>OY856414.1:418630100-424302600 GCA_963693085.1 Alisma plantago-aquatica | reverse complement strand
AACTTAATTATTTGAATGCCACTTTTGTAGAGCAATGTGTTCAGACATGAGACACATTGCTCTTAGAAAGAAGTCACACATCTCGTCTAGGATGAAATGCTCCCATGTGGGACCACGTCTCAAGCCAAGACACGTTGCTGCCATGGAGCAATGCATCCCAACCGGAGAAACATTGGCCCCACTAGTGAGCGGACTGTTAGACCCCACTAGCAAGTTGACCATTGTGGCCCAATGGAGTTATAATTGTTAGGGATGCAATGGTTGACTGTCATGTTGGGGTAATGCATCCTCAAGGAGGGCACATTGCTCCCTTATATATTTTGGGCAAACTTAACCCCCTTTTAGCACACCATTTTTTTATTCAACTCTTCTCTACCCAATGCTTTGGAGTTGTTTTGGACTTTGGTGCACTGTGGGAGGATTTTCTAGCTAATTCAGATGATAATATTTGTAGATTTATCTTCTCTTATATTGGTCTTCTCGCATGACCTCTTATTCCACCAGTGGGTTGCTGTACTTCTCTTCTATTTCTTCAGCAGAGTGTTATTCTACTCTTCTCTTATCTAGATCTTTGATTTACAAGGAATTTTATCTCAAATTTAAGTATATTTTTTCATGCTTTTGGTGTTATCATTTTGTTTGCTAAACTAAATATACAATATTATTGTTTAATACTTAAAACATTACATTGAAACAACCAAAAATCCTCATTTCTATACAATTAAGGATATACATAGAAAGATACATTCTACTCATGTTCTACAATTTGGATTTAAAGTTACTATTTTATTTTGAAAAATAAAATAATTACATTGTACTTATATTGAATTGCCTTTGTGATTGGAAAAACAAAAAACTATAAATGAAAACACATACATAATATATTCTAATATAATTCTAAAATTTAAACTTCTATTGGTAATTTTTTTTCAAAAAGATTTAGTTTTCTTACATCTAATTGCCTTTGTAATTTAAAAAATATTACAATTAAGAATATATAAATATAGAATAAATGGAATTATTTTAAAAATAGATTGATAAAATATCCATGTGTTTTATATTGATAGGAACTTGTCATCTAGTTTACATGAATGATTTGTGAAGCTACCATGTGATGGGAAATTTTGCTCTGATGGGTCTTGCTCTAACATATGCTAGACCCATAAATATTACATAGATGGATGCACTAGCTGAGTTTAAGTCAAATATGCACGCAATACTTGACATCAACCCCACTCATACCTTTACCAGTAATCACATCCCTTCCCTATAGAACATCACATGCTCTTACAATTTGAGGAGGATGATGTATTTGAAACTTTATTCTCAATTCCATTGATGTCTATGCAGATGCCTTCCTTCATGAAGTACCTATCCCCCATGATTCTACCTACATGAATTTCTTAAATAAATGTCAAAGAATACACATTATTGTAACTTCCATGTCATATCAACAAACGCATTGATAAGAATGAAAATAGTGACCAGGAGGAGGAACAAAAAATGGAAAGATTGAACAAGAAGGTGAGTTAAAAAATTGAAATTTTTGACGACCCCATCTCGAATGATCTTGATTTAGATGGTTATGTAACCCTTATATAGCTGTCTTGAGTTTCTTACCAAGTTTACATGCAAATGATTGGGTAGACAAAAACATAGCTAATAACTTTGAAACTTTCCATGATTATGGATGGGATGATGAATTTCTCAATCAATTTCATCTCAATTATACCCCTTCTAGCAATGAAATTTGTAAGGGTGCTTTGTTGGCATCCCAAGCTCTCATGATTGAGAAGATTTAGACATGGTCTATACAAAGTTATGTTCAATACCAGACTCAACGCTCAAGCAATTAATTTCTCACCTTGATATGTGTCTAAGATCTCTAATGTCCTTGGATTTTGCATGTCTTCAACTCAAAAAGAGAAGGTGGCATGTGGAAGATCAAGCATTACAATGAAAAACACACTTGTCAACTAATTGCTCTAAATGAAGACCATCACCAATGCATATCAACTTATATTGCTCGTGTGGTTATATCAATTATAATGACACGATTGAATACATCCATACAAGATATTGATAACAAGGTGGATGCCGAACTAAAAATGAATATCTCATATAAGAAGGCATTTTTAGCACAAAGGAAGACATATAAAATATTAGGTGATCAGAAAAATTCATATTACAATCTGCTGTCATTCATAAAATGTTAATCACAACATATTCCATGGACAATATATATACCCACTTTGTATGATTAACCACACAAGCACATGGTAGCCAGAGATATAAGTGGGTGTTTTAAACGTTTGGTCCATCTATTATAGGATGGGTACATTGTACACATGTTTTACCATTCTTAGGACATTTCTTATTAGGAAATACAAGGACACTCTTCTTATTGCGTGTGATATAGATGCTGATAATGGCATATTTCCAATCACTTTTTGAATCGTTGTGGCAGAAGACATCGGATTACGGAAGCGGTTATTTGCACTAGTACAAAATGGGGATACGACGACAGTTATTTTAGGAATTCCACATTGGTTCCAAATTGACGACCAAGTGGGTGACGGTAAAACTCAAACTTTCTCCATCGGTTCGGAAAATCGATGACAATAATTTATGTCGCTAGTTCTCTGTTTGGATGGAACTGACGACGTAACTCACAGTGGGTGACACAATTTGTTATTGCTTTGACCTTTTTCTTGGAGGTTGCACAACATAACTGACACTGTTACATAAACACAAGATGGTGGCGTAATGACAAATGACTGACGCCAAATTTCTTGATGTCAGTTTTATCAGTGATTGAACAATGAAAAATTTAGGTATATACTGTATTGTTCTGGAAACACCGATGAAACCCTATGTAGTAAGTTATTTCACAACATAGTTGGGATTGAGGCTTAGATGATGATGATGATGAGTAGGCCTGCAAACCTACTGTCCAGCCTGCTAGCCTATCTAGAGGATGATGTTCTTCAAAATTAATTTTTTTGAAGAACAACAGGATCTCTCCAAGCATCGTGGCTTAACAACAGGCCGACACACCTGTAAGAAAAAGTTTTTTATTCAAAGTAGACACAAACATGCCACATTTTATCATTTTTCTTTACTTCAAATTGCACACAAATCCATGAACTCACAACTCAATTATTTTATTTCTCAGCCACACTTCAATTCATATATATTTTTACAAATAAACATAATTCTTTTCTTCATGCCTTCACGTTCAAATTCACACACCTAAACTTAGTATTCAATTCACACTCAGAAAATACATATCAACATCAACATCTCAAAAAGAAGTCATAAAATTTTATATATCAACATCAGATGCCATCTCAGATTTTAAGTTGCAATTTATACATATCAACACACTCACAAAATACATAAAAATTTGACATCAAAGTTTGAACTACCAAAAAATATCATTAAAACGTCAATTTTTTTATTCAAGTCTATATTTCTAATGAAGCAGGCTACCCACTATTCATGTAGGTCATTCAACTGCTCTAATGTATATGGTTCAGTCTTCAGAAAAAAACTACATACAAAATGAGACTTCTAATTAGATTTGATTGTTTGTATTATCAATAGAGACTACTTCATTAATATATTTATGATCCAAGATAACAACTTACATTCTCTATACATTTGATTTATTCTGCGTGATTGAAAATCACCTACATATACAATATCACGTAATATGTGCATGCCCAACCATTGTCTTGTATAGGGGCTTGTAGATTTACAAATTATTAATAAAATATTATTAAGCAGAGCTGGTCATATATTATGCAATTGGAAATGAGAAAACTATACATCAACATTCCTCCAAGTTACTGATTTTTTTCTTATCTACCTTCCCTCCACATGTACAAAATGATTTCACACCCCTATAAGTTACATTAACATATATGTTGCATTATAACTGTTATATGATACACACATTAACAAATATTGGGCGCCGAAAAACTATACTTACACATGAATCGACAATTTTATTGGGTGCTCCTTATTTGGTGACAATTTTTTCACCCAAATTATCAAAGAGATACACACTCCAAGTCTCAGAAACAATCACTAACAATTACCCGTTCCTATTTCTGATTGAATAAAAGGCAAATAAAATAAAAATTAAATCTCACAACAAAATTCTATTCATAGGCTAGACATATAAACAACAAGCCAAAAACTTACTTCACGTTGAAGGGAACTAAGATCACATTCTTGAAAGCACCAAAAGACTACATTGTAGTAGTCACATATTCTTTGACGCCACTTGGATCTCTAAGTACATCACTAATCAATGATGGCATTAGAAATATCACATTTTCTATTTCAAAGTCATGAGCCACTTTATACAAATGACTGAAATATTACCAATTACTCAGTTTATATGTAAGAGATAATTAAACAATTTCTCTCATACGATGGGGTAACTCACTGTATCCAAAGTTTTATCACCGATGTGTTCAGCCAATCATACTTAAATACCTCAAAAACACATGTCAATACTATAAAATTGTCATGCTGTATACCTACCATATCCTTCCCTAGGCCGATTACAATGGTATCTGTTTGGTCTATAATGTCTAACCATCTTGTCAACGTTCGGAAGCTAGGACCTAAGGAGTCAAACAAATTCCATGGTATAAAATGAGGGGGCGGAGGCATTAGAACGTTAGGGGGCTTCTTAGCTATTGTTGGCTGCATGTATGCATTTTAATATGAGCTTTTGATCATTTTAAGTTTCAATACTGTATATTTGTCATATTTAAAGAAAAATAAAGAGCCGTTTGGGCCACCCAGTAAAACCTCCTTCTACCTCTCCGACTGTGATGACATTTGGGTGCTCGTATGGGAGAGGTATGTCACTCATTCCTAGAAAGACACATATGACATTCACACGATAGTGATTAGTGGGAAGGAGAACATCGTGAACCATATCAACGATAGAAGCCTTGAAATCAGCCACGATGTTGCTTGCTAGTTTATCGACAACAAGATGACATTTTTTAGTCATGTACAATTTTATGAAACATAAAATTTAATTTGACAAACATAAATATTGACTTGAGGGACTATTTATCATATTGTAATATATAAATTGACTTGAATTGAATCTTACCCCAGTTGTGCCCTACGAGTTCAAAGGACTACTCTCAATGCACTCTATGGGCGAGTGATGAACATGTTCTGTGACTGCTGGAGAAGCTAGTTTCTTTGTCACCTAATAAGCTAGACATTTCTCCAAGGCTGCATCTACCAATCTCTACACGTACTTATGGTCCATTTACCATTTCTTTGTTGGTTTGTGCTTTTGTTGGGAGCCAAAATAAGATTTTATCCCATACCCAACTCCAACACCCCTAACACATTCCCGGATGTTCTTCTTTCTCTAGAGCAACCGTCAACTCATCATGTGTATCTTGAGGGGTGAACTTGCCCTCCTTTGCTTGGACAACCAACTCCAACTAATTATCATAAAAAAACGACTATTCTGTAAAACTTATCCAGTGTAAAAAGAACAAGGACATTATCACTAGACTAAGACATATACCATTTTTGAAACCACCTCCTGTGTTTCTTGTATGGGGATTTCTCTGACTTTGTTTTTCCTCACATCTATCCACTCAATATAGCGAGGCAACTGTCCAAAAGCACTAGAAGACTCGGCAGTAGAAGTAGTAGAAATAGAAGGCCCTTGCTCTTGCCCTTGACCTTGTTATTACCGCAACTCTCTCATCTGGAGGTGTTTCTAATAACCACATGAACCCAACCGATGGTTGTGTACATTCTGATCACCCCTATTTTTTGAGCTTCGTGACGGGTCTGATTAATTTATAAAGTGATATTGTTAAGTAACCATAAGAAATCATAAAAATATAATTGATTTCAA
Organism: Alisma plantago-aquatica; assembly: GCA_963693085.1. NCBI lineage: Eukaryota > Viridiplantae > Streptophyta > Magnoliopsida > Alismatales > Alismataceae > Alisma > Alisma plantago-aquatica. The sequence continues at coordinate 424,296,689 of OY856414.1, read as the reverse complement.
TACCTTAAACACATCTAATTGTCTCCAATGTACAAACTCCTTCCAATAATCTTGATTAATATAGTTCCATCTAATCTAGGGTTCCTTCTTATCTCTAAAGACATAGTCTCTTGTGAGGATTGTCTGCCAATCTCTATGTCTTCTCTCTACGAGCTGCATAACAAACTTGCGATGCAACTTTTCATCAAGTTCATACCAACCCTAAAAGGGTTCCACATTTAATACATTTTATAAATGTTAAAAGAAAGAATAGGAAAAAACTATAAAAACATAACTTCATTTATCTCACCCATAACTCCCTTCAAATGAGGTATTTGTGGAACATACTCACTTCTCTCTAATCCTCAACAAGGAGAGACACTTTTCTTCAAGCAAGGAACCCACAATACTTGACAAACTATTTAGTAAGTGGCATGTCTACTTCATTGAATTCAACGATGCCCCTCCTCCCTTGCCTTTTTGCGGTATTTTCATCACAATTATCCCTCTAACTCCCTTACGTTTTGGGTTATCAACACCGTCAGCACCCTAGTCAGGATTCTCAGTATCCTCATCCTCATGATCATTATGCTCCTGGTCAGATGCCATCTATAAAATTAAAAGTAAACAAATGATAAAAGTCAGATCACATATAAAAAGTCAACACTATAAAAAGTCAGATCACATATAAAAAAGTCAACACACATGAACTATATACGTTAATATCCCTTATGTGTGATTTTCACATGTACAATCATGTGTCAAATTCAACATTTATACTTGGTAAGCCAACAGAAAATGGACTAGAGTCACCATCATATCACTCTTTTTCATTAATAGGATATGAAATGAACTGTCTTTTCCCATGAAGAAAGATATACTAATTTCTTTTGTAGGATCATTGATATAGAACACATATTTTTCCTATGATGCCATGATGAAGGGTTCATCCTTCTCGCATGTCCACTCAAAATTCACAATTGTGAAATCAAGTTCGTCAACTACAACTCCTTTATTTTTATCAACCCATTTACACCTAAATAATAGAACTCTAAACTCTGTGTAGTCAAGTTCTCATATGTCTTCAATACCGTAATAAGACATCTTTCCTTCATGTGGAATCTTATCCTTGGCATTATAAAAATATATTAAAGATGCATGAAGGGTGACACCACTATTTTGGATGAAACTTTTATCATCTTGACGTTTTGTGTAATATGAAGATGCATATATGTTTAACCCTTTGTAAGATGTAACATGTGTCTTTGGCTTATACATGAGCCATTTGATAGTTTCTGTAACATTATTTTGTGTTTGAGATAGTTGATTGAATACTTCTTTTTCAATGCACCTAATAAATGCCCGATTATGCTATCTAGAAAGCCACATTGAACTTGCTCAGGGATAACTTCTCTTGAGATCATTGGTGTGTTCAGTGATATAAATACCAGCATAGCCAATGTTGTTTAAAATATACAAGTGTGCTTGTTCCCACTGATCACAAATGATATTTATCCACCCTTCTCCCAAAATACCTTTGTCAGAATAAACATTAGGGTTCACGACATTAGAAGTAGTTTTGTTGCAACTCAAAAAGTCATTGCAAAAGTCCATAACCTCCCTAGAAATATAGCCCTCAATGATACTCCCTTCACAGTGACAAAGGCTCTGAACATCACCTTTAAAAACACTCATGTACCTCTCAAAAGGATACATCCAGTGCAAGAAAATTGGACCCAACATTTTTACTTCCCTAGTCAAATGGACAACTAGATGTACCATGATATCAAAGAATGAAGGGAGAAAATATTTCTCAAGTTGACACACGGTAACAATCACTTCTCTTTTCAACTTATCTAGAATCTCAATATCAATTATTTTTTTACATAGTGTTTTGAAGAAGAAGCAAAACCCAATGGTTGCAAACCTTACATGTTTAGGAAGGATAGATGGAATAGACACATGCAATATATGTTGCATTAGAGTGTGACAATCATGAGACCTATCAACTTCATATTCTTCATTGATACCAATCTACATATATTGGCTAAGTGTCCCTGTGGTACCTTAACATTACACAAGCACTCAAAAAAAGTTCTCTTCTCCTTTGTAGACAAGGTGTAACAAGTAGGAGGTAGAGATGTGTGGTGACCTCTGGAAACTACTTTTGTTAATACTAGAAGCTCATTGTTGATACTGGAAGCTTGTTGCCTTCGTGGAGATTTTTTTTCTCCATAAAAGACAACAGAGAAGTGAAGCTTTTATCACTCCATCTATTGTTAACCTTTACAGTATACAATCTCAACACAATACTCAACTTTGTAAACTTAGTACAACCTAAGTATAACAGTTTTCCAACATCATGCACAACATTTCTAAATAAGGGAGGTGGGTCTATAACATTTACCCTGCAAATATCTAGCATTGCATCAACCATGTCTGTTGGAATTGGTTAGTTCTCATCACCATCGTTAGCCATTTACTCTTAGACACAACTACCACTACCAACATTTGTTGATCTCATACCAGGAATATCTCCATGCCAATACCATTTTGTATAGCCCTGTACACCATTGCACATGCCATGATCTTTGATCGTGTCAACTTTTAGGTTGTTGCTACAATTACTACATGGGATATAGAACCTAAAAAACCACTAGGGGGGGTGAATAGGGTTTTATAAATATTTTAACAATAATTTAACTCAAGCAATCAACCACAAAAGATTAGACAAGGGGACACAGGGCTTAGAGTGGTTCCACCCTTAGCAAATACTAAGGGAGTCAGTCCACTACCCAATTGTTTCCAATTGGGATTTGAAAGCACCTGTATTTTATTACCTCACAAGGATGTTACATAAAATACAAATACCTTCCCAAACCCTTTGGACAGCCTTCACCCCGAAGTCATCTCACCAACTTTGAAGCAACCTTCACTCGAAGTAACTTCAAGCTCCCCCTTGAAGTAGCCTTCCTCCTTGAAGTAGCTTCCCATTGAGACCTTCTAGAAGTAGTCCAAAGTCCACCTTCTCCTCCGAGAAGACCCTTCTCCACCTGAGAAGATAAACCCTCTCCAATCCACAGCCTCCAACCTAGGAGTAGCAAGGAGAGTACAAAATAGATAAGAAGGAACAAGAAAGGAAAATGGAAATTACAATTACCGTTGTAGCACAAGGCTTGATTTCCTATATCAAGCGTTTTGATCTCCTAACCAATGTGTATGAAAGTGTAAGTGCAGTGGGTAGGAGATGATAGCCTATAGGATACAAAATTGGAGCAATGGAAATGAATAGAAAATGTTGGAGTTGCTCAATTGCTCATAAGAATGGATTGCCAATTGCAAGTATGTACGCTCAAGGATTGCAGTAGTGTGTTTTGGGTGTCCTAAGGCATGCCCTATTTATAGGAATGGCCTATGAGTGCTTAAGGACGTTCTAGACACTTTCTAGGGGGTTCTTAGTGCTTAACTAGCCGTTAGTTGTCAACTAATTGCTTTAGTAACAGATAGTTAATTAATTCTGAAAAGTGCAGACAAAGTTCTTCTCAGTCGAGGAATTGTCGGCCGAGACATCAGTCGGTCAAAGTTTTTTTCGACCGAGAGATGGTCTGGAGAAAATGTATATAACATTTGATTCCAACTTCCAACCACCTTGTCTGCTGGGTCTAACGACTATTTGGGTCAATTCTCGTTTGAGGAGTTTGTCGACCGAGAGTGTCTCGGTCGAGAAGTTTATCGACCGAGAATGACTCTGTTTCAATGTTTTGAACTAAGTACTAAGTGTGTGTATCTGTGTGCAGTTGTGATACTATTGTAGGGGATGACCTATCTAAGTGTTGTGTGTGGCTAGGGAATATCTAAATGCTTGATTTACATGATGTCTAAGTACTTGTACATTATATACTTGTACAAGTTTTTACATTCGATTACAATCATGAAATTAAAGCATTTTGAAGCATATAGATCTTCCAAAGGTTTGTCATCCACCTTGTTCCTATAACACTCAAGTAGCACATTAGATCCACAAGAATGAAATGTTTGTCATCATCAAAACAAAGGGATTATAATAATGTCCCATTTAGCCAACAATCTCCCCCTTTTTGAAGATGACAAAACATTTCCAATATAAAATAAGGAAATATAAATCATATGAGTTTCATACCTGAAGTTTACCTTTTGTAGCCATTCTCTTGTTTGCAAGTGTGTGCTGGCCGAATGATTATGAAACTCATTTTATTTTATATTTTTGATTTTATATTATTTCTCCCCCTTTGTCATTTCAAAAAGATAACCAAGATAATCATTAAGTATGACTTTTATTACTCCCCCTTAATTTGATAATTAGATGCTCCCCTTTAATAAGATATTTAGTTTTAAAAGCAAGGGATGCAAACCACTTATTGTCAAATTTAGCCACAATTTATTTCTCAATAATTTGCAAAAGATGTTAATCCTTGAAATGATATGAGATCTTTTTAGATTCATGGCATATGTATTTTGATTTCTCATCCATTTTACAAGGGATGTTAAGCCCTAAAAATGACATGAGAATCCTTTAAACTTATAGTAGAGTGCATGAATATATCTCTAACGAAATACTTGGGATGTTAAGCCCAAATTTGTTTAGAGAACTCCATTAAGAACACGATATATATCACATTCATGAATTTTGTAGGCTCCTTTATTTTCATAGACAAGATTATCTTAAAAATACTAAGGTCATAACTTGTTTCAAACTTTCTTTTAAGATGTTTACAAAGTTTGTGTGTACTCCCCCTTAAGCTTATAATCAAGATAATTTAAGGATTCTAAGGTCATAATGAGCATTAGATCATAATAAGTTAATCTTTTATGAGATCTATACACTAAGTCTTGTTTTCAATATACTAAGATTGATTGCAAGAAAATGATTTACAAATAAGCATTTGGTCAAGATTATTTTAGGTCGACCTTGGCTTCGACCATAGCGCCCCTTGGTCAAACTTGATTTCAACCAAGAGGCAATTTCTGCAAATTTCCAATTTAAGCATTTTCAATGATCTATTTGATTGAATATTTGAAACATAGCTTGTAGAGTATTATTCAAGAATATCATTTTCCATAAGATAATCATTTAACTGATATGTTAAGATGCATTTGTGCCATAGAGTTTTACTGTTATGCAAAATAGCATTTTCAATGATAACATCATCTTTATGTGTAATGAACCGAATCACTATGATTATTTGAAGACAATATCCATTCATGGTTTATATATAGATCAAAGATCATTTTAAGCAAACCAAGTAAAAAAATGAGACACAATGATTATGGTGAAACAATAAAGGCATATCCATAATTACAATGATTTTAATGGAACAATAGAAGCATATCCAGTAGCGTAGCCACACTTCGCCCTGGGTAGGCAAGTGCCCTACCCAGATTTTGTAGTTGCTCACTATTTGATACCAATTTGACACAAATTTTTGTAAAAAATACTCATGGTGCCCTACCTTGTATGGATCTTAAAGCATTCATCTTAATGGTGCCCCTCCTATCCAGATTTCCTGGCTCCGCCACTGAGCATATCCATAATCTCATGAAATACAATGATTATGATCATTTAAAAACAAAATTTTAAACCAAACCATGTACGAGATTATAGAAATTAAAAATAAACTTGCAATTTATGCTATATGTTTAAAGAATTTTCTCCAAGATTCATTCTTGATTTGCACATTAAATCAATCATTAATAACAAATTGATAGTAAACAAGATCTATTAAACATTTTCAGCAGACCTTGATTCGATCGAACTTTTCTTCGATCGAATTTATCTCGGTCGAAGATTTTCTCAATCGAGTTTTCTATTATTTGTACAGGTTTTATCATATTTTTGCAAGCTTAAAAATAATAACCTGCTCGGTCGACTAATGTTCTACTGAGAACACTATCGGTCGAGAATTAGTCGACTGAGAATGTTTCTGTATTGTTTTTCAGTAATGATTTCCAAACAAGGTACAAGAATATGAAAGTTAAAGCTCAATTTTGTTGAGATATGACATTTGTATATCAAAGTAACATTTTAGATCAAATCTCAACTAATCAAATTCAAATTTCTAAGTTTTAGGAACCCAAACTAGAACAAGTTATTAAAGATGTGTCTCTGCAGGTTTATTTAAAAATGTGTATTTTCAAGTTAGAAATTTTAATTACTTGAATCAATTTGTTATCTCATTATGTTAAGTTGAGATACACATAAAGATATACAATTTATAGTCTTTGGTCATATCTCAACTTAATTTAATTTATTTAGTTTGGGGGTTTTGGAACCCATACCAACTCAACATCTTTTTTCTTATAAGGACATGAGAAGGAATAATGTCCAAGATGCAAACAATAATGGCAACATATAGAATCAATCTCATTTCTCTTTTTATGAGTTTGATGTATATTGTTCTTGGGTACATATGTATACTTGCCTTTAGGTACATACATAGATTGAGTCTTTGGCACTTGTGTCCTTCCCCCACTAGGTTTTTGATAGGATTTTCCTTTAGTCTTGTAACCTAGTCCTCTCCTTCCAATTTGACCATGAGAATCATTTAATATCTTATCAAGAACATCATTGTTTCTTAAGCTACTAACTTCTTGTTGTAACTTAGCAATCTCATCCATTCTATTTTTGATATCTAACTTTGCTTGATCTAGATTAGATGATAAATAATCTCTTTCTTTCACAATAGTATCATAATCTAGATGAGTGCATAGGATAGGTTGAGTTTGAAAATTATTTAACTTTGTAAGCAGTCCAACCTTTTCTTGAGAAAGAATATCATAATTTGTTTCTAGAGTAAAAATCTTCACCTTACAATCACTTAGATATGATTTCAAAGTACTACTTTATGAAATAATACTATCCTTTTCAAATCCAAGATCATTTAATTTAGCATACATATTTTCATTTTTAGATGTGAGAGCAAGAAGTTTAGCATGTAACTCATCATTTGCTTTATTAGATTTCTTTAATTTCTTCTTGCACTCAATATACTTATCATGTGTCTCTTTAAGGCTAGCAATTAACTCTTCTTTAGATAAATAAAAAAGGCTTACCTCCTCCTCTTCTTCTTCTTCTTCACTTATTGTAGCAATAAGGAATTATTTATGCACATCTTCCTTCTTTAACCTCCATGGACAACTAGGTGTTGTGTGTCTTGCTCCTAAACACTAATTACAACTTGTTGAAGATTGGTCCAAGCTTCTCCTTTGCTTGCGGTTGTAGACACCACCACCCTCCATTCTTCAAGACTCGATTAGAGCTACTTGAAGCCTGCTCTGATACCAAATGAAAAACCACTAGAAGGGGGGAATAGGGTTTTATGAATATTTTAACAATAATTTAACTCAATAAATCAACCATAAAAGATTAGACAAGGGGACATAGGGTTTAGAGTGGTTCCACCCTTAGCAAATACTAAGGGAGTCAGTCCACTACCCAATTGTTTCCAATTGGGATTTGAAAGCACCTATATTTTATTACCTCGTAAGGATGTTACATAAAATACAACTACCTTCCCGAACCCTTTGGACAACCTTCACCCCGAAGTCGTCTCACCAACTTTGAAGTAGCCTTCACTCGAAGTAACTTCAAGCTCCCCCTTGAAGTAGCCTTCCTCCTTGAAGTAGCTTCCCGTTGAGACCTTCTAGAAGTAGTCCAAAGTACACCTTATCCTCCGAGAAGACCCTTCTCCACCTGAGAAGATAAACCCTCTCCAATCCGCAACCTCCAACCTAGGAGTATCAAGGAGAGTACAAAACAGATAAGAAGGAACAAGAAAGGAAAATGGAAATTACAATTACTGTTGTAGCACAAGGCTTGATTTCCTATATCAAGTGTTTTGATCTCCTAACCAATGTGTATGAAAGTTTAAGTGCAGTGGGTAGGAGATGCTAGCCTATAGGACACGAAATTGGAGCAATGGAAATGAATAGCAAATGTTGGAGTTGCTCAATGGCTCACAAGAATGGATTGCCAATTGCAAGTATGTATGCTCAAGGATTGCACCAGTGTGTTTTGGGTGTCCTAAGGCATGTCCTATTTATAGGAATGGCCTATGAGTGCTTAAGGACGTTCTAGACACTTTCTAGGGGGTTCTTAGTGCTTAATGAGCAGTTAGTTGTCTACTAATTGCTTTAGCAACAACTCGTTAATTAATTCTGAAAAGTACAGACATAGTTCTTCTCGGTCGAGGAATTGTCGACCGAGACATCAGTCGGTCAAAGTTTTTGTCGACCGAGAGATGGTCTGGATCAAGTGTATATAAGATTCGATTCCAACTTCCATCGACCGAGAGATGGTCTGGAGCAAGTGTATATAACATTCGATTCCAACTTCCAACGACCTTGTCTGCTGGGTCTAATGGCTATTTGGGTCAATTCTCGATCGAGGAGTTTGTCGACCGAGAGTGTCTCAGTCGAGAAGTTTGTCGACCGAGAATGACTCTATTTTAATGTTTTGAACTAAGTACTAAGTGTGTGTATCAGTGTGCAGTTGTGATACTATTGTAGGGGATGACCTATCTAAGTGTTGTGTGTGGCTAGGGAAGATCTAAACGCTTGATTTACATGATATCTAAGTACTTGTACATTATATACTTGTACAAGTTTTTACATTTGATTAAAATCATGAAATTAAAGCAATTTGAAGCATATAGATCTTCCAAAGGTTTGTCATCCACCTTGTTCTTGCAACACTCAAGTAGCACATTAGATCCACAAGAATGAAATGTTTGTCATCATCAAAACAAAGGGATTATAATAATGTCCAATTTAGCCAACGATCTCCCCCTTTTTGAAGATGACAAAACATTTCCAATATAAAATAAGGAAATATAAATCATATGAGTTTCATACCTGAAGTTTACCTTTTGTTGCCATTCTCTTATTTGCAAGTGTGTGCTGGCCGAATGATTTTAATAAATCACTAGTAAGTGTATAATGCAAGTTCGATTTTAATAAATTTTAGCAACATTTCCCCGCAATTCTCCAAGTACACCGATGTAGATTGCCAAATACCCACCTACATATGTACCCATAGAACAAAGGGGAAATAGTGTAGAAATTTATTGACATTGAACACACATTATACACTTACATCCTAAGGGATATGAAGTGCTCAAGAACAGTCCCAAATCAGGGACTATCTAAGGTTTACCCCTAATGACCAAATATCAGATGGGTTTCTAGACCAAGGACACAATCTAGGGTTTATAGACTAGAGTTGTACAAATGACACAACAAGTTTCTACATTCCATATTGAGAATGTCTTCTTAGATGGGCGTTTTTGTGCTGACCCAAGATGAGATATGTATGAATGATGTGACATCACCATGATATGCAAGTAACCATGTGAAGGTAATAGGATGAGGTGCAAAGGAAGTACCCATCTTTGTTTACCTTGGATTTCAGGGGCGATATCCCTATTAGGGGTTTTAGTGGTAAGGCCCCTAAACTTTCTTAATGAGTTTAATAAGCTTAATTATCATAATTGAATTATTATAACCCTAATATAACCTTGTGATATTCTTTTAAATCATAATACAAGCTTAAGTTTCAAATTTGGTCCAATTTGGACACTGGTTGACCAAGTTATGCAATTTTATGCACATTTTAGACTTTTCTACAATTTACCCAATTGAGAGGTTTTCTTTGCAATTTATCACTTGCATTATGTTAATTGGATATTCTCTCATCATTCTTGAGTTTTTTAAGCCATGGGGAACCTGTTTAAACCTTGATTTGAAGGTATTGTCCTTAAGGGTATTTTAGGGTTTACCCCTTCATGGATGAGCTGCCTTTAGTAGCTATCAAATAATGAATTATTTGTTTTGCTGGGAAATTCAAGAAACGAGGGATAATCATGTCTCTATGGATGGTGGGGGAGCTTCTTGTGTGTGTTCTTGTATATTCTTAATATTTTAAGGCCATGGACACTTGGAAAGAGACTAGAACTTCAACCTTTTCTTTTTCTTTATCTTAAAGTTTCATATACTTATCCCTAAGCACCCAAACAAGACATTTTATCTCAACCACTTCTCTCCTTTTATGAACCTCTTTATACCTCTGCGCTTATGTGAATTTCCTATCCAAGGAAGAAGAAAGAGGGGATCTTCTTAAAAAAAGAATCTAGGGTTGCAATTGACTTCCTTTTAGGGTTTAAAAGGCTTCCTTCTAGTGATCTTGACCTAAAAGAGTAAGAATCCCCTTGTTTCCTCCATTTATTTCTTTTTTATACTTCCTCCTACCTTTCTCCAGGTTGGAACCTTTCTGTTCCATGGTAGAAATCGCTCTAAAGCTCTAAAACCCTACCTCTCTTGCTTCTTATGCTTAGGGTTTGCTCATTTGATGAAGAAAGGTGCTAGATGGACGAGTTCACAGCTTATGCTTGGATTTCCTATCCTACCTGCTCGTGTTTTCTTCTATTTGGGAGTTTATCTTCTAATTAGAGGCAATTTTTATAACTTGCTCCACGTTTATTGCTGACCATAAGCTTGCTAGCTCATGTTCTTGCTTTTAAATGACGATCCACGCACTAAAAAGCTATACTTAACTTGGATTTCAATTTTTATAATGTTCCCTATTCTAATTTCAGTTCTAGACAAACCTATGATCATGTTTACGTTATTTCTAAGGTACAATATGACTTGGATCAGGTTGGTTTGACACTCGATGGTGCTAAACACTTATCAACCAATGGTCAATTTTAGGATTTTAAGCTTATTTCTTATATAAAGCCATGACCCAATGGTGATACCATTGCAACAAGCAATGGTGTTGTCTTTATGACAACTGATGGTGGTGAACAAGGGTGACAACTGACATTCACCCCTTAGGTCTTGTTTTGGCCTAATTAGAAGCCTAGTGATTAACAACTAAGTACCCTAATGATGCTATCAATCAATGGTGATATTAGTTTGATATTTGATGTTGATTAATGAATATAGTGTTGATCTAACAACCTATGGTGACTTAATGGTCACTATTGATGGTGTATCGGGTCTCCAAAACCTTTGGTGAGTTAATCATATAGTTGTAGCATAAATTAAGCCTTAAACCAATGGTTTCTTGGTCATTTGATGCAATGGTCAGACCTATACTCCAATTGATGGTTTTAACATATGAACTTGATCCAATGGTCAAGATCTAATGTTTATTCCTCCAATAAAGTGGAATGATGGATAATGTAATATGTTGGTCCGAATAATGTGATTTAGATGGTTTCCTTTATATGATCAACTTAAGGACCTTACTTGTTGACAATGGATTGCTTGTTTTAAATGAATAGTCAATTATGAGTTTTACCCTACTCTCAATGGAACTGTTTGTGTTGTTAATCAAGGGATGTCTCGGGTTAGATGGTGACTATTTCTAGAGCACAAATAAAGGACTTCATAGGTGGTTTATCCAAGGTGTTTACTTATGTAAACAACCAATGTTCTTACTTTTTCAACATCCAATGGTTCTGGGTGACATTGTGGTATGGTGATATGGGTTGAATGATGATGGAACAAATGGAGGGTTACCCTTAATAAGGTAGTCTTACCTATTCACTCATTTGAATAGAAGGGATGATAACCATATTGTGTTGATATGTGACCCTAATGAGGTATATCTTGTTATACATAGCTTTAATATAACTAAATGATGGTAATTGGGTATGAATAGTCTTTGAATGACTAATACAATCATGGAGTACTCTCTTATTGTTGTTGAAACCCTAGTACGATATAACCCAATGGTTACACATTGCTTTATGTGTGGGTTCATACTTGAGAATAATTTGAAATGTGATGGTGATGCTTCACCTTATGCATCCATGATCTAATGGGGATGCCATGAGTTAGGGTTTGGGTATGAGTGCTGACAACCACACCCCATTTCAAATGGGGTTTGTCCCATAGACAGATGAGAAAGAGAACTCGTAGGATTTCCTTTTCCTCTACCCATTCTCACTTATGTGGGTTTCCCCAGGAGTGGAAGATTCGCGAGAACTCTGACCCTCTTATAATATTTCTTTTTTTGATCACTACCAATATTACCTTTTTTGTTCAATATGAATATCTGAAAAAGGCTGACAATAAGTTCTTTCAAAATTGACTATTTGTTCCTCTTTTAGAGGTGTTGTAGAAATGTCTGTGATCGAGTAAATAGCTCTACAAACAAATGGCTCAAATCGAATTGGAAAATGGAAAGATTTGTACAAGTTATATGTTTTGCAAGTTCATTATTACAGGTAGTTCCTACAAAGGATCAGACTAATGATGTATACAATACTTGAATTATTGATGTAGATGCTACATAGTTGGTTCTCATCCTTCAAAGACTACGAGTGTAATAGGAGCATCCGTCGACAAAAGGATCACCTTAAGATGATCATCTCATGGCTATGGAGAACGAATCAAATCAGATGGTTCTATTTTTCAATCTTTTTGACTTATTCCTACGCAACCAAGGTTGAAAAAATTTTGAAAAAGTTAGTCATTCATTAGTGGAGTGGAAGGAATTAGGAGATGAAGAATCCACTGGGAATGAATGGGAAGATAGAAAAATTAGAAGAAGAATGGATTTTTGGGTTAGACACATGGAATTAGCTAAACATTTTATTCGAACAAATGTAGAACCGAGTAGATGATTTTGTGTCTATTACCAGTTCTTCCCCTTGAGTTAAGACCCATAATTCAGATAGATGGGGGTAAATTAATGAGTTTGGATATTAATGAACTCTATAGAAGAGTTATTTATCAGAGCAATACTCTTACTGATTTATTAACAACAAGTAGATCTACACCCAGGGAATTAGTAATGTGTCAGGAGAAACTAGTACAAGAGGCTATGGATATGCTTCTTGATAACGGGATCTGTGGACAATCGATGAGGGACAGTCATAATCACTTTTGCTTTCTTTTCCTCTGGCTATGAAGATGTTTCAATTTGCCAGGTTGTCTCTTGTCTGCCCATGGATTCAGCAGTAGTTCGAAAGGTTAACCTATTCTGGAATATCCGGATCTATGCTTATTTTCAACTCCTTGAAGCATTTCAACTTGCCTCCCCGATTCATCACCCATGGGAAAAGGGGCTGAAGAGCAAGCAGGTGGAAGGAAAGGGGTCTCGTTTCTTCCGAGTTGACTGCTCGACTAAAAAGGAGAGGAGGAGACTGACTACTGGAAGCCCCCGAAGTGAAGAAGGAGTCACTGAACTACCACTGCAATTTCTCAAAGAGACTGGGGGAGGCCTATCTCTCCGGGGAGGGGGAGGGAATAATGACTCAATGTGAATGGGAGGGAAAGGAGAGCAATGGCTTCTTTATGTTCTAACATTCTTGCCAATACATTATCTTCATTATGTTCTGGATTGTAATTTCTAATGAAAAATATAGCTCCGTGAGAAAATGATCCTATCATGATGAACCCTGCGATGTATTGGTGATGAGTATATAACACAACTTGGGTAGTAATACTCCAACAACTCCCATCATATGAAATGGGTTAAAAAATCCAATGATTTAATTTCATATTTTAATAAAGTAATACATATGTAATATGAATATTATTGCATTATTTTATTCACGAGGAGCTGGATGAGAAGAAATTCTCATGTCCAGTTCTGAAGTAGAGATGGAATTAAAAAAGAACCATCAACTATAACCCCAAAAGAACCAGATTCCGTAAACAACATAGAGGAAGAATGAAAGAAATATCTACAATAACCGCAAAGCCCCCCCCATATCATTTTGGAAAAGAAAGAGTTGTTGTGTCCAGCGAATCTATTTTTATGAGATTCATTAGATGAATGAATAAAAAAATTCTTTTGATACATTCAAAGAATTAGACGTTTCACAATTCATTTGGAAATTTCCCAAAAAGCTAATCATAGGTTCTTCTCTCCATCGGAACAATAGGACCGTTATGCTCATTACTAAACTTGTTGAAGAGATGAAATAGAACCAATGTCTATATTTTTGATCAGAGGTTGAATCGATCATCATAAGAAGAATTAGGCCAAAAATTAGGATACATTCTAGGAAAATCGCTCTAGGAAAAGATCACAATATCATATTCATCTAGAAGAAAAATAGAAATTGCACTTTCATTATGGTCTGATAGAGCGACAATTACTTAGATATGCGCATATCGCTGGAAAAGCAAAATGGTCAACTAGATATGTTTTACTACAACTACTTGAGATGCATTTGGATAATATTCTTTTTTCGATTGGGTATGGCTTCGACCATTTTTATGAGGAATTGGCCGTGCCCCTTTGGGGGAGTTTACATAACCAAATTTGATGGGGAGTCCAGTCTAATAGAATAGTGAGGGGTGTTTGCTGCGAATAAGGTAGGCCGGGCCCGAGAGACCAGAGGAGGAAAGTAAAGAAAGATTTTATTATAATATTTCTATCTTAAATATTTACATCTTATACTACTTATAACTATAAATAAATAGTATACTAAATGAATAGTATACACAAATATACTATAATATGAAATAAAAAGATGAAATAATAAGGGCGTTTTAATTCAAAAAAATTACTTTGTTTTGTAGAGTTAATTATGTTAAATCCCGAGCTCTCCATTCCTGGTTCTCCTGTAGCTGGATCCTCTGAACCACATTAATACAATCCCTATTTAGGTTCGGCCTCAACGGGAAAATGGAGCACCTAACAACGCATCTTCACAGACCAAGTACCGTCGATTCTGGTATCTAATAAGTTTTTTGTGCGTCCTCTTTTTTCCAATTAGACTTAATTATATTCAATTAACGGAATAAAAAAAGAGTATAGAAATCAAAATAACTTTTTGATAGATTGACTAGTAAGAAATATCATTGACAACCTCTACTCGCATCTGAGCTCGTATGCGATTTAGATTCACCTCAATTCTTTGTCTCTTACCTTCCACTTTACTCAAGTTAGCTTCAACTATTTCAAGAGTTAGAAATTGATAGAATAGCAAGGATATGGGCTCGTGTGAGTAGGAAACAAAAATATATATTCTAGTTCTATCATCAGCTATGGGTTCGAATCTTAGAGAAATTCTAGATAGTGTTTGTTACCCTGAATTTTTCTTGTCTTTTTCAAATGATAAGGAGAAAAAAAAAGATTGGGTCAAAATAATTTTTTTATGTACTGTATTAGAAAAAATTGCATTTGTTTCGATGAAGAAAAGAAGGCGAGTCTCCCTTCTTTCTCATATTTCTACATCTAGGATCCAAACTATATCATTGATAATAATAGGAACTGAACATTATGGCAAGAAAAAGTTTGATTCAAAGGGAGAGGAAGAGACATAAATTAGAACAAAAATATCATTTGATTCGCCGATCCTCAAATGGGGAAGAGGATCGAAAATGCCACTGAAAGACTCTACTGAGACAAAGATGGGATGTCAAGAATGTAGAGGAGGTAGGATGGACAGTTGGTCAGATCTAGTATGGATCATAAATGGACGATAGTTGGAGTCGGTGACTCTCCTAGGGTTCCCTCATCTGGGATCCCTGGGGAAGAGGATCAAGTTGGCTCTTGCGAACAACTTGATGCACTATCTCTTTTCAAAGACCCCTCTGAGATGAAAAATCTTTTTTGTGCAATTCTAGATGTGAAGTAAGTCTCCATATTTTTTTGATGATGTGGGAACCCTCCCCAAGAGCACGCCACGATTGTGACCTGCCCTAGAAAAATGGAATACTTTTAAAACTGAATACTTGAGATTTAACAGATCCCTTGTTTTCTTCTTTATTATCTGAAAAAGGCTATCAATACGGGGTAATATTATTTTAATAAAACATGTCCTGTTGACCCTTTTGATTTAGAAATGTTTTTTCTAAATAAAATATATAATTTCTATAAATCTAGAATTTTGATTACTACTGGAAGAATTCCTCTTTGACTGATAGGTACTGTAGCTGGTATCCTTGTGATTGGTTCAATATGTGTTTTCTTTTATGGTTCATATTCTAGATCGGGCTCATACCTATAATAATTGGATAAACTGCATTGTGGACATGGAAAAGTAAGAACTCATCGAGACCTTACCCCTCAAATAATACTAAAGGGGTAAGGCCCCAATGAGTTCTTATAGGACGAGTCTTTGATCCATCCCATAACACAAAAATTAAAAACTCGATTTAGCCCTTTACTTTTTATTAACTTACTGTTAAGTAATTCCTTTCCTGGATCTAGAAATTCATTTCAGAAGAAATGATTTGATCCTCTTATTTCTTGAACTGAGAGATCCATGAATCAGGATCCTGATGCATACAGATACAAATGGTCCAATGGGAGCAAGAATTTCCAGGAACATTTGGAACATTTCATTTCTGAATAGAAGAATCATTTTCAAGTAGTGTTCGATCAATTCTATATTAATCAATATTTGATTGATTGGTCCGAGGCTATCGACAAAGAAGATAATGATAATATTACAATTTAGATTTCATAGATTATGGAGTACCATGCACAGAAGGGAGGAGCCATATGAGATGAAAATCTCACGTACAATTCTGGAGTGGAGATTCTTTGAACAGAATGAACGACCGTAATAGATGTCAGCTCAATCTGAAGGAAATTATGCGGAAGCTTTACAGAATTATTATGAAGCTACACGATTTAGAAATGCTTTTTCGAATGAAATATAGAATTTCTATAAATCTAGAATTTTGATAATAAATATAAAATAAACCCATAGGATTAATAAAAATTAATATAAAATACATTATTAAATATTTAATAATCTATATTAAATATATTATTAAATATTTAATAATCTATATTATAAATATGCACTATCAATAGGGCTGTTTTTCACATATTCGTAACGGCCTTGGTATATTATTGAACAAAAAAAGTAATATTGTTCCTCCATTGATCAAGAATTTCGGTCTTTGGGAAGTATCAGGATCATCCAATAATAAGGGTTTAATACTGTTATCCTTTTAGTAGAATGTGGCATGATACGTGGTTTCTTTTGACTCTGAGCACAAATGAAAAACCTTTTATGCATACAGATACATGATATCTGGGTAAACGTAGGTCGATACTTCCACATATTACGAGTAACGTAGGAGACATCTCTATTTTTCCCCGGGGGATCTTGACATCCGTTACGGTCGTTCATTATGTTTAAAGAATCTCCGCTCCAGAACCATACGTGAGATCTTCTTTGGTGCGTAATCCAATTGTATATCACCACTGATAAACACCAGAATAAGCGATATTCATAGGTCCGAGAGCACCCCCTCGAGTAAAGGCTTCTACAGCGGGTTGACCTTCCCCTTCCACCCTCCACTTCGCTCCTCCCCCCACCCTATCCCACGGACCCCCGTTGAAGCCCCAACGTTGTTGTACTTCCCCTCCCCTAGGTTGGTTCTTCCATTGTTTTGAAAAGCCAAAATCAATGCATTTCAACCAGGCATCCTATTTTGACTCTTATACATGCTGCTACTATGGTAGCAGCAGGAATTTTACTTGTAACTCGGCTTATTTTTATTACTTATGGAATTTTTTTCATTCAACTCATTTTTATTTAATTCAAATAAGAAAGTTTGGTTTCTTTTTTCCAAATTGTTTATCATTCGTTTTCTAACTAGAATTATGTCTAGAGCACTCTTTGTTTTTTCTTTGAAAGTTCTTATAAACCATTTTCTTTTTCTTTTTAAAACTTTTAGAACTAGATTTTTTTTCACTTTTATATAGTTTTTTTTAAATTCATTAAAAATAGGTTAAAAATGTCACTGGATTATTATCAAACTCACTGCAATCTTTTTCTATTCGTGAGGATCCCACCAGAGTGCCTTCTACTTCTAATAGGCCATGAACTAGATCAAAATCATTCTCAAAAGATGAACAGGGGTTGAACTCTATGAGATTGAATCTCCCGTTGTTCCTCAATAGCTCAGTGGTAGAGCGGTCGACTGTTAACCGATTGGTCATAGGTTTGAATCTTACTTGGGGAGATTTGACTATTTCTTAATTTTTTAATTAAGAAATGAATGAAAGGGCTCGCTTTGTCCATTAGGAGTTAAGAATAAGTAACCCGTTCCCTGTCTTTAGAATGGTGCCATTACAAAGAAGTTCCGCGAGTTACAAAGGAAGTTTTAGACTCATATTTCGATGTAGTTACAAATGATCAAAACGATGAAACAATTAGAAATCAATTTCTAACAATAAAAGAAATTAGTAAAAAAGTGCCTAGGCGGTCATACAAATTAACTGAGGACTTAGAAGAACAGGGGAAAGATGCAATTCAAAGTGCTTTTCTTGCCTATTCTTGATGAACCAACATTTATATATGGATCAATATGCGACTAAAAGAAAGATCAATTCTTTAAATATACAAGAATTTCCATTTTGGAATCGAAGCTTCATTCTAAAAGACTTATTGATCAGTTTCATTTTCCCAGAATGTATCCTAATTTTTGGCCTAATTCTTCTTCTGATGATCGATTCAACCTCTGATAAAAAAGATAGACCTTGGTTCTATTTTATCTCTTCAACACATTTAGTAATGAGCATAACAACCCTATTGTTCCGATGGAGAGAAGAACCTATGATTATTAAATACATTATTAAATATTTAATAATCTATATTATAAATATGCACTACCAATAGGGCCATTTTTGATAATTATCCAATATACAAGAATTTAATATTGGACCTGGAGTTGGTCAAGGTACTGTTGCAGGACAAGCTGTAGAAGGTATTGCGAGACATCCAGAAACAGAGCTCAATCCGAAGGAAATTATGCAGAAGCTTTACAAAATTATTATTTTTCATACCTAACATTTATTTGCTTTGGTTCTACATCCTTATTTAGCAATAACAAATTGAGTTCGTATAGGCATTTTGGATGCAACTATCTCAATAGCCGCTCTTGTTCAATCTCTAGCTTCACGACCTGGAGGTCTTCTTTTATCCTATATGGATGATCCGATCCGCAAGGACCATGATTGGAAATTGTTTGATCGTCTTTCTCCGAAGAAGAAGCAAAACATAATCAACTTGAATTCGGAACAGTTATTCGAAATCTTAGGGAAACACTTGATTTGTTATCTCATGTCTGCTTTTTATGAAATAAGACCAATTGAAGGGATTATTCTTATTCCAATAGTAAGGCCTTTAGATTAGATTATCTATTCCTAATTATGTAGTACTTAAAATACAACCGGGATCCTGATGCATATAGATACAAATACTCCAATGGGAGCAAGAAAGATTTAACCCACTTAATGAATAAAATATGACCGATTAGCCAGCCAACAAAAGTACCTATTATACAAACTACTCTACTCTAGAAGTGTTCGACCCAATGCTTTATTTCTGTCCTAGTTGATCCTGATTCGACATTAGAAGTACGGTAATGAATGGAAAAAAGAGCATGTCGTATTCATTTTTCATGTAGAATTTTGAAGATAGGTAATAGATCGACTTGAATACTGGAGCAAGAAGACGCATTCAAATTCCATTTCAGTGAAATAATCCAAATTATGTTATATCTCTAATACTTATTTATATTATGTTTTAATTATGATAATTGACATGATGGAAGTACAAGCTATTAATTATTTTTCTAGATCCAAACTTTTAAAAGAGTAATAGTCCAATTCTTAAGCAAAGAATGAGAAAATAAGAGAAGAATGAAAAATGGATTAAAGTTGGGCCAACCTTTTCTTAGGGTTCCATACCTTAGGACTATATGTTCATAACATTTTCATTTTCCTTCCATTCCCACGCAAACCAATTCTTGGTATAGGTTTTGCCATATTTTATCATCTCATAACATGAATGAAGAAAGACATGAGAGAAAAGCATATTTGCTAATGATTGTGAGGCCCCAATTCTTGACTGGAAGGGACTTCTGGAACAATCACATTTTTTTTTGATTATGGATCCACTACCAAAAAGCAATAAAAGTCCCATCAGAGATCAAACTACAAATACCCTTAATATCAAATAAATTTTCAACATTACTAGAATGGCAACTCCCACTCCCATTCCAACCTCTTTCCAATTGATTCTGAGTAGCTTTATCAAGATCAGAAGCAAATTGCGCAAAACAAATGGCAAGTGCTTTTGCTTGTGTAGATCCTATTTCAATAGGAACTTGATGAGTTGATCCACCTACACATCTTACTTTTACATCTATATCGGGTACAAACCACGGTGTCAGGGGTTCAAATCCCTCCTCGCCCACAACCGGTCCAAAAGGGAAGGACCTTTACCTCTACCTCTGCTCTGGGGGTATCCCTAAAGTAGAGACTAGCAAAAATGTATAAACCAATGCTTCCATAGTTATGCATGAATGTAATGCTCACAACTTCCCTCTAGACCAAGATGCTGTTGAAGCTCCATAACGAATCACATGTAGAGATATTGATAACTAGCACCGAAAATCGTCTTTACATTGGATGGTTATTTTCTGAATTATATGAGGCCAGTAAGAAAACAACAAATCCATGGGTATTTGAACCCGAGTATCCAGGACAAAGTAGAATATTTGATGGAAGAACAAGAGATCCTTTTGAACAACCTTGTTCTATCATTGATCATAGATTTCTATATGAAAAATACGAATCGGAGTTTGAAGAAGTTCCAACCCAAAACATAAACAAAGACAAGGATAAGGATAATCTTTCTTAAAAGAAACTTTCAGATTTACAAGAATCCCATTTTTAATAGAGCAAAATTTCTGATTTTTGTCTTTTATGCCACCTGACCTCAAACCAGAGTTCATCAGTAGGCTTTTTCTACTGGCCATATATATGGTATGAATATTAGATAAAAGGGTTCGCAAATAAAAGTTATAATGCTACGACCAATTCGTAAATTGTTAAATCTTATGATATATTGGAAATTTCTTATAATAATCATCCAAACCTTAAATGTATCTTGATATTTTTTTCTTAATAACTACTTGGCTCGACATCGTTTGTTCTATTCCATAGGACCTTAATTTGTATTGGGTTGTAAATAATAATAAATAATAAACTCACTTAGAATGCCTTTTAAAATATTATGTGGTACGATGAGGTCGAGTAAACCCTTATGGAATAAATACTTAGATGCTTGTGAACCGTCGGGTGGGCTGTACCATGAGAGAATCAAGGAGGTCAACCTCTTTCAAATAAAATGGTAGAGGCAAATCTAGATTTTGCACATTTTTGTTAAAGCAATATTTTCATAGGCGTTTGCCCCCAATTGGATCGGGGGATCAAATTGATTATAGAAACATACAGTGGGATCTTTCACTGCATTTTTTTCCACTAAGAACATTTTATGAAACTCTTTGACCCCTGAATTTTGAGTATCCTACTTTCACGCGATTTAGAGGGTTCAACAAGTAATCCATATTTCATGACCCCCGTCTTACCGTGACCACTAGCACGGAGTTAGCCGGGGCTTCTTCCTCGAGTCCTGTCATGATTGTGCACTCGGCGAAAGAGCTTGACAACTGACATTGTTGAGACCGTCACTTGCAGAGCGAACCTCTTCTTATTCTCCTTCCTTCGCAACCCCACCTTGACTTAAAACCGATGATTCGACAACAAAAGTAGTATCAATACTTGAAAAAAGCTCGTATCAACTCACTTTCCTTGTCATACTACGAGTCCCGTGTATCTGACACAGTAGAACTACCTAAATAAAGAACATAACCAGGGAAGGGAAAAGAAATTGTAAATATTGACAAATTCTTGTGTGGTTAAAGGAAAAAATCCAACAAATAACCTCGGAAAAGATCTTTGACCACAGGGAGGGAAAGGATCTGATCATAGATAGAGACTAAAACCTATTAAGGTGGTAGGGGTGGATGTAGCCAAGTGGATCAAGGAAGTGGATTGTGAAACCGAAGCCCCGATGAATGGTGGACGTAAAGGGTATACGAGTGGGACTGCTATGGGACATACAATGCATTACAGACATATGATCATTACACTTCAACCGAGTTATTCTATACCACCTCTTATGGAGAAAAGATCAAACTCAAAGTGCCATGCTATTATTACTTATTATTCATATTCAATATGGCGAAGGCATAGTCTTTTTTTTTCCAAATAAAAAACTCATTGGCGCCAAGTGTGAGGGAATGGCCATTTGGGATAATGGCAAGTTTGCTTCACCACCACCCTGGGTAGTGACTTATTATCTTGAAATCCATTCACACTGAAGGAAGGAGTGATTCACGAGAGTGGACTGTAGATATATTATAGTAATTATAGTATAGAAATGCATTAATTTCCTTTGCATTAATCCAGATCCATAATACTATCAGAGTTATATAGGGAATCTAAGGAAGACCAGAGGCTAGGGGAAATAATCGTCACGAATTGATTTTTTTGGGGAACGTATCGAGTTTTCTTTGGTTAGACAATGTGTGGTTGGTAAACAAGGATCCATTTTTTTAGAAAGGTAAGGAATGTATCTTCAAATATTTAATATGATTCCACAAGATCCATTTTCATTCAAGTAATGGATTCTAGCCAATTGAAAGGATCTTCTGATCAATCCAGAGATCATTTTGATTCCATTAGAAATGAGGAAACCTAACTCTAATGCAAATAGATAAAAATGAGTATTCATGTTTAACCTTCTTATATGATGGCATGATGGTGAAATAATCTCCTTAATATGATCATAACCTTAATGTGTTAATTGGTGGTTATCATAGCTACATGGTTGATTCTTTCTTATGCTAAACATGTGCATTATGAATATGATGATGGTTAATCATATCTAGATTCCTTGCATGTTGATGTAATAAAGAAATATTCTTAATGAACCCTTCTATGATTGTTTATGAATATCTCTTAGCTAATTAATACAATATTGTGCTGCTCTGGTGTATTATATCTAAGTGATGTTATTGAGCCTTTCTATAAGGCATGGAATGATAATGATGATCTTACAGGGAATAGTATGATGGCCTTAATGACTTTTGGGCATGGTTGAACCATGAATGAGGTGTAATCCTCTTATGTTGATAAGGGTTGATACCCTGTGATATTGTGAAAAGGATTTATATGTTGTGATAGTATGATGACTAGTGTAGCCTCATGAATGGCAAGTGGATACTACCATGTGATGATGAGATGGGAAATTATGTTTCACACATTTTATATCTTTTGAAGTTGTGATATTTATATGCTTGATAGAAGTGAATTAGGGTTTGTATGTCCACTTATTTGATGCAACCTTAATTCACCCAATTGACATAACTAATCAAGTAAAACTCTAATCATGTAGTGCCCTGTTCCATAGAACCATCTTCAGTGTTAGAACTTGCTAGATGGTGAAATGAGTATTCCTAAGGGAAACTTAGAGTGCATACTATTGTGTATACAGGGTGCTTGTCATCCTGACACCAAGTGTTTCATGAGGATGGCTGTGGTCATGCCTAGCCTACTTTTTGAGAATTGCTTTGGTCAGGTCTGAGTGATTATAACATGATGTGATTAGAGGACAACTACGGTTGTGCCTCAATGATTGGGTTTGAATACCCTAGATGCTAGCACCGTGACCTGTACCAAGGTGGGTTAGTTATAGGATTATATGTCGCTATTTTGTAGTTTGACTATATGTCACTCTAGTGCATACTCGTATTGACTGAGTATGGAGAAGATCTTAGAGTTTGGTTCTTCCTAGATCCTATATGGAACTGATTGTGACCAAGTAGTGGTCAGTTGGACTTTGAGTGGTACTACTCAAACTTTCAAGGGCATAATAAAAGATGTAATACAGCCATGTAGCATATTTGTTTAGGGTTATACACAATGTTTCACATTGGATGATAACCCTTGTTTGTTATCTTTATATAAAGATGATGCTTAGTGAAATTAAGAGATAGTAGATATACTTAGGTTGTGGCTATGCTTAAGATTGTAGATGTATACATACAATAGCTATGCTTATGTTGATAACTATACTACTACTACTGATTATAATCATGATGCTAGATATCTCATGTTGTTAGTTATGTTTAGCATGCTAGCCATGCCTTTGTAACTAGAGATACATATACTGCTAATCATGCTTATCCAGATAGTTGTGCTTATGTTGTTATCTCTTCTTATGATGTTGATATGTTCTTTAATATCTCAAACTAGGTCATGCATGTTCATTACCATGTTCCATCATACAAATGAATTCATTTAGACTTATAGTATGACAATTCATAGTTGAATCAAGGATCCAATTATTAGGATATCTACATATAAATGGGACCTATATCGTTCTCAACAACCTTGAAATCAGGATGGCAGAGATAAACTCCCATGCAAGTCCATATACGTACAAATTACATATATATGTATAAAAAGCAAGTCTAACTGGAAGAGCCTGACATGTTCAGGGGTACTCCATTATGTAATGTGGGTAGCTTGAACTTCAGTTGGGAATTGGAAATTGCTAGAGGTGGCAAAGAATCCTCTGACTCAGATTCTTGGAAGCCAAAAAAGATCTAAAGTAGCTGTGGCTTCTCGAGCCAATACCAGGAAAGCAAGGAAAATATGTTTGAGGAAGATGAGGCATCCAATGACTCCGATTTTGAATCTGAGCACTGGGACTCATATTCGTTGGATTATGAGCAATCCTGGTCAAAGAGGAAGAAGAAGTCAAGCAGGAAAAAGCTGGTTGGGTGCTAACCGTGCTTAACCAACCTGCTAGCTTGAGTCGCACACTTCCAGGGTGATAGACGACTGATTCCAAAAAGGTTCCTAAGATGGGTTTGATACCAATTGATGAAAATGTTTGGGAGATTCCTTTAAATCCATTCTTTCAGTTGGATGAGCAGAACACATATGGAGGACATGGTGGCTTCTTCTTCATGGACAAAAGCCGTTTGTCATGACCATTGAAGGTGCTTCTATGAATCTATTTTTTTGCTATTTGGATGCTTGCCTGGTTTGGTAGGAATGAGTATCGATGGCTGTTCCCCTTGATGGTGATATCTTCCCAAGTAGCCTATGGCTATTTTTCAGAAGGCATGATGTCACAATTTGAAGGTGTTCATATTGTTAGTTGATTATTAGGTCTTTTGTAAGTAGTTCAACAACTGTGTGGTATTCGTTAGCATAGGATAGTTGGAATCCTCATCTCTACTTCTTTCTGCTACTCGAGAGGTCTTTAGGTTAGTCCTCCTTTGAAAAGTATGGATTTTATCCTGGTTGTAAGGGGCACATGATATGTACCCAAAGTTTTTGGATTCATTTTAATAGTAACATGTTTTTTTACCGACAAAAAAAAGCAAGTCTAACAACATTCAAAGATATAAATGTATCCACATATACCACACAACCTAAATCACGGTTCATGTACCATCCTCGGTCATAACAAGGCAGTGGTCACCAATCTTGGGTACAACAAGTCCCGATCACCTTATAAAGTCACAACTAGTCCATGTCCATGTAATAGATCATACTCACCTAAAAGTTTATGCATATCTTTGAAAGGAATTATAAAAATATCACCCAAAATTTCAGTTCAAAACTTTAAAGGATGTGTTAGTTATGCTAGATACAAGACAAGAGTAGAAGTCCAAAAGTAAGCTTAGATGATGCACCTTCACATATAAGATATTGTCCAATCAATGCACCATAATGGACGTTTAAAAGGCCAATAATCATTATGGAACATATTGCATTTTCATCACAATCATACAAGTCATCACAATCTAATTAATTTCATTACAATTCACAATAATTTTTATTAATTTCATAAAAATAGAGTACCTAATTATCTCCATATCCATTCCCCCTCCTTCCTCCTCTCCTCTCCTTCCTCTGCCGTAGTATGATTTATTCTCAAATATGAGAAGAAATCGTACTAGGGTAGGGAGGAGAGGAGAGGAGAAAGGAGGAAAGGGGGAAGGGAGATGGAGATAGAGGAGAGAAAAGAAGAAGAAGAAGAAGGGAATACCTTGGCGGCAGAGGAGGAAGAGCAGGAGTGCATAGTCGGAAATAAAGGAGGAGGATGTACATGAATCACTGGTGGAGGAGGAAGATCAGGTGAGGATTAGCGTCGGAGTTAGTGGCGGCAGAGGTGACAGAACCTAGACCAATAGTGTTAGGAGCTAAGAGAACCAACACCAGCAGCGTCAGAGCAAATCATCGGAGCACCTATTCCAGATAAATGTGGGTAGGGAAAAGAGGGAAAAAGGGTTTAGAGGAGGGGTTAAGTAAGCCGTATACAATAGGTTATTTTAAAGACCGACACCCTAGAGTTTAGGTCAACGGTTGTAAACGAACATCCACTAGCATAAATAGAAATTTTTTTGGCGGTTCCACCTAACAATTTGACGTCAAAACTGGAAACCTAGTGACACATACTTTGTCAGTTGTGGTAAGAGTAACCGAAACTAAACATCAAGTGCAAGTGGGAAAAATTTCATGGGACACATGCACATACATCTTTTGCATCGATCGTGGTGAAAAAACTGATGAGAAACTCCAATAGTTTCTCACGGGAGAGATAATGCTTGTACCTCTTTATCCCATCAATTATGTATAAAAGAACCACCGATAAAGGTTTTTTGGAGGCAAATGAGATGCTTAGAATTTTTGTGTGAAATATTATTTTTGCGGGTGATATATAGCGTCAATTTCTCTGATTAGTAATTGATGGAAAAAAGAGCCTCATGTATTTTCTGAACTGATCAATCTATAGAAGTTGCCTACTTATAGAAAACACTATAGATGCTACCGTTGATTTTCCTTGAAAAAAGAATCGACGTAATATGTCAAATATGTAGTAGTGTTGGTTCTCTATAGAGATTGGTTCCATATGTTGAACACCTAGTGGATCTATGTACCACATTTGATATGATGAGTGGAATTTAGGAAGCTATTAGAAGAAAGTTTGATGGAGCCCATTATCAATACGTTGTCAACATACTCATGAGAACTTCCACCAAAAGTTCAAATTATAGGAGTTGAAGGAACTCATGTGGAGTCTAGGATCTACAACATGTGCACTTGTATTTGATCGTCTCAACTCTAGTACGAAGACCATTAATCCAAATTTTGAGCAGTATTTGATAACACCAAATTCCACCTTGTGGTCTCTCACATTTGAGAGAGATTACATGTATGAGTTATTGACTAGAAATCATGTCAAATCTACAGGTGGCATCCTAAGAAGTTTTAGAAATCTACATTTACAAGAACTTATTATTTCCACATACTATGGTTCTCTTTTTGTTGTGGTTGAAGAGGTTTAATGAAGCGATGGAATGAGAAGATGAAGTTTCAATTTACTTGGAACCTTTAAAATACACTTCATAAAGTTAGTCAGGATGCAAGAAATTTGAGAGCCAGACTCTAAGTTAACAATCATGAGTTTCTTGTGGATGACATTTATGGCCACAATTTTCAAATCCAATTATGACCAAATGGAACTAGTCATTGCAGTTGTAGTTGTGCTCAATCATGGCATGTACCATGCTCTCATGTTTGGGCAGATGCTGAATCTGTCAACATAGACATAAAATAACTTGTGAAAGCATATTTGACAAATCATGCCCATTATAAATCATATAGAGCTACTTCTGATGCTGCTCATAATAATAAGTATTGGCCCCCTTTTGATGAAAGATGAAAAAATATCCCTTATTATGCCCAACTAACCAAAGGTAGACAAGGATAAGAAAGACAAAAAGAATGCACACATCCATGGATATAGATCAAAATCAAACTACATACCATTACCATTAGTGTAGGATAAATGGATATAATATATACACTTGCATTTTTATTTGAGTTTGGCTAATCATGTAATGTTTT
The DNA here is from genome assembly GCA_963693085.1 of Alisma plantago-aquatica. NCBI lineage: Eukaryota > Viridiplantae > Streptophyta > Magnoliopsida > Alismatales > Alismataceae > Alisma > Alisma plantago-aquatica. The sequence goes on along the minus strand of OY856414.1, from coordinate 424,268,908 downwards.
TAATTTAGTCATGCAATATAATGTTTTTAAATTAGTCATGTTACGTAAAGTTATTAATTTGGTGATGTCATATAATGTTTTCAATTTGTTTATGTAATGCTCTCAATACTGTAATGTAATGTTTTGAATATGTTAACTTAACATTCTCAATTTGGTGGATGATGAGTGTATCTATACCCATTTTTACATACTTCTTTGCTCACTTTTTAGGGGCTGTTGTGTTTCTATTTCCTAGTTTTAACTTTATATTCATTCAATTGCAATTATCTTTTCTTTTCTAAACTTTAATGTATTTTCATACATATGTTTCATGCAGAACTAGGCAAAATTGTTCGACAACGCCCAGATGGATGATCAAGCCCTCACAATGCTACACCTCAAAGGGAAGGAATGCCTAAAAGCTTTCCATTTAATCACCTTCCAACCACCTAGACAAGCAATTGGATCTACCATTTTCTTGAATCGAGCCACTATCTACCCGGAGTCTTCCAGATTCTAAGGTCTTGATGCACACCCCCAACATCTAATCACCTCATGGTGGTCTGCCAGAGAACTGGATGTGAGGCCCAAATTGAGTAACCCATGTGAGTTTCCTATTGCACATAGTATGGGCCATGCAATTATATGCCTTCGACCACGAGCATTCAACTTTAGGATTTCAGAGGCAAGGAATGCATCTATAAATGGCACCCTTATTGTCCATTCAAAAGGGTCTCTAATTGGTGATTAGAAGCCACATTGTACAGCACAAACCCTAGAGAGGAGCGACGAGGATGAGGATGAAGCCACAACAGAGATACTGTTCTTCCTGCACTAGGCGTCATTGCCTTCTCCTTCATTCCTACTATCTTTCTTCTGGTGCCCACCACCATGAGCGAGTAGACATTTGTGCTAGGGCATGGGGACTAGCCCTGATTTCTTGTAATTTATCTTAGCTTGTATCTAAACTCGACAATATAATTACTAAATGAAGTATCGTTCTGCTTAATTCTTTGCCTTACGAATTGATGACATGCTTTGCATACATGTTATAATCATGGATATGCATGTTTCAATGAGCGTGATTAAAACACCAAAATGATCTTATTATCCCCCGGAGATATCAACAAGGTATAATGAGGTGATTGAACTTTGATCTTCTACATGTCGAGGATGGTCGATCGTAAGGGAGTTTGGTTGGAATAAACAAGAGACTTGGGTGCCGAGGATGGTTGTTTCCAAGAGAGTTTAAGCCAAGTGATGACATGTATCCTGTGAGGGTGAAAAAACTATGCCTCAATTGAGAAAAGATAATCAAAGAGATAGATCTTGTTAGGATAATTATGTAGGCCCTGGTAGCAAAACCCCATGTCCTAGTTCTCTTTATTATCTGACTATTTACTTCTTTAATCTCTTTTTCTTTTGGCAATAATTTAGTTTAACTAATCTTTCAACTACTCTGTCATAGATATTATTCTTAATACTCTTGAATCTATATAACTAATTAAAAATGTTTTCCTTTGGGTTTGATCCTAAAATGTACTACAATAAGGCTTCTGCTCATGTGGAGTGAGGAATTAGTGACACTGCTTTTGATTAAACCTAGAAGTTATTCTTTTAAGGTTTTTCTTGATGCAAAATTTGGAGCCCCATTAATGGGTTATGTAATGTTTTAAATTTTTTAATGTAATGTTCTCAATTTATTTGTGTAATGTAGTGCTTTGAATTTTTAGTGTAGTATGTTCAATTTGTTTGTGTAATGTAATTTATTGAGGTACAATATTTTAAAATTTGGTAATGTGATGTTCTCAATTTATTTAAATAGACATGACTTCTAGAGAATCACCATTATAACTGTTATAACCCCAATTTTCAGGTTCATATAGTTGGAAATGCAATTTATCCATTAAATGTATGAATATGGAACTTGTATGATTTCTGTGCCTTGAATGAATTTCTTTGATAATAATCCTTTTTGCATAATTTATTTCATGTATCATAATTTGTTAATGAGTCCGATATGATTAAAAGAAATAGAAATTAAGATAATTATGAGATATAGGTGGAAAGATGTAGAATCAATCACTATGAATGATATTTTGAATCCACATGGTTATAATATCGAGAAGAGGATAGTAGAGAATTAGGGAATAAAGTGCCATGTATTAAAGGGATTTATGTAATGGCTTTTTGGTGTTGCAAAATTGAGATAATACTTTGAATAAGGTAGTATGTTCTCAGTGAGCATGGGATTAACAACCAAGTTAAGAGGTAATGCATCTGGGCGTTAGATAAACTATTATATAAATGCACTTATATAGGTTCCTTGATAACCAAGGAACGTGGGTTTGGCAAGGAGATAATTAAAGAACTAGTTACATGCCAATGAAGAAAGTAGTTGTTTATAGATAATGGGACTCATTTCCTCATTGGTAAACAAAGACCTAAATGTATAAGAATGTTTCTACTCTCATCTATATAAGGGTTAGGCCCAGAACTTCGATGCCGATAGACATCTTCCTTTCTCCATCCAACTGGTATCTGTTCTGACCCTAACCGAGGGGAAGTGCGACCCCTGGAGTGACATGGAGCTGTGGAAGGGAGTACGGAGGAGGCCGAATGCTCCCACACTGCCATAAAGAAGCTCAGTCATCATCTCCTCACTCAAACCCTTGCACATCGCATGTAGGAGGGTTGCAAACTAGTCGCGGGTCGCAGGCCTGGTGCTCTTGAACTCAAATGTCTCAGCCATGGATAGAGGCCTTGCCGGGTGTGGTGGAGGGTGGCGGAGGCAGGGGGTTAATTTCTGGTGACCTCCGATCCTTGGGGAGGGGGAGATAACCCCGTGGTTGGCTTCGATCGGTGGCTGCATGAGGGTTCACGGGGTAGGAGACGAGCATGTTCTTCTGGACAAAAATACCCTCTGAGGTGTGAAGAAGTAGGTCATCGCGTGAGGGGAAAAATTGAATTTTTGTTATGTTTTAAGTCGACCCGGCTGTACAGAAGACCACACGTGATGGCTGATGTGTTAGCCTCTCATTGGGCCAAGTAAGTAAATCTTGCGGAATTTGTAGTTAATTATTGGTAACTCATATGTAGACATATTATATATGAAAATTGATTAAGAGAACGTGAGGAATCCAATAAAAATAATATTAAAGCCTGAATAGGTTTCTAATTCTAAAAGTACCTTAAGTTAACCATGTTATGCATTAAACCATGATTAAACCCTAATTATGTTTGGAAACCAGATTTAATGTCTTAATTATGTTATTTTGAGATATAGTAACCTGTTGAGAGAAAGAATAATAATTGAATTTGATTAAGATGATAATATGCTTGCTATAGGGTTTTTACACATGAATATGTTATAATGCACATAGAAATCATAATTTAGGGTGAATGGTGATTAATGTGGTTAATTCAAAGTTCCTTAGAAGAAAGTAGCTTTGAGTTGATCCTAAGCCTATTAGGAAGGTTTTAACAAGCTAGTTAGGGTTTGTAACCAGTTTTGCTATTTTAGGGTTTATAGTTATAATGATGAAGATGAACCCTAATGAAACCCTAAAAGGAAGTAGGAAACCTTAGGAAGCAAGTTCAAGTGGAATAGATAGAATTTGATATAGTGGTTAGTAAATAGAGTACATGTACTTTTCAGGATTCTTGCTTGTATGGATTGAACTACTTGCATGGACTATTTCTTGCTTGGATTTGCTATTAGCATGCATGGTCTATTTCTTTCTTGGATTTGCTATTAGCATGTTGAATCTGCTGAACAAGTATGTGGTTAAATTATGAATAATCGCTTTATAATTCACGGTGTTTTCATGAATTTTCCTGATTGCTATGAAACCTAAACTATTGATTGTTTCAATTATGCAATCTCATAAAGTGACTATGTGTATAACAATTAAGTATAATTGTACTTCTCGAACCTACATACCACCCTGATGTATGATGTAAGACCAAGCCCCAAAGGGAAGGTCTCAGATGGTCAAGCCCTGGAGGGAAGACCATTGGGCACCTAGAGAGGTGACCCCAGGCACCAAGCTCAGGATGGAGAAGGTGGTCTTATGTCCCTTGCAAGGACAAAACCCTAAGAGAGGGTAATCTAGGGTTTAGGGTAAAAGCGGTTGAGAAGTTACATGGAAAATGTAATTTTGATTGTTAATCAACCATTTGCTATATTTAGGTTGTTAGAGCCTATTTGTGGTATTGTGTTTTTCCCCACATATCGGTATATTCATTTATGCTGACCGACATTTTGTTTGTTAGTGTTTTAGGTGTTATCTGAAAAGGACAAACAATAAATGGAAACTATGAAGATAAATCTAAGTAATCCAATGGAGGATTAGGTAGATAGATTTTGTCTGTGGATAGAAGTCTTAGATCCTAATTTTAGCAAGGTATGCAAAGGTTTTATTTTATTCCAACTTTTCAATTTAGTTTTAGTAGAATTTGATAATTATTTCTGATTAAATATTAAACCATTGATCCTGAATTTTGGGATAACGCCTCTGACCTCTTGATCTCCCTTGATTGGGGGTTACCGAGAAGCAGGGTCGTTACAATAACTCTCCTAACATTACTTGGATTTGTTAGAGTGTCCAGTTACTGACTAGGTGTGTTAGAAAATATTTCCTCTGCATGTTTTGGTGTTCTTCAGAAGCTACTGGTGTGTTATTCCACACATGCGTGATCTTTCAAATTTATAAAGATCCAAACAAGGTTCACTTACAATACCAAAATATGCTCCTACAAGTGCACACAGTCATGTTATAGTATGGGTGAGAGGCAAGTAGAGGGGTGGATATGTAGGGAGAGAGGGGGAACTAGAGCTAGGTTAGTGTGGACTACGTTCCTAATGCAGAGAGTAGGGTTTTTAGGATGTAAATGTGATTTTGGTTGATTACTCCAATGTTGAAGCAATTAAAGGAAAGTAGGAAACTAGCTTATAAAAAACCCTAAGTTATTCTAAACAAGTTAATCCTAAGAAGCAAGACAAGGCAATTATCTAAGCAAGAGAAAGAGACTACACTACACTAGCAATTAAGGATCTAGAGTAATGAATGACCTAGATTAGAACTAACTAGCAAGATCAAAACTATCAAGCTCAAAAGAGAACTAGTTACTCAAGTAAAACCTAAATAGCAAGAACTGAGCAATTAACTAAGAGGCAATTAAAATCAAGCAACTACTTAGCATGAACAAGATAAATTAATAAGATGGGCTTTATCAATGATAAAGATAGGTGGGCCATTCAGGAATGACACTAAGATTCCATTTGGGGGAAGATAGAACAAGCAATCTTAAGCATTCATTCTAGATTACTTAAACAAAACAACTAGTCGAATGCTAAGAAATCACCCGACACTATTAGTTAGCCTAAAGTATAGGTGATATTTCACTAGGATTCGACTAGTTTAGGTTTCTAGCATAGAGTTTCTTAGTGTAATTAGGATCCAAAGGTATAATTGGGGAGTAGAGGTGAGGGTGTTTCACCCAACATTACTCGCCACCTAGATTTTAGAAAACTCCATGGCAATTGGATCAATCAACCCTATACTAGCTACTTAGATCCCACATCTAGGAGTAGGAGAAGGAATATATGTAGGGGGAGATAGGGTGCTAGTGTAAAGATCGCTCTTCCCGATAACCCCCAATTAAGGGAGACCAAGAAGTCAGATGCGTTATCCCAAAATAGGAACAATGGTTTTGCAAATAATCCACATTAATCAATAAATTCTACAACAACTAAGCTTTAAAATGGAATAAAAGTTTTCTTTTCTCATACCTTGCAAAATATAGGAGCTGAGGGCCTTTACCCCATATAACATCTATCTATCTAAAATCCTCCAATCTTTATTAAGCTTTATTCCATCATTGTCACTTTAAAAGAATATCTATTTTCTTGATAAACCTAAAACGCCTATAAACAAAAGCTGGTCAGTATAATGAATTAGACTGGTATGTGGGGGAACCAATAATCTTGTATTTAATTGCAACAACATACTACAAGCAATTATGATTTAACAAAACAAACTTTATGTTTTAAACATGACTATTCACTCCTTACATATCCTAGCCTCTGTGCTGTCCCAACAGTGAACATGGATACTACCTCTCATATGGTAGATCTCAACTAACCCCCATGATCCTACCTTACAGGTAGATCAATACATAGGGTCATAGAGTCGTAAGGTCCTATCCAAGGGTAGACCAACACATTGACTCGTGATAACCTGATGATCCTACCTCATGGGTAGACCATGTACTAGGTCATCTGATAACCTGATGATCCTACCTCGTGGGTAGACCATGTACTAGGTCATCCTTATCATCATTAAAAAATCTACAGAGGAGGACCATGATCTGAGCTAGTCATGTACATATAATTATGGTGATAGTCATAGTCACTTTACAGTTGCATGAAATAAAAGTCAATCAAGCAATTATTTCCAAGCAACTGATAAAACCTCAGGAATCACCATGAAACTAAAGTGATTTAACCATAAGCGTAACCACATACCTGCTTTGGATATCTCAAAGAAGCAGTTTATCCAAATCCAACTTAGATGTCCAAACAAGCAAGACAAGAAACCAATCAAGCAATCTTTGATCTTGAAAGCATGTATAATCTCTAATTGTCACAAACATATCCCAAACAACTCCTTATTGACTTGGGACACATTTCTATAGTTTCTAGGTCCCATTAGGATTCATTAGGGTTTCTTAGATCTATTTCTTAAACTTTATCCTTTTTAGGTCAACAAAACCTAAAATAGCTTTTCTACTCATAAAAACCCTAATTACTCAAATTGACCACATTAAGGATCTTTTTTTACTCAAATTGGCTTTGTAACAACATATCTCTATATTATTCATGAATTTGCACTATTAAAACCATGAAAAGTCATTATTATCAAAATTAGGGTTTCTAGGCCCTTTAATGCATATAAATGTACATGGAACCCTAAATTAAGCCAATTATGCATAAAGATCATCTTTTTAGATCTAATTCTCTTTTTTATGAACAACAAGCTAATATTGGCTTAGAGTATCCAAAGAACATCATTAAATCTAATCATCATCAATTCTTAGGGGTTTTCATCAATTAAACCATTAAAGGTGATAACTTTATACACTTTTTGAATTGTAAGAGAAATTAGTTTTCAATTATATTTTTATTGAATTCCTTGCATTTTTTTGATCAACCTTCATATATTATTTATTGCAATTTGATCTATCAATAATTAACTAGAATTTTCGCAAAATAATGTACCTTCCAACCAATCATTGACTGCCACGTCAGCCTCTTTATGTTCTTTTATTTCGATCCATCTTCTCTGCTTTATGGATCCTACCCTCGACCCGCATAAACCGGAACCTGAATCCGAATGACCTTCCCCCCTTCATCACGCAACGAGTCCCTGATCCTAGCGGAAAGACGCTACTGCCCTTTGCCCAACGTATTGGACTCAGGGGTAATGCGGTACATTCCACATGTCTCGTCTTCAACCCATCACTCGCTGGGCTGCTACTCTTCACGACGCAAGGCCAGGGTCAGTCAACCTATGGGTTGACTTTGCCAATCCCACCTCTCTAGTAGTGAGTGAGGGTCTTCATCCCTCCGTCGTTACCCACCGAATCCAATGGTGGTCTTCAATTTGCCCAAACCAACCGGAGTCGCCAAAATGGCCAGGAGATACCTCAGCCAGGTAGCCTTAGCTTGGAGAGGGTAATCTTCATCTCTAGATGAGAAATTTGATTGGGGAGAGTACTGCGGAGTCCGCTAAAGTCCCAGGGGTGCGATTATTGCTTCAAAGGGTGACTTGTATCCCCTTATATAGGCTTGGATCAGGAGTCGACATAAGTTGTTTTGGGGAAAACTGCCCTAGCCCTCCACAGGAGGGGAAACTTAGTATGATCAGGTCCAAAATCCTCTACCAAAGTCATTGGGAGAGTTTCTAAAACCACACACAGACTGGATTATAAGAGAGTCCAGATCGATCAAGCTCCTCTTGTTTCCCACTCCTACCTGAGGTAGAAGATGACCCGAGCGCCATTGAATTTTAATCCAACGACTACTGTGCAGCGCGCCTGGTGGTTAGTTCAAATTTTAATATCAAATTAATCTGGAAAATAATTGTGACATCACTGATTATCCCTCTCACTTTAAGAAACCTTCAAAAATTCATAACTCCCAAACCATGTCTCCTTTTAATCTCAAATTTTAAGGGAAAGTACTTAATGATTTAAACTACGTGTGTGACAAGTTTGGGACTCAAACTTGAAAGTATGAGAGACTTTTCTTCATATGAAAGTAATATCTTAATAAGGCATATTTTATACATATTTTCTCTCTCTTAATCATTTATTTTCTTTATTTGGATTCCTTTTATTATTAGAAACCATGTGGACTCAAAATATCATCCATGATGATTCCGTTATCCATATTTCAACATATTTCTCATATTTTTATCATTATCTCAATTTCTTTTCTTATTTATGCATTATTTGATTTCTTCTTTTCCTTTTAATCATATTGGACTCATTAAAATCTTATGGTCCACGAAATCACATGCACACATAAAATATTGCAAATGGAATCCATACAATACATATAATTCATACAAATTCCCATAATCATACATTTATTGGGGAAATTACATTTCCAACCATATGAACCCAAAATTGGGGTTGTAACATCCTTCCCATGTTATAAGAATTTTGCCCTCAAAATTCCATCAAACATATAAACAATTTAGGATAAGACTTTTCTATGTCCATCATTGGCTCCCATGTGGCTTCATCCTCTCCATGATGCTTCCAAAGAACCTTTATCATCTTCTATTCTTTACTCCTGAGCTCTCTCTCTCTCTCTCACCTTGATATCTTGTACACTCATAGGTGACTCAGGGTAAGTTAGCCTCCCTTGGAGTTCAATAGTTCAATGCTCACACATGGCTTGGGTACCTCACATAGTGCTCTAGATTGGACACATGGAACTCATCATAAATCATATTATCCTATGGGGTAAGGCTAAACATAAGCAACTCCACTAATCCATCTCAAATGGACCCATGTATCAGGGACTCAATTTTCTCAATTGTAGCTCGGAGGGGTCGGGTTTTCATAACACATGTCCACCCACAGTGAACTGCATGTCCATCTGCTTTGCATCGGCTCATGACTCATGTCAATCCTGGGCTTTCTTAGCCATTTCTCGATCGAAGCATCTTCATATGCATACACTGTGGTCTCTTTGACCCTATATCATCCAAGTGAAGTGGTGATCGACACATCCTCCCTCATAGATCTTCATTCATCCCGATACTTGCTATGGTGGCTATCATAACAAGCAACCTCTGCTAGGGCCAGGAACTGTTCCCATGTATCACCCTGAACGAGCACATATGCTCTCATCAGACCCTCTAAAGTCTAGATCATACTCTCTTGACTATCCATCAGTCGGGGGTGATATGTTGTACTCAACTAGCATCGAGTTCTTCCTACACCTACTTCCATAATATGGAAGTGAACTTAAGGCCATACTCAAGACCATTTGAACTCGAATCCTGGTGTAGTTGAACTATTTCTCTCTCATATATATAGTTCAACCAAAACTATCATACTGACAGTGATCTCTCTTAGGAAAGGGGATTAGGTCAACTTGGTAAGGCGATCTACCATAACCCATATTGCATCCTGACCTCTCTTGGTCCAGGGGAGACTCACCTCAACATCTATGGTGAGCTACTCTTATTCCCGCTTGGGGACTCTTCACTATCCATAGCAACTCACTAGGTTACTGGTGTCACCTCTTAGCATGCATGGCGACAAGCCACATGCACTCTATATACTTATTCATCTAAGATACTCAAAGAACACTTTCATTATCTTAGTAGTACCACGGTATATGCCAGACTTATAATGATGATCTCCTGCATGTCATGATTCCTCAAGGTCAAATCCTCAGAAACTGTAAAACATACTAGCAACATGTTTCATCGCCTTCTTTTTTGGAGAGGTGTATCTGAGGTTCTTACAACCATCCTTTTATCTCATAAAGCTCCATGCTAGCTAACCAAGCAACCACTAACTCGGCCAATGAGTCTCGTTGTATCTGGGTGTTAGCCACATAGGACTAGCCTTCTATCGACCACAAGGTTCACCTAGAAACTCTTCCAGTCTCTCTACTGGCTACACAAGACAACTGTACACCAGAGTTGTATTCTACTGAGAACATCTTGTTACCACATAAGATTCCTTACGTGCTAGGTGGTGGTGAAGACATAAACCCTCATATACTTCACTCATCATCCTCATCTCGGTTTGAGGTCTAACTGAGTCAAAAAAACTTTGAGCATATCATCTCGACTATCTTATGACTCATAGATTCCAAACTACTTCCAGAGAGGTATGTTCCTCACATCACCTTGGTTCTCTTTGTGTTTTCAAACCATCTTTCCAACATACTCTCATAAGGTGTGGTACTTCCCCTTTCCTCAAGAAACATAGAAATGTTTCAACTCATATCACCTTGATCCTCAGTATAGCATGTGTTTTGTCCTATCTCTCAAACCCATAACAAGATGAAATAAGCATTTGGCTGTAGTCCAAATACAAAGTTCAACCTGTTCCAAGAGTAGAGATGGTGCATCACGCATCATCATTACACTTTCCAAACTAAGTTGAAACGTACATCACATATCTCCACACCATGAACATCTCCATTATGGGTCTACACCCATGGGAAGACTATCCCCATCAGCTCTGGATATTAACATATCTATTATGTACAATCCTTAGTCATTACCTAAAGGTCTATAGGGTGCCGACACTTTTGGGGTGATTTGAACCTTATGCATCTAGGAAGTGCCTCTCTCATTTACCCCTTAGACCCCATGAACTCATGAAGGTGGCCAACCTCATAACCCATGGTCCTTGGGCAAAGGTAGCTCTTACCTCCCGACCCTATGGTCTTGTGCATTCAGGGAACAGATAACTCCTACTCCCATCGGTCTTATCCCCTCCTGACCCTAGTATTGACTTAGGATTCCATCATAGCACATCTCATACTTGAATCCTCACCTGAATCTCCACCCTCTCTCTGGGCATACATGGCTAACTTTGCATCTCTCATAGAAAACATGGTGACCTACCTAACTTGGTCTGGCCCCATACAAGTTACCTCTATGGCAACATATCTTCATGCCCCTTTAGAGATGGTCACACATGGGTCTATAGATTCATGTTCATACTATATGATCCTACACTTAGCTCATCAAGCTCTTATAAGTGTCCTCTTAAGGTTACTTCAAACCTAAATAAGAGTTAGTGCTCACCCTACATAAAGGGTTCCTTCCTAGGATGGGAGAAAACTATCTCTTGATAGTAACAAAGATCACCAAACGTCCTTTCTTCCAAGGTTTACATCATCATGTGCATGCTTAGCCCTATCATGCTTCTTGGGCATGTAGCTAGCAAGGAGACGACCTACTAAACCACACTAAGTTCCTTGGTATTTCATACATATTCATCATTCCTCAAGGTTGGACCAATATCATATGTCACCAACTTGTGTGAGTGGTTCATCAAACACATATCTCAGTTTGAGTGGGTTTCCTTTTGCTGTAACACATGAGGGGTGACAAACTCAAATACTATGAACTCAATCAGCCCTGCGAACATCATGTGCACCATATACTGTTGCTTCCCCTCTCTGGTCCAAGAACCCAGGTTCACCTCTTATACATCGGCCGTCTAGCTGCATGCTCAACTGTTCAAACGTGAACTGAGCCTATGCCAAGTATAGCATACACATCATAACACTCTTCCATGTGAACAACCTTTTACGTCCACTGGTTATGATGCCTCTCAACTTGTTACCATACCCTTTTCAGGGTCTAAAGAACTCTTCTTCATGCTCCTAAAAGGTAGGTACTCACAAAGCCTCTTTCTCATTCTAGGGTTTTGTTCCTCTAAAGGTATCCAAGGTACAACAAAACTCCATAGACCATGCATGAGGAAATCTCAACTATCTACTCAGGATCATAAAAATTAGACCATATCATACCCAACTTCACATTATTCCTCATGTCTCAGAGTCAAGGTCTCCCACCTCCTTCATCGAGTCTTGCCCTTCCTCTAGAGATAACCCTACAACTGGTACTTCCACTAGAGGTTCTCTCCCAGAAGGTGGTTCAAGCTCTTAAGGTTACATGTCTACACCTACCTGGGTGAAAAGCATGATCCAAAATCTATGTCCGACCAAGATTATCCAAATCTATGCATGCTCATCTCATGAACATCAGACATAACCCTTTGGGTCTAGGTCTAAAACCTACTGTCATCCTTGCTTACGTTCTCTTTTATGTAAGTGCATGCCTCTTCTTTACTCATATTCAACTGTTAGGGTTCCTATATGGTTACCACTAACCTCCTTAATGAGGGTACTATCCCTCACTCTAACAGGCACGACCCTCCCAAGGTCAGGTCACCACAAGGTACTAGTGTCAAACTACACATGGTTCCTGTTTCTCATGGATACTCAAAACCTCTACACAACATGCATGTCTAACCCACACACATGCATGCATGATCAACTATGATATCCAACTCATCGTGTCTTCTCTTTATCTAACTACCACTTAGGGTTAGGGTTAGCATCATCCTCAGAGGATGCGTCAGGTCTCTTCCTCTTCCTGGGGCATCTGCCTCCAAGGATAACTCTCTCCTCATCCTCCTACAAGAAGGTCTAACCTCATATCTCTCCTAAGGTCAAGACAAGACACACAATGCAACCATAAGCATGTAACTAATCTTTAGTTTATGCTTAAACTATTAAACTTATGTCCATGAAATCTTATTTACATGCTTTTCATTATTTGGTAGAGGATTCCTTAATCCTTATTATTATTATCCCAAACACAAGAGAGTGGTGGAGAGAGAGAATACCCTAAGCACTTAATATTTCTCAAGAAATAAGAGGTAGAGAAGGGTCAAAATTAGATGAGAAGACCTAGAGGTATCTTATTTTGAGTTAAATCCTTTGATTTTGGCCATACAGTCACACATATCCGGGAGTCCTTGTAGACCAACTAGTGGGGCGGAGGAAAATATTTCCGACCCCCGGATCATGATCCTTTTCTAGACACCTCCATCATTGGAAAATCCTCTAATAACTCTCTTAGGTTCTAAAGAGTTTGTAAAATTTAATAATTACAGAAGATTAAATGGAAAACCACGGCTCTGATACCAAATGTAAAGACCCCGCTTCCCGGTAACCCCCAATTAAGGGAGACCAAGAAGGCATTATCCCAATATAGGATCAATGGTTTTGCAAATAATCCATGTCAATTAATAAATTCTACAACAACTAAGCTTTTAAATGAAATAAAATTTTTCTTTTCTCAAACCTTACAAAATATAGGAGCTGAGGGACTTTACCCCATATAACATCTATCTATCTAAAATCCTCCAATCTTTATTAAGATTTATTCCATCATTGTCACTTTAAAAGAATATTTGTTTTCTTAATAAACCTAAAACGTCGACAAACAAAAGCCGGCCAGTATAATGAATTATACTGGTATGTCGGGGAACCAATAATCTTACATTTAATTGTAACAACATACTACAAGCAATTATGATTTAACAAAACAAACTTTACATTTTAAACATGACTACTCACTCCTTACATACCCTATCCTATGTGTTGTCCCTACAGTGGACATGGATACTACCTCTCCTATGGTAGATCTCAACTAACCCCCATGATACTACCTTACAGGTAGATCAATACATAGGGTCATGGAGTCGTAAGGTCCTACCCAAGGGTAGACCAACACATTGACTCGTGATAACCTGATGATCCTACCTCACGGGTAGACCATGTACTAGGTCATCTGATAACCTGATGATCCTACCTCGCGGGTAGACCATGTACTAGATCATCCTTCTCATCATTAACAAAGCTACAAAGGAGGATCAGGATTTGAGATAGTCATGTACGTATAATTATGGTGATAGTCATAGTCACTTTACATTTGCATGAAATAAAAGTCAATCAAGCGATTATTTCCAAGCAACTGATAAAACCTCAGGAATCATCATGAAACTAAAGTGATTTAACCATAAGCATAACCACATACCTACTTTGGATATATCAAAGAAGCAGTTTATCCAAATCCAACTTAGCTATCCAAACAAGCAAGACAAGCAACCAATCAAGCAAACTTTGATCCGAAAGCATGTATAATGTCTAATTGTCACAAACATATCCCAAACAAATCCTTATTGACTTGGGACACATTTCTATAGTTTCTAGGTCCCATTAAGATTCATTAGGGTTTCTTAGATCAATTTCTTAAACTTTATCCTTTTAGGTCAACAAACCCTAAAATAGCTTTTCTACTCATAAAAACCCGAATTACTCAAATTAACCACATTAAGGATCTTTTTTACTCAAATTGTCTTTGTAACAACATATCTCTATATTATTCATGAATTTGCACTATTAAAACCATTAAAATTCATTATTATCAAAATTAGGGTTTCTAAGCCCATTAATGCATATACATGTACATGGAACCCTAAATTAAGCCAGTTATGCATAAAGATCATTTTTTAAGATCTAATTCTCTTTTTTTATGAACAAGTTAATATTGGCTTAGAGTATCCACAGAACATCATTAAATCTAATTATCATCAATTCTTAGGGTTTTTCATCAATGAAACCATTAAAGGTGATGACTTTATACACTTTTTGAATTGTAAGAGAAATGAAGTTTCAATTATATTTTTATTCAATTCCTTGCATTTTTTGATCAACTTTCATATATTACTTATTACAATATGAGCTATCAATAATTAACTAGAATTTTTGCAAAATAATGTACCTTCCAACCAATCAATGACTGCCACGACAACCTCTTTATTTTCTTTTATTTCGATCCATCTTCTCTAGTTTGTTGATCCTGCCCTCGACCCGCATAAACCGGAACCCGAATCTGAACGACCTCCCCCCCCTTCATCGCGCAACGAGTGCCTGATCCTAGCGGAAAGACGCTACTGCCCTTTGCCCAACATATTGGACTCAGGGGTAATGCGATACATTCCGCAGGTCTCGTCTTCAACCCGTCACTCACTGGGCTACTACTCTTCGCGATGCAAAGCCAGGGTCAGTCAACCTATGGGTTGACTTTGCCAATCCCACCTCTCCAGTAGTGAGTGAGGGTCTTCATCCCTCCGCCGTTACCCACCGAATCAAATGGTGGTCTTCGATTTGCCCAAACTAGCCAGGGTCACCAAAACGGCCAGGAGATACCTCAGCCAGGTAGCCTTAGCTTAGAGAGAGTAACCTTCATCTCTAGATGAGAAATTTGACCGGGGAAAGTACTACGGAGTCCGCCAAAGTCCCAGGGGTGCGATTATCGCTTCAAAGGGTGACTTGTATCCTCTTATATAGGCTTGGGGAAAACTGCCCTAGCCCTCCACAGGAGGGGAAACTTAGTATGATCAGGTCCAGAATCCTCTCCTGAAGTCATTGGGAGAGTTTATAAAACCACACACAGACTGGATTACAAGAGAGTCCAGATCGATCAAACTCCTCTTGTTTTCCACTCCTACCTGAGGTAGAAGATGACCTGAGTGCCCTTGGATTTTAATCCAACGGCTGCTGTGCAACGCGTCTGGTGGTTAGTTCAAATTTAATATCAAATTAATCGGGAAAATAATTCTGACATCACTGATTATCCCTCTCACTTTAGGAAACCTTCAAAAATTCATAACTCCCAAACCATGTCTCCTTTTAATCTCAAATTTTAAGGGAAAGTCATCAATGATTTAAACTACGTGTGCACCAAGTTTGGAACTCAAACTTGAAAGTATGAGAGACTTTTATTTATATGCAAGTTATCTCTTAATAAGGCATATTTATCTCTCTCTTAATGTTTTATTTTCTTTATTTAGATTCCTTTTACCATTATAAACCATGTGGACTCGAAATCTCATCCATGACGATTCCATTATCCATATTTCCACATATTTCTCATATTTCTCATATTTTTATAATTATCTCAATTTCTTTTCTTATTTATGCACTATTTGATTTCTTCTTTTCCTTTTAATCATATTGGACTCATTAAAATATTATGGTCCACGAAATCACATGCACAAATAAAATATTGCAAATGGAATCCATCCAGTACATATAATTCATACAAATTCCCATAATCATACATTTATTGGGGAAATTACATTTCCAACCATATGAACCCAAAATTGGGGTTGTAACATCTAGCTCAGGATCCACTAATTGGACCTAGGAGCAAATCCCAATACAACCCCACATATTCTATCTTCTCCTAGACTTAAGTGGCTTCAAGCATACAAACATAAGCAATTCATATTTTAGATATAAACCACAAGTAGAGACATGGGAAATGAGATATAAATAGCAAGAAATCATCATAGAATAAAATCATGGAGTTTACAAATTATCTTCCCCCAACATGGTATCAACATATCATTTTTGGCCCAAACAACCCACTACAAGGGGCTTAACTACTCATAACTAAACAAAAGAGAAAAGAAGAGAAGAAAGAGGTAGAAGATCATGGTAGCCTGTCAAAGTCCCCTTCTTCTTGACCTCCTTATTGTATAAGCTCGTGCACTTCCCTAAAGGATGGAAATGACATGAATGGAAGTGGTTTGGTGGTAAAAACCCTAGAAAACTAGGGTTTTTGGGTGGAAATGAGGTGGAAATGGGAGATGGAGGCAGGCGGAGGTCTTGAATGCAAGGGAGATAGCAATGAATGCTAGGAGAAGATAAGGAGTGGGTAGGAGAGGCTAACCTCATGCCCCATCCTCCACCCATGTATATATAGGTGGTGGGGAGGCACTAGGTCAAGTGGGGGGGGGGTAAAATAGGAAATGCAGTGCAAATCTACTACTAGGGTTGTATGTAGCACGGTTGTGTTAGGAAACAAGGCCATGGTGGTATAGGGTCAGAATGCTCGTGGTGGGATGGAACGGGTGAGGTGAGAAAATGGCAAAAGTTATAGGGAGTTTGGTGATTTTGAACTGATGGTGACACAACTGTGGTGGTCACTAGGCCATGGCGAGGCAAGGGTAGCATGACTGTTGTGGTCACCACGATCATTTTGGCTCTAGAGTTGGCTGCTCGTTCTGAGTGGAATGCCCATGCTGGTCTGTATTCCACACGGCCGTACAACATTGCACGACCATGTTGGTTCATGGTAGCACTTTCGTGCCATGCTGCATGGCCATGCTATGCTACACGACCATGCTGTGATGTATGACCATGTTGCTCTCTGCATTAGTATATTAACATTGTTCTTCATATTTCTTTGGACTTGTTTGCTTCAATTTATCTTTGGACACTAGGGGTAGGTTGAGGGAGCCTTGGACTTCACTTTAGGCCTCTCTAAGGGTAGATAAGCCCTAAGATCATTCTTTCTCTCTCTCTTCCATCCAAGAGTGGTCCAAAAGCCTAAAAAAACATGCAAATACCATCCATAAATGCAGTTTACATGATATTTAATATTGGTGAAATAACTTGTATTTTAAAAATGTTTAAGTGCGATTAAGATGCAAAAAGACACAAGATGAAGCCCTTAAATAGGGCTGCATCACCACCCAAACTTAAAACATACTTGTCCTCAAGTATGCTCCAACTTAATCTCTCTTTTTAGTTTCTTTCAATCAAACAAGAATGATAAATGCATTGCAAAAGATGATTATTGACTAAATGGTCTCAAAAAATGACCAAGATGTTCCACCTCTCTCCTCTCCACTTTGAAAATCCAATCATGAAAAAAACACTGAGTATACAAACTTTAAATATAGAGCATAGAACGCATAATCTATCCATATGTCCCTCATGCAATTCCAGGTAAACTGTTTCATGATGGCATTAATCAATGATGACTACGAGTGTTGTTTCACTTTCACGTGTTCAATCTTATGCTTCAAACCACACCAAGTGACCCATGTGGCTGTAGAAAAAAGGGTGAAGTAAGCTAGGTTTGATGTTTCCTAACTCAATGGGTATGAAAATTGAAGAAAGGATTGCGGTAAGACATTGGAGAGATTTAACACTCACCTTTTATTTAGATGCTCTTAAACATGAGCATCTTTTATTTTATTTTTTCCTTTTCTTTTCTTATTTTCTTTTTCTTTTCTTTTACCCTTGGTGTAGATAGGGCATATGGTGGTGAGGGTGAAGTGGGGATATGTAGATATGGCAGCCCCAAACTTTTGGAAGTGACCAAGGCAAAATGTGTGCACTTAGGCATCCTTTCATGAGGCGAAGGGGTATGAAGATGATGAAAGAAGAGTCGGGTCAAAGAGGGGTCATTAGTGTGGTTCTCAACACAAAATCTCCTGCATGAAAACTAATCCAACACTTCATCAAATAATTTTACACCACATGATTGAACAACATGAGATTAGGCCCTAAGCGTTCATAACTTGCTCAATTCACAATTCAGCCAAAATGGTCACAAACATAAGATAGGTGACACACATGTAAAAAGTCAACAACCAAGACCATGTAGCAATAAACTCTAAGAATATGGCATGCATTTGTTAAAGATCAACAAATTTTAGTTCAAAAATTGGAGATTCAAGTCAAAACATGCTTTTGGACAAGGAGTTCCAAATTTGGGAAAAATTGACCAAAATGGCGCCAATTTGCATTTTAATCACATCTAAACATACTTTAGGAAAATTAAAGCATAAAGCAAAAAATTCTAGCTAAAACACACAAAAATTACCAAAATATACATGAAAATGCAATGCATGGCATGAAGTGGTCAAAAGAGAAAAATTTTAAAAAATTACACAAAAATGCATAAAATTAAACTACATGATATGAATGAATGAAAACACATAAGGTTAGGATAGACAAGTATGGGAGTTAGTCAAACTATTTGATCATCTCATAGAAAATGTAGAACAATGACTATAGAGCAAGACTGAGGCAAAAAATGGCTTACCGTCCTACCACCCCAAACTTTTAAATCATGCTATCCTTGACATGAAATAGAAGTTCAGAATAATAGGGAAAATAGTATGTAGTCATGGTACACAACTGCCAAGAGATGGAGCGATCAATGTAGTACTAGGTGAGTAGGACAGGGCCACCATGACCGTTCCGTGCAAAATGACCATTCCGGATGCCAGTAGCACGACCGTTGTGTGTAGAGCATCTGTGTTGGACTCCTTCCTGTAGCTTTTTCACGAATCTTCATTGTTCAGTTTAATTTTAATCTTATCCTTGGATAGCTCCTTCATGCATCATCTTTTCTCCATGATACCTTCTCTAACATGATTCGCAAATAGCAAAACTATCAAGTATGGTATGTGTGTGTATTTCTTAGAAAAACTAAAGTAAAATAATAAAAGGGGTTTTGAGAGTCTCAAATCGAAGTGGGTTGCCTCCCACTAGCACTAAGTTAGAGCTTTCAGCCAGGCTTGTTGTTCCTCCATCAATCAACCATTGTCCCAAAGCAAAATATTTCTAACTTCATCATAGGCAATCCTCTCAAATGTCTGCATTATTTGATCTTCCTCCCAAGGGTAATGCAAGCTTTTCAAGTGTTTTTCTTCATTTACCTCTCCTCCGGGGTCATCATCATAGCCCTCAAAGTAAGAATCCTCATCAGCAAAACTTTTCATCTCATTCAACATGATCCTCTTGGGCATCTTGCCTCTTATCTTCTTAATCAACCTTGATACCTTCACAATTTTCATATTATAGGTTTTCTTTCCCTTAAGGAACATGGGTATTCATATGCTTCCAAGAAAGAGGTCTCAATCATATTAGACACTTGAGAACCTTGAAATATCACATTGGGATGTCTTGGATCAGCAATTGGGGCAATTGGTGGTGTAATCTCAATGGGGGGTGGGACACTTGGTGTCGTTGTTTCAAGAGGAGTTGGAACAACATATTTTCTAGTGCCTTTGACACTCATAATAGAAGGTGGTACATCATATTTTCTAGTACCTTTGGAACTCATAATAGAAGGTGGTATTTAAAAATCTCTATTGCACTTGGCACGCTCATAAGGACTTTTCGGCAAGGGTTCTCCATCATAATCTTTATCAAATTGCTTCTGTCCCTTGTTGAGCTTCTCAACAACCTTGTCGCACCTCAAGAATGAAAGCATACTTGCATGCTCATGGGGAGGAGGGGGAGCATGTGATGATAGTGGTGGTGATCTTTGGTGAGGTGAATTAGGATTTTGAAGGATGTAGGATGGTTGTTGTAGAGATTGTTGTGGAGGTGGTTGGTATGGGGGTGGTTGTGAGGTGTGCTAGAAGTTGTAAAAAGGTTGAGGAGGTGGTGGAGCATAGATGCCTTGAGGAGCACCCATAGACCATTTGCATTGTTTGGGTTGGCCATGGTTTGGGAAGGGGGTCTTCCCTCCTCACAAAGGGCAAGTGAAAGGGAAATATCATCCAACCTTTGCTCAAGTCGATCAATGTTTTGTCCATGAAAGGAAACCTCTCTCTTCACTTCATCAAGGATTCTTAATCTTTCAAGAACTTCTTATTCAAACATGGAGCGTCTCTTGGCTCACGGTCTTCTTGTTGCTCCCATGAAAAGTTTGGATGATTTCTCCATTCTGAATTGTAAGAGCTTAACATGGAGCCTTGGTTTTTCCAGATGCCATAGTATTGTAGAACTTGCACATATTCACGAAGAGACTCCCTGGATTCAGTAGAGTGATTAGAAGAACCTCCGAGATGAATCTTCATGAGATTCACCATGTCTGTCAATATATTCATCATGAAGGGCTGTTGAGAAATTGAAGGGGTTTGTGCATCTCGGTCTACCATCTTGACTTTAAAGGGTTTCTTGTCACATGCGCATGACACAACCAAATAAAAGAGGATAAGTTAGCAAACCAAGATGTAAAAGTAACACAAAATAAAGAGTAGACATGGTGAGGGAAGTATAAAAAGCTATGCTACACTAACTAGCTAGGCTGAGCGCCTTTGTCCCCAATAATGGTGACAGAAAGCTTGGCCCGTTATTCCACACACGTGTCATCTTTTGAATTTATAAATCCCCAAACACGGTTCACTCACAATACCAAAATATACTCCTAAAAGCGCATGGGGTCATGTCGTAGTATATGTGAGAGGCAAGCAAAGGGGTGATCCACAGGGAGAGAGGGGACACTAGATCTAGGTTAGTGTGGCTACGTTCCTAAGGAAGAGAGTAGCATTTTTAGCGTTTAAAGGTGATTTTGGTTTATTAATCTAATTTTGCATGCAATTAAAGGAAAGGGGGAAACTAGCTTATCAAAAACCCTAAGTTATCCTAAACAAGTTAAGCATAAGAAGTGAGACAAGGTAATTGACTAAGAAAGAGAAAGAGAGTACACTACACTAGCAATTAAGGATCTAGAGAAATTAATGACCTAAATTACAACTAACTATCAAGATCAAAACTATCAAGATCAAAAGAGCACTAACTACTCAAGCAAAACCTAACTAGCAAGATCTGAGCAATTAACTAAGAGGCAATTAAAAGCAAGCAACTACATAGCATGAACAAGCTAAATCAACAAGACGGACTTTAGAAATGATAAAGATAGGTGGGCCATTTAGGAATGACACTAAGATTCCAATTGGGGAAAAGATATAATAAGAAAGCTTAATCATTCATTCTAGATTACTTAAACAAAACAACTAGTTAAATGTTAAGAAATCACCCTACACTACTAGTTAGCCTAAGGTATAAGTGAGGGTTTACTAGGATTTGACTAATCTAGGTTTCTAGCATAGGGTTTCTTAGTGTAATTGGGAGCCAAAGGTAGAATTGGGGAGTAGAGGTGAGGGTGTTTCATCCCACATTACTCTGCACCTAGCTTTTATCAAACTCATAGGCAATTGCACCAACCAACCATATACTAGCTACTTAGATCAGACACCTAGGGGTAGGGGAAGGGCTATATGTGAGGGAAGATGGGGTGCTAACTAGGGATCAACTAATTGGACCTAGGAAAAATTTCCAAGATAGCCCCACATGTGCTATCTTCTCCTAGACTTAAGTGGCTTCAAGCACTCAAACATAAGCAATCCATATTTTTAGATACAAACCACAAGTAGAGACATGGGAAATGAGATATAAATGGAAAGAAATCATCATAGAATGAAATGATAGAGTTTACAAATTATCTTCCCCCAATATGATATCAAAGTACATTTTTGCCCCAAACAAAGCACCAAAAGGGGCTTAGCTACTCATAACTAAACAAAAGAGCAAATAAAAGAGAAGAAAGAGGTAGAAGATCATGGTAACTCGTGGAAGTCCCCTTCTTCTTCACTTCCTTACTGTAGAAGCCCATGTACCTCCCTCCAAGGATGGAAATGGCATAAATGGAAGTGGTGTGGTGGTGAAAACCCTAGATAACTAGGTTTTTGGGTGGAAATGAGGTTTAAATGGGAGATGGGAGGTAGGTGGAGGTCTTGAATGTAAGGGAGAAAGAAGTGAATGCTTGGAGTAGCTAAGGAGTGGGTATGAGAAGCTAACCTCGTGCCCCAGCCACCACCCATGTATATATAGGTGATTGGGAGGCACTAGGTCAGGGGGGTAGAATAGGAAATACCGTGAAAATATACTTTTAGGGTTGTATGTAGAACGACCGTGTTGGGTAGCACGAACGTGGTGGTATGGGGTCAGAATGCTTGTGGTGGGATGGAATGAGCGAGATGAGAAAATGGCAAAAGTTACACGGAGTTTGGTGATTTTGAACTGATGGTGGCACGACTAAGGTGGTCACAACAGTTGTGTTGAGGCAAGGCTAGAATGGCCATGGTGGTCACCACAATCGTTTTGGCTCTGGAGTTGGCTACCTATTCTAAGTGGAATGCCCATGCTGGTCTGTATTCCACACAACCATGCCATGCTGCACGACCATGTTGGGTCATGGTAGCACGACCGTGCCATGCTACACGACCATATTGGGTCATGGTAGCATGACCATGCTATGCCGCACGCCCATGCTGGGTCATGGTAGCACAACCATGTTGCTCTCTGCATCAACATTTTGATCTTGTTCTTTGTATTTCCTTGGACTTCTTTGCTTCAATTTATCTTTGGCCACTAGGGGAGGCTGAGGGAGCCTTGGATTTCACTTTGGGCATCTCTAAGGGTAGAGAAACCCTAGGATCATTCTTTCTCTCTCTCTTCCATCCAAGTATGGTTCAAATACCTAAAAAATATGTAAATAACGCCCATAATTGCATTTTACATGATATTTCATATTGGGGGAAATAAATTGCATTCTAACAATGTTTAGATGTTATTAAGATGTAAAAAGACACAAGATGAATCCCTTATAGGGCTGCATCAGATACACCATCTATATTCCAAACACAACACTGCTGTAGGGAACCATTAGGATGTCAGTAGAAACACATTTAAGCACCCATGCTTTTATTTGACTATCACACTTCAGGTCATCGAAATTCTTTTAGAGATGAGGGTAGACGGGGCTGCAATCATAGCTATATAATGTATAGGCACAAATGAGGGACAATTTTAGTATTGGGCTCACCTTTGTGAGCACTACTTAGGGAGCCATCCAGATGGGATGTCTATGGGCCACATCAGTTCAAGATGGTTGCATGAGACATTTTTGGGTATGGATTTCATCATAGGGACTCCAGAGTATCATACAAAGCTAATTTTTTTGTATACTAGAGTCTATCTCTTTTATTTCTTGGACAATCACCTTATTCCTGATAGTATTGGAGAACAGATTCATATAAGGTACCTTTTCCTTGTTGTTGACTTTTAGAGTTTTAACACATTATCTTGGGTGATCTAAATCTAACAAATTTGTATAGGGACTTGTACAAGGAAAATATCCAGTCAAAGTCAAAAGCTAAATTGTGTGATTCTCTATGTCTACTTTAGATGTAGTGTTGGAGGAGGATAGGAATCGGATGCCCAATTTAACTAGTTACAAACTAAGAGGAGTGTCCACATGGTGTATCATTGGGTTACATATAAACAAACAACATAATTGTTTAAAATTTAACACACTACATCTTTATATGACTCAATTATGGTTTATCAATATATGGTCAAAGTTTGTCCAAAAAGATGAGACTGTATGAGGACCTGTCCAATTTTATGATGATGCCTTTAACTAAATGCTAGACTCTCAGGTGACATTTCATTTGGATGTTTTAGTTTACTTGATTGTTATTGATTATGCCATATGTTACATGACATTTGCAATTTTAAAATTAATAGATACATTTGTTCCTTACATAGATGACCTTCTACCAAGGCTTCCACACAAGTGTCAAGAGGGCCCATATATTTTGTCAACTTGAGTGTCTCTTCTTTGCTATTTTTGATGGTAGTAGAGTGGCACTTCCCAAATAGAGTGCTTGGATTATAAAATTTGTTCAAGTACAACCTACTACTACACTATCACATCTTTGTAGGCTAGATGAGAGGGTTGTTGATATGTATGTCAAGAGAGCCAATCATATGATGTTTGTAATGTGGCATTAGATACCTGATTTGATAATGATAAAGGTAATTCTATCTATTATGTTTGTATCAATCATGAGATGATGACACATACGTAGTATATGTCTAAAGAATGATATTACTTTATGACATATGTCTTTAGATTTAGGACTTGGAAAATGAGATCATATGTATGATAAGAGTACATACATTCTTGTTATGCCCCTTGTCGGATGTTACTATGGAATCATAATAGACAACAATAATTCATAAGACTAGAGTGTGTGTTGGTTGATGACAATCTCATCAATCATGATATGTGATATCAAACCAAACACATAAGTACATGTTAGAGAATAGTGTATCATACAAACCCATATTGAGAGGGATACATGTATACCATGGAATGGTAGTCAGAATCAACTTTCATAGAGATAGCGGTGATTGTGGTTCTTAGACCTGAAGTAACTACACACATCACATGTTGTTTGATGTATTTTGACATCATCCAACATGACCTTGAATAAGGGTTTCCATAAAGGTGATGCTCGTGTGCATTGTGACACATGGGGGTTGGGTGTGAGTGATGTAGATGGGAATTGTCCCTCCTATAGGAGATTAATATCCAAGCCACTTGATAAGTAAGATTGAGAAATGTATGACCATACTCATGTGACTCAATATGTGATATGTGAGCTCACATGCATCTCATACAGTCTGCTCTAGTTCAAGGAACATGGATTGAACGTTGAAGTTATTCTCCAACTCTCAAATTGCTTAGATAGAAATGATGTGTTGCTAGATATCACTCATTGCTTGTGATGTCATAAGTTAGTTATGGACATTCACTGCCTACGTAATTTGGGACCTATAGGGGTCACACACATAGGATGCACTTGGATGATGTTTAACTTGACTACTAAAGTATTTAGGTATTCAATTTAAACAACAATGGTTGAAAATTGGATAAGTGGCCTATGAACCAATCGATTCAAGTGTTTAACCAATCAATTCAAGTGTTAGGTCAATTTAAACTATATTGGCTAGACATTGGTTGAATTGGGACAAGAACCAACCGGTTCACTTAGTTAAGCGACCGGTTCAAGGTCTGGAACGACTGGTTCAACTTGTGAACTGCCCAGTTTGATGATCAATATGATTGGATCAAGGATTGACGCTGACATCATGTAGTGTATTAATCAAATATTAAATGCCAATACAATTGCGATAAGTAACGTGATGAAATGACTAGTTCAAGGGTTGAATCGATCAACTCACACATGAACCAATCGATTCAGCTATGAACCGACTGATTCATAGATCACAGGTGTTGAAAAATTCATGAAATTCTGTCTCTTCAACTTTTGCTTCATCTGGAGCTTCTAACCCTGACCATTCTATAAAAAGAGGGGTAGTCGAGACTTTCCATAGACACAACAATACACTTTGACAAGTTATTGTCATCTTTAATTGTGGTAACTAGAGATCCTGAGCAAGTCCTACCCATAAAAGAGAGAGACAAAAGGGAGAGATAACATGGGAGAGAGAATCAACCCTAGCATTTCGAAATTTGAAGGGACAACTCCTTCTCGTTGGCTCTTGTAGCGCAACATGGAGTTTCCGGTAGTCTGTGTGGACTACAAAGGCAAGGAGGCTTTTGCCACCTGCTAGGAGGACCCTGTCAACCGCCATCTGTGGTGTTGCATTAGGAGACCGTTGCTGACGACTGACTGAGTATTGCTTGAAGAATAAGCATGATACTACAAGGATAAGTCACTGGACTTGCTCCAGTACCAGACATATCTCTTGTAACTTTTCTTCCAGATTCGTGTTTGTTGATGTGATCTTATTGGTTTGGGAATCCAACAGTAAATTTGTTATTTCCCCTTTCTTATATGTCATCCTAGATTTTCCAACAAGGGTTCTTGCTACTAAGTATTGGCCACACCACTATATATAGTAGGTGATTTTTGAACAATAGACGTAAGCATTTAGTTTCCCAGGCACCACTAGAAATAATCTTTGGTCCATATGTTCACTAATCTGGTATCATCTACTCTACTTAATGGGACCACCACTTTATCAACCAACGACATATTATCCAACCAGTTATAGGTAACATGACTTTGTGAGTATAACTATTATTCTTATACATCTAATTACTTAATGCATTTCATGTTCGTCTTTTATTATTTACTATATATAAAATCTTGTTAACAAGTCTAGACACAAGTGTCTAAATGGTTGTGCAACATACACTGGAAAATATTAGGAATGAGGTATGCAAAATCCAATAGACTACTTTGATAGTCTTTCTGAATATGCTCATCCATATCACATGCAATCATCCACCCATCCTACTCGTACTGTAGACCCAACTCCTACTCCTACTTCTACTCCCACTCCTGTTCCTATTCCTACTCTTTCTCCTACTCCTACTCCTACTCCTACTCCTACCCCTACTTTTAAATTGTACTAACTTTCCCCTTTCTTTCCTTAGCGAGTAGGTTGGGGGAAGCCAATATAATATACTAGAGCATGCTCTACATCTAATCCACACACCACCCCACCTCCACATTCACATAATCACTACTATGGAGAATGATCTTCTCTTAGTTCCATACACCCCACCTACATAGTACTTTGAAGGTGAAACACATGTACTACATTTTGCTAATTATGGACCTTCATGAGTTATGCAACACCCACCTAAGTTCAGACCTAGTGTACATAAACCACTCACCTCACCTCTACCTTTCCGGATTAGGCCTAACATTCAACAATCTCTTGCTACACAATTGACACCCATTGCAAATTCTTCATATGAGATCGCTATACAATAGTCACAGGTACATGGTCATGGGTGAGGACATGTATGAGGATGCAAGAAAGAACATTCTCAGTTTATTTTTGTTCTTATTGTATTTATCATGTAGAGCAGACCTTGCATATATATATATATATATATATATATATATATATATATATATATTCAGGCTGCCTCGAGTGTATAGATCACACCGTATACCTCAATGCGTCTCCATCATTTAACAATTTCTTTAAGAATTCAAACCATTGATCTTCTTAAACATATTATTTATATAATATTATTAAATTTGACATTATTTAGATACTTATGGGTCATTTGTATAAAGAGACAAAAATGATGCATTTCAAATTAATTATGTGCGTCAAATTTTTTTGTCCTTAGATGGGTGACTTACACTGATCCAACTGGGCCCAAATGTTGTATGTGTATTATTATTATTATGACAATGAAGATCGATGGTTTAGATTTTGTAAAAAAAAATAGTATAGATAAGCAAACACCATTGGGGTGTACAATGCAGTTTGTACACTTGAGTGTATTTTAGCCCGACTCTCTCTCTATCTATACACACACACACACTATGTGCCTAGATTTATAGATATACATCATGTAATCTTTGTATACTAGGATCATGATTGACCAATATGTGTCTTTATGCTATCAATGTTGTAATATAATATTAAATAATTGTTATAATTATTATCTTACAAATTAGTCAAACAAATTATATATGAAGAAATTCAAATAGATTATACATGAATTAGAATGGGGATGCGTTGGCCCCACTGGGAGAAATTCATCCCGAATAGATACATTCTTCCCCTAAAATATGATATATTGATAGTTAAGTTGTGAATCATGGCAATTGGTAAGTAACATAGTAAAAAAGTGATATTTCATTTTGTAGCTACTACTTAATATTTAATTCGAAGTATTCAAATCTGAATTGCAACACAAATTTATGAGATATCCATTTCATTTGACATTTCAAATGCGAATGTTGATCAAATGCATAAATCTTAGACAACAATTAATAGGCTTAATCAATAGTTTTCTTTTCAGAATGAGACACCCACGATCTCATCTTCCTTATCCATATATTTGAGTGTTTTTGAAAAGGCCAATCACCCTCAACGACAATGGCAAAATAGATGTGTCATGCATTTAAAGCGGAAACCTCATTGAACATGACAAACAACTCAATTACTTCCGAGAAGCAGTAATTAGTTGAGTTTTAGCCCATGTCTCACTCTTATATTATGTATGTATGTGGGACAAAGACACTAGGATTTGGGAGATGAGAATGTGTTGATATTTTTTATTAACATGGGTAGAGACGAGAATGCACAATAAATCATAATTAATATATAAAGAAATGATATTTTCCCTTTACCTTCTCTTCACCATATTTGATAGTTAGGTATTTGATAGTTAGGTAGAGAAACCAAAGGACCTTGGAGAAAAAAGTAGAGAAGCCACAAGGGTGACGGAAATGCATACATATGGTTATCTATCATTCTTTTATCTTCCCATCACTTTTTTTATAAACCTTTCGAGTAGGTAGAGAAACCAAAAGGGATCATTATATGTATACATATTCCACATACTAGACAAAAGGGGTCTTGGAAATCAAGTCTCCATGAATCAAATTGTTATCACTCTCTGCTTCTAGTTAGAGATTCAACGAAGTGCTTACAAGGTCTTTTCTCCAGGGTTTACTTTCATCGTAAGAATCGTTTCGTCACAAATTTTATTTTGTTTACAACGAATCACACACACTACTATTGGAAACCTAGCACTGGTTTCACATATGACCGTCCGGGATAATTAAACTATGGCAACTAAGTCCCACATGTGCGGGACTTGTGTAAGCCGCAAATCCCTTGTTATATGTTAGTTTATTGGTGGCTTGGACGCTAACCTTGCATCACCCGCTTCGATTTCTGAACGGAACACTGCTATATGCAGACACCTCCCAGCCACAGCAGAGTTCCACCTCCAATCCCTCCCACCCACATTTTACCGACGACCCTCCACTTGCGACCTCGGCCCCTTCTGCTTCCATCAGCAGCTATCTGCTGACCCTCTTCCACCTTCAACCATTCCGAACCTCCAATCATTTTCATCCTCACTGACGTTCATATGTGTTGGTCTGCATCCTGCCCCTCTTCCAAACATCTACGGCATGTCAGTCTCCAATCTTTACTGGACTTCTCCGTTCGCCTCTCACCCCAACTATATATCCTCAACCAAGGTTGCAGCCTCAACTTTGTCCATCTCCCGTCCTAAAAAATATATACCCACTAAAAATGATTCCATAGTAAGTCATCAAAGGTCAGCTCTGCTCACGCTCTGCTCACTGTCCTTTTTTTTATCGGTCTAAAAAACCTGTTACTATAACAAAAAACTTTAGGTACATTAGCGCCCCTAAAGAGAAAAGCTAAGCCTTGATACACCAAATAAATGGGCATCAAAGTTACAAAACATAAACATCACTCATGGACGCTGAACGGGAAAGACCAAACCCAATCCACCACAAAACCCATGAGACATGACTTTAGAGAAGTCCTGTCTTCAATGACATTGAACACACCCACAAATTAAGAAAACACAGGCTCCGCCAGCATCATGCCTCGAGAAGTAGCTGGAGCAAAAGACTAAATCCCCCTGCAAGAGTTCATGGTTGAGAAACTCACTCCAGAATTGAGTACAATCCCAGCAAAAAAAAACCCTAAGAAACCCACAACAAAGCATAACTGAAGCGATCCACTCCAGGCTTTGAATAAGAGCAAGGAGACTTCAGAGGGATATCAAATTCAGACCCCCTTCACTGTATCAATGAACACCCACAAATTGTGACTGAGAACTAAACATAGCACCTTCTTTCATCCCAATCCTCCTCGGTCTCAACTGCAGAGGAGGCTCAGAAAAGTAGCACGATAGAAAGGATTCGTCCAGGTCCATCCAGCTAGGAAGAGTCTCCCACCTCTCCTCCCTTTGCCTTGGGTTTCTTCTTCTTCTTCTTCTTCTTCTTCTTCTTCTTCTTCACCTTCAAGAGGTCCGGTTCCAGGATGCACGAGCAGTGAGTCACTGTCTTGGCGTACTCCAGGTAGAGTGGAATCTGCCCCCACATGAAGCTCCTGTTTTCACAGATGCACATCATCGAACACCTAGAGGGCGTTCAACACGTTCAACTGCAGAGAAAACACACGCAACAGGAGGAGAGTGGAATCTGCCCCTACCACCAGAGAGTCGTTGATGAGGACCCCGTGGAGGGAACCGGCGTCGCTGACTGTCGGCTTGGTCCCAAAACTGACACGCCCAAATCCGAAGAAGAGGGCCTAACATCGTGGTTGAGGAGGGATGCGTCATCGTCAGGAGAAAAATCTAGCTTGATGGCGAGTCACCCAACCTCGTCAGCCGCCCAACGAGGGCTCTACCACCATCACCTTCGCCAAGCGTGTCTGGGTCAATATCGAGGCCGCCTTTGCAATGGACAACACCAGTTATCGGCTCGGGGGAGGAGGAAAGCAGGTGTCTGAAGAGGAGATCGAGGGACCCCTTTTCATCGCATGGACGGATGATGTATGCACAAATTGTCGTTATTTTGATATCTAATTTGATTATTTTCTTTGTCATTTGTGATTAATTGAATATCTTTTTAATACATATTTTACCAAATTAGTAAAAATCACTTGTGCATCATTTTTATATTTTTACATGTATTTTACATGCATTTTACATGTTTTAATTATTATAATAATTATTTGATTTTATTCATTGATTATTTTATTGCAGATAATTATCATTTACTGGAGCAAAGTCGATACCATCGACTTGCAACTTGATGGTACCGACATGGCATCCGAGTACATATATTTTTTGCTCCAGATTGAAAAGGAAAAGGATGTTTTACTGTGAAGAAGTCGATACCATCGACTCAGACGCTGCAGACCAAATTTTAATGTGTTAAATCTAACACATATTGTATTAAAAATTATATTTTAAGTTTTCTCTTGACCTAAACATGTACGACGACTATAAAAGACACCATTAGAACCACAATTGGGAGATCTATCACGGGGGGACGATACGACAGCCGAACAGAGAGAGAAAAGTAGAGGAACCTACACGGAATACACCGAAGGTGTTTTGGCGGCGGAAACGACAATAAATTCTCTCCATCTTCTCCAGATCCACTCTTTAACCCTTTCTCCAAATTACTGTATCTCGAAATTTATGTTTTACATCTTTTCAACTTACTGTATGCTAAAAACTGTAATTCCTTAGGACCCCGGAGTAGCTCGGGTATACATTGTGTCTGATTCTTATGAGTTAATATATTTTTTCCTCTTAATTTTTGAATATGAATCTATGGAAATCACATGTCCTTATTGTGCTTGATCACCACAATTAGCGTATCAGATCTTTAATTACTGCTGAAAAGGGATTAAGGGTTAGAAATACATAGGTTCAACCGTTTATCAACGTCCCTTTGGAAAGGTGGGGCATAAATGGGAGGAGATTACCCAGAGTTAAACCAAAAGCACCT
Organism: Alisma plantago-aquatica; assembly: GCA_963693085.1. Lineage (NCBI taxonomy): Eukaryota > Viridiplantae > Streptophyta > Magnoliopsida > Alismatales > Alismataceae > Alisma > Alisma plantago-aquatica. The sequence goes on along the minus strand of OY856414.1, from coordinate 424,237,015 downwards.
AACTAATGAATCAATTACTATGAGAATGGAATTGGCTTTAGATTAGGTAGGAGAATTACACTGCAAAAGCAGGTAGTTTCTAGCTACAGGCTCTTTATTCAAGATTAGGAGGGAGTTATATTAATAAATATGGATTAGATTTAGTGTTGCCCATGGTAAAACCAAAAGTCCTAAGGAATTCATCCCTTCTTGATCACAACAACCTTAGTTAGATTTACTTTTTGTTCTTAGTTAATTAAACAACCAATCAACTCTTGTTTTTGGCTTAGCTGATCAATCCTAATTAGTAATAGTCTTTAACCTCACAACTCCCCGTGTTCGATAACTTGGGACTCATAATTCCATATTACTTCGACATGTACACTTGCGTATTACACGCACGTTATATGCGTGTCAAGTTTTTGGCACCGTTGTCGGGAAAATGACAATTGTTGGCACTACGAGTGCTACAAGCGGCCACTCTAGGCCACTTTTTTCTTTTAGTTACATTTTTTTAATTCTTGCAACTGATTGTCTATTTTTCAGAAATCTATATTCGTCTAGCACTGTACTTAATTAAATATATCATTTCGTAGGTACCAGTGCATGGTGAGCACGCGTAGCACAGACTACGCGCAATCAATACCAGAGGTCCCATCTTCGAGATCAGACAACGAGGAGCATTACTTTCAGAATCAATCCGAGAGAGTAAATTCAGATTCTGAACAAGAAGAGATGGCTGAAGAAAAGATGATATGGGAAAAGATCAAAGCGTCTTCTTCCTCCGCACCAAAAAGGCCGATCAAGAGGTAGGAAATCAACATCCCGACTTATAAAATTGATCCGACACTAATAAATCTAGTCAAATCTCAAGCATTCCATAGCCTAAAGAATGAAGATCCAATGGCCCACATAAGCACCTTTGTGGAGAATTATGACATGATCAAGATCGATCATTTTCCACAGGAGACACTATATTTGAAACTGTTCCCAAGTTCTCTTGTAGGAAATGCAAGGGAGTGGTTTCATAATCTGGAAGATGAGATTTTTGAGACTTGCGATCAAATGATCGAGGTTTTTTTCGAACGTTTCTTCCCACCTGAGAAGACTAATGATTTAATCAGGAAAATCCACAACTTCACTCAGAATGCAGGGGAAACTTATTCGGAGACCTGGGAAATATTTCAGATAATACTAAGAAGATGCTCTCATCATGGGTTAGACAAGGAAAAACAGGTGAAGATTTTCTATTTTGCACTTAATGAGTATGACGGAAGCAACTTAGATTCAGCAGGTTCAGGATTCTTTCTGAACAATACTGATATAAGGTGTTGGGAGATTCTTAAAAACATGGCAAAGAAGCAGTCCTGGGGTACCAGAGATGCACCAAAACAAGCCAGAGCTGTAGGGGAATCAAGGGCAATTAAAGAATTAAAAGATAAAATGGATCTCATAGCCAATAAACCTGTAGAGAAAGAGGAAGAGTTCGATGAGGAGGCCCAAGTTAAATTCATTCAACAACAGGGTTACAGGAGCAATGATTACTCTTGGAGAAAGGATAGAAAATTCTCATGGAAGGATCCAAACAACTTCCTACAAGACTCGGATGTAAAACTACAGCCCACTGCAGAGGACAAAAGCACTGAATTGCTCAGTCAAGTAGTGAAACAAAATCAAGAGTTGATGAATATGTTCAGTAAGAAGTTACAGTCCCAGGGCGATATTTTGAATAAATTTGGGCAGACGTTGCAAAGTCATGGAGTGCAGATGAGGGCACTAAGATGACTGTGGCCCAAATTGCCAATGAAGTGGCGACCATGAAGCATCAAAATCAACAAGGACCGACTGGTAATACAGAGGCTGCTCAAGTACATCATCAAGTGAAGTATATATCTGTGATTAAGGAGACAGAGCCACCGGTGGGGGAGGTCCATAAAAGGGCAAAATGCATTTTGAAACGGAGGCTAAGCCCAGTGTGCCATACCCCCGTAGCTTATATGGACTACCGGGAGGATGTCGCCCATTCAGCAAATCCCACAAAAATAAAAAATAGGCATTAGAAGGAAAACATTCACATTTTATCCATCATATAGGTGCATCATATTTTTTTATTGTCTTGTATAAATGATTTGGATTATTCTTGTGATTCCTGATTTCATAGCCACCCATTTTTTCCACTCATTGCTCTACATGGTAGGCCACCATCATAATTAATCCCCTCATCCATGTTTATTTGGGGATCTGCTTCCAAGTAGTTTATTTAGGTAGATCAGAGCAATGTAGATAGGGAGATCACATGGTGCATCAAGCATGTGTCCTACTGGCCATGATATTAACTGTTTCATATTGATAGTGGTTTTTATTAATCTTATTGTGGATTTATATTATGAACATTATTGATCACTTTAGAGTAGTTACTTGTTCAGTGGTTGGCAAGGATCAATTTTTGGCGCCGTTGCCGGGGAGTTGGCATGGCTAACATTATAAAAAGTTAGGATCGGCCACTCTAGGCCATTGTATTTATTTTCCTTTTTTTATAAATTTTTTTATTCTTCCCATTTTTCATTACATAAAACTATACTGTTAGTTTAGGCATTGTACATATTCATCTAAATATTTCTTTGTAGTTAGTCTTCTTTCATTTAAAAAAAGTAAAAAAAAAGTGCATGACCCCTATTTGTTCTGAGTGTGGAAATGCACATGTAGGTCATAGATGTCTGAGTCCACCTTCATTACATCATGAGAAAATATCAAAGGAAATTCATTGTGAGCATATTAGGATTATGGTTCAATATGTTTTAAATCACAAAGGTCCTATTTCTAATGGAGGTTGGGGTAGAGTAGAGAAAATGGAAGAAGTTGAGGTTGAGGATAAGGAATTAGAGAGTAAGGAGAACATATTGGAAGAAGTTTTAGAATCACCTCTACCATGTCCTTCCATTGATACCACACCCACACCTTCGAATCCTAGGATTGATTTTGAATATTTTTGGGGATCTGATGAGGAAGATGAGGAGAATGATGCAAATAAGGTGGATGACAATTTTGATACATGTGTTTGGGATATGAGTGAAGGAGAGGAGGATCCAGAAGGTGCTTTATTTGATAGTGATCTTAGAGAGGAGGAAGAGAGTGAGGAAGAGGATATTGAGAGTAAAAAGGTGGAGGAATTTTCCATTACTCATCACATAATTCCTTCACCACAAGACCCATCTCTTCATTTCCTTATTGAGGATCCTATATGGGACATATATCCTGATGATAATTTTAAAAGTTTTTGTGAGGATATTAAGTGTGGGGGAATTGAATTATTAGAAGAGGAGGCACAAAAATTCACCTTGGTATAACCCCTCCATTATGTGTAGATAGGAGTGATCCATTGGGGATGGTCATAGAAATTAAGGATCAATCATCATTATACCTTTCACCTCATGGCTATCTATTTCTACACGTGCTTCCACATCAAGACTTGATTGTGAGTCGTGTTCATGTTCATGTTCATGTTCATTGCAATGATAATTTATTGTTGAAATGGAAAGTCAACCATACATGTTGGTCTTCTGACTATTATTTATTTTTTCTCATTGTTGCAAGGAACCAAAAGTTTAGAAGGAAGAGGTGGAGAGAGATTTACCCTCCTCCATGACCACCTGATTATTGTTGATTGACATGTGTCCATCCTAGGACGTTAAACAAGGAAGCTTGTGGGGGGTAACCCACCAATTAGGTTTATTTTGTTAAACTTTCAATTCTACTTTTACATTCCTATTTGTAGATTGTGATATCTAGTTTTGATGCAAGTAAAAAAGGTGCCTTGATATGTGCATTCAGTGTGCAGGGACGCATTGAGTCGGTACCACCAATTTCACTGAGTTCTCATCAGTGACATCTCACAAGCTGAGCAAGCATCGACACTTCACCAAGCTCGAGTGCTTATTGGAGGGCATGTCTTCATGTGGATCCCACCCACCCATCTTTTGCCCAGATCTGAGCTCACATATCGGTAGAATCGTTCCATTTGTCTTCCTTTACTTTTGACATTGCGGACAATGTCATATTCAAGCTTAGGGAGAGGAATGGAACGATGCTTCTATCTTTACCTCTTGCATCTTTTCTTTATATCATACATCTACATGTTTTTGTTTCAGAAAAATTAGATTTTTCATTTTGTTTTTAGAGTCCACTTCTATCTAGTGTACTTGTGGACAAAAATATAAAATTTTGGTTAGGATTAGTCGTTTGTTGATGATGTGGTATCAATTCTGAAAATTCTAAATAAAAATTTGAATGTGCTTTTATGCTTTGCACTTTAAGCTAAATTTGCTATGTTTAAGAGTACATAACTGAAGGAATTGTTTGGATTAGTCAGCTTGAAGATATACTGATTGAATGAAAAACCTAACTTAACCCTGTGGCTTGTGTTATGACGATGATGTTTGAGTCCAAACCAACCAAACAGTAATGTGATCTTTAATGTGAATTTTAGAAATAAACTCTAAGGTTACCATGTTACACAAGTTGATAGAAGAGGGACATATCATAGTTGGGAAAGACATTGTCTCTTAGTCATATGATCTCATCCACCTTCCATTCATCTTCATTCACCATCATAGGATGATCAAGTTTAATCCACGTTATTTTCCTCTTGTATGCATTACATGGCATGACAAGAAGCATATAGTCAGTTCATTTTATTATGCATTAGAAAAAGAAAAAAATCATATAATCTCTTTTGAGCATTTGTAGTTTGCATAATAAAATTTCATATAGTTGCATTTGCATTGCATATTTCATAATATGTTACATATTTATTATCTTCTACGGTCTTTTCTCATTAAAGAGCGTAAAAAAAGTTGTATCTCCTTACTCCTTCTCCAAAAAAAAAGAAGCCAAAGCATGAACTGTTCATCTTGCTAAAAATAGGGCAAGAAAAAAATAGAGTTATTGAAAAAACAAAAGAAAAAATAGGAGAAAAGGAGAAAAAAGATTTTAAGTTCAATTCCATATTCTCTCTAAGCAACAAAGGAGGGGATTGCGATTCTTTTTATAAATACCTTTCCACTTATACTCATCATTAGGATGAGACATCCACTGCATACATCAACGGAGCAGCAATGCAGGAGTCAGATCTAGGGCACAACTCCTCTCCACCTGTCACTCTTAAACGGGATGAAGTCGACAAGGTTGAATCTGCCGATTCATGACCTGGATCTAGGCTCCACAGCGGTGCATCGCGTTTCCTCCTCTGCCCAGCCAAGAAACGACCCAAACGACGCTGGGGGGCGAACTTCGACTTGGACGCCGACTCCATTTGCCTCCTGAGAAAATGCTGCCGACTTCAGGCCCTTAGCCTACCGTGGTTGGGCCAGGGGGAGGAAGGCTCCGAGGAGACACCCCCTCCCCCCAGCGGTGGCCATCGGGGAGAAGCTAGAGAGAAGGCAGAGCGGAGAATCACCACAAAAACCTTAGAATGAGAGAAGAGACTCTGCTCACTGTCGGAGTGAACTTAGTATTATTTTGCTTCCATTTGGGAATGTTTGCATCAACTATGTTCGTCAGTACATTGCACGTGGTGAGGGGACAAAGAAAGAAAGCAAAAGGCCACATAAGTCCTTCCCGTGCATCCAAATGTTGGATTGCAAATCAAACATCGAGTCCTAATGACTATGCCATGCCATCATTTCCTACAAATCAAGCATGTCGTTTTTTAATTCAATAAATCCTAAGTCACGTATGTGTTTCTTTTTGGCGTTTGCAAACAATGCTAGGAGAACGTTTATTAATCCAATAAAACACTCGGAAAGAAATACATTTTTGGCCCACATGTTTCAAATCAATAATACATTCAATCTTCCTAAAACAAAACGTCAGACTATCTAAGTAAATTTTAATAGTTATTAATTAACCAAAGCATTCTACAACAACTGAATCCGAATGAATCTTTGGCCCACGTGATTGAAATCAATAATAGTTTATAGGGTCTAAAACAAAAAAACTTCGATGATCTTCGTAAATTCGTATCCATAATTAATATTGGCTCAGAACTTGACAAATCTTCTTTAGATAACATATGGCGTAATAGCGGAAATGCTAAAGACATCTCGACGTGTGAGATTATGAAATGCGTGATCATTCTTAGATAAGTTAATTTAGTTGTTGAACTACTTTATCTACTCAAATATCAAGGAACATAGATAGAAGATCAACATGATGACTTGTCCATGCCTTGAGATAGAAGATCAGCATGATGATTTGTCCATGCTTTTAGGATAGGGTTCACCATGCAAAAGGGACTAGCAGCGTAACTTATTGCCCACCCGCCTTCTTTTTCACTGCAATTAAACTTTTCTCCCTTATATACACAAACTAGAAAATATTTTTTGATAAAAAAATGGAGAAGAGATTATAATACACAACAAAATTGGTCATAGATAGCTTGTGATAGTCAGAAATTGATCTTGTATATGGTTATCGACGAGGTATATCAATATGCTACACACATCTTGTGAAAGCATAGTGTAACTTATAGTTGAGTGTCCACATATACCATTTTGACCGTGACATATAATAAGGAGTGGACTTCAATAGGACTTTATTTTCCTAAAATGAAGAGTTTGTTATATACATACATTTGTAGATCTGTTTGGTCTAGTTCTTCAAACAAAAAGTTTACATTGATTCCAAAGTTGGTTTAGAGGGCCAATATCACATCCTATCGGGCTATTGAACCTTTACTACTATCTATAGCGATGTATATATGTTGGTTCACCCTTTATCTAAGATTAAACTAAGTTATGCAAAACCATAACCACCATGCATGAGGAAGAGAAAGAGGGAGATTGAGAGTCAAGACCAGCACTTTGCTGTGATGGGAATCTCTTTTCACAACATGTATGCGCTTGGATGGAGTCCAAATCCAATTGTGGGGACAATATAAATATATAGACACCAAGAAGGCATGGAAGTTAAGATCAAATAATGTCCCTTCACCTTCTTTCCGGTATGGTATATGTCCCCAAGGAGTTGATTTGTGTGAGTTGTTTTAGGACCCAAATCTATGGCTTACATGTTGAATATGCATTGTTTGTGTATCAGCACCAGTAGGTGCATTCTCCAATTACATGACCCATCTTGACACATTCAATGAATCTATGACGTCCTTGACAAAAGGTTAGATTTATAGATAGAGTTGACCTTGTATCAACTTGGTAACAGAAAATTTGGGACATGTATGATCTAGCCAAGTTAAAATAACGCACAGACCACTCGACACATAAAGAGATGGAGATTTTCTATATAATACTTGACCACTAGCGGGTCCCAAACCAAGGTTAGCTTGAAAGAAAAAGTTTGGTATAAAACAAAATTATTGTGTATGAAATGCTAACACACTTGAATAAAGTTACATATTTAAGAATGTGTATTATGAAAAACATATTGGTTATATCCGACGAAGATTTCTAAATGGACTATTTTTTGTGTCGTGGAAGTTGTCAAAAGAAGGAACACACTAGACCACTCAAGACTATATATATATATATATATATATATATATATATATGAGATATCATAAAGGATAATTATTTTTAAAATTCTTAAACCTAAAACCTTTTAAAGAAAATCAAACAACATACACGTGACAATCAGGATTGGAACTGTAAAGGACTACCACAAGTAACTTCTTTTCACAGTTAGACCACATATCAAACACATACCACAAATTGATTCATTGAACTTCATCAACATTCTACTCAGATAAATCACTCTCATTTGAAATTGGTATTATGAAATTAGATATTATTATTAATAAAAAAATTAAATGACATCCAATTACATATATCAAAAAAGAAACTATGTTATTATTAATACCAGAAAAGAAAGTGAGAGTGTGGGGAAAATTTAATCTAAATCATTACCAGTTACATCTTTACCATGATCTCTATGTTATATGACATTGTACCTAAAGATACTACAATAAGCAATGCTATACTCATATGTAAACCCAATGGGAAAAAAACTCCCACTTCAGTGAGGTAAACATGTTTAACTAGTAAAATAAGCATATTGAACTTGAAAACTTGGCAAGTATTATTTTACAACTCTAACCTTAAAACATGAAATATTACTAGATTATGAAAATAGACAAATTAGTCAAAAACATAATAATTTAGGTCAACTACCAATTACATAATTGTTCTTTGAGGATATACATGTCAACTACCAATTACAAAATTATTATTTGAGGGTATATATTTTTTCTAATAAGAAAAATACCACAATGTTTTAGACTACCGTCTTTCCAAAAGTGAAGCTATAGGATGATAAAACAATCTAGGACCTAATTATGACATTTTTTCAATAACATCAACAAAATATTCATGATTTGTCACCTCTAAATATGAACAAATAATGCAATCTTAAATCCAATGACTATTTAAAACATGGACAAAAAAATTAACTACGCTGAAACCAACCAAAAATTCAACACAATTAGAAGTAGATAACAATTTGAAACAAAGAATATATATTAGAAAACTTGTAAGCAAACAATGTCAGCCATGTTTTGTTGTAGGTAGATAATATATAAGCAACAATTATCTTACAAGATGATATTAATCGGGTTGTAGATACAAGATATAACATTAACCACAATAAGTACATCAACATGTAGTAATGGAATCTAACACAATAATTTCATTATCTACTCAACTTATCCTTTTTATTAATTTACCCTAAAAGTACTTGACTCATAATTTCTTTACAATAAGGTTCAAAGGCCTTCAAAAATATACTTATTAACCATTAAATACATTTCTGAGGGGCCTATTATATGTTTATCAATAAGGCTATAACAATATTTTTTATACATTAATAGTTAATATAATTTTGGTTTTTATCAAATAAGAACTACATCTTAATTATCTAAGGGAATTCGTAAGGAAAATCAACCACAACAAATCACTCTCTCAGAACACATTTTTTTGTATTCAATATAAACAATTTTTTATCACATAGGAGAGGAGATGCACCCTTTCCCCTTAATTGAAACACTTCTATACAATAAAGAAATTTAGTTTTTTTACATTTATCACTTCATTTTGGTCTTTTCAGCAAAGGAAAAGTCATGCCAATGGGAGAGATTCAGGAGGATTTTTAACTGATTCTAAACCATTTTCCTCAAGCCATTAAGAATTGAGATTGTAGAGAACATTACCAAGATTAAGTGATAAGATCACTAATGTCCAATGAGAAAGGTACTTGCCATTTCTAGCAAATTCTTAGGTTATGATTCCAACAACAACGACTAACAAATCCATCACAGACAAGTTCTCTACATTGTAAATGAGATCCCAATAACAAAATAGATTTCTCATCCAGATACACATATTTGCAAAAAAAATATTATTCTAGGAGTGAACATTTTTATCATTTGAGTATAAATCAAAGCATGAGGTCCTTCAAACTCGAGCATCATCAATTGGATTGCAAGTTCCTATAGTTGTATAGCTATCCTTCACTCATTTGAGTATAAACAAACTAAAGTAATAAGTAATTGGGCACGTGCCCACATTTATCCATTCTGATAAAATATGAAGGAAAAGATATGTTTCAAAGAAACTAGTATGGACAATAAACTATAGAGTTATGCTGATTGTTAAATATAATAGAAATAATTTATTTAGTAAACAATTATGGTGCACTAATTGGACCATGTTGAATTGCATTGAGCAACAAAGGTGTAATAGTTTGATTTTTCTCCTTAAAAATAGTTATAGCTTCACCTTAAGGAATTTTCAAAAAAAAAAAGCTTCACCTTAAGGATATTCCTCCCAGTCATTCCAACTTTATAAGTATAATTAATCTTCTTATACTTGGTACAATTAGAAATATTAAGTTGATGTATTAAACTTTGAAGCATGAAAAACCATTGAAATACTAAAAAGCATCCATACATTACAATAATGCTGAAAGAAATTGGCCTCCATATGCCAAGGCATGCAGTGACATAAACTATCCAAACATGCCAACAACTAAAAAGCTAAAATATTTATCAACAAGCATCAAATCATAAGTAGCCTATGGTACGAAATGAATAGAAAGCTACCTGATATATGAGCAATTCATGGCGTGATTAATAGCCTTCTTAAAAACAACCTAATCTCAATAAAAAAAGATAGCTAAATATGTAAGTTCAAACAAACTAATATGTAGTCTAGACGATATAATTTGGCACAAACTACAGAGGAGAAAATATCTTAACAAAACTATCATCAATGATAATTTTTTTCATTATAATACAAATTAAATGATAGGCCACAACTCATTTTTATTATATGCTAACTGACACACACACACACACACACACACACACACACACATATATATATATATATATATATATATATCTTTGTGTGTGTCTTTTATTTAATGTAGTATACTTCTGGTTTAAATATCACAGAACAAGAATCGGATACTCTCAATTACCAATCAATATAAATATAATCTTAAAGTTTTTTTTGGAAAATCAATCGCTCTATTTATTCATCTTGTACTATAGGGTTACAAATTTCACCTTCATACTATTAGCGTGGTACATTATAATTTAGGTTTACATTCTTTTCATAGACATATTCTCTCATAATACAAACTGGTGTATTTTCATAGTCCAACTGAAATGAATTACTTCTAAGGTGCAACTTGGCTAACCCATTTGCTACTTGGTTACTTTGTTGACCTCTAAATCACAGTTCAATGCCACATGCCCTCTCTTTCTTCCATTTGTTTCTCCTGTAAGTAAATCATAGGTAGTCCATTGCCTCTACTTTTAGTGTCCTCACCGCTATGTGGTTGTCCGTCTCGATTACCACTCGTGGTCATCTCTATGGTCGAGCTTTCTCTACTGCTAGCATAATACTAGCTAGCTCTGCCTCTACAGTGGATGAGCTTCCAACCTTTCTTTCCCAACCTCTAAGACATGATCCTATTACATCCCTGGTGATTGCCGCCACTATTTCCCCAACTTGATTAGCAACAACATCCACATTTATTTTGATCGTCCCTCCGGATGGATTTTCCAGCTTGTTGATTTCGATTCCATCCGGCTACTAGGTTCCTTCCTCCATGCTTCTTGATTCAAATGTATCTCTCATTTGATTCTCTCCACTTGGTGCTATACTGGTTTGATTTCACCTTCAAGTACTTGTATATTTCTGCACCTTCACATATTATGGCATATGATCCAGAAGATTTCCTTAGGCATTTTAAGTTGTTTGTTCACCACCTTCATTCATTCTTCTTTGGTTCCATGCCTGAGGAACTTTACTAGATCATATAATGATAGAAACATGTGCCAGACTTCCCTCACCGTATGAGAGTCACATAGGGCATGAAGGACTATTTCATCCTCCTTCAAACAATGCTGGCATATTCCCTCATCCATCACATGTCTCACCTTACGTCGGACATTCGTGAGAAGCGCTTCATGTTGAACTAACTAGGAAAAAAACTTTGATCCTCACCGACACATGAAGCTTCCATAAGCTCTCCCATTCACCTGGATTCACTACTTCCCTATGTACACAAAACACATTGTATGTTGACCCTGATGTGTACACGCCTTCTACAGTGTGTATCCATGCCCGTTGATCCTTGCATTCGCTACCCAGAGGTACCCATTTTGCAAGTATGTAGTTCACCATGTCCTCTTCAAGCCAGTGATACATGAATTTCTCATCCCATTTATCATAGTCCAATACCTGGCAGCTAACCTGGAGGTCCTCCAAGTCAATCGGTACAAGTCATTTAGCATGATGCTTAAGTAGCACTCCAGGCGCTACCCATACATTATTCTAGAAGTTCATTAGATCTAGATAAGAATAAAAATATATGTCCAACACAAATCCATGAAAGAAACAAAGTAATTCTAACGAAATAATGCTATACAGTCAAGAAAAAGTGAATATCAATCTTCTATTTATGTTTAGGTAGCAATATTTCATATTAATAGTCAAGTATTTTCCATATATGAATGTAGTTTTTTAAAGATTAATTCTACCATGTATTTAAAATATTATTTTACTTCATAATCATGATTTTCTTCATTATTTGACTTTTTATTATCTTAGTGTTCTCATCAAATAATCTATGTGAAGAATCAATTACAAAAGGTGTAACATCAATTTTTTACATTAGACATTATGCATTCTAAGAAACATGCAATGACTCAAATTTGTCAATTATGCTTAGCATATTATAGCCAAGAGTTAGCATTCATCAGGTTCACCAAGAGTCCAATCATTCTAGTTTATGATTTATTTGAAATTTTTAGGACTTGTTCAAAGTATCTCACCAGACAGTTGTTTACTGTAACAAAATTTTCTTATGGTTTCATATTGCAAAACAATATATAAGAATAATGCAAATTGAAATAATCAAATGTAATCATAGTGTAAGAATAGAAAGTGGTCAAATTGTCTTTGAACGAAATTTTTGTGTTCTATGCATCATGAAAGATAATATATAAGGAGAACATCACTACCATGCCACATATAACTTATGAAAGTTAGCTAATGTTCAACATTATCTGAAAGCGTTTGACCACCTATAATAACTGGAATAACTGATATAGACATTAATATTTATGGAAGTGAAAAATTAAGCTCATTCCTCATTGAAAATAAACTAATAAAGCAACAAAGTTGCTAGTAGATTCTTAGATGTCATCTTTATTTTCCTGTCAATAATTATTCCGTCAACATTACGGTAAGTGATGTGCCACGATTGAAGTGAAAAGAATTGACTGTGAGGATTTAAAAGAATTGGGAGTAGATTTAGATATACACTTAATACTTTTACTTACTCAAGCCATAAATCCAAGTTTCCTTGGTGTCATCATGCACAACTCAAAATCTCCAAGTTACTCCTACACGTTAACTAGGGTTGTCAATTGGGAGGGTATTACCTGTTTACCCTTTTTCCATACCCTGAGGATAAGGGTAAGGGTAAAGGTTTTTGTTACCCGTTCAACATTTACCCTTTCCTCATTTTCCCACCACATTAAAAGGGGAGGGTAAGATATGAACATTATCCATACCCTTTTATCCTTTTATCTACTTTTATTTAGCAAAGATATATAAGTATATAAAAGCTTATAGTTTAATTTCCACCTTATTTTTTCTAATAGGAAAGCTTGTGGGTTGCGATTAAATTCCCACCCCACTCTCACTCAAATGCTTGTAGTATATTATTATCAAATATTGAATCAGTCGATAGGGCTGCGTAACAATGGGAAAAGGATGACCGCACCACCTTAAAATAAGTTATTCTTGGACCATAGTCTAAACTTATTACAAGTATAACATTGTCCTTCTTATATTCACATTTGTGAAAATGCAACTCAAGAAAGATGTGATTTAATCTTTATCACCCTACACACCACCTTAAAATAAGTTAACTTTTTATAAAATTCATTTTATGTCAAAATTACCCATTTACCCTTTATCTTCCCCATTTACCCTGTGGGGAAGAGGGTAAGGGTAAGGGGAGAGTAAGGGGATTGCTAAAAAGGGTAATTACCCTTACCCTTACCCGCTACCCTATGGAGGGTAAGGGTAAGGGTAGAGCCTTACCCTTCCCATACGCTCCCCGTTGACAGCCCTAACGTTAACTTTATCAAAATATTTCTTACTTTTAGTATTGTAGATAATTTTTAACAACTTTCCATATGTCAAAATTTATAGTTGCATTTGAAGACCATGAATGTGGCACCTTCTTTTTCATTTGACCTGTTAAGTTGGGAAATAAGAGTTATGGTTTCCCGTTAAATATGGCTTCAGTTCTAAGAGTAATAAATACGGAATTAGTCATGTTGAATTTATCATTTTTTCTATGTCATGGCAAATGTTTGTTGGGATCAATGTGTTAGAATTTGCCTCTCATAAAAATGCTTTTTTCAAAATATACATATTTAAAGTGTTTGCTTGTAGACTAAGAATAACAAATATCTATTTTATACACGTGATATAAAAAAAGTATTAGAATATAATTAATTATATATATTTCTAGTGTTAGAAACATAATGCATAAACAAAATAAGATTTCTATATGAAAATTCCATTACATATATAACTAGATTTTTTGATTCATAAAACACAATGTTCATCTTCAAGAATATAGAATTAACACAAAAATCAACATATATTTACACCCACTTAGGCTCTTCTGTTGTATGTGAAGCTCTACAGAATGTATCTCATTATATCCATTCAAGAGACAAACTTATGGTACAATTAACTCCCATATTTAGTTTAGATCCACTCAAACTGCTCTTCTATAATATATGAAAAATGCTTGTCTATCTTGTACTAGGAATAAATATCTACTTTAGAATTGATTTACACTCACGAAAACAAGTAAAAAAGATGAAATCACATATTTCATTGATCAATGACACAAATACCATATTTCTTATAACCAAAACCTTGAGCAACGACCAATTTCTTGACAAAACAAATTCAACAATTTCTAAAGTTTTTAAAGTATAATGATTAAGAGATGATTTTACAATACCACGAGGCATGGACAATGTGTAGATTAGGTATCCTTTGTAGATTTTTTAGTGTCCTGCAACATACTAGAATGGAAAGATTAAGAGGGAATGTATGCATATCTTGTATTCATGAATGAACAAAAAGAAATATAGAATGATGAAATAGAAGGGAGAATCAAGCATCCAATGTAGATCCAAAAATAGTAATACTTTTAACTACTTGTGCCACCCTAAAATCAAAAGGAAAAGAAATGAGTGACAATGATGATTAAGAAGGTATATATATATATATATATATATATATATATATATATATATATATATATATATATATGTAGATCAGGTTTGATCTACGTCTGGTGTATAAAAGGACTGAGGTGGCAGTGGCTAAGGGTTTCATATATGAAAGTTTACTCTTTTGAGAAAGTTGTGTTGGGTTTTGATGGAACAAATGTATGAACCCCCATGCTAGATTGTGAAGTAATTTGGTATACTCAATGAAGGGTCAACCGTCACACGCCAATCAATAAAATTTTGAAATTTGGTTTTGGTCTAGAGCATGTTTGCTGAGGGCCATGCCTTCACAAATAGTCTTTTTTTCTTAAAGAGTTTGGCTCAAAATTTTCCAAAACTAAAGTCCCCATTTTTTGTAGCGAATATGTCTCTTGGATATCGAAATCATTTATTTGACATAAGGGATGTAGAGAAATATGAAAAAAGAATAGGTAGTGGAACAAAAATTTAATTGCCATATTCCTTTTAAACCAATGAAACACGTCAATAACTATGTAATGAGAAGGATGATTTAGAAGATATACCTGATCGTGGAGAAAGTACAGTGACAATCTCCTCATTATGGTGTGCGACCTTTCTTCAAGTCACAATCAAACAACGTCTGTGTCGGCCTCCTGGTTGATCACCATGACAACAGGTTGATGTTGTCCTCTTAGTAGGAAAAACTCCATGCCTGTAGAGTAGTCCACACAGATCATCCAAAATTCTTGTCACTCTATAAGAACAGACAAGAAGGACTTATCCCTTCATGTTGGAGTACTATTCACCAACTTTCTCTCCCACAATTATTCTCTCTCTCTCTATCCCCCCTTATTGGGTAGGACTTGCTTGGGTTCTCTCAGTTATCACAACTAGAGAAGACAATTAATTGTCAAAAGGAATTGAGTTGTGTCTCTAGGAAGCCCCCAATATCCCTCTACTTATGGGCGGGTCAGGGTTAAGGTTTCCTTTTAGTGTAGGAGTGAAAGGGATCATAATTTCATGAACTTCCACAACTTATGAGAAGGAAAATGATTAGTTCATAGGTGAACTGATCGATTGGCATGTGAGCCGATCAGTTCACCCAGTGAACCGCTCATTGCATCATCTTTCCCAACAAAAGTTGAATGGGCAATTCTAATCCAATTAATGCATGACATGATGCCAACACTAATCCTTGATGCAATCGAATTGCTCTCCAAAACTGGTGGTTCATCTCATCAACTAGTCATCTCACGACCTTGATCCGAACAATTCACTCTGTGAACCGGTAGGTTCATGCCCTTGTTCATCCAGAATACAACCAACACAATTTCCAATCAACTAGAAACTCCAACCAGTCAGTATAAAACCTGAACCGGTCGATTAATAATCCAGTCTGTCAATTATTGTTTTAAATTGAGTACCTAATCAGTTTGGTAATCAATTTAATTGTAATTCATGATTAAACTCCTATTCCAAGTGAATCTTATGTTTTTGACCCTATAGGTTCCATATTACATAGGTAGTGAATGTCCATAATCATTTTATCATATCACAAGTAAAAAGTGGCGTCTAGTCACACATCATTGATACCTAAGTGGAAAGTTGGAGAACAACTTCAACCTACAATTTGTAATTGGTGTTACAATATTTGTATAGTTCCTTTCTCACTGATATTCGGATTGAACTCGAGGCAAAAAATCATCATCCTCTTCAATCATTCAATCCATGTTCCTTGAACCAGAGTAGACTGTCTGAGATATATGTAAGCTCAATATCACATATTGACTCACATGTGCATGACCATGCATTTCTCAATCTTGCTAATCAAGTGGCCATGATATCATACTCCTGTAGGAGGGACAAATCCCAACTACATCACTCACATTCATCCCCATGCGTCGCAATGCACCTATCATCATCTTTATGACAACCCTTATTTAGGATCACGATGAATGGTGTCAAAGTAAACCGAACGACAAGTCATGCGTGTAGTGACTTCAGGTCTAAGAACCACAATCACCACCAACACTATAAGAGATGATTCTGACTACCAATTATGGTTTCCATGTATCACTCTTATGGCGTGTCTATCTGATACATTGTTCCCTAATAAGTATCTATGTGTTTGGTTTGATATCACATATCATGACTGATGAGATTCTGTCATCAACCAACACACACTCCAGTCTTATGTGTTATTATTGTCTATCAACCTTTCACAATAACATCTGACTAGGGACATAATAACTATTAACATCCGTTTGATCTCATTGTTCAGGTCATGCACTTGAAGACATACATCATTGAGTAATATCATTCTTTAGACATTTATTATGTTACTTCATTATCTCATAACTGAATAAAATAAAATAAATTGGAAGCTTGCCTTTATTATTAATCAAATCATTTACAAGTTATGCCATTACAATCATATGATAGGCTCTCTGGGCATACACACCACAAGGGTATCCTAGGTGAATCTAGTTATAGACCCTTCACCTAGGCTTATCCTCGACTATTGGAATGGGATGTCCCCTTACTTTTCAACTATGTTGTTAGAATCTATATAGTCTACACCTTTCCTATAATCATCACTTTTAAAGGTGGATGAAGTAGATGTAGAATTGTGAAAAGTCATCTTGTCAACATCACCAACAATATCACATCCCCATGGTGTACAATCATCATCATAGTCATAATCTAAAAACTATTCCATCCCAATATATATGCAATGTCTATAACAAAATGATATGACTCAAATTGTTTCGTGTTACCTTAGAATGGGACAACAAAAAAGGTGACAATGGGTCGCCCATCTTATCTATAAGCAATGTAATTGTTTCTTGATTGTCCTGTGGCTCATGAAGATTTTCATCATTTTTGCTAGAGAAAGTATACTACAATTCCTCACCACATGTGTAATTGGATTCACTAGATGTAATGAAGATCTTTCATAAGTAGGTGAGTCTTCTTTAGAAAATCCAAGAAAATTCAATTGGCAGTATAAATAGAACAATGAAGTAAGTTCCTCATTGGGTCTAGTAGAGTGGGTGTGAAGGACAAAGTCTTCATGTGTGTACATTGTATTTGCAAATTACGCATAACTAAAGTTAGTAACTCTTGAAGTCCTCTGGTTCACACAACTAGATCACTTCTAAGAAACTGAAGTTGGGTTTCCATACCTTCAAAAATTGTTCTTAGGTCCATGTACATTGTGTCTCTTCTATATCGATCTATGGTGTCTTTATGGGGCTTAGTTCAACAACATAAAATATTTTTGGTGTTGGCCTCAACCTCCACCACATCCTCTACCGGTGATCTTACAAGAATGGCCTGAAGTGGATCTTTTGGTTCTTGAAGGCGATCCATTGCTCCAACTAGCTCATGGTTCAAGAATAATATATTTGAAAAGAGTGAATTGGCATCTTCTCTCACAGGGTCCATTATTCTAGTGTGTTGTTGGGTGGAAGAGTAGGTGTATGATGTAGTAGCAACAACCTATGGTTTATAGAATGTCGGGGTAGACGATGGATGTGGGGATTGATGTAAGGATACTAACTAAATTGCATGATCCCCTATAATCTGCCAACAATTAATATTGTGGGAAAATTTAGAAGGACATGTATACATGACGATCTACCTTGTTGTGGCTAGATCCATAGTTGTAGATAAAAAAATAATGAAAGAAAAAAGAAGAAGTATATAAGTTGTATGAACAAGTTTGTTCAATAAGAAAGAATATTTGTGCATGTATAAACAATATTAGCCTAAATAGAAGAAAGATCTTTTGGTGTCAAATGTGGGAAAACCAGATCCCCAACAGTAGTGCTACAATTTGATCAAGCCTTAAATGTGTGCCCAAAATATGACTATAATGAACCCAATTCTTTAAATTTATAACCCAAAATTTTTGGATGCCCGCAATGAGATATCAGGTTGAAGAAGTAGATAGGGTTAAACACATGGACGTGATATGTGTAGTCGCCTAAGAATTTTCTCTTATTCTTCTAATTTGAATAGATAGGTGATAAGTATGTTTATAACTAAAACAAAATTAGAATACAAAACAAATTAAAATTGATAGTATAGATTTGATAGATTCCTACCAATCAAGAGAAGTTCTAGGCTACACAACCATGATCAGGTAGTCTACACATCTCTCTATTGGGTGTAGACAACCTTTGAACACCCTATCTAGAAAATAACATCTTATTTCAGCATGTACTCAATGTGTCATCTATTAAACAACAAGTTCTTAGGAAGGAATCCTAGAGTTTAACTTTCTAATGGAAAACAACCCGCTTGTAAACAAGTATGTAAATTCTTTATATTGAAAGGTATCAGTCTCTAAGAATAACACTTTTAAGAGGTTAAATCAAACCAATCACAACGAACAATATTTAAGATCCATTTTTGAGAGAATGACTAAACTAAGACCAAAGTTAAAAGTGTAAAATAAAATTAATTGTTTGATATTAAAAGATATTGGGGACTGAGGGTTCACCGTCATAGACCACATTTTTACTTAACTGATTCAACTAATTAATTTTAATGACTAAATCAGGACCATATGGATTTATGTCCTCATGGAGCACAAATCTCACAAGGATCATACTTTTCTCAAACTTGAGGTCTCAATATTTGAGGATCCTTGTCTATCTGTCTAATAAAATTCTATCATCGCTCCCGTCAAGAATATGTGATTTGCAATCTGATGTTTAAACTTATGGATCAGGTGGTCTCATCACCACAAGTTATAATAAGCAAGATAATCTGGATAAAAAGATCAGAAACTCCATCTGCAGGTCTTATCAAGAGATTATGGGTTCGTTCTTATTTGGATTAGGGTTCTCATCACCCTACAAAATATAATCTGTCTAACCATAAAACAAGTGCTAATCAGATGAAAAATAGTTAATAAAAAATGTATTGGAGCTAAATACAATAAAGGTAAAGAACATACTATGGGGTTACTCCTCACATCCTAGTTCAGAAACTACTCATACATGATAATCATAAACACAAGGGAAAAAGACCAGAGGAGGCTCTGGGTAATAGAATATGAGATTCATTTGTGCTTGGAATCCCCCTCCTTTTGTAGGGGGTATGGGGATGAAAACCCCTAGAAAAGGCTACGGACGGCGGTGGGGTGGCTTGATCCATGATGCCAGTTGATCGAATGGTAACCCAGTCAGCCGACTGGCTTAAACACTTTATTTGACTCGAAGGCATGTATGACTACGATAGTGGGCCTTCTAATTTTGGAGTTTGACTGGGTTTTGATGATGATTCGATCAATTGGGGATCGAATCGATCAATTGAAGTTTTGGGAAGCCGAGATCTTGTTCATGTGAGTCGGATTACTGGATGACTCATTCAATTGACTGGGAGACTGAACATGAGAATTGAAGCCTCCAATTATTGGGAAATTAAGACAATTAACTCTAAACTAGGGAATAATAAACAAAACACTTCCAAAAATGATCTAAAATATGCAAATAAAATGGATAAACATATATTTATCAAATACCCCAAACTTGAATGTTTCTCATCAATGAGAAACTTTGAATCATAAGTAGTTATAAATAATACTCTCATCCAATACTCCTCTCTTTCCTAGCACTACTTGACTCCTTACCACATGGCATGTTCAAGCGACCCTAATATCCTAGAATCACAAATTACAAATTTCCAATTCTCTATTCAAAATTGCTCATGACTTGATTCCATTTCAAGATTCACAAAGAAACATATTTCATATCCCTTATACCTTTTATACTCCCCCAAACTCTCACAAGTTATATACAAGAACATAGTTCATGGGTTGGATGGTTTGGGATTATGTATATTCTCCTGGGTAGAAAAATAGAGTGGAGAGAGGTATGGAAGGAGGTGATCTCTCCTCTATCCAACTTGAGATATTTTTAATTCTTTATTGCAATTACATGGATCATATTGTTTGGTGTGCACTTTGAAATCATTTCTTGGTGGTAAGCCCCTTATTAAATTTACGAGGGGTATGAAAGAAGAAGTAGAAATTACTTCCATAAGCTTTTCAATACTGTCTGGTAGAGCACTGTTGAAGGATGATGATATGAAGAACCAATGGATAAATTACTTCCATAAGCTTTTCAATGGAGATACTGCACATAATGTTAGAGACTCGTCTGGCATTAATATGAGAGATATCATTTACACACGATGAGTTTCACTATTTGAGGTCAAGAATTCTTTGAAAAAGATGAAAATGGGAAAGGCATGCGGACTAGACAGTATTCCCATTGATGTATGGAAGAGTATGGGTGATGAAGGAGTTATGTGGCTAAAAAAATTATTTAACAAGATCATGAAGACCAAGAATATGCCAGATGAGTGGAGAAATAGTACTATAGTCCCCATCTACAATAACAAAGGCAAAGTTTAGAGCTGCACAAACTACAAAGGTATAAACTTGATGAGTCACATAATGAAGCTTTGGAAGACGATTATTGAGCAGAGGCTAAGATCTATAATGCAAATACCAAACAACCAGTTTGGTTTCATGACCGGTAGATCAGCGATAGATGCTATTTTTCTAATAAGGAGTCTTATAGAGAAGTATAGGGAAAGCAAAAGAGATCTTCATATGTTTTTACCAATTTGGAAAAAGCCTATGATCGAGTACCCATGGAAGTGTTGTGGATGGTTTTGAATAAAAAGGGTGTGCCAATCCAATACATTGACTTGATTGAAGACATGTATGGTAGCTCTATTGCAAGTGTGAATGATCTTGTTGGAGAGACACCAACATTTCCTATCATAGTTGGGGTACACAAAGGATCCACACTCAGCCCATATCTATTTGTTATAGTTATGAATGAATTGACAAAGAATGTTCAAGATGACATTCCTTGGTGTATGTTATTTACTGATGATATTGTATTGATTGACAGAACTAAAGATGGATTGAATAATAAAGTTGAACTTTGGAGAAAGGCATTGGAATCAAATGGATTGACAATTAACATGAGCAAAACTATGTATATGCATTGTAATTTCATCCAATCTTGTAGTGTGAATGATGGATCCAAGTTGGACGGAATAGATATACCAAAATGTGATAAATGTTGTAACTTGGGTTCTATTATTCAATTAGATGGGGATGTCCAAAATGACATCTGTCACAGATTCTCTACAGGATGGCTGAAATGAAGGAGTGCAACTCAGTTTTATGTGATTGGAAGATCCTTCTCAGACTTAAAAGCAAGTTTTATAGAACTTCTAAACGGCCAACCATGCTCTATTGAAGTGAATGTTGGGCGGTGAAGAAATAAGGACTCAACAAGATGACCGTGGCTGAAATGTGTTTGCTGAAATGGATGTGTGGACAGACAAGAAAAGACCGCTTGAGAAATGACTATATCAGGAATAAAGTGGGGGTGGCGAGCATTGAGGACAAGTTGCACGAGGGTCGACTCATATGGTATGGACATGTGCAACACAAACTGACTATTACGCCTATACGAAGCAATGCTATTGAGGCAAGCACAATCATAGAAGAAGAGGAAGGTCTAAATTAATATGGGAAGAGATTATAAAGAGAGATTTTGAATCTCTACATCTCAACCAAAATATGACCCATGATAGAGATGAATGGAAATGAAGGATCCATGTAGCCAACCCCAACGTAGTTGGGATTGGGCTTAGATGATGATGATTATAATGATGAAAGAAGTAGTAGAGAGGAAAGGGGGTTCCACCTTGAGCTTGAAGTTCAACACATTTTTTAGATTTTGATTATTTTTGCAAATGGAAGGGTAAGAATGTGGTGGAAGAAGTGTAGAAAAGGTTGGACTTGTACAACTTGTGTTTCGATGTCAACATACTAGAAATATTTTGACATCGGTTCAATTCTCTCTATAACTTACAAGAATCATGAAATTGTTCATGCAATTAGTAAATTTTAATTAAGGAGTCATTGTGTTTGATTCCTACTATCCATTATAGCTTGCCAAATTTTATAAGAAATAGTTCTATTAGAGGTCATAGGCGAATAGATGATTTCTAGCAAGGGAAGTTTGTGAAAATTTTGCAAGAAGATTCACTTATTCAAGGGAGTTTCTTGATTAACATGCATAAATGACCAACTATATAAGGCAAAAACTAAAGGAAGAAAGGGAAATCTTGAGATTTTTTATAGTACATCACATATAGTACTATAAATATGACATATTTTGTCAGTTTTTAAGAGAAATTGACAGTGTACTCTTTAGCATCAGTTCCTTAAAGAAACTGCCATGATTGACTAGCTAAGAAAACACAGACTGCATTTTATTTCTATTGGCATTTGATTCTAAAAACAACATATACGATACATCGCCCGTGAAGATAAAATCTCACACAAAATTTTTGGGAGGCATTTCATTTGCCTTCAAAAACCTAATTTGTCAGTTTGTGGTTATATAACCAAAAGGATAAATGAATTCACAAAAAAATCTCTTTATAATTCTTATTTTTTGGAAATACGGGCACAAAGTATAGTAGCAAAAACAAAATTTATCATCTGTATTCCCATAACAACAAGATCGCATCAACTACTATGAAATAGGAAGGATGGTTTAACGAGTTATACCTGGTCCTGGAGCAAGTCCAGTGACAGCAACTCACTTCTTTGAAACTGGTGACAAGTTGCTCTTGGACAGTGGCTGTGTAGATCCTGGTCTTCAATGAGCAATGAACACAAACAACTTCTGTAGCACTCCTGTAGTCTCACCACAGACTATAGACTGATGTTGTTCTTCGAGATGCATCCAAATGACTCCTATCTCTATAGTAGTCCACATGGACCAACTAAAACTTCTTTTGTTCACCAAGAACAGACAAGAAGGAGTTGTCCCTCCCATTGGTGTACTAGTCACCAACCTGCTACCCCACAATGACAACTTCTTAGTTGTTCTCTCCCATAGCTATCCCTCCCTAGTCGGGTAGGACTTATTTGGGCTCTATCGATTGCCAAAACCAGAGAGGACAACAATTGACAGAGGAATTGATTCTTAGTTTTCTGTGTTGTGTTTTGGGAAGCCCCCCAATACCCCTCTATTTATAGTAGAGGCTAGGGTTAGGATTCTCATTATGTACGGGATTGTGCTGGACTGAAAGAGATCAAAAATATTGAATTTTCGCAACCTACGACAGTCAAAATAGATGTCTGGTGACCTAGATGGTTGTCTGGTGATATGAGACAATCATCTCGCACTGCCAAACGACCATTTGGCAACTTCCCAATTGCACACGAATTTGAAAATTTCAATTCCAATTAATATCACATATTAATCCCTTGCACCATAAGTTCGTGCAATCAAAACTATTTGGGAAACATCCAAAACATTCATTCAGCCCAACTGAGCCATCTCACATAAGAGAGATGCCTATCTCACTCACTTAGACAACTTCCTAGTGAGTTGATTCCAACTGATCAGTTCAATCACATTGAACCGGTTGGTTCAAGGGTAGAACTTTAGCCAATTCGATTTCCAACTGGCTGGACCCCCAAACGACTATCTCAACAATTGAGATGCCCGTCTGGCTGCCCAAATGGCCATGTCACTCAGTGAGATGGTCGTTTGGCAGTCCATTCAACCAATTAGTTGATATGTTGCATGGATTTGAATACTTAAGCACTTTAGTAATCAATCCAATCATCATTCAAGATAAACTCCTCTTCTAGATGAGTTCCTATCTGCGTGACCCTATAGGTCACATATCACGTCAGTAGTGAATTTTCATAACTAGCTTATGACATCACAAGCAAGGACCAATGCCTAGTCACACATCAGGGCTACCCAAGTGAATGGAAAATTGGAGAACAACTTCAACCTACAATATGTGTAAGGTGTTGCAGTGATTTTATAATTCCTTTGTATCTAATATCCGGAATGAACTCGAGGCATGGACTCGTCATCCTTTCAACAATCAATCCATGTTCCTGGAACCAAGAGAAAATTGTCTGAGATAATGTGACCTCAATATCATATATTGATTGACATGTGCATGCACATGTGTTTCTCAGTCTCGCTTACGGAGTGGGCAGGATATCATACTCTAGTAGGAGGGACAAATCCCATCTATATAAATCACAGTCTATCCCCATGTATCAAAGTCACCCAATCATCACCGTTATAACAACTCATGTTTTAGGACTGCATTTGATGATGCCAAAGCATACCCCAGGACATGTGACGAGAGTAGTGATTTCAGGTCTAAGAATCACAATCACCACCTTCACTATGAGAGCCGACTGTGACTTACCATATGACAGTTTCCATCTGTCACTCTCAAGGTGTGTCTATCTGTTACACTATTCCCTAACATGTATCTGTGTGCTTGGTTTGATATAGTCATATCATGACTAATGAGATTTATTCGTCAACCAACTCACACTCTGATATTATGTGTTATTGTTGTCTATCAACCTTCCATAATAACAACCGATCAGGGACATAACAAGAATATGTATACGTACTCTTAACATCCATATGATCTCATCAACAAGGGTAGTAACTTTAATACATACATCATTGAGTAATATTATTCTCCAAACATCCATAATGTTTCCTCATTATCTCATAATTGAATGAAACAAAATGAATTGGAAGCTTGCCTTTATGGGTATTAATCAAATCCATAATGGTATATGCCATGTCAATGATCACATTATTTGCTCTATGGGCATACCTTACTAACAGAATCCCACTTGCACTCAGAGCCAATCACCCATAAATCAGACTCTGAGTGAGCCAAACATGTCCAACATGCTTCTGCTATACAAGTGCTTATCTCAATGGGCTAACAACACTTTGCTATAAGTCAGTATATTGCATGTTTCTTATCTCTTTGCTTTGAGATGAAACCACCGTAATCTGATATTCCTTGCCTAACATTTAGCTCCATTGTTTTCACAGTACTTATACTGAGTCATCAATGGTTGGAACACCCATAAGTTCATCATATGAACTTCTAGATCAATATAGTATCACTCTGTGTTCACAACACAAGTATACTCAACTTCTATATGTAGAATGGCTTATTAGTTCAGAACCCTTCCAACTAAAAACATTTCTCCTTTATAATCAAACATATTTTAATTTGCAACCACTTTTGTCATTATAAAAGCTTGCATCGATGTAGCCCTTTACATCCAACTCTTCCTTATATTGCTATCCTTATTGACTAGCAATTCATCCTAAAGTACTTCGTAAGTACTAATGGATGTCTTAATGACATTCTAATAACCCTCATTGGAATTTACTATCATCTTATCATGTCTATTACATACAAGATTATTTGGGATAAGTGAACTTATAGCATTCATGATAGATCCATTTCTACAAGCTTTGGCATCTTAATTATGTCATTTCCATTCTTCACAAGAATTGGAACTTATGGTTCATGAGAGACAAATCTAGATTCTCCCTCATTGAATCCTTTCCGTGTTGAACTTTTTCAACACATTACTATTGTGTGTGCTCAAACCTCCATTGTGAAACATTCAAGAACTATCTCTATAGACCTTGATCCTTATCTCATAAGATGTTTCATTCTATCCTTCATTGCTGAAGGGATTTTCATGCCAGATCTCATTATTGAGATGTTATTTCTCATCATATGTGGAATATTCATATATACTCCCACTAAATTGTTTATGATAACATATTTCATCTTTTATCTTAATTCAAGTCAATTTCTTTGACTATCTTATCAAATCAAAAGATCCCATCTCTAAGATACTTGTTTCAATCCTAGATTGATCTTTGTAGTTATAGACTTTATTTGTATTCTTAAAGTTATAGAATATTTTAGGTTGTGTCACATACACATCCTCTGATGTATTCCATTTAACAAATCTGATTTTATCTTCATATGCCAAATCTCTTAGTTCATCTTAACTACAACAACAAGCATGACAATTGGTAAAGGAATTTCTATCAAGTTCAACAACTTGAACTAATTTGAAAAACTTATTCAACCAATTTGTCCTTTTATGTTATCCATGTAGGTCTTAGTAACAAGACCCTACTACACCTCTTAGGTATTACACTTTAGGTGGTACTACTAAGGTCCTACCTTGCTAGTTTACATGGACTCCATATGGCCTCGAGCCATTTACTCAGATTATGGTACTCAATAGCTTCTAGTTGACTAGTTGGCTCATCCTGTTATGACCAACCTATCTAAATTGTTGGATTCACAATACTCCAATCTCAGATATGTTCTACTATAACTATTTTATTCTATGTCACATGACAAACTTGAGATTCCACAACATCTTGTGCTTCTCTTAGTTCTCATTGTACCACTTTTTTGACCTCAAACATTTCAAGTTATACTTTTACTCCCACTAATTCTTTATGAATCTAGTTATCCTATGAACAAAAAACTTTTGTTATTGGATTGGGATTAACAGTAGTATTCAACAACTATGGTTTATGGATAAACCTTCTTCAAGAAACTTCTTTCTCAATGTAGGTTTTATCCCTTTTAGACATATTGTGACATTCCCAAATCATATCATATATGATGTCTTATAAACCATTCATACGGTACATCATTTAGTGATAGCTTTATATTTACGAGGATATAAGAAGACTAGATTAATTGATAATTACATCATGATTCATCATGGTATAATTCCTTCATGATGACACATCATCATGTTTAGATGGATTTGACTTGTGATACATTATCCCAGATCTTTCTTGAAGGTTCTCAAGATATTGATTCAAAATATTTCAACATTTGATCTCATCAAAGTTTCTTAATACTTTTATCATAGTTATACTTTATTTATAATCTCCTTGAACATTTCAAGAGATTCTATTATACTGACTACATATCATCATATTACCAGTAAGAGAAATGAAGTATGAGTAATCATCTATAGCATTCATTCCATAAGATCTTCATGCATCACATGTATGAGGTCTAGTGGAATACTTATCCTCCCACTACATCTAGTGAAGGATGTCATGTCGTATTATGTACAAGTAAGAATTGCATATTTCTTTAGGTTCAATAACCAAGGGAGTCTAGATAACATCAATATGATTCTAGATATGCATTTCTCATATATACATCCACGATGACTATTACTAATGATAATTCTTGAGTTATCAATAATAATCCTTTCGTATTAACGTTCATCTCAAAGTCTTACATACAAAGATCATTAAGATGTTTGGGCATTGCCATGCAAGATCATATCTTTTGAAATAGAAACAATAATCTCATACTTTATTGATATATCATCCCTGTCATACAAGATGCTCTAAAGTAAATTGTTTCTCATGACATAATGAAATAGCAGTTCTAATAACTCTATTACATGACCATTGGGCTAAGCTAAATTTAAACATAAAATAAACCTTCCACAAATCTTACTCCGCCTTGTCCACCTTTGTCCTTCAATGAAGGCTTTTACTTCTTGTCAGATCCTACACATTAGTATGTCACTTATCTTTTTGGTATCATATACCAAAACTAAGAAGTAATCAAATTTATCTTATATCATTTATACCTGAAGTGGAGGCCTCAGTGCCTTCCTGCTTATTCTTTAGTTCCTCTAACCAATGTGGGAAATTCCTTTTCGAATGTCCAGGCTGCTGAAAATGGTGACATTTGCCTCTTATTTTCTTTACACCTCCATTTGCTTTGAGATATGAAAACTTGGGCTTATAGATAGCTTTAGAACTCTTCTTAGATATTCCTTTGCCTTTAGACTTCCCCTTTGTCTTGTTGATCATTAACATAGACTTGGACTTGTCTGTCTTCATCTGTCACTCAGTTGTTCTCAACATGCCGAGCAACTCTGTCAATGACTTGTCAAAGTCATTTATGTTGTAGTTCATGACAAACTGACTATACGACTCTGGCAAAGACTACATAATCATGTCAGTGTCCAACTCTTGACCCAAGGGAATCTCAATCTAGAAAGTGTCTCTGCATACCCAATAATCTTGAGCACATGAGGACCTACTGGATCTCCTTTTGCCATGTTTCATTTGAACAATGCCTTGGAGACATCATATCTCTCTTGTCTTGCCTGATCTTGGAGCATGTTCTTGAGATGTGTGACCATTTCAATCACATCCATGTTCTCGTGTTGCCTCTACAACTAATAATTCATGGGGCATAACATCAGACATTTGACATCCACGATGTCTTCATTATGGTTCTTGTAAGCATCCTTTTAAGCCTTTGACACATTTTGAGTTGGTTCATCTAGTTCTGGCATTTCCAGGACTTAAAGCTTGCGCACTTGTGTGAGAACAATTCTTAGTGTCCTGAACTAGTCATGGAAGTTGTTCCCAATAAGTTTGTCCTTCTCAAAGACTGACGACAGAGAAAAGTGATTGTTGTTCATTACCATTTGATTCTACAAAAGAATTTGCAATCTTGTCAAAAATTCATTTTTGATTTGATTTAATTTGCTTAAAGTTTGGGTGATAATAGTTAGGTCTTTAGTTCATTATTGTTCTCATTATTTTGATCAGATTAACAACCCTCAAGTATCAATTCGGAAAATCATAGTGAACAATCTTATAATGAGCCAAGATCCATATTTCATTAAATTGTGAGTCATCTTTTTCCGATCGCCCACAACTTGATTATATAGGTAGGCAACTATGCCAATTGGATCATATGCAACTCTTGGATAGATGATATACACAAAACCTTGCCATGATCATTTGCATGCCTCTGGGCTTGGGCTCTCCAAGTCACCAATTAAGCCTAACCCAATAGCCAATAGATATGCACCATGCTTTGTGCAAATCTACATATCTACCATCACACTTCCATGAGATAGAAGGTGCACCATACTTTGTGCAAATCTACACTTGGTCAATCAATCTTTTCATGTGTATTGCTAATGGGAAGCATATAAAACTTATTATGTTTTTTTGAAGGATATTTTATATATGTATCATATATACATATATTGTATCCAATCACTACATATATAGTACATATTATATATGTGCTATATCCTACAACGTAAACATGCAATATAAAACAAAAAGTGATGGTTATGTCCATGTCTACTTGTAATTCCTTGGAGCCATAAGGAATTACTACCACCTAGGTTAATCATCACATCGCATGTATGAACCTACTATTGGTGTAGACCTGTGATTGCCAATCTGGGTAGATCAGTTCAACCCTTGAACCAGTCGTCTCACCTCTTGGCCGGTCGGTTGGTCCTCCTATCCAACTGATGTTTGGACTCCTTCCAAATGGTCAACTGGGCCCACTGGGACGGTCGTCTGGAATCCTATCCAACCGATGTCTAGACTCCTTCTAGACAATTAGTTGGGCCTACTAGGCGGTCGTATGGTTCCATCATCTTGTCCTCCATGGTCCTCCAGGTGGTTGTCGCTTCTCATGAATTGATCGTCTCAACCAGTGATGAACATCTTCAATGTCGTTGTAAGAAAAGAAACTATACTATTGCTACTTTATTACATTGAATAACTAAAACCTCGAGTTACATTCGAGGGGAGAAAAGGAGGAAATCATTAATTTTACATTAGGAAGAGGGAGGTAGAGGCTCAATACACAGACCGAGATAAACATGAACCTAATCATCCAACCATACACATATAAAGGGCATTGACCATAACCACGCTACATTCACCATCAAAACTGATTTTATGGCGACACATGTAAAATGCATATATCATATCATATACATCTATATTAGTTTGGGATTTTGTGGTATTTGATCAGATGCATATAAAACCATTTAAATATTCACATCACATGGAATAAATAAATGATAAAACCAAAAAATGATCATATTATTTATCCTAAATCCTAATAAATTGACGTGGCTCTGATACTACTATTGGGAAATACATGCACATAGTATAGTAGCGGAAATAAAAATTTATCTATATGTATTCCAATAATAGCAAGATCACATCAACTATTATGAAATAGGAAGGGTGGTTTAATGAGTTATACTTGGTCCTAGATCAAGTCCAACGACAACCACTCACTTCTTTGCAACTGCTAAAAAGTTCATCTTAGATTATGGTTGTGTAGATCCTAGTCTTCACCATGAACAATGAACACAAACAACTTCTGGAGTGCTCATGTGGTCTCTCCACAGACTGTAGGATGACGTTGCTCTCCGAGAAGCAGCCAAATGACTTCTACCTCTAGAGTAGTCCACACAGACTAACTAGAACTCCTGTCATTCACCAAGAATGGTCAGGAAGGAGCTGTCCCTCTTGTTAGTGTACTAGTCACTAACCTACTCTCCCACAATGATAACTTCTCAGTTGTTCTCTCCCATAGCTATCTCTCCCTAGTAGGGTAGGACTTAGTTGGGGTATATCGGTTACCACAATTAGAGAGGTCAAAAATTGTTAGTGGAACTGATTCTCAATTTTCTGTGTTGTGTTCTGGGAAGCCCCCAATACCCCTCTATTTATAGTAGAGGCCATGGTCATGGTTTACAGTCTGTACGAGATTGTGCAGGAGTGGAAGGGATTAGAAGATCTTGAATTTTCACAACCTGTGACAGTCAAAACGGTCGTCTGGTGACCCATACGGTCTTCTAGTCACACTAGACATTCATCTTGCACTGCCAAATGTCTGTATGGCAGTTTCACAATCACACTTGAATTTGGAAATTTTGATTCCAATTAATATCACATATTTATTCCTTGCACCCCAAGTTTGTGGAATTGAAACTATTAGGAAACATCCAGTGTATTTGTTTGGTCTAACTGATCCATCTCACACAAGAGACATGCTCATCTCACTCACCCAGACAGCTGTCTAGTGAGTTGATTCCTACGGGTCAGTTCAATCACATTAAATCGACGAGTTCAAGGATAGAAATTTAGTCAATTCAATTTCCAACTGGCCTGACCCCCAAATGACCGTCTCAAAAATTGAGACACCCACCTTGCTACCCAAACATATGTCTCACTTAGTGAGATGGTCGTTTGGCAGTCTAGTTAGCTAATTAGTTGATCTATTGCATGGATATGAAACCTAAACACTTTGGTAATCAATCCAATCATCATTCAAGATAATTTCCTCTTCTATATGAGTTCCTATGTTTGTGACCCTATAGGTCCCATATCACATTGATAGTGAATGTCCATAACTTGCTTATGACATCACAAGAAAGGAGTGGTGCCTAGTCACACATCAGTGCTACTCAAGTGAATGGAAAGTTAAAGAACAACTTCAACCTACAATATGTCTAAGGTGTTGTAGCGATCATATAATTCCTTTGTCTCTGATATTCAGAATAAACTCGAGGCATGGAATCATCATCCTTTCAATGTTCAATCCATGTTCCTTGAACCAAGAGCAGACTTTCTGATATAATGTGACCTCAATATCATGTATGGATTCACATGTGCCTGTGCATGCATTTCTTAGTCTCGCTTATCAAGTGGCCAAGATATCATATTCCAGTAGGAGGGGCAAATCCCATCTCTATCACTCAAAATCTATCACCATGTGTCAATCACTCAATCATCACTTTATTACAACCCATGACTTAGGACTGCATTTGATGATGTCAAAGTGTACCCAACAACATGTGACAAGTGCAACGATTTTAGGTGTAAGAATTCACAATCACCACCTTCACTATTAGAGTTGACTACAACTTACCATATGATGGTTTCCATGGTTCACTCTCAAGGTGGGTATGTCCAATACACTGTTCCCTAACATGTATCTGTGTGCTTGGTTTGATATAGCCATATCATGACTAATGAGATTTAGTCATCAACCAACTCTCACTCTGATCTTATGTTTTATTGTTGTCTATAAACCTTCCACAATAACAATCGATCAAGGACATAATGAGAATATGTATATGAACTCTTAACATATGTATGATCTCATCCATGAGGGTAATAACTTGAATACATACATCATTGAGTAATATTATTCTATAGACATCCATAATTTTTCCTCATCATCTCATGACTGAATGAAACATAATGAATTAGAAGCTTGCCTTTATGAGTATTAATCAAATCCTTTATGGTATATGCCATGTCAATCATCACATGATTTTCTCTATGGGCATACCTTACCAACACTTATATGTATAAACTGTAGGTTGTACCTACATGGATCAATGAGAAAGGGGTGCATTCCATGTGTCTAATGAAAATCTCCCCTGAATTGATTTTTCTCATTAGATGTTGTCACCTCAACTGACAATGTAGGCATCATTGGGTTGCATCTGGGATGTAGAGTTAGTCGTCGATCTTGTCTAGCCAAATGACAACATAGTTAACATCAAACAACTATTTTGTCAGAGGTGTTTTGGTTACAACCAACGACCTAGGTTGTACGTCATAATTTTTTAAAAGAACTGACGAGGAATCTACTCGTTAATTAATCCTGTGAGAAACCCTTCCCCCTCTTTCCCTTCCCGTGATACTGTATGATTTCCCTTTCATGGTACCAACATTGATCATTAATGCTCCTCCTTCTATGAGCTCCTTCGTTTCTCTCCTCCTCCAAGCTCTGCCAATTGCTCCTCCTTCATCTCACCTTCCCCCGACTTCCTCGTCCTTCGACCTTCTCCAACAATTTGCACTATTATATGGCCTTTTCCACCGACATGCTCATCATCCCTCATGAGATCTGCTACTTCTATCCTCCTTCAAGTTCTGCCTATTTCTCCCTCTCCTTCTCTGTCGACACTGACTCCTCCTTCTCCATCGTCCTACTCATCCTATGTTGGCGCCTTTCCTGCTAGTTCTTCCAGTCGGTGTCTCTCTACTGTTGATCAAGCGTGCAAGCTACTCAATGCCTCCTCTTTCAACACTGGATACTCACTACCTTATCCTACTCTACTGCCTATCCAACAAGGTTTGATTTCACATCTAGTTAGGATTTTGAAACAAAAATTATTGTGTACTTGTATATTTACATGTGTGTGCTTAATCATTTTGTATGGTATAATCAATATGGATCAGTAAATAGATATGGTAAGCATGTTACATCCTAGTTGTGGATAAGTTAGGGTTTTGATTATATTAGAAACATGCTAATAGTAACACGATGTAAAATTGAATGACACGACCCTAATGTGTTTGAAAATCTTATTTCTATATAGTTCACCTGACCATAGAAATAGGATTTGAGATAACCCTCACCTCCCCTTGTTGTTAGAGGATATTAGGGTTATATTTTTAGGAAAAAATGGTATACATGATGGTATACTAATTTATAACTTTTTGTCACATATTTCATTCTCTCTTTCTACACAAACCCTAGGAATTATCTCTCTTCATGATAATCTAGCATTTTAAGATTAATACATGCATGTTATTGATTATTTGACTTTGTTAACTCTCTAAGTTATACTTATGTATTTAATTAGAATTGAAAGAAATTTTAAATTCTAATATATAAAAGCTAAATGATAAACTATTGTGATAATTGAGTGTATGTTGAAATGTTGAAAATTATGTTGAATACAGTGGTGTATCTTGTAATAATTGAATGTATGTTGAATGTTGAATACAATGGTGTACCTATGTTGATAATTGAATATATGTTAAAATTTTGAATAAGATGGCTACCTTTTAAACTTACTGCATCAACCTATTATGCACTATTATGAGACTTTGGACCTTAAATTGTACACATATGACTTAAACCTTAAAATCAAATAAAATATTCATGGAACCTCAAAATGTCTTGAAACTTGAAACACAAATCAAGACAAAACCTAAATCAGTAAAAGATCATCAAATATGCTAATAACCAACTTGAACCTAAATTGACAAAAACCCTAAAGTGGAGCTATCAGGGGTGAGTGATGGGAATCTAATCGATGCATGTGATCTTATCTTAATGGGGTGTTTCTTGTGATATAGATAGCCAAAGTTTAACCCTAATTTCTAAACCATATTGTTGGCCTAAAACATGTCCAAGTTCAACGCTAATTGTTTCCTATATATTAACTAATTATTGCATATATATGTGTGTGTATATATATATATTCAGTCATTTATACGATGCGACTTCTAATTTTGAAATATCAAATTTGGCATTTCTAATTCCTTCAATGATTAGCGATGAAGTTAGAGATGTGCATGGAATCAAAGATTACACAACTGCCACTATAAAGGGTTTTGGTGCTTCCGGGACTATGATCATCGCTCCATTCAATGTTTTGCAAGTTTTGAGCTCGTTGTTTATATTTCTAACTTATGAAAACAATTGTTGTGGAATTTAGTTTTAGTTTTATTTTCCTTCTGTTTACTAAAAAATAAGCATTGATAGTTGTTAATGATTATTCCCTAGTACTATAATGTGTATTTCTTTGATCCTTTGGGTATAAAATTAACACCAAATGAGGGACACCTAATGAAATTGGTGATTCATGAATAAGTATAGTTTTTCCATGCTCAACATATTTATTAAAGTTTGCATCATATGATAGTTTAATAATGCAACATATTTGTTAATTTAACTTATAGGGGTGTCAAAGCATTCTGTAGCAGAGGAGGAAAAATAGATAAAAGAAGAAATCAGTAGCTTGGAGGAGTGTTGATGTAATCTCCTCATTCTAATATATATATATATATATGTATATATATATATATATATATATATATATTACCAAATCTTCTTAATCACATTTATTAACGTAATTGTAAATTTATAGTTCCCTATACAAGACAATGATTTGGTATGAAAATAATATGTGATGCTTTATATGTAGACGATTGTCACGCAAGTGGAATTGATCAAATGTACAAAGAAGGTAATGTTATTAGTCTTGGATCATTAATTAATGAAGTAGTCTCATTTGATAATACAAACAATCAAATTTAATTAGAATTGCATCTCATTCTCTCTTTGCATGTTTTTGACACTACTGAAGCCTATACACCGGAGCAGTTGAATGACCTACACAAATAGTGGGCAGAGTGCTTCATCAAACATGTGGACTTATCATATAATTGAAAGGGTTGATTAATATTTTTGTAGTTCAAACTTTGATGTCATATGTTTATTTATTATATTATTATACATTTGTGGACTTAAACTCCGTGGTAGCTGGTGTTTATATGTAATCATGCATATGTGTGTGTGAATTGAATGTGAAGTGCATGAGGAGGAGAATGATGTGTATTTTTTGCATATGTATGAAATTGAATGCGTGGTTGAGAAATAAATCAATTGGGTTGTGAGTTCATGCACATGTGTGTACATTTGAAGTGAAAAATGCATAGAATGTTGAGGTCGTATGGCCTATTTATGCATATTGTATCAAATTATATATGTAATTTTATTATATATCTTTCTTCTTGCAGGTTTTTCGACATGTTGTTAAGTTGTGATGCTTATAAAGGCATGTGTTTTGATGAACTTTTAGTTCTTTTGAACTGTAGGTAGAAGACATCCTAGCAGTCAGACAGTAGGTCTGCAGACATGCTTTACAAAAAAACATAGACATTTCTTGTTGGTTATTTCAAAATAACTGACTACATGCATGTACTATGTCAATTATTTGTATTCAACTGATGGGATATACCTTAAATTTCAATATTCATTCACTGATAAAAATGAGATCATGTGATTAGTCATCGAGTATTTCTTATTAGTTAACCGATGAGGAACTGTCAAGGGAAACATTTTTTGCTACATAGTTATCATTAAGTCATCGACTCTGGTTTAAATAAATGACCAAGAAAGGTCAAGAGGAACAATCACACTATGTTGTATGTTTTTGGTTTGACTATAACATGGAACCATATAAATATATATGTATATATATGTATATGTATATATATGGGTATGTATTTAATACCTGCACGGGTAGCTACCCACCCCCTATTT
Source organism: Alisma plantago-aquatica (assembly GCA_963693085.1). Classification (NCBI taxonomy): domain Eukaryota; kingdom Viridiplantae; phylum Streptophyta; class Magnoliopsida; order Alismatales; family Alismataceae; genus Alisma; species Alisma plantago-aquatica. The sequence continues at coordinate 424,200,354 of OY856414.1, read as the reverse complement.
CAGTTACTTTTTTTGGAATTTCTTACTTTTGACATGTAGAGGGTTACTTTACCTTAAAAATTGTTACTTTTCATGCATAGATAGTTATATTTGCAACATTAGATTCAATATATATATATATATATATATATATATATATATATATATATATGTTATGCATTTTTCCCAGATTTACTTTTTTAGTTATATAGTTATTTTTTTATCAGCATAGTTTCTTTTTTGTTCATAGTGTTACTTTTTTGGACAAATAGTTACTTTTTGGCTAATGGGTAGCGAATTCCAGGCTACCCGTACGTGTATTGAATGAACAACATATATATATATATATATATATATATATATCGTTGGTTTTGTTAACTAATAATTGATGTCCTGATTTTTAGTGTCACAAACTTAGTGGTCAGTTTAAAACCAACAATGTATGCCTAAAATGACTGACAAGATATCCCGTTTATGTATTAGTGATAATGAAAATTGAAACATTGAGTTGTTGGAATGGATACGTACCACTCCCTCCACCATGAACTTAAAAATTTTCTCATCCTGAGGAAAACTTAAATTTGAAATGGAGGAAAGAATTTCTCTACAATCACCAGGTGTCCCTGATAACTTAAAAAATGTCCATCTAAAGGGAATGTTGATGAGGGTTTGAGCTTTGACTAGACGACCTTCATGATACATCCAATGATTGGGTGGTCATGGAAGCTCAAAGGGGCTATCTGGTTGGTTAAAATGGTGTTGCTTTTTAGCTCACAGTCCCTCCAATAGGACCCACAATTTTTCCTTCATCATTAGAGGCAGTGTTGTTGATTATTATGGATTAGGGACATGATAATACTCATCAGGTGTCTTCGAGATTAACTCTTCCCCAAAGACCCATGGTGGATCACATTTTTTGAGGGAGAAGGTGGTATAAGGTGAATCCACATTGTGTAGTGCCGACTATGGTGCATCAGGTAAAGAATCTAAATCTGGTTTCTTCTCATGACCTAGATCTGCATGTAGTGGGCATGGTGCTCACATTGGAGGAACCATCTCATCAGTGTGGTACAAATTTGTATGTGGCTAGGTGTCCTCCTCAAATACTGGCCCATCAACATTAAAGCCAATGGGGGCATCAAGATCCTTGACCATGTTCAAGTGTTTCATGAATCATATTCCCAACTCAATGGGATCATAAGGAACCACATCAAAATCTAACAACGGAAGTACATAGACTTCTTATAGAGGCAGAACCACCTCATCAAGTTCAACCTAATAAGGAACGAAAGGTTGTTGAGGTGTAATATAAGTCTCTTGATGAAAAGGCCTTTATTCAAAAGTATCCCCCAAATTATAATGGAGAGTGATGGTACATTGTCCAAAATAGGATCAACCAAAGTTGGTTGATCGTTGTAAACGTCCGGATTTGGGCCTATTATAAGGAAGAATGGCAAAGCCTTAGGTTGTTGGTGGATTATTTGAGCCAGCCAAACGTCAACCCTTTTTCCTATGGTATCTTGTCTTGAGGATTTCTCCCCATAGGCATCCATCCACTCACTCTCAGCCTTATATTGTTGATCAGGGCCCCATGTATGTGATCCAAAGACTGTTAGGAATTCCTCTTATTTGGCAGCCTTGGACTCTTCAAGAAATCTATCGATCTATGCTTTAACAACTTGACTGACCATGTGTTTCATCTCTTCTATAGCACTTCAAGATTCCTTATCTGTGACAACAATTTCTCTTGTCTCATCCCTCATGGCCTCTCTTTTATTGGTGAGGGTATGATCTATCTGACGATTTGCTTCTTCCTCACTTACAAGGAGCATTGCTTCACATTTCTCCTTAGGGGGTCAAATATTATGCGTGAGGTAGAGCCATCACATGTTTTCATTATGTAGAGGCATCTTGGGAAACTCCCATATATCATGATAGGAGGAGTCATGTATCTCACATCATACATTCTGCGGTGCCAACCACCCTATTCTTTTTTTAAAACATAAACAAAAGTTAGTAAAAATCTAAGAAGGAAAACATAATCTTAAAAAAATTATGGAAGAAAACTACAAATTATAATAATAAACTAAGAAATTACGAATCAAACTAAATATTACAAAACTAACTAAAATGGCAAAAATAATCTAGGAGAAGAAAATCCTAATTATTCAAATCAATTGGGTTTCAAAGAAACTTCATTGTCCCCAGTCACGATGATAATATTTGATGTGCCATCACATGAAAACAAATCCCCTAGGAGGGAACCCTAGAGTTTAACCATATTAAACTCTAATTGACTGATATTAAAAAATATTGGAGGTCAAAGGGAACACTACCATATACCGTGTATTTACTTAACAAATTTAACTCCATAATATTAATGATTAAGTCATGACCATGTGGATTTATGTCCTTGTAGAGCACAAATCTCACAAGGGTCAGACTTGAGTCAAACCTGAGGTCTCCTTTTTTGAGGATCCTCATCTAACTGTCCAACAATTTTTTTTGTTACAAGTCTTATCAAGAATATGTAATTTCCAAATGGACATTCAAACTTAAGATCATGTGGTCTTGTCACCATAACTTATAACAAACAAGATAAAATGCGTAAAAAGGTCATAAACTCCATCACCAGATCTCGTCAAGAGATTATCGATTAGTTCTTGTTTTGATCAGGGGTCTCATCACCCCACAAAGAATATAATCCATATAACTAGAAAACAAGTGAAAAATTAAATGCAAAACATTTCTCACTAAAGTATTGGAGTTAAATACAATCAAGGTAAAGAATGTGCTATAGGTCTACTTCCCATCCCCCAACAGGGAAACTACTCAGACATGATAAGCATAAAGACAAGGGAACATACCTAGAGGAGGCTCTAAGTCATATAATATGAGATTATTTTGTGCTTGGTCTCCTCCTTTTATAGGGGGAATTGGAGGTGACCACCCTAGAAAAGGTTATTGTAGTGCTTGATTTGTGATGTACGTCGATCGATAGGGAATCCAATCAGTCAACTATCTTAGACGTTTGCTTTGAATTGAGGTAGGTTTGACTGAAATTTGGGCCTTCTTGTTTTGGAGTATGACTGGGTATTGATGGCGAGTTGATTGACTGGGGATCCAGTCGGTCCAGTGGAGTTCTGGGAAGCCAAGATCTTGTACATGTGAGTCGACCGACTAGGCTAGTCATTCAATCGACTAGGAGGCTAAAGATGGGAATTGAGGCCTTTGATTCTTGGGCCTTTTGGGCTTTGGAGTGATTGGGCCATTTTTCTGCTAAATCCAAGTAAATAAAGTAAAAAATCCAATGAAAGAAAAAGGTAAATAAGACGATTAACATTAAAGTAAGGAATAATCAACAAAACACTTCAAAGAAATGATCTAAAGAATGCAAATAAAATGGATATATATGAATTTATCAATAATGTAGTAACTACTCCTATGGGGGTCATCTCTAATGTTCTGGAGCAACATGTCTATTTCCCAATGAACAACCTAATACCTCTCTCAAGGATCATGAATGAACACCCCTGAATGTCCTAGATTGCCTCACATGTCCAAATCGGTTAGGGCATCATAGATCTTCCAGGAATATGAACCATAGAAAAATTGGATCAAGATAGGTGAACCCTATCCAACTTTTTGATGATGTATCAGATTACTCTAATCTTAGATTCTAGAAAGACCCTCCCTTGGACCTTGTCTTCTTAGAGTTTTGGCCGAACTACTTTTCTCTATCCATTTTCACTCCTGCTCACTCAATGCTAAAACAAATTTGAATTTCATGCTAAAAAGAGATTAATTAACTAAACAATCACAATAAAAAAATAAGGCACACCAAAAGCATGCTAGATTAATAGAGTATGTATTTGCTTAGAGTCAAAGTACATAAATTTGTCTAGAATGGGTTACATAGAAAAGTAGCTCAACTAGCCATAGACAAGCATAGTTTGCACTGAAAAATGATGGAAATATATCATTTGTATAGAAATAAAGGAGAACATTAGAAGAAAAGAGGAAGATGAAGAGATGAATACATGAAACAGAGGTGGATTTCATTCCTTAGCATTTGATTGATTGGATATCGTCATTTGCATATTCCTCATTGATCTTATAGACTCTTTGGACTCCTTCCTCAATTCTATCTCAAGCATTGACTTGCGTGGATGCACAAAAATGTGCTCATACTGGACTAGATGAAACATGACCAATTTTTTCTGTGGATGTGTGGATGGAGGTTAGAAACTAAATAAAATGAATGGAATAAGGTGGTGGTCAATGGAAAATGATGGAAATTGATTGGAAATCCACACCAACTTATGGGGAGGAGTGAAGGGTGAGAACCTTAGATCTTTTAGGCCTTGTCTCTAGGATGGAGGTCTGGGAACCAAAATGCAAAACAATTGGTACGGTGCCACATAGGGATATTTGTAGTTTTGGGTGGTATTTTAGAAAGTGGGAATATAGATAGCTGGTTGCACTATGTCGCTCCTAAAGGTGATGCATGTGAAATTTGAATTGCTTTGATTAAAATGTGTTGGGTTAGTGGCATCGATTGTCAGCTATTTCCATTGAGTGATGACGAGGTTTGTCAATTGGTATCATTAGTGGATGCCATTAGTATATCTTATTAGTAGAGATTGATGGTTGACGTATATGATCAATAGTTGATGATGAGTCTAATCAGGATAAAGTGGGGCCAATTTGGTGAACCGAGGTGGAATTTACTTTAAATTATTGGTCCATTGAATGGACATAGAGATCGATGATGTGGTCCACTAACATACACCAATTGGTGAACACAAGCGGTAAATGTTCATAAATTGATGTCCATTGTTAGGAATTTATTGGTTATCGTCCATTGGAGGAGGTTGTAGTAACTTGAATTTTAAGCATTTGTTTTACAAAAATGTAATTTGAGCTTTATATAAGGTGCCTTTGAGATCTCTAATTAATGTAAATTTATCAAATCCAAGAAATTTTGTGCTATTACAATATCAGAAACGTTTTAGGAGTTTTGCAATTTGATAATAAAAGGTAAAACTACAATTTTAGAAGATTCCAAGTTAGTAAATTAATTTATTGATCAATGCATGAGTTATCTCATGTTTACTAAACACCATGTTGAGGGTAACTGAAAATCTTAGTTGGATCCCACCTTTGGTCCATCTTGGGGTAATAACCATAGAAAGAGTAATACTAGGTTTGGAGAAATAACATGAATATGTGTGACTCAAGAAATTGAAAAGTGTAACTATTTGAATGGCAAGAAAATGGTACTTACATTCATATCTTAATCTCATTTTTTATGAAGTCAAATTCTAAGGTAAGGATCTCCCTAGAATTTGGAAGTAATTAGTGTGCTTCTAGAGACCTATATAGTTTTTAAGATTTAAGTGAAGTGTGACACTAAATAATACCAATTTAAATTGTATTTAAATAACTCAACCAAATTTAAGTCCTAGTGACCAGGGAATTAAGCATGCAACCTCGATGTGGCTGATGCCTAGTACTATTGGATGAAGATCCAACAAGAGTTGTGTCATGTTCTTCCCTACTATAGGATTCATGCTTGACTCAGACCTCTCCTTAGACTCTCTCTCTCCCTTGTATCTAACCAAGCTCGATGGGATCTGACTCGTTCTCTTCGGGAGTGCAAATCAAAGCCAAAAAGATCATGTAAGGCATTTATCATATTGTGTGGTGTTGCATGATTCAGATGGAAGCGGTATGGTCAAGATTGAACACTAACAAGACATACCCTTGACCCAATCCTATATAAAGGTACTGATAACATCCTTGAGTCTCCCTCATCACACTTTGGAGTCAATCATCTGATGAGAATGTTGACCACTCTAATGAATAATCCCCTCCACATCTGGCAATCTCTGCCTCACCAAGAAGCCTCCGAGCTCCCCATGCCAATTAACTTGGCTTGAAGCATCACGAGAAGCCCCCAAAATGGACTGACTAGTTAAGAGGTCTCAAGAGAAGCCTGAGCCTGGTTCCTAAATGCTCAACATATAAATCTTGGAGATCTTCACTGAGAAGACATTTCCAACCATCGTGAGACCTCATGAGTGGTGGAACAACTTTTCATGACCCTCAATGATCATTCTAATCATGAATTCTCTACAAAATGTGGTAAATACCTTTTTTATCTCCATGTTCTTTCTTATTCTATCTAAGCACATGTATCTTGACTCCATGCACCTCTCTCTTCATGTGACCATGGGTTGAGATTGAAGAAAACTAAAAGAAGGAAATGAAATCCTTAGTTGAGGTTTCAACTTCCTTCATCTTGAAATTCGACCCATGGTCGACTCTATGACTGCACGCATCACGGTTGGCTGGAGGAGGAAGAATCCTCCTTGGGGGATTACCCCTTTGCCTTAAATTTGCATGACAATAATGTCACAATATGTGGGAAAGGATGTAATATTTTCTTGATTTAAATCTAGCTCGTGACAACTAAAAAAATTATTATTTGGGTGGTGTGGTGGCATGTGATTAGTCTAAAAGGAATTAAATTAGTAAATTTAATAGACCATATGCCCAAATATAGACTATGTATACACACATAGACAAACAAACACACACACACACACACACACACACACACACACACACACACACACATATATATATATATATATATATATATATATATATATATATATATATATATATATATATATATATATATATATATATATATATATATATATATATATATATATATATATATATATATATATATGAACAATGATTAGAAAAATGTGAGGAATATGAAAATAAGGATTTGAATACCTAGTTTGATCTTGATTCAAAAGTATATGTTAGTTCACATTTTGATTGTAATCATCAAACTAAAATCCTAAGTTTATATAATTAATGTTCAAATTACATCAATCTTAGTTCATATGATTTGATTTAAACTAATAATTATGTAATATGAAGTTCAAAATAAAAATTAGGGCTACTTAATACATAGCATTTATAAATCTTAAGACTCTTAATATGAGATATTTATGGCTTAAATATCTAACCATAATATAATCCTAATCTAGACCTAAACCCTAAATCATAACTAATAAGTATTATATGAACATATAGGTGAAAATTTGGTGTTATGCATTGAGTACATGTTTATTGGTTGATTTGGTTTATCTATGCCCATATTACTTAGATTTTGAGCATCTCTAATAAAGTAATGTGGTTATTTATGACTACTACGTCAACATCAACTTTTGTAATTTGCTGGTAATTTCTTGATGCTTGCAAAAGTAAACTACTTGGAAGTTTATTTACTTCATATTCAAGATAAATCCCTATACGTATCATCTACATAAATATTAATTTCATGAACCCAATATGCAATCTATAAGAGGTAGTTTGAAGGACATAATACTCCTAGTAAAATAAGGATAGTCATTGAGAAACTGAATTAATGATACAATGTGACCAAGTCCATTGACGGATAGTCACCCTAAGTCCAACATTAATTCAAACCCTAGAATCCACTGATGGAAGATTATTGTTCCCACTTATATAGGGCAAATATGGGCTAGCAAGTCATACAAAAAACCAAACAATTTGTTTATTGCTAATATTTGTTGAATATGTTTGATATGATGTTGCAAAAAATAGAAATATACTGAATGTGGGATTTGTTTATCATCCTTTTAGGTTAACTTGCTTTAGTCATCTAAAGACATGGATATTTAGAAGATATAACTAAAAGAATGCATGGCTAAAGAACTCTAGAGGATATATTTATATAGTTGTTATTTCCTTTCATCGTAGTATTTTGTTTGAAACATTAGCAAATCCTTTGAGGAGAGTAATCTTCATCTCATTATTAAACCAGTTCTATTTCATGAAATTATGGATTATTATTGGTTATTTTGTAAACCTAGATTGTGGAAAGCAGACACCTTATGTAACATCCTGGGTTTTAGCCTCAACAATTAGCTCTAGATCATGGAGATTAAAACCAAAGGGCATTATGGAAGAAGCATCAAGCAACACTCTTTCATTTAAAGCAACATATATGTTCAAGTTACATTCTTCCTAATACATGTTCAATCTCAAAAAAAGTTACATCTTCCCAAAAAATTATACTACAAACTATTATCATAAGCTAACAACAAAGCATGAACAAAAGACTTGATGCTTCTCCCTCTAGTACTAAGTTAGGAGAATCCACACGACGATATAAACGTTAACCTACAATCAACCTACAGTGGGAGGGAAAACAAAATCCATAGCAAGAGGAGTTAGAAAAATGTCTAAGTATGGATAGGTATAAAAATTTGAGCAGATCATATGAACAGTGCAACATTTTTTTTTGGTCGGTGAAAACTCGTGTTGCTTTTTTTGTATTTTCTACAAAGTGTCTATACAATGCTTGCTACCCTCCGAGAGAAGGTAGCTAAAAAAAATGAAAACTATGTACAAAGGAACCAGAGAGGTACCATCAGCCACAGCTCAAGAGAACTTCACCATCACTATAACAGTTACAAAGATTGAAGAACATCATCAAACCCGCCAACAACTCCTATATCTTCAGCAAATAGACATGACAGTAGGAAAGGAGTAGCAAGAATGGAGCAGCAAGAATGATAGCAGCAGCAAAGATTCCAGCAGGATGTCCCAAAAGTAATCGGCAAACGAAACGAAGATAATAAATGAAACAGACCCACTTCAAGGGGAGCAACCAGAGCCAAAAAAAACATCAACGAAAACCACCAAGACAAACTGCTCACAGCCAGAGGAAAGCACCATCAATAACAACTCCTAACTCAGCATATCATCCTACATGATAGATCCAACCACAGACCCGAAGCAAGCAAGCTATAATCATCATCTCAAAAGACGGTAGAAGGCAAACAACCACCAACCCAAACACCTTTCAGAACCCTCACTGCCAGAACAACCATCGTAGGAACAACCAACAGCAAAGCACCAGTAGGTGGAACACCCCCTACACCCCCCGAGCCAACCAGAGAAGAGCAACTTAACAGAACCACCAATAAGCAGCCCTCAAAACAGCAGCCTCAACAACACAAAAAGGCAAGAGAAAACACAACCTTCACCAGGCTCGTGCCACAAGAAAAGGACACCAAGCAGAGACGCACCTTCAGGAAGCAAAGGCAAGCATCATCCTCAACAACCAAACACTGCTGAACCAAAACACAGCCACTCCAGCAAACTAGACATGAAGGATAGAGAACTCATTTTCGATATTGCTCCAAACAACTGCAGAACTCTTACAGATATTATCATGAATTCTTCTATTTCTTTCTAACCACGAATGATATAAGACTAATGGACTGATAATACCATCTTTCTTTAACTTTAGACCCCCAATATCATCCCAACTGACAGGAATCTTCGAACACAAATCATTAGTGAGAGCCATAGACCAGAGCTCTTTAGTGTAGGCACACTCAAAACTTATATGATGGGTATCTTCATACCCATTCATACAGAGGATACACACAGAGACCACCGAGATGCCTCTTCTCCTCGAATAATCATTGGTGGGAAGCCTATTATGCATGGCTTTCCAAACATGGAATTTGCTGTTAAGGTGGGCCTTGCTCTTCCAAATCCAAGAGAAATTCGGACTGGCAACTCTTTTAACTCTAATGTTATCCCAAATGAATATGAGATTAACATCCTTTCTCCCCATGAATAACCAGTGATCGTCATCACTAACATCACTGGTTTCGACATCCTTAAGAATGCCCAGAAGGAACTCTGAGCATCTAGATTTATTAATGGACCACTTTCTATTCAGAATAATCTTGCTAAGAAAGGCATCGTGGGGAAGCCCAGCTCTAATAATAATGTTCTTCTCAACCACATCCTGAAGGAATTGACCATTCAACCACGGGTCTTTCCAAATAAGAAAATTCTGACCAGAACCAATCCTCAGAGAAGTAAGGTGCCTCAACTTATCTTTACACCTAAGCATTGAATTGAATATCCATGAGTGATTAGGGGAGATATCACAACTCCAGACAATATCTTTTTTTAGGTATTTCTCATTAACCCATTTCACCCAAAGAGAGTCCTTTTTCCTCATAATATCCCAAACATTCTAGATAAGACAAGCATCTGCAACCTCCTTACTTTTCCTAATACCCAGACCACCCTCGTCTTTCGGATGAGTGACAATGTCCCAACTAACAAGATGAAGATTCTTTTTATTATCAGAGTGACCCCAGATAAAATCTCTACATAACTTATCGATTTCTTCCAAGACAGATTTAGGAATAGGAAAAGCCATCATCCAATAAAGATGCATAGTGGACATCGTAGATTTAACCAACTCAACTCTCCCGGCTAAAGATAGCAGCTTTGATTTCCATCTATCCAGCTTCCTTTTAATTTTATCAACTAACTGTTCACATTGTTTCTTCCTGAGCTTACCATAGAAGAGGGGGATCCCCAAATACTTGGAATCCTCATAATTCCCAAAACACATGTCAAGAACGTCAGCCACATCCTTACTTTGTTTACTCTGATTAGCGAAGATAATACTTTTGTCTTTATTAACCTGCAACCCAGACATCCTGCCAAACTCATCCAACAAGGCTTTAATACCTTTTGCATTATCATCCGAAGCCTTAGAGAAAATCATCAGATCATCCTAAAAAATAAGGTGGGAGCAATGAATAGTTTTAGAAACAGCAACAGGAACAATGATCTTGTCATCGACATACTTCTTAATCAACTCGGAAAAACCTTGCATGACAATAATGAACAAATAAGGAGCAAGAGGATCTCCTTGTCTTACACCATTGGAAGGATAGATCATATTGGACGGCTCACCATTGATCAACACCTGGTAAGAAGTGGACAGAAAAATAGTTTCAATCCAACTGATCCACTTGATAGAGAACCCCATCTTGAACATGATAGAAAATAAAAACTTCCAATTGACAGAGTCGTAAGCCTTGGAAATATCAGCTTGAATACACATATTAGGACAGCTAAACTTATTAAAATCGCTCAGAATCTCATTGGATAAGAGGACAACATCTTTGAGTCTCCTGCCCTTCACAAAAGCGCATTGGTTGATGCTAATAATGCTAGGAAGCACAAGCTGCAATCTATTAGTGAGAACCTTTGAAATGATCTTATAAAAAATATTGCACAAGGCGATAGGATGCCAGTTCTTGATCACCGAAGAATCGCTCCCTTTAGGAAGAAGAGTGATGAAAGTTCTGTTAGCCTCCTTGAGAAGATTACCATTATGAAAGAACTCCTTCACCGCTTCAAACACATCATCACCGATAACCGGCCAAGAAAATTTATAGAAGTAGCTATTAAAACCATCCAGACCCGGGCATTTATCGGTATTGAGGCACCTTACGATATCATCAATCTCAGTTCTAGACACATCTTTAGTGAGCATGGAATTTTGACTACTCGAAAGCTTAGCGCCTCTCCACTCACCCTTCCAAACATCCCCCAAGCTATCCTTACAGAAGAGATCACTATAAAAACTAGAGATAGCACCTTTTATCTCATCAATGTTCCTCGAGATAGCACCATTGATATTAAGACAGTTAATAGTATTACTGACTCTTCTAGTTCTCACAGAAGAATAGAAAAATTTGGTATTAGAGTTGCCTTCTCTCAACCACTGCACCCTAGACTTTTGTCTGTATAAAGATTCTTCAAGCTCAGCAGCAATTCTAGCCTCTTTCCTCTTGATGTTGGCATCATGTCTAAGGAAGTTGTCTAAAGGATTAAGGTCAGCTAACTTTTGAGCCTCTAACACACTGTTATTAAGAATATGGAAGTTTTCATTCAGATTTCCGACAATCTCTTTGTTCCAATTGCAAAGATTCTTCTTCAAAACTTCTAACTTCCTATACAAACGAAACATAGCATACCCAGTCACATCAGTGTTCCAGCTATCTTTCAGAATATTGCTAAAATCTTTATGTTTGGTCCAACCATTAATAAACCGAAAAGGATTCCTCCTTCGGATATGATTTCCCAAGAATAAGCACAACCTTCTGTGATCGCTGATAGTATTCGAGATACATTCACCATGGAAATCTTCAAAGTTAGATTGAAACTCACTATTGAATAAAATCTTATCAATCTTCATGGCCACAAACCTGTCCCCCTCTTGTTTATTGTCCCAAGTATATAAAGGTCCATTAAGATCCAATTCGAACAGACCATTGTCCAAAGCAAAGTTGTTAAAATCCAACATCGACTTAGTCGAAGGAGGATCAATACCAATCTTCTCCTCAGCCTTTCTCACCGCATTAAAGTCACCCATGATCAACCAAGGACTGTCTACACTACTAGCAAAAGAATCAAGGTTCTTCCACAACCCTTCTCTATCATAGTCCCCGTTATGACCATACACCGCAGATAGAAAAAAACATTTATCATCAATGGTGACCTTAACATTAACAGCTTGATCACACTCATTCAAAAACCTAATATGACAAGCCTCATTTTTCCAAAGAATGAAAACTCTACCGAGAGGATGCGACTTAGAATTTGAAAACCACTCATAACCTTCAAAATATTTTATCATGAATTTCACAGCCTTTTTCTCCCTGATCTTTGTTTCATTGAGGATAACCACATCTAGTTAGCCCTCCTTATTTCCTCTTGGATGCCCAGGACCTTGTTATTGATACCTCTGACATTCCAAGAGGTTATGGACAAAGGATGAGTCATTTATCCCCTGGGGCTGTTGGACTGACAGCCTCAGTATTTTCCGAACTTAGCTCAAGTTCTCTCTGACATTTCGAATAAACAGAGACCAATATTTGTGAAGGAAAATGGCATAAATATTTCGAATAAACATGAGACCAATATCTTTGAAGGAAAATGGCATAAAAACTGATCATATGGTATGAAAGTTTGAGCATGTGATAAAAAAGTAAAACACATAATAGGAGAGAAAATAACATCTCAAAAATTTCATTGTATCATTCCCCACTCATTCCATAGGGATTGTTAACCAACCCTAGATCCAGCTCGTGGTCTGCAACCACAACTAAGATCACATATACCATAGATAAGCATATCACATATATTCACATTGTACACTACTTTGTTACATAGACATTGGCATCACATGTGTTATTTCTACCCTCATACCTTCCTCTATCCCACGACACATAGCTGACGTGGTTTGTAGGCCCCTAATTTGATTCCTACTTGAAGGGTAGTCCTGCAGCCCATGCTCTGCCCTCGAGGTGGGGTCAGTGTTTGATACTCGTCGTTTTGCAATATCAATCACTAAGATGGTTAATCCTAGAGTTTAAATCTTTTTTACTTCCGGTTTTAAGGGTAGTATAGAAGGGTCGATCCCACAGGACAACTATTTAGGGATTGTTCTTAGAACCCAAAGATTGAAGAACTTTATTATTTGTTTTTGATATTTTTCTTTTTATTAAAGCAGAAAGTAAAGTCCAGTTAGGGGTTTGAGTGATTACACTAATACAAGAAGGAAAGCACTTAACAAGAATAAACATGCACAAGGAAATAATAAAAAGATTGTTAACACAAGCAAAACTATATGAATGGAAGACTAAGAATTAAAGCAAACAAAGGATGCGGTGATTAAATCAAGAGAAGGAAATCGAGGCTCGTAGGGGTTTTCACCACCTTAGCCTAGGTGATAACAACTAAATCTTAAACGACGATTCGATGAAGGCTTGCAAATTCAAAAACTCACAAAAGAGAAACTCCACATGAGCCCATTGGTCTTGGTGCTCATGCTTCCTAGTTTATCATCCTAAAAGATGAAAATCCACGGTCATATCAAAACGTCTATGTAATCGATTTTATTGTTTTAAATTCGAATTTCCATGGTCATATCCGTCCGGATTAACATGCGATCCGAAGATCAATCATTCAATTAAAATCGATTACCATCTAATCGTTTGAGAAGAAGTTGTTAAAACCATGGCTAAGGGGTTATTCCCCTTGCCCTGATAAAAGTCTACTCACACATGGAGAAAGGGGAGACGGAGGAAGAAAGAAATGAAGCCATAGTCTAGCCCAGAATTCAGGAGATTAATCCTTATGCTAGAGACGATGAAATGGCTTAGTTCTTTGTTCCTTGCTCCGGAATTGAAGAACGGAAAGAAGAAGATTAAAACTAAGGCGGAGAGAAAAGAAAAGAACAAGAATGAAAGAGCTATGCTTGAACTAAGATCTACTTTATTGCATAATATGAGAATGATTACAAGATAATTTGCTTCAGAATCCCAAATACAAGAAATCCAAGATGATCTTGGGAGGAGGAAGTGCCCTTCCTTTTATAGGAGAAGGAGGGGTAGGCTATCCAAAAAAAAAGAGGGGGAAAAATAGAGGGAGCTATCCTTTTGAATTTTCAAGATTTGATCAATAGGAATTTGATAGACTTTAATTTGTCTTGACCATGTAACTCTCTTCAATGCATATTCCCGCAACAGCAATTTCGAACGCATGTTTGGGCTAGTAAAAAATTCAGAAGCGGCCCGAAAATATATTTTTCCTGTAGATAATTGAATTATCCTTCCAACGCATACTTGCACAATAAATTCTGCCTTGGGATGTGGGAGTTATACCAATTTTGGTGAAAGGTATATATTGAAATCAGACTCTGCGGGAAAACGTAATGCCACTTTTACTGGTTAATTGCGCAGCCAAATAAACACCAAAATTACCGCAAAATATATCTTTTTTGTAGCCAATAAAATTTATTTTCATTCCATGCTTTATCTTGAAATTCCGCCTTTAGACGCAAAAGATATGGCTATTTTGGTGACGAGTATCTCAGGCACTGCGAGAATATTTGAAAGCCTCATATCTTCATCTTTTATTTTCTCGATTTACTTAGATAATTCCTGAAAATTAAGAAAAATATCATAAGAATTCAGAAAAAGTATATCAAGAAGATGAAAGTGCTATTTATTTTTGAATGAGCTAAAATTAACAAAAAAATCCTAATTAATTATTCTAAATGAAGCAAAAATAAGAGATGAATATGCATTCATCAGTGTTCAGACCATATCACTCCATAGTCTGGCAGCCTAGTGCAGGTGTTGTCACCTTATAGCCATTACACACAACCTTTGGTGATTTTTCTCACAGACAACAGCCCTTGAGTTGCCCCCAAGTTGGGGTTGGTGTAAGAGATAGGCTATTCTTTCTCCCTTAACCATCCCAAGGATACGATCTAGATCAAACAAAGCAAAACATATCAATCTTGATCTTCTGGTCCTCACCGGATCTAGGAGTGTAGAACAACTCTCCAGTGGTGGAATCTCAACAATAAACATTTAAGCTATTTAGAAACATAATAAAACCAAGGGTTAGGGCTGGAAATTTTTGACCCGACAGGACCTGAAAATGTGCAATTTATTCCAAACCTAATTTCTTTCACTCGTGAACATTTTTAGTTGTATGAGACGCGAATAAGCCAGACCCGATCCGAATTTTTTTTTTTGAAGATTTTATTTTAGCATTCAATTTTAAGACTTCTGAACATATAACCCGAAATTGAACCGAAATCGACCCGATTGCCAGCCCTACCAAGGGTGACACAAGCCATGATAATCTCAATATTATGATTTGTTTATCATCTTCTCAACTATAAGTCATCAATATCCACAAAATAGCAGTTTTGTAAGGAGTAACCATAATTCATACTATAATTTCCTAACATGCTACTTCTTATGGTAAAGAAAGGAAAGACACATGTTGACCAATATTGCACAGGTGGTGTAGTTGATGGAAGGGAAGAGATTTGTATATGAAGCCCGATAAAATATTTCCTTGATACAAAAATCATATCAGAAAAATCCATAAGTATTCAAATGAAATTTCAACATTGTATAAAAATCGTGAATCAGATATATTATTTAAAATATCTAGTGTAGGAGGTTGATTTGAGTATGGACTCAAAAGAACATGTTTTACTCCCTACCTTTTCTAGGTTTGATGAGGGACACCCAAGTGATGGTCTTGAGCCTAGTTAATAGTTTGCCTTGAGCTCCTTTGGTGGTGGTAGAGGATAAAATAGAAGGTGTGGTTGATGGTGTATTTGATGTGTATGATGAGTAAGTAAGTTGTAGATTAGACTCTTGCATTTATGGATGACAGATATAGGGTTGCGGTTGATGGGGAAGGAAGGATAGAGGTGTATTTTGTTCTAGGCAAGATGTATTTCTTAAGTGGAGAGGAAAGGGAAGAAGTGGTCATGGTGGTGTTTACTTATTTTGGATTTGATCTCTAATCCAAGCATGGAACATCTAGGGAAGGTAGTTGTTATTTATAGCCGGAGAAGGTCAGTTCTAACCCTTAGTTCATATAAAATCTCTTCCTTGTCATATCAACCATAGGTGTGTTAGGAGTCTTTTCATGAGGAATGGAGAAGGTAGGGTCCAATCATAGGTGTTTCTAGCTTCGTGTGCGCAAGATGAGCTAATAGAACACATTTCTATGGTCATGTAGGCTTTACACAGTGTTCTCGACGTCAAAACGTCGTCTTCAGCGACCATATCTGGCAAGGTCGTGGATGGCGTGGAGGCTTCATATAGGATGGTTTTGGTAATTCTGAAGACTTTATCATCGCATGGCATAATTGATAAGACACCTTAGGCGGTGGTAAAATATAATACGTAGATGTGAGAACTCACTGACACAGTTCTCGTCATCTCCGAGAAGAAGAAAGAGGAATGTCGCTGCCCAAGGAAGGAGGAAAGACACCATGGTCATTAAATTTGTTAGTGGTGTGTCCATGAGCGTGAGAGAGTGGTTGGAAAGGAGAGCGTGGAGAAACCGAGGGGAATGGGCGGCCACATCGTATTGATGAGAGACAGATAGAGGTGTTGGCATGTTGCTGACCAGTTCTACTGATGGGCCCCGTACTCCAGAGCGCCAGTGGGTAGGAAAAGCAAACGAGGAGAGAGAGAGACCAAGGGAATATTACCTATTGATCTGAGAAGGCTTATCGGTGAAGTTTAGAAGGAACTAGGCAGAAACCCGTGCTATGCACGGGCTGGAGAATTACACATAAATTATAGTTTAAACAGAAGCAAAAGAAAAACAAAACTGCATGTATGCTTTCAATTCAGAATAAATTACATATAGATAGCATGCAACATAAATTGTTGGTTTATAGAAAAGCAGAAGATAAAAAAACTGGAGGCTAACTTGTAATTCAAAACATATTGTACATACGAAAATTTGTAGTGCATCTTTAGGAGGCAAAAAAGATTTATACAAATAATAACAGATTTTTAGTACACTTAATAAGTTTCTCATGGGATGAGAGCAGTAGCTTGGAGTATATGTCAAAATAGTTTGAACTATTACGTTAGGTGTGACGCCAATACATACCTATTTTTCTACACAAAATGGAATAGTTTGAGTTCTGAGATTTTTTTTTCTTTTGATACAATAGATGTAAATGTCTCAATTAACGTGGTATTATATTATAGGTCATATGCAAAGAAGTGTAAAAAACATACCATATGCAATCTTACTTTCTTTATTTCACTTTGAAGCTCTACAACTCTTTTAGATAGAACTATTTCTTTCACGGGTGTTTTTGGACTGATTTCTTTGAGATTGGAACTCTCTGTAACTGCAAATTATTGTTTAAAAATTATTTACAAATTAGGTAAAAATGAATAGGATGTATGATTCCTTTCATTTTATTTTGACATAAAATGTGATTGATACTATTTATGTATAGGTTAATAATATTGATCTTATGTTCCGTAGTACTTCTATTGGTAAGTTGTTTGTTAGTAACTTTACTTGCACTTCATGTACACATAACAGGAAAAGTAGAAGCATGGGTAAGAGCTCATATAGAAATTGTTTTATAATATAAATACAAGAATGTATTGTCAAACTAATTTTGTCGTAAAAATAAATTGATTGTATTTTTTATCAGATCACATACGCTTTTTGTTGAGGTTGTGTGTTATCTTACCTTTTGAAGTATCATAAGTTGATTCTTTGACTTTGAACACTCGTCGTTTGTATTTCATCACCTGTAAAGAAAAGAAAAAGTAGAGATTAGAATCATATAAAGAAAAAAGTAAGTAATCCAAAATTTGAATGATAAATCTAGAATTTTTACCTTTCAAAGTATCATCATCTACTTTGAAGATGCATTTATCATTTATACTTTGATGTAATCTCCTATAGATAGAATAAAATTGGAGATAAGAATAATACATTTAAAAAAGAACTTTTTAGTTGGATGTGTAGTAGACAAAAGTTTGACAATATATAACAAAATAAATAGCTTTATAATCAATAATAATAAAGATATAATTTAATATGATATGATTATCTATATTATGTATTGTATTATGGGTCATATGCAAAGAAGTGTAAAAAATATACCATATGCAATCTTACTTTTTTTATTTCACTTTGAAGCTTTACAACTCTTTTAGATAGAACTATTTCTTACTTGCACTTCATGTACATATAACAGGAAAAGTAGAAGCATGAGTAAGAGTTCATATAGAAATTGTTTTATAATATAAATACAAGAATGTATTCTCAAAATAATTTTGTCGTAAAAATAAATTGGTTGTATTTTTTATCAGATCACATATGCTTTTTGTTGATGTTGTGTGTTATTTTACCTTTTGAAGTATCATAAGTTGATTCTTTGACTTTGAAATCACTCGCCATTTTTATTTCATCACCTGTAGAGAAAAGAAAAAGTACAAATTAGAATCATATAAAGAAAAAAGTAAGTAATCCAAAATTTGAATGATGAATCTAGAATTTTTACCTTTCAAAGTATCATCATCTACTTTGAAGATGCATTTATCATTTATACTTTGATGTAAATCTCCTATAGATAGAATAAAACTGGAGATAAGAATAATACATTTAAAAAGGATTTTTTTAGTTGGATGTGTAGTAGACAAAAGTTTGACAATATATAACAAAATAAATAACTTCATAATCAATAATAATAAGGATATAATTTAATATGATATGATTGCCTACATTATGTATTTGATAAACTTCACATCAATTATTGATGGTAGATGTCCTTATAATTTTTGAATTCATGAACAAACTTATCACCTTATTGGTTCACTTTTCGGTTATGAAACCTTGGTATGAGCACTCTAGCGGCGGGCACACGCAAAAGAAATCGTGAGACCAATCAAGAGTCAGCTACCGTGAGTATTGATAATAAACCCTCAAACTTCTTTCTCAAACACAACTAAGGACCGTTTCATCATTCGTTTCTCACCAAGATATGGCTAAGAATCATGTCTTAATTCATAAAAATGAGAACAAATATTACATGGAAAATCCCAAATAAGCTTTCGTATATAGTCACTAGTAAAAATTGGGCCATTATTCACGAGTGAGTCCTGTCACAAACCCCTCTCTACAGGCCCTCACAAATAGGGATGGTTGTGGGTCTGGCCCTCACAAATGGTCCGTGAAGAGAACTCACGTGACAAATACCAGTGGCCCTCACGAATACAATTGTCACTGACCAACTGACCCTCAAGAATGTTATATTGAGGGACTATTTAGCCTTCATAAATACATTTTTAAGGGACTATTTAGCCTTCATAAATAAATTTTTGAGGGACTATTTAGCCTTCATAATAACATTATTGAGGGCATGTTTAGTTCTCATAAATACATTTTTGAGGGACTTGATGGTCCCGGAGAATATATTTTTGAAGGGATAATGCCTTCATTAATATTATTTTTGAGGGTCTATGTGGTCGTCATAAATACAATTTTGATGGTCAATCTGGACCTTCATCAATATATTAATGAGAGACTACTGTAAATGATTTGGTTATTGATTATTGAATGATTTATTAAATGTTAATTAATTGTTACTATAGTGAATATCAAATTTTAAATGAAAACTTTGTATACATAACCTCAAGCAATATTTTTATACTAATTTACATTACATCATAAGAAGATTCAACACCAAAATGACACAAAAATGTTAAATCACCTCAAACCAATTTTTGTTATTGAAGCAAAATATTATCGATACATTGCGTGCTCAACGTTGATATAAATAAAGAGTACATATGGTTCTAAAATTTGAGATTGATGACAATCAACATATCATGCTAGAAACTCTTAAGATCTATAATGTCTCCATATTCCTTCAAATGGTGTGGTGCTCTTCATCAATTCCAGGCCTCATACGGTTAGGTACTTGAATATTCTTCTCCTAAAAATGACAAATCATTATATTAATAGAATTTAAAGGTAATACATTAATCATAGTACAACAAACAACTTACCCTTATATTTCAGTTTTGGTCTACTCCAAGGTGCATTGTCCGTCGAAATCCATCATTTCGTGAGTCCTGTCACGAGTGAGTCCTGTCACAAACCCCTCTCTACATGCCCATTTTTGACCACCATTCCAGTCCCAACCAAAACTTAATAAAAAAACTCAACCCATAAACAAGAATGAGCATTAATATATACAGCTCAATTAAACTGTGCATGAAGCATAAATGGAGCCATAACTAGATCCACCAATTGACCCCATTATTGATGGAAGACTTGGGTCGAGCTACCTTAAGCCTGGTAATTTAAAAGACAATCCTTCTATGAGCAATATAAGACCAAGCATGCCAATGCCAGAAGATCATTCATCTGGAAATAGTTGGGCACAATACCCATTCATATTATGACCAGTACAAACGGTTCTGAAGCAGGACTGTCAAATAACAAGAATGGGGTATGTTTTAGCATTATAATTGCAACCATGGTTTGATGTCAAGCACATGGTATTGGTATTTCATAGGGTGAACATGTATTTCTCAGGATTCTATTGTTATATATTTCTAATAAGGCCCAGCCAATACTGGAGCATATATCATATGTGCCAGACTCAAAGGAATGTCAAGTGGAACATTGACCAAGGTGGAACACTAATGATCTTGTAGCAGCTCGTGAAGTATTTTTATTTTTTACTTTGGTAGCTAGTGTAGTAGGAATGAAGTCATGTATTCTATGATTGGCATGATCATCTATGTGTTCCTTCTTACCATTTCAGTAATTGTATCTTGCATTGCTAATGCTTTTTCAGAAAAAATAAGAACTATGCATTTGATTGCCATAAGTAGATGATAGACAAAGCAGAAGGTAAGTGGTTACTGACTACATCTTCACTTCATATTCTCAATGTCAATTTTGCATGAACAAGACATTGAGTACCCTAGATATAAGTTTAAGCATATATGCCTAGTATCACAAGATCAAATTTAAATGATGCTCCAAGTTAGAACTTTCTCACCTGTTACTCAATTCAAGGATAAAATTAGTAGCTCACTGTCAGGTAAGTATTCAGAATTGTTTTTCACCAAATTAAGAACTGTGTTTGACTGTCATAAGTAGATGAATGATAAAGTAGAAGGTAAGTGGTTGCTGACACATCTTCACTTCATATCTCAATGTCAATTTTGCATTTGCAAGACATTCAATACCCTAGATATAAGTTTAAGCATATGTGCCTAGTATCACAACATTAAATTTAAATGATGCTCCAGTTTAGAACTTTCTCACCTGTTACTCAAATACTGAAGGATAAGATTGGTAACTATGTCAGGTAGATATTCACCCACACGTATAGCATTCAGCAAGCGCAAATGGCATTCTAAAATCTTTCCCGCATACATTTTGTGAAAAATTTGAACAAAAGATTTGTTTTCTGGTCTTTGCAGCTTCATATCTCCAAAGCTACAATAAAGTCATCTATCATCAACTAGTAAAGTGTGCAATGTTTGCTTCACTCGTTGAATCTTACTGAGTATATAGTCGATTCAATATGTGGATGGTCCACTTCTTTACTTTCCACCAACCCCACGACTTTCTGAGATCAGGATCTGTTGGCTGACCATCTAAAGGAACATGCCTCTCTAGAACATTCAAAAACAGAGACATCCAAGTATTGAACATAGTCTGATCAAACAACTACTTTGGGAGCTTCAACTGAAAACGATAAGGGGTTGCAAATAAATGAGCAGCTAATACAGGGAAGAGATAATGAAAGGTTCTTAGGAAATAGAGACATACACAAATTGACGACCAAAATATTTTGCAAATCAATTTAATCAAATCCACAACTTCAAGTGTTGAATTGTTGATTTGAACAAGTTTGTTGAATATGACGAGTAAGAGTGGAAATGTTTCGTCAACAACTTGATTAACTGGGACTCTCTCTTCATCAGACTAGAACCTACACAAAAAAATATCAACATAAGGAGAATAATTCAATGCAGAAAGTTTCTTACAGTTGATAGCCTCAAGCAAAACCCCACCAAATGAAAATCATTAAAATAATTCAATGTCAGCACAGGCCAGCATTTATAAAAGCAAAATAAGGCTAAAACTATTTAACTCACCCTAACTAGATCATACTAGACATGATTACTTGTAAAGTACTGAATATTTACCTTAAAAATAGGTTGGCCATAATTTTTTTCTCTACGAGGACATCTAGTTTTCAGGATGAATCATACTGAGGAAAGTATCTTATACTTCGGCAAGTAATTTCAACCAAGTCTAGCTTCACAGTTCATCATTTGATAAATAAATGAACTATTTAGCTGGTCGAGTAAAATGCCGCATAACGAGTATGTTACTATGAAATAATGTAAATATATAGTTCAGAATAACTAATTGTGCTACAATAGTTTCATGTTGTATTACGTCATATTAAAGGTCATATTTATTAGCATACAATTTACAGGTTCATGGTTGTTTGTATTCCAGTTAAATATTGCAAAAATTAAAACTACAGAAAGTAAAATAGCATTCATGAGTGCAAGAAAGGCAAAAACCAAAACCAAACTTATCATAATGTCTGCTCACTACATCATTGGACTTGCATACAAAATATATTCCAGCTCATTATACTTATATGACAGAAACAACAACAAAATGAGAGACGAATGACCTGCACTCAGTCAAGGATATTGTGAAATGGGCCTTCAAGTGGTGTGTGATAAGTTTGCTAGTTGTATGTTCTGACTTAGGAGTGTTTAAACTCACACTATCATAAAGGCTCTTTTGTTATCCTGAAGTCTTCAGGAGCTTGTCTTTGCTACATTATTATCAATTATGCTCATAATGCACTTGAAAGGATGGATATCCTTTTCCCTGTTGGCACATCATAATCTACCATGGAGGCCTCAAGCTCCAAAGTGCTACTATGAATATGCGGGTTTATGGCAACTATATGGAATTTTGGCAGTGAAATTCTTATTTTCGACTACCAACTACAATGTACTGCCAATATATTGACAATTCCACATTTGGAACTGAAAATTATATCTATATCATTCTATTTTTGGTGTTTCTGGTGCTGATTGGTAATTTGCAGTGAATGTTTTTTATTGCAGCATCTGGATTCTTCACCAATTGTAGCCCTAATAGGATACTTCCTTCTTCTCTTTCTTATTAAAGTTATCTCAATTTGAATTGACTCTAAGATGATGTTCTAGCGAATCTATTTCAAAGCTGACATGTATGCTATATAACATCCTCTTTAGTCTAATCTACATGTTGTGTAACATGCTCGTTTGCTTCAACACTACCACCACTATTAGTATTTATATGTCAGTTCAAGCCTCTATTTAAGATTGAGGAATTCTAGCCCCAAATTACTTGTATGTTTTTTCCTTAATGTCTTTGATACCAAATAGTACTTTGTAGGGAATATTCTTTGTTGTACACTTGTATTATCCTAATGTCAAGTTTTAAATATAAAAATTTTACTACAATATTGGTTGTAAGAAATATTTTGATTGAAGAAGGGGTTAAA
Organism: Alisma plantago-aquatica; assembly: GCA_963693085.1. Lineage (NCBI taxonomy): Eukaryota > Viridiplantae > Streptophyta > Magnoliopsida > Alismatales > Alismataceae > Alisma > Alisma plantago-aquatica. The sequence goes on along the minus strand of OY856414.1, from coordinate 424,176,533 downwards.
TCTTGACCCTGTGTTTAATTCACAAAAGGGAGTATGTTTATCACAGAATTAGTGTACATGTATCTCTGTTTCTAATGGGTGCATGTATATTTATTTAGCATTTAGGACTGTATAATGGTGAATATTGATGATTTCCATGCAGCTTGAATGTATCAGCAGTCTGTTATATCTATGTCTTGACATAATGGGATTATTGTAAAAACTTCCACCAGTAATATTCACATTGGCATTACTGGATTAGATGTTGGAGAATGAGTGACGCGAGAAAGGTTTGATATCTGAGCTATGAAATCAAATACCTTACTAGAGATCAGATATATTCTTTTATTGCCTTTTTTCTTGCTTAGGTACCTACATATTGTATATTTACAAAGTTAATCAAAAGTACATACATTTTTAAATGTGTTTATTGTACTCCCAGGTTGGAGGCTATTGCTACTCATCTCTGTATCCAAATTGCCATTTTTCGGAAGTGGGTATTTTCCTCTTTTGATATCTAGCAGCTATCAATGAAAGTAATCTTTTTAGATGGGATAGACACTTCTGCAATGTTTCTCTTGGGAGGAAACTTCTTTTCTTCTGTAGTGGTTGGTATATATGAATTGTTTTCTTCTGCTAGTCTATTGTTCTGCTGGTTTACAGTCTCCTACTATCATAATTTGAGTGTTGTGTTATTAACAAGATACCAAACAATGAAATTGTCCCTGTTGTCCTGGTCTGCATGTCATATGTTCTATCTTGGCTGGTGTTAAGTCTTATGCAGCTGACTTATTTTAAGTATTTCAGTTCTTAATTTTATGAGATGTTATACATGATATCATATACTTATATGTTGAAGAGGTAATCATTTTTATGAAGGAGCTTATTATTTAGATCCTTGTCTCCTTGGACGCGAACCCCGTTGTGATGACCTGGCCATGGACCTGGTGCCCAACCATCGACAGCGTGCACCTGGAACATACATTGAGCACAAACGAGAAGGTGTATTTATTGGGGCGCGTGATACCACCGCTCCTACTGAGTCGAATGTAGAGAAGAACAACCTCCGAGGGGAGCAAACTCTTCGACATGCCCCTGAGCATCTGGTTCCAGACGGCCAGACTCAGTTCTTTGGAATTTTCGAAGGCCAGGCGCGCGTGGGAGAGATCCTCAAGGTCGACACATCTAGACACCAACTTGTGCATGAGAGGGCTGTTCTAGGCAAAGTCGTTTACCACTACCTGATTGTGGACCTGCAAGAGCTGACACATGGAGCCGTAGAGGCCCTGGAGCATCAGGTATAGGTGCTGAAGTAGCTTACCACGGTGGAGCTGTGAAGCTGAAGCATGGAGTTGTGGAAGCCACGGTACACCTTATGGTGAAGCCCATCTCTGCCCGCGCCGAACTGTCACGCCGCGCGGAGCCAGCACGGAGTCACTAAACTAAACGCGTCTCCGGTCGAGAGCTTGCGTCAGAGTGCCGACCGAGGGTGTCGGGCTTGCGAGGGCGTCAGATTGCTGGACAAGCGCTTGCACACGGAGCAACGGAGGGCAGATTGGAAACGACCGGTGCTGAGAGCAAAGAGAAAATGACCAGCGCCGAGAGGGGAGAACTAGCGGACACGCACCACTCACAGACATGTATACCTAATCGGATCACTGATAAGACACTAAGATACTAGCTTCATTTATATAGATAAATTACAATGTTTGCCTTTTTATCTAAAACTAAAGATATTAGTTTTGTTTTATATAGAGGCAGTACAATATTAGGTGTAATACTAGAAATTTAAATAAAAAAATAGCAAGGGACTTACCTAATTTTGTTCAGTATCAAAAATAGGAGGTAAATTCCCGTCACTTAAGGAATTCTGAAGTATGGAAAATAAAATAAAAAGATAAGTTTAAATATTCTGACTACTTTCAACTGTATAAGAAAAGGGTTAAAATTAAAAATCAATATGTATCAAGCTCAAAAACAACATTTAAAAATGAAAATAATGAAGTTGCGAGGCAACAGGACAAAAAACATACATCAGTCAATTAGAGGTCTTGCTCAACATGTGGGAGTGGTGTATCTTTTGACACTTTCTGTAGATAGGCCATCATAGAATCCTAATAAAAAATGTTTTAGATCAACAACTATTGTGCAATTGCGATACAAAAGTTTACATCAGCCAAAATTGCATATCAGGTTAACAACATCTAAAATAATAGTGAGCAAAAAAACATACATTGACAGTGGCATGAACATTATAATGTGCCAGTATAAATCTTAAAGCCCTTTCTGCAGACAGTTCCTTAAAGATTCCTCAACCTCTTACAAGAAACAACACAAACATTATAATAAAAACAATGAAGGACAGGAAAGTTATGAATTAATAATTCATTTAATTAAAAGTGAGGTGATCTAATCAGAGATATACATTATCATAACAATACATAGCATTTCATAAGTGAAAAAATAAGTAGCAAGCTAAAGAATAGTCAACTCGGAGGAGCAGGTATCTGTGTGATGAACAAACATGCTACAATGTAATTCATAGGTAAATAGGCAAAAGATCAAAAAAAATTACATTGACAGATGCATGAGAGTTCCCAGCTAGAAGGGGGCATAAGAATTGGTTAAGATATTAGACAACTAAACTACGGCAGAAAAAACTTACATCAGTATCCAACTTAGGGAAGTTGATCTTCCATTGAGAAGCCGAGATTCTATCAGTAGTGAAGTCCAAACCATTTCCACCCAATTTGCCTTGAGAAAGAATCATCTGCTCCAATGGTGCCACGTCATGTTTTCTCAATTTTTGCTTTTGAGGAAGGTGAATACTAGGGTTTTGAGAAAAGAAGTAGCAATACTGTTAAGTTAAAGAGTGTATAGGGTAAGAGGAGGTTACATCAGTATTTGGAACACCGTGATTAGTCTGATCTTCAGTAACCGTAACACACTCTGAAGTTGCTTCCATACCATCAGCGTTGGCTGTATAGCGGGTCGGAGATCCACCGTCTATGATCACCATCTGGTGCTGTTTTCCAGCGAAGGGAGGGTGAATGTCAGGGTTTAGGGTAAATTCCAGATAAAACTACCATTATGATGAATAAATAATCGAATCTGAGAAGCTTACTTCATTGGAGGTATTACCAGTCTGGCATTGAGATTTACCATCATCTGTGGCGTACGAAACCAGTTTTACCTGGTCTGACGGAGCTTCATCGTCGTCTGTGTCTTTCATCGCTTGATAGAGGCGTGCGAGACTTAGCGTTTGGGGGAAGTGAGGAAGTGAAACTTCAGCGCTTTGAGAGAGGGATGTAGTGGAGGGTTTTGAACAGATCGGGGCGGGCGATTATATTTAAGGCTTAAGTACAGTGGGGATTTTTGCGGTGAAGGAGAGCGGGGATAGGCACGGGAATGAGATACGGGAAATGCTGGTCGAGGGATAAGTTGCCGGTGTATGCTAGTAGGATGAAAGCACAAAAACATAAGCATGAGAAGGCCATGGTCGATTAAGCACATAATTTATTCGCCGAGTAGAATTTCCCTAACAAATCCTGGCACAATCGAACGGTAGCATTGAAAATCATTGTTCCTTATGTTTGGGGTAAGGGCTAGGTATTGTTTTTTTTCCTTCAGAAAATGCCACAGGTACACATGTATATTTCACATCAAATTCCCAACCGAATGAACAGCACAATCTGGTTTAATCAGATCAATTGAGAAAGGTGGACCGTCTATACTCCCGAAGGCAATTTGACTACTGAACGGTTGGGTAATTACTAATTAGCTGGTGATTGAAGAAAACCAAGATATGCGATGATAACACGCTTGGTTATCGGTCTCATGCACCGTGATTTTAGACCCTTTGATGAATTGACAATGGTTATAATGGGAAATTTTAAGAAAATTCAAGGGGTTTGACAAACAGACTATTGAGGTATAGAGATGCGGCGAGGATTCTTATCGGGACCGGCGCATTAGGTGCCGGGGCAGGAGCAGCCGCCGGTGCAGCGACATGCGGCAGAGTCAGATAGCCATCACGACCGGCAGGAGCATCGCCTGGGCATGATCCGAGGAGGGAAATTCTACCCCGCCAAGTGCAGTAGAGGCGATGGAGGACAAGGTAGAGGAGGGATAGCTGTAGAGCGGCGGTGTGTGGCCCGCACGGTCGAAGAAGAACACGAAGGCGGAGACGACAAGGAGGGAGGCCAGCAGGACGGTGAGCGTGGTGGCGGCGAGGGTGCCGGAGGACTACAGAGACTTCTTGGTCTTGGCCCTGGTGGAGGTTGTGGTTCTTGGTTCGGGGGTTTGGTCATCTGCCCACCGAGAGTACAACAAGGGGACTGACTGGAACACTTTTTTTTCGAGGGGAGGGAGCACGGCGCGGGAGGGAGCACGGCGTGAGAGGAGAGGGTTTATCTTTTTTTTATTTGCAAATGTTGTGTTTTAGAATGGAGGGAAGGGTTATGAGATGGAGGGAAATATTTGGCATGGTATTTTTCACGGGGTGATTAGTGAGTAATGTATTTGTGAGGGATTAGTGTTTACATAAAAGGTCTAAGGATGTAAAAAACACAGTTGAGGGATTTGGTCCCATGTTTGAAGGATGATCCCTCACAAATAGACATCATTATTCACGATTTTCAGTTCCTCACAAATATTCTTCAATAAAGGCCAAATTTTTTGTAGTGAGTAAAGATATAGAAATTGTAATTTCAAGTTTGCTTAGCATCCTTTAAAATTTTTCGAAATATGATTAACATTAAACCTACCGTTTTTAAGTATAAATAAAGTAATTGGATGCATCCAATTATTCTCTATCATCAAAATCACGTATACAACAACAAAGGGACTTAGTATACTTAAATTTATCAACCAATAGCATAGTTAATAATATCCAACAAATACATTAAATGTATGTAAACGAATGGGGTGAAAGGTGCTAGTGACCAAAGAATTAGTTTGCAAATCATAGTTATCGTGAAAATGACATAAATATTTCTTTTTTATGGCATTTGAATTGCTGGTTCAAAATGTTACTTGTGATTTGTACAAAATTTTGTAATGTACACTTTTTAAGACCGAACTAAGAGAGACTACTCATGACACCGTAAGAATGTCTGCCTTTGCTTAAAGCCAAGGATAGAAGTTCATCCATGTTGACTCAGTTTCTAATTTTTTGCTACATAGGCAATACAATGCTCTAAGTTGGTGTACTTGTGAATAGTTTTGTTAAATTCATCAGAAATACCAGATTGAAAAAATTGAATAGCTTCTATCATAATAGGTATTTTTCACGATAAGAAACCAACAAAAGAAGGTACCTTACAAAAACGTATCGAAGATCTTTCTTTAGCACCTAATATACTTTCCACTCTTCTACTTTAAAAAAATATTATAAAATTCACGATCCCTTTTGAGTTGTAAAAGCATATGAAATTTATTATGTAATGTACTTTATTTAACTTCTCTAATCTGTTCTGAACTAAATATCTATTTAGCTATTCGAGTCCAAAAATTCTTGGTATGTAATGGAATGTGTTGTTCTATAGCCCGTGGTTATCAATTTTACTTTTCTTCTTATCTTTTTTCTGGATTGCTTTTATCTAACATCATGGATGAGAATACCTATTAACTGAGAAGTTCTCATATAGTTTCTACAACCATCCCACATAGCTGACTTTCTAACATAGGTCTCCTATCTAAGAAACATTACTCAACAGAAGAAGCAAGACATGAAAAATTTTGTATAATAAAATGATATGTCTGAGATCATAAGAGGAGACACCCAGTAATAAGAAACCCTCACGGATCTCTAGAATATTAGAAAATTTTGACTTGGGTTAACTTGACGTTGCACACATACATGAACCATGCATGATACAACAACCACTTAATCACTCTTTAAGGTATTATATACAAAATTGTCAACAAGAAATTCGGGGTTACCTTACATTTATAGAAGAAATAATTACCATACATAGTCAAATGGTGCAATTGTAACTAACATGTTTAAGTGAAAGATATAACATAACATCCATTTCCATTTTCCGTCAATTGAATTCAAATTCAATATTGAAGTTGCTAATGTTTTGTCAAAAAGATAGATATAGAAAAAATATCAGAAAATTTGAGTTATAGATGCCAGACTTAATTAAATAGAAGTTGTAACTTTACCTGGATCTCCTTAGTGGCACCGGTAATAACAAATGAGACATTAGGATTTGAAGCACACCATGCAATTGCAAGTTGCGCCAAGGGAACCCCTAGTTCTTCTGCTATTGGCGTCAGAAATGGCATGTAGCATATTAATAAAAGATCAAAACCTAAAGTAGTTCATATTGTTTACGTTTAGAAATAAGAGTTGTTGCTCATTTGGATTGTGTCACATAATATATTTATCAGAAATATGTGTAGTTATAAATAGTTACTAAAAAGGATTAACACAAGATAATAACTACAACCAGCATATACTCCCATGATCTTTTGGGGCAGAACCACATTAAAAGGCATTGGTGGCATATTACCAAGCATACTGCAGAGATGAATAATCATTTAGGTCAACAGCTTCATTTGGTCATTTTTTGTCTCAGTTACTATAACAAAATCACCTAGATCAAATGATACAATGATACAATGGCTAAACTAATATACAAATTAGTGCACAGACATACACTTTAAACGAAAAAAGTTACAAATATTTCGAGAACAAAAAAAATCAATTTCATCTAAAAATAGTATAATACATAAATATGTAAAGTGGGGTCGATCAATATCAGTGGAAGCAAAGCCTCAAAACAAATGTTTTTTACAGTTGCATAAATAGTCTTAGAGTTGGTTTACATGATCAGGGAAAGGGATACCACTAAAGTAATTATACTTATAGTGAAAATTTAGAGTAGTCTTGAGCAAATTAGTCAGAAAAAAACAACTTGGAGAATTCCCAAATACCACTACATAAGCAAAATCCTAAGTCCTAATAAAATGGATCCATCACCTTGTAGTTCTCTAATGCAAATCTGCTGTCAGCTGGGATATATCCTTTGGTGTATTTCCCAATGAGTACTCTAGAAGCAAGCGGACTCCAAGTAGTGAGACCGATACCATATTTGTTGTACACATGTAGGTATTCAGATTCGACCTGCATAAACATAAAAATACTTGAGGTGCCAGTCATGCCAGCAGTGACATATTGTTAAAAAGATGTAACATTTCCAACAACATAATTTATATATCTATAAAAATCACCAACATACTTAAAACACCTTAACACTAAAAGGGAACTGCTACGTTTAAAAGCGGGACAGACATTTAGATTTGATTGATGGTGATCTCAACTAATAGCCGTGATTTCTAGTCGGTTGGACATTAAAGTACTGCTACATCGGGGTCAAAGCCGACTGATTGAAGAATATGAATCACCAAAACAGGCCAAGTAACAAAATGAGGGTTTGACTATATGAGATCAGAAGATCTGACCGGCAGGGAGACCATATTCTAGGGTTTAAATAAAGGAAAACAAAAAATCTATTGAGTAATTAAGCTATAGATCCCGTATGTTGAGCTTATCCATCTCTTCAGGAAGTGCAGACGCTGGTACATTGTAAGATGGAGGCGGGTTACCTTTTGATACGACATTATATACACTTGAAACAGAACTCCCACTCTGAACGCCCGAAGAGAACGCGCAGGCAAAAGAGGGGTAACTATTGTTGCCAACCCCAGATAGAAAAGAGGACTCACGGCCAAACCATCCGGTTCCGGAGGAGAAAGAAGGAGGAATACTTTGTCCTTTAGTGGTGTCGGTGCCGGTACCAGTGCCACAAACCCCGTTGCTCATCGGCTTCGAATGCACAAAGTTCCAGGTAGGCCCGCTACCCACTTCGACGTTATTGCAACCACCAGGGTCCACAAATTCGAAAGCCGTGGTGCTGCAGCCATCGCGGCGAGGAAAGGCAAAATCCCTAGCGGCATTGAACCCAGTGGCAGCGACGCCTGAACCCTAGTCCTTGATGGTGGAGACGGCACACCCGCCAAGGCTGATCACAGAACCTTTCGGCTTCGCCCTACCAGAAGAGTCGGCGTGGCGACGCCTGTGCTTCAGCATCTGGGCTTGCACAGCCCAGGGGCAGTCGAGGAGTGTGGCGCAGTCCCGAAGCGGATGGTCCATCGCCGGCAAGTCAATCCAGTCATCGGTGCCGAGGACTACCACCAGGAGGCCCGAGAGGCGCGGGGCGCTTGGTGTGTGTGCAGCTGCGGTCGAGACAATAGAGGGGAAGGCAGCCATGGCTCGCTGGACATTCGACCTTCTCCAGATTGTTCGGCTTGCTAAACGCTAGCGGCGTGGACATAAAAAAGAAGCGGCGAGAAGAATCGAGACTTCGGGAAATGACTATCGGTCAGCCTCTATCAACATAATACTGTGAATATTGCACATAAGCCTGAATGTTCTTTCTCACATACAACAAAGGACCAGATCGTAATTCTGAAAAATGAGGACAAAAATTGCACGAGAAACCCCCAACGAGCTTTCATATATAGTATAGATATGATACTTTGGAATCAGATTTGAAACTTTAATGGTCCCTTTGTTTTCTATAGAACAAAATAGAGGAGGAACTAACTTCCCTCCTCTTTTTTAGAAAAATTCTACACATAACACCTGACCTACCCGCTGGCCTACCCGGTACTCGGGAATAGGTGCTTTTTAATTAATCCCAGTATGCAGCCGGTTTTTGATACTATTACCCATGTAAAAGCATGCACAATACATGCAAGGTACATATACTCTGTCCACTCCATGCAACAGTCATACAAATGGCAGATATCAATCCACTATAGCTTATAAAAAATTCTATTGCATATTTATCCCCACTGCAGATTACGTAAGTACTGTACCTACAATAAATACATATACATTCACAAATGAATTTGAGAGGTACTGTACTTATATTTGACAAACTGAGTTGAAAATTAATAATTGGGTACAATACTTATAGATGCATTTTATAGTTGATTATGGACCAGATGTGCACTACATTTTTGTAAAAAAATTATGTCCAGTCGAAAAATGTTGTTATTGGATTCCGTAGGTACTGTACTTATGCTTCCAGATCAGTTATACAATTATGCTTGACTTTGTAATTTGTTAAGTACTGTACTTATGCTTGGTTTTATAATTTGGTAAGTACTGTACTTATGTTTGAAAAAACTGAGTTGGAATTAACAAGTGGGTACTGTACTTATTTTGCATGAATTCCGTAGGTACTATACTTATGTCCAGATGACAAATGTTACTACTGGATTCCGTAGGTACTGTACTTATGCTTCCAGATCAATGTTGCTATTATATTCCGTAAGTACTGTACTAATACGGGAATGCATGTGGGTAGATTAGAACGGGAGAGAATAATTACAAGAGAAAAAATGAATTAATACACTTTGCATGGACTTTGCATGAGTATTAATACTCTGCAGAGAAGAGTGGGGAGACATACTGTGCCATTCTCTGCACTTTGCATGGACTTTGCATTAGTATTAATACAAAGACAACTGCAAATACTGCAGATGTATTTTCCCAAGAAACGGGTGGGAACCCGGGGGTAAGGGGGATTGTATGTAGCGTAACTCCTTTTTTATTCTATAGCAAGCACATTGACAAAAGGGCCCCAAATCTGGTCCCATTTTTGGTCCTATAATAGATCTCAAGAAAGAAGTAGCATATGGATGACTATGTGAATGGTGGGAGAGTGGTTGGGTTGTAATCAATAATGTGGAGAGAGAAATATCAATGTGGAGAGTTTGCGTTACATAAGGAGAAGAGAGGGAGGATAACGAAGGGAAAAAGAAAGGGGGTGTGGGTGGTAGACGGGGGAGTCGTTGAGAAAAGAGAGGAAGCAATACATGGAAGAGAAGAAAACGTGCGTAGATGATGTGTTTAAGTGGTAAAAATTATGTAGAATATTAACAAAAATTTATATTCTTACTAACAACACCTTGTAGTTTATTTAATATTTACAAACATGTCCTATTTTTGCTTATTGGCCCTTTTAGGCTTAATAAATTAGTAAAATAAATTTTGTTGTACATCAATATTTATATTTTTTTTGTACAATCTCTTTAACCTTTTATTGAGCTACTTCTATGTTTTTTTATTTAAAATCTATTCCTTAATCACAAAATTTATGTTTAAGAAAATATTTTTTTACAACTATTTATTTTTGTGTGATATTAATTCTAGAGGACTTTTTGAAGTGATCATGTTGGTCAATTAAATACATTATTTGTGAAAAATTGGCTTGTAACACCTTTAGTGGGGATAATAGGGGGACGGGTGGATACCAAGGTCGATGAAGAGTCTGATTGATGTTGGCCCAATATGGATGAACAAGGAAAGGTTCTGTCACACCCCGATCTCACACTAACCACTAATCACGAGATTAGGGCGCGACGGAGGGATTATCACATAACAAATCACTGAGAACCTTTTCTTTTTAAAACCTCGTAATGATATTCGGATTACTGTTGTAAACTAAAACAAAATAAACTATTGCGGAAGCATTTCAATTAAACTGGCTAGAGTACGTAAACAGAATTTACAACATGTAACATTGTTTAACAGAAAGTAAACATAACAGTTAATTTACATCTTTATACACATTCCACATACACACTCTCTCTCACCCACACCATGTCCCAAGGACCGAGGGGAAAGGACTAAGAGACCTCTAACTACTAACTACGTATACCTTCTATAGACTAAGCGTTAGGATGAAAGGATCCTTCAGATTTCCTGCTGCTGATGATGTCCTGAAAATGTTTTGAGTAGAGGTATGAGCCTACTCGCTCAATGAATAGCATTTCATTTAGCTATCACTAAATAACTCATCAGGTTTATAAAATTAAAATAAACATAAATACAGTACAAGCAGGGCAGATCTAATGACATAGCAGATTACAGAATAAAATCGCATTTCTATGCAACAACAGATAATTTAAACCAATAAACAGATATAATGAATTGACACAAAAGTTCGGATATATTAATTTACTGTGATCCTATATGATTTCATATTTATATTATTATGCCCTAATCATATGCAGTGTACCCTGCATATAAAGATCCGTAGCGAACTACGATCCCACCGTACAAGACTTAGCGACACACCCGGGAAATGCTAAGTCTGACGTCAGCCCTGCTCTGCCACAGGACCCACAGGCTCATCGGCCTTCAGGCTCATCGGCCTCGGGGCTCATCGGCCTCACTGCACTACATCGAGTGCTCTGAACTCCTCCTCTAACCTGAGTACACAGGCTCAGGAGGTCTGGGTTACCACCGTGACATCGCACGCGTTGTTGTTGAATAACCCCTATTTACTCCAGTGCCACCGTGGCATCGCACACGTTGTTGTTGAACACTGCCTTTCCATCCTTGTGCCACCGTGACATCGCACACGTTGATGTTGAACACGAGTTTCACCCCTAAGAAGCAAACCTGTCAAAGGGGTTCTACGGTGTTAGGGCACCTAAGTCTATTAACTGATTAACATATAAACATTTAAACAGGAAAATCACATTTCTGATTTCATATCAGATCACAATACACTGTCATTCTAAACCGACAGAGCAATATATTTCAAATCATTGTAATTTCTGAGAAATTCTCATACCATGCATTCAGACAAATTTAGAAATGCATAAATAACCCAACTTATTTCAATTTGGCACATACATAGCGAATTTACGCAATTGAACATCTTATTGCACAAATTAAAGAAATTTACTTCACATATGAGAATCATACTCAACAATTATCAATTCTCTAAAATTCTCGAAAAACGTGCACATTAACCCAAATCCTGGGTTGTGCATCAATTATCTCAATTAAGAGTTAATTACATATCACAATATAATTTAATAACAATACTTGAGAATTTCTGGTAATACTTCATAGAAATGTGCCATTTCATGTAAATATCAATTTACACATATTAATGTCAAAAGATATATGCAACTAGGGTTTTCATGCACATTTTATTTATTCATATCAACTTTGAAATCGTACATCTGATAATTTATCAGAAATCTTCATTGTCTGGGTTCATACCCAAATCATACCATTTTCAGACATGAATTTCTAATTTCAACATTCAAATGAGCAATTTAGGTTCCAATGAACCATATAAATCTACTGATTCAATCCATACTGTTCAAATGCTAAATTTAATCATATAACAGTGTCTAGAAGTATTTTATGAACTAAAAAGGTCGGGCGACGCCAAACGCTGCCCGACGCCTGATAACGCCTGTTATCAGCGTAATTCGTGCACAAAAAAGAAAGTATTCAAACGCCTGAGTTTATTAATGATAAATAAATGAAATCCTACTCACTGTGATTTGGTCTGTCCGGATTCGTCCAGAGATGCGGTCAGGGTCTAATTCCGGGAAATATTGGATCGTCTACATTCTTTGGATTTGTTCTGTTCACGGTCTAGCTGCAACAGTAGCTTACGCCTAAGCTCAGCTTGACGGAAGGCTCGGTTAAGAGTTGAATTCAAGGCTAGGGTTTCGGATTTCTGCTCCCAACTCGTGTCCGAGCTCAAGGCGACGTTTGGTGTTGCTTTTCTGGGCAGAACTGCCCCTGGCCGAATCTACTACAAGCAATCAGCCATTTTTTCTCATGTACAGATCGAAAGGAAGCTCGACTAGGGCTGAATTGAGGGCTATTGGCGGCAGGTTCTGATCTAGGCCTCTTGGCCGAACTCAAAGTGGATGATTTTAGATACTGGCTGTGCCCAGGAGGGCTCCCAGTCACTAGCCCTAACCATGGCCATACCTGCGGCTGCTGTTCTGTGCAGCTGGTCGGAGCCCAGGCTGATTGAGGTACCACGCGCCTAGGGCGAGGGAGAAGATGGAAGGTGGGCGGAGGCAAGACGACCGTCGCTCGCGCCAAGGTGGCTTCCAGCCATAGATCCAGGTGCTGGCCGACGCCCTACAGCTTGGCCTCGGCTGCTATTGCGGCTCTGCAGGTTGCCTTTTCTGTTGGGCGCTGCTTGCTCAAGCAGGTCAAGGCGCCACTAGGGCGAGGTGAATAAAGAAGAAAAGGGAAAGGAGAAGAAGAGAGGAGGACGACGCCGCTGCTAGATCGGGGCTATGGGTGCCAAAATCGCCACATCTATCGCCCTTGGTTGCAGCCTATTGCTGTTCTATCGGGCGCCGCTTTTAGCGGTTCTGGAAGTGATCGGGTGAAGAAGGGATAAGGGAGAAAGGGCTAGGGGGCGAAATGCAATTTTCCCACCAACTTTCCAAAATTACAAACTAGTCCCTCAAATCTCAAAACTCATAACTCGCGACCCGAAGGTCGGATTCGAACGTTTCCTCTGGCATCAGTTCAAACTCTGAATCCTCCACAATCTCAGGGCTAGGATTTAAGCTTAAGAGAGTTTGTTATTAATTTAAACATCATTAGCATAAGTGAGTTCTCAATTCAACATCACTAAGTTAATCATATGTTAAACTTAGTATTTACTGGTTAATTACAGAGTGGGTCATAACAATCTCCCTCCCTTATAAGAATTTCGTCCCGAAATTCCTAAAAGAGAAAAGGAAACTTGTTATGCATCTCTGGCTCAAGCTCCCACGTAGCTTCCTCTAAGTTATGATTCCTCCACAAAACTTTCACCAAAGGTAGCTCACGATTCTTTAGTTTCTTGATCCTTTGATCAACTATCTGAACTGGTACTTCAACATAGGACACGTCTGTTCTGAGCTGTGCCGGTTCTGGGTCTACTATCTTCTCTGTACCAGGGTAACATTTCTTAAGCATAGACACATGAAACACATCATGAAGATTAGCTAACTCAGATGGCAAATCTAACTTATAGGCTACAGGTCCAATCCTCTCAATGATATGATATGGGCCCATAAACCTAGGAGTCAATTTGCCTCTCATACCAAACCTCAACACTCCCTTCCACGATGAAACTTTCAGATAAACCTCGTCACCAACCTCAAACTCAAGAGGTCTACGTCTTTCCTCAGCATAACTCTTCTGCCTGTCCTGTGCAACTTTTAAGTGCTCTCTGATCACATATATCTTCTCTGTAGTCATATCCACTATCTCTAGCCCAAGAATCTCTTTCTCACTTACCTCGTACCAACATACAGGTGATCTACACTTTCTGCCATACAGAGCTTCATACGGTGCCATACCAAGACTAGAATGCTAGCTATTGTTGTATGCAAACTCCATAAGGCTCAAGTGTTCTTCCCAACTTTCTCTGAACTGCAGAACACATGCTCTCAGCATGTCCTCAAAAGTCTGAATGGTCCTTTCTGACTGACCATCTGTCTACAAGTGAAAAGTTATATTGAACCTTAACTTTGTGCCCAAAGCACGATGCCACTGATTCCAAAAACATGGACGTGAACTTAGGATACCGTGCAACCTGAATATCTCATCCACGAATATCTTAGCCAGCTTCGAGACATCAAAGGTTGACTTAATATGAAGAAAGTGAGCAGACTTAGTCAGTCTATCCATAATCACCCATATCGAGTCACAACCTCTAGGTGTCCTGGGTAACCCTACCACAAAATCCATTGTGATATGTTCCCATTTCCTCTCTGGTATAGGAAAAGATTGCAAAGTACCTGTAGGTTTCTGGTGCTCAGTCTTAACCTACTGACACACCCTGCACCTAGCCATGTACTTAGTTACATTCTTTGTCATACCAGACTACCAGTCCAACTCCTTAAGATTCATGCACATCTTAGTGTTGCCTGGATGCATAGCATACATCGATGCATGCGCTTCCACAAGAATCTTTTCTTTCAAATCACTGTCTCGAGTTACACACAACCTATCATGCTGATATAACACACCATCATCTGAAAATCTAAACTTTGGTCTTTTCCCCCTGTCATGTCATGTACGATCTGCTGCAACCCACTGTCACTCTGCTTAAGTTATTTAATTTGGTCATAAAAAGTAGGCTTGACTTGCATTTGTGCAATCAAACCACTTTGTTCTGTCACCCCAAAGTCTAAGTTCAACTTTCACATTTCCACTTAGCATGTCTCTTTTGAAACATGCCATGGAAAATACATCAACTACAAAACTAGACTTCCTTCTTAGGGCATCAGCTACCACATTCATCTTCCCAGGGTGACAGTCTATCGTCACATCATAAAGATAGTGATGCTGTGTCATAAGAGCATGAACTACAACAACTAACTTCATATCATGTATCGCGTAGTACTCCTCATTTTATGCTACTACTTATAGTTACATTTCAAATTTATATCTTACTCTTTTCTCCAAGTTATTTTCATATTGTTTATCTACCTTTAAACCCTAGATTTTATTAATGTTAGCTTACCTTTCATAGAACAAATCTCATGATCTTGTTTTATAGGGATGCTATAGTATTCAAGGTCAAATCACGAGTGACATCCCTTGAACTACTTCAACTCTAAACATTCTAGGGTTTGGTCCTTATCAGTAACATAGCATTATTGTGGTGTGACTTTGCTTCCTTAGTTTGAAATCAAACTTTAGATCTCATAAGTTCATCCATCTACTTGTAATGAATACAACTGATATGAATAATCATCAATGAACTATAGATATATAACAGAAATGTAACATCAACCAAGTTCTCTAGCATAACTTATTAACACAAATGCTACAAATAAACATGATACTTGTTACCCAAGCATCACACATGGCTCACAAGGCCATTCATATCTTGTCACCTCTCACTAGGAAACAACTTATTCACATGGTTCATAAGATCCGTACACATTATTACTTTTATTAAGCAACAACAACATCAACACACAAAAAGCCAATCAACATTTATTATATAAATGTCACAGCCCAAACTTGGTTATATTCATCATCTCATCATACCTGCATGGTTATTAGGCATGATAACAGTCATACAAGATATTTATCACATCATGTGATACAGTAGTAATATCATCATTCCTTAACCAGGAATTAGGGTTCACTATCAAACAGGGCTTATCATTCCCTTTTTCCCAAATTAGGGTTAGGGTTCCCCATTTCTCATTAATTCAGACCCTCTTGAGTTAACCAACTTTATCTTGTATTAAGGTATTTCCCCTCTTAATGCATTCCATCACAGAATACTCACCCCTAGCATATAATGCATAGGCCACATATTAGAATTTTCCAGCTATCTCACATGATATGGACTTATCTTAGTTTAAGGCAGAACTTTATTATAAGGTTGCCTATAATCAATCGCAATGATACACCCTCAACTAGGGTTTCACAAGGATACACCCTCAACCAGGGTTTATAAGGATACACCCTCAACTAGGGTTTACTAATCATGTATTGGATCCATGCATTTGTTATGCATTATTGATTAGTACCATTAAGGGTATTTCTCACCTAATCATTAAATTTAATCTGACCCTTATTGTGTTCCTTTATTTCTAATTAAGGATTGCTCATATGAGGTCCCAACATTGGGCCTCTGATATCATTTCCAACAAATTCTTAGCTGTTCTAATCTTTCTTTTACATCTCAACGTCTTAGTGTATGTACATTCTTACTATGATGTGAGTCTAAATTATCCAGAGTCTACACTTATTATACTATTAATAGGAGTCATTAGATCTCAGTAACGCATCCTGCCAGCCAGACCAGGCCGAACCTGTAGTCCTGAAGCCAAGAGCTATTCAGGATTAACCAACTCTTATTAATCTCAAACATGTGGAAAGAATATCCACTTAGGGCAGACTCATTTAAGCATAACTTCTGGTCTACTTAATACAAAGAATAAAAACAATAAATAAATCACTTCATGACACACAACCATATAAAAGAATCATATTAATTCTTCAAACTGAAAATTTAATTCATACATATAAGGGCATTTCTAGAGATTTCCAATCAATTAAGCAATATAAGGCAAGAGTTGCATCGCATCCTATGTTTAATCTCTTATTCCTGTATTAATTTCCAGTTTCTTAACCCTAAGATTTCTAGGGTTTCTCTCTAGCCTATCCTTCCTCTGCATACCTGGCCAGGGCATCCAGAGAAGAATAGACAGAGTAGCTTGATACTGGTCAATCGAAGTATTCAGACACCTGGCCAGGGTATCTAAACACTCAGACCTCCCAGAGCTAAAGACACATCATTTCTTATCCATCTTAATTATAATACTCTCTTTTGATCCTAATGATCCCTGATAACTCAGCTTAAACTCTCAACTTGATTCTCGTGACCACGTCCTCTTCCTGCCATCTGCAATAGTATAACAGAACACTTCCTGTTAGAAAATTGCAGTTAGAAGGAAGACACTTAAGTCCTAATCCTATTGGTCTCTTATCGTCCCCTGACCTTGACTTAGAGTATTCATATACTCAACCTATGCTCTGATACCAAGTTGTCACACCCCGATCTCACACTAACCACTAATCACGAGATTAGGGCGCGACAGAGGGAATATCACATAACAAATCACTGAGAACCTTTTCTTTTTAAAACCTCGTAATGATATACGGATTACTGTTGTAAACTAAAACAAAATAAACTATTGCGGAAGCATTTCAATTAAACTGGCTAGAGTACGTAAACAGAGTTTACAACATGTAACATTGTTTAACAGAAAGTAAACATAACAGTTAATTTACATCTTTATACACATTCCACATACACACTCTCTCTCACCCACACCATGTCCCAAGGACCGAGGTGAAAGGACTAAGAGACCTCTAACTACTAACTACGTATACCTTCTACAGACTAAGCGTTAGGATGAAAGGATCCTTCAGATTTCCTGCTGCTGATGATGTCCTGAAAATGTTTTGAGTAGAGGTATGAGCCTACTCGTTCAGTGAATAGCATTTCATTTAGCTATCACTAAATAACTCATCAGGTTTATAAAATTGAAATAAACATAAATACAGTACAAGCAGGGCAGATCTAATGACATAGCAGATTACAGAATATAATCGCATTTCTATGCAACAACAGATAATTTAAACCAATAAACAGATATAATGAATTGACACAAAAGTTCGGATATATTAATTTACTGTGATCCTATATGATTTCATATTTATATTATTATGCCCTAATCATATGCAGTGTACCCTGCATATAAAGATCTGTAGCGAACTACGATCCCACCGTACAAGACTTAGCGACACAACCGGGAAATGCTAAGTCTGACGTCAGCCCTGCTCTGCCACAGGACCCACAGGCTCATCGGCCTCGGGGCTCATCGGCCTCACTGCACTACATCGAGTGCTCTGAACTCCTCCTCTAACCTGAGTATACAGGCTCAGGAGGTCTGGGTTACCACCGTGACATCACACGCGTTGTTGTTGAATAACCCCTATTTACTCCAGTGCCACCGTGACATCGCACGCGTTGTTGTTGAACACTGCCTTTCCATCCTCGTGCCACCGTGACATCGCATGCGTTGATGTTGAACACGAGTTTCACCTCTAAGAAGCAGACCTGTCAAAGGGGTTCTATGGTGTTAGGGCACCTAAGTCTATTAACTGATTAACATATAAACATTTAAACAGGAAAATCACATTTACTGATTTCATATCAGATCACAATACACTGTCATTCTAAACCAACAGAGCAATATATTTTAAATCATTGTAATTTCTGAGAAATTCTCATACCATGCATTCAGACAAATTTAGAAATGCATAAATAACCCAACTTATTTCAATTTGGCACATACATAGCGAATTTACGCAATTGAACATCTTATTGCACAAATTAAAGAAATTTACTTCACATATGAGAATCATACTCCACAATTATCAATTCTCTAAAATTCTCGAAAAATGTGCACATTAACCCAAATCCTGGTTTGTGCATCACTTATCTCAATTAAGAGTTAATTACATATCACAATACAATTTAATAACAATACTTGAGAATTTCTGGTAATACTTCGGAGAAATGTGCCATTTCATGTAAATATCAATTTACACATATTAATGTCAAAAGATATATGAAACTAGGGTTTTCATGCACATTTTATTTATTCATATCAACTTTGAAATCGTACATCTGATAATTTATCAGAAATCTTCATTGTCTGGGTTCATACCCAAATGATACCATTTTCAGACATGAATTTCTAATTTCAACATTCAAATGAGCAATTTAGGTTCCAATGAACCATATAAATCTACTGATTCAATCCATACTTTTAAAATGCTAAATTTAATCATATAACGGTGTCTAGAAGCATTTTATGAACTAAAAAGGTCGGGCAACGCCAAACGCTGCCCGACGCCTGATAACGCCTGTTATCAACGTAATTCGCGCACAAAACAGAAAGTATTCAAACGCCTGAGTTTATTAATGATAAATAAATGAAATCCTACTCACTATGATTTGGTCTGTCCGGATTCGTCCGGAGATGCGTTCAGGGTCTAATTCCGGGAAATATTGGATCGTCTTCATTCTTTGGATTTGTTCTATTCACGGTCTAGCTGCAACAGTAGCTTACGCCTAAGCTCAGCTTGACGGAAGGCTCGGTTAAGAGTTGAATTCAAGGCTAGGGTTTCAGATTTCTGCTCCCAACTCATGTCTGAGCTCAAGGCGACGTTTGGTGTTGCTTTTCTGGGCAGAACTGCCCCTGGCCGAATCTGCTACAAGAAATCAGCCATTTTTTCTCATGTACAGATCGAAAGGAAGCTCGGCTAGGGCTGAATTGAGGGCTATTGGCGGCAGGTTCTGATCTAGGCCTCTTGGCCGAACTCAAAGTGGATGATTTTAGATACTGGCTGCGCCCAGGAGGGCTCCCAGTCACTAGCCCTAACCATGGCCATACCTACGGCTGCTGTTCTGTACAGCTGGTCAGAGCCCAGGCTGATTGAGGTACCACGCGCCTAGGGCGAGGGAGAATATGGAAGGTGGGCGGAGGCAAGACGACCGTCGCTCGCGCCAAGGTGGCTTCCAACCATAGATCCAGGTGCTGGCCGACGCCCTACAGCTTGGCCTCGGCTGCTATTGCGGCTCTCCAGGTTGCCTTTTCTGTTGGGCGCTGCTTGCTCAAGCAGGTCGAGGCGCCACTAGGGCGAGGTGAATGAAGAAGAAAAGGGAAAGGAGAAGAAGAGAGGAGGACGGCGCCGCTGCTAGATCGGGGCTATGGGTGCCAAAATCGCCACATCTATCGCCCTTGGTTGCAGCCTATTGTTGTTCTATCGGACGCCGCTTTTAGCGGTTCTGGAAGTGATCGGGTGAAGAAGGGATAAGGGAGAAAGGGCTAGGGGGCGAAATGCAATTTGCCCACCAACTTTCCAAAATTACAAACTAGTCCCTCAAAGCTCAAAACTCATAACTCGCGACCCGAAGGTCGGATTCGAACGTTTCCTCTGGCATCGGTTCAAACTCTGAATCCTCCACAATCTCAGGGCTAGGATTTAAGCTTAAGAGAGTTTGTTATTAATTCAAACATCATTAGCATAAGTGAGTTCTCAATTCAACATCACTAAGTTAATCATATGCTAAACTTAGTATTTACTGGTTAATTACAGAGTGGGTCATAACTGGTTCGCTCCATCAATTTTTGGTGGATGCGTAGGTTGATGAAGATGGTTGATGATGAAGGTCGATAAATTTATTTTATGTTAGGAGAACCCTAGCTAGGCTCACTGGAACTAGGCTTCTTTTTTCATGCCAAAACGAGTATTCAGTCCAAGTCTTTTTAGACTTCAACCTAAGACAAGTCGATGTTTTCTCAAGTTCATGCCTACAAGTTCCAATATTGTCTAGTTGATCAACTATATCTTCAAAGAAGGGAAGTGTTATGAAAATCTAATTGTCTATAGTTATTTGGTAAAATGCTTTTATAGGCATGGAACTTTAGTTAGTTACTTAGCATTAGTGCCTAAATTTGAGTGTTATCACAAGACCACATGCATGATGTCCATGAAAAACTTCTTGGTGAGGAACTTCTCAATGAAATAGGTCCATGTAATGATTACAACCTATTATTGGCACTACAACCTTAATGGAGGAGTTGTGCATCAGGTGACAAAGGCACAGACAGACTAGTGGTTAATGATGAGAACCTATGTGGCTTAGCCACATAAGAACAACTCCATCCCTCGACCCAATCCTCAAATCCCTTACATGTCAACCTATTCTCAAGTTGTATGAATCCATTGTGGGTGCTTCTGACAAACCATATCAAAGGGTGGGGGTGCCTAAAGGCCCATGGTGATGTCGAAAAGCTAGTTGACAAACATTTGTGCAAGGCTGCCAAAGATGAGAAAGATGACAAATTGATGTGACTTGGACTCGAACCATGAGGAGTTAAACTAGGAGAATAGCATCCTCTTGTTGCACCAAATTTGGTAATTTTATTTTGTGGTGCCAATGTTGCTTGCAATTTCATCCAAAACAACATATGTGGTTGTATCAACTTCACTTTTCTTAAATTTTGTCTCATAATTTGTGTCAAAGTCCAAACTATATTGTATCTAATCTTCCTCTTACCCAAATCCTCACTCCTAAATCCTAATGGCTAGACATAAAAAGGTGAGTGGATCTGTGTGTCCATTCATAGAATGCCACATGAATCACATAAGCGATATGTATGAAAAAGACAATGACATACCATACATCATAATAAACCAAAAGGTTTAATACACTAATCTCATAGGCAACAAAAATAAAAGATATGACAACAATAGATACCATACGTTACACATAGTCATATACCCGTTTGACTTCAAAAGATTCCCCATGAAGGATTGCATTTAAGAGCTTAGTCGTTCTGATGATGTGTGCAATAGATCTTCATTTTGCATCTAAGAATTTGATAAAGAAAATATATCAATGTTAGAGCATTAAATACACTATGAAAAGACATAAAAATAGTTAAAGAGTAATATAAAATTTTTGTTGTAGAACATTATACTAAGCAAAAGCAAGGTGAGAAACTTGAATTGACATTTGTTTATAAAAAGTATATTTTAGGTTGCATTTTTTATTAAATCAACATTAGGCCTGTGACCAACTTCCAAAGGAAAGGTCCATGAGGATCATTTGATCCTAAAACATTAAATGTCATTGTATTTCTACATGAGGGGCCTCAAGACCAAAGTCAATGAGATAACCCTTCAACATGCCCTTGTGACCTAACCCCCACAACTTAGGCAAGTGCATAAGGGTTATATAATGTATTTATATATTATATTCAAGGTTTGTTAATAGTATGATCGATCATGAAACTTTTATTTACAGGAAAAATATTTCAAAACATGTAACTAAGTATCCAACATTGAATAATATAGTACATATAAACAAGCCAATATCATAGTGGGGTCAAGAGATAAAGAGTACCTTGATTAGAGTACAAGATTAATATAATTTGATTAGAGAAACTTAACATAAATATTTAAAACAAATCACACAAAGGGTCATGAGATTATAAGTAAGTATCATTGGATTATAATTAGCAATATTTTGTCTCACCTTAATCATATTCATCAAAGTTGGATGTTTCACCTAATATAAGTTCCATTTTTTACAACATTGATTTCAACATACCCAATGTACATGCAATTTCATCATCAAGCTACATAATTTGTTATAGATTATTAACTTAGGGAGAAACATCACATATTGATAATGAGATTATGGTTTCATGGATCATAATAGGGAAAAATAAGTTTTGAATAAGATTAATGACTTAATCATCATCATATCAATCTAACTTATGTTGGGTCTCTTTCAAGCAATATTTCCATATTCCCAAGTCATATGATCATAAAAGAGCATAAAGTAGATCAAGTTGGGTTTGAGTGCTACAAAATAATAAGTTACTGATATGAAGTCTTACAATGACATATGTATTATTGGAGCATGATTCGTACAAGATAGAGTTAAAAAATAAACATGTGCATTTTTTACGACGGGGAACTCCTCCTAGGCAGAGACACTCACAGACTCACCCTAGCAGGTTAAGCCCCCATGTCATTTTCATGACACATAGTCAAGTTAGGGAAGAGGGGTGATCCACATTACATTTAGGGCCATATGACTTCAAAGTCTTACTAATTTTGAGTCATATATTGTGATTTGAACATTATTGGTCCACATTTGTACAAGGCTCAATATTTAGTATTACAATTGCATATCAAGTCATATCAAGACATATTAAGTGCCACAAGATCAGAATTTGCATTCATGAAAAATTTGATTAAGCTTGAGTTAATTAAGTGGCACATACTATTGATCTTGAGTTACAACATGATTAGAGTTATCAAATATCACATTTTGCATAAACTCCAAAGTCTATCATTCAAGTGCATATAAGTGAATCATTTAGAATGTAAGAGGGATAAATCTTGGAGATTGGGTTTATAGGGGTAGAAAACTACTAATTCTTAGACAAACTTAAAGATTTGAAACCAAAAGGATCATGTTGTTGGTATGTATGCCCTGAGATCCAATCATATGATGATTAGATTGGTGTACGTCATGATTGATTAGATAAATTTCAAAGGCAAGCTTCCAATTTATTTTAGCTCAATCGATTATGCCATAATGATGGAGCAGAATGAATGTCTAAAGAATGGCAATACTCAATGATGTATGTCTTCAAGTATGTGACTTGAACAATGAGATCATATGGACTGCTAAGAGTATGTACATTCTTGTTTATGTCCATAGTCAGATGTCATCGTGGAAGGTTGATAGACAACAATGACACATCAAGACTTTTGTGTGTGTCGCTTGATGATAATGTCTTATTAGTCATGATATATTGTATCAAACTAAGGACACATATACATGTTAGAGAACAGTGTATCAGACAGACCCACCATGAGAGTGACGCATGGAATCATGACATGGTAGTCAAAGTCATCTCTCATAGTGATGGTGGTGATTGTGATTCTTAGACCTGAAATCACTACACTCGTCAAATCTGATTGGGTACACTTTGACACCCTCAAACGCAGTACTGAAACATGGGTTGTTATAATGGTGCTGATTGGGTGGCTTTGACACATGAGAGAGACTGTGAGTGATAGATATGGAATTTGTCCCTCCTAAGGGATTATGATGTCCATGCCACTTGATAAGTGAGATTGAGAAAGGCATGCACATGCACATGTCAATCAATATATGATATTGATGTCACACATATCTCAAACAGTCTGCTCTAGTTCAAGAAACATGAATGAACATTGAAAGGATGACAACTCCATGCCTTGAGTTCATTCAGGATATCAGAGATAAAGGAATTATACATTCACTGGAACACCAATCACAGACTAAAGGATTGAAAGTTGTTATCCAACTTTCCTTTTCACTTGGGTAGAACTGATGTGCGACTAGGCACCACTCTTTGCTTGTGATGTCATAAGCTACTTATGGACATTCACTGCCAACGTGAAATGGGACCTATAGGGTCACACACAAAGGATTAACCTGGAAGAGGATTTTATCCATGAATGATGTTTGGATTGATTACTAAAGTGTTTAGATACTCAATCAAACATTCAATCAATAGACTTGACTCAGAATCATCAAGTTCAATTGTTGAACCAACTGATCTGAGTGTTAGATTGATTGAGAACCGAATTGACTATGTTCTGTACAACCTGGACCACCAACCGACCGGTTCACTGGGTGAATCGATTGGCTCATGGTCAGTGAGATGACTAGTTCACTCTGGTGAACAAACGATTCATGTGTCCAAACGAGTAGTGTTGGATTTTCTCAGTTTGTGAGAAAAAGGTTTTTCATTTCACTTGTTCAATTTGATTGGGACAATAATTAATATTTGTATTAATTAGAAACAAACAAGGAAAGTCAATTGTGGGAAAGTTTGGGAAGTAAAACAACTAGTTCAGACTCCCAACTGATTGGTTTACTAGTGAACCGATCAGCTCACCTTTCCAAACGACCGTTTCATTTATGAAACGACTGGTTCGCCTACCGAAGTGCAAATTGTTTATGGAAATTTTGGACCCTTCTACTCCCACACAGACTGGGAACCCTGAACCTACCCTCTGCTATAAATAGAGGGGTACAGGGGGCTTCTCCAGAGACACAACTCAGAACATCAGTTACTCTGCAAAGTTGTTGTCTTCTCTGATTGTGGTAACCGAGAGAGCCCAAGCAAGTTCTACCCGTCCAGGGAGGAACAGTGAGGGAAAGACAACTAAAAAAAGCAATTGATTATGGGAGAGTATGTTGGTGACTAGTACACCAATAGAAGGGGACAACTCCTTCTAGTCCGTCCTTTAGGATGACTAGAGTTCCCCATAGTCCGTGTGGACTATCTATAGAGGCGAGAGACTTTTGCCGTTTAGGAGGATGACTGTCAACCGCAGTCCGGGTCAAGACAAAGAGTTGCATAGATGTTGTGGAAGACAGGTGGGTGAAGACCGCACTTGTTGTGAGACATTATCACTGAGCAAGCCTCAATACCAGGTATGACTCGCCAAAACCATCCTTCCCATTACATAGATGTTGATGCGATCTGCTGGTTATGGGTTTATGGTCATGTAAAATTTTTGTTTCTGCTGCCTACTCCGACCACGTAAAACTCAACAGTGGCATCAAAGCCACGTCAAAACTCTATGTTTTGGGATAATTGATATGATTGAATTTTGATTTTAGTGTCTTTTATTTATTACATACGATGTGAATATGTAAATGACTAATGTGAATATTCTAGTAATACCACATGATCCCAAACTAGTATATACATATATGATATGGTATATATATTCAATTGATACACGTCGTCCTAAAATGGTTTTGATGGTGGATGTGTAGCATGATTGTGGCCTATAAACCCTATGTGCATGTTTGTGGTTGGTTGCATCTTGGTCTGCACATCGAGCCCTCTTCTTCTATTCTGATTGTAACTCGATATAACTCAAGATTCTCTTCTACCTTTTCTCCCCTCGAATGCAACTCGAGGTTTCACACAGATTATGTAAAATAGGATTAGTTTTATTTCTTGTTATGATGAATACTAAAGATGACCACTTGATGGACTGAGATGACCGACTGAGGAGCATTTGATGGCCTGATGAGGAGCCTCACGACCCGACAAACCAACCATTTAGAGGAGCCAGACGATCGGTTGGGGACAACCAACCGACCGACAGGAGGTGAGCCGATCAATCATAGGATGAGCTGATCAACCCAAAACGGCATAAGCACTGATCTTCATCAATAATATGTTGCATGTGATATAGACCTTAGATGACCGTAGTTCCTTGTGGCTCTAAGGAACTACAATAGGATGGCCATAATCATTGCTTTATCATTATTGCATGTTTTCATTTGTGGAATATAGCATGTATATGATACATACTATATATGTGGTGATTGGATACACATATGCATATATAAGCATATTAAAAAACCCTCAATATAATATTAAGTCTTAGATGCCTTCCATAAGCAACACACATAAAAAGCTTGATCGACATGCACAGGCATCCCAAGGGCGGTGCGCTGTCTATCTCGTGGAAATGTGATGGTAGTTGTGTGGGCTCACCAAGTGGGGTGCACTCCTATCGTTTTGGATTTTGGGACAGGCTTAACTAAGTGGCCTTAATGAGATTCATCACTTAGAGGCATAAATATGTACATGGCAAGGAGTTGCGCATGACATCTATCCAAGAATTGCATATGATGCAATTGTTAAATGTTACCTACCTTAATAATTGATTATGGACGATGGCATTGTCTGGGTAATAACTCAATTGTTTTGGATCTTGGCTCACTAGAAGATTGTACGATGTAATCTTCTGAATTGATGGCAAGGGCTATCAATTTGATGAAAATAGTGCAAGCGATAATTAATTAAAGACCTAATTATATCATCAATTTCAAATCAAATCAAATAAAAAGAGTTTTTGACTAAAATTGCAAATTTCCCTTTTATAGAATAAATGACTACCAACAACAATCAGTTTTCATTGTGATCAGTCCTTGAGAAGGACAAGCTAAATGGGAACAACTTCCATGACTGGTTTAGGATGTTGAGAATTGTTCTCACTCAAGAGAAAAAGCTCTATGTCCTAGATAATCCAGAGCCAGAAGAACCCGTTCCCACTACACCAAAGGTTGAAAGGGATGCTTACAAGAAGCATACTGAGGATTCCATTGACGTGAAGTGCTTGATGTTGTACTCAATGAACTATGAGTTGTAGAGACAATATGAGAACATGGACATCATTGAGATGGTTCAACATCTCAAGAACATGTATCAAGACCAAGCACGGAAAGAGAGATATGATGTCTCCAAGGCATTGTTCAAGTGTGTCATGATATAAGGAGATCCAGTAGGTCCTCACACACTCAAGATGATTGGGTATGTGGAGAACCTAACTCGATTGGGATTCCCTCTAAGCCAAGAGTTGGCTACTGATATGATATTGCAATCATTGCCAGAAACCTATAGTCAGTTTGTGATGAACTACAACATGAACAACTTTGACATGCCAATGATAGAGTTGTTGGGCATGTTGAGGACAGCTGAGGCACAAATGAAGAAAAACAAACCCAAATATGTGATGATGATCAAAAGAAAGAAGGGAAAGTCTAAAGGTAAGGGCAAGGGCAAAGTAAAGAAAGGTTTTGATGCTAGCCAGGAGTCCAAGTCATCTTCAACTCTCAAGGCCAAGGGAGGGGTGAACAAGGGAGGCAAATGTCACCATTTTCATGAGCCAGGATATTGGAAGAGAAATTACCCTATCTACATAGATGAATTAAAGAAGAAGAAGGAGGGGATGGAAGTCTCCACCTCAGGTATTATGAAATAAACTTAAAATGCTTCTTTATCTCAAGTTTATGATACCAGGAGAAAGATCTGACATAATGATGTGCAGGATCTGAAAAGAAGTGAAGGCCTTTACAAAAGGACCAAGAAGGAACCCTCATCAAGAATGAAACAAGTGTTGCTGTCATAGATAGTAGTACCTTTTAGTTTATTTCAGGAAAAAAGGCATGTAATAGAGTTATGAACTGCTATTTCATTTTTCCAATAAATAGAAACATTTTATTTCTACTTCTTGTAATGACAAGGATGTCTATCAATAAGGTTCATGTTTCAATTTCAAAGATATGATCTTTATGGCAATGCCTTGTTTATCTTGTGGTACTTGGTATGCATGAGATAAAATAATAATACCTAAAAGTTATTGATGACTCAAACAATTAATTAGCATTATCATAGAAACAAATGAATGAGAAATTCATCTCTAGGTTCCATATTGATGGATAAACTGGACTCTCTTGGTTAATGAACCATTAACAGACATGAATGTCTTACTTATTGGGTATGATGATAAGTCAATCTTCACTAACAGTAGTGGGAGAATGACTATTCTATTAGGTATAATACATATTGATGTACATACATACCTATTGGACTAAATGCTAATACTTCATTAAAAGTGTTTAGTGAAACACTGATATGAATATCTTGAAGTGTTCAAGAGGATCATAAATGAAGTACAGACTTGAAAAAAGTATTAATACTTTGATATGATAAAACTATGAGATACTTAAACCAAATGTTTGAGGACCTTGTGAGTAACTATGATAGTGTATCATAGAGAACTCATGATTAAGGCATAATGATGTCAAAATCAAAGAATGAATCATACTCTAAATAGTAAGAGCATGATCATCAAACAAATAACTAATCTTCTAGAATTCTTCCAAAGAACATGCTTTACACTAAATAAACGTATAAAAGGAGATTAAGAGTCACAAGTGTTGTGGATTCTCAAATTCCTTATGTAACATATACACCTCAAATATCTAGTAGAAAACACCTTGAGCTTGATGGATTATGATATCCTACAAACTCAAAGGTGATGAATTGGTCATATGATGATGAGCCAATAATCTATCTAGATGATGTTGTGGAACCAGATTTTGAGTTGTGGCTTGAAGCCATAAGATCCAAAATGACTTCCATGTGGACCAAACAAGGTATGACCTTAATGGAAGCACCTATAGGGATAAAACCCATAAGTGAAATTGGGTCTTAAGTGTTAAGACTGACATGGATGACATTTAAAGAAAGGATCATGCTTGCTATCGAAACTTAAAGACTATGAAATTTGGCATATGGATATTAAAACCGCATTCCTAGTAGGAATAACATGAGGTTATGTATGTGACACAACCTGAAGGGTTTTATAATTCTGTTAATGTAAATGCAGTCTACAAGTTACAAGAGATTAATGAATATGATTGATTAAATACAAGAACCTCAGAACTGGAGTCTTTACTTTGATTATATAGTCAAAAGGTTTGATTGATATATCGAAATAAAGATGAGATCTGTGATTACAAAGATTTAGTGGGAGTGTATTCATATTCCACATGATGATGAGGAATGAAACATTCTAAGAATAGAAATTGGTGTGGAAATACCTTCTTTAAAGGAATAAAGAGAAATGTCCTATGCGATAGGAACAAAGACCTATAGAGATAGTTCTCGAAAGTTTCTTGGCCTGATAAAGAGAGAGCATACATTGGCAGTCTATACTGAGGGGTTCAGTATGCAAATATTCAGTGGGAGAAAACTTGTCAGTATTACATGGAGTTAGTCTCTCAATATGCCAAATGTCTCTTATGAAGAATAGGAACACATAGATAGATACCTTATGCATTCGTGATTGGATCTATCATGTATGTAAGCATCCCATTATCTTGTATGTATCAGACATGACAAGAAAATAAATATATGCATTCATCATCTTGTATGTATTGGACATGACAATATAATATGCTCATCCAGTTATCTCGTATGTAATGGACATGACGAGTGGATGTCTGTCTACTTCTAGTGAGGGTCACTAGAATACTATAAAGAACTTATTTAAGTACTTGTGAAGTATTAAAAGACTAATTATATGGTAATAAAAGGAAGAGTTAAGTGTAAATGAGTTACACTGATGCAAGCTTTCAAAATGATAGAAAAATAATTGCAAAATGCAAAATATAAAAGTTATATTCAATTGTAAAGTGAATATGAGTTGTTAAATGGAAATATTCCGAGTAAAGTTAAAAGCCATTTAATTCTAAAAGGGAATGTCGAGTATCCTTGTGTTATGAACAGTAGATGATTCTATATGGATCTAGAAGTTCATACAGATGAACTTATAGATATTCCAACCATCGATGACAAGTAGAAATACTGATTCAAACATTGGAGCTAAATGTTAGGCAAAGAATAATAGATAGCATATTATGACAACTCCAGCTCATACGAAATATAGTACAATGAAGAGATGTGAAACATGCAATGTACTGACTAAAGTAAAGTGTTGCTAACTCACTAGATTAGCACTAGCACAGCAGAAACACATGGGACATGTTTAGAGATCACTAAGAATATGATTCAAAGGTGATTGTCTCTAAGTGCAAGTGGGAGTCTATTGGTATGTATGCCCTGAGAGCCAATCATATGATGTTTGTATTGGCATACATCATGATTGATTTGATAAATATAAAAGGCAAGCTTACAATTTATTCTTACTCAATCGATTATGATTAAAATGATGGAGCAGAATGAATGTCTAAAGAATGACAATACTCAATGACGTATGTCTTCAAGTATGTGACTTGAACAATGAGATCATGTGGATGCTAAGAGTATGTACATTCTTGTTTATGTCCCTAGTCAGATGTCATGGTGGAAGGTTAATAGACAACAATGACACATCAAGACTAGAGTGTGTGTTGGTTGATGACAATGTCTCATAAATCATGATATATGATATCAAACCAAGCACACAGATACATGTTAGAGAACAATGTATCAGACAAACCCACTATTGAGAGTGACACATGGAACCATGACATGGTATTCAGAGTCATCTCTCATAGTGATGGTGGTTATTGTGATTCTTAGACCTCAAATCAATACACTCGTCAAATGTGATTAGGTACACTTTGACATCATCAAACACATTCTTGAAATATGGGTTGTTATAACGGTGATGAGTGGGTGGATTTGATGCATGAGATAGATTGTGAGTGATAGATATGGGATTTGTCCCTCCTAAGGGAGTATGATGTCCAGGCTACTTGATAAGCGAGACTGAGAAAGGCATTCACATGCACATGTCAATCAATATATGATATTGATGTCGCACATATCTCAGTCAGTCTTCTCTAGTTCAAGAAACATGAATGAACATTGAAAGGATGACAACTCCATGCCTTGAGTTCATTCAGGATATCATAGACAAAGGAATTATACATTCACTGGAACACCAATCACAGATTGTAAGATTGAAAGTTGTTCTCCACCTTTCCTTTTCACTTGGGTAGCACTGATGTGCGACTAGGCACCACTCTTTTCTTGTGTTGTCATAATCTAGTTATGGACATTCACTACCAATGTGAAATGGGGCCTATAGGGTCATACACAAAGGATTAACCTGGAAGATGAGTTTATCCATGAATGATGTTTGGATTGATTACTAAAGTGTTTAGGTACTCAATCAAACATTCAATCATTAGACTTGATTTAGATTCATCAAGTTCAAGTGTTGAACCAACTGATTTGAGTGTCAAATTGATTAAGAACTGAATTGAGTATGTTTTGCACAACCTAGACCACCAACCGATCGGTTCACTGGGAGAACCGATCGGCTCATGGTCAGTGAGACAACCGGTTCACTCTGGTGAACCGATCAGTTCATGTGTCCAAACAATCATTGTTAGATTTTCCCAGCTTGTGAGAAAAAGGTTTTTCGTTTCACTTGTTCAATTTGATTGAGACAAGAATTAATATTTATATTAATTAGAAACAAACAAGGAAAGTCAATTGTTGACAAGTGTGGGAAGTAAAATGACCAGTTCACTAAGTGAACTGACCAATTCAAACTCCTAACTGACTGGTTCACTAGTGAACCGATCAGCTCACCTTGTCAAACGACCGTTTCATTTATGAAACAGCCAGTTTGCCTGCCGAAGTGCAAATTGTTCATGGAAATTTTGGACTGTTCTACTCCCACACATATTGGGAACCCTGACCCTGCCCTCTACTATAAATAGAGGGGTATAGGGGGTTTCTCCAGAGACACAACTCAGAACATCAGTTGCTCTACAAAGTTGTTGTCCTCTCTGGTTGTGGTAATCAAGAGAGCCCAAGCAAGTTCTACCCGTCCAGGGAGGAACAGTGAGGGAAAGACAACTACAAAAAAGCAATTGATTGTGGGAGAGTGTGTTGGTGACTAGTACATCAATAGAAGGGGGAAACTTCTTCTAGTCCGTCCTTTGGGATTACTAGAGTTCCCTGTAGTCTGTGTGGACTATCTATAGAGGCGGGAGACTTCTGCCGCTTAGGAGGAGGACTGTTAACCGCAGTCTGGGTCAAGACCAGGAGCTACACAGATGTTGTTGAAGATAGGTGGGTGAAGACTGCACTTGTTGTGAGGCATTGTCACTGAGCAAGTCTCAAGACCAGGTATGACTCGCCAAAACAATCCTTTCCATTACATAGATGTTGATGTGATCTGTTGGTTATGGGTTTATGGTCATGTACATTTTTTCCCACTTCCTACTTTGACCACATTAAACCCAACACATATTTGAACATTAAATGTCATTAAACATGTAAAAGAGATAAAAAGATGTCATTTTCAGCATAATAGGATCTACAACTGGAATTAGGTCTTGAATTTAGTTTTATGAAGCACAATATCTCTAGATAATATTTTTTTGTATAATATACCCTATTGGGCACAAGGAGTGATTTTTTATGATTCTTAGAAATTTGACCTTTTTCTTGAAGACAAAGAGAGCGAGAGTCATTAACTTTGTTGAGGACTGACGTGGTGCATCCCTATTGGCCAACTGAGGTCCTCCTCAACGCTTTGACCGGTCAACTTCTCAAAACAAAGAGGGAGAGGGGATGGGAGGAAGTTAGTGACGTGAGAAAATCATATCCCTCCATCTCCTCTCCACCCCAAATTGGAGGATCGTTAGCCATAGTCCCCAACTAACATTGGTTGCAATGGTAGGTCACTGGATTTCATGGCTAGATCTATTGGTCCACCATAGCCGCGAATAGCAAGGCTTGTTTGGGGTGGTGCAAAAAGATCGATTAACTTTCCCTCCTTGCTACAAAATTGTAGGTCAGTTAGAGGGGCCAAAGGGCCTTCGAGGATTACCCCCCACATACATCCATGAAGGTGGCTACCATGGAATAAGGGACAAGAGATGAAGTGAAAGAGGGGGGAAATGTGATGCCCCGACATACCACAAAGTGAGATTACTAATAACAAAGTGTGGAACTAATACTAATCAACCAAGTTACCAGAAAAGACAAGAAATTAAAACTGATTTCATATATCCACCTCAAGTGGAATCATATTGCATATGAGTCCACTAAATCCACCTTTAACATATCTCATACTAAAAGATTATTACATAGCATCGTTCACCGGCTCAGTGGCCACAACCTATACCATATCTAACATGTTCATATACATACATGCCATATCTATACAACAAGGCATACAAACAAAACATCATTGCTATACAACATCTATAAAACACCCTCAAGGACATGAGAGTACAGGGGTGGCACACATGACTCTACTACAAAACACTAGCAACATGTTCAACTATTTGACATCTACTGCTCCTCTTTCTACTCAGCCTCAACCGCACGATCTCTACCACATCATGCACGACCACCTAAAAGATGTAGAAACCCACGAGGTGAGACCAACAACCCAACGAGAGATATAACTCTCTGCCAACGACTATTATAAGCATATATAGATTATATAGAGAAGATTAAACATTATAAACAGATAACATTGTTTAAGTAGATTTAGTATCTACAACTAAGTAGTCGAACATCTTATGATTTTAGAAGAAAAAAAAATGAGTCATCAAGGAGACTTCCTCTCCCCGCCCCCTCATTGACCTGTGGAGGCCCGACACATGAGGAGTATGGTAAACAAGTGTGCAACCCATTAGTTTTAGTGCAAACCATATCAGACATAAATCTTAGTTTATTCATCCTTGTAAGGATTCAAATCTGAGACCCCTACCTACGTTCACGGTCCGATCACCAGTGAGTCATACCCTTGCAGGCATCTTATGCTTTTAGAAGGAATATGAAGAACATCTATAACTGTTATAGACTAAATAATACAAGCAATAAGGCAAGGGGGTGTTGGGTTTTAGGGGAGACATAGAAGGCAGCGATAACAAAAATTTTCTTCTCCCAAATCCAAAATAAAGGAATCGTGTCAACATTTATACAATAGGAAGGATGGTTTGTACATGCATACCTTGTCCTGAGGCTTGCTCAGCGACGTTACCTCGCGGCTTGCGTGGTCTTCACCTTCAGTCTTGGACGGTGTCTGTGCAGCTCCTGGTCTCACCGGGATTGTCAACTACTGGTCTCATTGGGACTGTCAGGATTGACAGTTGTCCTCCGAGCGGCAGAAGTCTCCCGCCTCTAAAATAGTCCACATGGACAACCTGGAACTCCGATCTCCTTGTCCCACAAGGAATCGGAAGTAGTCACACCCTCTTATCGGCGTACTAGTCACCGACACACTCTCCTGCAACCAGTTACCTTTCTACAGTTGTCTTTCCCTTGATATGCCTCCCTTATCGGGTAGCACTTGCTTGGGCTCTCTCTCAGTTATCAAAACCAGAGAGAACGAAAACTTTACAGAGAAACTGGTGCACTGAGTTGTTTTTCCTGTGAAGCCCCACTACCCCTATATATAGGAGGGTCATGGGATAGGGTTCTCTATCCCAGGCAATGCATGATTAATGCAGGAGTAGAAGGGTTCGAGAATTTTCCACAAAACAACCAACTGCGCCACCCGAACCGATCATTTCAAGCATGAACTGATCGGTTGGGGTCCTGAGCAAATCATTTCACACCTGAAACAATCAGTTGGAGCACCGGAGCCGATTGGTTCAAGCATGAGACGATCGGTTCGTGGTCCTGATCCAACTCAAATTGACTTTCAAATTTGTTTTTGATTAATCAAATACTAATCCTTGTCCAAATCGAATTTGTACAAGTGAAACAAATTGTATTTGCAAAATAGTCTTCTGACTTTCCAAACGGTCTCAGTTAGACTAGTTGAGCCGATCGGTTCAACCCTTAAACCGGTCATCTCATCCTTTCTTGAGTCGATCGGTTCATCACATGAGATGATCGGTTTGGCAATCTGAGCCGATCGGTTCATCCCATGAGCCGATCTGTTGGGGCAGCAGACTATGCAAAATCAGTCAATTGTAGTTTCAATCAATCTGATACTCTAATTAATCGATCCAACACCTTGAAAACTATGATTTTGAGCTATCAATTAATTGAGTGTTTAATTGAACTACTAAACTCATTTAGTAATCAATCTAAACATTGTTTGTGGATAAACTCCTCTTCCAGGTTAAATCCTATGTGTGTGACCCTACAGGTCCATATCACGTTGGAAGTGAAAGTCCATAACACTTATGACTTCACAAGCAAAGAGCGGTGCCTAGGCATACATCAATGCTACCCAAGTGAAATAGAAAGTTGGAGAACAACTTTCAATCCTACAATTCGTGAATGGTGTTACAGTGAATGTATAATTCCTTTGTCACTGATATCCCGAATGAACTCAAGGCATGGAACAATCATCTTGTCAATGTTCATTCACTTTCTTGATCTCAGAGTAGATTGGAAGAGATATGTATGCCATCAATATCACATACTGATTCACACATGCATGCGCACACCTATCTCAATCCTACTCATCAAGTGGCCATGGATATCAAACTCCCTCAGGAGGGACAAATCCCATATCTATCACTCACCCCTCAAAATCCCCATGTGTCAAAGCCACCCAATCATCACCTTTATAACAACCCATGTTTCAGGACTGCGTTTGATGATGTCAAAGTATACCCAACGACATGTGTTGAGTTTAGTGATTTCAGGTCAAAGAATCACACTCACCACCATCACTATGAGAACTGACTGTGACTACCATGTCATGGTTCCATGTGTCAAACTCATGGTGGGTCTGTTCGGTAAACTTTTCTCTAACAAGTACCCATGTTTTTGGTTTGATATCTCCATATCATGAATAATGAGATTCTGTCATCAACCAACACCACAATCTAGTCTTTTGTGTCATTGTTGTCTATCTACCTTCCACAATGACATCCGACTAGGTACATAATAAGAATGTACAAACTCTTAGCATCCGTATGATCTCATCATTCAGGTCCTGAACTTGAAGGCATACGTCATTGAGTACTGCCATTCTCTAGACATTCAATTTGTTCTATCATTATCTCATATGACTGAACCAAAAAGAATTGGAAGCTTGCCTTTGATCTTTATCAAATCAATCTTAATGTATCCCACCAATCATCCCATGATTGGCTCTCAGGGCATACATACCAATAGACTCCCACTTGCACTGTGAGTCAATCACCATTGAATCATATTCATAGTGATCTTCTAACATGTCCCACATGTTACTGTGCTCTAGTGATAACATAGTGAGTTATGGAAACACCTTGCCAAAGTCAGTATTAACTACATGTCTCTCATCTCTTCACTGTACGTCACACGTATGAGATGGAGTTGTCGTAATATGTGATCTAGTATTCCTTTGCTAACCTTTAGCCACATTGCATGACCAAGCACTCCTAACTTGTCATCAATGACCGGAATAACTATAAGTTCATCTCTATGAACTTCTAGATCCATATAGTATCCATTGTTGTTCTCTAACACACAGATACTCGGCCTTTCCTTTTAAACAACTTTATTGGAACGTTTCCATTTATCAACAAACATTCACTTTTATATATCCCATATATATTTTGTGATTAATTTTCTATCCTTTTCGAAAGTTCGCATCAGTGTAACTCTTTACAGTGAACCCTTCCTTATTTCCATAGAACCAGCACTTCTTAAGTACTTATTAAGTTCTTATGGTATTCCAGTAACCTTTACTGGAACTAGACAGATATCCACTCATCATGTCTCACATACGAGTTATCATATTATCATGTCCTACATACAAGATGATGAATGCACTTCGTTCTTGCCATGTCCATACATGCAAGATAATGGGATGATTACATACATGATAGATCCATATCTATTCTTAATGTTCCCATTCTTCATAAGAATTGGACACTTGGCTTTGGGATACCAACTCCATGTAACATGGACAAGTTTTCTCCCACTAAATATGTATATATTGAACCCTTCAGTATAGATTGCCAATGTATGCTCTCTCTTTTCAGGTCAAGATGTTTTCGAGAACTATCTCTATAGATCTCTATTCCTATCACATAGGAAATGTCTCTATATTCCTTAAATATAATTTCCACTTTGGATTTCCATTCTAGAAGATTTCCATTTCACATCGACATGTGGAATGTGAATACGCTCCCACTAAATCACAAATCTCTCTTTATCTTTGATATATCAGTCAAACCCTTTGACTATATTATCAAAGTAAAGATCACAGTTCTGAGTTTCTTGTACTCAATCAATCACATTGATTAGTCCATTGTAACT
The DNA here is from genome assembly GCA_963693085.1 of Alisma plantago-aquatica. Classification (NCBI taxonomy): domain Eukaryota; kingdom Viridiplantae; phylum Streptophyta; class Magnoliopsida; order Alismatales; family Alismataceae; genus Alisma; species Alisma plantago-aquatica. The sequence continues at coordinate 424,138,979 of OY856414.1, read as the reverse complement.
TATAGACTTCATTTTCATTAATGGATTCATAAACCTTACATGTTGTGTCACGTAAAAATCCTTGGTTTTATTCCTCATAGGAATGTGGTTTTTGTATCCGTATGCCAAATCTCTTAGTCATTAAGTTGCAATCAACAAGCATCATCCTTCTCAAATGGCATCCATGTGTCTTAACACTTAAGACTCATTTGCACTTATGGATTTCATCCCAATGGGTGCTACCATCAAGGTCATACCTTGTGGTTCACATGGAAGTCATTTAGGATGTAATGGTCATAAACAATAACTCAAAATCCGGTTCCTCATATTCATCTAGATAGTTGACTCATCACATGACCAACTCATCATATAGATAATCAAGGTGTATCTATCAAGGATATAAGAACTCACAACTCCTTGTGATTCTTAATGTCCTTTATTTGTGTGGGGTATTCTTTATTTAAGAAGAAATTAGTTATTTGATAACCATCCTCGAACTCCTTAGAGTATGACTCCTTTTGATTTAGACATCACCATGCCTTAATCATGGGTTCACTATGATACATTATCACAATCACTCATAAGGTTCTCAAACATTTGGTTTAAGTATCTCATTCATTGATCTCATCAATAATTAACACTTTATCAAATTTGTACTTCATCTATGATATTCTAGAACACTTCAAGATATTCATATTTGGTATTTCTCTAAACATTGATTGAAGTATTAGCATTAACTCTAATAGGTATGTAAGTACATCACATGTATTATACCTAACAAGATAATCATTCTCCCACTACCACTAGTGCAAATTGATTAATCATGTCTAAGACATTCATGTCTCTTATTGGTTCTCTAACCAAAAGAGTCTAGCTTATCCATCATATGGAAACTAGAAATGAACTCCTCATGATTTATGCCAATTTAATTATTTGATTCATCAATAACTTTTAGATATCATTTTATCTTATGCATACCAAGTACTACAAGATAAACAAGGCATTGCCACATAAATTGAAACATCAACTTTATTAATTTCTATCATTGTCATACAATATGCAAAAATAAAGTGTTTCTATTTATTAGAAAATATGAAATAGCAGTTCATAACTCTATTACATGCCTTCAAGGTAGAAAATGAACTAAAATACTCCTATCTATGGTGGCAACACTTGCCCCATTTATTCAGTGCTTTACACTTTACATCTTGGTATCATATACCTCAAAAATGTTATAAGTTTATTTCATGACACCTTCAGGTAGAGACATTTTTCACTTCCTTCTTCTTTAGTTCTTCCAGATAAAGTGGACAATTCCTTTTCCAATGTCCTAGCTTTTGACAATGGTGGCAATTGCCTCTCTTGGTCACACCTCCTTTGGCCTTGAGAGCTAAAGACGCCTTGGGCTACTGGCTAGCATCAGAACCCTTCTTAGCTTTACCCTTGCCCTTATGCTTGGACTTGCCTTTCTTGCTTCTGATCATCATCACAGACTTAGGCTTGTCCTTCTTCATCTGTGTTTTAACTGTCCTCAACATGCCTAACAACTCTATCAATGGCTTGTCAAAGTTGTTCATGTTGTAGTTCATCACAAGCTGACTATAAGATTCTGGCAACGATTGCAGTATCATGTCAGTAGCCAACTCTTGGCTCAGGGGAAATCCCAGTCTTGTCAGGTTCTCCACATACCCAATCATTTTGAGCATGTAAGGACCAACTGGATCTCCTTATGTCATGACACACTTGAACAACACCCTTGAGACATCATATCTCTCTTGTCGTGCTTGATCTTCATACATGTTCTTGAGATGCTGAATCATCTCAATGACACCCATGTTTTCATGTTGTCTCTGCAACTCGTGGTTCATGGAGCACAACATCAAGCACTTTGCATCAATGGCATCATTAGAATGCTTCTTATAAGCATCCCTTTCTGCCTTTTGTGCAGTAGGATCAGGTTCCTCTGGAACTGGAGTATCCAGGACATAGAGCTTTCGCTCTTGAGTGAGAATAATTTTCAATGTCCTAAACCAGTCATGGAAGTTAGTCCCATTCAGCTTGTCCTTCTCAAGGACTGATCGCAACAAAAAGGGATTGTTGTTTGTTGTCATTTGTACTACAAAAGGGAAAATATGCAATTTAGTCCAAAACTCACTTTTGACTTATTTGATTGATTTGAAAGGTTGACGATATAATTAGGACTTTAATTAGTTATCGCTCCCACTATTTTTGTTTAAATTGATAGACCTCACTATCAATTTGGAAGATTGTAGCGTACAATCTTCTAGTGGGTCAAGATCCTAAAATCCTCTGAGTCATGGACCAGCTAGGGCTGTCACCCACAACTTAGATCTTCTAGGTAGGCAACTCTTTCCAATTGCATCATATGAAACTCTTGAAAGATGTCATATGCAACTCCTTACCATGATCACCTCCATGCCTCAAGCTACTATATCCTATCTATGTCACCTTGTTAAGTCTGACCCAAAGCCAACACGATGAATATGCACCCTTCTAGGGTAGACCCACACATTCAACCTTCACACTTCTACGAGATAGACGGTGCACCACGCTAGGGTGTGCCCATACTTGGTTGATCAAGCTTTTCACATGTGTCACATTTGGAAGGCATCTAAAACTTTAATATTTAATGAGGGATTTGGTTTGTTAGGTACATATACATATCCAATCACCACAATACATAGTATGTATCATATACATGCTATATCCCTCAAAAACATGTGAAACAATAAAAGCGATGATTATGGCCATCCTTATGTTATTCCTCGAGCCAAGAGGAATCTCGGTCATCTAGGTCTACATCACATGCAACCTGTCCATGATGAAGTGCTATAGTCGTCCGAGTTGATCAACTCATCACATGAATGACCTGCTCGCCCTGGCCGGTCGTCTAGGTGCCACCAGCCGATTGATTGGCTCCTCCAACCGATCGGTTCGCCTGATCATCGTGCATCTCCTCATGGTCGCCACCCGATCGTCTCGCTCTAAGAACTGGTCGTCCGGATCGCGAACTGATCATTTCACTCCTTGAACCGACCGTCTAGAATGCCAACCGATCAGTTCATGCCTTGAACTGATCGTATCAGTTGTCGCCAGGTTGTCCGCCGTTCTTTGACATAACAGGAAATAAAATTCTATCCTATTTACATTTGAATTGGGAAACCCCGAGTTACATTTGGGGGAAGCAAAGGTAGGAAAGAAATCTCGAGTTATCTCGAGTTACATCAGGAATAGGAGATAGGGAATTGGTGTGCAGACCAAGATGCAAGCAACCACATACAACCAAGCACACATACATAGGGTATATTGGCCATAACCACGCTATACATCCACCATAAAACTCATTTAAGGGCAATGTGTATCGAGTGCATTTATATTACATATCATATATGAATATTGGGATTTGTGGATTTAGGATTGGACATGCATAAAGCCAATTTTATTCTCATCATATGCAATAAATAAAGGTGACAAATCAAAATTGATCATATCGATACTCCTAAAGTATAGAGCAGTTGATGTGGCTATAATACCACTGTTGGGTTTTAGGGGAGATAGAGAAGGCAGTGGAAACAAAAATTTTCTTCTCCCAAACCCAGAATAAAGGAATCGCGTTAATGTTTATACAATAGGAAGGATGGTTTGTATAGGCATACCTTGTCCCGAGGCTTGCTCGGCGACATTACCTCACGGCTTGCGCGGTCTTCACCTCCGGTCTTGGACGGTGTCTGTGCAGCTCCTGGTCTCAGCGGGACTGTCAGCTCCTGGTCTCACCGGGACTGTCAGGATTGACAACTATCCTCTGAGTGGCAGAAGTCTCCCACCTCTAAAGTAGTCCACACAGACCACCTGGAACTCCGATCTCCTTGTCCCACAAGGAATCGAAAGGAGTCGCACCCTCCTGTCAGCGTACTAGTCACCGACACACTCTCCTACAACTAGTTGCCTTTCTACAGTTGTCTTTCCCTTACTGTGCCTCCCTTATCAGGTAGAACTTTCTCGGTCTCTCTCTAGGTTACCAAAACTAGAGAGAAAGACAACTGTATAGAGCAACTGGTGCACTGAGTTGTTGTTCCTGAGAAGCCCCCACTACCCCTATATATATAGGAGGGTCATGGGACAGGGTTCTCTATCCTGGGCAAAGAGGGATTAATGCAGGAGTAGAATGGTTCAAGAATTTTCCACAAAACAACCAACTGCACCACTCGAACCGATCATTTCAAGCATGAACTGATCAGCTGGGGTCCTGAGCCGATCGTTTCACACCTGAAATGATCGATTGGAGCACCTGAGCTGATCGGTTCAAGCATGAGTCGATCGGTTCGTGGTCCTGATCCAACTCAAATTGAATTTCAAATTTGTTTTTGATTAATCAAATATTAATCCTTGTTCAAATTGAATTTGTATAAGTGAAACAAATTGTATTTGCAAAATAGTCTTCTGACTTTCCAAACGGTCTCAGTTAGACTAGTTGAGCTGATCGGTTCAACCCTTGAACCGGTTGTCTCAGCCTGTCTTGAGTCGATCAGTTCATCACATGAGCCGATCAGTTCAGTAACCTGAGCCAATCGGTTCATCCCATGAGTCGATCAGTTGGGGCAGCAGACTATGCAAAATTAGTCAATTGTAGTTTCAATCAATCTGATACTCTAATCAATCGATCCAACACCTTGAATACTATGATTTTGAGCTATCAATTAATTGAGTGTTTAATTGAACTACTAAACTCCTTTAGTAATCAATCTAAACATTATGTGTGGAAAAACTCCTCTTCCAGGTTAGATCCTATGTGTGTGACCCTACAGGTCCATTTCACGTTGGCAGTGAAAGTCCATAACACTTATGACTTCACAAGCAAAGAGCGGTGCCTAGTCGTACATCAGTGCTACCCAAGTGAAATAGAAAGTTGGAGAACAACTTTCAATCCTACAATCCGTTAATGGTGTTACAGTGAATGTATAATTCCTTTGTCACTAATATCTCGAATGAACTCAAGGCATGGAACAGTCATCCTGACAATGTTCATTCACTTTCTTAATCTCGGAGTAGATTGGAAGAGATATGTATGACATCAATATCACATATTGATTCACACATGCATGCACACACCTATCTCAATCCTACTCATCAAGTGGCCATGGATATCAAACTCCCTCAGGAGGGACAAATCCCATATCTATCATTCACCCCTCAAAATCCCCATGTGTCAAAGCCACCCAATCATCACCTTTATAACAACCCATGTTTCAAGACTGCACTTGATGATGTCAAAGTTACCCAACGACATGTGTTGAGTGTAGTGATGTTAGGTCAAAAAATCACACTCACCACCATCACTGTGAGAACTGACTGTGACTACCATGTCATGGTTCCATGTGTCAAACTCACGGTGGGTCTGTCTGGTAAACTTGTTCTCTAACAAGTACCTATGTGTTTGGTTTGATATCTCCATATCATGACTAATGAGATTATGTCATCAACCAACACCATAATCTAGTCTTGTGTGTCATTGCTGTTTATCTACCTTCCACAATGACATCCAACTAGGGACATAATAAGGATGTACAAACTCTTATCATCTGTATGATCTCATCATTCAGGTCCTGAACCTGAAGGCATACGTCATTGAGTACTGTCATTCTCTAGACATTCAATATGTTCTATCATTATCTCATATGACTGAACCAGAAAGAATTGGAAGCTTGTCTTTGATCTTTATCAAATCAATCTTAATGTATCCCACCAATCATCCCATGATTGGCTCTCAGGGCATAAATACCAACAAGGGGGTCATCCAATGTGAATCATATTTGACCCTAAGCAAAGATACTACACAACTATATTACGTTTTATATTAAATGCCCTAAGGAGATGAGGTATACCACTCATGCTCCAACTGACCACTGCTAAGTCAAAATCAATGCCATACAAGATCAATGGAAGAGTCAAAATCCATGATCTCTCCACACCCTCGGTCATTCCGAGTCCACCGCAGTGATGTATATAGTCCAACTATGAAATAGCCTAGTCTGCCTTAGTATATAGGACCAGCACTAGTGAAAACTGAGTTACGACTGTAGTCTCACTCCTTCCAATGTATGATCACAACCATCCTCAAAAGATATCATATATATACATTGTATCACATTCATTGATATGTAGCCTCGACCATTCTCATGCCAGGGTATGACCGTAGCCAATCCTGTGAAATGCATATACTTGACAGTATACGACTCTGAGCTTCCTCTAAGGGAGAACTCATTTCACCATCCAACAAGTACTTACACTGAAGATGGATCTATGGAACATGGAAACTACATGATTAATGTTTCACTTTATTAGTTATGTCAATTGGGTGAATTAAGGCTTCATCATACAAGTGGACATGCAAACCCTAATTTAATCTAGCAAGCATAACTGTATAACAATGTCAGAAGATATAAAATGTATAAAGTGTGAAATTGTCACATCAACACATGATACTTATACCATTGCCATTCAGAAGGCCATCAACATTATCACATCACTAGGGGATATCAACCCCCCATCACATCACTGGAGGATATCACATCATACTAAGCTTTAAGCATCTTCCAGTTCATAAGACCCATCACACAAGTCATGTATATAATCATCATCTCATCATGCCTCGACAAGGCTCACATTTATTACCCTATGTCACATAAGCATCACCATAGCATTCACTAGCTATGATATCCATTCAACATGCAAGGTTAGATTGACACAAGTAGGATAAAGAAAACATCATCACAATGCTAGTTATGTTAAGAAGGTACAATAAGTACATCATAAGATTGAAATCAGGGTTAGAGCTTCATATGTAGCCGATTGGGGTTTTACATCACAACTCTATCATTAAACCCTAGATATCTCACCTTCCAACATTCTTGGAACAAGTGGGTCAACCATAACCAACATCACTCCACCACACCAAGGGACAACATGCCAATAAAAAATATCAATTCAAGAAGGTAAGAGATAAAGAGGTTAGGTAGTTGATGAACATACATCATGTTGGTAAAAGGTCATGGCCAAGACCAGCGACCAAGCATCACCACCACACACTGGTGGTCGAAGGGGTCATCATATTATCAACGACTGAAAAGATCATAAGGTCGAAGACACACCTAAGGTTAGCGACCAAAACCAACAAAACAAAGCCATCACCTCATGTCAAAGGGTCGTAGGGAAATCATCACCTTGATCGACCAGATCTTCACCAAAACCAAAAGGTCAAAGGGGGGTCCATTAATCCCAGCAGTCGAAGGGAAATCAACCATCCAAGCAACCAAAGAGGAGGATTGGTCTAAGCAACCAAAGAGAAAACTACTCAACCGAAAAAGCATTCTATGTGACCAAAACCAAAGTGATTATCTAAGCAACCAAATTCCATATCTAAACCTTCAACAACTTAGAACATAGCATGAAGATCATCTTAGAGAGGAAAATTGCTCACAAAATAGAATCAAAATAGGTAGTTATCAACTTGAAACCCAAAACCTCAAAGGAGGAAAACATAAGAGAAGAAACATGTTCAAAACCCTAGAATCATGCACCACATATGATCAACACAAAATCCATGAGTTGAGGAATGAAAACTTAAGATCAATCACATGAGAACAGAACCAAACTCCACCTTATGCAGGGTAACCGAACTAAGAACCAAGGTAAAAAAATCAAGGTTGAGATGCATGCCAAACCTTCATCATCTTCATCATCTATATTTCAGGTAGGGGAATTAGGGTTTAAGTAAAGAAATAAGTGCATGCAAGATCATTATAGAAAGACAACCCTAATCAAGATATCATTATCAAAAGAAAGTTATCACTGTTTAGAATGAGTTGCATGTAAGATTAAAGTGCAATAATAGAGAGGGAAGATAGTTATATAACCCGCCTTAGATGATCGTGCAATAGTTATATAACCCGCCTTAGATGATCGTGCAACCACCTCCAAGTAAAGATCTAAAAGAAAGAGAGAAACCTAGCCTTGACCTCCTCCACAACCAAGATAATCACCACCTTAAAAGATAAAGAAAACCCTAGGTCAAATGGCAAGAAAGAGAACTAAAACCTTAGACTGAAAAGAACAAGACAGGAGAGAAAAGGGAGAAGAGTTTCTCCACTCAACTTGAGTACTACCTTGGAGACCCAAGGATTCGACCCAAGAGAGAGGAGTACCTACATCCCAAAACAAGCACCACCATGGATGATCCATGGATTCGGCCAAGAGAAGAAGAAAGGGGTAGGGTTTTGCTAGAAAACAAAATCAAGAGGTTGGATCACTTACCGAGGATCAAAGAACCATCAAAGATCACTAAGGAAGAGTAGATCCAAGCTTGAATCACCACATGCAAAGGATATCGACCACAAAGCACCAAGGTTGAGCTCCTTCTTCACCAAGCACACAAGGGCCAAACTCAAGTAAAGAGAGAGGGAAAGAGGTAGCAAAAGGATCATATGCATGTGAGAGGAGATGTTCATATACTCAAGGTTGGAGGGAGGTGAAAGGGATTAGGTGTCAAGATGTTAGGGCACAAAAAGAAAACTTATCCACCAAAGGATCGACCATGCATCTACTAAAACCATACATGCAAGCTAGGTCATGAAAAAAAAGAAAACTAAGTGACCTCACTTGGTCATGGATGACCATCGGTCGTAGGAAACAAGGCCACAAGGGTGCATGGTCGCATAAAACCAAGTGACCCAAGGCACTCAACCCCTAGGTCAAGCAACCCAAGAGAAAGCTCCAAACCTAAGTGACTCAAGGGATCTCAAAGATCAACCAAAAACTAATTTCACCACATATAAAACACTAAGGATCATCAAGGGTGGTCGTTGAAAGACCCAAAACTAAAACGGTCAACATAGGGCATCAAGGCAAACCCTAGAAACCACACTCAACATGTCACCACTTCTCTCCTCATCAAACCAAGACACAGCAAGGTACCTCAAGGCACCATATTCTCTCTCATGATTCCAAGGCACAAAGGGCACAACCTAAATGTGACAAATTGCAAGATTATCCCTCAACATGTGTAATTTGCAACTTGGTCCAAAACACACAAACATAGCTCAAACAACATCCAAAATGAAATCACAAGTGTGTCACATGATATTAAGGCATCTCAAGAGATTAGATTAAGGTTTAATCATATTAATAAGCCAAGCAAACACAATCAGGCATTAAGCTAGGTCAGGGGCCTTACAACTATAAACCCCTTATAAGGATTTATCTCCCAAAATCATATGCGAAAAGAGATGGGTACTTCCTACACATCTCTTCCTCAAGTTTCCACGTGGCTTTCTCTACACCATAATGATGCCAAAAAAACCTTAACCAACACGATATCCTTCTTATTCAACTTCTTGATCCTCCTATCCAGGATCAACACAAGACCTTCCACATAGGATATGTCCTCATCCAACTCTACCTCTACTGGTTGCAAAACCAACTCGGTGTTAGGGTGACACTTCCTCAACATCAAAACATGAAACACCGGATGCAACCTCTGCAACTCAAGTGGCAACTCCAACTTGTAGGCTACCTTTCCAACATGTTCCACCACTGGGTAAGGTCCCATATATATAGGAGCCAACTTACCCTTCTTCCCAAACCTCAAAACACCTTTCTAAGGAGAGACCTTAAGGTACACTTTGTCTCCCGCTTGGAACTCCAACGGTCTATGCCGATTATCAGCATACAAATTATGTCTGTCCTGGGATGCTTTCAATTGTTGTTGAATCACTATGATCTTCTTTGTCATATGTTGCACAAGCTTAGGACCCAAAAGTTGATATTCATCAGGCTCGTACCAACACAAAGGAGATCTACAACGTCTCCCATACAAATATTCATACGGTGCCATAGCAATTATCCTCTGGTAACTGTTGTTATATGCAAACTCTATCAAACTAAGGTGTACATCCCAACTACCCAAGAACTATAGAACACATGCTCTCAATAGATATTTTAAGATTTGGATTGTCCTCTCTGATTGTCTATCTGTCTGTGGGTGAAATGTTATGTTGAACTTCAACTATGCATCCATAGTTGTGTGTTGAAGTTCCCAAAAATGACTGGTCAACTGAGGACCTCTATCTGACAAGATGGTTTTTGCGATACCATGCAAGTGAACAATCTCATCAACATATATCTGAGCCAAATTCTCTGATGTGCACGTCGTCTTCACATGCAAAAAGTGTGTTGTATTTATCGATAGGTCCACTATCACCCATATGGAATCATGTCCCTTGGTTGTCCTAGGCAAACAAACCATAAAGTCCATCGTGACATGATCCCACTTCCAATGTAGTATAGGTAATGGTTGCAAAGTACCTACATGATTTTGATGCTCTACCTTAACTTGTTGGCACACAGCTTACTTTGTCACAAACTCAACCATGTCAAGCTTCAAGCTAGGCCACCAATACAAATCCTTAAGATTATGGTACATCTTGGTACTACCTGGATGCATAGCGTACATAGAAAAGTGAGCCTCTTCCAAGACCATCTTCCTTAGATTATCAACATTAGGAACCATGACTCTAGTGTGGTAACATACTGTCCCATCCTCTATCTCATGGAAGCCATCACACTTCTCGTTGTAGAACTCTGATCGGATCAGTTGTATCACAATATCATCTTGTTGTGCATCTCTGATCTATTTCCTCGACGCGGGCTTCACCTACAACTGTGCCAACAGTCCTGCTAGCATGGATACCTCCAACTTCACATTCATTTGACGCAAGTAAACTAACATGTCTCTCTTATGGCACACCAAAGAACATAACTACGCCTTATCAGCAGATGATGATGAAGAAGACTTCTTCTTAGAGCATATTCCACCACATTCGCTTTCCCTAGATGGTAATATATGGTGCTATCATAGTCGTTGATCAGCTCTATCCAGCATCTCTACCGCATGTTCAACTCCTACTGCAAAAATATATACTTCAGATCCATGTAGTCGTGAAGATCTGATACTTCTCCCCATAAAGGTATTGCCTCCTGATCTTCAAAGAATGGACTACCACAACAAGCTCCAAATCATGTGTTTGATAGTTCTCCTTATGCTTTTTCAACTGTCATGTGCAAAAGAGATCATAATCTTGTCTTGCATCAACACATAACCTAGACCATTCCTCGAGGCATCACAAAAGATAATGTAGCCTTTTCCTTATTCTGGCAACATTAGCACTGGAGCACTAGTAAGCTTCTCCTTCAACAACTGGAATGCACATTGACACTTGTCATCCCAGATGAAAGGTACATCTTTCCACATCAGCTTTGTTAGGGGTAACTCTATAGCATTGAAGTTCCTGGTGAACCTCATGTAGTAGCCTGCCAAACCTAAAAAACTATGGATTCTATCGATGTCTTAGTCTTCTCCCACTCTATCACAGATTCAATCTTCTTGGGGTCTACATGAACACCCTCAGTAGATATCACACATCCAAGAAAGGACATCGCCTTCAACCAAAATTCACATTTGTTGAACTCCGCATACAATTGATGTTTTCATAACAAGGTTAACACCTGACACACATGTTGTTGGCTGTCTTGACTATATATCATGATGTCATCTATGAACACCACCACAAATTGGTCAAGGAAAGATTTGAACACCCTGTTCATCAAGTCCATGAACATTGCAGGTGCATTGGTTAGCCCAAACGAAATAACCACAAACTCATAGTGACCATATCTCATCCTAAAAGCTGACTTTGACATGTCATCTACCTTGATCTACAACTGGTGATATCCATACCACAAGTCTATCTTCAATAACAATGTGGCACCTTGCAATTGGTCAAATAAATCATCAATCCATGGAAAAGGATACTTGTTCTTTATTGTCACTTTGTTCAACTGCATGTAATGAATATAGAGCCTCATAGATTCATCTTTTTTCTTCATGAACAACACAGGAGAACCCCAAGGAGACGTGATTAGTTTGATAAAGCCTTTCTCAAGGAGCTCTTGCAAATGTTTCTTCAACTCTGACATCTCAAATGGAACCATCCTGTACAGTGTTTGTGCTATCAGTTGTGTGTCGGGTACCAGATTGATTTCAAAATCAATCTCTCTAGCTGGAGGAACACGTATTCAAACTCACAGACAACTGGAACCTCCTAGATACTCAGACTCCTCACCTTGGTTACCACCACATGTGCTAAGAATGTATCACAACCATATCTCGTCAACTATTATATCGTCATCGTCGATACCAGACACGTAGGGAGAATCTTCCTATCTCCTTGGCAGATCCACGACACATCGCCATCAATAAATGTTGCCACTTTGGGATTACAATCCAAAACCACCTGATGCTTCTCTAAGGTATCCATTCCAAGGATCACATCAAATCCATGTATGTCAATTGGTATAAGATCCACTTGAATGTTATGTCCTGAAAAAGAAATGACACTGTAAGGACATACCTCCCACAGCTCATCGAGACTGACCAATAGGTTTTCTAAATGAAGGCTATCATCTCTACAACTAAAAGGAAAAGAACAACTAGCAATCACTTCTTCAGTGATAAAAGAGTGTGTTGCACCTGGGTCAACCAAAATAGGTATAAAGCAAGAAGAAGACAAATCAGAATGAAATAACTCCATCTAACTTGTCATGACTCATGGGTTGACCACTCCTCTGGGATGAATCATGGCATAGAATTAAGTCATTGCCTTTTATCGTCCCATTCCTCTACTATCTTATCCAGTAGAACTAGCTTGTGATGCATGTCCATGTCCACTTCCATTACTACCTCTATGAGCCATGTGGACTCTATCTCGGTTGTTGTGTCACTTCATCATACTTCACTGGACATGTCCACCTCAGATTTCATGCTTGTCCACACTTGTGGAAAACCATGGTCTCGTACCGTGTCCTAGATAGTCCCGTCACTAACACTGAAGCTGTGTTGTGTGCTCCTACAGGCAGAAAACTACGACATCTACCTCTTCTTGGAAACCAGTGAGACTACACTTCTAACATTTGTTGTCACTGTGGTACTTAGAACCTAGGCTTCTTGAATCCTTCATATGACTACCCTTGATACTGCACAAGTCTCTTCTTGGCATTCACCTCACATTTTTCCACAACTAATCTCTCTATCCTCCTGACGGACTGCACAAACGTGGCAAACTGCACCCTATTCTCTAAGGTTGTCACCAGTGTCGTCAACTTGGAGCTCAAACCCTTCTCAAAGAGTTTGATCCTCTCTTGATATTTCATAGACATATGAGGACAAAACCTCAGCAGCTCCATAAAATTTTCCTCATATTCATTGATCGACATAGATCCTAGTCGGATCTTCTCAAATTGTGAAATCTTCTAGTCCACATAGGTCTAAGGAAAGTATAGACTAACATCACATCAGAACTCCTCCCAACTGATAGTATCACCGGGCCTCTTCTCCTCCTTGGTGGCCCACTAATGGTCAACACTCCCTTTCAAAAGGTACACAACATGCTTCACTTTGTCTGCTTTAGGGATGATGAGGATCTTGAAGGCCTTTTCCAACTCTGTCAATCATAGGTCAATATTCGTTGGATCCTCCGTACCAACATAATACACCACCCCAACTCTATGTAAACTCTTAAAGGTCTTCCCCCTACCCAAGGATTCTACATTGGGAATAGCTACCCTAGACTAGGGTACGGGCATTCTGTCTGCCATGTGTGTCATCGTCCATGAACTGCCCAAACAAGGACTAGAAGGCAAGGTTTTCCATCATGGCCAGGTTAAATTGGGGCACGTAAAGCGCCTAATATTCTCTCTCCTATTTCCTTGCACCACCTTCGGGTGAAGCAACACTGCTCTCAACATTCTCTAGATATCTTTTTTTCTCCTCTTCTTCTTTTGTATAAGTAGAAGTTATCATAAGATATATTATAGAACACTAAAATAGACACACACCCTAGTCCTATGTCTCTATTAGACTCAGCGAACCTAGAGCTCTGATACCAACCTAAACTGTGACACTCTGACACACCACAAAGTGAGATTACTCAAAACAAAGTGCAGAACTAATGCTAATCAACCAGGTTACCAGAAAACACAGGAAATTAAAATCAACTTCATATATCCACCTCAAATGGAAGCATATTGCATCTGAGTCCACAAAATCCACCTGTAACATATCTCATACCAAAATATTATTGCATAGCACCGTTCACTAGCTCACTGGCCACAACTTGTACAAGAGGTAACCTATTCATATAAATACATGCCATATTTTTACAACAAGGCATACAACCAAAACATCATTGTGATATACAACATCTATGAAACAACCCCAATGACCTGAGAGTAAAAGGATGATGTGTAGAACTATGCTACAAAACACTAGCAACATGTCTAACCTTTCGATAACTATTGATCCTCTTGATGCTCAGCCTCAACCACACAATCTATACCATGTCGTGCACAACCACCTAAAAGATTTGGAAACCCATGGGGTGATACCACATCCCAACAAGAGATATAACTCTCTGTCAACGTCTATTATAAGTACAAATAGATTATATAGAGCAGATTAAACGTCATAAATAGATAAGAATGTCTAAGCAAATTAAGTATCTACAACTAAGCATTAGAACATCTTATTCTTTTAGAAGGAATATGAAGAACATGTATAACTGTTATAAACTAAACAATACAAGCAATAAGGCAAGGGGGTCATCCAATGTGAATCATATTTGACCCTAAGAAAAGATACTACATGACTATATTATGTCTTTTATTATGCCCTGGGATATGAGGTAAACCACTCATGATCCAACTGACCACTTCTAAGTTGAAATCATTGTCATACAAGATCAATGGAAGAGTTCGAATCCATGATAACTCCACACATTGGGTCAATTCAAGTCCGCCACAGTGACATATAGAGTCCAACTACAAAACATCCTAGTCTTCTTTGGTATTTAGGCCCAACACTAGTGAAAATTGAGTTACGACCACAATCACACTCCTACCGAGGTATGACTGTATCCATCCACAAAATATATCATATATATACATTGTATCACACCATTGAGATACAGCCTCGACCGTTCTCCTACCAGGGTATGACCGCAACCAATCATGTAAAATGCATATACTCAATAGTATACGACTCCGAGCATCCTCTAAGGGATAACTCGTTTCACCATCCAGAAAGTACCAACGTTGAAGATGGATCTATGGCAAAGGGCAACTACATGATTAAGGTTTCACTTTATTAGTTATGTCAATTGGGTGAATTAAGACTTCATCATACAAGTTGACACACACAATCCTAATTTAATCTAGAAAGCATAACTGTATAACAACATTAGAATATATAAAATGTATGAAGTGTGAACTTGTCACATCAACACATGATAGTTATACCATTTCCATTCACAAGGCCGTCCACATTATCATATCACTAGGGGATATCAATCCCTCATCAAATCATTAGAGGATATCACCTCATACTAGGCTTAAAGCCTCTTCCAAGTTATAAGACCCATCACACAAATGATGAATATCATCATCATCTCATCATGCCTCAATAAGGCTCACATTTATTACCCTATGTCACATAAGCATCACCATATCATTCACTAGCTATGATATCCATTCAACTTGCATGGTTAGATTGACACAAGTAGGATAAAGAAAACATCATCACAATGCTAGTTACGTTAAGAAGGTATAATAAGTACATCATAATATTGAAATCAGGGTTAGAGCTTGATATGTTGTTGATTAGGGTTTTACATCACAACACTATCATCAAACCCTAGATATCTCACCTTCCAACATTCTTGGAACATGTGGGTCAACCATCACTAACATCACTCCTCCACCACACCAAGGGACAACATGCCCAAGAAAATACATTAATTCAAGAAGGTAAGAGATAAAGAGGTTAGGTGGTTGATGAACATACATCATGTTGGTCGAAGGTCATGGCCAAGACCGGCGACCATGCATCACCACGAAGGGGTCATCATCATATTAACGGTTGAAGAGATCATAAGATCGAAGACACACCTAAGGTCAATGACCAAAGCCATCACCTCATGTCAAATGGTCATAGGGAAACCATCACCTTCATTGACCAGAGCTTCACCAAAATCAAACAGTCAAAAGGGGTCCACTAATCCCAGTGGTTGATGGGAAATCAACAATCCAAGCAACCAAAGAGGAGAGCTGGTCTAAGTGACCAAAGAGAAAACTATTCAACCTAAGAAGCATTTTATGGGCCAAAAACCAAAGTGATTATCTAAGTGACCAAACTACATTTGTAAGACTTCAAAAACTTAGAACATAGCTTGAACATAATCTTGGAGAGGAAAACTACTCATGAAATAGAATCAAAATAGGTATTTATCAACTTGAAATTGAAAACCTCAAAGGAGGAAAACATAAGAGAAGAAACATGTTCAAAACCCTATAATCATGCATCATGTCAGATCAACACAAAATCCATGAGTTGAGGACTAAAAACTCAAGATCAAGCACATGAAAATAGAACCAAACTCCACCTTATTCAAGGTAACCGAACCAAGAACCAAGGTAACAAAACCAAGGTTGAGACGCATGCCAAACCATCATCTTCATCATCTAGATTTTAGGTAGGTGAATTAGGGTTTAAGTAAAGAAATAAGTGTAGGAAAGATCATTATAGAAACACAACCTAATCAAGATATTATTATTAATAGCAAGTAATCAAGTTTTATAATGAGTTGCATGTAGGATCAAAGTGCAATAATAGATAGGGAATAGAGTTATATAACCCGCCTTAGATGATGGTGCAACCACCTCCAAGAAAAGCTCTAAAAGCAAGAGAGATACCTAGCCTTGATCTCCTCCATGAACAAGCTAGTCACCACCTCAAAAGATAAAGAGAACCCTAGGTCAAAGGGAAAGAAAGAGAACCACAACTTCAAGGCCAAAAAGAACAAGAAAGGAGAGAAAAGGGAGAAGAGTTTATCCACTCAACTTGAGTACTACCTTGGCGACCCAAGGTTTCAACCCAAGAGAGAGGAGTACCTCCATCCCAATATAAGAACCACCATGGAAGATCCATGGATTCAGCTAAGAGAAGAAGAAAGGGGTAGGGTTTTGCAAGAAAATGAAATCAAGGGCTCGGATCTCTTACCAAGGATCAAAGAACCACCAAAGATCACCAAGGAAGAGTAGATCCAAGCTTGGATCACCACATGCAAAGGATCTCAGCCACCAAGAACCAAGGATGAGTTCCTTCTCCACAAAGCAATCAAGGGTTGTGATAAAGGAAAGAGAGAGGGAAAGAGGTAGCAAAAGGATCATATGCATGTGAGAGGAGGGGTTTATATACTCAAGGTTGGAGGGAGGTGAAATGGATTAGGTGTCAAGAGGTTAGGGCACCAAAAGAACACTTGTCTGCCAAAGGATCATCCATGCATCCACTAAAACCAAGCATGCAAGCTAGGTCTTGAAAAACAAGAAAACCAAGTGACCTCACTTGGTCATGGTGACCATCTGTTGTAGGAAACAAGGCCACAAGGGAACAATGTCACATAAAACCAAGCGATCCAAGGCACTCAAACCCTAGGTCAAGCGACCCAAGAGAAAGCTCCAAAGCTAAGCGACTGAAGGGATCTCAAAGCCAAACCAAAAACTCATTCAACCTCATAGAAAACACTAAGGATCATCTAGAGTGGTCATTGAAAGACCCAAAACTCAAATGGTTAACATATGGTCAACATCAACATAGGGCATCAAGGCAAACCTTAGAAACCACACTCAACATGTCACCACTTCTCTCCTCATCAAACCAAGAAACAACAAGGATCCCCAAGGAACCATCTTCTCTCTCTTGATGCCAAGTCACAAAGGGCACAACCTACATGTGACAAATTGCAAGATTACCCCTCATCATGGGTAATTTGCAACTTGGTCCAAAATAAGCAAACATAGTTCAAACAACATCTAAACAGGACCAAACTGAAACCAAAAGCATGCCACATGATATTAAGGAATATCAATATATTAGATTAAAGGTTTAAGCATCTTGCTAAGCCAAACAAACACAATCAAGCATTAAGCTAGGTTAGCGACCTTACAGAAAAGAGTGTGTATGGCATCAAAAATGGGGTTAACAAGAAGAGGGAGAAGAAAGAAAGATAATGGAATGCTCACTTGGGTGTGAGGAGGTGAGAAGAGAGATTTCCAACTTCAACTTACTCAACCAATCTCTGGCAGTACAAATGTTGAAAATGAGCGGGCACACTTGGATCTGGCCCCTATCCATGGGAGCTTGATTTGAGGCCCCTCATTGGTTGGGCTAGAGAGTATGGATAGGTGATGTGGAAGGGGGGAAATTCACAGTCCCTAAACCAAGCTCATAGTTGAGAGGAAAAGACAAGATTGTTGATGTGGCAAGTCAGTATAACAAATCATTTTTGAGTTTGTGTTCATCTAGCCTGATTGAAAATTTCATAACTTTCAAACCTTAGCTTCGATTGAGGTAAAAAAATTTACTTCGTTTACAAGTTTGCTTCAGGCTTTACTAAATTTTTTGTATCCAATATGATGATGTTGAGTCACTCAATATGGAAATTCATATTTGAAAGTGAAATATTACACTTAACTTTTGTCAAATGAGTACAATGTGACATTTAATCAAATCCAACTCATCAATTGAGAACAAAGTGACTTTAGTTCATCCAATTGAGGGTGAGAGATATTGTTGGAAGAAAAAGAGAATCTTATGAGTTTAGATGTGTATAATTAAAAGAGTGAGAAATTCCATATTGTTACAATATGTATATGTATATGTATATGTATATGTATATATATGGGATTAAGAGAGAAAGATTTCTCCCCCCCTCTCCCATAAAATGTAGAGGAGACTAGACACTTTAACACTTTATATATATATATATATATATATATATAGAGAGAGAGAGAGAGAGAGAGAGAGAGGGAGAGAGAGATAGAGAGAGAATAAAACTAAAATAGAATTGAATATGTATAGAATTGCTTTTCTCTAATGTTGATAATAAGAAAAGTAAATATATAGTGTTGATCTATGCTGATGAGATAGACACTCTAAAAAGTTGAGCTCATTTGAATAAGTATAGCCCTTGCATCTTAATATAGCAAAAATTAAAGGCTTGAAATTTATTCAAATATTAGATGGATGACCTAAAATTATCCAAATGAGTTGAAAATTAGTTTATAGATAACTCATGAGGTGAAGAATAAGATCCTATGATTAGATTTTATATATAGTCGGTCCAATAATGTAAATGATTGAGTTCTATTATGCTCGAATAGAACTTATTCTATCTTAGTATGACTCTCTCTCTCTCTCTCTATATATATATATATATATATATATTTGTGTGTGTGTGTGTGTGTTTGTGTGTGTGTGTAATATTATATTTTTGTGTGTATGTATGAATGTGTAAATTTATATGTGTATAGATATGTGTGTTCATATATATCTATATATATATTGATCCCACTATACACTCAAAGTGGTGTTGACCTATGAAGAATCTTCTTAACAAAATACAAACTATTGTTATTCATATTTATAACAAATATAGGGTAAGTACAAAATTTAAACTTAGTTGGATGATTGTAAATCACCCATACAAAGACAACAAAACTGATGTACATAACTAATTTCAAGTTCTTCATTTTTATCTTTAGATACATGAAGTACAAGTGTTCAAACAGGCTCATATTTTATACATACAATGATATTTGGATATCCAAGAAGAACAACAGTTTTATATTTCAAAATTAATATTGCATTATGAAAGATGAGTCAAGAGTATTTGCGTCTAGTACACTCGAGAGTATCAAAATCTGACTATATAAATATACCGCAAGCTCTTTTTTCTCAATATGTGTTTGTTCTCATTAGAACTTTGTTCTCACTAGTGTGCTTGAATGTATTTAAGGATCTCGGCTCCCCCTTTGGGTATCTTGAAGATATTAATCTTCTCTTGCAACATGGAGAGAAGGAGGTTCCCACCTGATTGTGTGATACATTGGTTCCTTTAGATTTATCCATGTCACTTGGATCTCGAACCGAGTGCTTGAATGCATTTAAGGATCTCGGCTCCCCCTCTAGGTATCTTGAAGATATTCCTCTTATCTTGCAATGTGGAGAGAAGGAGGTTCCCACCTGATTGTGTGATACATTGGTGCCTTTAGAGTCATCCATGTCACTTGGGTCTCAAACATAGTGTTTTACAACATTATATTTATGTCATAGACTTCGTAATATGTAATTAACATAATCATCTTTTTTGTAATATAAGTTATGATTTGGCACCCATATGTGGAGATTATATATATATATATATATATATATATATATATATATGCTCTAACAATCCATTCCTAAATGGGAATTTCTTGTGATGTCTTCTTAGTGATGTTGTTGATCATGATTGTCGGGATGTTTAGGGGTAAACTTATGAATTGACCCCATGATAGTGTACCTTGGGATGTCAACGGTGACGGTATGAGAAAGGTAAAGACTTACCTTTATCCATTAAGTATAACAGATAAGGGTATGGATAACTCTGTACTCCATCAATATCCTTACCCTCTTAACCATCAGGGTAAACATAAAGAGCAAGGGTGAAATATGGAATTCAAATATCTACTTAAAATGTATACTAACATTAACAAATATCTATCTAAAATGTTTAGTAACATTAACAACAATGTCAAAAGTAAGAAATTCCAAACAAAATAATTGAAATAGGTGGCATATATTGAATATGATATATATATATATATATATATGTATGTATTGTGTATTCTATTCAGATTTACTCTTTTAGTCGTATAGTTATTTTTAATCATCGTAGTTACTTTTTTGTCCAACGAGTTACTTTTCTGATCGTATAATTACTCTTTTGACTTACAAGTAGTGAACTCCAGACTACCAGTGCGAGTATTGAATGAATGCTTATATATATATATATATATATATATATATATATATATATATATACACACACACACACATATATATAGAGAGAGAGAGAGAGAGAAAGAGAGAGAGAGAGAGAGAGTCAGGTTAGAATACACTGGAGTGTACAGATCGCACGAATACACTCAAGTGTGTTTGCATATCAAGACTATTTTTTGCAAAATGTAAACCATTAATCTTCATCGTCATACTATAACTAGGCTACATACAAATTTTGAGCCCATTTGGATGAGTGTAAGTCGCTCATCCAAGGGCAACAAAATCGACACGCGAAACTAATTTGAAATGCATAATTTTTGTGGTCTTTATAACATGACCTATAAATGTCCAAATGTGCTCAAATTTTGCGTATGAGCTATTCACAACATGTTTAAGAAGATCAACATATTAGATTTTTGAAAAAATATTGTATCATGAAAAACTACTTGAGTGTATTCTGCTCTGAATACACTCGAGTGTATTCTAACCTGACTCTCTCTCTCTCTCTCTATATATATATATATATATATAATGTGTGTGTATGTGTGTGTGTAGGGATGATCTCCTGTGGACTACAGACTATACAGACTATCGCTCTATCCCACGCCCAACTTTTCAGTGTACGCTCCTCACCGTGTGTCTCTTTGTTTCCCCACTCTCGTGTTTTTCTCATTATCCGTTACTAACTATTAACACGTCTTTACTAAGGACATGTTTGGTTTTTTTTTAGAGGTAAAGGTCATAGCATATATTTAAATCACATTAAGCAAACACCTGCTTTAGTGAGTTCGTACAAGGCAAAGTGGAAATAATAAAAATGTTTAGGCCGGAAGGAGATAAAGGCTAAGTTATGATGATGAGGGGGAGGCACCCCTTTAACAAGCCTCAAGAAGCATTTAAAGAAGAAAATAACTAAAGTCTAGGAAAAAGATTTTTAGATCCTAGTTAGGTGTTTTCATTGATGTTGTTGTACTATACAGACTCCTGTTTCATCATCCACCATGGCTTTAAGGTCGCAGAGAAACCTGGCTTTTGATTCACCTTCATCAGAATCAGCTTGTCCTTCTTCTATTTGTTTACCTGCATTTTGATAGAATGTGAAGATCTTCATCTATTTGTGATATAATATTTTGTCTCATTTTTTGGTTGTTGTTGAATATTCTGTTGTTTCTTTCTTTCCAGAGATTCCAAATGATGGTGATGAATATGTCGCTTCCCTTGAAGTTTTTGTATTGTCTATTTGGTGTGATTTGTGGTGGAAAAGTTGCTTCCTTGATATCTAAAATGTAATTGTGTGTGTAGTGTAAGATGATGTTTTGTGAGGTGGTACACTTGAAGAAGATGTGATCAACTGAGTCAGAATTTGTTTTGCATAGAGAACATCTGAAAGGACCAATGAAGCCTTTTTTTGTAAGGTATTCTCATGTGAGCAACTTGTTATGCAGAAGAAGCCACAGAAATGTTTTATGTTTTTGCGGCCATTTCTGTTTCCATATTTTTGTGGTGGGTGAGGCGAAGCCTCTGTAGGTGAGAAAAGAGTAGGCTCCCTTAACCGAGTAAGTGTTTCCCCATTTCCATGTTATTTTTTTTGAGGTGTTTTTTTCCAAGGAGAGCTTTAAATTACAGAATTCATCTTGTCTGAGATGCATGATGATGCATCTTTTAAGATAGTTTGTTCTGTTGCTGGTTATAAGGTGGAGAGCTTTATCCATTTTGATTTTAAGTAGATTGTTTGGGATGGTCCAGTTTGGGTGAAGATTTATGACTGTTTTCAAACCATGGATCGGACTAGAAAGAGATATTCAGGTGGGAGTGTGGAGGGGTGTTGATAATTTGAGTTATTTTTTGGATATTTTTGTTTATGTATTTCCAAAGGGGGGATGTAGATTTTTTTGAGACTATATGCCAGGGAGGGGAGTTTTGGTAGTATTTGTGGTTGATGAGTTGTGACCAAATTTTTGATTTATTTTGGATCAGACTGTTGATAATTTTTGTAATAAGGCAGAAGGTAAGGGTTTCAATATTTAGGATACCCCAACCACCCTGGTCAAGAGGAGCAGCTATTGTTTTCCAATTTACTAGATGGTAGTGTTTCCCGAGTTTTTCAGATTTGTGGAAGTTATTCCAAAGGAAATTTCTCCTAACTTTGTCAAGGATAGATTTTGTTTTTGATGGGAGAGGGATACAACTCAGGAAGTGTGAGGTGGTGGGGGTGATGACACTGTTTAGGAGGGTAAGTTTCCCTGAAAGATTGAGGAAGTTATTTGTCCAGTCAGAGAGTTTTGTGTTTATTTTTTCTATAATAGGGGACCAGATTGCATTTGTTATGTTGTGGGGTGTGATTGGGAGGCCAAGATATTTGATGGGAAAGTCTTCAATCTTACACCTTAAGAGATCTCTGAATCTCTCCAAAGAAGGTTGATTTAGGTGAACCCTAAATATAGATGATTTTTGCATATTTATTTTGAATCCCGAGATATAAGAAAAAATACCAAGGATTCTGAAGATGTTTAGAAGTGATGAGTCTTCAGGGGAGGAGAAGATTATGGTGTCATCGGCAAGTTGAATGATGTTCTCTTTGCATTCCCTAGGAGAGTTTATGAGACCACTTTGTTTTCCCAGGTGAATGATATGAGAAAGGATAGTTGTGATGATGATAAATAGGTAAGGAGATAGTGGGTCTCCTTGTCTAAGGCCATTTAAATTATGAAAATAACCAAAGGGGACACCATTTATGATTGTTGAAAAGTGGTTTTTAGATATGCATGCATGCATCCAATTGACCCATTTGTCTGGAAAACCAAAACCAGTGAGAGTTTTAGTTAAGCAGTTCCAGTTGACAAAATCAAAAGCTTTCTCAAAGTCTAGTTTAATGGCCAGAAGGGGGGTTCTGTTTTTGTGGCAGAGATGTATGGTTTCATTAACCATCAAATAAGCATCTTTGATGCTTCTATTTTTTAGGAAAGCATTTTGATTGAGGGGAATGATATCGTTCATGTGTGATTTGATTCTGTTTGCTAGAGTTTTTGCTATGATTTTGTATGAAGTGTTGATAAGGCTAATGGGCATGAATTGGGAGATGTGATCGGGTTGACTTGTTTTTTTTATTAGGGTGATGAAAGTTTTGTTTAAGAACTTGATGATGTTGTGGGGGTTTCTACTTTCGTAGAAAGATCTCAGAAAAGCAAGGAAGTCGATTTTGTAGTGGTCCCATTTTTCTTGATAGAATTCTATGTTAAGGCCATCAGGTCCTAGCGATTTATTTAGTCCTAAGTCTGATATGGCCGAATCCAATTCTCTATGGGAGAAAGGTTTTATAAGATCTTGGGGTTTTTTTATGTTTTCATGACAAATCTTAGTCCAATCCAAGTCATTAAGGCAGGAGGGGTTGTGGTTGTTGTTGAAAATGTTTTTGAAATGGTTTGTGATGTGAGTTGAGATAGATTGTTTATGAGAGGTGAGTCTGCCATTTATATGTAGATGAGTTATGGAATTTTGTCGATAGTTTTTGTTACATATTTTATGAAAGAATTTTGTGCTTTTATCACCTTCCTTTGCCCATGTTAGTTTTTCCCTTTGTCTCCATTTGGTTTCAATACATTTATTGGTGAATTCAAGTTCAGCTTTAATAGAAAGAACAAGAGCTGGGTCGACAGATGGGTCCTTATCCACAAAAAGAAATTGTTCTTCTAGATTTTTTTGTGTTTCATATAAATTGTTTGGGTTTGTGAGTTTCCATTTTTTGATGTGTTTTTTGATGTTTTTTGTATTTTTTAGGATGTGTAATCCTATGTTTTTTGTTTGGGAATCAGCTAGTTTCCAATGTTCAAAACAGGTGTTGGTGAAGTTGTTTATAGAGAGCCAACTATTTTCAAATTTAAAAGGGTGCTGACCCCAAGAGATGGAATTTGTGTCAAGAATGAATGGGAAATGATCTGATATGGCTCTGTGAGTGATATGGACAGAGGAAAGGGGGTGATTATCTTCCTATTTGGTGGAGCATATGAAATGGTCGAGTCTGGCAAATGATTGATTTCTTGACCAAGTGTAAGTGGCATTTGATGGTTTGATGTCGATCAAAGCATGATTTGTGAGTAGCTTGTTAAAAGTTTTATCTGTTGCAGACATAGTTTGAGGGGAAATTGTGGAGTTAAATATGTCTGAGTTTTGAGTTGTCAAGTTGAAGTCTCCACCAATAACCCAGGGTGAAAAGTAATGTTTTTTTGTGAGCAAATTTAGTTCAGCTAGGAAGGCTGATTTGTTATGCCCTGGTTCCCCATAAACCCCAGAAAAAGACCAGAGATAACCATCAGAAGAGTTTTTAAATGCAATGGTAATAGAGTATTCAAGTGTGGAGATGTTTAGGGCAGTTAAGATCTGATTGTTGAAACCAACTAAGAGACCCCCTTTGAAGCCCGAAAGAGGTAACTAGACCCATTCAGTGATTCTATTCCCCCCTATAGTTTTGAGAGCAAAAGGAGACAGACAAGTTTTTGTTTCTTGGATAGTGATGAGGTCGATTCTATTTTTGTAGATGTGTGAGCGGATTTTTTACGTCTTTGGAGGTTGGCATCTCCACAGACGTTCCAAGATGAAAGTTTCATAGATTTGGTAAAGGATTTCCAGTAAATAAACCGTTTTAAAGAGAACTCAATCTAGTTGATTTTGAGAAGATCAAAGTTTATTTTTTCAGCATTTAAGACCCTTCTATTTGACCAACCCATAAAGAGTTCTAAATCATCAAGAGTTTTTTGTGCCTTTTCTTTGTCTATGAGATGGATGCCTATATTTTTAGCAAATTTTGTGAAGCTATTGATGTTTGACCATGAAGCAAGGTCCTCAATACTATCTATATCGCCTTTTGTATCCTTTGTGGGGGATGGGGAAGATATATTATGGACAAAAGATTTATCACTGAAAGAACAAATAGAGGAGTTTGAGAAAGTACCTAGATTTGTCCTGTTGACGATGATATTATTTTTTGTCTCTTTTTGGCCTGGCATCATAATCTTCTGGATGTAGCTGCTTTCTTTCCTTTGTTTAGGACTCTCTTGATCAGAACTCTGCAAAGAGTTGTCATCCTTTAGATGAGGATTGTTTTGTTTTCTTATGGCGATTTGGTTTGGATTTTGTGTGGGGCAACTTTCCTTTGTTGAGGTTGGAGAAGGGAAGATGGTACCTGCTGGTATGTATGTGTTTTCATGAAAGGAGGGTTCAGATGTTCTGGTTCTTTTCCTGTTTGTGTGAAGGTAAGTGTTGTCTGTGGAGGTGGAGTTTTTTCTGACCCAAACATGGTGGCGATCACCAGAAGAGCGGGTATTTGAGGTAGTCTTTCTATCTTTGTTTGGGAAAAGCCAAGAAGGTGGATGGTTTGAGAGATCGGAGAAAGTTGTCCTATTTTCTGAGGGATGTTCAGCAGACAGTTTGATATTGTAAATTGATTCACCGATTCTAATATTGATGGTTGGCGGTAAAGATATGGCTGCTTTGACTGCGAAGAGACAAAAGGCTTTAATGTATTGGGTAGGGTAGGATGCAAAGTTTCTGGGCTGATATATTGAAGAGTAGCCCCGATGGAATGGGCTATACCCCGGAAAATCTCAACTTCCCATAGGTGGGGTGGGATATTTGTGATAGCAACCCAGTCATAGCCACCAGTAGGAGTTGGGAAAGCACCTAAGTCAGCTGACCATTTAGATAATCTGGTTGTAATGAAGCTAGATCCACAAGGAATCGTGAGAATTTGGTTGAAGAGATGGTTGATTTTTGTTCCTTCAGGGATAGTATAGATGACCTGGGTTGGCGAAAAGATTTTTAGTTTTAAGATTGTCTATCCAGGGATGAGAAGGGCTAAGGCACAAGTGATGTCTAGGACATTTATAGGGTTGTTGTCTATATTGTTTTCGATGGAGATGAGGATGCTTCTCAAGGTCCGCATAGAGTTAGCAGGTAGGTCAAGGGCAATCGCATACTCCAGGTGTTTCGGTGTTTTCATGTTTGCTGTTGCAGGTGGGGTGTTTGTGTTATGTGTTGGAGTTGAAGTTGAAAGGTGAGGGTTTGGGTAGCGGGGTTTTGGTGGAGAAGTTGTGTGGTTTTTTGGTTTGTGGTAGGGTTTTGATATAGGCACTACCCTGGGGTTTATGTTCTGGTATCGAGAAGAGGTAGTGTCTGCATGTTCGGTCGGGAGGTTTGTGAGGCATGCAAAGACATTTTTGTGAGGTGAGGAGATGGAGGGGGTTGTTTTATGCGCCTGTGGTCTGTGATGTTCTTTTTTGGAACTCTAAAGTTTTTGTAAAAAGACAATCTTATTCCAGAGAAAGAATGTGTGCATAAGAACGCTGAGTCTGCATGGGTTCTGATCTGATTTGGGAGAGGGCGAGCTTTACAGAACCTTTTTGTGTGGCCTTTTTGTTGACATCTAAAGCAGGTAAGGCGGGAAAGGCACCTAGAAGTCGAGTGGTTCTTTCTGAAGCAAAGAGAACAGTGTAGTGCCCGAAAAGGTTTTTTGGGGGGGACCGTTTTCCAGATTTGGGCGGTGGAGTTTTTCTCTAGAAGTTTGTTAATGAGGTGAGATGATTTGTCTTGTCCTAATAAGGGAAAAGAACAGTTTAGGAGATCCAATTCATTCAGGATGATATCGACCATAGGGAGGGATCGGGGTTTTAGGGTGTTGTGAAATGAGGAGATATTGAAAGGATTGTTCTTCTTATCCTTGGGGGAAGAAAAAAGATGGTACCTTTCTGTAATGGAACTTGTTTGTTGTAGCGTTGTGGGTGTTCCAGTGTCGTCTTCCTCCTCTGAGCCCGAGGAGACTGAGATGGGCCATGATCTTGAACCCACTGGGGGTTGGTGCTCATCTCGAACGAAGAGCTGGTCAGTAGAGTTTGATGATGATGAGATCTCTTGGTTGTGTCTTTTATAAAGGTATGATAACTCAGGAGGCGTATCGAAGATGAAATCACAGACCCAAGTAAGGAAAGTACAGTTTTCAATCGGTTTGATGAAGATCGACCATTCTGGTTTGAGCTTGAGTTCAGTTGTAACATCCCAGGATTTGAGGCCTCGGATAACATGATCTTAAAAGGAATGATTGGACTACCCATATCACCAAGGTGCACCTCCTTTTCCGGGAGCCCATCACTAAAGAACTCCATAGTTAAGTGTGCTCAGCTTGGAGTAGTACTAGGATGGGTGACCAGTCAGGAAGTTGATCCTGGTTTGCGCGTCAGTGTGGACAAAGTGCGCAATTAAGGCTAGTGGTGGTCTGTGGGGCCAGTCGTCATTCCTGAAACTATACTAGAGCCTAGGGCAGTGGGCCCGAACGTTATAAATGGTATCAGAGCCATAACCCCTCTAGTTGGTGGGGCCCATATGGGCATGTGGCATGCCAGTCTTAAGCTGTGCGGTCCAGGCAAATTGGAAAGGGCTATCCGTAGAGACGAGATGGAGCCACCCTTGCGTTGGTAGCCGTGGACGGGAGTTGGGTGTCCATGGGTCGTTGTGGGTCTGCATTGAAATGGGGTCAGATTATGAGGCCATATAGTTGAGCCTTGACGAGGACGTCAAGAGTTTATGTGGGGGAGATTGTAACATCCCAGGATTTGATGCCTCGGATAACATGATCTTAAAAGGAATGATTGGACTACCCATATCACCAAGGTGCACCTCCTTTTTTGGGAGCCCATCACTAAAGAACTCCATAGTTAAGCGTGATCAGCTTGGAGTAGTACTAGGATGGGTGACCAGTCGGGAAGTTGATCCTGGTTTGCACGTCAGTGTGGACAAAGTGCGTAGTTAAGGCTAATGGTGGTCTGTGGGGCCAGTCGTCATTCCTGAAACTCTACTAGAGCCTAGGGCAGTGGGCCCGGACGTTACATCAGTGATCATCTCGCTCCAGCCCTCTGATATGAGAAGTGTTGAGGCTTTGTTGCCCCAGAGTTGTTCGGTCGGGGAGGACCATGATACTGTCACCTGGAAGGAACGGTGGCCAATATTGATCATGCATGTTCCCGGTGAGATATCAAACTTGTGGTAGATCCAAGCTTTCGGCAGGGGGATGCTTGTGTAATAGGAGGGTTTTGAGAGTGGAAATTCCAGGAAGGTGAAATGAGAGTTCATATCTGTGGGTAGGGTTGTAGACCTTGATTCTCTGTCAAGTGCCGAGGGTTTTTTCTTCTTCAGGGAAAGGCAGAAAGCTTTTGGCTTGCCGCTTTTGGACATGCAAGATTTTTTTATGCATGAGGCCAGGGTGATCACGCCTCCTGTTCTCATGGTGTTTTCTGAGCAGGAGTAGAAGTTTAATAGATATTCTCTGAGTAGATGAATGTCAGGAACTGATGAGACTGCTGAGTTATGCTTCGAAAAAAGGAGCACAGCAGCCGGCAAAATGGTGTGTAGCTTGGTGAGCTTTTTGAAAGGATGTTTTGAAATTGCAGAGATCCCTGGAAACGACTGGAGAGGAGAGAAAACCCCGGCCTCTAGTGTTGTGTAAACCAGGAGTTAAGATTTTAATGTCTGCATGTTTCTTTATTTCTTTGGTAGAGCTAGAGATGTGTCTCGATAGTGATCTAAAGCCCCAGAATTTATTGCATAGGATTGGAAAGGGTGGAGGGGTTATGATTGATGTTACCTGTATTAAAACACTGCCGCAACAGGAAAGTCGTCGAAGAGACGCCGAGCTTCAATGAAGAAGAAGGAACACTCGACGGGAAAATGCTACAGAGGACAGGCTGGGGTGTTGCTGTAGTGTATTTGGGGCTAGCTTTCAGTTGTTTCCCTTTTGCGTATTTGATAGCGCAGAAGCAGGGATAGGATGTAGCACCATGGATGGGGGGAAATGGTCGATCGTGGAGATGGAAAAAGCCGCCACCGCCTAAGAGCAGAGCTAAGCAGTGCGGTGGACAGAAGGCTGAAGCACGCCGGATGAAGGCTAAACGCCGATCAGGGTATGACCAAGGGGATGTTTCTAGAGAGAAGATAGAGCTTTCTCTCACTTACCTGTCGTTGCAAAAGGACATGTTTGGTAAAGTGTAATAAGAGGGCAAAGTGTGATTATGAAAATATGAAAAGAAAAGTATAGATCTTAAATTACCAGTGTTCTATTTGGTATGGTATACTATCAGGTTTCTTTTTCTTCCGTTTGGTTAGATGTAATTTGGTTATAGATCGTTATAATATAGGATATATTGTAATAAGTTGATGCGTCTGTACCGAGAAATACATGCGATCTGCTGACTCTGTGCTATACTAGCGATCAATTCTGATCTTCAACCAGATATACGTGAGGTCAGTTGTTCGGAGGGGAGAGAGACAGAGAGCAGCCAAGCCAAGAGCTTGCCATTCCAGTATAACATCACAAATCGCGCTACACAACTGGCACGTTGCAAAACTGCACCCGACCACCGACTTTTTGGGCGCAGTGCAAATTCCAAGAATTGAGGATCATTAGGGTAGTAGCATGCAGATAGAACTCACGCAATTGCATCCTACCAAATAATCCACCAACTGAAAATGGTAACAACTAAACATCACTCGTACTAACAACACCCTAACCCTTGTTTCATTATGTGCTTCAGATTTTCCTGGCGATTAAGCTTATCGTTGTCATTTAGTATATATCAGAAGGGATGTAAATGAGTAAGTTATGGTGCGGGTATGGTCATATTCATAACCCTGACCGTTTAACGGATATGAGTACGGTTATATATCGGATTTGTCAAAAGTTATATCCGTAATATACCAATATCCGTATAACCGCTGGGTATATGAATGGATAATTGGGTATATAGTATGCTCAACTTGTTGTAATAATACACTACAAACTTTGAGATACAACAAATTATCACACTTAAATGGATAGGTTATCTGAGAAATGTCATTCAAGGCAAAGAGGGGAGAGAAGAGGAATGAAAGAATGATTTTATGGCCTTTTTAATTTAATGAAATGTACTTGTGTGGTTGTATAGGTGTGTCATTATACTACTGGAAAGTATTTATATTTACTAGATGTGAGCGCTATGATATGGAGCACTACATTCTAATACAAATGGTTATTATTTAAGGTGCATATACTTGCTAGATGTGAGTCCTATATATAATATGCATCATTATATTTTAATATAAATTATTTACATGAACATATAAGCAATGGGTATATGGATATACATAGTATGGATATATACATGACCATAACATTATCCTATAAGAGGCGGGTATGTGGGTCAGAGGGTAAGCGGTTACATGGTTATAAAAATTTATACCTATAACGAATTTAGTACGGATTTAGAATTTAGCGATGAATGTGTACTATCTATCTCGTTTTTTAACACTTCATCTAACTAATAACTGTATAATGTATATTCATTTAAAAGAATAGCCATATATATTTACAGCCCTATATATTAGAAACACTTCGTACTTTCTCGGTCTCCTCGTCCCAATAACACAGTGCCTACTTTTTTCCTAATCCAGAAACTAACCGTCTCTGACTGCCGTCCAGTCTTTGTTTCTCTCAATATACTTATTATTTCTACTGTTTCGAAAATATTAGATCGTGTTTGTTTATTTTATCTATATAAACAATACCAGCATGACATCTCGTTCTCATGACTTCAATTCGTTTCCGTGTGATCTCATCTCATCCTTCTTCTCTGTTGGTCCAACATGCCATCTCGTCTCTTAGACTTCAAGTCAATTTTGTTCGATCATGTCTCGTTATTCACCATGTTAGTCTTGTACAACCGTATGGCCTCTCTGTTGGTCCAACATGCCATCTCGTCTCTTAGACTTCAAGTCAATTTTGTTCGATCATGTCTCCTTATTCACCATGTTAGTCTTGTACAACCGTATTGGCCATTGGCTTATACAACGTGTTGGTAACTCCCTACATTATAAGCCAATAACTTAATAAATGGCTAAAATAGCAAATTGAACTTGAGTTAACATGATGATGATGATGAAAATACCATACAAATAACCACAAGTTTAAAATTTTATCACTAATGTACTATAAGCATGAGTTGCAACAAGATGCTGGCTGGAAAAGCGCTTAGGAATATTTCATTGACCAAGAAACACGTGATAATTAAGTGAAATATCTAGGAGTCACATTGAGGAATATATTTATGTCCATTAAATTCATATGATATCATTACAAAACAATGTAATATAAACCAACTTGATTCACGTTCACATTGATTTCTCGGATAGCATGATCAAGTCGAAGTATCTTCACTTGAAAATACAATGTTTGAAGCTTGTGTGCCAATTTCATCATCATCTTCCAAATTTCTGAAAGATCTACAAAGTCAAAATGGAAAGTTATCTTAACGGGATGAAAAATTTGACATAAACGATGCTAATTAATTCATACCTCTTTTTTGGATTCATAGGACAATTTCTTATATCATGATTGGCTAGTATATTGCATACTTTGCACAATCACTTTTGCCTTTGTATCTTCCTCATTGTTGCTTCTTTTCCACCTTTAGTCCTCTTGCTACTACCTTTTGTTTTGTAATGATCTGGTGGATGGACTTTATTTGTATTTGGACTGACCTTATTATGCGTGCAATTAACTCCTTGTACTAGAAAATTGTTATGACCCACTTCATGATTAACTAATAAATACTTTGAATTACGTGAAGACATCTCAATTAGTGTTGAGTATCAAATTAAATATCATGGATAATCAAAATAAGTTAATATGTGAATCAATAGTTGAGTTTGAATCACCTGAGGCGATTAATGATATCAATGTTGATTAATTAGTTAATTAAGTTGAGTTGAGTACTCACTGTTGCAATTAGTGATTTGACCAGTTGTGACAAGCTAGTTAACATAATTTTATGCCTTGGGATGATAGAGAATCTCGTGCTTGAGAGTTTGCAAGAAGAATCATTTGAATCGGACCCTCGAGGAAGAAGTTATAGCCTTTTTAGTTTTCTTGGACTTGGATGCAATTTTACCATTAATAGATTTTGTTATAAGTGGGTCGGCTACCCTTTCCTTTATTTCATTTCTCGCTTATCCGCTTTCTTCCTCACGCGATGAATGGAACAGGACCCTGCGCAGTGGCGCCCAGGTCCAGGTCGACCGACCTGCGATTGAGGTTGAGGGGGCGGCCGATTTAGGTTCCTATACCTCCGTTTAGCTGCGCCCAACCCTCCTTGCCGTCTTCCTCTTCTTCCCCTTCCACTTCCTTTCTTCCTCATACCCTAGCGGCACCCTGTAGCAGACCGACCTGCTAGGGCGGCCGACCTATTGCAGGTGCGGCACCCAGCAGTGATTGCTCGACCACAGTGGAGGAAGGACGACCATCTAAGGTTGGAAAGGGAGCAGCGCTCACCTCTATCTCGCCCAGCCATCTAAGAGCGGCGCCCAACAGCAAGCTGATCGGGTGGTTGCGATTAACAGAGAAACGGGAGCTCTTGCTCCGGCCAGCAGCAAAGCAACTGCAGCAATGGCTGGGAGCCACCTTGGCATGAGCGACGGTCGCCTTGCCTCCGCCCACCTTCCATCTCCTCCCTCTGTAGCCTGCAGCTGAGCTTCATGGCCAAGCAGCCGATTTGTAGCCAGCCAGCTACTGCAGCAGCAGCCGGCTAGGTCGCCTAGGACATGCCTTGCAGTAGTAAAAGCTGCTCTCGAGCTCGACTAAAAGGTTAGGATACAAATCCTTGGTAATTAGTTCGATTTAGCATTCGATTGAAGCTTAATTAGATTTACAGTTAGATCAGTTATCAATCGGCCGAGTTATACAGTGATTCGGCCGAGTTTCTTTATTAGGATTAACGAACAGTGTTTTGATCGGCCGAATTGGGTATGATTCGGCCGAGTTTCCCTATATAGGAAATCAATCAGGGTTTGGATCGGCCGAGTTGCGGGTGGATCGGACGAGTTGTCAGCCGATCGGCCGAGTTTCCAGTTTGGTCGGCCGAGTTTCAGTACTGTGAGTAGTAGTTCATTCAGTAATCATTATTTAACTCAATTTAAATGTTTAACTGCTTCTGTATCAGTTAGTATAACTTTTAAACAGTGTAGTACATACAATAGAGTATGTTAGTTTTATTGGAACTTGAAATACCTAATATGCTTAGTGAAAATGATGAAATTTCCTGTATTATACTTGCAGTGTATTTGCTGATTTAAAAATAGATGTTTAGCATCGAAAGTGGATAAATGATACTGAAACATGTTTAATAATGATAAAGGATATATATTTGCTTCATGTGATATTTATATTGTGCAATAT
Organism: Alisma plantago-aquatica; assembly: GCA_963693085.1. NCBI lineage: Eukaryota > Viridiplantae > Streptophyta > Magnoliopsida > Alismatales > Alismataceae > Alisma > Alisma plantago-aquatica. The sequence goes on along the minus strand of OY856414.1, from coordinate 424,104,744 downwards.
GCATGAAATGTGATATTCCTGTTTAAATGTTTATTTGTTATTCAGTTAATAGACTTAGGTGCCCTAACACCGTAGAACCCCTAAGAGAGATCTGCTTCTTAGGGGGGAAACTCGTGTTGCAACATCATCCGTGCTTGTGTCACGGACAAACGAGGAAAGAGAGGCAGTGTCTAACAACAATCGTGCTTGTGTCACGATGACACTGGGGAAAAGGGGGGTTATCCAACACCATTCGTGCTTGTGTCGCGAAGGTAACCCTGTGAGACTCTCCGCCTGTGTGCTCAGGTTTGCCAGGAGGAGTCTGGAGCACACGTGGTTGTGCAGCACACGTGGTTGTGCATTGAGGCCGTGGAGCCTGGGGTCCTGTAGCAGAACAGGGCTGGCGTCAGACTTAGCATTTCCCGGGTGTGTCGCTAAGTCTTGTACGGTGGGATCGTAGCATGAACTTGTTACGGATCTTTATATGCAGAGTATACTGCATATGATTAGGGCATAATAAAATAAGTGTGTAATCATATAGGATCACAGTAAATTAAAGTATTCGAACTTGTGCGCTGTTTCTTTATATCTGATTATCAGTTCAAATTATGTGCTATTGCATGGAAATGTGATTATATTCTGCAAATCTGTTATGTTATTGGAACTGCCTTGCTTAGTTCTGCATTTATGTTTAATTTCAAATTATAAACCTGATGAGTTGTTTAGTGATAGCTAAGTGAAATGCTATTCACTGAGCGAGTAGGCTCATACCTCTACTCAAAACATTTTCAGGTTATCATCAGCAGTAGGAAATCTGAAGGATCGTTTCATCCTAACGCCTAGTCTGTAGAAGGAATATGTAGTTAGTAGTTAGAGGTCTCTTAGTCCTTTCCCCTCGATCTTTGGGACAAGATGTGAGTGAGAGAGTGAATGTGTTTAAAGATGTAAATTATCTGTTATGCTTTATTTTATGTCGGACAATGTAATATGTTGTAAACTCTGTTTATTTTGCTAGTTAGTTTAATAAAGATGCTTCCGCAGTTTGTTTAGTTTCATTTTACAGCATAAATCAGATTATCCTATTAATGTCTTTAAAATGTTTTAAAAGTGAAGAGTGTTTGGCTTATGTGTAAATCCCACCTGTCATGCCCTAATTTCGTGATTTGTGGTCATTGTGAAATTGGGGTGTGACAATTTTGGTATCAGAGCTTTGGTTTGAGTACATAGTTACTCAAGGTCAGGGGACGATAAGAGACCAATAGGATTAAGGTTTAGGTGTCTTTCTTCTATCTGTAATTTTCTAACAGGAAATGTTCTGTTATACTATTACAGCTAGCAGGAAGAGGATGTGGTCACGAGAATCAAGTAATGAGCTTAAGTTGAGTCGTTAAGAATCATTAAGGTCAAAAGATAAGGTTATAAGTAAGGCGAATAATAAGTGATGTGTTTCTAGCTATGGAAAGTCTGAGTGTTTAGATACCCTGGCCAGGTGTCTGAATACTTAGATTGACCGGTATCAAGCTACTCTGTCTATTCTTCTTTGGATGCCCTGGCCAGGTATGCAGAGGAAGGATAGGTTAGAGAGAAAACCTTAGAAATCTTGGGGTTAAGAGATCAGAAATTAATGTAGGAGTAAGAGATTAAATAAAGGATGTGATATAACTCTTACTTGATTTTGCTTATTTGATATAAGGATCATTAGAAACGCTCTTATATGCATGAATTTAGACTTTCAGATTGTACAATAAATATGATTATTTTATATTGTTGTGACATGAAGTGAATTGTTTAATGTTTGTTTTCTTTGTATTAAAGTAGACCCGAAATCATGTATAAATGAGTTTCCCTAAGTGGATATTCTTTCCACATGTTTAAGATCAATAGGAGTTGATTAATCTCGAGTAGCTCTTGGCTTCAGGACTACAGGTTCGGCCTGGTCCGGCTGGCAGGATGCGTTACTGGGATCTAATGACTCCTATTAACAGTAAAATGAGAATAGACTCTGGATGATTTAGACCCGTAACATAGTGAGAATGTATATACACTAGGATTTTTTAACTACGATAAGAAGTCTAAATGTTCTTTTTTCTTGAGAATTAGGGTTTGAGAAGCATAAACCCTAATCGGCCCAAAATAGGGTTTTGATGTTACATAAACACAAAAATTTGATAAGTAAAGTGTCTCAGTAAATGATTTTTAGTATTTTATGTGTAACTCTGATTTAGCTAAAATTTGGATATGATTTGGATATATAAAATGTAAACAAAATTGGAAAATATTAGAAATTTTTTTTTTTGAAGAACGTTCTGACCTGTTTATCGGCCGAGTTTCAAACTCGACCGATCACATTTTCTGAATGATATAGCAGTGTGGTAATTAAATTTTATCTTTTTACTTGTATATCCAATTGATCTCAAATTTTAACTGTGATTGAAAAACACAATTTTAGACACTCTGTTAAATTGGCGTAATTTGTGGATGACTTTTGACCTCTACAGTAAGGGTGTCGGCCGAGTTTGTAACTCGGCCGAATCTGCTACAGAATGCAATATAGCAGTGCACTGTTCGATTTTTAATTAATTATTGGTAATTTGAAATGATCTGAAATTTTTACTGGAGGTCTGAAACTTCATTAGGAATAACATATAAAATTTCCAGAATTTTTGGAGCTTCTGTTATCTGTTTAATAAACGAATTACAGAAACTATTATGAAAACTGAATTTTCAGCCAATATAATTAAAGTTGAGTGTTGGGTTAATATGCTATTGACCCAAGCAACTCAAATTGATCTATATGATCGACCACACACACACACAATAATGCTATGTTACTGATATGGACCAAAACCCTAGAATGATTAAAGTTGTAGTGGTTTAAGAAATATCACTAGTGATGTAACCTTGAATACTAGTAAATTTGTAAAATAAGACCTTGAGATTTGTTCTATGAAAAGTAAACTGGCTGTGATAGTGATCTAGGGTTTTGAGGTAGATAATCTGAACGGTACATGAGCAACATGTAATGACTTAGAGAAAAGAGTAAGACATAAAATTGCAATGTAACAATAAGAAAGTAGCATAGAATGCGGAGTATTATCCGATATATGATCTAAAGATAGCTGATGTAGATCATGTTTTTAAGACATGGCGTCACTATCTTTATGATGTGACAATAGATTATCACCCTGGTAAAGAGAATGTGGTGACTGATGCTTTCAGCAGAAAGTCAAGTTCAACAACTAATGCATTCTCTATGACAGGTTTCAATAGAGACCTGTTAGTAGAAATGTGGAAGTTGAACTTAGACTTAGGAGTGACAACACAAAGTGGTTTGATTGTACAGATGCAGGTTCAAGCCTACTTCTTATGATCAGATTAAGGAACTATAATAGGGTGATAGTGAGTTAAACCAGACCATGCATGACATGTTGTGTGTACCTCGAGATAGTGTAAAATTCTTTTAAGGGGAAAGGGTTGAAAGAAAAGATTCTTATGGAAGTGCATGTATTGATGTATGCTATGCTTTCAGGAAATACTAAGATGTATATGAAACTCAAGTAGTTGAAACGGATGGTCAGGTATGCAGAAGAATGTAGCTGAGTATATGGTTAAAAGTAGTGTGTACCAGTAGGTTAAGGATGAACCCTAGAAATCTATAGCTACCTTGTAATCTTTTTCTATGCCTGAATGGGAATGGGAATTTATCACAATGGATTTTGTGGTAAGATTACCCAGGACACCTAGAGGTTGTGATTTGATATGAATGAATGTGGATAGACTAATTTAGTCTGCTCACTTTCTTCATATTAAGTCGACCTTTGATGTCTCGAGACTTGACTAAGATATACATGGATAAAATAATTAGGTTGCTTGGTAATCCAGTTTCAATCATATCATATTGAGTTTAGAAATACACAACTGATAATGGTACGGTTTGAGTATGAACCCAGAAAACACAGATTCGGTAAATCATTAGATGCATGATTTCAAACTAGCAAGACAACATTAAAATATGTAAATAAACCTAATTGCATGCTTCCTGTTATGTTAATGTGTGTGACTTAACATTTACATGAATTGGCACATTTCTCTGAGATATTATCAGAAATTCTCAAGTACTATTAAATATTTGTGTGATGATACATAAATAACTCTTAATCGAGTTATGTGATGCATAAACCAGGAATTTGGTTAATATGCACGTTCTTCGAGAAATTTCAGATAATTGAAAAATATTACATATGGTTTCTTATAGGTGAAGTAAATTACACTTATTGATGTAATAAGATGATCAAATGCATGAATTCAGTATATATGTGTTAAAATTTATCTGAGTTTGGGATATTTATGAATTTTTAAATTTGCCTACATGTATGATATAAAGATTTCTCAGTAATTACAATGATTTTGAAATATACTGCTCTGCCAGTTTTAGAATGATACCGTCTTGTGATTTGAATTGCAATCAAACAGATGAGATGATGGAAACCCTAAGAGTAGGGTGTTGCCATGTGATTAGTGAATGGGATAACCCTAAGAGTAGGGTGTTGCCATGTGATTAGTGAATGGGATAACCCTAAGAGTAGGGTGTTGGCATGTGATGAATGAACAAGGCAAATGAAACCCTAAGGATAGGGTGTACGATGAATCAAGTATCTTGATATCAATTTTCATTATAAGATGTGATGATGTTTAACAGTTAAATTGCATGATTTTAATTTTAGTACCAAATTGACATGCATTCTGTTTATTTAAAGAATTTTAGTTTGTCTGTATGTATAGTATAATAATTTCTTGGTAATTACCATAAAGTGAGATACTGTTATAACAGTTCTGGAAAGACAATGTCTTGTGGGTTGATCTGGAATCAGATCAAATGTATCCTAGGTTAAGGGACCTATACAGATGGTTGATCAGAGGATCAAGAAACTCACGAATTGTGAGATACCATTAGTAATAGTTTTGTGGAGAAATCTTAACCTAGAGGGAGCTACGTAGGAATACGAGTAAGAGATGAGTAACACGTTTCCTTTCTCTTTTAGGAAATTCGGGACGAAATTCTTTTAAGGGGAAAAGGTTGTTATGACCCACTCCATGATTAACTAATTAATACCTTGAATTACATGAAGACATCTCAATTAGTGTTGAGTATTAAATTAAATATCATGGATAATCAAAATAAGTTAATATGTGAATCAATAGTTGAGTTTGAATCATCTGAGGCGATTAATGATATCAATGTTGATTAATTAGTTAATTAAGTTGAGTTGAGTACTCACTGTTGCAATTAGTGATTTGACCAGTTGTGAAAAGCTAGTTAACATAATTTTATGCCTTGGGATGATAGAGAATCTCGTGCTTGAAAGTTTGCAAGAAGAATCATTTGAATCGGACCCTCGAGGAAGAAGTTATAGCCTTTTTAGTTTTCTTGGACTTGGATGCAATTTTACCATTAATAGATTTTGTTATAAGTGGGTCGGCTACCCTTTCCTTTATTTCATTTCTCGCTTATCCGCTTTCTTCCTCACGCGATGAATGGAACAGGACCCTGCGCAGTGGCGCCCAGGTCCAGGTCGACCGACCTGCGATTGAGGTTGAGGGGGCGGCCGATTTAGGTTCCTATACCTCCGTTTAGCTGCGCCCAACCCTCCTTGCCATCTTCCTCTTCTTCCCCTTCCACTTCCTTTCTTCCTCATACCCTAGCGGCACCCTGTAGCAGACCGACCTGCTAGGGCGGCCGACCTGTTGCAGGTGCGGCACCCAGCAGTGATTGCTCGACCACAGTGGAGGAAGGACGACCATCTAAGGTTGGAAAGGGAGCAGCGCTCACCTCTATCTCGCCCAGCCATCTAAGAGCGGCGCCCAACAGCAAGCTGATCGGGTGGCTGCGATTGGCAGAGAAACGGGAGCTCTTGCTCCGGCCAGCAGCAAAGCAGCTGCAGCAATGGCTGGGAGCCACCTTGGCGTGAGCGACGGTCGCCTTGCCTCCGCCCACCTTCCATCTCCTCCCTCCGTAGCCTGCAGCTGAGCTTCATGGCCAAGCGGCCGATTTGTAGCCAGCCAGCTACTGCAGCAGCAGCCGGCTAGGTCGCCTAGGACATGCCTTGCAGCAGTAAAAGCTGCTCTCGAGCTCGACTAAAAGGTTAGGATACAAATCCTTGGCAATTAGTTCGATTTAGCATTCGATTGAAGCTTAATTAGATTTACAGTTAGATCAGTTATCAATCGGCCGAGTTATACAGTGATTCGGCCGAGTTTCTTTATTAGGATTAACGAACAGTGTTTTGATCGGCCGAATTGGGTATGATTCGGCCGAGTTTCCCTTTATAGGAAATCAATCAGGGTTTGGATCGGCCGAGTTGCGGGTGGATCGGCCGAGTTGTCAGCCGATCGGCCGAGTTTCCAGTTTGGTCGGCCGAGTTTCATTACTGTGAGTAGTAGTTCATTCAGTAATCATTATTTAACTCAATTTAAATGTTTAACTGCTTCTGTATCAGTTAGTATAACTTTTAAACAGTGTAGTACATACAATAGAGTATGTTAGTTTCATTGGAACTTGAAATACCTAATATGCTTAGTGAAAATGATGAAATTTCCTGTATTATACTTGCAGTGTATTTGCTGATTTAAAAATAGATGTTTAGCATCGAAAGTGGATAAATGATACTGAAACATGTTTAATAATGATAAAGGATATATATTTGCTTCATGTGATATTTATATTGTGCAATATGCATGAAATGTGATATTCCTGTTTAAATGTTTATTTGTTATTCAGTTAATAGACTTAGGTGCCCTAACACCATAGAACCCCTAAGAGAGATTTGCTTCTTAGGGGGGAAACTCGTGTTGCAACATCATCCGTGCTTGTGTCACGGACAAATGAGGAAAGAGAGGCAGTGTCTAACAACAATCGTGCTTGTGTCACGATGGCACTGGGGAAAAGGGGGGTTATCCAACACCATTCATGCTTGTGTCGCGAAGGTAACCCTGTGAGACTCTCCGCCTGTGTGCTCAGGTTTGCCAGGAGGAGTCTGGAGCACATGTGGTTGTGCAGCACACATGGTTGTGTATTGAGGTCGTGGAGCTTGGGGTCCTGTAGCAGAACAGGGCTGGCGTCAGACTTAGCATTTCCCGGGTGTGTCGCTAAGTCTTGTACGGTGGGATCGTAGCATGAACTTGTTACAGATCTTTATATGCAGAGTACACTGCATATGATTAGGGCATAATAAAATAAGTATGTAATCATATAGGATCACAGTAAATTAAAGTATTCGAACTTGTGCGTTGTTTCTTTATATCTTATTATCAGTTCAAATTATGTGCTATTGCATGGAAATGTGATTATATTCTGCAAATCTGTTATGTTATTGGAACTGCCTTGCTTAGTTCTGCATTTATGTTTAATTTCAAATTATAAACCTGATGAGTTGTTTAGTGATAGCTAAGTGAAATGCTATTCACTGAGCGAGTAGGCTCATACCTCTACTCAAAACATTTTCAGGTTATCATCAGCAGCAGGAAATCTGAAGGATCGTTTCATCCTAACGCCTAGTCTGTAGAAGGAATATGTAGTTAGTAGTTAGAGGTCTCTTAGTCCTTTCCCCTCGATCTTTGGGACAAGATGTGAGTGAGAGAGTGAATGTGTTTAAAGATGTAAATTATCTGTTATGCTTTATTTTATGTCGGACAATGTAATATGTTGTAAACTCTATTTATTTTGCTAGTTAGTTTAATAAAGATGCTTCCGCAGTTTGTTTAGTTTCATTTTACAGCATAAATCAGATTATCCTATTAATGTCTTTAAAATGTTTTAAAAGTGAAGAGTGGTTGGCTTATGTGTAAATCCCACCTGTCATGCCCTAATTTCGTGATTTGTGGTTATTGTGAAATTGGGGTGTGACAAAAATAATCTAATTCCTCAATAAGTGATTCATAAATGCCTTTGTTATTTCGTAGGTGTCATAATTTTGGATAGATTTTTCCAACGCCTTTGAGAACAATGATGCTAATTCACATCACTTTTGATTCTTTCCAAGTGTCTATTCTTTCAAGAGCAACACCTTGATCGTTGAAAATAGTATCCTTCATCACGTTTAATGTCCATCTTTCCAAGATGTACCCAGTTCGTAACTCCATCAATGACTCATTTCTCAAAGCAATATAATATGTCAACATGGGATACCTTCCTATTCAAATAGCATACATGAACAACGAGGTGTGTTGTATTTGACACTATACGCAACCTTGGGATTTTGACAGTTCTTTACAATTGATGGTTTTTCATCACTTTCTTGTTCAACTGTTTCATTGATATAATAAAGGCTCTCCATCAACTCATCTTGAAATTTATTAAAAATAATCATTGTATAAATTGGTGCCATTTGTTGCTCCACTTCTAGTTTTGATCTCAACTTAGGCTTGGTATATTCTGCTTCATGACCAGCTTTTCTTTCATTATGTCTTTGACACTAATTAGCTCTTTCGGTGCAACCAGAGAACTTTTCTAGAGATCTTTTATTTCCCACATACCCACTATAGAGTTACACTACAAGGTCGGTTTTTTAAGAAAAGCGACCCAAGAGGTCTTAAGTGGGTCGGTTTTTTCAAATAATCGACCTTATATGTCTACAAAAAATGCGGATAATTAGACATCTTGAATCCAGTTTGCCTTCACGCATGTATAAGCACCTCTAGCGTCGGTTTTTTCCAAATAACCAACCCTAGAAGTCCCTTCGTTCGACAATATTGTCGACCGAGATAAATCTTGGATTCAGTTAAGTTCACACATGTATAAGAACCTCTAGCATCATTTTTTTTCAAATAACTGACCCTAGAAGTCCCTTCAGTCGACAATATTGTCGACCGAGATAAATCTTGGATCCAGTTAAGTTCACACATGTATAAGCACTTCTAGCGCCGATTTTTTCCAAATAACCGACCCTAGAAGTCCCTTCGGTCGACAATATTGTCGACCGAGATAAATCTTGGATCCAGTTAAGTTCACGCATGTATAAGCACCTCTAGCGTCGGTTTTTTCCAAATAACCGACCCTAGAAGTCCCTTCGGTCGACAATATTATCGACCGAGATAAATCTTCGATCCAGTTAAGTTCACGCATGTATAAGCACCTCTAGCGTCAGTTTTTTCCAAATAACCGACCCTAGAAGTCCCTTCGGTCGACAATATTGTCGACCGAGATAAATCTTGGATCCAGTTAAGTTCACGCATGTATAAGCACCTCTAGCGTTGGTTTTTTCCAAATAACCGACCCTAGAAGTCCCTTCAGTCGACAATATTGTCGACCAAGATAAATCTTAGATCCAGTTAAGTTCACACATGTATAAGCACCTCTAGCGTCGGTTTTTCCAAATAACTGACCCTAGAAGTCCCTTCGGTCGACAATATTGTCAACCGAGATAAATCTTAGATCCAGTTAAGTTCACGCATGTATAAGCACCTCTAGCATCAGTTTTTTCTATATAACCGACCCTAGAAGTCCCTCGGTTGATGAATTTGCCAACCGATAACCTCTCGGTCGACAAATTCGTCGACCGAGAAGGAGCCAAATTTCACCTCTAGGGTCGATTTTTTCTTATAACCGACCCTAAAGGTCTCCTCGGTCGACAATATTGTCGATCGACATGAATTTTGGATCCAGTTTCGTACTTTTCAAAACTTTATAAAGCATTGGGATCTCAATCCTTTGTCTCATTGTTGGGAATTCACATCCCTCAATACCACCATCATCACATTTGCTAGATCTGGGTATTCAAACCATTAGTTCATCACTAAACATGGTTATCACTTATCAGGTAACTATTACCTTCAGGTCATCTGACCAAGGTATTCAGGATATTTGCTACACAAGCATCTCACATGGTTAGTATACTTGATAACAACCATATCAATTTCATATCAACATCATGCAATACAAAGATAACATAACTATTCTCTCATTAGGGTTAGAGTTTCCCATCTTTATCAATTAGGGTTTCACATCACATCATCCCATCTTAAGGTTACACATAACATTATCATATTATGGTTTTACTCAACATCACCCTATATTAGGGTTTCACATAACATTATCCCATATTAGGGTTTCACACGACATCACCCTATATTAGGGTTTCACATAACATCATGCCATATTAGTGTTTTATAAGCACCTTAGAGCTCCCCCGGTCGACTAATTTGTCGACCGATAACCTCTCGGTCAACAAATTCATCGACCGAAAAGAGCCAGATTTTACGTGTATAAGCACCTCTAGGGTCGGTTTTTTCCTTATAACTGACCCTAAAGTGCTCTTCGGTCGACAATATTGTTGACCGACATGAATTTTGGATCCAATTTAGTTCACGCATGTATAAGAGCTCGGTCAACGAATTTGTCGACCGTTAAGCTCTCAGTCGACAAATTCATCGACCGAGAAGGAGCCAGATTTCACATGTATAAGCACCTCTGGGGTCGGTTTTTTCTTATAACCGACCCTAAAGGACTTCTCGGTCGACGAATTTGTCGACCGACATGAATTTTGGATCAAGTTTAGTTCACGCATGTATAAGCACCTCTAGCGTCGGTTTTTTTACTTTTAACCGACCCTAGAGCTCCCCTCGGTCAACAAATTTGTCGACTAAAAATGTGTTTGAGTGTTTTTAAATAACCAAACACGGGCACCGCTTATCTTTAGCGTCGGTTTGTTTCTTTTAACCGACGCTACAGGTCGAGTCTCTCCTTTAAAATGGCCGAAACCTAGTATTTCTCCCCCGCGAAACAAAATTTTTGTTCATTTTTTCTCTCCCGCGGCGCAGATACCTTTTCCGCCGTGAAGCCCTTGCCACCTCTTCGCGTCGCCAAAGCCCTTGCCTCCTCTCCGCAAAAAGAGCTCGTCGTCGCCGCCTCTCCACACTTCCACGAAGGTCGTCGCCTCTCCGTGAAGGTCGTCTCATCCTCTATGATGGTCGTCGCTGTTTCCAAGTAAGGTCGTCGTCGTTTCCAAGGAAGGTCGCCGCCGTTTCCAAGTAAGGTTCCTGAGTTCGTTTCCGGGTTCGGATCCACCTTTCTTAGTCTTGGTAAGTGAGATTTGTCTCTTTTTCTTTGTTTTTCTTGTTGTTCTATCTTCCCCTCTCTTCTTCTTGGCTGAATCTATGACGTTCCATGGTGGAGGTTGAGATAATGGTGGAAAACATCTTCCACTCTCTTTTTCTTACCTTTTCAACATAGGGTTTGCTTCCTTTTTGGAGAAGGAACCAGCTTGGTGAAGAGGAGTGCCCAAGCTAGGGTTTCTTCTCCATTTTTCTTCAATCTACCTTGCTGTTTGGAGTTTCTACATCATCTCTAAGGTGAGTTATATAACTTTATCCATAATTATTGTTCACTCTTACGTTACATGTACATGATTTTGCCTTAAAAATATTGATCCAAGTATAAAGATGTACCTTTACCTAGGGTGTGAGCTTGTATGATAGTTTTTTGTATCATCTTAGATGAACCCTACATCTTGTGCATGATTTTTTTGAAGGAAGTGGTAATCATAGACTTTGTTTGCATATGGATAGCTTTTAATCTCTCAAAAGATGTATATTTCTAGGATTTCAAACTAAATTTTCCTCCTTATATTTCAAGAAATCTATCATTTTGTAAATTATGATGTGATTATGAATCATTTTTATCATGAATGTATGGTTTTGAATGGTGACAGTTGAGCATCAATGCTCCCCTCTCCCAGAATATATGAATATTCATTTCTATTTCAGTTTGAAAGTTTCAGTGTACCCCTCGGTCGAAAATTTTGTCGACCGAAATATTTTCAGTCGACAATTTTTCGACCGAGGGGTACACTGAAATGTTTATTTAAATTTTTAGCGTCGGTTATTCCAAAAAACCGACCCTGTAAACTCTCTCGGTCGACGAATTTGTCGACCGATATCTAGTTAAGTTCACGCATGTATAAGCACCTCTAGCGTCGGTTTTTTTCAAATAACCGACCCTAGAAGTCCCTTCGATCGACAATATTGTCGACCGAGATAAATCTTGGATCCAGTTAAGTTCGCGCATGTATAAGCACCTCTAGCGTCGGTTTTTTCCAAATAACCGACCCTAGAAGTCCCTTCAGTCGACAATATTGTCGACCGAGATAAATCTTAGATTCAGTTAAGTTCACGCATGTATAAGCACCTCTAGCGTCGATTTTTTTCTAAATAACCGACCCTAGAAGTCCCTTCGGTCGACAATATTGTCGACCGAGATAAATCTTGGATCCAGTTAAGTTCACACATGTATAAGCACCTCTAGCGTCAATTTTTTCCAAATAACCGACTCTAGAAGTCCCTAGGTCGATGAATTTGTCGACCGATAACCTCTCGGTCGACAAATTCGTCGACCAAGGAGCACTGAAGTGGTTATTCAATATTTAGCGTCAGCTATTCTAAAAAAACCGACGCTGTAAACTCTCTCGGTCGAGCAAATTGTCGACCGAAAATGTGTTCGGTCGACAATATTCTCGACCGAGAGAGTTTACAGCGTCGGTTTTTTTAGAATAACCGACCTTACGGGCTCCTTTTTTTCTCACCTGGGTCAGATTTTTTACAACCTTTTGCGTCGGTGTTTACTCTGTAAGGTCGGTTTTTCTGGTCAAATAAACTGACGCTATAGAGCAAAGTCTATAGCGACGGTCACTTAGGCGTCGGTTAAAAAGTGACGTTGCAGGCTTAAAAAAACCGACGCTACAGACTATTCTTGTACTAGTGCCGTCTGATTGGGCTGTAAATAAATTTATATTTTTCTGATTCCACACTGAATTCCAACTCTGGACCTTTGGTTCGGTGTTGTATACTTGTACACCATGAAATTGAATTACACAATACGATCTATTTATACAGCTGATGAGGGAAAAGGGACTATGCAGGTTTTGGGCACAGTTCGTTTCCACGTTCTGGAATAAGTTTGTTCATGCTTTTATTATTGGTTTGTTATAATTGGTCTAAAAAATTTATGAACTGGAGTTCCTAAGACAGCTTTTCATGATTGGTTTAATATAAGTTTTGGAACTTAAATTCATTGATTTTCGGTGAGTTACATAATTACATAAAAATAGATTTTTTGAGTTCCCTCTTAAAATGAGCGGAAAACGAGTTCCGAAATAATTGACAACATTTCCTATACAATTATATTTTTTTTATAAATGACACATGTAAATATTTATGATTGTGAATGTTAGCGGTGTGGATATGATTTATTGTCAAAATCATAACACAAAAATACTATGCACTGTAAGTGCCACCATGTAAAATATGTTACTATACAACTACCAATACCATTGTAGTCTATAAAATAAAAAATATAAATACTATGAAAAAGTAATTGTACTGCACCATGAATATAATTTATCTAACATATTTTTATTCTTCATGTTTGAATTATATGATGTGAAAAATAAAAATTAACTAAAATATACTAAAAATTCATGGTGTACATTTGTTAAATAATATTGAACCAAAACTTATATTTACAAATACATAAAATGTAGATATTATTACAATATTTATACAAATAAAGTAATATAAAAATATTATGATATGATTTGAAACACAATATTTTTACTAAAATTATACTTGTACCACTGTAAAATATGTTTAACGGAAAAATATTGCATCATAACCACTTGTTGAGATTATTATCGTTAAAAATTATGATTACTTATAAATATGATTCTTTCTTTATTTTTTGCCGTCTTTACTCATTATATATTATACAGTAAAAAAATATTTTTAATTAATTTTTATATTTACACTTACAACAAACTAATCTCATGAAAATGAATGGAACTTAAGTTCTAGATTCTGAACTAAAGTTTCTAAAAAATAAATTCCACATAATTTATGGCTTACACCAAATCAATAGGAGCCTAGACGTAAAAAGAGACCATTCTGGAAACTGCTATATATGGTTTTCGTTAAGCCAAACAGGATTGCAACAAAAAAGTGAATTACCACACAGTCGAACCAAACAAAAATAAATGAATTTATTTTCATGTTGTTGACTTTCACGTTTTCCATTTCACAGTGCGTGTTCATTTTACAAGGAACCAAATAGGCCCTAAGCGAGGAAAATCCGGACCACACAGTGAAACAAGGATTGGTAAAGACGCGTTAATAGTTAGTAACACATAATGAGAAAAATACGAGAGTGGGAAAATAAAGAGACGCGATGAGGAGTGTATACCGAAAAGTTGGGTGCGGGACGGAGAGATAGTCGGTATAGTCTGTAGTCCGCAAGAGATCAGCCACAGCCCATATATATGTGTGTGTGACTCATTTCAAGAAAACATTACTTTACACCTCCCATTGGTTGCCCGTAGAGCAGTGGCGTAGCCACATGGAGGCACAGGTGGGCACAGACCCCACCTGTATTTATCAAAATGTATATTGATGAAAGCAATTTTATTATAGATTTTGGAGAATATACATACAATATTGTGTTTTGTGCCTTACCCATTCACCTGCAGCAACAAGGTGCCCACCCTTTAGCTAAGTTCTGCCTCCGCCACTGCCGTAGAGTATACTTTTACCGAAAATCTATAAATATGGTTTGTACTGTGTTTCAGGGTAAACACAAGGGTGCTTTCGTATATCTCTGACTGCACTGTTCTTTTCCGCACGGAACCGGAATTGTTTGTGTGCTTTCATGGACTAAGATTCTATCACCCTCACGCCTGTAACGCGCGACCTCACGCGCAGGTGAAAACCACCACCCAAACAGTCGCCACGTGGCGGATGATGATTGGACCGTTTTTTTGGAATTATGCAAAAGGTAAATAATTTTGTTTCGCTTATAACTTTTGAACCGTAATTAATTTTTTAATAAAACAAAAACCGTTGGTTTCGTTACGAAAAATGTAATCTAACAAGCATAATATTGACATATTTTTTAGATAAAAAAAATAAAAAAATGATATATATATGTTAATTGACAACCAACTATGGTGCCCATAAAAATGGTGCCCAAATAAGGTGATTGACGCCCAAATAAGGTAATTGACACCTAGAAGTTTAAAATGACGCCCACATAAAGTATCGATAACTAAAATAACATAACGACACTCAAATAACTTATTGGCATCTAAAAATAGCTAATGACACCCAAAGACACCCATAAATGGCTAATGACACCCAAATATGGTTATTTGACGCCTAAAATGATTGACTTACACCTAAAATTATAACGACACCCACAAATGCCTAATGACACCCATAAATGCCTATCGATAACCAAAATAATATAACGACACCCAAATAACTTATTGGCATCCAAAAATAGCTAATGACACCCAAAGACACCCATAAATGACTAATGACACCCAAATATGGTTATTTGACGCCTAAAATGATTGACTTACACCTAAAATTATAACGGTGCCCACAAATATCTAATGACACCCATAAATTCCTAATGACACCCAAAAATAGTTAATTGACACCCAAATAACTTATTGGCATCCAAAAATAGCTAATGACACCCAAAGACACCCATAAATGACTAATGACACCCAAATATGGTTATTTGACGCCTAAAATGATTGACTTACACCTAAAATTATAACGGTGCCCACAAATATCTAATGACACCCATAAATACCTAATGACACCCAAAAATGGTTAATTGACACCCAAAATAACATATTTATATCATTTTTATATTTTTTTGTTAAAAATATATCAATATTAGTCTTGTTGAATTGCATTTTTCATAATGAATCCAACGGTTTTTATTTCGTCAAAAAATTCATCACGGTCCAAAAGTTATAAGCAAAATAAATTATTTACACATTACACACCTTTTACCAACCCATCCAATTAAATGCTGCCACGTCATCATCCGAAAACCACCTTTAAAAAGGCAAAACTTCTCAAAATTTCTCAAAACCACCTTTGCCTTGCGCGTTACCAAATCATTTCCGGTGCTTTCATATATCTCCGACTGCTTTCCGCACAAGGTGCTTTCAGATGTGCTGACGAGATTGTCGCCGCTTTTCAAACTACTACTATTTGCTGGGCACTGTTGCGTTTATTGATTATTATATTAGACACTCACGCCTATTAGTCCTGAGTTTCCACCACCGACTAAATTTTATATTAGATATTGAGATCAATTGATTCTCGTCAAGGACACTTCATGGTAGCGACGCCAACAGTGACATCCTCGTGATGATGATCTTTGTCGTGTTTGACCATATTGAATTAAAAGATGTAATTTTTTAAAATCTGAATGTAAGGTTTCAAACCCTTGTCGTGTGGTGTATATTAGTTTAAAGTAGAGCATTCCCTCAAATATGTCGTATTAGATCCTTGTATTTCCTTTGGTTGATTGCTTACACAAACTAATAGAGTTAGTTTACATGTTTCATCGGACTACAATAACATATACCTCTTAATTTCACAATAATAGGTGTTTGGTAAATGTTAGATTTCTAATTTGCTATGGGCCATTTTGTTTATTGCAATATGTTTGCACAAAATATTTTATTTTACTTTGTGATTTTTATTCATATTAATTTTAAAAATATATATGACCAATCTTTTTGACTTGGAGGATGATAAATAACTAAACCAATCTTTTTGACTTGGAGGATGATAAATAACTAAGTGTTACATTGATGCAATATCCTTATTGATAATGCTCAATAAATGTGATGATATGTGTTGTGTTGTTATTTACTTATATGTTCTATATTGTAATTGAGTTACAACAAACCCATCATGTGGAAGTCATTTTCCTGAAAAGTTTGAAATTTAAACCAATCACGCGAACTCAATTTCCAGGAACTGGACTCAAGTTCCTGAAAAATGAGTTCCCAAAAAAACTGTTCAATATTTGTATGCAAGAAAAATCGATATTAACTCGTTTGTATGAAAAATTACATTTTGTCCTCCATTTCTTCCCTCTATATTTTCAAGTGAAACATTGTTCTCATTTGGTCCTACTTCAACACATTTGGTGTTCGAGTTTGTATTCATGTCATGTTCAGTAGAATTGGAGTTTCCATTCATGGCAAAATGAACAAAATTAGAGTTTTCATTTGCATCATGTCCCAGAAGAGAAGGCACATTTAAGTCTATACCTGCCAAAAATCCTAGAAGAAAAGTAAATAGTATATCAAATTTTAATATGGGCTATAAAAGATCAACATTTGATTATCCATCAAAATTGATATCACTTCATGGTTCAGCAAAACATAAACAAAAATGATATAAGTTGCATAATTTCTTACTATTTTATACAGAGTAAACATTAGATGGTATGCAATATAGGAAACAAAATGCCTACCTGAGTAAAAATAATTCTTCTATATCAAAAATGACCCTATGGACATATATTAGATAAAAGTTTGATCTTGCGACTTCTTTGTCATAAAGGTCTGAGAACCGTAAAATTCTTGTTTGGATAAGAAAGTAAATGTTCGAGCAAACATTTAATGTTCACCCAGAAAGAGTTTTTGATGAGTGATTTGGGGAAAGGGAGGACATATGAGTGCAGTTATATAGGTCCTCTAGATAGTAAATAGCAACGATCCAGAAATAACTCTCAAACAGATTGGGAAGAGATCAAGTATTGAGGGAAACGAAAAATACATACAGCCTCAAGAATAAATTCATCGCAATGTATTGGCTACTGCTTCCTCAAACAATGGCAAGGAATCGTGCAACTGCAAAGCAACAATCGCATTTCCTACTCGCAGTAAGCCAAAGAGACGGAGCAAAATGCAGAGCAAGACGGAAGCAATAACGGAATCAGAAGAGGAATGAACGGGTTTGATCAAATAAGAAGGAAAGAAATTAATAGATAGTGAAAGATAGAGGAGAGGTTGAAGAATATGCATGGCAGTCCTAGCGGAGGAGTGAGAAGAGAGGGTTTATATTATGTTAATGCATCAGTTGTCAGTGTTATACGTCTCTCCTCTTACTTTATTGGCAGGTCCATTATGGTACCCAATCCTACACCTTCAATGCAAGATTGGAAGCAAGGGACGATGGGCATTCTTTAGACAAGCATTGCCTCTCATAGGATCATTAAAAAAAAAAAAAAACACACACACACACACACACACACACACACACACACACACACATATATATATATATATATATATATATATATATATATATATATATATATATATATATATATATATATATATATATATATATATATATATATATATATATATATATATGAGTCAGGCTAGAATACACTAGAGTGTACAGATTGTTCGGATGTTTGTATATCAAGACTATTTTTTACAATATGTAAACCATTGATCTTCATTGTCATTTTATAATTAAACTACATACAAATTTGAGCCCATTTAGATGAGTGTAAGTCACTCATCCGAGGAAAATAACATCAATGTACGAAACTAATTTGAAATACATAATTTTTGCAGTCTTTATAACATGACCTATAAATGTCCAAATATGCTCAAATTTTTTATATGAGTTAATTCACAAGATGATTAAGAAGATCAATGGTTAGATTTTTGAAAAAAAAATATTGCATCATGAAAAACTACTTGAGTGTATTATGTTTTGAATACACTCGAGTGTATTCTAGCCTAACTATATATATATATATATATTATATCTTTCATACATATACGAGTACACTCAAATGGTGTTTTTTGGTAACCCAGGAGACTCGTAAGGCTTACGCCGAGCCCAACCTGGGGAGCTCAACCCCATCCCGTAAGGAGCGTAGCCCATTAAGTCACGCAGAAGCCGACTGCGCTACGGGAGAAACAACTCCGAACAGCACCACCAAGGAGATTCGAACCCAGGACCCTTCGTGAGGGGCCCCGTGCAGTGACCACCTGAGCTATTGCTTGTCGGCCACTCAAATGGTGTTTGTACATTTCTACATAACTTTTTTTTACAAATTCAAATTGTTAAATATGAAATTTGAACTCATTTAGAATTTTCTAAGTCACTCTTTCATAACTAATAAAATTGATGTATGTCGCATTTAGATGCATGACCTATAAGTGTTCGAATGAGCTTAAATTTTATATGTAGTATGTTCATATGATATTTAAAAAGATTTCTAGTTTAGGTTTTCAAAAAAAAAACATTGCATAATGGAAAAACAACTTGAGTGTATTCAGTCTCCAATACAGTGGAGTGTATTTTAGCCTGTGTGTGTATAAAGAGAGAGAGTCAGGTTAGAATGCACGCACGAATACACTCAGTTGTGTTTGCATATCAAGACTATTTTTTACAAAATACAAACTATTGATCTTCACTGTCATACTATAACTAGGCTACATATAAATTTTGAGCCTATTTGAATGAGTGTAAGTCATTCATCCAAGGGCAACAAAATTGATGCACGAAACTAATTTGAAATGTATAATTTTTGTGGTCTTTATAACATGACCTATAAATGTCCAAATATGCTCAAATTTTGCGTATGAGCTATTCACAACATGTTTAAGAAGATCAACAAATTAGATTTCTAAAAAATATATTTCATCATGAAAAAACTAATTGAGTGTATTCTACTCTGAATACACTCGAGTGTATTCTACTCTGAATACACTCGAGTGTATTCTAGCCTGACTATATATATATATATATATATATATATATATATATATATATATATATATATATATATATATATATATATATATATATATATATATATATATATAAAATTCGAGTCTTTGACAAGTATTTTTGTTACATGAGTGGCAATATTTGTTGTGTCTACCACGTACTCTTTTGTCTTTATGACTTTTGACAGATATCATTCATCTTCTTTTTCATATGCCACTTGTTCTTTTTCTGCTTTGAGTCTTGACAACTATCTTTTGTCTTTATGTATAGGAAAGAGCTAGCTTGTCTTTTCTTTTTTTTGTCACTTCTTCAACAAGGTATTTTTACGTATTTTTTTAATCGAGTAATCCATAACAATCATCTCCATTTTCAAAGCTACTTTCTCCTTGAGTAATGTCTAGGATTGGAATATTTTTTGGATCTAGGATTTCATCAAATATAATTAATTGAGAATTGTCCATGTCAGGGTCTCTCATAAGAGACTTTCCCGATAATTTTATTTTCTTATATGGAGGACCCCTTTTAGTTTCTTGATCAATAAGATAATCAGAAATTGGGGTAGATATTAACTTTCCCTTTAAAATAGGGTCTATGTTGAATTTGTCCCACCATTTAATCAATACTTGCCTTCCTAGGTAGGGTAAAAAGGCATTAGTTTCTTTTTCCCATTTCCATTGCATAATCCATGGGATTCCATAAGCACAACAACATCTTAGTATATTAAGATCTTCTTGATCTATATTTTCAAATAACGGAATATAATTATTAAGCTTTTGTGATAATATTTCCCGAGTAGCTCCATAATTTTTTCAAAAAATGTAGAAGAACCAATTTGGTAATTCGTCCACATCATTAGAAAGGTCTATAAAAGTCAAAAGGAAGAGTTGTGATAGCCACAACACTCTTCCACCCAAAGAGCTCCCCTTGCTTATTGAGCTTAGTTTTTGTAGTAGGAAGTGTCTTAGCTCAAAATTCTCCTCCTTAGAGAATTTCTAAGTCTTGTAATCCTTCCTCCACTTCACTTATATTGTAATTTCATCTATATAGTCATGTGTTCTTAGTTTCCACATATTTTTCGAGTGTAAACCCTCCAGTTGCCAATAAAATTTCCATTTTGTTGAGATCAATTATGTGTGCATGTTCTTTCCTCTTTAAATCATAATCAAAGATCCTTTCTTTGATTGAAAGCAAGATCAAGGAGATTCCTAAGCATCAGTGACGTTCCCGACAGTCACTCGGTGAGATCAACGATGTGCTCTGTGCCAATTGTAAGTTCCCTAACGTTATTTAATTAATTTTATGCAATCATTCTCCGTTCATCCTAAAGAAAATTATATACACATTATTCCCTAAATCACAAATCCTAATCTCTGATCACCTTAATCAAAAACACTAATCCACCTCTAATCACTCACTTCTATCAAACACCCTTTCTTAATAAAATTCTCCCTATATTAGTTAGTAAAAAAGGGGTTGATACTCGAGTTAACAATAACTTTGTAACGTTTGATAGAAAGAAACCTGAACTTATGTTCTTAAAGAAAATAAGAGTTGCATTAGATTATAAAGATAATTTCATTCATGCACTTACTATTTCATAAGAGACACATCAAAAGGATGTTCCAAATATTTATTGTAGTTTATATGACTTCTTCACAGAAATCTCAAAATATGTCGGCTTCAACATCTAAAGTTTGTATCCCAAAGGTATGTTCAGAATTAATTATTTCTACTAAAGAAGGTAACGATGAAATGGAAGTAGATTTCTCTGCAAAAACATATCAAAATTCATATTCAAAACATCAATACATACAATAACTTTAGAAAATGAAGACTTATCCAAAGAAATAAAAACTTTACTGCAAAATTACCTTCCTGATAAATATAATTTTATTTTGACAATGCTTGGAAAGGATCACTACTATTATGAGAAAATTCTCATAGAACTGGTAGTATAAAAATATTTCATAATTTTAGAGACAAATCAACAAAGAAGATGATGTACTTTTCTCAATTAAAAATCCAAAATATTATCAACATTTCATAATGGAACAATGATGGAAATCCTAATATTTCAAGAAGATATAAGACAAACATCAACCCCATTTTTGGGATCCATATATATATATATATATATATATATATATATATATATATATATATATATATATATATATATATATATATATATATATATATATATATATATATATATATCTGTGTGTGTGTGTGTGTGTACATATATCTCGTGTGATCCACATTTTTTAGGCGAACGTGCACGAGGGGGATTGAGACTGTACTGCGTAGAAAGAACAACAGTAGTAGGGACAACAGGGATAGTTCAGGTTGAGTGTACTGTCTGTCGTATCTTATAAATAGAAGTCATCTATGTACACTCAGGTCCTTAGATTTAGTATGTGTTGGTTTTATGAACAATCTGAGATTTTGGCTTGTATGTCTCAAGGTTTGTTGTTGCTTTATGTATATGTTTTGAGAAAATAACTGTTATATGTTATCCTCGAGAAGAGATGGTACAGTGTATGTATAAGATATGATCATTGTGAATATCAGGTTTTGGTTCTTCCTTAAAGAGTTTTCCTGGAAATGGATCTCTTTGCAAAAATGGTTTTAATTTTTTAGTGATTTTTTGTTAATCTGTTTCTTATGATTATTTTGCATATTTAGTAATGATTTGACTGTTGGTTTGGTTGATCATCTGAAAAGACCATCTAAGCATCATTGGCTTAAATATATATATACATATATATATATACATATAGGTTGAGTGTATTGTCTTTAAATCTTCTTGAATATATATATATATATATATATATATACACATGCACACATACATACATAGATATATATATACATACATAGATACACACACACACACACACACACACACACATATATATATATATCCCTAATATTCTAACACCGCATTCCACCAACTCTCTACTGACCAACCACCAAAATCCTAACTTCCACGCTAAATGGTATCAGAGCCAAGTTAGGGGCCACTGGGATATACTTGTGTCTCTTTCTCTTTCTCTGAAGGGGTGAGAGTTCGGGGTCTTCCTTCTTGGGGTTCTAGGGTTCGAGGCCTCCTTGTCGTAGTGGTAGCCCGTTGCACCCGCTTTAGCTGTAGTAGGCGTTTAGGGTTTTGTAGGGCTAGGTTTAGCTATTGACAGGCTATTTAGTAATCCCTTCGTTGATGATTTTAATCTCTCACCCACAAATTGAGTGAATCATATTCAATTTTCTTTAAGAAATTCCTAGGTCTGAGGCCTCCTTGTCGCAGTAGTTCAACTGTTGACAGACCACTAGGAATCAACTTATTGAAAAGAGAATAAGATTGCTCAATAAAATCATTATTTATATTAAGCTCCTTTGGTTTTAAAATTTTTAAGATTTAAGCCTTAGATCTCTTGATTTTTGACAACTATATCTTCACAAGGCTATTTAAAATTTTTCTCAATAGAAATAAGAAATATGTTGAATAAAATGCTTAACTCACTAACAGGAATCAATGAAACAGTAAATGCCCTTCAAACCATAAATGAAAGCAATTCAATGAAAAATAAAAATAGTTTCATCATCGATAAAGAAAATCTTAGGGACGACTTTTTATCTGATAGAAATCAGTTCAAGACAAAACAATTTTATGAAAACTTTGATATAAAAGAAATAGATTACATTAGAGAAAAATGGTATTCACAAATGCAATACCATAGAAAAAATATAATTTTTTGAATGATATAAAAATTATTATATCAAAGAACTTAAAGAAAAAATCTATAGGCTTGTTCCACCGTGGTATAAGTCTAATAAGTCTGATAGTAAAATTAGACCATTGCATCATGAAAACCCTCATGAGAACCTGTCATTCCAAAATATTACAAAAAAGAGTAATCTACAATCAAAAAAAGAAATTTCTCATTCTTTCAATAATAAACACATGATTGATTAAGTAAATAATCTATCTAAAACTAAAAGTAAAGAAAGCGAAGAGTACTATGTAAAGGTATTAAGTACAGAACAATACTTCATTCTTGAAACTATTAATAATGTTAAAATGATCAAGAAAAATTAAAATTATTTTCAAAATATATCAAAATGAATAAAAAAGAAATCAAATCTAAAGATAGTCCAAACCAAAATATTTCATATGATACTAAAAGAATAACTGAAAAATAACCAACTCTAAAAGACTTCAAAAGAGAGCAAAAAAATATTAAAAAAGAGATAAAAGATTTAAAAGAAACTAAAAAGACATATGAAAATTCAGAAAGTCAAGATAAATCCAAAAATAAATCCCTAAATAGAATCCAACAATTTATAAAAAGGAAATGGAAGGGATATGTTATAATTAAAATAAACCCAGATTTCACTATTAAGAAACTAGCTTTATTTGATTCTGGAGCAGACATAAAATACATTAGAGAAGGTCTAATACCAACCAAATATTTTGAAAAAACCACACACAATTTTAATTCATGCACCAATTACAAATTACAAATCAATTATAAAATCCCTAATGTCCATGTTTGTATAAAACATACATGCATTAAAACTATTTTCATGCTAGCTAAAAATATAACTGAGGATATAATCATAGGAACACCATTCCTGAATAAAATACTACCTATTATAGTGGATACAAAAGGAGTACATGCTAATATAAATGGAAAAATTATTCCTTTAAGTTCAAAAATGAACCCAAGTATCATTTATACAACAAATAAACACTTCAATCAAACACAAAGAAAACTTCATTAACGAACTTAACATAGAATTAGAAACTGAAACAATTCATAATAAAATCAAAAGTAGTAACTTTCAAAAACTAATAATATAATTTAAAGAAAAAGTTGAAAAATAAATCTGATCCACAATACCTTCAGCATTCTGGCATAGAAAGAAACATGATATTACTTTACCATACATTAACAATTTTGATAAAAATAAAATCCCAACGAAAGCCAGACCCATCCAAATGAATCAAAGACTTTTAGAAATATGTAAAAATGAAATAAAAGAACTTGAGACAAAGAAATTAATTAGACCTAGCTCCTCTCCATGGAGTTGTGGTGCCTTCTATGTAGAGAATGCATCCGAAATAGAAAGAGAGGCTACTAGGCTTATCATTAATTAAAAACCTCTAAATAAAGTACTCCAATGGATTAAATATCCAATTCCTAATAAACACGACCTAATAAAAAGAATGCATGGCTCTAATATCTTCTCAAAATTTGATATGAAATCTGGATTCTGACAAATACAAATAAGTGAAAAAGATAGATATAAAACTGCCTTCACAGTACCTTTTGGTCACTATGAATGGAATGTTATGCCTTTTGGGCTAAAAAATGCTCCATTAGAATTCCAAAAAATAATGAATGAGATATTTAATCCATATACTTCTTTTAGTATAGTCTATATTCAGGATGTACTTATTTTCTCTAAAGACTGTGACAAATATTGAAAACACCTAAATACATTCCTTCAAATAGTAAAACATAATGGACTAGTAGTTTTCACTAAAAAGATGAAACTATTTCAAACAAGTATTCAATTTCTAGGTTATAAAATAGAAAAAGAAATTTTATCACCTATAATAAGAGCCATAGACTTTGCTAACAATTTCCCAGATGAAATCCTAGAGAAAAAACAACTCCAAAGATTTTTAGGATGTTTAAACTATATATCTGATTTCTATGAAAATCTGGCACTAGATAGAAAACTCCTTATAGATAGACTAAAAAAGATTCCACCAAGTTGGACCATAGATCACACCAAGGCTATTCAAAGAATAAAATCAAAAGTTCAAAGGTTACCATGTTTAAATATCATTGACCCAGAGGCCTATAAAATAGTAGATATATGATATGGAGGAATTCTTAAGCAAAAAATTGATACTAAAGAACATTTGGTTTGATACACCTCAGGAGTGTGGAATGAAACCAGAAAAAATTATTCAACTATAAAAAAAGAAATATTATCCATAGTTCTTGCTATTACAAAATTTCAAGGTGATCTTTTAAATAATAAATTTTTATTAAGAGTAGATTATAAATCAGCTAAATTTGTCTTAGAAAAGATGTTAAAAATCTTGCCTCAAAGAAAATATTTACTAGATGGCAAGCAATATTAGCTATATTTGATTTTGATATAGAATTCATAAAAGGAGAAAATAATTTTTTACCTGATTTCTTATCGAGAGAATTTTTACAGGGAAATTGTCTTAAAAAAGACTAGCATAATGAAATCAATTTTGGCTACTAAACAAAGTCCTCCCGCAATAACACAAACAAGGAGGGATAAGGAAAATATAGAAAACATGGAAGTTATTTCATCAACTAAAACATCCTCTGAATTTATCCTAAAATCATCTGAAGAGGTACTTATTTTTTAAAATGAGGATGTCTCAAAAGAAATTGAATATATAATAAATAAATATTTTCCTGAAGGATACAATCATATTCCCACCCTACCTGGGAAAAACCAAATATACTATGAGAAAATAATTTTAGAAATGGGAAGTGCAAAAGTTTTTCATAATTATAGGGATAAATCCACAAAAAGAAACTTGCAGTTTTCTCAAACTAAAATTCAAAAAATAATCATGTTATTTGAATGGAATAAAGAAGGAAACCCTAATATTCCAAGACGATTCAAAGCATTCTATCAACCCCAATATTACAACTATTGGGATTATCAAAATGTTTAGGAAAAGGTTTTATATGTTCAGAATACACTAATGAGTCACACATGGTTAGTAAAATGGTCATTACAAACCAAATTTCCGAATTGGTGTTTCTATAAATTTTGAAAAAAAAAATTGGGGCAATAAGAGAAATGCTCCCACAATATTAAAGAAAAATATTATGGGCAACGATCTTATTGAGGAAGATCTAAACATGATGAATTATATCTCTTCTCATGGAATACCATGGATTATACAATGGAAATGGCAGAAAGAAATGATTGAATTACCACCAATTCTAGAAAGACAAATCTATGTCAAATGGTGGGACAAGTTTAATATTGATCCCATTTTAAAGGGAAAATTGATTCCAATACTAGTTTCTGGATCCCAACATAACCCAAAAACAAAAAGAAATAGAATTTTTCATTTCGTCAACTTAAGCAAGAGTTGACAAGAAAAATTCAAATTGAAATTCCAAATATTGAGGATAATCAACTACAGTTGATGGTCTTTGAAGAAATGTCAAAAGTTATGGATGAAAATAGTCCAGAGAACTCAAATAAATCTAAAATTGAAGAAGATGGAAAAAAGGAAGAAAGTGAAAAAATAGTTATCGCACAGTAAAAAAAGTTGTGGTAAAAAAGTAATGGGTAAAAGATAAAAGGTGAATAGAAACAATGATGTGATAAAAGTAAAAGCAAAATATTTGGTACATTTTGCTTAAGATTCCATCTATAAAAAACAAAGTCACTCAAACATGGAAGTGACATCTCCATAAAAAACAAATGGAGAAGAGGACAAGAATATTTTATTGCATGAAAAGTAACAAACACTTGTCTATGGCAGAATGTTGAATGAACAAGTGGCAAACTCATCAAATTTGGCCACTACATCATCAACAAACACTTGTCAAAGACACAAACGGAAGAGATCAAGTGTCACGACAAAGAACTTTGTCCACTCCATCCAAAGTGCCTATAAAAGGCAAAGAAGTTGAATAAGAAAGCAAGAGTTGTGATAGCCACAACACTCTTCCACCCAAAGAGCTCATGTAACAACCATGCCTCCTGATAACCCCCAAATAAGGGAGATCAAGAGATCAGAGCCATTATCTCAATTAACAGGATCAAAGGTTCGACAAATAATCAATAACAATGATCAAATTTTACCATCTAAACTAAAAACTGGTATAAAATAAAATTTTGCATACCTTTTTAAAACTTTGGAAAACTACTCTAACCACAGCCTGGATTCATTCCATTTAATCGTCCTTGCACTTTATTTCTTATTTCCACAATGTGTCACTTTACTGTTTGCTCTTTCAATTGTTGTACCTAAAACGCCGACAAACAAAATGTCGGTCAACATATAGGAATATGCTGGTATGTGGGAACAACCAAAATTTCACAAATATGGCTAACAATTTAATTATCACAATCAGGGTAATTAGCAAACCAATTTACATTTTCAATGTGTCATTATCCACCGCTTTTTCCCTAACCCTAGAATACCCCTCTAGGGTTTTTCTTTTACCATTAACTTAAGGCCACCTTCTCAATCCTAAGCTTGGTGCCTGGGGGTCACCTCTCATGGTGCCCCATAGTCATGCAACATAGACCACCTTATCATTCCCGAGCTTGGTGTCTGGGGTCACCTCTAATGGTGCCCATTGGTCTACCCTCTTAGGCCTGACCTTTATGGTATCTTCCATCAGGGTGGCATGTAGGTGCGAGAATACACATGTATTTATAATTGGGATAACCATAGTGACTTTATAATTGTAGTATGAACATCCAAACTGTTTAGTTTCAATCAATGCGATTAACCATCTGAGAAACAGTCGGGAAAACTAATGCGATTAATTGTAATTAACCACATACCTATTAGGCTGAATTGAGATAGAATAGTCCAATCAATCAAGACATCCAATCAAGCAAGTACAAGAGTCCTGAAATATGCATCCAATATTCCTATCATTAATCATGCCATCAAGATCTATTAAACCTAGCTCGCTTCCTAGGGTTTCTAGTCCACTTTTAGGGTTTCCTTTTCAATTAGGGTTTCATTTCATTTATACTATTTTAAACCCTAATTTTATACAATTACTCCAAAACCTAGTTATCTCATCTATTCTTTACAAATGATATTAAGGTTACCTTTTAACAACCTATAACCTTACTTTCGGATTAAAGGCACTATTAACATCAATTAAGTCAATTATGCCTCTTTAACATTAAAACTACCATTTTTATCCTTTTAATTCATGGCAAGACCCTTAGGCCCAATTATCATCTTTGGTTCCTTTCAAATTAGCAACTTATCTCTTTTAAACACTAATTCTGCCTTTATTCATTAGAAAAACCCCAATTACCATATTAAGGGTGTTTACATTTTCAATGTGTCATTCTCCCACAATCAGGGTAATTAGCAAACCAATTTACATTTTCAATGTGTCATTCTCCACTACTTTTGCCCTAACCCTGGAATACCCCTCTAGGGTTTTTCTTTTTCCATTGACTTAAGGCCACCTTCTCAATCCCGAGCTTGGTGCCTGGGGGTCACCTCTCATGGTACCCCATAGTCATGCAACATAGACCACCTTCTCATTCCCGAGCTTGGTGTCTGGGCTCACCTCTCATGGTGCCCATTGGTCTACCCTCTTGGGCCTGACCTTTATGGCATCTTCTATCAGGGTGGCATGTAGGTGTGAGAATACATATGTATTTATAATTGTGATAACCATAGTGACTTTATAATTACAGTAAGAACATACAAACTATTTAGTTTCAATCAATGCGATTAACCATCTGGGAAACCTTCGGGAAAACTAATGTGATTAATCGTAATTAACCACATACATGTTAGGCTGAATTGAGATAGAATAGTCCAAACAATCAAGACATCCAATGAAGCAAGTACAAGAGTCCTGAAATATGCATCCAATATTCCTATCATTAATCATGCCATCAAGATCTATTAATCCTAGCTCGCTTCCTAGGGTTTCTTGTCCACTTTTAGGGTTTCCATTGCAATTAGGGTTTCATTTCATGTATACTATTTTAAACCCTAATTTTATAAAATTACTCACAAACCCTAGTTATCTCATTTATTCATTACAAATGATACTAAGGTTACCTTTTAACAACCTATAACCTTACTTTCGGATTAAAGGCACTATTAACATCAATTAAGTCCATTATGCCTTTTTAACAGTAGAACTACCATTTTTATCCTTTTAATTCATGGCAAGACCCTTAGGCCCAATTATCATCTTTGGTTCCTTTCAAATTAGCAACTTATCTCTTTTAAACACTAATTTTGCCTTTATTCATTAGAAAAACCCCAATTACCATATTAAGGGTGTTTATCCACAATTAGAACTTTTATACCTGAATTAGCTTAGAACCATCATATTTCATCTTAATACCTAAATTTAAACAATTAAAGCCATTATGAATCATAATTACTAACATTAGGGTTTTAAGGCCCATTAATGCTCATGGAACCCTAAATTAAACCAATTATATGCAAAGATCATCCTTTTAGATTTATTGTGCCCTTTTTATTGACCACAGGTTGAGATCGAATTTAATCATCCATATAACTCTTCCAAATCATAAATCAATAAAGATTAGGGTTCTTTTAATAGATAAACCATTAAAGATAGCATCTTTACATACTTTTTAAATTTAAAGCAGAATTAGGCTTCAATTACATTTTTATTGCATTCCTCATTTTCTTTTGATCAATTTTCATGCATTAAGTTCCTCCATATGACATTCCTACTAATTACTATGCTTTTTGCAAGAAAAAGGTATTTTCTTGATTTTCTAGTTAGTGAGGCAAATTACCTTTCTGTTTGGAAAAATGAGGGATGTCAGATCACTGTGGCGGTCAGCGGTTGACCCGATCTTGCGGCTGAGGTCGCTCGCATCCACTTTCTCATAACAGAAGGCGCACACGATCCTGGGCCGTGGATATCCTTTGTGTGTCTATCGTGGACCCAGATCTAACGGCCCCCCTCTTTTCTTCTTCCTCATGCTGAAGCGAGCAGCAAGCCTGCAGTCAACCTGGTGGTTGACTGTGAGGTTCTGGCCACCTGCAAGCACGTCGATCGCCTAGGGAGCTTTGCCTCCCTCTTTCGAACTCAAAAACCACATAAATTGCCCACGAGAACCCTGCTACGATCACCTCCTACCCGCCGGACTCCGGCGAGGTTCTCTCAGACGACAGGGGTGTTGTTCAGGGTAGAGGACGAAATTGAGGGCACGGAAACGCTCCTCTCGGCTTGCCGCGGAGCTTAGGGTAGCAAGAAATCATGTTGGTACCCCCTTTCATCCTCCCCTATATATAGGGTCAACTGAGTAGTCACGTTGTTTGGGGATTTCTATTCTTGTCGACGAACCCACCCAAAAATCAGGTTAGTCCTTCTCGGAAAGAACTCCTGAGGATGATGGGCTCATCCACACCTCAGGTTATGGCCTAAAACGTGAGAAATTGGGATTTAAAAATCCTGATCTCCCCTCCCTTCTTTCCTTCTGTGAAACCAAGAGGACGATGCACAGCTAGCATTGAATCGTCAATCCTCTGGACCACACGGAATATCCAATGGCTATCATCGCCCCCCAATTTCCAAATTCTTAAAAATGAAGGAAAAAGGGTTTTTAATAAGGAAACTTGGGAAAAATCATCTCTCTCCTCGTTTAATATTTTTCACTCAAATTTTAGAGAAAACTCTATCTTGGCATTATCTACTCGAGTATTAAATTTGAAACCCAAAATTCAAAGAAAAAGGGTGTTTCCTTCATATGCAAGTTTTTTTTGTGAACCCAGCTCAACTATTGCTATTTTTGTATTTTTCTGTAAATGTACAAGTAAGAAGTGTTCTTTAGGGTCCAATGATCACTAAAGAAGACAAAGGCAAAGCCATCTATACACAGTGTCGAAACCAACAAAACAAGAAAAGCAAATTGTAAAAACAAGCTACGGAGCATAACCATCAAGAATAGTAATAATATCATTCTGGATAGAAGACCACACAAGGTCAGCAGCTTTCTCCTTGCCTCTATGCACCCTATTGTTCCTCTCACTCCATATCCCATGCATAACAGAAAGAGCAACCTGCAACAATTTTCTGCCCTTCAGACCATGCAGATCATCCAAACCTCTCGGACTGATGAAATTGTAAATACCACTATCAAAAAGCCAGACTTTAGAAGCATAGGAGCAATCAAAAAGAATGTGCTCCGTACTCTCTTCCTCAGACTTACACAAAGAACATCTAGAAGCAAGAGATATCCCAAAACGTTTGATGTACATGGAGGTAGGTAGTCTGAGATAACCAACCTTCCAACCAAGGGTAGCAGTCTACCTGGGACTCTATGACTCCACAACCATTGGAAATAAGCCTTAGGACTATCATCATGTGCCTTCCGAGCTAAAGTCCAACAATCTCTCAAGTTAACAGCAGGTTTCCCATCGAAATATAGAGAATCACAGGTGCCTTTCGGGTTAGGAAGTGAGTTCAAAAGAACAGCCAGCTTCTTATGAAGTCTTGAATTCACAGGAGACCAATCACCGTTACTGATCAGACCACTGACTTTCATATTAGAATCAAAACCCAGCTGAATGATGCTCTGACTACCCAACACCTCCTCAAGAAACTTCAAACCTGGTAACCAGGGATCTTTCCAAACAAAGGTATTTGAACCATTACCAATCTCAAAAGTCACCATAGACCTTAAGATCTCCCTCTCCGCCAAAGTTCTCCTGAACAACCATGAAAAGGAATCAGCTATAGGAACCGACCAGAAGGTGTGCTTATGTAAATATCTCTCATGGATCCATTTGATCCAGATACTTTCCTTATTCTTGGCAAGATTCCATCCATTCAGAAGAACATAAGCTTCCACAATGTCCCTGATGCTTCTAACACCCAAACCACCATCAACTTTCGATTTGACAACATCGCTCCACTTGACAAGGTGAACAACATTCTTATCCTCAGACTTACCCCAGATAAAATCCCTGCAAAGTCTATCAATATCATCGTAGAGAGAACAAGGAAGAGGAAAAACTGAGGACCAATACTGAGACATAGTGCTCAATGTAGATCTAACAAGCTCAACCCTTCCAGCCATAGAGAGTTGTCTCGCCTTCCAACCCTCCAACCTCCTTTTGACTCTATCAACAAGAGGACTGCAATGAACTTTCGAAAGTTTTCCTATGAATAAAGGCACCCCAAGGTACTTTTGTGGTAGGGAGCCCTCTCTGATCCCCAAAATATTACCAATCAACTCTTTATCTTCTCCATAGTTGTAAATGATCGAGCTTTTATCAACATTGATCTTGAGACCAGTAGAAGCCGAGAGCAAGTCAATAACTCTTCGGATAGCCCAGACACTACTGGAATTAGCTTCCGTAAAAATCAAAAGATCATCAGCAAAGATCAGATGTGAAACAGAGAAAATCCCAGATGCTCTCAAAGGGGTAAGATTCCCATCATTCTCCTCTTTGACCAGGAGAAGGGAAACAACCTGCATAATAATAACAAACATGTAGGGAGCCAGGGGGTCACCTTGGCGAATTCCATTACTAGGCTTGAAGGAATTAGTAGGCTCTCCATTGAGAAAAATCTCATACGACATGGTATTGAAAAGCTCTTTAACCCAAACAATCCAACAGTGTGGGAAATTCATGAGCTTCATTACCAGGAAAATGGACTCCCAGTTAACAGAATCATATGCTTTCGATATATCAATATTGATGCACATTCTGGGTTTCCCCGATTTTCTATTGAAATCATGAACGAGCTCATTAGCAAGGAGCACCACATCTTTGATGCTTCTACCTTTAACGAAAGCACACTGGTTCCAACTTATGAGATAAGGAAGAACACATTATAGCATGTTAGATAGAAGCTTAGTGATAATCTTGAGAAAAACATTACAAAGTACAATAGGACAAAGATCCTTCATATGCAAGTTATTCATTAATAAAACCAAATTAATTGATATTTCCTCTTTCTTTTGCCATTATCTTATCATTTTGGATTCCTTGGACCTCAAGGAACCTTAAAGGCATGAAATCCCATCTTGGGGAAATATTCCTTTGTTTATTTCTCTTATTTCTTTATCCCTTCCTTACTTAATCCTTTTATTAGATAAATTCATTTTCTTTTATTTTTCTTTTTCTTATAATTGGGCTCGATACCTAATAAGGCTCACAAGCAACCAAAAAGGCTATTGTAAATGAAATTTATCTGATTGTGACCATTAATACCACTTTCTAGATATTTCCAAGTATTTCTCAAAAATACTTTGCTTTTTATCCAATATCTTTTATTATTTTTCATTATTTGGGCTTTTCTTTATTTGACATTATTGGATTAATTTATTAATAGGAATCACGAAATTCCTATTAAAAGGAATATTTGTAAGGAAACCCAACCTTTGAAGTAAAGCTTACAACCTTTTTAATCAAGCCCAAATTCACAAAATCATTATATCTCAATTATGAAAACACATGCAAAATTGAGGTTGTAACATCTCCCCTTGCTTATTGAGCTTAGTTTTTGTAGTAGGAAGTATCTTAGCTCGAAATTCTCCTCCTTAGAGAATTTCCAAGTCTTGTAATCCTTCATCCACTTCACTTATATTGTAATTTCATCTATATAGTCATGTGTTCTTAGTTTCCACATATTTTCCGAGTGTAAACCCTCCAGTTGCCAATAAAATTTCTATTTTGTTGAGATCAATTGTGTGTGCATGTTCTTCCCTCTTTAAATCATAATCAAAGATCCTCTCTTTGATTGAAAGCAAGATCAAGGAGATTCCTAAGCATCAGTGACGTTCCCGACAGTCACTCAGTGAGATCAACGACATGCTCTACGCCAACTGTAAGTTCCCTAATGTTATTTAATTAATTTTATGCAAGCATTCTTTGTTCATCCTAAAGAAAATTATATACACATTATTCCCTAAATCACAAACCCTAATCTCTGATCACCTTAATCACAAACCCTAATCCACCTCTAATCACTCACTTCTATCAATTATCCAAATGCAAATCAGCCCTTCCTACTCCACCAATTAGTCTAGGGAAACTCCACCAACACTCCAACACCGCATTCCACCAACTCTCTATCGACCAACCACCAAAATCCTAGCTTCCACCCTAAATGGTATCAGAGCCAAGCTAGGGGCAGTTGGGATATACTTGTGTCTATTTCTCTTTCTATGAAGGGGTGAGAGTTCGGGGTCTTCCTTCTTGGGGTTATAGGGTCCAAGGCCTCCTTGTCGTAGTGGTAGCTCATTGCACCTGCTTTAGCCGTGGTAGGTGTTTAGGGTTTTGTAGGGATAGGTTTAGCTATTGATAGGCCACTTAGTAATCCCTTGCTTGATAATTTCAATCTCTCACCCACAAATTGAGTGAATCATATTCAATTTTCTTTAAGAAATGCCTAGGTCTGAGGCCTCCTTGTCACAGTATTTCAACTCTTGACAGGCCACTAGGAATCAACTTATTGAAAAGAGAATAAGATTGCTCAATAAAATCATTATTTATATTAAGCTCCTTTGGTTTCAATATTTTTAAGATTTAAGCCTTAGATCTCTTTATTTTTGACAATTATATCTTCACATGGGCTATTTAAAAAAAATCAATAGAAATAAGAAAATATGTTGAATAAAATGCTTAACTCACTAACAAGCATCAATGAAACAGTAAATGCCCTTCAAACCATAAATGAAAGTAATTCAATGGAAAATAAAAATAATTTCATCATCGATAAAGAAAAGCTAAGAGAAGAATTTTTATCTGATAGAAATTAGTTCAAGACAAAACAATTTTATGAAAACTTTGATAGAAAAGAAAGAGATTACATTAGAGAAAAATGGTTTTCACAAATGCAATACCATAGAAAAAATATACATTTCTTTGAATGGTATAAAAATTATTATATCAAAGAACTTAAAGAAAAAATCTATAGGCTTGTTCCACCATGGTATGAGTCTAATAAGTCTGATAGTAAAATTAGACCATTGCATCATGAAAATCCTCCTGAGAACCTGCCAATCCAAAATATTACAAACAAGAGTAATCTACAATCAAAAGAAGAAATTTCTCATTCTTTCAATAATAAACACATGATTGATAAAGTAAATAATCTATCTAAAACTAAAAGTAAAGAAAACGAAGAGTACTCTGTAAAGGTATTAAGCATAGAACAATACTTCACTCTTGAAACTATTAATAATGTTAAAAATGATCAAAAATGTTAAAAACGATCAAGAAATTTTAAAATTATTTTCAAAATATATCAAAATGAATAAAAAATAAATCAAATCTAAAGGTAGTCCAAACCAAAATATTTCATATGATACTAAAAGAATAACTGAAAAACAACCAATTCTAAAAGGCTTCAAAAGAGAGAGAAAAGTTATTAAAAAAGAAATAAAAGATTTAAAAGAAACTAAAAAGACATATGAAAATTTAGAAAGTCAAGATTAATCCAAAAACAAATACCTAAATAGCATCCAAGAATTTATAAAAAGGAAATGGAAGGGAGATATTATAATTAAAATAAACCTAGATTTCACTATTAAGAAACTAGCTTTATTTGATTCTGGAACAGACATAAACTGCATTAGAGATGGTCTAATACCAACCAAATATTTTGAAAAAACCACACTCAATGTTAATTCATGCACCAATGACAAATTACAAATTACAAATCAATTATAAAATCCCTAATGTCCATGTTTGTATAAAACATACATGCATTAAAACTACTTTCATGCTAGCTAAAAATATAACTGAGGATATAATCATAGGAACACCATTCCTGAATACAATACTACCTATTATAGTGGATACAAAAGGAGTACATGCTGATATAAATGGAAAAATGATTACCTTTAAGTTCAAAAATGAACCCAAAGTATCATTTATACAACAAATAAACACTTCAATCAAACACAAAGAAAACTTCATTAACAAACTTAACACAGAAATAGAAACTGAAAGAATTCATAATAAAATAAAAAGTATTAACTTTCAAAAACTAATAATAGAATTTCAAGAAAAGTTGAAAAAGAAATCTACTCCACACTATCTTCAGCATTCTGGCATAGAAAGAAACATGAAGTTACTTTACCATACATTAATAATTTTGATAAAACTAAAATCCCAACAAGAGCCAGACCCATCCAAATGAATCAAAGACTTTTATAAATATATAAAAATGAAATAAAAGAACTTGAGACAAAGAAATTAATTAGACCTAGCTCCTCTCTATGGAGTTTTTTTTCCTTCTATTTAGAGAATGCATCTGAAATAGAAAGAGGGGCTCCTAGGCTTGTCATTAATTACAAACCTCTAAATAAAGTACTCCAATGGATTAGATATCCAATTCCTAATAAACATGACCTAATAAAAAGAATACATGGTGCTAATATCTTCTCAAAATTTGATATGAAATCTGGATTCTGACAAATACAAATAAGTGAAAAAGATAGATATAAAACTACCTTCACAGTACCTTTAGGTCATTATGAATGGAATGTTATGCTTTTTGGGCTAAAAAATGCTCTATCAGAATTCCAAAAATTAATGAATGAGATATTTAATCCATACACTTCTTTTAGTTTAGTCTATATTGATGATGTACTTATTTTCTTTAAAGACTGTGACAAACATTAGAAACACCTAAACACATTCCTTCAAATAGTAAAACATAATGGAATAGTAGTTTCCGCTAAAAAGATAGAACTATTTCAAACAAGTATTCAATTTCTAGGTTACAAAATAGAAAAAGGAACTATATCACCTATAATAAGAGCCATAGACTTTGCTAACAAATTCCCAGATGAAATCCTAGAGAAAAAACAACTCCAAAGATTTTTAGGATGCTTGAACTATATATCTGATTTCTATGAAAATCTGGCACTAGATAGAAAACTCCCTACATATAGACTAAAAAACATTCCACCAAGTTGGACCATAGATCACACCAAGGCTATTCAAAGAATAAAATCAAAAGTTCAAAGGTTACCATGTTTAAATATCGTTGACCCATAGGCCTATAAAATAGTAGAAACAGATGCATCAGATATATGATATGGAGGAATTCTTAAGAAAAAAATTGATAATAAAGAACATTTGGTTCGATACACCTTAGGAGTGTGGAATGAAACCAAAAAAAATTATTCAACTATAAAAAAAAGAAATATTAGCCATAGTTCTCTCTATTACAAAATTTCAAGGTGATCTTTTAAATAATAAATTTTTATTAAGAGTAGATTGTAAATCAGCTAAATTTGTCTTAGAAAAGATGTTAAAAATCTTGCCTCAAAGCAAATATTTTCTAGATGGCAAGCAATATTAGCTATGTTTAATTTTGATATAGAATTCATAAAAGGAGAAAATAATTTTTTACCTAATTTCTTATCGAGAGAATTTTTGCAGGGAAATTGTCTTCAAAAAGACTATCATAATGACATCAATTCTGGCTACTAAACAAAGTCCTCCCACAATAAAATAGACAAGGAGGAAGTAGGAAAATATAGAAAACATGGAAGTTGATTCATCAACTAAAACATCCTCTGAATTTATCCTAAAATCATCCGAAGAGGTACTTATTCTTGAAAATGAGGATCTCTCAAAAGAAATTGAATATATAATAAATAAATATTTTCCTGAAGGATGCAATCATATTCCCACCCTACCTGGGAAAAACCAAATATACTATGAGAAAATATTTTTAGAAACAAGAATTGCTAAAGTTTTTCATAATTATAGATATAAATCCCCAAAAAGAAACTTGTAGTTTTCTCAACTAAAAAATTAAAAAATAATCACATTATCTGAATGGAATAAAGAAGGAAACCCTAATATTCCAAGACGATTCAAAACATTCTATCAACCCCAATATTACAACTATTGAGATTATCAAAATGCTTGGGAAAAGGTTTTATATGTTCAGAATACACTAATGAGTCACACATGGTTAGTAAAATGGTCAATACAAACCAAATTGTCGAATTGGTTTTTCTATAAATTCTGGCAAAATTTTGGGGCAATAAGAGAAATACTCCCCACAATATTAAAGAAAAATATTATGGGCAATGATCTTATTGAGGAAGATCTAAACATGATGAATTATATCTCTTCTCATGGAATACCATGGATTATACAATGGAAATGAGAGAAAGAAATAATTGAATTACCACCAATTCTAGAAAGACAAATATATGTCAAATGGTGGGTCAAGTTTAGTATTGATCCCATTTTAATGGGAAAATTGATTCCAATACTAGTTTATGGATCCCAACATAACCCAAAAAACTAAAACAAATAGAATGTTTTCATTTAGTCAACTAAAGTAAGAATTGACAAGAAAAAATCAAATTGAAAATCCAAATATTGAGGATAATCAACTACAGTTGATGGTCTTTGAAAAATGTCAAAAGTTATGGATGAAAATAGTCCATAGGACTCAAATAAATATAAAATTGAAGAAGATAGAAAAAAGGAAGAAAGTGAAAAAATAGTTACCGCACAGTAAAAAAGTAATGGGTAAAATGTAAAAGTAAATAAAAATAACAGTCTGGTAAAAGATAAAAGGTGAATAGAAACAATGATGTGGTAAAAGTAAAAGCAAAATATTTGATACATTTTGCTTAAGATTTCATCTATAAAAAACAAAGTCACTCAAACATGGAAGTGACATCTCCATAAAAAACAAATGGAGAAGAGGACAAGAATATTTTATTGCATGAAAAGCAACAAACACTTGTCTAGGGCACAAGGTTGAATGAACAAGTGGAAAATTCATCAAATTTGGCCACTAAATCATCAACAAACACTTGTCAAAGATACAAATGGAAGAGAGCAAGTGGCAAGACAAAGAACTTCGTCCACTCCATCCAAAGTGCCTATAAAAGGCAAAGAAGTTGAAGAAGAAAGCAAGAGTTGTGATAGCCACAACACTCTCCCATCAGAAGAGCTCCCCTTTGTTATTGAGCTTAGTTTTTATAGTAGGAAGTGTCTTAGCTCGAAATTCTCCTCCTTAGAGAATTTTGAAGTCTTGTAATCCTTCCTCCACTTCACTTATATTGTAATTTCATTTATATAGTCATGTGTTCTTAGTTTCCATATATTTTTTGAGTGTAAACCCTCCAGTTGCCAATAAAATTTCCAATTTGTTGAGATCAATTGTGTGTGCATGTTCTTCCCTCTTTAAATCATAATCAAATATCCTTTCTTTGATTGAAAGCATCATCAAGGAGATTCTTAAGCATCAGTGACATTCCCGACGGTCACTCGGTGAGATCAACGACGTGCTCTGTGCCAACTATAAGTTCCCTAATGTTATTTAATTAATTTTATGCAAGCATTCTCTGTTCATCCTAAAGAAAATCATATACACATTATTCCCTAAATCACAAACTCTAATCTATGATCACCTTAATTACAAATCCTAATCCACCTCTAATCACTCACTTTTATCAATTATCCAAATGCAAATCAGCCCTTCATACTCCACCAATTAGTGTTACAACCCCAATTTTTGGATTCTTTTGGTGAGAAATGTAATTTCTCCTATTAAATATATTTGAAAAAATAATGATATGATTTTTTTTGAATAAATGGATTTTGTCTACAATAGCCTTGTTGAGTGTTTTGTGAGCTTTATTGTCTATTGGGCCCAATAACAAGGAAAAGATAAAAGAAACTCCATTATTTTAGTAAATAAGAAAATGGAGAAAAGAAAGATGTAGAAACCTCTAGAAGGCAAAAGAATATAATCCAAAGTTGGATTTCGTGCCTCTTGGGTTCCTTGGATTCCAAGGAGTCCAAATTTGCAAAGATAATGCAACAAGAAACGAAAAGATCAATTAAATATTTTCTTATTAAGAAAGAAATTGAAAATAATGATAAAATGTGGAAAATAAGTGGAAAGAGGTATAATTGAGTTATCTTTGATGGATTTTCGTATCCATGAGGTTTATAATGTTAAAAGGAATTCCAATAAGGAAAATAAAAAGAGAGATAAAGAGAAATCCTTGAAAAGAGAAATCCTCAAAAAGAGATATTTCGATAAGAAATATATAAGATAATGAGAAATAATGGATATAGATGCATCTAGAAGGATAATGAGTATCCATTAAAAAGGATTTCGAAATATTAGAGTTTCTTGGGGTCCAAGGAGCCCCAATGGAGAAAAAGAAAGAGAAAAGGCAAATAATAACAAAATAAGAAGATATATCATTAATGACTTTTTGATAATATCAAAAAGAGATGTTATTTG
Organism: Alisma plantago-aquatica; assembly: GCA_963693085.1. Lineage (NCBI taxonomy): Eukaryota > Viridiplantae > Streptophyta > Magnoliopsida > Alismatales > Alismataceae > Alisma > Alisma plantago-aquatica. The sequence goes on along the minus strand of OY856414.1, from coordinate 424,064,128 downwards.
CTTTAAGAAAATAGATTTGTGTGGCCAATAGATTAAAAGGCAAGGCTAGAGATAATGAAAGAGATAATTTTCATATTTCTAAGTATCCATGAAATAAGGAATATTAAGAAGATAAATAGGAGAGAGAGGATTACTTCTCCTTGAAGGAATATGACTCCTATTGGGAGAGGGCCTTGTTAGTTCATGAATAGCCAACCTAGGGCTTCGTTACCCACCCATATAAAGGGTAGAGCCCTACTTCAAGTTCCAGAGAGATCCCACACAAATTTCTCTCTCTCTTCTTCATCTTCTTCATCCAAACCCTAGCCATGTGGTTGGTGCTTTCCCTAGAGAAACGGAGAGTCATGGAGTCATCACGATGGATGAGTGGTGTTCTATTTTTCCAATGATGGCTCTGCCATCATCACCATGCCCATGGCCAACGTGCAACACCTGCAGAAGGCTGGAGCCATTGCTGCAGGTCACACGGCTACCCTACCCAAACCGACCACCTAGGTCACGAGTTGGGCGGTGCCCAGATGCGGTGGAGGGCGTCAGAGCAAGGGTGGTAGATGGCGATGAGTTTCGAGCCTGGAGAGGGGGGGACCCCCAAAGTGCAGTAGGTCAGCGCTCAAATAGAGCTTCACGAGGTAGAAGATGAACCATGAGCATTTGACATTTCTGCCCCTCCACGTGATAAAGAGTCGATCTTTTAGTTAAGGGCAATATTGTAATCTCGTTATATTTCCAAACTAGCCAAGCAACGTTGCATGGAGCAGGAGGACGTGGCAGCATGCCATTGATCCAAGTAAGTTATTCTTACAAAAACTGTATTTAAATAATTGTAGCTTGGATGGATGCACATGAAATATGAAAGTTGTTCAGAAAAATGAGGGGAATCTAATAACAATAGTTTTAGAAGCTAATTCCTCTTACAATTCGAGAAGTAATGGAAGTTATTAACTTTAATGCATTAATGATTAAGAAACCTATTTTGAGATGATTAATGTATTGAGAAGGGTTATATGGATGGTTAAAGTTGATATTAACCTGTTTATTATAAAAAGACACATCAAGATCTAAAAGGATGAACTTTACACATAATTGGATTAATTTAGGGATCCATGTGTATAAATGAGTTTTAATGGGCCTTGAAACCATAATGTTAGTAATTGTGACTCTTAATGGTTTTAATTGTTCAAATTCATGATTAAAGTTGAGATATGATGGCTCTAAGCTATCTCAAGTATAAAAGTTCCTAATTGTGGATAAATACCCTTAATATGGTTTTCTATTGGATAAGATGGAATTAATGCTAAATAGAGTTCATATGTGATTTAGATGAACTATGAGTTGTTAATCCGGAAGGAACCAAAGATCATAATTAGGCCTAATGATCTTGTCATAAATTAAAAGGATAAAACTGGTAGTTTTAATGTAAAAGAGGTTTAATGGACTTAATTGATGGATAATTGTGCCTTTAATCTAAAATTAAGGTTATATGTAGTTAAAAGGTAACCTTAATATCTTTCGTGAATAATAGATGAGATAATTAGGGTTTGTGAGTAATTGTATAAAATTACAGTTTAAATAGTAAATGAAGTGAAAACCTAATTGCAATGGAAACCCTAAAAGCAGACTAGAAACCCTAGGAAGCAAGCTAGGTTTAATAGATCTTGATGGCATGATCAATGATAGGAAATCGGATGCCTATTTCAGGATCAACTTGGGTGTGCTTGCTTGGTTTATTGATTGGTTGAATTATTTCTGCATTCAAGTCAGCTTGACAGGTATGTGGTTAATTATGGTTAATCGCATTAGTTTCCCGAAGAGTTTCTCGAATGATTCATCGCATTGAATGAAACTTATCAGTTGAATGTTCATACTTGCAAATTATAAAGTCACTATGATTATCACAAGTGTAAAATAAGTGTGTATTCTCACACCTACATGCCACCATGATAGATGATGCAAAAAGGTCAAGCCCAGGAGGGAAGACCAATGGGCACCATGAGAGGTGACCCCAGGCGCCAAGCTCAGGATTAAGAAGGTGGCCTATGATATTGCATGACTAAAAGGCACCATGAAGGGTGACCCCAGGCACCAAGATCGGGATTGAGAAGGTGGCCTTAAGTCAATGGCAAAAGAGAAACCCTAGAGGGGGTATTCTAGGGTTAGGGAAAAAGTGGTAGAGAATGACACATTGAAAATGTAAATTGGCTTGTTAATTACTTGATTGTGATAATTAGATTGTTAGCCATATTTGTGAAATTTTGGTTGTCCCCACATACCGGCATATTCAATTAGGCTGACAGACGTTTTGATTTTCGATGTTTTAGGTACAAGTTTGAAAAGGACAAATAGTAAAGTGGCATATGCAGAATTAAATAAGAGTTAAAGTACAAAGGAGGATTAGTTAGAACAGACTCCATATGCGGATAGAAGTAGATATCCAAGTTTTTGAAAAAGGTATGCAAAGTTTATTTTATTACGGCCTTTCAGTTTAGTTGGTAGAATTTGATAATTTTTATTTATTATTTGTCGAACCTTTGATCCTGTTATATGGGATAATGGCTCTGACCTCTTGGTCTCCCTTAATTGGTGGTTAGCGGGAGGTGGGGTCATTACATTTGGTGTCAGAGCATAGGTTCCTCATTTAATCTATAATAATTATTAAATTTTATAAACTCTGTAGAACCCAAGGGAGTTATTAGAGGATTTTCTGAAAGATAGAGCTGTCTAGAAAAGGATCACGTCCAGGGGCTGGTAAGATTTTCCTCCGCACCTCTAGTCGGAATACAAGGACTCCTGGATTAGTGTGACTTCCTGGCCGATGTCTTAGGATCTGACTCGAAATAAGATACCTTTAGGACTCTCTCATCTTGTTCATCCCTTCTCAACTCAAATGTTGTTAAGGACCTTAAGGGTTAGGGTTTTCTCTCTTTTCCTCACCCTCTTGAGGTATGGGTAAGGTTAATAAGGTTTAAGGAATCCTCCACCAAATTAATGAAAAGCATGTAAATAAGATGTCATGGACATAAGCTTAATAGTTTAAGTGTAAACTAAAGAATAGATGCATGCTTAGGTCGTATGACATATGTTTTCATGTCCTCAGGAGAGACTTGAGGCTAGACCTCCTTTTTAGGAGGGTGAGTAGAGAAAGTTAGTCTTAGAGATAGATACCTCCATTATAAGTAGAGATCGGGCACATCCTCTGAGGATGATGCTAACCCTAACCCTAAGTGGCGGTTAGAGAGAGAGGTGGCATGATGAGTTAGATATCATGGTAGACCAGGTGTGTGGACATGCTTTTCAATGCCCATGACGTTATGAGCCTTGAGAGGTTGGATGATCGAGTGCCTTTGGCGACCCAACCCTGGGAAGGGTCGTGCATGTTTGAGTGGATGATATATCCTTCATTGATAAGGTTAGAGAAGAACCTATAGAAACCCTATGGGCATAAATGAGTAGGGCATAGCATGCACCCAGTGTACATCAGTAGTGTAGTAGGTTGAAACCCTGGCCAGAAGGGCATGATGGAAGGCTTATGAGATAAGCATAAGGGGCTATGGATAATCTTGAGCAAACATAAGTTTGGACTAAGGTTTCACCCATGTAGGGGTATGCTTAGGAGCTTGATCCTCCATGTAGAGAGTACCTCTAGTAGCAAGGTTATTTGTAGGGTTAGCTCTAGAAAGAGAGATCAGGACTCAAGCAAGAAAGTTGGAAGCTTAGATTTTGAGATATGAGGAACAGTGGGGAGTTGAGGAGGATGCGACCTAAGTGGATGATAGTGGTTGCCTCATGCTTGACCCCTGTAGGTTGATGATATCTTAGTTGCCTTTATAGGAACCAAACCCTAGAGAGAGGATGTTGTTGCTGGTACTTATGTGCCTATGGTATATGTGTTTACCTTCTGAGATGGGAAGAAGAGTTCCTTAGACCCTAAAGAGATTTAATAATAGGTTGTGAAGCCTTATACCTTGTTGGTTTTCCTTGAGAAGGACTCCACTCTGAAGTGTTGTTCAAGTAGAAGGATCATGGGAAGTGCATGCCATACCTTGAACATGTTTGGTTCGTGGTTAAAAGGTTGAGCATGCAATTGGATAGTTGTTGCATAAAGAAGTGAACCTAGGGTTCCTAGGCCTAAGAGGGGAAGTGGTGTACATGATGCTCATGACGAGATTTGAGTTTCTATAGATTCGAGCATGGTACTCCTCATGTTTAGAGGAAAGGGAAACCCCTTAAGTTTAAGGTGTGTTTGATGAACCCCTCACAGCTAAGTTGGTGACATAGGAAGGTATGTTCTTGGCCTAATGTTGAGGAATGAGAACAAGTATGACCTAGCGTGGTTTAGTAGGTGGTCTGCTTGTGCCTTAGTAGCTTCCTAGGGTTAAGCATGCTCAGGTGGATGTAAACCCTAGACACAAGGATGTTTGTGACCTTTGTTATCAGGTGCAGTTTCCTCCCATCCTGGGAGAGGGACCCTTTGGTAGGGTGTATACCAGTTTTGTTGGTTTTGAGGTAACCTAAAGAGGTCTCAATAGGATCTTGAGAAGCTAAGTGAAAAGTACATAGTATGAGAATGAACATGTAGACCCATAGATAACCATATCTAAGTGCATGTGGATGTGTTACCATGGAGGTAACCGGTATGGGGCCTAAACAAGGTAGGCAGGTCGCCATGACCCCTATGAAAGGATGAAAAATAGCCCATGAATGTAGAGAGATATGATGAAGGCTTGGGTAAGGTTCTAAGTTGGACATGTACTACAATAGAATCCTAAGTCTATCCTAGGGTCAGGAAGGGATAAGACTAATGGAAGTAAGTGTTTCCTGATTCCCTAGTTGCACATGGCCATAGGGTCGGGAGGTAACAACTATCATTGTCTGAGGGCCATGGGTTAGGAGATTGATCACCTTCCTGAACTCATGGGACCTGAAGGGCAGATGAGTAGGGCACTCTCTGGATGCATAAGGGAAGAGGGATGACCCCAAAAGTGTCGGCACCCTACAGACCTAGAGGAGATGACGAAGGATTGTGTGTGGACTCAAGTAGGTTCGAGACCAGTTCTACATGGAAGTAACTTTGATATCGAGATGGTCGTGATATAGAGACATAAGTTGAACGTTTCAACTTAAATTTGTAGGTGTACTGGCAAGGTGGGATGTACCATCTCTACTCTTGGAATAGGAAGAACTTTGTGTTTGGACGGCCGCCAAATGCTTATTTCGTCTTGTTATGGGAGTGAGAAATAGGACAGTACGCATGCCATACACCAAGGATAAAATGATGTGAATTGGAAAGTTGTTATGAGGTATGAGGACAAAGATGATAACATACCCTTGTGGAGTAAACAATGTGTACATGGTTTATAAACCTCAAGAGAATTAAGGTAATCATCTTGTGAGGATATTTTAACATGAGCTAGGTGAAATTTGCAAGTGATACAAGGTTGAGTTTGATAACCAAGAAGATGATATCGGAGTGTTCTTGATGAAGATAGACTTAGATTTTGAGCTAAGATAATAAGTGAAGGTGTATGTCTTCAATATTTCCTATCACCTAAGGATGTGAAGTGGTAATGGATGCACTGGTTGAGATGCAGCTGCTTAGTTTAGCTAGAGGCTAGAAGAGGTTGTTGGGTTAGCCCTAAGTTTGAAAAAAGAGATAAGTTTGGCTAACACTCAGATGTAACGATATTGGTTGATCAAGTTAGTAGTTGTTTGGTTAGCCAACCTAGGCCTTGATGCAATAAAAGGATGGTTGTAGAACCTCAGATGCACTTCTTTGGAAAGGAAGGTGATGAAACCCCGACTAGAGTGGTTTAGGGTTTCTGAAGAATCAATCTTGAGGAATCATGATATATAGGAGATCATGATTTTAAGATCACCATGCACCGTGGTACTACGAAGATAGTAAGTGACAGTAGTACTTTGGATGATTAAGATGAAGTTGCATGTGGCTAGTCGCCATGCATGCTAGGAGGTGAAAGACGAACACTCGTAACCCAATGAGTCGATATCGAGGATAAAGAGTCCCTGAGAGAGAATGGGAGTTCATCACTAGGGATGTTGTAGTAAATCTCCCCTAGACCAAGGAAGGTCAAGATGCAATATGGGTTATGGTAGATAGCCTTACCTAGATGACATGAGAGAGAGAAAGAATACTCAAGGGAAGGATTTTGTGGAACTACATATGAGAGAGATGGTTCAATTGCACCATGATGTGAGTTCAAAAGTTCTTGAGTATAACCTAATGGTTCACTTCCATAAGGTGGAAGTAGATACATAAAGAACTCGATGCTAGTACTATTTATCACCCCTAACTAATGGTTAGTATAATTCAGACTAGAGGGTCTGATGAGAGCATGTGTGCTCATTCAGGGTGATACATAGAGACAGTTCTTGTCCTCTGTAAGATGTGATAATAACCACCATAGCCAGTATCGGGATGTAAATAAGCTCTGCAAGGGAGGTTGTGTCGGTTACCACTTCATTGAGATGATGTTGGTGAAGGGGCCTCATGAAGGTCAGAAAAGAACCACAGTGTGTGCAGATGAAGTCGATTTGATCGTGCAATGGCTGAGAGAGAGCCCAGGGGCGACATGAGTCATGATCTGATGCAAATCAGACTGATATGCAGTTCACTGTGGGAGAGTATGTGATGTGAAAATCTGACCCCTCTAAGCTACAACTGAGAAAGTTGAGTCCCAGATATATGGGTCCATTTGAGATGGATTGGTGGAGATGGTTGTATTTAGCCCTACCCTTCAGGATAACATGATGTATAATGTGTTCAATAAGTCCGATCTAGAGCACTATGTGAAGTACCCAAGCCATGTGCTGAGCTATGAATCTATTCATCTTTATGAGAGGCTGAAATATCCTAAGTCACCTATGAGGGTACGATATACTAAGGTAAGAAAGAACTTAGATGGAAGAATATGAGATGATGAAGGTTCTTGGAAAGCACCATGGAAAGGGTGAGGCCACATGGGAGCCCTAATGGACATAAGAAAGGCTTATCTTGTTTGTTGTGTACTTGGTGGAATTTTGAGGGCAAAATTCCTATAAGAGGGGAAGGATGTTACAACCCCAATTTTTGGATTCTTTTGGTGAGAAATGTAATTTCTCCTATTAAAGATATTTGAACAAATAATGATATAATTTGTTTTGAATAAATGGTTTTCATCTACATTAGCCTTGTTGAGTGTTTTGTGGGCTTTATTGGCTATTGGGCCCAATAACAAGGAAAACACAAAAGAAACTCCATTATTTGAGTAAATAAGAAAATGGAGAAAAGAAAGATGTAGAAACCTCTAGAAGGCAAAAGAATATAATCCAAAGTTGGATTGTGTGCCTCTTGGGTTCCTTGGGTTCCAAGGAGTCCAAAATTGCAAAGATAATGCAACAAGAAAAGAAAAGATCAATTAAATATTTCCTTAATAAGAAAGAAATTGAAAACAATGATAAAATGTGGAAAATAAGTAGAAAGAGGTATAATTGAGTTATCTTTGATGGATTTTCGTATCCATTGGGTTTCTAATGTTAAAAGGAATTCCAATAAGGAAAATAAAAAGAGAGATAAAGAGAAATCCTCAAAAAGAGATATTTCGATAAGAAATAAATAAGATAATGAGAAATAATGGATATAGATGCATCTAGAAGGATAATGAGTATCCATTAAAAAGGATTTCAAAAAATTAGAGTTTCTTGGGGTCCAAGGAGACCCAATGGAGAAAAGGAAAATAATAACAAAATAAGAAGATCTAGCATTAATTACTTTTTGATAATATCAAAAAGAGATGTTATTTGCTTTAAGAAAATAGATTTTTGTGGCCAATAGATTAAAAGGAAAGGGTAGAGATAATGAAAGAGATAATTTTTGTATTTCTAAGTATCCATAAAATAAGGAATATTAAGAAGATAAACAGGAGAGAGAGCATTACTTCTCCTTGAAGGAATATGAATCCAATTGGGAGAGGGCCTTGTTAGTTTGTGAATAGCCAACCTAGGGCTTCATTACCCACCCCTATATAAAGGGTAGAGCCCTATTTTGAGTTCCAGAGAGATCCCACGCAACTCTCTCTCTCTCTCTTCTTCATCTTCTTCATCCAAACCCTAGCCATGTGGTTGGTGCTTTCCCTGGAGCAACGGAGAGTTGTGGAGTCATCACGATGGATGAGTGATGTTCTATGTTTCCAATGATGGTTCTGCCATCGTCACCATGCTCATGGCCAACGTGCAACGCCTGTAGAAGGCCGGAGCCATGGCTGCAGGTCGCATGGATGCCCTGCCCAAACCAACCACTTAGGTCGTGAGTAGGGTGGTGCCCAGATGCGGCGGAGGGCGTAGGAGCAAGGGTGGTAGGTGGCGATGACTTTCGAGTCTGGAGGGGGGGGACCCCCGAAGTGCAGCAGGTCGACGGTCAAATAGAGCTTTGCGAGGTAGAAGATGAACCAGGAGCATTTGACATTTCTACCCCTCTGCGTGCTAAAGAGTCGGTGTTTTAGTTAAGGGCAATATCGTAATTTTGTTATATTTCCAAACTAGCCGAGCAACGTTGCATGGAGCAGGAGGACGTGGCAGCATGCCATTGGTCCAAGTAAGTTATTCTTATAAAAATCATATTTAAATATTGGTAGCTCAGATGGATGCGCAAGAAATATGCAAGTTGCTCAGAAAAATGAGGGGAATCTATTAAAAATAGTTTTAGAAGCTAATTCCTCTTACAATTCGAAAAGTAATGGAAGTTATTAACTTTAATGCATTAATGATTAAGAAACCCTATTTTGATATGATTAATGTATTGATAAGGGTTATATGGATGATTAAAGTTGATATTAACCTGTTTATTATAAAAAGACACTTCAAGATCTAAAAGGATGAACTTTACACGTAATTGGATTAATTTAGGGATCCATGTGTATAAATGATTTTTAATGGGACTTGAAACCCTAATGTTAGTAATTGTGAGTCTTAATGGTTTTAATTGTTCAAATTCATGATTAAAGTTGAGATATGATGGGTCGAAGCTATTTTGAGTATAAAAGTTCCTAATTGTGGATAAATAAGCTTAATATGGTTTTCTATTGGATAAAGATCAAATTAATGATAAATAGAGTTCATATGTGATTTAGATGAACTATGAGTTGTTAATCCAGAAGGAACCAAAGATGATAATTAGGCATAATGATCTTGTCATAAATTAAAAGGATAAAACTGGTAGTTTTAATGTAAAAGAGGTTTAATGGACTTCATCGATGGATAATTGTGCCTTTAATCTGAATTTAAGGTTATATGTTGTTAAAAGGTAACCTTAATATCTTTCGTGAATAATAGATGAGATAATTAGGGTTTGTGAGTAATTGTATAAAATTAGGGTTTAAATAGTAAATGAAGTGAAGCCCTAATTGCAATGGAAACCCTAAAAGCAGACTAGAAACCCTAGGAAGCAATCTAGGTTTAATAGATCTTGATGGCATGATCAATGATAGGAAATTGGATGCCTATTTCAGGATCAACTTGGGTGTGCTTGCTTGGTTTCTTGATTGGTTCAATTATTTCTGCATTCAAGTCGGCTTGACAGGTATGTGGTTTATTATGGTTAATCGCATTAGTTTCCCAAAGAGTTTCTTAGATGATACATCGCATTGAATGCAACTTATCAGTTGGATGTTCATACTTGCAAATTATAAAGTCACTATGATTATCACAAGTGTAAAATAAGTGTGTATTCTCGCACCTACATGCCACCCTGACGGATGATGCAAAAAGGTCAAGCCCAGGAGGGAAGACCAATGGGCACCATTATAGGTGACCCCAGGCACCAAGCTCGGGATTGAGAAGGTGGCCTATGATATTGCATGACTAAAGGGTACCATGAAGGGTGACCCTAGGCACCAAGCTCGGAATTGAGAAGGTGGCCTTAAGTCAATGGCAAAAGAGAAACCCTAGAGGGGGTATTCCAGGGTTAGGGAAAAAGTGGTGGAGAATGACACATTGAAAATGTAAATTGTCTTGTTAATTACTTGATTGTGATCATTAGATTGTTAGCCATATTTGCAAAATTTTGGTTGTCCCCACATACCGGCATATTCAATTATGTTGACCGACGTTTTATTTGTCGATGTTTTAGGTATAAGTTTGAAAAGGACAAACAGTAAAGTGGCATATGTGGAATTAAATAAGAGTTAAAGTACAAAGGAGGATTAGTTAGAATAGACTCCATATGTGGATATAAGTAGATATCTAAGTTTTTGAAAAAGGTATGCAAAGTTTTATTTTATTACAGCCTTTCAGTTTAGTTGGTAGAATTTGATCATTATTATTGATTATTTGTTGAACCTTTGATCCTGTTAGTTGGGATAATGGCTCTGACCTGTTGGTCTCCCTTAATTGGGGGTTACCGGGAGGCGGGGTCATTACAAATTAGTCTAGGGAAACTCCACCAATACTCCAACACCGCATTCCACCAACTCTCTATCGACCAACCACCAAAATCCTAGCTAGCTAGAAAAACCCTAGCTAGCTAAGATTTTGGTGGTTGGTCGGTAGAGAGTTGGTGGAATGCGGTGTTGGAGTATTGGTGGAGTTTCCCTAGACTAATTGGTGGAGTAGGAAGGGTTGATTTCTGTTTGGATAATTGATAGAAGTCAGTGATTAGAGATGGATTAGGGTTTGTGATTAAGGTGATCAGAGATTAGGGTTTGTGATTTAGGGAATAATGTGTATATAATTTTCTTTAGGATGAACGGAGAATGCTTGCATAAAATTAGTTAAATAACGTTAGGGAACTTACAGTTGGCGCAGAGCACGTCGTTGATCTCACTGAGTGACCGTCGGGAACGTCACTGATGCTTAGGAATCTCCTTGATCTTGCTTTCAATCAAAGAAAGGATCTTTGATTATGATTTAAAGAGGGAAGAACATGCACACACAATTGATCTCAACAAAATGGAAATTTTATTGGCAACTGGAGGGTTTACATTCGGAAAATATGTGGAAACTAAGAACACATGACTATATAGATGAAATTACAATATAAGTGAAGTGGAGGAAGGTTTACAAGACTTGGAAATTCTATAAGGAGGATAATTTCGAGCTAAGACACTTCCTACTACAAAAACTAAGCTCAATAAGAAAGGGGAGCTCTTCCGGTGGAAGAATGTTGTGGCTATCACAACTCTTACTTTCTTCTTCAACTTCTTTGCCTTTTATAGGAACTTTGGATGGAGTGGATGAAGTTCTTTGTCTTGCCACTTGCTCTCTTCCATTTTTGTCTTTGACAAGTGTTTGTTGATGATGTAGTGGCCAAATTTGATGAGTTTGCCAATTGTTCATTCAACCTTGTGCCCGAGATAAGTGTTTGTTGCTTTTCATGCAATAAAATATTCTTGTCCTCTTCTCCATTTGTTTTTTATGGAGATGTCACTTCTATGTTTGAGTGACTTTGTTTTTTATAGATGGAATCTTAAGCAAAATGTATCAAATATTTTGCTTTTACTTTTACCACATCATTGTTTCTATTCACCTTTTTATCTTTTACCAGACTGTTATTTTTATTTACTTTTACCTTTTACCCATTACTTTTTTACCACAATGTTGGTTATATTTAGACTAACGAGTTTTTATCCAAACAAGGATAGTTTACCCAACTTAACCAATCTCTGCAAGTATATAGAGGAAGTATAGTCAAGGTCAAACACAAGGAGCTTAGGTAATTAAATGAGCACAACAACACTAAAGTTCAACAATCTAGATCGGTTTAAAAGAGATGGTGAAGCTTATCTGATTGCAGAAAATTTAGATTAAAAACTAACAACGAAAAGATTACTAGAAAAGTTTAGGTTCAGATATTAATGGATCTTGGACGTTAGAATTTCACTCACATATCATAGCATATCATAGGAACATGATAATTTAAACATGCATAAGCTCTTGTTAAAGGAAAAGTTGTGTTACACTTCACCTCCCGATGCAAGTGTAACGATCGCAACTCAAAGATGCACTCTCGTGCATAAATTTTGTTTTTTATCACAACATGTTCCTCAACTCATTTCTCTCCACTCCCGTGGTAGAGAAAGAGTTGCCAAGAAGGGTACCTCCATACATTCCTACCTATCTTCTCAGATCGAGTAAGAATGCAGAAAACATGCATATAAAGTGGCCAGCAATACATGTAAGAGAATAAATAAACCGGTACATTCATGGTAGAAAAACAAGAACCATAGTATTTAGTATGAAATCACTTGTTCCATACATGCTATGACATTGGAGCTACTCTCCCATGCCCAAGAAAAAGAGAATTACTCGTCCATAACCACGCCTTACAGATTTGTTACAGAAAATTCAGTTCTAAACATGATCTAGAGGAGGAAAAACAAAGAGATCTGAAGTTGTAACCAAAAGAAGGAGGAATTCCGGCTTAGGGATGAAATTCTCCTTCTTTAGCTGCTCCAAAATGGACTAGCTCTTTGCCAAAGAAGCTGCACGGAGTTGGGGAAGCTTGGTTTCACCTTGAAGAAGACAATGATGAAGAAGAGAAGAAGAGATGAGCTTCTTTGGCAAGGAACCACATCTTTTCTCCTCCAAATTGCCCTCCTCTGCTCTAGGCTTGCTCTAGGATGAGGGAACTGACATAAATGACCGAACATGACTGCCCCTTCCGTTCCCTCCTTCATTTAAATACAAACTCGTATTTTTCAAAATTTTTAAATTGCCTGGTGCACGTCGTGCATTCTGGGTGCACGTCATACACCAACACTGACAGGTTGCTCTAGGTTGAACTACGCACGGCATGCGCATAAGCAATGCACACCGTGCGACTTTCTATAAGTTTTCTTGGTTGCTTGATGCTCCAGGTACACGCCGTGCAGTTGAGTGCACGTCGTGCACATGCTTTTCTGTAAATTTCTAGAAACTCACACGACGTGTTCCTGGCCCGAACACGTTGTGCATTTTGTCGTCTGGGTGAAATGAAACTTCTTCTAAAGTGATGCACGTTGTGCATTTGTCCTGCACGTCGTGCATTCTGCTGTTTTGGTTGAAACGAAACTTCTTCTTGTGTGATGTGCGTCGTGCATTTGTCCTACATGTCGTGCATTCTGTTATTTTAGCATAATTAAGCTCTAAAATCAGTTCTTTTGGGACATATATGCAATGCAAGTTATGCGATAGTAAAGTAACAAAAAGATGGTAAAAGTAATATAAAAGGAGGCTAAATAAAATTAGAATGAACCAAATTTGTGTGTGATAGTATGTGAAAAGATGATGTAGAAATTACACAACAAATTCCCCTAAGCTTGAACTATTTCTTGTCCTCAAGAAAAAAAGAACAGGGTTACATTCAAGAAGAAAAATCAAGTTTATGCATGGATTAAAAGAAAATAAGGTATGCAACAGCTCAGTCAACCATGCACATTGTGCTTGTGTTCCTTGTTGTCATCTCAAATTTTCAACATCCAAGATAGAGAAATTAAGTCCAGTAGGGTTAGTTCCAAAACAAATGAAATGATCGACTAGATAACAGTAAATAGAATTTGGATAATCAAGCCAAACAATCAGTGCATGTACATTATAAAGTTTTCAGCTAGTATAGATATAAGATGATGAAACCAATGCTAACATTAACAATACTTAGTTGCACTCTTTTTCTTAAGGATATGATGATGGAATTTTTGGGTTATGGCATTCGGCTGCTAATTTAGGCTTACAATCATGAGGAAAGCCGGTTGGGGTGTTGTTTTTACCCTCTTTTGATTTTCATATCACATAACCATTGTTGCCAGATCGGACTCACACTAGGCTAGCATAATATGTGGGCCATTTGCCATCTTTTATGGGGTCAAGATAAACTGTTCATGGTACAAAACCAAAGAGTCAACAAGAATGTTAAATCTAGCAAGATTTAAATCAATCTTTTGAAAGTTTTCACTGAAAAATTTATTGTAGATGCACTAAAGGTTTGGCAAGAGTATCCCATATTCTATTAAATGTTGTCAAGTTGATTCATTCACTTAAAATTTGGAACTGCTACGTGTATTGAGAAATCAAGGATGTAAAGTAGAAGTTTGAGATTTCAAACAACAAACACAAGGCAAAATCTGTACATGGGGATTTTTCACTTTCCATTTCATTCCTACATGCTCTTGATTTTTCTTTTCATGTAGCCAAGACACATAAAGGACAGAATAATTCTAGCATACAGGGGGGGTTCATTCTAACAATATAGTCTCAAGTCATATTAATTTTTACCATCAAGGAACAGAACAAGGAATAAAAAGGAAAACACACGATACAACTGACTTAAATAAAGAAAATCTGAAAGAAAAACTACAACTACCGGCCGGTTGTGCTCCCCCTAAGCTTGAAATCAGTAGTGTTCTCACTGCGTCAATCGAACTTATGGAGTTCATAACCGGGTACCTGTAATGGATGTGGTCAGAAATAAGAGACGTCGCCCTCGTGATCAGGGAAGAACTGGCTGATAATGTCAGGGATGTCTATCAGCTGGGTGGAAGAGTTAGGTCGCTGCTCTGGAAACTGAGGTGGTTGTTGTGGACATTCAGACGGTGGAAACTCGGATTGCTTCCGAGGTGGTGACTGATACGGCAGTAGGGCGGGGTAATGGCCCTGAGAGATATGCCAAGTGTCCATCTGGTTGACCATGTCGTACATCATAGTGTACTGCATGCTGATTCGTTCGAAACGACTATCGATGTGGTCAAGCCCCTATTGAACGTAACTGTAAAGGTCCCTCATGTCAGGCATCGTCCAAGTGTACTCCGTCTGAGTACTGGTGGAGGGTGGAAGTGGAGTAGGAGTTGCTGGTGTAGAGCTTCTGGCGCCGCGGGTGGGTGTCTCTTCATCGTCTTCAGGCTGTAACTCCACCTTCCAAGTGGATTTGTTCCCGATATCATTGCGGATTGAATCAGGGATGACGATGAACTGCTTCTTTGTGATAAAAACCTTGAATTTACTTGTGCTACTACAATGTCTTGATATCAAGCCACAAGAAATAAGATAGTTCATGTCTACAAGGTTTTTCCTGGGTGCAGGTTCTAGGGCACCCACCTCTAAGCCTAGCTGCATTGCAAGTATACTGATCAGCCCACTGCACATGATGTCACCTGCCTCTCTTTGCTTCTTCTTTTTAGTCTCTAGAAGCTTATTTACAATGTAGTAGCTATACTTGATTTTCTCATTCTTTACTATGCACCATAAGAAGAAAATATCATTTTTTCCTACGACACCTTGAGTCTCATTTTTAGCAAAGGGCCTTGTGCTTAAAAGATGATGCATAACTCGGAAAACTGGATTATGGAGTGAAGAAGCTCGGGCATTTCTAGCTCTGTGCACCGTTTCACTAGTAATATCGGACCAAAAAGTGTCACTATGGAAGGCGGGTGGATAATCAGTATACCCTCCATAGTTGCACTTAAGTAAAGCACAAAACTATTTAAGATCCATAGAAAAGAATTTGTCTAGAAGTCAAAAACTAATTTTCAGATATGGCTCACGGCGGTTTTGTGGGTCGTCTTCTGCTTTGAAGGTGGTCAAAAATTCATAAACTAGGTGGGGGTAGGTCTTTGACACTCCAGTGCAAATAAGGTGTAGACCTAAGAATCGTAGATGCTCTATTACCCCATTTTTGAAACCCAACTTGTCAAGGGTTTCCTCGCAGATATAGCGGAAAGGTAGAACACGCCTGGTGATGAGGAACTGATAATCTACATCTTCCTCTGGGGTGATTTGGAATTGAGTGGATGGTACAAACACCACTGGTGCAGTCTCAGAAGGTGTTGCACTTGTAGTTGGGCGTGCTTTGGATGAAGGAGGTCCTACATGGCGTCTTCTTGTGCTTCTCTTGATAGGTGACATGTTGTTGTAGTATTGCACGATGTGCAGTTTACTGTCACGGCATGCACCGCAAAGATGATGTGTCTGCCCTGGAAGATGAATGCACGGTGTGCAAAATGAGCGCACGGCGTGCACCTGTAGATAAACTATAGACAAAATCAGGTGTCGATGTCAGGTTGGCAGCTAGGGGTGTGGCGGAGAAGAATGTCGGTGGTGTCGCTTCTTTGAGTTATTGTTGTTGTCGGGCGTTGCAGAGAGGAGGCAGATGGAGACGGAGGAGCCGGCGCCGGTCACAGAGGATGAGCGGATCGGTGGGATTCTCCTCTTATTTTTGACGGCGCGTTGGTGGTTTCTCAGCTACTGCGTCGTTAGGCTTTGGTGCTAGGGTGGCGGCTGAGAGAGGAAGCGGACGGAGGAGTTGGCTACGGTCGCGGTGTTGGCGGAGAAGAAGGTGGATGGCTTGCTTGACGACGTATGGCTGCGGTTGCTCAGCTACGGCTCCGTTAGGGGTCGGTGCTAGGGCGGCGGATGAGAGAGGAGGTGGTCGAAGAAGACGACTGCTCTTACTTTATGGCGCATAGCTACAGTGAGGGGGAACGACATGCAGAGATGCACGACGACGATGGTGGCGTACGGCTGCTAGGGTTGGAGTGGGGAATTAAGTCATGCACTCCATACCTACTTGAGTAGTCTTTTAAAAATAAGACACAGCGTGCATGTTATATGCATGGTGTGTTCCTCTTCAGTTCGGACTATCTTTAACGCTCTAGTGCATGGTGTGCAATTCTAATGCATGACATGCAGTGATTGAAAACACATTACAAACCAGTTGTTGTGCACAGACGCACGGCGTGCGTTTATCATTGCACATCGTGCATGTTTCTAGAACATTTTTTTATCATTCAAAAAACCAGATGCACGGCGTGCATCAAAAAATGCACGACGTGCGAGATTTCAGAAACATTTTTCATATTTACAGCTCTCAGGTGCACGGCGTGCATCACAAAATGCACGGCATGTGAGATTCCAAAAACATTTTTTGTATTTACATCTCCCAGGTGCACGGTGTGCGTTGCAAAATGCATGGCGTGCATGTTTCCAGAACATCATTCAGTGCATTTTTTGCTAAGGTGCACGCCGTGTCAAAGAAAGATATGTCGTGCATTTTGGAATTTCTGTAGAAAATAGCAGTCGGTCAACATGAAACAGAGATAGATATGGCGGCAATCAAGTCTAAATTATTACATTCATACATGACAGGCTTATTAACCAAATTTAAAAGTGTTTTTGACTCAAAGAACTTAAAAGAAATCTATATTAATGTCGGGTCAACTCCCATAAGGTCCTCTATTTAGAGTCTGGAGTAAGACCCTTCAATTTCTTCAAGCATCTTGGAGGGAGCAAGAGGATCCCTTCTCTACTTCATCTCCACAAGAATAAAGTTTGCAATGTTGTCCATTCACTTTGAAGTTGCCATCTTTGCTTTGGAGTTCCACAGCTCCATATGGAAAAAAATTTAGCACCAGGAATGGGCTGGACCATTTTGACTTCAGCTTCCCTGGAAATAGCTTTAATCTAGAGTTGAATAACAAGACTTTATCTCCTTCTTGGAAATCTTTCCTGTGGATCCTCTTGTCATGCCAAGCCTTTGTTCTTTCCTTATACAGCCTTGCATTCTCATAAGCATCAAGGCGGAGTTCTTCAAGTTCTTGTAGCCACAAAAAGTATTTCTCTCTTGCTTTCTTCATATCATAGTTCAAACACTTAATTGCCCACAAAGCACGGTGCTCCAATTCTAGCAGAAGGTGACAAGATTTGCCATAGATTAGCTTGAATGGAGTAGTCCCTATGATGGTCTTATAGGCGGTGTGGTATGCCCATAATGTGTCATCAATCTTTAAGGCCCAATCTTTTCTTGAACTACAAACAGTCTTTTTAAGAATATTCTTCAGCTTCCTGTTTGAAACCTCTACTTGCTCAGATGTTTGAGGATGATAGGGTGTAGAGATCTTATGAGTCACACCATATTTAGAGAGAAGGTTGTTGAATTGTTTTTTAGCAAAGTGTGTGCCTCCATCTGAAATTACGGCATGAGGAACTCCAAACTGAGGGAAAATAATCTTTTTTAAAAGCTTAATTACTGATTTAGCATTCGGTGCTTGGGTTGGAATGGCCCCAACCCATTTGGACACATATTCACAAGCAACAAGAATGTATTGATACCTGCAAGAATATGGGAATGGTCCTATGTAATCCACTCCCCATACATCAAACACCTCAACCTCTAAGATAGAGTTGAGAGGCATGTCGTCATGGTGGGATATATCTCATGTTCTTTGACATATATCACAAGATTTGACAAATAGATTGACGTCATTGAATAATGTGGGCCAATAAAAACCAGCTTGTAGTATCTTAGAAACAGTCTTTTCTCCTCCGAAGTGTTCTCCATAAGGTGAGGCATGGCATTCAACAATAATATTTGGGATTTCCTCTTCAACAAAACACTGGTGAATCAGTCCATCACTTCCATGCTTGAATAATAATAGATCATCCCAATAGTAAAATTTCACATCATGAAAGAATTTATTCTTTTGATGATACGTCAAATCAGGTTGGAGTTGTCTAGTAGCAAGAAAGTTGGTGATGTCCACAAACCATGGTGCTTGAGTAGATGACAATGCATAGAGATTTTCAATAGGTAAATGATCTTCAATGGGCAATGGGACTCCAGCCTCTATGGTTAGTCTAGAAAGATGATCAGCAACATTATTTTCTGTACCTTTCTTATCTCAAATCTCAAGATCAAATTCTTGTAGAAGAAAAATCCAGCGAATAAGATGTGATTTGGCATCTTTCTTGTTCAACAAATACTTTATGGCAGCATGATCAGTATATACAATCACCTTTGATCCCATCAAATATTGTCAAAACTTGTCAAAAGTATAAACGATGGCTAGCATTTCTTTCTTTGTGGTTGTATAGTTTATATGTGCTTCATCAAGGGTTTTGCTTGCATAATAGATGGCATGGAGTTTCTTGTCTTTCCGCTGTCCTAGAACAGCCCCCACTGCATAATTGCTTGCGTCACACATTAGCTCAAACGGGGAATCCCAATTCGAAGGTTGAATAATTGGGGCTGAAATGAGGGACTCTTTGAGCTTAGAAAAGGTTGTATGGCAATCATTGTCAAACACAAACTCAGCATCTTTTGCAAGTAGGGAACACGGCAGTTTTACAATTTTAGAAAAATCCTTAATGAATCTTCTATAAAAACATGCATGTCCAAGAAAGCTTCGGATGTCTTTAACTGAAGATGGAGTAGACATCTTCTCAATGGCTTTAACTTTATCCTTGTCCACTTCAATACCTTTGTTAGATACGACATGTCCTAGTACTACACCGGACTGTACCATGAATTGGCACTTCTCCCAACTTAGCACTAGGTTAACCTTTTTACAGCGGGCTAGGACTAAATACATGTTCAATAAACATTGATCAAAAGAATCACTATATACACTAAAATAATCTATGAAAATTTCCATTTTATATTCAATAAAATTAGAGAATATGGCCATCATACACCGCTGAAAAGTAGCGGGAGCGTTGCAAAGACCAAACGACATACGGCGATAGGAATATGTTCCATAAGTATAAGTAAATGTAGTTTTCTCCTGGTCGGGTGGATAAATAGGAATCTGGAAAAATCTGGAATACCCATCCAGGTAACAAAAATAAGAATGCTTAGCGAGGCGTTCAAGCATCAAATCAATAAAAGGCAATGGAAAATGATCCTTGCAAGTTTCCTTATTCAGATGTCGGTAGTCAATACACATACGCCAGCCGGTAACCATACGTGTTTGTATTAACTCATCATTGTCTCCCTTGATGACAGTTGCACCTCCCTTCTTAGGAACCACATGAATGGCACTAACCCAGGGGTTGTCACTGATGGGATAAATTATTCCAGCATCAATTAATTTGAAAATCTCTTTCTTTACCACTTCAAGCATATTTTGATTTAGGCGCCTAGGTGGTTCAATTGTTGGTTTAGCATCATCTTCCATATTAATTCTATGCATACAGATTGAAGGATGAATGCCTTTTAGATCATCTATGGAATAACCAATGACGTCTTTATACAAACGCAGTTCAGCAAGTAATTTATTTTCTTGGTCATTGGTTAATTTATTATTTATTATAATAGGGGATGTAGAGTTTGGGTCAAGAAATGCATACCTTAGCCCAGGTGGAAGGGCTTTTAGTTCTACCTTTTTCCTTGTTGTACCTTCATCAACTTTATCATCAACAAGTGGAACATATTCATTAATAGTTTGTGCTTTAGAAATAGAAAGTGCTCCAGAAATTTCTAAATTGTTGAGTTCAATCACATCATCATCATAAAGATTGATCATTAAATCAGAAATATCTTCATTATCATCCTCAATTGGATCAGTAGTATCTAACAAACAGATTTCTTCAACACGTGTGGGTGCTTTCATTGCATCATGAATAGAGAATTCCATTTCTTCTTCACCAACACATAGAGTGAGCTTTTCTTCCCGAACATCAATAAGACATTCGGCAGTCCTCAAGAATGGTCTTCCAAAAAGAACTGGGTTGGAAGGGATCTCCACCATATCAAGAACAACAAAATCACACAGTATATAGAACTTCCCAATCTGCACTAGTACATCTTCCACTATACCTTTTGGGTATTTAATAGAATGATCAGCTAACTCAATAGCCATCTTTATTGGCTTCAAGTCTCCAAGATCCAATTCTTGCCATAAGGTGGATGGAATGAGACTAATACTAGCACCAAGGTCTACTAGACCTTTGTCAAAAGTGGTATTGTTGATCTTACATGGTAGTGTAAAAGCTCCCAAATCATCAAGCTTTTGTGGAAGGCGGTTTTGAATAATAGAACTCACTCTTTCTGAAAGCATTACTATTTCAACTTGATCAACTTTTCTTTTTTTAGTCAAGATATCTTTTTAGGAATTTAGCATAAGAAGGCATCTCGACAATAACTTCAGCAAAAGAAAGATTGACATGTAATTTGTTAATAATGTCCATAAACTTCCTAAACTTGAGGTCCTCCTTCTTATTGGTAAGCCTTTGAGGAAAAGGTGTAGTGACCTTGAAAGAAGGTGGTGTTTCAGTTCTACCTTTCTCCTTGCTGCAATTTTTAGTGTTGGACTCCTCTTCATTGACTACCTTCATGTTCTTCTTTTTGGATGGAGAGGGTCCTTCAATCTCATCTCCAGTTCTTAGAATAATTGCATTAGCTTGTTGCCATGGGTTTACTTCTGGTTGGCTTGGAAGAGAACCGGACTACGGAGTCCTTTGTTGAGTTAGAGCTTGTTGTTCTATTTGGTTCTCCAACATATTGGTGTGAGTGGAAATACCATCCACCTTTGCAGAAAGTTGAGTAATGGCATCTTTCAACAGCTTGTCATTTTCTCAAAATTCTTCATTTTGTTGTATTTGTGTAGATATAAATTTTTCCATCATAGCTTCTAGGGAAGAACCTTGGGGTTATTGTGGTCGTTGGTAACCCCTATTGTTGAAACTCGACGGATTTCATTGACGGTTTATATATTGTTGTTGCGGTTGCTGCTGTCCTTGTTGGAAGTTTTGAGTGTTGCTTCTGTTCCTATAGGAGAAATTAGGATGATCTCTCCATCCCGGATTGTATGTGTTGGAATAGGGATTGTATTGCTTATTCCCTTGCATTCCAATAGCATTGACCTATTCAAAATTCCCTTCAATTGCATTAGGAGCAAAACATGAAGAAGAAGTATGTCATGCATTACCACAAGCTTCACATATAACTTCAGCTGATTGGATTTGCATAGTAGTCATCTTCTCAAACTTTTGTGTAAGAACATCCAGTTTAGCAGCAATAAGATCAACAACATCAACAGTATGTTTCCCTCCTTGTTTCCCGATTGAAGAACTAGTTGTAGAGGCTGATTTTACTCCCCTATCTCCTCCCCATTGGAAATGATTTAGTGATATGTCTTCAATAATGTCATAGGCCTCTCTATAAGACTTAGTCATTAATGAACCACCAGCTGCGGCATCTAGTGTCAACCGAGTGTTGTAAAACAGTCCATTATAGAAGGTTTGAAGCAACAACCAGTTAGTTAAACCATGGTGTGGGAAAAGGCGATGAAGATCCTTAAACTGTTCCCATGTATCATAAAGAGTTTCTCCTTCATTTTGAGAGAAATTGGTGAGTTGATTCCTCAATTGGGCTGTTTTATTGGGTGGGAAGTGTTTTGCAAGAAAAGCATTTAAGAGTTGGTCCCAACTTTTGATTGACTTTTTTGGAAGAAACAAAAGCCACGCCTTAGCTTTATCTCTTAGAGTGAAGGGAAAAAGCATAAGTCTCACTCCTTTAGGAGATACCCCGTTAATTCTGAAGGTATTCAGATATTCCAAGAATTTGGCAACATGAAGACTTGGGTCTTCATTGGTTGTGCCTCCCAAATGATTTTGTTGTATCATTTACATCATAGAAGGAGAAATTGAGAAGTTGTTCACTTCTACAGCAGGCAATTCAATGGCCCCACAGATGTTTGTGGCGACCGGCATCGCAAAATCCTTTAAAGGATGGCCGTCCTCCATGGCTGGATCGCTTGGTGTAGCTTCCTCAAAGAGTGAAGAAGATGGTGACGGTGATGATGGTGACGGCGGAGTACCTTCTAGCAGCTGCTATTCTACTCTTCTTGCTCTTTTCAAGCTTGAAAGAGTATGCTCGATTTCAAGGTCTAACAACGCAGATGTTTGAAGACCTCGTTGTGAGCGACGCATACAACCTGAAAAAATAACAAGAGGAATTGAGAACACAATTAAAAGGTATATGAAATTCAAAATATGGAAATGATGATCTAGTTTTGAATACTGATTAGTACTTATTACTCCAAATAAACTACTGTATCTCCCCGGCAACGGCGCCAAAAACTTGTTGGTTATATTTAGACTAACGAGTTTTTATCCAAACAAGGATAGTTTACCCAACTTAACCAATCTCCGCAAGTATACGGTTGAAGTAAAGTTGAGGTCGAACTCAAGGAGCTTAGGCAATTAAATGAGTGCAACAACACTAAAGTTCAACAATCTAGATCGGTTTAAAAGAGATGGTGAAGCTTATCTAACTACAGAAAATTTAGATTAAAAACTAACAACGAAAAGATTACTAGAAAAGTTTAGTTTCAGATATTAATGGATCTTGGACGTTAGAATTTCACTCACATATCATAGCATTTCATAGGAACATGATAATTTAAACATACATAAGCTCTTGTTAAAGGAAAAGTTGTGTTACACTTCACCTCCCAATGCAAGTGTAATGATCGCACCTCAAAGATGCACTCTCGTGCATAAATTTTGTTTTTGATCACAACTTGTTCCTCAACTCATTTCTCTCCACTCCCGTGGTAGAGAAAGAATTTCCAAGAAGGGTACCTCCATACATTCCTACCTATCTTCTCATATCGAGCAAGAATGCAGAAAATATGCATATAAAGTGGCCAGCAATACATACAAGAGAATAAATAAAACGGTACATTCATGGTAGAAAAATAAGAAGCATAGTATTTAGTAAAAAAATAACTTGTTTCATACATGCTATGACATGGGAGCTACTCTCACATGCCCAAGAAAAAGAGAATTACTCGTCCATAACCATGTCTTACAGATTTGTTACAGAAAATTCAGTTCTAAACATGATCTAGAGGAGGAAAAACAAAGAGATATAAAGTTGTAACCATAAGAACGAGGAATTTCGGCTTGGGGACGAAATTCTCCTTCTTTATATGCTCCAAAATGGACTAGCTCCTTTCCCAAGAAGTTGCACGGAGTTGGGGAAGCTTGGCTGCACCTTGGAGAAGACAATGGTGAAGAAGAGAAGAAGAGATGAGCTTCTTTGGCAAGGAACCACCTCTTTTCTCCTCCAAATTTCCCTCCTCTGCTCTAGGCTTACTTTGGGATGAGGGAACTGACACAAATGACTGAGCATAACTACCCCTTCTGTTCCCTCCTTCATTTAAACACAAACTCGTATTTTTTGAATTTTTGAAACTGCCAGGTCCACGTCGTGCATTCTGGGTGCACGTTGTGCACCAACACTGACAGGTTGATCCAGGTTGAACTACGCATGGCATGTGCATAGGCAATGCACACCGTGTGACTTTTCAGAAGTTTTCTTGGTTGCTTGACGCTCCAGGTGCACGTCGTGCAGTTGAGTGCATGTCGTGCACATTCTTTTCTGTACATTTTTTAAAACTCGCACGACATGTTCCTAGCCCGAACACACCGTGCATTCTGCCGTCTGGGTGAAACGAAACTTCTTCTAAAGTGATGCACGTCGTGCATTTGTCCTGCACGTCGTGCATTCTGCTGTTTTGGTTGAAAAGAAACTTCTTGTGTGATGCACGTCGTGCATTTTGCTGTTTTTGCAGAATTAAGCTCTGAAATCAGTTCTTTTGGGACATATCTGCAGTGCAAGTTATGTGATAAGTAAAGTAACAAAAAGATGGAAAAAGTAATATGAAAGGAGGCTAAATAAAATCAGAATGAACCAAATTTGTGTGTGATAGTATGTGAAAAGATGATGTAGAAATCACACAGCACACAACTTTTTTATTGTGCGGTGACTATTTTTTTCACTTTCTTCCTTTTTTCCATCTTCTTCGATTTTAGATTTATTTGAGTCCTCTGGACTATTTTCATCCATAACTTTTGACATTTCTTCAAAGTCCATCAACTGTAGTTGACTATCCTCAATATTTAGATTTTCAATTTGAATTTTTCTTGTCAACTCTTGCTTTAGTTGACTAAATGAAAACATTCTATTTGTTTTAGTTTCTGGGTTATGTTGGGATCTAGAAACTAGTATTGGAATCAATTTTCCCTTTAAAATTGGATCAATATTAAACTTGTCCCACCATTTGACATATACTTGTCTTTCTAGAATTGTTGGTAATTCAATTATTTCTTTTTCCCATTTCCATTGTATAATCCATGGTATTCCATGAGAAGAGATATAATTCATCATGTTTAGATCTTCCTCAATAAGATCGTTGCCCATAATAATTTTCTTTAATATTGTGGGGAGTATTTCTCTTATTGCCCCCAAAATGTTTCCAGAATTTATAGAAAAACCAATTCGGCAATTTGGTTTGTAATGACTATTTTACTGACCATGTGTGACTCATTAGAGTATTCTGAACATATAAAACCTTTTCCCAAGCATTTTGATAATCCCAATAGTTGTAATATTGGGGTTGATAGAATGTTTTGAATCATCTTGGAATATTAGGGTTTCCTTCTTTATTCCATTTAGATAACATGATTATTTTTTGAATTTTTAGTTGAGAAAACTACAAGTTTTTTTTGTGGATTTATCTCTATAATTATGAAAAAAATTCATACTTCCTGTTTCTAAAAGTATTTTCTCATAGTATATTTAGTTTTTCCCAGGTAGGATGGAAATATGATTGTATCCTTCAGGAAAATATTTATTTATTATATATTCAATTTCTTTTGAGAGATCCTCATTTTCAAGAATAAGTACATCTTCAAATGATTTTAGGATAAATTCAGAGGATGTTTTAGTTGATGAATCAACTTCCATATTTTCTATATTTTCCTTCTCCGTCCTTGTTTGTGTTATTGCAGGAGGACTTTGTTTAGTAGCCAGAACCGATGTCATTATGCTAGTCTTTTTTAAGACAATTTTCCCACAAAAATTCTTTCAATAAGAAATTAGGTAAAAATTTATTTTCTCCTTTTATTAATTCTATATCAAAATCAAATATAGCTAACATTGCTTGCTATCTAGCAAATATTTGCTTTGAGGCAAGATTTTTAACATCTTTTTCTAAGACAAATTTAGTTGATTTACAATCTACTCTTAATAAAAATTTATTATTTAAAAGATCACCTTGAACTTTTGTAATAGAGAGAACTATGGCTAATATTTCTTTTTTTATAGTTGAATAATTTTTTCTGGTTTCATTCCACACTCCTGAGGTGTATCGAACCAAATGTTCTTTATTATCAATTTTTCACTTAAGAATTCCTCCATATCCTATATATGATGCATCTGTTTCTACTATTTTATAGGCCTCTGGGTCACTGATATTTAAACATGGTAACCTTTTGAACTTTTGATTTTATTCTTTGAATAGCCTTGGTGTGATCTATGCTCCAACTTGGTGGAATATTTTTTAGTCTATCTGTAAGGAGTTTTCTATCTAGTGACAGATTTTCATAGAAATCAGATGCATAGTTTAAGCATACTAAAAATCTTTGGAGTTATTTTTTCTCTAGGATTTCATCTGGGAATTTGTTAGCCAATTCTATGGCTCTTCTTATAGGTGATACAGTTCCTTTTTCTATTTTGTAACCTAGAAATTGAATACTTGTTTGAAATAGTTTCATCTTTTTAGCGGAAACTACTAGTCCATTATGTTTTACTATTTGAAGGAATGTGTTTAGGTGTTTCCAATGTTGGTCACCGTCTTTAGAGAAAATAAGTACATCATCATTATAGACTATACTAAAGAAGTATATGGATTAAATATCTCATTCATTATTTTTTGAAATTCTGATGGAGTATTTTTTAGCCCAAAAGGTATAACATTCCATTCATAGTGACCAAAAGGTATTGTGAAGGCAGTTTTATATCTATCTTTTTCACTTATTTGTATTTTCCAGAATCCAGATTTCATATCAAATTTTGATAAGATATTAGCACCATGTATTCTTTTTATTAGGTCATGTTTATTAGGAATTGGATATATGATCCATTGGAGTACTTCATTTAGAGGTTTGTAATTAACGACAAGCCTAGGAGCCCCTCTTTCTATTTCGGATACATTTTCCACGTAGAAGGCAGTGCAACTCCATGGAGAGGATCTAGGTCTAATTAATTTCTTGGTCTGAAGTTCTTTTATTTCATGTTTACATATTTCTAAAAGTCTTTGATTCATTTGGATGGGTCTGGATTTTGTTGGGATTTTAGTTTCATCAAAATTGTAAATATATGGTAAAGTAACTTCATGTTTCTTACTATGCTAGAATGCTGAAGGTAGTGTGGAGCAGATTTCTTTTTCAACTTTTTCTTGAAATTCTATTATTAGTTTTTGAAAATTACTACTTTTGATTTTATTATGAATTCTTTCAGTTTCTATTTTTGTGTTAAGTTCATTAATGAAGATTTCTTCGTATTTGATTGAAGTGTTTATTTGTTGTATAAATGGTACTTTGGATTCATTTTTGAACTTAAAGATAATCATTTTTCCATTTATATTAGCATGTACTCCTTTTGTATCCACTATAATAGGTAGTATTTTATTCAGGAATGGTGTTCCTATGATTATGTCCTCAGTTATATTTTTAGCTAGCATGAAAGTAGTTTTAATACATGTATGTTTTATACAAACATAGACATTAGGGATTTTATAATTGATTTGTAATTTTTCATTGGTGCATGAATTAACATTGTGTGTGGTTTTTTCAAAATATTTGGTTGGTATTAGACCTTCTCTAATGCAGTTTATGTCTGCACCATAATCAAATAAAGCTAGTTTCTTAATAGTGAAATCTGGGTTTATTTTAATTATAACATCTCCCTTCCATTTCCTTTTTATATATTGTTGCATGCTATTTAGGGATTTGTTTTTGGATTTATCTGACTTTCTGAATTTTCATATGTCTTTTAAGTTTCTTTTAAATCTTTTATCTCTTTTTTAATCATTTTTGCTCTCTTTTGAAGTCTTTTAGAGTTGGTTGTTTTTAGTTATTCTTTTAGTATCATATGAAATATTTTGGTTTGGACTACCTTTAGATTTGATTTCTTTTTTATTCATTTTGATATATTTTGAAAATAATTTTATTTTTTCTTGATCATTTTTAACATTATTAATAGTTTCAAGAATGAAGTATTGTTTCGTGCTTAATACCTTTACAGAGTACTCTTTGCTTTCTTTACATTTAGTTTTAGATAGATTATTTACTTTATCAATCATGTGTTTATTATTGAAAGAATAAGAAATTTCTTCTTTTGATTGTAGATTACTCTTGTTTGTAATATTTTGGATTGGCAGGTTCTCAGGAGGGTTTTCACGATGCAATGGTCTAATTTTTCTGTGAGACTTATTAGACTCATATCACAGTGGAACAAGTCTATAGATTTTTCTTTAAGTTCTTTGATATAATAATTTTTATACCATTCAAAGAAATGTATATTTTTTTATGGTATTGCATTTGTGAATATCATTTTTCTCTAATGTAATCTTTCTTTTCTATCAAAGTTTTCATAAAATTGTTTTGTCTTGAACTGATTTCTATCAAATAAAAATTCTTCTCTTAGTTTTTCTTTATCGATGATGAAATTATTTTTATTTTTTATTGAATTGCTTTCATTTATGGTTTGAAGGGTATTTACTGTTTCATTGACGCCTGTTAGCGAGTTAACGTTTTATTCAACATATTTTCCTATTTCTATTGAGAAAATTTTTAAATAGCCTTGTGAAGATATAGTTGTCAAAAATAAAGAGATCTAAGGCTTAAATCTTAAAAATTTTGAAACCAAAGGAGCTTGATATAAGTAATGATTTTATTGAGCAATCTTATTCTTTTTTCAATAAGTTGATTCCTAGTGGCCTGTCAACAGTTGAACTACTACGACAAGGAGGCCTCGAACCTTGGTATTTCTTAAAGAAAATTGAATATGATACACTCAATTTGTGGGTGAGAGATTGAAATCATCAACTAAGGGATTACTAAGTGGCAAGTCAATAGCTAAACCTAGCCCTACAAAACCCTAATGCCTACCACACCTAAAGCGGGTGCAACGGGCTACCACTACGACAAGGAGGCCTCAGACCCTAGAACCCCAAGAAGGAAGACCCCGAACTCTCACCCCTTCAGAGAAAGAGAAAGAGACACAAGTATATCCCAACCACCCCTAATTGTTAGGAGTGGTTGGGATATACTTGTGCCTCTTTCTCTGAAGGGGTGAGAGTTTGGGGTCTTCCTTCTTGGGGTTCTAGGGTCTGAGGCCTCCTTGTCATAGTGGTAGCCCATTGCACCCGCTTTAGCCATGGTAGGCGTTTAGGGTTTTGTAGGGCTAGGTTTAGCTATTGACAGGCCACCTATTATCTCTAAGGAAATCAACATCCTAACTCTTCTATATTAGAATTCATCCCTAAAGACCAATGGAAAGAATACTCTCTAGAATTTCTACCAATTCCCATACAAACCCTTCCATAGTTCGAACAATATCAATAAAAAATTGTAAACAAATTAATTTTGAAAATATAGAACAATCCATTCAAAATTGGGAAATGCCTAAAGTTCCCATAAAAGACATTTACTCTAAAGGTGGTTTTCGATTGATGTCCAACCATTACATCAAAACTATTGAAAAAACTATTTCAGTTACATCTTCACAAGAATGCATACAACTTCTGTCTAAAAGAGATATAAACATGATAAAAAATAACTCAAGATACAACTTCATTCATTTAGGATTAGTCCAAGTATCTGCCAAATCCTTAACAAGAAAAGGTATAAATTGTTCTGTACTCCTGTGCCTTAGAGACTGTAGGCATCTTAAATTTTCAGATTCCCTTCTTGGACTCGTTGAATCAACATTAGACGATGGACCTGTTTACTTTAATGCATTTCCTAATTTCTCAGTTTCCCTTACCGACCCAGACCTTTTGAAGGTCTTAACCTTGAATGTACAAACATCAGGATTTGATATGGATCCAAATTCTGAAAATATTGTATTATGTTATAGAGTTTGCTTCAAGGCCATGAACACAGTAACTCATCAATCCTTGATTTGCCCAGAAAAGGGGCTTACAACTCTTTTTCTAACCAATATAAAAAACAAAGCCATTATTCATAAGGCCTTGCGATGGGAGGAAGTTAAGCTTCCAGAAAATTGGACCATGCCACAAGCAAATGCACCTATACCTAGAGAAAATATTGAAATACAAAACATTATTGAGCACATTAATGGTGATGTAGAAATAAGTTTCTATCCTTCGGAAAGAAGAAATTCTACTTCATCTCAGTCTAGGGAAAACACCTTAGAAGTTGGTTCTTCTTCATATTTACATATAGATCACAATAAACTTGAACGATCCAACACTATAAATAGGAGGCCTACAGGAATATCCTACCCAGTATATGAACACAGTGAATATGAACCCTCTTGAATCTAATTTCAAAGTCGCATGTCTACTTGAAGACAACTCTAACAACTTTTAAATTAATAAAGAATCATTAAAGAAAGACTTTTTATCTAATGATAATAAACCAAAAGTAAAATGGTTTTTTACACATTTTGATAAATATGAAAGGTCGGCTATAAGAGATCTATGGTATTCTCAAATGAAACAGTTAAACGAGAATACATATTTCTTTGATTGGTATGAATTTAATTATCTTAACACACTTAAAGAAATGTTACCTACTCTCCCAAGTGAGGATCGTACTATGGTAATAGAAAAACTTTCCTTAACATTGAAACATACTTCAAAAGATGAAGAAGTTGAATCAATTCATCCACCCTTTCAAGCTATAAAATTTGGAGAAAACGACATCAAGGCCAGTCCATTAAAACTAATGGAATATAGTC
This sequence comes from Alisma plantago-aquatica, assembly GCA_963693085.1. NCBI lineage: Eukaryota > Viridiplantae > Streptophyta > Magnoliopsida > Alismatales > Alismataceae > Alisma > Alisma plantago-aquatica. The sequence continues at coordinate 424,033,617 of OY856414.1, read as the reverse complement.
AAGAACCAGCTAAAACACACCATATAGCTCATATAATTGAACAAAATAACTATACAAATATAAATCTCCAAACCCTTAGCAAACAAACTAAAAGGATAAAGGCAATGCTTATTGATATTGGTAAAGTACCAATATATCAAAAGAAAGTAAAAACAAAAAATTTGCCACTAATTGTTCCTCAAACTATAAATGGAAATATTATACTAGGAAAAAAGGCACCCATTCAGTTTGATAAACAACTCGATGAATTAACACATGAAATCACAAGTCGTCTAGACCAATTAAATCTTCAAAAACCAACCGTTAATACAATATATGGAGACTCATCATATTCATATGAAGAAGATATACCTAAGAATCTACAACTAAATACAATCAACTTTGGTAAAACTGCTCGATTTTCAAAAACAAAAAATTACTACTCTAGACCAACACCGGTTGACCTACAATTTGAAGAAACTCCTGATCTTACTTTATGTTAATTTGATGGCCAATCTCTTATAGAATGGAACTTAGATGAATTTTCATAATACCAAATATTACAAATTTGTCATCAAATGTTGATATATGCCAATGCTTATCGAGGTCATGGTAGTCTTGAAACCACAATTGCCCAAATGATAACTTCATCATTTACGGGTCAGTTAAGAGGATGGTGGATTAATTATCTTAGTGAAATACACAGACAAGAAATACTTCAAGCTACAAAAAGAAATGAGCAAGGTTCTCAAATTAAGTTTGAAAATGGTCAACCCCAATCAGACGCAGTATATACTCTAATAGTAAACATAATTCAACATTTTATAGGCAATAATGGCACTATATTAGAGAAACTTAGGGAACAACTAATTAACTTAATATGTAAGAGTTTGAGTGATTTTCATTGGTATAAATATGTTTTTCTTTCTAAAGTTTTCCAATCCACATATTGTAAATCTGTTGTTTGGAAAGAAAAGTTTTTATCTAGATTACCTGTTTTATTTGCTGAAAAGGTAAGAGAACATATTAGACAAGCATATAATAATGTTGTCCCTCAAGAACATATATCCTATGGAGAAATAATACAAAGAATAAATCAAACAAGACTATCTCTTTGTAATGACTATAAATTAAAAAATCAATTAAAAAGACAACAAACAATAGATAAAAGGGAACTAGAAGGATTTTGTTATCAATTTGGATGGGACATGGATTTACCAAAAGAAAAGAAACGGCACAAAATCTACAAAAGGTTTAGTGAAGATAGTAACAAATCAAAGAAAAATTATACAAAAAGAAAACAAATAAGAAAAGCAGATAATAAGAAAAACATAACATGTTACAATTGTAACGAAAAGAGGCATTATGCAAACAAATGTTTTAAACGAGATTTCAAGAAAAAAGTTAATGAACTGTTACTAGAATCAAAAAGTATTACGCCAGAAGAACTTGATACTTTTGTTAGTAAATTAAATCTAAATGAATCCTCGGGATCAGAAAATGAAGAAGGATGTCATTGTAATTACTATAGCAATGAAACATCATCAGATGAAATTCATGTCTTAACTAGTGAACAACAATTTATACTTGAAACTATAGATTCCATCCAAGATAAACAAGAAAGAACCACTAAACTTGTCAAATATCTCAATATGATTATAGACAAAAAATCAGACAATAAAATAGAATCAAAAGTAAATGAGTTCTACTCATTTGATCATGTAATGAAAAGAATTGAACATGAAAAGACTAATGATAAACATATTTCTATAGAAGATTTGAGAAAAGAACAAAACAAAATCAGAATAGAAATCATTGAACTAAAAGATAAGGTTGAAAATCTTCAAAAAAATATATAATGATGATGATGAGGATGAACATATATTTAATGCAATGCTCGGAGAATGCTCAAATAAAAACCAAGTTGATGAAAAAAGGGAAGATAATGAAGATTCCTTTGTTAATAATCTTCAAGAATTTGTTAAGAGAAAATGGAAAGGTGAAGTGACTATAAAAATAAATGACTTCACCCTAGAAGGGATAACTTTATTTGATTTTGGAGCTGATGTTAATTGTATAAGAGAAAACCTTATACCAAAAAAATATTATGAAACAACTAATCATCATGTTAATTCTGCTATAAAAGATAAACTCAAAGTAAAACATAAAATTTCTGAAGCACACATATGCATCAATAATAATAATATTAAAATATATTTTATCCTTCCTCAAAATATAACTGAGGATATTATCATTGGGACACCCTTTCTTAATAAAATTATCCCTATATTAGTTAGTGAAAAAGGGGTTCATACTTGAGTTAACAATAACCTTGTAACTTTTGAGTTTAGAAAGAAACTTGAACTTATGTTCTTAAAGAAAATAAGAGCTACATTAGATTATAAAGATAATTCCATTCATTCACTTACTATTTCATAAGAAACACATCAAAAGGATGTTCTAAATATTTATTGTAGTTTATATGACTTCTTCACAGAAATCTCAAAATATGTGGGCATCAACATCGAAAGTATGTATCCCAGAGGTATTTTCATAATCAAGTATTTCTATTAAAGAAGGTAACGATGAAATGGAAGTAGATTTCCCAGAGAAAAAAAATATCAAAATTCATATTCAAAACATCAATACATACAATAAATTTAGAAAATGAAGACTTATCCAAAGAAACAAAAGCTTTACTGCAAAATAACCTTCCTGATAAATATAATTTTATTCCGACAATGCTTGGAAAGAATCACTACTATTATGAGAAAATTCTCATAGAAACTGGTAGTGTAAAAATATTTCATAATTTTAGAGACAAATCAACAAAGAAGATGGTATCCTTTTCTCAATTAAAAATTCAAAAAAAATATCACCATTTCATAATGGAACAATGATTGAAATCCTAATATTTCAAGAAGATTTAAAGACAAACATCAACCCCAGTACTACAATTACTGGGATTATCAAGATGTCTGGAAAAATGTCTTATCTATTCAAAATAGTCAAATGACTCATTCATGGTTCATAAAATGGTCTTATAGGACTAACTTACCAAATTGATTCTTCTACATTTTTTGGAAAAATTATGGAGCTACTCGGGAAATATTCCCACAAAAGCTTAATAATTATATTCCGTTATTTGAAAATATAGATCAAGAAGATCTTAATATACTAAGATGGTGTGCTTATGGAATCTCATGGATTATGCAATGGAAATGGGAAAAAGAAACTAATGCCTTTTTACCCTACCTAGGAAGGCAAGTATTGATTAAATGGTGGGACAAATTCAACATAGACCCTATTTTAAAGGGAAAGTTAATATCTACCCCAGTTTTTTATTATCTTATTGATCAAGAAACTAAAAGGGGGCCTCCATATAAGAAAATAAAATTATCGGAAAAGTCTCTTATGAGAGACCCTAACATGGACAATTCTCAAATAATTATATTTGATGAAATCCTAGATCCAGAAAATATTTCAATCCTGGACATTACTCAAGGAGAAAGTAACTTTGAAAATGGAGATGATTGTTACGGACTGTCCGAATCAAAAAATATGTAAAAATATCTTGTTGAAGAAGTGACAAAAAAAGACAAGCTAGCTCTTCCCTATACATAAAGACAAAAGACAGTTGTCAAGACTCAAAGCAGAAAAAGAACAAGTGCAATATGAAAAGGAAGATGAAGGATATCTGTCAAAAGTCACAAAGATAAAAGAGTACGTGGCAGACACAACAAATATCGCCACTCATGTAACAAAATACTTGTCAACGACTCGAATTGAAGCAAACAAGTGGCAAGAGAAGCACATTCGTCCACACCATCAGAAAGGTCTATAAAAGACAAAAGGAAGAGTTGTCATAGACACAACACTCTTCCACCCAAAGAGCTCCCCTTGCTTATTGAGCTTAGTTTATGTATTAAGAAGTGTCTTAGCTCGAAATTCTCCTCCTTAGAGAATTTCCCAATCTTGTAATCCTTCCTCCACTTCACTTATATTGTAATTTTGTCTATATAATCATGTGTTCTTAGTTTCCACATATTTTCCGAGTGTAAACCCTCCAGTTGCCAATAAAATTTCTATTTTGTGGAGATCAATTGTGTGTGCATGTTCTTCCTTCTTTAAATCATATCAAAGATTCTTTCTTTGAAAAAGCAAGATCAAGGAGATTCCTAAGCATCAGTGACGTTCCCGACGGTCACTCGGTGAGATCAACGACGTGCCAACTATAAGTTTCCTAACGTTATTTAATTAATTTTATGTAAGCATTCTCTGTTCATCCTAAAGAAAATTATATACACATTATTCCCTAAATCACAAACTCTAATCTATGATCACCTTAATCACAAACTCTAATCCACCTCTAATCACTCACTTCTATCAATTATCCAAACGCAAATCAACCCTTCCTACTCCACCAATTAGTCTAGGAAAACTCCACCAATACTCCAACACCGCATTCCACCAACTCTCTACTGATATATATATATATAGTCAGGTTAGAATACACTTGAGTGTACAGATCGTACGGATACACTCAAGTGTGTTTGCATATAAAGACTATTTTTTACAATATGTAAACTGTTGATCTTCATTGTCATACTATAATTAGGCTACATATAAATTTTGAGACCATTTGGATGAGTGTAAGACACTCATCCGAGGGCAACAAAATCGACGCACGAAACTAATTTGAATGCATAATTTTTGTAGTCTTTATAACACGACCTATAAATATCCAAATGTTCTCAAATTTTTTATATGAGTTATTCATAAGATGATTAAGAAAAACAACGGATAAGATTTAAAAAAATATTTCATCATGAAAAACTACTTGAGTGTATTCTGCTCTGAATACACTCGAGTGTATTCTAGCCTGACTATATATATATATATATATATATATATATATATATATATATATATATATATATATATATATATCATAAACTAAAAACAGGATCATTTGAAATTTGAATAGCATGTAATCCAAACTATATATTTTGTATATCTACGGTTGGATTAGATTAGTTATCACTTTAACCTGAATATATATATATACATATATATATATATGTATATATATGTATATGTATATATATATGTATATATATATATATGTATATGTATATATATATGTATGTATATATATGTATATGTATATATATGTATATATATATATATGTATATGTATATATATGTATATATATATATATAGTCAGGCTAGAATACACTCGAGTGTATTCAGAGCAGAATACACTCAAGTAGTATTTCATGATGCAATATTTTTTTAATCTAATCTGTTGATCTTCTTAAACATGTTGTGAATAGCTCATACGTAAAATTTGAGCACATTTGGACATTTATAGGTCATGTTATAAAGACCGCAAAAACTGTGTATTTCAAATTAATTTTGTGTGTCGATTTTGTTGCCCTTGGATGAGTGACTTACACTCATCCAAATGGGCTCAAAATTTGTATGTAGCCTAATTATAGTATGACGGTGAAGATCAATAGTTTACATTTTGCAAAAAATAATCTTGATATGCTAACACACTTGAGTGTATTATATATATATATATATATATATATATATATATATATATATATATATATATATATACTTCTAGTCTCTCTCTCTCTCCTTATATATATATATATATATATATATATATATAGGGTAGCGATCCAGTGAGAAACATCCTACGGTGAGAGCATGAGAGGCATTTGAATAACTACAAATTAGTAACTATTTTTTAAAATCCAACCGTATAGATGGAAAAAGCATCATTTCATTTACCTTGTCGTAAAAAATCATTTCAATTAGACATTGTTTACATGTCCATATGTACAATATACACTTTTTACATCCAATGGTCAGCCTGAAATTTAATATAGAGCGTCAAAAAATATTTGGTTGTTGTGAATGATCTACAAATTGGATGGTGATAAAATTTTATAGGAAGGTAGATATTGAGGCATACTTGTAATCTGTACGGTTGGATTATATATATATATATATATATATATAGAGAGAGAGAGAGAGAGAGAGAGACAGAGAGACAGAGAGAGAGACAGAGAGAGAGAGTCAGGCTAGAATACACTCGAGTGTATCCGGAGCGGAATACACTCGAGTGTATCCGGAGCGGAATACACTCAAGTAGTTTTTCATGATGCAATATTTTTTTGAAAATCTAATCCGTTGATCTTATTAAACATATCGTGAACAACTCATACGCAAAATTTGAGCACATTTGGATATGTATAGCTCATGTTATGAAGACCGCAAAAATTATGCATTTCAAATTAGTTTCGCGCGTCAATTTTGTTGCCCTTGGATGAGTGTCTTACACTCATCCAAATGGGCTCAAAATTTGTATATAGCCTAATTATAGTATGACGGTGAAGATCAATGGTTTACATTTTGCAAAAAATAGTCTTGATATGCAAACACACTTGAGTGTATTCGTGTGATTTGTACACTCGAGTGTATTCTAGCCTGACATAAATAACCAAGGTTGAGTATAGTATTTGAAGTACTGAAAATCAACATCTTGAATGTTTCCAAGAAAAAACGTGGCGGGAATGGACTAGCACGGCATCACAATTATCAACTGTATTCCTACTATTACTAAAAATGATGTTTACCAGTTCGTCTAAACGACGTATGTTCCATGATATTAACACATGGAGGCATAGTGCATTCCAACAACCAAACGCTTTTGGGTATGGGTCCAAATAATTTCATTAGCACATTTGTGATGTTTTTACATCGGTAACGTATTCCGTGCAAAATGGTACTCTACAAGTGGTACATATACACACACACTTTGAATCAACTTAAGCATACAACACTTATGGTTCAGCTCCATCTAAATTTATACGGACATAAACAGGAAAGAGGAATCCTGCTGTAACCTCACTGGACAGCATGTCAAACTCAAGGCCTATCAGGTGAAGAGGAAGGCTCGGAATCACATGAACAAATTGTGATGTCAAGACTGAGTGCGGCGGTCAGCTTGTGATGAGCGTGACTTTGGCTGGTAAATAGCCTTTGGTTGCTGTTGTGGTTGATGATTATATACTTTGGGTGGAAGCCAATTATTTGGGGGCCTAGGCGGACCACCAGTGTTTTGGAAATTTTGCTGAAAGTTCTGCAAAGTTCCAGGATTTGGCAACCTTTGATAAGACTGTGTATTAATTCTGTCTTCAATTACCAGATCATTCATCCTCATGTGGATTCCATATTGATCTTGGCTACTTGATCTATCAAAAACGCCAACACTTTGCCTGTTGCCCCGTGGATCTGAGTAGGAAGCTCTATAGTAAGATTCATTCTGGTATTCCAGAACATTGTTCCTAGAATAATTAGCATTCCATTGAAAACCAGTCTCATATCCGGATGGTCCAGCAGGCCTTGGTCTGCTGAATGCATTTGGGGTAACCAAATTTGGCGAGCTCAAGAGTCCAGTATTGCTGTTTGATCTTAACTGCAGAGTGTTCTTTAGCAACCGATGCGCGGCTTCCCCCAATGCAGGACCGGATATTGCACCAGATACAGGTTGCCTGAAACCAGACAGCATACGTTAATTATGTAGGTGCCATCTCGAATCTCTAGCAGAAGTACAAAACAAAACGGTCGAATGGTTTACTTCAGCAATAAAATGTCATAAAACATATCATCATGTTTGAGGATTGCCATCATAAACCATCAGTTACTAAATTCTTCTTTCCTAGCGTGAAAATCTAGCTAAAACTAGTGTAGTAGAAAGCCACATGTGAAGACGAAATGGATGATGGGCAGAAAATGAAGCTACTTTGAGTAACATGTACTCACAATGTAGGATACAAAACTGCTAATGCATCAATGTGGATCTTGCACATTAAGTGTTCCACATCAGCTATAGAAACTAGCGGCCAAATGCATAATAACTTAAAAATAGTAACTAGGAAGTAGGAACGTCATTCTGAAAATTGCACAAGTGCCATATCAATAGTATAGTCCATTTGTTTGTGATGTAATAGCATCATAAAATTTGAAACAGTACTTGTTCAACCACAACAAATTATAGCATTCTGTTACCTCTCCCTGTTGGACTGACGTCTGCTATGATCTTCATGCCACAGCACTGGGGAAGGCTTTACATCAGATTGCTTCACAATCTATCACAAACAGAAAGGAAAACTTTATACACTTGCGACAGTTGCTAAAAGAGAGATTATCTTACCCTGGTAGGCATAATTACGCCATCTGGAGGTTCAGGGATATGCTTGTGATGCATAGGATTAAGGTAAGTTACATTCCTGCACATCATTATACGCATAAGAAAGGGTAGTTCTTAGGCTCATGATGTTTTAGAAAAACAGAGTGAAGGAAATACCAAACTCTGTTGCTTTCAACATCATTAAATCCTTTAACAGGTGATGAGATTGACTGGCCAATATGATTCCTCGCGCCCCACCACAAGAATCCATTCATTCCCTCGCTACAAACATATGAAAGCAAGGTGGACAAACAGTTCTGCTGAAATCAAGACTAAATAATGTTACACTAACCTAGCCCTTGTGTCAATAGGATACGTTCCAGACTGTTGATGCGTTAGTTGCTGATACATACACATAATTTGGAAGGCTAGAGGATGGCTATCGTGTACGAATAATATATCATACATAGTCTGATTCCTGATTCTTTCTTCATTCTACGACAGAAAAACAAAATAAAGGTTACATGTCACTGATATTAAGAAAACTGTGAACTCCAGTAATAGCATATCAGTGACCGTCCATCAAAGGCATGGAGTGAAAATAAGGTGGAAACCACTTACAGAAGCCAAAATAAAATCTGGAAAGAATTCAAGGAAAAATAGCTATAGTTCCTGTAGTGCATCATGACAGACATTCAATCACAGAAGATGAACTCCGAATATAGCATAGAGACAACCACTACGGTTGACAAATTGATCATCACAACATTCTAATTCCTTGTCAATATGGTATTTCCATTTAAATTCCAGCATACACGGGCTAATATATAAACTGAAAAGCTGTAAAGATAAATCCCAATGTACTTACCGTTAATGTCCATTCCAATTTTGTTGTTTCAGCGAGTAATTTTTGCTCATCAATAAACGGTAGCTTTGCAATACCCTAAAAGGTTAACTTTCGTTAGTAAGTGATAACTCAGTATAATAGGTCGTCTAAATTCTAAAACAGATCTATTACCTGCCATGCAAAGCGTTTTCCATTCATATCTATCTCAAAATCTAGCATCAAAAGTTGCGTCAGCACCGACCAAATAGAGAAAAGGATCAAAAGACACGTGATTAGATAGATTATTTATCAGTATTCTAATAAAGTTCTTGGAAGTACTAAATAGTAGCAAGATTTACCTTCTGGATAAAATGAGATGATGGGTGATGTAGGATCAGTCATCAACGTCCTGTAGTATTCTGGTAGTGCACCAGAACTGCATATGAAACAGCATACTCAGCAACAGATACGAGAATTTAGCATCATTTATAAGCAAAAGAAAAAGAGGTGTATGCATTTTAGTGCCATAACATGCTTAGTGGCACTTGGAGCAAATGAGCTTAACGGTTGCAGCTAAGGATCAGGGCTACCTACCAAATTACGCCCACTGAGCTGGCTACAAGTTTGGAACATATTATAACCGTAAGATGTATTCCTCATTTCCTATTATACACTAGGAAGCAGGGAGGGCCAACGCTTCCAGATAATTGCCATAGCCTATACGGACGTGGGCTAGTGTGGACATGATTAGACGCACCCTACATCGAACTTCTGCTAGTCATGCCATTGGCCTGTATTATGTGAAAAGAAGCACATCTAGTGTTGTTTTCATGGTATAGGTTGATGATATTGTTGTATCTAACAATGATAGTATTCATCCAAACAACCAAGGATTCTGTCTGAACACTTCATCACAGAAGAACCCAGAATACTAAAGATTCTGTTCATATCGAAATGGCCCATACGGCCATACATCTCCTGCTAATTTGTCTATCTTAGAGAGCGTCCACCATCAATCTTCTTGAGAAGACTGGGATGCTTGAAACCCTACTGAGGCACCACTCGACTTAATATTAAAGACTTCATAGGATGATAAGCATACTCCCTCATTTCCTAACACTTATGAGGTACTAGGAAACTTGTTTATTAGATGATTCCGAGAGGCAACTTTGTTGTTATCGAACCTTTGTGGGAGGCAGCTAGTTAACTAGTGTAGAAAGAGGGCATCGACCAACTTACCGCTTAGAGTATCATGTGCCGGCTCGCTTGTAAGCCATAGTGGGCAAAGTCCTTGCACAAACTGACTCCCACCTACCGATCTTATGCACATGTCCAGTGATAAATAAGCCATCGGTTTATTGCCAGAGATCCTATTTCTCCTAAAAGAACTATAAATAAAAATAAAGGTAGTTGTCATTTTTTTCAGGTAACGTTTAATTCAAAAAGATTTCCACGGGAAAGTATAAAGATCAAATGATTGATGTGTTCACAAGCAGCTGGCTAAGAAAAGGTTCACTTACATTTAACACAAGCAAGGCATGATAGACATTATGCTCTAGCTTGAGGGGGATTCGAGGACATATTAGTTTTTATTATATACTATTTTGTATAGTTATGCATTAAAAAAAGTAATGCATTTTTCTTCATTGATTTCATCTTTGAGCACCGATACAGATACGGGCATGGATAAGTATACGGCAATTTTGAGAATTTGGGATACGGGACGTCAGTGGATATGACAGTAAAAATATCTATACCTATTGGTTTACATAAAAATGAAGTTAAGACCATGGAACAGAACTTCGACTTCGAACCGACTTCTACAAGTGTGGACATGGAAGTTTGTGGAAATGTCGAGAAAACTTCATGGTTTTTTACAACATAACTTTGACGTAACTTCGACAAAAATTTAGCTTAAAAAGTAGTAATTTTGTGATAAAAATTGATAGATTTCATCAAATCTAGCTAAAAAACACAATATATGTTTACATATAGCCATCCATATAGGTTTACATATGTAGAAAAATACCCGATTACATATGGTCTTCTCCGGGCTACAGAGTTCTTCCATATATAAAGCTTATGACAATAAACAAACTACATAAAAATGGTTTAAATATATGGTAGATCTAACGGAGAGGGGGACAATCTATTAATATAGCATACAATTATAAAAAATAACATCTAAATTATCTTACCTCAAGCTCCAACACATTTTCCCCCTCACACAACAAACTCGACAAAACACCAGAAGAGAATGCCGCCAACTTTGACGACTTCGACATATGTCGAGGGCATTGTGGAATTTTTAAATGGAACTGGGCCAACTTCGTCGTCATATGGGGAAATGTCGACAACTTCGAAGAAATGTCGAGGATATTGTGGAATGATGTTTTCAACATCGCTAGCCGTCGACATCGACAAAATCGGCAAAATTCTGCCCAATGTCGACGGCGTTTAGTACCATGGTTAAGACCATCTAATTTCATTCAAAGATAAATACAAATGGAAAAAGATATCTTGGACATGACATATTTCGATCTTTGTTCGACCTCGTGAATTACATGTTGCATTTGACTTAGGTTTTTCTATAGTGACTTGTGGGCAAATTTTGATCACATTGCATGGAATCTTTAGCAAGTGTGCTTTTTCCCTAGTATATGATTCCTTGTACTCTTTATTAACATAATTATAACAACATTCACTATTTCCACCGGTTCATGCTCTCAACATTATAATCGCATCTCTACAGAGGTGCTTGATCATCACGTTCAATTGTGAGACGCGTATCCTTGAATAAGAGAGATAAAGATTGGAAAAAAGAGAGAGAATAATAAGTGCAGATTGGATACTATAAGGCAGAAACAAAGATAATGAATTAAAAACTAGGCGACAAATATATTTAGGAAATTTTGACAAGAGTGAGGTTATAAAGGATATTTTTTGAAAAATAATACAAGATATTGAATTAGCATTGTAATGGCTCAAAATCCTAACAGCAAGCCTGATGAATTGATATCATCAACTTAATATGGGCACTGTCATACATATGATTCATAGTATAGACAAGGTTAACTAAGTTTATAAAGTACTGTTTCTATAAATTTATATTATACATTCATACTGAATTCATTTGGTTCGAACTTCTGATTCTAATTTGTGAGCCAAAGAGTTCTAGAACAATTTAGAATCAACACCAAAACAGTCTCAAGAATTTGGAACTAGAACTAAGTTACTAATAATAGGTTACCAACAAGAAGTAACAATAAGTTACTTTGATTAGAATGTCAACTTGACATATAGAACAGTGTTGTCTAGATTAGTAATTCCCATACCCATGGATTACCCTGGTATTCCTAAAACTCGCAGATTTTATTTGAGAACCAAGAAAGAAAATTTGTAATAAATATAGAACTAACAGTAGCAATAGGCACATACTAAAAAATTAAATCACATTTATGTATGCTACCTATATAAATGGGCGGGAATGTATCCATGAAGTATCCAAGATGCATCCACAAAGTATCAACTTTTTCAAAAGCAAAAGAAAAACTGGATACATCCCGAAAAAGTATCCAATACATATCCGGGCATATCCAAGGAGTACTAATATCCAACATGTATCCGGTATGGGTACGGAACCCATTTCGGAGTATTAATATTCAATATGTATCCAGTATGGGTATAAAACCTATCCATGCTTCCTATAACACAACAAATCTGAGGCAATTGAACAACTCTTATAGAGGATCATTTTTCCGTGATTCAACTATTTCGATTAGAACTTTACCGTTACTTACCTTCCTAAAATGTATAATTATCATACAAAATTTATTACATGCCTAGTGATCATACTTGTCAAAGCGCCGCAAAGGGGTGTAGCCTTGAGTCTTTTTTTTGTAGGCTCTCAACCAAATTATTTTGGCATTATGTTCATTTCTAAGGTCATGGTATGCTATTTAGATTGTTATCCATGTAAGAACGCTAATTCCTCTATTTAAGAATGTTACAGCATTTATATCAATTTTTCTGAGTTGCATACTTCTGCACCTTGAATGTATCGCTCTTGGTGGGTTTTATCTTACGGCTTATTGGAAAGATCTTATCTTTTTGTGAGACTGGATGTCGGCATGAGGATGTGCTCATTTTTTGCACATACGTGTTTGTGTGTGTGGGCATAGTCAAAATAATCGCCGATTTTTTTTTATATGAAAGGGCCATTAGCCCCCCCCCCCAAACAGGTGCCAGAGCCCGGATGACCCAAGAGGTTGTAAATACGCTGTGGAACGGCATGTTTCGAACCCGGGACCCCCGGGGGGGCCAAGCCGTGCCTAACCAACCGAGCCACAGCGGCCGGGTTAATCGCCGATTTTTTGAAAAATCATGTTTTAAACTTGAATTTCTCCCCAACTATATGTGACGGCCGAATAACCCCCAATTTCCAAATTTTCCATTTTATTCCTGTATTATTCGAGAATTATTTGTGTTTTACGTATTTTTCCCATATTAGATTGTTTAAAACTCTGACTTAGTTCAAGTGTATACACGTGTTTATATAAATATATATACATATATGTATATCTATGTGTCTATTATATGTATATGTATGTATGCAATACACGTCGATATATATGTGCGTGTTTGTGCAATATATGTATGTGCATATATACATATGATCTTTAAATATGTTTATCCTCCGACTTTTTCCAGAATCGTTGACTGTACTTTTACCGTACATTGATTGATCCTTACCCAAATTTCCCGCATAATTCCCGAATTGCAAATTTGTCAGCTCGACAAAACGTATCTCAAATACCGAATTTGTGACTGTGTGTGCATAGTGGCAAATTCGGGATTCAACAATTTTTTGGCTGGACAGAAAAAATCTGAATTCGTAAAAAATCGGGAAAGTTTGTGAAGAATTCGATAAATTTCGGTCAAAGTTCGGTCAACTATTAGGAAATAATCGATAATAAGTTGGCTATATACACACATATATGTATATATATGTGTGTATGTATATACATACATGCATATCAGATACATGTAACTATCAATATCACAAGACATACAATCATATTGATTGAGAAAGTAAGAAAAGAATTAAAGAATAGTTGATCAATAACAATGGACTGTTAGGAGAGTTGATCAATAACAATGGACTGTGTACATGGTTTGGTAAAAAAAGAGCAAGCGACTTAAAATAGAAAAATCATGAAAAGTCATGAAGAATCGTGAAAAATCGTGTAAATCACGTAAAAGTGGGATAAATCGTGAAAAGTCGCAAAAAATGGCAACATGCGTATTAACCGTGTTGAAAATTCGTGATCCTATAAAATCGCAAAACATCGTCAATTTTCCGTAAAATTTGGAGACTTTTGTTACTATGTGTGTGTGTGGGCAGTTTTAGTGCCAATGGATCTGAGGCAACAGAACTCTTCTGGAGGATCAATTTCTAATGCTTTAATTATTTAGATTAGAAGATTGTGATTGTTTACCTTCCTAAAAAGTATGATTATCATCCAAACAAACACATAACATACCCAACAATCATGTTTCTCAAGGCGTGCACCAAGCGCCTCTAGGGGTGTGTCTTGAGTCTTTCTTGTAGGTTCTTAATAATATACGTTGATATGATACTATGTTCTCTAAGGTCATGATATTCTAATTTAAATCGTTACCCATCTTAGAAATTGAATTACTATATTTATAGGAATTTATAGTGTTATATCAAGAAAATTATGTGTATATGACTTCACCTTGAATATATTTGTCTGTTGGGGTTTATCTTAGGGTTTATTCTAAGGATCAACTATAAAAAGGCAAGTAAACCTAAGTATATGACACATTATATACATTAATGTAAGGATAAAACACTTGCAATACATTAAAATGTGTATAGTAGGAAATAGTGGTATATATATACCAGTTTCTACTGAGAGTTCTTTTGATGCTTCTGTTTCAAATTTACACCTTTCAGTTGCAGCTCGGAAAGGTGTTCGGTCCTGCAGTATTTGTCATCCTTTGGCAAATGGTTGTTGCTTGTCTCATTTGTCACCTGCAGCTCGTACGTTTGCTCTTCACCTTGATTCTACGGTTGTTCTTGTTCTTATACAGAAGCAGCCAGACATGAGGGTTGGATCCAAGCTATAGACAGTGAGATGGCAGCACATCATGAGAACTCTACATGGGACTTGGTGGATCTTCCTCCTGGCAAGTCTGTTGTAGGCGGTCGTTGGGTTTATATTGTGAAACAAAAAACAAATGGGTCTATTGATCGCTTGAAGGTCCGTCTGGTGGCAAAGGGGTAAACTTAGACACGTGGCATTGATTTCTTTGAGACCTTCTCTCCAGTGGCTCGTCTCAATTCTGTGTGGATTCTGATTTCTGTTGCTACTCATTTTCACTGGCCTCTTCTTCAGCTGGACGTCAAGAATGCTTTTCTTCATGGTGATCTACTTGAGGAGGTCTATATGGAGCAACCTCCTGAGTATGTTGCTCAGAGGGAGTGTCAGAAAGTGTGCAAGTTAAAGAAATCTTGTATAGTCTATAGCAGTCACCTCGGGCATGGTTTGATCAATTTAGTGTTGCACCTATAAAGTTTGGGTTCACTCGGTCTTCTATTGATCACTCACTATTTGTATATAAGTCTTCAAGTGGCACTATTACTTTAGATGTGTATGTAGATGATATTGTCATCACCGATGATAACTCTACTTCATTCTACAACTCAAGAAATGGCTGCAAACACAATTTCAGACGAAAGATATGGGTAATCTTAGCTATTTCCTTGGCATAGAAGTTCTACGCTCCAAGGAGGGCACAAACCTCTCACAACGGAATTATTTCTTGACCTCCTTGCCGAGACAGGCATGGCATAGTGCAAACCCGTCTTCACACCTATGGATTATCATACCAAGACTTCTATTTCTAATGACAGTGATTTTTTCGATCCAACAAAGTACAAAAGGATTGTAGGGAAACTAATTTACTTGACAGTTACTCGTCCTGATATTTCTTATTTTGTGGGAGTTGTTAGCCAGTTATGAGGCGCCTAAGATGTCACATTGGATGGAAGATTCTTCGTTATATTAAAGGATCGTCAAGGAAGGGCCTTACCTACTCTACAGGACAGAATCTCGCACATACACCCTTAAAACTCATTGGGTTTATTGATGTTGATCGGGGAGGTGATGTTGGAGATAGACATTCTACATCTTGCTATTGTGTGTTTCTTGGGTCACATTTGGTGACTTGGAGGAGCAAGAAACAGAATATGGTAGCACGATCTAGCACAGAAGCCGAATATCAAGCCATGGCACATGCTTGTTGTGAGCTACAATGGGTTGTGTATGTTCTGTCGGCAATGGGGGTGTCTGTTGAGAGACCTATTTCCCCTCATGTATGATAACCAGGCAGCCATTCATATTGCTAGCAATCGAGTGTTTCATGAAAGGACCAAGCATAGAGAAGTGGACTGCCATTTTGTCGTTATTTAGTGCTATCCAAGAAGATTGAAACTCCTCATGTTCGGACTAATCAGCAAGTGACAAATATCTTCACCAAGCCACTTCCATCTTCAGCTTTCAAGCATGACTTCCAAATTGGGCATGCATGATGTGTATGCTCCAGCTTGAGGGGGTGTGTTAGAACTTAGTTTCCTTATTTATGTATCTCTTTACTATTTTCTTTTCATGTTGGGTCTATTATGTAAATATTCTTTTCTATATAATAAAGGGGAACCCGCTCTAACCAGGTATCACTTTGACCCAAATACACACACACATACGTGTGTGTGTGTGTCCCTTAAGTGCACCTCGATGCGTAGCCTCCTAAACAAGTATGCCAATGATACAAAACTCTCAAAAGCATTGGGTCAGAATTTTAGACTAACCATTACATCCAAAATATGTGAATTATAATGGCGAGCAAGTATTCGATGTTGGATATTAGTGGCTTTTTGTATTAAGGTAAGTGAATGACATTCTTTCTATTCATGTCATGCTCTCACAAAAGGTTGCCACTCACTAGAAATATATACCTAAACATTATTTGAACAATTACAAAAAATTGTAATGTTGATCCAACTTTGTGAATAAGATCTTATGCAAAATGGATGTGTTTAATTAATCATATAAGCCAAAGTTATACAAGAGTTCCATCAAAAGGTTATATGCACAAGGAAATCAACCAAAACATTAAATTTTAGCAATTATCATTCAAATGTGTGACTTATATCTCAAATTGTAAGAAGATTGTAGAGAGGAAATCAAATTATAACGTAAAAGGTGCATGCTTATTAATAAAGGGAAGCATGCAAAAGGTGTGTGTGTGTGCGCACACACACACACACACATATATACCCTGAAGCTAGAGCATTTAGATATCCACATGCTCAGCTTGATGTTAAGCTCCTAAATTCTCTTTCATTATAAGGCTTAGTGAATATGATTGCATATCATTGCATCTTCGTCTATTGCATAGTGACAAATTCAGTATTTGGAAAACATAAGACCAAACTAGGAAAAAGAATTAATTTGAGAACTGTGGAATATTGGATAAAAAATCTTAAAAGTCTTGCTAAGGACTAAGAAGAAAAAAGTCTAGAAAAATCACAGGATACAAAAATAATTATATAATTTACACATACACATATATACACTACACATGTATACACGTATTTATATTAGACACACATGTCTATAATACACACAGATACATATTACACAAAGTCACAAACATGTATGAGCATACACATATTGCATACATATATTACACCAACATGTTAAACATACATGACACCAAAACTATTGTTAGACGGGATATCAAATCAAATAAACTTATAAAATATGGAGGGTAAAATGTGATTGTGAATAAAACATATTATTTAGGAAATGGGAGTAGGCCTAGCAGAAATACCACGACCCGACCCAAAATTTGGGTATTTCAAACTTAAAATACGGTCTAGGTCTAAATTGGGCGGACCCGAACTGGGTCTTTTAGCTTCGGGGTCGGGCGCAACTGCACCCTAGGACTCGAGATCGACCCAAGACATAGGACAGACCCGCGACTAACAGAGCCACGGCAGAAAAATGCGTACCCAGCATGTGATGAAATCTTCGGACCTCGAGGCTGAAATCCTGGTCCACATCTTCAACTCCTCCACCGGCGGCGGCAGGAAGTGGAACGCGGCGTCTTCTACGGGCCATTTCCAACATCTCCGTCGTCTTTTACGGGCATCAACACCATCAACCGTGGCAGCAGTCTCATTACAGCGCTCGTCCAACTGGGGCTATTTATCAAGCTCTTTTTCACGTTTCCGCTCACGACGAACCCGCTCATGAGGTCTTTGAGCGACGGCTTGTGGGGAAGAGGTTCAGCCTGAGGATTTGTTGGGCCACCACTCTATAGTCGTTGCGCTCGTGGCGTTGTTTGTGCCCAACTTTGCCGACTTCTTGTCTCTCGTCGACAACAGCGTGTGTCGGGTTTATTCTCCCGCCGCTCTTCCACCTCAAGGTGTTCTAACTGGACATGAACCTCTGGGTCGTCGTCGCCGATGTCGGGTTCGTCAGATTCCCCCTCTGTGCCCGTTGTTGGTGCCCCCTCCCAAGTGGTTGGAACGTTGGTGGGTGATTTCACGACTATGTCCGTCAGTCAATTCATTTTACAGTCGTAGACATCGGGGATTTGGTCTGCTTGAACGTTTTAATAATTTGGACGGACTCCTGGAGACGATGATTGGTTGGCTTATTTGAGAAGAACTGGAAGGGGGAACAGATAATGGTAATAATGGAAGGGATCGTCAGAGAGCAAATACAGAACATAGATGTTCCATTGTTCATCGGATGTTTGTTGTTGCACATCGATCATCAGGATTGGAACTTGAAGTGAGCAAAGATTGTTTGTTGGATTGTTGCAGCTATTGCTCGTGTCCTACGGCCGCCACTACCATCACGGCATCTGAGAAAAGTAATGGTTTTTTTTCTCGGGGTCCTTATAAACGGGTCTGACATACACATATCAATAACAATATTCGGGTATTTCGAGTTTGCTTGGTTCTAAATTTCCGGGTCTGGCAAAAACAAAATCGGACACATTTCGGGTCTTCGCAATAAAAAAATCAAGTCAGGTCGGTTTCAGACCCTAAAATAATCGGGTCGGTCGGGTTTTAGGTCGGGTCCAAGAAACCCGACCCATTGTTAGGCCTAAATGTGAGCTATTCGGCCGTCACATACACAAGGTGAAAATTTGTGTTTTAAATGCGACTTTTTCAAATGGTATATGGTTATTGTAACGCAAAGTCTTGTGTCTTCAGAGGACCTATATTCCTATACAAATCTTCTTGGGCATCAAAGGATCTCTCAACAAATGGCAGTCAAGGAAGCACGGATACGTTTCTAGACACGAACACGGGACACAGAAAATTTTTAAAAAGTAGGACACAGACACGGCATCAAATGAGGGGGAAATATTTTTTTTGTTTATACATATGCGTAGGTGTATTATGTATGAACCGGAATTTATCTTAAAAATTTTCCAAATTAATGTATCTTATATGCATATAGATGTGTCTTTGTGTGTGTAGTAGAAACAACATGAAGTAGAAAACGAAACCTGTGTTTGTAATAAAAATAGTACATCGTTTAGATGATATTGATCTTTTCTAGGGATGATAATGTCACACAAAATGGCAGACAACATTTAAATGACTTGTCAAGGACAGATTATGAGATAAAAAATAATTCCAGCAGTAAAGAAATGTTACATCTAGTGACAGTAAAATATACAACTTGTTCTACTAGAAGCCTATAATTGAACTTCTCTAAGTCAACATAAGAATCATCCATTGGTTATCGAGCAGCCGCCTAGGTGCCTGTACATATTTTCTCTGGATATTTTATTTTGTATAACTTATTTTAACATTATATTTGACATGTATAAGCGATTTTCATGCATTTTAGGCTTCTACTTCACTCCCCATGAGTGTTTAGGTACAACATAAAAATATAAGAATTCCTTATATCTATGGTGTATATGTATGTATGTGTATATATATATATATATATATATATATATATATATAGTCAGGCTAGAATACACTTCGAGTGTACGGATCGCACGCTACACCCAAGTTGTGTTTGCATATCAAGGCTATTTTTTTATAAAATGTAAACCGTTGATCTTCATTGTCATACTATAAGTAGGCCAGATAAGAATTTTGAGCCCATTTGGACGAGTGCAAGTCACTTATCTACTTTGAACAAATTCAGATCTATTCATGATAATTTGGTCTTTAAGTAAAATAATTTGGACCTAAAATGCCTACGGCATCCACTTCAGTTATTTGAAAGCCTAAGCATCCAATTTAAGGCGGCCCACCCAGAGCCTAGGGAGCCTAGGCGGGAGCCTAGATAACTACTGTAAAGAGACGACCAAATTTGTAATACAAAGACTCGTTTTGGAAAACCACGTCAATTTCGTATAGTATTCATGATAACAGTAAAAATGACATTTAAAGAAAAAAAATCACCGCCCTGAACTGTATCCAAGAGTGAAAAATTGTAACCAGAATGGAAAAATTGTAACTAGAATGCTCAAATTGTAACCAAAATTGTTGAGTAACTTATTTATGTTACCCAATTGGGTAACAAATACATCCATATATATATATATATATATATATATATATATATATATATATATATATATAAAGAGAGAGAGAGAGAGAGATAAGATGCCTTACACTCGAGTGTACCGGAGACATTATACACCTCAATTGTTTTCCATCATGAAGCAATTATTTTGAAAATCTAAATCCTTGATCTTCTTAAATATCTTAGGGGTCGTTTGGGAGGGAACTTTCTAAATCCATGTAGTCTTCTATAGGAAGGGTATCTGGTTTCAGCTACATCGTGGGTGTCGGCAGCCAAATTAAGCTATTTAGGACCAGCGCAGACGGTTGGAGCGGCGTGCAGCGGAGGTCAAGCGGCCTTTTCTAGTCCCGCCAAACTAGGCGTGATTCTAAATCTCGTCAGACTTTTAGCAAAAATACTGGAGCAACTACGGAAAGAAGAGATTGATTACTAAATTGATTTACATTTTATACGTAACTACCAGGAGTATAGATGCTTCCCCACAAACGGCCAACAAAATTGACGCACATAACTAATTTGAAGTGCATAATGTTGGGGGCCTTTACTATTGTAACAATGAAGATCAATGGATTAGATTTTGCAAAGTCATGGTCTAGATAGGCAAACACCATTGAGGTGTTCGGTATGATATGTACACTCAAACGTATTCTAGCCCGACACTATATAATAGGGTATATATATTCACTACCCGCGCGTTGTGTTGTACAGGCGCTCGCCTGGGCGGCTAGGCATATGTCAACCCGCCTCAAACTGGGCGCCCAGCCCCCTAATTGACCTAAGTTGTTGCCTAAGGCCTTTTGAGTCCCAAATTAAACCAATTCAAGGCTAATTTAGCATAAACTACATCTCAATTTGATCAAATTGAGTCATTTTATGGTTAAATTGGGTCTGATTTATTCCAAACGGGGTCAATTTAGGGTAAATTAGGTCGGATTTAGGGGAAAACAAGCCTAATTTGGGGGAATTAGGTCTGATTTGGGGGAATTAGTTATGACTTGGTTATGCAAGGTCTCGTTTAGATCAACATAGGGAAATTTAGGGTTAGTTAGGTTTGATTTGGTCATGTTATGCAAATTAGGTTTGATTTTAGGCCAAATTATGTCAAATTTGAGCAGATTAGGTTTGATTTGGGGAAAGCAAGTCTAATTTTGGGGAAATGGTCTGATATGTTGAGATTAGGTCAAATTTGGCCAAATTAGATATTGTTTAGGTCAATATAGGGAAAATTTGGGGAAATTAGGTCTGATTGGATCATAATATACAAAATTAAATTTTATTTAGGCCAAATCATGTCAAAATTGGGCACATTAGGTCTAATTTAGGGGAAACAAATATTATTTGGGAGAAATTGTTCTAAATTGGATGAATAGGTCTTATTTTGCCAAATTTTGTCTCATTTAGGTGAATATATGAAAAATTTATGGAAATTGGGATTCATTAGGTCATGGAGTACAAAATTAGGTCTGGTTTAGGCAAAAATTAGGGTAAAATAGTTCAAATTTGATCAAATTTGGATCAAATGAGTTCAAATTAGGGCCAATCTGTTCTATTTTAGGTTTTGTTTAGGTAAAACTTCCACAATTCAATCCATATCTAATGATTTTGTTGCTTTCTTCAGATGATGCTAGCACATTGATTGCATATTTATCATGTATATTTATGTGTAAGGATTGTATTTTTCAAAAAAATTACATATGTTTGTTAAAATAAAAAATATATTAAAACGTCTGGGCCTCTACCTAGGCGTCCCCCTGGAACGCATGGCCGCCTATACAACCATGCCCGCACGGGTAACTAACTTTTGTTACTTGTGGATCTGTTTTGCTATAGGAAGGCACCTAACTGTAATGAGACATCCAAAATTGTAATACAAAGACTCGTTATGTAAATACAATATGAAATTTTTATTCTCCCTTTGAATACATGTAAGATGACATTTATGACAACAGTTTACGTAGTATTACAAAAGGAGTCTTTGTATTACAATTTTGTTCATCTCATTGCAACGTTGTCTGTCTCCAGTTATGTGCCTTCCTATTACAAAACAGATGCACGGGTAACTAACCTTATTTACCCGCACTATATATATATATATATATATATATATATATATATATATATATATATATATATATATATATACAGTGAATCAAAAAACGGCCCAGGCGGCCGCTTAATCGGCCATGACCCTCATCCACCTAATTTAGCCCCTAAGCGCCCGCTTAATCGTTTTGAACATAATCGCCCGCTTTTTGCCCGCTTTTGTTTAAAAATCCTAATGTAAGCATCTAACATTAATTAATTACATAGTCCAAGTAGTGTTGACTATAATATGTGAAACTTGTATACATTAAATGTTCTATGATATAGCTAGTCCTAATTTAGAATGCATACTTTGTAAGCTGTAATAATTGGGTACTGCTGTAATGCATCTAAGTAAATATCATATTGCTCAATTATACTTCTAATGCATGATTAGTTTTACTGATTTCCTTACTGCATTCAGTGATTAATGATTGGTACAGTTTAGTATTACTTTAGTGATTACTTTAATTCAATAATTCATAGTTTGTTATTTACAATTACTTATCTGCTTGCTGATTTTAGTGATTAGAGATACTGATTAATAGTAAAGTATTGATGAATACTTAGTTAATTACTGATTTTCTGATTAGATATGTATAGAAATTCCTTATAAATATATTTTTTATATACACATACATGTAATTTTGTATAAAAATATATAAATTTAGACACCCGTTTTTCAAAAATCGCCCGCCTACCGCTTAATCGGTTACAGGGTGTTGTCCGCACGCCTCCCGCTTCCCGCTTTCTGATACCTTGCATATATATATATATATATATATATATATATATATATATATGTGTGTGTGTGTGTGTGTGTGTGTGTGAGTGAGTGAGTGAGTGTGTGTGTGTGTGTGTGTGTGCGCGCGCGCACGCGCGTGTGTTACATAGATTTCAAGGCGGCTTAGCAGTGGCTAGCACTGGTTGGGAGGCTAACTCGCCTAGGCGCTACACTACTTTTTTATTTTATGCATATCTTTTATATATAACATATAACATATATCTCATATATAAGGAATTTATGTGTATATTTCAAGATCTACATCCTAAATATTAAGGTAAGAGTGAGTTAGTAACATAAAAACTCCTAAAAAACACTTACATAAGGCTACATAGCCACATATGGGTAATCGATGCCTAAAACAAACCATGGCCGCATATAAGGCCACAGTCGCATATAAGGTTGATTAATCCCCGATTTTTGAACGGTCAAACTGCTAAGCTGGCAATTTTGTAACGTCACCCCCTATTCTTCGTGTAACTGAAATGATCACCTACTTTCAGCTTGCCTTCTGCTTCAATTTCCTCTTTTCTTATATTGCATCCATCTATGGTTGTTATACATCCAGCTCATTACTGCATATTTGTATATATTTAAGTTGTATTTGATTGCATATTTGCATGATTGCATCAAAAATATGTAATTCTACAAATCAAATATTTAAATGTAGGATGTATATTTATATAGATATAATAATAATAATAATAATAATAATAATCCAAAACCGCATATACTCTATTCAGTGACCTCTCTGAACATACGACACATACGGTTTTTTAAGCTATGGTAAAACTACATGAACAATTGCATACAAAAATGAAGAGTGATGGGAATATCGAGATCAGTTGGAACTTCAAGATTCTCTTGAGCAGAGGAAGATGGGGGAGGTTCATCGACTGGAGTCGCTACGTCATCATGATCTGGTCTACTTCGTTTATGATACACCTGGGAATATTGCTGAATTAAAGGATCATCACCAGATGGCTCTTTCTCAAAAATGGTAGGTGGCACTCTCTCACTATATTGTGGTGGAAACACTCCCTCACTGATTGACGATGGTGGCACTTCCTCACTTTCACACAATTGCTCTCTCATACTGGAAACACTAGAGAAATATGGAGTGGACTCATGGAAAGTGACATCCTTGGAGATAAACATGCAACAAAAACTAGGACAGTAACACTTGTAACCCTTACTAGTGTAGGAATACCCAAGAAAGAGAGTCTTAATAGACATGGGAGACAATTTGTCAGCTTTAGGATCAAAATTGTGAACAAATGAGATACAACCAAACACCCTAAGAGGGAAAAAAAAGAGTTTGATCATTAGGACGCAAAACCCAAAAAGGAGTGCATCCGTGACGAATCAAAGAAGATTGCCTATTATTAGGAAAACATGCAGTCAGTAAAGCATCCGACCAAAATCTCTTAGGAAAATTGGATTGGAACATGATCGTCCTGGTAATATCAAGGAGATGACAATTTTTCCTCTCAGCTACCCCATTTGTTGAGGGCATAGTTATCAGAACCGAATCGAACCGGCCGGTTGAACCGGGAACCGGTCACTCTACCAGTTCGGTTCCCTCCTAAAGCCGGAAATGAAGTCTGGTCGGCATCAAACCGGTTTAACCGATGAACCGGTCCGGTTTTAGCCCAACCAGCCGGTTCTCTCACTTAGCACATAAATGTATTGTTGCTTCCATTTTTTGTTATTTAATTTTGAATACTACATAAATGTTGGTATATGTATGTCCAAAAATAGAAGAATATTTGCTATTTGGTCTGTTTATCAAGTTATTGTGAGAAGTTATGCTATTATTCATGTATCATAACTTTTGCAGGGATATTTTCCATGAGTAGCAAAGACATTTATATATTTTTAAACTATTAGTGATGCCATGTAGATGTCACAGGTTGAACCGGTCAAGCCATTGGTTGAACCAGTGAACCGAGAACCAGAGGCCTCACCAGTCCACTGACCAATTCGGTTCTGACACCCTTGGTTAGCGGTATGAGGACAAGATGTACGACATACCATTCCAACTAAACTACAAAAATCAGTCATATTATGTTGAACATATTCCAAAGCAGTATCAGACTAGAAAATTATAATATTGCAATCAAATTGAATCTTTATTTCTTGATGAAAATATTTGACAATGGACAACACAGATACTCGACTCTTCAACAAATAGATCCAAGTCAAACAAGAGAAATCATCAATGAAAGAAATAAAATATCGAAAACCATTAAAACTACTTTCTTTTACAGGACCCCAGACATCAATGTGAACTAAATCAAACGGACGAAGAGCCCGCTTATTGACACAACTCAGGTAAGACAACCTATGATGTTTTCCAAATTGACAGGAATGACACTGTAAAGATGACACCTGTAATAAATTTGGTTCTAATTTCGCAGATTCTCCGGAGAAGGATGACCATATCTATAGTGCCACCATAAAGGAGAATCGCTCAATAGGATGGCAGGAGCCGGAATAACAGATACTTGACAAGGCAGACTTGCACCGTGAAAGAGGTAGAGATCACATTTCCTAGGCCCCCCACCAATCGTCCTCATACTCTTGAGATTTTGTAATACAAAACAAGGATCAAACATCATTGTACATTTCACAGTATCAATTAATTTTGCAACAGAGAGAAGATTGAATGGAAATTCAAACACATAATGTACAGATATAAGGTCAATCTTAGGGGTAAGAGAAACAGATCCACAGGCTAATCTTTTCGCACAGAACCATCAGCTAAAGTTACCGACTGATGTGGGATATGAGTCAATGTAGTGAAGCAGTTTCGTCAACTAGTCATATGTTGAGAAGCTTCATAATCAACCACCCAGGAAGGAGAAGGTACTGAAAGCCAGTAAAGAAGTTGGATTACCTGTAGAAGAAGCCAAATGAGCTGAGGAAGATGCTCCCATGTTCAGATGTTGAGTGGCTAAAATAAATCTATCATATTCTTCCTTAGTGAGAGTGATCTCAGGGGTTTCAAAAGTAGATGCACTAGTAGTAGTAGTAGTAGCAGAACATTCAGATGACTCATTGCCTCCAGAAAAATAGATTGTCCCAGCAGGTAGTGTAGCTGGTCTTCCACGTTTCTTACAACACTTCTCAACCGTATGTCCTTGACGACTACAAAAGGTGCATTTGGGCCTAGTGAACCCTCCCCGTCCAAGACATGTACGTCCTCTAACTGCAGCAGCAATGGATGCTTGAGACTCACCAAAGGAAGGAGCCACAGTGGTTTGTACAGGTTCAAAGTTGGATTGCATAATCATGGAGTAAGCTTCCTCAAAGCTAGGAAGTTTATCAGCAGCCAGTATAACACTCCGTCCATAACTGAAAGAGGAACTCAGCCCAGATAAGAATTTGGCAGTAATCAGGTCATCTCTATCTTTGGTCTGCTCTTGAATTGTAACAGGATGATAAAGCTTAGTTCTTGGGCAATAGACTGAATTGTCCCAAAATATTCCTCCAACGATCTCTCCTTGTCACTCTGCAAAGAGACGATCATATACCATGAATTGACGAAGGGCATTCTTCTCTTGAGAGTAGTGCTTCTTAACAGCATCCCAAATATCCTTCGCAGTGGAGTAGAACATGAACCTAGCAGCAATACCAAGCTCCATACTCCCCCACAGTCATGTTTTTACCAGGTTGTTGTTACGCTTCCACTCTGCATATCCCTTGTCAGTGGTGGCTGGAGGATCAAAATCCACATGCTTTGTCTTATCTCTGGATTCTAGCACTGTGTAGACAGCATTCATCCATAACAGAAAATTCTTCCCATTCAGCTTAATAGAAGGAATAGGTGACACCTCGTTGTAGACAGCAGAAGCTTTATTGTCCTCCATTGTTCAGCTTTGATAAGGAGACGGAGACGGAGAGATACATGTCCCATAGACGAAAGATGCGACGGAAAGTTACGCGTCATGTTGAGAAAGATGTGACGGAAAGATATGTGTCACATTGAGAAAGAGAGTGACGGAGAGATACACATCACCCGAATAAAGACAAGATGATATGTTTCTGACACATCAACAACCTCCAAGCGAATATTTCCTAATCATGCATGGAGGAGATGTGATTAGGAAATTTCAACGTAGACAGAGACTGCTCGGTTTGGACTTTTAGAATTTTGTCCTGTGTTATGGAAAGCGCGAAGCGTGCGGATTGCCTCCTTTGAAGCGGAAAGCGGGAAGTGGGTTTTGAAGCGGACTGAAGCGGGCGCTTTTTGAAAAAGCGGTTGACGTTGTTTAAAATTAATTTATAAAAAATTTTGATTACCATACTACCAACAATAAGATATATTTGGACTTTCATAGATCAACAAAAAAATCAAGTATTTTGAGTAACTCTTCACGGCTGCAAATAAATTTCATAGATGAAAATGGTTCCTAGTAACAAAATTAAATGTTTACAAGATAAGAAGCAAAAAAACTTCAATTGTGATCACCACCAACCATACTAATTTGTAAAAGGAAAAAGAATAATAAGCATTCAGTAGATTCATTTCTAATTAGTAATTAATTAGAATAGTCATGTAAGCATACACGGTATATAAAATACCTTATTACATATAATGCTATTGATGTTTGTTTGCCTACGTTGTTAAGTAATTAGTAATTACTTAACAATACGTGATATACAATTGCAGATATAATACGTAATATATAATTGCAGTACTGATATAGTACGGAATCAGTACTGATAAAGCAAATGGTGTATACTATTGAATAAATTTCCTCTTCAATATTCAGTAGTCGGTACATTCATTCCTAATTAATTAGACATGTAATGATATAACTTGTATAATGATATTGCTGTTTATTTTCCTATGTCTTCAATTGACTAATACATTGCAGGATGAAAGATGCATGGTATACTACTGATTTGGTACTGATAAAGTATTTTTATTTTAGTATACTACTGAATTACTGATGTTTAACGAATTAGAAAAGATGTATACGGTGTTTTTTTTGCATTGTGATAAGTGATAACTGATAACAAAGAGATTATTTGTACTGGTAGTACCAGTCTGGTACACGTTCATGTGGAAGAAAATGGAGTTCTACAATTTGCATTGCAGCAATTCAGAAAATCAAGGTTAACAACCTACAGCTGAAAATCAAGCGGTAGTTGAAATGAACTGCTAGAAATCAAGGTTGTAGATGATTACAACCTTCAAACGTTGAAAGGATTAGACAAGAAGAAGGAAACGATTACTGCTGCGTGCTGCAACCATTAACAATTAACAACTAGCAGACTAGCGGAGTGTGAGGGGAGCGAAAGACAGAAGCAATGAAGAAGAGAATACAAAACATACATGAACTGCTGTGCGTAGAGAACAATCCGCCGAGAAACCATCGCCTGGACTCCTGGACGGCCACCGCGTAGCCTAGCACTAAAGCACCTTGCCTTCCGCCTCCCCCCTTGACTCCAGAACTGCCGCTAAGAAGCCCCCTGAGAATCCTTCCGTCGCTGTGGAGGAGATGATGACAAAGTCTGATGAGGCTGTTGACTCCAAGACTGCCGCTGAGAAACCCATCAGCAATCCTTCCGTCATTGTGGAGGAGATGACGAGAAAGTGATATGAGGAGGGGATTAGAAGATACAGAGGGAGTCGCGCTCTCATAAGAGCACAGGGGACGACAACGGCTTAGGACTAGGAGTCCTAGCCTCGCCGGAAATCCTCATCGGGACTTCATGCTACGGCTGTAGAACAGTAGAAGTCTCGCAGTGTTCCGATTGGGAATAGAGAAGATGAGTCGGGGGGTCTAGCTATTTGGGGATTTTGGGTTTTAAGGGGTCGCGAGGTCGCGTAACTCAGAAGCGTCCACTCCATCCGCTGAATTGCATCCCGCTAAAGCGGTCGGAGGCCCGCAAAAGCGCCGCAAACTACCCGCCTCAGTGACAAACGCTATTTTTCCACTCAGGCTTGTTTTGACGCAGACCAGTGGGTTGGACGCTAAAGCGGGCGCGCTTCAGCGTCTGCCTCACACGCTTTTTTAATCGCTAATTCTGTCAGATAATTCTAAAGTTGCACCCTCCTTCTGGCCGAAAAACCGACCTTGGGCAACCTCCCCCTGCTTGAAGGAGAGTTGTCGGAGACTGTCGGCCGACTGCCCGGCGGTGGCGCCCTGCGCAGCTTGTTGCCCGTCGGCGGCCTGCTGCCCGGCGACAGCTGGCTGTTGGCAGCGCGCTGCTGCTGGCGGCGGACTGCCTGTCCTAGTTAGGGTTAGGTTGGCTGCTACGCTTCCCTTTGATCGGGAAGCTCTAATACCATGTGAACAAATAATTAAGGTGATGCAATGCAGCGTGTGTGTGAAGAGCAATATGCTACCTCTCCTTTTATAATAACTTAACTGAGAAATGTACATAGGAGTCCAGCAGTAAAGATAAATGACTTAAGAATATAAAACAACTAATATTAACGGTGATTTTTCCAAGAAAGTCAGAAAATTGTCTAACCCAATCTTCATTGCACGGAAATGGAAATTCTATGGATTTTTTGCCTTGGAGGAAATTCTAATCCTTGCACAAGATATATGCTGCCGCATGAGAAAAAGTAATAAGAATATGATGTATATGTATATGTATCATTGTATTACATGTCTACATGCCGGGTTCGGAGTAAAAAGGGCCCTTGTTATCCTATAAATATGCCCCGTGTACTTGTAAATACACACTGGGATTAATACTAATAGTCTCTTCATTGTTATTTTTTTGTAGTATATGATCAGCATATACATCTAAATCTAACATATGCAAAATTTATACAAAAACCATTGCCTTCACAAGGTCCAAATAAAAATAAGTGGACGTTAATCAGTATAACCATATATAAATGAACCTAAAGTGCAAAACCTCATTTAATAATTGGCTAACCAACCTAGCAGCTGGTAATGTTCCCATCAGCTGATCGAAGGGTTTAAATGGCTGTCCGAGGAAAAACGTAATTTCAAGTTCAGGCAATCCTTTAAGATCTGAAGCAAAGGGAGCATAATGATAAGGATAATACCTGACAATTCAAAAAACAGTAGTGTTAAGCCGCATGGAAACTAAGATGGCACCATATACACTAACATGGCAATATATAGTCCATTACTAACAGAAA
The DNA here is from genome assembly GCA_963693085.1 of Alisma plantago-aquatica. NCBI lineage: Eukaryota > Viridiplantae > Streptophyta > Magnoliopsida > Alismatales > Alismataceae > Alisma > Alisma plantago-aquatica. The sequence goes on along the minus strand of OY856414.1, from coordinate 424,002,947 downwards.
TACGTAAGATTAAAACGCATGACCATGAGCATGCAACAACAACAACAAAAGGGTAAAATAACAGTATGGAACTACAGAAAGCACAATTTTCACTTCGGCTAAGCATTATTTGATCTTGGAAAATATTAGGCAGCACTGGGGTATCAGATTCAGAATCAGATATATCAATTCAGAAAAAAGACCCATAATACTTCTGCAGCAACTTCGAATTCCTATACAGGAAGTGTGCAAAGTCCAGAAAGATGGCATGCTAGTGGAAACTAGGGCTAAAGTGGGATCCAGAAGTCTATTTCTATTTAAGTCAGACATTCAAGATAGTATGCCTTTGAAATAAAATATATTTTACATATACACAAATCGGTTTGATAAAGTGTGTTTATAATTTCAAAATCTGAATTATTATTCAAACAAATCTTCAGTGGGCCAAATTACATAACTGAATCTTAAATTTGACCCCAAAACCTCAATAAAAATCAATACAACTCGAAACGCCTTACAACTAGTGTAAGAACGATAATATATGTTGAAAGCAACGAGACTAACAAAGCATAGAGGAGGGTAGAAGGAAGAGGGAGCAGGCAGGATGGCTGCTTATCAGGTTGATTAAGAACAGAGGGGAACAGGACATCTACCCTTAGTGCCATGGGAGTCGGTACTTTCTAGATCCAAATGTGTGCACACCCTTTGATGCAGGACGTGCACTGCCTCTGTATAATTGCATGCATAGACACTGTCACTTAGATGCATACTAGCCATGTTTTGTTCAGAGATTGTTCAGGTATCACTTTATATTCTCTTATTTACTATATTTGGGCTTTTGTTAAATCACTTGCTGCTTCGATTGCTCCTCGGACACCTGCACGTTACTACCTTCACTCCTTAGCAACAGTGTGCTGCTCCATCGGCTCCTCAGACACCTGCACATCGCTACCTTCACTCCTTAGCAACAGTGTGCTGCTCCATCGGCTCCTCAGCAACAGTGTGCTGCTCAATCGGCTCCTCAGCAACAGCGTGCTGCTCCCATGGCTCTGAGCAACAGTGTGTTTCTCCCATCATTCCTCAACATCACCATGCTACTCCTATGGCCCACCACCCAGCACAGCAGAGCTCACGTTTTGATCCCCCCCCCAAAACCACCAAAGGGTTTCACTATGGTCCCTAGCAGGACCTTGGTGTTCACAACAGTCCTTATGACCCCTACAATGACCACCCTAGTTCTGTTTGGTTCAGTTTACCACTAAAACTACAAACCAAACCATACATATTCGTATGTAAAACTTCGAGACCATATGGAAAATTGACTGGTCAAAAACCAAATCAAACTGAACTGTTTTTTTGTGTTAGTTTCAATTAGTTTGGCTTTGAACTGTAATCCAAGAAATGTTGTTTAACATTTTGTGGACAATCCAACGATTAGTCATCATCTTTATCAATACATCAAACACAATAAAAGTGACTTTATGGAACAAAAATATATATGGACACCATGCATCAATATAATGCAACTAACTTCAGATATCTGTGACATACTACGGGTTTTTCTCACAAAAATATACCTTAATCTTATTTCGATAGAATTTTTCTTATGCTACTATGTGTGCGGTGTGCCTCCTTTATTAAACCAAAGAATCAGAGAGTTTAACCTCTGTACAAAGCCAAAAAGGCTAGAAAGTAACTGTACAAAGAAAAAAATGGAAAACTAGCAGTACATACTATTTACATCAGGAGTACATAAGGTCCAAAGTTTTTTAAAGTCACAAGACTTCCCGCTGAACCCGCCTATTCCTTTCGATCCAGATGTGATATAAGAGAAAGAAGGCAGTAATTTTGGCTTTACCAATGAGATTCAGGATATCATTGAGGCAACTGGGGGCAAACCCATTATTTGAGTTGATCGAGTCCATAAACTTGAGTAAAATTGACAAGAGAAAATTATATGATGGGCACTCTCTTCATTACTCCAGCAAAAAAGGCCGACATAAGGTAAAAGGAAAGCAAACTTCTTAAGAACTTCATGAGTAGGGAGACGGTTAAGATAGCATTTCCAAAGAAACACAGAAATGTTCTTTCGAACAAAACTACACCAGATATCGTTAGCCCATTTCAGACATTGAAACTTGGTCCTACAAAGATCCCAGCAATCTCTGAGAGAGATGACCTCCTTCCCAGCAATGGATATAACTCTATCTACAGTATCATCATTGGGCTTAGGAAGACTCTGTAGAATGAACCATACTTGTCAAGGCGGCCAGTCGGTCACCCTGATTCCTTGGGCGACCAGGCCGACTAGTCGGTCGCCCAGGCGTAGGGTTTTTTTTCATATAATTAGTTATATATAGTAATATATATATATATATATATATATACTTATTGTTAGAATTAGTTTTCTTGTTTCTATTTACGTTTGTTAGCTCTTATCTCTTTTTCTCTAATTCTCTTATTCCATCTAGACCCATATGTAATTTTCCCTTTTACTACTTAATATATATGTTGAGGAGCCGCTCCATATTGAGGTAACGCTCCGACCCACACTGCGTCTTCTGTCTTCCGTTAACATGGTACCAGAGCGTTTGCACAGCACGGAGGAAACCGGATGCTGACTCTGGTTGCGTTTGCGTCGTCGACATGGGTTCTTGAACCCGGTGGCTCCAGCGACAAGGAAATAGCGGCGACTAATTCTCTACTGCTCTACGTGGTGGCAGTAGATTACTGCCTACGCTAGGTCCATGTGGCCAGGCGTGGAATTCGTTTGGCGGAGATGATTCTGGACAGCTAGGTCCAGCGGCCAACGTAGGCTTTCGTCGTTCAGCTAGGCTCGTGCACGTAGGTCTTCTCCGGAGAACGTTGGACAGCGTGTAGACAGCAGGAAGAACAGTCTAAGGGAGCCATTCGTTTACAATAGTAGTTTCGGAAGAGACACACATGTCCTCGCCACACACTTCCCCTATGTGTGGTTGAGTGCCTTTTTTGTTATTAGGGGATTGTTGATGCATCAGTTTTTGCATCGTATGATCTATTTGTGAGAGCGCTTATTCCCGTCCTTGTTTGTTTGTTGTGACGGCGCTTATTCCCATTTCCCTTTGCTGATGTCTGACGTCTTGAACAGCCCACACATTGGATAAAAAGAGTGATTTGAGTACGACTCTCGCCTACAATGATCAGTCTCCTATATCCACTGTTAAACTCAATACCCAGAATTACCTATTGTGGATGAATGCAATTTATACAGTCTTGGAGTCACAAGACAGTGAAATATATTGAAGAGGAACAGCCTGCTGCGACTGATCCGTCTTACCCTAAATGGAGGAAGAACAATGGACTCGTGAAATCTTGGTTGTGGAACAGTATGGAGTCGTCCATTGCTACGTGATTCATGTTTTACCCTACAGCTAAACAGGTGTGGGATGCTGCGAAGAAGCACTTTTCATATGAGAAGAACACTCTTCGTCTTTATAAAGTCTATGATATACTGTTTGCAGAGAAGCAGGACAGCAAATCACTTGATGAGTATTTTGGCTCAATTCAGTCTATATCTCAGGAGTTGAGTTTCTATCAGCCCTTAAAGGCAGATGATCAAATGAAGGAACGTGATGATCTGGTGACTGCACGTTTCCTTTCAGGTCTTGATTTTGTGTACAACGCCACTAGAAGTGTCATCCTTGCAACAGACAAACTTCCTATTTTGGAAGAGGCATATGCACGGATACAACAGGCTTCCTTTGAGTCCATTTCCTCTGTCACTGGATCTTATGCTAGTTCCGATGCACATGCTTCTCTTGTTGCTGCGGCGAGAGGAGGTGGACGTGGTGTAGGACGGGGAAGAGGAACCCGTTTTAAATGTACCTTTTGTGGAAGGTTGGGACATATTGTGGATAGGTGCTACCAAAAGCACGGGCATCCGTCTACAGTTCCAGGTTCTTCTAGTGTTGCACATTATGCTGACATCTGATGCTACTGCTGAAAGACCATAGTCTGATGTCACTATATCAAAGGTTGAATATGATCGTCTTATTCAGGCTACTACGAGTTTACAGGTTAATTCCCCTCATACTGATACAGGCGGAGTGGCTCAGTTGGTTTCGGCTAAAAGTAATCACGCTACCTCCTTTTTGACGTCACACTCGAAACCATCGTGGGTAATCGACTATGGAGCTTCACAACACATGACAGGTATGAAGTCCTTGTTGCAGTCCTTTGACACATATATACCACATTCCTCTGTTACATTTGATGACGGTTCAGTTAGACAAGTTCAGGCGTGTAGAACTGTTTGACCATCTTCTACTATTACCTTGAAGTTTGTTCATAATGTTCCTGACTTTCCTTTCAACCTTATGTCTATGTCAAAATTGGTTGATTCTTTACAATGTTGGGTAATGTTTAGTCCTTCTTGTTTTGTTCTACAGGATCTCAAGAGTTTGAAGACAAATTTTTGTAATACTATGGGCATGGTTCATCAAACGTCATGTGCTTATACGTCTCAGCAAAATGGTGTGGCAGAGTGTAAGAATCGTCACCTTCTTGGCATTGCTAGGACCTTGATGTTTCAACTAAATGTTCCAAAAAGATTTTGGTCTGATGCAATTCTCACTGCGTGTTTCTTAATGAATCGTTTACCCTCATCTGTTCTTCAAGGTGTCACGTCCTTCTCTGTCTTGCATGCTTGTGATGTTCCTTTTCATATTCCTCTGAAGGCGTTTGGTTGCACTGCTTTTGCCCACAACTATGACCCTAAGGCAGATAAGTTGTCCCCCAGATCTATTGAGACTATTTTTTGGGAGATTCCACCACACAAAAAGGTTTCAAACGTTATACTCCGGCTCTTCGACGTGTGTTTGTATCTGCTGATGTCACATTCCATGAGACTACACCGTATTTTTGTGATAGTGCCATGAGTCAGGGGGAGACGCCTATCACTACCTTAAGTGAGGAGAGAGATTCTACTCACCAAGAGAGCCACCTTTACCAGTTGTGAGCGAAGAGAGCATCCTTCTCCATAAGAGTGATCCAAATCCACCTTCACCTTCTACCATTCAACCCTTTTCACATGTTTACACCAGACGAATTGCACGAGATCCAGAAGGAGTAGCGACATCCGTTCCTGTGGCTGTATCACCGACGTCTGATGCTCAAGAGGTACATGATCCTTCTTCTCCTACTACTGAATTGTTTACAGATTTGGACCTTCATGTTTCCATGCGTAAAGGTGTGTGATCTTGCACTATACGTCATCCTATATCAAATGTTTGTTGTCTTGCTAATTTATCATCTTTTGCCCGCTCTTTTGCTCTCACTCTTGATTCTGTCTGTATTCCAAAGACTATGTGCTGAAGCTTTACAAGATAAAGGATGGACTCAGGCTATGGATTTGGAAATGTCTGCCCTATGTGAAAATGATACATGGGATCTGATTGATCTTCCTCCTGCAAATGTATAGTTGGTCGTCGTTGGGTGTATACTGTGAAGCAAAATCCCGATGGTAGTATCTTGATCGTCTGAAGGCACGACTGGTTGCGAAAGGGTACGCACAGACATTTGGTGTTGACTTTTATTAGACCTTCTCTCCTGTTGCTCGGCTTAATTGCTTAATTCTGTGAGGATTGTTATATCTGTTGCGACTCACCTTGCTTGGCCCTTGTATCAGCTTGATGTGAAGAATGCCTTTCCTCGTGGTGATTTACTAGAAGAAGTCTACATGGAAAAACCACATGGGTATGTTGCTTAGGGGGAGTGTCAAAAGGTGTGCAAACTTAAGAAAAAGCTATTTATGGCCTTGAGCGATCTCTGCGGGCATGGTTTGAAAATTCAGTACTGCTCTTCTTCATTTTGGGTTTAGCCGCTTTTCTACTAATCACTCTTTGTTTTATCTGCGGCGCTCCAAGGGTGTTATTGTTCTGGTTGTGTATGTGGATGACATAGTAATTACTGGATATGATTGTGAGGGCATTTCTACTCTTAAAGCTTGGCTTCAAACTCAATTTTGTACTAACCATTTGGGACAGCTACGGTATTTCCTTGGGATAGAGGTGCTACGTTTCAACAAGGGCACTAATCTTTCTCAGAGAAAATATGTTATGGACTTACTTGGTGAGACTGGTATGCTTAACTCAAAACCTGTCTCTACACCCATGGACTATCATACGAAGGCTGCTTCAGATAATGATGATGACTTTCATGATCCACATTTATAAAGAAGAGTGGTTGGTAAATTAATTTATCTCACTGTGGCGCGGCTTGACATCTCATATGCAGTTGGTGTGGTCAGCCAATATATGAGCATGCCCAAGACTAGTCTCTGGATGGCGGTGAGTCGTATCATAAGATATCTAAAAGGGGTTCCTAGAAAAGGTCTTACATATCATGTGAATGGCATGAGCAGCTCTCCTCTTCATGTCACTAGCTACACTGATGCAGATTGGGCTGGTGATGTTAAAGATAGACAATCAACGTCTGGATATTGTGTTTTTCTGGGACCTCATCTTGTAACATGGAAAAGTAAAAAACAAAGTGTGGTAGCTCATTCTAGCACTGAAGTTGAGTACAAGGCCATGGCTCATGCGTGTTGTGAACTGCAATGGGTTCTTTCTGTGCTTTCTGAATTGGGAATTAGTGTGGAGACTCCTGCCACCTTGATGTGTGATAATCAGGAAGCTATACATATCACATGAAATCCAGTTTTTCATGAGAGAACAAAGCATATTGAGGTGGACTACCACTTTGTGCGTGACCTGGTACTGGCTAAGAAAGTCAAGACTCCCTATGTGAAGACTGGAGAACAAGTGGTTGATGTCTTTACCAAACCACTTTTACCTATTGCTTTTCAGTATATGGTTGGCAAGCTGGGTATGCATGATGTGTATATTCCAACTTGAGGGGGAGTGTTAGAATTAGTTTTCCTGTTTCTATTTAGGTGTGTTAGCTCTTATTTCTTTTTCTCTAATTCTCTTATTCCATCTGGACCCATATGTAATTTTCCCTTTTACTGTTTAATATATATGTTGAGGAGCCGCTCCATATTGGGGTAACGCTCCGACCCACGCTGTGTCCTCCGTTAACACTTATATACACCACATTATATAAAAAAAACTAATGTAAACACATATCTAAGGAAGTAATAATCCATATTTGTTAGATATTGTCATAAACACAACAAACAATAATCAATAAGAACTGAATGCCTAATCCCATGTTTTGGTAAATAATAACCTAGATTTGGTAAATAATGTCATAAAACACCTCAAAAATTTTGAATGAAGATTAATTCAATGTATTCAAATTAAACAAATATGCTTTGATAGAGAAAAGATTATTGAAAATAGACTTTTAGTGCTTGTTGAATTGTTGTAACTAAATCAAAAGTTATTAATTGAACTACTGCAGTGTGAACGAAATTGATGTTCATATCAAATCATTGCAAAAGACAAACAGAAACATTCGAGATAGGGGGTTGAGGGAAATAGAATTAGCAAAAAAAACCTTATCATTCTTGGCTCTAGCCTAACTGAGCGGTCGCCCAGGCTTGTTTGGGCCGACCAGTCGACCTGGGCGGATGCCAACTTGAGGTCCAAATCTAGGTGGTAGGGCTAGTCGGACCCCCTCCAGCGACCAGCCAACTCAACAAGTATGGAATGGATAGAGCTTTTTCACCACCACGAACATTGGGAATGAACCAATTACCATTTTTGATAAAGTCTCAGTACGGCAAGTTTCACCAGTGCCCAACCTCCTCATAAGTTGTATATCAATATGATCAGCAAGATAGGTACCTCCACCACACCAGGGATCCTTCCACAAGAAAAAGCGACAACCATTGCCCAATAAGAACTGATCATGAGGGAGAACAGCCTCTCTATGCTTGAGCATATTTTTCCAAAGCCATGAGTCATTGGACTTAGGCTTAACAGACCAAATAGAATCTCATGAAAGGTATTTTCCATGAAGCCTCTTGACCCACAAGGAGTTCTTATCACTAACAACATCCCATAAATTTTTAATAATGCCAGCTAGAGACCAGTTCAGATTCAACCACCTTCAACCTTGGGTCAGCAAAATTAAGACCACGAAATCAAGTGAAGTACTTCTTTTCCTCATTATCGCCCCAAATAAAATCTCTAAACTTCTTTTCCAAGTCAGAAATGACAGCCATGGGAAGAGGGAAGGTGGCCAACCAGAAAATATGGTAGGAAGAGAGTGTAGAGATAACAAGTTCAATCCTACCTGCCATAGAGAGCAATATGCACTTCCAAGAATCTAGCTTAGAGGAGACTTTATCTATAATAAGGATTGAACATGGATTTAGACAATCTTCTAGTGAATAAAGGAAGGCCAAGATATCTGACCGGAAAACTAGCCACTTCAATGTTCAAGATTTCATAAAAAATATCCTCCTTCCAGCTACTAGAACTAAGAAATAATTGACACTTACTAGCATCCAGCTTAAGACCAGAAATAGAAGCAAAGGTGTTCAAAACTTCTTTAATAGCACTAGCATTTGCCTTATCAGCCTTTAGAGCAAAGGAGCAAAATTCTTGCATTGAATTTCATATTCAATGGTGGTCGAGAGACCTTGCATTGCTATAACAAACATATAAGGCAAAATCGGGTCACCTTGTCTCACCCCATTAGAAGCCTTAAAAGGAATAGAGGGGGAGCTATTAACAAGAATCTGATAAGAGGCAGAGGAGAAACAGACATTAATCTATTCAAGCCAGCATCCTAGGAATCCCATGATCTTCACAATGGGCAGAATGAATTCCCTACTAACAAAGTCATAGGCCTTAGACAAATCGGCCTTGATGCACATATTGTTACTGTCCACCTTAGAGAAGGAGCTCAGAACCTCATTAGCTAGAAGAATGGCAACCCCAACCCTTCTTCCATGAATAAAAGCATGTTGACTCAAATCAATGAGATCCGGTAAAATCAGCTTAAGTCTATTCGCCATGATCTTAGTGATGACCTTGTAAACAAAATTGCAATGTGAAATGGGTTTATAATCCTTCAAGGTAATAGTAGATTTCAACTTGGGGATCAAAGTGATGAAAGTTTTTTTAGTCTTTGAGAAGCTTGCAATTACAGAAGAAATTGAGGATAGCCTTAACCACATCAGATTGAATAATATCCCAAGAAGAAATAAAAAAACAGCATTATATTCATCGGGACCATGAGCTTTATCCTTCTTCATGCTTTTAACAGTATTCACCACTTCTTCGTTGGTAACCCACTTCTTTAAACTCTCCTTATGCTTATTACTTAGAGTTGGTAATCTCCATTCAGGCTACCAAACAAGAGTCACAGAGTTACTAGAATTGAACAGATCCGAGTAGAAAGAAACATATGCTCAGAGATGATCTTCGAATCAGAACGAGGAGAACCATCAATATTCAAAAGATGAATACTATTATAGAGGCGTCTAGTCTTCAAAGAAGTATAAAAAACCGTGCATTTCTATTCCCTTCCTTCAACCATTGCACCATGGATTTTTGTCTATATAGCCTTTCTTCATTAATGAGAGCAGTATTAGCATCACTTCTAGCGCACCTTAACTCAGTTTGAAGAATAGGATCTTCCCGAGACTCATCAACTTTGACTTGAATGTCATTGGCAATAGCTTCTACATGTCTGACATTTGAGTGGAAATTCCCAACAACGTCTCTATTCCATTTGATTAAAGCAGTTCTGAGACTATTTAGTTTTGAATAGAGCTTATGCATAGGCGCCCCACAGCCTTCAATACTCTAGACACCCTTTGCTTACTCACGAAAACCATTCATGGAAATCCATGAGTTTATAAATCTATAAGGGGTAGCTTTTTTATTCCCTGAGAAGAAATGGAGCTTCAAAATCTTGTGATCGCTAACAATAGAGGAACAAACTTCACCTCAGGCACCTTTAAAAGAGGATAGGAAATCAATATTACATAAAATCTTGTCAATCTTCGAGAAGTTACTGACTCCATCCTTGCTTCTGCTATCCCAAGTAAAGAAGGGTCCCTTCGTAGGCATGTCAAGCAAACCAGTAATTTTCATAGTCTCATTGAAGTCTTTCATACTAGCCTTTGATAGAGGTGTTTTCCTATATTATCATTAATGAACCGTACATCACTGAAATCTCCCACAAGACACCAAGGCAACAAGCAAGAAATAGAGAGAGTTCAGATCCTTCCATAATCTCCTCCATTCGCACCATATATAGCAGAAAGAAGAAAAACTTACCATTGTAAGAGAACTTCACAATGAATCACCTGATCAGACATATATTGTGTTGTACAAGCGCCCGCCTGGTCGGCGCCTAGGGGCTTAAGTCAACTCGCCTCAAACTGGGCGCCCAGCCCCCTAATTGACCTAAGTTGTTGCCTAAGGCCTTTTGAGGCCCAAATTAAGCCAATTCAAGGCTAATTTAGCATAAATTAGATCTGAATTTGATCAAATTGAGTTGTTTTATTGTTAAATTGGGTCTGATTTATCCCAAACGGGGTCAATTTAGGGTAAATTAGGTCTGATTTGGGGGGGGAAAGGCCTAATTTGGGGGGGAAATAGGCCTGATTTGGGGGAATTAGGTCTAATTTGGGGGAATTAGATCTGATTTGGTCATGTAAGGCCTTGTTTAGATCAACATAGGGAAATTCAGGGTTAGGTTTGATTTGGTCATGTTATGCAAATTAGCTTTGATTTTAGACAAAATTATGTCAAATTTGAGCCGATTAGGTCTGAGTTGGGGAAAACGAGTCTGATTTTGGGGAAATGGTCTGATATGGTGAGATTAGGTCTAATTTGGCCAAATTAGATATTGTTTAGGTCAATATAGGGAAAATTTGGGGAAATTAGGTCTGATTGGATCATAATATACAAAATTAGGTTTTATTTTGGCCAAATCATGTGAAAATTGGGCACATTAGATCTAATTTAGGGAAACGAGTATGATTTGGGGGAGATTGTTCTAAATTGGATGACTAGGTCTTATTTGGCTAAATTTTGTCTCATTTAGGTGAATATATGAAAAATCTATTGAAATTGGGATTGATTAGGTCATAGTATACAAAATTATGTCCAGTTTAGACAAAAATTAGGGTAAATTAGGTCAAATTTGATCAAATTTGGATCAAATGAGTTCAAATTAGGCCAATCAGTTCTATTTTATGTCTTTTTAGTTATGATTTAGCCTAAATTCTACATTATAGTATTATACATGTTTTGGCTACAAACGTAATACATGTTTAGCTTTCTGATTTCGATATGAATTTTGTTTAGGTAAAACTTCCACAATTCAATCCATATCTAATGATTTTGTTGCTTTCTTCATACGATGCTAGCACATTGATTGCATATTTATCATGTATATTTATGTGTAAGGATTGTATTTTTTAGGAATTTTACATATATTTGTTAAAATAAAAATATATAAAAATGTTTGGGCCTCTGCCTGGGAGCCTAGGCTGTCTGGGCATCCCCCTGGAACGGTTGGCTGCCTAGCCGCCTATACAACCATGGACATATAGCAACCTAACTGTGATGTTCGGATCCCTCCACAGAATAATGATTCTAACATAGGAGTAAAATTTGTCGTTCATGATGAAGTTAGCATCTCTCCTAATAGAGTTAATACTTTTGGGGACCAACATACTGTAATCTAGATTTCAAGGAGAATAAAGATATGCGCTCCTGACCTTTCTATAACATCCTGGATACGTGCCAACTTATTTCAAGCACCCCTCACGTTCCAGGATACTATAGGGAAATTCCTATCCATTAGAAATAAAGAAAGGTGATGCAACTCCTTCATCCTCACTAGGATGAATAAATTCCTCCTCTAAATCAGTAGACTTGAGAAGAGAGAATCTATTAGGGGATACTTCAGCCACTCTGGAACAAGGATGGGAGCTCTTCGAGAAACATCTTGGAGGCGACTTCGACTTCTTCCCTTGAGTTCTCCAGCCATCAGTATTTTGAACAGTGGGCGTTGAAACAGCACTAGATGTAGGGAAACTACCAATACCAGAAGAACAACATCTTGGACAACTTGCAAAACCAGAACTGGGATGGAAACAACAGATGCCGACACAAGAGAATAAGCAGTCAACTGAAAAGTTGAAACCAATCCCTTGTCATTAAGTGGTATCCAGGCCCTTCTCATCTTCTTCCTACTCTTATGCCTTTGGTCCTTTTCCTCCATTCTCAGAGAGTTATTGCACAGAAAAGACACATGCCCAAAGTTACCACAATTTAGGCAACGTGTAGGTTCCCATTCATCGAACCGGATCAAATCCTCAACTCCATCACTAACAATGAGCAACATCTTCGGAAAGGACAAATCAGCCGGAATCAGAACCTGCAACCTAGCAAACTTAAGACGTTTGAAGGAAGCAGTGGGAACATCAACAGTAATAGGTTTCCCCAAGACTGAGCCAATACGATTGAACATCTCCTCATTCCATAGTTCAATAGGGAGATCAAAGATCCTGATCCAAATCGGAATCTCCGCCAGCTTCAACTTCTCCATAGAATCACCTCTCTCCCATTTCTTGATAATCAGGGGTTTTCCAGCAACGAACCATGGACCACCTTCCACTGTCGTTTTCAAACCTTCATCATCGAAAAAGGTGATCAAAAAGAATCCCTTACCTCGGGACCGTATCTCAATCGAGCCCTTCACCTTCCAGATCTGCGCCAGATGTGTCGCCAATGTTGGCCAGTGCAGTTTCAAACCAATCAGATAGCTTGCCGCCACTAAATTCCAATTGTCGATGTTTCACTCTGCAATCTGCTTCGGATACACAAGCTTCTCCTCCACCAGATTTACCTCGAGCTTATGCAGTTTAGTTAGATTGTACATATATTTAGATAGAATTAATGATACGATTTTAATAACACAAACTTATTAACTAAAATATAATTCAATTTATATGAGTACATTTACATAAAATAATAATAGATATAACAAATTTATAAATATATGTACCCATTTGGTTTAACTAAACTGCACCCTCAAACCTAAAAACTTTTATCTAATTTTTAAAAAATTGAAAGTGAACCAAGCCATTCACCTCCCAAAAACCAAACCAAACTAGTCGGTTTGGTTGAGTTGCTTAGGTCTTAATGCTCTATAATTTGCTTTGGTTTTCTGCCCAGACCTAGAAACCAATGTTGATGGAAAATTGGAATGGAACGTGATTTTATATTGGAATGCCAATATGGAGATTACTTTGACCATATGACAGATTTCTGAAGCATTTCATTTTCCATTAAAGTTAAGGGGTCAACCAAACAGTATTGGAGAGGAATTCAGGATGACATCAACCTCCTAGATCAACCTCCAATCTAATTATGGGACATGATGAAGGCCAAAGTGAGCAAACAATATGTCTCCTCTGATTACCACTGTCAGGTTCTAGATAGTAGTTACATGGATCAACCTCAATTAGGGATCTTTGGTAGTCCAAGAGTACATGTAAAAACTCAAGAAAGCAAAGAATCGTCAATCACAATAATAAGGATTGGCAATTGGTTGTGTATTTCATGTATTATCTAGGTTCTCATATCAGATTGCAACAGTAAATTCCATATATGATGCTTTTCATGGTCCAAGATGTTGAGGCTTACTTGCAAACTCCTCTTCACATGTACCCCCCTCAATCCATTGGGAAAAAACATTGGGCAATCCACTCCTGCCACTTAACAGACTCCCTGCACTGTTTACCCTCTTCATGTTCATCCATGTCACCCCCCTCTACTAGTCAGATTCCCTCGACTTTGCCGCCTACTTTGAGACTTAAGTAAGGGTAAATAGTCAATATATACCCCTTCCCATTCTTTCCTTCTGGTCAGGAACCTCCATTGTCTCAGAACCAACTGCTTTGCTTATCAATGTCTTTGTAGAGATCGGATAAATTTCAATAACTATTCTATCTATATTTATCCAAGGACACATAGGAGTATGAGGATGATTTGCTTGCATCATAACCCACTACAGATGATGCAGATGTCGACGTTGATGACTCCTATCCGCAAATCGTGCATTTTCTTACTGCCCTGATGGTGACAAATGGAAATGCACCACTCCATTTCAAACCTTTTTTGAGCTCGCAAGGAGCTACAACTTGTAACTGATAGAGGTAGTTCCTAAAACATCATTTTCTAACATAGTCTGAAATGTAAAGATCTACACCCTGACACTTGATATTTGTAACTATGTCTGGAATGAAAATATCCATATTGTACACCTGCAAAAAGGAAAAAAAAATCATCTTACCCCCATCCTTTCCATTCTCCTTCTAAAATAGGGAAGCCTTATCCAAAGTACATAATTATCTTTGGCTTGTCACACAAAGAGTTAGAAGAAAAGCTAGTAGTGACTCTGGTCTACTCGTGTATGTATGTTTTGTAAATTAAGGACACTTCCACTTCCCTATATCTATAGTCCTCACCTGAGCTTGCTCCACTCCTAGATGAGTTCAAGGACATGGTACACATGAAGAGCTTCCAGATGAGTTCCTATGTTTCAGAGGCAGTCAGCATGTATTATCTTGACCCTGAGTTCTTCTCTACCCCATCGACATAATTGTCGAAAGAACTTGACAAAATGCAGAAATGAAATGACAAGTTGATGCCCTATTTCTTAAGGGTTTATTCACATAAGCAAGAGTCCATGTGTTGTTCTTGTCTTACACTCTTAATTGCCACGAAGAAGGATGGCAGTTGCAAAATGTGTATCATTATGAACAAGGCCACAGTCAAGTATTGCTTTCTTGTTCCTTGACTTAAAATGTTATCACTGGACAAGACTCAATGGTTCCCTAAGATCATTGAAATGAGTGTGAAGGAGTTTCATAAAATAGAAAATCGTCTTGATGGATCGTATGAATGGCTAGTCATGCCATTTGGCCTTTCCAATGTCATAAGTACCTTCATGAGGGTTTATTTCGATGACATTCTACTCTTTAGAAATGACCAAGGAAGATCGTGTTAAACACCTAAAGCAATCGAAGATATATGTCAATCTGAAGAAGTGTTCTTTTCACCAAAGCAAGGTTGTCTTCCTAGTATCCATTATGGATATTAAGGTTGACTCTGACAAGTTAAAGCCATAGTGGCCAGAACTACAAATGATCCTCTGACAAGTTTAAGCCATAGTGGCATGAACTAAAAATGATCTTTGAGCTTTGTATATTCCATAAGCTTCCCACTTATCTTCCATTTTCTAGGAATTTAGAACAGTCATGTATCTGCTCAGAGATGATGAAACATGAGAAAAGGTTTGGATCACATTCTATTGCAAGAGGTCTGTTGAGATCAAGAAGTTGATAGAAACACATGTTCATCGCCTTTTTTCTCTCTCTATTCCCTTAGAGGTTTCTTGTAATGGGTGGATATTGGTATTGGCAGAGTGACTACTCAAGAAGGTTGGACGATTGCTTTCTTCAGAGAGAAACTCAATGCACCATGCATGACAAAAGATGTCTCTACATTCTTTGTGGCATTGGTGACACCATTGTAACAAAATCGGCGACTGGAAAAAGTCACGACTTTTTGCTAGTTGAATGTTCTCCATAAGTACTATGCAAGCAACGTCAATTTCCCAACTGTCTGCGTGTTTGCATGATTTCTCACGATTTTTCATAAACTTTCATGTTTTTGTCATATAAAACGTTTTTTTAAAATTGAGTTTCCTTGTTAACTTCCTATAACAAGTTTAGTGGCCCTCTTGTGACATGTCCTACCCAAGCCAACAATCATGCAGACTCTCTTTCCTCTCCCACACTACTATTAAGTTTCCACTCTCTCCATCATTCAAGACAATGGTCTCTTCAATATGAGTTACCACATTATGCAGACACAAAAATTTACCCGCAATATATATATATATATATATATATATATATATATCTGTGTGTGTGTATATTATATAACATACAAACATATACAAATTAAAATATTCAAATACACATATGTATACACATGATTATACATGCCAACTTATTCTCAAATTTTCCAGATAAGTTGACCGAATGCTAATCAAATTTTAACATTTTTTTCCCAAATCCTCTCCATATATGACTCTTCAAGATAATCAAACAACTGAATTCTTAATAAGTTATTACGGATGACACTACCATTTACATCAGGAATGCATTCTTTTCTCTAACCGCTTAGCCTTATGATACCTAAATTTTCATAAGAAAGTCACTAGCCCGATTGCAAAACGGAATAGCCCGGGGGCTATGCAGACGTATCCCCATACTCCCTCGGCAGGCCAATGGAAGTACTTCCTCCGCCTACCGAGCCCCGAGAGGCAGGCAGAGAGCCATCCCAGCCATATTTACCGAAGAGAATGAATATATGTGTCTCCGACAGCAGATCAAGGCAAGTCCAAGAGCATGTGAAAGCATAACCCGTACTACAAACACCCATAAGAGGCTGGATGAGAGTGAAGAGAGAGATAGGGCAAAACACAGGAAAGAGACAAGACCGGTAATCCCGCATCTGAGATGAGTGGGACGGTCATAAACCGATTGCTTTTGTCTTCTATAGTAAGGGAATCCAATTTCCATAGTATAGTAAAGGTACGAAACATAGCTGGCTATCGAGAAAGAGAAAGATCCGGAGATGATTCTCCTAACAGACGGTTTTCGGCATATCGCTACTTCTTCTTCCTCAGCAGCGCATTCATAGGAAGAGAAAGATCTGTTCGCTACTACGCCCGGTTCACTTTCATAAGAAGTTGATAAGCAATAGCAAGGCCCGAGTTTCATTGCCATTACCTGTCCTTGGTACGAGGTCTTTCAATCGAGAGACAATTGATAGATGAATCCTACTTGTGGAGACATCCCCATACCCGTGGGAAGAATGGAACATCTCCCGGCGAGGGGGGAACAAGAGAGAACTACCTGCCTGGCTTGGATCTGATTCTGAGAATCAAACCTCACTTTGGACGGACGGTCCTTTATACTCTGTCCCGCCTTTCTTTTCTTTTATATAGAATGAATCTATTACCGAGTTGGCATCCTCAGGACCAAGAAAGAGGAGTTTGTCGAACTTACTGACAGGGATCTTTTATGAACATCACCGGGCCAGTCAAATCCAAAAAAGTGGGTGATTTTCTCTCGAATTAGTGAAAACGTTCTTTCTGACTTACGAGATTCTCTAGTGAAACCCGGAAATCCTCCCTTTTTAGGAGTCAGGAGTCCTCTCTCGCCAGTCTCGGTCAATTACATAGACCCTCTCCTCTTCTTCAGAAAGCGACGAAGCTATCCAAGATCAACTAACAAATCCCGAAAGAAATTGATAGAAAGGTTGAAAGTGGAAAAAAGACGACGCTTGTTCTTCACGGAGGAAGTACATTTATCAAGTACATTTATCCCTCAAAGTTCAATCTCGAAAAGATTTTCCCTTCCGAAACAGCAGTTCTAAGCCCTAGTTCCTACTTCAAGTGAAACCCTTCTTCGAAAGCCTATCTCAGTCGTACTGGAATCTCTATTACCAACAGCAGGAATGGATGCCTCTATTGCCTTGAGGACAGACTGTGACGGTCAAACTACAACAAAAACTCGCATTCGTGCATCCGTTCTCTTGCTTGCAACTGAACTTCAGCCGACGATCCTCCTTCTGCGGAAGAACGAATCCGTGCTCGCTCCTTGTTAGGAGTAGGTTTCTAGCCTAACTGGAACACTTCCTGTCCGAAAGAAAGGTAGGGCGAATGATGCAGTAGGAACAGATTACTTGCTGCTTGATATTCAAGATCGGGAATGATGCCCTTTAGGGTAGGTAGACGAGCCCTTTTCCTGAGGGAAATAAGACATTAACGAGGGTAAGAAGGACCTTTTCCTGAGGGAAAAAAGACAATACCCTTTGCGGGGTAAGACTGATTATGGAATGCCACAAACCACCCCCCAAGGGGAGGAAGAGTACGAGGGTCGAAAGCTCTGCTTCGATCCTCCTCCGAGTTACCTTTGAAAAGGGAAAGAAGCTTTTCTTCGCTGCTAGAAAGCTGCTGCACTGCACCTTCCGGCCCACCAACAACCTGCCAAAAGCTCTGACTTCAATATTAGGAGATGATTCCGTACTACTGTTTGGTGGAGGAAATGCACCTGGTGCTCTAGCTAAGCGAGTGCCTTTAGAGTGTACAAGCTCGTAATGAAGGAGGCGATCTTGCTCGTGAAGGTAATGATCTTCTTCGTGAAGCGCGGTCTTCTTTGATTCTGAAACGAAAGAAGAGGTCTCAACAACTGACCTTACCCTACTCAACAAATGAATCGGTGACTCAACCAGCTAAAAGACCTGCCGAAACGAAACTGGCTACTTAGCTTCTTCTCCCGAGGGCGAAACTGAAACCCCTGGCACTCAAACCGTATTTCTCCTGCATCTGTTGCGAAAGCCAAGTCCTTTGCTGTGAGGAAAGCAATAGCTGGTTCTGAAGACGGAAAGTTGATACGTAGGGGTCTCTCTTTGAGAGCAGCTTTCCTCTTCTTCCTTACCCGAAGAAACTAAAGAAAGCAAAGGTCTGGTGTCGTTACAATGAACGTCAGCACTCTTTTTCGCATGCCCTCTCCCTATTGGTCGAGTCACTTTGTACCTCTCGACTTTGACTCTTTCCCCGACATGTGGGATTCTCCTCCTGGTGATTCAGACTTTACGCAAGCAGACACTCAAACAAACTCCCACATTGTCTGATCGCCATGCAAAGTGGGTGAGTTCATCTAGGAGTACACTTCTGTTCCTAAGCATTGCTCCAGCATTGAGAACGATATACAATGGTAATGATCATTAAAATATTATTCAGACTTAACATAATTCTAGTTGTTCCCAAATAACCTCTAGTTGTTGTCTATATATTTTTGTACATGGGTTTCAATGCTATGTTTTTGCACATTCTTAAGTGTTTCGATTGCTCAATATATTAAAGTATGCTTTAACTCAGACGTGGGAGTCCCTTCAAATGGATATTTGTTCTCCTACGAACTGTATTCGTATCACAACAATGATAAAATCAATTATATAAACATATATGTATATGTATATGTAAATATAATGTAATATAGAATCACATCATTGTAAATGCTTACATATGTGACAGCATGCAACACATATTTAGTGCTACCCTACCTAGATGCAAGCCGCATACCATTTTTGGAAGTTTGAATGGTCTATTTTTTTTTTGCTAATGAGATGTAATAACTTACCAATTCAAAACAAATAGCATGAATCAAACAATGCATTTATTCATTTTATATGTAAGTGTTGACCACGGTAAGAAGTTGCTGGTTTTGACAGTCCACCACTCAAAATGAAAAAAGAAGAGTAATGCATCCATTCAGAACAATTGTTACCGGGATATGCCAAAACATAAGTGCTAGTTCTTCTGACTGTCAACATCAAGATGAGTCTTGAACTTCTGTGGTACCTGATGAATTTATTTTAACCGACACATTGGCCCTACAAGTATCATATAGTTACTTACTCCATGTGAAGCTGTATTCAATAGTATGTTAGCTGAAATTAGAACCTTAGACTATATCCAATGTGCAAATGGCTGTCATGGTTTTGAGGATATAATAAAGCAACATGAACACTATAGTCACTTCATAAAAAGTTGTCGGCAATATAAAACCAAAAGATTCTGTATTGAGAGTTTGAAATAGTATATTGAGCAGAATATGTTGTGTGAGAATCAATAAAATTATTGGATGTTGACAACCATAAAAAGTGTTCTACAGCACAGCTTCTAACAGAAATATCAATTTGGTGGAGTAGACAAGTGATAGAACCATTAGTTCTAGTTTCAACAGAGAACCACACTTTTTCTACAGTCTTTGCATCTTCCATATCTCTCCCAAGTAAGAAAAATAAAGCCAAATTACAAGCCAGAAATGTGCAGATACCATCCTGGATTGCAGCAAAAGGCGGTGCCAAAACTCAAGAGTAAACAGAGTTGTCACATCTAACACTAATTATATTATTCCAGAATAACTTCAGCTAGTATAATCACTACTATTTATCTTTTGATAACCAGCATAGCCTCCTCATTTTTGAGAAAAGTTATACACGGTATATAGACATCATGATAGTCGAGCATTCTATAAACAGAAAGACAATAAAGCCATGATTTTAACTTATATACAGAAAGAAATCCTAGTTACTAAGAAAGGTGTGAGAAAGCTAACCATAACCAAGAGCAGACTCCTTGGTAGTAGTATCTCATCACCCAGCAAAGCCCTTCAATATATTTTAACACCTGCCAGTGTAACCAAAATACAAGTCAAATTAAAATGATGTTCCAGGGTAAGCATATCTTTGGTAAATTCCCAGAGTGAGCATATGCATGCAAAATTTTCCCCTCAAATTTCCTAAGACTAGAAAAGGTTTTTTCACGCTCCCATTTAGCCCAGATCTCAGATCCATCTGTTTCCCTTTCTCCCGAATAATTTCCTCAAAATGAAAGATGATACTCATGAATTGCATCATATGAGTTTTTTTATGGAAAATATGGATTTGAGAGTATGAGAGATAAAGATAGAGAACATAGGTATAAAGGGAAAACAAACAATTCTAGTTGTCAGAAAAGACGCTGCAACGACAAAGGAAGAGTCATAAAGGGCAAAAACGACGAGCAATAACGCAAACCACCGTCCTTCCTACCAGAGTCCATCAAAGTAAATACAGGGACAAGAATATGGGCCCTCAGTTCAATAAAAGAGGCCACACACTGAGGGTGTCTTTGAATAAGGGATTGACTTATTTCTAGATATGGTAGCACTTAAACTTACTTTGGGTAGAGTAGTGATGGAATGACAAGGAAATGTATTCCCATTATAGTACAACTCCGCTGTTTCTGTCCACCCACAGATGGATGAAGTGTATATATAGTACATACATTCTGACTGAAATTCAAGAGAAACTTCTACAACAACAATTCATGTCCAAATATCTGTATCTTTTTTATGTGGAAATAGGCCTCTTCTAATCCAAAGAGGCTAAGAGTGTCAGTAAAGCAAGCCTCAACGTAATCAAGGCACTTGAAATTTTGATAAAGCTTCTTTAAAGCAGTCGTTGAACTCTAAAATTGCAATATAGCGATTATGTTCTGTAGGTTATTTTGGATGTGGTGCAGTAAAAGGCTGGCATAAATTACTTTTTAGTAATTATTTCTGTGTACTTATTTGCTGCTGCAGATTCTTTCAATGAAAGTGCAGGAATAGGACAGCAGTAGAAAGTAACTACAGTAGGGAGGGTGATACGATGTAATGATTTTTCAGAGAACAAATTCAGAACAGAGGCACTTGGCATGCCTGGTTTAACGTGAAAAATAGAAAAGACTGAATTCATGAGGTACTGTGGTGTAGTCTCTGAGTCTGAATGCAGTAAAACTATATCCCACTTGCATATTTTGTGGTTATAAAATTATGGTGAGTTGGGCTTCATTATAATTTAAAAAAAGAAATAAAAATGACACAACAATAGTAAGGCAGAGATTAAAAAATGACAAAAAGGAAAAGGGTGATGATGAGAAGTTGCTTCCATCTGCAGGCGTAGACTTGTACTTAATCTGATAGAAAATGAGATACATGAGAAATTCCCTTAAGTTGTATTTCTTGTATTGATAGATAAGTTACTCATATATAAAGGAAAGGGAGGAAGTACAGGACACACCAAATACTAGGCCAAATAGACTTGGGCCCACAAAGAAAACAAATTATATACTCTTATACTCTTAACACTCCTCAAGGTGGAGCTTGGGAGAATCCAAGTCAGCTTGCAAACATAAAGACTAGAATAAAAAGATAAGGCAAGCCTATACAAGAGTATGACTCCCCTCAAATCTTAAAAATCAAGCACTTGACACTCCAAACACTTGACACTCAAACAGCTAAATCCAAAGTAGGTACAAAGGCAGGTAGCAGGGGCCTCTCAATGAAAAATGAAGTAATGTTTGTAGTAGTAGTAAACAGCAGCATGTATGCATCAGCATCGCAGTCGATATCATCATGAAGTACCAGCGAGTGTTTGAGCACAAGTAGACCAAAGAGTAATGGGACACAAGAAATATTCGTAGTCAATGTGCAAATAATCACATGGGCAAATAGTAACAAAGATGACATAGGCGGAATGAATAACCCATTGAGCAAAGAAGCAGGCATATACAAGACTCCAAGATGCAAAGTAGTAGCAGAAAAACATGAAGTCGTATCATATATACGTATCGCCTGCAAAAATAAGTCACTAAAAGAAGCCTCATCATCATTTCTCTTCATATAATTTCATCACAGTTGCAAACATTGCAAACTAAAGGATGATGGGTGATAGTCCGGTTAGTGATGGTTCACAAGAAGGTAGTAGTCAATGTGCATATAAAGCATGGACAAGTCAACGTGCAGATAAAGCATGGACAGTAGACACTGCATACACATTAAGTAGACACTGCATACACATTAAGTGGCTGATAAAATGTGCTAAGGTAGCACAAGTAGTAAGAACAACGTCAGCGGATAGAAGGCTATGAACAAATATACATATGAAGTATCATCCAATCAACAGATAGCACAAGTGAAGTAAATAATTCCATAGCAACAAACGAGACAGATGATGAATATGCTCCACATGTGAAGTAGATAACTCTATAGTAGCATATGAGGCAGATGATAATGAATACGCTCCACAAACTCTCCATGAGAAAAGAAACATACAAAAGCATCTGAAGCAAAATCCACAAAATATACATAGCAGCAGAAGGATCCGTGGCAATTGAAGTAGCATGAAGATCGACATAAACAACAACAGAAACAAATAATTCCTCTCCTCAACTCCTCTCATCCAACCAGATCACATCTGATGTAAACCCTAATATTGCTTTTACATAACTTTTAGTCAATCGACTAAATTTCCTATTTAAACAATTCTTCGATTATTGATGGAATTGCTGCTTCGTCTTCAACGTGAACCCTCCAAGGACCCTCGATGTCTACGTCTTATCATGTCCTCCCCTCCTTCATTGTGCATTGATGATGTCATTACATCATTCTAATATAATTGCATGAATTGAATGCATGGAGAATGTAGAGAGGGAGGTATGGCTAGCGGGCCATATCATGCAGAAAGTAACAGCAGAAACAGAAGGCAGCAATAGCCAAATAGTCAGGAGACAGCCACAGTACCCTTTTGCAGTGGCAGAAGACAGTCGGAGTCAGTATATCTGACAACACCCGCAGCGTGGCAGAAGAGGGCCGCAGTAGATCTGCCGCATCAGATCCTAGAAACCCGCAAAGGGGCAGTATAGAGTGAAGATAGGACTACGCCATCATAGAAGGAGAGCTACTCAACCATGAGGCGAAGGCAAGAAAGAAGCGTAGCCCGTTTAGAACTTCAATGATCTATATCAAAAAAGACACTGGAATACGTAGAAGAAGAAGATGGAGGGGATGAAAGCAGAGGTGGAGGCAAAGGGGAAATATGATGGACGGGAGATGGTGAAGTGGAGAGGAGGGGTTGTTGGGGTGGAGAGAAAGGGTGGCGGATTGTTTTGCTGGACATGGTGGACAGCGGCCTGAAGGTCGGCGGATGCGGTAGCGTGGGGAGAGGCGAGATGCGGCGGGCTGCTGGTGAGGATGGAGGAGCGTGAGGCGATGGGAGGGCAGGGTGGTGGAGGTGGGGTGGGGAGGAGAGGAAGGGCGGCGGGAGGGGAAGGGAGTGGTGGGCGGCGGCGGACAGCAGGGTTAGGAAAGGGGGTGGGCGGTGGCGGGCAGCAGGGTAAGCGAAGGGGGCTGGGCGTGAGAGGCGGCGGCTAGGGTGAAGTGGGGGGCGACTAGGGTTAGGATGGGAAAGGAGGCATTAGGGTGGAACGTAGTCATATGATACCATATAGAGAATAGAGTCTCTTCTACTAAGTGAGTAAAATTGAGTACAATGCCTTCTCTTTTATAGGACAAGAGAATAAAACAGTAGACACAATTAAGCAATATTGGATAAATAACACAAGTTGTAAAATAGAGCACAGGGAAATAGTAAATATAAGCATATCTCTTTAATCCCACTTTGTGGTCCGCTCTTTTGCCTGCTTGGGACTGCTTAATTTAAACAAGGCTGACACAGTGCAACAATGAATATATGAAAAAGAAAAATGTATTGTCCAATACCTTCTATGATCACATACTATAAACGTACAAGTGAACCATGTATAATGTTTTTCTCCTACCTACATTGAGCTTGTGTAGCAGTGTTCTATGTGATTCTATCATTCACCACCTGCTATAAATGTAGTACTTGATAGCTGACGCATAATATCCTTATGACCATATATTAATGATGTATGTGTTTCTATTATTCACAGTATAAGAGTTTTATGTTAAAATGTGAAAGTACTATGTAAAAGTATTGCAGGAGTACTATATGAGTAGTGTGGAGCTATAAAGTTCTATGGAAGTCATAAACTGTGATATATGTGTGCATTATTTTATGATATTCATATAATTATATAATGTAAAATATAGTATGCACGAGTCCTAAAGTTACCGGTTGACTCATATGATGTAATTAGTAATACCCTAATCCAGTGTTTCAAAAAGCGGTATGCGTTATACGTTCGGAGAGGTCACCTTGTAGAGTATATGCGGTATGCGAGAGTATATGCGGAAGTATATGCGGTTTTGAATTTTTTTAATTAATTATTATATATATATGTATTAATCATGATTTACATATTTAATTTGTGCAATTGTGTATCTAAATAGTACAATTACAAGAATAATGGATGCAATTATGCAAATATGCAATCATCACAACTTAAATAAATACAAACATGCACTATAATCTAAATTTAAACAATGTAAATGTATAAAACAAGAAATCAGAATATCTCTAACTAAAAATCGGGGTATAATCGGCCTTGTATGCGGCCGTACAACCGATTATGCGGCTTGGACCGCTTTTTGGACCGATTTTTATTATGCGGATTTTTGGAGGACCGCACCTTGTATGCGGCCGCTTATGCGGGCGCATACACCGCTTTTTAAAACACTGCCCTAATCCAATCTAATGTTGAGTTGATTGTTCATTAACTAGTACTTTTAATAGTCTAATGCAAGTAGGTAACATGATATGCTTTTACATTACAAGTCCATGAAATTGTGATAAATATGAATATATACATATTTACGCTTACCTACACTGATCTAATGAATATGAAGGATTCTACTTGGTTATTTATGTGGTTCTTATATTATTAGTAATGTTCTATTATAAAAATGCAGATATATTTATTGTTTCATTGTGCAATACACTTTTTTGAGAAAGTGCCCGCTTAATTAGGTACTTCACGCTTATGTGCTAGGGGAAGGTTCGCCTCTTGCTTCATACTTTGTGCTTTTCAAAAGTCAGTTAAAACGATGGAACACGTATAATTCTGATCATGACAGTTGTATGAAATAATAGATCTTGTCAATTGTGCGAAATAAAACATATGATCGGATATCACGTGGAATCAGAGGAAGAAGATCGGATGTTAGTGGAAGAGGATATGGATAGAGAAGAACAATGGAGTCGTAGCATCAAATACTAGGATCGTGGTGGAGGGAAGTAGGCAGCAACAGGGAAGGTGAGTTTGCACTTGGGTAGTAGAGCAAAGTAAGAAGGTTGGGATAGGCATCACTTTTCTTGTGGGGGTGTGGATGGAAGGAGGAATCAGTATGGTCTTTGATGAGGGAATTAGGGGAAGAATCGGTGAGAGAATGTGCCTATAGAGGTGGCAACTTCATTGGGGGTAAGGGTGGGCAAAAGATGGGGTGGGAAGAAGAGTAAAGAGTTGGGGATGTGCCTATAGAGGCAAAGAGAAGAGAAGAGTGGGGGAGATTAGACCTTCCCTAATGACCTTCCCTAATGTCGTACAGAAAGGAGACTGGTTTTTGTGAATCTTATTAAGAAGAAACTGATGCTTATTTATAGGAATAGGGTAGTGTGGAACACTAAAGTAAATGGCATGGGTTTGTAGTGGCATAGAGTTTAAATACTTATAGAAGAAAGAAAATGAGAAAATAATACATATCTCTCAACAATGTTTAGAGGATGAATTGAATTCTTCATTTACATCAAGATTTGCCTTGTGCGCATAATTTTAAGTAGACAATGTAAAATGGAGTTGTATGCGTAAATCGATCTTCTTAAACTAAATATGGATAAGAGTATGTAGTGTAAGAGTAATGAATTCGGCCATTCGTCTAATACAAGTTCTATTGACATGTCGACGGATCTATGAGCAAGCAAGCAACCCTTTCTTCTAGGGTTCTTACTGCCACCGCCAATAGTTGGAAGAGGAAATTTTGACACTATCATTTCTGCACACCCACCCACCCCCCAAAAAAATGTTTCCCCTTCTCCTTGCTCTAGCCATCGACCTATGTCCCTTGTTTAGTTGTGAATAACTTGGGGTGTTATCTTAGTTTTCTTCTCTTTTGATAAGATCCCCCCTATATAGAAGTTCTCCCCTTTCATCGAGTTTTAACTTTTGAGTATCCCATTGTGAGAGTTCTAAGATCTCTAGCTTTCCTTGCTTTCTCAAAGTTTGCATAGGTTCAACTATTGATGATGCTCCATACCATGAAGAAAGTCCTTCAATTTACCAAAGATACATTTTTCTCAAAAGTTTTGTCAGATTGAGGCCCCTCTTATAAATAGTAGTGTCAAAAGGCCATAGTATGGAGGAGACTGTACACAAGTGCATCTTTTCTTGGATAAGAGGTTTGATAACACACATTCGTATTTTTAAGTGGATGAATTACTTTGTAATTTTCATAACGATTCCTATATATGAATAAATCTTTCACTTTGACATGCAGTTCTATGCCCACTAAACTTGAAAGGTATACTTCTCAATATCTAGTGATTGACTGATTGCTAGTCAACCAAACCATACCACTACATGACGAATCCCATGAAAAGTGAGTGATTGTGTGGAGCCATTGGAAGACAAACCTCTAAGAAGGTTGGGATAGCCTTATTAAGACGATTAGCAATTGATATAAATAAATTATCCGAAAGACACTCTAAAATACTAAAGATTATTTCTTATTCTGTTTAGCAGTAGAGGAGAACCCCCATCCTGGACCAGTAGAGGATCGTCCACGACCGCGTCCACGAAAGGAGTCGTCAGTCCTAACAGAAAGGGTTGTCCCATCAGAAGTATCAGGAAGAGCTTGAGAGACCAAGGGAAGGCGTTGCACACGCTTCAGAACATCGTGTAGGGTAGGAAGAGGATCACTAGAAAGGATTTGATCGACTACCCCCGCAAAGGATGACGGCATGCCAGCAAGAAACTGGACTAACTGTAACTCATTGTGCAGGCGTTGTATCTCAGTAATATCTGATGATAGGGGGTGATAGACCTCAAACTCATCCCAGAGCACAGTGCATTGATTATAGTAGTCCACAGAATCAGTAGCTGAGTACTCCAGTTTGGCCAAGTTTTTGAAGATCTCAACACCTTCTTCGGATTCTGCTGGTGAGAATACACGTGGGAAAGTTGATCCCACATTTCCTTGGTCGTCTTTAGGCGGATCAAAGACCGGCTAATTTTGGGCTCTGCACTATTGACCAGCTAAGTCATGACGCCATAATCTTCTTTAGATCAAAGATCATAGACATGTTTTGTCTTATCATCGGCATCTGGAGCAGGAGTCGCTGGACCTTTTGTAGAGAGATGCGAGAAGCGTCCTTGAGCCTTGACGTAGAGTTCAAAGGAGGTTGCCCATAAGTGATAGTTGGAGCCATCCAATTTGACAGTGGTGACGCACAAGTTGTCGGGAACGTTTGAGGTCGCCATGACGAAAGCAGGCAACGTGAACTAAGGGCGCAGGCAGCAGTAGCAAGCAGAAGGTTGACGTAGCAGTCAACAGAGGCAGACAGTAGCAGAAGTCCAATACATGGGCAGCAGATCTATAGGTAGAAGATAGGAGATCCAAGCATCGGATCTCAGGAACCCACGTAGGGGCAGCAAGGAATATAGAACCTACGCCAACATGGAGGAAAAATTACTCCACCATGAGGCGTAGGCAGGCAGAGAGCAGAACCGAGTTTACGTCTTCAACATGCCAGAACTGGAAAGTGTCTGAAACTATCCGGAGACCAACAGGAAGAGGATGGGTGGATGGGGTGGTCAACGGGATGGGATAGGAATAAGGGATGAAGAAGATGGTGATGACGGAGAGTTAGGAAGGTGATGGTGGGTTGTGGAGAAGAGGGTGGATGTGGCAGGTGGAGAGGTGGGTGGCGGCGGTAGAAAGGGGGGCAGGAGGAGGAGGCGGGCTGGTGGTAGAGGTGGAGATGGTGGCGGCGATTTTTAAGTTGGAGAGGGGATAGCAAGGAGAAGGGCTGGTGGGGTGGAGGGGTTGAGGAGGTGAGCAGCAGCAGCAGCAGGAAAAGGGGGGGGCGGCAGGGAAGGAGGGGTGGCTAGGGTTAAGTGGGCATGGTGTTAGGGTTTAGGAGGGAGGGGTTTAGGGAGGATCGGGAGGCTCTGATACCCTCTCTTTTATAAGACAAGAGAGTGAGACATAGAGTAGAGCTAGGCAATATGGGATAAAAGTACAAGAGGCTACAAAGACAAAAGCCAAAAATACACTAAGTAAGAAAAAACACAACACAGTAAAATATATATACTACTAGACACAATTTTGTAGAGAAGGCACTCATTTAACGTCCCAAACATGGTAATAAAAATCGTCGAAGTTTGGCGAAACTTCGCCGATTTTGTCAATGTCGACAGTTGGCGATGTTGAATCCACGTAAAATCCTCATTCCACAATATCATCGACATTTGTTAAAGTTGTAACCATTCCCCCATTTGTCGACGAAGTTGGCCCAGGTCCATTCAAAAATTCCCCAACTTCCTCAACATCAGTCTAAGTTGTCAACAGTGTTTTGAAAAGCGTGTGAGGCGCCCGCCTGGGCGCCCACCTAAGCGGATGACCTGCCCAACCGCCTGGTTAAGGCTTTGAGCGGGTTGGCAGGCGGCAGGCCATTAAGCGCCCGCCTAAGACCCGCCTGGCCCACCTATGCGTCCGCCTGAAACCCTGCTTCGGGCGCCCGCTTATGGCCGCCTATTTTTTGGGCGCTAGATTTAGCCCACCTGCTGTAACATAATACAAAAATATAAGTCTATAGTAGTATAGTAAGTTAGTATAATATGTAACATTACTGTATAATACATCCTATACTATAATATATTAATATATACACTATGTATCCAATTATCTGTTGCATATTATATTTCTGTAACTTTCTACCTTATATATAATAATACATTAGTACATATTATATTCTAATGTTGATATTAATACATTCTATATATTCTATAGTTTACTGCATAATGTAAACTAATACATTAAATATCTTCTACTGTTTGCTGCCTTATAAACAATAACACATTTGTACATTATATAGACATGGTGTATTCTACTGTTCTCTGATTAATACATTCTATATATTCTATTGTTTATTGCATAATATAACTTATTACATTACATATATTCTACTGTTTACTGCATATTAGTATATGAAGTTGTAATTCTATAAATTTACTATAGTAAGAGTAAGAGAAAGAGACTAAAAAGTGTATTTCTTATGTCTTAAACTTGTGTAGTCGAACTGTATTTGCTTATTCATTGGTTTTTAGTTGTGGTATTAACATTTAGGTGTTTTATTTTTATGTGTAGGATGTTTAGATAAGTATAATTTTTTTGAAAATGTGTTTATTATATACTAATGTATAATTTTCTACAAAATTACCGAAAAAATTCTGGGCCCGCTTTTTCAAAAAACGCACGCCTGGCGCTCAAGCGGCCACAAAGTGCTGTCCGCACGCCTCCCCCTTCCCTCTTTCTAAAACATTGGTTGTCGAAGTCGGCAACATTCTTCTGGTGTTTTATGGAGTTTGTAGTGTGAGGGGGCAAAGTGTTGGAACTTGATGTAACGTAATTTTGATGTTATTTTTTAGCATTCTAAGCTAATATTAATAGGTCGACCACCTCTGCTAGATCTACCAAGGTCTACACCATTTTTATGTAGTTTGTTTATTTTCTAAACTGTATATATGGAAGAACTTTGTAGTCAGGAGACGACTGTATGTAATTGTGTATTTTTCTACATATGTAAACATATATGGATGGCTATATGTAAACATATATTGTGTTACTTAGCAACATATGATGAAATCTATAGATTTCCATCACAAGATGATTATTTTTAGCTCAATTTTTATCGAAGTTGCACGAACTTATGTTGTAAAATTCCTCAAAGTTTCCTCGATGTTTCCACAAACTTCCACTTCCACACATGTCGAAGTCTACTCAAAATCAAAACCTTGTTCCATGGTTCCAACCCATAGTAATAATAGTTGTCTAGATTGCTAGGTGATTGACTCTAGGTTAGGAGAGCCTAGTCTCTTAGGAGCCTTAGGCATGTTTTTATTTTAATTTTTACTTTTCATATATATTCTCACTCACTTACATATATCAAGAAACATATTTATTCTTATGTTGGTTTACTTTTGTTTACACTTAGTTTTGACCTAGCATGTCCTAAATTAGACCTGCTCTAATATTGACCTAATTTGACCAAGCTAGGCATAATTTATGTAACTTAACCGAATAAAATCTAGATTTACCTATTTTGGCCCTTAAATGATTGGGCCAAATGACCCTACGCACTCACATAATCCACTATAGGACCTAAGCATCTATTATTGTGCACCTCCAATGGCTAGTAGCTTGGTTTCACTTAATGTTCAAAATTTCGTCAAAATTGACAAAAATTCACTAATCGATGTTGACAATCATCGGACATAGAAATGGCCTTACATGTCTGTACGTAGGGAATTTCGATAGAAAAAAAAATTGACAATTGTTTCGAATTTCGACAAAATTGGGTAAATTTCAATGAAAAAAGGCTCATTTCGTCCGCATTTCGACGAAATTTTGAGAAACACAGGTATTATTTTGAGAAATAGCGTACGATGTCTGCATATTTTACTATATGATTCCTTGGGCTTGTTAGGGGCAATCTAAGTTATGTTTCTTCTCTTCCTAGCCTAATTCTATCTCTATCCTAGTTCTCTCACTTTTTATACAGATCTACAAAGGAAACATTTAAAAATGTGTGTGGGAGTAATATCTATGGCTATGATGACTCGCTAACTTTCATTTTTGAGGTCACATGATTTATGTTAATAGTGTGCAAACTTAGCATGACTATCGAGATATGTTGTAAATAAGCTATTATCAATCACACCTCTAACTACATGGTTGCCTTCTATAGGCTCTAGCTACAAAACCACACGACCGAGAACAAAGCTTGAGTTAATACATGAGTATGCATTGTATTACTAGTAGGCATATAGAGATTAATAGCAAGACACATCTATGTTTGTACAAAACACAATAGACTGGAGCCAACATGTTGATAGGTATAATCAACAAGGAGGATGACAACCATCATGGTTCAACTAGATACATAAACCATAGTTGTCTCATGCTTCCTCAATACTCACTCACATACCACTACAACATTATTTATGTACTACGTCATGTCATCCTACCTAGAGGTCCTACCATCCTAGATCATGTTGTTTCCACAAATTTATCTTTAAGTCTATATCAATGTTTTAAAAAGCATGAAGCGGGAGGCGTGCCACCTTGTAGCCGATTAATCGCCAGGTGGGCGACTAAGCGGGCGCTTTTTTAAAAGCGGGTTCGTAAATCCTATATATTTTTATACAAAATTACACATATTTGTATATAAAATATATTTCTATGGAACTTTTATACATATCTAATCAGCAAATCAGTAATTAAAACTAAGTATTAATCAATACTTTACTACCAATCAATTTTTCTAATTACCAAAATCAGCAAAAAAAAACAATAATTGTAAATAACCAACTATGAATTCATTAGTAATACTAATAGGTAAAATAAGCAAGCATATCAGTAAATCAGTATTTAATTAAGCATTTATCAATACTTACCACCAAGCAATATATCTAATCATCAAATTCAGCAAGCAAATCAGTAATTGTAAATAACCATGTATTAATTATTAAGAACTTTACTACTAATCTGTAATATTAATCAAGTAATCACTATTGTGCCGAAAAAGTAATACTAGTCAGTAATTCCAAATACCAATCGGTAATCCGTGAAAGCAGCAAGGAAATCAATAAAACTAATCATTCACTAGAAGTATAATAGAGTAATATCCATTCAAGTATAAAATCAGCAAAGAAATTCCAGTATCATGGCTCTAGGAACCTATTTTACTTAAGCGGGTCAAAGCGGCCGCCTAAACCAGTTGTTGAAGCGGGCACTTAGGCAGGATGAGCAGCCCAAAAGCAGGCGCTTAATGGCCCAAGCGCTAGGCGGGCGCCTAAGGCTGGATTAGACGGCCATGACCTGTCAACGCTTAAGCGAGCGTCTGGGCCGTTTTTTAATACAGTGGTCTATATATTGTGCTTGTAAACTGTGATGAGTTAATTCATTCATTTTGCCATTTAATTGACCTCAAAATCCCCATCGAAATCCGCATGAAAATAGTTCAGCTTCCTTCACTCACACATGAGGAGCCCCACCCCCTCACACATCCAATATGAAATATTATTGCATATTTGAGTAGATTTACACTAGCAGATCATTCTGGTAAAAATTCGTAAAATAATTCGATCATTTGGTCGTCGAAACGCCGGGAATGCATCTGCTGAAATTTTCGTCGAAATTTGTCAAAAATTTCTGTTTCTGTGGCTACTGAAACGGCGTCGAAACCAGACATTTTCTTCCTTGGTTTCACGTATATTGTTATATCGACTGTAAATATGAGATTGATTGAATAGAAATCGATGATTACAAAGACTGACAGCCTCTCCTTTATATAGAAGGAGGAGAGACGCCCTATTACTTAGGACCCAAGTAATCTAAACTAGACGGGCCGGAATATAAAGGCCCACTAAACTAATTAGCTTATTTAACTAATAGACTAATATAGACACTTTAACACTCCCCATCAAGCTGGAGCATGGGTGAAACATATGTCCAAGCTTGGAGAGTTACATGACTCGATAAAAAGAAATGATAAATGAAAGATGAAGACAAATATCACTCCCATACAAAATATGTTACTCCCCCTTAATCAATACTCCCCCTGAATCAAATAGTGATGATGACTTTGCAGGCTGAAGATACTCGAGCTTTGAAGGTCTTCCTTGAAGTGCATCTGAAATGAAGACATCTAAAGATACTTTGCAGGCTGAAGAATGTACCACTGAATACGTGCTTAACGCGGCACGAACGCGGATATAGTGTCGACGAATGGACCTGATACTACAGCAACTCGCCACTGGAATACGTGCTTAACGCGGCACGAACGCGGACGGACGATCTGCTGCTTGATACGATGCAGGAACCATGGGGGCTTGACAGGAAAGTAGATATCATCCATCAAGGAAAGTCCCAAGAGGATCAGCTACAGGCGATGTCAATACAGCAGATGCGGCTCGGAGAAGACGTGATGAAGTAGCTAGGTGAAGATAAAACTATGAGCTTCTGAAGAAGCACCCATCTGTCTCATGTGAATGCAGCTGAAGGAATACATCATCAACAACGGATATGGTGTCGACGCTGGATCTTCACTGCTGGCTCAAGTAGAGAATCGGTGTGCTGAACAATGTGAAGCTCCATGAAGATAGCCTGGAATATATATAATCTGAATACATATATCATCATCTCATCTCATACTCTCTCCCATACATTCTCTCATATGCTCTCATGCTCGCTCTCTCTTCCTTCTCATCTCTTTCTCTCCTCTCTATCCCCCCCCGCACGCCAAATACGACGAAAGTGAGTGTTTAGAGTGGAGAAATGGATATATGACCCCTCCGTAATGTGGAAAAGGGATGCTCACATAATATGGGTGGGTGGGAAAGAAAATGGTGGAAAAAGAGAGGAATATGTGAAATGGAGATGGGTAATATGTGGAGAATGAAACCGATAACCAAAGAGAGTATACTAAATGGGTCAACATGAGATCCGGGTAGAAAAATAGATGGATCTAGTCCCGACCCGAAAAGGGGGTTTGTTGGCCCGTTAGGGCAATAAATCCGGGGCTGCGGAGCGGAGCCCCCGCGAAAAATCCGATTAGGGTCAAAATAGGATTCGATTAGCAAAAATAGGACCGATTAAGGATCCGAATAGCAATAGAGGGCATAATGAATATGGGAGTAGACATAGATGGGAGGTGACGATGGAGTGATGATGATGAAGACAATAGGTGATGGCGTAGGGACAACAGTAGCATGATGATGCAGATAGCAGCAAACGGAAGATGAAGATCGCCGGGATGATGATGAAGTGGAAGAACAGCTTGCGGATGATGGCAAATATGACATTCGTTGGTGTAGCACTTTGTCGCATCATAGGAGATGACAAAGGGTCTCCTGTGTGACTCCGGAGAAATTGCATGCGGAGCCAAGGCAGAGCCTCTCCAAAGCGGCGATGAAGGCTTCAAACGAACGACTGATTAAATCTCGATACCATCGACGAAAATGTCGATAGTAGCAACGGCGGTCTTTTTCCGTCTGCAGTGATCTCGATAGTATCGACGGAATGCTCTTTGCGTCTGGACTGATCTCGATACTATCGACGCTCGGGTCGATAGTATCGATGCGGCGGCGGCTGGGCTGCTGCGGCGGCGGCTGGGCTGCTGCGGCAGATGGAGATGGTTGCTCCTTGCGGATGGGAAACGATTTCTGATGGATGGCGACACTGTGGAGATGGCTGCTGGCGGCTACTACTGCTGATGGTGGCGGCGGCGCTGCTATCGTGCGGAGTTGGATGCGGAGCTGCTGGTTTCGGATGGCGGAAGAAGATTACCGCGGTGGATGCCTACGGCGGCGACTGTTGTGGATGGAGGATGACTGCTATGATAGGCAACGAAGGTGTTGTATGGAAAGAATGAAAGAATAGAGAATAGAGATGACAATGGAGGCCGGGATATGCCTAGCGGGCAGCTGGCCAAGCCATGGTGATGGCAGTTGCGGCCGCCTGCAGGCGGGCGCTCGCCCGGTTGTTCTCTTGGAGAAAGGAGCGGCGGCGGCTTGAAGGGAGAAGACGGCGGCTTGGAGAGAGAGGGAAGCGGGGCGGCATATTAGGGTTCCCTTAGGAGCGACGGCTCTGATACCATGTAAAATATGAGATTGATTGAATAGAAATCGATGATTACAAAGACTGACAGTCTCTCCTTTATATAGGAGGAGAGACGCCCTATTACTTAGGACCCAAGTAATCTAAACTAGACGGGCCGGAATATAAAGGCCCACTAAACTAATTAGCTTATTTAACTAATAGACTAATATAGACACTTTAACACCGACGAAGGATCAATCTATCCCTATCTATGTAAGACCACACTTTTTTGGCATGTCCCGTTGGCCTACTAATTCCAACATGCCACTCTGCCCCGATCCTTCCAAAACAAAACCAAAAAAATTACCGATTCCAACATACCACCCTACCCGATCACTTCCAAAACAAAACCCAAAAAAATACCAGAACAAGATGAATTATATTCTAACACACCCAATGTTTTAAAAAATATTAAGCAGTAAGCGTGCAGACAACACCTTGTAACTGGTTAAGCGATAAGCGGCCGATTAAGCGGGCAATTTTTTAAAAAACTAACTTTAGTTTCCTATATAATTTTATGCAAAATTAAACATATATGTATATAAATACTCACTCTTTGGAACTTTTATATATATCTAAACACTCTACCCAACAATACAAAACACCCAAATAATTTATAAGATAGTTATAAGACTAACTATGGCCATAATACAGTAAACAATAGACTTGGCATGGATAAAACACCCTACATACATGATACAAAAGAAAACTTTCATCACATGTTTACATAACTAAGCTAATTATTGGATACCTTACTAACATAATTGTTATGTGTGCATATCATCAATTAGTCATACATTACAGCAGTACATTTAAATAAAGTATGAATTCTAAACTAGACAATAGTCATACATTACAGCAGTACATCAATTAGTCATACCCAGGCTTATAGGATATTTAAAGTATATAAGTTAAATATATTATAGTCAATAATACTTGGGACCATATAGTTTACTTCATGTTACAGGTGTACAACAGTATTTAAAAAAAGGATAAAAAAGCGACCAAAAAGCGGGAAAAAAAGGGGCAAAAAGACCCAAAAAAGGGCAATTTATTACAAACAGGTGAACCGGCGATTTTGGCCATTTTAAACGGCTTGGGTGCTGAGCCGATTAATTGGCCGTTTAATCAGCCGCTCAGGCCGTTTTTCATTTCACTGGACACACCCTAACTGACATGAGAGAGTGATCAACAATCAATTTCTCTTTGCTACCCAAATGTATATTGCATGAACAATCAGGTCATCAAACATGTCATTTCTATAGCAACACTATCAGAATAGAAGGTTTTAAAGATGTGCTTTATAGAAACATGCTATTGACGCACACAATCATTGTTGATAAATAAAAAGGGGGAGATATATGACAATCAATTTCTCTTTGCTACCCAAATGTACATTGCATGAACAATCAGGTCATCAAACATGTCACTTTTATAGCAACACTATCAGCATACAAGGTTTTGAAGATTTGCTTTGTAGAAAATGCTATTGACGCACATGATTATTGTTGACACATAAAAAAGAGGGAGATATATGAATAAGCAGTTTGTTGGGAGTCTGGCATCATGAAGTCGGCTATGGACAATGATAACCTAATTCTATAGGCCATATAGCCTCTACAACGTGACTAAGCCAAATAATGACTTCTACAATATCTGCTAAGGCAACAGTGATACTAATACTAAATAAGAAGTGATGAGCGACAAAGAGCTATAAATATACACATGTTTCATATCAGAAGCTAAGCTACTCAAAGCCATTTGCAATTACATAATGGTTAAAACATGTTGCTAGAATTTAAAGCTTTTAACTTACCACATCTTCTTTGATACCATCAATCTCTTCAGGATTCTTTAGCTCAAATTTCTCAATATAATAGCGGTTTTTGTACCCAGGTTCTCCCAACCTCACCTGCATTCAATCTCATTTTTCAGATTGAACCTCATGCAGTAAAATCAACAGATACAGATTAGTCCTAGTACAATATAAAAATGGAGGTGCAGCTAAAAATTCAAGATAAAACGTAAACCCCAACAATCTCTATAAAATTTTAAAGTTGCAAAAATCTTAAGAAGATTGTAATCCCTTTAAACATAAAAGTATCAACGATTAATTCATATTCAATTTTGAAATCATAAACAAGGAGCTAGAATCAACAAAACTTTTGTTGATTTTCATATTCCACCAGGCAATTTAAAAAGGTTGTTCTTAAGTTTCTAATATATAAAGCACGCTTTCGAGATTCATTTCAACAGGTAACTGCAAATATGAATATAATCTAAGAGACCATTGTCATAGAAAAAACACAACTTCAATTTTAAATCCACATCACTAGTCAAAGAATGTGCTCTATTCCGAAATAGGATCCGGCCATACATATATCAAAAAACAGTACAGATTCCATAGCAAACAATGCAGTTGAAATCCAACCTTGTCAGAAACTGTACTCCGGGGTTCTTCAGGATTTTCCTTTCTCACTCTCCTCATACCTTCATTATTCTCAATAGCCTGATAAAGAGGAGTTTTGCTTCATTAACAGAACTAATTCATGACCTTACACTGACAAAGGACGTCAGAGTTTCAGGTCAAGTAGCAAAATAACTACATGCAATAGATAGGCACATGGAAAATTTCATGTTCATGGAAGTATGACATGAAAAACAAACGGTTGAGTTGTTTACAGTGGTATTTTTTGGAAGAAAAATTAAATCAGCCCAAGCGATGTAGTCTTACAATATCTGTCCACAACCAAACTAAGATGTAAAATCAGCTTTCTTTAGGAAACATAATGATTTTTCCACCTTTTCGCATTTAAATGGTATCTGAAAGTATAACAAAGACTACAACCGTAATCTAGCCGTGTAATATGGTACTCTGTCGTGCTGCCAAAAAAATCAACCAAAGCAGCTTATCCATTCTTCTCACCAAGATGGAATTCAAGAAGGATTAAAGGGTTGGTATGAGGGTGCATCCAGAGATGCTCATACCAGTCCACCTCAGATGTAAAATCAGTTCAATCAAATGTGCTTAAATCTGCTCCCTGAGCAGATTGTGAAATGCAGAAGGACCACAGTTTCCAATAGCGAGAGTTTCAAATTATAGTCATCTTGGAGATAATTTTATAACAAAAATCTTACACTTTGCCAGTACAAAGGTTAACCATCAAATGTGGCAGCCATAAGGATTGATCACTAAGATGTACCTGTTGTATACGAGCTCGCTTCTGGAAAATTTGATTTTCGTGAACTGCAACGGACTGGATAAAATGTTCAACTCTGTCTAGAAGTACCTGTGTAATTGGAAACTTTGTCAGAAAGTAGATGAATCCTTTGAAATAGAAACAAGTGAAAGATGAGCAAGGAGTATATGAGCCTGGTCAACTTTTTTTTATAAAACACGAATTCACTAGAGAATGCTGGGTTGTTCTTAGAAAAATAGTGAGGCCATTGATTAAGACAGGCATTTCCTAAAGAGCATCACATAAACTATTTTCATTAGAAGCAACTTCAATAAAAGATATTTTATTCTCTAACAAGACAATAAAGAAATATGTGTAGCATTAGGCCATCCATTTGAGCCACTTTCGGCGAGTTGTCTTATGTTTCACTCTAGCATAAGTTAGTCACTTCAATTTACCTATGAAGCTAATTACAGCTGTATTCAAGAAAGAAGAGGCCTATGTGCAGGTTTATGGAGGGAGAGAAAGAGACAGAGAGAGATTCCTTGTCATGGTTGCAAACCAATAGCAATTAACCCAAGCAAAAGATCAAGCGAGAGGAGTTGTGGAAGTAGTAATTAAGGCTGCCAGAACCACAAGTGTTGCCCAAAGACAAGCTCTTGAAAGCTTACTGTTGCTAGGGTTGATGATATGTCATTGTTATAAGCCACTGAATTGGTTGGGACCTAGTGCATGCATGGATCCATTTCTATTGCTGTTGGAACGATGAACATGATGAAGCGAACAATGAGATCTGGATCACAGTTAAAAACTAGAATAAAGGCCTCAGCTATTAATAAATTAATACAACCACAGATGACATATCCTACGGCAGCTGGACGAAGCCAAAAACTGCCGGCAGTTGGTAGGTTCTTAACTCAGCTGTGCTCGGTTTATTAGAGTTTTGTTGCTTAAATACAATCTCAACATAAGGGAGGACAAAGCTAAAAGTAAATAATATGCAAACCTACTCTCCTATCTATAGAAGAGCAGATATGTGCAACACTTCTATATGGATTATGATTACAGTACATCTATTAACCAAGCCCAAAGAAGGTGAGTTATTAATAAAACAAAACTAACTTGGCTCTCTAACAGCTAGTTGGGCAAAATATCAATGTCGAGAAGTGGTTTCAAATGACATGGACAGCAAGAATTCAACATGCAGATTCTGACACCATTTTGTCACCATGGTAGTAAAAAATTAAACGGAAATCTTGACAGAAACAACTACTTCTAGAAAAGGATGCATACGAGAAAAAGAATTATTGGATATATAGCACCCAAGGTTAAAGAAAATCATTGGTTGACAGATAACCACAAACTTGAGACGTATAAAAGGAACTCAAACTAACCAGTCAGTCTAAAAAAAGGTTGAGAAAATTGCTTGGAAGTTACCTCCCCGTGATCAGTCAGGTACCCACCCATCGCGGCAAACTCTCTCTTATAGATGAACATCAGTAGATTTATTGCACCCTGTGCCACCATAGACTTTGTAAGGAACTAACGATGCAAGGTGCAGTGAAGTGCCATAAGGTCATCAGATGACAAAGAAATATCAATTATATAGGGAAGGGGGGTGTTCATGCACTTTGTGAGCAAAGTTGGAGATAATTCTGCATACCTCACGGATCTCTAATGTAGGCATATGAGGAAGGAAGTCATTCCCCACAAAGAAACACATGAATACAAAATCATCCACAATCCTTTCGAAATTTGTCTGAAATGGTGGATTTGGTATTTCCAATTCATGCTCCAAATACTCCCGCAAAATCCAGATGTTCAGAAACTGCATTAGAAAAAAGTAATGAATTAAAGAAGAAGAAGAAGAAGAAGAAGAAGAAGAAGAAGAAGAAGAAGAAGAAGAAGAAGAAGAAGAAGAAGAAGAAGAAATCTCAGGCAAAATAAAATAGTTAAACGCCACAGGCGAATTAATTCCATCATTTTACATAACAGGGGCGTCTCTACCCTAACATACAAGAAACAAAAACTTTTAACACGTGCAATAAGATGTGACTAATTAAATAAAGGTAAACAATCCACCCTCTCAATTTAGAGGACCAGAATATAAAATGACCCGGTGATGAAGCTTTGCATACATCACGGTTTTTAATCAAGACCATTGTAAGTTTATTTCATATCAAGTCAAGGCTATTGGGAAAAACCTCTCTGATATCACCACTACTTAAGATCGTGATATCACCGCTATGATAAGATTGAAAGTCTAACTTATCCATGAATCTTTTGTAAGAAATAATCAGATATCTCCCGTTAGAATCCAGCTGTCGAAGACAAAAAGAAAGGTTTTACTGTTTCCTAAAGACATTTAGGAAGCCTGGCTATAAATGAATTGCATGCAAAATTTGAAGTCCTTGGAACTCAAAGGCTAGTTAATTGCTCATGATCATGCCACTTATGAAATTGTGGAAAGTTGTGGACAATAAGATTGCACTGGTTGATGTTAAAACTGACCCATTGAGTGAAAATCAAACGAAAAGGTCTACAATATTTTTCAGAGCAATCTTTCATATAAGCCATTGAGTGAAAAGCCAAACAAAGAAATAATGTCATATGCCTGAATTTTGCGCCATATAATAATCTCCTCGTAATTGCAGCACAAAATCAAATGTTTCATGTAACTAGTAGTTGAAGTCCACTTGGGGAAGAAAGAACTCATAGAATCAATTGAGAACACCACTGCACTAGATCTTTTTAATAAACGCTTCCTCTCTAAAGCAGTCACAAACACTAGTAGGCAGCAAGATATTTTTGTCGTGACCCGTGAGCATTGCGATCAGGCAAGTAATACATAATAGTAGTAGGTAGGCGGAAGGCATATCAGCAGCAAGCTAACAACACAGCATGAGAGAGGTGGCTGGAATATCTCGCCGACTAGAGCGTGACGGAATCAACAGTGGTTGGACTTAGCAGGCTCGCACCCTTCCATTAAAGAATAGCATGGGACCGGCGGTGTGTCCATGGTTGTATAGACGGTCAGGCGTTCTAGGGGGACGCCCAGACAGCCTAGGCGCCCAGGCGGTGGCCAAGGCATTTCCAGGTGTTTTTATATTTTTTTTTTATTTTAACAGATATATGTAAAATTCCTGAAAAATACAATCCTTACACATATAAATATACATGATAAATATACAATCAATGTGCTAGCATCGTATGAAGAAAGCAACAAAATCATTAGATATGGATTGAATTGTGGAAGTTTTACCTAAACAAAATTCATATAGAAATCAGAAAGCTAGACATGTATTATGTTTGTAGCCAAAACATGTGCAATACTATTATGTAGAATTTAGGATAAATCTAAACTAACAAGACCTAAACTAGAATTGATTGGCCGTAATTTGAACTCATTTGATCCAAATTTGATCTAATTTGACCTAATTTACCATAATTTTTGCCCTAAACCAGACCTAATTTTGTATACCATGACCTAATCAATCCCAATTTCCATAAATTTTTCACATATTCACCTAATTGAGACAAAATTTAGCCAAATAAGACCCAGTCATACAATTTAGAACAATTTCCCCGAAACCATACTTGTTTCCCCTAAATTAGACCTAATGTGCCCGATTTCGACATGATTTGGCCTTAATAAAACCTAATTTTGTATATTATGATCCAATCAGACATAATTTCCCCAAATTTTCCCTATATTGACCTAAACAATATCTAATTTAGCCAAATTAGACCTCATCTCACCATATCAGACCATTTCCCCAAATCAGACTTGTTTTCCCTACATCAGACCTAATCTGCTGAAATTTGACATAATTTGGCCTAAAATCAAACCTAATTTGCATAACATGACCAAATCAAACCTAATTAACCCTTAATTTCCCTATGTTGATCTAAACGAGGCCTTACATGACCAAATCAGACCTAATTCCCCCAAATCAGGCTTGTTTTCCTCCAAATCAGACCTAACTTACCCTAAATTGACCCTGTTTGGGATAAATTAGACCCAATTTAACCATAAAATGACTCAATTTGATCAAATTCAGATCTAATATATGCTAAATTAGCCTTGAGTTGGCTTAATTTGGGCCTCAAAAGGCCTTAGGCAACAACTTAGGTCAATTAGGGGGTTGGGCACCCAGTTTGAGGTGGGCTGACTTAAGCCTAGGCGCCGCCCAAGGGGGTTGTACAACACAGGGTGTGTCGTATGGCAGGAAGGCAGATTGAAAATCAATTGTAGAAAATTTGACAGTGGCTCGCTGCAGCAGGATATTGCAGCAAGATAGCAAGTAAGGGTTTGGGGGTTGACGGTGGGAAGGGGATACGGGGTTGTTGGTTGTTGGTTGTTGGTTGTTGGCAGGGATGACAGTTTGCGGCAGGTTAGCTGGGGGTCAAGAGGGAAGACACGGGTTTACCAGTGGCAAGTTAAGGGGGTTACATGTGGCAGTGTTTACGGCAGGGGTTTACGGTAATAGGTGAGGTAGCAGGACGGCGAGTTTGGGCACGGTTTCACAGTCGGAGGGAGAATAACCTATCAGGCTTGGACGGGTGCAGCAGAGTTAAAAAATAGGGTTGATAGCACAGATTTTTTAAGAAAGTGGTTTTCAAAGGGCATGTGGGCGGCACACCAAGGAAGAACAGGCAGCCGCCCGCCAGTCAGGAGTCTATCTTCTATTCTCCTCTTTGTTTGACAAGCTTTTGGAAGAGTGTTTTGGGGTGGCAAAAGCTATTGCTCAATAATTGAGTTTTTATCATCCAATGATTACAAAAATAGGTCAAGGATAGGGATGATTTAGTCACAGCAAAGTTCTTATCCGACATGAGTTCTTCATTCAGTTCAGCCTGTAGTGTTATCTTGGCTTCTGACAAACTTCCCAGCTTGGAGGAAGCTTATTCACGAATTATGCAGTCCAACTTTGAGCCAGTTGATTCTACAGTTGTTCCTTCTCTTGGAGAATCTCGTGCATCTGTAGCAGCTATAGTTAGAGGAGGTTGTACAGGTACAAGCCGAGGAGGTGGCACACGACCTAAGTGCACTTTCTATGCCCGTATGGGACACATTGTAGAGAAATGTTGGAAGAAGCATGGTAGACCTTCTGCACCACCAGTGGGGACAGCCAACTTTACTGGCAGTACTGAGTTTTCTGAGCCTCCTGCTTCGAGTTTTGGCATCACTCTTACTAAGGAGGAATATGATAGATTTATTCTAGCTACTCAGCACCTAAGTACGGGATCTTATTCTTCGGCCAACTTGGTGTCTACTACTGGTAATCAGGCTACTTCCTTACTGGCTTCCAGTTTATCTCCTTCATGGGCAGTTAACTCTGGAGCTTCACAGCATATGATTGGTATGGAAACACTGCTTCATTCCATTGACTCACATATTCGACACCAGTTTGTGACATTAGCAGACAGATCAGTGCAAAGAGTGTTAGCTACTATGAAGCACGGATACTCCAAAACAGATGTTGTACCTGTATCCGATACGTATCGGATACCAATACTTCGTGGATACTCCTAATCCGTATCCATCTGTATCCAAACCGTATCCAGACGATAAAAACTAGAAAAAAAAATTTGGGCATGACATTGCTTGATTAGCATTAGACACCAGCTCATGTCTTAACCCTCTCTGCTAAGTAGTAGCTTGCAGCAAGGCTGTCACAGTTGCTTCCTTGAAGCAGTTCAAGGTTAGTCACCATTCCTCTTGCTAAATGCCAATCTTCCTTCTTCTCTTTATTGTTTGTACCTCTGTATTTTGGGATTTCACTTTTTAAAGGACTTTCAAGCACCGATACTCCAAAATAGGCGTCCTACCAGTACTGAATGCATATCTGATACTAATACTCCCTAGATACTCTCT
Organism: Alisma plantago-aquatica; assembly: GCA_963693085.1. NCBI lineage: Eukaryota > Viridiplantae > Streptophyta > Magnoliopsida > Alismatales > Alismataceae > Alisma > Alisma plantago-aquatica. The sequence goes on along the minus strand of OY856414.1, from coordinate 423,958,690 downwards.
AATACATACCAACTACTTCTTAAGTCGTATTCCTTTTTTTATTAGCAGGATATGACCTCAATGTAGCCAGGATACAACCAACCCATTTAACAGCCAAGAGAGCACCCCACTCGTGCGATCCCTCAAAATCCCAAAACCATGTGACTTCCAACTCTAGACTCCCCCTATTGTATTGTGATTTGAGAATGAAATTGGTATTTTCTGTTGAAATTTAAAAATAAATAATAGAAAAACTCTTGTAACCATGTACATGTATCTTATATTTTCGAAAATTGTCGTATCCCCATATTGTACCCGTATACATTTCTGTATCTATATTTGTGCTTCATAGTTGCTAGCCATACATGATAGAAGATAGTTTGGTATCACAGATGACACAACTCACTTTACAACACAACATTACATGATACATGAAATGTGAAAGGTTTAGAATAAGATATTATCATGTCTTTTTGTAACTTCTATCTCACATTAATATGAATGAAAGACCCCATTTTAAATCATTGTTTGATATTATGGTATTGGTTTCCAATTTCTTTAGAAATATTGTGATTTTTGAATAAAATTTGATTGTCTTCATCTATTTTTAAAATAAATATATTGGTTGTTTTTTAAAATATTAAAATAAATATTAAAAAATTGTTGTAACAATGACGTACTCGTATCCTATATTTTTTAAATTTGTCGTATCCACGTACCCATACCCGTATCGGATACGTATCCGTATCCGTGCTTTCTAGGTTAGCCAGTGGATCTGTTTTTCTGACTCCTAATATTGACCTTAGATCTATAAAATTATGTACTTGCATTTCCATTTAATCTTCTTTCTGTTGCAAAATTGATTGGTATTGTGAAATGTACGGTAACATTTGGTCCTTGTTTTGTATTACATGATCTCAAGCATATTAGGACGATTGGTGGGGGGGCTAGGAAAGGTGATCTCTACCTCTTTCATGGTGAAAGTCTGGCTCATCAAGTATTTGTTGCTCCAACTGCTGCTATTCTTTTGAGCGGTTCTCCCTTATTGTGGCACTACAATTATATGGACATGTTGCTATTCTTTTGAACGGTTCTCCCTTATTGTGGCACTACAATTATATGGACATGTTGCTATCCTTTTGAGCAGTTCTCCCTTATTGTGGCACTACAATTATATGGACATGTTGCTATTCTTTTGAGCGGTTCTCCCTAATTGTGGCACTACAATTATGCGGACATCCTTCTCTGGAGAGTTTGCGGAAGTTAGAGCCTATGTTATCACGTGTTTACATTAGTGTCAATCCTGTCAGCTGGGAAAACATCATAGGATGTCTTACCCTAGTCGTGTCAATAAAAGGACCCTACATCCCTTTGAATTCGTCTACAGCATAGTAACAAAAGTCTCCAAATTTTACAAAAAAATGGTGATTTTCACGACTTTATAGGCTCCTGAATTTTCACCACAATTAATAGTTTAGTTGCCGCTTTTTCGCGATTTATACGATTTTTCAAGAATCTTTGTGATTTTTCACGTTTTTTTCAGGATTTTCTCTTTTAAGTCGTTTGTTCTATTTTTACCAAACCATGTACAGAGAACTCCTAATATACACTAAACCTCCAACCCCAACTCTCCCGACATTCATTGTTATTATTTAACTATTCTTTAATTCTTTTATTACTTTTTTCACTCAATAAGATTGTACGTCTAGTGACCTTAATAGTTACATTTGTATCTTATATGTATGTATATATACATACAGATATATCTATACATGGGATCAAGAGAGGTATTCTCTCCCCCTCTCCCACGCCCGTGGCGGAGGTTGAACGCTCGGGAGGGTGGTAAACTAAGGCGGCAACTGGGGTTCGAACCTGGATCCCTTTGTTAGGGGACACCGTGCTTGACCACTTGAGCTACTCCTTGTCGACTAGATATATCTATACATGCATGTATATACATGTATATATGTGTGTGTGTGTGTATATATATATATAGAGAGAGAGAGAGTCAGGCTAGAATACACTCGAGTGTAAAAATCACGTTGTACACCCCAATGATGTTTGCCTATCTAGACCATGTTTTTCCAAAATCTAATCCATTGATCTTCATGGTTACAATAATAATAGCCCACATGCAAAATTTGAGCTCATTTGGATGAGTGTAAGTCACTCATCTAAGGACAACAAAATCGACGCACAAAACTAATTTGAAATGCATGATTTTTGCCTCCTTTAGATGCACGACCTATAAGTGTCCAAATGAGCTGAAATTTATTTTATAGTATGTTCTTAAGATATTTAAAAAGATCGACGGTTTAGATTTTTCAAAAAGTTATTGCATCTTTAAAAACGACTGAGGTGTATGGTGCCTCCGGTACACTCGAGTGTACACTAGCCTGACTCTCTCTCTCTCTCTCTCTCTCTCTCTCTCTCTCTATATATATATATATATATATATATATATATATATATATATATGTGTGTGTGTGTGTGTGTGTGTGTGCGCGTATATATAACCGACTTGTTCCTGATTTTTTCCGAATAGTTGACCGAACTTTGACCGAAATATATCGATTTTTTCATGCCTTTTTTCATTTTTTTTCCGAATTCCAATTTTTTTCGGGGTAGCCGAAAAGTTGTTGAATCCCAAATTTGTCACTATGGTCCACAGTGATGTTTGGGGTCTTGTAAAGGAAAGCAGAATGGTTTTCGCTATTCTATTACATTTGTAGATGATTTTTCTCGTATGACATGCATATATCTGTTAAAGAGTAGAGAGCTTGTGTTGTCCATTGTTAAATATTTTCATCAAGAAAAAAAGGTCCAGTTTGATTGCAATATTATAATACTTCAGTCTAATAATGCATTGGAATATATTCAACATGTTATGGCTGATTTTTGTAGTTCTGTTAGAATGGTACATCGTACATGTACACAGCAAAATGGGGTGGCTGAGAGGAAAAATCATGTGTTGCACAGGCGGGCCAGGCCGCCGAAGCCCCGCCCCAATCTGGGCGCCCAGAAGTAATACACGTAACTAAGCTTCTAATTTTACTGATTTGTATCAACTGATTAGTATTTACTTATCTACTGATTTGTATTTACTTATCTACTGATTTGTATTTATGTATCTACTGATTTGTATTTACTTATCTAATGATTTGTATTTACTTATCTACTGATTTGAATTTACTTATCTACTGATTTGGTACTGATTTTAATTTATGTATCTACTGATTTGTATTTACTTATCTACTGATTTGTTCATCTTCTGATTTTTGATTCATCACATTATTCAAATTTAGGGCTTTGTATTTGTTCATCTACTTTTTAAAATTATTTTATCATCTACTGATTTATATTTGTTTATCAACTGAGTTGTACTTTTTTATTTAATGCTTTGTATTTGTTTATCTACTGATTAGTATTTATTTATCTAATGCTTTAAGCTTTCTTATCTAACGCTTTGAATTTATATATCTACTGATTTGTATTTACTTATCTAATGCTTTGTATTTATTTATGTAGTGAGTTGTACTTACTTATCTAATGTTTCAAATTTTTTTATCTACTGATTTGTATTTAATTATCTACTGATTAGTACTTATCTACTGATTTGTATTTATTATCTACTGATTTTTATTTATTTATCTACTGATTAGTATTAATGTACTGTATTAACTTGTCTACTATTTGACTTAATTGATTTGTTGTTTTGTTTTATAAATGTACTGCCTCATGAATAAAAATACAAATAACATTTCTGATTTATGGTTTATGAGTAATCAATTTGTGATCAACTCAAATCAGCTTTACAAAAGCCCAATAAAGGAAAATGGCAAATATCTCCTAAGAACGTACTACAAATTCAGGTTTTTGAATGTACTACTTTTCTATAAATCAATTTAGATATATCGATTAAAATTATATATATAAATAATATATATATATATATAAACGTTTGGATACGCCTGGGCCTCTGCCAAGGCGCCTAGGCTGTCTAGGCGTCCATATGGAACGCCTGGTCGCCTGACCGCCTATACAACCATGGAAAAATCGTCATCTTCTTGATGTTGCCAGGACAATTACGTTCCAATCTAATGTTCCTTAGAGATTTTGGTCTGATGCTTCACTCACTGCTTGTTTTCTTATTAATAGGCAGCCTTCTTCTGGTCTTCAAGGATGTACTCCCTTCTCTGTTTTGAGCCCTAATGATCAGCATTTCCTTGTTCCCCTTAGGGTGTTTGGTTGTACCTCCTTTATTCACAACTTTGATCTAAAAGCCGACAAATTATCTAGCATGTCTATTAAACTCTCTTTCTTGGATACTCTAGCACTAGAAAGGGTTACAAGCATAGTTATCAGAACCAAACCAAACCGGTCCGTTCAATCAGTTGAACAGGGAACCGGTGTCTATACCGTTTCGGTTTGGCCCTAAACCCGGAAATCCCTTTGAATCGGGCAAGAACTGGTGAACCAACCGGTCCGGTTTTTACTGAGCCGGCCGAGTTTGACTGACCACTTATTTGTTGTATTTTTTGCTGAATTTTGTTGTTGCTGCAGGTACATTGCTATACCCTCCTCCCTTTTCCCTATTCCTCTTGTTTATCTTCCTCCTTATCCTCCTTTTCATGATATTTCAATAGTTTGTTGTAGCATTTGCTTCTGTTTTTGTTGCTACTTGTTGCTGCCTTCTTTTGTTGTATTGATCCTCTTGCAATTGCTCCGGTATCTCTCTTCTTCTTCATCTAGTCCCCTAGTAATTTCCATATAGTTAAAATATTCTACCTACCTTTTCTCATTCTTTAACATATTCCTACCGTCCTGCCAGGTCAATGACTATACAAAAGCCTAGTGCTACTGTCTATATTTCTATTCCTATAAGGTTTTCAATATCCTTATGCTGATTATACCGTGGTATCTCCTCATGTTAATGAAAGTTTATTTGATTACTTGATAATTTAACACAAGAAATGCACTTACAAATTGAATTATTGTCATTTCCGTGCTAGTTTTTGATATACTCCTAGATTTGCTTACTTTTTTCTTGACTTTTCATATATTATAAAGTAATAAAAATAATTTATGGTGTCATGCTGACGTCACCGGTTGAACCAGTGAACCGAGAACCAGAAGCCTCACCAATTCACTCACCGGTTCGATTCTGACAACCTTTGTTACAAGTGTTACTGCCCTAGTCTTCGTCGTATGTTTGTGTCTAGGGATGTCACCTTCCACTAGTCCACTCTGTATTTTGCAAGTGTTCACAATAAGGAGGAGCAATTGTGTGAGAGTGAGGGAGTGCCACCATCCAAAATCAGAGGGAGTGTCACAACCACAAAATAGTGAGAGTGTGTTACCTGCTCTTTTTTAGGATACTATGATTCAGGAAGAACCATTTGAAGTTGTTTCTTCAATTCAGCATTACTTACAAGTGTATCACAAACGAGGAAGACAAGAACATGATGAGAGGTAGTGACTCCAGTCCATGAGCCTTCCCCATCCTCCTCTGCTCAACAAGAACCGAAAGATTCATCTGATCTTCATGTTCTCATTGTTGTTCACAACGGTATTAGTTCTTGTACTATTCGTCATCCTATTGTGGGTGTTTGCTATCTATCCAATTTATCTAAGCAGGCTCGTTCCTTTTCTCTTGGGATTGATTTTATGACAATTCCAAAGAACCATTTGGATGCCATGAAGGACATTGGGTGGTTACAGGCTATGAATTCTAAAATGTCTGCGCTTATACAAAATGATACATGGGAACTTACTGATTTGCCCTCAAATAAGAATGTTGTGGGCTGCAGGTGGGTCTTTACTGTCAAACATAATCCAGATGGATCACTAAAGAGATTGAAAGCTAGATTGGTGAGACATATGGGGTTGATTTCTTTGAAACCTTCTCAACTGAAGCTCATCTTAATTCTGTGAGGATTACTATTTCCCTGGCAATCACCTTTGATTGGTCATTATTTCAGTTGATGTAAAAAATGTCTTCCTATCTACATGAAGAAGTGTACAAGGAGCAACCTCCTGGGTTTGTTGCTCAGGGGGGAGTGTCAGAAGGTGTGCAGATAGAAGAAAGCCATTTATAGGTTGAAACAATCTCCTCGAGCTTGGTTTTGATTAAATTTGTGCTATTGTATTACAGATGGGTTTCTCCCTTTTTGTGATTGATCGCTCCTTGTTTTACTCTAGTTCATCCACTGGATCCATTGTTATTGCAGTGTATGTTGATGATATTATTATCACTGGCAGTGATTCTGTAGGCATATCCAATGCGAAGGATGGATTGCAAAAGCACTTTTATACAAAGCATCTGAGCAAATTAAGATATTTTTTGGAAATTGAAGTACTTCCTGCTCGTATATAGATACTAATTTGTCTCAGAGAAAATATGTGATGTGTCTCAGAGAAAATAAATGATGGATCTACTACATGAGACGGGAATGAGTGAGTCCAAACCTGTGTCTACTCTTATGGACTATCACGTGAAGGGAAATGTTGATGATATTGACTATTCTGATCTATCGGTATTATAGGAAGATTGTTGGAAAATTGATATATTTGACAGTCACTCGCCCTAATATTTCCTTTGTTGTAGGAGTAGTGAGTCAGCATATGAGTTCACCTAAACAATCACATTGGACAGTTGTTTGTCAAATACGGAGGTATCCAAAAGTAGCTCCTGGAAAAGGAATTACATACTTTAGACCAAAAAATCCTAAATCTACCCTTGTTCTTACTGGCTATGCAGATGTTGACCGGGCTAGTAGTCAAAGTGATAGACGATCCACATTTGGATATTGCACCTTTCAGGGGAAACATCTCATCACCTGGAAAAGCAAGAAGCAGAATGTTGTGGCTCGCTCTAGTACAGAAGCTGAATATAGAGCAACGGCTCATGCTTGTTGTGAATTGCAATGGGTTCAATATGTTCTTTTTGAATTAAAAATTCATGTGATGTCCCCAGTAGAGTTCAGATGTAATAATCAAGTTGCTATCTATATTGCCAAAAATCCAGTCTTTCATGAACAAACTAAACATATAGAAGTGGGTTGTCATTTCATCAGAGACATCAAGAACGAGAAGGTCATGACTCCTCATGTCAAATCTGGAGACCAACTTGCTGATATTCTTACCAAGCCATTGAGTCCAACTATTTTTCAGAGTCTTAGCAACAAGCTGGACATACATGATGTGTACACTCTAGCTTGAGGGGGAGTGTTAATATGGTTATTTTATATTTTGTTTATTTCATTATGTAAATGATCTATCTTGCTCCCTATGTAATTTTCTTGTTCTATTCTTAATAAAAGGAGAGGAAGCCTAGTGCTCCTCTCACGCTACATTGCACATTGCATTGCGGCACGTACAACATGTGCAACAGAAGTCAATGGGGCATAGTCCCTATGGCCACAATTGAGAGGGGTGGTAGAGGGAGTCGTAGGCTAACACCGGATGGAAGATGAATTGATGGCAAGAAGGGGCGCAGCAAATGGAGTCAATGGGGCGTAATCACTCCGGCAACAATTAAGAGGGGTGGTGGAGGGAGTCGTAGGCTAACACAGATGAATTGATGGCAGGAAGGGGCGCAGCAAACGGAGTCGATGGGGCGCGATCCCTCCAGCCATAGTTGAGAGGGGTGGAGGAGGGAGTTGTAGGCTAAAACAGGATGGAAGACGAATTAATGGTAGGAAGGGGGCAACAATCAGGGTCACTTTCTAGAGTTGTTCCACGCCACCAACAAGCGGTTAGGCAACTGGTCGAGGTAGACACATGGAGGGGGAGTATGGCTGTGAGCCAGGCTTGTGGGCATTGTACTCCTATATCAGCAACCTACCAGAAGAGGTGGCATCAAGTTGCTGCTCCATATTGAAGGGGGGGGGGGGGGCTATTGCAGTCGAATGCTTCGAACTACCTCCTCTCGCAGCCCTTGACAATGCTAGGGGTAGGAGAAGAAAGAAACCCTCGAGGACATGATGAAAAGGGTTCCCCTTTTGTCAACGAAATAACAGGGAAAACATGGGTGGGAGGACACAATAATAAAGAATCTTACGGTGGTGAAAGGGTAGTGTACATTATAACAGTGGAACAAAAAAAAGGTCTTTATTTGTTTAGGAAGAAGTCCAACCTAGGGTTTGAACTCATTGCCATGATGGTTGAGTTATGGGATCTAGACCTAAGGTTTAGAAGTCAAACTCTAATATTAACCAGTGGGAAACCAAGATCCTAGAGAAACGAAATCAAATTCTTTATTATCCAATATAATTCAATTATGCTCAGATAATATCCCATGCAAAGTATTTATATAGACAGCCAATAGCTAAGACTCAGGCAATTGCGCATAATTGCCAAACTTAAATAAACTCCTAAAGCTTGATATATTGCAAAATTGACATAAAATTGAAGAACTTTCAAATTGGATCCTAATAAACAATCAACTTAGTGATAATATGTATCGAAGAGGCCATATAAGGCATAAGTGTTGCCTACAACCCTCTTCACAACTTCTAATATCAACTCCTATGTTTTTTGGTGCCACTCTTTCCTAGAGAGGTGTTGTAACTACTATTTAACTCTATTGTATAGAATACATAGGTACTGCATTTGTATATGTGTATTACACATTTGACCCTTGCAAGCAACACATTGTATTATCAACCTACCTAGGGCTAGAGAGTCGTGATTCGTGTTTTTTTGTTAAAATTAACATATATAAGATAGAGGTATAACATAATTAGAACTCTTCAATCAAAGTTTCTTTCAAATTCACATCATTTTCTTCAAAAAAATGGCATCAAAGTTTATCGAAGTTTGCGTATAAAATTCCCCGAAGTTTCCACAAACTTCCACTTCCACACCTAGCGAAATCGGCACGAAGTCGAAGTCCTGCACCAAGGTTGATGTTGTGGCACATCGTGATTGTTGTTGCTATAGCTTGCAGCGGCTGCACCAATGGTTGTTGCTATTGCTGCGGCATGTTGCTGCAGTGGTGGTGACTGCAGCATAAGCACACTACTGCAGCAAATTCTACCCCTGGGAAAGAAAACAGGGATTGAGGAAGAGAAATCAGAAGTTTGAGGGAAAACATAGAAGGTTTTGGGAAACGGAATTCAGAGGGCAGTGTTGGGGATAGGCGGGTTGGGGGTTCTATATGGCACAGCTATTTGTTTAGGCCTTTAGGGATTTTTCTTAAATGTGAAATGGTCAAAAGTCTAGGACTAGCATGTGGACCCACAAATCAATTTGGGCTCTGATCTATTCTCAAAAATTTATGCTTCGATTGCCTTAAAGGCCGATGACTGCCTTGTCGATGCAAAATGCCTCTTGACGCCTCATGCACTTTGAAACCTTGCATGCAACACATATACTATCTATTTTTTTCTCTGCATGAAGTCATGTCAATAGCATACTTTGATTACCTGTGATCAAATTCAGATTTTGCTTCGGCCATATATTGTACTTGCATCAAAATAATAATATAGATCATACATAATTAAGGGTGTGTTATTTCGAGACATTTCACAATTTAAGTCAATCCTGGGATAGTTATGACCAAGAAAAATCCCACAAATCTTAATCTCTTCTTTATGGAAATCAACCATGATGCATAAAAAAATCTTGAGAAAGCATCCAAAAGAACCTGATACTTCTTCTTGTGGATTGGAGTGTCATCAATAGTGCTGCCACCTATATCTGATGATGGCCCTCCCGATCTACAATCAGCAGCAAAATGTCCAACTCGACCACAAATAAAGCACTTCTCTTGTTGGCCAGGCATTGTGATCACCTATTTAACCAGAGGAAAAATTATTGCATGTACTGTTTATTAAGGTTCAAGCATGTACACAAGCTGCACTAACCTCCCTGAGAATGGAGAAGTGAATTTCATGAGTGGCCAGAGAGAGCATAATTAGATCTGCATCCTACAGAACAAAGGATATATTAAGAGCCAGAAGAACAGACACATATTAGGAAAAATAGACACGATGAAAACTATATTTTAATAAATACAGCTTACCAGACCATACAAACAGTGTCGAGTATTTGGATTGAAGCCAGGAAGATTACGTTGGAGCCGGATGTATGACATAATCTTGTGTTCTCCCTCACCAGGAACATTTGAATCAGACAGGATAACCTTCAAATAAGCACCCAATGTATAGCTCCATGAATACAGTTACACAAAGGAGTATCCTGAAATCCAGAATATTTGAAAAAATAAACCCAGCAAAAATCACTAGACTGAGCAACAAACTATCCAAGGTATATGCCGCCAAGTCTATATGGTTAGTACCTTAATGGATTGCCAACCAGAAGACTTGTTCAATTTCAAATGTATGTAGTATTGAAGAGCTACTGAAAGAACACACATAAATCGTGTCCCAGGTGTGATGACATTTGAGTCAGATGTTTCTAGCTTCTCTTTATCAGGTAAACTTTTAGCTTCACACTCAAATTCCTTTCGCAGTCGCTCTTCTTCTGCTACCTGAACATATATAGGCACTTCAACTTGTTAACCACCTATTCATATGAAATGCTATATATAACAGTAAACATTAAAGATGTTTACGGCTTGAGCTGCATCTTTAGCAGCTCTGAATCGCCGGGACCGTTGTTGATTCATTTTCGCCCTTGGAGCAACACCATCTGAAATTACCCACAAGAAAGACAAATGGCTCTGGTCAACCAAGAATACAAGAAGAAAACCCAAAGTTGAGCATCAGTTTACCAATGGCCATATAAATAAGCTTTCTCGGACGAACCAACCCAACTAGGTGATCAATATAGTCAAAAATAGACTTGAAAACATCATCATAAGTAGCAGGTGAAGGCTGGACAAAGAAACAGAATTGTATCAGGATAAGTAACATAAACTTAATTTTTAAAAAAAACTAGAATTTAATACAAAATTATAACTAAAACCACAACCAAGGAAATGTGTTTGCCGGTTTTCACTTGACAGCTTTGTCTGCATTACATGACTTGATATACAAAGACATTACTGACTAGAATATTAACTACATTCAACCAATCAAAAAAGGAAATAAACTGCATCCAAGAGACAGTGAGGCCTATAAGTAGAAAAAAAAAATTGCCGATTCTTACAAGTACTAACTTGTACTAAGGAACAAAAAAAGAATTTTTATATCCAGTGTGTTATGCCAACATAGTATATATAGTTTTCCTTCCGTCCTAAGTTACTAATCTCTAGTGAGGCAAATCATCTAGGAAGTTGCAGTAGAAGTATAGACAGGTTTTGCTTATAGCATGCAGCATTGAAAGTGCATCTCACAAATGACCAGGTAGATCATGGAACAGAACTAACGGAGCAATGATCAATACAACAAAGTTGGGGGATTCCAACAGATTGATAGACGCCATGAGATATCTGTTCATAGCATACGAACTGTAATTGGATGATAGCATGGCTATATGATATCTTTACTGTCTTAAACACAGATTAATTTGTAGAGCATGAATTATGGAAGAATTGTGTTAGAGTCAATGTTTTAAAAAACGTTAAGCGGTAATCGTGCGGACAGCACCTTGTAACTGGTTAAGCGGTAAGCGGCCGATTTTTTAAAAAACGGGTTTTAATTTCCTATATAATTTTATACAAAATTACATATATATGTATATAAATACTAATACTCTTTGAAACTTTTATATATATCTAAAGATTCTAAACACTCTACCCAACAGTAAAAACACCCAATTAGTTTATAAGATAGCTATAAGACAATAATTATAGCCATAATATAATAAATAATAGATTTGACATAGATAAAATACCCCACATACATGATTCAGAAATATTTTTGCATCACATGTTTACATAGTTAAGCAGTAAACAATAGACTCATTATTGGATACCTTTCTAACTTATTGTTATATGTGCATATCATCAATTAGTCATACATTACAGCAGTACAATTAACTAAAGTATGCATTCTAAAATTAGATAATAGTTACATATATTTTACTTGTATAAATTACACTTTACAACAGTACCCTATTATCCCAACTTGCATACAGTAAACAATAGACTCATTATTGGATACCTTTCTAACTTATTGTTATATGTGCATATCATCAATTAGTCATACATTACAGCAGTACAATTAACTAAAGTATGCATTCTAAAATTAGATAATAGTTACATTACATATATTTTACTTGTATAAATTACACTTTACAACAGTACCCTATTATCCCAACTTGCATACAAGTATGCATTCTATTAGACTAGGCTTATCATAGGATATTTAAGTTTAATATATTATAGTCAGTAATACTTGGGGCCATATAGTTTATATAAAGTTACAGGTGTACAGAAAAATTTACAAAAAACGGATAAAAAACGGCCAAAAAACGGGAAAAAAACGGGCAAAAAACGGAAAAAACGGGCAAAAAACGGGAAAAAAACGGCCGATTAATTACAAAAAAATTAACCGGCGATTTTAGCAAAAATCGAACGGGCTGGGTGTCTGGCCGATTAATCGGCCGTTTAATCGGCCGCTCAGGCCGTTTTTCATTTCACTGGTTAGAGTGGTGCTAGTTGTCTTTCTAAAAGTTCACTTCCATTACAGATGTCTTGCCTGTGTTGAAATAGATGGGAAAAAACATTGGTAAAGTTAGGAAGACTCGTGAACATATGCTAATCTAAAGGGCTAAAATTAGACTTTCATGTGGTAAATCTTCATGGTAGTCTTGGTCATTCTTCTTTAGATAATCTTAAAGTTTTAGTCCCTCGTCTGACTAACCTGTAAAAGTTGCAATATGAACCGTGTCAGTTAGAGAAACATACAAGGTCTGTCTTTAGGTCTAAGAAAAATCAAAGGACATAGTCTGTTTTTGAATTGATTCATTCCGATATATGGGGTCCGATCTTCGTCACTTCTAAACTTGGTATAGGTATTTTGTTATTCATGAGAATGATTTCTCTCGTGCTAAGCACTTTTATCTTATGAAAGAAAGATCTAAACTCTTATCTATATTTAAATACTTTTGTGCATAAGTGGAAACTTATCTTAAAAAGATAGCACTCTTTGTTCTTATAATGCCAAAAGAATATTTTATTCATGATTTCACCAATTTACCTCCACTCATGGCGGTATCCACCAGCCATCTTGCCCACATACACCACAACAAAACAGAGTAGTTGAAAGAAAGATCAATCACGCTATTGAGACTGCTCGCACAGTTTTTATAAATATGCATGTCCCAACAAAGAAATCGGGGGATGCAGTCCTCACCGCCACCTACCTCATCAACCACAATGCCATTACCCATCATCCAGAATCATATACATGTTCAGACTTCTCATCCTATAAGTTTGTGGAAAGTATTCTCCTGGGTTGCTCTCAGGTACAGAAGGGGTACAGTGCTATAAGTCCTACCTCACGTCACTTCTGTGTCTGCTAACTTCACCTTCTTTGAAGGCACGTCTTTCTTAGATGATCAGTACTTCAGTAACACCAGTACTTGTGGAGGAGCTCTTACTCTATTGTAGTGGAGTCTTTAGATCCTTCATTTACTGGTATTGATGATTCCCATGTTTGTGGTACCACCCAGCTCTGCTCTACCTCCCATTTCACAAGCCTATACTCATCGTACAAGTACATGTGAAAGGTCGGGTACAGGTACTTATAGAGGGTATTCCAGAGGCTCCTGTCAATTCAGCTCCTTCTCTAGATACCTCCAAGTCAGAAAGTCGAGTAAAGACAACCCTTTCTCCACCTAGTTCCTCAAGACCTTCCTATTGCATTGAATAAAGGGGTTCGGTCTTGCACACTCAGAAAAGCACATCATCATATTTCTAACTATGTTTCATATAGCCATCTTTCGACTTCATATTATGCTTGTGTTTCCTCTATATCGTCATTGATATGCCTCATCTGTTTAGTTGCACTTGATCACTCAAGCTAGAGTCATGCTATGGGGAAAGAGATGTCAGCTCTAGATCAGAACTAGACGTGGTCCCTTGATCAGCGCCCGTAGGGCAAGTCAGTAGTTAGATGATATTGGGTCTTTACATCTAAAGTGGGAGCAAATGGATGTGTTAATCTTATTAACAGACGTTTGGTTCCGAGGGCTACACTCAGGTCTAAGGTGAGGATTACTCAGAGACCTTTTCTCATATGGCGAAGATGGCATCCGTCTGCATCTTCTAGTCACATCCTAACATTAGTTCTTGGACATTACATCAACTAAAATTAAGAATGTATTTCTACATTGTGATCCAGATGAAGAGATTTACATGGAAAAACCACCACAGTTTGTTTCTCAGCTGGAGTCTCATCCAAGGTTTTAAAGTGTGTGAGGCGTAACGAGGCGTTTTTCTCTCAAAGAGGTGACGCTTAAGCCTCGAGGCGTTTGAGGCGTAAGCCTTGAAATATGTACGAGGCGTTGATAAATTATTAAATATTTAAATGTATATACATAAATATATATTATATGCATATATGTGTGTATATATATATGTGTGTGTGTGTGTGTATATGTGTAAAACATAAATATGTATATACAGGCAAAACCAAGACTAAATAGAAGTGATTTCTGTAACTTAATAAGATTAAATAGAGATCAAAGACTACTACAATACTATAATAAATATTTAGCAAATAATGAGTATCAATGATTGTAATATTATATCCATTTAAGAATTAGTAGGAACAAGGAACCAAAATTACTTAACAATGAAATGAAATTCACTGACATAGTAAATAAAATGGTAGCAATCAAAGACAAATTTAACCTTGAAGATTGAAAGATCTCAATCATAAAATCATAGTGATAAATTCACTTATAAGAAAATGATAAGTAACTACGATAACAATCAATAGAAAACTTTTAGTAAATGTTTGTAATAATCTTAAAAGTAGAAAAGTTGGTGGGTAACATAAGACATTAGCATCCATAACTGAGGTGTGCGCCTCAACTAAGCCTCAAAGCCTCATTGTTGTGAGGCGTAAGCCTCAGTCCGGGGCAATGAGGCGTAAGCCTCGAGCCTCGAGGCGTACTTAGGATAGCCTCACCTTGAGGCGTAAGCCTCAAGAGTCTCAAGGCGGGTTTTTTAATACCATGGTCTCATCTAGTATCTCGTCTTCATAAGGCTCTATATGGGTTGAACCAGTCACCTCGTTGGAAGGTTCAACACTGCCTTTTCTGAGTTTGGTCCCTAGAGATGTACTATGGAACTCAATCTTCTATAGGCGATAGAATCATGGTAGTATCTTTCTGGTGGTATATGTTGATGACTGATAAAGCCCTAGTTTAGGTCCCTATCTTGTGTTATTTTGCTCCTTATTCACATCAAGATATTTATAGTGCGTGTTATTTTCAATAATTACCACCTATTGTCAAATGCACTTATGGAAGCTCTTTGCATGTTTATAGGTATTTTGGCAATAACTGATGGAACGGAGAGAAGAATGATGATCTTAGGACTTCACCAGCCATAGAGGAACCTAAAGTGAGCCCAAAAGCTACCCCAACCTACTCTAGGTGGCCTAGGATCAAGTTGGAGAAAAGAGCACTATATATGGGCACTTAGACGACTCAAGTGCATGCCAAAGACCCCAAAACGGGCATGGTATCTCACTACAGCCGTGCTATAGAGGCCTCCATCACAGACTTGATCAGGTTTTGGAGAAGACTAGTGCATTCATTTCACCATACAAGCAGAATGGTCATGGCCATTAAGAGCCACCACAACCATGGCTACCAAAACGGTTGTGTTGGCAGCTCCACCACAATGACAGTTACCACAGTAACAGTCTCATTCTACCTCATCTACCACGGTCGTCGCACCCACCACATTTGTGCTACCCTCAAGCCACCACGGTTGTGGTGCCCACTAAGGCCATGGTACCTCACATCTAAATTCCCACATTTTATTTGATCATTTCACCTCCACCACCATGACAGTTCTCCACCACTAGGGTCGTTCTTAGACCTACCCTCTACAGTCGTGCTACCCATCTAACCCTAATGCTACCACTTTTACTACTCTACGCCCACTTCACCCTAGACCACCTAGGCCACTATATATACATTAGTGGCGGTTAGGAGTCAAAGGTTAGCATTAGCAGCTCCCAACCATCATAGCTGCCTCTTACTCCTCTCCATCTCATTCACTCCATTTCCTTTCATTTTCCACCCCAAAACCCTATTTTTCTAGGGTTTAGCCCATATCCACCTCACTTTCTATGCCATTTCACCCACTTGACCTCAATTTTATGTGGCTCATACTGTTATAGTAGTTGTTTTATACTTTTCATGTCCAGTCTCGTGTATGGTGACTGGTGAGGACCTTTTTTATCTTTACAATGCTTAATTTACAATGTGCCTCGAAGGGATTGTGTTAATCCTTGTTAAAAATCATACTACCCCGTGTACCAATATTAAAAATTAACAAAATGTGCTATGGTTATAAATTGCATAGGCCATATTTTTTTATATATTTGTATCATAATCATAATAAAGCATATCTATCTATATCGGCTGTAGCTAAAACATGCATGCATGGGAGAATTATTCATGATTATAATACAATGTATGTACATAAGAGGGAAATCAATCCGATTAGGAAGGAGGAACAAAAGGCAACTAGGTATGTGAAGGCGGCAAGGCGCTCAATACGTCTAGGCCTTATATGGAAAAAGATGTGTTGCCTACAGACCCATTCAGGTGTTAATTTCCTTCTTATAACTGGGCCCGAGTGGTCAATCCTATTTGTGTAACATATTTCCTTGGGAGTACATCAACAAAAAAGTAGCAGTGTGCATATGGCAACAATCTAGGACATAGAGCAATGTTTCATTGAAATAGTAAGTACACTAGTTTTTCTCTTTCTTAGATGTTTGCATCCTCATATTACTCTACTTAGTCTAATTCATCATATCTGCTTCAAGAAGACGTCCAAGCTCTGACCTGTGCGCTTCTTGTAGAACATTAAATGCAAAGTTCAAGCTGAAAGCTGAATGGAAGGTAAATATAAGTGACAATGGGGAACGGCGTACCTTGCCCTCGGGATGGAAACAGGGGTGAATTATCCCGTTCATGTCGAGGTAAAGGTTGTCAAATTCCATTCCATTCGGGTTGGGTCTGGAAACGTCCACTGGGAGGACGACGCCTCCGGGGCCTACTTGAGGTTCTTCCTCTACCACGTCGGAGATGCTGAGCGGGTATCGATCAGCCAGCCACCTGTAGAACGCCGGCACTCCCATAGCGAAGACCACGGGATCTCGGTTAGCCGACTAGGGCTTTCAAAACGGTAATAGAAGAACACACGCAGCAAGTAACGCGGCGGGAATCGGAGAGGGTGGGTATGGATCAATCTGAAAGGTCGTGGGATAAAAAAAGAGGACAGTGAAATTGTGTAGGAAAACAACACAACGGGAAGGATGCAGTTACTGGGACACCAACGTCACTTGTATAATAATTAATTATATCAATCGCGAGTCCCCGGAAAGAACATGGGTGTATATTCTTTAAGCGCTGCTGCGCTTGAGCTTGTCTAATCTCTCTTGTTTCTCTAGCCCAACCCAACTTTTGAACCAACTTACAAGAATTGTCGCTCAGCGCCCTATTAAACAACAGTCTTTGATCAGTTTGGGCATTTTAGATCCGTTTCGGAAGTGAGTGCTGGCTTCTGTGTGAATAGTTTGATTACAAGTGGGACCATAAAGTTTCATACACCTCCTTAGTCAAGATGGTTTTTTATCACAATTATATTTGTTATAAAATTGCTTACAGAACTCGATTGTAGTCACAACCCAGTCATGAAAATCATAATAGGAACTCGGGTTTTTTAGTTTTTGCCACTTGCCATAAACGAGTCATGCCTTCGTGGAAACTTACAAATGTTTACCAATTGTTCTACGTCATTTTCCATTAATAAGCAGTTTCCTCAAATATTACCTTGACACTATCGCCATTTGCCTTCGACACAATAATTGTGTTGGCATGTAAAGAGTGGCATAGCACCCCTTCTGTCATTTACGTGCAAGGTCATTTACAATACAATCAATGTCAAAGACAACGTTGCCCACACAAATGTCAATCCACAGAACTCAAGACCTATATCTTCCATCGTTACTCCTATTCAGGATTCTTTTGGTATGAGTGTTCGAGAAAAAAAGGTTTTGAACTGTCCTTATGTTGTTTTATCATGCCTAGTTTTATTAGCCCCAAATTTTCATGGTTGTTGAACTTAAATATTAAATCATGGTACAGTCTATTTCTAGGCAAACTAGTCATGGATTATGCATTAGCCTATGGACTTCACTTGTCAATTAGTTATCTAAGATCTTAGTTCATACAAACAGGGGTACTAGTCGTGTTATATGACAAGAAACTATAGTTATCTATAATCAAACATGAATGTGCATAAAAAGTCGTAATAAAGAAAGAGTTAATAATGATGTCAGATTACTCCATGTCCCAAAATAAATAAAACTATACGATATAACATATTGAAAATCAACTATAGTTAATATATTCCAATACACTATAACATGTTTAAAATCAATAAATGTGCATATGATGTGTTGTAGGCACTAACCCTAATCTAAGAGTGATGTGTGTAATAATACCTACACTATTGGGATAACAAAGATAATATATAAGCAATGTGACATGAAGCATACAAACCATAGAAGATGATTCAATGAGTAACATAGAGACTAGATGAGTAAAACTAAGTTTATTGTGTCACCCTGGCTTATATAAATTGTAAAATATCAAGATATGTTATTATGACTCTAACCTTGATTTTTTAGACTGAACGACAACTTGTTTACTTCTCTACAAGTGACCAAACAAGGTTAGAGCTATACCGAATACACTTCCTCATATACTAATGGATATGTAATGGACATATAATGGGTAACATTAATGTGAACCCTAACCATGGTTACTTATGACCTTAACTATGTTTTGGGCCAATAAACCATGAAGTGGTGATGAGTTTGGACCAATATAGCTTAACCATAGACTTTGGAAATTTGATTATGCATTTATGATGAATAAGGATGGCTTTGAGCCAAGTCATGAATTGTTGTTGACTAACCCTAACATATACATGATTGGCTCCATATATAGTACAACGATGACCTAATAAGATTAGAACTTCATAACATTGCTCGATATATTAATGGACCTAATGAATTTCTTTTTCTAAACATATGTAAGTTGAGATCATAAAAACATATAATACATGTCACATTGTTCTTTAGTTTGTGCATAAAAGCTTAAACAGGCCCATATGTAGTTGGATGTGAATGTACATTCATAAACATTAGCATGGACTAAAATGTGCATAAAATATATATAAGAGTGAATATTCGAGCAAGATATTATGATATGTCTCTAGTAATGATAGGATGGTATTGATGATACTATGAGTGTCAATCCTAAATGTTGAGGATAATGGTATTATGTGGCATTAGCTATTAAGATAATAGGGACAAATTGTGATTTAGTTGAAACTCATAAAAGGAAAATTTAAAATTCAAATCGAAGTCCAAATAGTTATCTACATATATTTTTTCCCAATATACATAGTATTAATCTAAATGTATGATAATGATTATGTTAATTAATTTTAAACAACTTAATTTGAATTGTATATGGATTGGATCTAGATTTAGTCGACAATTGATCAAAATTCCTATCAATTTATGTCACGCGTCTTTGTGTTATCTAATTCTATTCCCAGTATGAATCTGACTTGGGTAATTGGGCAAGATTGTGATTTCTTGTTATTCTCCCTCACCAGCGTACATATCCTACTGGCACTCCATATTCATGCGGCCTTTCTCCTCCCTTATTTTTTCTCTTTGTCCCTCCTTGTCTCTCTATATCCTCCTATTCATGCTCCTCTCTCAATCCCAAACTCAATAAAAGCACATCTCCTCAACTTTCCAGTCAAACCATGATGTTCTTCTACTCATATTTCCTACCTCCTTTTGGTATCATTGTCACAATGTCCCCTATCAACTATATATATTGCTTACACCCCCATATTATAGGGGTTTGTGGGAAGGCACAACATAAATACAAAAAAAAAATCAACAAAACCCCCTAGGAACGGATCTGACATACCTATAAAATGTCAGTATATTAAATATATAGAAGGATATCAAATATAATTTGTTACACATTATTTGTCCAACAACTAGACATGTCTTATGTCAGTGTAGAACCTACATTTGTGGATCTAGATCTGAAGTCATTGTCATCGTATAACAAAATTATTGTTGCTTTCATATTAGTACATCAGTGTCTTGTGAAACTCGTCCTCAAGGCCTTACTATAAGTGTCTCAGTCTGTATGTTGTCCACTTGGATGCATGAGCTCTTAGCACACCACCTTGGTTTCTACGAGAAAGCATAACTGGATTCTTAGACATGCTAGTGTTTCTCTATCTCATTCTCCTCCTATCATGGTTTATCATCCATAGGATGAGTTACTCTCTCTTTAATAAAAAATAATTCTTATAAAAATCATCTATCAATGTGTGTCTCTCCTCTTGGACATCACCCCTTTATATAGGAGAATCATGGATTTTCCAAAAATTCAAACCCATCCCTAATCGCTACTTAAAATAGAATCGAGATAGGAAAACCCATATTGGCTTCTAGTTGACTGACTGGGACATCTAGTTGATCAACTAGGTCCTAGTTGACCAACTGGTAGACCAGGTTGACCGTCTAGTCAGGCCAAGCAAGTCAAAGTCTGATTCAAAATTGACTAGTTTGATTTCAAATTGAACATGTTTTCTTTTTTTACTTCATTTCTTGATTTGTGTCAATTTGACTGACTGGGATACCATCTAGTCGACTGAAATGTTACTTTCCAAAAAGGATGATCAATTAATCACATGACACGTAATCAATCAATTGATTAGACCTATCTTTTTTACTGGCTAGCTTCTCATTTAATTGTTTGGAAATTAGTCTTTTCATAACTTAGAACCATTCCAATGATGTATTTGATTGTGAACTTGTTTTCCCTTATGTATCCTTATGTGTGTGACTAGGGATGGCAATGGTTTTGTAAAAAGATCATATATGTGAATAACTGCACCATATTTTACAATGCATACCAAGTTATGATATAGATATGGTTTTAAATTTTCAAAATCGTTGCGATGTGGTGTAGTGTAGTTATAGTTTCATAAGAGGAAAAAATATTGCTTATAATTTATAATTAATATATATAAATACATGTAGAATATTATCATAATCACATTATTTATTGTTGTTCTCATATAGGTTATTATATCTTAACTTTTAAATGGCATATCATGTATAGAGAAAAAGGAACTTTCACTTTTTACAATTATTGTACACATGGATGTCCTCTTTGTCCAACTAGTAAACATACACGTGCCTTTTTCATGTGAAAATATAATCAATAATATTTTACTTTTATATATTTTGCATTTAATATTAATATGTGAATTTTCACAATCATATGTATTCATTTGTATAATGATGATAAAGAGAGTTGTTGTTGTTGGAGGAATCATCTAATGTTGACCATTTTAATTATTGTAAACTTATATCATATAGATCTCAAATAAAAACATGCAAGAATTACAAAGGAGATATAGATAATTAACGTGAAAATTGTTATTACTATAAGTGAATAACTATTTGGTGATAGAGAGTTTTGGTTATTAGTGGAGATAAAAATCAAGTTAAGAAAAAACAAAGGTAGATTAAAAGAATATGTGAAGCATAACTGAGAGAGAGTAATACAAATACAATTCCTCAATAAATACTTTAATATTTCACCACCCTCCTATATCAATATTTTGACTTCTCCCTCTCTCTTAAAAAATATCATTACATTTAATTCAAATGCTATGTTACTTTTCTTTGATCATAGATAAATATATAGAGGAAGATATTTAGCTCACATGTTTTAAAATTTAGAGAATAGCTTAAAGGAGATGATAGAGTTCAGGAGTCATTTTAAATAGGATAATGTTGTTTAAAAAAAGTATGTATATTAGTAGTGGGATACTTCATGAGTCGTCTTATAAAAGAGATGGTGTTTGATCTTTGAATAGGAAGAATATGTGTAGTTCAAATCAAAATATTTGTGTTTAGTGTTTTAAAAAAAATAGGATGTTTGTTCACATTAATTAAAAAGTTGGTGACATTGTTGTTTCATATTGTCTATGTTGTTATTTCCAATTTTTATGTACAGTTTCTTCATTTTTTTATCATATAATTATACTAAGAGTAATAAACAATTTGTTCCTAGTGTGGTGTGGTGTGGTGCACTACGGTGTCGTAAATCATAGTTTTTTGGTGGTACATTATGGTTTCTCATAGTGAAAACTGTTGTGGATATAGTGTGGATATGATGCTTGATTTTCTATATTGGTGTGGTTATGATTTGATATAAACTACACCACATCCATGCCACTACCATACATATATTTGACATGTAGATTTCATATTACTTTGGTAGCGATGTCAAAGACCTCACAACCAAAAAGCAATATCTATCATTACACCATTACTACCCAAGTAATAGAAATTTGTTGGAGAACAAATTCAGTATAAAAGTGACCAATGTAACTATGATAGTATGATCCCTTTATCAGAAATATCTAGATTGAACTCATACATAAAGTAGTCATCCTTTTAATATTCAATCTATATCTTTTAAAATTAAATAAGATTATTCAGATTGTTTGAGCTTAATATTAAATATTAACTCACATGAGCATGGTCATGTATTTCATATATCACTTATCAAGTGGCCACAATATCATCCAATTAGAGGGACAAATTTCATGTATATAACTCATAATAATCAACAAGTGTCACAATGCACCCAATAACTACATGTCTGGCCATCCTTATTTAGAATCGTGTTGGATAGTGTTAAAGTACATTGAACAACATATGATCATTGGAGTGACATTAGGTCTAAGGATCATAGTCACTACCTACCACATTGGTAGTTTACTCAAAATGACATGTTATGACTTCCATGTGTCTTCCTAGAGTCGAACATATAGTATAAATTGTTCTAGAAAATAATCATATATTTGAATCAATACCCCCACAACATGAATACATAAACATAGCCATCATTATGTACACTCACCAATCTTTTGTATTGTTGTTGTCCCATAATATCCACAACAATAAATGACCAAAAACATATAAGGATAATGAATACTCTTAAGTATACACATGATCTCATGTTTAAGACCTCAACTCAAACCATATGTCATAGACTAAAAACATTCTTAGCACATTACTATATGCATTCATTGTCCCAATAATGAAACTAACATACTAAGTGGAAGTGTATTTTATTAATATTCAAATCATATGCATTGTATCCTTATTAAAATCATCACATGATGGATTTTAGGGCATACAACCAACACATAGAACCCCAGATAGAAATTCTACTAGTTCATTTGATCCTTATTGCCTTGGTCTTACAACCTCAACCTTGTCTTAGTGTATGCCATAAGTTGATCTTCCAACACACTTCTAGTATCATAGTAAGGAAATCAACCAGATACTTTTGTTGTGTTATCTCAAAAATTTCTAATCTAGTGATTTGCCCATGTGACACGTAATTTTTGGTTCCCTCTTTTTGACTCCTTTTCCATTTGTGTTTGATTCTCAGTGGCAATTGAGTGCTTTCATTGGTGGGATTAAGAGAGAAAGATTCCCCCACCCCCACCCATGGTGGAGGCCGAACGCCTAGGAGGGTGGTAAATCAAGGTGGCAATTGAGATTTGAACCCGGGTCCCTTTGTTAGGGGACATCATTCTTGACCACTTGAGCCTTTCATTGGTGCTTTCATCTGTGATATCATTTATTAGCTATGTCATTGAATTGTAAAGTGGTATGGAGTGTTGGTTTCCAAGGTAGGCTTATTTTTAGTGGGTTGTGAATAATATATTATTTTGTTTTAATGACATAACAAGGAGGTTTCTACTCTAAAACTTACATGACCCGTGTTGGGATCTCTTTGACTGAAGGAATGTTGAGTTTTCAAATAATATCTTGGCTTAACATGATTTGCAACGAGTTGTTATCACAGAGGTCACCGTGGATTTTCTCTTCACTTTATAGAGGAAGAACAATGGTTGTTGTAACATTCTAATTATTCCCCCTAGTTTTATTTTGTTTGTATCACACTTTTAGGGTTTTATACTCATTTTCTCATTGATTTTTTCAATGTTAAATTATGTGGAGATTTTAAGTGGGTATTATGACCCAGTGATCCCTACATGCATCAATCTTTGATGCTTGATGCATGGTTATTGATGTCATTTTACCTTCATTTTGATTCTAATAAATCAATTGATTGATTTGAGTTGATTAATTCATAACTTATTCCATGGAAATCATAATTTACAAAAAATACATGTTGGAAAAAAATATCTCCACAAATATACATAATCGGTAACCTAAATCCAATGATAATGAAAGATTATATTCTAGGATTCTAACTTGTACACATACACTAATTATCCTCATGCATAATTCAATATTAGATGAACGATGCCTTGTAAGTATTTAGGATTTTACTATGATAATTTATACATATTTGAGATATGTTGCATCTCATTTCAATCATATTCCTCAATTTCTTATATAATGTTTCTCTTTTTGACCTGATTGTGACATATTGCATGAATGCCACATGTTTAAATTTATTTTACCCGATTGAGTCCAATGCCTTGAAAATGACCTCATGGAATGTTGCAAATGCAAATTGAACCCTTTCACATATACAATTTATATTAATACTATTTGCACCTTGTTGCACTATATTCATCAATTCATGTAATGGAAACCCTGATTGCCATATGTTGGTCATGTTATCTCAAATTCATATCTTATTTTTGAAATGATACTTTTGATCCATATTTGGTGTTGTATCCTTTCAAGATGATCTGACCAAACCTAATCTTACCTCTCTAATTATGTCTTAGATATGCTTTATCAGCTATGTCATTGGGTCTTGATGGCCATAACCTCTCTCTCTCTCTTTATATATATATATATATATATATATATATATATATATATATATATATATATATATATATATATATATATATGTGTGTGTGTGTGTGTGTGTGTGTGTGTGTCTATACTACTTTAAAAAGAGCGAATGTTTTATTTGTAATTACAATCTTACCATTTTTTCTTTTAAAAAAAGCTCCAACCAATCACCACACAGTAATTAAAAAATGATGCCTTCTCATGGTTTCTCTCTCTTCTGAGATTGTTTCACAACTTTTCTACTAATTTTGTTCGGATTCACTATCAGCCTAAATAGTCGATTATGTTTACAATTGCCTCAACCTACATGTTCCGATGCACGTCCACAAAAATCCTAAAGTGGAGATGACAGTCAATTATTTTTACAATCACATCTGCCACGTACAGATCGCAAGGGTCCCACTTCAACAACAACTACATGCATGAAACATGAACAACAATCGCAAATCTATCATATGACCTATTTCCATCATGAAGATCTATGTGCCGACCCATAAATATGGTTTAGATGGGACATCATCATGTACACAAAGATGGAACCAAGACGACGAAGCAGTAGAATCCATGTGTACTCAAGGTAGAACCAAGACAACGACGACAAAGCAGGCGAGCACCAACAACATTATGAGAGGAAGAGAATGTGACAATGTATAAGAGGAGGAACCATTGTAGATGTGTCTACAAATGCTTCCAGAGTCACCATCATGCTCACGATTCCCAGGGCGACGATAGGAAACCTATTGAAAGAAGTACTACAACAAAGTTGATGCCACATACGAAAGGGTTGTTCATTGACAAGTTGTTGTGTTGGCCGTTTCTATGGATGTTTCACCACAAACTTCTCACGGTTTTCATGTAATGATTTAAATTTATGCTACAATACCCTAGTCAATTAATAAGAAAGAGTCATATATATGTACAATGGTAGAACTAAAGCAAATGCAACGTATATTCTCTTTTCTCTCCTCCATCAATTCATTACCCACTTAACCTCATCGACACATGTTTCGAATAGAGAGTTGGGTTCCACTTCCATCAGAGCATTGGATTTTGGGTTCCGCATGCCTAGAGTCGTACTGACTGGTTCTCTTTGCTACTCAGAATGTTGATGAAGTTATCCCCAAAATTGGTTCTGGTTCAGATTGCTGTTATGAGGCTGACATCAAAGAAGAGATCAGGACAGGAAACATAGTAGTAATATCTGATTTGAAGATAGGAAGCGTGGTGATGGATGGAATTTGATGTTATTTGTTGGTTACATCAATCAAGAAACTGACTTTTGTACGAGCAACATGAACAACACTATCGTTGTATAAAGGAACATTGTTGTGAGATGTATTTGTTGTCTTCTTTTGTCTTTTTAAGTATAAGCTTTGTTGTTTGGCATTATAAATTTAAAGCTTTGAACTACACACTGTCTTGTTTTCATATGTTTTTATCATAAGTATTACAGATTCTGATCAAGAATACCCTTTGGTGAGTGCTGACAACTACTTCACCCACCTACATCACTTTACTCATGTTAAACCTCATGTTAAACACCTTTCTTACAGTAATGAATAGTTAGAGAAAGCAGTTGTAAAGAGCCACCATTAGGCCACGAAAACATACAACCTAAAGCTAAAGGTTCATAGAGTCTACTATTTGGATTGTTGTACGTCTCCGTCTCCATTACTAACGAGCTTGCAGTGTAACTGCGTAGAAGAACTATGGTTATAGCAGGTCAGTAATGTAAACTTGTATATGTTATAGCAGGCTCTATGAGTGGGTTACTGTGGCAACACATCCCACTATCACATAGACAACGAGGTGTTACGCGAAAACGTACGGAAATAACCATTAACCAAAGATTACCAAAAAACACGAGTTAATTAAAACCGATTGTAGAAAGTAGATAAACTGAGAAACTATTACATTCTGGTCTTCATCCTGCAAGAAAACATATTATATAAACATTTACAAGCCTTGATACGTGTCCACAACTTAGGGGATCAGCTGTCAAGCTACCACAAGAGTTCATCACCTGAAATATATACAGAACAACCCACATCCGGCCAGCAGCAGGATATACAAACCATCAACAACTATACATCATGAAACAACGTCAAAACACCTCCAAGGACCTGAGAGTATAGGGATGACTCTAAGACTCTACTACAAAATGACCAAAACAATAGCATGTCCATTTCTTGGCTTCTACTGCTCGGCCGCAACTCCGCGACCACCACCACGTCTAGCTCGAACACCTGAAAACCAGTGGGGTGAGACAATTGAACATTATCCCAGTGAGAAACATAACTCCCCGCCAAAACTATAAAACCAAGAGGATAAAGCAACAACAGAAGATAAACAGTAAAACGTAGAATAATAACAGTCTATACAACAAAACTATTTGTACCATCAAGCTAACCAGGTTGTATGGAAGACAGATCATCAATTATCTCTTTATGGAACATAATTGACAAGATAAGATTATAAGATCTTATCACATAACATGAGGAACGTATAAGTAACTGCATGTATAACAAGATTAACTGCACAAGCAAGGCCTCAACCAAGGTTCTGTGTTTTGCCTTAAGCATTAAATACTATTCGACTGGATTATGTATTATTATGCCCTGAGGAAGTGAGCCGTACCGCTCAAATCCAACCTTCGGTTGCGAAACCCAAAGCCGGTGCCATACAAGGTCAAATGGAAGAGCCAGACTCCACGACCTCCCACCTCATAGTCAGTGTACGAGTATAATACAAGCAGGACCGCAGTCTCGTGCTTAAGTGGCCTCAACCACAGGGTCAGCTCCATAGGCTACCCATCTGCTAGCCCACCTCGGTACAGGTCTCGGCGCTAGTATATCTGAGCCACGGGCCATTTCACCGTGCTTTGAGCCATGAACGCATTCATTCTCTCATATCACATATCCTGATCCATGGGCTTGTTCACCATGCTCCTATACACATCCTGAGTCTGCAACCGTAGCTGCACTCGAATCCTCACTATTTTAGGCTAGGAGAAACCTCGCACATTCAACAATATGAGCTATGGGTTAATCCGTAGGAGAACTTGTTTCACCATCACCAACTTCTGACGATGATGGATCTATGGCCAGGGCAACTGCATGATATGTTCCACTATAATTAGTTAGTATCTTTTAAGTGGATTGCAAGATTCATCCAAGGTTGTATAACATGCAAACTAAACAAGAATAAGCAATATGAAACTCAACATTATGCTTTCATAGTAAACAACGTCATCCTGATCCATCTCAAGGATCCAACATTACATGTTATCACTTGGCCTCTTGCCAAATAGCTAGATCCATCTCAAGGATCATCATATTGCCATGGGATCTCAATCCCTGATCATTTGGTGCCATTAACTTAGGTACTTTAGTCAAACCTAGGTCCTCAGACCAAAATGCATCATATATGATATCTCATCATCAAGAGTAATCATTAAAACAATGTTACTCAATTATATATACCTCATAGCCCTTTACCTAGCTATGCAACTGTGTGGAACACCTGCATGGTTAGTATGCACAATCATTATAGACTTAACATCAAGATCATATTATTGATATATAGGTCAACTTGATGATTAGGTGCTTTATCATTCATGCCTCAACCTGTGATCATAGATAGAGTTCATGCAAGGAAATCTTATATGCTTATCATTATCTCAGCATTATACATAATATCAAGATGATCACATACATATGAGATGTTGTATTAAGATGCATAGATGTGGTCTACTATATCGAGCACATCCAGGGTTACCATCATGACTAAACGTGATAGAGGAATAACATCCAAGATATCAGTTTCTATAAGGGACAAGACCCTCACTAAAGCATCCACTACCCTCACCAGAGGTGGTATCGGGAAGGGCACTCTCACCTATCGCCCAACTCATAATGGACAACACATATCGGCCAGGCACACCAGATAATATCGGCCAAGCACTAGGTGTGATGGGCAATGTTGTGTTGTCATGTAGTGCACTCACCAGAGTCGTGCATTGTGGTATTGTGCAACGGGGTGTCGTGCTTCATGGCAACGGTCACAAGGCTACCTCCTCAGGCTAGGTGTATCGGGAAACAAGGACCTGTTATGTGATGCCCGACACTACACCACCAACTAGCTAGCAAACTACAAACCTCCACGCACCACGACGTCAAACCATCACAGAGGCTAAGGTATTGTGCAAGTTACTTATCAAGGGATGATGCCCGACACACACCAAGGCAGGGACCCCTGGTGACGTTCGTCACAAGGTCAGGGACCAAGGTATATCGCCCACTACAGCCACCAAAACAGAACGTCCACAACTCTAGGGCAAGAGGGGTATCGGGCAGCACCTCCCCCAAGACCATATCGGTCAAGATGGTGCAACACCACAAGGTCATCATCAACCTCAAGCATAAGGGCATAGAAACCCTAATGGATCAAGAAGATGGCTCACCTCTCAACAACTAAGAGAGAGGGGTCTTGCACATCACCTATCACCAAACGGGAAACACATGGAACAACCCTAGCAAGGTTCACAACCACCACAAAGCTCACCCTTCAAGTCCATGGTGAGAGGAGGGTGTTGCTCAAGTAACTAGAATACAAGCTCACCTCTCAACTTAAACGAGAGAGGGGTATTGCCCATGCTACTAGAACTCAAGCTCACTCCTCTAGACCAAGGAGAGAAAGGAGTATTGCTCACCAAGAACCCTAGAACACATGGTTCGGCTAACAATAGGAAACTAAGCAAGAAACTATATTAGCAACATATTTAGCTGATCATAAGCAACATATAAACAAGAACATAGAAGATGGTAATGTAGTTAAGGTTAGGAGTTATGTAACCCGCCTTAAGCAAGCTCCAAGCTCCTAGCACCAAGCTTCAAGCACCACCAAGGAAGAAGGAGAATCCAAGGCAAGGATCAGCCACCAAGCTAGCAAGAAGAAGAGGGGATATCGTGCACCAAGGGGAAGGAAAACTAAGGAACTAAAGGGATCCTTAACAAGAGAAAGGAAGCACATATATAGAAGGAGATGGAGGAGAAACCAAGGTAGAGCAAAGCAAGGTGTCACCCACCTAGGGACATTTGTCCATGAGCAAAACCACCACTCTAGCATGTCTTAAACACATGTCCAAGGCCATTGCCACATGCAAGCATCAAGCACCAAGTGTCCACTAGTGGTGACACAAACGAGGTCAAAGAAGGTCAAAGGTCCAAGGGTGACACAAACCCACACTGGGCGACACACCACCATGGGCGACACACATCCCTGGGCGACACAACCAAGCCGACACAATCACTCCTGGCCGACACAAGGGCTCACTTGCCCGACACAAAGGTCCAAAGAGGCAAAGGCAAGGCACAACAAGGCCCAACAAGCTCAACCAAGCCCAAAGGAACTCAAGCAACGAGCCCAAACCTTCCTCTCAACACTAGAGGAAGCAAGGAGAGGGAGGAACACCTCATAGGGTGACAAACTTGCCCACAAACCCTAAACTTGGGTATATTGCAAGTAGCACCTCTAGCTCTCAACCAAGCACCAACAAACCCTAATCACCATCAAAGGTGATTAGCAAGCAACTAAACATCAGGGTTAAGCAAAGCAAACAGGCTAAACCCTAAACGGAGGCCAGGGTCCTTACAGTTACAATGAAAGTATGACGTCAAATTAAAAAGTGTTGATAGTTTATAGTATTAACGACTAATTAAGAATATATATTTTTGCCATGTGAGTCATAAGCTTTTACATAAAATAGAAAATCTTGCATAACTTTTTGATCTTTCTTTGACATCTCTCTTATTATTATCTCTATTAAATTAGAACATTTAAGTTCAAAATATAAAAAATAGTTATTAATTTTTTTAGTTTAAATAAATATACGTACCTAACAATAGTAAAGTTTGTAAATAGCTTAGTTATTTACTATGTTTAAAAATATGGTCTTAGAAATATAATAATTCAACAACATTTCAAAAAAATCAGAGATGATATAAACAAAATATTATTCAGACATACTATAACATTCTTTAAAACATATCCAATATGTTATGATAAAAAATTATCAAATACATTTTTTCATAAAATATATGAATATTTAATACATTCTATAATTTAAAATAATTAATTCTTTGAAAATAGATAAATTCAATTTACAAATTGCATTATATGCTAGATTTCAAATTTGAAATTGTAGATCCTTTTGTGTGGATAAGTATACATTCCTCCTAGATCATAAAATGACATTTTCTACATGTATAAGAATCCATATTTTTGTTCTAATAGGATAACTCTTTTTGGTTTATAGTATTTATGATTTTTTATTTTATGTATACATTGATCTATTTTTTTCTATACATGGAAAGGATATATTTTGTTTAATTTTTATGGTAACTAAATAGTTCCACATTTTTGTAGCTAATTTTTATTTTCTAATACTATTATTATCCCATATGCCATGTTTCTATAATTGACTATTTAAGAAAAAAGCTGACATATTTACTTGATATATATTCATTTGATAATGGTTCCTAGCTTAAAATGAACCAATGAAACTTTGTTGGAGCCATGACTATACTTTACATTCTTTCCTCGGATGATGATCATTTTATACTAGAAATGAATTTGTATATAAATTTAATATTTAGTGTACAAAGTAAATATGCCTAACGAACAAAACCCAAATTGTTGATTATTTTACCGCTTTAACTAATATTATTATGTGTGACATTGATCACATACTATTGTAATTTGGTATAATTTTGATATAAGGGTATCACCAAATCTCAATATTACCATTTTTCATAATAGAAAATTTGCATTGTCATTTCATTTTATCATTTTAAATATTCATTAATAATATAAATTGGACTAATATAAAATGCCACTTGGATACTTACATGTGAGTTCAAAATAGCTACAAATGTATTACCTATATGTAACTTTACATGAATAAACATACATATTACATATAAAATTGTGTTTTACTTTGAAGGAGTTAGAACAAAACTAATTAAAAGTTTCAAATTTCATTTAGTATTTGGAAAATATTATTCCATTTCATATAAAATGATTCATTATCATATTGATATTTGTGTTTGTACTTCAATGTTTCTGTAATATCACCAAATATCGATATTACCATTTTGCAAAATAAAAAATTGCTATGCTATTCTATTTAATCATTTTATCATTTCAAACACTAAGTTCCTCTTTTCATAAAATTGAGTTTACATACAATCAATTGCAATTTATTGTACATATATGCATAAAATAGTTTCTTGTTATGTTTTAGTAATTTTACTTTTATAAAATGCATGCCAAAGGAACCTTATAATATATGTAATAACACATAAAGATGTAAGCACATAACGTATTTTTGTTTTACTTTTTTATTTTCTTTGACTTTGATTTTGTCGAAAATGAATAACTATTCTAAATGAATTATTTATCAAGTCACAATTCAACCAAATCATTCACAAACATGAGAGAGGTGTATCACATATAAAAAGTCAACAATCAAGACCATTTTGCAATAAATTCTAAGAATGTGACATGGTTACAATGAAAGTATGACGTCAAATTAAAAGTGTTGATAGTTTATAGTATTAATGACTAATCAAGAATATATATTTTTGCTATGTTCATAAGCTTTTACATAAAATAGAAAATCTTGCACAACTTTTTTTATCTTTCTTTGGCATCTCTCTTATTATTATCTCTATTATATTTCTGTCTCTATTAAATTAGAACATTTAAGTTCAAAATATAAAAAATAGTTATTAATTTTTTTAGTTCAAATAAATATATTTACATTGACAATAATAAAGTTTTGTAAATAGCTTAGTTATTTACTATGTTTAAAAATATGTTCTCAGTAATATAAAAATTCAACAACATTTAAAAAAAAAATCAAAGATGATATAAACAAAAATATTATATAGACATGCTATAACATTCTTTAAAACATATCCAATATGTCATGATAGACAATTATCAAATACATTTTTTCATAAAATATATGAATATTTAATACATTCTATAATTTAAAATAATTAATGCTTTGAAAATATATAAATTCAATTTAGAAATTTCATTATTTGCTAGATTTCAAATTTGAAATTGTAGATCCTTTTGTGTGGATAAGTATACATTCCTCATAGATCATAAAATGTCATTTTCATACGTGTATAAGAATCCATATGATTGTTCTCAAACGATTACTCTTTTTGGTTTATAGTATTTATGATTTTTTATTTTATGTATACATTGATCTAATTTTTTATGTACATTGAAAGGATATATTTTGTTTGATTTTTATGGTAACTAAATAGTTCTATATTTTTGTAGCTAAAAGTTTTTTTTTCTAATACTATTGTTATCCCATATGTCATGTTTCTATAATTAACTATTTAAGAAAATAGTTGACATATTTATTCGATATATATTCATTTGATAATGATTCCTAACTTAAAATGAACCAATGAAACTTTGTTGGAGCCATGACTATACATTACATTCTTTCCTCAGATGATGATCATTTTATTCTAGAAATGATTTTTGTAAATAAATTTATATTTAGTGTACAAAGTAAATATGCCTAGCGAATAAAACTCAAATTGTTGATTATTTTATCATAACTAATATTATTATGTGCGACATTGATCACATACTATTGTAATTTGGTATGGTTTTGATATAAGGGTATCACCAAGTCTCAATATTACCATTTTTCATAACAGAAAAAATATGTTGTCATTCTGTTTTATCATTATAAGTATTCATGAATAATATAAATTGGATTAATATAAAATGCCACTTGGATACTTACATGTGAGTTCAAAATAGCTACAAATGTATTACCTATATGTAACTTCACATGAATAAACATACATATTACATATAAAATTGTGCTTTTACTTTGAAGGAGATAGAACAAAACTAATTAAAAGTTTCTAATATCATTTAGTATTTGAAAAATATTATTCCATTTCATATAAAACAATTCATTGTCAGATTGATATCTGTGTTTGTACTTCAATAATTCTGTGATATCACCAAATCTCGATAGTACAATTTTGCATAATAAAAAATTGATATGCTATTCTACTTAATCATTTTATCATTTCACACACGAAGTTCCTCTTTTCATAAAATTGAGTTTACATACAATATATTGCAATTTATTGTACATATATGAATAAAATAGTTTATTGTGATGTTTTAGTAATTTTACTTCTATAAAATGCATGTCAAAGGAACCTTATAATATCTATAATAACACATAAAGATGTAAGCACATAACGTATTTTTGTTTTAATTTTTTATTTTCTTTGACTTTGATTTTGTCGAAAATGAATAACTATTCTAAATGAATTATTTATCTACTTCTGTTCAAATTTATTTAATAATTTTTTTTGCACGTGCATGTGTACGTGTCAGCTTACTAGTATATATATATATATATATATATTTATTTATTTATATATATACACATATACATATACATATATACATACATACATACATATATATAGTTGTGAATTATGGTGTGGTTAAAGGCTATATCTTCATTATGTATTGTGAATCTTACTATATGAAGTTATCTTGACATCCATTTGAATATATAAAATTCCCTATTTTTTTGGAACCTCGTATGTTTAATTTATGTCCTTTATCCATGTATTGTTCAATCACTATAATACACACATACTCCTATTGGTTTGGTGTAACTCATGAGTTTCGTGGAACTCATTTTCTGAGAACTCTAGTTCAGTTTCTGGAACTTAAGTTCCCTTAACTTCCATGTAATTAGTTTATTGTAAGTGTAAATATGGAAATCATTAAAAATATTGTTAATTTTTATTGTATAATATAAATAAGTGAGGTTGACAACGACATAAAAAATCATATTCATAAAAAGCATAACATTCTTAAATTATAATAACCAGAACAAGTGATTATGGTGCAAATGTTGCTCCTCTAAAATATTTTATTGTGGTACAAGTATAATCTTGATAAAAATATTATGATAAAAAATACATCACAATATTTTTATTCACTTTGCATATACAAAGTATTGTAATAATATCCACATTTCATGTGTTCGTAAATATAAGTTTTTGTTCATCATTACTTAACACAATGTAGAATATTAATTTTTACATTATTTCTGTAGGAAACTTTTACTACATCATTCGTGTATCATCACACTTAATTGTCATTTTTCACATCATATTTTTTAAACATGAAGAATAAAAATATATTACGCAAATCGCATTATTTTCACATGGTGCGGTGTTTTTTGTCTCATGATGTTTGTATTTTTTATTTTATAGATTGTACTAATAATGGTGGTTATAGTGTAAAATATTATACATAGTGTGATTATAATGTATGATATTTTGTCATACTATGTTGTGATTTTAGAAATGAACTATATCCACACCGCTAATATTTCTAGTCATAAATATTTTACATGTGTCATTTATAACAAATGAAGAATATAATTATATAAGAATTGTTGTTAGTTGTCCCAGAACTCGTTTTCCACTCTTTTTAAGAGGGAACTCATGAACTGTGTTTTGTATGTAAGTTTGTAACTCATCGGAAGTCACAGAACTCAAGTTCCAACACTTCCTTTAAACCAATCATGAAAAATTGCTCAGGAAACTCCAGTTCATAGGTTTTCCGGACCAGTTACGACAAACCAATCGGAGCCTATAATGACAACTTTGATTGTTATTCTTTTGTGGTCTATGTTCCCAACCCCTTATTGAAGAACATCTTGGAGTATTTGAGTGAGATCAACCACATCTTGGAGTATTTGAGTGAGATCAACCACATGTTCCTGATTAATTCGATCCTTGGAGATAAATTTTGAATGGACAACGCCCTTTGCATCGTGTTGTTACTGAGATCAATTTCTTTTGTTTCCCCTTTGCATACACCATTTATATGAGAAACTGCGTTAATTGCATAAGTTTGTAATAGAAAACTGAATTATTTTCCTCCTCTGAATTTTGGTTATTTAAAAACATACTTGATAAGTTGAATAAGTACATTCACCCCTTGGGAAAAAATTTCATGGTGTTTGGCATGTGACATGATTGCTATAATTATGTTCACTAAGTGAGTGGAACCCCTATTGAATCTCACTCCTTGCATAAATAATGTTTCAGAGTTTAGTATAGTATTAGACATAGGTGATGAGTCGTGCTAACTATGACAAACATATATGCTTTAATGAATCAAATCATAATTTGTGACATAATCATTAATCCTATGCTTCATACATTGGATAATTCATGCATGCATGTTAAACATCTCAACTATATATATTTATGACTTAAAGTTATAAATTAAGTGTAGATGACATGAACCAAAACTAGACATTATTATTTGATGGGATATGTATTAGACATAGGTGATGAGTTTAGTATAGTATTAGACATAGGTGATGAGTCATGCTAACTATGACAAACATATATGCTTTAATGAATCAAATCATAATTTGTGACATAATCATTAATCCTATGCTTCATACATTGGATAATTCATGCATGCATGTTAAACATCTCAACTATATATATTTATGACTTAAAGTTATAAATTAAGTGTAGATGACATGAACCAAAACTAGACATTATTATTTGATGGGATATGTCAGTGCCTAAATATACATTCTTTGGGCGTCCCACACAAGTTTTGATAGTCTAAGTTGTATTTATCTAAGTTATATTAAACTAAATAGGTGTAAACATCAAACTTGAGTACAATAAAATCTATCATGCAAGAAAGAGTCATGCAAATTTGGTTGTGAAAACCTATATATAAACCATCTTTATTCCAAAATATTGTAGATTGATGTATTTTTAATAAGATATAAGAATACAATAGTATGAACTCATAATACACTGAAACAATAATATATTATAACTAAAAGTACTGTTAAAATTGGATTCGTCATGAATATGAATTTTTAACTCACCTAGATAACATTGAAGAACCTAACTAAAGTAGGCAAGATAAGAACTAGATCATGATGATATTACAAATATTTGAAGTTAAATTGAGCATGTTTCCTTAGTGTTTGAATTTCCGTGCATGGGTTTGACAATTATCAATTTTGATTCTAGGTGGGGTCTAGAGCTGACAATTTATATCTTATCAAATGACCATTGGAGCATCTCAACCTTGGGATGAAGACTTGTCCAATGAAAAGAATGAGTTTGTTTTTTATTACTCATTTTATATGTTCTCCTATAGTCCTCACTTTGTTTTCTCACTCTGAATGACATCAAGAAATCTTTATGAGTATTTTGATCCCAAAAAAGAGATTTATTTCTTCTAGAGGTGCTTTTGCCCAAATCCCCATGGCCGCTCTTCTTTAGATTTTCTTGTGATTTTATATGAAAATCCCTACTATGGTTCTAGAATACGAGATTTCCTCTCTGGTGAATCTTTGGATCAGTCGATCTTTGTTTTGAAGACCCTACTCTTCCATGATAGTAGACAAATTGATCATATGGTACACTCATCTATTAGTTGACGATGAAGAGGGAGATTGTTGTTTTGTCTTTAAGAAGGAAGTTATTATGGTGGATGTACATCTTGGCTTAGTAATGATAAGAAAGATTGCAACAAAAGCCCTTACAAGTTCTCACAAATGAGATGAACATTATTGAATGCATGGGCTTGAATAAAGATGTTAGTTTCCATTAAATTACACGCATTCTCTTCATAATATAGTTTCTCCATTAGAATATAAGGAGAAATTAATGGTAGAGATACACTATAATTTTAATAATTATATGTTGATTATCAGGGAGATTAGGGCATAAGATTTATTGATTGATATACTACTCAATGAAAGTCCATTGAGATCAAGTTATATAACCCTCCATAGGGAATTAAATTTTAGATACAACCAAAGCTATAGTAGGATAACTTGAAAAGGTGATATTAGTTGAACAACTTTATTTTAAGTGGAAAATACCTTCCAGAATAGAGTTAAAGTGAATATCACGATATCTACCAATAATTCCATAATATGAAGGTTAGGGATCAAAAGATTGTCCATTTTGAGACACAATGACTACATGCTTGGCACAATATTGTATGTGTTGTATCATTGTCGCTCAAAATGTGATTGCAAACTCAAAGAAGAGGATCCTCCGTGATGATGGCATAATGATTGTGGGATCAAATACCTGATAGTGAAGTGACAATATGTCTTTATTAAGGAAAAATGTTTCATTGAAATAGTACAAAAAGGATTATGCTCTTCACTAAGAAACATGTTGCAAGATTAGAATATGCTTAAGAATTGTGGTACAATAAATTTCATTAGATAAAGGAAAAAGGAGTACATGATAATAATGTGTGCAAGGAAATATAGAAGTCCCACATAGAGAATAATATCAATTCTCCAATCCAATAGGAGGTAAACAATCAAATGCAACTGACCGGCCTAAATCGCGCGTCCAAAAGTAGAGGTGGATTTGAGGTAGTCGAGCTTCTAGGCCCCCACAACTTTGTTTACGGGGTCGAAGTAGATACACGGGGTCGAACACAGGGACAAGGGGGGTAGTGTTGGGAACCCAGAATCGATACGCTACACTTCGGTAGGTATAAAGAGATGTAAATTCCCAAAAGGGAAACAACAAGATGTCACAAATAAAACAAAGAAAACTATCTCCAACTGGAGCTACAAGAGAGATTTAAGGTTTTAGTCATTTAGCAGTTTTTAGGGGTTTTCATGCAACAGAAACAGAAAGATAATACTAGAGCTAGGACAAGATGCGAAGGATAAGACTACAACAAAACAAGCGGTAGCGGTAACACCCTGCACCCCTCCTCTCAGAGCGGGTACTTCTAACCAAGCATCAACACCCCTCTCGAGGTTGTCGAACTTAAGTTAGAATGGAATGTTACTGAAACAACTCCGTTCCAGGCACTCTTGTACTCCAGAATCAGACCAAACACTAGAGCCACAACACGACTCTCGAAGCTGTTGCGACGGGAAAACACGATTCGGTAGCTAAGCAAAACGCGATCCAAACATGCAAGCTAGAGTTCAGATATCAAACATGGCAGTCATCCAATATATCGCACCAAGCATAGAGCATCAAGCAATTAAGCTTTTCTATTTCCATACACATTAAGGGTCTTAATACATTGCGTAAGAAAGGAGTTAAATAACAGAATTAAAGATAGATGTCACCTTCTTGATGTAGAAGGGCGACAGACTACAGCGGCTCTCCCGCCCGATACCGGACAGGGGCCTAGGCCGATACAACGGTGTCAGGCGACACACTCTCTTGAGCGGCACACCGTGACGGCCGACTGTATCGTTCAAGGACATGGCCGATTCGCTCAAGTCGGGCGACACACCCTCTCGGGCGGCACGCATGACGGGCGAAGCGTATCGGGTTCGATATCGTGTCGGGCATGGAGCGACGCGTCCTACTGTCGGGCACTTGTGTCGCTCGTCATCGTTGGCCGATATCGGCCCGCAGTGTCGCCCAGGACGGTTCTAAGTAAACTATCCCCTCCCTCTCAGGACGAGGAAGGGCTCACCTAGTGTCGCCCGGCACGAGCAATGGGGCACGATACTCCTGCTCTCATAGTTTCCTCCGAAGATCACTCAAAGCTCCCAACTATCTGAATTCTGAAGTATCCGAACTGTCTTTTCAGCTTCCTGTAGCTGCTATTTATAGGCAGCGGTTGGAGGAAGTTATGGTGCTCGAAGCGCCACGTGTCCTCCTTATTTGCGGGTCGGTGGACGGCCGATACCGGTATCGCTCAGCTCAGGAGTGTCGGCTATCGGTCACGTGATTGACGGCGCGCCTGCCGGTGGGTGGCTGTGTCGCCCGTCAAGCTGGGTTGTCGGGGCGAGCTGGGCTCCCTGTCGGGTAGAAGGCGTGTCGTCCATCTGCTCCTTCTTGCGCGGC
The DNA here is from genome assembly GCA_963693085.1 of Alisma plantago-aquatica. NCBI lineage: Eukaryota > Viridiplantae > Streptophyta > Magnoliopsida > Alismatales > Alismataceae > Alisma > Alisma plantago-aquatica. The sequence continues at coordinate 423,918,675 of OY856414.1, read as the reverse complement.
ATCCTTTTGTCGTGCGTCATTGTGTCGCTCCACCCTGTCGGGCAGAGGTTGTATCGGGCGTCAGGAAGGCCGAAACAGACTTGGACTTATTCTGTGGGCCGGGATGACCTTATTGTACCAAAATGAGGAAAAACTCTGTAAAAGATGGAAATATAGGATTAAGAGCATTGCTTGGCCAATTATTGTGAAAGTGCATACAAAAGAGAGGAAAATAGCTAAAAATGACAGTTTTGATAACAGAAAAACAGTCTAAAATATCACAAAAATTGGTGTTATCAACTCCCCCAAACTTAGCGTTTTGATTGTCCTCAATCAATATTTAAACTTTATTTTGTGATGTTTCTTCTTGTTTGGTACAACTTTCAGGCCAAGACGTAAAGCAAGTATAGTAATGCCTTTAGAGATAATGTTGTCTCATTACGAACAAAAGACCTTGTGTTTCCTGCCTTATTATTTCAGTAAAAAAATTTCTACAGCTTCAGCGAGACTTTAGTGTATGATTCCGAAGTTAGCTTACACACCAAACAACTTTATTTTCGGGGCAGAAAGTTGTATAAAGGGTAGGCTAAGTTTTTTTTAGGTTTTTCATCTTGTTTTCCATCAGTCCATCCAGGTAAGGGTCCGTTAACGGGCAAGTGGTCCCTGCAGTCCAAGCCAGTTGGCTTTAGAGCAGTGATTTCACATCCTACGTATCACTGCCCCGGATCTACCATGCCTAAAGATGGGTACTTTTGGAAAACAAGCGGGTATATATTTTTTCTTTTCTTTTATTGGGCACAACTCTCATGCTTTTATTCACACTCATAAGGCTTCTCTCTCTTTTTGGGGATTTTCGTTGGGTAAAGGGGAAACAAAGAGATTTCTGCTGTTTGGGCAGCTTTTTCCTTCTCCATACTCGTCTCTTAGTTGTTTGCAAGATTATTATATTTTTCAAAATTTTTGGCATGGCAAAACATACTCTTTTGTTCGTTTGAAGCAGCATTATCAAAAAGATATAACGAAACTTGTATCTCGTTAATCACAAAGAAAACTAACTTTGCAAGCAGTTGCATCAGGTTTTTACTAATATAGCGACTTTGTACATATGCATGGGAACAAAATAAACAAAATTTTTCAAAATTTTTATATGAGCAAGGGTACAAATACATGATATAGGAGGAGAACAAAATGGCACAAGAGAATTTTTATACCTCCTTCACTGGCACATGGGTACCCCCCCAAACTTACTCCGCACTCTGTCTCAGAGTAGCGAAGGGAACAAGGTGAGTTCATGTTAGCCCAGTGAAGGTTATCTAGCGGGTTTGCTTGTGCCTTGGAGAAGCTGCAATATGCTTCTTTCTGCAGCCTCCTTCGTTCCTCAGCTGGAAGCATCCAGAACAAGTGCAAATCTCTCAAGATGGAAGCTCGAGAGCTCTTGAAAACACTTGTTGATGCTTCCTCCTTAAGAAGATGGAACCGGAATGCCCAGATTCCATCCGGAGGCCACCGGCAAAAGACTCGTGCTGTCTCTGTAGATGGTCCTAAACCATCGCAGAAGACAGACTATTATAAGAATCTGATCTTCATCTAAAGCTACCAAATCAAGAAAAATTCTTCCGCTTTCTATCTGTGGTAGTCGACGGCTAGCTGCCTTGGGATTTTTACGTTGCTGCCCGACAGTTGTTGCTTCCGCTCGGCTGGAGGTTTGCCCTGTGTGACCCGTCCCTATTATCAAGTCCAACGATCATCTAAATGTTAGGTCGTCAAAGACAGGAATCACGATAAGACTTATTTCAAAATCTGGATATCGTCCATCAAAAGGAAGCTCGAGATGATACAGGGTTGGACGATACGAGGAGGGCTGTGCGGCACACACTCCGCCCGACACGGATGTATCGGGCGATAAGGTCGCCAAAGATCAACTGCTTGTCCGGTCATCACAAAAGAAAAATGTGTCGCCCGATAAGGCGTATCGGGCAAACACAATCAAGCGTTATTTTCGTGCTTAACTGCGTTGGGCGATACAAAATCGACTAGGCTCGTAAAACCCGATAAGCAACGCGATATGAAAACTCGTGTCGGACGATAAGCATGTCGGGCGATACCTTTACTCATAGGAGCCATCGCCCGATATAAGGGTGAAGGCAAGCTGGCCGACACGCGAGCAAAGGTGGATCACTGCATGTGTTACAGGTGGCTGAAAAGAGAAGTGAGGCAGCCCGACACGTTGGGCCCACATTGCTATATATAGCAAGCTCAGCTGGGGGTAAAACAGGCGTTTCTGTGGCGCGCGTCGGTCGACGAGTCAGGCAATTCCTGAGACGAAGGTCACATTAGTTAAATTAGGGCATTTATCCCCATCCACGATATGATGGTGCTCGGGAATACCATACGCCATGGCTCTTGTGGTGCCCCAAAAATTGCGGCCTAATACAAGTATGACTGCGCGCCAGCTGAGCTGCTGCCCGAAACGGCTTAAAACAGGCGGCCGAAAACCAAAGCTAGGAGAAGGAAAAAACATCATCAGTTTAGGGTTAAGTCCCCGACCTCAGAAAGTATGACAGCGGTGGCCCATAAAACAGAGGAGCTGGTGCGCTCGGCGCGTGCACCGACTCGGGCCTTATTACAATTCATAAACACCAATAATTGGAAAACATCATTGGACAAAGACTAAGATCCTGGCCTCAGATGGTATTACCCATCCCGATCGATAAAACTAAGACGGTGGCCCATAAGGGTCAGCGCATGTGGCGCATGCGCTAACTCGGGCTTATTACATGCCATAATGTTCATAATGTTCATTTTTCTTGAAAGTAAATGCACCCTATACTAGGAAAGAAAAACGAGCTCGGGTTGCCTCCCGAGAAGCGCTGTAGTTTTCGTCTCCAGCTTGACGGCTCCAGCCTTTTCACTCCTTATCTGCTAACATCATCCATCCATCTCTTGCAATCTCGATCTCTACCTTCTCTCGATCACATCCCTGCCTTCTTTGCAGTTTCGGTGTTGGACGGTATTTTGCCTGAGGGATTCTTCATTAATTTGGCCATTTGAGCTAATTGCTGATCCATCTGGCATTGGTGCGTCTGCATATCCACCATTTGAACCTGCAATGAGTTCAAAACACCTGAACTTGATAACGCGCTCTGCGCCAACTGGTTGTTAATTGTGTCCTGCCTTTTCACAAAATCAAACAACTGTCCCACCACATCTGCTTGGTTCGAAGCCTTGTCCTGTCCTTGCTCTCTGGCTGATCCTTGATACTTAGCTTGCCCCTGGAAAACTCCTTTGTTCGGCTGGAAGGGGGTGCTTTTGATGTATTGACTTGGTCCTCCCCTCTTCTCAAAAGCTTGGGGCGGCCTAGTGGAGTTGTGCAGCTGATGAGAATTCTCAACTGCCTCCTTGTTGCCATAGCTGAAACCAGGGTGGTCTGGTATTTTGAAATTTACGAAAGAGACTTTTTCAGTCTCTTCGACCTCAGACTCAGTGTCGCTTCATGCTTCTGGTCGGGTGTAGATGCAATTATCTACCCCATGGCCACCTTCTCCACATGTTACACATTTCATTACTTTTTCCACCTGCTTCTTCCCTTTCGCGCCGGATTCCCTCAGCTGCTTTACATCCGTGGCTATTTTCTGAATCTGAGAAGTGATGGTCTCTAGAGCCTTGGACTCAAGAGAGGACCCTTCACTGACCTTTTTCACCTGTCCTCTGTCAGATCTATCATATTCAGTGCCGGCTTGCAGCTCGGCCATATTTTTGATGATCCTTTCAGACTTGCTCGGTTTTTTTCCTAAGAAGTCACTTCCTGCTGTCGCATTCAGTGACACCCGTTCATCGGGAGTCAGGCCATTGTAGAAGGCGGTGACAAGGAAGCCCTTCTTGTAATTATGATGGGGGCAATCCCTCAGGTACTCTTGGAACCGGTCCCAGGCGTCGTGAAGGTTTCGTTTGGCTTTTGCATGAAGGAAGTTATATTCTGCCGAGTTCTGACCATCCTCTCGGTGGGGTAAAACTTATTTACAAATGCTTCAGCTAACGCCCCCCATCCGTTCAAGGATCGGTGGGGTAACCTGAGGTACCATGACAGTGCTTTGTCCTCCAGTGAGAAGATGAATCCTTTGCAGTATATAACCTCCTGGGGACCCCCCGCATTTTTATCGTGTCACATATGTTCTTGAAGGCATCGAGGTGATGGTAGGGGTTGTCATTTTTCGAACTTCCCCTGAAACTTTTGTTCTGAATCATAGAGATCACAGAAGGCTTAAGCTCAAAATTGGATGCGTTGAATCGCGGGGTGATGACGGAACATCTGGAGTTGTTGGCTTTTGTTGATGCCAACTCCCTCAACGTCTTCTCCTCCTCCTCGGAGTCGTCACTGTCGCAGCCTCGCGATGCTGTTCTTGGTTGTGGTGTCGCCTGTGTCGCTGACGGTGGCGACGCCTGACATGGGGGTGGCCTTCCTCGGAGTGCTCTGATTCCTGATCTTCATATCGATCGTTGCCATCATAGCGGTCATTGCCATCTGGTGGAGGTGATTCAGGCCTCCCCCCTTGGCGTTCGTCTCCAGAAATGGATGGCTCCACGCGAGGCGGCATGACAGTTGGAGTTGGTGCTCATTGGAACAGATCACTGTTCTTCAGAGTGCCTGAAATAGCACGAAAACTCAAGTTTAGAAAATTGAATTATTAATTTTAAGCAAAGAATAGTAGTAAGGAAAAAGAAAAAGAAAAAGAGTGTTGTCAAACTCATTTCTAAGCTTGAGGGACATGAGTGTAGTTAGTGGATCCGGATTCGTCTACAGTACCATTTTTGCCTTGTCCCCGACAACGGCGCCAAAAAGTTGACCGACCTAAATCGTGCATCCAAAAGTGGAGGCGGATTTGAGGTAGTCGAGCTTTTATATTTATAAACCCGAATCCTTCTAGGCCCCCGCAATTTTGTTTACGGGATCGAAGTAGATATACGGGGTCGAACACAGGGACAAGGGGGGTAGTGTTGGGAACCCAGAATCGACACACTACACTCCAGTAGGTATAAAGAGATGTAAATTCCCAAAAGGGAAACAACAAGATGTCACAAATAAAACAAAGAAAACTATCTCCAACTGGAGCTAAAAGAGAGATTTAAGGTTTTAGTCATTTAGCAGTTTTTAGGGGTTTTCATGCAATAGAAACAGAAAGATAATACTAGAGCTAGGGCAAGATGCGAAGGATAAGACTATAGCAAAACAAGCGGCAGCGGTAACACCCTGCACCCCTCTTCTCAGAGCAAGTACTTCTAACCAAGCGTCAACACGCCTCTCGAGGTTGTCAGACTTAAGTTAGAATGGAATGTTACTGAAACAACTCCGTTCCAAGCACTCTCGTACTCCAGAATCGGACCAAACACTAGAGCCACAACACGACTCTCGAAGCTGTTGCGACGGGAAAACACGATTCGGTAGCTAAGCGAAACGCGATCCAAACATGCAAGCTAGAGTTTAGATATCAAACATGGCAGTCATCCAATATATCGCACCAAGCATAGAGCAGCAAGTAATTAAGCTTTTCTATTTCCATACACATTAAGGGTCTTAATACATTGCGTAAGAAAGGAGTTAAATAACAGAATTAAAGATAGATGTCGCCTTCTTGATGTATAAGGGCGACAGACTACAGCGGCTCTCCCGCCCGATACCGGACAGGGGCCTAGGTCGATACAGCGGTGTCGGGCGACACACTCTCTCGAGCGGCACACCGTGACGGCCGACTGTATCGTTCAAGGATCTGGCCGATACGCTCAAGTCAGACGACACACCCTCTCGGGTGGCACGCATGACGGGCGAAGCGTATCGGGTTCGATATCGTGTCGGGCATGGAGCGACGTGTCCTACTGTCGGGCACTTGTGTCGCTCGTCATCGTTGGCCGATATCGGCCCGCAGTGTCGCCCGAGATGGTTCTAAGTGAACTATCCCCTCCCTCTCGGGACAAGGAAGGGCTCACCTAGTGTCGCCCAGTACGAGCACTGGGGCACGATACTCCTGCTATCGCAGTTTCCTCCGAAGATCACTCAAAGCTCCCAACTGTCTGAATTCTAAAGTATCTGAACTGTCTTTTTGGCTTTGTGTAGCTGCTATTTATAGGCAACGGTTGGAGGAAGTTGTGGTGCTCGAAGCACCACGTGTCCTCCTTATTTGCGGGTCAATGGACGGCCGATACTGGTATCGCTCGGCTCAGGAGTGTCGGCTATCAGTCACGTGATTGACGGCACGCCTGCCGGTGGGTGGCTGTGTCGCCCGTCAAGCTGGGTTGTCGGGGCGAGCTGGGCTCCCTGTCAGGTAGAAGGCGTGTCGTCCATCTGCTCCTTCTTGCGCGACATCCTTTTGTCGTGCGTCATTGTGTCACTCCACCCTGTCGGGCAGAGGTTGTATCGGGCGTCAGGAAGGTCAAAATAGACTTGGACTTATTATGTGGGCCGGGACGACCTTATTGCACCAAAATGAGGAAAAACTCTGCAAAAGATGGAAATATAGGATTAAGAGCATTGCTTGGCCAATTATTGCGAAAGTGCATACAAAAGAGAGGAAAATAGCTAAAAATGACAGTTTTGATAATAGAAAAACAGTCTAAAATATCACAAAAATTGGTGTTATCAGCAACACAACGAGGAGGTCATGAAAAACTCTTCTGAAGGTGTCAAAAGTAGTATAAGAAATGAAGGTGACAATGAGAAAGTAGTAAAGAAGAGTCGTCCAATCAACAACCAACTCCACATACTCCATTGTATCACCGTAGTCATTCCCATTAAATTTATCAATCACCAAAGAAAGCCTCGTTCAATTCCATACAATGGCCCAAGAATCCTACCACCAACAAAGTACCATCTATAACCCTCAAGACAACTCCACATGAATGAATCCAGTCCATAACCAACAACCTCATCCCATGACCTCACACGAGTAAAAGGATCCTTCCTAGATAATATCTAAGAAATCAGTCTTTGCAAACAATATCAAATTCTCAAGTCCCAACAATCTATCACACACCCATCAGTACCATAGTTGTCAACTGCAAACAAATTGCCTCCAAGAGAGGCAAAAATTTAATGTTCAACAAGAGAATAGAGCAGTGTAAAACAAGCTCAAAATAAGAGAGGGGGATTATAACATACCATGATTTTAGACCTTGAACAAAATTATCTTGAAATGAATGACTAGACTAACCATAACAGCAAGGTGCACCTCACTTTGAGGGAGTCCATTATTAGGAACTCTATGGTTAAGCTTTCTCATCCTAGAGCCAAGAGTATTACTAGGATGGGTGAGGTGACCTGTCAAGAAGTTGATCTCAGGCTATTTGTGAGTGATGGCAAAGCACACAACTAAATTAGTGGTAGTTTGTGGGGCGAATTATCATTCCTAAAACTATACTAGAGCCATGGATGATAGGACCATGTGATAAAAATAGTTTCAGATCTGATTCTCCTCTAGTAGGTAGGACCCTTATGTGCATGTGGCATGCTAGTATATGAACTGTATAGTCTTGCCATGTCATAAAGGGTTATTTGTGGTGATGGAGTCATCCTTACACATGTAGTTATGATTTTGAGCTGGGTATGCATGGATCATTTGAGTATGCACTAAAATGGGAAAAGATTATGAGGCCATATAGTTAATACATGAAGAGAAGGTCAAGAATCTAAGTGGGGGAGACTGTAACATCAAGGATTTGAGACCTTGAATAAAATCATCTTAAAAGAAATGATTAGACTACTCTTATCATCAAGGTACAACTCCTTTTTAAGGGGGAATCACAAAGAATTCCATGATTAAGTGTGCTCATCCCATAGTAGTATGTGGTGAGTGACCCATTTGGAATTTGATCCCGGACTATGCATGAGTCGGGACAAAGTGTTCAACTTGTCTAGTGGTTGCATATGGGGTCGATCGTCATTCCTGAAACTCTACTAGAATCTTGAGTGGTCAGCATAGGCATTACATGTATATCAACTAACTGGGAAATGAAAGAGAATAATAGAATATGAACTAACAAAAATGGATATCAATGAAGGAAGCATAAGCAAGAAGTTGAGGACCCATAAAATAATAATTATTGAGGGCAACAAATAGTATATACTAAATGTGATGTCAAATTAATTAGTTAATGCAACATCATATCACCCACAATAGCATGGGTCATAGGTATTATATAATTATATCAAATCCACAATAAAACAATGGGTTTTTAGAATAAATCTTAACTATCTTACACAAACTATTAGATACAAGTAGTTGGTTGGATTGATCATTCATTTGATTTCAATTAATGAAACAAAATAAAAACTAACTCACTATGACAAGAGACTTGGGAAAGAAGGAGGTTCAGGAGCAAAATAGATTTCAATCATCAATAATTACTCAAAACACATTTTAATGTAAATTACCCAAACACTCCCATAATTCAAAGAGTTCTTATTATTTGGATGTTAGAAATTGTTGTTTGTGTTCTCATCCCTATAATAGTAGTTTATTGAAAAGTAACTTGACATTTATCTATAATCATTCTACTGAAACCATGCTCTAAATTTAAGACTCGTATATCAAATAATTCCATGTATTACCATGATATTTAATTAGGAGTTCTAGTTCATAAACAAAATACCTAATATTTTTTACCAAAAGAAAATTGAATAAAGAATCCTACAAGTAACCAATTATAATAAAATTTAAACACATGAAGTAGGAATATAACTCACAACTAGACCCTGAAACTAGATATACTAAGTAAATAAATATGTTATTAGAGTGACCTAATACAAACAAAATTGTCATTAATCCTTTTGAAATGAAGTTCAAGAATAAATTGTGGCGTAGATGACGTGTCTGCATCTCACCTACAAAAAATGAAGAGATAGACATGGAAAGGGAATAAGTTGAGAGGAAGAAAACAAGTTTATAGTGGGTCTCCACACTAGTTCATCACTTCATAGTGAAGGTCCACCCGTGGAGCTTGAATTCTTTGTCTTCTTACTCCTTCACTTGATCCTTTGACTCCTTTTTATTATTCTCCCTTTTGTTCTCAACAGTGCGAGTTGAATATAATTCTCTAGATCCATCAAGTGTGTATAATTAATTTCAAATAAAATGAGATATCCTTACAAATTTACAACCAATCTATGTTTCTATTTTACCCAAAAACTAACAAACATGTTGTGTCTGAAGGGTAACATAATGTTCCACTTTATTGCCAAAAGCAATTGCTAAAGAAATAACTAAAAGGCATAGTGTGTCAAGGAAGATACATGTCATGTTTAGTTAAAAATAAATGCCCTTTTAGGTGACAAGGCATGTTCAAGGGTAGATACAATGTGTGATATGCATATTGTTTTTACATAATCAATTAAGCATGAATTGTTATGGGATGGGTTCTATCCCTTGGGAGACATGCCATGCAAATGTATTTTGTTGCTTGGTGGAGTATTGTGAGTCACATGATGTGTGCACCTATTGACACACCATATCAGGTGTTCTTTGAACAATTCCTTCTATATTATTTGAAATTTTTGTCTTTGCATGTGCATGATCCTTGATCATCATGTGGTGTTTTAACTTGATCTATGTATTAAGTCACATCAATTCAGTCCAAAATAATACAACTATGAACTATATGATAATAGATTATATATCACCATAGATATGCTAACAGAAGTAATCTAGCGAACACCACTAGTGAAGCCTTGATTTTCTGCAGGGTGGGGCACCATATAGTGTTACTTCATATAGTCTAGAGACATGAATTTTTTGAAGATGCATATATGAAATACTATGCACAATAGCCAATTGCATATTATAAGAGTGAATATAGAATACGACAGAATGCGTATGAATTCAAATATATGATTTTCATAATTATATTGATAAAATATACTTCTCGTGTACCATCTGTTTGCCAAAAGTATGCAGATCATATTTAATCTCATTTTGATTTTCTTTTGTGCATAGTGTAGCACATTACCATGTAGAAAGATTACCATAGTAGCTGAATGTTTGAAGTAGTACAACTTTTGTTTGAAGTAGTACAACTTTTGTGACCGGACAACCTCAATTGCAACCGTCCCTCTTCATTGCTCTTTGGTTAATCATATTGGATCTTTATAACAGAGGAAAAATAATTCTTAACTTGCAAAGTAGAACTAAACAAGAATACACTAACATTTAACTATGCAATTAAATCGACCATTATCTGCCCAACGCATACGTCTAATTACCATTGTAGTTATAACTTACAATGTAAAGTTTCTCAAATCATCTTACTCACCATTGAATGGGATTTTTATAAATATCAACGTAAATAGGCAGATGTGTATTGGGAAATCCTTTTATATTTTCATGGCAAACCCTCTCTTGGATGGCCCTAATCAGTGAAGTTGTCCAGTCGTTATTCAAAACATTATCGAATACGCTACACATATGCAAATATTAGTCTGCACATAGCATTTAATACACGATTGTATTTGGATACAAGACTAAACAACTAAAAACGATGAGTAATCTCTGTGAAGTCATGACTCCTGCGTTTCATGTAATTGGCACCATGGCAGAACGCTTCATTGACGTATTTTGCAGAAAGCAAATGGCTATACAAGTTACTATCAGAAACTCATTAAAATAGATCGCGTAGAGTTGGCAGGGCATGTTTTAACATTTCCTTTATCAACTGACAGATGGAAGATTTAGTATACAAGAATTTAGTTTTATGTGGAAACGGGTAGGGCGCATGCCCACACGTGCCCCTATGTGGCTCCGCCACTGGTGAACACACTCTACATAAAATAATCTAAAAGTGCACATGCTTAAGATGTAGTATAGGAGCTTGTCAATTTGGGGGTGAATCCACAAGAGAGTTGGGGACACTAGAGGTTGTTTTTCTATATTAGGTTCCTAAAATAGAGTGTAGGGTTTTTAGGGTTTGATGTTGGATTTGTTAGACCAAGGATGCATGCAATAAAAGGGGACAACAATTAAATCTAGATTAACCCTACATATATTTGAACTTGTTTACTTGAGAGTTATACATTTTCCATGTTTTGATAATGACTTAACCATTCCATTCCTATGTATCTAATATGTTTGTTCAAGATTTATTTCAGGCTTTAGGTACATAAAAAGGATCCGATTACACAATCCCTAGCTTGTCCAAGTTCAAGTCAAAAGTAATGCAAGTGTGCATTTTAGGAAATCACTCCAAACCACCTTAGATTATTTTTGTAATCACTTGTATTGATGATATGACTTGGAACTAAGATAAGAAAAAATTAGGAACACTAAATTCCCACGTTTGGTCACTCAAAAATTATTTTGGAAAATTTTTCACTGCAACTTTGTCGGTCGATTTTGAATCTCGGACGATCCAGTGATGGATTTTCTGAAAAGATCAATCGGTCGAGTTGTACACTCATAGAACTCAGACGACTGACTCACTGAACAAAACTTATTTTCACTCACCGATCAAGTTTCCCAGGACTAACTCGACCGATAGTTTGAAAATTATCTTTTTCGATTAGTAGATTGGTCGAGTTGTCTTTATTGAAAGTCGACTGAATGTATTGTATGAAAAATGCAAAAAAAGTGATTCCTACTGTTGGAGAGTTGTTAGAAATGAAAATATATTTGTTGCAAGTTATAAAACGGCTATTTTTTGTTCTTAAGTGATCTCACACTCAAAGGAACACCCCAGCTATAAATAGGACCCCTTGGAGTTCATTTCAAGTTTGCTCATTCATGCTATCCTTGGTCCTTGTTCTAGTTGAGTGTGATACAATCCTTTGAGACCCTTTCTCTCTCTCATTTACAAAGCATTTCATGATTATGAGTGAGTTAGGAATGTTGTAAGAGAGATATCTTCATGTTATCTTGTAAAGCTCTCATTCCTTCCATCTTCCCAATCCCCATTCTCAAAGAGCAAAGGTTGAAGTGAGATTCTCCGAGTGAAGGTGAAGTTGTTGATATTCTTCAAGGTTTAAGAATGTGTGAGAACTTCTCCATGTGAAGGAGAAGGGCAAGGCAAATATTCAAGAAGAGTGGGTAATTCCTTCAAGGCCAAAGACTTGATGCAAGTGTGGGTAAGTCCTTATTGAAGGTTGGAGACATCTTGATCAAGTAGGTAAGTACTTGTGTAGGAGAAAGACTCTTATCTTGAGTAGGTAAGTCCTTGTATGTATGGTGGTCTCCTTGTATCTCTTATGATGGAATATAAGTATACATGGGTTGCAAAGTCCTAGAGGGTGACCTCTCTAGGTAGTGGATTGACTATCTCCTAGTTAGGATATTGGAGCCACTCTAACCACCTTGTCCAAGTGTATGTTTCAATATCTCTCATCCTTGCTATGCTTTGTTAGATAGGACTTCAAATTATTCTTAAGCTTTGGATTTCAATTGATATAATTTGAAGGTCTAACTTTTCTTGTGAGAATTTTGAAGCTATATTCACCCCCCCTCTAGAGCCCTAGATCCAATAAGTGATATCAGAGCCAAGGATCTTCTCCAACAATCTCCCATGCATGAGACAAGAAGATGGATGAGAACCTACTTGGTTCACTCAACCTAGAGGCAGGCTTCTCCATGTGCCCCCCATCTTTGACGACACCAACTTCCTCTATTGGAAGATGTGTATGCAGTTCTACATTTAAGGGATGAACTTTGATATGTGGAAGGTGATGATCAAACCGTACAAGGAGCCAACTGGAGCTGTGTCAACATGGAATGAAGCTTCTCTAAAAGATGCCCAACTCAATGCCAAAGTAATTAACATCCTCTATGTAGCCCTCACCCCAGTCGAGACCGCATCTCTTCATGGGATATAGTCTCTGAGATATGGGATAAGTTATGCATCACGTATGAAGGCACATCATAAGTTAAGGAGGCAAAGATCTACATGTTGAACAACATCCTTGAGGACTTGAAGATGGGGAAGAAAGAAGGAGTTTTTGAGATGTACTCTAGGCTCAACATCATCATCAATGGCCTAGCTTCTTTGGGACACACTTTGGATAGAGGAGGAATCAATTCAAAGATCTTGAGGTCTCTACCAAAGAGATGGGAGTCAAAGGTGACATCCATTGAAGAAGTGAGAAGTCTTGGTGACATTCCAATCAAGGAGCTCATTGGAAATCTACAATCTCATGAGCCAAGACTTGACAAGCAAGAAGAGGAAGCCAATCAAGAAGAGAAGGAAGCTAAAAAGATCAAAGATAGTACCTTCAAAGCTCAAGTCAAGGTTGTCATCCTCCAACAACAACTTGCTTGACATACCTCTCCTTCTTCCTCTAGTGAAGATGATGGCCCTAGTGAGCATGAAGCCAACTTCTCCAAGGGAAAGCACTTCAAGGGAAAGCACTCCTCTTCTTCTACTCAAAGATGTTACAAGTATGGTCAAAAGGGACACTACAAAAGTGAATGTCAAAAATCTAGAAAGTCACACCACCATAGCAACTCCAAGAAGGAGGAAGAGTACAAGAAAGAAAGCAAGTACAAGAGAAAGAAAAAGAAGGATAAAAAATGCAAAAATGCAGCTCATGCAGCTTGGGATTCATCATCCTCTAGTGGATCAAGCTTTGATGAAGATGGAGAGTGCCACCTTGCACTCATGGTCTCTACAAGTGAAGATATTGGTGAGTAAGTGAGGTAAGTTTGCATGAGTTAGCTAAAGAAATTCTTATTGATATGCTTGTTTCTACCCGTTCTTCTTTTTCTAAATGTAAATTTAAAGGAGGAGGTTAGGAAAAATCATTGATGATTTGTATGCTAAACTTGAGATTCTTGAGCAAAATGAGAAAATTCATCTTGAGAGCATTGGTAACTTGTAAGGCCAATTTCTTGATCTTAAGCTCCAATACAATGAAGTTGAGGTAGAGAACGATGTTTACCTTAGGAATGTTGAATCTCTTAAGGAAGACAACCAAAAGTGCCTGAATGAGCTTGAGACACTTACAATTGAAAATGTTGAATTCAAGATTATTGTTGATGCTTGTAGGGATGAGAGAGATGTTTATCTTAAAGAAATTTAATTGCTTAAATCTGAAAATGCTAAGTTTCTTGGTCAAGTTAATGATTTATTTTATAGACCTATTTTGCCTAGTAATGATGTTGCTTGTATTTCTCTTGAAAAAGATTCTTACTTGACTAAAGCCCTCTATTTAGAGCTCGACCTTGTTCATGATAGAGATGATCTTGCTAGTTTTTCTTCTACTATTATATCTCTCATTGATGACGATCCTAGACTTAGAACCTCTCTGTAGAAATTCCTCACATGGAAAAACTCCCTAAATGAAATCCTTGGCCATTCTACCAAACAAAGTGGTACTAGTGGTTTAGAATTTGTAGGGGTAGCACCTAAAGGCAAGAACAAAGCCAAAGGTAAGAAAAAGAGTAAGGAAACATCATTTTTTATTGGAGAGTATTCTGACTCTAAGAACCTTATGATTGTTCTCGTTGTAAAAGTGATGATCATTATTCTACTTATTGTCCTTACAAGCCTAAGGGCACCAACCCAAAGATAAAATGGGTCCCCAAGCTAACTCCAGATCCCAAAGTTTGAGTTGGGAACTGACACTCATCTTCCTTGTAGGAAAAGAGAAGATGGATTGTTGATGGTGGTTGCAACTAAACACATCACATGTGATACAAGCCATTTCAACAATTTCATCAAGAAGAAAGGAGGTTCGGTTACCTTTGGGGACAACAAAAAAAGGTAAGGTAAAAGGTGAGGGTGATGTAGGTGAATCTTATGTATCAAGAATGCTCTCTTTGTAGATGGGCTACATCACAATTTAATAAGTGTAATTCAATTATGTGATAATGGTTACCTTGTGCTATTTACTTCCTTTGAATGCTTGATTCTAGATTCCCTCACCTATCAATTCATATATAAGGGAACTAGAATTACTAATCTTTATGTAATTGTTCTTGAATCTATTTAAGCCTATTATTGGTAGATGCCTAGTAGTCAATTCAAATGATATTTCTCTTTGGCATTGTTGACTTGGTCATGTAAATATGCATCAATTGAAGAAGTTGAGCAAAAAGGACTTGGTCAATGGACTTCCCAAATTGGATTTTGAAAAGGATGAGGAATGCCAACCTTGTACCCAAGTAAAGAAAACCAAGTCCTCCTTCAAATCTAAAGGAGTCCTTAGTACCAAAAGAGCTCTTGAACTTCTACATATTGATCTATTTGTACCAATGAGAACTCAATTGCTTTGTGGTTCCAAGTATTGTCTTATTCTTGTCGATGATTTATCTCGATATACTTGGACCTTCTCTCTCATTTCAAAGAGTGATACACTTGATGTTTTCTTTAGTTTTTACAAACAAGTTGAGAACAAAGCTTCTTGCCAGATTGTTTCCGTCCGTAGTGATCATGGGGGAGAACTTGAAAATGATCTTTTTGAACATTTTTGTGAGGAATCTGGCTATGCACATAACTTCTCTTCATCTCGAACACCTCAACAAAATTGGGTTGTATATAGGGAGAATAGGTCACTACCGAGAAATGCTAGGACCATGCTTTTAGAGTATGACACTCCAAAAAAGTTTTGAGCCAAAGCCGTCAATACCTCATGTTTTGTGCAAAATTGATTTTTCACGCATCCTTCTTTGAATAAAACCCCCTATGATCTATGGTGTGGTAGGAAGCCTTATATCGAGTACTTCCATATTTTTGGATGTCCTTGTTTTGTTTTGAACATGAAAAATTCTCTCAACAAGTTTGATCTGAAATCATACAAGGATTTCATTCTTGGCTACAACACTACTATCAAGGCTTATAGAGTGTTTAATGTTGATCTTGTTAAAGTAGAAGAATCCATTAATGTTAAGTTTATTGAGACTAACCCCTCTATTCCCAAATATATTGTTACAAATGATGATGTTGCATGTGAGGTGATCCATATCTTAAAAAGACTTGACATCATCCAAAAGGGAAAAGAGATGGCCACTCAAGAAGAAGAGAAAGATGAAGAGAACAAGGATCCAACTCCCCACTTCATAAATAATCATCCAAAAGAGATAATTTTAAGTGACCCTTTAGAAAGAGTGAAGACACGGGATGCCCTCAACAAAGAACAAGCCAACAATGCCTTCATCTCATAACTCAAGCCAAAGAACATCAAAGAAGCTCTTGGGGATGATGAATGGATCCTAGCCATGAAAGAAGAATTGGAGTAATTTGAGAATCTTGGACCCTAGTGCCAAGACCATGTGATAGAAAGATCATTGGCACCAAGTGGGTCTACCACAACAAGTTAGATGAAAGTGGCAAGGTGGTAAGAAATAAAACAAGGTTAGTGGCTCAAGGCTACAATCAGTAGGAAGGTATAGATTTTGATGAAACATATGCACCTATTGCTAGAGTTGAGTCCATTCATATGTTGCTTGCTTTTGTTAGTTATAAGAACTTTCTTATTTATCAAATGGATGTTAAAATTCTGGGTTTGAATGGTACAATTGAGGAGGAAGTGTATGTTGCACAACCCCCTGGCTTTGAACATGATAGTTTACCTAACCATGTTTATTTCTTGCAAAAAGCTCTCTATGGACTCAAACATGCACCTCGAGATTGGTATGAAAAATTAAAGAAAATTGTGTTAGATCATTGGTATATCATGGGCAAAGTGGATTCAACCTTATTTCTAAAGCACACTTTGAACAATTTTCTTATCATACAAATATATATTGATGATATCATTTTTGGCAGAACTAACCTTGATATTTGCAAATGATTTAGTGATCTTATCAGAGTGAATTCGAGATGAGTATGATGGGTGAACTTATGTTCTTCCTCGTCTTTCAAATCAAGCAAACAAAAGATGGAAACTTCATCAACCAAGGCAAATATACAAGTGAGTTGCTCAAGCGCTTTGGGATGGAGAACACTAAGCCGATGGACACACCCATGTCAAACACCACCAAACTTGACAATGATGAAGAAGGTGGGAAAGTGGATGAGAAGTTATATAGAGGTATGATTGGAAGTTTACTTTACATAACTGCATCTAGAAATGATATAATGTTTAGTGTTGGCTTGTGTGCTCGCTTTTAATCAAATCCCAACAAATCACATCTTATAGCTATTAAGAGGATTTTAAGGTACTTAGCCAAACCCCAAATTTTGGAGTATGGTATCCCAATTCAAGGGACTTTACTCTCATGGCTTATAGTGAAGTAGATTATGAAGGATGATTGATTGATAGAAAGTGCACAAGTGGCAATTGTTTCCTCCTAGGACCATTTTTGAAGGCTGAATACATTGCAGCCATGAGTTGTTGTGCCCAGGTCCTATGGATGAAGCAAATGCTCCAAGACTTTAACATTTATTTTGATGTTTCTCCCATTCATTGTGATAATACTAGTGTAATCAATTTACCTTACAATCCTATATTGCATAGTATAGCCAAGCATATAGAGGTTTGTCATCATTTTCTTCGTGATCACATTGTCAAAAAAGATATCTATATCACACACGTGGACACGGAAAATCAGTTGGTAGACATTTTCACTAAACCTCTAGCTAGAGAGCAATTTAATCTTATTAGATCTAAACTATTCGTAACTACTTTGGATGAATCTAATATGCCTTCTAGATAATTGTTATCTACCCTATATGCTTTGCTCGTATCTTGATCACTCTTACTTGCTAAAGTGCTAGTTTTTTTTTGTTCATATGCCTTGTTTTTCACTACTTTTGAGTATTTTTCGCAAACACTCATTTTATCACAAAACAGTACCCAATGATGAATGATATGTGCCTAAGTATGTTTAAAATGCAAAATGGACTAGAAAAATAAATGTAATTAGCACTCAAATGGCTAGAAATGGAAATTTTTAATGTTAGTTCAGGTTGACCATCGGTCGAGTTGGAAACTCGACCGATCTGTGGATGAGGGATTTTGTAAAGAGCCATTCGGTCAAGTTTCCCAGTCACAAAATTTGACCGATGGCCGGGCTGGAGCAAACTTAAGTGTGGTTCGGCCGAATTTTCTCCTTATCAACTAGAGAAAAATCGACCGATTCACTCTTCAACTCCCTCAAGCTCTTGACCCTAGCCCTGACCATCCTTTCCATAGCCCTAGTTCGACCTTCCTAGACCTCTTGCTCATCAAACCTATATTTTGGTCATTTTGTGGTGGTGTTTCCTATGGTTTTGACATCTGAATCCTCTTATCTCGCATCCATGGCTTCAAATAGGAGAAAGAGAGCCGCCCCCTCCAGAGAACCATCCTCATCCTCCAACTCACACCTTATACTCTTTGATGATACCTTCTTTCTCTCTAATGATTCTCTAAATAGGTACAAGGAGCTCCTTCCTAGGAACCCCTTTCCTTTTTGTGCCTAGTTTGAGCCACGTCTGCGTAGAAAAAGGTTATAGATCAAGTTGCCAAGTTGTTTTACGACCACCATCTACCCACCCTAAGTGTTGAACGTGCGTGTTATCACAATTCCATTACAAGCACTAAATTTGTTCACAAATTATATACAAATTTGTAATGGAATTAAGACACTCTTGTACCCCTGCCAAATACTCAAGTTGTTCTTACTTCCATGATAGCCGGGAAGAAATTCCAAATCTCCAAAGATACCTTGAATATATTTTTTGCTGGTACTGAGGTGACTGATTCATGGAGGAAGGATTACCTTGGATATTTTGACCTCCTCGACCCTGAGACCTTCTATAAGCAATATGATATCACTCTCCCTGACATACATAAATTCTTGAAGAAGCCTCAGTTTCCCTATAGGAAGAAGTCTGCCCTTCCCTTCTCAGCCTTAGATCTGAATAACCACATACTCGCCTTGGTAGTCAACTACAATATTCATCCAAAGAAAAACCAAAATAAAATTATGGAGAATACTGTGGTGATTATGTTCTGTATTATGAAGAACATCGGAGTCAAGTGGGCTAGATATGTTCTCCATCACATGACCTACTTTGAATCTGGTAAGAACACCTGAGGAACCCACCCTCCCTACCAAACCATGATTTGTTTTCTTCTTCAGACTGCTAGTGGCAAGTCTCTTTTCCATGACCTTCATTACAAATCTTCCCAAAAAGGAGTTTGCATAAGTGAGACCACAATTCATAAGAGTGTGCCTACCCCTTCTTATACTACACCTGGAGCCTCTACCTCCACCTAGGCACCTCCACCTCCTCAACCATCCTGACCTGCCCGTGCCTCTTTTCATGTATCCAATGAAAACCTCATGGGTTACTTACATGATGCATCTGTAGGCATACAACCTTCAGGTTCAGGAGGACATGCATCAAGATCCCTGTGTTATTATGTCTACCATGAACCTATCGTGTGCCCATCCTTACCCTATCTAGCAGCCCTACCTAGGAGGTGATTATGCATCTTATGCATACAATCACTTTTACCCAACCCCTCCACCTACTGCTTCCACTGCTACACCCTCTGATGTTGGTGGATCTACCCCTGGTGTGCTATCTCTCCCTGTTGGTCCTATAGCTACCTTTCTTGCAAGACTTGGCACCTCTGCTCCTACTTTTCCTCAATCCCAAGAGTTGCATGACCTTGGAATGACTTGGGCTGAGTAGAATGCCACGTGGCCCGATCATGGTTTCAGTACTTCTACCGATGAGGAGATGCTAGACCAGGATGATGAGGAAGTTGTTGTTGCTAATGAGGAGGCATATGAGGATAATGGTGAGAATGGTTTAGATGGTTTGGATGATAGCTTTGTTGGTGCATCTGGTCATGAAGGTGAAGCTTCTATCTCTGTTGTGCCGTCGAACAGAGATGATGACTATGATCTTGAAGCTTTTGATGATGATTTTGATGTTGATGATGATGATGCCTGGACATAGATAGCCTAGACATTTAGATGTTTTAGTTTTTATTCTATAGATGCTTATCTTATATATCTTTCTAGACTATTTTTGTACTAAAAACATCTAGGCACATTATCTGAGCTGTACTATTTGTATCATCATGTTGTTTTCATCATTTTGACTTGTAGTTGTTTTAAGGACATGTTTTCCATGTTGTAATCTAAATCACATGTACACTTACTCTTTGGTTGACTATATCTCATGAGTTGGTGCTATGTTACCCATATTTTGATTATGACTTAGATTGCTTGTCTCTCTCGTCTTTGTTTGTTGTGTGTTTTGAGGTTGCATGTTTTATCTTGTGCATGTATGTTTTGGTTGTGCTTGGAGAAGACATGTTTCTGTGCTCTTCTACCCCCCTTCCTTTTTGATAATGTCAAAAGGGGAGAGAGAAGTTCAAATGTTTTAAAGCTCAACCATATTGTTTTCATTACCTATGTGATCATTTTCTTGCTCTATATATGCTTTATCATGTGACTTGCTAAAGGACCATATAGTATACATGTTATATTACTTTGTGTCGAAAGACTAACTATGCAGATAAGAGTGAGCATAGATTAAGGGGAGAAAATTATGAATCCCCTTGCAATTCACAAGATTAAAGTATAACTTTACATATCCTTTTCAATATGATTGAGGAATGGTTTATCATTGTCAGAAAGGGGGAGAATGTTGACTTGAGAGGTATACATGTTGGTACGTATGCCCAAAGAGTCAATCATATGATGATTGGGATATGGGATTAGATACCTAATATAATAATAATAAAGGCAAGCTTCCAATTTATTTTGTATATTTAGTTATGAGATAATGAATTACATGATAAATGTCTAGAGAATGATATTACTCAATCACGTATGTCTTCAAGTATGTGACTTAGAAGAATGAGATCAATGGATGTTAAGAGTATATACATTCTCATTATGTCCCTAGTCGGTTGTTATTGTGGAAGGTAGATAGACAACAATAACACATAAGATCAGAGTGTGATTTAGCTGATGACTAAATCTCATTAGTCATGATTGTTGACTTGAGAAGTTATACATTGCCCATATTTTGATAATGACTTAACAATTCCATTCCTATGTATCTAATATGTTTGTTCAAGATTGATTTCAGGCTTTAGGTACATGAAAAGGATCAAATTACACAAGCCCTAGCTTGTTCAAGTTCAAGTCAAATGCAATGCAAGTGTGCAATTTGGGAAATCACTATAAATGACCTTTGATGATTTTTGTAATCACTTGTATTGATGATATGACTTGTAACTAAGATGAGAAAAAACTAGGGTCACTTAGTTCCAAGGTTTAATCACTCAAATGTCAATTTAGAAAAAATTTCACAGGCTATTTATCGGTCGAGTTGGAAACTCGACCTATCATATGAGGGATTTTCTAAAGATGACTCATCGGTCGAATTGCACACTCACAAAACTCGATCGATCGACTCACTGAGCAAAACTAATTTTAGCTCAACGGCGAATTTCCCAGAACAAACTCGACCGATAGTTTGAAATTTGGCTTTGTCACAGTAGATCTGTGACATCCCAAATTTCATAGCTAATTTAAAACTTTAATGTGGTTTTTCTTAGTAAAATTTTACTAAGGGACCAAATAAAACAAACCATGGTTTATTATGTAGTGAGTTCATAAAAGATGTATTATATGCCACCTAGCTCACCATTGCACACATAATGGCTTAAATGTATAGAATTAGTAATAAAGTATGTATGCATATGAATAAATGAACAATAATGTGACTAGTGGACATGGTGTGATAGTTAGTGATGTTTAAGTAAATAAATGTGTTGGACAAAAGTTCATATTTAATAAATAGAGACAACAATCTTAAAAACAGGACTGACTTAGGTTGATGTCCTAGAATGGGTCTTGGCATGTGTTGAGTGATGAATAAGGACAAGGGAGTCATCAAATCATTCTGGTGGATTTGCATAGTCATTTCAGCCCCTTAGTACATGATGAAGTCAGGAAAATCTTTTCATAGATATCATAATGTGCATTCACACTTAATCCAAAATATTTGGGAATATTGAGGTGTTTTGGTAAGACGTTGGATTAATCTTGTTGCACAAGTCTGTTACAATCAATACACATATATTATAATGATTGGACTCCTTTGTTATGTAGCCCATGAGGATAATTGTATTTAGGACTTATCAACTAGTAGAGAAGTATTTGTATCCTAAATGAAACTCAGCCGTAGATATACAGATTTCTTGCTAAGTGTAAAGATAAGGTTATACTCTCCAATATCTTACCAATATATATGCATGCGCAAGGTGATCGAGACCTTGGGGAAAGGAGACGCAAACACCATCATAATTCTAATATGTGCTCTTTGAGACTAAGATAATTAGGGTTCATCACCCTGGAGACCGCCACCCACTAGAGCAAAGTAGGAGACCTTCACTTGCCAATGGTGTTTGGGATCTATAAACTGGAGTGAAGATTTCTAAAGAGGGTCAAGATAAGGGGGGAATCTATTTCCCATGGCATCAACGATTCTAGAACATGCTTCCTCGATCTCCTCCCTCCTTCTTGAGCGGTGAAGATAGGTTCTCGTGCCCAACAGGTGCCCAGCAGGTCTGCATGACACATAGGAGTCGTGGAGGAGAAGGAAGCCCATGACAGGGATGAACACGTATAGATGGATGGGAGTGGTGGTGCCCTAGAAAGGCACAGAGTTGCTACGACCTGATACTAGCACCAGATACCAAGCCAAGGCCATAACTAGTTTCCCCATCCATGTGAGGTGGTACTATGTTTTACAGAGTAAACAGGGGTCGCGCGAGGAGGATGACGGACATCCTACTCGAGTTTGGTCGGGCCAGACCCTACATAGATCTTGCATGACTCCAATTAGTTGTGTGGCTCCTTATATCAAGGGCCAATGTCATGCTCAACCACTTGATTATGTATGGGCCACTGTGATCACCCTAATAAGCTAAAAGTATGTCTAAATCATATCTTGTGATCACTGAGTCCGTTTTGGTCATATAAGCTACCGAATGAAAGCCCTCAAGGTCTACAATTTTATAGAAATGTTAGATTTTAAGGTTGATTAATGATATAGTCATGGATTTTATGAGAAGTGATGCATACATATAATCATGGATTGTTAGTAATAAATAATTGTAATGGGTCATTAAATCCTAAAAAAGATTTTATACTACTATAATGATATCTAGAACTGGTATATAACATTTGACCATAATGAATGATGCAAGACTTCATATTGTTGTGCTTGAACTCTCATTTAGGAGAGGTAACCCTAATCTAATTCAAGAAAATGGCATGATGATATGCAAATGTCCCAAATATCACCGTAAGATTAGTTGAACATATGAGACATGTGTATAATCTATTTGACCAGTAACTATGTATAAGTTGAGAGATTTGTTGGTAATTATCATACACATCTAAAATGGTATGGAAACCCAAATTAGACCTAAGAATCATGAGTTTTTGGGTTTAATGGTTATTCATGAATTGCTCATGATATTTTTCAGGAAATAGGATCTTGACTTAAAGGTTCAAGAACTAAACATATGTTTCTTCAATAAAGGTAAGTGGTTCATGCCCATGAGTATTCATATTTATCAAAATCCACATATTTTCATAAGACTACATGCTTTATGTGATCTAGTGTTCTAATATTTTATGTTAAGATGTGCAAGTAAGATTTGCATACATTCATTGTTATGTCCTTACATGTGCCTAATATCTCGAGAAGAGATATGTTATTAAGATTTATAAGAATGATAGACTCATGAACCACGTTCATGAGAAAACTAAAGGATCATGTTTCTATAAGAACTATCAGTAATTATTCATATTGATGGATAAGTCTACAAGATAAGATATGCAACCAAGATAGTCATACATGATAATGTGGGATAAGAATGTATTAAGATTTCAAGTAGAAATATATTATTAAGATTTCTTACATAGATTTAATATCTAAGAACTAAGTGTTATTTAGATTTATTATAATGGTTAAGATCTAAGAATTAAGTACATGATGAGATTATAAGAGTAGAATGCATTAAGTTATGATTAAGTTTGCAAGATAAGATTTTATAAGATTCATGTTTTAAGACTTAAGAGTTAAGCTCACATGAATTCATTAAGATTCATGTTAAGGTAAGACTTCATGAGACTTTAGAGAGATTGAGTTATCATGTCAGAAATCATATTTTAGATATTTACTACTTTACTTTTATATATTTAGTATTCTTATATCCAGTTCAGATTGTTTTTCCTAAGCCTTTATACTTACATGTCATAAATTTGATATTAGAATTTAATTAAGTCATTCAATCAAACACGAGTTTCAAATGAAGATTTATTTAGATAATAAGAATATCAAATTCTGATTCAGATTTAGATTATTCAATATGTGGGTAGCCAGATATTTGATAAAGATACATGATAAGGATTTTATATCCAATATCAATTTTGTAATTGAGATTATTCATATTCAGATGTAGATTCATATACAACGTTTAGTACATGTTCAATACTCAATATTCAGTTTCAGATAAGTCCTAATTCAAAATTTAGTAAAGTTAGACTTAAGATAATTAATTCAGAACATTTACATAATACATTATATGATAAGTCCTCATTCAGAGAGTCCCGAGACGATTCAGAGGCATATGTTGCCAACTCAGAGAGTGTTTACTCCATTTAAGAGGGCACGTTGTGCCAATAGAGGGTGTGTTGCACCATAGAGGACACTTCGGTGTCAACATAGGGCACATTGTGCCAATAGAGGGTGCCTTGCACCATAGAGGACACTTCAGTGTCAACAGAGGAGGACTTATTGTATAATGGTGGCCACATTCAGATAAAAGTCGTAAATAAAAGATGTCTTAGTTCAGATAATGTACATAATCTCATTTATAAGTTTTGTAAAATAGATTAATATAAGAGAGACATGACTCATGCTCTTTGTGCAAGTCATGTGGCCCAGGCACCAGAGTGTAGGCCAATTCAGAGATATGACCCAGACCCAGAGTGCAGGTTATGTGACCCAGGCACCTTAGTGCATGTCATGATACTCAGGTACCAGAGTACATGTCTCCAGAGAAAGATAAGTAAAAAGATAAGGACTAAGTTAAAGTAAGAAGAGATGTTTATGTTTCATATTTTGTAAAGTTTTAATGTTAGTTCTCAGTATATAATTTTTGCAACATCTTATTTCATCAAGTAATGTATATGTTAGAACACTCATGCCACTTACACTAACAACCATTTTTCCAATGCATGGCTGGGGACAAGATGTCCGCAGGTGAGAGCAGGAGCAAAGAAGATTCCATAGAATCAAGTATAAGGATAGAACATGACTCAATCTAGTGGGGTGCCAACTAAAAGTTGATCCTCAGATTTATAGATTCATCTATATAATTTTAGAATAGAGACTTTGTCTCAATATGTAATATAAGTTTTCCATGTAATAACATTTATGTTCCTTTTATAAGAATAATCATGAGAATGTTTTAATAATTCAATTTGTGTGATTGATTATAATGTTGTTATGTATGCCAGTTTTATGTAATGCCCCCTTGAGTGCACGAGTTATGGATAACTTAGTGTTGGTTATGCTATGTGCATATGTGCACTTAGGGAGGGCGTTACAATATGGTATCAGAGCAACATAATAGTTGGCCACCAGATGAATTCTCATGTTCTTACTTAAGATCACCTTATAAGAACTTAAGTTAGAGTAGAGCACAGATCTAGAAAGATACCTAGTAGCTCTATGTATAGAATAATCAAGTAAAAGATATTAGCAATCAAGTAGAGATATAGTTAGGAGACATAAGTTAAGATAGGGATTAGGGTTATGTGCCTAGATGTTTTGTACTTTTATGTTAACTCTAGAACTATATATAGCATGCTCTCTCTCTTTCGCACATCTTTGTGGTATGGTACACATGCTTATGGGATTTTGTAGAGAGAATGTTATATGCATAATCATGCTTGTCTTTTCCTTTCAAGTGCATGGGTATGGGACATGTGCACGAGGGAGGTGCTAAGATAAGTCTGATAAAACATGTCACCTCTGAATATATGACCGGCCGGCATGTATCCAAAGGCGGCAGAAAATAAGAGTCAACATTAAAAGTTTGAGAGATATAGTCACCTAAACCTAATTAGATACATAGTAAGACCTAGAATGCATATAAAGGGTAGATATTTTGACATAGATAAGTGATTTGGTTTTTTTAAGTGAACCAGAACCCTAAACTAGAACTATAAAAAAAGCAAGCTAGAGTCTTTGCCATGATAGATGGTGAAGGCATAATTTAGGTTTCTAGATTTATTAGTAGTATATGCACATATTTTCCTGATAATGATAGCCATGAAAATTTCACATTTTGAGTGTGAAACTGAGCTATTAATCAAATATTAGAGAGCTAGTATTCATACAATATGTGAAATATTAAGGTGGGTAGTATATGAAAATTTCGAGGATCAAATTTATTTAAGGTGGGTAGAATTGTAACATCCAAAATTTCATAGCTAATTTAAAACTTTAATGTGGTTTTTCTTAGTAAAATTTAACTAAGGGACCAAATAAACCAAATCATGGTTTGTTATGTAATGAGTTCATAAAAGATGTATTATATGCCACCTAGCTCACCAACGCACACATAATGGATTAAATGTATAGAATTAGTAATAGAGTATGTATGAATATGAATGAATGAACAATAATGTGACTAATGTACATGGTTTGATAGTTAGTGATGTTTAAGTAAATAAATGTGTTGGACAAAAGTTCATATAGAATAAATAGAAACAACAATATTAAAAACACGATTGACTTAGGTTGATGGCCTAGAATGGGTCTTGGCTTGTGTTGAGTGATGAATAAGGATAAGGGATCATCAAATCATTCTGGTGGATTTGCATAGTCATTTTAACCCCTTAGTACATGATGAAGTCAGGAAAATCTTTTCATAGATATCATAATGAGCATTCACACCTAATCCAAAATATTTGGGAATATTAAGGTGTTTTGGTAAGACATTGTATTGATCTTGTTACACAAGTCTGTTACAATCAGTACACATATATTATAATGATTAGACTCCTTTGTTGTGTAGCCCATGAGGATAATTGTATTTAGTACTTATCAACTAGTAGAGAAGTATTTGTATCCTAAATGAAACCCAACTGTAGATATACAATTTTTTTAAGCGTAAAGATAAGGTTATACTCTCCAATATCTTACCAATATATATGCAAGGTGATCGAGACCTTGGGGAAAGGAGACGCAAACACCATCATAATTCTAATTTGTGCTCTTTGGGACTAAGACAATTAGGGTTCGTCAGCTTGGAGACCACCACCCACTAGAGCAAAGTAGGAGACCTTCACTTGCCAATGGTGTTTGGGATCTCTGAACTGGAGCAAAGATTTCTAAAGAGGGTCAAGGCAAGGGGGGAGGTCTTTCCCTGGCACGCATCAACATATCTAGTATAGGCTTCCTCGATCTCTTCCCTCCTTCTTGAGCGGTGAAGATAGGTTCTTGTGCCCAACAGGTGCCCAGCAGGTCTGTGTGACATATAGGAGTCACGGAGGAGAAGGAAGCCAATGACAGGGATGAGCAATTATAGATGGATGGGAGTGGAGGTGACCTGGAAAGGCACAGAGTTGCTATGACCCGATCCTAGCACCAAATACCAAGACAAGGCCATTGCTAGTTTCCCGATCCCTGTGAGGTGGTACTCTATTTTACAAAGTAAACAAGGGTTGTGCGAGGAGGATGACAGACATCTCGCTCGGGTTTGGTCAGGCCAAACTCTGTGCGGATCCTGCATTGACTCCAATTAGCTGTGTGTCTCCTTCTATCAAGGGCCAATGTCCTGCTCAACCACTTGATTATGTATGGGCCGTTGTGATCACCCCAATAAGGTAAAAGTATGTTGAAATCATATCTTGTGATCACTGAGTCTGTTTTGGTCATATAAGATACCGAATGAAAGCCCTCGAGGTCTACAATTTTATAGAAATGTTAGATTTTAAGGTTGATTAATGATATAGTCATGGATTTTATGAGAAGTGATGCATTCGTATAATTATGGATTGTTAGTAATAAATAATTGTAATGGGTCATTAAATCCTAAAAAAAGATTTTATACTACTAATGATATCTAGAACTGGTATATAACATTTGACCATAATGAATGATGTAATACTTCATATTAGTGTGCTTGAACTCTCATTTAGGAGAGGTAACCCTAATCTAATTCAAGAAAATGGCATGATGATATGCAAATGTCCCAAATATCACCGTAAGATTAGTTGAACATGTGAGACATGTGTATAATCTATTAGACCAGTAACTACGTATAAGTTGAGAGATTTGTTGGTAATTCTCCTACACATCTAAACTCGTATGGAAACCCTAATTAGACCCAAGAATAATGGGTTTTTGAGTTTAATGGCTATTCATGTATTGCTCATGATATTTTTCAGGAAATAGGATCTTGACTTAAAGGTTCAATAACTAAACATAGGTTTCTGCAATAAAGGTAAGTAGTTCATGCCCATGAGTATTCATATTTATCAAACTCCACATGCATTCATATAATCATGGATTGATAGTAATAAATAATTGTAATGGGTCATTAAATCCTAAAAAAAAGATTTTATACTGCTAATGATATATAGAACTGGTATATAACATCTGACCATAATGAATGATGCAAGACTTCATATTATTGTGCTTGAACTCTCGTTTAGGAGAGGTAACCCTAATCTAATTCAAGAAAATGGCATGATGATATGCAAATGTCCCAAATATCATCGTAAGATTAGTTGAACATGTGAGACATGTGTATAATCTATTAGACCAGTAACTATGTATGAGTTGAGAGATTTGTTGGTAATTCTCCTAAACATCTAAAATGGTATGGAAACCATAATTAGACCTAAGAATAATGGGTTTTTAGTTTTAATGGCTATTCATGAATTGGTCATGATATTTTTCAAAAAATAGGATATTGACTTCAAGGTTCAAGAACTAAACATAGGTTTCTACAATAAAGATAAGTGGTTCATTCCCATGAGTATTCATATTTATCAAACTACACATACTTTCATAAGACTACATGCTTTATGTGATCTAGTATTCTAGTATTTTATGTTAAGATGTGCAAGTAAGATTTTCACACATTCATTGTAATGTCCTTACATGTGCCTAATATCTTGAGAAGAGATATGTTATTAAGATTTATAAGAATGATAGATTCATGAACCAGGTTCATGAGAAAACTAAAGGATCATGTTTCTATAAGAACTATTAGTAATTATTCATATTGATGGATAAGTCTACAGGATAAGATATGCAACCAAGATAGTCATACATGATAATGTGGGATAAGAATGTATTAAAATTTCAAGTAGAAATATGTTGTTAAGATTTCTCACATAGATTAATATCTAAGAACTAAGTGTTATTTAAATTTCTTAGAATGGTTAAGATCTAAGAATTAAGTACATGATAAGATTATAAGAGTAGAATGCATTAAGTTATGATTAAGTTTGCAATATAAGATTTTATATGATTCATGTTTTAAGATTTAAGAGTTAAGCTCACATGAATGCATTAAGATTCATGTTAAGGTAAGACTTCATGAGACTTTCGAGAGATTGAGCTATCATGTTATAAATCATATTTTAGATATTTACTACTTAAGTTACTTTTATATATTTAGTATTCCTATATCCCGTTCAGATTGTTTTTCCTAAGCCTTTATACTTACATGTCATAAATTTGATATTAGAATTTAATTATGTCATTCAATCAAATGAGAATTTCAAATGAAGATTTATCTAAATAATAAGAATATCAAATTCGGATTCAGATTTAGAGTACTCAATATGTGGGTAGCCAGATATTTGATTAAGATACATGATAAGGGTTTTAGATCAAATCTCAATTTTGTAATTGAGATTATTCATATTCAGATGTAGATTCATATACAGAGTTTAGTACATGTTTAGTACTCAATATTCAGTTTCAGATAAGTCCTGATTCAAAATTTAGTAAAGTTAGACTTAAGATAATTAATTCAGAACATTCACATAATACATTATATGATAAGTCCTCATTCAGAGAGTCCCGGGATGATTAAGAGGCATTTATTTCCAATTAAGAGGAGCGTTTACTCCATTACAGAGGGCATGTTGTGCCAATAGAGGGTGTGTTGCACCATATAGGACACTTTGGTATCAACAGAGGGCATGTTGTGCCAATAGAGGGTGTGTTGCACAATAGAGGACACTTCGGTGTCAACATAGGGGGACTTATTGTATTATGGTAGCCACATTTAGATAAAAGTCGTAAATATAAGATGTCTTAGTTTAGAGAATGTACATAATCTCATTTATAAGTTTTATAAAAGATATTAAGATAAGAGAGACATGACTCATGCCCTTTGTGCAAGTCATGTAGCCCAGGCACCAAAGTGCAGGCCAATTCACAGACATAACCCAGACCCAGAGTGCAGGTTATGTGACCCAAGCACCTTAGTGCAGGTAATGAGACCTAGGTACCAGAGTACAGGTTTCTAGAGAAATATAAGGACTAAGTTAAAGTAAGAAGAGATGTTTATGTTTCAAATTTTGTAAAGTTTAATGTTAATTCTCAGTATATAATGTTTCAAAATTTTAGCAGTATCTTATTTCATCAAGTAAAGTATATGTTAGAATACCCATGCCACTTACACTAACAACCATTTTTCCAATGCATGGATGGGGATAAGATGTCCTTAGGTGAGAGTCGGAGCAAAGAAGATTCCATAGAATCAAGCACAAGGATAGAACATGACTCAATCTGGTGGGGTGCCAATTATAAGATGATATGCATGTTTATAGATTCATCTATATGTTTCCATGTTTAGAACTTTAGAATAGAGACTTTGTCTCAAGATGTAGTATAAGTTTTCCATGTAATAGCATTTATGTTCCTTTTGTAAGAACAATCATGAGAATGTTTTAATAATTCAATTGTGATTGATTACAATGTTGTTATGTATGTCAATTTTATGTAATGCCCCCTTGAGTGCAGGAGTTACAGATAACTTAGTGTTGCTTCTGCTATGTGCATATGTGCACTTAGGGAGGGCGTTACAGGATCGGTCGAGTTACCTTTATTGAAAATCGACCGAATGTGTTGTATGGAAAACATAGAAAAAGTGATTATAACCGTTGGTGAGTTGTTTTGGGCAAAAATAATTCTGTTACATCTTAGAAAATGGCTATATTTTGACCCTAAGTGATCCCACACTCAAGGGAACACCCCTAGCTATAAATAGGACCCCTTGGAGTTCATTCCAAGGTTACTCATTCATGCTGTTCTTAGTCCTTGCTATAGTTGAGTCTGTTACAACTCCTTGAACCCTTTTCTCTCTCTAATTTACACTTTATTTTGTGATTATGAGTGAGATGGGCTAGTTGTAAGAGAGATACTTCCTTGTGCTTGTAAAGCTCTCAATTTATTCCATCTTCCCTGACCCTTTCCTCCATGAAGCAAAGGTGAAGCAAGCTACTCTGAGTGAAGGTGGACATGTTGTTGTTCTTCTTCAAGGTTGAAGAAGAGGTGAAGATCTTCTCTAGGTGATGGAGAAGGCAAAGACTGAAGATCCAAAAAGAGTAAGTAAACCCTTGAAGGTGGAAGACTTGTACAAGAGTAGGTAAGACCTTGGAAGAAGGTTGAAGACTCTTGGCAAAGTGGGCAAGTCCTTGGTAAGGTGGAAGACTCTTTGTGTTTGGATGGGTAAGTCCTTTAGTGGTTTTGTGTTGTAACTCTTATTGGTGAATATACATAGAAAAGTATTTGCAAAGTCCTACATGTTGACCTCTCTAGGTAGTGGACTGACTCTCTCCTAGTTTGGAAAGTGGAACCACTCTAAATGACCTTGTCAAGTGCTTGCTATCACTTCCTCTCATCCTTGCTAATGCTTGTTAGTTAGGACTTCAAATTGTACTTAAGTTATTAGTTTTGATTGACATAATTTGAAGGTATAATTTATCTTGTGAGAATTTTTTAAGCTCTTTTCACCCCCCCTCTAGAGCCCTAGATCCAACAATGATATGTCAATATCAAACCAAGCACACAGATACATGTTAGAGAATAGTGTATCAAACAGACCCATCGTAAGACTGACACATGGAAGCCATCATCATCAAAGTCATAGTCAACTCTCCCAATGATGGTGGTGATTGTAGTTCTTAGACCTGAAATCACTACACTCATCACATGTTGTTGGGTACACTTTAATATCATCAAGCGCAGTCCTGAAACATGGGTTGTTATAACGGTGATGATTGAGTGACTTTGAGACATGGGGATTGACTGTGAGTGATAGATATGGGATTTGTCCCCCCGACAGGAGTATGATATACATGTCATCTTGATTAGAGAGAGTGAGAAAAGAATGTCCATACACATATGGGTTAATATGTGATATTAAGCTTACATATATCTCATGCAGTCTGCTTTGGTTAAAGAAACAAGATTGAATAATAATGAGGATGATTACTCCATGCCTCTAGTTCAATCTGGATATTAGTGACAAAGGAACTATACAGACATTGTAACACCATACATAGATTGTAGGTTGAAGTTTCTCCCCAACTTGCCATTCACTTGGGTAGCAATGGTGTGTGACTAGGCACCACTCTTTGCTTGTGATGTCATAAGCTAGTTATGGACATTCATTGCCAATGTGACATGGGGCCTATAGGGTTAGACACACATGAACTCATCTAGAAGAGGAGTTTGATCTTGAATGATAATTGAATTAAGTACTAAAGGGTTTAGGTACTCCATTCACACAATAGATCGACGGATTGGCTGACTGAACTACCAAACAACCATCTCACTGGTGAGACAGCTATTTGGGCAGCCAGATGGGTGTCTTAAGTGTTAGGATGGCCATTTAGTTGTCAAGCAGATCAGAAATTGAATTGTCTTAGTTCTGCCCTATGAACCGATCGGTTCAAGCTATTGAACCGATCGACTCGATTTGAACTCACCAGACGGCAGTCTGGGTGAGTGAGATGGGCATCTCGCTTGTATGGAACAGACTGATTGGGATGAATGAAAGTTTTGGATTTTTCTCGATCTCATTTCAATTGCACATACTTGGGGTGCAAGTAAATTAATGTATGATATTAATTAGGAAATGATTTGCTAATTCATATCTAACTGGAAAAGTGTAAAATGATCATCTCGCATCCCATATGACCGTTTCGCTTAGTAAAATGACTGTATCGCGTGCGAGACAACTGTTTCATCGCATGCAGGTTGTGAAACTTTAAAAAAAGTTGTGAAACTTCAAGATCTACTTGTCCTTTCCACTCCTACTTTAGTCCTGCATTGGTTGGGGACTGGGAACCCTAACCTCAACCCTGCCTATATATAAAGGGATACTGGGGGCTTCCCAGAACAACTACTATACAAACAATTGAGAATCAGTTGCTCTAACAACTGTTGTCCTCTCTAGTTGTGGTAACCACGAGAGCCCAGGCAAGTCCTACCCGACTAGGGAGGGATAGCCAAGGGAGAGCAACAACTGAGGATCATTGTTGTGGGAGAGCATGTTGGTGACTAGTACACCAACGGGAGGGACAACTCCTTCCTATCTATTCCTGTAGGATGACATGAGTTCTAGTGGGTCCATGTAGACTACTCTAGAGGCATGAGTTTGTTGGTTGCTACTAGGAGGGCAATGTCAACTTGCAGTCAGTGGCGAGATCTGAGGAGCCATTATAGTAGTTGTTCGAGTCTGTTGTCCATGGAGGAGCAGCCAGACGAGTCCGAGTGTGACTAGGAGCTGCACAAACATCATCTAAGATAGAGTACGCATCTACATCAATGAGGATTATCATTGGACTTGCTCTAGAACCATGTATATCTTCGTGAAACCATCCTTCCCATTGCATAGTTATTGACGTGATCTGTTGGTTAATGGGAAATATGTCAGTAATTTTTTTGTTTTCGCTACCTATCTAATGATGTATCTCTCTATAGTGGTATCAGAGCCACATCAAATAATTATGTTTTGGGATAATCAATATGATCAGAATTTTGCTTTTACCATGTTTATTTATTGCATGTGATGCAAATATTTAAACTGGTTGATGTGCACGTCCAACTAAATCACCACATAAAAACCCAAACAAATATATATATATGATATGATATATATGCAATTTACACACGTCACCATAAAATCAATTTTGATGGTGGATGTAAAGCATGGTTATGGCCAAAACCCCAGATTTGTGTTTGCATGGTTGTGATTATTATTCTTATTGTTAATCGGTCTGCATATCGAGCGTCCCTTTCCTTTACACATGAAAATTAATGCTCTTCTTTCTATTTCCTCTCAAATGTGACTCGAGGTTTTCCCATATACAATGTAATAAGAAATATGATAGTTTTAATTTATGTTTTGATGTGAGATGATGATCTGCACAAAGGCAAAACGACCGGCTCATGAGACAACCTGATCAACTGGAGGACCAAGGAGGCCAGACGATAGGAGGACGAACCAATCAACTGGTGGCCCAACCAATCAGATGGAGCTGTCTAGACACTTCTTGGACCTAAGAACCAGATGACCATTTTAGAAGAGCCCAACCGAGTGACCAAGAGGCATGCCGATCGGCTCAAGAGTTGAACTGATCAACCCAGATTGGTTCGAAAACATATCATTACAATAATATGTTGCATATGATGTGGACCATAGGTGGTATTAATTCCTTGTAGCTCTAAGGAATTGCATTAGATGGCCATAACCATCACTTGTGTGTTTTATTTATTGCATGTTTTCATTTGTGGTTATAGCATGTATATGATATGTACTATATATGTGGTGATTGGATAAAGTATATGTATTTACACAAACTCCCTCATTAAAATATCAAGTCTTAGATGCTTTCCATAAGTAGCACACATGAAAAGCTTGATCCACAAAGTGTGGGCACGCCCTAGCATGGTGCACCATCTATCTCATGGAAGTGTGTGTTGGATCTAGGGCTCTAGAGGGGAATGAATAGAGCTTCAAAAGTTCTCACAAGATATATTAGACCTTCAAATTATATCAATAAAAACTAATAGATTAAGTGCAATTTGAAGTCCTAACTAACAAGCATAGCAAGGATGAGAGGAATTGAAAGCAAGCACTTGACAAGGTCGTTTAGAGTGGTTCCACTCTCCAAAGAGTCAGTCCACTACCTAGAGAGGTCAACCTCTAGGACTTTACAATTGATTTTCTCTATATATTCCCCAATAAGAGTTACAACACAGGACCACCAAAGGACTTACCCATCCAAGAACAAAGAGTCTTCCACCTTACTAAGGACTTACGCACTTTGCCAAGAGTCTTCAGCCTTCTTCCAAGGTCTTACCTACTCTTGCACAAGTCTTCCACCTTCAAGGGTTTACCCACTCTTCTTGGATCTTTAGACTTTGACTTCTCCTTCACCTAGAGAATATCTTCACCTCTTCTTCAACCTTGAAGAAGAACAGTAGCAGCTCCACACTCACTCATAGTACCTTGCTTCACCTTTACTTCATAGAGGAAAGAGGTAGGGAAGATGGAATGGAATGAGAGATTTACAAGCACAAGGAAGAATCTCTCATACAACTGGTCTATCTCACTCATAATCATGAAATGAAGTGTAAACTAGAGAGAGAAAGGGGCTCAAGGAGTTGCAACACACTCAACTATAGCAAGGACTTAGAATAGCATAAATGAGAAAACTTGGAATGAACTCCAAGGGGTCCTATTTATAGCTGGGGGTGTTCCCTTGAGTGTGGGATCACTTAGGGTCAAAATATAGCCAATTTTCAAGATGCAGCATATCTATTTTTGCCCAAAACAACTCACCAATAGTTATAATTACATTTTCTACATTTTCTATACAGTACATTCAGTCGAGTTTCAATAAAGGTAACTCGACCGATCCACTAAATGACAAAGCCAATTTTCAAACTATCAATCGAGTTTGTTCTGGGAAAGTCGATCGATGAGATAAAATTAGTTTTGCTCAGTGAGTCGATCAGTTGAGTTCTGTGAGTGTGTGACTCGACTGATGGGTCATCTTCAGAAAATCCATCATAGGCTGATAAACAACATGTGACAAATTTTCTAAATTGACATTTAAGTGATTAAACCCTTGAATTAAGTATCCCTAATTTTTTATCATCTTAGTTACAAGTCATATCATCAATACAAGTGATTAAAAAAATCATCTAAGGTCATTTGGAGTGATTTCCCAAATTGCACACTTGCATTGTGATGCAGCCCTATTTTAGGGCTCCATCCTGTGCTATTTTGTATATAAGTTGCATCTAAACATGTTAGATTACAAGTATTCTCCCCCAATTTGATTATCATTGCAAATACGCTTATGGATGTTCTTTGCGCTGTTTTTCAGGTACTTTGACCACAATGGATGGACGAGTGTGATGGAGGGACCCAAAGGAGGCCCCAAAGCTCCCCCAACCTACCTTAGTGGCCAAGGATCGTCTCCAAGCAAAAACATCCAAGAATTATGAAGTTTGAAGCCATGCTAGCACTAGAGGACCCCAGCACGGCCGTGGTGCCATGGAACGGCCGTGCTGGCAATTGAGCAGAATTACAGGTTGATCAACAAATTTTGGAGTTCAAGCAAGTCAGTCACCACGGCCGTGTTGCCCAGCACGGCCGTGCTACGAAGACCACAACACGGCCGTTCTGACCAAAACGGCCGTGCTAGATGAAGATGAAACGGGCGTGCTGCTCAGAACGACCTCCTCCCAACTCTGCCACCACGGCTGTGCTACCCAGCACAACCGTTCTACCTAATACCCAACACAGCCGTTTTGCCCAAAACGGCCGTGCCACCAGCCTCTGTTTCACCCATCAACCTGTTAGATTAACACTTAGCCAAAACGGTCGTTCTCCTCCACCACGACCGTATCCACTCCTACCCAGCACGGCCGTGCTACCCAAAACGGCCGTGCCACCCCCCAAAACCTATACAACTTTCACTGTCTTTCCTTTTTTTACCCCCACTCAACCCTAGCTGCTGCCATTGCATCCTTTGCTCCAATCCACCCATTTCCTTGCAATCTACCCCATTTCCATCCATTTTCCACTCATTTCCACCATAGAAACCTAGTTTCTCTAGGTTTCTATCCATCCATTCCACCATTTTCTTGCACCCCTGCACCTTTGGAGGAGGGAGGTCGACTGCAGCTGCTTGGAGGTGAAGAAGGAGGCCACTACATCGAGCTTCATGGCGTTTTCCCTTCTTCTATCCCCTTCTTTTCCTAGTTTGATCATGTATAGCTAACCCCCCTTGGGTGGGCTGTTTGGGGCAAAAATGTGACTTTGGTACCATGTTGGGGGAATATAATTTGTAATGAACATATTTCACTTCTATGATGATTGCCTTTGCTTAAATCTCTTTTCCCATAGCTTGTGCATGTAATTGTTGTTTAGTTGCATTAATTGCTTGCCTTGTGATGTTTGAAGACATTTGCATCTAGGTTGATTTTGGTTTATGTAGCCATCATAGGATTGGCTCCTAGGACCTTAATTCGGATCCCTAGCTAACCCCCTATCTTCCTACATAATTCCTCTCTTCCTACATGCAAATGTGAGTTCTAAGCGACTAGTATAAGTGTGATTAGTGTAATTGCCTAGGATTTCCTAAAGGCTAAGGTGGCTAGTGGCATGAGGTCAAATATCCTCATCTCTACTCCCATCCTTACCCTTGTTCCTCAATTGACTAATGCCACTTATCCTAGAGACCTAGACTTGGTGAGTCCTATGAGAATTACATCTAGCCCTAGTTCTCCAACTAGTAGCATAGAGTACATTCTCATAGCACCCACCTTGTTGTTTGGTTTGGTAGTCTAGAATGAAATATGCTAATTGCTTATTATGGTGACATCCCCCAATTAATGTCAAGGTCACATTCCCAAACGGCCCACCTCCTTCATCTAATTTCTTTAAAACCCTAATTGCCTAGTTTGTTTGTTAATGCTAGTGTAGTTCATTTGCTTTAGTTAACTTAGTTAATTGCCTAGTTTTGTTAGCTAAGTGATAATTTAGGTTTTTGATCTTGATTAGTGGTTAACTTAGGTTCTCAATTGCTAGTTGCTTTCTTAGTCTAGTATAGTCTGTTCTTGCTCTTGTTTAGATAGCTTGTTAACTCAGATTGCTAATTTAGTCTTTTGATAACTTAGTTTCACATTGCTTTTCCTACTTGCTCGTTTAGCTTAATCAATCAAACAAACCTTCAAACCCTAAAAACCCTAAGCTCTGCATAAGGAACATAGCTCACACTTTCCAACTCTAGCGCCCCCTCTATCTCCGCAGTTCGACCCCGCATCTTGCCTTTGATCTATACTACAACAGTACCCCGTACGCTTGCGGGCACATTGTTTTAGTTTTAGTGATAGACTTGATTTGGGACCATATAAATTTCGAAAGAAAGGATCCCATCCAACATCCCGTGCCTCCCGACCTCGTGGATTGCACTCGGCCACCCTAGTTGGCCGGTGTTGTAACCCTCTAGCGGGAGCGCACCAAGCTTTCTGGCGCCGTTGCCGGGGATAGAGGCGCTCGGCCTAGTTAGATAGTGTAGCTTAGCCTTTCCTTTTGCCCTCACCATTGCTATTCTTTATTCTTTGTGTTACTCTTACATATTGGTTCACTAACTTGGCTCTTTGTTGTTTGTTTGTGATTTGTGCAGGTGACAGCTGTGCATGCGCAACACGCGTTCGACTTGCACCGACTTGGTGGTTTACGACCCCGAGATTGGGAGAAGAAGACGTCAAGCACGCCGCAATCTACACCGAGGAGCCGGGATGGCCGATAACGACCCACCACCGATAGTTCCACCTCAGCCGCATCGCCCGCTTCATGAATATTTCACGCCAGGAAACTACAATTCCCCCATCGCCACGCTAGTTGATCAGATGCCCGGGCAGCAGTTTCCATCCCACCGGCACTCTTGGGGCTTCTTCCCACGTACTACGGAATGGAGAATGAAAATCCTTATCACCATATAGATGCATTCTTGGAAACGTGCTCCACATTCCGTACGCCCGCCGCCACAGACGACTCGATTAGGCGGACGCTTTTTCCCTTCTCTCTCAAAGAGAAGGCCAAGGAGTGGTACGTTTCGAGGCCCGAGCTCGTCACATGGAATGAAGTAAAGAATGAGTTTCTGAAGAAGTTCTTTCCGATAGCCAAGTTATCCTACATGATAAGGTGCATCACGTCCTTCGCCCAAAAAGAGAACGAACCCTTCCATGAGGCATGGGAGCGGTTCCAGAAGTTGCTTCGTGACTGCCCTCACCACGAGGTCCCTCTTTGGCAGCTAGTTCAGGCCTTTTGCACTGGGCTTGAGGAGCAGAGTCAAACCAATGTAGATTCTTCTTATGGGGGCACGTTCATGGCAAAGCCACCCGAAGACTCATGGCCGCTGTTTTAGCATCTAGCCGAGAACTCTCGCCACCGAGCTTCCACAAAAGGGGGGCATTGCGGCCAGGACTACACCTCCCCACCCTCCTCCGTGGCTCCCACACGCAACACCGCCAACCCCGATATGATGAAAATGATGGCAGATATGATGCAAATGATGAAGAATCAAGTGGGTGGCTCTTCTAGCCAACCCGCAATGGCTGTGGACGTTGTAGATGAGGAGGTTAACGCTTTACATTCCTTTGGTGGCCGCAACAACCAGGGCCCGATGTCCCAATCCTACACTCCCGAGTGGAGGAACCACCCAAATTTCTCGTGGAAACAATCAAATGAGGATGGACAAGGACAGGGGCAGCAGAAGCCACGATACAGCTCCAAATTTGAGGACGAGGTTCTTGGAAGGCTAAGAAGCCTTGATGAAGTCAAAAAGGATGTTAATGCACATGTGGCCAATCTATAAGCCGTCTTGAGCAGAGGCTGGATCAGATCTCCCTCTCTTTGGCTAGAAGAGAAGAAGGAAGACTCCCCTCTCAACCTATG
Organism: Alisma plantago-aquatica; assembly: GCA_963693085.1. Taxonomy (NCBI): domain Eukaryota; kingdom Viridiplantae; phylum Streptophyta; class Magnoliopsida; order Alismatales; family Alismataceae; genus Alisma; species Alisma plantago-aquatica. The sequence continues at coordinate 423,878,744 of OY856414.1, read as the reverse complement.
CCAAATCCAAACAATGATGGGACTTTTCAATATGCTCCTCCGCCTCTTCAAGCACCGCTCAATTATCAATATGCTCCACCCCCACCTCATACTTACCAACAACCGCCTCCACAATATCACCCCCACCTCAACAACAACCGCAACCCCAATTCATCCTCCAAAATCCCAATTCCCCTCACCAAAGGCCTCCACCACCCCAACAGCCACAACCACCTCCACAAGCTCCCCCTTCTACCACCCATGAGCATGTGAAGGCTGTGACTACATTGAGGAGTGGTAGGACTTTGGAGAGACACCATGGTACAGTTGTTGGCAGAGATGACACCGCGACAGAGCAGGTTGATACTGAGATGCGGATGGATGATACTGTGATGAGAGGCAGTGTTGATACCGTGACGCCGAGCAGTGATACTGTGATTCCAGTGATACCGGTAGATGATACTGTTGATTTGGACCGCTTGGGATCCCAACTCCCGCCATATCCTGATGCACTTGAGGAACCTTCTGCTGCAAAGAAAAAGAAGAAGAATGCGGATGATATCTTGGAGATCTTCAAGCAAGTGAAAATCAATGTACCTCTTCTAGATGCAGTCAAGCAAATTCCGTCCTATGCAAAGTTCCTTAAAGAATTGTGCACCTTCAAGAGAAAGACAACAGGGAGGACGCCTAAGAAGATCAAGCTCACTGAGCAAGTGAGTTCCATTCTCCAACACACCATCCCCCGGAAAAGAAAAGACCTCGGTGCTCCAATCATCTCGTGCTACATCGCATACACCAGGCTCTTCTTGACTTGGGGTCTAGCGTAAACTTGATGCCGTATGATCTGTTTGCTGAGCTCCAAATGGGAGAGTTGAGGCCAGCCCATTTCACTCTACAGTTGGCCGACTGATCTGTGAAGACGCCTAGAGGGCGTGTGGATGATGTGCTGGTCCGTCTTGATGAGGATACTTCTGCCTTCTTCCCAGCCGACTTTATCATTCTTGATATGGAAAGGGAAGCTAGAAAGGTGCCAATCATCTTGGGGAGACCTTTCTTAGCCACAGCTGATGCCGTGATCCATGTGAGGACGGGGACCATGTATGTTACATTCATGCACATGAAGATCAGGTTGAACATTTTCAAGTCTTCTACGACAGCCGAAGTGATAGGGGCCACCGAAGAAGATTGTTATTTGGTGGAATGCCTAGATGAGATTGTTGAAGAGTTCCTACCCACGTGGATTGAAACTGGTACTCAAGGTAGAGGTCTAGAACCAATTGTTGAGTTCCCTGACGACGATGATGAGGATGATGAAGAGTGCGAGCTAGCCTTAGTGGCTGCAAGCCAGGACCTCCCATCTATTTCTGCACCTTTGAAAAACTCCCTTGAAGCACCCCCTGTTCTTGAGTTGAAAAAACTTCCTGAAGGATTGAAGTATGCTTTCCTTGGCTCAAATGACACCCTCCCGGTGATCATTTCCTCCATTCTCTCTCCTGAGCAAGAAGATGCCTTGATGAAAGTCTTGAGGAAGAACATCCAAGCCATTGGATGGTCTATTGTTGACTTGAGAGGGATTGATTCCTCCATTTGTGTGCATCGGATATACTTAGAAGAAGATGCGAGACCGACCTGTCAAATGCAAAGAAGGCTAAATCCAAAGTTAAAGGACATTGTAACTAAAGAGGTTGTAAAGTTGCTCGATGCAGGGATCATCTATCCCATTTCTGACAGTACGTGGGTGAGTCCCATCCAAGTTGTGCCCAAGAAGGGCGGGATTACAGTTGCAGAAAATGTCGATGGTGAGCTTATGCCGGTGAGAGAACAATCAAAGTGGAGAATGTGCGTGGATTACCGGAAGCTCAATGAAAAGACAAAGAAAGATCACTACCCACTTCCTTTTCTTGATCAGATTCTAGAGAGATTGGCTGGGCAGAGCTTCTACTATTTTCTTGATGGGTACTCGGGATATTTTCAGATTGCTGTGCATCCGGCGGACCAGGAAAAAATGACATTCACTTGTCCAAGTGGTACATTTGCCTATCGGAGAATGCCATTTAGACTGTGTAATGCCCCTTCCACTTTCCAGAGGTGTGTAACCTCAATCTTCACTGACATGCTCGATTCATCACTTGAAGTCTTCATGCATGATTTTTCAGTTTTCGGGAAAACTTTTGATGAATGTTTACTACACTTGGCTGCTGTCCTCGAGAGATGCGTGAAAGTTCGGCTGGTTCTTTCTTGGGAGAAAAGCCACTTCATGGTGCCTGAGGGTATAGTTCTGGGACACTGAGTTTTGAAGGACGGGATTGAAGTTGACAAGGCCAAAGTGGGCCTTATTTCTACACTCGACATTCCTTCGACCGTAAGACATGTTCGATCTTTCTTGGGACATGCAGGATTCTACCGGCGTTTCATCAAGGACTTTAGCAAAATCTCAAGACCACTATGTCGATTACTTGAGAAAGATGTTGAATTTCAGTTTGATGACAAATGTGTGGGAGCCTTCAATCATCTAAAAGAGAGGCTTATTTCTGCTCCTATCATGCAGCCCCCGGATTTCTCTTTGCCGTTCGAGATCATGACGGATGCATCCGATATGGCGGTGGGGGCTGTGCTGGGTCAACGCATTGGCCAAATTCCTCATGCTATCTATTATGCAAGTAAAATGTTAGCCGATGCTCAAAGAAACTATACGACTACCGAGAAAGAGTTGCTGGCGGTGATCTTCGCTCTTGACAAGTTCCGGCCGTACCTCTTGCAAAACAAAGTGACAATCTACACGGACCATGCTACGTTGAAGTATCTCATGTCCAAGAAAGACTCAAAGCCAAGGTTGATCTGATGGATTTTGTTACTCCAAGAATTTGACATAGAAATTGTGGATAAGAAAGGGATAGAAAATGGTGCTGCGGATCATCTCTCCCGCCTAGATGGACCTTTTGATATGACAAGTCCAATTAAAGAGACAATGCCACATGAACAACTCCTCTTAGTCTCATCTGTCCAAAAGCCATGGTACAAGCATATAGCGAATTTCCTAGCCAGTGGGAGGATACCAAGCATGTGGACACGAGAGGAAAGCAAGAGATTGTTTGCCATGGTAAAGAACTACATTTGGGATGACCCTCACCTCTTTAAGTATTGCTCGGACCAACTCATTAGGAGGTGCATTCCGGAGATGGAGCAGCAATAAGTCTTATCTATGTGCCATTCCGGAGTGTGTGGAGGCCATTTTGGAGGGAAACGCACGGCCGCCAAAGTTCTTCAATGTGGATTCTACTGGCCGACATTGTTCAAAGATGCTCATGACTTTTGTAAGAGTTGCATCAAGTGCCAAAAAGTGGGCACTATCTCAAAGAGGGACATGATGCCTTTGTCACCTATCTTGGTGGTAGAAGTGTTTGATGTTTGGGGGATTGACTTTATGGGTCCTTTCCCCCCTTCTTTCGGGTATGTCTACATCTTGGTCGCCGTAGACTATGTATCAAAATGGATTGAGGCTGTCGCAACAAGAACAAATGATCATAAAGTGGTGTGTGATTTCGTGAGATCCAACATCTTTAGCCATTTTGGTGTTCCAAGGGCCATGATTAGTGATGGCGGGAGTCATTTCATTCATCGCACTTTTGAAGGACTGTTAAAGAGACATGGGGTGAACCATCGTGTAGCTACTCCTTACCACCCTCAAACGAGTGGTCAAGTTGAGTTGGCAAATCGGGAGATAAAGCTCATTTTGGAGAAGACGGTGCGACCGGACCGTAAGGATTGGTCACTTCGACTCAATGAAGCTTTATGGGCATATAGGACTGCATACAAAGCCCCTATTGGCACTACACCGTTCAAACTTGTCTATGGTAAGAGTTGCCATTTGCCGGTTGAAATGCAACACAAGGCATTGTGGGCCTTGAAGAGGATGAACTTTGATGAAGAGAGTGCCGGATTGAGAAGAAAGTTTCAATTGCATGAGCTAGAAGAGATGCGACATGAAGCCTATGAAATGTCAAAGAACTACAAGGAAAGAACCAAGTTTCTACATGACAAGATCATAAATAAGAAAGAGTTTGAGCCCGACAAATAGGTATGGCTGTACAATTCAAGGATGAAGTTCATCCCCGGAAAGCTTCGTTCCAGATGGGAAGGTCCTTACCTTGTCAAGAAGGTGTACCCATCCGGGGCAATGATCATTTGTGCAAAAGAAGGAGCTAAGGAATTCGCTGTCAATGGGCAAAGGCTGAAACCTGTCGTTGAAGTCGGCCCGGACAAGGCCAACCAAGAATTTGATGTTGTTATGCTGGTAGAAGAAGAATTTGATGAAGAGGAATGCTTAGATGAGGATGAGAAAGGGATCTACTACAAAGATCTCTTGAAAGTTCCAAAGAAATGAAGGAGCACAACAATCAATAAGCCCGACTGAAGGTGTAAAATTTAGCGCTAGTGGGAGGCAACCCACGTGGTTTGAGATTCTCGAACCCTTCTTTTGATACTTTAGTTTTGTTTTACACAAATACACACACACACACTTGTGCTTGATAGTTTTGTTTTTAGTTTTGATGGAATGACAGGTTGAACAGGTCCAAGCTGAAGATTGAGGCACAGTCAGTTAAGGTGGTGGATATCCCACCAAGAAAAGCTCACTCATGATGATTAAACGATGAGTTTCGAAGAGTTTTGATGAATTCTTGAAGTTTTGACATAAAAGAGAGTAGCACGGCCGTGCTGTTCAAAACGGCCGTGCTGGGACCACACCAACACGGCCGTGCTGAAACGGAACGGCCGTTGATAACACCCAAATTAGCGCATATTTTCTATGCATTTTATCTATAGTTTGTGCCACTTTAGTCTTAATATGCACTCTTTTGTTCATGTTTTATGTTTTCTATCTCTCCATTAGATAATGTAGTGAAAATAGCCAATAATGTAGCTAATTAGCCTGTTTTAGACTTGTAGGCACCGAAACTAGCCAATTTTGGGACTTTCAAGTACCAGACCAGGAAAAGATAAGAATCGCAGCAGCTGGCCGATATGGCTGCCTGATATGGGTGCCCGATATAGCTGCCTGATATGGTCTGGATGAGATGGCCGCCCGACAAAGACGCCCGATATGGCCTGGCCGATACGGTTGCGCCGACCGATACGGGCGCCGACCGATACGGCCGCCGACCGATATGGGTGCGCCGACCGATACGGCTGCCCGATACGGTTGCCCGATACGGTTGCCGAGTGACAATCATATTGGCCGACCTGGTTCCTCAAGATTGAAGCCACGGATGAAGGACACGTGGACCAATAAAAGCTACAACTTACATCAACTCGCTGCCTATAAATAGCAGCTGCCAGCCTACAAGAATTCTTCTTCGAAGCAGGAGAGAGCCGAGGGCTGGAGGAAGGACCCTGCAAGAGTTAGTTCCTAGACCAAGGAGCTAGTGTGTCGGGTTCCCCAAAAGTCTACTGCCCGATACGGTTGTTGCCCGATACGGCCGCACCGACCGATACGGCCGCCGACCAATACGCCCGCCGACCGATACAGCCGCCGACCGATACGCCCGCCGACCGATACGGCCGCTGCCTGATATGGTCTAGAGAGAGAGAACCGAGGAGTCCAGAGGGACAAAGAGAAGACCCCAGGGGCGAGATCCGGCCTACACAGAGGCCAAGGAGCGAGAGCCACCTCTCCTCTACGGGCTATATCTCTTCCCTCTTCTCTTTCATTCTACCGCATTCCTTTGTTTCTTGTACAAACGATGTTTATCCATCTTTGTTCGGTGCCAGGTATGCTTGTCTATGGCTAGTTATCTCCTTCTTGGCTATGCAGCCCAATCTGGGCGTGTTTATATACTTTTTCCTTAAGCAAGTAGATTCATATCAGATCTAGTATGTTGCATGTTCTATTTTCTCCTTCCAAGTTATGATTGCTAGTTTGGTTGATCTCTTACTCGCTTGAACTGCTATTTCTTCATGTATTGAGAGATCCGCTGTAGAAATAGCTAAGAGACGGTAGTTTGGATCTGAACCCGAGAGGAGGACGATCCAAGGTATTCTGTTCCTAACACCCCACAATATCCTAAGACCCGAGAGGGAACTTAGCATATACTGAGGTGTTGATATGTCATCCCTTGAGAGAGGGTTAATGACATATCGTTGATGATTTTAGTCACGCATCGTGAGAGCGAGTGGGATGACCCCACAGGACAGATGCCGCTGTGCGTGCTAGATGCTTGCTTGGGTGTTCGAGGGTTGTCTACGCCCGAGAACGAGTGCATAGACTGCCCCTTTTGTGGTTACATAGCCAAGAACTCTCTTTCTCTAGTTAGTAGAACCTCGCGCTCTGTCTTGTTTTGCTTTTGTTTTGTTTTCTTTTCCTTATTTTAATCGTGACAACCCGCTAGACTAGTTCTAGCGCTTTCTTTTATCGACTATCGTTTTGGCTTGTCTGACTCAAGAACAGAAATCTGTGGCGTCCTAAACGTCACCACGTCCCTGTGTTCGACCCCATATATCTACTTCGACCCCGTAATAAAAGTTGCGGGGGCCTAGAAGGTTTCGGGTTATAAATTTAAAGCTTGATTCCTTCCTTCGTCCCGCGTTCGTTTCCGGACGCTCGATTTAGGCCGATCAACTTTTGGCGCCGTTGCCGGGGACGTGGGTTTTCCACGTTTACACGCCTAGTAGATTTTTGTTCTGTCACTATAAGCCTGTATATATATGCATAAATTTTCATTTGTTTTAAACATACGTGTTCATATATACTGAATACCTTCTCTTTTTCTTGTACCTTTTTCAGCCATGGATCTTGCTTCGGCAAGACAAGTCATCTTGTCCGCCTATCCTCCCGAGTTTTTCCGCAGTTCTGACTGCTGGCAAATAATTGAAGGTCGTGCTCTACAGCTAGTCGAGTTATACTCACCTCCACCGTCGTCATATGTTGAAATTTCAACAAAGGAGACTGTCAGTCAACCATCGACTCCTGTGCTATCATGGGATCAAGAACTGATTAAGGCAGTGGAGTTAGCTGGAGAGAGTGTCAAGGCACTCACCCCCCTAGTCCCTCATCTCCAAGAAGATGTCAATCCAATGCAACAACTTCTAGAAGAGCAGGATCGTCATCTCAAAGTAGGCACCGAGGCTGCAGACTGCAGTAGAAGTCTAGTTCAAACTGTTGAGCGAGGATTCATTCAAGCGCATCAGTTTGGTACAGCAGGTCAGCAACCAATGTGCATGGCAGAATCGACGGGTCTCAAAAGCATTGCTGCTCAAGTACAACAACTTCATGATAAAGATGTTGAACAAGGCAGGAGGCTCCAAGAGCTCATTGATTTGGTTACAATCAAATTACAAATGCCATCACAAGATAATGAAGACATTAGTCATCAAGGCCATTCCATTGGATCTGAATCGGAGTATATCTCACCATCCTATTCAGACCATCAACTGGATTCGCCAGGATTTTTCTGTGAAGACCAACCCACTTGGGGAAGCCCTTCATTCTATCCAGATGACCCAGCTGATGAACCAATGGACGATATGAGTCATAGACATGAATGGGCCAATGATGACGATGACGAAGACTCTTATCCTCACAATGACAGCCAAACAACCTCACATCCGGAAAGTTGGTCAGAGGAACCAGAGTCAGATATTGAACCAGACCAGAGTGACATCTCTCATATTGAGACTTGTCACTTCGCTTTGAGCAGTACGCCAACCATGGTTTGGAACAATTTGTTCGATGACAATGACGACAACGACGACGACGATGACAACTGCTCGACATGGAGCAGTGAGTATAATGCCGACGACGAGTTAGAGCAGCACGAGCCTCCATTTACACCCATACCTTTACAAGGTAGGGTGGACGTCAAGGGGGCAGGATGGACGGTGCACTACAACATGGCTGCCGAGCATGAAGACACCTCTGACTCCATGCCAAGTGATAAGCTTGGAGCGGTAGAACCACAAATAGATTCTTCAGGGGGTACTTCTTGTTCAGAAGATGATTGGATGACTCAGATTGTACATGATGATCTATCTGAGCATCCAACCTCAAGTTTAGAGATGGAGGGAGGAGAAATGGATAACACCCAAGTCATTCAACCTATCCCCTCCATCTCATCCTGTGTCGACATCCTAGGACCTTCATATTCAGATTCATATACTGAAAGGTACCCTGAGGATGATTTGCAAAAGAAGTCACTCCAGTGCGGTTCATGTCACTTCCAGCACAAAGATGACTTCACCGAGTCGCCCGATTTAACTTTTCTTCTTTAGACTCGGCAGGGCCAACACATCCGCCTACTCTACTCATATTATGTGGCGGAACCCGTCGTCAAGACACAGGTGACACTGGTCCCAAAACTCAGGATTTGGGATCCCAGTGTCGGTATCGTGGGGCAGCCACCCCCTTTTCTCTTAATCACCCTCCCACCCTTTTATTACAATAAATTTTGCTTTTCCTGTACTTGTTGGTTAATTTCTTTCCTCTAACTGTTTTGATATCCGTGCACCCATGCATCATCTTTAGAACTTCAATAAATGTCGTTAAACTCATGCATTCCTACCTCACTATTTCAAGTTTGAGACTTGCTCGAGGACGAGCAAAATTTTAAGCTTGGGGTGGTAGGCTTCACCCTTCTTTTCTCTTCACCCTTCTTGCATGCATGTCTATTTCTTGCATTTAGTCTTAAATTTTCAAAATTTTCAGCTTTTTAGCTTTGCAATTATGGCTATATGGTGCGAATCTAATAGATAAATGCTTGATTGTATGCCTAAATGCACAATTTTTATCTTAAAAATTGCTTGACCTCTTGCTTGACTTGCTCTTTGACTCTTTCCTTGAGTTTGGTAATAAAGCTAAGGTTATGTCCCTTTTTCATAGCTTAAAGCTAAATTCCCTTGATCTGTGTCGTGAATGGCAAATCCACGGTAAAGGACCGATGGAATGAGCTAAAACATGATCAAAGAACCTAGTTGTGGATTCACAAGTTTTCCTCTATTCTAAGGATTCTTGAATCATAATTGCTATCTTTTCACACAGGTATCAAGCGGGCCATGATGAGTTTTGAGCCATGATCAAGGTGAAGTGCTTTTCCTTGATGGAATACATGCCTTCTCACATTAGATTGAGTCAAAAAGATGAAAAATATAAAAATGTGCAAAAGAGGCTTGGCCGCCCACAAAATCCCAAAAATATCTATATAGTTCTCACCCAGTCCCACAAAAAATAGAATGCAGATGATAAAAGCCTGAGTGTGAACGATAAATGAGCGTTGTTTTCTCTTTTAGGAGAGTTGAGGATGATGCCCAGCCGGTGTATGACTGCGCTCATGAACGCAGGTATGTCGCACCTGGTAGTATCACTCCAAATGCTCATTAGAGAGTCACTAGGAACCCCTAGGAGACCTATGAGATCATCTCAGTAGCAGGGTTGGTTCGAGCGCAGTACGAGGAGTTCGTCTCACTGCTTTGGACCAACTGGTTCGGACTGCAGGGACTATTGCTCGCTACATGGACCAACCTGACGCAGATCGGGATCCTCAGAAGTCATTAGAGTCTTTTTGCTTTGTTTCTTAGGACAGGAATAAGTGAGAGGCGTGGTATTCCTAATTGGTTTGCATGGATTCATGGTGATGGCTCATTGCTCATCACCCGTGTGACCACCTGTGTGACAACTCTTTCATGTTTAAACAATTATGATTCAAACCCTCATGAGTATTGGCAGGCTATAGTGAATTCGCTTAATCTTACCTGGAAATTCTTTGATCTTACTTTGGCAGGATTGTGCTTGTTTGATGGGGGTTTGTTCTGAAATGACATGGATCAAGAGTGTTGATGCTTTAAACTATTTTTCTTAACCTTAGCATTTATTGCCAAGCTTAATTTGGATGTTATCTTTTTGTTCTTTGAGCACAGTCTTGCTTGAGGACAAGCAAGTTTTAAGCTTGGGGTAGTTGATAACACCCAAATTAGCGCATATTTTCTATGCATTTTATCTATAGTTTTGTGCCACCTTAGTCTTAATATGCACTCTTTTGTTCATGTTTTATGTTTTCTATCTCTCCATTAGATAATGTAGTGAAAATAGCCAATAATGTAGCTAATTAGCCCGTTTTAGACTTGTAGGCACCGAAACTAGCCAATTTTGGGACTTTCAAGTACCAGACCAGGAAAAGACAAGAATCGCAACAGCTGGCCGATATGGCTGCCTGATACGGGTGCCCGATATAGCTGCCTGATATGGTCTGGATGAGATGGCCGCCCGACAAAGACGCCCGATATGGCTGCCCGATATGGCCTGGCCGATACGGTTGCGCCGACCGATACGGGCGCCGACCGATACGGCCGCCGACCGATACGGGTGCGCCGACCGATACGGCCGCCGACCGATACGGCTGCCCGATACGGTTGCCCGATACGATTGCCGAGTGACAGTCATATTGGCCGACCTGGTTCCTCAAGATTGAAGCCACGGATGAAGGACACGTGGACCAATAAAAGCTACAACCTACATCAACTCGCTGCCTATAAATAGCAGCTGCCAGCCTACAAGAATTCTTCTTCGAAGCAGGAGAGAGCCGAGGGCTGGAGGAAGGACCCTGCAAGAGCTAGTTCCTAGACCAAGGAGCTAGTGTGTTGGGTTCCCCAAAAGTCTATTGCCCGATACGGTTGTTGCCCGATACGGCCGCGCCGACCGATACGCCCGCCGACCGATACGGCCACTGCCCGATACGGCTGTTGCCCGATACGGCCGCGCCGACCGATACGGCCGCCGACCGATACAGCCGCCGACCGATACACCCGCCGACCGATACGCCCGCCGACCGATACGGCCGCTGCCTGATACGGTCTAGAGAGAGAGAACCGAGGAGTCCAGAGGGACAAAGAGAAGACCCCAGAAGCGAGATCCGGCCTACACAGAGGCCAAGGAGCGAGAGCCACCTCTCCTCTACGGGCTATATCTCTTCCCTCTTCTCTTTCATTCTACCGCATTCCTTTGTTTATTGTACAAACAATGTTTATCCATCTTTGTTCGGTGCCAGCTATGCTTGTCTATGGCTAGTTAGCTCCTTCTTGGCTATGCAGCCCGATCTGGGCGTGTTTATATACTTTTTCCTTAAGCAAGTAGATTCATATCAGATGTAGTATGTTGCATGTTCTATTTTCTCTTTCCAAGTTATGATTGCTAGTTTGGTTGATCTCTTACTCGCTTGAACTGCTATTTCTGCCTGTATTGAGAGATCCGCTGTAGAAATAGCTAAGAGACGGTAGTTTGGATCTGAACCCGAGAGGAGGATGATCCAAGGTATTCTGTTCCTAACACCCCACAATATCCTAAGACCCGAGAGGGAACTTAGCATATACTGAGGTGTTGATATGTCATCCCTTGAGAGAGGGTTAATGACATATCATTGATGGTTTTAGTCACGCATCGTGAGAGCGAGTGGGATGACCCCACATGACAGATGCCGATGTGCGTGCTAGATGCTTGCTTGGGTGTTCGAGGGTTGTCTACGCCTGAGAACGAGTGCATAGACTGCCCCTTTTGTGGTTACATAGCCAAACACTCTCTTTCTCTAGTTAGTAGAACCTCGTGCTCTGTCTTGTTTTGCTTTTGTTTTCTTTTCTTTTCCTTATTTTAATCGTGACAACCCGCTAGACTAGTTCTAGCGCTTTCTTTTATCGACTATCGTTTTGGCTTGTCTGACTCAAGAACAGAAATCTGTGGCGTCCTAAACGTCACCACGTCCCTGTGTTCGACCCTGTATATCTACTTCGACCCCGTAATAAAAGTTGCGGGGGCCTAGAAGGTTTCGGGTTATAAATTTAAAGCTTGATTCCTTCCTTCGTCCCACGTTCGTTTCCGGACGCTCGATTTAGGCCGATCAGCCGTGCTGACAAAGACGCTTTTTACAGGTTGATTGAAGAACTTGGTCCCCACCATCACGGCCGTGCTGACCAAAACGGCTGTGCTGGCCCATATAAACCTAAGATATACCCCGACCCAACATGACCCCCCGTTCATTTCTGCGACCCAAAACGGCCGTGCCGCGACGTTTGGCGACTAGGGCGAGTTCCCTACACCCCCAAATCGTTTCCTCTTGCTCCCAAACTTCGGATTTGAGGTTCCTTTGGTCCCTAATCGTCTTCCCCAACCTCTAGCTTCGATTTCCACCGCTCATCACCACCGATTTCTCCAGCCACACGCAAATTCCGCCCCATCAGCCCGGAGCTGCATTTTCCAGTGCAAGCTTCGTTCCTCGTCAGAGAATCGTGCAATCATGAAGGGCATGGGCAAAGCAATCAAGAAAGGAGTAGAGAAGACCACAAGCATCCTCACCGGTGGCAAAAGAAGGTCCAATCGAGCGGCCGGTTCACAGCAGTCCGACAGCGCCTCTTCACCATCCAATTTGATTTCGCGTTCCTTTGGACGGTCGGCTTTGATGAGCGCTTCTCGACTACACTCCCCCTCAAGCGAGCATTTCTCCGATCCAAGCTACAACAACACTGGGGAAGAGGAGGAGGAAGAAGAAGAAGAGATGGAGAATCTGGTGGATTCTATTGAAATCACTGCATCGGCTCGTGAGCGAAGGGCTAAGAAAACCAATGAAGCTTCGTCCTCGCGCCTACCGCCACGACCAACTCAAGCAAGGCACTCGACATCATCTGCCCGACCTAGTGGAAGCAATGAAAGAGTGCCCTTGAACTTGGACACAAGTTCGGGGTCACATACATATCAAGAAGAAGAAGTGGATGATACTGAGAGCGAGGAATTGGAGGATGAACCGGTGGATATCCTATCGAGACTAGAGGAGGACAGATTCACATGGGCAGGAAAGCAACCAGAAGGAACCACTTATGGTAGAGGAATTGCAAGAAGCGGAGCCGTGAAACCCCTTCACCCAGAATGCATGACAAGAAGGGTGATTGCCACTAGATATGCATGTGGGCCCACAATGGAAGCCATAGGCATCAATTTCAGTTTTGATTTTCATCTAAAACGCTGTGGTTTGTACGACATTTTAACTAAGGCCGAAGATGCATACTTGGAGATCACTCGCGAGTTCTTCGCAACCTTAGAGAAGGTTCAGTATCGGGGAGAGGATGCTATCAGGTTTAAATTGAATGGCTCAACACATGTCCTCGACGCATCTCAGATCAATGCAATCTTTGCCCCCAACCCAGAAATGGCAAGGAAATTCGACGGGGGAAGATTTGATAAGAATGGTAAGGCAGGTTACGCCAAGATGTGGAAGACAATCACAGGAGAATCCACTTTCTCTTCAAGGAAGTCCAAAACGAGCAAGATCCACAATCCACTCTTGAGATATTTACAAAAAGTGCTGGCAAATACCCTTTTTGGTCGCTATGATAATCAAGGATCGGGCACCCAGAAAGACATTTTTCTCATAGCTACAGTTGTATGTGAGGGGTTTGTGAATGTGGGAGCCATGTTTATTGATCACGTGAAGACAATCCCATCCAAGAGTAAAAACCCTTTCATCATGGGAGGGATTGTCACCACTTTGGCAAGGGCATTGGGATGCAATTTAGAAGGGCTCACCAAGGTAGACGGAAGCAAATTTGTGGACTTAAACTATCTTGCGAGGTCACAGATGATATCCCTCAAGGACAACAAAATTCTTTATGTGCTGAACCCCGGCTACCCTGGTATCTCTTTGGAACTTCCTTACCATACCCCCCTTTTGCTCAAGAATGCAGGGCATGCGGATGATTTTCTCGATCATTTATCACGCTATGAGGAAGACACCCCTAGAGAGGGATATAGAGCACCAAGTGTAGTTCTACCTGATGAAGAGGGGGAAACAAATGTGCCAGAACAACAATGATCATTGGAGCATCCACGCCGCACAAGACCAAGAATGGAAGAGTTTGAGGCGCAGCCACCTTCGACAAATGCATATGATATGGCATCTATCCATGCACAGTTGGAGGAGATTCAGAAAATGCAACAGGACATGTGGTTGGATCAACAGCAGATGCATCACCAAATCAACCACATGTATCAGTACCAGCATGCGCAGACACAAAGAAACCCCCAATGGGGGAGGATTTCTGGGGGTCAATTGCTAGCTACCAGGAGACATACCCACCTCCACAGGCGGAGTACTGGGGCCACTACTACCAGCAGCCTCCTCCACAGTCCGGCCCGTCGCAGGACCCCACACCACCACAACCATGATTTCTACCCTATCACCCCTAAGCTTTAGTTTCATGCTGAGGACAACATGGTTCAAAAGTTTGGGGTGGTAGGGCGGTAAGCCCTCTATTTTCAGTTTATTTTGACAGTTGCATGTTCCGCCTGATCATTATTTGTTTGATGTTTAACTCACCTAGTATAGTTTGTCTTCTGCTTGCATCCATGCATGTCATGTAGCTTTCATTCTCATCATTTTTGCGTAATTTTTCAAAATTTCAGCCATGCATTGCATCTCATGTAGGCTTTTGCTAATTTTTGCATGTTTTAGCTAGGATTTACTTACTTTTTCCCTAAAATAGGTTTAGATGTGATTTTGTGCAAAGTGACACCATTTTGGCCAATTTTGCCCAGACTTGAATATTCTTGCTCCAATAGGATGTTTTGACTTAATCTCCAATGTTTGAAATGAAAAAGTTTACTCTTGTGACAAATGCATGCTACGTTCTTAGATCTTATTGATAGATGGTCTTGGTTGTGACTTTTTACATGTGAACCACATCTCTTGAGTCTGTGAATGTGTTGGTTGAATCATGAATTGAGCAAGCGACAAACGCTTAAAGCCAATGGAATCACTTGGTAGAAATATGAATATTGTGTTAATTCTATCATGTGATGTGATATTACTTGGTGAAGTGTTGAATTAGCTTTCATGCAGGGAATCGTATGTTGAAAACTACATTGATGACCCCTCCTTGATCCGACTTTTCTTCCACCATCTTCATACCCCTCCGCCTCATAAAAAGATGCCAAAGTGCACATATTAGCCGTGGCCACCTCCAAAAGTTTGGGGTGGCCACATCTTTACCTCCCCGCTTCACTCCATCCACCATATGCCCTATCTATACCAAGGGCAAAGAAAAAGAAAAAGAAAAAGAAAAGCAAAAAAATAAAATAAAAGGATGCTCCTGTTTAAGAGCATTCAAATAAAGAAAAGAAGAGTGTGTAAAAGCACTCCAAATCTTACCGCAACCCTTTCTTCTTCTTTTATACCCATTGAGCTAGAAAACATCAAATCTAGCTCACTTTACCCTTTCTACAGCCAAGTGGATCATCTAGTGTGGTTTGAAGCATAAGACCGAATGCATGAAAGTGAAACAACACTCCTAGTCACCTGTGATTAACATCAACATGAAACGGTTTACCCGGAATGACATAAAGGACATATGGACAACTTGTGTTTCTATGCTTTATATTTGAAGTTTGTATGCTCAGTGCCCAGTTCATGATTGGGTTGCGAAAGAAGGAGAGGAGAGATGTGAGACACATGCACTTAGTCATTTCCAAGACCATATATATTCAATAATCTTCTGCTGCTTTGCATTTGTCATTTGTTTTTGTTGAAAAGAACGGAAAAGAGAGATTAAGTTGGAGCATACTTGAGGACAAGTATGTTTTAAGTTTGGGGTGGTGATGCAGCCCTATTTTAGGGCTCCATCCTGTGCTATTTTGTATATAAGTTGCATCTAAACATGTTAGATTACAAGTATTCTCCCCCAATTTGATTATCATTGCAAATATGCTTATGGATGTTCTTTGCGCTATTTTTCAGGTACTTTGACCACAATGGATGGACGAGTGTGATGGAGGGACCCAAAGGAGGCCCCAAAGCTCCCCCAACCTACCTTAGTGGCCAAGGATCGTCTCTGAGCAAAAACATCCAAGAATTATGAAGTTTGAAGCCATGCTAGCACTAGAGGACCCCACCATGGCCGTGGTGCCATGGAACGGCCGTGCTGGCAATTGAGCAGAATTACAGGTTGATCGACAAATTTTGGAGTTCAAGCAAGTCAGTCACCACGGCCGTGTTGCCCAGCACGACCGTGCTACGAAGACCACAACACGGCCGTTCTGACCAAAACGGCCGTGCTAGATGAAGATGAAACTGGCGTGCTGCTCAGAACGACCTCCTCCCAACTCCACCACCACGGCCGTGCTACCCAGCACGACCGTTCTACCTAATACCGAACATGGCCATTTTGCCCAAAACGGCCGTGCCACCAGCCTCCGTTTCACCCATCAACCTGTTAGATTAACACTTAGCCAAAACGGCCGTTCTCCTCCACCACGGCCGTATCCACTCCTACCCAGCACGGCCGTGCTACCCAAAACGGCTGTGCCACCCCCCAAAACCTATACAACTTTCATTGTCTTTCCTTTTTTACCCCCACTCAACCCTAGCTGCTGCCATTGCATCCTTTGCTCCAATCCACCCATTTCCTTGCAATCTACCCCATTTCCATCCATTTTCCACTCATTTCCACCATAGAAACCTAGTTTCTCTAGGTTTCTATCCATCCATTCCACCATTTTCTTGCACCCCTGCACCTTTGGAGGAGGGAGGTTGACTGCAGCTGCTTGGAGGTGAAGAAGGAGGCCACTACATCGAGCTTCATGGCATTTTCCCTTCTTCTATCCCCTTCTTTTCCTAGTTTGATCATGTATAGCTAAGCCCCCTTGGGTGGGCTGTTTGGGGCAAAAATGTGACTTTGATACCATGTTGGGGGAATATAATTTGTAATGAACATATTTCACTTCTATGATGATTGCCTTTGCTTAAATCTCTTTTCCCATAGCTTGTGCATGTAATTGTTGTTTAATTGCATTAATTGCTTGCCTTGTGATGTTTGAAGACATTTGCATCTAGGTTGATTTTGGTTTATGTAGCCATCATAGGATTGGCTCCTAGGACCTTAATTCGGATCCCTAGCTAACCCCCTATCTTCCTACATAATTCCTCTCTTCCTACATGCAAATGTGAGCTCTAAGCGACTAGTATAAGTGTGATTAGTGTAATTGCCTAGGATTTCCTAAAGGCTAAGGTGGCTAGTGGCATGAGGTCAAATATCCTCATCTCTACTCCCATCCTTACCCTTGGTCCTCAATTGACTAATGCCACTTATCCTAGAGACCTAGACTTGGTGAGTCCTATGAGAATTACATCTAGCCCTAGTTCTCCAACTAGTAGCATAGAGTACATTCTCATAGCACCCACCTTGTTGTTTGGTTTGGTAGTCTAGAATGAAATATGCTAATTTCTTATTATGGTGACATCCCCCAATTAATGTCAAGGTCACATTCCCAAACGGCCCACCTCCTTCATCTAATTACTTTAAAACCCTAATTGCCTAGTTTGTTTGTTAATGCTAGTGTAGTTCTTTGCTTTAGTTAACTTAGTTAATTGCCTAGTTTTGTTAGCTAAGTGGTAATTTAGGTTTTTGATCTTGATTAGTGGTTAACTTAGGTTCTCAATTGCTAGTTGCTTTCTTAGTCTAGTATAGTCTGTTCTTGCTCTTGTTTAGATAGCTTGTTAACTCAGATTGCTAATTTAGTCTTTTGATAACTTAGTTTCACATTGCTTTTCCTACTTGCTCGTTTAGCTTAATCAATCAAACAAACCTTCAAACCCTAAAAACCCTAAGCTCTGCATAAGGAACATAGCTCACGCTTTCCAACTCTAGCGCCCCCTCTATCTCCGCGGTTCGACCCCACATCTTGCCTTTGTTCTATACTACAACAGTACCCCGTACGCTTGCGGGCACATTGTTTTAGTTTTAGTGATAGACTTGATTTGGGACCATATAAATTTCGAAAGAAAGGATCCCATCCAACATCCCGTGCCTCCCGACCTCATGGATTGCACTCGGCCACCCTAGTTGGCCGGTGTTGTAACCCTCTAGCGGGAGCGCACCACATTGCATTTGACTTGAACTTTAATAAGCTAGGGCTTGTGTAATTTGATCCTTTTCAAGTACCTAAAACCTGAAATCAATCTTGAACAAACATATTAGATACATAGGAATGGAATTGTTAAGTCATTATCAAAATATGGGCAATGTATAACTCTCAAGTCAACATTCTCCCCCTTTTTGATAATGACAAACCATTTCTCAATCATATTGAAAAGGATATTGAAGTTATACCTTTGCCTTGTGAATTGTAAAGGGATTCGAGATTTGAACAATGTGAATTGCTCCCCCTCAATCTATGCTTACTCTTACTTGCATAGTTAGTCTATCTACACAAAGAAACATGACATATATATGATATACGGTCCTTTAGCAAGTCACATGACAAGGCATATAATGAACAAGAAAAGGATCACATAGATAATAAAAACAATATGTTTGAGCTTCAAAACATTGAAATTCTCTCCCCTTTTGACATTATCAAAAAGGAAGGGGGTAGAAGAGCACAGAAATAGGTCTTCGTCAAGCACAACCAAACAAATATCCATAACAAGCAATCTCAAAGCATACACCAAACAGAGACGAGAGAAACAAACAATCTAAGTCATAATCAAAATATGATAAAACATGGCACCAACTCATGACATATAGTAAATCAAAGAGAAAGTGTACAAAAGATTAAGATTACAACCCAGAAAGCAAGTTCTCAGAAAACAACTACAAGCCAAAATGATAAAAGCTAGATGATAAAATAGTACAACTCAGAAAATGTGCCCAAATGTTTTTAATACAAAATAGACTAGAAAGATATATATGATCAGCAACTAGAATAAACTAGAACAACTAAACATCTAGGTCATCTATGTCTACATCATCCACAACATCATCAACATCAGACTCATAGTCATCATATCCATCTGAATGTGTAGTAGAGAGAGTAACGTCCTCATCACCAGAGTCACCAGTAGAGCCCCCATCAGAAGCATCACCCCCATCCTCATCATCTTCCTCATTAGCAACGTCCTCATAAGCCTGGTCTGACATCTCTTCATCAGTAGAGGGATTGAAACAACGACCTAGCCAACGTGCATTATGCTCATCCCAAGACATACCAAGAGCATGGAGCTCGTTGTCCTTTGGGAAGGAAGGAGCAGAACTACCGAGGCTAGCAAGTAGAGTGGCCAAGGGGCCAGCTGGCAGAGGCAGCACACCAGGGGTAGATCCACCAGCAGTAGGGGTGCAGGAGCAGAAGGTGTAGGTGGGAGGGTAGGGTAAAAGTGATCATATGCAAAGGATGCATAGTCACCTCCAGGGAAGGGATTGTAGACAAGGTAGGGGTGTGTACATGACATGTTCATATTAGACATGATGGAACATAGGTCCTGATGTAGGTGCTCCTGAACGTGAAGGTTGTATGCCTATTGACGCATCATGTAACTCATAAGGGTTTCATTTGACACATGGAACGAGGCACATGCAGGTTGGGTAAGCTGAAGTGGTGGAGGTGCTTGGGTAGAGGCAGAGGTAGAGGCACTAGGTGTGGTGGAGGATAGGATAGGCATAGACTTCTGAAGAGTGGTCTCACTGATGCAAACTCCTTTCCAGGCAAGTTTGTAATGAAGGTTGTGGAAAAGAGATTTTCCAGTGGCAAACTAGTATAGACCACAGATCAGGGCTGGGTAGGGTGGGTGGGTGCCATGGGTGTTCTTTCCTGAGTCAAAGTAGGTCATATGATGGAGAACATATATTGACCACTTGACTCTGATGTTCTTCAAGAGACAATACATAATCACTGTAGTGTTTTCTAAAATCTCAGTTTGATTCTTCTTTGGGTGAATATTACAGTTAACAATTAGGTCGAGGATGCATCTCTTGAGGTCCAAGGCAGAGGATGGAAGGGTGAACTTCTTCCTAAATGGGAATTGAGGCTTCTTCAAAAATTTATAAATATCATGGAGAGTAAGATCATATTGTTTGGAGAAGGCCTCAGGACCAACTAAGTTAAAATACTATGGGTAGTCCTTACAACAGGTGTCAGCCTGTAACATACTGAAATTCAGGGTCTTCCCTACAATTTACCCACTTTTGAGCTTTTCTTGGCCTTCTAGTCCATTTGGACCTTTTTCATAAATTTCCCTTGTTTTATATTCTTTTTGGACCCCTTGTGCAATTTGAGCACAATTCAATGTTTAAATTATCTTTTTCCCTCATTTATGATAATGAAGGGGTGTTTGCACAAATAACCCACTTAATGTAATAATTGAGGACTAAAAATACAAAATGGAGTTTAATGAGTGATATAATTAGATAATGTTAATTTGGAGCTTTTTGGATAAATATATTAGCAATAATGTGTATTTAAGTTAATGTATGAGAACATTAACCTTAATTGTTTCTCTCTCCTCAAAATATGATTTTAATTCATGAAAATATGTTATTTAATTGAGAAATGATTATTGAAATTTTAATGTCCTTAATATCTCGAAATTTACTCACATGTTTCATAAAAAGAAGTCTTTTCATATAATTCATTCATTTTAATATATTAATATACACTTTAATGAGAAATATATTTATTAAGGGCCATATTATGAGTAAAACGAGAATATAATTGCATAGGATTGTTCTAGACTTTAATATGAGCATGTGATTAAAATTTGGTGGCTTTTGGACTTTGTTTGACCCCTCAAATCCATTTTATACGAGTTTAATAAAGTGAGCATATGGTTTTAAATGATATTCATTTAAATACATGTAACACATGTGAGGAGTTGTTGGACGCACGCAGCAGCAACCGTTGGATCAAGATCCAACGGCACGCACATCGTCTTCCTCCTCTGAACCGTCGCCGGTCAGGGGTAGTGTAACAACTCGGCTTCTCGCCTTCTTTCTCCCCCGTTTCTTCACCAAATCGAGTGATTTCTTCGGCTTTGAATTCGTAGCGAGCCTCCGGTTCATTTGACCCATTGCTCGTCAAGCAAGGAACAACGTAGCTGAAACGCCAAGTGGCGCCGACCAAGGCCTCTCATGGCCACCACCATTTCGGTTCCACAGACTCCTCCATCTATAAAAGACCACCCACACACCTTCGTCAGCCCCTTAGCAACTTGCCCATACCACCAATTTTGTCCGAGGAAGCGGGGGAAGCAGCTGACAAGGAGCTTTTCCCTCTGAGATTGCGGCCCCTCTCCATGGAGCTAGGAGGAACCCGCGTCGAAATCGTTTGGTTTGGTGAGTTCCTCTCTCGATCCTCTTCGTTTCGAGTACCTGAACGTCGAATTTGGTGGAGAAACACAAAAACGCCCAAACCACCTTTCTACACCGACGACCCATGGTTGTGCCACGAGCTTGAAGAAGCTCAAGTGCTTTTTACCATTTTTCCCTCGCGAGCCCTTCCTTCCTGATCCTCTCGCCAAGGGCAGATCCATCATTTGAACTTGTTTTTTTACCCTTTTAGCAATTAAATGGTCAATCTTGTTTAATTCATAGAAAATCGCTCGGTTGTCGAAAAAATACAAACAAATACTCGTTGGAAAGATAAAATCATGTAGAATCTGATTTTTTAAGTTTTGAACCCTGTTTTCCATTACAAACCTGTTAATTAATTCAAACACGAATTTAAATGTATAAAGTGATAAAAATGATAATAATAGTGTTTTAACTCTGTTTTTGGTAAATAAATATGTTTTCTCAAGTAGAAAAATATTAGGAATCATTTGGCCCTATTTCCAGACCCAAAATCTAAATTTTTAATCCATGGTTTATAAATATGGACATTTTACACTTAAAGTACCTTTAAGTAACCTAATACATGTGTAATGTTTGTAACTAGGGGAAAATGGATGGTGATACAATCAGATTGGTGAATGTGATGGTAAATAATTAAAATAGGTATGTGAAGCCTATTTTAGTATGTGCACCCTATTTTGTATGTGAATCCTATGTTAATGTATGTGACTCCTATTATGTGGACCCTATTCATATATGTGATCTCTATGGATGAATGTGAAAGTTTATCGTGCAAACTACCTATCCTTCAGTTGGGTCTTTTCCAACCCCACAATCATTATTGTGCTAGCCTTGTCATCCTTCTAATTGCATTTATTGGCTCTTTACTTATTTTATGCTTCTAATGCCACTGTGGCTCATTCATTTGAATTATGTGAAACTTGCTACTACATATGTTGCCTCATTTACTTGGAAGTGCTTAATCTTGTTATTGCCAATGTTGGCTCATCCTTTTGAAATATTTGGAAACATTGTATAATGTGGTTGCTTTGTTGGCTCCTTTATTTCTTGGAGCTCTTAGATATTGTTGTGGCCTATGATGGCCTATTTATTTATTTCTTGGGTTTTATTCCCAATTCTATGTTGTTATCTTGATATACTTTTCACTCTACTACCAAGTGAGTGTTTATGCATGATATAGTTATTGGCCAATTGACAATGTAGTGTACATGAGTACAAACCACCCTGCCGGGCACTGGGGTTTTAGTCCCCCTGCCACTTTTTAGGCACTGGGGTTTTAGTCCCCCTGCCATTGGTGAGGTCCGGTGGGTGCCTCACCCTACATTGAGATGATTTTGAGTCATAATTTATATTCATGCAAAGGTGATATTTGTTGACATTGAAATGTGGTAGTTTTCTAAAATCTTATTTACTCAATTGCCTCTCTCTCCTTGAAATTCCTTAGTGGAATCTTTTGTTATGAAATGCTTAGCTTTATGATTGCCTTTATCCTTTTATTGGCACATACCTTTTATCTTTCTCTTTCTGGATGACCCCAACCATCCAGGCTAGGATCAGAGTGCGCATGGAAGCTTGGTGAACATAAGACTAAGGATATGAGAAGAAGAAAAGGAATAGATAGCTTGCATGAATATAGTTGCTTTTATGTTATAAGTTGTTTTGTTTGGAGACAATGTTGTATTAGTCTAAGTCTTCCTCTACCTAGATCCTATGTTTTGTATAAAGTTGTACCCCCTTTTGGGAAAAATTTGTAATGTACTCTTTATACATTTTGAATAAAGTCAAGTTTTATTTCTTCCACTGCCACACATTTGATGTACTTGTTTATCATGTTTTATAGTAGAGACTATGTCTTTACACATCCACTTTAGTACCTGAAAAGAAGATGTTCAGGGTATCCTCAAAGACTTGAAATTTCTTCCCGACTATCATGGATGTGAGTACTACTTGAGTATTAGGCAGGGGTACGAGGGTATCGTAATTCCAACACAAATTAGCATAGAATTCGTGAACCACTTTGGTGTTTGTAATGTAATTGTTATAGCACGTGCGTTCAACACCCAAGGCTGAGAGATGGTGATCATAAAGCAACTCCGCTACTTGATCTATGACCTCTTGTCTTTGTGGTTTAGGCTCAAATTGGGCATGAAAAGGAAAAGGGTTCCTAGGAAAGAGCTCCTTACACCTATTTAGAGCCTTATTTGAGACAAAGAAAGTGTCATCAAATGGAATCAAGCAGGAGTTAGACAAAGATGAAGGTGCATTAGCTGGAGTGGACCTTTTCCTCCTATTAGATGCCATATTGACAAAGAGGAAAGGAAGGAGAGAGAGCAAAAGATAAAGAATTACCACCAAAACTCATCCACATACCTAGGTTAGCAAGGGGGGAGGTCAAGCTAGGTCGAACTAGGGCTAGGGAGAGGAAGGTCGGGTCTAGGGTTGAGAGTTTAGAGGAGCTACAGGTTGGATCAGTCGACTTTTCTCTAGTTGAGAGGGAGAATAGTCGGTCGAACCGATATTAAGTTTGCTCTAGCCCGACCATCAGTCGAGTTCTGTGAACTTAGAAATTCGATTGATAGGCTATTTTAAAAAGTTCTCCGCCTTTGATCGGTCGAGTTGGCAACTCGACCGATGGTCAACCTGACCTAAAATTAGAAATCCTAGTTTCTAGCCATTAGAGTGGTAAGTAAACATATTTTTCAAGTCCATTATGTATTTTGAACATACTTAGGCGCATATCACTCATCATTGGGTACTATTTTATGGCAAAATGTGTGTTTGCAAAATATACCCAAAACAAGAGAAAACAAGGCAAAATGAACATGAAGGACTGAAATTTTAGCATATTAGCAAGAAAGGTGATCAAAACATAAGAAAAACATATAGGATAGATGACAACTAGCTATAAGGCATATAAAATTTATTCAAAATAGTTATGAGCAGTTTCGACCTAATAAAGTTAAATTTCTCTCTAGCTAGAGGTTTAGTGAAAATGTCTTCCATCTGTGTCCACATGCATGATATAGATATCCTTCTTGGAAATGTGATCATGGAGAAAGTGATGGTGAACCTCTATGTGTTTAGCTCTACTATGCAAGATAGGATTATATGACAAGTTAATTGCACTAGTATTATCACAATAGATAGGATAAGCATTAAAATGAATGTAAAGTCTTGGAGCATTTGCTTCATCCGTAGGACTTGGGCACAACAACTCTTGACTGCAATGTATTTAGCCTCAGTGGTTGATAATGCCATTGTGCTCTATTTCTTGGAGAACGAAGACACCAAGCATGGTCCTAGGAGGAAATGAGTGTTGGGTTTTATGGAGAAAACATACGTGGCGGAAGCAACAAAATTCCATTCAACCTGAAATAGGATCTCGTCGACAACATCGTATTTGGAAGGAGTGTTTGTAGGATATACCTTATCGCGGAGAAAGTCCGGCGATGTCCCGCTGCACGCCGGTGTGCAACGACACTTGTCTACATGGACAAAAGTTCTCTCCCATTCACTGTCGTAGGAAGATCCGGAGGTGCTCCTTTCATGTGATGATGTACGCCGCTCGTAATGCGCATGGATGGTCATTGATGTCCTTCGAGCGCAGGCGTCAGCGTCTCTACTTCATCCACACGGATGGATTGGAACTCCACATCGCGCTTCCTAAGTTGGCGGGAAGGAGTCGTGTCTGTACGGCGGCTTGCTAGCGGTGCATTGCTCTCTTTTCTCTCCTGAAGACGGTGACGGCTAGGGTTTACGTACGTGAGTGTAAATTGAAAAGCCTCTCTCGATATCTTATATAGATATCGGCCGTCAACATCCTTTAAATAAGAAATGAAGGGAAGTAGGGTTTCCTAAACCCATTGGTAAATAGAAACACTGCGTTAATTAAAATTCTCGTGGATTAATTAGAATATTATGGAATTCATTAATTAACCAAATAATCACATTAATTGATTAATTAATATCTGACTCCATGCAATCGCTTGGGATGACTCTATGGGCATATATACCAATAGACACCCACTTGCATTTAGAGCTAGTCATTCCAAAATTATTCTAATCGATTACATAAACATTTTTATAATCAATGTGATTCGGAGCAATTCCAATCAAATCCACAATCATACTCCTATTCCAACACATCCTATGTGTATGACCCGGTAGGCTCCAAATTACATTGGCAGTGATATCCATAATCATATTATGATTTCACAAGCAATGATTGGTATCTAACAAGACTTCATTACCACCCAAGTAATTGGAGAAGTTGGAGAACAACTTAACCTATCATTCATGACTGGTGTTATAGTGATTGTATAGTTCCTTTGTCACTGATATCCAGATTGAACTCGAGTCATGGAATTGTTATCCTTTTCAACATTCAATCCATGTTCCTTGAACTAGAGCAGACTGTCTGAGATATATGTAAGCTCAATATCACATATTGACTCACATCAGCATGGCCATGCATTTCTCAGTCTCTCTTACCAAGTGGCCGGAATATCAAACTCTCATAGGAAGGACAAATTTCATCTATATCACTCATAGTCATCCCCACGTGTCACAGTGCACCCAAGCACCATCTTTATGGCAATCCTTATTCAGGACCATGGTAGATGATGTCAAAGTACACTGAATGACATGTGATAAGTGTAGTGACTTCAGGTGTAAGAACCACAATCACCACCATCATTATGAGATGTGACTCTAACTACCAATCATGGTATCCATGTGTCACTCTCAAGGTGGGTCTATCCGGTATATTATTCTCTAACAAGTATCTATGTATTTGGTTTGATATCTCCATATCATGGATAATGATATTCTTCCATCAACCAATTACATTCTAATCTTATGTGTTATTCATGTCTATGGATATTTCCGCAATAACAACTAATTAGGGACAAAACAAGAATACATACTCTTAGCATACATATGATCTCACTATTCAGGTCATCAACCCAAAGACATATGTCATTGAGTATACTATTCTATAGACATCTATAAGTTTTATGGTCATCTCACAATATAAAACACAAACATATAGATTGGAAACTTGCCTTTATTGATATGATCAATGTAGTATTACAAATCATTTACATAGTATCTCATTACAATCATCGAATGATAGTCTCTATGGGCATACATACCAACAGATTCCCACTTGGACTTATACCCAATCACTCACAAATCTCAATCTAAGTGATCGAACATGTCCGTCATGTTTCTGCTATGAAAGTGCTTTTGTGAGCGGGTCAGCCACATTGCTTTCTGTAGGTACTCTGTAAATCTTCACCTCTCCTCGTTGTATGATCTCTTGTATGAGATGGAACCGCCGTAGAATATGTTTGGAATGTTGGTGCGATCTTAGTTCTTTATCCTATGCAATTGCTCAGTTATTGTCGCAAAACAACTCAATTGCATCACCAGTGCTTGGAACCACTCCAAGTTCAAAAATGAACTTCTTGATCCACACAGCTTCCTTTGCATCATTAGATGCAGTAATATATTTGGCCTCTGTTGTAGATACCGCAACCGCCTCTTGTTTGGAACTCTTCCATCTCACAACTCTGTTATTCAAGAAAAACACAAATCCAGATTGCGATCTGTAGTCATCTTTGTCAGTTTGAAAGCTAGCATCGGTGTAACCCTTTACCACGAGCTCTTCCTCACCACCATATACCAAGAATTGATCCTTAGTCCTTCTCAAGTACTTTAGGATGTTCTTTACAACTGTCCAGTGACATTCACCTGGATCTGACTGATACCAGCTCGTCATGCTCAAAGCATACGACACATCAGGATGAGTACATAACATCGCATACATGATAGATCCAATTTCAGATGCATATGAAATCTTACTCATGCGTGCCCGTTCATCACATGAACTAGGACATCGGGTTTTAGAGATCGTAACCCCATGGGACATGGGCAAGTCACCTCTCTTAGAACCCTCCATGATAAACCTCTTTAGCAACTTATCAATGTATGTGCTCTGACTTAGGCCTAGAAGCCTTCTAGATCTATCTCTATAGATCTTGATCCCTAGTATATAGGATGCTTCGCCTAAATCCTTCGTAGAGAAGGTCTTCCCTAGCCAACCTTTTACTATCTGAAGAGTAAGGATGTCATTTCCCATCAATAGTATGTCATCTACATACAATATGAGAAATACGATTATGCTCCCACTAACCCTTTTGTAAACACAAGTTTCATCTTCATTTTGACTAAAGCCAAACTTTTTGACTACTTCATCAAAACGTAGGTTCCAACTCCGAGATGCTTACTTCAATCCATAGATTGACCTTTGTAGATTACAAACTTTATTGGCTTCCTTTGGATCGATAAAACCCTCAAGTTGTGTCATGTACACATCCTCAAGTAAATTCCCATTAAGGAATGCTATTTTAACATCCATCTGCCTAATCTCATAGTCATGATAAGTTGCAATGGAAAGCATGATCCTGATGGATTTAACCATGGCAACTGGTGAGAAGGTCTCGTCATAATCAACACCTTGAATTTGACAGAATCCTTTTGCAACCAATCTACCTTTATAGGTTTGAACATTTCCATCCATGCCAGTCTTCTTCTTGAAGACCCACTTGCACCCTATGGGTTTTACCCCTTTGGGTGGATCCACCAAGGTCCATACCTTATTGGTGTACATGGATTCCATCTCAGATCTCATGGCTTTGAGCCATTTCTCAAATTCTGGTCCCTTAGTAGCTTCTAGATAGGAAGTTGGCTCATCTGCTATGCCCAATTTGTCACTGTCTTGAGTCACGAGAAATCCAAATCTCTTAGGCTCAAGTCATGTCCTACTAGACCTACGAGGTTCCTGTGTTACATTTGGAACTTGAAATTCCACAACAATTTGTGAGTCTTTGTGTTCCTTATGTACCTCCTCAGGTTCTCTACTTTCTTGTTGGTCTTGAACTTCTTTGAGCTCTACATTCCTCCCACTAATTCCTTTGGAAATAAATTCATTTTCAAGAAATACAACAATCCTAGCAACAAGCACTTTGTTGTCAGTTGGTGTGTAGAAATAGTATCCCTGAGTTTCCTTGGGGTATCCAACAAAATAGTATTTTTCCAATTTGGGTCCAAGTTTTTTAGGAAATTGTTTCCTAACATAAGATTCACATCCCCAAATCTTTAACATAGACAAATTGGGATGATTCCCATTCCATATCCCATATGGTGTCTTTTGAGCCGATTTGGAAGGTACACGGTTAAGTGTAAATGCTGCAGTTTCAAGAGCATATCCCTAGAACAATATTGGAAGTTCGGCTGAACTCATCATTGATCATACCATGTCTAATAATGTACGATTCCTTCTTTCTGACACACCATTATGTTGTGGTGTACCAGGTGGAGTCCATTGTGATACAATTCCACAGTCTCTCAGAAGGTCCTCAAACTCTTAGCTTAAGTATTCGCCACCTCGATCTGAACATAGTGCTTTAATACTCTTACCAAGTTGCTTCTCTACTTCATTCATGAAAGTCTTGAACATTTCAAGAGTTTTTGACTTGTGTTTCATAAGATATACATAGCCATACCTATTGAGGTCATAAGTGAAGGTAATGAAGTATTGATAGCCTCCTCTAGCATTTGATCTAAAAGGTCCACATACATCAGTATGTATGAGCCCTAGTAGATCACTAGCTCTCTCACTGTGTCCAGTGAAAGGAGTCTTGGTCGTCTTCCCTAATAAACATGTCTCACATGTCTCCAATGATTCAAAATCAAAAGAGTCTAGATAACCATCCTTACGGAGTCTAGACATGCACTTCTCATTTATGTGCCCAAGACGACAATGCCATAAGAATGTTTTGTTTGAGTTGTCAAGTTTTAACCTTTTAATATTTACATTGTATATACTAGTCTCAAGTTCTAACAAGTAGATACCATAAGACATAGGGGCATTGCCATAAAAGATCTCATCTTTAGAAATAGAAATAATTCCATTCTTAATGTGAAATTCAAATCCACTCTTGTCCATACAAGATACATAAATAATGTTTCTATTAATGGCAGGTACATAATAGCAATTCTCTAATTCTATTACAAGGCCTGTAGGCAAAGATAAACTAATAAATCCAACTGCGGTGGCAGCAACTCTTGCTCCATTAGCGACCCGCAACTCGACTTGGCCCTTTCATAAAGGCTTACTTCTTATCAGATCCTGCATATTAGAACATATGTGAGATCCACATCTGGTATCCAGTACCCATGATGAAGAAGTATTTAAGTTTATCTCAATAATGTATATACCTGAAGTGGAGATCTCTATCCCCTGCTTCTTCTTCCTCAGTTCCTCCAGGTAGAGAGGACAATTTTTTTCCCAATGTCCAGCCTGGTGACAATGGTGACAACTACCTTCTTTGGAGATCCCACCTTTAGCTTTGAGTGTGGATGACTTTGGCTTCTGCCCGGCTTCAGAACTTTTCTTAGCCTTGCCTTTGCCTTTTGACTTTCTCTTTGTCTTGCTGATCATCATCATAGACTTGGGCTTGTCTTTCTTCATCTGTGCTTCAGCTGTCCTCAACATGCCCAACAATTTTGACAATGGTTTGTCAAGATTGTTCATGTTGTATTTCATGACAAAATGACTATATTATTCAGGCAACAATTGTAGAATCACATCAGTGACCAACTCTTAACCTAGGGGAAATCCCAGCTTGGATAGGCTATCCACATACCCAATCAAAGTGAGTATATGGGTGCCAATTGAGTCTCCCTCTTTCATCTTGCTTCTGAACAAAGCCTTTGAGACATCATATCTCGCATGTCTTGCTTGATGTTCATACATGTTCTTGAGATGTGTTACCATCTCCATGACATTCATGTTCTCATGCTGCTCTTGCAACTCATAGTTCATTGAGCACAACATCAAACACTTGACATCCACGACATCATCAAGGTGCTTCTTGTAAGCATCCTTTTCAGCCTTGGGCGCATTTACGGCGGGTTCCGGTAAGTTTGTCCTTTGTTTCAAGGACATAGAGCTTACACTCATGTGTGAGAATAATTCTCAGTGTCCTAAACCAGTTTTGAAAGTTGGTTCCGGTAAGTTTATCCTTCTCAATGACCGATCACAATGAGAAAGTGTGAGTGTTGTTTGCCATTTGATTGCTACAAAAGAAAATTTTGCATTTAGTCCAAAACATTTTTGACTTGTAAAGATTTGATAAACGAGATTAATTAGGCCTTTAATTAATTATGATCCCACTATTTTATTTAAATTGATAGCCCTCACTATTAACTCAGAAGATTGCAACACACAACCTTCTAGTGAGCCAAGATCCAAAATAGTTGGATCAATGCCCAGCCAATGCCGGCGTCAAAGACCAAATACTAAGGTAAGCAACTTTTTCCAATTGCATCATATGCAACTCTTGGATAGATGATCATGCACAACTCCTTGCCGTGATGCATCTGTGTGCCTCTAGGTACTTGATCCTATCAAGGTTCCCTAGTTAAGTCTAACCCATAAGCCAACACGGTGAGTGTGCACCCTGCGGAGGCAGACCCACACACCCACCATCACACTTCCATGAGATAGACAGTGTACCACACGGAGGCGTGCCCACACATAGTCGATCAAGCTTTTCATGTGTGTTGCTTTATGGAAGGCAACTAAAACTTAATATTATTAATTGAGGGGTTTTATTAATACATATACATATCCAAACACCACATATTTATAGTATGTATCATATACTACTATATTCACAACCACAAACAATAGTCATGCAATCACAATCACAAATACATCGGTTATGGCCATACTATTATAATCCTTTGGAGAAACAAAGGATTGCGGTCCACCTATGGTCTTATGCATCTCATGCAACACCTTTGAATCAACATGTAAGCCTGTAATGATCAACATTACAATGAACAACTTCATGGATGCTTTGTGAGGTTGGAACTTCAAGTTCTTCTTGGAATTGGATCTTCTTGTTGCTTCTCCATGGACGCTCCTTGGAGTTGGATCTTTAGGTTGCTTCTTGGAATTAGATCTTCATGGTGCTTCTCCATGGACACTCCTTGGATTTGGATCTTCAAGTGGCCTCCTTACATCAAGTTTGCAAAGACTAAAACTAATCCTATCTCTATTACATCATATGAGTACAAATAAAAAGGGAAAGAATTAATTGCACTTTGAAATAAGAGATGAGGCTCGACATGCAAGCTGAATACTTTATACAAAGGATCCACATGCAACCATTGTACATCCATAACATTCACAAACAAACATATCCACAAGATCGACATCCACATTCATTCACAAAAGGGGATACTAGGCCATAATCGTGCATGCATTCACCACATAAAACAAATTTATATGGTGACATGTATGATATCATAGGTATATCTACATATACATATATACATATTAAAATTGTAGTACTTTTAATGTGGGACATTCCCCATTAAATAAATTTTTTTGACTCCCACACAGACAATGCAGGGTACACAGGGGCAACGCCCCTGTGCGGGGATCCCGCTGATGTGGAATTAGGTTTAGATTTGCACATTAATAGTTTTAATTCACATAGTATGCAACATAGAAAATAGTATATAGCAATTCGATCATATCGAAACGAATCCAAATACATTGTAGATCGACGCTGCTCTGATACCACTGTTGGGTTTTGTGGAGAAAATTTGTGCGGCGGAAGCAACACAATTCCATTCAACCTTAAACACGATCTCGTCGACAACAGCGTATTTGGATGGAGTGTTTGCGGGATATACCTTATTGCGGAGCAAGTTTGACGGTGTGCAACGAGGCTTGTCTACACAGATGAAACTTCTCTCCCATTCGCTGTCGTAGGAAGATCCAACGGCGCTCCTTTCGTACGATGATGTACACTGCTCGTAATGCGCATGGATGGTCGTTGATGTCCTCCGAACGCATGTGTCTCAACTTCATCCACGCGAATGGACTGGAACTCCACATCTCACTTCCTAAGCCGGTAGGAAGGAGTCGTGTCTGTGCGGCGGCGTGCTAGCGGCGCGTTGCTCTCTTTTCTCTCCTAAAGACGGTGACAACTAGGTTTTACATACGTGAGCTTAAATTGAAAAGCCTCTCTCGATATCTTATATAGATATCGGCCGTCAACCTCCTTTAAATAGGAGACGGAGGGAAGTAGGGTTTCCTAAACCCATTGGTAAACAGAAATACTGCATTAATTAAAATGCTCATAGATTAATTAGAATATTCTAGAATTAATTAATTAACCAAATAATCACATTAATTGATTAATTAATATATGACCCCATGCAATCGCTTGGGATGGTTGTATGGGCATATATACCAACGACAAGTGCCACATAATGTGCATCACTATAAGCAATAAGAGTAAAGTCTCTTGACTTGGGATACCATAGTCCAAAATTTTGGGTTTTGGCTAAGTACCTTAAAATCCACTTAATAGTTACAAGATGTGATTTCTTAGGGTTTGATTGAAAGCAAGCACACAAACCAACACTAAACATTATATCAGGTATAGAGGCAGTTAAGTAAAGTAAACTTCCAATCATACCTCTATAGAGTTTCTCATCTACCTTCTCACCTTCTTCATCTTTGTCAAGTTTGGTGGTGTTTGACATGGGTGCGTCCATCGGCTTGGTGCTCTCCATCCCAAAGCGCTTGAGCAACTCACTTGTATATTTGCCTTGGTTGATGAAGTTTCCATCTTTCATTTTCTTGATTTGAAAGTCGAGTAAGAACGTAAGTTCACCCATCATACTCATCTCAAATTCACTCTGATAAGATCACTAAATTATTTGCAAAGATCAAGGTTAGTTCTGCCAAAAATGATATCATCAACATATATTTGTATGATAAGAAAATTGTTAAAAGTGTGCTTTAGAAATAAGGTTGAATCCACTTTGCCCATGATGTACCAATGATCTAACAAAATGTTCTTTAATTTCTCATAGCAAGCTCTAGGTTCTTGTTTGAGTCCATAGAGATCTTTTTGCAACAAATAAACATGGTTAGATAAACTATCGTGCTCAAAGCCCGGAGGTTGTGCAACATACACTTCCTCCTCAATTGTACCATTTAAAAACACACTTTTAACTTCCATTTGATACAGAAGAAAGTTTTTATAGCTAGCAATGTCAAGTAACATACGAATGGACTCAAGACTAGCTACATGTGCATATGTTTCATCAAAATATGTACCTTCATGTTGATTGTAGCCTTGAGCCACTAACCTTGATTTGTTCCTTACCACTTTGCCACTTTCATCAAGCTTTTTACGATAGACCCATTTGGTGTCAATGATCTTTCTATCACTTGGTCTTGGCACTAGGGTCCATACTTTGTTCTTTTCAAATTTCTCCAACTCTTCTTGCATAGCTAGGATCCACTCATCATCCCCAAGAGCTTTGTTGACGTTCTTGGGCTCGAGTTGTGAGATGAAGGCGTTGTTGGCTTATTCTTTGTTGAATGGAGCCCACATCTTCACTCTTTCAAAAGGATCACCTAAAATCAGCTCCTTAGGATGATTCTTTGCAAACTGGGGGGTTGGATCCTTCTTCTCTTCATCTTTCTCTTCTTCTTGAGTGACCACCTCTTTTCCCTTTTGGGTGATGTTGAGCCCTTTTAGAATAGGAATTACTTCACCTACAAAATCATCATTTGGAACAATATCTTTGGGAATAGAGGGGTTAGTCTCAATAAACTTATCATTTATATATTCTTCTACTTTAGCAAGATCAACATTAAATACTCTATAAGCCTTGATAGTAGTGCTATAGCCAAGAAAGAAAGCCTTGTAAGATTTCAGATCAAACTTGTCGAGAGAATCTTTCATATTCAAAACAAAACAAGGACATCCGAAAACATGGAAATACTCAATAGAAGGCTTCCTACCATGCCATAGATCATAGGGGATTTTCTTCTAAGAAGGATGTGTAAAAACCTAGTTTTGCATAAAACATGAGGTACTAACATATTCAGCCCAAAACTTCTTTGGAGTGTCATACTCTAGAAGCATGGTCCTAGCCATCTCTTGTAAAGGCCTATTCTTCCTCTCTACAACCCATTTTTTTGAGGTGTTTGAGATGAAGAGAAGTTGTGTGCATAACCAGATTCTTGACAAAAATGTTCAAAAATCTCATTTTCAAATTCTCCCCCATGATCATAACGGATGGAAATGATGCGACAAGAAGCTTCATTCTCAACTCATTTATAAAATCTCAAGAAAACATCAAATGTATCACTCTTAGAAACAATAAATAAGGTCCAAGTATATCTAGAGAAATCATCGACAATAACAAGGCAATACTTGGAACCACGAAGTGATTGAGTTCTCATTGGTCCGAATAGATCAATGTGAAGAAGCTCAAGAGCTCTCTTGGTACTAAGGGCTCCTTTAGATTTGAAGGAGGACTTGGTTTTCTTTCCTTGGGTACACGGTTGGCATTCCTCATCCTTTTCAAAATCTAATATGGGAAGTCCCTTCACCAAGTCCTTTTTGCTCAACTTCTTCAACTGATGCATATTTACATGACCAAGCCAACGATGCCAAAGAGAAATATCATTCAAGTTGACTACTAGGAATCTATCAACAATAGGATTAATAGAGTCCAGAACAATAACATAAAGATTACCACTTCTAGTTTCCTTATATATAACTTGGTAGGTGAGGGAATCTAGAATCAAGCATTCAAAGGAAGTAAATAACACAAGGTAACCATTGTCACATAATAGACTAACACTCATTAAATTGTGATGTAGGCCATCTACAAAAACAACATTCTTGATGCACAAGGATTCACCTACATCACCCTCACCTTTGACTTTACCTTTCTTATTGTCCCCAAAGGTGACCGAACCTCCTTTCATTTTGGTGAAGTTGTTGAAATGGCTTATATAACTTGTCATATGCTTAGTGCAGCCACTATCAACAATCCATATTCCTTTTTCCTACAAGAAAGGAGAATGTCGATTCCCAACTCAAACTTTGGGATCCAAAGTTAGCTTGGGGACCCATTTCATCTTTGGGTTGGTCCCCTTAGGCTTGTAAGGACAATAAGTAGAGTAATGATCATCAGACTTGCAATAAGAACAAAATATAGGATTCTTAGTGCCAGAAGACTCTCCTACAAATAAATAGGTCTCCTTGCTCTTTTTCTTACCTTTGGCTTTCCTCTTGTCCTTTGGTTCCCCCCTACAATTCTCAAACCACTAGTACCACTTTGTTTGGCAGAATGGTTCATGATTTCATTTAGGGAGTTTTTCCCTTTGAGGAATTTCTGTATAGATTCGCTTAATCTATGATTAACATCATTTAGGGAAATAATAGTGGAATATAAGCTAGCAATGTCATTTCTAGCATGAACAAGGTCGACCTCAAGATAGAGGTCTTTAGTTAAATATGAATCCTTCTCAAGAGAAATAGAAGCAACATCATTACCATGCAAGATAGGCCTAGAAGATAAATCATTAACTTGACCAAGCAACCAAGCATTTTCATATTTAAGCATTTGAATTTCATTATGATAGACATCTCTTTCATCTCTACGAGCATCAACAAGAAGCTTAAATTCATCATTTTCAATTTTAATAGTTTCAAGCTCCTTTAGACAATTTTAGTTTTCGTCCTTAAGAGTTTCAATGTTCTTAAGGTAGATACCATTTTCTACTTCAACTCCATTATATTGGATCTCAAGATCAAGATATTTCCCTTGCAAGTTATCAATGCTCTCAAGATGAGTTTTCTCATTAAGCTCAAGAATTTCAAGTTTAGCATATAAATCATCAATAATTTGTCCTAACCATTTTCTTTTAGATTTACATTTAGCAAAAGATGAACAAGTAGAAATCAGCATGTCAATGGTAGCTTTCTTAGATAAGTCATTCAAGCTTACCTCACTTACCTCGCATACCTCGCAAATTTCTTTACTAGTAGAGGCCATGAGTGCAAGGTGGCACTCTC
The DNA here is from genome assembly GCA_963693085.1 of Alisma plantago-aquatica. NCBI lineage: Eukaryota > Viridiplantae > Streptophyta > Magnoliopsida > Alismatales > Alismataceae > Alisma > Alisma plantago-aquatica. The sequence continues at coordinate 423,842,646 of OY856414.1, read as the reverse complement.
CATCTTCTTCAGAGCTTGAGCTGCTTGAAGATGAAGCTTCCCAAGCTGCATGAGCTGCAATCTTGTGTCGCTTCTCCTTCTTATCCTTCCTATTGTACTTGCTCTCCTTCTTGTACTCCTCTTCTTTCTTTGAGTTTCCATTATGGTGTGACTTTCTTGACTTGGGAAATTCACTCTTGTAGTGCCCCTTTTGTCCACACTTGTAGCATCTAGGAGTAGAGGAGGCGAAGGATTGCTTTCCCCTAAAGTGTTTGCCCTTGATCTAGTTGGCTTCATGCTCACTTGGGCTATCATCTTCACTAGAGGAGGAAGGAGAAGTACAACAAGCAAGTTGTTGTTGAAGGATGATTTTCTCTACTTGTGCTTTGAAAGCACTATCTTTGATCTTCTTATCTTCCTTCTCTTCTTGCTTGGCTTCTTCTTCTTGCTTGTCAAGCCTTAGCTCATGTGCTTGGAGGTTGCCAATGAGTTCTTCAGTTGGGATGCACCAAGTCTCCTTACTTCTTTAATGGAGGTCACCTTTGACTCCTATCTCTTTAGTAGAGTCCTCAAGATCTTAGAGTTAATTACACCTCTATCCAAAGTGTTGCCCAATGTAACCAACCCATTGATGATGACATTGAGTCTTGAGTACATCTCTGCAATCCCTTCTTTCTTGCCCATCTTGAAGTTCTCTAGAAAGTTGTTCAACATATAGATCTTAGCCTCCTTGAATTGCTTTGTGCCTTCATAGGTTATGCATAATTTCTTCAAAATCTCATAGGCGGTGTCCCAAGATGATATCTGGTTGAACTCCGTTGGGGCAAGGGCTACATAGAGGATGCTTATGGCTTTGGCATTGAGTTGGGCTTGTTTGAGAGCAGCTTCACTCCATGTTGCAACAACTATGGTTGGCTCCTCGTATAGTGTGACCATTACCATCCACATGTCAAAGTTCATGCCTTGAATGTATAATTGCATACACCTTTTCTAATAGAGGAAGTTAGTGCCATCAAAGACCAGAGGACGCATGGAGAAGCCTCCCTCTAGGTTGAGAGAACCAAGTAGGTTGTCACCATCTTCTCGTCTTGTGGGAGATTGTTGGAGAAGATCCTTCACTCTAATATAACTTGTTGGATCCAAGGCTCTAGAGGGGGTGAATAGAGCTTCAAAATTTCTCACAAGATATATTTGACCTTCAAATTGTATCAATCAAAACCAATAGCTTAAGTGAAATTTGAAGTCCTAACTAAAAAGCATAACAAGGATGAGAGGAATTGAAAGCAAGCACTTGACAAGGTCATTTAGAGTGGTTCCACTCTCCAAAATAGGAGAGAGTCAGTCCACTACCTAGAGAGGTCAACCTCTAGGACTTTACAAGTGATTTTCTCTATATATTCACCAATAAGAGTTACAACACAAGACCACCAAAGGACTTACCCATCCAATAACAAAGAGTCTTGCACCTTACCAAGGACTTACCCGCCTTCTTCCAAGGTCTTACCTACTCTTGCACAAGTCTTCCTTCTTCAAGGATTTACCCAATCTTCTTGGATCTTCAGCCTTTGCCTTCTCCTTCATCTGGGAGAAGGTCTTCACCTCTTATTCAACCTTAAAGAAGAAGAACAACAACAACACCTTCAGTCAGAGTATCTTGCTTCACCTTTGCTTCATAGAGGAAAGGGGTAGGGAAGATGGAATGGACTGAGAGCTTTACAAGCAAAAGGAAGTAGCTCTCTTACAACTGGCCTATCTCACTCATAATCACAAAATGAAGTGTAAACTAGAGAGAGAAAGGGGCTCAAGGAGTTGCAACACACTCAACTATAGCAAGGACTTAGAATAGCATAAATGAGCAAACTTGGAATGAACTCCAAGGGATCCTATTTATAGCTGGGGGTGTTCCCTTGAGTGCGGGATCACTCAGGGTCAAAATATAGCCATTTTCTAAGATGCAACAGATCTACTTTTGCCTAAAACAACTCACCAATAGTTATAATCAGTTTTTTTGCATTTTTTGTCAGTACATTTGATCAAGTTTCAATAAAGGTAACTCGATCGATCCACTAAATGACAAAACCAAATTTTAAACTATCGGTTGAGTTTGTTTTGGGAAACTCGACCGATGAGCTAAAATTAGTTTTGCTCAGTGAGTCGATTGGTCGAATTATGTGAGTGTGCAACTCAAATGATGAGTCATCTTTAGAAAATCCATCATAGGATCGGTCGAGTTTCCAACTCGATTGATAAATAGCCTGTGATAAATTTTCTAAATTGACATTTGAGTGATTAAACCTTGGAACTAAGTGTCCCTAATTTTTTCTCATCTTAGTTACAAGTCATATCATCAATATAAGTGATTACAAAAACCATCAAAGGTCATTTGGAGTGATTTCCCAAATTGCATACCTGCATTGCATTTGACTTGAACTTAAACAAGCTAGGGCTTGTGTAATTTGATCCTTTTCATGTACCTAAAGCCTCAAATTATTCTTGAACAAACATATTAGATACATAGGAATGGAATGGTTAAGTCATTATCAAAATATGGGCAATGTATAACTCTCAAGTCAATAGTGTGATAGTAGATATGTGGGTCTGCACTAGCAAGGTGCATATTTATCGTGTTAGCTTTTGGGTCAAACTTAACTAGGTGACCATAATTGGATTAAGCACCTAGAGGCATGTTGATGATCATGGCAAGGATTTGTACATATCAACTATCCAAGAGTTGCATATGATGCAATTGGCATGATTGCCTACATGATAGAATCAAGTTGTGGGTGACAGCCCTAGCTGGCTCATGATTTGATGGAATTAGGATCTTTACCCACTAGAATATTATACGTTGCAATATTCTGAATTGATATTGAGGGCTATCAATTTGAACAAAATAGTGGGAGTGGGAGTTAATTAAATACCTAATTAATATCGTCAAATTTATCAACAAACCAAATCCAAAATGTTTTGAAAAGTTGCATATTTATTTATAGAATCAAATGTCAAAAACAAAACACATTCAAATTGAGATCAATCCTTAAGAAGGATAAAATGGGATAAAGTTGCACAATTGGCAGAGGACTTTGAGAAATGTTATCATCAATGAGTGAAATCTCTATGTACTTGATAACCAATGCCATAAGAACCCACTCCAAATGTGCCTAAGGTTAAATAGATGTTTATTGGAAGCATGCCATTGATGCCATAGACATTTGAATACCTAATGTTATGTTATATGATCTTTGAGTTGCATGAACAACATGAAAACATGGACATTCCTGAGACGGTAACACATTTTAAGAATCATGTAAAGAAAAGAAGGCCTCCCAGTTGCCGCCTTGATTTACCACCCTCTCGGGCGTTCGGCCTCCGCCACAGGCATGGAAGGGGGGGGGGAGAAATCTTTCTCTCTTAATCCCATGTAAAGAAAAGAAGGCATAATGTCTCTAAAGTGCTAATTGAGTGCTAACTGACAAAGGGAGGTCTAGTAGAACCTCATGTGCTCAATTTGATTGGACATATGTAATGACTGGGATTTCTCTTAGGTCAAGAGTTGACCACGAATATGATTATGTAAGTGTTGCATGAATCATATAGTCAGTTTGTCAAATGCTTGGCATGTTGATGCCAAGGCAAGGAAGAAGAAGGACAAATATGTGATAATGATCAGAGGAAGTGAGTCCTAGGGCAAAATCAAGGCTAAGAAGTGTTTTGAGGCTAAGTTGAAGCCCAAGTCTTTTGCACTCAGAGAAGGGTAAGTGTAAAAGGAATTTGTCATTTTCACTTAAAGGATAAAGAAAAGAAAAATGCCACCATTGTCACTTGTTTGGACATTGAATAAGAATTATCCTCTTCATAGAGGATCTCACGAAGAAGATAGAGATAGAGATCTCTACTTCAGGAGCTGAGAAGAAGTAAGCTAGAACTATATGTAGCAAGGGTTGCTGCCACTATAGTTAAAGGTTGTTATTGATGGGCACATAATAGAATTAGTGAATTGCTATTGTGTACTTGCAAAACATCATATGCATGACAAGAACATTATGATCTTTTTATGGCGATGCCCTATGTCTCATAAACTATACTTGATAGTTGAAAAGGCAAATGTGTATGACACATATTGAATGACTTGATAACTCAAACAATGAATACATGTAGCACTATTATTTAGAGTGCATAAATGAGAAATGCATCTATAGAATCCATGCAATGGTTATCTAGACTCTTTTGGTTATTGAACCAATAGAAACATGCATGTCTTATTTTTTGTACAATATGATGAAAGCATCTTCACTATATGTAGTAGGAGATCGAATATTCCATTAGGAATAGTATATAATGATGTACATAAACCTTTTTAGATGAATTCTAAAGGTAGTTATAAGTACCTCATTATATTTACTGATATGATCAATAGATATTGAAATTTGTATTTAATGAAATATAAGTTTGGATATCTAGAAGTGTTCAAGGAGATCATAAATGAAGTACGTAACTAAATTGGTAAAAGTATTAAGATACCTCGATATGATCGATGTTGAAATATCTTAACTAAGAGTTTGAGGACCTTCTGGGAGATCATGATAGTGTATCATAATGAATTCCACCTGAAACATACTGATGTGTCAGAAAGAAATTATCACACCATGTTATGTCATGGTGAGATTATCAATAAACTCTAGCTAATCTTACAATTTCTTTTGGGTACATGCTTAAACACTAAACAATGTACCGCCTAAAATGGTTCAAAAGACACCATATGAGATATTGCATGGGAAGTGTCTCGATGAGTCTTTTGTAGTGATTGAGATTTAGGGCTTGTATAAGAAAATAGTTTCTTAAAGGTCTTTATCCACAAATCACATGAATGTTATCTTGTTGAATACTACTTATATTCCAGCCTGACAACAAAGTGTTTGTTGCTAGGATGGTTGAATTCCTAAAGGGAACTTAGTTCCAAAGGAATCAGTGGGAGTAAAAGTAGAACTTGAAATGTTCGTGACAAACAAGAAAACATTGAGCCTAAAGAGGTACAACAAGGAACAAGGAGAATCACAAACTATTGTGGAAACTCAAGTTCCTTGTGTAAACATAGAACTCATAGTTTTAGTATAATGCCTTGAGTTTAAAAGACTATGATATCTTATAACTCAATAAGGTGGCAAGTCAATCACATCGATGAGTCAACTACCTACCTAGAAACTATTGAGGAACCAAATTCTAAAAAATGACTTGAGGCCATAAGATCAAAGATGGACTCCATGTAAACCAACAAGGTATGACCTTGGTGAATCCACCTAAAGGGGTAAAACCCATAGGGTGCATTTGGATCTTTGTAAGAAGACCAACATGGAAGGGTAGATTGGTTGCAAAGAGTTTCAAACTAGTTCAAATTGTTGAATGTGATGAAGCATTTCACTAGTTACCATGGTTAAATCCATCTGGATCATGCTTGTTGTTGCAGCTTATTATGGTTGTGAGATTTGGCATATGGATGTTAAAACCACATTCCTGAAATGGAATAATTAAGAGGATGTATGTGACACAACTTAATGGTTTTATATATCCAGTAATGCAAATAAAGTCTATAAGCTACAAAGGTCAATCTGAGGATTGAAGCAAGCATATAAGAGTTGGAATCTTTGATTTGACAAGACAGTCAATAGGTTTGACTTGAGTCAGAATGAAGATCGAATGACAAGACAGTCAAAGGGTTTGACTTGAGTCAAAATGAAGATCGAATATGTAATTACAAAGATTTAGTGGGAGCATATTAATATTCCACATATGATGCAGAATAACATCCTTGTCCTATAAATGTTAAAACCTGGCAAGGAAATTACCTTCTATATGAAGGGTTTAGGTGAAGCATACTATGTAATAGGGATCAAGGTCTATAGAGATAGATCTGGAAAGTTTCTTGACCTAACTAAAAGCACATATGTTGGTTAGATGTTGAAGGGTTCAACATGTAAGACTCAATGAGAGAAAACTTGTCCATGTTCCATGGATCTAGTCTTTCAAGAGCCTAGTACCCTAGTTCTTATAAAAAATAGGGATACATGGATGGATGCCACATGCATCTGCAAATGGATCTATCTTGAATGCAATGCTATGTACTTATCCCATTATCTCGTATGTATCAGACATGATGAGAAGATGTCTAGTAATCTAGCGTCTATTGGGCATGACGAGAGGATATCTAGTCATCTCATATGTATTGACATGATGAGAGGACATATATATACCTACCTAGCAATCTCGTATGTATTGGACATGACGAGAGGGTATATATAAAATACCAGTGAGAGTCACTGGACCACCATAATGAACATCCTTATATGCTTGTGAAGCACTTAAAGCCTTAAAGGATTGGCTCCTAAGTTATGGTAATAAGGAAGAGTTGGATGTAAAGGGTTATACCCATGCAAGCTTCCGAACTGACAAAGTAATCACGATCTAAGTTTATGTATGACGACAAACGAGAACTGTAAGATAGAAAGAGTTCTGAGCTAATGATAATCATCCAAATCTACAACAGAAGCCGAGTATCTCCATGTTATGAAAACAACAGAGGATATTGTATGGATCAAGAAGTTCATATGGGCGAACTAATGTGAGGTTCCAAACCATTGATGAGATAATAGAAATACTGATGACAATAATGGAGCTACCAGTTAGGGTGGGAATCTCAGATAGCATACTACGACACTTCCATCTCATATGAGTAGTCGTACAATAAAGAGATGTGAAAATCACAAAATATCGACTTAAAGCAAACATTGCTAAACCTGCTATAAAAGCACTTGCGCAGCAGAAGCATGAAGGTCATGTTAGATCACTCAAGATGAGATCCAAGGGTGATTGGCTCTAAGTGCAAGTGGGAATCTATTGGTATGTATGCCCAGAGAGTCAATCATATGATGATTAGGATATGCCATTAGATACCTGGTTTGATAATAATAAAGACAACCTTTCAATTTATTTTGTATATTCAGTTATGAGCTAATGAATTACATAATAAATATTTAGAGAATGATATTACTCAATGATGTATGTCTTCAAGTACATGACTTGGAATAATGATATCATACGGATGTTAAGAGTATATACATTCTCATTATGACCCTGGTCGGTTGTTATTGTGGAAGGTAGATAGACAATGATAACACATAAGATCAGAGTGTGAGCTCGTTGATGACTAAATCTCATTAGTCATGATATGTCAATACCACTCCAAGCACATAGATACATGTTAGAGAACAATGTATCAGACAGACCCACCGTGATACTAACACATGGAAGCCATCATTATGGAAGTCATATTCAGCTCTCACAATGATGGTGGTGATTGTGGTTCTTAGACCTAAAATCACTACACTCATCACATGTCATTTGGGTACACTTTTACATCATCAAACGCAGTTCTAAAACATGGGTTGTTGTAATGGTGATGATTGGGTGACTTTGACACATGGGGATTGACTGTGAGTGATAGATATGTAATTTGTCCCTCTGATAGGAGTATGATATCCAAGGCCTCTTGATCAGCGAGACTGAGAATAGTGTGGCCATACACATATGAGTCAATATGTGATATTGAGCTTACATATATCTCATGCAGTCTGCTCTGGTTCAAGGAACAAGATTGAATAATAATGAGGATGACTACTCCATGCCTCTAGTTCAATCTAGATATCAGTGAAAAAGGATCTATACAAATATTATAACATCATGCACATATTGTAGGTTGAAGTTGCTACCCAACTTTCTATTCACTTGGGTGGCAACGACGTGTGACTAGGCACCACTCTTTGCTTGTGATGTCATAAGCTAGTTATGGACATTCACTGCCAATGTGATATGGGACCTATAGGGTCACCCACATAGGAACTCATCTAGAAGAGGAGTTTGACCTTGAATGATAATTGAATTAAGTACTAAAGTGTTTAGGTACTCAATTCACATAACAAATCAATGGTTTAGCTGACAAAACTGCCAACCGACCATCTCACTGGGTGAGACAGCCGTCTGGGCAGCCAGATGGGCATCTCAAGTGTTGAGACAGTCGTTTGGGTTGTCAAGCAGATTAGAAATTGATTTGTCTTAGTTCTGCACTATGAGCAGCTTGAACCGGTCAGCTCGACTCGAACTCACCAGACGACTGTCTGGGTGAGTGAGACAGGTGTCTCGCTTGTGTGAGATGGCCCAGATGGGATGAACAAAAGTTTTAGAGTTTTCCCGAACTCGTTTCAATTGCACATACTTGGGGTGCAAGTAAATTAATGTATGGAATTAATTAGGAAACCATTTGCCAATTCATATCTGACTGGGAAATCACAAAATGGTCATCTCTCATATGAGACGGCCATCTCACTTGGTGAGACAAATGTTTCATCACACTCATGTTGTGAAACTTTCAAAAAAGTTGTGAAAATTCAAGATATACTTGTCCTTTCCACTCCCGCTTTAGTCCCACATTGGTTGGGGATTGGAAACCCTGACCCTAACCCCTCCTATATATAGAGGGGTATTGGGGGCTTCCCAGAACACAACTACTACACAGACAATTGAGAATCAATTGCTCTGACAATTGTTGTCCTCTATGGTTGTTGTAACCACGAGAGCCCAGGCAAGTCCTACCCGACTAGGGAGGGATAGACATGGGAGAGAAACAACTGAGGATCATTATTGTGGGAGAGCATGTTGATGACTAGTAAACCAATGGGAGGGACAAATCCTTCCTGTCCATTCCTGCAGGATGACAGGAGTTCTAGTTGGTATGTGTGGACTACTCTAGAGTAAGGAGTCTGTTGGCTGGTGCTAGGAGGGCAATGTCAACTCGTAGTCCATGGCGAGATCTGAGGAGCAACTACAACAGTTGTCCAAGTTTGTTGTCTGTGGAGGAGCATTCAGACAAGTCTGAGTGCAACTAGAAGCTGCACAGACATCGTCTAAGATAGAGTGCACATCTACATCAATGAGGATTGCTGCTGGACTTGCTCCAGGACCAGGTATATCTTTATGAAACCATCCTTCCCATTACATTGTTATTGACGCAATCTGCTGGTTAATGAGAAACATGTCAATAAAAAATTTGTTTCCGTTGTCTATCTGATTCCATATCTCCCTACAATACATTGTCCATATTTTTATAATCACTCAACCATTCCATTCCTATGTATCTCATATATTTTTTCAAGATTGATTTCAGGCTTTAGGTACATGAAAAGGATCATATTACACAAGCCCTAGCTTGTCCAAGTTCAAGTCAAAAGCAATGCAAGTGTGCATTTTGGGAAATCACTCTGAACACCTCAAATTATTTTTGTAATCAATTGTATTGATGATAAGACTTGTAACTAAGATGAAAAAAAATTAGGGACACTTAATTCAAATGTTTGGTCACTCAAAAATCATTTTGGAAAAATTGTCACAACAACTCTGTCGGTCGAGTTTGAATCTCGACCGATCCAGTGATCGATTTTCTAAAATGATCAGTTGGTCAATTTGTACACTCAACAGAACTTGACCGACTGACTCACTGAACAAAACTGATTTTGACTCATTGGTCGAGTTTCCCAGGACAAACTCGACCAATAGTTTGAAAATTAGATTTGTTGGTTAGTGGATTAGTCGAGTTATCTTTATTGAAACTCGGCCGAATGTACTATACATAAAACATAGAAAAAGTGATTCCAATCGTTGGAGAGTTGTTGGAAATGAAAATATATCTATTACAAGTTGTAAAACAGTTATTTTTCATTCTTAAGTGATCCCACACTCACAGGAACACCCCCAACTATAAATAGGACCCCTTGGACTTCATTCTAAGTTTTCTCATTCATGTTATCCTTGGTCCTTGTTATAGTTGAGTGTGATACAACCCTTTGAGCCCCTTTCTCTCTCCCATTTACAAAGCATTTTGTGATTATGAGTGAGTTAGGCATGTTGTAAGAGAGCTACCTTCATGTTATCTTGTAAAGCTCTCATTCCTTCCATCTTCCCAGTCCCCTTTCTCAAAGAGCAAAGGTTGAAGTGAGCTTCTCTGAGTGAAGGTGAAGTTGCTGGTCTTCTTCAAGGTTTAAGGTGTGAAGATCTTCTCCAGGTGAAGGAGAAGGGCAAGGATAAGATTCAAGAAGAGTGGGTAAATCCTTCAAGGCCAAAGACTTGATTCAAGTGTGAATAAATCCTTCTTGAAGGCTGAAGACATCTTGATCGAGTGGGTAAGTCCTTGTGTAGGGGAAAGACTCTTGTCTTGAGTAGGTAAGTACTTGGATGTATGGTGGTCTCCTTGTATCTCTTATGATGGAATCTAAGTATACTTGGATTGCAAAGTCCTAGAGGTTGACCTCTCTAGGTAGTGGATTGACTATCTCCTAGTTTGGAGATTAGAACCACTCTAACCACCTTGTCCAAGGGTATGTTTCAATATCTCTCATCCTTGCTATGATTGCTTAGATAGGACTTTAAATTGTTCTTAAGCTTTGGATTTCAATTGATATAATTTGAAGGTCTAACCTTTCTTGTGAGAATTTTGAAGCTCTATTCACACCCCCTCTAGAGCCCTAGATATAGCAGAACTAACAAAGATGGGAATTACACTTAAGGAAGAAATTAGAGTCAATTAGTTAACACTACACTAATGAGAGAAATCATAATTAGCAACTAAGAGAAATAACTATATAAGTGAGGAAAATCAACAAAACTAAGCAATTAACGAACTAAGTCTAGTAAGGGCAATCACTACAAAGCTCCAATTATCTAGAAAAGTCTTACTAGCATAACCAAACAATTAACTAAATAAGAAAGATAGACAAGCTTATAGTAGAGCAAGTTAGAGTTATAACAAGCAATTAAGGGTAATGGGTCAATTTTGGTGATGCAACTATCAATCATGATAGGATCATATCCATGTAAACACATCAAAAAATTATGCTATAAAATCCAACAAATATGGGTAATGAGGATGGAGAGTCCTATTTGACAAGTTGTCATGGGTGGCATAGGGTGTGTATAGGGAACTAGTCCCTATAACCTAATATCCAACATTGAAAAGGCTCAATCGACTAGGGAGTAGATAAACTTCAATCAAGATCGCCCTAGTCTAGGTTTCTAGGAGTGACAGTCCTATCAAACTTTGTGGCAAGGAATGGACTTTCACCTCCTATTAACCTCCATCTAACCTTTCAACATGATCTTTTATAAATTCACAAAGGGAGGCATGCCTAGATTCTTAGATTTCACACCAATGGTTAGTGGAGTAAAGGGGTGTATGGAAAGAGAGGATGGTATCTAAGTATCCAATACTTGGAATTAGGAGTTTTCCCTATCCACGCATCCTATTTCTCATTTTCTCCACACCTTAGGTATTTTCACAAATCAATCACTATAGAAAAATAATAGGAAATGAGAATAACAAAGAACGTAGAACATTCCAATGAAATCAAAGTGTTTTGCAAAAATGATTTCTGAACATGCTCTTAATGATACATATTTTCTCCCAAACATCACACCAAAGGGGCTTAGCTACTCATGGTACAAAAAAGCAAAAAGGGAGAAAAGAAGTAGAAATAACAATAGAGCTCAAAGTATATGTCTTATTCTCCTTCTCTAGAAATATTAAGGTCAAGCTCCTCCTATCTCTAAGGGTGGAAAGCTTGAAATGGGTTGGAAAATAGCCAAAACCCTATAAAACTAATATTAGGGTAGTATATGATGAATGAGAGAGAGAGAGAATGCATAGGCAAGTGGTAGGTGTCAGAAATGGATGATGGGGGAGCTAACCTTCGACCCCCAACCACCACTAGGGAGAATGGATATACTTACTTGCATAGGGGTCCAGGGTGTCTTGGTTTAAATAGGGGTAAAGTTCTTAGAGTGGTACTAAGAAGCATTAGGGTTTTTAGGGTAGAATGTTTGTTCTGTTTTAAATGGTAATGGTGGATAAGTAGGAAATGGTCATGGTATGTGGGAACAACCAGGTGGTGGAATGAGTCATATATCAGGAAAAATGGTTTGGAATGGGTGCAGGTAGAATGACCATGGTGGGAACCACAACTATCATGAGGAGGGTAGAGGGAACTCATTTTGTGATAATGCTTGTGGCCTTGGCTAGCTGACACAACTATGGTGGGTGGAACGTCTGTGGTAGCCTCCGCTTGCCACAGTTGTTCTGTTAAAGATGGTTGTGGTGGTCAACTTCTTAAATCCTAGAAAATTTTGGGAATGCCCTGTAAGTGGACCTATAGTAGCATGGACCAGTGACTTACTAAAACTATTTTGGGTGTCTTCTTGTATGGTTTAGTTCTGAAATTGACAATCCATGGAGCTCTACTTAAATGCATCCCTTGATCATTTGGGGTAGGTTGAGGTGATCTTGGAATCAGTTTGAGATTCTACAAAACTGGGACAGTCCTAGGAACTAACCCCCATCTATCCCTTCCATAAACTAGTGGTAAATGTATCTATAAAACAAACAAAAGCTTCCATAAGCACATTTTACATTATGTGAGAAAAAATAGGAAATAGCATGCATTCTGTTACAATCCCAATTTTTGGGTTCGTATGGTTGGAAATATAATTTCCCCAATAAATGCATGATTAGAGAAATTGTATGATTTAAATGTATTGAATGGATTTCCTTTGATATATTTCCTTTAATTATATGATTTTGTGGACCCTACTGAGGTAGTAAGTCTAATATATTAAAAGGAAAGAAATTCTTAAATAAGATATGAAAAAGGAAATTAGAGATAATTATGTACATATATGAGAACTATGTAAAAGTTTCTAAAAAGTGGCATGGGTGACCACTATGAATTGATTTTTGGTTCCACATGGTTTATATTAAGAGAAGAAATCAAAATAATGAAAATAGAAACAAAGAAAGAAAGGGAGAGAGGACATTCTAAGAAATTAGGGAATGATTTAGATTTCATTATACAATAAGGAATCCAAGACTATTAGACTTTCCTTAACGGCTTTTAGTTGCCAAATCTGATTAGGAGAGTGGTAACTTCTTGTGGTCGACACTTCCGAGAAGAAGAAAGGACTGAAGTGCCCTACAATATCGGCTGTCGAGGTTGTACCATGTGTGGGCGGTACTCTCCCATAGGGATGACTGTAGCCGATGAGGAGGTACTGTGGGCGGTGTTGTTTGCGAGGAGGGAGTCGCAGCCGTGATTTGTAGGAGGGACGAGCTGGAGGTGAGACCGAGAACCAGCAGCAGAGCCTGGTCATCGGATCTGTCATCTCCGACTAACTTTGGCCGCGACAATGGCCTAATTGACTTTGTCGGCGCCCAAAGGGATTTGACCCAAATTTCTCAACGCCTTCAGAACCCAGGGGAGGGGTCAGCCACGCAGGGGGGCTTGCCCGCAACAAACATCGATCGGCGTTGTGAGGTAGAAGAAGAAAAGGGAAAAGGACAAACCTACCACTCGCGTGCCTATAGACCATGATCAACGAGGAAGGGAAAAAGGGTCTTTTGAATATTTACTTAAAGCGCCTTCGGCCCGTTGAGCAAGAAAAGAATATGATGACGTGTCAGGTTAGGATTGGTCCCATTAGATTTTATCTTGAAAATTCGTAGAAAATAATTGGTAACTTGGTTCATAATAAGTAATATATGAAACTTGCTCAGAAAAATGAGAGGAATCCAAATAAAATACTATCAGAACCTGATTATGCTTCTTGTTCCAAAAGTATGTGCAATACATGTGTTAATGTGATTAGTATAAAGGAAAGCCTAGATTTAGGTTAATATGATGCTTAATTGATTAGAATTGGTTATGTTATGTTCATACCTGATCTAGACATATATAATGAGTAAAAACTTGATAATGGTGAATAATGGAAGTTTCCAGATTAGTAATCTTAATATGTTGATTTAGGATTTGAAACCAATGTAGACATCGTGATATAATCTTAACACTAGTAATGTGATCTAGGTTTCATGAAGTGTTTAAGAAGTTTAAAATGATGATTAGGGTTTCACCTAATATGCATAATCGAATTGGTAATCTTAGAAACCATAACGTAAGGAGTTAGGGTTTGTAACCCTAATCCCTAGTCCAAACATGAGATAGTCCTAAACCCTAATCTAGGGCAAAAAGGGTGATTAACTTGAATAATCCAAAATTCTTGAAATAATACTATTATCAGTTGATCCTAAGCATGTTATGGGGAAAATAACAAGTTAATTAGGGTTTGTGCGTAGTTTTGCTATTTTAGGGTTTATAGTGTCAATAATGAATATAGACCCTAATGAAACCCTAAAAGGAAGTAGTAAACCATAGGAAGTGAGTTCATATGAGTGCAATCCAAGAAAGTGAATAGTACTTGAATTATATGATTGTTTCGGGATCATTGCTTGTGTGAACTGCTTGCTTGCCTGGATATTTCCTTACTTGGATTATTGTTAGCTTGTTGATTTGACTGAACATGTATGTGGTTATTTGTGAATAATCAATTTAGTTTCTCGGCATTTCCAGAACTCTTTGTCGATTTGATGCAACCTAATCTATTGGATGTTTAATTCTGCAATCTTATAAAGTCCCTATGATTATCACAATTAAGTATATATGTGTATTCTCAAACCTACATGCCACACTGATGTATGTTGCTTGCCCAAGCCCCAGAGGGAAGGTCTATTCGGTCAATCCCTAGAGGGAAGACCATTGGGCACCTCGAGAGGTGACCCCAGGCACCAAGCTCAGGATGGAGAAGGTGGCCTTATGTCCCTTGCAAGGACAAAACCCTAAGAGAGGGTAATCCATGGTTTAGGGCAAAAGCGGTTGAGAAATCACATACAATGTGTAATTTGGATTGTTAATAACTTATTTGTGATAATTAGGTTGTTCAAAACTATTTGTGAAAATTTTGATTGCTCCCCACATACCAGTATAGCAATACTGATCGACATTTTATTTGTCAGTGTTTTAGGTACAATTCTGAAAATGGACAAATAGTAAATCGAAATTTGTGAAGATACAACTAAACTTTTCAAGGAGGATTAGTTAGATAGACTTTTATGTGGATAGAAGTCTTGAATCCGAATTTTACAAGGTATGCAAAAAGAATTATTTTATTCCAACTTCTCAGTTTTAAAATACTAGAATTTGATAATTGTTTTTGATTAAATGGCAAACCATAGATCTTGAAATATTGGGTTAGCATCTCTGACCTCTTGGTCTCCCTTGATTGGGGGTTACTGGAAGGCGGGGTCGTTGCATTTGGTATCAGAGCTAATGGTTTCTCATTTAATCCTTAATAATTATTAAATTTTACAAACTATGTAGAACCAGAGGGAGTTATTAGAGGATTTTTCGATGACAGAGGTGTCTAGAAAAGGATCATGGTCTGGGGGCTGGCAATATTTTCCTCTACCCCGCTAGTCGGTCACGAGGACTCCCAGATGAGGTGTGACTGCCTCGCTAAAGTCTAAGGTTTTGACTCGAAATAAGATACCTTTAGGACTCTCTCATATATTTCGTCCCTTCTTAACCCTAATTCAATTATGGTTCTAAGGTTTTGGGTTTTTCTCTCTCTTCCTCACCCTCTTGAGGTCAGGGTAAGTACGATAAGGATTAAGGAATCATCCACCAAATCCATGAAAAACATGTAAACAAGATGTCATGGACATCAACTTAATAGTTTAAGCATAAACTAAAGATTAATTACATGCTTAGGTTGCATGACATGTGTTGTTGTGCCCTTGGAAGAGACCTGAGGTTAGACCTTATTGTAGGAGGACGAGGAGAGAGTTATCCCTGGGGGTAGAGACCTCCAGGAAGAGGTAGGGACCTGGCACATCCTCTGAGGACAATGCTAACCCTAACCCTAAGTGGTTGTTAGAAAGAGGGATGAAAAGATGAGTTGGATATCACGGTTAACCATGAATGTATGTACATGGGTTGACATGCATATTGCTTTTGAACACCCGTAAGAGGCATAAGCTATGTGCGGTTGGTTGACCTAGTGCCTTTTGGCGACCCAACCTTAGAAGGGTCGTGCCTGTTAGGGTGAAGGATAGCTCCTTCATTAAAGAGGATAGTGGTGACCATATAGAAACCCTTATAGGCATATATGAACATAGAAGAGTAGGCACCTATGTAGGAGAGAACATCAAAAGTGCTGGAAGTAGGACGAGACTTAGGTCAAAAGGGTTATGCTCAACAGGTTAGGAGATGAACATGCACAACTTTGGATAATCTTGATCGAACATAGGTTTGGATCATACGTTTCACCCAGGTAGGTGTATGCACGTATCCTTAAGAGCTCGGTCCACCTTCTTGGAGAGAGAACCTCCAGTAGTAAGGTTGGTTGTAGGGTTAGCTCTAGAGAGAGAGTAATACCCAAGCAAGAAGGTTGGAAGTTTAGACTCCGAGACATGAGGGACCATGAGAAGGTGGGTATGTTATGACCTAGAATGGATGACCTAAGTGGATGGTTGTGGTTTCCTCATGCATGATCCTTGGAGACTCGTCGTACCTTGGGTGCCTTTAGTGGAACCAAACCCTAGAATGGATAGAGGCTTCTTGAACCGATGAAATGAAGATGTAGGTGCCTATCTTACCTTATGGGTATAGAAAGGAGAGTTCCTTAGACTCGGGGGAGGTATGGAACCAAGTTGTGAGACCTTGCACACAATTATTTGTCCTTGTATAGGGCTCTGAGGTGTTGTTCACATGGAAGAATAGTAGGGAGTGCATGCTATATCATGTACATGTTTTGGTTCATGATTGAAAAGCTGAGTATGCAACTAGGCAGTTGAGGCATAAGGAGTGAACCTATGGTTCCTAGACCTAAGAGGGGAAGTAGTAGTACCTAGTGCACCTGATGCTTATGAAGATGTTTGAGTTCCTACGGATTCGAGCATGGCACCCCTCATTTTTAGAGGAAAAGGAAACCCCTTGGACTAAAGTATATGTTTGATGCACCCCTCACACATAGGTTGGTGACATATGCATGTATGATGTTGGTCTAATGTTGAGGAATAGGAGAAAGTATGACATACTAAGGAACCCATAGTAGCTTAGTGGGTTGTCTTATTACTAGCTATGTGCCTAAGTAGCATGATAGGGCTAAGCCCGCACATGATGATGTAAACCTTACAAGAAAAGATGTTTGTGACCTTTTCTACTATCAAGAGATAGTTTTCTCCCATCATGGGCAGGGACCCTTTTATAGAGTGTGTACCAGCTTTTGTTTAGGTTTGAAGTAACCTACAGAGGTCTCTCATAGGAGCTTGATGAGCTAAGTGGAGAACACATAGTATGAGCACAAATCTATCGACCCATGTATGATCATCTCTAAGGGTGTAAGATATGTTGCCATGGAGGTAACTTTATGGGGCCAGACCGAGGTAGGTAGGTTGCCATGATCCCTATGAAAGGATGTAAGTTTGACCATGAGTCCCCTGAGAGATGATGCAAATTCGGGTAAGGATTCAAGTTTGAGATGCACCATGATAGAATCCTAAGTCAATATTAGGGTCAGGTAGGGATAAGACTGATGGAAGTAGGAGTTGTCTGTTCCCTGAATTCACGAGACCATAGGGTCGGGAGGTAACAACTACCTTTTCCCAAGGACCATGGGTTAGGAGGTTGGCCACCTTCATGAGTTCATGGGGCCTAAGGGGTAAAAGTGAGAGGCACTCCTTAGAGGCATAAGGGTCAGATCACTCCAAAAGTGTCGACACCCTAGAGACCTTGTGGTAACGACTAAGGAATATACATAAAGAAGATATGTTAAGATCCAACAGGTGATGGGAAAAGTATTCCCATGGGTGTAGGCCCATAATCAAGGTGTTCCTATTCTGGAGACATGTGATGTACGTTTCAACTTGGATTGGAAATGTTATGGGGATGTGTGATGCACCATCTCTAGTCTTAGAACGGGATGAACTATGTATTTGAACTACAGTCAAATGCTTATTTCCTTTCGTTATGGGTGTGAGAGATAAGGCAAAACGCATGTCATACACTAAGGATAAAGATTATGTGAGTTGAAACATTGCTATGATGTTTGAGGATAGAGAAAGTATCATGCCTTTAGTAGAGTACTTTTGATAGATGGTTTGCAAACACGAAGAGAACTAAGATAGTCATCATATGAGGACGTTCTTACCAAAAGTAGTTTGGAATCTATGAGTCATGAGCTTGGATGATGAGCTTGAGGTTTTCTTGACTCGATTAAACCTAAACATGAGATGAGGATGATGAGTGGATCATATGAAGATGTATGTCTTCCCTGGCACATAAGGATGTAAGGTGGTAATGGATACTCTTAGCTAAGACGCACCTGTCTTGGTTAGCTAGTAGAGAGGCTAGCAGAGGTTTCTAGGTGAACCCTAAGTTTGTGAGACATATAGGGCTAACAATCTGATACAACTAGACCCATTGGTCGAGTAAGTGGTTGTTTGGTTAGCCATCCTAGAGCTTGATGAGATAGATGAATGGTTGTAAGAACCTCAGATACACCTCTTCGGAAAGGAAGGTGATGGGAACCCACGACTAGAGTGTTTTAGGGTTTCTGAGGAGTCGGCCTTGATAAAATCAAGACTTGTAGGAGATCATGATTATAAGTTCACCATATACCGTGGTACTACTAAGATAGTTAAGTTTGTAGTAGTGCTTTAATACTTGAGATGAAGGGTATGTAGAATTGCATGTGGCTTATCGCCATGCATGCGAGGAGGTGAAGGATGAACATTCGTAACCCGGTGAGTGCTACAGATAATGAGGAGTCCCCAAGAGGGAATGTGAGTGGATCACCATGGACGTTGTGGTGAGTCTCCCCTGGATCGAGAGAGGTCAAGATGCAATATGGGTTATGGTAGATCGCCTTACCAAGTTAACCTAACCCCTTCCCTAAGAGGGAGAGTGTTGTCAAAGTGATAGATCGGGTTGAACTATATGCATGAGAGAGAGAGATAGTTCAACTACACCACGATCAAGTTCAATATCTGGAGCATGACCTCAAGTTCACTTCCATGCGGTGGAAGTAGGTACTTGAAGAACTCGATGCCAGTTTGAAGTTTAGCACAACTTATTACCCCTGTCTGATAGATGGTCAAGAGAGTATGATCCAAACTAGAGGGTCTGATGAGAGCGTGTGTGCTCATTTAGGGTAATACATGGGAACATTTCCTGCCCTAGGAGAGTTTGTTTGTGATGATAGCCACTGTAGCCACTATCGGGATGTAAGAAGCTCTGTAAGGGAGGCTGTATTGATTACCACTTCATTAGGATGATGTTGGTGAAAGGACCTTATGAAGGTCAGAGAGACAATAGTGTGTGCAGATGAAGTCACTTTGATCATGCGATGGCTGAGAAAGCCCAGGGGCGACATGAGTCGTGAGCTGATGCAAAGTTGACTGACATGCAGTTCACTGTGGGAGAATATGTATTATGAAAACCCGACCCCTCTGAGCTATAGCTAAAGGTGAGTCCCTGATACATGGGTCCATTTGAGATGGATTGGTGGAGTTGTTTATGTTTAACCTTACCCCTCAGGATAATATGATGTATGTTGTATTCCATGTGTCCAATCTAGAGCACTGCGTGATGTACCCGAGCCATGTGCTGAGCATTGAACCTATTGAGCTTCTAGGAAGGCTAAAATATCCCGAGTCACATACGAGCGTACGTGATACAAAGGTAAGAAATAACTCAGATGTAAGAATATAAGATGATAGAGGTTCTTTGGAAGCACCATGGAAAGGATTAAGCCACATGGAAGCCATGATGGACATGAGATAGTCTTATCCTATTTGTTTGTATGTTTGGTGGAGTTTTAAGGGCAAAATTCCTATAAGAGGGGAACAATGTTACAACCCCAATTTTTGGGTTTGTATGGTTGGAAATACAATTTCCCCAATAAATGTATGATTAGAGAAATTGTATGATTTAAATGTATTGAATGGATTTCCTTTAATTATATGATTTTGTGAACCCTACTGAGGTAGTAAGTCCAATATAATAAAAGGGAAGAAATTCTTAAATAAGATAAGAAAAAGGAAATTATAGATAATTATGTGCATATATGAGAACTGTGTAGAAGTTTCTAAAAGGTGGCATGGGTGGCCACTATGAATTGATTTTCAATTCCACATGGTTTATATTAAGAGAAGAAATCAAAATAATGAAAATAAAAACAAAGAAAGAAAGAGAAAGAGGACATTCTAAGAAATTAGGGAATGATTTAGATTTCATTATACAATAAGGAATCCAAGACTATTAGACTTTCTTTAATGACTTTTAGTTGCCAAATCTGATTAGGAAAGTGGTAACTTCTTGTGGTGATACTGATCATCAAATCAAGAGAATAACACTTAAAGAGTTTAATACAGGGATGGAATGGTACATGTTGCCTTTTTAGTAGCAAAGGATATCGGTGGTTAACTATGTTTAAGCTTTTTCTCTCTCATATTATCCATTAGGGTTCATCCTAGTTTATGGATATGAAAGGACCTAAGGATCCTCCTCTATCGAGAGACATGAGAGCCAACCACAGTTGTCTGCAGGAAGACCATCCCTGGCCGTCGTCCTCATAACCTTGCCTACCCTTAGATGCATTACATGATGGTTCCATGGATGCATCGGGTAATAAGGTCCCATGACAACCCATGTGCTAAGGGTTGGTATGAGGAACTGTTAGTTGGGGTGTGAGGGAGGTCGTCGGAGCCAACACAACACGCTGAGTTGGCATGTCTGGATAGTTGCATGTTGTCAACATTGCTGAGAAGAAGAAAGGACTGAAGTGCCTTCAATATCGACTGCCGAGGTTGTCCCGTGTGTGGATGATGCTCTCCCACAGGGACGACCATAGTTGACGAGGAGGCACTACGGGCGGTGTTGTTTGCGAGGAGGGAGTCGCAACCATGAGTTGCAGGAGGGATGAGCTAGAGGTGAGACTGAGAACCAGTAGTAGAGCCTGGTCGCCAGATCCATAGTCTCCGACTGACTTCGGCCGTGACAATGACATGATTGACTTTGTCGGAGCCCAAAGGGAGTCGACCTAACTTGCTCCATGCCTTCAGAACCTAGGGGAGGGGTCAGCCACACAGGGGGGCTCGCCTACAGCAAACACCGATCGGCGTTGCGAGGTAGAAGAAGAAAAGGGAAAAGGACAAACATGCCCCTCGTGTGCCTGTAGATCGAGATCAATGAGGAAGGGCAAAAGGGTCTTTTGAATATTTACTTAAAGTGCCTTCGGCCCGTTGAGAAAGAAAAGAATATGATGACGTGTCAAGTTAGGATTAGTCCCATTAGATTTTATCTTGCAAATTTCGTAGAAAATAATTGGTAACTCTGTTCGTAATAAGTTATATATGAAACTTGCTCAGAAAAATGAGAGAAATCCAAATAAAATACTATCAAAACCTAATTATGCTTCCTGTTCGAAAAGTATGTGCAATACATGTGTTAATGTGATTAGTATAAAGGAAAGCCTAGATTTACGTTAATATGATGGTTAATTGATTAGAATTGGTTATGTTATGTTCATAACTAATCTAGACATATATAATGAGTAAAACCTTGATAATGGTGAATAATGGAAGATTCCAAATTAGTATTCTTATATATGTTGATTTAGGATTTGAAACCAATGTAGACATCGTGATATAATCTTAACGCTAGTAATGTTATCTAGGTTTCATGAAGTGTTTAAGAAGTTTAAAATGATGGTTAGGGTTTCACCTAATATGCATAATGGAATTGGTAATCTTAGAAACCATAACGTAAGGAGTTAGGGTTTGTAACCCTAATCCCTAGTCCAAACACGAGATAGTCCTAAACCCTAATCTAGGGCAAAAAGGGTGATTAACTTGAATACTATGAAATTCTTGAAATAATACTATTATCAGTTGATCCTAAGCATGTTAGGAGGAAAATAATAAGTTAATTAGGGATTGTGCGTAGTTTTGCTATTTTAGGGTTTATAGTGTAAATAATGAAGATAGACCCTAATGAAACCCTAAAAGGAAGTAGGAAATCCTAGGAAGTGAGTTCATATGAGTGCAATCCAAGAGAGTGAATAATAATTGAATTATATGATTGTTTCAGGATCATAGCTTGTGTGAACTGTTTGCTTGCCTGGATATTTCCTTACTTGGATTATTATTAGCTTGTTGATTCGACTGAACAAGTATGTGGTTATTTATGAATAATCGATTTAGTTTCTCGGTGTTTCCCGAACGTTTTGTCGATTGGATGCAACCTAATCTGTTGGATGTTTACTTCTGCAATCCTATAAAGTCCCTATGATTATCACAATTAAGTATATATGTGTATTCTCGAACCTACATGCCACCTTGATGTATGTTGCATGGCCAAGCCCCAGAGGGAAGGTCTATTTGGTCAAGCCCCAGAGGGAAGTCCATTGGGCACCTTGAGAGGTGACCCCAGACACCAAGCTTAGGATGGAGAATGTGGCCTTATGTCCCTTGTAAGGATAAAACCCTAAGAGAGGGTAATCTAGGGTTTAGGGCAAAAGTGGTTGAGAAATCACATAGAAAGCGTAATTTGGATTGTTAATAACTTATTTGTGATAATTAGGTTGTTAGAAACTATTTGTGAAAATTTTGATTGTTCCCCACATACCAGTATAGCAATATTGACCGACGTTTTGTTTGTCAGCATTTTAGGTACAATTCAAAAAATGGACAAACAGTAAATCAAAATTTGTGAAGATACAACTAAACTTTTCAAGGAGGATTAGTTAGATAGATTTTTTGTGTGGATAGAAGTCTAAAATCCAAAATTTACAAGGTATGCAAAAAGAATTATTTTATTCCAGCTTCTCAGTTTTGAAATACTAGAATTTGATAATTTTTTTTGATTAAATGTCAAACCATAGATCCTGAAATATTGGGATAGCGTCTCTGACCTCTTGGTCTCCCTTGATTGGGGTTTACTGTAAGGCGGGGTCGTTACACATTCTAACTATCTTGATGTGAAATATGAGAAAAATGACACAAGACGAAGGCCCAATTAGGGGCTTCATCATCACTCCAAGATTAAAATATACTTGTCCTCAAGTATGCTCCAATTAAATCTCTCTTTTCTATTAATTTTTATTATCATGTAATTTATCTAATTACTAGAACTATTACAATAAGTATTGATATAATTAGTTACTTATTTATGTTTAGTAAAATATGTTCTAGAGTAATGTAAGCATATATAAAAGAAAATATACTGGAACTATTTTTTTTAAATAGTAAAATTCAGGAATATTATTTACATTTCCAATTATTTAATTGTATATATGTTTGTGTGTGTTAATGTTGTATAAGTTAAATATATTATTTGGTAAGCTTTCAAATGTGTTTTAATCATTAAATTTGCACCTCTTTATTGTTTTCTAGACTTTATTTTAGAAACCAAATTTAAATAAAATTCTAAAATATATCTTGATTAATTACATAATACAAATGAGTATTAAAATATATCGTCTTTGATTACATAATACAAAAGAGTATTATACACTTATATAGTATTGTACAATGTACATGACTTGTATGAGCAACACGTAACTTCATACAACCAACCGTACATAATGTACATGTCAAGGGAATAATATGTTAACCATATCAAATCAATACCAATGGCATAACTCAACATAGAAATAATATGAGTTAGTAAGTTACTACGCTATTCATCTGTTGTAAATTGGATATTATTGCATAATTGTATATTTATGTTTATGGATTGTGCTAGTAAAATTCTAAATCTTAGTACCAACATGTTGTCATTGAAATCTCTGATAAACTGGACAGATTCCTTACATCTCACGTGACGAACACCCGCTTTGTCCTCCCACATACTCATTATAGATTTTAATTGCATAAAATGATGCATCTCAATATAGAGACTACACCTGTAAATTTTAGGGTTTAATATTTTCATTTTACCAAAATATCTAAGATTGCATCTGCCAAAATTTCCATCAATATACTGGTTAATACTTATTTTGAGGTTGTCAAAATGACATCGATACCGTATACCTCATTCCTTATAGGTAGGGCAAGTGTCTTCATCTCAGTTGCTAATGTAATCAAGTAGACCAAAGAGCATTGGAGCATGGAATCTATCCAGACTCACCTAGAGGGTCTGGACAGTGACACACACTCACGATCCTAGGCACCCATCATAGTTAGGGTTTTGGGCAGTTTGCGTGGCAAATGTTGGAGCTTTTCCTTTATCTATCACCAAAATTGCTTTTGTTAATGTGTTATTGCTGCTCTACACTACTAACATTTATGAGTTTATTTTCCATTACTATGTACACATGCCCACCCATTTTTTTCACATTACCTAAGGTTCTTTTTGTATGTTGCTCAAGTATTCTTTTTTTACCTTATGTTTATCTTGCCTTATCTTCCTTAGCTTCCCTTATAGGTGGTGTTTATGTTGTTCTACTTATATGTATGTTGAGCTTTAGTCTTATTAATATGGTTTATGTTATAGTATGGTACCTTATAAGTGAAGTACCATATGGTTCTTTCCTTATTTTCGCCAACCTCCTTGTTGTTTTCTTTCTAAAATTTAGTATTCCTCCTCAACCAATCTTGTTTATTACTTGTTTCCACTTCCTAATTTATATATTGTCGATAAGTTAACATATAATAACATATGTGTAAATAGTTATATATATGGATGTATATATAAAATATAAAAAAAACCTAGAAATATGGCACATAGCCACCTAGACAACCTAGGCACACAAGAACTAGAGTCAGGTTGCAATAAGTAAGCATGCAAATATGGTAGCAAAAGTGATGTATTCAGTGTGAATAACCCATTGTGCAAATAAAAAAACATATACAAGACTAAAAAATGTGTAGCTATAGTACAAAATGAAGCTCCATCACATATGTATCGCACATGTAAAAGTGAGTCACAAAAAATACCTTCATCATCTTCTCTATTCACTTCTTTTCCATTACAATAGAAATGTAGCAATCTAGAGGTTGTTGGGTCGCAGTCTAAATAGTGGAGGGTCACAACCAGGTAGTAGTCAATGTGCATATAAATCACGAATCATGAGCATATATGCAGATGAAGTATAATGAAATCAACAGATAGCACGGGTGGAGTAGATAACTTAGCAACAACAAACAAGGCATTGATTATGAATAAGCTCCAAAAATTCTCCATGATGAACACATAATAGTAGAAGAAGGAAGATCCATATTTTATATAGTAGTAGGCAGGTCCATATTGATAGCAGCAAAATAAACTCTCTCTCTCTCTCTCTCTCTTCATTCTTCATCATCCTCTCCTCTGTCTCATTCATTCCCACTACTCAACTCTTCAACCACAACATATTCAAGAGAGTGGTTGGGGTGGAGTTATAAACAAAGTCAGAAGGAAGGTCTAGAAAATATACATAGCAATAGGAGGATCATATAGATAGCCGCTAAATAGATTCCTCCACTTTTCATTCTTATCATCCTCACCACCATATGATCTTTTCCCTCTAGTCATCTCTTATATTCCTCTATTCTTCACCTAACGCAGACCACAATAGAGTCAGGAGAGTGGTTGGCAGTGGTTATTAACAAATGAAAAGGTAGTGGATAGGTAGGCTAATATGTGGAGAAGAGAAACTTATAACACTCATCAATGTAATGCTCAACTTTATTACACAAATCTCCAGGTAGAAAAAAATGTATCTATTTGCAACTAAAAAGGGAGTTCTATTAGGCCAATTCAATAGTCCAAGGGATGTGAGGGTTGAGCCCCACAATATGAATTAGGTAATGTTGACACAATGCCACCCCATTTTTTGTCATTCATTCAACAATAAAGATAAGATCAACTCTCTAAATAAAAATGAAGTTTATCCCATTTAGTCTCCACTTTTTTCAGATTTTTGTACATGTTTAATCCACCCATTTGCCATATTTTAGGGGTTCTTATACAAAAGGTATTTTTCTCTAGACTTCAGCATAATTTGCCCTTTTAGTTAGTTTTTTTATCATCCTTTTTCCATAAATTGCCCAGTTGGATTATCCTGAATAAAATGTCTATTTTTTTAATCATATAGATAATTCATAGTCATTATCTTCATGAAAATCCATATCTTTTTGGATAAGAAGAAAGATTAATATTAAAGAATTATTTTCTTATCGTTTTTCATTTTTATTTAAATTTATTCAATATATGACCCAATCATGTACTCCAAACTGATTTTATCCAATAAATCTCTATAAAATCCTTGAAAATATAAAAAATGAATTAAAGAATTCATTTTTTCTGTCTGGGGACACTCGGATGATCCCAGCCATCCACCATCTGCCTTGTTGTGGAACCACATGATCTTCCATGTGTCTTCCTTGAAGACGGTGGCGATCTGCTGGCGGTTCCAAAATGTTCAACTCAAGTCCCCGAACCCTGGTTATGTCCTATAATGTTCGCATATCATTTGATTCTCTTAAATCCAGAGGGCAAACTATGTTTCCCTTTAGAAGAATAAAGGAGTGGGACCCCAGAGGGGATCCACTCCCTACTAAAAATTTGAAGAATAAAACATCCATTCCAAACACACTCAAAGGTAAGCTGGAATAGGTGCCAAATTTTCAAACTTCAATAAATGGTATTCTAAACAACCAAAGTGTAGTAACGGAATTAAACAAATGACTATATTAAATTTTCATAAAAGATTACAAAAGTACATCATAATCTCACATAAGTGTTTACATGTATGATACAACATAAGGATCTAAGTAGAGGGAAGTCTAAACTACTTCAAATCTGTCTCCAAGCGACATCTCCAATTTCCAGGTCCATGTTGGAATCTATGTTCTCCTTGGTAATATTCAACACCTCCATCTAAACCTGGGTGGTTGGGAAAATGCCCAATAAGAGAGAGAAAAACAAGGTATGTGCCAAATAGTGAACAAGAATAAAAGATAAGTAAATAACATGAAATTAAAGGCTAAGATTTCACCATAAGATGAAGAGAAGAAGAGTTCTAGACATAATCAGATAGATGCTTGCCATATCAAGAAAAATAATAAAAGATTTGAATGCATGATTAATATTGACTACATTAACTAAGTAGGGTTGAGGCACCTACCGGACCTCAACTTATATGTGAGGGGAGAATTAATACATTCCCAGTCACCTACACATATTTTTATGAGGGGGAATAAGATATTCCCTAGGGAAGATTAATACATGTCCTATCTACGAGTGGTTGTACATAAGTACCACTACTATATATAAATAGTCCATAAAATCAACATGCTAGAAAAGAAATCATGGAAAGTAAAAGCATCATATCAATTCGAACATTGCAGTGGGGTACAAGATCCAAACAAAAGAAAATCAATACTAATGTGGAGGCATATATAACAAAGGATTCAAGAATAGAAGATTTAGGGTTCATTTAAGCCTCATTACGAAAACTAGGGTTATGGATGCAAATATTCCAACTTAGGGTGAAATATTCACAAGCCTCTCTTACTGATATCAATTACTATGTTTCACCACTCTAATTGAGTCCAAGTTCCACTTTGCCTATTTTTAATGTATTAACATTTATTAGAGTACATAATGCACATTAATGTAGAAAAACCCTAATTTTAGAACTTTTTAGCAAAACTTGAATTTAGATTCTGAAAATTCACCAATGATCTTATTAGGTTCTCCTGATCAAGAAACATATTTTTACATTAATTTTGGAAATATGATGATTAAGATGTACTTTTTATGGATTCTATGCATTACATTCATTTTCCAAAAAATCACCCTTTTCCAAACCTTGAAATCAGACCTCGAAAGCATTTATATTATATAGAGATTAATTTTCTAATTCCAAAACATATTTATGTCAAATTTGGATAAATGGATAAAAAGATATGAATTTTTCAATTTGAACCAATAAGGAAACAACAAGTCAGAAATCTTCAAGAGAGAGGAAGAGTGAGAGAGAGGGAGAAAACACAATTTAACCCAAGATCAGGATTGAAGATGCATAGGTAACCAAAGTAGATCTTATAGAGAAGGTAAAATAGCAAGAAACCAAAACCCTAGAAGAACATGGTAAATAGAGATGGAGATCGTCAATTTTAAACATAGAAGCATGAGTTTTAAGCATGTAGTAAGAAATATATGAGAAGGGGGTTATAGAAATTGCCTCTAGGAAGGTGGAAATGTTCAACCACAAAGGTTCCTGATCTAGAGAGTCTAGTTTCTCCAACAAAGCTCCTATGTCGAGCAAGAAGTACCTTCTCCACTTTAGAGGTGAAAAACCCTAGCAAAAGAACATGGGGATGAGGTGTTTAAGGGCTCTAGGTGGGGTTTCACCATGGAAGGTCATGGTTTTGACCTGGAAGGTGGGAAGATGATGAACATAATGAAAATAGGGAAGGAAAGGAGTAAACTTACTATTTTTGGTCAAAATCACCAAGAAGGAGGTTTAGAAACACTAAATAGAGCAATTTCAGAACCCTAGGAGTTTTCTTCACCAAGGTAGGCACCGTCTTTTACCTTGGGACAACAACTTCATGTCCAAACATAGTAGGAATAATGTTATAAGATAGAGGAAAGAGAGGGAGAACAAGATTTTTCGAATTGGGAGGTGGGAAGGGGTAGATATGGCTTTATAGGGGGGGGGGGCAAGCATGAGGTGTCTGTGGGACTTTCCATGTGTCCATAGCCTAGGGCTTCATGGTCATGCAAGAGGACAACTCATAGAGGCTTCTTGAATATCAAATGTCGGTTTTAAAAGGCCATGGAGACTTCTAGGCCATCCCCATCGACCTCCAATCAAAGAAATAAACCCATTGATCGATATCTTTTAAAGATAAGCTCATTTATAAAGAGGGTAATCCCTAAAATGCCCTTGGAGAGAAACACCTTCAAACCAAGGTGCAACTAGGTTCCCCATGGTTCAAAATCTCGAGAATGGTAAGGTAATATCTAAGTATTATAATGCATGTGATAATTTGCAAATAAAACCCCCAATTGGGTTAAATTGCATAAAAGTCCATAATGTAACTAAATTTGCATAACTTGCACAAACAACATCCAAATCGAATCAAATTTAAAACTTAGGCTCATTTTATGATTTAAAACACATAACAAAGTTAGATTAAGGTTTAGAGCACTTAATTATGGTAATTAATCTTGTTCAATACATTAAGCACGGTTTGTGGCCTTACACTTCCGGTACAAATTTATTTACCATTGTTTCACTTAAGTGGTGATTTTACATTTTAGATCCTTAAGTAAGCTTTCACTGAGGTATTTGTGCATAAACCCTTACAGTGGTATAATTATTGAACATATTTTCACCACACCACTATAAATTCTACAACTTAAACATCAAGGCCAAAAAAAGGAAAGAAAGGAAAGGAAAAGCTTCAAAAAGGGCCAGAAAGAGAATATGTCTAGGTTTTGATATGTTACATAACTCCACCCCTTAAAGAAGATTTTGTATTCAAAATGACAAGCAGAGAGACGAGGGTGAGTATGCAACATATTATCTTTAACTCCCCATTATTTCCTCCAAATCGTAAAGCTTCCACCAAAACTTTCACTAACTCAAGCTCCTTATGTTTTTAACTTGGGAGTTCAGATTCTTCACAAGAAACTCCTCATAGGTCAGGTTGTCATGGATCACTAAGGGTTCCACTTTTAAGATTTCTTTTTACATTTTTGGCTTATTAGCATTATATTTATTATGATATTACATCATCTTAATTGTGTCTCATTATATTCAAAAAAGTTATATTTAATTATTATGCTTGAAACCATATATATTTCTTATTTACCTCATTATGAGTTTTAGTGCAATTGGATTTTACTCAATTATCTCACTATGCATTATTATATCTGATCATTATCTTTAATATTTTGTTTTTAGACTCCATTATCACCTTATTGAATTATATCATATTATTTTGTATGAAATAGGACACTTTATCCAATTTGCTACAATTGATTAAAATAATGTCACATTAATCACTTATATCTATATTAAACATTGTCACATTAACTTTCTTGCTCACATTAATGTCATAAGTAATCATTTTCTCATATTTATTTAGTTCTTATGATTGATTATGCACTTTTATGTGAATCCAATTACCTCCTAACCATATTGAATTCATTATAAGTATTTTAGTGAACAAAGTGGAACACACTATCTATTAATGATTTGATTCACCTACCAAGTCATGATTAGGTGATTAATTAGGTGTGTATTAGAGAACAAGGTGATATACATTTCATATTGATGACTTGATATATATATTAATCTAGGGTTAGGTGATTGTATATCATTTATGTATATCGAGGTATGTTATGTTCTTATGAGACCTAATGTCACTAATGTATCATGAATGCATTATGGATGTATATTTTAAGGTTAGATGGTTACAACTTAGGGTTTAGGTCATTGTGATCATTATTCATCACCTATACATTCTTAGTAGGCATTAAGTCCAATATTAGGTTACAATTATTTTGCTCATCATATCATTTGGGATTATTGGTCCTAGACATCATTAGCATCATGTGTACCCACTATTAGTATTAAAGTGTGAGTTACTCATATTATGTTCATTAGGTATTCATTAGGGTTCAAACTTATGAATCATTCATTAGATGGCCATTATATGTTCTTCAGGATACCAACAAGCATGTGGGGTTACAACTATAACTTGTTTGGTCAATACTAAGGATTCAAGCAAACTATCCTTCTAATAATGGATTTAGGGTTTCTATAGTCAATGTAGCTAGATTTAGGTATGTTACATGACTCCATCCCCTTAAAAAGGATTTCGTCCTTCAAATCTAACTACCCAAACATTATCAAACCAAATACTCTCCACCCCTTAAAAGGTTTGACCTACCAATCCAAACTAATCTAGAGGTAAAAAGGTGAGTATAACTAAATCATGTAAAGGATTCATCATGCTTCACTACGCACTTTGATTTCTTACTAAACACTAACTTCAATGTCTTAATTCTAGGGATAAACTGTCCAAACATGTGGTCCTATGGGACATAAGGGAGTTATATTGTGTATCCATACTCAAACAAGTCACAAGGTCATCATATTAAGCTTCTCAAAGATATTCAACATGGATGTCTAAGGATATGATTGACTAAAAGCATGCTATTTCGGACAATAGTATCAGCTCAGGCCAGACATGTATCATATGGATCTTGGAGTCCTTGTAAACTAATCTAGTGGTGCAGAGGAAAATCTTGCCAGCCCCAAACCCTGGTCCTTTCTATACACCTTTGCTTTCAACTTATGCCCTAATAGCTACCTAATATGCCGATCACATTATGGTTAACTAAACATGTTTCTAGTGCGAAACTCTTATGATCCTAAACTAATTTTTCATCATCTCAAGTGTAGCATAGATCAATTATACGACAAACATGTCACTTAAAGAGGAACTATATGAGGCAAGTGATCTAATTATGGAGACAAAGTTGAAATAGATAGATTACGACTACCATGGGATCTGATACCATTATGTAAGGAGTGGAACCCCAAAGGGGATCCACTCCCTACTAAAAATTTGAACAATAAAACATCCATTCCAAACACACTTAAAGGTATGCTGGAGTATGTGTAAAATTTTTAAACTTTAATAAATGGTATTCAAAACAACCTAAGTGTGGAAGTGAAATTAAACAAATGACTATATTCAATTTTCACAAAAGATTACAAAAGTACATCATAATCTCCCATAAGGGTTTACATCTACGATACAACATAAGGATCTAAGTAGAGGGAAGTCTAAACTACTTCAAATCTATCTCCAAGCAACATCTCCAATTTTCAGGTCCATGTTGGAGGCTATGCTCTCCTAGTAATGTTCAACACCTCGATCTAAACCTAGGTGATTGGGAAAACACCCAGCAAGAGAGAGAAAAACAAGGTATGTGTTAAATAATGAAAAAGAACAAAAGATAAGGAAATAACATGAAAGTAAAGGCTAACATTTCATCATAAGATGAAGAGAACAAGAGTATGAGCATAATCATATAGTTGCTTGCCATATCAAGAAAAACAATAAAAGATTTGCATGCATAATTAAAATTTACTACATTAACTAAGTAGGATTTATGCACCTACCAGACCTCAACCTATAGGTGAGGGGAGAATTAATACATTCCCAGTCACCTACACATATTTTTGTGGGGGAGAATAAGGCATTCCCCATGTCGAATTAATACATGCCTTATCTATGGGTGGTTGTACATAAGTACCACTGCTATAGAAAAATAGTACATAAAATCAACATGCTAGAAAAGAAATCATGGCAAGTAAAATCATCATATCAATTAGAACATGGAAGTGGGGTACAAGACCCAAACAAAAAACAACATTGGTTTAGAGGCATATATAACAAAGGATTCAAGAATAGAATATTTAGGGTTCATGTAAGCCTCATTAGGGAAACTAGGGTTATGGATGCAAATATTCCAACTTGTAGTGAAATATGCACATGCCTATCTTATTGATATCAATTACTAACTTTCACCACTCTAATTGAGTCCAAGTTCCACTTTGCCTATATTCAATGTATTATCATGTATTAGAGTATATAACACACATTGATGTATAGAAACCCTAATTTTACAAATTTTTAGCAAAACTCAGATTTAGAATCTAAAAACCTCACAAATTAACTTATTAGGTTCTCCTAATCAAGAAAACATATTTTTATATTAATTTTGGAGTATGATGATTAAGATATACGTTTTATGGATTTTATGCATTAAATTCATCTTCCAAAAATCACCCTTTATCAAACCTTGAAATAAGACCTTGAAAGCATTTTATTAGATATATATTAAATTTTTTATTCCAAAACATGTTTATTTGTCAAATTTGGATAAGCGGATTAAAAGATGTGAATTTTTCAATTTGAACCAATCAGGAAACGACAAGTCAGAAATCTTCGAGAGAGAGGGAGAAAACACCATTTGACCCAAGATTAGGGTTGGATATGATAGGTAACCAAAATAGATATTCTAGAGAAGGTAAAACAATAAGAAACCAAAACCTTATAAGAACATGATAAGTAGAGATGGAGATCATCGATTTTAAACATGGAAGCAAGAGTTTTAAGCATGTAGTAACCAATATATGAGAAGGGGGGTATAAAAATTGCCTCTAGGAAGGTGGACATGTTCAATCAGAAAGGTTCCCGAGCTAGGAAGGTTGGTTTCTCCAAAAAAGCTCCTATCTCAAGCAAGAAATACCTTCTCCACTTTAAAGGTGAAAAATCCTAGCAAAAGAACATGAAGATGAGGTGTTTAAGGGATCTGGGTGGGGTTTCACCATGGAAGTCCATAGTTCCAACTTGGAAGAATGTGGGAGGAATATGAATAGCATGGAAATAGGGAAGGGAAGGAGGAAACTTACTATTTTTGGATGAAATCACCAAGAAGAAGCTTTAGAAACCATAAATAGAGCAAATTCGGAACCCTAGGAGTTTTCTTCACCAAGGTAGGCACCCTCTTATACCTTGGGACTACAACTTCATGGACAAACATAGTAGGAATGATGCTATAATCTAGAGGAAAGAGAATGATAACAAGATTTTTCGAATTGGGAGGTGGGAAGGGGTAGATATGGCTTTATAAAGAATGGGGGGCAAGCATGAGGTGTGTATAGGACTTTCCATGTGTCCTTAGCCTAGGGTTTCATGGCCATGCAAGAGGACAGCTCATAAAGGCTTCTTGAATATCAAATGTCAGTTCTAAAAGCCCATGGAGACTTCTAAGCCATTCCCACCGACCTCCAATCAAAGAAATAACCCCATTGGCTGATAGCTTTTAAAGATAAGCTCATTTATAAAGAGGGTAATCCCTAAAATGTCCTTGGAGAGAAACACCTTCAAACTAAGGTGCAACTACGTGCTCCATGATTCAAAATCTCGAGAATGATAAGGGAATATCTAAGGATTATAATGCATGTGATAATTTGCAAAGAAAACCTCCCAATTGGGTAAATTGCATAATGGTCCAGAATGTACCTAAAATTGCAAAACTTATACAAACAACTTCCAAACTGAACCAAATTTGAAAATTATGCTCATTTTGTGATTTCAAAACACATCAAAAAGTTATAATAAGGTTTAGAGCACTTAATTATGGTAATTAAGCTTGTTTAATACATTAAGCAAGGTTTGTGGCCTTACACTTCTAGCACAAATTTATTTATCATTGTTCCACTTAAGTGGTGATTTTGCATTTTAGATCCTTAAATAAGCTTTAATTGAGGTATTTGTGCATAAACCCTTCCATTGGTATAGTTATTGAACAAATATTCACCAAACCACTATAAATTCCACAATTTAAACATATAGGCCAAAAAAAGGATAGAAAGGAAAGGAAAAGCTTGGAAAAGGGCCAAAAAACAATATGTCCAAGTTTCGGTATGTTACAACACTCCACCACTTAAAAAAGATTTCATCCTCAAAATAACAAGCAAAGAGACGAGGGTGAATATGCAATGTCTTGTCTTTAACTCCCAGGTTATTTCATCCAAACCATAAAACTTCCACCAAAACTTTCACTAACTCAAACTCCTTAGTTTTTTTAAACTTTGGAGTTCGAATTCAAGAGTTCAGATTCTTCACGGGAAACTCCTCATAGGTCAGGTTATCATGGATCATTAAGGGTTCTACTTTTATGATTTCTTTTTAATATTTTTAGCTTATTATCATTATATTTATTATGATATTACATCATCCTCATTATTCTTTTAATTGTGTCTCATTATATTCAAAAGAGTTATATTTCATTATTATGCTCAAAACCATATATACTTCTTATTGACCTCATTATGAGCTTTAACACAATTAGAGTTTACTGAATTATCTCAATATGCATTAGTATATCTTATCGTTATATTTAATAATTTGTTTTTAGACTCCATTATCACCTTATTAAATTATATCAGATTATTTTATACGAAATAAGACACTTTATCCAATTTACTACAATTAGTCCAAATAATGTCACATTAATCACTTATATTTGTATTAAACATTGTCACATTGTCAAATTAACTTTCTTGCTCACATTAATGTCATCATTAATCATTTTCTAATATTTATTCAATTATTGTGATTGATTATGCACTTTTATGTGAATCTAATTACTTCCTATCCATATTGAAGTCATTATATGTATTTTAGTGAACAAAGTGGAACATAGATCTATTAATTATTTGATTCACCTACCAAATCATGATTAGGTGATTAATTAGGTGTGTATTAGAGAATAAGGTGATATACATTTCATATTGATGACTTGATATATATATATATAGGGTTAGGTGATTATATATCATTTATGTGTATCAATGTATGTTATCTTCTTATGACACATAATGTCACTAATGTATCATGAATGTCATTATGGATGCATATTTTAAGGTTAGATGATTACAACTTAGGGTTTAGGTCATTGTGATCATTATTCATCACCTATACATTCTTAGTATGCATTAAGTCCAATATTAGGTTATAATTATCTTGATCATCATATTATTTGGGTTTATTGGTCCAAGACATGGTTAGCATCATGTGTACCCACTATTAGTATTAATATGTGAGTTACTCATATTATGTGCATTAGGTATTCATTAGGGTTCAAACTTATGAATTATTCATTAGATGACCATTATATGTTCTTTAGGATAACAACAAGCATGTGGATTACAACTATAACTTGTTTGGTCAATACTAAGGATCTAAGCAAACTATTCCCCTAATCATGGAGTTAGGGTTTGTAGAGTCAATGTTCGATTACATAAGTCCATCCTCTTAAAAAGGATTTCGTCCTTGAAATCTAACTACCCAAAAATTATCAAACCAACTACTCTCCAACCCTTAAAAGGTTTGTCTTACCAATCCAAACTAATCTATAGGTAAAAGGGTGAGTATAAGTAAACCATGTACAAGATTCATCACACTTCACTGCACACTCTGATTTCTTACTAAACACCAACATCAAAGTCTAGGTTCTATGGATAAACTGTCCAAACATGTGGTCCTATGGGACATAAGGGAGTTATATGGGGCATTCATACTCAAACAAGTCACAAGGTCATCATACTAAGCTTCTCAAAGATATCCAACATGTATATCTAAGGCTACTATTGCCTAAAAGCATGTTATTTTGGATAATAGTATCGGATTGGCCTGGAAGGTATCATATGGATTCGGGAGTCCTCGTACACCAAGATAGTGGTACGGAGGAAAATCTTGTCAGCCCCCAAACCCTGATCCTTTCTAGACACCTTTGCTACCAACTTATGCTCTAATAGCTACCTAATAGGCTCGTCACATTATGGTTAACTAAACATGTTTCTAGTGCGAAACTCTTATGATCCTAAATCAATCTTCATCATCTGAAGTGTAGCATAGATTAATTATATGACAAACATGTCACTTAAAGAGGAACTATATGAGGCAAGGGATCTAATTAGGGATACAAAGTTGAAATAGTCAGATGTCGACTACCATGGGCTATGATACCATTTTGAAAGGAGTGGGACCCCAAAGGGGATCCACTCCCTACTAAAATTTTGAAAAATAAAACATCCATTCCAAACACACTCAAAGGTATGTTGGAATAGGTGCAAAATTTTCAAACTTCAAGAAATGGTATTCAAAACAACCCAAGTGTAGCAGTGGAATTAAACAAATGACTATATTCAATTTTCACAAACATTTACAAAAGTACATCAGAATCTCCCATAAGGGTTTACATGTTTGATACAACATAAGGATCTAGGTATAGGGAAATCTAAAACACTTCAAATCTGGCTCTAAGTAACACCTTCAATTTCTAGGTCCAAGTTGGAAGCTATGTTCTCCTTGGTAATGTTCAACACCTCGATCTAAACCTGGGTGGTTGGGAAAATACCCAACAAGAGAGAGAAAAACAATGTATATGTCAAATAATGAACAAGAGCAAAAGATAAGGAAATAACATGAAAGTAAAGGCTAAGATTTCATCATAAGATCAATAGAACAAGAGTATGAGGTATAATCAGATAGATGCTTACCATATCAAGACAAACAATAAAACATTTACATGCATGATTAATATTGACTACATTAACTAAGTAGGGTTGAGGCACCTACTAGACCTCAACCTATAGGTGAGGGGATA
Organism: Alisma plantago-aquatica; assembly: GCA_963693085.1. Taxonomy (NCBI): domain Eukaryota; kingdom Viridiplantae; phylum Streptophyta; class Magnoliopsida; order Alismatales; family Alismataceae; genus Alisma; species Alisma plantago-aquatica. The sequence goes on along the minus strand of OY856414.1, from coordinate 423,805,489 downwards.
ATTAATACATTCCAAGTCACCTAAACATATTTTAATGGGAGAGAATAAGACATTCCCCATGGCAAATTAATACATGCCCTATCTATGGGTGGCTGTACATAAGTACACTACTATATCTAAATAGTCCATAAAATCAACATGCTAGAAAAGAAAGCATGGCAAGTAAAATCATCATATCAATTAGAGCATGGCAGTGGGGTACAAGACCCAAACAAAAGAGAAACAATATTGATTTAGAGGCATATATAACAAAGGATTCAAGAATAGAAGATTTAGGGTTCATTTAAGCATCATTAAGGAAACTAGGGTTATGGATGCAAATATACCAACTTAGGGTGAAATATGCACATACCTATCTTACTGATATCAATTACTAACTTTCACCTCTCTAATTGCGTCCAAGTTACACTTTGCCTATTTTCAATGTATTAACATGTATTAGAGTACATAATGCACATGAATGTATAGAAATCTTGATTTTAGACATTTTTAGCAAAACTCAGATTTAGATTCTTAAAACCTAACCAATGAACGTATTAGGTTCTCCTGATCAAGAAAACATATTTTTATGTTAATTTTGGAGTTATGATTATTAAGATGTACTTTTTATGGATTTTATGCATTAAATTCATTTTCCAAAAATCACCCTTCATCAAACCTTGAAATTAGACCTCGAAATCATTTATATTAAATAGAGATTAATTTTTTGATTTCAAAACATATTTATTTGTCAAATTTGGATAAGCGGACTAAAAGATACTATTTTTTCAATTTGAACCAATCAGGAAACGACAAGTCAGAAATCTTCCAGAGAGAGGGAGAAAACACAATTTGACCCAAGATTAGGGTTGGGGATGCATAGGTAACCAAACTAGATCTTATAGAGTAGGTAAAACAACAAGAAACCAAAACCCTAGAAGAACATGGTAAATAGATATGGAGATCATTGATTTTAAACATAGAAGCATGAGTTTTAAGCATGTAGTAAGCAATATATGAGAAGGGGGTTATAAAACTCACCTCTAGGAAGGTGGATAGGTTCAACCACCAAGGTTACCAATATAGATAGCCTAGTTTATCTAACAAAGCTCCTATCTCGAGCAAGAAGTACCTTATCCACTTTAGAGGTGAAAAACCCTACCAAATAAACATGGAGATGAGGTGTTTAAGAACTCTAGGTGGGGTTTCACCATGGAAGGCCACAATACCAACCTAGAAGAAGGTGGGAGGAAGACAAAAAGCATGAAAATAGGGAAGGGAAGGAGGAAACTTACTAATATTGGTCGAAATCACCCAGAAGGAGCTTTAGAAACCCTAAATAGAGCAAATTCGGAACCCTAGGAGTTTTCTTCACCAAGTAGGCACCGTCTTTTATCTTGGGATAGAAAATTCATAGCCGAACATAGTAGGAATGATGATCTAAGTTATAGGAAAGAGAAGTAGAACAAGAGTTTTCAAATTGGGAGGTGGGAAGGAGTAGATATAGCTTTATAAAGGAGGGGGCAAGAATGAGGTGTCTATGGGACTTTCCATGTGTCCTTAGCATAGGGCTTCATGGCCATGCAAGAGGACATCTCATAGAGGCTTCTTGAATATAAAATTTCGGTTCTAAAATCCCATGGAGACTTCTAGGCCATCCCCATGGACCTCCAATCAAAGAAATAACCCCATTGGTTGATAGCTTTTAAAGATAAGCAAATTTATAAAGAGGGTAATCCCTAAAATGCCTTTGGAGAGAAACACCTTCAAACCAAGTTACAACTAGGTGACCTATGGTTCAAAATATCTAGAATGGTAAGGTAATATCTAAATATTATAATGCATGTGATAATCTGCAAAGAAAACCTCCCAGTGGGTAAATTGCATAAAAGTCCATAATGTACCTAAAATTGCATAACTTGCACAAACAACATCCAAATTGAACAAAATTTGAAACTAAGGCTCATTTTATGATTTCAAAACACATGAAAAATCTATATTAAGGTTTAGAGCACTTAATTGTGATAATTAAACTTGTTCAATACATTAAGCAAGGTTTGTGGACTTACACTTCTAGCTATAATTGTTCCACCTAAATGGTGATTTTGCATTTTAGATCCTTAAATAAGATTTCACTGAGTTATTTGTACATAAACCCTTCCATTGGTACTTTTATTGAACAAATATTCACCAAAACACTATAAATTCTACAATTTAAACATCAAGGCCAAAAAAAGATAGAAAGGAAAGGAAAAGCTTGGAAAAGGGCCAAAAACAGAATATGTCCAAGTTTCAGTATGTACAGTACTCCACCCCTTAAAGAAGATTTTGTCCTCAAAATAACAAGAAAAGAGAGGAGGGTGAGTATGCAACATCTTATCTTTAACTCCCAAATTATTTCCTCCAAACCATAAAACTTCCACCAAAACTTTCACTAACTCAAACTCCTTATTTTTTTTAACTCAAGATTTTAGATTCTTCATAGGAAACTCCTCATAGGTTAGGTTGTCATGGATCACTAAGGGTTCCACTTTTATGGTTTATTTTTAACATTTTTGGCTTATTATCATTATATTTATTATGATATTACATCATCCTCATTATTCTTTTAATTGTGTCTCATTATATTCAAAAGAGTTATATTTCATTATTATGCTCAAAACCATATATATTTCTTTTTATCTCATTATGAGTTTTAGCACAATTGGAGTTTACTCAATTATCTCAATATGATCTGACCAAACCTAATCTTGCATCTCTAATTATGAGCATTTGATTTATAAACCTAGCATAGTGAAGCTTTTATAACACTTGGGCTATAATACCTATGGTGTTTATTTTCTTTAACGGGTAATTGGGGTTGTTGTTCCCAATAACATAATATAATAGTATACAGTGGTGATGTATGCTCTTGGGTAACTGGGTTTGGTGCCCATTGCTCACAACATACATGGAAATTAGGCAGTGATGCATGCTCTTGTGTAATTGGGTGTTGGTGGATATATATATATATATATATATATATATATATATATATATATATAATGGTTGTGATGTTGATGAGAAAAACCTTATTATTTATTTTATTGTAAATTTATATTGTCAACTTGCTCATATTATTATAGTTGTGAATTATGGTGTGATTAAAGGCTATATCTTCATTATGTATTGTGAATCCTACTATATGAAGTTATCTTGACGTCCATTTGAATATATAAAACTCCCTATTTGTTTGGGAACCTTCATATATTAAACTAATGTCCTGTATCCATGTATTGTTCAATCACTATAATATGCACATACTCATTTTACAGTGACAACTTTGATTGTTATTCTTTTTTGGGCTATGTTCCCAACCCCTCATTGACGAACACTCTTGGAGTATTTGAGCGACATCAACCACATCTTGAAGTATTTGAGTGAGAACAACCACATGTTCTTGATTAATTAGATCCTTGGAGATAAATTTCGAATGGACAACACCCCTTGCATCATGTTGTTACCTAAATTAGTTTCTTTTATTTTCCCTTTGCATACACCATTTATATGAGAGAGCATATTAATTGCATAAGTCTGTAATAGCCAAATGAATTATTTTACTCTTTTATACTTTGGTTATTTAAAAACATACCTGATAAGTTGAATGCGTACATTCATCCCTCGGGAAAAATTCTCACGGTGTTTGGCATGTAGTATGATTGTTATAATTATGTTCACTAAGTGAGTGGAAGCCCTATTGAATCTCACTCCATACATAAATAATGTGTCAGATTTAATATAGTATTAGACATAGGTGATTAGTTGTGCTAACTATGACAAAAATGTATGCTTTAATGTATCTAGTCATAATTTGTGACATAATCGTAATACAATGCTTCATACATTAGATAATTCATGTGTGCATGTGTTAAACATCTCAACTATATACATTTATGACTGAAAGTTATAAATTATGTGTAGATGATACGAACCATAACTAGATATTATTATTTGATGGGATATGTCAATTCCTAAATATACATTTTTTGGACGTCCCACACAAGTTTTGATAGTCTAAGTTGCATATATCTAAGTTATATTAAACTAAATAGGTGTAAACATCAAACTTGAGTACAATAAAATCTATCATGCAAGAAAGATTCATTCAAATTTGGTTGTGAAAACATATATCTAAACCAAACTTTATTCCAAAACATTATAGATTGATGTACTTTTAATAATATATAAGAAGATAATTGTATGAAATCATAATACACTGAAATCATAATGTATTATATCTAAAAGTACTGTCAAAGTTGGATTCATCATGAATTTGAATTTTCAACTCACCTAGATAACATTGAAGAACCTAACTAAAGTAGGCAAGATAAGAACTAGATCATGATGATATTAGAAATATATGAAGTTACATTCACTATGCTTCCTTTGTGTTTGAGTTGTCGTGCATGGGTTTGACAATTATCAATTTAATTTGATTCTAGGTGGGGTCTAGAGCTGACAATTTATATTTTATCAAATGACCATTGGAGCATCTCAACCTTGGGTTGAAGACTTGTCCAATGAAAAGAATGACTTTGTTTTTTCTTAGTCATTTTATATGTTCTCCTATAGTCCTCATTTTGTTTTCTCACTCTGAATGACATCGAGAAACCTTTTTGAGTATTTTGATCCTAAAAAGGAACTTTAATTCTTCTAGAGGTGTTTTTTTCCCAAATTTGAATTTCCACCTAAACTCTCATGATCGCTCTTCTTTTAGGTTTTATTGTGATTTTCTATGAAAAACCCTACTATGGTTCTAGAATACGAGATTTCCTCTCTGACCACTCTTTGGATCAGTATATCTTTGTTTTGAAGGCATGACTCTTCAATGATGGTAGACAAACTGAGCATACGATACACTCATGTATTAGTTGACGATGAAGAGGGATATTATTTTTTGTTTGTCTTTAAGAAGGAAGTGATTATGGTGTATGTACATCTTGCCTTAGTAATGATAAGAAAGATTGCAACAAAGCCCTTACAACTTCTCATAAATGAGATGAACATTGTTGAATGCATGGGATTGAAGTAATATGCTAGTTTCCATTAAATTGCATGCATTCTCTTCAAAATATAGTTTCTACATTAGAGGAATAAGGAGAAATTAATGGTAGAGATACACTATAATTTTAATAATTATATGTTGATTATCAAGGAGATAAGGGCATAAGATTTTCAGATTGATATGCTATTGAATGAAAGTTCCCTAGGATCAAGTTATATAACCTTCCACAGGGAAATGAATTTTAGATACAACCAAAGCCATAGTAGGATAAAGGTTAGGGATCAAAAGACTGTCCATTTTGAGACACAATGACTACATGATTGGCACAATGTTGTATGTGTTGTATCATTGCCACTCAAAATGTGATTGCAAAGACAAAGAAAAGGATCCTCCATGATGATGACGTTAGGACTTTGGGATCAAATATCTGATAGTGAAGTGGAAGTATGATTTGATTAAGGAAAAATTGCTTCATTGAAATAGTACAAAAAGGAGTCTTCTCTTCACTGAGAAACATGTTGCAAGATAGAATAGGATTAAGAAATGTGGTACAATAACTTTCATTAAATGAAAGGAAAAATGAGTACATGATAATAATGCATCCAAGGAAATATATAAGTCCCACATAGAGAATAATATATGGTATCCAATCCTATAGGAGGCAAACAATCAAATGAAACACATAGAGCAGGCCATGAAAAATTCTTTTGAAGGTGTCAAAAGCAGTATAAGAAAATGAAGGTGACAATGAGAAAGTAGTAAAGAAGATCGTCCAATTAACAACGAACTCCACATACTTCATTGTATCACAATAGTCATTCCCATTAAACCGATCAATTGCTAAAGAAAATGAATACATATACATATATATATGATTGTATATTTGTTGTAGTTGTTGCAAATGTAACTATCTATGCATCAAAAGTAACCATTTGTAAGGTAAAGTAACCCTCTACAAAGTAAGAAACTCCAAAAAAAGTAACCGAAATAGGGGGCAGGTAGCTACCCGTGTGGGATTAAATACATGGCCTATATATATATATATATATATATATATATATATATATATATATATATATGTATGTATGTATGTGTGTGTGTATTATGTCTTGAGCCCTAATGAAGGTGTAATCATCTTCATGATGTGACAAGGATTGGAAACTTGTGATGGTGTGATAAGAATTATATCTCATAAGTTTTATATCTTCTAGAGTTGTGACATACCCATGTTTTTTAGAACTCTTTTAGGGTTTATATGTAACTTGATTAATGTAGTTAAAATATACCCAATTGCCATTAACACATCAAGTGAAACCTAATCATATGGTGCCCTATGTTGTAGAACTATTTTAGTGTCAAGATATGTTGGATGGGGAAATGGGTATTCCTGAAGGGAAGCATGAAGTCGTATATTGTTGAGCATATGTAGGTGCAAGAGAATTTGTGTCCTTGACATCCTAATCCCAAAGGTTTTGAGGATTGTTGTAGTCATACCTCGATAGGAGAACGGTCACACTCGTATATCAGATATATGTATATGACATGTGATTGGGGGTAGTTGTGGTTGTACCTCGAATGATAGGGTTTGTATACCTTGGTTACTAGTGTCATGACCTATATACCAAGGGCGGACTAGGCTACTTGTAGCTTGACCTTATGTGTCATTGTGGATGACTCGTACTGACCGAGGGTGAATGAGATCTTAGGATTTTAGCTCTCTTAGATCTTCTACAAAACTCATTTTAACTTAGCAGTGATCAGTTGGATGTTTGAGTGGTATACCTCAAACTCCTAGGGCTTAATAAAAGACATAACCCATCTGTGTAGCATATCTATTTAGGGTTAATACAATTCACATTGGTTGATTACCCTTTCTTATTTCTTATAGTGTTTAGTTGGTATATAATGTGGTAAGAGACATCAACTATTTAGAAATAATAGTCTTATTTGTTCCTTTACATGTCATGTTAATCATACTTGCTATTATATATTATCTATTTCATCTGCTTGGTCTATTTAATCTATTTAATCAAATAACTTATTGTAATCAATAACCGTTGTTGAGGATTATATCTCTCGCTGGGACATGAGTCTCACCTCATTGGTCACCAGACGTTTTTATGTGATTTCCAGTGATGTCATCAAGTTTGTGGAGGTAAGGAAGAACAACTTTGAGAGCAGAAGAACAACTTTGAAAGTAGTGTGATTAGAAGGTTGGCTAATATTTAGTAGTGTCTTGGATTCATCCTTATACTCTCAGCTCCGGGAAGGGAATGTTTTGTAGGTGATATGTGTACCAACTCGAGTTTTGACAGTATGTTGGTGTTTGTATATGGCATGTGGAACATATCTTTTATATACAAGTTGTGGCTGAGTCCACTGGACATACATGTAAATACTCTATATGGTATGCGTTGTGATACAAGTAGTTGGACTTATATGTAATTATCCCTAAACATGTTGGTGATGTTTGATCGGTTTTAATTTATCCTCTTTTCTAGATATGAGATTAATTAGTGATCGATCACATGTTTTGTTTTGAGTAATCTCATTTAGCATGGTGGGGCGTCACACTAGTCTTCCACAATAACATCTGACTATGGACATAACAAGAATGTATATACTCTTAACATCTGTATGATCTCATTATTCAGGTCCTTAACTAGAAGACATACACCATTGAGAAATAGCATTCTATAGACATTTATTATATTACATCATTATCTCATAAATGAATAAAATATAATAAATTAGAAGATTGTCTTTATTATTAATCAAATTATTTAAAAGTTATACCATTACAATCATCATATGATTGGCTCTTTGGGTATACATACTAGCATATGCTATATTGAATAGTTTTTCTCAGGTGTTCTCAACTTTCTTGGGACTCATTTTTTGTGTATGCATCATCATTTGGAACTATAAGACACATCTCTACATATATATATATATATATATATATATATATATATATATATGTGTGTGTGTGTGTGTGTGTGTGTGTGTGTGTTATCTACTAATGTTGTGTTGGTTTTGTTGAGTATACAATAATATCTATGATTTGTGGACTATTTAATACTATTTAGATATATTGGTCTACTTACTTTGGTGATAATTTGGTTGTACGATGACAATATTTGAGTTACATATATTTTTGTACAACACCAATGGAAAACATATGTATAAGGGTGTATAAGACTCATTAGAATCATTCCCATTGATAATTGCCACTCCCAAGCACCTCTACGTTCTCTTCACATACACACATATCTGTCTACAACCAAAACAATCTTGTACATCCATGAAAATATGTCCCCGCGTAAGTAGGCAACTTCACAACTGATAATATCAAATGGTGCATAAACTTCAATCAACATAATTAATATTTACTTAGTATATTGTATGTACATGTTTGCTGGTAGCGAGATGGGTAATCATTTACCCTTGCCCTTACCTATAATCGTAGTGGTTAATGGATAATGGGTAACTTGATAGCGCATAAGAAAACTCTTTACCATTACCTTACCCTGTCTGTTATGGGTAAAAGATAAACAGAGTTACCCTTACCCATTCACAACCTTAAATAGAATATATTCTTTTTAATGTAAGCATGATAAGATTGGATCTAGTGTAATAAAGTACTTATACATAGTTTTGATTCTCTATGCTAGTTTATGGGTTGTTAAGGCCCACATTCAAAGCCCAAGCCACATTCATAGATAAAAAAAATGCATGGCAACTTGAATACATGGCATGTACCTTCTTTGCAATTTTATTATATCCAACAACTAGGTTATGTAAAGCTTCCAACTATGAAATGGACTTATATTTCTCATTTCCCATCAGTACAAATAGGGGTTATCCCTTAGAACATTGAAGACCACTCAATCCACAAGATGTGCATCGATTTGTATACTTGTTTATGATAAAAACACACCAAAATTATAAAAAGGTTGATAAATGTAAGTATTTTCTTAATTACAAAGAATGCATTGATTAATTAGAATGAATGCACTAAGTTGAATGTACTTTCAGGTTGTGTAGGTTCCCATGATGGGTTTGAAAAATGATCGGGTGGGAGCCTTGCCAAGGGAGGAATATATGGTTTTATTGTTGCCAACTCCTATCGCGCACAGAAGGGAAGACATCTTACTCTCCATCATCTTCACCCTAGTCTGACCTATTCAAGAATGCTAAAGAAGGCGGTGAAGGGAAGAATTTGTATACTATTCAATAGGAATTTGTTAATAGAGCTCTTCTATCCCCTAGCTGAGGTAGTGGAAAATGCATAGAAGTGGCAAACTATTATCGGAGGGTATGATATCTATCTAAAAGACCATTTTCCTAAAATGGAGAGGCACTTGGCATGGATGTGGAAGGTCATGGAAAGTTCTAATTCTAGTACACCCACACAATTTTGTCATCATCAAGTTTTCTGAATCCAAAGACATATTATACGCCCTTGAAAATGGTTTGTGGTTTGTTAAAGGTAAGTTGATGGTCCTGGATAAATGGAAAATTGGGAATTGTTTGGTGAAATCTACCCTATCTAAGATTCCAAACTAGATTAATCTTCATAATCATCTACTGGAACTATCATGAGGGGTGGAAAAATGGAAAATTGGGAGACTTGTCATTTGCCTTGTCATACATATTGAAGTTGATAGAGCTACTAAGTTGGGATCTAGAATCAAGTTTGAAAGGATATGTTGATGTTTGTAAATTAACTTCCATTCAGTTTGATGATCTTATTAGCAATTACATAGAACATATTATTGATGTCAAGTATGAGTGGATCCCGAAGAAATGCAAATCATGTGGTCTTTGGCCATGAGCAATTTATGTGTCCAATTTATGGGGTGTATGTAACATCCCAAATTTGATAGATAATTTAAAAAGGTTAATGTGGTTTTTCCTAGTAAGATTTCACTAAGAAAGAAGGTAAACCTACCCATGGTTTAATGTGCAACGAGTTCATAAAAGATGTCTTATATGCCAAAATTAGTAATTGAGTATGGATTAATATGAATGAATGATCAATGATGTGACTAATGGACATGGTGTGATAATTATTAATGTTTATGTAAATAAATGTGTTGGATACAAGTTTATATTGAATAAATGGAGATAAAGGCCTTAGTATCACTTTTGACATAGGTTGATGGCCTAGTGCAATGTATTGAAAGATCTTAATGGTCAATGACATGTATAAGAGTTGATATGATTTTAGTGATTCATTTTGTTGATTTAGGTCATGAGGAAGTAGATAGTATTTGTATGATGTGTTGGTCAATTATACAACCAAGTGGTCCCAGGGGTAGCGTATAGAAAACTTAAAAGGAATTAGAAATGATATATTGTGGCAATGTCCTTATTAGCATTAAGCCAAGGGAATCGAGGGCTGGACCTATGGATTCACAGCCAAATTTTCAATTCATAGAAGGGTAGATGAAAAAAAAAGGGGAAGAAAGAACGCCCAACTAGATGAAATGCTTTCGGAATAAGGATTCATCCAGAATCCCTGTCGGGCCGGATCTCGTGCTAAATTAGGAAAGGATACGATGTTATAAGGCTTAGGATGAGTGGATCGGAAGTGAGGGTGAAGTTCACTAGGGTTTTACATAAGAACAAATTAAGAAGGAGACGTCAAAAACCGAAGAAGAGACAAACGATGGTGGTTTTTAGATAACTTGTCCACCACAGCCTCTTGGTGCCTAAACGCAGACCACAAGGGGGTTGAATCACTACAGGGAGATCAACGAGCATCCTTAATGTCATCTCATCGGCCGAGCAGTGAGCTGGGAGTGTCAAGACTTCCAAGCGCTGCCTTTTTCTTGCCTAGAAACAGGGGAATCAGTGGCTGCAAGAAGGGGGATCAGGTGCCTCTCATGAGCTCTTGTGCGAGATCAAAGGACATAGACGAGTGAGTAGCAAGTCAGAGAGACCAACACGTTCACGCCGTGACTTGCGGTGGCTAAGGGACGAGCAAGGCGGGCCGGAGAGTAGCTCCATGGCCGATACCCTACTTTCACAGTGCAACAGGGGAGCACAATCTCTGTATCGCGCGGAGAAGGGAGAAGGGAAGGGGCGCCACTATCTCGGCCCTTTGGATCCCAAATCAGTGGTTGGGGTTGATCCAAAATGAGGTAATTTCAAAAATTCATATCTTGAGCTACAGATCTAGGTTTGGGACAAACAAGGTACCTATGGAAAGATCTTCGAGTGTACTATCCTATAAAAATAGTTATAGAGTATGATTTTTATGTATTATATTTATTATATTCTGGGTAGACAAAACTATATGATTTTGATGTTTTTCCAATTAAAAATAGTAAACGCCTTTAGAAATTCATACAAAATTTATTGAATGTGTATTTTGATATGTTTAACATTAATTCAGATTCTGATCTTTCATAAATGAAGTTTTAGTGAGGTTTTTAATGTAAACCCTAATAAGGGTATTTTGGGTATTTCACCCATGATATGATTTTTAAATGACCTAATATTTTAATACATGATCATTCCTACATTATATGAATACTTTTCTAGAGATTTGATGAAGTTTCGTGTGCTATTATATTAGTATTTAGTTTTAGACGAGTAGCCATTATGAAAGAATAATAAATAATTATCCTGACACTATAAGTGATATATGTATGGCCAATTAGGCCTGATATTAGTAATGTGATGGTATTCTACTTTGATTTCCTAATTGAGTCAGTAAGTTTAGAATATGTGACTATGTTTGAGAAGTATTCTCATTATATGAAGTATATGTTCATATTAGTGCATAAGACGATTTATGTCTTATTTGAGTATAAATATAATATTTATTATTTAGTATGAGTTTTATTTTATTTTAACGCCAAGATTTTATGGTGATTTTAGATTAAAGTTATGTTTAGTCTAAATAAGAACCCTAAGTTGGTATATGTAGTTAGGAAGATGGGATTTTGAGATTTAGAAATAGAAAGAGAGAATATAGGCTTGGACTGATAAAACTATGATGATATCTAGGTTATTAAAGTTGTGGAAATTAGAATGGAGACTTCCTTATCGATGCCATCTGTATAAGAGGTAAGTGGTCCATGACCATGAGTACTCATGTTTTAAGTTCAGTATGTTTACATGTCTCCTGATAAGACTTTTTAATTTATATAGTTCAATGTTCTAAGATTTTAATGCAAACGAGAATATTTTCATATCTCTATCATTATGTAAGTTGAGATATCCAAAATTGCAAATAGAGACATGTTGCTCAAAATAGTTGTGACCCATGGACCAAGTCCATGAGAAAGTTAAAGAATCGTGTTCCTATAAGATTTCCTAGAAATATTCAAAATTAATGAATAAGATTGTAAGATAAGATATGCAAGTAACGTAGCCATACTTAGTTGGTGTTTTGGGATAGTTTTGTATTGAGGATTTAAGTACACATATATTGTCAGGATTTCTCATATTTATAGGCATAATTATGTATTATTATTTCAAGAAGAAACATGCCATTAAGATTTCATGCATATGTATAGATATAACAACTAGATTCCTTAGAATGAATAATATCTAGAATTTAATTACAATATAAGAATATGAATTTCAGAATATTAAGACATGGTCTACTTTTAGAAATAAAGGTACTATTGGGATCACAATGTATTGTAAAAATGAGTTCATGATGGCATTATAAGATAATGACACATTAATTTATGATTAGGTTGTAATACAATATTTTATAAGATTTCTATTTTGATATTTAAGGTTTAATATGTAAGTTCATATGCAAAGTTTCAGGGTAACATCATATTTTATAAGAAGGATTGAACCATCTTGTCATAATTGATATTTTTAAATATGTGGTACTTATGATACTTTCATATGCTTGACTTAAGACACTTTGTATACTTATTATTTCTATATTCATGTCAGATCCTTTCTCATAAGACATTAGACTCATTTATGATATAATTGGTATAATGAAGTAATCTTACCAAATAAGAGTTTTAGAATAAAGTTTACCCAGATAATGAGATACATGTTCAAATCCAACAATGAATTTAGTTTAGAACTTAAGAATAAGAGATTTAGATTCAGACTAGACTACTCATTGTGTGACTATCTAGCTTTTTGAATAAAGATACATGATATGGGTTATAGACCCAATCTCAATTATGTTGTAATTTGAAATACATATCCAAATTCCATAATAGATTCAGTTCAGATTTGAAAGAGTAAAGATTCAGATTCAGATTTCAGATTCAAACTAAGTACATATTTAGTACTCAGTTTTAGATAAGTTCATATCAGAGTTTAGTAAAGATAGAATTAAGACAATTAATTCATAACCTTCACATAATACATTATATAATAAGTCCTCACCAGAGAGTCCTGGGACGATTCAGAGGGCGCGTTGCACCAGACACTGCGGGTGTCACAGAGGGCATGTTATGCCAACAGAGGGTGTGTTGTACCATAGAGGACACTTCGGTGTCAACAGAGGGCACATTGTAACAACAGAGGGTGAGTTGCACCATAGAGGACACTTCGGTGTCAACAGAGGAGGACTTATTGTATAATGGTGGCCAAAAACAGATAAAAATCATAAGTAAAAGATACTTAAGATTAGAGCATGTCTTTAATCTCATCCACGAGTGTGATGAGAGGAATTCAGATAAGATATTTATGATCCAGAGACTTTGGCGTAGGCCATGAGACCTAGAGTATAGGTCTCCAGAAAAGATAGAGTAGAAATAAGAGTTTAAGAAATGAGAGATAATATGTTTCTAGATTTAATCAGAGTTTAATGTTCATTTTATATTTATGATTTCAAGAATCTTTTGTAATATTTCAATTCTTTAGCAATGTACATTTTAGAATACTCATGCCACTTACTCTAACGACTATTTTTCCCAATACATGGTTGGGGACGTGATGTCCGTAGGTTTTGGAGCAATTGAAGAACAAAGGGACCAACAAAGGCTTAAGAGACTTTTAAGCTTGCCTAGTGGGGTGCCATCTACCTAGACGATCTTGAGTATTGACATCTTTTTATTATGAAATTATGCATAAACATGATGTAGTTTTATGTTGACAAAAAGCTATGTATGGATTCATTTTACTAGTTTTGCAAAGTGTTTCATTTACTTTTATTGCAATGGTTATCATGTTTGTGATACTCCCAGATGAAAAGAAAAAAAATATTATTGCTTCCGCTCATGTGTTATGAAAATCTGGGTGTTACAATATGGTATCAGAGCAATCTGGTAAATGGCCACTAGGCAAATATGATTCTCATAGTCACCCTAGGATGAAGATAAGAGATTATGGTTTAGGGATAGATTCCCAAGAAAAGATACAATGACCTAGAACGACTAAGAGTTTTCAACTTATAAGAAATAGAGATGTGAGAGATAGATGTTGACCCATTCTAGGTCTCATGTTTCAACCTAACCCTAGCTAATGATGTTGCTTATCCATTCTCAATGGTTATGGCCAGTCAATTGAGAATTGAAAAGGAATTTCATAAGCACTAGATTTTTATGCATCTCTCCTTTCTTACTAGTCCATGTGGTATGGGACACATGTGTTAGTGGGTTAGTGAGGGATAGTATGTCAGGATCCCACATGTCTCGGTATGTGCCAGATCACCAGATATCTAGGAATGTAGGAGTTACCTGAAGAACCCAAGGTTGGACAATCATGTGCAACTAATGTTAGGAATTCATGACAAGGTTGAGGCAGATGCCCTAAGTATAGAGCCAAGTTTAGTTTCATAAACCCTAAGTATGAGTTGAGCAGTAAACCAATGTGACAGATGATTCTCACATAAATATTTTGTGAGAATACATTGCATAGTTCTTTTCATACAAAATGTTGAACATAAGTATATGTCGAAAGTTAACTATTAGTTAATAAAGAGGTAAGCAAAACCCTAAGGTGGGTAGTACTGGAAATTTCAAGGCCGAAATTTATTTAAGGTGGGTAGAATTGTAACATCCCAAATTTCATAGATAATTTAAAAAGGTTAATGTGGTTTTTCCTAGTAAGATTTCACTAAGAAAGAAGGTAAACCTACCCATGGTTTAATGTGCAATGAGTTCATAAAAGATGTCTTATATGCCAAAATTAGTAATTGAGTATGGATGAATATGAATGAATGATCAATGATGTGACTAATGGACATGGTGTGATAATTATTAATGTTTAAGTAAATAAATGTGTTGGATACAAGTTTATATTGAATAAATGGAGATAAAGGCCTTAGTATCACTTCTGACATAGGTTGATGGCCTAGTGCAATGTATTGAAAGATCTTAATGGTCAATGACATGTATAAGAGTTGATATGATTTTAGTGATTCATTTTGTTGATTTAGGTCATGAGGATGTAGATAGTATTTGTATGATGTGTTGGTCAATTATACGACCAAGTGGTCCCAGGGGTAGCCTATAGAAAACTTATTAGCATGCCCTTATTAGCATTAAACCAAGGGAATCGAGGGCTGGACGTATGGATTCACAGCCAAATTTCCGGTTTAGAGAAGGGTAGGTGAAAAAAAAAGGAAAAAAGAATGCCCGACTAGATGAAATTCTTTCAGAACAAGGATTAGGTGAAGAGAATGATAGCATTGGACAGACAGGGGATACTATATATCATACATAGGTGGAAAGATATATACTTGGTGGTGGTGTTTTTTGTTTCTCTTCTTTTTTTGTTTGGGTGGGGGGGAGGGGATATACAGCCTGTATAGGATGCCTTAGTGTTTGTCCTTTTGCTATTCATGCCAAGGGTGTCCCAAACCCTAGTGGGTTGAGTTGATGGATGTAATCCTTTTTATGAGTGCCCACAACGAGGAGTGTGGGTAAATATAAACAACTCCTGACTTAACCACACACAAAAATCACACAATAGCATATTTTAGCAAATTGTTAACTTAAAATGCTTATTTTTAAAAATGTGTAGATAGGAATCAGATTCATAGTGATGGTTATACGTAGGCACATAACTCATTCAACTCATTGGTCCTATAACTATATGTAAAACTTACAATGATACAATTCTTTTGTGCTACTTAATATATAGTCTTTTGTGTGTAAAATTATGTATAAAATATACGCTTTTTGTGTTGAACCTACGTTAATTCCATCCCAAGCAAGCTTAGATGTGACAAGGCCCATTAGGGAACTAGATTCTTATGTGCTACTTAATAGTCTTTTGTGTGTAAAATTATTTATAATATATACACTTTTTGTGTAGGGTCTACGTTAATTCCATCCCAAGCAGGCCTATATGTGACAAGGCCCATTAGGGCACTAGATTTTTATTCTTTTTCCTTCTTGGCATATTATTTTGGATTTAGGACAAAATCAAGAGAGAAATTATATATATACTTATTATAGTGGATTTTCCCGTGGTTGGCTATGTGATTTTTCCCTCACCCATCGTGAGGATTTTCTAAGTAAAAACCTAGTCTTTTTCTTCTCTCTGTTTACTTGCAGATATTATTTTAGATTTGTACACTTGCAGTAATATTTTTGCATATATTTTTCATTGCATCATAGTTGCATAGCATACACATACATATTTTCCATCAACAAACTTATCATTTTGTGTGTAATAAGTGTTACATCTCAATCTCACAATTTCCATTAATCATGAGATTAGGGCATAAATTGAGGATTTAACGTAATACAAAGATCACCCTTAACTTTTACTTCTCTTTCAAAACTCTTTGTTTTCTCGCATTGAACCACATAAACCAACTTTACAAGGGAATTTAAACATTGATTTCTCTAATCTAATTTCAACAGTAAAAATGCATGTATGAACATTCATTATGTTCCTCATACTTTTAAGAACATAAGACTTGTAGATTCGCACATATTGCTAAAAGAGGAATAATGTTATACATCATCATTTACAACTCTCTCTTATTTCTTTACAAGGACCTACAGTGACAAGGACCGACTAAACTTAACTATACTCAGACCTAACTCTTGTGGTAAATCTGCTCTGATGCAATGATATCTTCTTCAAGTCCATGTGATTTCCCTGCAAATTTTGAGTAGAGGGGTGAGCCTACTCGCTCAATGAAAGAGTACTTCAAAGAAACATTCTAAAGCATTGATATAATTATAGATATACTTTTGAGCAATTGATATCAATTATAACAACAGAAAGCTTTAGAGAGTCTAATAGTTGACAATCATAAATATGGAAGGATACTCTAAATATCTATAAGAGTGAATCAATATATGAAATGATTTATTGATCATAAAGAGAACTAATAATTCAGAAACATACAAAGAATAATTGAATAATTGTACACATTTGTTTGACCTCTCATTCATTTTATTATGCCCTGATCATATGCAGTGTACTCTATATATGAAGACTCGTAGTACACTACGATCCCACCATACAAGACTTAGCATACACACCCAGGAAATGCTAAGTCTGACTACTATCCTGATCTGTAATAGGGAAATGGCTATCTGGCCTAAATTGGACCCCTCCTCCAACCTGAGCACACAGGCAGAGAGTCAAGCCACCTCTTGGCTTTTCTGTACTCTAGTGCCACCAGGACTTCTGGTTGATGTTGGACACTGCAAACTATAATTTAAGGAGACTTCCACTAGGGCTTCGTCCCCCATGCCACCTGATAGCACGTTCTGACCCTCATATATTGGACACTATCAAGGTTAGGTCGTTTCACCCCTAAGCTGCAGACCTCACATAGGGGTTCTACGGTGTTCAGGGCTCCAAATCTTTTTTTTAGAAAATTTGGGTAAATATATTTCCAACCCTATAAAAGGGGCAAAGTGACAAGCTATAGCTTATAGTTTACATGAGAAAATGAAAAAAGAATTGGTTATAATTCCCAATTCCTGATTACAATAGGAGATAAATTAGCTAGTTCCTCTTTATACATATTGTAGAGAAATTTGATTTCTCTATCAATAGTATTGAACAGCAGAAGATAGTCTTTGTTTTGAGTTCCATGTTTCCTATTGTTCCTCTCTTGCCAAATGATATGGACGCATCCAGTGATTGTCCACAGAATCATAGTTTCCAGAGTTGTCCCTCTTCCTCTTGAGCATGCGACCTTGAGGCATTCATATAAGTTATAGGGTAATCTGACATTGAGTTTGAGTTGGACGTGTCCCCACATATATTTCCAATAAGATCAATGGCCAAACAGGTGATCAACACTCTCACTTGATGACCTACAAAGACAACATATGTCATTGACATTGGAGTGCCAAGCTTTGATACGGTCCATGGTGGGCAGCATATTTTTGATAGCTCGAAAGCAAGTTAGACTCCATCTAGGGCGATGATATTTGAACCAGAGATTCTTGAAAGCGTTATCTATATTTCTTTTTTGACGACAACTTTCCCAAAGTATCTTATCTTCTCCATTGGTGAACTGTGTCCACAACTTCACCATTCTTCTCCAAGTAGTAGAGTAACCCCATGTGAGTGTAGGTTGAACCTCAAGATTGGACTCGTATCTACTCCGCATCCACGTACTCCAGATCGAATCATTATGCAGCAGCTTTTTGATCCTTTTAAGAGTATGGAAATCCGCCAGTTCGTTAAGATTCTTGAGGTTGAGACCACCTTCAGTTCTTGGATAAGCAAGCTTGGTCCATGACGCCGCATGGACAGGATTGCACCAGATGAAGTCAGCCATCATGATTTCCATTCTATGAAGAGCAGCTGAAGATATCTCTCCTTGGCGAAGCCAGTAGTTTATCAATCCCATAGCACAATGGTTGATAAGAATTAGTCTTCCAGCCATAGCTATCTTCGATCCAGGCCATCTAGCAATCATGTCTCTCAGCTTATCAAGACAACCATGGAAATGCCTACGCCTGAGATTACCCCCAGCCAAGGGAAAACCTAGGTACTTTGTGGGCCATTCCCCCTTAAGGATGCCAAGGATAGAGACAAGTCTATCCTTATCTCTACAGGATTTCGACATAAACAGATGAGTTTTATTTGGATTATACTTCATTCCTGAAGTCTTGCCAAAGTCAAGAAGTAGCAGCCTCAGATTTTTTAGATAATGTGCTCGGTCTTGTGTGAAGATTAGATCATCATCTGCGAATAGAAAATGGCTCATGACTCTTGTGCGTCTGACGGTGAAGGATTTAAGAAGACCTAGCTTGTGTGCTTTGTCAATTCTTCTACTAAGACCTTCCATAGCAATCGTAAAGAGCAAGGGGGATAAAGGGTCCCCTTGACGGAGACCATTGGAGTTTCTAAATAATCCAACCGAGCTGCCATTCAGTAAGAGAGAAAAAGATGGTGTTTGAACGCATTGCTGAATTATGGAAATCCATTTGTCATTGAATACCAAACCATGTAGAGCGTCCCACAGATAGGACCAGCGCACAGTGTCAAAGGCCTTTGTAATGTCAAGCTTGACACAGGTTGATGGAGAGCCATTTTTATGGTTGAAATTTAAGGTGAACTCCGAAGCAAGCATGGAACAGTCCTCAATGCTTCTGCCATTAACGAAAGCGCCTTGATTGATAGAGATGATTCTTGGAAGCACCAGTGCAAGTCTTCTAGAGATAATTTTGGCCATAATTTTGTAAAGCATTGAACAACATGAGATAGGACGGAAATCCGCAGGAGAGGATACCATATCCTTTTTTGGAATAAGGGCAACGAACACATGGTTCACTTGACGAACCATGTTACCACCACTGAAAAACCATTGGACAGCTTTAGTTAGATCAGAACTAATGAGGTTCCAATTGGATCTATAGAAAAATCCATTGAATCCGTCCGGTCCAGGGCTTTTGTTAGGACCAATGTCCCACATAGCTTCTTTGATCTCTAGAATATCAGGAATTTTGCATAGAGCTTCGTTGTCTTCATCATTGACAAGTTTGGACCATTCACAATCTATGAAAGGATTATTGTTAGGAGCAAAATCATCATTGGATTGGTTGTATAGTCCTTCAAAAAACTGAAGAGTTTCATTTCCAATTTCCTATTCATCATTTATAATGTTACCTGCAACATCAAAAAGCTCAGTTATAGTATTAATAGCATCTCTTCTTTTGACAGTAGAATGGTATAGCTTGGTGTTTTTATCACCATTAGCTATCCATTCTAGACGGCTGCGTTGCCAGAAGTACTTTTCTTCAGCTTTGGAAAGAAGCTCCAGCCTTTCATGGGTGATCTTTTCAGCATGAATGAGCTCTATATCAAGAGGATTTCTTCTAAGAGCTTTGGATATGTCATCCATTTCCAAGGTTTCTTTTGCAATTAGATTTTTCAGATTGACGAACTCCTTCGACCATCGTTTGAGTTCAGTTTTGACATTCTTAAGTTTCTGAGCAAAGCTATAAAGAGGGTTGCCATCCACCTGCTTGGACCACGCTTCTTTAATGAGTTCACTACATCCAGGCCAGTCCATCCAAAAGTTAAGAAAGCGGAAAGGCCTTTTCTTCATAATCATCTTAATAAGTTCGACGTTAATGGCAGAGTGATATGAGAAAGTACAAGTTTTAATCTTTGACTTGGTGCCAGGAAATTTACTCAACCATGCTTCATTGACTAAAGCACGATCAAGTTTGCAAGCAATGTGTTTGGCAGCCCCTTGCTTGTTGTGCCAAGTGTAGATCTCATTACCTACTGTCGGAAGCTCAGTAAGATTGCAGTTGTTAATAGCAGTGTTGAACATACTGAGAACTTGAGAAGGTACCTCTCGACCACCAGCTTTTTCTTCTCTCTTGCGGATGTTGTTGAAATCGCCAATCACTAACCAAGGGTCAGTGATGGTAGGGCTAATAGACTCGAGGGTACTCCATAAAGGAATGCGGTCTTGTGCAAGGTTCCTAGCATATATAGCAGTAAGGTACAGAAGAAGGCCGCCTTTATTTTTGCAAGTCAAAGTGATTTGCTGGTCATCCATATGTTGTATGTTGATGTCCCAGGATTTAGGATTCCATCCTACGCAGATACGCCCATTAGGATCCTTATCATGATTAGTAAACCAACTCCAACCATTCGGAAGAAGCTTCTCAGTAGATGCTTTCATGTAATGCTTGATTTTGGTTTCGACAAGAACAACAATAGTAGCTTTCGAATCTCGAACAGATCTTCTAACTTCTCTTTTCTTGTGTGGTTTCCCTAAACCACGTACATTGGTCATGAAGATTGTCATTAATGACCTCTTCCAGAGGATCGAGTACGACGTGACCCGCTCACTCTAGCATTCTTTTCAGTCCTCTTCCTTGGAGTGTTGAATATTTCACCCTCTTCTTTATCGGTGCAAGTATAGGAGGACCCTTCTCCATCAGGGCCATCTGCTGCTGCAACTTCAGAGGCAGATGCTATCTCTTTGTTTCTTGGCGCAGTGGAATCATCAGTGGACGTGGAGGCCTTTGCAGTGTCAACGCTGGTAGAGGCCACCGCAGTGACTTCTGTAGAGGTTGCCGCCGCAGTAGTATTTACCACGACCACTGTCGGGTTACCCTCAACCACAACTGCAGGAGAGTCAAGGACTATTTCCACAGTATCTTCAGTATCCAAGTTAGAGAATCTATTGCTAACCGAGATTGCAGGTGTTTCCGAGGGTTTTCCTGCCTCACGCGAAGAGTTCTTCTTGCTGGTGACAACCTTCCAAACTCTGGAATCTTGCATTGGTTTTGGTGGAATAGCTTTGGGCTTCAATGGACAATCATCTTCATTATGTCCAAAGACTTTACAGTCTGGACACCTCTTAGGCAGATGCTCATAGGTAATAGCAACCGCCAATGGTTCACGTCTGGGCAAATTAACCCAGACCTCTTCAGTAGGTGGTTCATCAGCTTCAACTTCAACAAGAGCGCAAGCTTCTCCCAAGTATTCACTACCAATAGAACGGTAATCAATTCTCAGAAGTTTCCCAATGCCACTGGCTACTATGCCAATGGCACGATGTGACCAGTTCTTGCCCATGCTAGGTATGTTAATCCAAACCGGAATGTTGCTGAATTTGTCCTTGACAAGATCATCACCAGTTTTATAATCTTTGACGATCACAAGTTGACCATCAAACCAACGGGGTCCACTTTTGATCATGTTCTTCTTATCTTCTGCTATGTTGAATCGCAGAAGAAAGAATTGATCAGGCTTTGAGTATAGATCGAAACCACCCTTGGGTTTCCACATCCGCTTGATCCAGGCTAGGAGATGATGATAATATGGTCTTTTGCCCATTACGTATAGGATGGCAGTG
Organism: Alisma plantago-aquatica; assembly: GCA_963693085.1. Lineage (NCBI taxonomy): Eukaryota > Viridiplantae > Streptophyta > Magnoliopsida > Alismatales > Alismataceae > Alisma > Alisma plantago-aquatica. The sequence goes on along the minus strand of OY856414.1, from coordinate 423,783,224 downwards.
TGTTCCCACGATTTCTCCATCGCTTCATATGTTTCTTCGTCAATAGTGACGAACCTTTTACCTTCTATCTTCTCCGGTGGTGGAAAGTCATGCTCTTTGAAGGAATCCGATCCTTTGAGGACTTGTGCCCAAGCGCACCTGCTCTCCGTGGATGAAGATCCAGAAGCCTCCTTAGTGGATGAAGATCCAGGGATCAACACTGCAGTGGCCGCAGATGAAGATCCAGTTGTCTCCTTGCTGGTAGCAGGGCCAGGGGCCATCGTAGCGATGACCATGATCCAGGCGGATGCGGGGTGGAAGGCGAGATGGTGGATGGAAGGGAAGAGTGGGAGGGGAGGGGGAGAGGTCCCCCTCTCCAAGAACTTAGGAGTCGTCTCCTAGATCGCCAGAGCGAGCAGAGAAACCCTAGGTGGCAGCAAGCGTACTGAGATCATGATCCAGAAGATCCAGGGATCAACATTGTAGTGGCCGCAGATGAAGATCCAGTTGTCTCCTTGCTGGTAGCAGGGCCAGGGGCCATCGTAGCGACGACCATGATCCAGGCGGATGCGGGGTGGAAGGCGAGATGGTGGACGGAAGGGAAGAGTGGGAGGGGAGGGGGAGAGGTCCCCCTCTCCAAGAACTTAGGAGTCGTCTCCTAGATCGCCAGAGCAAGCGGAGAAACCCTAGTCGTCTCCTAATCTATTATTTTATTATTCCTAGAAAGCTCTTTTCTACATTGTACCCTTCTCTTACTTATACTTGACTCTGGTAACTCTATGGTGTCACTTCTACTTATTTGAAGTTATAATACAACATGTATATCATTCTAAACTTGGCAGAGCAATATATTCAAAACACTATAATATATTGAGTAATCAACATACTATACATGCAGGCAGACTAAAATTCTTAAATAAAAAGATTACATGTCCACTTGGCACATACACACTAGAATCGTGCAATTTATCATCTTATTACATTGATAAGAATTAATTACTTGACATATGAGTAATCATCAATAGCACCTGTAACTTATCTGTAATTTCTCAAAGAACGTGCATATCAACCCAAATCTTTAGTTGTGCATCTCATAACTCAATTAAGAGTTAATTACTTATCATGACAAGAATTATTAATAATAACTGAGAACATTGATATCACAATACTTGATTCATTAAACATCCTACCCTTAAGGTTTCATTTAATTACAACAAATGCTACAAAGAAAGGTGTAATACATCTATCACGTACTTTTCAAGTCTTTACAACACATGATACATGGGATCTCAATCCCGTATCACATTACTAGGAATTCTCATCCCTTCACATCATTATCATAATTACTGGATCTGGGTATTCAAACCCTTAGATCATCACATAGCATTGTTACCTCTATAACAGGTAACCACTACATCTAGGTCCTTAGACCAAGGTATTCATTTCACTGGTTGTACAAGTATTCTCATGGCTCACAAGGCCATCACACATCTTGTCACCTCTCACTAGGCAACAACTTATTCCAATGGCTCCCATAAAGATTTCATGTGACATAAACATTCACTGAATAAAGACTACTATCAACAAATCATATAAAATAAATATATGTATGAAACCTTGGAACTGAGCTGAATTTGGGTTTCCATGCCATTCACTGGGATATCATGCATCAATAATAACATTGAATAAATAAAGTCTATCATGTCAAGAAAATCCCTTCAAATGGATTTCATGATATCTATTTGCAAATATCCAACTTTCCTTGCATCTAGGGTTTCACCCTCTTCACTGAGATACCAAACAAACACTACTCACTTTAAATGAAATCCAAGATAGTATATGACATATATGTACTATAAATTTAGATAAACAATCATTCAAAACCAAGGGGATCTAGATAAGCAACTTTCTCTATTTACTTATACAGCAAATTCAGTCATAGACAAATTCCCTATATTTCAGTTTACTCTTATAACCTTTGTGAATACTTAGGGAATTCTCATTAGAATGCATTGTATACATTTCTAATATGATTTTATCATCTGAAATTCATTCAAACAAAGTAAGAATCCATTTCATATCATTTTGCAACAACTTAGAACAAATAGACAATTCAGGGTTTGTAGTCGCATACTAAGCAATTAAAGATTATGGTTGATTTAACCAATTTTCGTGCAATATACTGTTTAAAGGAAGTTACCACTCACCCTAAGGTGTGAAAACACCTTAAAAACGTATCCCATATCTGAAAATCTCGAATCCATATCAAATCCCTAGCAATTCACCCAATTCTTCTTCCTTTCAACTCGGAAACCCTAAAATGAGGGATTATGAAGAAAGAGTGAGAAAAGGGGAAGTTTTGATACCATTTTGGATCAAATCATAGGAAGGATGGAATTTTTACATGTGAGAGAAGATTCACCATGAAACTATATCCAAAGAAGTTAAACTTACATGATTTCATCATTCCTCAGACCACAAAACCCTAGGTCAGCATCTCCATCAATTTCTCCTCTCAAACCCTAACTCTCTCTCTCTCTCTAGGATTTCATTTATTTGAATTGAATCACGAATTATGAGATCTCCTTGTGTGTTAGGTTGACCATATAGATAAATTGATCTTCTTGGGTCAATTGCACTTTGACCCCTTACTATACTTTTTCTTATTTTAGCAAAAAAAAATTTATCATAAAAAGGTTTCTGTAAATTCATGTATTTCAGAGATCAAACATCTTCCAAAAATTATGAAAATTTAGCATATTGTATATAATTGAGATACAAAGCTTCGGTTAAAATTTGATATCATTCTAAGCTTCCATTAAATAATAAAAACTGAATAGTGCACTACTATCTAGAATTTTGCAGAAATGTCAGTTACTATAATTTGTCTACTGATAAGGTCTAAACACATCCAAAAATTATGAAAATTTCACATGTTGTTTATGATTGATTTTTATATTTCCAATTAAAATTTCAGATCATTTAAGTTACCAATAAATAAATAAAATTAAAACACTACACTACTGAAAAGCACTATATCCGCATTTTGGTTGAAGTATAGTTCGACCGAGAAACACATTCAAAGAACACTCAAATATTCTGAATTTTTTCTTCAATATTCATGATTGAGTTATCCATATCATATCCAAAATTAGATTAAATACAAATTTGTAGAAAATATGAGAAATCATTTACCACACTGCTATCCTGATCAAATTCCATATTCATGTACCATCAAAACCCTAATTTTAGCCAACTAGGGTTTATATTTCTCAAACAATAGAACACTTAACATTCTTATTATGTTTAAAACATCATAATTGAATTATCATCATTAATTAGATTTAAGAAATGATCAATCCAATTAAGCATAGATGTCCTATGAAAATATCTAACCCTAGAGAAAGAGGCAATTGAAAATTTGATGCTTGATATATATGTGAGGGAGATGTCCTAAGACCCAAGATGATGTACATAATGTGTGATATCCATGATGAGCCTCATACTCAGGTTATAGTTGTATATAAAGGAATCTAGTGGTTACCCTTGTTGTGGGTAGAAAATTTTGTTATGGGTAGAAGTTTGTGTCTAGTAGGTCTTGTTGGACATATATATACATCTTATCTTGAGTAGCTTGAGCTTGTGGAGCTCTTTCTAAGATACAAGTGAGATCATTATGAAAGCTTGATGTTGATTTTAATGTAGCATCTCAGGATGATGCATGATGTATGAAAATAATCTCACCTAGTTTAAAACTTGATATATATGCAATGAGTCACTCACATAGGCTAGACCTAACATGAAATCAAACCATACATGAAGATGTAGTTTTGAAATCATGAACTCGATACGGTGATGCATAGAGATCTTAGCTTGAATAATTAGGGGTAACATGCCTAACATCAAACCCCAAAAAAAATGATTAACTCAATATGCTTATGCTCTTGGGGTCATAACTCGAATGAACATGATGAATACATTGTTTAATTCTAATTTTGAAATGAAAGATAATGAACATAATTGAGTAGAGTTGGTAGAAATTTTGGGGAAAACATAAACATGCATGAAACCTAGTATAATGATGAAATATACGCATTCAATGATGGTCTCAGTTGGAAGTCATGATAATGAACACATACGTTAGAGAAATGATACTAAGAGATGGGAAAACCCTAGTACCATGATAATGTCACATTACGATGGAACGATAAGTAATATGTATATAATCAAGATGATTACATCCTTGATTATGATAGCCTAGTGTGCATCCCATTGTGCGGAATACCTTGAAAATCATGGTGGAATACCTAGACCTGATGGTTTTTACCCTGACTCTTGTTTATGATCCTGGATAAATTTCGAGGACGAAATTTCTTGTAAGGAGGGAAGGATGTGACAACCTTGATTTTATCTCTCCTTTAACATACATTTATTTCTCTATTAGTGGCTCACATCACTCAATATGAGTTCAATCCCAATACTAGAGTGTGATGAAGACCCAATTTGTTCACCTTGATGATGAATTTGATGATATGTTGCTCTATTTTGAGAAATTCGACTAGGTAGCATGCTATATCATGTCACCTTCTTACATCTAATATTGAACCTCATTACTTAGTTGTTTTGGATTCCTATTATATATCATAGTTTAGATTTTTCAATAACGAATCCATCAGCCCAAATATCACCTAAATCGGAGTTATAAATCCCTAGATATGGTTATTTGAATGTTTCCATCTAATGTATTATTTTTATTTGGGTTTTGCAACCTTTTTAGGCCCAAATCAGCACCGTGGCCCAATTGCCTTTTTCCCTCCTCCCCTTCCTCTTCAGGAAACGCGTGAGGCAGCTGGGAAAAGCTTCCCCGCCTCCACCCAGTTTGGGTAACGGAAAGGGAGGGGGCATGACCTCAAACCCTAGTCTTCATGGTTGCTTATAAACCCCCTCCCATCTAACCCTAGGCTCCCCTTCCCTACCTCTCCTTGATTCGCTTTCCCTTCAAGTCGGCGCACTCTTCTTCTCCCCATCCTATACAGACTGGCGTCGTGCCAAGACGTTGCTTGAGCCGTCCCTCCTTGTTGTCATCGAAGGTGCAAAGGTCGACGGAGAAGACCAACAAAGACCATAGACTGTGTGCCTCAAACCCCAACCGTTGGGGATAACCGCACCGCTGGTTGTCCTAGCTTCTCCAGCCGCCGGAGGGCATGGGGCGACTTCCCCTGTTTGCACTCTGTTCCCACAGATGGGAAACAGCGGCCACATGAAACGTGGTAGCGGGAGTCCGACCAGCGGTAGGTAGGGCCTCGGGACCCTTGATTGCGGTGGGTGGCGGGCGAGGGAGAGCCATCACAGTGGGCAGATCCCTTGGAGCGGTAGCCTGCGGCGCTATCAGCAGATGGTGTCCCCGGTTCGGCCCCTGTTTTGGGCACCGAAATAGGGGAATCGTGATGATGATGGGAGCGTGCGACAGGCAAGTGGCTGGCGGCCGTTGGATGGAGGGCACATCACTGCGATGGCCCAGATCGATCAATAAATATGAAGGTAACACCCAATCTAAAATCCATATAGTTTCGATGCAGAATTTACAAAAAATCATAACTTCCTCATTTTAAGGCCAAATATAGCAAAATTATATATCAAACTGATCCTCTCGAAAATACCTACAACATGAGCTTATTTCCAGACCCTGAAGCTTCTTCTAGTTTCCTTATATTGCTAAAGATGTAACCTTTGACTACTTTGAATATGCTTAACACATGATTATGATTAATGATTGGATCTTGATGCTCAGTCTACCCCGATCCTTAAAATCAGTATCTTTTATGCACCCTTGAACTAAATGAAGGTCATACTCCCCCTAATACTCATACATGTCTCCTTTTTCTGCATATGTGCCTAGTTTGGGTGTTAATGATGAACTGTGCCCTAAAATTGCTAATCTTGTTGTTAATGGACAACCACCTAATCTTTTAGGTGTTTCTAATGGCTTAATGTTTCTGATCTAAATCATCTTTTAGATTTAGACCTCTCGACTTGATGATCATGATATAGGATGCTCTATTGTGAGTCTTTTGACCCCAGAATGCATGTAAATGACTTAAACCTTGAAATGATCATAGAAAGTGCATGAAACATCATTATGGCATAAGACTTGAACCACACCATCATGATGACCTTTAGATCAATACAACATCATATAATGAACCAATAAGCAACTTGGAACCCATCTTGGCCAAAACCCTAAAATGCATCTAATTAGGGTTAATGATGAGAATCTAATGCATATATGTAATCTTGTGTTAATCAGGTTTGGCATATGGCTATATGGTGAAGGATATGGTAGGTTATGAATCTCTGACTCAGGTATGGGCCTTATCTAGTTATATGACTATCGCTTTCTTGCTTGAAAAGACATATATTGTATGCTTGTTTGTCTATTTGCTCAAATATTGCCATGTAGTATTGCTATGTCGTACTCGATGTTTGCCTCGTCAGTTTTATAACTTGAACACATATATGTATAGAACTCCATTATAATATTGTTGATAAAGGGTTAACTCTTGGTGATGTCCTTGAGGTCCCTCTCGTATAAAAGGGTTAGCGAAGCTTGAGCACCCTTACGGACCCTTCCGACGGGAAGTTGGTCAAAGGCCTTAAACATGTTTGATATTGTTTGTATAATGGAGTGAAATGACATAAAATATGATTTCGCATTTGTTAAACAATTAACATGTTTATTCTTGTTCGTTTAGTCTTGAAATCTTTTCAAAATTATGCAAAGCTTATATATATGTGTATCTTTCGGCCCCATACTCAACACCTCGTGTGTTGACCCATTTCTCGTATGTTGTTTTTAGGTTCAGAGATGGCTAGAAGGTTGATGCGCTTGGTGAGCTATGCTAGGTGTACTTGTTGTAAGATCTAGATATAGTATACATGAGCAGACTTGTACAAAGTGACTCTTGAATATGTAATTCAAATCATGTAATATAATAATGTTGCTTAATATATCTTATGGATTGTTGAGATTATGTTGGTGCTTGTATCTTGTTATATGTTCATGTGTGCTAAGCTTTACGCTTCCACATTTCGCCTTTGGTATACGTTTGGTTCATGGGACTGGGATTCTGGTTTCGTGACACCTAGTTTACCAAATTAAGTTCGGATGCGGTCATAACAATTCCCCCCTTTAAAAGGTTTTGTCCTTGAAACATAAATGTGCAAGAAAAGTACTTTCAAGGTTTATTTTAAGCTTCTAAAATCTTACATGTCATTATATTCTTGTATTTCATACTTGAATGCAGTTTTCAACATTAAGTCCTTTATTTCTTTTCTAATCACAACATGTTAAATCATGGCTGCTCAATGATAATAAATGAATTCTCTATGTCACAATCAATCATAGGATAGAGAGAGAAATAACCATTTCAATATTTTCATACTCTTAAGATGTTACCTCAATATTGATAATCTGATCCAACTATCTCAATTCATACAACTCAGTATGTACTATTGTTATGTATTACCTCTAAATCACAAAAGAGAGTTCACCATGTTGTTTTGAATTTTACTATTGTGCTACTCAAATAGAAAAACAGTCTTGAGTTAAAATACTAGATTCAACAACAATTATAAATTACTACTCACGGTATCCCCATTGGATCATGGATGCATAAGGTGAAGCATTACCATCACATTCCATACTATTCTCAAGTATGAACCCACACATAATTCAAGGTGTAACCATCGGGTTATAGCGTACTAGGGTTTCAACAATAGTAACAGAGTACTCCATAATTGTATTAGTCATTCAAGGACTATTCATACCCAATTACCATCACTTAGTTATATTAAAGCTAGGTATAACAAGCTACACCTCATTAGGTTACATATCAATACAATATGGTTATCATCCCTTCTATTCATAAGAGTGAATAGGTAAGACTACCTTATTCAGGGTAACCCTTCATTTGTTCCATCATTATTCAACATGTATCACCATACCACAATTGTACAATACTAAGATGGATTACTGGTATGAATGACTTAAACTATCAGACACCTATAATTAACATATTGCTTGCACATGTACACTAAAATCATACGTAGAACCAATTTACATCCCTTAATATACCTTCAACAAATTATACTTCTAAAAACAAATTCACATATTACTAAAAGCCATTGTTTTCTCTTATCTCTCTCCTCATTCATTACTACTTACTTTTTGCTACTTATCCTTCTCATTTTAATCATGTAGATTAAACATCCCTAAAATTGAAACATCTAAGGTATGAATAGATTATTCATCATTCTTGCTATTACTACAAGAATTTATTTCATATCACACTTCACTCATATTTTATTTCTCCTTTTATTCAAAACACACCTCTTATATTTCAAATCTATTTCTTATCCTTTGCTCTAAATCATTTCCATATTGTTTATCTACCTTTCAGATTAGCTAGGATTACTATCAGTGCTAGTTTACTTCTCATAGTGCAAATTTCATGATCTTGTTTTATATAGATGCTAGTATTCAAGGTCAAATCACTAGTGACAACCCTTGAACTACTAAAACTCTAAACATTCTAGGGTTTGTCCTTTATTAGTAGCATGACGTTATTATGGTGTGACTTTGCTCCCTTAATTTGAAATTCAAACTTTGGATCTCACAAGATTTTATTAAAGTCTTCCTTATCTTATCAATTGAATTTCCTTCATCTTAATTGGCCATTCAGATTGATTACATTCTCAATTTACCCTTCTAGGGTTTCATCATCATATTGTGTGTCATTATTACATTCACTAGATGCCTCTACCATGGTGGTTATGCATCAGATATGATTCTTTTTCTTATCACTTCATTCCCACATTTCTCTCATTAAGTAATATATGGAAGAGAAGATGGTTTTGAGACTTAGAATTCTTATCTTCAAACATCCCATTAATACATTTGTCGTATGTAGGTTTAATTAGTTATCAACAAGGATACTTGACTAACTAGCACTTGATTGAATCTCCTAACCTCTTTCTTTTATAATCTATATTACTCCACCATGTTTCAAACCCTTCCTTACTTTCCATAATCCTCTTACCATATACTACTCTTCCACCTGTTATCTTTAACTTCTACTTTTCTCTTATGATCATGTTGCTTATTTCGTGTGTATGGTCATGTATACCATGTTGCACATATTTCTTTTTATCCTTCTACTAATGTGAAGTTGAAATTCTAAATCAATAATCTCTCTACTAGTTTCAACTCATGTTTAATACATTACATATCCTTCATTTTAAATCAAACGGCTCATGCATGGGTGAAACATAGTTTCTCTTATATCAAGTTTTTCCTTCCTGAGTATAGTCTACCTCTGTATAACTTATTCATTTTGTTAAGCTACACTTTTGTTCTTCTTTTTTATTAGAAACTAGTTTGTTGTTCTATAGAGACTTGGAATCCAAAGGTAGTAAGGATGAATGTATTAAACTTATTAATAAAGGTATACATTCCATGATCTCAATTATATCATAACCCTCATTCCTTAATCAAGCTCATCATTTCCAACATTTATCTTTGTTTTAACTTAGTTTCTTATCCTAGTCTTATGATTTACATATTTATCTAATTCTCTTTACTTTAACTCTTCTGAAGACTCTTCACTTATATTTACTTATCGTATACTTAACTCTTTTCTTCTATTTTTCCTTTGCTTTGGAGTACATAAAAACATTGTACTCGATTATATAATCTATTCCTCATGATTGATTCTTACTACCTTGGCCCTTACATATTGTTCTCATATCTTTTCCATATTTCATATTTAGAGTTCATATAATATTAATCATTAAACTTAATCTGAACCTTACGTCGTGTTCCTTTATTCCCAATTAAGGATTTCTCATATGAGGCCCCAAAGTTGGGTCTCAGATATCAGTTCCAACTAATTCTTAGCTATTCTAATCTTTCCCATATGTTTCAACATCTCAGTGTATGTACATTCTCACTATGATGTGGGTCTAATTTATCCAGAGTCTACTCTTATCATATTATTAATAAGAGTCATTAGATCCCAGTAATGCATCCTGCCAGCCGGACCAGGCCGAACCTGTAGTCCTAAAACCAAGAGCTACTTAAGATTAACCAACTCCTATTAACCTCAAACATGTGGAAAGAATATCCACTTAGGAAAGTTCATTCAAAGATCATTTCTAGTCTACTTGATACAAAAAATGTAATCAATAAATGCTACAACTGCATAGTGTACAACAAATCTTAAAGATCCATATATATTTCAAAAAACTAAATATCTAAATTCAAACATATAAGAGCATTTCTATTCATCTCTAATAAAACAACAATATGAAATGAAAGTTCTATATCATTTTATATTTATGCTCTTAATTCATGTTACTTATTTTGTTTCTAACCCTAATATTTCTGGGGTTTCTCTCTATCCCATCCTTCCACTGTATACCTGGCCAGAGTATACATGAACGAATAGATAGAGTAGGTTGAAACTGGTTGATCCAAGTACTCAGATACTGGGCCAGGATATCCAAATACTCAAATCCCCAGAGCTAACATCATAACATCTCCTATCTGCCACACTTATGACTCTAACTTACTAACTTAATGGTCCCTGACAACTCAGCCTAAGATCTGATACCAAAGTTGTTACACCCCGATCTCACAATTTCCACTAATCATGAGATTAGGGCATAAATTGAGGATTTAACGTAATACAAAGATCACCCTTAACTTTTTCTTCTCTTTTAAAACTCTTTGTTTTCTCGCATTGAACCACATAAACCAACTTTATAAGGGAATCTAAACATTGATTTCTCTAATCTGATTTCAACAGTAAAAATGCATGTATGAACATTCATTATGTTCCTCATACTTTTAAGCACATAAGACTTGCTAATTTGCACATATTGCTAAAAGAGGAATAATGTTATACATCATCATTTACAATTCTCTCTTATTTCTTTATAAGGGCCTAGAGTGACAAGGACCGACTAAACTGAACTATACTCAGACTAAACTCTTGTGGCAGATCTACTCTGATGCAATTATATCTTCTTCAAGTCCATGTGATTTTCTTAAAAAATTTGAGTACAGGGGTGAGCCTACTCGCTCAGTGAATGAGTACTTCAAAGAAACAGTCTAAAGCACTGATATAATTACAGATATACTTTTGAAAAATTGATATCAATTATAACAGCATAAAGCTTTAGAGAGTCTAATAATTGACAATCATATATGGCAGGATACTCTAAATATCTATAAGAGTGAATCAATATATGAAATGATTGATTGATCGTAAAGAGAACTAATAATTTAGAAACATACAAAGAATAATTGAATAACTATACACATTTGTTCGACCTCTCATTCATTTTATTATGCCCTAATCATATGTAGTGTACTCTACATATGAAGACTTGTAGTGCACTACGTCACACCGTACAAGACTTAGCGGACACACCTGGGAAATCCTAAGTCTGACTACTCTCTTGGTCTGCAACAGGCAAATGGCTCTCTGGCCTAAACTGGACTCCTCCTCTAACCTGAGCACACAGGCGGAGTGTCAAGCCACCTCTTGGATTTTCTATACTCTAGTGCCACCAGGACTTTTTATAAATTAATACATATCTCTCAAGCCAATGAGTGATAGATTTTTTGTGCATTGTCATTCGATATTTTATGCATAGACAATGTATACTTTGTATGTTAACCATTACGTAAATATTTATCTTATGAAATGAACCGACAGCATAGTAACAACTACGGAATACTCCATGATCGTAATGTCTTGACAACTATGAAAAAAACTGATAGATGTCCTTTCGGTTTTTTCTAATTAATTTTCCAATTCAACTAAACCGCAAGCTTGTAAAATTAATATTATTCTTGGTCTACATTTTCAGCAAAGTTTGAAGTCCACAACCATAATAAACATATCTTCTTAGCAAAGTATTAAACTTGGCACCGACTCAGAGTTCCGTATCTTTAGGATAGTGATAAATGTGAAATCGACTAAAGTGAGAAATGATTAAAACTATGAATTGGCATATATGCAACACCGTCCGGTCTCAATTGTCAACAAACTTTTAAAGTTGTAGATGGCCCTAGCCATAGCAAATGCCCCATCAACCACGAGTAGAACACTATGGAAACTAGATATGCATGTATGCGGGTGGACCGGAAAGCTATCAGAATAATGACAGAGAGAGGGAGACTGACCTCTCGCTTTGACCTTCCTCTCCATTGACTGTCATAGTTTAGTCGAGAGGGATAGGTCTTCTTGAGGAGTTTCTCGGATAGTTTCTTGACGTGAAGAACCATCGTTCGGTCACAGCAAAACCGTTGCCATTACCGCCGAGACTCCCTAGTAATGGCCGCCACGACACCAGTGGCTCACATGACCCCTACAAAGGAAATAGAACCTCACTCGACAGGGTGGATGCTAGGAGAACCAGCAGTAGGGCCGTGGCTTTTGCGGATCCAAGCCCCCATCGGCCCATGGATCTTCCACAAGATTCCGCTCCTGCATTGTGCTCCCCCAAACCAGCAAACCCCCCTCCCGTCGAAGCTCACCCTGCGACTGCTGTGCTGGCCCTCTTTCTAGTCTGTGGGCTTGGAAAATGGCGGACCAATAAATCTAACGATTGGAAAGGAAAAAAAAACATTACCATGTTAGGAGATAGAAATCCTTGACCTCTCGGTAAGGCTCCTCGTATATGTGCAGAAAGATCACATTAAGGGCACATTTGGTTTGCCGTCTTTTGTTGGATTTAAAGGAATTAATCCTTGACCTCTCGGTAAGGCTCCTCGTATATGTGCAGAAAGATCACATTAAGGGCACATTTGGTTTGCCGTCTTTTGTTGGATTTAAAGGAATTAATCCTTGACCTCTCGGTAAGGCTCCTCGTATATGTGCAGAAAGATCACATTAAGGGCACGTTTGGTTTGTCGTCTTTTGTTGGATTTAAAGGAATTCAACATTTGGATAGTCCCGGTATAAGGATTTTGTGATCTAAAATAATTTTGTCATGTCAAATTTTACGTTTGGTTTAGACGGACGTTAAGCACTTGAGCTCATTTTCTGTTCATCCGCAGTTTGCTGACGGACGCTGGGCACTTGAGCTCATTTTCCGTACTGCACCCCTACCTGAAAGTAGGGGCCACCGCACTGGATCGCGGCGCCCGGCGCTTTCAAAAAGGATGAGTCCATCCAGCACTTATTACTTATCCCGAAAATGCAGGATTATCTCCGTTTCTCCTCTCCTTTAAACCAAACTTAAACTTTACCTTATTGGGTCATCAGATACAATTCATTACAGCGGAATCCAGTTAAACAAATGTGCCCAAAATAAATTGCTCGCCTCCCGTAGTCCCGCGTATTAGCCCCGGTCTCGATCGGCCGGGTTCAAATCTGGTTGTTGCCCCAAAGTGTTATTAATTTTTGTCGTACACATATCAAATTAATTTTATCAAGGGTGAATTTTGAGTTAATGAATGGCAAAGATTTTTAGAGATACGACCGAAACAACAATCTAAATACAGTAAATTTGGAGGCATGCTGAATTCGGTATAATTATGATGCAAACAAAGATTCACAAAGTAGAGAGGTCAAAAATATAGAATTGAAACTACCAACAAATTATGTGATATGATGTAATTACATCTCTTAAGATTTATTTCCTTATATTTGATATGTGATAATACTTTTTTTATATAGCATGGGCACTCCATTGCATTGTTAGTACTATATGGATTGTTCGGCGTGAGAGAGAGATGCATGAGAGAGAAAGAGAGAGGGAACAATAGGGTAGTGGGAGTGTGGGGAACATCACACATGTTTGCATATGGCTAGTTGTACATGGTGTGTGGCCGCGAACTACACTCAACCACATCGTTTTTTGATGTGATACATTTTTTAGAATTTTTGGTTGAACAAAACATCAAACTGCATCCTACTATACTTAATTGAATGAAAATTTATCCTGAGAGTAATGAGTTGAAAAGTTAAATAAAGTATAGTGCATCCTACCAAGCAAACTCTAAACTAAGTTTATGTAATATAGTAATATATATATATATATATATATATATATATATATATATATATATATATATATGCAAACGCTATGTAAAACTATTGTGACCAACATTGAATTGCCAATAGTCGGAAAATATCGGAATTACATATGTATGTTTGATATTACCGATTGGCCGAAAGTCGTCGCTGACATTAAGCCTACAGGAAAATATCGGAATTACATATGTATGTTTGATATGTAGAGTGTGATCCCTTGGTCCCTACAAAGACCACACACTCTGTGTGCATGACATTAAGCCTACAGGCATTGTTTACCTCCAGGTTCTTGCGCTAGGCCGCTCATTACTCAACTGAGCTCATGTCCCAGGGACTATTTGTTATTACAAGTGGGTGGATTAGGAGGAGGCTTCAAGAGTAGGAGATTGTCGACATCCAACACGTATGAGGCGAGTTGTGAGACAGGGAAGAGAAAAAAAATGGTGTTGAAGACATGACTGCTTTCTGAAGATTAAAGACTACATGGGATGCAGAGATGATGTATATATATGTATCTCACGAGTTCAAATTTGTTGTTATAAGTTGTTATTTAAGAGAAATCCACTCTATCTTTGTGTACATAAACGTCATTCAAGTTTTTCACAATCAAGCAGAATGGGTCGACCATATGTGACACTGATTCTATCCGGATACCAGAGATAAATTAGTCACAACACTAGGTCGAAGTTGTTATTGTCTAGTTACTGGGGTGGCAATAAAGTCTTTGTAGATATCAATAATTGTCTGCCAAGTAATAATATGATTAGAGACATAAATTACCAACATAATGTGGAGCGAATAGGGTCGCACGCATAGGTTGTACATGTATGAAAAGTATAATCATGGATACAAAATTAATTGGTTATGAAAGAGTTTAGGTAATCAATTTGTTTCATAAATTACCAACATAATGTGGAGCCAATAGGGTCGCACGCATAGGTTGTATATGTATGAAAAGTATAATCATGGATACAAAATTAATTGGTTACGAAAGAGTTTAGGTAATCAATTTGTTTATTGATAAACTAATCTGGGAGCCCAATGGTTGATTGAAAAGTCCAATCGATCAACATGATAGATTAGTCAATCAATCGAAAAGTCGAGTTGGTTGGCTGAGTTGAGATCATCCCAATTGGTAGACTGGCCAATTCACTTGTCTAACTGGACAAAGATCGGAGCAAATGGTCAATTTTCCAATCTAGTTAACTGATTGGATAGTTCAATCGAGATGACTTGAGATGGGCCGAATGGGTTGTCTAGATAGTCTGATTTATCAAATGGACATATGCCAAATTGGTCAAATGTCTAGTCTAGTCATCCAACTAGACAAATATATTGAGTTGGTTGATTTATTCCATAGCGTTCTAATATAGTTTAGTCAACTGACTAGACTGCCCAATTGGCCAACTGACTATTCATGAGATGGGCACTTAAAAAGCAACTGGTGTCTTTTTATTTTTCAAGTACTAGAAATTCTACATTAATTGACAAGTGAACCCTAGTTTTCATTACCCACAAAGGAGAGAGGAGGGAGTGTGCAACGCTAGCACATTGCAAATAAAAAGACTACTACTTCCATATCGGCCCCTGCAGTAAACGTGGAGTTCATGTCATCCACGTGGACTACTTAGTAACACAGACTTTACACGACTGCGTTAGGAGCACTTAGTCAACCACCATCACTTCACCGGTGCATGGACTTAAATCTACAAGAGGAACATTTATGGATCTACTCCACAACAAGGTGTATCACACCCCTTCCTTCATGATACATTATTTTTTATGATATCTGCTCATGGGAATATTAAAGCTTTGATTGTTTTTGTTGTGCGAGTCACCTCTGCATTTCCCAATAGGGAATTTAGAAGAACTAAAAATGTTGCACATATCAAGTGAACGAAGCTGAAAGTCTGTGTGAACATGTCAATTATAAAAATTTGGGAGTTACTATATCACCAAACTATAAAGAATCTCCTGAGTTTGTGAGCTAGATGATAGTTAAGCAAGTAATTATACCATGTATCATTGGTTTGGATTTATGACATGATCCATACAACTGTTTGGACCATCCATGTGACACCCTCTAATCTTAATGAGTTTTACCTACATATTTTGATGAGGTCTAAAACTTCAATGTATCGGCCGATAATGTTGTTGAAGACAATCTAAAGATCAAATTACCAACTATCTTTGTAGAGTATGACTTTAGGGATGTATCTGGTGGTAGGTATATTCTTTAATACATTCTTATACAAACATTGTGACAATAAAAATTCAATTGCTACAACATAATATCATATATCAATTAATAAAATAACAACATACATGATAGAGCATGCGCTACCCTAGAGAAACAAACCTTATAGAGCATTCTCTATCCAAGAGACCTACTAGAGCATGGTCTTCATGGTCTCTACACACTCCAAGCACTCTACATATACAACATCAAACATACAGACATCGTTCACCTCTAGGTTCTAGTGCTAGATTGTTGAATACTAGGTAGCTCAAACCCAAGAGGTTATTTGTCGTTATAGGTGGGTGGATTAGGTGGAGGAGGCTCCAGGAGTGCGAGAAGTCAACAATTGACATGTGTGAGGTGAGTTGTGAGATGAGCAAGAGAAAGAGAATGGTGGGAGACAAGATTGCTTTTTGAAGATCAAGCATTGTGGACTTATGAGCGATTGAACATAAAGGTGGTGTATGTACATAAGTCTAAGGGGTTCAAATCAGTTTTTTTGGTTCCAAATGGATCCCTTTTGATCTATGTCTTACATATACATCATTGATATTTTTAAGAAGTGAGTTTCTAGGTATATGTATGGCTAGGATTTTCTAGTGCATAATTGGAACATAGAGCTGTGACAACAGATATGAAGGCAGGTGTGAGTGGGGTGGACAGATGATCTATTAAGTAGTAGGTGTTGACCATGTCACCTGGATGTGTTTGTGTCATGATGTGAGCATTAATCTTTTTTATTTACTCGATAAAGCATTAAGGATGTTTCTATATAATGGTATGGGGCTTGGAACTTAGCATTGTTGTTAATGTTCTTAACCAATTGATATTGCATTCCAAGTTGTTTGAGTATTTCAAATACTCATACTTACAAGTGATAGGGGTGTTTTGTATCTACTCCCTTTTATCTCTATATGTAGTAGTAGTATGCTTCTATCAAGTGAAAGAGAATTCATAGGGCATATTTTAAGAACAAGGTAGATAAAAACATGTTGCACATGATCAAATGAATGAAGCTAAAAGTCTATGTGAACATGTCAATTATCAAAAGTTGGGAGTTATTAGATCACCAAAATATAAAGAATCTCGTGAGTTTATGATCTAGATGACAATTGAGCAAGTACACAATTCATCATCAGTTTGGATTCATAATTTAATCCATAAGACGGTTGTATCATCCACATGACCCTCTCTAGTGTTAATGAGTCTTGCCTACATATCTTTTGTGAGGTAACAAATAGAAAAATACCTCCCAGTAACTCCAATGGAGACTAGCTTTGTAGAGTGTGCCTTTGTAGACATCTCTAGTGGTAAGGGTATTCTTTAATACTTTATAATACAAACATTATCAAAATAAAATTTCTTAAACTACGACATCCTATTCGAGATCAATCATGCTCGTAGCAACCTTCATGATAGTGCATGCCTACTAGAGAATTTTTTACCCATGGTCCATACACACTCAAAGCACTATGCAAGCACGACATCAAACATGCAAACATTGTTTGCCTCCAATTTCTCACACTAGGTCGCTCAGTAGCTCATCGAGATCAAGCCCAAGAGACCATTTGTTGGTACATGGGGTGCATTAGGCGGAGGAGGCTCTAGGAGTTGGAGACGTCGAGAGTCTACACATGTGAGGCTAGTTGTGAGACAAGGAAGACAAAGAAATGGTGTGTTGGGGACATGACCTCTAAAACATTCAACGCATGTTACTAGTCTTGTGTAGCCAAATCGTGTGAAATTAGAACCACTATGTAGAAATGGTGTGTCCTTTATAATATCTTAAAGTGGTATATTGTTAACTTACAAGGAGAAGAGTAGTATTCCAATGACATGATATGATACCCTAAAGGGGATTGTACCTTGACATGGTCTTGATGATTTTAAATCTCCTTGGTGTCTGAATCTTAATATTGGGCCTTGACATGTCTTAAAGACTATGTGTAACATATTTCTTAAAAAGTTAAGAGGTTTCTTTTTCAAATCTAAAGTTAAGACTTTTATAATAATATGTTATATATCTTTTGAAGTTTTAATGCCTTGAAAAAATGTGTAATCCTCCAGTTGTTAGTTGTATGTAACTTCATTGATGCAGTCAGAAAGGAGTAATACATTTAGTTACTCAAATATAATCCCAATGTTCTAGTGTCATGATTCAGTATATCTATATCCCTGGGTCATTAAGGGAAACTGTGAAATGAGTTAACCTTGTAGCAATCTATAAATTGTGAGAAAATTACTCATAGCATGCATTTTTTTAATATACAAGGGTTTGTGGGGTTAGTATACCCTAACATGTATAAGTTTTGTTGGGACTCAACTAGTTGATGGTTTAGTGTTACATGGCATATAATATGTGATGGAGAATGGTTATTGTTGTGTTCAATTTCAAACAAGTTTATATCCTAACTTTAGTGTCATGACTTGTGTACCTAGGATGGACTAGTGATATGTGGATCCGCCTTTGAGCAATTATTCGTGGCGGACAAGCTTATGATCCTCTACTCTTTAGTTACCTCATTTTGACCCGAGGTTAAGTGGAGAGATCTAATATGATCTGAATATCCTTAGATCTTATAGAGAGGTTGCTATTATGGCTTAGTAGCATGTAGCTAGTGGTTTGAGTGGTACGAATCAAATGTCTTTGACAAAATAAAATGTGTGACTTAGTTGTGTAGCATATATGTTAGGTTTGATTGGTAAAAAACATGGAAATGTGCATGGTGTGTGATTTTATTATTACAATAATATACATGTTTTACATCTTATTTAGGTATCCCATGATGGAACGTGTATAGTTATGGTAAGAGTGTACTTTTAATTACACAACTAGTTCAACAATCTTAATGTTTGTTACTTCATACATTTTGGGTATGAATTTTTGTAAGTAATAAATGTTTCAGTTGTTATATAATATCAATGGGACTTGGAATCTCATCTCGTAGTTTTCAACATCTTTTAGGTGACTAACCAACTTTCCCAAGTTGCCTCAGTGAGGAGCAGACCAGTGGAGGTTGATCCTAGTTTGGAGGTACGTGATGTTTGCGTGAAGGGTCCCAGAGGTAGGTGATGTTTGTGTGACCTCCTCCTAAGATTTATGTATAAGAATAGTGGTATTATGTCATCCTTGTACACTCATGTCCAGAATGGGAAGCTTTCTATATAGCTATACACATATCTTGAGATTTTTACATGTGTGCCTTTTTTAGTGGCACTAGTTATATTAGTGCAAGTTACATGTTTATTGTTGGTACGTATGCCCAGAGAGACAATCACATGATGCTTTTAATGGTATAATTTGTAATTGATTTGATTAATAAATAAAGGCAAGCTTCTAATTTATTATGTTTAATTCTGTTATGAGATAATGATGTAACATTATAAATGTCTAGAGAATAATATTACTCGATGATGTACGTCTTCAATTATGTGACTTGGGGAAATGAGATCATACATATGTTAAGAGTACATATATATTCTCATTATGTCCCCGATTAGTTGTTATTGAGGAAGGTTTATAGACAACAATGACAGATAAGATCAGAGTGTGAGTTGATTGATGATAGAATCTCATTAGTCATGATATGGCTATATCAAACCAATCACATAGATGCATATTAGAGAACAATGTCTCTGAAAGACCCACCATGAGACTGACACATGGTAACCATTACCATGGTAAGTCATAGTTAGCTCTCGTAGTGATGGTGGTGTTTGTGGTTCTTAGACCTAAAATCACTACACTCATCACATGTCGTTCGGTACACTTCGAAATCATCAAACACAGTCCTAAAACATGGGTTGTTATAAAAGTGATGATTCGGTGACTGTGAAACATGGGGATTGATTGTGAGGGATAGAGATGGGATTTGTCCCTCCTACATGAGTATGATAGCCTAGGCCTCTTGATTAGCGAGACTAATAAATGCATGGTCATGCACATGTGAGTCAATATGTCATATTGAGCTAACATATATCTCAGATAGTCTACTCGATTCAAGAAACTAGATTGAATATTGAAGAGGGTGACTACTCAATGCCTCAAGTTCAATCTAGATATCAATGAAAAAGGAAATATACAAACACTATAATTCCAAGCACATAATGTAGGTTGAAGTTGTTTCCCTACTTTCCATTCACTTGGATAGCACTGATGTGTGACTAGGCACCACCTTTGCTTGTGATGCCATAAGTTAGGTATGGACATTCACAGTCAACATGATATGGGACCTATAGAGTCACACACATATGTCTTGACCTAGAAGAGGAGTTTAATGTTGAATGATGATTGAATTGATTATTAAAGTGTTTAGATATTCAATTCATACAATAGATCAGCTGGATACACTACCAAATGATCGTATCAACCTATGAGACGGCCATTTGGAGTTCCAAATGGTTGGCTCAAATGTTGAGATGGTCGTTTGGATTATCCAGTTGATCAGAAAATTGAATTGGCTAAGTTCTGCCCAAACTGAGGTGTGAACCGATAGGTTCACTCTATTGAACCAATCAGCTCGGCTTGGGTCACCAGACGACCTTCTGGGTGAGAGAGAAGCATGTGTCGCATGTGTGAGATTGCTCAGTTTAGGGGAAATTCTATTGTAACAAGGAATTAGTGTTTTTGTCATGTCATGCATTAATTGGATTTGAAATTACTTAATTCATATGTGATTGAGAAACTACAAAACGATCATCTCGTATTGCAAGACAACCATTTTTCATGCTAGAGGATTGTCTGGGTCACCATATGGTCATTTGGATGTTTGTAGGTTGCAAAAATTTGAGATCTTCCGGTCCATTCCAGTCTTGTATAGACTGGGAACCCTGACCCTAGCCTCTACTGTAAATAGAGGGGCATTGGGGGATTCCTAGAGTATAAAATAGACACTTGAGAATCAATTGCTATGATAATTATTTTCCTCTCTAGTTTTAGTAACCAAGATAGTCCAAGAAATTCCTACCTGACTAGGGAGGGATAGCTACGGGTGAGAACAACTGAGGATCATTGTTGTGGGAGAGCAAGTTTGTGAGAACCCATTACACTAAATGAGATTACTCAAAGCATATAGCACAATTGATTACTAATTAATCACATACCCAAAAATATGGGTAAATTAAAACTAATTTCAACGTCAACACCCTCTCAGAAACATTTGCATAAGAACCCAACATCTTTCTTATATCCATACTATACCAAGAATTTGATACAGATTTTTCTATCACCTTGGCCACAACATATATACACAGGAGAATAATATTTGTATATGCCACACAACAAACATTAACATGCTAAAAAAAATTTGATTCGTTTGAAACACCATATACAAACTTTTCCTGCCCAAACCTGAGAGTACATGTATGACTCTAGGACACACTTGATAACTAATTAACTTTCTCAAAGATTCATTACTACATCTCCTCTTTGCTGCCACATGTTTGTTTTCATCACATTCGATTACCTAAAAAATGTGGTGAATCACAAGAGTGAGACCCATGTCCCAGCAAGAGATATAAACCTCCAACAACGTTTATTGATTACAACATTTTTAAGTAATTAAACAGTTAAGCAGTTTAATCAGATATAACAAATAAACTCAGTAGTACTGATGATTAAAAAAATACATAAAGGAGCATATAATAACTATCGTCATTAGTCAGACTATCATCCTTTATCTTGTTGATAATATAAGAAATTCAATAGCATATGAATATCTAGCATCATGAGCAAGTCTAATAACATAGCATAGCTAACAACATGAGCATGTCTAATTGGTTGAACATATCAATATGATAAGAAGAGATAACAACATAAGCACAACTATCTGGATAAGCATGATTAGCAGTATATGCATCTCTAGTTACAAAGGCATGGATAGCATGCTAAACATAACTAACAACATGAGATAGCTAGCATCATGATTATAATCAGCAGTAGCAGTATAGTTATCAACATAATCATGGCTACTATATGTACACATCTACAATCTTAAGCATATCCACAACATAAGTATATCTACTATCTCTTAATTGCACTAAGCATCATCTTTATGTAAAGATAACAAACAAGGGTTATCATCCAATGTGAAACGTTGTGTATAACCCTAAACAAATATGCTACATGGTTGTATTACATATTTTATTATGCCATGGGGAATTTGAATCATACCATTCAAAGTCCAACCGACCCCTGCGAAGGGCTATTCGGTTCCGTATAAGATCTAGGAGTGTCGGTATCCTAAGATATATTCCCCTCAATCACTATGAGTAAAAAGGCAGTGACATATCAGTCAAAGCTGCCACCACAACGACATATAGTCAAGCTGATAACCACTAGTCTGCCCTTGGTATAGGTCATGACACTAGAAACTAGGGTATACAAAACCCTCTAATCTGAGGTACAACCACAGTTGTCCTCAATCACATCATGTTATAATTACTGAGACATGACCACAGTCATTCTCAATCACATCATATGTAGGAGGCATGACCATAGCCAACCTCCACAATCTACATTGTGGATGATAAGTATATATCATCAACCTGCCACCCCCACATACTCAACAGTATGTGCTTTGAGTTTCCCTTAGGAATACTCATTTCACCATCCAGCAAGTTCTGACACTAAAGATGGCTCTACGGTACAGAGCACTACATGATTAGAGTTGCACTTGATTAGTTACGCCAATTGGGTGAATTATGGTTGCATCAAACAAGTGGACATACAAACCCTAATTCACTTCTAGCAAGCATATAAATATCACAACTTTGAAAAGATATCAAAATGTGTGAAACATAATTTCTCATCTCATCATCACATGGTACTATTCACTTGCCATTCATGAGACCACACTAGTCATCATACTATCACAAGATATTAATCCTTTTAACAATATCATAGGGTATCAACCCTTATCAACATAATAGTATTACACCTCATTCAGGGCTCAACCATGCCCAAAGGTCATTAAGACCATCATACTATCACATGATATAAAATCCTTTTCACAATATCATAGGGTATCAACCTTTATCAACACAAGAGGATTACACCTCATTTAGGGCACAACCATACCCAAAGGTCATTAAGACCATCATACTACTCCTTGTAAGATCATCATTATCTTTGCATGCCTTATAACAAGGCTCAACAACATCACTTACATATAATACACCAGATAAACACAATATTGCATTAATGAGCTAGGAGATATTCATAAACAATCATAGCAGGGTTATATTAACATTAAGAACATTCCTTTATTACATCAACATGCAAGGAATCTAGATATGATTAACTCTCATCATATTCATAATGCATGTGTTTAGCATAAGAAAGTATCAACCATGTGGCTATGATAACCACTAATTAACATATCAAGGTTATGATCATATTAAGGAGGTTATTCCACCATCATTCCATCATATAAGAATGTTAAACATGAATACTCATGTTTATCTATTTGCATTATAGTTAGGTTCACAAGATAAATTATATTAATGTTACTAATCAGCACTCATACCCAAACCCTAACTCACAACATCCACGTTAGATCATGGATGCATAAGGTGAAGCATCACCATCACATTCCATACTATTCTCAAGTATGAACCCACACATAAATCAAGGTGTAACCATCGGGTTATAGCATACTAGGGTTTCAACAATAGTAATAGAGTACTCCACGATTGTATTAGTCATTCAAGGACTATTCATACTCAATTACCATCATTTAGTTATATTAAAGCTAGGTATAACAAGCTATACCTAATTAGGGTTACATATCAACACAATATGGTTATCATCCCTTCTATTCATATGAGTGAATAGGTAATACTACCTTATTAAGTGTAATCCTCCATTTGTTCCATCATCTTTCAACCCATATCACCATACCACTATGTCACCCAGAACCATTGGATGTTTAAAAGGTAAGATCATTGGTTGTTTACATAAGTAAACACCTTGGATAAACCACCTATGAAGTCCTTGAGTTGTGATCTATAAAGAGTCACCATTTAACCCTAGATATCCCTTGATTAACAACACAAAAAGTACCATTGAGAGTAGGGTAAAACCCACAATCGACTGTTCATTTAAAACAAGCCATCCATTGTCAACAAGTAAGCTCCTTAAGTTCATCGTATAAAGGAAACCATATAAATCACATTATTAGGACCGACATATTACATTAGCCATCATTCCATTTTCTTGGAGGAATAAACATTAGATCTTGACCATTGGGTCAAGTTCATATGTTAAAACTATCAATTACAGTATAGGTTCGACCATTGCATCGAGTGACCCAAGAAACCATTGGTCTAAGACTTAATTGATGCTATAAATATATGATTAACTCACCATAGATTTTGGAGATCTGATCCACCATCATTAGTGACCATTAAGTCACTACAGGTTGTTATATCAACACTATATTCATTAATCAGCATCAAATATTAAGCTAATGTAATCATTGATTGATAACATTATTAGGGTGCTTAATGGTTGATCATTAAACTTCTAATTGATCCAAAACCTGGACTAAGGGGGTGACCATAGGTTGTCACCATCATATGAAACCTTTGATCATGACCATCAGTTGTCATGAAGATAACACCATAGGGTTGTTGCAATGGTACCATCATCGGGTCATGGGTTTATAGAAGAAATCAACTTAAAATCCTAAAATTGATCATTGGTTGATAGGTGATTAGCACCATAGGTTGTAAAACCAACCTGATCCAAGTCATATTATACCTTAGGAATAGCGTACACATGATCACAAGTTCATATATAACTGAAATCAGAATAGGGAACATTATAAAAATCGAAATCCAAGTCAAGCATAGCTTTTTAGTGCATGGATCATCATTTTCAAGCAAGAACATGATCTAGAAAGCTTATGGTAAGCAATAAACATGGAGCAAGTTATAAAACTTGCCTATAATGATAATATAAAATCTCACATAGAATAAAACTCGAGTAGGTAAGGTAGAAAATCTAAGAATAAGCTATGAATTCGTCCATCTAACACCTTTCTTCGTCAAACGAGCAAACCCTAAGCATAAGGAGCAAAAAAGGTAGGGTTTTAGAGCTTTAGAGCAATTTCTACCATGGAACAGCAAGGTTATGACCTGCAGAAAGGTAGGAGGAAGGATAACAAATAAATAAATGGAGGAAAGAAGGGGATTCTTACTTTTTTAGGTCAAGATCACTAGAAGGAAGCTTTTTCAACACTAAAATGAAGTCAATTGCAGCCCTAGATTCTTTTTCCAAGAAGGTTCCCACTTTCTTCTTCCTTGGATAGGAAAATTCGCAGTAGAATAGAGGGAGAATGAGGATGGGAGGAGGGAAGTGGTGGAGATAAAATGGCTCATTTTGGTGCTTGGGGATAAGTATATGAAACTTTAAGATAAAGAAAAAGAAAAAGTTAAAGTTCTAGTATCTATCCAAGTGTCCATGGCCCTAATTTATTAAGAATATACAAGCACACACACAAGAAGATCCCCCACCATCTGTATAGACCTACTTATCTTTCCTTTTTCTAATTTTCCAGCCAATCAAATAATTCATTAGTTGATAGCTACCAAAGGTAGCACATCCATGAAGGGATAAACCTTAAAATACCCTTGGAGAAAACACCTTCAAACCAAGGTTTAAATAGGTTCCCCATGTCTCAACAAGCTCAATAATGATGATAGAATATACAAGGAACATAATTCAAGTGATAAATTGCAAATAACACCTCTCAATTGGGTAAATTGTAGAAAAGTCCAAAATGTACATAAAATTGCATAACATTCTCAACCAGTGTCCAAATTGGACCAAATTTGAAACTTAAGCTTGTATTATGATTTCAAAGAATATCACAAGGTTATATTAGGGTTCTAATAAATTAATTATGGTAATTAATCTATTCAACCCATTAAGCAAGTTTAAGGGCCTTACAACTATAAACCCCTAACCGGGATTTCGCCCCTAAAATCCAAGGTAAACAAAGATGGGTACTTCCTTTGCACCTCATCCTATTACCTTCATATGTTTACTTGAATATCATGGTGATTCCACATCATTCATACATATCTCATCTTAGGTCAGCACAAAAACCCCATCTAAGAAGACATTCTCAATATGGAATGTAGAAACTTGTTGTGTCACCTGGACAGCTCTAGTAGTAATGTTCAACTTTAAATTCTATCTATCATCCTAAAATTATATATATTGTATCAACACATTACTCAAAAGTCATACTTGCTAGCTTTTTTTACCAATCATGGCATGTGTCCCATAGTATTCCTTGAAGTATAAAAAAGGCGATGTATCCATCCTTTTTTTTAGATACACTGACACTGGAACACTTGTGAGTTCTTTTTCAGCATCAAAAGAAATGCTGACGCTGGAACCTATCATTCCATACAAGGAAACATCATTCCTAGTCAACCTTATTAGGGGTGAAACAACAACACTATCTTCACCTTACTAGGATTTACACAACCTACTTAGAAGACATATCATGATCCTATAAAGACATTTAATCAACCCCACCTCACTCTTGTTTGACTTGTCTCATAGTTATTGCTACTTCAACAACCTTAAGGTTTTTGAAGAAATATTGATCATATTTTTTACCATATTTGAAATACTTTGACATGTCATCATTCAAAGCTTGATATAACTTGTATGACATGACCGGAACACTTTGTTCCTCCTATTCATAAATTCTATTTGTACATTGGTTAGTCTAAAGGACATAACCATGAACTCATCATGGTCATGTGAATTATGTCATCCAATCTGACTCTTATGCATTGATATTTGATCATTGGTTTATCTTAAAGGAACACGATACACATATCTTTTGATCAACAAACCATCTATCCTTGATAGTGGTCTTGCCTAGCTATCATTGAACCATACACAACATTATAGAACCACTTTTGCTTTTCCTTCTAAACAACATTTAGAGGATCATCATAAACTCTATCTCTCCATCTCTTTAAGGGGAAGGAATGCTTGATATGTTCATTTAGTAAACATCTCCAACCTTCACATACTTCCCATACTGTTGATACATTATGGATACTAGGATTTATTACCTTGGTTTCCACCTCATGTGCTATAAGTAACTCACATCCTTATCTCGTCTACTTTTACCAACATAACAAATCTCAAGTCATATAAGAGGAGTCTTCCTAATTATTGGAAGGCTCAAAAGCAAACTCATCACAAAATTCATGATCTTGGAACCATTGTCCAAGCAACCTTATGCTATAATAAGCTATCCACCCTCATGTTTACAATGAATCCATGCATACCAAGTGGAAATGATCCACTTGAAAGATGTGTCCTAGAAAGGAAATACACAAAGGGGAAACACACTTCCAACGTCACAACATAATTGTTGAAGGGTCACTAGCAAAAAGATAACCAATTCTATTTTCATTATGCAGGTTACAAATTCTTATGTATCATTTTACCTTTTTCATTTCGGGTTCCTTGACATTAGCATAGGAATCATCATGATTAACATATCTCATTACTCCTTTGATGACTATTTATCACACTTGGGTATGTTGTCTTATTCTATTATGTTTTTCAACCACTTATCAACAAGTAAATCATCATATTCCACATTTTCTTCATTAAACATGGATCATCTCCCTTAATTTCTTTCACATGCCATGCTGATTTTCGTTAAAATTTTCTTACATACATAGGTTGGTCTGAGATTAACTCAGGTTCTACCTTATTCCTTTGTCATTGTTCCCATTCATCTTCTCATTTTGTAC
The DNA here is from genome assembly GCA_963693085.1 of Alisma plantago-aquatica. NCBI lineage: Eukaryota > Viridiplantae > Streptophyta > Magnoliopsida > Alismatales > Alismataceae > Alisma > Alisma plantago-aquatica. The sequence continues at coordinate 423,755,108 of OY856414.1, read as the reverse complement.
TTGTTATAGGAGTTCTCTCTATCTTATGTGGATTTCATACCTTTATTCACTTTATAAGAATAGACTTATCTATCTTTTACTTTATTATCTTCTTGAATAACATCATCAAGAACTCCTCTTTTTCTCATTTGTATTCAGATTTAAATACCATGGTGTTATATATTTCTCTTATAGTTACCAAACATTCAAGTTTTGATAGATTATGATACAATTCTCATCTTCTTTAAGGTATGATTGAGATATTCACACCATGATTTCTTATTTGTTATGCTATTTAGATTGTCTCAAAATGACTACTTGATCAGAGTAATCATAAAGATAACAATCTAAGAGTTCTATACTTACCTTTCTTCAATAATTGAATACCTGGCCAGGGCATCCAAGTACTGAGATTAGGCAGCATGCACCATGTTTTTGTGTCACGTTCCTAACTTAGACATCATCCTAGTCTTAAATCCTAATGTCCTTGTAGACTCAGTGAACCTAAAGCTCTAATACCAACTTGTGAGAACCTGTTACACTAAACAAGATTACTCAAAACATAAAGCAAAATCGATCACTAATTAATCACATACCCAAAAATATGGGTAAATATAAATTGATTTCAACGTCAGCACCCGCTCAAAAACATTTTCATAAGAGCCCAACATCTTTCTTATATTCATACTATGCCAAGAAATTGATACAAATTATTCTATCGCCTTGGCCACAACATATATACACAAGAGAACAATATTTGTATATGCCACACAACAAACATTAACATGTTAAAACAATTTTGATTTGTTTGAAATACCATATACAAACTTTTCCTGTCCGGACCTGAGAGTACAGGGATGACTCTAGGACACACTAGACATCTAATCAACTTTCTTAAATATTCATTGCTATAGTTCCTCTTTTCTGCCAGTTTTCATCACTTCCGATTACCTAAAAAAATGTGGTGAACCACAAGGGTGAGACTCATGTCCCAGTAAGAGATATAACCTCCAACAATGTTTATTGATTACACAATATATAAAAGAGCAGATAATAACTATCATCATTAGCCAGACTATCGTCCTTTATCTTATTGATAATATAAGCAATTAAGTAGCATATGAATATCTAGCATCATGAGCAAGTCTAATAACATAGCATAGCTAACAACATGAGCATGTCTAATTGGTTGAACATATCAACATGATAAGAATAGATAACAATATAAGCACAACTATCTGGATAAGCATTATTAGCAGTATATACATCTCTAGTTATAAAGGCATGGCTAGCATGCTAAATATAACTAACAACATGAGATAGCTAGCATCATGATTATAATCAGCAGTAGCAGTATAGTTATCAACATAATCATGGCTACTATATGTACACATCTACAATCTTAAGCATATCCACAACATAAGTATATCTACTATCTCTTAATTGCACTAAGCATCATCTTTATGTAAAGATAACAAACAAGGGTTATCATCCAATGTGAAACGTTGTGTATAACCCTAAACAAATATGCTACATGATTGTATTATATCTTTTAGTATGCCCTGGGGAATTTGAATCATACCATTCAAAGTCCAACTGACCCCTGTGAAGGGCTATTTGGTTCCGTACAAGATCTAGGAGTGTCAGTATCCTAAGATCTCTTCCCCTCGATCAGTATGAGCAAAAAGGAAGTGACATATCAGTCAAAGTTGCCACCACAATGACATATAGTCAAGGTGATAACAACTAGTCCGCCTGTGGTACAGGTCATGGCACTAGAAACTGGGTATACAAAACCCTCTAATCTGAGGTACAACCGTAGTTGTCCTCAATCACATCATGTTATAATCACCGAGACACAACCGTAGTCGTTCTCAATCACATCAGATGTATGAGGCATGACCATAGCCAACCTCCACAATCTGCATTGTGGATGACAAGGATATATCCTCAACCTATCACCCCCACATACTCAACAGTATGCGCTCTGAGTTTCCCTTAGGAATACTTGTTTCACCATCCATCAAGTTCTGACACTGAAGATGGCTCTACGGCACAGGGCACTACATGATTTGAGTTGCACTTGATTAGTTATGTCAATTGGGTGAATTATGGCTGCATCAAATAAGTGGACATACAAACCCTAATTCACTTCTAGCAAGCATATAAATATCACTACTTTGAAAAGATATAAAATGTGTTAAACATAATTTCTCATCTCATCATCACATGGTACTATTCACTTGCCATTCAGGAGACCATACTAGTCATCATACTATCACAAGATATAAATCCTTTTCACAATATTATACGGTATCAACCCTTGTCAACATAAGAGGATTACACCTCATTCAGGGCTCAACCATGCCCGAAGGCCATTAAGACCATCATATTATCACAGGATATAAAATCCTTTTCACAATATCACAGGGTATCAACACTTATTGACACAAGGGGATTATACCTCATTTAGGGCTCAACCATGCCCAAAGGTAATTAAAACCATCATACTATTCCCTACAAGATCATCATTATCTTTGCATGCCTTATAACAAGGCTCAACAACATCACTTACATATAATACGCCAGATCAACACAATATTGCATTAATGAGCTAGGAGATATTCATAAACAATCATGGTAGGGTTATATTAACATTAAGAACATTCCTTTATTACATCAACATGCAAGGAATCTAGATATGATTAACTCTCATCATATTCATAATGCACATGTTTAGCATAAGAAAGTATCAACCATGTGGCTATGATAACTACCAATTAACATATCAAGGTTATGATCATATTAAGGAGGTTATTCCACCATCATTCTGTCATATAAGAATGTTAAACATGAATACTCATATTTATCTATTTGCATTAGAGTTAGGTTCACAAGATAAATTATATTAATGTTACTAATCAGCACTCATACCCAAACCCTAACTCACGGCATCCCCATTAGATCATGGATGCATAAGGTGAAGCATCACCATCACATTCCATACTATTCTCAAGTATGAAACCACACATAAATCAAGGTGTAACCATTGGGTTATAGCATACTAGGGTTTCAACAACAATAACATAGTACTCCATGATTGTATTAGTCATTCAAGGACTATTCATACCCAATTACCATCATTTAGTTATATTAAATCTAGGTATAACAAGTTATACCTCATTAGGGTTACATATCAACACAATATAGTTATCATCCCTTCTATTCATATGAGTGAATAGGTAAGACTACCTTATTAAGGGTAACCCTCCATTTGTTCAATCATCTTTCAACCCATATCACCATACCACTATGTCACCCAGAACCATTGGATGTTTAAAAGGTAAGATCATTGGTTGTTTTCATAAGTAAACACCTTGGATAAACCACCTATGAAGTCCTTGAGTTGTGCTCTAGAAAGAGTCACCATTTAACCCTAGACATCCCTTGATTAACAACACAAAAAGTTCCATTGAGAGTAGGGTAAAACCCACAATTGACTGTTCATTTAAAACAAGCCATCCATTGTCAACAAGTAAGCTCCTTAAGTTGATCATATAAAGGAAACCATCTAAATCACATTATTAGGACCAACATATTACATTATACATCATTCTACTTTCTTGGAGGAATAAACATTAGATCTTGACCATTGAGTCAAGTTCATATGCTAAAACCATCAATTACAGTATAGGTTCGACCATTGCATCAAGTGACCCAAGAAACCGTTGGTATAAGGCTTAATTGATGCTACAAATATATGATTAACTCACCATAGATTTGGAGATCTAATCCACCATCATTAGTGACCATTAAGTCAGCATAGGTTGTTAGATCAACACTATATTCATTAATCAACATCAAATATTAAGCTAATGTCATCATCGATTGATAACATTATTAGGGTGCTTAATGGTTGATCATTAAACTTCTAATTGATCCAAAACCTGACCTAAGGGGGTGACCATAGGTTGTCACCATAATATGACACCTTTTATCATGACCATTAGTTGTCATGAAGATAACACCATAGGGTTGTTGCTATTGTACCATCATCGGGTCATGGGTTTATAGAAGAAATTAGCTTAAACCCTAAAATTGACCATTGGTTGGTAGGTGCTTAGCACCATAGGTTGTAAAACCAACCTGATCCAAGTCATATTATACCTTAAGAATAACGTACACATGATCACAGATTCATATATAACTGAAATCAGAATAGGGGACATTATAAAAATCAAAATCCAAGTCAAGCATAGCTTTTTAGTGCATGGATCATCATTTTCAAGCAAGAACATGATCTTGAAAGCTTATGGTAAGCAATAAACGTGAAGCAAGTTATAAAACTTGACTCTAATGAGAAGATAAAACCCCACATAGAAGAAAAATCGAGCAGGTAGGGTAGAAAATCCAAGAATAAGCTATGAATTCGTCCATCTAGCACCTTTCTTCATCAAATGAGCAAACTCTAAGCATAAGAAGCAAGAAAGGTAGGTTTTTAGTGCTTTAGAGCGATTTCTACCATAGAACAGCAAGGTTACGACCTGTAGAAAGGTAGGAGGAAGGATAACAAAGAAATAAATGGAGGAAAGAAGGGGATTCTTACTCTTTTAGGTCAAGATCACTAGAAGGAAGCTTTTCCAACCCTAAAATGAAGTCAATTGCAACCCTAGATTCTTTTTCCAAGAAGGTCCCCACTTTCTTCTTCCTTGGATAGGAAAATTCATAGCAGCACAGAGGGAGAATGGGGTTGGGAGAAGGAGGGAAGTTGTGGAGATAAAATGGCTCATTTTGGTGCTTGGGGATAAGTATATGAAACTTTAAGATAAAGAAAAAGAAAAGGTTGAAGTTCTAGTATCTATCCAAGTGTCCATGGCCTTAATTTATTAAGAATATACAAGAACACACACAAGAATCTCACCCACCATCTGTATAGACCTACTTAGCTTTCCTTTGTCAAATTTCCCAGCCAATCAAATAATTCATTAGTTGATAGCTACTAAAGGTAGCACATCCATGAAGGGGTAAACCTTAAAATACCCTTGGAGAAAACACCTTCAAACCAAGGTTTAAATAGGTTCCCCATGTCTCAAAAAGCTCAATATTGATGATATAATATCCAAGGAACATAATGCAAGTGATAAATTGCAAAGAACGCCTTTCAATCGGGTAGCAGAAAAGTCCAAAATGTGCATAAAATTGCATAAAATTCTCAACCAATGTCCAAATTGGACCAAATCTAAAACTTAAGCTTGTATTATGATTTCAAAGAATATCACAAGGTTATATTAGAGTTCTAAACATTCAATTATGGTAATTAAGCTTATTCAACTCATTAAGCAAGTTTAGGGGCCTTACAAAGTTGGTGACTAGTACACTAATGGAAGGGACAACTCCTTCTTGTCTGTTCTAGTAGGACGGCAGAAGTTCTAGGCAGTCTGTGTGGACTTTTCTAGATGTAGGAGGACATTCTCTACCACTAGGAGCACAACGTCAACCTATTTTCCATGATGTAGACCAAGAGGTGCAGCAGTCCTACTGTCTGTGGTACAGATCAAAGGGCACATTAGTCAGACGAGTCTTAGTGCAACTAGAAGACAGTTGTGCATCTAGGATGATGAGGAGATGTCATTGTACTTGCTCCAGGATCGTGTATATCCTCAAAACCATCCTTCCCATATTATAGTTATTGACGCGATCTGCTGGTCTATGGGGAATATGGTGACAAAAAATGGTTTTGCTACCTATTCTTTAGCCATTTTTCCCAACAGTGGTATCATAGCCAACGTCAATTTACTATATTATGGGGTAATAAATATGATAGGGTTTCGGTTTTTTCATTCAATTATTACATGTGATGTGAATAATTTCATGTACAATCAAATACCATGATAATCCTAAACTAATATATATACATATATAATATATATGAAATTTACATGTGTCACCCTAAAAGCGGTTGGTGGATGTGTAGAATGATTATGGCCAATAAACCCTATCATATGTGCATGGTTGTGTGGTTGGTTAATCTTTTTTATCTCGGTCTGCATATAGAGCCTCCATCTTATCTTTCCAATGTAAAGTTAATTCTCTCCTACCTTTGCTCCCGTCGAATGTAACTTGAGGTTTCCCTATAATCACGTAATAACACTATAGTTGACTTTCATGTTTAGATGAAGAATGACACCAACCGCATGGAGGATACAATTGGATGGAGGGCCCGAGCTGACCGTCTAGCGGGGTTGAGATGACCGATTTTACCGAGATGACAAGGAGCCTAGAGGACCAGACGAATTGACCATTTGGAGGAGCCAAATGATCAGCTACAGGAGGAGAAAGTGGTCATTTAGAGGAGCCACACGACTAGTTGGAGGGGACCAATCGACTGGCCAAGAGGTGAGCTGATAGGTTTAAGGGTTGAATCAATCAACCTGGATTGCATTAGGTTGGCCATAACCATCGTGTTTTTGCATGTGATGGTGATTCCTTGTGGCTCCAAGGAATTACATTAGGCTGTCTATAACCATTTCTTTCATTTATTACATATTTTTATTGTGGAATACAGTATGTATATGATATGTACTATATATGTAGTGATTGGATAATGTATATATATTTATAAATACAAACTCCCTAAAAGAAATTTTATATTAAGTTTTAGATGCTTTCCAATAGCAACCCACATGTAAATCTTGATCGACCAAGTGTAGGTTACACCTACACATGGTGTACCGCCTATCTCGTGGAAGTGTACCGGTAGATATGTAGGTTCTGCCTTGGTAGGGTGCATATCTTTCGTGTTGGTTGTTGGGTCAGGCTCAAACTAGTGATTCTTAGAGCATCTAAACCTAGAACCATGTAGATGAGTATGTCAAGGAGTTGTGTGTAACATCTATCCAGAATTATATATGATGCAATTGGCAAAAGTTTCCTACCTTGGTAATTGACTATGTTTTACGATGTTGATCGGGCCATAGTTGAATTATCTTAGATGTGGCCCACTAGAATATTGTATGCTGTAATATTTTGAATTGATATGTGAGGGCTATCAATTTGAAATAAAATAGTGGGAGAAATAGTAATTAAAGATCTAATTAATATTGTCAAAATTTTCAAATCAAATCAAAAGTTTTGACAAATGCAATTTTTCTCTTGTGAAATCAAATGATGAACAAATCTGAATTGTGATCGGTCCTTAAGAAGGACAAATTTGATGATACAAATTTTTAGTAGTGGTTTTGGACTTTGAGAAGGGTTCTCAATGAAGAGTGTAAGATCTGCGTCCTCGATAAACCAGTGCCAGAAATACCTACTCATGATGCACCTAGGGCACAAGTGGATACTTACTGGAAGCATGCCAATGATGCCTTAGAGATAAAGTAACTTATGCTTAGCTGCATGAACTATGAGTTGAATGAGCACTGTGAGGATGTGAGTGTTCTTGAGATGGTAACATGTTTTAAGAAAGTGACACTTGGCCTTACAAAGCAAGAAAGGGACGGTATCCTAAAGGTGTTACTTGAGTCTAGGCTAACAGAGGGAACCTCAATAGAAGAACATGTGCTCAATATGATTGGACATGTGTATCATCTTGAAGAACTAGGATTCACCTTGATCCAAGAGTTGGTTGACCACATGTTAGACTTGCTTGCCATGTTGATTCATGCTAAAGCGAAATTGAAGAAGGACAAGCCCGTGATGATGATCAGCGGAGTTGAGTCCAAGGATCAAAGTAATGCCAAGAAGAGTTTTGAGGTCGAGCCCAAATCCAAATCTTCAACACTCAACATAAGGTGAAAGAAAAGTACAAGAGGAACTCATCCTTTGTACTTGAAGGAATTTAGGAAGAAGAAGATGGGGATGGTGATCTCCACTTCAAGTATGTATGTATTGAGATAAACCTATCTACTTCTTCATCATGGGTACTTGATATCGTATGTCGATATGCAAGATCTGAAAGGAAGTAGGCCTTAGGAAAAAGATGAGGTGGAATTGTGAGTTGCTAATGGTGCAAGAGTTGCGGCCAGTGTAGTTGGAACCTATAGTATATCTCTGTCCACATGGCTTGTAATAGAGTTAAAGAACTACTATTATGTACCTACTATAAATATAAACATCAATTATATATATTGTATGGACAATTATGCATTTGAATTCCATATTAAAAATGGTTGATGTTCTAATTTAAATGAGGAGATCTTTTATGGAAGTGTCCCAATGTCTTATGGTCTTTACTTGTTAGATCTAAATATGGATGTTTATAACGTAAATACCAAAAGACTAAAACTCAAAAAATCAAAAAAAACATACATTTTGCATTGTCCTATAGGACACATGAATGAAAATCATATATCTAGACTCCATAAGGATGGTTATCTACACTCTTTTGATCTAGAATCAATGGAGACATGTGAATCTTGTTTATTGGGCAAGATGGATAAGACCCCTTTAACTGGTAACAATGAGAGGGCTAGTGATCTATTATGACTCATTCATACTGATGTGTGTGGACCTTTTAGAACAACCGCTATAGGTGGGTATCAATACTTCATTACCTTTACTAATTACTTCAGTAGGTATGGCTATGTTTATTTAATGTTACATAAGTCAGAAACTCTTGAAAAGTTCAAGGAGTTTATGAATGAATTACAGAACCAACTTGCTAAAAGTATTAAAGCACTTTGTTCTAATTGAGGTGGAGAATAGTTGAACCAAGAGTTTGAGAACCTTCTTAAAGCCTATGGGATTGTATCCCAATGGACTCCACCTAGAACACCACATCATAATGTTGCGTCAGAAAGAAGGAATCACACATTGTTAGATATGGTGCGATCAATGATGAGTTTAGCTAAGCTTACGGCTTCTTTATGGGGGTATCCTCTAGAACCACCGCATTTACACTAAACTAAGTTCCATTTAAATCAATTCAAAAGACACTATATGAGATATGGCATAGAAAATGTCCCAAAGTGTCTTTTATGAGGATTTGGGGATGTGAAGCTTATATTAAGAGAATGTTTCCTGATAAGCTTAGTCCTAAATTTGATAAATGTTATTTTGTTGGATATCCTAAAGAAACAATAGGATATTACTTTTATTCCCAATCTAACAACAAAGTATTTGTTGCCAAGGATGTTGCATTCCTTGAGATGGATTTTATTTCCAAAGGAATTAATGGGAGGAAAGTAGAACTTGAAGAGGTTCAAGACCAACAAGAGAACCTAGAAATGATAGATGAACAATAGGAACAAAGAGAATCACAAGGTGTTGTAGAATCTCAAATTCCTCAAGTTACATAGGAACCTCGTAGATCTAATAGGACACGCCTTGATCCTGAAAGATTTGGATATCTAGTGACTCATGAAGGCAGTGAATTGGTCATAGATGATGAGTTGGTAACCTATCAAGATGCTATGGAGGGACCAGAGTCTGCGAAATGGCTTGAAGACATGAGATCTGAGATGCAATCCATGTACACCAATAAGGTATTGACCTTGGTGGATCCACCTGAAGGGATAAAACCCATAGGGTACAAGTGGGTCTTCAGGAAGAAGACCGACATGGATGGAAAATTTCAAACCTATAAGGGCAAATTGATTGCAAAGTGTTTCAGACAAGTTCAAGGGGTTAACTATGACAAAACCTTTTCTCCAATGGCCATGGTTAAGTCCATCAGGATCATGCTTGTTATTGCATTTTATCATGACTATGAGATTTGGAAGATGGATCTTAAAACCGCATTCCTTAACAGGAATCTTGTTGATGATGTATACATGACACAATCTGAGGGTTCTATAAATCCAAAGTTTGCAAATAAAGTTTGTAAGTTACAAAGGTCAATCTATGAATTGAAGCAAGCATCTCAGAGCTGGAATCTTCATTTTGATGAAACAGTCAAAGAGTTTGGCTTCATTCAAAATGAAGATGAACCTTGTATGTACAAGAAGGTTAGTGGGAGCATAGTGACATTCCTCATATTATATGTAGATGACATATTACTTATGGGGAATGACATCCCTACTTAATAAAGATATGGCTTGAAAATACATTTTCTATAAAAGACTTGGGAGGAGCATCCTACGTCTTAGGGATAAAGATCTATAGAGTTAGATCCAAAAGGCTTCTTGGACTAATTCAAAGCACATACATTGATAAAGTATTGAAGTGGTTCAGCATGGAGAACTCAAAGAGAGGAAACATGTCTATGTGTCATGGTTTCCCCATCTCTAGAGCTCAATGTCCTAGTTCTTGTAAAGAAAGGGAATGCATGAGGTTGATTCCATATTTCCCAGCAATTGGATCAATCATGTATGTAATGTTATGTACCCATCTAGATGTCTCGTATGCCTTGAGCATGACGAGCATATATCAATCAGACCCAGGTGATGCTCACTAGATAGTCGTGAAGAACACCTGTGAAGAACATCCTCAAGTACTTGAGAAGAACTAAGGATCAGTTCTTGGTCTACGGTGGAGAGGAAGAGTTGGTAGTAAATGGTTACATCAATGCAAGCTTCCAGACTGATCAAGATGATTACAAATTGCAATCAGGATTTGTGTTTTGCCTAAACAATAGAGTTTTAAGATAGAAGAGTTACAAGCAAGAGATAGTTGTTGATTCTACAATAGAGGTTGAGTATATTATTGCATTGAATGCAAAAAAAGGAGGTTGTAAGGATCAAGAAATTCATTTTTGAACTTAGGGTTGTTCCAAGCATCAGTGACGCAATTGAGCTATATTGTGACAACAATGGAGCTATCGTACAAGCTAAGGAAGCCAAATCACATCAGCGCTAGCATATACAAAGGCAGCTCAATCTCATACGAGAGATCGTACAGTGAGGAGATGTAAAGATTTGCAGAGTACCAACTGAGAACAATGTTGTTGACCCCTTGACAAAGGCACTTTCACAGAAGAAGCATGATGGTCATGTTAGATCACTTGGGATCAGATTCATGGGTGATTGTCTCTAAGTATAAGAGGGAGTCTATTGATAAGTATGCCCAAAGAGATAATCATATTATAATTGTAATGGCATAATTTGTAATTGATTTGATTAATAAATAAACACAACCTTCCAATTTATTCTGTTTAATTCAGTTATGAGATAACAATGTAACACTATAAATGTCTAAAGAATAATATTACTCGATGACGTATGTCTTCAAGTACGTGACTTGAGGAAATCAAATCATACTGATGTTAAGATTACATATATTCTCATTATGTCCCTGGTCAGTTGTTATAGTGGAAGGTTGATAGACAACAATGACACATGAGATCAGAGCGTGAGTTGGTTGATGACAGAATCCCATTAGTCATGATATGGCTATATCAAACCAATCACACAGATACATGTTATATAACAGTGTATCGTACAGACCCACCATAAGACTGACTCATGGAAACCATTGCCATGGTATGTCATTGTCAGCTCTCGCAGTGGAGGTAGTGTTTGTGGTTCTTAGACTTGAAATCATTGCACTCATCACATGTCATTTGATACACTTTGACATCTTCAAATGCAGTCCTGAAACATGGGTTGTTATAACGGTGATGATTGGGTGACTATGACACATGGGGACTGATGAGTGATAGAGATGGGATTTGTCCCTCCTTTAGGAGTATGATATCCTAGGCCTCTTGATTAGCGAGACTAAGAAATGCATGGCCATGCACATGTGATTCAATATGTGATATTGACCTTAAATATATCTTATACAGTCTACTCTGGTTCAAGAAACAAGATTGAATATTGAAGAGGGTGACTACTCCATACCTTGAGTTCAATCTGGATATCAGTGGCAAAGAAATTATACAAACATTGTAATGCCAAGATCATATTGTAGGTTGAAGTTGTTCCCAAACTTTCCATTCATTTGTGTAGCACTGATCTGCAACTAGGTACCACTTTTTACTTGTGATGTCATAAGTTAGTTATGTACATTCACTTTCAATGTGATATGGGACCTATAGGGTCACACACATAGGTCTTGACTTAGAAGAGGAGTTTAATATTGAACTATGATTGAATTGATTATTGAAGTGTTGAGGTATTCAATTCACATAGAAGATCGGCTAGCTACACTGCCAAACGACCATCTCACCCTGTCAGGCAGTCGTTTGAAGTGCCAGACAGTCGCCTCAAATATTCAGACTACCATTTGGATTGTTAAGTTGATTAGAAGATTGAATTGGCTAAGTTCTACCCAAACTGAGGTGTGACACTCTATTGAACCAATCGGCTTGTCTTGGGTCATCAGAAGACTGTTTGGATGAGCGAGACACCCGTCTCACATGTGTGAGATCACTCACTTCAGGGGAAATTTGATTGTAATAAGGAATTAGTGTTGACGTCATGTCATGCGTTAATTGGATTCGAAATTACCAAATTCATATGTGATTGGGAAACTACAAAATGACCATCTCACAGTGTGAGATGACGGTCTCATGTGTCAAATGGTCGTATGGGTCACTAGATGGCCATTTGGGTGTTCGCATGTTGTGAAAATTTGAGATATTTTGGTCCCTTCCACTCCCGCATAGATTGGGAACCCTGACCTTGGCCTCTACTATAAATAGAGGGATACTAGGGGCCTCCCAGAGTACAACACAGATAATTGAGAATTAGTTTCTCTGACAATTGTTGTCCTCTTTGGTTGTGGTAACCAAGAGAGCCCAAACAAGTCCTACCCAGCTAGAGAGGGTTAGCTATGGGAGAGAACAGTTGAGGATCATTGTTGTGGGAGAGTAAGTTGGTGACTAGTATGCCAACGGGAGGGACAAGTCCTTCTTGACCATTCTAGTAGGATGATATGAGTTTTAGGCGGTCCGTGTGGACTTCTCTAGAGGTGTGAGGTCATTGTCTACTGCTAGGAAAGCAATGTCAACCTGTTGTCTGTGGTGTAGACCAAGAAGTGTGGTAGTCCTGCTCTGCATTGTGCAGATCAGAGGGCGAGCAGTCAGACGAGTCTCGGTGCAACTTTAAGATAGTTGTACATCTACAATGATGAGGCGATGTTGTTATACTTGCTCCAGGACCAGGTATATTCTCAAAACCATCCTTCCCATATTATAATTATTGACGCAATCCACTGGTCTATGGGGAATATGGTAGATTAGAAAATTTGTTTCCTTTGCCTATTCTATAGTCATATTTCCCAACATTTATGTCATGTAATAACTCTCTTTTGTAATTATAGAAAGTTACTATATAAGTTCAAGGATTTATTTTTCAAGTTTCCATTATACTAACAATCATCTCTCTCTCTAGTGGAGCTCTCGCCTCTCTCTAGGGTTACCCGGCGGCTACCTCTGGGGGGAGGGAGCGCTGCTTCAGCGTCTTCCTCCCCCTGGCTCTCATCATCTTCGGCCTGGATTCGAGTGAATGCGATCCATGGAGAGAGGGAACCTTGCTGGATGCTATCGGTCGAGGTTGTACTTGGCTTGGAAGAGGGGAGATGTGGCGAGCAAGTTGAAGCTCAGATCTGGGGTGATCGTGGCTGCATCGACATTGTCGGCTTCAGCTCGTTAATAGGGACAGATGGAGAGGTGTTGCGTCGCTGGATCTGGCTTCTCGCTCTGTTGTGACGTCATCTTAGGCGGAGCAAGGGAGGCCTTCAATCTCCTTCTCCAAGCCTGTCCTTTCTTCTCAAGCTAGGTATTGGTTTCGTCCACTGTATCGGCAGCGTCGCTACATCAAGCTTGCTATGCTGCCAGTGGCACGTCCTTGGTTGGCGCCTGCATCTGGCCTTGGGCCTCCGGATGGCCGATCAAAGGTTTTTCGTCTCCAGGCGGCGCGGCTCAGCTGAAGGTGACGATCGAGCTCCCAACTCTTTCTTATCCGCTGTTCCGGCCAGGGTGAAGGCGATCGGGCCCTCAAAGTTCTTCTTTGCTCTGCCGGTAGATGGCCAATGTCCATATGGTGCTGCGCGGGATGGGTCATGGGGGCGGCTCTCCTCTCCCTCTTGGTTTCCTCTGCAGCATGGAGGTTCGGTTCATGAGTGTCCTTCTCTAGGTTCTGGAGGCGCACCTCTAGTCGGATTCGGCCATGTTTTTGATGGCTGGGTGGCTTCCAGGTTCTTGTGAAGAACACCTGCAAGGTGGTTGATGATTCGGCAGCAGTGGACGCTTTGGGTTAGAGCTTTCTCCTCCTGGGAGGTGTGGGTTGTGTCCCTATGGGCTCGGTTGCGGTTCTTCTTTGTTGCAGTGTTTGGGACACTTTTGGTGTTCGATGCATTGCCTCAGGACAACCAGTAGCTAGTTGTGTTCAAGCGGTGATCTCCGGACCTCAAGTAGTCTGGTCGTCTGTTCCTGGCATTTGATGGCTACATCCTGTTGCTGTGAAGATGTGAAGTTGGAACACCTACGAGGTGTTCGATGGAATTCCTCTGTGCGTTCATGTGCATTAGTGCACAGTAGTAGTAGGGACACCCCCGAGGTGTTTGACCTACGACTGGGATTCTGCTGCTATTTGTTTCGTTGAGTTCACCAGACACTATTTGTGGCAACACATCCCATTATCACTCAGATAACGAGGTGTTACGCGAAAATGTGCGGAAAACACCATAACCACAGATTATCAAAAACACAGGTTAATTAAAACCGATTGCGGAAAACTGATAAACTGTGAAACTATTACTTTCCAGTCCTCATCCTGCACAGAAACATGTCATATAAATATGTACATACACAAGATCTGACACATGTCCACAGCTCAGGAACAGCTGTCCATCCATCACATGAGTTCACCACCTGTTCATATGTACATAAAGGCCCACATCCGGCCAACAACAGGATATACAGATATCATCGAACGATCTTCGTGAAACATCGTCAAAACACTGCCAAGGACCTGAGAGTACAGGGATGACTCTAGACTCTACTACAAAACATCCAAAACAGCAGCATGTCCAACGCTTTCCTTCTACTGCTCCTCAAGCTGCTCGTCCGCAACACCACAACCTCGACCACATCTACCTCGACCACCTAAAAAGGGTGTAAACCAGCGGAGTGAGACAATTGAACAATTGTCCCAACGGGAAACATAGCTCCCCACCGCAACTATAGAACTTCAGCAAGATAAACTATTACAACAATTATAATATGAGCAGATATATCGGAAGCAGTTATATATATAGCAAGATCATTCTTACCGGCAAGCATACCAGCTGTACCAAAGCATATAACCAGATGTCTTTCAAAGGGACATGATTATCAAGATAAGATATATCACTATGTACCATGATTATTAGAACCGGGTATAGTGCCATATAACCTGATTATCAAGATAAGATAGATTACCACATGACCTGCAAGGTATAATGGAATATTACACAAACAAGGCCTCAACCAATGTTTCGTATTTGATATGACTAGTAAATACTAAACGGTTGTATTACATTTTATTATGCCCTGAGGATTTGAACCGTACCGTTCAAATCCAACCTTCGGTTACGAAACCCAAGCCGGTGCCATACGAGGTCAATGGAAGAGTCGGACTCCACGACCTCCCACCTCATGGTCAGTACATGAGTACAACACAAGCAGGACCGCAGTCACATGCTGAAGTGGTCTAAGCCACAGGGTTAGCTCCATAGGCTACCCATTCTCTAGCCCGCCTTGGTACAGGTCACGGTGCTAGTAAAACTGAGCCACGGGCCTGATCACCGTGCTCTGAGCCATGAACGCATTCATGCTCCATAAATCACATATCTTGAGCCATGGGCCTGTTCACCATGCTCTACACACATATCTGAGTCTGCAACTGAAGTTACACTCTTACCTCCTCATTTTCAGGCTAGGAGCAACCTACACATATTCAACAATATGCGCTTCCAGGTTAACCCGTAGGAAAACCCGTTTCACCATCACCAAGTCCTGACGATGATGGATCTATGGCCAGGGCAAACTACATGATGTATTTCACTGTGCTTAATTAGTATCTTTTATATGGATTGCAAGATTCAACCAAGTTGTATAACATGCAATATGTAACAGAAAGTAAAGAACATATATTATAATCTGATCACATCAACCTGATCCATCTCAAGGGTCCAACATCACATGTTACCACTTGGCCTCTTGCCAACCATCCAGATCCATCTCAAGGATCATCACATACCACTGGGTCTCAATCCTTCATCATGTACTGTCACTGCCTCTTAAGGCCCACATCATCATCATGGGACCAACACATCACATACATAATCTTATAGAGCAATTATCAAAATACTATTACTCATTACATATGTCACATAGCCCTTTCATGGCTAAGTCATCACCTGCATGGTTAGGGTACACAATAATCATAGATTCAACATAAGGAATATGCTCACTATCATGAAATATCATTCAAGATAATCTACTTATCAATATGACACTTATTTGGTAACCAAGTATGTTAAGTACATCATTAACAAACCATACTGATGCTTACCCTCAATCTCAGGATCATACAAGCAATCAAGGTATATAGGAAACAGATTGAGTATAAGAACCAACACTATTAATAACAAGGTCATTACTATGCCATCAACTATTGTCATATGTATCATGAAGCATCCTTTAACATAATTGTCACTTAGCATCATTATTACCAACATTATGATCATTAAACAAACTACTAGAGTAGTTATCATCATTCTCATTATCATTAACAATTAAGCATAACAGGTCACATCATGCATCTATTACATGAGGGCTATCATCATATACATTACTATCATTAGCATCCTTATTATTTGCAAGGCAACATATTACATATTGATAGTATCACAAACACCACCATCATTTAATTAGTTAATGGATAAGCATCCACTTCCATCACATATGAGGCCATCACCAAAGAAACCCATACCCTCACTATAGCCTCACAACCCTCATCTAAAGCCTATCACCCAACATGGGTATCGACTTCCACACTATCCTTATCGGTCATCACACCATCAACCATATCGGCCACCAACCCTATCGGCCAACACACCACCAACCATATCGGCCACCATTCCTATCGGCCAACACACCAGCACATGAGTAGGGTATCGCCCAACAGGGCTATCGTCCACCATGGCTATTGGCCATTAGGGTATCGCCCATCATGGCCCAAGGCTTATCGCCCAACCCTAACACTCATGGAACTACATGACCCTATCGTCCACCACATGGACAAGGAGATAACTCGACACAAGAGCACCCACTCTATCATCCAACACAAGGACATCCATATCGGCCAACAAGAGGAAGGGTATCATTCATCTCCAAGGTACTCATCATATCGGCCAACAAACCCTAGCTCACCCTATCGCCCAACACATGGGCAAAGGTATCGGCCAACCTTCAAGAGCACAACATATCGTCCACCAAGGTGCCATGTCGGCCACCAAAGAGAGCACCATGTCGCCCAACATGGTCACCCTATCGGCCAACACTCAAGCTAGGTCAACCTATCGACCTCCAACTCAAGGAACTCAAACCCTAAATCATCATATCGGCCAACACAAAGAACAAAGGTGTTGCTCAACCCAAGAAAACTCATATCGTTCAACTTAAGGGAAAGGGTGTCGCCCAACACACCCACAAGGAAGGGATATCGCCCAACCCTAGGTCGTCTTCAACCTCCAACTTAAGGGAGCACAACCCTAAAAAGCAAGGTATACAAGGAACCCTAAACCCAAGAGAGGGATATCGGCCACTAAGGTATATAAGCAAGGTGCACAAGAAAGGAACTAAGCTAGTCTACTAACATGTAACAAGGTTAAAGCTAGAGGTAAGAGAGTTAGGGTTAGAAACTATGCAACCCGCCTTAAGCTCCAAGGAAGAAGATGCACTTTGAGCTCCAAGGTTGTCGGCCACCAAAGCTCCAAAGCACTTCAGGGTCCAAAGCTATCGTCCACCAGGCTGCTCCAGGAAGGTGTATCGGCCACCACTTCAGCTCCAAGGAAGTGTATCGGCCAACACAAGCAAGATGGAGAGGGGTATCGTGCACCAAGGGTGGAGGGGAGACCAAAGGACCAAAGGAGACTAAGGCAAGGAGAAGAGCTACCTATATAGGAGGGAAGGGAGGAGCAACCAAGGTACAACCATGCTATGTGTCGCCCACCCAAGGGACACATGTCCACCAACTCAAGCCACTTCTCATGCAAGCCATAAGGCACTTGTCCAAGATGTGCACCATGTGTCCATCAACCAAGCCAAGCCATCTGGGCGACACAACAAGAGCTACTGGGTGACACACCAGGCAACTGGGCGACACACCACCTGCCCTGGGCGACACAAGGCTCAAGCAAGCCCAAACAAGGAACTCCAAGGCCCAAACAAGCTCAACTCAGGCCCAAAGGACTCAAACAACAAGCCCAAGCCTTCCTCTCAACCCTAGAGGAAGCAAAGAGGGAAAACATCTCACAAGATGGCAAACTTGCCCACAAAACCCTAAACTTGGGTTATTTGCAAGTAGCCCCTCGAACTATCAACAAAGCACAACCAAACCCTAATCACCACTAAAGGTGATTAGTAAGCACCAAAGCACCAAGATCAAGCAAAACAAACAGGGTAAACGCTAAACGCAGGTCAGGGTCCTTACAGCCATAAACCTCTACAAAAGGATTTCGTCCCCGAAATCCGAAGAGAAAAGAAAGGGATACTTCCTCCTCATCTCTTCCTCAAGCTCCCATGTGGCTTCCTCAACGCCACGGTGATGCCAAAGGACCTTCACAAGAACTAGATCCTTTCTCTTCAGCTTCTTGACTCTTCTGTCAAGGATCATCATAGGACCCTCTTCATAAGTCACATCTTTGTCAAGCTCAACTTCAACTGGTTGTATCACTGTTCCTGTATCCGGATGACTTTTCTTCAGCATACTGACATGGAACACTGGATGTAACCTGTGTAACTCTGGAGGCAATTCTAACTCATAAGCCACCTTGCCAACACGTGCTATGACTGAGTAAGGCCCCATATATCTGGGAGCTAACTTACCTTTCCGTCCAAACCTCAACACACCTTTCCACGGAGAGACTTTAAGATACACCTTGTCTCCCACCTGGAACTCCAAGGGTCGTCGGCGATTGTCTGCATAAGACTTCTGCCTATCTTGTGCCGCTTTCAACTGTTGTTGTATCACCTTGATCTTTTCTGTCGTTTGCTGTACTAACTCAGGGCCCAAAAGCTGATATTCACCTGATTCATACCAACACAAAGGAGATCTGCACTTCCTCCCATACAAAGCCTCATAGGGAGCCATGTCAATACTCCGCTGATAGCTATTGTTGTAGGCAAACTCTATCAAACTGAGATGTACGTCCCAACTGCCTAGGAACTGCAAAACACAAGAACGAAGAAGATCCTCCAAAGTCTGAATAGTCCTCTCAGACTGTCCATCTGTCTGCGGGTGGAAAGCGGTACTGAATTTCAACTGCGTTCCCATCGCCCTGTGCAACTGTTCCCAAAAACGACTTGTAAACTGAGGACCTCTATCAGAAACTATCGTTGCTGGCACACCATGCAAACGAACTATCTCATCCACATATACTCGAGCGAGCTTTTCAGCTGTATACGTGGTCTTCACAGGTAAGAAATGGGCAGACTTCGTCAATCTGTCCACTATCACC
The DNA here is from genome assembly GCA_963693085.1 of Alisma plantago-aquatica. Taxonomy (NCBI): domain Eukaryota; kingdom Viridiplantae; phylum Streptophyta; class Magnoliopsida; order Alismatales; family Alismataceae; genus Alisma; species Alisma plantago-aquatica. The sequence goes on along the minus strand of OY856414.1, from coordinate 423,735,521 downwards.
CAAATGGAATCATGATTCCTAGTTTTCCTGGGTAGACTAACTACGAAATCCATAGTTATATGATCCCATTTCCACTGTGGTATAGGAAAAGGTTGCAACGTACCTGCCGGCTTTTGATGATCAGCCTTGACTTGCTGACACACCGCATACCTAGCCACAAACTCAGCTACATCTTTCTTCAAGCCGGGCCACCAGTACAAGTCCTTCAGACTATGATACATCTTGGTGACACCTGGATGCATAGCATACATCGACGTGTGTGCTTCCTCGAGCACCAACTTCCTCAGATTATCAGCATCTGGAACCACCATCCTATTATGATAGCAAACCACTCCATCCTCGGACTCATGGAACCCATCACGCTTTTCGCTGCCAAACTCTGATCTGATTAGTTGTAATGTATCATCTGTTTGTTGTGCATCCTTGATCTGCTGTCTCAACGTGGGCTTGATTTGCATCTGTGCTAAAAGTCCAGCTAACGAGGAAACCTCCATCTGTACGTTCATCTGCCGTAAGGAGACTAACATGTCCCGCCTATGGCATACCAAAGAACTCATCTGTGCCTTCTTGGGAGTAGAAGACTTTCTGCTAAGCGCGTCTGCTACCACATTCGCCTTACCAGGATGATACTCGATAGTGCAGTCATAATCATTGATCAACTCCATCCACCGACGTTGTCGCATGTTCAATTCTTGCTGTGAGAAGATGTACTTCAGATTCTTGTGATCTGTAAAGATCTGACACACTTCCCCATAAAGATAGTGTCTCCAAATCTTTAACGCATGAACCACTGCTGCCAGCTCCAAGTCATGGGTTGGATAGTTCTCCTCGTGTTTCTTAAGCTGTCGCGAAGCAAAAGAAACCACATGATCTTCCTGCATCAGCACACAACCCAAACCCTTCTTGGACGCATCACAGAAAACAACATAGCCTTTTCCAGATTCTAGCAAGATCAACACTGGAGCACTGGTTAGCTTTTCCTTCAAACTTTGGAAATCTTGCTGACATCGATCATTCCAAACAAAAGGTACATCCTTCCTGGTCAACTTCGTCATCGGTAGAGCTATCGAACTGAAGTCCTTGATAAACCTCCGGTAGTATCCTGCTAGGCCAAGGAAACTACGAACTTCCGTCGGCGTCTTCGGCTGTTCCCAATCCGCAACGGATTCCACTTTCTTCGGATCTACTTTGACTCCTTCAGCAGATATCACATGACCTAAGAAAGTCACTTCATCCAACCAGAACTCACACTTACTAAACTTAGCATACAACTGATGTTGACGAAGGAGATTCAACGCTTGACGAAGATGTTGCTCATGCTCTAGCCGGTTCCGACTATAGATCAAGATGTCGTCTATAAAAACTACAACAAACTGATCTAAGAACGGACGAAACACTCTGTTCATCAGGTCCATGAAAGCAGCAGGTGCCTTGGTTAATCCAAACGGCATAACCACAAACTCAAAATGACCATACCTCGTCCTAAAAGCTGAATTTGGTATGTCATCCGCCTTTATCCTTAACTGATGATATCCAGACCGTAGATCGATCTTCGAAAACACTGTAGCACAACGCAACTGATCGAACAGGTCATCTATCCTCGACAACGGGTACTTATTCTTGATCGTGACCTTGTTCAACTGTCGGTAGTCTATACACAACCACATCGAACCATCCTTCTTCTTAACGAACAACACGGGAGCACCCCAAGGTGACGTGCTCGGTCTGATGAAACCTTTCTCCAACAACTCTTGTAACTGCTTCTTCAACTCTACCATCTCTGCTGGAGCCATCCTATAAGGTGTCTGTGCAATCGGCTGCGTTCCCGGAACCAGATTGATCTCAAAATCGATCTCTCGGGGTGGAGGAACACCAGGAAACTCCTCGGGAAACACATCTGCAAACTCTCGGACTACTGACACTTCTTCAAGGTTAAGGCCTTTTGCCTTGGTATCCACAATGGTATCCACAACGTGAGCTAAGAACGCCTCACATCCTTGTCGCAACAACCTATCTGCCACCATAGCTGACACCAGACACGTCGGAAGAATCTTCCTATCTCCCTGGAAGATCCACTTCTCTCCAGCAACATCAAACACTACCTGCTTGGAACCACAGTCCAAGACAACCTTATACTTCTCTAAGGTATCCATTCCAAGGATAACATCGAAACCATGCATATCAAGTGGTATGAGATCCACCTGAATGTTGTGTCCTGAAAAAGACAAAACACAAGATGGACACTCTTCTCGAAGCAAAGAGGAACCATCAAGAGGGGTTTCTAGCAACAAGCTATCCTTCTTACAACTAACAGGTAGATGACAGTTTTCAAGCATACTATAGGCGATAAAAGAGTGTGTAGCACCCGGGTCAACCAGAACAGATATAAAGCAAGAAGAAGACATATCAGAATGAAATAACTCCATCTGACCTGTCACCACTCGCGGGTTGACTATCACCTCCGACTGATTCATGGCATAGAATCGAGCTGTATCTTGTTGTCCACGACCTCTGCTCCCTTGAGCAGACGATCCAGCTTGAGACGCTTGACCGCGTCCTCGTCCTCTGCTACCACTGGGCTGTGGTCTCTCAGACTTCTGGAAACTCTGCCTCAGTTGCTGCGTCACTTCAACATCTCTATTCGAGCAATTGAACTTCCAATGCCCGACTTGTCCACAGAGATGACATGCTCTATTGTCAACTCGTGGCCTAGATGGCCCTGTCACTGCCACCGAAGCTGAGTTGTGTGCCTTAGATGGTGAAGAAACATAACCTTTCCCCTTACTCGGAGACCACTGAGATGGTACACCAGCACTTCTCATCACTGACGGTGCTGAAAACCTGGGTTTCTTGAAGCCACCAAACCTTCGTCCTTGAAACTGAGCAGGTCTTTTAAGAGACACCGACTCTCTTTTCTCCCGTACTGTCCTCTCGATCCGTCGAACTAATTCCACAAACGTAGCAAACCGCTCTCGGTTTTCCAGCGCAGACACAGGGGTTGTCAACTCAGCACTCAAACCCTTCTCGAAACGTCTGATCCGTTCATCATCTGTCGCCGCCATGTGAGGACAAAACCTCAACAGATCCATAAACTTAGCTTCATACTCGGTGATGTTCATCGTTCCTTGCCGCAACTTCTCAAACTGACTGATCTTCTCATTCAGGTACGTCTTCGGAAAGTATCTGGTGACGAACTTGCGCCGAAACACTTCCCAACAGATCACCTCACCAGGCCGCTTCTCTTCCTCGATGGTCCACCAGTGACCAGCACTACCTTTCAAAAGGTAGACAGCATGCTTTACTTTGTCTGCTTCAGGGATGTCGAGGACCCAGAAAGCCTTTTCAAGACTTGTCAGCCACAGATCTGCATCCGCTGGATCAGCCGTTCCAGCATAATCCGAAGCTCCGACTCGGCGAAGCCGCTCAAAGGTCTTCCCAATACCCGATGCTTCTCCATGGGGAACCTGTGCTCGCGGAGGAGGCACTGGTAATCGCTCAACCATGAGATTCATCGTAGCCATTAACTGCCCCATAAGCTGTTGGTAGGCAGGGTGTTCAAGTATGGCTGGGTCTGGTTGGGGGACCTCAGGCACCCGATCTTCATGTGCCCGTCCATCTGCTCCATCAACCGATGCAGCATCACTATGCTCAGGAGCATGTTCTTCGTGGTTTCCAGACATCTTGGCTTTTCTTCTGCTGAGGGCAGAAGATTTTTGTAAGATAACTTGGAAAACTCATAAGAACAGACTCAACCTAGTCCTAGATCCCTATAGACTCAGCGAACCAAAAGCTCTGATACCAAGCTTGTGGCAACACATCCCATTATCACTCAGATAACGAGGTGTTACGCGAAAACGTGCGGAAAACACCATAACCACAGATTATCAAAAACACGGGTTAATTAAAACCGATTGCGGAAAACTGATAAACTGTGAAACTATTACTTTCCAGTCCTCATCCTGCACAGAAACATGTCATATAAATATGTACATACACAAGATCTGACACGTGTCCACAGCTCAGGAACAGCTGTCCATCCATCACATGAGTTCACCACCTGTTCATATGTACATAAAGGCCCACATCCGGCCAACAACAGGATATACAGATATCATCGAACGATCTTCGTGAAACATCGTCAAAACACTGCCAAGGACCTGAGAGTACAGGCATGACTCTAGACTCTACTACAAAACATCCAAAACAGCAGCATGTCCAACGCTTGCCTTCTACTGCTCCTCAAGCTGCTCGTCCGCAACACCATAACCTCGACCACCTAAAAAGGGTGTAAACCAGCGGAGTGAGACAATTGAACAATTGTCCCAGCGGGAAACATAGCTCCCCACCGCAACTATAGAACTTCAGCAAGATAAACTATTACAAAAATTATAATATGAGCAGATATATCGGAAGCAGTTATATATATAGCAAGATCATTCTTACCGGCAAGCATACCAGCTGTACCAAAGCATATAACCAGATGTCTTTCAAAGGGACATGATTATCAAGATAAGATATATCACTATGTAGCAGGATTATTAAGACTGGGTATAGTGCCATATAACCTGATTATTAAGATAAGATAGATTACCACATGACCTGCAAGGTATAATGGAATATTACACAAACAAGGCCTCAACCAATGTTTCATATTTGATATGACTAGTAAATACTAAGCGGATGTATTACATTTTATTATGCCCTAAGGATTTGAACCGTACCGTTCAAATCCAACCTTCGGTTACGAAACCCAAGCCGGTGCCATACGAGGTCAATGGAAGAGACGGACTCCACGACCTCCCACCTCATGGTCAGTACATGAGTACAACACAAGCAGGACCGCAGTCACATGCTGAAGTGGTCTAAGACACAGGGTTAGCTCCATAGGCTACCCATTCTCTAGCCCGCCTTGGTACAGGTCACGGCGCTAGTAAAACTGAGCCACAGGCCTGATCGCCGTGCTCTGAGCCATGAACGCATTCATGCTCCATAAATCACATATCCTGAGCCATGGGCCTGTTCACCATGCTCTACACACATATCTGAGTCTGCAACCGAAGTTACACTCTTACCTCCTCATTTTCAGGCTAGGAGCAACCTACACATATTCAACAATATGCGCTTCCAGGTTAACCCGTAGGAAAACCCCTTTCACCATCACCAAGTCCTGACGATGATGGATCTATGTCCAGGGAAAACTACATGATGTATTTCACTGTGCTTAATTAGTATCTTTTAGATGGATTGCAAGATTCAACCAAGTTGTATAACATGCAAGATGTAACAGAAAGTAAAGAACATATATTATAATCTGATCACATCAACCTGACCCATCTCAAGGGTCCAACATCACATGTTACCACTTGGCCTCTTGCCAACCATCCAGATCCATCTCAAGGATCATCACATACCACGGGGTCTCAATCCTTCATCATGTACTGTCACTGCCTCTTAAGTCCCACATCATCATCATGGGACCAACACATCACATACATAATCTTATAGAGCAATTATCAAAATACTGTTACTCATTACATATGTCACATAGCCCTTTCATGGCTAAGTCATCACCTGCATGGTTAGGGTACACAATAATCATAGATTCAACATAAGGAATATGCTCACTATCATGAAATATCATTCAAGATAATCTACTTATCAATATGACACTTATTTGGTAACCAAGTATGTTAAGTACATCATTAACAAACCATACTGATGCTTACCCTCAATCTCAGGATCATACAAGCAATCAAGGTATATAGGAAACAGATTGAGTATAAGAACCAACACTATTAATAACAAGGTCATTACTATGCCATCAACTGTTGTCATCTGTATCATGAAGCATCCTTTAACATAACTGTCACTTAGCATCATTATTACCAACATTATGATCATTAAACAAACTACTAGAGTAGTTATCATCATTCTCATTATCATTAACAATTAAGCATAACATGTCACATCATGCATCTATTACATGAGGGCTATCATCATATACATTACTATCATTAGCATCCTTATTATTTGCAAGGCAACATATTACATATTGATAGTATCACAAACACCACCATCATTTAATTAGTTAATGGATAAGCATCCACTTCCATCACATATGAGGCCATCACCAAAGAAACCCATACCCTCACTATAGCCTCACAACCCTCATCTAAAGCCTATCACCCAACATGGGTATCGACTTCCACACTATCCTTATCGGTCATCACACCATCAACCATATCGGCCACCAACCCTATCGGCCAACACACCACCAACCATATCGGCCACCATCCCTATCGGCCAACACACCAGCACATGAGTAGGGTATCGCCCAACAGGGCTATCGTCCACCATGGCTATTGGCCATTAGGGTATCGCCCATCATGGCCCAAGGCTTATCGCCCAACCCTAACACTCATGGAACTACATGACCCTATCGTCCACCACATGGACAAGGAGATAACTCGACACAAGAGCACCCACTCTATCATCCAACACAAGGACATCCATATCGGCCAACAAGAGGAAGGGTATCGTTCATCTCCAAGGTACTCATCATATCGGCCAACAAACCCTAGCTCACCCTATCGCCCAACACATGGGCAAAGTTATCGGCCAACCTTCAAGAGCACAACATATCGTCCACCAAGGTGCCATGTCGGCCACCAAAGAGAGCACCATGTCGCCCAACATGGTCACCCTATCGGCCAACACTCAAGCTAGGTCAACCTATCGACCTCCAACTCAAGGAACTCAAACCCTAAATCATCATATCGGCCAACACAAAGAACAAAGGTGTTTCTCAACCCAAGAACACTCATATCGTTCAACTTAAGGGCAAGGGTGTCGCCCAACACACCCACAAGGAAGGGATATCGCCCAACCCTAGGTCGTCTTCAACCTCCAACTCAAGGGAGCACAACCCTAAAAAGCAGGGTATACAAGGAACCCTAAACCCAAGAGAGGGATATCGGCCACTAAGGTATATAAGCAAGGTGCACAAGAAAGGAACTAAGCTAGTCTACTAACATGTAACAAGGTTAAATCTAGAGGTAAGAGAGTTAGGGTTAGAAACTATGCAACCCACCTTAAGCTCCAAGGAAGAAGATACACTTTGAGCTCCAAGGTTGTCGGCCACCAAAGCTCCAAAGCACTTCAGGGTCCAAAGCTATCGTCCACCAGGCTGCTCCAGGAAGGTGTATCGGCCACCACTTCAGCTCCAAGGAAGTGTATCGGCCAACACAAGCAAGATGGAGAGGGGTATCGTGCACCAAGGGTGGAGGGGAGACCAAAGGACCAAAGGAGACTAAGGCAAGGAGAAGAGCTACCTATATAGGAGGGAAGGGAAGAGAAACCAAGGTACAACCATGCTATGTGTCGCCCACCCAAGGGACACATGTCCACCAACTCAAGCCACTTCTCATGCAAGCCATAAGGCACTTGTCCAAGATGTGCACCATGTGTCCATCAACCAAGCCAAGCCATCTGGGCGACACAACAAGAGCTATTGGGCGACACACCAGGCAACTGGGCGACACACCACCTGCCCTGGGCGACACAAGGCTCAAGCAAGCCCAAACAAGGAACTCCAAGGTCCAAACAAGCTCAACTCAGGCCCAAAGGACTCAAACAACAAACCCAAGCCTTCCTCTCAACCCTAGAGGAAGCAAAGAGGGAAAACATCTCACAAGATGGCAAACTTGCCCACAAAACCCTAAACTTGGGTTATTTGCAAGTAGCCCCTCGAACTCTCAACAAAGCACAACCAAACCCTAATCACCACTAAAGGTGATTAGTAAGCACCAAAGCACCAAGATCAAGCAAAACAAACAGGGTAAACCCTAAACGCAGGTCATGGTCCTTACACTATTGGTGTTGTTCGGTTTTTATCCTAACCTTCGTATCTTTTCCGACCACTACTTTCAGAGGATGATCATATTGCTGTGTGCAAAGGAGAGATATGATGGTTGGGTGGATCACTACTCCAGTCATCAGTCTGCGTTTGGAGTCTTCTACGAGATGATGGTATGACGGGATAGACAGTGCATTTTGTAGCTGTTTGTGACAGATAAATTCCAATTCTGAAGTGCGGCCTTTCTTGGTGCGTAGATAGAGGTTGGGTGTCCTTCGTCTTCCTTTTGTGCCTGCACAATTTGTGGGTGGTCTTTATTGTCAGTGTAGCTCCTCAGATGGTTAGACTGCTGGATAGTTGGTCTCCTGTTTATGTATTTTCTGGGACATCTTCTTCTGGTTTGTAGTTTTTTCTGTTTAGAGATCTGATGTTCAAGACCGATTTAATCTGGTCTTTAGTTTTCTTTCTATAATCCTGTAAAGGGTTAGGGGTGCGTCTTTTTGTACCTAAAGTTTTGGAATTTTAATAGCAACAGAGTTTTTCGCCGACCAAAAAAAAGTTCAAGACTTTATTGATATCTCTTTCTTTCTAATGATGTTCAAAAAAATTGCATCCATGGTGCTATATTGTTGTTATGTATTGATAATGATTGTTGATTCAAAATTGAATTTCATTTTGAGTATTCTCAACCTTGTGGTTGTGGGATGTCACAAGTTTTTGGTATTAGAGTCTAGGTTTGATGAATCTACAGGGACATAGGATTAGGTTGATGTGCATGTTCTTATATAACCATATTCTATGATTTTGCATATATGGTTGGGCATCATGAAGAGTAGTTATGTTGTGCTAGTCTGTAGCGGGAGACGGCGTGCCCATAAGGAAAGATTGCCTGAGATCGAGCCAAAACAGCCCGAGGAAGTACCTCTGGACCTGACCATGCCTATCAATCCAATCTTTCAAGCCATGTTTGGATATATTATGTCCATATCTTTCAGTTCACTAAGAAAATATCATCTGATGATGCCATGTCACCCTCTTTAAAATTGAGTCCACAAGTTCAAGCAAGACATTTGAAAGGTTCAAGCGTGTGGAGGTTGTGGAGTACTCTGGTACAACAGATCTTGTGGATGTGGATTTGTAATTTGGTGTACATACCTGATTAGGACGAGGTGATACATGTGATATACCTACTGAAGGGTAACATTAGTCATTAGTGGGCCATTAAGGAAGAGAAGTGGTTTGGTGAGCCATTGAGGAAGAGAAGTGGTTCGGTAAGGTGATCACTTGGACAGAGTTTAGAAGGGAGTTTGAGAGTCAATATTTCCCTCATTCCCATCTAGATGAGAAGATAGCATAGTTTGATAAACTAAGACAAAGGACGGTGACAATAAATAAGTATGAGGTGTGGTCTATGGAGTTGTTGAGGTTTTTTTGGCATAAGACGTCAACTGAGAATGAGAAGATCATATGGTTCAAGAAGGGGCTCAATGTTGAATCGACGAGGATGACGTAGACCTTGCAATCGTATGAAAAGGTTTCCACCTTCTTCGAATATGTAAGGAGGATAGAGAGGATATTTGGTATTCGTGACCACAATGCCAAGAGAACACTCGTTCAGTAGTCTAGACTATTTCTAGGGGATCTAAGAGACAAAGGTTTCTTGACCCACAGAGGTAACAACTTTAGTCGTCATAGCAAAGACTGATATGTCAGAGCACAAGCCCACATCAATATTCACAATGATCACTGAGTAGGACCAAAGGTCAAGGACTTCCATTATCTAGAGCTTACAGTTCGGGTTATAAGTCACTGACAGTTCCATCTGGCCCACACACCTCCCCACATAAATGCTTCGACTATAACCAACATGGACACCTTAGGATCTTTTGCCAGCAATTGAACAATGAGGTGTCCCAACAACAAGGATAGAACCAGCAAGGCTCACAATAGCACGGAGGTGCAACAGTAGATGATGTAGCCAAATTTTGCATGCATGGTCGTTAGAATTCGTAGGAAGAAGTTAAGGATGAAGGAAGATAACAAGCGTCGACTCACTTTTGTGCCATGACTCAGCCCTCAAGTCAATAAAGCTGAGATGAAGCTTTATTATTCTAATTTATGTACTTCCATATATATATATATATATATATATATATTGACACAGATGTGACACACATTTATCACCAAGAGATGATTTTATGTTATAGCTTACATGTTAGTTTCCGATATAAGCCCCTTTTTTCTTTAAATACCTATAGTTGGTTTTGTAATCTTGTGAAAGATGTATCCATCATATGTTATTATTTTATTTAACTATAGCATTCAAGTGGGTCTCATGTCACTTGATATGCTTGGATTTGATTAGATCCTTGGTATGGAAACTTTGTCTAGTCTTTGTTGTCAACCAGGACAAATACTTACGGCATGTTTGGATTGCAGGAAAGAATTGAGATGGGACTTTTTAAGAGGATGGGATAGGAAGGTATAGGTGAAGGATGGGATATTGGTTGATCCCATCCTATGTTTGGATGCAAAGTAGGATAGGATTCATAATGACACTAACTAAATTAGTTCTAGTTGTTTATCAAATCATGTATTATGCTTTTACACTAATTTACATTCATGCATGTTACTAATTAATTTTGTAATTATAAATTACAAATATGCATAAAACAAGAATTATACAAAATTACCCCCGCAATAATATTTCAAAAATAATTATTACTTCTGAAATACATTGATCCTAATAACAAATAATTTAGATCTCAAACTCCAACACATATCATCACGTCATAAATTATATAAAAGAAGATAACAAATCATTAAGTTAAAATGATCTTTGGGTGTGTCGCCTACAAAAATGTAACATCCATGCAAATTTTAAAATAGTAGGTATTCTAACACTTCTAGATACAACTTCAAGTGTATCTCTTATTTATCAAGTTCTTCAGAAATAATTCACGATCTTCTTTGGGCAACTAAAAAAATGCACGACATAAAGATTCACTTCCACTCAATTGGATTATAGCATCAATCTTCTCCTCCTTTGTGAGATTGTTTAGTTTCCCAATTTTATCACCAATTGTTTCTTTTTCCTTCTCAAATTTTGTCATCACAGGCTCACTAATTTTCTTAGCTGCTACTTTAATGTCTTCCCCAAGAAGCTTTGCCACATTAGACAACACATCTACAAAATTGGGTTCACTTCCCCTCTTCCTTTTCCTCCCATGATAGTTCTCTTTACCTATATCAGGTCTACCTATTGGGGAAAATTGTTGCCCATTATCACTCTCATCCAAATCTTCAACATTTACATTGTTCCTATTTTGTTGTTGGTTGTCGAAATTTGTTGTCATCTCCTCAGCATCCTAGGTGTTACTTCTGGTTGCTCGATCCTTTCCAAAGACAATACAAAGGTTATTGAAATGTGGAAACTTTTTATTTTTCCAAGACTCTGCCTTAGGATGACTCTGTCGTTAGAAAATAGTAAAATTTAATAATAATGTGGTACAAGAAAAAAAACTAAAATATGAGCTTACTTACCATTATGTAGTTGTCCCAAACACTCTTCTCAGCTTCCACTGAAAGTGTAGCATTATTGAATCCAAACCCACTTGTGCTCCCATGCAACATATCATAAAGTACATTAAATTCTCTCTTCAACACCTTTATCTTTGATTCAATATGTGGCTTAGCTTTTAATCCACAATTTGGCAACTTTTGATCAAGGTCCTTCTATAATGCAGTCAAAAATCCAGGCTTGAAACCATTCTCAACTTTATATTTTCCAAAAACAACCATTTCTACCAGTACCTCAATAAATTTTTCCACCTCTTCAAGTGTCCAAGTTCTCTTTTGCTTCTTCTTTGGTCTCCCTCCCTCTGGTACTAGAACTTGTTCATGTTGTTGTGTGACAGGTGGTTGATGGCTACTAACAACAATTTGGTGGTGAGCTTGCTCAATGTTATCCATCACTAAATCATTTTAATTGCAAAATTATGATTTCAATCAAGGGCATTGACATGTACCAACACAAAAAATCGGCATATTACAAATACCAAAATTTATAAGAATCAATCATATACTTTCAATAGAAGAATCAACAAATCTTTTATCAAAAAAGACATGATGTGATAGATTGAAATAATAACAACAATTGTCACTTATAAGTACATATATGTTTCAAATATATCTAAATAAAAGACTAAATAAGTTCAATTCATGTTGGACCATTCAAAAAACATATGTTCAGATAAATTATCTCTCCAATTAAACCATTCATCACTTGGTTCTACAGTTTGGACATTGTCATCTTGATATCCTTCATTTGTGACTACTTCAGGGAATTCTACCTCCATCGGGTCATCATACATTTCTTGTCTAATAAAATTGTGTAGTAAACAACAAGCAAGTATAATTTTGTTAGCAATTTTGACTGAGTAAGAGGATGGACTTCTCAATATTGCCCATCTTTGTTTTAGTAGACCAAATGCTCTTTCAATAATGTTTCGTGCAGAAGCATGTCTCAAGTTGAAAAGCTCCTTGGCAGTAGAAGGTTGCTGGCTAATTCTCCAGTCATTGAGATGAAACATTTGCCCTCTATATGGTCCTAAAAACTCTTCTCCATTGATATACCCAGAATCTACCAAGTAGTAGTTCCCTACATCCATATTTATGAAAGAAATTAATAATTAATATAAAATTTCGAAAAATGTATTTATTAAAATTCATAAATTATACCATGAGGAACACGAAATCCATTTGGCCTAGTCATAGCATCTCTGAGAACCCTCATGTCTGACGAAGAACCCTCCCATCCCGGTAACACATATATAGACTGCATATCTTTATCACAAACTCCAAGCACATTAGTTGCAATAAAACCTTTTCTATTCCTACATATTGGTCTTTCCATCTCTGGTACACGCATTTCAATATAAGTACCATCTAGTGCTCTAAGACAACCCTATATAATGAATATTAATTAGAATATACTTGTATGAATAGGTTATATAGAGAAATTTAGTAGGTTATATAGAAAAATAAAGTTATCTTACTTACTTTGAACCATTTCCAACGGTGATCATTTGAATTTTCAGGTATTGCCTTTGGAGTTTGGTACAACTCTCAATGTGATCTAACAACAGCATGTAACAACACCTCATGAAAATATCTACTCACTGTCTCACCGGATCTAACAAAATCATCTTGAATGATCCTATTCTTTGAATGGTGAGATAGGATATAGAGAAAAATTACAACCATCTCATCTATGGTTGCATGTCTACTACATGACAGCTTTCCAACTGATGTAAGCAATGCACACAAACGTCTAAATGTTTGACGATCCATTGTAAGCTTGTGAATGCATTTCTTGTCACTTTTGTAGACCAACCTATCAATAAGGATATTCCTATTCTCATTACGATCCATTAGACTGTATCTTGATCTTAACACCTTGCGCTCATAAGACCATATAACAATGACGACGATGAGCGTCAACAAAAGAATTGCTTGATGAACTAAAAATTTCTTATTCCTTGTAGCTCATTCTCGTCTTGACAAACGTGGCATTACTGTGACATACAAACAACACACATAGTTAAATATCATAGACAAGCTTACAAACAACACACAAGTTCACTCATTTGTATTCAATGATATTAGCAAAATATGTATTTATATTGCAAGTTTATAGACATAACTACAAATCGTAGACATCTTGATTTCAGATTTCATACAAGACAGAGACTTTGAATCAATTAAAAATATTGAACCTAGCCGCTTGCTTGTTGAGTGCCACTTATTTTATATGTTCAAGAGAACCAACATCATAGATAATTAGAAGGCTAGAGATAATATTACTCTTTATTTTATTAAAGTTAAAGAACACACCACGTGATAAATTGGTAAGTTGTCTTAACAAACATTTCACAATTTTCATGCCATATACTACCGATCCAAAACAGAATTTGTCTTATATATCAATGAAAATAATTGATTTCGTGTTGTATTTGTGAGAGTTCATTGATACAAATTGATGTAAGGATGAAGAAAACAAACATTCGTTTCTTATTTCAGAAGCTTAACAGATGCAAATTGAGGCAAGGAAGAAGAAAGCTAGTACCCTTTTGGCTAAAAAGGTCGTACTAGTTTGTTGATAGATAACGAGAGCAAAAAAATAAAATTAAAAACTAAAAAAAACTTCTTTGGTCTCTTGATCGTAGTTTCAGCAAAAAAAATTAATACCTTTGTGTTCAATCACTGTAGAGAACAATAGGTGACAAGGCTTGCCGTTGATGGACAATATTGCATTGACAAAGGTGCAATTTATTTAAAAGAACCAACTTGTCTTAGTCGGCAATGACAATAGCGGAAGAATGAATTACCTTTCTTGTTAGCTGCGACGCAATGAAGAACTGATCAGGTACGCAGCTTATTCACGGGAACCGGAAGCGTAGCGATGAATCAGATAATTCAAGGCTGCGAGGAGAGCTATGAATCAGATAATTCCACACTGCAAGGAGATCACGGAGATGGAAGACAATATGGTACGCAGCATATTCACCAGAACTGGAAGCGTAGCAATGAAGCAGAGAATTTCAGGCTGGGAGGAGATACGGAGACAGAAGACAATGGAACTGCGTAGCAATGAGCAGAGAATTCCAGGCTGCAAGGAGATACGGAGACAGAAGACAAAGGAAATAAGACAGCCGACAAACAAGAACGACAAGGAAGACGCACCGCAATGATTGAACACATTACTCAACCTAAGATAGAACTTGAAAATGAACTAAACTATGTTCGTCTTTCTAAAAGGCATCGTTGTGTCACTGAGTTGTTTACGCATTACTCTAACTACTTAATACAATCAAAGCAAATGGTTAGGACGCCCCGCCAAACAGAGGTTTTTTGACTATATAGTATTTACTTACTATTAAAATGTTCCTTGAAACTCATTTCTCGCTTAAACATTGACATTGATTTACCATCGAAAATTGTGCTTTTGCACGCTCATCCAGTGCTACCCATTAGCAATATTGATTTCTATGCCATCCATTATAGTTCTGTTCTTGTTGAGTTTTATAGAATAACTTAGAAGCAAAGAAATGTATCATACAACAGAGTATTATACATTCAATATACTCGTTTATGATGTAGCTACACCTACATAAGTAGGTACTCAACAAAGCTGGGTGTAAATTCCAAATACGATATCTAAAAACTACTTACGATAACTCAGTCCGAAGTACGAAATTTAAGGTAATTGGCCAAGGTCATTGCCACAAAGTTTACTGGCAAAAGTCAAAGCATATAAGTTACAATCAAGCCATCCTCTAGGACTCGCTTGGCTTAGGCTTTATCATGTTGAGAAAAGAAATAGTCCAAACCAAGGATGAGCCTAAGTATGCAACGGTAATTGGCCAAGGTCATTGCCACAACGTTTACTGGCAAAAGAATACAAAGCATATAAGTTACAATCAAGCCATCTTCTAGAACTCGCTTGGCTTAGGCTTTATAATGTTGAGAAAAGAAATTGTCCAGACCAAGGATGAGCCTAAGTATGCAACCTAAGTGCTTATAACAACACTAAAACAACTCCAGCACACATTTGTTTTGAGCATACTAAATTCATATCATTGTCAAACAACAATAGATATGTGACCACTTCAACATTATTATTTATGTCGAGAAATTAAGGCTTGACAATTTTCGCGTAAACCAGTACTACAAATCTATTTTTTTAGCAGCTTAATATTTGGCATACATATTATTAACCAATGTTTAATATTCTTCTCCCAGTGACACACCGACAGCAAGGTCTGAATCAAATTATGCTAGTCATTCGTAAAAAGAACCTGGTCTCCAATGTCATAACTGATTTCAGACCAACAAACTAAAAAATATTATCCACACATCATCTACCGTCAACCTAGTGAACTCCAAACAAGCAAAAGTAATTCAATAAGTCTGCCCAAGATCCAAAAGTAGACTAATATTTGAAAAGGACATAGAAATCTCATCCAAACTGTAACAAGGGATCCATTAAGAGAAGGTTCCTACAAAATTGACAAGTCCAACACCAACATGCAAAAACCATATAGATTAACGCTTCTTGGAGACACCAACAGTCTTCCCTCTACGACCAGTGGTCTTAGTGTGCTGACCACGAACTCGCAGGCCCCAGTAGTGCCTCAGACCGCGGTGGTTTCTGTAATACATTTACAAAAAAAGGATTGAGTTGAAATATCAGCAATTTAAAACAAATTTCATGGTTCTACTATATCATAAAAATTACATAGCCCTACCCAGGAAACAAATCGTAAATGAAATACTTGAAATAAGATGGAAACTCAACAGGTACATGCAGATGAAATTTGTTCAGCGACAGCGAGCACTATAAGACACAATATAGAATTAAGGCTTGACGCAAGAAACCCAATCTAAGGGTTTACTGCTTAATTTGCTAGGGAGACTTGAGGCTGTTAAAACCCGATAAAATCCTAGTTTCCTTTGAACAATTTATGTGCAGGAGTCAATGTTAGTTTAATATTCTGCATATTAATGTAAGTAATAAAAACAAGAAACATCTTACTAGTCAGCTTACTCTGATGGAGAGACTTAAGGCTGTTAAAAGATATATCTTACTGCGCTTTGAACAACTAATGTGTAGAAGAGTCCATGTTTCATTCAGTTTAGTATTCTGCAAATTACTGCACATGACTAATAAACATGAAACATCTTAGTCCTAGTTTTGGTGCCGCCATTTGAAATCCTGGTAGTTTATATGAATAGAAAACATTATAGATTCTTGGTCACAGAAGAGCAGCTCTATTTGATACACAGAAACATGGGACTCATATATTGCTTCAAATATGACAGGTTTAAAAACTGCACCCAGCGAGCTCCGTTCCAACCTTTTTCCTGCAGGTCACAACCATCCTGCAGTTATCTGGTTTGCCCTCCCACCCAGCATCAGTTGCTCCAAATACCATTCAGTACATTTTACCCATGAACTACTAGGATTTTGAAAGACGAAATTCGAACGGACCCTTACACTGTTTGGTACGTGATGAATGAAAGGGAAGGAAGGGGACACTTGTATTAGTGTGCTTGGTTATAGCATGGGGAGGGGAAAAGAAGAAAAATATGAAAAATAATGAATTATAATGACGTAGAATGTGGGTGTTATAAAATACTTTCACGTATACTAGTTATATTTATAGTAATTCACATAATCAATTTAAAATGTCATCACAGAGGCATGGTCAACAAATAAGGCTACCAATTATTTCTAAATAGTAGAGTCTATAATTCCAAAGAAAACTATTAAGATACAGATGAATGAACATAAGGTTTATTTGTTTTGTGTTGAAAGCACTACAGAAGAAAATTCTTTTATACAAGTGAGAATAAAAGGATATTTATGATCGTAAGTATAATTATAGAAGTAGTTTTCTTTTTATTTTTGTATTTATTAAAAATTTCCTCCATAAAGTTTTTATATTTAAAATTATAGTTATGTGTGGTTTCTTTTTATTTTTGCATTTATAAACTTTTTTCTTCCTTATAGCTATGTATTCTTTCCTCATTCTAACACATTTTCTTTAATTATTATTTTTTTTGTGTTCTTACACTTAATCTCAATTTTTTGAAATTTCAAACCAAAAAATATAAACTTTTAAGTTCCCTTCTATGCTAAATATAAAAATCTATTTTAATATCTATTATTTTAGTTTACCTTTTCACAAAAAAAATCCAAATTTTATCCAATACTCCATTTAATATGTTCAACCAAGTAACATAACATATTCTTGACATACTAGTTATCAGTTGCGGGCTATATGAATTTTCCTCAGTCAAGTTATTTATATTTTCTCTCTCTACTTTATATTTTCTTCTAACCTTTCTAAAATATTTCCAGCCAAATCTTTCCCCTTTCCCTTGTATCCACTCCAATTTGGCGGGGAGAGAATGGGCGAGAAGTGACTAAAAATACACTTTGTTTGTTCCTCTCCGTTCCCCTCCATTCCCCCCTCCCCATCACTGTCCAACCAAACAGGTCAAGCCTCTTCTCCTCCCTTTACCACGTACCAAATAGGCCCTTAGGGTGTCTATGGTAAATTAGTAGGCCACTCGGTGTTAATATCATTTAGAACTATAGTTGCTCATTGATTAGGGTGTGGTTATATATGTAATGACTATACATTTTGTAATAAATAACTGAATAATTCAAAAGAAACAGCATATTTAGTTTTGCACAATCTGCAATTAGATATAATCATTGAACTTAATCATAACTGAGAAACAAGCATATCCCTAGAAAGAACTGAGCATCAGGCGAAAATATCCTCAACAAGCAGTTGTCCCGTTTCCCGAATAGCTTTATTAATTTTTATTTGGGTAGCTTGCTAACCCTTGACTGAAATTGACAAGTATAAGTTTCAATCGAGATTTTACATTGATAGAATTGCTAACATGCACATATGTAGTAAACAATATTCAGTTATATCAAGATGCGTATGGTTTAAATTTAATGCAGAAATCATCTGCTCACTATTGCAAACTCTTGACTGACCTTGACAACTAGAAGAGTCAATCGAGACGTTACATTGACAAGAGTTGCTAAGATTCACATACTAGGAAACAATATTCAGTTGCATCAAGATGTGTAGAGTTCAATGCAGCAAACTTCCATTCACCATTCAACTTCTACTCAAATCTTAAATGTTGCATCCATTTCTTTCTAAATCAACTAAGCAACTACAAAACCAGTCAAACCCACAGCCCAGCTGAATTAGGATGGGCATTCTTTGGTTTTCAAATTCTTTTTCTAATTGTGCCATTATTCAAGTGACGCTAATGGTTTAATCTATTTCTTCTACTGAAATCTTATTCAACGTTGGTTCCAATTCTTTACCCTTATCCACATCAAACATATTAACTCTTTACAGGTGCCACTTAACCAAGATGAGACGTACCTGGACCATCAAGGACAATCTTCTAGTGGTTCAACATGACATAATTCTCTATCCACGTTATAGCATACATTACTCTAGACTGGATTCTTGCATTATTAAACATTTATTTTAACATTGATTCCATCTACAGTCATCTTGTAAGAACTCATTTCTGCAGTTCCCAAAATTGAATTCAAGGAGTGCATGAACATAAAATCAGTGTAAAACTATCATATCAACCATATCATCAAAACCTCATCACCTCATGAACACATCATCAACACTGCTTCCATCCTATCATAAGCACCTCGTGTTTGGAAAGTATCTAATAAATTCTTCGAATAGTGAAACTCAGTGACATAAGCAACTAGCTTGTCATCTCGTAAGCTCTGCTTCCATCCAAACATAAGCACCTTGTGTTTAGAGTGCTTCTAACAAAAACTTGCTTATTCTAACACATCAATACCATCTCGTAAGCTTTTAGAGATGCTTCAATTTTTTAAAAGAAAAAAGGGCTTAGTATCAGCCAATATGGTTTAAACGATGGCAAGGATTTAAATCCGCTGGTCCTACACGTTCCTGTCTGGTATCTTATTCACGAGGAGGTATGCAAAGAAACTAAGATGAATGCTGCCGACTTATTGCTCAAATTTTCAAAAAGGCAGATATCTCAATCAATAAACTGCAACCCAGTAACTTAACTCTTTTACATAGATTCCTTTCAAGAAAGTTCAGCATTTCATATGAAGATAGCTTGCACTACATGCTGCATTTGTGATTTATAACCCATTACAAATGACATTAAGAACTAATAATGAGAACAATGGAGAGTCCAATAACAACCTCAAAAAAATGAGATCATGATGAATAGTAATAGCAACTAGGGTGGCGCAAAAGTGTAGAGCTGAAATTCTTTTTGTCCACTCAGAAATGATCACCTAAGAAGGTAGACACAATCGCAAGAAGGCAACAGATATCGAAAGAAAACTATAGAGAATGAAGCTTGCTAGCAAGTACTTCTAATAGGCAGTCGAAGAATATCCAAATCAAACAGTTCAGAGAGCATTACCAAGAGGGTGAAACTAAGTTAGATTGTAAATACACGAACCTGATCTTTTTCAGGCGTTCCAGATCATCCCTCAACTTCATGTCGAGAGCATTGGAGACGACCTGCGAGAACCTCCCGTCCTTGTAGTCCTTCTTCCTGTTAAGAAACCATTGTGGAATCTTATACTGGGTGGGGTTGGCCACGACAGTCATCACGCCGTCTAGTTCCTCAGCAGTTAGCTCGCCAGCTCTGCCGGATTGACACAGTTAGCAACCAAAACACATCACAAAATTTAGGAGGTTAGAGTTAGAAAACAAGGAACCGATGAGGAGAGAGAAAACTCACCTTTTGTTCATGTCGACATCAGCCTTCTTGCACGAGATGTTGGCGAACCTGCGCCCAACACCCTTGATGGCGGTGAGGGCATACATGATCTTTCTCTTACCATCGACGTTCGTGTTCAGAACACGAAGAATGTGCTGAAATTCTTCATTGGCCACAAGAGACTGCAAAATTTTGACGACGGCAAAGGGTTGTTAGAGTGTTAATCGACACTACAGCGATGTCAGGTGAATTGAAAATAGAGAACTAGATACAGCCGATACATGGCTTCCTTAGAAAGTGAAGTAACGCAGATGTGTGAAACATTACCATCTTGCCGTTCTCTGTGGTGTGCGGCGGCGCTCAAAGAATATCAGGGAGTCAGCCGTCGAAGGGGTTCGAAACGAAGAAAACCCTAACGGGCTTTATACGGCCCGGTTTGGCAGAATCGGCGTCCTAGGGCATCATCTCTTAGTGAGGGACCCATAAAAAACACGCACTGACAAAAGGTTTCTGGAACCAATTCTAGATAAATAAATGTACTGTGTTGATATTTTCACTGTATGTTGCTTGGTTTTGTAATGCCGCTATACACCGTCCTATAAAACATTTTCGTATTTATCTCACCCATGATTGGCTTTATCCGGTTACTAAGGTAGTACGGTAACCTCTAATATTGTGCTAAACGCGGTTGTGTAGTTATGGTATCACGTTGTGGTTATTGTTGACGGAAAGTACATTCATTCTAATCTCTGGATTTTTTTTGTCACCGAAATGTATTACTCCTTTCTTGTACAAAAGTTCAGGCAAGTCAACGCCACAACTAAGGTTAGGGTTGGCAAAACAAAACATGACCCGATTGACCCAATCCGAACTCGAAATTTTAAACAAGTTTATGGTCTAAATTTTTTTGATCCAACTCAAAATTGATCTGAACCCGAAGAATCAGAAATTAATTTATAGTCGGGTCCAAATTTGAACTTTAAATCTAAATTGACATGATTGACCCAAAATTCAGAATTATATTTTTAAATAAATTTACAAATAGTGTACTTTAAGACACACAATGGCCCATTAATTTACTCATTCATCAATCATGAAGTTTATTTTGGTAATTCTACATAGTTTTGTATTGATTTAATGATTTATTATATTAATTGTATTAGGAATTTGTGTTTAGAACTCTCGAGGCTTTATATGTGTTTTTAAGTTTATCACGGTGAAATTTGTTAACTACACTTGGGAATTATCAATGACTAGACAAATAACATTATTTTTTTAACTATTGTCTTGGTGTTGGATTTACGGGTCAGGCCTGATGGACCGGAAATTATCTGTTGGTCGAGTTAGGGTTAAGATTTCTACCCGAAAATCTATCTTTTGCAAGTTTAGGGTCTAGCCAAAGAGTGTTGACCCGAAATAAAACTCGCTCAACCCGAACCTGATTGCCACCCCTACCTAAGGTCTAGTTCTTTTCAAATATAGTGACGGTGGACGAGAACCTACCTATAGAGACTATGTACAAAGAAAGAGAAGCAGTATGTACAAGAGAAGCACTGAAAAAGTGTACACAAATTCAGACCCTGTCTGAAAACATCTTGAGAACAACTAGTCTACAAGATAGCAATCTACATAGTCTCAGAGAAAGAGAAGTAGAAGTCAGGGAACTTCAAGATGATGGAACTTGCGAAGAAGTAAAAGGATATCAGATTTAACTATATGCCAAAGCCTACTCTATCCACACTCCATTCTTCAAAAACAATCTTATTCCAGAACCACAGGAGGTAGTATAGAATCGTCATTAGCACAAGTAAAGAAATTATTCATTCTGAGCTTCAGGACATCCTTGAGCATGTGGGTATTGCATCAATAAGACCTTAAGCATGTCCTTTGTTCCAAAATATCCGGAGCAAAGGGGAAACTAAGAAAAAAGATGAAGAGAAAATACATCAGATTTTCTGCATAGTATACAGATTGAAGTAGTTAGAAGGCCTCTCTTAGCGGGAGTCTTTTAGCTTAATGCACTCATTCCCATTCAGGAGGTAATGTTCATCTTTGCAAAAAGATTTCATAATAACCTCCAAAAGTGATTTAAGGAGAATAAGCCTTCTAGTTTCTAGAATACTCCATTTGCCATTCTGGATGATAGCATTAGCTTTAGCAAACGTCTCTTTGCCTAGCATGAGACAAAGTCTATGATTCACCACTTCCTCATGAAATTTATTACTCATGAGCCCGGGATCTATATACAGGATGAAGTTATTTTCATTGCCAAGTTTTAAAAGAAATAATAGCTTTGATAAAATCCACAACTTTGACACTTTGTCTCCAAACCCAAGAATGATATAGCCTACATTTATAACTCCAGATCGAGTCTTGCTTGATGTATTTCTACGAACCCATTTCACCAGTAATTATTTTTGCAACATTCCAGATATTTTATGAGACCATGTTTATTAACGTCTTCATTAGCTCTAAGAACTAGACCACCTTATCTTTTAGGTCTACATATTTTCAAATAGCTGGTAAGATGTATGGACTTCTTCTTCTTTTTTATAACACCCCAGAGAAAGCCTCTATAAATCATGTCCACTTTGTTAATCAACCTTAAGAGAGAG
Organism: Alisma plantago-aquatica; assembly: GCA_963693085.1. Taxonomy (NCBI): domain Eukaryota; kingdom Viridiplantae; phylum Streptophyta; class Magnoliopsida; order Alismatales; family Alismataceae; genus Alisma; species Alisma plantago-aquatica. The sequence continues at coordinate 423,712,718 of OY856414.1, read as the reverse complement.
GAAAAACAACAATCCAGCATAAGCTATATAAAAAGAGAGTTGACTTAGCTAATCAAGATGAGTAGCAAAAGAGAGTAACTTAACCTTTTAACTACATGTTCATTGACCTTTTAATCTTATCAACCAAAGGTTTACAAAGACTTTTCTTAAGTTTACCACTGAAGAAAGGCACACCAAGTTACTTGGAGGGAAAATTTCCTTTTGAGATGTCAATATTGCTCAATAATTAGTCCCTTTTAGCATTCTTAGTTAAGTACAAGGAACTTTTGTTTGAATTGATGACCAGACTTGAATCATGACCGAAGTCATTTAGCATCTGCCTAAGATATCTAACATTAGCAAAGTCAATTGACCCAAAGACCATCAAATCATCTTCAAGTATAGTATGAGAAATTGAGAAATCTTTTGAAGCCTTCAAGGGCTAAAGAGCCCCTATTTAACATTAAAATTCATGATAGTTGTGAAGATGTGCATACGTAAGACAAAAAGAAGAGGAGCTAGGAGTCCCTTGCCTTAACCCGTACTTAGGAGTAAAAGGACTAACAGGTTCACCATTCACCAAGACCTGGTAGCTAATAGTTTCAAGAATAGTAGAAATCCATCTAATCCGGTAAGAGGGAAAATGCATGTTCTTCATAATATATTAGAAGGCAATCCCATCTTAGTGAGTCGTACACCTTATTAATATCTACCTTCAAACATATTTCAGATTCACATTTTGATCTTTTGAATGTATGAATAAGTATTAGTAAGACAAATGGCATCAAAAATCCTCTCATCTTTCACAAAAGTATATGAGAACTTGTCAGTAATAGACAACATAATATCCCTCCCTCAATCTATCAGCAATGATTTCAAATATGGTTTTGTAGATAATAATTACACAAGGCAATATGTCTCTAGTGATTGATGGAATTAGAGTATTTTTCTTCGGGAATAAGGTCGATGAAGGTTCTACGAATCTCCTTCAACGCCCAACCTATAGCAAAAAAAATCAAGAACAACTCTCGAGACATCATCTCCAACTATATTGCAAGCATATTTGAAGAATTTATCATCAAACCCATAGAGTCTAGGGTGTTGGATCCTAGATGGGTGATTAGATGCTCTAGAGTGGGGGTGAATACAGCTAAAAGAACTTAAACAAAACTCATTAAAACTTCAAATTATATGACAAGATAAGGTTGCTAAATAGGTAATTTGAGTGCAACTAAATCATGCATAGCAAGGATAAGAGAGATTGAACATGCACCAATTAGACAAGCTATTTAGAGTGGTTCCACACTTCAAACTAGAAGTGTGTCAGTCCACTTGCCTAGAGAGGTCAACCTCTAGGACTTCCAACAATTGCACTCTTATATTCACTTATAAGACTTACAATACATGACCAACAAAGGACTTACTTATCCAATACAAAGAGTCTTCAACCTTACCAAGGACTTACCCACTTTGCAAGAGTCTTCGGCCTTCTCCAAGGACTTACCCACTCTTGCACAAGTCTTCGGCCTTGCAGGAATTACCCACTCTTCTTGGATCTTCCGCCTTTGACTTCATCTTCACTCGAAGAAGCTTTCCACCAAGGTCTTACCTACTTGAGCTTGAGTCTTTTGCCTTCTCCAAGGGCTTACCCACTCTAGCTCCAAGTCTTCTGCCTTGATCTTCACCAAGGGACTCCTTCCCTTGTTCTTCTTCACCTCTCTTGGACAAGAGAGAGAACCTTCATCTTCAAGATAGCAAATGAGAGATGGGGAGGTGGTGGAAGTGAGAGCCTCACAAGATATACAAATAGGACTAGCTCTCTTACAGATTTCCTACTCACTCTGATGGATGTAGCAAGTGATTAAGCTTAGAGAGAGAGAGGAGGATGTAGGATCACTCGACTATAGAATAGGAACCTTCATATTGAATGTTCAACCTTGGAATGAAGCTCAAGGGGTCCTATTTATAGCTGGGGATGCCTCTTAGCCTTTGGGAACACTTGTGAATGAAAACTAGTCGTTTTGTGGTTTGCAACAGATCTATTTTCACTTGTTGCAACTCCACAATTGCTAGAAACACTTTTCTGCACTTTTTCGTACAGTGCAATCGGTCGAGTTTCTATATGTGTAACTCGACCGATCAAGTAGCAGGCAGCCCGATATTGAAATGATCGGTCGAGTTTGTTCTGAGGAAACTCGACCGACCATTCCAACTGGAACTGGCCTACTACCCAATCGGTCGAGTTCTGTGAGTGCACAACTCGACCGATGCAATCTTCAGAAAATCGACCAAGGTTGATCGGTCGAGTTTCAGGGTGGGAAACTCGACCGAACAAGTGCCTGTAATTGATTTTCAAAGTTGCATTAAAAGTGCTCTAAAATTCGATCTAAGTGTTCCTGATATTTTTCTAAGCTTAATTACAAGTCATACAATCATTACAAGTGATTTACAACATGATTCTAATGGATATACATCATATTACAAAAATGTGCACTTGTATGACTTTGACTTGTCTTTTCTCCAATTTGAGATGTGCAAGTTAGGGCAATTGGAGTGTGTCTATACCTAATCTGAAAACACTCAAGTATATGTGGAATGGTTAGTCATCATCAAAACACAGGTTTAGTCAATTTAGACGTGAGTCAACATTGACCTAATTGACCTTGAGTCAACATTCTCCCCCTTTTTGAAGATGACAAATCATTCCATAAATGTATTGAAAGCATTTAAGTAAATTGATACCTTTGGAGAAACATAGGGGTTTCAATAGGACTAAGCTCATATTCTCCCCCTCAATTGATGCGCATGGAGTTTTCATACTCCCCCTCAATTGATGCTATTTCTCCTGCATGGTTAGCTTTCATAACATTTATAGAATACCATGTCTTCTACTCATATATGTCTACACATATATGTCTCCTCCCCTTTACCTTCTCCCTTTACATGAACATTCTTCTCCTCTTCTCCTCTTTTTAAAAGAAGACATTACCTTTCTCCCCCTTTGTCATTTCAAAAAGGTGGGGGTTGTGAAGAAAAAAAGAAACATCACTTGTTGAAGAGAAAGGAGATAACACAAAATATATATGAGGAGAGTAGAAGAGCACAGATATGGGCTTGTCCAAGCATAGAAAGAAAAGCAAGTTAAAGCATATACTTGAACAAACCAAAAATGCAAGATAAGGTGCTGTAGAAAAACAATAAATTACAATTTTGACCCTCAAGATGATGGAATTTGACCAAAAACCATCGGAGCTCATGGCAAAGCGATGAGTCTTGCTCAGAAGGTCGTTTCGGCATGAAAAGCACTAGTCTTGCACCAAAAACTGAAACTGGAGCAAAATCTGCATAAAAATCCATAAATACTCCAATTCCCACATATCATGTAGATCTATGTACCCTGCATCACAATGTTATGCAAGCAACTCAAGATAGTAGATATTCAATTTAAGGAACAAGCTTGAGCATGTATAAGCATAGCATATAGATGAGCAAAGATGTCAATTGTAAACAGGGTTAGAACTACATGTATATGAACTACTAGTAGATGATATCACAAGTTAGGACTACTAGTAGGATCTAGATCATAGCAAGAGATACCAAGAGATACACAAGTTAAAGAGCAAGCTATGAGTAGATGTAGAGATATATCCAAACAGAGAGATATGCAATTTTAGAAGCATGAAAGGATATAACTCACATACAAATATGCATCATTACCAGAAGATGATTACCACTAAGAACCTCAAGGTTGTATCAAAACAAGATATACACCTAGAAAGATGTAGCAAGTTAGAGCACAACGGAAGTGATTTTAGACACAACCAAGAGATCCAAAGAGATCATCATCAAAACCTGCAAAACAACTCAAAGCAAGTAATTGCAAGATATAGATATACCAATTTAGAGCAATTAGAGAGATAGAGTTGTAAGCAAGATAGGAAATTTAGAACATGGCAATATGCATATATAACGGTACCAAGGGAGTGCCAAAGAATAAGGCTATTTGTTGAGAGGGAAATTCTCATTTAATAAGCCAAATGTATATTCTGTGCACAGTGTAATCGGTCGAGTTCTATGAATTGGCAACTCGACCGATGACAACTGCTGGCAACACCCATTGGTGCCTATCGGTCGAGTTTCAATAGGGCAAACTCGACCGATAGATCAGCTGTCAAGAAGCACATATATTTCATAAAAACATATTTAAAGGCATGCTAAAAATACAAACCATATCCAAACATGTCTAAGAAAGTTAGTAATGCACTATAGAAGCATTAGAAACAGTTTTTGAGCAAGAGTGTGAAGAGAATCACAAAATGCCACTTTTGACTCAAAAACCATATGTATAGTGCACACTAACTTGACAAAACAAGTTAGAAATGGTTACAAGCAATAAAACCATTACCTTTGTGCTTACCATTGCTTTTACACTTGTTGTCACCCTCTACACATCTCACCTTTCTTCTTTCATGTGGATTGAGAAGTCAATTTGCAATTCAATAGCTCAAGTCAATCCATTTGCAAGTACCGACAAGAAGAAAGATGAAATGGTCCCCAATCATATTTTTGGGTCCGGAGGGGTTAGTTTAGCAACCCAAGTCCTATTGCTCTTGGGTGCTTTCCTAAAAGGACAATACTTAGAATAATGACCAAAATCATTGCAATGATTACAAGTGCCCGTAGCCTTGGAATTGGAGGATTCTTCATTGAAAAATGAAGGTCCTTTGTCTTTGTTGTTCCTTTGGCTACAGTCAAGTCCAATGCCATCTCTACCCATTTGTTTGGTAGTATGGTCTAGGATTTGATTAAGATTCTTTTTATCACCAAAGAATCTTTGCAAAGAAGATCTCAAACTATGATTGTCATGCATAAGAGAAGTAAAGGTAAAACACAATAGATTCATATCATCTCTAGCATGCACAAGATAGATTTCTAAGCAAACATTTTTAGTCATATAAGAATCTTTATCACAAGATAGAGCATCAAAAACTTTCTCTCTATAAGAAAAGATAGTATGAGGGTCAAGAGCAATTACACTACTATGCAAGGAAGCAAGTTCATATACAAGACAAGTAATCTTTGAAGGATAAACTTTATCTACACATTCTATTCCTTTCAAAGTAGGCTCTTTACTCTCATAAACACATTTAAGAACATAAGAAACAATAGAGAGAGAAACAATAGTAGTAGCAAGCTCTATGTATGAAGTAGTCATAGAAGGTTGAGATTTTAAAAACTTAATCTTATCAAGCAAGCTAGAATTTGCAAATTTAAGAGCATTTAGTTGACTAAGATAAGCATTTGTTTGAATCTCAACACTTGAATTTACCTCATTTAAATCTTTAGTTGAGCTTGTCATGAGGGCGCAATGACATCTTACATCTTCAAATTCACTAGATCTTCCACTAGTGCTTTCATTTGTTGATGGAGCCATTGTGATCCCTTTTTCACTCTTGTTTCCTTCTATTTTTCTCTTTGAAGGTTTCCCATCTTCATAATCACCCATATTCTCCTACTTGTGGAAGTATGCTTGGAGAAGACCCGCTCTGATACCACTTGTTGGATCCTAGATGGGTGATTAGATGCTCTAGAGGGGGGTGAATAGAGCTGAAAGCACTTAAACAAAACTCATTAAAATTTCAAATTATATGACAAGATAAGGTTGCTAAATAGGTAATTTGAGTGCAACTAAATCATGCATAGCAAGGATAAGAGAGATTGAACATGCACCAATTAGACAAGCTATTTAGAGTGGTTCCACACTTCAAACTAGAAGTGTGTCAGTCCACTTGCCTAGAGAGGTCAACCTCTAGGACTTCCAACAATTGCACTCTTATATTCACTTATAAGACTTACAATACATGACCAACAAAGTACTTACCTATCCAATACAAAGAGTCTTCAACCTTACCAAGGACTTACCCACTTTGCAAGAGTCTTCGACCTTCTCTAAGGACTTACCCTGTCACACCCCGATCTCGCATTACCCACAAATCACGAGATTAGGGCGCGACGGAGGGATTACACACAAGCCAAACCACTCAAAGCTTTTAAAACATTTTTTTTAAAAGACATTAAAAGTTAACCTGATTTATGCTGTAAACTAAATCTAAACAAACTGCGGAAGCATTTTTATTAAACTGACTAGCAATATAAACAGAGTCTACAGCATATTACATTGTTCGACATAAAATAAAGCATAACAGTTAATTTACATCTTTATACACATTCTCTCTCACCCACACCTTGTCCCAAAGATCGAGGGGAAAGGACTAAGAGACCTCTAACTACTAACTACGTATACCTTCTACAGACTAAGCGTTAGGATGAAAGGATCCTTCAGATTCGTGCTGCTGATGATGACCTGAAAATGTTTGAGTAGAGGTATGAGCCTACTCGCTCAGTGAATAGCTTTTCATTTAGCTATCACTAAACAACTCGTCAGGTTTATAAAATTGAAATAAAACATAAGTGCAGTACTGAGCATGGCAGTTCTAATGACTTAGCAGATTTATAAATAACAATATCATTTCTACGCAACATCAGATATTTTGAACAATTAAACAGTTATAGAGAATTGACACAGAAGTTCAAATATACTAACTTACTGTGATCCTATATGATTACCAATTTACATTATTATTATGCCCTAATCATATGCAGTGTACCCTGCATATAAAGATCCGTAGCGAACTACGATCCCACCGTACAAGACTTAGCGACACACCCGGGAAATGCTAAGTCTGACGCCAGCCCTGCTCTGCCACATGACCCCAGGCTCTCCGGCCTGACTCATAGGCTCTACGGCCTCAAGGCACTACTCTGAGTGCTCTAGACTCCTCCTCTAACCTGAGTACACAGGCGGAGAGTCTCACGGGGTTACCTCCATGACACAAGCACGGATAATGTTGCAATAACCCCCATTTTTTTCTCCAGTGCCACCGTGACACAAGCACATGTTGTTGTTGGACACTGCCTCTCTATCCTCGTGTCTCCATGACACAAGCACGAATAATGTTGCAACACGAGTTTCACCCCTAAGAAGCAGATTTGTCAAAGGGGTTCTACGGTGTTAGGGCACCTAAGTCTATTAACTGATTAACATATAACCATTTAAATAGGAATATCACATTTCATGCATATTTCAAGTTTCCAATGAATCAATCATACACGATTGTACGTGCTACACTGCTTAAGAGTCATACCAACTGATACTGAAGCGAATAAGCATTTAAAATGAGTTAAATAATGATTTCTGAATGAACTGCCACTCACACTCTGAAACTCGGCCGATCACTCTGGAACTCGGCCGATCACTTCACAGTTTCTGAAACTCGGCCGACCAACTTCGGCCGATCAGGAGGAAACTCGGCCGATTCACTGGGAAACTCGGCCGATCGAAACACAGCTCATTTACCTACAAAAGAAACTCGGCCGATTCAAGACCAAACTCGGCCGACCAAAACGATGTTCGAAATCCTAAACAAGGAACTCGGCCGACCAAAACACGAACTCGGCCGAACCGCGCACAGATAGAAAATAAAAATGGACCTGGAGATGTCGATTTCACTCGAATCGACGGGCAAAACCCTCGATTTGCGTTGCAAATCACTTGCAAAAGGTGCACACCACCAGGGACTAGCTGGAGGGGGAAAGAAAGACGAGCTAGGGCTGCTCTTGCACCCTAATCTTCATGCTATATCCTTGCAACCGCAGCTCCTGCTGTTAGCTAGATCGATTTGATGGAGAAGAAGATGGAAGGAGGGAAGAAGGAAGGCCGCAGCTGTAGGTCGGAGCAACTCCAGGGCTCCAAGACATTTTTTCCTTCTCAGCTTTCTTCCTCTCTCTCTCTCTCTCACGCGAAGGAAGAAGAACGCTTCTGCGTTCTCTCATTTCTGGAAAGAAACGGATAAGGGGGAAAGAAGAGATAAAGAGGAAAAACTTAGGGACCAAAACGCTAAGTCCAAGAACTTTCAAAAACTACAAACGGGTCCTTACAAGCCCAAAAATATGCAACTTTTAACTCAAAGGTCGGATTCGAACGATTTCTCTGGCAACGCTTCAAGCGTAAGATCCTACACGTTTTAAGGGCTAGGATTCACACTAAGCACATATCGTATCCGTTATAAACATTATTAACAAAAACAAGCTTACAGCTTAACAAAGCAGCTAAAACACATGCTCAACAACATACTTACAGGTTAAGCTCGACGCGGGTCGTAACAATCTCCCTCCCTTATAAGAATTTCGTCCCAAAATTCCTAAAAGAGAAAAGGAAACTTGCTATGCATCTCAGACTCAAGCTCCCACGTAGCTTCTTCGAGATTATGGTTCCTCCACAGAACCTTCACTAAAGGTATCTCGCGGTTCTTAAGCTTTTTGATTCGGTGATCAACTATCTGCATTGGTCCTTCCACGTAGGACACATCTGTCCTAAGCTGTGCCAGATCTGGATCTAATATTTTCTCTGTACCGGGGTGACACTTCTTCAGCATAGACACATGAAACACATCATGAAGATTTGACAACTCAGACGGCAAATCTAACCTGTAGGCTACAGGTCCAATCCTCTCAACAATAGGATATGAGCCCATAAACCTAGGAGTCAACTTGCCTTTCTTGCCAAACCTTAGAACTCCCTTCCACTGTGAAACTTTCAGATACACCTCATCACCCATCTCAAACTCAAGAGGTCGACGTCGTCTCTCTGCATAACTTTTCTATCTGTCCTGTGCAACTTTCAACTGCTCCTTGATCACAGATATCTTCTCTGTAGTTATATCAACTATCTCAGGTCCAAAAATTTCTTTCTCTCCAATCTCATACCAACAAACTGGTGATCTACACTTCCTGCCATATAGAGCTTCATATGGGGCCATTCCAAGACTAGAATGGTAGCTGTTGTTATATGCAAACTCCATCGATCAGGCTTAAGTGTTCTTCCCAGTTACCTCTGAACTGCAGAACGCATGCTCTCAGCATGTCTTCAAGGGTTTGAATGGTCCTCTCAGATTGACCATCTGTCTGCGGGTGAAACGATGTACTAAACCTCAGCTTTGTACCCAACGCACGATGTAACTGATTCCAGAACCTAGATGTAAACTTAGGATCTCTATCAGAAATAATGGAAACTGGAATCCCATGTAATCTGATTACCTCGTCTACATATATCTTGGCCAGCTTCGGAACATCAAAGGTTGACTTGACCGGAAGAAAGTGAGCAGACTTAGTTAGTCTATCCACAATCACCCAAATCGAGTCCGAACCTCTAGACGTCATGGGTAATCCTACCACAAAATCCATCGTGATGTGTTCCCATTTCCATTCAGGTATAGGAAGTGACTGAAAAGGACCAGCAGGTTTCTAATGCTCAGCCTTAACCTGCTGACACACTCCACATCTAGCCACGTACTCAGCCACATCTCTTTTCATACCAGACCACCAGTACAGCTCTCTAAGATTCCTGTACATTTTCGTGTTACCAGGATGCATAGCATACATAGAAGCATGCACTTCTTCAAGAATCTGCTCTTTCAGCTCACTATTCCCAGGTACACACAACTTGTCATAAAGATACAACACACCATCGTCAGAAAACCGGAATTCTGTTCTTTTACCTTCCGACATATCCTGCATAACTTGCCACAACTCGTCATCATTCTGTTGCAATTCCTTAATCTGATCGTAGAAAGTAGGTTTGACCTGCATCTGAGCAATCAACCCACTCTGTCCAGCCACATCCAAGTCTAAGTTCAACTCTCGCATATCTACAAGCAAGTCTCTCTTGAAACATGCCATAGAAAATGCATCTGCAGTTGAACTTGACTTTCTACTCAAAGCATCTGCTACAACATTTGCTTTACCAGGATGGTAATCGATTGTCACGTCATAATCCTTGATCAGATCAAGCCATCTGTGTTGTCTCAGATTCAAATCTTTTTGAGTGAAGATATACTTCAGGCTCTTATGGTCCGTAAACACCTGACATGTCTCACCATACAGGTAGTGATGCCATGTCTTAAGAGCATGAACTATAGCAGCTAATTCGAGATCATGAGTAGGGTAGTTCTCTTCATTCTTCTTAAGCTGTCTAGATGCATAAGCCACAACTTTGCCCTCCTGCATCAGCACACATCCCAAACCTCTCCTGGAAGCGTCGCAGAACACGGTATAACCTTTATCTGCCTCAGGCAACACTAACACTGGCGCTGAAGTCAATTTCTTCTTCAAAATCTGAAAACTCTTCTCGCAGTTATCAGACCAAACAAACGGTGCATTCTTCCTCGTCAGGTGTGTTAAAGGTGATGCTAACACACTGAAGTTCTGTATAAACCTTCTGTAATAACCTGCTAATCCCAAGAAACTTCTGATCTCAGTAGGAGTCTTAGGTTGTTCCCACTGAAGCACATAATCAACTTTCTTAGGATCAACGCTAACTCCATCTCTCGAGATAACATGTCCAAGAAATGCTACCTCAGCCAACCAGAACTCACACTTGCTAAACTTAGCATACAGTTGGTATTGCCTCAACAACTGCAACACTACTCTCAGGTGTTGCTCATGCTGTACATCATCTCTGGAGTAGATCAGGATATCATCTATAAAGACTACAATAAACTGATCTAGGAACGGTTTGAAAATCCGATTCATCATATCCATAAAGGCTGCTGGGGCATTGGTCAGCCCAAACGACATGACCAGAAACTCATAATGCCCATACCTGGTTCTGAAAGCTGTTTTGGAAATATCAGAAGCCTTTACTCTAAGCTGATGGTATCCAGATCTCAAATCTATTTTAGAGAAAACCGTTGCTCCACGCAACTGATCAAACATATCGTCTATTCTCGGCAAAGGATACTTGTTCTTAATAGTGATCTTGTTCAGTTGCCTGTAATCTATACAGAGACGCATAGTACCATCCTTCTTTTTTAACAAATAGCACTGGAGCACCCCACGGCAAAGAACTGGGTCTGATGAAACCCTTATCCAGCAATTCCTGCAGTTGCACCTTGAGTTCCTTCAATTCTACCGGTGCCATTCTATAAGCTGGCAGTGCTACTGGATGACTACCTGGATATAACTGAATCTCAAAATCCAGGTCTCTGACAGGAGGTAAGCCTGGCAACTCTTCTGGAAAGACATCAAAAAACTCACGAACCACGGGCACCTCATAAACACTGGCGGTGCTCTTCTCTGCTCTAGTGTCAACCACATGAGCAAGGAACGCTTCACATCCTTTCTGTAGCATCTTATCAGCTACAACAGCTGATACTATGCACGTAGGTAGAACTTTCCTGTCTCCAGTAAATACATAAGAAAATTCACCTAGTTGAAAGGTAGCTTCCTTCTTCCAACAATCGAGTTGCACTCGATATGTCTCAAGACAATCCATACCCAAGATGACTTGAAAAGTATTGACATCCAAGGGTATGAGATTAGCAGCAAAGGTGTAACCTCCAAAAGATAACAAACATCTGGGACAGAACTCAGTCAGAACCGTTGGTTCACCTAGTGGAACTCTCAACACTAACTCATCTACCAAAACTTGAGTTAACAAATTAAATTCACCAACTAAAGAACGTTGTATGAAAGAGTGAGTAGCACCCGGATCTATCAAAACTGAAACTGGTATACTATTAAACAAAAGCATTTCTCCTGTAACGACTTGTGAAGAGATTATACCTTCCTGAGGTGTCAAAGAGAAGAAATGTGCTGAAGCTCTCCCTCTGACACGCTGTCCTCTCTGACCACTTCTGCCACTGGGCACTCCACCACCTCTGGAACCAGAAGCCACAGAAGAACTTGGAACATCATGGTACTGAGGTTGGAAAGCTTGTGATGCTGCTTGATGAAGCTGAGGACATTCCCTTTTGAGGTGTCCAACTTGTCCACAGACATAACAACTTGGACTCCAACACTGACCAGAATGTGGTTTTCCACATTTGTCACATGGCGGTATCCCTTGTCCCCGGGGACCTGTCACTGACATTGACGACCCAGAAGACTGTTTACTAGCGGCACTGCCCCATCTCCCTGGGTTGTATCCCCCTCTGCCTCTAGAAGAAGCAACATCCTCAGGTCTCTGTCTACTGAAACAGCTAAAGCCACGTCCGAGTTTAGAAAAGAAACCTCTACCTCCACCTCTATATCCACTACTGGACTGTCCTCTACTGAAATCTACAGATCTCTTCTTAGACTCAGGCACCTTGTCAGCATTCACAGATTCCTCAACCTGTCTAGCAGCCTCAACAAACTCACCAAAGTTCTCTCTGTTCCTCCTACTAGTAGCAGAAATAGTATGCCGGATTTCTGGCCTTAGCCCTTCCTGAAACCTTCTGCATCTTTCTAAGTTGTCGGGAACAAGCTGCGGACAGAAGTTCGCTAACCGGGTGAAAAGCGCTTCATACTCAGTAACTGACATGTTCTCCTGCTTAATGTTCTGTAACTGCCTGATTTTCTCATTAAGGAAGGTAGGTGGATAAAACTTAAGATGGAACTCTTCAGAGAAATCCTGCCAAGAAAGCTCTGTACCTCTCCTCTTTTCCTCCACACTATGCCACCACAGCTCTGCATCGCCTGTCAAAAGATAAACTGCGTGATTAATCTTCTTCTCTTCTGGAAGCTCCATCAAGCGAAAGACCTTCTCTATCTGTCTCCACCACTCATCTGCCTCTACAGGATCTGTAGTACCACTAAATTTTGTACCACCAAGCTTCTTTACAAGCTCATAAGATCGCATCAGATCCTTACTGCTGGTAGAAGTAGAAGCTCACCTATCAGCTTTGTACTTCTCCCTGGTCTCCAGAAACATCTTATACATACGAGATGCTTCATCTACATGGTCACCACCACCTGGACCCAAGTACAGAGGATCAGGGCCAACATGACTCTCGGCCTGGTCATCATGATCATAACCTCTTCCTGCCATCTGCAATGATATAACAGAATATTTCCTATTAGAAAACTACAGATAGAAGAAAGACACCTAAACCTTAATCCTATTGGTCTCTTATCGTCCCCTGACCTGGACTCTGAGTAACTATGTACTCAACCTATACTCTGATACCAAGATGTCACACCCCGATCTCGCATTACCCACAAATCACGAGATTAGGGCGCGACGGAGGGATTACACACAAGCCAAACCACTCAAAGATTTTAAAACATTTTTTTTAAAGACATTAAAAGTTAACCTGATTTATGCTGTAAATTAAATCTAAACAAATTACGGAAGCATTTTTATTAAACTGACTAGCAATATAAACAGAGTCTACAACATATTACATTGTTCGACATAAAATAAAGCATAACAGTTAATTTACATCTTTATACACATTCTCTCTCACCCACACCTTGTCCCAAAGATCGAGGGGAAAGGACTAAGAGACCTCTAACTACGAACTACGTATACCTTCTACAGACTAAGCGTTAGTATGAAAGGATCCTTCAGATTCCTGCTGCTGATGATGACCTGAAAATGTTTTAGTAGAGGTATGAGCCTACTCGCTCAGTGAATAGCTTTTCATTTAGCTATCACTAAACAACTCGTCAGGTTTATAAAATTGAAATAAAACATAAGTGCAGTACTGAGCATGGCAGTTCTAATGACTTAGCAGATTTATAAATAACAATATCATTTCTACGCAACATCAGATATTTTAAACAATTAAACAGTTATAGAGATTTGACACAGAAGTTCAAATATACTAACTTACTGTGATCCTATATGATTACCAATTTACATTATTATTATGCCCTAATCATATGCAGTGTACCCTGCATATAAAGATCCATAGCGAACTACGATCCCACCGTACAAGACTTAACGACACACCCGGGAAATGCTAAGTCTGACGCCAGCCCTGCTCTGCCACAGGACCCCAGGCTCTCCGGCCTGACTCATAGGCTCTACGGCCTCAAGGCACTACTCTGAGTGCTCTAGACTCCTCCTCTAACCTGAGTACACAGGCGGAGAGTCTCACGGGGTTACCTCCATGACACAAGCACGAATAATGTTGCAATAACCCCCATTTTTTTCTCCAGTGCCACCGTGACACAAGCACGCGTTGTTGTTGGACACTGCCTCTCTATCCTCGTGTCTCCATGACACAAGCACGAATAATGTTGCAACACGAGTTTCACCCCTAAGAAGCAGATCTGTCAAAGGGGTTCTACGGTGTTAGGGCACCTAAGTCTATTAACTGATTAACATATAACCATTTAAACAGGAATATCACATTTCATGCATATTTCAAGTTTCCAATGAATCAATCATACACGATTGTACGTGCTACACTGCTTAAGAGTCATACCAACTGATACTGAAGCGAATAAGCATTTAAAATGAGTTAAATAATGATTTCTGAATGAACTGCCACTCACACTCTGAAACTCGGCCGATCACTCTGGAACTCGGCCGATCACTTCATAGTTTCTGAAACTCGGCCGACCAACTTCGACCGATCAGGAGGAAACTCGGCCGATTCACTGGGAAACTCGGCCGATCGAAACACAACTCGTTTACCTACAAAAGAAACTCGGCCGATTCAAGACCAAATTCGGCCGACCAAAACGCTGTTCGAAATCCTAAACAAGGAACTCGGCCGACCAAAACACGAACTCGGCCAAACCGCGCACAGACAGAAAATAAAAACGGACCTGCAGATGTCGATTTCACTCGAATCGACGGGCAAAACCCTCGATTTGCGTTGCAAATCACTTGCAAAAGGTGCACACCACCAGGGACTAGCTGGAGGGGGAAAGAAAGACGAGCTAGGGCTGCTCTTGCACCCTAATCTTCATGCTATCTCCTTGCAACCGCAGCTTCTGCTGTTAGCTGGATCGATTTGATGGAGAAGAAGATGGAAGGAGGGAAGAAGGAAGGCCGCAGCTGCAGGCCGGAGCAACTCCAGGGCTCCAAGACGTTTTTCCCTTCTCAGCTCTCTCTCTCTCTCTCACGCGAAGGAAGAAGAACGCTTCTGCGTTCTCTCGTTTCTGGAAAGAAATGGATAAGGGGGAAAGAAGAGATAAGGAGGAAAAACTTAGGGACCAAAACGCTAAGTCCAAGAACTTCCAAAAACTACAAACGGGTCCTTACAAGCCCAAAAATATGCAACTTTTGACTCGAAGGTCGGATTCGAACGATTTCTCTGGCAACGCTTCAAGCGTAAGATCCTACACGTTTTAAGGGCTAGGATTCACACTAAGCACATATCGTATCCATTATAAACATTATTAACAAAAACAAGCTTACAGCTTAGCAAAGCAGCTAAAACACATGCTCAACAGCATACTTACAGGTTAAGCTCGACGCGGGTCATAACATACCCACTCTTGCACAAGTCTTCGGCCTTGCAGGAATTACCCACTCTTCTTGGATCTTCCGCCTTTGACTTCACCTTCACTCAGAGAAGCTTTCCACCAAGGTCTTACCTACTTGAGCTTGAGTCTTTTGCCTTCTCCAAGGGCTTACCCACTCTAGCTCCAAGTCTTCTGCCTTGATCTTCACCAAGGGACTCCTTCCCTTGTTCTTCTTCACCTCTCTTGGACAAGAGAGAGAACCTTCATCTTCAAGATAGCAAATGAGAGATGGGGAGGTGGTGGAAGTGAGAGCCTCACAAGATATACAAATAGGACTAGCTCTCTTACAGATTTCCTACTCACTCTAATGGATGTAGCAAGTGATTAAGATTAGAGAGAGAGAGGAGGCTATAGGATCACTCGACTATAGAATAGGAACCTTCATAGTGAATGCTCAACCTTGGAATGAAGCCCAAGGGGTCCTATTTATAGCTGGGGATGCCTCTTAGCCTTTGGGAACACTTGTGAACGAAAACTAGTTGTTTTGTGGCTTGCAACAGATCTATTTTCACTTGTTGCAACTCCACAACGGCTAGAAACACTTTTCTACACTTTTCTGTACAGTGCAATCGGTCGAGTTTCTATATGTGTAACTCGACCGATCAAGTAGCAGGCAGCCCGATATTGAAATGATCGTTCGAGTTTGTTCTGGGGACACTCGACCGACCATTCCAACTGGAACTGGCATACTACCCAATCGGTCGAGTTCTGTGAGTGCACAACTCGACCGATGCAATCTTCAGAAAATCGACCAAGGTTGATCGGTCGAGTTTTAGGGTGGGAAACTCGACCGAATAAGTGCCTGTAATTGATTTTCAAAGTTGCATTAAAAGTGCTCTAAAATTTGATCTAAGTGTTCCTGATATTTTTCTAAGCTTAATTACAAGTCATACAATCATTACAAGTGATTTACAACATGATTCTAATGGATATACATCATATTACAAAAATGTGCACTTGTATGACTTTGACTTGTCTTTTCTCCAATTTGAGATGCGCAAGTTAGGGCAATTGGAGTGTGTCTATACCTAATCTGAAAAACACTCAAGTATATGTGGAATGGTTAGTCATCATCAAAACACGGGTTTAGTCAATTTAGACGTGAGTCAACATTGACCTAATTGACCTTGAGTCAACATTCTACCCCTTTTTGAAGATGACAAATCATTCCATAAATGTATTGAAAGCATTTAAGTAAATTTATACCTTTGGAGAAACCTAGGGGTTTCAATAGGACTAAGCTCATATGCTCCCCCTCAATTGATGCGCATGGAGTTTTCATACTCCCCCTCAATTGATGCTATTTCTCCTGCATGGTTAGCTTTCATTACATTTATAGAATACCATGTCTTCTACTCATATATGTCTACACATATATGTCTCCTCCCCTTTACCTTCTCCCTTTACATGAACATTCTTCTCCTCTTCTCCTCTTTTTAAAAGAAGACATTACCTTTCTCCCCCTTTGTCATTTCAAAAAGGTGGGGGTTGTGAAGAAAAAAAAAAGAAACATCACTTGTTAAAGAGAAAGGAGATAACACAAAATATATATGAGGAGAGTAGAAGAGCACAGATAGGGGCTTGTACAAGCATAGAAAGAAAAGCAAGTTAAAGCATATACTTGAACAAACCAAAAATGCAAGATAAGGTGCTGCAAAAAAACAATAAATTACAATTTTGACCCTCAAGATGATGGAATTTGACCAAAAACTACATGTATATGAACTACTAGTAGATGATATCACAAGTTAGGACTACTAGTAGGATCTAGATAATAACAAGAGATACCAAGAGATACACAAGTTAAAGAGCAAGCTATGAGTAGATGTAGAGATATATCCAAATAGAGAGATATGCAATTTTAGAAGCATGAAAGGATATAACTCACATACAAATATGCATCATTACCAGAAGATGATTACCACTAAGAACCTCAAGGTTGTATCAAAACAAGATATACACCTAGAAAGATGTAGCAAGTTAGAGCACAATGGAAGTGATTTTAGACACAACCAAGAGATCCAAAGAGATCATCATCAAAACCTGCAAAACAACTCAAAGCAAGTAATTGCAAGATATAGATATACCAATTTAGAGCAATTAGAGAGATAGAGTTGTAAGCAAGATAGGCAATTTAGAACATGGCAATATGCATATATAACGGTACCAAGGGAGTGCCAAAGAATAAGGCTATTTGTTGAGAAAATCTAGTTGAGAGGGAAATTCTCATTTAATAAGCCAAATGTATATTCTGTGCACAGTGTAATCGGTCGAGTTCTATGCATTGGCAACTCGACTGATGACAACTGTTGGCAACACCCATTGGTGCCTATCGGTCGAGTTTCAATAGGGCTAACTTGACCGACAGATCAGCTGTCAAGAAGCACATATATTTCATAAAAACATATTTAAAGGCATGCTAAAAATACAAACCATATCCAAACATGTCTAAGAAAGTTAGTAATGCACTATAGAAGCATTAGAAACAGTTTTTGAGTAAGAGTGTGAAGAGAATCACAAAATGCCACTTTTGAATCAAAAACCATATGTATAGTGCACACTAACTTGACAAAACAAGTTAGAAATGGTTACAAGCAATAAAACCATTACCTTTGTGCTTACCATTGCTTTTACACTTGTTGTCACCCTCTACACATCTCACCTTTCTTCTTTCATGTGGATTGAGAAGTCAATTTGCAATTCAATATCTCAAGTCAATCCATTTGCAAGTACCTACAAGAAGAAAGATGAAATGGTCCCCAATCATATTTTTGGGTCCGGAGGGGTTAGTTTAGCAACCCAAGTCCTATTGCTCTTGGGTGCTTTCCTAAAAGGACAACACTTAGAATAATGACCAAAATCATTGCAATGATTACAAGTGCCCGTAGCCTTGGAACTGGAGGATTCTTCATTGAAAAATGAAGGTCCTTTGTCTTTGTTGTTCCTTTGGCTACAGTCAAGTCCAATGCCATCTCTACCCATTTGTTTGGTAGTATGGTCTAGGATTTGATTAAGATTCTTTTTATCACCAAAGAATATTTGCAAAGAAGATCTCAAACTATGATTGTCATGCATAAGAGAAGTAAAGGTAAAACACAATAGATTCATATCATCTCTAGCATGCACAAGATAGATTTCTAAGCAAACATCTTTAGTCATATAATAATCTTTATCACAAGATAGAGCATCAAAAACTTTCTCTCTATAAGAAAAGATAGTATGAGGGTCAAGAGCAATTACACTACTATAAAAGGAAGCAAGTTCATATACAAGACAAGTAATCTTTGAAGGATAAACTTTATCTACACATTCTATTCCTTTCAAAGTAGGCTCTTTACTCTCATAAACACATTTAAGAACATAAGAAACAATAGAGAGAGAAACAATAGTAGTAGCAAGCTCTATGTATGAAGTAGTCATAGAAGGTTGAGATTTTAAAAACTTAATCTTATCAAGCAAGCTAGAATTTGCAAATTTAAGAGCATTTAGTTGACTAAGATAAGCATTTATTTGAATCTCAACACTTGAATTTACCTCATTTAAATCTTTAGTTGAGCTTGTCATGAGGGCGCAATGGCATCTTCCATCTTCAAATTCACTAGATCTTCCACTAGTGCTTTCATTTGTTGATGGAGCATTTGTGATCCCTTTTTCACTCTTGTTTCCTTCTATTTTTCTCTTTGAAGGTTGCCCATCTTCATAATCACCCATATTCTCCTACTTGTGGAAGTATGCTTGGAGAAGACCCGCTCTGATACCACTTGTTGGATCCTAGATGCGTGATTAGATGCTCTAGAGGGGGGGTGAATAGAGCTGAAAGCACTTAAACAAAACTCATTAAAACTTCAAATTATATGACAAGATAAGGTTGCTAAATAGGTAATTTGAGTGCAACTAAATCATGCATAGCAAGGATAAGAGAGATTGAACATGCACCAATTAGACAAGCTATTTAGAGTGGTTCCACACTTCAAACTAGAAGTGTGTCAGTCCACTTGCCTAGAGAGGTCAACCTCTAGGACTTCCAACAATTGCACTCTCATATTCACTTATAAGACTTACAATACATGACCAACAAAGGATTTACCTATCCAATATAAAGAGTCTTCAACCTTACCAAAGACTTACCCACTTTGCAAGAGTCTTCGGCCTTCTCCAAGGACTTACCCACTCTTGCACAAGTCTTCGGCCTTGCAGGAATTACCCACTCTTCTTGGATCTTCCGCCTTTGACTTCACCTTCACTCGGAGAAGCTTTCCACCAAGGTCTTACCTACTTGAGCTTGAGTCTTTTGCCTTCTCCAAGGGCTTACCCACTCTAGCTCCAAGTCTTCTGCCTTGATCTTCACCAAGGGACTCCTTCCCTTGTTCTTCTTCACCTCTCTTGGACAAGAGAGAGAACCTTTATCTTCAAGATAGCAAATGAGAGATGGGGAGGTGGTGGAAGTGAGAGCCTCACAAGATATACAAATAGGACTAGCTCTCTTACAGATTTCCTACTCACTCTAATGGATGTAGCAAGTGATAAAGCTTAGAGAGAGAGAGGAGGCTGTAGGATCACTCGACTATATAATAGGAACCTTCATAGTGAATGCTCAACCTTGGAATGAAGCCCAAGGGGTCCTATTTATAGGTGGGGATGCCTCTTAGCCTTTGGGAACACTTGTGAACGAATACTAGCCGTTTTGTGGCTTGCAACGGATCTATTTTCACTTGTTGCAACTCCACAACAGCTAGAAACACTTTTCTGCACTTTTCCGTACAGTGCAATCGGTCGAGTTTCTATATGTGTAACTCGACCGATCAAGTAGCAGGCAGCCCGATATTGAAATGATCGTTCGAGTTTGTTCTGAGGAAACTCGACCAACCATTCCAACTGGAACTGGCCTACTACCCAATCGGTCGAGTTCTGTGAGTGCACAACTCGACCGATGCAATCTTCAGAAAATCGACCAAGGTTGATCGGTCGAGTTTCAGGGTGGGAAACTCGACCGAACAAGTGCCTGTAATTGATTTTCAAAGTTGCATTAAAAGTGCTCTAAAATTCGATCTAAGTGTTCCTGATATTTTTCTAAGTTTAATTACAAGTCATACAATCATTACAAGTGATTTACAACATGATTCTAATGGATATACATCATATTACAAAAATGTGCACTTGTATGACTTTGACTTGTCTTTTCTCAAATTTGAGATGCGCAAGTTAGGGCAATTGGAGTGTGTCTATACCTAATCTGAAAACACTCAAGTATATGTGGAATGGTTAGTCATCATCAAAACACGGGTTTAGTCAATTTAGACGTGAGTCAACATTGGCCTAATTGACCTTGAGTCAACATTCTCCCCCTTTTTGAAGATGACAAATCATTCCATAAATGTATTGAAAGCATTTAAGTAAATTTATACCTTTGGAGAAACCTAGAGGTTTCAATAGGACTAAGCTCATATGCTCCCCCTCAATTGATGCGCATGGAGTTTTCATACTCCCCCTCAATTGATGCTATTTCTCCTGCATGGTTAGCTTTCATAACATTTATAGAATACCATGTCTTCTACTCATATATGTCTACACATATATGTCTCCTCCCCTTTACCTTCTCCCTTTACATGAACATTCTTCTCCTCTTCTCCTCTTTTTAAAAGAAGACATTACCTTTCTCCCCCTTTGTCATTTCAAAAAGGTGGGGGTTGTGAAGAAAAAAAGAAACATCACTTGTTAAAGAGAAAGGAGATAACACAAAATATATATGAGGAGAGTAGAAGAGCACAGATAGGGGCTTGTCCAAGCATAGAAAGAAAAGCAAGTTAAAGCATATACTTGAACAAACCAAAAATGCAAGATAAGGTGCTGCAGAAAAACAATAAATTACAATTTTGACCCTCAAGATGATGGAATTTGACCAAAAACCATCGGAGCTCTTGGCAAAGCGATGAGTCTTGCTCAGAAGGTCGTTTCTGCATGAAAAGCACTAGTCTTGCACCAAAAACTGAAACTGGAGCAAAATCTGCATAAAAATCCATAAATACTCCAATTCCCACATATCATGTAGATCTATGTACCCTGCATCACAATGTTATGCAAGCAACTCAAGATAGTAGATATTCAATTTAAGGAACAAGCTTGAGCATGTATAAGCATAGCATATAGATGAGCAAAGATGTCAATTGTAAACAGGGTTAGAACTACATGTATATGAACTACTAGTAGATGATATCACAAGTTAGGACTACTAGTAGGATCTAGATCATATCAAGAGATACCAAGAGATACACAAGTTAAAGAGCAAGCTATGAGTAGATGTAGAGATATATCCAAACAGAGAGATATGCAATTTTAGAAGCATGAAAGGATATAACTCACATACAAATATGCATCATTACCAGAAGATGATTACCACTAAGAACCTCAACATTGTATCAAAACAAGATATACACCTAGAAAGATGTAGCAAGTTAGAGCACAACAGAAGTGATTTTAGACACAACCAAGAGATCCAAAGAGATCATCATCAAAACCTGCAAAACAACTCAAAGCAAGTAATTGCAAGATATATATATACCAATTTAGAGCAATTAGAGAGATAGAGTTGTAAGCAAGATAGGCAATTTAGAACATGGCAATATGCATATATAACGGTACTAAGGGAGTGCCAAAGAATAAGGCTATTTGTTGAGAAAATCTAGTTGAGAGGGAAATTCTCATTTAATAAGCCAAATGTATATTATGTGCACAGTGTAATCGGTCGAGTTCTATGCATTGGCAACTCGACCGATGACAACTGCTGGCAACACCCATTGGTGCCTATCGGTCGAGTTTCAATAGGGCAAACTCGACCGACAGATCAGCTGTCAAGAAGCACATATATTTCATAAAAACATATTTAAAGGCATGATAAAAATACAAACCATATCCAAACATGTCTAAGAAAGTTAGTAATGCACTATAGAAGCATTAGAAACAGTTTTTGAGCAAGAGTGTGAAGAGAATCACAAAATGCCACTTTTGACTCAAAAACCATATGTATAGTGCACACTAACTTGACAAAACAAGTTAGAAATGGTTACAAGCAATAAAACCATTACCTTTGTGCTTACCATTGCTTTTACACTTGTTGTCACCCTCTACACATCTCACCTTTCTTCTTTCATGTGGATTGAGAAGTCAATTTGCAATTCAATAGCTCAAGTCAATCCATTTGCAAGTACCTACAAGAAGAAAGATGAAATGGTCCCCAATCATATTTTTGGGTCCGGAGGGGTTAGTTTAGCAACCCAAGTCCTATTGCTCTTGGGTGCTTTCCTAAAAGGACAACACTTAGAATAATGACCAAAATCATTGCAATGATTACAAGTGCCCGTAGCCTTGGAACTGGAGGATTCTTCATTGAAAAATGAAGGTCCTTTGTCTTTGTTGTTCCTTTGGCTACAGTCAAGTCCAATGCCATCTCTACCCATTTGTTTGGTAGTATGGTCTAGGATTTGATTAAGATTCTTTTTATCACCAAAGAATCTTTGCAAAGAAGATATCAAACTATGATTGTCATGCATAAGAGAAGTAAAGGTAAAACACAATAGATTCATATCATCTCTAGCATGCACAAGATAGATTTCTAAGCAAACATCTTTAGTCATATAAGAATCTTTATCACAAGATAGAGCATCAAAAACTTTCTCTCTATAAGAAAAGATAGTATGAGGGTCAAGAGCAATTACACTACTATGCAAGGAAGCAAGTTCATATACAAGACAAGTAATCTTTGAAGGATAAACTTTATCTACACATTCTATTCCTTTCAAAGTAGGCTCTTTACTCTCATAAACACATTTAAGAACATAAGAAACAATAGAGAGAGAAACAATAGTAGTATCAAGCTCTATGTATGAAGTAGTCATAGAAGGTTGAGATTTTAAAAACTTAATCTTATCAAGCAAGCTAGAATTTGCAAATTTAAGAGCATTTAGTTGACTAAGATAAGCATTTGTTTGAATCTCAACACTTGAATTTACCTCATTTAAACCTTTAGTTGAGCTTGTCATGAGGGCGCAATGGCATCTTCCATCTTCAAATTCACTAGATCTTCCACTAGTGCTTTCATTTGTTGATGGAGCCTTTGTGATCCCTTTTTCACTCTTGTTTCCTTCTATTTTTCTCTTTGAAGGTTGCCCATCTTCATAATCACCCATATTCTCCTACTTGTGGAAGTATGCTTGGAGAAGACCCGCTCTGATACCACTTGTTGGATCCTAGATGGGTGATTAGATGCTCTAGAGGGGGGTGAATAGAGCTGAAAGCACTTAAACAAAACTCATTAAAACTTCAAATTATATGACAAGATAAGGTTGCTAAATAGGTAATTTGAGTGCAACTAAATCATGCATAGCAAGGATAAGAGAGATTGAACATGCACCAATTAGACAAGCTATTTAGAGTGGTTCCACACTTCAAACTAGAAGTGTGTCAGTCCACTTGCCTAGAGAGGTCAACCTCTAGGACTTCCAACAATTGCACTCTTATATTCACTTATAAGACTTACAATACATGACCAACAAAGGACTTACCTATCCAATACAAAGAGTCTTCAACCTTACCAAGGACTTACCCACTTTGCAAGAGTCTTCGGCCTTCTCCAAGGACTTACCCACTCTTGCACAAGTCTTCGGCCTTGCAGGAATTACCCACTCTTCTTGGATCTTCCGCCTTTGACTTCACCTTCACTGGGAGAAGCTTTCCACCAAGGTCTTACCTACTTGAGCTTGAGTCTTTTGCCTTCTTCAAGGGATTACCCACTCTAGCTCTAAGTCTTCTGCCTTGATCTTCACCAAGGGACTCCTTCCCTTGTTCTTCTTCACCTCTCTTGGATAAGAGAGAGAACCTTCATCTTCAAGATAGCAAATGAGAGATGGGGAGGTGGTGGAAGTGAGAGCCTCACAAGATATACAAATAGGACTAGCTCTCTTACAGATTTCCTACTCACTCTAATGGATGTAGCAAGTGATTAAGCTTAGAGAGAGAGAGAGGAGGCTATAGGATCACTCGACTATAGAATAGGAACCTTCATAGTGAATGCTCAACCTTGGAATGAAGCCCAAGGGGTCCTATTTATAGTTGGGGATGCCTCTTAGCCTTTGGGAACACTTGTGAACGAAAACTAGCCGTTTTGTGGCTTGCAACGGATCTATTTTCACTTGTTGCAACTCCACAACGGCTAGAAACACTTTGCTGCACTTTTCCGTACAGTGCAATCAGTCGAGTTTCTATATGTGTAACTCGACCGATCAAGTAGCAGGCAGCCCGATATTGAAATGATCGTTCGAGTTTGTTCTGAGGAAACTTGACCGACCATTCCAACAGGAACTGGCCTACTACCCAATCGGTCGAGTTCTGTGAGTGCACAACTCGACCGATGCAATCTTCAAAAAATCGACCAAGGTTGATTGGTCGAGTTTCAGGGTGGGAAACTCGACCGAACAAGTGCCTGTAATTGATTTTCAAAGTTGCATTAAAAGTGCTCTAAAATTCGATCTAAGTGTTCCTGATATTTTTCTAAGCTTAATTACAAGTCATACAATCATTACAAGTGATTTACAACATGATTCTAATGGATATACATCATATTACAAAAATGTGCACTTGTATGACTTTGACTTGTCTTTTCTCCAATTTGAGATGCGCAAGTTAGGGCAATTGGAGTGTGTCTATACCTAATCTGAAAACACTCAAGTATATGTGGAATGGTTAGTCATCATCAAAACACGGGTTTAGTCAATTTAGACATGAGTCAACATTGGCCTAATTGACCTTGAGTCAACATTCTCCCCCTTTTTGAAGATGACAAATCATTCCATAAATGTATTGAAAGCATTTAAGTAAATTTATACCTTTAGAGAAACCTAGGGGTTTCAAAAGGACTAAGCTCATATGCTCCCCCTCAATTGATGCGCATGGAGTTTTCATACTCCCCCTCAATTGATGCTATTTCTCCTGCATGGTTAGCTTTCATAACATTTATAGAATACCATGTCTTCTACTCATATATGTCTACACATATATGTCTCCTCCCCTTTACCTTCTCCCTTTACATGAACATTCTTCTCCTCTTCTCCTCTTTTTAAAAGAAGATATTACCTTTCTCCCCCTTTGTCATTTCAAAAAGGTGGGGGTTGTGAAGAAAAAAAGAAACATCACTTGTTAAAGAGAAAGGAGATAACACAAAATATATATGAGGAGAGTAGAAGAGCACAGATAGGGGCTTGTCCAAGCATAGAAAGAAAAGCAAGTTATAGCATATACTTGAACAAACCAAAAATGCAAGATAAGGTGCTGTAGAAAAACAATAAATTACAATTTTGACCCTCAAGATGATGGAATTTGACCAAAAACCATCGGAGCTCTTGGCAAAGCGATGAGTCTTGCTCAGAAGGTCGTTTCTGCATGAAAAGCACTAGTCTTGCACCAAAAACCGAAACTGGAGCAAAATCTGCATAAAAATCCATAAATACTCCAATTCCCACATATCATGTAGATCTATGTACCCTGCATCACAATGTTATGCAAGCAACTCAAGATAGTAGATATTCAATTTAAGGAACAAGCTTGAGCATGTATAAGCATAGCATATAGATGAGCAAAGATGTCAATTGTAAACAGGGTTAGAACTACATGTATATGAACTACTAGTAGATGATATCACAAGTTAGGACTACTAGTAGGATCTAGATCATAGCAAGAGATACCAAGAGATACACAAGTTAAAGAGCAAGCTATGAGTAGATGTAGAGATATATCCAAACAGAGAGATATGCAATTTTAGAAGCATGAAAGGATATAACTCACATACAAATATGCATCATTACCAGAAGATGATTACCACTAAGAACCTCAAGGTTGTATCAAAACAAGATATACACCTAGAAAGATGTAGCAAGTTAGAGCACAACGGAAGTGATTTTAGACACAACCAAGAGATCCAAAGAGATCATCATCAAAACCTGCAAAACAACTCAAAGCAAGTAATTGCAAGATATAGATATACCAATTTAGAGCAATTAGAGAGATAGAGTTGTAATCAAGATAGGCAATTTAGAACATGGCAATATGCATATATAACGGTACCAAGGGAGTGCCAAAGAATAAGGCTATTTGTTGAGAAAATCTAGTTGAGAGGGAAATTCTCATTTAATAAGCCAAATGTATATTCTGTGCACAGTGTAATCGGACGAGTTCTATGCATTGGCAACTCGACCGATGACAACTGCTGGCAACACCCATTGGTGCCTATCGGTTGAGTTTCAATAGGGCAAACTCGACCGACAGATCAGCTGTCAAGAAGCACACATATATTTCATAAAAACATATTTAAAGGCATGCTAAAAATACAAACCATATCCAAACATGTCTAAGAAAGTTAGTAATGCACTATAGAAGCATTCGAAACAGTTTTTGAGCAAGAGTGTGAAGAGAATCACAAAATGCCACTTTTGACTCAAAAACCATATGTATAGTGCACACTAACTTGACAAAACAAGTTAGAAATGGTTACAAGCAATAAAACCATTACCTTTGTGCTTACCATTGATTTTACACTTGTTGTCACCCTCTACACATCTCACCTTTCTTCTTTCATGTGGATTGAGAAGTCAATTTGCAATTCAATAGCTCAAGTCAATCCATTTGCAAGTACCTACAAGAAGAAAGATGAAATGGTCCCCAATCATATTTTTGGGTCCGGAGGGGTTAGTTTAGCAACCCAAGTCCTATTGCTCTTGGGTGCTTTCCTAAAAGGACAACACTTAGAATAATGACCAAAATCATTGCAATGATTACAAGTGCCCGTAGCCTTGGAACTGGAGGATTCTTCATTAAAAAATGAAGGTCCTTTGTCTTTGTTGTTCCTTTGGCTACAGTCAAGTCCAATGCCATCTCTACCCATTTGTTTGGTAGTATGGTCTAGGATTTGATTAAGATTCTTTTTATCACCAAAGAATCTTTGCAAAGAAGATATCAAACTATGATTGTCATGCATAAGAGAAGTAAAGGTAAAACACAATAGATTCATATCATCTCTAGCATGCACAAGATAGATTTCTAAGCAAACATCTTTAGTCATATAAGAATCTTTATCACAAGATAGAGCATCAAAAACTTTCTCTCTATAAGAAAAGATAGTATGAGGGTCAAGAGCAATTACACTACTATGCAAGGAAGCAAGTTCATATACAAGACAAGTAATCTTTGAAGGATAAACTTTATCTACACATTCTATTCCTTTCAAAGTAGGCTCTTTACTCTCATAAACACATTTAAGAACATAAGAAACAATAGAGAGAGAAACAATAGTAGTATCAAGCTCTATGTATGAAGTAGTCATAGAAGGTTGAGATTTTAAAAACTTAATCTTATCAAGCAAGCTAGAATTTGCAAATTTAAGAGCATTTAGTTGACTAAGATAAGCATTTGTTTGAATCTCAACACTTGAATTGAACTCATTTAAATCTTTAGTTGAGCTTGTCATGAGGGCGCAATGGCATCTTCCATCTTCAAATTCACTAGATCTTCCACTAGTGCTTTCATTTGTTGATGGAGCCTTTGTGATCCCTTTTTCACTCTTGTTTCCTTCTATTTTTCTCTTTGAAGGTTGTCAATCTTCATAATCACCCATATTCTCCTACTTGTGGAAGTATGCTTGGAGAAGACCCGCTCTGATACCACTTGTTGGATCCTAGATGGGTGATTAGATGCTCTAGAGGGGGGTGAATAGAGCTGAAAGCACTTAAACAAAACTCATTAAAACTTCAAATTATATGACAAGATAAGGTTGCTAAATAGGTAATTTGAGTGCAACTAAATCATGCATAGCAAGGATAAGAGAGATTGAACATGCACCAATTAGACAAGCTATTTAGAGTGGTTCCACACTTCAAACTAGAAGTGTGTCAGTCCACTTGCCTAGAGAGGTCAACCTCTAGGACTTCCAACAATTGCACTCTTATATTCACATATAAGACTTACAATACATGACCAACAAAGGACTTACCTATCCAATACAAAGAGTCTTCAACCTTACCAAGGACTTACCCACTTTGCAAGAGTCTTCGGCCTTCTCCAAGGACTTACCCACTCTTGCACAAGTCTTCGGCCTTGCAGGAATTACCCACTCTTCTTGGATCTTCCGCCTTTGACTTCACCTTCACTGGGAGAAGCTTTCCACCAAGGTCTTACCTACTTGAGCTTGAGTCTTCTGCCTTCTTCAAGGGATTACCCACTCTAGCTCCAAGTCTTCTGCCTTGATCTTCACCAAGGGACTCCTTCCCTTGTTCTTCTTCACCTCTCTTGGATAAGAGAGAGAACCTTCATCTTCAAGATAGCAAATGAGAGATGGGGAGGTGGTGGAAGTGAGAGCCTCACAAGATATACAAATAGGACTAGCTCTCTTACAGATTTCCTACTCACTCTAATGGATGTAGCAAGTGATTAAGCTTAGAGAGAGAGAGGAGGCTGTAGGATCACTCGACTATAGAATAGGAACCTTCATAGTGAATGCTCAACCTTGGAATGAAGCCCAAGGGGTATAGTTGGGGATGCCTCTTAGCCTTTGGGAACACTTGTGAACGAAAGCTAGCCGTTTTGTGGCTTGCAACGAATCTATTTTCACTTGTTGCAACTCCACAACGGCTAGAAACACTTTTCTGCACTTTTCCGTACAGTGCAATCGGTCGAGTTTCTATATGTGTAACTCGACCGATCAAGTAGCAGGCAGCCCGATATTGAAATGATCGTTCGAGTTTGTTCTGAGGAAACTCGACCGACCATTCCAACTGGAACTGGCCTACTACCCAATCGGTCGAGTTCTGTGAGTGCACAACTCGACCGATGCAATCTTCAGAAAATCGACCAAGGTTGATCGGTCGAGTTTCAGGGTGGGAAACTCGACCGAACAAGTGCCTGTAATTGATTTTCAAAGTTGCATTAAAAGTGCTCTAAAATTCGATCTAAGTGTTCCTGATATTTTTCTAAGCTTAGTTACAAGTCATACAATCATTACAAGTGATTTACAACATGATTCTAATGGATATACATCATATTACAAAAATGTGCACTTGTATGACTTTGACTTGTCTTTTCTCCAATTTGAGATGCGCAAGTTAGGGCAATTGGAGTGTGTCTATACCTAATCTGAAAACACTCAAGTATATGTGGAATGGTTAGTCATCATCAAAACACGGGTTTAGTCAATTTAGACGTGAGTCAACATTGGCCTAATTGACCTTGAGTCAACATTCTCCCCCTTTTTGAAGATGACAAATCATTCCATAAATGTATTGAAAGCATTTAAGTAAATTTATACCTTTGGAGAAACCTAGGGGTTTCAATAGGACTAAGCTCATATGCTCCCCCTCAATTGATGCGCATGGAGTTTTCATACTCCCCCTCAATTGATGCTATTTCTCCTGCATGGTTAGCTTTCATAACATTTATAGAATACCATGTCTTCTACTCATATATGTCTACACATATATGTCTCCTCCCCTTTACCTTCTCCCTTTACATGAACATTCTTCTCCTCTTCTCCTCTTTTTAAAAGAAGACATTACCTTTCTCCCCCTTTGTCATTTCAAAAAGGTGGGGGTTGTGAAGAAAAAAAGAAACATCACTTGTTAAAGAGAAAGGAGATAACACAAAATATATATGAGGAGAGTAGAAGAGCACAGATAGGGGCTTGTCCAAGCATAGAAAGAAAAGCAAGTTAAAGCATATACTTGAACAAACCAAAAATGCAAGATAAGGTGTTGTAGAAAAACAATAAATTACAATTTTGACCCTCAAGATGATGGAATTTGACCAAAAACCATCGGAGCTCATGGCAAACCGATGAGTCTTGCTCAGAAGGTCGTTTCTGCATGAAAAGCACTAGTCTTGCACCAAAAACTGAAACTGGAGCAAAATGTGCATAAAAATCCATAAATACTCCAATTCCCACATATCATGTAGATCTATGTACCCTGCATCACAATGTTATGCAAGCAACTCAAGATAGTAGATATTCAATTTAAGGAACAAGCTTGAGCATGTATAAGCATACCATATAGATGAGCAAAGATGTCAATTGTAAACAGGGTTAGAACTACATGTATATGAACTACTAGTAGATGATATCACAAGTTAGGACTACTAGTAGGATCTAGATCATAGCAAGAGATACCAAGAGATACACAAGTTAAAGAGCAAGCTATGAGTAGATGTAGAGATATATCCAAACAGAGAGATATGCAATTTTAGAAGCATGAAAGGATATAACTCACATACAAATATGCATCATTACCAGAAGATGATTACCACTAAGAACCTCAAGGTTGTATCAAAACAAGATATACACCTAGAAAGATGTAGCAAGTTAGAGCACAACGGAAGTGATTTTAGACACAACCAACAGATCCAAAGAGATCATCATCAAAACCTGCAAAACAACTCAAAGCAAGTAATTGCAAGATATAGATATACCAATTTAGAGCAATTAGAGAGATAGAGTTGTAAGCAAGATTGGCAGTTTAGAACATGGCAATATGCATATATAACGGTACCAAGGGAGTGCCAAAGAATAAGGCTATTTGTTGAGAAAAACTAGTTGAGAGGGAAATTCTCATTTAATAAGCCAAATGTATATTCTGTGCACAGTGTAATCGGTCGAGTTCTATGCATTGGCAACTCGACCGATGACAACTGCTGGCAACACCCATTGGTGCCTATCGGTCGAGTTTCAATAGGGCAAACTCGACCGACAGATCAGCTGTCAAGAAGCACATATATTTCATAAAAACATATTTAAAGGCATGCTAAAAATACAAACCATATCCAAACATGTCTAAGAAAGTTAGTAATGCACTATAGAAGCATTAGAAACAGTTTTTGAGCAAGAGTGTGAAGAGAATCACAAAATGCCACTTTTGACTCAAAAACCATATGTATAGTGCACACTAACTTGACAAAACAAGTTAGAAATGGTTACAAGCAATAAAACCATTACCTTTGTGCTTACCATTGATTTTACACTTGTTGTCACCCTCTACACATCTCACCTTTCTTCTTTCATGTGGATTGAGAAGTCAATTTGCAATTCAATAGCTCAAGTCAATCCATTTGCAAGTACCTACAAGAAGAAAGATGAAATGGTCCCCAATCATATTTTTGGGTCCGGAGGGGTTAGTTTAGCAACCCAAGTCCTATTGCTCTTGGGTGCTTTCCTAAAAGGACAACACTTAGAATAATGACCAAAATCATTGCAATGATTACAAGTGCCCGTAGCCTTGGAACTGGAGGATTCTTCATTAAAAAATGAAGGTCCTTTGTCTTTGTTGTTCCTTTGGCTACAGTCAAGTCCAATGCCATCTCTACCCATTTGTTTGGTAGTATGGTCTAGGATTTGATTAAGATTCTTTTTATCACCAAAGAATCTTTGCAAAGAAGATATCAAACTATGATTGTCATGCATAAGAGAAGTAAAGGTAAAACACAATAGATTCATATCATCTCTAGCATGCACAAGATAGATTTCTAAGCAAACATCTTTAGTCATATAAGAATCTTTATC
Organism: Alisma plantago-aquatica; assembly: GCA_963693085.1. Lineage (NCBI taxonomy): Eukaryota > Viridiplantae > Streptophyta > Magnoliopsida > Alismatales > Alismataceae > Alisma > Alisma plantago-aquatica. The sequence goes on along the minus strand of OY856414.1, from coordinate 423,680,794 downwards.
ACAAGATAGAGCATCAAAAACTTTCTCTCTATAAGAAAAGATAGTATGAGGGCCAAGAGCAATTACACTACTATGCAAGGAAGCAAGTTCATATACAAGACAAGTAATCTTTGAAGGATAAACTTTATCTACACATTCTATTCCTTTCAAAGTAGGCTCTTTACTCTCATAAACACATTTAAGAACATAAGAAACAATAGAGAGAGAAACAATAGTAGTATCAAGCTCTATGTATGAAGTAGTCATAGAAGGTTGAGATTTTAAAAACTTAATCTTATCAAGCAAGCTAGAATTTGCAAATTTAAGAGCATTTAGTTGACTAAGATAAGCATTTGTTTGAATCTCAACACTTGAATTTACCTCATTTAAATCTTTAGTTGAGCTTGTCATGAGGGCGCAATGGCATCTTCCATCTTCAAATTCACTAGATCTTCCACTAGTGCTTTCATTTGTTGATGGAGCCTTTGTGATCCCTTTTTCACTCTTGTTTCTTCTATTTTTCTCTTTGAAGGTTGCCCATCTTCATAATCACCCATATTCTCCTACTTGTGGAAGTATGCTTGGAGAAGACCCACTCTGATACCACTTGTTGGATCCTAGATGGATGATTAGATGCTCTAGAGGGGGGTGAATAGAGCTGAAAGCACTTAAACAAAACTCATTAAAACTTCAAATTATATGACAAGATAAGGTTGCTAAATAGGTAATTTGAGTGCAACTAAATCATGCATAGCAAGGATAAGAGAGATTGAACATGCACCAATTAGACAAGCTATTTAGAGTGGTTCCACACTTCAAAGTAGAAGTGTGTCAGTCCACTTGCCTAGAGAGGTCAACCTCTAGGACTTCCAACAATTGCACTCTTATATTCACTTATAAGACTTACAATACATGACCAACAAAGGACTTACCTATCCAATACAAAGAGTCTTCAACCTTACCAAGGACTTACCCACTTTGCAAGAGTCTTCGGCCTTCTCCAAGGACTTACCCACTCTTGCACAAGTCTTCGGCCTTGCAGGAATTACCCACTCTTCTTGGATCTTCCGCCTTTGACTTCACCTTCACTCGGAGAAGCTTTCCACCAAGGTCTTACCTACTTGAGCTTGAGTCTTTTGCCTTCTCCAAGGGCTTACCCACTCTAGCTCGAAGTCTTCTGCCTTGATCTTTACCAAGGGACTCCTTCCCTTGTTCTTCTTCACCTCTCTTAGACAAGAGAGAGAACCTTCATCTTCAAGATAGCAAATGAGAGATGGGGAGGTGGTGGAAGTGAGAGCCTCACAAGATATACAAATAGGACTAGCTCTCTTACAGATTTCCTACTCACTCTAATGGATGTAGCAAGTGATTAAGCTTAGAGAGAGAGAGGAGGCTGTAGGATCACTCGACTATAGAATAGGAACCTTCATAGTGAATGCTCAACCTTGGAATGAAGCCCAAGGGGTATAGTTGGGGATGCCTCTTAGCCTTTGGGAACACTTGTGAACGAAAGCTAGCCGTTTTGTGGCTTGCAACGAATCTATTTTCACTTGTTGCAACTCCACAACGGCTAGAAACACTTTTCTGCACTTTTCCGTACAGTGCAATCGGTCGAGTTTCTATATGTGTAACTCGACCGATCAAGTAGCAGGCAGCCCGATATTGAAATGATCGTTCGAGTTTGTTCTGAGGAAACTCGACCGACCATTCCAACTGGAACTGGCCTACTACCCAATCGGTCGAGTTCTGTGAGTGCACAACTCGACCGATGCAATCTTCAGAAAATCGACCAAGGTTGATCGGTCGAGTTTCAGGGTGGGAAACTCGACCGAACAAGTGCCTGTAATTGATTTTCAAAGTTGCATTAAAAGTGCTCTAAAATTCGATCTAAGTGTTCCTGATATTTTTCTAAGCTTAATTACAAGTCATACAATCATTACAAGTGATTTACAACATGATTCTAATGGATATACATCATATTACAAAAATGTGCACTTGTATGACTTTGACTTGTCTTTTCTCCAATTTGAGATGCGCAAGTTAGGGCAATTGGAGTGTGTCTATACCTAATCTGAAAACACTCAAGTATATGTGGAATGGTTAGTCATCATCAAAACACGGGTTTAGTCAATTTAGACGTGAGTCAACATTGGCCTAATTGACCTTGAGTCAACATTCTCCCCCTTTTTGAAGATGACAAATCATTCCATAAATGTATTGAAAGCATTTAAGTAAATTTATACCTTTGGAGAAACCTAGGGGTTTCAATAGGACTAAGCTCATATGCTCCCCCTCAATTGATGCGCATGGAGTTTTCATACTCCCCCTCAATTGATGCTACTTCTCCTGCATGGTTAGCTTTCATAACATTTATAGAATACCATGTCTTCTACTCATATATGTCTACACATATATGTCTCCTCCCCTTTACCTTCTCCCTTTACATGAACATTCTTCTCCTCTTCTCCTCTTTTTAAAAGAAGACATTACCTTTCTCCCCCTTTGTCATTTCAAAAAGGTGGGGGTTGTGAAGAAAAAAAGAAACATCACTTGTTAAAGAGAAAGGAGATAACACAAAATAAATATGAGGAGAGTAGAAGAGCACAGATAGGGGCTTGTCCAAGCATAGAAAGAAAAGCAAGTTAAAGCATATACTTGAACAAACCAAAAATGCAAGATAAGGTGCTGCAGAAAAATAATAAATTACAATTTTGACCCTCAAGATGATGGAATTTGACCAAAAACCATCGGAGCTCATGGCAAAGCGATGAGTCTTGCTCAGAAGGTCGTTTCTGCATGAAAAGCACTAGTCTTGCACCAAAAGCTGAAACTGGAGCAAAATCTGCATAAAAATCCATAAATACTCCAATTCCCACATATCATGTAGATCTATGTACCCTGCATCACAATGTTATGCAAGCAACTCAAGATAGTAGATATTCAATTTAAGGAACAAGCTTGAGCATGTATACGCATAGCATATAGATGACCAAAGATGTCAATTGTAAACAGGGTTAGAACTATATGTATATGAACTACTAGTAGATGATATCACAAGTTAGGACTACTAGTAGGATCTAGATCATAGCAAGAGATACCAAGAGATATACAAGTTAAAGAGCAAGCTATGAGTAGATGTAGAGATATATCCAAACAGAGAGATATGAAATTTTAGAAGCATGAAAGGATATAACTCACATACAAATATGCATCATTACCAGAAGATGATTACCACTAAGAACCTCAAGGTTGTATCAAAACAAGATATACACCTAGAAAGATGTAGCAAGTTAGAGCATAACGGAAGTGATTTTAGACACAACCAAGAGATCCAAAGAGATCATCATCAAAACCTACAAAACAACTCAAAGCAAGTAATTGCAAGATATATATATACCAATTTAGAGCAATTAGAGAGATAGAGTTGTAAGCAAGATAGGCAATTTAGAACATGGCAATATGCATATATAACGGTACCAAGGGAGTGCCAAAGAATAAGGCTATTTGTTGAGAAAATCTAGTTGAGAGGGAAATTCTCATTTAATAAGCCAAATGTATATTCTGTGCACAGTGTAATCGGTCGAGTTCTATGCATTGGCAACTCGACCGATGACAACTGCTGGCAACACCCATTGGTGCCTATCGGTCGAGTTTCAATAGGGCAAACTCGACCGACAGATCAGCTGTCAAGAAGCACATATATTTCATAAAAACATATTTAAAGGCATGCTAAAAATACAAACCATATCCAAACATGTCTAAGAAAGTTAGTAATGCACTATAGAAGCATTAGAAACAGTTTTTGAGCAAGAGTGTGAAGAGAATCACAAAATGCCACTTTTGACTCAAAAACCATATGTATAGTGCACACTAACTTGACAAAACAAGTTAGAAATGGTTACAAGCAATAAAACCATTACCTTTGTGCTTACCATTGCTTTTACACTTGTTGTCACCCTCTACACATCTCACCTTTCTTATTTCATGTGGATTGAGAAGTCAATTTGCAATTCAATAGCTCAAGTCAATCCATTTGCAAGTACCTACAAGAAGAAAGATGAAATGGTCCCCAATCATATTTTTGGGTCCGGAGGGGTTAGTTTAGCAACCCAAGTCCTATTGCTCTTGGGTGCTTTCCTAAAAGGACAACACTTAGAATAATGACCAAAATCATTGCAATGATTACAAGTGCCCGTAGCCTTGGAACTGGAGGATTCTTCATTGAAAAATGAAGGTCCTTTGTCTTTGTTGTTCCTTTGGCTACAGTCAAGTCCAATGCCATCTCTACCCATTTGTTTGGTAGTATGGTCTAGGATTTGATTAAGATTCTTTTTATCACCAAAGAATCTTTGCAAAGAAGATATCAAACTATGATTGTCATGCATAAGAGAAGTAAAGGTAAAACACAATAGATTCATATCATCTCTAGCATGCACAAGATAGATTTCTAAGCAAACATCTTTAGTCATATAAGAATCTTTATCACAAGATAGAGCATCAAAAACTTTCTCTCTATAAGAAAAGATAGTATGAGGGTCAAGAGCAATTACACTACTATGCAAGGAAGCAAGTTCATATACAAGACAAGTAATCTTTGAAGGATAAACTTTATCTACACATTCTATTCCTTTCAAAGTAGGCTCTTTACTCTCATAAACACATTTAAGAACATAAGAAACAATAGAGAGAGAAACAATAGTAGTATCAAGCTCTATGTATGAAGTAGTCATAGAAGGTTGAGATTTTAAAAACTTAATCTTATCAAGCAAGCTAGAATTTGCAAATTTAAGAGCATTTAGTTGACTAAGATAAGCATTTGTTTGAATCTCAACACTTGAATTTACCTCATTTAAATCTTTAGTTGAGCTTGTCATGAGGGCACAATGGCATCTTCCATCTTCAAATTCACTAGATCTTCCACTAGTGCTTTCATTTGTTGATGGAGATTTTGTGATCCCTTTTTCACTCGTGTTTCCTTCTATTTTTCTCTTTGAAGGTTGCCCATCTTCATAATCACCCATATTCTCCTACTTGTGGAAGTATGCTTGGAGAAGACCCGCTCTGATACCACTTGTTGGATCCTAGATGGGTGATTAGATGCTCTAGAGGGGGGTGAATAGAGCTGAAAGCACTTAAACAAAACTCATTAAAACTTCAAATTATATGACAAGATAAGGTTGCTAAATAGGTAATTTGAGTGCAACTAAATCATGCATAGCAAGGATAAGAGAGATTGAACATGCACCAATTAGACAAGCTATTTAGAGTGGTTCCACACTTCAAACTAGAAGTGTGTCAGTCCACTTGCCTAGAGAGGTCAACCTCTAGGACTTCCAACAATTGCACTCTTATATTCACTTATAAGACTTACAATACATGACCAACAAAGGACTTACCTATCCAATACAAAGAGTCTTCAACCTTACCAAGGACTTACCCACTTTGCAAGAGTCTTCGGCCTTCTCCAAGGACTTACCCACTCTTGCACAAGTCTTCGGCCTTGCAGGAATTACCCACTCTTCTTGGATCTTCCGCCTTTGACTTCACCTTCACTCGGAGAAGCTTTCCACCAAGGTCTTACCTACTTGAGCTTGAGTCTTTTGCCTTCTCCAAGGGCTTACCCACTCTAGCTCCAAGTCTTCTGCCTTGATCTTCACCAAGGGACTCCTTCCCTTGTTCTTCTTCACCTCTCTTGGACAAGAGAGAGAACCTTCATCTTCAAGATAGCAAATGAGAGATGGGGAGGTGGTGGAAGTGAGAGCCTCACAAGATATACAAATAGGACTAGCTCTCTTACAGATTTCCTACTCACTCTAATGGATGTAGCAAGTGATTAAGATTAGAGAGAGAGAGGAGGCTGTAGGATCACTCGACTATAGAATAGGAACCTTCATAGTGAATGCTCAACCTTGGAATGAAGCCCAAGGGGTATAGTTGGGGATGCCTCTTAGCCTTTGGGAACACTTGTGAACGAAAACTAGCCGTTTTGTGGCTTGCAACGAATCTATTTTCACTTGTTGCAACTCCACAACGGCTAGAAACACTTTTCTGCACTTTTCCGTATAGTGCAATCGGTCGAGTTTCTATATGTGTAACTCGACCGATCAAGTAGCAGGCAGCCCGATATTGAAATGATCGTTCGAGTTTGTTCTGAGGAAACTCGACCGACCATTCCAACTGGAACTGGCCTACTACCCAATCGGTCGAGTTCTGTGAGTGCACAACTCGACCGATGCAATCTTCAGAAAATCGACCAAGGTTGATCGGTCGAGTTTCAGGGTGGGAAACTCGACCGAACAAGTGCCTGTAATTGATTTTCAAAGTTGCATTAAAAGTGCTCTAAAATTCGATCTAAGTGTTCCTGATATTTTTCTAAGCTTAATTACAAGTCATACAATCATTACAAGTGATTTACAACATGATTCTAATGGATATACATCATATTACAAAAATGTGCACTTGTATGACTTTGACTTGTCTTTTCTCCAATTTGAGATGCGCAAGTTAGGGCAATTGGAGTGTGTCTATACCTAATCTGAAAACACTCAAGTATATGTGGAATGGTTAGTCATCATCAAAACACGGGTTTAGTCAATTTATACGTGAGTCAACATTGGCCTAATTGACCTTGAGTCAACATTCTCCCCCTTTTTGAAGATGACAAATCATTCCATAAATGTATTGAAAGCATTTAAGTAAATTTATACCTTTGGAGAAACCTAGGGGTTTCAATAGGACTAAGCTCATATGCTCCCCCTCAATTGATGCGCATGGAGTTTTCATACTCCCCCTCAATTGATGCTATTTCTCCTGCATGGTTAGCTTTCATAACATTTATAGAATACCATGTCTTCTACTCATATATGTCTACACATATATGTCTTCTCCCCTTTACCTTCTCCCTTTACATGAACATTCTTCTCCTCTTCTCCTCTTTTTAAAAGAAGACATTACCTTTCTCCCCCTTTGTCATTTAAAAAAGGTGGGGGTTGTGAAGAAAAAAAGAAACATCACTTGTTAAAGAGAAAGGAGATAACACAAAATATATATGAGGAGAGTAGAAGAGCACAGATAGGGGCTTGTCCAAGCATAGAAAGAAAAGCAAGTTAAAGCATATACTTGAACAAACCAAAAATGCAAGATAAGGTGCTGCAGAAAAGCTAGCACCAGCTGAGCTTGATCCCAACCTGTACGTGTGTGCGTGCACTGTTCCATTGCAACAGGTTCGTTTTAGTTTTTAGTCTGTACACCGTTCGGCTGAGATGCGTATGATTCGGCCGAGTTTCTTTATTAGGATAACGATAAGCGTTTTGATCGGCCGAATTGGGTGTGATTCGGCCGAGTTTCCCTTTATAGGATATCGAGCAGGGTTTTGATCGGCCGAGTTGCCTAGACTGATCGGCCGAGTTTCCGGCCAATCGGCCGAGTTTCCAGATTGGTCGGCCGAGTTCCAGAAGGGTGAGTAGTAGTTCATTTAGAAATCATTATTTAACTCAATTTAAATGCTTAATTACTTCTGTATCAGTTAGTAGAACTTTTAAACAGTGTAGTACATACAATAGAGTATGTTAGATTCATTGGAACTTGAAATACTTGATATGCTTAATGAAAATGATGAAATTTCCTGTATTATAGTTGCAATGTATTTGCTGATTTAAAAGTAGATGTTTAGCATTGAAACTGGATAAATGATACTGAATCATGTTTAAGGATGACAAAGGATATACATGTGTTTCAAGTGAATATTCAGAATGTGCAATATGCATGAAATGTGATATTCCTGTTTATATGGTTATATGTTAATCAGTTAATAGACTTAGGTGCCCTAACACCGTAGAACCCCTTTGAGAGGTCTGCACCTTACGGGTGAAACTCGTGTCCAACATCAACCGGTTGAGTAATTCTGGTGGCACGAGGGTTGATAGACAGTGTCCAACACCAACCGATTGAGTAATTTCGGTGGCACTGGGGTAAAATAATAAATAAAGTAAAGGGTTATCCAACACCAACCGGTTGAGTAATTCTAGTGGTAACCCAGTGTTGACTCCCTGCGCCTGTGTGCTCAGGTTAGAGGAGGAGTCCAGAGCACTCATGGTGAGTGCAGAGGAGGCCAGAGAGCCTGTGGGTCCTGTAGCAGACCAGGACGAGAAGTTAGACTTAGCATTTCCCGGGTGTGTCGCTAAGTCTTGTACGGTGAGATCGTAGTTCGCTACAGATCTTTGTATGCAGAGTACACTGCATATGATTAGGGCATAATAACTAAAATGTAATCATATAGGATCACAGTAAATTCAATATGTTAAGAGTTTAGAACTTCTGTGCTAGTTCTCAATAATTACTTTATTATTCAAGATATGCAGTTTCTGATATTTTATGCTTTACAGTTATGCGATATTTGTTGTTGTATGGAAATGTGATTATTATCTGTAAAATCTGCTATGTCATTAGAAATGCTCTGTATAGTATTGTTCTTATGCTTTATTTCAATTTAATAGACTTGACGAGTTGTTTAATGATAGTTAAATGAAAAACTATTCACTGAGCGAGTAGGCTCACTCCTCTACTCAAACATTTTCAGGTCAGCGACAGTTCCAGGAATCTGAAGGATCTTACCACCCTAGTCAGTAGAAGGTATATATAGTTAGTTAGATAGTGGTCTCTTAGTCCTTTCCCCTCGGTCCTTGGGACAAGGTGTGGGTGAGAGAGAACGTGTATAAAGATGTAAATTAACTGTTATGCTTTATTTTATGTCGAACAATGTAATATGCTGTAGACTCTGTTTATATTGCTAGTTAGTTTAATAAAAATGCTTCCGCAGTTTGTTTAGATTTAGTTTACAGCATAAATCAGGTTAAATTTTAATGTCTTTAAAAATGTTTTAAAAGCTTTGAGTGGTTTGGCTTGTGTGTAATCCCTCCGTCGCGCCCTAATCTCGTGATCCGTGGGTAATGCGAGATCGGGGTGTGACATCTTGGTATCAGAGCATAGGTTGAGTAAATGGTTACTCTAAGTCAAGGTCAGGGGACGATAAGAGACCAATAGGATTAAGGTTTAAGAGTTTTTCTTCTGTCTGTAATTTTCTAACAGGAAGTGTTCTGTTATACTATTACAGATGGCAGGAAAAGGATGTGGTCACGAAAACCAAGTAAAGAGTTTAAGTTGAGTCGTTAAGAATCATTAAGATCAAAAGATAAAGTTATAAGTGAGGCAAATAATAGCTGATGTGTTTTAGCTCTGGGAGGTCTGAGTGTTTAGATACCCTGGCCAGGTGTCTGAATACTTAGATTGACCAGTATCAAGCTACTCTGTCTGTTCTTATCTGGATGCCCTGGCCAGGTATGCAGAGGAAGGATGGGCTAGAGAGAAACCCTAGAAATCTTAGGGTTATGAGATAAGAAATTAATGTAGAAATAAGAGATTACATATAAGATGCGATTCAACTCTTGTCTATTATTGCTTATTTGATTTAAAGATCACTAGAAATGCTCTTATATGCATGAATTTAGATTTTCAATTTGTAGAATAAATATGATCCTTTTATATTGTTATGTGACATGAAGTGATTTAATTATTATTCAAATTCTTTGTATTAAGTATACCCAAAGTTATGCTTAAATGAGTTATCCCTAAGTGGATATTCTTTCCACATGTTTAAGATTAATAGGAGTAGGTTAATCCCGAGTAGCTCTTGGCTTCAGGACTACAGGTTCGGCCTGGTCCGGCTGGCAGGATGCGTTACTGGGATCTAATGACTCCTATTAACAATAAAATAAGAATCGACTCTGGATGATTTAGACCCGTAACATAGTGAGAATTTATATACACTAGGATGTTTTAACTATGGTAAGAAGTCTAAATGTTCTTTGTCTTGAGAATTAGGGTTTGAGAAGCATAGACCCTAATTGGCCCAAATTAGGGTTTTAATGACATATGAATACATAATTTGATGAATAGAATGTCTCACTAAATGATTTTTAGTATTTTATGTGTAACTCTGATTTAGCTCAAATTTGGATATGATTTGGATATATAAAATGTAAACAACATTGGAAAATATCAGAATTTTTGAAGAATGTTCTGACATGTTTATCGGCCGAGTTTACAACTCGACCGAATCTGCTGCAGACTGCAATATAGCAGTGCACTGTTTGATTTTTAATTATTTATTGGTAATAGAAATGATCTCAAATTTTTACTGGAGGTCTGAAACTTCATTAGGTATAACATATAAAATTTCCAGAATTTTTGGAGCTTCTGTTAGCTATTTAATAAACGAATTACAGAAACTATTGTGAAAACTGAATTTTCAGCCAGCATAATTAAAGTTGAGTGATGGGTTAATATGCTATTGACCCAAGCAGCTCAAATTGATCTATATGATCGATCACACACACAATAATGCTATGATACTGATATGGACCAAAACCCTAGAATGATTAAAGTTGTAGTAGTTTAAGGGATATCACTAGTGATGTAACCTTGAATACTAGTATCTTTGTAAAATAAGACCTTGAGATTTGTTCTATGAAAAGTAAACTGGCTTTGATAGTGATCTAGGGTTTTGAGGTAGATAATCCGAACGGTACATGAACAACATGAAATGACTTAGAGAAAAGAGTAAAACATAAAATTGAAATTTAACTATAAGAAAGTAGCATAGAATGCGGAGTATTATCCGATATATGATCTGAAGATAGTTGATGTAGTTCATGTTTTTAAGACATGGTGTCATTATCTTTATGATGTGACAATAGATTATCACCACTGGTAAGGAGAATGTGGTGAATGATGCTTTCAGCAGAAAGTCAAGTTCAACAACTAATGCATTCTCTATGACAGGTTTCAATAGAGACCTGTTAGTAGAAATGTGGAAGTTGAACTTAGACTTAGGGGTGACAACACAAAGTGGTTTGATTGTACAGATGCAGGTTCAAGCCTACTTTTTATGATCAGATTAAGGAACTACAATAGGGTGATAGTGAGTTAAACCAGACCATGCATGACATGATATGAGGAAAAGAGACTAGAGTTTAAGTTTTTAGATGATAAGGTGTTGTATTAGAAAGACATGTTGTGGGTACCTTGAGATAGTGAATTGAAAGAAAAAATTCTTATGGAAGTGCATGTTTTGGTGTATGCTATGCTTTCAGGAAAACACTAAGATGTATATGAATGTCAAGGAATCGAAACAGATGGTTAGATATACAGAAGGATGTAGCTGAGTATGTGGTTAAAAGTAGTGTGTACCAGTAGGTTAAGGCTGAACCCTAGAAATCTATAGCTACCTTGTAATCTTTTTCTATGCCTGTATGGGAATGGGAATTTATCACAATGGATTTTGTGGTAAGATTACCCAGGACACCTAGAGGTTGTGATTTGATATGAATGATTGTGGATAGACTAATTTAGTCTGCTCGCTTTCTTCATATTAAGTCAACCTTTGATGTCTCGAAACTGGACTAAGATATACATGGATAAAATAATTAGGTTGCCTGGTAATCCAGTTTCAATCATATCTTATTGAGATCCTAAGTTCACATCTAGGTTGTGGAAACAGTTGCATCGTGCTTCGGGCACAAAGTTAAGAGTCAGTGTAACCTTTTCATCCGCAGACGGATGGTTAGTCTGAGAGAACCATTCAGACTCTTGAGGACATGCTGAGAGCATGTGTTATGCATCTCAGTGGAAGTTGGGAAGAACATTTAAGTCTTATAGAGTTTGCTTAGTGTGAATGTTGAAGTTTAGAAGTACACAACTGATAATGGTTCGGTTTGAATATAAACCCAGGCAATACAAATTTGGTAAACCATTAGGTGCATGATTTCAAGATAGTAAGATAGCATTAAAATATGCAAATAAACCTAGTTGCATGCTTCCTGTTATGTTAATGTGTGTGACTTAACATTTACATGAATTGGCACATTTCTCTGAGATATCATTAGAAGTTCTCAAGTACTTTTAAATATTTGTGTAATGATATGAAAATAACTCTTAATTGAGTTATGTGATGGACAAACCAGGATTTGGGTTAATGTACACGCTCTTTGAGAAATTTCCGATAATTGATAAATATTACAGATGGTTTCTTATAGGTGAAGTAAATTACTCTTATTGGTGTAATAAGATGTTCAATTACATGAATTCAGTATGTATGTGCCAAAATTGATTTGAGTTTGGGATATTTATGAATTTTAAATCTGCCTGCATGCATGATATAAAGATTACTCAGTAATTACAATGATTTTGAATATACTGCTTTGCCAGTTCTAGAATGATACCGTATTGTGATTTGAATTGCAACCAAACAGACGAGATAACGGAAACCCTAAGAATAGGGTGTTGCCATGTGACAAGTGAATGAGATAACCCTAAGAATAGGGTGTTGGCATGTGATGAATGAATAAGGCAAATGAAACCCTAAGGATAGGGTGTACGATGAATCAAGTATTTTGATATCAATTTTCATTATGAGATGTGATGATGTTTAACAGTTAAATTGCATGATTTTATTTTAGTACCAAATTGACATGCATTCTGTTTATTTAAGAATTTTAGTTTGTCTGCATGTATAGTATGATAATTTCTCAGTAATTACCATAAATTGAGATACTGTTATAACAGTTCTACAGAGACAATGTTTTGTGGTTTGATCTGGAATTAGATCTGATGTGTCCTATGTTGAGGGACCAATACAAATAACTGATTTGAGGATCAAGAAACTTAAGAATCGTGAGATACCTTAGAGAAGGTTTTGTGGAAAAACTACAACCTAGAAGGAGCCACATGGGAAGTTTTGTGGTTAGATGTGCGTAACAAGTTTCCTTTTCTCTTTTAGGAATTTCGGGACGAAATTCTTATAAGGGAGGGAGATTGTTACGACCCATATCAGGGTTAGTCAATAAATACCTTGAATTACGTGAAACACCTCAATTAGTGCTAAGTATATAGTTAAACATCATGGTTAATTAAAATAAGCTAAGTCATGAATTAATAGCTGAAATTGATTCATCTGAGATAATTAATGATAATATCAATGTTGATCGTTAGGTTGAATAAGTTGCATTAAGTACCCATATGCAATTAGTGATTTGACTAGTTGTGACATGTTAATTTGTATATTTTCTTGCCTTAGGGTTGTAGAGAATCTCGCGCTTGAAACATTGCAAGAAAAATCATCCGAATTGGACCTACGAGTCGAAAGTTGTGACACTTTTGGGTTCTTGGGCTGATTTCTGCAATTTACCCAATTATTATCTTTTTAACCCCAACATTTCTTTTCTTCCTTATCTCATTGTCTTTCTCACCCGATAGAACAGGGAAAGCGGCACACAGTAGCACGCGACCTGCAGAGGAAAGGGAGGCGATGGCTGGGCGATTCTCAGCCCTTAGCCCCGATTTGGCTACGCCCACCTCTCCTCTACCTCCGCCTTCTTTTTTCTCTCTTCCTTCTCCATTCTTTCCTCCTCTATCGCTCCGTCCTAGCAGGTGCCGACCTGCAGTAGCAGTTGCCGGCGGCCAGGCGCTGTGGCTCAGCTAGGAGCCACCTTGGGCGCAACTAGTATCACTAAATGGCCGCTAGGACTCCGTCTTTGAGGTCTCTACTCGAAATCATAGCCAAAGGTTACAGCAGCGCCTAGCAAGACTCCCTTCCACCTATACGTGAGGTGAAGAAGCCACTTCTTGCAGCAGTAGGTCCGACCTGGGGCCACCTAGGGCGCGATCTAGCATCGAAATTGACGCCAACGAATCCACCTTGAGGTCCAGACCACAAATCCGCAACCAATAGCCAAGTATTAGCACCAGCTGAGCTTGATCCCAACCTGTACGTGTGTGCGTGCACTGTTCCATTGCAACATGTTCGTTTTAGTTTTTAGTCTGTACACCGTTCGGCCAAGATGCGTATGATTCGGCCGAGTTTCTTTATTAGGATAACGATAAGCGTTTTGATCGGCCGAATTGGGTGTGATTCGACTGAGTTTCCCTTTATAGGATATCGAGCAGGGTTTTGATCGGCCGAGTTGCCTAGACTGATCGGCCGAGTTTCTGGCCAATCGACCGAGTTCCCAGATTGGTCGGCCGAGTTCCAGAAGGGTGAGTAGTAGTTCATTTAGAAATCATTATTTAACTCAATTTAAATGCTTAATTACTTCTGTATCAGTTAGTAGAACTTTTAAACAGTGTAGTACAAACAATAGAGTATGTTAGATTCATTGGAACTTGAAATACTTGATATGCTTAATGAAAATGATGAAATTTCCTGTATTATAGTTGCAATGTATTTGCTGATTTAAAAGTAGATGTTTAGCATTGAAACTGGATAAATGATACTGAATCATGTTTAAGGATGACAAAGGATATACATGTGTTTCAAGTGAATATTCAGAATGTGCAATATGCATGAAATGTGATATTCCTGTTTATATGGTTATATGTTAATCAGTTAATAGACTTAGGTGCCCTAACACCGTAGAACCCCTTTGAGAGGTCTGCACCTTACGGGTGAAACTCGTGTCCAACATCAACCGGTTGAATAATTCTGGTGGCACGAGGGTTGATAGACAATATCCAACACCAACCGATTGAGTAATTTCGGTGGCACTGGGGTAAAATAATAAATAAAGTAAAGGGTTATCCAACACCAACCGGTTGAGTAATTCTGGTGGTAACCCAGTGTTGACTCCCTGCGCCTGTGTGCTCAGGTTAGAGGAGGAGTCCAGAGCACTCATGGTGAGTGCAGAGGAGGCCAGAGAGCCTGTGGGTCCTGTAGCAGACCAGGACGAGAAGTTAGACTTAGCATTTCCCGGGTGTGTCGCTAAGTCTTGTACGGTGAGATCGTAGTTCGCTACAGATCTTTGTATGCAGAGTACACTGCATATGATTAGGGCATAATAACTAAAATGTAATCATATAGGATCACAGTAAATTCAATATGTTAAGAGTTTAGAACTTCTGTGCTAGTTCTCAATAATTACTTTATTATTCAAGATATGCAGTTTCTGATATTTTATGCTTTACAGTTATGCGATATTTGTTGTTGTATAGAAATGTGATTATTATCTGTAAAATCTGCTATGTCATTAGAAATGATCTGTATAGTATTTTTCTTATGCTTTATTTCAATTTAATAGACTTGACGAGTTGTTTAATGATAGTTAAATGAAAAACTATTCACTGAGCGAGTAGGCTCACTCCTCTACTCAAACATTTTCAGGTCAGCGACAGTTCCAGGAATCTGAAGGATCTTACCACCCTAGTCAGTAGAAGGTATATATAGTTAGTTAGATAGTGGTCTCTTAGTCCTTTCCCCTCGGTCCTTGGGACAAGGTGTGGGTGAGAGAGAACGTGTATAAAGATGTAAATTAACTGTTATGCTTTATTTTATGTCGAACAATGTAATATGCTGTAGACTCTGTTTATATTGCTAGTCAGTTTAATAAAAATGCTTCCGCAGTTTGTTTAGATTTAGTTTACAGCATAAATCATGTTAACTTTTAATGTCTTTAAAAATGTTTTAAAAGCTTTGAGTGGTTTGGCTTGTGTGTAATCCCTCCGTCGCGCCCTAATCTCGTGATCCGTGGGTAATGCGAGATCGGGGTGTGACATCTTGGTATCAGAGCATAGGTTGAGTAAATGGTTACTCTAAGTCAAGGTCAGGGGACGATAAGAGACCAATAGGATTAAGGTTTAAGAGTTTTTCTTCTGTCTGTAATTTTCTAACAGGAAGTGTTCTGTTATACTATTACAGATGGCAGGAAAAGAATGTGGTCACGAAAACCAAGTAAAGAGTTTAAGTTGAGTCGTTAAGAATCATTAAGATCAAAAGATAAAGTTATAAGTGAGGCAAATAATAGCTGATGTGTTTTAGCTCTGGGAGGTCTGAGTGTTTAGATACCCTGGCCAGGTGTCTGAATACTTAGATTGACCAGTATCAAGCTACTCTGTCTATTCTTATCTGGATGCCCTGGCCAGGTATGCAGAGGAAGGATGGGCTACAGAGAAACCCTAGAAATCTTAGGGTTATGAGATAAGAAATTAATGTAGAAATAAGAGATTACATATAAGATGCGATTCAACTCTTGTCTATTATTGCTTATTTGATTTAAAGATCACTAGAAATGCTCTTATATGCATGAATTTAGATTTTCAATTTGTAGAATAAATATGATCCTTTTATATTGTTATGTGACATGAAGTGATTTAATTATTATTCAAATTCTTTGTATTAAGTATACCCGAAGTTATGCTTAAATGAGTTTTCCCTAAGTGGATATTCTTTCCACATGTTTAAGATTAATAGGAGTAGGTTAATCCCGAGTAGCTCTTGGCTTCAGGACTACAGGTTCGGCCTGGTCCGGCTGGCAGGATGCGTTACTGGGATCTAATGACTCCTATTAACAATAAAATAAGAATAGACTCTGGATGATTTAGACCCGTAACATAGTGAGAATGTATATACACTAGGATGTTTTAACTATGGTAAGAAGTCTAAATGTTCTTTGTCTTGAGAATTAGGGTTTGAGAAGCATAGACCCTAATTGGCCCAAATTAGGGTTTTAATGACATATGAATACATAATTTGATGAATAGAATGTCTCACTAAATGATTTTTAGTATTTTATGTGTAACTCTGATTTAGCTCAAATTTGGATATATAAAATGTAAACAACATTGGAAAATATCAGAATTTTTGAAGAATGTTCTGACATGTTTATCGGCCGAGTTTACAACTCGACCGAATCTGCTGCAGACTGCAATATAGCAGTGCACTGTTTGATTTTTAATTATTTATTGGTAATTAGAAATGATCTCAAATTTTTACTGGAGGTCTGAAACTTCATTAGGTATAACATATAAAATTTACAGAATTTTTGGAGCTTCTGTTAGCTATTTAATAAACGAATTACAGAAACTATTGTGAAAACTGAATTTTCAGCCAGCATAATTAAAGTTGAGTGATGGGTTAATATGCTATTGACCCAAGCAGCTCAAATTGATCTATATGATCGATCACACACACAATAATTCTATGATACTGATATGGACCAAAACCCTAGAATGATTAAAGTTGTAGTAGTTTAAGGGATATCACTAGTGATGTAACCTTGAATACTAGTATCTTTGTAAAATAAGACCTTGAGATTTGTTCTATGAAAAGTAAACTGGCTTTGATAGTGATCTAGGGTTTTGAGGTAGATAATCTGAACGGTACATGAACAACATGAAATGACTTAGAGAAAAGAGTAAAACATAAAATTGAAATTTAACTATAAGAAAGTAGCATAGAATGCGGAGTATTATCCGATATATGATCTGAAGATAGTTGATGTAGTTCATGTTTTTAAGACATGGTGTCATTATCTTTATGATGTGACAATAGATTATCACCACTGGTAAGGAGAATGTGGTGAATGATGCTTTCAGCAGAAAGTCAAGTTCAACAACTAATGCATTCTCTATGACAGGTTTCAATAGAGACCTGTTAGTAGAAATGTGGAAGTTGAACTTAGACTTAGGGGTGACAACACAAAGTGGTTTGATTGTACAGATGCAGGTTCAAGCCTACTTTTTATGATCAGATTAAGGAACTACAATAGGGTGATAGTGAGTTAAACCAGACCATGCATGACATGATAGGAGGAAAAGAGACTAGAGTTTAAGTTTTTAGATGATAAGGTGTTGTATTAGCAAGACATGTTGTGGGTACCTTGAGATAGTGAATTGAAAGAAAAAATTCTTATGGAAGTGCATGTTTTGGTGTATGCTATGCTTTCAGAAAAATACTAAGATGTATATGAATGTCAAGGAATCGAAACAGATGGTTAGATATACAGAAGGATGTAGCTGAGTATGTGGTTAAAAGTAGTGTGTACCAGTAGGTTAAGGCTGAACCCTAGAAATCTATAGCTACCTTGTAATCTTTTTCTATGCCTGTATGGGAATGGGAATTTATCACAATGGATTTTGTGGTAAGATTACCCAGGACACCTAGAGGTTGTGATTTGATATGAATGATTGTGGATAGACTAATTTAGTCTGCTCGCTTTCTTCATATTAAGTCAACCTTTGATGTCTCGAAACTTGACTAAGATATACATGGATAAAATAATTAGGTTGCCTGGTAATCCAGTTTCAATCATATCTTATTGTGATCCTAAGTTCACATCTAGGTTGTGGAAACAGTTGCATCGTGCTTCGGGCACAAAGTTAAGAGTCAGTGTAACCTTTTCATCCGCAGACGGATGGTTAGTCTGAGAGAACCATTCAGACTCTTGAGGACATGCTGAGAGCATGTGTTATGCATCTCAGTGGAAGTTGGGAAGAACATTTAAGTCTTATAGAGTTTGCTTAGTGTGAATGTTGAAGTTTAGAAGTACACAACTGATAATGGTTCGGTTTGAATATAAACCCAGGCAATACAAATTTGGTAAACCATTAGGTGCATGATTTCAAGATAGTAAGATAGCATTAAAATATGCAAATAAACCTAGTTGCATGCTTCCTGTTATGTTAATGTGTGTGACTTAACATTTACATGAATTGGCACATTTCTCTGAGATATCATTAGAAGTTCTCAAGTACTTTTAAATATTTGTGTAATGATACGAAAATAACTCTTAATTGAGTTATGTGATGCACAAACCAGGATTTGGGTTAATGTACACGCTCTTTGAGAAATTTCCGATAATTGATAAATATTACAGATGGTTTCTTATAGGTGAAGTAAATTACTCTTATTGGTGTAATAAGATGTTCAGTTACATGAATTCAGTATGTATGTGCCAAAATTGATTTGAGTTTGGGATATTTATGAATTTTAAATCTGCCTGCATGCATGATATAAAGATTACTCAGTAATTACAATGATTTTGAATATACTGCTTTGCCAGTTCTAGAATGATACCGTATTGTGATTTGAATTGCAACCAAACAGACGAGATAACGGAAACCCTAAGAATAGGGTGTTGCCATGTGACAAGTGAATGAGATAACCCTAAGAATAGGGTGTTGGCATGTGATGAATGAATAAGGCAAATGAAACCCTAAGGATAGGGTGTACGATGAATCAAGTATTTTGATATCAATTTTCATTATGAGATGTGATGATGTTTAACAGTTAAATTGCATGATTTTATTTTAGTACCAAATTGACATGCATTCTGTTTATTTAAGAATTTTAGTTTGTCTGCATGTATAGTATGATAATTTCTCAGTAATTACCATAAATTGAGATACTGTTATAACAGTTCTACAGAGACAATGTTTTGTGGTTTGATCTGGAATTAGATCTGATGTGTCCTATGTTGAGGGACCAATACAAATAGCTGATCTGAGGATCAAGAAACTTAAGAATCGTGAGATACCTTAGAGAAGGTTTTGTGGAAAAACTACAACCTAGAAGGAGCCACATGGGAAGTTTTGTGGTTAGATGTGCGTAACAAGTTTCCTTTTCTCTTTTAGGAATTTCGGGACGAAATTCTTATAAGGGAGGGAGATTGTTACGACCCATATCAGGGTTAGTCAATAAATACCTTGAATTACGTGAAACACCTCAATTAGTGCTAAGTATATAGTTAAACATCATGGTTAATTAAAATAAGCTAAGTCATGAATTAATAGCTGAAATTGATTCATCTGAGATAATTAATGATAATATCAATGTTGATCGTTAGGTTGAATAAGTTGCATTAAGTACCCATATGCAATTAGTGATTTGACTAGTTGTGACATGTTAATTTGTATATTTTCTTGCCTTAGGGTTGTAGATAATCTCGCGCTTGAAACATTGCAAGAAAAATCATCCAAATTGGACCTACGAGTCGAAAGTTGTGACACTTTTGGGTTCTTGGGCTGATTTCTGCAATTTACCCAATTATTATCTTTTTAACCCCAACATTTCTTTTCTTCCTTATCTCATTGTCTTTCTCACCCGATAGAACAGGGAAAGCGGCGCACAGTAGCGCGCGACCTGTAGAGGAAAGGGAGGCGATGGCTGGGCGATTCTCAGCCCTTAGCCCCGATTTGGCTACACCCACCTCTCCTCTACCTCCGCCTTCTTTTTTCTCTCTTCCTTCTCCATTCTTTCCTCCTCTATCGCTCCGTCCTAGCAGGTGCCGACCTGCAGTAGCAGTTGCCGGCAGCCAGGCGCTGTGGCTCAGCCAGGAGCCACCTTGGGCGCAACTAGTATCACTAAATGGCCGCTATGACTCCGTCTTTGAGGTCTCTACTCGAAATCATAGCCAAAGGTTACAGCAGCGCCTAGCAAGACTCCCTTCCACCTATACGTGAGGTGAAGAAGCCACTTCTTGCAGCAGTAGGTCCGACCTGGGGCCACCTAGGGCGTGATCTAGCATCGAAATTGACGCCAACGAATCCACCTTGAGGTCCAGACCACAAATCTGCAACCAATAGCCAAGTATTAGCACCAGCTGAGCTTGATCCCAACCTGTACGTGTGTGCGTGCACTGTTCCATTGCAACAGGTTCGTTTTAGTTTTTAGTCTGTACACCGTTCGGCCGAGATGCGTATGATTCGGCCGAGTTTCTTTATTAGGATAACGATAAGCGTTTTGATCGGCCGAATTGGGTGTGATTCGACCGAGTTTCCCTTTATAGGATATCGAGTAGGGTTTTGATCGGCCGAGTTGCCTAGACTGATCGGCCGAGTTTCCGGCCAATCGGCCGAGTTCCCAGATTGGTCGACCGAGTTACAGAAGGGTGAGTAGTAGTTCATTTAGAAATCATTATTTAACTCAATTTAAATGCTTAATTACTTCTGTATCAGTTAGTAGAACTTTTAAACAGTGTAGTACATACAATAGAGTATGTTAGATTCATTGGAACTTGAAATACTTGATATGCTTAATGAAAATGATGAAATTTCCTGTATTATAGTTGCAATGTATTTGCTGATTTAAAAGTAGATGTTTAGCATTGAAACTGGATAAATGATACTGAATCATGTTTAAGGATGACAAAGGATATACATGTGTTTCAAGTGAATATTCAGAATGTGCAATATGCATGAAATGTGATATTCCTGTTTATATGGTTATATGTTAATCAGTTAATAGACTTAGGTGCCCTAACACCGTAGAACCCCTTTGAGAGGTCTGCACCTTACGGGTGAAACTCGTGTCCAACATCAACCGGTTGAGTAATTCTGGTGGCACGAGGGTTGATAGACAGTGTCCAACACCAACCGATTGAGTAATTTCGGTGGCACTGGGGTAAAATAATAAATAAAGTAAAGGGTTATCCAACACCAACCGGTTGAGTAATTCTAGTGGTAACCCAGTGTTGACTCCCTGCGCCTGTGTGCTCAGGTTAGAGGAGGAGTCCAGAGCACTCATGGTGAGTGCAGAGGAGGCCAGAGAGCATGTGGGTCCTGTAGCAGACCAGGACGAGAAGTTAGACTTAGCATTTCCCGGGTGTGTCGCTAAGTCTTGTACGGTGAGATCGTAGTTCGCTACAGATCTTTGTATGCAGAGTACACTGCATATGATTAGGGCATAATAACTAAAATGTAATCATATAGGATCACAGTAAATTCAATATGTTAAGAGTTTAGAACTTCTGTGCTAGTTCTCAATAATTACTTTATTATTCAAGATATGCAGTTTCTGATATTTTATGCTTTACAGTTATGCGATATTTGTTGTTGTATAGAAATGTGATTATTATCTGTAAAATCTGCTATGTCATTAGAAATGCTCTGTATAGTATTTTTCTTATGCTTTATTTCAATTTAATAGACTTGACGAGTTGTTTAATGATAGTTAAATGAAAAACTATTCACTGAGCGAGTAGGCTCACTCCTCTACTCAAACATTTTCAGGTCAGCGACAGTTCCAGGAATCTGAAGGATCTTACCACCCTAGTCAGTAGAAGGTATATATAGTTAGTTAGATAGTGGTCTCTTAGTCCTTTCCCCTCGGTCCTTGGGACAAGGTGTGGGTGAGAGAGAACGTGTATAAAGATGTAAATTAACTGTTATGCTTTATTTTATGTCGAACAATGTAATATGTTGTAGACTCTGTTTATATTGCTAGTCAGTTTAATAAAAATGCTTCCGCAGTTTGTTTAGATTTAGTTTACAGCATAAATCATGTTAACTTTTAATGTCTTTAAAAATGTTTTAAAAGCTTTGAGTGGTTTGGCTTGTGTGTAATCCCTCCGTCGCGCCCTAATCTCGTGATCCGTGGGTAATGCGAGATCGGGGTGTGACATCTTGGTATCAGAGCATAGGTTGAGTAAATGGTTACTCTAAGTCAAGGTCAGGGGACGATAAGAGACCAATAGGATTAAGGTTTAAGAGTTTTTCTTGTGTCTGTAATTTTCTAACAGGAAGTGTTCTGTTATACTATTACAGATGGCAGGAAAAGGATGTGGTCACGAAAACCAAGTAAAGAGTTTAAGTTGAGTCGTTAAGAATCATTAAGATCAAAAGATAAAGTTATAAGTGAGGCAAATAATAGCTGATGTGTTTTAGCTCTGGGAGGTCTGAGTGTTTAGATACCCTGGCCAGGTGTCTGAATACTTAGATTGACCAGTATCAAGCTACTCTTTCTGTTCTTCTCTGGATGCCCTGGCCAGGTATGCAGAGGAAGGATGGGCTAGAGAGAAACCCTAGAAATCTTAGGGTTATGAGATAAGAAATTAATGTAGAAATAAGAGATTACATATAAGATGTGATTCAACTCTTGTCTATTATTGCTTATTTGATTTAAAGATCACTAGAAATGCTCTTATATGCATGAATTTAGATTTTCAATTTGTAGAATAAATATGATCCTTTTATATTGTTATGTGACATGAAGTGATTTAATTATTATTCAAATTCTTTGTATTAAGTATACCCGAAGTTATGCTTAAATGAGTTATCCCTAAGTGGATATTCTTTCCACATGTTTAAGATTAATAGGAGTAGGTTAATCCCGAGTAGCTCTTGGCTTCAGGACTACAGGTTCGGCCTGGTCCGGCTGGCAGGATGCGTTACTGGGATCTAATGACTCCTATTAACAATAAAATAAGAATAGACTCTGGATGATTTAGACCCGTAACATAGTGATAATATATATACACTAGGATGTTTTAACTATGGTAAGAAGTCTAAATGTTCTTTGTCTTGAGAATTAGGGTTTGAGAAGCATAGACCCTAATTGGCCCAAATTAGGGTTTTAATGACATATGAATACATAATTTGATGAATAGAATGTCTCACTAAATGATTTTTAGTATTTTATGTGTAACTCTGATTTATCTCAAATTTGGATATGATTTGGATCTATAAAATTTAAACAACATTGGAAAATATCAGAATTTTTGAAGAATGTTCTGACATGTTTATCGGCCGAGTTTACAACTCGACCGAATCTGCTGCAGACTGCAATATAGCAGTGCACTGTTTGATTTTTAATTATTTATTGGTAATTAGAAATGATCGCAAATTTTTACTGGAGGTCTGAAACTTCATTAGGTATAACATATAAAATTTCCAGAATTTTTGGAGCTTCTGTTAGCTATTTAATAAACGAATTACAGAAACTATTGTGAAAACTGAATTTTCAGCCAGCATAATTAAAGTTGAGTGATGGGTTAATATGCTATTGACCCAAGCAGCTCAAATTGATCTATATGATCGATCACACACACAATAATGCTATGATACTGATATGGACCAAAACCCTAGAATGATTAAAGTTGTAGTAGTTTAAGGGATATCACTAGTGATGTAACCTTGAATACTAGTATCTTTGTAAAATAAGACCTTGAGATTTGTTCTATGAAAAGTAAACTGGCTTTGATAGTGATCTAGGGTTTTGAGGTAGATAATCTGAACGGTACATGAACAACATGAAATGACTTAGAGAAAAGAGTAAAACATAAAATTGAAATTTTAACTATGAGAAAGTAGCATAGAATGCGGAGTATTATCCGATATATGATCTGAAGATAGTTGATGTAGTTCATGTTTTTAAGACATGGTGTCATTATCTTTATGATGTGACAATAGATTATCACCACTGGTAAGGAGAATGTGGTGAATGATGCTTTCAGCAGAAAGTCAAGTTCAACAACTAATGCATTCTCTATGACAGGTTTCAATAGAGACCTGTTAGTAGAAATGTGGAAGTTGAACTTAGACTTAGGGGTGACAACACAAAGTGGTTTGATTGTACAGATGCAGGTTCAAGCCTACTTTTTATGATCAGATTAAGGAACTACAATAGGGTGATAGTGAGTTAAACCAGACCATGCATGACATGATAGGAGGAAAAGAGACTAGAGTTTAAGTTTTTAGATGATAAGGTGTTGTATTAGCAAGACATGTTGTGGGTACCTTGAGATAGTGAATTGAAAGAAAAAATTCTTATGGAAGTGCATGTTTTGGTGTATGCTATGCTTTCAGAAAAACACTAAGATGTATATGAATGTCAAGGAATCGAAACAGATGGTTAGATATATAGAAGGATGTAGCTGAGTATGTGGTTAAAAGTAGTGTGTACCAGTAGGTTAAGGCTGAACCCTAGAAATCTATAGCTACCTTGTAATCTTTTTCTATGCCTGTATGGGAATGGGAATTTATCACAATGGATTTTGTGGTAAGATTACCCAGGACACCTAGAGGTTGTGATTTGATATGAATGATTGTGGATAGACTAATTTAGTCTGCTCGCTTTCTTCATATTAAGTCAACCTTTGATGTCTCGAAACTTGACTAAGATATACATGGATAAAATAATTAGGTTGCCTGGTAATCCAGTTTCAATCATATCTTATTGTGATCCTAAGTTCACATCTAGGTTGTGGAAACAGTTGCATCGTGCTTCGGGCACAAAGTTAAGAGTCAGTGTAACCTTTTCATCCGCAGACAGATGGTTAGTCTGAGAGAACCATTCAGACTCTTGAGGACATGCTGAGAGCATGTGTTATGCATCTCAGTGGAAGTTGGGAAGAACATTTAAGTCTTATAGAGTTTGCTTAGTGTGAATGTTGAAGTTTAGAAGTACACAACTGATAATGGTTCGATTTGAATATAAACCCAGGCAATACAAATTTGGTAAACCATTAGGTGCATGATTTCAAGATAGTAAGATAGCATTAAAATATGCAAATAAACCTAGTTGCATGCTTCCTATTATGTTAATGTGTGTGACTTAACATTTACATGAATTGGCACATTTCTCTGAGATATCATTAGAAGTTCTCAAGTACTTTTAAATATTTGTGTAATGATACGAAAATAACTCTTAATTGAGTTATGTGATGCATAAACCAGGATTTGGGTTAATGTACATGCTCTTTGAGAAATTTCCGATAATTGATAAATATTACAGATGGTTTCTTATAGGTGAAGTAAATTACTCTTATTGGTGTAATAAGATGTTCAGTTACATGAATTCAGTATGTATGTGCCAAAATTGATTTGAGTTTGGGATATTTATGAATTTTAAATCTGCCTGCATGCATGATATAAAGATTACTCAGTAATTACAATGATTTTGAATATACTGCTTTGCCAGTTCTAGAATGATACCGTATTGTGATTTGAATTGCAACCAAACAGACGAGATAACGGAAACCCTAAGAATAGGGTGTTGCCATGTGACAAGTGAATGAGATAACCCTAAGAATAGGGTGTTGGCATGTGATGAATGAATAAGGCAAATGAAACCCTAAGGATAGGGTGTACGATGAATCAAGTATTTTGATATCAATTTTCATTATGAGATGTGATGATGTTTAACAGTTAAATTGCATGATTTTATTTTAGTACCAAATTGACATACATTCTGTTTATTTAAGAATTTTAGTTTGTCTGCATGTATAGTATGATAATTTCTCAGTAATTACCATAAATTGAGATACTGTTATAACAGTTCTACAGAGACAATGTTTTGTGGTTTGATCTGGAATTAGATCTGATGTGTCCTATGTTGAGGGACCAATACAAATAGCTGATCTTAGGATCAAGAAACTTAAGAATCATGAGATACCTTAGAGAAGGTTTTGTGGAAAAACTACAACCTAGAAGGAGCCACATGGGAAGTTTTGTGGTTAGATGTGCGTAACAAGTTTCCTTTTCTCTTTTAGGAATTTCGGGACGAAATTCTTATAAGGGAGGGAGATTGTTACGACCCATATCAGGGTTAGTCAATAAATACCTTGAATTATGTGAAACACCTCAATTAGTGCTAAGTATATAGTTAAACATCATGGTTAATTAAAATAAGCTAAGTCATGAATTAATAGCTGAAATTGATTCATCTGAGATAATTAATGATAATATCAATGTTGATCGTTAGGTTGAATAAGTTGCATTAAGTACCCATATGCAATTAGTGATTTGACTAGTTGTGACATGTTAATTTGTATATTTTCTTGCCTTAGGGTTGTAGATAATCTCGCGCTTGAAACATTGCAAGAAAAATCATCCAAATTGGACCTACGAGTCAAAAGTTGTGACACTTTTGGGTTCTTGGGCTGATTTCTGCAATTTACCCAATTATTATCTTTTTAACCCCAACATTTCTTTTCTTCCTTATCTCATTGTCTTTCTCACCCGATAGAACAGGGAAAGCGGCGCACAGTAGCGCGCGACCTGTAGAGGAAAGGGAGGCGATGGCTGGGCGATTCTCAGCCCTTAGCCCCGATTTGGCTACACCCACCTCTCCTCTACCTCCGCCTTCTTTTTTCTCTCTTCCTTCTCCATTCTTTCCTCCTCTATCACTCCGTCCTAGCAGGTGCCGACCTGCAGTAGCAGTTGCCGGCGGCCAGGCGCTGTGGCTCAGCCAGGAGCCACCTTGGGCGCAACTAGTATCACTAAATGGCCGCTATGACTCCGTCTTTGAGGTCTCTACTCGAAATCATAGCCAAAGGTTACAGCAGTGCCTAGCAAGACTCCCTTCCACCTATACGTGAGGTGAAGAAGCCACTTCTTGCAGCAGTAGGTCCGACCTGGGGCCACCTAGGGCGCGATCTAGCATCGAAATTGACGCCAACGAATCCACCTTGAGGTCCAGACCACAAATCTGCAACCAATAGCCAAGTATTAGCACCAGCTGAGCTTGATCCCAACCTGTACGTGTGTGCGTGCACTGTTCCATTGCAACAGGTTTGTTTTAGTTTTTAGTCTGTACACCATTCGGCCGAGATGCGTATGATTCGGCCGAGTTTCTTTATTAGGATAACGATAAGCGTTTTGATCGGCCGAATTGGGTGTGATTCGACCGAGTTTCCCTTTATAGGATATCGAGCAGGGTTTTGATCGGTCGAGTTGCCTAGACTGATCGGCCGAGTTTCCGGCCAATCGGCCGAGTTCCCAGATTGGTCGGCCGAGTTACAGAAGGGTGAGTAGTAGTTCATTTAGAAATCATTATTTAACTCAATTTAAATGCTTAATTACTTCTGTATCAGTTAGTAGAACTTTTCAACAGTGTAGTACATACAATAGAGTATGTTAGATTCATTGGAACTTGAAATACTTGATATGCTTAATGAAAATGATGAAATTTCCTGTATTATAGTTGCAATGTATTTGCTGATTTAAAAGTAGATGTTTAGCATTGAAACTGGATAAATGATACTGAATCATGTTTAAGGATGACAAAGGATATACATGTGTTTCAAGTGAATATTCAGAATGTGCAATATGCATGAAATGTGATATTCCTGTTTATATGGTTATATGTTAATCAGTTAATAGACTTAGGTGCCCTAACACCGTAGAACCCCTTTGAGAGGTCTGCACCTTACGGGTGAAACTCGTGTCCAACATCAACCGGTTGAGTAATTCTGGTGGCACGAGGGTTGATAGACAGTGTCCAACACCAACCGATTGAGTAATTTCGGTGGCACTGGGGTAAAATAATAAATAAAGTAAAGGGTTATCCAACACCAACCGGTTGAGTAATTCTAGTGGTAACCCAGTGTTGACTCCCTGCGCCTGTGTGCTCAGGTTAGAGGAGGAGTCCAGAGCACTCATGGTGAGTGCAGAGGAGGCCAGAGAGCCTGTGGGTCCTGTAGCAGACCAGGACGAGAAGTTAGACTTAGCATTTCCCGGGTGTGTCGCTAAGTCTTGTACGGTGAGATCGTAGTTCGCTACAGATCTTTGTATGCAGAGTACACTGCATATGATTAGGGCATAATAACTAAAATGTAATCATATAGGATCACAGTAAATTCAATATGTTAAGAGTTTAGAACTTCTGTGCTAGTTCTCAATAATTACTTTATTATTCAAGATATGCAGTTTCTGATATTTTATGCTTTACAGTTATGCGATATTTGTTGTTGTATAGAAATGTGATTATTATCTGTAAAATCTGCTATGTCATTAGAAATGCTCTGTATAGTATTGTTCTTATGCTTTATTTCAATTTAATAGACTTGACGAGTTGTTTAATGATAGTTAAATGAAAAACTATTCACTGAGCGAGTAGGCTCACTCCTCTACTCAAACATTTTCAGGTCAGCGACAGTTCCAGGAATCTGAAGGATCTTACCACCCTAGTCAGTAGAAGGTATATATAGTTAGTTAGATAGTGGTCTCTTAGTCCTTTCCCCTCGATCCTTGGGACAAGGTGTGGGTGAGAGAGAACGTGTATAAAGATGTAAATTAACTGTTATGCTTTATTTTATGTCGAACAATGTAATATGCTGTAGACTCTGTTTATATTGCTAGTCAGTTTAATAAAAATGCTTCCGCAGTTTGTTTAGATTTAGTTTACAGCATAAATCAGGTTAACTTTTAATGTCTTTAAAAATGTTTTAAAAGCTTTGAGTGGTTTGTATTGTGTGTAATCCCTCCGTCGCACCCTAATCTCGTGATCCGTGGGTAATGCAAGATCGGGGTGTGACATCTTGGTATCAGAGCATAGGTTGAGTAAATGGTTACTCTAAGTCAAGGTCAGGGGACGATAAGAGACCAATAGGATTAAGGTTTAAGAGTTTTTCTTGTGTCTGTAATTTTCTAACAGGAAGTGTTCTGTTATACTATTACAGATGGCAGGAAAAGGATGTGGTCACGAAAACCAAGTAAAGAGTTTAAGTTGAGTCGTTAAGAATCATTAAGATCAAAAGATAAAGTTATAAGTGAGGCAAATAATAGCTGATGTGTTTTAGCTCTGGGAGGTCTGAGTGTTTAGATACCCTGGCCAGGTGTCTGAATACTTAGATTGACCAGTATCAAGCTACTCTGTATGTTCTTCTCTGGATGCCCTGGCCAGGTATGCAGAGGAAGGATGGGCTAGAGAGAAACCCTAGAAATCTTAGGGTTATGAGATAAGAAATTAATGTAGAAATAATAGATTACATATAAGATGCGATTCAACTCTTGTCTATTATTGCTTATTTGCTTTAAAGATCACTAGAAATGCTCTTATATGCATGAATTTAGATTTTCAATTTGTAGAATAAATATGATCCTTTTATATTGTTATGTGACATGAAGTGATTTAATTATTATTCAAATTCTTTGTATTAAGTATACCCGAAGTTATGCTTAAATGAGTTATCCCTAAGTGGATATTCTTTCCACATGTTTAAGATTAATAGGAGTAGGTTAATCCCGAGTAGCTCTTGGCTTCAGGACTACAGGTTCAGCATGGTCCGGCTGGCAGGATGCGTTACTGGGATCTAATGACTCCTATTAACAATAAAATAAGAATAGACTCTGGATGATTTAGACCCGTAACATAGTTAGAATGTATATACACTTGGATGTTTTAACTATGGTAAGAAGTCCTTTGTCTTTGTTGTTCCTTTGGCTACAGTCAAGTCCAATGCCATCTCTACCCATTTGTTTGGTAGTATGGTCTAGGATTTGATTAAGATTCTTTTTATCACCAAAGAATCTTTGCAAAGAAGATATCAAACTATGATTGTCATGCATAAGAGAAGTAAAGGTAAAACACAATAGATTCATACCATCTCTAGCATGCACAAGATAGATTTCTAACCAAACATCTTTAGTCATATAAGAATCTTTATCACAAGATAGAGCATCAAAAACTTTCTCTCTATAAGAAAAGATAGTATGAGGGTCAAGAGCAATAACACTACTATCCAAGGAAGCAAGTTCATATACAAGACAAGTAATCTTTGAAGGATAAACTTTATCTACACATTCTATTCCTTTCAAAGTAGGCTCTTTACTCTCATAAACACATTTAAGAACATAAGAAACAATAGAGAGAGAAACAATAGTAGTATCAAGCTCTATGTATGAAGTAGTCATAGAAGGTTGAGATTTTAAAAACTTAATCTTATCAAGCAAGCTAGAATTTGCAAATTTAAGAGCATTTAGTTGACTAAGACAAGCATTTGTTTGAATCTCAACACTTGAATTTACCTCATTTAAATCTTTAGTTGAGCTTGTCATGAGGGCGCAATGGCATCTTCCATCTTCAAATTCACTAGATCTTCCACTAGTGCTTTCATTTGTTGATGGAGCCTTTGTGATCCCTTTTTCACTCTTGTTTCCTTCTATTTTTCTCTTTGAAGGTTGCCCATCTTCATAATCACCCATATTCTCCTACTTGTGGAAGTATGCTTGGAGAAGACCCGCTCTGATAGCACTTGTTGGATCCTAGATGGGTGATTAGATGCTCTAGGGGGGGGGTGAATAGAGCTGAAAGCACTTAAACAAAACTCATTAAAACTTCAAATTATATGACAAGATAAGGTTGCTAAATAGGTAATTTGAGTGCAACTAAATCATGCATAGCAAGGATAAGAGAGATTGAACATGCACCAATTAGACAAGCTATTTAGAGTGGTTCCACACTTCAAACTAGAAGTGTGTCAGTCCACTTGCCTAGAGAGGTCAACCTCTAGGACTTCCAACAATTGCACTCTTATATTCACTTATAAGACTTACAATACATGACCAACAAAGGACTTACCTATCCAATACAAAGAGTCTTCAACCTTACCAAGGACTTACCCACTTTGCAAGAGTCTTCGGCCTTCTCCAAGGACTTACCCACTCTTGCACAAGTCTTCGGCCTTGCAGGAATTACCCACTCTTCTTAGATCTTCCGCCTTTGACTTCACCTTCACTCGGAGAAGCTTTCCACCAAGGTCTTACCTACTTGAGCTTGAGTCTTTTGCCTTCTCCAAGGGCTTACCCACTCTAGCTCCAAGTCTTCTGCCTTGATCTTCACCAAGGGACTCCTTCCCTTGTTCTTCTTCACCTCTCTTGGACAAGAGAGAGAACCTTCATCTTCAAGATAGCAAATGAGAGATGGGGAGGTGGTGGAAGTGAGAGCCTCACAAGATATACAAATAGGACTAGCTCTCTTACAGATTTCCTACTCACTCTAATGGATGTAGCAAGTGATTAAGCTTAGAGAGAGAGAGAGGAGGCTGTAGGATCACTCGACTATAGAATAGGAACCTTCATAGTGAATGCTCAACCTTGGAATGAAGCCCAAGGGGTCCTATTTATAGCTGGGGATGCCTCTTAGCCTTTGGGAACACTTGTGAACGAAAACTAGCCGTTTTGTGGCTTGTAACGGATCTATTTTCACTTGTTGCAACTCCACAACGGCTAGAAATACTTTTCTGCTCTTTTCCGTACAGTGCAATCGGTCGAGTTTCTATATGTGTAACTCGACCGATCAAGTAGCAGGCAGCCCAATATTGAAATGATCGGTCGAGTTTGTTCTGAGGAAACTCGACCGACCATTCCAACTGGAACTGGCCTACTACCCAATCGGTCGAGTTTTGTGAGTGCACAACTCGACCGATGCAATCTTTAGAAAATCGACCAAGGTTGATCGGTCGAGTTTCAGGGTGGGAAACTCGACCGAACAAGTGCCTGTAATTGATTTTCAAAGTTGCATTAAAAGTGCTCTAAAATTCGATCTAAGTGTTCCTGATATTTTTCTAAGCTTAATTACAAGTCATACAATCATTACAAGTGATTTACAACATGATTCTAATAGATATACATCATATTACAAAAATGTGCACTTGTATGACTTTGACTTGTCTTTTCTCCAATTTGAGATGCGCAAGTTAGGGCAATTGGAGTGTGTCTATACCTAATCTGAAAACACTCAAGTATATGTGGAATGGTTAGTCATCATCAAAACACGGGTTTAGTCAATTTAGATGTTAGTCAACATTGACCTAATTGACCTTGAGTCAACATTCTCCCCCTTTTTGAAGATGACAAATCATTCCATAAATGTATTGAAAGCATTTAAGTAAATTTATACCTTTGGAGAAACCTAGGGGTTTCAATAGGACTAAGCTCATATGCTCCCCCTCAATTGATGCGCATGGAGTTTTCATACTCCCCCTCAATTGATGCTATTTCTCCGGCATGGTTAGCTTTCATAACATTTATAGAATACCATGTCTTCTACTCATATATGTCTACACATATATGTCTCCTCCCCTTTACCTTCTCCCTTTACATGAACATTCTTCTCCTCTTCTCCTCTTTTTAAAAGAAGACATTACCTTTCTCCCCCTTTGTCATTTCAAAATGGTGGGGGTTGTGAAAAAAAAGAAACATCACTTGTTAAAGAGAAAGGAGATAACACAAAATATATATGAGGAGAGTAGAAGAGCACAGATAGGGGCTTGTCCAAGCATAGAAAGAAAAGCAAGTTAAAGCATATACTTGAAAAAACCAAAAATGCAAGATAAGGTGCTGCAGAAAAACAATAAATTACAATTTTGACCCTCAAGATGATGGAATTTGACTAAAAACCATCAGAACTCATGGCAAAGCAATGCGTCTTGCTCAGAAGGTCGTTTCTGCATGAAAATCACTAGTCTTGCACCAAAAACTGAAACTGGAGCAAAATCTGCATAAAAATCCATAAATACTCCAATTCCCACATATCATGTAGATCTATGTACCCTGCATCACAATGTTATGCAAGCAACTCAAGATAGTAGATATTGAATTTAAGGAACAAGCTTGAGCATGTATAAGCATAGCATATAGATGAGCAAAGATGTCAATTGTAAACAGGGTTAGAACTACATGTATATGAACTACTAGTAGATGATATCACAAATTAGGACTACTAGTAGGATCTAGATCATAGCAAGAGATACCAAGAGATACACAAGTTAAAGAGCAAGCTATGAGTAGATGTAGAGATATATCCAAACAGAGAGAGATGCAATTTTAGAAGCATGAAAGGATATAACTCACATACAAATATGCATCATTACCAGAAGATGATTACCACTAAGAACCTCAAGGTTGTATCAAAACAAGATATACACCTAGAAAGATGTAGCAAGTTAGAGCACAACGGAAGTGATTTTAGACACAACCAAGAGATCCAAAGAGATCATCATCAAAACCTGCAAAACAACTCAAAGCAAGTAATTGCAAGATATAGATATACCAATTTAGAGCAATTAGAGAGATAGAGTTGTAAGCAAGATAGGAAATTTAGAACATGGCAATATGCATATATAACGGTACCAAGGGAGTTCCAAAGAATAAGGCTATTTGTTGAGAAAATCTAGTTGAGAGGGAAATTCTTATTTAATAAGCCAAATGTATATTATGTGCACAGTGTAATCGGTCGAGTTCTATGCATTGGCAACTCGACCGATGACAACTGCTGGCAACACCCATTGGTGCCTATCGGTCGAGTTTCAATAGGGAAAACTCGACCGACAGATCAGCTGTCAAGAAGCACATATATTTCATAGAAACATATTTAAAGGCATGCTAAAAATACAAACCATATCCAAACATGTCTAAGAAAGTTAGTAATGCACTATAGAAGCATTAGAAACAGTTTTTGAGCAAGAGTGTGAAGAGAATCACAAAATGCCACTTTTGACTCAAAAACCATATGTATAGTGCACACTAACTTGACAAAACAAGTTAGAAATGGTTACAAGCAATAAAACCATTACCTTTGTGCTTACCATTGCTTTTACACTTGTTGTCACCCTCTACACATCTCACCTTTCTTCTTTCATGTGGATTGAGAAGTCAATTTGCAATTCAATGGCTCAAGTCAATCCATTTGCAAGTACCTACAAGAAGAAAGATGAAATGGTCCCCAATCATATTTTTGGGTCCGGAGGGGTTAGTTTAGCAACCCAAGTCCTATTGCTCTTGGGTGCTTTCCTAAAAGGACAACACTTAGAATAATGACCAAAATCATTGCAATGATTACAAGTGCCCGTAGCCTTGGAACTGGAGGATTCTTCATTGAAAAATGAAGGTCCTTTGTCTTTGTTGTTCCTTTGGCTACAGTCAAGTCCAATGCCATCTCTACCCATTTGTTTGGTAGTATGGTCTAGGATTTGATTAAGATTCTTTTTATCACCAAAGAATCTTTGCAAAGAAGATCTCAAACTATGATTGTCATGCATAAGAGAAGTAAAGGTAAAACACAATAGATTCATATCATCTCTAGCATGCACAAGATAGATTTCTAAGCAAACATCTTTAGTCATATAAGAATCTTTATCACAAGATAGAGCATCAAAACTTTCTCTCTATAAGAAAAGATAGTATGAGGGTCAAGAGCAATTACACTACTATGCAAGGAAGCAAGTTAATATACAAGACAAGTAATCTTTGAAGGATAAACTTTATCTACACATTCTATTCCTTTCAAAGTAGGCTCTTTACTCTCATAAACACATTTAAGAACATAAGAAACAATAGAGAGAGAAACAATAGTAGTAGCAAGCTCTATGTATGAAGTAGTCATAGAAGGTTGAGATTTTAAAAACTTAATCTTATCAAGCAAGCTAGAATTTGCAAATTTAAGAGCATTTAGTTGACTAAGACAAGCATTTGTTTGAATCTCAACACTTGAATTTACCTCATTTAAATCTTTAGTTGAGCTTGTCATGAGGGCGCAATGGCATCTTCCATCTTCAAATTCACTAGATCTTCCACTAGTGCTTTCATTTGTTGATGGATCCTTTGTGATCCCTTTTTCACTCTTGTTTCCTTCTATTTTTCTCTTTGAAGGTTGCCCATCTTCATAATCACCCATATTCTCCTACTTGTGGAAGTATGCTTGGAGAAGACCTGCTCTGATACCACTTGTTGGATCCTAGATGGGTGATTAGCTGCTCTAGAGGGGGGGGGTGAATAGAGCTGAAAGCACTTAAACAAAACTCATTAAAACTTCAAATTATATGACAAGATAAGGTTGCTAAATAGGTAATTTGAGTGCAACTAAATCATTCATAGCAAGGATAAGAGAGATTGAACATGCACCAATTAGACAAGCTATTTAAAGTGGTTCCACACTTCAAACTAGAAGTGTGTCAGTCCACTTGCCTAGAGAGGTCAACCTCTAGGACTTCCAACAATTGCACTCTTATATTCACTTATAAGACTTACAATACATGACCAACAAAGGACTTACCTATCCAATACAAAGAGTCTTCAACCTTACCAAGGACTTACCCACTTTGCAAGAGTCTTCGGCCTTCTCCAAGGACTTACCCACTCTTGCACAAGTCTTCGGCCTTGCAGGAATTACCCACTCTTCTTGGATCTTCCGCCTTTGACTTCACCTTCACTCGGAGAAGCTTTCCACCAAGGTCTTACCTACTTGAGCTTGAGTCTTTTGCCTTCTCCAAGGGCTTACCCACTCTAGCTCCAAGTCTTCTTCCTTGATCTTCACCAAGGGACTCCTTCCCTTGTTCTTCTTCACCTCTCTTGGACAAGAGAGAGAACCTTCATCTTCAAGATAGCAAATGAGAGATGGGGAGGTGGTGGAAGTGAGAGCCTCACAAGATATACAAACAGGACTAGCTCTCTTACAGATTTCCTACTCACTCTAATGGATGTAGCAAGTGATTAAGCTTAGAGAGAGAGAGAGGAGGCTGCAGGATCACTCGACTATAGAATAGGAACCTTCATAGTGAATGCTCAACCTTGGAATGAAGCCCAAGGGGTCCTATTTATAGCTGGCGATGCCTCTTAGCCTTTGGGAACACTTGTGAACGAAAACTAGCCGTTTTGTGGCTTGCAACGGATCTATTTTCACTTGTTGCAACTCCACAACGGCTAGAAACACTTTTCTGCACTTTTCCGTACAGTGCAATCGGTCGAGTTTCTATACGTGTAACTCGACCGATCAAGTAGCAGGCAGCCCGATATTGAAATGATCGGTCGAGTTTGTTCTGAGGAAACTTGACCGACCATTCCAACTGGAACTGGCCTACCACCCAATCGGTCGAGTTCTGTGAGTGCACAACTCGACCGATGCAATCTTCAGAAAATTGACCAAGGTTGATCGGTCGAGTTTCAGGGTGGGAAACTCGACCGAACAAGTGCCTGTAATTGATTTTCAAAGTTGCATTAAAAGTGCTCTAAAATTCGATCTAAGTGTTCCTGATATTTTTCTAAGCTTAATTACAAGTCATACAATCATTACAAGTGATTTACAACATGATTCTAATGGATATACATCATATTACAAAAATGTGCACTTGTATGACTTTGACTTGTCTTTTCTCCAATTTGAGATGCACAAGTTAGGGCAATTGGAGTGTGTCTATACCTAATCTGAAAACACTCAAGTATATGTGGAATGGTTAGTCATCATCAAAACACGGGTTTAGTCAATTTAGATGTGAGTCAACATTGACCTAATTGACCTTGAGTCAACATTCTCCCCCTTTTTGAAGATGACAAATCATTCCATAAATGTATTGAAAGCATTTAAGTAAATTTATACCTTTCGAGAAACCTAGGGGTTTCAATAGGACTAAGCTCATATGCTCCCCCTCAATTGATGCACATGGAGTTTTCATACTCCCCCTCAATTGATGCTATTTCTCCTGCATGGTTAGCTTTCATAACATTTATAGAATACCATGTCTTCTACTCATATATGTCTACACATATATGTCTCCTCCCCTTTACCTTCTCCCTTTACATGAACATTCTTCTCCTCTTCTCCTCTTTTTAAAAGAAGACATTACCTTTCTCCCCCTTTGTCATTTCAAAAAGGTGGGGGTTGTGAAGAAAAAAAGAAACATCACTTGTTAAAGAGAAAGGAGATAACACAAAATATATATGAGGAGAGTAGAAGAGCACAGATAGGGGCTTGTCCAAGCATAGAAAGAAAAGCAAGTTAAAGCATATACTTGAAAAAACCAAAAATGCAAGATAAGGTGCTGCAGAAAAACAATAAATTACAATTTTGACCCTCAAGATGATGGAATTTGACCAAAAACCATCGGAGCTCATGGAAAAGCGATGAGTCTTGCTCAGAAGGTCGTTTCTGCATGAAAAGCACTAGTCTTGCACCAAAAACTGAAACTGGAGCAAAATCTGCATAAAAATCCATAAATACTCCAATTCCCACATATCATGTAGATCTATGTACCCTGCATCACAATGTTATGCAAGCAACTCAAGATAGTAGATATTCAATTTAAGGAACAAGCTTGAGCATGTATAAGCATAGCATATAGATGAGCAAAGATGTCAATTGTAAACAGGGTTAGAACTACATGTATATGAACTACTAGTAGATGATATCACAAGTTAGGACTACTAGTAGGATCTAGATCATAGCAAGAGATACCAAGAGATAAACAAGTTAAAGAGCAAGCTATGAGTAGATGTAGAGATATATCCAAAACAGAGAGATATGCAATTTTAGAAGCATGAAAGGATATAACTCACATACAAATATGCATCATTACCAGAAGATGATTACCACTAAGAACCTCAAGGTTGTATCAAAACAAGATATACACCTAGAAAGATGTAGCAAGTTAGAGCACAACGGAAGTGATTTTAGACACAACCAAGAGATCCAAAGAGATCATCATCAAAACCTGCAAAACAACTCAAAGCAAGTAATTGCAAGATATAGATATACCAATTTAGAGCAATTAGAGAGATAGAGTTGTAAGCAAGATAGGCAATTTAGAACATGGCAATATGCATATATAACGGTACCAAGGGAGTTCCAAAGAATAAGGCTATTTGTTGAGAAAATCTAGTTGAGAGGGAAATTCTCATTTAATAAGCCAAATGTATATTCTGTGCACAGTGTAATCGGTCGAGTTCTATGCATTGGCAACTCGACCGATGAAAACTGCTGGCAACACCCATTGGTGCCTATCGGTCGAGTTTCAATAGGGCAAACTCGACCGACAGATCAGCTGTCAAGAAGCACATATATTTCATAAAAACATATTTAAAGGCATGCTAAAAATACAAACCATATCCAAACATGTCTAAGAAAGATAGTAATGCACTATAGAAGCATTAGAAACAGTTTTTGAGCAAGAGTGTGAAGAGAATCACAAAATGCCACTTTTGACTCAAAAACCATATGTATAGTGCACACTAACTTGACAAAACAAGTTAGAAATGGTTACAAGCAATAAAACCATTACCTTTGTGCTTACCATTGCTTTTACACTTGTTGTCACCCCTTCGACACATCTCACCTTTCTTCTTTCATGTGGATTGAGAAGTCAATTTGCAATTCAATAGCTCAAGTCAATCCATTTGCAAGTACCTACAAGAAGAAAGATGAAATGGTCCCCAATCATATTTTTGGGTCCGGAGGGGTTAGTTTAGCAACCCAAGTCCTATTGCTCTTGGGTGCTTTCCTAAAAGGACGACACATAGAATAATGACCAAAATCATTGCAATGATTACAAGTGCACGTAGCCTTGGAACTGGAGGATTCTTCATTGAAAAATGAAGGTCCTTTGTCTTTGTTGTTCCTTTGGCTATAGTCAAGTCCAATGCCATCTCTACCCATTTGTTTGGTAGTATGGTCTAGGATTTGATTAAGATTCTTTTTATCACCAAAGAATCTTTGCAAAGAAGATCTCAAACTATGATTGTCATGCATAAGAGAAGTAAAGGTAAAACACAATAGATTCATATCATCTCTAGCATGCACAAGATAGATTTCTAAGCAAACATCTTTAGTCATATAAGAATCTTTATCACAAGATAGAGCATCAAAAACTTTCTCTCTATAAGAAAAAATAGTATGAGGGTCAAGAGCAATTACACTACTATGCAAGGAAGCAAGTTCATATACAAGACAGGTAATCTTTGAAGGATAAACTTTATATACACATTCTATTCCTTTCAAAGTA
This sequence comes from Alisma plantago-aquatica, assembly GCA_963693085.1. Taxonomy (NCBI): domain Eukaryota; kingdom Viridiplantae; phylum Streptophyta; class Magnoliopsida; order Alismatales; family Alismataceae; genus Alisma; species Alisma plantago-aquatica. The sequence goes on along the minus strand of OY856414.1, from coordinate 423,641,720 downwards.
GGCTCTTTACTCTCATAAACACATTTAAGAACATAAGAAACAATAGAGAGAGAAACAATAGTAGTAGCAAGCTCTATGTATGAAGTAGTCATAGAAGGTTGAGATTTTAAAAACTTAATCTTATCAAGCAAGCTAGAATTTCCAAATTTAAGAGCATTTAGTTGACTAAGATAAGCATTTGTTTGAATCTCAACACTTGAATTTACCTCATTTAAATCTTTAGTTGAGCTTGTCATGAGGGCGCAATGGCATCTTCCATCTTCAAATTCACTAGATCTTCCACTAGTGCTTTCATTTGTTGATGGAGCCTTTGTGATCCCTTTTTCACTCTTGTTTCCTTCTATTTTTCTCTTTGAAGGTTCCCCATCTTCATAATCACCCATATTCTCCTACTTGTGGAAGTATGCTTGGAGAAGACCCGCTCTGATACCACTTGTTGGATCCTAGATGGGTGATTAGATGTTCTAGAGGGGGGGGTGAATAGAGCTGAAAGCACTTAAACAAAACTCATTAAAACTTCAAATTATATGACAAGATAAGGTTGCTAAATAGGTAATTTGAGTGCAACTAAATCATGCATAGCAAGGATAAGAGAGATTGAACATGCACCAATTAGACAGGCTATTTAGAGTGGTTCCACACTTCAAACTAGAAGTGTGTCAGTCCACTTGCCTAGAGAGGTCAACCTCTAGGACTTCCAACAATTGCACTCTTATATTCACTTATAAGACTTACAATACATGACCAACAAAGGACTTACCTATCCAATACAAAGAGTCTTCAACCTTACCAAGGACTTACCCACTTTGCAAGAGTCTTCGGCCTTCTCCAAGGACTTACCCACTCTTGCACAAGTCTTCGGCCTTGCAGGAATTACCCACTCTTCTTGGATCTTCCGCCTTTGACTTCACCTTCACTCGGAGAAGCTTTCCACCAAGGTCTTACCTACTTGAGCTTGAGTCTTTTGCCTTCTCCAAGGGCTTACCCACTCTAGCTCCAAGTCTTCTGCCTTGATCTTCACCAAGGGACTCCTTCCCTTGTTCTTCTTCACCTCTCTTGGACAAGAGAGAGAACCTTCATCTTCAAGATAGCAAATGAGAGATGGGGAGGTGGTGGAAGTGAGAGCCTCACAAGATATACAAATAGGACTAGCTCTCTTACAGATTTCCTACCCACTCTAATGGATGTAGCAAGTGATTAAGCTTAGAGAGAGAGAGGAGGCTGTATGATCACTCGACTATAGAATAGGAACCTTCATAGTGAATGCTCAACCTTGGAATGAAGCCCAAGGGGTCCTATTTATAGCTGGGGATGCCTCTTAGCCTTTGGGAACACTTGTGAACGAAAACTAGCCGTTTTGGGGCTTGCAACGGATCTATTTTCACTTATTGCAACTCCACAACGGCTAGAAACACTTTTCTGCACTTTTCCGTACAGTGCAATCGGTCGAGTTTCTATATGTGTAACTCGACCGATCAAGTAGCAGGCAGCCCGATATTGAAATGATCGTTCGAGTTTGTTCTGAGGAAACTCGACCGACCATTCCAACTGGAACTGTCCTACTACCCAATCGGTCGAGTTCTGTGAGTGCACAACTCGACCGATGCAATCTTCAGAAAATCGACCAAGGTTGATCGGTCGAGTTTCAGGGTGGGAAACTCGACCGAACAAGTGCCTGTAATTGATTTTCAAAGTTGCACTAAAAGTGCTCTAAAATTCGATCTAAGTGTTCCTGATATTTTTCTAAGCTTAATTACAAGTCATACAATCATTACAAGTGATTTACAACATGATTCTAATGGATATACATCATATTACAAAAATGTGCACTTGTATGACTTTGACTTGTCTTTTCTCCAATTTGAGATGCACAAGTTAGGGCAATTGGAGTGTGTCTATACCTAATCTGAAAACACTCAAGTATAGGTGGAATGCTTAGTCATCATCAAAACACGGGTTTAGTCAATTTAGACGTGAGTCAACATTGACCTAATTGACCTTGAGTCAACATTCTCCCCCTTTTTGAAGATGACAAATCATTCCATAAATGTATTGAAAGCATTTAAGTAAATTTATACCTTTGGAGAAACCTAGGGGTTTCAATAGGACTAAGCTCATATGCTCCCCCTCAATTGATGCGCATGGAGTTTTCATACTCCCCCTCAATTGATGCTATTTCTCATGCATGGTTAGCTTTCATAACATTTATAGAATACCATGTCTTCTACTCATATATGTCTACACATATATGTCTCCTCCCCTTTACCTTCTCCCTTTACATGAAAATTCTCCTCCTCTTCTCCTCTTTTTAAAAGAAGACATTACCTTTCTCCCCCTTTGTCATTTCAAAAAGGTGGGGGTTGTGAAGAAAAAAAGAAACATCACTTGTTAAATAGAAAGGAGATAACACAAAATATATATGAGGAGAGTAGAAGAGCACAGATAGGGGCTTGTCCAAGCATAGAAAGAAAAGCAAGTTAAAGCATATCTTTGAACAAACCAAAAATGCAAGATAAGGTGCTGCAGAAAAACAATAAATTACAATTTTGACCCTCAAGATGATGGAATTTGACCAAAAACCATCGGAGCTCATGGTTAAGCAATGAGTCTTGCTCAGAAGGTCGTTTCTGCATGAAAAGCACTAGTCTTGCACCAAAAACTGAAACTGGAGCAAAATCTGCATAAAAATCCATAAATACTCCAATTCCCACATATCATGTAGATATATGTACCCTGCATCACAATGTTATGCAAGCAACTCAAGATAGTAGATATTCAATTTAAGGAACAAGCTTGAGCATGTATAAGCATAGCATATAAATGAGCAAAGATGTCAATTGTAAACATGGTTAGAACTACATGTATATGAACTACTAGTAGATGATATCACAAGTTAGGACTACTAGTAGGATCTAGATCATAGCAAGAGATACCAAGAGATACACAAGTTAAAGAGCAAGCTATGAGTAGATGTAGAGATATATCCAAACAGAGAGATATGCAATTTTAGAAGCATGGAAGGATATAACTCACATACAAATATGCATCATTACCAGAAGATGATTACCACTAAGAACCTCAAGGTTGTATCAAAACAAGATATACACCTAGAAAGATGTAGCAAGTTAGAGCACAACGGAAGTGATTTTAGACACAACCAAGAGATCCAAAGAGATCATCATCAAAACCTGCAAAACAACTCAAAGCAAGTAATTGCAAGATATAGATATACCAATTTAGAGCAATTAGAGAGATAGAGTTGTAAGCAAGATAGGCAATTTAGAACATGGCAATATGCATATATAACGGTACCAAGGGAGTTCCAAAGAATAAGGCTATTTGTTGAGAAAATCTAGTTGAGAGGGAAATTCTCATTTAATAAGCCAAATGTATATTCTGTGCACTGTGTAATCGGTCGAGTTCTATGCATTGGCAACTCGACCGATGAAAACTGCTGGCAACACCCATTGGTGCCTATCGGTTGAGTTTCAATAGGGCAAACTCGACCGACAGATCAGCTGTCAAGAAGCACATATATTTCATAAAAACATATTTAAAGGCATGCTAAAAATACAAACCATATCCAAACATGTCTAAAAAAGTTAGTAATGCACTATAGAAGCATTAGAAACAGTTTTTGAGCAAGAGTGTGAAGAGAATCACAAAATGCCGCTTTTGACTCAAAAACCATATGTATAGTGCACACTAACTTGACAAAACAAGTTAGAAATGGTTACAAGCAATAAAACCATTACCTTTGTGCTTACCATTGCTTTTACACTTGTTGTCACCCTCTACACATCTCACCTTTCTTATTTCATGTGGATTGAGAAGTCAATTTGCAATTCAATAGCTCAAGTCAATCCATTTGCAAGTACCTATAAGAAGAAAGATGAAATGGTACCCAATCATATTTTTGGGTCCGGAGGGGTTAGTTTAGCAACCCAAGTCCTATTGCTCTTGGGTGCTTTCCTAAAAGGACAACACCTAGAATAATGACCAAAATCATTGCAATGATTACAAGTGCCCGTAGCCTTGGAACTGGAGGATTCTTCATTGAAAAATGAAGGTCCTTTGTCTTTATTGTTCCCTTGGCTACAGTCAAGTCCAATGCCATCTCTACCCATTTGTTTGGTAGTATGGTCTAGGATTTGATAAAGATTCTTTTTATCACCAAAGAATCTTTGCAAAGAAGATCTCAAACTATGATTGTCATGCATAAGAGAAGTAAAGGTAAAACACAATAGATTCATATCATCTCTAGCATGCACAAGATAGATTTCTAAGCAAACATCTTTAGTCATATAAGAATCTTTATCACAAGATAGAGCATAAAAACTTTCTCTCTATAAGAAAAGATAGTATGAGGGTCAAGAGCAATTACACTACTATGCAAGGAAGCAAGTTCATATACAAGACAAGTAATCTTTGAAGGATAAACTTTATCTACACATTCTATTCCTTTCAAAGTAGGCTCTTTACTCTCATAAACACATTTAAGAACATACGAAACAATAGAGAGAGAAACAATAGTAGTAGCAAGCTCTATGTATGAAGTAGTCATAGAAGGTTGAGATTTTAAAAACTTAATCTTATCAAGCAAGCTAGAATTTGCAAATTTAAGAGCATTTAGTTGACTAAGATAAGCATTTGTTTGAATCTCAACACTTGAATTTACCTCATTTAAATCTTTAGTTGAGCTTGTCATGAGGGCGCAATGGCATCTTCCATCTTCAAATTCACTAGATCTTCCACTAGTGCTTTCATTTGTTGATGGAGCCTTTGTGATCCCTTTTTCACTCTTGTTTCCTTCTATTTTTCTCTTTGAAGGTTGCCCATCTTCATAATCACCCATATTCTCCTACTTGTGGAAGTATGCTTGGAGAAGACCCGCTCTGATACCACTTGTTGGATCCTAGATGGGTGATTAGATGCTCTAGAGGGGGGGGGTGAATAGAGCTGAAAGCACTTAAACAAAACTCATTAAAACTTCAAATTTATGACAAGATAAGGTTGCTAAATAGGTAATTTGAGTGCAACTAAATCATGCATAGCAAGGATAAGAGAGATTGAACATGCACCAATTAGACAAGCTATTTAGAGTGGTTCCACACTTCAAACTAGAAGTGTGTCAGTCCACTTGCCTAGAGAGGTCAACCTCTAGGACTTCCAACAATTGCACTCTTATATTCACTTATAAGACTTACAATACATGACCAACAAAAGACTTACCTATCCAATACAAAGAGTCTTCAACCTTACCAAGGACTTACCCACTTTGCAAGAGTCTTCGGCCTTCTCCAAGGACTTACCCACTCTTGCACAAGTCTTCGGCCTTGCAAGAATTACCCACTCTTCTTGGATCTTCCGCCTTTGACTTCACCTTCACTCGGAGAAGCTTTCCACCAAGGTCTTACCTACTTGAGCTTGAGTCTTTTGCCTTCTCCAAGGGCTTACCCACTCTAGCTCCAAGTCTTCTGCCTTGATCTTCACCAAGGGACTCCTTCCCTTGTTCTTCTTCACCTCTCTTGGATAAGAGAGAGAACCTTCATCTTCAAGATAGCAAATGAGAGATGGGGAGGTGGTGGAAGTGAGAGCCTCACAAGATATACAAATAGGACTAGCTCTCTTACAGATTTCCTACTCACTCTAATGGATGTAGCAAGTGATTAAGCTTAGAGAGAGAGAGGAGGCTGTATGATCACTCGACTATAGAATAGGAACCTTCATAGTGAATGCTCAACCTTGGTATGAAGCCCAAGGGGTCCTATTTATAGCTGGGGATGCCTCTTAGCCTTTGGGAACACTTGTGAACGAAAACTAGCCGTTTTGTGGCTTGCAACAGATCTATTTTCACTTGTTGCAACTCCACAACGGCTAGAAACACTTTTTTGCACTTTTCCGTAGAGTGCAATCGGTCGAGTTTCTATATGTGTAACTCGACCGATCAAGTAGCAGTCAGCCCGATATTGAAATGATCGTTCGAGTTTGTTCTGAGGAAACTCGATCGACCATTCCAACTGGAACTAGACTACTACCCAATCGGTCGAGTTCTGTGAGTGCACAACTCGACCAATGCAATCTTCAGAAAATCGACCAAGGTTGATCGGTCGAGTTTCAGGGTGGGAAACTCGACCGAACAAGTACCTGTAATTGATTTTCAAAGTTGCATTAAAAGTGCTCTAAAATTCGATCTAAGTGTTCCTGATATTTTTCTAAGCTTAATTACAAGTCATACAATCATTACAAGTGATTTACAACATGATTCTAATGGATATACATCATATTACAAAAATGTGCACTTGTATGACTTTGACTTGTCTTTTCTCCAATTTGAGATGCACAAGTTAGGGCAATTGGAGTGTGTCTATACCTAATCTGAAAACACTCAAGTATATGTGGAATGGTTAGTCATCATCAAAACACGGGTTTAGTCAATTTAGACGTGAGTCAACATTGACCTAATTGACCTTGAGTCAACATTCTCCCCCTTTTTGAAGATGAAAAATCATTCCATAAATGTATTGAAAGCATTTAAGTAAATTTATACCTTTGGAGAAACCTAGGGGTTTCAATAGGACTAAGCTCATATGCTCCCCCTCAATTGATGCGCATGGAGTTTTCATACTCCCCCTCAATTGATGCTATTTCTCCTGCATGGTTAGCTTTCATAACATTTATAGAATACCATGTCTTCTACTCATATATGTATACACATATATGTCTCCTCCCCTTTACCTTCTCCCTTTACATGAACATTCTTCTCCTCTTCTCCTCTTTTTAAAAGAAGACATTACCTTTCTCCCCCTTTGTCATTTCAAAAAGGTGGGGGTTGTGAAGAAAAAAAGAAACATCACTTGTTAAAGAGAAAGGAGATAACACAAAATATATATGAGGAGAGTAGAAGAGCACAGATAGGGGCTTGTCCAAGCATAGAAAGAAAAGCAAGTTAAAGCATATACTTGAACAAACCAAAAATGCAAGATAAGGTGCTGCAGAAAAACAATAAATTACAATTTTGACCCTCAAGATGATGGAATTTGACCAAAAACCATCGGAGCTCATGGCAAAGCGATGAGTCTTGCTCAGAAGGTCGTTTCTGCATGAAAAGCACTAGTCTTGCACCAAAAACTGAAACTGGAGCAAAATCTGCATAAAAATCCATAAATACTCCAATTCCCACATATCATGTGGATCTATGTACCCTGCATCACAATGTTATGCAAGCAACTCAAGATAGTAGATATTCAATTTAAGGAACAAGCTTGTGCATGTATAAGCATAGCATATAGATGAGCAAAGATGTCAATTGTAAACAGGGTTAGAACTACATGTATATGAACTACTAGTAGATGATATCACAAGTTAGGACTACTAGTAGGATCTAGATCATAGCAAGAGATACCAAGAGATACACAAGTTAAAGACAAAGCTATGAGTAGATGTAGAGATATATCCAAACAGAGAGATATGCAATTTTAGAAGCATGGAAGGATATAACTCACATTCAAATATGCATCATTACCAGAAGATGATTACCACTAAGAACCTCAAGGTTGTATAAAACAAGATATACACCTAGAAAGATGTAGCAAGTTAGAGCACAACGGAAGTGATTTTAGACACAACCAAGAGATCCATAGAGATCATCATCAAAACCTACAAAACAACTCAAAGCAAGTAATTGCAAGATATAGATATACCAATTTAGAGCAATTAGAGAGATAGAGTTGTAAGCAAGATAGGAAATTGAGAACATGGCAATATGCATATATAACGGTACCAAGGGAGTTCCAAAGAATAAGGATATTTGTTGAGAAAATCTAGTTGAGAGGGAAATTCTCATTTAATAAGCCAAATGTATATTCTGTGCACAGTGTAATCGGTTGAGTTCTATGCATTGGCAACTCGACCGATGACAACTACTGGCAACACCCATTGGTGCCTATCGGTCGAGTTTCAATAGGGAAAACTCGACCGACAGATCAGCTGTCAAGAAGCACATATATTTCATAAAAACATATTTAAAGGCATGCTAAAAATACAAACCATATCCAAACATGTCTAAGAAAGTTAGTAATGCACTATAGAAGCATTAGAAACAGTTTTTGAGCAAGAGTGTGAAGAAAATCACAAAATGCCACTTTTGACTCAAAAACCATATGTATAGTGCACACTAACTTGACAAAACAAGTTAGAAATGGTTACAAGCAATAAAACCATTACCTTTGTGCTTACCATTGCTTTTACACTTGTTGTCACCCTCTACACATCTCACCTTTCTTCTTTCATGTGGATTGAGAAGTCAATTTGCAATTCAATAGCTCAAGTCAATCCATTTGCAAGTACCTAAAAGAAGAAAGATGAAATGGTCCCCAATCATATTTTTGGGTCCGGAGGGGTTAGTTTAGCAACCCAAGTCCTATTGCTCTTGGGTGCTTTCCTAAAAGGACAACACTTAGAATAATGACCAAAATCATTGCAATGATTACAAGTGCCCGTAGCCTTGGAACTGGAGGATTCTTCATTGAAAAATGAAGGTCCTTTGTCTTTGTTGTTCCTTTGGCTACAGTCAAGTCCAATGCCATCTCTACCCATTTGTTTGGTAGTATGGTCTAGGATTTGATTAAGATTCTTTTTATCACCAAAGAATCTTTGCAAAGAAGATATCAAACTATGATTGTCATGCATAAGAGAAGTAAAGGTAAAACACAATAGATTCATATCATCTCTAGCATGCACAAGATAGATTTCTAAGCAAACATCTTTAGTCATATAAGAATCTTTATCACAAGATAGAGCATCAAAACTTTCTCTCTATAAGAAAAGATAGTATGAGGGTCAAGAGCAATTACACTACTATGCAAGGAAGCAAGTTCATATACAAGACAAGTAATCTTTGAAGGATAAACTTTATCTACACATTCTATTCCTTTCAAAGTAGGCTCTTTACTCTCATAAACACATTTAAGAACATAAGAAACAATAGAGAGAGAAACAATAGTAGTAGCAAGATCTATGTATGAAGTAGTCATAGAAGGTTGAGATTTTAAAAACTTAATCTTATCAAGCAAGCTAGAATTTGCAAATTTAAGAGCATTTAATTGACTAAGATAAGCATTTGTTTGAATCTCAACACTTGAATTTACCTCATTTAAATCTTTAGTTGAGCTTGTCATGAGGGCGCAATGGCATCTTCCATCTTCAAATTCACTAGATCTTCCACTAGTGCTTTCATTTGTTGATGGAGCCTTTGTGATCCCCTTTTCACTCTTGTTTCCTTCTATTTTTCTCTTTGAAGGTTGCCCATCTTCATAATCACCCATATTCTCCTACTTGTGGAAGTATGCTTGGAGAAGACCCGCTCTGATACCACTTGTTGGATCCTAGATGGGTGATTAGATGCTCTAGAGGGGGGGGTGAATAGAGCTGAAAGCACTTAAACAAAACTCATTAAAACTTCAAATTATATGACAAGATAAGGTTGCTAAATAGGTAATTTGAGTGCAAATAAATCATGCATAGCAAGGATAAGAGAGATTGAACATGCACCAATTAGACAAGCTATTTAGAGTGGTTCCACACTTCAAACTAGAAGTGTGTCAGTCCACTTGCCTAGAGAGGTCAACCTCTAGGACTTCCAACAATTGCACTCTTATATTCACTTATAAGACTTACAATACATGACCAACAAAGGACTTACCTATCCAATACAAAGAGTCTTCAACCTTACCAAGGACTTACCCACTTTGCAAGAGTCTTCGGCCTTCTCCAAGGACTTACCCACTCTTGCACAAGTCTTCGGCCTTGCAGGAATTACCCACTCTTCTTGGATCTTCCGCCTTTGACTTCACCTTCACTCGGAGAAGATTTCCACCAAGGTCTTACCTACTTGAGCTTGAGTCTTTTGCCTTCTCCAAGGGCTTACCCACACTAGCTCCAAGTCTTCTTCCTTGATCTTCACCAAGGGACTCCTTCCCTTGTTCTTCTTCACCTCTCTTGGACAAGAGAGAGAACCTTCATCTTCAAGATAGCAAATGAGAGATGGGGAGGTGGTGGAAGTGAGAGCCTCACAAGATATACAAATAGGACTAGCTCTCTTACAGATTTCCTACTCACTCTAATGGATGTAGCAAGTGATTAAGCTTCGATAGAGAGAGGAGGCTGTAGGATCACTCGACTATAGAATAGGAACCTTCATAGTGAATGCTCAACCTTGGAATGAAGCCCAAGGGGTCCTATTTATAGCTGGGGATGCCTCTTAGCCTTTGGGAACACTTGTGAACGAAAACTAGCCATTTTGTGGCTTGCAACGGATCTATTTTCACTTGTTGCAACTCCACAACGGCTAGAAACACTTTTCTGCACTTTTCCGTACAGTGCAATCGGTCGAGTTTCTATATGTGTAACTCGACCGATCAAGTAGCAGGCAGCCCGATATGGAAATGATCGGTCGAGTTTGTTCTGAGGAAACTCGACCGACCATTCCAAATGGAACTGGCCTACTACCCAATCGGTCGAGTTCTGTGAGTGCACAACTCGACCGATGCAATCTTCAGATAATCGACCAAGGTTGATCGGTCGAGTTTCAGGGTGGGAAACTCGACCGAACAAGTGCCTGTAATTGATTTTCAAAGTTGCATTATAAGTGCTCTAAAATTCGATCTAAGTGTTCCTGATATTTTTCTAAGCTTAATTACAAGTCATACAATCATTACAAGTGATTTACAACATGATTCTAATGGATATACATCATATTACAAAAATGTGCACTTGTATGACTTTGACTTGTCTTTTCTCCAATTTGAGATGCGCAAGTTAGGGCAATTGGAGTGTGTCTATACCTAATCTGAAAACACTCAAGTATATGTGGAATGGTTAGTCATCATCAAAACACGGGTTTAGTCAATTTAGACGTGAGTCAACATTGGCCTAATTGACCTTGAGTCAACATTCTCCCCCTTTTTGAAGATGACAAATCATTCTATAAATGTATTGAAAGCATTTAAGTAAATTTATACCTTTGGAGAAACCTAGGGGTTTCAATAGGACTAAGCTCATATGCTCCCCCTCAATTGATGCGCATGGAGTTTTCATACTCCCCCTCAATTGATGCTATTTCTTCTGCATGGTTAGCTTTCATAAAATTTATAGAATACCATGTCTTCTACTCATATATGTCTACACATATATGTCTCCTCCCCTTTACCTTCTCCCTTTACATGAACATTCTTCTCCTCTTCTCCTCTTTTTAAAAGAAGACATTACCTTTCTCCCCCTTTGTCATTTCAAAAAGGTGGGGGTTGTGAAGAAAAAAAGAAACATCACTTGTTAAAGAGAAAGGAGATAACACAAAATATATATGAGGAGAGTAGAAGAGCACAGATAGGGGCTTGTCCAAGCATAGAAAGAAAAGCAAGTTAAAGCATATACTTGAACAAACCAAAAATGCAAGATAAGGTGCTGCAGAAAAACAATAAATTACAATTTTGACCCTCAAGATGATGGAATTTGACCAAAAACCATCGGAGCTCATGGAAAAGCGATGAGTCTTGCTCAGAAGGTCGTTTCTGCATGAAAAGCACTAGTCTTGCACCAAAAACTGAAACTGGAGCAAAATCTGCATAAAAATCCATAAATACTCCAATTCCCACATATCATGTAGATCTATGTACCCTGCATCACAATGTTATGCAAGCAACTCAAGATAGTAGATATTCAATTTAAGGAACAAGCTTGAGCATGTATAAGCATAGCATATAGATGAGCAAAGATGTCAATTGTAAACAGGGTTAGAACTACATTTATATGAACTACTAGTAGATGATATCACAAGTTAGGACTACTAGTAGGATCTAGATCATAGCAAGAGATACCAAGAGATACACAAGTTAAAGAGCAAGCTATGAGTAGATGTAGAGATATATCCAAACAGAGAGATATGCAATTTTAGAAGCATGAAAGGATATAACTCACATACAAATATGCATCATTACCAGAAGATGATTACCACTAAGAACCTCAAGGTTGTATCAAAACAAGATATACACCTAGAAAGATGTAGCAAGTTAGAGCACAACGGAAGTGATTTTAGACACAACCAAGAGATCCAAAGAGATCATCATCAAAACCTGCAAAACAACTCAAAGCAAGTAATTGCAAGATATAGATATACCAATTTAGAGCAATTAGAGAGATAGAGTTGTAAGCAAGATAGGCAATTTAGAACATGGAAATATGCATATATAACGGTACCAAGGGAGTGCCAAAGAATAAGGCTATTTGTTGAGAAAATCTAGTTGAGAGGGAAATTCTCATTTAATAAGCCAAATGTATATTCTGTGCACAGTGTAATCGGTCGAGTTCTATGCATTGGCAACTCGACCGATGACAACTGCTGGCAACACCCATTGGTGCCTATCGGTCGAGTTTCAATAGGGCAAACTCGACCGACAGATCAGCTGTCAAGAAGCACATATATTTCATAAAAACATATTTAAAGGCATGCTAAAAATACAAACCATATCCAAACATGTCTAAGAAAGTTAGTAATGCACTATAGAAGCATTAGAAATAGTTTTTGAGCAAGAGTGTGAAGAGAATCACAAAATGCCACTTTTGACTCAAAAACCATATGTATAGTGCACACTAACTTGACAAAACAAGTTAGAAATGGTTACAAGCAATAAAACCATTACCTTTGTGCTTACCATTGCTTTTACACTTGTTATCACCCTCTACACATCTCACCTTTTTCTTTCATGTGGATTGAGAAGTCAATTTGCAATTCAATAGCTCAAGTCAATCCATTTGCAAGTACCTACAAGAAGAAAGATGAAATGGTCCCCAATCATATTTTTGGGTCCGGAGGGGTTAGTTTAGCAACCCAAGTCCTATTGCTCTTGGGTGCTTTCCTAAAAGGACAACACTTAGAATAATGACCAAAATCATTGCAATGATTACAAGTGCCCGTAGCCTTGGAACTGGAGGATTCTTCATTGAAAAATGAAGGTCCTTTGTCTTTGTTGTTCCTTTGGCTACAGTCAAGTCCAATGCCATCTCTACCCATTTGTTTGGTAGTATGGTCTAGGATTTTATTAAGATTCTTTTTATCACCAAAGAATCTTTGCAAAGAAGATCTCAAACTATGATTGTCATGCATAAGAGAAGTAAAGGTAAAACACAATAGATTCATATCATCTCTAGCATGCACAAGATAGATTTCTAAGCAAACATCTTTAGTCATATAAGAATCTTTATCACAAGATAGAGCATCAAAACTTTCTCTCTATAAGAAAAGATAGTATGAGGGTCAAGAGCAATTACACTACTATGCAAGGAAGCAAGTTCATATACAAGACAAGTAATCTTTGAAGGATACACTTTATCTACACATTCTATTCCTTTCAAAGTAGGCTCTTTACTCTCATAAACACATTTAAGAACATAAGAAACAATAGAGAGAGAAACAATAGTAGTAGCAAGCTCTATGTATGAAGTAGTCATAGAAGGTTGAGATTTTAAAAACTTAATCTTATCAAGCAAGATAGAATTTGCAAATTTAAGAGCATTTAGTTGACTAAGATAAGCATTTGTTTGAATCTCAACACTTGAATTTACCTCATTTAAATCTTTAGTTGAGCTTGTCATGAGGGCGCAATGGCATCTTCCATCTTCAAATTCACTAGATCTTCCACTAGGGCTTTCATTTGTTGATGGAGCCTTTGTGATCCCTTTTTCACTCTTGTTTCCTTCTATTTTTCTCTTTGAAGGTTGCTCATCTTCATAATCACCCATATTATCCTACTTGTGGAAGTATGCTTGGAGAATACCCGCTCTGATACCACTTGTTGGATCCTAGATGGGTGATTAGATGCTCTAGAGGGGGAGGGGTGAATAGAGCTGAAAGCACTTAAACAAAACTCATTAAAATTCAAATTATATGACAAGATAAGGTTGCTAAATAGGTAATTTGAGTGCAACTAAATCATGCATAGCAAGGATAAGAGAGATTGAACATGCACCAATTAGACAAGCTATTTAGAGTGGTTCCACACTTCAAACTAGAAGTGTGTCAGTCCACTTGCCTAGAGAGGTCAACCTCTAGGACTTCCAACAATTGCACTCTTATATTCACTTATAAGACTTACAATACATGACCAACAAAGGACTTACCTATCCAATACAAAGAGTCTTCAACCTTACCAAGGACTTACCCACTTTGCAAGAGTCTTCGGCCTTCTCCAAGGACTTACCCACTCTTGCACAAGTCTTCGGCCTTGCAGGAATTACCCACTCTTCTTGGATCTTCCGCCTTTGACTTCACCTTCACTCGGAGAAGCTTTCCACCAAGGTCTTACCTACTTGAGCTTGAGTCTTTTGCCTTCTCCAAGGGCTTACCCACTCTAGCTCCAAGTCTTCTGCCTTGATCTTCACCAAGGGACTCCTTCCCTTGCTCTTCTTCACCTCTCTTGGACAAGAGAGAGAACCTTCATCTTCAAGATAGCAAATGAGAGATGGGGAGGTGGTGGAAGTGAGAGCCTCACAAGATATACAAATAGGACTAGCTCTCTTACAGATTTCCTACTCACTCTAATGGATGTAGCAAGTGATTAAGCTTAGAGAGAGAGAGGAGGCTATAGGATCACTCGACTATAGAATAGGAACCTTCATAGTGAATGCTCAACCTTGGAATGAAGCCCAAGGGGTCCTATTTATAGCTGGGGATGCCTCTTAGCCTTTGGGAACACTTGTGAACAAAAACTAGCCGTTTTGTGGCTTGCAACGGATCTATTTTCACTTGTTGCAACTCCACAATGGCTAGAAACACTTTTCTGCACTTTTCCGTACAGTGCAATCGGTCGAGTTTCTATATGTGTAACTCGACCGATCAAGTAGCAGGCAGCCCGATATTGAAATGATCGTTCGAGTTTGTTCTGAGGAAACTCGACCGACCATTCCAACTGGAACTGGCCTACTACCCAATCGGTCGAGTTCTGTGAGTGCACAACTCGACCGATGCAATCTTCAGAAAATCGACCAAGGTTGATCGGTCGAGTTTCAGGGTGGGAAACTCGACCGAACAAGTGCCTGTAATTGATTTTCAAAGTTGCATTAAAAGTGCTCTAAAATTCGATCTAAGTGTTCCTGATATTTTTCTAAGCTTAATTACAAGTCATACAATCATTACAAGTGATTTACAACATGATTCTAATGGATATACATCATATTACAAAAATGTGCACTTGTATGACTTTGACTTGTCTTTTCTCCAATTTGAGATGCGCAAGTTAGGGCAATTGGAGTGTGTCTATACCTAATCTGAAAACACTCAAGTATATGTGGAATGGTTAGTCATCATCAAAACACGTGTTTAGTCAATTTAGACGTGAGTGAACATTGGCCTAATTGACCTTGAGTCAACATTCTCCCCCTTTTTGAAGATGACAAATCATTCCATAAATGTATTGAAAGCATTTAAGTAAATTTATACCTTTGGAGAAACCTAAGGGTTTCAATAGGACTAAGCTCATATGCTCCCCCTCAATTGATGCGCATGGAGTTTTCATACTCCCCCTCAATTGATGCTATTTCTCCTGCATGGTTAGCTTTCATAACATTTATAGAATACCATGTCTTCTACTCATATATGTCTACACATATATGTCTCCTCCCCTTTACCTTCTCCCTTTACATGAACATTCTTCTCCTCTTCTCCTCTTTTTAAAAGAAGACATTACCTTTCTCCCCCTTTGTCATTTCAAAAAGGTGGGGGTTGTGAAGAAAAAAAGAAACATCACTTGTTAAAGAGAAAGGAGATAACACAAAATATATATGAGGAGAGTAGAAGAGCACAGATAGGGGCTTGTCCAAGCATAGAAAGAAAAGCAAGTTAAAGTATATACTTGAACAAACCAAAAATGCAAGATAAGGTGCTGCAGAAAAACAATAAATTACAATTGTGACCCTCAAGATGATGGAATTTGACCAAAAACCATCGGAGCTCATGGCAAAGCGATGAGTCTTGCTCAGAAGGTCGTTTCTGCATGAAAAGCACTAGTCTTGCACCAAAAACTGAAACTGGAGCAAAATCTGCATAAAAATCCATAAATACACCAATTCCCACATATCATGTAGATCTATGTACCCTGCATCACAATGTTATGCAAGAAACTCAAGATAGTAGATATTCAATTTAAGGAACAAGCTTGAGCATGTATAAGCATAGCATATAGATGAGCAAAGATGTCAATTGTAAACAGGGTTAGAACTACATGTATATGAACTACTAGTAGATGATATCACAAATTAGGACTACTACTAGGATCTAGATCATAGCAAGAGATACCAAGAGATACACAAGTTAAAGAGCAAGCTATGAGTAGATGTAGAGATATATCCAAACAGAGAGATATGCAATTTTAGAAGCATGAAAGGATATAACTCACATACAAATATGCATCATTACCAGAAGATGATTACCACTAAGAACCACAAGGTTGTATCAAAACAAGATATACACCTAGAAAGATGTAGCAAGTTAGAGCACAACGGAAGTGATTTTAGACACAACCAAGAGATCCAAAGAGATCATCATCAAAACCTGCAAAACAACTCAAAGCAAGTAATTGCAAGATATAGATATACCAATTTAGAGCAATTAGAGAGATAGAGCTGTAAGCAAGATAGGCAATTTAGAACATGGCAATATGCATATATAATGGTACCAAGGGAGTGCCAAAGAATAAGGCTATTTGTTGAGAAAATCTAGTTGAGAGGGAAATTCTCATTTAATAAGCCAAATGTATATTCTGTGCACAGTGTAATCGGTCGAGTTCTATGCATTGGCAACTCGACCGATGACAACTGCTGGAAACACCCATTGGTGCCTATCGGTCCAGTTTCAATAGGGCAAACTCGACCGACAGATCAGCTGTCAAGAAGCACATATATTTCATAAAAACATATTTAAAGGCATGCTAAAAATACAAACCATATCCAAACATGTCTAAGAAAGTTAGTAATGCACTATAGAAGCATTAGAAACAGTTTTTGAGCAAGAGTGTGAAGAGAATCTCAAAATGCCACTTTTGACTCAAAAACCATATGTATAGTGCACACTAACTTGACAAAACAAGTTAGAAATGGTTACAAGCAATAAAACCATTACCTTTGTGCTTACCATTGCTTTTACACTTGTTGTCACCCTCTACACATCTCACCTTTCTTCTTTCATGTGGATTGAGAAGTCAATTTGCAATTCAATAGCTCAAGTCAATCCATTTGCATGTACCTACAAGAAGAAAGATGAAATGGTCCCCAATCATATTTTTGGGTCCGGAGGGGTTAGTTTAGCAACCCAAGTCCTATTGCTCTTGGGTGCTTTCCTAAAAGGACAACACTTAGAATAATGACCAAAATCATTGCAATGATTACAAGTGCTCGTAGCCTTGGAACTGGAGGATTCTTCATTGAAAAATGAAGGTCCTTTGTCTTTGTTGTTCCTTTGGCTACAGTCAAGTCCAATGCCATCTCTACCCATTTGTTTGGTAGTATGGTCTAGGATTTGATTAAGATTCTTTTTATCACCAAAGAATCTTTGCAAAGAAGATCTCAAACTATGATTGTCATGCATAAGAGAAGTAAAGGTAAAACACAATAGATTCATATCATATCTAGCATGCACAAGATAGATTTCTAAGCAAACATCTTTAGTCATATAAGAATCTTTATCACAAGATAGAGCATCAAAAACTTTCTCTCTATAAGAAAAGATAGTATGAGGGTCAAGAGCAATTACACTACTATGCAAGGAAGCAAGTTCATATACAATACAAGTAATCTTTGAAGGATAAACTTTATCTACACATTCTATTCCTTTCAAAGTAGGCTCTTTACTCTCATAAACACATTTAAGAACATAAGAAACAATAGAGAGAGAAACAATAGTAGTAGCAAGCTCTATGTATGAAGTAGTCATAGAAGGTTGAGATTTTAAAAACTTAATCTTATCAAGCAAGCTAGAATTTGCAAATTTAAGAGCATTTAGTTGACTAAGATAAGCATTTGTTTGAATCTCAACACTTGAATTTACCTCATTTAAATCTTTAGTTGAGCTTGTCATGAGGGCGCAATGGCATCTTCCATCTTCAAATTCACTAGATCTTCCACTAGTGCTTTCATTTGTTGATGGAGCCTTTGTGATCCCCTTTTCACTCTTGTTTCCTTCTATTTTTCTCTTTGAAGGTTGCCCATCTTCATAATCACCCATATTCTCCTACTTGTGGAAGTATGCTTGGAGAAGACCCACTCTGATACCACTTGTTGGATCCTAGATGGGTGATTAGATGCTCTAGAGGTGGGGGGGGTGAATAGAGCTGAAAGCACTTAAACAAAACTCATTAAAACTTCAAATTATATGACAAGATAAGGTTGCTAAATAGGTAATTTGAGTGCAACTAAATCATGCATAGCAAGGATAAGAGAGATTGAACATGCACCAATTAGACAAGCTATTTAGAGTGGTTCCACACTTCAAACTAGAAGTGTGTCAGTCCACTTGCCTAGAGAGGTCAACCTCTAGGACTTCCAACAATTGCACTCTTATATTCACTTATAAGACTTACAATACATGACCAACAAAGGACTTACCTATCCAATACAAAGAGTCTTCAACCTTACCAAGGACTTACCCACTTTGCAAGAGTCTTCGGCCTTCTCCAAGGACTTGCCCACTCTTGCACAAGTCTTCGGCCTTGCAGGAATTACCCACTCTTCTTGGATCTTCCGCCTTTGAATTCACCTTCACTCGGAGAAGCTTTCCACCAAGGTCTTACCTACTTGAGCTTGAGTCTTTTGCCTTCTCCAAGGGCTTACCCACTCTAGCTCCAAGTCTTCTGCCTTGATCTTCACCAAGGGACTCCTTCCCTTGTTCTTCTTCACCTCTCTTGGACAAGAGAGAGAACCTTCATCTTCAAGATAGCAAATGAGAGATGGGGAGGTGGTGGAAGTGAGAGCCTCACAAGATATACAAATAGGACTAGCTCTCGTACAGATTTCCTACTCACTCTAATGGATGTAGCAAGTGATTAAGCTTAGAGAGAGAGAGGAGGCTGTAGGATCACTCGACTATAGAATAGGAACCTTCATAGTGAATGCTCAACCTTGGAATGAAGCCCAAGGGGTCCTATTTATAGCTGGGGATGCCTCTTAGCCTTTGGGAACACTTGTGAACGAAAACTAGCCGTTTTGTGGCTTGCAACGGATCTATTTTCACTTGTTGCAACTCCACAACGGCTAGAAACACTTTTCTGCACTTTTCCGTACAGTGCAATCGGTCGAGTTTCTATATGTGTAACTCGACCGATCAAGTAGCAGGCAGCCCGATATTGAAATGATCGGTCGAGTTTGTTCTGAGGAAACTCGACCGACCATTCCAACTGGAACTGGCCTACTACCCAATCGGTCGAGTTCTGTGAGTGCACAACTCGACCGATGCAATCTTCAGAAAATCGACCAAGGTTGATCGGTCGAGTTTCAGGGTGGGAAACTCGACCGAACAAGTGCCTGTAATTGATTTTCAAAGTTGCATTAAAAGTGCTCTAAAATTCGATCTAAGTGTTCCTGATATTTTTCTAAGCTTAATTACAAGTCATACAATCATTACAAGTGATTTACAACATGATTCTAATGGATATACATCATATTACAAAAATGTGCACTTGTATGACTTTGACTTGTCTTTTCTCCAATTTGAGATGCGCAAGTTAGGGCAATTGGAGTGTGTCTATACCTAATCTGAAAACACTCAAGTATATGTGGAATGGTTAGTCATCATCAAAACACGGGTTTAGTCAATTTAGACGTGAGTCAACATTGGCCTAATTGACCTTGAGTCAACATAGTGGCCTTGTCAACACTAGAATCTTCAATCACCTTGTCAATCTCGTCTCTAGTGACAAACTTACAAAGGTTATCATGTTGCTCCTTTGTTAAAATAGGTAGGACCCGTTTATCATCCATTGCTTCAAAAAGTCAAAATTCTTATGAAAGAGCAAGAGGAATAGTCAACCATGTATTTACTTAATGGTTGTTTGATCATTATTTTTAATTCCATCAAAGTACAGACATACATGGAATTCATTTGTCTTCTAGTATGCAAGGAGGAATGGAGAACATTGTATTCTTATTACCAATCTCAAGTTATTGAACACCAAACTTTTGTGTAATGATATATTCCTCAATATCCATAGCCTCAAAGGATTTAAGTTAGTAGTTTCTCGAGCACAAAGAGCTTACCTTTTAAAAACTCGAGCATTAACACTAATATCCCCCACAAACTCCTTATTACATGAGATAAGCTCATGTTTCACTTGCTTCATTTTCTTCACGACCCTATACATTATGATATCCTTCTGGTCTGAGGTTCAATCATTTATCAATCTTAAAATATCCATCCATTTTAATACATGCATTTACAGATCTAAAAGGGATGTTAAGTTTTCTTTTAGTGTAGTTAAGAGTAATTTTCAAGATTCTATGATCACTATATATAGTAGAAAATACGTCATCAATGTGATTAGGCCAATCCTAAAGGCAGTTATTATTGAAAATAACCCTATCATTATAACAGGAAGTAAATTTGAGTTCCTCTTATCTGCTATCCCAAATGAATAAAGTTTATTCATTTTGGCTTCAGACAAACCATTGTTGACCAAAAAGGTGTTAAAGTCTCACATATTGATAAGAAGGGCTAGACCTCCCTAATCTATCATATATGAGTCTAATACTATTACGATCACTGAAGAACATCCAAGGACCCTTCATATTAGATGCAAAATATGAGACAATATACCATAACAACATTCTTATTTTATCATTATTATGACTCTAAATAGTAGTGACATAGAAGTAATAGCCATCATAATCACACCTACAACAGATCTTTTGACCAGTTACACATATATGAGTATTTTTAATAATGCTTGGATCCTAAATAACAATGATTCTCCCCAAGGAATGATATTTATGATTAGAAGTTTAGTTATAATTTGCATAAATTCTTTGTATTACTTATAGAGATCTTTTTCTTCATGATTTTGGATTCAAGAATAAAATATGTAGGAGATTTTACCCTAACACACTCTTACTAGACTCTATGTTGGTCGTCAACCTTATTAAGCCCACAAATATGTTCAGATGTCAGGACAAGGTGTCATTCATTTAGAACCTGGGGGGTGGGGGCAGCTAGAGACTTGCTAGACACAATCACAAGGTAATTCTCATCAAATAGGTTATCGAGTTCCCATAACTCATTTGGAGTAATATCAACATTCAAATAACCAATTCTAAAATCCCCATGATTTGTCATTGTGACACACTTAGGCAGAGTTCTTGATTTAGATTTAACAACCTAAAAACCATCACATGTACTTAGAGTAGAAACCAAGGATGTTTAATAGAAGAAGGATGTTTCTAGTGGCCTAGAGAATTTCATAAAGATAGAGGGATCTACTTGAAATAAATGAATTATATGCCTTTTTGAATAGAGAGAGGGGCATCTAGAAATATCCTTTTGATACTAGATATTTCCCACACTGAGGTTTAATTATTAAAAGTCTCCCTTTAAAATTTACAATCGATTGGACAAAGGAGGAGGAAGTTATGAATTTATTACTTTCTCCTAAAGTGAAAGGGATTAAGGGTAAATGAATTTAATGTCACAATTTCATATGAATAGGAAATCAAGACCCACATACCTTTATACGTCATGCTTAAATGCAATTGTTGGATCAGAAGATCGCAGTCTTGATTTTGTCATCTACCTCTAGCCTAGAAAGGAAACCCAATTACGGTACATTTGACACTCCTTTAATCTCTCTCTCACATCGACCCTTAATAGCACCCAGAAGTACTACCATCAAAATTAGGAGATGGAAATAAATCTTCCTCACCCCACTTTTCCTTGGTTCCATATTGGATCAGGACTTTCCACAAATCCATAAATCTCAAGTTCACTAGGGGAAGACCAACCTTGGTGTTCCTTGCACCTAGAACCTATATAAGAGGATCTATAGTTACCTTACAAAAGGGAGAGTACCATGACTCAGCCAATGCATCGCGATGGGCACTGCAAACCCCCTGACCTCATCACCTTGATCAAAGCCCCTCTTTCTTTCCTCATCAACTTGTGATTTCCCCCTGACAATTGACTTGACTGGAAGGACAGGACGGAGGTAGAGGATGATCAAGTATGGTTGTAGGTGCTAAGAAGGCTTGTGTCCCAGGAACTCAATCACATGTACCAGCCACCTACTTTTACATGTACTAAGAAGGTTGTTGTGCTCGCCTAAGGCTCTAGTAGAGTTTGAGGAATGAAGACTGGCCCCTTAGACCCCCACCAGCCTTGATTATGTGCTTTGTCCTCACTCACGTGCAAGCCAGGATCAACTTCCCGACTCGTCACCCATCATAGTACTACTCTGGGATCAACATGCTTAACCATAGAGTTCTTTAGATATGGGTTGTGTACTTGCACACTTTTGCATGTACCCCACATACACAATATATTTCAATATGTTGATATGTGATTTTGGTTTCACAGTGTTTTAGGTACATGTTAAATATGAATATATTAAAATATGATGGGCATATGAAATTACTCGAAGACATTAAAGTTAACTTATAAGGAGGATTATATAGATACATATTCTCATATAGTCCTTATATGTATAGTTATGATGATAGAAATTCATGTTTTTTTAAATCTGGCAATTCAATCATCCTGTTGCCAAGGGGTTTCAAACATGTGAGCTCTTGGTCATACAACATCAACTTTACCACTTGGGTGCCACTATATTGTCTGATGATAGAAATTCGTGTAACTTCCTTAGAGGAACAATTTGTAAATAATATTTGAATTAATGGAAATCATTTATGATTACTTGTTATTTGGTTAAATCTGGATCCTTGGGAACTATAGGTGGCTCTCAATTTTTTGGGTCTTTCCTTAATTTGGGGATGTTGAAAAGTGAGGTCACTTCTTTTGGTATTAGAGCCCCAGATTTTTCAAATAATATTTAATACTTATAATATCAAGTAATCTATATAAATATGAGGGAATTATTAGGGCATTTTCTAAAGACGATGATGTCTAGAAGGGACCATGACTCAGAGGGTGGCAAAAGTTTCCTTCACACTGCTAGTCGACTTAAGAGGACTCCTGGGGTCGTGCATCTTACTTGGACAAAACCTGAAGAGTTTTCTTGAAGTAAAATACCTTTAGGTTTTCTTTTTATCTTGATTCATCCATTTCTCATCCTCTTTCTTAATAAACTATAAAAGATACTTCCCTCCTTATCTCAAGTTAGGGTTTCTGAGAAGAAGTAGGATAAAGACATCTACCACCAATTAACATACATGTAATGTGGAAATAATAATGTACATGTAATGTTGAAATAATGATAAAGAAAGGAGAGATGTTTTATGGGATTTTCCTTGTGAGGGTAACCCTAGTTGGAACTAGGGTTGGTTTGTGAAAAAAACTCTAGTGGGTCAAGGAGTATGGAAACCCTAAGAGGTAGGGTGTAGTCCTTAACCTATATGTTGAACCTTAATTTTGGGAAATGGGAAGTAGTGTGGATGAAATAGAAGACCCTACCCATATGAACCCTGATTAGGGTGAAAAGGAATAAGAAAAATATAAATGAGTTAGTTGACTCAGTCTCCCATGCATATGTACATGTGAAATAGGGCATAAATAAGAAAAGTTGTAAGAAACATAAGAAACTTGTGAACAATGCATTTTATGCATATAACTTGCTCGAACACAAAATGAAATACCTATGGTGAGTTAAAGAGCATGGGGTGAAAGAAAGTCATTATCTGAATGATGGGTGATAAAGTCCGAAAAGGAAAATCACCTCAGGCCATGCCTGAAAAGGAAGGCCTATGAACTAAGCCAAGCCCGGCTGAGGGAAGGTTATAAATGTCCACTGTAGGGACTAAAAACCTTAGAGAAGGTTTCCATAAAGAGGTAAATAGAGGGATCACCATGAGAGGAAAAGGATAAAGGTCGAGAAGTTGTAACTAAAAATGTACGTTTGAAAATTAGAAACTTTTAGGCCTGGTGTCTCGACCTGGGGTGGGTCAACCCAAGAGTGGGAAAAAGGACCTACTGGTGAGGCAAAACCCTAAGACCTTGGGGTTGAGGTTGTGGTTAGAGAGCCTAACCTCCTCCTATGAGCCAAGAAGGCCCCTAGGTTAGGACCTTCCCTAGAAGGATGAGATGGTAAATGAATCTAAAGATTGAGGTAACCTTAAATGTCACCTAAAGTGTGAAGAATTAACTGTATAAAATATGAGAGCACATATATTGAGTATAAGTATTTTAACCCAAGTATGTTATGTCTAAGGAACACAAGGAAAAGTCACTATGGAAGTGCATGACAATATGAGACCAAGTTGAATGGGAAGATCGTCATGATCCCAATGAGGGGACATAAAATGAATAATGAGAACCATAAGAGATGGAGGAAATCTAGCTTAAAGGAATATATATGAAAATAATGTGCCCTTGGTAAACCCTTGGGAAGGCTAGAGCCCTAGTTCAATCCTAAGGTCAAGTATGGAGTATTAAAGGTACATAACACTTATGAGATTGGAGATGATTGTGCCTTGAATGCATCAGATCATCTGGTTGGGAGGTAAAAACGCTTGCTCAAGGCCCATGACTTAGGAGATTGGCCATCTTCATGAGTTCACGAGGCCCAAGGGGTGAATGTGAGAGGAACTCCCTATATGCATAAGATGAGATCACTCTAAAAGTACACGTACCCCTAGAGACCTCGAGGAAATGGATAAGGCTCATAATACATAAGGTGTAACTATAAAATATACAAGAAGTCATATAATAACGAAAAAGATCTGTGTGTTGTAAGGAGGCGGGATCATCCCCTTACTAAAATTCGAAGAACAAAATATCCATTCTAAACACACTCAAAGGTATGCTAGAATAGGTGCAAAATTTTCAAACTTCAATAAATGGTATTCAAAACAACCAAAGTATAACAGCGGAATAAAAAATAATGACTATATTCAATTTCACAAAAGATTACAAAAGTACATCATAATATCCCATAAGGGTTTACATGTATGATACAACATAAGGATCTAAGTATAGGGAAATCTAAACCATAAAAACTTTGTCTCCAAGCTTTAACTCCTTAATTAAGCTAGTCAAAAACTTCATGCCTTATCATCCAAGTCCTTCACCTAGGGTTGGAAGCATACCCCAGCAAGAAGAGAAATTGATGGCATCAGCAAAGGCTGGTATGTGCATACTAAATGGGAAATTGAGCAATATATGGAATAAAGGACATCAAATATAAAAGGCTTCCCATAGAAAGGATAAGGGCCACCCAAATGGGTATTAAGATAAAAGGAATTGAAATCATATGATAACAAAAGAATACTTTCCATTAATAAAACATAAAAATTGTGCTACACAAGCACATGTAAAGAATTACGGTACACACCCCATATCATCACATGTATGCATGTGAGATAAACATAGCCCTAGAACAATATAAACACAAAGGCGACCAAGTCTCATAAACTTGAAACTTGATAGAGAAAGGAATATTGCCAATCTCCCAAATATATAAAACATGGGCCAAGAATCACACATCTTGCCCTGGGTATGAGGTTATTTTCCATCCCAAAAGAGCAGAAAATATCACATCTGGAAATAACACATCTACCATAAAAATCAATGCAATTACACTACTCTAGTGCTACTGAATCACATAGCATGTTAAATGTAGAGCCAAGTAGAAAGTATAGTCAGAATATATAAACTATTCACCACATAAGTGACAAACATATACATCCACCTCATAAGTGGGAAAAAGACATCTCATGTCATCTTTTAGAGTTCCATCATGAACAAAGCATAAGATAAGAGTTCAAAAGAATATCCATGATCACATGATCAATATCAAATAAGGTAGTTCACATGAATCATGATTTTCAAAAGAAAAGACATTATGTATAGGCTAATGTCCATAGGGCAAAGAGAATGAATAAGCATAGGTGAATTGCTCAACATAAAAGAATAGGGGATACATCATACCTCAACTTCAGAGTCTAAACAGTATAAGGCAGTCCTAGATCCAAGACTAGGCCTCCAAAGAACCTCTAGGGAAGGTGGACATGTCCAATAAGTAAGGTTCCCAAGCTTAGAGAGGTTGGTTTCTCCAACAAATCTCCTATCTCGAGCAAGAAGCACCTTATCCACTTTAGAGGCAAAAAAACCTAACAAAAGAACATGGAGATGGGGTGTTTAAGGGCTCTAAGTGGGGTTTCACCATGGAAGACCAGGGTTCCGACTTGGAGGAAGGTGGGAGGAAGACTAACAACATGAAAATAGGAAAGGAAAGGAAAGGAGAAAACTTACTAGTTTTGGTCAAAATAACCAAGGAGGAGCTTAAGAATTCCTAAGTAGAGAAATTTGGAACCCTAGGAGCCTTCTTCACCTAGGTAGGCACCTCCTTTTACCTTGGTACAACACCTTCATGGAAAAACATAGTAATAATGATGCTCTAAGCTAGAGGAAATAAAGGAGAGAAAGAGAATGATGCTCTAAGCTAGAGGAAATAAAGGAGAGAAAGAGTTTTCAAATTGGGAGTTGGGAAGCGGTAAACATGGCTTTCTTGAGAAAGAGGTCAAGTATGAGGTGTCTATGAGACTTTCCATGTGCCATGTATAAGGGTGTCCATGGAGATGCAAGCCTTTATGGATAAGTAATAAGTCAATCACAAGGTGTCAAGTTACTTTCCATGTGTCCAATTCTAAGGGTGCCTATGGACATGCAAACCTTTATGGATAAGGAAGAAGTCAAGCATGAGGTGTCCATGGAGTTTTCCATGTGTCCTTAGCCTAGGGATTTCATGGTCATGCAAGAGGGCAGCTCATAGGAGCTTCTTGAATATCAAATTTCAGTTTATGGACACTTATAGGCCATCCAAACCGACCTCCAATCAAAGAAATAACCTCATTGGTTGATAGCTTTTAAAGATTAAGCTCATTTATAAAGAGGGTAATCCCTATAATGCCCTTGGAGAGAAACACCTTCAAACCAAGGTGCAACTAGATGCCATATGGTTCAAAAACTCGAGAATGGTAAGGGAATATATAAGGATTATAATGCATGTGACAATTTGCAAAGAAAACCTCTGAATTTGGGTAAATTGCAGAAAAGTCCAAATGTACCTAAAATTGCATAACTTGCACAAACAACATCCAAATTGGACCAAACTTCATCCACAAGTTATCTTTGATGTGTTGAATATGAATTTTCCATTATATACATATTTTGAAGTTATATAATCACATTATTAATTATTTATACCTTTTACTCATTTTCTCTCTCCTAAACTTATCCTAATATTTCAAGGTAGTCCAAATTAGATGAAATTTGACATGTAGGCTAATTTTGATATGTAGATTTCGAATTTGAAGTTTGTTTCCACTGTTGAGACTTCTTTTTATGAGATATGTCATATGGCCCATTAACGACCCATTATCTAAATTATTCATCCAATTAAGTTCCTTATCTTCATATTACCACCAAAATGAGTTATGTGGCATATTTTATGTATCCATTATAAACCTAAGATTAATGTTACTCATTGGGGTTATACTAAACATCTATTTAGGTCTAACCTTCAACCTTGGTTGTCTAAGTCCAAAATGTCAACTTCCAGGGTAGGGTATGAGATCTAGTAAGTTACATGTACAAACTCAAGAGTGAAAAAGGAATTTGATTTCATGAAATATAAGAATATTGGGAAATACAAAGTATGTATGGTTTAGGGTCATATTGGGAATGATTCAACATAAAGTAAGAAATTTTAGGATAATGTGTGTACACCATCTCTACTCTTGGAATGCGATGAACTTTGTATTTGGGTTGTAATCAAGTGCTTATTTCATTTTATTATGAGTGAGAGAGATCGGGTAGATAGATAGAATGCAAAAAAGTTGACACATGATAATGAAAAACCTAAGTTGAGTTTAATGAAATAAGATAGGGTTTTAGGTGTTACCTCATCTTTATGTGATAATAAATGAATTATAGGTATTTCCTAGGTTAAAAGATAATCATCAAGTGAAATTCAAATCACAAATGAAAAATATAATCACCAAGAGATGATATAATGTAAATGATAAGGATGTGGATATACCTTGAATTGAATTCAAATAACAATTCTAGTAATGATATGAGGAATGTGCATGCTAATAAAAGATTTTAAAGATATCTAAGTAGGATTGCTAACCCTAAGTTGTGAAATTAAGATGACATCTTTCACGTTAACCTTACTGGGAATGAATTTTGGGGACAAAATTCATTTTAAGGAGGGGTGAATGTAATATCCTCAACTTTGGTAAAATTGAATTATATAAATGAATTGATTTGTAATTTTCCCTTTATTATTGATGGAATAATAAAGTACCCTTTGTGGCATGGGGGAAACCCATAGCCCGTATAGAGGCCCATGAGACTATTTTATTTACAAATAGGTCCTTGTGGCACAAGTTAAAGAAATAAGAGATTTCATAAATAACTAAACAATTAAGGCTCTATGAATTGTTGAATAATGGAAATATGTGGTAATGTGAAACTTTCCAAAAGTAAATAAAATATATGGTGTTTTAGATAACTAGAAGAGTAATTTTCTAGTCAAGTTCGACAACACAATGTTTGAGGCATCAAACAAGAATAAATCGGTCTGACTTTTGGTATACTTGAAAATAATAATGAAAAGGAGAGAATTATAGAATTTTAGAGAAAAAAGGACTCTCCATGTGGAGTGCATAACTAAATTAAGAAATTACTAAAGAAGCTAGTTTCATTTATAAATTTTACTCCAATAAATACCACAAAATTGATTAAGGTTGTAAAGGAATTTAATGAGTTTACCTCCAAGTTTCATAGATAAAGGATGTTTCTAGTGGCCTAGAGAAATCTGTAAAGATAGAGGGACCTACTTGAAATAGATGAATTATATGCATTTTTGAAGAGAGAGAAAAAAGGGCTTCTAGAAATATCTTTTTGATACAAAAAATTTCCCACATTGAGGTTTAATTGTTACAAACCTCCCTATAAAATTTGGAATTGATTGGATAAAGGAGTAGGAAGTTATGAATTAATTACTTTCTCATAAAGTGAAAGGGATTAAGGGGAAATGAATTAAATGTCACGATTTGATCTGAATAGGAAACCAAGACTCACATCCATTTATATGTCACGATTAAATGCGACTATTGAATTGAGAGATCACGGTCTTGATCGTGTCATCTACCTCTAGTCCGGAAAGGAAACCCAGTTACAATACAAGGAACACTCCTTCAATATCTCTCTCATCAGCCCTTATTGCACCTGAAAGTACTACCATCAAATAAGTAGGAGACGAAAATGAATCTTCATCACCCTATTTTTCCTTGGTTCCATAATGGATATGGACTTTCCCCAAATCCATGAATCTCAAGTTCACAATGGAAATTTAAAACCTTGATGTTCCTTGCGCCTAGAGCTTATATAAGAGGATCCATAGTTCCCTTGAGAAAGGGAAAGTACCACGGCTCAGCCAATTCATTGCGATAGGCCCTGAAAATATGCCCACCTCATCACCTTTGCCAGAGTTCCTTTTTCTTTCCTCATCAACCTATGATTGCCCCTGGGCAATTGACTCGACTGAAAGGACGGGATTGAGGTAGAGGACAATCAAGTATGGTTGCCAGGCACTAAGAAGGCATGTGTCCCAGTGCCTCAATCACCTGCACCAGCCACCTAATGACCCTTGTTAGGAAGCCAACTCTAACCATCATAGGCGACGTTGAATGGCTGGTCATGTTTGGACAAGGTATATAGAGCTTGTGGAGTAATCACTCAAGAATTTTGAGGCCTAAAGGCATGAGTCAACCTCCAGGTTGACTCAGCGATGGCGCATTATGATTTGTTGGATAGTAAAATGAGTATCCAAGGAGGGGAATTCAGAGTCATATAATGTTGAGTATATGCGGTGTAGGGAGGGTATGACATTATCACCTCGATCCCAAGTTTTTGGAGAGCAGTCGAAGTCGTGTCTTGGATGTATACATATGTGGTTAAGGATGGATGTGGTCGTACTTAGGATTTTTGATAGGGTCGAATACCCTGGTTTATAGTGTCATGGCCAGTGTACCCAAGGCAGACTAGGCTGATTGTAGTTGGACTATAATGTCACTACGATAGACTTGTATTGGCCGAGGGGAAGATATCTTAGGATTTTGGTTCTCCTAGATCTTGTACGAGGCTGATTGTGACTTCACAGTGATCATATGGTAGTTTGAGTGGTATGACTCAAAATTCATGGGATTTAATAAAATATGTAATTCAGCCGTGGAGAATTTCTGTTAGGGTTATTTGATGGCTCACTTTAGATGATAACACTTGCTTTGTCTCTTTTAATATTTAGATGATGTACAATGCGGTATAAGAAATCAATTGTACATTTGGCTTTAGCTATGTTAGATCCTTCGAAAACTCATGTTAATATTTCAAGTCTATAATATTCCTAATTTATATGTTTAATTATATAATCTATTATCCCAGAACGAGGAAGAAGATGAAGGAGTGGAGAAATGCAATTCTACCCTCAAGTGAAAATGATTTGTGGTTTGTTAAAGGTAAGTTGATGGTCCTGTATAAATGGAAAATTGGGAATTGTTTGGTGAAATCTACCCTATCTGAGATTCCAAACTAGATTAATCTTCATAATCATCTACTGGAACTATCATGAGGGGTGGAAGACATTTTGGAGACTTGTCATTTACCTCGTCATACATATTGAAGTTGATAGAGCTACTAAGTTGGGATCTAGAATTAAGTTTGAAAGGATATGTTGATGTTTGTAAATTAACTTCCATTTAGTTTGATGATCTTATTAGCAATTACATAGAACATATTATTGATGTCAAGTATGAGTGGATCCCGAAGAAATGCAAATCATGTGGTCTTTGGCCATGAGCAATTTATGTGTCCAAGCTGAGAGAAGGATTCACTTCAGAATGCTCTTAAGCAGTAATGGGTTCACAAACATGTTCCTAAGCATGTAGGTCCTATGGTAAATTATGATAAGATGTTGCTTATGAATGCTCACAACCTGAATGTCGATTTGTATAAGAGCAAAGGGAATGGATCCATAGAGTTTAATATGACTGATGGAGAGTGTAACAACCTCACTTTTCATCATCCCCCCAATTAAGGAAAGACAAAAACTTGGGAGCCATTACCTATAATTCCCAAGGATCTAGATTTAACCAAATAACAAATGATATTAAATAATTTCCATTAATCCAAATATCAATTGCAAACTATTCCTCTAAGGAAGTCACATGAATTTCTATCATTAGAAATGTACATATGACAACTATATGAGAACTATATGAGAATAAGTATTTATCTAACCCTCCTTACAAGTTAACTTTAATGTCTTCAAGTAATTTCATATGTCCATCATATCTTGATATCTTCATATTTAACATGTACCTAAAATGGCGTGAAACCAAACACACAAATTAGAATATCAGAATATATTGTGTACATGGGGTGCATGCAAAAGTGTGCAAGCACATAACAACATATTTTCAATCAATTACTTACAAACAAGTACTGGCATTTTATTCACATAGTCTTTCTTTATGTGATACTCATAGAGGCATTATAATTGAACACAATGTAAATAAACACTCAACAATTTAGTTGTTCAATATTTGAGAAACACTCGACAAGCACTGACAAGCTAATGTGGGTAGTCATAAGTGTAACCATGTACCTCAATGTACAACCATGCATATTATCATGTAATATATACTTTGAGTATGTTCAAGCAATCCAATCAACGGATCCAAGAAATTCAACATTTAATCTACATGTATGTAAATCCTAAAGTATCACCTTCACATTAATCACATTAAACCCTACTCGGTCCTAATCTTCGGGTTTTAGGTTTCCTTGTTATTGAGTTATCATTAGATTCATGCTTCAGAACCTTAATCACTATATCTGACATATCCTTTCATGATGATCACTTAGATTCGATTAGTTTCATTAACAACATAGCAAATTATAAACCTTTGTTTCAAAATCCTATTTATCATATGTATGGTTAGTCACATTAGGAACCCTAAGTACTCATTATTAGATTCCCATCATGCTCAACATTAGGGCATGGAGGACTTTTCTTCGTGCTCCAGGCTAATACCTTGTACTGGAACAACATGCAACCATTAGGTGTGACAATCTGCATGGAAATCGACAAATTAGGTAATTTTGCTGACATGGCACTCGTTGATTGGTCTAAAGGGGGTTAAACTAGAAATAATTATAACTAATTATTGGTAACTCATATTAGGACATATTATATATGAAAGATGATCAAAAAAATGAGAGGAAAAAAATGTAAATGGTTTCATACCCTAGATATGAATCTAATTACAAAAAGTTCCATGAATACATGTTTAGTAAGTGATTAGTACATAAAAACCCTAGATTGGTGTATTAAATGTTGAAAACATCAAAAGCCTTTCTTTTATATTATTATCTGACATTATTGAGCATGGTGGGAATCTAATAATGAGTACTTAGGGTTCCTAATGTGACTAACCATACATATGATAAATAGGATTTTGAAACAAAGGTTTATAATTTGCTATGTTGTTAATGAAACTAATCGAATCTAAGTGATCATCATGAAAGGATATGTCAGATATCGTGATTAAGGTTCTGAAGCATGAATCTAATGATAACTCAATAACAAGGAAACCTAAAACCCTAAGATTAGGACCGAGTAGGGTTTAATGTGATTAATGTGAAGGTGATACTTTAGGATTTACATACATGTAGATTAAATGTTGAATTTCTTGGATCCGTTGATTGGATTTCTTGAACATACTCAAAGTATATATTACATGATAATATGCATGGTTGTACATTGAGGTACATGGTTACACTTATGACTACCCGCATTAGCTTGTCGTCAGTGCTTGTCGAGTGCTTCTCGAATATTGAACAACTAAATTGTTGAGTGTTTATTTACATTGTGTTCAATTATAATGCCTCTATGAGTATCACATAAAGAAAGACTATGTGAAGAAAATGCCAGTACTTGTTTGTAAGTAATTGATTGAATATATGTTGTTATGTGCTTGCACACTTTTGCATGCACCCCATGTACACAATATATTCTGATATGCTAATTTGTGCTTTTGGCTTCACGTCATTTTAGGTACATGTTAAATATGAAGATATCAAGATATGATGGACATATGTAATTACTTGAAGACATTAAAGTTAACTTGTAAGGAGGGTTAGATAAATACTTATTCTCATATAGTTCTCATATAGTTGTCATATGTACATTTCTAATGATAGAAATTCATGTGACTTCCTTAGAGGAATAGTTTGCAATTGATATTTGGATTAATGGAAATTATTTAATATCATTTGTTATTTGGTTAAATCTGGATCCTTGGGAATTATAGGTAATGGCTCCCAAGTTTTTGTCTTTCCTTAATTGGGGGGATGATGAAAAGTGAGGTTGTTACACTCTCCATCAGTAATATTAAACTCTATGGAGCCATTCCCTTTGCTCTTATACAAATCGACATTCAGGTTGTGAGCATTCATAAGCAACATCTTATCATAATTTACCATAGGACCTACATGCTTAGGAACATGTTTGTGAACCCACTACTGCTTAAGAGCATTATGAAGTGAATCCTTTTCTCAGCTTGGACACATAAATTGCTCATGGCCAAAGACCACATGATTTGCATTTCTTCGGGATCCACTCATACTTGACATCAATAATATGTTCTATGTAATTGCTAATAAGATCATCAAACTAAATGGAAGTTAATTTACAAACATCAACATATCCTTTCAAACTTGATTCTAGATCCCAACTTAGTAGCTCTATCAACTTCAATATGTATGACAAGGTAAATGACAAGTCTCTAAAATGTCTTCCATCCCTCATGATAGTTCCAGTAGATGATTATGAAGATTAATCTAGTTTGGAATCTGAGATAGGGTAGATTTCACTAAACAATTCCCAATTTTCCATTTATCCAGGACCATCAATTTACCTTTAACAGACCACAAACCATTTTCAAAGGCGTATGATATGTCTTTGGATTCAAAAAACTTGATGATGACAAAATTGTGTGGGTGTACTAGAATTAGAACTTCCCATGATCTTCCACATCCACGCCAAGTGCCTCTCCATTTTAGGAAAATGGTCTTTTAGATAGATATCATACCCTCCGACAATAGTTTGCCACTTCTCTGCATTTTCCACTACCTCGGCTAGGGGATAGAAGAGATCTATTAACAAATTCTAATTGAATAGTATACAAATTCTTCCCTTCACCGCCTTCTTTAGCATTCTTGAATAGGTCAGACTAGGGCGAAGATGATGGAGAGTAAGATGTCTTCCCTTCTGCGCGCGATAGGAGTTGGCAACAACAAAACCATATATTCCTCCCTTGGTAAGGCTCCCACCCGATCATTTTTCAAACCCATCATGGGAACCTACACCACCTAAAAGTACATTCAGCTTAGTGCATTCATTCTAATTAATCAATGCATTCATTGTAATTAAGAAAATACTTACATTTATCAACCTTTTTGTAATTTTGGTGTGTTTTTATCATAAACAAGTATACAAATCGATGCACATCTTGTGGATTGAGTGGTCTTCAATGTTCTAAGGGATATCCCCTATTTGTATTGATGGGAAATGAGAAATATAAGTCCATTTCATAATTGGAAGCTTTACATAACCTAGTTGTTGGATATAATAAAATTGCAAAGAAGGTATATGCCATGTATTCAAGTTGCCATGCAATTTTTTTATCTCTGAATGTGGCTTGGGCTTTGAATGTGGGCCTTAACAACCCATAAACTAGCATAGATAATCAAAACTATGTATAAGTACTTTATTACACTAGATCCACTCTTATCATGCTTACATTAAAAAGAATATATTCTATTTAAGGTTGTGAATGGGTAAGGGTAACTCTGTTTATCTTTTACCCATAACAGACAAGGTAAGGTAATGGTAAAGAATTTTCTTATGCGCTATCAAGTTACCCATTATCCATTAACCACTATGATTATAGGTAAGGGCAAGGGTAAATGATTACCCATCTCGCTACCAGCAAACATGTACATACAATATACTAAGTAAATATTAATTATGTTGATTGAAGTTTATGGACCATTTGATATTATCAGTTGTGAAGTTGCCTACTTATGCGGGGACATATTTTTATGGATGTACAAGATTGTTTTGGTTGTAGACAAATATGTGTGTATGTGAAGAGAATGTAGAGGTGCTTGGGAGTGGCAATTATCAATGGGAATGATTCTAACGAGTCTTATACACCCTTATACATATGTTTTCCATTGGTGTTGTACAAAAATATATGTAACTCAAATATTTTCATCGTACAACCAAATTATCACCAAAGTAAGTAGACCAATATATCTAAATAGTATTAAATAGTCCACAAATCATAGATATTATTGTATACTCAACAAAACCAACACAACATTAGTATATAACACCTATATATAATGTTTATGTAGAGATGTGTCTTATAGTTCCAAATGATGATGCATACACAACAAAATTAGTCCCAAGAAAGTTGAGATCACCTGAGAAAAACTATTCAATATAGCATATGCTAGTATGTATACCCAAAGAGCTAATCATATGATGATTGTAATGGTATAACTTGTAAATAATTTGATTAATAATAAAGACAATCTTCTAATTTATTATGTTTTATTCACTTATGAGATAATGATATAATATAATAAATGTCTATAGAATGTTATTTCTCAATGGTGTATGTCTTCTAGTTAAGGACCTGAATAATGAGATCATACAGATGTTAAGAGTATATACATTCTTGTTATGTCCATAGTCAGATGTTATTGTGGAAGACTAGTGTGATGCTGTAACACCCAGATTTTCATAACACATGAGCGGAAGCAATAATTTTTCTTCTTCTTTTCATCTGGGAGTGTCACAAACATGATAACCATTGCAATAAAAGTAAATGAAACACTTTGCAAAACTGGTAAAACTGATTCATACATAGAGTTTTGTCAACATAAAACTACATCATGTTTATGCATAATTTCATAATAAAAAGATGTCAATACTCAGGATCGTCTAGGTAGATGGCACCCCACTAGGCAAGCTTGAAAGTCTCTTAAGCCTTTGTTGGTCCCTTTGTTCTTCAATTGCTCCAAAACCTGCGGACATCGCGTCCCCAACCATGCATTGGGAAAAATAGTCGTTAGAGTAAGTGGCATGAGTATTCTAAAATGTACATTGCTAAAGAATTGAAATATTACAAAAGATTCTTGAAATAATAAATATAAAATGAACATTAAACTCTGATTAAATCTAGAAACATATTATCTCTCATTTCTTAAACTCTTATTTTCTACTCTATCTTTTCTGGAGACCTATACTCTAGGTCTCATGGCCTACGCCAAAGTCTTTGGATCATAAATATCTTATCTGAATTCCTCTCATCACACTCGTGGATGAGATTAAAGACATGCTATAATCTTAAGTATCATTTACTTACAATTTTTATCTGTTTGTGGCCACCATTATACAATAAGTCCTCCTCTGTTGACACTAAAGTGTCCTCTATGGTGCAACACACCCTCTGTTGGAACAATGTGCCCTCTGTTGACACCGAAGTGTCCTCTATTGTGCAACACACCCTCTGTTGGCATAACATGCCCTCTGTGACACCCGCAGTGTCTGGCGCAACGCGCCCTATGAATCGCCTCGGGACTCCTTGGTGAGGACTTATTATATAATGTATTATGTGAAGGTTATCAATTAATTATCTTAAGTCTATCTTTACTAAACTCTGATCTGAACTTATCTGAAACTGAGTACTAAACATGTACTTAGTTTGAATCTGAAATCTGAATCTGAATCTTTACTCTTTCAAATCTGAACTGAATCTATTATGGAATTTGGATATGTATTTCAAATTACAACATAATTGAGATTGGGTCTATAACCCATATCATGTATCTTTATTCAAAAAGCTGCTACTCACACAATGAGTAGTATATTCTGAATCTAAATCTCTTATTCTTAAGTTCTAAACTAAATTCATTGTTGGATTTGAACATGTATCTCATTATCTGGGTAAACTTTATTCTAAAACTCTTATTTGGTAAGATTACTTCATTATACCAATTATATCATAAATGAGTCTAATGTCTTATGAGAAAGGATCCGACATGAATATAGAAATAATAAGTATACAAAGTATCTTAAGTCAAGCTTATGAAAGTATCATAAGTACCACATATTTAAAAATATCAATTTTGACAAGATGGTTCAATCCTTCTTATAAAATATGATGTTACCCTGAAACTTTGCATATGAACTTACATATTAAACCTTAAATATCAAAATAGAAATCTTATAAAATATTGTATTACAACCTAATCATAAATTAATGTGTCATTATCTTATAATGCCATCATGAACTCATTTTTACAATACATTGTGATCCCAACAATACCTTTATTTATAAAAGTAGACCATGTCTTAATATTCTGAAATTCATATTCTTATATTGTAATTAAATTCTAGATATTATTCATTCTAAGGAATCTAGTTGTTATATCTATACATACGCATGAAATCTTAATGGCATGTTTCTGCTTGAAATCATAATACATAATTATGCCTATAAATATGAGAAATCCTGACAATATATGTGTACTTAAATCCTCAATACAAAACTATCCCAAAACACCAACTAAGTATGGCTACATTACTTGCATATCTTATCTTACAATATTATTCATTAATTTTGAACATTTCTAGGAAATCTTATAGGAACACAATTCTTTAACTTTCTCATGGACTTGGTCCATGGGTCACAACTATTTTGAGCAACATGTCTCTATTTGCAATTTTGGATATCTCAACTTACATAATGATAGAGATATGAAAATATTCTTGTTTGCATTAAAATCTTAGAACATTGAACTATATAAATTAAAAAGTCTTATCAGGAGACATGTAAACATACTGAACTTAAAACATGAGTACTCATGGGCATGGACCACTTACCTCTTATATAGATGGCATCGATAAGGAAGTCTCCATTCTAAGTTCCATAACTTTAATAACCTAGATATCATCATAGTTTTATCAGTCCAAGCCTATATTCTCTCTTTTTATTTCTAAATCTCAAAACCCCATCTTCCTAACTACATATACCAACTTAGGGTTCTTATTTAGACTAAACATAACTTTAATCTAAAATAACCATAAAATCTCGGCATTAAAATAAAATAAAACTCATACTATATAATAAATATTATCTTTATACCCAAATAAGACATAAATCATCTTATGCACTAATATGAACATATACTTCATATAATGATAATACTTCTCAAACATAGTCACATATTCTAAACTTACTGACTCAATTAGGAAATCAAAGTAGAATACCATTACATTACTAATAGCAGGCCTAATTGGCCATACATATATCACTTATAGTGTCAGGATAATTATTTATTATTCTTTCATAATGGCTACTCGTCTAAAACTAAATACTAATATAATAGCACATGAAACTTCATCAAATCTCTAGAAAAGTATTCATATAATGTAGGAATGATCATGTATTAAAATAGCAGGTCATTTAAAAATCATATCATGGGTGAAATACCTAAAATACCCTTATTAGGGTTTACATTAAAAACCTCACTAAAACTTCATATATGAAAGATCAAAAACTGAATTAATGTTAAA
Source organism: Alisma plantago-aquatica (assembly GCA_963693085.1). Lineage (NCBI taxonomy): Eukaryota > Viridiplantae > Streptophyta > Magnoliopsida > Alismatales > Alismataceae > Alisma > Alisma plantago-aquatica. The sequence continues at coordinate 423,602,796 of OY856414.1, read as the reverse complement.
CATATCAAAATACACATTCAATAAAATTTGTATGAATTTCTAAAGGCGTTTACTATTTTTAATTGGAAAAACATCAAAATAATATAGTTTTGTCTACCCATAATATAATAAATATAAGACACCAAAATCATACTCTAGAACTATTTTTATAGGATAGTACGCTCGAAGAGCTTTCCATAGGTACCTTGTTTGTCTCAAACCTAGATCTGTAGCTCAATATATGAATTTTTGAAATTACCTCATTTTGGATCAACCCCAACCACTGATTTGGGATCCAAAGGGCCGAGATAGTGGCTCCCCTTCCCTTCTCCCTTCTCCGCGTGATACAGGGATTGTGCTCCCCTATTGCCCTGTGAAAATAGGGCACCGGCCGTGGAGCTACTCTCCGGCCCGCCTTGCTCGTCCCTTGGCCGCCGCAAGTCACGGCGTGAACATGTTGGTCTCTCTGACTTGCTACTCACTCGTCTATGTCCTTTGGTCTCGCACAAGAGCCCATGAGAGGCACCTGATCCCCCTTCTTGCATCCGTTGATTCCCCTGTTTCTGGGCAAGAAAAAGGCAGAACTTGGAAGTCTTGGCACTCCCAGCTCGTTGCTCGACCGCTGAGATGACATTAAGGATGCTCGTCAATCTCCGTGTAGTGATTCAACCCCCTTGTGGTCTGCGTTTAGGCACCAAGAGGCTGTGGTGGACAAGTTATCTAAAAACCACGGCCGCCTGTCTCTTCTTCGGTTTCTTACGTCTCCTTCCTAATTTTTTCTTATGTAAAACCCTAATGAACTTCACCCTCACTTCCGATCCACTCATCCTAAGCCTTATAACATCGTATCCTTTCCTAATTTAGCATGAGATTCGGCCCGACATGGATTCATAGGAAGTCTCCACGCCTCATGCAGGAAGACCATGTCTTGCCATTGTTTCCCTTCTGAGGCTCCAAACCGCTTGTTACCTCATTTACCTCCTTCGATATCCATGATGCAAGGAAACCCTTCCTTAAGATCATGTTCCTAACCACTCTTGTAAGATGTTTTAGCCACCATGAATCCTTTATATCACCCCAGAGGTAACCCAAGACACTACTCTACTAACTTCAGAATCAACCAACCTCAGCCAAATATCTTCCTGAATTTTTATAGCAATAACCTCCACCTTTATCTCTGCCTCTTGGTTTCTCAAAGTGTTGACCTTCAAGAGGAACACCATAAAAAGCCTCCCCTAGTGGTTTCTGATCATAACCACCATCCACCAACCATTTTTCCTAGTGAGGTTCCTACCATATGCCAAATTCAGTTTCACTTAGTGTAGGTCCGTTGGCATCCAATTCCACATGATGATGTGCAAGACGTTCTAGGAGTAGGATAGAGAGGGATTGATCGATGGATGGATAAAAGGTATCATCACCAAAATTATTTTGTGGTTCATATAGAGAAGGAGATGTCATCTAAGATATGAAGGAAAAGGGAGGAGCAATGAAGAAACTTGGAACAAGATTAAAAGGCTAATTGGTCTGCTGTGTAGCAGAAAAGTCTTTTGAAAAGGACCATCTTACTATGTCAGGGATGTAACGGGAGAGGGTTATCCTTTGGATGTGCACATCAGATTGATTTCCATCCGGTCAACTTTTCCTCCACCATAGCAACCAGGGGATCATAGTGGTGAAATTTGATGCCCCCACATACCAATGACACTCCCAAGTAATCAATGGAGTCTCCTCTACATGAGAACCCCAATCTTCTATCCAGGCTCTCTATTAGCATGTTGCCTCTAGCTCCCACCAAAAATTCCTATTTTGTATGGTTCACCTCTTGTCCCGAGTACCTGCACTAGTCCCCAAGGTATGTCATTAGGTTCTCCAGTAGGCTGTGCTTGGACTTCGTAACAAAATCAAATCATCAGTGAATAGGAGGATTGGGGGGGGGCAAACTCTGAACCTCTAGGAATGAATCTGCTGATATTTCCCTTTGCAACCCTATCGAGGATGAACCTACATAAACCTTATTCCATCAGGATGAAGTGCATAGGGGATAAAGGGTTCCCCTATTTCAAGCCTCTATCCATTTAAAACATACCATCTGATTAGCCTCCCACTATAACTAAAATCTAGGTTTCTTCAAAGAAACTAAGGCACAAGGCAGTAACCTGGGCGTCCATGCCTATCCTTTACAGGGATTTTCTAAGGTAGATCCACGAGACTTTATCATACATCTTCATCATATCTATCTTTATGATTAGGTTTCTGTCCTCGTTACTACTTCAAGGTCATTCATGATCTCCCTTTCCAGTTCTATGTGCCTGATAATGTCTCTACCTTTTATAAATGCCCCTTGCTCCTTTGAGATGAATTCAGGAGGAAGTCTGTCAACACGTTATTCAATATCCTATCAATGAGTATGATCGTGACATTTTCCACCGAGATAGGTCTGAAGTCCATCTCAAAAGTTTGATGTTACTTCACCTTTGGCATAAGAACAAGCCTACTGCACAAGAAACTAAAATGTAGCTTGTTGACCTTGAAGAAAGATGTGATCACCTCCATGAGGTCAGAACCCACAATCTTCCACACCACATGATAAAACTTAACAGTAAGGCCGTCAGGCCTGGCATGGTGTAGCTATCCATCTCCTCCAGGGTGGTGAGGACCTCCTCCTAAGTAGGTTCTGCTCCAAGCATCATGCAATCATCCATGGATAAGAGTTCTGATAGAGTGGCAAGGAAAGGGTCCTCTATATACTGGACCATCTCATCCTCCTTCCTGAAACATGATTTGAAAACTCTCATTGCTTCCATGCAAATCTATTGCCCATCATCTATCACACTCCATATTTTCCCATAATTCTATCAACATATGTTCTTTCTCTCCTCTTTTTTTACCATCGCATGGTAAAATGCAATATTTATATCTCCAACATTGAGCCATGAAACCTTTTCTTTTTCTTTCTAGATTGCATCTTCCATGTCAAGAATATATTCTAGCTCAGTTTCTGCTTGCCTCAAAGATTATTCACTATTTCCCTTTGGGTGGTTATCAAAGGAAATCTGAAGTTGATGCACCACATTCTGTAGGCCCAATCTCCTTTGTGCCAACAAACTAAAAGACTCCAGGGACCAATCCTTAAGTATTTTTCGAAGGGATCATGATTTTAGATAAAAAGCTGTTGATGACTCTGTCACTCCCTAAAACTGCCATCCAACTTCTATAGTCTTCAGGCAATCCTCATGGGTAAGACATGCTTATAGGAAAGAGAAATGAGAGATAAACCTCTGGTCAGGTGTGGCACATGGCAGTAATAGGAGTGGGCAATGGTCTGAGGATCGATCCCTGGTAAGGTGTTTTATGTGCCATCCACCCAAAGAAGGAGAGAAACTAGGATGGGAGCCTCAATCTAAGTGTTCCCACTTTATAGGAAAGTCCTTATTCTTGTCAAACCAAGTGAAAGAGCATCCAGAGAAAGGGTATTCCATCAAGTCTATAACATCAATCCATTCATTAAAATCTTTCATTTAAATCCCCCAATTATTGTCCATTCTCTGCCATGGATATCATCAACCATGTCCATCAAGTGATTCCATTGAATGCACCTCTAACACACATCACATCTCGCATAGACAACAATAAGGAAAGTTTCATTACCAAAAATATCCTTTCATTGAATAGTGATACATTGATCATTTACATCATTGATCAATGGGTTTAGGTTTTGATCAGCAAACACCCAAATCTTACCTTCCTCTACCTCATTTGTGTGGCACCAATCCAACCTCACCACATCAAGAAGCTCCCCCACTCTTAAAGCATTCAGGAATGGTTGACAAAGAGCAAATACCCCTAGTTTGAATTGTCTATAGGTGCTTTCTAGGATTCCTCTCATCCTCCTATCCACAACTCCTCTCATATTCCAAAAGAGTGTGTTAATCATAGAAGAAAATACTGACTCCTCCCTCTCCACTCCACACTTCCCTCTAAAAGGAAACCACTCTACTTGAGGAGCAATCCTGGATAGGATGTCCCTTAATCTCACCGTCATAGATGTGCACCTCATAGGGGTCACTATCTGACCATCTCTTCCAGTGGGCATTCAGATCATATATATTATCCCCGTAACACTCTCTTTTGTCAATTGGCTATCTGTGGTGTGTGTTCCTCCTACTTGATCTCCTCCTTGGTGTATCCTTCAAATCACTTGAGTCTAGAACAAAGTCTCCCAAACATCTCAAAGGCAGTGCCCTTCTATTTCCTTCCTTGTCCTTCATGTATCTCCCAGGTCTCCTGTTGTTATAGTATTCAGGTTTCACCTTTTTTGATTGAGCCAAGATAGATATATGTCTATCCTTACAGTCCCCATGCTCGTTGACCTTGTGGGTTTGATGTCACCCTTCCATTTCATCTCGAGCTCCTCTCTTATTCCCTTGATCCTCTCTAACTAGCTTATCAAGAGATGGACAACAAACCTCTTTTGGGATCTCCAGAGCTAACCCTTTGCTCATCAACACCACTTATCCAGATCTTGTTAGGACGTCAACAAACTTTGTGATGGAAACAAAATGTTTAGCATCAACAAAGTATACCATCAATTTTAGAGGAATTTGCTACGACCCCTCCCTCAATTATCCTTTATTTAGATAGACTAAGAGGGAAAGGGTCATTACCATAAACACATGATTGAGGTTTATCAAATAACCATAAATAATTAATAAATTTTTCACTAAATAGGAATGAGTTCCGTACAAGATAACATATAAATTCTTCATCATGAGTTACAAGAAATGGATTTCTAAAGTTTGAAACATAAGTAAACCATCTGACTATGTCCTCCAGGAAATACATTGCTTCTTTTCTTTGAGTGCCTACCTCTCTGTATTTCCATTTTCCATTATACTTGTAGTAATGACAACAAATTATCCTAAACAATTGAGAAATAAACACCTGATCAGTATAACAATTTATACTCATATATGGGGGAAACAAAATATTCACATCTATTTATAACAACATATTCACAACAATTATTATTATAGAATCAATATTAACATTTTTATCATAACTTCTCAACATGTTTTTTACTCAACTCTGGGATACTCTCTCTTGGTGTTTTATCCCTACAGTGGACTGCAGGCCACCTCTCAATCTGGAGGTAGGTTCTATGTTGGTCTTCCCAATTTGGGGCATGACTTCATTTGACCTTCCCAATCTGGGGCCTGGAGCAAGCTACAAGCATATATTGTGATAGACATAGTGACTTTATAGTTTGCATGAAATAAATAACATGCAAGCATTTAATTTCATGCTATCCACAAAACCTCAGAAAACATTGACAAACTAATGTGGACAGTCATAGGCATAACCATATACCTACCTTAGAAGTTACTTGATGTCCAAGCAAAAGCAACAAGGGAAACCAAATAATTAAATATCCTAAAATTAAAGCATAATACATATGCATCATTATTTTGTCCACAATTCATCATTAAGACTAACTTTGGGGTCCCAATTAGGGTTCTAGGGCCAACTTAGGGTTTCATTAGGGTTTTGGATTTCTAAACCCTAACTATCACTTTTTATGCTCTTTTGAATTACAAACCCTAATCTTATCATATTATGCATTTTTAACTCAAGAAACCCTAACTCATCAACTGATGGATTATTAACCTCAAAGTAGATCCAAGTTATCCTTTTTATCAAAAAGGGTCAATCTTTGATGATTAAAGTCAATTGAACATATTAGGATCATAAAAACTTAGAAATTAGGTTTTTCATTCTATTTACACATTAAAGATAGAAACTTTGAGTACTTTTTGAGCTTGACTAGATTCAAGTCTTGATTCTATTTTCATTACATTGCTTATATTTTTCTGATTATTTTTTATATATAACTTGTTGCAATCCAAGCTACCAATTATTTACTACAAATAATTTAATCTAACTAAAACTGGGCCAATAGAAAGGTGCCACATCAACATAAATTAACTTATCCAATCATCCATGTGGGGCCAGGCCCAACTAATGGGCTCATGACACATCAGCTACCTGCTTTATGTGGGCGAGGCTTGGAGTAATGAATCAAATCACCTCATTGCCCATCTGTGCTGAATTAGATTATCACACAAGATCGGGTACAAGGGTCAATTGCTCCCAAGGATTGATCATCCCCCTCACTGGCTTGACTGCTTCTTCAACCCACCATGGCAAGGTAAACTTGATGGTTGACTCTTGTGGCCAAGGCTTGGCGGCCACAACCGAGGACATGGCATCATTCAGGAGGTCCTCGCAGACTCAAAGAGCCTCAAGGTCGAGTTGGGGATTAGCTTTGACTTGGTATCGGGGTCAGATTTACAAGACTGATGCTTAAAGGCATAGCAGGAAGAAGGGAGACACCATTAACTCACTTCGATCATTTTTGGAGAAGGGAATTGGTCCACATAGTACCCAAAGTACTCTTCACATGAAGTAGGCCAAGGCCTCTGCTCCGATGAGTTGCTTAGGATCATGGTCCCAACTTGTGGATAGATCAGTCCAAGCTTCCCCCAATAGAGATAGATGTTTGGGTTTCCTCACGGTCTCCCTCTGGTCCTTCAGTTTTCCATCAATTGACCGGGGAGGCTCATTGATGTAATTATAGGATCAAAGTTACTGGAGATGAAGATGCCAATTGTTCATGATATGGGTTGGATTTCTCAAAGAATTGGGCATGGAGCGAGATTCGATGTGCTACAACAAAGACCTCTGACCCTTATATAGGCAGTAACATCAGGGTACTCGAGATCTTGTCAAATCCCTAGGATCCTAGTTTGGAAGGGATTTGTGTTCTTTTTCTGAATGGTGAGATAACAACCTTACAATGGCTCGGCATGTCCATCTTTCACTCCCGATTATTCTAGACTTGGTTCCATGTGAAACGGAGCACGAGTAGGGAATAAGGGAGTGGGAGGGAATCCGAGTATTGTTGCCCCTAGTTTCATAAACAAACGTGACATAGAAGACACGTGGATTGTTGTTGGATCCCGATCCTACAAAAAGTAGCGCGCGCGCCTTTTCAAGGGCCACCCTCTTTTATTTACTTTTTTTCTTCTAAAAAGAAACACAACATTTAATGTATCAAACCATTTAACTAAATTAATTTATATATTCCTCTCCTTTAATCCTTTCAATCCCAAATTTTGATGGAAAGTCTTTAATGACTTTATCTAACCGTGAACAAGGTTTGAGACCGAAACTCGAAAGGAAAAGGCACTTTTGTTAATATCCAAGTCTTACTCTTGTAAGGCATATGATAAACATTAATCCAGTCCTTTTCTCTTTCTTATCTTTTCTACATCCTTTATTTTGATAACCTTTCTTATTAGTGGCTATGTGAAGTTGAAATCTAATTCATAGTGGTCATCCATACTACTTTCTAGAGAATTCCACACAATTCTCATAAGTGCATTACTTATTATCCATTATATTTTGCCTTTTTCTTAATATTACATTTTAATCTCTTCCTTTTTCCTTGTATTCATCATTGGATTAAAAATAGTAGAAACCACGAATTTCACAACAAAGGGAAGTTTTACAAAAGAAATCATACTTTGATAGAAAGGCACAACATATTTCCAATATGTCCTTTTTACTCAAATAATTGCATTTCAATTATATAATTACATGTGAAAAACTAGGTTATAATATCCTTCCCCTCTTATAGGAATCTTGTCTTCAAAATGTAACTAATCATACAAACAAAACAAAACAAGAATTTTCCATGTCCGTATTTCACTGCCATGTGGATTCATCCTCTTCATGGTGCTTTAAACAACCTTTACATTTCTATATCTTTTTATTCATGAACTCTTTCACCTTGGTATCTAGTACCCACACAGGCAACTCATGGTATGCTAGTCTCCCTCAGAGTGCAATAGGCTCAATGCTCAACACATGGCTAGGATCCTTCACATAGTGCTTCAGATTGGAAACATGGAACACATCATGCATCATACTGTATTGTGGGGGTAGGACTAAACAATATGTGGCTTTACCAATCTGTTCTAGAATATCAAACAAATTGTAACACCCCTCCAAGCACATATATAAGTCAGCGGAAGCAAACCTGATGTTGTCCATAACATGGGTAGCTCGGCTCGGAGGAACGTCACAAAATATGATAATCATTGCAATAAGATAGATGAAACACCATGCATTCAACTCAAAATATAGATTCATACACTGTTCATGAAAGGAAAAGACATAACTATCTCATCCGATATCAAAACCTATTACATGTAGGCTAAGAAAAACTAAAGCATAAACTGTCTCATCTTGATCTCAAGTCTAACACATGAAAGCTAAGAAAATCTAAAACATGGAAAGATAAACTAGACTAGAGGATCTACTGACTGGTAGATGGCACCCCACCAAGCTAAAGTCTTCCTCAAACAACTACCCTTGAAGCTCACGTCAAAACCCTCTTACTCCTTGATCTAGGGACATCTCATCCCACGACCATGCGAAAGAAAACATCAACATCAGTAAGCGGTATTATGCTTGTTATAAAGACTGAAAATAAACATATACTTGAACTGAAATAAACTTGACATAATTTAACATTAAAAATTCTCATTACACATTAACCTTCATTACATCAATGAATTAAGAACATTATTATATGCATTCTCTCCTTACTGCCCACATGGGGCACATCATGCTCGGAAAGCCCATCATTGCTAGGAAGCCCATAACGACCATAAAGGTCCATCATTTTGAGAAACATATAATAAGTTACTTAATTCTCTTAACTTAACCTTAACATCATTGTTCTTATCTTGCCATCAATGTAAATTGTCCTCATCCAATAATTGCACCAAAGTGCTCATCAGGCCGGTTAAGGCTCATCTTAGTTGCACCAAAGTGCTCATCAATGTCATAAAGACAAAATAACATAAAGAGGAACAATTTACAACTTAAGTGCATTATCTTAATCATCATGGGATTTCTCCCTCTTAATCTTGACATTAAAATTACATGATTTCCATGATTCTTTATTCAACTTCTTAATCATTGCATAAGCATATCATTAAACTAATTAACAACAGTGATAATCATATGACTTTATGGACATAACAATAGGCATATAATCAAAGGCATAATCATTATCTTGATTTCATTCATTAACATGAAATTCTAAAGCATAATCTTAAATCATACATAGCAAGCAATTCATCCAAAGTATATATGCATAATGACATGACACGCTTACCTTATTGGAGAAAAACCTAATTTTAGTCTCCCTGATCCTGAGTCCAGTCCTAGGTTCCTGAAATTAATCATGGTTTGCATCCTTATTAATTTAATTACACCCTAAACCCTAATTGTCTCAAACCTGACACTTCGTGAAAACAAAACCAAAACATGACTCAAAACACTCACCATTGGATAGATCTCGAAAAACTGAGCAAAATACATATATAACTTGACCCCATCCGATCTACCAATTAAAAGTTATGAATTTTCATACATCGACCAATCAGAAATCCAGGAAATACATGTGTGAAATGAAAACAAAATCGATTTAAATGAAACTAAGATGACCGAGAAATCCATAGCAAGTGTTACATTTGATTAAACATATGGGGGCAAAGTTGTAAAACTAGCATCTCAATCAAAGGTGCTGCCGATTGATTAAATCAAAACAAAAATCCCAAAATGCCCTAAATATGTGTGACATAGCGAACGAGACCCAGAGGGCAGAAAAGGAAAAGTTGCACATTGCTTCTTCTATCCTTGGTCATGGCATGACCAGGCTTCCCTAAAGTAGCAGGTCACCTGCCTAAATCGCGATTAGAGCCAACACTTACCAAAACGATCATCCCTCGAGAAACTTGAGGCTTCACCGAACTTGGAAAGCCAAGGACCATGACCTGCGGTGCCCAGAGCACCCTGGTTCCAGCCGCAGACCGTGAAAATAGAGCAGTAACACTGGGTTCAAAACCACCGGGGAAACAAGGCATTATAGTGCCAACCAAAATCAAGAAAGAGACTACGGGAGGAATGCAAAGCCAAATCCACTACTTCCGTGGACAATGAGCCACTGGATGGCCCAGGCGATGAATGTTGGAGAGAAGCAACTGTGGCCCTATAGGGTCCACTGACTCGAGGGAGAACAATGCAAACTCGAAAAGGGAAAACAAAGCTGGAGTGATGGAGGTTCTTACCGTGCAATCAATCACAGAGAAGGAAGCAAGGGTCGACGAGGCGAGCTTCAGGTAACCGGAGACTAAGAACCAAATAGGAGGTAGCATCTTGGAGGGCAGGAGGTGAAATTGAGCAGAGAGGGGGGTCTTTCTAGGGCAGGCGATCATTTAGAACCCATAATATATAGGTTTGGGCACTAAGAAGACCTCCTGTAAAACTAGGGTGGAGAGGGGAGTCCGAGCCCCTTTAGGCATTTCTTCATTAGGGCACAAAGTCCCTACAAACCCATGCTCATTTGGGTCGGCTCGATGTTGCAATCTCAATGGTGAAGAAACCAGACACTGTGGAGGCCAAGCGGGGTCAGACAAGGACTCGCAGCCATGCTGCTTGTTCTCGGTCTCCTACTCAAGGTAGGAGAGAGGTTCAGAGCCCTTTGATGGGCATCTGACGACCAAGATGAAATCCTACATAAGTGAAGCATGCGTGACAACCACATCTAGGGTGTGACATTTAAATAACTAGAAACTTAGGTCAAAATAGAATATTCGATTGATATTTAACCAAAACTATATCTTTAACTTTCCTAATTGATTTGAAGGGTCAAACGAAGTCCTATTGACTTCAAATTTGAACCACAAGGTAATTAGGACCTCTAGGATCTCCCTATCCACTTATATTTAGGTTTTTATTAACTTTTGTTCATTAACCCCATATAGGTTGCTATTTAATGCACATGTTATTAAAAGGCGACATTGATAGAATTATCGTTTACTAAATGAGCTATTTAAGCCAAAGCTAGGTTTATGAGATTATTTCATCATATATTGGACTAAGAGGTCCCATTGAATTCCATTTTGTTAGCTAAAAGCTTAAACTTGCAAGATAGGGTTTCACATTAAGGTACATTAATAGATCTAGGATTTTGAGGATGTTACACAAACCCACATATTGGGACTTAACTTTCCTCTGTTCTTAACTATAGCTCGGGGGGGGTCAGATTTTTAGAAACACTTAGTCACCTACAGTGAAGTGTCTGCTTTGCATCAACATATGACCTCTTTTGTTCCTGGGCTCTCTTCAACCCCTGCTCGATCAAAGCGGCCTTGTTAGCATATAACTATAGTTCCTTGGACCTCAACAAGGTCCTTTTAGTGACATCACCCTAGTGAAGCGGTGACCAACACGGCCTCCCTTGGCCTCTCTTAAAGAGCTTCATACATAGGCATCCCAATACTAACTTAGTGGCTATTATTATATGCAAACTCAGATCAAGGTAAGTACTGCTCCCATAATCAACCCCAAATTGAGACACATGCTCTCAACATGTCTTCTAAAGTTTGGTTTGTTCTTTCTGACTGCCCATTAGTCTGGAGGTGATATGCTGTGCTGAATTTCAATCTCATATCGAGTTATTCATGCACTTTCTCTCACAACTTAGAGGTGAACTTAGAGTCACGATATGAGATAATTGAACTCGGAACACCATGCAAACAAACTATTTCTCTAACATATATTTCATCTAGGTCTGTCACTTTGGCAGTAATCTCTAAGGAGAGAAAAAGTACTGACTTGGTTAAGCAGTCCACCGCAACCCACATTTCATCATGAACTTTCTTTATCTTAAGGAAACCCACTGCAAAATCCATATTGATCTAGTCTCATTTCCATTCAAGAATCTCAATTGGTCTCAGTAACCCATCAGGTTGTTGGTGTTTAACCTTCACCATCTGGCACGTGAGACAACTGGCCACATATCTTGCTATGCATCTCTTCATTCTAGACCATAAGAAATATCATAGTAAGTCTTTAAACATATTTGTGATTCCAGAGTGCTAGACAACCTTAGAACAATGGACTTATAAGTCCTTAAGGGTAAATACTCAGGAACCCGAATACAAGTTTCATATCAGATTCCACCATTGACACCCATCTAGGTATGTGTTTGAGGTTTCTTTGTCAAACACTTCATCTCAACTAACTCTGGGTCATCTAACTGGGCTGTTACAAGCTTGGTCAACAAGTTAGACTTGATTTACCTTTATTTGATACTTCAACTCTTACATCCATCAATTTGATCACCAGATTCAATCTTATACCTATAGAAATCTAATCCCACTTGGTAAATATATCCTCATTTGAAATTTTAATTTGTCAATTACCTTGTTCACCTTAATTTCAATAAACCTTCATGGCTAGACATAGCTATAGACATTGATTTAAATGCTTTTGAGCTTGTCAGAGAGAGCGGGGTGAATATATAATCTCTTAGTACCCCAAAAAAATTACATTGTTCACCTAGGTTTCCAAACCATTTATTCAATATCTTACCATAAGGGTGTGGTAATACCTCAAATCCTCGATTATCCTAGAAGGTTTTCAACTTAAGTATTTATTTCTCATATCATTTCCATTCCTAACATGGCATGTGTCTATCTAGTCTCTCAGACTCATAACAAGATGAAATAAACATTTGGTTGCAATCCAAATACAAAGCGCATCCCATTCTAGGAGTAGAGACGGTGCATCACACATCACCATTTTAGTTCCATATTTAGGTTAGATCCCTCTCAACATGACTCTAAACCATACATTCTTCTCATTTCACAATATTCTTATATTTGTCAAAGTCAAGAGCCTCCCTCACTCTAGGGTCTGTGTAATTTTATTATCACTTGACTTCTTATATCTTTTTCCATTAGCCTTTGTCATCTCCTTAAAGTATCTAGGGTTTCAATACTTTTGGAGTGATCTCATCCTTATTCATCTAGAGAATGCCTCTAACATTTACCCCTTGGGCCACATGAAATCATGAAGGTGCCCAACCTCCTATCCCATGGTCCTCAGGCAAACATAGCTATGACCTCCCGACCATATGGTCTTGTGCATTCTATGAACAATCAACTCCTACTCCCATTGGTCTCATACCTTCTTGACATTAGATTGAATTAGGGTTCTATGGAGATGTCATAACTTTATTTTCATCTCATCAAACATCTTACTTAAGGTTTTCTTGATCCAAGCACATTATTTTCTTTAATATTTTCTTCCACTTGAATTCCCTTCATCTCTTAGGGTACCCATAGTTTTCTTTATGCCCCTTCATTGGGATCATGGTGACCTACCCATCTGGTCCTGGTCCTGTTCTATCAGTTACTTCCATAGTGACTTTTCTTCATGTCCCTTAGAGATGGCCATGCATGTGTTCCAAGAATTATACTCAATTTATGTGCTCTTGTACATCATACACTTAATCTCTCACATTAATTGTAACCATGTGTAATGTTTTATGGTCATTATCCCATTTTTACTTTCTCATATTAGGCTACATTCCTCATTAAATGTTTATCCTGAAGTTAGTTAGTCACTTTCCTTTATCATATTTCACGCATGTGGCTAACCAATAGCAAGTAGAGAACTTATTAAACCATTTCTAAGTTTTCTGTTATGTCATATCCATTCATCAACTCTCAAGATTGGTCCAGTTTCATACATACATATGATAATTTGGTAGTGCTAGACCAACTTGTGTGAGTGGCTCATCAAACATATATCACAAGTGGGGTTTCCTTTAACCCAAAACTTGAGGGGGGGTGCCATGCTTAATCTCTATGAACTCACTCAACCTTGGGAGTATATGCATTGGATACCACCACTTTCCCTCTTTGGTTTAGGAACCCGAGGTTTACCTCCTTAGCATTGGTCATCTAAACTACATGATTCAAGCACATACCGAACAAAAATATGATATGGCATTTTCTTCTTAGATTCCTACTCACAAAAAAATTCTTACCAAACTCTCTCTTTCACGTAAACAACATTTAGAGTCCTACATAAGGGATTACCAATTTGAGTATGAGGTTTCACAACATATTACCATTATGTAACTCTCCGAGACCCTAGGCCTCTCTTTCCCTCACCTAGATGATTGGGTGCTCATATCATCTACACATATGTATAAGAAGCCTCCTTCTCTGTCTCTAGGATTTGGTCCTTGCAAGGACATATAAGGTACAACAAGCCTCTGGGGATCATGCATACAATATCTCAACTCATTCCTTCAGGGACAATCTAGTTTAGGACATATCATAAAAATATTTCTCATAATTCCTCATGTCTTGGAGTCTAGGTTCCCAACCTTCTCCTTTTGGGTCCCACTCTCTCAGGAGTTAGTTGGTCCTAGCATTAGAGGCCTCCCTTTAATGAAGAGGTAGAGGCTCCTGTAGATTCACATCTTAGCCTCATCTAGTTTATCTTATTCGAAGAAGCACACACACACACTTGTATTATCAAATATTATTGTCCAAAATTATAAAACTAAAGTCAAATTCTCAAATCCAAGTGAGGTCATAATAAATCATATTACCTCATACTAAACTCCTCATCCATTCCATCTAGTATTTCGATCTCATAATCTAATAGTTATTAACCCTCTAGTTTAGTACTAATCCCTTTTCCAGCCTTGATGCCACTTGCTTTCATGTAGATGCATGTTTACCTCCTACTTGTATATATTTGAGGACACACATCTTGTTAGGGTTTCTACCAGAAGGAGTTTAGACTTTTTGGTCATAACACAATCTTAGGGTTTAACTCCCTCATAAATCTTTTCTCCACTCTTGGGTTGACCCACCTTAGGCTGGGGCAGTGATCCTAAAAGTTGCACTAAGGGGTTTCCCATTTTCCTCATTATGTACTCACTTATTTCCCATTCGTTGTATGCATGTTCAACCCCCATCCGTATCCTGTATGCCTTACTCAATGTACTTACATGCATGGATGATCTCCTTGAGTTTTATCTTTCCTCTCTCCATTATTTAATATTAGGATTTATTGTTAGGCTTAGGAACCATACCCCAACACTCTAGGGTTTTCTTAGACACTCTAAAATTATGTCCATAACATCTTATTTACCTGCATTTTATTATTTGGTAGAGGATGGTTTAATCCCTAATATCCATAACCCTAGTACTTAGAATGGGATAAAGAGAACAATTGTAGGTACCTAGGGTTTAGTGAGTGAAGGGGGTACAGAAGTGATGAAAGTAGATGAGAAATCCTAGAGGTATTTAATTTTGAGTGAAATCCTCTGGCTTTGGCTAGGCCAGATGCACATGTCCAAGAGTCCTCGTAAGCCACTAGTGATGCAGAGGAGAATATTTCTAGCCCACGGACCATGGTCCTTTCTAGACACCACCACCTATAGAAAATACTCTAATAATTCCCTTTGGGCTTTACAAAACTCTTAATATTTAATAATTATTAGAGGTTAAATGGAAAACTTTGTTCTGATACCATATGTAATGACCCCTCCCTCAATTATCCCCTATTCAGGTGGACCAAGAGGGCAAGTACCGTTACCATAAACACAAGATCAAGGTTGATCAAATAACTAGAAATAATTAATAAATTTTCCACTAAGTAGGAATGAGTTTTGTGTAAGATAACATATAAATTCTTCATAATGGGTTTCAAGAAATGGATTTCTAAAGATTACAACATAAGTAGACCATCTAACTATATCCTCTAGGAATCACATTACTTCTTTACTTTGAGTGCCTTCTTGTCTGGAATTCCATTTTCCATTATACTTGCAGTAATGACATCAGATTGTCCTAAGATGTTGAGAAACAAAAACCCGGTCAGTATAACAAGTTATACTAGTATGTGGGGGAAACAAATATTCACATATATTTGCAACAACATATTCACATCAATTATTATTACATAATCAAAATTAACATTTTCATCATAACTTCTCAACCTATTTTTTACTCAACCTCTGGGATACCCTCTCTTGGGGTTTTGTCCCTGCAACAGACTATAGGCCACCTCTCAATCTAGAGCTAGGTGCCATGTTGGTCTTCCCAATCTGGGGCATGACCTCATATGACCTTCCCAATCTGGGGCTAGGTCTGACCTTCCCAATCTAGGGCCTGATCTTTAGTCATCATCATGGCTCTTTCATTTCCTTCCATTCTCAAACTTCCAGAGTTGGTATGCGGGGTTCGAGCAAGTTACAAGCAAATATTGTGATAGCAATAGTGACTTTATAGTTTGTAGGAAATAAATAACATGAAATAATTTAATTTCAAGTAATCTGAAAAACCTTAGAAAATGATGACAAACTAATGTGGGTAGTCATAGGTGTAACCACATACCTGTCTCAGAAGTTACTTGATGTCTAAGCAAAAGCAATCAGAACAACCAAACAAGAAACTATCCTAGAATTAAAGCATAATACCCATATATTATTATTTTATCCACAATTCACCATTAAGACCGACGAAGGGTCCCGATTAGGGTTGTAGGGTCAACTTAGGAATTCATTAGGGTTTTGGCTTTCTAAACCCTAATTGTCATCTCTTATGCTCTTTTTGTTTACAAATGCTAATCTTATCACTTTGTGCATTTTAACTCAAGAAACCCTAATTCCATCAACTAATGGATTATTAAACTCAAATTAGATCCAAGTTATCCTTTTATTAAAAAGGGTCAATTTTTGATGATTGAAGTCAATTGAACATATTAGGATCATCAAAACTTAGAAAATAGAATTTTCATTCATTTAACACATTAAAGATAACAACTTTGAGTATTTTCTAGACTAGAGGCTGATTTAGGTCTTGATTCTGTATGTATTGCATTGCTCGTATTTTTTTGATCATTTTTCATATATAACTTGCTGCAATTAGAGTTGCCAATTATTTATTACAAATAATTCAATCTAACTAAAACTGGTCCAATATAAGGGTACCACATCAACATAAATCAACTTATCCAATCATCCATGTGGGGCCACACCCAACTAATGGGTTCATGACACATCATCTGCCTACTCCACACATGCGAGGCTCGGGGTAATGAATCAAATGACATCATTATCTATCTATGGTGAATCAGATTATTCACACAATCTTGGGTATGAGGGTCAATTGCTCTTAGGGATTGATCATCCCCCCTCGCTGGCTTGACTGCTACTTCAACCCACCATGGCAAGGTCAACCTGATGGTTGAATCTTGTGGCCAGGGCTTGGTGACCACATCTGAGGGCATGTCATTGCTCGAGAGGTGCTTGTGGACTCAAAGAGCCTCAAGGTCGAGTCAGGGATTACATGTGACTTGCGGCCACGAGGATCGCTCATGATGATGATGATACACTTGTCTTCACTCCGAATGCAATCCCGAATCTAGGAATTGAGAAATCTGCAGAGACCGCAAAAGGCAAAGAAAAGGAGCAAGCTCCCAAGGAGCCAGAAGTTCTGCAATATAAACCTAGGATACCATATCTAGGAAGATTGCGAGAGACTAAAATGGACACTAGGTTCCAAAAATTCAAGGAGGCGATGAAGAAACTTTATATCGATATCTCGCTCCTCGATGCTCTCTCTGAAGTACCAGCTTGGGCTAAATATCTAAAAACCTTGCTATCAAGGAAATATATTACTAAAGAGCAAGAAACAGTCAAACTGGCTCAGACCACCTTTGATATCATTCTTAATAAGATGCCAAAGAAAAAGAAGGACCCTAGTTCTTTCGGTATTCAATGCTGTATTGGAAATGCTTCGAGCAAAAAGGGATTAGCTGACTTAGGGGCCAACATATCTATTATGCCCTACTCCATGTGTAAAATATTGGGTTTTACTGACTTGCTACGCACAACAATGACAATTTAGTTAGCTGATTCCACTATCACTGCACCATTAGGAATTATTGAAGACATTCCAGTCAGGATAGGCAAGGATGCTTATGTCCCATGTGATCTTGTCATTATGGATATCAAGGAAGATCTCAGATACCCAATAATATTAGGAAGACCCATCCTTGCCACAACTAGGGCACTCATTGATGTCGAAGCTGACACGATCATTCTGAGACTGGGAAAAGAAGCAATTTCAGTTCTGGGTCCTCAACAACATGAAAGGTCCCAACATTCAAGAGGAAGTTTTTCTCATAGACGTAATACATCAAATGTCCCAATTGGAAATTTTTGAACCATATGATGAGTTAGAAAATGTCCTAATAAATCCAGAGGTCAAATTCTCAACCAACGAATTAGTTCAACAATGCTTGCAACACTTAGACAAAGCTGAAGAAGCATCAAAAACCACTTTTGAGGATCTCAAAGCTGTCACTATTTTAGAAACAACAAAAGCACCTAAGGCTCCCGAGATGAAAATCCTACCAACAGGACTTAAGCACGCCTTCCTGGATGAAGAAAAACAATGTCCAGTAATCATCAGTTCCACTCTAATGAAAGACCAGGAAGAAAAGCTTCTCGTTGAGTTAAAGAAACATAAGAAAGCCATTGGGTACAAAATAACTGACCTGACAGGTATAAACCCAGCCTTATGCATGCATATACTGCCCATGGTAGAAGAATTTAAGCCCTCAAGAGAGCACCAGAGAAAGCTGAACCCCAATCTTAAAGAGGTGGTTTGCCTTGAAGTCCTCAAACTGGTAAAAGTCGGTATTATCTACCCAATTTCAGACTCCCAATGGGTCAGCCCTATCCAAGTGGTCCCCAAAAAGGGAGGAACCACTGTCATGCTAAATGATAAAAATGAGCTAGTACCCACGAGGGCTGTCACAGGGTGGAGAATGTGTATCGACCACATGAAACTAAACAAAGCAACACAAAAAGATCACTACCCTCTACCGTTTCTTGATGAAGTCCTCGAACGCCTAGCCCACCAAAAATTCTTCTGTTATCTCGATGGTTATTCTGGGTTCTATCAAATTCCTATACACCCAGAAGACCAATAAAAAACAACTTTTACTTGCCCCTTTGGAACCTACACTTTCAAAAGAATGCCATTCGGGCTGTGTAACACACCTGCTACCTTCCAAAGGTGCATGTCTGCTATTTTTGCAGGGTTAACCCAGTCCATAATGGAAGTTTTCATGGATGACTTTTTCGTTTACGGAGATTCCTTTGACAACTGTCTACTCAACCTTGGACAAGTCTTACAAAGATGCGAGGAAATGAACCTTATCTTAAATTGGGAAAAATGCCACTTTATGGTAACTGAAGGTGTCGTCCTCGGACATAGAGTGAGTGACAGAGGAATTGAGGTAGACAAAGCAAAAATTGATGTCATCTCAAAACTTTCACCGCTAAAAGATGTAAAAGGAGTACGAGCATTATTGGGTCATGCTGGGTTTTATTGAAGATTCATTAAATATTTCTCGAAAATAGCAAAACCCATGACCCAACTATTGACAAAGGACGCCGAGTTCAATTTTGACCAAGAATGTCTACAAAGCTTCACAACCTTAAAAATGCTCTAGTCTCTGTGCCTATTCTAAGAGCACCTGACTGGTCGCAACCATTCGAAATAATGTGTGATGCCAGCGACTATGCTATAGGAGCAGTGTTAGGACAGAGAATTGATAAAAAGCCTTATGTAATATACTATGCATCTAAGACTCTTGATGAAGCACAAAAGAACTATACCACTACAGAAAAGGAGTTCTTAACTGTCATCTATGCGTTTGAGAAATTCCACTCCTACCTGATTGGATCAAAGGTCATAGTCTACACTGACCACTCCACCATATGATATCTAATTCAGAAGCAAGACGCAAAACCCAAACTTATCTGTTGGGTGTTAATGCTTCAGGAATTTGATTTAGAAATCAAAGACAAAAGCAGAGTGGAAAACGTCGTTGCTGATCATCTCAACCACATTGAAGTCAAGGATGATGATAAAGTACCTATCCGAGACTCCCTCCCTGACGACCAGCTAATGAAAATTACCACCGGATTCCCCTGGTATGCCGACATAGTGAATTATCTGGCTACAAGAATCATCCACCCTTCCGCCTCTCATCACGACAAAAAGAAATTCCTCCACGATGTTAAGAAATACTACTAGGATGAACCTTATCTCTTTCGCCTATGCGCATACAGACTTTTCCGTCCCTGCCTACCTGAAGAAGAAACTACTCTTGTCTTAGAACATTGTCATTGTGGCCCCACTGGGGGACACATGAGCTCGAAAAAGACCGCTATGAAATTTCTACAATCGGGTTTCTTCTGGCCAATGATAGCAAGAGATTCCCGTGATTTTGTAAAATCATGCAATAAATGTCAACTTTCTGGCGGTATAACTAAAAGGAATGAAATGCCCCTCACTATGTGGCAAGAGATCAAACTTTTCGATGTGTGGGGGATAGACTACATGGGTCCCTTTCCCTCTTCATATGGATTCTCCTACATACTGGTTGCTGTGGATTATGTCTCGAAATGGGTAGAAGCTATACCCACAGTTTCTAGCGATTCCAAACTAGTCATTAAGATGTTTAAAGATAACATTTTTCCCAGATTCAGAGTCCCCCGAACTGTCATATCCGACGGAGGGACCTGTTTTTTGGAGTGAAGCTTTGAAGCCCTCTTAAAGAAATACAGAGTCAACCATAAAGTTGCCACGCCTTACCACCCACAAACTAGTGGCCAGGTTGAAGTTTCGAATAGACAACTGAAGGCAATCTTAGAGAAAACCGTCAATAAACATCATATCGACTGGTCCACCAAGCTTCCCAATGCCCTTTGGGCTTACCGAGCATCTTATAAAACACCAATTGGAACAACCCCATTCCGTTTGGTATACGGGAAATCATGTCATCTTCCAGTAGAACTGGAACATAAGGCTTTGTGGGTCATTAAACAACTGAACTTCAATTTTAAAAGCGCTAGAGAAAATAGACAACTCCAGTTGCAGGAACTAGAGGAGCTCAGAATGACCACATACCAAAGTTCCAGGATTTACAAAGAACAAACCAAGATGTGGCATGATGGTCATCTAAAAAGAAAAGACATCGCCATTGGAGACAAAGTCCTTCTTTTCAACTCCAGACTCAAAATGTTCCCCGGGAAACTTCGTACAAAATGGTCTGAGCCTTTTACTATCAAGCACATATACCCGACTGGAGCCATCATAATTGTTGATGACAATGGAGGAGAAAGGACAGTCAATGGCCATAGATTGAAAAATACTATACTCCAGTAGACAAAATTCCGAGACAGACTATTGAGATCAGAGACCCCACAACATCACCATAACAAAATCAAAACTTCGTCGAGCCAGCGACGTTAAACCCAGGCGCTACTTGGGAGGTAACTCAACAGCTGTCTATCACTGTTTATCTTTTATTTTTTTAGGTTTATCATCTTTAATATGAGAATATAAAAATTCACATAAACAACCAAAACAAACATAAAAATATAAAACCTAAACCTGCCAAACGGTTCTGAAACCGTTTGGAGCCAAACGGTCCTGAAACCGTTTGGAGCGAAACGGTCCTGAAACCATTTGTAGCCAAACGGTCTTGAAACCGTTTTGAGCCAAACGGTCCTGAAACCATTTGGAGCCAAACGGTACTGAAACCATTTGGAGCCAAACGGTCCTGAAACCGTTTGAGCCAAACGGTCTCAAACCGTTTGACCTCGGGAATTTGTAAAGTCAACCCCCAAATCCTATAAATATAACCCTACCCCCTCTCCTTCTTATTTTCTCGAACCCTCAAAACCCTTGCAAGCACTGTTTCATCTCCTCTATTCTTATTCCTGCACAGCTCGCAACACCGGTTCTCTCCGCTACCATCACTCCCGTTTCCGCGTGTCTTCACAATGACCGCACCTCCGTTACCGCCGCTCTTTGCATCGTCGTCGTCATCACCCACTGCAATAAGGTAGACCAGTACACCACCATCACCGACACCTCCATCATCGCACCACCTCTGTTTTTACCATCGCCGACATCTACATCGCTGACGCGCCCCCTTACTCTATCACCGCCGTCATCTCTATCACAGCCTCCATCACTATCACCGTCGATATCACCTCTCTACCATTCGCTACGCCCCCGTCGTTCCCACCTTCCAAACGGTGACCGTTTGGAACCAAACGGTCTTGAAACCGTTTGGAGCCAAACGATCCTGAAACCGTTTGGAGCCAAATAATCTTAAAATAGTTTGGTCTTACAAACCGCTTGAATTCCACTAAAACTGAAACAAACATTAACGCTTACATAATGTAAACTCCTCTTTTAATATACTCAATATGCTTGCAAATCCAAACCATCTTAACACATTATTTTATGCAAAATTTTTCAAATATGGCTGGAACTGCCGACGACCCGCACTGGACAATGGAACAACTGATGGAGGCCCACGCTAAGCTCCAGAAAATCGTAGACACCCATAAAAAGACTGGATAGATCCCACCAAAGGTCAACTTGACAGCGGTCATGTGTAAAATTGACCGCATCAACAGATGTCTAACCGAGGAGCCTAAACAAGAAGTGGAAGAAATATCTTCCAGTGATGAAGGCTCTGCTTATGAGCCAAACTCCGAGGATGAATCCCCAACCGAAAGATCCAAAGGGAAATGAAAGGTCTAGGAAACTGTGACCGAACAACCCTCAAAAAAGCGGGCAAGAAAATAGATCCGCCCGCTGCTGCTAGGGAACAAACCCTAACATGCTATATCCCATCAACCGTTACCACCACCCCCACTACCTCTCCTGCAACCACCACTACCCCTGTCTTCTCAGTAATCATCACCACCGCACCACCACCAAAAAACATTTTCATCCACACCCTCCCATCCATCGACAAAATACTAAAACCAACAAAGTACGTTTGCTCAAGTGTACTACACAAGATGGGGATATACGACAGAATCCTCACCATTCTCGACAACTCTAACCTCTCAAGACTATTCTTTGTCCCTAAAATTTCATACGTCGAACCCACAACAAAATTCTTTACACATCTCACCAAAGAATCTGTGGATATTATGGATAGAGCAAGGGACGGTGGTGACCGCAGGCTGGTCACCAAACTTTTTAGTAACAACGTGGTCATAATAGAAAATCTATTGAATGAAATTTTCATAGACAACCCAGAGCAGCACAAAAAGGCCAAAGCTGTTAGCACGGAGAGCTCCCAATTCAATAGACACAACTTCTGGAAAACCCTAACATGGATCCCAACCTATGAGGCAAAGACCTGCAAGGCCTCCAATATTCATTTTGGGTTAGTACACACGCTTCACAAGATTCTCACCAGTGCGATCTTCCCCAGAACATAAGGAGGAAATGTTATCACCGCTGGCCTTTTTCTTCTCTGGTCCATTTTGCATGAAATGTCAGTCAACATTGGACGGCACATGATACAAAAATTCTCAGCTTACGCCATAGGGAAAGAAATCTGCATGGGTGGGTACATAACTTCCATTATCAAATATCTCAAGATGGACAGATTACTTCCCAGGTGCACACATATCAAGGGCGACATCCTTACCAACGAGCAAACTTTGAAGAACTCTTACATTATCAAAGAAAAGGATGCAAAATTAGACTACATTTTCTGCCCTACCGTAAGATACTCCATAACTCTGCTACCGCTTCCGGAGCTCGCAGATTACGACAAGGAAAAACTACTCTTTACTGAGGAAGAGCTTACCAAACTCCTAGCTTCAGTCAAAGTACAAGAGAAGACGACCAAAGCGGGCTAGATAGAGCTTAGTACTACTGCCCCGGCAGCTAGGGTAACAATAGTAAAACGACCATCTAAGGCACGTTTACAACCACCACAGCTGTCGGGGACGCCGACATCAAAACTTAATCTAGAGACAGAACGACCTCATCCAGAGGAACTTATCAATACCTCATCATTAGGCTCATTCATCATGAGCCTACATGATGAGCTCACCACCACCACCCCCCACCACATTACCATCCATTACTATCCCACCATCTACCACCCTCCCACCTTTCTCCACAACAATCCCAACAACAATTCCTCCACCCAAATCTTCCACTGCAGCCTCTTTCTCCGCTCCAACACCCGGCTTCACCTACTCCGCTCCCACCTCCACCCTTTTCTCCTCAACATTTTCACTCCCACAATTCTCACCCGGACAATCACCATTTTTTTCATCCACCACCACCCCGACACCACTGGTGACTCCATCTATGGTCACCACGCAGTTTGTGGGACCATCAATAGTGCCTCTTTCATAAGGCACTACCACATTTCCACCCCGACCCCAGCCACACCACCCTTCCACATCTGGGGTCAATTTCACAAACGTCGGTGAGGAATTCGGACGTCAATTCGATGCTATTCGAAACCTCCTCACCGACCCTTCTAACATATTACAATCTATTTTTTCTTGTGTGCAGGGTCTAACTAC
Source organism: Alisma plantago-aquatica (assembly GCA_963693085.1). Classification (NCBI taxonomy): domain Eukaryota; kingdom Viridiplantae; phylum Streptophyta; class Magnoliopsida; order Alismatales; family Alismataceae; genus Alisma; species Alisma plantago-aquatica. The sequence goes on along the minus strand of OY856414.1, from coordinate 423,578,435 downwards.
ACAGGTCGCCAAGATTGACGCGTAAAACCTTGCCTTGCCAGGCATCATCTTAAGCATCCACCAACAACAGAAAGCAGCGAACATGAAAATCGATCGCATCGACGACCGCTTGCAACAACTGCCACAGTTGGTGCAAGAAGTGAAAGGCCAGCAAGATGATCTGGTCAAGCAAGTCGACAGGATTTCTGCGCAACATCAACCTTTGCCAGAAGCTCTGCGTGAGATTAAGTAGCAACAACCTGCTTTAAGCACACGCTTGGATGACATCAGCACCACCCTCACACAACTAAATAACTGCCAAGAGGAGTCATCCAACAACAAAATAAACCAACTATGAACTCAAGTGACAGACCTCTCTCCACGACTCCTCTCCACCGAGGCTCGCTATTTAGATCTCAAAGAAACCGACGACACACTGCTTGAAACATACAAGCATGTGCAAGTGGCTTTCGATGAGCTACAAGCACTCCACCGGCAGTACAAGAAGCCTCCACCAAAGAAGACAACTGATAAGGAGGCAGACGAAGAAGATGACAAAGAAGAAAATGAAGATGAGGATTCTGACTCCTCGGCGGACTCCAACAATAGCACCTCCTCAGATGATAAACCTGACGACCCAGACAATGCTGGGGAGGGCCCCAGCTGAGGAGCTGCACCAAAACAACAACAAGATTACCACAAAGGTGATAAAGATCCCAAATCCCCTACTCACAATGAAAACGTTAATATGTCATATGGGGATCAATTTCTTGATTATTCTACAATGGGATCTCTGGGGGAAAATGCCAAAGAAGCAACTTTTGCTGAGTTCCAACAATGTTTATTCGGAACTAGCATGAGTCAACAACAAGCAACACCAGCTCAACATTTCTTTGCACCAGAACAATCAATGCCTTTTCCCCCAGAAGAAGAAGAATTCGAAAGAGTCAATTTATATACAGATGAAGACCTTGACTCTGCTTCTGATTCTGATAAAGAAGAAGATCTGCAGTGCTACATCGATGATTTGCAGCAAACTTCTTCCCACCTTCCGCAAGAGATTCCCCCACCGCCACTGCTACCTCACAAGATGCACGATCTAGACATGGCGGCCATCTCTACTCTAGATGCTCAAGTTATCTTCATCCTAAACACTATAGTAGATGATGCCAAAGAAGGGGGCGATGTTATATACCATAATACAAAGACTCAGCGCAAGTTGACCCGTGAAGATTTCCGCTCCATCCTTCGACCACAGTCAGCAGTGAAGATGTCAATCTTCTGTGTCCTCTTTTCCAATTCTATCGAAATCTACAGAAGCTCCAAATGCCAGCAACCAGTACTTAACGCTTCACCTACTCTGGCCATGAGTCTTTTATATAAAGATTTAAAAAACAAATCCATCGAGCAGTTGCAGAGGGGGATTGCCAGAAAAGCACGCTATATTACCGTGCCCTTTCAAGTCTCTGGTCACTGGCTGCTAATGATCGTGGACACCACGGCTCGAGACGCCAAGGTGTACAATTTTGTGCCACTGAACTAAGAGCCGAAATAATTAATTTTGCTGGTATCGTAGCCGGGGAGGCCAGATGCATCCCTTTTCGGCTTCTAAAATTGATTTGGGATGCATGCCCATCCCTCCGATATGGTTGGAACCAACCCTGGTTCCAAATCATCAACCCACAAGTCCAAACACAAGAAGGATCTAGGGACTGCACTTTTTACACTATACACCATATCCAAGTGCTCAATCAACAAATCCCTTTCGCTCAAATCCCTTTCGCTGAGCTGGCCACAGAGGATTTTCATTCTTTACGAGGCCGTCACGCCATGGAGTTAATATGTGATAGAAAGTTCTTGAAGGAGCCAACTATGGTGCCTAACAACGTTCATAGCTACCTCTACTCAGCCATCCAACATCCTCAAAAGTAGCCATTCTGGCAAACATTAAAGGAGTTGGAAAAAGAACAACCCTCCAGGGTCCCCGAGAAGAAACAATGGGACCCTTACTCTTTTGATTTGGTAGATGATACAGGGGACACCGAGTTGCTAACTGGGGCTACCATCAACAGACCACCTTCACAAAAGGTTCCCCTATCTGCCATTACACCAACATTCCCTAATTTTGACCTCAACGCCTGCAAAAGTCTTTTCGATAATGAACTTCAACTCATCATGTCAAGGCTTTACGCTGAGAAAGATGATCTCGTCTTTATAGCTTGAGATATTCTGGTTATGGCAGATACATTACATGAAACTATACAGATCAAAGGGTCTCTATCCGTGAGTTTGATGGCCGCCTATCAATTTCTTCTCAGACAAAATCACCCTACAACCTATATGTCATCAACATATATGAAGGATGATCTCCTAAAGCTAAAGAACTTCAGAACAACTGAGGCACTCATTTCCTTCCTCCAACATATGACTCCGGAGTTTATCATGCTTCCTTTCCTTCATTCAGAGCACTGGATGTTACTGGAAACAAATCTTCATGACAGAACAACAATCATATACAATAGTTCCGATAGCTAGTACAATCCAAATCAGCAACAATATACTACAACACCAAGAATGCCTACGGAGGAGGTGGCAAAGGAGTGTGCCGACCAACTGCACGACCTTCTCAGCACGCACACATGAGCATACGGTAAAGAACACTTTCATCGCCCTACCTTCAGCCACAAATGTCCCCAGCAGCTTTGCGAGTCAAACGACTGTGGTTTCCACGTCCTCTACTGGATATACACCATCATAGTCCTTGGAAGACCAGTAGAGGACATGGCAGATGTGGATTACCACACGTTACGTGGAAAGTTCGCTGCTAATCTCCTCTGCATACATGGCACTAATAAAGGACTAATAGAAGCCTGATGCCCTTGTCCTTGTACTTTTCAACCTATCACTTTGACACTTTGAGGACAGAGTAAGTGATAAGTTAGGTGGAGTATACTGGACAAGGGCGAGGTATCATTTTTAAAACCTTCCCTCTCTACCCTCTCTTTCAATTATGTACAAAAATTTTCTTAGCTTTCTTTGCACATTTAGTTTTTATTTTAAATAATCCCCCTGATAATAAATCTTGCACATAAAGAATAACATCCCTCTTGGAACAAAGTCATCCCCAACTAACTTTAGAATCTAGTTAGTCCTCAAAAGTAATAACAAGAAAAGCACATAGACATGTAATGGCGAATTAATAAATTATCTCCACACTCAATTTTCATGCTTTTGCTTCATTTCTACATCTGACTCTCCACAGGTCAACATCAGGGCCGAAATAAGCCAAACACTCTTAAGGACGAGAGGGACATCATGTGACATACAAATCAAGAAGCCTCGCAAGTGGACCACTAAGTAGAAACCAAATAAGTACATGTCGAGAAAATCTAAGAACAACTTTCTTCTCTTCAAATAAAAGAGGCTTGGCTGCCCAATCAATTTCCCTAAAAACCCAAATCCTAAGCCTGTGAGTTTACGAATAAAAGCCAGAGTGTTGAATAAAACTATGAGAGTTGTGCCATGAATAATGATCTATATGAAGAGCCAATGAAGGTCTCGCCCAGCCGGTACATTCATCTACCCTCACAAAGGCAGATGTGTCGTGCTCGGTAGTGAAACCCTAAGGTATCCAAATATATGAAAGGCTGACAAAGGACTCGCCCGACCGATACATTTAGCTGCCCTCACAAAGGCAGATGTATCGTGCCCAGTAGTGAGATCCTAAAAGCAGAGACAACCCCTCTCCCACTTGAAGGGGGAGTTACACAACAAGCCTTTAGCTAACCCGCATACCCACTCTAGCTTTCAGCATGGTTTTCAGAGAAGTATAAAACTGATTAGAGTCAATGACATGCACAAAATAAAAAGTGGTCCCAATGCGGGCTACGAGATATGGAAGAAACTTGAGATCCAAGCAATTCTCAATACCTGAAAGAGTTAAGGCAAGCAAAAGCTCTGATACAACCTAAGGAGACCTCTACTTTAGAACTGGAGCAAGAGCATAGAAATCATAACTAAATAAAATTGCCTCGCCATTACATGCCTCAGTTCTATCTAGCTTGAGGACAAGCTAGACTCTAAGTTAGGGGGTGATAACCTCCCATTTTGTGATGTTATCTTAATAGTTTTCCGTAACTTTCCATACTCTTTCTCAGATAAATTAGATAGAACCCTTAAATTTCTTCCTTTATTACAAATACACCATTAGACTAACTTTTCTCCTTTTTATTCTTACAGAAAAACACAAAAAAAATCACAAAAGCCTCAAATGGTCCCGAGACCACATGGTGTCACACGGTCCTGAGACCGCATGAAGCCAACCGGTCCCGAGACCGCATGCAGCCAACCGGTCCCAAGACCGCATGGAGTCACACGGTCCCGAGACCGCATGGAATCACACAGTCCCGAGACTGCATGAAGCCCAAACGGTCTCAAAGCCCAAACAGTCTCAGAGCCCAAACAATCTCAGAGCCCAAACAGTCTCAAAGCCCAAATGGTCTTCACGACCGTTTGGACCCAAAACTGCCCAAACCATTTGGACTTCACTTAAAGCCTATAAATAAGACCAAAGGGGTCTTGAAAAACCATCAAGTTTCGAACCCCCAAAGGCTGCCTCTACTGCTCCAGAGCCGTTTCATCCTTCATCCTTCACCCCGAGGCTGCCGGTCTGAGATCCACATTCCATCCAGAAGCTGCTTTCTCTCTCATCGCCCAAGAAGGTGGGAAGAGGAGACTTCATCATCGAGCAACCTGTGAAGTGTGAAGATCGTCTCTCTCTCTCTCTCCAAGGGGTTGACCTTCCTCTCTCCTTTGTGGGGATGACGTTCTCTCTCTCTCTTATTGCCTCCTTCTTTGTCCTTGCTATGAGCGAGTAGTCTTATTCACTAGGGTGCGGGGAGTAGCCCCTCTAACCATGTTTTCATTTCATGCAATGTAATCCATAGTTTGCAATAGAGATATACTTTCTTTTCAGTTCAACATCAATCGTTTAATGAATACTTGTTGCTTGATCATCAACTTGTGTTAACTTTTATCTTTTAGTATGAATTGTCTACGTTTGTACTATTAGATTCGAATCTCGATTGAATGTTGGTTATTGATGCATGTATCCACCATGCATCTGTTTCGGTATCTAGGAGTGTTTTTCAAGAAGTGGAGTAAACTCACTTCCATCGTTGTACTTTCATACTATGAAATGGAATCAGTTGATGTATGAAAGTACAACCTTGATAAGTCGAGAAAACACACTCTGCGAAGGAGTGATGTAAAGTAAATGACCATTCGTTCAGGGATGGCTGTCATTGCAACATTCCCACACTTCTCGTAGTTAGTTCTCTGAAAGGAAACTAAATCTACAAAGATACTAACTGTTTAGACTCTTATTGCAGGTTATGTTTTTTGTGTTGCATTTTTTGATCCATGCGTAGTGGTGGTGAAAGCCGATCGCATCCTAGAGGTTTCTTATCATTGTTTACAACCTTAAAATTACTTTCTTGCTTTGTTTTCACTTGCACTTAGTTTAAAACAACCAAATCAAATCTTCGATCTAAATACCAACTATTAAGGAGTTAAGTGAGATTCTAACATTTTCCATCTTGTTGCTATCAACAAGACCGTTGTCCTATAGATTCGACCCTTAACTATACTACGATAAGACTTCCACGTTTCTTAGCATACGTGGGTGGAGTTTTAACTTAGTATAAGTAAGGCTAAACTTAAAGGCTTACTATCTTTAGGATTTTTAGTGGTGCATGCAATTCCACATGAGTGTAAGCTCCATCAAAAATTGGCACCATTGCCGGGGACAACAGAACATTTTAATTTCATTTATCATCTTGCTAGTTGGTTAGGGTTTTACAATTTACTTTAAACATTACTCCATATCCTTTTGATTTTATCACACGTTCCACATCATCTAAAAAGTGTGTTTCTTCCTCTACTTAGGTAGAAGATGTGTATGCAACCATCACATAATCTTGGATTCTTCCTTGATCCAGAGTACGACTCTGAGGTAGAGAGAAGCTTCCACCGCCGCATCAGACTCAACCGCCAAAGAGCCAGACAAATGGCTGAGGATCAACACCAAGCTGCGTTAGTAATGGAAAGGGTCAACGCCGCTATAGCCACTCAGAGAGCACAACTCATTGCTGACACTCGTACTCAGACCCAAGCGGAAATCTGAGCTGAAGAATAGGCATGCATCCGAGCTGAAAATGAAGCAGCTAACCAAGCTTCCCAGTTAGAGCTAAGAAACAAGCAATTGAGGGACTACGCCGTCCCCAAGAACTATGAAGATAATCATCTAGTCCGGCCACCAATCATTAACATACCCAATTTCGAAATCCGGACACAATGGGTTCAAATCATGCAGGGCATCTCATTCTCCGGTGGTTCTGGAGACGACTGCATGGATCATTTGAAGAGATTCAAGTCACTTTTCTGACTTGTCCCACAAGCTAGAATTGCCTTTGACGTAATAATGCTACATATTTTTCACTTCACTCTATCTAGAAGAGCTTTGAGTTGGTAAAACTCACTTGATAGGGAGCCGGTCATCACTACCTGGGCTCCCTTGGAAGACAAGTTCCTAGAAAAGTTTTTCCCTCCTTCATTAACCTACAAAATTAGGGGGCAAATCAACCACCTTTCCCAACTTCCTAGAGAATCACTCACAGAAGCATGGGAAAGATTCAAGGAGCTTCTAAGGAAGTGCCCTCATCACGATATCTCCCAAAATCAATTGATAGAAACATTCTATAGGGGGGTGAGTGATGATATCAAGCAATTTCTAGATTCCTCATCTAGAGGAAATTTTATGAGGAAAAACTACGAGGATGCTTGGAAAATCATTACACTTGGAGCTGAGAACCAATCCAATTGGGGATGATCATACACTAAGGGAGTTCTCAAAGTTTATAAGGCTGAGGAATCAATGGAAATGAAGGCTATTGATGAAGCTTTAAAGACCATAGCTCACAAACAGCAGGCACTTGAAACTTCATTTGGAGAATATGATAAGAAGAAAAACCCCCAAGTCCAACAAGTTAAAGCTGCCACAGGGACTTGTGAAGCTTGTCATGCATCTGATCACCCTACACTGTCATGTGGTTTACTTTACAATGTGATGATGGATATGCAACCACCACAACAACAATACGAACCAATCATCGAACACCTTGAAGATCAGATGCCCGAACAAGTCAATTCCATTAATTCCATACCAGGACAAGCCTACTATAATCCAAGTCAACCAAGAAACCACCCAGGGTTCCAATATGGAAACCCTACGGGGACTGCTAACCCGCAACATCAAACACAAGGCAGATCTTCCAATAGACTGCCACCTGGATTTCAAAGTAACTATAACCAAAACCAAGGAAATCTTAGACACAACTTGCAGAGATCCAACTGCCAAAGAAATTCCTCCGCCTACTATCAATATACCCATCCTCCTCTGGACCCACAATTACCTCCTCAGCTGCATCAATCACAGCAACCCCATTTAACAACACCTCAACAACTGCTTCAAGGGTAGCAACAACTCAATCAATTCCAACAGAAAAATGCCCCTTCTCAGCCAACAAATGAGATGACTATGATCAGAAAAATGTTACAGTCACAACAAACCATGCTTGCCAATCAACAAGCTCAATAGAAGGTGGTGGTGGTTCAATTAGCACAAATTGCTGCCCAACTGAAGCCACCAACAGGTACTTTTGCTGGTCAACCAGAGTCAAACCCTAGACACGATCAAAATAGACCAGAGCAATTGAATGCCGTCACTACAAGATCTGTTTGTGTCTTTCATGAAACCACTAGGATGCGATCGACTTTCACCACCACTACGCATGGATCAAAACATGCAACATAAAAAACATAACCTACAATTAGAGTCTAAACAGTTAGTACCTTTGTAGATTTAGTTTCCTTTCGGAGAACTAACTACGAGAAGTGTGGGAATGTTGCAATTCCAACCATCCCCGAATGAATGGTCACTTACTTTACATCATTCCCTTCACAAAGTGTGTTTTCTCGACTTATCAAGGTTGTACTTTCATACGTCAACTAATTCCATTTCATAGTATGAAAGTACAATGATGGAAGTGAGTTTACTCCACTTCTTGAAAAACACTCCTACATACCGAAACAGATGCATGGTGGATAAATGCATCAAGAACCAAAATTCAATCAAGATTCGAATCTAATAGTACAAACGTAGATAATTCATACTAAAAGATAAAAGATAACACAAATTGGTGATCAAGCAACAAGTATTCATTAAACAATTGATGTTGAACCAAAAAGAAAGTATATCTCTATTGCAAACTACGGATTACATTGCATGAAATGAAAAAATGGGTAGTGGGGCTACTCCCCGCACCCTAGTGAATAAGACTACTCACTCATAGCAAGGACAAATAAGAAGGCGAGAAGAGAGAGAGAGAATGTCATCCCCACGAAGGAGAGAGGAAGGTTAACCCCTTGGAGAGAGAGATGATCTTCGCACTTCATAGGTTGCTCGATGATGAAGTCTCCTCTTCCCACCTTCTTAGGTGTTGAGAGAGAAAGCAACTTCTGGATGGAATGTGGATCTCAGACCGACATCCTCGGGGCAAAGGATGAAGGATGAAATGACTCTGGAGCAGCAGAGGCAACCTTTGGGCGTCCAAAACGTGATGGTTTGTTAGGACCCCTTGGGTCTTATTTATAGGCTTTAAGTGAAGTCCAAACAGTTTGGGTAGTTTTGGGTCCAAATGATTGTGAAGACCGTTTGGGCTCTGAGACCGTTTGGGCTTCATGTGGTCTCAAGACCGTGTGATTCCATGCGGTTTCGGGACCGGTTGGCTTCATGCGGTCTTAGGACCGGTTGGCTTCATGCGGTCTCAGGACCGTGTGATTCCATGCAGTCTCGGGATCGTGTGACTCCATGCGGTCTTGGGACTGGTTGGCTTCATGCGCTCTCGGGACCGGTCGGCTTCATGCGGTATCAAGACTGTTTGGCTTCATGCGGTCTCAGGACCGGTTGGCTTCATGCGGTCTCGGGACCGGTTGGCTTCATGAGGTCTTGGGATCGGTTGGCTTCATGCGATCTTCGGACCGTGTGACTCCGTGCGGTCTCGGGACCGTTTGAGGTTTTTGTGATTTTTGTGTGTGTTTTTCTGTAAGAATAAAAAGGAGAAAAGTTAGTCTAATGGTGTATTTGTAATAAAGGAATAAAGTTAAGGGTTCTATATATTTATCTGAGAAAGAGTATGGGAAATTGCGGAAAACTATTAAGATAACATCACAAAATGGGAGGTTATCAGTACCACATCAACATAAATCAACTTATCCAATCATCCACGTGGGGCCACACCCAACTAATGGGTTCATGACACATCATCTGCCTACTCCACAGATGCGAGGCTTGGGGTAATGAATCAAATGACCTCATTATCTATCTATGGTGAATCAGATTATCACACAATCTAGGGTATAAGGGTCAATTGCTCTTACGGATTGATCATCCCCCCTCACTGGCTTGACTGCTACTTCAACCCACCATGGCAAGGTCAACCTGATGGTTGACTCTTGTGACCAGGGCTTGGTGGCCACATCTGAGGGAATGTCATTGCTCGGGAGGTGCTTGCGGACTCAAAAAGCCTCAAGGTCGAGTCAAGGATTACATGTGACTTGGTCTCAGGTTCATATTCACACTGATGCTTAAAGGCATAGAAGGAAGAAGGGAGACACCATTACCTCACTTCAAATGTTTCTAGAGAAGGGAATAGGTTCACATAGTTCCTGTATTACTCCTGACACCCTTTCCATGGCCTGAAGAGGTCCATGTCCTCTGCTCAAGAGACATGCTTAGGATCAGGGTTCTGACTTATTGACTGAGCCATCCAAGCTTCCTCCAGTAGAGATAGATTTTAGGATTTCCCCATAGACTCCCTACGACCCTCTGTTGTCCATCAGTTGATTGAGAAGGCCTGTTGTCATGATTACATGACCAAAGTTACTAGAGATGAAGATGCCGGTTATTCATGAGATGGGCTGGTTTTCTCAAGGAATTGGGCATGGGGGCAGCATTCTGTGTGTTACAAAGAAGACCTCTAACCCTTATATAGGCAGTAGCATCAGGGCACTCAGGATCTCTTTAAAGCCATAGGATCCTAGTTTGGAAGGGATTTTGGTTCTTTCTCTAAATGGTGAGATAACAACCATACAATGGCTCGACATGTCTGTCTTTTGCTCCCGATTCTTCCGAACTTGGTTTCGTATGAAATGGTGGCTCGAGCAGGAAAAAAGGAGTGAGAGGGAATCATGATATTATTTCCCCTAGTTCCTAAACAAATGCAAGGTAGATGACATGGGGATCACTGTCTAATTCCAGTCATGAATAATAGGGAGCGCACCTTTTTAAGGGCCACCCCTTTTATTTCCTTTATTTCTTCTAAAAAGAAACATGTCATTTAATGTATCAAACCATTAACTCTTCCACTTTACAAAAACTAAATGAATCCATTATCTTCCTCTCCTTTGATCCTTTCAATCCCAAATTTTGTTGGAAAGTATTTAATGACTTTATTTAACAGTGGATAAGGTTTGAGATAAAACTTTAAAGGAAAGGGAACTTTTCTTAGTATCCAACTCTTCCTCTTATAAGACATATTTAAAACATTAATTCAGTCCTTTTTTCTTTCTTGTCTTTTCTATGTCTTTTATTTTGATAACCTTTCTGATTAGAAACCATGTGAAACTGAAATCTAATTTATAGTGATCATCCATACCACTTTCTAAAGAAATACACACAATTCTTATAAGTGCATTACTTATTATCCATTATGTTTTGCCTTTTTCTTAATATTGTATTTTCTTATATTCATTTTAAATTATATTCATTATTGGATTAAAAATAGTAGAAACCATGAGATTCACAACAAAGAGAAGTTTTACAAAAGAAATCATACTTTTAAAACAAGTCATAACACATTTCCTATATGTCATTTTTACACAAATATTTGCTTTTCAATTATATAATTACATGTGAAAAACAAGGCTATAACAAATTTCATCAGGAAATGTCTCCACTAGAACCAATATGCCAGACAAATCAACAATTTATCTTTTCCATCTCGACCTATCTGTTAGTTTCCCAAACCCATCTATCATCTCCTTCAAAGATTTATCATCCCTACACATGAACAGAACATTCTCAAGACAAAACCATGTCCTTTTCTTCATAGACTCAGATTCCACTATCCGTAGGGGTGATTAGCAACTTACTATATAAAATTTGAGGTGGGGGAGGAGCTACCACTTCATCTACTTTGGGTCTGGTCCCAAAAAAGATATGTACTTTTTCCCTTGCTGCACTCGTATATCACAAATGTAAGGCCCCTAAACTTGCTTAATGAGTTGAATAAGCTTAATTATCATAATTGAATTCTTATAACCAAAATATAACCTTGTGATATGCTTTCAAATTATAAGACAAGCATTAGTTTCAAATTTGGTCCAATTCGGACACTGTTTGAGCAAATTATGCAATTTTATGCACATTTTGGACTTTTCTGCAATTTACCCAATTGAGAGGTTTTCTTTGCAATTTATCACTTTCATTATTTTCCTTGGATATTATCTCATTGTTCTTGAACTTTTTGAGCCATGGGGAACCTATTTAAACCTCAGTTTGAAGGTGTTTTCCTCAAGGGAATTTTAGGGTTTACCCCTTCATGGATGAGCTACCTTTAGTAGCTATCAACTAATTAATTATTTGTTTTTCTTGGAAATTCAAGAAACGAGGGATAATCATGTCTCTATGGATGGTGGGGGATCTTCTTGTGTGTGTGCTTGTATATTCTTAATGGTTTAAGGCCATGGACACTTGGAAAGATACTAGAACTTCATTTTTTTTAATCTTAAAGTTTCATATACTTATCCCTAAGCACCAAAACGAGCCATTTGATCTGCACCAATTCCATCCTTCTACAAACCTCATCTTCCCTCTGTGCTTCAGAAAAATTCCTGTCCAAGGAAGAAAAAAGAGGGGACCTTCTTGGAAGAAGAATCTAGGGTTGCAATTGACTTTCTTTTAGGGTTTAAAAAGCTTCCTTCTAGTGATCTTGACCTAAAAGAGTAAGAATCCCCTTCTTTCCTCCATTTATTTCTTTTTTATCCTTCCGCCATGTCGAAACCTTGCTGTTCCATGGTATACATTTCTCTAAAGCTCTAAAACCCTACCTTTCTTGCTCCTTATGCTTAGGGCTTGCTCATTTGATGAAGAAAGGTGCTAGATGGATGAGTTCACAACTTATGCTTGAATTTCTTACCTTACCTGCTCATTTTTTCTTATATTTTAGAGTTTATATTCTAATTATAGGCAAGTTTTATAACTTGATCCACATTTATTGCTTATCATAAGCTTTCTAGCTCATGTTCTTGCTTGAAAATGATGATTCATGCACTAAAAAGCTATGCTTAACTTGGATTTCGATTTTTATAATGTTCCCTATTCTGATTTTAGTTCTAGATGAACCTGTGATCATGTGTACATTATTCGTAAGGTATAATATGACTTTTATCAGGTTGGTTTGACAACCTATGGTGCTAAGCACCTATCAACCAATGGTCAATTTTAGGGTTTAAAGCTGATTTCTTCTATAAACCCATGACCCGATGATGATACCATTGCAACCACCCTATGGTGTTGTCTTCATAACAACTGATGGTCGGGATCAAAGGTGTCATATGATGGTTACAACCTATGGTCATCCTCTTAGGTCAGGTTTTGGATCAATTAGAAGTTTAATGATCAACCATTAAGTACCCTACTGATGTTATCAATAAATGATGACATTAGCTTAATATTTGATGCTGGCTAATGAATATAGTGCTGATCTAAAAACCTATGGTGACTTAATGGTCACTAATTATTTTGGATCAGGTCTCCAAACCTATGGTAAGTTAATCATATAGTTTTAGCATTAATTAGGCCTTAGGACAATGGCTTCTTGGGTCATTTGATGCAATGGTCATACCTATACTACAATTGATGGTTTTAACATATGAACTTGACCCAATGGTCAAGATCTAATGTTTATTCCTCTAATAAAGTGGAATGATGGCTAATGTAATATGTTGGTCCTAATAATGTGATTATAACATCCCAGGATTTGAGGCCTCGGCTAAAACACTCTTAAAAGGAATGATTGGACTACCCATATCACCAAGGTCCACCTCCTTTTCTAGGATCCCATCACTAAAGAACTCCATAGTTAAGCGTGCTCAGCTTGGAGTAGTACTAGGATGGGTGACCAGTCGGGAAGTTGACCCCGACTTGCACGTGAGGATAAAGCGCGTAGTTAAGGCTAGTGGTGGTCTGTGGGGCCAGTCGTCATTCCTAAAACTCTATTAGAACTAGGACAGTGGACCCGAGTGTTACAAATGGTATCAGAGCAAATTCCCCTCCAGTAGGTGGGGCCCACATGGGCATGGCATGCCAGTCTTGAGCCGTGCGGTCCAGGCATGTAGGAAAGGGCTGCGCATGGTTGATGTAGCCACCCTTGCGCTGGTATTTCGTGATCGGGAGCTGGGTGTCCATGGGGCATTGTGGGTCTGCACTGAAATGGGGAAGAGTTTATGAGGCCATATAGTTGAGCCTTGACGAGGACGTCAAGAGTCTAAGTGGGGGAGATTGTAACATCCTAGGATTTGAGGCCTCGGCTAAAACACTCTTAAAAGTAATGATTGGACTATCCATATTACCAAGGTGCACCTCCTTTTTCGGGATCCCATCACTAAAGAACTCCATAGTTAAGCGTGCTCAGCTTGGAGTAGTACTAGGATGGATGACCAGTCGGGAAGTTGACCCCAACTTGTAGGTGAGTGAGGTTAAAGTGCGCAGTTAAGGCTAGTGGTGGTCTGTGGGGCCAATTTTCATTTCTAAAACTCTACTAGAGGTTGTGGAAGTGGGCCCGAGTGTTACAATGATTTAGATGGTTTCCTTTATATGATCAACTTAAGGAACTTACTTGTTGACAATGGATGGCTTGTTTTAAATGAATAGTCGATTGTGGGTTTTACCCTACTCTCAATGGAACTTTTTGTGTTGTTAATGAAGGGATGTCTAGGTTAAATGGTGACTCTTTCTAGAGCACAAATCAAGGACTTCATAGGTGGTTTATCTAAGGTGTCTACTTATGTAAACAACCAATGCTCTTACCTTTTAAAAATCCAATGGTTCTGGGTGCAATTGTGGTATGGTGATATGGGTTGAATGATAATGGAACAAATGGAGGGTTACCCTTAATAAGGTAGTCTTACCTATTCACTCATATGAATAGAAGGGATGATAATCATATTGTGTTGATATGTAACCCTAATGAGGTATAGCTTTTTATACCTATCTTTAATATAACTAAATGATGGTAATTGGGTATGCATAGTCCTTGAATGACTAATACAATCATGGATTACTCTATTACTGTTGTTGAAACCCTAGTATGCTATAACCTGATGGTTACACCTTGATTTATGTGTGGGTTCATACTTGAGAATAGTATGGAATGTGATGGTGATGCTTCACCCTATGCATCCATGATCCAATGGGGATGTCGTGAGTTAGGGTTTGGGTATAAGTGTGATTAGTAACATTGATATAATTTATCATGTTGAACCTAACTCTAATGCAAATAAATAAAGATGAGTATTCATGTTTAACATTCTTATATGATGGAATGATGGTGGAATAACCTCCTTAATATGATCATAACCTTAATGTGTTAATTGATGGTTATCATAGCCACATGGTTGATACTTTCTTATGCTAAACATGTTCATTATGAATATGATGAGGGTTAATCATATCTAGATTCCTTGCATGTTGATGTAATAAAGGAATGTTCTTAATGTTTTTATAGCCCTGCTATGATTGTTTATGAATATCTCCTAGCTCATTAATGCAATATTGTGTTGATCCGATGTATTATATGTAAGTAATGTTTTTGAGCCTTATTATAAGGCATGCAATGATAATGATGATCTTGTAGGGAATAGTATGATGGTGTTAATGACCTTTGGGCATGGTTGAGCCTGGAATGAGGTGTAATCCTCTTGTGTTGATAAGGGTTGATACCCTGTGATATTGTGAAAAGGATCTATATCCTGTGATAGTATGGCAGTCTTAATGACCTTTGGGCATGATTGAGCCTTGATTGAGGTGTAATCCTATTATGTTGATAAGGGTTGATACCTTGTGATATTGTGAAAAGGATTTATATCTTGTGATAGTATGATGACTAGTGTGGTCTCATGAATGGAAAGTGAATAGTTACATGAGATGATGAGATGAGAAATTATGTTTGACACGTTTTATATCTTTTAATAGTTTTGATATTTATATGCTTGCTAGAAGTGAATTAGGGTTTGTATGTCCACTTGTTTGATGCAGCCTTAATTCACTCAATTGGCATAACTAATCAAGTGCAACTCTAATCATGTAGTGCCCTGTGCCGTAGAGCCATCTTCAGTGTCAGAACTTGTTAGATGGTGAAATGAGTATTCATAAGGGAAACTCAGAGCGCATACTGTTGAGTATGTGGGAATGGCAGGTTGAGGATATATCCTTGTCATCCACAATGTATATTGTGGAGGATGGATATGGTCATGCCTCATACATTTGATGTGATTGAGAATGGCTGCGGTCATGTCTCAGTGATTATAACATGATGTGATTAGAGGACAATTGTGGTTGTACCTCAGTGATTGGGTTTGAATACCCTAGACTGACATATACCAAGGTGAGCTAGTTACATGACTATATGTCACTCTGGTGGCAACTTTGACTGATATGTTACTGCCTTTTTACTCATACTGACTGAGGGGAAGAGATCTTAGGATACCGACACTCCTAGATCTTATACAGAACCGAATACCCCTTTGCAGGGGTCGGTTGGACTTTGAATGGTACGATTCAAATTCCCCAGGGCATAATAAAAAGATGTAATATAGCCGTGTAGCATATTTTTTTAGGGTTATACATGGCATTTCACATTGGATGATAACCCTTATTTGTTATCTTTACATAAAGAGGATGCTTAGTGCAATTAAGAGATAGTATATATACTTAGGTTGTGGATATGCTTAAAATTTTAGATGCGTACATACAATAGCTATGCTTGTGTTTATAACTATACTGCTACTTCTGATTATAATCATGATGTTAGCTATCTCATGTTGTTAATTATGTTTAGCATGCTAGCCATGCCTTTGTAACTATAGATGCATATACTGTTAATCATGCTTATGCAGATAGTTATGCTTATGTTGTTTTCTCTTCTTATGATATTGATATGTTCAACCAATTACAGATGCTCATGTTGTTAGCTATGTTATGTTACTAGACTTGCTCATGATACTAGATATGCATATGCTACTGAATTTCTTATATCGTCAACAAGATAAAGGATGATAGTCTGGCTAATGATGATAGTTATTATCTGCTCCTTTATGTATTTTGTTAATCATCAATATTGCTGAGCTTATTTGTTATATCTGATAAAACTTCTTAACTATTTGATTACTTAAAAATTTTGTAATCAATAAACGTTGTTGGAGGTTATATCTCTTGCTTGGACATGGGTCTCACCCTTATGGCTTGCCACATTTTTTTAGGTAATCAGAAGTGACAAAAAAAACATGTGGAAGCAAAAAGGAGCTATAGTAATGAATCTTTGAGAAAGTTGATTAGATGTCTAATGTGTCCTAGAGTCTTCCCTGTTGTAAGGACCCTGACCTTCGTTTTGGGCTTATCCTATTTGCTTTGCCTAAACCTTGTGTTTAGTTGCTTGTTAATCACCTTTAGTGGTGATTAGGGTTTGCTTGTGCTTTGTTGAGAGTTGGAGGTGCTACTTGCATATAACCTAAGTTTAGGGTTGATGAGCAAGTTTGTCACCTTGAGAGATGTCTCTCTCTCTCCTTGCATCCTCTGGAGTGGAGAGGATGGGTTGGGCTTGTTGCTTGAGTTGCCTTGGGCTTTGTTGAGCTCTGTTGGGCCTTATTTTTCTTTGTTTGGGCCTTGCTTTGCCTTGTTGGACCTTGCATCGGGAAAGAGAGCTTTGTGTCGGCCATGGGTGTGCTGCCCATGGGGCTGTGTCTGGCAAGGGTGTGAGGTGTATTGGCCATGGACAATCTTTGACTCTTATCTTCATTTGTGTCACCACTCTATTGGACACTTGGTGAATGATGCTTGCATGTGGCAATTGCCTTGCACATGTGTATGAGGTGAGATGAGAAGGTGGAACTGCCCATGGACAAGTGTCCCTAGGTGGGAGACACATTGCCTTGTTTTCTCCTACACCCTCTTCTATATATATATCCTTTCTCTTGCTAAGGATCCCTTTAGTTCCTTAGTTTCCCCTCTTCCTTGATGAACGACACCTCTCCTTTGCAACCTTGGTGGCCGATACCCTTGGAGGAGCTAAGCTTGGTGGTCGATCCTTCTCTTTGGAGTCTTCTTCTTCTTCCTCTTGTGGTGGCCGAAGGTGTTGCTTGGTGCTAGGAGCTTGGAGCTTGCTTAAGGCGGGTTACATAACTCCTAACCTTATCTATATTACTCCCTTTTCTTGTTGAATAATATGTTTCATCTTGATCGGCCATACTCCTTGCTAGATATGTTTCTTGCTCTCGTTTTCACCTTTGATCTTGTTGGATATATGATCTTGTTGCTTTAATGGATATGTTGTAGATGTGCTTTGATCTTGGTGGCCGAACCTTTTGTGTAGAGTTTCTTGGGCAATACCCCTTTTCTCTCCTTTGGTCTTGAGAAGTGAGTTTAGCTCTAGTGATATAGGCAACACCCCTCTCACTTGGTTGTTGAGAGGTGAGTCTATACTCTAGTTGCTTGGGCAACACTCTTCTCTCACCATGGATTTTAGAGGTGAGCCTTGGTTGAGCCTTAGGCCAATATGGAAATGATCCATCATGTTGCCCGATTGGTGATGGAGGTTGTGCAAAACCCTCTCTCTCTTGGTTGTTGAGAGGTGAGCCAATCCTCTTGATCTTTTAGGGTTTGATGATCATGATCTTGAGGTTGATGATGACCTTGTCGGGATGAGCTTGGTGCCTTGCACGATACACCTTGTAGTAGTGCTGCCCAACACACCTCCTTTGGTCTAGGGTTTTGATCTTTGCCGATATGATGTGTTTGGTTGGCTTTGTGCCCGATATGGCTCTCTTGACCTTAATGACGAGCTTGGGTAATATACCTTAATCTAGATGATCCTTTGACCTAGTAGTTGTTTCCCCCTTGGCCGATAGAGTGCCTAGGTGATATCTCTGTTTGGAGTCTTGGGCGATACATGTTGGGTCAGGTTCTTGCCCAACATGGGTTGAGTGGTGGCCCTTGTGAGTACCTTTTGGTGACCGATATGGTGTGTTGGTTGTAGCTGGGCGATAGGCTTCCTTATGGTGCCTTTGTGTCAGTTGTTGATGTGTAACTTGATGGGCGATATGGTGCTGGCTTTTGGCACTACAATCTTAGCCGATAGGGTGGTGATAGTTGTCCAACACAACCCAAACCCTAACCCTAGCTAGCCATTTGAGCTTTGCCCGATACACATAGATTCCTGTCACACCTTAACCTTGGATGCAAGATATGCCCCATGGACCCAGCTACACAATACACTTCTTGGTCTTGGTTGCACGACGTAGTGCTTGCATCTGAGCTGCACGATAGAACCTTTGCTCTCTAGGTGCATGACACACCATGAAGTGGTTGCCCGTTATACCTTGCCTTTGGGTTGGCCGATATGTGGCTAAGTGCTTGGCCGATAGGCCTCTAGTGAGGGTCGTTACCCTGCCCGATACCACCTTTAGTGAGGGTTTCCCTACCCGTCACACTTCTAGTGAGGGTAGCAGGCACCTTTGGTGAGGGTCATGTCTGACCCGGAAACCCTACGTAGTGGTGTTTTATCATGTAACTGCATCTTTTGATATATGGATGATAGTTGCAAACCTATGCTATGTTGGATGTCTAAAGATGATGCCGTTTAAGATGATAAGATACTTGCCCATGTTTATAAGGTAAAGAGCATAAGTGGATGCCCATGATTTGATAGCAATGATGTAATTGATACAGTATGACACCCATATTTATAATCATGACATGTGCATCTGCAAATCCTAATGACATGATAATCTGTAAGAGCTATGTCTGGTGATTTTAAGTTATCTCTCTTGATGTGCATACTAACCATGCATGTATATTAAATGGATTCATAGCTAGGTAAGAGCTATGAGGTATATGTTCTTTAAATAACACTAAATGATAATAATCCTTTTTGATGAGATAACATGCATAACCAATATGATGAGATAGGTCTGTGGACCTGATAAAGGCTGAGTGCCTAGTTGAGGTGTAATCCTCTGATGATGAGATAAGGGATTGTTATCCCAGGATGTTGATGCAAGATGTTGATGCCTTGACAGGATGTAGCAATTTGTGAGGAGGGATTGAGATCCCATGATGATGTGAGAATAATAGTATTAATGTAGCTCAATGTTGTTTATGTTTTACAACTTGGTTTCCTTAACAACTCATTTAAAATATACTAATTAATTACAGTGAAACATATCATGTAGTTTGCCCTGGCCATAGATCCATCATCGTCAGATTTTGATGTTGGTGAAATAGGTTTATCCCGCAGGATTACCTGGAGCGCATATTGTTGAATATGCAGGGTTTCTCCTAGCCAAAAATAGGAGGATTAGAGTACAACTGTGGTTGTAGAATTCGTATGGTAAAGAGCATGGTGAATAGGCCCATGACTCAACGAGTTAGAGCATGAATGTGTTCATGGCTCAAGAGCACGATGATCAAACTTGTGACTCAAAAGGATACTAGCACCTATGTCAAGGTGAGCTAGAGATATCGGTAGATTGCGGAGCTGACCCTAAGGCTGAGGCCATATAGGCATGAGACTGCGGTCCTGCTTTGGTTTCATGCACTGACCACGAGGAGGTGAGGTCATGGAGTCTGGATCTCCCATTGACCTTGTATGGCACTGGTTTTTGGGCTTCACAGCCAAAGGTTGGATTTGAGCAGGGACAACTCACTTCCTTAGGGCATAACAAAATGTAATCTAGCCAAATAGTATATACTGCTTAGAGAAAAACATGAGACATTGGTTGAGGCCTTGCTTATGTAGAAGATCCAGTCATCTCTTCCAGTTACTTGTACGATCCTGATATTTTGTGATAAGTTCTTATAAATTTTATCTTATCAATCATGTTCCATAAAGAAGCACTTGGTTATATGCCTCATGGATATCTTAGTAAGATTGATGGTAATAATAGTCTTGATCAGTATGCTACTCTTATTATATGTCTTAATCAGCTATCTGCTTTATCTGCTTTAAACCTTCTGATGTTTTATAGTTTCGGCAGGGAGTTATGTTTCTCGCTGGGACTGTGTGTCTCACCTCGCTGGTTTACAACCTTTTTAGGTGATCGTGCTAGACGTGGTGGTCATGAGGTTGTGGTTGAGCAGTAAGAAGAGGAGTAGTAGAAGGAAAGAGATGGACCTGCTGCTATTTTGGCGGTATAGTAGAGTCCTAGAGTCATCCCTGTACTCTCAGGTCCTTGGAGGAATTTTGACAATGTTTCACGATGTATAGCTGTTGTACTTTTGTTTATCCTGCTGCTGGCCTGATGTGGCCCGTTATGTATGTATAAATAGGTGATGAACTCTGTTGCTAACATGATAGCTTGTTCCTTTAAGCTGTGGACATATATCCATGCTTGTGCATATTTATATAACATGTTTCCATGCAGGATGAGGTTCTGAATGTAATTGTTCTCTTTCATCTGCTTTCCACAATCAATTTTAATTAACCCGTGTTTTCGGTAATATGTGGTTTATGGTGTTTCTGCACATTTTCGCATGTCACCTTGCTATCTATGTGATGGCGGGGTGTGAAAACGTGTGGAAAAACTATAATCCACATGTTACCGAAATATTTATACGTACATAATGGGCCACATCAGGCCAGCAATAGGATAAACAAAAGTACAACATCTATACATCGTGAAACATCGTTAAAACACCTCCTAGTACCTAAGAGTACAGGGATGACTCTAGGACTCTACTACAAAACCACCAAAATAGTAGCATGTCCATCCTCTTGCCTTCTACTATTCTTCCTCTAGCTGCTCGGCTGCAACCTCACGACCACCACCACGTCTAGCGCGATCACCTAAAAAGGTTGTAAACTAGCGGGGTGAGACACACAGTTCCAACGAGAAACATAACTCCCCTCCGAAACTATAAAACCTCAGAAGGTTTAAAGCAGATAAAGCCGATAGCTGGTAAGGACATATAATAAGAGCAGCATATGGAGCAATACTATTATCATCATCAATCTTACCAAGATCTCCAGGAGGCATATAACCAAGTGTTTCTTTATGGAACATGATTGACAAGATAAGCTTTATAAGAACTTATAAAAAAATATCAAGATCGTATAAGTAACTATAAGAGATAACTCGATCATCTAAATAAGCAAGGCCTCAACCAATGTTCTGTGTTTTCCTCTAAGCAGTATATACTATTTGGCTGGATTATGTTTTATTATGCCCAGAGGAAGTGAGTTGTCCCTGCTCAAATCCAACCTTCAGCTGCGAAGCCCAAAAACCGGTGCCATACAAGGTCAATGGGAGAGTCGGACTCCATGACCTCACCTCCTCGTGGTCAGTGCATGAAAACCAAAGCAGGACCGCAGTCTCATGCTTATATGGCCTCAGCCTTAGGGTTAGCTCCACAAGCTACCCATATCTCTAGCTCACCTTGACACAGGTGCTAGTATCCTTTTGAGCCACATGCCTGATCACCGTGCTCTTGAGCCACGAACGCATTCATGCTCTAACTCATTGAGTCATGGGTCTATTCACCATGCTCCTTACCATACAGAGTCTACAACTACAGTTGTACTCTAATCCTCCTATTTTTGACTAGGAGAAACCCCACATATTCAACAACATGCACTCCAAGTAATCCCACAGGATAAACCTGTTTCACCATCATCAAAATATGACAATTATGGATCTATGGCCAGGGCAAACTACATGTTCAGTTCCACTGTAATTAATTAGTATATTTTAAGTGGATTGTTGAGGCAACCAAGTTGTAAAACATAAACATCATTGAGCTACATTAATACTGTTATTCTCACATCATCAAGGGATCTCAATCCCTCCTCGCAGATTGCTACTGCTTCTCAAGGCATCAACATCCTGCATCAACATCCTGGGATAACAATCCCTTATCTCATCATCAGATGATAACACCTCAACTAGGCACTCATCCTTTATCAGGTCCTCAGACCTATCTCATCATACTGGTGATGCATGCTATCTCATCAACAAGGATTATTATCATTTAGTGTTATTTAAAGAACATATACCTCATAGCTCTTACCTAGGTATGAATCCATTTAATATACCTGCATGGTTAGTATGCACATCAAGAGAGATAAATTAAAATCACTAGACATAGCTCTTACAGATTATCATGTCATTAGGATTTGCAGATGCACATGTCATGATTATAAATATGTGTGTCATACTGTATCAATTACATCACTGCTATCAAATCATGGGCATCCACTTATGCTCTTTACCTTATAAACATGGGCAAGTATCTTACCATCTTAAATGACATCATATTTAGAAATCCAACATAGCATAGGTTTACAACTATCATCCATATATCAAAAGATGCGGTTACATGATAAAAGACCACTAGGTAGGGTTTCTGGGTCAGACATGACCCTCACCAAAGGTGCCTGCTACCCTCACTAGAAGTGTGACAGGTAGGGCAACCCTCACTATAGGTGGTATCAGGTAGGGTAATGACCCTTACTAGAGACCTACCGGCCAAGCACTTAGCCACATATCGGCCAACCCAAAGGCAAGGTATATCGGGCAACCACTTCATGGTGTGTCGTGCACCTAGAGAGCAAAGGTGCTATCGTCAACCAAGACCAAGAAGTGTATCATGTAGCTGAGTCCATGGGGTATATCATACACCCAAGGTCTAGGTGTGACAGTCAGCTATGTGTATTGGGAAAATCTCAAACGGCTAGCTAGGGTTAGGGTTTGGGTTGTGTCAAACAACCATCTCTACCCTAGTAGCTAAGATCATGGCGCCCAAGCCAACCTTGTATCGCCCACTAAGGTACTCATCATCAAACAACACAAAGGCACCATAAGGAAGCCTATCACCCAACTAAAACCAACACACCATATCGGTCACCACAAGGTACTCACAAAGGTCACCACTCAACCCATGTTGGGCAAGAACCCGACCCAACATGTATCCCCCAAGACTCCAAATAGAGATATCAACTAGGCACTCTATCGGCCAAGGGGGCAACAACTACTAGGTCAAAGGATCATCTAGATCAAGGCATATCACCCAAGCTCATCATCAAAGTCAAGAGAGCCATATTGGGCACAAAGACAACCAAACACATCACATCGGCTAAGATCAAAACCCTAGACTAAAGGAGGTGTGTCGGGCAACACTACTACAAGGTGTATCGTGCAAGGCACCAAGCTCATCCCGACAAGGTCATCATCAACCTCAAGATCACCATCATCAAACCCAAAAAGATCAAGAGGATTGGCTCACCTCTCAACAACCAAGAGAGATGGGTTTTGCAGAACCTCCATCACCAATCAGGTAACATGATGGATCATTTCCATATCAGCCTAAGGCTCAACCAAGGCTCACCTCTCAAATCCATGGTGAGAGAAGAGTGTTGCCCAAGAAACTAGAGTATAGACTCACCTCTCAACAACCAAGTGAGAGGGGTGTTGCCTATATCAATAGAGGCGAACTCACTTCTCAAGACCAAAGGAGAGAAAGGGGTATTGCCCAAGAAACTATACACATAGGGTTCAACCACCAAGATCAAAGCACATCTACAACACATCCATTATAGCAACAAGATCATATGTCCAACAAGATCAAAGGTGCAAACTAGAACAAGAAACATATCTAGTAAGGTGTATGGCCGATCAAGATGAAACATATCATGCAACAAGAAAGTAAGTAGTATAGCTAGGGTTAGGAGTTATGTAACCCGCCTTAAGCAAGATCCAGGCTCCTAGCACCAAGAAACACCTTTGGCCACCACAAGAGGGAGAAGAAGAAGACTCCAAAGAGAAGGATCGACCACCAAGCTTAGCTCCTCCAAGGGTATCAACCATCAAGGTTGCAAAGAAAAGGTGTCATTCACCAAGGAAGAGGGGAAACTAAGGAACTAAGGGGATCCTTAGCAAGAGAAAGGAGATACATATATAGAAGAGGGTGGAGGAGAAAACAAGGCAATGTGTCGCCCACCTAGGGACACTTATCCATGGGCAATGCCACCTTCTCATCCCACCTCATACACATGTCCAAGGAATTTGCTACATGCAAGCATCATGCACCAAGTGTCCACTAGAGTGGTGACACAAACGAAGCTAAGAGTCAAAGATGGTCCAAGGCTGACACACTCACTCCCGTACCCGACACAACCCCATGGGCGTCACACCCATGGCCTACACAAAGCTCTCTTACCTGATACATGGCCCAACAAGGCAAAGCAAGGCCCAAACAAAGCAAAACAAGGCCCAACAGAGCTCAACAAAGCCCAAGGCAACTCAAGAAACGAGCCCAAACCTTCCTCTCAACTCTAGAGGAAGCAAAAAGAGAGAAAACATCTCTCAAGGTGACAAATTTGATCATCAACCCTAAACTTAGGTTATATGCAAGTAGAACCTCCAACTCTCAACAAAGCACAAGCAAACCCTAATCACCACTAAAGGTGATTAGAAAGCAACTAAACACAAGGTTTAGGCAAAGCAAACATGATAAGCCCAAAATGGAGGTCATGGTCCTTACAAGCCATAAACCTCTACAAAGGGAGTTCGCCCCCGAAATCTGAAGAGAAAAGCAAGGGATACTTCCTCCTCATCTCTTCCTCGAGCTCCCATGTGGCTTACTCAACACCACATGATCTTCCTGCATCAGCACACATCCTAAGCCTTTCTTGGAAGCATCATAGAAAACAACATAGCCTTTCCCAGGCTCTGGCAGCACCAACACTGGAGCACTAGTCAACTTCTCCTTCAAACTTTGGAAAGCTTGCTAACAACAATCATCCCAAACAAAGGGTACATCCTTCCTGGTCATTTTGTCAACGACAATGCGATCATGCTGAAGTCCTTTATAAACCTTCAATAATATCCTGCTAAACCCAAAAAACTACAAACTTCTATCAGCATCTTTGGTTGCTCCCAATCTACAACTGACTCCACCTTCTTAGGGTCCACTCTGACTCCTTATGCAGATATCACAGGACCCAAGAAAGTCACTTCTTTCAACCAGAACTCACACTTACTAAACTTGGCATAAAACTGATGTTGGCGAAGAAGTGTTAAAGCTTGTCAAAGATGTTGTTCATGCTCTTGACTGTCCCAACTATAGATCAAGATGTCATCTACAAAAACCACAACAAACTGATCTAGAAACAGACAGAACACCCTATTCATCAGATCCATGAAAGCAGCAGGTGCATTGGTTAGTCCAAATGGCATAACCACAAACTCGAAGTGACCATACCTCATCCTAAACGTTGACTTGGGTATGTCATCCGCCTTAATCCTCAACTGATGATATCCAGACCATAGATCGATATTTGAGAACACTGCAGCACCACACAACTGATCAAACAGATCGTCTATCCTTAGTAATGGGTACTTGTTCTTGATCGTAACTTTTTTCAGCTGCCGATAATCTATACACAACCACATTGATCCATCCTTCTTCTTTACGAATAGGACAAGAGCACCCCACGATGATGTGCTCGCTCTGATGAAAACTTTATCCAAAAACTCCTGTAACTGCTTCTTCAGCTCTGCCATCTCGGTTGGGGCCATCTTGTACGGTGTATGTGCAACTAGTTGTGTTCTTGGTACCAGATTGATCTCAAAATCAATCTCTCAAGGTGGGGGAACACTGGGAAACTCATCTGGAAACACGTCTGCAAACTCTCAAACAACCGGCACCTCCTTAAGACGAGGACCTTTTGCCTTGGTATCCACAATGTGAGCTAGGAACACCTTACATCCTTGCCGCAACAAATTCTCTGCCACCATCGTTGACACTAAACACGTTAGAAGAATCTTCCTATCACCTTGGAAGATCTATCTTTCACCATCATCATCAAACACTACTTGCTTGGAACCATAGTCCAACACAACCTTATACTTCTCCAAGGTATCCATCCCAAGGATCACATCGAATCCATGCATCTCAAGTGTTATAAGATCCACTTGTATACTGTGTCCCAGAAAAGATAGAACACATGATGGGTACACCACTCGAAGCATCGAGGAACCATCAAGAGGGGTTTCTAAAAACATGCTACCTTTCTTACAACTAACAGGTAAAAGAAAACTATCAAGCGTACTACGTGCGATAAAAGAGTGCGTAGCACCCAGGTCAACCAGAACAAATATAAAACAAGAAGAAGACAAATTAGAATGAAATAACTCCAGCTGACCTGCCACAACTCACGGGTTGACTATCGCCTCTGGCTGACTCATAGCATAGAATCGAGCTGTTACTTGCTTTCCACGTCCTCTGCTCCTTTGAGCAGATGATCCTGCTTGCGATGCTTGACCACATCCTCACCCTCTGCTACCACTGGGTTGCTGTCTATCTGACCCTTGTTGATTCTGCCTCCGCTGTTGTGTTACTTCATCATCTTTCCTTGGGCAATTTGACCTCAAATGCCCGATCTGTCCACAGAGATAGCATGACTTGCCTTCTATCTGCAGCCTAGATGGCCCTGTCACTATTATCGAAGCTGTACTATGAGCTTTGGATGGAAAAAATCCACACCCTCTTCACTTACTTGGATACCACTAAGATGGGACATGAGAACTCTACATCGTGGAAGGTGTCAAAAACCTTGGCTTCTTAAAGCCATCCCTGTACTCTCAAGTCCTCAGAGGTGTTTTGATGATGTTTCACGATGTATAGCTGTTGTACTTTTGTTTATCCTGCTGCTGGCTTGATGTGGCCCGTTATGTATGTATAAATAGGTGATGAACTCTGGTGCTGAGAGGACAGCTTGTTCCTTTAAGCTGTGGACATATGTCCATGCTTGTGCATATTTATATAACATGTTTCCTTACAAGATGAGGATCTGAATGTAATAGTCCTTGTTCATCTGCTTTCCGCAAACAGTTTTAATTAACCCATGTTTTTGGTAATACATGTTTCCACACGTTTTCGCGTGGCACTTCATTGTCTGTGTGATAGCGAGACATGTCGCTACAAGTTTGGTATTAGAGCTCTAGGTTCGCTGAGTCTACAGGGATCTAGGACTAGGGTTGTGTCTGTTCTTGTGAGATTTCCAGATTTTCTTACAATAATTTTCTTTCCTCGGTGGAAGAAAAAGCTTAAAGATGTCTGGAAACCATGAAGAACATGCTGCCGAGAGTAGTGATGCTGCATCAGTTGATGGAGCAAGAGTCCAGACACATGAAGATCGGGTGCCTGAGGTCCCCCAACTTGAACCATCCATTCTCAAAAAACCTACCTACTAGAAGCTTATGGGCAGTTGATGGCTACAACAGATCACATGGTGGAAAGATTACCAGTGCCTCCATTGAGACCACATGCTCCCCATGGTGAAACGTCGGGTATTGGGAAGACCTTTAAGCGGCTTTGCCGAGTCTGAGCTTCAGATTATGCTGAAACGGCTGGTCCAGCAGATGCAGATCTGTGGCTGATAGGTCTCAAGAAGGCCTTCCTGATCCTCGACATCCTTGAAGCAGACAAAGTAAAGAACATTGTCTACCTTCTGAAAGGTAGTGCTGGCCACTGGTGGGCCATCGAGGAGGATAAGTGACCCGGTGAGGTGATCGGTTGGGAGGTTTTCCAGTGAGAGTTCATCAATAGATACTTCCCAAAGACGTATCTGGATGAGAAGATCAACCAGTTTGAGCATATGCTCTAAGGATCGATGAGCATCACTGAGTATGATGCCAAGTTTATGGACATGCAAAGGTTTTGTCCTCACATGGCAACAATAGATGATGAGAGAATTAGGCAGTTTGAGTGCTAAGCTATCGACACCTGCTGCTGCTTTAGAAAATCAGGAGCAGTTTGCCATGTTCGTGGAGTCCGTCCGAAGGATTGAATGGTCTGTTAGGGAGAAAAGGGAGTCCATGACCAGGAAAAGGCCTTCTCAGTTCTAGAGATAGAGGTCTGATGGCTTCAAGAAGCCAAGGTTTTCGACACCTTCCACAATGTAGAGTTCTCGTGTTCCATCTCAGTGGTCTCTAAGTAAGGGAAGAGGGTGTGGATTTTCACCATCCAAAGCTCATAGTACAACTTCAGTAACAGTGACAGGGTTATCTAGGCCATAGATAGAAGGCAGGTCATGCTATCTCTATGGACAGACCGGGCATTTGAGGTCAAATTGCCCAAGGAAAGATGATGAAGTAACACAACATCCGAGGTAGAATCAGCAAGGGTTATATAGACATCAGCCCAGTGGTAGCAGAGGGAAAGGACGCGGTCAAGCATCACAAGTGGGATCATCTGCTCAAGGGAGAAGAGGACGTGGACAACAAGCAACGACTCAATTCTATGCTATGAGTCAGCCGGAGGCGATAGTCAACCCCCGAATTGTGGCAGGTCATATGGAGTTATTTCATTTTGATTTGTCTTCTTCTTGCTTTATATCTGTTCTGGTTGACCCAGGTGCTACAAACGCTTTTATCGCACGTAGTACACTTGATAGCTGTCTTTTACCTGTTAGTTGTAAGAAAGATAGCCTGTTGTTAGAAACCCCTCTTGATGGTTCCTCGATGCTTCAAGAGGTGTGTCCATCTTGTGTTCTATCTTTTTCGAGACACAATATACAAGTGGATCTTATACCACTTGAGATGCATGGATTCAATGTGATCCTTAGGATGGATACCTTGGAGAAGTATAAGGTTGTGTTGGACTGTGGTTCCAAGCAAGCAGTGTTTGATGACAATGGTGAAAGATGGATCTTCCAAGGTGATAGGAAGATTCTTCTAACGTGTTTAGTGTCAGTGATGGTGTAAGAGAAGTTGCTACAGCAAGGATGTAAGGCATTCCTAGCTCACGTTGTGGATACAAGGTGAAAGGTCCTAGCATTAAGTAGGTGCCGGTTGTCTGAGAGTTTGTGGACATGTTTCTAGATGAGTTTCCCGATGTTCCCTCACCTCGAGAGATTGATTTTTAGATCAATCTGGTACCAAGAACACAACCAGTTGCACAGACACCGTACATGATGGCTCCATCCGAGATGACAGAGTTGAAGAAGCAGTTACAGGAGTTGTTGGATAAAGGTTTCATCAGAGCGAGCACATTGTCGTGGGGTGCTCCGGTCCTGTTCTTAAAGAAGAAGGATGGATCGATGCGGTTATGTATAGATTACTGGCAGTTAAACAAAGTCACGATCAAGAACAAGTACCCATTGTCGAGGATAGACGATCTATTTGATTAGTTGTGTGGCACTGTAGTGTTTTCAAAGATCGATCTACGGTCTAGATACCATCAGTTGAGGATTAAGGCAGATGACATACCAAAGTTAGCGTTTAGGATGAGGTATGGTCACTTCGAGTTTGTGGTTATGCCATTTGGGCTAACCAACGCACCTGCTACTTTCATGGATCTGATGAACAGGGTGTTCTGTCTGTTTCTAGATCAGTTTGTTGTAGTTTTCATAGATGACATCTTGATCTATAGTCAGGACAATCAAGAGCATGGACAACATCTTCGACAAGCATTGACTCTTCTTTGCCAATACCAGTTATATGTTAAGTTTAGTAAGTGTGAGTTCTGGTTGAGGAAGTGACTTTCTTGGGTCACGTGATACCTACTGAAGGAGTCAGAGTGGACCCCAAGAAAGTGGAGTCAGTTGCAGATTGGGAGCAACCAAAGACACCAACAGAAGTTCGTAGTTTTCTGGATCTAGCAGGATACTACCCAAGGTTTATAAGGGACTTCAGTGTGATCACGTTGCCATTGACAAAGTTGACCAGGAAGGATGTACCTTTTGTTTGGGATGATCATTGCTAGCAAGCTTTCCAAAGTTTGAAGGAGAAGCTGACTAGTGCTCCAGTATTGGTGCTGCTAGAGCTTGGGAAAGGCTATGTTGTTTTCTGCGATGCTTCCAAGAAAGGCTTAGGATGTGTGCTGATGTAGGAAGATCATGTGGTTTCTTTTGCTTCGTGACAACTTAAGAAACATGAGGAGAATTATCCAACACATGATTTGGAGCTGGCGGTGGTGGTTCATGTGTTAAAGATCTGGAGACACTATCTTTATGGGGAAGTATGTCAGATCTTTACAGATCATAAAAACTTGAAGTACATCTTCTCGCAGAGTGAGATGAACATGCGACAACGTCACTGGATGGAGCTGATCAATGATTATGATTGCACCATTGAGTATCATCCTGGTAAGGCGAATGTGGTAGCTGATGCGCTTAGCAGAAAGTCTTCTTCTCTTCCTATGAAGAAGGCACAATTGAGTTCCTTGGTATGCCATAGGCCGGATATGTTTGTTTCTTTGCGGCATATGAATGTACAGTTAGAAGTTTCCTTGTTAGCAGGACTGTTGGCACAGATGCAAGTAAAGCCTACGCTGAGACAGTAGATCAAAGACACACAATAGGCAGATGATACAGTGCAGTTGATCAGATCAGAGTGCGGCAGCAAAAAGCGTGATGGGTTCCATGAGTCCAAAGATGAACTAGTTTGTTATCATAATAGGATGATGGTCCCCGATGTTGATGATCTGAGAAAGCTAGTACTCGAGGAAGAACACACATCAATGTATGCTATGCATCCATGAGTCACCAAGATGTATCATAATCTGAAGGATCTGTATTGGTGGCCTAGTTTAAAGAAGGATGTAGCTGAGTTTGTGGCTAGGTGTGCGATACACCAGCAAGTCAAGGCTGAGCATCAGAAGCCGACAGGTACATTGCAACCCATGCCGATACCACAGGGGAAATGGGATCATATAACCATGGATTTCATAGTCAGTCTGCCAAGGACAGCTAAGAATCATGATTCCATTTGGGTGATAGTGGACAGATTGACAAAGTCTGTGCACTTCATACCGGTAAGGACAACGTATACAATAGAGAAGATGCTCAGGTGTATGTAGATGAGATGGTTCGTTTGCACAGTGTACCAACAACGATAGTTTCTGATAGAGGTCCTCAGTTCATGATTCATTTCTGGGAACAGTTGCACAAAGTGTTGGGAACGTAGTTGAGGTTCAATACTACTTTCCACCCGCAGACAGATGGGCAGTCTGAAAGGACTATTTAGACTTTGGAGGATCTTCTCCGAGCTTGTCTTTTGTAGTTCTTAGGCAGTTGGGATGTACATCTCAATTTGATAGAGTTCACCTACAACATTAGTTACCAACGGAGCATCGACATGGCTCCTTATGAGGCCTTATATGGCAGGAAGTGTAGATCTCCTCTATGTTGGTATGAGTCTAGTGAGTATCAGCTTTTTGGGTACCGAGTTAGTGCAGCAGACAACAGAGAAGATCAGAGTGATACAACAATAGTTGAAAGCGGCACAGGACAGACAGAAGTCGTACCTAGATAATCTCCGCCGACCTTTAGAGTTCCAGGTGGGAGACAAGGTGTATCTTAAGGTCTCACCATGGAAAGGTGTGTTAAGGTTTGACCGGAAAGGCAAACTAGCACCCAGGTATATGGGGCCATACCCGGTAATAGCACGTGTTGGAAAGGTAGCTTATAAGTTAGAGATGCCGCCAGAGTTGCACAGGTTACATCCGGTGTTCCATATCAGCATGCTGAAGAAAAGTCATCTGGACACAGGGACAGTGATACAACCAGTGGAGGTTGAGCTCGATGAAGATGTGACCTACAAGGAAGGTCCAGTGATGATCCTTGAAAGAAGAGTAAGGAAGTTAAAAAGGAAAGACCTGGTTCTTATGAAGGTTCTTTGGCATCATCGTGGTGTTGAGGAAGCCACATGGGAGCTTGAGGAAGAGATGAGGAGGAAGTATCCCTCACTTTTCTCTTCGGATTTCGGGGGCGAAATCCCTTTATAGAGGTTTATGGCTTGTAAGGACCCTGACCTTCATTTTGGGCTTATCCTGTTTGCTTTTCCTAAACCTTATGTTTAGTTGCTTGCTAATCACCTTTAGTGGTGATTAGGGTTTGCTTGTGCTTTGTTGAGAGTTGGAGGTGCTACTTGCATATAACCTAAGTTTAGGGTTGATGAGAAAGTTTGTCACTTTAAGAGATGTCTCTCTCTCCTTCCATCCTCTAGAGTGGAGAGGATGGGTTGAGCACGTTGCTTGAGTTGCCTTGGGATTTGTTGAGCTCTGTTGGGCCTTTTTTTTCTTTGTTTAGGCCTTGCTTTGCCTTGTTGGACCCTGTATCAGGCAAGAGAGCTTTGTGTCAGCCATGGGTGTACCACCCATGGTACCTCCCATGGGCCTGTGTCGGGCAAGGGAGTGAGGTGTATCGGCCATGGACCATCTTTGACTCTTAGCTTCATTTGTGTCACCACTCTAGTGGACACTTGGTGCATGATGCTTGCATGTGGCAATTGCCTTGACATGTGTATGAGATGGGATGAGAAGGTGGCACTACCCATGGACAAGTGTCCCTAGGTGGGTGACACATTGCCTTGTTTTCTCCTCCACCCTGTTCTATATATGTATATCCTTTCTCTTGCTAAGGATCCCTTTAGTTCCTTAGTTTCCCCTCTTCCTTAGTGAATGACACCTCTCCTTTGCAACCTTGGTGGCCGATACCCTTGGAGGATCTAAGCTTGGTGGTCGATCCTTCTCTTTGGAGTCTTCTTCTTCTTCCTCTTGTGGTGGCCGAAGGTGTTTCTTGGTGCTAGGATCTTGGAGCTTGATTAAGGTGGGTTACATAACTCCTAACCCTATCTATACTACTTCCTTTCTTGTTGCATGATATGTTTCATCTTGATCGACCATACTCCTTGCTAGATATGTTTCTTGCTCTAGTTTGCACCTTTGATCTTGTTGGATATATGATCTTGGTGCTTTAATGGATATGTTGTAGATGTGCTTTGATCTTGGTGGCCGAACCTTATGTGTAGAGTTTCTTGGGCAATACCCCTTTTCTCTCCTTTGGTCTTGAGAAGTGAGTTCAACTCTAGTGATATAGGCAACACCCCTTTCACTTGGTTGTTGAGAGGTGAGTCTATATGTAACATCCCTGACCTGGGTTATGCCTTAACCCTAGATGTTTTGTTTAATAAAGTTGATTATATGCTTGATCTTATCTTTTGAAAAGTAATTAAGGCTCAAGAGGAACTTATGTTTCAGTTTTAGTCCTTTTTGAATAATGTTGAAATCAATATTTTGCTTGTTTTGGACTAATGTGCAAATTACCCAAGTTGAGGGGTTAAATTGAAAATTATACATGATAAAATGTTCCTCAGATGTTGAAGCATCATAGGAATGAGTATGGTGCAGTGGTATGGCTTCCACAAGCTTGAGCACCAAGATAGAGCTTGCTGAGCAATCTTTGTGCATTAAAACCTAGTTTTGGTGTAATGTGCAATTTACCCAAAACCTAGGGTTCAATATGCAAAATACCACTTTAAGAGGGTCCCTCATGATTCTTTTAATCATTTAGAGAAAATAATTTTAAAGGGGCGCCTCATTTGAATCACTTTGGAGGAGAGAGAATCTTGATATTAAAATAATCAAGATTTAAGCATAATTGAAACCCTAATTCAATTTAATGCAAAAATAAATATATTAATTGAAGTGCCCTTCAACCAAAATTTAGATGGTTGAAATTGCATAAGTGTAGAATTCCTTGTGCTTTGCAAAGGCCACGAAATATCCTAAGTGAGTGGAGAGCCCACTCACATTATTTAAAAGAAAAGTAATATCCACTCAATTTTGGATATTATTATTATAATGGTTAAGGTGATTAATTTCTTTTCCTTTAATTCATGGATAAAGAAGAGGATTGAATAGGGGAAGAGGATGACTTTGTGGGCAAGGAGTTGAGGGGGATATGTGGCATCAATTTAAGAAAATAAAGGAATTTATTATTACTTTCT
The DNA here is from genome assembly GCA_963693085.1 of Alisma plantago-aquatica. Taxonomy (NCBI): domain Eukaryota; kingdom Viridiplantae; phylum Streptophyta; class Magnoliopsida; order Alismatales; family Alismataceae; genus Alisma; species Alisma plantago-aquatica. The sequence continues at coordinate 423,544,274 of OY856414.1, read as the reverse complement.
CTCTCATTGATTTTTCTTATATACATCCCATTTTTAAGCCAAATGAAAGGATTTCTCGATCCTTTTTCTTTCCTTGCTTTGGTGAACACTAAGGGAGCTAAGGAGCAACAGGAGGACTAACTACAACCTATAGGTAAGCTCCTTAATCATCTTCAACATTGATTCCCTGGTGGAAATTGAAAATCAATGCTTGCTTTCTTCTTTTCTTCATTCAATCTTCAACTCTAGCCATTCCTTTCCACTCAAAAGCTTGAGGATGAGCCTTGGGAGGTTGTGAAAGCTTCATTCACCATTGGAGACATGGAGCTTGAAGCTTGGATTCAGTTTTGAAGGTGGGTTATATAACTTGAACCCTTAAATGTTATTATTACATTCAATTCTTCATCACTTGTTAATCGTTTGGTTCTTCTTGAAATTCCTTTGATCAAATTGAGGAATTATCATAAAAATGGCAGTAGCTTTTGAAAGGATCGAAGCTTGATGATGATGACATCATCCTAAGCACACACCTTAACAAATATCTAGTGCAAACGGTTTCAATGACTTGAGATCAAATGGTCTCAAGATCGTTTGAAACCAAATAGTTTCAAAACCGTTTGGGATCAAACGGTCTTAAGACCGTTTAAGGTCAAACGACCTCAAAACCATTTAAGGTCAGGTGTTGTTATAAATTGATGATGATCCAATGGTTTTTAATTGAATTAATTTCAAAATGGGTCAATACTTTTGGGCTTCTTAATTGCAAACCCTAAATCAATTTGTTGAAGAAACCCTAATTGAATTCAATCAATTTCAGTGTTTGGATGGGTCAAACGGTCTCAAGACCATTTGACACCAAACTGTCTCAAGACCGTTTGAGGTCAAACGACCTCAAGAAAATTTGAGGTCAAACGACCTCAAGACCATTTGAGGTCAGTTGAGGTCATGATTGAATGGAGATTGAATTGTTTCAATTGAAGTAATTCCAATGATTACAATAATTGATGGGTTGAATAATTGGAACACTATTTGATTGATTGAAAGTAACCCAAATGATTCATTCAGTTTCAAGAGGTTTTGGACCAAACAGTCTTGAGACCGTTTGAGTCCAAACGGTCTTGAAACTGTTTGGAATCAAACGGTCTCAAAACCGTTTGAATGACCAAGTGGTTTCAATTTTCAAATGGTTTCAACCATTGGTTTGTCCAATCGATCTTAGTGAAGAATTGTTCAAACAATTTCTAATGTTGAGTGCCCAGATGGTTTCAAAACTGTTTGGAGGGAAAATGGTCTTAACCCTAGATGTCCAAACGGTTTCAAAACCGTTTGGAGGGCAATTGACTTCAAACCGTTTGGAGATTTAAAGGTCAAAACCAAATGGAGGTTCAACATATATAAAATTGATTGAAGACTTAAAGTGATGAAAGATCAGTTGATCCCATGATTGATAACAATGATTATCAAAGATAAGTACAATGGTTGAATCCCGAATGTACTTAGATGATTGGTATCCTTAGAGGGGCTAACCTTTGATGCTTATGAAAGCAATGACTCAATTCATTATGCTAACCTTAAATGCATGTTTTTGAATAAAAGGGTTGACTCAATCTAATAGAGATTGGAGTAATGAACATACTACAGAAGATGAGAGAGAGAAATTCATACATGTATAATAATCATGTAGCAATCCAGCCTCAACACATTCAAAATAAATAGAATATGTAATTAGGGTATGATCCTTGATAAAGAGATCATAAAACCCTAATTGAGGTGATTGATGAACCTAAACCCTAATTTAGGGAAGATCTATGTTAAACCCTAATCTAGGGTGATGGTGTGACCCTAATTTAGGGTAATAACACGAGAAACCCTAATTGAGGGTGATGTCATGAGAAACCCTAATTGAGGGTGATGTCATGAGAAACCCTAATTGAGGGTGATGTTATGAGAAACCCTAATTGAGGGTGATGTTATGAGAAACCGTAATCTAGGGTGATGGTGTGACCCTAATTTAGGGTAATGACATGAGAAACCCTAATTGAGGGTGATGTCATGAGAAACCCTAATTGAGGGTGATGTCATGAGAAACCCTAATTGAGGGTGATGTTATGAGAAACCCAAATTGAGGGTGATGTTATGAGAAACCCTAATCAAGGGTTATGTTAAGTGAAACCCTAATCCAGAGATGTAATGTGAAACCCTAATCAAGGGTGAAGCCATATGAAACCCTATGTGAGGGTGATATCATGTGGAACCCTAATTAAGGGTGATATCAAGTGAGACCTTAATACCATGATGTGATGTGAAACTCAATCCTAAGGTGATGTTATGTAATGAAATATGAAACCTTAATATGAAATCCTAACCCTGATAAAGGGTAAAGGTATGTGAAGCCCTAATCTTGGGTTATAGTGTATGAAACCCTAATTTTGGGAAATATGATGATAAACCATAACACTAATGTTGGGTAGTGGTATGAGTATTCCTAATTGACATAAATTGGGAAATCCTAACTCTACTCTTACATTGCATAAGTGTTGATAAGTAATTGATATAACTGCTATCATGTGCATTAATCATGCATGTATCATGAGATGTTGGACATATCCAGGTATGAGCTATGATGTTTTACTATTGGAATTGTTTTATGGGCCTTGTGAGCCATAATATGCCATGTTGCCTAGTGAAAGGTAACAAGAGATTAATGGGCTTTAAGAGCCATGTGAAATGCCTGCATTGCAAATATTATGTTTACCTTGGTCAGATGACCTGAAGGCATTAAGTTACCTGATAAGTAGTAACAAGTGTTTTGTTAAATTGAGGGTTTGAATACCCATATTCCATAATCATGATGATAAAATTTTAATGGATGAGAATGCCCCTGATGTGACAAGGGATATTGAAATCCCAATGTTTTATAAAGTTTTAAAAAGGACTTGATAGAAGTAATACTTATTCTTTGTATCATTTGTTATAATGAATTATGTTTGAAAACCTGATTGATGCTAAAAGAATATGAAAATTTACTTAATTAATCAAGTGAAATATTATCATGTAGAGCCCTGGCCATAGATCCATCATCGTCAGTAGTTTGGTGATGGTGAAACAGGTTTTCCTACGGGAACTCATGGAGGGCATACTTTTGAGTATGTGGGGGTTATGGGCGCAAATATCCTTACACCCTAATGGAAGAATTGATGTGAGGTAAACATTAAATCTCTCAATCCTTCATTATATATGACGGGATGGATGTATCACTAATCTCCCGAATGCCGGGATGGATGTATCACTAATCTCCCAATGATGTTAATACCGGATCGATGTGAGATAAATATGAAATCTCTCTATTGCGAAGAGAGTACAACATGCCACTATAACTCTAATAGTGAAGTTGCCAGTATACCCTGGAAAGCTATTTAGCAGAGACATAAGATGTCCTGCATTTGGTCCTCACACTGACTAAGGAAGATGAGGTCATGGGAATCCGGCTCTTCTATTGAGCTATGTATGGTACTGATTTCAATTTTGCAATGGTCGGTTGGAGTATGAGCGGCATACCTCATCTCCTCATGGCTTAAGTATGATTAAAATGTAATCAGACGTGTAGCGTATTTTCTTAAGATTGAAATATGAGAATCATTGGTTTATGATATCTTGATTAGTATATTTAGATGGATAAATGCTATACATGTTCTTCATATTCCTTATCGAATAATGACATACTGCTTTACTAAGTTACAAGATGAAATACCTTGAAGAAGAACATTTCTATAATATGCTTAGATAATTGATTTATCTAATGTTGAATACTTATGATTCTTCTGCTCAGTTTTATTCTATTAACTGCAATAATAATATTTCTGGCGGAGAGTTATATCTCTCGCTGGGACAATTTCAATTGTCTCACCCCCGTGGGATCCAACTTTTTAGGTGGACGTAGAAGAAGAAGCAGAAACCCTACAGTGGGTGAAGAACAACAACAGCAGCAACCGGGACAGCAGTGACATCCAGGTGGAGATACTAGTTGTCATGTCTGTACATAGAGTCCTATGTGTCATCTCTATACTCTCAGGTCCTAGGAGTTAGTAGTTAGTTAATATTGATCTGATATTTTGGCTTGATGCCTCGAGATTTTATACTACCTATGTACAGTTTAATAGGGCAGTTGATGTTTGTAACTCTCTAAAAGAAATGGTACAAGAGACATACTGGTGAACCAGAATGTAATTTAATTACTTTGGTTCTTGTTATAAGAGTTTTCCTGTGTTTGGATCTCTTTGTAAAAGGTTTTAATTTTTAGTGATTTTTAGTAATCCGCTACAGATTATTCGCTTCTGCTTAAGTAAATTATGTTTTTGTAAGTTGGATGCCACAATTGGTTGGTATCACAGCTCTAGGTTCGCTGAGTCTATAGAGACATATGATTAAGGTTGTTGAGTCTATTCTAGTGTCTTCTAGTTGTCTGATAGTGTCTTCTGCTCATATAGGAGGAGACGAAGGACTTGAAGATGTCTAGATCACACGATGAACATGCTACTGAGAGAAGCATTGCTGCACCAGGAAGAGGTGCAAGGGACCTAGCTAGGGATGAACTAGAACCTAAACACCCCCAATATGACCCAACCATGATAGAGAATACTGCCTTCCATGATCTGTTTGGGTAGTTCATGGCAACAATGATGCACATGGCGGATAGAATACCACTACCTACACCTAGGGCACCAGCTCACCATGAAGGACAGGGAGCTGATAAGACATTTGAACGACTTCGCCGGGTTGGAGCCACATAATATGATGGAACAGTTGACCCAACAAATGTAGACATGTGGCTGACTGAGCTAGAGAAGGCCTTCAGAATCCTTAATATCCCAGAAGCTGAGAAGGTTAGACATGCATTGTACCTTCTTAAGGGGAGTGCTGGCCACTGGTGGACCATAGAAGAAGGAAAGAGACCAGGTGTTGAGATCAGATGGAAAGTATTCCGAAGAGAATTCATCAGTAGATATTTCCCTAAGACATTTCTAGATGAGAAGATCTCTTAGTTTGAGAGGTTAAGGCAAGGACCAATGAACATTAGCGAGTATGAGGGTAAGTTCATGGAGCTTTTGCGGTTCTGTCCACATATGGTAGCTACTGATGAAGAAAGAATTCATCATTTTGAGAAGGGGTTAAATGCTGATTTGACCACTCCTGTGTCTACCTTAGAGAATAGGGAGAGGTTTGCTACTTTTGTGGAGTCCATCAGGTAGATAGAAAGGTCTGTGATTGAGAAGAGACATACCAGTAGTAAGAAGGTGTATGCTCAGTTTCAAGGACAAGGGTCCAAAAGTTTCAAGAAACCGAGGTTTTATGCACCAATAGAACCACCAAGATGCAATACCCAGATGCAATGGACGTCAAATAGGGGTAGAGGCTGTAGTTTACCACCGGAGGGAGCCCATAGCTCAGCATCAGTATCGGTGAGAGGACCACCTAGGCCACAGTCAGGGAGTAGAGGATGTTTTATTTGTGAAAAGATGGGACATTTGATGAAAGATTGTCGGGCTAGAGAAGCAAGTGTGACTCAAACTCAGAGGCAAAGTCAGCAAGGCTCTTAGAGGTGATAGTTTCCAAGTGGAGCTAGAGGACGTAGACAAGCATCCCAAGATGGATCATCAACACCCAAAAACCGAGCATCGGGTCAACAATAAGCAATGACTAGATTCTATGCGATGAATCAGCCTGATGCAGTAGTTAACCCAAGGGTTGTGACAGGTCAGATGGAACTATTTTATTTTGATATGTCTACATCCTGCTTTGTATCTGTTTTAATTGATCCGGGTGCTACGCATTCCTTTATCACTATAAGAGTGATCTTTGACTGCAACATGACTGTCAGTCATAGAGCAGATAGTCTGTTATTAGAAACCCCTTTATTGGGATCTGCAGTACTGCGGGAGGTGTGTTCTCCTTGCATTCTTTCCTTTTCTGAACATCACATTCATGTGGATCTTATACCACTTGAGATGCACAGGTTTGACAAAATTTTGGGATGGACACCTTAGAAAAGTATAAGGTTGTCTTGGATTGTGAGTCCAAGCAAGCTGTGTTCACTGATGATGGTGACACATGGATCTGTTAGGGAGATAGAAAGATTCTTCCAACCTGTCTTGTGTCAGCCATGGTAGCTGAAAAGCTGATGAGGCAAGGATGCTTTGCATTCTTGGCACATGTGGTAGACACCACAATGGAGAGTTCTAATCTTTCTGAAGTTCTGATAGTCAGGGAGTTTGAAGATGTATTCCCTGAAGAACTTACAGGTGTACCTCTACCCCGAGAGATTGATTTTGAAATTAATCTAATCCTGGGAACACAACCAATAGAACAAACACCATATAGAATGGCACCTACTGAGATGGCAGAGCTCAAGAAATAGCTTTAGGAGTTGCTTGAGAAAGGTTTTATCTGGCTGAGTACTTCACCATGGGGTGCTCTAGTTCTCTTTGTTAAGAAAAAGGATGGATCGATGCGACTATGCATTGATTACAGAAAATTGAATAAAGTAACTATAAAGAACAAGTATCCTCTGCCAAGGATAGATGACTTGTTTGATCAGTTGCATGGTGCACCTATCTTTTATAAGATAGATTTGAGATCAGGATACCATCAGTTGTGTATCAAGGAGAGTGACATACCTAAGTCTGCCTTTAGGACAAGGTATGGTCACTATGAGTTCATAGTTATGTCATTTGGACTAAGTAATGCACCAGCTGCATTTATGGAACTCATGAATAGAATCTTTCGACCTTTTCTTGATCAATTCATCATAGTCTTCATAGATGACATCTTGATATACAATAGAGATGCTCAACAACATGAGCAACACCTCTGTCAGGCTTTAGCTTTGCTAAGAGAGCATAAGTTGTATGCTAAGTTTGGAAAATGCGAGTTCTGGTTACCAGAAGTTTCTTTTCTAGGACACGTAATATCTGCCTCAGGTATCTGTGTTGATCCTAAGAAGGTAGAATCTATCCTACAATGAGAACAACAAAAGATACCAATGGAGATACGTAGTTTCCTAGGACTGGCAGGATATTACAGGAGGTTCATTAAGAACTTCAGTTCTATAGCTTTACCCCTAACCAAGTTGACCAGGAAGTAGGTTCCTTTTGTCTGGAATGACAAATGTCAACATTCCTTCCAGTTGCTGAAAGAAAGGTTGACAAGTGCACCTGTGCTGGTGTTACCTAAGCAAGGGAAGGGGTACATAGTTTTCTGTGATGCATCTAAGAATGGTCTAGGATGTGTGTTGATGCAGGATAATCAAGTGATTTCTTTTGTCTCTCGACAGATTAAGAAACACGAGATGAATTATCCAACACATGATCTAGAGCTAGCTATTGTGGTTAATGCTTTGAAGATCTGGAGACATTATCTTTATGGAGAAATATTCCAGATTTTCACAGACTATAAGAATCTAAAGTATATCTTCTCACAACATGAGTTGAATATGAGACAACGACACTGGATGGAGTTAATCAAGGACTACGATTGTACAATTGATTATCATCTAGGGAAGGCTAATGTAATGGCTGATGCACTAAGTAGGAAATCATCATCATCCACCCTAAATAAAGCAGAGTTGAACTCCTTAGTGTGCTCTAAGAGAGATATGCTTATCTCCTTAAGGCAAGACAATATACAACTTAAGGTATCGTTGCTAGCCGGGCTGTTAGCTGAGATGCACACAAAACCTACTCTGAGATAGTAGATTAAAGAAGCACAACAAGCTGATACCGTGGTTCAGCAAATAAGGTCAGAGTATGGTAGTGAGAAATGGGATGGCTTTCATGAGTCAGAGGATCAGGTAGTCTGTTACCATGGTAGGATGGTGGTACCTGATGCCAATAACTTAAGGAAGTTAGTCTTGGAAGAAGCTCATTCTTTGATGTATGCAATGCATCTAGGGAGCACCAAAATGTATCATAACTTGAAGGATATCTATTGGTGGCCATGATTGAAGAAGGATGTAGCTGAGTTTGTTATGTGGTGTCCGGTGTATTAGCAGGTTAAAGCTGAACATCAAAAGCCCGTAGGAACAATGCAACCTTTGCCTATACCACAGTGGAAATGGGATCATGTGACCATGGACTTTGTGGTTGGTTTGCCTACAACAACCAAAGGTCATGATTCCATATGGGTGATAGTTGATAGGTTGACTGAGACAACACATTTCCTTCCTGTCAAAACAACCTACACTACTGAGAAGCTTGCACAGATATATGTAGATGAGATAGTGCGGTTGCACGGGGTCCCAGTTACTATTGTTTCTGATAGAGTTCCCCAGTTCACGAGTCATTTTTGGGAACGACTACATAAAGCTTTGGGTACGTAGTTAAGGTTTAGTACAACCTTTCACCCACAGACAGATGGACAATCTGAGAGGACCATACAAACCTTGGAGGATTTGCTTAGGTCATGTGTCCTTCAGTTTGTAGGAAGTTGGGATCTACATCTGAGCTTGATAGAATTTTCTTACAATAATAGCTATCAACATAGTATTGATATGGCACCATATGAAGCATTATATGGTAGACGTTGTAGATATCCTTTATGTTGGTATGAAACAAGAGAAAATCAACTTTTGGGTCCTGAGCTTGTGCAGCAGACAACTGAGAAGATTAAGGTAATACAACAACAGTTAAAGACTGCACATGATAGACATAAGTCGTACGCTGACAAACGGCAAAGACCTTTAGAATTCCAAGTTGGAGAAAGAGTATATCTCAAAGTCTCACCTTGGAAAGGAGTCCTTAGTTTTGGAAGGAGAGGAAAGTTACCTCCTAGATTTATGGGGCCTTATCCAATCATTGAATGGATTGGAAAGGTAGCCTATAAGATGGAGTTGACACCTGAGTTGCATAAGTTGCATCCAGTGTTCCATATCTCCATGCTGAGAAAGTGTCATCCTGACACAGAGTCAGTTCTGCAACTTGTTGAGGTAGAATTAAATGATGACATATCATATGTTGAAGGACCTGTGATGATCATTCATAAGAGAATTAAAAAGCTGAAAAAGAAATACATATGTCTTGTGAAAGTTCTTTGGCATCACCGTGGCGTTGAAGAAGCTACGTGGGAACTAGAGGAAGAGATGAGGAGGAAGTACCCTTCTCTTTTCTCTTAATGTTTTCGTGGATGATTTCGGGGACGAAATCCCTGTTAGGGGTGGATAATTTGTAACATCCCTGACCTGGGTTATGCCTTAACCCTAGATGTTTTGTTTAATAAAGTTGATTATATGCTTGCTCTTATCTTTTGAAAAGTAATTAAGGCTCAAGCGGAACTTATGTTTCAATTTTAGTCCTTTTTGAATAATGTTGAAATCAATATTTTGCTTGTTTTGGACTAATGTGCAAATTACCAAAGTTGAGGGGTTAACTTGCAAATTGTACATGTTAAAATGTTCCTCAGATGTTGAAGCATCATAGGAATGAGTATGATGCAGTTGTATGGCTTCCACAAGCTTGAGCACCAAGATAGAGTTTGCTGAGCAATCTTTGTGCATTAAAACCTAGTTTTGGTGTAATGTGCAATTTACCAAAAACCTAGGGTTCAATATGCAAAATACCACTTCAAGAGGGTCCCTCATTATTCTTGGCATCATGTAGAGAAAATAATTTGAAAGGGGCGCCTCATTTGAATCACTTTGGAGGAGAGAGAATCTTGATATTAAAAATAATCAAGATTTAAGCATAATTAAAACCCTAATTCAATTTAATGCAAAAATAAATATATTAATTGAAGTGCCCTTCAACCAAAATTGAGATGGTTGAAATTGTATAAGTGTATACATCCTTGTGCCTTGCAAAGTCCACGAAATATCCTAAGTGAGTGGAGAGCCCACTCACATTATTTAAAAGAAAAGTAATATCCACTCAATTTTGGATATTATTATTATAATGGTTAAGGTGCTTAATTTCTTTTCCTTTAATTCATGGATAAAGTAGAGGATTTCAAAGGGGAAGAGGATGACTTCGTGGGAAAGGAGTTTAGGGGGATATGTGGCATCAATTTAAGAAAATAAAGGAATTAATTATTACTTTCTCTCTCATTGATTTTTCTTATATACTTCCCATTTCTAAGCCAAATGAAAGGATTTCTCGATCCTTTTTCTTTCCTTGCTTTGATTGAACACTAAGGGAGCTAAGGAGCAACTGGAGGACGAACTACAACCTATAGGTAATGATAACCTCCAATTTTGGATGTTTACCTTAGTCTTTTCTTTAGTTTTCCATACTCTTTCTCAATTAGAATTAGCCTTAATCCCTAAATATTCCCTCTTATTGTAAATATACCATCAGACTAACTTTTCCTCTTTATATCTGCAGAAAAAGACATAAAAAAATCATAAAAGACTAAATCAACCTCAAGACCGCATGGACTCAAACGGTCCCAAGACCGCATGAAGCCAAATGGTCCCGAGACCGCATGAAGCCAAACGGTCTTGAGGTCCAAACGGTCTCAAGGTCCAAACGGTCTTGAAGTCCAAACGGTCTCAAGGTCAAAACGGTCTTGAGGTCCAAACGGTCCTGAGGTCCAAACGGTCTCCAAACCGTTTGGACTTCACTTAAGGCCTATAAATAAGACCCCAAGGGTCCATCACGAGATATCAAGTGTTCAGACGTCCAAAGGCTGCCTCAATCACTCCAGAGCAAATCCGACTTCCATCCTCTGCGCAGGGGCTGCCGGTCTGAAACCCATACTCCATCTCGAAGCTGCTTTCTATCTCTCCGCCAAAGAAGGTGGGAAGAGGGAGATCTCATCATCAAGCAACCTGTGAAGCTGGTGGATCGTGCCTCTCTCCAAGGGGTTGACTTTCCTCTCTCCTTTGTGGGGATGACGCTCTCTCTCTCTCTTCTTGCCTCCTTCCTTGTCCTAGTCATGAGCGAGTAGTCTCTCTCACTAGGGTGGGGGGAGTAGCCCTGCTACCCATGTTTTCATATCATGCAAATGTAATCCATAAGTTGTAATATAGAGTTCATATCTTTTCAGTTCAACATCAAACGTTTAATGAATGCTTGTTTCTTGATCATCAACTTGTGTTATCCTTTATCCTTTAGTATGAATTGTCTACGTTTGTACTATTAGATCTAAAACTCATTTGCATGTTGGTTTTAGGTGCATGTATCAACCGTGCATCTGTTTCGGTATCTAGGAGTGCCTTCCTAGAAGTGGAGTATACTCACTCCCATCGTTGTACTTTCATGCTATGAAATGGAATCAGTTGATGTATGAAAGTACAACCTTGATGAGTCGAGGAACACACTTTGCGGAGGGAATGTTGTAAAGTAAGTGACCATACCTACATGGATGGCTGGCGTTACAACATTCCCACACTCCTAGTAGTTAGTCATCCTAAAGGAAGCTAAGTCTACAAAAATACTAACTGATCTAACTCTTATTGCAGGTTATGCTTTTATGTTGCATGTGTTGATCCATGTGTAGTGGTGGTGAAAACCGATCAAACCCTAGTGATTCATTAATCATTGTTAACAACCTAAGTTTACTTTCTTGCCTTTACTTTACTTGCATTTAGCTTAAAAACAACCAAATCACCCTTTTGATCTAAATACCAACTACTAAAGAGATTAAGTGAAATTATTACGTTTTCCATCTTGTTGGCAACAACAAGACCGTTGTCTCGAGGATTCGACCCTTAACTATACTATGATAAGACTTCCACGTATCTTAGCATACGTGGGTGGAGTTCTATATCTAGTATAAGCAAGGCTAAACTTAAAGACTTACCACCTTTAGGATTTTTAGTGGTGCACGCAATTCCACGTAAGTGGAAGCTTCATAAAAAATTGGCGCCGTTGCCGGGGAAGAACGGAACGTTTTAATTTTATTTAGTATCTTGCTAGTTGGTTAGGGTTTTACACTTTCTTTTAATCATTAAGCCATATCTTCTTAAAATTCATTATATCTCCGCCATCATCTAAAAAGGTGTTTTCTTCCCTCTACTCAGGTAGAAAACGTGTATGCAACCAGTGCATAACCCCAGATTCTCCCCTGATCCAGAGTATGACTCTGAGGTAGAGAGAAGCTTCCACCGTAACATTCGACTCAATCGCCAAAGGGCCAGGCAAATGGCTGAAGATCAACGCCAGGATGCTTTGGTGATGGAAAGGGTCAACGCCACCATCGCCGCTCAAAGGGCACAACTCATCACTGATACTCGTGCCCAGATTCAAGCGGAGATTCGTGCAGAAGAACATGCCCGCATTAGAGCTGAAAATGAAGCAGCAACCCAAGCTGCCCAGTTGGAGTTAAGGAACAAACAACTGAGGGACTATGCTATCCCGAAGAACTATGAGGATAACCACCCGGTCTGACCTCCGATTATCAATATCCCCAACTTCAAGATTCAGACCCAGTGGATCCAGATTATGCAAGGCATCTCTTTCTCCAGAGGTTCTGGAGATGATTGAATGGATCATCTGAAAAGGTTTAAGGCACTGTGCCGCATGGTCCACAAGCCGGAGTCACTTTTGATGCTATAATGCTTCACCTGTTTCATTTCACTCTGTCTGGGAGAGCCCTGAGATGGTATAACTCTCTTGATCGGGAACCTATAATAACTACCTGGACTCCCCTCGAGGAAAAATTCTTAGAGAAGTTCTTTCCCCCTTCACTGACTTATGAGATCAGGGGGCAGATCAATCACTTCTCTCAGTTACCTGGAGAATCCCTTCTTGAAGCATGGGAAAGGTTTAAAGAACTTTTGCGGAAATGCCCCCATCATGGAATCTCCCAGAACCAACTAATAGAAACCTTCTATCGGGGAGTGAGCGATGATATTAAACATTTTTTAGATTCCTCCTCTGGAGGAAACTTCATGAGAAAGAATTATGAAGATGCCTGGAAGATTGTTACACTCAAAGCTGAAAACCAGTCCAACTGGGGACGGTCAGCCGGTAAAGGTGTTCTCAAGGTTTACAAAGCTGAAGAATCTATAGAGATGAAGGCAATAGCTGAAGCCTTGAAAACTATAGTTCAAAAACAACAAGCTCTCGAGACTTCTCTCGGAGAGATTGATAAGAAGAAAACTCCTCTAGTTCAACAAGTCAAAGCCGTCACAAGATCCTATGAGGCTTGTCATGCTTCTGATCATCCGACTCTTTCCTGCGGTATGTTGTATAATGTGATGATGGATATGCATTCACCACCACAACCATATGAACCTATCATTGATCAGTCGGAAGAACAACTACCGGAAAAAGTTAACTCTATCCACTCTATCCTTGGGCAAGTCTACTACAACCCTAATCAACCAAGGAATCATCCAGGGTTTCAGTACGGAAACCCTGCTGGGACCGCTAATCCTCAGCATCAAACGTAGGGGGGATCCTCTAGAAGGCTACCACCTGGGTTCCCAAACAGTTTCAACCAAAATCAAGGGAATTCCAGGAACAACTTCCCTAGGGATAACTACCTCAGGAACCAATCGGCCTACTACCAGTACACTCATCCTCCGCTCCATCCGCAGCTACATACTCAACAACCTCAGCCGGCGCTACCGCCGCTACAATCTCAACAAGCCCAACAAATTCCTCCGAAAACCGCTCCTGTCCAACCAGAAGATGAAATATCCTTGATAAGGCAGATCTTACAATCGCAACAAACTATGCTTGCTAACCAACAGGCTCAGTAGAAAGCAGTTGAAGCTCAACTCGCTCAGATCGCTGCGCAATTAAAGCCCCCAGCAGGTACGTTTGCTGGGCAGCCTGAATCAAATCCTAAGCATGGGCAGAACAGACATGAACAGTTGAATGCTGTCACCACAAGGTCGGGATGCACTCTTCATGAGACTACCAAGATCACTCTGGATAATGATGATACACCCACTTTTATGACAAAAGAAAGCCTGCTACAAGGAATAGAGAAGCCCGCAGAGGGCACAAAGGGAAAAGATAAAGACCAAGTGTCCGCAGAACCTGAAGTTTTGCAATATAAACCAAGAATCCCATATCCAGGTAGATTGTGAGAAACAAAGATGGACACCAGGTTTCAAAAGTTCAAAGAGGCGATGAAGAAACTGTACATCGATATTCCGTTCCTTGACGCTCTTTCCAAGGTGCCGGCATGGGCAAAATATCTAAAAACCTTGCTATCAAGAAAGTATATCATCGAGGAGCAAGAAACTATCAAGCTCACTCAAACCACCTCTGACATCATCCTAAACAAAATGCCAAAAAAGAAGAAGGACCCAGGTTCCTTCGGAATTCAATGTTGCATTGGAAATGCATCCACAAAGAAAGGATTAGCTGACCTTGGGGCCATCATATCCATTATGCCTTACTCAATGTGTAAACGTCTCCGTTTCACCGAATTGCTGCCTACGGCAATGACTATTCAATTAGCTGACTCCACCATAACCGCACATCTGGGAATCATTGAAGACATTCCAGTAAGGATAGGCAAGGATGCCTACGTTCCATGCGATTTCGTTATCATGGATATTAAAGAAGACTTGAGATACCCGATCATTTTCGGCAGACCTTTCCTCGCTACCGCCAGGGCGCTGATCGACGTCGAAGCTGGTACCATCATTCTTAGGCTCGAAAAAGAAGCAATTCAATTCCGAGTCCTTAATAGCATGAAAGGCCCTAGTATCCAAGAGGAGGTTTTTCTTCTTGACGCAATACAACAGATGTCTCAGTTAGAAATATCCGAGCCTGCTGACGAACTGGAAAACGTCCTAATCAATCTGGATGTTGAATTCTCTACACACGAACTAGTTCAATAGTTCCTGCAACATCTAGAAAAGGCCGAAGAAGCATCAACGGTCACTTTTGAAGAACTTAAAGCTGCTACCATTATAGAAGCAGCTGAGCCACCAAAAGCCCCTGATATGAAGACTTTACCCACAGGGCTTAAACATGTTTTCTTAGATAAGGAAAAACTATGCCCGGTCATCATCAACTCTACCCTTACAAAAGATCAGGAAGAAAAGCTCCTGGATGAGCTGAAGAAGCATAAAAGGGTCATTGGATATAAGATAACTGACGTAACAGGCATAAACCCAGCTCTGTGTATGCATAGACTTCTTATGGTTGAAGAATTCAAACCCTCTCGCGAACATCAAAGAAAACTGAATCCTAATCTGAAGGAGGTAGTTCGTCTGGAGGTCCTTAAATTACTCAAAGCCGGCATGATCTATCCTATTTCTGACTCCCAGTGGGTCAGCCCTGTCCAGGTCGTTCCAAAAAAAGGGGGCACTACTGTAGTGCTCAATGACAAAAATGAGTTAGTGCCTACCAGGACTATAACAGGATGGCGAATGTGTATTGATTATAGGAAGTTGAACAAAGCTACAAGGAAAGACCACTACCCTCTACCTTTCCTTGATGAAGTCCTGGAACGCCTAGCTCACCAAAAATATTTTTGTTATCTCGATGGTTACTCTGGGTTCTATCAAATACCCATACACCCGGAGGACCAGGAAAAAATCACCTTCACCTGTCCCTTTGGGACGTATGCATTTAGAAGAATGCCGTTCGGGTTATGTAACACAACCACCACTTTCCAACGATGTATGTCTGCCATCTTCGCCGGTTTAACAGAATCTGTCATGGAAGTATTTATGGACGATTTCTCAGTTTACGGATATTCCTTCGACAACTGTTTAATCAATCTTGGACAAGTTCTGCTACGCTGTGAGGAAACGAACCTTATCTTGAATTGGGAGAAATGCCATTTCATGGTAACAGAAGGTGTCGTCCTCGGACACAGGGTAAGTGATAGGGGAATCGAGGTTGACAAAGCAAATATCGATGTTATCTCAAAGCTGTCACCTCCAAAGGACATAAGAGGAGTTCGAGCTTTCCTGGGTCATGCAGGATTCTACAGAAGATTCATCAAAGATTTCTCAAGGATAGCTAAACCCATGACCCAAATCTTAACTAAAGATGCTGAGTTCATATTCAATCAAGAATGTATGCAAAGTTTCTCCACCCTCAAGAGTGCGTTAATTTCCACACCTATTCTGAGAGCCCCAGATTGGTCGCAGCCTTTCAAAATCATGTGCGACGCAAGTGATTACGCCATAGGGGCTATTTTAGGACAGCGGATTGACAAGAAACCCTATGTTATCTACTACGCATCCAAAATGCTAGACGAAGCACAGAAAAACTACACTACCACGGAGAAAGAATTTCTGGCTGTCATCTATGCGTTTGAAAAATTCCGCTCCTATTTGATTGGTTCCAAAGTCATTGTCTATACCGACCATTCTGCCATTCGATACCTAATTCAGAAGCAGGATGCCAAACCCAGGCTTATCCACTGGGTGCTGATGCTTCAGGAATTCGACTTGGAGATTAAAGATAAAAGTGGAGTGGAGAACGTTGTGGCTGATCACCTCAGCCGGATTGAGGTAGAAGAAGAAGATAAAATCCCTATCCGGGATTCTCTTCCTGACGATCAGCTTATGAAGACCACCCATGGTTTCCCTTGGTATGCAGATATCATCAATTATCTAGCCACAGGGATTATCCATCCCTCTGCTTCCTTTCATGACAAAAGGAAGTTCCTTCATGACATAAAACAATATTATTGGGATGAACCCTACCTGTTTCACCTTTGTGCTGACGGACTTTTCCGTCGTTGCTTGCCGGAAGAAGAAATAATCCCGGTCCTAGAGCATTGCCATTCAGGACCCACAGGGGGGCACATGAGTGCTAAGAAAACAGCTATAAAAGTTTTACAATCTGGTTTTTTCTGGCCCACCATATCAAAGGATTCATATGATTTTGTGAAAGCCTGCAACAAATGCCAATTTTCGGGCAACATATCAAAAAGAGACGAGATGCCCCTCACAATGTGGCAAGAAATTGAGCTTTTCAATGTGTGGGGGTAGACTACATGGGCCCTTTCCCTTCATCCTATGGCTTCTCTTACATCTTGGTCGCGGTGGACTACGTCTCAAAGTGGGTCGAAGTTGTACCCACTGTGTCCAGCGATTCCAAGCCTGTTATTAAATTATTTAAAGATATTATTTTCCCAAGATTTGGAGTTCCAAGAACTGTCATATCAGATGGCGGGACCCATATCTTGGAAATAAGTTTTGAAGCCTTACTAAAAAAGTACGGAGTCAATCACAAAGTCGCCACACCCTACCATCCACAGACTAGTGGTCAGGTAGAGGTATCAAATAGACAATTGAAGGTGATTCTTGAAAAAACGGTGAACAGAAACCGCTCTGATTGGTCCACCAAACTTCCTGATGCCCTTTGGGCATATCGAACAGCTTATAAAACACCAATCGGAACAACCCCGTTCCGTTTGGTGTACGAGAAGTCTTGTCATCTTCCAGTAGAGCTGGAACACAAAGCCTGGTGGGCCATCAAACAATTAAATTTCGATCTTAAAAGTGCGGGAGAGAATAGACAATTGCAGCTACAGCAGCTAGAAGAACTCCGTATGACCACCTATCAGAGTGCCAGAATCTATAAAGAGCAGACAAAAATGTGGCACGACGGTCATCTAAAAAGGAAAGACATCGTCGTTGGCGAAAAAGTGCTCCTTTTCAATTCCAAGCTCAAGTTGTTCCCCGGAAAACTTCGAACAAAATGGTCCGGGCCCTTCACCATAAAACATATTTATCCAACTGGAGTTGTGATAATTGTCGACAATAACAGAGGAGAAAGGACGGTCAATGACCATCGTTTAAAAAGATACTACACTCCAAAAGATAAGATGCCGAGACAGACCATCGAAATCAAAGAAGCCACGCCGTCAGATTAACACCATCAAAGCTTCGTCGAGCCAACGACGTAAAACCCAGGCACTACTTGGGAGGCAACCCAAGATTTTAGTTTTTTTTCCCGTCCTTTTAATTACCTTAGGTTCATTCTATGAAAATACAAAAAAAATTATATAACCAATACAAACATAAAAATATCAAAATGAAAATATACAAATTTTTTTTTCATATAACTAAAACAAACATAAAAATATAAAAATCTGTTCGACCTTAACCCTCCCAAACGGTCCTGAAACCGTTTGGATCCAAACGGTCCTGAAACCGTTTGGAGCCAAACGGTCTTCAAACCGTTTGGAGCCAAACGGTCTCGCAACCGTTTGGGACCAAATGGTCTCGTAACCGTTTGGGACCAAATGGTCTCAAAACCATTTGGAGTCCAAACAGTCGCTAAACCGTTTGACTTAGGGTTTTTGTCAGGTCAACCCCCTGTTTCCTATAAAAATAAACCCTACCCCCTCGTTTTTCTTTCTTTCAACTCCCGAGCCATCTGAAACTCTCGAAGTGTTGTTCCATTGCTCTCGCCTCCGTCGACCTCTGCTTCCCCTGCTCCCGTGCGACCTCCGTCTCCAGCGCCCTCGCCATCGTCTCCCCCTCTCACAGCAGCAAGGTAGTCCGGCCGCAGCAGTCGCCTTCTTCGCCGGCAACTCCACCGTTTCCACCGTCAGCTTCGCCTCTACCACCGCCGGCTCCGCCTTTTCCATCACCGCCTTCGTCTTTACCACCACCAGCCTCACCACAATCTGATTTTCCTACATCTTTATCGCCGTCGGCCTCCTCCATCGTCACCATCATCGCCGCCGCCTTCGCCTTCGTCGCCAGCGCTTCCGCCCTCCATTCGCCGTTTTGTCTTCACCGGCGGTTGCACGACGCTTCGCTTTCCAAACGGTCTTGAAACTGTTTGGGACCAAACGGTCTTTAAACGGTTTGGGATCAAATGGTCTTGAAACTGTTTGGGACCAAACGGTCTTGAAACCGTTTGGGATCAAATGGTCTTGAAACTGTTTGGGACCAAACGGTCTTGAAACCGTTTGGAACCAATTAGTTTTCAAACCATTTGGCCTATAAATTTCATTTAACTTTCATAAAATCACAAAAACACATAAATACAAATAAAATCTTTTTTTTTCTAATATGATTTTCAAACTCTTGATCTCCCATTTTTCAGCCATGGCATCACCAGCAAAGGAGGCCACCAGATTTGAAGACACTGCAATCTGGACAACGGAGCAACTGATGATAGAACAATCTAAGCTCCAGAAGATTAGAGATGACTTCAACAGGACCGGAAAGGCACCACCAAATGTCAAGATGATGCAAGTCCTGTGCGACCTTGACCGAATCGAAAAGTGCCTAGCAGAGGCACCTGAAGAAGAAGTGGAAGACATCTCTTCCGATGACGATGAAGGCTCAGAATACGAGCCAAATCCCGAGGAGGAATCCCCAACCGAAGAGCAAAAGGGGAAACGTAAGGTCCAGGAATCTACACCCGGACAATCTTCCAAGAAAAGGGAAAGAAAACAAGTTCGCCCTGCCTCTGCTATGGACCAACCCTTTGCAACACCTACCACCACCATTCCTGCCACCACCCCCACCTTCTCAATTCTCACCACCACCACACCCCCACCTGAAAACCTCTACATCCACACCATCCAATCCATCGACAAAATCCTGAAACCTACAAAGTACGTCTGCTCAAGCGTACTGCTGAAGATGGGGACCCATGACCGAATCTTCAACACACTAGACAAAGCCAACCTTGCAAGGCTATGTCTAGTACCCGAGAGCTCATACTTTGAGCCCACCACTGAATTCTTCACCTTTCTAACAAAAGAACCTGTAGATATCATGGACAGATCATGGGATGGAGGTGACAGAAGGCTGGTCACCAAAATTTTCGGCAACAAGGTGGTCTTAACAGAAAACATGCTAAACGAAGTTTTCATTGACAATCAGCAGCAGCTGCAAAATGCCAAGACGGTGGGAACCGAGCACTCTGAGTTCAACAGACACATATTCTGGAAATCTTTAACTGGGCTCCCCACCTATGATGCTAAGACATGCAAAGCATCGAACATACACTCTGGTTTTGTGCACACCCTACACAAAATTCTTGCTGGCGCACTCTTCCCCAGGACAAAAGGAGGGAATGTTAGAATCTCGGATCTCTTTGTCCTCTGGTCCATTCTGAATGAAAAGCCAGTTAACATTGGACGACAAATGATCCAAAAATTATCCGCCTTCACCCTGGGGAAGGAAATCTGCATGGGGGTCATGTCACATCCATTATAAAATACCTCAAGATGGACAAACCCCTACCTCGCTGCACGCAACTAAAGGGCGACATCCTTACCAATGAACAATCTTTAAAGAACCCCTTCATCATCAAGGAAAAGGATGGGAAATTATATTATGTCTTCTTCCCTATGGTCAAGTCATCAAGAACACTCCTCCCGCTTCCGGAGCTCACAAACTATGACACAGACAAGCTCCTCTTCTCTGATGAGGAGCTTTCACAAATCTTAGCTTCGGTTAAAGCAGCCGAAAAGAAAGCAACTGCGGGACAGACGGAGTTAAGTATCACACCCCCGACAGCTCGACCATCAAAAATACATGTCAAACGACCTTCCAGAAGGCAATTGAAGGCACAACAACTGTCGGGGACACCGACATCAAAGCCACACCCAGAAGACAACCCCTCCCTCGACGAGCACATCACCACCTCGTATTTAGACTCTTTCATTATGAGTCTACATGCTGAACTAACCACCACCACCTCACTCCCTTCCACCTTCCCAACACCCACCACCCTTCCTTCTTTCCCCAAAACCACGCTACCACACACATCCTCTTCTTCACCCCTTTTCCCTTCAGACTCCCCCTTCTCCATCCCTATGCCCGACTTTACCACTTTCCCATCCACCTCCACAGTCTCTACCCCATCATTATCAACACCACCACCTTTCACATCCACCGCCACTCCGACACCGCTGGTGACCCCATCTACGGTCACCATGCAGTTTGCGGGACCATCATCAGTGTCTCTTCCGCAAGGCACTACCACCCTCCCTCATAGACCCCAGCCACCCCAACCTTCCACCTCTAGGGTCCCCTTTTCCAAAATTAGTGAAGAATTCGGACGTCAATTCGACGACATCCGAAACCTCCTCACCGATCCTTCTAACATTTTATATTCTATTTTTTCTTGTGTGCAGGGATTATCCAAGCAGGTGGCCACGATCGACCAATAGAACCGCGCTTTGCCCAGCATCCTCCAAGGTTTTCAGCAAAGACAAGATGAGGTGGCTAAGCAAGTTGAGCACATCAACAACTACTACAACAACTTGCCCGAGTTGGTCCTTGGAGCGACGCGCCAGCAAGAAGCGACGGCTAAGCAAGTCGCTGAGATCTCTACACAGAACCAACCTCTGCCCGAGACTCTCCGCCAGCTCAAGCAGCAACAAGCGGATCTTAGCACGCGCTTGGACACCATCAGTAGCACCCTCACACAGCTAAACAATTGCCAAGAGGAGTCCACTAACAATGAAATCCAGCAATTACGTGCTCAAGTTACAGATCTTACCGCGCGACTCCTCTCCGCCGAGGGACGTTACTCGGACCTAAAAGAAACACACGACGCACTGCTCGAAACACACGAGCATGTACAAGTGGCGTTCGATGAGTTGCAAGCCGTCCATCGACGGTGTAAACAGACCACACACAAGAAGCCAGCAGAACAGGCAACACCTGACAAAGATGAGGACGAAGAAGACGATGATGAGGACTCTAACTCCTTGGCTAATTCCAATAATATCACCTCCTCAGAGGACAAATCTGGCGACCCAGGCAATGCTGGGGAGGGCACAAGCCGAGGAGCTGATAAAGACCCCAGGTCCCCCCACAACGAAAATGTCAACATGTCATATGGGGACCAATTCCTGGATTATTCTTCTTTGGGATCCATCGGGGAGTCTGCCAAAAATGCGACTTTCGTTGAGTGACACCAATGTATATTAGGAACCAGCACAAGCCCGCCAACAACAACCGCTCAACCTTCCCCCGCGCTTGGCAAGTCAATGCCTTCCCCCCAAGACCCGGACGAGTCAGAACGAGTCAACTTAGATATAGATGAAGAACTTGATTCTGCTTCAGATTCAGATGATGAGTTGCAGGACTATGCAGAAGTCCTAAAAAAACCTTCTTCCCTCCTTCCGCAAGAACTTCCCCCGCCACCACCTCTACCGCACAAAATGCATGATCTTGATATGGCGGCCATCTCCACATTAGATTCTCAGGACATTTTTATACTGAACACTATTGTGGATGATGCAAAGGCAGGGGAAGACATCATCTACAATAACACCAAAACCAGACGCAAGATGACACGAGAAGATTTCCGTACCATCCTGCAACCTCGGTCCACGATACCTATGGCGATCTTCCGTGTCCTTCTTGCCAATAGCATTGAAATATATAGAAGTCATAAGAGGCAACAACCGGTCTTCAACGCCTCGCCTGCTCTGGCTGTTGGCCTTTTATACAAAGATATAAGAGCAAAGTCGATCGAGAGGCTGCGTACTGGTTTAGCACGTCGGGCACATTTTCTTACCGTGCCCTTCCAAGTTTCAGGCCATTGGCTCTTTATGATCGTGGATACCGAGGCTCGGGATGCCAAGGTGTATAATTTCTGCGGTGCTGAGCTACCAGCCGGCATAATCAACTTCGTTGGCGAAGCAGCAGGAGAAGCAAGGTGTATACCCTTCCGACTGCTTAAGTTACTTTGGGCTGCACGCCCACCTCTCCGCCAAGATTGGAGCCAGCCTTAGTTCAAAATCATAAACCCTCAAGCTCAAGCCGCCGAAGGATCTGGGGATTGCACTTTCTGCACCATACGTCACATCCAAGCACTGAACTAGGAAATCCCATTTACTGATCTGGTTGCTGAAGATTTTCATTCCTTGCGCGGGCGTTATGCCATGGAGCTCATCTGTGATAGACGTTTCTTCAAGGACCTGACTATGGCACCAGATGACGTCCCTCGCTACCTCTTCTCAGCTATCCAGCGACTGCAGCGGCGACCCTTCCGACAAACTTTGAAGGAGTCGGAGCAATCCACAGTGCCAGTCGCAGCTACCGTGCAAAGTAAAGGAGACAATGATCCTTTGTCTTCCATAGAACCAACTTTTCCTAACTTCGATCACAGTGCTTGCAAAGGTCTCTCTGACATTGAACTACATCTCATTATGTCGCGACTCTCAGCCGAGAAGGATGAACTCGTATTCATGTCTGGAGACATTTTAATTATGACAGACACGCTCCGAGAGACTTTACAGGTTAAAGGATCCCTCTCTGTAAGCCTTATGGCCGCTTACCAGTTCCTGCTTGGCCAAAATCACCCCACTACATATATGGCATCCCCATACATGAAGGATGATCTTCTAAAGCTCAAGAACTTTGGCACAACTGACGCACTGATCTCCTATCTACATCACACAATGCCGACATTCATCATGTTACCCTTCCTGTATCATGAGCACTGGATGCTCCTGGCAACAAATCTCCCAGAAGGAACAACTACAATATATAACCGTTCTGATAGCAAGTACAATCCATGAC
This sequence comes from Alisma plantago-aquatica, assembly GCA_963693085.1. Taxonomy (NCBI): domain Eukaryota; kingdom Viridiplantae; phylum Streptophyta; class Magnoliopsida; order Alismatales; family Alismataceae; genus Alisma; species Alisma plantago-aquatica. Next base: position 423,520,873 of record OY856414.1, on the reverse strand, counting down.
AGAAGAACTATGTCGTGACACCAAGGACACCAATAGAGGTAGTGGCAAAAGAGTGCGCCGACAAGTTAATCGCTTTTCTGAGTCAGCATACAAGGGCGTACGACAAAGAGCATTTTCACCGCCCTTCCTTCTGCCACAAATGCCCCCAGCAAATCTGGGAATCAAATGACTGCGGCTTCCACGTCCTCTACTGGATGTACACCATCATCGTTCTCCAAAGACCAGTAGAAGAAATGACTGACATGGATTACCACGCGCTTCGAGGACAGTTCGCAACAAATCTACTTCATTCCCTGGGGGCAAATGAAGAATTAACTTAGCCTACAACCCTTGTCCTAATTACTCCTCAACCCATCACTTTGACACTCTGGGGACAGAGTGAGTGATAAGTTAGGGGGGATACATTAGACAAGGGCGAGGTATCATTTTCTCCACCCCCTTTTTCCCCCTTCTCTGCTTATACATATTTTCCTTTCTTCTTTAACTCTCTTTTTAAAATAACCCTCTCAAATTTAAAATCCCGTTAGTACCCAAAAGTAAATAGCACTTAGACATTTTATGGCGATTTAATAATATCCCTCCACTATTGATTTTCATGCTTTTGCTTCACTCCTTCATCTGACTCTCCACAGGTCAATATCAAGGTAGAAATAAGCCAGGCTCTCAAGGGTGAGAGGGGCATCAGGCAACTTCCAAATCAAGAAGCTCTACAAGTGGACCACAACCAATTAAATGCATGATTGAAAAACTCTAAGAACAACTTTCCTCTCTTCAAAATAAAAGAGGCTTGGCCGCCCAAAATAAATTCCCAAACAAAACCCCAAAAACCCATGCCTGTGAGTCTTTGAATAAAAGCCAGAGAGTCGAATAAAATAATGAGAGTTGTGCCTTAAATAAGGATCTATATAAAGAAACGATGAAGGTCTCACCCGGCCGACACATTCAGCTGCCCTCACAAAGGCAGATGTGTCGTGCCCGGTAGTGAAACCCTAAGGTATCCAAATATATGAAAGGCTTATAAAGGACTCACCCGGTCGGTACATTCAGCTGCCCTCACAAAGGCAGATGTGTCATTCCCGGTAGTGAGATTCTAAAAGCATAGACAACCCCTCTCCCACTTGAAGGGAGAGTGACACTTCAAGCCTTTATCCAACCCTCTTACCCTCTCTAGCTTCCAATAGGTCTTTCAAAGAGTTATAAAGCTGATTGGAGTCAACAACATGCACAAAATAAAGGTGGTCCCGATGTGAGCTACGAGATACGGAAGGAACCTGAGACCCAAGCAACTCTCGAAACCTGAAAAAGTCAAGGAAAGCAATAAGACCTGATATGACCTTAGGAGAACTCAGGTTAAGGGTTGAAGCAAGAGTATGAAAATTCTAACTAAATAAAATCGCCTCGCCATTACATGTCTCAGCTCTATCTAACTTGAGGACAAGCTAGACTCTAAGTTAGGGGGGGTGATAACCTCCAATTTTGGATGTTTACCTTAGTCTTTTCTTTAGTTTTCCATACTCTTTCTCAATTAGAATTAGCATTAATCCCTAAATATTCCCTCTTATTGTAAATATACCATCAGACTAACTTTTCCTCTTTATATCTACAGAAAAAGACATAAAAAATCATAAAAGACTAAATCAACCTCAAGACCGCATGGACTCAAACGGTCCCAAGACCGCATGAAGCCAAAAGGTCCCGAGACCGCATGAAGCCAAATGGTCTTGAGGTCCAAACGGTCTCAAGATCCAAACGGTCTTGAAGTCCAAACGGTCTCAAGGTCCAAACGGTCTTGAGGTCCAAACGGTCTTGAGGTCCAAACGGTCTCCAAACCGTTTGGACTTCACTTAAGGCCTATAAATAAGACCCCAAGGGTCCATCATGAGATATCAAGTGTTCAGACGTCCAAAGGCTGCCTCAATCACTCCAGAGCAAATCCGACTTCCATCCTCCGCCCAGGGGCTTCCGGTCTGAAACCCATACTCCATCTCGAAGCTGCTTTCTCTCTCTCTGCCAAAGAAGGTGGGAAGAGGGAGATCTCGTCATCAAGCAACCTGTGAAGCTGGTGGATCGTATCTCTCTCCAAGGGGTTGACTTTCCTCTCTCCTTTGTGGGGATGACGCTCTCTCTCTCTTCTTGCCTCCTTCCTTGTCCTAGTCATGAGCGAGTAGTCTCTCTCACTAGGGTGCAGGGAGTAGCCCCGCTACCCATGTTTTCATATCATGCAAATGTAATCCATAAGTTGTAATATAGAGTTCATATCTTTTCAGTTCAACATCAAACGTTTAATGAATGCTTGTTGCTTGATCATCAACTTGTGTTATCCTTTATCCTTTAGTATGAATTGTCTACGTTTGTACTATTAGATCTGAAACTCGTTTGCATGTTGGTTTTAGGTGCATGTATCCACCGTGCATCTGTTTCGGTATCTAGGAGTGCCTTCCTAGAAGTGGAGTATACTCACTCCCATCGTTGTACTTTCATGCTATGAAATGGAATCAGTTGACGTATGAAAGTACAACCTTGATGAGTCGAGGAACACACTTTATGGAGGGAATGTTGTAAAGTAAGTGACCATACCTACATGGATGGCTGGCGTTACAACATTCCCACACTTCTCGTAGTTAGTCATCCGAAAGGAAGCTAAGTATACAAAGATACTAACTGATGTAACTCTTATTGTAGGTTATGCTTTTATGTTGCATGTGTTGATCCATGTGTAGTGGTGGTGAAAACCGATCACACCCTAGTGATTCATTAATCATTGTTAACAACCTAAGTTTACTTTCTTGCCTTTACTTTACTTGCATTTATCTTAAAAACAACCAAATCACCCTTTTGATCTAAATACCAACTACTAAAGAGATTAAGTGAAATTATTACGTTTTCCATCTTGTTGGCAACAACAAGACCGTTGTCTCGAGGATTCGACCCTTAACTATACTACGATAAGACTTCCACGTATCTTAGCATACGTGGGTGGAGTTCTCTATCTACTATAAGCAAGGCTAAACTTAAAGACTTACCATCTTTAGGTTTTTTAGTGGTGCACGCAATTCCACGTAAGTGGAAGCTCCATCAGGTAAGCTCCTTAATCATCTTCAACCTTGATTCCATGGTGGAAATCGAAAACCAATGCTTGATTTCTTCTTTTCTTCATTCAATCTTCAACTCTAGCCATTCCTTTTCACTCAAAAGCTTGAGGACGAGCCTTGGGAGGTTGTGAAAGGTTCATTCACCATTGGAGATGCAGAGTTTGAAGCTTGGATTTAGTTTTGAAGGCGGGTTAAATAACTTGAACCCTTAAATGTTATTATTACATTCAATTCTTCATCACTTGTTAATTGTTTTGTTCTTCATGAAATTCCTTTGATCAAATTGATGAATTACCATAAGAATGGCAGTAGGTTTTGAAAGGATTGAAGATTGATGATGATGACATCATCCTAAGCACACACCTTAACAAAGATCTAGTGCAAACATTTTCATTGACTTTAGACCAAACGATCTCAAGATCGTTTGAAACCAAACAGTTTCAAAACCGTTTGGGATCAAACAGTATTAAGACCGTTTGAGGTCAAATGACCTCAAAACCATTTAAGGTCAGGTGTTGTTATAAATTTATGATGATACAATGGTTTTCAATTGAATGAATTTCAAAATGGGTCAATACTTTAGGGCTTCTTAATTGCAAGCCCTAAATCAATTTATTGAAGAAACCCTAATTGAATTCAATCGATTTCAGTGTTTGGATGGGTCAAACAGTCTCAATACCATTTGACACCAAACAGTCTCAAGACCGTTTGAGTTCAAATGACCTCAAGACCATTTGAGGTCAGTTGAGGTCATGATTGAAAGGTGATTCAATTGTTTCAATTGAAGTAATTCCAATGATTACAATAATTGATGGGTTGAATAATTGGAACCCTATTTGATTGATTGAAAGTAACCCAAATGATTCATTCGGTTTCAAGAGGTTTTGGACCAAACGGTCTTGAGACCGTTTGAGTCCAAACAGTCTTGAAACCGTTTGGAATCAAACAGTCTCAAAACCGTATGAATGACCAAGTGGTTTCAATTTTCAAACGGTTTCAACCATTGGTTTGTCCAATCGATCTTAGTGATGAATTGTTCAAACTGTTTCTAATGTTGAGTGCCTAAATGGTTTCAAAACCATTTGGAGGGCAAATGGTCTTAACCCTAGATGTCCAAATGGTTTTAAAACCGTTTGGATGGCAATTGACTTCAAACCATTTGGAGATTTAAAGGTCAAAACCAAATGGAGGTTCAACATATATAAAATTGATTGAAGACTTAAAGTGATGAAAGATCAATTGATCCCATGATTGATAACGATGAGTATTAAAGATAAGTACAATGGTTGAATCACTAATGTACTTAGATGATTGGTACCCTTAGAGGGGTTAACCTTTGATGCTTATGAAATAAATGACTCAATTCACTATGCTAACCCTAAATGTATGCTTTTGAATAAAAGGGTTGACTCAATCTAATCAAGATCAGAGTAATGAACTTCCTAGAGAGGATGAGAGGGAGAAATTCATACATGTATAATAATCATGTAGCAATCCAGCCTCAACACATTCAAAATAAATAGAATATGTAATTAGGGTATGATCCTTGATAAAGAGATCATAAAACCCTAATTGAGGTGATTGATGAACCTAAACCCTAATTTAGGGAAGATCTATGTGAAACCCTAATCTAGGGTGATGGTGTGACCCTAATTTAGGGTAATGACACAAGAAACCCTAATTGAGGGTGATGTCATGAGAAACCCTAATTGAGGGTGATGTTATGAGAAACCCTAATTGAGGGTGATGTTATGAGAAACCGTAATCTAGGGTGATGGTGTGACCCTAATTTAGGGTAATGACACGAGAAACCCTAATTGAGGGTGATGTCATGAGAAACCCTAATTGAGGATGATGTCATGAGAAACCCTAAATGAGGGTGATGTTATGAGAAACCCTAATTGAGGGTGATGTTATGAGAAACCCTAATCAAGGATTATGTTAAGTGAAACCCTAATCCAGAGATGTAATGTGAAACCCTAATCAAGGGTGAAGCCATATGAAACCCTAAGTCAGGGTGATATCATGTGGAACCCTAATTAAGGGTGATATCAAGTGAGACCTTAATACCATGATGTGATGTGAAACTCAATCCTAAGGTGATGTTATGTAATGAAATATGAAACCTTGATATGAAATCCTTACCCATAAAGGGTAAAGGTATGTGAAGCCCTAATCTTGGGTTATAGTGTATGAAACCCTAATTTTGGGCAATATGATGATAAACCATAACCCTAATGTTGGGTAGTGGTATGAGTATTCCTAATTGACATAAATTGGGAAATCCTAACTCTAATGTGGAAATAGTGATGTTACTCTTACATTGCATAAGTGTTGATATGTAATTGATATAACTGCTATCATGTGCATTAATCATGCAAGTATCATGAGATGTTGGACATAGCCAGGTATGAGCTATGATGTTTTACTATTGAAATTGTTTTATGGTCTTTGTGAGCCATAATATGCTATGTTGCCTAGTGAAAGGTAACAAGAGATTAATGGGCTTTAAGAGCCATGTGAAATGCCTGCATTGCAAATATTATGTTTACCTTGGTCAGATGACCTGAAGGCATTAAGTTACTTGATAAGTAGTAACAAGTGTTTTGTTGAATTGAGGGTTTGAATACCCATATTCCATAATCATGATGATAATATGTTAAGGGATGAGAATGCCCCTGATGTGACAAGGGATATTAAAATCCCAATGTTTTATAAAGTTTGAAAAAGGACTTGATAGAAGTAATACTTATTCTTTGTAGCATTTGTTATAATGAATTATGTTTGAAAACCTGACTGATGCTAAAAGAATATGACAATGTACTTAATTAATCAAGTGAAATCTTATCATGTAGAGCCCTGGCCATAGATCCATCATCGTCAGTAGTTTGGTGATGGTGAAATAGGTTTTCCTACGGGAACTCCTGGAGGGCATACTTTTGAGTATCTGGGGGTTATGGGCATAAATATCCTTACGCCCTAATGGAGGAATTGATGTGAGGTAAACATTAAATATCTCAATCCTTCATTATATATGCCGGGATGGATGTATCACTAATCTCTAGAATGCCGAGATGGATGTATCACTAATCTCCCGATGATGTTAATACTAGATCGATGTGAGATAAATATGAAATCTCTCAATTCCGAAGGGAGTACAACATGCCACTGTAACTCTAATAGCGAAGTTGCTAGTATACCCTGGAAAGCTATTTAGTAGAGACATAAGATGTCCTGCATTTGGTCCTCACACTGACTAAGGAAGATGAGGTCATGGGAATCCGGCTCTTCTATTGACCTATGTATGGTACCAATTTTGATTTCGCAATAGTCGGTTGGAGTATGAGCGTTATACCTCATCTCCTCAGGGCTTAAGTATGATTGTAAAATGTAATCAGCAGTGTAGCGTATTTGCTTAAGATTGAAATATGAGAATCATTGGTTGATGATATCTTGATTAGTATATTTAGATGGATAAATGCTATACATGTTCTTCATATTCCTTATCAAATAATGACATACTGCTTTACTAAGTTACAATATGAAATACCTTGAAGAAGAACATTTCTCTAATATGCTTAGATAATTAATTTATCTGTTGTTGAATACTTGTGATTCTTCTGCTCAGTTTTATTCTATTAATTGCAATAATAATATTTCTGACAGAGAGTTATATCTCTCGCTGGGACAATTTCAATTGTCTCACCCCCGTGAGATCCAACTTTTTAGGTGGACGCAGAAGAAGAAGTAAAAACCCTATAGTGGGTGAAGAACTGCAGCAGCAATAGCAACCGGGACAGTAGTGACATCCAGGTGGAGATATTGGTTGTCATGTCTGTTCATAGAGTCCTATGTGTCGTCTATGTACTCTCAGGTCCTAGGAGTTAGTAGTTAGTTAATATTGATCTGAGATTTTGGCTTGATGCCTCAAGATTTTATATTGCCTATGTATAGTTTAACAGGGCAGTTGATGTTTGTAACTCTCGAAAAGAAATGGTACAAGAGACATATTGGTGAACCAGAATGTAATTTAATTCCTTTGGTTCTTGTTATAAGAGTTTTCCTGTGTTTGGATCTCTTTGTAAAAGGTTTTAATTTTTAGTGATTTTCAGTAACCTGCTGTAGATTATTCGCTTCTGCTTAAGTAAATTATGTTTTTGTAAGTTGGATGCCACACTATACTCTAGTTGCTTGGGAAACACTCTTCTCTCACCATGGATTTGAGAGGTGAGCCTTGGTTGAACCTTAGGCTGACATGGAAATGATCCATCATGTTGCCCGATTGGTGATGGAGGTTGTGCAAAACCCTCTCTCTTGGTTGTTGAGAGGTGAGCCAATCCTCTTGATCTTTTAGGGTTTGATGATGGTGATCTTGAGGTTGATGATGACCTTATCGGGATGAGCTTGGTGCCTTGCACGATACACCTTGTAGTAGTGCTGCCCGACACACCTCCTTTGGTCTAGGGTTTTTATCTTGGCCGATATGATGTGTTTGGTTGGCTTTGTGCCCGATATGGCGCTCTTGACCTTGATGATGAGCTTGGGCGATATGCCTTGATCTAGATGATCCTTTGACCTAGTAGTTGTTCCCCCCTTGGCTGATAGAGTGCCTAGTTGATATCTCTATTTGAAGTCTTGGGTGATACATGTTGGGTCGTGTTCTTGCCCAACATGGGTTGAGTGGTGGCCCTTGTGAGTACCTTGTGGTGACCGATATGGTGTGTTGGTTTTAGTTGGGCGATATGATTCCTTGTGGTGCCTTTGTGTTGGTTGTTGATGTGTACCTTGATGGGTGATATGGTGTTGGCTTTGGGTGCCACAATCTTAGCCGATAGGGTGGTGATAGTTGTCCGACACAACCCAAACCCTAACCCTAGCTAGCCGTTTGAGCTTTGCCCGATACACATAGATGCCTATCACACCTTGACCTTGGATGCACGATATGCCCCATGGACCCAGCTACACGATACACTTCTTGGTCTTGGTTGCACGACGTAGTCCTTGCATTTGAGCTGCACGTTAGCACCTTTTCTCTCTAGGTGCACGACACACCATGAAGTGGTTGCCCGTTATACCTTGCCTTTGGGTTGGACGATATGTGGCTAAGTGCTTGGATGATAGGCCTCTAGTGAGGGTCATTGCCCTGCCCGATACCATATGTAGTGAGGGTTGCCCTACCCATCACACTACTAGTGAGGGTAGCAGGCACCTTTGGTGAGGGTCACGTCTGAACCAAAAACCCTATGTAGTGGTCGTTTATCATGTAAGCGCATCTTTTGATATATGGATGATAGTTGCAAACCTATGCTATGTTGGATGTCTAAAGATGATTCCGTTTAAGATCATAAGATACTTGCCCATGTTTATAAGGTAAAGAACATAAGTGGATGCCCATGATTTGATAGCAGTGATGTAACTGATACAGTATGACACACATATTTATAATCATGACATGTGCATCTGCAAATCCTAATGACATGATAATCCGTAAGAGCTATGTCTGGTGATTTTAAGTTATCTCTCTTGATATGCATACTAACCATGCAGGTATATTAAATGGATTCATAGCTAGGTAAGAGCTATGTGGTATATGTGCTTTAAATAACACTAAATGATAATAATCCTTATTGATGAGATAACATGCATCACCAGTATGATGAGATAGGTCTGAGGACCTAATAAAGGCAGAGTTCCTAGTTGAGATGTTATCCTCTGATGATGAGATAAGGGATTGTTATCCCAGGATGTTGATGCCTTGAGAGGCAGTAGCAATCTGTGAGGAGGGATTGAGATCCCATGATGATGTGAGAATAACAATATTAATGTAGCTCAATGCTATTTATGTTTTACAACTTGGTTGCCTTAACAACTCACTTAAAATATACTAATTAATTATAGTGAAACATATCATGTAGTTCCCCCTGGCCATAGATCCATCATCGTCAGATTTTGATGATGGTGAAATAGGTTTATCCCGCAGGATTACCTGGAGCACATATTGTTGAATATGCGGGGTTTCTCCTAGCCAAAAACAGGAGGATTAGAGTACAACTGTGGTTGTAGAATCCGTATGGTAAAGAGCATGGTGAACATGCCCATGACTCAATGAGTTAGAGCATGAATGCATTAATGGATCAAGAGCACGGTGATCAGGCATGTGGCTCAAAAGGATACTAGCACCTATGTCAAGGTGAGCTAGAGATATGGGTAGCTTGCGGAGCTGACCCTAAGGCTGAGGCCATATAAGCATGAGACTGCGGTCCTTCTTTGGTTTTGTGCACTGACCATGAGGAGGTGAGGTCATGGATTCCGGCTCTCCCATTGACCTTGTATGGCACTAGTTTTTGGGCTTTGCAGCTTAAGGTTGGATTTGAGCAGGGACAACTCACTTCCTCAGGGCATAACAAAACGTAATCCAGCCGAATAGTATATACTGCTTAGAGCAAAAAACGGGACATTATTTGAGGCCTTGCTTATGTTGATGATCCAGTCTTCTCTTACAGTTACTTGTACGATCTTGATATTTTGTGACAAGTTCTTATAAAGCTTATCTTGTCAATCATGTTCCATAAAGAAACACTTGGTTATATGCCTCATGGATATCTTAGTAAGATTGATGGTAATAATAGTCTTGCTCAGTATGATGCTCTTATTATATGTCTTAATCAGCTATCTGCTTTAAACCTTCTGAGGTTTTATAGTTTTGGCGGGGAGTTATGTTTCTCGCTGGGACTATGTGTTTCACCCCGCTGATTTACAACCTTTTTAGGTGATCACACTAGATGTGGTGGTCGTGAGGTTGTGGCTGAGCAACAAGAAGAGGAGCAGTAGAAGGCAAGAGATGGACTTGCTGTTGTTTTGGCGGTTTTGTAGTAGAGTCCTAGAGTCATCCCTGTACTCTCAGGTCCCCATTGGTATTTTGATGATGTTTCACAACGTATAGCTGTTGTACTTTTGTTTATCTTGTTGCTGGCATGATGTGGCCCATTATGTATGTATAAACAGGTGATGAACTTAGGTGCTGATAGGACAACTTGTTCCTTTAAGTTGTGGACATATATCCATGCTTGTGTATATTTATATAACTTGTTTCCTCGCAGGATGGGGATCTGAATGTAATAGTCCTTGTTCATCTGCTTTCCACAAACAGTTTTAATTAATCGGTATTTTTGGTAATACGTGTTTCTGCACATTTTCACATGGCACTTTGTTGTCTGTGTGATAGTGGGATGTGTCGCTACACCTGTACTCTCAGGTCTGGGTAGGAAAAGTTTATATATGGTGTTTCAAATAAATCGTACTTTTGTTAGCATGTTAATGCTTGTTTGTGTTGTATATATGAATATTGTTCTCATGTGTATATATGTTGTAGCTAAGGGGATAGAACAATTTGTATCAAATTCTTGGCATAGTATGGATACAAGAAAGATATTAGGATCTTATTCAAATGTTTCTGAGCGGGTGTTGATGTCGAAATCAGTTTTAATTTACCCATATTTTTGGATATGTGATTAATTAGTGATTGATTGTGTTTTATGTTTTGAGTAATATTGTTTAGTGTAACATGTTCTTACAAGTTGGTATCATAGCTTTAGGTTCACTGAGTCTATAGGGACACTAGAACTTAGGACTAGGATGATGTCAAAATTAGGAATATGACATAAAAATATGGTGCATACTGTCTAATCTCAGTATTTGGGTGCCCTGGCCAGGTATTCAATTATTGAAGAAAAGGTAAGTATGGAACTCTTAGATTGTTATCGTTCTGGTTACTTTGATCAAGTAGTCATTTTGAGACAATCTAAAGAGCATAACGAATAAGAAATCATGGTGTGAATATCTCAATCCTACCTTAAAGAAGATGAGACTTGCATCACTATCTATCAAAACTTGAATTTTTGGTAACTATAAGAGAAAGATACTACACCATGAAATCTAAATATGATTACAAATAAGGAAAAGAGGACTTCTTGAAGATGTGATTCAAGAAGAGAATAAAGTAAAAGACTGATAAGTCTATGCTTATAAAGTGATTCAAGGTATGAAATCCACATAAGATGGAGACAACTCCAATGATAAGTATAAAATGAGAAGATAAATGAGAACAATAATAAAGGAATAAGGTGGAACCTGAGTTAATCTCAGACCAACCTATGTGTGTAAGAAAGTGTTAATGTAAAATAAGCATGGCGTTTGAAATAAATTAAGGCAGATGATCCATGTTTAATGAAGAAAATGTGGAATATGATGATTTACCTATTGATAAGTGGCTGAAAAACATAATAAAATAAGGGAACATACCCAAGTGTGATAAATAGTCATCAAGGAAGGAGTAATGAGATATGCTAACCATTATGATTCCTATGCTAATGGCAAGGAACCAAAAATGAAAAGGGTAAAATGATACATAAGAAGCTGTAACTTGCATAATGAAAATAGAATTGGTTACCTTTTTGCTAGTAACCCTTAAACAATGTTGCTAAGTTGTGGGAAGTGTGTTTCCCTTTGTGTCTTTCCTTTCTAGGGCATAGCTTTCGAGTGGATTATTTCCACTTGGTATGTGTGGATTCGTTGTAAACATGAAGATGGATAGTTTATTATAGCATAAGGTTGTTTGAAGTATGGTTCCAAGATCATAAAGTTTGTGATGATTTTGCTTTTGAGCCTTCCAATAATTAGGAAGACTCCTCTTATATGTTTTGAAATTTGTTATGCTGGTAAGAGTAGATGAGATAAGGATGTGAGTTCCTTATAGCACTTGAGGTGGACACCAAGGTAATGAATCCTAGTATCCAAGATGTATCAAGCATATGGGAAGTATGCGAAGGTTAGAAATGTTTATTAAATGAACATTCCAAGTGTCCCCCCCTTAGAGAGAGAGAGAGTTGATGATGACCCTTTAAATGTTGTTTGGAAGGAAAAACAAAAGTTATTCTATAATGTTGTGTATGGTTAAGTGATAGCTGGGCAAGACCACTATCAAGGATAGATGGTTTGTTGGTCAATAGATATGTGATATTGTGTTCCTTTAAGATAAACCTATGATAAAATATCAATGCATAAGAGTTAGATTGGATGACATAATTCACATGACCATGATGAGTTTAGAGTTATGTCCTTTAGACTAACCAATGTACAAATAGAATTTATGAATAGGAGGAATAGAGTGTTCCAGTCATGTCATACAAGTTATTTCAAGCTTTGCATGATGACATGAAAAGTATTTCAAATACGGTCAAAAATATGATCAATATTTCTTCAAAAACCTTAGGGTTGCCGAAGAAGCAATAGCTATGAGATAAGTTGAATAAGAGTGAGATGGGGTTGATTACATGTCATTATGGGATCATGATATGTCTTCTAAGTAGGTTGTGTAAATCCTAGTAAGGTGAAGATACTGTTGTTGTTTCACCCCTAACAAGGTTGACTAGGAATGATGTTTCCTTGTATAGAATGATAGGTGCCAACGTCAGCATTTCTTTTGATTATGAAAAAGAACTGACAAGTGTTCCAGTGTTAATGTATCTAGAAAAAAGGATGGATACATCACTTTTTTTATGCTTCAAGGAATGGTATGAGACACATGCCATGATTGGTAAAAAGCTAGAAAGTATGACTTTTGAGTAATGTGTTGATACAATAGATATAATTTTTGGATGATAACTAGAATTTAAAGTTGAATAATACTACTAGAGTTGTACAGATAACACAACAAGTTTCTACATTCCATATTGAGAATGTCTTCTTTGATGGGGGCTTTTGTGCTGTCCCAAGATGAGATATGTATGAATGATGTGACATTCCCATGATATGTAAGTAACCATGTGAAGGTAATAGGATGAGGTGCAAAGGAAATACCCATCTTTGTTTACCTTGGATTTCGGGGGAGAAATCCCTGTTAGGGGTTTATAGTTGTAAGGCCCCTAAACTTTCTTAATGAGTTGAATAAGCTTAATTATAATAATTGAATTCTTATAACCAGAATAAAACCTTGTGATATGCTTTGAAATCATAAGACAAGCTTAATTTTCAAATTTGGTCCAATTTGGACACTCTTTGAGCAAGTTATGCAATTTTATGCACATTTTGGACTTTTCTGTAATACCCAATTGAGAGGTTTTCTTTGCAATTTATCACTTGAATTATGTTCCTTGGATGTTATCTCATCATTATTGAGCTTGTTGAGCCATGGGGAGCCTATTTAAACCTTAGTTTGAAGGTGTTTTCCTCAAGGGTATTTTAGGGTTTACCCCTTCATGGATGTGCTACCTTTAGTAGCTATCAACTAATGAATTATTTGTTTTGCTTGGAAATTCAAGAAACAAGGGATAAGAATGTCTCTATGGATAGTGGGAGAGTTGCTTGTGTATTTCCTTGTATATTCTTAATGGTTTAAGGCCATGGACACTTGGAAAGATACTAGAACTTCAACTTTTTCCTTTTCTTTATCTTAAAGTTTCATATACTTATCCCTAGGCACCAAAACGAGCCATTTTCTCTCCACCACTTCCCTCCTTCTACAAAACTCATCCTTCCTCCATGCTGCTGTGAAATTCCTGTCCAAGGAAGAAGAAAGAGGGGACCTTCTTGGAAAAAGAATCTAGGGTTGCAATTGACTTTCTTTTAGGGTTTGAAAAGCTTCCTTCTAGTGATATTGACCTAAAAGAGTAAGAATTCCCTTATTTCCTCCGTTTATTTATTTTTATACTTCCTCCTACCTTTCTCCAGGTTGGAACCTTGTTGTTCCATGGTAGAAATTGCTCTAAAGCTCTAAAACCCTACCTTTCTTGCTCCTTATGCTTAGGGTTTGCTCATTTGATGAAGAAAGATGCTAGATGGACGAGTTCACAGCTTTTGATTGGATTTCCTACCCTACCTACTCATTTTTCTTCTGTTTGGGAGTTTATCTTCTAATTATAGGCAATTTTTATAACTTGCTCCATGTTTATTGCTTACCATAAGCTTGCTAGCTCATGTTCTTGCTTGAAAATGATGATTCATGTACTAAAAAGCTATGCTTGACTTGGATTTCAATTTTTATAATGTTCCTGTTCTGATTTCAGTTCTATATGAACCTGTGATCATGTGTACATTATTCCCGAGGTATAATATGACTTGAATCAGGTTGGTTTGACAACCTATGGTGCTAAGCACCTATCAACCAATGGTCAATTTTAGGGTTTAAAGTTGATTTCTTCTATAAACCCATGACCCGATGATGGTACCATTGCAACAACCCTATGGTGTTGTCTTCATGACAAATGATGGTCAGTATCAAAGGTGTCAGATGATGGCGACATCCTATGGTCATCCCCTTAGGTCAGGTTTTGGGTTAATTAGAAGTTTAATGATCAACCATTAAGTACCCTACTGATTTTATTAATCAATGATGACATTAGCTTAATATTTGATGCTGATTAATGAATATAGTGCTGATCTAACAACCAATGGTGACTTAATGGTCACTAATGATGGTGTATCAGGTCTCCAAAACCTATGGTTAGTTAATCATATAGTTTTAGCATCAATTAAGCCTTAGACCAATGGCTTCTTGGGTCATTTGATGCAATGGTCGGACCTATACTACAATTGATGGTTTTAACATATAAACTTGACCCAATGGTCAAGATATAATGTTTATTCCTCCAATAAAGTGGAATGATGGCTAATGTAATATTTTGGTCCTAATAATGTGATTTAGATGGTTTCCTTCATATGATCAACTTAAGGAGCTTACTTGTTGACAATGGATGGATTGTTTTAAATGAATAGTCGATTGTGGGTTTTACCCTACTCTCAATGGAACTTTTTGTGTTGTTAATAAAGAGATGTCTAGGTTAAATGGTGACTCTTTATAGAGAACAAATCAAGGACTTCGTAGGTGGTGTATCCAAGGTGTTTACTTATGTAAACAACCAATGGTCTTACATTTTAAACATCCAATGGTTCTGGGTGACATTGTAGTATGGTGATATGGGTTGAATGATGATGAAAAAAATGGAGGGTTACCCTTAATAAGGCAGTCTTACGTATTCACTCGTATGAATAGAAGGGATGATAATCATATTGTGTTGATATGTGACCCTAATGAGGTATAGCTTGTTATACCTAGCTTTAATATAACTAAATGATGGTAATGGGTATGAATAGTCCTTGAATGACTAATACAATCATGGAGTACTTTGTTACTATTGTTGAAACCCTAGTATGCTATAACCTGATGGTTACACCTTGATTTATGTGTGGGTTCATACTTGAGAATAGTATGGAATGTGATGGTGATGCTTCACCCTATGCATCCATGATCCAATGGGGATGCCGTGAGTTAGGGTTTGGGTATAAGTGCTGATTAGTAACATTGATATGATTTATCATGTTCAACCTAACTCTAATGCAAATAGATAAAGATGAGTATTCATGTTTAACATTCTTATATGCTGGAATGATGGTGGAATAACCTCCTTAATATGATTACAACCTTAATATGTTAATTGATGGTTATCATAGCCACATGGTTGATACTTTCTTATGCTAAACATGTTCAATATGAATATGACGAGGGTTAATCATATCTAGATTCCTTGCATGTTGATGTAATAAAGAAATGTTCTTAATGTTTGTATAGCCCTGCTATGATTGTTTATGAATATCTCCTACCTCATTGATGCAATATTGTGTTGATCCAGTGTATTATATGTAAGTAATGTTGTTGAGCCTTGTTATAAAGGCATGCAAAGATAATGATGATATTGTAGATGCGTACATACAATTGCTATGCTTGTGTTGATAACTATATTGCTACTGCTGATTATAATCATGATGTTAGCTATTTCATGTTGTTAGTTATGTTTAGCATGCTAGCCATGACTTTTTAACTAGAGATGCATATACTGCTAATCATGCTTATCCAGATAGTTGTGCTTATGTTGTTTGCTCTTCTTATGATGGTGATATGTTCAACCAATTAGACATGCTCATGTTGTTAGCTATGCTATGTTACTAGACTTGCTCATGATGCTAGATATGCATATGCTACTGAATTGTTTATATTGTCAACAATATAAAGGATGATAGTCTGACTAATGATGATACTTATTATTTGCTCGTTTATGTATTTTATTAATCATCAGTACTGCTGAGCTTATTTGTTATATCTGATTAAACTACTTAACTGTTTAATTACTTAAAAATGTTGTAATCAATAAACGTTGTTGGAGGTTGTATCTCTTGCTGGGACATGAGTCTCACCATTGTGGTTTGCCACATTTTTTTTAGGTAATCGGAAGTGAAAAAAACAAACATGTGACAGCAAAGAGGAGCTATAGTAATGAATCTTTGAAAAAGTTGATTAGATGTCTAGTGTGTCCTAGAGTCGTCCCTGTACTCTCAGATCCGGGCAGGTATATCCCAGGAATTTGAATTGCCTCTTTAAGGACCTCTTATGTTGTTGCTTGGTCCTCCTCATCGATCTTAAGAGATACCGAGATACCCTACAACTTTATTCATTTTTCATCGGCTGTGACCATGATCTTCCCCTGGGGATCATTCCCGATTTCCTCAATTGTGGAAAATCCTGTCTGATGGGCCAACGCTGTTGTGCCATGGGTTTGTTTGAACACCGATGGGCTAACTGGTCGCTGTTGTGACACCGGTGGGGGTGGGTATTTGATTTTGTCCTCCATACCTCTCGTGTATTTCGACTTGCTTTATACTTATCTTTGTCTTGTTCATCTTTGTCTTCAAGACCTCGTTGAGTTTGCGGTAAGGTCGGAGTTGGTGTGGTCAGGGTGGTGCCGGATCTCAACGTCGCCATCTTCTTTCCGATAGAAAGACTCTGATTCTGGGGGAGATCAAAAGGACTAGAATTCTACCTTGTCTGGATTGTCTAGAGTATCAGATGCCAGACCTTCGATCTCCACAAAGGCAATTGCAGTGTGATGAGGGCAACTACCTTGTCCAGCCTCAAACCGAAGTTAATGCTCTATCACACAACGATTACCTTCCAGAACCCAAGAAGAGAGGGGAGGCGAAGAGTGGTGCGAGATTTGGATGGTTTAGGTAGACCTCGAAGGGTGGAGGACCAGATCGGGGGTGGAGGGATGAGGTCACCGTGATCGCCATATGACAACGCTTACCAAGGGATAGTCTCGCGCCCAAACGCCGCTGCCATCACCCTCTATTCCTCTCGCCTAGATTAGGCCGGGGTATTGCATGATAGAAATATATGTTAATCTAAGATTGTAACGTTGATAAAAATATGGCCAAAAGATTTCATGTCACTAACAATGTAGAAAAGTTGTACAAACTATACACAACAAAAACTCATTAAAATTTTGGCTCCACACGCGGATCCAAATCTTCTGTACCCATCACTCATTGACTTGACAAACCCGAGCAGAAACTGTGATTTCCAGCCGAAAAAGAAAAGAAAGATTTCAGGCATAGCTTCAAGCCCAAATGCTTGCTTATCCCGCGGCAGGCTCCGTAGGATCCCGAAACTAGCAAAAGGCTGTTAGTTTGCTTCTATGGCCGGCGGCGAGCAATCGACACTGCCTACAAACGTAATGTAGTTTTCACCGTCGTTCTCATGCGGAGGACGAACATTATGGATGCCGCCCTGTTTGCTGCAGCTGTGGTGACGGAGGCCCGATAGGAGGTCTGCGAAGGCTCGGATGATGTAGTCGTGGCTATGCCTGCGGTTGAGTGCCAGGTAGCAGAGGAGGAGTTCGTGGAGGCATCCGCCGTGCTCGCGAGGGTCAAAGAGGCCCATGGACGCTGCCATCTCCTCCATGGAGCGCCTGAACTCCCAGTAAGGGTCACAGGAGTAGGTGCGCACGGCAACACCGACGCCCAGGACTTCGGCTTCTGTGGAGGCTGAGTAGCCGTCGACTATGGAGTTGGAGCGGCCGGGGGAGGAGAGGTGGAAGCGGCGGGAGGCGATGGCCGCAGAGAGATCGTCCTGGTAGGAGGAGGAGTCAGTACTGGTGATGCTGGAGTCGGAATCAGAGCCATAGTCTGTGTCGGCGGCAGTCGTGGTGGTTAAGCGGGACACACCAGAGGAGGCCGGGTCGTATAGGGAGTTGAAGTTCTTGAAGAGCACTGGCGAGGAGGCGGATGAGCAGGTCGCGGAATGGGCACTGCTGGTGGTTTGCTTTGGTCTGAGAGGCGCGCGTGAGGACGTGGAGGCGGCGGCGGAGGAGGAAGCCGAAGTGGAGCGCCTGAGGCGGGCGAAGCAGAGATGCAGCTTGCGAATGGCATCTGGCATCTCTATCTCCTCGCTATCTTTGCTCGCCTCCATCCACTATTTCGTCTCTGCTACGCATCATTCTTTATAGCTTCCATAATCCATGTCGGTGACGCTCTATGATCACCTTCGCTTCATTGCCTTAATTTAATGCGGTGGCTGCATAGAGACGGTTATAACCATAAGTCGGCCTACAAAGTACAGTGTAGGTAAAAGGAGAGCATGTTGGTTCATGAAGCAGTGATAGAGGAGGAGTAGAAGAACAAGAGATCTGCTTTGGCGACCGCCATTAATCGCCCTTGTGCAGTTAGATCGCGCGCCTGCAGCGAGAGTAATGAAGGGGCCACGGAGGTGGTGTCCACCCTAGAGTGAAGTACTTATCGTGACTGATATATAGTTGTTTGTCATGATCGAGGGTCCCTCTTATCTTGTCTACCCATCTACCTGCGGGTCTTAAATCCGGTTGTTTTTCATCTTCAAACTCAAAAGTACCGCGCCAATCATAATGCTGATAGTAATTAATATCTAGTCAGCTCTGCGTTACTGCTTCTTCAGGTTTCGCAGCTCAATATATAGCTCATAGCTCAGCTACTAGTGTTAAGGTCAGACCCCAGGCTACCACTAAACAACAAAGATGGAATTCAAACCCACAATGCAGCTCTTGTATCACTACCGCGGAATATCCTCCGGTTCTCCTGTTCATGAGTGATGCACTACTTTCTTTTCTTTCTACTGCTTAAAAATTAAAACTTGGCCAGCTCCGCCTCGCTGCTTCTTCGATCTCCGAGTTCAGCTTTCCACCAGTTCGTAGCTCAGGTCAGCCAGTCGGGTCCAGACTGCTACTAAATAACAAAGATTGAATTCAAACCAACAACGCAGTCTCTTCACCTGTATCCCTCTACCTCAGAAAACATATCCTCTGATCTTGCTTTCACAAGGGTTTATGCGCATCACTTCTTTTTTCTTCCCCCTACATAAAAAGAATGAAACTTCAAAGGGGTGATAAGTCGCTCCTGCACCAAACTTTAACTTGCTCAAGAAATAACTCATCATTGGTAAGCAATGTCAAAATGGATGCTCCAATAAAGATGGGTAAACCACACAACTAGTCTCTAACACCCACTAATTATCACATCTGTTCGTTGGCATTGCGATATTAGTAAATAAGTATCTTAATTATGCATGTGACATTATTTGATTAAATTGATGTGTAAGATTCACTTTATGTTCCAGTCCTCTTCTAGATTTCTTCTATCAACATCTCATCTCACCATTCGCCAAACAATCAAAAGTCATAAAGTGTGACAAACTATAAGCTCCGGGTGACATACTCTCTTTCTTCCTGTATGATTACTTCTTCCATACTCTCTGTATGCAAAAATAAAGAAAAGATGTTAATACACACAAAAGAAAAATAAAATATATACTATATGCATTTGCATTAATAAAACAAATTTTTAGCTGAATAGAGGATTCATATTTATTCTTTCATAACTCATTCTCTCTATTTACTACACAGGGGACACAAAATACCAAAACAACCTTCCACGGCTAAATATTATTCTTGTGTAAAAAGTTTCATAGGATTATGCGGAACTATCTAAATAATCAAGAATACTCAATCTTGTTTACAATGTAGATTTTTGACATGAAAGAGTGTGCGTAAATAAAAGTTAGGATAGTGAATATTGCAAGTTGTGTTGTGAGATTTCAGGAAATCAAGTTTTCTTGGCCATGCTCGGTGGTAGGGATTCAAACATGATATACGTGTGACGCATGCATTGATTCAAAGTCTTTACTTGGAGAGTGCTTTGAATTTTGTACTATATGAGGACACACAATATTCAAATTCAAGATAGTGACGAATGTCTCTCCATCATGTTTTTAGTTACATTTTAGACTTCGTTTTGCATAATTTTGTTAGCATTCTACTCAATATTTCACCTGTTTTAAGTTTTGAGTAGTTTGTGCTATTTGTTTGAAATTGAATATATGTTTGATGTTTTATTTGTAGCTTGATAGAAGAAAAAGAGAGAAGTAAATATCCCTATATGAGAAGTTAATAAAATGATCAAATACTATATATCCTCACTCCCCAACTCTGACGATTAGAGTGAAGATTAGTAAAGTATAAATAACCACTCAAATGGCCATCACTTTTGCATACAAATTCAGAATTGGATGATTTAAAAGTCATTAGACGTAAAATTCAATTGTCTAACAATTAAGTACATATGTTGCTACAAGCCAGTTGGCTGACTGGAAAGTCAACTGGCTGATTGGGAAGTTCCAACAGAAATCACAATAACTCTTTAAAAAATATATTGGGCACAAAAAAAGGTTCTGGATTCACATATTAGGTCAAACTTGAGTTATTCAAGTTGGGTTGGAAAGATAATTAAATTATCTTCACAAGGAATATATGTATTGACCATTTTGGTTCAACTGGCTGATCCTAAAGTTAGCAAAAATATATGTGGTGAAAATCTACAACAAATGACTGACATCCATTGGATTAATTTGGATGGATATGATATTTTGAAGGCTGATACAAAATTACATGAAAAACTTTTAAGGAAAAGGTTCATGACTTATTCTCTTCCATCTACAACATATCCTCCACCAAGTAGAACTGGAGATTAAAGTTAATGACTTGACATGAAGATGCACTCCATCGTAGATCTAGAGAAGAGACTAAAGTTATTATTTGTGAGTTATGATGAGACCACTAATTTTCTCCTCTATGCTACTAGTTTTTCCATGAGATTCTTCTTCTCTTTTGCTTTTAGTATCATGAACATATTTAGAGAGTATATCCATTACCGGGACATGGAGATTAACCCCATTGTCCTTATTTTATTTCCACATTATTAATTGTTATTTATATGTGCATCTAGTTTAAGAATAGACTATTTAGTGCTTGATTTATATCATGATCATCTATGTTGCATGATTGTTATAATACTAGACATAGAAACCTTTGAGTCTAGCATTGGAACACCATTGTTAAACCTCAAATGAGATCATGGAAGGGCATTCTCTAGGGAAATAGATTAATGATCTATAGATAATGAGACCTCGAGCCTACAGAGAGATTAATCCATATATATTTTCATACTCTAAAATAATCTAAACTTCTTAGCCCCAATATAGTATACATAAGCATGGATGATGCAACATTTATAATAGTTATGTAGGCATTGGCGATGAACCTCATTGTCCTGGTATTTTATCATAGTGTAAACTGTTTCCTTCATAGTTTGATTTTATTTCTTGCATGATTAATCTAATTCATCAACTAAAAATCATCCATATATCTTTTTTTGATTTACAAGAGAACCCATTCAGACAGGGACGCTACTAGACCCACCCTGACATGGTAAACTCTCAGGGCCTAAGCACGAACTATCATTTTTGTAGAGTGATTTTGACGTTGTTCAAACCTAGGTCCTTTTTTGGGACCTATTGACCTCTTACCACTTGAGATACCATGGATTGCTAATTACTTTTTTTTAATTATATTAATAATCTAAGTTGTTTTAAAAAAATGTCTCTTGGGTTCTATCCTTAACTGTGCCACAATAAGAT
The DNA here is from genome assembly GCA_963693085.1 of Alisma plantago-aquatica. Lineage (NCBI taxonomy): Eukaryota > Viridiplantae > Streptophyta > Magnoliopsida > Alismatales > Alismataceae > Alisma > Alisma plantago-aquatica. The sequence goes on along the minus strand of OY856414.1, from coordinate 423,498,949 downwards.
CCTTCTTCTTGAGAGCGGTGATTATTATACGTAGTTTAGGTAAAGAACTGGGGACTTTTTGCTGAGTAAATTTGTTAGTACGATAATTACCACATCAAATTTTGACTCTATTTTTGAAGACGATTATTGATAATATCCCAACTCCTTAATATATTAATTTCCATAGCATGACTCCTCATAGAAACCCCTAACAAATTATTGATCGTAGTCTACTTAATGTCCATAATGATAAAGAAGGTGTTGTATTTTACTCGAAGGACCTACATAACATTACTTTCAACTATAGAGACAGGTCAGACAACCCCATGTTCTATGATAGTAGTAGCTCGATATTTGACACTACACACATTCTAGTGTCAACCACTCCCTTTGATCTTAATTCCTAAAAAATACATAAGTTAACTTTCAGGACCCAAAATATATGTCTATATATACTATCGAATAATTTAAAGGATGTAAAACAAGAAAGATCAAAACAATAAAAGGAAGGTACAATGAAACAAAACCAAGAAAGCTATAATAAGTTACAAATCAAACTAGAAACTATGAATAAAAAATCTACAAAAGAAAAAAACCTAACTTCATCTCAATCTAATGAAAACCCAAAACATCCTATTGTCTCTGAAAATGATGTTAAGATTTGAAGTGAAACCTTTTATATTTTAAATTTATTAGAATTAAAGAATACAATTTTCTCTTACACTGTCAATATGAAAGATCATCCACAAGTTGACGAATAGGGTGTTATTCCTAAGGGACAATTTTTTTAAAAGTAATTTGAATTGTAGTTTAGTTGAGAAAAACATTGTTCATAATTTGTTGACAAAATCCAAATTAATTAGGAAAGTAAGAACTAAAACTTAGAATAATGAATGGTAAAATAACTAGTACAAGGGGCTTCACCTATCTAACCCTTAAATTTCTCTCTCAATATATATGACTAATAAGAGGATATTACTGAGGTTGATGTGCACTTTGATTATTTTGAATAAGAGATTGTGCATAGATAAATATAACTCCAGTCATATTGTTATGTTATTTTGTGATCCTACACAAACAACCTTTAGAAATGCCAGCCCAATGTTGTCATTGGGCGGTTAGCATAATCTGTAAACATCCATAGTCTTACTCATGAATTACATGTTATCACAAAAGTTGATAATCATGCAATCCAGATGGATAGCCGAGATACAAGACATATAATTGAACATTTTATAAACATGCAGTTTACAAATGCAAATAAGAATACAAACAATCAGGTAACCAAACTACTCCCATTATCTTAGTAGATAAACCACTCCCTAGCCATCTCCATGATGCAATTTAAGAGAGAGAAGGAGAGGAATCACATGGATAATGTAGAAACATTAAGGATATGCTCCATCTATGTGAAATCACCTTTTTAATGGTTGTTGCAATCTGAATAAAATTCCTTGAGGGTGTGTGTGTACATCAAGCTATCACCATTCCTATCTGATTATCCCTAAGGATGAGCATGGTTGGAAAAGGGATTAGGAAATAATATGATTCCTTACTTCCTGTTCCTCTAGTGTATTTACACCATGCTCTAGAATTTCAAGTCGATCAAACATCATTCAATGGTTGTGATTCAACTGGTTGTCTAATGATATTTAGATTTTTTTGCAAAATAAGGCTTCCCAAAAAGTCATCTAGGAGATTCTAGAGATAGTTCATAATATTTCTATCACCATCATTATCCTCACTCCATTGCTAGAATCTAGGAGTGATGATGTGACCTCTTTGGTCAATTAATGATTGTTTAGTGGAAGATTTATGATTCTAAGAATTTCCTCACATCAAAATGCAAATAAAACCTAGAAATGCATAAATACCAAGTAAAATTGCTAAAAACTAAAATCAAGTGAAAATACAAGTAAAATGTGATGTGAACACGTAAATCTAGATATAGAATACAACAAAATCATGATGCATGGATGTTCACAAATGAGAGAATTCATTACCCACATTGTTAACTGTGACACCCCGCCATCACACAGACAACAAGGTGACACGCGAAAATGTACGAAACCACATATTACTGAAAACATGGGTTAATTAAAACTGATCACAGAAAGCAGATAAAGAAAGAAACTATTACATTCAAATCCTGCAAGGAAACATGTCATACAACTATTATAAGCCTGATATATGTCCACATCTTAGGAAAAATAGCAGTCCTGCCAGCACATGAGTTCATAACCTGTTTATACATAACGGGCCACATCAGGCCAGCAGTAGGATATACAAAGCTACATCAGGTAAACATCGTAAAACATCGTCAAAATACCTCCGAGGACCTGAGAGTACAGGGATAGCTCTAGGACTATACTACAAAACCACCAAAACATCAACATGTTCATCTCTTGCCTTCTACTTCTCTTCTTCTTACTACTCGACCGCAACCTCGTGACCACCACCACATCTAGCACGACCACCTAAAAAGGTTGTAAACCAACGGGGTGAGACACACAATCCCAACGAGAAACATAACTCCCAGCCGAAACTATAAAACTCTAAAGAAGGCTAAAATAGGTAAAACAGATAACTAATATAAGCAGATTATGTGAGCAACATACTGAGTAGGTCTTACTGTATTATTAAACTTACCAGGATATCCGGGAGGCATATAACCTGATTTTATTTATGGAACATGATGGACATGATAAGATTTATAAGATCTTACCACATAACATAAGGAACATATAAGTAACTGCAAAGTATAACAAGATCAACTACACAAGCAAGGCCTCAACCAAGGTTCTGTGTTTTGTCTTAAGCAATAAGTACTATTCGGCTGGATTACGTATTATTATTATTATGCCCTGAGGAAGTGAACCGTACCACTCAATTCCAACCTTCGATTGTGAAACCCAAGCCGGTGCCATAAAAGGTCAATGGAAGAGACAGACTCCACGACCTCACCACCTCATGGTCAGTACACGAGTGCAAAACAAGTAGGACCGCAGTCTCATGCTTAAGTGGCCTCAACCATAGGGTCATGCTACCCTCTGCTTAGCCCACCTTGGTACAAGTATCAGTGCTAGTGAAACTGAGCCACGGGCATGATCACCGTGCTCTGAGCCATGAACACAATCATGCTCTTCTTATCACACATCCTAATCCATGGGCCTATTCACCATGCTCTAACATATTGAGCCACGGGCCTGAAACCGCACTCTGGAGTCTACAACCAAAGTTGCACTCTAATCCACCTCGTTTTTGGCTAGGAGAAACCACACATATTCATCAATATGTGCTTCCAGGTTAACCCACAGGAAAACCTATTTCACCATCACCAGTTACTAATGATGATGGATCTATGGCCAGGGCAAACTACATGATATGTTCCACTGTAATTAATTAGTATATTTCAAGTGGATTGTTGAGGTAACCAAGTTGTAAAACATAAATGACATTGAGTTACATTAATGCTATCATTATCACATCATCATGGGATTTCAATCCCTCATCACAGAAAGCCACTGCCTCTCAACGCATCATCATTTTACATCATCACCTGGGATAACAATCCCTTATCTCATCATCAAGAGGATATCACCTCACTAGACGCTCAGCCCTCATCAGGTCCTCAGACCTATCTCATCATACTAGTGATGCATGTTATCTCATCAACAAGAATTATCATCATGCAGCGTTATTCAAACACATATACCCCATAGCTCTTACTTGTCTATGAATTCACCTGATACACCTGCATAGTTAGTATGCACATCAAGAGAGATAACTTAAAATCACCAGACATAGATCTTACTGATTATTATGTCATTAGGGTTGCAGATGTGCATGTCATGATTATAATCATATGAGGCATGCAGCTGTATCAATTACATCATGGTTAACGAATCATAAGCATCCATTTATGCCATTTATCTTATAAACATAAACAAGTATCTTGTTATCTGATCTAGCATTATCTTTAAGAATCAAGCATAGCACTGGTTCACAACCCATCATCCATATAATATCAACAACATAGGTGCGATTACAAGACACCACATCACTAGCTAGGGTTTCCAGGTTAAGCATAACCCTCACTAAATGTACCAACTACCCTTGCTAACAGTGTGACAGGTAGCACGCCCCTTACCACAGGTGGTATTGGGTAGGGTAACAACCCTCACTAAAGGCCTGTCGGCCAAGGCACTTAGCCACATCTGTCAGCCAACTCAAACACAAGAGTGTATCGGTCAACAAGGCCTATGGGATGTCGTGCAACCAAGGTAACATGAAAGTATCATGTAGCTGGGGTCAGGAGGTGTATCGTGCAACTGAGCTATGTGTGCGTCGGGCAACTAGTTGTGTCGGCTAATACCCTATCAGCTAGCTAGGGTTAGGGTTATATCAGACAACCATCTTACCACTACAACGACCAAGATCGTGGTGCCCAAGCCAACACTATAACGCCCACCATGTACACATCACCAAATGATACAAGGGCACGACAAGGAAGCCTACCATCCAACCAGATCAGGCACACTATATTGACCACCACTAAGGCAAGCCCTAGGGTTTCACCACCCAACACATATCGGGTAGCCCAAGACCAACCCAATTATGTCACCCAAGGCACCAAACATAGGCACCTACAGAGATAACAACTAAGCACCATATCGGCCAAGGGGATAATGCCTACTAGGAGAAAGGGTCATCTTGTTCGAGTCATATCACCCAAGGTCACCAACAAGATCAAGATGGTCATATCAGGCACAAAGCCAACCAAACTCGACATGACCATATCGGCCAAGGCTAAACCCAAGGTGAGGGGTTTCGGGAAACATCATCACAGAGGTGTATCGTGCAAGGCACAAAGGTTCATCTCAGCTTGGTCATCACTAAACTCAAGATCACCATCACAAAACCCTAATATATCAAGAGAGTTGGCTCACCTATCAACAATCAAGAGAGAGGGGTTTTGCACAACCTCCATCACATATCTCAGGCAACATGATAGATCATTTCCATATCACCTAAGCTCCCAACCTCTACTAGGTCAACATCCAACCAAGGCTCACCTCTCTAATCCATGGTGAGAGAAGAGTGTTGCCCAAGCAACTAGAGTATAGACTGAACTCTCAATAACCAAGTGAGAGGAGTGTTGTCTATACCACTAGAGCTGAACTCACTTCTCAAGACCAAATGGAGAGAAAGGAGTTTTGCCCAAGATACTCTATACATATGGTTCAGCCACCAAGGTCAAGAACACACCAAAAACATGAACATATATCCACAAGATACATGGCCGATTAAGGTGAAACATAACATGCAACAAGAAAAGGAAGTATTATAGCTAGGGTTAGGAGTTATGTAACATGCCTTAAGCAAACTCCAAGCTCCTAGCACCAAGCTCTGAAGCTCAAGCACCACCTTCGGCCACCTCAAGAAGAGAAACAAAACTTGTAACCACCATGGCCGAAGAGCAAGCAAGAAAGAGAAGAAGAAGAAGGTGCTAAGGAAAGAGGGGAGATGCTTACCACAAGAAGAAGAACAAGGCACCCTAGGGATCGGCCACCACTAGAGGAAGAGGAAGACTCCAAGGAGAAGGAGGAGGATCGGCCACCAACTAGCAAAGGAGATGTGTCACCCACCAAAGAAGGAAAATAAGCAATGCCAACTAAAGGGATCCTAAGCAAGAGAAAGGAGAGGCATATATAGAAGAGGGTGAAGGAGAAAACAAGGCAAGGTGTCACCCACCTAGGGACACTTGTCCATGGGCAATGCCACCTCCTTGTCTCTCCCCATACACATGTCCAAGGCAATTGTGTAACGACCCCGACTCCCGGTAACCCCCAATTAAGGGAGACCAAAAGGTCAGAGCCGTTAACCAATAACCCAGATCAAAGGTTCGACAAATAATCAATAACAATTAATAAACTTTTCCCACTAAACTAAAATTTGGTATAAAATAAAACTTTGTTTACCTTTTTAAAACTGGGACTTCTAAACTTCTTACCATGAAGATACTGATCTAAATAATCCTCAAGTGCACTTTAATTCTCATTTAATTCCACATATGCCACTTTACTGTTTGTTCTTTTCATTGTACCTAAAATATCGACAAACAAAACATCGGTCAGAAAGAAGCTGGTATGTGGGAGAACCAATAATCGTGCAACAATAGTAACAAAGTAATCAACCAATTATCATTTAACATGCCAATATTACATTTTAAACCATACTACTCAATCCTTTCCTATCCCATATCTCTGTGTTGTCCTTGCAGAGGACTGAGATACTACCTCTCTCTAGGTAGATCCATATTAAACCACGCATGATCCTACCTAACAGGTAGATCAATATCTAGGGTTGAGTCACATGGCACTACCCATAGGTAGTCCAATCTTTGACTCCAAGTGACTTGATGGTCCTACCCCATTGGTAGCCATGCACTAAGTCATTCGATGAACTAATGGGCCTACCCCATTGGTAGCCATGTACTAGGTCAACCCATTAAGGTACAGAGGGGACAAGGATCTGAGCTAGTAGGCACATCTCTTATGTGATAGTCATATTCACATTATAATTTGCATGAATTAAATTCATCCAACAATTAATTCAAGCCATGATGTAAACATCGATAAAATCCTCGAAAAACTAATGCGGGATAATCATAAGCATAACCACATACCTGTCAAGTTGATGTGAGATAGAAATAATCCAATCAACCAATAGGCAATCAAGCATTCTATAAGATCCCGAAACAATTGTACAATTTCCTTTTATTACTCATGTCATTAAGATCTATTAAATCTAGCTCGCTTCCTAGGGTTTCTAGTCCACTTTTAGGGTTTCCATTGCAATTAGGGTTTCCCTTCGTCTTTTACTATTTAAACCCTAATTTAATGCAATTGATCACAAACCCTAATGATTTCAACATCTAATCCTCAGTTTCAGATTTAAGGCATTATTAACCATTAAATAAGTCCATTAAGCCTCTTTTCATTAAAGCTACCATTTTTATCCCCTTTAACCCATGACAAAGTCATTATGCTCATTTATCATAAATTCGTAGTTCATTATGCTCTAATACTCATATGAACGTTATTTATCATTAATTCTACCTTGATTAATTAAAAACCCTAATTTCTATATTAAGGTTATTTATCCACAAATTAGGAACTTTAATGCTCGAAATAGCTTAGAATCATTATATCTCATCTTTATTCACCACTTTGAATAATTAAAGCTATTAAGAGTCAAATTTGCCAACATTAGGGTTTCAAGGCCCATTAAAGTATATTCATGCAAATGAAACTCTAAATTAACTAATTATGTGCAAAATTCATCTTTTTCGATCTTAATGTATTTCTTTATGATTAAAAGGTTAATATCAACTTCAACCATCAATTAAACCCCACTAATCCCATTAATCATATCCAAATAGGGTTTCTTAATCACTATTACACTAAAGTTAACAACTTCCATTACTTTTCAAATTGCAAGCAGAATCAAACTCTAATTATATTTTTAATGGATTCCCTTTGTTTTTTGAGAAAAATTCATGCATAATCTTTTGTCATCTGAGATACTATCAAGGAGATATAATTTTTGGAAAATCACTTACTTTGGGCCAAGCAGAAGCCGCCACATCACCCGATTCTCATGCAATTGCTCGCTAGCTAAGGAAATATCACGAAAATACGATGTTGTCCCTGGTTAAGTCGGCCGCCCCTTCAGCCCGTGTAGGGCAAAACGGTCCAATGGCCGTGTCATCTTCTTCCTCAGTTCAGCAACAGCAGCGGCCACCTAGGGCAGCCCTTGGCGCGGCTCTCCCGCCCAGGTTTGGGCTCGAAATCCACTGAGAACTTTTGCTTTGTCTCCGCCTTGATCAGGAACACACGACCGTCCCCCAAACCATGGACAAGGTGGCCGATTTCTCCCTCGTAGGCCAAGCCTTTTGCAGCCACCCTTGCAGCCTTGCAGCTGCTGTTATGCGCGCTCCATGGCATAAATTTGATGGCCAAGTTGCTCTTCGGCAACGTGGCACATCAAGCCACCATATTGACCTTTCCTTGGATCCATCTACCTCCATGTTCACTCTTCCACCCATGGCTAGGGTTTAAGAACAAAAACGAGAAAGAAGAGTGGAGAACTATGTGTGGGATCTTCTGGATTCGGCCCAGGGTCGTACCCCTTATATAGGGAAGAGTACGAAGCCCTAAGGCATGCCTCCATGAGGACTCAAGTCCAATTCTCAAAAGGAAACATACTTTCCTTGGTTGTGAAGCAACCATCTCTCTCTCTCTCTTCATTATCTCCTTAGATAACTATGTTATTTGAATATTTATATATTCAAAAACCTTTTCCCCTATTCTTTTTATTCTTTCTTTTTGATTCATTGGCACGAATTTCTATTTTCTTTTGATAGAATTTACTTCCTTTTTCACAATGCCACCAAAAACAATAATACTGTATCATATTATCTTCCTATTTGACATTATTATTATTTTCTCTTTCTCTTTCTTCATTGGGACTCCTTGGATCCCAAGAAACTCTATTATTTCGAAATCCTTTTTATTGGATACTTATTATCCTTCTAGATGCATCTAAATGCATTATTCTTCATTATCTTGTTTAATTTCTTATTAAAATATTTCCTTTTGAGGACTTCTCTTTATTTATCTTTTATTTTCCTCCTTGGTATTCCTTTTATCATTAGGAATCCTTGGGATACGAAATTCCATCAAGAATAACTCAATTACACCTCTTTTCATTGGTTTTCCACATTTTACCATTGTTTTCAATTTCTTTCTTAATAAAGAAATACTTAATTAATATTTTCTTTTCTTATTGCTTTTTCTTTGCAACTTTAGACTCCTTGGAACCCAAGGAACCCATGTGGCACGAAATCCACCTTTGGATTAAGTTCCTTGCCTTCTAGAGGTTTCCACATCTTTCTTTTCTCGATTTTTAATTAATTGAATTTCCTTGTTATTGGGCGCAATAGCCAATAAAGCCCACAACACAATCACCAAGGCTATTGTAAATGAAATCCATTTATTCAAAACAAACTATATCATTATTTGTTTAAATACGAGAAATTACATTTCTCACCAATTGAACCCAAAAATTGGGGTTGTAACATCCTTCCCCTCTTATAAGAATTTTGCCCTCAAAATTCCATCAAGCAAATGAACAATTCAGGATAAGCCTTTCTTATGTCCATCAGGGCTCCCATGTGGCTTCACCCTTTCCATGGTGCTTCCCAAGAACCTTCATCATCTCATATTCTTCCATCTGAGTTCTTTCTCACCTTGGTATATCATACCCTCATAGGTGACTCAGGACATTTCAGCCTCTCAAAAGCTGAATAGGTTCAAGGCTCAACACATGGCTTGGGTACCTCACATAGTGCTCTAGATCGGACTCATGTAATACATTATACATCATGTTATCCTGAGGGGTAAGGCTAAACACAACCTTCTCCACCAATCCATCTCAAATGGACCCATATATCGGGGACTCAACTTTCTTAGCTGTAGCTTAGAGGGGTCGGATTTTCACATCACATATTCTCCCACAGTGAACTGCATGTCAGTCTACTTTGCATCAGTTTGTGACTCATGTCACCACTGGGCTCTCTCTCAGCCATTGCATGATCAAAACGACTTCATCTGCACACACTGTGGTTCTTTTCTGACCTTCGCGAGGCCTCCTTCACCAACATTATCTTAATGAAGTGGTGACCGACACAACCTCCTTATTGAAATTCTTACATCCCAATAAAGGCTATGGTGGTTAACATCACATCTTAAGAATTGTCTCTATGCATCACCCTGAATGAGCACACATGCTCTCATCAGACCCTCTAGTCTGGATCATACTGTCCATTAGTACGGGATGATAAACTGTACTATTTTTGAGTTCTTCATGTATCTACTTCCACCTTATGGAAGTGAACCTTGATCAAATGAAAGAAATTTTGAACTCGCATCATGGTGTGGTTGAACCATCTTCTCTCTTAAGTAGTTCAACCGAATCTGTCTCGTGACAATACTCTTCCTTTCTCCTGTCATCTAGGTAAGGGAATCTACCATAACCCATATTGGATTTTGACCTTCCTTGGCCCAGGGGAGACTCACAACATCCACAGTGATGAACTCCCATTCCCTCTCGGGAACTCTTTATACTTTATATCCACGTACTGGGTTACTGGTGTTCATCCTTCGCCTCCTAACTTGCATGGCCACATGCTACATGAGCTTTAAGGATCCAAAGTGCTACTATCACTTACTATCTTTGTAGTTTCACGATGTGTGGTGATCTTGAAATCATGATTTCCTATATATCATGATTCCTCAAGATCGATTCCTCAGAAACCCTAAACCACTCTCATTAGGGTTTTACCACCTTCTTATCCAAAGAAGTGTATCCGAGGTTCTACAACCATCCTTCTAACACATCAAGGACTAGGCTGGATAACCAAACAACCATTAACTTGATTAATCGCTATTGATACATCTGGGTGTTAGCCAAACTTATCTCTTTTCCTCAACTTAAGGTTATCCTAGCAACCTCAACTTCTTCTAGCTTCCAGATAAACTAGGCAACTATATCTCAACTATAGCATTCATTACCACCTTTCATCCTCCATGTATTATACTTATCATCTCATCTCAAACTCTAAGTTTATCTTCATCAAGAAACTTTGAGCTCATCCACCTGGTGATCAAACTCAACCTTGTATAACTTGCAAATTCCACAAAGCGTCTACTAGGAACATCCTTACAAGGTGATTATCTTAATAATTTTATCATTTGTACCTGTCCATGTATCATTCACTCCCCCAGGGCACATTATCATCTCTGTCCTCATTCCTTATAGCAACGTTCCCACTCACATCATCTTTACCCTTGGTGTATGGCATGCATACTGTCCTATCTCTCACTCCCATAACAAGAAGAAATAAGCATTTGACGGCCGTCCAAATACAGAGTTCTTCCTATTCCAAGAGTAGAGATGGTACAACCCACATTGCCAGTACACCTTCAAATCTAAGTTAAAACGTGCAACTTATGTCTCTACATCACAATCATCTCGATATCAAAGTTACTTCCATGGCAGACTGGTCTCGAACCTACTTGGGTCACCACACAATCCTTGGTCATCTCCTCCAAGTCTATAGGGAGCTGGCACTTTTGGGGTCATCCCTCTTCCCTCATGCATCAGAGAGTGCCCTACTCATCTTCCCTTTGGGTCCCATGAGTTCATGAAGGTGATCAATCTCCTAACCCATGGCCCTCAGACAATGATAGCTGTTACCTCCCGACCTTATGGTCATGTGCAACTAGGGAATTAAGCAACTTTTGCTTCCATCGGTCTTATCCCTACCCGAACCTAGGATAGACTTAGGATTATATCATAGTACATGTTCAACTTAGAACCTTACCCAATCCTTCATCATCTCTCTCTGCATTCTTGGGCTATCTTTCATCCTTTCTCAGGGATCATGGTGACCTGCCTACCTTGGTCAGGCCCCATACCGGTTACCTCCATGGTAACACCTCCACATGCACATAGAGATGGTTATCTATGGGTCTACAGGTTCAATCTCATACCATCTACTTTTCACTTAGCTTCTCAAGATCCTATGAGACCTCTTTAGGTTACCTCAAAACCAACAAAACTGGTATACCCCCTATAAAAGGGTCCCTCTCCCAGGATGGGAGGAAACTACAACTCTTGATAACAAGGTCACAACCTTCCTTATGTCTAGGTCCTGCATCCACATGAGCATGCTTAGACCTAGCAAGCTACTAAGGCACAAGCAGACACCTACAAACCATACTAGGTCACACTTGTTCTTATTCTCAGCATTAGACCAACTTAGTTGTGAAGGGTTCAAACATACCCTTAACTTAAGGGGTTTCTTTTACCTCTACACATGAGGAGTACCATGCTCTAAACTATAGAGACTCAAATGTCATCATGAGCATCAGATACATGGCTTCCCCTCTTAGGCCTAGGAACCCTAGGTTCACCTTTGGGTGTCCAACTGCATGCTCAATCTCTTAACCATGAATCAAGCATGTCCAAGGTAAGTCATGTACTTCCATGATCCTTCTACTCGAGCAACACTTCGGAGTTGAGTCCTCCTCAAGGACAACCAACTAGGTATAAGGCCTCACAACCTGTTACTTAAACCTCCTCAGGGTCTAAAGCACTCTTTATCTCATCCAATAGGTAATCACTTATACCATAGGTACCAGAAGCATCATCCTCTCTCTAGGGTTTGGTTCCTCTAAAGATAACCAAGATATCATCAGCCTCCAGGGATCATGCATGAGGAAACCGCTATCGTCCACTTAGGTCACATCATCCTCGACTCCCCATTGTTCCTCATACTCAGGGTGTTAGGCTTCCAACCTTCTTTCCAGGGTCCTACTCTCTCTCTCTCTATAGCTAACCTTACCACCATCCTCACTATTAGAGGTCCTCTCTCCATGAAGGATCGAGCTCACAGGCATACCTCTATATGGGTGAAGCCTATGATCAACTTATGTTTGCTCATGATTATCCATAGCCCCTTATGCTTATCTCATAAGCCATCCATCCTATCCTTCTGGCCAAGGTCTCAACCTACTTCCGTACCACTTATGTATTCTGGGTGCATGTTATCCCCTACTTGCATAAGTCCATAGGGTTTCTATAGGTTCTTCACTAACCTCATGAATGAAAGAGCTATCCTTCACTCTATCATGCACACCCCTTTCCAGGGTTGGGTCACCCAAGGTACTAGACCATCTAACCTCTCATGGCTCATATGGCATCCAAGGCATGTCTATTGAAACACCTGGTCTACCATGCCATCTAACTCTTCATGTCATCTCTCTCTAACCTTCACTTAGGGTTAGGGTTAACATCATCCTCAGAGGATGTGGTAGGTCTCTACTTTTAATGGAGGTCTCTACCTCCAAGACTAACTCTCTCTACTCATCCTCCTACCAAGGAGGTCTATCCTCAGGTCTCCCCTGAGGGTAATGAGAACTCATGTCATACGACCTAAGCATTTATCTATTCCTTTGCGCTTACTCTATGAAGCTTATGTCCATGAAATCTTATTTACATGCTTTTTATTAATTTGGTCGAGGATTCCTTAATCCTTATCAACCTTACCCATACCTCAAGAGGGTGAGGAGAAGAGAGGAAACCCTAATCCTTAAGGTCCTTAATAGAATTTGAGTTGAGAAGGGATGAAGAAGATGAGAGAGTCCTAAAGGTATCTAATTTTGAATCATACCCTAAGACTTTGGCCAGGCAGTCACACGGATCTGGGAGTCCTCATTTTCCGACTAGCGGTGCGGAGGAAAATATTGCCAGCCCCCGGTCGTGATCCTTTTTGAGACACCACTGTCTTTCGGATAATCCTCTAATAACTCCCTTGGGTTCTACATAATTTTTAAAATTTAATAATTATTAAAGATTAAGTGGGGAACCTTCACTTTGATACCAATTGTAATGACCCCGACTCCCGGTAACCCCCAATTAAGGGAGACCGAAAGGTCAGAGCCGTTAACCAATAACCCGGATCAAAGGTTCGACAAATAATCAATAACAATTAATAAACTTTACCAACTAAACTGAAAACTGGTATAAAATAAAACTTTGTTTACCTTTTTAAAACTGGGACTTCTAAACTTCTAACCATGAAGATACTGATCTAACTAATCCTCCTGTGCACGTTAATTCTCATTTAATTCCACATATGCCACTTTACTATTTGTTCTTTTCATTGTACCTGAAACACCGACAAATAAAATGTCGGTCAGCAAGAAGCTGGTATGTGGGAGAACCAATAATCGTGCAACTATAGTAACAAAGTAATCAGCTAATTATCATTTAACATGCCAAGATTACATTTTAAACCATACTACTCAATCCTTTCCTATCCCCTATCTCTATGTTGTCCCTACAGAGGAATGAGATACTACCACTCTCTAGGTAGATCCATATTAAACCCCGCATGATCCTACCTAACAGGTAGATCAATATCTAGGGTTGAGTCGCATGGCACTACTCATAGGTAGTCCAATCTTTGACTCCAAGTGACTTGATGGTCCTACCCATTGGTAGCCATGTACTAAGTCATTCGATGACCTGATGGGCCTACCCCATTAGTATCCATGTACTAGGTCAACCCATTAAGCTACAGAGGGGACAAGGATCCGAGCTAGTAGGCACATCTCTTATGTGATAGTCATATTCACATTATAATTTGCATGAATTAAATTCATCCAACAATTAATTCAAGCCACGATGTAAACATCGATAAAATACTCGGAAAACTAATGAGGGATAATAATAAGCATAACCACATACCTGTCAAGTTGATGTGAGACAAATAAACCAATCAACCAATAGGCAATCAAGCATTCAATAAGATCATGAAACAATTATACAATTTCCTTTTTTTACTCATGTCATTAAGATCTATTAAATCTAGCTCTCTTCCTAGGGTTTCTAGTCCACTTTTAGGGTTTCCATTGCAATTAGAATTTCCCTTCATCTTTTACTATTTTAAACCCTAATTTAACGCAATTGATCACAAACCCTAATTATTTCAACATCTAATCCTCATTTTTGGATTTAAGGCATAATTAACCATTAAATAATTCCATTAAGCCTCTTTTCATTAAAGCTACCATTTTTATCCCCTTTAACCCATGAAAAAGTCATTATGCTCATTTATCATCAATTCATAGTTCATTATGCTCTAATACTCATATGAACGTTATTTATCATTAATTCTACCTTGATTCATTAAAAACCCTAATTTCTATATTAAGGTTATTTATCCACAAATTAGGAACTTTCATGCTCGAAATAGCTTAGAATCATTATATCTCATCTTTATTCACCACTTTGAATAATTAAAGCTACTAAGAGTCAAATTTGCCAACATTAGGGTTTCAAGGCCCATTAAAGTATATTCATGCAAATGAAACTCTAAATTAACTAATTATGTGAAAAATTCATCTTTTTCAATCTTAATGTATCTCTTTATGATTAACAGGTTAATATCAACTTTAACCATCAATTAAACCCTACTAATCACATTAATCATATCCAAATAAGGTTTCTTAATCACTGTTACACTAAAGTTAACAACTTCCATTACTTTTCGAATTGAAAGCAGAATAAGGCTCTAACTATATTGTTATTGGATTCCCCTTGTTTTTCTGAGCAAAATTCATGTATAAACTTTTGTCATCTGAGCTACTATCAAGGAGATATGATTTTTGGAAAATCACTTACTTTGGGCCAACTAGAAGCCGCCACATCGCCCGATTCTCATGCAATTGCTCGCTAGCTAAGGAAATATAATGAAAAGACGATGTTGTCCCTGGTTAAGTCAGACGCCCCTTCATACCATGGTGGGAAAAATGGTCCAATGGCCGTGTCATCTTCTTCCTCGGTTCAACAACAACAACTGTCGCCTAGGGTAGCCCTTGGCGCGGCTCTCCCGCCCAGGTTTGGGCTCGAAATCCACCGGGAACTTTTTCTTTGCCTCTGCCTTGCTCAGGTGCACACGACCATCCCCCAAACCATGGACACGGTGGCTGGTTTCTCTCTCATTGGTCAAGCCTTTTGCAGCCGCCCCTACAACCTTGCGGCTGCCGTTATGCGCGCTCAAGGGCATAACTTTGATGGGCAAGTTGCTCTTCGGCAACGTGGCACATCAAGCCACCATATTGACCTTTCCTTGGCTCCATATACCTCCATGTTCACACTGCCACCCATGGCTAGGGTTTAAGAACAAAAATGAGAAAGAAGAGGGGAGGACTACGTGTGGGATCTTCTAGATTCGGCCAAGGGTCGTACCCCTTATATAAAGGAGAGTACGAAGCCCTAAGGCGTGCCTCCATGAGGACTCAAGTCCTATTCTCGAAAGGAAACATACTTTCCTTGGTTGTGAAGCAACCATCTCTCTCTTCATTATCTCCTTAGATAACTATGCTATTTGAATATTTATATATTCAAAAACCTTTTCCCCTATTTTCTTTATTCTTGCTTTTTGATTCATTGGCACAAATTTCTATTTTCTTTTGATAGAATTTACTTCCTTTTTCACAATGCCACCAAAACAATAATACTATATCATATTATCTTCCTATTTGACATTATTATTATTTTCTCTTTCCTCTTTCTTTATTGGGACTCCTTGGATCCCAAGAAACTCTATTATTTCGAAATCCTTTTTATTGGATACTTATTATCCTTCTAGATGCATCTAAATGCATTATTCTTCATTATCTTGTTTTATTTCTTATTAAAATATTTCCTTTTGAGGATTTATCTTTATTTCTCTTTTATTTTCCTCCTTGGTATTCCTTTTATCATTAGGAACCCTTGGGATAGGAAATTCCACCAAGAATAACTCAATTACACCTCTTTTCATTGGTTTTCCACATTTTACCATCGTTTTCAATTTCTTTCTTAATAAAAAAATACTTAATTAATCTTTTCTTTTCTTATTGCTTTTTCTTTGCAACTTTAGACTCCTTGGAACCCATGTGGCACGAAATCCACCTTTGGATTAAGTTCGTTGCCTTCTAGAGGTTTCCACATCTTTCTTTTCTTGATTTCTTAATTAATTGAATTTCCTTGTTATTGGGCCCAATAGCTAATAAAGCCCACAACACAATCATCAAGGCTATTAAAAATGAAATCCATTTATTCAAAAAAAACTATATCATTATTTGTTCAAATATGAGAAATTACATTTCTCACCAATTGAACCCAAAAATTGGGGTTGTAACAAATTGCCACATGCAAGCATCATGCACCAAGTGTCCACAAGGGTGGTGACACAAACGAAGACAAAGGTCAAGGATGGTCAAAGGACAACACAACTACATGGGCGATACACTCTCTTTCCCGAAATAGCCTTATGGCCGACACAACTATGGCCGACACAAGGCTCCCAAACACACCCTTGCCCGATACACGGTCCATCAAGGCAAGGCAAGGCCCAAACAAGGCAAAACAAGGCCCAATAAGGCTCAACCAAGCCCAAGGCAACTCAAGCAATGAGCCCAACCCTTCCTCTCAACTCTAGAGGAAGCAAGGAGAGAGAAAAACACCTCTCAAGGTGACAAACTTGCTCATCAACCCTAGACTTGGGTTATTTGCAAGTGGCACCTCCAACTCTCAACAAAGCGCCAACAACCTTAATCACCACTAGAGGTGATTAGCAAGCAACTAAACACAAGGTTTAGGCAAAGAAAACATGATATGACCAAAATGGAGGACATGGTCCTTACATTAACTCTACAATTTCTTATGTCTATATTTACTATTGGTAATTTTACAAATGGTTTAATTAGAAATCGAGTGCTCATTGCATCTATAGGTGGACAAATCTTTAACCAATTATTTGAACGCCACAAAGGTAATCCAACTATTTAAAGACTACATATCCAATAAGGGGTGATTCAAAAAGACAACTAAGCTATGCATCTATACATAGGAAGTCAAATTTCAAGGTATTTCTTTAGACCCTTCCCTATGGAGTTTTATGCTTCGGTGAGGTCTTTGTGGAGGAAGATTTTTTTTATCAGAATGGCTATTGACTGTGTGTTACCGAACACTATACTTCTGAGAGATTCTTGTTATGTAAGTTTAACCATAGGACACTTGATGTGTATCAAGCATATTGGCAAGAGCAATGATAAAACATATTATAATGAATATTGTAACACACACACAATGCCCCATAATCATATATCATCTAAACCTAACTCCAAATGACTATAAAGTCGAAGGAGAAGTTACCCAAACACCCATCCCTAAAAATGGAGCACATTTACATAATATATGCATGAAGAAAACAACAATGACAACATTATAAACCATAACGTAAAAACAACAAGTGTATACGCATAAAAGAAACTAACTTAGACCTAGACGTCAAGATTATAGGTCCTTCTTGGTATGAAACCATATGGATATTACACTAGTGCTGCATTATTTGTCATCAACATATAGTGTATTAGCATAGTGGAAGCATGATCATTGAAAGAGTCGTGTTTTACCTTATATATCTAAAATAATAAATCAGAATCAATCAATGCAAACACATCTATCACTATAAAAGATTTGAAACTAGAAGGCTTATCGAAACATATTATATTGAATAAATATATAAATGCAAGAACGAAAATAAATAAAACAACCAATGCCTTTATGTTATCACAAATCATATTCTAAGATCGTTTCAATTTTACCATACAACATCATCATAAGGCCTTTGACTAACTTCCCAAAGGTAGGGTCCATGAGGGACATTCAAAGTACACTATGAATCAACCCTATTTCTACGAGAGTGACCTCAAGGAACACATGCCAAGGGTTAACATTATTCCAAGTGTTGTGCCCTTGCTTGATCAATATCAAGTAGGGACATTGAGCCTTGTGTCCTTACCCTAAGAATACATTCATGTGCAATAAGGGTTGTATAATGGATATATATACATATGTTTTCATGGTTTTCAATATAATATAATCAAAATGAATATTAGTCATATGGAACAACTATAGATAGCCAAGAATATGGACTCATACATATACATACAAGCATCATTATCATAATCAATTCCATTAAGAGGTAAAATGTACCTTGAAAATAAGCGAACAACATACAAAATGTGAGAAGATTTTGTAAATGAGTCAAACAAGGGTAATGGAATTTAGGCAAGGGTGATATTATCAAAATCATCAAGATTATCATCATATGATCATTTTCATCAAGGTATGACGTTCAATCTAAGTCTATGTACCATATTATATAACATCAATTTCAATATCTTAAAGTTCATGTAAGTTCTGTGACACCCCGCCACACAAAATAAGATTACTCAAAAAAACACGCAAACACCAACTAATAACCACATAGCTAGAAAAGAAGATAAATTAAAACTAATTTATATATTACCACCATGTTTAGAAACATTTACATAAAGGTCCAACAACCTACATAATTGCATACCATATCAAGTATTTACATGCACATCCAGTGGCATCATCCACAACCTGCATACAAGAGAGATGTTCCACATATACATGTTGTATACAAAACATAGGTACACTGTCAAACCACGTGTCGATATACATATCATCTATGAAACATCCCCTGCCTGGACCTGAGAGTACATGGACGACTCTAGGACTCTACAAATTGCTATCCAACCATATGCTTCTACTACTCTCCAATATTCTCTTCCTCAGCACCACAATCCTGACCACGTCGCTGACGACCACCTAAAAAGATGTGGTGACCCACAAGGTGAGACCCAGGTCCCATCAAGAGATGTAACACTCATCTAAAAGTTATTGATTACAATAGGTTATACTATTAAGGAAGTTAAACAAATTAAGTAGTTTAAATAGATTAAACATGTTAAATAGACTAAGTAACTAAAACAAGTAAATCATGATTCGCAAGTATATAGGGAAACAAGTAAGGCTACCACTTTCTATACAGTTGATTTATCTTACCGCATTATATAACAACTAAGCAGTATAAGAAATAAGGCAAGGGTTAACATCCAATGTGAAGCGTGTTTAACCCTAAATAGATATGTTGCATAGATGGATTATGTCTTTTATTAAGCCTTGAGGGTTTTAGGTATACCACTCAACTCCAACTGACCACAACTAAGTCAAAATCAGTGCCATACATGATGTAGGAGAGTTGGAATCTTATGATGTCATCCACCCTAGGTCAGTATGAGTTCGCCGTGTTGACATTTAAGTCCATCTACAAAACAACCTAGTCTGTCCTTGGTATATAGTGAACTAGGGTACACAAAAACCCAAACATCCGAGGTACAGCTACAAATGTCCTTAGTCTCATCATATACACAAAACTCTAAGATACGACCATAGGCCTTCTCTTTCCGAGGCATGACCACATCCATCCTCAAAATCTTAGTATCAACATGACAAGGATGCACACTCTCAAGAATTCCACATACTCAACAATTTGCGCTCCGAGTTTCCCTTAGGAGTACTCATTTCACCATCTAGCAAGTCTTGATACTAGAATGGATATATGGCATAGGGTAGTACATGATTAGGGTTTCACTTGATTAGTTAATTTCAATTGGGTATGTTTTAACTACATCAATAAAGTTACATACAAATCCTAAAAGAGTTCTACAAAAACATGGGTAGATTGAAACCTCAGAAGATATAAAACGTATGAACCACAAGGTTTATCACATCACCACATGTACTATTCCATTGCCATACATATAGCCATGCTCATCATCATACGTATCACAAGATACAAGTCCTTGCTACATCATACAAAGGGTAACACCTCAATTAGGGTACAAAGTCATGTCCAAGGTCATAAGACCATTCACATTGTTACCAGTAAGAACATCATTGTCTTTCCATCCCTCATCAAGGCTCATCATACCATCACCATACATGTGACACATAAGATCACCATAATATTGTATCTAAGAACTGTGATGTTCATATGACAACAAGTTAGGGTTGCAACAACATACAGACAGAAAATACTCCGTTATCACACTAATTACACAAAAGTCCATGTATCATCATTACTTACTTGTAGTAGGGTCAAGTTCATCGAAAATAGTTGAATTAACCTTGCCAAATAGAACTTCACTAAAACCTTAGGTTTTTATTCATTTGACGAAAGAGGTAAGACTATTAGATCATGTGTAACCAAGCATCAACAAATTAGGGTTACTCCATCAATCATGAAAGTAATTGGCTCAATCATCAACATCATATGGTCAACAAGAAATGCCCATCTAGATTAGAAACCTTCATTGACAACTTAAGTTAGAAGTGTCATCAACTACTGAAGATTAGAGAAAGTCATTGACTGTTGAAGATTCGAGAAAGTCATCGTCCGTGTAACATACTGAAATCTCCTATGTACCTCTTTGTACTCTTTTCTATAAGCTTTGACCTTCATTTTCGTTCCATTTGTCCTTGGTTTTGATTTAAAAGAAATTAAGATGGTTATAGGTTAAATGATTCCTATATATTCTTATTTTAAGGTTGCATGCACAAATGCCTCAGTTAGAATTAGATAATAGGTTTAAAATGCAAATTCACATTAAATAATAAAAAGAGTAAAAATAATTCGTCCTAGAATCTTCTAGTGTTTCCTAGAATATAAGAAATAAGAAGAAAATCTGAATTTTGTAAAAGGAAGAAGATAAATGTAATAATTAATGGTAATATGAGAAATTATGGGTAAAGAAGATAATTACAAAGATTTTTGCAACAAATATGATAATCTGCAACCATCATGATAATTTGATAGTTTAATTTGTTTCCTTGAGCAAAGAGTAACTTAAGGGTCAAGTATTATTTAAAATGAAAATATTAATAACATTATCGATAGAATATAGGAAATATGCCAATAAAAAGAAATAAAATACTTAATGTTCTCAAATCAGTAAAATTACTTCAAATTCGTATTCTAAACATAAAAATAAGCCTCTATGCAAATTTGCAACTAATTTGGATAATATATGAATAATGAGAAAAATAGGAGAGAGAGAAAATGTGTAGAATGTTTTAATTAATTTAATAAATATAAAGATAATTTCAACTTGGGAAGATAATTGCAAAATCGTGTTCCACACCTTTAAGGAGACTTATGGGTGAAGTTACATTAATTTTAAATAATGTTATCACCTCTTTTGAAGGAGGAAAGAGAAAATGAAATATTAATTATTTCACCTATCAAACTTTCTCAAAATGCAAAACTAACTCCATATTTGGATTCTACGCGTCGAAATAAGTCAGGATATAAATTTTCATAATTTTTGGGCAACGTTTGGGCCTCCAAAAGAAGAAAGAGAAAAACATCTAAAATCTAATAGTTTTAATTGACTTTTGCTCAGGGATATTTCCCTGATCTAACGCGAGATCGGATGGCTCAGAGTCGTTGATGGACTCGGGTCCATTGACCGGACGATCCATGATCGTCTTCTACCTTGAGTCGGATTAGGCAACAGATAGGATTTTTCGTTTTCTTAAAATCGCGATATCTTGAGATTCACTCAACGATTTTCCTTGATTTTTGTTTTGTTGGACTCCTTGCGAGATTTCGCACATGATTATCCCGAGCGAGCTTTAACACGTATTCGTGAAACGCCTAATGTGGCCTCCGACCTCCTCACCTTGCCCCTAGCTAAACCCTAGCCTAGGGCATGTTTCCTATATATATCTAGGTCCCAAGAACCGTCATGACCTTAGCAACTCGCCTATACCTTTGATTTCAAGCTTCGTGGACGTTTGGACCACCTTTAAGCCGCCGGTTGACCCTGCTCTTGCGGTGCCTCTCGCGCTCGTTGCTGTTGGCCTCGTCTCAAATCCAAGGTATGGATGAGTTCGCCTCTTGTTTAGCTTTCCAACGCATATCTTAGTGTCGCGTTTGGTGCTCTAGGGCGAAATCGCCCAAATTCTCCGCGTGAAGCTGCTTGCTTCAGCCGTCGGGCTAGCTGGAGAAGACGACACGGTCGTTTTCCGATTTTGCCCCTTGCCCGCTTGCTTTACCTGTTTTCCGCGCAAGGGCGTTACGGTCTTTTGTTCCTTTCTGATCGCCCGCCTGCCCTCACCGCACGGCCGGTAGCGAGCGGCTGTGAGGCGCGGGTCACCGCTGCCGAGCGCCCGCTACCGCTCGGCCATCCAGCCTTGCCTACGTGGAAGGCTGTGATTGGTCAAGATAAAATATTTTTTTATTAATTATTCCGATGGTAAAAAATAATAAATAAATAGTGTTTTGAAATCAGGAAAACGAGATCTATTTAATAAAAATGTTTTTGAGATCTGGTTTTGAGTTTTTCGAAAAGGTGTTTTTAAAATCGATTTAATTAACTTAAAAATCATAAAAATTAACCCTAAGAATCCATATTTCAAAAATATGCAATATTATATGATATTTTGATCAGGAAAACCTAACTAAGACGATTATGAGGTTTTTGAAGTCTGAATCAAGAGTTTGTGCAAAAAGTTAGTAAATTAGGGTTTTCAATCTTTTAAATGAATACATGTAATTCTAATATATATATATATAATGATGTAATAGGAAGTTTGGGTTTATAGTTCATGTGAAGAGTTGAAAAAGGGAAACTTAGGACACCTGTGGCCAAGGTATGTGTTTAGTATGAGTTTGATTGTGCATCTACCTATCAGTTGGGAAATACTTAATCCAATACCTAAATTTCTTCTATGAGGTTTAACTTGATCTAAACCATTGAATTTCTTGAAACCTAAATGTCTTATTTGCCTCAAAAATCAGATATAATATTCTCTTGTTTGGGTATTCATACCCCACTGCCATGATATATATTCTTTTGTTTGATCTTGCCATAAATCTTTTGTTAGCATGAAATTAAATGTTCTATTTAAATTTTAAGTAGTGGTACTTATGTACAACCACCCATAGAGGGCATGTATAAAATCGCCCTAGGGGAACATTTATTATTCTCCCCATTAAAAATTGTAGGTGATTTGGAAATGTTTATAATTCTTCCGTCACCTAAGGTTAGAGGTCCGGTAGGTGCCTCAACCCTACTTAGTTAGATAGACATATTAATTAACATGCTAAATCCTTTATTTCTTTTTGTTAATGGCAAGTCCTCTTATGAAAACCTCATACTTTTTGATATCTTCTTACACCAAATATCTAGCCTAAATTTACTTGTTACAACTTTATTTTCCTTTGATAGATTGTTAGTGTAACACATACTTTTCCTTGTTTTCCCTCTTGCTGGGTGTCTTCCCAACCACCCAGGTGTTGGATCTGTGCAAGGTGAAGGAAGGGCTTGAAGAAAGAATCCTTTGCTGTGATCGTTAGCTTGAAGAAGGATGGCTAGGTTGCTATAGCTAGATCCTCTATTCTATCTTATCTTTTCTTTTTGAAAGCAATGATGTAATAAACAATAAAGCCATTAGAAGGCTTGTTATTTCTTTCTTTCCGCTGCTATTGACATTTTATTATGTATCTGGAATCATGCTTATTTATTTGGAATATTATGCAATCATCCTCAAAGTCTAAAATTTCTGTTAAAAATTGTGGATGTTTATATTTCCTTTAAATTTTAGTAGAGAGGTGATCTCGCCTCTTTACAGCATGGTATCAGAGCCTTTAGGCGACTATTAGGGCATGCAGTTGAGGCAAGGGTGTCTAGAAAAGATCAGGGCATGGGGGCTGGCAAGATTTTCCTCCGAACCACTAGCTTGGCATACGGGGACTCCCGTGCCCATATGATCCGGCCTGGCCTGTGCCGATACAAACTGCCCGAAGTAGTATGCTTTTAGGCAATAGCATTCTAGTTATCCTTTTCTCATCTCTATTTCTTTTCCCTCTCATCTATGATTCTTTACTCCTGAAAATTTAATATGATATCCCTAATTTCAGGAGAGGTGACCTGTTTGACAACTCAAACCAGGAGTCTAACGCTGACAACCTCGACACTCCTGCGACTCCTGCTGTTACCCAACCAAACTCTGGTGTACCTGCCTTCACACCTGAGCAGGAGCTGGCGATGTTGTGACAGCTGTTGTCCTCCACCATGATGGGACAACTCAACACCATTGCTGCTGTTGCCGCCAAGCCGAGGGAGTTCACCCTCACTGACTTCATCAAGATGCAGCCACCCTACTTCAAGGGTGAGAGTGAGCCTAACATGGGGGACAAAGCTGATGACTGGGTGTTGGCCCTGGATCGGACCTTCGAGGGTATGGCTTGCCCTCCTCACCAGAAGGTTCGGTTTGCGACGTACGTGCTAGATGGACCGGCGCGTGTTTGGTGGAATGGAGTTGCCCGCACACGAGACACCTCCTCCATGGAGTGGACTCAGTTCCTGAAGCTGTTCAGAGAGAAGTACATCTGTGCTGCGTTCCTGAGGAAGAAGGAGGTTGAGTTTTACAGTCTCAAGCAAGGAAGCATGAGCGTGGCCGACTACGTTCAGAAGATTCTGCTGTTGGAACGTTACGCCACTGACCTTGGAGCTGACAGAAGAGAAACCTTGTTCTTGGAGGGCCTGAACTACCATGTTGGTCGAAGCCTCGTTCCACAGCTGCCACTCACGTTTCAACAGATGGTGGACAAGGCTCTCGCCATCGAGTCTTATTCGGGATTTCAGTCTTCCAGTGGCTTCAACAACAACAAAAGGAAGAATCCGAACCAGCATGAGAACCGTGGACGTAATCGCTGCAACAGATGCAATCGCCACCATCCTCCTGGAAGATGCCCCGCCAACAATGCACCTGCTCGTGTTGGCAACCGTCCTCCACCAACCTGCCATGAGTGTGGCCAGGTTGGGCACATCCGACCCAACTGCCCTCGTTTCCAGCAAGGGCAAAATCATGCTCAGCAGCCACAACAGACGAGACAGAACCCTCCACCGTGGAACAACAACAACAATAACAACAACAACCAGAACCCGAGACGTCCGCCAACTGAGAGGCGGAATGGGAGAGTGTTTGCTCTCAATGCTGAAGAAGATGGTGAAGGCAATGAAGTGATTGAAGGTACACTACACCTCAATTTGCATCCTTTAAAAGCTCTGTTTGATTCCGGTTCCTCCAATACCTTCATATCTAGACAGTTTGCCTCTATGCTTGAAATCGAATCTGAGTTTATGGATCATGTGTTAGATGTAAAAACTCCTAGTGGTAAAATCTGCTCCTCGTACCTCCAAACTCCTACCTTGAACCTCTGTGTATCTAGAATAACGTTTCCTATAGTATTCGTCTTGCTTGATATGACCGTCTTTGACATCATCCTGGGTATGGATTGGTTAAAGAAGTATAAAGCTGTTCTGTTCTGTGAGGAATCCAAGGTTAGTCTATTTCATCCTGATGAAGGAAGAGTGTGCATCAAGGGCAAGAAGCGAGAAGAGCGACAATTCGTCATCTCTGCCATCAAAGCTGAAAAGCTTGTCTCACAAGGGTGTAGAGCCTTCCTAGCCTCCATTGTTCTCGATGCTACACCTCCTGCCCTAGATCATGTTGATATGGTGAAGGACTTCCCAGATGTCTTTCCTGAGGAGTTACCTGGGTTGCCACCAAATCGCGAGGTGGAATTCTCCATCGAGCTCATACCTGGAACTTCACCGATATCGAAGCCACCTTACCGCTTGGCTCCTGCTGAGCTGGCGGAGTTGAAGAAGCAGCTTGAAGAGCTTCTTGACATGGGTTTCATTCGACCCAGTGTTTCCCCTTGGGGAGCCCCTGTCTTGTTCGTGAAGAAGAAAGATGGATCCTTGCGGATGTGTATGGATTACCGCATGCTCAACCAGGTGACAGTGAAGAATTATTATCCGTTGCCGTGCATCGACGACCTATTCGATCAGCTGAAGTCAGCCACCGTGTTCTCCAAGATGGATCTGCGAAGTGGCTACTACCAGATGCGTGTAAAGGATGATGATGTTCTGAAGACAGCGTTCAGAACTCGCTATGGGCATTATGAATTTATGGTCATGCCTTTTGGTTTGACAAATGCCCCTGCTGCGTTTATGGACCTGATGAACCGAGTATTCCGCCCATACCTCGACAAGTTTGTAGTGGTGTTTATTGATGATGTTTTGGTTTATTCTGAGACGTTGGATCAACATCGCGAGCACCTGCGGATTGTACTCAACACATTGCGAGAAAATCAATTGTATGCAAAATTCTCAAAATGTGAGTTCTGGATAAAGGAAGTGATGTTTCTTGGTCACGTGATTTCTGCCGGCCATATAGCTGTTGATCCTGCAAAGGTAGAAGCTGTGACAAAGTGGAATGCTCCGAGAAACCCGTCAAAAATCCGTAGTTTCCTTGGTCTAGCTGGTTACTATCGGAAGTTTATCAAAGGGTTTTCTGAGTTGGCTTTACCTTTGACCAAGCTGACTCGGAAGGAGGTCAAGTTCTCATGGACCCCTGAATGTGAGGACAGTTTTCAGAAGTTGAAGATGAGTCTGACTTCTGCTCCAGTGCTTGCTTTGCCTGTTGAGGGCATACCCTATGTCATCTACACTGATGCATCCCGACAAGGCTTAGGGTGTGTTCTAATGCAAGACGGAAAGGTGATCGCCTATGCTTCTCGACAGTTGAAACCTAATGAAGCTAATTGGCCTATGCATGATTTAGAGCTGGCTTCCATAGTTCATGCTTTGAAGATCTGGCGACACTACCTCTATGGAGAAAAGTTTGAAGTCTTTTCTGATCACAAGAGTTTGAGATATCTGTTGACTCAGAAGGATCTGAACTTGCGACAGCGTAGGTGGATGGAATATCTTAAAGATTACAATTTCACCATCACCTATCATCCTGGTAAAGCAAATGTCGTAGCTGATGCTTTAAGTCGCAAGAAGGATGCTGGTTGTGCTGCTCTGAGATGTTCTGTGTGGGAAAACCTTGAACTTGTGGCCAATTGGAGACCTCATCTTGTTGATTCAGAGGAAGAAGATAAGTTGTGTGTTCATATGGCCAGTTTGACCGTTACACCAACCTGGATCTCAGAAGTCGTGTCTGCACAGTTGGAGAGTTCCGAGCTTGAAGAGTTGAAAGCTTTATCTGAAAAACCGCAATCTGACTTCTCTGTCGGAGTGGATGGTGCTATCCGCTTCAGACAAAGGTTGTGGATACCTGATGTTGGTGATCTGAGACAGAAGGTTCTGAGTGAAGCTCATGGTTCCAAGTACACTATTCACCGTGGCACAACAAAGATGTAAAAGGACTTACAGCAAAGCTTTTGGTGGAAGAACATGAAGAATGATATAGCTCTGTTTGTAGCAAAGTGCTTGACATGTCAGCAAGTCAAGATTGAACATCAACGACCTGGTGGTCTTCTTCATCCTCTTGAGATTCTAGAATGGAAGTGGGAGAAGATCACAATGGACTTTGTTACTGGTTTCCCCAAGTCTAAGAGAGGTTATGATGCTGTCTGGGTGGTGATTGATCGGCTTACAAAATCTGCTCATTTCTTGCCTTTCAAAACCACATATAAAGTTGCTGAGATGGCTCAGTTGTATGTGGAGTGGATAGTTCGTCTGCATGGTGTCCCTGCTGTGATAGTTTCTGATCGAGACCCAAAATTCACTTCTCATTTATGGGGTCAGATTCAGAAAGAGATGGGTACTGATCTGCGTTTCAGCACTGCTTACCACCCGCAAACTGATGGTCAGTCCGAGAGAACAGTTCAGATTCTGGAGGACTTGCTATGTGCTTGTGTGATGGATTGGGGTGGTGCTTGGGATTGGTATCTACCATTAGCAGAGTTTGCTTACAACAATAGCTACCAAGCCAGTATTGGTATGCCACCTTTTGAAGCTCTCTATGGTAGACCTTGTCGTTCACCTTTGCACTGGGATGATGTTGGTGAACGTTCCCTAGTGAAGACTGATGACATGCAGATGATGCTTGAGAAGATACAGTTGATAAAGAAACGGATGAAAGCTGCTCAAGACAGACATAAGATGTATGCTGATAAGAAGAGGTCTGATGTAAGCTTCTTAGTGGGAGACTATGCTTTTCTAAAGATCAAGCCTATACGCTCTATTGCAAGATCTAAAGTAAAAGGCAAGTTGAGTCCTCGCTATGTTGGACCATTTGAGATCTTAGATAAAGTGGGGGATTGTGCTTATCGTCTAGCTTTGCCTCCTGCTTATGACAAGATTCACAATGTGTTCCATGTTTCTGTGTTGAGGAAGTACGTTAAGGATCCGTCTCATGTGCTCACCATCGAACCTGTGGAGATTAATGAGAATCTGACTTATGAAGAACTACCTGTGAAGATCCTTGACTCCCGAGTAAAGCAGCTGAAGAATAAGGAGATAAAGTTAGTGAAGGTTTTGTGGAGATATCATGGATTAGAAGAAACCACTTGGGAGTTGAGAGATGAGATGTTGCGTACTCACCCTTCCCTCTTTGTATGAGATTTCGGGGACGAAATCCTTTTAAGGGGTGGAGTGCTGTAACATACTGAAATCTCCTATGTACCTCTTTGTACTCTTTTCTATAAGCTTTGACCTTCATTTTCGTTCCATTTGTCCTTGGTTTTGATTTAAAAGAAATTAAGATGGTTATTGGTTAAATGTTTCGTATATATTCTTATTTTAAGGTTGCATGCACAAATGCCTCAGTTAGAATTAGATAATGGGTTTAAAATGCAAATTCACATTAAGTAATAAAAAGAGTAAAAATAATTCGTCCTAGAATCTTCTAGTGTTTCCTAGAATATAAGAAATAAGAAGAAAATCCGAATTTTGTAAAAGGAAGAAGATAAATGTAATAATTAATGGTAATATGAGAAATTATGGGTAAAGAAGATAATTACAAAGATTTTTGCAACAAATATGATAATCTGCAACCATCATGATAATTTGATAGTTTAATTCGTTTCCTTGAGCAAAGAGTAACTTAAGGGTCAAGTATTATTTAAAATGAAAATATTAATAACATTATCGATAGAATATAGGAAATATGCCAATAAAAAGAAATAAAATACTTAATGTTCTCAAATCAGTAAAATTACTTCAAATTCGTATTCTAAACATAAAAATAAGCCTCTATGCAAATTTGCAACTAATTTGGATAATATATGAATAATGAGAAAAATAGGAGAGAGAGAAAATGTGTAGAATGTTCTAATTAATTTAATAAATATAAAGATAATTTCAACTTGGGAAGATAATTGCAAAATCGTGTTCCACACCTTTAAGGAGACTTATGGGTGAAGTTACATTAATTTTAAATAATGTTATCACCTCTTTTGAAGGAGGAAAGAGAAAATGACATATTAATTATTTCACCTATCAAACTTTCTCAAAATGAAAAACTAACTCCATATTTGGATTTTACGCGTCGAAATAAGTCAGGATATAAATTTTCATAATTTTTGGGCAACGTTTGGGCCTCCAAAAGAAGAAAGAGAAAAACATCTAAAATCTAATAGTTTTAATCGACTTTTGCTCAGGGATATTTCCCTGATCTAACGCGAGATCGGATGGCTCAGAGTCGTTGATGAACTCGGGTCCATCGATCGGACGATCCATGATCGTCTTCTACCTTGAGTCGGATTAGGCAACAAATAGGATTTTTCATTTTCTTAAAATCGCGATATCTTGAGATTTACTCAACGATTTTCCTTGATTTTTGTTTTGTTGGACTCCTTGCGAGATTTCACACAGGATTATCCCAAATTTTGCGAGCTTTAACGCGTATTCGTGAAACGCCTAATGTGGCCGCCGACCTCCTCACCTTGCCCCTAGCTAAACCCTAGCCTAGGGCATGTTTCCTATATATATCTAGGTCCCAAGAACCGTCATGACCTTAGCAACTCGCCTATACCTTTGATTTCAAGCTTCGTGGACGTTTGGACCACCTTTAAGCCACCGGTTAACCCTGCTCTTACGGCGCCTCTCGCACTCGTTGCTGTTGGCCTCGTCTCAAATCCAAGGTATGGATGAGTTCGCCTCTTGTTTAGCTTTCCAACGCATATCTTAGTGTCACGTTTGGTGCTCTAGGGTGAAATCGCCCAAATTCTCCGCGTGAAGCTGCTTGCTTCAACCATCGGGCTAGCTGGAGAAGACGACACGGTCGTTTTCCGATTTTGCCCCTTGCCCGCTTGCTTTACCTGTTTTCCGCGCAAGGGCGTTACAGTCTTTTGTTCCTTTCTGATCGCCCGCCTGCCCTCACCGCACGGCCGGTAGCGAGCGGCTGCGAGGCGCGGGTCACCGCTGCCGAGCGCCCGCTACCGCTCGGCCATCCAGCCTTGCCTACGTGGCAGGCTGTGATTGGTCAAGATAAAATATTTTTTTATTAATTATTCCGATGGTCAAAAATAATAAATAAATAGTGTTTTGAAATCAGGAAAATGAGATCTATTTAATAAAAATGTTTTTGAGATCTGGTTTTGAGTTTTTCGAAAAGGTGTTTTTAAAATCGATTTAATTAACTTAAAAATCATAAAAATTAACCCTAAGAATCCATATTTCAAAAATATGCAATATTATATGATATTTTGATCAGGAAAACCTAACTAAGACGATTATGAGGTTTTTGAAGTCTGAATCGAGAGTTTGTGCAAAAAGTTAGTAAATTAGGGTTTTCAATCTTTTAAATGAATACATGTAATTCTAATATATATATATAATGATGTAATAGGATGTTTGGGTTTATAGTTCGTGTGAAGAGTTGAAAAAGGGAAACTTAGGACACCTGTGGCCAAGGTATGTGTTTAGTATGAGTTTGATTGTGCATCTACCTATCAGTTGGGAAATACTTAATCCAATACCTAAATTTCTTCTATGAGGTTTAACTTTATCTAAACCATTGAATTTCTTGAAACCTAAATGTCTTATTTGCCTCAAAAATCAGATATAATATTCTCTTGTTTGGGTATTCATACCCCACTGCCATGATATATATTCTTTTGTTTAATCTTGCCATAAATCTTTTGTTAGCATGAAATTAAATGTTCTATTTAAATTTTAAGTAGTGGTACTTATGTACAACCACCCATAGAGGGCATGTATAAAATCGCCCTAGGGGAACATTTATTATTCTCCCCATTAAAAATTGTAGGTGATTTGGAAATGTTTATAATTCTTTCGTCACCTAAGGTTAGAGGTCCGGTAGGTGCCTCAACCCTACTTAGTTAGATAGACATATTAATTAACATGCTAAATCCTTTATTTCTTTTTGTTAATGGCAAGTCCTCTTATGAAAACCTCATACTTTTTGATATCTTCTTACACCAAATATCTAGCCTAAATTTACTTGTTACAACTTTCTTTTCCTTTGATAGATTGTTAGTGTAACACATACTTTTCCTTGTTTTCCCTCTTGTTGGGTGTCTTCCCAACCACCCAGGTGTTGGAGCTGTGCAAGGTGAAGGAAGGGCTTGAAGAAAGAATCCTTTGCTGTGATCGTTAGCTTGAAGAAGGATGGCTAGGTTGCTATAGCTAGATCCTCTATTATATCTTATCTTTTCTTTTTGAAAGCAATGATGTAATAAACAATAAAGCCATTAGAAGGCTTGTTATTTCTTTCTTTCCGCTGCTATTGACATTTTATTATGTATCTGGAATCATGCTTATTTATTTGGAATATTATGCAATCATCCTCAAAGTCTAAAATTTCTGTTAAAAATTGTGGATGTTTGTATTTCCTTTAAATTTTAGTAGAGAGGTGATCTCGCCTCTTTACAGTCCGTTAAAGATTCGATGCCTCAACGACACTAAGGGTCCAAACCTTGGCGACCACCAAACATGTATAAAATTCATCGATCGCTGAGGCATAAAAATTATTGGCTACCACATAAGATATACCAATCTTAGCGATAAAAAACATCAAAACTTACCGATCCATCAAGAGAGGGAAGTCTTAGCGACCATGGAGAGACCAAAAACTCATCGAACACTAAGAGGGTAAGAACTTATCAATCATTTAGAATCCAAAATAGGTTATTACCACCAAGAATCTGAAAGATAATCAAGTTACATCAAAAGAAAGAAGATTGAATCCAAAACCCTAATTTAGCAACCATCATACGAGAGAGTGAAACCATCATTTCTACAAGCATGCAAACACCAAAAACATCTATCATCAAAGAAGGTTCCAGAATAAAGGTGTAACGACCCCAACCCCCTACGACCCCCATCTAAGGAAGGCCAAGAAGCTAGAGCCCTTATACCAAACATGATCATATGGTTTTGTAAATAATGAAAAATAATTAATAAATTCTACCACAACTAGGCATAATGCATGATATATTTTTTTCTTTTCAAATACCTTTTTTAGGATTTTACCCAAGGCTAGAACTATCTAACTATATTCCTCCAAACATTATATAGCCTGGTTCTTTTCCAATGTCACCTTTTATTGAATATCCAGTTTCCATTAATCTTATAGATGTAACAACATATTAAACTAAAATACCAACAAATAGAATGTCGATCAGTATAACAATTTATACTGGTAAGTGGGGGAACCAAAAGTTCACATACAATTGTAACAACATAGCCACAACAATTATTTGTTACAAAATAAAATTTACAATTTCGTCATAACTTCTCAATTGTTTTTACCCAACCTATGGTATACCATGTCTTAGGGTTTTGTCCCTGTAGTATACTTTTAGGCTACCTCTCAATCTCGAGCTAGGTACCTTATTGTCCACCTCTCAATATGAAGCTAGGTGCCATTATGTCTTCCCAACCTGGGGCTTGACCACTTATGACCTTCCCATCTCGGGGCTTGGTCTGACCTTCCACACTTGGGGCTTAGTCCTCTAGTCATCATCATGACTTTACTCATATTTTCATTCATAATTCCTAGAGGTGGTATGTGGGTTTGAGCAAGTTATAAACTTTATATAGTGATAAGCATAGTCATTTTAAAGATGGTAGGAATTAAAGTTCATCCAAGCATTTAATTTCAACCAATCGATAAAATCTCAGAAATCATCATGAAACTAGAGTGATTAGCCATAAGTGTGGCCAAATACCTTGATCAGGCTTCTAGATGTCCAAGCAAGCAATCAACCAATAAACTAAGCAAGTTTACCTTGAAAGTTAATGCAACACACCAATGTATTATTATTTTATCCAAATCTTCCTTAAGACTGACTTGGTCCTCAAGTTAGGATTTTTAGGTCAACATTAGGGTTTTGTCTTTCCAATCTTCGTTTCAAGTTTTCATGCTTCATTAGTTTACAAACCCTAACCTTTCATTAAATACACCTTTTATTTTAAGGAAACCCTAATTTATCAAATTACGGGTTGCTAAACTTGAATAACTTTCAAGTTTTTATTTTTATTCATAAAAGATCAATCTTTGGTCAAAAATAACAATTGGACATATTAAGATCATCAATCCTCAAAAATTAGGATTCTAGTTCATTTAACACATTAAAGATGCTAACTTTATGCACTTTATGGACTAAAAGCAGATCTAGACCATGATTATATTTTTATTGATTTATTTACATTCTCCTGATCAACTTTCATATATCACTTGTCTTCATCCGAGCATCCTATTAATTTCTATGGTTTTTGCAAGATAAATATTAATCAGCCAATAAGGGAGCGCCAAGTCAACGTTTAGTTATTCATTCTTCTCACCTTTTCTGCTCTGGTTCGCGGATCTGCTACGAATTCATTTATCTGGAAACCCGGACGGGCCGGACCCAGCTCCCTTCTCTTCTTCTCCGTCTCACTCTCGTCGCCCAGAGCGGACAGGCGATTGCTTCCCCCTATTCCTTCCGTAGAACAGGGCATCGGGGTGGGGGAAAACTGCTGTGCGAGAGCGCCAACCCCTGGACGGCTCGCGAGTCTACAGAGGAACAGTTCTCCTCCGCCAGCTCCTCGTCAACTAGCCCAGGCCGTCCGAGGGTCTCCCTCCAGGAAACTTAGCCCTCTGCTCCAGATGCAGGGACCAAGTGAATGCTATCCTCCGCGCATAGAGGAAAGGGGAAGACAGGGTATTGCGCGTACGCTTGTAGCTGGGACTCGTGGTCGAGGTTGCGAGCCGAAGGGCCGAGGCCAAGGCTTTATATATAGGGGGAAAATAGGGAAGAGTGCCGAATGTCCATTGAGTCTGCCTCCTCTTAACAACTGGGAAAGCCTTAATCTCGCTCTAGAGTAGGGCAATCTAGGGATGGTTAGATTCCAAATCTCATCCCAAAACTAATGGGAAAGGTCTCGCTGAAGATTGTGGTCCACAGAGAGAGCGAGAGAATCCGACTGGGTGAGATTCACTATATCTTTGTTTCTAATTTGGGCAGGAGGTGGAAGATGACTCAGATACCGTCCGATCTTGATCTAACGATCGTCAGGCCTGAGCAAAAATTAGAAAGCTGAGCCTTTGTTTCTGATAATTGTGACATTCAATACTTTCCACCTATAATACACACACTTTAGGGATTTTTATAAAATTCATATCTCAAACAATCCATCCTTTTAATCTCAAATTTTAAGGTAAAGTCTTTAATGATTTAAACTACTTGTGTGCAAAGTTTGGAATCAAAAATCGAAAATAAAAGAGACTTTTCTTTGTATGCAAGTCATCCACTTCTAAGGCATAAATTATGCATTTAAAATTCATCTTTTCTCTTTGTTTCTCTTCTATTTTCTTTATTTTGATTTATTTTCTTATTAGAAACCAAGTGGTACCGAAAATTAATCAATAGTGGTCAACCATGCCACTTTCTAGAGAATTCTACACAATTCTCACATATGCACACAATTACATTTTATTTCTTTTTCCTTTTACTTATTATGGAATTTATTTTATCCTTTTCCCCTTTTATCCATCATTGGATTCTTAAAATAGTATAAACCATGAAATCATGCATCCAAGGAAAATTTGCAAAGAAATCTGTTCTTTAAAACAAAGCACTCAAATTTCCATTCAAGTCTCTTTTACTTGCATAATTGCATTTCAATTATTTAAAATACAAACACAAATTGAGGTTATAACATCCTTCCCCTCATATAGAATTTTTTCCCTCAAAATTTGACTAATAATACAAACAATTCAGGGTTAGACTTTTTCATGCCCATTATTAGCTGTCATGTGGCTTCATCCTCTCCATGGTGCTTCCAAAGAACCTTTACCATCTCTATCTTTTTACTCCTAAGCTCCTTCACCTTGGTATCCAGTACCCTCACAGGTGACTCATGGTATGTTAGCCTCCCTTGGAGTTCAATAGGTTCAATGCTCAACACATGGCTCGGGTCTTTCACATAGTGCTTTAGACTGGACACATGGAACACATCATGCATCATACTATATTGAGGGGGTATGGCTAAACAATAAGCAACTTCACCAATCCATTCAAAAATCTCAAATGAACCCATGTATTAGGGACTCAACTTTCCTATGTTCTTAGCTATAGCTCGGAGGAGTAATATTTTTAGGAACACATGTTCACCCACAGTGAATTGCAAGTCAGTCCGCTTCACATCAACATACAAATTCTGTCGATCTTGGGTTCTTTCCAGCCTTTGCTTGATCAAAGCAACTTTACCAGCAAACAACTGTAGTTCCTCTAACCTCAACAAGGTCCTCTCACTGACATGATCACAGTGAAATGGTGACCAACACAACCTCCCTTAGAGAGCTTCGTACGAAGGCATCCTAATACTATATCAGTAGCTGTTATTGCAAGAAAACTCATCTAAGGGAAGATACTGCTACCATGATCCACCTCACTTGAGCTCGCATGCTCTCAATAGATCCGCTAAAGTCTGGATCGTCATTCCTGACTATCCATCAGTCTGGGGTTGATAAGCCGTCCTAAACTTCAATATAGTATCGAGTTCTTCATGCACTTGCTTCCACAACTTGGAAGTGAACTTAGGATCACGACCAGAAATAATTGAACTCAGAAAACCATGTAGTCAAACTATCACTCTAATATATAGTTCAACTAGGTCTGTCACCTTAGTAGTGATCTCTAAGGCAAGGAAATATGCTGACTTGCTAAGGCGATCTACCACAACCCATATTGTATCATGACCTTTCTTTGTCTTGGGGAGACCTACCACAAAATCCCTGGTGATTTGTTTCCATTTCCACTCAGGAAACTCAATTGACTGTAGTAATTCACCGGGTCACTGGTGTTCAACCTTCACCATCTAGTACATGAGACAACTGGCCACATATGCCTCTATGTCTCTCTTCATTCCAGGCCACCAAAAGTATCGCTGCAAGTCTTTAAACCTCTTGGTAGTGCCAGGGTGTACCGTGTACTTAGAACCATGAGCTTATTGCAAGTTATGATTCTTCAAAGGTGAATCTTTAGAAACCCAAATATGACTCTTATAGCGGATTCCACCATCTAATCCCATTGAGAGATATAGTCGATCTTTTTCTAATAAACCCTTCATCTTGTCAAGCTCTGGGCTGGCTAATTGGGCAGCTATCAACTTGGCCAACAGATCGAGTTTTATCTGGATGCTAGCCACACAAATCCGATCTTCCTTATTTGGTACCTCAACTCTTACATTCATTATTTTGATAACCCAATCCAAATCTTAGATATATAGAATTCAAATTCCACTTGATAATTATATCCTCATTTGAGAACTTAATTTGGTGATTACCTTATTCACCTCATCTTCCAAACAATTTATCCAATATTCTCTCCCGAGGGTGTGGTAAATCCTCCAATTCTCAAATATCATAAATTTTTTTAAACTTAAGTATTTATTCCTCATATCACTTCTATTCCTAGTATGTCATACATTTGTCTTATCTCTCACACTAATAACAAGATGAAATAAGCATTTTGCCACAGTCCAAATACAAAGCTCATTCCATTCCAAGAGTAGAAACGATGCATCACACATCACCATTTAATTTTCAAATCTAGGTTGAATCATTTTCCACATGACTCCAAACCATGAATACCACCATTCCCTTAATTCCAAGCATACATATAGGAAAAAAATTTCTCATAATCTTTGAGTCTTATCATAACTCCTATTTACAAACCTTAGTCATTTCCTCAAGGTCTCTAGGGTGCCAATACTTTTGGGGTGATCTTACCCTTATGCATCTAGGGAGTGCCTTTCACATTTACCCCTTGGGCCCCATGAATGCATGAAGGTGGCCAACCTCCTAACCCATGGGCCTTGGGCAAACATTGGCATTACCTCCCGATGCTATGGTCTTGTGCATTCAAGGAACAATCAACTCCTAATCCCGTCGATATCATCCCTTCTTGACCTTACGAATGACTTAGGGTTCTATCATAACCTTATTTTATTTCATCACACATTTTGCTTGTGGTTCCTTTGATGATATCAAAGCACCTTGTATCCTTTAGAATTATCACCCGAATTTCCTTGATCTCTCCAGGCACTCATAGTTTTCCTTATGGCCCTTCATGGAAAACATGGCAACCTACCCATCTAGGTCTGGGCCCATTCTAATAGTCATTTCCATGGTGACTTTTCTTCACGTCCCTTAGAGATGGTCATACTTGGGTCTAAAGAATCATATTCAATATATGTGCTTTTGTGCTTCATGCACTTAATCTCTCAAGTTCTTTTAAGTGACCTTTAATGTTGCCTCATTCCTTAAACAAATTTTGGTAATCACTACTTTAGGAAGGGTCCTTTACCAGGACAGGAGAAAACTATCACTTGATAGTATCAAGGGTCACAAAACTTTCTTGAATCCATAATATATATCATTACATGAGGACATGTCTTTTAGGCATGTTTCCTATTATTCCATCCATGTAGTTTCTACATGTGAGTTATATAATTATATCCCGTGATCTACCACTCAAGAGTTAGATCACAAGTGGTACCTTAGTACCATAGATCAAAGCATTTGGATACAATAGGACCACTGGATTATATCTCATGTGTTCGAGGCTATAGGAACAACTATTGTATCTGACGTCATATGTCAAGTACTTTATTTAATCCATACCATATGGTAGGCTAGAGGAGGCAGAACATACCTTGAAGAAGAAAACCTTCTTAACCAGATAGTCCTCATGTCAACTGTAACCACATACCATATTTCATAAGCATTATTCCTCTTCCAAAATTTCCATTATGCCATACTTATTCATCATCTCTCAAGGTTGGACCAGTTTCATACATACACATGATAGCATGGTAGTGTTAGAACAATAGGTGTGAGTGACTCATCAAACATATATCATATTCCAAGTGGGGTTTCCTTTAACCCAAAACTTGAAGGGGGGTGCCATGCTTAACCTCTATGAACACACTCAACCTTGTGAGTACTATTTACACTGGATATCACCACTTCCCCTCTTTAGTCTAGAACCTCATATTATCCTCCATAGAATTAGTCATCTAAACCACATGACTTAGCCACTCACGCTCATATCAAAACATGGTATTGCATTTTCTTCCCCACTTTCTCTTTTATGTAAATAACCCTTCGAGTACTACACCAGGAACTACCAATATGAGTACGAGGCTTCACAACATGATACTATTATGTACCTCTTCAATCTTGGGACTCTCTTTCCCTTACCTAGATGGTAGGCACTCATATCATTTTCACATATGTATAAGAAGCCTCCTTCTTTGTCTCTAGGGTCTGATCCTTTCAAGGAAATCTAGTGTACAACAAGATTCTATGGATTATGCATATAGTAACCTGACTCATTCACTCAGGGGCAGTATGGTTTTCTCATGTCTTGGAGTCTATGTTCTGAACCTTCTCCTTTGGGGTCTCACTATCTCATGAGTTAACCCTATAATCGGTCTTATCATTAGAGATACCCTCTTGATAGAGAGGTTGAGGTTCCTAAGATTCACATCTTATTCACACTTGGCTTACCTTATATGATGAAGCGTACTATCAAATCTTATGTCCAGTTGAGATAATCATGTACCATATTATCTCATTACATAACATGAAGGTCCTTATTCATTTCCTCCAGTATGCCTATCTCATAAACCAACATGCATTACCCCTCTGGCTTAGAACTAAATCCAGTTGCCAACCTTGATGTCGCTCACTTCCACGTAGGTGTGTGCCTATCACCTACTCATATCTGAGAGAGAACACAATCGTTAGGGCTACTACCTAGAGGAGTTTAAAATTTTTGGTCACAACTACCCTTTGATTTAGGGTGATATCTCTCTCATAGATCTTTTCTCCTTTTTAGGGACAACCCACTTGATGCGATGATTTTGAGTCGCATTTATAGACTTGTTTTATATGTGTTTTATGCATTTATTAGTCATTTTTGTGGTTAATGTTGCATAATTCATCTACTTTGGTCTATGCTACTTCTCTATGTCAAATCTCCCTTATTTCAGCATTTTGAGTATAAATTACCAAAAGAATACGTTTTGTGTAGACTTATGTGGTTTCGTGTTGTAATTTCAGGAAAAACAAGTATCTGCTACTGTCGATATCATCGACGGTGGTCGATACCATCGATGAGACCACAGGTTGCCAGCCGTAAGGACCAGAAGAAAGTCGATACTAGCGATAGGGATGTTGTTGGTATCGAGATTCCATCAGGTTGCTGGCGAGAAGTGAGTCGATGCTATCGACACATATGTCGATACTATCGACTAGTAGAGCTACATCGATAGTAAAAGGACAAAACCGACGCCTAAGAATGTCGATACCATCGACCCGTGTCGATGGTATCGAGGTGGCCTCAGTTGCGACAAAGAAAAGGAAAGAAATCCAGCCGATACAGTGCAGGGTCGATACCATCGACCCGCGTCGATGGTATCGACACCGTCATATATGAGTTTGCTTTAGATTAATTTAGATCCGACGGCTGCGATTAATTGGCAACCCAACTCGGTGACTAAACCTAATGACGGCGCCCAAGAGGGAGGAATCACGTCATTAGCCACTGCACACATCCTGAGAAGGTGTGGAGAGAAGAACGGAGCCCAGAAGCATGCCCCAACCGATCTGGATGCCGAAGAAGACGATTTCCACCAACGAAAGGCGGGAGAACGCGTATTCTACGCCAAGGATCGCTTGGATCTTCTCTGTTCAACGGTTTCACCACTCAATCACATTTTTCTCCATGTCTCCCTTTTTTTCTACTCCACATTTTGCTCTGAGATGAACATGCAGGGCTAATCCCCTTTATCTTTAGGACCGGGAGTAGCCCGGGAATTCATTGTATGACAAATTTTATCATAGTAATTCATATCTTATCTCTTAAATCCGTGGTATAATTTCGTTTTCTCAATTATATTGTTATGCTTGATCACCATAATAATAATCTAATGCCCTTAATTACTTTGAAAGAAGAATTAATGGTTGAAAAGAGATGAAATTTACATTAATTGACAAATCCCTTGAACAAGGTGGTGTAAGGTTAATGGTGGATACTGAGAGATTGTTTTTAATGCACCTAGTTTAGGGTATAGGTTACTACGACAGTGGAACCGACCTAGACGTAGGTAGTGAATTGTACCACGACAGTGGGCAATTCTAATTTCAGGCCACTGCCCGGATAGAGAGATAGATTTGAGTGACTACATAGAATTTAATACAATGAAAACCCGCGGTGAAACCGCAATCCTAAAGATCTCCTTTTGAATTGATTAAACCAAACATTTAATCGATTGTTTTGTTTTGTTTTATTTTTATTTTCTTTTAATTTTAACAACAACTCCCAACTTTTTAATCGGTCTAGCTGATTGCGAGTAGTTAGTAGTAGTCTCTGACAATTCATGTATCCCTGAGTTCAACTCGGGCCTCCGAAGGCCTATATTACATTGACGCGTACACTTGCGTTTCTATGCACACAAAAAGTATGTCAAGTTTTTGGCGCCGTTGCTGGGGACACGACAAATTGTCGGCACTACGAGTGCTGCAAGCAGCCACTCTAGGCCACATTTTCATTTTTTTTATTATTTTAAAAATTCATAGCCTATTTTCTAAATTTTGTAATCGTCAAGCACTGTACTGAGCTTAAATTTTTACTTTGCAGGTACTGTGTATGGTGCAGACGCGTAGTACCAACTACACGCAGCATGCACCTGAGGTTCCGTTGCCGGGACCGGAAGACGAGGACGATTATAATCAAGACCATATGGAGGATTTAGTTTCTGAACCCGAACAAGAAGAGATGGCAGAGTCACAGACAATA
Source organism: Alisma plantago-aquatica (assembly GCA_963693085.1). Classification (NCBI taxonomy): domain Eukaryota; kingdom Viridiplantae; phylum Streptophyta; class Magnoliopsida; order Alismatales; family Alismataceae; genus Alisma; species Alisma plantago-aquatica. Next base: position 423,457,296 of record OY856414.1, on the reverse strand, counting down.
TGGGAGAAGATCAAGGCTTCTTCCTCATCCGCTTCCAAGGGGCTGATCAAGAAGCAGGCGGTTAATATTCCGACATACAAGATTGATCCGGCATTAATCAACTTGGTGAAGTCGAATGCTTTCCATGGGCTCAAAAATGAAGACCCAGTCGTGCATATAAGTCAATTTGTGGAGAATCGTGATATGATAAAAATAGACAGATTTCCACAAGATGTTCTCTACTTGAAGCTCTTCCTGATTTCTCTAGCGGGAAACACAAGAGAAAGGTTGCACAACCTGGACGATGAATATGTGGAATCCTGGGACCACATGGTGGAGGTTTTCTTTGAACGGTTCTTCCCGCCCGAGAAGACCAATGACATGATCAGGAAGATCCACAACTTCACCCAGAAAGCAGAAGAGACCTATTCTGAGACCTGGGAAAGGTTTCATGTAACACCCCTGACCTGGGTTATGACCTAACCCTGGAAGTTTTGCCTAAATATGTAATTAATATACTTGTGAACACTCCCTGGCATGTAATTAAGTTCCTCAAGAACATTTACTTTCAATTTTGCTCCTTTTTGTATAAAGTTGTAGCATTGTGTTGTATGCAGGGACCTATGTGCAAATTACCCAGTTTAAGGGTTGAACTTGCAAAATTCACAAGATAAGATGTTCCTTTGATGTTGAGACATCATGAGAATGGTTATGGTAAAGTTTGAGGGATTTCCCAAGCTTGAGCACCAAGGTGCAGCTGTGGAAGCAATTCCCATGCTTAGAAACCCTAATTTGGGGTAAAGTGCGATTTACCCAAATTGAGGGGTCCAAGTTGTAATTCTTAATATCTAGAACATCTTTTATGACCTTATCATCATTTAGAGTAGAAATGATGAAAGGAATACATCATTTAATAATCAGATGAGATAAATGATCTTTGTGATAGAAATCACCTAAAATGGGCATGAAACCCTTTCATGTATGTACCATAGTTGAAGGTTGGATTCCTTTACCCCTAGATCTTGATATTTCATGAGATTTGCATAAGGATAGATAGGTTTGGTCGTGCCTTTGAGCAAGGAGGGATCTAGATGTGATTTCCAATCTTGTGAGGTCCTTAGGGTGTAAAAGAGGCTAAAGTATATAAGCCCTTTTCCCTTGCAATTAAGTGAACGAATTTTCTTTCCTTCACTTCTCTTCTTTTCTTGCTCAAACGACCAAGGATAGCTCTGGAGCTCAGGGGGGGGGCGACCAACCTGTTCTAGGTAAGAGAACCCCACCTTCTAGCTCGAATTCATGGAGGAATTCACTTTCTAAGGTTGGTTTTGTGGTTAGCTTACTTAGTCTTCTTGTTCTAGCCGACCAAAGCAACGTTTCCTTGGAGAATTCACCTCTGACCAAGTTGTGGAAGCTCAAGGACGCCATTAAAGCTTGGAGCTTGAAGGCTTGGAGCTCTAAGATCAACCTTTAGGCGGGTTTTATAACTCTAAACTTATGCTTTATATGTATGTTCAATTCTTGTAATTTACTTGGTAAATTCTCCTTCTACCTCCCTTCTTCCTTGCACGTTTGCAAGCAAAACAGTGGGGGAACCGACCTTGCAAGAGGTTGAAGATGAGGGGCGTGATTCCCTATGTTACTTTTTCAAACGACCTTGGACCCTTTTGGTCCAAACGGTTGCAAACCGTTTGGGTTCAAACGGTTTCAAACCGTTTGCTCTCAAACGGTCTTGCAAGACCGTTTGGATTGAAACGGTCTCAAGACCGTTTGAAAGAGTTGACCAAGGGACGACCATTTGAGGGTCTGTTCCTAACATATTGAATTTCATTTCTGCAAAGAATCAAAGTTTAATTCTTAACCGATTGAGAGTTGAAGGCACCTCAACATGAAACCCTAATCGGGTGAAAAAGTGCTGATTTAACATATAGATCTTGTTGAGTTTTGGGTTGAAGGACCCAAACGGTCTCAAGACCATTTGGGGATTCCTCCAAACGGTCCTAAGACCGTTTGGGCACAACCCAAGATCGTTTGAAGGTCTAGGGTTAATTTAATCTAATGGTTTTAGGGTCCAATTGTAGGAAATTGATGAATTGATGAAAATTGCTGATTTTGACCTAATTGGACTTCAACCTTAGTCAAAACGACTTGGTGTTTGGTCAAACTTTGGGCAAACGGTCTCAAGACCGTTTGGATGATGTCCAAACGACCTCAAGACCGTTCGGGCCAAGTTTGAGCCCAATTGGAGGTCAATTGATAGGTTCAACCTTGAATTGATTCACATTGTTGAACATTGATGACCAATCGGTTTGAAACCCTAATTAAGAACGATTGAACCCTAATTGGCTTGCAATTGAGGGTCAATTGGAGGTCTAAGTGGTTAAGGCTAACCCTAATTGACTCAATTTATAAGTGGTTAGCATAGCTTTAACCAATTGAGGGCTTCAACACACTTATCCATGAACATTGGTAACCTTTGAACCATTTTGGAGGTCCAAACGGTTTGAGCCCTTTTTGGACCAAACGGTCTCAAGACCGTTTGGATCCAAACGGTCTCAAGACCATTTGAGACCAAACGGTCTCAAGACTGTTTGGGGCCAAACGGTCTCAAGACCGTTTGGGCTCAAACGACCTCAGGATCGTTTGGTCCAATCGATCTCAAGCAATTCTGATCAAACGGTCTCAAATCGATTGAAGCTCCAAACGGTTTGGAAGTCAATCCTTCCAAACGGTCTTCACCTCCAAACGGTCTCAAGACCGTTTGGGTGGTTGAAACCGTTTGAAGGTTGAAACCGTTTGGAGGTTGGTGATGGTTTGTACTTAACCATTTGATGATGTAATTAGTTCAATGATGATCCAAACTAAACCCTAATGGTAACCTAGGTCATTAAGGGACTATGTGATTACTGAGTTAAACCATGATGGTGATCATGTGGCAAATTACCAAAATACCCTTGAGGGGTCTAAAGGGATAAAACCTTGTTCTAATCAAACCCTAACCACATGATGTTGATGTTTTGGCTTATGTTAGTCAATGGAGACTTATCTCAACCTAATCTAGAGTGGTGTTACCACCATCTACTAGTAAGAAGAGAGAGAAAGTATTTCTAGAGAGAGAAAGTATCCTAGAGAGAGAGAGTAACCTTTTTAAGGTGGAAACTTAAGTGAGATACTTCTTTTACAAATGAATGTGCATGATTAGGGAATGACCCACCTATGTGAGGTCATGGAAACCCTAATTATGATATCTAATGGACCTTAATCTCAATTAAGAGTCTTAATGATGATGTTTCTCTTACATGATGATGTAATGAGTACAATTCACCATAGAGTGAATAGTAAACCCTAATTTTAGGGTAAAGACATAAAAGATGAATAGTAAACCCTAATTGACAGGGTTATTGAATTAAACCCTAGTTGAGGGTGATTCCATGTGAAACCCTAGTTGAGGGTGATTCCAAGTGAAACCCTAATTGGGAATGCATCCCTAATTATTGAATTGTTTACTATTATCTGATGAACTAACCATGCAGGTTGTTATGAGATGATGGTCACACCCAGGTATGGAATACCATGTTATATTCATTAAAAGCATGTCTTAAGCTTTATGAATAGTGAACCATCTTGATGCACTGCTAAGTGACATCTATAGTGAGTTATGGGCTGTAAGAGCCATAAACACCATCAAGGTCATGCTTAATAGATGACTTGTGATGAGATAACTGAACTGGTGATTGAAATGAGTTAGGCCTACTACATTTTAGTATTCTCATATATAGCTGTGATGCTAATGTCTTTGTATGATGTTAATAATACTGAATGTACCTAACTAATCAAGTGAAATGTAGAGCCCTGATCATAGATCCATCATTGTCAGAGTCTAAATGATGGTGAAACAGGTTTTCCTCAGGGAACTCCTGGATCATATACTTTTGAGTATATGGGGTACATGGATGTGTAGAACCTTACATCCTAGTGTAGGTATTTGATGTAGATTCTTGTAGTCCGTCATACCTTCACTATATGAAAAAGGGTGAGTGGATGATGTAGATTCTAGTAGTCCATCAGACCCCACCATAAAGTCCTAAAGGTGAGATGTATCTCTACACTCCCTTAAAGACATAAATACCGTATCGGTGAAAGATAAACAAGAAATCTTCCGATGACGAAGAGAGTACAGAACGCCACTGTAACTCTAAAATAGCGAAGGTCCAGTTTACCCTGGAGAGCTATTACAAAGACATCCCGCCAGATGTCAAACAATCAATCCTCTAACTGACTGAGGAAGATGAGGTCATAAGAATCCGGCTCTTTTAATGACCTATGTATGATACTGATGTGACTTCTTAGTGATCAGTTGGAGTATGAGTGGTAAGCCTCATCTCCACAGGGCATAACAATAATGTTTGAAAAACATAATCAACAGTGTAGTATATCTGTTAGAGTTATCTACGAGTTATTTGATTGATGTTACCTTGAATAGCATAGATGTTCTCATATTTTAATATTGATTGAACTCTTGCTTATCTTCAGAACTGCTAGTGAATATCTTGAAGGCTCTTATTGCTTTAGTTATTCCTTGCTTTACTTATAAAGCCTAGTGGAGAGTTATAACTCTCGCTGGGGCAATTATGTATAATTGTCTCACCCCGTAGACTTCTACTTTTTAGGTGGTCGTCGAAGACGGAGGAACAAGAACACAGGTGACCGATCCCAGCAACAGCAGCATCAGGAGCAGTAAATATCTCAGGTGGAGATCTAGCCTGCTTCATGGTGTAGTTAGAGTCAAGTCCTATGTGTCCTCTGTACTCTCAGGTCCTGGAGTGTTTTGGAGTATGAATTCTTGAGAATTTTTGTATCATGTTGTATATAATTACTCAAGAAGTAATTGTCAGTGATGTAAACGGTTAAATCCTTTTTCTATGGAAAAGGTTTGTGGTTTCAGGCTCTTGTCTCGAAAAGTTTTAATTTCCCGTGATTTTTGTCTTCTGCTATTTACCGATTGCTTCCGCACATGTTTAAATCGGGATTAATTCACAGTTTGGAGATCGGAGCCCACATTTCAGATCATGCTCAGGCAGTGCCTGCATCACGGGCTTGACAAGGAGACATAGGTTAAGATCTTCTATTTTGCTCTCTATGAGCATGATAGGAGCAACCTCGATTCAACAAGCTCAGGATTCTTCTTGAACAACACAGACACCAGGTGTTGGGAAATCCTTAAGAACATGGCCAAGAAGCAATCATGGGGCGAAAGAGACGCTGTGGAGCATGTCCAAGTAGCAGGGGAGTCTAAAGCAATCAAGGAGCTGAATGAGAAGATGGATCTTCTCACGAAGAAACTGCTTGCAAAGGAGGATACTGAGTCCGAGGATGAGGCTCAAGTTAAATTCATGAGGCAGCAGCAAGGCTACAGAAATAATGATTATTCATGGAGGAAAGACAAGAAGTTCTCCTGGAAGGATCCAAACAACTTCTTGCAGGATCCAGATGCAAAAGCCCAGCCAGTAGTGGAGGATAAGAGCACAGAGATGCTCAATCAAGTGATAAAGCAAAATCAAGAACTCATGACTACTTTTGGCCAGCAAATAAAGCAACAAGGGGAGTTTATGAACCAATTCGGGCAGACACTGCAGAGCCATGGGGCTCAAATGAGGACAATAGAGACGTCCATAACACAAATGGCAGCGGAGATAGCCAATTTGAAGAAGCCGGTGCACCAAGGGTTTTCCGGGTAATACCAATGTTCCAGGAGGAAACCAGCAGGCGAATGCCATCTTGCTAAGGAGTGGCAATGTTACGACCCCACCTCCTGATAACCCCCAATTAAGGGAGACAGAGAGGTCGAAGCCGCACCCATGACTTCCGAATCAAAGCTTCGGCAATTAACCAAGAATAATTATCAAATTTTAACACACTATACTGAAAGCTGTAAGAAAATAAATTTTTGCATACCTTTTTGAAAACTTGGATCTCTAAACTTCTATCCACATAGATACTAATATATCTAATCCTCCTTTGCACTTTAATTCACATTTAGTACCACATGTGCCACTTTACTGTTTGTTCTTTTCATTGTACCTAAAACGCCGACAAACAAAACACCAGTCAGCCGAAGCTGGTATGTGGGGGAAACAAATAATGTTCAACTATGTTAACAATATAATCATTCAATTAATCATTTAACAATCAAGATTACATTTTAAGCCATACAACTAAATCCATACATATTCTCGAACTCTGGGCTGTCCCTGCAGTGGACATGGATATCACCTCTCTTTTAGGTAATAGAGTCGCATGGCACTATCCAAAGATAGCCCAATATCTAACTCATTATGACTTGATGGTCCTACCTCAAGGGTAGCTATGTACTAAGTCAACCATAGACCTGATGGACCTACCCAATAGGTAGCCATGTACTAGGTCATCCATAGACCTGATGGACCTACCCAATAGGTAGCCATGTACAAGGTCATCCATAGACCTGATGGACCTACCCAATAGGTAGCCATGTACTAGGTCTTTCTCTAACCTGATGGACCTACCCATAGGTAGCCATGTACTAGGTTAGCTATAATGCCACAGAGAGAACCAGGATCTGAGTTTGTAGGCATATATTCTTTGTGATAGTCATAGCCACATTATAGTTTGCAATATGAACATCCAAACAGTTTAGTTGCATTCAATGCAATTAAACATCCAGGAATCCATCGGGAAACTAAAGCGGTTATTCATAATTAACCACATACCTGATTTGATGAGTCATGTAGTTTATTCAACACATACTTCATGTATATATCATCAAACCATTCAACAGATCCAAGCAAGTAATTCAATCATCACATAGTTCCTGAAATTAATATGTACTCTATTTATTACACACTTTATCAAGAATCTACTTTATTAACTTGGATTCACTTTCTATGGTTTCTAATCCGCATTAAGGTTTCATTAATATTCATTAGGGTTTCTTAGATCAATTCCTCAAACTTTATCCCTTTTTGGTTAACAAACCCTAAAATATCCTTTTCCATATTTATGAACCTTAATTGCTCAACTATCCATTTTAATAGTCTTTTATTGACTTAGGATCATCACATCCCTATTTATTCATGGATTTGAACATTTAAACAATTAAAAGACATATTCTCTTAAATTAGGGTTTTTAAGCTCATTAATGCATAGTCATGCACGAAACCCTAAATTAAGCTAATTATATAAAAAGATCATCTTTTTAGATCCTATCCTCACTTTTGTTAACATCAGGTTAATTTCAACTTGAATTATGTCATTAAGACCATTTACCATCAAATCTAACGGTTTTCCCTTAATTAAAACACTAAAGATGATAACTTTATGTACTTTTCCAATTTCAAGCATATAAACTCTAAATTAGACTAATCATGTGAAAAGTTCTTCCTTTTTGTACTTTTTTACATTTAACAGGTTAACATCAACTCTAATGATCCATTAAACACTATTAAACACATTAATCATATAAAGATAGGGTTTCTTAATCTTTAATTCATTAAATATGATAATTTACACTATATTTCGAACTATGATCAGATTCAGGCTATAAAACTATTTTTAATGGGTTCCTTGCATTTTTCTGATCAAAATACATATATAATTTGTCTTGATCAGAGCTAATGTTCATTAGTTACGAATTTGTAAAAATACTTACTTTTGGACCAATCAGATGGCGCCACGTATGCGCTCCCATGCAACGAAGCGATCAGGAAATATAACCAGATTACGATTCTGCCCCTCACTTAAGCCGTTGCTACTTTATACCCCGGAGGGGTAGAACCGTCCAATGCGCCTGGTTCTCCTTCAACCTTGCACAGCAAGAGCCGCGCCGCCCTAACCGCGACTCTGCAGTGTTGCGTTGGCATCTCCTCCCTCTCCTGGACCTCGTCGGCCTCTGGGATGGTCCTCCCATCTCTGGCGACCTCCTCCGCACCCGTCCAGGCTGCGGCCGGAGTCCCAGATGGCCGGGAGGTGTGGTACTTGGGCCTGCAAGACGCAACCTTGCTGCAACCCTCCGGCGGTCGTGCACTGATGCAGGAGCAACGAGATGTTACCCGATCGTCCTCAGGTCGTCAAAGGCACTGCATGCCTTCGTTAGAACGACACCATGGCCCTCGTGGCTGCAGGGTTAAAGCTATACCCTAACGATTAGGGTTATTGTATAAAATCGTGGAAGAAGAGGATAAAACTAGGTTTTGGATCTTCTGGGCTCTGTCCACGACCTTCCCCTTATATAGGGAGGGTAAAGAAGCCCTCAGGAAGGCTTGCCCATGAAGAAACGCAGCTCTTTTCTAAAAAGAAATTGATTTCTTCTTCACGAAGCAAGTTCCTCTTTTTCTCTCTCTACTAATCATCTCTTTGATATACCTTATTTCGTGAATATGTTGGAATACGAAAATCCTTACTCTCTTTATTCTTGCCTTTTAGTTATTTGTCCCAAAATCTTGTTTTCTTTTAATAGAAAATACCATCTTTTGAAAAACAACACAAAATTCATTATTAATGTATCACATTATCTTTTATTTTGCAAGTTTTGGTATTTTCTCCTTCTTTCCTCTTTATTGGGTCTCCTTGGATCCCAAGACACTCCATTATTTCGAAATTCTTTTTATTGGATACTTATTATCCTTCTAGATGCATCTTTATTCATTATTTTACATTATCTTGTTTATTTCTCATTAAAATATCTCTTTTTGAGAATTTCTCTTTATTTCTCTTTTATTTTCCTCATTGTTATTCCTTTTAATATTAACAACCTCATGGATACGAAATTTCCCCAAGAAATCTCATTTATACCTCTTTCCATTCATTTTCCACATTTTATCACTATTTTCAATTTATTTCTTAATAAAGAAATACTTAATTAACCTTTTCTTTTCTTATTGCCTATTTATGCAACTTTGGACTCCTTGGTACCCCAGGAACCCAAGAGGCACGAAATCCTCTTTGGATTTGCCTTCTAGAGGTTTCTACATATTTCTTTTCTTAAAAATTCAATTATCCATTTACTAATCGAATTTCCTTGTTATTGGGCCCAATAGCCAATAAAGCCCACAAAGCAACCAATCAAGGCTATTGTGAAGGGAATCCATTTATTCAAAACAAATCATATCTTTATTTGTTCAATTATCTTTAATATGAGAAATTACATTTCTCACCAATGAACCCAAAAATTGGGGTTATAACATCCTTCCCCTCTTATAGGAATTTTGTCCTAAAAAATCTATCAAGAAAACAAACAATTTTAGGATAAGACCTTTCCATGTCCATCATTGGCCCCTATGTGGCTTTACCGTACTCATGGCGCATCCAAAGAACCTTTATCATCACATATTCTTTTCTCTGAGTTCTTTCATCCTGGCGTCTATAAACTACATAGGTGACTCAGGCCATGTTAGCCTCCCTTGGGGCTCACTAGGTTCATTGCTCAACACATGGTCGGGGTACCTCATATAGTGCTCTAAATCAGACACATGGAACTCATCACACATTACTTTATCCCGAGGGGTAAGGTCAATCTTAACCTTCTCCACCAAACCATATCAAAAGAACCCATGCATCGGGGACTCAACTCTCTTAGTTGTAACTTAGAGGGGTCAGATTTTCATATCACATAATCTCCCACAGTGAACTACATGTCAGTCTACTTTGCATTTGCTCACGACTCTTATCATCTCTAGGCTCCTTTCAGCCATTGCACGATCAAAGTGACTTCATCTACACACACTGTGGTCCTTTTATAACCATCACATGGTCCTTCACCAACATCACCTTACTGAAGTGGTGACCGACACAACCTCCCTTACAGAGCTTCTTATAAAACCCGATACTGGCTATGGTGGTCATTGTCACATCTTTCATAGGACAATAACTGTCTCCAGATATCACCCTGAATGAGCACACATGCCCTCATCAGACCCTTTAGTCTGGATCATACTAACCATAGTTAGGGGTGATAAACTACACTAACATTGAGTTCTTCATGTTTCTACTTCTACCTCACAGAAGTGAATCTTTAAGTCATACTCATGCACTTTTGAACTCGCATCATGGTGTAGTTGAACCATCTCTCTCATATGTAGCTCAACCCGATCTGTCCCTTGACGGTACTCTTTCTCTCTTATGCCATCTAGGTAAGGCGATCTACCATAACCCATATTGCATCTCAACCTTCCTTAGTCTAGGGGAGACCTATCACAACATCCATAGTGTTGAGCTCCCATTCTCTCTCAGGGACTCTTTTGTCCTCTATACCGATACACTGGGTTACTGGGGTTCGTCCTTTACCTCCTGGCTTTCATGGTCATAAACCACATGCAACTTTATCTTAAGCATCCAAAGTGCTATCGCCATTTTATCACGGTGTATGGTGATCTTCAATCATGCTTTCCGGTATGTCATTATTCTTCAAGATCAATACCTCAAAACCCTAAACCATTTTATCAGGGTTTCGTCACTTTCTTTTCCAACGAAGTGCACTTGAGGTTCTACCACCATCCTTTCATCGTATCAAGGACTAAACTGGCTAACCAAACAACCCTTACCTTTTCAACGTTTCTTGTTACATTTGAGTGTTGTCCAAACACCTCTCCTTTCCAAACTTAGGGTTAGCCAAACAACCTCTTCTAGCTTCAGGTCAGATGTATCTCGACCAGTGCAACCATTACCACTTCACATTCTTAGGTATTAGGTAACATTGAAGACATACACTTCCATGTATTTCACCTCAAATTCTATGTCTATTTTCATTAAGAACACTCTCTAATTTCATCATCATGGTTCTCAAACTCAACCTGGTATAACTTGTAAGTTCTACATAGCTCATGATAAAAACATTGTCATAAGGTGACTACTTCATTCCTCTTAGTGTTTACAAACCATCCATGTATCATTCACTTTACCAGGGTAGATTATCTTCTCTATCCCCAATTCTCATGGCAACGTTCCAACCTACATCATCTCTTACCCTTGGTGTATGGTATGCATAATGTCCTATCTCTCACTCCCATAATAAGAGGAAATAAGCATTTGGCTGTAGTCCAAATACAGAGTTCTTCCTATTCCAAGAGTAGAGATGGTACATCCCACCTTACCAATACACCTTTACATCTAAGTTGCAACGTGCCTCATATGTCAACCATTTCGATATCAAAGTTACCTCCATGGAAAACTAGTCTTGAGCCTACTAAGGTTTATATCCTTGGTCATCTCCTTTAGGTCTATAGGGTACCGACTCTTTTGGGGTCATCCCTCTTCCCTTATGCATCAAGAGAGTGCCCTACTCATCTGCCCTTTGGGTCCCATGAGTTCATGAAGGTGATCAATCTCCTAATCCATGGCCCTTAGACAATGATAGCTGTTACCCCCCGACCCTATGGTCATGTGCAACTGGGGAATTAGGCAACTCCTACTGTCATCGGTCTTATCCCTACCTGACCCTAGGATAGACTTAGGATTCTCCATTATAGTACATGTTAACTTAGAACCTTACCCAATCCTTCATCATCTCTCTTTCTGCATTCATGGGCTGGCTCCCCTCCTTTCATAGGGATCATGGCAACCTGCCTACCTTGGTCAAGCCCCATATCGGTTACCTCTATGGTAACACATTCATATGTAATTAGAGATGGATATCTATGGGTCTAGAGGTTCATTCTCATACCATGTACTTTTCACTTAACTTCTCAAGATCCTGTGAGACCTCTTCAGGTTACCTTAAACCAAAAAAACTGATATACACCCTACCAAAGGGGTCCCTCTCCCAGGATGGGAGGAAAAATATCTCTTGACCAATCAAATGGCACCACGTATGCGCTCCCATGCAACGAAGTGATCCGGAAATATAACCAGATTATGATTCTGCCCCTCACTTAAGCCGTTGCTGCTTTATACCCCGGAGGGGTAGAACCGTCCAACACGCCTGGTTCTCCTTCAACCTTGCGCGGCAAGAGCCGCGCCGCCCTAACCGCGACCCTGCAGCGTTGCACCGACATCTCCTCCCTCTCTTGGACCTCGTCGGCCTCTGGGATTTCCCTCCCATCTCTGGCGACCTCCTCCGCACCCGTCCAGGCTGCGGCCAGAGTCCCAGATGGCCGAGAGGTGTGGTACTTGGGCCTGCAAGATGCAGCCTTGTTGCAACCCTCCGGCGGTCGTGCACTGATGCAGGAGCAACGAGATGTTGCCCGATCGTCCTCAGGTCGTCAAAGGCACCGCATGCCTTCATTAGAACGACACCATGGCCCTCGTGGCTGCAGGGTTAAAGCTATACCCTAACGGTTAGGGTTATTGTATAAAATCATGGAAGAAGAGGATAAAACTAGGTTTGGGATCTTATGGGCTCTGTCCACGGCCTTCCCCTTATATAGGGAGGGTAAATAATCCCTCAGGATGGCTTGCCCACGAAGAAACACAACTCTTTTCTAAAAAGAAATTGATTTCTTCATTACAAGCAAGTTCCTCTTTTTCTCTCTCTACTAATCATCTCTTTGATATACCTTATTTCGTGAATATGTTAGAATACGAAAATCCTTACTCTCTTTATTCTTGCCTTTTAGTTATTTGTCCCAAAATCTTGTTTTCTTTTAATAGAAAATACCATCTTTTGAAAAACAACACAAAATTCATTATTAATGTATCACATTATCTTTTATTTTGCAAGTTTTGGTATTTTCTCCTTCTTTCCTCTTTATTGGGTCTCCTTGGATCCCAAGAAACTCCATTATTTCGAAATTCTTTTTATTGGATACTTATTATCCTTCTAGATGCATCTTTATTCATTATTTCGCATTATCTTGTTTATTTCTCATTAAAATATCTCTTTTTGAGAATTTCTCTTTATTTATCTTTTATTTTCCGCATTGGTATTCCTTTTAATATTAAAAACCTCATGGATATGAAATTTCCCCAAGAAATCTCATTTATACCTCTTTCCATTCATTTTCCACATTTTATCACTATTTTCAATTTATTTCTTAATAAAGAAATACTTAATTAACCTTTTCTTTTCTTATTGCCTCTTTATGCAACTTTGGACTCCTTGGTACCCCAAGAACCCAAGAGGCACGAAATCCTCTTTGGATTTGCCTTCTAGAGGTTTCTACATATTTCTTTTCTTAAAAATTCAATTATCCATTTACTAATCAAATTTCCTTGTTATTGGGCCCAATAGCCAATAAAGCCCACAAAGCAACCAATCAAGGCTATTGTGAAGGGAATCCATTTATTCAAAAAAAATCATATCTTTATTTGTTCAATTATCTTTAATATGAGAAATTACATTTCTCACCAATGAACCCAAAAATTGGGGTTATAACAGGCAAGAAACGGTTAAATCCCAGAGCCGATGAATCAAGCAAACCCCAAGCAGAAATTGAAGGTGAGGCCACTGAGGAGCTGCCCATACCGGTCACAGAACCAGTTACGGATGTAGCAGTGGATACCACTGAAGATCCTATTGCAGAGGAGGAGGAGCCACAGAAAAGGACACCTTATGTGCCACCGCATCAAAGGGCACAGGCTGTCCGGGTCCCATATCCGAACAGTGCAAAGGCAAGGAAAGTGGATGCCCAATTTAAAAAGTTTCTAGACAGTTTCAGAAAGCTTTCAGTCAACATCCCTTTATCGGAAGCTATTGAACAAATTCCTTCTTACGAAAAATTTCTGAAAGATATCATCACCAAGAAGAGAAAAATCCCAGACATGGAGGTTGTTGTGCTTAAGGAGCAGGTGAGTGCCTTCATCATGGGCACATTGCCACCAAAGAGGAAAGATCTGGGCTGTTTCAACATCTCATGTTACATTGGGAAAGTTAAGTTTGGTGAAGCACTATGTGACTCAGGGGCGAGCATTAACTTGATGCCCCTCTCTACATTCAAGAAGCTGGGATTAAAAGAGTCATGACTGATAATAATGACAATCTAGTTGGCAGACAATTCAGTGGTAAAGCCATACGATATCTGTGAAGACGTGCTAGTGAAAGTGGATCGATTTGTATTTCCAGCAGATTTTGTCGTCATGGAGATGCAAGATGAACAAGGCAATGAGCTACTACTCGGACGACCCTTCCAAGCTACAGCTGACATGATACTTGAGATGGGGAGCGGTCGTTTGACTTTAGGTATAGCCGATGACCGATTTGAGATGGTCATGCCTTCCAGCACCACGCCACCTAAATCCAAGGAGCAATGCCACATGGTAAAACATTTTGATAACAATATCTCACTTTGTCTAGGGAAGCCATTTTTAGATATGGCCCATGTAATGACCAAGGTGGAAAAGGGGACTTTGGCGGTGGACATCATGGAGCAGACCAAGGTGGTATCCCTTTGCAAGGCTGTAGGTTTTCCAAACGATGAGGAGGAGGACATTCCTCCCTCTACTGAAGATGAGGCTATAGCAAATTCGGTTTTTGACGCATATCCAGAACTACCGCTTGAGGCATGTTTAGTCAATATCAGTCATGATTGGATGAGAAGCAAATCACTGAAGGAGTGCGCCAAGATGCTTCAGATGTTGCCGTGCTTCTATGCGAGGTACTATGAAGATTTAGGCAAACTACCACCACCGCTTCAATCATCCTTAATCAGCCCGCCAGAATTGGAGTTGAAGCCGCTGCCACCGCACCTCAAGTACGCATTTCTAGCTGAGGAAGAAAAGTTGCCTGTGATTATATCTGCTTATCTGAGTGCTGAGGAGGAGGACCAGTTGCTGATAGTGCTGAAGAACCACCGGGGAGTATTTGGGTGGTCTGTTGCAGATATCAAGGGGATCTCCCCTACCTTGTGCCAACACAAGATTCGGCTCGAGGAGGGAGCCAAGACGGTGATTCAACCGCAACGTCGACTGAATTCGAGCATGATGGAGGTTGTGAAGAAGGAGGTGATTAAACTTCTTTCCGTAGGTATCATCTATGCTATTTCTGACTCGACATGGGTGAGTCCCACACAGGTAGTCCCTAAAAAGGGGGGAATCACTGTTACTCATAATCTCTTAAATGAACCTGTCACCACCCGGTTACTGAATCCGAGCATGATGTAGGTTGTGAAGAAGGAGGTGATTAAACTTCTTTCTGCATGTATCATCTATGCTATTTCTGACTCGACATGGGTGAGTCCCACACAGGTAGTCCCTAAAAAGGGGGGAATCACTGGTACTCATAATCTCTTAAATGAACCTATCACCACCCGCTTGGTAACCGGGTGGTGTGTTTGCATAGATTACCGATGACTGAATGCCGCTACGCTAAAGGATCACTTTCCTCTTCCGTTTATTGATCAAATTCTAGAGCGCTTAGCCGGCCGATCACATTTTTGTTTTCTGGATGGGTATTCGGGGTACAATCAGATTTCGATAGATCCTAAGGACCAAGAGAAGTCCACCTTCACTTGTCCTTATGAAACATTTGCGTACCGCCGTATGCCTTTTGGATTATGTAATGCACCGGCGACCTTTCAGCGTTGTATGCTTGCCATTTTTTCTGATATGGTAGAACGTTGTCTAGAGGTTTTTATGGATGATTTCTCGGTTTATGGTGCATCTTTTGATGAATGCCTTTACAATCTGGATAAAGTGTTACAACGTTGTGAGGACACACATTTGGTCCTCAACTGGGAAAAATGTCACATGATGGTGAGTGAAGGAATAGTGCTAGGACATAAAGTGTCTAGTAAAGGTTTGGAGGTAGATCCGGTAAAAATTGAAGTAATTTCCAAATTGCCCCCACCAAATTTGGTAAAAGGGGTAAGGAGTTTCTTAGGTCACGCCGGTTTCTATCGTCATTTTATAAAAGATTTTTCTAAAATCGCCAAACCTTTATCTGAGCTTTTAGAAAAGGATGCTATTTTTGATTTCAATGAAAAATGTCTACACGCGTTCAACGTGCTTAAGGAAAAATTGATTTCCGCACCGGTTGTGCAAATACCGGATTGGACCAAGCCGTTTGAACTCATGTGTGATGCATCCGATTGCGCCGTTGGAGCTATGTTGGGACATCGGGTGGACAATAAATCCGCTGTGATTTTTTATGCCTCTAAGACTTTGAATGACGCCCAACTCAATTACACGACTACTGAGAAAGAATTGCTTGCCGTTGTGTTCACTTTTGAAAAATTTCGGCAATATCTAGTTGGATCGAAAGTCATAGTTTGGATGGACCACGCCGCTATTAAGTATTGGATGGGTAAAAAAGATGCCAAACCTAGATTGATTAGGTGGATCTTGCTTTTATAGGAATTTGATATTGAAATCAAAGATAAGGCGGGGATTGAAAATGTTGTAGCAGATCATTTGTCTAGGTTAGAGAGGGTGGATGAAAAAGATTTACACATACCCATTATCGAGACATTTCCAGATGAACAACTTTTGAAAGTGAATTCTAAAGATCCGTGGTTTTCATATATTGTGAACTATCTTGCCTGCAGAATCATCTCGGATGATTGGACGTATCAAGAGAAGAAGAAAATTTTCCATTCTCTACGATATTATTTTTGGGATGACCCTATTCTCTTAAAGCAATGTAGGGATGGTGTCCTACGTAGGTGTGTACCTGAGGTGGAATACGAGAGTGTTCTTCGTCATTGCCACACACTACCTACGGGAGGACACCATGTAATCTCTCGTACGATAGCCAAAGTACTGGAAAGTGGCCTATACTGGCCTACCTTGTTTAGGGATGCTTATGAGTTCGTGAGGCAATGTGATTCCTGCCAAAGGGCGGGTAACATTTCGAAGAGACAAGAGATGCCCCTTAATGTTTTTCAGGAGGTTGAGGTATTTGATTTATGGGGTATAGATTTTATGGGACCCTTTGTGTCCTCAAATTCTCATTTGTATATCCTATTGGCTATTGATTATGTGTCGAAGTGGGTAGATGCAATACCCACAAGGACTAATGATTCCACTGTAGTATGCAGGTTTGTTAAAGAAAATATCTTCTGCAGGTTTGGTGTGCCCAGAATGATCATTAGTGACGGGGGTACACACTTCTAGAATCAAAAGTTCTCGGCACTATTGAGAAAGTACGGGGTCAAAAATAACATTGGTACCCCGTACCACCCGCAAACTCAAGGACAAGTGGAGGTCTCCAATCGAGAAATTAAGAATATCTTGGAGCGTACTGTGCCTTCCACGAGGAAGAATTGGAGTGCCCTACTACCAGACACGTTGTGGGCATACAAGACACCTATAGGCACCACGCCTTTTAGGTTGGCTTATGGTCAGGCCTGTCACTTACCGGTGGAACTAGAGCACAAAGCACATTGGGCACTTAGGAAGCTAAATTTGTGTCATGGTGAAGCGGGGAAGAAGAGGTTACTTGAATTAAATGAACTTGATGAGCTACGAATGAATGCATATGAAAACTCTCGGATATACAAGGAGCGCACGAAGTTGATTCATGATCGCCACATTCAGATGCGCACCTTCAAGAAAGGAGACCGTGTGCTTTTGTTCAATTCGAGGCTGAAGTTACATCCCGGGAAGCTGAAATCCCGATGGAGTGGACCATTTACGGTAGAGGAGGTCAGACCACATGGCGCAATCATGGTGCGCGATGGCGAGACCACATTTTTGGTCAATGGACAAAGGTTGAAATTGTATTATGGTGAAGAATATACAAGGAAGGTGAATGAGGTCAAACTCATTGGACTTCCGGATGCATGACGAGCTTCAAGTCATCTAGCCTAAGATGTTAAATAAGGGCGCTTGTTGGGAGGCAACCCAACCATCGGTACTTTAGTTTAATTCTTCTACATTCATAGTTTGATTTGTTTTGACTTAGTTTTTAGTGTAAAAAAGATACCGTGATCATTTGCTACATGTGCAGGACTGAGGCAGAGTCGATACCATCGACCCTTGTGTTGATGGTATCGACCGTGGTACAGGTTGGCGACTGCAGAAATCACACTGTGTCGATACTATCGACGACCTCGTCGATGGTATCGACATAACAACAGGCAGATCGCAAGCAGAGGTCGATAGTATCGACATGGGTGTCGATACTTGTGAGATCTCTGGAGATTTTCAGAAGAAATCGTCTCAGTAAAGTTGATACCATCGACGGGCCTGTCGATGGTATCGACACATTCAAATACAAAAGGCGGTGGCCGGCCTCGCGAGGAAGTTGCCGTAATCAGAGAGTTGATACTATCGAATCGCGTTGATAGTACCGACGAGCCACGTCAACAATCCGCGAGGAGAGATCTACGGCGATCGCAGCAGCCAGAATGTCGATCTGAGGGACAGGTCGATACCATCGACTAGTGTCGATAGTATCGACACGTCAGTAATCCGGGACCCACAGATCCAGCCATCGACGACCGTCGATACTAGCGGCAGTACAGATTGTGCTACCCGTGTCGATACCATCGACCCGTGTCGATGGTATCGACAGGCATACAGCAGAGCCGGCCACGGCTATATATGAGAAGGATTGTCGTCATATGACGATGAGGCTGAAGAGGAAGAGGAGGCCTACACTCCTCTTCGGGCACGAGTGGCACCACGGAAGCGTCCTCACATGCATCCGGGTGCATCTTCATCTTCACAGCCTCCGCCACCACCACCGCCCTCGCAGCCAAGCGAGGATGTATATTCGATGCAGGACATGTATGCTATGCTGCAAGACATACAGCAGACACAGTAGCATCATACTGTAGTGTACACCGGTGTTCAAGAGACTACGAACCGATTACTGGACAATCAAAGGGCAATCTTCGAGTACGAGCGTCTCCTCCTTGACAACCAACAACAGATTCATGACCGGTTGCATAGGATGGAGATGCAACAGCAGCCCTTTTATGATCACTATTGGAGCTAGAACTACTTTGGAGGTTATGCACAACCTCCACCCAGGGCCCAGTTTGATCCAAGCTTCCAGGAGGAGTACCCATCTTGGGACGCCACGGCTCCATAGTACCCACCTCTGCCTGAAGAGTAAATCGGTATCTCTGTTCCAACCTTTAAGATTGTTTTTGACTCTGAGGCCATAGTCAAATTCAAGCTTAGGGGGGGTGTTGGAACAACTCTATCTTTTATTTTCTCTGTTTTTAGTTGTATTGCTGTTGTTCTTGTCATTTATTTCTTGCAATCTTAGTTTGTTTGTAGGATCCACATTCTATCTAGTGTAATCGTGGATGTCTTAGGTTTTGTGTCATCTCAGTTGCATGTACATGGGAATTAAGGGAAAATTAAAAATTTTTGAGTGTTCACAAGCTTGAGTGTTGTTCAACTTTGAGCACCTAACTTAAGCAAATGATTGGTTTTATCAACTTTAAAATAGGAAATCACAATTGTACATTCCTAATGATTCATGAAAAGTGGACGGAATTGGTTGTTTGAGCCTTAACTGACCAAATGATAATGAGACTCTAATTTGAAGTAAGAGAGAGAAACCTCTTAACTTTTACACAGGTCATTAAGGAGGGACACATAATACTTTTCAAAGGTTCAGTCAATTAGTCTTGTAATCTGTCCACCTCATTGCTTTTCACAATCCACCACAAGATTTGGAAGTAAAGTACGGTTTTAACCTTTTTGATTGCATGTCATGTAGATAGGACTTGCATTGCAACCACTATCATATGTTTTGCATGAAAAATAAAAATAGAATAGTTATACATGCACTTTACCCTTAGGTGCATGTCATTTAGTTGCATTCATAACTTTTATGCATAGAGTATATCATGTACCTCATTCTTTCTTTGATGGTGAATTAAATTGTTCCATACCTTCTAAATAGTTAAAATATGTGAGTTATGCAGAAAATGTAAGCCCAATAAATTATTCATTGTCATTTGTGGATATAAGGGCTTGAAAAAAAAAGAAAAAATTTGTAAAAAAAATGAAAAATCTGAAAAAAAAAATGAAATAGGAAAAGGAAATTTTTAAGAAGCAAATAGAATAAGAAGGAGAAAGGAACATAATCTCACCTGCATTTTAAGATGAGTAAGCACATGATGTAGCTCAGTTAAATATCCATCTCATTTTGAGATGGGGTGTTAGTGCATGCATCATTCCACCCAATCTTAGGCATTAGGACATTTTTCATGAGCAATTGCATCATGTAGGGCATTTTTGTTTTATCCATGTTGAAATCATATAATGCTTCCACTTCTCCCATTAGACACCCATTCCATCCACCTGTTGCTCGAATTGGTAGGCCACCGTGATTTTCTCCTCACTTGTGAATATCAGGAGAGCTGCTTCCATTTAGATGGTAGTTAGGGCGAGCAACGTAGTATAGGAAATCACAGGATGCATCGAGTCTGGACCGATGAATTTTATTATGTTAACTACCTTATGTGATAGTGTTCATCAGTTTTGAGGTAGATATCTTTTATGGATGATTACTGTCACCTTTAGGGTAATTATCATTTCGTGGTTAGCGAGGGCCGGAATGTGAATGTCCGGTGGGGATCATATGTGATGTTGGTTGTGATGATTTGTTCTTTAGTTGACTCTGGCAATTCTATTCTAAGGTTTAGTTGCTCGAGGGCGAGCAATGTTCAAGCATAGGGGAGTTTGATGTGATGATTTTGAGTCGCATTTATAGACTTGTTTTATATGTGTTTTATGCATTTATTAGTCATTTTGTGATTGATGTTGCATAATTCATCTACTTTGGTCTATGCTACTTCTCTATGTCAAATCTCCCTTATTTCAGCATTTTGAGTATAAATTATCAAAAGAATACGTTTTGTGTAGACTTATGTGGTTTCGTGTTGTAATTTCAGGAAAAACAAGTATCTGCTACTGTCGATATCATCGACGATGGTCGATACCATCGACAAGACCACAGGTTGCCAGTCGCAAGGACCAGAAGAAAGTCGATACTAGTGATAGGGATGTCGATGGTATCGAGATTCCATCAGGTTGCTGGTGAGAAGTGAGTCGATACTATCGACACATATGTCGATACTATCGACTAGTGGAGCTACATCGACGGTAAAAGGACCCGTGTCGATGGTATCGAGGTGGCCTGAGTTGCGACAAAGAAAAGGAAAGAAATCCAGTCGATACAGTGCAGGGTCGATACCATCGACCCGCGTCGATGGTATCGACACTGTCAGATATGAGTTTGATTTAGATTGATTTAGATCCGACGGCTGCGATTAGTTGGCGACCCAACTCGGTGCTAAACCTAATGACGGTGCCTAAGAGGGAGGAGTCACATCATTAGCCACTGCACACATCCCAAGAAGGTGTGGAGAGAAGAACGGAGCCCAGAAGCACGCCCCAGCCGATCCGGACGCCGAAGAAGATGATTTCCACCACCGAAAGGCGGGAGAACGTGTATTCTACGCCAAGGATCGCTTGGATCTTCTTCGTTCAGGGGTTTCACCACTCAATCACGTTTTCCTCCATGTCTCCCTTTTTTTCTACTCCACATTTTGCTCTGAGATGAACATGCGGGGCTAATCCCCTTTGTCTTTAGGACCGAGAGTAGCCCGGGAATTCATTGTATGACAAATTTTATCATAGTAATTCATATCTTATCTCTTAAATCCGTGGTATAATTTCATTTTCTCAATTATATTGTTATTCTTGATCACCATAATAATAATCTAATGCCCTTAATTACTTTGAAAGAAGAATTAATGGTTGAAAAGAGACGAAATTTACATTAATTGACAAATCCCTTGAACAAGGTGGTGTAAGGTTATTGGTGGATACCGAGAGATTGTTTTTAATGCACCTAGTTTAGGGTATAGGTTACTACGAAGGTGGAACCGACCTAGACGTAGGTAATGAATTGTACCACGACAGTGGGCAATTATGATTTCAGGCCACTGCCCGGATAGAGAGATAGATTTGAGTGACTGCATAGAATTTAATACAATGAAAACCCGCGGTGAAACCGCAATCCTAAAGATCTCCTTTTGAATTGATTAAACCAAACATTTAATCGATTGTTTTGTTTTATTTTTATTTTCTTTTAATTTTAACAACTCCCAACTTTTTAATTGGTCTAGCTGATTGCGAGTAGTTAGTAGTAGTCTCTGAAAATTCACGTATCCCTGAGTTCGACTCGGGCCTCCGAAGGCTGATATTACATTGACGCGTACACTTGCGTTTCTACGCACGCAAAAAGCGTGTCTCCACCCTAGGTCAGGTCACCCAAAACTAAAATTTTGTACTAGGGGTCATGCAACCACCTATTGTCTATGTTTCACCTATATATCCAATTCCTTCACGTATAACATGCATGCCTTAACCTATGTACTTGCATGCATGGACAAACTAAGGTATCCAACCTATTGGGTTCTCCCTTTCTCTATCCACTATTTATGGTTTTGTGTTGAGGTTAGGGTTTACAACCCACACCTTAGGTTTTGCAATTCCTGTGACCCATTGAGGTTGTTTCCCCTACCAACCCTATACCATCTAGGGTTTACCTTTATAGAGGAGAAATCCATAAATGTTTTTCTCTTCATAATTATGTCCACTTTTATTGTTTGGCAGAGGATGCCTTAATCCTTAACACTCTTATCCCCAAAACTCAGGAGGAGGTGGAAAGAGTGAAAACCTTAAGCACCTGAAAGTTTGTTCAGTGAGAGAGGGTAAAGAAGGGATGAAAGTAGATAGGAAATCCTAGAGGTATCTTATTTCGAGTCAAATTATCATATTTTTGCCATGCAACCACACAAATTCTGAGAGTCCTCCTAAACTAACTAGCAGGGAGCAGGAAAATCTTTCCAGCCCCCAAATTGTGATCTTTTTCTAGGCACCTCTATCTTTAGAAAATTCTCCAATAAATCCCTTTGAGCTCTAGAAAATTTGTAAAATTTAATAATTATTAGAGATTATATGGAAAATTAGGCTTGAATACCAAACGTAATGACCCCAACCCCTGAAAACCCCCATATGTGGAAGGTTGATAATCTAGACCTGTTATCCCAAACAAGATCATATAGTTTTGTAAATAATAAAAAGTAACTAATAAATTCTACCACAACTAAGCTTAATGCAAGATATATAATTTTTTTTCTTTTCACATACCTTTCAAAAATAGTATTTTAGGATTTTACCTAAGGCTTGAACTATCTAACTATATTCCTCCAAACATTATATAGCCTTGTTCTCTTTCAATATCACCTTTTATTGAATATCCCCTTTCCATTAATCTTGTAGACATAACAAAAAATTAACTTGAAATTCTGAAATCCAAAATGTCGGTCAGTATAACAAGTTATACTGGTATGTGGGTGAACCAAAAGTTCACATATAATTGTAACAACATAACCACAAAAATTATTTATTACAAAACAAAATTTACAATTTCTTCATAACTTCTCAACCACTTTTACCCAACCTATGGTATACGTTGTCTTAGGGTTTTATCCCTGTAGCATACTTTTAGGCTACCTCTCAATCTGGAGCTAGGTGCCATCATGTATTCCTAACCTGGGGCTTGACCATTTATGATCTTCGAATCCCGGGGCTTGGTCTGACCTTCCACACTTGGGGCTTGGTCCTCTAGTCATCATCATGAATTTACCCATCTTTTCATTCATAATTCCCAGAGGTGGTTGATGAATGCATATTCATCCCATTTTCAGTTGCATTTTCAGTTTAGTTTATCATTCATATAGATTAGCTTTCATTAAAATACCTTTGTTTTAATATACTTAGGTTTTTATGCTAATTTGTGGGAATTGGATACTTTTCTTAACTCCCTTTGTAGGTTTTGAATTCTATCACTCTACAACAACTTTGTTGGGGGGGTGCTATGCTTCAGCGAGTGGGAGTCGAGAGGAGGATGCCTCCCATGGGTTGAGGGACATCTCCCTAGAGAAAATTGGATTTCGAGGACTTTTAGAAGGCATACCAATACACAAAAATTGTGTGCAAGACCAAAATTGATCGGCCAATCGACTTAAAAATCGACCAACAATCAAGAGGTCAACAGCCTTGTCAACCCCTATGCTTGACACTTTGGTCGATACTCAATAATCGACAACTCCATTAATCCATCAAATTGACATTTAGAAGGTTGACATACAACTCACTGATGATCAAGGTTGACACCTATTTTGACCCTCTAGATCAACAACATCATCATCCAACTACTGATAAGAAATCATCCCATCAATCAACAATGTTGTCGACATCCATAATTGCCCAACAGACTTGTCGACTCTCAAGGTCGACAATCCCGTCGATCGATGGACCTATCTACGGACATTGAGATTGATATACACTGATAGGGAACACAAGAGGTCAAGAGCCGCAACCCTATAAATAGGCCCCCAACACAACCATACAACTCATCTCAGATTTTGAAGAGACATAAATGCCAAAACGCTGCCACTGAGATCATAGAAAGGATAAGACCTATCGACCAAGATAGTTCTATAAACCTAGATGGCCGATGCCTATTGACCCCAAGAACAGATTGACATATCACTTCCCTTCAACAACTCCAAATCCATCGATCTCTTTCTCCAAGGCAATCAAACTCTTCCCCAAGCTGCTATTCATCCACTCACTCCTGCTGCAAGTCAGGTTTAATACCTGAAGGAGAAAGAAGGAAAGAAGTCTGCTATCATGCACCACGCCGAGTCGCTTCTATTACCATCATGACCATGATGGCTCCTCTTCCTCTTCTTGTGATATTAATCTCGCCATGTCAATGGAGTAGTCTTTTCATTGGAGTGTGGGGAGTAGCCCCACTACCCGTTTCTTGCAATGTCATTCATGTTCCAATTCTTGTATGAACTCATATAATTCATAGACAATCATTTATTGCATGTCTTGTAGATTGATCACCCACTTTACGTGATTTATTATAATCTTTTACTGTGAGAACTTCAACATTTAAGATTTGAATACCGATTAGCTTTGGTTGACACCTTGATGAGAACTTCTGATGAAAAGTCTCTGAAGTAGTGGATAGAGGATCCGTAAGTAATGAGACATCGAGCTTGTAGGGAAATCTACTCATGCAAGTTTCTGATGCTGAAAGGGGAAAATTGCATAACTCCAATTATATCTTCATACGGGTTTGGATTTGAATGATTGCACATATCTGAGTAGTGCGCGGTGAAACCTAGTTCCACCCTTATGTTTCCATCCATTGATAACTAGAACCCTAATCTAACTCTTTTATTCTTGCAATCTTAGATTAAACAAACCAATCTCGAATTTTGTGATAAATACTATTTCTTGATAGGTTACTTTGATTAGATAGTTCTTAAAAAAGTTGACCCTTGGGATTCAATCCTTAACTATACAACAATAAGATCCGTCCTCCTGTGAGTGGCATTATTGCACTTTGGTTTTAGTAAACTTTAGGAATTATATTCCTAGTGAATTTGCAGTGCGATAATATTCCACGTCAATTTTTGATGTTGTTGCCGGGTACAACATAATTTTTTGATCTTTGCAACTTACTTGGATTAGTTAGGATTTTTTTTTTCAATTGGTATTATTGCATATCATCTTAACTCAAAAATTTTATTTAAACCATATGAACTTAGCTTCTCTTACACTTTTAGGTGGTAATTCTTGTGCATGTGATGCTCTGCTAGCATTGACTCATTGACCTTCGTCAACCCCAAGATCGAAAGGACTTACCACATGCTCCTTCATGAACCAAAAGCCAACATGAACAATGAGGAGGTCAACTGTAGGGTGCAAACAACCCTGACTACACAAATAGAGAGGCTCATGGATAAAGCCAGAGCTGCCATACAAGCGGAGCAAAAAGCAGTCATAGAAGTAGAGAAACAAAGAGATCTATAAGAGTTCTTTATCCCTAAGACTACATATGTACACAACCCTATTGTCCAGCCTGCCGTCCAAGCTCATAAGTTTGAGATGAAGACCAATTGGGTGACGATGGTGTAGAAACCCATCTTTAGAGGATGCATCAGTGATGATCCACATGAGCACATAAAAGTTCATAGATCTCTATGGATTGAGTATGCAAGCTAGAGTGCTAGAAGAGGAAATGAAGTTAAGATTATTATACTAATCACTCACTGGCAAGGCTAGGGTATGGTACAATTCCCTAGATGATCGCAACATCACAACTTGTGAGCATGGAACATGACTTCGACTTTGAGCCGACTTCGATAGGTGTGGACATGGAAGTTTGTGGAAATGTCGAGGATTTTTACAACCAAACTTTGATGCAACTTCGAGAAAAAATAATCCAAAATAGTCATTTTGTGATGAAAATTGACAGATTTCATCATATCTAGCTAAACAACACAATATATGTTTATATCTAGCTATCCATTTAGGTTTAAATATGTAGATAAATGCACAATTACATACACTCATCTCCTAACTACAAAGTTCTTACATATATAATTTTTTTACAATAAATGAACAACATAGAAATGGTGTAAATCTATGGTAGATTTAGCAGAGAGGGGTTGGTCAATTACTATTAGCTTAGAATAGTAAAAAATAACATCAAAATCATCTTACCTCAAGCTCCAACACTTTTTTTCCCTCACACAACAAACTCCAAAAAACACCAGAAGAATGTCGCCAACTTCGACAACTTCGACAGACGTCGAGGACATCGTGGAATTTTTGAATGGACTTGGGTCAATTTCGTCAGCATATGGGGAAATGTCGACAAATTCGACAAAATGTCGAGGATATTGTGGAATAAAGATGTTTACGTGGATTTAACATCACCAACCATCGACATAGACATATTCGGCGAAATTTCACCCCATGATGAGGACATTTAGTACCATGCTTGTGAGGAACTTTAGAGACAATTCCTTGAGAAGTTCTTTCCACCCTCACTCACTTATCAACTCAGTGGGGATATCACTGGCTTCAAGCAAGATCCATCTGAGATTTTCTTTGAAGCTTGGGAGAAATTCAAGAAGTTGCTACAAAAATGCTCTCATCATGGCATAACTCTTTCACAACTTCTAGAACACTTCTCTTGTAATGACCACCATCAAACCAACAGCCAAATCATTACTAATATGCAGAATAATCTTAAACAACAGATTAACAAAAATCACAAAAAATTAAAACCATTTTTGCAAGGAGATCCTGGTCCAGAAAACTTTTACTAAAAGATCCAAAACTCATACATATCATGATTTACATTATACAACATTATTTCATCTCATCTCGAGGACAACATATAACAATTGCTCTACCAACACATACACTGTAGCAACATAAAACCTCGAGTCTTACAAGCCAAAATCTCAAATCGTTCATGAAACCATTACGAACCGACTCCAAGGACCAAAGAGTACAGAGACGACACATAGGACTTCTATCTATAAGACATGACAGATAGTACACTCAATCTAAGTTGTTACTGCTGCCTCAGCTACTGCACCTCCTTTGTAGAAAGGTCTCTACCACCTCGTGCACATCCACCCAAAAATTGTGGATCCCACGGTGTGAGACAATTGTCCTAACGAGAGATATAACTCTCCGCCGACCATATTCTTATCACAGATAAGCATTATAAAACTGAGAAGAGGTTCTTTTATATTAACAGGAAGGATTAATCATTGTATAAATAGAATAAAGTAATCTCTTTATTTAAGGAAAATGATGCATCTACCCATGGTAGAATAATAAACCATCTATCTACTTTACAAGGAATGTAAAGAAACATAAATAACATCTATCAAGCTAAGATGTATAATTGAATTGTACATCAAATAATGTTTTTAGTATTCGATCCTTAAGCAAATATGCTACGAGGTTGATCATATTTTACATTCACACTTATGCCCTGAGGAGATGAAGTATACACCGTTCATCTCCAACCAACCACAAACTTCTTACAAGTCGGTACCATATAAGATCAATGGAAGAGCTGACTGCCAAGACCACTCTTGTCTCAGTCAGTATGAGACCACCCAGATTCAACAAGACATCTCATGCCATTTGCTGGTAGGACATCTCATGTTGCTGCAAAAAGAGCGTGCCAGGGTACTAGGTATCTTCGCTCAGAGTTACTGCATCATCATGTACTCTCTTAGGGGAACATCTACTAACAACTATCCCCAGTTATGAAATTACTGAGTCATGGCATATAGCCATACTTTGAGCCACGAGCCAGTTCACCGTGCTCAACATAGAGTCTATGACTGTAGTCACACTCGAGCCAGAATATGGTATATAGCCAAATCCCCATTTATTATGAGTTTGTAAGGGGATCAATTCACACATGGCTGTCCATTTATATTTACACCCCCACATATTCAAGAATATGCACTCCAGGTTATACTGTGGGGAACCCGTTTCACCATTTAACAAATTCTGATGCTAATGGATCTATGGTCAGTGCAACATTTTATGGTTTCTAATGATATATTACGTGCATTACAACATTCTTTTAGCATCAAACAAGTTATCATTATTAATCACAACAAATGCAACAAAGAAAGGTGTAATACATCTATCACATACTTTTCAAATCTTTAAAACACATTTAGATACTTAGCACTTGGGATCTCAGTCCCTTATCACATTACTGGGAATCCTCATCCCTTCACATCATTATCATCATGATTACTGGATCTGGGTATTCAAACCCCTAGATCACCACATAGCATTGTTACCTCTGTAACAGGTAACTATTACCTCTAGGTTCTCAGACCAAGGTATTCATTTCACTTGTTGTACACGTATTTTACATAGCTCACATAGTTTGATTAAGCATCTTGTCACCTCTCGCTAGGCAATAGTTATTCACATGGCTCACAAGGCCTATTAAACATCTTGTCACCTCTCACTAGGTAAAAATTATTCACATGGCTCACAAGGCCTATTAAACATCTTGTCACCTCTCACTAGGTAACAATTATATACATGGCTCACAAGGTCTATTAAACATCTTATCACCTCTCACTAGGCAACAATTATCTTTTAGGTCATCAGACCACATAAATATTATACTTATTATATAAGTATTTAGCATGTTTCACAAAGGTTATTCAATAAGAGAAGTACAACCTTCCCATCATTAGGGTTAGGGATTTCTCTTTATAGCCGAATAGGATTTCAAGTTCATATTACCAATTCAAACCTTAATTCATTTCTCCAAACATCTAGGAGCATATATTGATATCATAAGTATGCAATCATACATATATGTTCTCATCATTTATCATTAAATGATTATCAACACAAGGTATGAGATCCTTTCTCATCCTTACTAAGATATGGATTACATCATATCTTTTTGGTTCAATACTCCTTTTTGAGGAATATTAGTTCATCATTAACAAATCACATCATATTTTATACTGCAACATATGTCACTCAATCAATCACATATGATTGAAGTGTCTTTACCCTATTGAGTATCAAGATGTGTGTATATTATTATATTATGCTTTAAGCTACATTCTTTACTTCATGTTGTGTATCCATATCGAGCATGTGACATAATAACATCACCATGTCATGTTTTAGGGTGTATCCCCTAATCATCATATCGTGTGCCCATATCAAATTGTCTATCACTTAGTTCTTATCTTCTCAAGATAACTTCATATCGGGTATGAGCTAGGTGCTTGACCCCATATCAGGTATAAGCTATGTGCTTGGTGCCATATCATGCACAAAGTGTGCATCATATCGGGCATGGAGTATATGCCTCATCCTGTATCGTTTAAGTGATATATACAAGATACCATATCAGTTTCCCATATAAGATTATCATATTGGATCTCCATGTGGGTTAACATATCGGGTTACCATGTTAGGTAAACCCTTAGGCTCACAACCTCTGTATACCTTCAAGGATCAACCCTATCTTATAGTTACATGACAATCTAGGTGTCTCATTGAATTCCCTTATCATAATCTATTACTCAAAGGACAAGGATATCAATTTTCAATCCATCATCTAGGGTTATCCATCATATAAGGTAGGATGGACCATATTGTGTTTGAGGCATGAGTTGTACCTCATATCATTCACAAGGTAGAAGTAGGTGCTATTACTATCATCCAAGGGATATAAATCATATCATACATATGGTATCATTCACCACTTATATCGGTTTACCCATCACCTTGGGTTTCCAACTCTATGTTGATTAGAGTGCTTACTACCTCTATATCGTGTAAGAGGTGTAGCTCTAGACTTGTATCGTGTATAAGGGGTAAGTGGGTATCTCACACATTGTTCATAAAACATGGCTCATTTCATGTATGATCTAACATCTATCCCCATATCAGGTTAACCCCCATCTTAGGTTTCATACCGGGTTTAGGTATTTCAACCATATCAGGTTACACCTTGTATTTGAATCCATATTTTATATTGTGCATAAGTGTATACTCAATCAATCATATCGTGCACAAGATGTGTGCTTAAAGATATCATGTACCAGGTGTGTACTACATGATCACATCATGCAAGGAGTACTTGCTATTATTACTCATATCGGGTTACCCAAACTAGGTTTCATATCGACTTACAAGTATACACTTGACTCTATATTGTGTATGGAGTCTATACTTGACTTCCTATAATGAAATAGGTATATGCTTAACAGCATATCGTGTTCCAAGATATGAACTTCATCTCCATATCATGCAAGGTGATGTAATCTCACAAGCATATCGTGCAAGTGATGCATATATATTACCATATCGAGTTAGAGGTACTGGTTCATGCGCTTGAACCCGATATCACTTTATAAAGTGATACCACCTTCTTCAAGCTCTAGACCCTCATTATAACTATTCTAGTTTATGAATAACAAGTTTAGGCAATTATTAGAACTTATGGATTCATCGAGTATTCAATAAAAACTCAGAATTGAAAGTGATCATCTAGTGTAACAAGTTAAGTGGTAAATAATAGCATGATCGGGTTCAAGTTATATAACCCGCCTTGTGAACAACTTCAAAGGTCCAAGATCCAAAGCTTTTCGTCCCTATGGTTGAAGATGAACTTCTCCGAGGTCCAGGGCTCGGTCACAATTCCTCTATAGATAAGAAATCACCATAGTTAAGCACTTGGTGAAGAAGGAACAAAAGGAATATCCATAAATCGATATCCTACTTCAACCAAGGTTGAAGGTCACCAAAGCCTTACCTTGAGCTTGGTGCTCAAGCTCTCCTTACTCTTTGATCTAATTTGCATGATACTTAAGGGGCTTTTCATAATATCACTAAGGGAAGATGGTTTTGGGGTTTGTAAACTTCCATAAGTTGGTGGAAGGTGAAGTATATATACTTGAGTTCATGAGATAAAGCATATAAGAGGTGTCTTCATCTCATGCTACTAGATGACACGTGCCCATGCATGGTTGACACGTGGACATGCATGCACACCTACATATCTTGCTTTACAAGAGACTTGAGGATAAGCTGGGGGAGATATTTTGATCCTCCATTATCTTGTTGGATAAATTACCTCATCTTTATCTCATCAACAAGGAAAACTGATACACTTTATGCAAGGAACTTACAACTCATCATGGGTCACCCCCTTGAGGTGCCTTGCCCATAATGGCCTTTTCCAAGGCTCAAAAAACCGATAGGAGACTTCTATTATGGATCCTTGGCCAATAGGGCTCCTATACCAACTCTATAACTCGATACAACACATATAATGCTTTTCCTTTAATTCTTCCTTGGTTTATTTATCATGAAGAGCATCATCATTCAAACATGACTCAAACATAACGTCTCCTTATTTCTATTTCCTCTAAAAGATACATGGAGGTAGTAGGGACACTCTAGAGGTGGTAATTTTTCATTTCAACCCCATATATAGGATAAATTACAAATTGTACCAAATTGGTGCACATAGTACAAACAAGTTATATCTTGGGATTTTGGCTTTCCACAAGCCACCACTTAGCATCATACTCTCTCTTATGATGCTAAAACACTTAGAACACATTTAACATAGGACATTTTGCAATGTAACCCCTCATCTTGGGTAAATTGCACTTTTCACTCAGACTATCAATTAATGCACAAATAGTTTGCAATTAAGCTCAAACTTGACAATAAACTTCACAAGAAGCCTTAATTACTTTTCAAAAGATTACAATCACTTTGTAAGTAACTTACTTAAGCAAAATTCCTAGGGTTAAGCCATAAACCAGGTCAGGGGTGTTATAATTATAAACCCCTAACAAAGATTTCATCCCCAAAATCCCAGATGAAGGAAGACAATTGTCATTCATGCGTCATATCATCAAGTGTCCACGTAACATTTTGATGTCATAGAGATGTCATTAAACTTTGACCAGCACAAAGTCCTTCCATTCAAGGTCATCATAGGACCTGTCATGTAAGGACCCTGTCCTCCGTTTTGGGCTTATCCTGTTTGCTTTACCTAAACCTTGTGTTTAGTTGCTTGCTAATCACCTCTAGTGGTGATTAAGGTTGCTGGTGTTTTGTTGAGAGTTCGAGGTGCCACTTGCAAATAACCCAAGTCTAGGGTTGATGAGCAAGTTTGTCACCTTGAGAGATGTTTTTCTCTCTCCTTGCTTCCTCTAGAGTTGAGAGGAAGGATTGGGCTCGTTGCTTGAGTTGCCTTGGGCTTGGTTAAGCCTTGTTGGGCCTTGTTTTGCCTTGTTTGGGCCTTGCCTTGCCTTGATGCACCTTTTATCGAGCAAGGGTGTGTTTGGGAGCCTTGTGTCAGCCATAGTTGTGTCATCCATAAGGCTATGTCGAGCAAGAGAGTGTATCGCCCATGTGGTTGTGTCGGCCTTTGACCATCTTTGACCTTTGGCTTCGTTTGTTTCACCACCCTTGTGGACACTTGGTGCATGATGCTTGCATGTGGCAATTTCCTTGGACATGTGTATGGGGCGAGATAAGGAGGTGGCATTGCCCATGGACAAGTGTCCCTAGGTGGGTGACACCTTGCCTTATTTTCTCCTTCACCCTCTTCTATATATGCCTCTCCTTTCTCTTGCTTAGGATCCCTTTAGTTGGTGTTGCTTACTTTCCTTCCATGGTGGGCGACACATCTCCTTTACTAGTTGGTGGCCGATCCTCCTCCTTCTCCTTGGAGTCTTCCTCTTCCTCTAGTGGTGGCCGATCCATAGGGTGCCTTGTTCTTCTTCTTGTATTAAGCATCTCCCCTCTTTCCTTAGCACCTTCTTCTTCTTCTTCTTCTTCTTCTTCTTCTTCTCTTTCTTGCTTACTCTTCAGCCATGGTGGTTACAAGTTTTGTTTCTCTTCTTGAGGTGGCCGAAGGTGGTGCTTGAGCTTGGGAGCTTGGTGCTAGGAGCTTGGAGTTTGCTTAAGGTGGGTTACATAACTCCTAACCCTAGCTATACTACTTCCTTTTCTTGTTGCATGTTATGTTTCATCGTGGTCGGCCATGTATCTTGTGGATATATGTTCATGTTGTTGGTGCTTGACCTTGGTGGAAAAACCATATATATAGAGTTTCTTAGGCAAAACTCCTTTCTCTCCATTTGGTCTTGAGAAGTGAGTTCGGCTCTAGTGGTATAGGAAAGACTCCTCTCACTTAGTTGTTGAGAGGTGAGTCTATACTCTAGTTGCTTGGGCAACACTCTTCTCTCACCATGGATTAGAGAGGTGATCCTTGGTTGGATGTTGACCTAGTAGAGGTTGGGAGCTTAGTAGATATTGAAACGATCTATCATGTTGCCCGAGATATGTGATGGAGGTTGTGCAAAACCCCTCTCTCTTAATTATTGAGAGGTGAGCCAACTCTCTTGATCTATTAGGGTTTTGTGATGGTGATCTTGAGGTTAGTGATGACCAAGCCGAGATGAACCTTTGTGCCTTGCACGATACACCTCTGTGGTGATGTTACCCGACACCCCTCACCTTGGGTTTAGCCTTGGACGATATGGTCATGTTGAGTTTGGTTGGCTTTGTGCCTGATATGACCATCTTGATCTTGTTGGTGACCTTGGGCGATATGAATTGACCAAGATGACCCTTTCTCCTAGTAGGCGTTATTCCCTTGGCCGATATGGTGCTTAGTTTTTATCTCTGTAGGTGCCTCTATTTGGTGCTTTGGGTGACACAAATTGGGTTGGTCTTGGGCTGCCCGATATGTGTTGGGTGGTGAAACCCTAGTGCTTGCCTTAGTGGTGGTCGATATGGTGTGCCTGATCTGGTTGGATGGTAGGCTTCCTTGTGGTTCCCTTGTATTGTTTGGTGATGTTACATGGTGGGCGTTATAGCATTGGCTTGGGCACCACGATCTTGCCTGTTGCAGTGGTGAGATGGTTCCCGATATAACCCTAACCCTAGCTAGACGATAGGGTCTTAGTTGACACAACTAGATGCCCGATGCACACATAGCTCAACTGCATGATACACCTCCTAACCCCATCTGCACGATGCTTTCATGTTACCTTGGTTGCACGACATCCCATAGGCCTTGTTGACCGATACATTCTTGTGTTTGAGTTTTCCGACAGATGTGGCTAAGTGCCTTGGCCGACAGGCCTTTAGTGAGGGTTGTTACCCTGCCTGATACCACCTGTGGTAAGGGGCACTCTACCCGTCACACTGTTAGTGAGGGTAGCTGGTACCTTTAGTGAGGGTTATGCTTAACCTGGAAACCCTAGCTAGTGATGTGTTGTCTTGTAATCACACCTATGTTGTGATATTATATGGATGATGGGTTGTGAACCAGTGCTATGCTTGATTCTTAAAGATAATGCTAGATCAGATAACAAGATACTTGTTTATGTTTATAAGATAAATGACATAAGTGGATTCTTATGATTCGATAACCATGATGTAATTGATACAACTATATGCCTCATATGATTATAATCATGACATGCACATCTGCAACCCTAATGACATAATAATCAGTAAGATCCATGTATGGTGATTTTAAGTTATCTCTCTTGATGTGCATACTAACTATGCAGGTGTATCGGGTGAATTCATAGCTAGGTAAGAGCTATGGGGTATATGTGTTTGAATAATGCTGCATGATGATAATTCTTGTTGATGAGATGACATGCATCACCAGTATGATGACATAGGTCTGAGGACCTGATGAGGGTTGAGCGCCCAATGAGGTGTTATCCTCTTGATGATGAGATGAGGGATTGTTATCCCAGGTGATGATGTAAAATGTTGATGCCTTGATAGGTAGTGGCATTAAGATCCCATGATGATGTGATAAGATAACTGCGGAAAGCATCTAAGTAGTAAGCCCACCCCAAGATGAGTGCTCTCCTATTCTGACTTCCCCCGAGCCTCCGGTAGCACAAGCACAGCCGAGATAGTGATGGGTTCTCTGCCCCCGCGGGGATGGAGCGACAGAAGTATTGAGAATCCAAGATAAGGTCACGTTGACAAAATTAATGTAACTCAATGCCATTTATGTTTTACAACTTGGTTGCCTCAATAATCGACTTAAAAATATACTAATTAATTACAGTGGAACATATCATGTTGTTTGCCCTGGCCATAGATCCATCATCGTCAGTAGCTGGTGATGGTGAAATAGGTTTTCCTACAGGTTAACCTGGAAGCGCATATTGTTGAATATGTGTGGTTTCTCCTAGACAAAAATGAGGAGGATTAGAGTGAAACTTTAGTTGTAGACTCCAGAGCGTGGTTTTAGGCCAGTGGATCAATATGTTAGAGCATGGTGAATAGGCCCATGGCTCAGGATGTGTGATAAGAAGAGCATGATTGTGTTCATGGCTCAGAGCACGATGATCATTCCCGTGGCTCAGTTTCACTAGCACCGATACCTGTACCAAGGTGGGCTAGGAAGAGGGTAGCCTGACCCTATGGATGAGGCCACTTAAGCATGAGACTGCGATCCTGCTTGTTTTGCACTCGTGCACTGACCACGAGGTGGTGAGGTCATGGAGTCCGACTCTTCGATTGACCTTTTATGGCACCGGGTTGGGTTTCACAATTAAAGGTTGGAATTGAGCGGTACAACTCACTTCCTCAGGGCATAATAATAATAATACATAATCCAGCCGAATAGTACTTATTGCTTAAGGCAAAACACGGAAACTTGGTTGAGGCCTTGCTTGTGTAGTTGATCTTGTTATACCTTGCAGTTACTTATGTTGGGTTTTAGGGGAGGCAGAGAAGGCAGCAAAAACAAAAATTTTCTCCCCAAACCCAGAACAACAAAATGCGTCAACGTCTATACAATAGAAAATGATGGTTTGTGGAATCATACCTTGTCCCGAGGCTTGCTCGGAGACAATACCTCGTGGCTTGCGTGGTCTTCACCTCCGGTCTTGGATAGTGTCTATGCAGCTCCTGGTCTCACCAGGACTGACGACTCCTGGTCTCACTGGGACTGTCGGGATTGACAACTGTCCTCCGCGCGGCAGAAATCTCCCACCTCTGAAGTAGTCCACACGGGCCACCTGGAACTCCAATCTCCTTGTCTCACAAGGAATTGGAAGGAGTCGCACCCTCCTATCAGCGTACTAGTCGTCGACACACTCTCCTGCCACCAGTAGCTTTCTGCAGTTGTCTTTCCCTTATTGTGCCTCCCTTATCGGGTAGCACTTGCTCGGGCTCTCTCGGTTACCAAAACCAGAAAGAACGACAACTTTACAGAGCAACTGGTTGCACTGAGTTGTTCTTTGAGAAGCCCCCAATACCCCTATATATAGGAGGGTCATGGGACAGGGTTCTCTATCCCGGGCAATGCGGGACTAAAGCAGGAGTAGAAGGGTTCAAGATTTTCCACAAAAACAACCAACTGCGCAACCTAAAATGATCGTTTCATTTCTGAAACGGTCAGTTGGGGACCTGAGCCGGTCGGTTGACATCTCAACCTATCAGTTGGGACCCATGAAACGGTCGATTCACTTCTGAACTGGTCAGTTCGTGGTTCTGGTCAGTTCCCGATTGACTTTTTTTTCTTTTGTTTCTAATTGGTATCAAATACCAATCCTTTTTCCAATCAAATTGGGCAAGTGAAAAGAAAAGAAATTTCTCACCAATCCTACTTTCCCAACTTGCTCGGTTGCATGTTGAACCGATCGTTTCAACACTTGAAGCAATCATTTAACCCTATCCATGAGATGATCGACTCACCACCTGAGCCGACCGGTTCACCAAGCTGAGCTGATCGGTTCATCACATGAGCCAATCAGTTGGGAGTGCAGATTGTGCAGAATCAGTCAATTGCAGTTTCAATCAATCCGATACTCCAATCAATGTGTCCAACACCTTGAACATTATGACATTGAGCTATCAATTAATTGAGTGTTTAATTGAACTACTAAACTCCTTTAGTAATCAATCTAAACATTGTTTGTGGACAAAACTCCTCTTCCAGGTTAAATCCTATGTGTGTGACCCTGCAGGTCCATTTCACGTTGGCAGTGAAAGTCCATAACACTTATGACTTCACAAGCAAAGAGAGGTGCCTAGTCACACATCAGTGCTACCCAAGTGAAATAGAAAGTTGGAGAACAACTCTCAATCCTACAATCCATGAATGGTGTTACAATGAATGTATAATTCCTTTGTCACTGATATCCCGAATGAACTCAAGGCATGAAACAATCATCCTGTCAACGTTCATTCACTTTCTTGATCTCAGAGTAGATTGGAAGAGATATGTATGACATCAATATCACATATAGATTCACACATGCGTGCATGCCTTTCTCAATCCTACTCATCAAGTTGCCATGGATATCAAACTCCCTTAGGAGAGACAAATCCCATATCTATCACTCACCCCTCAAAAGCCCCATGTGTCAAAGCCACCCAATCATCACCTTTATAACAGCCCATGTTTCAGGACTGCGTTTGATGATGTCAAAGTGTGCCCAACGACATGTGTTGAGTGTAGTGATTTCAGGTCAAAGAATCACACTCACCACCATCACTATGAGTACTGACTGTGACTACCATGTCATGGTTCCATGTGTCATACTCACGGTGGGTCTGTCCAGTACACTTGTTCTCTAACAAGTACCTATGTGTTTGGTTTGATATCTCTATATCATGACTAATGAGATTCTGTCATCAACCAACACCACAATCTAGTCTTGTGTGTCATTGCTGTCTATCTACCTTCCACAATGACATCCGACTAGGGACGTAATGAGAATGTAAAAACTCTTAGCATCCGTATGATCTCATCGTTCAGGTCCTGAACCTGAAGGCATACGTCATTGAGTACTGTCATTCTCTAGACATTCAATCTGTTCTATCACTATCTCAAATGACTGAACCAGAAAGAATTGGAAGCTTTCCTTTGATGTTTATCAAATCAATCTTAATGTATCCCACCAATAATTCCATGATTGGCTCTCAGGGCATACATACCAACAGACTCCCACTTGCACTGCGAGCCAATCACCCTTGAATCATATTCATAGTGATCTTCAAACATGTCCCACATGTTATTGTGCTCTAGTGCAAACATAGTTAGTTATGGAAACACCTTGCCAAAGTCAGTATAAATTGCATGTCTCTCATCTTTTCGCTGTATGTCATACATATGAGATGGAGTTGCCGTAATATGCGATCTAGTATTCCTTTGCTAACCTTTAGCCACATTGCATGAACTTCCAGATCTAGGATTCCATACTTGTCATCAATGAGCAGAATATCTATAAGTTCATCTCATGAACTTCCAGATCCATATAGTATCCACTGCTGTTCTCCAACTCATAGATACTCAACATTTCCTTTTAAATGGTTTTATTGGAACACTTCCAATTATCAACAAACTTTCACTTTTATATATCCTATATATATTTTGCAATTAATTTTCTGTCCTTTCGGAAGTTCGCATCAATGTAACTCTTTACATTGAAATCTTCCTTATCTCCATAGAACTAGTACTTCCCAAATACTTATCAAGTTCTCATGGTATTCCAGTAACCCTTACTGGAAGTAGACAGACATCCACTCGTCATGTCTCACATACAAGTTATCAGGATGAGCACATCATATTGTCATGTCCTACATACAAGATGATGAATGCATTTTATGCTTGCCATGTCGATACATGCAAGATAATGAGATGATTACATACATGATAGATCCATATCTATTCTTAGTGTTCCCATTCTTCATAAGAATTGGACACTTGTCCTTGGGATACTAACTCCATGTAACATGGACAAGTTTTCTCCCACTGAATCTGTGCATACTGAACCCTTCAGTACAGATTGCCCATGTATGCTTTCTCTTTTCAGGACAAGAGGTTTTTGAGAACTACCTCTATAGATCTCTATTCCTATCACATAGGAAACATCTCTATCTTCCTTAAAGATAATTTCCACTTTTGGATTTCCATTCTAGAACATTTCCATTTCACATCAACATCTGGAATGTGAACACGCTCCCCCTAAATCACAGATCCCTTCTTTATCTTTGACATATCAGTCAAACCTTTTGACTATATCATCAAAGTAAAGATCCAATTCTGAGTTGCTTGTACTCAATCAATCACATTGATTAGTACATTGTAACTTATAGACTTCATTTGCATTAGTGGATTCATAAACCTTATAGGTTGTGTCACGTACACATCCTTGTTTTATTCCTCATAGGAATGTGGTTTTAGTATCCATATGGCAAATATCTTAGTCATTAAGTTGCAATCAATAAGCATCGTCCTTCTCAACATGTTATCCATGTGTATTAACACTTAAGACTCATTTGCACTTATGGATTTTATTCCAATGAGTGATACCATCAAGGTCATACCTTATGGTTCACATGGAAGTCATTAGGATGTAATGGTCATAAACCATAACTCAAGATTCGGTTCCTCATATTCATCTGGATAGTTGACTCATCACATGAACAACTCATCAGATAGATAATTGAGGTGTATCTATTAAGGATATAAGAACTCACAACTCCTTGTGATTCTTAATGTCCTTTATTAGTGTGGGGTATTCTTTTATTAAGAAGAATTCAGTTATTTGACAATCATTCTCTAACTCCTTAGAGTGTGATTCCTTCTTGATTTAGACATCACCATGCCTTAATCATGAGTTCACTATGATACACTATCATAATCACTCATAAGGATCTCAAACATTTGGTCCAAGTATTTCATTCATTGATCTTATCAAGAATTAACACTTTACCAAATTTGCACTTCATCTATGATAATCTTGAACACTTCAAGATATTCATATTGGTATTTCTCTAAACACCATTCGAAGTATTAGCATTTGTTCCAATAGGTATGTAAATACATCACATGTATCATACCTAATAGGATAATCATTCTCCCACTACCTTTAGTGAAGATTGATTAATCATGTCCAAGATATTCATGTCTCTTACTGGTTCTCTAACCAAAAGAGTCTATATTTATCCATCACATGGAAACTAGAAATGAATTTCTCATGATTGATGCTAATTTGATTGTTTGAGTTATTCATAACTTTTAGGTATCATTTTATCTTATGCATATCAAATACCACAAGATAAACAAGGCATTTCCACAAAGATCATATCTTTAGAAATTGAAACATCTCTTTATTGATTGCCATCATTGTCATATAATATGCAAAAATAAGGTGTTTCTATTTATTGATAAATATGAAATAGCAGTTCATAACTGTATTACATGCCTTTTAGGCTGAAAATAAACTAAAGTACTCCTATCTATGGCGGCAACACTTGCCCCATTTATTGAGTGCTTTACACTTTACATCTTGGTATCATATACCTCAAAAGTGTTGCAAGTTTACTTTCATGACACCTTTAAGTAGAGACGTTTGTTGCCTCCTTCTTCTTTTGTTCTTCCAGATAGAGAGGACAATTCCTTTTCCAATGTCCTGGATTTTGACAATGGTGGCAATTGCCTTTCTTGGTCACGCCTCCCTTGGCCTTGAGAGCTGAAGACGACTTGGGCTCCTGGCTAGCATCAAAACCTTTCTTAGCTTTGCCCTTGCCCTTTCGCTTGGACTTGCCTTTCTTGCTTGTGATCACCATCACAGACTTAGGCTTGTTCTTCTTCATCTGTGTATCGGCTATCCTCAACATGTCCAACAACTCTGACAGTGGCCTATCAAAGTTGTTCATGTTGTAGTTCATCACAAACTAACTGTAGGATTCTGGCAATGATTACAGTATCACGTCAGTAGGCAACTCTTGACTCAGTGGAAATCCCAATCTTGTCAGGTTCTCCACATACCCAATCATCTTGAGTGTGTGAGGATGAACTGGATCTCCTTCTGTCATGACACACTTGAACAGTGCCCTTGAGACATCGTATCTCTCTTGCCGTGCTTGATCTTCATACATGTTCCTGAGATGATGAATCATCTCAATGACACCGATGTTCTCATATTGTCTCTGCAACTCGTGGTTTATAGAGCACAACATCAAGCACTTTGCATCAATGGCATCATCAGAATGCTTCTTGTAAGCATCCCTTTCTGTCTTTGGTGCATTAGGAGCAGGTTCCTCTAGAATTGGAGTATCCAGGACATAGAGCTTTCGCTCTTGAGTGAGAACAATTCTCAATGTCCTATACCAGTCATGGAAGTTTGTCCCATTTATCCTATCCTTTTCAAGGACCAATCACAAAGAAAAGTGATTGTTGTTTGTTGTCATTTGTACTATAAAAGGAAATATGCAATTTTAGTCCAAAAACTCATTTTTGACTTATTTGATTGATTTGAAAAGTTGACAATATAATTAGGCCTTTAATTAATTATCGCTCCCACTATTTTAGTTCAAATTGATAGCCCTCACCATCAATTCGGAAGATTGCAGCGTACAACCTTCTAGTGGGCAAGATCCTGAAATCCTCTAAGTCATGGACCAGCTTGGGCTGTCACCCACAACTTAGATCTATTAGGTAGGCAACTCTTGCCAATTGCATCATATGCAACTCTTGATAAGATGCCATATGGAACTCCTTTCCATGATCATCTCCATGCCTCAAGGTGCTAGATCCTATCTAGGTCACCTTGTTAAGTCCGACCCAAAGCAAACACGATGAATATGCACCCTGCTAGGGCAGACCCACATATCCATCCTTCACGCTTCCACGAGATAGACGGTGCACCACGCTAGGGCGTGCCCACACTTGGTCGATCAAGCTTTTCACGTGTGTCACATTTGGAAGGCATCTAAAAATTAATATTTAATGAGGGATTTGGTTTTATATACATATACATATCCAATCACCACAATATATAGTACGTATCATATACATGCTATATCCCACAGAAAATGTGCGAAACGATAAAAGTGATGATTATGTCCATCCTAATGTGATTCCTCGAGCCAAGAGGAATCATGGTCATCTAGGTCTACATCACATGCAACCTGTACAAGATGAACTCTGTGCTTTGCCTTTTTGGGTTTGATCAACTCATCACATGACTGATCGGCTCACCATCAGGCCGGTCGGTTGGGTGCCACCAGCCGATCGGTTGGATCCTCCAACAGATCGGTTCACCTGGTCATCATGCATCTCATCATGGCCGCCACCCGCTTGTCTCACTCCTCAAACCGGTCATCAACCGATCAGCTTACTCCTTGAACCAATCATCGCGAACGTCAACCGATCGGTTCCCGCCTTGAACCGATCGTCTCAGCTGTCGTCAGGATGTCCTCTGTTCTTTGACATAATAGGAAATAAAATTCTATCCTATTTTACATTGTAAAAAGAGAAACCTCGAGTTACAATCGAGGGGAGCAAAGGTAGGAAAGAAATCTCAAATTATTTCGAGTTACATCAGGAATAGGAGAAAGGGAATCGGTGCGCAGACCGAGATGCAAGCAACCACATACAACCATACACAAATAGGGTTTATTGGTCATAAACACGCTATACATCTACCACAAAACTCATTTAAGGGCGACGCATATCGAGTGCATTCATAATACATATCATATATGTAAATTGGGATTTGTGGATTTACGATTGGACATGCATAAAGCCAATTTTATTCGCATCATATGCAATAAATAAAGGCGACAAATCAAAATCGATCATATCGATAATACTAAAGTATAGAGCAGTTGACATGGCTATGATACCATTGTTGGGTTTTAGGGGTGGAAGAGAAGGCAGCGGAAACAAAAATTTTCTCCCCAAACCCAGAACAAGGAAACACGTCAACGTCTATACAATAGAAAAGGATGGTTTGTGGAATCATGCCTTGTCCTGAGGCTTGCTCGGCGACAATACCTCGCGGCTTGCACGGTCTTCACCTCCAGTCTTGGACGGTGTCTGTGCAACTCCTGGTCTCACCGGGACTGACGACTCCTGGTCTCACCGGGACTGTCGGGATTGACAGCTGTCCTCCGAGTGGCAGAAATCTCCTGCCTCTGAAGTAGTCCACACAGACCACCTGGAACTCCAATCTCCTTGTCTCACAAGGAATTGGAAGGAGTCGCACCCTCCTATCAGCGTACTATTCACTGACACACTCTCCTGCCACCAGTCACTTTCTGTAGTTGTCTTTCCCTTGCTGTGCCTCCCTTATCGGGTAGCACTTGCTCGGGCTCTATCGGTTACAAAAACCAGAGAGAACGACAACTTTATAGAGCAACTGGTTGCATTGAGTTGTTCTTTGAGAAGC
Source organism: Alisma plantago-aquatica (assembly GCA_963693085.1). Lineage (NCBI taxonomy): Eukaryota > Viridiplantae > Streptophyta > Magnoliopsida > Alismatales > Alismataceae > Alisma > Alisma plantago-aquatica. The sequence continues at coordinate 423,413,806 of OY856414.1, read as the reverse complement.
CCCCAATACCCCAATATATATAGGAGGGTCATGGGACAAGGTTCTCTATCCCGGGCAATGCGGGACTAAAGTAGGAGTAGAAGGGTTCGGGATTTTCCAAAAAAACAACCAACTGCGCAACCTGAACAGATCGTTTCATTTATGGAACTGTCGGTTGGGGACCTGAGTCGGTCAGTTGACACCTCAACCGATCGGTTGGGACCCATGAAACGGTCGGTTCACTTCTGAACTGGTCAGTTTGTGGTCCTGGTCAGTTCCCGGTTGACTTTTCTTCTTTTGTTTCTAATTGGTATCAAATACCAATCCTTGTTCCAATCAAATTGGGCAAGTGAAACGAAAAGAAATTTCTCACGAATCCTACTTTCCCAACTTTCTCGGTTTCATGTTGAACCGATCGTTTCAACACTTGAAGCAATCATTTCACCCTGTCCATGAGCCGATCGACTCACCACCTGAGCAGATTGGTTCACCAAGCTGAGCCGATCGGTTCACCAAGCTGAGCCGATTGGTTCATCACATGAGCCGATCGGTTGGGAGTGCAGATTGTGTAGAATCAGTCAATTGTAGTTTCAATCAATCCGATACTCCAATCAATGTGTCCAACACCTTGAACATTATGACATTGAGCTATCAATTAATTAAGTGTTTAATTGAACTACTAAACTCCTTTAGTAATCAATCTAAACATTGTTTGTGGACAAAACTCCTCTTCCAGGTTAAATCCTATGTGTGTGACCCTGCAGGTCCATTTCACGTTGGCAGTGAAAGTCCATAACACTTATGACTTCACAAGCAAAGAGCGGTGCCTAGTCACACATCAGTGCTACACAAGTGAAATAGAAAGTTGAAGAACAACTCTCAATCCTACAATCCGTGAATGGTGTTACAATGAATGTATAATTCCCTAGTCACTGATATCCCGAATGAACTCGAGGCATGGAACAGTCATCCTGTCAATGTTCATTCACTTTCTTGATCTCAGAGTAGATTAGAAGAGATATGTATGACATCAATATCACATACTGATTCACACATGCGTGCACGCCTTTCTCAATCCTACTCATCAAGTGGCCATGGATATCAAACTCCCTCAGGAGAGACAAATCCCATATCTATCACTCACCCCTCAAAAGCCCCATGTGTCAAAGCCACCCAATCATCACCTTTATAACAACCCATGTTTCAGGACTACGTTTGATGATGTCAAAGTGTGCCCAACGACATGTGTTGAGTGTAGTGATTTCAGGTCAAAGAATCACACTCACCACCATCACTGTGAGTATTGACTGTGACTACCATGTCATGGTTCCATGTGTCAAACTCACGGTGGGTCTGTCCAGTACACTTGTTCTCTAACAAGTACCTATGTGTTTGGTTTGATATCTCTATATCATGACTAATGATATTCTATCATCAACCAATACCACAATCTAGTCTTATGTGTCATTTCTGTCTATCTACCTTCCACAATGACATCCGACTAGGGACATAATGAGAACGTACAAACTCTTAGTATCCGTATGATCTCATTGTTCAGGTCCTGAGCCTGAAGGCATACATCATTGAGTACTGTCATTCTCTAGACATTCAATCTGTTCTATCACTATCTCAAATGAATGAACCAGAAAGAATTGGAAGCTTGCCTTTGATGTTTATCAAATCAATCTTAATGTATCCCACCAATCATCCCATGATTGACTCTCAGGGCATACATACCAACAACTTATACGTTCCTTATGTTTTGTGGTAAGATCTTATAAATCTTATCTTGTCAATCATGTTCCATAAAGAAAATCAGGTTATATCCCACCAAGATATCTTGGTAAGTTTAATAATACAATAAGACCTGCTCAATATGTTGCTCATATAATCTGCTTATATTAGTTATCTGTTTTACCTATTTTAGCCTTCTTTGGAGTTTTATAGTTTCGGCGGGGAGTTATGTTTCTCGCTGGGACTGTGTGTCTCACCCCGTTGGTTTACAACCTTTTTAGCGGGTCACACTAGACGTGGTGGTAGTCACGAGGTTGCGGTCAAGCAACAAGAAGAAGAGCAATAGACGGCAAGAGATGGACATGCTACTATTTTGGTGGTTTTGTAGTAGAGTCCTAGAGTTATCCCTGTACTCTTAGGTCCTCGAAGGTGTTTTGACGATATTTTAGGATGTTTACCTGATGTAGCTTTGTATATCCTACTGCTGGCCTGATGTGGCCCGTTATGTATAAACAGGTGATGAACTCATATGTTGGCATGACAACTATTTTCCCTAAGCCATGGACATATATCTAGCTTATAATAGTTGTATACCATGTTTCGTTGCAGGATCTAAATGTAATAGTTTCTTTGTTTATCTGCTTTCCGTGATCGATTTTAATTAACCCGTGTTTTTAGTAATATGTGGTTCTACATGTTTTCGTGTGTCACCTTGCTATCTGTGTGATGGCGGGGTGTCACATGTCATACATGACACATATTCAACTATCCTTTTCATTAATGACTGTAGTGTCAATTCTATGTCAGGTAACACTTCCTAAGTCAGAGAAGCATTATACATACCTTATTAACTCATGTGTCAAACCTCACTGATTTGTCACCTTTCTCAACTTACAACTTTATGTGACAAGATTCTTGATTCCAGGGTGTCTTCCATACTCCTCATTCAGTTTAGCATTTCACCTCCAAGGAAAGACCAAAGTTACGTTCTTTCACCCACTTGGGACTATAAGTCTTATCATACATCTGCTGTGCCATCTAATCTACTGACACAATACTAAACTTTCTTACGACTTGTACCAACTATCTCATTAGTTGTACATTCTCTTGTCATAAGGAGAGGCCACTTATTAAAGAAGAACTTATCTGAGAGATACCTCTAGATGTTATGAATAAACTGCCTCAACAAATCTAGATAGGGATACTCTTAAGGAATTATTTATAGCTTGATAAACTTTCTCTCAAAATGATTCTATAAGTGTTCCTTCAATTAATAGATCCTTATCGATGTTATGTTTATGCAGAGCATAAACCCCTAACATATGGTCTCTATACTAGAGTTATATCAAGGTTGCCCCTTCTAGGTAACCAAACCTTATTCATCTTATCAGGAGCAATATTCTCACTTTCCCATACCACCTGGCACTTCTTGGATACCAGAATCCCTTACCTTGGTATCCTTCACATGTGTCGAAAACACATCACATCCTCATCATTTCCATCTCTCTATTGTTAATACCAAAGTCAAACATACAAAAGGATCTTTCTTTTATCTTGGGACACATATCATTATCTCAGAATCAAAGTCCATGACTAGCTGATACTTTTCTAAGTATCCATCAGAAGATCACTTCTAACTCAAGCACATCAAGTGTCCTAAGACTCATTGATTGCCATGTCCCTGAAAGGAAATAACACAAAGAAATGTATTCCTTTTATCACCCCATCATTACCTAGGGTTGTTCATCAAAGAGAAGAAATTATCAACTCCTCTTATTATTGCAAGAACTTTCAACTGTTCATGAGTCATTTGCTTTTGTTTCATCCTAGGTTCTTTGCCATTTGCATAGGAATTATATGGATGATTACATATCATCATTCCTTTCTTTGTTATTGTCTAACATGTTATGAATATTTTGTGATTTTATCACATTTCCCATTTCCACTTTATGGAAAAGATCTTTACTATTCACACAGACTTTATCAAACATGGATCATCTCCCTTGTTCTCTTTCTCTTATCATGGGGATTATACTTTTTGCTTCCTCATACACACAGAATGATCTGAGATCATCTCAGATTCCATTTTATTCCACTTAGGATGTGATAAAAAATATCCATGCCATATTTGCAATTTCATTATAATCACTACATTGTCTCAAAATGACTACTTGATCAGAGTAATTAGAAAGATAACAATCTAAGAGTTCCATACTCACCTTATCTTCAATATTTGAATACCTGGCCAGGGTCATTTACCGCTTCACATTGACTAAACACATAAAGTCTAGTTGTTTCATGTTGTTGCTTTTGCATTTTTACACTATTGGGCTACAACTTTTGTAAGCCCTGTCGAGTCTACCTAGGTTGTTGGGTCATTTCCTCCCTTCTTTTTAAACAAAAGAGTTTAATATGATCAACATGTCCATGTCTATAACATGTCTTGTCCTCGTACCATGGTCTTATTGATCTTAATACCGATGTAGAAACTAAGTCAGAAGTTCTTACAGGTGGAAGGTTAGGACCTTTTCCTTTACTTAGCGATTAATGCCCTGGTACACTAGGAATTTATTGCACTGGTGGCACCAAGAACTTTGCCTTTTTAAAACAACTAGTCATGTTTCTAGAATTGTAGTGACATTTCCTTAATTCTCAGCTTATTGCCCCTCCTTGGGCACTACCATCATAGATGTACTATCTGTCTATACTTATGGCAGAGTCTATTTTCTCGCCATATGTTAATCTTTCCCACATTTCCACTATTTCAACACAACTATGTCATTCAGGATCCCTTTTAAATCCCAAAGTTTCTACATTAAGGACTGGTAACCTAGGTTGTAATGCTAGTATCCAGTCTACTATATGCATCACTATTGTCCTAACCTGCCCAAAAAGAGCATAAAAATAGGATTCTCTATCCTGATTGGGTCAAGATGGGAATTCTCAGGCAGTTATTCTTCTCTTTCCTGATCCCATGCACCCTCTCCTAGTGCAGCAACATTGCTCTTAGCAATGTGTTCCTTGTATTCACCAGTCATTTTTAAACTTCACCCTTTCTTCTGCATAAGAAGAAGTCGCTATAGAGTATACTGGAGGGCACTAGAACGGACTCAACACCTTAGTCCTATGTCTTTGTAGACTCAACAAACCTTAAGCTCTGATACCAAACTTGTAATGACCGCCATCAAACCAACAAACAAATCGTTACTAATATGTAAAGTTAATCTTAAACAACGGATTAACAAAAATCACTAAAATTTAAAACCATTTTTACAAGGAGATCCTGGTCCAGTAAACTTTTACTAAGAGATCCAAACCTCATACATATCATGATTTACATTATACAACACTGTTTCGTCTCATATTGAGGACAACATATAACAATTTTTCTACCAACACATGTACGGTAGCAACATAAAACCTTGAGGCTTACAAGACAAAATCTTAGTTCATTCATGAAACCATTACAAACTGACTCCAAGGACATGAGAGTACAGAGACGACACATAGGACTTCTATCTACAAGACACGACAAGCAGTACACTCAACCTAAGATGTTACTTCTGCCTCAGCTACTATTCCTCCTCTATAGAAAGGTCTCTACCGCCTCGTGCACGCCCACCTAAAAATTGTGGATCCCACGGGGTGAGAAAATTGTCCCAGCAAGAGATATAACTCTCCGCCGACCATATTATTATCACAGACAAGCATTATAAAATTGAGGAGAGGTTCTTTTATATTAACAAGAAAGATTAATCATTGTATTAATAGAACAAAGTAATATCTTTATTTAAGGAAAATGATGCATCTACCCATGGTAGAATAATAAACCATCTATCTACTTTACAAGGAACGTAAAGAAACATAAATAACATCTATCAATCTAAGATGTATAACTGAATCACACATCAAACAATGTTTTCCATATTTGATCCTTAAGCAAATATGCTACATGGCTGATCATATTTTACATTCACATTTATGCCCTGAGGAGATGAAGTATACCTCGTTCATCTCCAACCGACCACAAATTTCTCACAAGTCGATACCAAACAAGGTTAATGGAAGAGCCGGTGGCCAAGATCTCTCTTGTCTCAATCAGTATGAGACCACACAAATTCAGTAGGACATCTCGTTTCATCTGCTGGCAGGACATCTCATGTCGCTGCAAAAAGAGCATGCCAGGGTACTAGGCATCTTCACTCAGAGTTACTGCGTCAGCATGTACTCTCTTAGGGGAACATCTACTAACAACCGTCCCCAATTATGAAATTACTGAGTCATGGCATATAGCCATACTCAAAGCCATGGGCTAGTTCACCATGCTCAACATAGAGTCCACGACCGTAGTTGCACTCAAGCTAGAATATGGCATATAGCCAAATCCCCATTTATTTCGAGTTTGTAAGGGGATCGACTCACACATGGCCGTTCATTTATACTTATGTCCCCACATATTCAAGAATATGCACTCCGGGTTATACCGCGGGGAACCCATTTCACCATTCAGCAAATTCTAACATTGATGGATCTATGGTCAGTGCAACATTTTATGGTTTCTAATGATATATTATGTGCATTACAACATTCTTTTAGCATCACACATGTTATCATTATTAATCAAAACATATGTTACAAAGAAAGGTGTAATACATCTATCACGTACTTTTCAAATATTTAAAACACATTTAGATACTTAGCACTTGGGATCTCAGTCCCTTATCACATTACTGGGAATCCTCATCCCTTCACATCATTATCATCATGATTACTGGATCTGGGTATTCAAACCCCTAGATCACCACATAACATTGTTACCTCTGTAACATATAACTATTACCTCTAGGTTCTCAGACCAAGGTATTCATTTCACTTGTTGTACAAGTATTTTACATAGCTCACATAGTTTGATTAAGCATCTTATCACCTCTCACTAGGCAACAATTATTCACATGGATCACAAGGCCTATTAAAGATCTTGTCACCTCTCAGTAGGTAACAATTATTCACATGGCTCATAAGGCCTATTAAACATCTTGTCACCTCTCACTAGGTAATAATTATTCACATGGCTCACAAGGCCTATTAAACATCTTGTCACCTCTCACTAGGCAACAATTATCTTTTAGGTCATCAGACCACATAAATATTATACTTATTATATAAGTATTTAGCATGTTTCACAAAGGTTATTCAATAAGAGAAGTACACCCTTACCACCATTAGGGTTAGGGATTTCACTTTATAGCTGAATAGGATTTCAAGTTCATATTACCAATTCAAACCTTAATTCGTTGCTCCACACATCTAGGAGCATATATTGATATCATAAGTATGCAATCATACATATATGTTCTCATAATTTATCATTAAATGATTATCAACACAAGGTATGAGATCCTCTCTCATCCTTACTAAGATATTTATTACATCATATCTTTTTGGTTCAATCCTACTTTTTTAGGAATATTAGTTCATCATTAACAATTCACATCATCTTTTATACTGCAACATATGTCACTGAATCAATCACATATAATTAAAGTGTCTTTACCCTATTGATTATCAAGATGTGTGTATATTATTATATTATGCTTTAAGCTACATACTTTACTTCATGTTGTGTATCCATATCGAGCATGTGAGATATTCACATCACCATGTCACATTTTAGGGTGTATCCCCTGATCATCATATCATGTGCCCATATCAAATTGTCTATCACTTAGTTCTTATATTCTCAAGATAACTTCATATCGGGTATGAGCTAGGTGCTTGACCCCATATCGGATACAAGCTATGTGCTTGGTGCCATATCATGCACAAAGTGTGCATCATATCGGGCATGGAGTATATGACTCATCATGTATCGTTTATGTGATATATACAAGATACCATATCAGTTTCCCATCCAAGATTATCATATTGGATCTCCATGTTGGTTAACATATCAGGTTACCATGTTAGGTAAACCCTTAGGCTCAAAACCTCTGTATACCTTCAAGGATCAACCCTATCTTATAGTTACATGACAATCTAGGTGTCTAATTGAATTGCCTTATCACAATCTATTACTCAAAGGACAAGGATATCATATTTCAATCCATCATCTAGGGTTATCCATCATATAAGGTAGGATGGGCAATGTCGTGTATGAGGCATGAGTTGGACCTCATATCATTCATAAGGTAGAAGTAGGTTCTATTCCTATCATATAAGGGATATCAATCATATCATACATGTGGTATCATTCATCACTTATACCAGTTTACCCATCACCTTGGGTTTCTAACTCTATGTTGATTAGAGTGCTTACTACCTCTATATCATGTAAGAGGTGTAGCTTTAGACTTGTATCGTGTATAAGGGGTAAGTGGGTATCTCCCACATTGTTCATAAAACATGGCTCATTTCATGTATGATCTAACATCTATCCCCATATCGGGTTAACCCCCATCTTGGGTTTCATATCGGGTTGAGGTATTTCAACCATATCGGGTTACACCTTGTAGTTGAATCCATATTTTATATTATGCATAAGTGTATACTTAATCAATCATATTATACACTAGATGTGTGCTTCAAGATATCATGTACCAGGTGTGTACTACTGAGTACTTGCTATTATTACTCATATCGGGTTACCCAAACTAGGGTTTCATATCGACTTACAAGTTTACACTTGGCCCTATATCATGCATGGAGTCTATACTTGACTTCATATCATGCAATAGGTATATGGTTAACACCATATCATGTTCCAAGATATGAACTTAATGTCCATATCATGCAAGGAGATATAATCTCACAAGCATATCATGCAAGTGATGCATATATATAACCATATCGGGTTAGACGTACTTGTTCATGTACTTGAACCTGATATCACTTTATAAAGTGATACCACCTTCTTCAAGCTCTAGACCCTCGTTATAAATATTATAGTTTATGAATAACTGGTCTAGGAAATTCTTAGTACTCATGTATTCTTCAAGTATTCAATAAAAACTCAGAATTGAAAGTGATCATCTAGTGTTACAAGTTAAGTGGTAAATAATAACATGATCAGGTTCAAGTTATATAACCCGCATTGTGAACAACTTCAAAGGTCCAATCTCCAATGATTTCCATCCCTATGGTTGAAGATGAACTTCTCGAAGGTCCAGGTCTCATTCACAACTCCTCCATAGATAATAAATCACCATAGTTAAGCACTTGGTGAAGAAGGAAAGAAAGGAATATCCATAACCCGATATCCTACTTCAACCAAGGTTGAAGGTCACCAAAGCCTTACCTTGAGCTTGGTTCTCGAGATCTCCTTTACTTTGCATGATACCTAAGGGGATTTGCATGATATATCTAAGGGAAGATGGTTGTGGGGTTCATAAACTTCCATAAGTTGGTGGAAGGTGAAGTATATATATACTTGAGTTCATGAGATAAAGCATATAAGAGGTGTCTTCACCTCATGATACTAGATGACATGTGGCCATGCATGGTTGACACATGGCCGTGCATGTACACATACATATCTTTCTTTACAAGAGTCTTGAGGATAAGCTAGGGGAGATATTTTGATCCTCAATTATCTTGTTGGATAAATTACCTCATCTTTATCTCATCAACAAGGCAAAATGATACACTTTATGCAAGGAACTTGCAACTCATCATGGGCCACCCCCTTGAGGTTCCTTTCCCATCATGGCCTTTGACAAGGCTCGAAAAACTAATAGGAGACTTCTATTATGGCTCCTTGGCCGATAGGGCTCCTATACCAAGTCTACAACTCGATACAACACATATAATGCTTTTCCTTTAATTCTTCCTTGGTTTATTTATCACGAAGAGCATCATCATTCAAATATGACTCAAACATAACATATCCTTATTTACCTTTCCTCTAAAAGATACATGGAGGCAGTAGGGACACTCTAGAGGTGGTAATTTTGCATTTCAACCCCATATATAGGATAAATTACAAATTGTACCAAAATTGGTGCACATAGTACAAACAAGTTATATCTTGGGATTCATGATTTCCACAAGCCACCACTTAGCATCATACTATCTCTTATTATGCTAAAACACTTAGAACACATTTAACATGTGACAGTTTGCAATGTAACCCCTCATCTTGGGTAAATTGCACTTTCACTCAGACTATCAATTAATGCATTAATAGTTTGCAATTAAGCTCAAACTTGACAATAAACTTCACAAGAAGCCTTAATTACTTTTCAAAAGATTAGAATCACTTTGTAAGTAACTTACTTAAGAAAAAATTCTAGGGTTAAGCCATAACCTAGGTCAAGGGTGTTACAATTATAAACCCCTAACAAGGATTTCGTCCCCGAAATCCTAGATGAAGGAAGACAATTGTCATTCATGGATCATATCATCAAGTGTCCACATAACATCTTGATGTCACAGAGATGCCACAGAACTTTGACTAGCACAAAGTCCTTCCATTCAGGGTCATCATAGGACGTGTTATACATGACACATATTCAATTGTCCTTTTCATTAATGATAGTAGTGTCAATTCTATGTCAGGTAACACTTTCTAAGTCAGAGAAGCATTATACATACCTTATTTAACTCATGTGTCAAACCTCACTGATTTGTCACCTTTCTCAACTTACAACTTTATGTGACAAGATTCTTGATTCTGGGGAGTCTTCCATACTCCTTATTCAGTTTAGCATTTCACCTCCAAGGAAGGACCAGAGTTACATTCTGTCACCCACTTGGGACTACAAGTCTTATCATACATCTGCTGTGCCATCTAATCTGCTGACACAACACTAAAATTTCTTACGACTTGTACCAACTATCTCATTAGTTGTACATTCTCTTGTCATAAGGAGAGGCCACTTATTAAAGAAGAACTTATCTCAGGGATACCTCTAGATGTTATGAATAAACTGCCTCAACAGATCTAGATAGGGATACTCTTAAGGAATTATTTTTAGCTTGATAAACTTTCTCTCAAAACGATTCAATAAGTGTTCCTTCAATTAATACATCCTTATCGATGTTATGTTTATGCAGAGCATAAACCCCTAACATATGGTCTCTATACTAGAGTTATCTCAAGGTTGCCCCTTCTAGGTAACCAAACCTTGTTCATCTTATCAGGAGCAGTATTCTCACTTTCCCATACCACATGACACTTCTTGGATACCAAAATCCCTTACCTTGGTATCCTTCACATGTGTCGAAAACACATCACATCCTCATCATTTCCATCTCTCTATTGTTAATACCAAAGTCAAACATACAAAAGGATATTTCTTTTATCTAGGGACACATATCATTATCTCAAAATCAAAGTCCAAGACTAGCTGATACTTTTCTAAGTATCCATCAAAAGATCACTTCTAACTCATGCACATCAAGTGTCCTTAGACTCATTGATTGTCATGTCCTTGAAAGGAAAGAACACAAAGAAACATATTCCTTTTATCACCCCATCATTACCTAGGGTTGTTCATCAAAGAGAAGAAATTATCATCTCCTCTTGTTGCATGAACTTTCAACTGTTCATGAGTCATTTACTTTTATTTCATCCTAGGTTCCTTTCCATTTGCATAGGAATTATATGGATGATTACATATCATGATTCCTTTCTTTGTTATTGTCTAACATGTTATCAATATTTTGTGATTTTATCACATTTCCCATTTCCACTTTATGGAAAAGATCTTTACTATTCACACAGACTTTATCAAACATGGATCATCTCCCTTATTCTCTTTCTCTTATCATGAGGATTATACTTTTTGCTTCCTCATACACACAGACAGATCTGATATCATCTCAGATTCCATTTTAATGTACTTAGGATGTGATAAAAAATATCCATGCTGTATTTCCAATTTTGTTATACTCACTAGATTGTCTCAAAATGACTACTTGATCAGAGTAATTAGAAAGATAACAATCTAAGTGTTCCATACTCACCTTATCTTCAATATTTGAATACCTGGCCAGGGTATACAAGAACTGAGATTAGGTAGTATGCACTTTGTTTACTATCATATTCCTTACATTTCATATCATCAAAGACATAAGACTTAGCATCCCTGAATTTTCTCCAGGCATCACCTCTACACCTCATCCTCTTTCACACAGATAAGAGAAATTATAAAGCATTTAAAAGGATATTGAACAGAATATAAATTCTGGTCTTCATCATTTCTTCTCTATGTTCTCATAGGGCAAAAAATAGGGAAGTCAATAACAACAATCCTTCTTATGATTATCAAATAAAATCAAGAGAAGGCATATCAAAATGAAAAAGATTTATCTGACTGTTACCCCTCGCGGTCATTTACCGCTTCACATTGACTCAACACATAGAGTCTAGTTGTTTCATGTTGTTGCTTTTGCCTTTTTACACTATTGGGCTGCAACTTTTGTAAGCCCTGCCGAGTCTACCTCGGTTGTTGGGTCATTTCCTCCCTTCTTTTTAAACAAAAGAGTTTAATATGCTCAACATGTCCATATCTATAACATGTCTTGTCCTCGTACCATGGTCTTATCGGTCTTATTACCGATGTAGAAACTAAGTTAGAAGTTCTTACAGGTGGAAGGTTAGGACCTTTTCCTTTACTTAGCGATTGGTGCCCTGGTAGACTAGGCATTTATTACACTGGTGGCACTAAGAACTTTGCCTTTTTAAAATAACTAGGCACATGTTTCTAGAATTGTAGTGACATTTCCTTAATTCTCAGCTTATTTCCCCTCCTTTGGCACTGGTATCAGATATGTACTATCTGTCTATACTTATGGCAGCGTCTGTTTTCTCTCCATATGTTAATCTTTTCTACATTTCCACTATTTCAACACAACTATGTCATTCATGACCCCTTTTAAAGCACAAAGTTTCTACATTAAGGACTGGTAACCTAGGTTGTAATGCTAGTATCCAGTCTACTATATGCATCACTGTTGTCCTAACCTGCCTAACAAGATCATAAAAACATGATTCTCTATTACAACCCCAATTTTTGGGTTCATTTGCCGAGAAATGAAATTTCTCATATTAACGATTTTTTGAACAAATAATGATATAATTTTCTTCAAATAAATGGATTTCTTTTACAATAGCCTCGATGATTGTGTTGTGGGCTTTATTGGCTATTGGGCCCAAATAACAAGGAAATTCAATTAGTAAATGGACAATTGAATTTTTAAGAAAAGAAATATGTAGAAACCTCTAGAAGGCAAACCCAAAGAGGATTTCGTGCCTCTTGGGTTCCTTGGGTTCCAAGGAGTCCAAAGTTTCATAGAGAAGGCAATAAGAAAATAAAAGCTTAATTAAGTATTTCTTTATTAAGAAAGAAATTGAAAATAACGATAAAATGTGGAAAATGAGTGGAAAGAGGCATAAATGAGATTTATGGGTGAAATTTCGTATCCATGAGATTGCTAATATTAAAAGGAATGCCAATGATGAAAATAAAAGAGAAATAAAGGGAAAACTTCAAAAAGAGTTATTTTAATGAGAAATAAACAAGATAATGTGAAATAATGCATAAAGATGCATCTAGAAGGATAATAAGTATCCAATAAAAATAATTTCGAAATAATAGAGTTCCTTGGGATCCAAGGAGTCCAAATAAAGAGGAAGGAAAGAGAAAATACCAATAATGCAAAATAAGAGGATAATGTGATACAAAATTAGTGGATTTTATGGTATTGATAAAAAGGAGTTTTTTTTGTCCTATTAAAAAGAAAGTATGATTTCGTAACAATGGATGTAAAAGAGAGGAAAGGAAGAAAGGCCACTTTCCTTTTGGTATAATGAGTCTAAACTTGGCACCTAAGTAATTAACTTTGGAAAGGGTACCAATATGTCACACAACGAGCAATATTGACTAATATGATTCAATATCATTAAGTAATGGATTACTTCAAAACCAAGAAAGGAAACACATAATAGAAGGTTTCCCCAAGGATTAATGGAAAAGGGGATTACCAAGAGGTGCTGCAAGGAGCAGGTAAAGTCGCGCAGAGGCGATGGCCTCGCTACGCAGCCGACACGCGACAGAACGACCCGTGGTTGACGCCTGCATGCGAGGAAGGAGAAAAGGGGAAAAAGACATGAGGGCCCCTGGTGCTATGCGTCGCCTACATGGACTAAGAGGTAATTTTAGGAGTTTTATTTATAGCTGGAGAGAATAACAAAAGGGAATAACAAAAGGTGACATGGCGGCCTTTAATTGGCCCAATTATCCTTATCTTGTAAAATTCATAGAAGATAATTGGTAACTCAGATTTAGAAAAGTTATATATGAAAATTTATCAGGAGAACGAGTAGAATCTAAATAAAATAGTCCAAATGCCTAAATATGACTCCTGTTATAAAAGTATAGTTGGTCCATGAACGTAGGGTGATTAATACATAGGAACCCTAGTTCATATTAATACATTGTTGATCATGTTAGATATGCTTCCTTGAGATTTAAACTGATGATGTGGAATATTATGGTAAATTAACATGATTATGATCTTAATGATGATAATTAGACTTTCTAATCAATGCATATGAATAATAAGGTTTAAGGATCCTAACTTGTTAATTTGTTAGACTTAATTTAATGTAAGAGTGAAATAGGTTTGATGATCATGGCCACACCTAATGCGAATAGGGTTCTTGAGCCATTAAATCAACAAACATGTGGATTAGGGTTTAGAAACATATCCCTAATGATAAATTTGATGATAAGGAAACCTAAACCCTAGACTAGGGTCGAGTAGGGTTAAATGTGATTAATAATGTGAAGGTGACAGTTTAGGTTTTATATACATGCAGATTATAAATGATGAATGCTTGACTTGCTTGGATCTATTGATTGGCTTGATTGTATATACATGAAGTATATGTTGAATAATTTTCATGACTCATCAAATCAGGTATGTGGTTACGCTTATGAATAATCGCTCTAGTTTCACGGCGATTCCCAAAGTTTTAATCGGTTGCTTGAAAATAACTATTGGATGTTTATTTATTTCATGCAACTATAAAGTGACTATGATTATCACTATAAATGTGAGTATATAACTGAATAGATCCGGGTCCACCTCTATTGCTTTGAAAAGGCTAAGAAAAAAGGGGTAATCCTAGAGCATGGTCTAGGTTACCGAGAGTTAGAAACTGGGCTACCTACGTGTAGTGCCATGAGACTCACTAGCCTGCCATGAGTTAAGGAGTGGGCTACTTATGAGTAGTGCCATGTGAATCAACCCTAGAAATTGGTTCACTTATAGGTGGATCATGAGGGGTTTAATGGGGACAATATAGAGGATAGGGTACTCTTGGATCGCGAAGTTATATCTAAAATGTAATCTTGGTTGTTAAATGATTAATTGAATGATTACATTGTTAATGTATTTACATGATTATTGTTTCCCCCACATACCAGTTTCGACTGACCGATGTTTTGTTTGTCAGCATTTTAGGTACAAGCCAAAAGGACAAACAGTAAATCGACAAACTGATATACAAGGAGGATTAGTTAGAATATAACTTCATATGTGGATAGAAGTTTAGAGATCCAAATTTTAAAAAGGTATGCAAAAGTTTATTTTCTTACAGCTTTTCAGTATAGTTTGTTAAAATTTAATCATTATTCTTGGTTAATTGTCGAACCTTTGATCCAGAAGTTATGGGTGCGGCTTCGACCTCTCGGTCTCCCTTAATTGGGGGTTATCGGAAGGTGGGGTCGTAACATTTGGTAACAGAGCTTGGGTTCCTCAGTGAACTATTAATAATTATTAAATTTTACAAACTCCATAGAACCCAAGGGAGTTATTAGAGGATTATCCAAAAGACTGAGGTGTTTAGAAAAGGATCACGACCGGGGGCTGGCAATATTTTCCTCCGCACTGCTAGTCGGAATAGGAGGACTCCCGGATCTATGTGACTGCGTGGACAAAGTCTTAGGGTATGAATCGAAATAAGATACCTTTAGGACTTTCTCATCTTATTCATCCCTTCTCATCACAAAATTCTGTTAAGGACCTGAAGGATTGGGGTTTTCTTTCTTCTCCTCACCCTCTTAAGGTATGGGTAAGATTAATAAGTACTAAGGAATCCTCCATCAAATTAATGAAAGGCATGTAAATAAGATGTCATGGACATAAGCTTAATAGATTAAGCACAAACTAAAGAATAGATACATGCTTAGGTCATATGACATAAGTTGTCTCATCCTCAGAAGAGACCTGAGGCTAGACCTTCTTGTCAGGAGGATAAGTTAGTCTTGGAGATAGAGATCTCCATTGCAAGTAGAGACCTGGCACATCCTCTAACCCTAAGTGAAGGTTAGAGAGAGATGAGTTGGACCAGGTGTTTGAAAGGACATGCCTTTGGGATGCCATATGATCCATGGGTGACTTAGCACCTTTGGCAACCCAACCCAGGGAAGGGTCGTGCATGTTAGGGTAAAGGATAGCTCCTTAGATGATGACGGTAGTGAAAGACCTTAGAAACCCTATGGGCTTGTGCAAGTAGGGTATAGTTGGCACCTAGGGCACGTCATGGTGCTGACAGTAGGATGAAACCCTGGATAAGGAATCAAGGGGGAGCACAAAGGGTTATGGATGATTTTGAGCAAACATAAGTTCGAACCTAGGCTTCACCCATGTAGGGCATGCTTTGAGGTTGATCCTTCATGAAGAGAGAACCTCTAATGGTGAGGTTGGATGTAGGGTTAGCTCTAGAGAGAGCAGGAAACCCAGCAAGAAGGTTGGAAGACTAAAACCCTGAGATATGAGGAACAATGGATGATAGTGGTTGCCTCATGATCGATCCCTGGAAGTTGATGATATCTTGGTTGCCTTAGAGGGACCAAACCCTAGAGAGAGAAGATGAAGATTCTGGTACCTATGTGCCTACGGTATAGGTGTTTACCTTCTGAGGAAGGAAGAAGAGTTCCTTAGACCTAGAAAGGTTTAGTAACGGGTTATGAGGCCTTGTACCTTGTTGGTTGTCCTTAAGAAGGACCCAACTCTAAGTGTTGCTCGAGTTGAAGGATGACAAGGAGTGCATGTCATGCCTTTTACATGCTTGGTTCGTAATTAAGAGACAGAGCATGCAGTTGGACACCTAATAGTGAACCTAGGGTTCCTGACCTAAGAGGGGAAGTGGTGTACCTAATGCTCATGATGAGAGTTGAGTTCCTGTAGAAGCGAGCATGGTACTTCCTATGTTGAGAGGAAAGAGAAACGTCTTAAGTTTAAGGTATGTTTGATAGACCCCTCACAACAAGGTTGATGATAAAGGAAAGTATGATCTTGATCCAGCATCGAGGAAAGAGGACAAGTATGACCTAGCATGGTTCGGTAGGTGATCTGCTTATACCTTAATAGCTTTCTAGGGTTAAGTAGTCTCATGTGGATGTAAACCCTAGACCTAAGTGATTTTGTGACCTTGTTGTCAAGAGATAGTTTTTCTTTCCACCCTGGGAGAGGGACCCCTTTGGTAGGGTGTATATCAGTTTTGTTGGTTTAGGGTAACCTAAAGAGGCCTCAAAGGATCTTGAGAAACTAAGTGAAGAGTACATGGCATGAGAATGAACCTATAGACCCATAGATAACCGTCTCTATGTGCATGTGGATGTGTTACCATGGAGGTAACTGGTATGGGGCTTGACCAAGGTAGGTAGGTTGCCATGATCCCTATGAAAAGATGAAAGTCAACCCATGAACGCAGAAAGAGAGATGATGAATGCTTGGGTAAGGTTCTATGTTGGACATGTACTACGATATAATCCTAAGTCTATCCCGGGGTCAGGTAGGGGTAAGACCGATGGAAGTAGGAGTTGCCTAATTCCCTAGTTGCACAAGACTATAGGGTCGGGAGGTAACAACTATCATTGTCTGAGGGCCATGGGTTAGGAGATTGATCACCTTCATGAGCTCATGGGACCCAAAGGGCAGATGAGTAGGGCACTCTCTGATGCATGAGGGAAGAGGGATGACCCCAAAAGTGCCGGCACCCTATAGACCTAGAGGTGATGAATAAGGATTGTGTTTGGACCAGATAGGTTCGAGACCAGTTTTCCATGGAAGTAACTTTGATATCGAGAAGATTATGGTGTAGAGACATAAGTTGCACGTTTCAACCTAGATTTGAAGGTGTACTGGCAAGGTGGGATGTACCATCTCTACTCTTGGAACAGGAAGAACTCTGTATTTGGACTGCATCCAAATGCTTATTTCCTCTTGTTATGGGAGTGAGAGATAGGACAGTACGCATGCCATACACCAAGGATAAAAGATGATGTGGTTTGGAACGTTGCCACGAGATATGGGGACAGAGAAGATAACATACCCTGGTAAAGTTAATGATACATGGATGGTTTGCAAATGCTAAAGAGAAATAAGGTAGTCATCTTATAAGGATGTTTTTAGCATGAGCTATGAGATACACCAGGTTTAGTTTGAAAACCAAAGGAATAAGCTCAGAATGTTCTTGATGAAGATAGACTTAGGGCTAAGATGAGGTAATAAGTGGCATATAGGAAGGTGTATGCCATCAATGTTACTTAATACCTAAGAATGTGAAGTGGTAATGGATGCTCTGGTTGAGATATAACTACCTAGTTTGGATAGAAGAGGTTGTTAGGTTAACCCTAAGTTTGGAAAGGAGGTGTGTTTAGATAGCACTCAGATGTAACAAGATATGTTGAAAAGTTAAGGGTTGCTTTGTTAGCCAGTCTAGTCCTTGATGCAATGAAAGGATGGTGGTAGAACCTCAGATGCACTTCTTTGGAAGAGAAGGCGATGAAACCCCGACTAGAGTGGTTTAGGGTTTCATAGGAATCGATCTTGAGGAATCATGACATACAGGAAATCATGATTGAAGATCACCATACACTGTGGTAAATGGCAATAGCACTATGGATGCTTAAGATGAAGTTGCATGTGGTTTATGGCCATGCAAGACAGGAGGTAAAGGACGAACCCCAGTAACCCAGTGTATCGATATAGAGGAAAAAAGAGTCCCCGAGAGGGAATGGGAGTTCATCACTATGGATGTTGTGATAGGTCTCCCCTAGACCAAGGAAGGTCGAGATGTAATATGGGTTAGGGTAGATCGCCTTACCTAGATTACATAAGGAAGAAAGAGTACTGTCAAAGGACAGATCGGGTTGAACTACATATGAGAGAGATGGTTCAACTACACCATGATGCGAGTTCAAAAGTTCGTGAGTATGACTTAAAGGTTCACTTCCATAAGGTGAAAGTAGGTACATGAAGAACTCGATGATATTATAGTTTATCACCCCTAACTAATGGTTAGTATAATCCAGACTAAAGGGGTCTGATGAGAGCATGTGTGCTCGTTCAGGGTGATATCTAGAGACAATTCTTGTCCTATGGAAGATGTGACAATGATCACCATAGCCAGTATCAGGTTTTATAAGAAGCTCTGTAAGGAGGTTGTGTCGGTCACCACTTCAGTAAGGTGATGTTGGTGAAAGGACCACATGATGGTTAGAAAAGGACCACAGTGTGTGTAGATGAAGTCACTTTGATCATGTAATGGCTGAAAGGAGCCTAGAGATGACGAAAGTCATGAGCAAATGCAAAGTAGACTGACATGCAGTCCACTGTGGGAGAATATGTGACATGAAAATCTGACCCCTCTAAGTTATAACTAAGAGAGCTGAGTCCCCGATGCATGGGTTCTTTTGTCATGGTTTGGTGGAGAAGGTTAAGTTTGACCTTACCTCTCAGGATGAAGTAATGTGTGATGAGTTCCATGTGTCCAATTTAGAGCACTATGTGAGGTACCCCGACCATGTGCTGAGCAATGAACCTAGTGGGCCCCGAGGGAGGCTGAAATGGTCTGAGACCACCTGTGCGGTTTATAGACGCCAGGATGAAAGAACTCAGAGAAAAGAATATGTGATGATAAAGGTTCTTTGGAAATGCCATGAGTACGGTAAAGCCACATAGGGGAAAATGATGGACATGGAAAAGTCTTATCCTGAATTGTTTGTTTGCTTGATAAAATTTTGAGGACAAAATTCCTATAAGAGGGGAAGGATGTTACAAGCCCAATTTTTGGGTTCATTTGCCGAGAAATGAAATTTCTCATATTAACGATTTTTTGAACAAATAATGATATAATTTTCTTCAAATAAATGGATTTCGTTTACAATAGCCTTGATGATTGTGTTGTGGGCTTTATTGGCTATTGGGCCCAAATAACAAGGAAATTCAATTAGTAAATGGACAATTGAATTTTTAAGAAAAGAAATATGTAGAAACCTCTAGAAGGAAAATATAAAGAGGATTTCGTGCCTCTTGGGTTCCTTGGGTTCCAAGGAGTCCAAAGTTGCATAGAGAAGGCAATAAGAAAAGAAAAGTTTAATTAAGTATTTCTTTATTAAGAAAGAAATTGAAAATAATGATAAAATGTGGAAAATGAGTGGAAAGAGGCATAAATGAGATTTCTGGGTGAAATTTCGTATCCATGAGATTTCTAATATTAAAAGGAATGCCAATGATGAAAATAAAAGAGAAAACCTCAAAAAGAGTTATTTTAACGATAAATAAACAAGATAATGTGAAATAATGCATAAAGATGCATCTAGAAGGATAATAAGTATCCAATAAAAATAATTTCGAAACAATAGAGTTCCTTGGGATCCAAGGAGTCCAAATAAAGAGGAAGGAAAGAGAAAAAACCAATAATGCAAAATAAGAGGATAATGTGATACAAAATTAGTGGATTTTGTGGTATTGATAAAAAGGAGTTTTTTTTGTCCTATTAAAAAGAAAGTATGATTTCATAACAATGGATGTAAAAGAGAGGAAAGGAAGAAAGGCCACTTTCCTTTTGGTATAACGAGTCTAAACTTGGCACCTAAGTAATTAACTTTGGAAAGGGTACCAATATGTCACACAACGGGATCAATATTGACTAATATGATTCAATATCATTAAGTAATGGATTACTTCAAAACCAAGAAAGGAAACACGTAATAGAAGGTTTCCCCAAGGATTAATGGAAAAGGGGATTACCAAGAAAGGAATATAATTTGGAAGCCTTCGGGACACTATTCTTAAACGTTGTCCTAGTAGGTTTAAACCACCGCTTACAGCTAACATCTATAAACACCCAAGAATGAAACAACTTTCTCTCTATTTCCTTGAACCCTAGAAGTTCTATGGGTTGTCTATATAAGACAAGAGCCACAAGGACCATGTGTTGAGTCTATTCCTTGTCGACGGTGAGAACCTCATGGCCGGTGACCATCATTGACGGATCTAACAGAGGCAACCATAATCAGATGCCGTCAACCTATCAAGGGCAGGTCGGCACTAGATCGGATGTGCACCACGACAATGGAGGCTAGCAAAATGGAGAAGACCCCTCCCATGCTTGAACACACCTACGTAATGGAGGAGTCTAGGTGGTTTTGGGTTGCTGATCCATCGCTGGAGCACCCAGTAGAAGCAAGCTTGAACCTGTGCGCCCAGGAGGAAGGAACCGGGTTTCCCCACTGATAGGGCTTGGAGGCAGAGAGCCAGGGCGGCGCTGGGAGGAGATGATATTTGCCTTGACAGTGCAAGGGTCCGAGGAAGGAGGGCAAGGTAGCTTAAATCTGACCAGCGGCCAACCTGAGAGGTTAAGCGCCAGCAGGGCGTCAGGCAGTGGGATTGGAGCAGTGGCTCCCTGTCGAGCTAGCGGACCTCCATAGAGGTCACCACCTGAGGTGATGCAAGGAGCAGGTAAATTCGCGCAGAGGCCATGGCCTCACTGCACAGCCGACGAGCAAAAGAACGACCCGTGGTTGACGCCTGCGTGTGAGGAAGGAGAAAAGGGGAAAAAGACCTGAGGGATCCTGGTGCTATGCGTCGCCTACATGGACTAAGAGGTAATTTTAGGCATTTTATTTATAGCTGGAGAGAATACCAAAAGGGAATAACAAAAGGTGACGTGGCGGCCTTTAATTGGCCCAATTATCCTTATCTTGTAAAATTCATAGAAGATAATTGGTAACTCAGATTTAGAAAAGTTATATATGAAAATTTATCAAGAGAACAAGTAGAATCTAAATAAAATACTCCTAATGCCTAAATATGACTCATGTTCTAAAAGTATAGTTGGTCCATGAACGTAGGGTGATTAATACATAGGAACCCTAGTTCATATTAATACGTTGTTGATCATGTTAGATATGCTTCCTTGAGATTTAAACTGATGATCTGGAATATTATGGTAAATTAACATGATTATGATCTTAATGACGATAATTAGACTTTCTAATCAATGCATATGAATAATAAGGTTTAAGGATCCTAACTTGTGAATTTGTTAGACTTAATTTAATGTAAGAATGAAATAGGTTTGATGATCATGGCTACACCTAATGCGAATAGGGTTCTTGAGCCATTAAATCAACAAACATGTGGATTAGGGTTTAGAAACATATCCCTAATGATAAATTTGATGATAAGGAAACCTAAACCCTAGACTACGGTCGAGTAGGGTTAAATGTGATTAATAATGTGAAGGTGACAATTTAGGTTTTATATACATGCAGATTATAAATGATGAATGCTTGACTTGCTTAGATCTGTTGATTGGCTAGATTGTATATACTTGAAGTATATGTTGAATAATCTGCATGACTCATCAAATCAGGTATGTGGTTACGCTTATGAATAATCGCTCTAGTTTCACGGCGATTCCCGAAGTTTTAATCGGTTGCTTGAAAATAACTATTGGATGCTTATTTATTTCATGCAACTATAAAGTGACTATGATTATCACTATAAATGTGAGTATATAACTGACTAGATCCGGGTCCACCTATATTGTTTTGAAAAGTCTAAGAGAAAAGGGGCATTCCTAGAGCAAGGTCTAGGTTTCCGAGAGTTAGAAACTGGGCTACCTACATGTAGTGCCATGAGACTCACTAGCCTGCCATGAGTTAAGGAGTGGGCTACTTACGAGTAGTGCCATGTGACTCAACCCTAGAAATTGGTTCACTTATAGGTGGATCATGAGGGGTTTAATGGGGACAATATAGAGGATAGGGTACTCTTGGGTCGCGAAGTTATATCTAAAATGTAATCTTGGTTGTTAAATGATTAATTGAATGATTACATTGTTAATGTATTTACATGATTATTGTTTCCCCCACATACCAGCTTTGGCTGACTGACGTTTTGTTTGTCGGCATTTTAGATACAAGCCAAAAGGACAAACAGTAAATCGACATATTGTGAATTCACGAACTAATATACAAGGAGGATTAGTTAGAATAGTACTTCATATGTGGATAGAAGTTTAGAGATCCAAATTTTCAAAAGGTATGCAAAAGTTTATTTTCTTACAACTTTTCAGTATAGTCTGTTAAAATTTAATCATTATTCTTGGTTAATTGTCGAACCTTTGATCCGGAAGTTATGGGTGTGGCTTCGACCTCTTGGTATCCCTTAATTGGGGGTTATCGGAAGGTGGGGTCATAACATTCTCAATCTTGATTGGGTCAAGATGGGAATTCTCATGCACTTATACTTCTCTTGCCTGATCCCTTGCACCCTCTCCTGGTGCAGCAACATTGCTCTTAGCAACGTGTTCCTTGTATTCACCAGTCATTTTTAAACTTCACCCTTTCTTCTGCATAAGCAGAAGTGACTATAGGGTATACTGGAGGACACTAGAACAACTCAACACCTTAGTCCTATGTCACTGTAGACTCAGTATATCTTAAGCTCTGATACCAAACTTGTAACGACCACCATCAAACCAACAACCAAATTGGTACTAATATGCAGAATAATCTTAAACAATGGATTAATAAAAATCACTAAAATTTAAAACTATTTTTGTAAGGAGATCTTGGTCCAGAAAACTTTTACTGAAAGATCCAAAACTCATACATATGATGATTTACATTATACAACATTGTTTCATCTCATCTCGTGGAAAACATATAACAGTTGCTCTACCAACACATGTACTGTAGAAACATAAAACCTCGAGGCTTACAAGCCAAATTCTTAGATCATTCATGAAACCATTAGGAACCAACTCCAAGGATCTGAGAGTAGAGAGACGACACATAGGAATTCTATCTACAAGACATGATAGACAGTACACTCAATCTGAGCTGTTACTACTGCCTCAACTGCTGTACCTCCTCTGCAGAAAGGTCTCTACCACCTCGTGCATGTCCACCTAAAAATTGTGGATCCCACGGGGTGAGACAATTGTCCTAGTGAGAGATATAACTCTCCACTGACCATATTATTATCACAGATAAGAATTATAAAACTAAGTAGAGGTTCTTTTATATTAACATGCAGGATGAATCATTGTATGAACAGAACAAAGTAATCTCTTTATTTAAGAAAAATGATGCATCTACCCATGGTAGAATAATAAACCATCTATATACTTTACACGGAATGTAAAAAAAACATATATAAAATCTATCAAGCTAAGATGCATAACTGAATCACACATCAACCAATGTTTTCTGTATTTGATCCTTAAGCAAATATGCTACATGGCTGATCATATTTTACATTCACACTTATGCCCTGAGGAGATGAAGTATACCCCATTCATCTCCAACTGACCACAAACTTCTCACAAGTCGGTACCATAAAAGGTCAATGGAAGAGTCGACTGCCAAGACCTCTCCTGTCTCAGTCAGTACGAGACCACACAGATTCAGCAGGACATCTCGTGTCACTGCAAAAAGAGCGTGCCAGGGTACTAGGCATCTTCAATTAGAGTTACTTCATCTGCATGTACTCTCTTAGGGAACATCTACTAACAACCGTCCCCAGTTATGAAATTACTGAGTCATGGCATACAACCATACTCTGAGCCACGAGCTAGTTCACCATGCTCAACATAGAGTCTACGACCGTAGTCGCACTTGAGCCAGGATATGGCATATATCCAAATCCCCATTTATTTCGAGTTCGTAAGGGGATCGACTCACACATGGCCGTCCATTTATACTTATGCCCCCACATATTCAAGAATATGCACTCCGAGTTATACCGCAGGGAACCCGTTACACCATTCAGAAAATTCTGACATAAATGGATCTATGGTTAGGGCAACATTTTATGGTTTCTAATGATATATTACGTGCATTACAACATTCTTTTATCATCAAACAAGTTATCATTATTAATCACAACAAATTCTACAAAGAAAGGTGTAATACATCTATCACATACTTTTCAAATCTTTAAAACACATTAAGATACTTAGCACTTGGGATCTCAGTCCCTTATCACATTACTGGGAATCCTCATCCCTTCACATCATTATCATCATGATTATTGGATCTAGGTATTCAAACCCCTAGATCACCACATAGCATTGTTACCTCTGTAACAGGTAACTATTATGTCTAGGTTCTCAGACCAAGGTATTCATTTCACTTGTTGTACACGTATTTTACATAGCTCACACAGTTTGATTAAGCATCTTGTCGCCTCTCACTAGGTAACAATTATTCACATGGCTCACAAGGCCTATTAAACATCTTGTCACCTCTCACTATGTAACAATTATTCACATGGATCACAAGGCCTATTGAACATCTTGTCACCTCTCACTAGGTAACAATTATTCACATTGCTCACAAGGCCTATTAAACAACTTGTCACCTCTCACTAGGCAACAATTATCTTTTAGGTCATCAGACCACATAAATATTATACTTATTATATAAGTATTTAGCATGTTTCACAAAGCTTATTCAATAAGAGAAGTACAACCTTCCCATCATTAGGATTAGGGATTTCTCTTTATAGCCGAATAGGATTTCAAGTTCATATTACCAATTCAAACCTTAATTCATTGCTCCACACATCAAGGAGCATATATTGATATCATAAGTATGCAATCATACTTATCTGTTCTCATAATTTATCATTAAATGATTATCAACACAAGGTATGAGATCCTCTGTCATCCTTATTAAGATATTGATTACATCTTATCTTTTTGGTTCAATCCTCCTTTTTGAGGAATATTAGTTCATCATTAATAATTCACACCATCTTTTATACTGCAACATATGTCACTCCATCAATCACATATGATTGAAGTGTCTTTACCCTATTGAGTATTAAGACGTGTGTATATTATTATATTATTCTTTAAGCTACATTCTTTACTTGATGTTGTGTATCCATATCGAGCATGTGAGATAATCACATCACCATGTCATGTTTTAGGGTGTATCCCCTAATCATCATATCGTGTGTCCATATCAAATTGTATATCACTTAGTTATTATCTTCTGAAGATAACTTCATATCGGGTATGAGCTAGGTGCTTGACCCCATATCAGGTATAAGCTATGTGCTTGGTGCCATATCGTGCACAAAGTGTGCATCATATCTGTAAGGACCCTGACCTGCGTTTAGGGTTTACCCTGTTTGTTTTGCTTAACCTTAGTGGTTTGATGCTTGCTAATCACCGTAAGTGGTGATTAGGGTTTTGTTGAGCTTTGTTGAGAGTTCGAGGGGCTACTTGCAAATAACCCAAGTGCAGGGTTTTGTGTGCAAGTTTGCCATCTTTTGAGATGTTTTCCCCTCTTTGCTTCCGCTAGGGCTGAGAGGAAGGCTTGGGCTTGTTGTTTGAGTCCTTTGGGCCTGAGTTGAGCTTGTTTGGGCCTTGGAGTTCCTTGTTTGGGCTTGCTTGAGCCTTGTGTCGGCCAAGACCTGCTTTGTGTCGCCCAGCAGGATGGTGTGTCGCCCAGCAGGCTGGTGTGTCGCCCAGCAGAGCTGCTGCCTGTGTTGCCCAAGATGCTTGGTCTGGTGTGGTGGACCCTTGGTGCATGTTTTGGGCAAGTGTCCCATGCCTTGATAGTGTGTTGGCTGGAACCCTAGGACAAGTGTCCCTTGGGTGGGCGACACATAGCATGGATGTACCTTGGTTTCTCCTCCCCTTCTTCCTATATAGGCAGTTTTTCTTCTTGCCTTAGTCTCCTTTGGTCTTTTGGTCTCTCTTCCACCTTGAGTGCACGATATCCCTCTCCATCTTGCTTGTGTTGGCCGATACACTCCCTTGGAGCTGAAGTGGTGGCTGATACACCCTCCTGGAGCAGCTTGGTGGACGATAGCTTTGGACCCTGGAGTGCTTTAGAGCTTGGAGCTTAAGGCGGGTTGCATAGCTTCTAACCCTAACTCCTTTACCTCTTGCTTGATCTTATGCATGTAGTAGTTTAGCTTAGATCCTTGCTTTTGTACCTTGCTAGTGTACCTTGGTGGCCGACATCTCCCTTAGGGTTTAGGGTTCCTTTGTGTACCTTGCTTTCTAGGGTTTGGGGCTTCCTTGAGTTGGAGGTCGAAGGTGACCTAGGGTTGGGCGATACCCCCCCCCTTCCTTGTGAGTGTGTTGGGCGACACACTTGCCCCTAAGTTGAACGATATGAGTGTCCTTGGGTTGAGCAACACCTTTGTTCTTTGTGTTGGCCGATATGATGCTTTAGGGTTTGAGTTCTTTGAGTTGGAGGTCGATAGGTTGACCTAGCTTGAGTGTTGGCCGACATGGTGACCATGTTGGGCGACATGGTGCTCTCTTTGGTGGCCGACATGACACCTTGGTGGACGACATGTTGAGCTCTTGAAGTTGGCCGATACCCTTGCCCATGAATGGGCGATAGAGTGAGCTAGGGTTTGGTTGGCCGATATGATGGGAAACATAGTGATGTCCCTTGTGTTTTGGTTAGTGCTCTTGGAGTTGGACGATACCCTTTCTCATGTTGGGCGACATGGTCTAATGGTGTTGGGCGTCATGGATATCTTTGAGTTGGACGATAGGCTATGTGTCCTTTGGCCGATAGCCCTATGGCCTATAGCCATGTTGGGCGATACCTCTCACTTGTGTTGGCCGATAGGGTTAGTAGTGTGTTGGCCGATAGGGTTAGTAGTGTGGTGACCGATAGGGTTAGTAGTGTGTTGGCCGATAGGGTTGGTGTGGTGGCCGATACCATGTTGGACGATAGGTCTTGATAAGTGTTATGTGAGGGTTGTGAAGCTTTAGTGAGGGAATGAGGTTCCTTTGGTGACAGTCTCATATGTGAGGGAAATAAACAATGGTAGCGTTTGTGATATCATCAATATATATATATATATATATATGTTGCCTCGCAAATAAATAGGATGCTAATGATAGTAACAATGATGTTAGCCCTAATGTATTAGGTGCATGATGTGACCTTTATGCTTAATTAGTAATGTTTGTGGGGATGATGATAGTTACACTAGTAGTTTGTTTTATTATAATAATGTTTGTCATAAAGATGCTAAGTGACAGTTACGTTAAAAAGTTGCTTCATGATAAAGATGACAATAGTTGATGACATAGTAATGACCTTGTTAATAACAGTGTTGGTTCTGTATACTCAACATGATCTCCATATGCCTTGATTGTTTGTAAAATCCTGAGATTTAGGGTAAGCATCAGTATGGTTGATAATGATGTAATTAATATACTTGGTTACCGAATAAGTGTAATATTGGTAATTTGATTATCTTGAATGTTGAACCTACCATTATTGCATACCTTAACCTTGCAGGTGATGACTTAGCCATAAAAGGGCTATGTGACATATGTAATGAGTATCATTGCTTTGATAATTGCCCTATAAGATTGTGTATGTGATGTGTTGGTCCCATGATGATGATGTGAGCCTTAAGAAGCAGTGACAGTACATGATGAGGGGATTGAGACCCCGTGGTATGTGATGATCCTTGAGATGTATCTGGATGGTTGGCAAGAGGCCAAGTGATAACATGTGATGTTGGATCCTTAAGATGGATCAGGTTGATATGAATAGATCATAATATAATGTTCTTTACTTTCTGTTATATCTTGCATGTTATACAACTTGGTTGAATCCTGCAATCCATCTAAAAGATACTAATTAATCACAATGAAATATATCATGTAGTTTGCCCTGGCCATAGATCCATCATCGTCAGGACTTGGTGATGGTGAAACGGGTTTTCCTACGGGTTAACCTGGAAGCGCATATTGTTGAATATGTGTAGGTTGCTCCTAGCCTGAAAATGAGGAGGTAAGAGTGTAACTTCGGTTGCAGACTCAGATATGTGTTTAGAGCATGGTGAACAGGGCCATGGCTCAGGATATGTGATGTATGGAGCATGAATGCGTTCATGGCTCAGAGCACGGTGAACAGGCCCGTGGCTCAGTTTTACTAGCGCCGTGACCTGTACCAAGGCGGGCTAGAGAATGGGTAGCCTATGGAGCTAACCCTGTGGTTTAGACCACTTCAACATGTGACTGCGGTCCTGCTTGTGTTGTATTCGTGTACTGACCACGAAGTGGGAGGTCGTGGAGTCCGGCTCTTCCATTGACCTTGTATGGCACCGACTTGGGTTTCGTAACCAAAGGTTGGATTTGAACGGTACAGTTCAAATCCTCAGGGCATAATAAAACGTAATACAACCATTTAGTAATTACTGATCAAATTAAACACGAAACATTGGTTGAGGCCTTGTTTGTTATACCTTGCAGGTTATGTGGTAATCTGTCTTATCTTGATAATCAGGTTATGTGACATCATATTCTGTTCTAATAATCCTGTTACATGTTCATATATCTTACCTTGATAATCATGTTCCTTTGAAGGACATCTGGTTATATACTTTAGTACAGCTGGAATGCTTGCCGGTATGAATAGTTTTGCTTTATACATACTGCTAATGTTATATCTATTTTGAATAGTTTGCTGTTATAGTTATTTTGCTGAGGTTCTGTAGTTGCGGTGGGGAGCTATGTTTCCCGCTGGGACAATTGTTCAATTGTCTCACTCCGCTGGTTTGCACCCTTTTTAGGTGGTCGAGGTAGACGTGGTCGTGGTTGTGGTGTTGCGGACGAGCAGCTTGAGGAGCAGTAGAAGGCAAGCTTTGGAGATGCTGCTGTTATGATGTTTTGTAGTAGAGTCTAGAGTCATCCCTGTACTCTCAGGTCCTTGGCAGTGTTTTGACGATGTTTCACGAAGATCGTTCGATGATATCTGTATATCCTGCTGTTGGCCGGATGTGGGCCTTTATGTATATATGAACAGGTGGGAACTCATGTGATGGATGGACAACTATTCCTGAGCTGTGGACACGTGTCAGATCTTGTGTATGTACATATTTATATGACATGTTTCTGTGCAGGATGAGGACTCGAAAGTAATAGTTTCACAGTTTATCAGTTTTCCGCAATCGGTTTTAATTAACCCGTGTTTTTGATAATCTGTGGTTATGGTGTTTTCCGCACGTTTTCGCGTAACACCTCGTTATCTGTGTGATAATGGGATGTGTTGCCACAATATCGAGCATGGAGTATATGCCTCATCATGTATCATTTAAGTGATATATATAAGATATCATATCAGTTTCCCATCCAAGATTATCATATTGGATCTCCATGTTGGTTAACATATTGGGTTACCATGTTAGGTAAACCCTTAGGCTCACAACCTCTGTATACCTTCAAGGATCAACCCTATCTTATAGTTACATGACAATCTAGGTGTCTAATTGAATTCCCTTATCACTATATATTACTCAAAGGATAAGGATATTAGATTTCAATCCATCATCTAGGGTTATCCATAATATAAGGTAGGATGGGCCATATCGTGTATGAGGCATGAGTTGGACCTCATATCGTTCACAAAGTAGAATTAGGTGCTCTTCCTATCATCCAAGGGATGTCATTCATATCATACATGTGGTATCATTCACCACTTATATCGGTTTACCCATCACCTTGGGTTTCCAACTCTATGTTGATTAGAGTGCTTCCTACCTCTATATCATCTAAGAGGTGTAGCTCTAGACTTGTATCGTGTATAAGGGGTGAGTGAGTATATCCCACATTGTTCATAAAACATGGCTCATGTCGTGTATGAGCTAACATCTTTTCCCATATCAGGTTAACCCTCATCTTGGGTTTCATATCAGGTTGAGGTATTTCAACCATATCGGGTTACACCTTGTATTTGAATCCATATTTTATATTGTGCATAAGTATATACTCAATCAATAATATCGTTAACTAGATGCATGCTTCAAGATATCGTGTACCAGGTGTGTACTACATGATCATATCGTGCAAGGAGTACTTGCTATTATTACTCATATCGGGTTACCCAAACTAGGGTTTCATATCGACTTACAAGTATACACTTCACCCTATATTGTGCATGGAGTTTATACTTGACTTCCTATCGTGCAATAGGTACATGGTTAACACCATATCGTGTTCCAAGATATGAACTTCATCTCCATATCATGCATGGAGATATAATCTCACAAGCATATCGTGCAAGTGATGCATATATATTACCATATCGGGTTAGAGGTACTTGTTCATGTGCTTGAACCTGATATCACTTTATAAAGTGATACCACCTTCTTCAAGCTCTAGAACCTCGTTATAACTATTCTAGTTTATGAATAACACGTCTAGGAAATTATTAGAACTCATGGATTCATCAAGTATTCAATAAAAACTTAGAATTGAAAGTGATCATCTAGTGTAACAAGTTAATTGGTAAATAATAACATGATCGGGTTCAAGTTATATAACCCACCTTGTGAACAACTTCAAAGGTCCAAGCTCCAAAGATTTTAATCCCTCAGGTTGAAGATGAACTTCTCTAAGATTTTGGGCTCGTTATAGACAAGAAATCACCATAGTTAAGCACTTGGTGAAGAAGGAAAGAAAGGAATATCCATAACCTGATATCCTACTTCAACCAAGGTTGAAGGTGACCAAAGACTTACCTTGAGCTTGGTGCTCAAGCTCTCCTTGCTCTTTGAGCTACTTTGCATGATACCTAAGGGGATTTGCATGATATCTCCAAGGGAATATGGTTGTGGGGTTCATAAACTTCCATAAGTTGGTGGAATTGAAGTATATATATACTTGAGTTCATGAGATAAAGCATATAAGAGGTGTATTCACCTCATGCTACTAGATGACATGTGGCCATGCATGGTTGACATGTGGTCATGCATGCACACATACATATCTTACATTACAAGAGTCTTGAGGATAATCTAGGGGAGATATTTCAATCATCCATTATCTTGTTGGATAAATTACCTCATCTTTATCTCATCAATAAGGAAAACCGATACACTTTATGCAAGGAACTTGCAACTCATCATGGGACACCCCCTTGAGGTGCCTTGCCCATCATGGCCTTTTACAAGCCTCAACAAACTGATAGGAGACTTATATTATGGCTCCTTGGCCGATAGGGCTCCTATAGCAAGTCTACAACTCGATACAACACATATAATGCTTTTCCTTTAATTCTTCGTTGCTTTATTTATCACCAAGAGCATCATCATTCAAAGATGACTTAAACATAACGTATCATTCTTTATCTTTCCTCTAAAAGATACATAGAGGGAGTAGGGACACTCTAGAGGTGGTAATTTTGCATTTCAACCCCATATGTAGGATAAATTACAAATTGTACCAAAATTGGTGCACATAGTACAAATACATTATATCTTGGGATTCAAGCTTTCCACAAGCCACCACTTAGCATCATACTATCTCTTATGATGCTAAAACACTTAGAACACATTTAACATGTGAAATTTTTCAATGTAATCCCTCATCTTGGGTAAATTTCACTTTTCACTCAGACTATCAATTAATGCACAAATAGTTTGCAATTAAGCTCAAACTTGACAATAAACTTCACAAGAAGACTTAATTACTTTTCCAAAGATTAGAATTAGTTTGTAAATAACTTACTTAAGAAAAACTCCTAGGGTTAAGACATAACCCAGGTCAGGGGTGTTACATCTATAGGGGAGTTGACGATGAAGTCAAGCAATTCCTCAATGTTGCTTCTAGTAGAGATTTCATGCGGTAAAGCTTTGATGACATCTGGATGGTCGTCAGTAGGGCAGCCGAGAACCAAACCAATTGGGGTTCATCCCATAAGGGAGGCATCCTCAATGTAGCAATGGAAGAAGATAAATATGAACTAAAGGGAATTGTTGAATCTCTAAAGATGCTCAGCTTGAAGACATACAACATTGAGTACACCTTTCTAAATGGTGGGCATAAAGCCAGTCCTCCCTTCAACCAAAGGCATCCCCAGAAGTCTATCAAGTATGTAGTGCAGAAGGCCACATGAGTTTGCAGTGCAACCATCTCTACCAGGCCACTATGAACATGATCCAACCTCATTTTAACAATGCTCCTATCATTGAAGAAGTTAATTCTATCAACTCCATTCTAGGACAAGGGTACTACAACCCTAATAGGACAAGGAACCATCCAGGGTTCCAATATGGAAATCCAATTGGAGCAGCCAATGCCCAATAGTTCCAATAGGGACCCAATTAGAACCAAGTTTCGGATCCTCTTGGTTTCCAATAATAGCAAAACTACCACCAGAACAATTATAATCCTGGTCTGTATCCCAAAAACTACAATCAAGGGCAACAACAATATAATCATCAAGGACAACTTCTCCTGGGGCAAGGTAGTCAACAGAATACACATGTACCCAATGAGCAAATCTGCCTAGACACCATTGAGAAGATGTTGATGAACTAACATGCCTACAAAAAATCCATGGAGGCTCAACTTGCACAAATTGCTACCAAAATTCATCCTCTAGTCTGCTCATTTACAGGACAACCTAAAGGCAACCCAAAACACCAAGAAGAATAGCTAAAGGCCGTCACTACATGCTCTGGATGTGTGTTATTAGAACCTCCAACCCAAATCATCAACAATAATAGTCTGATTCTTGAAGATGAAGAAGATGAAGAAGTCACTCCAACAACTATACCAATAGCCACACCAATAGAACCAATTTTTGAAACTCCAACAACTATACCAAAATCCCTCCCAGTAGAACCAGAGGTGGAAACTCCAATATCATAGCATGCTCAATCCTAAGAAGGCACTAGAAGATGCACCAACCTCCCCCTCCATGCCTGTGGTGCCCATCTACAAGCCTCGAGTCCCATACCTAAACTGTCTAGCTCACACACGGCTAGACTCAAGATTCATGAAGTTCAAAGAAGCGATGAAGAAGCTGCATGTCAACATACCTGTCCTTGATGCTCTTGTAGAATGCCATCTTGGACAAATTTCTTAAATACCCTCCTCACGTGCAAGTACTTAATAGAGGAGATTGAGACTATGAATCTAGGATGAACGACATTAGATATCATCCTAAGCAAGATGCCAAAGAAATTAAAAGATCTTGGATATTTTGGTATCTCTTGCTTTGTGGGAGACACTACATGTACGAAAGGCCTAGATGATCTTGGGGAAAGCATTTCTATCATGACCTATAGCTTGTGCAAATGACTATGCTTCACAACAGACATCCTCCCTACTGGAATCGTGATTCAACTTGCTGACTCTACTATGACTATGTCAATGGGTATCGTAAAAGACATCCATGTTCATGTAGGCCCCAAAGCATATTTTCCATGTGACTTTGTCATCATGGAGATCAAGGAAGACCACCGCTACCCTCTTATCTTTGGGAATCCCTTCCTAGAAACTACATGTGCACTCATTGATGTTGAAGCAGTCATCTTGACATTGAGGCTTCAGACATATACTATTGACTTTAGAGTCTTTGAAAGTCTAAAGGGTCCCTCCTTTCAAGAACAATGCTATTTGATTGATTGTGTTGAAAAAATGGCACAACTACAATAGGTTGACCACACTTCTAAAGATCCTTTGGAGATCACAATCATTAATGGAAACACTCATGAATTGGATGATGAACAAGTGGAAAATTTTCTTTTTCTTCTAAACTCTTCTATAGAAGATCCTGAGGCTGAGTTTGAAGATCTCAAATCTGCCTCCATCATTGAAGAAGAAGAACTTACTGCACCAGAGATGAAAACTCTACCCGAGGGGATCAAATATGTTTTCCTAGATGAGAATAAGACATACCCACTCATCATCAATGTAGATCTCACGACAACTCAAGAAGGAAAGCTATTGAGTGAATTGAAGAAAAAATAGGAGGCACTAGGTTACAAGATGACCGATCTAAAAGGTGTGATCTAAGCCCTTTGTATGCACATAATCAACATGGTCAAAAATTACAAGCAATCTATCAAGCCTCAATGCAAATTAAATCCTATCCTAAAGGAAGTTGTTCACAAAGAGGTGACACAGTTGCTACTTTTCGAGATTATCTATCCTACTTATGATTCACCTTGGGTAAATCCTATGCAGGTGGTGCCCAAGAAAGGTGACACTACAATTGTTATGAATGAAAAGAATGAGCTTATTCCCACATGCACTGTGACTGGGTGGAGCATGTGCATAGACTATCGCAAGCTCAACAAGACATCCAAGAAGGACCACTTCCTACTTCTGGTTCTTGATCAAGTCTTAGAGAGGCTTGCATGCAAGGAGTTCTTCTGCTACTTAGATGGATATTCTAGCTTCTATATCAGATACCCATCCATCCTAGTGATCAAGAGAAGGCAAAATTCACATGTCCCTTTGGCACATATGCTTTCCACCGTATGCCTTTCAGTTTGTGTAATGCACCTACTACTTTTCAACATTGCATGTCTGCCATCTTCTCTGACTTTACTAAAAACATAACGAAGATCTTCATGGTTGACTTTCAGTCTATGGAGGTTGTTTTGAACAATGTCTACACAACCTATGCCTAGTTTTAGAATGTTATGAAGAAGCACATCTGATGCTTAATTGGGAAAAATGCCACTTCATGGTGAAGGAGGGAATTGCTCTAGGGCATCGGGTTAGCTCTATAGGCATTGAAGTTGATAAAGAGAAGGTTGAAGTAATAGCAAAGCGCTACCTCCTCCAACCACTCTCAAAGATGTTAGAGCATTCTTAGGACATGCTAGGTTCTACAAGAGGTTTATTCGTGACTTTAGCAAGATCACCAAGACCTTGATAAATCTTCTTTAGAAGGATGTGGACTTTAACTTTGACTCTAATTGCATGAAGAGCTTTAAAACCCTGAAGGAAGACCTCACCTCAACTCCTATCCTTTGTGCCCCAGACTGGTCTCTTCCCTTTGAGATCATGTGTGATGCTAGTGATTATGTTGTAGGTGCGGTACCGAGACAACATGTTGATAAAAAGCATCACGCCATCTATTATGCAAGCTAGACACTAGATGACACACAATAAAATTATGCTACGATAGAGAAAGAGCTTCTTGCTATCGTCTTCACTTTCGACAAATTTCACTCTTAACTAATAGGCTCATAGGTGATAGTCTACACTGATCATGCCACTATAAGGTACTTAATGTCAAAGAAAGATATGAATCCCAGGTTGATCAGATGAATCCTATTATAACAAGAGTTTGATTTGGAGATCAAAGACAAGAAGGGGAAAAATGTAGTTGTTGATCACCTCAGTAGATTGCATAATCAAGATTCTAATGAAGTCCCTATCAACAAATCTTTACCGGACGATCACTTGTTACAAATATCTACATTCACACTGTGGTATGCAGATTTCGTCAACTATTTAGTTGTAGGAATCTTACATTGAGAATGTACCAAAAATGATAGGAGGAAATTCATGTCATATGTTTGTCACTACTATTGGCATGAGCCCTATCTCTTTCATTTATATTATGATGGTATCTATTACTGCTATATATTTAAAGAAGAAGCTCCTCTTATTTTGGGTCAATGTCAATCTGGCTCAATTAGAGGCCACATGAGCTCTAAGAAGACTGCATTCAAAGTCCTTCAATGTGGATTTTTATGACCTTCTATCTTCAAGGATTCCCACTGATATGTCAAAGCATGCGATGAATGCCAAAGGTCTAGCAATATTTCTAAGAGGGATGAAATGCCTCTTAATTGTTGGCAAGAAGTGGAGATATTCGATGTATGGGGTGTGGACTACATGGGTCCATTCCCCTTTTTTTATGGGTTATCCTACATACTCATTGCATTCGACTATGTTTCTAAGTGGGTTGAAGCCATCCCCACTATTTCTTGTGATTCCAAGCCAGTTATAAAGATGTTCAAAGATATCATCTTCCTGCACTTTGGAGTTCTACACACTGTTATTTCTGACGGAGGTTCACACTTCCTCGAGTGCACTTTCAAATATCTCCTTTGTAGATATGATGTTACCCACTGAGTCACCACTACTTATCATCCTCAGATGAGTGGACAGGTGTAGGTTTCCAACAGTCAAATAAAAGCCATTCTCGAGAAGACAATTGACAAAACAAGATAGGATTGGACACACAAGTTGAATGATGCTCTATGGGAATATATAACTGCCTACAAGACTCCCCTTGACACTACACCTTTCCATCTGATCTATGAGAAGTCGTGTCATCTACGAATGGAGCTTGAACATAAATCCCAATGGGCCATCATGCAGCTCAACTTTGACTTCCGTGCAACAAAGGAGAATCAACTACTTCAACTATAAGAGCTTGAAGGGTTACAAATGACTGCACTTGAAAATGCAGGCATCTACAAAGAACGCACAAAGACGTGGCATTATGGCCAACCTACAAATCAGAGATCAAGTATTACTTCACAATTCACATCTCTGCCTCTTCCTAGTAAAGCTAAAGACCCGATGGTCAGATCTGTTCATCATCTAGCACATCTTCCCTCATGGAGTTGTGTTGATCTAGAGTGAGAAAATTGGGGAATTCAAAGTTAATGGCCACCATATCAAACTCTATGTCACAATCGATGGCATGAAGGCCAACCAATATCTCCCCCTCCTCCCTCCAACATATCATAACTGAGTT
The DNA here is from genome assembly GCA_963693085.1 of Alisma plantago-aquatica. Classification (NCBI taxonomy): domain Eukaryota; kingdom Viridiplantae; phylum Streptophyta; class Magnoliopsida; order Alismatales; family Alismataceae; genus Alisma; species Alisma plantago-aquatica. The sequence goes on along the minus strand of OY856414.1, from coordinate 423,376,283 downwards.
TCAGGTGTCGAGCCATCGACATAAAATAAATGCTCGGTAGGCAACCTGCACATTTCCCTTTATTTCCAATTGTTTTACATCTTAGTTCATATTGCATTTCGTTAAGATAGTGTATCTCATAACACGATCACTAGTTATAAATTTTTTCGATTTTAGGTGAATGACTATTGATAAAGGGAGAGTAACCAAAATATGTGGACCAACCAACAAAGTCTTTCCCCTCCATCTTAGATTTAGTGTTTGCTCAAGGACAAGAAAATTTTTAAGTTTGGGGTGGAGGGTGGGTGGTACATATTCTACTTCCCACCCACACCTATCTTCTTACAACTTATGATATTATCATTGCATTCATCATACATCACTTTTAGGTCAACATTTGTCAAAATGTCTTTTTTTCTATTCTAGAGTAAACAAAGCCATTACGTAGTCAACTTAGAATTATGATTTTTTTTCATAAATACCTCCCCTTATTTGAAGCAATGCCTCAAAAGGACCATTTTATGAAACTAACCAATTGCTAGAAATTGTCCTTTGTGGCCTATGAATCCAAAAATCATGTTTCCTTGGAAAAGATGGTAAACTCTAAAGAAACTGAGAGGGATCAAACACATTGTTCTTACTACTGACTAATGAAACGATTGCATGGAATTGCCATTTATACCCTCTTTAAGTCATTATTTGAGCAGAGTGGGACAAGTAGAACAACCAGGTGCACTTCATTGTAAATCAAGTTGCATGACGATCCAAACTCTCTTCTACACTTCTTCTTCCATCTTCTTACCTTCCATTCCACCAAAAAGAAAATACAAAACCAAAAAAATGTGCCAAACTCTAAGTTTGGGGTGGTACACCCCCTTCTTTCCTCTTTTCGCTTCTTGCATACCCCTCAAAAATTTAAAAAGGGGCGTACCACCAAGAAATGATACCAAAGAGCACACATAAAAATGCTATAAATGAAACTGCACACAAAGAAATAAAAAGATCTCGATTCAAATAGAGGAGAGATCGCTTCCCTCCATACCTCCATTCACTTCCCTTTTCTACCTATGAGCAAAATGAGTGCCTCAATTATTTACCATTCTCTTGACTACACCAGTGTAGGATCAAGTGCATAGTTGTTGTTCTGTGGGTCTCTCTAAACTCTCATGAAACTCCTTGACATGCTTGATCTTGGGATAGTAGTGAGAAAGTGTCGTTGGGAAATGAAATTAGGACTGGAGATATAGAAAAGTGTGTTATGTGATCTCAGGAAGTTGGGGCATCTTGACCATATCAGGTGGTAAGGAAGACAACATGATGGGAGGATCAGGCAATCACATTGGGAGAAAGTATTAATTTGGTGATTGTTGATTTTGTGTTATTCAAGGACGAGCAACGTTTAAGTTCAGGGTGTTTTGTTAAATGCATATTCATCCCATTTTTAGTTGCATTTTTAGTCTAGTTTAGCATTCATATAGATTAGTTTTTATTAGAATAACTTTGTTTTGATATACTTAGATTTATATGATAATTTGTAAGGAATTTGATACTTTTCTCGACTCCCTTTGAGGTTTTGAATTCTATCACTCCAAGGTGATTGATCTCTTCCTCAAGCTGATGTTCATCTACCTGCTCTTGCTGCAAGTTAGGGTTAATACCTGAAGGAGAAATAAGGAAAGAAGTCTGTCATCACACACCACACCGAGCCGCTTCTATTACCATCATGACCATGATGGCGTCCTCTTCCTCTTCTTGTGATATTAATATTGCCATGTCGAGGGAGTAGTCTTTTCATTGGGGTATGGGACTAGCCCCACTCCCCATTTCTTGCAATTTCATTCGTGTTCTAATTCTTGTAAGAACTCATATAATTCATAGCCAATCATTTATCGCATGTCTTGTGGATTGATCACCCACTTTACGTGATTTATTATAATCTTTTACGACGAGAACTTCAATGTTAAAGTTTTGAATAACGATTAGCTTTGGTTGACACCCTGACGAGAACTTCCAATGGAAAGTCTCTGGAGTAGTGGATAGAGGATCCATAAGTAAGGAGACTTCAAGATTACATGGATATCTACTCATGCAAGTTTTTAACGCTGAAAGGGGAAACTTGCATAACTCCAATTATATCTTCATATGGGTTTGGATTTGAATGATTGCACATATTCGAGTAGTGAAAGTGAGACCCAGTTCCACCCTAATGTTTCCATCCATTGATAACTAGAACCCTAATATAGCTCTTTTTATTCTTGCAATCTTAGATTGAAAAAACCAATATCGACTTTTGTTATAAATACTAATTCTTGCAAGGTTACTTTGATTAGATAGTTCTTAAAAAAAATTTCCCTTGGGATTTGATCCTTAACTATACTATGATAAGATCCGTCCACTTGTGGGTGGTGTTATTGCACTTTAATTTTGGTAAACTCTAGGAATTATATTCCTAGTGAATTTGTAGTGCAATAATATTCCACGTCAGTGGTATGCATATTTGAGCAAGTTATAAAATTTATATAGTGATAGCCATAGTTACTTTAAAGATTGCAAGAATTAAAGTTCATCCAAACATTCAATTTCAAGCAATCGATAACACCTTAGAAATTGTCATGAAAGTAGAGAGATTAGCCATAAGCGTGACAACATACCTTGATCAGGAGTCTAGATGTCCAAGCATGCAATCAACCAATCAACTAAGCAAGTTCACCCTAAAAGTTAATGTAACACACCCATGTATTATTATTTTATCCAAATCATCCTTAAGACTGACTTGGTCCTTAGTTTAGGGTTTTCTTTGTCAACATTATGGTTTTATTAGGTTTTTGTCTTTCCAAATCCTTGTTTCCACTTTTCATGCTTCATTAGGTTACAAAACCTAACCTTTCATTAAATACACCTTTATTTTAAGGAAACCTTAATTTATCAAATAATGGGTTGCTAAATTCAAATAACTTTAGAGTTTATCCTTTTATTCATAAAAGATCAATCTTTGATCAACAATAACAACTGGACATATTAAGATCATCAATACTCAGAAAATAGGGTTCTAGTTCATTTAATACATTAAAATGCTAACTTTATGAACTAGAAGTAGATCTAGATCCTAATTATATTTTTATTGGTTTATTTGCATTCTCTTGATCAACTTTCATATATCACTTGTCTTCATCCGCGCATCCTATTAATTTCTATGGTTTTTGCAAGATAAACATTAATCAGCCAATAGAGGAGTGCTAGGTCAACATTTAGTTTTCATTCTTATTACCTTTTCTCCTTTGGTTTGTGGATCTGTTGTGAATCCATTTTTCTGGAAACCCAGATGTGACTCCCTTGTCTTCGCCTCCATCTCGCTCATCGCCCAATGCAGACATGTGATTTCTCCCCCCTATTCCTACTGCAGAACATGGGATCAGGGTGGGGGAAAATTGTTGTGTGAGAGCGCTATCCCTTGGTCGGCTCGCAAGTCTATAGAGGAGAAGTTCTCCTCTGCCATCGCCTTGTCAACTAGCCTAGGCTGTTCGAGGGTCTTTCTCGAGGAAACTTAGCCCTCTGATCCAGATATAGGGACCAAGCAACTCCTGTCCTCTGTGCACAAAGGAAAGGGGAAGACAGGTTGTTGCACATTCGCTTGTAGCTGGGACTCGTGGTCAAGGTTTCTGGTCGAAGGGTCGAGGCCAAGGATTTATATATATGGGAAGAATAGGGAAGAGTTCCAACTATCCATGGAGTCTACCTCCTCTCAACAATTGGGAAAACCTTAATCTCGCACCAGATTAGGGTGAACTTGGGATGGTTAGTTTCCAAATCTCCTCCCGAAACTAATGGGAAAGGTCTCAATCAAGATTATGGTCCATAGTGAGAGCGAGAGAATCAGATTTAGAGAGATTCACTATATATTTGTTTTTTATTTGTGCAGGAGGTGGAAGATGACTCAGATACTGTCCATCTTGATCTAACGATCGTCAGGTTTGTGTGAAAAGTTGAAAGTTGAGCCTTTGTTTCTGATAATTGTGACATTTAATACTTTCCACCTCTTATACACACACATTACATTTTTATAAAATCCATATCTCTCAAACCATCCATCCTTTTAATTGCAAATTTTAAGGGAAAGTCTTATATGACGTAAACTACTTGTATGCAATGTCTGGAACCAAAACTCAAAAATAAAAGAGAATTTTCTACGTATGCAAGCCATCCACTTTTAAGGCATATATTATGCATTTAAAATTCATCTTTTCTCTTTGTTTCTCTTCTATTTTCTTTATTTTGATTTCTTTTCTTATTAGAAACCAAGTGGAACCGACAACTAATCAATAGTGGTCACCCATGCCACTTTCTAGAGAGTTCTACACACTTTGCAAATATTCACACTATTATCTTTTATTTCTTTTTCCTTTCACTTATTATGAGATTTCTTTAATCCTTTTTCCCCTTGTATCATTAGATTATTAAAACAACAAAACCACAAAATCATGCATCCATGGAAAATTTGCAAAGAAATCCATTCTTTAAAACAAATCACTCAAATTTCCATTCAAGTATCTTTTACTTGGATAATTGCATTTTAATTATTTAAAATACAAGAAAAATTGTTGTTAAAACAAAAGGGATTAGGGTTCATTCAAGGTGTCATTCTACTCAAGAGATATCATATAACCACAAACCCTAGGTGAAGACATCATCTTTCTACTTAGAACAACGTTATGAGGCAAGATCATGTGCATGGAAGATTAAAGTAAGCAATAATCAAGGAGAAAGTTATAAAACTAACCTTGGAGATGATGTAGGAACTCCAAACATCAAGGTATTTTGAAGATGAAAGGTAGGAACCCTAGCTTGAGAACTCCACTTCAACCAAGCTAGCTCCTCCATCAAAAGAAGGCAAACCCTAAATAGAAAAGGCAAGAAAGATATGTTCTTCAAGCTCCAATTCAAGCCCTACCATGGAACACCATGGGTTTAGTCAAGAAGAGATAGAGAGAGGGTAGAAAAACAAGGAAAACGTAGCTATAGAGAGGGATCTAACTTACCAAGACCAAGAAGAATTGAAATAATGCACCAAACGATCACAAGAATGGTAGATCCAAACCCTAGATCAACATGGAATAAGATCGACCCTTCTCCTTTAACCTTGAGCTCCTCCTTCACCACCAAGGAAGAGGGGATGGGCTCCAAGAGTAAGAAGAGAAAAGAGAATGGAAGCTAGATGTGTAATGAGGTTGTTTTCATGCAAAGAAAGAGGTTCATATAACATACGGTTAGAGAGAGGGAAAGAGGTTAGATGTCAAGCTAAACATGCCATGTGTCCAAACCCAACTATGACAACCCTAATTTCTCACTCATTGATTATGCTCATTCTCTCTCTTCAAGTGACCCATCTCATTTAATTTAATTTGACTAACATTACTTGAATGTGGATGACCCAATTTGATCACCTTAATGTCTAATATCCCGATATGTGGCTCTAATTTGAGAAATTGGACTAAGTATCACACTTTACCACACCACATGCATGCATCTAATTTTGAACATCATATAAATGGTTTTCTTGCTCCCCTTTATGTTCTAGATTTTAGAACTTTCAATTTGAATTCAGTGGTACAAAAATCACTCTAAAAGGACCTTTATAGAAAAAGTTATGAATTTACAAAGATTATCTTGTTTTACTTTTATTGTATTCCAATAATGATCCCTTATTTTTCTTCTTTGGGCTGCCCCAATAGAGCCCTTGGGTGGGCGTGCGGCCCATCCTCCACCTCCTCCCCTCCAAAACCCTAAGGCTCCTCCTAGATCAACTATTGGATGGTGGGAGAGGAGATCTAGTGGCCCTGAACTCGTCTCTCCCTTTTGTATAGTACACCAGTGCTAATGGCGATGCACCATCCCAATCTCACCAAACAAAATCCTATTTCAGACCCTTGCTATGATTAAACCTCCCTTTCCCATAGTTTCTTCCTTCATTTTGGTTTTCCCCCTTATTCCCTAGGAATTTCATGACCTCCATTTGCCCCTCTGAGACTCCTTTTTTCCCAGTTGTGAGCAGAACCACCTCCATGAGAGGGCTTAAACCTTCATTCTCCTCATGACCCTGGGGCTAGTTTAGTCTCCCATCACCTCTGTTGTGACCGGTCATGTCCAACCAACATGTTTCTGAGTCATTCTGGTGCTCAACCTTTCTCCTTCTAGTGGCTCCGGATAGGAGCGCCATCGTGAAGCCTTCCTGCCGCATGTGGTGCTACTGGATGGGGGAAGGCAATAGTTCAACCACTGGATCAGTGAGAAATGATCACAATCTCCTCTCCCCTACTCTAAGACAGCTTGGGGTAGTCAAGGTGGGCCGCTGTCCCGACCCTACAGGCCGTCGTTGACTAGGGTCAACAAGAATGCCCATGCATGTGCAAGGGGATGCAATGATTACAGTCATCCAATCGCCCATAATGGGGCTAGATTGACAATCAAATGGACATGTAATGCCTCAATCCCTTTTTCCTATAATTTTCAATGTGATTGTTCTAAAAATGATTACCCCTCGTCCTATGGCCAATATATGTGAAATTATATAGCAAATTGATCTTGAAAAGATCTACACAATGGGAATGGTTTCAGACCCTGAATCTTCTTCTAATCCCTCAATGTTACTAAATTTGTAACCTTTGACTACTTTGAATATGTTTAGTGCATGATTATGATTAATGCTTGGATCTTGATGCTCAAGCTACCCTCAGATCTCCAAATTAGTAACTCAGTTCTTCTTTGAGCCTATTGAAGCTCCACTCACCCCTTGTTACTCTTAGTGATGCTAAATGCACACATATGTTGTTGTTTGCACATTAATGATGTAGTATACTCTAAATTGTTAACTTTGCATCTAATATGAACTCTAGTCTCATCTTGACTTGAAATAAGTAGTTTTATGCTAATTCACAGTACACACTTTCACCCTTGATTTTGTTGTATTATGGTTGAGTCATATGACACCTATCACTTTGAATATACACCTTCTAGGTGAATGAATGGTTATACTTGATTTAAATGCTATGTTTGACCCTTTTTGTACACCCCACCCTAGTGGATCTTCAAAATAAACAACTTTATGATATTTGTGATCTAGATAGATAAAGCCAACCCCTAGTGGGTTACATGATGTTTGTGACCCTAATTCACCCAATGCGGCTTGCGTGACTTGAATTATGCTCCTATGATCTATTTCTTGTTGTGGGTATTATCTTATGTCTTCTCTTGTTAAATCAGGTATTTCCCTCAACTTAATGACTCCTTTCTGTGTTGATGGTTCACCTAAGTCACACGTGGAATTTATAATCTATGTATGTTGGAATGTTGTATATAATTATGAACCTTATGAGTCAAGACCTAGGCGACCATCCACCCATGTTGGAGATTTCTAATATGGTCTTTACCTTGCTGATCTAAGCCATCAACTGTGCTTGGTCCTCATGTCTTGATGAATCTTGACTATGTTTACCCCATTATGAGTATTATGACCTAGTTATGTACATACGTGACATGAATCTCGAAATGTTCACATACAATGGATGGATCATCAAAATTATATGAAACTTGAACCCCACCTTAGTGACGACCTCTAAATGAGTAAAAGACCATCTAATGTAATAATGAGAAACTTGAAACCCAACTTTTACTAAACCCTAAAATGAAGCTAGTTAGGGTTAATGATGAGAACTAATAGATGTATGTAATGTTGTTCTTAAGCAGGTGGTTGCTTTTGATTTAGACAGTCAAGGTTAAGTTAAGAATCTATGATCAGGTACATGCTTTAAATAATTACATGACTATGCCTTTCTTATTTGAAATGTGATACATATGTATACTTGTTTACTTTCTCATATATTTCCATATAGTACTCTAGTATTGTACTCGATGTTTTCTTGTTTAAATGTTTTAAAACTTGCAAACGTAGTATAGAAACTCCATTACACAAACCTTGTGCACATGCTTGTGTTCTCTGGGTAAGGACATGAGGCTGGTCATCCTACTTGATCTGTCAAGTTAGGGCGGATCATGTCGATAAAAGGGTTAGCTAATCTTGAGCACCCTTACTGACTCTACTAATGGGAAGTAGTCAAAGGCCTTATGACATATGATATTGTTAGTGTAATTGGAGTAAAATGATATAAAACATGGGCTCTCGCTTTTCTAAATACTTAACTTTGATTATTCTTGTTCGTTACTTCTGCAAATCTTTTCAAATTATATAAAGCTGATGTATATGTATCTTTTAGCTTTGTACTGATGACCTTGTGTGCTTGACGTACCTTGTTTCATGTATTTTTTAGGTTCAGAGATGGCTAGAGGTTGATGGTCTTGGTGATCTATGTCATGTGTTCTTATTGCAAGATCTCTAGTATACATGAGAAAACTTGTAGAAATTGTACTCTTCAATATATGTTCATGTTGCTTAATATATCATGTTGAATGTTGAGATTATTTTTGGTGCCTTTATCTTGTTATATGTTCATGTATTCTAAGCTTTACGCCTCCACATTTTCACTTTGATAATACCATGCTAGGGACGTATGCCTAGGCCCTGTTGCCATTGACTTTATAGTCATTTAAAGTCAGGACTTAGGTAATAAATGTTTCTGTGATACATGGTATCAGAGCATGAACAATAACTACACCAAACATGATTCACATGAAACAAAAACTAAACTCACCTTACATTTCAACCCTAGAAGCTTAATGAGTTGTAATTATAGGACTAAGTTGGCATAGCCTCTAGGGTAGAACCTAGATGTTCTAGAACTAGGTGTAGACTTGTATAATCGCTAGAACCTTTCTTTTCTCCTCCTTATATCCTGTAATATGGGATATAGGTTCAAAAGGGTGAGGATTTCTTGTTACCACCCTAGACATATGTTCGAAGCATGTGCTTGGGGTAGCTACACAAGTGTGCACCATGTTCTTACTACATCTCTAGGTTTCATAGCACTAGACTACCTAATGCGTGTGGTAACTCATTTCGGTTTTGGTTTTGATCGAACGTAATATGGTGGTTTCCATCACCCTTTCAATGTTGGATAAAACCTATTTTAAGTATTATTATATGTAAATTTGAAAAATGTTACCATACAAAAAAGGTAGTGAGTGTCCATGTAACCTATGAGAAAGAGATGTAACATCAGGCCCAGATGAGAGTGTTTAGATAATAGATGTAGTCTCTAGAGTTGTATAGAGCTAGGATAAAGGTTGGGCTATTAAGTAGTCTGGATGATCTATGCTGATGATAATAATGATGATGATGATGATTATTATTATGATGATGATTATGATGACGACGACGACGATGATGACGATGACAATGATGATGATGTTAATATTGATCTTGATGCTGATCTTGATGTTGATATGACCCAAGTTTGTTTTTGAGAGGGTCAAGTATGTCTGACGATATGAGATGAGTTTGACCATGAAACCCTATATAAACCTAGCACCTTGTATGACACATGTGATTTGGTTTATGTGATAAATATAGCTAGTGGGTTGGCATGCTTGCTTGCACCTAGTCTTGTATATGCTGAGTTACGATACATGAGATATGATTTTTGAGCAACATAAACCTCAACTTCTTTACAAGGAAGGACCTCTAGAATGGGACATACAAAAAGGATGACCTCTTATTATGAGTCCACCCACCATGGTAGAAGGTCAGAGTACCTGAACTCCAAAATGTGTGAAATGTTCAAAAATATGCATGATGAAATACATGATGATGAGGCCATAGCTAGACTACTTCTTCATATTGATTTGATTCATCTAGAGTGTGGTACCCTTGAAATGGTTAGACCCTAGATGTCCTATGAAAAGACCTAACCCTAGAGAAAGAGGCAATTGAATACATGATGTTTTCTAGATAGGTGAGGGAGATGTCCCAAGGCCCTAAGATGATATACATGATGTGTGATCTCCATGATGAGCCTCGTACTCGGGTTAGTGGTTGTATGTAAAGAAATCGAATGGTTGCTGTTGCTGGGTATGTTGAATAAAAGTTTGCTAAGAGTAGATGTTGGTGGTTAGCACCTATTTCCTTGACATAGATAGGTCATATCTTTTGTGGCTCAAGCTTTTAGATCTCTTTCTAGATATAAGTGAGATGACTATGAAACCTCGATGTTGGTGATAACGTTGTTCATACAATAATGCATGATGTATGGAATAATCTCACTTATGTGAAAAATGCAATATATGTATGATAATCCACTCTCAAAAGCTAGACCTAATATGAAGTCATACCTTGCATAAAAGATATAGATACGAAGTCCTGAACTCAATATGATGATGCCCTGAGATCTTAGCTTAAATGGTTGTGAATACAATGCTTAATATCAGATTTGAAATGAAAAATAATGAACATATTTGATCAGATTTGGTAGAATTTTGGGGGGAAACTAAAACATGCATGGAATCTAGTATAACTATGTAATACACATTCAATGATAATCTCTTTTGAAAATAACAATGATGGAAATGATAGTTTGAGAAATTCAAAACATAGTCTTTTGATAAGATACCTTGAGCTCGTACAAAGACTTAAGCAAACCCTAATGTAGTAGAGATAAGGTATGGAACCCTTATGTCAATATGATGTCATAACTCGATTATACACCAAGTGGTATGTATGGTTGGGATGAGTACAACCTTGATGGTAATAACCTCTGTTGGCACCCCATGATGGGGGATGAGTTGAAAACCTATGGGATGGTTAATGTCATATGATGGTTTTTAACTTTCACTCTTAACAATGATCTTGGACTAATTTCAAGGACAAAATTCCTTGTAAGTCGAGAAGGACGTGACAACCCTAATTTCTCTCTCATTGATTATGCTCTTTCTCCCTCATCAAGATACCCATCTCATTCAATTTATTTTCACTCACAATACTTGAATGTGAATGACCCAATTTGATCATCTTGATGACTAATCTCATGATATGTGGCTCTAATTTGATAAATTGGACTAAGTATCACACTTTACCATGCCACCTTCTTGCATCTAATTTTTAGCCTCATATAAATGATTTTCTTGCTCCCCTTTATATTCCACATTGTAGGTCTTTCAATTTTGAATTCAATGGTAGAAAAATCACTCCAAACGAACCTTCTTAGTAAGAAGTTATTAGTTCACAAAGATTCCCTTGTATTACTTTAATTTTATCCCAATTTTGTTCCCTTATTTTTCTTCTTTGGGTCGGCCCAACAGATCCCTTTGGTGGGTGCGTGACCCAGCAGCCGCTTCATCCACTCCCAAACCCTAAGGGTCTTCCTAGGTCAACTATTGGATGGAGGGAGTGACGATCTAATGTCCCTTGACTTGTATCTTCTGTTCGTACAATACTCCACTGCTAATGGTGCTGCACCATCCCAATATCACCTACCACAGTCTGATTTTGGCAACTTTCTATGATTAAACCTCCCTTTCCCATCTTTTCTTCCTTCCCTTTCATTTCCCCCTTGTTCCCTAGGAATTTTGTAACCTACAATCACCCCTCTGAGACTCCCTTTTTTTCCATTTGTGAGTGGCACTGCCGCCATAAGAGGGCTCAGATTTTCATTCCCCTCATGACCACGGGGCTAGTTTAGGCCCCCATCACCTCTGTTGTGACCGGTCTTGGCCGGACAACATGTTTCCGAGTCATCATGGCACCCACTCTGTGTCCTGCTCATGGCTCCGCTGAGGAGCACCGCCGTTAAGCCTTCCTACCTCATGTGGTTGTAGTGGATGGGGGAAGGCAACAGTTCATCCAATCTATCAATGAGCAATGATCATGATCTCCTCTCCCCTATTCTTAGCTAGTTTGGGGCAGTCAAGGTGGGCCACTGACCCAACCCCACATGTCGCCATTGACGGGGTCAAAAAGCATGCCCACACTCATGCAGGGGGATGAGACGATGTCAACCATCTAGTCACCCATCAAGGGCCATACTAACCATCAAATACACATGTAACACCCGAATCCCTTTTTGCTATAGTTTTAAAGTGATTGTTCTAAAAATGACAACTCCCTCATTGTATGGACAATATATGCAAAATTATATACCAAATTGATCGTATTGAAAAGTTCTACACAATGGGAATGGTTTCAGACCCTGAATTTTCTTCTAATCCATATTGTTTCTAAATATGTAACCTTTGACTACTTTAAATATGTTTAGTGCATGATTATGATTAATGCTTTGATCTTGATACTCAATCTACCCTCAGATCTCCAAATCAGTAACTAAGTTCTTCTTTGAGCCTATTGAAGCTCTACATCACCTGTGTTACTCTTAATGACATTAAATGCACACACATGTTGTTGTTTGCACATTAGTGATGTAATCTAACCTAAATGGTTAACTGTGCATCTAATATGAACTCTAGTCTCATATTGACTTAAAATTAGTAGTTTTGTGCTACTTTACAATACACACTTTCACCCTTGCTTTTGTTTTGTTATGGTTGAGTCAATTGACACCTATCACTTTGAATGGACACCTTCTAGGTGAATGAATGGTTATACTTGATTCAAATGCTATGTTTGACCCTTTTTGTACATCCAACCCTACCAGATATTGGAAATCAACAACTTTATGATATTTGTGACGTAGATGGATAAAGCCAACCCAGTAGTGGGTTACGTGATGTTTGTGACCCTAATTCACCCAATGCGACATGTGTAACTTGAATTATGCACCTATGCTCTATTTCTTGTTGTGGATCTTATCTTATGTCTTCCCTGATCAAATTTGGTATTTCCCTCATCTTAATGACCTCTTTCTGTGTGGATGTTTCACCTAAGTCACATGTGGAATATATAAGCTATGTATATTGGAATGTTGTATATACTTATGAACCTTATGAGTCTAGATCTAGGCGACCATCCACCCATGTTGGAGATTTCTAATATGGTCTTTACCTTGCTGATCTAAACCATAAACTATGATTGGTCCTCATGTCTTGAGGAATCTTGACTATGTTTACCCCATTATGAGTATTATGACCTAATTATGTACTTAAGTGGCATGAATCTCGAAACGTTCACATACAATTGATGGATCAAAAAAATGATATGAAACTTGAACCCCACCTTGGTGACGAACTCTACATTAGTAAAACAATATCTAATGTACCAATGTGGAACTTGAAACATAACTTAGACTAAACCCTAAAATGAAGCTAGTAAGGGTTAATGATGGGAACAAATACATGTATGCAATGTTGTTCTTAAGAAGGTGGTTGCTTGTGATTTAGACGGTCAAGGTTAACTTAAGAATTTATGAATCAAGTATGTTCTTTAAATAATTATATGAGTATGCCTTTCTTGTTTGAAATGTGATACATATGTATACTTGTTTACTTGCTCATATATTGCCATATAGTACTCTAGTAATGTACTCGATATTTGTCTTGTTTCAATGTTATAAAACTTGCAAACAAAATTTAGAAACTCAACCATACAAACATTGTGCACCTACCTACATTCATGGTAAGGACATGAGGCTAGGTGTCCTACTTGAGTTGTCAAGTTAGGGAGGACCATGTCGATAAAAGGGTTAGCTAATCTTGAGCACCCTTACTAACTCTTTAGATGGGAAGTAGATAAAGACCTTATGATAAATGATGTTGTTAGTACAATTGGAGTAATATGATATAAAACACTTGATCTCTCTTTGTTAAATATTAAGTTGTTTAATAATTTTCATTACTTGTGCAAATCATTTCAAATTATGCAAAACTTATGTATGTGTATCTTTCAACCTTGTACTTAGCACCTCATGTGCTTGACCCACCTTGTTTCATGTATTTTTTAGATTTAGAGATGGATAGAAGTTGACATGCTTGGTGAGATATGTTAGGTGTTCTTGTTGTAAGATCCCTAGTATACAAGAGCAGACTTATAGAAATTGTACTCCTCCATGTGTAATTGAAAGCTTGTAATAAAACAATGTTTCTTAATATATCTTGTTGAATGTTGAGATTATGAGTGGTACTTTTATCTTGTTATATGCTAATGTATGCTAAACTTTAAGCTTCTCCATTCACACTTTGATAATATCATGCTAGGGACAAACACCTAGGCCATATCGACATTGACTTGATAGTAATTTGGAGTTAGGAACCTGGGTAACAAACGGTTCCGTGACACCAACACACCTCAAACCTACAAGCACCACACTCATGCAATCGGGGCGACCAAATCAAGAAAACTAAATGAACAACTTGGTCCAAAAAAGGAAACGACCGCTGAACCAAGATGTTGGCGATCGAAGAGACCAGAAAAGCAAATGATTGCTAACCCTAGGTGATGTTGGTGACCAAGATGAATGGGGAACCTCATTGACTGCCAACCCTATGTAACATAAGGGAGCATAATTGAATGCCTAAAATTGAGGCTAAAGGAAAAGTTGGCAATTGCCAAAACTAGGGCTCATCGCTCAATACACTTCAACGTCAACCGTGAAGTTAGGGCATCCATGCAAGCCCTAATCTCAACATGGGATATCACCACTCAAACCAAGGTGTGACAAGGATCCCCATATCTCAACTATATCCAACATGATATCAAATCATTTGAAGCACACAAATCTTGTGAAAATTGCAATAAAACCATATAAGTGGGTAAATTGCAATTAGGTCCAAAATAAGCACATATATGCATAACTAGCTCAAACAATGTCCAAACTGTACCAAACTTAAAACATAGGCTCAATATATGATATCAAAGTACATCACAAGGTTTTATTAAGGTTTTAAGAATATAATTATTCTAAGAATGCATGTTCAACCAAAAAGCAAAGTTAGGGGTCTTACAAGTTCATCATATTTCATTATGATATCATAGATCAATCTTAACTTAGGGTGAAACATCATATATATATTAGGGACTTTGAAGTTCGGTTTTCATGATCATGATAGGGAAATTATAAGATCTGCTTAAGATATAGTGACTTAATCAATATAGAAATAAGTCACACTTCATGCCAATATATCACTATTGGATGATGATAGTGATCAACATGAGATTTCTTTATACAAGGCATCAAAGTTATTTATTTGATGATTTTAGGTAATTTAAATTCAAGAAGGTTTATACCTATTGGATGGTGGCACTAGGGTTGAATGGGAAATTAGGGAGATTGGGGGTGGGGGGCAATCATGATGGAGATTCATTGACCAATATGGGGGGAGAAGGGGGAGAGAGTCTGTTCAACCCTGGGATCGATCTGAAGGATATTTGATCAGAAGGAGATGTACGAGCATCTAGAAAAGGGAAAGGAAAAGTTCTTGGTGGAACCATAAATTGACAGAGAAGCACGACAACTCACGTAGTCCCTAAACTCAGGATCCTTTTCAATGTCACAAGGATGCATGGACCACCTCATGCAGCAGCTATGGAACCCAAAACACATACTATAGGTACGTAAGAGGGAACTATTAGTTGAGGAAGTGCCGCCATAGGTCAAAAGGCTAGTAACATAGCAACTTCCAACACGTATGCCTATGTCATAGCTGGGAGTAGGGGAGACATGAGATCTACACAAGGGAATGGCGACAACAACTACTTCTTCTTTGAGAAACTATTTGATGAAGAATTGCCTTATGGTGCAGTATGCTTGGAAAACATGGATGGTGCACTAGTTCTATCGATTGAACCAAAAGTTGAAGAGCATCTCACCAAACAATGGAGATACGTAGTAGTTGTGAGAATTCTTGGAATGGATATTGGCTACATGACGCTCAAGGAGACGCATAAATGCTGTGGTAAATAAAAGGAAGGTTTAATATGTTTGAGCTTGCATATGAGCACTTAATAGTGAAACTCTCTTGTCAACATGATTTTGATACAACTGTAGTTGGAGGACCATGGAAGATCTTTGGCTTTAATTTAGTTGTCTGGGAGTAGTACCCAAACTTCCAACCAACTGAAGCATTTCCAGATTACATTGTTACTTGGATAAGAATTTTTAACCTCCCCCTTCACTTATACGTACCCACTATGTTCAAATTTATATAGCCACACAGACTAAAGATAAAGGAGCCAATTTTCTAGACTAGTAGTTAAAGTGGACACATCAAAGGACTTGGCTACATCTATTCTGATGAATGGAGTGAAATATGAGGTTATTTATGAGGGCCTCCCCTGGGCACGTGCGAAGTGTGAAAGGGATATCCAAACACTACAAAGTAAATGACATGAATGAGAATGACACTGACAACAATGTCACTGGTGATACCTAGGAAACTCCATCAACATGCAGGGAGACATGCTCGAGTATATGGAAATTCCAAAAACACAGGGTGGGGACAGAAGGCGTAAGGTAGCACAAATAGGATCAACGATAACCATAGGAAACTGTTTTGTAGGCCTGTAAGAGGAGGAGGATGAAGAGAACCTAATATCTAACAATGCAATCCCTAATTCAAGTGGAATGGCATATGGACAATTGAAACATGTATAAGTGTGGAGGAAAAAGAAAGGAAAATCACAACAAGGAGAAGAGGGATCTGAAAGGGTATTTCTTAGAGATGTTACTAATACTAGGTCTAAGTTAAAATGAGATTTTAATAATGACGGTACCAATGCACATCATTTGAAATGAGAAGCACACTATTGTGAATCTGGATGTGGACCAAGTGATAACAATTAATGATGAAGAAATCTTAAATGTGACAGAAATTGATATAGGAGATTACAATAGGGGAATTTGGGTGTTCTCCAGGCCAGAGAATCTCAAAAAAGAAATCCATACTTTTCTACCCACATACTGCTTCCTCCTCCTTCAATAAATGCTGGTAGTGTCTGTCATCTATCATGTGTCTCACCTTGTGCTAGACGTTTGTTAGAAGGGCTCCCTGTTGGACTATCCAGGTGAACATTTTGATCTTTGCTGACACACCTAGATTCCATAAGATTTTCCATTCACCTTGACTCACTACCTCCTTCGGTGCCCGTAGCACGTCATATGCTGATGCCGTAGAGTACACAATTTCCACAGTGCTCTAGAGATGCATCCTTTGCTTAGAATGTGTTTCACCATGACCTATTTAATAAAATGGTTTAGGAAATCATTGTACCATTTGTCAGATTCTAATACTAGATAGATCACCTGAAGATCCTCTAATTACATTGGTATAGGCCACTTAATGTGATGCTTGAGTTATACTCAAGGAGCTATGCATGAATCCTTCCAGAAGTTCACTGAGGTTCCACTAACTAGTATCATCATGGAATTGTCTTCATGAAAAATTTCCCTCAATTGTCGCCTGGCCTAATCTTGAGGATGAATAAAACTTCCCACCTACTACTCTTGTGAAGCGATCCTTCATCAGTTTGCACCAGATTGCATCTCTTCCTGTAACTATCTCTCAGGATTTTTTAGAACAAGGGCTAAGTTCCACTCCCACGTAGATTTCAAGCTTAGTCCACCATGTTTCCTGGAACTCGTTATCTTGTCCCAAGCTACTAGTGATGTCAATTTTACCTTGTACTTACCCCACCAGATGAAACATCTAATTGTTCCATCTATTCTATCGCAAAGTCCAACCGATGGGATTGTCGTCTGCATAATGTAGGCCGGGATAGTTGTAAGGGTGTATATCACCAAGCATATGTGCCCTACTAGGGAAAGACTCTTATTTGCGCAGGCATTCACTCTACCTTCCACCTTTCTTGCTATGTCAGCATAAGTTGCCTTCGTCACCCTAGAATAGATGAGACTCCCAAGTAGTGACCTAGGTCCTTTGCAATCGAAAATTGGCTCACAACCTATATGCATCTCCTAGTAGATCTCGGTACACTTTTAGAGAAAAGATATGTGACTTAGAGACATAAATGGCTTGGATAGATGCATGCTCGAATTCTTGGAAGCATTTTAGTATGGTCTTCATTTGAGCTTTGATGGCTTGTACAAAAAGGATTAAGTCATCAACGAAATAGACATGTGCCATGAAAATTCTAGTTCTCCCAATCTTGATACGTTTCTAAATCTTGTTCACACCTTGTTCTTGTATCATTTGAGATAGCCGCTTCAAGCATAAGACGAACAAGTAATGTGACATAGGGTCACCTTGCCTCAAACCCCTACTCATCTTGAAGGGCCTGGACTATTTCCCATTCTAGAATATAGTTGCATGTCCACTTTTGATTGAGTTCATGATGAATTACCTGAAATTCAAAGGAACACCAACATGAGTTAGAGTATCCTCAATGAAATTCTAGGGCATATGATCATATGCCTTTGTTAGGTCAATTTTATCACCACAACCTTTCCTCCTTTCTTGCCCTTCATACCATGTATAACTTCCTACACCAATGCAATATTGTTAGTGATTTTGTGCCCTGGTATGAAAATACTTTGTTAAGGAGAGATCCATCATGGTATGAATTGCTTAAGCTGTTCCACAATAACTTTTGATGCAAGCTTCAGTACAAAGTTATTTAGTGATATTGGCCTCAATTGCTCACATTTTTCTAGATTGGCAAGTTTTAGAATTGGAATAATAGTAGCATCACAAGCCTCCTTTGAGATGGGATTCCCTGCAATCATATCTTGTACAATTTTCATTACCAACGCACCTACAACATCCCAATTACCTTGTAGATATTCCACAGTGATTCTGTCAGGTCCTACAACCTTGAATGGTTTCATCATATAAAAAACCTTTGCTACCTCCTCCGTATTAGGTAAATCCGCAATGTATTGCATTTCTACAGGCCGTAGCTTGTCAAGTCTATGAAGGACCTCCTCATTGTGCTCATATTTGTCCCATATTGGTTCCATTAGTATCCCTTCAAAGTGATTAACCACCATAATCATCAAATCAGCCTCGCTCGTCACCTAATTTCTAGCAGGGTCCTTGAGGGAAGTGTTATTATTCTATCTCCGATGTTGGTTCACCCAAGTTTGATAGAACTTAGTATTATTATCTCCATTCTACATCCAGTTAATGTGCACCCTTTGTTTCCAATTATCCTCATATGTGTTCATAATCTATTGAAGTTCCACCTGCATATCTTAACACAATTTGTCAGTAATAGAATCGTATACTTTGTAGTGAGGTTATGTTCTGCGTCAATCTCTCCTTTTCCTGTCGTTTGGTTTCCTCTCTTTTTGGATTCAGTTCAAGATCAAGTGTTTGTCCTTCTTTAGATTCTCATATAAATTTGTGCACTATGACCACTCTTTTTTCAACAACTATCAAAATGCCTCATTCTTGTTCCGGGATGGCATTGTCACAAACCTGACATTCTTCCCTTCCCTACGCACCAACCTCAAAAGAATAGGGAAATGATCAGATGATAAACAAGGTAAGTGCTCCATAACATGGTTTGAAAATCTTCAGATAAAAACCTCATTTGCTACGACTCGATCCAACCATTTATGTAAGCTCCCATGTTTATAGGTAAAGCACACTCTTGAGAACCCCAAGTCTAAGAGGCCAACTTCCATTAGTGTATCCTTGAAAACTTTAGATTCTGTATAGTTATATCTCTTGCTAACAAACTTATCTATCATAACTAGAGTTGTATTGAAGTCCCCCATGTTGGGTCCTCCATACCTTCACTTAAGTCTATGAGGTGTTTCCACGAAAGTTTTCTCATAGAGATGTGTGGATTAGCATAAAAAAGGTATCCACCATACTATTATCCATCTTACATGTTACAAATTTCCTATGGCTGCTCATAATTTGAATCTTGTGTTCATCACCTTTGTAGCACAACCATATTCCTCCTGTAAATCCTCGAGCCTCCACTTGGTGCAAGTGAGTAAAGCCAAGTTTTTTATAGTCTTTGTAGCTACCCTACCACTAATCCTTGGTCCCAGGGTAGCTTATCACCAATTTGTGTTAATGCAAAAGGTTAGACATTATAGAGAATCTATCTTTGTTTCCTATTTATCAAACATTCCAAAATGACAAATTCAACATGACAATCACAGGGTGAAAGGATTAACATTCATGTACTCAGAAAACCTCAGTTGCTGATGTCTCCTTTTCGTTAGTTTCCCCAGTGATATCTTCTGTCGCCCTATTACCTCTAGCCCTGCATTTTTTGGTTGTACTCTCCCCTGTAGATTCTCCTATGTTATTTACTTCCTCTAAAAGCAACATCGTCACTGATAGACACAAACTTCTTCTTGCATTGGGCAGATCCAGTGGCTTGCTCTTCCCCTTCATTTTGTGCTCAAGTTGTTACTAGATCCATTCTTATGCACCAACAGGGCTTTGTCCTTATCATGTACCCCTCTAGGTGCTTTGTATTTCTTCATCCTTGATGATACTATCCCCTTCTCATTTTCTATCAAACACCAAAGAAGGATGGATGAAGATAGCTAGCAAACAACTAAAGATTCCTAATGATCCGTTCTGGATTACATGCCATAGCCCGTGGAGGCAAAGGAAACTTCAGGTCTTTGAGGGTGAGATTAAGAGGGTCTAGCACTAAGTGGAAAGCATAAAACGGGGGATACAGTTGAACCAACATGCATGGAGAACGGAGCCCAGCGACCGTAAGGGTAATACATGTGAAAAGTTGAGGAGACCACCTGAGGCAATGATCAAAATAAACATGGATACTATTGTTGGCCAAGCTGGGGTAGTTGTGGTGGCTGTAGCCATAGATGCAACATGATCTTGGCTTGGAGGCTAGGTAAAAAATATCTCAAGTTCATTAGTAATGGAGGAAGAGTTGGCTAGAATCATGCTAGCAAAAGGAAAAGCTCAACCACAAAGATGGATACAAGTGTTAATTGAGACGAGCAACAACATAGAAGTAAAAGTACTAGAAGAGGAGGTATTTGACTACCCATGATTTGCTTACTAGAGAAGTAAATGGAAGAGGGAGAGGGCAGATAACTTCATACCGCAGTTCAGAGGCTGCCAAAGCAATCTAGTAGTAGATGGTTTGAATAAGTTGCATCCCAAAAGTAGCTCGATCCAATCATACTATGGAAATCCACTGGATAATATTGTGGGAGATTAGATTAATGAGAAAAATGTAAACCTGGGTTCTAATGAACCAGGTGGACTGCATGAAAGACCATCCTGTAACAATTAATTAGAAGTTGCATAAATAAAGATGTTGTCCTTTTCTCAAAAAGAAGTTATTTATTTGGTATCAAATGTAGTTCTAAACATCACTGATCAAGATTTGTATGATATTACAGACTAGCATCCAATGTCTATATTATGTCACATATCCAGACACAATTCATATCATTAAGTAATAGTAGTGTACAAAGAGATCAAGTTTAGATATTGGTTCAATATGTATAAAAAATTACTGATGTTGAGTTTGAACATATCATTGAATCATATTTAGGTCATGATTGTATAATGTTGGAGATCCATCTTTAAAAGGTTCAATGAAGGCACATTCGTGGTATATAATATTTATTAACCATATATGTGGGATAAAGGTGGAAACTTGGTTTACTATACGTTAAACATGTTGAATATGAGCTAGATAGAGACTTAAATCATAAATGATCAAGGTTGAGAATTAAATAACATTATTCATTTCAAAAGTTCAAAAGGTATGCATTTTCCTTATATAACAAGAGTTATGATTAGAATTAGGTCATGACACTATTTTTTGTGGAAATTTGATAGTTTTTGCGTCCATATGGAATTTGATATGTATACTTTTAGAGAAAGAATCATTTTTCTAGAGACTTCATAAGATATGGATATTTCTTGGAATATTCATCAAAAAAGACAAAATACTATTATTGAAAAAATTGTTGGTCGTTGGATGGTGGCCATACCTTGATTGGGCTGACAATTTGAGAGCCCGTGTATATCAATTAGACAAATAGAGAAAGGGACATGTATATAGCGATTAGGGCCTCCCAAGAAGGATCACCCTAGATCTAAGGGTGTATAGTCATCTTCTCCAAGCATTTGGATCAGGTGCGGTCATAGAGGCAACCCATGTTGGTGCCAAGGGAGTAACATGAAAATGGGTTCATACTAGTACATTTTGGACCGTTGGTGTCACTTTCCTCAACGTTAGTTCTTACAGGAAATTGACACTACATGCCTATACCGTCGGTAGGAATAACATAAATGTCATTACTGGTCATGTATTTATGATTTAGAAAAAACACCAGTACCACTTTTATTATCATGTCAAATTCTTTGTGATGAAAAAACATCTCAGATAGCCCATAAAATTCAAATTTTTAGAGAAACAAATTTGACAAAGGCCTATTGCTTTGGTTTTAGGAAAATTGACGCCAAAGCCTTTCTTGTGAAATGAGTTTTGCCTAAAACAAGGCCCTGTCATTGTTTTAATGCCAAAAAAACCAATGCCACAGATCACACCCTCTGTGGAAAAGCTTACCTCTAAAATGTAGTGTTGTTAGTTTTTTCGCCAAAAGATCCGACGACATAGGGTTCTCGCCACGTGCCCCAAAAAAATATTTCCACCAAATTTAGTTGTGTCGTTGGTTTATTTTTAGAAACCGAAGCATAAAGTCTTAGAGATGTGCTTTTTTATTATTAATGATAAGTACATATGATGTCAAATATTTCTAATAAGATGATATAGATTGAAATATGTCACCAGTTTCTTTTGAGAAATTTACAAGACATGGCTTAGAGAGATTGGAGTTATTAAATAGGGATAAGTAGATATGGAGTCAATTTCATGGAAGATAATTGACGATATAGATTGAGATATGACGTCAGTTTCTATTAGAAAACTAAAGACACATGGCGTAGCAAGGTTGGAGTCTTTTTAATAGGGATAAGTACATATAGTGTTAGTTTTTAGAAGACAATCAATGGCATAGATTTAAGATATGTTATAAATTTCTAACAGGAAATCGATGACACATGGGTTAGAGAGCTTGGAGTTATTTAATAGGGATAATGACATATCGTGTCGATTTTTATAAGATAACCAATGACATAGATCTGACTTAGTTGTCATTTTGTCTTTGACAACCGATGACTAATGTCTTAGTCATCAGTTGTTGCTAACAACCAATGACTAAGTTTGTAACGACCCCGCCTTCTGGTAACCCCCAATTAAGGGAGATCCGAAGGTCAGAGTCATTAATCAATTAACAGGATCAAAGATTCAACAAATAATCAAAGATAATTATGAAATTCTACTAACTAAACTGAAATTTGGTAGAAAAATAAAACTTTGTTTACCTTTTTAAAAACTTTGGAGATCTATCTATCCACAGCTCGATTTATTCTATCTAATCCTCCTTGCAACTTATTTCTCAATTTCACAATGTGTCGTTTTACTGTTTGTACTTTCAGGATTATGCCTAAAATGCCGACAAACAAAACGTTGGTCAACAATTGTTGGTATGTGGAGGCAACCAAAATTTCACAATTAAGTCTAACAATTTAAATATTGCAATCAAGATACTTAACAAGTCAATTTACATTTTCCATGTGACATTCCCCACCGCTTTTGCCCTAACCCTAGAATTGACTTAAGGCCACCTTCTCAATCCTGAGCTTGGTGCCTAGGAGTCACCTCTCATGGTGCTCCATAGTCATGCCTCATAGACCACCTTCTCATTCCCGAGCTTGGTGTCTAGGGTCACCTCTCATGGTGCCCATTGATCTACCCTCCTGGGCCTGACCTTTATGGAATCTTCCATCAGGGTGGCATGTAGGTGTGGGAATACACATTTAAATTAAATTGTGATAGTCATAGTCACTTTATAATTGCAATATGAACATCCAAATAGTTTAGTTGCATTCAATGTGATTAAACGTCTGGGAATCCGTCAGGAAACTAAAGCGGTTATTCATAATTAACCACATACCTGTTAAGCAGACTCGAATGTAGAAATAACCAATCAATTAGGAATCAAGCAAGCACACACACAATTATTCCTAAAAAGACATCCAATATTTCTATCATTAATCATGTCATCATGATCTATCACTCCTAATTGTTTTCTAGGGTTATTACTCCCTTTTTAGGGTTTTAACCATAATTAGGGTTTCACTTCCTTTACCTTAATTTTATCAAATATCCATATAACCCTAATTATCTTGTCTTATTTTCTATTAAGATCCTTAAGATCAGGTTTGGACCACGAAAACCCTAATTTATATCTTTTCATTTCTTTTTCTCTAACTTAGGGTTTCTAAGCATCTTAACCATTATATTAGGTTTTAAAACACTAAACTTTGCAATTCTATTATCCAAAACAGGTTAAAAACCATCTTAATCATTAATCAAGTTATACATGCTCGAATTAACCTAACTGCAAGATTAAATATATCTTTTATCAATAATTAGAGTTTCTACCACAAATTAATACACTTTCTATTCAAAATAGGCACTTTTGTAAAAACATGCAGATTTAGGTGTCCAAACCATTTTTAATGTATTCCTTGTATTTTTTTGATCATTTTTCATGTATTAACTTTTCTCATATGAGTTTCCTAGCTCAAGATACGATTTTTACGAAAAACCCTTTTAAATGCTTATTTGCTATTTTCTTGGAAAAAGCAGGATCGCCTGATCCATGGTCTGCGGATCCACTGAGGATCCAAAGGCGGTGGATACACGTGCCCTTAACATTGCAAACAACAGAGCCAAAAGACATAAATGTCCTTACCTTTACTGAAGGCGCGGAGGGGTACTTTGGTCATAAGCCACAGAACTCCGTCTTCAACCTCGCGTCGAGGTACATCAACTCTGCGATCAACTCAGACGTTGACTCCGAGCTCTCGATCCTCTTTGCTTGTGCTGAACGGCTAGGGAGCTCCGCCTCCCTTCCTCAAAGTCAGCCACTAGTTCAATTCCACACCACAAGCACGCTGAGACTGCCTCCTTACTCGTCGGACTCCGGCGATGTATGCTACTGAAACAGGGGTGAAGGACGAGGTAGTCGGAGCAATTAAGGGCATAGGTTTGTTCTTCGCAGCAATCCACAGCGATTGGGATAGAAAAAATAGGTGTTGGTTCCCTCGCACACCCTCCCCTTTATATAGGGTCGAGGCAAGCTTGCGTGATTTGGGTGTTTCCCAAAACCTCGACCAATCCTAGTCGAACCGGGGACCTTCCCCTGCGGTTTCATCTCCCAACTCCAAAGGGACTGAAAATAGCTTTGCACATCCACTGGATTGCAAGAAATATGGGATGGAAAATCCTTCTATTACTAGCAGAGTCCCACTTCGCGTGGAACTGGACGATGAGCGTCCATCATTGGATTGAGATCCAACGGACCTCATTCCTCACGTTCAAACAAAGGAAATATCTATTTCTTTTAATTCAGAATTAATTCCCAAATTGAAGATAACTTGCAAAATTGATTTCTCCCAAACCATAACTCATTTCTTTCTCAAATTTTAAGGGAAAGTTCCTTTTAATATTTCCTAGCTTGGTACGAAATTTGGGAAGCAAATTGCAATGGATGAGAAGGCTTCCTTCTCTCCCAAGTTATCTTATTAATTAATCCAAATTAAATTATATTCCTTCTTCCTTTGTGATTATCTTATTGTTTTGGGTCCCTTGGACCTCAAGAAATCATAAAGGCATGAATTCCCATATTGGGGAATATTTGTTTGCCTTTATCTTCTTTTAGTTGTCAATTTTTCATATTTCTCTTTTATTAATCAATTTCTTTTCCTTTTAATTCTCTCTTCTTTTCAATTGGGCTCAATGACCAACAAAGCCCACAATCAAACAAGCAAGGCCATTTCACACGAAATCCTTCACAAAACAAAGAAAGGGATTTCATTTATCCATTGAAAGAGAAATACACTTCATTTACATATTCAAGAAATTAAGGTTATAACATCCTCCCCTCCTTATAGGAATTTTGCCCTCAAAATTCAAACAATCAAACAAACAATTTAGGGTATGTTTTCTCCATGTCTGCCTTTAGCTCCCATGTGGCCTCATCCTCTCCATGGTTCTTCCAAAGAACCTTTACCATCTCTATATTCTTGCATCTGAGCTCTTTCACCTAGGTATCTAGAATCCACAAAGGTGACCCAGGATAAGTCAGCTTCCCTTGAAGCTCAATAGGTTCAATGCTCAGCACATGGCTCAGATCTTACACATATCGCTTCAAGTTACACACGTGAAACACAACATGCATCATGCTATACTGAGGGGGTAACGCCAAACAGTATGCAGCTTCACCAATCCATTCCAAAACCTCAAATGGACCCACGTATTGGGGACTCAGCTTTCCTATGTTCTTAGCTATAGATCGGAGAGGTCAGATTTTCAAAAACACATGCTCTCCCACAGTGAAGTGCACATCGGTCCGCTTTGCATCAACATACAACTTCTGTCGATCCTGGGCTCTCTTCAGCCTTTGTTTGATCAAAGCCACTTTATCATCATACACTAGGAGCTCATCTGACCTCAACAAGGTCCTTTCACCCACATCATCCCAGTGAAGTGGGGTCCGACACGGTCTTCCATACAAAGCTTCATACGGATGCATCCCGATACTGGATTTGTAGCTATTGTTGTAGGCGAATTCTGCCAATGGTATGTATTGCTCCCATGAGCCACCCCAATCGAGCACACAAGCTCTCAACAGATCTTCCAAGGTCTGGATTGTCCTTTCTGTCTGATCATCTGTTTGGGGGTGATAAGCGGTACTAAACTTTAACCTGGTACCAAGTTCCTTTTGAACTTGCTTCCATAACTTGGAAGTGAACTTTGGGTCTATCTGAAATGATCGATCCTGGTACACCATGCAATGGCACTATCTCTACGATATACAGCTCAGCTAGGTACGTCACCTTAGCAGTGGTCTTCAAGGCAAGGAAAGGTGTCGACTTGGTAAGACGATCTACCACGACCCAGATCGCATCATGACCCTTCTTGGTCCGGGGTAGCCCCACCACAAAATCCATGGTGATTTGCTCCCATTTCCACTTTGGAATTTCTATCGACTGTAAAAGTCCGCCGGGTCGTTGGTGTTCAACCTTCACCATCTGGCATGTAAGACTACTGGCCACCCATGACGCAATGTCTTTCTTTATTCCTGGCCACCAGAAAAACCGTTGCAGGTCCTTGAACATCTTAGTAGTTCCTGGGTGTACTGTATATTTGGATCCATGGGCTTCTTGCAGAATACGCTCCTTTATTGGTGAATCCATAGGGACCCATATGTGATTCTCAAACCTGATTCCTCCATCTACTCCTACAGATAGACGAGTCTGTGGCTTCATCATTACACCTTTCATCTTGTCTAGCTCTCCACTGGTCAACTGTGCAGCTATGATCTCACTCAACAACTCAGATTGAATCTGGATATTAGCCAACCGAATTCGATCCTCTAACGGTTGTGGAGTCCATTCCACAAGCTCCTCCAAACTCTTCCACTGACAGGATAGAACAGCTGCACACTTAATCTGTTTCTGGCTCAACACATCAGCCATGACATTCACCTTACCAGGATGGTAGGCGATGGTGAAGTCATAATCCTTCATGTACTCCATCCATCGTCATTGTCGTAGGTTCAGATCTCTCTGTGTCAGTAGGTATTTCAAACTCTTATGGTCGGTGAAGATCTCAAAGGTAGCACCGTACAGGTAATGCCGCCATATCTTCAAAGCATGGATGATAGCAGCTAATTCCAGGTCATGTGTCGGGTAATTCACCTCATTTGGCTTGAGCTGTCGGGAAGCATATGCAACCACATGCCGATCTTGTTCCAACACACAGCCAAGTCCCATCTTGGAAGCATTAGTGAATATCATGAAACCCTCATTGCCATACGGTAGAGTCAACACAGGAGCAGTGGTCATCTTCTCCTTCAATTCTTGGAATCGAGCTTCACATACGTCTGACCACACGAACTTCACATCCTTCCGGGTCAATATGGTCAGTGGTAAAGCAGTCTTGGAGAAATCCTTGATGAAGCGACGGTAGTATCCTGCCAACCCCAAGAAGTTGCGAATCTCAGAGGGGTTCTTCGGTGCCGGCCAGTCTTGAACTGCCGATACTTTGGCTGGATCTATGGCGATTGTTCCTCATGAGATGATGTGTCCAAGAAACATGACTCGGTCCAAACAAAACTCACATTTCGAGAACTTTCAGAAAAACTTATGCTTTCTCAGGATATTAAGGACTGTACCCAGGTGGTCACGGTGTTGGGCTAGGTCATCCGAGTACACCAAAATGTCATCTATGAACACTATCACAAAAGTGTCAAGGAAAAGTTGGAACACACTATTCATGAGGTTCATGAAGACACTAGGTGCATTGGATAATCCAAACAGCATGACCACAAACTCATAGTGGCCATAACGGGTTCTGAAAGCCGTTTTGGGTATATCCTCACTTCTCACTCTTACATGGTGGTATCTTGGTCTCAAATCGATCATAGAAAAGACTCAAGCTGATTTGAGTTGGTCAAATAGGTCATCGATTCTAGGCAAAGGATACTTGTTCTTAATGGTTGCTTGATTTATCATTCGATAATCAATACACATCCGAAGCGACCCATCCTTCTTTTTCACAAAGAGAACTGGTGCTCCCCATGGTGATGTACTAGGTCGGATGAATCCTTTATCCAACAACTCTTGCAACTAGGTTTTCAACTCAAGCAACTCAGCAGGGGCCACTTTATAGGGTGCTTTAGATATAGGGTTAGTCCCGAGAGCTAACTCAATCAAGAAGTCTACCTCCCTCTCAGGGGGAATTCCTAGTAGATCATCCGGAAACACATCTGCATACTCCCGAACCACCTCAATTTCCTCTATGGATTGCCCCTTAACGTCAGGTGCGATAATTATGGCTAGGTAGTCTCGACAACCCTTGGATAGCATATGTTCAACTTTCAAAGCGGATATGTAAAGACTGGTTGTCGCATCTTTCCTTCCTCGAATGGTGAAGTGTGGATAGCCGGTCTTCCTAATGAGAATCTTCTTCTCTCTACAGTCAATATGGGCCCTATAGGTGGAAAGCCAGTCCATACTGATGATTACATCAAAATCATTCATATCGAGAAGGATGAAGTCAGTGGGAAGCTCATGGTTCAGATACTTAACTGGAAAAACTAGGATTTTCAAAAGAGAGGTATAAATACGACCACTCAGGGTTGTAACATCCAAAACATAACCCAAATCCTTGATATCCAAACCAAGCATAGTTGCCAGATTTCTCGAAATAAAAGTATTAGTAGAACCAGAATCCAAGAGTGCTTTTACATTTTGTCCCATGACTTCCAGCAAGCCTACATAGTTATTCCATATCAGAAAGCTACTACATGGTCTACTGAACTAAAAGGAAAAACTATATGGGTTATTACCCTCAATCAACTAATTAGCATTCGCCCGAGATTCTTCATTGTCGATGGCGAACACTCTAGCTTGTCTCCTCTCTCCAGTTGGAGGTGCTCCGGCTGGTGCTCCTACTGGGGGTGCTGCAGCCACTGGCTGTGCTGCCACAGGCTGTGACCCCAAAGGTCCTCTTGGGTCATGCTGAGGGCAGTTGGCGATGAATTGTCCCTCTTGTTGACATATGAAACACACCTTCTTCTCAAAGCGACACTTCCCAGGATGTGCCCGTCCACAGGTGCGACACTGCTGGAAGTGACCACGGGGCTTGCCTTTGTGCCCATGCTTGTTCTTGTTGTGGTTGCGTCCTTGTCCCTTCTTGTGTTCATTCCTCTTCCCTTGAACTCCTTCAGTGAAACCCAAGAACCCTTTGGATTGGTTTTGTGAAGGCATCACCGTCCTTTCCATGTCCAAGGCGGTGTTATAGGCTTCAGTGAAGGTCTTTGGCTTACTAGCCATCACATGAGGCTTGATGGCAGGGTGTAGACGTTCCACGAAGTGGTCCACCCTCCTCTCTTCATCCAACATGTGTCCGAAACATTCCAGGAGGCGGAACCTATGACCGAAGTCCGCAACTGAAGAGATTCCTTGAACCATACTAGTGAACTCTCTTTCTTTCTCCTTCTTTGCTGAGATGGGGAGGAATCTGGCGGTGAAGATGGTCTTGAAGTTAGTCAATGCCATCGGTTCCTCACTTAGGTCTCTTCTCGTGATATGGTTCTCCCACCATATCTTGGCTGCACATTCTAAAATGTGAGTAGCAAACAGAACCTTCTTATTTGACTGCACCTCGAGCATACGGAACCCATTCTCGACTGCAAGTAGCCAAGCTTCAGCCTTGTCGACTACTTCCGACCTGTCTTCTCCCCAGAACTTCTCGACGTTCAGCTTGATGAAGTCTAGGATGGTGGCTCCAATACGAGGACGAACAGGAAGTGGCTCACCATTCTCGGCCCTAGCTATGTCCCTAAGGGCCAGGGCAGAGATAGCTTCAGTCAATTGCTTTTGCTATTCCATCCAAACTGCATCTGTTGTGTGAACCACCATGGTTGGTTCTTGACCACGTGGCTGGTCCTCCTCCATTCGGGCTTCCTCTTCATGCACCTTATATTCCTCATATTCTGGTCCTTCCCCTTGCTCTCGGTTGATGTCGGGCATTGGTTCAGGGTTGGGAGCCACATGCACAACTTCCTCATGCCTCTTTCTCTTCTTAGAGGTTTCTCCACCATGGTTCCGCTTCCTCTTCTTAGAGGATCCATTCTCCTTATGAGGTGAAAAAGGGATAGCCACGACTTTTGTACGAGCCATCTGAACAAGCACACAAAAGACTTTTAGTCTATAATTTAACCCTTTATACTTATGTCAATGACATCTTAATTACATATATTTTATTAAATTGGTGGAGGATCCCTTAGACCTTATCAACCTTAACCCATACCTCAAGAGGGTGAGGAAGAGAGAGAAAAACCCTAATCCTTAAAATCCTTAACAGAATTTGAGTTGAGAAAGGATGAATAAGATGAGAGAGTCCTAAAGGTATCTTATTTCGAGTCATATCCTAAGACATCGGCCAGGCAGTCACACAATCCAGGAGTCCTTTTATTCTGACTAGTGGTGCAGAGGAAAATCTTGCCAGCCCCCGGAAGTGATCCTTTTCTAGACACCTCAATCTTTCGGACACTCCTCTAATAACTCCCTCGGTTCTATGGAATTTGTAAAATTCAATAATTATTAATGATTAGATGGAGAACCTATGCTCTGATACCAATTGTAACGACCCTGCCTTCCGGTAACCCCCAATTAAGGGAGATCCGAAGGTCAGAGCCGTTAATCAATTAACAGGATCAAAGGTTCAACAAATAATCAAAGATAATTATGAAATTCTACTAACTAAACTGAAATTTGGTAGAAAAATAAAACTTTTTTTACCTTTTTAAAAACTTTGGAGATCTATCTATCCACGGCTCGATTTATTCTACCTAGTCCTCCTTGCACCTTATTTCTCAATTTAACGATGTGTCATTTTACTGTTTGTACTTTCAGGATTATGCCTAAAATGCCGACAAACAAAACGTCAGTCAGTAATTGCTGGTATGTGGAGGCAACCAAAATTTCACAATTAAGTCTAACAATTTAAATATTGCAATCAAGATACTTAGCAAGTCAATTTACATTTTCCATGTGACATTCCCGACCGCTTTTTCCCTAACCCTGGAATTGACTTAAGGCCACCTTCTCAATCCCGAGCTTGGTGCCTGGGAGTCACCTCTCATGGTACTCCATAGTCATACCTCATAGACCACCTTCTCATTCCCGAGCTTGGTGTCTAGGGTCACCTCTCATGGTGACCATTGGTTTACCCTCCTGGGCCTGACCTTTATGGCATCTTCCATCAGGGTGGCATGTAGGTGCGGGAATACACATTTAAATTAAATTGTGATAGTCATAGTCACTTTATAATTGCAATATGAACATCCAAACAGTGTAGTTGCATTCAATGTGATTAAACGTCCGGGAATCCGTCGGGAAACTAAAGCGGTTATTCATAATTAACCACATACCTGTTAAGCAGACTCAAATGTAGAAATAACCAATCAATCAGGAATCAAGCAAGCACACACACACAATTATTCCTGAAAAGACATCCAATATCTCTATCATTAATCATGTCATCATGATCGATCACTCCTAATTGTCTTCTAGGGTTATTACTCCCTTTTTAGGGTTTTAACCATAATTAGGGTTTCACTTCCTTTACCTTACTTTTATCAAATATCCATCTAATCCTAATTATCTTGTCTTATTTTCCATTAAGATCCTTAAGATCAGGTTTGGACCATGAAAACCCTAATTTATATCTTTTCTTTTCTTTTTCTATAACTTAGGGTTTCTAAGCATCTTAACCATTATATTAGGTTTTAAAACCCTAAACTTTGCAATTATATTATCCAAAATAGGTTAAAAACCATCTTAATCATTAATCAAGTTAAACATGCTCGAATTAACCTAACTGCAAGATTAAATATATCTTTTATCAACAATTAGAGTTTCTACCACAAATTAATATACTTTCTATCCAAAATAGGCACTTGTGTAAAAACTTGCAGATTTAGGTGTCCAAACCATTTTTAATGTATTCCTTGTATTTTTTGATCATTTTTCATGTATTAACTTTTCCTATATGAGTTTCCTAGCTCAAGATACGATTTTTATATGAAAAACCCTTTTATATGATTATTTGCTATTTTCTTGGAAAAAAGCAGGATCGCCTGATCCATGGTTCGCGGATCCACTGAGGATCCAATGGGTGTGGATACATGCACCCTTAACATTGCAAACAACAGAGCCAAAGGACGGAAACGTCCTTACCTTTACTGAAGGCGCGGAGGGGTACTTTGGTCAAAAGCCATGAAACTCCATCTTCAACCTCGCGTCGAGGTACAACAACTCCGCGGTCAACTCAGACGTTGACTCCGAGCTCTGGATCCTCTTTTCTTATGACGAACGACCAGGGAGCTCCACCTCCCTTCCTCGAAGTAGGCCACCAGTTCAATTCCACACCACAAGCACGCCGAGACCGCCTCCTTACTCGTCGGTCTCCGGCGATGTATGCTACTGAAACAGGGGTGAAGGACGAGGTAGTTGAAGCAATTGAGGGCACGGGTTTGTTCCTCGCAGCAATCTACAGCGATTGGGATAGACAAAATAGGTGTTGGTGCCCTCGCTCACCCTCCCCTTTATATAGGGTCGAGGCAAGCTTGTGTGATTTGTGTGTTTCCCAAAACCTCGACCAATCCTAGTCGAACCGGGGACCTTCCCCTGCGGTTTCATCTCCCAACTCCAAAGGGACTGAAAATAGCTTTGCACATCCACTAGATTGCAAGAAATCTGGGATGGAAAATCCTTCTGTAACCAGCAGAGTCCCACTTCATGTGGAACTGGATGATGAGCGTCCATCGTTGGATTGAGATCCATCGGACCTCATTCCTCACGTTCAAACAAAGGAAATATCTATTTCTTTTAATTCAGAATTAATTCCCAAATTGAAGATAACTTGCAAAATTGATTTCTCCCAAACCATAACTCCTTTCTTTCTCAAATTTTAAGGGAAAGTTCCTTTTAATATTTCCTAGCTTTGTACGAAATTTGGGAAGCAAATTGCAATGGATGAGAAGGATTCCTTCTCTCCCAAGTTATCTTATTAATTAATCCAAATTAAATTATATTCCTTCTTCCTTTGTGATTATCTTGTTGTTTTGGGTCCCTTGGACCTCAAGAAATCATAAAGGCATGAATTCCCATATTGGGGAATATTGGTTTGCCTTTATCTTCTTTTAGTTGTCAATTTCTCATATTTCTCTTTTATTAATCAATTTCTTTTCCTTTTAATTCTCTCTTCTTTTCAATTGGGCTCAATGACCAACAAAGCCCACAATCAAACAAGCAAGGCCATTTCACACGAAATCCTTCACAAAACAAAGAAAGGGATTTCATTTATCCATTAAAAGAGAAATACACTTCATTTACTTATTCAAGAAATTAAGGTTATAACAAAGTTCCACT
Organism: Alisma plantago-aquatica; assembly: GCA_963693085.1. Classification (NCBI taxonomy): domain Eukaryota; kingdom Viridiplantae; phylum Streptophyta; class Magnoliopsida; order Alismatales; family Alismataceae; genus Alisma; species Alisma plantago-aquatica. The sequence continues at coordinate 423,342,428 of OY856414.1, read as the reverse complement.
TAATAGCACCTAAAAAATTTCTTTACCCCATTTCTCTTTTTAATCATTATTATACCTAGCTAGCTCTGGTGATTTTACTATTGTTGCCGCCTCTACCATTTCTACTGCTTCTCATCCTCCTCTGTTGAGGATCTTTTGCTCCTCATACATTTCTACTCTGTGTTTTCCATTGCTACTCTCTACTTCTCTGCCTCCTCTAAAGCTCTTGTGTCACTCGGCCTACTCTCCTCCTCCACTGGATCTCCACCTTTATTGAAGCTATGCCACCACTTCACCTACTCTCTTCCACTTTGCCTACTCTCTTCTGCTCCTCCTCTACTAGACCAGTGAACACTACTGTGCCATCACTACCACAGCCATTACTACTGCTTCAATGAAGTGATCCTCTCCGCCTTATCATTTTTGGGAACCCACACTAGGGTTTAGGTTAGCTAGATAACCTATGTATCCATTCCCATGAATTAATTACTATTGCCTAGTTACTTAATTACTTTATTTAATAGGTTGAGTATATTGAATATGTTGCTAATGACATTAGTTGAATATGTTGTTAGTGAATATGTTGAATATTTGCTTAATTGCTCTATCATCATGCAGAATGTTGAATATGTCGTTAGTGAATTGTACCCTACATGAATGTTGGATATTGTTTTTAATTAGTGAATTTTACCCTACATGAATGTTCTAAATCATGGCATTGACCTAGAAACCCATACAAGATTTACTCATTAGGAATAAATCTTGGATAATCCCCCTGTTTGGGACTGTTCTTAAACTCTTAATCTCACCTAGGATGTAAGTGTATAATTTGTATTCATTTTCCATAATGTTCTATCAACACTTCCTCATTTGTTCTCTAAGTACATATGTAGGTGGGTATTTTCCCATTTGCATCGATGTACTTGGAGAACTGTAGGGAAATGCTTCCAAAATATTCTTGTAAACCAAATACACAACATAAACTTACTAGAGAGATTAGCTGTTCATGAATGGGATAGATGGTACACATTCATTACTAAACCCTAAAACCTAATTTATAAACCCTAAATCTTAAATCCTAATTTGTAAACCATAAATCTCTAAACTCTAATCTCTAAACCTCAATATCTGAATTCTAATATCTAGATACCTGAACTAATTCTCATTTTCTCTGTGATCATAGAATGGATCTATCATGGATGTGCATTTCAAATCGCTGCACCCTGGAGTTTGCTACTAGTCCTGATCAATGTATAAGATTTATAAAGGAACATAGGAAACAACATGAAGATATGTTCTATTGTCAATGTAGGAATTGGAATAACAACTTAAAAGTCGACATTGTTGACAAAATAAAAAATCATGTCACGTGCAACAAGATTGTACAAGGCTATACATAATTGTAATGGACTGGAGAGATTCCTACTATGAGAGAAGTAGATGTCGATAGCAGTACTTGTGTTGAACAAGAAATTTTCGATGATGATGTAGATGTGAATGAACTAATTCTGATAGAAATGGTTGATGTAATGCTAGATAGTTGTGGGCTAAATATTACTGAACCATCTTCCTTATTTAGAAACATTGTGTATGATGTTAGGTGACCATTTTACTTATGTTGTACTAAGTTTATGAAGTTGGGCACTGTGTTGAGATTATAGACTCTGAAGTGTAACAATAGATGAAGTGACAAAAGATTCTCATTTTTGTTGTCTATGTTGAAAGAAATTCTTCTAGAAGGCAAGGATCTTTAAATCTCATTATACAAGTTATATAAAATGTTTTGTCCAATGGGAATGAAGGATAAGAAGATACATGCATGCAAGAATGACTTGTGTTATTTCAAAACGATTATATCGATTTGAAAGATTTTTCAAAATGTGGGGCGCAAGGTACAAAATGACAACTTTGGGTAATTCCAAAGCTAGCTCTCATGCCAAGGTGATGTGTTATATACCTATAATGCCATGGTTTCAACGCTTGTTTTATAATACCATGGGTGCATACAATTTATCTTTCCATGAAGAGGTATAGAAAAACAATGATGGGATCCTATGTCATGCGTCTGATTCCCCACAATGGAAGAAAATTGATTTAATGTACCCTAAATTTGGTGAATAAGTAATGAACCTAAGACATGGGATTTGTATCGATGGGATGAATCCCTAAGGAACATTTAGTAACCAACATAGCACTTGGCCTATTATGATTGTTATATACAATCTTCCTCCCTAGTTGTGTATGAAAAATAAGTACACCATATTGTTCTTGTTGACATCCGACCCCAAACAACCTGGCAGTGATATTGATATTTTTCTTGAACCTCTAATTGATGACTTAAAGAAACTCTGGGGAGAAGGTGATATGACCTATGATGCTTTTCTTGAGAGACATTTTGTTTGCATGCTATATTGCTTTGAACTATTAATGACTTTGTAGCATATGGTAATTTATCAGGATACAATGTAACAAGATTCAAATCATGCCCTATATGTGAGGAAAACTATGATTCAATATCATTAAAACATGGCACCAAAACTATAGATCTTGGTCATTACCAAAGGTTGCACAAAGCATTTAATGGATCAACTAAGGAATAGAGTGCCCCTAAACCTATATCAGGGGAGGTTGTTTTTTGAAAGAGTAAAAGACTTTATCAATGCATTTGGTAAGAGATGAGAATGTACTATTCCCACCCAAAGTGAAAAATCTTTATTCAAGAAGAGTTCAATATTTGGGAATCTTCCTTATTGGAGTTATTTGGCACTTAGTCATAGGAACAATGTCATGCATGTTGAGAAAAATGTTTGTGATAACATCATTGGTGCTCTGTTGAATATAGAAGGTAAGACTAATGATGACATAAAATCTAGAATTGACCAACATGAAATGGGTACAAGGAAAGAATTAACAACAAAAGTTAGAAATGATCAAAAAACATATTTACGCCCTACTTGTTGCATGTTGTCTGAACAGGAGAAGAAATCTTTTTGTGAGTGCTTGCTTATTTTTAAGGTAGCACATGGATACTCTTCCAATATCCATAGATTGGCATCAACAAAGGATATGAAGCTGATAGGTCTTAGATATCATGATTGTCACACTCTAATTCATCAAATATTACTAGTGTCTATTGAATCTATACTATTGAAGCATGTAAGGTTTGCATTCACCATGCTTTATTTCTTCTTCAACACTTTATGAGAAAAGTTATTGATCCTGAGAATCTTGATAAGTTCCAAAGAGAAGTGGTCATTACCCTGTGCCAACTTGATATGTATTTTCCTCCTACATTCTTTGATATCATGGTGCATCTTGTTGTCCATTTGACTAGCAAAGTGAAAATGCTGGGTCCTATTTTCTTGGATTGGATGCATCCTTTTGAATGGTACATGAGTGTTTTTAAAGGTGATGTTCAGAACAATTATCGCTCCGAAGGGAGTATTATTGAGAGCTATCTGGATAGGGAGGTTATGGACTTTTGTATTGACTTTTTGAGTTCTAATGAAGCTCCTGCCAATGAAAAGAATATTGCCTATATTTTGACAAAGGGACTTAGGAGCATGAGTGAAAGTAATTAGTCGTGAGACATGTGAAGAAGCACATTTGTGATGCTTTACACAACATCAATGAAGTAGATATTTATATTACCAAACATACCAATTTTATCCAGATAAAAATTCCTTGACCTAGCTTAATGTGAATTTCTAGAGAGCACAATAGGAAATTTATTAGGTAGTCTGAAGATAAAGTTTGTGCCAACTATCTCAAACACTAAATAATTTTGTGTAAATATCAAATTGCTCAACTTTAAACCAAAAATGAATGTTATGTTTAACAAAGGGTTTGACATAAATGGATTTTCATATTTTAGAAAATGTCAAGATGATAAGAGTATCATCCAAATAGTGGGATCACCCTTCAAGAGTTTTCATTATATTTTTCTAGCATGAAGGATAAGAGTCCACGTAAAGCTAAATGTCTTATTATAGAGTCATTGAAAATATATGGGAGTTTTACTACACAAATTTTAGAGTTCCCATCTTTAGATGTAATTGGGTTGATAACACAAAAGGAGTTGTAGTGGATGAATTGGATTTTACATTAGTGAATTTTGAAAAGATTGACAAGAAGGTGGAATCATTCATAATGGAATCACATGCGAAGCAAGTATTTTACTTCGATAGTCATGCAAATGAAAAATGGTATTAATTCTTCATGGGAAAAGGCAGTTCATTCTAGATCCTATAGATGAAGAAGAGTACTATGACAAGTATGATGACTCCAGTTCAATCTCATTTGGCTTGCCAACACCAAATTTTGAATCAAATACTGAATTATATACACATGAAGATAACACAAAATGAATATTAATTGATCAAAGATCCAACCAATAATAGTGGAACATATTTTATTTATTAAATTCCAGATGTGCATTTTACATTCTTTATTACAATTACATATGTTTCATATGATACAAGTACATTTTACATTCTTTATCACTTATATTTCATTCTTTGATTATTTTAAAATGACATTTTCTATATGATGTATGACCATGAGGATGAACACCATGATGATGTGCAACAAGAGGATGATCACAATGGTGGTGTAAGTTGTATTATTTTATTACATGGATTTACATTTTAAACTATCTATCATAATTATTACATAGATGTTCATTTTACAATCTCTACCATTTATATGTGTTTCTTGACAATTTTAGGATGAGCATCCTAAGGATGTGCACCTTTAGTATGTACACACTGAGGATCTTACTGGATTTGCAAAATAACAACATGATTGTGCACGTAGAAGAGGCATCACCTTGTTGAACAAGTTAGTAGTGCAAAGGGGTAATGACCGAAGTTGATTGTTAACTTTGATGATGTAGGAAATCCTATTGCAAAGACTCACAATACTTTCACACAATATCTATGAGTTATTTCTCACAATAGAGTGGATATAATGATAAAATTTGGCATAAAGTTGATCCTTCCACAAAATACTACATATGGAAGGACTTACATGTGAGATATTTTGATTTTAAAGATATTCATTTTTTTAAAATATGCCATGAAGTAGATGAACTTTTGCAGAGCATTGATTGAACTTGATAAAAAATGGCATCGTAAGGCTACTAAGAATTATAGGACAAGTTTGACAAGAGAATACACAATGAGCAACAACTAGAAGAAGTCTACCACTGATCAATGGGCGTATCTTGACCTGAAGGTGTAGGAAGCATTTGTTTATTCCAGACAAATATATGAATTCAAGGTATTAATCCTCCTTTATTACATTATTATGTTGGAAATTTATATGAGAGTATGTGTATGCAGATCTCAACAACTAAGAATCCCCGTATAGTTCATCCTCAATTTCCTCCTCCAGATATTCGACAAGCTAGGTCCTAAGTACAGGGGGCTTGCACTATGGCTAAGTGACTTAGAAGAAGGGCCGAATATGATGGTCCATATTATGGAAGACGTTGCAGGTCAAGCTCACGATACTAGTGTATTCTTGATAGATATTGTGGAGATGTTTACATATGCTTTGTTGAATATAGCTGTGATAGAACTTTGGATATGGTGAGATCTTATGGCTAAATACCTTGTTCTATATATGTTGATCTATTTTCTTATATATTAATTCATACATATATTTTTTGTAGCTACTTATATAGGGTGTGTGGAGAGTTAGCACTACTACCTGATGTGGCATTTCTAGTTCCATCATTGATTACCTGTGTAGATAAAGACCCAAAATCTATTAGTGATTACTGCTCTACCATATTTAAAATATTTTGATAATGCGAGAAAGAATGTGTTATATCTCCTTTCAGTGTTGGGTTAGTTTTAGGCACTTTATTTATAACTTTGACTTTTAAATTTCATTTCATTGTGTATTTTGTGTTTTCTTTTTTTTGCCTTCTTTTCACTCAGTAATAATCATTGGGTGTTTTGGTAATTGCCTCGAGATACTAACTGCATTTAATCTAGATCATTCAGGTGACAAAGTAGACAATGGATGACACACAATGAGAAAGGCATTATTTTTTTTTGTGACTCTAGAGATCAATTTTATTCCTCCCTCCCACTCTCTAGTGCAGGTAAACAGTTCTTGTAGACTTACGGTAGTGCTCATATTGAGCCAAGTAGGATAAACAGAAGTAAAAGCAAAAGAAAAACTACTACTTGCTTGTGCATGCTTTGCAAGTGAGTCAGCAATTTGGTTTTTCTCCCTATTGATATGGTATATATCCATGTCTATCTATTCCTTCATCATGGCTTTGGCCCTGCTCACATAGGGTTTATACTTTTTGATTGTTGTATACTATGGTTTGATTAGAGAGACTGCTTGTGCTGAGTCTGTGGATAGAGTTGTGCGTCCCCTACCACAAATTTCCATGGAGTCTGGCCCATAAATAATGGCTTGACATTAAGCTTCAAGAGCATCAATACTAGTACTTTATTTACCACCTCCAATGAGGCAAACACCCACCTTATCCAAAATATGAAATCCTAGACCCGAAGGCTGGGTCTGAGATTTGAAAGAAGCATCGACCAGGATGAAGTAGTCGAAGTTGGAAATGTTAATAGAGGTAGTGAGAAATGCATGAGGAGTCCTTGTTATTTTACTGAAGGTACTTTGCACTTCACTGATGGTGGTGGCTCTTGTACGAATGAATTTGGCCATGACATATGTAGGTTTCAGAACTCTAGTATGGATTTTCTCATTACGGCTTTGCCAGATATGCCAGCAGGAAACTTGGGGAATAGGAGGATGCGCCATGGATATATTAGTATGTTTAATGATGGACAGAATCTGGGAGTCTTCATCCATATTGAGGAATTCAGTACTCAAACCAAGCTCGAGCCAGACGGGTTTAGAGAAAGGACGGTCATGCAAAGCATGCGGAATACTATCTTCATCATTGTTGCAAAGCTGACATTGGCCGTTGACATCGAAATGGCGGCGACACTTTTCCATGTTAGTAAGAAGATATTTATGTTGTAAGAGCCAAAGAAAAACCTTTGTTCTCACTGGAAGTTTCCATCTCCAGACATCTTTCCACAGACCAGGTGATTGTATTTCCTTGTGTTCATAGATCCAGCGATAGGCTGATCTAGATGATAGCCTTCCATTTTCTTCCTTAGGCCAAGCCCATAAGTCTACTCCATTGGAGTCTTCAGGAGGAGGTAGGGAGTGTATCTTGTCCCAGGTGACAGTAGGGAGGAACTGGTAGATGAAGCCCCAGTCCCACCTTCCTTGGCCTAGGCTGATAGAGCTGACATGAAGAGAGCTCAGATCAGGAGGGACGGTAAAGTTGGGTTGTAAGTCAAGAATTGAGCTGCCATGAAGCCACCTGTCAGTCCAGACATTTGTAGATTTACCATCATTCACCACCTTGTAACATAGGTTTTGGATAACTAAGAGATGTTTTTTGATGAACTACCATGCGGGAGATCCATGACGTTTCGTGATGACACCATTTTAAACATATTTTCCTTTCATTATATGAACCCATGTTCTGTTTGGTTGATGCAGAAACGACCAGAAATTTTTTAGAAGAAGATATTGATTTTGGTTCCTAGCATCTTTAATTCCTAGGCCCCCAATATCTTTGTTACATGTGACCTTTTTCCAGGGTACCAGAGATATTTTCCGCTGCTCCCAGTTGCCTGTCCATAGAAAGCGGTAGACATGCTTGTTTATATCATCACATAGAGTTGGGGAGAGATAGACTGATTGCATAGTATAGCAAGGGATATCTTGGAGTGTCGATTTAGCTAGAGTGATTCGTCCATCAAGGGAGAGATGGCTCATGGTCAAGCCATCCATACAGGACTGAATGTTGGAGATGATATATGTGTGGGTATTCTTATTAACCCACTAGTGCAAGATAGGCACTCCCAAGTATTTTCCAAGGTCCAACATCTAGGGGATCCCAAGTTTCCTACTAATAGTGCAAATCAGGGGCCTAGGAGTGTTTGAGCTGAAGAAACATTTAGATTTGTCAAGAGAGATCACCTGTTCAGATACATTGGTGAATTTATCCAGAATTATTAGGATGGTCTTCGCCTGGTGGATTGAGGCTTCACCCATGAGAAGAATGTCATCAACAAAAAGCACATGGGAAAGCTTAGTGCCTCCTCTTGTTAAGATCATGGGTTTCCAACTACCATTGGTCACATCAAGGGATATAGCCTGGCTAATCTGTTCCATGCAAAGGACGAAGACGTAAGGGCTGATCAGATCACCTTATCTGATGCCTCTCGAGGCTTTGAAAGTTGTAAGGGGTGTACCTTCCCAGAGAATAGATCTGGAGCCTATGGTGATGATTTGCATGATCAACTGACATACTTTATCAGGGAGCCCAATTTTGGTTAGAGTATCATTGATAAAATCCCAAGACATGCGATCAAATGCTTTGGAGAGGTCTAGTTTGATACATGGCTCAATCTTCATCCCAATGCTACAATAACTATCCGCCCACGAGTTGATTCTGACCACAACCCTCTCATCATGACCGACTAGAGCAGAAGAGAAAAGAGTAAGAATGTCTTCCATACCAAAGCAAGATGGAACCTCACACCCTCCTTTCATAAAGATATCATACCAAAGTGGGATGTTGAATCTCATTTCTCAGCAGCCCTCTACAAGTTCCAGGCCACTGTGATGACTTGGGACCAGAAATGGGTAAAGCTACACTACAAAGAGAAAAACTCCTTTCTATGATGCATTAATCAATCCTAGGTAATTTCCCAATAGAATGCCTCGAATTCAACTGACATGCCCATCGCCCTTCAGGCCCAATACAGCAAGCTCCTCCTTAGAGAGGAGGCTGACTGGAAGCAAAAAGCACACATCAACTGTCTAAAGCTAGGCGATGACAATACAAAATTCTTTCATTCGTATGTAAACACTCGTCGTCATCATAATAACATCACTCATTTGAAGGACAACAGTGGCAATTGGGTTTCCTCCTGCAATGAAGTTCAAATCCTTGTCCTCAACTATTTCTCAAGCCTACTCACATCTACTGCATCTCCCCACCCCATTGTGCTTGTCGACTACCCGGGAATCTTCCCTCCTCTACCTGCAGATGTTTTCAGTTCAATTCAGTCTACTCCATTTGTTGAAGAGATAAAAAAGACTCTTTTCCTCATGTCACTGACGAAGGTGCCGGGACCTGATGGTGTCTATAACAAATTCCTACAGAACAATTGGGATCATATTGGCAGCTTGATTGTTCACACCTTCAACAATACCTTCTTGTCTGGTAGAATTGAAGACTCAATGGATGACTCTCTTATGGTTCTAATTTCAAAAACAAAATCTCCAAAAAGTTGTAATGAGCTTAGGCCTATATCCCTTAACAACGGTTGCTTCAAGCTAATCTCAAAAGTCTTAGCAGAACGCATCAAGCCCTTTCTAGATAATTGGATTTATCCTTCTCAATCGGCCTTCATTCCCGGAAGGCTTATTAGTGACAACATCCTTATTATCAGAACATGCTCCTTGAATATTCCAACAATAGAGCTTCATTAAACAATGATTGGGTAAAGAAAAGGGGTGGGTAATTCGGTAATTGTGGTGCACAGACCCACCGCCTGTGCGTCCTCTCCATCTCCAGTATTCATAGAAGTGTCTCCCTGATCAGTTCCCTCGTGTGCAGGAAACTCTAAAGATTGAGCAGTAATGTGAGGTTCTGCTTCTCCATTGTTTGGAATGTCAGATTGAGGGGGTTCCTCAACGAGGTGACCCTTCTTCCTTACTCTGTCAGGGCTCTGAACAAATTGGTATACAATCTTTCTATTTTGTAGCATGACAAAGCCGTTACCTCCTTGACCTTGTCGAAGGAAGGTTGCACACTACTTTGAGTGTTCACCACTAGCAACAACGTTAAAAACTGGGGTATCTAGAGATCCACTAGGTCCTGTTCTACCAGCACAGGTTTCATCCTCACAGAGGATTACGACTGTGTTTGTCTGGGAAGCCGCTGTCTTGGACATGGCTGAATCTTTTTCTTTGGTCTTCTCATTTTGTGAGGCAGTGTTCTTCTTTATAATGAACTGTAGGTTCTACATTCTGCTAAATAACTAGATAGTAGGTCAGCATACCTGCTATAAGAAAATCTAGACATGTCACATTGGTTGTTATAAAAAATCAACTTGTAGATCACATACCGGCCGTGTCTTCAATTTTATCATTAAAAAAATGGCACAACTATTCCAAAATGGTCAGGTTTCCCATCATGGTCATGCTACCAAATGTCCTATAGGATGTATTTTACATCCAATTGATGAGACTTCTGGTCTATAGCATCAGTTTCCTAAAGAAACCAAAGACATAACTTTGAAGATTTTAGAAGGGAAAAATACATATTGAGTCAGTGTAATTGAAGACAGATGTTTGATTATAGTTTGATTGATAGTCAAAGGTATAGAGTGATAATGTGGCACTGATATTGTTCTGATTTGTCACTTTTATGAAAATAAAGACCAACGTTGGAGCTATGTTTTCAATTTCACCTTTCCTCCAAAACCTACACAGAAGGCCCTTAGCTATAGTGTCACCCACTTAGGTGTCGGTGCAAAATTGATGTTATAGGACTATTATAACTGATGCTAAAGATGGTATATGTACTAATATCCAGGAAGCATGCAAGGAGGGCAAACATACTCATTGGACTGTGTGAAAATGATGGTGATCTCAGACCAACCCATAATAAGTTAGGGCACAAATGTCCAAAATGTGACAAAACACTGGTGCCATAGTTACCTGGGGGAGTTGTGGTGCATGTGAACAACGGGTAAAAGTGAATGATAGTAGTAAGTAAGAGAAGGAATGATTTTTTCACACACATTAGAGTAGAGATGGCCAGGCATGGGGCATCATGGCCGCCGACCGGCCGACCACGATGCTAGTTCTGAGTGGAAGTAGGGAGGAGGATGGATGATGTTCTTGGGCCTTTGAATTGTGGAATATTACATGGACCCAAGATCTACATCTCCCCATTATTTGATAAAACTCAAGATGGATAACCAACATGAAAAAAGGATTAACAAAAGAGTTATAAATTCAATTTTTTGTCATTAACATGCAAAATACATAACTTTCCAACCATATATTTTAATCAAGTGAAATTTTCACTGTTAGTTCACGACATTCCATCATGTTCTCATATAAAAACAACTATGGAATCAAGATGATGATGTTTAGGGGTCTCAATAATCCAAAATCATTCCTAAAGTACATTAATGCACTCAACTAAAGATATTTGAGTTCAAGTTGACCATTTCATCAATTAGGAACCATCAATCAAGCATCATGTGATTCAAAGTCATCAAGTTAATGGTGAGAAATATTATTGAATGCAATTGATAAAATAACGAGAGATGATATGAGTAATTAGAAGAGAGAGAAAATGTACTTTGTTAAATCTTCCCCCACCTCAAAAGAAATTTCGTCCCAAAATTAGAACAAAACCTCAAAACATATTCAGAATCCATATTCCATATTATATCCATATTGGTACTCCACATATAGTATCACCATCACTTGAAAATCAATAATGTCCCAATATCCAGAAACCAAGCATCATCTCAAAGATATAGCCACATAGACCGTCTAGATATCACAATATAAAGAAATCACCATGTAGGTCATAAGAATCGAGTGCTTTGATTCATGAGTAAAGTCATGTCATTCAATCGTAACATTTAGGGTTCTACCTTCTACATTGTCCCAAGATGGGTCTATACATCCATAATTCATATTTTGGGTTTTGATAATTTTAGGAGAGCATCATATTTTGGCATCATGTTTTCATACTAAATTCAATGGATAGCCCCACCCTAGTCCCAAAAGATATTATCCTTAATCCATAAATAAAGAGATCAACACAATCATTACTTCCAATTTCTAAGATTTGGGAAAATTAAGGTCATCAATGGTATATCAAGGATGATCTCAAGATCCAATTAGGGTTATCACAATAGTCAAACTGATACCAAGAGCAACGATAAAGAGTCCACATTTTGCAAATCAATTTTCATGAGCCAAGATTTTGATATCCAATATCATAAGTTCAAAAATTTAGAAGCTAGGGTATAGATTCCCATTTAGACTATATGTTTGATCATTTGTTCATAAGCAACAATCTACACAATATCAATGGTAATTTCATTATCGTGGTATTCATAATGTTGATGAATGCTCTAGACCTAGGTATTTATAGGAACTTAGCCATAATATGTGATCAACATCATCATGTTCAACATTATCTTCAAATTTAGTTTTGATATTAAGTTTCAACATCATTAAGATTTGTCCTATTAGATCTTTAGGTGAAAAACATCAAAATTGTGTCAAAGTTGTTACCTTTTCAAATCTTCAAATAATCAAGAGATGAGAATTTAGAGAAAGCCATAAATTGCATCAAAGGGGTTACCTTACCAATTCTCCAAATAATCAAGATATTACAATATGTGGCACCCTCATCTAGACTACCCATCCTAGATCTATAACATCCAAGGTTGTCTCAACCTTCAGATTACTCACTTGTGTCAGTGCTAAGCACAACCAACACCCCTTCACAATGCCTAACATTGGTATTTTGGATTTATAGGAGGATTATAAAATACCCACTGAGGTGATTCAAACAAACTCTCACACGTCGCCGCTTACCTTTAGATCACAATAATGAGATCCCTTCTTCCAAACCTCTCACCTGGAAGTGTTACATTTTTAGGGAAAATAAGAACCCTTCTTCCACACCTCTCACTTGGTAGCATTAGAGTTTTAGGGATTCTCCACCCTCACCTCCTCATGCCTATTTAACACCTTCACCAACTATGCTAGTACCCTATAGTTAGTTTCAAGCATAAATTCATCATGACAAAGTCTATTTCTCTGATACCAACTCAACCTTATTTACCCCTACCCAACCAATTCATCACTTATGGATTCTTGAACATCACAATTGGCCATCCTATACACCTTCATAGAGATTTTGTGTACCTCCATGATGCCTTTCTCAACTCTATAACTACTCCCTTCATTTCCATCACCCTTCCTTTGGTGACTTGATCCACCCATGTGATTATGAAAACATCTAAGAGGAAATATACCCTGCAAGGAAGCTTCCCTAACCTGGGATCCTTTCTCAAAGCTTGTACCCCCCTCAATTGAATGTGTGAGAGTCCACATAATGAGTCAAATTTCATTAGAGTTGCAGATTGTAGTTGTGCAACACAATTTGACCATGAGAAGGCAAGGAGGAAACCGTTAGCTAGGATTCTAACTTGGAGCCATCTGGTCAAGGAGCAACAATCTTGAGGTTCCACCTTAGTAGCTTGAAGTAAATACCCTTTCCCTCTATTTGTTGACTATAGAAAAGTTATTTTACTTAGAAAAAATATTACAAATCAGTAGGAATACTGGATATAGGAAAATATTTATATGGTTTTCATGAGTAAATTACTAGATTCCATATAAAATATCATCCTGACCTAAATCAGACATTTTTTACAAAGATGATGGCTTGAAGCATAAGTTAATGACTTGTTTCCTTTTTATTAAACTAAAAATGTGGACAATGATTACTATGATTTTAAATCAATGACCTTTGATCTAAAACACCCAAGTGACCTCTCTGATTGATCAAAAACCCTAGTGTTGTAATCAATGATGACCTAACCTCCTCCAAAATCCTCATGTTTATTCTCTCTCTAAATATGATAGTAGGTAATGAAAAAAATAACTACCTAAACCCTAGATCTTCCCTAAACACTCTAAAAAAAGACTCCAAAACAATGTAAACTCTAATTTGACCTTATGATGAATATAAAAATCCTAGTTAAGACAAACTCAAATCTTGGGTGTTAAGGATACATAATAATGATTTACCCCTCAAATCCTTTTTCAATCAAAATATTCATCTTAAGTTGAAGATTTGATTAACCATTTATTGGGATTATCTAATTATATGACTATGTTTTCTTTCTTGAAACTTAAATACAAAGCATGTTGTCTTCTATATGAGTATTAGTTGTATGAAATATGACTATAGTATTGATGTCTTCCTTGTTATTAGATACATATTACAAATTAATGCTTTGCAATTACTAGTGGTTCTCATTAATATCCCTAAATGAGAGGGAATTCTTTAGTGTTGTATAGTGCCTCCCTAGAGTACCTGGTATACTATGATATTCCTTGAGTACATGGTACATAGGAAATAGGCTAACAATTTGTGCTATGTGCTAGTCCACCATGGTAATGCAAATCATTGAAAAATAACTAAAATGAGACTTTCCCTATTTTTTACTAATATAGCTATTTTATTTTCTCCTTTCTTGCAAATTTCCAAGTATGCAAATTTGTATGTGTGTATCTTTCTGCCCATGTACACAACAACTTGTGTGTTGATCCGTCATTTCATGTTTTTTCTAGGTGCAAAGAAAACCTAAACTAGAGCGAAGTACCTCAAGGAAACAATAAAGGATCATGAAGGATCTATATAACTTTTAGATATTAATTTTTATACAATTATTAGTCAGTTCTATCTTCCTTTTCTTTTCAAGATGATATATAGGATGTAAGCCATGCATATGTATATCCTTTCTTACATTGTTAGATTTTCTTTACAATAAAATATAGGAATTCATTTATGATCAATGAATGTTAGTGTTTGTGCAATATGTATGGTATTTTTGGATTGATCCAACTTCTATAATAAATGAGTTGATAACCACAATCCATTTATATTCCCTTTTGATATCTTACTGGTATGGGCACACACATACAAATAAAATGTCCTTACATAAATTGGGATGGAATTGGGGTCATCAAAGTTAATATCAAGGCCATAGTTCATAGATCATAGTTTCATGAACACATTATTCTCCCGATTATGAGTCTAAGGTAGTATAAGTTAGGGATGTGAAGGGTTTATGTGTCTAGGCTAACTTCTAGAAGGTCTAGAAAAAAATCTCTGAGATACTTTGCTAGCACATGAGGTTGCCTATGAAAGTATAAGTCTTACATAGCTAAAACTCTAAGTGTCCCTTCCTCTTGGATATGCTTTATTTAAGGGTCATTCTCATATATAGACATTCCCTCTCACCTCTCTCTTTTACATAGGAATGTGTCACTCTATTTAGAATCCTAAGGATCACTTACTCTTATTGAAGCACTATTAGGATATCCTCCACAAACCATAACACTAAAGCGCATGAATAATTACTAGGAAAAGTATCGAATATTCTTAAAGTTGAAAATGTATAATCCACTTTCAAAGTTTTTAGGATGCCCCCAAAAACCAGCAAATCAAAGGTCTCAGAGTAATTTGACAACCGTACCCCCAAGAAAAGGAAGCAACATGAACAACCTACAAGTTCAATCCTAAAACTATGGCCATGGGGAGATGGGAAAAAAGAAAAAGGTCCTAGTTGATTGTACACAAGCCTTTTCCTGAAAAGAAGCCTCTATTGATGCTAGCTCATATAAAAGAGAAGTAATGATGCTTGTCTTTGTCAAATATGATTATGATACCTTTTGGGGTGAGGACCTAACCGTGATGTAATGAAGAAAGCTAAGTCACCCATCCTATCCATAGGGAACACCTTAAAATTTTTTTGAGGTCCCTCCTCAAAAGAAGGTCAAATTTTCCACATACATAGTTAGGGGGGCATAATATTTGATGAGAAAACATTCATGGGAATAAGGATACATAAGTTGAAACCCTAGAATGGGGAGATATTAAACCATATTCACTTACCATTTGATGCCCCTAAAGAAAAGGAAGAGGAAGGATAGGTTATGTATGAGATCTTGAAAGACAACCTATTGGTTGCAGACTACCCTTGTGAGTTTTGACTTCCGGAGCATTATGCATCCATTAAAACTAATGAACTTCTTAAAACAATATATTGATTGCCTAGCTGCCAACCTGATTGCATAGTTCTCATTTTCCAGCCCAAAACATTTGATGAAGCCCTATAAATGACCTTTAATTGGAAAGGGATTGGTGCATGCAAAAGATTTCTGGCATGGTGTACCTGGGCTAAATCACCACTGGTGAGGGTAGGTCTATAAAGTTTTACCCTAGACATAATAAGGGATGTTCAAGAGTAGGAGATCAAGGAAATAAACAGAATTAGTAGTGGCCATCTCACCAAAAGTTCCAGAGTTATGGGAGGAACCATGGTAGAGTAACAAGCAAATTTGCTACTATTGCAAGAAAGAAGACCATTTTATTTATAAATGCCCTACACCATCCATCTTTAGCAAGCCTTCAGTAGGTGCTCCACCTTTGCAAGCATCACAATGCAAGGGTGTTTTATGTTAATGCTAAGGAGGATAAGCAAAACCCAAATCCACTAATTGATGGTAATCTTAATTCATATTCATTTCATATAAGTATCCTATCTTATGCCTTCAAGTATTCATGATAAATAATTCTTGTAGGCATTGTATTTCTTAATGGTTATCTTGTCAGAGTATTATTTCATTTTGTATCTACAAATGCACTCATATCACAAAATTTGGTATCAATGCTACATTTGCACATTAAAAAATTGACATGTATTCTTAATGTGAGAACTCCTAATGGAAAAATATTTACTACCTTGCAGAAAATAAACATCTTGCCAATAAAATTTGAAAACTATGATATACCCTTTATATGTATCCTCTTTTATGTGTGAGTATTTGATATT
The DNA here is from genome assembly GCA_963693085.1 of Alisma plantago-aquatica. Taxonomy (NCBI): domain Eukaryota; kingdom Viridiplantae; phylum Streptophyta; class Magnoliopsida; order Alismatales; family Alismataceae; genus Alisma; species Alisma plantago-aquatica. The sequence continues at coordinate 423,325,719 of OY856414.1, read as the reverse complement.
TTACTTGGTATGAAGTTACTATACAAGTATTATGCTCGCATTGACTATAGGGAAAAAGGCTAGTCATCTATTTAATTTATTCTACTTTTGTGGGAATCCCCAGGGGAAGTGGATTCTCTAATGATGTTAGAATTTCCTCTTGAAAATATAAAAAAAGCTTATTTCTAAAGATTTCAAAGTAATCCTTGCACTAGTCTTAGATACTAGTCCAAGTAACATATCCATCGAAATTCTGGAGGTGGTATGTGATTTTCTTGACATATTTATGGAGGAGCTTCCCTATGCTACCTCCTAATGAAGAAATCAAGTTTTATGTAGATCTTCATCCTAGAACCATCTTGATTTCTAGGGCCTCATATAGTATGTCCCATGTTTGGCTTTTGAATATGAAGAAATAGTAGCATAAAATTTAGATAAGGGTTTCATTCGTCCAATTGTTTCCCCTTGGGGTGTGCATGCTATCTTTGTAAAGAAGAAAGATGGTTCTATGCACATTTGCTTTGACTACTGCATGTTGAACCAACTATGATTAACTATGAGTACCCTCTTTCCCACATTTATGGTCTCATTGATCAACGTTGTACTTCCAATATGTTCTTCAAAATCGACCTTTTTTCTGGGTATCATCAACCTAAATTCAAGGATTGTGATGTTTCCAAAATTGTGTTTAAAACTCATTATGGACAATAAAATATCCTAGTGATGCCACTTGGGTTAACCAACACATTTTTCATATTAATGAATCTTATGAACAATATCTTCCAATCGTATCTTGATGATTTTGTGGCCATTTATAATGATGAGATATTGAAATGTTCTAATTATAGGGAGAAACACTGCGAACACTTGAGAACGATGCTAGAAGTCCTTCAACCTCAATATTCTATGGGAAATTGTCTAAATGTGAATTCTAGAATGCTAGAGTTATGTTCCTTGGTCATTTAATCTCTAAGGGTAGTATATATGTAGATCCTTCTAAAGTGTCAATTGTTCTTTACTAGTAACCCTGTGGAATCCCTCTAAAATCTAGAGTTTTTGGGGCCTAGAATTATATTATCATCGCTTCATCCCCAATTTCTCTCAATTTTCCCTTCCTCTCACTAGGCTTACTTGGAAGGATGAGCATTTTGTATGGTCATCTAATTCTGGGAGCAATTTCTAGGAACTAAGCAAAAGCTGACATCCACACCTATTCTACCATTACACTCTAGAAATGAAGCTTTTGTGATTTCACTAACACTTTGAGGAGGGGGTTAGGCTACATTCTAGAGTAGGACAAGAAAGTAGTGTCATTTGCATCTAGACACCTAAATCCCAACGAATAATTATCCAATTCATGATTTAGAATTAGATACACTTATGCATGCTATGAAAATTTGGAGGCACTACCTTTATGGGTCAACCTGTGATGTCTTCACTGACTATAAAAGCTTGAAATGCATTTGATACAAAAAGATCTAAACAGATGAAAACATCGACAGATCGAGTACCTAAAAGACTAAAATTTTACCATTCCTACCACAAACGTAATGCTCATGTGTTTGTATATGGAATTAGTAGGAAAGGGTAGTAATCTTTATCTATTCCTAAGTGGAAGAACATGGAGATGATCTCCATCCATGCTTACTTAACCGCACTGCAGTCTCACAACACATGTAAGATTTATTCACTCTTTCCCTTACATCTATTATACATATCATCCTATGTCATGTTGGTGCTTCCTCCATTCATTGGTCAACAATGTTTGATGTCCTACAATCCAAGAAAAGTATTTCAAATAGGTATTGACACCTTAAAGTGTGGAAACTAAAGGTGTCAGCCAGTGTGAAACACTTTTCTTGGATTGTAGGACATCAAGCACTGCTGATCAATGAAAAAAGGAAGCACCGACATATGAAACATGATGATATGTGTAACAGTTGTAAGAGAAACAATGAATCAATCTCACATGCACTGCGATATTACAATGTGGTTAAGGAAGCATGGATGGAGATCATCTTACTGACATGACATCAAAGCTTCTTCAGAGCTATCAATTTTGAAGAGTGGTGCAGGGTTGCTACTCATAGTGATGGTATGACAGAGGAGCACTTTTGGATAGCATGTCATGAAGCTTGGAAGAGTAGAAACAATGAATTGTTTGAGGCAATTCCTGCGAGGATAACATGCTTGATCACCAACATGAGGAACAACTTCCAATTAAATGAGGGCATCTTGGAGACCAACTCGATGAGGAACTATCATCAATAGAGTGGTGAGATGGTTGAGGTCACCACTAGGGACAATAAATGTGAATGTTGATGCCACAGTGAAGAAAGGTGGGGCAGATGTGGTTGTTGTTGCATGGGACGATGTAGGCACATGGCTCAAAGGATGGGGAAGACTTGTGCATACAAATTTTTCCACTGAAGCAGAATTAGCAGATATATACTTCACTGTTGAAAAAAACATGGTGCTAAATTGGACCAGAGTGGTTATAGAGACGGATTGTCAGAAGGCAACAAAGATGATTGAAGAAGGTGACAGAATTGCCCCAATATTTTCCTATTGGGTGAATAAGATCAGAATCTCCTTTAAATCCAACACCACATTGCAATTTAAATGTAGGGAGGTGAACGGGCTTGCAGACAAGCTGGATAAAATACATCTAAGGGGAAGGAGAGAATTCTACTTCTATGCAGAACCACCAAGAGGATTGTTGAAGGATGTAAATGAATAACTTGAGCTGTAACTTAAAAAAAAAAGAACATGGATGAGTTAGGAATTTGGTAGCTCTATTTCATGAATGATCATGTTCATTTTCAAATATTTTCATCATTATTGGGTTACAGTCTGATTTACTTGAGGCACAAAAGGCTAGTCCTAATCTGATGAAATATTCTCTCTTGTCTAAACCCCAAATAAATGTGTCTTTGGGTCTTGATGGTGGTCTCAATTATAAAAATAGAATGTGGGTTCACGCGTAGTTGATGATGAAAACAAAAAAGTCCTTAGTGAAGCACGGAGGACAAAGTACACAGTTCATCTTAGAACAACCAAAGTGTACAATGACATGCAACAATTTTTCTAGGGAGGATCATGTAGCATAATATTGCTAAGTTTATGTCCATATGTTTTACATGATAGAGAACTAGAGACCAGGTGGTCTACTAAAACCCCTTGAAATCCCAAATGAAAATGGGAACACATCACCATGGATTTCATTATGGATCTACCTAGGACAAAAAAGGGGTAAGTTGTTGCATGGATTATAGTGGATTATCTCACAGATTCAACTCACCTTCTACTAGTGAAGGTGACAATGAAAGTGTTTGAACTTCCCAACCTCTATATACGTGAGATTGTATGTGTTCATGGAGTTCCACAGTCCATTTTTTCATATACAGACCCAAGGTTCACATCCAAGCTGTGGAATCCAGTTCAATAAGAGTGGAGTACAAAACTAAACTTTAGCACAACATATCATCCACATACCGATGTGTAGTTGGAGCGTACAGTACATTTTCAAGAAGATGTTCTAATCTCTTGTGTGCTTGATTGGGAAGGCTTGTGGGACCATTATTTCCCTTAACCGAGTCGAAAAGTAATAATAGATACCACAAAGTAGTGGTATTCCTCCATTTGAAGCCTTTATGGAAGACTACATCAATCTTAAATACAATATATGATGTCAGAGAACAAACCCTGATGAAATCTGAGGATAGGAAACTTTACACAATCAATGTTGCATTTATAAGGAAAAGAATGAAGTTGTCATAGTATAGGAAGAATTCTTATGTAGATACTCACCAAAAGGAGTGGAATTTCGAAGAAGGTGATCATGTTAACATGAAGATCATGACTATTTGAGCCTTGGCTAAGAAGAATGGGAAGCTCATCCCTCACTTTATGGGACCCTTTGAAATCTTAGAAAGGATTGACAAATGTGTGTACCATATTTCTCTTCCACCTCATTATAGTACAAGGCACAATGTGTTTTAAGTATCAAATCTAAAACCCTAAGTTAAAGACCCTAATCTTATTCCAAACCATGAACCTATGGAGCTGAAATATAATCTATCTTATGCTAAGTCCTCGGTGAAAATCCTTTGTAATAATGTGAAGGAGCTTCATAATAATTGGTGCACCAATATGTTGAATGTTCTTTGAAGAAAACACAATCATAGTTATGCTATCTAAGATCTCAAGTTAGACATCAAACTAAAATATCCACACCTCTTTCAAGCAACTTGAATTTTGGTGTCACAATTCCTAGGAGATGAGAATGTAATAAAGTAAGATTCTATACAATCTTTCTCTCTCTTGAATTATTTTAATATTATCTATACATTCCTAAATTTTTTACTTGGTGCTCTCCATTATTTGCATTTAACATTAAGACATTGGTTGATACACCTTTTTTAGTAAAATGAAACCCTAGTTGTATAATTAGGGTGATATATGTCAAATTTCAATTATAGAAATCATAGTGGTCATATAATCAAATTTCACTTTCAAAATTTTCCCAAACTAAATTGGAAAGCACCACCTAAAATCATAACTATCGGACTTAACAAGAAAACATTGCAAACTTTTAAACATATGAACATGGTTTCATCCATTCTTTTGATCTAGACTATAGTTGGTTGTTTAAATAACTGGGTCCTAAGACATGAATGTGTCACGTAGATGGTCAACAAACTGGGCAACAATCACAATTTGTGGCACCCTTATCTGGGCCTCCCATCCTAGATGTAACAAATCTGGGGTAGTCTTCAACCTCCAAACCACTTGGGGCAACACCAACGTTAGCCCTAATATGTTCGTTGCCCCTTCTCAATGCCTATCACATGTCTTTTAGATCTAGAAAAGAAGAAATTCCCCTCATAGAGGCAAGTCTAATGAAGCCTCAAACATAACCATTAGACTTCAGATTAGGGAGAAAGATCCCCCTTCTTCCATACATCTCTCCTGTCAATGTTAAATTTTTAGGGATTCTCCACTCTCACCTCCTCATGCCCATTTAACACCTCCATCATCTCTTCCAAGCACCCTTTAGTTATTATCGAGCCTCAATTTTTCAAGAGAAAGTCTATATCACTACTGCCAACTCCACTCTTTTTACCTTCACCCAATCTCATCGACATTGAGGGATTCCTCAACTCGTAATTGGCCATCATCTACATCTTCATGGAGCTTCTGTGGACTCTATGACACCTTTCCCAACCCCATAGCTACCCCTTTCCTCACCATCACACTTGTTTTGGAAAATTGATCCACTCATGCGGTGGTATAGAGCTCCAAGAGTAGCTACACTACCCAAGCAAGCTGCCCCGACCTATGATCCTTCCCCAAAACTTGTGCCACCCTTAGTAGATTGTGTGATAGGACACATTATGAGCCAAATTTTGGCAGAGTTGCATCTTGGACTTTCACACCATGATCAAACTATAAGAACATGAGGAGGGGACCACCACATATCATTTTGATGTGGATGTAGCCAGGATAGGGGTAGCTAATCACAGAGCATCCCCTTAGTAGATTGAGGTAAGTACCCTTTAACTGTATTTGTTAATTATACAAAACTTGATTAACTTAGAAAAATCATAGAAAATGGTAGGAATAAATGATATAGGCAAATATGTTTGTATATATATCATTTTCATAAAAACATATACAGATTCTAAATAAAACATCACATAAACCTAAATCAGAACCTTGCTACAAAGATGACCACATAAAGCAAACTTCATGACTTGTTTCCTTTTTATTAATTTAAAAATGTGGAAAATGATTATTATGATATGAAATCATTGAACTTCAATCTAAAATACATAAGTGACCTCTTTGATTGATCAAAATCATGAATCCCTAGTTTCATAATCAATGATGAGATAACCTTCTCCAAAACCATGATGTTTGTTCTCTCTCTAATTATGATAATAGGTACTGAACTAAGTTACCACCTACAAACTAGTTTTTCCCCCAAACACTCTGAAATAAGATTTGATAACCAAGTAAACTTTGACATGGCTTATAACATCCCTAGTTAACCAAACCATAATCTTGTGATTATGGACAAATAATGACAATGAACTCTAGACTCCTTTTTCACGGTGATCAATTCACATCTCAGTAGATTCATATTGAGTCTAATATCTTATTAAATGGGTATGTGGGATTATCTAAGTAAATGAATTATTTTTCTTGCTTGAAACCTAAATATGAAGTATGATGTCTTCTATTTGAGAATATGGCTTGCATGAAATAGGAATGTAGTATTGATTTATACCTTATCAATAGAAACATAATATAGGAAAATGTTTCACAATTACTATTTGCACTCACTTAGTCTCCCTAAATGAGAGGGAATGTTTTATGGTATATGGAGAGATCCATGGATTTCATGGCACATGGGGAACATGATATGTTATGTTCTAGTCTAACATAGTAATGCAAATCAAATCATTGAAAGACGAAGAAAATGAGTGTTTCTCTAATTTTCTCTAATGCAGCTATTTTATTTTCTCTTTTCTTGAAAGTATGAAAGTGTGAAAAATTATATGTAAGTATCTTTCTTCCCATGTACTTAACACCTTGTGTGTTGATCTGTTGTTTCATGTATTTTCTTGGTGCAGAGAACAATTAGACTAGATCAAAGTACTTGAGGACATTTATAAAGGATCTTGGAAGATCTGGCAAAGTTTTAGATATTTCTCTTCGTCTACTTCTAACTCAGTTCGATATTTCTTTTCTTTCTAGATCATCGATAGGATGCACGTCATGCCTATCTATTTCCTTTCTAACATCATTAGATTTTCTTCACAATGCAATGTAAGACTTTACTCCTAATGAATGAATGTTGTTGTTTGTATAATGTCTATGACGTTTGTGGATAAATTTGGCTTCTATAATACATGAGTTATAACTAAAAATACACTTATTTTCTCTTCTTACATCTTACTAGTATGGAAGCACACATACCAATAAAATATCCTTATGGAAATGGGATGGAATTGGAGTCACCACACTATTAGAGAATGATAATGATAAATGTGAGATTTCTTGATACAACATTAAAGCTATCTATTTGGAGTCACTAATGCACTTTTAAACATCATTGAAATGATTTGTAAAAGATTAGAGATCTAGCATGTAATGTCCATATTATGTCAAATATCAAGACATGTTTAATATCATTAGTTCATAATAGAAAACAAAGAGATCATGGTCACAAAATGGTTAAAAATGTATCAAAGTTACTGGTGTAGAGTTCCAACATAGTATTGAGTCATCATTAGGTCACGATTTGCATAATATTAAAGATCCATCATTAAAAAAAGTCCATATTAATGCACATTCATGGTATATTTTTATACTTAAGCATATATGAGTGATCAGGGTAGAAACATTATTTACATGATGTCAAAAGTTATTCAAGAAAAGATAATATCGAAACTTGTTTGCATAAATGGTCAAGGTTGAGCACTAAACAACATGTTCTTTCAAAAGATAAAAAGACATGCATTTTTGGGATATAAGTGGAGTTTTGAGTAGAACTAGGTGATGAAATCATTTATAGTGGAGAGTTCATTTCTTTTTCCAATCAAAATAGTATAAATATATCTATTTTTGGAGCAAGGATCAATTTACTATATATTTTTACAAGATAAGGGTATTTCTTAGAATATTTGTGAGAATGAAAATACCATTATTAAAAAAATTGTTGTGCCATTGGATGTTTGTCAAACCTTGACCGGGAGAGGTGATGAAATCATTTTTAGTGGAGAGTTCATTTCTTTTTCCAATCAAAATAGTATAAATATGTCTATTTTTGGAGCAAGGATAAATTTACTATAGATTTTTACAAGATAAGGCTATTTCTTAGAATATTTGTGAGAGTGAAAATACCATTATTGAAAAAATTGTTGTGCCATTGGATGTTTGTCAAACCTTGATCGGGCTAGGGATGGGAGGGCTCATGCTATCTAGACCATTAATAGATAAAGAGACATAGAGAGATGAGTGTAGATTTGAGCAACCCAAGAACAATCACCCTGATCTAATGGTGGTCGGTCATCTCTCTAGGCCCTAGCTCGAGCGTGGTCGCTGCGGAAACCCATGACTATGCCAAGGGAATAAGGTGAGAACAAACTCAATGGAGTGCATGAGGAGACTGACCATACCTTGCAGAGCCCTACAAATATGATGATGAGGTAGGGGAGAAAACATCCAAAATGTGTCAAGGCAATGATGTCGCGCGTATGACTGTCAAAAATATCCAAACTGTGACTTGAGTGTGTCCAACTCAGAAAAAACTAGGTCTGGGCTTCAGATGTGACATTTTGATTCAAGTCCAGGTTTAGGATTACATATCCAAATCAAAATTGGTCGGGTCTAGGTTTTGAGACTAGACAAAATGAGTTCTAAATATTTACTTATATACATATATTTATGGGATGTAAGTGATGTTTTGAACTGATATATGTTTTTTGTTGGTATAATATATATGTATTACAACATATCTTAGTTATTTGAGTTCATATATGTGTTTTTTTATAATGGTATAGTCATATTCATGTTGTGTTAGAATTTATTTATGTGTTAGGTAACACTGATGATGCCTTTTGTTATACATATATTGCTATGATGTGGCATAAATATTGTTTTGGTATGGTAAAGATACATCCCAATTGGGTTAGTATGCGATATTTTAATGCAATATGTATGTTGTTTTCGTATGATATAGGTGACTTTTAACAAAAAAATGTAGGTGATGTTCCAATAGATTTGATGTAATGTATGCGTTGTTTTAGTATGATATATGTGATGTTGCAACTGTGTAGAGATTTCCTTGTGTTCAGGTGATATTAATTTTTCATTGTTGATTTTATCTTCTAATAAAAGCAAAAAATAATAATAAAACTATATAATATTAAATAATCATTGACATCTTTGGGGATTTATTTTATATAATGAAATGATTTACAAACATGTGGGTAGTTCTATTAGAGAATTGATTTTTTTCTAAAAAATGATCTTGAACTCCGGGCCCAATTTTGGTTCCAGGTTTAGATATGTCAATCTGAGTAGGTTTTGGGTTGACAAGCATGCATAAAATACGTGCCCCGGTTCAAGTCTGGTTTGACACTCAAACAATCCATACTGGAGTTTTGACCCAAAATTGACTTTTTGACACCCCTAATCGCACAAAATTCTTATAGAACAGGGGAAAAGAACAAGAGAGTGTTGAGGAAGAAAAAGTAAGGAGTGATTTTGCACAAGTTGACATGGATGTGGCTTGGCATGGGTTGTCATGGGAAACGTCTTTCCGACAAGTTGGTTCTTAGCACAAGCAATAGGGGAGAAGGATGATGGCAAAGGGCTATTGGATTGAGGTGCAATTTGTGAACCCAAGATCGAAGGCTCCCCATTGACTGAGAAAACTAAAGGTGGATAACCAGTGGAAAAAGGATTAGAAAAAGAGTTATAAATTTGGTTTTTAGTCATTATCTTGCAAAATGATAAAACTTCAAAGTGTAGGTCCAGTCAAGGTTGCATTTGAACTTTTAGCTCAAATAAATATCCTTTTTTTATAGAAAAACTTTGGGATCAATATGATGATTTGAATGGGTGTCAGTAACCCAAAATAATTCCCAAAGTACATTAAATCACTCATATATGCATAGTTGAGTTCAAAGTAACAATTTCATCAATTACAAGCCATTCATTGAGAAACTTATGATTCAAAGATATAAAATTGATGAAGAGGTAAATTATTGAATGCAATTAGGTATCATATTTGAGATGATATATATAATTAAAGGATATAGAATATCCACTTTGTCACACATAAATATGAATATGTCATTATGACGTGACACTATTTGTGCATTCTAATGATCCAACTTGAGTTTGGGAGTTTGGTTAAAAACACAATTTCTCATGTTATGGTGGATCTTGATGAACTATTGCTAAATAGAGTTCAAATCCACAACTTACCTATGCTAAAAACCATACTCAAATTGTCTTTTTTGCCTTTTAATATTATTAAGTTTTATAAACTCTGTGGATAAATGAAGTATTTTGATTATATATTTCAATTAATATGACACCTCTCAACCACATATATTCTTACATTATTCACTACAGAATGAGAGAGATCCACTTAAGTAGAAGTGAGGACCAATGACCATATGGGTGTTTTAGATACATAAGAATTTAATCTGATTTATCTATTGGTAAGATGGTATACATGATTATATTTAGATGCCCACAAGTGATTACAAAGAATCATATCAAAAGGAGTCTAGATAGGTAACACTCCTATACTAATTGATGTGGGACTAAAAGAATAGCCCTCTAATACCCTCCCTCAAGTTAGAGCTTGTGTAAATGCATGTCTAGATTGGTAAGAAAAACTCAAATAAATAACAGATATATCATGTTCATAAACAATTCACACCCTTGAATCTCATTTATCAACACTAAATACCTTCATAACTACCCACTTGAAGTAGTTAGTATCAAGGTAACATAAGTTAAATAAACTTGCCATGAATCACATACTAGTAGAGAAGATAACATGAGAAATCTTGAACTGGGACTAGAAAAATGTTGATATCGACGCTGGAGAGAAGTTGTTGTTGGTGTCAAAACATTCTATTGATGCTACACAGCTTTTTTCTAGAGCCTAATGGAACTAGATGTCAATCTGGGGAGGTAGAAGGAATCCCTTTGTGTCCCCTTCTTGGAGTAGGGGTTACAACATGCCAGAAATCAAATCAGGATGCAGAGAAAAAGAAGAAAAGGAAATAAATAAGAACAAAAAAATTGAAATGAAATATGGGAGGCATGAATGAAGATAAAAAAAGATATAGGGAGTTACATGTGGAGGGGATGATGTGAATTTTTATAACCCCATTTTTCCTAGCTATGTAATGAAATTGTATTTCTCCTTTTAATGATAAATGAAATCAATAATTGCTTTATTTGTTTGAATTGAATGGATTTCATTTACAATAGCCTTGTTTGGTTGCTTCGTGGGCTTTATTGGCTATTGGGCCCAATATCAAGAAAAAGATAAAGAAATTCAAACAATACATGAATAAATAAGAAAAGGAGAAAAGATAAAGAAAAATGCTAGGGAATATCATCTAAGAGGGGATTTTGTGCCTTTAGGGTTTCTTGAGGTCCAAGAAGTCCAAGATTCCAAGATAATGGCATGAGAAAGAGAAAAAACCAATTAAATTGGTTTTATTAATGGATAACTTGCTTATGAAGGAAATACCCTTTTCCTTTGGAATTTGGTTGTCCAATTTAGAACACAAGTAGATAACACTAATCTAGAGTTTCCCTTAAAATTTGAATGAAAAAGGATAAACGAGGAGAGAGTTATGAATTTTGAATGAAAAAGGATAAATGAGGAGAGAGTTATCAATGCATTGAATTATATATTACATGTTTTTCTCATTTTAAAGGAAAAAGGATAAATCAGGGGTGATGAAAACCATTAGATCCTTGTTTGGTCCAGAGGACCATGGATCTAACAATGGTTGTGCATCGTCAACCCCGTTTCACAAAAGGAAAAGGAGAGGGGAAATCGGGATTTCAAATCTTATATTCTCGCATCTCACGACACCAAACTAGAATCCAAGACCACGAGGGTCTTTGGGAAGGGATTCTGTGCGCATCAAGCCTAGGTTTTGGGTGGTTTTGAAGGATCTAGAGGAAACACCCAATTCACCTGAAGGTTTGGGCGGCAGTGAGTTTGGGGAAACCCTAGATGGACCCCCAATCCTATAAATAAGACCCCCTCTCGACTCCTCATAACCTCACAAATCTAAACGGCTACCCCACGACCTTTGAATCCCTATATCTCTCTCAATTTGTTGCACTCCGGTGAGGACACTGCCAAAGCACCACCATGGGCTAAGAATTGAAGAAGAAGGCAGACGAATAGCAGCAACCGTCTGATTGAAGTCTACAGTGGACTCGCTAGGAGATCTAACGGTTCAACGATTGGTTAGTAGGCGAAAATGAGTTAGTGGAGGTGCACGTCATGGATCGGATGATCCCGTGTGGTCTAGCGGACCACGGATTGAGTGGCTGACCTTTTTGGCGATTCCCTATTTCCCCGGTAAATAACTCCTCTCCGCCAGAATATTCAAAAACACTTTACATTGCAAAAATCATAACTAATGCTACGATGGTCGGATTAAAGTGAACTTTATATGAAAATTGATCAAAAAAATATAAGGAACCTAATAAAAATAGATTTAGAACCTAGTTTCGTTCCTAATTGAAAAAGTATATTAAGTTGATGAAAATTGCATTAAACTTAGGTTAGAAACCCTAATTGTGATTAAAGATTGAATCAATGATGTTTAATGGGTTAATTTGAGTATTAATAACCTGTTGGATGATGAGGAAAGATTCAAATCTGATCTAGATGAGAAATTTCATGTTTTAGGATTTTAAACCAAGAATCCATGTTAATGCATGTAGAAACCCTAATTTAGGGCAAAGGATGAGATTGATATGTTCAAATCAAAATATTTGGAAATATGCTGATAATTGTTGATCCTAAGCCTATTAGGAGAAATAGGACAAGATAATTAGGGTTTATGAGTAGTTTTACTTATTTAAGGTTTGTAGTGACAAAAGTGATAACGAAACCCTAACAGCAAGTGAAACCCTAAAAGAAAGTAGTATCCCTAGGAAGAAAGTTAGATTGAATAAGATCTTGATAACATGAGTAGTAAAGGAAATTGTATGGTTATTTCAGGATCCTTGTTGTGTGAATTGCTTGCTTGCCTGTATTTCATACTTGGTTGGAATATTACTATCTTGATTCGGCTGAACAGGTATTTGGTTATTTATGAATAATCGATCTAGTTTCACGAAGTTTTCTCAAACGTTTGATTGATTGGATGCAACCTAAACTATTGAGTGTTTATTTATGCAATCCTATAAAGTCACTATGATTATCACAATTAAGTATATATGTGAATTCTCAAACCTACATGCCACCCTGATCTAAGTTGCAAGACCAAGCCCCGGAGGGAAGGTCTGAGTTGGTCAAGCCCCAGAGGGAAGACCATTGGACACCATGAGAGGTGACCCCAGGCATCGAGCTTAGGATGGAGAAGGTGGCCTTATGTCCCTTGCAAGGGCAAAACCCTAAGAGAGAGTAATCCAGGGTTTAGGGCAAAAGCAGTTGAGAATGTCACATTGAAATCATAATTTAAATTGTTAATAACTTATTTGTGATAATTAGGTTGTTAGAAATTATTTGTGGAAATTTTGATTTCTCCCCACATACCAGCATAGAAATATACTGATCGACGTTTTGTTTGTCGGCATTTTAGGTACAATCATTGAAAAGGACAAATAGTAAATTGAAACATTGTGAAGATATGAATAATCAGTTCAGGGAGGATTAGATAGATAGACTCCATCTGTGGATAGAAGTCTAGAAATACAAAAAATTTACAAGGTATGCAAGAGCTTTTTTTATTCCAGCTTTCCAGTCTAGTAATAGGAGAATTTGATAATTATTATTGCTTAAATGTCGAACCACTGACCCTAAAATATTGGGATAACGTCTCTGACCCTCTGGTCTCCCTTAAGTGGGGGTTACCGGGAGGCGGGGTCATTACATTTGGTATCAGAGCCGTGGGTTCTCATTTAATCCTTAGTAATTATTAAATTTTACAAACGCCGTTGAACCGAGGGAGTTATTAGAGGATTTTCCAAAAGACGAAGGTGTCTAGAAAAGGATCACAGTCCAAGGGCTAGCAATATTTTCCTCCACCCCGCTAGTCGGTCATGAGGACTCCCGGATGTAGTGTGACTGTCTGGACAATGTATGAGGGTCTGACTCAAAATAAGATACCTTTAGGACTCTCTCATCTATTTTGTCCCTTCTCAACCCTAATTCAATTAATGATTCTAGGGTTTAGGATTTTTCTCTCTCTTCCCCACCCTATTGAGGTTAGGGTAAGTATGATAAGGATTAAGGAATCCTCCATCAAATTAATAAAAGATACATGAACAAGATGTCATTGGCACAAATATAATTAGTTTAAACGTAAACTAAAGTTTGATTGTATGATGATGTAGATGGCTCGTGTGAAGACCGTAGCTATCCCTGAGGCCACTGAGAACCCTACTAAAGGTTGTCCTCCCAACAAAAGGAGGGGATCTTCTGAATAGAGGAAGAGGGACCAGGGTGATGGGTCCTCAAAGAAGAGAAAGAGACCCGAGGGAGCCTCAGAAGAAGGCCCTGATCTGAAGCCAATACCCTTCGACAACCCCGAGATGGACCAGGAAGAGGAACACATGTCTGAGGATGAGGTCAAGTTCGAGGAGAACCAGACCGGTGGTTTAGGACCGGAAATGGTGGTTCACACCCCTAATGCCCTATGGATGGAATAGCAGAAGAGGCTAACTGAGGCCATTAGTGCTTTGGCCCTCAGGGATATTGCCAAAGATGAAAATGGTGAGTCACTTTCTGTTCGTCCCTGACTCAGAGTCACCATTTTGGACTTTGTCAAGATGAAAATCAAGAGATTCTAGGGAAAGGATAAGACCAAAGTGGTCGATAAGGCAGATGCTTGGCTGCTGGAGGTCGAGAATGGTTTCTGCATGCTAGAGGTACAGTCGAATAAGAAGGTTCTTTTTGCTACTCATCTCTTGGAAGGAGCAAACAAGATCTGGTGGGAAAACTGTAAGGACCCTGACCTTCATTTTGGGTTTACCCTGTTTGCTTTGCCTAAACCCTATGTTTTGAAGCTGGCTAATCACCTGAGGTTGTAATTAGGGTTTGTTGTGTTTTGTTGAGAGTCAGAGGTGCAACTTGCAAATTATCCAAGTTTTAGTGTTGATGTGCAAGTTTGTCACCTTGAGAGATGTTTTCTCTCTCCTTGCATCCTATAGGGTTGAGAGGATGAGTTGGGCTTGTTGCTTGAGTAAGTTTCGGGCCTTGATGAGCTTTGATGGGCTTTTCTTTGATTTTTTTTTCCTTGTTGAGGCCTTGTGTCGTGCAAAGAGCACCTTGGTGACCTGTGTCACCCAGATGGGGTGTGTCGCCCTGGTGGGGTGTGTCGCCCATGTGACCACCTTGACCTAGCCTTGGTTGTGTCACCATACCTTGTACAAGTGGTTGATCCTTTATTAGTTGGTGGCATGACATGTGCATGTGGTTTACCAAGGTGGCGTGGCTTTATACAAGTGGTTCCTTGGACATGCACATGTGGAGCAACACCAAGGTGGGTTCCCCATAGACCCTCTTGTATATATACAACCCTCTCTTTAGTTTCTTAGATCTTTAGTTCCTTTAGTTGCTCCTTTCTCTTTTGGTGGTCGATACACCTTCCCTTGGTAGAGCAAGCTTGGCGGCCGATCTCCTTGGTGGAATCTTTCTTCTTCTTCTTCCTCTAGGTGGTGGCCGAACCCTAGAAGGGTCTTGCTTCCTTGGTAAGCATCTCCTCTCTCTCCTTAGCACTTTCTTCTCCTTCTTGCTTGTTCTTCGGCCATGGTGGTTATGAGCTTTTCTACTCTTCTTATGGTGGCCAAAGGTGGGGTGCTTTGGAGATAAGAGCTTAAAGTTGGTGCTTGGAGCTTTGGAGATTGAGGAGCTTTCTTGAGGTGGGTTACATAACTCCTAACCCTAGCTATACTACCTTCTTTTATGTTGCATGTTCATATATGATCTTGATCAGCCTTGCATCTTGTTAGATATGATTATTTCTCTAGTTTTTACCTTTAATCTTGTTGGACTTAGTGGTTATGATGTTGATAGTTGTGTAACCTTAGACCTTGTTGGTCGAACATATGGTTTAGGTTTTGCTTGGGGCAATACCCCTTTCTCTCCTTGGTTTTGAGAAGTGAGCTTGAGCTGTAGTGGTGTAGGGAAAAACCCTCTCTTCCTTATTCGTTGAGAGGTGAGTCTATATTCTAGTTGCTTGGGCAATAACCTACTCTCACCATGGATTTGAGAGGTGAGCCTTTAATTGTTGATGACCAGGTTGAGGTAGAAGGGTTGACCGATATGGATGACCTACCTTGATTCCCGATATATGATGGAGGTTGTGCAAAACCCCTCTCTCTTAGTTGTTGAGAGGTGAGCTGACTCTCTTAATCTTTTAGGGTTTGACGATGTTGGTCTTGAGGTTGAAGATGACCAACCTAATGTGATTCTTGTGCCTTTGCATGATACCTCTCATCTAGGGTTTTTCTTAGACGATATGCTTAGTTGGGTTGTGGTAACCTTGTTGCCCGATATGGTGCTTGGGTGATGAACCCTAGATAGATGCCTTAGTGTCGATCGATATGTTGTGCCTACCTTAGTTGGACGATAGGCCCCTGGGCGCCATGGTAGGTGACCAACATGTGATGCACACAATCTGCCTGATATCATCCACCCTAGAGCGTTGGAAGTGTGTAGGTGTGCCTAGCTTGGGGAAACACCAGGGTCAAGTGCCTGGCCGATACCCCTAGGAATCAGTAATTAGTGTTTTTATAATCAATCTGATATTTTGGCTTGAATGGCTCGAGGTTTTGTGTTGCTCATGTGTAGACTTACTCCATAATTAAGTATGCTCATCATGGAGTAGTACTGGGATGGGTGACCTGTCGGGAAGTTGATCCTGGCATGCGTGTAAGTGAGGACAAAGCACACAGTTAAGGCTAGTGGTGGTCTGTGGGGACAGTCATCATTCCTGAAACTCTACTAGAGCCTTGGGCAGTGGGCTCGACCGTTACAGTTCCTCTAGCACTGGTTTTTCAAGGACATAGAGCTTTCTCTCATTGGTTATAAATCTTCTCATAATACTTAACCACATGTAGAAGCTAATCCATTTAGCTTTTCCTTCTGAAAGATCAAT
Source organism: Alisma plantago-aquatica (assembly GCA_963693085.1). Classification (NCBI taxonomy): domain Eukaryota; kingdom Viridiplantae; phylum Streptophyta; class Magnoliopsida; order Alismatales; family Alismataceae; genus Alisma; species Alisma plantago-aquatica. The sequence goes on along the minus strand of OY856414.1, from coordinate 423,308,851 downwards.
CATAATGAAAATATATTTGAGTTTTGCATTAGATTCTACAAAAAAAATTCTACTTTTGTCAAAACACTTTTGATTTGACTTGATTTGATAAGTTTGATAATACTAATAAGGCTTTTTATTAAATTAGGAGTGTTACCCTTTGACCAATCTGCCTTGCCCATCACATGTCTCCCTTTGGTCAGTTACTCATCATGAATAGGTGCTTGATAGCTTGATAGCTCTAGAGTTAATATCTAGGCCGATACAAGTGTGGAGCACAGATGGTCCTTTGGACGATACAAGTTGAAGGGTTGGGTCTTGGCCTTTATGTGGACCCAAACCTTAGTTGGACGATAGGGTGTAAGGACTCTGACCTGGGTTATGAGGTAACCCTATTTGTTTTGGATAAGTAAGTTGATTAGAAATTTAATATAATCCTATAAGGTTTCTTGTTATCATGTGACACACTTATGTTCCAAGTTTGGTCCTGATTGAATGATGTTTGAGCAAAGTTCCTTTGTTTTGGACCAAAGTGCAATTTACCCAAGATGAGGGGCTATATTGCAAAATGTCATATGTTGAACATGCCTCATGTGTTTTAGCATCATTATAGAGAGAATTATGCAAGGTGGTGGATTGTGGAAACCCCAAATTCCAAGTTTGAACTTGTTTGAACAATGTTGGTACCTTGTGCACCAATTTTGGTACAAATTGTAATTTACCCAAAATGTGGGGTTTTATATGAAAATTACCACCTCTAAGTGTCCCTACTCCATCCTAGTATCATTTAGAGGAGAGAGAAATAAGGATACACCATGTTTGAATCAATTATGAGTGATGGTAATCTTGGTGATGAAATGACCAAGAATAGGGGTTGAATAAGAAACCCTAACTTGAGTTGTATCAAGTTGAAAAGCTTATATATGAATGCCTATTGGCCAAGGAGCCATAGGACAAGCCTCATATCGTTTTGTGGACTCTTGTAAAATCCATGTCATGCAAATCACCTCAAGGAGGTGAGGTGTGTCAGGTTACAACTTCCTTTGTAAAGTTGTAACGGGTTGTGAATATAGTGATGATTTAATTGATATATTTTATTCAAAGGGATAAGTAATGGACGAATTTGCATCTATGGATGATCCTCAACCATTTTTCAAGACAAGATAAATTTTTATGCATGCATGTACACGTGTCATCCATGCATGGACACGTGGCACCTACTAGCTCAAATTGATGACACCTCATTTTGACCCTCCTTCATGAACAACAAGTATATGTACCCCTAGTTTCACCCCTTAGTGCAATTTTTCGACCCTTACTACCATCCTACCCTAAGGTATCATGCATAGAGTTCATGTATCATGCAGGAGTGCTATGCTATCGTGCATGGGCCCTTGGGTATCACCCATGGCAAGATCATATCGCCCAAGTAGGGTGATATCAGCCAAGAAGGGTGATATCGGCCATGAGAGTGAGATATCAGCCATGAGAGTGAGATATCGGCCATGAGAGTGAGATATCGGCCACAAGCAAAGTTGTATCGGCCAAGAGGAAGTCCATATCGACCAAGAGTGGTAGGGTGTCGGCCAAGGTGCACAGGGTCTCAAATATTAACCCTAAGTTGAGGCCATGATCATCTTCAACCTTAGATTGAAGCATGATTTTAGGGTTTTGATCTTCCTTACTTTTCTTCTTCACCAATTGCTTATCCATGGTGATTCCTTATATATGAAGGAGTTGTGAAATATCCTTGGACCTTTGATAAGACATCTTCAACCTTAGGAACGTGGATCTTTGGATCTTGGAGATTTGAAGTTGTTCTTAAGGCGGGTTATATAACTTGTACTCAAGCCTGTTATTATTCATCACCTAAATTGCTATATTTAATGATCTACTTTTAATTCCGAAATTTACTGAGATAGTTGATGAAATTATGAGTTCTAGTAGTTGCTTAGACCTGTTTCCATGAACTATAATAGTTAGAACTAAGGTCTAGAGCTTGAAGATGATGGTATCACTTTATAAAAGTGATATCGGGTGCAAGCACACAAGCAAGCACCTCTAACCCGATATGATGATGCACCTACTTCACTAAAACGATATGGATATGATTGTATACCTTCTTGCACGATATGGGGATGTAGTATACACCTCTTGCATGATAGGGAGTCAAGTATAGACTCCATGCACGATACAAGGTTAAATGAATACTTATAAGTTGACATGAAATCGTAATTTGGGTAACCTGATATGAGTAAAGAGTAGCAAATGCTATTTGCATGATATGATCATATATTATATCATTGGTACTTGGTATCATGAAGCACACATATCTGGTGAACGATATGAACATTTAAGTAAACCCTGTTGCATGATATGGTAGCCCGATACACAACCCTAGTTGATGTCTAGCCCGACATGGTGATGAGTTGATACCTCTTAAATACCATGGGTGATAAATACATGTATCATGTGCCCGTAACAACCAACCCTAACCCAACATGGGTGTTACAAACCAACATTGGATGGTCTAGCCCGACATGGCTTGGTGCCCTTCACTCCTATCAACTTGTATATTGGGTTTAGCCTGATATGGCAAACCCTAACCCGTCACGACCAACCCTAGATGGTGAGCCACCTGATATGGTGATTGAATGCATCTCTAGTTCAACATGGTTGATAACACCCAAATTAGCGCATATTTTCTATGCATTTTATGTATAGTTTTTTGCCACTTTAGTCTTAATATGCACTCTTTTGTTCATGTTTTATGCTTTTTGTCTCGCATTAGATAAAAGTAGTAAAAATAGCCAATAATGTAGCTAATTAGCCATTTTTTGACTTATAGGCACCGAAACTAGCCAATTTTGGGACTCTCAAGTACCGAACCTGAAAAGACAAGAATTCCAGAAGCTGGCCGATACATCTACCCGATACGGCTGCTTGATAGGGCCTGGCCGATACGGCTGCCCGATACGGTCTGGCCGATACAGCTGGCTGATACGGCTGCCCGATATGGTCTGCCTGATATGGCTGCCCGATATGGCCTGCCCGATAAAGCTGCCTGACACTCCCCCTGCCCGACACGGTCTTCGGGCGACAGTCATATTGGCCCACCTGATGCCTCAAGATTGAAGCCACGGATGAAGGACATGTGGACTAATAAAAGCTACAACTCCCATCAACTCACTGCCTATAAATAGCAGTTGCCAACCTACAAAGAGGAGAGCCGGAGGGAGGACCCTACAAGTGCTAGTGCCTAGACCAATGAGCTAGTGTGTCGAGTTCCCCAAAAGTCTACTTTCCGATATGGTTGCCTGATACGGTTGCCCGATACGGTCTGCCCAATACGGTCCGCCCGATACGGTCTGCCCGATACTGTCTGCCTGATACGGTCTAGAGAGAGAGAGCCGAAGAGTCCAGAGGGATGAAGAGAAAACCCAAGGGCCGAGATCCGACCTGCACAGAGGTCGAGGAGCGAGATCCACCTCTCCTCTACGGGCTATATCTCTTCCCTCTTCTCTTTCATTCTACTGCATTCTTCTGTTTCTTGTACAAATAATGTTTATCCATCTTTGTTCGGTGCCAACTATGCTTGTCTATGGCTAGTTAGCTCCTTCGTGGCTATATAGTCTGATTTGGGCATATTTATATACTTTTGCCTTAAGCAAGTAGGTTTATATCATATCTAGTATGCTGCATGTTCTATTTTCTCTTTCCAAGTTATGATTTCTACTTTTGGTTGATCTCTTACTCGCTTGAACTGCTGTTTCTACCTGTATCGAGAGATCCGTTGTAGGAATAGCTAAGAGACGATAGTTTGGATCTGAACCTGAGAGAGGATGATCTAAGGTATTCTATTCCTAACACCCCGGAATATCCTAAGACCCGAGAGTGAACTTAGTGTATTCCGAGGTGTTGATATGTCATTCCTTGAGAGAGGGTCATTGACATATTGTTGATGGTTTTAGTCACGCATCGCGAGAGCGAGTTGGACGACCCCACATGATAGACGCCACTGTACGTACTAGATGCTTGTTTGGGTGTTCGAGGGTTGTCTACGCCCGAGAATGAGTACATAGACTGCCCTGTTTTTAGTTACATAGCCAAGAACTCTCTTTCTCTGTTTAGTAGAATCACGAGCTCTATTTTGTTTTGTTTTGTTTTCTTTGTTTTTTTTATATCGTGACAACCCGCTAGACTAGTTCTAGCATATATTTTCATCGCATATTGTTTTGGCTTATCTGAATATAGAACAAAAATACGTGGCGTCCTAAACGTCACCACGTCCCTGTGTTCGACCCCGTATATCTACATCGAACCCATAATAAAGTTGCAGGGGCCTAGAAGGTTTCGGGTTATAAATTTAAAGCTGGATTCCTTCCTTTATCCAACGTTCATTTTCGGACGCGATAAAAAGGCCGGTCAACTTTTTGGCGCCATTACCGGGGATGTGGTTTTCCACATTTAAACGCCTAGTAGATTTTTGTTCTGTCACTATAAGTCTGTATATACATGCATAGTTTTCCTCTTTCTTTACACATACTTGTTCACATATACTAAATCATTTTTCTTTTTGTCATACCTTTTTCAGCCATGGATCTTACTTCCGCAAGACAAGTCATCTTGTCCACCTGTCCTCCCGAGTTTTTCTGCAGTTCCGACTGCTGGCAAATAATTGAAGGTCGTGCTCTGCAACTAGTCGAGTTATACTCACCTCCACTGTGGTCATATGTTGAAATTCCAACAAAGGAGACTGCCAGTCAACCATCGACTCCTGTGCTATCATGGGATCAAGAATTGATTAAGGCAGTGGAATTAGCTGGAGAAAGTGTCAAGGCACTCACCTCCCTAGTTCCTCATCTCCAAGAAAACATCGATCTGCTCCAACAACTATTAGACAAGCAGGAGCATCATCTCAAAGTAACCACTGAGGCTGCAGACCGTAGTAGTAGTAAGCTTCAAGCTATTGAACAAGGATTCATCCTAAAGCATCAGTTTGATGCAGCAGGTTCCCCTTATATGTGCATGGAAGAATCAATGGGTCTCAAAAGCATTGCTGCTCAAGTACAACAACTTCCTGATAAAGATGTTGAACAAGGAGGGAGGCTCCAAGAGCTCATCGATCTGGTTACAATTCGGTTACAACTGCCATCACAAGACAATGAAGATGTTAGTCATCAAGACCATCCCATTGGGTCTGAAGTGGAGCATGCACCATCATCCTATTCAGACCAACAACTAGATTCACCAAGATGTTTCTGTGAAGACCAACCCACTTGGGGAAGCCCTTCATTCTATCCAGATGACCCAACTGATGAACCAATGGAAGAAATGAGTCATAGACATGAATGGGTCTATGATGACGATGATGAAGACTCGAATAGCCAATCGACCTCACAACCAGAAGGTTGGTTTGAGGAACTAGAGTCAGATATTGAACTAGACTAGAGTGACATTTCTCATATTGAGACTTGTCATTTCGCTTTGAGCAGTACACCAACCATGGTTTGGAACAATTTGTTTGACGGCGACGAAAACTACTCGACATGGAGCAGTGAGTATAGTAAGGAAGACGAGTTGGAGCACCATGAGCCATCATTCTCCACCACCCCTTTACAAGGCTTGGTGGACGTCAAGGGGTAGGATGGATAGTTCACTACAACATGGCTGTTGAGCATGAAGACACCCCTGACTCCACGCCAGGTGATAAGCTTGGGGTGGTAGAACCACAAACAGATTCTTCAGGGGGTACTTTTTTCTTAGAAGATGATTGGATGACTCAGACGGTACATGAAGATTTATCTGAGCAGCTAACCTCAAGTGTAGAGATCGAGAGAGAAGATATGAGCCCTCAGGATGACGTCCAACCTCTCTCATCTATCTCATCCTGTGTCGACATCCCATGACCTTCATTTTCAGAATCATATAATGAAAGGTACCCTGAGGATGATATGCTGAAGAATTCATCCCAGTGTAGTTCAAACCACTTCCAGCACAAAGATGGCTTCATTGAGTCATCGGATTTCACTCCTCTACTTCAGACTCGGGAGGGCCCGCATCTCTGCCTATTCTACTCATACTATGTGGCGGAACCCGTCAGCAAGACACAGTTGACACTAGTCCCAAAACATAGGATTTGGGATCCCAGTGTCGGTATCATGGGGCAACCACCCCATTTCCTATTACCCACCCTCCCTCCCTTTTATTACAATAAATTTTGTTTTTTCATGATCTTGTTAGTTAGTTTCTTTCTTCTAAATTGTTTTTATTTACTTGCATCCATGCATCATCTGTAGAACATCAATAACTGTCTTTAAAATCATGCATTCCTGCCTCACTATCTCAAGTTTGAGTCTTGCTCGAGGATGAGCAAAATTTTAAGCTTGGGGTGGTAGGCTTCGCCCTTATTTTCTCTTCACCATTCTTGCATGCATGTCTATTTCCTACATTTAGTCTTAAATTTTCAAAAAAAAATCAGCTTTTTAGCTTTGCAATTATGGCTATGTGGTGCGAATCTAATAGACAAATGCTTGACTTTATGCCTAATTGCACAGTTTTCATCTGAAAATTGCTTGACCTTTTGCTTGGCCTGCTCTTTGACTCTTTCCTTGAGTTTGGTAATACCTTTTTCATAGCTTAAAGCTAAATTCCCTTGATCTATGTTGTGAATGGCAAATCCATGGTAAAGGATCGTTGGAATGAGCTAAATCACGATTAAAGTCTCCTAGCTACGAATTTCACAAGCTTGCCTCTATTCTAAGGATTCTTGAATCATAATTCCTACTTCTGACATAGTTATCAAGAGGATTATGATGGGCTTTGATCTATGATCAAGATGAAATGTTTTCCTAGATGGAATTCACGCCTTCTCACATTAGATTGAGTCAAAAAGATGAAAAACATAAAAATGTGCAAAAGAGGCTTGGCCGCCCACAAAATCCTAAAAATATCTATATAGTTCTCACCCAAGCCTAAAAATAGAATGCATATGATAAAAGCCTGAGTGTGAACAATAAATGAGTGTTGTTTTCCCTTTTAGGAAAGTTGAGAATGGTGCCCAGCCGGTGTATGATCGTGCTCATGAACGCGGATATGTCGTGCCTGGTAGTACCACTCTAAAAGCTCATTAGAGAGTCACTAGGAACCCCCTAGGTGACCTATGAGAAAATATCAGTAGCAGGGTTGGTTCAGGCACAGTACGAGGAGTTCATCTCACTACTTTGGACCAACTGGTCTGGACTGCAGGGACTGTTGCTCGCTACATGGACCAACCTGATGCAGATCGAGATCCTTAGAAGTCATTAGAGTCTTTTTGCTTTGTTTATTAGGACATGAATAAGTGAGAGGCATGGTATTCCTGATTGGTTTGCATGGATTCATGGTGATGTCTCATTACTCATCACCTGCGTGATCACCTGTGTGACAACTCTTTCATGTTTAAATAATTATGGTTCAAACCCTCATGAGTATCGACAGGTTGTAGTGAATTTTCTTAATCATGCTTGGAAACTCTTTGATCTTGCTTTGGTAGGATTGTGCCTGACATGTGGGGGTTTGTTCTGAAACAACATGGATCAGGAGAATTGATGCTTTAAACTATTTTTCTTAACTTTAGCATTTATTGCCAAGCTTAATTTGGTTGTTATCTTTTGTTCTTTGAGCACAGTCTTGCTTGAGGACAAGCAAGTTTTAAGCTTGGGGTAGTTGATAAAACCCAAATTAGAGCATATTTTCTATGCATTTATCTATAGTTTTGTGCCACTTTAGTCTTAATATGCACTCTTTTGTTCATGTTTTATGTTTCTTGTCTCGCATTCGATAAAAGTAGTAAAAATAGCCAATAATGTAGCTAATTAGCCATTTTTTTGACTTACATGCATCGAAACTAGCCAATTTTGGGACTCTCAAGTACCGAACCTGAAAAGACAAGAATTCCAGCAGCTGGCCGATACAGCTGCCCGATACAACTGCTCGATAGGGCCTGGCCGATATGACTGCCCGATACGGTCTGGCCGATACAGCTGGCCGATACGGCTGCCCGATATGGTCTGCCCGATATGGCTGCCCGATACGGCCTGCCCGATATAGCTGCCTGACACTCCCCCTGCCCGACACGGTCTTCGGGTGATAGTCATATTGGCCCACCTGATGCCTCAAGATCAAAGCCATGGATGAAGGACACATGGACTAATAAAAGCTACAACTCCCATCAACTCGCTGCCTATAAATAGCAGCTTCCAACCTACAAAGAGGAGAGCCGGAGGGAGGACCCTGCAAGTGCTAGTGCCTAGACCAAGGAGCTAGTGTGTCGGGTTCCCCAAAAGTATAATGCTCGATACGGTTTCCCGATACGGTCTGCTCGATATGGTCTAGAGAAAGAGAGTCGAAGAGTCCAGAGGGACAAAGAGAAGACCCAAGGGCGGAGATTCGACATGCACAGAGGCCAAGGAGCAAGAGCCACCTCTCCTCTATGGGATATATCTCTTCCCTCTTCTCTTTCATTCTACTGCATTCCTCTGTTTCTTGTACAAACGATGTTTATCCATCTTTGTTCGGTGCCAGTTATGCTTGTCTATGGCTAGTTAGCTCCTTCTTGGCTATGTAGCCCGATCTGGGCATGTTTATATACTTTTGCCTTAAGCAAGTAGATTCATATCAGATCTAGTATGTTGCATGTTCTATTTTCTCTTTCCAAGTTATGATTGCTAGTTTGGTTGATCTCTTACTCGCTTGAACTACTGTTTCTGCCTGTATCGAGAGATCCGTTGTAGGAATAGCTAAGAGACAATAGTTTGGATTTGAACCTGAGAGGAGGACGATCCAAGGTATTTTGTTCCTAACACCCCGGAATATCCTAAGACCCGAGAGGGAACTTAGTGTATTCCAAGGTGTTGATATGTCATTCCTCGAGAGAGGGTCATTGACATATTGTTGATGGTTTTAGTCTCGCATCGCGAGAGTGAGTGGGACGACCCAACAGGACAGACACCACTGTATGTACTAGATGCTTGTTTGGGTGTTCGAGGGTTGTCTACGCCCGAGAACGAGTACATAGACTGCCCCATTTGTGGTTACATAGCCAGGAACTCTCTTTCTCTGTTTAGTAGAATCACAAGCTCTATTTTGTTTTGTTTTATTTTCTTTGTTTTTTTTTATATCGTGACAACCCGCTAGACTAGTTCTAGCATTTATTTTCATCGCATATTGTTTTGGCTTATCTGACTAAAGAACAAAAATCTATGGCGTCCTAAATGTCACCACGTCCCTGTGTTCGACCCCGTATATCTACTTCAACCCCGTAATAAAGTTGTGGGGGCCTAGAAGGTTTCAGGTTATAAATCTAAAGCTTGATTCCTTCCTTTATCCCGCGTTCATTTTCAGACGCGAGAAAAAGGCCGGTCAATGGTGATGGCTTAATACCTCATGCACGACATGGGTAACACATACAAACACCTCTAGCCCAATATGAATGGTGTGTATATACTTCTATCCCGATATGGTGAGTGCTCATATACTTACAACCCGATATGGTGAACATATGCACACTTCTAACCCGAGATACCTTGTAAAGGTGAGGGCAAGACACTCTTAGGAGTGATGAGTGTAACACCAAGTAATGGCATGGCTAATACCTTGATAGGTGAAACACCTAAAGTGGTTGATAATGGACAACCTTATATCAACAATGCCTTAACCCGAGATGAGTCCATATCATTGATGATAGTTGGGTAATTCAAGTGTGTGATTTATGGCTGATACTTTACAAGATTAATATGATGGGATAGTGGATAAAGTATTAGGATGGGAAATACCCTAATACAAGATAAGTTGATGAACCTAAGTAATTTAAAAGTGATGAGGGAAGTGATACACCAAGGCATGGTAAATCTCACATCCAACACTTTAAGGTTGTTACACCTTGATGAACCTTAAATCCAATATGTATGGATGAGTAACACATGAAGTTTTTCATGTCAATTGTTACATTGAGATGTAATGAGCTTAATGCACTTTGAGTAGTGTAGGCTAACATACCTTGAGAAAGGGTTAAGCCAAGTTAATAAAGTATGATGTATTCATACTCTGGTAAGGATGAGAGAGAAACTCATACCTTGTGTTGATAATCATTTAATGATAAATGTTGAGAATAAATAAGTATGATTGAATACTTATGATATCAAAGTTTGCTCCTAGATGTGTGGAGCAATGAATTAGGGTTTGATCATTGATAATATGATCTTGAAAACCTAAATGGTTAATAATGGAAAACCCTAACCCTAACGATGGGAAGGTTGCACTTCTCTTATTGCATAAGCCTTGTAAGGCATGTTAAATACTTGTGTAACAAGATGTGTAATGGCCTTACGAGCCATGTGAATGAATTGTTGCCTAGTGAGAGGTGACAAGATGTGCAATGGGCCTTGTGAGCCATGTGAGATGCTTGTACAACAAGTATCATGTATACCTTGGTCTGAGGACCTAGAGATAATAGTTACCTGATAAGTGGTAACAATGTTCTGTGATGACCTAAGGGTTTGAATACCCAGATCCAGTAATCATGATAATGATGATGTGAAGGGATGAGAATTCCCAGTAATGTGATAAGGGACTGAGATCCCAAGTATCATGTGTTTTAAAGATTTGAAAGTACTTGATAGATGTATTATGCCTTTCTTTGTAGCATCTATTATAATAATTCTTTTTTGAAACTTTTTTTTATAGTACGAGAGAACCACCCCCATAGAAGCGCCACATTAGTGACCCCCCAGGCGGCATAAACTCTCGGGTCCCTGGGCGTCCTGTAAACCCATGAACCATTTAAAGCGCACAGTTGGTCGGCCTGCGCGATGGGTAAACACTTCAGAGGCGGCCGCTGGGTATCGAACCCGGGTCCCTTCATGAGGGGGCCCGTGCCCAAACCACATGAACCACTCCCCCACGGCTCTTTTTTGAAACTTGATTGATGCTAAAAGATATGGTAATGCACTTTATTAATCAAGTGGAATCTTATCATGTAGTGCCCTAGCCATAGATCCGTCATCATTAGTAGCTGGTGATGGTGAAATAGGTTTTCCTACGGGATCTCTTGATGAACGCATATTGTTGAATATGTGGGGGTGATCGGCGCGAATACCTTATGCCCTAATGAAGGGATTGACGTGAGATAAACACGAGATCTCTCAATCCTTCATTATAAAGGCCAGGATGGATGTATCACGAATCTCCCGATGTTGATGATAAATGTCGGATGATGTGGAGATAAACATAAATCTCTTGATTCTGAAGAGAGTGCAGCTGCCCATGCAACTCTATAGAGAAGTTGCCAATATACCTTGGAAAGCTATTTAGCAGAGACACAAGATGTCCTACATGTGGTCTCGTACTAACCGAGACAAGGGAGGTCATAGAATCCAACTCTGTTAGACATCCTTTATGGCACCGACTTTGGGTTTCACATCCGAAGGTTGGAGTATGAGTGGTATACCTCATCTCCTCAGGACATAAGTGTGATTGAAAAATGTAATCAGACGTATAACATATCTGCTTAAGGATCGAATATGGAAAACATTGATTGATTTGTACTTCAGTTATACATCTTAGTTGATAGATGTTATTTATGCTCTTTACATTCCTTGCAAATTAGATAGATGATTTATAACTCTACCATGGGTAGATGCAATGTTCTCCTGAAGAAAGGAGATCATTTCATTCTGTTCATACAATGATTTATCATGTCTATTAATATAAAAAGAACCTCTACTCATTTTATAAATGCTTAATCTATGATAATAATATGGTCGGTAGAGAGTTATATCTTTCACTGGGTAATTGTCTCACCCCGTGGGATCCACATTTTTCTAAGGTGGGCATGCATGAGGTGGCAAAGATCTTTCTACAGAGGTACATCAACAACAGCAGTGATAGTAGTGACAACTCAGGTTGAGTGTACTGTTTGTCTGTCTTGTAGAGAGAAGTCCTATGTGTCATATCTATACTCTCAGGTCCTTGGAGTTGGTTCGTACTGGTTTCATAAAAAATCTGAGATTTTGGCTTTAATGCCTCGAGGTTTTATGTTGCTTCAGTATGTGTTTTGATAGAGCAACTGTTATATGTTATCCTCGAGAAGAGATGGTACAGTGCATGTACAATGTGAACAATGATGTATATAAAGTTTTGGTTCTTCCTTAAAGAGCTTTCCTAGGAATGGATCTCTTTGCAAAATGGTTTTAATTTTTAGTGATTTTTGTTAATCTGCTATTTGTGTTTATTCCACTTAACTAATGACGGTTTGTTTGTCGGTTTGACAATTATCATTACATAGGGTGTCTTGGGTGACTTGGTGGAGGGCAGTAGAATCCCTTGGACGTAATGAAGAGCTTGTTGGGCATTAAGGTTTGCTCTTGGCCGACATGACCTTGGGAGCCATGGTTTTGGTCGATATGACCATAGATGATATGGTGATAAGGATGGCCGATAGGTAACCCTAACCCTAGTGGCTGATAGGGTCATGGCCGATAGGTGAGTGTGTCCTTGTGCATGATACACCCCCCTTGGATCAGGTTGTAAGATACTGGTCCTGGTATACTCGTGACTCTTGAACAAGTGTGCACAACATGATAATGTGATGAGGGACAATATGTGTGGCTAAATGCCCTAGCCGATAGGCTTTTATTGAGGGATGTTACCTTGCGTGATGTCCCTTTGGGTGAGGGATGGCACTACCCACCACACCTATAATAAGGATGGATGGTACCTTCAGTGAGGGTTATCCTTAACCCGAAAAACCTAAGTTGATGATCTATTATCTTGAAACCACACCTATGATGTAATATGGATGATAGGTTGTGAACCGTGATATGTTTGATACTTAAAGATGATGCTACATAAGATGATAAGACACATGTTTATGTTTATAAGATAAGGGCATAGTGGATGCTCATGGTCTGATAACAATAATGTAATTTGTCTACAGATATAGCTTTGTGCTTCATGTAGCTATGATCATGGATGTTGTTCCAATCACGTGCATCCTCAACCCTAATAGCATGATAATCATAAAGATCTATGTTTGGTGATTCAGTTATCTCTCTTGATATGCATACTAACCATGTAGGTGAATCAAGTGAATTCATACCCAGGTAAGATCTATGAGGTGTATGTGTTCTATATAGCACTCAATGATGATAATCCTTATTGATAAAGTAACATGTATCACCAGTATGATGTGAAAGGTTTGTTGACCTGATAAAGGTTGAGTGCCTAGTTGAGGTGTTATCCTTTGATGTTGAGATAAGGGGTTTCTATACCATGATGATGATGTAAGTGTAATGACCCCACCTCCCGATAACCCCCTATTAAGGGAGACCAAAAGGTCAGAGTCGTTATCCCAATTAACATGATCAATGGCTCGACAAATAATCAATAATAATGATCAGATTCTACCAAACTAAACTGAAAGGATGCAATAAAATTAAACTTTTCATACCTTTTCAAAAGCTTGGATATCTACTTCTATCCACATGGAGTCTATTCTAACTAATCCTCCTTCGAACTTTAATTCATATTTAATTCCACATATGCCACTTTACTGTTTGTTCTTTTCACTTGTACCTAAAACGCGGACAAACAAAACGTTGGTCAGCATAAAGTTGGTATGTGGGGGAAACAAATAATGTGCAACTATGTTAACAACATAATCATTCAATTAATCATTTAATAACCAAGATTACGTTTTAAGCCAAACTACTCAATCCATACCTATCCACAACTCTCTGTTGTTCCTATAGAGTACTTATATAATACCTCTATAAAGGTAGATCTTTACCCCCATGGTCCTACCTTACAGGTAGCCAATACATAGGGTAATAGAGTCGCATGGCACTACCCAAAGGTAGCCCAATATCTAACTCAATATGACTTGATGGTCCTACCCTCTAGGTAGCCATATACTAAGTCGTTCAATGACCTGATGGACCTACCCTCTAGGTAGCCAAATACTAGGTCAACCATTAAGCCACAGAGGGGTCCAAGATCTGAGCTAGTAGGCACATATCTTATGCGATAGTCATAGACACATTATAGTTTGCATGAACTAAATTTCATCGAATAGTTTATTCCAAGTCATCGATGAAAACTTCGGAAAACTAACTCGATATATTCATAAGCGTAACCACATACCTAATTTGAAGCCTCAAACATTAACAAGATATCCAAATCCAACTAGATGTCCAATCAAGCAAGCCAATCAACCAATCAAGCAAACATTGATCCTGAAAATATGTATAACACCTAGTTGTTACCATCTCATCACAAACAACTCTTTATTGAATTGGGACACCTTTCTAGGGTTTCTAAGTCTCATTAGGATGCATTAGGGTTTCTTATATCAATTTCTCATACTTTATCCTTTTTAGGTCAACCAACCCTAAAATAGCTATTCTACTCATAAAAACCCTAGTTTCTCAAACTATCCATATTAAGGATGTTTTATGCTCAAATTAACTTAGGATCATCATACCTCTGTTTATTTATGGATCTGAACAATTAAAACCATTAAAAGCCATAATTATCAAAATTAGGGTTTCTAGGCCCATTAATGCTTATTCATGTACATGGAAACCTAACTTAAGACAATTATGAAATAAGACCATCCTTTTAGATCAAATTCTCTCTTTTATGATCAACAAGTTAATATTATCTTAAAGTATCTGAAGAACATAATGAAATCTCATTGTCATCAATTCTTAGGGTTTTTCATCAATTAATCCATTGAAGGTGATAACTTTATACACTTTTTAAATTGCAAGCAAAACTAGGCTTTAATTATATTTTTATTAGAATAATCACGTTCTCTTGATCAATTTTCATATATGACATTATTTCATCCAAGCTACCGGGCATTAGTTATGGATTTTGCAAGATAAAATACCTCCGACCAATAGAAGGTCGCCACGTTAGCAAATCAGGCCCTTTTCTTTCTTTTCTTTCTATTCCTTCTCCTGGCTCGCGGATCCCGCCTTGGATCCAGTTCCCTGGTTGCCTGAATCTTCTTGCCTCCCCTTGTCTTCTTCGCGAGGCTCCTGACGCGGAGACTATGTTTCCACGACGAAACAGAGCATCTCCGGTCCCGCTCGTATAGACCCCTCAGGGGGAGATGCCGCCCAGGAGAGGCACCCACCGCTCCACTGGGTCAGTCCGAGATCATAGGTATCATCGGATTTTACAGAGAGGCAAGATAATGGGAGAAAGCTCCAGGCATGCTTGGCGGTAGACATAGAGGATTGGTGGTAAAATCACTTGACAGAAGGTAGTTTCTCGCACCCTAAACTTTACGAGAAGGGATCTTACATGTTTGTGAGGGGGTTGCGTACCCTTTTATATGAGATAGAAGGCGAGGAAGGGATAACCGTATTCCTCCTTGGAATCCAGGTTTTGCCCCCAAATTGGGCGTTTTTCGTTTTTGGCAAGTCAGCATCCGTGTAATGGCTTGCTGGGTTCGCCTTTCTCTCCTTGTCTTAAAGGACTAAGATGGAGAGCATAAGATAGAGGGGAGAGAGTGAACGGGCCAAGGGAGGTTGTCGTTCAATGTTGGCTCGTTTCCTTTTCCTACTAGAGGAAGGTGATGACACAGCCACCCTTGGATCCCAGATCCAAAGGCTATCATGCAACACATCAAACCAAAACTGAAAATAGAATTAAGCAGTTTAAAAATAATCGTAACATTCAATGTGAATCCTTACACTTTAGGGAATATTCAGAAATTCATAACTCCCAAACCATGCCTCCTTTTAATCTCAAAATTTAAGGGAAAGTTAACAATAACTTAGTTTTTCATCATGCCGAATTTGGTCTCATTATCTAAAAGAAAACGTGCCTTTTCTTTAGGTGCAAGATATTACTCAAATATGTATATTTCTCACCTATTTTCTCTTTCTTATTTTCTTATTTCCCATATTTCTATTCCTTGTAATCCAAGAAAGCAAGTGGGGTTAGAATTATTACTCATCATGACCAAACCCTCACTTCTCTCTTCATTTCTTGCATTACATCCTTTATTTCAAATATTCTATTTATTATTATTTTTTAAAATATCTCTTTTTGAGGATTTCTCTTTATAGTTCTTTTTATTTTCCTCATTGGCATTCCTTTTAACATTAGGAATCCTTTGGATACGAAATTCCACCAAGGATAACTTAATTATACCTCTTTTCACTTATTTTCCACATTTTATCGTTGTTTTCAATTTCTTTCTTAATAAAGAAATATTTAATTGATCTTTTCTTTTCTTATTGCATTCTCTTTGAAACTTTGGACTCCTTGGAACCCAAGGAACCCAAGAGGCACGAAATCCAACTTTAGATTATATTCTTTTGCCTTCTAGAGGTTTCTACATCTTTCTTTTCTCCAATTCTCAATTATTCATTTACTAATTGAATTTCCTTGTTATTGGGCCCAATAGCCAATAAAGCCCACAAAATAATCATCAAATCTATTGTAAATGAAATTTATTTATTTAAAACAAATTATATCATTATTTGTTCAAATATCTTTAATATGAGAAATTACCAAATGAACTCAAAAATTGGGGTTGTAACATCCTTCCCCTCTTATAGGAATTTTTTCCTCAAAATTTCATCAAGCAAATAAACAATTCAGGATAAGACTTTTCCATGTCCATCATTGGCCCCTATGTGGCTTTACCTTATCCATGGTGCTTCCCAGGAACCTTTATCATCACATATTCTTTTCTCTGAGTTCTTTCACCTTGGCATCTATAAACCTCATAGGTGACTCAGGTCATTTCAGCCTCCCTTGGGGCTCACTAGGTTCATTGCTCTGCACATGGCCCGGGTACCTCACATAGTGCTCTAAACTGGACACATGGAACTCATCACACATTACTTTATCCCGAGGAGTAAGGGCAAACTTAACCTTCTCCAAGAACCCATGCATCGGGGACTCAGCTTTCTTAGCTATAACTTAGAGGGGTCAGATTTTCATGTCACATATTCCCCCACAGTGAACTACATGTCAGTCTACTTTGCATCGGCATACAACTCATGTCGTCTCTGTCTCCTTTCAGACATTGCACGATAAAAGTGACTTCATATGCACACACTGTGGTCCTTTCTTGACCTTCACGAGGTCCCTTCACCAACATCATCTTAATAAAGTGGTGACCGACACAACCTCCCTTGTAGAGCTTCTTTACATCTCGATACTGGCTATGGTGGTTATCATCACATCTTATAAAGGACAAAAAATTATCTCTATGTATCACCCTGAACGAGCACACATGCTCTCATCAGACCCTCTAGTCTGGATCGTACTAACCATTAGTTAGGGGTGATAAACTGTACTAACATTGAGTTCTTCATGTAACTACTTCCACCTTATGGAAGTGAAACTTTAGGTCATACTCAAGAACTTTTGAACTTGCATAATGGTGTAGTTGAACCATCTCTCTCATGTGTAGTTCAACCAGATCTGTCCCTTGATAGAACTCTTTCTTTCTCATGTCATCTAGGTAAGGCGGTCTACCATAACCCATATTGCATCTTGATCTTTCTTGATCAAGGGGAGACCTACCACAACATCCATAGTGGTGAACTCCCATTCCCTCTCGGGGACTCTTTATACTTTATATCCATGCACTGGGTTACTGGTGTTCGTCCTTCACCTTCGGCTTGCATGGGAACATGTCACATGTAACTTCATCTTAAGCATCCAAAGTACTACTGTCACTCACTATCTTCGTAGTACCACAGTGTAATCATGATTTCCGGTATGTCATGTTTCCTCAAGATTGATTCCTCAGAAACCCTAAACCACTCTCATCAGGGTTTTATTACCTTCCTATCCAAAGAAGTGTATATGAGGTTCTATCATCATCCTTTCATTATATCAAGGACTAGACTGGCTAACTAAACAACCATTAACTTGATCAACCAGTATTGTTACATCTGGGTGTTAGCCAAACTTATCTTTTTTTTCAACTTAGGGTTAACCTAACATCCTCTTCTAGCCTCTAGCTAAACTAGGCAACTGCATCTCATCCAGAGCATCCATTACCACTTCTCATCCTTAGGTGTTAGGTGAAGTTGAAGACATACACCTCCATGTATTCCACTTATTATCTCATCTCAGCTCTAAGTCTATTTTCATCAAGAAAACTCTGAGCTTATTCTCTTGGTTGTTCAAACTCAACCTTCATAGCTCATGATAACAACATCCTCATAAGATGACTATATTATTCCTCTTAGTGTTTGTAAACCATCCATGTATCGTTCACTCCACCAGGGTATGCTATCTTCTCTGTCCTCATACCTCATGGCAACATTCCAACTCACATCACCTTTTATCCTAGGTGTATGGCATGCGTATTGTCCTATCTCTCACTCCCATAACAAGAGGAAATAAGCATTTGGCTGCAATCTAAATATAGAGTTCTTCCTATTCCAAGAGTAGAGATGGTACATCCCACCTTTCCAGTACACCTTTAAATCTACGTTGAAATGTGCCACATCACAATCATCTCGATATCAAAGTTACTTCCAGGGAAAAACTGGTCTCAAACTTACTTGGGTCCAAACACATTCTTTGGTCATATCCTCTAGGTCTATAGGGTGCCAGCACTTTTAGGGTCATCCCTCTTCCCTCATGCATCCAGAGAGTTCCCTACTCATCTGCTCTTTGGGTCCTGGTGCGATTCCGCTAGTGGTGCTTTTACACCCCACGAGGTCGGAACACACGGTGGATTCACTTTCGAAATTTATAAACCTAACTAACGCACCTACTTCTACTAAGACAACTACACCTGCAAGCGCACGGGGTCGTTTCGTAGTATAGGAAGGTGGCAAGTATAGGGTCGATCCACAAGGAAAAGAGGGGGCACTAGAGCTAGGTTAGTTTGGCTAGGTTCCTACTGCGGAGACTAGGGTTAAGGGTTTAAAGGTTGATTTGATTGTTAACTAAGGATGAACAAGAATGGAATTAAAGGCAAGACTGAAATCTATATTAACCCTAGGTTAGATTAAGACTAAGCAAGCAAGGAAAGACTAAGCTAGGTATGAAAAGGCAAGTTACACTAAGGCAACCAAGAGAGAAGCAAAAGAGTTAGGCTAGCATGAACAAGGCAAGAGCAAGGAAAGAAGCTAACTAAGCAAGAAAAGAACTAATTAAGCTAAGCAAGCACAAAGCTAGGGTTTTAAGCAATAAAGAGAGGTGTGGGCTGTTTAGGGGTATGAACTTATCACTTAAGTTGGGGGGATACATATGAGCATTATGATTTCATTTAGATCATCCAAACCAAACAACAAGTTAGAGTCTAATGGATTAACCTAAGCTACTAACTGGCCATGGATATGCTAGGTTGCGTATAGGGGAACTAGTCCCTAACACCCCCTACTACCCTTACGAGACTCAATTGGGTTAGGGGTTAGGTTTAATCCAATTAGAGTCTAATCAAGTCTAGGTTTCTAAATTAGAAATTCCTAGGGCAATTAGGGGCCGAGGGTAGTAATGGGGAGGTGGGATTAGGGTTTTGGACCCCAATTCCCCCACATTCTAGCCTTGAGAAGGCTCCATGCTAATTGCACTAGAATTATCTAATCTAGCTACTTATATCTCTCACTTAGGTTTAGGGAGATTGATTAGGATGTAGGAAGATGGGAGGCAACCTAGGGATCCAAGAATTGGACCTAGGGGCAAATCCCAAAATTCACACATACAAGCAATTTGCCTAAATTCCTAGGTGATTTCACACACAAACCAACAAGAAATCCATGGAGAAAGAGATAGAAATAGAATATAATCATTAACAAATGAAATTACAAAGTTTACATGTCATTTTCCCTCAACATGGTATCAAAGTAACATATTTTCCCCCAAACAGCCCACCCAAGGGGCCTAGCTACTCATAACAAAGCAAAATACAAAAAGAGAGAAGAAAGAGGTAGAAGAAGCCATGGAGCTCAGTGTAGATGTAGAAGTCCTCCTCTCCAGCAGCTGCAGGGACGTCCTCCTTCTTCTCCTTGGATGAAATGGTGTGGAATGATGGTGGGAAGTGGATGGAAGGCTTAGATATGGGGGGTTATGTGGTGGAAATGGTGAAATGGAGTGGATTTGAGGTGGATATGGAGTGGAATGGAGTGGGTGGTGATTTGGGGAGCTAGGAAGGGGTAGAAGGTATCTAACATCATGCCCCTCTGCCACCTAGGTATATATAGGTGTCTAGGGGGTCTAGGGTTAAGTTAGGGGTAAAATGGGGAAAATAGTGGGAAAATCGGGTAAAATTATGTGTAGCACGGCCGTGCTGGGATGCACGGCCGTGTTGGGCAATGGGTAGCACAGCCGTGGTGGATGGGAATGGCCATGGTGAGAAAATGGATTGAACAGGGGAATTTTGAGTTTCTGGGGCTGGTGGGACGACCGTGCTGGCCAGCACGGCCGTGTTGGGAACTACCAAAACGGCCATTCTTGGTAGCACGACCGTTCTGGCCAACTGGGTCAATTTTTGATGATTCTGCTGCTTGGGGCATGTCCCAGCACGGCCATTCCATGGTAGCACGGCCGTGTTGGGGTCCTTCCCCTGCATTTGAGTGTTGAACTTGGCCATCCATGGAGGGTATTGTTTCAAAACCTTGTTTGACCATTTGGGGTAGGTTGGGCATGGTTTCTGCCTCATTTTGGGCTCCTCCAAGCCTAGGTAAACCCTAAATTCAACCATCTTCTTTCCAATCCATCAAGTAGAGGCCAAAGTACCTATAAAACATGCAAAAACCATCCATAAGTGATTTTGACAATAAAACACATATTGAGGGAAATAACATGTAATCTAACAAGTATAGATGTGGCTGAAATGCAAAATGACACAAGATAAAGCCCTAAAATAGGGCTGAATCAGGTCCCATTAGTTCATGAAGGTGATCAATCTCCTAACCCATGGCCCTCAAACAATGATAGTTGTTACCTCCCGACCCTATGGTCATGTGCAACTAGGGAATCAGGCAACTCCTACTTCCATCGGTCTTATCCCTACCTGACCCTAGGATAGACTTAGAATTCTAACATATTACATGTTCAACATAGAACCTTACCCAATCCTTCATCATCTCTCTCTGCATTCATGGGCTGACTTTCATCCTTTCATAGAGGTCATGGTGACATGCCTACCTTGGTCAGGCTCCCATGCTGGTTACCTCCATGGTAACACATCCATATGCACATAGAGATGGTTATCTATGGGTCTACAAGTTCATTCTCATACCATGTACTTTTCACTTAGCTTCTCAAGATCCTATGAAACCTCTTTAGGTTTCCTCAAAATCCACTAAACCGGTATACATCCTACCAAAGGGTCCCTCTCCCAGGATGGGATGAAACTACACCTTGATAACAAAGGTCACAAACGTCCTTAGGTCTAGCATGCTTAACCTTAGCAAACTACTAAGGCACAAGTGGACCACCCACTAAACCATGTTAGGTCGTACTTGTTCTCTTTCCTCAACACTGGATCACGATCATACCTTCCCATGTCATCCACTTACTTGTGAGGGGTTCATCAAACATATATTTAAACTTAAAGGGTTTCCCTCTCCTCTAACCATGAGGAGTACCATGCTCAAATCTTGTCATGAGTATTAGGGACACCACTTCCCCTCTTAGCCCTAGATTTACTTTTGGGTGTCAAAGTGAATGCTCAACCTCTTAACCACAAATTTAGCATGTATAAGTCATGACATGCACTTCCTGTCATCCTTGTACTCGAGCAACACTTCAAAGTTGAGTCATCCTCAAGGACAATCAACAAGGTACAAGACCTCCCAACCTGTTACTAAACCTCTCCGGATCTAAGGTACTCTTCTTATCATCTATACCATAGGTACAAAGGTACCAACAGACTCATCTTCTCCATGAAGATGGATCAAGCTCACAAGCATACCCCTACATGGGTGAAGCCTACGTTCAAACTTATGTTTTGCTCAAGGTTATCCCTAGCCCTTTGTGAATATCTCATCAACTATCCAACATACTCCCTTGGCCAAGGTTTTAGCACGACTGACGTACTATGGGTGCCTACTATGCCATGCTCATATAAGCTCATGGGGTTTCTATAGGTTCTTCTCTAACCTCATCAAGGAGGGTGCTATCCTTCACTCTAGCATGCACGACCCTTGCCAGAGTTGGGTCGCCAAAGGTACTCGATCATCCAACTTCTCATGGCTCATATGGCATCCAAGGCATGTCTATCCAAACACCTGGTCTACCATGACATCTAACTCATCATGTCACCTCTCTCTCTAACCTTCACTTAGGGTTAGGGTTAACATCATCCTTAGAGGATGTGCCAGGTCTCCACTTATAATGGAGATCTCTACCTCCAAGACTAACTCTCTTTACTTATCCTCCTAACAAAAAGGTCTAGCCTCTGGTCTCTCCTGAGGGCATGACAAGTTATGTCATACGTCCTAAGCATGTATCTATTCTTTTATGCTTAATCTATTAAGCTTATGTCCATGACATCTAATTTACATTCTTTTTATAATTTGGTGGAGGATTCCTTTAACCTTATCAACCTTACCCATACCTCAAGAGGGTGAGGAAAAGAGAGAAAACCCTAACCCTTATAATCCTTAACAACATTTGAGTTGAGAAGAGATGAACAAGTTGAGAGAGTCCTAAAGGTATCTTATTTCGAGTCATATCCTAAGACATTAGCCAGGCATTCACACTAATCCAGGAGTCCTCGTATTCCGACTAGCGGTCCGGAGGAAAATCTTGCCAGCCCCCAGATGTGATCCTTTTCTAGACACCTCTGTCTTTCAAAAATTCCTCTAATAACTCCCTTGGGTTCTATAGAGTTTGTAAATTTAATAATTATTAAAGATTAAATGAGGAGCCTATGCTCTGATACCAAATGTAACGACCCCACCTCCCTGTAACCCCCTATTAAGGGAGACCAAAAGGTCAGAGTCATTATCCCAATTAATAGGATCAATGGCTCGACAAATAATCAATAATAATTATCAAATTCTACCAAACTAAACTGAAAGGCTGTAATAAAATTAAACTTTTCATACCTTTTCAAAAGCTTGGATATCTACTTCTATCCACACGGAGTCTATTCTAACTAATCCTCCTTTGAACTTTAATTCATATTTAATTCCACATATGCCACTTTACTGTTTGTTCTTTTCACTTGTACCTAAAACGCAGACAAACAAAACGTTGGTCAGCATAAAGCTGGTATGTGGGGGAAACAAATAATGTGCAACTATGTTAAAAACATAATCATTCAATTAATCATTTAACAACCAAGATTACATTTTAAGCCAAACTACTCAATCCATACCTATCCACAACTCTATGTTGTCCCTGTAGAGGACTTATATAATACCTCTATAAAGGTAGATCTTTACCCCCATGGTCCTACCTTACAGGTAGTCAATACATAGGGTAATAGAGTCACATGGCACTACCCAAAGGTATCCCAATATCTAACTCAATATGACTTGATGGTCCTACCCTCTAGGTATCCATATACTAAGTCATTCAATGACCTGATGGACCTACCCTCTAGGTAGCCATATACTAGGTCAACCATTAAGCCACAGAGGGGTCCAAGATCTGAGCTAGTAGGCACATATCTTATGTGATAGTCATAGCCACATTATAGTTTGCATGAACTAAATTTCATCCAACAGTTTATTCCAAGTCATCGATGAAAACTTCAGAAAACTTCAGAAAACTAACTCGATATATTCATAAGCATAACCACATACCTGATTTGAAGCCTCAAACATTAACAAGATATCCAAATCCAACTAGATGTCCAATCAAGTAAGCCAATCAACCAATCAAGCAAACATTGATCCTGAAAACATGTATAACACCTAGTTGTTACCATCTCATCCCAAACAACTCTTTATTGAATTGGGACACCTTTCTAGGGTTTCTAAGTCTCTTTAGGATGCATTAAGGTTTCTTAGATCAATTTCTCAGACTTTATCCTTTTTAGGTCAACCAACCCTAAAATAGCTTTTCTACTCATAAAAACCCTAGTTTCTCAAACTATCCATATTAAGGATGTTTTATGCTCAAATTAACTTAGGATCATCATACCTTTGTTTATTCATGGATCTGAACAATTAAAACCATTAAAAGCCATAATTATCAAAATTAGGGTTTCTAGGCCCATTAATGCTTATTCATGTACATGGAACCCTAACTTAAGACAATTATGAAATAAGACCATCTTTTTAGATCAAATTCTCTCTTTTATGAACAACAAGTTAATATTATCTTAAAGTATCTGAAGAACATCATGAAATCTCATTATCATCAATTCTTAGGGTTTTTCATCAATTAATCCATTGAAGGTGATAACTTTATACACTTTTTGAATTTCAAGTGAAACTAGGCTTTAATTATATTTTTATTAGAATAATCGCGTTCTCTTGATCAATTTTCATATATGACATTATTTCATCCAAGCTACCGGGCATTAGTTATGGATTTTGCAAGATAAAATACCTCCGACCAATAGAAGATCGCCACGTCAGCAAATCGAGCCCCTTTTCTTTCTTTTCTTTCTATTCCTTCTCCTGGCTCGCGGATCCCACCTTGGATCCAGTTGCCTGGTTGCCCAAACCCGCTCGCCTCCCCTTGTCTTCTTCGCGAGGCTCCCGACGCGGAGACTATGTTTCCACGGCGGAACAGAGCATCTCCGGTCCCGCTTGTATAGACCCCTCAGGGGGGATACCGCCCAGGAGAGGCACCCACCGCTCTGCTGGGTCAGTCTGAGATCATAGGTATCATCAGATTTTACAGAGAGGCAAGATAATGGGATAAAGCTCTAGGCATGTTTGCCGGTAGACATAGGGAATTGGTGTTAAAATCGCTTGACAGAAGGTAGTTTCTCGCACCCTAAACTTTGCGAGAAGGGATCTTACATATTTGTGAGGGGGTTGCGCACCCTTTTATATGAGATAGAAGGCAAGGAAGGGATGACAATATTCCTCCTTGGAATCCAGGTTTCGCCCCCAAATTGGGCGTTTTTCATTTTGGCAAGTCAGCAGCCGTGTAATGGCATACTGGGTTCGCCTTTCTCTCCTTGTCTTAAAGGACTAAGATGGAGAGCATAAGACAGAGGGGAGAGAGTGAACGGGCCAAGGGAGGTTGTCGTTCAATGTTGGCTCGTTTCCTTTTCCCACTACAGGAAGGTGATGACACATCCATCCTTGGATCCCAAATCCAACGGCTGTCATGCAACACGTCAAACCAAAACTGAAAATAGAATTAATCAGTTTAGAAATAATCGTAATATTTAATGTGAATCCTTACACTTTAGGGAATATTAAAAAATTCATAACTCCCAAACCATGCCTCCTTTTAATCTCAAATTTTAAGGGAAAGTTAATAATAACTTACTTTTTCATCATGCCGAATTTGGGCTCATTATCTAAAAGAAAACGTGCCTTTTCTTTAGGTGCAAGATATTACTCAAATATGTATATTTTTCACCTATTTTCTCTTTCTTATTTTCTTATTTCCCATATTTCTATTCCTTGTAATCCAAGAAAGCAAGTGGGGTTCAAATTATTACTCATCATGACCAAACCCTCACTTCTCTCTTCATTTCTTGCATTACCTCCTTTATTTCAAATATTCTACTTATTATTATTTTTTTAAATATCTCTTTTTGAGGATTTCGCTTTATCGTTACTTTTATTTTCCTCATTGGCATTCCTTTTAACATTAGGAATCCTTTGGATACGAAATTCCACCAAGGATAACTCAATTATACCTCTTTTCACTTATTTTGCACATTTTATCATTGTTTTCAATTTCTTTCTTAATAAAGAAATATTTAATTGATCTTTTCTTTTCTTATTGCATTCTCTTTGCAACTTTGGACTCCTTGGAACCCAAGGAATGCAAGAGGCATGAAATCCAACTTTGTATTATATTCTTTTGCCTTCTAGAGGTTTCTACATCTTTCTTTTCTCTAATTCTCAATTATTCATTTACTAATTGAATTTCCTTGTTATTGGGCCCAATACCCAATAAAGCCCACAAAATAATCATCAAATCTATTGTAAACGAAATTTATTTATTTAAAAAAAATTACAACATTATTTGTTCAAATATATTTAATATGAGAAATTACCAAATGAACTCAAAAATTGGGGTTGTAACAGTAAGCCTTGAGGGGCAGTGGCATTCTGTGATGCGGGATTGAGACCACATGGTAATAATGTGACATAATGCTGTTATGTTTTATAACTTGGTCACCTCAGCAATCCACTCAAAATATACTAATTAATTAAAGTGGAACATATCATGTAGTTTGCCTTGGCCATAGATCCATCATCGTCAATAGTTGGTGATGGTGAAACAAGTTTATCCTGTGGGATTACCTGGAGCGCATATTGTTGAATATGCGAGGTTTCTCCTAGCCGAAAGTAGGAGGATTTCAGTACAACTGCGGTTGTGTTTAGAGCATGGTGAACATGCCCATGGCTTAGTGATTATAGAGCATGGTGAACAAGCCCATGGCTCAGTATCATAGAAGGGTAGCATGCGGAGCTGACCCTGTGGTTGAGGCCACTCAAGCAAGAGACTGCGGTCCTACTTTGGTTTTCATACATTAACCATGAAGATGTGAGTTCATGGAGTCCGACTCTCCCAATGACCTTGTATGGCACCCGTTTTGGGCTTCGTAGCCAAAGGTTGGATTTGAGTGGGATGACTCACTTACTCAGGGCATAATAAATCATAATCCAGTCGTATAGAATATATTTCTTAAGGCAAAACATGGAACATTGTTTGAGGCCCTGCTTATATAGCTGATCTAGTTATACCTTGCAGTTATGTGTATGATCCTTATATTTTGTGATAAGTTCTTATAAATCTTATCTTGTCAATCATGTTCCATAACGAAATACTTGGTTATATGCCTCCTGGATATCTGGTAAGATTGTTCATAAAATAAGTTTTGCTCAAAATGCTTCTCTTATGATCTGCTGATATCAGTTATCTGCTTTACCAGCTTTTCCTGAAGTTGTATACTTTCAGCGGGGAGTTATGTTTCTCGCTGGGACTGTGTGTCTCACCCTGTTGGTTTACAACCATTTTAGGTGATCATGCTAGATGTGGTGGTGGTCCTGAGGTTGCAACAGAGCAACAAGAAGAGTAGTAGGAGGCAAGAGATGGATATGCCCTTGTTTTGGTTGTTTTGTAGTAGAGTCCTAGAGTCATACATGTACTCTCAAGTCCTCGAAGGTGTTTCCATGATGTTTTATGATGTTTAGCTGATGTAGTTTTGTATATCCTGCTGCTGGCCTGATGTGGCCCGTTATGTATGTATAAATAGGTGATAAACTTTGGTGTTGACTAGATAGTTGGTTCCTATAAGCTGTGGACATATATCAAGGCTTGTAAATATATATAACATGTTTCCTTGCATGATGAGGATCTGGATGTAATAGTTTCTTTGTTTATCTGCTCTCCACAATCAGTTTTAATTAACCTGTGTTTTTAGAATATTTGGTTTATGGTGTTTCCGCACATTTTCACGTGGCATTTTTTTGTCTATGTGATAGCGGGATGTGGCGCTACAAAAACCTCATCATGGGACCAGATCTAAGTGAGGAGTCGATGGCATGGACCAACTTCAGGACTATCTTCAATGCCAGATTCATCCCCACCTCAGCAAAGAAAGAGAAGGAAAGAGAGTTCACCAACATTATCCATGGTAATCTATCTGTTGTGGACTTTGGCCACAAGTTTCACATCCTGGAACGTTTTGGTCACATGATGGATGAGGAAAGATGAGTGGACCATTTTGTGGAGTGTCTTCACCCCACAATCAAACCACATGTGATGGCAAGTAAACCAGAAACTTTCTCGGAAGCCTAAAACACTGCCATAGACATGCAAAGGACAGTGATGCCTACTTAGAACCCACCAAAAGGATATCTGGGTTTCACTAAAGGTACTCAAGGATAGAAGAATGCCCACAATAAAGGACAAGGACATAACCACACCAAGGGCAAGCATGGACACAAAGGAAAGCCACGTTGTGAGAGTCGCTTTCAGAAGTGTCGTACCTATAGACGGACACATCTTGGGAAGTGTTGCGTCAAGAAGAGGGTGTGGTTCCGTTTCCAGTAGGAGGGACACTTCATCACAAACTATCCTCTTCCTGATTCGAGAGGTTCAGCGGCAGCACAACCAATGGCAGCAACACCCCCAGCAGGAGGAGGAGTACCAGCTGGAGGTCCACCTATTGGAGAGAGAAGGCAAGCCAGAGTGTTTGCCATCGACAATTAAGAATCACATGTGAATGCTAATAGGTTGATCGAGGGTAGTAACGCATAGAGTTTTCCTTTTAGTTTAGTTTGATCATGTAATGGTAGTCTGATATAGTATGAAACTATGTAGGCATGCTTGAAGTCATGGGACAAAATGTAAAAGCTCTTTTTGATTATGGTTCTACTAATACTTTTATTTCAAGAAATCTGGCAACTATGCTTTGTTTGGACATCAAGGATTTAGGCTATGTTTTGGATGTCACAACCCCGAGTGGTCGAATATATACATATCTTTTAAAAACCCCTATCTTTCCAGTTAAGTACCTGAGTCACGAGCTTCCTACTGACTTCATCCTCCTCGATATGAATGATTTTGATGTAATCATTGGTATGGATTGGCTTTACACCTATAGAGCACAAATTGACTGTAGAGAAAAGAAGATCCTCATTAGGAAACTTGGTCATCCACACTTTACCATTCGAGGAAGGAGAGATGCGACTACCAACCTTTATGTGTCGGATTTGAAGGCTGAGCAGATGATATCCAAAGGTTGTCGAGCATACCTAGCCATAGTCACTGAGCTTGAGGCCAAGGTACGACAC
This sequence comes from Alisma plantago-aquatica, assembly GCA_963693085.1. NCBI lineage: Eukaryota > Viridiplantae > Streptophyta > Magnoliopsida > Alismatales > Alismataceae > Alisma > Alisma plantago-aquatica. Next base: position 423,279,950 of record OY856414.1, on the reverse strand, counting down.
TTAGAGGAGATAGAGGTTGTTCGGGAGTATGCAAACGTGTTTCCAGATAATCTACTAGGGATATACCCTAGGAGGAAGGTAGATTTCTCCATTGAGTTAGCTCTCGTGACTAGCCCTATATCTAAGGAACCTTATATAATGGTCCCAATTGAGTTGCTTGAGTTGAAAACTTAGTTGTAGGAGTTGTTAGATAAAGGTTTCATCTGACCTAGTACGTCACCATGGGGAGCACCAGTCCTTTTTGTGAAGAAGAAGGATGGATCACTTCGGATGTGTATCGATTACCGGATGATCAACTAGGCGACCATTAAGAACAAATACCCCCTATACAGGATAGATGACCTTTTTGACTAGCTCAAATTGTCCTGAGTCTTTTCCAAGATCGATTTGAGGTTAGGATACCATCAAGTGAGAGTAATGAGTGAGGATATACCTAAGATAACATTCTGAACCTGATATGGCCATTATGAGTTTGTGGTCATGCTGTTTGGGTTGTCAAATGAATCAAGTGTCTTTATGAACCTTATGAACAATGTGTTCCAGCCCTTCCTTGACTCCTTTGTGATTGTGTTCATAGATGACATCTTGGTGTACTCCGATGACCTAGATCAACACCGCGACCATCTGGGTAGAGTCCTTGATATCATGAGAAAGAAGAAGTTCTACGGAAAGTTCTCGAAATGTGAGTTTTGGATAGACCGAGTCATGTTTCTCAGACACATCATCTCAGGAGGAATGATCACCGTGAATCTCGCTAAAGTGTTGGCAGTTCGAGACTGGCCTTCACCAAAGAACCCCTCTAAGATTCACAGCTTCTTGGGGTTGGCTGGATACTATCGATGCTTCATCAAGGATTTCTCGAAGAATGCCTTACCACTTACCATGTTGACTCAAAAGGATGTGAAGTTCGTGTGGTCCACTATATGTGAGGGTTATTTTCAGGAGCTAAAGGTGAAGTTGACCACCACCCCAATATTTACCCTACCTTCCGACAATGAGGGTTTTGTGATATTCACTAACACTTAAAAGATGGTACTTGGCTATGTGTTAGAGCAGAATCGGCTTGTATTTGCATATGCCTCCCGACAACTCAAGCCCAACGAGGTGAACTACCCGATGCATGACTTAGAGTTGGCTGTCGTCATTCATGCATTGAAGATTTAGCGGCATTACCTATACGGTGGTACCTTTGAGATCCTCACCGACCATAAGAGCTTAAAGTACCTCCTGATGCAGAGAGACCTGAACCTACGACAATGACGATGGATGGAGTACATGAAGGATTACGACTTCACCATCGCCTACCATCCAGGGAAGGACAACATCGTAGATGATGCACTAAGCCAGAAATAACTCAGGTGTGAAGATGCTTTGTCCAGTCAGTGGAAGAGCTTAGAGGAGCTGGTGGAGTGGACTCCATGAATGTTAGAGGATAGAGTTCGATTGGACAACATCCAGATCCAATTAGAGTTGTTAGGCGAGATCGTGGAAACACAGTTGGCCAGTGGAGAACTTGTCAGGATGAAGGGCTTGTTGAAGAAGCCACAGACTCATCTCTCGGTGGGTATAGATGCAGGGATTTGATTTGAGAACCTTATATGGGTTCCTAAAGATTCTCCGTTGAAGGAACATATATTGCAAGAGTCTCATGGTTCTAAGTATATGGTGCACCCAGACACTACAAAGATGTTTAAGGATTTGTAGAGGTATTTCTTGTCGCACCCCGATCTCACACTAACCACTAATCACGAGATTAGGGCGTGACGGAGGGATTGATACATAAACAAATCACCGAGAACTTTTTCTTTTTTTTTTAAACCTCGTAATGATATCCAGATTATAGCTGTAAACTAAACATAATAAACTATTGCGGAAGCATTTCAATTAAACTGGCTAGAGAACATAAATAGAGTTTACAACATGTAACATTGTTTAACAGAAAGTAAAACATAACAGTTAATTTACATCTTTATACACATTCCACATACACACTCTCTCTCTCACCCACACCATGTCCCAAGGATCGAGGGGAAAGGACTAAGAGACCTCTAACTACTAACTACATATACCTTCTACAGACTAAGCGTTAGGATGAAAGGATCCTTCAGATTCCTGCTGTTGACGACCTGAAAATGTTTTGAGTAGAGGTATGAGCCTACTCGCTCAGTGAATAGCATTTCATTTAGCTATCACTAAACAATTCATCAGGTTTATAAAATTTAAATAAACATAAATACAGTACAAACATGGCAGTTCTAATGACATAACAGATTACAGAATATAATCGCATTTCTATGCAACAACATATAATTTAAACCAATAAACAGATATAATGATTTGGCACAAAAGTTCGGATATATTAATTTACTGTGATCCTATATGATTACATATTTATTTTATTATGCCCCAAACATATGCAGCGCACTCTACATATGAAGATCTGTAGAGAACTACGATCCCACCGTACAAGACTTAGCGACACACCCGGGAAATGCTAAGTCTGACTGTCCGTCCTGGTCTGCACAGGACTCTTGGGCACACAAGGGCCCTAGACGCACAAGGGCCTGTCTGCACTAACTCTGAGTGCTCTGGACTCCTCCCACCCTGTAGTGCACAGTCGGAGGGTCTGGGTTACCACCGTGACACAAGCACGGATTAATGTTGAATAACCCCCATTTTTCTTTCTCCAGTGCCACTGTGACATAAGCACGCGTTGTTGTTGGACACTGTCTGTCTGCCCTCGTGCCACCGTGACACACGCACGGATTATTGTTGAACACGAGCCAGACCATCTAGGCACAAGGCTAGATCGATCGTTTCACCCCAAAGGTACAGACCGCGCAATGGGGTTCTACGGTGTTGGGGCACTTAAGTCTATTAACTGATTAACATATAAACACTTAAACAGGAATATCACATTTACTGATTTCAGATCAAATCACAATACACTGTCATTCTAAAACTGTCAGAGCAATATATTTCAAATCATTGTAATTTCTGAGAAATTCTCATACCATGCATTCAGACAAATTAGAAATGCATAAATAACCCAACTTATTTCAATCTGGCACATACATAGCGAATTTAAGCAATTGAACATCTTATTGCACAAATTAAATAAATTTACTTCACATACGAGAATCATACTCAACATTTGTCAATTCTCTAAAATTCTCGAAAAACGTGCACATTAACCCTAATCTTGGTTTGTGCATCACTTAACTCAATTAAAAGTTAATTACCTATCACAACACAATTTAATAACAATACTTGAGAATTTCTGGTAATAATTCAGAGAAATATGTCATTTCATGTAAATATCAATTTACACATATTAACGTCAAAAGATATATGCAATTAGGGTTTTATTGCATATTTTTATTTATTCATATCAACTTTGAAATTGTACATCTGATAATTTATCAGAAATCCCTATTGTCTGGGTTTATACCCAAACCATACCATTTTCATATATGAATTTCTAATTTCAACATTCAAATAAGTAATTTAGGTTCCAATGAACCATATAAATCAACCGATTCAATCCACACTGATCAAATGCTAAATTTAATCATATAACAGCGTCTAGAAGCAGTTTATGAAATAAAAAGTCGGGCGACGCCAAACGCTGCCCTACGCCTGATAACGCCTGTTATCAGCGTAATTCGCGCACATAACTGGAAATATTCAAACGCCTGAGTTTATTAATGATAAATAAATGAAATCCTACTCACAGCTATTCGGGATGTCCGGATTCGTCTGGAATTGCGTCCAGATACCAGTTTCTGGGCACACGCAAGTCATCTTCAATCTTGGATTTGCCCAAAATAAATCTGCCGCTTACCGCAGCTCAACGCAGGAACGATCAGCTTGGAGGAGAGCTCGGCTAGGAGCTGCTCGAGGCTTGGGAGGCTGCGGATTTGTGATCTAGACCCACGGCTGAGCTTGATGCTAATGATTGGAGGTGGTTTCTCGTGCCCAAGACACTCATGGCCATTATTGCAGTAGCAGTTGCTGCTGCTATGTAGGGGCATCGCCCCTACTGCTTGGGCGCAGGTAGAAGCTAGTAAAGAGAAGGGAAGGAAGGAAGGATGAAGAAGAAGGGTAGAAGGTGGCGTTTTTGCTGCTGCTAGCCATAACTACAGGGGCGCTCAAGCTGGTCTGTTGTTGCAAGGTGGGGCGTCGCCCCTTGTCAGATGAGCGCAGGTGGCGCAAATGGAGGGGAAGAGTTGCAGTTTTCCTTCCTTTAGCTGTTGGGCGGAGTCGTGGCGACATAACCTAGTGACGGCCGCACCCAAAAAGCTCCTGGCCGACCTCCAGGTTGATGCGCGGCTGCAGGTCCCTGCTGAAGGTAGGGTGCTGCCCTAGGGCATGAGGAAGAAGGGAAGTGGAAGGGGAAGAAGAAGAAGACGGCAAAGAGGGTTGGGCTCAGCTAGTCGGAGGTATAGGTACCTATTTCGGCCGCCCCCTCGACCTCAATTGCAGGTCGGTCGACCTGCGCCTGGGCGCCACTGCGCGGGGCCTGTTCCACTGACCGCGAGAAGAAGGGTTAAAGGAGAATAAAATCATCCGACCCATTTAAGGGGATAAAGATCAAATAAAACAATGGGAAATTTGCAAAATCAGCCCAAAATACTTAAAAATGTCATATCTAATACTTCGGATGCCCGATTTGGATGATTTCTCTTGCAATTTTTCAAACACGAGATTCTCTACAACCTCGAAACGAGAAAACATGCTAATTGGACTATCTCACCTGATCAAAGCACTAAATACATAAGTGAGTACTTAACTCAACTCAGTTAACCTAACGATCATCATTACTATAATCGTTAATTACCTCAGATGATTCAATCTCATCCATTGATTCACATATTGTTTTATCTTAATTAACCATGATATTTAATATGATACTCAACACTAATCAAGGTGGTTCACGTTAATTGAGGTATTTACTGGTTAACCTCAACATGGGTCATAACATTTCTGGTGGCCAAGAATGAAGTGAGACATTGTGGCATATGTTTCCAGTTGTCTTACGTGCTAGATGGTGAAGGCTGAACACCAATGACCCAGCGGAATTTTATAGTCGATAGAGATTCCATAGTGTAAATGGGAACAGATCACCATGGATTTCATGGTGGGTCTACCTCGGACCAAGAGAGGTCATGATGCGATATGGGTTGTGGTAGATCACTTTAGAACACTTCCTTGCCCTAAAGACCACTGCTAAGGTGTCAGACCTAGATGAACTGTATATCAGGGAGATAGTACATTTGCATGGCGTACCCAGTTCCATCATCTCTGATAGAGACCCGAAGTTCACTTCCAAGTTGTGGAAGCAGGTATAGGAGGAACTTGGTATAAGGTTAAAGTTTAGTACCTCTTATCACCCCCAGATGGATGGTTTGTCAGAAAGGACGATCCAGACATTAGAAGATCTGTTGAGAGCTTGTTTGCTCAATTGGGGTGGATCATGGGAGCAATACTTACCTTTAGCTGAGTTTTCTTACAACAACAACTACCAAGCAAATATTAGGATGCCTCCGTATGAAGCTCTTTATGGGAGACCGTGTTGGTTACTGCTTCACTGGGATGATGTTGGTGAGAGGACCTTGTTGAGGTCTGATGAGCTCCAAGTGTATACAAATAAAGTTGCTTTGATCAAACAAAGGCTGAAGAGAGCCCAGGATCAGCAGAAGTCGTATGCTGATGCGAAGAGAAATGACATGCTGTTCACTATGGGAGAGCATGTATTCTTGAAAATCTGACTGCTCTGAGCTATAGCCAAGAACAGAGGAAAGTTGAGTCCCTGATACGTGGGTCTTTTAGAGGTGTTAGAATGGATTGGTGAAGATGCATACCGTTTGGCATTACCCCCTCAGTTTAGTATGATGCATGGTGCTTTCCAAGTGTCTAATCTGAAGCGATATGTGCAAGATCTGAGCCATGTGTTGAGTATTGAGCTTATTGAGCTTCAAGGGACGCTGACCTATCTTGAGTCACCTTTGTAGATTCTAGATACCAAGGTGAAAGAACTCATATGTAAGAATATAGAGATGGTAAAGGTTCTTTGGAATCATCATGGAGAGGACGAGTCCACTATGGGAGAGCATATGTAAGAAGACAGACATGGAAAAGGCATATCCTGACTTGTTTGTTTGATTGTTGAATTTTGAGTGAAAAATTCCTATAATGAGGGGAGGATGTTATAACCCCATTTTCCCTAGCTATGTAATGAAATTGTATTTCTCCTTTTAATGATAAATGAAATCAATAATTGCTTTATTTATTTGAATTGAATGGATTTTGTTTACAATAACCTTGTTTGGTTGCTTCGTGGGCTTTATTGGCTATTGGGCCCAATATCAAGAAAAAAATAAAGAAATTCAAACAATACATGAATAAATAAGAAAAGGAGAAAAGATAAGAAAAAATCCAGGGAATATCCTCCAAGAGGGGATTTTGTGCCTTTATGGTTCCTTGAGGTCCAAGGAGTCCAAGATGCCAAGATAATGGCATAAGAAAGAGAAAATACCAATTAAATTGGTTTTATTAAAGGAGAACTTGCTTATTAAGGAAATACCATTTTCCTTTGGAATTTGGGTCTACAATTTAGTACATTTGTATATAACACTAATCTAGAGTTTCCTTTAAAAATTGAATGAAAAAGGATAAACGAGGAGAGATTTATGAATTTTGTAAGTTTTCAATGCATTGAATTACATATTACATATTTTTCTCATTTTAAAGGAAAAAGGATAAATCAGGGGCGATGACAGCCATCGGATCCCCACATGGTCCATAGGACCATGGATCTGACGATGGCTATGCATTGTCAACCCCGTTTCACAGAAGGAAAGGGAGAGGGGAAATCGAGATTTCAAATCCTATATTCTCGCATCTCATGACACCAAACTAGAATCCAAGACCACGAGGGTCTTTGGGAAGGGAATCTGTGTGCATCAAGCCTGGGTTTTGTGTGGTTTTGAAGGATCTAGAGGAAACTCCCAATTCACCTGAAGGTTTGGGCGGCGACGAGTTTGGGGAAACCCTAGATGGACCCCCAATCCTATAAATAGGGCCCCCTCTCGACTCCTCACAACCTCACAAATCTAAATGGATACCCCGTAACCTTTGAATCCCTGTCTCTCTCTTAATTTGTTGCACTCTGGCGAGGACACCTTCGCAGTGCCACCGCTGGCTGAGAATTGAAGAAAAAGGCAGACGAATAGCAGCAACAGTCTGATTGAAGTTTACCGTGGACTCGTGAGGAGATCCAATGGTTCAACGATTGGTCAGTAGGCGCAAACAAGTTAGTGGAGGCACACGTCATGGATTGTCCGATCCTGCATGGTCTTGCATACCACTGATCGAATGGCCGACCTTTTTGGCGATTCCCTATTTTCCCAGTAAATAACACCTCTCTGCCAGAATATTCAAGAAAACACTTTTCATTGCAAAAATCATAACTAATGATAGGATGGTAAGATTAAAGTGAACTTTATATGAAAATTGATCTGAAAAATATGAGGAACCTAATAAAAATATTTTTAGAATCTGATTTCATTACGAATTGCAAAAGTATATTAAGTTGATGAAAAGTGCATTAAACTTAGGTTAGATACCCTAATTGTGATTAAAGATTGAATCTATGATGTTTAATGGGTTAATTTGAGTACTAATAACCTGTTTGATGATGATGAAAGATTCAAATCTGATCTAGATGAGAAATTGCATGTTTTAGGGTTTTAAACCAAGAATCCATGTTAATGCATGTAGAAACCCTAATTTACGGTAAAGGATGACATTGATACGTTCAATTCGAAATATTTGGAAATATGCTGATAATTGTTAATCATAATCCTGTTAGGAGAGATAGGACAAGATAATTATAGTTCATGAGTACTTTTACTTATTTAAGGTTTGTAGTGACAAAAGTGATAACAAAATCCTAACAACAAGTGAAACCCTAAAAGAAAGTAGAAACCCTAGGAAGCAAGTTAGATTGAATAAGATCTTGATAACATGAGTAGTGAAGGAAATTGTATGGTTATTTCAAGATCCTTATTTTGTGAATTGCTTGCTTGCCTGGATTTCATACTTGCTTGGAATATTACTATCTTGATTCGAATGAACATGTATGTGGTTATTTATGAATAATCGTTCTAGTTTCATGAAGTTTTCTCGAATGTTTGATCGATTAGATGCAACCTAAATAGTTGAGTGTTTATTTATGCAATCCTATAAAGTCACTATGATTATCACAATTAAGTATATATGTGAATTCTCAAACCTACATGCCACCCTAATGTAAGTTGCAAGACCAAGCCCCAGAGGGAAGGTCTGAGTTGGTCAAGCCCCAGAGGGAAGACCATTGGGCACCATGAGAAGTGACCCCAGGCACCAAGCTCAGGATGGAGAAGGTAGCCTTATGTCCCTTGCAAGGGCAAAACCCTAAGAGAGGGTAATCCAGGGTTTAGGGCAAAAACAGCTGAGAATGTCACACTGAAATCATAATTTGGATTGTTAATAACTTATTTGTGATAATTAGGTTGTTCGGAATTATTTGTGGAAATTTTGATTGCTCGCCACATACTAGTATAGAAATATACTGACTGACGTTTTGTTTGTTGGCATTTTAGGTACGATCATTGAAAAGGACAAATAGTAAATTGAAACATTATGAAGATACGAATAATTAGTTCAAGGAGGATTAGATAGATAGACTCCATCTGTGGATAGAAGTCTAGAAATCTGAAATTTTTACAAGGTATGCAAGAGATTTATTTTATTCCAACTTTCCAGTCTAGTAATAGTAGAATTTGAAAATTATTATTGCTTAAATGTCAAACCAATGATCCTAAAATATTAGGATAACGTATTTGACCCTCTGGTCTCCCTTAAGTGGGGGTTTCTGAGAGGCGGGGTCGTTACATGAATAGTAGTAGTAGAAGAGATGATTAAAAATTAAGAAGGCAGTGGTTTGACCAAAGAGGAAGATATAGAGAGGGGGAGGACATGTGATAAGGGACTTACTGGAGGGGGTTTAACTGGTTGTGATTACAAAAGGGAGAGATTAACATTTAATAGAAGAAAGAAGACTGGAAAAATGAAAATGAAAATGTGAAGAATATATAAAGAAAGAACTAAAGAATGAAAGAAAGAAAATGAAAGGAAAGAACAAAATGGGAGATGTGATAGGGAAAGAATCATTCAAAGGATAAAAAGCATTTGACCTCTTTTTGTCGAGTGAATTTGTGCTAAGGGAGGATGAGCGGAACTCTAGGAGAAACTAGGGTAACAATTGGTGGTTTTTAGACAAGTTCGAGCATTCATGACGATGAAAATGATGCAAATCCTCTATGAAAGAAACTTCTTCTCCCTTTGATCCAAAGGGGTGCATCTAGTTTATTATGACAGACAAACTCCCACTACCCAATAGATGATGCAATCCACAGAAGTAAATAACCAAGAAATGGAGGTCGAACATTGGAGATAACAACACATCTTAGTTCCTAAATCTACAAGGAAAATCACAAACCCCCAAGGTTAAAGCAGACCCAATTATATATTCAAACACAAACCTATCCTACAGGGACAAGGTCAATGACAACCATGATAAGAGTTATGGATATATTATAATTGATGCAGAAGACCGTGATAACTTTCTTATACTAGAAGATATTATTGTTTCCTTAGAAATTGGAAATCCTATGTTTAATACTCAAAGAGAGGCAATTGAAGAACTACTTATGCCCAGGTAGTACAAAGAAGTAGTCAAAATACTATCAAGATAAATCAATTTTCAAACCCTTAGAGACAAAATTCAACTATTATGCAAACTAGTAGGTGGATTCAACTTGATCAACATAGATAATGAATACTTCATTGTCCAACTTTAGAGGGAAGATGATTTCATCAATGCCCTTACTGGTGCCCATGACCTATCTTTGATTCATGTCTCACCACTTAGAGACGGGATTCAAGTTTCTCACTAGAATCAACCACACCCACAAAACTAGTTGCTTGGGTATAAATTCCAAATCTTCCTATATACTTGTACCAAAAGGTTTTGTTGGAAGAAACATGAGGCCATCTGGGGAAGATGATAAAAGTGGAACTCAACACTAAACTTCAAAGAAGAGGTAGATTTGAATGAATCACTATGGAATTATACATGACCAAACCACTTATGACCCTCATTATGATCTCAAGGAAAACTTATAGGTTGAGTATGAAAACATTTTGTTTATCTATATGTACTATGGTAAAGATTGTCATTTAGAAAAATATTGTGGGAAAAGAATAGTTGAAGCAAACACTGCTAGACAAGGAAGTATCAAAGAAGGACGAATCATTACAAACAAACCTCAAACAAAAGAGGACTTGTTCAAATACATTCATGCACAACCTATCCCAAGGAATGAAAGGAAAAACAAATGGAACACCCATGATAAGAAACTTATAACTCAGTCAAATAGATTTCAAGAACTTGTAGATTTTGATGAGGAAAAAGATATCCCTAAAATCATACAAGTGGAGAAGGTGGTGAACAGAATCACAAGAAATATTGACTAGAGCCAAATAAAGATAAATAATAAGTTAATAGAAGTAGGAAGAAACACCAATTACATTAATCAAAGTCAAGATACAACTAGAATAGAACAAAAATTAGGCCCATAGGTGACTTAACAAACCAAAACATATGTTACTACCCAAAAACACACAATGAACACATGGTGGTGCAACCCATAGGAGATATAATAATTCTAGGTAGGGATATGCCAAAAAATCCTTTCCCAAACTCAACCTTCTATGTGGGCCTAGCTTTTGTAGGAGGAGGTTTAAACCTCACAGACTAGAGTAGGTTACACTAAGTGGGAATTTACCTATGAAACTAGAAAATACTTCATACGAGCGAATGTAGTAAATCTTCTACTAGGAATAGGGGGAAATCCTCCCTTCTATAAGATCTAGTGGTTTAAGCACAAGCAATGAGCTCTCTACTCTCCTTGAATCTAATAAATGATTTCAATGAGTTTAAATATATAGGGTATATATAAAAAAGATACCCAAAATAATATTAAAGAACTAGGTAAAAAATACCACATCTCAATTTTAAGCATCTGTGAACCAAGATACATTGATATTGATGTTGGTTGTATGCCCTGAGAGACAATCATATGTTGATTGTAATGACACATCTTGTAACTTATTTGATTATTAAAAAAAGGCAATATTAACTATTATGTTTGATTCAATATGATATAATGAATATATATATATATATATATATATATATATATATATATATATATATATATATATATAATGCCCTAAGAATGTGTGACTCAATGAATTGTGATTTCAGGTTGAGGACTAGAATATGAGATCATGTGTATGTTAAAGCTATTTGTTCTTGTCTCAGTCCCTATTTAGATATTGTTGTGGAAATTAGGATGACAATTATATGTTAAGGCCAACATGTGTGTTAATTGATGATTCTGTCTCAGTTGTCATGATATTGGATATCAAATCAAATATATAGGTACTTCTTATGAACAAGTATACTAGATAGACCCACTTTGAGTATAGTACATGGACTCAATAATGGGAATCATAATCGTAGCTCAATTTGATAGTGGTGATTGTGGTCCTTAAACCTAAAGTCACTACAATGATCACATATTGTTCAATGTTCTTTAATACTAATAAAAAAGACCATGAATAGGGGTTTCTATAAAAGTACTTCTTAGGTGCATTGCGACACACATGTATTATTGTTAGTGATGTAAATTGAATTTGTCCCTCCCAATGGAGTGATATCAAAACCACTTGATGATTATGATTATGAAATCCATGGCCATTCTCATATGAGTTAGTATATGATATTGAGATCATGTGTGTATCAAATAATCTACTCTAGATCAAGGAACAAAGATTGAACATTAAGAGGATGATGTTTTCATGCCTCATATTCGATCTAGATATCAGAGACAAAGGAGTTATATGATCATTGTATCACTAGTCACAAAACTACGTCAAAGTTGTTCTCCAACTTATTCAATTAATTGGGTGGTAATGAAGTCTTGGTAGATACCAATCATAGCTAGTAAAGTCATAATTTGGTAATGGACATCACTGCCAATGTAATTTAGATCGTATAGGATCATGCACATAGTATACATTGGAATAGGATTATAATTGTGGATACGATTGGAAATATTCCAAGTCAAATTGATTACTTAAATGTTTAGTAATAAACTAGAATATTATTGTACTAAAATCCTAGACAATTGGATAAAAGGTCCCAGCTAATTGGTTAGATTTAAAATTGTCAAGTTGTATGATAAGTAAACCAGCTAACCCCGAGCGATTAGTTGGAGTTTCCAGTTGGGTGACTAAAAATTAATCAATTGGTTATTGTGATTAATAGATCAATTAATTAATGTCATAATTTCAAAATGTTTTAACTTAGCCTACCGACTATCCATGAGCGGGCCGTTTTAAGGGCAACATAAACCTTTTTGTTTCCTAGGGTTTTGGAAACCTTGCTTCCCTGTCTCTTTTATTTGAAGGGGCACGACGAATGGATCACGATTACAAACTCTTGTACTTGAGAACCCCATCCATCTTTTCCAAAAAGGGGATAGAGAGAAGAAAAGAGAACACAATACTAGTGTGTTGCTAATAGAGAGGTTTCTCCTTCCCACCAGCTCAAGCAGCAAAATGAGGAGTTTTTATCCATCTTCATAGACTATGTAGAGACACAGTCGCTATGTGAATGTGTTTAGAGGATGTATGTGAGAACCCTCAATGCACCGCTTTGAGCGATGCAAACCATCATCTGAGGATGTCTTTGAACTTGATCCATGACAAGGTATACCTCACAGACCCTCCTTCTAGATACATCATTGTTGACAAAGGTGCACCTCATTTTCATGGATCCCACACTAAATAACTATGTTGTTAAACATGCTCAACCAAGAGTAATACTAAGATGGGTGACCAGTCAGGAAGTTCATCTTTTTTTGCGTGTTAGTGAGGACAAAGTGTGCAGTTAATGCCAGTGGTGGTTTGTGGGGCCAGTCATCATTCTTAAAACTTTCATAGATTCATGGACAGTGGGACTATGTGTTACAAATGGTATCATAGGCATCAACAATTGACATCTACCTTTTCTTTGAGTTAGGTTTCCTATAATATCCATTATTAATACTTAGCTTTTCTCATGTCTAGGAGAGTAACTTGTTTAATTCTAATAAACCTGAATCCAAGATGCCAAAGTTTGACAATGAAGAGTGCTATTTATAACCTCCCCTCCCTAGTCGAGAAAGAAAAGAAAGAATCATACCCTATCATCAGAGAAGATAAGAAAACACCATACCTTCTCATCAGAAAAGAAAAGAAAGTATCATACACCCTCTTCTTACCAAAGAAATTTGTACTATATACCCTCACCAGAGAGAGATCAACCTTCTTCGCTAACTGACCATGAGGGAGCCCTTCACCCTAAAGGACAATATGGCTAACCAGTTGTCCCAACTTCAATCAATCTTGGTGTCATCCATGGAAGGATTCAATCATAGAAATGGTGGGTCCAAGGACCTATCCTCAATGACTTCCTAAAGATGAGATCTTTTGAGTTCAAAGGTGGAAGTGAACTAGACATAGTAGATAAATTTGAGGATTGGATTATGACCACTCAAGATATACAAGAAAGTATGAGCTGCCCAGCACACTTATGGGTCAAGTATGCTGCCTTTGTTTTGAAAGGAGAGGCAAAAGTGTGGTGGCTGAACCTATCTAACACACACCCTGGAGGTATTACATCCCTGGAATGGAAGATATTCCTTGAGTTATTTGGTCGACAATATGTCCCTCAATCTGTGCTCATTTAGAAAGAAATGGAATTCAATTCCATTCATTAAGGGAGTGACTATATAACTAAATTTCTTTGTTGCTTCACCCTTCTATAAAGATACACGAATGGTATCACTGAGAAAAGAAAGATCCAAGTTGTCATGGAGGGACTCAACCAAATTATGAGCAAAAGCTTGGCCCCTCAGTTTTCTTTGACATTTGATCAACTGGTTGCTATAGCAGAATATACCAAGGTGCTCCTCCTTCTCAGGGAGCCCATCAATAAAAACTCCAAAATTAAGCATTCTCATCTTGGGGTAGTACTAGGATGGGTGACTAGTCAAGAAGTTGACCTCAACTTGTGCATGAGTGAGGACAAAGTGTGTAGTTTAGGCCAGTGGTGGTTTTTAAGGCCATTTGTCATTCCTAAAATTTTGTTAGAGCCTTGGATAGTGATCTCAAACATTACATAAGATCTTCTTGTAGGAAACATGGAGGAAAAAAAATATTATTTCCAATGCGTTTGTCAGCTGCAAGATTTCTAACAACAAAGGCAAACAACATTATCTATACATTAGGCTTCAGACAATCCTATCACATTGTGGTAGTAGAAGTTTTAAGCGGTATTTGGGTATTGTAGAAAGACAACACACTGACTGAAATCATGGGTTCTTGATAAGTAGTTCATACATTGTAGGGTTAACAACAAGAAACTTTAGACCTTCGTATATACAAGCACAATGAAATGGGGAAGACACCTACTATGGAAATAGTTACAAAATTGATTGGGCTACAAATGTTGCACCAAGAAAAATCCTAAAAGAATCATATCCTAGGTTTTACAAAAGCATGGCACTAATTCCCCACTCCACAAGAGAGGAAGCCTTACTACAGTATACTTAAGGATCGAACCCAAAGAGCAATCTTTTTAAGTAGTTAAATATGATTTATAAGTATTACGGGTAACATTTATCACTTGGTAGTTGAAAGATTGATTAAACTAAACTATTTTCAAAAACAACAACCATTAAAGAAGTAAATAACATGTAATAAAGATCGGAGGGGCATGGAGTTTCCCTACCTGGGCCTACGTAATTATCCTAACAAGATCTAACTCTCCAATAATCATTGTTAAATAGAGGCTTAGCTATTCCACCCTCACAGGATACATGTTTTCACCTAGTATAGACTCCCCTAGAACTGACCATCCTCAGCACCCAAGTTCCTTGCCTATGCTACCGAACTCCTTTACTTATGATTGACCGCCCTTGACACATAGCATATCAAAGTGCAAACACCTCACTATCCCTTGCTAATAGCTCAGGGGGATAATAAGATCATTATGTTGTTATAATCACGTTCACAACAACCTGCAATATCCATGATTATAACTAATAAGTAGAACAAGTCGTCAATTTTCAAAGCAAGGTATCAAGCAAAATGATACTTTATTTAGAAACTATATTATTGACTTTTGATACAAGCTAAGATAAAATATAGGCGATTGAGGCTAGTCCCCATGCCCCAGCACAAGATTCCTACTCATTCATGGCAAGGGACAACCACAAAGAGATAGTAGGAATGATGGATAATGACATGATTCCTGGTGTAGGAAGACCAATCTCACTGCAGACTCTGCCTCCTCGCTCCATTCTAGGGTTTGTGCTACATAATGTGGCTTCTAATCATGGATTAGAGAAGCCTTGAATGAACAATGAGGGTTCCCTTTTATAGATGCATCCTCACCTCTGAAACCCTAGAATTGAATGCTTGCGGTCAAAGGCATCTGCTTGCATAAACCATACTCAGTCGAACATGCGACTCATATGGGTTGGTCAATTTGAACACCGTGTTTGATCCTCTGGTGAGTCAACATGAATGAACCAGAATGGGTTGGATGTTGAGAGCGTGCGTTAATATGCAAAAATCTAGAACTTCGGTCAGAGAGCAACTCAAGTCAGGTGAATGGCAGAGCCACTCGCTTGACTGGGTGGTTGGAAGGTGGTCGTAGAGAAAGCTTCTGGGCCTTACTTCCATTGAGGTGTAACATCATGAGGGCCCAATTATCCATCTGGGCATTGCGGTGCAACTTTGGATGATTATGCACAATATACATATGAAAATGCATTAAAATACAAAAAGGGAAAGTAATTGCATTTAAGTGAATATAAAGATAAAACTACAAAATAGACACACAATAAACCCCTAAAAAGCAAATAAAACAACATGTAAAAAGGGGAAAAATATACTCATAAAAAACCTAGGTACCAACATCACAAAAACACAAATTGTAGTATGGGATGTCAATGTCGTTATGTTTCCACTGTAGAAATAGAGATATAACTTTGATGAAGCCAGTAGTAGGGAATTTACCAACACTCTGCACAAATGTGGCCAAGCTCATGGTAACTAGATAAAGATAGGTAACTCAAACACCAAATACTTTCATTCCCTAGTGAGACTATATGGTGGAGGAACAAGATTATGTTATTGAAAGATTCCAATGGTACTTGGATCGAGAATGCTACTTAGTTCAAATATATCTTTGTTTCCTTCTTTTCTAATATCTATAAAGATAAATATACCTCTAAGAAGTACAATGCACGTCGTTCCTTCATTCGAACTTTATCTAATTTATATGCATCTTCGGTATCTCCTTTGTCTCATGTCCCCAAATAATTTGAAATATGGAGTTCTCTCAATCCATGGCTCCCCTCAAGGCTCTAGTCCCATATGAGGTTGATGCTTCATTCCTACATGAGAACTATACATTTGTTAAAGACAAAGTCTATAGTTTCATCAGTCAACCTTTTCAAGGGGTTAACATTTGTAAAAATGAAGCAAACTCTACCATTATATGAATATCATAAACTTAGAACCCTAAAACATGTTCCCAACTATGCCCATCTCAGTAAATGACATATGTATTAAAATCCTTTCTAAAGTCATTACAAACAGAATCAAAACTTTTCTATTTCATTAGAACTTCATTCTAGGCCGTAAGATTGAGGATAACATATCCCTATTATCAGATGTAACTCACTCAATGAAGAAGAGATAATGTAAAAAGAAATTCATGACTATAAAGTTAGATCTTGTCAAAGACTTTGACAAGATGAGTTTTCATCAAAGACACTCTCTATAGAAATTAATTTACAAATAGATGTTACCTCAATCATAATGGAAATCATCACATAAGGTAACACTTATATTCTATGGAATGGGGAGAACATTGTTAACTTCAAACCTTCATGTGCGGCTAAATAGGGAGACCCACTCTCTCCATATCTCATTTTACTTTGTATCAAAATTTCCAGTCAACTAATTTTTGATATATAAAGGAAAGACAACCATAATAGCTGTAAAGAAGTAAAAACACATCCTTACTAAAAATTTGAACAATAGAACCTCCAGTCCAAACACACTCAGAAGGTATGATGGAGTGGGTGTAAAATTTTCAAATCTTTATATAATGGTAATCAAAAGACCAAAGTATAGCAGTGGAATAAAAACATGGCTATATTCAATTATAAAACAAAGGGTTACAAACTTACATCACAAGGATCCATGTAGAGGAAATCGAAACCACCTCAAGATTGTCTCCAAGCTTTAACTTCACAGTCTAAGTCCAAGTCCACGTGTCAAGCCATCCATGTCCACCACCTAGGGTTGGAAGCATACCCCAGCAAAAGAGAAGAAATAGGATACATCATCAAAGGCTGGTATGTGCATACTAAAAAGAAAATTGAGAAATTTATAAAGGATAAGGGACATTAAAATAAAAAGGCTTCCCATGTAAGAGATAAAGACTACCCACACGGGCATAAAAGGAAAGTAACATCATAACTTGATAAAAGAGATACTTTCTATATGTAAACAATAAAGAAGTGCCACATGCACATATCATGACCAACATCCTGCATACATGTGAGATAAGAATAACACTAGAATATTATAAAAGATAATGATGGGAAAGAATCACACATCTTGAACCTGATGGGACATGGGCCAAGAATCACACATCTTGCCCTGGCATGGGGAATCACACATCTTCCATCCAAACATATATAACATGGTCTAGGAATCACACATCCTGCCCTGATATGGGGAATCACACATCCACCATCCAAAATATCACAATGTTGCCACAAATGATAATGAGACAAAACCAATGCAATTATACTACTCTAGGGTTACTGAATCACATAGCAGGCAAATGTAGAGGCAAGTAGGAAATTATAGTCAAACATTATACAAGATTTGCCATATCACACAATGGACAACATATGAAACCACCAATAAACCTCCACATCACAGTGGCCATATACCATCAATAAGATAATCATGTACCATATCACAAGGTAGGATCCAAAAGAATATCTAAGATCACAATCAAGATAGTTCACATGAACCATGATATAAAGAGAATAGACATATTGTGTAGGCTCAATTCAAGAAAATGAAAAGATAGGTGAATTGCACAATCATAGAGTAATAGGGGATACAACATACCTCAACTTCAGAGTCAAACGATCCAATGTCACTTCTAGGTCCAAGCCTAGGCATCCAAAGAACCTATTAAACATATAGGTAGATTTGTATCAATTTCATGTGCATTATCGAAACCCTAAAAACCACCTTTTTACCATTAGGCGAATTAGGTTTCCAAAACCATGCCATATTTTAGTATATATCATTAGGAGTTCAAAACATATTTTATTATACTTTTCTGAGTTATAGATAATTAGTTATGGTTTTTTTTACAAGTTAATTCATCATCAATTAGATCCATTAAAAACACCTACTATTAAACATTAGATTTAGCCACCTAAATTTATACCATTAGCTAGATCTTATTTTTATGTTTCCAATGAGTATTTATTTGTAATTTTCCGATCAGTGGATAATTAATTATGAATTTTTGAAATTCAACCAATGACAAAATTCCATGTCAGTGTTTAAACCACGAGAGAGGAAGAGAGAGAGAGGGAGAGACCTCTGCAGACTGGGCCGGTCAATCGAAACTGCCCATGTTAATGGGGCACTCGCCTAACTAGGCAAAGCAATGCACAAAACAAAAAGGATGCAACCACATGAAAAGACAAAATTGCCCCTAGGAAGAAAACAAAGGGCAGAAGAAAAGATGGAGGGCAAGAGAGGAAAATGGCAGCAAGTCATCTTCTTTGACAAAACTTGAAGAACAAGTCAGCAAAGTCAAACAACATGGATCAATCTAACGATTCCATAACTGATCTGGGCAAACCATCATCGTGGTGGAGTTCACGGTGCCAAATTACACTGATGTCGGTGAAAATCGAAAGCAAAACGAAGCAAATAATAGGAATTTGGTTCCCAGGGGTCAAAGACCAAAGAACAACAGAGGAAAAAAGGGAAAAGTGAGTGACTTGCCTTTTGATCAAATTGAAAGGCTTCAAAGCTCCACGGGACCATAGGGAGGATATCCCAGGGGTGAAGCAACACCAGATAGGCCGAAAACCTCCGCCCCCAACTCCATGACTTCATTGGAGTCAGACAGACATGGGGAAGGTACCATAGGGAAATGAGCCGAGCATCGTCGATCAAAAATAAGAGGGTCTAGATTAAACCCGAAACATAAGAAAATGAAATTTTGAATCATAGCATGACAAGGAAATCGAGAAAATACTTTGTACTTAAATAATGTTTGATTAACTTTCTTTACCAAGAAATTTGAGGGTCCAAACATTAACTAAATTTAGTAAAATTTTGCACAGAGATCAATTAAGGCATGTAGATTCCGATTATGCACTTAGTTTTTCCTTTTGGAAACTTTTAATGTGTTAAATAAATCAAAACCTATTTTCTCTTTTCTCCTTCATTAATGGTATTAGGATTATCCAAATTTTATGAAACTTGACCCACAAGTCATATTTAATGTATTGGATACGAATTTGCCATCAACATTACCTTGTGGAGTTGTTTGAGTATTTATTTCATATTTTGAAGGTTCTACACACTTTCTCTCTCCTGATTTCACCTTTTCAGCAAACTTTCTCCAAATTGGATGAAAATTCACCCAAAGGCTATATTGTTTATATTTTTTGAGGAAAGGTAATGTTATAAATTAAAAAAACATCAAGCAAGGGAAACCTGCTTATGTGGAACACCTATAGAAAGTTTGTAAAACAGCAGCAGAAAGAGAGAAAAAAAACTGAAAAGAAAAAACATAAGAAAGCATTGTTCTGCTAACTTGGGGGAGGCACCCCTTAAAACAAGCCCCTATCGAATTAAGAAAGTTTATGCTTCCTAGAGATTTTCCTGTTTAGAGCTGCCCTTGAATCATAAAGGATAAGTCATAGTTGTTGCTGAACTAAGCTGACGCCAGTCTCATCATCCACCATAGCTTTAAGATCACAGAGAAAAGCAGCTTCTGATTCTCCTTCCTCTGATTCATCCAGCCTCCCTTCTGCTAATTTTCCTACAGATTAGTAAGGATGTGAAGATCGGCATCTATTTGAGTTATAACGTTTCTTGCCACATTTTTTTTATTGTTAAAAGTTCTATTGTTCCTTTCTTTCCAAAGATTCCAACAAATTGTGGCGAAAAAACACTGCTTTTGAAATTTTTGTAAAGTCTTAGAGGTGTTGTTTGGATGGGGAAAGTGGCTTCCTGGAGATCAGGAATGCAATTTCTCAGGAAATGTGAAAAGATTGTTTGAGAGAATGAGCATTTAAAGAAGATGTGGCTGACCGAGTCACTATTATTTTCACAGAGAGCACATCTAAACGGGCCAATGAAACCCTTTTTTGTGATGTTTTCACCTGTAATAAGTTTATTATATAGATTACGAATATAACATTATTTGTTATATATATATATAACAAATATATATACATATATATATATTATTGACATGTAGGCTTATTTTAATGTCTAGATTACGAATTTGAAGTCTATTCTTTATTTTGAGACGAATGTGTAACATTATTTATTATATAGAAGTTTATTATATATATATATATTTGTGCTATATTTGTTATATAGATTATGAATATAACATTATTTTCATCTTTTGGTGTCAATTATTATATTTATTTATTAATTACACTTTTTAGGCAATTTCTCTCTCTTAACTTACCATATTATTTCATGGTTGTCCAAATTAAATGAAAATTTACATGTAGGCTTATTTTAATGTGTAGATTACGAATTTGAAGTCTATTCTTTATTTTGAGGCTTTCTTATACACATTTTTTTCACTTGACCCACTAGAGGCCCATTAACTTCATTATGCATCCAATTAAGTTATTTATCATCTTATTATCACCAAATGAGTTATATGACATATTATATTACATTATTCATGCATTAGATTATTAGGATCACTCTAACCTCAAATATGTTTGGTCAAACCCAAAAGGTCAAGCTTCTAGGGTAGGGTCCAAGATCTGGTATGTTACAACACTCCCCCCCCCTTAAAAAGGATTTCGTCCTCAAAATCTATGGATCAAAACATCAACGATCAACTACTCTCGACCCCTTAAAAAGGTTCAACATAACAACTCAAACTAAACAACTTTTTAGAGCTACCCACATCTTTTAGTTGTGAAGGTTTTAGAGATTTATATGTTTTTCAGGTATCCAACTAAAAGTCACCATCTAGGGTAGAGTTTTAGGTCCGAGTGTCTCTAACCTATCAACCCTACATGAACATCCAAAAGTCATAAGGTTGGTCAACTACACCTTTATATCAATCTTAGTCACAAACTAGGGCTATATTCTTCTCAAACTAGAGTTTCTCTTCATTGTGACTTAGTTTAAGAAAACATCGATAAATCTGGTAATTTTTTGTACATATAGTAATATAATTGAAAATATATTTTCCTTCAAAGAATCATATGATATGAAACAATGGTGAGCTCAAAATCAATGCGGAAACCAAGTCACAATTTCCATAACAAGACTTCCTATTCTTATCCTCAAACCAAACCTTATCGCATAACAAGATCATTATTGGTCAAATCTAGGGTTACAACTCTCTTAGAGCTAACTAGCAAGGTCAAGGGTTCTAAAGGGAGACAAAATTGAAATAGTCAGATTCCGACTACCATGGGCTCTGATACCATGCTATAAAGAAGTAAAAACACCTCCTTACTAAAAATTTGAACAATAGAACCTCCAATCCAAACACACTCAGAAGGTATGATGGAGTGGGTGAAAAATTTTCAAATCTTTATATGATGGTAATCAAAAGACCAAAGTATAGCAGCGGAATAAAAACATGACTATATTCAATTATAAAACAAAGGGTTACAAACTTACATCACAAGGATCCATGTAGAGGAAATCTAAACCACCTCAAAATTGTCTCCAAGCTTTAACTTCACAATCTAAGTACAGGTCCACGTGTCAAGCCATCCATGTCCACCACCTAGGGTTGGAAGCATACCCCAGCAAAAGAGAAGAAATAGGATACATCAGCAAAGGCTGGTATGTGCATACTAAAAAGAAAATTGAGAAATTTATAAAGGATAAGGTACATTAAAATAAAAAAGGCTTTCCATGCAAGAGATAAGGATTACCCACACGTGCATAAAAGGAAAGAAAAATCATAACTTGATAAAAGAGATACTTGCCATATGTAAACAATAAAGAAGTGCCACATGCACTTATCATTACCAACATCATGCATACATGCGAGATAAGCATAACACTAGAATATTATAAAAGACAACGATGGCCAAGAATCACACATCTTGAACCTGATGGGA
Source organism: Alisma plantago-aquatica (assembly GCA_963693085.1). Classification (NCBI taxonomy): domain Eukaryota; kingdom Viridiplantae; phylum Streptophyta; class Magnoliopsida; order Alismatales; family Alismataceae; genus Alisma; species Alisma plantago-aquatica. The sequence continues at coordinate 423,257,334 of OY856414.1, read as the reverse complement.
CATGGGCCAAGAATCACACATCCTGCCCTGGCATGGGGAATCACACATCTGCCATCCAAACATATATAACATGGTCCAGGAATCACACATCCTGCCTTGGTATGGGGAATCACACATCCACCATCCAAAATATCACAATGTTGCCACACATGATAATTAGACAAAACTAATGAAATTATACTACTCTAGGGTTACTGAATCACATAGAAGGAAAATGTAGAGGCAAGTAGGAAAGTATAGTCAAACATTATACAAGATTTTCCATATCACACAATGGACAACATATGAAACCACCAATAAACCTCCACATCACAGTAGCCATATACCATCAATAAGATCATCATGTACCATATCACAAGGTAGGATCCAAAAGAATATCTAAGATCACAATCAAGATAGTTCACATGAACCATGATATCAAGAGAATAGACATATTGTGTAGGCTCAATTCAAGAAAATGAAAAGATAGGTGAATTGATCAATCATAGAGTAATAGGGGATACAACATACCTCAACTTCAGAGTCAAACGATCCAATGTCACTTCTAGGTCCCAGCCTAGGCATCCAAAGAACCTATTAAACATCTAGGTAGATTTGTATCAATTTCATGTGCATTATCGAAACCCTAAAAACCACCTTTTTACCATTAGGCGAATTAGGTTTCCAAAACCATGCCATATTTTAGTATATATCATTAGGAATTCAAAACGTATTTTATTATACTTTTCTAAGTTATAGATAATTAGTTATGGTTTTTTACAAGTTAATTCGTCATCAATTAGATCCATTAAAAACACCTATTATTAAACATTAGATTTAGCCACCCAGACTTATACCATTAGCTCGATCTTATTTTTATGTTTCCAACGAGTATTTATTTGTAATTTTCTGATCAGTGGATAATTAATTATGAATTTTTGAAATTCAACCAATGATAAAATTCCATGTCAACATTTAAACCACGAGAGAGGAAGAGAGAGAGGGAGAGACCTATGTAGTCGGGCCGGCCAATTGAAGTTGCCCATGTCAACGGGGAACTCGCCCAACTAGGAAAAGCAATGCACAAAACAAAAAGGATGCGACCGCATGAAAAGACAAAATTGCCCCTAGGCAAAAAACAAAGGACAAAAGAAAAGATGGAGGGCAAGAGAGGAAAATGGTAGCAAGTCATCTTCTTCGACAAAACCTGAAGAACCAGTTGGCAATTCATACAACATGGATCAATCCAATGATTCCATAACTGATTTGGGCAAACCATCATCGTGGTGGAGTTCGCGGTGCCAAACTACACTGATGCCAGTGCATATCGAAAGCAAAATGAAGCGAATAACAGGACATTGGTTCCCAGGGGTCAAAGACCAAAGAATAGCAGAGGAAAAAGGGGAAAAGTGAGTGACTTGCCTTTCGATCAAATTGAAAGGCTTCAAAGCTCCGCGAGACTATAGGGAGGATATCCCAGGGGTGAAGCAACACCAGACAGGACGAAAAACCTCCGCCCCGACTCCATGACTTTGCTGGAGTTAGACAGACATGGGGGAGGTATCACAGGGTAGAAGGAGGCCAACCAAGATGGGAAACGAGGACTTGGGATCCCGATGGAGGTCAGGGATCTATTATCTGGAAGTCTGATGGCTAGAGATGGCGAGGAGAGGGAAAAGAAGAGTGAAACAGGGGAAGAACAGGGAAAAGGGGCAACACCCAGTGAGTTCCAGATGTAGACCAGGTGCCCTATCATTTATAGGACCAAAGGATTCAGGAAGAAGCAAGGAAGGTGAGGGAGGAGAAAACGGAGGGAAAGAAAGGAAGGAAAGGGAGAGAGACCCGAGCGAAGATCATAGTCGGGACCCTGCACAGAACGGGTCACGCTAGACTCCTACCAAAGGTGGGAAATGAGCCGAGCATCGTCCATCAAAAATCGGAGGGTCTAGATTAAACTCAAAACTGAAGAAAATGAAATTCTGAATCATAGCGTGACAAGGAAATCGAGAAAATACTTTGCACTTAAATAATGTTTGATTAACTTTCTTTACTAAGAAAATTGAGGGTCCAAACATTAACTAAATTTAGTAAAATTTTGCACAAAGATCAATTAAGGCATGTAGATTTCGATTATACACTTACTTTTGCCTTTTAGAAACTGTTAATGTGTTAAATAAATCAAAACATATTTTCTCTTTCCTCCTTCATTAACGGTATTAGGATTATCCAAATTTTATGAAACTTGATCCACAAGTCATATTTAATGTATTGGATACGAATTTGCCATCAACATTACCTTTTGTAATTGTTTGAGTATTTATTTAATATTTTGAAGGTTCTACACACTTTCTCTCTGCTGATTTCACCTTTTAAGCAAACTTTCTCCAAATTGGATGAAAATTCACCCAAAGGCTATATTTGTCATATAGATTACGAATATAAAATTATTTTTCTCTTTTGGGGTCAATTATTATATTTATTTATTAATTACACTTTTTAGGCAATTTCTCTCTCTTAACTTACCATATTATTTCAAGGAGTCCAAATTAAATGAAAATTGACATGTAGGCTTATTTTAATGTGTAGATTACGAATTTGAAGTCTATTCTTTATTTTGAGGCTGTCTTATATGAATTTTTTTACTTGGCCCACTAGAGGCCCATTAACTTCATTATGCATCCAATTAAGTTATTTTTCGTTATTATCACCAAATGAGTTATATGACATATTATATTACATTATTCATGCATTAGATTATTAGGATCACTCTAACCTCAACTGTGTTTGGTCAAACCCAAAAGGTCAAACTTCTAGGGTAGGGTCCAAGATCTGGTATGTTACAATATCATTATATTTAACAAAAAAACTCACATACACCCATGTTAGTTTTGTAGATAACATTATACTGTTTGGAGAAGCTTCTTGTACTAAAATGAAGGTGATTTTAATGTGTCTTCAGAGATTTAATTAGCTTTAGGTCAATTCTTATCACAAGAATAAATATTTTATTCTCTTGTAACACTTAAAAACCCTTGAGGAGTCGCATAAGCAGGCTGTCAAAAATTATAGAGATATATTTATCTTCAGTTGATTATATTTTCTTTATATATATTTTTCTTTACTTAGGCCTTATGTAAAATGGGCCTAAGTATAATAGGCCCATTAGGGTTTTCTATTTGCTTCGTTTTTGTGTCCCCCTCTTTGTATAGGAGGGAGGCTATACTCTTTTCAACATAGAGAAAGACAACTACTTTCAACATGGTATCAGAGTAGGATGGATAGCTATGTCTAGACCCCTCCTTTCCAAGCCGACATCTTTTTTATCTCTCTTCCCAACCCCACTCACCATTTTCCTTCTTCTCCACTTCCGCTAATCATACCAAGGGAGTTTTTGTCTTCTTTCTTAACCTTTCCAATTCCCAACAAGAGGATATAAGAGATCTACCTAAGGGCTTTTGTCAGTATTATGCCTTGCAGACCAGCTATTTGGAAAGCCACATGACATGTTTTTTGTGGTCATCTATGACCATCTTCTATAGGGCTCTATCCACATATGATTTGATATGACTGGATCTTCCCAACATATCTCTATTTCTCTTGGTGATCTATAAGATTCACTACATACTGTGGATCTTTTCTGGATCTAGATATGTTATTTCTTCACCTACATGGCATGTTTGTGGCCCAACACGGTGTGTTGTCATCAAAAATCTACTGTTATGCTTTTGTTCCACTAGACACGGTGTGTCAACATCATGACATGGCATGCTAGTAGACTTTTTGACCAATTTTTAGCATTAGTTATGCTTTCTGTTATACCTTGTGTTGGTATATTATGAGTTCATCTTCTTCCTCTGTTGGGATTCCTGAGACACACCCTAAGTGTGTAGCCTCTATGAAGTTTAATGGATCCAACTATGTCCTATGAGAATTCTCCATTTAGATATATGCATAGTCTTTAGGGAAACTAGAGCAACTCACACATATACCTCAACAACAGGAAGACATATAAGATAAATAGAAATTTAATGAACAAACATTTGAGAAAGGAATTATGGATTTTAAGATGTGGGATTAACGTGACTCTCTAATTCTATCCTAGATTCTGAATAGATATGAATTACATATCTCTGCTAATATACTCTTCATTGACACAACTAAGGAGGAATGAGATCACCTTGCTGAAGTGCACTCAAGAAAAGGAAATGCATCCCAAGTATTTTCTCTATACAAACTTTGCATTCCCTTAAACTTGAAGATAAATCAGACTTCACATCACATTTTGACACTTTTAAAGGGTTTCAGGGTGAGCTCAAGCTTCAACACCCCTTATAATGTGATATTATCAAAACATAGAAGCAAAAAGAGAATATACAATTATGTAAATTTTTGACATCTCTACCTTCTAGTTATTAAGTTTTCCAACAATAAATTCTTGCATCTGAACCTTTCCAATGTTAGATTATGTCTATCTCCTGACTATCTCATTTTGTGTCTTCTATTACTTCTTATGAGGAGTCTGATGCTCTTGTTGTTTCCAGATGAGGGTGTGGTAATCTTTGTTTTGGGCGGGGAAATAATATCAACAATAGTGGTAGAGGATCCTCTTCTTCCTTGTTCCAATCATCCTCATCTCAATCCAAATTCTACAATGTGTGCAAGCGTATTTGTCACAATGAGGAAAAATGATGGGTAAAGCATGGGAAACCAGAATGTGCCAATAAAGTGTCAACTACCCAAGTTGATGAAGAATCTTCTTCTATTCCTTGTGGTACTAATCCTTAGATGGTAACAATGAGTTCTTCTGGCCTTGAAAAACTGATCAACGTCACTTCTGCTATTACTATTGTACCTCAAGAAAATATTGCCCAACATTTAGGTGACCCCTCATGTCTTCAACCTCTTCCTCTTCATTAAAAGTTGATTAGGTTATTGATTTGGTTGCTACATCCCATATGACTAGTAATAGAAAACTATTTACTTACTTGAAGAAATATATTTGTCATCCTCCTGTGCATCTAGCAAATGGATCGACCTCTTCTGTTATTGGGAGAGGATAAGTGAATAGTACTCTAATTAAATCTTTTTGTTTGTGTTGAATATTCCATTAAATTTAATGTTTGTTAGTAAAAGTACAGAAAACTTAAAATTATTGGGAGAGGATATGTGAATAGTACTCTTTTTTCCTTACACTAAATTTTGTAGGATCTCAAGATGAAGAAGAAAATTGGTGGGGGATTTGGCGGTGGAGATGGTCTATACGACCTACAGACCTTGTCATACCCCCTACTACTGCTCTTATGGCCCAATTTAGCTTCCTTCTTCAATGGCACCTACAAATCGATCATCCTTCTGCTTCTATATGAAGTTTTATTTCCAACTCTATCTACTGAGAACTTTTCATGTCAATCTTGTCAGCTTAGATAACACTACAAGATAGTGTTTCTTCACTATCATAACAAAAGGGATTCCAAGTTTGATTTACTTAGTTCACTCTGATGTTTGGGGCCCATGTCGTATTGCTAATTAAACTAGTGTATGTAACACCCCTGACCTGGGTTATGACTTAACTCTAGAAGTTTTGCTTAAGTAAGTTACTTACAAACTTGTTAAAATCTTTTAAAAAGTAATTAAGGCTATTGGTGAAGTTTATTTTCAAGTATGAGCTTAATTGCTAACTATGTGTGTATTATATGATACTCTGAGTAAGATGAGGGGTTACATTGCAATATGTCACATGTTGAATGTGTCTTAAGTGTTTTAGTAGCATAAGAAAGAGAATGATGCTAAGTGGTGGCTTGTGGAAAGCCTAAATCTCAAGTTATAACTTGTTTGAACAATGATAGTACTTTATGCACCAATTTTAGTATTAGAGCTTAAGGTTCGCTGAGTCTACAGAGACATAGGACTAAGGTGTTGAGTCTGTTCTAGTGTCCTCCAGTATACCCTATAGTGACTTCTGCTTATGCAAAAGAAAGGGTGAAGTTTAAAAATGATTGGAGAACATGCAGAACATGTTGCTAAGAGCAATATTGTTGCACCAGGAGAAGGTGCAAGGGATCAAGAAAGAGAAGAATGAGTGCCTGAGAATTCCCATCTTGACCCAAATAGGATAGAGGATCTCGTTGCAAAATGGTTTTAATTTTTAGTGATTTTGCTAATCTACTTCTTTTGGTTATTCCACAATTATTTACTGGTGATGGCTTGATTTGATATCGAGTCGTCACAGTGAACATTATTTTGTAACATTTATTGATGACTGGTCTTATGCTACTTGGATCTATTTTTCAAAAAGATCATTATGAAGGTTCGTATGTTTTCTCCAAATTTCTAGTTGAAATAAAGACTTAATTTTTTTGCTACCCCTAAATTTTTCGGCACTGATAATGCTTTTGAATATGTGCAACATGGTTTTTAAAAGATTTATATCTATAAGGGGATTATCGACCAAACTTCTTTTCCCTATAGCCCACAAAAAATGGAGTTGCTGAAAGGAAGAACATGCTTCTCCTTAATGTTTCTCATGCTCTCCTAATTGAAATAAAAGTCCCTAAGTTTTATTAGGCCATCCTTTTTTCTAATTATCTCATTGATCAGATGCCCTCTAATGCTCTCCAAATTAAGATTCCTTATAACCTTCTTTATCTTCATGAACTAACATTTTTATGCCACCAAACGTTTTTAGTTGCCTATGTTTTGTTCATAATCAGCAACCTGGGAGTGATATATCACCCCATGCTTTTTGTCTATGTTTTCTCTGATACTTTCATACACAACGGGGTATAAATATTTTGATCTTGTAGCACTCCATTTGTATGTTAGTGTGGATGTCACATTTTTTGAAGATACATCTTACTTTTCTGAAGCTAGTAACTAGGTATCTCTTCCAACTTTGCCCATTACTAAACCTTCAGTCTCTACATCTCTACCTAAAGTATTCTCTACTTTGGCATGTTCTAAGACTAACAATACACCTCAATAAAATGGTAATATTATTGATTTTGTTACAACTTCTAATTCTGATATTCCCATTGCATTACAAAAGGGGCGATGGTATAGTACCAAATATTGTATCTCTCAACATGTTTCTACAACTCATTTGAATACTTCCACGACTTAGTTTACTATTACTTTATGTGCAATTTTTATCCCAAAGACCGTTCGGGAGGCACTACTACACTCTGGGTGGAAATGAGCCATGGATGAGGAGATGGATGCACTTCATTCATGTAGGATATGGGACCTTGTTAATCTACCTACAAATAATAAACTTTTTGGATGTCGATGGATTTTTACTGTAAAATACTTGTCTGATGGGACAGTTGAACACATAAAGGTCATACTTGTTGCTAAGGTATACACACAAGAAGATGTGTTTGATTATTTTGAAACCTTCTATCCTATTTCTCATCTTAATTATATCCTTATTTTGATTTCTATTGTTGTTAATAAAGGTTGGCACTTACATCAACTGAATGTTAAGAATATCTTTGTATATATGGAGATTTATGTGAGACTGTCTATATGTCACAACCTATGGGTTTTTTTTCTCAAGAGGAGTACTCTGGAAAAATATGCCTTCTAAAGATATCTATTTATGGCCTCAAATAGATTCCTAAGCATGGTTTGATAAGTTATCCCCTGTGTTGAACAAATTTCGTTTTACATGGTCTCAATGTGACCATTCTATGTTTATCAAAACCACTACTTCTGTAATAATTGTTCTTATTGTTTATGTGGATGACATCATCCTACCCGATAGTGATGATGCATGAATTTCTGATACAAAGAAATATCTTATGGAACATTTTATAACAAAAAACCTTGGACGTCTATGATACTTTCTTGACATTGAGGTAGAACATAACAAGGATGAAGTAGCTTTATTAGAGAAAGTATACGCTGAACATAGTTACAAAAACCAGAATGCTTGGTTGAAAATCTACAGTCTCTCCTATGGATCAAGCACACGATTTATGGGCAGAATCTACTTATCCATTCGAATATAAATTGAACTATAAACACTTGGTTGTGAAACTTTTATATATTACTATTACTAGACCAGTTATATTCTTTGTTGTTTATGTTCCAAGATAATTTATGCATTGTCCTAGGCTGTGTCAATGGAAAGCTGCATGCCGAGAATAGAGATAACTGAAGAATGCACATGGACATGGCCTATTTTATAAAAGAAATGGGTATCTAGATGTGATTGGATAATCTGATGTTGATTATGTAGGGTGTAAATTTGATAGGAGATCTACCACTGGATATTGTACAATTGTAGGGGGTAACTCAGTTACATGGACGAGTAAGAAATAAAATGTTGTTGCAAACCAACTTACACAATACAATCCATGCGGTTGTTTCTGTCTACATGTGACATGATAAATCAATTGGTGAGACATTTCACATGAATGGTACTACAACTACTCAACAAATTAATCTTGTAGATTGGAAGCATCTGGTCAAACTGAATAACTAGGGAGGCCTAGGGAGAAGAATCACAAGGGAATAAAAAATCTCTAGATATGAACATGAGATGGGATTTTCTATAGAATAAACATCCACTATATCACTTTTATGAAGGAAAAGTACGCAGGTGCCATTGGTTTCTATATATCAGACTCTCATACATGGAGGAACCTACTATCTTGCCTCGAAACAATTAGGGCAAACTCAAGCAAGACCATCCTATCAAGCACTAACTCCATTGTCCGTACATATGAGTGGGTTGCAAAAGGTGTTCCTTCAACAATCAAACTTGAAAAGCTCATTCTTGAAGACATTTAAGACCTCCAAGTATCCAAACTCATCACTGATAATGATGCATGGGATACAAGCTTCTTGCATGAGTGGTTCATAGAAAAGACTGTAAGAAATATTTTAAAAATGCCTACACCATAAACATCCTTTACTTTATATATATACGTGTGGAAGTATTTCACTAATGATGCTTCTCAACCAGCTCTGCATGTAAGTTACTAACACAACCTTTCAGGACACCAAATGATGTTGCTTTTTCTAAGAACATTTGCATTGTGACACTGTCCCAAAGATATAAAATGATTCTCTGGTTGGTCCACCATGACAAAATAATTTCTTATGTTCTAAGGGTCTATAAGCACATGACCACTGATGTAAATTGCCCTCCATGTAGAGTAGAAGAGGGAACCACTATGCATGCTCTCAATGATCGCCATACTAATAAGGTACGATGACAACACTTGATATTGGTACAATCAACCTCTTTCTTTAATATAATAACACCTTCTAAATGACTTTTATACAAACCTGAAGACCTTAATCAAGATGCCTAACTCCGGTTACATCAAAGCAAGGTTACTCAACACTAAAGTATGAAATTAATACTAAACATCCATATTACCTAAAAATATGGTACATTAAAACTGATTTGATATAACCACAAAAGTGGAGAACATTACTTGGAAGTCCACAAATTGTGCCACCTATATCACATATCATACATAAATGTATATACATCACTGTACAATGGTCGTCTTGCCACAAACCTATTATAAAAGATAACATATTTATATATACAATCCATACATGTACAACCGTGACATACTGCCAAAAACTACATATCGATGTGTACTATCTACAAAACACCCCCAAGGACCTAAGAGTACATGGGTGACACATAGGAGTCTACTACAAAAAACTAGAAGCATATCCAATCTACAACAACTACTGATCTTGCTGTTTTTCCTCAACCTCATGATCTCTACCAGACCGTGTACGACCACCTAAAAGATGCGGAAACCCACGGGGTGAGACCAACGTCCCTATAAGACCCTTGACCTAAGTTTTGGGCTAACCCTATTTTTTCTGGATTGATTAAGTGCATAGAACCTTAATCTAATACTTTTAGATATTTTTAGAGATTGTGGAGAACTTAATTCAAGTTTGAAGCTATTTGTGCTTTGTGTTCTAGTTTTAGTGCAAATTGCAATTTACCTAAGGTAGGGTTTTGATGTGCAATTTGTCAACTCTAGATAGTGTCTTCCATACCTTGACATCATCTATAGAGAGAGGAAGAAGTGGGAGCCTTGTTTGGGCCTTGGATGAGTGGTAGCATCCTTGGATGTGACTAGGGTTTTCTAGGGTTGCCTTGTTTTATCCTTGATGTACCTTGATGATGGTAGTGACCTAGGGGCTGTTTTGGATGTGTTTCGACCAAAGCACTTGCCTAGGCTTGATGTTGTTATGACCATGTAGGTTGGGGGTCATGTCTTTCGACCTAGATGCTTTTCTTTTAGTGTTTCAACATCTTTGAAGGTGGTGAGTTTGTTTCAACCTAGTTGAGTTGTTTTGACCTATTTTGACCTCTACGATGTGTTGTGACCTAAACCATGGGTTGGGAAACCAAGTAGGTCGATACCCAACATAGGTTTGATCATCATATCATGCATGCATGATTTAAGTGGTTGCATGTTGGTCTCTTTGGTGGACAAGTTCCCCTTAGGTGCCTTCAGGCATTGACACCTCATCTTTAACCTTCTCTCTCATCCCTCAAGTATATAGCCCATATTCCCTCCACACAAGTGAACCCATTTAGCCATTCTTGTTTTTCCTTCTCTTGTGGTTGACTTGGAGCCTTGGGAGCAAGAGGATCTAACCTCGGAGCTCTTGGTGGTTGGATATCTTGCTTGTGGTGATCTTTATCCATCTTGCACCTTGGTACGTTGTGCTCTCTTTTGCAACATTTTCCTTGGAATCTCTACTCCATCTTATTCTCTTTTCTCATCCATAGACCATGATTGGATTGGATGGTCATTCTTGAGGAAGAAACCCTCATCACAAGGGTCATAGGCCATAGTAGGAGGAAGTTCTTTACCTCTTTTTCCTCCTTCCCCCTTTAGTTCGACTAGGGTTTTCTTTCCTCCTTTTTATTGGGCAATCTTGACCTTGGTATCTCCTTTTCTTTGAGGTGTTGTTATGGCCATGAGAGGAGCCTTTGGAGGAGCTTCTTCAACCCTAGGATCGTATGCTTGGAGCCCTTGATCTTGGAGCTTGGAATCTTGGTGTTGAGCTTCTTAAGGTGGGTTTTACAACTCTCTACCCTCCTCTATTATCAACACTATTAATCTTATTTTCATATTGCTGTTTATAACTTTAAAATGTTCTCCTAATATGCTAGTAGATGATATCATTATCTAGAGCCTCAGTGATGGTTGTTATCATACTTTTTATGCTTGGAATCCAAAACCCTAAGGTTAAGTATATAATTTTAAAGATAGGTGTGTAATAGTGGTTTAATTCCTATGTCTTGATTTTGGTTTTTAGTCACATGCATGATTCATGTCCCATGATGAAATATGGAGTCTAGGTTCTGTTTTGTATGGGTTAAGCATAGGTTTATCTCCTTTGCTTGAGGTTCTTTCATGAGGTTCTATGGTACATGTTTTAGGGTTTCTAGTGATCGATCTTACTCCTTGGAGATGGTGAATTCCTATTCGTGTAACCTTCTATTTTAGTCTTTAAAGATGATGCTAAGATTATAAATGATGCTATGGTGGATATGATGTCATACATGATGATGGTTATGAGCCTTTATTAGGGATGTTGAGATACATGTGATACTGGAATGATGTGACTAGGGTCTTATGATCTGGCAGAGGCTTATTGCCTAGTTTGAGGTGCTAATGTCCAGTGATGATGGCCTTGTGAATGGCAGTGTTGTTTGCATCATGTAATCATATGACAAGCTCAATACATTTTATATCTTCTGGGGTTGTGCTATACCCTTAGTCTTGTAGAGCTTGTTATGGATTTATACATTGTAACTTGATTGATGCTAAAAGATATCCGATTGACTTAGTTAATCAAGTGAAGCCTAATCATGTAGGTGCCCTGTTCCATAGATCCACTCTAGTGTCAGTCTTATTGTTGGATGGTGAAAGGAGTTCTCCCTTAGTGAAATCTCAGAGTCATATACTGTTGAGCATACACATTTACAAGGTTGGTTGTAGGCCATACCCTAGTAGGAGTGGGACTGTGGGCTGTAGCTTAGTGATGTGACTCAATATATGCTTTCACATGATTGGCTGCGGGCCATACCCTAACACGAGTGTGACTGCGGGTCATAGCTCAGTTTCACTAACATTGTGCCTATATACTAAAGCAAGCTAGGTTGCTTTGTAGTTGGACTTGATATGTCTCTACGGTGTACTCGTGTACTGACCGTGAGGTGTTGGGGAGTTCATGGATTCTGACTCTTCAATTGACCTTGTATGGCACTAATTTTGACTTAGTAGTGGTCAGTTGGAGTATGAGTGGTATACCGCATCTCCTCAGGGCATAATAAAAGATGTAACATAGTTGTGTAGTGTATATAGGATCAAATATGTGAACATTGGTTGAAGCCTTACCTCACTTTTTTATGAATTGATTAATAAAAAATAACATGTTCTTCATATTCCTTTTTATAATATTAATTTCTATGCTTATATCAATTAGCTGAATCTACTTATCTATTAATAGTATAATTTCATGTGTTAGCTTTCTGTGCTTTTAATAGATGTTGGATGAGAATTATAACTCTCTCTAGGATGTTTGGTCTCACCCCGTCAGTTTCCACATCTTTTAGGTGGACATGCATGCCGGGACAGAGCTCATGTTTCTGAGATAGATATCCTGAGGTGTTGTAGCTGTTGAATCATGGATATGTAGCTAGTGTCTAGTAATAGAGTCCTATGTGTTGTCCCTGTACACTCGGGTCCCTGGGTGTATTTTATAGATATTGTATATCAGTATAAGTTTTTGGATCTATACGATGATGGTACAGTGGTGGTTTGTGTACATGAACATGTTATCATATGTAACAAGTTGTGGCAAGTTGACTAGTGAACTAAGTTATGTAACATCTTTTGGTATAAATGAAATGCAAGTTACTCAAGTTTGTGGCTTGATATATAATGTGTTCAGCTTGAGATAAGGTTGTGAAATCGATTTTAATTTACCTTATTTTGTGGTAATGTGATTATTAGTGTTAATTTTGTGCTTGGTTTTGAGTAATCTCGCTTTGTGTGGAAAAGGGTGTCACAGTCCCAGTGAGAGATAAAACTCTCTGCCATCAACTATAGTTAACACAAATAGATATATAGTAGGAAAGTAATACTATTAACATGATGAGAAGATTCAGATAAATGAATACTTTAAACTGATAACACAAATTAACCAGTTTTAGCAGCTACAACTGATCAGCAGATTATCATATAATCTCAGAAGGAATATGAAGAACATGTATAAAAGATAACGACTATGTAGTATAAGAAACAAGGCAAAGGGAAACATCCAATGTGAATCGTGTTTAAGCCAAAGAAGATATACTATATGGTCGTATTACATATTTTATTAATGCCCCGTGGAGATGAGGTATACCACTCATACTCTAACTGACCACTTCTAAGTCAAAATTAGTGCCATAAAAGATCTGGGAGAGTCAGACTCCTATGATCTCCCACAACATCAGTCGGTCTGAGTCTGTCACAGTGACATATAGAATCAAATTGCAAATCAGCCTACTCTGCCTTGGTATTTAGGCACGACACTAGAAAATAGGGTATACAACCCAATCATCTGAGGTACAACTGCAATTGTCCTCTATCACATCACATATTGAGTTATGACCGCAACTGTTCTCCTATTGGGGCATGACCAAAATCGTCCTCCAATAATGTAATTGTGAATGCAAGGATATATCCACAACTTGGACCCCCACATATTCAACAATATGTACTCTGAGTTTCCCTTAGGAATTACTCATTTCACCATCCAACAAGTATTGACATTGAAGATGGATCTATGGCTCAGTGAAACTACATGACTAGGGTTTCATTTGATTAGGTAAGCCATTTGAATATTTGTTATTGCATCAATCAAGTTACAATGTACAAGCCATAACTAAATTATACAAATATAGGGGTAGATCACAATGTTAGAAGATATAAAACATATTAAGCATAAAGTTGATCGTATCATCACAAGATATTGTCTCACTACCTTATACTAAGCCATCACCATTATCATATCATTATGGGATAACCATCCCTCATCACATCACTAGAGGGTATGACCTCAAACTAGGCACAAGGCCTCTACCAGGTCATAAGACCCAATCACAAAGATCCTGCTTAACATCATTACGTCACCATGCCTATAAAGGCTCTTAATCATCACCCTATGTCACATCATAGATGCCATATCAACCACAAGATATGATGTTCATTCAACCTACAACATTAGGGTTACTCAAATAGGAGGGAGAATACATCACTACATGATAATCACTTCAAGCAAGATAAGCGTTACATCAAGTACTCATAATTAGGGTTAGGGTTTCTCATACAACACTTAGCAACATATCCTATAGTACACCATTCCCACATTATTGGAATCCATAAGATTAGCCATCATTAACATAACCCATGAAAATCAGGAAAATCATATCAACCATGTAGGTTAAGACCATCTGTAGTGACCGTGAAGATGGGCTATTATAGTGACCATTAGGGTTTTCCCATGTAGAGACCTCATCGGATGAAACCATTGCAACCTGTTAGGGTTATACTTCCGTTGTGACCACTAGGCTTAGATTTTCCTCACAACCATGGGACTTAGACCCTTGTAGTGACCAACTAAACTGAACCATATGTAGTGACCGCAAGAGAAATTAGTTTTAGGGTTTGTTCCAACCAAACCATCATAGCCTAGTGAACATCCGTTAATCGAAACCATTTTGACCACAAGAAGTGAACCAACTCATCCACAGTTTAAAAATTAAAAAATTTTCCGACCAAAAAAAGAAGTGAACCAACTCAATCATAATGCTCAAAACAGATTAGGGTTAGGGCTTGTAGTGACCAAACCCCCATAGCAAACATAGACCAAAAGGTCATTGCGACCAAATAAGCCAACCTGTGTAGTGACCATCACAAGGGTCTCATATGTAGCAACCCCAAAAGAAACTCATGTAGAGACCAATTTAGCTACATTTAAGGTTATGGCGACTAAACCAAAACCCAATCTCACCACCAACATGATATTAGAGAGCACAAGGAACCAAGAATATATGTTGACCGAAACAGATGTATACATCAAGAAACTCAAGCATCACCAAGGTGAAAACTCCATGAAAGGATGAACATGAAAACCCTAAAGTGACCATTACCAAGATCAACAAAGAAACTATGCCATGAGAGATGAAACCAAGCGTTAGGCTCATACATGCAAGAAACAAAACCTCCTTCTATCATGTGATAATGAAACCACAAACATGGTGATAAAACCAACATTTAAGATGCATGTAAGAACCATCAACTCGATCATCTACTAGGTTTTGAGTGCATGAGTTATGGTTTAGGAGAAAGAGCTAGTCTATACAAGATTACTACATAATCATAAACCCTAAATCAAGGTAATATCATCAAGCACCCTATAATCACATTTTAGAGATAAGATAACATGCATGCAAGATCAAGTGCAACAATAGAAGAGGGGAGAGTTATATAACCCCCCTTGAGGTGAAGACCAACTTGAATAGGCAAGAACTCCAAGAGAGAGAAGAAAAACCAAGCTTGGATCAACTCCAACTCCAACTCCAAGCAAGATCACCTCAAGAGAAGAAGAGCAAATAAAGGTCAAAATCAACCCAAAGAGAAGAGGGTACAAACCCTAGGCCAAAAAAGAAAGAGAAAGAGGATATCTTCATAACACTCAGGTAGTATCATGGGAGAACCATGGATTTGACCTCTATTGAGAGAAGTTCCTCAAGAAAGTCACCATGGAGAACCATATTCTCAGCCAAGTGAAGAAGAGAGAGGGTAGGGCTTCAAGAAAAAACAAAATCAAGAAGGATAAACCACTTACCAAGATCAAGGATCACCAATAATCACCACAAGGGAGATGATCAAACCCTAGATCACCACATGAAAAGGTTCAACCTTCTTCTTCTTCTTCTTCTTCTTCTTCTTCTAGCTCAAGCACCTTCACCTGCACCACCAAGGTCAAGGGTCGTCTCCAAGCAAGAAGGAAGAAAGAAGAGAGACCCAAGGAGGTAAATTTCATGAAAAAGAAGGGGTATAAGTATCATCATGTCATATCATCCAAGTCCTCTACCTAGGGTTGGAAGCATACCCCAACAAGAAGAGAAAAATAGATAACACCAACAAAGGCTGGTATGTGCATACTAAAAAGGAATTTGAGCAATACATGGAATAAAGGACGTCAAAATAAAAGGCTTCCCATAGAAAAGATAAGTACCACCCAAGTGGGTATCAAGAGTAATGAATTACAAAAAAGATACTTGCCATTTAACAACATTAAAAATGGTGCCACATAAGCACATATGAAATAAGGGCACATAACCCATAATCCATCAACATCATCCTATATGCATGTGAGATAAACATAGCCCTAGAACAATATAAAGGACATGGCGGCCAAGCCTCATAAACTTGAAACCTGATAGAGAATGGCACATAACCAAAATCCCAAAAAATATAAATGTGGGCCAAACCTCATAAATTTGAAACTCGGGTATGGAGCACATAACCTCCTTCCCAAAAACAAATAAGGGCACATAACGCAAAGACCAATGCAAATTATATCACTCTAGGGATACTGAGTCACACAACATGCTTAATCGAGAGATAAGTAAAAAGTATAGTTAGATTTTACAAACTAATCACCACAAAAGTGATCATCATAAGCATCCACCTCAAGTGGGCATAAACCAACAAATTGAGATCCATCAAGAATAAATCATAATGAAGAAGAAAGAGAATGTACAAACATGATCATATGATCACAAGATTAGTATAAAGTAGGGTACTTCACATGACACATATTTCCAAAAGGAAAGAGATAAAGGGTAGGCTATATGTCCATAGGACCAAGAGAAAGATTATTTCAGTTATTGCTCAATAAAAAAGAATAGGAGATGCAAATATACCTTACTTAAGAATCTGAATAGTCCAAATACGGTCCTAGATCCAAGCCTAGGCCTCCAAAACACCTATATTGCATATATGTAGAATTAGGGTTGGATTTACATTAATGATTAAAACCCTAAAAATTTCCTTTTTCCTTATATGTGAAATAGTTTATCAAAACCATGCCATATTTTAGGTTAATTTTTTCTGAGTCCAAAACATATTTTATTATATTTTTTTGACTTATATATATTTATTTATGAATTTTACAAGTTATTACTTATTTAGATAAATTCATTAAATCAAATATTTTCAAGATTGGATTCGGTCAAAAAATTGGTACCATTGTATAACCCTTATTTTTATGATATCAAAACATATTTTATTTTATTTTTTTGGGCTATGGATAATTAGTTATGAATTTTCAAAAACCGGCCAATCATATAATTCCACGTCAGCAAAACTGATGGGAGAGGAAAAGAGAGAAAGAGAGAGAGTGGGCCGTGCATCCGAGTTGGCCCAACAACTCAATTGGCCACTCAAACACATCAGTGAGACACCAGCGTATAGAGAAGAAATAAAATCATGTGAAATTACCAAAATACCCCCCAACAGAAAAATAAATGGAAGAGAAAACATGAGGGAAAAACTAGAAATCTATTACCATGATTGTTCAGGACCTCCTCATGAGGAAGCTGCTCAACTAGCTACATATTCATCTTGCAAATCCAAGATGCAGGGGAACTCGAGGAATGAACCCCATGCTCGAATTTTTGGGACTGCTGTGGACCCAACGACCTCCAGGTCGAGTCCTGTGAGGCACCAGAGAGCAGACTGGAACCTTTGCCATAGCAAGTAGGAAGGAGGAGTTTGGGATCTCGAGGAAAAATAAGAAAGATAGCAAATAAATACCCCAGACGTATTCGATAAGGTGGAACAAAGCTTCAGACGTCAAAACCTTGAAGAGCGATGGCCTAGAGCTTGCGAATTGCAAAGAAGGCAAAAACTGAGCAGAAAGAGGTGTAAAACTTACCTAGAGGAAGAGTCAGAATTGGCAGCAACAAATGCTTCTCGGGGACATCAGGTTATATAAAACATCATTTCCGTTGGTCTTGAGAGTCTCAGGGGCTGGGTCGACTAGAGAGTAGCAGGTAATGATAGACAGGGTAGGGGAGGTTAACTCTAGTGCATCCTGGACCAAGGGAACCACCCTGGCCACTCGCAATAAGACCAAGGAGGGTGTCAAAAGGGATATATATAAAGGGAAAAACCCAGGGTGACTAGGACACCAGCCGAATCAAAAAATAGGGGAGGTGGAGAAATGTTTTCATTGTCTGGGAGATTGGTTATAGGAAACCTAGCAAATCTAGGGTCCTTCAGATCCGGAAAGATACGGTGATGATGAAAAGCAACTCAGATTCAGACGAAAAGGAAACATCCGAGAAATGATCGCGAGCAAGAAATCAAATTACTACAGTCGAAAAAAGAGAGTCTGACTAGAGGTAAGAGATGATCTCCCCTCCATCAGATTCTCATCCAAGGGCTGCAGGAAAAATGCGTATAAGTGAAATCCGGGAATCATATTATCTTAGCATGAGAGCGTGACAATTATCAAATTCAAATGAGATTTTTAATAAATTGTGAATACATTATTTCCTTTTCTTTTTCTTACCAATAGAAGGTCCATACATTACCCGAACTAGGTGAAATTTGACACAAAGGCCAATTAAGGCATGTAGATTCTGATTATGCAATTAGATTTCCTTTTGGGAACTTTTGATGCATTATATAAATCAAATCTTAGTTTCTTTTTCCTCATGCATTAATGACCTTAAGATTTTCCAATTTTGATAAAACTTCACCCACAAGCCCTAATTAATGTATTGGATATGAATTTGCCATTAATTTTACATGTTCGAATTGTTTGTGCATTTATTTAATACTTTGAAGGTTCTATACACTTTCTCTCTCCTGAGTTCATCTTTTAATCAAATGTTTCCCAAATTAGATGAAAATTCACCGAATGGCTATATTTATTATGTAGATAACGAATCAAAGATTATTTTCCTCTTTTGGAGTCATTTATTATTTTATTTAATATTTTGGGGGAACATAGATCTTCTCTTTCTAAAAAGTATTAAATTAATTATTATGATGTGAATAATGCGAAACTTGTCTCTCAAGGCAATTGGGACATAAGAAACACGATTCTTAACTTAGATTCCACTTTTGGGATTTCTTTTGATGAGTTATGTCACCATTAACACTTGTGGCCATCAATATCACATAATTTCATTATTACCATTATTGCTTATCATATTATGTTCCATAACTTAATATTATCACCAAAAGAATTATGTGTGATTATTAGCACAAATTGTATATTATTTCATGTGACATATATTATGCGTCCCTTATTGGACCAACACTAATGTGAGAACATTAGGTTACATTAGGGTGATATATACATGCATCATCTCATTAGGGTTATATTAAACATCACTTAGGTCTAACCTCAGCTTTGTTTGGCTAAGCCCAAAAGGTCAAACTTCTAGGGTAGTGTTAGATATCTAGTATGTTACAACCACCCAAACACTTGAAGTAAAAAAAAACCAAGATTCAACATGGTAGCGACCGCTACCCATGTCAACTGAAGCAACTGGTTGCTATAACATCAACACAAGCAAAACCTAGCAACCAAGATCAAGAGAAAATCACATGGGTCTCTACAAACTCAACCAAGAGAAGAACTTCAGTTGAAATAATCTCAAAGATGCAAAGCACATCGTGCACTACTAGAAAAGGATCATCAACATGGTCGACACCACCATCAACTCATGCATCCACACAAACCCTAACATCAACACACACGATGCCACCTCATCAACCGAGGTCCAACAAGGTTCCCCTATAGATCATTCTCTCTCATGATGCTAATGCACAAGAGGAAAAACCAACATGTGATGAATTGCAAGACAAATCCTTAGCATGGGTAAATTGCAACTTGGCCCAAACAAGCACTCATAAAGCATAACTAGCTAAAACATCATGCAAACTGGACCAAATTGAAAGCACAAGCACACAACATATTATTAAGGTGCATCACATGATTGGATTAAGATTTAATCATCTTATTAAACAAATAAAGCAATATCTAGTACTAAGCTAGGTCAGGGGTTTTGCATCTAACTAAGAAAACCTCTTCTCCATAACACATTGGCTATATTGGAAAATAGTAATGATTATGTCTTCAATGAGAACCACAAATCTGCCAACCAGACGATCTTCACATAACGATCGTAATTTGCAACTATCCAATTGGATCTAAATACTCCAACGACTACAAATTCAAGTAGTGAACCAACTTCTACTAGATAGTGGAGATCAACACCTCATAATGAACTTGTTCTTCATGTAGATGCAAGCTATTAACTGTAGTCAAAATGCATCTTACACCCATAGTATTATCCGAGACCACGAAGGCAACTGGATCCTAGAAAATACAATGTTGATGGAAGGATCGAATCCACTAAATGTAGAATTATTTGCTCTTAGATGGGATTATTCAAGCAAAGGGCCATCTCAGGCCTTGTTGTGTTATTATTGACTCAAGAAAATTTGTGAGCTTTATCAACAACCCCACATCTTGTCCAAATAAATACATCTTGATTGTTGAAGAGATTATACAAACCATCAGATAGACTTACATCTACAATATAGTTCACATGAAAATAAATCAGAACGTTCTGATAGATCAACTGACAAAACAATATTTCAAGCAGCCTAAATGCCATGGTCCATGGCCACAATGCCCAGATTTTATAGAATAATCTATCTAAGAGAGAATGAACCACTCACATGAGGGTCATGCAGATGACGTAGCCAATTAGTATATGATTGGAGTGTTAAAAAAATATAGGAAAAAAAGCAACATGAAAATAAATAAATGGAAGAAGTGGAAATTGAAAACGGAAGAGAAGAGGAAAAAAAAGAAAAAAAATTGTTCTTGAAGTACTAATAGGATATGAAGCTTAGATAGATTCTTATCAAGTAGCAAAGTTAAGAAAGAGTGATTGTTACCTTAGAGAGGAAGACAGGTGTCTGATTTAAACAGGGAGGTGGACAATTGACTTGAAAAGAAAGTATGCTACTAATCTGGAGTGGAAGGCAAACGATTGACTTGAATAGAAAAGCAAACAACTAACTTGTAGAGAAAGGTAAGTGGCTGAATAGGAGGGCCGATGGCATAACAACTGTAGAATATCCGTATAGGTAGGGGTTGTCAACATGGAAGATATGAGGAGGGTAAGGCTCTTCTCTTTTTCTTGCCCTCCAGAGGGTGACGGGTAAGGATAATGGTAATTATCCTTTTTACCAAGCTCCTCATCCTTTTCTTATCCTTACTCTCTTCTCCACAGGGAAAACGAGGAGGGTAAACCGTAAACATATAATTTTGATATAAATTAATTTTATAAAAATATAACTTATTTTAAGGTAGTGAGTAATGATAAAGATTAATTCATATTTTTTTTACTTGTATTTCACATATGAGAATGTACGCATAACAATGTTATACTTATCTAATATGTTTATACATTAGTTCATAAATAACTTATTTTAAGATGACCCAGTTGTCTGATTTCTATTGTTCTGTGGCCTTATCAATTGGTTCAACATTTAATAATAATATATTACAATCATTTGAGTGTGAGTGGGGATGGAAAACAAGCCAGATCCACAAACTTTCTTGTTGAAAAAAAATAGAGTGTATCGAACTAGAAGCTTCTGTACGACTATATATCTATCTTTATTAAATAAATGCAGATAAAAGATAAAATGCTATACACTTACCCTTACCTAACAAGGTGTAGATAAAGAAGGTACCTTTAGAAAGCTAACCACCACAAAGACGAGGGTCGCTTCTTCTTTTTGCTTTCTTTCTTAAACGAAGGTTAGCACACAAGTGGATATTTTGACTCGTGTAACATAATAAATATGATTATATTAAGATGTTCACAAGTGATGATTACAAGGAATCATAATAAGCCGGACATGTGAATTACAAGGAATCACAATAATCTGGACATGTTATCACTCCTACACTCATCAATATCATACTAAACAGACAGATATCTAATAGTATTAAACTTTAAAGAAAATAAAACATACATAGGCACATGTGTCCATGCCCCGCCACACTTGTCCGTTCAAAATGAATTAGAACTCTGTTTTGTATTGAAGAAACATTTTATATGTGTCACCTGGGAGTCATTGTCCCAACGACACACAACTTCCAAAGCTGCAAGTCAAAATGACGCACAACTCCCTAGCTTAGATTCACTAAATGCTACAACCTCTTGGGAATTAGCGGATCAGTTAAATGCAACACACCTACACACCTCGTATCAATTGAGGGCAACACATACCTACACATGTCTGTGCTCGGTCTGCCATATCCTGATCCTCATCTCCTAAGCCTCCTCAGTCTTACTTCAGCTGATCATATATGTAAATTTTTTGACACCACTTACCGTTTGGGCGGAGAATGTTAGTTGAAAACCTTATTTGGTCACTCATTTATGTATAGAATGGACATAACTTCTGATAAGTCTTTGGAGAAAATCTCCCAATGCATAATGCAGCATAACATCCTCCTTACTTTTTGCCATAATGCCTATATGCCTACGATTTGCATATAACAATTCACCATTCCTTCTCCTCCAATTGTTGTTGGGTGTTGTGCCTGCGGGTTTCTAAGCAATTTTTCATGACAATTTGACTATACCCTTACTGGCGCCTTATACGACCAGGCTTCATTTTTCGGGCTCATCTAAACTCAAGACTCCAAACTGTATTTTCTGGATAACTCTTTCTATCCTGACTAATCTACTATTACCATACTAAGCGTCAGAACCCCAAAACTCGTCTCCGTCTTCCGAATGTCCCCAAGAATCTGGACTCATTATTATCCAAATCGAAAATATGTGAAATTCGTACGCATCACTCACTCATCAGGATTCTCCCAATTCCATAAGAGAGGGGACTCTAATTTAATAATTTCAGTTCTATGAAATTTGCTAAAATTGTTATCAGACGCATTAGCGGCAACTACCTACATACAATGATATATTCTATGGTCCTAATTTCGTGAAAACCAAACCACCAAGACCGTATGTTACATGAAGGATAACTTCATATGCTTTTCCACCGTATGCTACATGAAAGATAACTTCATATGCTTTTCCAGCTGCTCGGTCGGTGCAAAGCATAGAGCAGACATCTGTTCCGATGGGGTGCAGGAAGAGCATGACTATGTGTTGCTTCCAGAAGTAAACCCGTCGATCATAGTACGTCTAGCACGAACTAAGAGGCTGATTGCGAAGGAACGAAGAGAAAGACCAAAGGAGAAGAGGGTAATGAGGATAATTGCCCATTGAGTTTTTGGTGATGAATCCTCGCTTGGATTCAATTTTAATGGCCGATATCTGGTTGGAGGTTAAATATTTACAATTGAACCCGCAATGGTGATGTTGCTCACCTCAAACACATGATTAATTCCTCACGCACCAGTTTTAGCTGAGTCCTGGGATATGCAGTACGCGGCTACAATTTGAAAACGCATAGAAGATCATCATGTACTGCCAATGTGCCGCCACATCATATGATGATCCTTGGACAGCTGCGGTGTATCAGAATGGCCGCAACAATCTCACCAAACTCCCCTACCCAGATCTCATATTTGTTGTGACGTGTTTAATTGTTGTCAAGTATGAGTTCCGTATATAGGAGGAAGATGGTACAGGACGAGGAACTGGAGCATTAAGGGTGAGTAGGAGAAAATTATCGGTATGATCTCTCGGGATTCCTTTTAACTCCCTTACCTATACAGTGGCATGCATGTTGCACTTCTATTTCCAGCCAATTCTTTCAAGGTTTCTCCCGATCATTTTTCTTAATTTCTATTTTTGTGAAATCTTTACGCCTTGTCAAAGCAGACACACATCTTTGTGCAGTGGTCAAATGTTGCTCTTCAATATATCTCCATACCTCCGCCATTTTCAATTGCTCAATTACAAATGTTGCTTGATGTGATTGTGTTACAAGAGTTTCCAGCAAAGCGTATGAGGTGATTGTTGAACCACAAACTGATTGGACACAACAGGAACGAGTAGGCCTCCAGTGTAGGCTTACCTTCAAGATACGTGTGATGATGTCTCATATCTTATACAGTAATGTCAAAATCATATGGCTATTGCATCTGGCGCCTAACCTGATAGGTAATTTGTTTATACCTAAACGTTGTTCTTTGTTAATATCACTTTTGATGTCTCCATGTGTATCCGCCGGTAAAGTATGCTACTTTTTGCAAGATCGAGTAGTATATGTATCTTTTAAAATATATTCTAGATGAATCATTTGCTAGCAATCCACTAATGTTGTTCTTGTTGTATCCATTAAGTTGTGAGACGGAGTATAAATATTAGAATGTACGGAGAAAAATCATAGCTCGTGACACCAAAAAGATTAGTGATGGATGTGATATGATACCATGTGTCATTTCAATAATTTATTTCATACGAGAGTCATGTAAATGGATGACTCATAATTCTTTTCTAAAGTTTTGAACAAGTGAGCATTGTATTTTCTTCTTACTTGGATGGACATTAGAATCCATCTCCCTCCTTTCTAAACTGAAATTCATTTTATTTCTATTACTTACATCAATTAGTTGTATAACTTTGTAATATACGACATCCATGCAATTATATTATATTTTTATGTTAATTATGTGTGTCTACCGAATTATGGGCCATCTTCAATATTGTGTTCCTTTTGTTAAGTTTTTTTATTCTTTAATGCATACACATATTTCCTATCAGTTTAACCTCTAAATAGTACATGATCTAGCTCATGTATTCCTAGAACAGTCCACCGTTTAACAATCAACCTTGTAACAACTCTCTACATAATGGCATATGGTGATTTCATAATCTTTGAAACTTTGCCTAAGATATTGAATCTATAAATTTAAATAAAAATATTTTATTACTTTTGTTTTCTTCTTACTCCTTATGGCACATTCATTTACTAAACCATGAACCAATATAATAGTATAAATGTGCATCTTAACTTCTTTATCCTTAACAATAGTATGTATATAGAATTGAAATCAAATTTAGAGTTCAAGTTTACCAATGTTCGTGGTCTAACAATCTAACCCATTAATTGAGAGCATAGAATGGATTTCCAATCGATGTTCACGCTCATTGTGTAAGTTTTCTCCTTCCACATTTTCTTTCCCTTCATATTAATATGATTGTTATAAATAGTATGTGTAACTTTAAGTAGAGCATCTATCCATTCCTACTTCTTTTGGTTTTCTTTGATTACTTGCATTTTTTATCATGTTATCATACGAATCTATCTCATATTTATCATAATGTATTATCTGTTACCATGCATTAAAGTGCCTTTCAAGAGAATCTATTTTGTTTCTTGATAAAAATTTAATATAAGTGTAGATGTAATGACTATAAATAATTTTATTAAAAATTAGGTGCAAAATTCATCATAACATATGGTTAAGTAAATATTTTCCTTTGAAAAGTGTCTATCTTTTGGATTAGTTGGATATAAAACACATTCTATTATCAGTTTCGATCAAAAGGTCAAGTTTAATGTGTCCATATGTAACATAAGAGTGAGATTTGATCCATTGAGATTTAATTCAATGATAATGGAATGTTTTCAAATTCAGTTCTATGAATTTATATTCAAAATATACCTCTCTTAGCTTTGATAGCTATGTGTCATACTTTTTTTTCTATAAATGTTTTTAACTCTTTTGCAAATACGAGGCATTTTATGGATGCCTATTCCTCATGCCATATACCTAGCATTGCTTTGAGATACTAATAAATAATATCCTTTTAAATTTGATGATGATACTCACATGTAGGACTGCAATGAACCAACACATTTTTCTTCGCTTGTTATTCATGCTAGGATATGAGCTACGTTCTCATACAAACTATAATTCTAAGGTCAAAGAAACTCATAGTTTTAGAATCTCATATGACACATTAATCATATCCATCAAATATTTCATTTGGATAGAATATTCCACTTCTTAATCCGACAATGACAAAAATTGTACATGTAATGACATATATACAAAATATATGTACACATACTCAAGAACAAGTACACAATAATTCAATCATCTACCAACATTATACAAAGCTATTTTATGTCCAGAGAAACCACATTGACTAAATTTATCCTTCAAAAACTATAACTCCTAATATAACATATATCAAGAGATTTACGATCATATAAGATAAATTAAGCACATAATAAAAACCTTTACTAAATATGAGAGTTCTCTAATTGTGATTTGTTTTACAAAATAAAGCCTCTACGACATGTTGACATGATGTCTAAACATGGTCATTACACTTTGCTATATAACTGGCATGTGCAAAGCACGTGCAATTACTAGTCAAAACAAATATCACAATAATGAAGGAAACAAAAATGTGAAGAAACAAGAAGAGCAGATCCTAGAGTTTTTGTTCTCATTGAAATATCTTAAGAGACTGCCATATTCAATAGTATTCAGCTGCGTTGGCAGTGGAATTGATTAATCACGTCTAACGTTGGTTTTTAATACTGATTTTAAAATGTCACGGTGTTGATTTAGTTCGGCACCGACTCCAAAAAGGAGACCGAATCAAAAATCAAAACCCCAAACTTAGGTTAAGAAGGAACACAAAGGAAAAAAATACAATATATTAGGTTTACAACAAGAGAGGTAGATATAGGAATTTGAGAACAACAAAAAAAAAATTGGGATGTAAATCTCATACATTGGTCTTCACAAATTACGTGGGTTCAGTACATCTCTGAACACACAGAAGAAGTCCGCTTAAACACGACAGCTGACCGGAAACAGAATTGAAGGCTACAGCTAAAACTATCAAGCCGGCCACAGGAGCAGAGAGTTTGGTAGCGGAAATCATTGATTGATAATAAAACCTCTGATTAACAACCAAACTCAGCAGTTACTGCAGCACTACAAGATGGAACTATTCCGGATGTAGTTATAGACTTCGTCTCACAAGAGTCAAGAAGCGTAATCCTATTTCTAACAATCTATGTTCTAGAAAAACCATGTGATGTACCAAAAGACTTCATATAACACCAAGGACTACTAGCTGCTATATGTACAAATCCTACTGGGCATATCACTGATTGACATTCTTCTGCTGGTTCAGCCGTGCTGCAGCAGCCACTGATGCGGATACACCTCCCGGTTGCAGAACCAAGTCGGGGTTGTTCCGTAGCTCCGCCTCTGTAACTCTCTCAGCGTCGACCCTGGTAGCAGGCTTGTCTGCCGGCATCTTTGCAGTCGCATTCTGCCAGATCAATGCCGAAACTCAAACACCAAGAATTGGAAAGAAAAAACAAGAAACACCTTAGCGTTTGCTAATTATAGAGTACGATCAAGCAAAACCCCACCTGCAAGACTTGGCCAAGCTTAGTCTTCTCCTCGTCGCGTAGCACAACGGCGTTGGCGCTGACTGCCGCTTGTGCGACGGCCGCAACTCCTCCAGGAACAGTGGTAAAGAGGCCAGTGGCCCTGGCCTCGGCTGCCTGGATAGCGGCAGCGTCGCTCCGCTCTACAGGCTTGTTGCCACACATGGCGGCAGTTGCCTCAAGAGCCTCACCTATCGTGAGAGCTTCCCCTTGCTGCGGCTTATCAGCTTGAGTCACCGTTGCGGGGCCGCCCGGGACAGGGGTCGAGTACTGCCCGACGACCTGACCGCCGACTGACTCAGTGACGACGCGCCGGCCAGGGAGCTCGGTGTCCGTAATAGTGACGCCCTGCTGAGCGGTCTCCGGTCCGACAGCATTGTGATCGACGACTCCTAATTGATCGTTCTTGCTGGCCGCCGATTGCATGGTGGCGGCTGCACCTCCCTTCTGCGCCTGTCCAAGGACGACGTTCTCTGCTGACTGCATCAGTGTGGCATCTCGTGGGGCGACTGGCTGGGATGCCAAGTCGCCGGAGACCGGGAACACGTCACCATAACGAACTGGTTGACCCTGACTCATGGCTTGCTGCAACTTGTCAAACTAGACCGGCTCTGGTAGGAAACGAGCTGTGCTCGACATAGAGGAGGGGGCCTAAATAAGATACCGATATAGACATGGTTTTAGGCGGTGAGCGGCGGGCCAGAAATAGACCGCGGTGACACCGTTGCAAACAGATGCCAGGTGCAAGGCGTAGGACAGATTGTATAGGGAAATAGATATCAGAATTACATTTTCAATTGCACATCGAACGCCCTTTGGGATATAGAATTCCCATAATTGTTTGGGATATAGAATTCTCCAGTATAGATCGTAACCTAACCTGTTTTGTTGTCCTTGACTCTGCCATAGCTTGCTCACACTCTGCCTCGAGGGCTTTGTGAGTGCAACACTTGGATATATTAATCGTCCATCTTGTTTCAACTTTAAGTAAGTAGGTCATAAAAGGTTCACCAGTCTCAATATTGATCTCGAATTTAGGTTCAACCTGAACGAGAATAAGTTCCAGGAGCCAATGAATAAAATCTACCAACAAAAACTATGAAATTATATCAATGATGAGATATAAAATTCTATCTTATTGTCATTTTCGTGATAGTGAAACTATCCAGTTCTCCCCAAAAACAATGTCAGAATCTGATGTGAGTTTTACCAAACAACAAACTTACATATTTCTTTTTAAATTATTCTCAAGATCAAGTGAATAACACACACCAACCAGAGGACAAGTCACTCAAGGGTAAAACCCACGATACATTATTTATAATAATAAATGGATTATTTAGTCATTTTGAGGAAAAAAGAATTTTTAATTTTTTTTTGAATTGAATAACTATACTAAAGAAAAGTAGAAAGAAATGAATAAATCGGTATGCATTAAATTAATACAACCACTAGACGGACATGTTTCACCACAAATACTTGATTCTCTCTCTACAATAGATATTTAATTTTAAAGTTGGTTAATTGAGGGAATCGGCATACTATAGTTCTCTTGATAACAAGGGTCACATTAACATACATATATCACGCCCTTCACACTCTCATGATATTTGGGAAATTCTTTGCTCATCGTCTCACTACACATCTCTCGGTCATCACATCAAAATCTAAAACAAACTCTTTGACATGTGTAGTTATTCTCACACGTTCATGGTATCGATTTTTTTTACAAGAAAACAATGTGGTGATCAAACACACTTGGAAAAAATAAATAATTTGTAATTGACAAACTTCATATAATATCCATTTGGGGAAAACAAAGAGACCAGTAGCTAAGGGGAATACACCCCATACCCTAGAAATGGAATCTACTCACTAAGCATAGATGTAATGCAAGAATGAAATGACGTGGAGAAGGATACCGTCAAAAGAGAAGAGGCATCAACATGACTGAAATTCTCCAACCAGAGTTAAAGACACAACATGAATGGGATTAGATTAACCATTCATTTCTATTGATGAATTGAAAATTAGCGTTGAATTTTATGTTTTTATTGAAAACATGAAAACAACTACAATGAACTTATGATCTTACTAAATAACATCTACCTATTCCTGAAAGTAAATTTAACACAATTGGATTTGACTGATATAAGATAATTGAAAACAAAAGCAAATCTAGTTTTGACATTGATATAAAACATACATAAACTTATGCAAAACTACTCTCATCCTCACTCAAACACCCAAATAAGAGACCTAGTAATATCTACCTTCTCCTCTCAATATATCCCTGTCGACTAATCCTCTTGATAACTTGCTTCTAGAACTGCTTATTGAGTTGAATATGCTCATGAAAAGTTGTTTCAATAGAGAATGAGTTACATGCTCAATGTGCAAATAGTAGTTAATATAATCTAGATATAATTAACTATTTATGTTAATTTCTAGAAATAAAATATGGTAATTAAAAGAGGTAAATCATACATCATGGTATGTATACTAAAGATAACTGCAAATAATAAATAACTTTATTATATTGATTAACCTATTTTTTATGATGCCATAGACCTATTGTAAGTTTATCATTGCATTTGAATGTATCCCAACAAGCTACAATCTCACCATGAAAGAATAAGAGTGGGTCTATGAATGTAATTCTAATGAACTAGCTCCCCAACCCACAACAAAGCTAGCCATGTCTGGCCTAGGAAACTATATCAACTTTCTGGATAAACTAGAATCCTCCTCTAAACCTAGGTCCTTAGGTGAAGAGTCAAAGAACATGGCTTAACTATTGGTGATATGTCCTGAGAGACAATCATATGATGATTGTAATGACACATCTTGTAATTGATTTGATTATTAATAAAGACAATTCCAATTATTATGTTTATTTCAATATGAGATAATGAATAAATATAATAACATCCTAAGAATGTATTAATCACTAACATGTAAAGTCAAGTGAGGACCTAAACATGAGATCATGTGTATGTTAAGACTATTCATTCATGTCTTAATCCCTAGTCAGATATTATTGTGGATATTAGGACAATAATAATACATCAAGACTAGTATGTGTGTTGATTGATGACTACGTCCTTGTAGTCATGATATTAGATATCAAATAAAACACATAGGTACTTGTTATGTACAAGTGTACTAAACAGAGCCACTTTGAGTGTGATACATGGAAGCCAATAATGGTGGTCAGAATTACATCTCAATGTGATACTGGTGATTGTGGTCCTTAGACCAGAAGTCACTACAATGATGGAATATTGTTTAGTGTGCTTTAACACACTCAAATGACCTTGAATAAGGGTTTCTAAACAAGTAGTACTTAGGTGCATTGTGACACATGTGGACTACTATGAGTGATGTAGATGGAATTTCCCCACCCATTGGAGTGATATCTTGGACACTTGATGAGTAAGACTATGAAATGCATGTCCATCGTCATGTGAGTCAATATATGATATTGAGCTCATGTGTATCTCAAGTAGTCTACTCCAGACTAGGAAAGAAATATTGAACATTAATAGGATGACGTTTCCATGCCTCATATTCAATTTGTATATTAGAGACAAAGGGATTATAAAATCACTATAACACTGGTTCCAATACTAAATTAAAGTTATTCTCCAATTACTTAGGTAGCAATGAAGTTTTAGTAGATACCAATCTTTGCTTGTGAAGTTATAATTTGAATATGAACATCAGTACCAACGTAATTTAGAGCCGATATATTCACATGCATAGGGTGCACTAGAATAGGAATATAATTGTGCACATAGTTGGAAATGTTGTAAGTTATATTGGTTACTAATATATCTAGGTAATTAAGTAGAATAACATTGAAATATAATCCAAGATAATTGGTTAAAAGATTTAAGTCAATTAATTAGATTTATGTTATTAAGTTATATGACAAGTAGACCAATTACCCTAAGCGATCAACTAGAGTTTACAACTGGGTGATGCAAAATTAGTTAATCGATTAATGTGATCGATTGATAAATTATTTCACGACATGATTACAGAATATTCTAAATGATTGTTTGTCTTTCCATAAGTTGGCCACTTTAAACACAACCACAACCTTTTGTTTCCTAAGATTTTAGAAACCTTGCTTCCTTTTTCTCTCCTATTTAAAGTGAAATGTCATTCTAATTACATGACACACTCTTGTATGTGAGACATACCTGTCATTGTCACTAAGAGAGAGAGAGAGAGAGTGAGAGAGAGAGAGAGAAGGAGAATGACCATGATGCTATCATGTCATTAAGTGAGAGGCTTTTACTTTCTGCTGGATTAGGTAGCGCGATGAGGAGTTCCAATCCATCAATGTAAACTTCATAGAGATACATGCAATGAGAAATTACATTCAGATGATGTTGACGAGGATCATATGTGCATACAGGGAGCGACACACACCATCTTACCAGCAGGTTGTCACTAGACTTGATCCATGATAAGGTATACCTCACACACCCTCTTTTTAAATATATTATTGTCAATGAGATTTGTTTGTAGGATACATAAGAATTTTTCTTTATTATTTCCACTGTGTTTGTTGTTTGCACAATTCCTTACATTAACTGCCTTTATCAGTGCTTCTAGAAGGGTTGACATACTAGGCGATAATAGAACTATATGAAGTCAGATAGATTTTTCTAGAATCTCTGGTTAGTGTTGGATACCTCATTTTTTTAAAATAGATCATCTTTTGTAGCTTGAGTCTTGTGTACCCACTAGTATGCACTAGATATCCCATCCTGGACTCTACCAACAGAATGCAAGTTTAGTCCTTCATGGAGTAGACCTCCATGATGAATTCTACTATATTTGTCGAATCTAGATTTTAGTTTATTCTTAATTTTCATTGATCACTATTATATCATACATTTCTTATCTCATCTATATATTTATAGAATTTGTTCTTTGTTTTTGTTCACTTGTAATATATGAGCTATTGTTATTCTATAATGTACCATTTTGTGAAGATACTAAACTGGGCACACGAGAACAAAAAAGATAATCTAAGAAATAGCTATATTGCACTCATAACTAGAATCCATTAATAAATTTAAATACATTTTCTAGAATCTATCCTATTGTTGTTGAGTTAGTGCAAATTTGGGTATATCTTTGCCATTAAATCTACTTTCCCAATTCACCAAAATGTTGGATACAAGAAATATAGGGTTAAATTTAGATTAAATTCATAACAATATATCTATTTCAATAAATTATATAAGAAAGTTAGAAGGTGATCTGTAAACTTGTGGAAAAAAGATAAATTTCCACTCACCTTTGTTTTGGTTCATGTTATTTATAATGATTCTAGGCTTGCTATAGCCAGATTTAGGTGAAAGCTCCAAATGTGACTCCCATGCAAACTATAGTTTGTCTTGACACACATAGGTTGTTTGTTAGAGAAAGGGATAGAGGGAATGTGTCAAAGAAAGGAATCAATAAACTATTAATTTTCCCAAAGAGAAGGTAGATACCATAAGAAGAAACAACTATTTTTAGTTTTCCTTGATTGATTCTAGCTCAAGTTTTTAGTTATCTGACTATTCTTCTTCTTCCCCACCATGAAATCTTCCTGAATTCTACAACTCTAATTTTAGGGTTTGGATATATTGTTTCTAGTATTCACAATTAGGTTTTGAATATCATCAGATTTCATGAAGTATAACTCAAGATTCTCCATTTTTGGGATTGTCCACCTTGGTGGAATCGAGATGCACCCACATATTCTACTAGAGGAATCATTGCATCATGGGGCTTTGGATGCATGAAAAACACTATGGCAACCTAGCACACAATGTTGATATTAATCAAAACAAAATGTCAAACTTATACAAATCAACATAAGTAACAATCTATGTAATGAAAAATAAGAATACAATTTATATTTTATATTGACAAAGATCTACATAAAATGGGCATTGTATCATGTATTACTAAATAGTTGTACTTTGTTATCATTTAGTGACCTCTATCATGACATGTATATAAAAGGGTATAACTAACATGAGAATGTTTTGTAATATAAGCTAAAACCTAGGTTGTAGATACATTTGATATAAAATAGCCTAATGTGATGAGTTAGAGAATTAGAAATTCACCTAGGATAGAATCCCTAGATTTTTACCTAATTTACTTGAAATAATCATCTCTTGTGTGAAGACAGATCTTATTGCAATATAATGTTATGATTGAACCCTATGAAGAAGTGTTAGTTGTTCGAATAGATTAGAAAACTGGTTGAGTAAATTTAGCATGGGGGAGAACACCTAGCTAGTGAGTCAGGAGACTCGCATGTGAGTCAGAAAACTCATAGTGTCAGAACATATAATTATATATGTTCAATTTTGTTCAACGGTGAATTGGTCGATTGGTGGTTCCATTCAATCAAAGCAACTAGTGCCTAAAGCCCCTTACTTTTGTCTTAGACCAATCAGACGATTAAAACTGCCTGTCGCCCAAATTGGGCTTCCAGTGTAGCAAAATTGCTTTTAATTGGCCCCAAAACATTTCCCAATGGTTGGAGATGGAGGAAATAGACCCATCACGTCATGGGGATGATCTCGACTTGGAATTAACATTTTTCCTACAATAAGAGTGTGAATTAACCATTAAAAACCTAAAAATAGGAACAAAAGAAATTTAAGCCTATCTATGTTGAATTAGGGAAATAACCACATAATGATGAATGAATCCCTTATAAAATATGCAACTAAATCAAACTAATATGCATTCATCATATAACCCCAGACTTGAATGTTGCTCATCCCTGAGTAACATAGAATCAGAATTAGATTGCCAAATAATACTGATAGCATGTCATTATCTCTCTCAAAATTATTTTCACCACTATAAACAAATATGGCAAAGCAACCTAATTTCCTAAAATTGCTTAAAAAAATTCCTCTAGCCTCATTTACACTTTCACAAATCCAACTCTGCTTCTATGCCAAAAATCTACAATGTAAACAAGTATGAAATTCTTGAAGTTTCAGATGATCTCTCACTATCCACCCCAATTTTCACAATTAATTTAAAACTTAGAAAATGATTTATAATTGGGGTATTAATGTAAAAAGCCACGAAACAAAATCTCTTAAAGTGTAATAAAGTGAGAAGAATAAAATGAGACTCAAAATATAGTTTTATCATTCATATGTGCATTATGTGTTGCAATTAGCTCAAATTTATGAAATTTAGTTTCCCTTTCTTTTTCTCTCATGTCCATAGAACATATAAAAAGAAATAAAGAAGATGGCAATAAGTAGAATTCAAAAATATGCAAGTGGACTAGAAAACTTGAGCAAAATTTTCCCCTTTTCTTTTATAGCTTTTAAATATAAGAAGACAATATCATTAACCTCTTTTTCTCTTTCCTCCAAGAAAGTTTCTCAAAAAGAGGAATAAAATATATGTGATTTGACTTATGAGGAGAATCAATGACCATATCAAATTATCTCAAAGCCTAACAAGGGAAAAACCTTTATCGTTTATTTTCATCCTTTAAAAACATAAAAGTTAAGTAAATGGCCCATATGGAAATTTTTGTACAAGAGATGTACAAAATTCGAATTTTATTGATTACAAGATATCTAGACAACCTAATTAATGTTTGGTACAAATTTGGTTTCATTTTGAATTTATTTGACCACTCAAATAAATGTAAACACAATGTTAATCTATTTAACACATGAAAAACCAAAATAATGTAAACATTGATTAATTGTTGGTCAAAATTAGTGAACATGGAAACTGTATATTTAAAAAAGATAGAAGGGAAGATGGAAGTAGAGTTTGATTATTTTCATTTAGATGTTTTAAATTTTTAATAATTTGGACAAATGGTTTACTATTTCAAACGTACAATGGTTTACTATTTCATAATCATAAAATCATTTCATAAAAATATGAATACATATAGGAGTGAGTAATCATATTCAATAATTTTTGCATAATACTTGACCAAGCCTTATATCTTTTTGAAGAATATATAGGAAATGTTAAATTAAATGTAGTCATATATTCGTTTGAATGATTTTATTGCTTTCCTAAATTGAAATAGTTGGTCCAGATATTTATGGTAAGCAACTAGAAGCTTGAGGCTTTTTGTACACAATGAAGTTATTGGACAATGGATATCAAAATCGATAGTTCGCATTTTCTATTAGAATAAGAAAAATTATGGTTATCTAATTTATCTAAAATATATGGGATGTGCAATAAATGATTGGTTTGTCTATAAATAGACATCCACAACTTGGATGGGTCTTAAATATGAACCTAATACTCAGAATGACCTTCATAAATTTTACAAATTTATTGATAATTTTTAAATGAGTTTAAATGCCTCTTTAAATTCAGTTACATTAGAAATTTCTCTTGACTTTGAGGGTATTTTTGTATTACAATTATAACCTATTTTGAGTTAGACTCTAGTAGGCAGATACTTCTAGTCATACTAGGATGTGGTCTACATATATAATGTTTTGGAATTGTGGTTTAAAAGTTGTGAATATTTGTAGATAGTGAAGAAGACATATATGTGATGGTTTATATTAATTACATATCTTTTGGATTTTCTTGTAATAATTCCACTCATGTTTTATTCTAACTTGGAAGGCATGAAACAAAAACATGTAAAATGGGTGGGAGTTTTTAAGTGTTAGTGGTAGTTATGTTCTTAGGGTGCTACTATAACCCTGCTTTCCTCCTCTCTTGTTATCCTTTTTCCAACCCTCGTTCTCCTCCCCCTTCACGGATGTGCTGTGGTAAGAGAACAAAGAAACATAGGTAGTTGACCTCCTACTCTTCCAAGATGACACATTCCACTCTATTTTCATAGTGCACCATCACTTGGCATACAATCATTTCCTCCTCCAATGCCTACAATGTCGATGAAGGATCACCACTTTTGTGGGCTTCTAGCTCCCCTCTACCCAGATGAACAACCGTATGCTTTTCACAGTTGGTGCTAATATCAGGTAAAACTAAGCTAACTTTACAAAAATCATAACTTGAGTTTTGGGTGTCCATTTGAGGAGTTCAAGATATCAATAGAAAGGATTTTGAGTGTACTATATCATAAAAATATGTTTAGTATATGATTTTGACGTTTGATATTTTATTTATTATGTGTATTAAAATCTATATGATTTTTATGTTTTATGCATTAAATATCAAACAACTTTAGAAATTAATGGATGTTTTATGGTAAGTATATTTTAATGTATTTAACATGATTTCAAAGTTTGAACATTCTATTTTTGAAGTTTTACTAAGTTTTTTTAGATAAATCCTAATAAGAATATTTTGGATATTTCACTCATTGTTTCACTATAGAATGATTTGATATTTTTATCCATATTCTATTACATGGTATCATTATTATTTTCAAACTTTTGATGAGGTTTCATAATCTCTTAAATTAGTATTTTATTTTATGCTCAAGTGGATATTATGTGATGTGTTTTGATGAGATATTACTGTACATATATGCTTAACTGCTATAAAATTGAGTTTTTGGTATTGAGATATGATTTCAACCAAATCATAGTAATTAGAGACATATGATTATATTTGAAGGTTTTCTTTTGATCATAGATTAATATGTTTGAATATAGTGCAATATGTGATTTTTTATGGCTTATTCATGTACGAGTGTTATAGTGATTATATACTATCAATTTTGATATACATTCAATGCCAACATTTTTATCATAATTTTACATTAGAGTTTTATAGTCTAAGTAAGTGTCATATTTTGGTATACAAGGTTAAGGAGATGAAGGGTCTATATTTAGAAATGAAAAAAGGAAACACACATGTACTTATAGAAATTTCTTGATGTACATGTGATTAGGTTATCAAAAAAGGAATTGAGAACACATTAAAGAAATCATTGGTATCAAAGGTAAGTGGGACATGCATATTTGGCACAAGTAAATTTTAGTTTATTGAATGTTTATTTTATGGTTATGCACATTATCATGAAATTATAAATACTTTCTAAGATAACATCATGTATAGATATTATTATGTGTCTGATTGCTTATGATCAATTATAAAACTCAAGTATGATGACTATGATCAATATTTAATGAATCATGTTCAAAAAAGGGAGAAATCCCATCAAGACACTATAAGGGAGAAATCTCATTAAGACATTATGAGTGAGAAATTCCATTAAGACATTGTGAGGGAGAAATCCCATTGATAAATTAGAAGGGAGAAATCATATTAAGACAATCTGAGGGTGAAATTGTAATACCCCTGACCTGGGTTATGGCTTAACCCTGGAAGTTTTTCTTAAGTAAGTTACTTAAAAACTTGTTCTAATCTTTTTGAAAGTAATTAAGGCTTCATGTGAAGTTATTTTCAAGTTTGAGCCTAATTGCAAACTATTTGTGCATTATATGATAGTTTGAGTGAAAAGTGCAATTTGCCCAAGATAAGGGGTTACAGTGCAATATATCACATGTTTAATGTGTTCTAAGTGTTTTAGTATCATAATAGAGAGAATGATGCTAAGTGGTGGCTTGTGAAAAGCCTAAATCCCAAGTTATAACTTGTTTGAACAATGGTAGTACTTTGTGCACCAATTTTGGTACAATTTGTAATTTACCCAAAATATAGTGTAGAAATGAAAATTACCACCTCTGGAGTGTCCTGACTCCCTCTATGTATCTTTTAGAGGAAAGAGAAAGAAGGATACACTGTGTTTAAAGCATCTTTGAATGATGATACTCTTGGCGATGAATAGACCAAGAAAGAATTGAAGGCAAAGACTTATATGTGTTGTATCGAGTTGTAGACTTGATATTGGAGCCCTATCGACCAAGTAGCCATAGTAAAAGTCTCCTATCGGTTTTTTGATCCTTGTAAAAGGCTATGACAAGCAAAGAACCTTAAGGGGGTGGTCCATGATGAGTTGCAAGCTCCTTGCAAAAAGTATATCAGTTGCTTTATTGATAAGATAAAGATGAGATAACTTACCCAACAAGATTAGGAATGGCCGAGATATTGTCTCTAGATTATCGTCAAGACTCTTTCATGGAAAGATATATATATATATATATATATATGTTTGTGAATGCATGGACACATGTCAACCATGCTTGTCCACGTGTCATCTAGTAGCATGAGGTGAAGACACCTCTTATACACTTTATCTCATGAACCCAAGTATGTAAACTTCATCTTCCACCTACTTATGGAAGTTTACAAACCCCACAACCCTCTTCATTGGAGATATCATGCATAGACTCTTAGATATCATGCAAAGTAGCTCAAGGAGCAAGGGGAGCTCGAGAACCAAGCCTAAGGTAAGGCTTTGGTCATCATCAACCTTGGTTGAAGCGGGATTTCAGGTTATGAATATTCCTCTCTTTCCTTCTTCATCAAGTTCTTAACTATGGTGATTTATTGTCTTTGGAGGGGTGGTGAACGAGCCTTCAACCATGTATAAGCTCATATTCAACCATAGGAACATAAATCTTTGGAGCTTGGAGCTTTGAAGTTGTTCATAACGCGGGTTATATAACTTGAATCCATACATGTTATTACTCACCATCTTTCTTGCTATATTTGATGATCTACTTTCAATTCTGAGATTTTCTTGAATACTTGATATATCCATGAGTTCTAATAGTTTCTTAAACCTGTTTTCCATGTACTAGAACAAGTAGAACGAAGGTCTAGAGCTTGAAGATGATGGTATCACCTTACAAAGTGATATCGGGTTCAAGCACACAAACAAGTACCTCTAACCCGATATGGTTATGTACAAACATCACTAGCACAATATGGCTTATGAGTGTATATCTCCTTGCACGTTATGGAGATGAAGTTCACATCTTTAACAAGATATGGTGTTAACCATAAACCTTTTGCATGATAAGAAGTCAAGCAAAGACTCCATGAACGATATAGTGTCAAGTATACACTTCTAAAATAAATATGCTAAACCCTAACTTTTAGTAACCCGATATGAGTGAGACAAGAAAGTACCTCTTGTACGATATGATCATGAAAGTATACAACTTGTACATGATATCTTGTTAAGCATACACTTATGCACAATATAAGACATGGAGTCAAATATAGGGTATAACCCGACATGGGATGAAATACCTTAAAACCAATACGAAACCCAAGATGGGGGTTAACCCGATATGGAGATTGATGATGGCTCATACACAATATGAACCATGTTTTATGAATGATATGGGAGATACCCAATTACACCTTATACACGATACAAGTCTAAGTCTATAACTCTTACAAGATATAGAGGCAGTGAACGCTCTAAACAATATAGAGTTGGAAACCCAAGGTGATGGGTAAACCAATATAAGTGGTGAGTTATACTACATGGAAGATATGATTGATATTACTTGGATGATAGTAATAGCACCTACTTCTACCTTGTGAACGATATGAGGTCTAAATCATACCTCATGCACGTTATGGAACATTCTACCCAATATGGTGGAAAACCCTAAGATGATGGATTGAAATCCGATATACCCTATCCTTTGTAATTCAACTAGACACCTAGCTTGTCATGTAATTATATGCTAGGGATGATCCTTGAAGGGATAAAGAGGTTACGAGCCTAAGGGTCTACCTAACATGGTAACCCGATATGTTACCCAACAAGGAGACCCGATATGATAATCCTAGATAGAAAACTAATATGGTATCTTGTATATACCACTTAAATGATCTATGATGAGGCAAACACTCTATGCCTGATATGGTGCACACCTTGTGCATGATATGTCACCACGCATATAGTTTATACCTGATATGGCGTCAGGCACCTAACTCATACCCAATATGAAGCTAACTTGAGATGATAAGAACTAAGTGATAGTCAATCTGTTATGGGTACATGATATGATGTTAGGGGATATACCCTAAAACATGACATGGTGATGTGATTATACCACATGCTCGATATGGATACACAAAATGAAATAAACAATGTATCTTAAAGCATAATATGATAATATACACACATCTTGATACTCGATATGGTAGGGACACTTCAATCATATGTAATTGATTGAGTGACATATGTTGTGTGTTGTGTTAATTAAAATATAAAAGATGATGAGATTTGTTAATGATGAACTAATGCTCCTCAAGAGGAGGATTGAACTAAAAGTATGATGTAATCAATATCCTAGTGAGGATGAGAGAGAAACTCATACTTTGTGTTGATAATCATTTAATGATAAATGATGAGAATAAATAAGTATGATTGAATACTTATGATATCAATGTATGCTCCTAGATGTGTGGAACAATGAATTAGGGTTTGGATTATTAATATGAACTTGAAACTCTATTCAGCTATAAAGGGAAACCCTAACCCTAATAATGGAAAGGTTGTATTTCTCTTATTGCATAAGCCTTGTGAAACATGTTAAATACTTGTATAATAAGTATAATGTTTATATGGTCTAATAACCTAAAAGATATTTGTTGCCTAGTGAGGGGTGACAAGATGTTTATTGGGCCTTGTGAGCCACGTGAATAGTTGTTTCCTAGTGAGGGGTGACAAGATGTTTAAACGGACCTTATGAGCTATGTGAATACTTGTACAACATGTGTATGGATACCTTGGTCTAAGGACCTAGAGGTAATAGTTACCTGTTACAGAGGTAACGATGATATGTGGTGATCTAAGGGTTTGAATACTCAGATCCAATAATCATGGTGATGATGATGTGAAGGGATGAGAATTCTCAGTGATGTGATAAGGGATTGAGATCCCGAGTGTATGTATCTTAATATGTTCTAAAGATTAGAAAAGTACTTGATAGATGTATTGCACCTTTCTTTGTAGCATTTTTTATGATTGATTCTTATAACTTGTTTGATGCTAAAAGAATTCTGTAATACACTTAATAAATCATTAGGAACCATAAAATGTAGTTGCCCTGACCATAGATCCATTAGTGTCAGGATTTGCTGAAATGGAGAAATAGATTTTTCCCACGGGATAACCTGGAGCGCATATTTTTGAATATGCGGGGGCGTAAGCTTAGACAGCCATATGTGAGTCAATCCCCTTACAAACTCGAAAAAAAAGGGGATTGGCTATATGCCATATCCTGGCACGAGTGCAACAGTGGTCGTAGACTCAGTAATGAGCACGGTGAACTAGCCCATGGCTCAGAGTATGGCTATATGCCATGACTCAGTAATTTTACAACTGGGGACAATTGTGAGTCGGTGTTCTCCTAAGAGAGTGCATGTTGCAGCTGTAGCTCTGAGCAAAGATGCCACTATACCTTGGCATGATCTTTTTACAGATTGATATGAGATGTCACTGCCAGTGGTCTCGTACTGACTGAGACGGAAGTGGTCTGGACAGTCGACTTTGTCATTGACCTTGTATGGTACTGACTTATGAGAAGTATGTGGTCGGTTGGATCATGAACGGTATACTTCATCTCCTCAGGGCATAAGTGTGATTGTAAAATATAATCAGCCGTGTAGTGTATTTGCTTAAGGATCGAATACGGAAAACATTGGTTGATGCGTACTTTAGTTATACCTCTTAGTTGATAGATGTTATTTATGTTTCTTTACATTCCTTGTAAAGTGGATAGATGGTTTATTACTTTACCATGGATAAATGGATCATTTTATTAAGTAAAAGAGATTACTGTATCATGTTCATACAATGATTAATCATGCTAGTTAATATAAAAGAACCTATGCTCAGTTTTATCATGCTTATCTATGATAATAATATGGTCAGCGGACAGTTATATCTCTTGTGGGGACAATTGTCTCACCCTGTGGGATCCTCAGTTTTAGGTGGACGTACACGAGGTGGTAGAGATCTTTCTACAGAGGAAGAGAAATAGCTGGGGCAGCAGTAACAACTCAGGTTGAGTGTACTATCTATCATGTCTTGTAGATATAAGTCATATGTGTCGTCTCTGTACTCTCAGGTCCTTGGAGTCAGTTTGTAATGGTT
This sequence comes from Alisma plantago-aquatica, assembly GCA_963693085.1. Lineage (NCBI taxonomy): Eukaryota > Viridiplantae > Streptophyta > Magnoliopsida > Alismatales > Alismataceae > Alisma > Alisma plantago-aquatica. The sequence goes on along the minus strand of OY856414.1, from coordinate 423,214,824 downwards.
TCATGAATGGTCTAAGATTTTGGCTTGTATGCATCGAGATTTTATGTTGCTCCAGTATATGTTTTGATAGAGCAACTATTATATGTTGTCCTCAAGATGAGAGGAAACAATGTTTGTACAATGTGAATCATGATATGTATACATTTTGGATTTTTCAATAAGAGTTTCCTAGAAGAGGATCTCCTTGCAAAATGGTTTTAAATTTTAGTGATTTTTGTTAATATGCCATTTACGATAATTCCGCATAATTAGTAACGATTTGGCTGTCAGTTTGGTTGCGATCATTATAGAAATCCTATTATGGAACTAAGAGGGAGCAATCATGTTATGATCAAGATTAAGAATAACAACATTTAATGATTATGTAAAGATCTAATATAAAGGAATTGACTAAGTGTTTATATGCACCTCAATCATGGACGTTTATGTTTTTATGGGCTATTATAGCATTATGAGCTTCCTAGTAATTATGGGCTCCTATGGGGGAACTAAGAGAGGTTACACATATTAACTCATTGAATTCATCATGTTTAAAATTATTCAAAGAATGCTTAAGATAAATCCATGGTCAAGTTATGTAAATTTTAATTCATGTTAGGTTTACTTCATGTCATGTTATATTTACTTTGTTCTATATAAAGTGTCAAATACCACTTATGGATGTGATATTTGTTTTGTATGGATGGGAATGTGATGTTTGTAGGACTTGGAGAAAGTGAGGAGTAAAAAAGACAATCAAGAACTAGAAGATTTTCTAGATTTGATTGGTGGGGTGCCATTTACTAAGTTGATCTAGAATCTTAGTTATCTTTTACATTATGCTTACTCATATTATTTTGAGCCTAGCTTAATAGAGACTTCAAGATGAATAAATTGTAGTTTCTATGTCCAAGAACTACATATGAATATGTTTCCATTCAATGCATGATGTTTCATATATTTTAATTGCAAAGATTAACATATTATATCACCCCCTTTAAGTAAGATGCTTCCGCTCAGTGATATTTATATGTCATGAAAAGTGGGGTTTACACTGAGAATCCTATGAGATTTGCACAAGAAGAGTACTAGGTTATAGAATAGTACTTTGGGGTCTAAGTAGTACCCCTTGGGTGGAAACCAGAGTGAATGGGGGTATGGAAGGAAGGCTTGCAATTTATCCTGTATAGTAATCAAAATTGCATTTTATTAGTGAAAATACATATATTGCACAATTTTTTCATTTTGTGTACGATGTCATCTTTTGTTGATTTGGTGATATGTCCCTATTACATAATACGGATATGGAAGAAGCAGAGAGAGTGGAGCTCGATGTGCCACCCTAACTTAGGCTTGACATGTTTTGGGCTTTTATTTGATTTTGGTGAATGGAGGGATAATGTAATGATGGAAGAAGTATAGAAAGGGGCTGGAATAGTGTATCTCATTTAATCAAATGTGCTCTAGTGGAAATATCATAATCTCAAATTTAGTTACACCTTGATACATTAAATAAAAAAATCACATAAGCTACGCTAGTTAGTAAGAGACACTTTGCATTCGATTTTAATCAATCCCATATGACTTTACATCATTTCCAGGGAACAATAAGATTGAGGTCCTTGGTGAGAAAGTAGGTTTTAGCAATGGTAATATTTTTACATCAACTTTACACAAAAGATTTTTTTTTGTTGAGGAGGGTTACATTATGAAATTAATGCTAATGTATACAACAAAAACATGATAATGAACCTAAGCCGACTAGATAATGGCTGATGACATGTAGATCTAAACATGAAAATTTTAGAAGTTGTATGAAAAATACAATGCAATGTATGCATGAGCAACACAAGTAGATCCTAGAACAATGCATCAACAAAAATGAAGATAACATGGATGGAATAAGTACGTACCACCCAGTCCATCCCAAATATATGAATTTTCTCGTCCTTGAGCAAACACTAAATTTGGAATTGAGGAGAGAAAGATGAATAAAAAGATCACCATCCATCAGGCTAACGTGGCAATGGTGGCTCGTATGGTTGTTGTTACAGGACGTAGTGGGTAGAACTGTGCATGAAATTAAGCCTCCCTCCAATGATTGAACCAATCTTGGTCTGATGATGACTACAAAGTGATGGCCTATGGTGATGGCTCGTCATACTATCACCCCAATATTTAGAAGTAGTCAGGGTCTAACTGGCTCAATAATCATTGTAGCTCGTCTATATGTAGTTGTAGTCACCCTTCCCATATTTCTCCTCCCTTGATATTCTCTCTTGTAACCCTTACACAAGCAAAAACCTAGCCACCTCCATCTTCCTGGTGCCTACAAGTAGTTGTAGTAGAGAGAGAAAGAAAGGGCACCACTAACGCCATCTACAAACTCTAATGACTAGTCAACGACCACCCTCTATAGTGGGATAGTTTCACATCTTCCCTACCTCATCAACAACAACTAGTAGTTTATCCTCCTCTCATTTCACTAGTACAAAAACGACATATAACATCACATTTGAGGACGTCAGTTAAAACTAAAAAACCAACGCCACTATACTACGACGTCGGCTAAAAATGAAAACTGTCACCTATATGTGAAGGCCGACCGATTTACAAAAGACACGGGTATCACTTTTTCTTTAATGTTAATTTGTTGACATAAAAACTGATGCCTAAAAGTCACCCACAAAATACAATTTTCCAGGGAAATTTTTTTTCCTCCAAAATTTTCAATTTGGCGTCAGTTGTACTAAAACTGACAACATATGTTCGCACCAAGCCCCTGTGAAAATTTTTATCCCTAAGTAGTCGTCCATTTTTGACAAGGAACCGATGACTAAACATCCTTCATGAGGCAAAATTTATCCCCTCATATGTCAACGGTTTTTACCAAAGAACTGACGAGTATGTGTGTTCGTCCATTGTCCTGGAAAAAATATTTTCCCCCAATTTGCCTATTCGGCATTGGTTTTTGGTTGGCAACTGACAATTATGATCGTAACTCAAGAATAATTTTTTTTGTCAGGTTATGTGGATAGACGTAGGTTGTTGTATCTAGAAACCAACGACAAACACCCTGACCGGGTGCAAATTTTTTTGTTTATAGTTGTAGATAGGTGTCATTTTTCGTATGTGATTGATGCCTATTGGTTTTAAGCATCACATTTTTGAAATAATCGATGCTGATAGATAGATTAATTGAACCTACATAAACCAGACTCTTCCCCTTCTCTATTTCATTCTCGATTTCACTAGCTAGGTCTGGCCGTTGCCACTCACCGCAACACCGATCTCTATCTTCCAACTGCCGCCTCCGCTCCTCTGCTACTCCATCCGTTCATCTGTCATGCACCGTCATTCTATCTTCACTTTCTTGCTGCAGCGAGGAGCTTGGACTTGAGGATGTAGGGGAAGCGAGCTATTGTGCTCACCACCTGAGGATGTTGGGGAAGCGAGCTACTGTGCTCACGGCTTGAGGAGCTGCTGCGCTCAATGCCGCTAGAGCTTTGAAGCTCAATGCCACCAGACTGCTTCCCCTACTTCTATTTGTAAGTTTCATATCCCCCAATCAGCCCCTATATTAATAAACAAATATGCATGTTTGAGCTAGGAATCAAATAAAACCCTAATGTTAGATCTCTTATTTGGTAGTGATGTGTCACCCTAACATTTGAATGAATCCATATTGTATGATGTGGATTGACGATGATAATGCATGAGCTAGTTTGAAATTTTGAAATAAATTATGAATGATAGGATACCTAGATTTATGTGTAATGATTATCTTGATGATGAACATGCATGTACATTGGAGATGTTGAAATCAATGCTATAGAATATAATACCTAGACTAGGGTATGATTAAGACTACAAGATGTTGCTATTGTAAATCAACCTAGGATTTGAATGATGAAACTAGGATTGTAAGTATATAAATGACAACATTGTATTATGGCAGAGAAACCCATATGAGATTTACTCATTAGGAGTAAATCTTGGATAGTCCCCGGTTTGGGACTATTCTTGAACACTTAATCTCACTTAGGTTGTAAGTGTATAATGTATATTTGATTTTCATGATGTTTCGTCAACACTTCCCCGTTTGTTCTCTAAGTACATATGTTGGTGGGCATTTGCCCATGCACATCGGTGTACTTAGATAATATTTGGGAAATGCTGTAGAAATTTTCTTGAAAACCCAATACACATTATACACTTACTAGTGAGATTCAATGTTGACGAATGGGATAGGTGGTACATATTTATTATTATATATAAGACCCTGAAATCTAATATTTTAACCCTAAACCCTAATCTTTTAAACCCTAAGCCCTATTCTTTAAATATTTTAACTCTAAACCCTAATATTTTAATGCTAAACCCTAATATTTAAATCTTTAAACCCTAATCTTTTAACACTAAACCCTTAACTTAATATGTAATCCCTAAACCCTAATATGCACTTATTTTCTCTCTGATCATAGAATGGACAGATCATGGATATCCATTCCAAATCACTACACCCCAGAGTTTATTTTTGGTCTTGATTAATTAATTAGATTTTCATAGGAATATAGGAAACAACCTGGAGATAGGTTCTACTGTCCATGTAGGCATTGTGGTAACAACTTGAAAGTCAGCGCTGGTGACGAAATTAAAAGTTATGTCATGCGCAATAGGATTGTACAAGGCTATACATAATGGTATTGGCATGGAGAGATTTCAAACCTAAAATTAGTAGATGTCGATAGCAGTGCTTGTGTGGAAGAAGAAATTGCCTCTAATTATGTAGATGTAAACGAACCAGTTCCAGTAGACATCGTTGATGAGATGTTGGATAGTTGTAGGGTAGAGCACACTGATCCACCTCCCATATTTAGGAACATTGTACGTGATGTTGAGAGACCATTATACATAGGTTGTACTAAGTTTATGAAGCTTAGCACTGTGTTGAGATTGTATAAGATGAAGGCTAACAATAGATGGAGAGACAAAAGCTTCACTCATTATTGTATTTGTTGAAAGAAATTCTTCCTGAAGGAATCAAGCTAACAATCTCAACTTACGAGTTAAAGAAATTGTTGTGCCCAATGGGAATGGAGGCCAAGAAGATACACGCATGCCTGAATGATTGTGTATCACTTCAAAAGGACTATGTGGATTTGAAAGATTGTCCAAAATGTGGTGCGTCAAGGTATAAAAGGATGACTTTAGGGAAGTCCAAAATTGGTTCTCCTGCCAAGGTGATGTGGTATCTACCTATAATACCACAGTTTCAATGCTTGTTTACCAATATGATAGATGTGAAGAATCTGAGGTGGCATGTAGAGGTTAAGAAAAATAATGTTGGGATCCTACGACATGCGTCTGATTCCCCACAGTGGAAGAAGATTGATTTATTGTACCCTAAATTTGGTGAAGAAGTCAGGAATCTAAGACTTGGGCCTTGTACTGATGGGATGAATCTGTATGGGACATTGAGCAGCCAACATAGCACTTGGCATGTTATGATTGTTATATACAATCTTCCTCCCTAGTTGTGTATGAAAAATAAATATGTTATTTTATCATTGTTGATATCGGGCCCTAAACAACCTAGAAATGATATCAAAATTTATTTGGAACCTCTAATTGATGACTTGAAGAAAATTTGGGATGAAGGTCTGATGACCTATGATGCTTCACGTAGAGAGACATTTTGTTTACACGCTATGTTGTTTTGCACTATTAATGACTTTCCAGCATATGGGAATTTTTCTAGATATAGTGTCAAAGGATCTAAAGCTTGTCTTATATTTGAAGAGAAAACTAATTCAATATGACTAAAACATGGAGGCAAGACTGTATATCTTGGTCATCAAAGGTTTCTTCCAAAATTCCATCTGTACTGAAGGTTGCACAAAGCGTTCAATGGATGGAAAGAGGAACAAAGTGTGCCTAAACCTATACTAGGGGAGGTTGTTTATGAAAGAGTAAATGACTTTTTCAATGAATTTGGTAAGAGATCACAATGTACCATGGCTACATGGACTGACAAATATTTATTCAAGAAGAAGTCAATATTTTGAGATCTTCTTTATTGGAGTTCTTTGGCAGTCAAGCATTGTATCGATGTCATGCATTTTGAGAAAAATGTTTGTGATAGCGTCATTGGTGATCTGTTGAATATAACAGGTAAGACTAAAGATGGGATCAAATCTAGAATGGATCTACGTGAAATGGGAATAAGGACAAAGTTAATAGAAGTAGTTAGTAGTTATCGGAGAATATATTTACCTCCTGCTTGTTACACATTGTCTAGAAAGGAGAAGAAAGCTTTTTGTGAATGCTTGGTTAATGTTAAGGTGCCACAAGGCTACTCATCCAACATCCATAGATTGGTATCAACGAAAGATCTAAAGCTGATAGGTCTTAAATCTCATGATTGTCAAACTCTAATGCAACAAATATTTCCTGTGGAAATTCGATCTATACTGCCGAAGCATGTAATGTTTGCAATCACCAAACTTTGTTTCTTCTTCAACAGTCTGTGTAGAAAAGTTATTGATCCTGAGACTCTCGATAAGTTGCAAAGAGAAGTGGCACTACTACATAAAAGCCCTTTAGCGTCGATTATTTAAGCTCTTTAGTGTCAGTTTCAAAGCAACACCCAAGTGGGCGCCGCTAAAGGGGGACACCTTCGGCGTCGGATCCCAACCGATGCCAAAATGTTTTTCGTCACAAAAAATGTGCCAGCAAAGGGACTATATGCATCAGTTGTTTAGTAAAAACGGATGCCCAAAGGACTATAGGCGTCAGTTGTTTACTAAACAACCGCCGCCAAAACACTTCCCGCCACCAAAAACACACCAGCAAAGGGATTATAGGCGTCAGTTTTCTAAAAGTAACTGACGCCACATCATCTGAACCGACGTCGGTTTTGTGATAATAACCGACGTCATATCCCCTGCCTGCCACCACAGCCATGATACCTGGTCACATAGACGTCATTTTTAGGTGAAAAACTGCTGTCGTATAACATAGGTGTCGATTTTATTCAAATAACCGATGCATATGTTTTCAATTTTTTTTTCTATCAGTCTGCAGACCTACTGTAGCTGGTCACAGGATGAGAAACCTACAGTTCAGTTATGAACTGTAGGTTTTACGACATCCGTTGATATAAGCCAATAACAGGCCACAAACCTGCAAAATTAACATGATGGACAATATTATATACATGTGATTGACACTCATGTATAAGAACATTTAATTCATATTATTTTTTCATCACATGCATGTAGAAACCAATAGTAACCTACTTTTCCATTTATTTCATCTCTTTTCACATTCAGACACATGTAGAAACATTCATGTATTGATGATTTTCACACACATATGACAATTCATAAAAATTCATTCACATTCACATAAAATTAATTATGAGAACAAAGTTATTCTTTATTCATCATTATCATCATTGTCAGCAAAATCATATTGAAAAATTCCCACTCTTTGTAGGGGTTTTGCCCAATCTTCTCTTACAACATCTAATTCATCTCTCGTATAGGGAGCATGTACATCAAAATGCTTTACACCTGTGTTGAAGTCCTCAATTTTAAAGACCTACAAAGAGAATGACGTATATACATAATTATAATAATATATAATAAGATTCATATATTTCATATTATCTAACGAGACTATGTATAATACCTGTTGTATGTTATCGATTTCCAATACGACATGTTTGATGATTAGGTCTATAAATCACATCACATAGTAGGCACATGCCCATCCGTTGTCTTGTGTAGCACACTATAAATTGAAACATACAAAATATTCAAAAATACAAATAAGCACAGTTCACATAAATAATATATACATTGGAGTCAGGAAATTACTTTCACATTCTCCCAAATGAGTGTCAGATTTTTTTTTCCTGGGGACCTTTCCTCCAACTTTTTTGTACTCTTGTAAAGCCCTATATATGTTAATGTAACACATTAAATTGCATAATTAAATAGTAATGCAGTAATAGATGTTAACAGATATAAAAACATAAAATATTTCTCATGAGAATAATGGCCTTTTAATTGCATGTCCATATAATACATTCAACTCACTCCCCGCAGGATCTAGATAATAGACGGTGAATGTCTTGGGGACAATAACTAATAACTCCCAATGCTTAGCACTACAGGTAAGAAAGTAGAAAATTAATAACTCAATATCTGCAATAAAAATGTAATTTGCTTAAGTCCAAATTACAAGAAAAGTAAACTTACTCGACATTGAATGGAGCTATTATCACCGTCTTATTATTTTTACCAAAATATTCAAAAGCATCACAGCAGTATGAAGTAACTGAAGAAGCGTCTGTATCTACAAGACTAATCAAAGATGGAACCAAAAATCCCACATGGGAAAACCTAAAGTTTGTACATGTCTTGTATAAGTGGCTGTAAAATATGTATTACGTATGCATTAATATATAAGAAACCAGATTACCGTATATAAAACAAGGTATATGGATGTATAAACCAGATTGTCGTATGCATTAATCTCACCATATCGACAACTCTATCATAGATGTAATCATCCATTCATAACTAAATAACTCCAAAATATCTTATATAAATATGTTGTTTCTGAATGTTTGACCTGCATTAATACGTATCCAGAACTTCTATTATGTATGCATTAATACGTATGCTAAAATTGTATAAATAGATTGTTATCGTATGATTTAGCTACAACATTCTCCGGAATAGTAACATTTATAGGGCAATTTGGATTATGTTCGCCGATCCATACTGCCACACTCCTACAATTAGGACCTATCGAGGCGTGTAGGTCCCCTAGAAGCCAACTTGGTAGTCGAGGAGGTGGAGGCTGAGATGTAGTGGGTCTCATCTTTTTGATCTGTATATATAATTTCATATCAATTGACTCATATATATATACACACTAACAAATTAAAGTAATGAAAATTTATCATACAATATCAGTATAGAGGACATCCACTTTGGGCCACAGTATCACTCCGCCTACTGCCTCACCAAGTGTTTAAGCATCTGGGTGTGCATGAGGCAGTGCAAGATTCGTCCAGCCATGAAGTATATGTATCGGGCTCACACGTACCATGCCATCTGGTACTGGATTCCCATGAAACATGCACCCTTTAAGGGGTGGGTAAGCCAATGTCTCTGCAACGATATATCCTTCACTTTGTAGTCGACATGGCTTCAACCCCTAAAAATTTACATAAAGAATGTTATATGCATATATACACAAACATATCATCTTGAACAGACTATCTATTATATATGCCATAAAAATACTTACAGAGGATGTGCTAGGTTGGTCTATAGGATTACTCCCAACCTCTGTAGTACGAGCAGTAGGAGAAGAGAGGTTCGGCACATGTACTGTCTGAGTGGCAGTCTGAGACGCCTGCCACTTGTTAATTGCTTCATGGAGTCTTTTATCAAGTACTTCCTCGACTCTCCTATCAATTAAGGAATCTACCTATACATGGATAAAAGAAATGATAGTTTCTACTTATTGAATTCCCTTTCGCAATAACGTTCTAAAATAAGAATAAGTTACCTCAGCTTGTGAAAGTCCCGTTTTTGGGACAGGTTTGTGCTGGGATGGCCCAAAGAACGCTTTGATGCCCACACCAGCGCCTGCACCCCTTACACATCCAGGATGCTCTGGGTTACCCAGAGCAACTGTCAGTTCATCCCTTATGCCCTGAGGGATGAACTTGCCTTCCTTCCTCTGCTTGTGCAGCTCCCGCAAATCACCATCAACAAAAATTTGTAAGTAAACATAACAATAATCAATATCGATAGATTGCTCTAAGAGTTGATTTTTACCATTTTTGCAGCTGCCTCAGCAGTTACGGGCTTCGGTATCTCTCCCTTCTTGTTTTGCCTCCCATCTATCCACATAACATGACGAGGAAGAGGTGCGGGTGCAGCAGTAGAGGACTCTGTAGTCTCCTGAGTAGTAGTAGGCTGAGTAGACTCAGCCTGTAGTCTTTGGCGAACGCCTACATATCCTCTTGGACCCATTGTGTGGTCTTGCACATTCAGTACACGCCTTTCTCATTGAACATCGCTCTTATCCTAGTTAGTTAGCACATTGATTTGGTTAGTAACACTAAAGGTTAATCTTGAATAGGTGAATACATAAAAATGTATATTAATTAAATTGGGAGTGGCGACGCTTAATGCCTTGAATTCATCTGTTTTTCTTTGGGTAACAAACTCCTCCCATTCTTTGGGGTCCAAGTGGTTCCATTGTTGTGTGGCTTCCTTCTTCCTATATTTATTTTTCAAAGAGAATACAAACAAAAATTATTAGTGTAAAGTTAGTGAAATACTGATCAATGTCTAGAATTGGAATCTATCAAGAGCCTATTCTCAACATCGTGTATGTAATCTCGGGTGAGATTGGTCCTATAGTTCCTTAGGACTTTCCCACAATGTTGCATCACACATTTACGATGCAACTTTTCATCCAGATCAAATATGCTCTGCAAATTAAATAGAATTGCTATTAACTAGTATCCTAAAAATTAGTAATCTACACAAATAGAATTACAAATAATAATAACTCACGCAAAGTTCCTTCCATATGTGGTCTTTCTTCCCCTTAGGAACTTTATGCCATGATTCTAGGATAGGACTGCAATGGCTGCGAGTAAGAACCCCAAGATATGAAACAAATGAGTTGCGGTTCACTCCATATGGATTTCCTGCCTGATCGAAATCCACAACCAATTTGGGTCCATTGCCCCTTTGATGTATTAACTTGTTCATCATTGTGATGCCCCTCACTTTCTCAATTTTCTTTTGCTGCTCATCAAGTGTTGTAATTTCTTCAAGGGGTACATCACCAACCTAAAATTTGATAAAAAACACACTTACATAATGTAATTATAAATGAACATATAGATAGAAACCTCAGGGATATATTCTTAAAACTTACATTGTCAAGCGGTGCAAGCACGTCCTCACCCTCACAGTGATCATCAGCATGGTCATCATGGGAATGCTCATCCATCTAAAAGTTCACATTCAAATTATAAATTTCACATTGTAAAGTAACACTAATTGTAAAGTTCACATTGTAAAGTACACATTCACATTGTAAAGTAATTCACATTGTAAAGTTCACATTCACATTATAATAAATGTGTATAAACTATAGGCAACGTGGTTAATCCTAATCTATAGAGCATTATTAAATAATAAATCAAGAAATCAATAGTTTCAAACATGCAATAATTCACAATGCAATGTTATAAACTACATGCAACATGGTTAATCCCCACACTCTAGTAGACAAACTAACCTTAAAATATAGTGATGTATAAGAGATTAAGAAAAAAATTTCTTAGGTAAGAGTAAGATGAAACTCAACATATATGCACAATTAGCATCAAATATAGGACAAAAGGGTAGATTAGAACCCTAATTTACTCAAAATGTATAAAAATTACCCTAATGACAAAAGGTCTAGGAATCTTTACTAGACATTATATGTATAGCCCTAATCATCATATTTAACATACTAAGTTATTATTAACATCCAGGTCAGATTAAGATCATACTATGTTATAACTATTGGTTTAATAACCCTATTTCCGCATGCACATGATTATCGACTTTAAAACCCTACAATTCATTGAAATCATTCTAATTCAATTTAAGATGTTGGGATCGCATAATTATATACTGACGTCAGAATAAATAAAAGAATCAAACTAGGGTTTTCTTGAATATCATCTAATATTCGTGTACTAACTATACCTTTGTAACAAGAAGAATAATAGATCTTTAAGTATATTTTATTCACAATCTACGCATTTTTCTGATCAAAACAATATACAACATGTCTATAATTGGAGCTAGCATTCATTTCCTACATTATTGGTAATATTAATGTGAATAGAAGCATTTTTTATTTACAATCTATGAATTTCCTACATTATTCGAGCAGGAGCAGGGTACCTGCTTGAAGGCAGAGGAAAAAGAGGAGGAAGAAGAGCAGGAGTAGGGTACCTTCGTGGTGGCGTTGGGCACGCAGGAGGTGTGGTCGGAGCAGAGCAGCGACCTAGAGAGCAGGGAGCAGAGCCTTAGGAGCTGCGGCCGGCATGGAGAGCAGCAGTTGGAGAACTGGCAGCGGCTGGCAGAAGTAGAGGCGACGGTGGAAGAAGTAGAGGTGTGCACGGTGAGTGGCGGCGGCGTCGGTGACCAAAGCACCAGCAAACGACGGAGGAGGCGGAGGTGGAGGCAGAGGAGCAACGAGCGCTGGTGGAGCAGAGGAATCGCCAGACCAGCAAACCCTCAATCGCGGAAATGAATGAAACAGAAGGGGAAGAGTCTGGCTCATGCGGGTGACTTAAGTTAACATTTGGTGTCTATTATTAAATAAAACCGACACATAAAAGTAAAGGTGTTGGTTCTACACAAAAACTGACACCTGTTCTACCATAGTCGTCGGTTTTTTTAAACATCCGACGCTGAAAGGGTGTGAAAAATTTCCCATGAACAGCGCGGGAAAACCCATAAGTGTCCGTCATTGTTGTAAAACTGACAATCAAAATGTGCCCAATTTCTATTTCGCGAATAACCTTTAGTCGTCGGTTTATTATTTAATGACCGACGTCATATGTTAAATTTTGGAGGTAATTTTTTTTGCTGGAAATTTTGGATTTGGCAGTTAATTTTAGGCGTCAGTTTTTTATTAAGGAACCGACACCAAATAAAAGTGATACCCGTGTCTGGTCGCCCTTCACAGATTGATGTCAGTTTATTTTATAAACCGACACTGTATTGTCTAGGTGTCAGTGTACTTATGCAACCGACGCCTTTAAAAGTGACGTTATAAGCCATTTCTATAGTAGTGTGGTTGTTACCCTATTGCAGCTTGAGATGTATTTTCATCCTTCATTCTTTGATATCATGGTACATCTTGTTGTCCACTTGACTAGGGAAGTGAAAATGTTGGGACCAATTTTCTTGCATGGGATGTATCCTTTTGAACGATACATGAGTATTTTTAAAGGTGATGTTCGAAAACGTTATCAGCCCGAAGGGAGTATTATTAAGGGTTTTGTGGCGAGAGAGGTTATGGATTTTTGCAAAGACTTTCTGAGTGGTAATGATGCTCTTGTAAATGACAAGAATATTGAGGAGTATTCTGGCAAAGGGATTTTAGGATCACGGATGAAAGTAATTAGCCATGAGCTATTAGAACAAGCTCACTTGTATATTTTACACAACATCGATGAAGTGAGTGTTTATATCGTGGAACATACCAATTTCATCAAGAAATAATATCCTCGAGCCAATTCAATGTGGCTTGCTAGAGAGATTAACAAGACATTTATTAAGTTGTTTGAAGATAAAGTCTTACATCAATTATCTCAAACACCTAATAATGTGGCTCAAAATATCAAATGCCTCGCCTTTAAACCAAAAATGAATGAAATGTCTTATGAAGGGTTTGACATAAATGAGTTCTCATATTACACAAAGCGTCAAGATGATAAGAGGGTTGTCTAAAACAGTGGGGTCACCCTTCAAGTGTCTTCATTGTTTTTTGCTAGTACAAAGGATAAGAGTCCACGTGAAGCTAAAATGTCATATTAGGGTGTCACTGAAGACATATGGGAGTTTGAATACGTAGATTTTAGAATTGTGCTCTTTAAATGTAATTAGGTTGATAATACCAAAGGAGTTATAGTAGATGAATTGGGTTTCACAGTAGTGAACTTTGAAAAGATTGGTGAGAAGGGTGAACTTAGTTTTGATTCACTTGAACCGATGGTTCACTTATAGACATGATCAACCGATGGTTCAACCATCTTTTGACCTAAACCATGAACAAATGATGGTGCCTTCACCCAACAACTGATGGTTGTCCAGAGAGACCATCAATGTTGGCTAGAACTCCCCAAAAGGTTGTGTACCAGCTTCTTGCATGCCCATGGAAGCTTTAGGTCATGGACACTTGGAGAGCTTCTTGTACACCTCACGCTTCTTCTCTTGCTTATCCTCCAAGCTTTATATGCATATCATTAAGCTCCCAAATGAAAGATTTTCTCTCTACCACTTCCCTCCTGCTAATATAATTGTCCTTCCTCTATTTGTCTCCAGATCTTCTGTCCAAAGAAGAACAATGTATGGATCTTCTTGGTAGATGCATCTAAGGTTACAATTTGCTTCCTTTAGGGTTTCTAAAGCTCCTTCTTAGTGATCTTGAGCTAAATGACTAAGTATCTTCTTATTTCATATGTTTATTTCTCTTTTATTCTTCTTCCTACCTTTATCCAGGTCAAAACTCTAGTGTTTCATGGTAGAAGTTTCTCTAGAACTCAAGAACCTACCTTTCTTGCTTCTTCTTCTAGGGTCTTGCTTCCTTGTGAAGAAAGGTGCCTACTTGGCTGAGTTTAGAACTAAAGCATGGGTTTTATACCTTCTTGGTCGAGTTTTCATGCTACTAAGAAGTCTTTTATTCTCTGTAGAGGTGAGTTTTATAACCTTCTTTACTTATATATCTTGTTAAAATCTTTTTAGTTCATATTTATGCTTAAAAGTGATGATCTAAGCATAAACAACCATGCTTGCATAGGGTTTCAAACTTTTATGGTGTTCCCTATTCTGTTCCAGTTCTAGATGAACCTTTAATTAGTTATACGTCCTTACTAAGGTAGAATATTATCTAGGATAGGTTGATAACACAATTGATGGTGCTTAACACCTAACATTCAATGGTCAAAATTAGGGTTTTCATCCTATGTTCTTCACTACCACATGAATCGATGGTGATACCATGCAACAACCAATGGTGTTTCTATCTTGACAATAGATGGGGGTGACTAAGGGTGTCAACCAATGGTGACAAATGATGGTCACCCCTTATGTCAGGTTTGACTTAATTAGAAGCTTAATGATCAACCACTAAGCACCCTAATGATTCTATCAATCAATGATGACACTAGCTTAATATACAATGGTGTTAAATGAATATAGTGTTGATATAACAACCGATGGTGACTTAATTCTCACAACCGACAGTGTATCAGGTCATCACCACCGGTGGTGAGTTAAGGATGAAATCTTAGATTCAATTAAGCCCTAAACCAATTATTTCTTGCTTCAATTGATGCAATGGTTAGACCTATACTCAAATTGATGGTTTCAAATAATGAACCCGATCCAATGAATGAGATTGGATGCTTCAACGTCCAATGGATTAGAATGAATCCCATAGTATTATATGTGGGTCCTAGTGATGAGAATTTGATGGTTTAATGCCTTTAATTTGTAGTCTTACATTTGCCCTCGTATGATTATATTTGATAAATTACCATAATATGTGGATGTGTAACTCTAATGTGGTGTGGCTTATTACATCTAACCCTAATGTAACTAAATGATGGTGATTGGTTATAATCAGCCCTCTTGAATGATTAATGTGACAATGTATTACACTCTTCTTGTGTTAAAACCACAATGTAGTACTATTTGAATATCATAGTGCCTTGCCATGATAATATCCATGGACACATATGTGTTGATAATATTTTGAGCCTTGTTTAAGGCATGGACTAATTTAACCTTGATATGAATAATGTGATGGTCTTAATGACCTTTGGGCATGTTTGAAGCCCTAATTGAGGTGAAATCCTCTTCATGTTCCAATAAGGGTTGAAACCCTAGAACTTGTGATAAGAAATTGGTACCTTGTAATGCTATGATGACAAATGTGATCTATTAAACTGCAATGAATGATAGCATGTGGTAATCTGACTAAGATTTATACCTCAAATGTTTTATATATTCTGAAGGTGAAATATATATATTGTTGCTAGAATGAATTAGGGTTTGTATGTCCATTTGAATGATGAAGCCTTAATTTACTCAATTGGAAATAACTAATCAAGTGAAACCATAATCATGTAGTTAACATGCGCCATACATCCATTCCAGTGTCTGAACTTGTATGATGGTGAAATGAGCAATTCCTATGGGAAACTCAGAGCACATATTTTTGAATAGGCGAGGCGCAAGTGTAGAATATCTACTTGTGTCCGCAAGTGCAGGTTATGGAGGATGGTTGTGGCCATACCTCAGATTATGTGATATTGTGATGTGTGAAAGGTAGTAGTATAACTACAGGATGCCTCTTATAGAATGGACATGTGTGAGATTTTCTCTAGTGTCGTGACCTGTACCAAGGTAGGCTAGTTGTTTTTAGTTGACTATATGTTAATGTTGGTAGTTGACTAATATGTCTCAGCGTTGTCTCTCGTACTGACCAGGAGTTGTTGGTAAGATCATGGAGTTTGTCTCTTCTAATGATCTAGTATGGCACTGATTTCGACTTAATAGTGATCATTTAGGTACTACGACTCAAATTCCTCAGGGCATAATAAAAGATATAATCCAAGTTGTGTAGTATATCTACAAGGGTAAAATACGTCTCACATTGGTTGAGTAACCCTTTTTTGCCTTTATACTATATAGTTTTTACATAATGTAGACTTATGAAATTAGAGTAATTTTACTTGTTGCTAAAGCTTATTTGCTTAACTGCTTAGTATGCCCAAATTGTACAATTTGTTCAAATTGTTTACTCAATTCCCTACTCTATATGCTTAGTTTATTTACTGTTAATTGTAATCAATATCTATTTGAGAGAGTTATATCTCTCACTGGGACTGGGTCCCACCCGTAGATCACCACAGCTTTTTAGGTCGTCACGGGCAAAGAGTTTGAGGTAGTGTTGTGGAAGAGAACCATCCTGGTGATTAATCGATTCATAAGGTTGGTCAGTTGTAGATGTTAGTAGTAGAGTCCTAGTGTCATCTCTATACTCTCACGTTTGGGTATGGGATGTGTTTTCTAGATGATATACTTATATCTACATGAACTTTTGGCACTATGCAAGTATTTGTAAATATGGCATGTACATGTGAAATATCTTTTGTATACAGGATGTGGCTGAGGCTATTGGAGACAGATGTAACTACATGTTATAGTATATGAGAATGAAAACATGGACCTTTATGTAAATGTTTTAGAACTTATTCATGATGAGTAAATTGAGTATTAATTCTTCCACATTTTTTACTATGTGTTTAATTTGTAATTAATCGTGTTTAAGGTTTTGAGTAATCTCATTTAGCATGATGAGGTGTCACATAAGGTTCATGACAAATAGGTCCTTGTCGCACAAGATTGAGAAATAAAAGGATATCATGCATAAATGATGGATAATGGCGTTAAGTATTGTTAGATAATGGATTTATGAGTTAATGTCCAAGTTTCCAAGAGATTCTAAGATATGGTGTGATTTAGATAATTAATGGAGTAATTATCAAACCCATACTAGCAATACAACTTTTGAGACATCAAATAAGAATATCTCAAATTGACTTTTGGTATACTCAAAGATAATAATAAAACGAAGAAAATTCTAGAATTTGATAGAAAAAAGGACTTTCCATATGATGTGGGTAATATATTTAAGGATGTACTAAAAGAGCAAATTTTGATTATGAATATTATTCCAATAAATCCCAAAAATTAGATATAGGTTGGGAAAGGCATTAAGCAGTTCCCCCTAGTTTTTTAGCAAAATGATGTTTCTAGAAGCATATAGAAATTAGATAAGGAGTAATGACTTAGTTGCATTAATTGCTTTTGGTTTCCATAAGTTGTGAGGTAATTAAATACCTTCTGACTTAGGTAAGGTTTGGCTTGTGCCCCTGGATGCATAAAGCTCATTGTGAACATCAAATCCTAACTATTGTCTGTATGTGATCACCGAACCTAAGTCGAATATGGAAAGGGACTGGAATCGGTCAAATCCCTAGCTTCCCTATCTCTCTAGAATGCACATCACCACAAAATAATCACAATAAGAGATCCCTCTCTCCAAACCAATTTGGAAACATTGCTATAAGCAAACAATCCTTTTCTTAAATTCCAAGTTATCATCCCCACCATTAAGTACTTCTCACCCCATCCCTGAAACCCACTATCTTTCCCCCTTATTCTATATAAACCCTTACATTGGGTTCAAATGAGACCCCAAAACACGAGCGACATCTTCCCTACCCCAAATCCTTATTATAGAATTGGCACCTCTTTTCTCTAACAAACTCACTGTTGTGCTCTATCATGGTTGTAAGCTCTGGTGTGGCCTTGTGCAGGAGTGACGAGGACCGTTGATCTCAGTCAATCTTAAACTAGGGGATCGACATCCACAGATGGTGACACACGTGCCCCTGCTGTCTCATGAGTGAAATGAATTGCCTCTCGCTGTAGGATTAGGATTGTAGTCAGCACAGATCAAGAGATCTAGTGGTCGATGTCTCTTCACGAGGGAGGCATAACATGGGGTCATTTACATAGATACCCTTGGTGGTGTGTGAAAATCATGAGGACATCATCGCCCTTTCTAGACTGTTGGCGTGTGGGATTTTAGAGCCTGTGGTGAGTGCGACATGGGAAATAATGTAAGATCTACATTTATTGGTTACAATTATGAATATCTACATTATCAATTGTCGGTGTTTTCTAAGGATTCCTCAAGGATCAATGGAATAAATTGTTGGATGTGTATTTACATTCTAGTAAACATAGTGCCATTATGTGTATCACATAAAGTAAGATAACATATTTTGAACCCTAGGCTGACATGTATGAACGGGTGATGCACATAAGCCCTAGAAGGGACAATGATCAAGCTCAAGATAGCATATCAATTAAGGGTTTCAATATGTAAAGAAAATACTAGTTCTTATTTACAAGTAATTGATTGATTATATGTTGTGTTGTTATATTACTTGCACACTTTTGGATGCATACATAGTATAGAAATATATAGATATGTGTTTTGTTTCACGTTATTTTAGGTAAATGCAATATACTAAGTAATCAAGACATGATCAGATGAAATCCACCGAAGACATTAAAGATAAGTAAAGGGGTATCAGTTAGATGCTTCTTCTCACAGGTATAGTTCTCATGATGAAAAATTCATATAACTCCTTAGAGGAGTGCTATAATATACCTTGCAAACAATATTTGTGAAATAGAGGAAATTTTGCCATTATTTGTTATTTGTTAAAATCTAGATCTTGAGTATTTTAGGTAATGGCTCTCAACTTCAAGGTTCTTCCTTAATTGGGGGATGCTAAAAAGTGAGGTTGTTACATATATCCATGAAATACATCAACAAGATTAAAAAATATGGTAGGAGGGGATACAAACCCAATATAAGTAGAAATGTCAAAAGATGACTCATCGTGGGAAAATGTATATCAAGTCATACAAATTCCTACATTTCTAATATCTTTAACTAAACCTATACTTCAGTGTATATCTATAAATGCCCATGTGGTAGTTGTTGTTTTTGTTGTTTTTGTTGTTATTATTATTATTATTATTATTATTATTATTATTATTATTATTATTATTAATATTATTATTATTATATGGAGAGAGAGAGTTGGGCTAGAATACACTCGAGTGTATAGATCACACCGTACACCCCAATGGTGTTTGCCTATCTACACCATATATATTTACAAATTATAATCCACTAATCTTCATTTTTGTAATAATAATATACCAACACAAAATTTAAGCCCATTTGTATGAGTGTAAGTCATTCGTCCAAGGACAACAAAATTGACGCATATAACTAATTCAAAATGCATGATTTTTGCAACTTTTAGATGCATGTCCTATAAGTGTCCAAATGATCTCAAATTTATTATATAGTATGTTCCTAAGATACTTAAGAAGATAAATAGTTTAGATATAAAAAATAATTGTTTCATGATAGAAAATGATTATGGTGTAAAACATCTCCTATATACTTGACTGTATTCCAGCTTAACTCTCTCTCTCTCTCTCACTTTATATATATATATATATATATATATATATATATATATATATGGTTTTGTTTACAATGTGGATAACTAGAATTAAGAATATAGTACTTGACGCATAGTATAATTACATATTTTCTCTAGATCTTTTGATACCATCATATATTTCAAGGTTAACCGCTTATGAATATTGTTTGATAACTAGATTTATCTCTAATCCAAGTAGGTTCTCGAACATGATTAGCATGTCATTATCATTAGACACTTTATGTTATTCAATATTTCTAAAATTGAGAAGCGGAAGGAAGTATTGTGCCTACAGATCATTTAGTGATGAATGTTGTAGGTTTCTTAATCCTTGTTTGGATTTGAAGGTAAAATCTAGCTAAAGCCTCTCGTCGAGTCTCTTTTATCCAATTTGAAGTTTTACAAACTTGGTGCTCCTTATGATATGATAGTATGTTAGGGTTCTTCTGGTGAAGGAGGATATACATTTACCAGTTGGGAGGGGGTATAGCTGGTGTGGTTTTAGATATTGTTGGAGGTGACATCAACATTTTTTTGACATAGTGTCACCTTTATAGATGGCCATAGTCATGAGGTAGTTCTCATATGGTGGTCATAAGTAGGTAGAAGGTATCGAGGTTGTTGGGTCTTTGAAAAAGTTGTTTAAAAGAAGGTAATAGCTTGAAGAAGGTGTCTTTGTTTATGGCTTGTAGGTTTCAGGATTTGTAGTTCTACATATCGGTTACTCCCAAAGATAGTGACTGTTTATAATAGTGTGAAGGACTCAAGATAATTAGTTTCTTTGTCTGATTATGATGGAGTAAGGGGTGTGAGGTGATGGTAGAGAGAAGGAAAAGTAGGGCAATCAACAACCATGATATTGAAGCTATTGGCATTGGTGGAGATGCCCTTTGGCTCTAGGTTGTAGCGCAAGAGAGGGAAGATGGAGGCACGTTAGGCCATGTGAGCAGTTTCCTTGAGAGGTGGTGATCAAGTTGCAGAGTAGGGATTTGCCTTTGTAGAATGACTATAAATGGAAGATGATATGTCGTATATCTTCCACATAGTGTTGGGTGCTAGGAAGGTGGAAGAAGAAGAGAAAACGCTAGTATAGATATCGCCTTTAACATTGGTTAAATAAGACTTTTGATGTTTTTTTGCAAGAGACACCCAAGTGGGTGACACTAAAAGTAGATGCCTTCAACGTTGATTACAAAACTGATGACATAGATCCATCCCCGATTGCAAATAAAAAGAAAACCACCAGTAGTGGGACCATAGGCGTCAGTTATTCATTCAAAACCGACGCCATTCTCCATCCCGAACGAAAAAAATTAGCCCCCGATTAGACCATAGTTGTCAGTTTTCTATGAATAACCGACTCTGTTGACCTCAACTTATTGACAGTTTTTTAGATAACCTAAAAATAACTGACATCATTAGAACAAAAGGCGTCAATTTACTATAATTAACTGACGATTTAGACATTCATTGTTAGTTTTTTTCATTTAACCGCCGACTATGTTTTGTTTTTTTTTTCTTATCAGCTAGCAGGCCTGCTATCCAGCTAGTCAACAGGATGCATAACCTATAGTTATGAATTATAGGTTTATAGCATCCTCTGATTTCATCCAACAATAGGCCAGAAACCTACAATATTAACAAGATGGACAATATTATATATAGATCATGTGATTTACACACATGTATAAGCACATTTAATTCATTCATATGATTCACACACATGTAGAAACATGTAGTTCCATTCATTCCTCTATTTCATATTCACACACATGTAGTAACCTACAGTTCCATTCATTCATCTTTTTTCACATACACACATGTATATAGATA
This sequence comes from Alisma plantago-aquatica, assembly GCA_963693085.1. Classification (NCBI taxonomy): domain Eukaryota; kingdom Viridiplantae; phylum Streptophyta; class Magnoliopsida; order Alismatales; family Alismataceae; genus Alisma; species Alisma plantago-aquatica. The sequence goes on along the minus strand of OY856414.1, from coordinate 423,193,076 downwards.
ACACAATTCAAAAAAATTCATTCAGACATGTATATATAAGTGTCTTTAGAAGGTTAACATGTAACGACCGATTCACAAAAACAAGATTAACTAATGCGGAAGCGTTCACTAAGAAGTGGATTACCAAAAATCATTAAAAATTAAAACCTTGTTATCAAAAGATCCATTAAGTAAAAACTTTCTCACATAAAACAAAAGTAACACATTTACATTCTTGTTCGAAGGTACATATTCTGTATCATCTCTTTCTGAGAATTACAAACATTAATTGTCCTGTCAAGCTAAACACAGGCAGTATAAAATCTCGAGGAACTGAGCCAAAATCTCGAAGGCACTAACTACTACTCCGAGGACCTAAGAGTACAAAGACGACACATAGGACTCTATATTCATCTATACAAGACATAACAGCTAGTGTCTCCACCTGAGACTTCACTGTTGTCCCTACTGCTACTGCTGTTCTTCTCTTACCGAAGGATTCCTGTCTCCTCATCCGCGACCACCTAAAAAAAATGTAGTTCCCACGGGGTGAGACAATTGTAAATTGCCCCAGCGAGAGATATAACTCTCCGATAGTAACATTATTATTGTAGCTTAAGAATATAAATATGAACAGAGGAATCATATTTGTTTGATAGAAGTGAATTCAATGTCTATCAGATTAGACTATTAATCTTATTCAACATTGTAGCTATAACTTGAAAGAGCAACATATCACATATCCATTGAGGAATATGAAGAACAAGTACAACATTTATCCACTACAGAATCATTATCACAGCATTAACTCTCTTCAGGCTTAGATCATATATCTAAAGCCTGGCATTGTCATTATGGAGTCATGACATGTAGCCATACTCTTTTCACAAAGTGTTCAGATCTTAATTCCTTAACTCACCAAGTACATTTCCTCTTTTTAACAAGTTCATCATCATGATTATAGCACCTGGGTATTTGAACCCATAACTCACCATAGAACACTTGTTACCACTTATTAGGTAGCTTTTTACCTTCAGACCATCTGACCAAAGACATCATAATTCTCTCTATACAATGTATTTTACATAGTACACAAAGCTCAATGATTCTTACTACACAAAGCATATGAAGGCTAATAAAGCCTATAAAACATTCTTAATAACAAGGTATCATAGCCCATACATGGCTATGCTCATCTTCTCACCATATATGCATGTTTTGTAATCATGACACAATTACATATCAACATCATGCAGTATGAGGGTTATTTTATTACATTGATAACCCATTATTCTATATTTGAGCTTCACATAGGTTTACCCTGTGTTAGAATTTCACATAGTAATACCCTGTATTAGGGTTCTCATAGCATTAACTTGTCATAGGATTTCACATAGCATTACCTTGTATTAGGAATCCCATAGCATTGACTTGTAATAAAGTTTCACATAGCATGACTTTGTATTAGGGTTCACATAGCAAAGAATTGACATGGATAATCATAAGTATTCAATCATACTTACTTATTCTCATCATTCCTCATTAAATGAATTATCAACACACAACATGAGTTTCTCTCTCATATTTACCAGAATATGATCACATCATAGTGTATAGGTTTGGACTAACCTTTTCATAAGGCATGCTAGCCTACATTTAACAGAGTGCATTACTCTAATTAGGATTTCACACATAGCATTACTCTAATTAGGGTTTCACACATAGCATTGAGTATCTAAATAAGTTCATCATATTGGACCTTCAATTACATGAGATATTCAAATGGATTAACCATGTTGATCTTCAAAAAGTTACTTACTTAGACCCTCAATGATCTTGGTTCTCATACATCAATTGGTTGAAAACCATTTGAACAAGTTGTACTTGAAATCGATTAGACAAGGTAGGTATTGAACCCGTTTGCACTTTGGGTCTCCAAATGGTTTGGGATCGTTTGGTCCCAAATGGTCTTGAGAACGTTTGGTCCAAACCTCCTCAAAACCGCATGGACCAAATATGGTCTCAACCGATCAAATCAATTTAGGGTTCTCAATGTTGATTCCTTCAATCATTGAATGCATGTACCCAATCATCAATTGGACCTATCATAATACTTCAATTGAGTTAAATAGGTCAACCTACAACTGATTTAACCATCAATTGACCCTCAATTAGTCATCAACTAGGGTTTGAATCAATTGAATTAGGGTTTGGAATCAATGATCCTTCAACACTAATCAATGCAAGATTAGTTACTTTGAAACCTTTGAACCATCATCCAAATTGAACATGACCTGACCCCAAACGGTCTTGAGGTCGTTTTGATGACCTCCAAAAGGTCTTGAGACCGTTTGCCCATCATATCATCAAAATCCAAGTCAACCAATTAAGGTTTGGATCATTGGATTGATCACCAAATCAGCAATTGATTACACTTTAACTTAGTAACATTGGATCATCAATTGCTTAACCATACTCAACCCTAGACCTCCAAACGGTCTTGGGTGACCTCCAAACGGTCTTGACACCATTTGGATGAGCTCCAAATGGTATTTAGACCGTTTGGCTCATCCAACCCTTGGATTCTAGTGAAAAATCAGTGGGGATTGGTCTATCGAGTTGATCAACAAATCAACACTTAATTGCAATATGATTTGGTACCTCTGGACCTTCAATTGGTCTACTATACTTAACCCCAGACCTCCAAACGGTCTTGGGTGATCCCCAAACGGTCTGGAAACTGTTTGGGTGATCCCCAAACGATTTTGAAACTGTTTGGGCCAATCAACCGAAACATCATCTCAATCACTTGCAAAATCAACACTTAGCCGATTAGGGTTCATATCACATCTTTGGATCTTCAAACACATATCCATACTTGACCCTAGACCTACAAATGGTCTTGGGTGACCCCCAAACGGTTTGGAAACCGTTTGGGTGATCCCCAAACGGTTTTGAAACCGTTTGGGCTAATCAACCCAAAATTTCAAATCAACTCATTGGAATTTCAGCACAAATTTCAATTAGGGTTTGCCCAATTGATTAGCATTCAACTCATGATTCCTTGGGAATTAATCCATCAAATTTGGTGGTTTATCACCCAACATATTTAGGTACAGGAATATCAAACGGTCAACCCTTGGTAAACCCTATCAAATGGTTTTGAAACCGTTTGCCCAAAAAGTTAATTTAATCAAGCTGAAAAATCATCACATAATCCAATTAGGTTTGCCTAATTGATTAGCCTTCAACTCATGATTCCTTGGCAGTTAACCCATAAAATTTGGTGAGTCATTAACCAACATAATTAGGAACAGTAATCTCAAACGGTAAACCCTTTTTCAACACATTCAAATGGTTTTGAAACCGTTTTCTCCCAAACGGTTTGAAACCATTTACTCTCAAACTGTTTGGTGAAACCGCATGAGCAATTAACTCAAAACCGTATGAACCATGATTTCTTTGGAAAAAGTATCTAAGATGATGTCATCATCATCTACCTGCGTCCCTGAAGTTCTAACAACTTCTGATTTCATGAATTAACCATTTTCAACAAGCAATTAAACAAGATAATCAAGGAATCATTGAAATTGCAAGATTAATGGTTGAATAACAATGAAAAAGGGTTCAAGTTATAAAACCCGCCTTTAATTCTGGTCCCAATCTCCAAGTTTCATGGCTCCAATGGTGGTTGAAGCTCTAGCAACCTCCCAAGGTCGTTTCTCAAGCTTTTGGAGTAAAAGGATCTGCTAGGTTTGAAGATGGAGTGAAGAAATGAAGAAATCATGTATTGTTTTATGATTTTCACCATGAAATCATGAAGAACGAAGATCAAAGGCTTACCAACAGGTTGAGGACGTGATACCTGCTGTTATTAGCCTTCTTGGTCGGTTTTACAAGCAAGTGGAACAAAGGAAATCCGAAAAAGTCCCTTGGGTGGGTTGGAAAAGGCTCTTTTATAAGAAATTGATGAAAGAGAAAATCTCTTATAAAAGTCTTTTATTTCCAAAATTGTTTCCACCACTTCCCCCTTGGTTTCTTGCATGCAAGGGAATCTATATCCCCACCGAGCGCCCTTCCATTATCCATGAATTAAGGGAAAAGAAATTAAGCACCTTAACCCTTATAATAAGAATAGCCATATATGAGTGGAAATTCTTTTTCTTATAATAATGGTGAGTGGGATTTCACCTCCTTAGGATATTCTCATGCCTTTTCAAAGACTTATTCTCATCCACAAACATCTGAATCCAACCATTTTTATTTTGGTTGAAGGCCCTTTAATTAATACATTCATTTTTGTCCTAAATTGAATTAGGGTTTCACTTAGGATTAAATCTTGATTATTTTAATATCAAGATTCTCTCTCCTCCAACTTAATTTAAATGAGGCGACCCTCTCATTTTCTTTGCTCTACATGATGCCAAGAAACATTAGGGACCTTATTGAAGTGGTAATTTTCATGTTGAACCCTAGGTTTTGGGTAAATTGCACATTACACCAAAACTAGGTTTTAATGCATAAGGATTGCTTTACAAGCTTAATCTTAGTGCCCAAGCTTGTGAAAACCATACCACTACATCATATTCATTCTTATGATGTATCCACATCAGAGGAACATCTTATCATGCAACATTTGCAATTTAACCCCTCAACTTGAGTAATTTGCACTTTAGTCCAAAATAAGCAAACATTGCTTCAATATTGTTCAAACAGGACCAAAATTGAAACATTAGTTTCTCATGAGCCCTAATTACTTTTCCCAAGATAAGATTAAGTATATACTCAAACTTATTAGGCAAAACATCTAGGGTTATAATATAACCCAGGTCAGGGATGTTACAAATTATCCCCCCCTTATAAGGATTTCTTCCTCGAAATCACTGAGAAAGTTCACTAAGTAATTTGTTTTGAAAATATCCACTGAGCATGTTCACTAAACAATTTGTTTTGAAAATATCCACAGAGCATGTTCACTAAGTGTGTTGAAAATATCCACGGAGCAAGTTCACTAAGTATGTTGAAAATATCCACAGAGCAAGTTCACTAAGTATATTGAAAATATCCACTGAGCAAGTTCACCAAGTATGTTGAAAATATCCACATAGCAAGTTCACTAAGTATGTTGAAAATATCCACTGAGCAAGTTCACTAAGTATGTTGAAAATATCCACAGAGCAAGTTCACTAAGTATGTTGAAAATATCCACGGAGCAACTTCACTAAGTATGTTGAAAATATCCACTGAGCAAGTTCACTAAGTATGTTGAAAATATCCACAGAGCAAGTTCACTAAGTATGTTGAAAATATCCACGGAGCAAGTTCACTAAGTATGTTGAAAATATCCACAGAGCAAGTTCACTAAGTATGTTGAAAATATCCACTGAGCAAGTTCACTAAGTATGTTGAAAATATCCACGGAGCAAGTTCACCAAGTATGTTGAAAATATCCACGGAGCAAGTTCACTAAGTATGTTGAAAATATCCACTGAGCAAGTTCACTAAGTATTTTGAAAATATCCACGGAGCAAGTTCACTAAGTATGTTGAAAATATCCACAGAGCAAGTTCACTAAGTATGTTGAAAATATCCACGGAGCAAGTTCACTAAGTATGTTTAAAATATCCACGGATCAAGTTCACTAAGTATGTTGAAAATATCCACAGAGCAAGTTCACTAAGTATGTTTAAAATATCCACGGAGCAAGTTCACTAAGTATGTTGAAAATATCCGCGGAGCAAGTTCACTAAGTATTTTGAAAATATCCACTAAGCTCTTCCTATTTAATTCCATTATACTCTCTAGATTGTTTCAGAATGACTACTTGCTCAGAGTAATCAAAAAGGTAACAATCTAAGAGTTTCATACTTGCCTTAACTACAATAATCATATACCTGGCCAGTGTATACAAGTATTGAGATTAGGTAGTATGCACTTTATTTGCTATCATATTCCTCACTTTTCATATCATTACACACACAGGATTTTCCATTCTTGACTTTTTCTTCAGGCATCACTTCTAAATCTCATCTTTTAACACATAGATAAGGGAGATTATAAAACATTTTAAGGAACACTGAGTAAGATATAAGTTCTCCTTTCCCTTATGTCCTTATAGGATTAGTTAAAGGAATTCAAAAACAACTATTTTCATATCTTTAGCACACAGAATCATGAAATGAAGTATCAAAACAAAAATATTTTATCTGACCTGTATGGGACGTTTGTCCACGTCCTCTATTGTTACTAGAAAATTGCCTCCTTTGTAAGCCATATTGACTCTGCCCATGAGGTTGAGTCATCCTTGAATTCCTATCTGGATAATCCCTTGCCAGATGTCTCGATTGTCTACATTGGTAAGAGGTCCTGGGTAGAAATTGTCGGTGAGATCCAGTCACCGATGTTGATGCTATGTCATAGGCTCTGCTTGGAACATTACTACGATCCCTATCCCTACTTGACATCCATTGTGTCTGGGTATGGAATCGTGATGATGCTACCGATGCAGAAAATCTCGGTTTCTTAAAACCTTCAGACCTTTGTTCTTGGGTCTGGGTGTACACCTTCTTACCACTAGTCTGTCGTTTCTCAATTTCAGACCTCTCTATCCTCCTTACCGACTCCACAAAGGTGGAAAACCTCTCCATGTTCTCTAAAGCAAACACAAGAGTGGTTATTTTAGTGTTCAACTTTTTCTCAAAACGCCGAATTCTTTCCTCATCACTAACTACCATTTGCGGACAAAACTGCAACAACTCCATGAACTTAGCTTCATATTCGCTAATGTTCATCTGTCCTTGTTCAATCCTCTCAAATTGAGATATCTTCTCATCTAGATACGTCTTAGGGAAGTATCTAGTGACGAATTCTCATCGGAATACCTCCCATCCAATTTCTTCACCTGGTCTCTTATCTTACTCTATCATCCACCAATGGCCAACACTTCCTTTTAGGAGGTATACAGCATGTCTTACCTTTTCAGCTTTAGGAATATCAAGGATCTTGAAAGCCTTTTCCAGCTCTGTCAGCCATAGATCATAATCTGCTGGATCAGATGTACCAACATAGTCTATGGCTCCAACTCGGCGAAGTCTCTCGAAAGTCTTGTTGGCTCCATAACCCTCATAATAGGCTGGTGCCCTAGGTGTAGGTTGTGGAATCCTGTCTGCCATATGTGTCATGGCTGTCAGGAATTTCTCAAATAGAGCATGGAGAGCTGGATTTTCTATCACAGCTGGGTCAATCTGGGGCTATTTAGGTACAGGCCCTTCCCTACTCTGGTCTCTTGCACCTTCTCATGGTGCAGCAGTGCTGCCCTCAGCAGCATGTTCTTCATGTGGTCCAGACATCTTCAAGTTCTTCTTCTCCTATGTGAGTAGAAGATACTATCAGATAAACTGTAAGACACTTTGAACAGACTCTACAACCTTAGTCCTATGTCTCTGTAGACTCAGCGAACCTAGAGCTCTAATACCACTATTGTAATGACCGATTCACGAAAACAAGATTAACTAATGCGGAAGCGTTCACTAAGCAGTGCATTACCAAAAATCACTAAAAATTTAAACCTTGTTATCAAAAGATCCATTAAGTAAAAACTTTCTCACATAGAACAAAAGTAACACATTTACATTCTTGTTCAAAGGTACATATTCTGTATCATCTCTTTCTGAGAATTACAAGCATTAACTATCCTGTCAAGCTAAACACAGGCAGTATAAAATCTCGAGGCACTGAGCCAAAATCTCGAAGGCACTAACTACTACTCCGAGGACCTGAGAGTACAGAGACGACACATAGGACTCTATATTCATCTATACAAGACATAACAGCCAGTGTCTCCACCTGAGACTTCACTGTTGTCCCTGCTGCTGTTGTTGTCCTTCTCTTACTGAAGGATTCTTGTCTCCTTGTCTGCGGCCACCTAAAAAAAATGTAGTTCCTACGGGGGTGAGACAATTGTAAATTGCCCCAGCAAGAGATATAACTCTCCGCCAGTAACATTATTATTGTAGCTTAAGAAGATAAATATGAACAGAGGAATCATATTTGTTTGATAGCAGTGAATTCAATGTCTATCATATTAGAATATTAATCTTATTCAACATTGTAGCTATAACTTGAAAGAGAAACATATCACATATCCATTGAGGAATATGAATAACATGTATAACATTTATCCACTACAGAATCATTATCACAACATTAACTCTCTTCAGGCTTAGATCATATATCTAAAGCCTGGCATTGTCATTATGGAGTCATGGCCTGTAGCCATACTCTTTTCACAAAGTGTTCAGATCTTAATTCCTCAACTCACCAAGTACATTTCCTCTTTTTAACAAGTTCATCATCATGATTATAGCACCTGGGTATTTGAAACCATAACTCACCATATAACACTTGTTACCACTTATTAGGTAACTTTTTACCTTCAGATTATCTGACCAAAGACATCATAATTCTCTCTATACAATGTATTTTACATAGTACACAAAGCTCAATGATTCTTACTACACAACGCATATGAAGGCTTATAAACCCTATAAAACATTCTTAATAACAAGGTATCATAGCCCATACCTGGCTATGCTCATCTTCTCAACATATCTGCATGTTTAGTAATCATGACACAATTACATATCAGTATCATGCTGTATGAGGGTTATCTTATTACATTCATAACCCATTAGTCTATATTTGAGCTTCACATAGGTTTACCCTGTGTTAGAATTTCACATAGTAATACCCTGTATTAGGGTTCTCATAGCATTAACTTGTCATAGGATTTCACATAGCATTACCTTGTATTAGGAATCACATAGCATTGACTTGTAATAGAGTTTCACATAGCATGACTTTCTATTAGGGTTCACATATCAAAGAATTGATATGGATAATCATAAGTATTCAATCATACTTACTTATTCTCATCATTCCTCATTAAATGAATTATCAACACACAACATGAGTTTCTCTCTCATCTTTACCAGAATATGATCACATCATAGTTTATAGGTTTGGACTAACCTTTTCATATGGCATGCTAGCCTACATTCAACAGAGTGCATTACTCTAATTAGGGTTTCACACATAGCATTACTCTAATTAGGGTTTCACACATAGCATTGAGTATCTAAATAGGTTCATCATATTGGCCTTCAATTACATGAGATATTCAAATGGATTAACCATGTTGATCTTCACAAAGTTACTTACTTAAACCCTCAATGATCTTGGTTCTCATACATCAATTGGTTGAAAACCATTTGAACAAGTTGTACTTGAAATCGATTAGACAAGGTAGGTATTGAACCTGTTTGCACTTTGGGTCTCCAAACGGTTTGGGATCGTTTGGTCCCAAACGGTCTTGAGACTGTTTGGTCCCAAACGGTCTTGAGACCATTTGGTCCAAACCTCCTCAAAACCACATGGACCAAATATGGTCTCAACCGATCAAATCAATTTAGGGTTCTCAATGTTGATTCCTTCAATCATTGAATTCATGTACCCAATCATCAATTGGACCTATCATCATACTTCAATTGAGTTAAATAGGTCAACCTAAAACTGATTTAACACTCAATTGACCCTCAATTAGTCATCAACTAGGGTTTGAATCAATTGAATTAGGGTTTGGAATCAATGATCCTTCAACACTAATCAATGCAAGATTAGTTACTTTGAAACCTTTGAATCATCATCCAAATTGAACATGACCTGACCCCAAACGGTCTTGAGGTCATTTGGATGACCTCCAAACGGTCTTGATACCATTTTCCCATCATATCGTCAAAATCCAAGTCAACCAATTAAGGTTTGGATCATTGGATTGATCACCAAATCAGCAATTGATTACACTTAACTTAGTAACATTGGATCATTAATTGCTTAACCATACTCACCCCTAGACCTCCAAACGGTCTTGGGTGACCTCCAAACAGTCTTGAGACCGTTTGGATGAGCTCCAAATGGTCTTGAGACCGTTTGGCTCATCCAACCCTTGGATTCTGGTGAAAAACCATTGGGGATTGGTCTATCGAGTTGATCAACAAATCAGCACTTAATTGCAATATGATTTGGTACCTTTGGACCTTCAATTGGTCAACTATACTTAACCCCAGACCTCCAAACGGTCTTGGGTGATCCCCAAACGGTCTTGAAACCGTTTGGGTGATCCCCAAACGGTTTTGAAACCGTTTGGGCCAATCAACCGAAACATCATCTCAATCACTTGCAAAATCAACACTTAGCCGATTAGGGTTCATACCACATCTTTGGATCTTCAAACACATATCCATACTTGACCCTAGACCTCCAAACGGTCTTGGGTGACCCCCAAACGGTTTTGAAACCGTTTGGGTGATCCCCAAACGGTTTTGAAACCGTTTGGGCTAATCAACCCAAAATTTCAAATCAACTCATTGGAATTTTAGCACAAATTTCAATTAGGGTTTTCCCAATTGATTAGCCTTGAACTCATGATTCCTTGGGAATTAATCCATCAAATTTGGTGGTTTATCACCCAACATATTTAGGAACAGGAATCGCAAACGGTCAACCTTTTGTCAACCCTCTCAAATGGTTTTGAAACTGTTTGTCCAAAAAGTTAATTTAATCAAGCTGAAAAATCAGCACTTAATCCAATTAGGTTTGCCTAATTGATTATCCTTCAACTCACGATTCCTTGGGAGTTAACCCATCAAATTTGGTGATTCATTAACCAAAATAATTAGGAACAGTAATATCAAATGGTAAACCCTTTATCAACTCACTCAAATGGTTTCGAAACCGTTTTCTCCCAAACGGTTTGAAACCGTTTACTCTCAAACGGTTTGGTGAAACCGCATGAGCAATTAACTCAAAACCGTATGAACCATGATTTCTTTGGAAAAAGTATCCAAGATTATGTCATCATCATCTACCTTCGTCCCTGAAGTTCTAACAACTTCTGATTTCATGAATTAACCATTTTCAACCAGCAATTAAACAAGATAATCAAGGAATCATTGAAATTGCAAGATTAATGGTTGAATAACAATGAAAAAGGGTTCAAGTTATAAAACTCACCTTCAATTCTGGTCCCAAGCTCCAAGCTTCATGGCTCCAATGGTGGTTGAAGCTCTAGCAACCTCCCAAGGTTGTTTCTCAAGCTTTTGGAGTAAAAGGATCGGCTAGGTTTGAAGATTGAGTGAAGGAATGAAGAAATCATGTATTGTTTTATGATTTTCACCATGAAATCATGAAGAACGAAGATCAAAGGCTTACCAACAGGTTGAGGACGTGCTCCCTGCTGTTATTAGCCTTCTTGGTCGGTTTTGCAAGCAAGGGGAAGAAAGGAAATCTGAAAAAGTCCCTTGGGTGGGTTGGAAAAGGCTCTTTTATAAGAAATTGATGAAAGAGAAAATCTCTTATAAAAGTCTTTTAATTCCAAAATTGTTGCCACCACTTCCCCCTTGATTTATTGCATGCAAGGGCATCTCTATCCCCACCGAGATCCCTTCCATTATCCATGAATTAAGGGAAAAGAAATTAAGCATCTTAACCCTTATAATAAGAATATCCATATTTGAGTGGAAATTCTTTTTCTTATAATAATGGTGAGTGGGATTTCACCTCCTTAGGATATGCTCGTGCCTTTGAAAAGCCTTAGGATCATCCACACACATCTTAATCCAACCATTTTAATTTTGGTTGAAGGCCCTTTAATTAATACATTCATTTTTTCCCTAAATTGAATTAGGGTTTCACTTAGGATTAAATCTTGATTATTTTAATATCAAAATTCTCTCTCCTCCAAATTAATTCAAATGAGGCGACCCTCTCATTTTATTTTCTCTACATGATGCCAAGAAACATTAGGGACCTTATTGAAGTGGTAATTTGCATGTTGAACTCTAGGTTTTGGGTAAATTGCACATTACACCAAAACTAGGTTTTAATGCACAAGGATTGCTTTACAAGCTTAATCTTAGTGCCCAAGCTTGTGAAAACCATACCACTACATAATATTCATTCTTATGATGTCTCCACATCAGAGGAACATATTATCATGCAACATTTGCAATTTAACCCCTTAACTTGAGTAATTTGCACTTTAGTCTAAAATAAGCAAACATCGCTTCAATATTGTTCAAACATGACCAAAATTGAAACATTAGTTTCTCATGAGCCCTAATTACTTTTCCCAAGATAAGATTAAGTATCTAATCAACCTTATTAGGCAAAACATCTAGGGTTAGAATATAACCCAGGTCAGGGATGTTACATAAAATGTCATCAAATACAGAAATAATGTTATGACATCAGTGTTTAGAAATTTCATTCTTTATCATCATCATCAATACTCCAATGATAATTAAAAATTCCTAGCACCTCTAAGGCTTTTACCCATTGTTCTCTTATATCATCTAATTGTTCCATTGTATAGGGACTATTTACATCTAATAACTTTTTACCTATAGTGAAGTCACTAGTTTTAAACACCTACAAAGAGAATGACGTATATATATAACTAATAAGATTGATATATTTCATATTATCTAATGAGACTATATAATACTTGTTGTATGTTATCGATTTCTAGTGCTACATATCTGAAAATGAGGTCCATATATCGCATCATGTAGTATGCACATGCTCAGCCATTGTCTTGTTTAGCACACTATAAATTTGAACATACAAAATGTTAATAAATAAAAACAAGCATAGTTCACACAAATAATATATACATTGGAGTCAGGAAGCTACATTCAGATTCTCCCAAACTAACCGTTTATTCTTAGTCTTGTACATGTTTCCTCCAGCTTTTTTGTAATCTTTTAAAGCCTTACATGTTAATGTAACACATTAAATTGCATTACTAAATAGTAATGTAATAATAAATGTTAACGAATATATATATGAAAAATTTCTCATGTGAATAATGACCTTTTCATTACGTGTCCATGCATGTCTAATTGCTTCCCCTCAGGATCTAGATAATAAATAGTGAACATCTAAGGGAAAATAACCAGTAATTCCCAATGCTTACCACTAGACATAAGAAAGTTAAAAATATATAACTCAAAATCTAAACTAAAATATAATTTTCTTAAGTCCATATTATAAGCAAAGTAAACTTACTTAACATTGAATGGAGCTATTATCACACTCTTCTTTTTTTTACCAAAATATTTTAAAGTGACAGATCAATATAAGGTAACTCATGAAGGGTCTTTATCTACAAGACTGGTCAAAGATGGAACTAAAAATCCCACATGGGTAAATGAAAATTCTTTACATATTTTGTGTAAGTGGATGCAAAACATATTTTTGTATGCATTAATATATAAGAAACAAGATCATCATATATAAAACAAGGTACACATATATATAAATAAGATCTCACCATATCCATAGATCTATCATAGATTTATTTAGCCAATTATATCTAAACAACTCCAAAATATCTTGTATGAATATAGTGTTATCGTATGATTGGCCTGCAACATCCTCCAGAATATAAACATTTATAGGACAATGTTTGTTATGTTTGCCTATACATATTGCCATACCCTTACAGTTAGGACCTATCGAGTTATATATGTTCTTTGGAAGACAACTAGGTACTGTAGGAGGAGGTGGAGGTGGAGTCAGAGTTGTAACATGTTTCTTCCTTTTCTCATGTATATATAATTTCATAACAATTGATTTGTATATATACGCTAACAAATTAATGTAATTTAAATTTAGCATACAAGATCGGTATAGATGACATTCATTTCGGGCCACAATATCACTCCACCTTCTACTTCACCAAGTGTGTCAGCATCTGGGTGGGCATATGGCAATGGATGCTGCCTCCAATGAGGGAACACAAGCCTCGAGCTCACACGAACATAACTATCGGGTACTGGAGTGCCATGAATCGTTTGCACTGGAAGGTGTGTGTAAGCCTCGGCCTCTGCAATAATGAATTCTTTGAATCTTAGATGACATGACCTCAACCCCTACAAATTTACATAGAGTATGTTATATACATATATACATAAAAACATCATCTTGAAAAGACTAGCTAATATGTCATAAAAATACTTACAACAGACGTGCTAGGTGGTGGGTTTATAGGATTACTCCCAACCCCCTCTATCGTAGGGGAAGAGTGGCACGGCACAAATACTATCTAAGTGGCAACCTGAGACGCCTACCACTTGCTCATTGCTTAATGGAGTCTCTTATCAAGTTCTTCCTCGACTCTCTTATCAAGTGCTTCCTTGACTCTCCTATCAATTAACTCATCTACCTATACATGGACAAAAGAAACACTAGCTTTTGATTATTGAATTCCCTTTGCAATAACATTCTAAAAAAAGAATAGGTTACCTCAGCTTTTGAAAATCCTACTTTTGGGACATGTTTGCACTGTGATGGCCCAAAGAACGATTTTATGCCCACACCAATGCATGTAGTCCTAACACATCCAGGATGCTCTGAGTTACCAAGAGAAACTGTCAATTCATCCCTTGTTCCCTCAGGGATGAACTTGCCTTGCTTCCTCTACTCGTGAAGCTCTTGCTAATTGCCATCAATAAAAATTGGTAAGTAAATATAACAATCACCAATATTGATTATTTTGAGAGTTGAATTTTACCATGTTTGCATTCGCCTCAGTAGTTGCGGGCTTGGTTATATCTCCTTTCTTGTTTTGCCTCCCAGCTATCCACATAGCATGGTGAGGCAGAGGTGTGGGAGTAACAATAGAGGACTCACCAATCTCTTGAGTAGAAGCAGACTCAACAGTAGCAGTAGCCAGTAGTTTTTGGTGAATGCCTGCATAGCCACTTGGACTCATCGTGTGGTCATGCACATTCAGTGCACGCCTTGCTCTTTGAGCATTGCTAATGGCCTTGTTAGTAAGCACATTGAATTGGTTATTAACACTAAAGGTCAATAGTGAATAGGTGAATTCATAAGAATGTATATTAATTAAATTGGGAGTGATTCTTAATACCTTGAATTCATCGGTATTTCTCTTGGAAACAAAGACCTCCCAGACATTCAGGTCCAGGTAGTTCCATTGCTCAATGGCTGACTTCTTCATGTTCTCAGCATCTCGTATGTATATTCAGGTGAGATTTGTCGTATAGTTCCTTAGGGCTCTCCCACAGCACTGCATCACCTTTTTACGATGTAGGCTTTCATCCAATTCAAATATACTCTGCAAAATTTCATATATTTAATAGATAACAATCTCAAGAATGATAAGATAACATCCAAGAAACATAATTTATGTAAAAAATTACAAATAAAACCTCTAAATTGTGTAAATTTCATAAAGGTCCAAAACGTACATAAAAGTGCATAACTTGCTCAAATAGTGTCCAAATTGGACCGAATTTGGAACTTAAGCTTGTCTTATGATTCCAAAGCATATAATGAGGTTATATTAATGTTTGAAGAATTAAATTATGGTAATTAATCTTGTTCAACACTTTAAGCGTGTTTAAGGGCCTTACACCTTATTTGGTCCATGGGTTGCACTTGTATCACAAAGTTGATAGATTTATTATTCTATCACTTACATTTAGAAAATTTGCGTATCAATTAAAGCCTTATATTTATATAATTCAAATTCACAAAATTTGAGGATAATACATTCGCCCCTCCTGAAAAGGAATTTGGTTCCCAAAATTTAAACCTAGTAAGGTTGCAATGAATCTCAACTTTAGATTCAAACCTTAGGGTTAGAAACCCTTCTTGGATATCTTTATCTTGGTTATCTTTAACAACTTTTATTGATATGTGAATTCCTCACATTACCAAGGTTAAAACCTGAATTCAATTTTAGGGTATATCCACAACCTTATTTAGTACATGATATTATCATTTGGTGATTACATTTTCCCTTGTGATTTCAATTTCATTTGGTGATTACCTTTTCACCTAAATTTCCAAACTATTATTCATTTATTTTTACATAAGGGTGAGGTAACACCTCAAACCCTAGACTATGTCATTAAACTCAACTTAGGGTATTCATTCTCATATATCAACTTTACGCATAACGTGGGTCTACCCAATCCCTCTCACTCATAACAAGAAGATATAAGCAATTGGCTACATCCCAAATACAAAGTTCATCCCATTCCAAGAGAAGAGATGGTGTATATACACATTATCTTAAAATATCAAATTTTGGTTGAATTATCCTCAACAATAATTTCAAGTCATGAATATTTTTTAAATCCACAATTTTCTTAACTTTCATGCCCTTACATGGAAAGTGATTTCCTTATAATCCCTACGTTGATGCACTACTCCCTTTAAGATCTTATGAACATTATTACAAGACCTCTTGTATTCTTTACATCTATATCTCATGTATCATTAGCCTTAGTCACTCCCTGAAGGTCTCCAAGGGTACACGTACCTTTGGAGTTATATCCTCTTGGCCTCATGGCCCTTGGGCCTCATGAACTCATGAAGGTAGCCAATATCCTAACCCATTAGCCTTGTACAACATGGATGGTTATCTCCTAACATCATGGTCTTATGCATTTAGGGAACGATCACCTCCCAACCTCATAAGTCTTGTGTACCTTTAATCCTCCCTACTTGACCTAAGGATTGACTTAGAGCTCTACCCTCCCTAGCATTTGTTGAGATATCCCAACTCTAACAATTTTTGAGCACATTATTTTCTTATGTAATTCTTTAACTAGGATTTTCCTCCATATCTTAAGGCAAACATTATTTACCTTATGTCCCTGCATTGGACATGGGTGACCTTCCTTATCTAGGGCTTGGTGGCATGTCGGCCTTCCCTCCTAGACTTGGCCTCTTAGTGACATTCCTTTCCTGGCTTGGTCTATTAGTGACCTTCCTTTCCCGACTTGATCATCAGTATTCCAACAACTTCCTTTTACATTGTGCTTCCTTTCCCTGATTGGCCTATTAGTGACATTCCTTTCCAAGCTTGATCACCGGTCATGGTAATGACTTCCTCTTATATCAGCCTTCCATTCCCAATTTGGCATATTAGTGACCTTCCTTTTCTGAGTTGATTACCAGTAATCATAGTGAATTCCTTTTATATCAACCTTCCTGTCTTGGTTTGTCCTATTAGTGATTTTCCTTTCCTGGGTTGATCACATAGTTCCATCCACTTCCTCAATAACTTTTCCTTGTGTCCCTCAGAGATGGTATACCTGGGTTCAACAAAATGTATGTGATTTCCTATTTTTGTATACTTCATCCTTCACACTTTAGGTGACATCCAAGGTTACCTCAATTTTTAGACTAATTTGTGAACTCACCCTTCTAGGGAAGGTCCTAACCTAGGGTGCTTTCTTGACTCACAAGAGGAGGTTAGTCTCTCTATCCACAACTTGAACCCACATGTTTAGGTTTTCCTCCTCCATAGGTCCTTTTCACATTCTTGGGTTGACCCAGCCTAGGTCAGGACACCAACCCTAATAGTTGCATTAAGGGTCTCATATTTTTATTTTTCTGTGACCATATATTGCCTATGTTTCATATATATATTCAAAACCCTTCACATGCATCATGCATGAAATTCTCTCAGTACATGCTTGCATAGGATACTTGGTCAACTAAGCTCATTTGGATGTTTCTAGTCCTCTTACCCTAATAAGGGTTCATATGGTTAGGGTTACTATATCACCCACACTACTACCATTACCCAAGATTGGGGTCTACGGTCCGAGTTAGGGACAAATTGTGATACACCATTCGAACAAAACATCATTAACTAAGCGGAAGCGATTATTAATAGCGGATTAACAAAAATAACTAAAAATTAAAACCTTTTGCAAAGAGATCCAATTCCAGGAAACTCTTAACAACAATAACCAAAGTATTACATGTATAATCTGGTCCATAAGTACATACCATGTACCATCTCTTCTTGAGGATTACATACATTAATTTCTATGAGAGAGTACGGAGACAACACATAGGACTCATATTTATAAGACACGATAGCTAGTATCTCCACCTGAGATGTTAATGCTATCCCTGATGCTGCTATTCTTTCCCTGCTATATGATTGCTACCTCCTCGTCTGCATCCACCTAAAAAAAATGTTGGATCCCACGGGGGTGAGACAATTTAAATTGTCCCAGTGAGAGATATAACTCTCCACCAGAAACATTATTATTGTAGATAAACATTATAAAATTGAGCAGAGGATAAACAGTTCAGAACATTCTCTTCTTTTAAAGCATTGCAACTATCTATGATAGAGCAGTAAATCATTTATTCACCTTACAAGGAATATGAAGAACATGTATATCATTTATCCATCTTACTATATCAACATCACAAGCTTATCCTGAGATACTCATTATCATGGTATGTCATCCATGAATCATTCTCATTTCTATCTGTTGACCTTAGCCAATCAGTTATCCAAATATTGAATTGTACCAGTCATGTGAGTATACATCATCATATTCTGTCCAGGCATTGGACTATGTCAATTCTATGCAAACATTCTAGGCATTGGACTATGCCAATCCTGTGCAACCATTCTGGGCATTGGATTATTACCAATCCTATTCAAGCATTCCAAGTATTGGATTATTACCAATCCTGTGCAATTATTCGAGGTATTGGGTTATTACCAATCTTATGCAATTATTCCAGGTATTGGGTTATTACCAATCCTGTGCAATTTTTCTAGGTATTGGGTTATTACCAATCATGTTTAATTATTCCAGGTATTGGGTTATTACCAATCCTGTGCAATTATTCCAGGTATTGGGTTATTACCAATCCTGTGACATTATCCCAGGTATTGAACTATGTTAATCCTATGACATTATTCCATGTATTGGGTTATTACCAATCCTATGACATTATTCCAGGTAGTGAACTATGTCAATCCTGTGACATTACTCTAAGTATTGGGTTATGCCAATCATGTGCATCATCACTAAATACCACATCACCTTTATTAGGTATTAAACCTTGGCCAAGCCATCATACTTATTCACATCCTTTATGTTATTCAAGTATTCCTCTTATCTCCTTTAAGCTTATTCAAAACACTATAGCCCTTATTTGGATATAATCATAAAGCATGCGTGATTTAGATTTCATTATTATTATTGTATACATTTTTTATTATTATTATGTTACTAAGTTTCCATTTCCTAGTTTATTTGAACATTATCATTGCTTACATGAAACTTTTATAAACATCTTGTTACCTCTTACTAGGCAACAACTATTCACATGGCTCACAAGGCCCATTAAACATCTTGTCACCTTTCACTAGGAAACAACTATTAACATGGCTCACAAGGCCCATTAAGCATCTTGTCACCTTTCACTAGGCAACAACTATTCACAAGGCTGACAAGGCCCATTAAGCATCTTGTCACCTTTCATTAGGCAACAACTATTAGGGTTAGGTTTTCCCTCTATAGCCGAATAGGGTTTCAAGTTCATATTATTAATTCAAACCCAAATTCATTGCTCCACACATCTAGGAGCATACATTGATATCATAAGTATTCAATTATACTTATTTATTCTCATCTTTTATCATTAAATGATAATCATCACAAAGTGTGAGTTTCTCTCTCATCTTCTCTAGGATATTGATTACTTCATACTTTGTTATGTTGGCTTAACCCTTTCTCAAGGTATGTTAGCCTACACTTATCAAAGTGCATTACATATTAATGTAATAATTGTCATGACACACTTCATGTGTTACTCATCCAAGTATATTCGATTTAGGGTACATCAAGGTGTATCAACCTTGAGGTGCTGAATGTGATATCTATCCCGTCCTGATGTTTCACTTCCCTCATCACCTTTATCTTACTTAAGTTCATCAACTTATCTTGTATTAGGGTAATTCCCATCCTAATACTTTATGCACTAGTTAATCACATATCATGTAATGTATTGATCATAAGTCACTCATTTGATTTATTCCACCATTATTGATATAAGATTATCCATTATCAACCACTTTAAGTGTTTCTCCTACCAAACTATTATTCACTATTCCATTATTAGGAATATGGTTTCCCTACTTTATCAATTAGGGTTTTCCATGACATCACCCTATGTTGGGGTTTCACATGACATCACCCTATATTAGGGTTTCACATAACATCACCCTATATTAGGGTTTCACATGACATCACCCTATATTAGGGTTTCACATAACATCACCCTATGTTGGGGTTTCTCATGACATCACCCTATATTAGGGTTTCACACATCATTATCTTGAATTAACGTTTCTTATAACTTTTCCCCAAATTAGGGTTTCATGTAACTTTACCCGAAATTAGGGTTTCATGAAGCATCCTATTAAATTAGGGTTTTTCAGTATATTACCCTGAATTGGGATTTCTCATATCATCACCATAGATTAGGGTTACACCATTACCCTAGATTAGGGTTTCACCTAACATTGCCCTAAAATAGGGTTAGGGCTGATCAACCATCTTGATTAGGGTTTCATGATCTCTTTATCAAGGATCATACCCTAAATACATATTTTATTCATGTTGAAAGTGTTGAGGCTTAACCACTACATGATTATCATACATGTATGAACTCCTCTCCCTCTGTCATCCTCTCTATGATGTTGATTACTTCAAGCTTGGTTAGATCAGGTCAACCCTTCATTCAAGTACATACATCTATGGTTATCATAGTGTATTGAGTTACTTCTTTCATAAGCATCAAAGGTTATCCACTCAAAAGGTAGTAATCACTTAAGTACCTTAAAGGTACAACCATTGTAATTATCTTTGATATACATCATTAACAATCATGGGGTTAATTGTACTTACATGGTTTGAATCAAATAGACCTTCAAATGGTCTTGAGGTATTAGACCCTCAAA
Source organism: Alisma plantago-aquatica (assembly GCA_963693085.1). Taxonomy (NCBI): domain Eukaryota; kingdom Viridiplantae; phylum Streptophyta; class Magnoliopsida; order Alismatales; family Alismataceae; genus Alisma; species Alisma plantago-aquatica. The sequence continues at coordinate 423,172,222 of OY856414.1, read as the reverse complement.
CGGTCTTGAAGTACTTTGACCTTCAAATGGTCTTGAAGTACTTTGACCTTCAAACGGTCTTGGCCCAAAACTCCGATCGGTCTGAGACCGTTTAGACCTTCAAATGGTCTTGGACCAAATTGCCAAATGGTATGGAGACTGTTAGACCTTAAACGGTCTTGGTCCCAAAACCTTCAATCGGTCTTAAGACCGTTAGACCATCAAACATTCTTGATCTCAAAAACTCTAAACGGTTTGAGACCATTTGAATTAAATATTAATTAACCCCAAACGGTTTGAAACCAAATGGCCCTCAAATAGTTTAAGACTGTTTGGTCATTTCAGCAATGAAACCGATTGGACTTAATTTAGGGTTTTAACTTCAATTGGTCTAGGGTTTGTAATCAAGGAACCATCAAATGCTGAAACCTTTGGGACTAGATCAATTGTAACCATTGGATCTCCATCCAACCATTACACCACTTGACCTCAAATGGTCTTGAGACTGTTTGGTTTCAAACGGTCTTGAGACTGTTTGCCCTCAAATGGTCTTGAGACTGTTTGAGCCAATCAACATGAAATTGATTCAATCATTTTAAGGTTTCAACCAATCAATCCAATTAGGGTTTGTAATCAATGGATCATCCCTTCTTGAAACCATTATAATTAAATCAATTTGAACCATTAGTTCTTCATTCTTCCACATCAAAAAATAACCCCAAACGGTCTTGAGACCGTTTAACCTCAAATAGTCTTGAGACTGTTTGCTCTCAAATGGTCTTGAGACCGTTTGATAACCAAACGGTCTTGAGACTATTTGGTCATCAAAATGCAAACCGTTTGCTCATGATATTTATTGAGGTGTGTGCTAAGATGACATCATCATCTTCAAGCTACAAACCTTCGAAAGTTTCTGTGATTCTTATGGTGATTTCATCAACTAATCAAAAGAAATTTTGGGAAAGAAAAAAGATTCAACATATGATGAAGGAATGAAATCAATAATAACATATGATGAAGGAATGAAGCTTTCTTAACTGTCCAAGGTCCGTTCTCAAGTGTTTGGATGCAAAGGATGATCAAGGTTGAGCATTGAATGAAGAAAAGAAGAGAATGAGTGTTGAAATTTGATTTTTCCACCATGAATTCAAGGTTGAAGATGATTAAGGAGCTCACCTATAGGTTGGGGAACGTCCTCCTATTTCTCCTAAGCTCCCTTGTGTTCGTCCAAAGCAAGGAAAGATAGGGGAGCCAAAAAAGCCTTTCATGTGGCTGAAAAATGGAATGTATATAAGGGAATTTCAAGAGAGAGAAAGTGTTATAAAAATCCTTCAATTCCCTAAATTGGTGCCACTTATCCCCCTCACTTCCTTGAATGCGAATCCATCATCCTTCCCTTAAAATTCCTCTTCTTTATCCATGAATTAAAATAAAACAAATTAAGCACCTTAATCAATATAATAATATCCAAAAATTAGTGGATATTACTTTTTCTTTAACTAATGTGAGTGGGCTCTCCACTCACTTTAGATATTTCGGTGCAATTGAAAGGAAAAAGGACGTCCACAGTTATACAAATTCAACCATTATACCTTTGGTTGAAGGGCACTTCCATTAATATATTTATTTTTGCAAAAATTGAATTAGGGTTTCAATTATGCTTAAATCTTGATTATTTTAATATCAAGATTCTCTCTCCCTCAAAGAGATTCAAATGAGATGCCCCTCTGATTTTCTTGTCTCTAATTGATACCAAGAAACATTAGGGACTCTATAGAAGTGGTATTTTGCATATTGAACCCTACGTTTTGGGTAAATTGCACATTACACCAAAACTAGGTTTTAATGTACAAACATTGCTTAATAAGCTCTTTCTTGGTGCTCAGGCTACCACAAGACATACCTCTGAATCATTTTCATTCTTATGATGCTTCAAAACTTGAGGAATATTTTATCTTGTAATATTTGCAAGTTAACCCCTCAACTTGGCTAATTTGCACTATAGTCCAAAATAAGTAAAACATTGTTTCAACATTATTCAAAAAGGACTAAAATTGAAACATAAGTTCCTCTTGAGCCTTAATTACTTTTCAAAAGATAAAGACAAGAATATAAATGAATTACTTAAGCAAAACTTTTAGGGTTAAGTCTTAACCCAAGTCAGGGATGTTACAATTATAAACCCCTAACATGGATTTTGTCCCCGAAATGCCAGGTAATGGAGAACATATATTATTTATTCATCATATCATCAAGCCTCCAACTAACATCTTAATGTCTTGGTGAGGCCATGGAACTTTGATCATCACAAAGTCCTTCCATACTAGGTTATCATAGAATCTGTCACACATGACACATACTCCGCTATCCTTTTCATTACTGACTGTAGAGTCAACTCTGTGTCAGGTAACATTATACATACCTTATTTAACTCAAGTGTCAAACCTCACTGATTTATCACCCACTTGGAACTACAAGTCTTATCGCACATTTTTAGCTTTGATAAGATTTTCCCACAATGATTCTACAATTTTTCCTTCAATTAGTACATCCTTATTGATGTTATGTTTATGCAAAGCATAAACTCCTAACATATGATGTCCATAGTATTTTATATAACTAGACTGATTTCACAGTTGGCCATTCCAGGTAACCAACATAAATCATCTTTCTTCCATCTTGGGACATTACTTGTTACACATATCTTTATCTTGGAACCAAAGTCCAAGACAAATTGATACTTCTCTAAGTATCCAATAATTGAACATTTTTAACTTATGCACATAAAGTGTCATAAGACCTACTTGATTTCCATGTCCCTGAAGGGAAGAACACAAAAGAACATATTTCTCTTATTACCCCATCATCACCCAGGGTTGTTTATCAAAGAGAAAAGATTATCATCTACTCTGATTATGGTATGAACTTTCAATTGTTCATGAGTCATTTACTCTTGTTCCATCCTGGGTTCCTTGCCATCAGCATAGAAATTTATAGAAATAATTACATATCACCACCTCTAAGTATTATCATCATCATGATTACTAGATCTGGGTATTCCAACCCTTAGTTCATCACTCAACATTGTTACCTCTAGGTCTAAGGACCAGGGTATACATTATACTAAACATCTTCTTTTGTTTATAAGTTGATCTATGATTAACTCAGATCTCTCCATGTCAATTAGGATGTGGTAGAATTATCCATGCCACATTTCTGACTTCATTATGCTCTTTAGATTGTCTCAAAATGACTACTTGATCAGGGTAATAAAAAAGATAGCAATCTAAGAGTTTCATACTTACCTTACCTGGACAGGGTATTCAAGAACTGAAATTAGGTAGTATGCATTTGTTTCATATTATGTTTCATACTTTTAACATCTCTTTAAATTTACTATTTAATATCTTAGATTTTCTCTAGGTGTTTCTTTTACGTCTCTTCTACATGAAAAGAGAAATTTCAAAACATATAAGAGAATATTATTCTGAATATAGGTTATTATGCTTTTTATCTCTTCCTTATGTCCTCATAGGACTAATTAAAGGAATCTCAACAATAAATACCTTTCTTATGATCAGTAGGCAGAGAGAGGAAAAAGGAAAGATAATTCAGAATGATAAGTTTTATCTGACATGTTACCTTTACGGGTTATCTAGTGTCTTATCTGACCCAATACATGGAGTCAGTTGTCATCTGCTATTGCCTTTGTCCTCTACCACCAGAGGTATATGGACCAAACTGTGACACTTGTCTTCGTCCTCGGCCTTCTGCTTCACTAACCTGGGGTCCTTGTGGGTTTTGTAGATTATGCCTTGACTATTGGGTTACCACATTATTTCTTCTTGGACACTGCTGCCTAAAATGTCTTATCTGTCCACATTTATGGCAAGTTCGGCCCTCACTTGATGACCACTGCATTGGTGTACTATATTGTAGTTGAACCGATGTTACCGAAAACTTTGATTATTTAGTACTACCAATCCACTATTCCTGTGACTGTGTAGACATCATTTTGAGGTTTGCCTCATGTTTCTTTGTCACAAAACTTTCTATTCTCCAAATTGACTCCACAAATGTGGCAAATTTCTCTCTACTTTCTAATGCAGCTGTCGAGATAGACACCTCAACATTCAGTCCTTTCTCAAAATGTCGAATCTTCTCCTGCTCAGTAGTAGCCATTTGAGGGCAAAACCGTAAAAGTTCCATAAACCTATCCTCATATTCATATATTGACATGGTTCCCTGCCGAACCTTCTCAAACTTTGAGATCTTTTCATCTAAGTATGTTCTTGGAAAATACTTATTGACGAATTATTGACAAAATTCCTCCCAACCAGCCTCTTCAGCATTCCTTTTTACTTCTTCTATGGCCCACCAATGGCCAACACTACCCTTTAAAAGGTATACAACATGTTTGACTTTGTCAACATCTGGAAAATTAAGGATCTTAAAAGCCTTTTCTAACTCAGTGAGCCATAGATCAGCATTTGCTGGGTTAGTTGTCCCTACATATTCTATACCTCCTACATAACGTAGTCATTCAAAAGTCTTACCAGACCCATGTCCCTCATTGGGAGCTGGTGCCCTAGGTGCTAGTGCGGGAATCCGGTCTGCCATATGCCTCATTGTGGTCATCAATTCCATAAATAGAGTATAAATGGTTGGGTTTTCTTTCATATCTTCGTTAAAATGGGGATTCTCAGGAACTGATTCCTATCTTTCCTGATCCCTTGCACCTCCTACTGGTGCATCAACATTTCTTTCAGTGACGTGATCCTCATGTTCTCCAGACATCTTTAAGCTATCTCCCTTCTTTTGCATAAGCAGAAGTCACTATAAGATATATTGCAGGACACTAGAATAGACTCAACACCTTAATACTATGTCTCTGTAGACTTAGTGAACCTTAAGCTCTGATACCACTAATTGTGATACACCATTCGAACAAAACATCATTAACTAAGCGAAAGCAATTATTAATAGTGGATTAACAAAAATCACTAAAAATTAAAACATTTTGCAAAGAGATCCAATTCCAAGAAACTCTTAACAACAAGAATCAAAGTATTACATGTACAATCTAGTCCATAAGTACATACCATGTACCATCTCTTCTCAAGGATTATATACATCAATTTCTCTGCTAAGTCTACACATGAGCAACACAAAACCTCGAGGCATTCAAGACAAAATCTCAGATTGATTATAAAAACACTAAGTAATGGTTCCTAGGACTCGAGAGTACAGAGACAACACATAGGACTCATATTTATAAGACACGACAACCAGTATCTCCACCTGAGATGTTAATGCTATCCTTGATGCTTCTATTCTTTCACTGATGTATGATTGCCACCTAAAAATGTTGGATCCCATGGGGGTGAGACAATTGAAATTGTCCCAGTGAGAGATATAACTCTCTGTCAAAAACATTATTATTGCAGATAAACATTATAAAACTGAGCAGAGGATAAGCAGTTCAGAACATTCTCTTCTTTTAAAGCATTGCAGCTATCTATGATAGAGCAGTAAATCATCTATTCACCTTACAAGGAATATGAAGAACATGTATATCATTTATCCATCTTACTATATCAACATCTCAAGCTTATCCTGAGATACTCATTATCATGGTATGTCATCCATGAATCATTCTCATTTCTATCTGTTGACCTTAGCCAATCTATTAGCCAGATATTGAATTGTACCAGTCATGTGAGTATACATCATCATATTCTGTCCAGGCATTGGACTATGCCAATTCTATGCAAACATTTCAGACATTGGAATATGCCAATCTTATGCAATCATTCCAGGCATTGGATTATTACCAATCCTATGCAAGCATTCTCGGTATTGGATTATTACCAATCCTGTGCAATTATTCCAAGTATTGGGTTATTACCAATCCTGTGCAATTATTTCAGGTATTGGGTTATTACCAATCCTATGCAATTATTCTAGGTATTGGGTTATTACCAATCCTGTGCAATTATTCCAGGTATTGGGTTATTACCAATCCTGTGCAATTATTCCAAGTATTGGGTTATGACCAATCCTGTGACATTATTCCAGGTAGTGGGTTATTACCAATCCTGTGCAATTATTCCAGGTATTGGGTTATTACCAATCCTGTGACATTATTCCAGGTATTGAACTATGTCAATCCTGTGACATTATTCCAGGTATTGCGTTATTACCAAACTTGTAACATTATTCTAGGTATTGGGTTATTACCAATCCTGTGACATTATTCCAGGTAGTGAACTATGTCAATCCTCTAAGGTGTTTTGTTATCATGTGACACACTTATGTTTCACGTTTGGTCCCGATTGAATGATGTTTGAGAAATGTTCCTTGGTTTTGGACCAAAGTGCAATTTACCCAAGTTGAGGGGTTATATTTCAAAATGTCACATGTTGAACGTGCCTTATATGTTTTAGAATCATAAGAGAGAGAATGATGCTAAGTGGTGGCTTGTGGAAAGCCCAACTTCTAAGTTTGAACTTGTTTGAACAATGCTGGTACCTTGTGCACCAATTTTGGTACAAATTGTAATTTACCCAAAATGTGGGGTTAATATGCAAATTACCACCTCTAGAGTGTTACTAATTCCTATATGTATCATTTAGATGAGAGATAATGAATGATACACCATGTTTTAATCAATAATTAATGATGGTAATCTTGGTGATGAAATGACCAAGAAAAGGGTTAATTATGAAAGCTTAACTTGAGTTGTATCAAGTTGAAAAGCTTATATATGAGTGCCTATCGGCCAAGGAGCCCAAGGAGGTGTCCCATATCGTTTTGTGAACTCTTGGCAAAGTCCATATCGTGCAAAGCACCTCAAGGATGTGAGTTGTGACGGCCAACAAGTTTCCTTAGAAAAAGTGTATTGGCTTGATTTAAAATAGTGATTAAACCTAGATGACTTATCCAAATGGATAAGTAATGAACGAATTTGCATATCAAGATGATCCTAAACCGTTTTGCAAGACAAGATAAATGTTTATTCATGCATGTACACGTGTCACCCATGCATGTCACGTGGCACCTACTAGCTCAAAATGTTGACACCTCATTTTTGCCTTCCTTCATGAACAACAAGTATATATACCCCTAGTTTCACCCCTTGGTGCAATTTTGCGACCCTTACCACCCTCATACCCTAAGGTATCGTGCATAGAGCTCCCATATAGTGAAGGGATGCTGTGGTATCATGCATAGGCCTTGGGATATCTCCCATGGCAAGAGCATATCGCCCAAGTAGGTGATATTGGCCATATAGGGTGATATCGGACATAGAGTGAAGGTTTGACTCCAAGTGAGTGTCATATCGTGCAAGTGAGTGCCATATCATGCACGAGGGGTGGCATATCGTGCAAGGACACTAGTGTATCGTGAAAAGGTGTTAAGGAGCAAGAAGGAGCTCATACTTAACCCTAAGGTGAGGATAATATCATCTTCAACCTTGGATTGAAGCATGAATTTAGGGTTTTGATCTTCCTTTCTTTTCTTCTTCACCAAATGCTTATCCATGGTGATTATTTGTATATAGAGGAGTTTTGAAGTCCATCTTCAACCTTAGGAACGTGGAGCTATGGAACTTGGATCTTTTAAGTCGTTCTTAAGGCGGGTTATACAACTTGAACTCAACCATGTTATTATTCATCACCTAAATTGCTATACTTAATGAATTACTTTTAATTCCGAAATTTCCTCAAATAGTTGATGAGATTATGAGTTCTTGTAGTTTCTTAGACCTGTTGAAATTAACTATAATAGTTATAACAAAGGTATAGAGCTTGAAGATGATGATATCACCTTATAAAAGTGATATCGGGTGCAAGCACACAAGAAAGTACCTTTAACCCGATATGATGAAGCACCTGCTTCACTTGAACGATATGGATATGAATGAATACATTGTTGCACGATATGGGGGGTGTAGTATACACCTCTTTCACGATAGGGAGTCAAGTATAGACTCCATGCACGATACAAGGTCAATTGTATACTTGTAAGTTGACAAGAAACCCTAATTTGGGTAACCCGATATAAGTGAAGTGTAACAAGTGCTATGACACGGCATGGTTACATGATATAGTTGCACGACATGGTTGCAGGACATGGTTACACAACATGGTTGCACGATAGGGTTGCACAATACACAACCCTAGACGATATGGTAACCCTAACCCGTCATGGGTAACCCTAGATGGTGACTAGCCCGATAGGGTGATTGAATGTACTTAAAACCCGATATGGTGATCATATGCACACTTCTAACCCAAGATACATTGTAAAGGTGAGGGCAAGACACTCTTAGGTGTGATGAGGGTAACACCTAGTAATGGTGTGGCTAATATCTAGATAGGTGAAACGCCTAGAGTGGTTGATAATGGACAACCTTATATTAACAATGCCTTGATATGAGATGAGCCCATATCGTTGATGATAGTTGGGTAATTCAAATGTGTGACTTATGGCCAATACACTACATGATAAATGTGATGTGTTAGTGCATAAAGTATTAGGATGGGATATACCCTAATACAAGATAAGTTGATGAAGTTAAGTAAGTTGAAAGTAATGAGGGAAGTAATACATCAAGGCATGATAAATACTACATCCAGCACCTCAAGGTTGATAAACCTTGATGAACCTTAAATCCAATATACTTGGATGAGTAACACATGAAGTGTGTTATGTCAATTGTTACATTGAGATGTAATGAGTTTAATGCACTTGGATAAGTGTGGGCTAACATACCTTGAGAAAGGGTTAACCCAAGTTAATAAGTATGATGTAATCATACCCTGGTAAGGATGAGAGACAAACTCATACCTTGTGTTGATGATTCATTTAATGATAAATGATGAGAGGTGACAAGATGTTTAATGGCCTTGTGAGCCATGTGAATAGTTGTTGCCTAGTGAGAGGTGACAAGATGTTTAATGGCCTTGTGAGCCATGTGAATAGTTGTTTCCTAATGAGAGGTGACAAGATATTGATCTAAAGATTGATGTAAGAATTGATAATGTTTAAAATAAACCAGGTAAATGGGAACCCTGTAACATAATAATAATAATAAATGGTTACAAAGGTAATAATGAAATCTTGGTTATACATGCATTATAGTCATAGCCAAAATAAGGGCTATGGTGCTTTGAATATGTTAAAATGAGACATGAGGAAAACTTGTATTATATAAAGGATGTGGATGAGTATGGTGGCTTGACCAAGGTAATGCCAAGTAATAGTGAAATGTAATCAGGAGTGGTTAGAGTCCACTGCCTGGTTGTGTAATCAGGATTGGTTAAAGTCCAATACCTGGCAGAGGCATGAAGCCTATAATGAATGCACAGGATTAGCAACAACCCAATACCTAGAATAATTGCACAAGATTGGTAATAACCCAATTCCTAGAATAATATCATAGGATTGAGATAGATCAATACCTGGAATGCCCAGGATTGGTAACAACCCAATACCTAGAATAATTGCATAGGATTGGTAATAACCCAATGCCTGGAATAATGTCATAGGATTGGTCATAACTCAATACCTGGAATAATTGCACATGATTGGTAATAACCCAATACCTGGAATAATGTCACAGGATTGACATAGTTCAATACCTGGAATGCACAGGAATGGTAATAACCCAATACCTGGAATAATATCACAGGATTGACATAGATCAATATCTGGAATGCACAGGATTGGTAAAAACCCAATACCTGGAATAATTGCACAGGATTGGTAATAAACCAATGCCTGGAATAATGTCACAGGATTGATCATAACCCAATACTTGGAATAATTGCACATGATTGGTAATAACCCAATACCTGGAATAATATCACAGGATTGACATAGATCAATACCTGGAATGCACGTGATTGATAACAACCCAATACCTGGAATAATTGCACAAGACTGGTAATAACCCAATGCCTGGAATAATGTCACATGATTGACATAGTTCAATACCTGGAATAATTGCACAAGATTGGTAATGACCCAATACCTGGAATAATATCACAAGATTAACATAGATCAATACCTGGAATGCATAGGATTGGTAACAACCCAATACCTGGAATAATTGCATAGGATTGGTAATAACCCAATTCCTGGAATAATGTCACAGGATTGACATAGTTCAATACCTGGAATAATTGCACATGATTGGTAATAACCCAATACCTAGAATAATATCACAGGATTGACATAGATCAATACCTGGAATGCACAGGATTGGTAACAACCCAATACCTGGAATAATTGCACATGATTGGTAATAACCCAATGCCACGAATAATGTCACAGGATTGGTCATAACCCAATACCTAGAATAATTGCACAGGATTGGTAATAACCCAATACCTGGAATAATATCACAGGATTGACATAGATCAATACCTGGAATGCACAGGATTGGTAACAACCCAATACCTGGAATAATTGCACATGATTGGTAATAACCCAATGCCTATAATAATGTCACAGGATTTGTCATAACCCAATACCTGGAATAATTACACAGGATTGGTAATAACCCAATACCTAGAATAATATCACAGGATTGACATAGATCAATACCTGGAATGCACATGATTGGTAACAACCCAATACCTGGAATAATTGCACAGGATTGGTAATAACCCAATGCCTGGAATAATGTCATAGGATTGACATAGTTTAATACCTAGAATAATTGCACAGGATTGGTAATAACCCAATACCTGGAATAATATCACAGGATTGACATAGATCAATACATGGAATACACAGGATTGGTAACAACCCAATACCTGGAATAATTGCACATGATTGGTAATAACCCAATGCCTGGAATAATGTCACAGGATTGACATAGTTCAATACCTGGAATAATTGCACAGGATTGGTAATAACCCAATGCCTAGAATAATGTCACAGGATTGGCATAGTCCAATGCCTGGACAGAATATGATGATGTATACTCACATGAATGGTACAATTCCATATCTGGTTAGCATATTGGCTGAGGCCAACAGATAGAAATGAGAACGATTCATGGATGACATACCATGATAATGAGTATTATAGGATAAGCTTGAGATGTTGATATAGTATGATGGGTAAATGATATACATGTTCTTCCTATTCCTTATAAAGAGAATGGATGATTTACTTCTCTATCATAGATAGTTGCAATGCTTTAAAATATGAGAATATTCTAAATTTCTTATCCTCTGCTCAGTTTAATACTATTTAACTGTGATAATAACATTATTGGCGGAGAGTTATATCTCTCGTTGGGACAATTACAATTGTCTCACCCCGTGGGATCCACATTTTTTTAGGTGGACGTGCATGAGGGGGGTTGAGACCGTACTACAGAGAAAGAACAACAGTAGCAGGGAGAACAGTGACAACTCAGGTTGAGTGTACTATCTATCAGGTCTTGTAGATAGAAGTCCTATGTGTCATCTCTGTACTCTCTGGTCCTTGGAGTTAGTTCGTACTGGTTTCAAAAATAATATGAGATTTTGGCTTGAATGCCTGGAGGTTTTATGTTGCTCCAGTATGTATTTTGATAGAGCAACTGTTATATGTTGTCCTCGAGATGAGATGAAACAATGTTGTACAATGAAAATCATGATATGTATGAGTTTTAGGTCTTTCAGTAAAAGTTTTCTGTACAAGGATCTCCTTGCAAAATTGTTTTAAATTTTAGTGATTTTTGTTAATCCGTTGTTTATGTTAATTCCGCTTAATTAGTAACGATTTGTTTGTCAGTTTGGCGACTGTCGTTACAAGTTTGGTATCAGAGCTTAAGGTTCGCTGAGTCTACAGAGACATAGGACTAAGGTGTTGAGTCTGTGTTAGTGTCGTCCAGTATACCCAATAGTGACTTCTGCTTATGCATAAGAAAGGATAAAGTTTAAAATGACTGGAGAACACGAGGAACACATTGCTGAGAACAATGTTGTTGCACTAAGAAAGGGTGTAAGGGATCAGGCAAGAAAAGAATGAGTGCCTGAGAATTCCTATCTTGACCCAATTAGGATAGAGAATCATATTTTTATGCTCTTGTGAGGCAAGTTAGGACAACAATGATGTATATAATAGACTGGATACTAGCATTACAACCGAGATTACCAGTCCTCAATATAGAAACTTTGGGTTTTGAAAGGGTTCCTAAATGACATAGTCATGTCGGAACAGTGCAAAATGTGGGAAGAATTAACATATGGAAAGAAAATAGACTCTGCCATAAGTATAGATAGATAGTACATCTGTGATGGCAATGCCCAAGGAGGGGCAATAAGCTGAGAATTAAGGAAAGGTCTCTACAATTCTAGAGACATTTGCATAGTTATTCTAAAAAGCCAAAGTTTTTGGTGCCATCAGTACAATAAATGCCTAGTGTACCAGGGCAATAGCCACTAAGTAAAGGAAAAGGTCCTAACTTTCCACCTGTAAGAACCCATGGCTTAGTCTCTACATCGGTAATGAGACCGATAAGACTATGGTATGAGGATAAGACATGGACATGTTAAGCATCTAAACCCTTTTATTCAAAAAGAAGGGAGTAAATGACCCAAAAACCGAGGTAGACTCAGTAGGGCTTACGAAAGTTACAACCTAATAGTGTAAAAAGGCAAAAGAAACAACATGAAATAGCTAGACTCTATGCTTGAGTCAACCTGAAGTGGTGAATGATTGTGAGGGGTGACATCTGATATGTCTTCTCTAGATTTTATCTGATAATCATAAGAAGGTAGTTGTTATTGAGCTTCCTGTAATTAGTCCTATAAGGACATGAGGAAGAGATAAGAAGGATAAGAACCTATATTTGGTCCAATATTCTCTTGTATGTTTTGGAATTTTTCTCTTCATGTAGAAAAGGAAGAGATGTAAAAGAAACACCCAGAGAAAATATGAGATACTAAGTAGTAAATTTAAAGAGATTTTAAATGTATGAAACATAATATAAAACAAATGCATACTACCTAATTTCAGTTCTTGAATACCCTGGCCAGGTATTCATCTATTGAATGCAAGGTAAGTATGGAACTCTTAGATTGTTATCTTTCTGATTACTCTGATCAAGCAGTCATTCTGAGACAATCTAAAGAGCATAATGAAGTAAAATATGTGGCATGGATATTTATACCACATCCTAATTGATATATGGAGAAATCTGAGTTAATCATAGATCAACAGATAAACAAAAGAAGATATTTAGTATAATGTATACCCTGGTCCTCAGACCTAGAGGTAACAGTTACTGATGAGAGGTAACAATGTTCAGTGATGGACTGAGGGTTTGAATACCTAGATCTAGTAATCATGATGATGATGTGATGTGTTTATGGCACATATAATGGGTACCAAGGTAAAGAATCCTAGTATCCAAGAACTTTCAATGATATGAGAAAATGGGAACATGACTCCTGATAAGAAGTAATGTTTGGTTACCTAGAGGGGCCAACTCTAAAATTTGTCCAGTTACATACTGTAGTATGGATACCATTTGTTAGGGGTTTATGCCCCGCATAAACATGAAAACATCAAATATGTTATGTGGAGACTTGATGATATGATGAATGAATGATATTTGTCTCCCTTTACCTCGGAGTTCGGGGACGAAATCCTTGTTAGGGGTTTATAACTTGTAATGACCCTGACCTGGGTTATGAGGTAACCCTATTTGTTTTGGCTAATAAAGTTTCTTATAACTTTAATATAATCCTCTAAGGTGTTTTGTTATCATGTGACACACTTATGTTTCAAGTTTGGTCCCGATTGAATGACGTTTGAGCAATGTTCCTTGGTTTTGGACCAAAGTGAAATTTACCCAAGTTGAGGGGTTATATTTTATAATGTCACATGTTGAACGTGCCTTATATGTTTTAGCATCATAAGAGAGAGAATGATGCTAAGTGGTGGCTTGTGGAAAGCCCAACTTCTAAGTTTGAACTTGTTTGAACAATGTTGGTACCTTGTGCACCAATTTTGGTACAAATTGTAATTTACCCAAAATGTGGGGTTAATATGCAAATTACCACCTCTAGAGTGTTACTAATTACTATATGTATCATTTAGATGAGAGAGAATGAATGAGACACCATGTTTGAATCAATTATGAATGATGGTAATCTTGGTGATGAAATGACCAAGAAAAGGGTTGAATATGAAAGCTTAACTTGAGTTGTATCAAGTTGAAAAGCTTATATATGAGTGTCTATCGGCCAAGGAGCCCAAGGAGGTGTCCCATATCATTTTTTGAACTCTTTGCAAAGTCCATATCGTGCATAGAACCTCAAGGAGGTGAGGTGTGATGGCCAACAAGTTTCCTTAGAAAAAGTGTATCGACTTGATTTAAAATAGTGATTAAACCTAGATGACTTATCCAAATGGATAAGTAATGAATGAATTTGCATCTCAAGATGATCATCAACCGTTTTGCAAGACAAGATAAATGTTTATGCATGCATTTACACGTGTCATCCATGCATGACACGTGGCACCTACTAGCTCAAAATGTTGACACCTCATTTTTGCCTTCCTTCATGAACAACAAGTATATATACCCCTAGTTTCACCCCTTGGTGCAATTTTGCGACCCTTACCACCCTCCTACCCTAAGGTATCGTGCATTGAGCTCCCATATCGTGAAGGGATGCTGTGGTATCGTGCATAGGCCTTGGGATATCTCCCATGGCAAGAGTATATCGCCCAAGTAGGTGATATTGGCCATATAGGGTGATATCGGCCATAGAGTGAAGTTTTGACTCCAAGTGAGTGTCATATCGTGCAAGTGAGTGCCATATCGTGCAAGAGGGGTGGAATATCGTGCAAGGACACTAGTGTATCGTGAAAAGGTGTTAAGGAGCAAGAAGGAGCTCATACTTAACCCTAAGGTGAGGATAAGATCATCTTCAACCTTGGATTGAAGCATGAATTTAGGGTTTAGATCATCCTTTCTTTTCTTCTTCACCAATTGCTTATCCATGGTGATTCTTTGCATATAGAGGAGTTGTGAAGTCCATCTTCAGCCTTAGGAACGTGGAGCTTTGGATCTTGGAGCTTTGAAGTCATTCTTAAGGCGGGTTATATAACTTGAACTCAACCATGTTATTATTCATCACCTAAATTTCTATACTTAATGAATTACTTTTAATTCCGAAATTTCCTAAAATAGTTGATGAGATTATGAGTTCTCGTAGTTTCTTAAACCTGTTAACATAAACTATAATAGTTATAACAAAGGTATAGAGCTTGAAGATGATGATATCACCTTATTAAAGTGATATCGGGTGCAAGCACACAAGAAAGTATCTTTAACCCGATATGATGAAGCACCTACTTCACTTGAACGATATGGATATGAATGAATACATTATTTCACGATATGGGGGGTGTAGTATACACCTCTTGCACGATAGGGAGTCAAGTATAGACTCCATGCACGATACAAGGTCAATTGTATACTTGTAAGTTGATAAGAAACCCTAATTTGGGTAACACGATATAAGTGAAGTGTAACAAGTGCTATGCCACGACATGGTTACATGATATAGTTGCACGACATGGTTGCACGACATGGTTACATGACATGGTTGCACGATAGGGTTGCACAATACACAACCCTAGACGATATGGTAACCCTAACCCGTCATGGCTAACCCTAGATGGTGACTAGCCCGATAGGGTGATTGAATGTACTAACAACCCGATATGGTGATCATATGCACACTTCTAAACCAAGATACATTGTAAAGGTGAGGGCAAGACACTCTTAGGAGTGATGAGGGTAAAACCGAGTAATGGTGTGTCTAATATCTTGATAGGTGAAACACCTAGAGTGGTTGATAATGGACAACCTTATATTAACAATGCCTTGATCTGAGATGAGCCCATATCGTTGATGATAGTTGGGTAATTCAAATGTGAGACTTATGGCCAATACACTACATGATAAATGTGATGTGTTAGTGCATAAAGCATTAGGATGGGATATACCCTAATACAAGATAAGTTTATGAAGTTAAGTAAGTTGAAAGTAATGAGGGAAGTAATACATCAAGGCATGATAAATACTACATCCAGCACCTCAAGGTTGATGCACCTTAAATCCAATATACTTGGATGAGTAACACATGAAGTGTGTTATGTCAATTGTTACATTGAGATGTAATGAGTTTAATGCACTTGGATAAGTGTGGGCTAACATACATTGAGAAAGGGTTAAACCAAGTTAATAAGTATGATATAATCATACCCTGGTAAGGATGAGAGACAAACTTATACCTTGTGTTGATGATTCATTTAATGATAAATGATGAGAGGTGACAATATGTTTAATGGCCTTGCGAGCCATTTGAATAGTTGTTGCCTAGTGAGAGGTGACAAGATATTTAATGGCCTTGTGAGCCATGTGAATAGTTGTTGCCTAGTGAAAGGTGACAAGATGTTTAATGGGCCTTGTGAGTCATGTGATTAGTTGTTTCCTAATGAGAGGTGACAAGATATTGATCTAAAGATTGATGTAAGAATTGGTAATGTTTAAAATAAACCAGGTAAATGGGAAACCTGTAACATAATAATAATAATAAATGGTTACAAAGGTAATATTGAAATCTTGGTTATACATGCATTATAGTCATAGCTAAAATAAGGGCTATGGTGCTTTGAATATGTTAAAATGAGACATGAGGAATACTTGAATTATATAAAGGATGTGGATGAGTATGATGGCTTGACCAAGGTAATGCCAAGTAATAGTGAAATGTAATGAGGAGTGGTTAGAGTCCACTGCCTGGTTGTGTAATCAGGATTGGTTAAAGTCCAATACCTGGCAGAGGCATGAAGCCTATAATGAATGCAAAGGATTGGTAACAACCCAATACCTGGAATAATTACACAGGATTGGTAAAAACCCAATTCTTGGAATAATATCATAGGATTGACATAGATCAATACCTGGAATGCACATGATTGGTAACAACCCAATACCTAGAATAATTGCACAGGATTGGTAATAACCCAATGCCTGGAATAATGTCACAGGATTGGTCATAACCCAATACCTAAAATAATTGCACATGATTGGTAATAACCCAATGCCTAGAATAATGTCACAAGATTGACATAGTTCAATACCTGGAATGCACATGATTGGTAATAACCCAATACCTGGAATAATATCACAGGATTGATATAGATTAATACCTGGAATGCACATGATTGGTAACAACCCAATACCTGGAATAATTGCACAAGATTGGTAATAACCCAATGCCTGGAATAATGTCACATGATTGGTCATAACCCAATACCGGGAATAATTGCACAAGATTGGTAATAACCCAATACCTGGAATAATATCACAGGATTGACATAGATCAATACCTGGAATGCACAGGATTGGTAACAACCCAATACCTGGAATAATTGCACATGATTGGTAATAACCCAATGCCTGGAATAATGTCACAGGATTGGTCATAACCCAATACCTGGAATAATTGCACACGATTGGTAATAACCCAATACCTGGAATAATATCACATGATTGACATAGATCAATTCCTAGAATGCACAGGATTGGTAACAACCCAATACCTGGAATAATTGCACAAGATTGGTAATAACCCAATGCCTGGAATAATGTCACAGGATTGGTCCTAACCCAATACCTCGAATAATTGCACAAGATTGGTTATAACCCAATACATGGAATAATATCACATGATTGACATAGATCAATACCTGGAATGTACATGATTGGTAACAACCCAATACCTGGAATAATTGCACATGATTGGTAATAACCCAATGCCTGGAATAATGTCATAAGATTGGTCATAACCCAATACCTGGAATAATTGCACATGATTGGTAATAACCCAATACCTGGAATAATATCACATGATTGACATAGATCAATACCTGGAATGCACATGATTGGTAACAACCCAATACCTGGAATAATTGCACAAGATTGGTAATAACCCAATGCCTGGAATAATGTCACAGGATTGGTCATAACCCAATACCTGGTATAATTGCACATGATTGGTAATAACCCAATACCTGAAATAATATCACAGGATTGACATAGATAAATACCTGGAATGCACAAGATTGGTAACAACCCAATACCTAGAATAATTGCACATGATTGGTAATAACTCAATGCCTGGAATAATGTCACAGGATTGACATAGTTCAATACCTAGAATAATTGCATAGGATTGGTAATAACCCAATACCTGGAATAATATCACAGGATTGACATAGATCAATACCTGGAATGCACATGATTTGTAACAACCCAATACCTGGAATAATTGCACAGGATTGGTAATAACCCAATGCCTAGAATAATGTCACATGATTGACATAGTTCAGTACCTGGAATAATTGCACAAGATTGACATAGTTCAATGCCTGGACAAAATATGATGATGTATACTCACACGACTGGTACAATTCGATATCTGGTTAGCATATTGGCTGAGGCCAACAGATAGAAATGAGAACGATTCATGGATGACATACCATGATAATGAGTATTACAGGATAAGCTTGAGATGTTGATATAGTATGATGGGTAAATGATATACATGTTCTTCCTATTCCTTATAAAGAGAATGGATGATTTACTTCTCTATCATAGATAGTTGCAATGCTTTAAAATATGAGAATATTCTAAATTGCTTATCCTCTGCTCAGTTTAATACTATTTAACTGTGATAATAACATTATTGGCAGAGAGTTATATCTCTCGCTGGGACAATTACAATTATCTCACCCTGTGGGATCCACATTTCTTTAGGTGGATGTGCACGAGGGGGGTTGAGACCGTACTACAGAGAAAGAACAACAATAGAAGGGACAATAGTGACAGCTCAGGTTGAGTGTACTGTCTATCAGGTCTTGT
Source organism: Alisma plantago-aquatica (assembly GCA_963693085.1). Classification (NCBI taxonomy): domain Eukaryota; kingdom Viridiplantae; phylum Streptophyta; class Magnoliopsida; order Alismatales; family Alismataceae; genus Alisma; species Alisma plantago-aquatica. The sequence goes on along the minus strand of OY856414.1, from coordinate 423,153,291 downwards.
AGATAGAAGTCCTATGTGTCATCTCTGTACTCTTAGGTCCTTGGTGTTAGTTCGTACTGGTTTCAAGAATAATATGAGATTTTGGCTTGAATGCCTGGAGGTTTTATGTTGCTCCAGTATGTGTTTTGATAGAGCAACTGTTATATGTTGTCCTCGAGATGAGATGAAACAATGTTGTACAATGAAAATCATGATATGTATGAGTTTTGGATATTTCAGTAAAAGTTTTCTGTACAAGGATCTCCTTGCAAAATGGTTTTAAATTTTAGTGATTTTTGTTAATCCGTTGTTTATGTTTATTCCGCTTAATTAGTAACGATTTGTTTGTCAGTTTGGCGACTGTCATTATAGATCACAAGGCCCATTAAGCATCTTGTCGCCTTTTACTAGGCAACGACTATTCACATGGCTCACAAGGCCCATTAAGCATCTTGTCACCTTTCATCAGGCAACAACTATTAGGGTTAGGTTTTCCCTCTATATCCGAATAGGGTTTCAAGTTCATATTTTTAATTCAAACCATAATTCAATGCTCCACACATCTAGGAGCATACATTGATATCATAAGTATTCAATTATACTTAATTTTTCTCATCTTTTATCATTAAATGATAATCATCACAAAGTGTGAGTTTCTCTCTCATCTTCTCTAGGATATTGCTTACATCATACCTTGTTATCTTGGCTTAACCCTTTCTCAAGGTATGTTAGCCTACACTTATCAAAGTGCATTACATCTTAATGTAATAATTGTCATGGCACACTTCATGTGTTACTCATCTATGTATATTGGATTTAGGGTACATCAAGGTGTATCAACCTTGAGGTGCTGAATGTGATATCTATCACGTCCTGATGTTTCACTTCCCTCATCACCTTTATCTTACTTAAGTTCATCAACTTATCTTGTATTAGGGTAATTCCCATCCTAATAATTTATGCACCAGTTCATCACATATCATGTAATGTATTGATCATAAGTCACTCATTTGATTTATTCAACCATTATTGATATAAGATTATCCATTATCAACCACTTTAAGAGTTTCTCCTACCAAAATATTATTCACTATTCCATTATTAGGAATTGGGTTTCCCTACTTTAGCAATTAGGGTTTTGCATAACATCACCCTATGTTGGGGTTTACAATACATCACCCTATATTAGGGTTTCACATAACATCACCCTATATTAGGGTTTGACATGACATCACTCTATATTAGGGTTTCACATAACATCACCCTATGTTGGGGTTTCCCATGACATCACCCTATATTAGGGTTTCACACATCATTATCTTGAATTAAGGTTTCTTATAACTTTTCCCCAAATTAGGGTTTCATGTAAGTTTACCCGAAATTAGGGCTTCATGAAGCATCCTCTTAAATTAGGGTTTTTCATTATATTATCCTGAATTGGGATTTCTCATATCATCACCACAGATTAGGGTTACACCATTACCCTAGATTAGGGTTTCACCTAACATTTCCCTAAAATAGGGTTAGGGATAATCAACCATCTCGATTAGGGTTTCATGATCTCTTTATCAAGGATCATACCCTAAATACATATTTTATTCATGTTGAAAGTGTTGAGGCTTAACCACTACATGATTATCATACATGTATGAATTCCTCTCTCTCTCTCATCCTCTCTAGGATTTTGATTACTTCAATCTTGGTTAGATTAGGTCAACCCTTCATTCAAGTACATACATCTATGGTTATCATAGTGTATTGAGTTACTTCTTTCATAAGCATCAAAGGTTAACCACTCAAAAGGTACTAATCACTTAAGTACCTTAAAGGTACAACCATTGTAATTATCTTTGATATACATCATTAACAATCATGGGGTTAATGTACTTACATGGTTTGAATAAAATAGACCTTCAAACGGTCTTGAGGTATTAGACCCTCAAACGGTTTTGAAGTACTTTGGCCTTCAAACGGTCTTGAAGTACATTGACCTTTAAATGGTCTTGGTCCAAAACTCCAATCGGTCTGAGACCATTTAGACCTTCAAACGGTCTTGGACCAAACCTCCAAATGGTTTGGAGACCGTTAGACCTTAAACGGTCTTGGTCCCAAAACCTTCAATCAGTCTTAAGACCGTTAGACCATCAAACGGTCTTGATCTCAAAAACTCTAAATGGTTTGAGACCATTTGAATTAAATATTAATTAACCCCAAACGGTTTGAAACCGAATGGACCTCAAATGGTTTAAGACCATTTTGTCATTTCAGCAATGAAACCGATTGGACTTAAATTAGGGTTTTAACTTCAATCGGTCTAGGGTTTGTAATCAAGGAACCATCAAATGATAAAACGTTTGGGACTAGATCAATTGTAACCATTGGATCTCCATCCAACCATGAAACCACTTAACCTCAAATGGTTTTGAGACTGTTTGGTCTCAATCAGTCTTGAGACCATTTGCCCTCAAACGGTCTTGAGACCGTTTGAGCCAATCAACATGAAATTGATTCAATCAATTTAAGGTTTCAACCAATCAATCCAATTAGGGTTTGTAATCAATGGATCATACCTTCTTGAAACCATTATAATTAAATCAATTTGAACCATTAGTTCTTCATTCTTCCACATCAGCAAATAACCCCAAATGGTCTTGAGACCGTTTAACCTCAAACAATCTTGAGACTGTTTGATCACCAAACGGTCTTGAGACTGTTTGGTCATCAAAATGCAAACTGTTTGCTCATGATATTTATTGACGTGTGTGCTAAGATGACATCATCATATTAAAGCTACAAACCTTCGAAATTTTCTATGATTCTTATGGTGATTTCATCAACTGATCAAAAGAAATTCCGGGAAAGAAGAAAGATTCAACATATGATGAAGGAATGAAATCAATAATAACATTTAAGGGTTCAAGTTATATAAACCACCTTAAAAGTTGAATACAAGCTTAAATATTCACGTACACAATGGTTAATGAAGCTTTCTCAACTATCCAAGGTCCGTTCTCAAGTCTTTGGATGCAAAGGATGATCAAGGTTGAGCATTGAATGAAGAAAAGAAGAGAATGAGTGTTGAAATTCGATTTTTCCACCATGAATTCAAGGTTGAAAATGATTAAGGAGCTCACCTACATGTTGGGGCACGTCATCCTATTTCTCCTAAGCTCCCTTGTGTTCGTCCAAAGCAAGGAAAGATATGGGAGCCAAGAAAGCCTTTCATGTGGATGAAAAATAGAATGTATATAAGGGAATTTCAAGAGAGAGAAAGTGTTATAAAAATCCTTCAATTCCCTAAATTGGTGCTACTTATCCCCCTCACTTCCTTGAATACTAATCCATCATCCTTGCCTTCAAATTCCTCTTCTTTATCCATGAATTAAAAGAAAATAAATGAAACACCTTAATCAATATAATAATAATATCCAAAAATTAGTGGATATTACTTTTTCTTTAACTAATGTGAGTGGGCTCTCCACTCACTTTAGATATTTCGGTGCCATTGCAAGGCACAAGGACGTCAACACTTATACAAATTAAACCATTATACTTTTGGTTGAAGGGCACTTCCATTAATATATTTATTTTTGCATTAAATTGAATTAGGGTTTCAATTATGCTCAAATCTTGATTATTTTAATATCAAGATTCTCTCTCCCCCAAAGAGATTCAAATGAGACACCCCTCTGATTTTCTTGTCTCTAATTGATACCAATAAAAATTAGGGACTCTCTAGAAGTGGTATTTTTCATATTGAACCCTAAGTTTTGGGTAAATTACACATTACACCAAAACTAGGTTTTAATGCACAAACATTGCTTAATAAGCTCTTTCTTGGTGCTCATGCTACCACAAGCCATACCTCTACATCATTTTCATTCTTATGATGATTCAACACTTGAGGAATATTTTATCATGTAATATTTGCAAGTTAACCCCTCAACTTGGGTAATTTGCACTTTAGTCTAAAATAAGTAAAACATTGTTTCAACCTTATTCAAAAAGGACTAAAATTGAAACATAAGTTCCTCTTGATATTTAATTATTTTTCAAAAGATAAAGACAAGAATATAAATGGCTTACTTAAGCAAAAATTATAGGGTTAAGTCTTAACCCATGTCAGGGATGTTACACTACCCCTCTACCTTAGGGTTTTATGATTCCCTTAACTCACTATGGGTTTTCCTGAACCAACCCTAGCTCCACATAGGGTTTATCCTTTCAATAAAAACCCACAATTTTTTATTTACCTTATCATTTTTTCCACATTACATGTAAATTAATTATCCGAGGATTCCTTAATCTTACTTATTCTCAAAAACCCTAACTCGAGATGATGAGGAAATCATCTTTTAGCATTTATTAATCAAGAGGGTGAGAAGTGGATGAAATTTGAGATGAGAAGACTTAGAAGAAAGATATCTTTAGGCAAACCCTAGGTTCTTTCTAGGTAGGTATCACTATGGCTATGGGAGCCCTTGTATACCAACTTAATTGTATAGAGGAAAAAAAATCACTAGCCCCTACAACCATGATCCTTCCTAAACACCATTACTGTCAGGTCATGCCTTAATGATTCTCCTTTTATTTCTAAAGATTACTTGAAATTATAAACGCTAGGGATAAAATACCATTTGTAACACCACGACCCATTTCCGAAGGCTCTAGTAGAGTTTTAAGAATGACGACTGACCCCACATGCCACCACTAGCCTTAACTGCATGCTTTGTCCTCAATCATGTGCAATATCAGATAAACTTTCCAACTAGTCACCCATCCTAGTACCACTTTGGGGTGAGCACGCTTAACCATGGAGTTCTTTAGTGATGGGATCCTTGAAAAGGAGGCACACCTTGGTGATATGTGTAGTCTAGTCATTCCTTTTACGATCAATTTATCAGAGACCTCAAATCATAGGATATACAATCTCCCTCAATTACACTCTTGACGTCGTCATCAAGGCTCAATGATATGACCTCATAATCTCTCCCCATTTCAGTGTAGACCCAAAATGGCATATGTAAATCCAGATCCCATCCATGACTATCAATGCAAGGGGGGCTCCATCAACTAGGATAACACTTTTGCAACATGCCCATACCACACAGCTTAAAAGTGGCGTGTCATTTCCATGTGACCCCCACCTACTGGAGGGGATCTATCTCTAATACCAAATGTAATGACCTCACTTTACACCATCCCCTAACTAAGTAAGGACATTAAATTTGAGAGTCATTACCTAAAATTCTCAAGATCCACATTTTAACAAATAATAAATAATAGAAAATAATTTTCATTATTTCAAATATATTGTTCACAAGGTATATTATAATTCTCTTCTAGGGAGTTACATGAATTTTCATCATGATAACTATACATACTATAAGAAGCATCTAACTAATCCTCCTTTACTTAGCTTTATTGTCTTCAGTGAATGTCATTTGTTGTAAGGCTCCTAACCCTACTTAATCATTAAGCATAATTTGTTTTGCATAATTGGATTGATTAGATGCTTAAATCTTGAAAGTTAACCTTCTTTTGTGATGTCACACCAAATGATGAAGCTATTTTTAAGATTTAACTAAAATTAGATCTTGTTTGTTCAAGTTACTGATTTATACAACTTGTGCACTTTTATGTAAATTATCCTTTTTTGGTAGTATGAGCAAGGAGGTGATTATTGCTTGACTTGCTTCATGATGTGAATAAGATTTTATAATCTTACTTCTCCTTTGGATGTTTTCAAATCTTGCTTTAGAAAATTTACAAGTTTGGTGCATGGTAGTGCATCCTTCGTTAGTCGATGGTTTTGTTTTCTCCTGTTCCTGATGGGTTTCTCTGTGGTTAGTGGTTGTTTGATGATCGATGATATTTTGGTGCCCGACATTAACTCTGAGTTAGTGGGCCTTAGGGTTTTTACTGATGAAATCCATTAAGGATTGACCAATAGAGTTTGGATCGATGATATTTCCAATGACGAATGAGTTTGGTTCCATGATGCTCAGTGGTTGATGAGTTTTTCGTTTCAAAGAGGTTTCGATGGTAGATGATTTTTTAGCTGATATTGTAAGACCCCAGAACTGGGTTTTGGGGTAATCCTATTTGTTTGGCTTAAGTAAGTTTCTTATATCCTTGATCATCTTTAGAGATGTAATTAGGGCTTTTGGAGTGCTTAAGTCTCAAGTTTGAGCTTATTTGAATGTTGTTTGTGCTTTATGTGCTAGTTTTGGTACAAATTGCAATTTACCCAATGTAGGGGGTTGAGGTGCAATTTGTCACCTCTATAATGTTCCTTCTCTTTCTTAACATCATATAGAGGAGAGATAAAGAAGTGGGTTCCTTGTTTGAACCTTGGTTGAGGAGTGTCACCCTTAGTGGTGATTAGGGTTTCTATGAGGGTTGAGTGTCTCGACCTATGTATATATAGTGTCTTGTCTCAAGCTAGGTCACGACCTAGGTTGGTTTTATGGGTATCACGGTTGAGACACCCCTCTAGATAAGAAATGTCATGACCAAGGTGGTATTGGGTGGTCTTGGGTAAAGATGGTTTCCCTCTTATAGGATGTCTCAACTTAGGGTTTTAGGTGGTCCCCTATACCGGCCAAGTGGTGATGGTGGTGTGTATGTCACGACCATGGATAGTGAACCATGGGAGGGCCGTGACCACTACCATGCAGTTTTCCAAAGTGGTTGAGGCCCAAACTAGTGTGTATCACCATGTCTTGCATGTTAGGCTAGAGTGGTTGTATGTTGGTCTTTTGAGTGGACAAGTGTCCCCTTAGTACGTGGAGTGTTGAGACATCATCCCTTTCCTTCTCTCTCATCTTCCATGTATATAAACCCTTATCTCTCCATGTTTGTAAATGTTTCATCCCTCCATCTTCTTCGTTCTCTTTTTCTTGTTCTTAGAGCTTGGTGGAGCAAGGAGATCTGACCTTGTAGCTTGGTGACTGAACTCTTCTTACATGTGATGCTTGTGGTGACCATAGCCCATCTTCAATCCTTGGTAAGTGTTTTTATTCCTTGATGGTGCTTCTTTTGATCTCCTACCTCCATCTTCCCCTCTTTTCTTGGCCCTAGACCATGGTTCCTCCATGGTGGCCATTTTGGGAGAGAAACTCCTCATCGCAAGGGTCATAGACCATGTTTTGATAAGGTAGACCCAAGTGTGAGGAGGGTTTGTTCTCTCTTTCTCCCTTTCTCTTTTGTCTTAGCCTAGAGCTTTTTGTCTCTCTTTTATCAGATAATATTTGACCTTGGTGTATTCTCCTTCTTGAGGTGATCTTGTGGCCAAGAGTGGAGCTTTTAGAGGAGCTTCTTCAACCGTTGGATCATGTGCTTGGAGCCCTTGATCTTAGAGTTTAAAACCTTGGTGTTGAGCTTCTTAAGGCGGGTTTTAGAACTCCCTACCCCCTCTATTATAAGAACTTTTTAATCTTATTTTCATGTTGTTATTTCTCACTCTAAAATGTTCTCTTAGTATTCTAGTAGATGATATCGTGATCTAGAGCCTAAGTGATGGTGGTTATCATGCTTTATATGCTTGGAATCCAAAACTGTAAGGGTAGGTAATCAATTTTGGAGATGGGTGTGTAATAATGGTTTGACTCCTATGTCTTGATTTTGGTTTTGATCACATGCATGGGATTCGTGTCCCATGATGAAATATGGAGTTTAGGTTCTATTTTTGATGGATTAAACGTGGGTTCACCTCTTTTGCACAAGGTTCTTCTATGGTGGTTCTATATCATGAGGTTTTGGGTTTTTTGGTGATATTTTTTGTATGAAGTTTTCTCCTTGGAGACAATGGTCTTCCCTTGATGAAAATCTTCTCTCTTAATCTCTAAACATGGTATTAATGAGAAATATGATGTTATTATGAATTTAGGATTCAAGAATTTGGAGTATTCTAATGTAGATTACCTTTTTTCTTAAACCCTAAATTTGTGTAATCGTTTGATTACTTGAGGAGATCTTATCACATGCAATATAAGCTTTAGTTTTATGATCATGGTTTAAGTTCGGCCCTTATGTATTCCTTAGTGGCTTGGATGTTTTCCTCATGGATTATGGTTCAACCTTCTTTCTCCTGAGTGGTTTTTCTTGTTGTTCTCCTTGGTACTCATTTTAGGGTTTGATAATCTTGAACCTTGAGCTTGATCTTAATAATGCATGGTGTTCTTGTTGTTGGTTTTTATCTTGTTCAAGACAGTGGTATTTTTTTGTTGTTTGGGGTCAAATCATATGTTCTCTTGCTATTTTAGGGGTCGAGACCCCTTGGGTCTAGTTGGTCGAGTTGTACCCGATGTGTACTGATTACGACACCCTAGTTCTATTTTGGTTGCAATGTTGCATCGCGAGCATGATGTTGTTTTGCTTGATAAAAATTCTTTGGTTTGACCTTGTATCAATTGTGACGATATGTTTTTCCTCCTGATTGGGACACCTCATTTTGATCTGATCGTGATGTGATTCTTATCACGAGCATGCCATTGCATCGTGAGGATGGTTGGGTGGCACACTATACACACTGGTGCTCATGATACTACATTTGAGAGAGGTTGTAGTGCCCTATTTTTGTGTTGGCCACAATGCCATGTTAATGTGAGGTCAAGACAGGTGATGTAAGACGGTTGAGAAACCTTGATGAGTGGGTGGTCACGACCCATAGAGTTGGTGGTCGCAACATGTACATGGTAGGTGGTTGAGAACTATATGAGTGATGTGTTATGGTCATAACACATGGGTTAGGTTGGTGGCAACACCAATGCTCCTTGAGTGGTAATGACCTAGATGGTAGTGGGTCATATGCATGTGAATGGTGTGGGTTAAAACCTATTCATTATACATGGTTAGCACACATACTTGAACACATGATGATACATGTATGGTACTATTTTGATAGCATAATGCTTAACCCTAAACATGATCCTTAACCTTTATATGTTCCAAGGAAGTGGGAAACTATGTACCTAGGGTTTGGTAATGTTGTATGATACAAAACCCTAACTTGGCTATTGTATGGAACTCTAAACCTAATATGAGAATGTATGATGCATTCACTTCCCTATTGGATTGGTTACTATGTTATGATGCTTTCTCTATCTTGTGTATAAACCCCTAACTTTGTAGGTGAAATGTAATGCTATATCATTACTAGTGCATGCTATGATGAGTATGATGTTATACAGGTTGAATAATCCTTTATGAGGCATGCTGAGACATTGTGATAAAAATAGGATATGAATGGGTCCTATGACCTAGCAGAGGCATATTTCTTAGCTGAGATGTTATTCCTAATAATGAGTTGAGGGATTGAAATCCCACTGTGATGTGACATTGGTGATAGGCTTGTGTGGCTGTGTGACAGTGATGATGGCCTTGTGAATGATAATTCTATAGTGCTATCTGATGATGTGGTAAGTTCACACCTTATACAGTTTAGATCTTCTAAAGTTGTATTGTACCCTGATTCTTGCAGAGTTTGTTATGTCTTTATATGTTGTAACTTGATTGATACTAAAAGACACTTAATTGATCTAACTAATCAAGTGAAACATTAATCATGTAGTTTTTCCTGGCCATAGATCCATGCTTGTGTCAGTCTTGGTGCTGGATGGTGAAATGAGTTCTCCCTCACGGAAGCTCAGAGTTGTATACTATTGAGTATATACATTCACAAGATTGGATGCGGGCCATATCCTGGTAGGAGTGCAGTTGTGGGCCATAGCTAAATGATGTGACTCAATGTATACTTTCATAGGATTATCTACGGGACATACCTTGGCAGTAGGGCAATTGTGGTTTGTATCTCCATTCACTAGAGTCGTGACCGTAAACAAGGTGAGCTAAGGTGTTCTTATGGATGGCCATACATGAGCTGATTCTTCAGTTGACTATATGTCATTGTTACTCTTGTGATGACCAAGAGGTGGTGGAGAGGTTGTGGATTCCAACTCTTCCATAGACCTTGTATGGCACCGTTAGTTGCCCTTCATAGGGGGTGGTTGGATTTGGGTGGTACAACTCAAATCCTCAGTGCATAATAAAAGATGTAGCATAGACATGTAGTGTATTTGTGTAGGATCAAATACAATAACATTGGTTGAAGCCTTGCCTTTCTTTTGTATATGTAATGACCCCGCCTCCTGGTAACCCCCAATTAAGGGAGACCTGAAGGTCAGAGTCATTATCCCAATTAACAGGATCAAAGGTTTGACAAATAATCAATAAAAATTACTAAATTCTACCAACTATACTGAAATATGGTAAAAATAAAACCTTTGCATACCTTTGAAAACTTGGATTTCTAAACTTTTATACATGAAGATACTAATCTAACTAATCCTCCTTTGCACGTTAATTCTCATTTAATTCCACATATGTCACTTTACTATTTGTTCTTTTCATTTGTACCTAAAACGTCGACAAACAAAACATCAGTCAGCAAGAAGCTGGTATCTGGGGGAAGATAATAATGTGCAACTATGCTAACAATGTAATCATTCAATTAATCATTTAACAATCAAGATTACATTTTAAGCCATACTACTAAATCCTTACCTATCCCCCAACTATGTGTTGTCCCTGCAGTGGACTTGTGTGCTACGTCTCTTTTAGGTAGTTTCTTACCCCCATGGTCCTACCTTACGGGTAGCCAATACATAGGGTAATAGAGTCACATGGTACTACCCAAAGGTAGCCCAATATCTAACTCAAAGTGACTTGATGGTCCTACCCCATTGGTAGCCATGTACTAAGTCATCCAATGACCTGATGGACCTACCCCATAGGTAGCCATGTACTAGGTCAACTATTAAGCCACAGAGGGGACCAGGATCTGAGCTAGTAAGCACATATCTTATGTGATAGTCATATCCACATTATAGTTTGCATGAATTAAATTCATCCAACAATTAATTCATGACATCGATGAAAACTTCAGAAAACCTCGAAAAACTAACTCAAGATATTCATAAGCGTAACCACATACCTATTTTGAAGATTAAGCAATTCCAATCCAGGAAAGCAATCCAAGCAAGCAATTCAACAATCACATAATTCTTAAAAAGAATATGTACTCTATTTACTACACACTTTATCAAGAATCTATTTTATTGACTTGGATTCACTTTCTAGGGTTTCTAATCCGAACTATGGTTTCATTAATATTCATTAGGGTTTCTTAGATCAATTTCTCAAACTTTATCCCTTTTAGGTCAAAAAACCCTAAAATACTTGTTCTACTCATATAAACCCTAATTGCTCACATTATCCATTTTAATGGTCTTTTATATTCAAATTGATTTAGGATCATCATGTCTTAACTTTATTCACGATTTGAATATTTAAAGCCATTAGGAGTTGCATTTACCAATATTAGGGTTTCAAGGTCCATTAAAGCATATTCATGCACATGAAACTCGAAATTAAACTAATTACACATAAAGATCATCCTTTTCGATCTTAAAGTATATTTTTATAATCAACAGGTTAATATCAATATTAAACATCCATTTAACCTTTCCCAAGTCATTAATCGCCAAAGATTTGGCTTTTGTATTAATTAAACCATTAAAGATAGCCGCTTTACACACTTTTTGAATTACAATCAGAATCTGGCTTCAATTATATTTTTAATGGATTCCTTGAGTTCTCCTGATCAAAATTCATATATAACTTATCTAAATCCGAGCTACCAGCGATTAGTTATGAATTTTGTAAGGTAAACACATATGGACCAATAGGGAGGTGCCACGTAGGAAACTAACCCCTCCCATGTACGTACCTTGCAAGATGACTTCAGTTATAATGGAATGACTATTATACCCCCAGGCCGTAGCATGCTTCTTTACTTGCCGGAAGGGCATATCGGTCAAAAGTCGATATTCATCTCCTTCATTGCGAACCCTAGGTTGCCGCCTAGCAGGGCCGTCCATGGGGGGGGGGTTATCTCCCCCTCCCAAGGTCCGGTTTCCATCCGAGCTGGTCCATCATCCTTCCTCATCCTCCGTCGCACTCGGACAGTCCCTCAGTCGCGGTCGAAACAGCTGGCCTCAGGAGCAACTGGCCCACGACCCGCCGCCCTCCTGTAGGCGAGGTGCAGGTGACCAGGGTGAGGTCCTCTCATGAACCAACTACCATGGTTCCATCTGACATTGTAGAGGAGTCTGGACTCCCTTATCACTTCGTCCCTAGTCCAGCGTTGCTCCTGGGATCACTCCATCCCTCATGGTTGCGACAGAAAAGGTATGGGGTTTGAAGGGGGTGCACGATGCCTGGGAACATCCTGGCTGTGGGGTCTCCGGTCCCAACTCTTATATAGCCAAGGGTTTAAGAGTTCCACATACTCACAAGTCTACTTCTCAGCAAACAAAAGAGTCCTATTGCCCATACAACTACCATGCTTCTTTGGCGTGTAGTTGGTTGCTTAATTACATCTTTGCAAAAATAATATTTCTTGTTTAGTAAGGAATCCTTTTCATAAAGGGAAATATGAATATTACCTCTTTTACTCTCTTTATGATTGAATTTTAATTCCTTGGCCATGGAGAAAAATATATTCTCTTTTAGTAGAAAATACCTTCTTTTTATCAATACCTCATAATTCATTAATAATGTATCACATCATCATTTTATTTTGCAAATTTGGTATTTTCTCTTTCGTTCCTCTTTATTGGGGATTCTTGGACCCCAAGAAACTCTATTATTTCGAAATCCTTTTTATTGGATACTCATTATCCTTCTAGATGCATCTAAATGCATTATTCTTCATTATTTCTCAATACCTTGTTTATTTCTTATTAAAATAGTTCTTTTTGAAGATTTTTCTTTATTTCTCTTTTATTTTCCTCATTGGTATTCCTTTTATCATTAGGAATCCTTGGGATACGAAATTCCACTAAGGATAACTCAATTACACCTCTTTCCACTTATTTTCCACATTTTATCATTGTTTTCAATTTCTTTCTTAATAAAGAAATACTTAATTGTTCTTTTCTTTTCTTATTGCACTCTCTATGCAACTTTGGACTCTTTGGAATCCAAGAAACCCAAGAGGCATAAAATCCATCTTTGGATTATATTCTTTTGCCTTCTAGAGGTTTCCACATCTTTCTTTTCTCAAAAACTCAATTATTCATTTACTAATTGAATTTCCTTTTTATTTGGCCCAATAGCCAATAAAGCCCACAACACAATCATCAAGGCTATTGTAAACGAAATCCATTTATAAATTATATCATTAGTTGTTCCAATATCTTTAATATGAGAAATTACATTTCTCACCAAAGGAACCCAAAAATTGGGGTTGTAACATCCTTCCCCTCTTATAAGAATTTTGTCCTCAAAATTGCATCAAGCAAGCAAACAATTCAGGATAAGACTTTACCATGTCCATCATTGGCCCCTATGTGGCTTTACCCTACCCATAGCACTTCCAAAGAACCTTTATCATCACATATTCTTTTCTCTGAGTTCTTTCACCCTGGCGTCTATAAACTGCATAGGTGACTCACGTCATTTCAGCCTCCCTTGGGGCTCACTAGGTTCATTTCTCAGCACATGGCCTAGGTACCTCACATAGTGCTCTAAATTGGACACATGGAACTCATCACACATGACTCTATCCTGAGGGGTCAGGTCAAACATAGCCTTCTCTACCAACCCATCTCGAAAGGACCCATGTATTGGGGACTCGACTTTCTCAGTTATATCTCAGAGGGGTCGGATTTTCACATCACATATTCCCCCACAATGAACTGCATGTCAGTCTACTTTGCATCATCTTACGACTCATGTCGTCCCTGGCCTCCTTTCATCCATTACATGATCAAAGCGACTTCATCTACACACACTATGGTCCTTTTCTGACCCTTGCGAGGTCCATTCACCAACATCATATTAACGAAGTGGTGACCGACACAACCTCCTTTACAGAGCTTCTTTATGTCCCGATACTGGCTATGGTGGTTATCATCACATCTTACAAAGGACAAAATTTGTCTCTATCTATCACCATGAACGAGCACATATGCTCTCATCAGACCCTCTAGTCTGGATCATACTAATCTTTAGTTAGGGGTGATAAACTATACAAACATCAAGTTCTTCATGTACCTACGTCCACCTTATGGAAGTGAACCTTTATCTTATACTCAAGAACTTTTAAACCCACCTTATGGTGTAGTTGAACCATCTCTCTCATATGTAGTTCAACCCGATCTGTCCCTTGAAAGTACTCTTTCTTTCTCATGTCATCTAGGTAAGGCGATCTACCATAACCCACATTGCATCTTTGCCCTTCCTTGGTCTAGGGGACACTCATCACAACATCCATAGTGATGAACTCCCATTCCCTCTTGGGAACTCTTTATCCTTTATATCAATGCACTGGGTTACCGGTGCTCATCCTTCACCTTCTTTCATGCATGGCCACATGCCACATGCAACTTCATCTTAGGCATCTAAAGTCCTACTGTCACTTATTATCTTGATGGTACGGTGTATGGTGATCTTAAAATCATGATTTCCTGTATGTCATGATTCCTCAAATTCGATTCCTTGGAAACCCTAAACCACTCTCATCAAGGTTTCATTACCTTCTTATCCAAAGAAGTGTATCTGAGGTTCTATCACCATCCTTTCATTACATCAAGGACTAAACTGGCTAACCAAACAACCATTAACTTGTTCAACATATCTCGTTACATCTGAGTGTTAGACAAAACACATCTCCTTTCCAAACTTAGGGTTAGCCTAACAACCTCTTCTAGCCAAACTAGTCAGATATATCTCAACCAGAGCATTCATTACCACTTCACATCCTTAGGTATTAGGTAACATTGAAGACATATACTTCCATGCATTTCACTTGTCATCTCAAACTCAAACTCCAAGTCTATCTTCATTGAGCAGACTTTGAGCTCATCTTCTTGGTGATCAAACTCTACCTTGCATCACTTGCAAATTCTACATAGCTCACGATAAAACATTCTTACAAAATGATTACCTTAATACTCTTACCGTTTGTACTTATCCATGTATCATTCACTTCACAAGGGCACGTTATCATCTCTGTCCTCATTCCTCATGGCAACGTTCCAAATCACATCATCTTTACCCTTGGTGTATGGCATGCATAATGTCCTATCTCTCACTCCCATAACAAGAGGAAATAAGCATTTGGTGGCCGTCCAAACACAAAGTTCTTCTTGTTCCAAGAGTAGAGATGGTACATCCCACATTGCCAGTACACTTCCAAATTGAAGTTGAAACGTGCAACTTATGTCTCTACATCACCATCATCTTCATATCAAAGTTGCTTCCAGGGAAAACTGGTTTCGAACCTACTTGGGTTAGTACACAATCGTTGGTCATATCCTCTAGGTCTATAGGGTGTCGGCACTTTTGGGGTCATCCCTCTTCCCTTATGCATCCAGAGAGTGCACTACTCATCTGCCCTTTGGGTCCCATGAGTTCATGAAGGTTATCAATCTCCTAACCCATGGCCCTCAGACAATGATAGTTGTTACCTGCCAACCCTATGGTTATGTGCAACTAGGGAATTAGGCAACTCCTTCTTCCATCAGTCTTATCCCTACCTGACCCTAGGACAGACTTAGGATTCTAACATAGTGCATGTTCAACTTAGAACCTTACCCAAGCCCTTATCGTCTCTCTCTCTCTCTGCATTCATGGCTGACTTTCATCCCTTCATAGGGGTCATGGAAACCTACCTACCTTGGTCAGGCCCCATACGGGTTACCTCCATGGTAACACATCCACATGCACTTAGATATGGTTATCTATGGGTCTACATGTTCATTCTCATACCACGTACTTTTTGCTTAGCTTATCAAGATCCTATGAAACCTCTTTAGGTTACCTCAAAACTGGTATACACCCTACAAAAGGGTCCCTCTCCCAGGATGGGAGGAAACTACCACTCTTGACAACAAGGTCACAACTGTCCTTATGTTTAGGGTCTGCATCCACATGAGTATGCTTAACCCTAGCAAGCTTCTAGGTCACACTTGTTCTCATCCTCAACATTAGACCAACTTAGTTGTGAGGGATTCATCAAACATACCCTTAACTTAAGGGGTTTCTTTTTCCTCTACACATGCTCGAAGCTACAAAGACTCAAATCTCATCATGAACATCAGGTACACTGCTTCCCCTCTTAGGCCTAGGAACCCTAGGTTCACCTTTGGGTGTCCAACTGCATGCTCAATCTCTTTACCACGAATCAAGCATGTCCAAGGTATGTCATGTACTTCCATGATCCTTCTACTCGAGCAACGCTTCGGAGTTGAGTCTTCTTCCAGGACAACCAACTAGGTATTCAGTCTCACAACTGGTTACTTAAACCTCCTCAGGGTCTAAAGCACTCTTTATCTCATCCAACAGGTACTCACTTATACCATAGGTACCAGAAGCATCATCCTCTCTCTAGGGTTTGGTTTCTCTAAAGATAACCAAGATATCATTAGCCTCCAGGGTCAAGCATAAGGCAACTACTATCATCCACTTAGGTCGCATCATCCTCTACTCCCCACTGTTTCTCATGTCTCAGAATTTAAGCTTCCAACCTTCTTTCTTGAGTCATGCTTTCTCTCTCTAGAGCTAACTCCCCATCCAGCCTTACTACTATAGGTCCTCTCTCCATGAAGGATCAAGATCACAAGCATACTTATACATGGGTGATTCCTATGTTTAACTTATATTTGCTCGAGGTTATCCTTAGTTCTTTATGCTTATCTCATAAGCCATCCATCATGTCCTTATGACCACAATTTTAACTTATTGCTCGTACTACTGATGTACTCTAGGTGCAAGCTATATCCTACTTGCAACAGCCCATAAGGTATCTATAGGTTCTTCTCTAACCTCATCCATGAAGTAGCTATCTTTTGCTCAAACATGCACGACCCTTTCCAGGGTTGGGTCGCCAAAGGCACTGGGTCATCTAACCTCTCCTGGCTCATATGGAATCCCAAGGTGTGTCCATCAAACACCTGGTCTACCATGACATCTAACTCTTTGTGTCCTCTCTCTCTCTAACCTTCACTAGGGTTAGGGTTAACATCATCTTTAGAGGATGTGCCAGGTCTCTACCTGCAAGACTAACTCTCTCTACTCATCCTCCTGACAAGGAGGTCTATCCTCAGGTCTCCCCTGAGGGCATTAACAACTCGTGTCATACGACTTAAGCATGTATCTATTCTTTAGTTTGTGCTTAATCTATTAAGCTTATGTCCATGACATCTTATTTACATGATTTTCATTAATTTGGTGGAGGATTCCTTAGACCTTATTAACCTTACCCATACCTCAAGAGGGTGAGGAGAAGAGAGAAAACCCTAATCCTTAAGGTCCTTAACAGAATTTGAGTTGAGAAGGGATGAACAACGTGAGAGAGTCCTAAAGGTATCTTATTTCGAGTCATATCCTAAGACATCGGCCAGGCAATCACACAATCCGGGAGTCCTCACATTCTGACTAGCGGTGCGGAGGAAAATATTGCCATCCCCCGGAAGTGATCCTTTTCTAGACACCTCAATCTTTCAGACAATCCTCTAATAACTCCCTTGGTTCTATGGAATTTGTAAAATTTAATAATTATTAAAGATTAAGTGAGGAACCTATGCTCTGATACCAATTGTAATGACCCCACCTCCCGGTAACCCCCAATTAAGGGAGAGCTGAAGGTCAGAGCCATTATCCCAATTAACAAGATCAAAGGTTCAACAAATAATCAATAACAATTACTAAATTCTACCAACTATATTGAAATATGGTAAAAATAAAAACTTTGCCTTTTGAAAACTTGGATTTCTAAACTTCTATCCATGAAGATACTAATCTAACTAATCCTCCTTTGCACGTTAATTCTCATTTAATTCCACATATGCCACTTTACTGTTTGTTCTTTTCATTTGTACCTAAAATGCCGACAAATAAAACATCGGTCAGCAAGAAGCTAGTATGTGGGGGAAGACAATAATGTGAAACTATGTTAACAACGTAATCATTTAATTAATCATTTAACAATCAAGATTACATTTTAAGCCATACTACTCAATCCTTACCTATCCCCCAACTCTGTGCTATCCCTGTAGTGGACTTGTGTGCTACCTCTCTTTTAGGTAGTTTCTTACCTGCATGGTCCTACCTTACAGGTAGCCAATACATAGGGAAATAGAGTTGCATGGAACTACCCAAAGGTGGCCCAATATCTAACTCAAAGTGACTTGATGTTCCTACCCCATTGGTAGCCATGTACTAAGTCATCCAATGACCTGATGGACCTACCCCATAGGTTGCCATGTACTAGGTCAACTATTAAGCCACAGAGGGGACCAGGATCTGAGCTAGTAAGCACATATCTTATGTGATAGTCATATCCACATTATAGTTTGCATGAATTAAATTCATCCAACAATTAATTCATGACATCGATGAAAACTTCAGAAAACCTTGGAAAACTAACTCGAGATATTCATAAGCATAACCACATACCTATTTTGAAGATTGAGCAATTCCAATCCAAGCAAGCAATTCAACAATCACATAATTCCTGAAAAGAATATGTACTCTATTTACTACACACTTTATCAAGAATCTACTTTATTGACTTGGATTCACTTTCTAGGGTTTCTAATCTGAACTAAGGTTTCGTTAGTATTCATTAGGGTTTCTTAGATCAATTTGTCAAACTTTATCCCTTTTAGGTCAACAAACCCCAAAATACTTTTTTTACTCATATAAACCCTAATTGCTCAAATTATCCATTTTAATGGTCTTTTATACTCAAATTGACTTAGGATCATCATATCTTAACTTTATTCACGATTTTAATAATTAAAGCCATTAGGAGTTGCATTTTCCAATATTAGGGTTTCAAGGCCCATTAAAGCATATTCATGCACATGCAACTCTAAATTAAATTAATTCTGCAAAAGATCATCCTTTTCAATCTTAAAGTATATTTTTATAATCAACAGGTTAATATCAACATTAAACATCCATTTAACCTTTCCCAAGTCATTAATCACCAAAGATTTGGGTTTTGTATTAATTAAACCATTAAAGATAGCATCTTTACACACTTTTTGAATTAAAATCAGAATCAGGTTTCAATTATATTTTTAATGGATTCCTTGAGTTCTCGTGATCAAAATTCATATATAACTTATCTAAATCCGAGCTACCAACGATTAGTTATGAATTTTGTAAGGTAAACACTTATGAACCAATAGGGAGGTGCCACATAGGCAACTAATGCCTCCCATGTACGTACCTTGCACGCGGACTTCATTTATAATGGAATGACTATTATACCCCCAGGCCACATCATGCTTCTTTACTTGCCGGAAGGGCATATATGTCAAAAGTCAATATTCATCTCCTTCTTTGTGAACCCTAGGTTGCCGGCTAGCAGGGCCAACCACGGGGGGGGGGGGGGTTTATCTCCCCCTCCCAAGGTTCGGTTGACATCCGAGTTGGTCCCTCATCCTTCCTCATCCTCTGTCGCACCCGGACAGTCCCTCAGTCATGGTCGAAATGGCTGGCCCTAGGAGCAACTGGGCCACGACCCGCCACCCTCCTGCAGGTGAGGTGTAGGTGACCAGTGCAAGGTCCTCTCGCAAACCAACAACCATGGTTCCATCCGGCATTGTAGAGGAGTCTGGACTCCCTTAGCACTGTATCCCTGGCCCAACGTTGCTCCTGGGATCGCTCCATCCCTCATGGTTGCAACAGAAAAGGTATGGGGCTGGAAGGGGGCGCACGACGCCTGGGAAGATCCTGGATGCGGGGTCTCGGGTCCCAACTCTTATATAACCAAGGGTTTAAGAGTTCCACCTACTCACAAGTCTGCTTCTCAGAAAACAAAAGATTCCTATTGCCCATACAACTATCATGCTTCTTTGGCGTGTAGTTGGTTCCTTAATTGCATCTTTGCAAAAAGAATATTTCTTGTTTAGTAAGGAATCCTTTTCATAAAGGGAAATACGAAAATTACCTCTTTTACTCTCTTTGTGATTGACTTTTAATTCCTTGGCCACGAAGAAAAATATATTCTCTTTTAGTAGAAAATACCTTCTTTTTATCAATACCTCATAATTCATTATAATGTATCACATTATCCTTTTATTTTGCAAATTTGGTATTTTCTCTTTCTTTCCTCTTTATTGGGGCTCCTTGTACCCCAAGAAACTCTATTATTTCGAAATCCTTTTTATTGGATACTCATTATCCTTATAGATGCATCTAAATGCATTATTCTTCATTATTTCTCAATACCTTGTTTATTTCTTATTAAAATAGTTCTTTTTGAGGATTTTTCTTTATTTCTCTTTTGTTTTCCTCATTGGTATTCCTTTTATCATTAGGAATCCTTGGGATACGAAATTCCACTAAGGATAACTCAATTACACCTCTTTCCACTTATTTTCCACATTT
This sequence comes from Alisma plantago-aquatica, assembly GCA_963693085.1. Taxonomy (NCBI): domain Eukaryota; kingdom Viridiplantae; phylum Streptophyta; class Magnoliopsida; order Alismatales; family Alismataceae; genus Alisma; species Alisma plantago-aquatica. The sequence goes on along the minus strand of OY856414.1, from coordinate 423,132,843 downwards.
TATCATTGTTCTCAATTTCTTTCTTAATAAAGAAATATTTAATTGTTCTTTTCTTTTCTTATTGCACTCTCTATGCAACTTTGGACTCTTTGGAATCCAAGGAACCCAAGAGGCATAAAATCCATCTTTGGATTATATTCTTTTGCCTTCTAGAGGTTTCCACATCTTTCTTTTCTCAAAAACTCAATTATTCATTTACTAATTGAATTTCCTTTTTATTGGGCCCAATAGCCAATAAAGCCCACAACACAATCAACAATGCTATTGTAAACGAAATCCATTTATAAATTATATCATTATTTGTTCCAATATCTTTAATATTAGAAATTACATTTCTCACCAAAGGAACCCAAAAATTGGGGTTGTAACAATATAGTTCTATGGTTAGAGAATATACATGTTCTTCACATTCCTTTTTAGAATATTAATTGCTCTACTTATATCATTTAGTTGAATCTACTTATCTATTAATAGTATAATCTCCTATGTTAGCTTTCTATGCTTTTTATAGATGTTAGCAGAGAGTTATAACTGTCACTGGGATGTTTAGTCTCACCCTGTGGGTTTCCACATCTTTTAGGTGGACGTGCATGCTGGGATAGAGATCATGTTCTGAGGCAGACATGCTGAGGTGTTGTAGTTGTTGGATCATGGATATGTAGCTAGTGTCTAGTAATAGAGTCATATGTGATGTCCCTGTACATTCGGGTCCTTGGGGGTGTTTTATGGACATTGTACGTTAGATTGTGTTTTTGGACATATATGATGACTATTCAGATGTGATTTGTGTATGTGAACAAGTTATCACATGTAACAAGTTGTGGCTAGATAGCCAGTAAACTATGTCATGTAACAACTTTTGATATGAATGAAATACAAGTGGCTCCAATTAGTGGTTTCATACATGATGAGTTAAGCCTAATTCATGGTTATAAAATCACCTTTAATTTCATGTATTTGTTTGTAATATGCTTGCTTAGTGTTAATTTCATGTTTGGTTTTGAGTAATCTCACTCTGTGTCAGAAAGGGTGTCGCATTTGGTGGTGTCATAGCTCTAGGTTCGCTAAGTCTATAGGGACACTAGGACTAGGACTAGGACTAGGATGGTGTCTAAGTTTCGAACATGACCTAAAACATGGTGCATACTACCTCATCTCAGTACTTGAGTGCCCAGGCCAAGTATTCAAATATTGAAGGAAAGGTGAGTATGGGGCTCTTAGGTTGCTTTCTTTCTGATTACTCTGATCAAGTAGTCATTTTGAACAGCCTAAAGAGAATAATTAAACATGAATCATGGTAATAATACCTTCATCTTGATCTAAAGAATGACTAAACTACATCATAACCTATCATAACTTAAATGACTAATAATTATAAGAGAATAATATGACACTTTAAAAATTGGATTTGAACAAAATTAAGCTATAAGAGATCCCTGAAGTGGTAATTCCAAGAAGTTTCTAATGTAAAAGACATATTAATATGTGTTAATAAAGTAAGTCAAGGTGTAAAACTTGCATAAGATGGAGATAATTCATGAGATAGGTATGACAAAAGGAGATAAATGAAAATAATGATGAACTAATACAGTGGAATCTGAGCAAACCTCATACCAACCTATGTGAATAAGTAAGTTCGAAAATGCAAATCTTTATATATATTAAAGATTTAAAGAGGGATGGCCTCTTCTTAATGAAAGAAATATGAAATATGATGGTCTACCTCTTTATGGGGGTGGAAAACGTGATAAAATAAAAAAACGTACATGAGAATGATGAATAATAACCAAAAAAGATGTGATGAGATGTTTTAACCATAATAATTCCTATGTTGATAGCAAGGAAGCCAAGGTAAAAATGGTAAGATGCCATATAATAAGTTGTAAATCTGTATAGTGACAAAGAAAGTTGGTAACCCCTTCCCTTGTTAGTTGGACAAGTTGGATTGCTAAGGCAACCACTAGTAAGATTAATGTTGAGTTTGTAGATTAGAGTGGTACAATGGAAGCATGGTGGGGCTATAACCCATAGGTCCTATGATATCATCAAGGTATAGAGGAAGACACGTGGGAGCTTGAGGAAGTGATGGGGAGGAAGTACCCCTCTCTTTTCTCTTAGGATTTTAGGGGCGAAATCCATGTTAGGGGTTTATGGCTTGTAAGAACCCTGACCTGGGTCTTGGGGTAACCCTATTTGTTTGGCTTATGTAAGTTTCTTAGAACCTTGTTGTAATCTTTTGATATGTAATTAGGTCTTGTGGAGAGCTTAAGTTTCAAGTTTGATCTGGTTTAGATGTTGTTTGTGATTTATGTGCTAGTTTTGGTGCATATTACAATTTACCCAAAGTAGGGGTTGATGTGCATTTTTTCACCTCTAGAATGTTTCTTCTCTTTCTTGTAATCATCTAGGGCATAGAGAAAAAAGTGGGGTCCTTGTTTGAACCTTGGTTGAGGAGTGCCACCCTTAGTGGTGATTAGGGTTTCTATGAGGGTTGAGTGTCTCGACCTTTATATATATATATATATATATATATATATATATATATATATATATATATATATATATATATATATATAGTGTGTTGTCTCAACCTAGGTCACGACCTAGGTTGGTTTGGTGGGTTTTGTGGTACAGACACCCCTCTAGATGAGAAAGGCCATGACCAAGGTGGTCTTGGGTCGAGATGGTTGTCCTCTTATAGGATGTCTTGACTTAGGGTTTGAGGTGGTCCCTTGTCTCGACCAAGTGGTGATGGTGGTGTATGTGTCATGACCATGGATCGTGAACCATGGGAGCATCACAACTGTGACCATGATGATGAGAAAGGTGGTTGAGACCCAACCTAGAGTGTATCACCATGTCTTGCATGTTAGGCTAGAATGGTTGCATGTTGGTCTTTTGAGTGGACAAGTGTCCCTTTGGTACCTTGGAGTGTTGACACATTATCCCATGCCTTCTGTCCCATCTTACACCTATATAATCCCTTATCTCTCCATGTTTATAACCCTTTCGGCCCTCCATCTATTTCCTTTTCTTTTTCCTATTCTTGGAGCTTGGTGGAGCAAGGAGATCTAACCTTTGAGATTGGGGACCAAATTCTTCTTGCATGTGATGCTTGTGGTGACCATATCCCATCTTCAACCCTTGGTAAGTGTTTATCTTCCTTGATGGCATTTATATTGACCTCCTACTTCCATCTTCCTCTCTTTTCTCGACCCTATACCAAGGTTCCTCCATGGTGGTCGTTTTGGGAGAGAAATTCCTCATCACAAGGGTCATAGACCATGTTTTGACAAGGTAGACCCAAGTGTGAGAAGGGTTTCTTCTCTCTTTCTCCCTTTCTCTTTTGGCTCGGCCTAGAGCTTTTTGGCTCTCTTTTCTTGGATGATCTTTGACCTTGGTGTCTTCTCCTTCGTGAGGTGATCTTGTGGCTGAGAGTGGAGCTTTTGATGGAGCTTCTTCAACCTTTAGATCGTGTAACAACCCCACTCCTTGGTAACCCCCAATTAAGGAAGACCAAGAAGCTAGAGCCGCTATCCCAAAATAGGATCAATGGTTTTGTAAATAATAAAAAAAATTAATAAATTCTACTACAGACTAAGCTTGAAATGGGATAAAAATTTACGTTTTCCATAACTTTCAAACATAGGAGTTTGGAACCATACCCAAAGTAGAGTTCTACATAACTAAATCCTCCAATTTTTATTTAGCTTTATTCTTCAAATATCACGTTAATTGTCTGTCCACTTTCAAGTATTCCTAAAATGTCGTCAATCAAAACATCAGTCGGTATAAAGAGTATACTAGTATGTTGTGGCAACCAAAACCTTGCACATATATTGTAACAACCTATTCACATCAAATATCTATTAACAATCACGATTACATTTTTATTATAACTTCCCAATCGATTTTACTAATCCTCTGGTATACCCTCTCTTTGGGTTTAGTCCTTGCAATGGACTTCAGGCTACCTTCTCCATCTTGAGCTTGGTACCTTGTGGGTCACCTCTCTAGGTGCACTGTAATCTTCCCATCTAGGGCTTGACTACTTATGACCTTCCCTCAAGGGCTTTATCATCATAAATCATAAATATTAAATCCATAGATGGTATGCAGGTTCGGGAAAGTCATAAATAATTATATTATGATAGTCATAGTCACTTTATAGATTGTAGGAAATAAAGTCATCCAAACATTTAATTTCAAGCACTTGGTAAATCCTCAGAAATCATTTTGAAACTAAAGGGAGTAATCATAAATATAACAATAGACCTGATTTGGAGATCTTAAAGAATCAATCAACCTATCCAATCCAATCAGGCAGTCCAATCAACCAATCTAGCAAATCACCCAAGCAATTTGAATCCTTAAAAGCATATATTACCTAATCATTACATGCTCTTCTTAAATCCTTTTTTTATTGACTTGGGAATCCATTCTAGGGTTTCTAAGTTAAATTAGGGTTTCCTTAGGATCTCTTAGATCTATTTCCAAAACTTTACCTTTTTAGGTCAACAAAACATAAAACAACTTTTCTATGCATTAAAACCCTAATTACTCAAATTATCTATATTCATGTTCCTTTATTATTAATTTGTCTTAGGATCATCATATCTTTGTCTTATACAAGGATTTTTGAAATAAAAAACATTAAAAGTCATATTCACCTAAATTAGGGTTTCTAAGCCCATTAATGCACATCATATACATGAAACCCTAAATTGAGTCGATTAAGCCCAAAGATTATCTTTTTAGATCTAAATCTTCCTTTTATTTACAATAGGTTAATATAAAATTAAACTATCCAATGAACGTTACTAAATCCCATCATCATCAAAATTAGGGTTTTCCATTCATAAATTTATTAAAGGTAACAACTTTAGTTACTTTTCAAATTGTAAGTAGATTCATACTTCAATTAAATTTTTATTGAATTCCTTGAGTTATCTTGATCAAAATTCATATATTATATGTCTTGATTACCATCATTAGTTATTATTTTAGGAAGATAAATTACCTTTCCACCAATGGGACACCGCCTCGTCACCATTGCGGCCCCTTTTCCTTTTCCACATGGATCGGAAGAAGCCAATGGTCCTCAGCCACACTGGCAGTTCGCTCCATGTGGGCAGGGTGTCAGGCCAAGAAGGAAAGACCTTACTGCTCTTATGCCCTTGGGGTTAAGGCCTCGTGAGCTAGAGGGTAGACTGGTACTTCTATCCTTTCTTGTCTCCTACCTCTATTCACTTCCTGCTCATGAGCGCAGGTCCTAGGTCAGTCAATCGGGCAGTTGACTTGGAGCATCAGGGTATCAAAGGGCAGAAATCAGTGCGCCACCCTTTGCAAGACTGAATCAAACCTGATGGTGGTCTTAGATGCATCAAATAGGTAGGAACAAATGCACATTGAGGTATCACTCACCAGTGGTGAAACGGGGGATGGTGTCCACTCTGAAGTAGGAAATTAGAGGTAAAGCAGTGCCCTCCGTGGAGTTGGGGTTGTGATCCCTCTCGTTGGTCTCTTAGTTGGGGCTGGAAAGCCTTATATAGGCATGACCATGACATGTTGGCTGCTTGTAGAGTCTGATCCCTTCTGGGATTTGGGGAAATCCCATCCTCACATGGAAATAGGGAAACCAAGGATTGTCGGGCTTGGTTTCTTCTCCCTAACCTATTAGAGAAATTCCCATACTCACACATTGATTGTGTGCATAGGAAATCGATCAGGAAGTATCCACTTACTGTTCCCCTTTCCTGATCCTAATTGAGATGGGTGAAGGTATAGCCACCTTTGGATCTCAGATCTGACGACTATCATGCTATGCACTAAAGCGATAGCCTAAATTGATTTGGAAATAATTGTGACATTTAATGTTATCCTCTTCACATTAGGAAGACTTACAAAATTCATATCTCCTAATCCGCTTATTCTTTTAATCCCAAATTTTAAAGGAAAGTCCATAATGACATAAAACTACTTGTGTGACAAGTTTGGGACTGAAATTTGAAAGTAAAAGACTTTTATTCATGTGAAAGTAATTACTTAAAAAGGCATATTTTATTCAGATTTTCTCTCTCTTTCCCTTCTATTTCCTTTTTTTAGATTCTTTTTACCATTATTAACCAAGTAGATTCGAAACCTAATCCATGAAGTTCATTCACACCACTTTCTAGAGAATTCCACATGATCCACATTATTATCTTAATTTCTTTTCTTTTATTATGCATTATTAGATTTCCTTCATCTTTTCTTCCCTTTTTATCATATTGGACTCATTAACTCAATAGGGTCCACAAAATCATATTTTTAAAGGAAATATTATCAAAGAAATCCATTCATTACACAAAAATCATACAATTTTCACAATCATACATTTTATTGGGGAAATTACATTTCAAACCATATAAACCCAAAAATTGGGGTTGTAACAGATCATGTGCAAGGAGCCCTTCATCTTGGAGTTTGAAACCATGGTGTTGAGACTCTTAAGGTGAATTTTATAACTCCCTACCCCCCTCTATTATTAGCACTTTTAATATTATTTGCATGTTGTTGTTTCTCACTCTAAAATGTTCTCTTAATATGCTAGTTGATGAATTCATGATCTAGAGCCTAAGTGATGATGGTTATCATGATTTATATGCTTGGGATCCAAAACCCTAAGGTTAGGTAACTGATTTTGAAAATGGGTGTGTAATAGTGGTTTACCTCCCATGTCTTGATTTTGGTTTTGGGTCACATGAATGGGATTCGTGTCCCATGATGAAATATGGAGTTTAGGTTCTATTTTGGATGGGTTAAATGTGGGTTCACCTCTTTTGCACTAGGTTCTTCTATGGTGGTTCTATATCACGAGTTTTAGGGTTTTTGGTGATAGTTTTTGTATGAAGTTTTCTCCTTGCAGATGATGGTCTTCCCTTTATGAAAATCTTCTATTTTAATCTCTAAACATGGTGTTAATGAGCTATATGACATTACTATGAATTTAGCATTCAAGACTTTATAGTATTTTCATATAGATTAACCTTTTTCTTAAACCCTAAATTCATGTAACTATTTGATTATTTGCAGTTTGAGGAGATCTTAGCACATGCGGCATAAGCTTTAGTTAATGATCATGGTTTAAGTTCAGCCATTCTATTTTCCTTAGTGGCTTGGATGTTTTCCTCATGGGCTATGGTTTGGCCTTCTTTCTCCTGAGTGGTACTGCTTGTTGTTCTCCTTAGTGCTCATTTTAGGGTTTGATAATCTTGAACCTTGAGCTTGTTCTTGATAAAACCTGGTGTTCTTGTTATTGGTGTTTTTCTTGGTCAAGACAATGGGATTCTTTTGTTGTTTGGGTTCAAATCATATGTGCTTTTCACCTTTTAGCGGTCGACACCCTTTATGTCAAGTTGGTCAAGTTTCACCCCTTGTGTACTGATTGCGACGCCCTAGTTCTATTTTGGTCACAATGTTGTTTTTCTTGATTACGACACATCAATTTGGCCATGTTTCGATCGTGACAATCCATTTTTCCTTCTGATCAGGATGCCTTCTGTTGATCTGATTGTGATGGGATGCTTGTTGTAGGTGTGATGTTGTGCCATGAGGATGGTCACAATACCATGTTCTATCATGGGTGAGATGCTATGCATGCTGGTGCTTGTGATGCCACATTTGAGAGTCATTGTAACACCGTGTTTCTATGTTGGCCGCGACGCCATGTTAATGTGAGGTCAAGCCATGTGTCTTAAGATGGTCGAGGCACCTTGATGAGTGGGTGGTCATGACATATACATGGTATATGGTTAAGACCTATATGAGTGATGTGTTACAATCATAACACATGGGTTAGGCAGGTCGCTACACCTATGCTCCTTGAGTGGTTGTGACCTAGATGGTAGTGGGTCATATACATGTGAATGGTGTGGGTTAATACTTATACATCATACGTGGTTAGAACACATACTTGAACACATGATGATATGTGTATGGTACTATTTTGATAACATAATGCTTGACCCTAAACATGATGCATAACCTTTATATGATCCAGGGAAGTGGAAAACTATGTACCTAAGTTTTGGTGATGTTGTATGATACAAAACCCTAAACTGGATATTGTATGGAACTCAAAACCTAATATGAGAATGTATGATGCATTCACTTCCCTCTTGGATTGTTACTATGTTATAATGCTTTCTCTATCTTGTTTATAAACCCCTAACCTTGCAGGTAAAATGTAATGGGATATCATTGCTAGTGCATGGTATGATGAATATGATGTAACACATGTTGAATAAGCCTTTATGAGGCATGCTGAAACATTGTGATAAAAAGAGGATGTGAATGGGTCCTATGACCTAGCAGAGGCATATTTCTTAGCTGAGATGTTATTCCAATAATGAGTTGAGGGATTGAAATCCCACAGTGATGTGACATAGGTGATAGCCTTGTGTGGCTATGTGACAGTGATGATGGCCTTGTGAATGACAGTGCTATAGTGCTATATGATGATGTGACAAATTCACACCTTATACGTTTTGTATGTTCTGAATTTGTACTATACCCTCATTCTCATAGAGTATGTTATGGATTTATACGTTGTAACTTGATTGATACTAAAAGACACTTAATTGGTCCAACTAATCAAGTGAAACCTTAATCATGTAGTTTTCCCTAGCCATATATCCATTCCAATGCCAGTCTTAGCGCTAGATGGTGAAACGAGTTCTCCCTCATGGAAGCTCAGAGTCATATACTATTGAGTATACACATTCATAGAATTGGCTACAGGCCATACCCTGGCAGGAGTGCGACTGCGGGATGTAGCTCAATGATGTGACTTAGTGTATACTTTCATAGGTTTGACTGCAGGTCATACCCTGATAGGAGTGCAATTGCGGGTCATATATCAATTCACTAGCATCGTGACCTATACCATGGTGGGCTAGGGTGTTTTTATGGATGGCCATGCATGAGATGATCTTCAGTTGACTATATGTCATTGTTACTCTTGTGCCGACCAAGCGGTGGTGGATAGGTTGTGGATTCTGGCTCTTCTATAGACCTTGTATGGCCTCATTGGTTTCCCTTCATAGGGGACAGTTGGATTTGGGTGGTACAACTCAAATCCTCAGGGAATAATAAAAGATGTAACACAACCGTGTAGTGTATTTGTGTAGTATCAAATATAATAACATTGGTTGAAACCTTACCATGCTTTTTTATAGTAATATGGATAAAAAATATACATTTTTTCATATTCCTTTTTAGAATATTAATTGCTCTACTTATGTCATTTAGCTGAATATACTAGTATAATCTCCTGTATTAGCTTTTTGTGCTTTTAATAGATATTTGCAGAGAGTTATAACTCTCGTTGGGATGCTTAGTCTCACCCTGTGGGTTTCCACATCTTTTAGGTGGATGTGCATGATGGGATAGAGATCGTGTTGCTGAGGCATACATCCTGAGGTGTTGTAGCTATTGGATCATGGATATGTAGCTAGTGTCTAGTAATAGAGTTTTATGTGTCATCCCTATATGCTCTGGTCCTTGGGGGTGTTTTATGTATGTTGTACACCGGTTTAAGTTTTTGGACATACACAATGATGGTTCAGATGTGATTTGTGTACATTAAGATGTTAGGACATGTAACATGTAGTGGATAGATAGCTAGTGAACTATGTCATGTAACAACTTTTGATATGAATGAAATACAAGTGGCTCTATTTATGGTTTCAGACGTGATGAGTTAAGCTTGATGCATGGTTACGAAATCGGTTTTAATTTCCTATGTTTTTCATTAATCCTCTTTCTTAGTGTCAATTCCATATTTGGTTTTGAGTAATATAATTTTATGTGATAAAGGGTGTCACAGATAAGGACTCGGTGCCTGCCAGGATCAAGGTTGACAAGCATTATACCTGACGAGTTTTTCTTGTCGGCCAATAAATAGCCCTCTCTTGCTCACCTCTCTCACTTTTTTTGGCAATCTTCAGTGTATTTGGATGAGAATTTTTAGAGAGTGGTGATCAATGAGAGTTCCTTGAATATTAGGATCTTAGGGTTTTCATGGATGTATGTTCTTGGATCAAGGTTCCTAGGACTAATCTCAAGTTGTTGATCTTAAATCTCACTTCCTTTGAGTAAGTTTCTTATTCTCTTGCTCATTTTCTTACTATTCATCACTCCCCTTCCCTCATGTGGCCTAGTTCTTTTGATTTCTAGTGATTTCTTAGTGTTTGCTTGGTAGAACCTTATGCATGGAGGTTGAGCTCTCTTGTTTTCTTCTTCTTTGCTCTACTTTCACTCTTCTCATAGAGGAAGAGGGCGTTTTAAGATGAGTTGGAGCATTTTTGCTAATTTCTTATTCTTCTATCTTCATTTTTTATCTCTAACTGGGAAATTTATATACTTCAAAGCATTTTTTGCCTACTATGTGCTAGCATGTCCTTGAATATTGCTCTTGAAACTCATAATCAATCTAAAATGGGCATTTTTAGTGTTGTTTTGTACAACATAATGATGATCCATGCATATTAACTATAGTCCAGACTCTATGAACATTTTTCTATTGATCTTTGGACTGATCATTTAGTAAAAATGGTCTAAAATTCATAATCTTGAGGTAAAGGCTCATAAGAATGTACATGTGTGTTGTTGTAGTACCCACACTTTAAGTCTTGTTGTATATAGGTTAGGTTGTGATGGCTATTATTCTTTTATCTATTGTTTTTATTATGTAATGATGATTGGGGCGAAACACTAATTTTCATGATATCCCATCCAAGTTGTAACATTGAATGTTGAAGATACTCCAAAATATTGTATGGTCTTAGGATGTATCATTATAAATCAGTTCCATAAATTTCATATCATCTGAGGTTATGGTGACATCTAGTTATTCTGTAAGACCTTTAGGGTGTTTTATGTAACTTGATTGATGCAATAGAAAAGCACCTAACTAGATTAATTAAAAGGTGAAACTTTAATCATTATGGTTTACTAGATAGTGAAATGAGTATCCTAAAAGGAACTCAAAGTTGTATACTCTTGAGTATATGCGGTTGCATGGTGTGTGAGACCCCGTTACACAAAACAAGATTACTCAAAACATAAAATACAATCAATCACTAATTAATCACATACCCCAAAATATGGGTAAATTAAAATTGATTTCAACGTCAGCACCTTCTGAGAAACATTTGCATAAGACCCCGACGTCTTTCTTTTATCCATACTAGGCCAAGAATTTGATACACATATTCTATTGCCTTAGCTACGACATATATACACAGGAGAAAAATATTCATATATGCCACACAGACAAGCATTAACATTCTAACAAAAGTTCAATTTGTTTGAAACACCATATATAAACTTTTCCTGCCCGGACTTGAGAGTACATGGATGACTCTTGGACACACTAGACATCTAATCAACTTTCTCAAAGATTCATTACTATAACTCCTCTTTGCTGCCACATGTTTGTTTTCGTCACTTCTGATTACCTAAAAAAAGTGTGGTGAACCACAAGAGTGAGACCCATGTCCCAGCAAGAGATATAATCTTCAACAACGTTTATTGATTACAACATTTTTAAGTAATTAAGCAGTTGGGCAATTTAATCATATATAACAAATATGATCAGCAGTACTGATGATTAACAAAATACATAAAGGAGCAGATAATAACTATCATCATTAGCCAGACTATCATCCTTTATCTTATTGATAATATAAGCAATTTAGTAGCATATGCATATCTAGCATCATGAGCAAGTCTAGTAACATAGCATAGCTAACAACATGATCATGTCTAATTGGTTGAACATATCAACGTCATAAGAATAGAAAACAACATAGGCAAAACTATTTGGATAAGCATGATTAGCAATATATGCATCTCTAGTTACAAAGACCTGGCTAGCATGATAAACATAACTAACAACATGAGATAGCTAGCATCATGATTATAATTAGTAGTAGAAGCATAGTTATCAAGATAATCATGGCTACTGTATGTACGCATATACAATCTTAAGCATATCCACAACATAAGTATATATACTCTCTCTTAATTGCACTAAGCATCATATTTATGTAAAGATAACAAACAAGGGTTATCATCCAATGTGAAATGTTGTGTACAACCCTAAAAAAATATGCTACATGGCTATATTACGTCTTTTATTATGCCCTGAGGAATTTGAGGATACCACTCAAAATCCAACTGACCACTACTAAGTCAAAATTAGTGCCATACAAGATCTAGGAAGAGCCGAACTCCTAAGATCTTCTCCGCCCCCGGTCATTACGGGTCCGCCACAGTGACACATAAGGTCATGCTTCTAACAACCTAGTCCATCCTTGGTATAGGTCATGACACTAGTGAAAGGAGGTGGGTACTCATACCCTACCATCCGAGGTACAACCACAGTTGTCCTCCCATTTTTTAACATATATAATCACCGAGACACGACCGTAGTTGTTCTCAATCACATCATATGTATGAGGCATGACCATAGACAACCTCCACAATTTGCATTGTGGATGACAAGGATATATCCTCAACTTGCCACCCCCACTGACAAGAGTTCTAGTGTCAGTATATAATTATTTATGACCATACAATGCAAGTTCAACTTATCATCCTAAAAAAAGAACTGACAAGAGTTCTAGTGTCAGTATATAAAAAAAGGCAATGTATCCATCCTTAATTTATATACTGACACTAGAACTCTTGTCAGTTCTTTTCTCAGCATCAAAAGAAATGCTGACGCTGGAAGCTTTCATTCCATACAAGCAAACATCATTCATAGTCAACCTTGTTAGAGGTTAAAAAACAACACTATCTTCACCTTACTAGGATTTACACAACCTACTTAGAATACATATCATGATCCCATAAAGAAATTTAATCAACCCCATCTCACTCTTGTTCAACTTGTTCTCATAGCTATTGCTGCTTCGGCAACCCTAAGGTTTTTGAAGAAATATTGATTATATTTTTTACCATATTTGAAATACTTTGACATGCCATCATTCAAAGATTTCTACAACTTGTAAGACATTACTTGAACACTCTGTTCCTCCTATTCATAAATTCTATTGGTATATTGGTTAGTCTAAAGGACATACCTATAAACACGTCATGGTCATGTGAATTATGTCATCCAATCTAAATCTTATGTATTGATATTTGATCATAGGTTTATCTTAAAGGAACACAATATCACATATCTATTAACCAACAAACCATCTATCCTTGATAGTGGTCTTTCCCAACTATCATTGAACCATACACAACATTATAGAATCACTTTTGTTTTTCCTTCCAAACAACATTTAGAGGGTCATCATCAACTCTCTCTCCCTCTCTCTATATGGAAGAGGAATGCTTGGAATGTTCATTTAATAAACATCTCCAACCTTCTCATATTTCTCATATTATTAATACATCTTGGATACTAGGATTCATTACCTTGGTATCCACCTCATGTGCTATAAGCAACTCACATCCTTATATCATCTAATTTTACCAACATAACAAATATCAAGACATATAAGAGGAGTCTTCCTAATTATTGGAAGGCTCAAAAGCAAAATCATCACAAACTTTATGATCTTGGAACCATAGTCCAAAAAACCTTATGCTATAATAAGCTATCCACCCTCATGTTTACGATGAATCCACACATACCAAGTGGCAATGATCCACTTGAAAGTTGTTCCCTAGAAAGGAAAGACACAAAGGGAAACACACTTTCCACATCATAGAAACATCGTTCAACGACCACTAGCAAAAAGGTAACCAATTCTATTTTCATTATTCATGTTACAACTTCTTATGTATCATTTTACCTTTTTCATTTTGGGTTCCTTGCCATTAGCATAGGAATCATCGTGATTAATGTATCTCATTACTTCTTCCTTGATGTCTATTTATCACACTTGGGTATGTTCTCTTATTTTATTATATTTTTCAACCACTTATCAACAGGTAAATACTCATATTTCACATTTACTTCATTAAATCAGTATCATCTCCCTTAATTTCTTTCACATGCCATGCTAATTTTTCATTAACACTTTCCTACACACATAGGTTGGTCTGAGATTAACTCAGGTTCCACCTTATTCCTTTGTCATTGTTCTCATTTATATTCTAATTATCTACTTATCATTGGAGTTCTTTCCATCTTATGTGGATTTCATACCTTGAATCACTTTATAAGAATAGACTTATCTATCTTTTACTTTATTTTCTTCTTGAATCACATCTTCAAGAACTCCTCTTTCCTTATTTGTATTCAGATTTAGATTTCATGGTGTTGTATCTTTCTCTTATATTCACCAAACATTCAAGTTTTGATAGATTATGATGCAATTCCCATCTTCTTTAAGATAGGATTGAGATATTCACACCATGATTTGTTATTCGTTATACTCTTTAGATTGTCTCAAAATGACTACTTGATCAAAGTAATTAGAAAGATAACAATCTAAGAGTTCCATACTTACCTTTTCTTCAATAATTGAATACCTGGCAAGGGCACCCAAATACTAAGATTAGGTAGTACGCACCATATTTTTATGTCATATTCCTAACTTGGACATCATCTTAGTCCTATGTCCTAATGACCCTGTAGACTCAGTGAACCTAAAGTTCTGATACCAACTTATGAGAACCCGTTACACTAAACGAGATTACTCAAAACATAAAACAAAATCAATCACTAATTAATCACATACTCAAAATATGGGTAAATTAAAATCGATTTCAACATCAGCACCTTCTCAGAAACATTTGCATAAGACCTCAACATCTTTCTTTTATCCATACTAGGCCAAGAATTTGATACAAATGTTCTATTGCCTTAGCCACAACATATATACATAGGAGAACAATATTCATATATGCCACACAAACAAGCATTAACATGCTAACAAAAGTTCAATTTGTTTGAAACACCATAAACAAACTTTTCCTGCCCGGACCTGAGAGTACAGGGATGACTCTAGGACACACTAGACATCTAATCAAATTTCTCAAAGATTCATTACTATACTCCTCTTTGCTGCCACATGTTTGTTTTCATCAATTCCGACTACTTAAAAAAAGTGTGGCGAACCACATGAGTGAGACCCATGTCCCAGCAAGAGATATAACCTCCAACAACATTTATTGATTACAACATTTTTAAGTAATTAAGTAGTTAAGCAGTTTAATCAGATATAACAAATAAGATCAGCAGTATTGATGATTAACAAAATACATAAAGGAGCAGATAATAACTATCATCATTAGATAGACTATCATCCTTTATCTTGTTGACAATATAAGCAATTCAGTAGCATATGCATATCTAGCATCATGAGCAAGTCTAGTAGCATAGCATAGCTAACAACATGAGAATGTCTAATTGGTTGAACATATCAACGTCATAATAAGATCAAACAACATAAGAATAACTATTTGGATAAGAATGATTAGCAGTATATGCATCTCTAGTTACAAAGACAGGCTAGCATGATAAACATAACTAACAACATGAGATAGGTAGCATCATGATTATAATCACCAGTAGCAGCATAGTTATCAATATAATCATGGCTACTGTATGTACGCAGCTACAATCTTAAGCATATCCACAACATAAGAATATATACTCTCTTAATTGCACTAAGCATCATCTTTATGTAAAGATAACAAACAAGGGTTATCATACAATGTGAAACATTGTGTATAACCCTAAAAAAATATGCTACACGACTATATTACATCTTTTATTATGCCCTGAGGAATTTGAGGATACCACTTAAAATCCAACTAACCACTGCTAAGTCAAAATCAGTGCCACACAAGATCTAGGAAGAGCCGGACTCCTAAGATCTTCTCCACCCCCGGTCAGTACGGGTCCGCCACCACGACACATAAGGTCAAGATGCTAATAGCCTAGTCTGTCCTTGGTACAGGTCACGACACTAGTGAAATGAGGTGGGTACGCATACCCTACCATCCGAGGTACAACCGCAGTTGTCCTCCCATTTTGTCACATATATACTGAACAAGACGTGACCATAGTCGTTCTTAATCACATCATATGTATGAGGTATGACCATAGACAACCTCCACAATTTGCATTGTGGATGATAAGGATATATCCTCAACTTGTCACTACCACATACTCAACAGTATGCGCTCTGAGTTTCCCTTAGGAATACTCATTTCACCATCTGGAAAATTCTGACACTCAGATGGATCAATGGCATAGGAAACTACATGATTAGATTTTTACTTGATCAGTTATGCCAATTGGGTGAATTAAGGTTGCATCAAACAAGTGGACATACAAATCCTAATTCACTTCTAACAAGCACATAAATATCACAACTTCAAAATATATAAAATGTGCGAAACATAATTTCTCATCTCATCATCACATGGTACTATTCACTTACCATTCATGAGACCACACTAGTCATCATACTATCACAAGATATAAATCCTTTTCAAAATATCACAGGTATTAACCCTTATCAACACAAGATGATTACACCTC
Organism: Alisma plantago-aquatica; assembly: GCA_963693085.1. Lineage (NCBI taxonomy): Eukaryota > Viridiplantae > Streptophyta > Magnoliopsida > Alismatales > Alismataceae > Alisma > Alisma plantago-aquatica. Next base: position 423,116,288 of record OY856414.1, on the reverse strand, counting down.
ATTCATGGCTCAACCATTCCCAAAGGTCATTAAGACCATCAAACTATTACATGATATAAATCATTTTCATAGTATCACAGGGTATCAACCCTTATCAACACAAGAGGATTACACCTCATTTAGGGCTCAACCATGCCCAAAGGTCATTAAGACCATCATACTATTCCCGACAAGATCATCATTATCTCTCCATGCCTTATAATAAGGCTCAACAACATCACTTACATATAATACACAAGATCAACACAATATTGCATTAATGAGCTAGGAGATATTCATAAACAATCATAGTAGGGTTATATTAACATTAAGAAAATTCCTTTACTACATCAACATACACGGAATCTAGATATGATTAACACTCATAATATTCATAATGCACATGTTTAGCATAATAAAATATCAACCATGTGGCTATGATAACCACCAATTACCACATTAAGGTTATGATCATGTTAAGGAGGTTATTCCACCATCATTCCATCATATAAGAATGTTAAACATGAATACTCATCTTTATCTATTTGCATTAGAGTTTGGTTCAACATGAAAAATTATATCAATGTTACTAATCAACACTTATACCCAAATCCTAACTCACAACATCCCCATTGGATCATGGATGCATAAGGTGAAGCATCACCATAACATTCCATACTATTATCAAGTATGAACCCACACATAAATCAAGGTGTAACCATCAGTTTATAGCATACTAGGGTTTCAACAACAGTAACAGAGTATTCCATGATTGTATTAGTCATTCAACGACTATTCATACCCAATTACCATCATTTAGTTATATTAAATCTAGGTATAACACACTATATCTCATTAGGGTTTCAAATCAACACAATATTATTATCATCCCTTCTATTAATATGAGTGAATAGGAAGACTACCTTATTAAGGGTAACCATCCATTTGTTCCATCATCATTTAACCAATATCACCATACCACAATGTCACCCGAAATCATTGGATGTTTAAATGGTAAGACCATTGGTTGTTTACTTAAGTAAACACCTTGGATAAACCACATATTAAATCCTTGATTTTTTCTCTATAAAGAGTCACTATCTAACCCTAGACATCCCTTGATTAACAACATTACAGGTTCCATTGAGAGTAGGGTAAAACCCACAATCGACTATTCAGTTAAAACAAGACATCCATTGTCAACAAGTAAGCTCCTTAAGTTGGTCATATAAAGGAAACCATATAAATTATATTATTAGGACCAACATATTACATTATCCATAATTCCATATTATTGGAGGAAAAAACATTAGATCTTGACCATTGAGTCAAGTTCATATGTTAAAACCATCAATAACAATATAGGTCTGACCATTGCATCAAGTGACCCCAGAAACCATTGGTCTAAGGCTTAATTTATGCTACCACTACAATGCTTAACTCACCATAGGTTATAGAGACCTAATACACCATCATTAGTGACCATTAATTCACCATAGGTTGTTAGATCAACACTATATATATTAATCAACATCAAATATTAAGCTAATGTCATCATTGATTGATAACATCGATAGGGTACTTAATGGTTGATCATTAAACTTCTAATTGGTCCAAAACCTGACCTAAGGGGGTGACCATAGGTTGTCACCATCATTTGACACCCTTGATCACGACCATCAATTGTTATGAAGACAACACCATAGGGTTGTTGCAATGGTACCATCATCGGGTCAAGGTTTATAGAAGAAATCAGCTATAAACCCAAAAATCGACCATTGTTTGATAGGTGCTTAGCACCATAGGTTGTCAAACCAACCTGATCCAAGTCAAATTATACCTGATTAATAATGTACACATGATCATAGGTTCATCTAGAACTGAAATCAGAATAGGGAACATTATAAAAATTGAAATCCAAGTCAAGCATAGCTTTTTAGTGCATGAATCATCATTTTCAAGCAAGAACATGATCTAGAAAGCTTATGGTAAGCAATAAACGTGGAGCAAGTTATAAAACTTGCCTCTAATGAGAGTATGAAACCCCACAAAGAATACATCTCTAGAAGGTAGTGTATAAAATCCAAGAATAATATATGAATTTGTCCATCTAGCACCTTTCTTCGTCAAATGAGCAAACCCTAAGCATAAGGAGCAAGAAAGGTAGTGTTTTAGAGTTTTAGAGAAATTTATACCATGAAAAAGCAAGGTTCCGACCTGGAGGAAGGTATAAAGAAGGAGAAGAGCAAGAAAAACGAATAAGTAAGGAAGAAAACAACTTGCCTTGGTCGAATTCCCTAGAAGATGACCTTGGAAACCCTAGGTAGGGCTAGATGGAGCCCTAAGAGACCTTCTTCTCCAAAAAGGGGGTGTATTCTACCTTAGAGCAGTTGGTTCCGCAGAAAAACAGAGTGAATTCGTTGCTCCATGTTAGAGGAAATAGAAAGCAAGCATAGTTTCATATTTGTGCAAGGAAGAGGCAAATATAGCCCATGGATAAGGATAGAAGCAAGCATGAGGTGTAAAAGTAGCTTCCCCATGTGTTTCTGGCCTTAAACTATTGAGAATATACAAGAACACACACAAGAAGATCCCCCACCGTCCCTATTAACCTGCTTAGATTTCCTTTGTCGAAATGCCCAGCCAATCACATAATTCATTAGTTGATAGCTACTAAAAATAGCTCATCTGTGAAGGGGTAAACCCTACAATACCCTTGATGAAAACACCTTCTAACCATGGCTCAAATAGGAGCCCCATGGCTCAAAAATCTCAATAATGATAATATAAAATCTAAGGAACACAATGAATGTGACAAAGTGCAAAGAAAACCCCTCAATTGGATAAATTGCAGAAAAGTCCAAAATGTACACAAAATTGCATAACTTGCTCAAACAGTGTCCAAATTGGACCAAATTTGAAACTTAAGCTTGTATAATGATTTAAAAACATATAAAAATGTTATATTAGGGTTATAAGCATTAAAGTATGGTAATTAAGCTCATTTAACTCATTAAGAAAGTTTAGGGGCCTTACATGGTGGGTATGTCCTTATCACCCTAATTCCAACATTTTTGGAGAGAGGTCAAGGTTGTGTCTAAAGTAACTGATAGAGACTACAGTCATAACTCAGATTTGAGAGTTGTATACCCTTGTTGCTAATTTTCTGACCTGTGTACCCATGGAGGACTAGGCTATTTCTGTAGTTGAGCCAATGAACCACTATAGTTGTCACTCACAATGGTCGAGGGGAAGAGATCTTAGGATTACCATTATTATAGATCTTAAACCAGATGATTTTGACTTAGTAGTGGTTATCTAATAATTGGAGTGGTATGCATCAAACTACCTAGGGATTAATGCAATGTAATTCAGTAGTGTAGCATAATTGTTAAAGCTATTCAACGAATCAGATTGGATGATAACCCTTGCAATGTTTTCCTTAATTTCTAGATGGTTTATAATGTGGTAAGATAAATCAAGTGTAAAAATGCTTGTAGTTACACATGTTTATGATAAAAGTAATTTAATCTTCCAACACTATAATTCTATTTTTTTTAACTATTTGATATACATATCTCTAGTAAGAAATAGATATTTTTGGAGTTATATCTCCCGCTGGGACATGGGTCTCACTTTGGGGGTTACCACATCTTTTTAGGTGATCAACAACGTTGAAAAATAAAAAATGAGAAGGAGGTTCACTTTGAAGGCCAGTAGGTCTTAGAAGATTGGTTTGGTTCTTGTAGAATCTAGAGTCATCCCTTTACTCTCAAGTCCGGGTGGAGAGTTTTGTTTATTGTGTAAACATACTCAGATTTTTGGTTGTATGCTCCAAGTATGTAAATGATGCAATTATGTGGACAAAAACTTTTGAAAATAGGTTATGGATAATGCCATGAAGCTTATTTAAAGAAACATGGTATGGACATACAATGTAGTTGGAACCTTGCGCAGATGTTTCCTATGGAATGTTGAAATTTTATTCGGTGTTAATCATTTACCCTTTTGGTATTGTGATTAATAAGTGCTTTATAGGAGTTTTGGTTTTGAGTAATCTCATATAGCATGGAAGGTTTCCACAATCTGAGTCATCATGTATTGATATCTTCATATATTGCATTTACCTAAAATAGTGTGAAACAAAACACAAATCAATATATTGCTATATTGTGTATGTGGGGTACATGCAAAAGTGTGCAAGCAATATATCAACATATAATCAATTCATTACTTGCAAATAAGAAATGTCATTTTATTCACATATCTAACCCTTACTTGATATGCAATCTTGAGCATGATCATTGTCTCTTCTAGGGCTTGTGTGCATCACCCCTTGATACATGTCAACCTAAGGTTCAAAATATGATATCTTACTTTATGTGATACTCATAGTAGCACTATAGTTGACAAAATGTAAATTAACATCCAACAATTTATTTCATCAATCTCAAGATATCCTAGGCAAACACCGGTAGTCAATAATGAGGGTATTCATAATCATCACCACATACCACAATGTAGAACCATGCAGATTAATCAATCATACTTCAAGTACTTTAAGCATATCATCAAATAAAGAAAGCAAAGAGGAATGAAAGCAATCAACATTTAATCTGCTTATATGTATATCCTAATGTGTCATCAAGCATATTATTTAGAGTAAATCCTACTCAGTTCCTAATCTAGGGTGTAGGGTTATCTCAAGTTTGGATAATGAATAAGGGTGAAAACCCGAATTCAACAGACCATGTTTTACTAGAGTCATTAATCCATATTTTTAGATCTATCATGTCATTATGTTGCGAAGACCTAGATTCAATGATATGCATTAATAACATGACAAGTTATGCTATTTGGTTTTAAGACCCTAATTCTACACATGTATGGCTATCCACTTTAGAAAAACTAATTATTCATAATTATTATCATGATCATCTTAAATTATCATAAATGTCATTTTATATCTCAAAGAAACAATTTTAACATGATTAATAATCTATTCATAGAAAAACTAGGATTCATATGATTTAACACCACTTAATCATGGATTGATCCTACCTTTAGAATTATGATCAGAATCAAGTTTCAATTATATTTTATTGATATTCCTCTCATTTTTCGATCAATTTTCATGTATAACTTGTATTACTCTAATCAACTTACTAATCACTATGAATATTGCAAGATAAACTTTTAATCAACTAGTAAGGAAGTTCCATGTCAATATATGGACATCTTACATTATTTTCCATGCTGATCAACCTGACCAGTAGGCACTCTCCACCTCATCTCCTAAATCTCTCACACTAGTGCTCTAGATCAGGAAAAAGGGTGATGATTCCCTCATTCTTTACGCACAGCTCCAAGGGTGTCTAGTTAAATGACCCCAAGTTCTCTCTCCCTCGCAAAGAGACCCCAACCACTCTGTTTGTCTGCACTTACCACCATCTTGATAATATGGTGGGTGGAGATTGATTCCACTCACGAAATGATGGGGGTGTGTGTATCGCCAACTGTGGATGTCGATCCCCTGACCAAAAATTGATAGAGATCAACTGTCCCTGTGGCTCCTGTGCAAGCCTGCACTGGAGCTTGCAACCGTGATAGAGTTTAGTGGTGAGTTCACTGGAGAAAAGAGATGACTGTGCTAGAATAAGGATTTGGGGTAGGGACGATGCAAGTCATGTTCCGGGGTCTCATCTGAACCCAATGTACGGGTTTATATAGGATAAGAAGGCAAGATCAAGGGTTTCAGGAATAGGGTGAGAAGCATTTAGTGGATAGGATGATAACTTGGTATTTAAGCAATTAATTGTTTGCTTATAGCTATGTTTCCAAATAGGTTTGGAGAGACAAATCTCTTGGTGTGATTATTTTGTGGTGAAGTGAAGTATAGAGAGAGATAGGGTAGTTAGGGTTTCAGATAATTCTATCCCCCTTTCTATATACGTCTCAGGGTAGGTGATGAGAAATGAATGGTAGATCTTAGATGTCATGGTTGCAATGAGCATGCCACATCCAGGGGCATGACCCAAATCTGACTTAAGTCAGAAGGTATCTAATTGCCTCATAACTTATGGAAACCAAAAGCAATTATTACAACTAAGTCCTTACACCTTCTTGATTTTCTACAGGCTTATAAGAACATCTTTTTGCTATGATATTTTGGGAAAAACTCATTAATGCTTTTCCACACCTATATATAATTATTGGGATTTATTAGGATAAATTTTATAGCTGACTTGATCTTTTAGTATATGCTTAAATTAATTACCACATCATATGGAAAGTCCATTTTCCCAAAAAATCAAGAATTCACTTAGATTTATTATTATCTTCAAGTTTACCAAAAGTCAGACCAAGTTATTCTTATTTGACACCTCAAAACTTGTATTGTCAATCTACATTAGATAATTACTCCATTAATTATCTAAATCACACCATATCTTGGAATCTCTTGGAAACTTGTCGATTAACTCATATTTCAATTATCTAACAAAACATAAAGCCATTATCCATCATTTATGTACCAATACCTTTTATTTCTCAAACTTGTTCCATAAGGACCTATTTGCAAAACAAATAGTCTCATGGGCCTTACTTAGGCCATGGGTTGCACCCATGGCACAAAGTGGATAGCTTTATTATTATATCAATTACATTTAGGGAATTTTCTTATAAATTCAATCCTTATATTTATATAATTAAAATTCACAAATTTGAGGATATCACAATATTAGTCACGCCTTCTTATTTTGCATGTGATAATAGATTAAGATAACTAGTGTAGATGATTGCACATAACCATTGCATTGTGTTTTTCTTCCCAGAGTGCATCTTTCCACCTCTTATATTTATAGGGGCACATCTTTCAACATAGAGTGCACATTTTTACTTATTTTACTTAGGCCATTGACTCAGTGGTGTCTTGGCCCTATCTTACCTAGCTTTAGTCTAATATTTGTACAAATAATGTTTTCTTTTGTGATATTATAGATTGTGAAATGGCAAAATTCTTTATATTCTTTATGGATATGATGTTCATATGCCTCATTCTTTTTTATGTTCATTATCTTAATTTATTCCTATAAAATTACCTCCTTTCTTATAACCCTCTCTAGAATGGGGACACCCTCATTATAAATCTTTAATCTTGAAATGCCTAAATACATTTATCATGCACATACTCAGTGTATACTAACACATACCCTTTTGTTTAATCTTCTAGGTGTTGTTCCCAAACCACCCAAGTGTAGGTACCTTATACAACAAGGACTTAGAAAGATCACATGCATGATATGGACATGAGGATATCTTGGAATGACTGCATTTCTGTCTGTAGCTGGTCTTATATGTAAATAATTTAATTATTTTTATTTATAATACCACCTTTGAAGGTGAGGGTTAAGATATTGGGATATCTATTATAAATAGAGTAATTATTTTTTTCCTGTATTGGATCATTTCATGGGCTATGTATCATACTATTTACATGTATCCCTAACCATATCCACTCTTTAGAATATGGTATTAGAGCCTGAGTAGCAGATGACTAAAGTATTTTGAGTTATCTCATGTAGTTCGTTAATTATGCAGTTATAGGATGTTGGTATACCTATACCCGAGTCACAAAATACCTATTAGGGATTCAAACCCTAGCTAATCAATTCCCACTACAAATTACCTATGTGATTGAGATGTAGTTTTGAATAACTCCAACCATCACCTTCCCTCTCAATGATGATGGAAAGTTTACCTATGTAATAGTTGACTCTTCTAGGTGATTAGGTATGATATCCTATGTTGTTTAGGGTTTAGAGTATTAGTGATACCATGAATATTCCTAGATAGGCTTAAATGATAGTTCATGTCTAGAAACCTTTTATATGTTGTATTTAAAGAATACTTTGACTATGTCCCTTTGGGGATCATGCATGGATGATAAACATTGAACAATGACATATGTTGTAGAATTATGATATAGATTCATTATGTCTAGTAAGGCCTTGCATTTAAAATTGTTGCTTCAATATAGTTCTTTGGAATCTCTCAGCCTAGGGGACAAGAAGTTACCTTATACGAGATCTAAATTCCGCATACACTAGGGTTTTATAAGTAAATTTTGCTACTTGGTGGAGATCCTTAGGAGTTCATCTATATCACATTCACAATTAGATAGGATACCTTGATATTTGCTGTGGGGCATATGTATATATGATTCCCAAATGAGTCCAAGTGTTAGAAGGTTCATATAGTTCACATGGTCTAACAAACTATAATGTCTAGTTGAGGTAGTCAATGACCTAAGGACTTCCTCGATGTCCTATGTTGAGATTATGTATTACTTGGTAAGGTGAAGTGGTACATTACAAGTGCAGTAATCCATACATATTTAGTAGAAGTTGACATCATGTTCATTTAATACCTATCCCTATCACCTATGGTATGAGTTAGAGATGTTTTTCATATACCCTTTTAGACCCTTGGAAGTTAGACTCTTACAATACAATGTGTTGTGGTGAAAAAATGATTGACTTGGTTCTTGCATTGATTTGGACACCAATTTTTCAGATTCACATCATACGAGTATTTATTGTCAAAACTAGTATTCAATATTATGATATAAATGTAACAAAGGAAAACTATGGATTTTTAAAGGATCTGTGAACCAAGTCATCACTACATGAAGTTTGAATTAGTAAAGAACCCCTCAGTGAGAAACTCTTAACTAGCTATCTCAACACTAAAACCCTAAAACTAAGATAGAGTATTGAATTAGAATTTAAAATTTATATGACTTGGTTGATCTACCCCATTCACCTCTTTAATTGGTTATTTATATGATAAGTGAATCCTTTCAAGGGGTGGAATCTTGTACTGACTCTCTAATTAGAGTAATTAAACCTTGACTAGCTGAATATCATGGGGTAGTAATTGCATGAATTTGTATTTACCAAAAAATTGTGTACTTCGATTGATGTAAGACATATTGGTGTGCTAGGTTAGGAATGCGTTGATTTTGGGTATGAGATCCTTTTTAAGAGGAAGAGTGTTGCAACATACTCAAATATGGGTCATTAGATGAACTTTCCCTCATGTTAATCTCATTCTAATTAGGAAAGTATTAAATCTATTTAATCCCCTTGAATTTGACTAGTTAAGAGTTGTTAGAGGTAAGAAAGCATAATATTTCAACATATCACCTTTTTATAAGGTTGAAGGAAAATTAAGTAATCAAGTCATTGATCAAGATTTAATTATATTAATTCAGTAATAAATTTGTTTGACCCAAATTTGGCGATCTAAAATCATCCTCAGTCTCATAGATGCAAGAAATTTAATAAATGTGGATAATATAGAAAACTAAATAAAAATTGCATTATATGAAAGCTTAATATAAAAAAATAAAATAACATACAAAATATTCTCAAATGGGAAATTGATGCCAAAATTAGATCCATCCCACTTTAATTAGCTTACTTGTCACTTTGCAGGTCAATCACAAACCTTTGCCCATTCAATAAACTATTTTAATATCTATATTACTACACTTTATTACTCTCAATAATTACATTGAAATGCCAATTTTTCTTGCATCCTTTCCAACATGTAACCCATCCAGTTCCTTCCTTGATTCATGTTGTGTGTCTTCTGCATTTACAGAACACAAGCGGCTACTTCCAGTGGGTTGTTCCTTCCCATCCCCTCTTTCCGTCTTCTCTTCTATTTCATTTGCCTCCCTTTCTTCTTCGTATGCCCTCATCCCCTCCTCTCATCCTTCCACTATTTCTCCTCCCTTGTTGATCTCTATTCTATCTCTTGCACCACCAAAACCATAGACACCTCAATCTTCTCTGCGCCTGCAAGTAGTTGCAGTAGAGAGAAAAAGAGAGGGTGCAACTACCACCTCCTGCAAAGACCAGAAACCAGTCAACAAAAACCCTCTATAGTGGTATTGTTGCATGTATTTCACACCTTCTTGGAAACAACCAGCAAGTCCTCCTCCACTCCTTTCCACTTCTTATTCCTCCTTCCTAGCACCCAACTCCGTGCAACATACCTACAACATATCATCTTTCATATGCAATCATCCAACGAGGGATCAACCCTACTTTGCCACCTCATCCTCCACCACCACCTCCCAGGGAAGCCACTACCACCACTTGACCCACCGTTATATTTCCCCTTCTTGTACTACCACCTAGGTCTGTAGGGCATCTCCACTGATTCCAGTACCTACAACAACATGGCCACTGATTGCCCAAATTGCCTGCTCTCTACCTTCACCTCCTACCCCTACTACATCACACTAAACTAAAAGGATCATGAGGCCTTCACATTACTAAACAAAGTCACTATCTTTGGGATTAATAGGTAGAAAGAACTACAGATCATGACAGCTACAAGCAATGAATGAAGACACCTTCTTCAAGCTACTACCTTCTTCCAAACCAATTCTGCAAAACCCAACAATCTCAAGACCTTCTACTTACTTATAACCACAATGTGAGCACCACCTCATAACCATGGTCATATGTAGTGGGACTTTATGTCTAAAAAATGCAGATGACACCTACAACATTGTCTAAAACCACTACAACCCTATACCCCCTCAGAACTAGTAAATTTATCTCCTCCATGAACCTGAATAGAAGAATCTTGATATGTTGTTATTTCACAAGGAGAAAATTTTTTGTGAAACCTCCCACTGGCTGAAAGAGAGTCCATGAGAGGTTTCATCTAGCTTCTACCTCCAGATCCAAACAAGGATCGAGCAATACAACATTCATCACTCAATGATATATAAGTAATAGTTCTTCCTAGAACTCTTAAATTTTAGAAATAGTTAATAAGATAAATGGTATAAAGATAATGTCATGTTAAATAAGTTTTAGAACCTATATGGATTAGAGATAAGCCTAATTATGAAATAATATTCATAATAAAAATCATGTATACATCATGGTGTGGAAATATCTAGAGAATTTTTTTAATTATACTATGTGTCAAGACATATATTCTTAATTCTAATTAACATGTTCTAAATTAAAACCTTAGATCTATGTGTATTTCATACTAATTATAAATACATATGGATCTAGGAGATACATCTATCTAGGTTGATGTAGGCTAAATGAAATGGGATATGGGAAAGACCATATTCTTTGGAATTTTTTTTATGAATAGATATGGGTGCATTTTTGGTTTAGGCTACTTCAGATTTACTATAATTCATCTAGATAACACATGCTTATATTTAGGAGGTATTCAAGAAATATATAACAAATTGTGTGTACATATTAGTATGTATGTTAAATATGATTCTAAAAATAATATGGATTCACATGGTGTTAATGAGAGAAAACATTTCAAGACCTAAACTAGAAGCATACATATTATTACTAATATTATAAAACCCCTAACCTATGTTTTGGGATAACCCTAGAAGATTTTCCTAAGAAAGTTGCTTAGAACCTTGTCTTAATCTTTTGAAAAGTAATTAGGACTTAAGGAGAGTTTAATTTTCAAGTTTGATCTTGTTTGTAATTGTTTGTGCTTTATATGATAGTTTTGGGACAAATTGCAATTTACCCAAAATGAGGGGTTGATGTGAAAATTATCGCCTCTAGAGTGTCCCTTATCTCTTTATTGGGTCATGGTTGAGTGATAGCACTCTTGGTGGTGAAAGAACCAAAGAATGATGAGTGTCTTGAACCCTAGTTGGGGTTGTGTTGAGTTATGAAGTGTATATTGGAGAGCCTATTGGCTTGGAAGCCATAGAGGAGGTCCCATATTGGTTTATAAAATTTTTGGAAGTATTCATGATGGGATAATCACCTCAAGTAAGTGAATCCTATCGGTTTATATGTTCCTTACAAAAGTTGTATCAGTTTGCACACAAAGTAATATTGGGTTGTGATATCTTCTCAAGAAAGACAACAATGACCGATATCTTATCTTTGGATTATCCTCATGAGTTTTTCATGAAGATATAATTATTGTTGCATGGTGCAACCATGCATGGACATGTGTCACCTAAGTTCATATGGTGATGACACCTCACATACACTCTCTTTCATGAGCCTCAACTATATAAGCCCCTCTTTTCACAAGAAAGCAAACCTTTAGAGTCTTTTACCATCTCCTTCTCAGTGGACGACCTTATGAGCTCAAGGAGCAAGAGGCACCTCGAGAATCTTTACGAAGGTGAAGCCATGGTCATCTTCAACCTTGGGTGGACTATGCTTCTCGGGTCATGGTTCCTTTCTTTCTTTTCTTCTTCACCAAGTTCCAAACTATGGTATATTCTTTCATATAGAAGTGTAGTGATCTAGTCTTGGACTTTTGAGAAAGCATATTCAACCTTGGGAATGTGGATATTTGAAGCTTGAAGCTCTAGTGGTGTTCTTAAGGTGGGTTATATAACTTGAACTCAACTTTATTATTATTCACCTTCAATCATGCAATACTTGATCATTCCTTTTCAATTTTGACTTTCCTTGATTGAATGATGGTTCCATGAATATAATGGATATATATGGTTGTTGTCCATGAACTAGAGTATTAGTGGATGAAAGGTTGTTGCTTGAATATGATGGAATCATCTATGCACAAACCAATTTTGGTTTAGGAAACCCTAACCTGATATGGTGATATGAAAAGGTAAACCGATACACTTGGAGTCCCAAACCGTTACCTATTTGTTACATGCAAAGGACTATTGTTCTTTCAGTTGTTTATCCTATTGGCTAAGGATAAGGATAAGACCAGGCTCATATCTTGAAGGAGAATGAAACTATGACGGCAATAGGGCTAACCCGACATGCCCTAGCAAGCTGACACGCCTCTTGCCCAACACAAGTGTGATGGGTGACACATCTAGGCCAACAAACCATGTGAAGGTGTGAGCAATGCACTCCTTGAAGTCATGGCCAACACACCAAGTAGTGGTGAGGCTGATACCTTGATAGGAGAGAAGAAAACAAGGGTGTTGATAATGGCTAACCCGATACAATCAAAACCCTAGAACCTGATATGTATCAAAACCCTAGAGGCTGATATCACTTGGTGATAGATAGGCTGACACACTAGATAATAGTATGGTTGATGCCCTAAAGTACACTATGGGTGATACACAAAGTGATAGGGTGGCTGACACACAAAGTGATAGGGTGTCCGATACACATAGTGAGAGGGTGGCTGATACATAAAGTGATAGGGTGGACGATACACAAAGTGATAGGGTGGATGATACCCTAAAGTGAGGTCAAGATGTTATGCTTAAGTAAGGTGAAAATAGTTTGCTAAAGTATGAAGAAGGTGATGCACCAAGGTATGGTGAAGCTGATACACTAAGATGTGATTCATGGCCGATATCACCTTAAGCCCCTCAAAACCAATATCACCTTTAGCACATCTAAACCGATGTCTCTTTGATGTGCCATGGCCGACACAAGTGAATAGTGTCATGGCTGATACATGTGTCTAGGCCGACAAAAGTGTTTGTAGGTAGGCTAATACTCCTTGATGAATGTAGGCCGATACACCTTAATGAGTGTAGGCCGATACACCTTGATGAGTGTAGGCTGATACATGATGAATGTAATCAATTGAGACATTATGAGGTAATGATATGGATTGACTTTAATAAGTGTAGGCTGATAAACCCTAAAGAGGGTTAAGACAATGTAATAAGTATGTTGGAATCAATATCCTAGTAAGGATGAGAGAGAAACTTATACTACTCACATGAGAGAGGTAATACTTCATGTTGATAATCAATTGATGATAATTGATGAGAGTAATTAAGTATGCTTGAATACTTGTGGCAATAATATAAGCTCTTGTGATGTGAATTAGGGTTTGGTTGTAAAATATGAGCTTGAATGCCCTAATCGATTATAAGAAGAACCCCTAACCTTAATTATGAGAGGGGTGCAATTTGAATGATTTTCTTCATGGCATGGTGATGATATTTACTTGATATTGCTTTTAGCAAAATCCTAACCATGCAGGTATTATGAGATGATGAGCATAGCCATGTATGAGATATGATGATTTAGCATGATAAAGATTATGTAGGCATTGTGAGCCATGTGATATACTTGTATAACAAGTATAACTTATATATGGGTCTGATGACCTAGAGATGATTATTGCCTGGTATGAGGTAACACTGTTCAATGATGAACTGAGGGTTTGATACCCAAAACATGTGATCATGATAATGAAAATGTTGAAGGGATAAGACTCCTAGTAATATGTTCAAGGGATTGAGATCCCAAGATAGGGGTAACAATATGTGTTCCAATTGATATAAGATTCCATGAAAATACATTACACCTTTCTTTGTAACAATTATCTATAATTCATTCTTGTAATTTGATTGATGCTAAAAGATGTTGTAAAGCACTTAACTTATCAAGTAAAACTAAAAATGTACTTGCCCGGGCCATAGATCCATTTAGTGTCAAAACTTGCTGGATGGTGAAACACATTTTACTCAGAGCGCATATTTTTGAATATGCAAGGGGGCAAGACAAGTATTTCCTTACTTCCTACAAACCTCAAGATTGTCTATAGGCTATACCCTGAAAAGAGTGCAGTTGTAGGCCGTAGCTCTATTGCTACATAGGGATTGGCAGTAAAGACATACCCTGGGAAGAGTATGACTTCATGGCATGACTCTCTCTCTCTCTCTCTCTCTCTCTCTCTCTCTATATATATATATATATATATATATATATATATATATATATATATATGCAAGATTGACTATAGGTCATACCCTAGATATATAAAAACCTGCGAGTTGTATCTCTATAGTGTTAAGACAATATACCCTGGCTAGCTAAATTGTAGTTTGACTTACAATGTCACTGTCACTAATCTAATACTGACTGGGGGGGTGAGGTCATGGATTCCAGCTATTCCATGGACCTTGTATGACACCGATGCTACCTAATATAGTTTGGTTGGAGTATGAGCGGTATACCTCATTTTCTTAGGGCATGAGATTGATTGTTGAAATATGTAATCAACCGTGTAGTGTATTTTCTTAAGGATCGAATATTGAAACATTAAATGAGGCTGCAGTTACTTTTATGTGTCATAATTGCTAATTGTTATACATGTTCTTCATATTCTTTTTGTAATATATTTGACAATCTATTGCTCAGTCATAGGTATTTGAACTACATAAATGATAAGATTGCTCTACTCTACAATTAACAAGTACTTATACATGTCTAATTCAATAAAGATTTCTTCTGATCTCTTTCGTAATATTTATATATTATAATAGTATTGTCGACGGAGGGTTATATCTCCCATTGAGATATGGATCTCACCCCATGGGTTTCCACACTGTTTAGGTAGACTTGTATGAGGAGGTACAGATCGTGTAACCGAGAGTGGGCAGCAGCAACAAGGACAACAGTAACAACTCAGGTTGAGTGTGTTGTTATCTATCTTGTAGATAGAGTCCCATGTGTTGTCCCTATACTCTCAGGTCCTTGGGAGATAATGTGTAAATAATTTTATTATCGATATGAGATTTTGGCTAGTACACCTCGATGTATAATGTTGCTTTTGTATATGTTTTGGTAAAACAATTGATATCTCATATCCTTACGAGGTGATGGAATGATGAATGTATGAAGTGAACCATGATGTATATATGGATTTGGTTCATTCTGTAAAGAGTTTCTTATTAGTGGATCTCTAGGTAAAAAGATTTTAATTTTTTATGATTTTTGGTAATCCGCTGCTAATGGTTATTTCTACGTAATTTTGTGCAATAACACTGTCGTTCAGATAGCGGTTGTCACAATTTTTGGTATCATAGCCTTAGGTTTGGTGAGTCTACATGGTAATAGGATTAAGGTCATTGAGTATGTTCTAGTGTCTTCTAGTATATCTTATAATGACTTCTACTTATATAAAAGAAGAAGTAAAGCCTAAATATGTCTGGAGAACATGAATAATATGTTGCTGAGATCAACATTGGTGCACTGGGAGGAGGTGCATGGGAATAGGAGAGAGAGGAACAAGTGCCTGAGAATCCCCAACTGGATTAAACTATGCTAGAGAACCCTACTTTTCATGCTATCCTTGGGAAGTTCATGATGATGATAACGCATATGGCGGACATGATACCACCACCACCACCTAGGGCACTAGTTCCCAATGTAAAATCTTCAGGTTTTGGTAAGACTTTTAAATGACTACATTGTGTAGGAGCTATAGAATATGTTAGAATAGCTGACCCAACAGATGCAAATTTGTGGCTCACTAAGTTAGAAAAATCTTTTAAGATCCTTAACATCCCCAAAACTGACAAAGTTATGCATGTTGTGCACCTGTTGAAAGGAAGTGTTGGCCATTGGTGAGCATTGAAGAGGAGAAAAGGCCTGATGTGGAGATCATATGGGAGGAATTCCAACGTGAGTTCTCCAATAGGTACTTTCCTCAGACGTATCTAGATGAGAAAATCTTATAGTTTGAGAGGATTAGATAAGGGCCTATAAAGATTAATGAGTATGAAGCTAAGTTCATGGAGCTTCAGTGATTTTGTTCGCACATGGCTACTACAGACCATGAGAGGATTTGACATTTTGAGAAGGGTGTGAAAGCTGAGTTATCTACTTCTGCAACTACTTTGGAGAATAGGGAGAGATTTGATACATTTGTGGAATCAGTTAGGAGGATCAAAAGGTCAGTAATCAAGAAACATGAGGCCAAATTAAGAAAAGGACCTGCATAGTTTCAAGGATAGAGGTTTGAAAGCAACAAGAAACCAAGGTTTCTTGCACCATTAACACCATAAAGGTTCAGTGCTCAGACACAATGGATGTCAGGTAAGGGTAGAGGCTATAGTTTTTTTCCTATTGAAGCCCATAGTGTGGCATCAATGTGAGTGACAGGGCCGCCTAGGCCACAGCAAGAGATCAGAGTCTGCTACAAGTGTGGGAAGACATGACATCTGAAGAAAGAGTGTCCAATGCAAGGTATTGAGGCAACCCAAAAATCGAGGTAGAGCCAACAAGACTCTCAAAGACAACAATTCAGCATTGGTGTAGGAGGATGAGGACGTGGATAGGCGTCTCAAGTAGGTTCATCTGCACAAGGTAATAGAGGATGATGTCGGCGGCAAACAACGATGAGATTCTATGCTATGTGTCAGTCGGAGGCAGTAGTCAATCCATGAATCGTGATAGGTCAGATGGAGATATTTCATTCTGATATGTCTTCATCTTGCTTCATATATGTTTTAAATGATCGAGGAGCGACATACTCCTTTATCACTTGTGAAGTGATTCAAAACTATCTTTTGCCTATTACACGTAGAACATATAACACTACTACAGAAATGGCTTATAACGTCACATTTACAGGCGTCGGTTGTATACAAGAAATCGACGCCTAAAACATACAACATCGGTTGAATACACAAACTGACATCTATCTGCGAAGAGCGGCCAAACACGGGTATCACTTTTAATTTAGCGTCAGTTCCTTAATAAGAAACCAATGCCTAAAATTGTAGGGGTATGGCAGTATGGATAGGTGAACATAATTCATATTGCCCTATAAATGTTACTATTCTGGAGGATGCTACAAGTCAATCATACAATAACAATCTATTTATACAAGTTTTGCATACATATTAATGCATACAATATACAAGTTTTGCATACGCATTAATGCATACGTATTAATGCAGGTCAATCATATGATAGCAAGTTATTTATACAAGATATTTTGGAGTTGTTTCATTATGATTGGAAGAACACATATATGATAGGGCTGTGGATATGGTGAGATCTTGTTTATACATATGTATACCTTTTTTATATACGGTGATCTAGTTTCTTATATATTAATGCATATGTAATACATGTTTTGCATCCACTTACACATGATATATATGTACAAATTTTCCATTTTCCCATGTGGGATTTTTGGTTCCATCTTTGATTAGTCTTGTAGATACAGACCCTTCTTCAGTTACTTCATACTACTGTGCTGCTTTTCAATATTTTGGTAAAAACAAGAAGATGGTGATAATAGCTCCATTCAATGTCATGTAAGTTTACTTTGCTTATAATTTGGACTTAAGAAAATTACATTTTTATTGTGGATTTTGAGTTATTAATTTTTAACTTTCTTACCTGTAGTGGTAGGCATTGGGAGTTACTAGTTATTGTCCCCAAGACGTTCACTGTCTATTATCTAGCTCCTGCGGGGAACGAATTGAATACATTATATGGACACACAATGAAAATGCCACTATTCCCATGAGAAATATTTCATATTTTTATACCTATTAACATCTGTTATTACATTACTATTTAATTATGCAATTTAATGTGTTACATTAACATGTAGGGATTTACAAGAGTTTTAAAAAGTTGGAGGAAAGGTCCCCAGGAAAAAGAATCAACCACTAATTTGGGAGAATGTGAAAGTAATTTTCCGACTCCAATGTATACATTATTTATGTGAACTGTGCTTATTTGTATTTTGAATATTTTCTATGTTTCAATTTATAGTTTGCTACACAAGACAACGGTTGGGCATGTACCTACTATGTGATGTGATTTATGGACCTAATCATCAAATATGTCGCAATGGAAATCGATAATATACATAAGGTATTCTATATAGTCTCATTAGATAATATGAAATATATCAAGCTCATTATATATTATTAATTAGATATATACATCATTCTCTTTGCAAGTGTTTAAAACTAAATTCAGTACAGGTGGAAAGTTATTCGATGTACATACTCCCCATACGAGGGAGGAATTAGATGTTGTAAGAGAAGAATCGGCAAAAGCCCTACAAGTAGTGGGAATTTTTAAATATAATTGGGTATCTGATGACGATGATGACGATGAAGAATAAAGAATGATATTTCTAAACTTTGTTATCATAATTATTTTTGTGTGAATGTGAATGAATTTTTCTGAATTGTCATATGTGCGAATGTGAATGACTTTTTCTGATCAATACATGAATGCCTGAATGTGAAAAGAGATGAAATAAATGGAACTGAATGTGAATGTAAATGACTTTGTAGGTTTATACATGTATCTGATCAATACATGTGTCTGAATGTGAATGACTTTGCAGGTTTGTGGCCTTTTGTTGGCTGATATCAATGGATGTTGTAAACCTATAGTTCAGAACTGAACTGTAGGTTCTCCATCCTACTGACCAGCCATACAGAAGGCCTGCAAACTAATAAGAAAAAAAACAGAACATAAGCATCAGTTATTTGTATAAAACCGACACCAAATACATATGGCGTCAGTTATTAGCAAAAAACTGATGCCTTTGTGCCCTCGCTGGCTTTGTGGCGGGAAGGGTAATGGCGTCAGTTTTTGTTTAATAACTGACATCTTTAACCATAATATAGTGTCAGTTTTCTTTAATAACCGACGCCTATAGTTCCCTTGTTGGTGCATTTTTAGTGGCGGGAAGGGTTATGTCATCGGTTTTTGTTTAATAATCGACGTCTATAACCATGATATAGTGTCAGTTTTCTTTAATAACTGACACCTATAGTTCCCTTACTGGCGCATTTTCGGTGGCGGGAAGGGTTATGGAATCAGTTATAAACCGACACTGAAGGTGTGGACTTTTAGCGGCGCCCACTTGGGTGTCGCTTGGAAACCGACGCTAAAGGCTCTAAATAACCGACGCCAAAGGCCTTTTCTGTAGTAGTGTAACTTGCTGCTAGAAACTTTGTTAGTTGGTTCTGTAGTGTTATAAGAGGTATGTTCCCTTTGTATTCTTTCTTTCTCAGAACACATCATTCAAGTGGATCTTATACCACTTGAGATGCATGGATTTGATGTAATCCTTGGGATGGATACCTTGTAAAAGTATAAGGTAGTTTTGAATTGTGGTTACAAGCAAGCTATATTCACATATGGTGGTCAGACATGAATCTTTTGGGGAGATAGGTGTAGGATCCTTGGATGGGTGATTGGATGCTCTAGAGGGGGGTTGCATAGAGCTGAATGCACTTAAACAAAATTCATTAGACCTTCAAGTTATATCACAAAATAAGGTTGCTAAATAGGAAATTTGAGTGCAACTAAAACATACATACCCAGGGAGAGAGAGAGATTAAACAAGAATCAAGTGACAAGCTATGTAGTGTGGTTCCACAATCCAAACTAGGAGTATGTTAGTGCACCACCTAGAGAGATCAACCTCTAGGATTTCTAAGTGTGTCTTCCTCTATATATTCACTTATAAGAGTTACAACACATGACCCACCAAAGGACTTACCTATCCAATACAAAAATTCTTCAACCTTACCAAGGACTTACCCACTTTTCTACGAGTCTTTGGCCTTCTCCAAGGACTTACCCACTCTTTCACAAGTCTTCATCCTTCAAGGAATTACCCACCCTTCTTGGATCTTCAGCCTTTGACTTCACCTTTACTCAGAGAAGCTTTCACTAAGGACTTACCCACTTGAGAAAGGAGTCTTATGCCTTTACCAAGGGCTTATCCACTCTTGCTCCAAGTCTTCAGCATTGATCTTCACCAAGGGACTCCTTCCCTTATTCTTCTTCACCTCTCTTATCCAAGAGAGAGAACCTTCATCTTCATGGTTGAAAAGAGAGTTTGAAAGGTGGTGGAAGTGAGAGCCTCACAAGATATACAAGTAGGACTAGGTCTCTTACAAATCTCCTGCTCACTCTAATGGATGATGCAAGTGATTAAGCTTAGAGAGAGAGGAATTTGTAGAACCACTCAACTATAGAATAGGGACCTCATGTAGAGTTTTGCATTGAATGCGTGACCTTGGAATGAATCCCAAGGGGTCCTATTTATAGTTGGAGATGCCTATTAGTCTTTGGGAATACTTAAGGACGAATACTAGCTGTTTGGGGTGTTACAAAAAATATATTTTTGAGTTTTGCAACACTCCAACGGTCAAAAACACTTTTCTACATTTTTCTGAAAAGTGTCATCAGCTAAGTTTGTAACTGGACCTTATAGATCGGTCAAGTTTGTAACTCGATCGAACCTGGACATTTTCAAAATCCATCAAGGGATCATTCAAGTTTGTAATTGGACCAATTGACAACCTATAATGAATTTTGAAAAATGTCTTTCAAGTGCTTAAATATTCGATTTAAGTGCTCTTGATTTTTTCTAAGCTTAATTACAAGTTATACAATCATTACAAGTGATTTACAACATGATTCTAATGGATTTACATCATATTCCAAAAATGTATATTTTTATTGACTTTGACTTGTCTTTTCTCCAATTTGAGATGCAAAATTTAGGGCACTTGGAGTGTGTCTATACCTAATTTAAAATCACTCAAGTAGAAGCATTAGACACTAATAATTGGAATGGCTTAGTCATCATTAAAATAATGGTTTAGTCAATTTGGACCTTGAGTCAATATTCTTCCCCTTTTTAAAAATGAGAAACCATTCCATAAATGTATTGAAAGCATTTAAGTAAAGTCATACCTTTGGAGAAACCTAGGGGTTTCAATAGAATTGAGTTCATATGCTCCCCCTATATTAATGCTAGTGGTGTTCTCATACTCCCCCTCAATTGATGCTATTTCTCATGCATGGTTAGCTTTCATAACATTTATAGAATACTATGTCTTCTAATCATATATGTTCGAGACATATATGTCTTCTTTCCTTTACCTTATCTCCTTTACATAGACACACTTCTCTTTCATGTAAGACATGCCTTCTCCATCTTTTGTCAAAATAAGACATACCATCTCCCCCTTTGTCATTTCAAAAAGGGAGGGTATAAAGAGATAAGAAACACAACTTGTTAAAAGAAAGGGGATAACAAAAGTTACATAAGGAGAGTAGAAGAACACAACTAGGAGCTTGTCTAAGCATGGAAAGAAAAGCAAGTTAAATAATGCACTTGAACAATTGACAATGTAATTCTAGCAAACATCAAAGAAAGATAAAGTGCTATAGAAAAGATACTAAATCACAATTTTGACCCTCAAGATGGCGGGATTCGTCCAAAAAGCATCAGGGCTCATCGTGGAGCAATGAGTCTTGCTCATAAGGCTGTTTCACTAAGTACCTCAAGGTTGTATCAAAACAAGATATACAATTATATAGATGTATCAAGTTAGAGCACAACTGAAGCAATGTAAGACACAACTAGGAGATCCAAAGTGATCCTCATCAAAACCTACAAAACAACTCAAAACACATTATTGCAAGATATAAGAATACCACTAGTGGGATATGAAATTATAGCAATTAAAAAGATAGAGTTGTAAGAAAGATAGGCAATTTAAAGCATGGCAATTGCATACAAAGGTACCAAGGGAGTGCTAAACAATAAGGCTATTGGTTGAGAAAATCTAGTTGAGAGGGAAATTCTCATTCAATAAGTCAGCTGTGTATTTTGTGCACAGTGCCATTGGTCAAGTTCTGTATTATGGAAATTCAACTGACAACAGCTATTGGCAACACCCGTTTGTGCCTATGGATCGAGTTTCAAACATGACAAACTCGACCGACAAAGTTGCTGTCAAAAAGCACATATATTTCATAAAAACATATTTAGAGGCATGCTAAAAATATAAGCCATATCCAAACATGTGTAAGAAAGTTAGTAATGCACTATGAAAGAATTAGAAATAATTTTTGAGCAAGAGTGTTAATAGAATCACAAAATACCACTTTTGACTCAAAAACCACTTGCCTAGTGCACACTAAGTTGGAAAAACACACTATGATTGGATATGAGAAAGAAAAACATTACCTCAGTGCTTAACATTTCTTTTCCACTTGTTGTCAACCTCTACACATCTCAACTTTCTTCTTTCATGTGGATTGAGAAGTCAATTTGCAATTCAATAGCTCAAGTCAACCCATTTGCAAGTACCTACAGAGGAAAGATGAAATGGTCCCCAATCATGTTTTTGGGTCCGGAGGGGTTATCTTAGCAACCCAAGTCCTAGTTCTCTTGGGTGCCTTCCTAAACAGGCAACAAGTAGAATAATGGCCAATATCATTGCAATAGTTGCATGTGACCATAGCCTTGGAACTAGATGATTCTCCATGGAAGATTGGAGGTACTTTACCTTTGTTGTTCCTTTGACTGCCATCATAACCTAAACCATGTCTACCAATTTGTTTAGTAGTATGGTGTAGGATATCATTACAATTCTTTTTACCAACTAAGAATATTTGCAAAAATAATCTCAAAGAATGATTATCATGTATAAGAGAAGAAATAGTAGAAGACAAATGATTGATATTACCTTTAGCATTAAAAAATGTCATTTTCTAAGCAAAGAGCTTTAGATAAATAAGAATCTCTATCAATATGAAGACCAGCAACATTATTCTCTCTACTAGTAGAACTAGAATAAGATTCAAGCACATTGATAGCAAGCAAGGGGCCATTTTTTCTTTCAACCAAAGCAATCTTAGAAAGTCAAACACCATTTTTAGATTCTAATCCTTAAAAAACAAAATATTTGTCCTTGTTTTCAGATTTAAGAACATCAACATCATGCATGAGAGAATCAACCATTAAGGTATGCTCTTCATTAGAACTACTCATAAAAGGTTGAGTTTCTCGAAATCTAATCTTATCAAGCAAACCAGCATTTTCAAGTTTAAGAGATTGTACTTGACTAAGACAAGCATTTTTATCATCAAGCAAGCAAGTACTGGCATGTTCAAGATTATCTAATTCTACATGCATATTATCAACAATTCTAGCAAGCTCTTTCCTTTTCTATTTAGAAGACTTAAGAGAGGGACGAGTAGCATTAGTGATAATAACAAAAGGTTCTTTATCTAAGAGATTAGATTTACCTCATTTGAGTCTTCACTTGTTGATTCCATAAGACCAAAATGGCATTCTCCTTCATCACTAGAGCTTGAGCTATATCCTCCACTTGATTCTTCACTTGAGCTTGAGTTGGAGGAGTCACTTGAGCTCTTGTCCCATTTCTCCTTCTTCTTGTACTTCTATTATATTTCCTTGTGATGATGAGTCTTCTTACCTTATAGACAATCTATCCTGAAGTGACCCTTCTTTCCACACTTGAGGCACCATATGGAGGAGGAATTCTTGTCTTTATAGAATCTACCCTTGGAGTACTTGGTATCTTCTTCAACATGAGTGGATGGAGAGTCTTGTCCCATAATAGTTTCAATTTGAGCCTTGATTTCAGCCTTCTTCATTATCTTTAGCACTTTCTCCTCTTATCTTTCAACTTATTCTCTTTTGTCAAGTGTGACTTCATGGGCTTGTAGATTTCCAATGAGCTCTTTAATGGGGATATCATCAAGAGGCCTTACTTTTTCAATGGAAGTCACCTTGGGTTCCCATCTCATGGGGAGAGTTCTAAAGATCTTACTGTTGATCTCTCCTCTACTCATAGCATGACCTAGGACGGCAAGGCCATTTACAATTGTGTTGAGTCTTGAGTACATGTTGACTATCTTCTCCTCCTTTCCCATCTTGGAGTTATCAAGCAGCCCTTCATGCATGTATACTTTTCTTTCCTTCAGTTGAATCGTCCCCTCATAAGTGATGCATAGCTTTCTCCATACCTCATAGGCAATCTCACAAGAGGAAATCCGGTTGAACTCAGTGGGATTCATTGTGGCATAGAGGATGTTGATTTCTCTTGTATTCAAGCTGGCTTTCTTTATGGTAGCTTCATACCATTCTTCTATCTTGGTCTCTATTAGATTGTATGTATGGTCCACCATTTGGCATAGCTCAAAACTTGATCCTCAGATGTAGTATTGTAACCTTCTCTTCCAATAGAGGAAATTTCTCTCATCAAAGATTGGAAGGTTGATCAAGTATCCCCCTCCTTGGTAGTCACCCATTTTCTCCTACTTGTTGAAGTATGCTTAGAGAAGACCTACTCTGATACCAATTGTAGGATCCTAGGATGGGTGAATGGATGATCTAGAGGGGGGTTGCATACAGCTGAATGCACTTAAACAAAATTCATTAGACCTTCAAGTTATATCGCAAGATAATGTTTCTAAATAGGAAATTTTAATGCAACTAAAACATACATAGCAAGGGAGATAGATTGAACAAGAACCAAGTGACAAGCTATGTAGAGTAGTTCCACAATTCAAACTAGGAGTATGTCAGTCCACTACCTAGAGAGGTCAACCTCTAGGATTTCTAAGTGCATCTTCCTCTATATATTTACTTATAAGAGTTACATCACATGACCCACCAAAGGACTTACCTATCCAATACAAATAGTTTCAAACCTTACCAAGGACTTACCCACTTTAGAATGAGTCTTCATCCTTCTCCAATGACTTACCCACTCTTGCACAGGTCTTCAGCCTTCTAAGAATTACCCACTCTTATTGGATCTTCATCCTTTGACTTCACCTTCACTCAGAGAAGCTTTCACAAAGGACTTACCTACTTGAGCAGGGAGTCTTCTGGATTCACCATGGGCTTACCCACTCTTGCTCCAAGTCTTAGGCCTTGATCTTCACCAAGGGACTCCTTCCCTTATTCTTCTTCACCTCTCTTATCCAAGAGAGAGAGAACCTTCATCTTCATGGTTGACAAGAGAGATTGGGAGGTGGTGGAAGTGAGATCCTCACAAGATATACAAGTAGGACTATCTCTCTTACAAATCTCCTACTCACTCTAATGTATGATGCAAGTGATTAAGCTTTGAGATAGAGGAGGTTGTAGCACCACTCAACTATAGGATATGGACCTCATGTAGAGTTTTGCATTGAATACTCAACCTTGGAATGAAACCCAAGTGGTCCTATTTATAGTTGGGGATTCCTCTTAGTCATTAGTAACACTTAAGGATGAATACTAGCCATTTATGGTGCTGTAACAGATATATTTTTTAGTTTTGCAACACTCTAATGGTCAAAAACACTTTTATGCTCTTTTCTGAAAAGTGTAATCGGTTGAGTTTGTAATTGGACCAAATGGATTGGCCAAGTTTGTAACTCAATTGAACATGGAAATTTTCAAAATCCATCAAGGGACCGGTCAAGTTTGTAATTGAACCGATTCACAACTTGCAATGGATTTTTAAAAATGTTATTAACGTGCTTAAATATTCGATTTAAGTGCTTCTTATTTTTTTAAAGCTTAATTACAAGTTATACAATCATTACAAGTGATTTACAACATGATTCTAATGTATTTACATCATATTCCAAAAATGTGCACTTGTATTGGCTTTGACTTGTCTTCTTTCCAATTTGAGATGCGCAATTTGGGGCACTTGGAGTGTGTCTATACCTAATCTGAAATAACTCAAATAAAAGCATTAGACACAAATAATTGGAATGATTTAGTCATCAGTAAAATAAGGGTTTAGTCAAATTTGATCTTGAGTCAACATTCTCCACCTTTTTGAAGATGACAAACCATTTGATAAATGTATTGAAAGCATTTAAGTAAAGTCATACCTTTGGAGAAACCTAGGGACTTCAATAGAATTGAGTTCATATTCTCCACCTCAATTGATGCTAGTGGTGTTCTCATACTCCCCCTCAATTGATGCTATTTCTCCTGCATGGTTAGGTTTCATAACATTTATACAATACTATGCCTTCAACTCATATATGTTTGAGACATATATGTCTTCTTCCCTTTACCTTCTCCCCTTTACATAGACACACTTATCTTCATTTAAGACATGCCTTTTCCCTCTTTTGTCAAAATAAGACATACCTTCTCCCCCTTTGTCATTTCAAAAAGGTGGGGGTATAAAGAGATAAAAAAACACAACTGGTTAAAAGAAAGGAGATAACAAAAGTTACATAAGGAGAGTAGACAAGCACAACTAGGGGATTGTACAAGCATGGAAAGAAAACCAAGTTAAAGCATGCACTTGAGCAATTGACAATGTAATTCTAGAAAAGATCAAAGCAAGATAAAGTGTTGTAGAAAAGATACTAAATCACAATTTTGACCCTCAAGATGATGTAATTCGTCCAAAAAGCCTCAGGGCTTATTGCGGAGCAATAAGTCTGGTTCATAAGGTCGTTTCACTAAGAACCTCAAGGTTGTATCAAAACAAGATTTACAACTATATACATGTATCAAGTTAGAGCACAACGAAAGCATTTTAGGATACAACTAGGAGATCCAAAGAGATCATTATCAAAACCTACAAAACAACTCAAAACAAGGTATTGCTAGATATAATAATACCACTATTGGGACACAAAATTATAACAATTAGAAAGATAGATTTGTAAGCAAGATAGGAAATTTAAAGTGTGGCAATATGCATACAAAGGTACCAGGGGAGTGCCAAAGAATAAGGCTATTGGTTGAGAAAATATAATTGAGAGGGAAATTCTCATACAATAAGCCAACTGTGTATTCTGTGCGCAATGCCATCAGTCGAGTTTTGTGTTATGGCAATCCGACCGACAACAACTGTTGGCAACACCCATTGGTGACTATTGGTCGAGTTTCAAACATGACAAACTCGATCGACAAAGCTACTATAAAAAAGTGCATATATTTTGTAAAAACATATTTTGAGGCATGCTAAAAATATAAGCCATATCCAAACATGTGTAAGAAAGTTAGTAATGCACTATGAAAGCATTAGAAATATTTTTTGAGAAAGAGTGTGAATAGAATCACAAAATACCACTTTTGACTCAAAAACCACATGCCTAGTGCACATTAAATTGGCAAAACACACTATGATTGGATATGAGCAAGAAAACATTACCATAGTGCTTACCATTTCTTTTCCACTTGTTGTCACCCTCTACATATCTCACCTTTCTTCTTTCATGTGGATTTAGAAGTTAATTTACAATTCAATTAATAGCTTAAGTCAACCCATTTGCAAGTACCTACAAAAGAAAGATGAAATGGTCCCCAAACATTTTTTGGGTCCGCAAGGGTTATCTTTGCAACCCAAGTCCTAGTGCTCTAATGTGCTTTCCTAACTGGGAAACAAGTAGAATAATAGCCAATATCATTGCAATAGTTGCATGTGCCCATAGCCTTGGAACTAGAGGATTCTCCATGAAAGATTGGAGGTCATTTACCTTTTTTGTTCCTTTGACTACCATCATACCCTAAACCATTTCTACCAATTTGTTTAGTAGTATGGTGTAGGATATCATTAATATCTTTTTACCAACTAAGAATCTTTGCAAAGAAGATCTCAAACTATGATTATCGCGCATAAGATAAGAAATAGTAGAAGCCAAATGATTGATATTATCTCTAGAATGCAAAAGATCATTTTCTAAGCAAAGAGCATTAGTTAAATAACAATCTCTATCAATATGAAGAGCAACAACATTATTCTCTCTAGTAGTAGAACTAGAACAAGATTCAAGCACATTGATTTTATCAAGCAAGGGAGCATTTTCTATTTCAAGCAAAGCAATCTTAGAAACATATTCACCATTTTTAGATTCTAATCCTTACAAAACAAAATGTCTGTCCTTGTTTTCAGATTTAAGAACATCAATATCTTGCATGAGAGAATCAACCATTAAGGTATGCTCTTCATTAAAACTACTCAAAAGAGGTTGAGTTTATAGAAATCTAATCTTATCAAGAAAGATATCATTTTCATATTTAAGATCATCTACTTGACTAAGACAAGCATGTTTATCATCAAGCAAGCAAGTATTGACATGTTCAAGATCATCTAATTCTACATGCATATTATCAACAATTCTAGAAATATTTTTCCTTTTCTTTTTAGAAGACTTAAGAGAGGCACGAGTAGCATTAATGATAGCAATTAAAGGTTTTATATCTAAAGAGATTAGATTTACCTCATTTGAGTCTTCACTTGTTGATGTCATAAAAGCAAAATGGCATTCTCCTTCATCACTAGAGCTTGAGCTAGATCCTCCACTTGATTCTTCACTTGAGCTTGAGTTGGAGGAGTCACTTGAGCTCTTGTACCATTTCTCCTTCTTCTTGTACTTCTCTTCTCTTTCCTTGTGATGATGAGTCTTCTTTCCTTGTAGACAATCGATCTTGAAGTGACCCTTCTTTCCACACTTGAGGCACTGGATGGAGGAGGAATTCTTGTCTTTGTAGAATCTACCCTTGGAGTACATGGTATCTTCTTCAACATGAGAGGATAGAGATGCTTGTCTGATAATAAATTCAATTTGAGCCTTGATTTCAGCCTTCTTCATTCTCTTTAGCACTTTCTCCTCTTATCTTTCAACTTCTTCTGTTTTGTCAAGTGTGACTTCATGGGCTTGTAGATTTCTAATGAGCTCTTCAATGGAGATGTCATCAAGAAACCTTACTTCTACAATGCAAGTCACCTTGAGTACCCAACTCTTGGGGAGAGTTATAAAGATCTTAGAGTTGATCTCTCCTCTACTCATAGGATGACCTAGGATGGAAAGACCATTTATAATTGTGTTGAGTATTGAGTACATGTTGGCTATCTTCTCCTCCTTTCCCATCTTGAAGTTCTCAAGCAGCCCTTTGGGCATGTAGACTTTGCTTTCCTTCACTTGAGTTGTCCCCTCATAAGTGATGCATAGCTTTCTCCATACCTCATAGGCCGTCTCACAAGAGGAAATCCAGTTGAATTCGGTGGGGTTCATTGTGGCATAGAGGATGTTGATTGCTTTTGTATTCAAGGTGGATTTCTTCATGGTATCTTCATCCCATTCTTCTATCTTGATCTCTGGTAGCTTGTATGGATGGTCCACCATTTGCCATAGCTCAAACTTGATCCTTGGATGTATTATTGCAACCTTCTCTTTCAATAGAGGAAATTTCTCCCATCAAAGATTGGAAGGTTGGTCAAGTATCTCCCTCCTTGGTAGTCACCCATCTTCTCCTATTTGTTGAAGTATGGTTGGAGAAGACCCGCTCTAATACCAATTGTTGGATCCTAGGATGTGTGATTGGATGCTCTAGAGGGGCATTGCATAGAGCTGAATGCACTTAAACAAAATTCATTAGACATTCAAGTTATATCACAAGATAAGGTTGCTAAATAGGAAATTTTAGTGCAACTAAAAAATTCATTGCAAGGGAGAGAGTGATTGTACAATCACCAAGTGACAAGCTATGTAGAGTAGTTCCACAATTCAAACTAGGAGTATGTCATTCTAATACCTAGAGAGGTCAACCTTGAGGATTTCTAAGTGTGTCTTCCTCTTTATATTCAGTTATAAGAGTTACAACACATGAACCACTAAAGGACTTACCTATCCAATACAAAGAGTCTTAAATCTTACCTAGGACTTACCCACTTTTCAATGAGTCTTCGGCCTTCTCTAAGGTTTTACCCACTCTTACACAAGTCTTCAACCTTTTTATAATTATCAACTCTTCTTGGATCTTCATCCTTTCACTTCACCTTCACTCAGAGAAGCTTTCACCAAGGACTTACCCACTTGAGCAAGGAATGTTTTTCCTTCACCAAGGGCTTACCCACTCTTGCTCCAAGTCTTCAACATTGGTCCTCCCCAAGGGACTCCTTCCCTTATTCTTCTTTACCTCTCTTATCTAAGAGAGAGAAAATTCATCTTCATGGTTGAAAAGAGAGATTGGGAGGCGGTGGAAGTGAGATCCTTACAAGATATACATGTAGGACTAACTCTCTTAGAAATCTCCTACTGGCTCTAATGGATGATGCAAGTGATTAAGCTTACAGAGAGAAGAGGTTGTAGAACCACTCAACTATAGAATAAGGACCTCATGTAGAGTTTTGCATTAAATGATCAACCTTGGAATGAAGCCCAAGGGGTCCTATTTATAATTGGGGATGCCTCTTAGTCATTGGGAACACTTAAGGACAAATAATAGCCATTGGTGGTGTTGCTACAGATATATTTTTGAGTTTTGCAATACTCCAACGGTCATAAACACTTTTTTGCACTTTTCTAAAAAGTGCGATCAGTGGAGTTTGTAACTGGACCAAATGGATCGGTTGAGTTTGTAATTCAATCGAACCTGGACATTTTCAAAATCCATAAGCAATCAGTCAAGTTTTAACTAGACCGATTGACAACCTGTAATGAATTTTGAAAAATGTCATTAAAGTGCTTAAATATTCGATTTAAGTGCTCTTGATTTTTTCTAAGCTTAATTGCAAGTCATACAATCATTAAAAGTGATTTACGATATGATTCTAATGGATTTGCATCATATTTCAAAAATGTGCACTTGTATTGACTTTGACTTGTCTTTTCTTCAATTTGAAATGTGCAATTCAGGGCACTTGGAGTGTGTCTATACCTAATCAGAAATCACTCAAGAAGAAGCATTAGACACAAATAATTGGAATGTTTTAGTCATCATTAAAATAAGGGTCTATTCAATTTAGACCTTGAATCAACAATATGAAGATTCTTCCAACATGTTTAGTATCGACCATGGTAACTGAGAGACTGTTGCGACATGGATGTGAGGCATTCTTAGCACATGTGGTAGTTACCAAGTTAGAAAGTCCTAGTATTCCAGAAGTGCTAGTTGTCAGGGAATTTAAGGATGTGTTTCCTGAGGAATTTTTTGATGTTCCTCCACCTTTAGAGATTGATTTTGAGATCAATCTAGTTCTTGATATGCAACGAACAGCCCAAACACCATATAGGATGGTTCCAGCTGAGATGACAGAATTAAACAAATAGTTACAAGTGTTACTTGATAGATATTTTATTTGGCCAAATACATCATTGTGGGGTGCTCTGGTACTTTTTGTAAAGAAGAAGGATGGGTCGATGAGGTTGTGTATAGATTATAGACAGTTGAACAAGGTGATAATAAAGAACAAGTATCCTCTTCCAAGAATAGATGATTTGTTTGACCAGTTGTGTGGCACAATAATATTCTCTAAGATATATCTGAGGTCAGGATATCATCAGTTACGGATTAAGGAGGATGACATACCCAAGTCAGCTTTTAGGACAAGGTATGGTTGTTATGAGTTCATAGTTATGACATTTGGACTAACTAATGCACCAACAACATTCATGAATTTGATGAATAGAGTGTTCCGGCCATTCCTTGATCAGTTTATAGTGGTCTTTATAGATGGCATTCTAATATATAGTAGAGATATCCAACAACATGAACAACATCTTCATTAAGAATTGACTTTGTTAAGACAACACAAGCTATATGCTAAGTTCAGAAAGTGTAAGTTTTGGTTGTCAAAAGTGTCTTTTCTAGGACATATCATATCTGCTAAAGGTATTTGTGTTAATCCTAAAAGGTGGAGTCTGTTCTAGAATTGGAACAACCTAAGACACCAACATATATTCATAGTTTCCTAGGTTTGGTAGGTTACTACAAAAGATTCATTAAAGACTTTAGTTTTGTCACAATACCCCTAATTAGGTTAACCAAGAAGGATGTTCCTTTTGTTTAGAATGACAAGTGTCAATGCTCTTTCTAGTTGTTAAGGAAAAGTTGACTAGTGCACCAGTGTTACTTTTACCTGAGTAAGGGAAAGGATACATTGTCTTTTGTGATGCCTCAAAGAATAGTTTGGGATGTGTGTCGATGCAGGATAAATGAGTGATTTCTTTTTCCTCTCAAAAACTTAATAAACATGAGGAGAATTATACAACACATGATCTGGAGTTGGCTGTAGTAATTCATGCCTTGAAAATCTAGAGATATTACCTATATGGGGAGAGGTATCAGATTTTCACAGACCTTAAGAATCTAAAGTACATCTTTTCACAGCAAGAGTTGATCATGATACATCATCGCTGGATGGAACTAATCAAATACAATGATTTCATGATTGATTATCATCCAAAAAAGGCTAATGTGGTGGCATATGCACTAAGAAGAAAGTCCTCATCTTCATTCATAGATAAAGTATAGTTGAATTCTTTGGTGTGTTATAAGTGGGACATGCTAGTCTCCTTACGAAAGATGAATGTACAGATGGAAGTATCTTTGCTAGCTAGATTCTTAGCAAAAATGCAAGTAAAACCTACACTGAGACAACAGGTTAAAGAAGAACATTAGGCTGATACTGTGATACAGCAGATCAGATCAGAATATGGCAATGAGAAGTGGGATGTCTTCCGTGATTTATAGGATGAGACAATTTTTTACCATGGTAGAATTGTGGTACCTGATGTTAATAACCTAAGGAAGATAGTTATGAAAGAAGCTCACTCATCTATGTATGCTATGCATCCAGGAAGTACCAAGATGTATCACAATCTAAAATATATGTATTGGTGGCCTAGTTTGAAGAAAGATGTAGTTGAGTTTATTATGTGATGTCCAGTGTACCAGCAAGTTAAGGATGAGCACTAGAAGCCTGCAAGAGCATTACTACCATTACCTATACCACAGTGGAAGTGGTGTCATGTGACAATGGATTTTGTAGTTGGTTTACCTAGAACATCCAAAGGTCATGATTCCATTTGGGTGATTGTTGATAGGTTGACAAAGTTGACACATTTTATTCATGTTACAACAACATACACCAATTAGAAACTTACACAGATTTATGTAGATGAGATAGTGTGGTTTCATGGAGTCCCAACAACAATTGTGTCTGACAGAGGCCCTCTATTTACTAGTCACTTTTGGGAGAGATTACATACAACTTTGGGTATGCAGTTAAAGTTTAGTACTTCTTTCCACCCATAGACAGATGGACAATCTAAAAGGACTATACAAACTTTGGAGGACTTGGTTAGGGCATGTGTTCTTGAGTTTGTAGGTAGTTGGGATATACATCTGAGTTTGATAGAATTTCCCTACGATAACAGTTGTCAGAAAATCATTGATATGGCACTACATGAAGCATTGTATGGTAGACATTGTAGATCTCCGTTATGCTAGTATGAAATAGGAGAATACCAACTTCTTGGTCCTGAGCTCGTGCAACAAACAACTGAAAAGACTAAAGTGATACAACAATAGTTAAAGGTAGCACATGACAGATAGAAGTCATATGCTGATAATCACCATAGAATTTTAGAATTACAAGAAGGAGACAGAGTATATCTCAAGGTTTCTCCTTAGAAAGGTGTTCTCAAATTTGGGAAGAAGGGTAAGTTGGCTCCTAGATTTATGGGACCTATCCGGTGATAGCACGTGTTGTAAAGGTAGCCTATAAGATGGAACTACCACCTGAGTTGCACAAACTACATCCAATATTTCATGTATTTATGTTGAGAAAATGTCACCCTAATATAGAGCTTGTATTACAACATGTAGAGGTACAATTAGATGAAGATATATCCTATTTGGAAGGTCCAGTGTTGATTCTTGACAGAAGAATCAAGAAGCTGAAAAAGAAATACATAGTGCTTGTGAAAGTTCTTTGGCATTATCATGGCATTAAAGAAGACACATGGGATCTAGAGGAAGAGATGAGGAGGAAGTACCCTTCTCTTTTCTCTTGAGATTTTGAGGATGAAATCCTTGTTAGGAGTTGATAACTTGTAACAACCCTGACCTGGGTTTTGGGATAACCCTAGAAGCTTTTCCTGTGTAAGTTTCTTAGAACCTTGTCTTAGTCTTTTGAAAAGTAATTAGGGCTTAAGGAGAGTTTATTTTTCAAGTTTCAGCTTGTTTTCTAATTGTTTGTTCTCTATATTATAGTTTTGGTGCAAATTGCAATTTACACAAAATGACGGGTTGATGTGCAAATTATCACCTCTAGAGTGTCCATTATCTCTCTTAGCATCATATAGAGGAGAAAGAAAGGAAATGACGCCTTGATTGAGTCTTGGTTGAGTGATAGCACTCTTGGTGGTGAAAGAACCAAAGAATGATGAGTATCTTGAACCCTAGATGGGGTTGTGTCGAGTTCTGAAGTGTATATGGGAGTGCCTATTAGCTTGGAATCCATAGAGGAGGTCCCATATCAGTTTAGAAACTTTTGGAAGTGTTCATTATGGGCTAAGAACTTCAATTAAGTGAAGCCTATCGGTGATGTTTCTTGCAAAAGTTGTATCAGTTTGTACATAAAGTAGTATTAGGTTGTGATATCTTGTCAAAAAAGACACCCAATGGCCAATATCTTATCTTTTGAATATCCTTATGAGTTTTTCATGACAAGATAATTATGGTTGCATGGTTCCACCATGCATGGACACATGTCACCTAAGTGCATATGGAGATGACACCTCACATACACTCTCTTTCATGAGCCTCAACTATATAAGCCCCTCTTTTCACAACCAAGTAAACCTTTTGACTCTTTTGGCATATCCTTCTTGGTGGACGACCCTATGATCTCAAGGATTAAGAGAGAGCTCCAACATCTTGCCTAAGGTGAAGCCATGGTCATCTTCAACCTTTGGTGGACTATGCTTCTCGGGTCATGGCTCCTTTCTTTCTTTTCTTCTTCACCAAGTTTCTATCGATGGTATCTTCTTTCATATAGAAGTGTTGTGATAGTGTTACAACCCCAATTTTTGGGTTCTTTTGGTGAGAAATGTAATTTCTCCTATTAAAGATATTTGAACAAATAATGATATAATTTGTTTTGAATAAAAGGATTTCGTTTACAATAGCCTTGTTGGTTGTTTTGTGGGCTTTATTGGCTATTGGACCCAATAACAAGGAAAAGACAAAGGAAACTCCATTATTAAAGGAGTAAATAAGAAAATGGAGAAAAGAAAGATGTAGAAACCTCTAGAAGGCAAAGGAATGTTATCCAAAGTTGGATTTCGTGCCTCTTGGGTTCCTTGGGTTCCAAGGAGTCCATAGTTGAAAAGATAATGCAATAAGAAAAGAAAAGATCAATCAAATATTTCCTTATTAAGAAAGAAATTGGAGACAATGATAAAATATGGGAAATAAATAGAAAGAGGTAAGATTGAGTCATCCTTGATGGATTTTCGTATCCGTAAGGTTTCTAATATTAAAAGGAATTCCAATTAGGAAAATAAAAAGAGAGATAAAGATAAATCCTCAAAAAGAGATATTTTAATAAAGAAATAAAAAGGATAATGAGAAATAATGGATATAGATGCAACTAGAAGGATAGTGAGTATCAACTAAAAAGGATTTCAAAGTATTAGAGTTTCTTGGGGTCCAAGGAGCCCCAATGGAGAAAAAGAAAGAGAAAATACCAATAATACAAAAAAGAGGATAATGTGATGCATAATTATTGAAATTTGTGGTATTGTTAAAAAGGAGGTATATTCTACTAAAAGAAAATATAATTTTGTGCCAATGGATTAAAAGTCAAGCATAAAGAGAATAAGAGAGATAATTTTCGAATTCCTAAATATCCAATAACCATGGTTTATTAAGAAGATAATTAGGAGAGAGAAGTTTGCATCTTAATGAAGGAACTTGGGTTCCTATTGGGAAAAGAACTTGTTTCCTCGTGGATGAACACCTTAGGGCATGGATACCCTCCCCTATATAGGGGTAGAACCTCTAGTTTGAGTTCAAGAGAAATCCCATGCAACCCTCTCTCTTCTTCTTGTTCTTTCCATGCAAACCCTATCCATGATGGGTAGAGACACCCTAGAGCAAACAAGGGTCATGGTGTGGTCTTGTTGGAAGCTCGATCCTCCCACACCATCAGAAGGAAGCTTGGCGGTCGTCGCTTTGCTCTAGCCCTGACACAACAACCACTGGATGGCTGCAAGCCGGCCGCAAGTTGTAGACATGGCATGCATGAACATGCCACTCTGGTCATGAGCTGAGGGCATTTGCAGGGACGCAGAGGAACGTCGGAGGTGAGGGAGTTGTCCATGGTGTTCGTCGAGCCTTGGGGAAGATGGGGCGCACCCGCGTTGTGCTGCAGATCAGCGGCAACAAGGGTTGCACAAGGTTGAAGATAACCCACCTGTCGTTGGATGCTTTTACCCCTCCGTGGGCTGAAGGACCAGTGACTTACATGAGGGTAAAAAGTTCTTTTCGTTATATTTCCAAAACGGCTCGCGTTGCATGGAAAGTGATGACGTGACGCTGAGTGATTGGTCCAAGTAAGTGAAATATTGCGAAATTTATATCTTTTTATTGGTAGCTCGGATGGATGTGTATAAAATATGAATCTTGCTCAGAAAAATGCGAGGAAACCAATAAAAATAGATTTAGAATCTAATTCCTCTTGCAATTCGAAAAGTGGTGGAAGTTATCAACTTTGATGCTTTAATGATTAAGAAACCCTAATTTGAGATGATTAATGCATTAAGAAGGGTTTTATGGATGATTAAAGTTGATATTAACCTGTTAATGATAAAAGACACATTAAGGATGAAATTTGCACGTAACTGAATTAATTTAAGGTTCCATGTGCATAAATGAGCTTTAATGGGTCTTGAAACCCTAATGTTAGTAATTGTGACTCTTAGTAGCTTGAATTGTTCAAATTCATGAATAAGCTGAGATGTGATAGTTCTAAGCTATTTCAAGTATAAGAGTTCCTAATTGTGGATAAATACCCTTAATATGGTAATTAGGGTTTTCTAATGGATAAAGGTGGAATTAATGATAAATAGAGTTCATATGTGAATTTGATCATAATGAACTATGAGTTGTTAATCCGGAAGGAACCAAAGATGATAATTAGGCCTAATGATCTTATCATGAATTAAAAGGATAAAAATTGTAGTTTTAATGTAAAAGAGAATAATGGAATTAATTGATGTTAATTGTGCCTTTAATCTAAAATTAAGGTTATATGTTGTTAAAAGGTAACCTTAATATCTTTCGTGAAGAATAGATGAGATAATTAGGGTTTGTGAGTAATTGTACAAAATTAGGGTTTAAAAGAGTAAAAATGAAGAGGAACCCTAATTGCAATAGAAACCCTAAAAGTGGACTAGAAACCCTAGGAAGCGAGCAAGGTTTAATAGATCTTGATGGCATGATCAATGATAGGAAATTGTATGCATATTTCAGGATCTCTTTGAGTGCTTGCTTGTCTATTGGATTTCTTACATTGATTGGATTAATTCGGTTTCAAATTAGCCTGATAGGTATGTGGTTAATTATGGTTAATCACATTAGTTTCCTGAAGACTTTCCCAGATGATTCATTGCATTGAATGCAACTTATCAGTTTGGATGTTCATACTTGCAAATCATAAAGTCACTATGATTATTACAACAATAATAGAAGTGTGTATTCTCGCACCTACATGCCACCCTGATGGATGATGCCAAAAGGTCAAGCCCAGGAGGGAAGACCCATGGGCACTATGAGTGGTGACCCCAGGCACCAAGCTCGGGATTGAGAAGGTGGTCTATATAGAATGACTAATGGGCACTATGAAAGGTGACCCCAGTAACCAAGCTCAGAATTGAGAAGGTGGCCTTCAGTCATTGGCTAAAGAGAAACCCTAAGGTGGGTATGCCAGTGTTAAAGCAAAAGCAGTGGAGAATGTCACACTAAAAGCGTAATTTGGCTTGTTAATTAACTCGATTGTGATATCTATATTGTTAGCTATAATTGCAAAATTTTGGTTGTCCCCACATACCAGTATATTCATTTATGCTGACTGACATTTTGTTTGTCGGCATTTTAGGTACAAGATTGAAAAGGACAAACAATAAAGTGACATATGTGGACTTAATTAAGAATTAAAGTACAAAGGAGGATTAGTTAGAATAGATTCCAGACGTAGATAGAAGTAGATATCCAAGTTTTTGAAAAAGGTATGCAATGTTTTATTTTATACTAGATTTCAATTTAGTTTGGTAGAATTTCATAATTATTACTGATTAATTGTTGAACCTTTGATCCTGTTAATTGGAATAATGGCTCTAACCTCTTGGTCTCCCTTAATTGGGGGTTACCGAGAGGTGGGGTCGTTACATTTGGTATCAGATCATCGGTTCCTCATTTAATCTTTAATAACTATTAAATTTCACAAACTCTATAGAACCCAAGGGAGTTATTAGAGGATTTTCTGAAAGACAGAGGTGTCTAGAAAAGGATCACATCTAGGGGCTGGCAATATTTTCCTCCGCACTGCTAGTCAAAATATGAGGACTCCCAGATTTGTGTGACTGCCTAGCCAATGTCTCAGGATTTGACTCAAAATAAGATACCTTTAGGACTCTCTCATCTTGTTCATCCCTTCTCAACTAAAATGTTGTTAAGGATTATAAGGATTAGGGTTTTCTTTCTTTCCTCACCCACTCGAGGTATGGGTAAAGTTGATAAGGTTTAAGGAATCCTCCACCAAATTAATGAGAAGCATGTAAATAAGATGTCATGGACATGAGTTTAATAGTTTAAGCGTAAACTAAAGAATAGTTGCATGCTTAGGTCATATGACATGAGTTCTCATGCCCTCAGGAGAGACCTGAGGCTAGACCTTCTTGTCAGGAGGATGAGTAGAGAGAGTTATTCTTGGAGGTAAAGACCTCCATTATAAGTAGAGACCTGGCACATCCTTTGAGGATGATGCTAACCCTAACCCTAAGTGGTGGTTAGAGAGAGAGATGGAATGATGAGTTAGATGTCATGGTCAATCATGTGTGTGGGTGGACATGCTTTTTGTTGGTATGTATGCCCATAGAGCAAGTCATATGATGATTGTAATGGGATACTTTGTAAATGATTTGAATAATAATAAAGGCAATTTCCGATCTACATGTTTAAACCGTTTATGAGATGATGGTGTAACATGATAGATGTCTCAAAAATTGTTTTACTCAATGACGTATGCTTTTGGGTTGAGGACCTAAATGATGAGATCATACGGATGTTAAGAGTATACATTCTTGTTTAGTCCCTAGTCAGTTGTTATTGTGGAAATAACCATAGACATCAATAACACTGAAGACTAGATTGTGTGTTGGTTGATGACATAATCTCATTAGTCATGATATAGTGATATTAAACCAAGCACATAGGTACTTTTTAGAGAACAAGGTACCGGACAGACCCACCGTGAGAGTGACACATGGAACCATGACTTGGTGGTCACATTCAGCTCTCACCGTGATGGTGGTGAGTGTGATTCTTAGACCTGAAATCACTACACTCAACACATGTCATTGGGTACACTTTGACATCATCAAACGCAGTCATGAAACATGGGTTGTTATAAAGGTGATGATTGGGTGGCTTTGACACATGGGGTTTTTTAGGGGTGAGTGATAGATATGGGATTTGTCCCTCCTGAGGGAGTTTGATGTCTTTGGCCACTTGATGAGTAGGATTCT
The DNA here is from genome assembly GCA_963693085.1 of Alisma plantago-aquatica. NCBI lineage: Eukaryota > Viridiplantae > Streptophyta > Magnoliopsida > Alismatales > Alismataceae > Alisma > Alisma plantago-aquatica. The sequence goes on along the minus strand of OY856414.1, from coordinate 423,076,167 downwards.
GAAATGCATGCACATGCACGTGTGAATCAGTATGTGATATTGATGTCACACACATCTCACCCAGTCTACTCTGAGATCAAGGAAATGAATGAATGTTGACTGGATGACTGTTCCATGCCTCAAGTTCATTCAGGATATCAGTGACAAAGGAATTATACATTCACTGTAACACCATTCACGGATTGTAGGATTGAAAGTTGTTCTCCAACTTTCTATTTCACTTGGGTAGCACTGATGTGTGACTAGGCACCGCTCTTTTCTTGTGAAGTCATAAGTGTTATGGACTTTCACTACCAACGTGAAATGGACATGTAGGGTCACACACATAGGATTTAACCTGGAATAGGAGTTTGTCCACAAACATGTTTATATTGATTACTAAAGGAGTTTAGTAGTTCAATTAAACACTCAATCAATTGATAGCTCAGTATCATAGTATTCAAGGTGTTGGACTGATTGATTAGAGTATCGAATTGATTGAAACTGTGATTGACTGATTCTGCACAATCTACACTCCCAACCGATCGGCTCATGTGATGAACCGATCGGCTGAGCTTGGTGAACCGATCGGCTCAACTGGTGATTTGATCGTCTCATGGATAGGGTGAAGCGATTCATTCAAGTGTTGAAACGATCGGTTCAAGTCCAACCGAGCAAGTTGGGAAAGTAAGATTGGTGATAAATTTCCTTTCGTTTCATTTCCCAATTTGATTGGAACAAGGATTGGTATTTGATACCAATTCAAAACAAAAGAAGAAAAGTCAATCAGAAATTGATCAAGACTACGAACCAACCGGTTCAGAAGTGAACCGACCATTTCATGGGTCCCAACCGATCGGTTGAGGTGTCAACCGACCAGCTCAGATCCCCAACCGACCGTTTTAGTTGTGAAACGATCGGTTTAGGTTACGTAGTTGGTTGTTTTTGTGGAAAATCTCAAACCCTTCTACTCCTGCTTTAGTCCTGCATTGCCCGGGATAGAGAACCCTGTCCCATAACCCTCCTATATATAGGGGTATTGGGGGCTTCTCAAAGTACACCTCAGTGAAACCAGATGCTTTGTAAAGTTGTCGTTCTCTCTAGTTTTGGTAACCGAGAGAGCCCGAGCAAGTGCTGAGGCACAACAAGGGAAAGACAACTGTAGAAAGCGACTGGTGGCAGGAGAGTGTGTTGGCGACTAGTACACTGACAGGAGGGTGTGACTCCTTCTGATTCCTTATGAGACATGGAGATCGGAGTTCCAGGTAGTCCGTGTGGATGACTGCAGAGGCAGGAGACCTCTGCCACTCGAAGGACAACTATCAATCTCGACAGTCCCGGTGAGACCAGGACTCGTCAGTCCCGATGTGACCAGGAGCTGCAAAGACACTGTCCAAGACCAGAGGTGAAGACCGCACAAGGCGCGAGGTACTGTCACCGAGCAAGCCTCGGGATAAGGTATGCATCCAAAAACCATCTTTCCTATTGTATAGACGTTGACGCGATTCCTTTTGTTCTGGGTTTTGGGGAGAAAATTTTTGTTTACACTGCTTCTCAGCCTCCCTTAAAACCCAACAGTGGTATCAGAGCCACGTCAACTTCTCTATATTTTAGAATTATCGATATGATAGATTTTGGTTTGTCGCCTTTATTTATTGCATACGATGCGAATAAAATTGGCTTTATGCATATCCAATCCACAAATCCCAAATATACATATATGATATGTAATATTAATGCACTCGATACGCATCGCCCTTAAACGAGTTTTGTGGTGGATGTGTAGCATGGTTATGGCCTATAAACCCTATATCTGTATGTGGCTGCTTGCATCTCGATCTGCGCACTGATTCCCTTTCTCCTATTCCTGATGTAACTCAAAATAATTTGAGGTTTCTTTTCCTACCTTTGCTCCTCACGAATGTAACTCGAGGTTTCACAATTCAATTGTAAATAGGATAGATTTTATTTCTTGTTATGTCAAAGAACGGTGGACAACCTGAGATGATCGGTTCAAGGCGTGAATCGATCATTTGGTGTTCCAGATGACCGGTTCGAGGAGCGAGATGAGCGGGTGGCGACCTGAGGATATGCACAACGACCGGTGAACCGATCGGCTAGAGGCACGAGTCAATCGGCTGGTGGAACCTGAACAACCAACTTGATGGCGAGCTGATCAGTCATGGAGATGTGTTCATCAAACCCAGAAAGGCAGGCACAGATTTCATCTTGTTCAGGTTGCATGTGATGTAGACCTAGATGAACGTGATTTTTCTTGGCTCGAGGAATCACAATAGGATGGCCATAATCATTGCTTTTATCGTTTTGCATGTTTTCTGTGGGATATAGCATGTATATGATACGTACTATATACTGTGGTGATTGGATATGTATATGTATATAAAAACCGAATCCCTCATTAAATATTAAAGTTTTAGATGCCTTCTAAATGTGACACACATGAAAAGCTTGATTGACCAAGTGTGGGCATGCCCTAGCGTGGTGCACCGTCTATCTTGTGGAAACGTGAAGGATGAATGTGTGGGTCTGCCCTAGCAGGGTGCATGTTCATCATGTTGGCTTTGGGTCAGACTTAACAAGGTGATCTAGATGGGATCTGGTACCTTGAGGCAAGGAGATGATCATGGAAAAGAGTTGTATATGACATCTTTCAAGAGTTGCATATGATGCAATTGGCAAGAGTTTCCTACCTAGGAGATCTGAGTTGTGGGTGACAGCCCTAGTTGGTCCATGGCTCGGAGGATTTCAGGATCTTGACCCACTAGAAGATTGTGCGCTGCAATCTTCCAAATTGATGGTGAGGGATGTCAATTTGAATCAAAATAGTGGGAGCGGTAATTAATTAAAATCCTAATTAACTATCGTCAAATTTTATTCAAATCAAATCTAAAAGAGTTTTGACAAATGCAATTTTCTCTTGTAGAATGGAAAAAGAATCATCTTTTAAAATGGGAAAATTAATTGAGAACAAATTCCATAACTGGTTGAGGACAGTGAGAAGCGTTCTGCACAATCTAGATATACTAGGAGCCTTTGAATCCACTCTATGTATGCTTAAAGCGTTGGTGAAGAAGAAAGAAAGTTCATTGATATAGATCAATGGAATGATAGGTAAGGGAGAGAAGGGTTCTCTCGTCAAACCAATTTCTTATACATGGAGACGATGGAAGGAATGATGGAAGAAGAAGTCAGAGATAGAGATCTCTAGTTCTGGTGTATACGTGATAGAGATTAACTTTACTACTTCTTCGTCATGGGTACTTGATACCGGATGCGGATCTCATATTTGTTCAAATGTGAAGGATCTTAAGAGAAGTAGGCCTTTGGGGAAAGGCGAGGTTGAACTACGTGTTTCCAATGGGGCAAGAGTTGCCTCTAGTTCTGTAGGAACCTATGAGTTAACTCTATCAAGTGGGCTAATAATAGAGTTGAAGAACTACTATTATGTACCTGCCATAAATAGGAATATCATTTCCATTTCTTGTTTGGACAAGGATGGATTTGAATTTCTTATTAAGAATGGAAATTGTTCCATTTCTAAAGATGGGACCTTTTATGGCAGTGCCCCAATGTCTTATGGTTTATACTTGATAGATCTAGAGACAACTGTATACAACATAAACACCAAAAGGCAAAAACTCAACAACTCAAACAAAACATATCTTTGGCATTGTCGTCTAGGGCAGTTAAATGAGAAGCGCATTTCTAGACTCCATAAAGATGGTTATCTAGACTCTTTTGATTATGAATCAATAGAGACATGTGAATCTTGTTTCTTGGTTAAGATGACCAAGACTCCCTTTTCAGGTAAAGGTGAGAGAGATAGTGATCTATTAGGACTCATACATACTGATGTATGTGGGCCTTTTAGAACTAATGCTAGAGGTGGGTATCAGTACTTCATTACCTTTACTGATGACTTCAATAGGTATGGCTATGTGTACCCGATGAAACATAAGTCAGAAACCCTTGAAAGGTTCAAGGATTTCATGAATGAAGTACAAAACCAACTTGGTAAAAGTATTAAGGCACTTCGATCTGATCAAGGTGGAGAATACTTAAGCCAGGAGTTTGAGGACCTTCTGTGAGCCCGTAGTATTGCATCACAATGGACTCCGCCTGGAACACCACAACATAATGGTGTGTCTAAAAGAAGGAATCACACATTGTTAGATATGGTGCGATCGATGATGAGTTTTGCTGATCTTCTGATTTCTTTATGGGGTTATGCTCTTGAAACCGCCGCGTTTACTCTCAACCGAGTACCATCTAAGTCGGTTCAAAAGACACCATATGCGATATGGTATGGGAAGCGTCCCAAATTGTCTTTTATGAATATTTGGGGTTGTGAGGCTTACGTCAAGAAAATTTTTCCTGATAAGCTTGGACCCAAATATGATAAATGTTATCTTTTTGGATACCCCAAGGAAACGAGGGGATATTACTTATACCACCCTACTGACAACAAAGTGTTTGTTGCCAGGGATGTTGTATTCCTAGAGAAGGAATTTATTTCCAAAGGAAGTAGTGGGAGGAAAATAGAGCTTGAAGAGGTTCAAGCCCAATAAGAAAACATTGAACCAGTAGATGTATGAGAGGAATATGGAGATTCACAAGGTGTTGTGGGATCTCATTCTCCTCTGGTAACAAAAGGACCTCATAGATCTAGTAGGACCCGCCTTGAACCTGAGAGGTTTGGATACCTTGTGACTCAGGAAGGTGGTGAGTTGATCATAGATGATGATCCAACTACCTACGTAGAGTCTATGGAGGGACCAGATTCTGAGAATGGCTTGAAGGCATGAGATCCAAAATGGAATCCATGTACTCCAACAAAGTATGGACTTTGGTGGAACCACCCGAAGGGGTAAAACCCATAGGGTGCAAGTGGGTCTTTAAGAAAAAGACCGACATGGATGGCAATGTGCAAACTTATAAAGGCAGATTGGTTACAAAGGGATTTCGACAAGTTCAAGGTGTTGACTATGACGAAACCTTTTCTCCAGTTGCCATGATTAAGTCCATCAGGATCATGCTTGCTATTGTAGCTTATTATGACTATGAGATTTGGCAGATGGATGTTAAAACCACATTCCTTAACGGGAATATAAATGAGGATGTGTACATGACACACCCTGAAGGTTTTATAGATCCAAAGAATGCCAATAAAGTTTGTAAGCTGCAAAGGTCAATCTATGGATTGAAGCAAGCATCTGGGAGTTGGAATCTTCGATTTGATGAGGAAGTCAAAGTGTTTGGCTTTATTCAAAATGAAGATGAACCTTGTGTGTACAAGAAGGTTAGTGGGAGCTCGACCACATTCCTCATATTGTATGTGGATGACATACTTTTGATGGGGAATGATGTCTTAGCCTTAGAGAAGGTAAAGACTTGGTTGGGAATACTTTCTCAATGAAGGACTTAGGAGAAGAATCCTACATTATAGGAATTAAGATATATAGAGATAGATCTAGAAGGCTTCTCGGACTAAGTCAAAGCACGTACATTGACAAAGTGCTGAAGCAGTTCAACATGGAGAACTCAAAGAGAGGCAACATCCCCATGCTACATGGAGTCACCGTCTCTAGAGCTCGGTGTCCCCAATCTTGTGAAGAGAGGGAGCGAATGAATGGGATCCCAAATGCATCATCCATCAGATCCATCATGTACACTATGTTGTGCACACGCCCAGATTTCTCGTATGCTCTTAGCATGACGAGCAGGTACCAGTCAGATCCTGGGGATGCTCATTGGACAGCCGTAAAGAACATCCTCTAGTACTTGCGAAGGACTAAGGATCAGTTTCTTGATTACGGTGGTGAGGAAGAGCTGGTTGTAAAGGGTTACACCGATGCAAGCTTCAAAACCAATAAAGATGATTACAGATCGTAGTTAGGATTTGTATTTTGCCTTAATAATGGAGCTGTGAGCTGGAAGAGTTCCAAGCAAGAAACAGTTGCCGATTCTACTACAGAGGCCGAGTATATTGCTACTTCACATGCAGTAAAGGAGGCTGGGTGGATCAGGAAGTTCATTTCTGAACTTGGTGTAGTTCCCAGTAGTTGTGATGCAATTGAGCTTTATTGTGACAATAATGGAGCTATTGCACAAGCTAAGGAACCCAAATCACATCAGTGGTCCAAGCACATACTGCGGCGCTTCCATCTCATACGAGAGACCGTACAACAAGGAGATGTGAAGATTTGCAAAGTACCAACTGAAGACAACATAGCTAATCCACTGACGAAGGCCCTTTCTCAGTAGAAGCATGATGGTCATGCTAGGTCATAAGGATTGAGGTTCCTTGGTGACTGGCTCTAAGTGCAAGTGGGAGTCTATTGGTATGTGTGCCCATAGAGCAAGTCATATGATGATTGTAATGGGATACTTTGTAAATGATTTGAATAATAATAAAGGCAATTTCCAATCTATATGTTTAAACTATTTCTAAGATGATGGTGTAACATGATAGATGTCTAAAGAATTGTTTTACTCAATGACATATGCTTTTGGGTTGAGGACCTAAACGATGAGATCATACGGATGTTAAGAGTATACATTCTTGTTTAGTCCCTAGTTGGTTGTTATTGTGTAAATAACCATAGACATCAATAACACTGAAGACTAGATTGTGTGTTGGTTGATGACAGAATCTCATTAGTCATGATATAGTGATGTCAAACCAAGCACACATAGGTACTTGTTAGAGAACAAGGTACGGGATAGACCCACCGTGAGAGTGACACATGGAACCATGACTTGGTGGTCACAGTCAGCTCTCACAGTGATGGTGGTGAGTGTGATTCTTAGACCTAAAATCACTACACTCAACACATGTCGTTGGGTACACTTTGACATCATCAAACGTAGTCATGAAACATGGGTTGTTATAAAGGTGATGATTGGGTGGCTTTGACACATGGGGCTTTTGAGGGGTGAGTGATAGATATGGGATTTGTCCCTCCTGTGGGAGTTTGATGTCCTTGGCCACTTGATGAGTAGGATTGAGAAAGGCATGTGCAAGCACGTGTGAATTAATATGTGATATTGATGTCACAAGATGATGAAGGCTTGGGTAAGGTTCTAAGTTGGACATGTACTATGTTAGAATCCTAAGTCTATCCTAGGGTCAGGTAGGGATAAGCCTGATGGAAGTAGGAGTTGCCTAATTCCCTAGTTGCACATGACCATAGGGTCAGGAGGTAACAACTATCATTGTCTGAGGGCCATGGGTTAGGAGATTGATCACCTTCATGGACTCATGGGACCCAAAGGGCAGATGAGGAGGGCACTCTCTAGATGCATAAGGGAAGAGGGATGACCCCAAAAGTGCCGACACCCTATAGACCTAGTGGAGATGACCAAGGATTGTGTGGTGACCCAAGTAGGTTCGAGACCAGTTTTCCATGGAACTAACTTTGATATCAACATGATTGTGATGTAGAGACATAAGTTGCATGTTTCAACTTAGTTTTGAAGGTGTACCGACAATGTGGGATGTACCATATCTACTCTTGGAACAGGAAGAACTTTGTGTTTGGATGGTCGCCAAATGCTTATTTCCTCTTGTTATGGGAGTGAGAGATAGGATAGTATGCATGCCATACACCAAGGATAAAGATGATGTGAGTTGGAATGTTGCTATGAGGTATGAGGATAGAGATGATAACATACCCTTGTAGAATGAACAATATGTGGATGGTTTACAAACATCAAGAGAACTAAGGTGGTCATCTTGTGACGATGTTTTTATCATGAACTATGTGGAATTTGCAAGTTATACATGGTTGAGTTTGATAACCAAGAGGATGAGCTCAGAGTTTTCTTGATGATGATAGACTTAAAACCCGAGATGAGATGATAAGTGAAATAAATGGAGGTGTATGTCTTCAACTTTTCCTTACACATAAGGATGTGAAGTGATTGAGATGCAGCTACCTAGTTAGCTAGAGGCTGGAAGACGCTGTTAGGTTAACCCTAAGTTTGAAAAAGGAGATATGTTTGGGCTAACACTCAGATGTAATGATATCTATTGAACAAGTTAGTAGTTGTTTGGTTATCCAGCCTAGGCCTTGATGCAATAGAAGGATGGTTGTAGAACCTCAGATGCACTTCTTTGGAAAGGAAGGTGATGAAACCCCGACTAGAGTGGTTTAGGGTTTCTGAGGAATCAATCGTGAAGAATCATGACATACAAGAGATCATGATTTTAAGTTCATCATACACCGTGGTACTACTAAGATAGTAAGTTGCAGTAGTACATTGGATGCTTAAGATGAAGTTGCACGTGGTTTGTCGCCATGCAAGCCAAGAGGTGAAGGACGAACACCAGTAACCCAAAGAGTTGATGTAGAGGATAAAGAGTCCCCAAGAGGGAATGGGAGTTCATCACTATGGATGTTGTGGTAAGTCTCCCCTAGACCAAGGAAGGTCAAGATGCAATATGGGTTATGGTAGATCGCCTTACCTAGATGACATGAGAAAGAAAGAATATTGTCAAGGGACAGATCCGATTGAACTACATATGAGAGAGAGATGGTTCAACTACACCATGATGTGAGTTTAAAAGTTCTTTATAACCTAAAGATTCAGTTCCATGAGGTGGAAATAGACGAACTCGATACTAGTATAGTTTATCACCCCTAACTAATGGTTAGTATGATACATACTAGAGGATCTGATGAGAGGATGTGTACTTGTTTAGTTTGATACATTGAGACAGTTCTTGTCCTCTATAAGATGTGATGATAACCACCATAGCCAGTTTCAGGATGCAAAAAATCTCTGTAAGGGAGGTTGTGTCAGTCACCACTTCATTAAGATGATGTTGGTGAAGGGATCTCGCAAAGGTCAAGAAAGAACCACAGTGTGTGCATATGAAGTCGCTTTGATCGTGCAATGGCTGAGACGGAGCCCAAGGGCGACATGAGTCGTGAGCTGATGCAAAGAAGACTGACATGCAGTTCACTATGGGAGAGTATGTGATGTGAAAATCCGACCCCTCTACGCTATAGCTGAGAAAGATGAGTCCCCGATATATGGGTCCATTTGAGATGTATTGGTGGAGATGGTTGTGTTTAGCCTTACCCCTCAAGATAACATGATGTATAATGTGTTACATGAGTCTGATCTAGAGAACTATGTGAGGTACCCAAGCCATGTGCTGAGCCATGAACGTATTCAACTTTATGAGAGGCTGAAATGTCCTGAGTCGCCTATGAGGGTACGATATACCAAAGTGAGAGAGAACTCATATGGAATAATGTGAGATAATGAAGGTTCTTGGGAAGCACCATGGAAAGGGTGAGGCCACATGGGAGCCATGATGGACATAAGAAAGGCTTATTCAATTTGTTTGTTTGTGTGCCTGGTGGAATTTTGAGGCCAAAATTCCTATAAGAGGGGAAGGATGTTACAACCCCAATTTGTGGGTTCTTTTGGTGAGAAATGTAATTTCTCCTATTAAAGATATTTGAACAAATAATGATATAATTTGTTTTGAATAAAAGGATTTCTTTTAAAATAGCCTTGTTGGTTGTTTTGTGGGCTTTATTGGCTATTGGACCCAATAACAAGGAAAAGACAAAGGAAACTCCATTATTAATTGAGTAAATAAGAAAATGGAGAAAATAAAGATGTAGAAACCTCTAGAAGGCAAAGGAATGTTATCCAAAGTTGTATTTCATGTCTCTTGGGTTCCTTGGGTTCCAAGGAGTCCAAAGTTGCAAAGATAATGCAACAAGAAAAGAAAAGGTCAATCAAATATTTCCTTATTAAGAAAGAAATTGGAGACAATGATAAAATATGGGAAATAAGTGGAAAGAGGTAAGATTGAGTCATCCTTGATGGATTTTCATATCCAAAAGGTTTCTAATATTAAAAGGAATTCCAATAAGGAATATAAAAAAAGAGATAAAGAGAAATCCTCAAAAAGAGATATTTTAATAAAGAAATAAAAAGGATAATGAGAAACAATGGATATAGATGCATCTAGAAGGATAATGAGTATCCACTAAAAAGTATTTTGAAATATTAGAGTTTCTTGGGGTCCAAGGAGCCCCAATGGAGAAAAAGAAAGAGAAAATACCAATAATACAAAAAAGAGGATAATTTGATGCATAATTAATGAATTTTATGGTATTGTTAAAAAGGAGGTATTTTCTACTAAAAGAAAATATAATTTCATGCCAATGGATTAAAAGTCAAGCATAAAGAGAATAAGAGAGAGAATTTTAGAATTCCTAAATATCCAATGAACATGGTTTATTAAGAAGATAATTAGGAGAGAGAAGTTTGCTTCTTAATGAAGGAACTTGGGTTCCTATTGGGAAAAGAACTTGTTACCTCATGGATGAACACCATAGGGTGTGGATACCCTCCCCTATATAAGGGTAGAACCTCTAGTTCGAGTTCAAGAGAAATACCATGCAACCCTCTCTCTTCTTCTTATTCTTTCCATGCAAACCCTAGTCGTGATGAGTAGAGACACCCTGGAGCAAACGAGGGTCATGGAGTGGTCTTATTGGAAGCTCGATGCTCCTACACCGCCGAAAGGAAGCTTGGCAGTCATCACTTTGCTCTAGCCCTAACGCAACAACCATTGGATGGCTGCAAGCTAACCGCAAGTTGCAGACATGGCACACATGAACCCGCTACTCTGATCGTGAGCTGAGGGTGTCTGTAGGGATGCGAAGGCACGTCAGAGGTGAGGGTGTTGTCCTTGGTGGTCGTTGGGCCCTAGGGATGAGGGGGAACACCCACGTTGTGCTGCAGATCGACTACAGCAAGGGTTGCACGAGGTTGAAGATAACCCACCAATCGTTGGACGATTTTACCCCTCTGTGGGCTGAAGGACCAGTGACTTACGTGAGGGTAAAAAGGTCTTTTCATTATATTTCCAAAATGGGCCCCGTTGCATGGAAAGTGATGATGTGGCACTCAGTGATTGGTCCAAGTAAATGAAATATTGTGAAATTTATATCTTTTTATTAGTAGCTTGGATAGATGCGTAAAAATATGAATCTTGCTCATAAAAGTGCTAGGAATCCAAAAAAAATAGATTTATAAGCTAATTCCTCTTGTAATTCGAAAAGTAGTGGAAGTTAACAACTTTAATGCTTTAATGATTAAGAAACCCTAATTTGATATGATTAATGTATTAAGAAGGGTTTTATGGATGATTAAAGTTGATATTAACCTGTTCATGATAAAAGACGCATTAAGGATGAACTTTACATGTAATTGGATTAATCTAGGGTTCCATGTGCATAAATGAGCTTTAATGGGCCTTGAAACCCTAATGTTAGTAATTGTGACTCTTAGTAGCTTTAATTGTTCAAATTCATGAATAAGCTGAGATACGATAGTTCTAAGCTATTTCGAGTATAAGAGTTCATAATTGTGTATAAATACCCTTAATATGGTAATTAGGGTTTTCTAATGAATAAAGGTGGAATTAATGATAAATAGAGTTCATATGTGAATTAGATCATAATGAACTATGAGTTGTTAATCTGGAAGGAACCAAAGATGATAATTAGGCATAATGACCTTGTCATGAATTAAAAGGATAAAAAATGGTAGTTTTAATGTAAAAGAGCATAATGGACTTAATTGATGGTTAATTGTTCCTTTAATCCGGAATTAATGTTATATGTTGTTAAAAGGTAACCTTAATATCTTTCATGAAGAATAGATGACATAATTAGGGTTTGTGAGTAATTGTATAAAATTAGGGTTTAAAAGAGTAAAAATGAAGAGGAACCCTAATTGCAATAGAAACCCTAAAAGTGGACTAGAAACCCTAGGAAGCAAGCCAGGTTTAATAGATCTTGATGGCATGATCAATGATAGATATTGTATGCATATTTCAGGATCTCTTTGAGTGCTTGCTTACCTATTGGATTTCTTGCATTGATTGGATTAATTATGTCTCAAATTAGCCTGACGTGTATGTGGTTAATTATGGTTAATCACATTAGTTTCCCGAAGAGTTTCCCGGATGATTCATGGCACTGAATGCAACTTATCAGTTTGGATGTTCATACGTGCAAATCATAAATCACTACGATTATCACAACAATAATAGAAGTGTGTATTCTCGCACATACATGCCACCCTGATGGATGATGCCAAAAGGTCAAGCCCAGGAGGGAAGACCCATGGGCACCATGAGTGGTGACCCCAGACACCAAGATCAGGATTGAGAAGGTGGTCTTTATAGAATGACTAATGGGCACTATGAGAGGTGACCCTAGGCACCAAGCTCAGGATTGAGAAGGTGGCCTTCAGTCATTGGCAAAAGGGAAACCCTAAGGTAGGTATGCCAGGGTTAGGGAAAAAGTAGTGGAGAATGTCACAACGAAAGTGTAATTTGGCTTGTTAAGTAACTCGATTGTGATATATAGATTGTTAGCAATAATTGCGAAATTTTAGTTGTCCCCACATACCAGCATATTCATTTATGCTAACCGTACAAGATTGAAAAGGACAAACAGTAAAGCGACATATGTGGAATTAAATAAGAATTAAAGTACAAAGGAGGATTAGTTAGAATAGACTCCAGATGTGGATAGAAGTAGATATCCATGTTTTTGAAGGAATCAAATGTCGACTATGATGTCAATTAGAGAAAAAAGGATGATAATGGGGAAAATCTTCAACACTTTTTGACCGACTATTCCATTCATAGTTTGATCGAACTCCTAGAAGCATTTGGTATTCAAGGTTTGGTTCCTAAGATTTTGTTTTCTTCTTTTTGTGTTGGGAATTCGATTCCATGTTTTTTTATGCAACGTTTTATTTTATACCATATTTCAGTTTGGTTTTGTAGAATTTCATAATTATTACTGATTAATTATTGAACCTTTGATCATGTTAATTGGAATAATGGCTCTGACCTCTTGGTCTCCCTTAATTGGGTGTTATCGGGAGGTGGGGTCATTACAAATAGAGTCTTAGATTTTTGATAAGTCATATTCAACCTTGGGAGTGTGGAGATTTGAAGCTTGAAGTTCTAGTGGTGATCTTGGGGCATGTTACATAACTTGAACTCAACTTTATTATTATTCACCTTCAATCATGCAATACTTGATGATTCCTTTTCAATTTCGAATTTCCTGATTGAATGATGGTTCTATGAGATCGAATGGATATATAGTGTTGTGTCCATGAACTAGAGTGTTAGTGGATGAAGGGTTGGAGCTTGAAGATGATGGAATCATCTATGCACAAATAGATATTGGTTTAGAAAACCCTAACCTAATATTGTGTTATGAAAAGGGAAACTAATACACTTGGAGTCCTAAACTGTTATCTATTTGTTACATGCAAAGGACTATTGTTCTTTCATCATTGGCAATGGTGAAAGAATCTTGCTTTGGCGAGATCTCTGGCTGAAAGATGGTAAGTTCTTGGCTGATATTTTTGATAAGGCGGCTTATCTCAATCTTGGGTATGGTCTTCATGCTAAAGCCAACTGTATTATCTCTAATGGGCAATGGAGCATTGCTAATACTAGAAGACTTGAGCCCTTAAAAATCTTTCTGGTGTACAATTATAATCCTTCTATTAATGAAGATCGTGTTCTTTTTTATGGGAAGGAATCTGTTAATCTAAAGATGGTATGGAACACTATTAGATGTACATCTCCTACTACTCAATGGAGTTCTTGGATCTGGAAGGAACATGCTCCTATTAGATTTAAAATTAATGCGTGGAAGATCTTCACTGGATGTTTGCCTACTGTGGATAATCTAAGAAGAAGAGGAATGGTGCTGACTTCTATTTGCCTTCTTTGCTATTCTGCTGGGGAGGATATTTTTCATCTGTTCTGTCATTGCTCGTTCACTATTGAGCTTTGGAATAAAGTTGTAGCCAGTGGTTACGTTGACTTCAAGCCTGCCCAGATCAATGATCTGCTGAAGATGAAGAAGTCTAGGGAGATTGGTTGTTGTTTAACCATTCTTTTTCATATTTGGAGATACAAGAACCTTATTATTTTTGAAGAGTGGTTTCCTAGTGTAGATGATTGCTGAAAATCCATAGATACAGATTGTATAGCTCTGTATAGATGATTCTGTTTGTTCTTTGGACTTTTGTACATGTTTTGGAAGTGGTGTTGAACCCTTCTATTTTTTTATTCTTTGGACTTTTGTACATGTTTTGGAAGTGGTGTTGAACCCTTCCATTTATCAATAAAGGTATTGCGCGCTTGGGTGACCAAAAAATACTATTGTTCTTTTAATTTTATATCATGTCACCTAAGGCTAAGGATAAGAGAAGGCCGATATCTTGAAGAAGAATGAAACTATGAAGGCACTAGGGCTAACCTGACATGCCTTAACCCTAGAAACCCGACACACCTCTTGTCCGACACAAGTGTGATGGGAGACACAATGCTAAACTGACACACCAAGACAAACACACCATGTGAAGGTGTGGGTAATACACTCCTTGAAGTCATGGCCAACACACTAATTAGTGATGAGGCTGGTACCTTGATAGGAGAGAAGAAAACAAGGATGTTGATAATGGTTAACCCGATACAATAAAAAATGTAGAACCTGATATGTATCAAAACCCTAGAGGCCGATATCACTTGGTGATAGCCAGGCCAAAACACTAGACAATAGTATGACTGATCCCCTAAAGTACACTATGGATGATACATAAAGTGATAGGGTGACTGATATACAAAGTGATAGGGTGGACAATACATAAAATGATAGGGTGGCCGATACATAAAGTGATAGGGTGGCCGATACACAAAGTGATACGGTAGCTGATACAAGATGTTATGCTTAATTAAGGTGAAAATAGTTCACTAAAGTATCAAGAAGGTGATGCACCAAGGTATGTTGAGGTGGCACCACGATGTGATTCATGGCTGATATCACCTTAAGCACCTCAAAAATGATATCACCTTAAGAACCTCTAAACCGATATCTATTTGATGTGCCATCACTGACATAGGTGAAGAGTTTTATTGTCGATACATGTGTCTAGGCCAACAAAAGGGTTAGTAGGTAGGCTGATACACCTTGACGAGTGTAGGCTGATACACCTTGATGCGTGTAGGCTGATACATGATGAATGTAATCAATTGAGACACTATGAAGTAATAAGATGACTTTAACAAGTGTATGCTAATAAACCCTAAAGAGGGTTAATCCAATGTAATAAGTATGTTGGAATCAATATCCTAGTAAGGATGAGAGAGAACTTATACTACTCACATGAGAGAGGTAATACTTCATGTTGATAATAAATTGATGATAATTAATGAGAGTAATTAAGTATGCTTGAATACTTGTGGCAATAATATAAGCTCTTGTGATGAGAATTAGGGTTTGGTTGTTAAATATGAACTTGAATACCCAAATTGGATACAAGAGGAAACCCTAACTCTAATTATGAGAGGGTTGCAATTTGAATGATTTTCTTTATGGAATGGTGATGATATTTACTTGATATTGCTTTTACTAAAATCCTAACCATGGAGGTATTATGAGATGATGAGCATAACCAATTATGATCTATGATGATTTAGCACGATACATACTAAATAAGCCTTGTGATCCATGTGACATACTTGACTAACAAGTATAACTTATAGATGGGTATGATGACCTAGAGATGATTATTGCTTGGTAAGAGGTAACATTGTTCGACAATGAACTGAGGGTTTGATACCCAAAACATGTGATCATGATAATGAAAATGTTGAAGGGTTAAGACTCCCAATAATATGTTCAAGAGATTGAGATCCCAGGACAGGGGTAACAAGATGTGTTCCAAATGATATAAGATTCCTTGAAAATGTATTACACCTTTCTTTGTAGAAATTATCTATAATTCATACTTGTAACTTGATTGATGTTAAAAGATGATGTAAAGCACTTAACTTATCAAGTAAAACTAAAAATGTAGTTACCTGGCCATAGATCTAATTAGTGTTAGAATTTTCTAGGTGGTGAAATGAGTTATACTCAGAGTGCATATTTTTGAATATGCGAGGGTGCAAGATGAGTTTTCCTTGCTTCCTACAAACCTCATGATTGGATATAGGCCATACTATTAAAAGAGTGTGGTTGTAGGCCGTAGCTCTAATGCAACATAGGGATTGGTGATAAAGCCATACCCTGGGAAGAGTATGGCTTCATGAGATGACTCTCTCTATATATATATGTATATATATACTAGTGAACGCATACGTGCACATGCACATGTCATATTATACATGTTTAAATAGTATTAAATATAATTAAAAATATAGAGTAATTTTTATAATTTTAAATTATTTAAAATTTATTTTTTACAAAAAACAATTGTTCTTTTAAATACTACTATTTCAATACAATATGTAGAAATAATTTTCTTATTAAACATATTATTGAATTACAAAACTACTTTCAAAATTTGTTCATAAAATTAATTTTGTGATCTTTACTTTTATACAAACTTTCACATACACATGTCATACCTCCACCCGAATAGATCACAAGTACTTGTTATGTTCGATGTAGTAGGACATGTAAATCCATTCTAAAAACTTGTAGATTATAATTAAGATATAAAACAATAATGATTTATTTGGCATATCATACTTAAACTCATGGTGTCCAGTTTTATTTGTATCAATCAATAGATATTTATCTTTACTAACATCAAGAGTCTTTGTTGCAATGGTGTTTTTAATTTACATGTGGAAACTTGATAAAACCTAACTATGGGTTATTTAAGTTTTTAGTACCACACTACATGTTCTTATCATGAGTTTCTATTCTATATACCACGAGTACCTTAGTCATAACCATGGAAAACAATCATTGATAAATTTAATTGTTATAACTGGTAATGTAATGTTTGGCAAATTTTACTTTGTGATTCAATGTCCATGCACTATAAATAATTCAAGTTGTTACATTTTACACTAATGAATTCTAATTGTATGCAATTTGAAAGCACACTGGTTAAAGCATTCATGATACACATTCCAACCTAATCACAAGCATAACAAGTAATCCTTGTTCATACTTGTGTAGAATCAAAATAAGGTTCTTTATTTGACTCATTTTTACACTTCTAAACAACATTGAAACAACAAAACCTTTGTAGTGCAATTTATTCCCCTTTGGTAGTATTTGTTTCCTCTTTCCAGCAATAAGGATTCTCATATGATCAAAAATTAATTTTCATTGACCCAAAAAGATGAAAGTGTATGAACATTTACATCATATTTAAACCATGATGAAAATGAAACCAAATACAAATGACTAGTTCATCTCAATATTCAAGCCTAGGCTCACAATAACATGCAATTGTTGTAGTACAAATATGAATGAAACAACCTTTGGCATACATTACTGTGTGACACACCAAGCCTTACATTTGATACAAAGTAAATTGCCTATTGGTCAAGGAGACAGAAAAGACATCACATTCTTCCACTTTCTATCTTATTCCTATTTACATTGGTGTTCTGCCTCCAAATGTGTTGTCCATACTTGTTGTTCTTGTTATGTCCCAAAATAATCTTTTCTATATAGTTATCTAAAACAACAAATTTGAACCCATACACTCTATTTATTGTTGTATATTTAGCGTTAGGTACAAGAGATTGAAATGTACTTCCAATGCAAGTGAAAGTGTTTCTCATTCCTCTTTTGGAGCACCCAATAGCATTCCACACCTTACTGAAATATTTTTAAAACATTAGTGGGTGGTCGACACTACTTGTTTAAAACCCCAACAAGAGACAACATTAAGCTTCTAAGAATATATACCTTGCTTATGCTTGCAGATGTGCAAGAAGTAATATTTACATTAAAAGGAGGAATAATAAGGTCTAATAAGAGTTTTATTAAGCATACAAGACGTTATCATTATGGATACTAAATTTAGTGATAGTACTACTTTACATGAAAATGACGATTTCTAAATGCTTATTTGCTAGGAGACATTGGATCAAGAACATGTTACATGTTTAATTTTGGGGAGATGTTGAGTCCTTTCTTCAATGTTCTTCATTTCAAGCAACTCATATTAGATGATACTAAATTGTTTGATCTGTAAGGATCATTTGGTTAGTTGTAGTTGATGAATCCAACATAGATGTCAGTAATGTTTATTAAAGAAGTTGCAAAATTAGGTTCCAGATTAGGTCGCTCATTTAATATTGTTGCTATGTAAAAGTTGTCCTGGAATGGTGCATAGTGTGATCTAATCACAACAAAAAAAATATTCATCTTAGTTTATGATCAGTAATGCTCGAGATATAATAGTGAAACTATTGTGGGGTTAGATGAATGAGAAAAGTAACAAAAATGGAAATAATTAATTTGAATGACTATGTCATTGTTCTTGTTCGCTCTAATAAAGTAGAACAACAATCCTACATGTCATGGCTTGAATTACCTCAATGGAAAGGTAGTTCTTATGTTTCATGAACTGTTAGAAATAAAAAAATAAACCAACTTGATGCTTTCCTTAAAAGCTTCCACGATTGTTTTATTTCTAACAAATGTACAAAATTCTAGTACTTCTACCATCACAAACAAAAATTTCACGTTGACTGCAAGTAATCAAACCAGTGAATGTATCTACACTCTTCTACTCGTACATGATGTGTTGTACTCGTTCTTGTCTTGTGGATGTAACAGCACTATTGTACTCGTAAACAATTGGTGATGCATTATACTCATTCTTGTCTTGCGCTCATGGCAGGAATGTTGAAATTAGAGAAAACAAAAATTAGACCAAGATTCACTTCCATGTCAACATCTGCAACATACTACCAAACTGATACCTACTCGTAGCATGTATATTTTTCTTGCTTCTTCGGGTGGAGAATCGTCATGCAGAAAACTTTTCATGCCATGTAACTGCTGAGAAAAAACATGATTATAAATTAGCATAAAGATTTCATTATCTATGTGGTACGTCAAGATGAGATAATCGAAGACATCGTAAATAGACATATAGTAATATAAACAAGGATATATGTAGAGGAATTGTTCTTTCACATCTATATTCACCTTCATCAGTGGGTTGAACCAGAAAGAAGATATTGAATATCATGCAACTTAGTTTAGTTTGCAGTAATGCATCATTAGATGTAATTGGGAATTCAGAGATTTGTTTTGGTAAGCACAAAGTTAATTTTAGAAATTACCTTTCTTTCCATATTCAGATTTTACCTATGGAGATCCATCGGTGTTGTTGTGGCTACCCTCGACCTATGTGTGGGAAGCATGTGACCATGTTGGATGGGAATGCAAAAGCTTTTTTGATGAGATCAAAACACTGCTTCTCTCTACTAAGGTGAGCCAAGTGTGTGAAGTAAGATGGTCAGTTGATGATTCTTAAATGCCGCATTGGGACACCTTCTTATGATGCCTCTCTTCTGGTGCCCGTTGCCACACTTATGCATGTAGAGGCGGCGAGAGAGACAATATTGATGAGTGGGCGAGTGGTTCTGGGGGTAGGGAAGGAGGAAAGGTTACTGGTTGTGGGAGTTACGATGATACGAGAGTTGTGGGTGTAGTGGCAGATATGGTCGCTGCAAAAAACTTGGGAGGGGGCATATTTCAAAAGTTAGGTGATTGCAGTTACGGCGAGAGTTTTGCCCTATTAGGATTATTGCGTTGTGGCTCCCTTTAGAACGCAAAAAAAAATAGGAATTGAGGGGAGATAGAGGGTTTGAATTCAAACGTCAAATGGTTGGCTGAGAAAGAAAAGGGTGCGGAAAATTTAAATTCAAACGTCAGAGTTCAAAAAGAGTAGTTCCATTTTTTCAAACTAAATCATTTTTTTGAAGTAAAAAAATCTGAAAAAAATGTGAGAGAAACTTGCGTGAAGGAGAGTGCAAGCTTTTGCCACGTAGGCAGAACCGTGCAACGTGATTGGTTAATACGACTTTGGGTGGGTGTATTTGAACTGCCTACAAAACTCGCTCTTTTTATATTAGTATATATATATATATATATATATATATATGCAAGATTGATTGTAGATCATACCCTGGACAAAGAACAAGCTCAAAGTTGTATCTCTATAGAGTTGAGATAATATACCCTGGCTAGCTAAATTGTAGTTTGACTTATAATGTCACTGTCAGTAATCTCGTACTGACTGAGTTGGTGAGGTCATGGATTCCATCTCTTCCATGGACCTTGTATGGCATCTATGCTACCTAATTTAGGTTAGTTGGAGTATGAGAGACATACCTCATCTTCTTAGGGAATAAGATTGATTGTTGAAAGATGTAATCAGTCGTGTAGCGTATTTGCTTAAGGATCGAATACAGAAACATTGAATGAGCTGTAATTACTTTTATGTGTCACAGTTGATAAATGTTATAGATGTTCTTCATATTCTTTTTAAAAGAGATTAGATAATCTACTTCTCGGTCATAGATATTTGAGCTACTTAAATGATAAGATTGGTCTACTTTGCATATAACAAGTAGTTATATATGTTTAATTCAATAAAGGTTTCTTTTGCTCTCTTTCGTTATATTTATCCATGATATAATATTGTTAGTAGAGGGTTATATCTCCCACTGAGTTATGGATCTCACCCGTGGGTTTCCACACTTTTTAGGCAGACATGCATGAGGAGGTAGAGATCGTGCAGTAGAGAGCAGGCAGCAGTAGCAAGGACAACATTAACAACTCAGTTTAAGTGTGTTGTTATGTGTCTTGTAGATACAGAATCCTATGTGTCATCTTTGTACTCTTAGGTCCTTGGGAGATAGTGCATAAATAGTTTTATAATTGATCCTAGATTTTGGCTAGTAAGCCTCGATGTACAATGTTTCGTTTGTATATGTTTTGGTAAAGCAACTAATATCTCATATCTGTTAGAGATGATGGAACGATGTATGTATGAAGTGAACCATGATGTATATATGGCTTTGGTTCTTTCTGTAAAGAGTTTCCTAGTAGTGGATCTCTTGGTAAAAATGTTTTAATTTTTAGTGATTTTTGGTAATCCGATGCTAATGATTATTTTCGCATAGTTTTGTGCGATAACAATGTCGGTGAGATAACAGTCGTCACAAATACATATTTGTAGCATGTGAATGAAAAATGTATGCAATATCCAACCTACTCATGGTGAAATACATACGTACCTAACAGAGTGGATGACAAATAGTGTTTTCTACTTTAGAGTGGATAACACACACACACACATATATATATAATATAAATATATATATATATATACATGTATAATAACTAACACACGGAAATATGACTTGACATACAATTTTTAGGGATTTATATGACTTGACATACATTTTTTTCATAATGAGGCATCTAAAATATCTTGATACTCTACCCATTCATATCATATTGGGTCTATAACTCCACTTTCAATGTTTTTTAATCTAATTGATTTGCTTGATGGACATATGTCTTGCATTCTCATATTTCATATCA
This sequence comes from Alisma plantago-aquatica, assembly GCA_963693085.1. Taxonomy (NCBI): domain Eukaryota; kingdom Viridiplantae; phylum Streptophyta; class Magnoliopsida; order Alismatales; family Alismataceae; genus Alisma; species Alisma plantago-aquatica. The sequence continues at coordinate 423,054,721 of OY856414.1, read as the reverse complement.
TATTAGACTAAGATAACTAATGTTGATGTAATCCATAACCATTAGGGTGTGTATTTTCGCTCGGGGTGTGTCTTTCCACCTCTTATATATAGTAATGCGTCTTTCCGCCTAGGGTGCCCTTTTCTACCAATTTTACTTAGGCCAATGATCAATGTTGTCTTGGCCTTACCTTTTCTAGCTTTAGTCTAATTTATCCACATGTAATTATTTTGTGACACTGGGAATTGTGAAAAGGCAAAACGTTTTATTCTTTATGGCTCTAATTTTCATATGCCTAATTCTTTTGATGTTCATTCTCTTTATTAGTTCTTTTAAACTTATCTACTTTGTTATTGCCTTTGCTTGAATATGGGGACCCCCTCATTATAAATATTTCATTTTGAATTGCCTAAATACATTTATTATGCACATACTTAGTGTTCACCGATACATACCATTTTTATTACTCTGTTGGGGTGTTGTTCTGGAACCACCCAAGGTGTAGGTACCTTAGAAGGTAATAACTTAGGAAGATCACATACATGATGTGGACATACGGATAGCTTGGAATGGCTAGGTTGCCCTATGTATCTGGTCTTAAATGTAAATAATTGAAAATTTGTATTGTGTAGTAACACCTTTTAAGTTGAGGATCAAGACATTGGGACATTTGTGATAAATGAAATAGTCATGTTTTTCAGCTACTAGATCATTTCATGTCTTATGTATCATACAATTTAAGTGGACCCCCTATTGGGTCCCACTCTTTATACTATTGATGGTGCAGGTAAGTCAAAAGAGGTTGTAGGAGATTTTTTCCAAGGAAAACCAAGCTTGGGTAGGTATAATAAGTTGAGTTGGACTATCCCTAATCAAGAGTAAGTAAAATTCTTTATTAGTAGATGTGTGAAGAACCATTGATGCTTGTAGACACTTGATGTCAATTACATGTCTTCTATAAAGTCCAAGCCCACTTCTCAAATCTCTAGTAGAGTTTCAAGAATGACGACTGGCCCCACATACCACCACTAGCCTTAACTGTACATTGTGTCCACACTCACTCGTAAGCCAGGATAAACTTCCTAAATAGTCATGCATCCTAGTACTACTCTGGGCTGAGCATGCTTAGCCACAAAGTTCTTTAGAGATGGGTTCCCTAAAAAGGAGATGTACATTGGTAATATTGGTAGTCCAATCATTCCTTTTAAGATCATTTATCAGAGGCATCAAATCCTGGGATGTTATAGTCTCCCCCACTTATAATTTTGACATCCTCACAAGGCTCAATGATATGGCCTTATAATGCTTGCCCATTTTAGTGCAGACCCTGAATGGCCCATAGCCACCTAGCTCCTGATCATGGCTACCAGTACAAGGGTGGCTACATCACCATGGACAGTCCTTTTCAACATTCCCAGACTGGACAACTCAAGGCTGGCATGTTGCATGCCCATGTGGGCCCCACCTACTGAGGGGCTATGACTGTGATACCATTTCTCAAGCTCTGACCCACTACTCAAGGCTCTGGTAGAGTTTTAGGAATGATGAGTGGCCCCACAGACCACCAATAGCCTTAACTTTTTGCTTTGTCCTCAGTCACATACAAGCGAAGATAAACTTCCTAACTCATCACCTATCCTAGTATTACTTTGGAATGAACATGATTAACCACAAAGTTCTTTGGTGATAGGCTCCCTAAAAAGGAGGTGAACCTTGGTGATATGGATATTTCAATAATTCCTTGTAAGATCATTTTATCTGAGGCCTCATATCCTGGGAGGTTACATCTAGTCTTCTGACTCCCTCACTAATATGGAAGATGAGTGTATCCTAGATGTGTAGTGATTGCAATGACTAGCCCACCCTAGGTAAAATTAGGGGTTGATGTTGTGAGTGACCACTAGGTGAAGATGTTCTATTAGTGCGCTCCTACAATTGATTGGATTTTCATTCATGATATTCCACAAATTGTAGGGATATGTATGTATTAGTTCTTTGGTTAGAACCTTTCCTAAAAATCATACAAGAGATGATGTGGTGGAGATACTATAGCTCAAAGTTGTGTATGTAGGAAACCTTTTCCCACTCAAGAAAGAAGGGAGTAGGCTAGTAATTTCTATCTAATATTTTTCAACATTGAACTTCAACTTATAGTGCTTTTGGTGTTCACTGTCGCATTTGTCAAGACATTCCTTATTAAAATCCAGAATAATCATTGTGAGATCCATGTCATGTCCCATGTTCTCCTCCATAAAAGAACATGAAGGAGAACCTATTCTTATAATTAATTACACAATACTTTACTTAATTAGAAACAATTTTGTTATAACCTCAAATTTTCTTATATGAATTGAAATGCAAATTTTCAAATAAAAAGGTTTTGAATGGAAAATTGTATGGTATGTTTTCAAAGAATAGATTTTTTTTAAATTTTCCTTAGATGCATGATTTCGTGATTCATACTGATTGGATAAGTCCAATAATGATAAAAGGGAAAAGAAATAAAATAAATACCCTAATAAATAAAAGGAAAAAGAATTAAAGGGGTAATTGTGTGCATATGTGAGAATTATGTAGAATTCTCTAGAAAGTGGTATGGATGACCACTATTAATTATGTTTCGACTCCTTTTAGTTTCTAATAAGAAAAGAAATCAAAAGAAAGAAAATAGACGAAAAAGAAAGAAAAAATATGAATTTTAATTGCATAAAATATGCCTTTTGAGTGGATGACTTGCATATGAAGAAAGGTCTCTTTCATTATCTAGTTTTGGTTCCAAATTTTGCACACAATTTAAGTCATAAAGACTTTCCCTTAAAATTTTGGAATTAAAAGGATGCGTGGTTTGAGAGATATTGATTTTATAAAAATTCTCAAAGTGAATGGAATATCATTAAATGTCACAATTGGAAATAATGGCTTGGATGTCTGTTTGTTTTCATATAGCGTGAGGGTTGTTTGATCAAGAATCGACGACCCCTATATAATCTTCTTCCTCCAATCAAAAGTGGAAACCACAAGAATAGTAACTCTTTTCTCAACTGAACTTTCTCTCTCTTGTCAAATCATAGCTGCCCATGGGACCTATCCCATTATTTTTAGGAACAAAAGACGAATAGAAACATCCCCTGTTGTCCACCTTTTTGGCGAGGAAAGGGGTTTTCCCCTTCTTACAGTTATAATCGGTTCACAATAGACATACTAATATATATAGACTCGGGCCTGTGATATTGAGGCCATAAATCCTCTCACGATGTGGAAGGGTGTCCCCGTAACTCTAGTCTACCTAATTACTCCCATTTAGTCATGCCTATGGCCATCGGGGTTACTGGTTCAGTGCATATGAGTCTGACTACTCTCTTTTCCTTCCAGCTCTCTTTGGAGAAGGCGACACTACATCTGAGTTTGGGGAGACACGTCAGAGAGGATCGTGCCACTACCCCATTCCCAAGAGCCATGAAGTCAAGGATCAATAGTGGAGTTGACCCGCCCATGGGCTAATCGCAAACAAGGAGGAGTTGAGGGTTGAAGATGAGGAACTACAAAATCCCTAATCTACCCTAGTCCTAAATCTAGTAGGTAAAGGGCATTTATGTCTTTTTGTTGTTTTCCTAAACTGGCAACGTGCGCGTGTCTTGTGACATTAGCACGAGCCGATTGTCTCTAGGCCCAGCCCCGCTGGCAGGGTTAATACATGCCTTGCTGATGTGGCCTCTTTTGATTGGCCAATTAAGATTAATCTTAAAATAGACATAGGAAATGATTGGTAACTCAGATTAATACAAACTATATATGAAAATTTATCAAGAGAATATAGGGAGTGCAATAAAAATATAATCAAGACCTAAATCTACTTGTAACTCAAAATGTGTGTGAAGATGCTACCTTTAATGGGTTTAATTAATTTGAAACCCAAAGTTTGAAGATTAAAGGATCTAATGATTTTCTCTGATTATTATGAACAAAGTTTAGCCTTTTATATGAAAAGGATGGATTAGATCTAATTGGATGATAATTGTTCATATTTTGCTTAATTATGATGAAAGTGCATTAATGGGCTTAAAAATCCTAATTTTGATAATTGTGAGGTATAATGGTTTTAATTATGGAAATCAATCAAGAAGAAATGAAAATGGTGTTCTTGAGATAATTTGTGGATAAAGACCCTTAATTTGGATAATTTGAGTAATTAGGGTTTTTATGAGGGAAAAAGTTCTTTTAGGGTATGATTGACCTAAAAAGGGTAAAATTGGACAATGAAACCAACAACCCTAAGAAGGCTTAGAAACTTTAGAATGGAATCCCAGGTCAATAAGAGATGATTGGATGTAATTGTAATTATTAGGTGTTATGATTGCTTTTTAGGATCAAGATTTTCTTGATTTATTGCTTGTCTTGGTTGATTGGACTTCTTCGTTGGATTAGTTGTCTTGCTTGATTTTGAGACTACCAAATCAGGTATGTGGTTATGCTTATGGCTAATCGCTCTAGTTTCATGGTAATTTCCGAGATTTTACTAGTTGCTTGAAATTAACTGCTTGGATGAACTTTGATTCTTGTAACTATAAAATGACTATGGCTATCACCATAAATATATGCATGACTAGTTCAGATCATAGTCCTCCTCTATAGCTTTGAGCATATGCAAGAAATTGATGACCTAGGTATTGGTCTACCTTTATGGTAAGATCGTCAGGTTATCATCAGTTGATGTTTGGTCTACCTTCGGGTAGGATCATATGACTATAAAACTCTACGTCTTGGTCTACCTTTAGGGTAGTATAAAAAAGGGGCTATTTGGGATCTACCATATGAGAAAGGTAGTATCCATGTCCACTGCATAGACAACAAAGAAGCTTGGATATTCAGGATTGAGTAGTTTGTTTAAAATGTAAATTTTGGTATGTTAAAAATAATTTGGTTGTAATATGTTGTTATAAGTAGATTCAAACTTTTGGTTTAACCCACATACCTGTATACTCTATTATATTGACTGATGTTTTTTTATTGGCATTTTAGGGAATATGCAGTTATGTTTATGAAAAGTGAATGTTCAATAAAAGGTGACATTGAAAAAGAACAAGTAATGCTCGGAGGACTACAGTAAGTTCTCTCTATGGGTAAATTTCTAAAATCCTACTTTTGAGAGGTATGTGAAAAGAAAAGTTTTATCCTATTTTAATCTTAGTTGTGGTAGAATTTATTCTTTTTTTTTAAATTATTTGTAGAACTATATGATCCTGTTTAGGGATAATGGCTCTAGATTCTTGGCCTTCCTTAATTGAGGGTTGCCGAGGGGTGGGGTCGTTACATTTGGTATTAGAGTATGGTTTTCCATATAATATCTAATAATTAGTAAATTCTACAAATTCGTTAGAGCCCAAGGTAGTTATTAGTAGATTTTACAAATATGGAGGTGTCTAGAAAAGGATCATGATATGGGGGTTGGCAAGATTTTCCTCCGCTCTGCTAGTCTATTTACGAGGACTCCCAGAATCCATGTGACTACCTGGACAAAATCTAAGGATTTGACTCAAACTAAGATACCTCTAGGAATTCTCATCTACTCTCATCCCTTCTTTACCCTCTTTCACTGGACAAACTTTAAGTGCTTAAGGTTTTCTCTCTCTCCACCTCCTCCTGAGTTTTGGGGACAAGAGTGTTCAGGATTAAGGCATCCTCTACCAAATAATAAAAGTGGACATAATGATAAAGAGAAAATGTTTGATGGGTTTCTCCTCGATAAAGGTAAAACTTGGATGGAGCTAGGGCCGGTAAGGGAAAACAACCCCAATGGGTCATGAGACTCACAAAATGTAAAGGTCAGGTTATAATCCCTAACCTCAACCCAAAACCTTAAACAGTGAATAGAGAAAGAGAGAACTCAAGAAGTTTGATATCTTGGTTTGTCCATGCATGCAAGTACGTAGGTTAGGCATGCATGATATATGTGGAGGACGCCGACCAAAAATATATGTGGAGGACTGGAGTATGTATGGAATACATAGACAATAAGTGGTTGCATGACCCCTAGTACAACTTTTTCTTTTGGTGACCCGACCTGGGGTGGGTCATCCCTAAAAATAGAAAAGATCTATGAGAAAGATAACACCCTAAATCAGAATGTTAGTGGTGACCAAAAAGTTTATGATCCTCCAGGTAGGAACCATAATGAGTGTGTTTCCACTCAGATATGAGTATGAGATATGCATATTGGAGGAATTGTATGAGGATCTTTGTATTACGTAAGGAGATAATGTTGTTTATGATGACCTCAATTGGACATGAGATTTGATAGTACGCTTCATCATATGAGGTAGTCTAGGTAAGTATAAGAGGTGCATCTATAGGATCCTCAACCTCGTCTACAAAGAGGGAACCTCTAGTTCTAGGACTGGTTATAAGGTTAACCCAGGAGAGAGTGAGACCTAGAAGGAGAAGGTTGGGAAGCTAGATTCCAAAACATGAGGAATCATGAGAAAGATTTGTATGACATGTCCTAGACTAGACTACCTGGAGTGGATGAGTTGAGTTGCTTCATGCATGGTCTCAAGAGGCTTGTCGTACCCTAGATGTCTTTGGAGGGACCAAACCCTAGAAAAGAGAAAGATGCTTCTTATACAGATGTATAGATGATATGGGTACCTACCAAATAGGTGAGGGAAAGAGAGTCTCAAGATCCTGGAGAGGTAAGGAATGGTAATATGATATAAAGCCTTAGACTTATATTGGAAGTCCTTGTATAGGAATCTAAGGGTTGTTTACATGGAAGAGAAAGTTGGGAAGAAAAATGCCTAGCATGCCATGGTTCATTACGTGCTTGAGTGGATGAGACATGCAGTTTAGATGACTAATGCTATGAGAGTAAACCTAAGAGGGGAAGTGGTGGTATCTGGTGCATATAGTGCTCACAAAGTCGAATGACACCCTCTCAGGTTTTGGGATAAAAGAAACCCCACTTGGGCTGAGATATATGTTGTTGAGCCAGTCACACAAGTTGGGTTAGCACTACCATTCTATCATGTATATGTATGAAATTCGTCCAACCATAAGAGGTGATGAATGGATACGACATAAAAGAAAACATAGAAATGGTTTAATAAGTTCTATACTTGCTAGCCACATACATGGGTGGAATAATAAGAAATATGCCTACATGTGATGATATAAACTTTGGATTCAAGAAGGTTTTTGTGACCCTTGATACTATCAAGTGATAATTTTCTCCTATCCTTGGAAAGGACCCTTCCTATAGGAGTGAGTACCAAAACCTGTTTAAGAATTGAGGTAACTTTAAAGGTCACTTAAAGAAACTTGAGAGATTGAGTGCATGAAACACAAAAGCACATAGTTTGACTATAAATCCTTATACCCAAGTATGACCATCTCTAAGGGGCATAAAGAAAGTCACTATGGAAGTGACCGGTAGAATGGGGCCAGGCCTAGATAGGTAGGTCTCCGTGCTACCTATGAAAGAATGTAAGGGAAACTATGAGTTCTCAGAGAGATGATGGAAATTTGGGTGAGGATTCTAAAAGATAAAATGTGCTTGAATATCATTAAAGGAACCACAAGCAAAATGTGTGATGAAATAAATAAAGTTATGATAGAATCCTAAGTCAATCATAAGGTCAAGTTGGGATGAGACCGACGGGAGTAGGAGTTTATTGTTCCCTAAATGCACAAGACCATAGGGTTGGGAGGTAACAACTATGTTTCCCCGAGGCCCATGGGTTAGGAGGTTGGCCACCTTCATGAGTTCATGGGGCCTGCAGGGTATATGTGAGAGTAACTCCCTAGATGCAGAAGGGTAAGATCACACCAAAAGTACCAACACCCTGGAGACCTTGAGGAAATGATTAAGGTTTGTAATTAGGAGTTATGATAAGACTCAAAGGTTATGAGAAAAGTCTTCCTATATGTGTATATGTAGAATTGAAGGAATGATGGTATTCATGGTTTCGAGTCATGTGGAGAAAGATTCAACCAAGATTTGAAAATAAAATGGCGATGTGTGATGTACCGTCTCTACTCTTGGAATGGGATGAGCTTTGTATTTAGACTGCATCCAAATGCTTAGTTCATACTGTTATGAGTGTGAGAGATGGGACAAATGCATGCCATACCAGGACTAGAAGTGATATGAGGAATAAATACTTAAATTGTAATCTTTTTATGATAACTAGCAATTTGAGGAATCACCACACCCCTATCAGAGGATATGGAATAAATGGTTTGAGTAAGGTAATCACCAAATTATGATTTCAAGTAAGGATATAATTATCCAGTGGAATTTAAATTCTATAGGTATGAGATTTGAAATTGGTGACCAAAATAATGGATACAAGAGCTTGAAGTACCTTCTGACTCAAAAGGACCTAAACTTGAGACAAAGACGATGGATGGAGTATATGAAAGACTATGATTTCACCATCACCTATCCCCTAGGAAAGCTAATATAGTAGCTGATACACTTAGTCAAAAATAGCTCTGGTGTGCAACTATCTTATCTAGCCAATGGAGAGAATTGGAAGAGTTTTCTAGGTGGACACTATGACCATTAGAAGACCAGATTCGTGTGGCTAACATCTATATAAAACCAAACATGTTGACCAAATTGGTAGATGCACAGTTAGCCAACCCAGATCTTAACAAGATGAAAGGTTTATTAGAGAAACCTCATACCCATCTCACAGTGAGAGTACATGGTGGAATCCGCTACAAGAGTCGTATTTGGGTTCCTAAAGATTCACCTTTGAAGAATCATATCTTGCAAGAAGCTCATGGTTCTAAGTACACGGTAAACCCTGGCACTACCAAGATGTTTAAGGACTTGCAACAGTACTTTTGGTGGGCTATAATGAAGAAAGATATAGCGGCATATGTGTCCAGTTGTCTCACGTGTCAAATGGTGAAGGATGAACACTAGCGACCTGGTGGATTTCTATAGTCGAATGAAATTCCTGAGTGGAAATGGGAACATATCACCATGGACTTTGTGGTGGGTATCCCCAAGACCAAGAGAAGTCAAGATGCAATATGGGTTGTGGTAGATAGGCTTACCAAGTTGGTGCATTTCTTTGCCTTAAAAACCACTACCAAAGTAACAAATTTAGTTGGGCTTTATATCAGAGAGACTGTACGACTGATTGGTGTTATGAGTTCGATTATTTCTAATCGTGACCCAAAGTTCACTTTCAAGTTGTGGAATCAAGTGCAAGAAGAACTCGACACTAGAGTAAAGTTTAGCACAATGTACCACCCCTAGACTGATGGGCAGTCAGAGAGAACAATCCAGATGTTAGAGTATTTGTAGAGAGCATGTGTGCTCGATTGGGGTGGATCATTGGAGAAGTACCTACCCCTAGTAGAGTTTTCTTACAATAACAACTACCAGGCCAATATTAGGATGCGTCCGTACGAAGATCTCTATGGGAGACCATGTCAGTCACTACTTCACTAAGATGATGTTAGTGAAAGGAACTTGTTGAGGTCATAGGAACTATAGTTGTATGCTGAAAAAAGTCACTTTGATCAAGCAAAGTCTAAAGAGAGCCGAAGATTGACAAAAGTCGTATGATGATGCCAAGCGGACTGACTTGCATTTCACCGTGGGTGAACACATGTTTTTTAATATCCAATCCCTCTGAGATATAGCTAAAAATAGAGAATGGTTGAGTCCCCGACACATGGGTCCATTTAAGATTTTGTAACGAATTGGTGAATTTGATTATCGTATAGCCTTACCCCCTCAGTATAGTAGGATGTGTGATGTGTTGCATGTGTTCAATCTAAAGTTCTATATGAAGTACCCGAGCCTTGTGTTGAGCATTGAACCTATTGAACTCCAAGGGAGGATGACATACCCTGAGTCACCTATGAGGATACTGAATACCAAGGTGAAAGATCTCAAGAGTAAAAAAGACAGAGATGGTAAAGGTTCTTTGGAAGCACCATGGAGAGGATGAAGCTGCATGAGAGATGAAGATGGACATAGAAAAGTATTATCCTAAATTTTTTGTATGATTGGTTGAATTTTGAGGACAAAATTCCTATAAGAGGGGAAGAATGTTATAACCTCAATTTTTCTTGAATGAATTGAAATGCAAATTTTCAAATAAAAAGGTTTTGAATGGAAAATTGTATGGTCTATTTTCAAAGAATAGATTCTTTTGAAATATTTCCCTTGGATGCATGATTTTGTGATTCATATTAATTGGATAAGTCAAATAATTATAAAAGGGAAAAGAGATAAAACAAAACCCATAATAAATAAAAGGAAAAAAACATAAAGGGATAATTGTGTGCATATGGGGGAATTATGTAGAATTCTCTAGAAAGTGGTATGAATGGCAACTATTGATTAAGTTTCAATCCCTTTTAGTTTCTAATAATAAAAGAAATAAAAAGAAAGAAAATAGAAGAGAAAGTATGAATTTTAATTGCATAAATTATGCCTTATGAGTGGATGACTTGTATATGAAGAAAAGTCTCTTCTATTTTTTTGAGTTTTGGTTCCAAACTTTACTCACAAGTAATTTAAGTCAATAATGACCTTCCCTTGAAATTTGGAATTAAAAGGATGCATGATTTGAGAGATATAAATTTTATAAAAAGTTCTAAAGTGAATGGAATATCATTATATGTCACAATTGGAGACAAAGGTTTGGCTTCCTATTTATTTTTACATAGCCTAAGGGTCGTTTGATCAGGAATCGATGACTCTTGTCTCATCTTCGTCCTCCAATCAAAAGAGAAAACTAGGAGAACAATAACTCTTTTTTTTACCAATCTTTCTCTCTCTCACCAAATCATAGTTGTCCATGGGACATACCCCATTGTTTTCAGGAGCAAAAGATGAACCGAAACATCCCCTGTTGTCCACTTTTTTGTGAGGAAAGGGGTTTTCCCCTTCTTGCAGCTGGCTTTAGTTCACAGCGGACGTCCCTATATATATAGACTCATGCCTAAGATATTAAGGCTAGAAATCCTCTCGCGATGCGGAAGGGAGTCCCCATAACTCCAGTCTAGCTAATTCCTCCCATCTAGTCATGCATATGGCCGCCGAGGTTACTAGTTTGGTACCGATGAGCCTGACTCCTCTCTCCATATCCCAGCTCTCTTTGGAGAAGGCAACACTACCTCTAAGTTTAGGGAGACATGGTGGAGAGGATTGTGCCACTGACCCACTCTTAAGAGCCTTGAAGCCAGGGGTCAATGACGGAGTTGACCCGCCCATGGCCTGATCGCGAACTAGGAGGAGCTGAGGGCTGAAGACGAGGACATACGACATTACCTCTCTACCCCAGACCTAAAGCTAGCAGGTAAAGGGCATTTTTGTTTTTCTTCTCTTTTCCTAAACTGGCCATGTGAGCATAAATTGCCACATTGGCACAATTCGATTGGCTCCGAGCCTAGCCCCGCTGGTAGGGTTAATACCCGTCCTATTGATGTGGCTTCATTTGATTGGCCAATTAATATTAATCTTGAAATAATCATAGGAAATGATTGGTAAGTTGGATTAAGACAAACTATATATGAAAATTTATCAGGAGAATGCAAGGAATGCAATAAAAATATAATCAAGGCCTAAATCTACTTTTAACTCGAAAAGTGTGTAAAGATGTTACCTTTAATGGGTTTAATTAATTTGAAACCCTGAGTTTGAAGATTAAATAATCTAATGATTTTCTCTGATTATTATGAACAAAGTTTATCCTTTTGACATGAAAGGATGGATTAGATTAGATATAATTGGATGATAATTGTTCATAATTTGCTTAATTATGATAAAAGTGAATTAATGGGCTTAAAATCCTAATTTTGATAATTGTGAGGTATAATGGTTTTAATTGTCGAAATCAATCAAGAAGATATGAAAATGGTGTTCTTGAGATAATTTGTGGATAAAGATCCTTCATTTGGATAATTTGAGTAATTAGAGTTTTTATGAGGGAAAAAGTACTTTTAGGGTGTTATTGACCTAAATGGGTAAAATTGGAAAATGAAACCAGAGACCCTAAGAAGGCTTAGAAACTTTAGAATGGAATCCCAAGTCAAGAAGAGATGTTTGGATGTAATTGTAACCATTAGGTTTTATGAATGTTTTTAGGATCAAGATTTGCTTGATTTATTGCCTGGCTTGGTTGATTGGACTTCTTGGTTGGATTTGTTGTCTTGCTTGATTTTGAGTCTACCAAATCAGGTATGTGGTTACACTTATGGCTAATCGCTATAGTTTCAAGGTGATTCCTGAGGTTTTACCAGTTGCTTGAAATTAACTGCTTGGATGAACTTTAATTCTTGCAACTATAAAGTGACTATGGCTATCACCATAAATATATGCATGACTAGATCAGATCCTAGTCCTCCTATGTAGCTTTGAGCATATGCGAGGAATTGATGACCTATGTATCGGTCTACCTTTATGGTAAGATCAACAAGTTATCATGATTTGATGTTTGGTCTACCTTCGGGTAGGATCATATGACTATACAACTCTATGTCTTGGTCTACCTTTATGGTAGGATAAAAAAGGGGATATTTGGGATCTACCATATGAGAAAGGAAGTATCCATGTCCAATGGAGGGACAACACAAAGGTTTGGATATGTCAGGATTGAGTAGTTATGTTTAAAATGTAAAGTTTTTTCTGTTAAACAATACTTTGGTTGCAATATGTTGTTACAACTAGATTCAAACTTTTGGTTTCCCCCACATACTAGTATAATCTGTTATACTGACTAACATTTTGTTTGTTGGCATTTTACATAAATATGCAGTTACGTTTATGAAAAGTAAATGTTCAATAAAAGGTGACATTGAAAAAGAACAAGGAAAAATAATGCTCAGAGGATTATAGTTAGTTATCTTTGTGGGTAAAGTTCTAAAATCCTACTTTTGAAAGGTATGTGAATTTTTTTATCCTATTTTAAGGTTAATTGTGGTAGAATTTATTAATTTTTTTTATCATTTGCAAAACCATATAATGCTATTTTGGGATAACGAGTCTAGCTTTTTGTCCATCCTTAATTGGGGGTTGTTGAGGGGTGGGGTCATTACAAAATTGGATAGTGAGCTCATTGTAGATCAAGAGTAATATGAAGGGGAATGTGGGGATGATGGAGTAGTGAAGCATGCTTTCAATAGAAGGCTAGATCCTAAGGTTTTGAATACTATCTAGGCATGCCCAAGTTAGAAGTTTAACCCCAACAGTCTCCACTATCTTGTACCTTTAATTTTTCTTAGTGGTGACTATTGGCTTGTACTTGTTTGGTACAGGTTTGCAACATGGGTGAGTAGGTGGGCATGATCGTAAGGTGCCTTCAAGAGAGTGGGATTGTTGTTGTGGGGTGGTTCTTGGTGTGAGGAAGCACCCTCACTATGAAGACCAATTTCCATATGTTGTGCATTGATCTTTTCAAACATTTTCTCCGCAACTTCAAAATTAGGTGTTGTGATGTCATCATATAAGGATTCATATCACTCAAAGGCATAGGGTGTATCCATGTCATATTCGACTCCCCTCTACTTTTATTGGATACCCCCAATAGCATCTAGGTGAATAGATTGAGACCTATAGAGGACATATGTGTATTTCTACTCTATTTCCTTCCTCTTACTCTTTATTGAGACGGAGGGATGTAATCTTTTCCTACCAAGGAGGCCATGGATGGAGTCTCTAGATGATCATTTTAGACCACATCCCCTAGTATGAGGCATGTTGACTATCCGTTGAATATGAATCAACATACTAGTAGCTTGAGACAAGTGATTGAAACCATCGATCATTCAATTGACTAGATGAGTTGGTTGAGAGATAGAGTCATAGGGGATCTATTTTAAAATAGGTCGTCTGACTGATGATATGATTAAAATTCAACTTGTTGAGGTGGTTAAGTTCTCTACCTTTGTCATTTCGTTCAATTGAGGTAATGTCAATCGGTTAACTGGGAGAAGAGGAAGCATTTAAATAGGATGTTGAGTCAACTGGTTGGTAGAGTTGATTCACAAAATTGGTAAGCTGTATTGGCATAGAGAAGGGGCTAAATTGAACAATTGGTGATGGGAACATGGGAAAATATGCATGCATCATCCGGTTGGAAAGGGTGAGGTTCTCGATTGATGGTGGGGCGAGTAGCATGAACCAATCGATTGGTGGTGATGGATTGACTGACTGGTATAAAGGAGGAAGCAAATAAGGTTGGGTGATTCACATGTAGAGATGGCTCGATTAAGCATTTGGAATCAAGGAGGAGAATGATTACTTAGTGTTGAACCCCCTTGCCCAAGGGTCAAATTTTATTATCCACAATCACAGTCACCCAAATCATTGGAGTCTTAGTTTGGTTGATTGTCCAGCTTGAGGATATCTTGTTGGGTATAGGCCTGTCGACTGACGCACTATGGTAAATTGACTCGCCAAGTTTGGGTCTCCCTATGATTTTAGTGCAAAATTGAGCTGACCTACTAGTTTAATGGGTTCATTGATTGAGATGGATAAGAATTTCATCCATCAAGTTCAGATCAAGTGACTCTTCGGTATTACTCCAAGTTTTCTAGGCAATGGAAACTTTGTGAACTGGCCTAAAAAACAATCTGGTTGGTTGGTTTAATGGGTCAATCGACTAGCTTGTGGGGAGAAAGTGAAATGTATAGGCCAATCATACGATTGGGTTGCTCAGTCATCTGAACTCACTTGTTGTTGAAAATCATATATTTAAGTCCTCCCCAATCATGGGATTGGGTTTTCTAGTTATCTAATTTGGAGGACTACTAGTCCCTTTTTGCTCATAACTCCTCATGTAGCAAGATATAAGAAGATTTCGATCAGCCTCAATGTAAACATGGAATGCATACCAATATGATGAAATAAAATTTATATAAATGCAATTTGAGCTTACCTAATCAATAGAAATAAAACCCTAAGATCAAAAATAACCATCTTGTTGTCTCCCAACAAGCCCAATCCACAAAGCACACAAGAAGAAATAAAAACAATCATGGATGTAGAACAATGGGAATTTAATAACTTGCATTTAGAGAGGGAAATACTCACACATAGAAAAGAAAAAAACTCAAGAGAAAGAAACGAGATAAGAGGCTATGAATCAGAAGGCACAGATGGGTGTATCCAGATCTCTGGAGAACACTCAACACCACCAGTGGTAGTAGTAGTCCCGTGAGACTATAGGAGGGCATCATTCTTCTATCTCTATTCCATTCTTACAGTTGGGAAATCATGATCTAATTTTTAGGAGTCATCCCTTGTCCTTTAGGAAACATGGCAGTCGAGTGACTGGTTGGACAATTAGTCGAACAACCACTTATGTTTTGATTGTCCTAGACACCCCCTCCAGTTGACTGGTACATGGGTCGGGTGGCCCAATGGACTCACTTTGGCTCTAGAAAACAAGGGGATATTTCCTATTGGGTGACTTGGGGAGTAGACCATGAGGCTTGATATTTTCTAAAACCTCTAAAGAAGTTTTGTCAACCAACCCAGTTGGAAAACTAGTCAACTGAACTTGTTTTTGGGTAGAACACCATCTAGTTTGTTTGAAACTTAAGCATAAGTTAGGAAACTTACAGAGCGTCATGACTTTTGATCATGTTTGGTTGAGTTTCTTGCAATTGCAAACTGATCAACTAGTGGATCCATTCAATAGACTGGCTTGGCACCCAAAACCCCTTTTAGTTGTCTTATCCCAATTGACCAATTGGGGTTTCTAGTGCAACATAATTTCTTCTAGATGGCCCTAGATCATTTTCCAATGGATGGAGATGGTTGAGGCAATGTGGGGATGATTTTAAATTGGCCTTTGCAATTGTTCCTAGGATAAGATAGACAATTTACAATAAAAAACATAAAAATAAGAAGAAAAGCAATGTAAGCTTATCTATGTTGAATTAGGAAAATAACCACATAAACATGAATGAATCAATTTTGAATATGCAACTAAAATGAGATGAATATGTACTCATTAGAACCCTTTCCATACCAAAGTGTACAAGGTTGACCTAGAAAACCACAAAAATATTATCACCAACTTCCATCTATTGTTGTCCGTCAAGGATAAGCACCTGGCCGTAAAAAGTTTGGGTACGATTCTAAGCATATAAAGATGTGGATAAGCGTGAGGGTGAGACCCATGTACCAATGATATGTATAGAAATAAATATCATTATTTATTTAATTTCATACTTGTAAAAGAGTAATAAAGGAAGATCAATTGAATATCTCTGACTCTTCAAATAGAATCATCAATTGCATATGCAACACATGAATAAAAATAGAAATAATACTAAACTAGAAAAGAACAATTAAAGAAATTAATATGATTTTACAAAGTACTTAAATTGACATCTCTACACAACTTGGTTACTTATTTGATTATTAAGTCCAAAGCAGTTTATGAGGTACCACTCAAACCACTACATAGTAACTATGAAGTCACCTATCTGATAATGTAAGAACTTAAAATTACATTTCGTCAAAGGCCCTTCCTAACCTTCATTGATTAGAGTAAAAATAAGTAATGGGACATCGCTTAAAAACCTACTAAAAGGGTATCAAAAGAACCCTACATCATATTGGGCATGAAGACCCTTATATTACACATCTCATTCATATTGTCAAATATTAGTAGAGATTCGACCTCAGTCACACTACTACACATATCCATGCTAGAATGCTGATATAACAAGCATCGGTCATATATGTATGATAAAATGTATATGACTCCTAAATTTTTTCAACAATCTAAGACTTCTATAAAATTACCTGTCACACTATCCCAACTATTGAACATTGGGATAGTTCCTACAATAATTGGGAAGTACATGATTAAGGTTTGACTTGATAAGTTAGGCCATTTTGTCATATTTTAAGATGCAATAAAGTTGAAAATAGAGAAGAAATATATACTACAAAATAAGAGAAATTATAAGAAACCATAGAAGCCATTGAAGACTCACATCATGCATCAAGGTGCCCATTCTTAGTTCAATTTATCATTATGGCCATAATAAGATGATACCTTCTTAGAGGCTTCTTACAAGGATGTATTTAGCTTCTACTATCATTAATACAACACCACACAAAATTTCCTTTATTAACTCCAGATTATGATGAAGTTATGACTATACCAAGAATGTGCATAAAAATGCCATTTTTAGGTAATATTTATATATGGAACATAGGTTACACAAACATTTAGCATTATAAAAGTTATAATAACTTTTGATTTGTATTTTATATGATTACGAAAATATAAAGGGGCAATATACATTTAGATTTTAATCAATATGGTATCAAACAACCCATAAAAGTGGCATTTTTAGGATAAAACATACCTTTTTTAGAAACCAGCCTTATATCCACAAAGTCTCAACATTATCATCATGGATCATCATCTGATAGGGAATACGATAAAAGAACTTTTTAATTAGTTCATAATACTACCAATCGACCCATATAAATGCCACTTTTAGGCACAAAAAGCATGATTTTAGAAAAAAGGGTTTGGATATAGGAAAAGAAGGCTAAAGTAACAATATCACTAAACTCAAGATGGATAAAACATGACCCAAGGAATAAAAACATGAGATAGAATTCAAAAAACCATTAAACGACCTGCCAAATCTTCACAAAAGCTCCTCCAAGCAAGATCTATGCGAAAGTAGGTAAAAAGAGAGATAAAGAGGGATCTTTAGTCATATAGAGCAAGATCATTCATGGTTACCCATGGAACTCGGCCAAAGGAAGGAGAAGTGAAGGAAAACAGTAAGAAAATAGAGGAATAAGAATATATATTACATGATCTAGGGTTTAGACCAAGCTATCTTGCAGTTAATCCACCAAAGGAATTTTGTCTTCTTCTTTCACACACATGCAAGCTTCAAGACATGGCGATCGACCTCCTTGGATTGCCCCTCAACCACCTTGGCTCACCTCAATATTTTCCAGTAGCTCATGGGTTTCAAAAGGGTCATATGATTGATTGGTTGGGTTATACATAGACAATTGTAGGTTGAAAGGACAAAATATCCCAAAAATGCCCATCCATCGACCCTTAATGCTCACCCATTGACCTCCACATATCGAGGTCAACCCATCAACATCCAACGATTGAGGTCCAACTTCTCTGAACTCCCATCGAGGTCCCTCAACCAATACCCATCAAAGTCTGTCATTTACATAATCTTCAAGCTCCTCCCTCTACAACCATCTCGGTCACCATCTTCAACCTATCAAGATCTCAACTCTTTAGCCAATCTAAATCACCTTATCTAGACCCACAGAGACCCAACAAGTCTCATCACTACCTAATCCATTTATCTTCAACCAAGTCAGCTCAACCCATCAACATCCAACGATTGAGGTCCAATTTCTCTGAACTCCCATCGAGACCCCTCAACCAATTCCCATCAAAGTCCTTCATTTATAGAACTGTCAAGGTCCTCCCTCTACAACCATCTTAGTCACCATCTTCAACCTATCAAGATCTCTACTCTTTAGCCAATTTAAATCACCTTATTTAGACCCATTGAGACACAAATCCATAGACCCAACAAGTCTCATCACTACCTCACCCATTTAATCTTCAACCAAGTCGATTGTGATTTACTCTCACCTCACCCATCGAGGCTACAACCAAGGTCCAATAAGGTTCACTCCAACCTCACCCTTTGACACTCCACTTTATGATACATAAAGGTCCACTCAAATTCACCCATCGAGGATCCACTTCAAGGCCCATTGAGGTCCATCTTCAACCATAAAGTCTCCCACCAAGACCCATTGAGATCCACTCCAACCTCACCTATCAAGGTGTAGATTAAACAAGATACAACCAATGTTCATAGGCATAAAAGCACATCATACAAAGTACATACATGAAGTAAAACATGATCTTAGATAATTTTTGGTGTACTTCTAATTAAGTCATCATATTTTCAAATCAATAATGTGAGCCATGAAACTAGAGAAAATGAAGTGAATCATAGAATAATTAAGGTTTTATCTTGATCAATTATTTATGTTCTTAATCAACCATTCAATTATAATAAAGAGATAAGATTATGGTTAAGGTAGGTGAGGATCCTTAAAAGCACTACCATCTATCCTCATATTGGTCAATGGAAGGGGGTTGATATATTTTTTCCATGCTCAAAGTGTTTTGGGACGGACTGAAGTGGTCCAATTGTCTAGTGTGCATCAACTGAAGCAACTTACCAAATATGTCTCCATGTCTATTGATGGGGCCTTCTTGATGTACCCACATGGATCACAATGGCGTAAGGACCCATGCATCTAGAACTTATCTTGAATGGTTTCCAAATCTATAAAGTCCATCATTTCACATATTAGAGCCATAAAAGAACAAAGTGAGCATGTATTACTAATTAAAAAATGAAATCTTATATTATTTAACTTTCTAACTGAAAACAAGTCTAGAATAATAAAAACAGAAAGACACTTTTAAAATTCAACTGACATTCCTTATCCGAAATCATTTTGTACGTCCCAACTCCTTCTATTTGTACCTTCATAATGTTCCCTATTTATAAGATCTTTTATGTTCATGTATTTAAACAATTAAAAAATCTATATGTGCAATGAGATGCATATGTAGTCGTACATGAATCTAATCAGCAAGTAGTAGTAGGAACATCAATGTAATTTGATTTTGAGACAAAATTAAACACATTGAATACCTTTTCTAAACCAAACTTGTTCTTTGAACCAAATATCTCATTCTAGGGTGATATGATACATGCAAGATAAACATTTATGCTCCTTACATAATATTCCTACATAGATTTATGTATTTTCACTTACCCCTTTCTCTTAATTAATTTTCATTTCTATTATCTCCATCATGAATAGATAGATGTACACATTGTTCCTAAATCTTCTTTAACCCTCTTTCCTCTAGATTTAACAAAGTCTTTGTTTCCTTAAAATGTCATTTTTCTTGTCGTTAAAATTGAATGACTAGACTCAAAAGAAAGTGTGTTAATAAAGTTGTACATACAAAGACACACTTATGCCCAATCACAATAGTTTAACTATTCTATATTCTCCACATCTGTCAAATGATCATGAGTGTGTTGTGAGCATTACAATTGATCAATAGTCAACTCTCATTAGTCTTCTTATAATAAACATATTGATTATGCATGATTGAGAGTAATTTTCATATTTTTACTATAAACTATCTAGAGTCATCTATTTTAGGCAATTATGACTCAATATTTTAACTTAGTGTCATTACCATCATGCTTTAAGACAATTTGTCGGATTTTCCCCTACCATGATAGACTGTCCTTTCAAATTTTGTACTAGTCTAAAGAAAACCTAAATCCATGACACAAACAAAAGTGATATTTTTCAACCAATCCATACAATTTGACTTATTGAACTTCATCAGGAAGCTGCTCACTATATCATATTTGTGGAGTCTATAAAACATTTATATGTCTGATCTATGCTTTATCACAGTTATATAGATGAAAATATATAGTAATATTCAAAAATGTATTTGAGTTCACATTTAGATAAAACACAAACACGTATTTGTAAAATTAACAATAATAATAGAAGCAAACTTTAATAGGCTATGAAACATATTCAAATTAATATAAATGTGACATTTGGATACATGCACATTTATACAATTGGAAATAAGTCCCGTATAATACCAAAAATAGTTCACCTTCGAATGATATAATAGAAATATATCATATATTAACCATTGTTTGGGCAAGCACGTTGGTGACTAACAAACTTCCATACAATATTTGATTACTTACTATCATAGAAATATGTACATTTAAATCAATGTATCCTTTTCATAACAAATACATTCATGTCACAATTATTTGAAAAGTATATAGTTAAAAACAACCATAATACCTTGCAACCATTTGTTTTGAAAACTATCTTTGTACATAATATCCTTTCATTGAAGGTGAGTAAATAAATAATGAGAAACATATACATGCATATTTTCATATATACAATAACATCATTAAGCACACTAGGAAAGAGATTCAAACGTAACTTATTTTTCTTCCATTATCTATTTGCCTTTTTAAGTCTCTTAGCTCTTTTCTACTCCAAATATATTCAAAAACTATGTCGAATAATGGAGCAATACTAAATATAATTAACTATCATATGTTGAAATACTAATAATGAATTTAAGATTAAAAAGATCTCACAAGACAAAAAATATATTTGAAAACTATACTCTACTGAGAGGTAACAAAAAAGTTATTTGATTCGTTTTTCTATTTAAACAAAATCAATCCAGCATTATCTGATCGTCTAACACTTTTCAATTTCATATAAAAGAGTAGGACAAAAATACGTGTCTATATCCATATCTTACAACAATAATCGAGAGTCTAGTGAAATATTTACCTCTTGATTCATATATTTGTGACTAGTATGGTGCTAAATTCTCCTAAGCATTAACCTTTTTGTAGTTGCTCACATACTGGTTTCTTGTCTTCTTGTTTGCCAAGCCTATGTCTGCAGATTCTCCTGAATCATTCTCTAGATAGTAAGAGAGTACATGAGTACAAAGTGCTCCCATTAATATGTTTGTCCATCATCGATATTCCTTACCCTTAACCATCAAGAAGGCGAGTAACTGCAATGAGTGGAAAAATATGAAAATGTTGCAACCTTACTTAACGTGAGCGAATGATCCCCTTACCAATGACTTCCATCATCCCAACAACCATCAAATACGATCCCATTTAAGTAGACATTATTAAATATAGTACATGGGACAAAAAAATATTGTCCTTGGTAAAACCTAAAAACCCCCATGTCTTATCTGAAAAATCCAAATAACCCCATGTTTTGCAAAATTCTGCTGTATTGCTTGACCACATAAATAGAACACTGCCCAATTTACCCCCTTCTCACTGAACGAGCATGTGCTACTTATGGCCGCTGCCGCCTTCTATCTTTATTTTTTTTCTAATGAGACTAGAAAAAGTTACCAATGTAGTAACAAAGAGTCATCCGGTAACTATAATACAATGGTGTTAATAATAACAATATCTAGAATAAAGATAGCAGAAATAGCTTACGCATATTTACTTAGGATACATCAGCAATAGTATAATGATACAAATTAAATAAAGTGTACGTTAAGGTTTTAAACTGTTTGAGTCCTAAGTATTAGGTTTAAGTGAATTCCCACACATGCTTAAAATTTATTCTCAAGCCCCATTCAAGTTTTATTTCGGTCCTGAAAAGGTCATGTTATCTAATTTGATCACCACAATGTGTATTTATCAGTTAGTTCAACTAGTACGTCTAATTAATTTGTTTGTCAGTAGGTCGTGGATATGAACCCAGATAGAGAACACATAGGAATTTTTTATAGCAACATCTAGAAGCTCTCTTTCACATGTTATTATAATAAGGCTTCACTTCTCATCTTTCACATGACACTAAATAACAACCATCATTTTTTACCACCGCAATGTAGAAAAATCATAGTTCATTATACATTGACACAAGTAAATATATAAAAAACTGTTATTGTTCTAATGATGACTTTTTGTAAAGTAATATAAAATGCACATAGGTTTAAAATATCTTATACATATATGTACACTTAACTAAACTACAATATTGCGGCACGTTTTGGACCACTTCTTTTTACTAAACTCATGGCCCTGAATGACGTGGGAACAACCTCGGAGGAGGAGCCACTTTGGTGACGCCACTCACGATAGCGTAAACTCTCAGCCACCCTCGTCTACCTGCACACTGGAGGGGGCATCAAAATCACATAGTTGATCAATCTACATGATAAGATAATTCATTTTTGAAGTGCACAACCAAAATTTCAGACTCAGATTCCTTCATTTAGGAGTCTGGGCCGTTACCACATGAGCTACGGCCTTACTGACAAGTTTTGATACATTTTCGCTTTAGTGTATGATAACGGGTTTCGTTGGTTTTAGAAGTGAAATGATGCATTCGTTGACTCTCTTATAAAAATATTATAGAACACATCTTATACTACAGTTTAACCCGTATCCACTTAGTGTAGTTATATAGACACATACCAATAAATAATTACACTTCCATATTCACGCTCATGCATGCTATATAGTAAAATTTAAGTAACAATTCTAAACTCCGATTGCAATCCTCTAATAGAAATTGAGAAGTATTTAAATTATAACTCAAACACGTTTATGTGTCGTGCACCTTATTTCAAAAAGTAAATATTGGGTTACTCGCTTATACAAATTACAGTATAATTTCTGTATTACGTTTAAAGTATGTTGCTCTTGGGCTTTATGTCATTATAGTTTATTAGCATATATATATATATATATATATATATATATATATATATATATATATATATATATATATATATATATATGTGTGTGTGTGTGTCCGTCTTTATTGTCTGCGCGGGTAGCTACCCGCCCACCCTTTCCATCACTTTTTTTCAAAAAAAAAAATTTCGCAATTGTAGAGGACTATTTTGTCTAGCTCTCTAAAAAATTTTGGCCAAAAATAATATCATTTGTCCCTCCAAAATCAAAAAACCCGTCCTTATATATATCTGCTGTATATTTTGTACAGAGTTACTTTTTTGGCCAGTAGAGTTACTTTTTTTGCCACCATAGTTACTTTTTTGACAGCAGACTTACTTTTTTGTCCAGGAGAGTTACTTTTTTAGCTGCAGGGTAGCGAAAATCTAGGTTACCCGCACGGGCAACGAATGAATGCCCTATATATATATATATATATATATATATATATATATATATATATATATATATATATATATATATATATATAGAGAGAGAGAGAGAGAGAGAGAGAGAGGCTAGAATACACTCAAGTGTACAGATTACGTCGTACACCTCAATGGTGTTTGCCTATCTAGGCCTTGTCTTTCCAAAATCCAATCCATTGATCTTCATGGTTACAATAATAATAGGCCACATACAAAATTTGAGCTCATTTGGATAAGTATAAGTCACTCATACAAGGACAACAAAACCGACGTACAAAACTAATTTGAAATGCATGATTCTTGCCTCCTTTAGATGTACGACTTATAACTATCCAAATGAGCTAAAATTTATTATATAGTATGTTGTTAAGATGACCCTTCTTTTTTTATATAGTATGTTGTTAAGATATTTAAGAACATCAACGGTTTAGAATTTTCAAAAAGTTACTTCATCTTTAAAAATGACTGAGGTGTACGATGCCTCCGGTACACTCGAGTGTACACTAGCCTCTCTCTCTCTCTCTCTCTCTCTCTCTATATATATATATATATATATATATATATATATATATATATGTGTGTGTGTGTGTGTGTGTGTGTGTGTGTGTGTGTGTGAGGTTAAAAGTATTATAGTTATTATTTATATTTATATCAGCTTATCGTTCTATTTACTACTTTATTTGTTGGTTTCAATATATACAAACATATGAAGAAGAAAAAAATCTGGAACGTAGCAGCAGCAGGATAGTTCGGATGAAAGAAAAAGGTTGAAGGGATTGGGCATCATTCTTCTATGTTTGTGTAGATGGCAAGCTGCAGGGATTGGTTGGAATTACTCAAAATGTAGGGGTAATCTGGAATTATCTTAAAAGACGGGATTTTTGGGACAAAAAAAATCCAAAATCTACACACTAAAGCAGGGACGTGAGATTGGCGAGTGATGCACTACATTTCCCGTTCCAGGGCGAGTAGCGGCAATTGGGGATGTAGTAGGCCAAAACAATCTGACGAGGGAGAATGGGGGTGGGAGAACGGATATAGCCTGTTCCTCGTTGTAGGGCGTTGGCGGTGTAACTAACAAATGAGTAGAAATATAAAGAAGAGGGGTCCGATCGCGCTGAAGGTGTAACGAAAATAAGGGAACTGGAGGAGGCAGCGGGATTATTAGAGGGCGACCGCACATAAGGCCATGGGCTGAGAACAATATAAGATTTTGTCATAGATATCATATTGTACGACTTTGTGGTTTCCTGTAATGAGCTGAAGGATTCGTATCACTTGACTTTTTCATTTTTAAAATGTCTTAGAAAACTGCATTTGGATGACCATACCAAAGAATGATCTCTTCATGAAAAATACTCTGGGAAAGTTTTGATTTATTCACTATTCAATCTTAAAACTTCGACTACAAATGAACTATTCAAAAAATTACACCAACATGGGAAGGAGATGGATAAGAAGTTAGGCTGCAAGTCCTTTCTAAATAGCAAAATCTACTGCCACAGGGGTAAAGGGCTTCAATAAGTCACTAATAATTCAATAAATTATTTCTTCACTTATAATTCACAATCTACCGCCACAGGGGTAAAGGGCTTCAATAAGTCACTAATAATTCAATAAATTGTTTCTTCATTCATAATTCAACGAGAAACCATGACGATCAAATTGACCAGAGTTCCTTGAACGGATATGGCTTAATATTAGCCAACTTGTGAGTTTTTTTGTATCCGACTAAACCTTATCATGTATCCACGTCGGACTAACACGTGGTGATATTATCGATATTGTTGCACTAAATTTATTCATAGCCGTGCGCTGATTTTGTTCTTCATCGACATTATTGACAACGTTAACGTGGAAGAATTCAGGTCTCCTTCCCCATTGTCCCTTTCGCTCAGCCAAAATGCAAGCAGATCAAACCCACTTGACTAATAATATATGAAAATATGTTTTGTTTCACGTGCGATCCGAGCTAGCTTAGAAAGTGTTCGTATTTATTTGTAAGATAACTCGTGCAACAGTCAGCGCTGTATGAGAGGAGTTCAACAAACCTTTTTCAGTCTTAAATGACTTGGTGAAATCACATGCATGGACGTGACATTTAAGCCTAGTTTGCATAGCAACAGTTAAAATCCTACTAATTTGTAAATGGTAGTTTAGGTTACAAAAAAAATCATGTTGCTTCAGACAGTTGTTCCACAAACTTGTATCAGTTCGTTCGATTTACAAGGTCTCGTCCTTTGCAAAAGACGTCAAAACATGTTGAATTCAGACTTTCGTACTTAACAGACCCCCGACCTCAAGAGGTTACAGATTGAAAGCATGAGAGATCCAGTTATAGTAGAACACCGATCGTAGAGAGTGCACGAGTATACATGTATTTGTCATTTTCAGAACCCGACTTGATTACCCTGCAGCTATGAATAGGAGTGGAAACTAAACGATTCAATTTTTTATTAATGAAATAATGCTATATAATCCGAAAAAAGGCTGCATCGCAGCGCTTTCTGTGAGTACATCGAAGCTAGAAGCCTAGAATTGTCTTGATTGTACATAGGAAAGGACCCGTCAAGCATGTACGCATAAAGATACTCCAAGGAAAGGAGGTCTTTATGGCTATAATGGATAAGTTCACATCAAGGGAGGGGGAGCTCCCCTAAACATACATGGTCCCCTGTACGTAGAGATTGGAGTTTACAAGAGGGAGCACCACTATTGGTACAAGAAAGCAGTTCCCAAACAAGCTTCAGATTGGGCGATCACCCTCGCAGATCAGTTGTTCAGAGTTTTGCCAAAACTTATAGTATCTTAAATATTGGTGATCGGCCAATCCACTCCCTTGATCGGCTGATCCACTTGTAGAGACCTCCTCAATGACAACGTTGATCGGTCAATCCAACAAATCGGGTGATATCCACCTAAGATCGATAACGTTGATCCGTCAATCCAACAAATTGGGTGATCTCCACCTAGGATCGATCGATCAACAGATTCTCCCAAAACCTTATCAGAGCGGAGATCGGCCGAACGATCTCCCTGGTCGGTCAAATAAAAGCCCATCAGTCGTGTCGCCAAGCTAGTGATCAGCCGACCAGACCGCCTGGTCATCTGATCAACACGACAGATAAAACACATTTTTGACATTCACTAACCAAAGGTTATTTTATAACAAAAGGGAGGCTAAACTAAGGGGATTGATTTCCATTCACGCTAAGTCCATCACATGTTCGAGAGCGAGGAGTAAAAGTAGAGGATGAGGGAGAAGATCATCCTAATGGGGTTCTTCAAATTTTTTGTGGCCGGAGCAGATTGCAGAAGTCAGAGACCTCTGCTTCTCTTTTCTCCACTACTGACATGATTTCTTCTCCTTCTTCTTGTATTTGTACTTTTCATATGATACTAAATGAGTAGACGTTCTCACTGGAGTGTGAGGAGTAGCCCCATCTCCTGTACTCTATCTAGTTGTTATTAATTCAATTTTCCACATATGATTAAACTTCATCCCATTTGATTCATGCTTGCTTTCTAAATTGATCAATCATATAACATTGTTTGATATAGTCCTAAGCGTAGAAACCACAACACTTGAGATTAAATCCCCGAATGGATGTGTAGGATCCCGTATGAGATCATCAAATGGATTCTATAGAATGACTGAATCGTGAATTATCAGTAACGAGACCTCGAGCCCACATGAAATTTAGTCCTTGTGTGATTTGTGTTCCATAAGTAGATGGATCCACTTGGTCCTAGTTTGGTTGTTAAATCTTTTTTTGTC
Source organism: Alisma plantago-aquatica (assembly GCA_963693085.1). Classification (NCBI taxonomy): domain Eukaryota; kingdom Viridiplantae; phylum Streptophyta; class Magnoliopsida; order Alismatales; family Alismataceae; genus Alisma; species Alisma plantago-aquatica. Next base: position 423,027,175 of record OY856414.1, on the reverse strand, counting down.
ATAATTATTTAGATAGATACATAGGTGGTAGCGGTGAAACCTAGACATCCTAGTGTTCCATTGATATTGAAACAACCCCTTTAGTTTAATATGTTTTTTTCCCTACAATCTTTTATTCAATCATAAGGTCATAATCATTCTCAAACAACTAATTTTAAATGTTGTTCATAACGACTGCTTTTGAAAGTGATCAATTAAAAATGTTATCTATTGGGTTAGACCCTTTACTACAGTGCTATTGATCCGTCCTTTTATAGATGAGTTAGTTGTGATTGTGATAAAGACTTTAAAATATAAGATAACTCTTCTTAGGGACTATGTGTGTGCCAATAACTCACATCAAATTCTGACGCCATTGTCGGGGACAATGAAATAGCCTTTGAACCATGCTATTTTAAACACTTAGGACTTTACTTTCTAATTGTTAGTCATTCTTATCTTCTTGAATTTTTTGTTAGTTTAATTCTAACATTGTCAACTCTATTTTTGGGCACTGAAGGGGTATGCAACACTCACAAAGTAGTGTGAATCAGGCTCTAGCCACCCAGAGAGAAGCTCTTGTCCAAGAAAAAGAGTAGCCATGGTTTTTTAGAATAGATCTAGGGAGGAAGCAACACTCGAGTAAGAGAGGAAGAAGCAAGTTAAAGACTTCTCATCCCCTAAGCCCACTGATGTGCATCATCCCATAGTGCCTCCCACCATCATCACCCCTCAGTTTGTGATCCACACTCAGTCGATCACCATGCTATAGAGGAGTGCCTTTGATGGCAACAAAGTCGATGATTTCCAGACTCACATACAATAGTTTGATGATCTTTGTGCATTGAGTAAGTATCCTGGAATTTTTGAGGACGCACTCAGACTCCAACTATTCAAATATTCAGTGACATGCATCACAAGGAATTGGTAGTCAGGCCAACCTTGAGGCATAAACTATAGACCATGAAATGGTCAAGTCTGTATTCCTCTCAAGTATGGACCTAGAAATTGGGTTCTGCCATGGAGGGAGATGCATCACTACCTCATAGGTTCTCCAATCCAAATCTTCTAAGGAAGAACTACTTTTCGTCCCTCACCTACCAAATAAGGGGCTAGATCACACAATTCAACACGGTCCTAGGAGAGTCTCTAGTCGAGGCTTGGGAAATGTTTTAGGATTTTCTTCATCGATGCCCACACCATGACATGTCTCAAGTTCATTTGATAGAGACATTATATAGAGGCATCAAAGAAAAAACTAAGGAGTTTATTGATTCCTCATTTGGAGGAAATTCCATGTTCCATAACCTTGAAAATGAATGGGAGTTTGTTAGAAAAGGTTCTAAAAATCAGTCCAAATCTCATTCAATTGATGGACAAGGTGGTTTACTCAAGGTGGCCAAGGCCAAAGACAACTATAAGATAAAATCCATAGCATAACTCCTCAAAAAGCTAGCCTTGAAGCAAGAAAGTCTTGAGAAGTCTTTCAATGCTCATGAAATAAGAGGACAGACGCAATGATACCCTCAATAAGTAAAATATGCAAACCTCTTATGTGCGGCACGTGGCGACCACTACCACTCCACTCATAATTGCAAAATTTGTATAATATAATGATAAAAACAACTTATTCCAGATGATGATGAACATATGGACAATTTGAATTCCATCATAGCATACTAGGTCAGGGTAGTACAACCCCAATAGACTAGAAACCATCTTGGTTTCTAGTATGGTAATCCAGTGGCAACAAAGAATGAAACATAGTAGTGGCCAACCCAAGCAAATAATCAAGGTCATGGTCCTCCCGGGTTCCAATACAATCAACAACAAACTTTCAAAGACCAAAGAAACTACCAGCATGATTTTCAAAGTAGTGTTTATAATCAAGGAAAATAATTTAAGAATCCAAACCAAGTGCCACAGATACCCCAACCCACTCTTATTTCATGGATCACAAGCTTTCAACTATTGAGAAGATCTTTTGGTCTCAACAGTCAATGATTGCTAGCCAACATACCATGATTTCCAATTAGTAGGCTTACTAGAAATCCATGGATCTCCATCGAAACTTTAATATCCCTCCTTGCGCCCTCCTATAAGTTCTTTTACTAGATAACCTAAGAACAATCCCAAGAACGCTCAGCAGCTAAAAGTCAGCTTTACACATTGAGAAAAATTGTATGCACCTCCCCCTTCAATGAAATGAGAATAATGATACATTGATGTTTGAGAAGGAATAGGTGTAGGACATAAGTGCCGATTTTCATGCAGCAAAAGTTACTGGTGTTGAGAGAGACCAAGTTAATTTTGTTGAGTCTGATGTTCTAGTGTACAAACTAAGGCCTCCCTCTCAACCACGTCTCAATAAAATAAGACTAGATGCTAGATTCATAAGTTCAAGGAATCTATGAAAAAGCTTATCGTGGACAACCCCTTCTTGGATGCCCTATTTAAAATTCCATCTTGGTCTATATATATAAAAAATCCATTGACCATGAAGTACACCATTGAAGAGCATGATACTATGAAATGAGCAAGAACCAACTTTGACATTATCCTGAATAAAATGCCTAAGAAGAAAAAAGATCCTAGTTCCTTTGGGATTGGATTCTACATTGGTTCCAACACTTGCAGGATTGGGCTTGCTGATTTTCATGCTAGAATCTCCATCATGCAATATAATTTATGCCAATAGTTGGGGTTCACTAATATTCTTCCTACTTCCATGACCATTCATCTAGAAGATTCATTCATGACAAAGCCTATAGTCATCATAGAAGATGTTCCACTGAAGGTGGGAAAGGATACATATGTACATTAATTGTGACTTTGTGATTATGAACATTAAGGAGGATGTCTAATATCCTCTCATTTTTGGATGACCAGTCTAGTCTACCACCAGAGATGTGATATGTGTAGAGGCAAGAACCATTCCATTGAGTCTAGGAAGGGAAACACTCAAATCCTGAGTGTTTGAAAGAATGAACAACCCAAGAATTCATGAAGAGGTTTTCTTTCTTGATTGTATTGGTAATCTATGTCATGTAAGATGGGACTATGATGTGAAAAAAGTTCCTTTGCAGACATCCATCATGTTTCTAGACAAGTCCAACTTTGATGATGATCAAGTCTACCTATGCATGTTTCATTTGGTCACCTTTGAAGAAAAGCCCGAGGAAAGATTTGAAGAAATGAAAATGATATCTTTTGTTGAAGACAAAATAGGACCACCAAAGGATCCAGTGATGAAGGCCCTACCTAAAAGGTTGAATTATGTTTTCCTTAATCAGCAACAACTTTTCCCGATATAAAAAATTCAGATCTCAAGCAAGTGCAAGAAGACGAGTTGATGATCGAGTAAAGAAGAGAAGGATAGCCTTGGATTACAAAATGATCGATCTAACTGGCGTTAGTCAAGCTATCTGTATGGATGAGATTCCCATGGTAGTAGACTACAAACCATGTAGAGACCCTCAGTGCAAATTTAATCAAAACATGAAGGAGGTGGTCCATCTTGAGGTTATCAAATTGCTCACTTTAGGAATTATCTACCCCATTTCAGATTCTCCTTAGGCCAGGCATGTGCAAATCGTTACCAAGATAGGTGGTACCATTTTGGTGAAGAATGATAAGAATGAAATCATTCCCACCCTCACTATCATGGAGTAGATGAAGTGCATTGCTAAATAAAGGTGAAAAAAGCTCCAATTAAGGACCACTCCCCTATTCCCTTCCTTGATCAAGTCCTCGAGCACCTAGAACATTAATAATTTTTCTACTATCTTGATGGTACTCAAGTTTCTACCAAATGCATATTCTTCCTGATGAAAAAGAGAAGACCACATTTATATGCCCTTTTGGCACTTAATCCTTTAGGAGTATGCCTTTTGGATTATGAAACCCCCTCACTACATTACAAGGTTGTATGATGACCATTTTTGTAGGTTTGACCAAAACTATGATGGTAGTATTAATGGATGACTTTTCCTTATACGATGACTCTTTTGGCTCCTATTTACATCACCTATCTCTTGTGTTGGATAGGTGTAATGAAACACATCTTGTGTTGAATTGGAAAAAATGCCACTTCATGGGGAAGGTAAGATTCTCCTTGGCCACATGGTGATCAATAGAGAAACAAGAGTTGACAAAGAACAAAATTGAAGTTATTGCAAGCTTGCACCACCCTAAAATGTTAAGTAAGTTTGAATTTATTGGGACATTCTGATTTCTAATGCCGTTTCATCATGAATTTTTCCAAGATTCAAAGCCTATGACCAATCTTCTTCTGAAGGAAGTTGTGTTCTCTTTTGATGATACCTATATGGAAAGCTTCACCACCTTGAAGGTTGCACTTACACCACCATCATCCGATCATTAGAATGGTCTCAAGCTTTGAGATCATGAGTGACACTAGTGATTATGATATAGGAGCAGTCTTAGGTCAACATATTGATAAAAAGAAACATGTCTCCTACTATGCCTCCAAGACGCTTGACGAGGAACAACAAAACTATGCCATGATTTAGAAGGAGACGATGGCACCTTCAATAAGTTCTAATCTTATCTTGTTGGCTCAAAGGTGATAGTCTACACTGACCATTCCGCCATCTGCTATTTGATGATGAACAAGGATATCAAATATTGATTAATTTCATGGGTCATATTTCTACAAGAATTTGTTCTAGAGATTTGTGATAAGAAAGGAAGCGAGAACATGGTAGTTTATCATCTCATACAAATCCATTCCCTTGACAATGATAACATCCTTATTTATGATTCTCTTCCTGATGACCATCTCATGAAGGTCTCTTATGATATTCTGTGGTTCATAGACTTTGTGAAATACTTTGTTTTATGAATCTTACATCATGTATACACTAGACATTCCAAGACAAAATTCCTTCATGATGTCAAACGCTTCGTGTTGCACCCTTCTCAAAAAAGGGACAAAAGAGAGATATTACAAAATAGAAGTCTATCCTTTTTGGGAGTGAAACATCACAAAAAAGGTGTTCAGAGTCACCACCACATTTGTACAAAAAACAAGAAAAAATATCAATCATTAAAGTGATTGTGGAATTTGAGCGATTACCTGTGTTGGATAAAAATATGAAATAAAAGGCAAAACTAGAGATCAAATTTGGTGATCTAGTTATGAGTGGGGAAGGATTAGCACCTCTATATTGCCCGATAAATAGGTATCGAGCACCTTCATGTTGTGAAAGAGTGAGTGATTCATGATGATTAAATTAAGAAAAACATAAAAAATTGGATAGAAAATTTATTTTTATTGTGAGCAGGTTTTAAGGGCTAGAGACACATGTGTCTTTCCCATCATTGCACTTATATTCCTATTTTTAGGTGTGTTTTTGTCCTTAGAACCTCAAGACATCCTGTGAAGAGGACCCATCATTAGTGATTAGGAATGATGTGTAGGATGTTAGAGGATGATTAGCACATGTATGCTTAAAGGATTAGATCTATTTTTTCATAATTAGTAAAAAAATGACAACTATACGAACAACAAAGTAGTTATATAAGATAAAGATTAGATGCAATAATAGATCAAGTTAGATTCAACAGTTATAGATCATATAATCATATAGTAGATGTAGTAGTTATGTGCAATAGTTAGAGAAATTTATCATTCTACAAATCTAGTAGCACAAGTGATGTTAGAGGAAGGATCCTCTGATCATAGGCAATATTAAAAATAAATAGAGAGGTAAGCATATTTATGGATTTAGGAGAGATGAAAGGGGCTTGGAATACGTTGGGTATGTGGGTATATTTATAGGTGAATTTTAGGGTTCATGATTCAAAGTAGAATCTTCTACAGAGGTAGCACACACTACAATGCACCATGTAGAGGGCGCATAGATTGAGTTGATCTAACACATGACATGTGGTGGATGGTTGTGATCCAATGGGTGTTCTAAGGTGAATAAGGTAGCCCCCATTTTCCCAGTAATTTGAGGAATATTCTAGAGAAAAGTGGGGAAAAACTTACACAGAAAGAAAGATAAATCATAGTTATCTCTTGATTTTTTTTAGAAAAGGTAGTTGGAAAGGGAATATCTAATTCTAGACAATTCAACTGAGTAGTTTATGAAAAAGAACTTATCTAAAGAAGAATTGGAAGACAAATTTCACTTTCGATCAGAAAGAAGGTTTCTTTGTAGAGGACTCAAACTTTCATTGTAGAGGACCCAAATTTGGTGAAAGTGGGCAAAAAGGATGAGTTAAATAGGCGAAAAAAATGTGTAAAAAATATGTGGAAATTGAGTGGGGGTGTGGAATGATTTCCATCATTAGCTAGATAATTTTCATTGAAATTTTAATTTCTACCAAGTGAGAAAAAATGTGGTGTCAACACTATTGCTAGGATGTTTAACCTTTTCCATCCCATTTTTGATGGTGTAAGCCAAAGGTGTGTTACTAAAGAAGAAGGAGAAGAAATTCATGAGCAAAGTCACTTGGGTCCAATGGGTGTCCACATGAGTGCCAAGAAGACTTCCTCTAAAGTTCTCCATTGTGGATTCAATTGGACCACTATCTTTAACTTTCCTATGATTAATGCCAAATATCCAACAACATCTCATAACATGATGAGATGCCTTTGAAATCTTGGAAAAAGGTATAGATCTTTGATGTGGGGTGTGTGGACAACATGGGTGCATTCTTCCCTTCTTGTGAATACTCCTACATTCTTGTTGTGGTGGATTATGTAACTAAACTGGTTGAGGTGATCCCTACTCCAAGCCAATTAAGAATTTATTGCAAAGATATTGTTTTTCCTTAGTTTGGCATATAACGCACGATCACCTCCAATAAACCATCACAATTCCTAGATAAGAAGTTTGAGATATTGTTGAAAGATATGGACATTGACCAAGTTGAGGTGTCTAACTGACAAATCAAGGCCATAATTGAGAAAACGGTTGGGAGAATGAGAAAATATTGGCCATTGAAGCTAAATGTTTCCTTGTGGGCAGACCATACTAGATTCAAGATGCCACTGGGTACCACTCCATTCCAGTTGATATAAGATAAGTATTTCCATATCCCAATCAAAATGGAACACAAAATTAGGTGGGTGATATGATTTATGAATTTCGATTGTATCTCACTGGAGAGAAGTGTCATCTTCAATTATAAGAGATAGATGAGGTACACATGTCTTCCTATGAGAATTCTCATATCAACAAGAAACTGACCAAGATGTGGCATGACGACCACCTCAAGTGCAAGGATATTCTAGTGGGAGATTAGGTTTTTCTATAAAACTCCCTCTTGAGACTATTTCTTGGGAAATTGCAATCCCAATGGCATGGACCATACCTTGTGAATAAGGTCTACCCGCATGGTGCATTTATATCTTTAGTGAAGATCAAGGGAGAGTTTGTTGCAAACAATAGCTGAGTGAAAAGACACATTGCTAATGTCAATCTTGCAAAAGGGAAGCGACTCCACTCTCACCTACCAATCCACCCATGATTTGAGCATATAGGCATCGAGCCATGATGTTAAACAAGGCCCTTGCAGGAGGAAACCCAAAGGTCATCTAGTAAGATTTCAATTTTTGTCAAACTAGTTATGTTTCATTTCTATTTCACTTGTTCATTTCTAATTTATTGTCCTAGTTAGCACACTTTTGATACAATTTTGAATTTGAACTTTTTATTTTATGCTATCTCTGACTAATAGGGACCTTTCTGACCTAAGGTCACCAGACCAAGCTCACTGATCAGTGGCCACATGGGCCAATTTTGACTAGGAACTAAATTAGCGTAGATTGCCTCATCAAGCTTTTTGGTCGTACGATCTACCTGTAGTAGGTGGTTTCCTCCACCATATTGATTATCTGACCACTACTCTAGATATGGTGATCCAAGATGACCCAAACTTGTTAGTAGCCATTGGATGCATGGAATTAATTTTGATTAGCCGGTCATGGACGTTGATCGGCTGACCACATCAGTATGCAAAAACAATAGTGACTCCTGACCCCACTCTAATTGCCCGACCGATCGCCTAGATCAGCTGACCAAGATGTGGAATTTTCAAGCTTCTAGATAATTGATCGACCGAGTGGAGTTCATTTGGTTGCTTGAATAAGGCCTCTCTGATCAGGCATTCCAAGTTGGTGAGTTCTCCCAAACAAACCATGATCTTTTGTGAATTGTAGGACCGTGATTGGCCAACCTATTTTCCTCATATCACTTGATAATCTTCCCGGTGCCTTTATAATTAGGAGGAAAGGGAGTCAAAAATGAGACCTAATCCATCCCTTTCCCTAGCCTCCAATGCTCCACGCTCCCTCATATTTCTTGTATCTCTTGATCTCTTGCAGGTTATCCTCTTGCCCCTCTTCCTCCCCGGGTTTCTTCACACCATCCATTCAACTAGCAACAAGAGAAACCACCTATTCGCCCATCCACAAAACTCATAGTTGGTTGACTAGTGACTCAACAGTCACCTGACCACACACTACCAAATGTCTTCATCTATCCTATCACTGCAACCAGATTGGTTGACATGCTCCACCCGACCAACTGATGGCATCAACATCTAGGAGTAGACCGACATTGGTGAACAACCTCTCCCTATAGACATGGAGGTCAAGGATATATGGATGAGAAGTCCATGCCGACAGACATAGCTATAGTTGAGCAATGATCAAGATAATCGATTCCTAGAGGGACACTTCTTCTCCTCCTTCCCAACCCCATCACCTCAGATCAGGGATAAGCCATAAGCATGAAACCCACCTTCTCCATTGACATCACTCCCCTTCTAATCAAGTATAAGGCCACCATAATTGTCAAGCACCAGAAGAGGATAAGTGAATGGAGAACATTGGAATATACCTCACTCACTATGTGTTCCCAAAGATGCTTAGGAACTTGGGCCACATTCTCCACCACACACATCTCCATCTTCTCCTTCCACATGCAGTTAGTTTTCTTGGAGCTCACTTGGAGTTCCTTTCTTCCTTCACGAAGCATTTTAGCAATGACTATGAATATAGTATCTCCATACACATGTTTGAGGAGGAGCACTCCTTGGATAACAAATATCTCACGATTCTCATAATCAAACTAGCAAATTGTTGAACATAAAGTGCAAAGAAGACAATCAAAACCACTCGTCCAATAAATAAAACTCTGACAAATAATGGGTAGTGATCATTGGACTGCTTCCCTCCTTCCCACATGGTGCCAAGGTGACATTGATTACAAGTCCAGTTGTCCGTTATCTCCACTACATACTCTCCTACACAATCTTTGACCATATAGGTTCATCTGTCATCGTCACCACATCAAATCTCTACTGTCTATGGTGTATATTGGATGAAGTGCTTTACAATTGGGGTGCACACTCATAGAACATTTTCACAATCATTAACACCATAACAAGGCCTCAATGTTTTTCTAAGGGAGGATTTCTACCATATCCACCTACCTTGTATACACCCATGTCCCCTTGACCGTGATGATGAAGATGAAGTCTTCACACTTGACTGACATCAGACACTTGATGATTTCTACAACCTTGATGATATCCAAGGAGGATGACATATGCCACTAGATATTCAGAGACAACTATGACATTATTTTGTTGCCCACAAACACTTACTTCAAAGTATAAAACCTCATCCATGACCTCTACGATCTAAGTGCACACATCTAGCATTACATGAGGGAGAATCCACCTATCGAGGGTGAGGTTCCTAAACTGACGTATGGAAAATGCAGTGCCTCCCTAGAGGCAAATGATGAGGAGTGTGGCCCTTCCCCTCCCCCTTCTACAGATCACATGAAGTGAGACATTCCTAAGACTGTAGGGCCATATAGGCCCTACGACTTCCCAACCTCCAACGGTAGCTAGACCAGATTTTGGGCATGAACACCTACATGGAGAGAGAGCAACAGTGACATGGACTCAAGCATAACCACATGTACCTCATTCAGGAATTCTATAAGTAGTGTCTCATGGGCAGAGGTGACTACCACCTAGCGAGAACTTATTACGCCGACTTTTGTGTGGGATAGTCATATCCTTCCCCTATCTCTCAACATTGGGGAAGTCATTACAATGAGCCACCACTTCCTAAGGAGCCACCCAGTTCTTCCATATGGAAGGATTGGTCTAACCAAACATCTTGGAGTTCCTTTTAGGCCCAATTGGACTAGTCCGCCCCTCTGTAATAGTCACCACCGTCGGGTCAACACGACAATTGGTTGTATTTTTTAGTGATATTCTTCCCCTTCATTCTTGATTTAGGTTTTCCTCAAACATGAGATAATTTCTAAGTTTGGGGTGGAGGGTGGGTGATATTTCTCCATTCCACCCTCTCTATCTTCCCTTTTCTATCATTTAGTTTTCTAGATTAGCACTGCATATATTTCTTTTTGTCAATTGTTTTTTCGTTAATTGTTTTTTCACAATTCATGTTAATTGCATGTAATCAACCATTATTTATTCGACCTACATTCATTTCCTATTTACATATTTAGTTTTAGAAAACTAGCAATGTACCCCCAATTTAAATAAAATGAGTCCTATTTGCAATAATGAATATCGATTGCCAATGCTAGAACTAATGTTGTCACCAATAATTCTAATAACATCACTCAATGGAATAAATGACAAGTTGTATGGGATTGAAAGGAATTAAATTGCAATGTGTCTCTTACTGATCAACATAAGCTTCTTGTGGAAATATCATTTCCCTACAATTTACTTGATGTGACTGAATTAGTTGCTCAAGTTAATTCAAGTTCTCTAAATTCCTATAACGAGATTCACAAGTTCAACATTGTTCTACACATCTTCAACCACCTTCTTACCCCATATTCTGCCAAAAATAAATAAAAAATCCAAAAAGAATGTTCCAAACTTCATGTTCGAGGTCGGACCCCCTTTCTCACCTCTCTTATTAACCTTGTATATAATAGGGGTGGATAAAAAAAGGTAGTGTGCACAATTAAAAGAAAATTATTGAATTGATGTAAATACAGCAAAATTTAAGTAATCTTGAGTGGAATTGACCTCACTTTTTAGTGTCCCCCAATTAAGGAAGGACCTTAAAGTTGATAGCCAATACCTAAATTTTCTAGGATCTAGATTTATAAAATAATAAATTATGGCAAGTAATTTCCCTTAATGTCAAATATTATTTACAAAATATGTAATGATGCTCTTCTAAGGATTTACATAAACATTGCATGGAAACTAATTTCTATGAGAAGAAGTATTACATCTAACTAATTCTCTTGACTATTATTTAATATCTTCAATGGATTTCATCAGGTTCATGGTGTCTTATTATATCTTCATATTTGGTAGTTACCTAAAATGCTGACAATCAAAATGCAGTCAGCATATTTCTATATTATGTACGTGGTGCAACCAAAATATATGCATGTAGGTGTAACAAAATAACAACCACAATAGAAATTGTTATTAAATAATAAAAAATGCATTTTTTGTTTAACTTATCAACCCATAATTGATAAATCATTGTGGTATACTCTCTCACTAAGGGCAAACTTTATGGGGTACCCTCTGGTAGGGGTTTTTGTCTCTGTAGTGGACTTGCCGTAACCTTCACACTTCAGTCTTAGTATCATATCGACCTTCCTTTCCGGGTTGGTCACCAGTCATTACAATGACTTTCTTTCTCCGACATGTACATTCAACCATTCAGAGATAGCATCTTGGGTTTGAGCAAGTTATGTTCATATAAGGAGATACACATAGGGCCTTATAGTTGTAGTAAGTAAAAACACAACCAACCAGTTTAATTGACATCCATTTGTGAAACATCAAAAAATATTAGAATTCAATAAGAGGGGTTATCCATGACTAACCATGTACCTTCATTTGCATGAAGAAACCACACAAAATGTACTTCAAGAATATATCCAAACATCCAAGCATTCAACATAATCAACCAACATTATCTGCAAGTATGTATACTTTAAAGTGTCACCAGTCATATTCAAGAAACACTAATCTAACATATGCCCTAAAGTAAGGTTTAAGATTGTCTCTGGTTTGGGGGAGGAATAAGGGTACAAGCCCTCATTCCATCGCACCATGATTTATTAGTGTTATAAGACTTAATAACTTATTATGTTAATTCCTAATTAACAAGTTACACATATTATGCCATTAAGACCAACTATATTAGATTATGCAACTCAAGATCATAATTGCAAAGAAGATTAGGCCTAAACCCTAGTTATCATATTCATTATTATCCAAAATGTATCAAGGAGTTGGGTTCTCATCATATTCAACATATTAGGTTATTATGATCATTTAAATCAGATTATGCACAATAAGGTCATACTAAGATATGGGTTGGTATTAAAACCCTAATTATACATGTATGTAATTATCTACTTTGAAATCCCTAAATATTCATCATCATTGTCATCATCATCATGGGTTCCCATTGCATTCAAAAATATTAGTTTATAATCCAAAATAAATGTTTCCAATATATTCAACATCTTAATGCTCAGATCTAGGATTTGCATGTATTAATCACCTCATACTCAAGTATTCAATATGATTTTTTGAACTATGATCAGAATCAAGTATCGATTATGCTTTATTTTGATTATACCCATGGGAGGCACTAACAGATTTTGATGGAGTCCCAACTCCAACATCCATTTGGGGAAAATTCCAAACCCAGATGAAAAAGACAAAAGTTATGGATGGTTCAGTTCAGTTTCCCCTCCTAAACATGATGGAAATGGTTTCAGGGCATGATGTGTTCCGAGGAGAGAGAGAGAGAGAGAAGTCAGTTAGTACTCATATTACTATAGAATTTCCCCCCATTAGGATGAAGGTAGAAGACAACATATAAGCCATTAGATCTGAATCCAAGGCATTCTCAGACGCCTTTCTTTAAGTGGAGTGCCCCTAAGTTGGATCTAGGCACTGATTGCCAAGATCGTCACATTAACTAATTTTCAATCAAACCTGCTCTATAAAAGAAAGCTTTATACAAATCTTAGAAAATTTATAAAAGCTTTATACAAATATTAGAAAATTTATATCTCCCCCTCTTACAATTGGTCTAAAATTTGGATATGTTCCCCATTATCTTGTAATCTCACATTGATACAAAACTAGTAATAAAAGAATGTTTTTAGATATCTTTTTCTCTCTTTTCAAATAAGGGGAAAATATTTAATTATTACAAGCAGGTCTGCCATCCTACACAATTTTCTATAGGATTCTAGGATCATCATCTTGTTATGAAACTTGGAGGGAAACTCAATAATACATTTCCCAACTTATATTTTGTTTATGTGATTTTGTGGGATGACTCTTACACAATTGATTACTCTTCATGGATTTCTTCAAATTTATTACCCACGTCATATGGAAAGTCCTGCTTATCTGAAATTCTAGAATTTTCTTAGTTTCCTCATTATCTTTAAGTGTTCTAAAAGTCATATTAGAATATCCTTATTTAGTATCCAAAAGTTGTACTACAAGTGCGGATAGGTAGTTAATCCATTACTATATAGATCACAAATTATGTTATAATATTTTAGAAAACTTGCTTATTATTCCAAATTTCCATAATCTAACAAATCATAAAGCCTTCTCCTTTATTCATGCACAAAATCTCTAATTTCCTAAACTTATGCCACAAGAACCTATTTGCAAAGCACATAGTCTCATGGACCTTACAGAAGCCCATCGGTCGTGTTGCCAAGCTAGTGATCAACCGACCAGACTGCCTGGTCATCTGATCATCACGACAGATAAAACACATTTTTGACTTTCACTAGCCAAAGGTTATTTTATAATAAAAAGGGAGGCTGAACTAAGGGGATTGATATCCAATCATGCTAAGTCCACAACATGTTCAAGAGCGAGGAGTAAAACTAGACGCTGAGGGTGAAGATCATCCCATCGAGGTTCTTCAAAATTTTCATGGCTGGAGCAGATTGCAGAAGTCAGAGACCTCTAGCTGCTTCTCTTTTCTCCACTAGTGACATGATTTCTTCTCGAGCTTCTTGTATTTGTACTTTTTATATGATACTAAGTGAGTAGATGTTCTCACTGGAATGTGTAGAGTAGCCCATCTCCCATACTCTATCTAGTAGTTATTAACACATTTTTCCACATATGATTAAACTACTTCCCATTTGATTCATGCTTGCTTTCTAAATTGATCAATCATATAGCATTGTTTGATACAATCCTAAGCATAGAAACCACAAAACCTGAGATTAAATCCCTGAATGGATGTGCAGGATTCCTCATTAGATCATCAAATGGATTCTATAGGATGACTGAATTGTGAATTATCGGTAACGAGACCTCAAGCCCACATGAAATTTAGTCCTTGTGTGATTTGTGTTGCATAAGGAATCCACTTGGTCCTAGTTTGGTTGTTAAATCTTTTTTAGTCATAATTATTTAGATAAATATGTAGGTGGTGGTGGTGAAACCCAAAAATCCTAGTGTTACATTGATATTGAAACAACCCCTTTAGTTTTATATGTTTTTTCCCTACAATCTTTAATTCAACCATAAGGTCATAATCATTCTCAAACAACTAATTTTAAATGTTGTTAATAACGATTGCTTTTGAAAATGATCAATTAAAAATGTTGTCTATTGGGTTAGACCCTTTACTACAATGCTATTGATCTGTCCTCTTATGGACGAGTTAGTTGTGATTGTGATAAAGACTTTAAAGTATAAGATAACTCTTATTAGGGACTATGCGTGTGCCAATAACTCACATCAAATTCTGGCGCCATTGTCGGGGACAATGAAATAGCCTTTGAATCATGTTATTTTGAACACTTAGGACTTTACTTTCTAATTGTTACTCATTCTTATCTACTTGAATTTTTTGTTAGTTGAATTCTAACATTGTCAACTCTATTTTTGGGTACTGAAAGTGTATGCAACACTCACAAAGTAGTGTGAATCAGGTTCTAGCCACCCAGAGATAACCTCTTGTCCAAGAAAAAGAGTAGCCTTGGTCTTTGAGAATAGATCTAGGGAGGAACCAACACTCGAGTGAGAGAGGAAGAAGCAAGTTAAAGACTTCTTAGCCCCTAAGCCCACTGACGTGCATCATCCCATAGTGCCTCCCACCATTATCACCCCTCAGTTTGTGTTCCACACATAGTCAATCACCATGCTATAGAGGAGTGCCTTCGATGGAAACAAAGTCGATCATTTCCAGACTCACATACAATAGTTTGATGATCTTTGTGCATTGAGTAAGCATCCTGGAATTTTTGAGGACACACTCAGACTCCAACTATTCAAATATTCATTGACATGCATTGCAAGGAATTGGTAGTCAGGCCAACCTTGAGGCATAAACTATAGACCATGAAATGGTCAAGTCTGTATTCCTCTCAAGTATGGACCTAGAAATTGGGTTCTGCCATGGAGGGAGATGCATCACTACCTCATAGGTTCTCCAATCCAAATCTTCTAAGGAAGAACTACTTGTCATCCCTCACCTACCAGATAAGGGGCTAGATCACACAATTCAACACGGTCCTAGGAGAGTCTCTAGTCGAGGCTTGGGAAATGTTTTAGGATTTTCTTCATCGATGCCCACACCATGACATGTCTCAAGTTCATCTGATAGAGACATTATTTAGAGGCATCAAAGAAAAAACTAAGGAGTTTATTGATTCCTCATTTGGAGGAAATTCCATGTTCCACACAATGATTGCCAGCCAACATACCATGCTTTCCAATTAGTAGGCTTACCAGATATCCATGGATCTCCATCAACACTTCAATATTCCTCCCTGCGCCCTCCTATAGGTTCTTTTACTGGACAAACGAAGAACAATCGCAAGAACCCTGAGCAACTAAAAGTCAGCTTCACAGATTGAGAAAAATTGTATCCACCTCCCCCTTCAATGAAATGAGAATAATGATACTTTAATGGTTGAGAAGGAATAGGTGTAGGACATAAGGTATTCAGGGTGATCCTTTCTTTGTTGTACTTTCCTTGGGTCATCCATGGGACACCTTATATAGGCTCTATGGGAAGTAATAACATATTTTGATGGAGTCCCAACTCCAACATCCATTTGGGGAAAATTCCAAACCCAGATGAGAAAGACAAAAGTTATGGATGGTTCAATTCAGTTTCCCCTCCTAAACATGATGGAAAAAGTTTTGGGGAATGATGTGGTGTGAGGAGAGAGAGAGAGAGAAGTCAGTTAGTACTCAGATTACTATAGAATTTCCCCCCTTTAGGATGAAGGTAGAAGACAACATATAAGCCATTAGATCTGAATCCAAGGCATTCTCAGACACCTTTCTTTTAGTGGAGTGCCCCTAAGTTGGATCTAGGCACTGATTGCCAAGATCGTCACATTAACTAATTTTCAATCAACCTGCTCTATAAAAGAAAGCTTTATACAAATCTTAGAAAATTTATAAAATCTTTATACAAATCTTAGAAAATTTATATCTCCCCCTCTTACAATTGGTCTAAAATTTGGATATGTTCCCCATTATCTTGTAATCTCACATTGATACAAATCTAGTAATAAAAGGATGTTTTAAGATATCTTTTTCTCTCTTTTCAAATAAGGGAACAATATTTAATTATTACAAGTAGGTATGCCATCCTTCACAATTTTCTATAGGATTCTAGGATCATCATCTTGTTATGAAACTTGGAGGGAAACTCACTAATACCTTTCCCAACTTATATTTTGTTTATGGGATTTTGTGGGATGACTCTTGCACAATTCATTACTCTTCATGGATTTCTTTAAATTTATTACCCACGTCATATGGAAAGTCCTTCTTATATGAAATTCTAGAATTCTCTTAGTTTTCTCATTATCTTTAAGTGTTATAAAAGTTAGATTAGAATATCGTTATTTAGTATCCAAAAGTTGTACTACAAGTTCGGATAGGTAGTTACTCCAGTAACTATATAGATCACAAATTATGTTGTAATATTTTAGAAAACTTGCTTATTATTCCATATTTCCATTATCTAACAAATCATAAAGCCTTCTCCTTTATTCATGCACAAAATCTCTAATTTCCTAAACTTGTGCCACAAGAACCTATTTGCAAAGCACATAGTCTAATGGACCTTACAGAAGCCCATCAGTCATGTCGCCAAGCTAGTGATCAACCAACCAGACTGCCTGGTCATATGATCATCATGACAGATAAAACACATTTTTGACATTCACTAACCAAAGGTTATTTTATAACAAAAGGGAGGCTGAACTAAGGGGATTCATTTCCATTCATGCTAAGTCCATAACATGTTCGAGAGTGAGGAGTAAAAGTAGACAATGAGGGTGAAGATCAACCTATCAGGGTTCTTCAGATTTTTCATGGTCGGAGCAAATTTTAGAAGTCTGAGACCTCTGACTACTTCTCTTTTCTCCTCTAGTGACATGATTTCTTCTCCTTCTTCTTATATTTGTACTTTTTATATGATACTAAGTGAGTAGATGTTCTCACTGGAGTGTGTGGAGTATTCCCATCTCCCATACACTATCTGGTAGTTATTAACTCAATTTTCCACATATGATTACACTTCTTGTAATGACCCCACCTCCCAGTAACCCCCAATTAAGAGAGACCGAAAGGTCAGAGCCGTTAACCAATAACCCAGATCAAAGGTTCGACAAATAATCAATAACAATTAATAAAATTTACCAACTAAATTGAAAACTGGTATAAAATAAAACTTTTCTTACCTTTTAAAAACTGGGATTTCTAAAATTCTATCCATGAAGATACTAATCTAAGTAATCCTCCTGTACACGTTAATCCTCATTTAATTCCACATATGCCACATTACTGTTTGTTCTTTTCACTTGTACCTAAAATGTCGACAAACAAAACGTCGATCAGCAAGAAGCTGGTATGTGGGGGAAATAATACTTGTGCAACTATGTTAACAATGTAGTCATCCAAATCTCATTTAACATCCAAAATTACATTTTAAGCAATACTACTCAATCCCTGCCTATCCCCTATCT
The DNA here is from genome assembly GCA_963693085.1 of Alisma plantago-aquatica. NCBI lineage: Eukaryota > Viridiplantae > Streptophyta > Magnoliopsida > Alismatales > Alismataceae > Alisma > Alisma plantago-aquatica. The sequence goes on along the minus strand of OY856414.1, from coordinate 423,009,152 downwards.
CCGTGTTGTCCCTACAGTGGACATGGATACTACCTCTTTCATATGGTAGATCCTTACCGCCATGGCCCTACCACACAGGTAGACAATACCTAGGGTTATGGAGTCGCATGGCCCTACCCAAAGGTAGCCCAATCCCTGACTCATGATTACTTGATAGTCCTACCCCATTGGTAGCCATGTACTAAGTCATTCAATGACTTGATGGGCCTACCCCATTGGTAGCCATGTACTAGGTCAATCCATTAGGCTACATAGGGGACTAGGATCTGAGCTAGTAGGCACATCTCTTATATGATAATCATATTCACATTATAATTTGCATGAATTAAATTCATCCAACAATTAATTCAAGACACGATGTAAACATCAATAAAATCCTCATAAAACTAATGTGGGATAATCATAAGCATAACCACATACCTGTCAAGCTGATCAACGACAGAAATACTCCAATCAATCAATAGGCAAGCAAATATTCAATAAGATCCTAAAAAAATTATAAAATTTCCTTTTATTACTCATGTCATTAAGATTTATTAAATGTAGCTCGCTTCCTAGGGTTTCTAGTCCACTTTTAGGGTTTCCATTGTAATTAGGGTTTCCCTTCGTCTTTCACTATTTTAAACACTAATTTAACGCAATTGATCACAAACCCTAATTATTTCAACATATAATCCTCAGTTTTAGATTTAAGGCATAGTTAACCATTAAATAAGTCCATTAAGAGTCTTTTCATTAAAGCTACCATTTTTATCCCCTTTAACCCATGAAAAATTCATTATGCTCATTTATCATCAATTCGTAGTTCATTATGCTCTAATACTCATATGAACGTTATTTATCATTAATTCTACCTTGATTCATTAAAAACCCTAATTTCTATATTAAGGTTATTTATCCACAAATTAGGAACTTTAATGCTCAAAATAGCTTAGAATCATTATATCTCATCTTTATTCACTACTTTGAATAATTAAAGCTACTAAGAGTCGAATTTGCCAACATTAGGGTTTTAAGGCCCATTAAAGTATATTCATGCAAATGAAACTCTAAATTAACTAATTACATGCAAAATTCATCTTTTTCGATCTTAATGTATCTCTTTATGATTAACAGGTTAATATCAACTTTAACCATCAATTAAACCCTACTAATCACATTAATCATATCCAAATAGGGTTTCTTAATCACTATTACACTAAAGTTGACAACTTCCATTACTTTTCAAATTTCAAGCAGAATCAGGCTCTAATTATATTTTTTATGGATTCCCTCCTTTTTTATGAGCAAAATTCATGTATAAAATTTTAACATTCGAGCTATTATTAAAGAGTTATGATTTTCAGAAGAAATATCTTACTTGGGCCAATATGAAGGCACCACGTAGCCTTTTATCATGCAACATTGCCTGTTGCTTTTGGAAAAATAATCAAAAGTCGATTCTGCCCTCAATAAGTGAATCATTTCTTCAATACCAAGAAGGGTATTTTTGTCAAACGACTGAAGGGTTGTCTTCCTCCTCCCAATACCACAACGACACCGACCTACAGCCCTAGGCGTGGCTCAGGCCCCTCACCCTCGACTCCATCGACCTCCAGGTCAGGTTCCTCCGCCTCTGCCATTTCTCTGCGCACGTGAGGATGCCGTGGGATTGCAGCCACAACAACCGGTTCCAATCTGCTAGTTCTACAACCAAGCCGATCTGCAGCCAACCTACTGCATTTCGCGGCCTGCCTCACACCTCCTCAACACTCGAAACTCGTCGGAAATCTCCTCCCTGCCTCTGCCACCCCCACCACATACGACCATGCCTCAAAACGTGGCCGAGACGACCAGTGTTGTGAGTGCCAAGTCCGTGCTTCCGGCAGGTTTACAGCCTTCCAGCAGGCACTGTGTGAGGACAGGAGCAAGAAGATGGTGGTTGACCACTCAACGGTTGTTTTGGGTGTGTCCTGCTTCCATCAAGTCCACTTAATGGTTCCTTGTTGCCCCATGGTCGCGCCGATCCTTTATCTTAGGGTTTTGAGCGAAAACTAAGTGAAGAAGATGGTGGAATGTCCGAGATCCTCTTGGGCTCGAGGCTAAGGGTCAAACCCTTTTATAGGGGAGGATATCACTGCCCTAGTATAGATGCCCTCAAAGAAAATAAGACTTTTACTAATAGGAAAGATATTTTCTTTAAATAAGAAGCAACCTCCTCTCTCTTTATTATTTCTTTGATATCCCCTTTTTCTTTAACTATTAGGATTTTGAAATTCCTTTCCATTATTCTCTTTAGTTTTGCTTTTTAATTCATTGGCCACAAAAACATTTTCCTTAAGTAGGAAATACTTCCTTTTTAACAATACCACATAATCCATTAATAATGTATTCACATTATATTCTTATTTTATTTTATAGGTTTTTTTCTTTCCTATTTCTTCGTTGGGACTCCTTGGATCCCAAGAAACTCTATTATTTCATAATCCTTTTTATTGGATACTCATTATCTTTCTAGATGCATCTAAATGCATTATTTTCTCATTATTATGTTTATTTCTTATTAAAATATCTCTTTTTGAGGATTCTCTTTATTTCTCTTTTATTTTCCTCATTGGTATTCCTTTAACATTAGGAATCCTTGGGATACAAAATTCCACCAAGGATAACTCCATTATACCTCTTTTCACTTATTTTCCACATTTCATAATTGTTTTCAATTTCTTTCTTAATAAAGAAATACTTAATTAATCTTTTCTTTTCTTATTGCGTTTTCTTTGAAACTTTGGACTCCTTGGAACCCAAGGAACCCATGTGGCACGAAATCCAACTTTGGATTATATTCTTTTTCCTTCTTAAGGTTTCCACACCTTTCTTTTCTCAAAAACTTAATTATTAATTGAATTTCCTTGTTATTAGGCACAATAGCCAATAAAGCCCACAAAGCAATCATCAAGTCTATTGTAACAAAATTCATGCATTCAATCTTTATTTGTTCATTTATCTTTCATATGAGAAATTACATTTCTTAGCAAATGAACCCAAAATTTGGGGTTGTAACATCATTCCCCTCTTATAAGAATTTTGTCCTCAAAATTCCATCAAGCAAACCAATAGCTCAGGATAAGCCTTTCATACGTCCATCAGGGCTCCCATGTGGCTTCACCCTTTCCATGGTGCTTCCCAATAACCTTCATCATCTCATATTCTTACATCTAAGTTCTTTCTTACCTTGGTATATCATACCGTCATAGGTGACTCAGGACATTTCAGCCTCTAAAAAATAGGTTCAAGGCTCAAAACATGGCTTGGGTACCACACATAGTGCTCTAGATCGGACTCATGGAACACATTACACATCATGTTATCCTAAGGGGCAAGGCTAAACACAACCATCTCCACCAATACATCTCAAATGGACTCATATATCAGGGACTCATCTTTCTTAGCTATTTCTTAGAGGGGTTGGATTTTCACATCACATATTCTCCCACAGTGAACTGCATGTCAGTCTACTTTGCATCAGCTCGTGACTCATGTCACCACTGGGCTCTCTCTCAGCCATTGCACGATCAAAGAGACTTCATATGCACACACTGTAGTTCTTTTCTGACCTTCACGAGGCCTCCTTCACCAACATTATCTTAATGAAGTGGTGACCAACACAACCTCCTTATGGAAATTCTTACATCCTGATATAGGCTATGGTGGTTAACATCACATCTTAAGAATTGTCTCTATGTATCACCCTGATTGAGCACACATGCTGTCATCAGACCCTCTAGTCTGGATCATATTGTCCATCAGTACGAGGTGATAAACTGTACTATTTTTGAGTTCTTCATGTATCTACTTCCACCTTATGGAAGTGAACCTTGGTCATACCCAAGAACTTTTGAACTCGCATCATGGTGTGGTTGAACCATCTTCTCTCTTAAGTAGTTCATCCGAATCTGTCTCGTGACAGTACTCTTCCTTTCTCATGTCATCTAGGTAAGGTGATCTACCATAACCCATATTGGATCTCGACCTTCCTTGGTCCAGGGGAGACTCACAACATCCATAGTGATGAACTCCCATTCCCTCTCGGGAACTCTTTATACTTTATATCCATGTACTGGGTTACTGGTGTTCGTCCTTCACCTCCTAGCTTGCATGGACACATGCTACATGCAACTTTGTTTTAAGCATCCAAAGTGCTACTATCACTTACTATCTTTGTAGTTTCACGGTGGGTGGTGATCTTAAAATCATGATTTCCTATATATCCTGATTCCTCAGAAACCCTAAACCACTCTCATCAGGGTTTTATTACCTTCCTATTCAAAGAAGTGTATCTGAGGTTCTACAACCATCCTTCTAACACATCAAGAACTAGGCTGGCTAACCAAACAACCATTAACTTGATTCACCACCATTGATACATCAGGGTGTTAGCCAAACTTATCTCTTTTCCTCATTAGCCTAGAAACCTCAACTTCTTCTAGATTCCAGATAACCTAGGCAACTATATCTCAACTAGATCATTCATTACCTCCTTTCATCCTCCATGTATTATACTTCTAAGTTTATCTTCATCAAGAAACTTTGAGCTCATCCACCTGGTGATCAAACTCAACCTTGTATAACCTACAAATTCCACAAAGCTTCTACTAGGAACATCCTTACAAGGTGATTATCTTAATACTTTTATCATTTGTACCTGTCCATGTATCATTCACTCCACTAGGGCACATTCTCATCTCTGTCCTCATTCATTATAGAAAAGTTCCAACTCACATCATCTTTACCCTTGGTATATGGCATGCGTACTGCCCTATCTCTCATTCCCATAACAAGAAGAAATAAGCATTTGGAGGCCATCCAAATACATAGTTCTTCCTATTCCACGAGTAGAGATGGTACAACCCAAATTGCCAGTACACCTTCAAATCTAAGTCGAAACGTGCAATTTATGTCTCTACATCACAATCATCTCAATATCAAAGTTACTTCCATGGAAAATTGGTCTCAAACCTACTTGGGTCACCACACAATCCTTGGTCATCTCCTCCAGGTCTATAGGGAGCCAACACTTTTGGGGTCATCCCTCTTCCCTCATGCATCAGAGAGTGCCCTACTCATCTGCCCTTTGGGTCCCATGAGTTCATGAAGGTGATCAATCTCCTAACCCATGGCCCTCAGACAATGATAGATGTTACCTCCCGACCCTATGGTCATGTGCAACTAGGGAATTAGGCAACTCCTATTTCCATCAGTCTTATCCCTACCTGACCCTAGGATAGACTTAGGGTTATATCATAGTACATGTTCAACTTAGAACCTTACCCAATCCTTCATCATCTCTCTCTGCATTCTTGGGCTATCTTTCATCCTTTCTCAGGGATCATGGCGACCTGCCTACCTTGGTCAGGCCCCATACTGGTTACCTCCATGGTAACACCTCCACATGCACATAGAGATGGTTATCTATGAGTCTACAGGTTCAATCTCATACCATGTACTTTTCACTTAGCTTTCTCAAGATCCTATGAAACCTCTTTAGGTTACCTTAACTCTAACAAAACTGGTATACACCCAACCAAAGGGTCCCTCTCTCAGGATGGGAGGAAACTGCAACTCTTGACAACAAGGTCACAACCATCCTTAGGGTTTACCTTCACATGAGCATGCCTAACCTAGCAACTACTAAAGCACAAGAAGACCACCTATTAAACCATACTTGTTCTCTTTCCTCAACATTAGATCAACTTAGTTGTGAGGGGTTCATCAAACATACACTTAACTTAAGGGGTTTCCTTTACCTCTACACATGAAGAGTATCATGCTCGAAATGGTAGAGACTCAAATCTCATCATGAGAATCAGATACACTTCTTCTCCTCTTAGGCCTAGGAACCCTAGGTTCACCTTCAAGTGTCCAACTGCATGCTTAATCTCTTAACCACAAATCAAGCATGTCCAAGATATGTCATGTACTTCCATGATCCTTCTACTCGAGCAACACTTCAGAGTTGAGTCCTCTTCCAGGACAACCAACTAAGTATAAAGCCTCACAACTGGTTACTTAAACCTCCTCAAGGTCTAAAGCACTCTTTATCTCATCCAACAGGTAATCACTTATACCATAGGTACTAGAAGCATTCACTATCATCCACTTAGGTCGCATCATCCTCGACTCCCCACTATTCCTCATGTCTCAGAATCTAAGCTTCCAACCTTCTTTCTTGGGTCTCACTTTCTCTCTCTAGATCTAACTCCACATCCAGCCTCACTACATGAAGTTGGATCAAGCTTACCAACATATCCCTACCTGAGTGAAGCCCTTTCTCAACTCATGTTTGGCTCAAGATTATCCTTATCTCTTTATGTTTATCACATAAGCTATCCAACATACTCCCTTGACTAGGGTTTCAACCTACTGTCAGTACTACTGACGCACTCTGGGTACAAGCTATACCCTACTTGCCTAAGCCCATAGGGTTTCTATAGGTTCTCCTCTAACCTCATCCATGAAGGAGCTATCCTTCGCTCTAACATGCATGACCCTCTCCAGGGTTGGGTCACCAAAGGTACTAGGTTATCCAACCTCTCATGGCTCGTAAGGCAATCCCAAGGCATATCCGACCAAACACCCGATCAACCATGACATCTAACTCATCATGTCACTCTCTCTAACCTTCACTTAGGGTTAGGGTTAATATCATCCTCAGAGGATGTGCTAGGATCTACTTTTAATGGTGATCTCTACCTCCAAGGCTAACTTTATCTACTCATCCTCCTAACAAGTAGGTCTAGCCTCAGGTCTCTTCTGAGGGCAATGACAACTCGTGCCATACGACCTAAGCATGTATTTATTCCTTTACGCTTACTCTATTAAGCTTATGTCCATGACATCTTATTTACATGTTTTTTATTAATTTGGTGGAGGATTCCTTAATCCTTATCAACCTTACCCATACCTCAAGAGGGTGAGGAGAAGAGAGGAAGCCCTAATCCTTAAGGTCCTTAATAGAATTTGAGTTGAGAAGGGATGAACAAGATGAGAGAGTCCTAAAGGTATCTTATTTCGAATCATACCCTAAGACTTTGGCCAGGCAGTCACACGGATCGAGGAGTCCTCATTTTCTGACTAGCGGTGCGGAGGAAAATATTGCCAGCACCCGGTCGTGATCCTTTTCTAGACACCTCTATCTTTCGGATAATCCTCTAATAACTCCGTTGGGTTCTATAGAATTTGTAAAATTTAATAATTATTAAGGATTAAGTGAGGAACCTATGCTCTGATACCAACTGTAATGACCCCACCTCCCGGTAACCCCCAATTAAGGGAGACTGAAAGGTCAGAGCCGTTAACCAATAACCCAGATCAAAGGTTCAACAAATAATCAATAACAATTAATAAACGTTACCAACTAAACTGAAAACTGGTATAAAATAAAACTTTGCTTACCTTTTAAAAATTGGGATTTCTAAACTTCTATCCATGAAGATACTAATCTAACTAATCCTCCTGTGCACATTAATCCTCATTTAATTCCACATATGCCACTTTATTGTTTGTTCTTTTCACTTGTACCTAAAATGCCGACAAACAAAACATCAGTCAGCAAGAAGCTGGTATGTGGGGGAAACAATACTTGTGCAACTATGTTAACAATGTAGTCATCCAAATCTCATTTAAGATCTAAAATTACGTTTTAAGCAATACTACTCAATCCTTTCCTATCACCTATCTCTGTGTTGTCCCTGTAGTGGACATGGATACTACCTCTCTCATATGGTAGATCCTTACCCCCATGGCCCTACCACACAGGTAGCCAATACCTAGGGTTATGGAGTCGCATGGCCCTACCCAAAGGTAGCCCCATCCCTGACTCATGATGACTTGATGGTCCTACCCCATTGGTAGCCATGTACTAAGTCATTCAATGACTTGATGGGCCTACCCCATTGGTAGCCATGTACTAGGTCAATCCATTAGGCTACAGAGGGGACTAGGATCTGAGCTAGTAGACACATCTCTTATATGATAATCATATTCACATTATAATTTGCATGAATTAAATTCATCCAACAATTAATTCAAGCCACGATGTAAACATCGATAAAATCCTCAGAAAAATAATGCGGGATAATTATAAGCGTAACCACATACCTATCAAGCTGATCAGAGACATAAATAGTCCAATCAATCAATAGGCAAGCAAGCATTCAGTAAGATCCTGAAACAATTATACAATTTCCTTTTATTACTCATGTCATTAAGATCTATTAAATCTAGCTCGCTTCCTAGGGTTTCTAGTCCACTTTTGGGGTTTCCATTGCAACAAGGGTTTCCCTTCGTCTTTTACTATTTATAACCCTAATTTAACGCAATTGATCACAAACCCTAATTATTTCAACATCTTATCCTCAGTTTCATATTTAAGGCATAATTAACCATTAAATAAGTCCATTTAGCCTCTTTTCGTTAAAGCTACCATTTTTATCTCCTTTAACCCATGACAAAGTCATTATGCTCATTTATCATCAATTCGTAGTTCATTATGCTCTAATACTCATATGAACATTATTTATCATTAATTCTACCTTGATTCATTAAAAACCCTAATTTCTATATTAAGGTTATTTATCCACAAATTAGGAACTTTAATGCTCAAAATATCTTAGAATCATTATATCTCATCTTTATTCACCACTTTGAATAACTAAAGCTATTAAGAGTCAAATTTTCCAACATTAGGGTTTCAAGGCCCATTAAAGTATATTCATGCAAATGAAATTCTAAATTAACTAATTATGTGCAAAATTCATCTTTTTTGATCTTAATGTATCTCTTTATGATTAACATGTTAATATCAACTTTAACCATCAATTAAACCCTACTAATTACATCCAAATAGGGTTTTTGAATCACTATTACACTAAAGTTAACAACTTCCATTACTTTTTGAATTGCAAGAAGAATCAGGCTCTAGATATATTTTTAATGGATTTGCCTCATTTTTCTGAGAAAAATTCATGATAAACTTTTGTCATCTGAGCTACTATTAAAGAGTTAGTATTTTTAGAAGAAATATCTTACTTGTGCCAATATGAAGGCACCACGTAGCCTTTTATCATGCAACATTGCATGTTGCTTTTGGAAACATCATCAATAGTCGATTTTGCCCTTGATAAGTGAATCGTTTCTTCAATACCCAGAAGGGTATTTTCATCAAACGGCTGAAGGGTTGTCTTCCTCCTCCCAATACCACAACGGCGCCAACCTGTAGCCCTAGGCACGGCTCAGGCCCCTCACCCTCGACTCCGTCGACCTCCAGGTCAGGTTCCTCCGCCTTCACCGTGCCTCTGCGCATGTGAGGATGCCGTGGGATTGCAGCCACGACAGTCGGTTCCAATCCACTAGTTCTGCAACCAAGCCGAACTGTAGCCAACCTGATGTGTTTCGCAGCCTGCCTCGCACCTCCTCGATGATCGAAACTTGCCGAAAACCTCCTCCCTGCCTCTGCCACCCCCCCACCGCATACGACCATGCCTCAAAACGTGGCCGAGACAACCAATTTTGTGAGTGCCAAGTCCCTGCTTCCGACAGGTTTACAGCCTTCCAGCAGACATTGTGTGAGGACGGGAGAAAGAAGATGGTGGCTGACCACTCCATGGTTGTTTTGGGCGTGTCCTGCTTCCATCAAGTCCACTTAATGGTTCCTTGTTTCCCGATGGTCGTGCCATTCCTTTATCTTAGGGTTTTGAGCGAAAACTAAGTGAAGAAGATGGTGGAATGTCCGAGATCCTCTTGGGCTCGAGGCTAAGGGTCCAACCCTTTTATAGGGGAGGATATCATTGCCCTAGGATACATGCCCTCGAAGAAAATTAGACTTTTACTAATATGAAAGATATTTTCTTTAAATAAGAAGCAACCTCCTCTCTCTTCATTATTTCTTTGATATCCCCTTCTTCTTTAACTATTAGGATTTCGAAATTCCTTTCCATTATTCCCTTTAGTTTTGTTTTTAATTCATTGGCCATGAAAAACATTTTCCTTAAGTAGGAAATACTTCCTTTTTAACAATACCACATAATCCATTAATAATGTATTCACATTATATTCTTATTTTATTTTATAGGTATTTTATCTTTCCTCTTTGTTCATTGGGACTCCTTGGATCCCAAGAAACTCTATTGTTTCCCTACAATCTTTAATTCAACCATAAGGTCATAATAATTTTGAAACAACTAATTTTAAATGTTGTTCATAACGAATGCTTTTGAAAGTGATCAATTAAAAATGTTGTCTATTGGGTTAGACCCTTTACTACAGTGCTATTGATCCATCCTCTTATGGATGAGTTAGTTGAGATTGTGATTTAGACTTTAAAGTCTAAGATAACTCTTCTTAGGGACTATGCGTGTGCCAATAACTCACATCAAATTCAGGCGCCATTGTCGGGGACAATGAAATAGCCTTTGAACCATGTTATTTTGAACACTTAGGACTTTACTTTCTAATTGTTACTCATTCTTATCTACTTGAATTTTTTATTAGTTGAATTCTAACATTGTCAACTTTGTTTTTGGGTACTAAAGGTGTATGCAACACTCACAAAGTAGTGTGAATCAGGCTCTAGCCATCCAGAGAGAAGCTCTTGTCTAAGAAAAAGAGTAGCCATGGTCTTTGAGAATAGATCTAGGGAGGAAGAAACACTCGAGTAAGAGAGGAAGAAGCAAGTTAAAGACTTCTCATCCCCTAAGCCCACTGACGTGCATCATCCCATAGTGCCTCCCGCCATTATCGCCCCTCAGTTTGTGATCCACACACAGTCGATCACCATGCTACAGAGGAGTGCCTTCGATGGCAACAAAGTCGATGATTACCGGACTGACATACAATAGTTTGATGATCTTTGTGCATTGAGTAAGCATCATGGATTTTTTGAGGATGCACTCAGACTCCAACTATTAAAATATTCATTGACATACATTGCAAGGAGTTGGTACTATGCCATGGAGGGAGATGCATTGTAACATCCCTGACCTGGGTTATAAGTTAACCCTAGGTGTTTACTTAAATCATGTAATTAAAATACTTGTGATTAACTTCTGGCATGTAATTAAGTTCCTAAGGAACATACATTTTCATTTCTGTCCTTTTAAAATAATGATTGTAGTATTGTTTTGTTATGCAGGGACCTATGTGCAAATTACCCAATTAGAAGGGTTAACTTGCAATATTAGCATGTTATGATGTTCCTTTGATGATGAGACATTATATGAATGAATATTATGAGGTATGATGGATTTCCCAAGTTTGGGCACCAAGGTGCAGCTTGTGGAGCAATCCTTGTGCTTAAAACCCTAATTTTGGTATAAAGTGCAATTACCCAAAATGTGGGGTGCAACTTGTGACATACACTTTCTAGAATATCTTTTATGACTTTTGACATCATTTAAAGTTATAATAATGAAGGAGGCACTTCATTTGAATAATCATATAATAAGAAACACCTTTGTAATTAAACCACCAAAGTTGTAAGTAAAGGAGACCCTTATATGTATATGTTCACCATAGTGACAAGTTGACCTTCCTTGCCTTTAGTCCTTGGTCTTAGAAGAAGTTTTACCTTAGATATGAAGAGGAGGGACGTGCCTAAAAGAAAGGAAGGACCTAGTTGTGAAAAGGAGGAGTAAGTTGTCCTTATGATGAAAATAACCTCAAAGTATATATGATCCTTTCCTTTGCAACCAAAGGCAACGTTTCCTTTCTTCCCTTCTTATTCCCTTGCTTAGACCGACTTAGGCAAAGCTCTGGAGCTCAGGGAAATGACCAACCTGTTCTAAGGTAAGAGAGCACCATCTTATAGCTTGGATTCATGGAGGAAATCCTTGTACAAGGATGGTTTCATGGTTAATTCACTTAGGTTTCTTGTTTTAGCCGATCATCTCCATCTTTTCCTTGGAGAATCACCTTTGGCCAAACTATGGAGCTCAAGACGCCATTAAAGGCTTGAAGCTTGGAAGCTTGGAGCTCTAGGAACAACGTTTGAGGTGGGTTTTATAACTCTAAACCTTGGTTTGTTATGCATACTTTTATTCTTGCAAATAATAGTTAGTCCTTCTTCTTCCCCCTCTTTCTTTGCACTCTTGCAAGCTTTTTCGTGAAGAACAGACCTTGGTTTCAAGGTTGAAGATGAAGGGCGTTAATACCTATGTTGGTCCTTATCCAACTTTATTAAATGATCTTGGACCAATAGGTCAAATGGGTTCACACCCGTTTCAACTTAAATGGGTTCACACTCATTTCAACTCAAATGGGTTCACACTCATTTCAACTCAAATGGGTTCACACTCGTTTCAACTCAAATGGGTTCACACTCGTTTCAACTCAAATGGGTTCACCCTCGTTTCAACTCAAATGGGTTCACACTCGTTTCAACTCAAATGGGTTCACACTCATTTCAACTCAAATGGGTTCACACCTGTTTCAACTCAAATGGGTTCACACTCGTTTCAACTCAAATGGGTTCACACTCGTTTCAACTCAAATGGGTTCACACTTGTTTCAACTCAAATGGGTTCACACTCGTTTCAACTCAAATGGGTTCACACTCGTTTCAACTCAAATGGGTTCACACCCGTTTCAACTCAAATGGGTTCACACCCGTTTCAACTCAAATGGGTTCACACTCATTTCAACTCAAATGGGTTCACACTCGTTTCAACTCAAATGGGTTCACACTCGTTTCAACTCAAATGGGTTCACACTCATTTCAACTCAAATGGGTTCACACTCGTTTCAACTCAAATGGGTTCACACTCGTTTCAACTCAAATGGGTTCACACTCGTTTCAACTCAAATGGGTTCACACTCGTTTAAGCTCAAATGGGTTCACACTCGTTTTAGCTTAAATAGGCTCAATTAAAGGATACCTTGTTTTATTCAAATCCTAATGACATGATAGTGGTGATTTGGTTTATGTTAATCAATGAGAACTTAACCTAACCCTATCTAGAGTAATATAATCACCATCTATTAGTAAGGAGAGAGAGAAAGTACCATTTATGGTTAAAACTCAAATAAAGTACCTTCAATGTATATGAATATGCAGGATTAGGGTATGATCCACTTATGAGAGATCATGAAAACCCTAATTAAGATAATTGATGGGTCTTAACCTAATTTGAAAGCATCAATGATGATGTTTCTCATTCATGATGATGCTATGAGCTCATTTCACTATGAAGTGAATAGTAAACCCTAATTCTAGGGTAATCATGAGTAATGTGAATAGTAAACCCTAGTTCATAGTAATATGTTGAAATGAACAATAAACTCTAAACTCATGTTATTCCTTTAAAGCATGAATTGTATGATCAAGATATGAGATGAGGAATTATTATTCCCAATCCTAATGAAAGGGGTGAATAACCCTAAATGATGTAAACAAGGGAATCTTACCATTTGTAAGGACAAAAAAGTATAACTTTTGAATTGAAGGGTTAATTCTATCTTATTGACTGCTGATCTGATTATGAATTGTTGATTATTATCAATTGAATTAATCATGCAGGTTCTTATAAGAGAATAATCATATCCAGGTAAGGATCATGACATCATATTCATTGAAAGTATGTTAATAGCTTATGAACAGAAATAACTATGTTGCCTAGATGCAAGTGGCATCATATGAAACTGATATGCCTTAAGGGCCATGAATGACATCAAGCTCATGCTAATAGATGACTTGATGCTGACATGTCATTTGATACCAAGTGTTATGATGATATAAGGGTGTGAGCACCCATGTTCCTGAATTATAGTGATAAAATGATTAAGAATTGATATCCATCTGATAACCGATATGAGTAATACCTGTTACATTTAGTATTCTTCTGTTATAGCCATGTTTAGTACTTGAATGTTTTGAAACATGTATGATGCTAAAAGAATACTAAAATATACCTAATAATCAAGTATAATCATATCATGTAGAGCCCTGATCATAGATCCATCATTGTCAGAGTTTAAATGATGGTGAAACAGGTTTTCCTAAGGGAACTCCTGGATCACATACTTTAGAGTATGTGGGGGAATATGGATGTGTATCTGCTTATATCCTAGTGTAGGAGTTGATGTGGATGTATCTTAATCCATCAGCCCTTCACTATATGCTTATACCGGGATGATGTAACACTATTCTCCCAAAGGAATCTTTATACCGCATCGATGAGAGATAAACATGAAATCTTTCGATAGCAAAGAGTGCAGAATGCCACTGTGTTTCTAATAGCGAAGTACCAGAATGCCCTGGTGAGCTATAATAGCAGAGACATTAGATGTCCTGCATGTTTATCCTCATTCTGACTGAGGTAGTTGAAGGTCATGAGAATCCGACTCTTTCGATGACCTAGTATGATACCGATGCGACTTACTAGTGATCGGTTGGAGCATGAGTGGTATACCTCATCTCCGCAGGGCATAATGATGTTTGTAAAACATAATCAACCGCGTAGCATAACTGCTTAGGTTGAACTACGAAGAACATTGGTTGTTATTACATTACTTGCATTTAATATCCTGTTCAAGTATTAGTATACATGTTCTTCATATTCCTTAATAAAGGTGAATAATTGTTATCAAGCCTGCTGTGAGTAATCTAAGTTACCTGCTCATGATATTCCTTTGATTGCTTTTAACAAAGTTTCTGGCGGAGAGTTATAACTCTCGTTGGGACAATTATTTAAAATTGTCTCACCCCGTAGATTTCTACTTTTAGGTGGACGTCGAGGTCGAAGGAACCGATCTGCAGGTGGACAGCAGCAGCAGCAGTAGCAGCAAAACCAGGAGCAGCATTGATTTCAGGTGGAAACACTGTGCTGTCTAGTCTTGTAGTTAGAATAGTCTTATGTCGTCTCTGTACACTCAGGTCCTAGGAGTTTGTTGATCTGAGAATTTTGAAGTCTTGAGATTTTGTAGCACAATGTATATAATCACTCGAGAAGTGATTTATCATAGATCTAAACAGTTCATCTTACTTTTATGAAAGGAGTTTCAAGTTTTCGAGATCTCGTTTTCGAAAGGTTTTAATTTATCGTGATTTTTCGTATTCCGCTGTTAATCGAACCTCTTCCGCTACGTTTATCTTGTGTTTTAGAGATCAGAGCCCACAATTAGTGGTATCAGAGCTTTAGGTTCGCTGAGTCTACAGAGACATAGGACTTAGAATGTCGAGTCTATCCTTAGTACTTCTTTCTTATGTAATAGAGTCTTCTGCTCATCAGGAGAAGAAGATAATTAAGGATGTCTGGACCACAGGAGGAGTACGAGGCAGAAAGTAGTGTTTCTGCACCTCGAGAAGGTGCAAGGAACCTAGAAATAGAGCAACCTGTACCTGAGCTACTTATGGAGCCACCTCAGTTTGACCCAGCTGACATGGGAAACCCAGCTGTTCAAACTATGTTCGGGCAGTTTATGACTTCCATGACACACATCACCGACAGGATGCCCATGCCTGCACCTAGGGCACCTATCCAGTCTGAGGGTCAAGGTATCGGTAAGACGTTCGAGCGACTTCGTCATGTCAGAGCAACCGAATACTTTGGTACAGCTGACCCTGCTGATGTTGATCTGTGGTTAACTGAGTTGGAGAAAGCTTTCAGAATCCTTAACATCCCCGAAGGTGAGAAGGTTAGACATGTTGTTTATCTTCTCAAAGGCAGTGCTGGTCATTGGTGGACCATGGAAGAGCAGAAGAGGCCTGGGATAGAGATCTCGTGGGAAGACTTTCGTCGGGAATTTGTCCACAAATATTTTCCAAAGACTTTCCTGGATGAGAAGATCTCTCAGTTTGAGAGACTGAGGCAGGGTATGATGAACATTAGCGAGTATCAGGCTAAGTTCATGGAGTTGTTGCGATTCTGTCCGCATATGGCTACCACAGATGAAGAAAGGATTAGGAGGTTTGAGAAGGGTTTGAATGCCGACATGACTACTCCCGTGTCTTCTCTAGAAAACCGGGAGAGATTCTCTACCTTCGTTGAGTCAGTCCGAAGGATAGAGAGATCTGTAGTCGAGAAAAGGCAAACCCAAAAGAGATATCCACAATTCCAGGGATTTTCATCTAGAGACTTTAAGAAGCCTAGATTCTCTGCACCTACACCTCCACCACCCAGATCTAGTTCTCAGACTCAGTGGTCTCCAAGTAGAGGTAGAGGATGAGGTTTACCGCCACAAGCGACTCACAGTTCAGCATCAATGTCAGTCACAGGACCACCAAGACCACAACAATTGGAAAGAAGTTGTTACAACTGTGGGAAGGTGGGACATCTGATGAAGGACTGTAGGTCTAGGCCTGTCAGTGTGACACAGCCTCAGAGGCAGAATCAACAGGGATCACAGAGAAGGCAGTTTCAAGGAGCAGCTAGAGGACATGGGCAAGCATCTCAGGCTGGATCGTCAGCACCAACTCAACCTCAGGCGACAACAAGGTTCTATGCTATGAACCCACCAGAAGTAGTGGTCAATCCACGGGTTGTGGCAGGTCAGATGGAACTTTTATATTCTGATATGTCTAAATCCTGTGTTGTATCTGTTTTGATTGACCCGGGTGCTACGCACTCTTTTATCACTCGAAGAGTGATTCGTAACTGCAATATGACAGTTAGTCATAGGGCAGATAGCTTGTTGCTTGAGACTCCGTTGAGAGGTTCTGCTATTCTGCAAGAGGTATGCTCTCCCTACATCCTCTTCTTTTCTGATTATCGCATTCAAGGGGATCTTATACCACTTGATATGCAAGGATTTGACATAATCCTTGGGATGGATACCTTGGAAAGGTATAGAGTTGTCTTGGGTTGTGAATCCAAGAAGGGTGTGTTTGCTGATGAGAACAACACATGGATCTTTCAAGGAGAGAGAAAGATTCTACCCACCTATCTTGTGTCGGCTATGGTTGCTGATAAGCTGATGAGGCAAGGATGTTATGCATTCTTGGCCCATGTGATAGATACCACCATGAAGAGTCCTAACCTTGCTGAAGTTCCTATAGTCAGGGAATTTGAAGATGTATTTCGTGAAGAACTTCCAGGTATGCTACCGCCTCGGGAAATTGATTTTGAAATCAATTTGATCCCAGATACCCAACCCATAGCATAAAAACCATATAGGATGGCGCCTGCTGAGATGGCAGAACTCAAGAAACATCTCCAAGAATTGCTTGAGAAAGGTTTTATCTGACCGAGTACTTCACCTTGGGGTGCTCTGGTCTTGTTTGTTAAAAAGAAGGATGGATCAATGCGGTTGTGCATTGATTACAGACAACTAAATAAAGTAACGATAAAGAATAAGTACCCTCTGCCGAGAATTGATGATCTTTTTGACCAGTTGCATGGTGCAACCATCTTCTCAAAGATAGACTTGAGGTCTGGATATCATCAACTTCGTATTAAGGACCGTGACATACCCAAGTCTGCCTTCAGGACAAGGTATGGTCACTATGAGTTCACAGTTATGTCATTTGGACTAACTAATGCACCAGCTGCATTTATGGAACTCATGAATAGAATCTTCCGACCTTTCCTCGATCAGTGTGTTGTTGTATTTATAGATGACATCCTGATCTACAGTAGAGATGCTCAGCAGCATGAACAACATCTTCGTCAGGCTCTAACTTTTCTAAGACAACATAAGTTATACGCTAAGTTTAGGAAGTGTGAGTTCTGGATGCCGGAGGTATCTTTTCTTGGACATGTGGTATCTGCCTCGGGAATTCGTGTTGACCCTAAAAAGATAGAGCCTGTTCTACAATGGGAACAACCGAAGACACCGACGGAGATTCGTAGTTTCTTAGGGTTGGCTGGCTATTATCAAAGGTTCATTAAGAACTTCAGTTCTATAGCCCTACCCTTGACGAAGTTGACCCGAAAAGATGTTTCTTTTACTTGGAGTGACAAGTGTCAGCATTCCTTTCAGTTGTTGAAGGAAAGATTGACAAGTGCACCTGTACTTGTGTTACCTGAGCAAGGCAAAGGATACATAGTTTTCTGTGATGCCTCCAAGAATGGACTCAGATGTGTGCTGATGCAGAATAAGCATGTGATTTATTTTGCTTCTCGACAACTTAAGAAACATGAGGAGAATTATCCGACACATGATTTAGAGTTAGCTGCTGTGGTTCATGTCTTGAAAATCTGGAGACACTACCTATATGGAGAAACATTCCAGGTTTTCACTGATCATAAGAGTCTTAAGTATATCTTCTCTCAGCATGACCTTAACATGAGGCAACGTCGCTGGATGGAGTTAATCAAGGATTATGATTGTACGATAGATTACCATCCAGGGAAGGCCAATGTAGTTGCAGATGCCTTGAGTAGGAAATCAGCAACATCATCCTCTGATAGGGCACAATTAAACTCTTTAGTATGCCCTAGGAGAGATATGCTTATCTCTTTAAGGAAAAACAATGTGCAGTTGAGAGTGTCATTGTTAGCCGGTTTGTTAGCTGAGATGCATATTAAACCTACCCTAAGAGAGCAGATAAAGGAGGCACAACAAGTTGATGCTGCAGTTCAGTAGATCATATTTGAGTATGGTGATGAGAAGTGAAAAGGTTTTCATGAATCAGATGATCAAGTGGACTTCTATCATGGGAGGATGATAGTGCCAGATGTGGATAACCTGAGGAAGTTAGTCCTGGAGGAAGCTCATTCTTCTATGTATGCTATGCATCCAGGGAGCACCAAGATGTATCAAAATTTGAAAGATATGTATTGGTGGCCTGTGATGAAGAAGGATGTAGCTGAGTTTGTTCTGAGGTGTCCGGTCTGTCAGCAAGTTAAAGCTAAACACCAGAGGCCTGCAGGAACAATGCAACCTTTACCCATACCACAATGGAAGTGGGATCATGTAACCATGGACTTTGTTGTTGGCCTACCTAGGACAAACAAAGGACATGATTCCATTTGGGTAATTGTTGATAGGTTGACTAAGACAGCACATTTCTTACCTGTCAAAACAACCTATTCTGCTGAAAAGTTATCCCAGTTATATGTTCAAGAGATAGTGTGTTTGCACGGAGTTCCTGTCACCATAGTTTCTGACAGAGGTCCTCAGTTCACAAGTCATTTTTGGGAACAGCTACATAGGGCACTAGGCACCCAGTTAAGGTTTAGTACAACCTTTCATCCACAGACTGATGGACAGTCGGAAAGGACTATACAGACCTTGGAAGACTTGTTGAGAGCATGTGTTCTCCAGTTCACAGGAAGTTGGGATCTGCACCTAAGCTTGATAGAGTTTTCCTATAACAATACCTATCAACATAGTATTGATATGGAACCTTATGAAGACTTGTATGTTAGACGTTGTAGATCACCCTTATGCTGGTATGAGACTGGTGAGCATCAGTTGTTAGGTCCTGATCTTGTGCAGCAGACCACAGAAAAGATTAAGGTAATCCAACAACAGCTTAAGATTGTACATGATAGACAGAAGTCTTACGCTGACAGACATCGTAGACCTTTAGAGTTCCAGGTTGGAGACAGAGTGTACCTCAAGGTCTCACCTTGGAAAGGAGTCCTTCATTTTGGAAGGAAAGGAAAGTTAGCTCCTAGATTTATAGGGCCTTATCCAATCATTGAATGAGTTGGAAAGGTAGCCTATAAACTAGAATTGCCATCAGAATTGCAGAAGTTACACCCTGTGTTTCACATTTCTGTGTTGAGGAAATGTCACCCTGATACCGAGACAGTTCTACAACCTATGGAAGTAGAATTGAATGAAGATATAACTTACGAGGAGGGACAGTGTCAATCCTTGATAACAGAATTAAAAAGTTAAAGAAGAAAGATATAAGTCTCGTAAAAGTCCTCTGGAATCATCGTGGTGTTGAAGAATCCACTTGGGAGCTGGAGGAAGAGATGAGGAGGAAATACCCTGCTCTTTTCTCCTAATATGCTAAATCGATTTTGGGGACGAAATCCTTTTGAGGGGTGGATAATTTGTAACATCCCTGACCTGGGTTATAAGTTAACCCTAGGTGTTTACTTAAATCATGTAATTAAGATACTTGTGATTAACTTCTGGCATGTAATTAAGTTCCTAAGGAACATACATTTTCATTTCTGTCCTTTTAAAACAATGATTGTAGTATTGTTTTGTTATGCAGGGACCTATGTGCAAATTACCCAATTAGAAGGGTTAACTTGCAATATTAGCATGTTATGATGTTCCTTTGATGATGAGACATTATATGAATGAATATGATAAGGTATGATGGATTTCCCAAGTTTGGGCACCAAGGTGCAGCTTGTGGAGCAATCCTTGTGCTTAAAACCCTAATTTTGGTGTAAAGTGCAATTACCCAAAATGTGGGGTGCAACTTGTGACATACACTTTCCAGAATATCTTTTATGACTTTTGACATCATTTAAAGTTATAATAATGAAGGAGGCACTTCATTTGAATAATCATATAATAAGAAACACCTTTGTAATTAAACCACCAAAGTTGTAAGTAAAGGAGACCCTTATATGTATATGTACACCATAGTGACAAGTTGACCTTCCTTGCCTTTAGTCCTTGGTCTTAGAAGAAGTTTTACCTTAGATATGAAGAGGAGGGACGTGCCTAAAAGAAAGGAAGGACCTAGTTGTGAAAAGGAGGAGTAAGTTGTCCTTATGATGAAAATAACCTCAAAGTATATATGATCCTTTCCTTTGCAACCAAAGGCAACGTTTCCTTTCTTCCCTTCTTATTCCCTTGCTTAGACCGACTTAGGCAAAGCTCTGGAGCTCAGGGAAATGACCAACCTGTTCTAAGGTAAGAGAGCACCATCTTCTAGCTTGGATTCATGGAGGAAATCCTTGTACAAGGATGGTTTCATGGTTAATTCACTTAGGTTTCTTGTTTTAGCCGATCATCTCCATCTTTTCCTTGGAGAATCACCTTTGGCCAAACTATGGAGCTCAAGACGCCATTAAAGGCTTGAAGCTTGGAAGCTTGGAGCTCTAGGAACAACGTTTGAGGCGGGTTTTATAACTCTAAACCTTGCTTTGTTATGCATACTTTTATTCTTGCAAATAATAGTTAGTCCTTCTTCTTCCCCCTCTTTCTTTGCACTCTTGCAAGCTTTTTCGTGAAGAACAGAACTTGGTTTCAAGGTTGAAGATGACGGGCGTTAATACCTATGTTGGTCCTTATCCAACTTTATTAAACGATCTTGGACCAATAGGTCTAATCGGTTCACACCTGTTTGAACTTAAATGGGTTCACACTCGTTTCAACTCAAATGGGTTCACACTCGTTTCAACTTAAATGGGTTCACACTCGTTTCAACTCAAATGGGTTCACACTCGTTTCAACTCAAATGGGTTCACACTTGTTTCAACTCAAATGGGTTCACACTCGTTTCAACTCAAATGGGTTCACACTCGTTTCAACTCAAATGGGTTCACACTCATTTCAACACAAATGGGTTCACACCCGTTTCAACTCAAATGGGTTCACACTCATTTCAACTCAAATGGGTTCACACTCATTTCAACTCAAATGGGTTCACACTCGTTTCAACTCAAATGGGTTCACACTCGTTTCAACTCAAATGGGTTCACACTCGTTTCAACTCAAATGGGTTCACACTCGTTTCAACTCAAATGGGTTCACACCCGTTTCAACTCAAATGGGTTCACACTCGTTTCAACTCAAATGGGTTCACACTCATTTCAACTCAAATGGGTTCACACTCGTTTCAACTCAAATGGGTTCACACTCATTTCAACTCAAATGGGTTCACACTCGTTTCAACTCAAATGGGTTCACACTCGTTTCAACTCAAATGGGTTCACCTAATAATCAAGTATAATCATATCATGTAGAGCCCTGATCATAGATCCGTCATTGTCAGAGTTTAAATGATGGTGAAACAGGTTTTCCTAAGGGAACTCCTGGATCACATACTTTAGAGTATGTGGGGGAATATGGATGTGTATATCCTTACATCCTAGTGTAGGAGTTGATGTGGATGTATCTTAATCCATCAGCCCTTCACTATATGCTTATACCGGGATGATGTAACACTATTCTCCCAAATGAATCTTTATACTGCATCAATGAGAGATAAACATGAAATCTTTCGATAGCAAAGAGTGCAGAATGCCACTGTGACTCTAATAGCGAAGTACCAGAATGCCCTGGTGAGCTATAATAGCAGAGACATTAGATGTCCTGCATGTTTATCCTCATTCTGACTGAGGTAGTTGAAGGTCATGAGAATCCAGCTCTTTCGATGACCTAGTATGATACCGATGCGACTTACTAGTGATCGGTTGGAGAATGAGTGGTATACCTCATCTCCGCAGGGCATAATGATGTTTGTAAAACATAATAAACCGCGTAGCATAACTGCTTAGGTTGAACTACAAAGAACATTGGTTGTTATTACATTACTTGCATTTAATATCCTGTTCAAGTATTATTATACATGTTCTTCATATTCCTTAATAAAGGTGAATAATTGTTATCAAGCCTGCTGTGAGTAATCTAAGTTACCTGCTCATGATATTCCTTTGATTGCTTTTAACAAAGTTTCTGGCGGAGAGTTATAACTCTCGCTGGGACAATTATTTAAAATTGTATCACCCCGTAGATTTCTACTTTTAGGTGGACGTCGAGGTTGAAGGAACCGATCTATAGGTGGACAGCAGCAGCAGCAGTAAAACCAGGAGCAGCGGTGATTTCAGGTGGAAACACTGTGTTGTCTAGTCTTGTAGTTAGAATAGTCTTATGTCGTCTCTGTACACTCAGGTCCTAGGAGTTTGTTGATCTGAGAATTTTGAAGTCTTGAGATTTTGTATCATAAAGTATATAATCACTCGAGAAGTGATTTATCAGAGATGTAAACAGTTCTTCTTACTTTTATGAAAGGAGTTTCAAGTTTTCGAGATCTCGTTTTCGAAAGATTTTAATTTATCGTGATTTTTCATATTCCGTTGTTAATCGAACCGCTTCCGCTACGTTTATCTTGTGTTTTAGAGATCAGAGCCCACATGCATCACTACCTCAGAGGTTCTCCAATCCAAATCTTCTAAGGAAGTACTACTTGTCATCCCACACCTACCAGATAAGGGGCTAGATCACAGTTCAACACGGTCCAAGGAGAGTCTCTAATCGAGGCTTGGGAAATGTTTTAGGATTTTCTTCATTGATGACCACACCATGATATGTCTCAAGTTCATCTGATACAGACATTATATAGAGGAATCAACAAAAAAACTAAGGAGTTCATTGATTCCTCATTTGGAGGAAATTTAATGTTCCATAACCTTGAAAATGAATGGGAGTTTGTTAGAAAAGGTTATGCAAATCAGTCAAAATCTTGTTCCATCGATGGACAAGGTGGTGTACTCAAGGTGGCCAAGGCCAAAGACAACTACAAGATAAAATCCATAGCATAACTCCTCAAAAAGCTAGCCTTGAAGCAAGAAAGCCTTGAGAAGTCTTTCAATACTCATGAAATAAGAGGGCATACACAATGATACCCTCAACAAGTAAAATATGCAAACCTCTTATGTGTGGCATGTGACGACTACTACCACTCCATTCTTAATTACAAAATGTGTATAATATCATGATGAAAAACACAACTATTCTAGATGATGATGAACATATGGAAAATTTGAATTCCATCATAGCATACTAGGTCGGGGTAGTACAACCCAAACAGACTACAAACCATCTTGGTTTCTAGTATGGTAATCCAGTGGCAACAAATATTGAAACATAGTTGTGGCCAGCCCAAGCAAATAATCAAGGTCATGGTCCTCCCGAGTTCCAATACAATCAACAACAAACCTTCAAAGACCAAAGAAACTACAAGTACAATTTGCAAAATAGTGTTTATAATTAAGGAAAATAATTAATGAATCCAAACCAAGTGCCACAGATACCCCAACCCACTCCTTTTGTGGATCACACGTTTTCAACTGTTGAGAAGATCTTTTGGTCTCAACAGTCAATGATTGCTAGCCAACATACCATGCTTTCCAATTAGTAGGCATACCAGATATTCCATGGATCTCTATCGACACTTCAATATACCTCCCTGCGCCCTCCTATAGGTTCTTTTACTGGACAACCAAAGAACAATCGCAAGAACCCTAAGCAGCTAAAAGTCAGCTTCACACATTGAGAAAAATTGTATGCACCTCCCCCTTCAATGAAATGAGAATAATGATACTTTGATGGTTGAGAAGGAATAGGTGTAGGACATAAGGAATTTAGGGTGATCCTTTCTTTGTTGTATTTGCCTTGGGGCATCCATGGGACACCTTATATAGGCTCTATGCGAGGTGCAAACAAATTCTGATGGAGTCCCAACTCCAACATCCATTTGGGGAAAATTCCAAATCGAGATTAAAAAGACAGAAGTTATGGATGGTTAAGTTTAGTTCCCCCTCCTAAACATGATGGAAAAGGTTTTGGGTCATGATATGGTCTGAGGAGAGAGAGAGAGAAGTTAATTAGTATTTAGATTACTATAGAATTCCCCCCCTTTAAGATGAAGTTAGAAGACAACATATAAGCCATTAGATCTGAATCCAAGGCATTCTTAGACACCTTTCTTTAAGTGGAGCGCCCCTAAGTTGGATCTAGGCACTGATTGCCAAGATCGTCACATTAACTAATTATCAATCAAACCAGATCTATAAAAGAAAGCTTTATACAAATCTTAGAAAATTTATAAAATCTTTATACAAATCTTAGAAAATTTATATCTCCCCTTCTTAAAGTTGGTCTAAAATTTAGATATGTTCCCCATTATCTTGTAATCTCACATTGATACAAATCTAGTAATAAAAGGATGTTTTTAGATATCTTTTTCTCTCTTTTCAAATAAGGGAACAATATTTAATTATTACAAGCAAGTCTACCATCCTTCACAATTTTCTATAGGATTCTAGGATCATCATCTTGTTATTAAACTTGGAGGGAAACTCACTAATACCTTTCCCAACTTATATTTTGTTTATGGGATTTTGTGGGATGACTCTTGCATAATTGATTACTCTTCATGGATTTCTTTAAATTTATTACCCACGTCATATGGAAAGTCCTTCTTATCTAAAATTCTATAATTCTCTTAGTTTCCTCATTATCTTTAAGTATTCTAAAAGTCAGATCAGAATATACTTATTTAGTATCCAAAAGTTGTACTACAAGTCCGGATAGGTAGTTACTCCATTAACTATATAGATCACAAATTATGTTATAATATTTTAGAAAACTTGTGTATTATTCCATATTTTCATAATCTAACAAATCATAAAGCCTTCTCCTTTATTCATGCACAAAATCTCTAATTTCCTAAACTTGTTCCACAAGAACCTATTTGCAAAGCACATAGTCTCATGGAAATTATAGAAGCCCATCAATCATTTCGCCAAGCTATTAATCAACCGACCAGACCGCCTGGTCATCTAATCATCACGACAAATAAAACAGATTTTTGACATTCACTAACCAAAGGTTATTTCATAACAAAAGGGAGGCTGAACTAAGGGGATTGATTTCCATTAACGATAATTCCATAACATGTTCAAGAGTGAGGAGTAAAAGTAGACGATGAGGGTGAAGATCATCCTATCGGGGTTTTTCATATTTTTCATGGCCAGAGCAGATTGCACAAGTCTGAGACCTCTGGCTACTTCTCTTTTCTCCACTAGTGACATGATTTCCTCTCCTTCTTCTTGTATTTGTACTTTTTATATTATACTAAGTGAGTATATGTTCTCACTGGAGTGTGTGGATTAGCCCCATATCCCATACTCTATCTAGTAGTTATTAACTCAATTTTCCATATATGATTACACTTCTTCCCATTTGATTCATGCTTGCTTTCTAAATTGATCAATCATATAACATTGTTTGATACAGTCCTAAGCATATAAACCACACCACTAGAGATTAAATCCTTGAATGGATGTGCAGGATCCCGTATGAGATCATCAAATGGATTCTACAGGATGACTGAATTGTGAATTATCAATAACGAGACCTCAAGACCACATGAAATTTAGTCCTTGTGTGATTTGTGTTCCATAAGGAGATGAATCCACTTGGTCCTAGTTTGGTTGTTAAATCTTTTTTAGTCATAATTATTTAGATAGATATGTAGGTGGTGGAGGTGAAACCCATAAATCCTAGTGTTCCATTAATATTGAAACAACCCCTTTAATTTAATATGTTTTTCCCTACAATCTTTAATTCAACCATAAGGTCATAATCTTTCTCAAACAACTAATTCTAAATGTTGTTCATAACGAATGGTTTTGAAAGTGATCAATTAAAAATGTTGTCTATTGGGTTAGCCCCTTTACTATAGTGCTATTGATCCATCCTCTTATGGATGAGTTAGTTGTGATTGTCATAAAGACTTTAAAGTCTAAGATAACTCTTTGTAGGGACTATGCGTGTGCCATTAACTCACATCAAATTCTGGCGCCATTGTCGGGGACAATGAGATAACCTTTGAACCATGTTATTTTGAACAGTTAGGACTTTACTTTCTAATTGTTACTCATTCTTATCTACATTTTTGGGTACTGAAGGTGTATGAAATTGTGGGCTCCGATCTCCAAACCACGAATTAATCCCGATTTAAACATGTGCGGAAGCATTCGATAACAGCGAAAGACCCAAAAATTACGGGAAATTAAAACTTTTCGAGGTAAGATCTTGAAACCACAAACCTTTTCTATAAAAAGGATTTAACTGTTTACATCACTAACAAAAACTTCTTGAGTGATTATATACAACATGATACAAAACTTCTCAAGAGTTCATACTCAAAACACTCCAGGACCTGAGAATACAGAGGACACATAGGACAAACTCTATACTACATCATGAAGCAGGTTGGATCTCCACCTGAGATAACTATTGCCCCTGATGCTGCTGGGATTGGTCGCCTGAGTTCTTGTCCCTCCGTCTTCGACGACCACCTAAAAAGTAGAAGTCTACGGGGTGAGACGATTATACGTAATTGCCCCAGCGAGAGTTATAACTCTCCACTAGAAGCTTTATAAACAAAGCGGGGAATAACTAAAGCAATAATAGCCTTCAAGATATTCACTAGCAGTTTAATGATAAGCAGAGTTCAATCAATATCAAAATATGAGAACCTCTATGCTGTTTAAAGTAACATCAATCAAATAACTCGTAGATAACTCTAACAGATATACTACGCTGTTGATTATGTTTTTAAGGGAGTGCAGGGATGCATCTCACCTCTTCGACTGTGCGGTGGGGAATTATGGACTACATGAATCTACATCAATTCCTCTCACTAACTCTCTTAATCAGTTAGGTACATTCAGTATTCTTATCATCTTACAATAACACAGCTATATATGAGAATACTTAAAATGTAGCAGGCCTAACTTTTCACAATCATCAGTTATTTCATCTCAAGTCATCTGTCAAGCATGACTTTGATAACATTTATGGCTCTTACAGCCCATAAATTACAAATGATGTCACTCACAGTGCATCAACAAGGGTTACTATTCATAAAGCTTAAGACATGCTTTCAATGAATATATCATGGCATTCCATACCTGGATATGCCCATTATCTTATAACAATATGCAAAGCTTATTAGTATAACATGGCATTCCCTACCTGGATATGCCTATCATCTCATAACAACCTGCATGGTTCATTCAACAGATAATAGTAAACAATTCAACAATTAAGGATGCATTCTCAATTATGGTTTCACATGAAATTACCCTCAACTAGGGATTCACATGGAATCACCCTCAACTAGGGATTCACATGGAGTCACCCTCAACTAGGGATTCACATGGAGTCACCCTCAACTAGGGATTCACATGGAATCACCCTCGACTAGGGATTCACATGGAATCACCCTCAACTAGGGATTCACATGGAATCACCCTCAACTAGGGATTCACATGGAATCACCCTCAACTAGGGATTCGCATGGAATCACCCTCAACTAGGGATTCACATGGAATCACCCTCGACTAGGGATTCACATGGAATCACCCTCAACTAGGGATTCACATGGAATCACCCTCAACTAGGGATTCACATGGAATCACCCTCAACTAGGGATTCACATGGAATCACCCTCAACTAGGGATTCACATGGAATCACCCTCAACTAGGGATTCACATGGAATCACCCTCAACTAGGGATTCACATGGAATCACCCTCAACTAGGGATTCACATGGAATCACCCTCAACTAGGGATTCACATGGAATCACCCTCAACTAGGGATTCGCATGGAATCACCCTCAACTAGGGATTCACATGGAATCACCCTCGACTAGGGATTCACATGGAATCACCCTCAACTAGGGATTCACATGGAATCACCCTCAACTAGGGATTCACATGGAATCACCCTCAACTAGGGATTCACATGGAATCACCCTCAACTAGGGATTCACATGGAATCACCCTCAACTAGGGATTCACATGGAATCAACCTCAACTAGGGATTCACATGGAATCACCCTCAACTAGGGATTCACATGGAATCACCCTCAACTAGGGATTACTATTCATTTTTCATGTCTTCACCCTAAACTTAGGGTTTACTATTCACTCCATGGTGAATTGTACTCATTACATCATCATGTAAGAGAATCATCATCATTAAGGCTCTTACTTAGGATTAAGATCCATTAGATATCATAATTAGGGTTTCCATGACCTCACATAGATGGGTCATTCCCTAATCATGCACATTCATATGTATATGAAGTATCTTACTAGAGTTTCCTCCTTAAAAGGGTACTTTCTCTCTCTAGGATACTTTCTCTCTCTAGAAATACTTCCTCTCTCCTCTCACTAGTAGATGGTGACAACACCACTCTAGATCAGGTTGAGATAAGTTTCCATTGGCTAGCATAAGCCGAAACATCAACATCATGTGTTTAGGGTTTGCTTAGAACAAGGTTTTACCCTTTTAGACCCCTCGAGGGTATTTTGGTAATTTGGCACATGATCACCATCATGGGTTAACTCACTAATCACATAGTCCCTTAATGACCTAGGTTACCATTAGGGTTTAGATTGAATCATCATTAAGCCATTTACACCATCAAATGGTTAGGCATAAATCACCACAAATCTCCAAGTGGTTTCCAACCTTCAAACGATCTCAACCATCCAAACGGTCTTGAGACCGTTTGATCCTCAAACGGTCTTGAGACCGTTTGGTCTCAAACGGTCTTGAGACCGTTTGGAGGTGAGGACCGTTTGGGAGGTTTGACTTCCAAACCGTTTGGAGCCTCAAACGGTTTGAGGTCGTTTGGACCAAACGACCTTGAGGTCGTTTGAACTCAAACGGTCTTGAGGTCGTTTGAGCCCAAACGGTCTTGAGGTCGTTTGAGCCCAAACGGTCTTGAGACCGTTTGGTCTCAAACGGTCTTGAGACCGTTTGGGTCCAAACGGTCTTGAGACCGTTTGGCCCAAATGGGCTCAAACCGTTTGGACCTCCAAAAGGGTTCAAAGATCACCAATATTTATGGATAAGTGTGTTGAAGCCCTCAATTGTTTAAAGCTATGCTAACCACTTATAAATTGAGTCAATTAGGGTTAGCCTTAGCCACTTAGTCATCAAATTGACCCTCAATTGCAAACCAATTAGGGTTCAATCGTTCTCAATTAGGGTTTCAAATTGATTGGTCATCAATGTTCAACAGTGTGAATCAATTCAAGGTTGAACCTATCAATTGACCTCCAATTGGGCTCAAACTTGGCCCAAACGGTCTTGAGGTCGTTTGGACATCATCCAAACGGTCTTGAGACCGTTTGCCCAAAGTTTGACCAAAATCCAAGTCGTTTTGACTAAGGTTGAAATCCAATTAGGTAAAAATCAGCAATTTTCAACAATGCATCAATTTCCTACAATTGGACCCTCAAACCATTAGATTAACTCAACCCTAGACCTTCAAACGGTCTTGGGTTGTGCCCAAACGGTCTTGGGACCGTTTGGTGGAATCCCCAAACGGTCTTGAGACCGTTTGGGTCCTTCAACCCAAAACTCAACAAGATCTATACTTAGAAAACAGCAATTTGATTGTTTCACTAACCCACTGTAATTGGGCCCTCAATTGGTCAATTACCTTAACCCTAGACCTCCAAACGGTCTTGGGTTGACACCAAACGGTCTTGAGACCATTTGGATGAGTTCCAAATGGTCTTGAGACCGTTTGCCCATCCATCCTTTGGACTTTAGTGAAAATTCATCAAGGTTTGATCTATTGAGTTGATCATCACATCAATACTTAATTGCAATATGATTTGGTGCCTTTGGACCTTCAATTGATCAACTATACTTGACCCCAGACCTCCAAACGGTCTTGGCGTGACCCCCAAACGGTCTTGAGACCGTTTGGGTGATTCCCAAACGGTCTTGAAACCGTTTGGGCTAAGCAACCCAAAATCTCAACTTAACTCATTGGAGATTCAGCACTAATTTCAATTAGGGTTTGCCCTATTAATCATCCTTCAACTCATGACTCGTTTGGAATTAATCCATAAAATTTGGTGAGTCGTTAATTAACATCATTATTAACAGTAATCCCAAACGGTCAACGTTTAGTCAACCATCTTAAATGGTCTTGAGACCGTTTGCCCAAAAAGGGCAAATTAAACAGATTGCAAATCAGAATTTAATTCAATTCGTTTTGCTAATTGATTTGATCATATCTCACTATTCCTTTGGAGTTAACCTCTCAAATTTTGTGGGTGATTAACCTACATAATTATGAACAAGATTCCCAAACGGTCTTCGCTTGGTCAATGGGACCAAACGGTCTTGAAGACCGTTTGCCCTCAAACGACCCTGAAACCGTTTGCCCACCAAACGGTTTGAAACCGTTTTGAGCAATAGGTGGAGGTCGTTTGATAAAGTGAAAATCTGTGGATAAGCATAGGAATTAACGCACTTATCTTCCACCTTAAGAACAGTAGCAGTTCTTCACGTTTTTGCTTGCAAGGATGCAAGGGAAGATAGGGAAGAAGAAGATCTATCAACTATATGCATAGAAAAGATGTATAATCAAAGCATAAAGTTTAGAGTTATAAAACCCGCCTAAAGCTTGCTCCTTGAGCTCCAAGCTTTCGAGTTCCAAGCCTTTAATGGCGTCCTAGAAGCTCCACAGGTCGGCCAAGGTGAATCCTCCAAGGAAGGTTGAGAAGAGATGGCTAGAAAGATGGAGCTAAGTGAGCTAGCCATGAATTTGACCTTAAATCCGAGTTTCATCCAAGAATTGAGCAAAAAGGAAGGATCCAAACCTACCTTGCACTCCCTTGTTCGTCCTCCTGAGCTCCAGAGCTCTCCTTAGTCGGTTTGAGAATGAGAGGGAGTGAATGAAACAGGAGCAAGGTCGTTTGCTCGTTTGCAAAGGAAAAAGCTTTTATAGCTTTAGCCTATTTTCTACTACAAGGACCTTTCAAATTCAAAATTTACATCTAGGTCCCTCCTTGTTCAAGGGCACGTCCAAGCCCATCTAATCTTATGCAAATCTCAAGAAAACTCAAGATCTAAGGGTAAAGGAATCCAACCTTCAACTAGGGTACATACATGAAAGGGTTTTGTACCCATTTTAGGTGATTTCTATCACAAAGATCATTTTTCTCATCTGATTAGTGAATGATGTATCTCCTTCATCATTTCTACTCTAAATGATGACAAGAGTCATAAAAGATGTTCTAGATGGTGAAAATTACAAGTTGGACCCCTCAATTTGGGTAAATTGCACTTTACCCCAAATTAGGGTTTCTGATCATGGGGATTGCTTCCACAGCTGCACCTTGGTGCTCAAGCTTGGGAAATCCCTCAAACTTTATCATAGACATATTCATGATGTCTTAACATCAAAAGAACATCTTATCTTGTGAAATTTGCAAGTTCAACCCTTAAACTGGGTAATTTGCACATAGGTCCCTGCATACAACACAATGCTACATCTTTATACAAAAAGGAGCAAAATCGAAAGTAAATGTTCCTGAGGAACTTAATTTCATGCCAGGGAGTGTTCACAAGTATAATAATTACCTATTTAGGCAAAACTTCTAGGGTTAGTTCATAACCCAGGTCAGGGGTGTTACAGAAATACTCACAAAGTAGTGTGAATCAGGCTCTAGCCACCCAAAGAGAAGCTCTTGTCCAAGAAAAAGAGTAGCCATGGTCTTTGAGAATAGATCTAGGGAGGAAGCAACACTCGAGTAAGAGAGGAAGAAGCAAGTTAAAGACTTCTCAGCCCCTAAGCCCACTGACATGCATCATCCCATAGTGCCTCCCACCATTATCGCCCCTCAGTTTGTGATCCACACTCAGTCGTTCACAATGCTATAGAGGAGTTCCTTCGATGGCAACAAATTTGATGATTGCAAGACTCACATACAATAGTTTGATGATCTTTGTGCATTGAGTAAGCATCCTAGAATTTTTGAGGACGCACTCAGACTCCAACTATTCAAATATTAATTGGCATGCATTGCAAGGAGTTGTACTATTCCATGGAGGGAGATGCATCACTACCTCAGAGGTTCTCCAATCCAAATCTTCTAAGGAAGTACTACTTGTCATCCCTCACCTACCAGATAAGGGGCTAGATCACACAATTCAACACGGTCCCAGGAGAGTCTCTAGTGGAGGCTTGGAAAATGTTTTAGGATTTTCTTCATCGATGCCCACACCATGACATGTCTCAAGTTCATCTGATAGAGACATTATATAGAGGAATCAATGAAAAAACTAAGGAGTTCATTGATTCCTCATTTGGAGGAAATTCCATGTTCTATAACCTTGAAAATGAATAGGAGTTTGTTAGAAAAGGTTCTGCAAATTAGTCAAAATCTCGTTCCATCAATGGACAATGTGGTGTACTCAAGGTGGCCAAGGCCAAAGATAACTACAAGACAAAATCCACAGCATAACTCCTCAGAAAGCTAGCCTTGAAGCAAGAAAGCCTTGAGAAGTCTTTCAATGCTCATGAAACAAGAGGGCAGACACAATGATACCCTCAACAAGTAAAATATGCAAACCTCTTATGTGTGGCATGTGATGACCACTACCACTCCATTCTTAATTACAAAATGTGTATAATATCATGATAAAAAACACACCTATTCTAGATGATGATGAACATATGGACAATTTGAATTCCATCATAGCATACTAAGTCGAGGTAGTACAACCCCAACATATTAGAAACCATCTTGCTTTCTAGTATGGTAATCCAATGGCAACAAAGAATGAAACATAGTAGTGGCCAGCCCAAGCAAATAATCAAGATTATGGTCCTCTCGGGTTCCAATACAATAAAAAATAAACTTTCAAAGACCAAAGAAACTACCAGCACAATTTTCAAAGTAGTGTTTATAATCAAGGAAAACAATTTAAGAATCCAAACCAAGTTCCACAAATACCCCAACCCACTCCTTTTGTGGATCACAAGTTTTCATCTATTGAGAATATCTTTTGGTCTCAATAGTCAATGATTTCCTGCCTACATACCATGCTTTCCAATTAGTAGGATTACCAAAAATCCATGGATCTCCATCGACACTTCAATATTCCTCCTTGCGCACTCCTATAGGTTCTTTTATTGGACAACCTAAGAACAATCCCACAAACCCTGACCAGCTAAAAGTTAGCTTCACACATTGAGAAAAATTGTATGCACCTCCCCCTTCAATGAAATGAGAATAATGATACTTTGATGGTTGAGAAGGAATAGGTGTAGGACATAAGGAATTCAGGGTGATCCTTTCTTTGTTGTACTTGCCTTGGGGCATCCACGGGACACCTTATACATGCTCTATGGGAGGCGCTAATAGATTTTGATGGAGTCCCAACTCCAACATCCATTTGGGGAAAATTCCAAACCCAGATGAAAAAGATAGCAGTTATGTATGGTTCAGTTCAGTTTCCCCTCCTAAACATGATGGAAAAGGTTTCGGGGCATGATGTGGTCCGAGGAGAGAGAGAGAGAAGTCAGTTAGTACTTAGATTACTATAGAATTTTTCCCCTTTAGGATGAAGGTAGAAGACAACATATAAGCCATTAGATCTGAATCCAAAGCATTCTCAGACACCTTTGTTTAAGTGGAGCACCCCTAAGTTGGATCTAGGCACTGATTGCCAAGATCATCACATTAACTAATTGTCAATCAAACCTAATCTATAAAAGAAAGCTTTATACAAATCTTAAAAAAATTATAAAAGCTTTATAAAAATCTTAGAAAATTTATATCTCCCCCTCTTACAATTGGTCTAAAATTTGGATATGTTCCCCATTATCTTGTAATCTCACATTGATACAAATCTAGTAATAAAAGGATGTTTTTAGATATCTTTTTCTCTCTTTTCAAATAAGGGAACAATATTTAATTATTACAAGCAGGTATGCCATCCTTCACAATTTTCTATAGGATTCTAGGATCATCATCTTGTTATGAAACTTGGAGGGAAACTCACTAATACCTTTCCCAACTTATATTTTGTTTATGGGATTTTGTGGGATGACTCTTACACAATTGATTACTCTTCATGGATTTCTTTAAATTTATTACCCACGTCATATGGAAAGTCCTTCTTATATGAAATTCTAGAATTTTCTTAGTTTCCTCATTATCTTTAAGTGTTCTAAAATTCAGATCAGAATATCCTTATTTAGTATCCAAAAGTTGTACTATAAGTCCAGATAGGTAGTTACTCCATTAACTATATAGATCACAAATTATGTTGTAATATTTTAGAAAACTTGCTTATTATTCCATATTTCCGCCAAGCTAGTGATCGATTGACCAGACCGCTTAGTCGCTCAATCAGTGCAATAGACATAGCACACTTTTTTACAGTTGTCATTTTTTTTGTAATAGAAGGTAGACCTAAGATAAGGGGATGAATTTCCATTCACTCTGAGTCCTAGACAAATTTAAGAGACATAGAAGTTGGAGGCGATGACAAGGAAGAAGACCATCATAGTGGATATCTTCATATTTTTTGTGGCTCGAGTGGATTGCAAAAGTTAGATAACTCCAGTAGCTTCTCTCTTCTCCATTAGAGATGTGATTTCTTCTCATTCTTCTTGTATTTGTGCTCTTGCAATGACAAGGAGAAAGTAGACCTTATCGTTAGAGCATGGGGAGTAGCCCCATTGTCCATACTCTATCTTAGTTGTTATTAACTCAAATTTTCTTATATGATTAAATGTTTACCCATTAAATTCTTTCTTGCTTTCTAAATTGATCACACATTGAGCATTGTTTGTTTTAGTCCTAAGCTTAAGATCAGGATTAGATCCTTGTGAATATGTATGATTCCAACTACGACCACAAAATGAATTCTATTTGATAATTGAATTGGGGACCATGGATAACGAGACCCCAACCCCATGAGAAATTAATTATGTGATTCATGCTATGTAAGGAGACAAATCCACTTGCTCCTAATTTTTTTATCAATATGTTTGAGTTGTAATGATATAAATGGGTATCTTGGTGGTGGTATTGAAGCCCAGATGTCATAGTGTTCGTTTAATATTGATTAAACCTTTAATTTGAATTCATTATTTGCCCTACAATCTTCAATTTAACAATATATTTATAATCATTATCAAACAAACTATTCTAAAATATTTTTCTTGACAACTAATTTTAGAAGAAATTACTTAAAAATGTTGTCTTTTGGATTCAACCCATTACTATACTACAATTGATTTGTGTTCTTGTAGGTGAGTTAGTTTCTATTGTGATAAATGATTTGAAACTTAAGATAATTCTTCTTAGGGAATTCGTGTGTGCAAATAACTTGCATCATGTTGAGCTTCTAATAATGAAACTTGCTATTATCATCATTGTTGTATACCAAATGTAGGGTGGGATGGTCGGGTAGGAGAAGAGGATGAAGAGGAGTCATTCAAGTTGGTTTAGGGCCATGAAGTCACTAAAAAACACATATGTCTGTGGGAGAGGAGGGCGATGAAGTTTGATGGTGAGAAATGAGGAATAGCACAATTGGTTGAACAAGGACAACAACCAGAATAACCCCTCCAAATGTCAGTGTCTATGTAGGTGGTCGGTGTCAAGTCACATGTGGCCGTGTGGTTTTGGCCAACCATGGTGTTGTGTTGATTGTTGCTAAGATGGATAGGATAGACAAAAATTTGGTAGTTGTAATGCCCAATCCCACTAATAAAGTGTCACAACCTCCTTTCTAATATTAATACAACAATAGCGGAAGCATTATTCACATAGGATATCAAGACAAAATGTGACATGATACCATTGAAAAAGAAAAATTCATAGAACAAAAGTAAATTGCCACAAAGGCCTTATTACATGCTATAAATGAGGACATAAAAAGTCCAACATAATGAGAGTTTAACATGGAAACTCCTAAAAATCATGAATGAAAAGGAACATGATGACTCTCTAGAATGGCATCCCATAAGTAGGACCATGTAACTATGCTTTAGATGACTTTTGTGGCTCTACTTATTCTCCTTATCCTCACATGCAAACGTTTTATCCCCAGCCATGCATTAGAAAAATGATAATCAGTAAGTGGAATAAGTATTCTAACATAGATGAAATAACTAGTATAAGAAAAGACTGTACATTATTATTATAGATTATGTATGCAAAAATAAAACATAGATTTATAAAAAACTTGCACATGAACATATAATCCTTCTTTAAGCTTAGTTCTTATCTTTGTATGTAACTTATGTTGGAGACCTATACTATGGTGTATGGGTCTCATGACCTGCACTCTGGTGCCTAGATCATCTTAACTGGTTCGGCCTACACTAAGGGCATGGGCCTCTTGACCTGCACTAAGGGTCTGGATCATGTCTCTTGAGCTAACTTGTACTAAACCCTAGGTCATGCCTTGTGAGTTGAGCTGTACTAAGACTTGGGTCTAACTACATAATCTGATGTCATCTTAATTCTTATCATTACTTGAAACTTAATGAAAGAATCTTAATTGGTTCTTATCTTGAAATCTTATCTTTGAATCTTAATTAAATATGACATAATAAATCTTAGCATGAACTTGAATTATTTTATCATAAACTATACTAATAAACTTTATAAACATATATTTGACTTGAAAACATAAGAACATATGAATCATGAATATCTTACTTGATAATAAAGAACATGTAAAGATGCTAAGAAAATAAACACTAAATACTCATGGGCATGGATCGCTTACCTAACTAGTAGGAGGAAGATATCCTAAAAGGTCAACCGATCTTTGATGTCTTAGTTAACCTAAGATACCCAAAGAATCCTAATTATTACTTTCAAAACCCTAATTAACCCCAAGTCTAAAATATCATGAAAACCCATTATAACTAGGTAGTGAAACCAACTCCATTAGCTATATCATGAAAAATAGATGAAAATCCATATATGGATCATCCTCATCTGAGCTCCAGATTATTTTTGTATAAATTTCTCATGTTTAAATAATCATTGACCAATTATAGTCGAGATAACTAAAATAAATAGATATTGGAAAATTGTCATATAGGGAGGGTGGAAAAACAGATGTGCCCTAGGGATCATTTTTCAACCTTATTTGTTACAAGAGCTAAAATAGTCAATCAAATCCTTTTACTTTCACATGATTCATATGAAAATTAAATGACTAAATACCAATAAAGCCCATGATTTGTGTGATAAAATGTCTAGTGATATCGAGAAAAAATGTAACCATGTGACATTCATTCATCCTCCCATCACTAGTCCTGTAACATCCCTGACCTGGGTTATGAACTAACCCCAGGTGTTTTTCTTAATCATGTGATTAAATGCTTGTGGTTATCTGTTGATAATGTAATTAAAGCTTCTGAGGAACATATATTTCCATTTCTGTCCTTTTTAAACAATATTGTAATATTGTTTTGTTAAAAGTGGACTTATGTGCAAATTACCCAATTAGAGAGGTTAACTTGCAAATTACACATGTTTAGATGTTCCTCTTATGATAATACATCATAAGAATGAATTTGATGAAGTATTATGGATTCTCCAAGCTTGGGCACCAAAAGGTAGCTTGTGGAGCAATCCTTTTGCTTTAAACCCTAGTTTTGGTGTAAAGTGCAATTTACCCAAAACATGGGGTGCAACATGTAAAATATACCTCGTAGAATATCTTTTATGACTCTTGGCATCAATTAGAGTAAAAATGATAAGGGGGGGGGCACTTCATTTGAATAAACAAATAAGAAGGATAACCCTTGTAACTAAATAACCAAGTCATAAGCATAATGACCCTTTTATATGTGTACAAGTTAGTAGGATGTTTGGATTCCTTTTCACTAGACTTTGGTTAAGAAAGGAGTTTTTCTTAAGAATAAGAAGGAGGGGCGTGGCCAAGAAGGAGAGAAGGACCCATATGAGAAATAGAAGAAAAGATTGTCCTTATCTTGAAAACATGCCCAAAGTATATATACACCTTTCTTTTACAACCAAGGGATCGTTTCCCTTTCTCTCTTCACTTATCTCTTTCTGTGGCCGACTAAGGAAGGAGCTCAGGAGCAGGGGAGAACGGCCAAGTAGGTTTGGGTAAGCTTTGGTTATCTTCTAGTTTGGATTTATGGAGGAAATCATAATACAAGGTTGGTTTGCTAGTTTTTCTTATTAAGTTCTTCTTTCTAGCCATCCTTTCCAACCAATTCTTGAAGAATAAACCTTGGACAACCTATGGAGCTCAAGCCACCATTAAAGCTTCGAAGCTTGGAGCTCTAGAGCTCATTCTAAGGCTGGATTTATAACTCTAAACCCTTACACTTTGTTATGCATCTTTCTTTCTTGAAAAAGTAGTTTGTTCTTCTTTCCCCCATCCTTCCTTGCTTTTTTGCAACTAAAACCATGAAGAATAGACCTGGATCTGGAGGTAGAAGAATGGGGCGTGATTACCAATGTTACTTTATCATACGGTCTTGCCCCCCCCCCCTTTTTGGCCAAACGGTTTGGGGCAAACGGTTTGCAAAACCGTTTGAAGGGCAAACGGTTTCACAAGGTCGGTTGGAGCAAACGGTCTCCAAGACCATTTGGTTGAGTTGACCAAGCGTCGACCGTTTGAGATTTCTGTTCATAATTATGTAGGTTAATAACACTCCAAATTTGAGGGATTAACTCCCAAGGAATCATGAGTTAAAGGCTAATCAATTAGGTAAACCTAATTGGATTAAGTGCTTATTTTCAACCTGATTAACTTGACCTTTTTGGGAAAACGGTTTCAAAACCGTTTGAGTGAGTTTACCAAGCGTTTACCGTTTTGGATTTCTGTTCAGAATTATGTTAGTTAATAACCCACCAAATGTTATGGGTTAACTCCCAAGGAATCGAGAGTTGAAGGCTAATCAATTAGATAAACCTAAATGGATTAAGTGCTGATTTTTCAGCTTGATTAATTGAACTTTTTGGGCAAACGGTTTCAAAACCGTTTGAGTGTGTTTACCAAGCATTGACCGTTTGAGATTACTGTTTGTAATTATTTTGGTTAATAACTCACCATATTTGAGGGGCTAATTCTCAAGGAATCATGAGTTGAAGGCTAATCAATTGGGCAAACCCTAATTGAAATTAGCGCTGAAATTCCAATGAGTTAATTTGAGATTTTGGGTTGATTAGCCCAAACGGTCTCAAAACCATTTGGGGATCACCCAAACGGTCTCAATACCGTTTGGGGGTCACCCAAGACCGTTTGGAGGTCTAGGGTGAAGTATGGATATGTGTTTGAAGATCCAAAGATGTGGTATGAACCCTAATCGGCTAAATGCTGATTTTGCAAGTGAATGAGATGATGTGTTGGGTTGATTGGCCCAAACGGTTTCAAAACCTTTTGGGGATCACCCAAACGGTCTCAAGACCGTTTGGGGATCACCCAAGACCGTTTGGAGGTCTGGGGTTAAGTATAGTTGACCAATTGAAGGTCCAAAGGTACCAAATCATATTACAATTAAGTGCTGATTTGTTGATCAATTTGATAGCCCAATCCTTGATGGAATTTCACTAGAATCCAAGGGTTGGATGAGCCAAACGGTCTCAAGACCGTTTGGAGAACATCCAAACGGTCTCAAGACCGTTTGGATGTCACTCAAGACCATTTGGAGGTCTAGGGGTGAGTATGGTTAAGCGATTGATGATCCAATGCTACTAAGTTAAAGTGTAGTCAATTGCTGATTTGGTGATCAATCCAATGATCCAAACCTTAATTAGTTGACTTACATTTTGATGAGACTTTGGGAAAACAGTCTCAAGACCGTTTGGAGGATGTCCAAACAATCCTAAGACCGTTTGGGCCAAGTCATGGGCCAATTGGATGTTAATTGATGGGTTCAACTTCTTTTAGACTCATGTTGATGGTCATTGATGGTTGATCGATTATAAACCCTAATTCAATTGGTTCCAACCCTATTTGGCTATCAATTGAAGGTCAATTGAGTGTTCAATTGGTTAAGGATAACCCTAATTGACTCAATTGATAAGTGGTTAACATATATGAGGTCAATTCAAGGGTTCAACCTTGAAAACCCTAATCGATTGTAAGTGTTGATGCACTTTCTAGGTCCATGCGGTTTTGAGACATTTGGACCAAACAGTATCAAGACCGTTTGAGTCCAAACGGTCTCCAGACCATTTGGGGCCAAACCGTCTCAAGACCGTTT
Source organism: Alisma plantago-aquatica (assembly GCA_963693085.1). Taxonomy (NCBI): domain Eukaryota; kingdom Viridiplantae; phylum Streptophyta; class Magnoliopsida; order Alismatales; family Alismataceae; genus Alisma; species Alisma plantago-aquatica. Next base: position 422,968,437 of record OY856414.1, on the reverse strand, counting down.
GGGCCCAAACAGTTTCAAAACCGTTTGGACTCATGTGGTTTCCAAACCGTTTAAGGTCATGCGGTTTCAATGGTGATTTGTTCAATCGATTTCAAAGTCAACCATGTCCAAACGGTCAACATGATGAAACGGTTTCAAGACCGTTTAAGGGCAAACGGTCTTGAGTGTCATGCGGTCTTGAAGTCAACCCTAACCAAACGGTCAACTCTTCCAAACAGTCTTAAGACCGTTTGGAGGTTGAAGTGTGAAAACGTTTGGGGACTTATAGGGTTAAGATTGCTTAATGCTTTGAAGGCTTAGATGGTTAATGATACCTAAAGATATTAAGGGGCTAAGTAATTAGTAGCTTGACCCATTTTATGGTTAATGCTGAACATTACCAAAGTACCCTTGAAGGGTTCAAGTAGATAACAACCCTTGATCAAGTAAACCCTAATGATTATAATGGGATGTCTTAATCTATGTAAATCAAAGATGACTTGACCTAATCTAACCTAGAGTGATGTAAACATCATCTAGTAGTGAGAGGAGAGAGAAGGCTCCTAATATGAATGTGAATCAAGTAACATACCTTCAATATGTAAGAATGTACATGATTAGGATATGATCCATCAAGGTGAGATCATAGAAACCCTAATTATGATGTTTAATGAATCTTAAACTAATTTGAGGGCATCAATGATGATAATTTTCATACATAATGATGCTATGAGCTCAATTCACTATGAAGTGAATAGTAAACCCTAATTCTAGAATAATAACATGTAATGTGAATAGTAAACCCTAATTTAGGGTGATATGATAAATGGAGTAATTTAATGTTATGCCTTTGGGTATGAAACCCTAACTACAAGTTGTAATATGAGGAACCGTTATGCCTTGTGAGCTAAGAGGTTCAATAACCCTAGGATGAAGTGATTTAATCCAAACCCTAGAAATCAATGGCGATATGCTGATTCTCAGCACGCCCGTGCTAAGGAGCGCGACCGTGGTAGCTTTACTTTGCACGATCATGCAAGGTGGCACGGCCGTGGTGTTCTATGAATAGAATGAAAAGAATTGGTATTGTGCTGATATTGTTATATATGCATGTCTTCGATTATGCTAATCATGCAGGTTGCTAGCAAAAAGGTAATCATAGCCAGGCAAGGGTTATGATGTTTTATTCATTAAAAGAATTCTGTAAGCTTTATGAATAATGATATACTATGTTTCCTGGTTCAACAGATAACATATGAGAATGATGGGCTGTAAGAGCCTTGAGTAATATTTACATTGTTACAATTAAGGTCATGCTATTAGATGACTTATGAATATTTAAGGGTTTGAACACCCCTGTTCTTGAACCATAATGATCAGATGGTCATGAAATGATAATTGTTATGAAATAAACTTGATACATTTAGTATTCTTCTTCTATAGCAGATGTTTTAATTGTTTTTGTTTGGAAACATGCTTGATAATAAAAGAATACTGAAATGTACCTAACTAATCAAGTATAATCATACCATGTAGGGCCCTGACCATAGATCCATCATTGTCAGAGACCAAATGATGGTGAAACAGGTTTTCCTAAGGGAACTCCTGGAGCATATACTTTTGAGTATATGGGGGTATATGGACGCAAATATCCTTACGTCCTAGTGTAGGAATTGATGTAGATGTACTTTAATCTTTCAACCCTTCACTATATATTCATACCGGGTGATGTACCACAAATCTCCCGAAGAAATTACTAATACCGCATCGATGAGAGATAAACAAGAAATCTTTCAATGACGATGAGAGTTCAGAACTCCACTGTAACTCTATAGCGAAGTTTCCAGAATACCCTGGATAGCTACTACAGCAGAGACACAAGATGTCCTGCAAGTAAATCCTCTTACTAACTGAGGAAGATGAGGTCATAAGAATCTGGCTCTTTTGATGACCTATGTATGGTACCGACGCGATTTTTATAAATGGTCGGTTGGAGTATGAGCGGTATACCTCATCTCCGCAGGGCATAATAATGTTTGAAAAATATAATCAACCGTTTAGCATAATTGCTTAGGTTGAACTACGAGAAACAAATGTTTGATCTTACATAGTTTATATATGTTCCTCATATTCTTTAATGAGATATGCTTTTATATCCAATTAGATTATAATTGAAATGTTGTTTTACTGACATTAAACATGCTATTAAATGTTAATAATCATACTGCTTAATGTTATTCCCTATTGAAATAACAAAGCTTCTGGTGAAGCGTTATAACTCTCGCTGGGACAATTATTTAAATTGTCTCACCCCCGTGGGATTCTTCTTTTTAGGTAGATGCCGAGGACGAAGGAATCCATTTAAGAATGAGCAACAACAACAACAACAATATTAGGGGCAGTAGTGAATCTCAGGTGGAGATACTGACTGTCAAGTCTTGTAGATAGTATGTCTTATGTCGTCTCTGTACTCTCAGGTCCTAGGAGTCAGTAGGTCTGAGGTTTTTGGCTTTAAGCCTCGAGATTTTGTTGTATTTTGCCTTGTATAGATAACATGGCAATGGATGCATGTAATCACTCGAGAGGTGATTCCACAGAGATGTAATGTTAAAACATGACGTAAACTGTTTATCCTGTTTCTTATAAAGAAGTTTTATGGTTTAAGGATCTTTTCTTAAAAAGTTTTAGTTTCTAGTGATTTTTCATTATTCCGCTGCCAGTTAAACAATCGATTCCATAGAGTTTACAGCTTCCGCATTAGTTAATCCTGTTTTCGCGAGATGGTCGTCACAATTTAGTGGTATCAGAGCTCTAGGTTCGCTGAGTCTACAGAGATATAGGACTAAGGTAGTAGAGTCTGTTCTAAGTTTCATCTAGTATATCTTATGGTATCTTCTACTCACATAGGAGGAGAGGAACTTGAATATGACTGGATCGGATGAGGAGTTTGCTGCGGAGAGCAACAATACTGCACTAAGAAGAGGTGCAGAGGAGCAAGCAATAGAGGGACAATTACCTAAGATTCCCCTAGCTAACCCAACCATGATAAGGAATTCTTCCTTAGGAATCACTGTTGGGGAATTTAGGGCTACTATGATGTATCTAGTGGATCAAGCACTAGCAATGCAACCCAGATTACCAGCTCCTAATGATGATGTTTTGGATATCAACAGAATATGTGAACCACAACAGTAGGTTGAAGCAATAGTAGATGATGAAGCTTTGAACTTAGAGAAAGCTTGTGCTCAACCTCATTCTGATGAATCAGTATATAGTAATATAGGGGTTAGAATACAACCAGAAACCAGGACCTGCTATAGGTGTAGGAAGCCTGGACATATCAGCTATAATTGTCCAGAACAGAAATATAAGGGAAGAAATGAGAAAAGGCCTATCCAAATCCAGGAGCAGAGACCTGGTAGTTATAAAAGGAAGAAGTTTCTGGTGTCACCAACACAACCAGGACCTAGTGCACCAAGGCAATGGTTATCCAGAAAGGGTAAGGAACCCTTTAGACCACACTGGGAACTCAGAACTTGCTATCAATGTGGACATGTAGGGCATTTGGTAAGAGATTGCCCAGCCGGAAATGTTATGGCAAATCAACCTCTGAGGCAGAATCAGCTTGAGACAATGAATGATCCTCGAGTCATGACAGGTTAGATGAAATAAATGTTATTCTTATATGTCTTTTTATGATCTCTTGGACAAAACTGAGAAAGTAATTGATTGAATTTTTCTTGATTAATCCTATAAGGACTTATAATGTTGTATAAAATAGATGTTTCATGTTACATGCTTACCTCCATAAGAAAGATGAGGTATTAAAGAATTGGTCTGGATAGAAATTCAGTAAGATTAATACTTATATTTATAATGATAAGAAAAGAGAAGGAATATGGTATATACAAGTGCATATTACCTTATCTCAGTATTTATATACCCTGGCTAGGTATACAATTGCTGATGATAAAGTAAATATAGAAACTCTTAGATTGTTATCTTTTTGATTGCTCTGATCAAGTAGTCATTCTGAGATAATCTAATGAGTATCATGAAATAAGAAATATGGGAATAAGGGAGGTTAACCCTGTCCAGTAAAGTTGTAAGAATAATAATAAAGATTCTCCCCATGATGTGAAAATGTGATGAGACCATAAGACCTTCATGAATATGTTAGATAATAACAAGGAAAGGAACAATGTCATGTAATCATCCTTATAAAAATTCCTATGCTAGAACAAGGAACTGAGGATGAGATGAGAGGTAAATGTTTCATGAATGGTTGAAAAATACATGAAATAATATGATTCCTTATTCTCTTTCCTACTAGGAACATGGCAATCAAGTGGGTTTTAGGACACTTGATGTGCATAATATAAAGATGTTTATGTAATGAGTACTTATAAAAGTGTCAGTTTATCTTGGACTTTGGTTCCAAGGTGAGAAAATATGTAATAAGTAATGTTCCAAGATGAAAGGAAGATAAGATGTAATGTGTTGATAACACATGTAATAGGTAACAAGATAAGAATGTAATAATATATCTGATGAATTATGTTCATTACCTAGAATATTCAACAATGGAATCAAAGTAAACATGTAAAATATTATGAACATCACTTGTTAGGGGTTTATGTTTTTCATAAACATATCTTTCTCCAAGATATCTATCAAATAAGTCCTTGATTGATAAGTAACTTTTCCCTATGATAAGAGAATGTACAACTAATGAGAGAATTAGTGCAAATAATAAGGAAAGTTAATATGGTGTTATCAGATATGATAACACAATCAAGGTATGAAAGGACTTATATAGTCTCAAATAAATGACAGAGTATAATTGTGATCTTAAGAAATCTTGATCTAACTAAGGAACATGAGAGTATATGTTCCATATGAATCTTTCCATGAAACGTTTGTGTGGAGTAACTATGTATTGAACAAAACTCTATGATGTTCCATAATAACGAAATGTCACTTGAAGATATAATGGTATAATGCTTAAATAATACCTGCTTTCCTTTTCTTTCTGGGATTTCGGGGGCGAAATCCTTGTTAGGGGTTTATAATTTGTAACATCCCTGACCTGGGTTATGAACTAACCCCAGGTGTTTTTCTTAATCATGTGATTAAATGCTTGTGGTTATCTGTTGATAATGTAATTAAAGCTTCTGAGGAACATATATTTCCATTTCTGTCCTTTTTAAACAATATTGTAATATTGTTTTGTTAAAAGTTGACTTATGTGCAAATTACCCAATTAGAGGGGTTAACTTGCAAATTACACATGTTTAGATGTTCCTCTGATGATAATACATCATAAGAATGAATTTGATGAAGTATTATGGATTCTCCAAGCTTGGGCACCAAAAGGTAGCTTGTGGAGCAATCCTTGTGCTTTAAACCCTAATTTTGGTGTAAAGTGCAATTTACCCAAAACATGGGGTGCAACATGTAAAATATACCTCCTAGAATATCTTTTATGACTCTTGTCATCAATTAGAGTAAAAACGATAGGGGGGGGGGGCGCTTCATTTGAATAAACAAATAAGAAGGATAACCCTTGTAACTAAATAACCAAGTCATAAGCATAATGACCCTTTTATATGTGTACAAGTTAGTAGGATGTTTGGCTTCCTTTTCACTAGAATTTGGTTAATAAAGGAGTTTTTCTTAAGAATAATAAGGAGGGGTGTGGCCAAGAAGGAGAGAAGGACCCATATGAGAAATAGAAGAAAAGATTGTCCTTATCTTGAAAACATGCCCAAAGTATATATACACCTTTCTTTTACAACCAAGGGATCGTTTCCCTTTCTCTCTTCACTTATCTCTTCATGTGGCCGACTAAGGAAGGAGCTCAGGAGCAGGGGAGAACTGCCAAGTAGGTTTGGGTAAGCTTTGGTTATCTTCTAGCTTGGATTCATGGAGGAAATCATAATACAAGGTTGGTTTGCTAGTTTTTCTTACTAAGTTCTTCTTTCTAGCCATCCTTTCCAACCAATTCTTGAAGAAGAAACCTTGGACAATCTGTGGAGCTCAAGCCACCATTAAAGCTTCGAATCTTGGAGCTCTAGATCTGGTTCTAAGGCGGGTTTTATAACTCTAAACCCTTAAACTTTGTTATGCATCTTTCTTTCTTGAAAAAGTAGTTTGTTCTTCTTTCCCCCATCCTTCCTTGCTTTCTTGCAACTAAAACCATGAATAACATACCTGGATCTGGAGGTAGAAGAAGGGGGCGTGATTACCAATGTTACTTTATCATACGGTCTTGCCCCCCCTTTTTGGCCAAACGGTTTGGGGCAAACGGTTTGCAAAACCGTTTGAAGGGCAAACGGTTTCACAAGGTCGGTTGGAGAAAACGGTCTCCAAGACCATTTGGTTGAGTTGACCAAGTGTTGACCGTTTGAGATTTCTGTTCATAATGATGTATGTTAATAACCCTCCAAATTTGAGGGATTAACTCCCAAGGAATCATGAGTTAAAGGCTAATCAATTAGGTAAACCTAATTGGATTAAGTGATGATTTTCAACCTGATTAACTTGACCTTTTTGGGAAAACGGTTTCAAAACCGTTTGAGTGAGTTGACCAAGCGTTGACCGTTTTGGATTTATGTTCATAATTATGTTAGTTAATAACCCATTAAATTTTATGGGTTAACTCCCAAGGAATCGAGAGTTGAAGGCTAATCAATTAGATAAACCTAAATGGATTAAGTGCTGATTTTTCAGCTTGATTAATTGAACCTTTTGGGCAAACGGTTTCAAAACCGTTTGAGTGCGTTGACCAAGCATTGACCATTTGAGATTACTGTTCCTAATTATGTTGGTTAATAACTCACCATATTTGAGGGGTTAATTCATAAGGAATCATGAGTTGAAGGCAAATCAATTGGGCAAACCCTAATTGTAATTAGTGCTGAAATTCCAATGAGTTAATTTGAGATTTTGGGTTGATTAGCACAAACGGTCTCAAAACCGTTTGGGGATCACCCAAACGGTCTCAAGACCGTTTGGGGGTCACCCAAGACCGTTTGGAGGTCTAGGGTGAATTATGGATATGTATTTGAAGATCCAAAGATGTGGTATGAACCCTAATCGGCTAAATGCTGATTTTGCAAGTGAATGAAATGATGTGTTGGGTGGATTGGCCCAAACGGTTTCAAAACCGTTTGGGGATCACCCAAACGGTCTCAAGACCTTTTGCGGATCACCCAAGACCGTTTGGAGGTCTGGGGTTAAGTATAGTTGACCAATTGAAGGTCCAAAGGTACCAAATCATATTACAATTAAGTGCTGATTTGTTGATCAATTTGATAGCCCAATCCTTGATGGAATTTCACTAGAATCCAAGGGTTGGATAAGCCAAACGGTATCAAGACCATTTGGAGCACATCCAAACGGTCTCAAGACCGTTTGGATGTCACTCAAGACCATTTGGAGGTCTAGGGGTGAGTATAGTTAAGCAATTGATGATCCAATGTTACTAAGTTAAAGTGTAGTCAATTGCTAATTTGGTGATCAATCCAATGATCCAAACCTTAATTAGTTGACTTAGATTTTGATGAGACTTTGGGAAAACGGTCTCAAGACCGTTTGGAGGATGTCCAAACAATCCTAAGACCGTTTGGGCCAATTCATGGCCCAATTGGATGTTAATTGATGGGTTCAACTTCTTTTAGACTCATGTTGATGGACATTGATGGTTGATCAATTATAAACCCCAATTCAATTGGTTCCAACTCTATTTGGCTATCAATTGAAGGTCAATTGAGTGTTCAATTGGTTAAGGATAACCCTAATTGGCTCAATGGATAAGTGGTTAACAAATATGAGGTCAATTGAAGGGTTCAACCTTGAAAACCCTAATCGATTGTAAGTGTTGATGCACTTTCTAGGTCCATGCGGTTTTGAGACATTTGGACCAAACGGTCTCAAGACCGTTTGAGTCCAAACAGTCTCAAGACCGTTTGGGGGCAAACGGTCTCAAGACCGTTTGGGCCCAAACAGTTTCAAAACCGTTTGGACTCATGCGGTTTCCAAACCGTTTAAGGACAGGCGGTTTCAATGGTGATTTGTTCAATCGATTTCAAAGTCAACCATGTCCAAATGGTCAACATGATGAAATGGTTTCAAGACCATTTAAGGGCAAACAGTATTGAGTGTCATGCGGTCTTGAAGTCAACCCTACTCAAACGGTCAACTCTTCCAAACGGTCTTAAGACCGTTTGGAGATTGAAGTGTGAAAACGTTTGGGGACTTTTAGGGTTAAGATTGCTTAATGCTTTGAAGGCTTAGATGGTTCAACGGTTGTTTAACCTAAACCCTAATGATACCTAAAGATATTAAGGGGCTAAGTAATTAGTAGCTTGACCCATGTTATGGTTAATGCTGAACATTACCAAAGTACCCTTGAAGGGTTCAAGTAGATAACAACCCTTGATCAAGTAAACCCTAATGATTATAATGGGATGTCTTAATCTATGTAAATCAAAGATGACTTGACCTAATCTAACCTAGAGTGATGTAAACATCATCTAGTAGTGAGAGGAGAGAGAAGGCTCCTAATATGAATGTGAATCAAGTAACATACCTTCAATATGTAAGAATGTACATGATTAGGATATGATCCATCAAGGTGAGATCATAGAAACCCTAATTATGATGTTTAATGAATCTTAAACTAATTTGAGGGCATCAATGATGATAATTTTCATACATAATGATGATATGAGCTCAATTCACTATGAAGTGAATAGTAAACCCTAATTCTAAAATAATAACATGTAATGTGAATAGTAAACCCTAATTTAGGGTGATCTGATAAATGGAGTAATTTAGGGTTATGACTTTGGGTATTAAACCCTAAATACAAGTTGTAATATGAGGAATCGTTATGCCTTGTGAGCTAAGAGGTTCAATAACCCTAGGATGAAGTGATTTAATCCAAACCCTAGAAATCAATGGCGATATGCTGATTCTCAGCACGCCCGTGCTAAGGAGCACGACTGTGGTAGCTTTAATTTACACGACCGTGCAAGGTGGCACAGCCGTGGTGTTCTATGAATAGATTGAAAAGAATTGGTATTGTTTTGATATTGTTATATATACATGTCTTCAATTATGCTAATCATGCAGGTTGCTAGCAAAAAGGTAATCATATCCAGGAAAGGGTTATGATGTTTTATTCATTAAAATAATTCTATAAGCTTTATGAATAATGATATACTATGTTGCTTGGTTCAAGAGATAACATATGAGAATGATGGGCTGTAAGAGCCTTGAGTAATATTTACATTGTTACAATTAAGATCATGCTATTAGATGACTTATGATGATTTAAGGGTTTGAACACCCCTGTTCTTGAACCATAATGATGAGATGGTTATGAAATGATAATTGTTATGAAATAAACTTGATACATTTAGTATTCTTCTTCTATAGCAAATGTTTTAATTGTTTATGTTTGGAAACATGCTTGATAATAAAAGAATACTGAAATGTACCTAACTAATCAAGTATAATCATACCATGTAGGGCCCTGACCATAGATCCATCATTGTTAGAGACCAAATGATGGTGAAACCGGTTTTCCTAAGGGAACTCCTAGAGAATATACTTTTGAGTATATGGGGGCATATGGACGCGAATATCCTTACATTCTAGTGTAGGAATTGATGTAGATGTACTTTAATCTTTCAACCCTTCACTATATATTCATACCGGGTGATGTACCACAAATCTCCCAAAGAAATTACTAATACCGCATCAATGAGCAATAAACAAGAAATCTTTCAATGATGATGAGAGTTCAGAACTCCACTGTAACTCTATAGCGATGTTTCCAGAATACCCTGGATAGCTACTACAGCAGAGACACAAGATGTCCTGCAAGTAAATCCTCTTACTGACTAAGGAAGATGAGGTCATAAGAATCTGGCTCTTTTGGTGACCTATGTATGGTACCAACGCGGTTTTTATAAATGGTCGGTTGGAGTAGAGCGGTATACCTCATCTCCGCAGGGCATAATAATGTTTGAAAAATATAATCAGCCGTGTAGCATAATTGCTTAGGTTGAACTACGAGAAACAAATGTTTGATGTTACATAGTTTATATATGTTCCTCATATTCTTTAATGAGATATTCTTTGATATCCAATTAGATTATAATTGAAATGTTGTTTTACTGACATTAAACCTGCTGTTAAATGTTAATAATCATACTGCTTAATGTTATTCCCTATTGAAATAACAAAGCTTCTGGCGGAGAGTTTTAACTCTCGCTGGGACAATTATTTAAATTGTCTCACCCCCGTGGGATTCTTCTTTTTAGGTAGACGCCGAGGACGAAGGAATCCATTTAAGAATGAGCAACAACAACATCAACAGTATTAGGGGCAGTAGTGAATCTCAGGTGGAGATACTGACTGTCAAGTCTTATAGATAGTATGTCTTATGTCGTCTCTGTACTCTCAGGTCCTAGGAGTCAGTAGGTCTGAGGTTTTTGGCTTTAAGCCTCGAGATTTTGTTATATTTTGCCTTGTATAGATAACATGGCAATGGATGCATGTAATCACTCGAGAGGTGATTCCACAGAGATGTAATGTTAAAACATGATGTAAACTGTTTATCCTATTTCTTATAAAGAAGTTTTATGGTTTAAGGATCTTTTCTTAAAATTTTTTAATTTCTAGTGATTTTTCATTATTCCGCTTCCAGTTAAACAATCACTTCCATAGAGTTTACAGCTTCCGCATTAGTTAATCCTATTTTTGCGAGATGGTCATCACAAGTCCACCTGCATGAGCTCCATGGCCATGTCTAGGAGAGGAGTCAGCTATACACATAAGGAGCTAGGGTGTTGCATAGTCTCTTGGGACCATATCATTGTCTTTGTCATAGAGCGGCAAGAAAGTTCAGTCTCTAGAGGTAAGAGCAATCACTACTACTTGCCATAAGACATGTCAAAGGGTCGAAGAAGAAAACAAAAAGGTAGAGGGTCGATGGGGAGAAATTGATATATTTGTGGAATAGAGCATGTGAAGCTCGGTGAGATTTCAAAATAGGAGGGTGTTGAGAAATTGGGAATTAACAAAAATAGCCACAAAGGGTGAAAATTTGATTGTTGATATGTACCTCCCATTAGGCACAATTGAGGGGTGGGGGAGCTTAATGGAGGTCTTAGGAATTCTTCCTTCTCCTTTTTATAGCCGGAGGGGTCCTAGTTCTCATTGTCGATGAAGCTCCTAAAACATCAGGAAAGTCAAGCTCGTAGAGAGAACCCACCAACCTGTGCCACTAGGTGGTGTTGGAAAGGCTTTGCATGGTCATGAGGATGCTCCTTACTGAATGATTTGTTTGGGACATGCTGGAAACATCTTAGGCAATCTGAATAAAGAAGGTGATTATGGTATCTACTACTGGGGTTGAGGGAGTGGATCAAAGTGAGAGGGGAACTTATATGGACATTGAAAGAGCTTTTAGTGGTTTTGGTTTTTGGAGATATGCACATATGATCCTTCTACAACTTACCTCATGGGAGAGGGAGACACATCTTATTGGGAGTTTCTTTATTGATAAATATATAGGTCAAGTTAGGGTTCACTGTTTGTAGAACTACCTCTTGAAGATTGTGGTAGTGAGAATAGAGTGAGTCTTGGACTGAACAAGGAGAAAGATTGAGTCAAGGAAGTCTTTGGGGATACGATTCTCCAAGGTAGAAGACAAGGTCTCACCCCTACATCCTAAATCAATGGTTCTTAGTGAACCAATTTTTACTTCCAGCATGACACTCTAGACTAAAGGCGAGACTTTGCTAAAATGATTTAACTGACAACATAATTAGATGCATAGGTCTGAGGGCATGATTTATGCATTCATTTCTCTTTAAAATCAAATGACCTAGCTAGGGTCATCCAAATCTAATGCAATTTTAACACTTGCTAAATGAACCTTCTAAATGCAATATCAATTCAAATATCCTATTTGGGTTAAGGAATTTCATGGTTTTCATGATGTGGCATTTAGGGTAACTTATGTGCTACTAATTATGGTAAATGAATTAAATTGTAATGTAGCATTATTGATAATGTCTATTATACACTAGAATTTAGGAATGTTATACTTCTACCCACCTTATAAAAATTTCGTCCTTAAAATTTGTATGCACTAATATGGTAGTACCCACCTTAGGGTTTCACATATATATACAGTAATACATATATCTTATCTTATATGTACTATCATATTCATGTTATGACATTGACATAAAAAAGAATTATGTTTATAATGAATAACAAAACTGCATCTGTATGTGTTAGTAATTTGACTTGAAATTAAACCATACTTTCACCATCCACCATGGAAAAAACCCTACCTTGCCTTTTTTTTTGGAGAAGTTGGCTCAGGGTTGTAGTTCACCTTATCCTTCTTATTGTTCATGAGTTGGGGAAAATTTAGCTTGATGTGCACCTCTTTCTGGCAATAATGGAAAGTTGTGCTACCCATCCTATATACGCCATACATGGTACATTCTGGGGCATCATCTTCATGAGCCTTTCTTTTCTTCTCATTGTTGTCGGCATGATGATGGTGGTTGTCTCCTCCCCTCTTCCATGTTCTCCATGTGTAAGACCCCAGACCTTGGTTAGTAGTTGAACATACTTTATTACCCTAATTAAGTGCTTAAAACCTTAATATAACCCTAATATATGTTTTTATATCAATTGAAAATCTTAAATTTCAAGTTTGGTCCAGTTTGGACACTCTTTGAGAAAGTTATACAATTATATGCTTGTTTTGAACTTTTCTGTAGTTTTCCCATATCTAAGATTTTTCTTGCAATTTGTCACATTTTAATATTCCTTACATGTTTTCATATCATGCTTAAGTTTTTTGGCTTTAGGTGCCTAGATGCACCTTGTCTTGATGGTGACATCTCTCTAGGGTAAGTTAGGGTTTTGTTCTCATGGATGAGCTGCCTTATAAGGCCATCAACTGATGGTTCCCCTTGCATGGATGACAATCGATTGTCATCCTTAGGTGGGGGCAACCAATGGTGATATCTATATGTGTTAGGTTGATGGTATTCTCTCTTGGGGTCCCTTGAACCGATGGTTTTCTTGGAAAGGGGTTATCAATCGATGGTTTTCCAACTAGTGACCTAAGGTTTCAAGAACTGATGGTCACCAAGTGTTGAAATTCAATGTCCACCTTGAGAGGGTCAATATACAATGGCTTAGCAGACTCCAAAACCTATGGATCTACTTCTTGCATGGACGTGATGTCCCTTGGCCATGGATACTTGGCAAACATGTTAGGACACCTAAACCTTCTCTCCTCTCTCACCCATAGACACATAAACCTCCTACCCTCCAACCAAATGAACATTTTGGACTCCTTTCTCTTCCTTGTAGTCTATATCTTTGTCCTCCTTGCTTTACTTGAGAATAAGGTTCCCAATTTATAAGAAAGTGGTTGATCTCCTTGCATGTGCAGCTAGGGTTCAGATCTACCCTCTCTTGGAGCTTGTCGAGCTTTCCTTGCTTGCTTTTGACCTAAGTAGGTAAGATACTTCCTGTTTCCTTCGTTTTCCTATCTTCCATACTTCCTTCCTCCTTCTTCTTGGTCGTGTCAATGGTGTTCCATGGTAGAGCTTTCTCTAGAGCTTAAAAACCCTTCTTTCTTGCTTCCTTGACCTAGGGTTTGCTCTCTTTCTTGGAGAAGAAGCTTGCTTGGCCGTGTAGAGTGATAAGGTAGGGCTCCTTCCTATTGTACACAACTATCTTTCTGTTTGGATCTTGTTCTTCTCCCTAGAGGTGAGTTATATAACTTTCTCCATTTTTATTGCTTACTTATAACTTTCATGTGATAGATCTTACTCTATTAAGTTTTAAATATAAAAGTAGCATCTTTACCTAGGGTTTTAGCTTAGGTTCTAGTTATTGGATGGTTTATCTTCTCAGACGTGCACTAAAACTTATACAAAACCTTCCTTTGGTAGAGTAAGCTTTAGGTCTTGCTTGCATGTTAATTGATGGTTCTTGGCATCTCTCAAATGATGGTTTACGTAGGGTTTTTGAGTTGTTTTCCACCTTCTGCATAACTCGATGGTTTGCCTTCTTGCTAGAACTGATGGTCTAGATTTTGGTGTTGTTTTTCTTGTGTTTCTCATGCTAACCAATGGTCCTATCTTGAGTTCTATTTTGACTCTTTTGTTGCTCAAGAATCGATGGTGTTGTTGGCCTAGTTTACTTTTAACCTATGGTTTTCCTTCCCTTCACCAAATATAGTTTTCCCTTGTGTTGGTTTAGCTTTACCACCTATGGTTGACAACTGACAGATCACTAAGATTGACAACCTATGGCCCTTATGGTCCATCTGCCAATGGCTATTCTCACTCCAAAACTCAACAGTTCAATGACCTATGATCACCAACCAAAGGATCTACTGACTTAACACTCGATGGTGTCAACCAATGGAGGTTCTGACTCCATGATCTGATGGTGGTCCTGCATACCACAACTGATGGTGGCACTAGACACCACAGCCAATGGTGATCCATTGTGTGACAACCGATGTTGGGTTATATTCCCACAACCAATGGTGCTTCTTATGCCTTCAATCAATGGTGCTTTCTATGTTATCAAATGATGGCTTGACTAGGTTTAGTTGATGACTCATTCTAGGTCACAATGTTGGCTCTTTAGATGGTTTATCTAAGGTGTTTGGTGGATGGTTTTACCCTCAACATCTGGTGGTGTTGAGGTAATACTCATGGTATGATGTTTTGTATTTAATGATGTCGAACAGATGGTTATTTGCCCTTAATCATGTTGTCTTATCTTCACCCTCGTACGAATGTAAACTTATGATTACCATAATGAGATGATGTGTAAAATCAATCTAGCTTACCTTGATACACCAAACCCTAATACAACTAAGTGGTGATAGTTGATCATACTTAATCAATATTGTTGAATCTAACATTAATGTAATTCAATGGTGGTGATTGATTTTACTTAGCTCTCTTGTATGTTTAATGTGGTGTTGGAAATGTTTCACAATGTGGTTGTAACCCTAATGTCTTGTTATATGAACATATCAATACAATGTATGCTAAACATGTGTATCACAAGTACGGTGATGATTTGTTGAGCTTTTGATAAGGCAAAGCAAGATAATGATGTTTTATAGGTGATTATAATGTGATGGTCTTAATGACCCTTGGGCGCGGTGGAGCCCTACTTGAGTTGTGATATAGGAATGGTATCATGTGATGATGTGACAAGATTTATAACTCATACATTTTATATCTTCTAGAGTTCCTATACATTTATGCTTGCAAGAAATGAATTAGGCTTTGTATGTCCACTTGTTTGATGCAGCCTTAATTCACCCAATTGGTAATAACTAATCAAATGAAACCTTACTCATGTAGTTTCCCTATGCCATAGATCCATTTCAATGTTAGAACTTGATAGATGGTGAAATAAATATTCCTAAGGGAAACTCAAAATGCAACTGTTGAGAATGCGAGGTGCAAGCGACTATGTGTCCTTGACATCTTGATCCCAGGTATACGGAGGTTGACTACGGTCATGCATCAGTGTGATAATGGCTTTGGTCATGTCTCAGAGTTTTATCTATGTGATATTTTGAGGACATCAATGGGTGTATTTGGTGGCAGGGCTTTGTACCCTGGTGTCTAGAACTTTGACCTATATACAAGGCGGGCTAGGTGTTTTGTAGTTTGATTTTATATCACTACAATGGACTCGTACGGACCAAGGGTGTGGGAGATCTTGGGATTCCGACTCTTCCCCAGATATTGTATGGCATTGTTTTTTACTTAGAAGTGGACAGTTAGGATTTGAGTGGTATACCTCAAATTCCCCTAGGCTTTATAAAAGATGTAATCCAACAGTGTAGTGTATCTATTTAGGGTTACACATGACTAACATTGGTTGTTTACCTTGCCTTGTTCAGTATGATTTCTTAACTATTATATATATATATATATATATATATATATATATATATCTTGCAATTGTGTAGGTAATGGTAATCTTATCTCTTCTCATGAATATCTTATTAATCAAGTTGTTTTTGTACTATCTATTAGAACTTCTTGATCTTCTATAATTGCTTAATCTATTTATCTTCTGAAACTTCCTAAACCTTCTCATCCTATTTTAAATGATATAACCTGTAGTAATCAATAACCATTATTGAGAGTAATATCTTTTGCTGGGACATGGGTCTCACTCTCATGGGTTGTCACATCTTTTTAGGAGGTCTTTAGCGACGTGGGAAGGTGCGAGGTATTGAAGAGGAGAAGATTGAAGAGAAGTATTTGTTGAAGGTTGGATAGTAGTTCTTGTAGTTGTAGTGTCTTGGGAGTCATCCTTGTACACTTTGGTCCTGGAAGGGGGTGTGTTGTTGATGATATATGTAGTGAATCGAGTTTTGGGCATATGTGGATGTTGTATATGGCATGTAAATATGGATACAACTTTTGTACTAAGGCCACTGGTTAGATATGAAAATACCTAATATGGTATATGCTTCTATGCAAAGTTTATGGACCTTTATGTTAATGTTTCCTCTCTTGTTAGTAAAGTTTAAATTGGATTTAATTTACCCTAGTTTCTGGTAATATGGATGTTTAGTGGCTGACAGCTTGTTTTGTTTTGAGTAATCTCGTTTGTTGTGGTGTTGGGCATTACACTTAAAGGTTGCTATCAAATATTTAGGTTCATTGAGGCTACAGGGACTTAGGACTTAGGTTCGTGTCTGTACTTATGTTGTCCTACATATCTGATCATAGCTTCTGCTTATGTAGATAAGTCTGAAGGACACGATGAACATGATGGGAGTAGTTTCTTCACACTATGAGGTGATGCTAGGAGGCAGTCACATGATGATACAGTTCCAGAGAGGGGGGCAGAGCAGCCCGTGATGGCTCAGTTTGACCTAGAAACCATGGACAATCCATCTTTCTAGTCCATGTTTGGACATCTTATGACCTTGATTACGCATTTAGCAGACTGATCACATATATCCCAAGTGAGGGTTGTCATTACTAATGCATAATCACAACGTTCTAGTAAGACATTTGAACGATTGATACGAGTCAGAGAAGTTGAGTATGTGGGTACAACAGACCCAGCAAATGCTGACATGTGGCTAACGAAGCTTGAGAAGGTATTCAAGATCCTCAACATCCCCGATGTGGACAATGTGAAGCACATTGTGTACCTACTAAAGGGCAGTGATAAATAATGATGGGCCATAGAATAGGTGTTATAACCCCAATTTTTGGGTACAATTAGTGAGAAATGTGATTTCTCATATTAAAGATAATTGAACAAATAATGATATGATTTGTTTTGAATAAATGGATTCCTTTCACAATAGCCTTGATTGGTTTCTTTGTGGGCTGTATTGGCTATTGGGCCCAATAACAAGGAAATTCAAATAGTAAATGGATAATTGAATTTTCGAGAAAGGAAATATGTAGAAACCTCTACAAGGCAAATCCAAAGAGGATTTCGTGCCTCTTGGGTTCCTTGGGTACCAAGGAGACCAAGGTTGCAAAAAGAAGGTAATTAGAAAAGAAAAGATTAATTAAGTATTTCTTTATTAGGAAAGAAATTGAAAATAATGATAAAATGTGGAAAATGAATGGAAAGAGGTATAAATGAGATTTCTTGGTGAGATTTTGTATCCATGAGGTTCCTAATAATAAAAGGAAGGCCAATGAGGAAAATAAAAGAGAAATAAAGAGAAAATACTAAAAAGGCAAAATAAGAGGATAATATAATGCATTATTAAGGAATTATGAGGTATTGTTAAAAAGAAAGTGATTTCTATTAAAGGAAATAGAATTTCGTGCCAATGTCTTAAAAAGCAAGAATCAAGAGAATAAGAGGGATGATTTTAGAATAGCTACTTATAAAAATAATTGAGGAAATCCAAGGAATAAAGAAGGATTGCTTCACCTTGAAGGAAAATTAATCCTTGTTAGAAAGGGACTCTTTGAGTCGTGTATAAGACCTCATATGGCTTCGTTTCTCTTCCCTATATAAGGGGGGTGGAGTTCAAGGTCGAGTTCAGAGGGTTTTCACGCAGACATCCATCTCTTCCCCTTCTTCTTCATGTTCTTGGCAACCAAACCCTAACTAAAAGATATGGCATGAATCGTAAGCAGAAGGCGGCAAGAAGGAGTTACTGAGTGGAGCCTGATGATCCCCGGAGCCAGAACATAGCTCCACCATCAAGGGTGAGCCCTGACTTGCGTGCAGCCGCACCTACATGGTAGCAGCGGTGGCCATGCATGATAGGTCAAGAGACCTTGCTTCGCCGGTTATATCATGACCTGGGCGGTGCCCTAGGTGTGTCGGAGGTCAGGGGAGTCGGGTGGCCATCGGTGGCGGTCCGCACGCCCTAGGATGGAGGAGGAGACACCCGCAACTGATCTGCAAGCCGTCCGCAGGTTGCAGAGATGAGGAGCTTGTATCAGCCATCTTGGCCACGAACCAGCGGCATCCTCACCTGCGCAGAGGTGCATCGGAGGTGGGGGAACCGCCGTGGAGGTCGTCGGGGTCGGGGAAGATCAAGCTGGGCCGCGCCAACCCCAGCTTCGGCGAAAGCGCAGGGTTTCCGCGAGGAAGGAGAAAGGAGGGTGGCGTTGGACGATTTTGTCCCTCCGAGCAGTGCGAGACCAAGGATCCGTGCGAGGGCAAAATCGGGTTTTGATTATGTTTTAAACCGACCGAGTCATGCAGCGAGCGCAGTGCATGGGACTGCTGACGTGTCAGCGTCCCATTGGTCCAAGTAAGCAGATTTTATAAAATTTAGATCTCTTTATTAGTAACTCGGAATATAGTGAAACTATATATCAAATTGCTCATAAAAATGAGAGGAATCCAATAAAAATATGTTTAGAAGCTAATTCCTCTTTCTATTCGAAAGGTAGCATAATTTATCATCTTGATTAATTAAAGATTAAGAAACCCTATTTTGAAATGATTAATGTGTTTAATAGGGTTTAATGGATCATTAGAGTTGATGTTAATATGTTAAATGTAAAAAGGTACATAATTTTAAAAAAGGAAGAACTTTGCACATGATTAATCTAATTTAGAGTTTATATGCTTGAAATTGGAAAAGTATGTAAAGTTATCATCTTTAATGATTTAACTAAGGAAAAACCCTTAGATTTGATGATAGATGGATAATTCAAGCTGATATTAACATGTTGTTAATAAAAGTGAAAATAGGATTTAAAAGATGATCTTTTTATATAGTTGGTTTAATTTAGGGTTCTATGTACATGAATATGCCTTAATGGGATTTGAAACCCTAATTTATGTTGATATGAATTCTAATGGTTTTAATTGAACAAATCGACATATAAAATAGAAATATAATGATTTGAAGATTAATTGAGTACCAAAGATATTTAATGTGAATTATTTGGATAATTAGTGTGTCCTAGTGTATAAAGTGGAAATAGTGATAAATAAGGTTCATATATGTGGGTGGAACTATAATGAAATATGATTTGTCAATTTGAAAGAAACCGAAGATGATAATTAGCCTTAATGTTTTGGATATGACCTAAAAGGATAAAGATAATAGTTTTAGTGTAAAAGAAACATATTAGACTTAATTGACATTCAATTGTGCTTATGATGCAGAAATTAGGGTTTGTGAAATAAAAGAGCATTAAAAGTGATAAATGCATAATGAAGGATAAAACCCTAAAGTTGGCCTAGAAATCATAAGGTGGAATCCAAGTTGATCTTGAGGATGTTTTGAATAAAACAATGACACTTGAATGTTATGCATTATTTTCAGGATATTGTTGATTGCTTGTTAATTGTGTTGAATGTTAATGCATGGACATCAAGTTACCATGGATCAAGTATGTGGTTACGATTATGAATAACCGCTTTAGTTTCCCGATGGATTCTCGGATGTTTAATCGCATAGAATGCAACTAAACTGTTGAATGTTTATTTATTTCTTGCAACTATAAAGTGACTAAGATTATCACATAAGATATGTGCCTACTAGCTCAGATCCCGGTCCCCTCTGTGTCGTAATGGCTGACCTAGTACATGGCTACCTAGAGGGTAGGTCCATCAGGTCATGAAAGACTTTGTCTGCCTAGAGGGTAGGTCCATCAAGTCACCTTTATAGAGGTACCATATAAGTCCTTACAGGGACAACACAGAGTTGTAGATGGGTATGGATTGAGTAGTTTGGCTTAAAATGTAATCTTGATTGTTAAATGATTAATTGAATGATTACATGGTTATCATAGTTGCATGATTATCTGTTTCCCCCACATACCAGCTTCGGCTGACCGACGTTTTGTTTGTCGGCGTTTTAGGTACAATGAAAAGAACAAACAGTAAAGTGGCACATGTGATACTAAAAGAGAATTAAAGAACAAGGAGGAACTAGTTAGAACAGTTCAGCTGAGGTTAGAAGTTTAGTTAGTTCCAAACTTTTCACAGGTATGCAAAGAAAATTTTTATTACCATTTTCAATATAGTCTGTTAGAATTTAATAATTGTTTATGGTTATATGTCGAACCTTTTATCTGGGATTAATGGGTGTGGCTCAACCTCTTGGTCTCCCTTAATTGGGGGTTATCGGGAGGTGGGGTCGTAACATTTGGTATCAGAGCGTAGGTTCCTCAGTTAACCATTAATAATTATTAAATTTTACAAACTCCATAGAACCCAAGGGAGTTATTAGTGAAGTATCTGAAAGACGGAGGTGTCTAGAAAGGGATCACGACCGGGGGCTGGCACGATTTTCCTCTGCACCGCTAGTCGGAATACGAGGACTCCCGGGCCCGTGTGACCGCCTGGCCAAAGTCTTAGGGTATGAATCAAAATAAGATACCTTTAGGACTTATCATCTTATTCATCCCTTCTCATCACCAAATTCTGATAAGGACCTAAAGGATTAGGGTTTTCGTTCTTCTCCTCACCCTCTTGAGGTATGGGTAAGGTTAATAAGGTTTAAGGAATCCTCCACTTAATTAATGAAAGGCATGTAAATAAGATGTCATGGACATAAGCTTAATAGATTAAGTGCAAAATAAATAATAGGTACATGCTTAGGACGTATGACATAAGATGTCATGTCCTCAGAAGAGACTTGAGGCTAGACCTTCTTGTCAAGAGGATAAGTTAGTCTTGGAGATAAAGATCTCCATTGCAAGTAGAGACCTGGCACATCTTCTGAGGATGATGCTAACCCTAACCCTAAGTGAAGGTTAGAGAGAGATGAGTTGGACCAGGTGTGTGAAAGGGCATGCCTTTGGGATGCCATACGATCCATGGGTGACCTAGAACCTTTTGGCAACCCAACCCTGGGAAGAGTTGTGCAAGGGTAAAGGATAGCCCCTTAGATGACGACGTTAGTGAAGAACCTTAGAAATCCTATGGGCTTGTGCAAGTAAGGTATAGCTGGCACCTAGGACACGTCATAGTGCTGATGATAGGATGAAATCCTGGATAAGGAATTATGATGGAGCATAAAGGGTTATGGATGATCTTGAGCAACCATAAGTTTGAACCTAGGCTTCACCCATGTAGAGCATGCCTTTGATGTGATCCTTCATGAAGAAAGGACCTCTAATGGTGAGGTTGGATGTGGGGTTAGCTCTAGAGAGAGTAGGAAACCCCGCAAGAAGGTTGGAATCCTAAAACCCTGAACAATGGATGATATTGGTTACCTCATGATTGATCCCTGAAAGTTGATGATATCTTGGTTATCTTTAGGAGGACCCAACCCTAAGTGTTGCTGGAGTTGAAGGATGACAAGAAGTGCATGTCATGCCTTTTGCGTGCTTGGTTCGTAGTTAAGAGATAGGGCATGCAGTTGGACACCTACAATTAAACCTAGGGTTCCTAGGCCTAAGAGGGGAAGTGGTATACCTAAGGCTCATGATGAGAAGTTGAGTTCCTATAGAAGTGAGCAGGGTAATCCTCATGAATAGAAGAAAAGAGAAGCCCCTTAAGTTTAAGGTGTGTTTGATGAACCCCTCACAGCTAGGTTGTTGATAAAGAAAGGTATGATATTGATACAACTTTGAGGAAAGAGGACAAGTATGACCTGGCATGGTACAATAAGTGATATGTTTGTGCCGTAATAGCTTGCTAGGGTTAAGTAGGCTCATATGGATGTAAACCCTAGACCTTAGAGCTTTTGTGACCTTGTTGTCAAGAGATAGTTTTCCTCCCATCCTGGGAGAGGGACCCCTTTGGTAGGGTGTATATTAGTTTTGTTGGTTCAAGGTAACCTGAAGAGGTCTCACAGGATCTTGAGAAGCTAAGTGAAAAGTACATAGTACGAGGATGAACCTATAGACCCATAGATATCCATCTCTTATTGCATATGAATGTGTTACCATGGAGGTAACCAGTATGGGGCTTGACCAAGGTAGGCAGGTTGCCATGATGCCTATGAACGGATGAGAGTCATCCCATGAATGCAGAAAGAGAGATGATGAAGACTTGGGTAAGGTTCTAAGTGAACATATAATGTAATGGAGAATCCTAAGTCTATCCTAGGGTCAGGTAGGGATAAGACCGATGAAAGTAGGAGTTTCCTAATTCTCCAGTTGCACATGACCATAGGGTCGGGAGGTAACAACTATCATTGTCTGAGGGCCATGGGTTAGGAGATTGATCACCTTCTTGAACTCATGAGACCCAAAGGGCAGATGAGTAGGGCACTCTCTTGATGCATGAGGGAAGAGGGATGACCCCAAAAGAGTCGGCACCCTATAGACCTAGAGGAGATGACCAAGGATATAAACCTCAGTAGGTTCAAGACTAGTTTGACATCATGATGTGTGTGATGAAGAGACATATGTGGCACGTTGCAACTTAGATTTAAAGGTGTATTGGCAAGGTGGGATGTACCATCTCTACTCTTGGAATAGGAAGAACTTTGTATTTGGACTGCAGCCAAATGCTTATTTCCTCTTGTTATTGGAGTGAGAGATAGGACATTACGCATTCCATACACCAAGGGTAAGAGATGATGTAGGTTGGAACGTTGCCACAAGTTTTGGGGATAGAGAAGATAATCTACCCTGGTAAGGTGAATTATACATGGATGGTTTGTAAACACTAAGAGGAATGAGGTAGTTCCCTTATGAGGATGTTTTTATCATGAGCTATGTGGAACTTACAAGTTATACCAGGTTGAGTTTTGATCACCATGATGATGAAATCAGAAAGTGTTCTCAATGAATTTGGACTTAGAGTTGAGATGAGATGATACGTATTTAATGTTACCTAATACCTAAAGATATGAAGTGGTAATGAATGCTCTGGTTGAGATACATCTGACTTGAAGCTAGAAGAGGATGTGGTTTGGCTAACCCTAAGTTCGAAAAGGAGAGGTGTTTGGATAACACTCAGATGTAACAAGATACATTGAAAAGTTAAGGGTTGTTTGGTTAGCCAGTATAGTCCTTGATGCAATGAAAGGATGGTGGTAGAACCTCAGATGCACTTCTTTGGAAAAGAAGGTGATGAAACCCCGACTAGAGTGGTTTAAGGTTTCGGAGAAATCGATCTTGAGGAATCATATCATACATGAAATCATGATTGAAGATCACCATACTCCAGGGTAAATGGCAATAGTACTTTGGATGCTTAAGATGAAGTTGCATGTGGTTTATGGCCATGCAAGCCAGGAGGTAAAGGACGAACCCCAGTAACCCAGTGTATCGATTTAGAGGACAAGAGAGTCCCTGAGAGGGAATGAGAGCTCAACACTATGGATGTTGTGATAGATCTTCCCTGGACCGAGGAAGGTCGAGATGCAATATGGGGTATGGTAAATCGCCTTACCTAGATGATTTAAGAAAGAAAGAGTTCTGTCAAGGGACAGATCTAGTTGAACTACCCATGAGAGAGACGGTTCAACTACACCATGAAGCGGGTTCAAAGGTTCGTGAGTTTGACCTAAAGGTTCAATTCCATAAAGTGGAAGTAAGTACATGAAGAACTCAATGTTAGTATAGTTTATCACCCCTAACTATGGTTTGTATAGTCCAGACTAAAGGGTCTGATGAGGGCATGTGTGCTCGTTCAGGGTGATATCTAGATACAGTTCTTGTCCTATGAAAGATGTGACAATGACCACCATAGCCAGTATTGGGTTTTATATAAAGCTCCGTAAGGGAGGTTGTTTCGTTCACCACTTCAGTAAGGTGATGTTGGTGAAAGGACCACATGATGGTTAGAAAAGTACCACATGATGGTTAGAAAAAGGGACCCCAGTGAGTGTAGATGAAGTCACTTTGATTGTGCAAGGGCTGAAAGGAGTCTAGAGACAATGAGAGTCATGAGCAGATGCAAAGTAGACTGACATACAAGTTACTGTGGGAGAAAATGTGACATGAAAATCCGACCCCTCTAAGTTATAACTAAGAGAGCTGAGTCCCCGATACATGGGTCCATTAGAGATGGATGGGTGGAGAAGGTTAGGTTTGACCCTACCCCTCAGGATAGAGTAATGGGAGATGTTTTCCATGTGTCCAGTTTAGAGCGCTATGTGAGGTACCCCGACCATGTGCTAAGCAATGAACCTAGTGAGCCCCAAGGGAGGCTGAAATGGCCTGAGTCACCTATGTAGTTTATAGATGCCAGGATGAAAGAACTTAGAGAAAAGAATATGTGATAATAAAGGTTCTTTGGAAATTCCATGAGTATGGAAAAGCCACATAGGGGCCAATGATGGACATGGAAAAGTCTTATCCTGAATTATTTGTTTGCTTGTTTGAATTTTGAGGACAAAATTCCTATAAGAGGGGAAGGATGTTATAACCCCAATTTTTGGGTACAATTAGTGAGAAATGTGATTTCTCATATTAAATATAATTGAAAAAATAATGATATGATTTGTTTTGAATAAATGGATTCCTTTCACAATAGCCTTGATTGGTTGCTTTGTGGGCTGTATTGGCTATTGGGCCCAATAATAAGGAAATTCAAATAGTAAATGGATAATTGAATTTTTGAGAAAAGAAATATGTAGAAACCTCTAGAAGGCAAATCCAAAGAGGATTTCATGCCTCTTGGGTTCCTTGTGTAACAAGGAGACCAAGGTTGCAAAAAGAAGGTAATTAGAAAAGAAAATATTAATTAAGTATTTCTTTATTAAGAAAGAAATTGAAAATAATGATAAAATGTGGAAAATGAATGGAAAGAGGTATAAATGAGATTTCTTGGTCAGATTTCGTATCCATGAGGTTCCTAATAATAAAAGGAAGGCCAATGAGGAAAATAAAAGAGAAATAAAGAGAAAATACTAAAAAGGCAAAATAAGAGGATAATATAATGCATTATTAAGGAATTATGAAGTATTGTTAAAAAGAAAGTGATTTCTATTAAAGGAAATAGAATTTCGTGCCAATGGCTTAAAAAGCAAGAATCAAGAGAATAACAGGGATGATTTTCGAATTCCTACTTATAAAAATAATTGAGGAAATCCAAGGAATAAAGAAGGATTGCTTCACCTTGAAGGAAAATTAATCCTTGTTAGAAAGGGACTCTTTGAGTCGTGTATAAGACCTCATATGGCTTCGTTTCTCTTCCCTATATAAGGGGGGTGGAGTTCAAGGTCGAGTTCAGAGGGTTTTCACGCAGACATCCATCTCTTCCCCTTCTTCTTCATGTTCTTGGCAACCAAACCCTAACTAAAAGATATGGCATGAATCGGAAGCAGAAGGCGGCAAGAAGGAGTTGTTGAGTGGAGCCTGATGATCCCCAGAGCCAGAACATAGCTCCACCATCAAGGGCGAGCCATGACTTGCGTGCAGCCGCACCTACATGGTAGCAGCGGTGGCCACGCATGAAAGGTCAAGAGACCTTGCTTCAGCCGGTTATATCATGACCTGGGCGGTGCCCTAGGTGCGTCAGAGGTCAGGGGAGTCAGGTGGCCATCGGCGGCGGTCCGCGCACCCTAGGATGGAGGAGGAGACACCCGCAACTGATCTGCAAGCCGTCTGTGGGTTGCAGAGATGAGGAGCTTGTATCAGCCATCTTGGCCATGAACCACCGGCGTCCTCACCTGCACAGAGGTGCATTGGAGGTGGGGGAACTACCGTGGAGGTCGTCGGGGTCGGGGAAGATCAAGTTGGGCCGCGCCAACCCCAACTTCGGCGGAAGCACAGGGTTTCCGCGAGGAAGCAGAAAGGCGGGTGGCATTGAACAATTTTGTCCCTCTGAGCTGTGCGAGACCAAGGATTCACGTGAGGGCAAAATCAGGTTTTGATTATGTTTTAAACCGGCCGAGTCATGCAGCGAGCGCAGTGCATGGGACCGCTGACGTGTCAGCGTCCCATTGGTCCAAGTAAGCAGATTTTGTAAAATTTATATCTCTTTATTAGTAACTCGGAATATAGTGAAACTATATATCAAATTGCTCAGAAAAATGAGAGGAATCCAATAAAAATATGTTTAGAAGCTAATTCCTCTTTCTATTCGAAAAGTAGTGTAAATTATCATCTTGATTAATTTAAGATTAAGAAACCCTATTTTGAAATGATTAATGTGTTTAATAGGGTTTAATGGATCATTAGAGTTGATGTTAATCTGTTAAATGTAAAAAGGTACATAATGTTCAAAAAGGAAGAACTTTGCACATGATTAATCTAATTTAGAGTTTATATGCTTGAAATTGGAAAAGTACATAAAGTTATCATCTTTAATGATTTAACTAAGGAAAAACCCTTAGATTTGATGATAGATGGATAATTCAAGCTTATATTAACCTGTTGTTAATAAAAGTGAAAATAGGATTTAAAAGATGATCTTTTTATATAGTTGGTTTAATTTAGGGTTCTATGTACATGAATATGCCTTAATGGGATTAGAAACCCTAATTTATGTTGATATGAATTCTAATGGTTTTAATTGTACAAATCGACGTATAAAATAGAAATATGATGATTCAAAGATTAATTGAGTACCAAAGATATTTAATGTGAATTATTTGGATAATTAGTGTTTCCTAGTGTATAAAGTGGAAATAGTGATAAATAAGGTTCATATATGTGGGTGGAACTATAATGAAATGTGATTTGTCAATTTGAAAGAAACCGAAGATGATAATTAGCCTTAATGTTTTGGATATGACCTAAAAGGATAAAGATAATAGTTTTAGTGTAAAAGAAACATATTAGACTTAATTGACATTCAATTGTGCCTATGATGCAGAAATTAGGGTTTGTGAACTAAAAGAGCATTAAAAGTGATAAATGCATAATGAAGGCTAAAACCCTAATAAAACCCTAAAGTTGTCCTAGAAATCATAAGGTGGAATCCAAGTTGATCTTGAGGATGTTTTGAATAAAACAATGACACTTGAATGTTATGCATTATTTTTAGGATATTGTTGATTGCTTGTTAATTGTGTTGAATGTTAATGCATGGAGATCAAGTTACTATGGATCAAGTATGTGGTTACAATTATGAATAACCGCTTTAGTTTCCCGATGGATTATCGGATGTTTAATCGCATTGAATGCAACTAAACTGTTGAATATTTATTTATTTCTTGCAACTATAAAGTGACTAAGATTATCACATAAGATATGTGCCTACTAGCTCAGATCCCGATCCCCTCTGTGTCGTAATGGCTGACCTAGTACATGGATACCTAGAGGGTAGGTCCATCAGGTCATGAAAGACTTTGTCTGCCTGGAGGGTAGGTCCATCAAGTCACCTTTATAGAGGTACCATATAAGTCCTTACAGGGACAACACAGAGTTGTGGATGGGTATGGATTGAGTAGTTTGGCTTAAAACGTAATCTTGATTGTTAAATGATTAATTGAATGATTACATGGTTATCATAGTTGCATGATTATCTGTTTCCCCCACATACCAGCTTCGACTGACCGACGTTTTGTTTGTCGACGTTTTAGGGACAATGAAAAGAACAAACAGTAAAGTGGCACATGTTATACTAAAAGAGAATTAAAGAACAAGGAGGAACTAGTTAGTACAGTTCAGCTGAGGTTAGAAGTTTAGTTAGTTCCAAACTTTTCACAGGTATGCAAAGAAAAATTTTATTACCATTTTCAATATAGTCTGTTAGAATTTAATAATTGTTTATGGTTATATGTCAAACCTTTGATCTGGGATTAATGGGTGCGGCTCAACCTCTTGGTCTCCCTTAATTGGGGGTTATCGGGAGGTGGGGTCGTAACAATAGGATATGAGGCGGGGAGTTGTGATCAGTTGGGAGGAGTTTTGGTGCGAGTTTGTGAGCTGATACTTCCCGGATACATATTTGGATGAGAAGATCATGCAGTTTGAGAAGTTGTGCCAAGGATCAATGACCATCAATGAGTATGAAGCTAAGTTTATGGAGCTTTTGAGCATCTGTCTTCAAATGGAGGCAATAGATAAGGAGAGGATCCACAGGTTCAAGAAGGTCCTAAGTATAGAGTTGATGACAACAGTGTCTACTCTGGAGAACATGGAGAGGCTTGCTACCTTCATAGAGTTAGTGAGAAGGATCGAGTGGTCTGCTATAGAGAAGCATGAAGCAAATGCCTAAGAAGAGGCCAGCTCAGTTCCAAGGCCAATCTTATGGTAGCCTCAAGAAGGTGAGGTTTTTGTCACTACAGTCACAGCACATGTTGACCTTTTCTGAACTAAGATCAATTGTACAATCATAGTGGTCCCCGAGCAAGGGCAGAGGACATAGTTTTCCACTATCTAGAGCTTGTAGTGCATCATCACTATCAGTAACATGGCCATCTAGGCCATGGTCGGATGCTAAGACCCATTATAATTGTGGACAAACTAGACATACAAGGTTTTTTTCCCTGTAAAGGATGAGGAAATGACCCAGCAACCGAGGTAGTACCAACAAGGGTCGCAACAGCTATAGTTCAATAGTGGGGGTGGTAGAGGATATAGTCAGGCGCCACAGGTAGGATCTTCTAGGCAAGTAGGAAGATAACATGGATGACAACATGCGACAACTCGATTCTAGGCTATGAGTTAGCCGATGGGAGTGGTCAATCCATGGGTCATGACAAGTTAGACAGAACTCTTTCATTTTGATTTGTTTGGTTCTTCTTTTGTATATGTTTTAGTTTACCTGGGTGCAAGCACTCTTTTATCACTAGAGAGGTGCTAAATAGTTGTAATCTACATATTTGTAGTGGATCTGATAGTCTTCTCTTAGAAACCCCTCGGGTTGGTTCTTCTGAGTTGAGGGAGGTGTGTCCATCTTGCGTTCTTTCTTTTTTGGGACACAACATTCAAGTGGATCTTATGCCACTTGACATGCATGCATTCCATGTGATCCTAGGGATGGATACCTTAGATAAGTACAAGGTTGTTTTGGACTATAGTTCCAAGGTGGTGACATTTTGTGACGATGATGTTTTATGGATCTTCTAAGAAGATAGGAAGATTCTTCCTACGTGTTTGGTGTTGGTAGTGATAGTGGAGAGGTTGATGAGACAAGGTTGTGAAGCTTTTCTAGCTCATGTTGTGGATACCAAGGTGAGAGATCCTAGTATCTAGGAGGTACCAATGGTGTGAGAGCTTGAGGATGTCTTTCCTGAGGAATTTCCTGGTGTTCCCCCTCCTAGAGAGATTGATTTTGAGATCAATTTGGTTCTTGGAATGCAACCCATAACACATGAATTGTACATGATGGCACCGGTGAAGATGCAAGAGTTAAAGAAATAGTTGAAGGAGATGTTAGAGAAGGGCTTCATCAACCCAGTCACTTCCCCTTAGGGTGCTCCCATGTTGTTTGTGAAGAATAAGGATGGTTCCATGAGGTTGTGCATATATTACTGATACCTAAACAAGGTCATGATAAAGAACAAGTACCCATTGCTGAGAATAGATGATCGGTTTGATCCATTGAGAGGTGTCAGAAAGTTCTCCAAGATAGATCTAAGGTCAGGTTACCACCAGTTGAGGATCAAGGTGGATGACATACCCAAGCCAGCTTTAGGACTAGGTACAGTCATTATGAGTTTGTGGTTATGTTGTTTGGGTTGACAAACACGCCAACAAATTTATGTATTTGATGAACATGGTGTTCATGCCATACCTTTATGAATTCATGGTCATGTTTATAGAAGATATCTTGATATACTCCAAGGGCAACCAACAACATGAGAACACCTTTGCTAGGCGTTGATGACGTTGAGACAACACTAGTTGTATGACAAGCTCAATAAATGTGAGTTCTGGTTGACGGAGGTGTCCTTTCTTGAGCATGTTATATCTTCTAAGGGTGTCTGTGTAGACCCAAACAAGGTTCAGTTAGTGCTAGAGTGGGAGCAGCCCAAGACACTGACAAAAGTTCAAAGCTTCCAAGGCTTGTCAGGTTACTACAGGAGGTTCATCAAAAACTTTAGTTTTGTGGCGTTACCCCTAACCAAGTTGACAAGGAAAGGTGTTTTGTTTGTCTGGAATGACAAGTGTAAGGGTTCCTTTGAGCCGCTGAAGGAGAAGCTAACTAGTGCACCCATGTTAGTGCTGCTAAAGTAAGGGAAAGGTCATATCGTCTTCAATGATGTGTCAAAGAATGACTTGGGATGTGTGCTGATGCAGGACAAGAACATAATTTCTTTCTTTACGTGACAACTTAAAAAGAATGAGGAGAACTACCCAATGTATGATATAGAGCTTGAAATAGTGGTCCATGCCTTGAAGATATGGAGGCACAATCTGTATGGAGAGAAGTGTCAGATCTTCATCGCCCACAAGAACCTTCAGTATATCTTTTTGAAGCAAGAGATAAACTTGAGGCAGAGATGATGGATGGAGATGATCAAAGACTATGACTGCATGATAGACTACCATACAAAAAGGAGAATGTAGTGGAGAATACGTTGAGTTGGAAGGCATCTTCGCCATCATCTGCGGACAAGGCACAATTGTCAACTTTGGCATGTCACAGGTGAGATATGTTAGTGTATCTTTGCCAAATGAATGTGAAGTTAGTGGTGTCTCTGTAGGCATGCATGTTGGAACAGTTGTGAATGAAGCCTACCTTGAAGCAGCAGATCAGAGATGTGCAACAAAATGATTCTGCAATATAGAACATTAGGGTAGAGTTTGGTAGCAAGAAGTATGATGGCTTTCATGAGATAGAGGATGGGACAGTGTGCTATCATGGAAGGATATTGTTCCAAATGTTGATGACTTGAGGAAGATGGTTTTTGAGGAAGATCATTCCTTGATGTATGTGATGCATCCTGGTAGTACCAAGATGTATCATAACATGAAGGATCTATATTGGTGGCCTATTTTGAACTGTAATATTGCAGAGTTCATGGCTAGATGTCCATTCTTCCTGTAGGTCATGTTTGAGCATCAGAAAATGGTAGGAACTTTGCAACCTTTGTCAATACCATAGTGGAAATGGGATCATATCAGCATGGACTTTATGGTTGGTCTTCTTAGGATAGCCAAAGGTCATGATACCATCTGGGTGATTGTGGATAGATTTACCAAGTTAAATAACTTCTTTCCAGTCAAGATGACATATATAGTAGAGAAGTTAGCATAGATATACATGGATGAGATAGTCTTCTTGCATGGTATTCCTGTTACCATAGTGTCTGATAAAGGTTCGCAGTTCATCAATCATTTTTGGGAACATCTACATACAGTGATGGAGACACAACTGAGGTTCAATACAACTTTCCACCTGCATGCAAATGGTTAGTCTTAAAGGACCATATAGACTTTGGAAGATCTTTTGAGGGCTTGTGTCATGCAGTTTCTTGGTAGTTGGTATGTGCACATGAGTTTGATAGAGTTCGCCTTCAACAACAACTATTAGAGGAGATTAGATATGGCACCATATGAGGTTTTGTATGGGAGGCATTTTCATTCACCGCTATGTTGGTATGAGGTAGGTGAGTATCAACTTTTAAGTCCTGAGTTAGTGCAACACACTACATAGAAGATTAAGGTAATACATCAGTAGTTGAAGGAGTCCATGACATATAGAAGTTGTATTCCGACAACTTTCACAGACTACTTGAGTTCCAAGTGGGAGACAGAGTGCACCTCAAGGTTTTTCCTTAGAAAGGTGTGTTAGGGTTTGGTAAGAAGTGTAAGTTGGATCCTAGGTATATGGGACCTTACCCTATTATGAAACATGTTGGGAAGGTGGCATACAAGATCAAGTTACCACCAAAGTAGCATCACATCTTCCATGTAATCATGTTGAGGAAGTCTCTTCCAGATATAAAGCAGGTGTTGCAGCAGTGGAGGTTGAGTTGGAAGAAGATGTGTCTTATGTTGAGGGTCCTATATTGATCCTAGATGGGAGGGTGAAGAAGCTAAAGAAGAAGAAGATAGTCTTAGTTAAGGTTTTGTGGAATCACCATGGTGTGGATGAAGCCATGTGAGATTTAGCGGATGAGATTTAAAGGAAGTACCCATCTTTGTTCACGTAGGATTTCGGGGGCGAAATCCTTTTTAGGGGATTATGGTTGTAAGACCCCTGACCTTTCTTAGTGGTTGAACATGGTTTCTTACCTTCATTAAGTTCTTAAATTCTTAATCTAACACCAATATATGTTTTGATATCATGTGACAAGATTAAGCAGTTTGGACACTGTTTGAGCAAGTTATGCAATTATATGCTTGTTTTGGACTTTTCTAAAATTTGCTATATCTGAGGTTTTTCTTACAATTTTTCACATGCTTTATGTTCCTTACATGTTTTAATATCATTCTTGAGTTATTTGTAGCTTGGGGCACCTAGATGTACCTTGTCTTGATGGTGACATCTATCTAGGGCAAGGTAGGGTTTTTCTCTTGAGAGGCCATCAACCGATGGTTCCCCATGCATGGATGACAGCTGGTGGTCATCCTTAGGTGGGGTAATTGATGGTGATCTCTATAGGTGGTAGGTCAATGGTCTTGTCTCTTGGGGTCCCTTGGACAGATGGTTTTCTTGGAAGGGGGTGATCAATTGATGGTTTTCCACCTAGTGACCTAGGGTTTCAAGAACTGATGGTCACCAAGTGGTGAAACTCGATGGTCACCCTGGGAGGGTCAAAATCTTATGGAATTGCATACTCCACAACCTGTTGATAACATCCCATTTTCTACACTTTTTGCATGTGTTTTATGCCTATCCTAACATACCTTTTATAGACTTTTCCCCCTTATTTTAGTACTTTATACCAAAAATCTCAATTGCACACCTCTTCAACCTTTGTAGGGTCATACCAAGACACTGTTGTGGTTAGCACCTGGACTACAACTCATCGACGAATAAAGACCCCCCTCCTCCGTGTGGTCAAAGCCCTCATCTTCATCTCTATGCCCCGTGACCGCGGTGCTTCCCTTCAGTCGTGGCCTACAACAACACCTATATATAGGCCACCCACCTTGACTTATCACATCATCATATCATCAAGGACCACGAAATGATTCCAAATTCCATAGTCACTCACATTCATAGGATCAGTCTGGTATCTCTAAAGGCAGAAGCTGGAGGAGAGAGAAGACCGATCACCCTCTTCCTCAAAAGAAGGAGAAGCCTCCACATTGCCCATTCTAGATCTAGATTCAAAGGAGTATATTGGTGTATTGCCATCTTCCCTCTCCATCTAGATCTATCATCTCCGTTATGTCGTACCCACCCCCCTCTTCATGGTTGTGATGTATCTATCATTTTGTAATGTTGTTATGTTGCCTGTTAACATGTGTGGCTAAACACTTAACTTGGGTTGGGAGTAGCCACTAAGGCTCTCCCAACATGTACATTCTTTCTTCCCTTTGAATTTATATACTCTTATCAAGATTATCTCCACATGCTTGTTCTTAATGCTTCACTTGTATGCTTAGCTACCATCTTGTGATGTTCGATCGTTTGTACCTCAAAAGAGTAGTATCTTCTTTATCTAGTGTTATGGAGTAGTATGAATGCAAGAGAATGTTGGAATGCTAAAGCTTACGACCGCATGGTTTGTTTTATGGGTGTAAGGTGGTTATCTTGAGACAGAGGCCACCTTAGATCCTAGATCTATCCTTATCTCGAGAGAGGAGGGAATAGACATTTTTATGACTAATTGTAATCTTGATAGGAGTATACGAAGGGCGTGAGTTTTTCATGTTGGTGAGAGACCTTAGTAGGTGAAACTTGATCTGAGTTTCCCTTCCATATCTTTGTTCCCTATAGTTCATAATCATTTTTCTCTTGTTGTGATTTTCTTTCCTTTAACTTTCTTTGTTTTGGCTTAATAACCTTCGTTCCTTTGGGAATAATCTTTTTAAAACCATATGTATGTCCTATGTGTATGAGTGTGAGACCTTGTGTACTTAACACCTATCAACCTTGTCTATATGGTTCGACCCCAATTACTACTTCAGACCCCATATAATAGTTGTGGGGGCTTGAGTGTCAGGTTATAATCTTAAAAGTCTGACTACTTCAGATCCACTCCATTTTGGATGCGTGATTTAGGTTAGTCAACTTGTTGGCATCGTTTCTCGGACAAGGTAAAATGGCATCTTTAAGATCTTGAGTCCACTCACTATACTCCCGTGCCTCAAGCTTAGTAATAAGCCTGACTACACAGAAACCTTAAAAATGCTACCCCGCGATTACGTAGAATAGTTCATTTTAACACATCTAATTTCTTAACTCGACTGTACAACCTATTTAGGGAACCCATAGGGAAGCAAATCTGTTTGATTTTTCACCTTAACCTCAAGTCACCATGCCGCCTCATGTGGACGATAGTCTTATTGGGGATGATCAAAATGCAAGAGTTCAACATGACCCCCCATCACATGAGATGGATGAAGATAGAGATGAACGTCACTTAGATGGTCATCACCATGAGGAAGAATGATGTGATGAAGAATGATGTCACCATCACTGTAGAAGGCACCAACACAATCACTGTGAGGATAAACGTGAGCATGACGACTAGAACAATGAGAACGAAGATGATGAAGAAGGAAAACTCTTAGAGAATTGGCTGGAACTAGATCCAATGAATCCAGATGCCCAATTGTCATCTCGCACTTCAATGCAGTGAACTTTGAATTGAAACCAGCTATAATCTCAATGATCCAGAACAAACCTTTTCGTGGAAATTCAAGGAGCGAAAATTTGTGCCAGCACCTTGATGCCTTCAAAAACTTATGTGATACCATTAAGACAAGGGGAGTCACTCAAGAAGTGATATATTTTAAGGGATTTAATTTATCCCTTGAAGATAAGGCTCTATCATGGTACCTCAACCTACCCCACCAATCCATAGATGGATGAAGACCCCTTGCAGATGCCTTTGTTACTAAATTTTATCTTGCTGAGAGAACTATTTGTAATATGTAGAAGATTGCTTCTTTTGTGCAAAAATTGAGAGAGAACCTTCACGAGGCATTGGAACACTCTCAAGAATACCAGAGAGATTGCCCTCACCAGAACTACCGTAAGGGGTTCCTGGTGACCACCTTTTACAATGGGCTAACACCCACCAAGATAACTTCACTGAACACAACTGCAGGGAGTGACTTTCTTTGGAAGAAACCGAGCATAACTATGAAGATAATTGATAACATGGCTGCATTGCAAGCGGGCATGGATTATGACAGAAATGATAGAGGATTAGTGAATAAAGCAGGATATGAAGGACCATCAATTGAAGCCAAAGCCTTGGAGACTATTACAGCCCAAATTTAGAAAATAGCCACCAATGTCAAATAGTTAAAAGACATTGGGGCCAAGGGCAAGAAACACACAAAGAAAGCCATGAAATGCATCACCTTTGGAGAAGGACATGGAATTGAGAATTGTATCTATACCCGACCAGAGGAGAGCAAAGAAAGTGAAAGTGAAGAAGAAACTGAGAATGTCTCCTATGTTAATTTAAAATGACAAGATCATCATGGGTTTAACTATGGCAACAAGGAATCTATAGAAAATGCACATCAACTGAGTAATTCGTCTAAATCTCCTCCAATATTTGAGAACAAAGGAGGGATGACTCAATACACTAAGACGACTAATTATCAGACAAATAAGAGCAGCTACTAAAGTTAGAATAAAAATGTGAGTCAGCAAGGGTAAGGACAAGGCCTAGGGCCGAGTCAAGCCAAAGACAACAACCAAACTGACATGATCGCTCAACTATTTGACTTCATGAAAAGGTAAGCTTTTTTGAATGACCAACTTGCTCAAATTGATATCACCAATTTAGGAGTGCTAATTACAAGATTCGCAGTGAACCAAAGCGGGGCAACGCATCGGCTGGATGATCAGGTAAACCTTTAGGCGATCAGAGGCTGTTGGCAGTGCGCCGCCGCCATCTCACCCCGGCCAGGCACCCCGCCTACCGGGGGCCACCCCCTGTCTGTCTCTAAACCCTAGACGAAGATGCTTCCATCACCGCTGCTTCGCAGAGTGACCAGAAAAAGCCTGAGGGGATCGCAAGCGCAACAGGCGGTTGCGGAAAGAAGGAATAACATGATGGCGTCAGCCGTCCCGACGGAGGAAATCCTACCAGACGTTCGGGTTGTGCTGGGCAATATCGACGAGGAGGATCGTCCAAACATGCAGGCGCCTAGGGTTTTGACGGAGGCTGGGCAGACGAACAGAGGACCGGACGTGCATGATCCAGCTGGGGCGGAGGACCAGACGTCGGCTAGGGCAACCGAGAAGCATGCAGGCAATCCAATAACATCTCCGGATCAGCAGGCGAGTCCAGGGTCTTCTCCGGGGGAGGGAGATAATACGTCGTAGATGGCGGTGGAGAAACCTAAGAAAGTGGCCGGAAATCGGGGTCCTACCCCTAGGTCAGGACCGGAGAACGCAAGGTCGGGACCGGAGATCGCAATAAGAAAGATGCCGATGTTTAATATCCCACATGATACATGCTTCCGCTGTATGGGTCGTGGACACTGGCAGTCGCAGTGCAGAAGAAGAAAAGTTTGTTATAGATGCAGACGACCGGGTCACCTTGCTGCGAGGTGCAATCAACATGCCATGCAAGCCAGGCCACCACCAGACATCCATTCTAGGAATGTATTCCCACCATTACCCACGGGGATCCCGGCGAGGGGTGCTCCTCAACATGTTTCGAAGAGGATCTCGATCGATGTTGGACCAGATGATGAGATGAGGAAGAGAAAGATCTCGGCCCTAGAGAGAGCAGTAGAAATTTCTTGGCAGCATGGAGTAGCTTGGAAAGAGGTCGGTCCTTTTATGCACCACAGTTGGCCTAGTGCAGCGGATATCTACAGGTTTGAAGAAAGGAAAGCCATATCATTCTTCTCGTGCGAGCAGGAGGCCAAGGAGATGGTGATGAAAGGTCTACAAAATATTGGTGGTCGACAAATGAAGCTGAGGCATATGATTGAAGGGGAAAATCATCAAAGTAAGGAGGAGTTCTAGTTCTGGATAGCTGATCTACCGCTTACTTGTCGGGATGACGAAACGCTGAAAAGGATAGTATCGAAGTTTGGAGATCTTGTGCATATTTCTGATTGGCAGAAGGAAAAAGATGACCTGTCTGGGCTCCTTATTTTAGTGGAAGCTTTTAGTGAAGACATCCCTCAGTTCGTATCGCTCACGTACGGGCATAGAAGGACATCGGTTCATTTATGTATGCTGGCTAGGGGGCCGGTGCGTGCAGGTACTACACAACTTACAGAAGTCAGTGTTGATTCTGGGATTCCTTTGGAGGCTCTTAGATTACCGGAGACACGGCCAGATTCATCAGCTATGGTGCTTGCAAACCCGGGGCCATCAGTACCTACTAAAAGACAGCAACAGCAAGGGGTTCACAATTCACAGGTTCATAAAACCCGAGAACAAAGAAGGATGGTGATAGACAGAGAAGGAAGTAGAAGATACTTATCCAATAAGCGCCTTGAAGATATCATTCTCATGGAGGACGAGAGATATAATGCATACAGAAGAAGGGAAGGTAGAAGCCAGTCTAGATCGGGGAGACATACATGTGTACCTCATCTTCATAGAAGGAATTTTTCAAGAGGAATACAATCCGATTGGGACAGTGATACGTTTGATATGTGCTGGTCAGAGCATGAGGGAGGATACAGTCTATGACTTGGCTGGTTAGAGAGGGACTAGCGTGCAAATATTTTTATGGACTGTAAGTCGCTATTCTGGAATATTAGAGGGGCATCCAATAATCCTACAAGGAGAGTTTTGAGAAAATTATGCATCCGGTACAAACCTGGAGTGGTATGTTTATTTGAGCCTTTTCTTTGTGCTAAACAAGCTGTGGAGTTGTTGGATATTGTTAAACTCGATTGGGCTGTCGATAATCAGGATGTAGATGGGAAAATATGGTTCTATGCTGATAAAGATATGAATCCTAGCATTTTCAGAAGTCATAGGCAGCACTTGACGGTCAGTCTGGATACTAATGAAGGTTCGAAAATATTTGTTACGGCTATCTACGCTAGTTGTGACAGTACAGAGAGAAGAACGCTATGGAATGATCTTCTGATGATGGCTGAAATTATAGGGGATGAAGGATGGACTATTGCAGGGGATTTTAATGTGGTGAGGCACCCTAGGGAGAGAAGGGGTGGAAACCAACCTGGGTTTCAAGACATGATGGATTTTAATTCTTTAATATTAGATGCAACTCTGGAAGAAATACCATTTGAAGGCAGTCAATATACATGGGTGAATAAGCAGGTTCTCACACCGACAATTTGACAGAGAATTGATTGAGTTCTTGTCAATGGAGCATGGATGTTGAAGAGGCCTGCGACTAGATCTATTCATCTTACTAGAGCGAGGGTGTCAGACCATTGCCCAGTTATGATGGTTCCCGGTTCTTGGACAACGGAAAAAAAGAAGCTGCACTTCTCTTTTATGAAGACCTGGCTCGAGCATGAGGACTGCATGAATATTATCGAGCAGGCTTGGAATGATCCTATATACGGTCATCCTTCTGTGGTTTTCTGCCTTAAGCTCAAAAAGTTTCATGAGGCTCTTCGTAGGTGGAGCAAGGACACTTTTGGTGCTAACAGACAACACATTCTTGATTTGGAAGACGTGGTTTTCATAACACAATTGGCTTTTGATGAAAATCTGACTCTGTTAATGAGCTTAACTTGAGAGAGGCGAAAAGTGAGTTACAATACCTTATGGACCAGGAGGAGAAGACATGGAAGGAGAAATCTCGGATAATCTGGCTTCAAGATGGGGAAAGAAACACCAAGTTTTATCATGCAACTATTAAGGTGAGAAGGAAAAGAAGAAGGATCAGTCAGGTGATTTTGTTAGACGGCACTCAGGTTACAGATCCTAAGCAAATGGCAGAGATGGCAGCTGATCATTACAGGCTCTTTTACAATGAGGCAACAGATACAGATGCAAATGAGCTGGATGGTTTCATAAATTCGATCCCGGAGATGGTCTCACTTGATGAAAATTTCACTATCATAGCGACTCCACAGGAAGAGGAAATCAAAGAGGTGATGTTAAAGATGGATGCAACAGCAGCCCCGGGACCGGATGGATTCACCCTCCCTTTCTTTACAGTGGCATGGTCTATCATTAGATTTGAATTCATGGACTTGGCGAGAAGCTTCTTCAGCGGACAGGGTTGCTTCAGGGGTCTCTTTTGCTGCAGAATTCTACTTATTCCAAAGAATGATGAGTCTAGAAGAATATCGGAGGATTTCAGACCAATATCCATTGAGAATGTTGCTCTTTGTATTCTTGCAAGGATACTCAGTGAGATATTTGCTCCTATTATGCCACGCCTGATTTCCAAGAACCAAGGAGCCTTTGTGAAAGGTACGGATATATCTCATCACATCCGGTTAGCTAAGGAGGTTATGCATGATATCAATAGAGGCAGAGACGTTCCTAATGTGATATTAAAATATGATATGTCGAGGGCGTACGATAGAGTAACTTGGTCCACGCTGGGGAAGTCTTGGAGAAGTTCAACTTTACAGAGGAGGTTATCAAGTTATGTCTTAGCTTTTTTGCAAATACGTGGGCAACGGTGACTATAGGTGAGGAAACGACTGGATTCTTTCAGATGAGCAGAGGATTAAAGCAAGGAAGTGCGATTTCTCCATTCCTTTTCATACTGTTTGAGGAAATGCTATGTAGAAGATTCCTAAGGTTATATGAAGAAGGGGCCATCTCAAAATTCCAGGTGCGTGGGGAGGCAGTGCCTCCGGTCATTCTTCTCTATGCAGATGATATTGTGGTCTTTTTCACAGCGGACCAAGAATCTTTGGATGTGGTTAGTAATACCTTTGATGCATACGAAAGAGCAACTGGGAAGAGAATAAATGAAGCTAAATCTACATGCGTTGTAGGAGGCAAGGACCTGTTGTTAGCTCATGAGGTAGGTGTGTCCCTGGGAGTGAGTGCTGCTACAGAATCTTTGAAATATCTGGGCATACCGATCAAGAAAGGTTTGATGAGACTATCCGATTTTGAGTTCCTAATGAGCAAGATAAATGAAAAGATTGCTACGTGTAAGTCTAGACTCTTATCTTTTGCGGGGAGGAGGATGTTGATTGCACATGTTCTAGCATCCATACCAGTATACATGGCGGCAGCGGTGGGTATTCTTGCTGGGATAGTAGCGCGGATTGAAGATAAACTATCCAGATTCCTGTGGAGTGATAGGGAGGATCATCACAGGAAGGCATGGATTGGATGGCACAGGGTGGCTAGACCATTTTCTTTGGGCGGGTTGGGAATTCCCATGCTACAGTCGATCATTGAGGCCTTTATTACAAAAGCATGCTGGGAGGTTCTAACAAAGGACTCCATATGGGCATCTTTCTGCAGAAGTAAATACACAAACGTGGCAGGAGGACGAGATAATCTATATCCTGGTACCTTGAGGAGAGGATTACTACCTTCACCTTTCTGGAAGAGATTGTGGGACATGTTTCCTCGCATGTTTCCTTTGTGTAGATGGGTGGTTGGTAATGGAGAGTTATCCTTCTAGGATTCATGGTGGTGCGAGAAATGCCTGGCTGATCATGCGATTATACCCAGTGACAGAAGACACCTGTTCTTGGTGAAAGATTTTTGGATAGAAGGATATGGATGGGATTGGGATTCGCTTAGCCTGATATTGGATGAGGAAGGAATACAGATGATACGGGATGCAGATATATGGATATCTAACGTGGAAAACAAGCTAGTGTGGAGTCCTGAGAAGAGTGGCAGATTTTCTATGAGTTCAGCCAAGCGGATGATGATGCATAATGAAAAGGAAGGTCCAGACGGCCTTGGGAGGATATGGAAAGCTGGGTATCCGAAAGAGGCAGCGTTCATATGGAAAGCGGCTAGAGGAGCAATTCCCACAGACAATAACATAAGGCTCAGATGTGGTATCCCTCTTGCATCTAGATGTTGTTGCTGTTTTGAATCCCAGGAGGAAGATATGGGTCACTTGCTTTTCCAGGGGCAGACCGCCCAGTTCTTTTGGAGGAAATTCGATGAGATGATTGATATGGAGGCACCTTTCGACATGAGATCTCTTCTTGATAGGTGTGCGTTGGCAAAAAAGAAGAGCATAGCTGAATGGTTGGCGGGTAATCTAGCTATCTTA
Organism: Alisma plantago-aquatica; assembly: GCA_963693085.1. Taxonomy (NCBI): domain Eukaryota; kingdom Viridiplantae; phylum Streptophyta; class Magnoliopsida; order Alismatales; family Alismataceae; genus Alisma; species Alisma plantago-aquatica. The sequence goes on along the minus strand of OY856414.1, from coordinate 422,926,826 downwards.
ATACCACATAGCATATGGCGCATTAGATGTGGAGTTAAATATGATGGTAATATGATATCGCTCAGCCATGAATGGAATTATATCTTGAGAATCCTAAACCATCACATGAAGAGGTATGCGTTTCCTATTGCTATGGAGAATAAAATATATGACATGATGGAATTGTTGGGCGTGAAAGAACCAAGGACAGCTATGAAGGAAATTGTTTTGCTGCAATGGGAGAAGCCAGATCTACATAACCTTAAAATGAACATCATGATTGGGAGGGACAAAGATGAAAACGGTACATATAAAAGATGGGCAGCTGGTGTCATCCGTAATCACAATGCAAATATCTGTCTTGTGTTCCGAGCTTGGATCAAGAGCTCTGACTACTTCCTTGCGTATATGCAAGCATCCACCATTGGTTTGAAGTTAGCTGGTGACCACGCTTTGAACATCTCGAGCATTGAGGTTGACGACTCCTTTACATATGAGGTACTGTGGCATGGAGGTAGAGAGCCGTGGCGGACAACATCTTTTGTTAGGGAGCTCAGAGAAGAGATTGCATCTTCCATGATTTCTGGTTCGCTAGTTTACAAGGTTATCAACTCGATACCTCATGAATTAGGCAGGTGGGGGAGGAGAACGCAGGAATTATTAGTCTCTTAGGATGTTTCTAATATGCCGATGAGAATTAGGGGCATGGATCTGATGGAGAAAAGAAATACTCCCTACGTGGTCCTAAAGAAGACAGCTGTTGGAGGTGAGGATGAGAGATATTAGAGCGTGTCCTTTGTTTTTTGTCTGCTATAGTCTTTTTTTGAGGGTCGTTTGATTGTGGGATAATGGGATATTACCCGAGTTTTAAGTACGGGAGATGTAATTTTTGCTGTGATTTAGCCCACAAGAGGGGTGTGGGATGAATAAAAGCGACCCCTGGCTTAACAAAAAAAAAGAGTGCTAATTACAATGCAAACTCAAATGGCAGACATGCAAACTTACCAAAGGCAGATTGATCAACAACTTGCACAACTAGATGAACTCATGAAAAATCCATCGGGGAAGATCTCATCAAATACTAAGACTGCAAAAATGGCCACTCTTTGATCTGGGAGAATTTTGGGAACTACTAACACTAACAACACCAAAGTAGGATGAAGCCGTATTAATCAACAATATGGGAATGATAAAGCAATGGAAGAATTGAAAGGGAAAGAAAAAGCCGTAAGTGGCAAGGAAGAAGGGAACCATGAAAAGAAGAAGGAACAAGAGGAAAAGAACTCAGATCCTATAGGAGAAGTCCTTTCGAAGAAAAACCCCTACACCCCAAGTGTTCCTTTCCCCTACAAACTGATCAAGGCACACTTGAAGAAGAGGTACGAAAAGTTTATGGAAGCCGTAACGATGCTACACTTGGATGTACCCTTTCTCGATGCAATTGAAGAAATGCCGACATATGCAAAATTCTTTAAAGACTTGTTCACGAAGAGAAGGTGAGGAGACCACATCGAGATTGTTCAATTGGTGAAAATGTCAAATGCCTTTGTTTAAGATGAGTTACCAGCCAAGAAGAGGGACCCTGGGGCATTCAATTCTATGTCAAAGACAATGTGGAGAGGAAGGGGTTAGCTGACTTGGGAGTGAGCTATAGTCTAATTCCCTTAACTCTAGCACAAAGGCTTGGGCTGACATACATGGTGAAGATGGAGATGAGAATTGAATTGGCCGATCACACCTTTACAAAACCTATAGGAATAGTTGAAGATGTTCTGATACGGGTCAGGTAATTCTTCATACCATGTGATATAGTAGTAATAGACATAGTCGAGGACTCTAAATGCCCAATGATATTTGGGAGGCCTTTCCTCGCAACATGGAGAGCCTTAATAGATGTAGCAGAAGGAGTCATCACCTTGTGAGTGGGAGATGAACACCTCAATTTTTTGGTACAAGACGCCATGAGGGGACCTTCTATCTCTGAGTCAGTCTACTTCATGGATAGCTACAATAAATATTATGAAGTGGTACAAAAGGACAAGGCAATTGTTGATCCCCTCATGCAAGCCTTGAATAGTCAGGACCCTACAATGGGAGGATGAGGGGTTGTAGAGATCTTGGACTACCTGAATCAACCTAAAGAGGAATTCAACGATGATAAAGAGATATTCAAGACCGTGAAGTACACTTTGCTAGAGCAAACACCTAAGGATAAAAAAGCACCAAAGACAAAACTAGAATTGAAACCACTTCCAGAGGGGTTGAAATATGAATTCCTAGACAAAGAAGAGAGGAATCCAGTGATCGTTACTTCCAACTTAATAGATGACTAGCTGGAGAAGTTGCTAAAGAAGCTCAGGCTACATAGAAAGGCTATAGGGTATTATGTAGAAGACATTAGAGGCCTTAACCTGGCCCTATGAATGAACATAATTTGTCTTGAAGAAACAACTAATCCTTTAGCTCAACCACATAGAAATATAAACAAAATGCTAAAGGAAGTCGTAAAGAAGGAAGTTATAAATATGTGAGATGATGGAATCATCTACCCAATAAGTGACAACAAATGGGTTAGCCCCATCCACGTGGTTCCTAAGAAGGGATGGATGACAATGTTATGAGGAGAAGATGGAGATGAAGTAGCAACAAGGACAGTGACAGGTTGGCGTATGTGCATTGACTACCACAAGCTGAATACCACTACCAAAAAGGATCACTTCCCTCTACCCTTTATAGACCGGGTCCTAGATAGACTAGCTCACCATGTATACTTTTGTTTTCTGGATAAATATTTGGAATGATCAAGTACCGATTCATCCCGTCGATCAATAAAATATGACTTTCACTTGCATTTATGGCACTTATGCCTTCATAAGGATGTCGTTTGGTTTGTGTAACACACCAGCAACTTTCCAGCGATGTATGATATCTATGTTTTCAGACTTTCTGGAAGACATAGTAGAAGTCTTCATGGATGACTTCTCTATATATGGAATAGATTTTGAAGCATTCCTAAGAAACCTATCTTTAGTATTGTAGCACTGTGAAGAAAAACACCTTGTCCTAAACTGGGAGAGTTTCCACTTCATGGTTCAAGATGGTATTGTGCTAGACCATAAGGTTTCCAAGAAAGGAATTGAAGTGGATTTCAGTAAGATTGAAGACATATCCAAACTCCCACTACCAAAGTTGGTCATAGGAGTATGAAGTTTCTTACGACATGCACGATATTATAGAAGATTCATAAAAGATGTCTCTAAGATTGCCAAACCACTTTCGAATCTACTAATTAAAAATGTTGAGTTTGAATTCACCAGTGAATGTCTAGATGCCTTCAATACCCTTAAAAGGGAATTAAAGACATCACCAATCCTACAAGCACCAAATTGGAAGCTACCTTTCGAAATCTTGTGCGATGCCAGTGATTATGCCATCAAGGTGGTCCTTGGACAAAAGAAAAATAAGAGACATCATGTTACTTGTTATGCAAGAAGGACCTTAGATGAAGCCTAAGTAAACTACACTACAATTGAAAAATAAATGTTGTCTATCATGTTTTCTTTTGATAAGTTCAGATCATACCTGGTAGGATCAAATGTAAAGGTGTACACTAATCACAAGGTGATAAAATAACTTATGTAGAAAAAGGACACAAAGCCATGACTTTTGTGATGGGATTTGTTACTATAATAATTTGACCACGAGATCATTGACGAAAAGGGAATAGAAAATGTGGTGGCTGACCACCTGTCGAGGATAATTTTTGACAAAGAAAACCAATTGCCAGTGAATTACAACTATGCAGATAAAGATATTTTGATAGCTCAATCGGAAGAGAAGAGGCTGCCTTGGTTCACAGACATTTGTAATTATCTAGCATGTAGACAACTTCTACCGGAGATAACATATAATTAGAAGAAGAAGTTATTCTCTAAGCTGAAAAATTACTATTGGGATGACCCACTATTGTTCAAGAGGTTCTCTAACAACTTATATCATCGATGCATACTAGAAGAAGAAGTATCGTTAATCCTCAAGGAATGCCACTCATCACCTTACGACGGACACCATGGAGGAGAAATGACAGCTGCAAAGGTTTTGCAATCAGGATTTTACTGGCCAACTCTCTTCAAGGATGCTGCATCATTTGTCAAAACATGCAACCAATGTCAACTTACAAGAAACATTAATAGAAGGAAAGAGATGACCATGGCAGATTGGGTGGAAGTAAAAATCTTCAATGTATGTGGGTTCGATTACATGGGACCCTTTCTGTCATCAAAAGGGAACCAGTATATACTTGTTGTTGTCGATTACATCTCCAAATGGGTTGAGGTTGTCGCCACCCAAACCTATGACTCCAAAGTGGTCATTAAGCTATTCGAGAAAACTATCTTCCCACACTTCAAAGTTCGATGCCTATTATAAGTGACAGAGGGCCGCACTTTGGTGAAATGCAGTTTGAAGCCCTATTTAGAAAGTATGGGGTGAAAATAAGGTTGCAACGCCATATCTCCCCCAAATGTCAGGGCAGGTTGAAGTATCAAATAGGTAGATTAAATAGATACTAGAGAAAACTATCAGTCGTACAAGGAAGGACTGGTCCATGAAACTTGATGATACACTTTGAGATTACCACACAACATATAAGACACCTATAGGTACAAAACCCTACAGGTTAATTTATGGGAAGTCATGTCATCTACTTGTCGAACTCGAGCACAGAGCCCTGTGGGCTATCAAGTTTTTGAATATGGACATCAATAAGGCTGGTCAGAAAAGATTCCTTCAACTCCAGGAGATCGAAGAGTTGAGACTACACACTTATGAGAACACAAGGATTTATAAGTAGAGAACAAAGGTGTGGGATCCAACTTATAAAACATGAGATAAACTAAGCAGAAGCGATTAAATAGCAGCAGAATATTGAAAATTAAAACTTTTTGGATAAAAGATCTTGAAACCATAAAACTCCTTTATAAGAAACAAGATGAACAATTTACATCATTGTAAAATCACCTCTCGAGTGATTATATACATCCAGATACAAAATCTCAAGACTAAAAACCAAAAATCTCAGACCTATTGACTCCTAGGACCTGAGAGTACAAAGACGACATAAGACAAACTAACTACAAGACTCAGCAGTCAGTATCTCCACCTGAGATTCACTGTTGCCCCTGGTGTTGTTGTTGATACTGCTCACCCTCAGATTGGTTTCTTCATCCTCGATGTCCACCTAAAAAGTTGAAATCTTCGGGGTGAGACAATTTTAAATAATTGTCCCAGTGAGAGTTATAACTCTCCTCCAGAAGCTTTGTTATAGCAAGTAAAGAATAACATAAGCAAAGTAACTTAGATCATTCAACAACATGTTTGATAATAAGTAAAGCCTCTTTTACATAAGCAATCACTTCATTAAAGCTTATGAAGAACATGTATAATAACTACATGAACAGACTATTAATATAAACAATGTAACATCAATCATTATTTCCCATAGTTCAACCTAAGCAGATATGCTACGCGGTGGATTATGTTTTACAAACATTATTATGCCCTGCGGAGATGAGGTATACCGCTCATACTCCAACCGATCACTACTAAGTCGCATTGGTATCATACCTAGGTCATCAAAAGAGCCGGATTCTTATGACCTCATCTTCCTCATTCAGTGTGAGGATCAACATGCAGGACATCTAGTGTCTCTGCTACTATATCTTACCAGGGTATTCTGGCACTTCTCTATTAGAGTCACAGTGGCATTCTGTACTCTCTTCGCCATCGAAAGATCTCTTGTTTATCTCTCATCGATGCGGCATCAAAGATTCCCTCGGGAGAATAGTGATACATCACCCCGACATAAACATATAGTGAAGGGTTGATAGATTAAGATACATCTACTTCAACTCCTACACTAGGATGTAAGGATATTCACATCCATATTCCCCCACATACTCAAAAGTATGTGATCCTGGAGTTCCCTTAGGAAAACATGTTTCACCATCATTTAGCTTCTAACAATGATAGATCTATGATCAGGGCTCTACATTATATGATTATACTTGATTAGTTAGGTACATTTCAACATTCTTTTATCATCAAGCATGTTCTCAAACATTTAAGTATTTAAGACACTGCGATATAAGAAGAATACTAAATGTATTAAGCTTAACTCACATCAGTTATCATATGGATATCAATTTTTTCAATCATTCCATCACAAGTCATCTAATCAGCATGACCTTGATGTTACTCATGGCTCTTACAGCCCATCAATCTCATATGATGCCTTTTGATCTAGACAACATATCATGTTACTATTCATAAAGCTAACAACATTCCTTTAATGAATATGATATCATAACCCTTACCTGGCTATGACCATTCTTTTATAAGAACCTACATGGTTAATTCAATTGACAACAATAAACAATGTATTTCCAGATCAGTCAATTTATAAAGCAGAACTAAACTTTCATTTCAAGGTTTGTACCTTCATGCCTTTATTAAGTCTAGGTTCCCTTATTTACATCAATTAGGGTTATCTAATCCCTTTCATTATGATTAGGAATAATGATTCCTCATCTCATACTTTAATCATGAAGATTCATGCTTAAAAGCATAACCTGGAATTAGGGTTTATTGTTCATTTCAACACATCACCCTCAATTAGGGTTTACTATTCACATTACATGTTATTACCCTAGAATTAGGGTTTACTATTCACTTCATAGTGGATTGAGCTCATAGCATCATCTTGTATGAATTTATCATCATTGATACCCTCAAATTAGGTTAAGATTCATTAACCATCATAATTAGGGTTTCCATGATCTCACCTTGATGGATCATTTACCCTAATCATGTACATTCTTACACATTGAAGGTATGTTACTTGATTCTTATTCATATTAGAAACCTTCTCTCTCCTCTCACTACTAGATGATGTTTAAATCACTCTAGATTAGAATAGTTTAGTTCAACTTGATTAACATAGGTCAAGTCATCACCACTATGGTCATTAGGGTTTACTTGATCAAGGGTTGTTTGTTTTCTTGAACCCTTCATGAGTGCCTTGATAATGTTCATCATTAATCATAACATGGGTCAAACTACTAGTTACTTAACCCCTTATTATCTGTAGGTATCATTAGGGTTTAGGTTAAACAACCATTGAACCATCTAAGCCTTCAAGGCATTAAGAAATCATAACCCTAAAAGTCCCCAAACGATTACACACTTCAACCTCCAAATGGTTTTGAAACCATTTGGAAGGGTTGACCATTTGGTTAGGGTTGACTTCAAGACTGCATGACACTCAAGACCATTTGCCCTTAAACGGTCTTGAAACCGTTTCATCATGTTGACTGTTTGGACATGGTTGACTTTGAAACCGTTTGAACAAAACACCTGACCAAACCACATGGGTTCAAACCGCATAAGCTCCAAACCGCATGACCTTCAAATGGTTTTGAAACTGTTTGAGACCAAACGGTCTTGAGACCGTTTGGACTCAAACAGTCTTGAGACCGTTTGGTCCAAATGGGTCAAAACCGCATGGACCTAAAAAGCACATCAACACTTGTAATCGATTAGGGTTTTCAATGTTGAACCCCTCAATTGACCTCATCCATGTTAACCACTCATAAATTAAGCCAATTAGGGACATCCTTAACCAATTGGACACTCAATTGACCCTCAATTGATAACCAATTAGGGTAGAAACTAATTCAATTAGGGTTTGTAGTCGATTAACCATCAACATTGATCAACATGAGTTTAATTGAAGTTGAACCCATCAATTGCCACTCAATTGGGCCCCAACTTGGCCCAAACGGTCTTGGGATAATTTGGAAATCCTCCAAATGGTCTTGAGACCGTTTGCCCAAAGTCACATCAAAATCTAAGTCAAATTGATAAAGGTTGAACCCTAATTAGGTTACAAATCAGCACTTTCAATTAATTTAACAACCTATTGTGATTGGACCCTCAATTGATTAAAGTATCTTAACCCTAGACATCCAAACGGTCTTAGGTGGTCACCAAACTGTCTTGAGACCGTTTGGATGACTCCCAAACGGTTTTGAAACCGTTTGGGCCACTCAACCCAAAGTTCAACAAGATTAGTCCATGAAATCAGCAATTGAACCCGATTAGGGTTTAGGTGATTAAAGTGCCTTCAACTTGAAAATTACTTGCAATTAGATGGTGATTATTTGTAGGTAGTTAATTCATAATGTGTTCAACAGACCCTCAAATGGTCAACCCTTGGTCAAACCCCTCAAATGGTTTTGAAACTGTTTGAGTTTAAACGGTTTTGCAAACCGCATGAGATCAAGCGGTTTTGAAACCGTTTGGTCCCAAACGGTTTTGCAAACCGTTTGAACCATGGGTGAAGGACCATTTGATAAAGTAGCCTAGGTATTCATGCCCATCATCATCTACCTTGAGACCAAGGTCGGTTCATCATGGATTGTTTTCAAGATTGCAAAGAAAGATGGGGAAGAAGAAGAACTAGCTAATATTTGCAAGAACAAAGATATGCATAACAAAGCAAGAGGTTTAGAGTTATAAATCCCGCCTTAAGGTCGTTCCTAGAGCTCCAAGATTCCAAGATCCCAAGCCTTTAATGGCATCTTGAGCTCCACAGGTTGGCCAAGGGTGTTTCTCCAAGAAAATGTTGGGAAAGATCGGCTAGAAAGAGAGAGCTAAGTAAGAAAACCATAAAACCAACCTTGTAACCCCACTTCCTCCATGAATTCGAGCAAGATGATGGTCTATTCTTACCTTAGAACAAGTTGGTCGTTCTCCTATGCTCCTATGCTCTGCCTTAGTCGGTCCAAGCAAGGGGATAAGTGATAGAAGTGAAGAAACGATCGTTTAGTTATAAAGGATAGATGACTATATACCTTAGGGGGTATTTCCATGATAATGATCACTATTTATCTTATTCTCATCTAGGTCCCTCTCCCTTTTAGGCACGTCCTTCCTACTTATTTATAAGGTAAAACTCCTTCTAAAACCAAGGACTAAAGGCAAAGAAAGGCAACTTATTACTAAGGTGCACATATATAAGGGTCTCCTCACTTACAACTTGGTGATTTAATTACAAAGATTATCTTTCTTGTTTAATTATCGAATTGAAGTGCCGTCTTCATCATATTTATTCTAAATTATGTCAAGAGTCATAAACGATATTCTAGAAGGTGTATTTTACAAGTTTCACCCCACATTTTGGGTAAATTGCACTTTACACCAAAATTAGGGTTTTAAGCACAAGGATTGCTCCACAAGCTGCATCTTGGTGCCCAAGCTTGGAGAATCCATCATACTTCATCATTTTTAATCATATAATGTCTCAACACCAATGGAACATCTTAACAAGTGTAAATTGCAAGTTAACCCCTCTAATTGGGTAATTTGCACATAGGTCCCTATATTTCAAAACAATACTATAACATTATTTAAAAAGGACAAAAATGGCAATATATGTTCCTCGTGAGCTTTAATTACATATCAAAAGATAATCATCAGTATCTAATTACATAATTAAGCAAAACACCTAGGGTTAGTTCATAACCCAGGTCAGGGATGTTACAAATTATCCACCCCTTACAAGGATTTCGTCCCCAAAATCAACAAAACATATTAAGAGAAAAGAGCAGGGTATTTCCTTCTCATCTCTTCCTCTAGTTCCCAAGTGGCTTCTTCAACACCACGGTGATTCCAGAGGACTTTCACAAGACTTATATTTTTCTTTTTCAGCTTTTTTAATTCTGTTATCAATGATTGATACTGGTCCTTCCTCATAAGTTATATCATCATTCAATTCTACCTCCATAGGTTGTAGAATTGACTCGCTATCAGGGTGACATTTCCTTAGCATAGAAATGTCAAACACGGAGTGTAGCTTCTGTAACTCTGGTGGCAACTCTAGTCTATAGGCTACCTTTCCAACCCGTTCAATGATTGGATAAGGCCCCATAAATCTAGGAGCTAACTTCCCTTTCCTTCCAAAATGAAGGACTCCTTTCCAAGGCGAGACTTTGAGGTACACTCTGTCTCCAACTTGGAACTCTAAAGGTCTACGACGTCTATCAGCATATGACTTCTGCCTATCCTGTGCAGTGTTAATCTGTTGTTGTATTACTTTAATCTTTTCTGTGGTTTGCTGCACAAGATCAGGACCTAAAAGCTGATGTTCACCGGTTGCATACCAACATAAGGGTGATCTACAACATCTACCATACAAAGCTTCATAGGGTGCCATGTTAATGCTATGTTGATAGCTATTGTTATAGGCAAACTCTATCAAGCTTAGGTGTAGATCCCAACTCCATGTAAACTAGGGAACACATGTTCTCAACAAGTCCTCCAAGGTATGTATAGTCCTTTCCAACTGCCCATCAGTCTGTGGATGAAAGGTTGTACTAAACCTTAGCTGGGTGCCTAGAGCTTTGTGCAGCTGCTCCCAAAAATGACTCATAAACTGGGGACCTCTGTCTGAAACTATGGTGACAGGAACTCCGTGCAGTTTCACTATCTCCTCAACATATAGCTGTGCTAACTTCTCAGCAGAATAGGTTTTTTTAACAGGTAAGAAATGCACTGTCTTTGTCAACCTATCAACTATTACCCAAATGGAACATGTCCTTTTCTTGTCCTAGGTAGATCAACAACAAAGTCCATGGTTACATGGTCCCACTTCCACTGTGGTATGGGTAAAGGTTGCATTGTTCCTACAGGCTTCTGGTGTTCAGCTTTAACTTGCTGACACACAGGACACCTCATCACAAACTCTGCAACATCCTTTTTCATCCAAGGCCACCAATACATATCTTTCAAGTTTCGATACATCTTGGTGTTTCCTAGATGCATACCATACATCGAAGAATGAGCTTCCTCCATGACTAACTTTCTCAAGTTATCCACATCCGGTACTATCATTCTCCCATGATAACATGCTACATGATCATCTGAGTCATGGAAACCATCTCACTTTTCATCACCATACTCTGATCTGATCTGCTGAACAGCAGCATCAACTTGATGTGCCTCCTTGATCTGCTCTCTTAGAGTAGGTTTTATATGCATCTCAGCCAACAACCCGGCTAATAATGACACTCTCAACTGTACATTGTCTTGCCTTAAGGAGATAAGCATATCTCTCCTAGTGCATACTAAAGAGTTTAGTTGTGCCCTATCAGAGGATGGTGTTGCTGATTTCCTACTCAAAGCATCTGCAACTACATTGGCCTTCCCTGGATGGTAATCAATTGTAGAATCATAGTCCTTGATTAACTCCATCCAGCGATGTTGCCTCATGTTAAGCTCATGCTGAGAGAAGATGTACTTAAGGTTTTTATGATCAGTGAAAATATGGAATGTCTCTCTGTAGAGATAATGTCTCCAGATCTTCAAGGCATGAACCACGACAGCTAACTCCAGATCATATGTCGGATAATTCTCCTCGTGTTTCTTAAGCTGTCTGGAAGCAAAAGAAATCACTTGCTTATCCTGCATCAACACGCATCCGAGTCCATTCTTGGAGGCATCACAGAAAACTACATATCCTTTGCCTTACTCAGGTAACACAAGTACAGGTGCACTTGTCAACCTCTCTTTCAGCAACTGAAAAGATTGTTGACACTTATCACTCCAGACAAAAGGAACATCCTTTCGGGTCAACTTAGTCAAGGGTAAGGCTATGGAACTGAAGTTCTTAATGAACCTTCGGTAATAGCCAGCCAACCCTAAGAAACTACAAATCTCCGTCGGTGTCCTCGAATGTTCCCATTGTAGAACATATTCTACCTTTTTAGGGTCAACACGAATACCCGAGGCAGATACCACATGTCCAAGGAAAGATACTTCTGGCAACCAAAACTCACACTTGCTAAACTTAGCATATAGCTTGTGTTCTCTTAGCAAAGTTAGAGCCTGACGAAGATGCTGTTCATGCTGCTGAGCATCTCTACTAAAGATCAAAATGTCATCTACAAAGACAACAATGCACTAATCGAGAAAAGGTCGGAAGATTCTATTCATGAGTTCCATAAATGCAGCCGGTGCATTAGTTAGTCCAAACGACATAACTGTGAACTCATAGTGACCATACCTTGTCCTAAAGGCAGATTTGGATATGTCACTATCCTTAATACGGAGTTGATGATATCCTGATCTCAAGTCTATCTTTGAGAAGACGGTTGCACCATGCAATTGGTCAAAGAGATCATCAATCCTCGGCCGAGGGTACTTATTCTTTATTGTTACTTTATTTAGTTGTCTATAATCAATGCACAACCACATTGAGCCGTATTTCTTTTTAACAAAGAGGATCGAAGCACCCCAAGGCAAAGTACTCGGTCGGATGAAACCCTTCTCAAGAAACTCTTGAAGTTGTTTCTTGAGTTCTGCCATCTCGACAGGCGCCATCCTATACGGTGTCTATGATATAGGTTGTGTATTCGGGATCAAATTGATTTCAAAATCAATTTCCCGAGGCGGTGGCACACCTGGAAGTTCTTCAGGAAATACATCTTCAAATTCCCTGACTACAGGAACTTCAACAGGGTTAGGACTCTCCATGGTAATATCTACCACATGGGCTAAGAATGCATAACATCCTTACCTCATCAGCTTCTCAGCAACCATAGCTGACACAAGACAGGTGGGTAGAATCTTTCTCTCTCCTTGAAAGATCCATGTGTCACTTTCATCAGCAAATACAACTTGCTTGGATTCACAATCCAAAACAACCCTATACCTTTCCAAGGTATCCATCCCAAGGATTATATAAAATCCTTGCATCTCAAGTGGTATAAGGTCCAATTGAATGCGATGATCAGAAAAGAAGAGGATGCAGGGAGATCATACCTCCTGCAACACAACAGACCCTCTCAATGGAGTCTCAAGCAACAGGCTATCTTCCCTATGAATGACTGTCATATTGCAGTTATGAATCACTCTTCGAGTGATAAAGGAGTGCGTAGCACCCGGGTCAATCCAAACAGATACAACACAGGATGTAGACATATCAGAATATAAAAACTCCATCTGACCTGCTACAACCCGAGGGTTGATCACTGCATCAGGTGGGTTCATAGCATAGAACCTTGATGTCGCCTAAGGTTGATTCAGTGCTGACGATCTAGCTTGGGACGCTTGTCCACGTTCTCTAGCTGCTCCTTGAAACTACCTCCTCTGGGATCCTTGCTGACTTTGTCTCTGTGGCTGTGTTACACTTGCTGGTCTGGCTTTGCAGTCTTTCATCAGATGCCCCATCTTCCCACATATGTAGCAACTTCTTTCCAGTTGTTGTGGTCTTGGTGGTCCTGTGACTGACATCGATGTTGAACTACGAGCTCCTTGTAGTGGTAGGCTACATCCTCTACCTCTACTCGGTGTCCACTGTGTCTGAGCACTAGGTCTAGGTGGTGGTGGTGGTGTCGGTGCAGAAAATCTAGGTTTCTTGAAGTCTCTAGATGAAGATCCTTGGAAATAAGGATATCTCTTATGGGTTTGCCTCTTCTCGGCTACAGACCTTTCTATCCTTCAGATTGACTCAACGAAGGTAGAAAACCTTTCCCGGTTCTCTAGAGCAGACACGGGAGTAGTCAAATCAGCATTCAACCCTTTCTTGAACCGCCTTATCCTCTCTTCATCTGTAGCAGCCATGTGCGGACAGAACCACAACAACTCCATGAACTTAGCTTTGTACTCGCTAATATTCATCAGACCTTGCCTTACCCTCTTGAATTGAGAGATTTTCTCATCTAGGAACGTCTTAGGGAAATATCTATTGATAAATTCCCGTCGGAAGACTTCCCATGCAACCTCCACACCAGGCCTCTTCTGCTCTTCCATGGTCCACCAGTGACCAACACTCCCTTTGAGAAGATAGACAACATGTCTAACCTTCTCAGCTTCTGGGATGTTCATGATTCTAAAGGCTTTCTCGAGCTAAGTCAACCACAGATCAACATCTGTAGGGTCAGCTGTTCCAAAGTATTCAGTTGCCCCGATACGATGAAGTCGCTCGAACGTCTTACTGATACCTTGTCCTTCAGACTGGGCAGGTGCCCTAGGTGCAGGCATGGGCATCCTATCTGTGATATGTGTCATGGCAGTCATAAACTGCCCGAACATAGTATGAACAACTGGGTTCTCCATGTCGGCTGGGTTAAACTGAGGTGGCTCCATAGGTGGCTCAGGTACAGGCTGTTCTATTTCTGGGTTCCTTGCACCTTCTCGGGGTGCGGCGACACTACTCTCGGCCACATACTCCTCGTGTGATCCAGACATCCTTACTTATCTTCTTCTCCTGAGGAGCAGAAGACACTATTAGATATACTGGAAAACACTAAGAATAGACTCGACATCCTAAGTCCTATGTCTCTGTAGACTCAGTGAACCTAGAGCTCTGATACCACTAATTGTTGGATCCAACTTATAAAACATGAGATAAACTAAGCGGAAGTGATTAAATAGCAGCGGAATATTGAAAATTAAAACTTTTTGGAGAAAAGATCTTGAAACCATAAAACTCCTTTATAAGAAACAAGATGAACAGTTTACATCATTGTAAAATCACCTCTCGAGTGATTATATACGTCCAGATACAAAATCTCAAGACTAAAAACAAAAAATCTCAGACCTATTGACTCCTAGGACCTGAGAGTACAGAGACGACATAAGACAAACTAACTACAAGACTCAGCAGTCAGTATCTCCACCTGAGATTCACTGCTGCCCCTGGTGTTGTTGTTGATACTGCTCACCCTCAGATTGGTTTCTTCATCCTCGATGTCCACCTAAAAAGTTGAAATCTTCGGGGTGAGACAATTTTAAATAATTGTCCCAACGAGAGTTATAACTCTTCGCCAGAAGCTTTGTTATAGAAAATAAAGAATAACATAAGCAAAGTAACTTAAATCATTCAAAAACAGGTTTGATAATAAGTAAAGCCTCTTTTACCTAAGCAATCACTTCATTAAATCATATGAAGAACAGGTATAATAACTACATGAACATACTATTAATATAAACAACGTAACATCAATCATTGTTTCTCGTAGTTCAACCTAAGCAGATATGCTACGCGGTGGATTATGTTTTACAAACATTATTATGCCCTGCGGAGATGAGGTATACCGCTCATACTCCAACCGATCACTACTAAGTCGCATCGGTATCATACCTAGGTCATTAAAAGAGTCGGATTCTTATGACCTCATCTTCCTCAGTCAGTGTGAGGATCAACATGCAGGACATCTAGTGTCTCTTCTACTATAGCTTACCAGGGTATTCTGGCACTTCGCTATTAGAGTCACAGTGGCATTCTGTACTCTCTTCGCCATCGAAAGATCTCTTGTTTATCTCTCATCGATGCGGCATCAAAGATTCCCTCGGGAGAATAGTGATACATCACCCCGGCATAAACATATAGTGAAGGGTTGATAGATTAAGATACATCTACTTCAACTCCTACACTAAGATGTAAGGATATTCACATCCATATTCCCCCACATACTCAAAATTATGTGATCCAGGAGTTCCCTTAGGAAAACATGTTTCACCATCATTTAGCTTCTGACAATGATGGATCTATGATCAGGGCTCTACATGATATGATTATACTTGATTAGTTAGGGACATTTCAACATTCTTTTATTATCAAGCATGTTCTCAAACATTTAACTATTTAAGACACTTCTATATAAGAAGAATACTAAATGTATTAATCTTAACTCACATCAGTTATCATATGGATATCAATTTTTTTAATCATTCCATCACAAGTCATCTAATCAGCATGACCTTGATGTTACTCATGGCTCTTACAGCCCATCAATCTCATATGATGCCTTTTGATCTAGACAACATATCATGTTACTATTCATAAAGCTAACAACATGCCTATAATGAATATGATATCATAACCCTTACCTGTCTATGATCATTCTTTTATAAGAACCTGCATGGTTAATTCAATTGACAACAATAAAAAATCTATTTCCAGATCAGTCAATTTATAAAGAAGAACTAATCTTTCATTTCAAGGTTTGTACCTTCATGCCTTTATTAAGGCTAGGTTCCCTTATTTACATCAATTAGGGTTATCTAATCCCTTTCATTATGATTAGGAATAATGATTCCTCATCTCATACTTTAATCATGAAAATTCATGCTTAAAAGCATAACCTGGAATTAGGGTTTATTGTTCATTTCAACACATCACCCTCAATTAGGGTTTACTATTCGCATTACATGTTATTACCCTAGAATTAGGGTTTACTATTCACTTCATAGTGGATTGAGCTCATAGCATCATCTTGTATGAATTTATCATCATTGATGCCCTCAAATTAGGTTAAGATTCATTAATCATCATAATTAGGGTTTCCATGATCTCACCTTGATGGATCATACCCTAATCATGTACATTCTTAGACATTGAAGGTATGTTACTTGATTCTTATTCATATTAGAAACCTTCTCTCTCCTCTCACGACTAGATGATGTTTAAATCACTCTAGATTAGATTAGGTCAGTTCAACTTGATTAACATAGGTCAAGTCATCGCCACTATAGTCATTAGGGTTTACTTTATCAAGGGTTGTTTGTTTTCTTGAACCCTTCATGAGTGCCTTGATAATGTTCATCATTAATCGTAACATGGGTCAAACTACTAGTTACTTAACCCTTTATTATCTGTAGGTATCATTAGGGTTTAGGTTAAACAACCATTGAACCATCTAAGACTTCAAGGCATTAAGAAATCATAACCCTAAAAGTCCCCAAACGATTACACACTTCAACCTCCAAATGGTTTCGAAACCGTTTGGAAGGGTTGACCATTTGGTTAGGGTTGACTTCAAGACTGCATGACACTTAAGACCGTTTGCCCTTAAATGGTCTTGAAACCATTTCATCATGTTGACCGTTTGGACATGGTTGACTTTGAAACCGTTTGAACAAAACACCTGACCAAACCGCATGGGTTCAAACCGCATAAGCCCCAAACTGCATGACCTTCAAATGGTTTTGAAACCATTTGAGCCCAAACGGTCTTGAAACCGTTTGGTCCAAATGGGTCAAAACCGCATGGACCTAAAAAGCACATCAACACTTGTAATCGATTAGGATTTTCAATGTTGAACCCCTCAATTGCCTCATCCATGTTAACCATTCTTCAATTAAGCCAATTAGGGTTATCCTTAACCAATTGGATGCTCAATTGACCCTCAATTGATAACCAATTAGGGTAGAAACTAATTCAATTAGGGTTTGTAATCGATTAACCATCAACATTGATCAACATGAGTTTAATTGAAGTTGAACCCATCAATTGCCACTCAATTGGGCCCCAACTTGGACCAAACAGTCTTGGGATCATTTGGACATCCTCCAAAAGGTATTGAGACTGTTTTCCCAAAGTCACATCAAAATCTAAGTCAAATTGATAAAGGTTGAGCCCTAATTAGGTTGCAAATCAGCACTTTCAATTAATTTAACAACCTATTGTGATTGGACCCTCAATTGATTAAATTATCTTAACCCTAGACCTCCAAACGGTCTTGGGTGGTCACCAAATGGTCTTGAGACCGTTTGTGTGACTCCCAAATGGTTTTGAAACCGTTTGGGCCACTCAACCCAAAGTTCAACAAGATTAGTCCATGAAATCAGCAATTGAACCCGATTAGGGTTTAGGTGATTAAAGTGCCTTCAACTTGAAAATTACTTGCAATTAGATGGTGATTCTTTGTAGGTAGTTAATTCATAATGTGATCAACAGACCCTCAAACGGTCAACCCTTGGTCAAACCCCTCAAACGGTTTTGAAACTGTTTGAGTTTAAACGGTTTTGCAAACCGTTTGAACCATGGGTGAAGGTAAGTAGCCTAGGTATTCATGCCCATCATCATCTACCTTGAGACCAAGGTCGGTTCATCACGGATTGCTTGCAAGATTGCAAAGAAAGATGGGGAAGAAGAAGAACTAGCTTATATTTGCAAGAACAAAGATATGCATAACAAAGCAAGAGGTTTAGAGTTATAAAACCCGCCTTTAGGTCGTTCCTAGAGCTCCAAGATTCCAAGCCTTTAATGGCGTCTTGAGATCCACAAGTTGGCCATGGGTGTTTCTCCAAGAAAAGGTTGGGAAAGATCGGCTAGAAAGAGAGAGCTAAGTCAGAAAACCATAAAACCAACCTTGTAACCCCACTTCCTCCATGATATCGAGCAAGATGATGGTCTCTTCTTACCTTAGAACAAGTTGGTCGTTCTCCTCTGCTCCTATGCTCTGCCTTAGTCGGTCAGAGCAAGGGGATAAATGATAGAAGTGAAGAAACGATCGTTTAGTTGTAAAGGATAGATGACTATATACCTTAGGGGGTATTTCCATGATAATGATAACTATTTCTCTTATTCTCATCTAGGTCCCTCTCCCTTTTAGGCACATCCTTCCTCCTTATTTATAAGGTAAAAATCCTTCTAAAACCAAGGACTAAAGGCAAAGAAAGGCAACTTATTACTAAGGTGCACATATATAAGGGTCTCCTCACTTACAACTTGGTGATTTAATTACAAAGATTATCATTCTTGTTTAATTATCCAATTGAAGTGCCCTCTTCATCATATTTATTCTAAATGATGTCAAGAGTCATAAAAGATATTCTAGAAGGTGTATTTTACAAGTTGCACCCCACATTTTGGGTAAATTGCACTTTACACCAAAATTAGGGTTTTAAGCACAAGGATTGCTCCACAAGCTGCATCTTGGTGCCCAAGCTTGGAGAATCCACCATACTTCATCATTTTTAATCCTATAATGTATCAACACCAAAGTAACATCTTAACAAGTGTAAATTGCAAGTTAACCCCTCTAATTGGGTAATTTGCACATAGGTCCCTATATTTCAAAACAATACTATAACATTGTTTAAAAAGGACAGAAATGGCAATATATGTTCCACAAGAGCTTTAATTACATATCAAAAGATAATCATAAGTATCTAATTACATAATTAAGAAAAACACCTAGGGTTAGTTCATAACCCAGGTCAGGGATGTTACAAAAGGTCTGGCATGATGCCCATCTAAAGAACAAAGATTTTCATGAAGGAGACAAGGTCCTTTTATTCAGCTCAAGTATCAGGTTATTTCTTAGAAAGATGAGAACAAGGTGGATCAGGCCCTTTTTCTTTCATGAAAATATACCCATCAAGGGTGATGGAGATAGTAGGAGATAAGACAAGAACCTTCAAAGTGAATGGGCAAAGAGTGAAAGGATATTATGAAGATGAAGCTTTTGCAAGAAGGACAAAAATTAGTTTGGGGGAAACTAGCCCAGTAACAAGTGAAATGAATGAGGAAGTGACTTCACCTGTTGAAGGAAAATAAAGACAAATGATAGAGAAAGTCATGCTAATGACTTTAAATAAGTGCTTCTTGGGAGGCAACCCATGTTTTTGTTGCCTTCTTTAATTCATGTTTTCCTTATCTCATACTTTAGTATTATGAGCTATGTACCTCTCCTATTTCAATATTTCAAGTTTCTGTACTAGTAGGGGTATAAATAAAGTATGTATATTAATCTCTCTCTACCAAAAAGGCTTTGTTGGGAAGTACAAGTTCTTGCTTTTGTTGGTTTTTGTTAACTTGGTTTGGAAGGACTGCGATTGCATCCTAAACCGCAGTCGCGGTTTGAGCCGCAGTCGTGGGGTCTGTCATGGTTACGACACCCACTCTTTTCTCACTAGGCCATGGTCATGGCATATGTAAGAAAGAACCAGCCCATGGTCATGACGATCATTCTGCCGCGGTCACGAGGACCCAAGAATATATATAGCTAAAACCCTATGACATAATAGTTCTTCTTTTGCTCCTAACTCTATGAGAATACCAAATGATTGAATGATATTCCAAGATGTGAGTGCACTACACAATGAACGAGCTCAATTCGGACCCTTGCCGATGCATTCACATCTTTTCCGTAGCAACACTCCTCAACAACTGCCTCTTTCACTGCCAATTCAAGTCGATTAACCTAATCGAGGTACTCGTTAGATGCTTTCTCTTGACCCCTATCATTGTGGCTCCTCATTTTTCTTAAGTCTCGTGTCTTTTTTGTGCATACAACATCTTGTCAACTTGTGTAATGCCAAAACGACCACAATGACTCTACCTTCTGAGTTCGTCAAAGCTCGCCGGCATTTTCCCTCAGACACAAAATATATCTGGTGTCTTTTAACCTAGTATCGAGTTTAGCGTTGTGATTCTACTTGTGTTATCTTGCCGCTTTGGCCTCGAACGGGGACCTAGACTGCAATCATCATGATTTCAATCGAATAGGTACTTCTCTGATGCGGTCGCGGCATCGTATCCTTGGTTGTGATCGTGACACTCCTTAAGCGTGAAGATCAATCGAACGATGATTGCGGTCGTGACATTTTCCGCAATTGCGGGATTTCTTTTCCGCGGTTGCATCACATTTTTTTTTGCTTATCACCCACCGTGGTCGAGGTGCCTCCATACCGCAGTCACGACACACCCTTTTACTGGTTCAATACCTAGTATCTGTGATGCTGTGGTCGCGAAACCTTCCTCAACAATGACACATCTTCCTATTTAAGGCTGCGATCACGACACTTTGATCCTTGCAAGAAAATATACTAATAATAATAATAATAATAATAATAATAATAATAAAATTAATAACTAAAATAGATGATGAAGAATTAAAGGCTAATACAATTATGCTAACAACAAAATTAATGTTGAAACTTTTAGAATGTCAACTTCGACTGAAGTTACGTTGATGAAGAAGGCAACCTTGTTGAAAGGAGTCGAGAAAATCTTGGAGAAGATAAAAAAACACGTTGAAGGATAACCCAAACCTCTCCCCAACAAAAAGGCTTTAGTTGCAGCTAATGAAGAAGAAGTACGACTACATTCTGGCCCACAAAACACCAAAAGAGTCTGATGAGTCCCCAGACACATCACAGACAGAAACTTCTGAATACCAACCTCCCGAGATTGAACTAAGGAAGCTAGACAAGAGAAAAGTTGAATCTAAGGAAGTGAAAAGAAACAAAAATAGGAAGGTGACGACCGTAGAAAAGTTAGAAGGGTAGGAGAAAGAAGCATCCCCTGAGGAAGTTGAAGAGAAAGAGAAGGAGGCCCTCAACCAATAGAGGTCGTCATTCGTGCCAAGTGATCCAGCACACCAGTCGCAGTTTGACTGGATACTACATACAAAGGGGTTCAATCTAACAAGATACTTGGACATCCAAGATTTCAAGATTATGGGAGTCTATGATAGGGTAATTAGTTTCCTAGAAGGTGCAAATCTACGCACCCTAAGCACCTCAAAAACCCCCTCCATAACACAACTGATGGCAAAGTTCAAGTCGTCATTAGAGAAGTTCTCTATTAGTGACAGTGAACGCAAGAAGGGCGGCGACGACTTCAAACTAGAAGCAAGACTAGGAGGAAAGTCTCACATAATCATAGAGGCTATGATTAACACAATTTTTACCAGAACTACTGAAGAAGCACATGCCTACTCCGCCGTTCCTGGAGAAAAAGACATCGTCAGGTACAACAACCACAAGATTTGGGAGAAGTTGATCGGAGAACAAGAACACAATTTAAAGAACTCGAAGGAGACTCTCATCACCTCATGATTTATCAGGGTGGTGCAGAAGATAACAAGCAACACTATCTTTACAAGATAAAAAAAACCAGCGGTGTAACTAAGGGAGACATATTCATAATATGGTCAATGCTAAACAAGAAGCATGTGAACATAGGACGGATTATGATCAAAAGGCTATCAGCCGTAGTAGGAGGGGAGGCAAAACAAACAAAAGAGTTCTACAAGGGAAGTCAGATTATAAAAATAGCATACTAATTCATGGATGCAGACTTGTTGATAAAGTACAAGAAAACCAACAGACATACATAGATTGATATAAAGTCCCTCCTCAATACGGGGATCCTGGTGTAGAAATGAAATAAACTCTTCTACAAACAAAGCTACTCCAAGATGCTCCTTCATAAGTGCCATTATGTCTGCAATGAACTATACAAATGGTAGACAACAAACATAATGGGATGTGGAAGCAATTCTCCATCTGCAAAAAGGTTCCCCAAGAAAAGGCTAGAACAGGGGACTACACCTTTATAGTTCTTTGAATGATGGAAGCCATCAATAAGGGAGTCCTGCTGGAAGACCTCTACATGGAATATTTGCATGGGTTGTGTGGTATCTATGCAATGGAGTTTATATACGATCACCGCTTCTTCAGGCATAGTACCACGATGGCTTCACCAAGAAATCCCTCTCCCTGAAAAGAAAATATGGGGAGAGTAACTTAATACCCTGTGAATCGATCCTACAAAACCCACTAGAGTGACACCTTGGAAGGAGGGTTGGACAACCGACACACCCAACATAGCAGAAAGAAAACCTAAAAATGAGCCAGAGTAGCCTCTAATGACAGAAGATACAAATGAACAACCTCTAGTGAGCCATCCAGAAGAAGGATAAATAGAGGAAGACGATCTTCTAGAGATTAAACTAGACGAGCCAACTGTAGAAATAGTGCCAACCTTTAAAGATTTTGATAGGTGGAGCTGTGAGGGACTACTGCTAAAATACCTACATTTAATAATGAATTCTTTGAAGGAAGATGACATGCCAGTAGAGGAAATCTTTGAAAGGGATAGCATCTGTGTGTTGAAGGATGACCTTTGGGATTCATTGAAAATAGAAGGGTGCCTCTCAATTAGCACCATGTTGGCTTATCAAGCTCTGCTAAATGACAACATGGTGAACGTGCACATGGCGTACGTCCTTCTAGTGGATGACATCCTGAAAGATAAAATAATAGGGGAAAAGGAACGCATGCAACAATGCCTGGTGACATCTCTTCCAGATTACATATTCTTGTCTATTCTACATGATAGTTATTGGACTTTATTAGTAGTCAGTGTCATAATAAGGACTGCAATACTTTACAACATCTCAAATGCAACCTTCACACTGAATAAAAGAACAAACATTACTACTACAAAGAAACCTACAGAAGAAAAGAAAGTCACATGCATCGAGGCAATTGTAGGGATGCTCAAGTGTCATGGAAAAGGGTACAAGCATAAATAAGGCAAGAACATAAAAAAGAAGTAGTTCTTCCACATAAGCCCTCAGTAGGTGCCTCTGTCAAATGATTGGGCTTCTATTGTCTGGCCTGGATGATGGCCCTAGCTACGATGAACACAAAGGTGCAGGGTGTGCAATATGAGTAATACCACCCACTACGCGGAGTGTATGCCAACATGCTCCTTGAGTCAATGTAGGCCACCAAAATCAATTAGCAGAAGTAAAGAAATTCCATTTATACTTCTAACTCCAATTTTGACACTGTGAGTCAGTGTGAATGATAAGTTTGGGGTAGGAGTTATAAATGGGTGTAAGAGGTACAATTACATCATTAATTTTCAAAAATTTACTTGTACAGATTCTCATTCCTACTAAAATAATTTTGCAAAAATTTTACTTTAAGGAAATTTTGTTATGAGTCACAGTTTTGCTTAGCTACCCCCTTGAATTTGTCTGTTCCCCTACTAAATGTTGTAGCACTACTATTTCTAGATAGGAATAAATGAACAACTAATACATATAACAGTAAAATGAGAAGCATAACAATACAATTTAAATGCATTCTTACAATAAGACGATGTGTGTGTAACAATCCCAAGCTTATGAAATCCCAGGAAACTGGAGGAATTCACTGAGCCATACTCCCGACCAACCACCCTAACTTGACGGTTCCAGCCAGAAAATCCTTAATTCCCTCAAGAAGGAAATAGATACCCCTTTCGAGTTTGATTATCCCTCTTTGGGATGAAAAGAGGGTTGGCCTCCCAGAAGACCGTATAAAAACCCAGTCACCCAAACCTAATAGGTGATATGAAAAGCCAAAAGAAAAGAAAAAATATATATATAATGAGAGTTGTGCCCAAAAGATGTCTAAGGGTTCCACACGGATGGTGTATTGCTGCACCCATGAATGCAGATATGTCATGCCCATAAGTGGAATCTTGAAGCTAAATTCATCCACCTACAATCCTAAAGGATCCTCACACAACCACCTGGCATAACATCAAGAGCCCTTGGGGCAAAAATGTCCTTATGACAACTTGTGGGCAAGGGAAATTTAAATGAAGAGGAAAATACTTAAATCCGGAAGCCTACCTGAGTACACCAGCATAGGGCTAACTGAAAATAAAGGAAGGCTGTGAAAGTTACCCCTCAAGGAGATGTTGTACCGGTATGGTTAGCAACCTAGTGCAGAAAGAGGTAAGTTGTTGAGATAGAGAGACCTTTACTTCCAAAAGGTAGTGGTGAGAATTTGAAGTCATGAAACTCTAGTTATGAAGGAGGAGAAATGGGATAGTAGGATTGAATGAACATACCACAAGAGTTTTGTTGTAAGAATGAGATAACTCAGTAATGTTAAGTTTTTTGCAAAATTTTGTCACACTTTGCTCTTCTCTCTATGATTTTAGGCCTACCCTTAGCCTGAGGACATGCTCGATGCTCGATCCTAAGTTTGGAAGAGTTAATAACATCCCATTTTCTGCACTTTTTACATGTGTTTATGCCTATTTTAACATACCTTTTATAAACTTTTTCTACTTATTTTAGTACTTATACCAAAAATCTGAATTACACACCTCTTCCACCTTTGTAGGGTCATACCAAGACATGGTCATAGTTAGCACCTCGACTGCGGCTCATCGACCACTAAAGAGCCCCCACTCCCCACGGTCAAAGCCCTCATCTTTATCTCTATGCCCCACAACTGTGGTGATTCCCTTCAATCGTGGCCTACGACTCACACACCATGACCATGGTGGGAGCCTCGACCGAGATCAAGCCTTGACTAACCATAGTGGGATCCTCGAGCAGACATTGAGCCTCGACTGAGATTGAGCCTCGACCGAAATCTTACCTCAGTCGTGGCCCATATGGTTACGTCAGTGGGCATCACCTATAAATAGGCCACCCACCTCGACTTGTCACATCATCAAATCATCAAGGACCGCGAAGTGCTGCCAAATTCCATAGTCACTCACATCCATATGATCAGTTTGGGATCGCTAAAGGAAAAAGTTGGAGGAGAGAGAAGATCCACCATCCTATTCCTCATAAGAAGGAGAAGCCTCCGCATCACCCATTTTGGATCTAGATTCGAAGGAGTATATTGGTGTATTGTCGTCTTCTCTCTCCATCTAGATATATCATCTCTGTTATGTCATACCCAACCCCTCTTTGTGGTTGTGATGTATCTATCATTTTTTAATGACGTTATGCTACCCATTAAAATGTGTTGCTAAACACTTAACTTGGGTTGGGAGTAGCCACTAAGACTCTCCCAACATGTACATTCTTGCTTCCCTTTGAATTTATATACAATTATCAAGATTATCTACATAAGCTTGTTCTTAATGCTTTACTTGTATGCTTAGATACCATCTTGTGATGTTTGATCATCGGTACCTCAAAAGAGTTAATCTTCTTTATCTAGTGTTATGGAGTAGTATGAATGCATGAGAATGCTGGAATGCTAAAGCTTACGGCCTTATGGTTTGTTTTGTGGGTGTAAGGTGGTTATATCAAGACAGAGGACACCTTAGATCCTAGATCTATCCTTATCTCAAGAGAGGAGAGAATAGGCATTTTTATGACTGCTTGTAATCTTGATAGGAGTATACGAAGGGGCATGAGTTTTGCATGTTGGTGAGAGACCTTAGTAGGTGAAACCCAATTTGAGTTTCCCTTCCATATCTTTGTTTCTTATCGTTCATAATCATTTTTCTCTTGTTATTATTTTATTTCCTTTAAATTTATTTGTTTTGGCTTGATCATCTTCATTCCTTTGGGAACAACCTTTTTAAAACCATCTATTTGTCTGGAGTGTATGAGTGTGAAACCCTGCATATTTAAGAGCTGCCGACCTTGTTCATGTGGTTTGACCCCAATTACTACGTCAGACCACGTATAATAGTTGCGGGGGCATGAGTTTTAGGTTATAATCTTAAAAGTCTAACTACTTTGGATCTATTCCTTTTTGGACGTGCGATTTAGGTCGGTCACCTATTCAACTTCTTCTTGCATGGTCCAATGACCTATAATCACCATCTGATGTCTCTATTGATTTAATACTCGATGTTGACAACCAATGAAGGTTCTGACTCCATGATCTGATGATGGTCTTAAACACCACAATCGATTAAGGCACTAGGTGATCCATTGTGTGAAAATCGACGGTGGGTTGTATGCCCACAACCGATGGTGCCTCATATGCCTTCAACCAATAGTGCTTTCTATGTTATCAAACAATTGCTTGACTAGGTTTTCTTGGTGAATCTTTCTAGGTCACACCTTTGGCTCTCTAGATGGTTTGTCCAAGGTGTTTTTTGGATGGTTTTACCCTCAAAATTTGATGACTTTGTGGTGATGTTTATGGTATGATGTTTTGGTTTTAGTGATGTAGAACCGACAATGATTTTCTCTTAATCATGTGGTTTTACCTTTGATCTCATATGAATGTAAACTCATGGTCACCATAATGAGGTGATGTGTAAAATCAATCTAGCTTACCTGGATGCACAAAACCCTAATACAACTAAGTGGTGATTGTTGATCATACTTAATCTAGCTCGTTGATTCTAACCCTAATGTAATTCAAAGGTGATTATTGATTGTACTTATCTCTGTTGTAAGACTAATGTGGTGTTGGAATAGTTTTGCAATGTGGTTTTAACCCTAATGTGTTTTTATATGAACATCCCAAAACAATGTTATGCTACTTGTGTATCACAAGTATGGTGATGATTTTTTGATCCTTTGATAAGCCAAGGAAAGATAATGATGTTCTTGCATGTGATTATAATGTGATGGTCTTAATGACCATTGGGCATTGTTGAGCCCTATTGGAGGTGTAATCCTCTTGTTTATGTGACAGGAATGGTATCATGTAACGATGTGACAAGATTTATAACGCATATGTTTTGTATCATCTAGAGTTTTTATAATTTAATTATTGTTATAAATGAATTAGGGTTTGTATGTCCGCTTGTTTGATGTTGCCTTAGTTCACCCAATTGGCAATAACTAATCAAGTGAAGCCTTCATTATGTAGTTTCCCTATTTCATAGATCCATTCCAGTTTCAGAACTTAATGGATGGTGAAATTAGTATTCCTAAGGGAAATTCAGTGTACACACTATTGAGTATTTGAGGTGCAAATTACTATGTGTCCTTGACATCTTGATCCCAGGTGTAAGCAGGATGACTATAGTCATGACTTGGTGTGAGAATGGCTACAGTAATGTCTTAAAGTTTTATATATGTGAAATTTTTAAGACATTGACGGGTGTACCTCAGTGGTAGGGCTTCATAGCCTGGTGTCTAGCATCATGACCTATATACCATGGAGGGATAGGTATTTTACAGTTTGACTTTATATGTCATTGTGATGGACTCATACTGACCGAGGGTGTAGGATAACTTGGGATTCCAACTCTTCCCCATATCTTTTATTGCGCCATTTTTGACTTAGAAGGGGAGAATTGGGATTTGAGAGGTATATCTCAAATTCCCCGGGGCTTAATAAAAGACGTAATATATATGTGTAGTATACCTGATTAGGGTTAAACATGACTAACATTAGTTGTTTACCCTTGTCTTGTTCATTATGATTACTTAACTATTATATATATCATGCAACTACATAGATAGTCATAGTCTTATTTGTTCTCCTAAATATCTTATTAATCAAGTTGTTTGTGTATTATATGTTAGAATTGCTTAATCTACTATAATTTCTCAATCTATTTATCTTCTTAAACAACTTAAACCTACTTATCCTTTTTTAAATAATATAACCTACTATAATCAATAATCGTTGTTGAGAGTTATATCTCTCACTATTACATGGGTCTCACTCTCGTGGGTTACCACAACAATTTAGGTGTTCGTCAGCGATGTGGGAAGGTGTGAGGTGTTGAAGAGGAGAAGCTTGGATAACGGTATTTGTTGAAGGTTGGCTAGTCGTGCTTGTAGTTGTAGAGTCCTAGAGTCATCCCTTTACTCTTAGGTTCAGGAATGGGATGTTTTGTAGATGATATATGTCGACTTGAGTGTTTGGCATATGTGGATGTTTTATACGACATTTAAATATGGACACAACTTTGATATACATGTTGTGTATAAGGCCATTGGCCAAATATGTAAATACATGAGATGGTTTATGTTGAAAAAATTGGACATTATCTTATCTTCTCTTTTGATGATGAATAACATTTCTTACTTGTGGATTTAACATGCTACTTTAAGTATTTCAGGAACCTCTTGGAAAATTCAAGATTGGAATATCAATTCTTTGAATAGAGTATTTATATGTTCTTATTTGTATTTCATGCTTTTAACTCATGTATAATCAAGCTTTGGACCAAATCCACATATCCCAAAATCTTTCACATGTCAATATCAAATGTCTTGGACAAGTAGGTCACACTAGATAAATTATTAGATAAGTGATTCCAAACTTTATCCATCTTTTACATCTTTTTGGTCGAAGTCTTTGTGGATCGAGCCTCAAGTCAGTCAAAGAATTTGTTAACCAATACACTGCTCGAATAAGTACTTAAGGAATCAAATTTCATATTTGGTGAGTCAAAACAGATTGTTGACCAACACATATTCAGTCAAAAACATTATTGATCGAGATATACCCTTTGTAACTTTTTACTAAGAAATTTTGACTACAAGACTTACCCGTTGTAACTTTTACTAAGATATTTTGACTAGGTTATAATCATTGGAGTTGTGGTGTGTCCATCCTTAACTCGGTCGATAAAATTGTCGACTGAGTTCCAGTCTGGTCGAGAAAATGGTCGACCGAGGAAGGTTCTGGAACATATTTTTTAGTTCTTTGAAACTAGTCATTGTATCTAAATTAATTTTGTTCAAACAGCTATTTGACCCTTTAGAACCCTTTAGACTCTCCCCAAAGATGCCCTAGCCATCCATAATCCATTCCTATAAATAGTAGTGGTCTAGAAGCATCCTAAAACACACTTGCATACTTGCATACATTACATCTTGAGCAATAAGAGTTGTAGATATCCTTTTTCAAATCATTCACAACAAAATCATTTCATGAGCTTACGATTAGCTTAGCCTACCACCATCCTTCAATCTTGATACATCCTCAAGTGGTTTGGTTTATAAGCTTGATACATAAGGATATTGTAGAACTTACTTGGGGTATTTCTTCTTTCTTTCTTATTTTTGTAACTTGTGGTCTCATCCTCGTCCCTTGGTGCATCCTTAAAAGAAGAGGTGTGGCGGTTCTCTTCCTCAGTCCTCAGTTCATCCATAAAAGAAGAGGTGTGGTGGTTCTCTTCCTCGACCCTCAGTGACTCCATGAAATAAGAGGTGTAGTGGTGATCTTCCTCATCCGTCGACGCATCAATAAAAGAAGAGGTTTGGTGGTGTTCTTCTTTGGCCGTTAAAAAAGAGGGATTTATTTACAGCAATCATCTTGTAATTTGTTCTCACTAATAAATTAATAAAAGTGTTTGTTGCAAATCCCAGTTGGAAACAATTGGGCAGTGGACTGATGTCGTAGATGGAACCGCTATAAATCTTGTATCTCTCTTTTGCTTTCCTCTTTTATTTCCATTGCATTTTAAATATGTTTAAATGTTTTATAAAACTCTATTCACCCCCTAGATATTTCATTTGGTATCAGAGTAGGTCTTCAAGGAGTCATCACTGGTCTTGAAGAATGAGGGATGACATACTTGGCAACCTCAACATGGAAGGCACAAACGTGAACAAACCACCCATGTATGATGGAACAAACTATACTTAATGGAAGAGGAGGATGCAATTATATTTCCAAGGATTGAGCTTTGACTTATGGAAAATTATTTCCAGATCTTACACACTTCCAACAACTGAACTAGAGCAATGGGGGTGCAAAAATGGTAAAACAAGCTACATTGAATGCAAAGGCAGTAAGCATACTCTTCTGTTCATTATCTGCAAATGAATTTAATCGAATATCCACTTGTGATACCTCTTATGAAATATGGAACAAGCTCTCCATAACTCATGAGGATACCACACAAGTGAAAAATACTATGGTTCGTATGCTGAAACCTAAATTTGAATTATTTTGTATGCAATCTAAAGAATGTACTACATAGATGTATGCTAGATTTTCTAACATTGTAAATAGCCTAGTGCTTTGGGAAAAAACATAAGTGAAGAAGATCAAGTATCAAAGATACTTAGATCACTTCCCATAAAGTACAAATCCAAGGTCACTTCCATCAAAGAAGCTAATGATCTTACAAAAATCAAAATGGAGCAACTCATTGGAAATGTAGAAACCAATGAAGTGATTCTAGAAGAAGAATAAAAGATCATGAATGAACAACAAAATGAGAAGAAGAAAGACATTTCTCTCAAAGTCACCTCCAAGTCATCATCAAAAGTCATTCAAGAAAATGGCGATACAAGCAGCAAAAATGAGGTAGACGCTTTAATTGTAAATGGTAAGAAATAAACATATTTGTTCTTCCAGGTGTTTTGAGTGTAGAAATAAGGGCCACCTAAAGACCGAGTGTACAAAACTCAAGAAAAATAAATCATCATCAAAGAAGAATGATAAGGGAGAAAATCCTACAAGGCTTCTTGGGACCAATCAAGCGATGAAAATGGGAGCAATGAAGAAAAAGAGATAGAATGTCTCATGAAAAAGAAGATGAAGAAGAAACAAATGAGGGGGATATTTTTGAATTATCTAAGGATGAATTAGTAAATAGTCTTGAAGAAATTCATGCTAAGTACATTGATTGCAAGAAACAAAAGAAGATACTCTAAGGTAACCAAATAATGCTTTAAAAGATTCTGTTGAGAGTTATAAGACTACATTGCTTGCTCTTGAAAATAATAATAGTCTTTTATCTCAAGAAAAAGTTGACATTCTTGCTAAACTTAATGATTATCAAACTCAACCTATTTTGTGCAATCATGTAGACTATGACTCTTTAGTAAAAGAAAAAGATGATTTACTTTCAAATCTTACTATGTTGAACTTATATCTAAATAAAAAGATTGCCAAAAATGTTGATTTTCACAAAAGAGTTTCTAGATTATTGCAAGGAAATAGAAATCTTGATAATATCTTAGTAAATACTTCCACGAAAATAGGAAGAGGAGGTTTAGGATTTGTGCCTGAGAATCAACACTCACATATGCCTAGAACCAAAAAGAATTATGCTCCAAAGACTAGAACTATATATGTTCCTAAACGTAATATTGTGGAAAAGATAAATGAAATATCTTGTACATCATGTCATTATTGACAATGTCTTGGTCATTCCTCTTTTGCATGTGAATATAGGAAGAAGGGAACAATTGGCATGGTTTGGGTTCCTAAAAACCCAACTTAGAATTAAAGGAACATGTTGAGATTTGGCATATTCTTAATATGATAAATTCTTTTTTGTCTTATCTCAACACTAATTTGATACTCATTTGAAAATCTTTTATATTTATTCCTATAGAAAATGTATGGCTAAATAAATACAAGTTATATGCATATTTACTCCAACTATCATGGAATCCACTTAGGTACCAAAAATATGTTATTACAGGATTGGGTAGTTGATAGTGGATGCTCCAAACACATGACTGGAAACAAACATGCTTTCAAAACACTGCAAAAGAAAAAGGGAGGATCGGTCACAATTGGAAATAATGGGAAAGGAACCATCACTGGAATAGGTAATGTTGGAACTAGTCTTACTATTAAAAATGTATTATTAGTAGATGGATTGCACCATAACCTGCTAAGTGTCCGTCAATTATTTGATAGTGTGTATGATGTGCTTTTTAACAAAACATGTTGCAAATTGCTTGAAGAAGACACTAATAATGTAGTATATGAAGGAAAAAGGATAGGAAACATATATATTATTAGACTTAACTCTATGAAATCAATTTTTGAAAATGTCTTATTGCAAATGATGATAAAAGTCTATGGCATAGAAAATTAGGACATGCTAGCACTCATATTATTAAGAAACTAATTAAGCATGTTCTTCTTTGTGGTTTGCCTAAAATCTCTTTTGAAAATTCCAAAAATTGCGAACCTTGCACCTTAGGAAAACAATCTCAAACTTCTTTTAAAGAAAAACAAATCCTTAATACATTTAAACCTCTTAAACTTATACATATGGATTTGTTTGGACCTCTAAGAACACAATCCATAGGTGGAAAGAAGTATTGTTTTGATATTATTGATGACTATAGTAGATTTTCTTGGGTACATTTTATTTCTAGCTAAAAATGATATATTACAATATTCATTAAGTTCTGCTAAAAAAATTAAAATCAAATTCAAAATAAAATTTGCACCATTGGGAGTGATCACGGTGAGGAATTTGAAAATCATGTTTTTGAATAATTCTTCTCATCTAAGGGATACACTCATAATTGATCTTCTCCTCGCACTCCACAACAAAATGGTACAGTTGAAATGAAAAATCGTTCTTTAAGAGAAATGGTGAGAACTATGCTTCTAGAACATAATACACCTAATACCTTTTGGGATGAAGCTCTTAGTTCTGCATGTTATGTTCAAAATGGAATATCAATCCATCCTCAACTTAAAAAGACACCATATGAAATTCTTTTTTCTAAGAAACCAAGAGTAGATTATTTTCCCATCTTTGAAACACCTTGCTATATTTTAAACACCAAAGAAGATAGAGACAAATTTGATCCTAAATCAAAGAAAGGATTCTTTGTAGGATACTCAAGCTCAAGTAAGGCCTATAGAATCTATAATACAGTCTCTAAGAGAATGGAAGAGTCAATACATGTTACCTTTCATGAAAATCCAACAATCAATACAGTAGAAAATGATCTCCCTCTAGTAATTGAAGATTTAACTATATCACCTAAAGACGTCGAAAATGCTGAAAATGAGTCAAGAAAATATCAAAATGAAGATTTACATGAACCTATTCCAACAATAATCAAAGACCATCCATAAGATCTTATTATTGGAAATCCTTTTGAAAAAATGAAAACTAGATCATATTTCAAAGATATGGCTAACATCGTCATTGTATCCAAGATTGAACCCAAAAAGATTGATGAAGCTGTGAAAGATGATTATTGGATAATTTCCATGCAGTAGAATTAAATCAATTCACTAAAAATGGTGTATGGGATTTAATTTCTAGACCTAAAGATAAATCCATTATTGGAACTAAATGGGTTTTTCGTAACAAGTTAAATGAAGACAGGGAAGTAGTATGAAATAAAGATAGATTAGTTGCCCAAGGCTATAACCAAAAAGAGGAATTGATTTTGATGAAACATATGTTCCTGTAGCTATATTTGAATCAATTTGAATGATATTAGCTCTAGATG
Organism: Alisma plantago-aquatica; assembly: GCA_963693085.1. Classification (NCBI taxonomy): domain Eukaryota; kingdom Viridiplantae; phylum Streptophyta; class Magnoliopsida; order Alismatales; family Alismataceae; genus Alisma; species Alisma plantago-aquatica. Next base: position 422,893,314 of record OY856414.1, on the reverse strand, counting down.
CACATAAACACATTAAAATCTTTCAAATGGATGTTAAAAGTGAATTTCTAAATGAAATAATTCAAGAGGAAGTTTATGTTTCTCAACCCCCCCCCCCATTTTGAGGATCCAACACATATTGAACATGTCTACAAGTTAAAGAAAGCTCTATATGGTTTAAAACAAGCCCCTACAAATTGGCATGAACGACTTAAAAATTATCTGTTTGAAAATGATTTTTCCAAGGAAAAATCAGATCCTACTTCATTCATTAAAAGGTATGACTCAAATTTTCTTATTGTCCAAATTTATGTCAAAGATATCATTTTTGGTGCTTCAAATGAATATCTATGTAGACAATTTAGTGATATCACTCAAAAGGAATTTGAAATCAGTCACATGGGTGAGTTAACATTTTTCTTGGGTTTTCAAATAAAATAAACTCTTAGTGGTATCTTTCTTAACCAAGAAAATTATACAAAACAACTTATTAAATGCTTTAATATGGAAAATTATAAGCATACATCTAATCCTATGGGTACTTCATCTAAAATAGATAAGAATGAAAATGGTGAACCAACTGACAATTCTTTATATAGATGCATGATTGGTAGCTTGTTATATCTAACTGCTTCTAGACCTGATATTATGTTTGTTGATGGTTTATTTGCTCATTTTCAATCCAATACTATGAACTCTGATATAGTTGTTGACAAACGAATTTTGAGATATCTAGCTAGTGCAATTGACTATGGCATACAACATCTAAGAGATCAACCTTTTGACCTTAAAGCCTATACTGACAAAGATTATGTCGGTTGTCGTCTTGATCACAAAAGTATGAGTGGTGGTTGTTTCTTGCTCGAGAAATCACTTATCTCTTGGTTTAGTAAGAAACAAAATACCATTTCTTTATCCAGCATCGAGGCCAAATACATGGTAGCTGATTCTTGTTGTGCAAAAGTATAATGGATGCAACAAGTTCTAAATGACTATGGTTTTTCTTTATCATCAACTCTGATTTTTTGTGATAATACTAGTGCCATACATTGAGCACATAATTCTATTTTGCATAATTGAGCAAAACACATTGAAATTCGACATCATTTTCTCCATGATCACATTGCTAAAAATAACATTTGTCTCATCATGTGGATATCAAAAATCAATTGGCCAATATTTTTACAAAACCTCTTGCTTTGGAACAATTTTGATTTGTACGAGATAAATTATACATTGTTCCTCTTTAGGATGTTTATTTTGATATCTTTGCAAATTGATAATTTTATTTGATATCTTACTGAGATTCTTCCTGTGCTTTATGGTGTCTCTACATCATGGCGGTCTTAACATTCCTGACCATTGGTTTAGAGTATTTTTTAAAAGATTTTTTTTTCTTTATGGGATTCTTATTATCATGAATGACTTAACATTCCTTTCATTGGAAATTAGAAAATATTATCTCATGACAATACACCTAAATTTTATATTTGTTTTATGAATATCATATTAAGGGGGAGTATCTAACTCAGGGGGAGTCATCTTCTCATCACATGGTTTCCATTTTTCAGATGACAAATGGGGAGAAATATTTTCTATGATAAAACTTATATCCTTGAGCATGTCATTTGAGCTTTCGTATCATTTGATCTTTCACATTTTTATGAGACACTCTGCCATATATAAATTGTTTCACTTCACTTTGAGAGTTGGATGATAAGTTCCATACTTTTCAAATATAAATATGCACAAATTTTGAAGACACTAAAGGAAAAATTCATGAAGGTATTTCTTTTTGAGTTTTTGCTTATAACTTGAAATGTTTCCCATCTTCAAAAAGGTGGAGATTGTTGACTAAATTGGACATTATCTTATCTTATCTTTTGATAATGACAAACATTTCTTACTTGTGGATTTAACATTCTACTTTAAGAGTTTCAAGAACCTCTTGGAAAACTCAAGATTGGAATATCAATTCTTTGAGAAAAGTATTTATATGTGCTTATTTGTATTTCATTCTTAGAACTCATGTAAAATCAAGTTTCAAACCAAGCCCACCTATCTCAAAATCTTCCACATGTCAATATCAAATGTCTTGGATATGTAGGTCATACTAGATAAATAATTAGATAAGTCATTCCAAAGTTTACCCATATTTTACAACATTTTGGTCGAAGTCTTTGTGGACTGAGCCTCAAGTTTGTCAATGCATTTTTCAACTAAGAAACTACTTGGTCAAAGACTGGAGAAATCAAATTTCATATTTTGTGAGTCAAAACAAATTGTTTACCAACACATATTCAGTCGAAAACATTATTGACCGAGATATACCCGTTGCAACTTTTAACTAAGAAATTTTGACTCCAAGACTTACCCTTTGTAAATTTGACTAAGACATTTTGACTATATTATATCCATTGGAGTTGTGGCACGTCCAACCTTGACTCGGTTGAGAAAATTGTTGACTGATTTCCAGTCTGGTCGAGAAAATGGTCGACCGAGGAAGGTTCTGGAACATATTTTTTAGTTCATTCAAATTATTCATTGTATCTAAATTAATTTTGTTCAAATGGCTATTTGACCCTCTATAACTCTCTAGACTATCCACATAGATTCCCTAGCCGCCCATACTGCATTCTTATAAATAGTAGTCATGTATAGGCATCCTAACACACACATGCATACTTGCATACATTACATCTTGAACATTAAGAGTTGAGCTATGATTTTACAAATCATTCCTAGAAAAAATATTTCATGTCCTTACCATTAGATTAGCCTACACCCATCCTTCAACCTTGATACATCATCAAGTGGTTTGGTTCATAAGCTTGATACATAGATATTGCAAAACTTACTTGGTGTATTTCTTCTATCTTTTTTATTTCTATAACTTGTTTTTCTCTTGCGACCCTCGGTGCATCCGTAAAAGAAGAGGTGTGGAAGTTCTCTTCCTCGGCCCTTGTTTCATCAAAAAAAGAAGAAGTGTGGTGGTTCTCTTCCTCAACCCTCGGTGGCTTTGTAAAAGAAGAGGTGTCGTGGTGCTCTTCCTCATATATCGGTGCATCCGTAAAAGAAGAGGTTTGGTGGTGCTCTTATGTGGCCAATAAAGAAGAGGGATTTATTTGAAGTAATCATCTTGTAATTTGTCCTCACTGATGAATTAATAAAAGTGTTTGTTGAAAATCCCAGTTGGCAACAACTGGGTAGTGGATTGATGTCATAGATAAAACCACTATAAATCACGTCTCTCTTTTTTGGTTGCCTCTTTTATTTCAATTGCATTTTATATTTGTTTAAATATTTTATAAAACTCTATTTACCCCGTCTAGATCTTTAAGTTTATGCTGATATGCAAAGTTTATGGACCTTTATGTTAATGTTTCCACTCTTGTTAGTAATATTTAAATTGGTTTTAATTTATCCTAGTTTCTAGTAATATGGATGTTTAGTAGCTGATCACTTGTTTTGTTTTGAGTAATCTCATTTGTTGTGGCATTGGGAATCTCACCCTCTATGGTCCTCGAGTTGTAGAGAATTATCAAGGTCCTCCTACTCTTTCCTATGGCCTCGTCCAATGAGGGAATATCTAAGATCATCATTGAGGCCACAAATGAACCTCTTAGCAAGGAGTAACTCATTAAGACCATCCTTTCTAATATTAATACAACTGTATTTGAAGCATTATTAACATCGGAGATAAAGTCAAAACATGACATGATATCATAGAATAAGAAAAATCCATAGAACAAAAGTAAATGGCCACAAAGGCCTTATTATGTGCTATAAATTAGGACAAAAAAATTCTAACATAAAGAGAGTTTAACATGGAAACTCCAACATAACATGAATGTAAAGAAATAGGATGACTGTCTAGAATGGCACCCTCTTGAGTAGGATCTTGTATTTTTCCTCAACTTCTTCTCCTTATCCTCACCTACAGACATATCACCCCCAGACGTGCATTAGAAAAATGATAATTAGTAAGTGGCATGAGTATTCTAATATATATGAAATGACTAGAACAAGAAAATTTTGTAATTATTATTAAACATTATGTATGCAAAATAACACTACAAATCTATGGCAAACTTGCACATGAACTCATGATATTTCTTTAGGCTTAGTTCTTATATTTTTACATAACTTATGATTGAGACCTCTACTCTGGTACCTAGGTCTCATGACCTGAACTCTAGTGACTTTGTCATTTTATTTGAGTCATCTTGCACTAAGGACCTAGGGCCTCATGGCATGTACTAAGGGCGTGGATCATGTCTCTTGAGTTGACTTTCACTAAGGCTTTGGTCATGTCTCTTGAGTTGACCTGCACTAAGGCATGGGTCTAACTCCATAATCTGATGTCATCTTGATTCTTATCTTAACTAGAAACATAATGCATGAATCTAAGTTGTTTCTTATCTTGAAATTTTATACTTGGATCTTAATGAATTATGACATAATAAATCTTCACATCAACTTGAATTCTTGAATCATAAACATTACTTATAAACTATGTAAACATATCTTCGACTTTAAAACATAAGATCATATAAACCATGAGTATCTTACTTGACAATAAAGAACATGTAAAGATGCTAAGAAAAAATTCTAAATACTCAGGGGCATGGACCACTTACCTAACCATTAGGAGGAAGATCCCATAAATGGTTTACTGATCTTTTATGCCTAAATTAACCTAAAGTACCCAAAGAACCCTTATTATTACCTTATAAACCCTAATTAACACTAAGATAGAAATATCATGAAAACCCATTAGAATTAGGTACTGAAACCGACTACATTAGCTAAATCTAGAAAAGTATATGAAAATTCATATATGGATGGTCCTCATCTAATATATGGACCATTCTATACAAATTTCTCAAGTTTAGGAAATTATTGACCAATCATAATCGAGATAACTCAAATAAATAGATACTAGAAAGTTGGCATACACTGAGGGCAACAAGACTACTTTGCTCTAGGGTTTAGTTTTCAACCTTATTCATGACGAGATAACTAGTCTATCAATTCTTTTTAATGTTGCACGATTCATATAAAAACAAAATGGCTAAATACTAGTCAAGTCCATGACTTGCATGATACAATGTTCATTGATATGGGGGAAAAATGTAATCATGTGACCTTGATTCATCCTCCCCTCACTCGCCCACACGCATGAGCACCATGGCCATGGCTAGGATGTGAGTCATCTACACCTAGAAGGAGTTGGGGTGTTGCATTGTCCCTTGGGACCTTACTGGTGGCTTCAACATAGCGAGGTGAGAAAAATGAGTGTAACGACCCCACCTCCCAGTAACCCCCAATTAAGGGAGACCAAGAGGTCAGAGATGTTATCCCAATTTCCAGATTAAAGGTTCAATAAATAATCAATAACAATTATCAAATTCTACTAACTAAACTGAAAGGTTGTAATAAAATTTAACTTTGCATACCTTTTTCAAAAACTTGGATATATACATTTATCCACATCTGGAGTCTATTCTAACTAATCCTCCTTTTTACTTTAATGCATATTTAATTTCACATATGCAATTTTACAGTTTGTTCTTTTCACTTGTACCTAAAATGCCGACAAACAAAATGTTGGTCAACATAAATCTGGTATGTGAGGGAAATAATAATCGTGCAATTAATTGTAACAACATATTGCAGTCAATTATGATTTAACAAATAACTTTACATTTTAAATATAACTGCACAATCCATACATATCTTATCCTCTGTGATGTCCCTACAGTGGACCTAGATGCTTCCTTCCTTATGGTAGATTCCCATTACACCCCTCATGATCCTACTTAACAGGTGAATCAGTTTCTTGGGTTGAGTCACATGGCACTACCCGTAGGTAGCCCACTCCTTAACTCATGGTGTGCTAGAGAGTCTCATGGCACTACACGTGGGTAGCCCAATTTCTAACTCATGATAGCCTAGACCTTACTCTAGGTTACCCATTTTAGCATTTGCAAAGCCACATAGGAGGACCCAGATCTAAGCCGGTTATATATACATATTTATAGTGATAATCATAGTCACTTTATAGTTGCATGAAATAAAAGTCATCCAAGCAGTTATTTTCAGGAAATCAATAAAACTTTCGGTAATCACTGTGAAACTAAAGTGATTATCCGTAAGCGTAACCACATACCTGTCAGGCTGATTTGAGACAGAATAATCCAATCAATCAAGAATTACAAACAGGCAAGCAAGCACACAATGAGATCCTGAAATATGCATACAATTTCCTATCATTGATCATGCCATCAAGATCTATTAAACCTAGCTCGCTTCCTAGGGTTTCTAGTCCACTTTTAGGGTTTCCATTGCAATTAGGGTTTCACTTCATTTTTACTATTTTAAACCCTAATTTTCCCTAATTATCTCATCTATTCTTCACGAAACATATTAAGGTTACCTTTTAACAACATATAATCTTATTCTCAGATTAAAGGCATCATTATCCATCAATTACGTCCATTAAGCCTCTTTTACATTAAAACTACCATTTTTATCCTTTTAATTCATGACAAGATCATTATGCCCAATTAGCATCACATTAACAACTCAAAGTTCATTGTGGTCTAATTCACCTATGAACTCCATTTATTACTAATTCCACATTTTATCCATTAGAAAACCCTAATTTCCATATTAAGGGTATTTATTCACAATTAGGAACCTTTATACTCAAAATAGCTTAGAATCATCATGTCTTAGCTTTATTCATGATTTTGAATAAGTAAATCCATTAAGAGTCACCAAAAACTAACATTAGGGTTTCAAGGCCCATTAAAGCATATTTATGCATATGAAACTCTAATTTAAACCAATTACGTGAAAAGTTCATCCTTTTTGTTCTTAATGTACCTTTTTACAATTAACATGTTAATATCAACTTTAATCATCCATTAAACCCTACTAAATACATTAATCATCTTAAAACAGGGTTTCTTAATCATTAATACATTAAAGTTGATAACTTCCATTATTTTTAGAGTTGCAACAAAAAATTAGTTTCTAAAACTATTTTTAATAGATTCCTCTCATTTGTCTGAGCAACTTTCATATATTGTATGTACCAATCCGAGCTACCACTATTTAGATATGAATTTTGCAAGAATTACCTTTTTGGACCATTTGGAAGCTGCCACGTCACCCTATTCATGCAACATTGCTTGGCCAGTTTGAAAACATTTCGAAATGTCGATTTTTCCCTTGTTTAAGTTTTTGACGCTTCAACCCATAGAGGGGCTATTTCATCCAACGGCCCCGTGGTCATCTTCCTCCTCGTGCAGCCCTAGCTGTGTCGACCACAACGACTCGGGGAAGCTTCCTCCTCCGCCTCCTTGGTCCCTAAGGCACCAGAGACCACCCCATTACCTCTTCCGCCCTCCGCCGCACCCCTTCGTATACAACTATACCCTCCAACGCGGCTATGGTGGCTAAGCTTCTGCCCAAGGTCTGTAACTGCGGACGACTTGCAACTATCTTTCCGGCAATGCGCAGGTACCAGGGCCAAGAGCGGGTGGCCGAGCTTCCCTCCGGTGATGTGGGAGCATCATTCCTCCATCATACTCCCGTCCCAGGGCTCCTTGTTGCTCTAGGGTCACATTACCCCCCATGATTAGGGTTTTGCATGAAAAGGAAGAAGAATATGAGAGAGAGAGAGAGCTACGTGGGACTTTCTCTGGCCTTAGCCATGGGCTCCATCCTTTTATAGAGGAGGGTAACAAAGCCCTAGGATGGCTATCCACGAGATCTAAGTCTCTTTCCTACTAGAAAACTATATTCCTTCATGAAAAAGCAATCTTCTCTCTTTAAACAAAACTCTTTGATATCCTTTATTCCTTAGATATTAGGATTTCGAAAATTACCGCTTTTATTCTCTTTGTACTTGCCTTTAAATCATTTGTCACGAAATTATATTTTCTTTTAATAAAAAATACCACCTCTTTAACAATACAACAAATGGCATTCATTATGCATCATATTATCCTCTTATTTTCTATTATTGGTATTTTCTCTTTCTTTTCTCCATTGGGGCTCCTTGGAACCCAAGAAACTCTAATATTTCGAAATCCTTTTTAGTGGATACTCATTATCCTTCTAGATGCATCTATTTCCATTATTTCCCATTATCTTGTTTATTTCTTATTAAAATATCTCTTTCTAAGGATTTCTCTTTACCTTTTTTTTATTTTCCTCATTGGCATTCCTTTTAACATTAGGAATCCTTTGGATATTAAAATCCACCAAGGATAACTAAATTATACCTCTTTCCACTTATTTTTCACATTTTATCGTTGTTTTCAATTTCTTTCTTAATAAAGAAATACTTAATTGATCTTTTCTTTCCTTGTTGCATTATCTTTGCAACTTTGGACTCCTTGGGACCCAAGGAGTCCAAGAGGCACGAAATCCATCTTTGGATAACATTCCTTTGCCTTCTAGAGGTTTCTACATCTTTCTTTTCTCCATTTTCTTATTTACTCAAATAATGGAGTTTCTTTTGTCTTTTCCTTGTTATTGGGCCCAATAGCCAATAAAGCCCACAAAACAACAAACAAGGCTATAGTAAACTAAATCCTTTTATTCAAAACAAATTATATCATTATTTGTTCAAATATCTTTAATAGGAGAAATTACATTTCTCACCAAAAGAACCCAAAAATTGGGGTTGTAACAATGAGTTTCTACTCGGGGTCAATAGTGATCGAAGTAGTCACTATTGCTTGTCGCAAAACATGGTAAAGGGTTGAAGATGAAAATCACATATGTGGAGGGTTGATGGGGAGAAATTGAAAATTTTTTGGAGTCGAGCGGGTGAAGTTGGGCAAGATATTAGGACATGAGGGTGATAAGAAACTGTGAATTAACAAAAATAGCCATGAATGGTGAAATATGGGTTCTTGATATTACCTCCACTCATGATGAATTGTAGGATAAGGGAGCTTTGTGGAGGTTTGAGGAATTCTTCTCAATCCATTCCATAGTGGGAGGGGGCCTAGTTCTCGTTGTCGATGAAGCTCCTTGAGCTTCAGGAAAGTCACGCTTATAAAGAGAACCCACTAAGACTTGCCTCTAGGTGGCACTTGGAAAGGCTTTGTGGGGTCATAAGGATGTTGTTTTCCGAACAAATTTGTTTGGGATGGCTACTGTGCTGTGAACTTATGTTGGGAACAACTCCAGAGAGACCAAAGAATAAGGGGATTGTGGTTGTTTCTATTGGGGATGAGGGAGTGGAATCAAAGTGAGAGGGGAACTTCTATGGAACTTGGCAGGGATCTCATTGGTGTTGGTTTTTGGATATATGGGCAGATGATCCTTCTACAACTTATCACGTGGGAGAGGGAGACATGTTGTATTAAGTGTTTCTAATATTAATTGAGATATAGGTCAAGTTAGGGTTCTATGTGTGGTGAACCACCTCCCAAAGACTACGGTGGTCAGAATTGAGGGAGTCATGCACTGAGTGGGGAGAAATTTTAATTTGAGGAAATCATTGGGGCTACTTTCCTAGGTGTGCATTTTCTAAAAGGTAAAAGACGGGGTCTCACCCCGCCGATCCTAAATCATTAGTTCTCAGTAAACCATTTATTATTTCCAACGTGACATGCTACACTAAGGGTGATACTTATATGAAACTATTTCATTGACAACATAATTAGATATCTAGGTCTAAGGGTATGATTTATGCATTCATTTCTATTTAAAATCAAATTACCTAGCTAGGGTCATTCAACTCCAATGACATTTTACAAACTTTCTAAACTACACCTTGTGAATACAAATATCAACTCAACTATCCTATTTGGGCTAAGGAATTAGATGATTTTCATGATTTGGCATTTAAGGTAACTTATGTGCTACTGATCATTATAAATAAATTACATTATAACATAGCATATTAAAAATGTCTATTTTATACTTAAACATAGGAGTGTAACATCAAGACTCTACTAGAATTTTGAGAATGATGAGTATCCCCACAAACCACTAGTGGACTTATCTACAAGCTTTTTCCTCACTAACACACAACCTAAGATTGACTTCTGAATAGGTCATCCATCCTACCACTCTTGGCTGAGCATGCTTTTATTGGGAAATCTGGGTGACAGATAAGGCATTGGAAAAAAAAATTAGTGCCCATTTCCTAAAACAAAAATATCGCATCAACAACAATGTATATAGGAAGGAAGGTAAAAAGAGTTATACATGGTTTATAGAAAGGCCAACGAAAACTCTTAATGCAGTATCATGCTTCTTCTCCAAGTAGAAGCGAGCTTCTTCTTCAGGAAACAATGTGCTCCTTCTTCAACAACACTCAAAGGGTTGTCACCAATGACCTCCTGGTCTGGCACCATGAACAATGGTTGACAGTGTCCTCCTAGTGGGAACAACTCCTCGCCTCTAGAGAATCCCACGTGGACCATTGGGAACTCCACATTGTGCTTCCAGATCCAACAAGAAGGAGTTGTCCCTTCGACAATTGATGTACTAGCACCAATTCACTCTCCCACAATCGTCTCTCCCTTGCTATCCCTCCCGTTATTGGGTAGTTCTTGTTCAGGCTCTCTATTGGTCACTACAACTAGAGATCATAACAATTGTTAGAGCTAATTTTCATGTCTAGGAAGCCTCTAGTACCCATCCATTTATAGGAGACTCTAGGTTCAGGGTTCCCAATCTTTACAATAGTCGAAAAGACTAAATTCACAAATTTCTAGAAATGGAGAACCAGTTGATTCATATGTCCAACTAGTGGGTTTGTGTATGAAGAGGTCAATTTGTATCATGAACCGATTGGTTTGTTTAGTTTCCTATTCTGAATTACATTGGCATTCAATGTACGATTAATGAAAAACATGACATCATCACTAATCCTTGATCCAACCAAATTGACCATTGAACCGGGTAGTTCATCACATGAACTGATCATCTCAGACCTTAAACTAGTTGGTTCACTTAGTAAACGGTCGGGTCATGCCCTGGTTCAACCATTGATCAACCAATGTTATTTTTTATCGACATGGCACTCCAACCAATTAATTTAACACTGGAACCGATCGGTTCAGAGTCCAGTCAGTCAACTTTAAACCTTAGTTGTTTAATTTAAATGTCAAAACACCTCTATATATCAAGTTAAACATCATTCATGAATAAAATCCTATTCCAAGTGCATCCTATGTGTGAGACCCTATAGGTCCCAAATTATGTTGGTAGTGAATGTCCATAACCAACTTATGACATCACAAGCAATGAACGGTATCTAGTATCACATCATTGCTACCCAAGTAGTTCAAAAAGTTGAAGAACAACTTCAACCTACAATCCATGATCAGTGTTACCATGATCATATAGCTCCTTTGCCACTAATATCCAGACTAAAGTCAAGTCATGCAACCGTCATCCTCTTCAACATTCAATACATGTTCCTTGAACTAGAGAAGACTGTCTAAGATGCATGTGAGTTCACATATCATATATTGAGTCACATGAGTATGGCCATACATTTCTCAATCTCTCTTATCAAGTGGTCTGGATATCAATCTCCTATAGGAGGGACAAATACCATCTACATCACCCACACTCAATCACCATGTGTCACAATGCAATTGAGCATCATCTTTATGGCAACCCTTATTCAAGGTCATGTTGGATGACGTTTAAGTACATCAAATGACATTTGATGAGTGTAGTGACTTCATGTCTAAGAACCAAAATCACCACTATCACTATGAGAGCTAATTCTAACTAGAATTCCACAATATCTATGCACCACTCTCAATGTGGCTACGTCCGATACACTATTCTCTAACATGTATTTGCATGTTTGACTTGATGACATATCATGACTAACGAAAAATTGTCATCAGTAAACACACACTCTAAACTTTTGTTTTACTATCATCTATTTTTCTTCCACAGTAATATCTGACTAGGGACATAACAATAATGTATGTACTCTTATTATACATATGATCTCATTGTTTAGGTCATCAACCTGAAGACATATGCCATCGAGTAACATCATTCTTTAGATATATATTATGTATGTGTCAAAATCTCATGAATGAGACAAACAAAATAGACAAAATTACCTTTATTATTATCAAATCAAGTATCTATTGCCCCATTGCAATCATCATATGATTGGCCCTTTGGGCATACATACCAACAAACTTCTACTTGTACTTAGAGCCAATCACCCATGAATATTTATTCCAAGTGATTTTAACATGTCCATCATGATTCCACTGTACAAGCGCTTCTATAGGAGGTTAGCAACGTTTTCTTCAAGTCACTAATTTGCAAGTTTCACATTTCCTCACTGTACGATTTCTCGTATGAGATGGAAGTGTCATAGTATGCTATCTGAGATTCTCAGCCTATCCAATAGCTTCATTATTGGCACAATATCTCTATTGCATCATCAATGGTTTGGAACCTCCCACAAGTTCATCTATATGAACTTCTAGATTAATATAATATCCTCTGATGTTATCATAACATCAAGATACTTAGTACACTTATAAAATTGAACTATTATCTCTAGCTTAGAACTTTTCGATCTAACAATTTTCATTTTAAAGCCAAACACAAATTTAGATTTTTATAATTAATTTTCTTTGCCATTTTGTAAGCTTGCATCAGTGTAACCCTTTGCACCCAACTCTTCATTATTACCATCATTAAGGAACTAATCCTTCACTAGGATCTGAACTAATCCTTTTTATGGTATTCAAGTGTCCTTCACTAGGATTTGAAAGATATCCATTCATCATGTCCATTACATACAAGACAACTAGATGAGTACATATCCTCTCATCATGTCAATACAAACAAGATAATGACATGAATACAAAGCATTCCGTACATGATAAATCTAATTGTGAATTCATATGACATCTCACACATGTTTTCCCATCCTTCACAAGAATTGGGATACTAGGCTCTAGAGAGACTAGTTTAAAAAAATTTCTCTCATTGAGTCTTGTATGTTGAACCCTTCAACATCTTGCCAATGTATGTGCTTTTTTTCTATGTTGAGAAGCTTTCCATATCAATATCTATAGATATCAATTCCTATCACATAGGATGCTTTTCCTAAACCCTTCATATAGAAGGTACTTTCCTTTCCATGTTTTAACATTTGTAGTATAAGGATGTTATTCCCCATCAGTATGCAAAATATAAATATGTCCCACTAAATCTTTTATAATCGCACAATTCATCTTCATCCTGACTCAAGTCAAACTCTTTGACCATCTTGTCGATTTGAAGTGTCCAACTCTGAGATGTTTGCTTCAATCCAAAGATTGACCTTTGTAACCTATAGACTTTATTTGCATTATAAGGATTTATAAAACCTTTAGGCTATGTCACGTATACATCATGTACAATATTCTAGTTAAGGAATGTGGATTTAACATCCATTTTGCCAAATCTTATTACCATACTAAGCTGCAATAGCAAGCATGATCCTAATGGATTCATCCATGGGAACTGGTGAACCCATATTCTCTTATAACTTTTACAATACTATCCATATTGGTCTTTTATCAAAGACCCAAATGCACTAAATGGGTCTTACCTTTTTAGGTGGATCCACCAAGGTCAAACATTGTTGGTTTACATGGACTCCATATTGGATCTATTGGCTTCAAGTCATTTCTCATACTATGGCCCCTCAATAAAATCTAAGTAGGCTGCCGACTCATCATATATGACCAACTTACCACCTTCTTGATTTATAAGATATCATAATCTTTTAAACTCAAGGCGTGTTCTACTCGATCTATGAGGTTTTGTGTTACGTAAGGAACATGAGATTCCACAAAAATTTGTGATTCTCCTTGTTCCTATTATACCCCTTTAGGTCCAATGTTTTCTTGGTCTTGAACTTTTCAAGTTCTACTTTTACTCCCATTGATTCCTTTAGAACTAAGTTCCCCTTCAGGAATATAGCTAACTTGGTCAACAAACAACTTTGTTGTTGTATTGGAATATAAAAGTAGTATTCAACAAAATAACATTTATATGATTTGTGGATAAAGCTTTTCAAGAAACGATTTTCTTATACAATCTTACAATCCTAATCCTCATGTAAATGACTTATCAGGACACCTGACATGCCATATCTAATATGGTGTCTTTTGAACCATTTCAGACATTACATCATTTTAGTCTAAAGAATGTGCCAAAAAGGAAATTTGAAGATTAGCTAGATTTATTGATAATCACACCATGACTAACAAGGTGTGATTCCTTCTTTCTGATACATCATAATTTTTTAGGTGGAGTTCATCATGATACACTACCACGGTCTCTCCAAAAGGTTTTCAAACTCTTGGTATAAAATATTTCAACATCGATCATATGAAAGTGTCTTATACTTCTTTACCAAGTTGGTTATGTACTTCATTCATGATCTCCTTGAACACTTCAAGTGTTTTATACTTGTATTTCATTAAGTACAAATTTCCATATATACTGATACATCAATTAATGTAATGAATACCACTAACTGCCTTTAGCATTTATTCTAAAAGGACTATATACATTAGTATGTATGAGCCCTAATAGAATAATGGCTCTCCCACTACATCTAGTGAAGATGCTTTTGTCATATTTCATAATAAATATGACGTGCATGCCTCTATAGGTTAAAATAACCAAAAGAGTCTTGATAACCATCATTATGGATTCTTGAAATGCAATTCTCATTTACATGCTTTTATATGAAAATGGTATAAGTATTCATTGTTTGAGTCATCATCTCATTCACATTAATCTCCACAACTATCGAGTATAGATCGTCAGACATTGCCATATCATATCAATTTATTCATAGTAATCTTGTCCATACAAGATACATGATGTTTTCACTAATGGCAGGTACATAATTGCAATTCACTAATTCTATTACATGCCTATAAATGAAAACTTCCAACTGTAGTGGCAACAACTTTTGTACCATACAATTCTAGATCATTGTTTATAAGGTCCTAAAGTAGATATCTCTATCTCCTTCTTCCTGAGATCCTCTATATAAAGAGGGAAATTCCTTTTCCAGTGTCCAAGCATTTGAAAATGGTGGCACTTTCCTTCCTTAATCATCTAAGTGAAAAGGACAAATACTTTGTGCACTTACCCCTCTCCTTGTCTTGAGTGCAGAAGACCTAAACTTCAACTTAGCCTCAGAACTCTTCTCGGCCTTGCCTTTGCCCTTGGATTCACTTTAACTTATCACCATCATGAATTTGTCCTTCTTCATTCATACTTCAACATTAATCAACATGCCAAGCAACTTAGATAGAGGTTTGGCCAAGTTACTCAAGTGATAGCACTGGATATATGATTCAGACAACAATTGTAGAGTCATATCCATGGACAACTCTTGACCTGAAGGAAATCCCAGTCTTTCACAAGCCCAGTAATATTGAGCACATGAGACTCTACTAGATCTCCCTCTGTCAGTTTGCACTTAAATTATGCTTTAGAGACATTATACCTTTATTGCTTTACATGATTCTTTAAGATGTATTACCATCTCGAGAATGACCATGTTTTCATGTTGAACATACAACTCATAGTTCATACAATATAGTATAAGGTGCTCAATGTATATGTCATCATTGGAATACTTCAAGTAAGCATCCATTTCATCCATAGCCGCATTTGGAGCGGTTTCCTCTGGCTCAAGTCTTTCAAGGACATAGAGCTTTTGCTCATGGGTGAGAACACTTCTCAAAGTCCTAAATCTTATGTGGAAGTAAATCCCATTTAGTTTTTCCTACCCAAGGACTGACTACACTGATAATATATTTGTGTTTTCCATTAGATTCTATAAAAGATATAACAACTTCATCAAAACATTTTTGATTAATTTGATTTGATAAGTTTGACGATATTAATTAGGCCTTCAATTAATTATCACTCCCACTATTTTTCTCAAATTGATAACCCTCATGTATCAATTTGGAAGATTGCAACATACAATCTTCTAGTTATCCAAGACCCAAAATAATTGAATTATGACTCGACCAATGCCAACATCCATAACCAATTATTATGGTTGGCAACTTTTACCAATTATATCTCATGCAATTCTTGGATAGATAGTATGCACAACTCTTTGTCATTTTCCATCTGCATGATTCTAGGTGCTTAACCTCATTAAGGAGACCCAATTAAGCCTGACCCAGAACCAAACATGATAGTAATGCACCCCGCTTGCAAGCCCACATTACTACCATCACACTTCTACAAGATTGAAAATGCACTACACTTGGCGTGCCCACACATAGTCATGTGTGTTGCTTATGGAAATATCTAAGACCAAATATTTAGATTGAGGGATTTTACATATAATACATATACATATCCAATAACCACATACTTATAGTACGTATCCTATACATGTTATAACCACAATGAAAACATGCAACTATAAACACTGGCAATGGTTATGGGCCATACTATTGTAATTCCTTGAGCCACAAGGAATTACTACCTCCTAAGGTCTACATCACACGTAGAAACCTATTGATGGTGAAGATCTATGCTTGAGAAAATCCTGGTTGATCGGTTCAACACTTGAACGATCGGATCACCACCTTGCTCCTTGGTTGGGCTTTTGAAACGGTCGTCTGGTCCTTAAGATCAATAAATGTTTGGACTCCTCCATCTGATTGGTTGAGCTACTAGTCAATCAGTTTGTCCTATCGTCTGGCCTCTTCAGTCCCCCAGTCGATCCGTTCTTCTACTGAACCAGTCAATTCATATGGTGTAGAATGTCTTCTCATGACGAACTATAAATTAAAATTTCATATTACATTATAAAGGGGAAACCTTGAGTTACATTCAAAGATAAATAGGAAGAGGTGTATTAATTTACATTTGGAAAGGAGGAGAGAGGTTCGGTATGCAAACCAAGATACAAATAGGAATAAACAACCACAACCTTGCACACACAGATCTAGGGTTATTGTTCGTAACCATACTAACATCCTTCTTCAAAATCAACTTTTAGGGTGACACATGTGAATTGTATATATGATATATATATATATATATATATATATATATATATATTTGAATTATATGTGGTAACTAATCGAATATTGACATTAACCAGTATAATATACACATTGTCTACAATAAAAATAAATCCAATTACATCAAATTAAATCCCAGATATGTTGTAAACTGACATGGCTCTGATACCACTATTGGGAAATCGGGGCGACAAATAAGGCATTAGAAATAAAATTTTATTACATGTTTCTCAAAAGAGCAAGATTGTGTCAAAAACAATGTATCTAGGAAGGAAGGTAACAAGAGTTATACCTAGTCTTGGAACAAGTCCAGAGACAACTCTTAATGCAGTATAGTGCTTCTTCTCCAAGAAACAGTAGGCTTCTTCTTCATGCATCAATATGCTCCTTCTTCATCAACACTCAAACAGTCATCACCAACAGCCTCCTGGTCTGGTACCATGGACAACAGTTGGTAGTGTCCTCTTAGAAAGAAAAACTCCTTACCTCTAGAGTAGTCCATGTGGACCACAAGGAACTCCTCACTGTTCTTCCAAAGCCAACGGGAAGGAGTTGTCCCTTCAATCATAAGTGTACTAGCACAAATTCACTCTCAGAAAATTGTCTCTCCCTTACTATCTCTCCTTTTATCAGGTAGGATTTGTTCGGGCTCTCTATTGGTTACCACAAATAGAGAGCAAAACAATTGTCAGAGCTCATTGTTGTATGTCAGAAGCCCCCAATACCCCTCTATTTATAGGAAAGGCTAGGATCATGGTTCCCAGTCTTTGTAGGAGTCGAAAAGACTGAATTCATGAATTTTCTGGAAACTGCAATGGTGAACTGGTCATCTTGCATGCCCAATCGATCAGTTCATTCCATGAACTAGTCGGTTCATGCAGTTTCCTATTATGAATTATATTGGTATTCAATGCATGATTAATGAAAAATATGATGTCAACACTAATCCTTGATCCAATAAAATTGACCATTAAACCAAGTGGTTCATCACATGAACTGATTGTCTCAAACTTTGAACTAGTTAGTTCACTTAGTGAATCGGTAGGTTCATGCCCTGGTTCAACCAATGTTGTTTCCAATTGACTTGACACTCCAACCGATCAGTTCAATACTTGAACCTATCGGTTCAAAGTCCAGTCAGTCAACTTTAAATCTCAGTTGATTAATTTTTTAATACATAAATACTTTTAGTAATCAAGTTAAACATCATTCATGAATAAAATCCTATTCCAAGTGCATCCTATGTGTGACCCTATAGGTTCCAAATTACATTGGTAGTGAATGTCCATAATCAAATTATGTCATCACAAGCAATGAGCAGTATCTACAAACACATCATTGCTACCCAAGTAGTTTGAAAAGTTGAAGAGCAACTTCATCCTACAATCCATGATTAGTGTTACCATGATCATATAGTTACTTTGTCTCTGATATCATGATTGAACTCAAGACATGGAATCATCTTCCTATACAACATTCAATCCATGTTCCTTGAACTAGAATTTTTTTTCTGAGTTGCATGTGAGTTCACATATCATATATTAAGTCACATGAGTATGTCCATACATTTCTCAGTCTCTCTTATCAAGTGGCCTGGATATCAAACTCTAGTAGGAGGGATAAATCTCATCTACATCACCCACACTCAATCCCCATGTGTCACAATACACTTGAGCATCCCCTTTATGACAACCCTTATTCAAGATCATGTTGCATGACATCTAAGTACATCGAATGACATGTGATCAGTATAGTGACTTCAGGTCTAAGAACTACAATCACCACTATCACTATCTGAGATGACTGTCTCGTGAAAACCAGATTTACCAATTTAAACTAATGCAGAAGAATTTCGTGAGCAGCAGAATTATTGAAAATCACTAAAAATAAAAACTTTTAGTAAAGATATCTACAAATGATAAAACTCTTTCATAAGGAAATATGATAAGTTATTTACAAATTGATCCATCATTACATCTCTGTAATATCACATTTTGAGAGTCACAAGCATCAACTGCTCTGTCAAACTATATATGAGCAGATACAAAAATCTCAAGACTTTACGCCAAAAATCTCAGATCTACTTTAAACATCTACAGACTCCTAGGACCTGAGAGTATAGAGACGAAACATAGGGCATTCTATCTACAAGACTTGATAGACAGTGTCTACTGAGGATCACTGTTGTCCCTGATGTTGTTGTTGCTGTTGTTGTTGCTCACCCACTGATGGGTTCCTTCATCCTCGGCGTCTACCTAAAAAGTCGAATCCCGCGGGGGTGAGACAATTGAATAATTGTCCCAGCGAGAGTTATAACTATCCGCCAGAAGCATTGTTATTGCAATAATGGAATAGCATTGAGTAGTAAAACTATAATTATTCAACAGCATGTAAAACATTGCATAAGCTAAGTAGAACAGTATTTCATAAGAAATCATTTCAATTATAACTTGATTGAATAACAAGACATATATCAATAAGGAATATGAAGAACATGTATACTAGTTATTCAACTAGAGCACTATAAACAATGTATCATCAATCATTGTTTCTCATAATTCAACCTAAGCAAATATGTTATACGGATGTTTACATTTTCAAACATATTAATGGCCTGAGGAGATGAGTTACACCTCTCATACTCCAACCGACCATTACGAAATCGCAATCGGTACCATACATAGGTCATCAGAAGAGCCAGATTCCTATGACCTCATCTTCCTTAGTCAGTATAAGGAACAACATGCAGGACATCATGGGTCTCTGCCATGATAGCTTTCCAGGGTATTCTGGCAACTTCACTATTAGAGTTACAGTGGTGTGTTGTACTCTCTTCGCCATTGAGGGATTTATTATTTATCTCTCTTCGATGCGGCATTAACAACATCATCGGGAGATTAGTGATACATCATCCTGGCATAAACATATAATGAAGGATTGAGAGATTAAATGTGCATATCACATCAATTCCCACATTAGGACATAAGGATATTCGCGTCCATAACCCCCACATACTCAAAAGTATGCTCTCCAGGAGTTCCCTTAGGAAAACCTGTTTCACCATCATTTAACTTCTGACAATGATGAATCTATGGTCAGGGCTCTACATGATATCATTATACTTGATTATTTAAGTACATTATAGCATTCTTTTAGCATCAGGCATGTTTTCAAACATAAACCATTAAAACAATTGCTATAAAGAAAGAGTACTAATGGTATCAAGTTCATTTCACATCCAGTTATCATTGGGATATCAATCCCTAACCATCTCATCATTATGATTCAGGAATATGGGTGTTCAAATCCTTATATCATCAAAACACGTGTTACTATGTAATATATTTCCATCAAGTCATTTAACAGCATGAACATGATTACAGCAATGCATATATTTCTCGTGGCTCATACAGCCTATCATTCTCATATGTGACCTCTTACTAGGTAACACAGCATATCATTACTTTTAAAACTTATAAAGTTCTTTCAATGAACATGGCATTATAACCCTT
This sequence comes from Alisma plantago-aquatica, assembly GCA_963693085.1. Lineage (NCBI taxonomy): Eukaryota > Viridiplantae > Streptophyta > Magnoliopsida > Alismatales > Alismataceae > Alisma > Alisma plantago-aquatica. Next base: position 422,872,739 of record OY856414.1, on the reverse strand, counting down.
ACCTGGCTATGGTCAATTCTTTATAAAAACCTGCATGACTAACACAATTGATAACATGCACATTATGTCTATATCAGCACAATACAATTATTTCCAAGTCCAGTATAGAACACCACGACTGGTTTCTAGGGTTAGGGTTTCTTATTTAATTCAATTAGTATTATCCAACCCCTTTAGCTTACAAAGGCATAGTGATTTCTCATTTCACAATTCAATCATTGAGTTTCATGCTTAAAAGCATAACCCAGAATTAGGGTTTATTGTTCACATCATCACAATACCCTAAATTAGGGTTTACTATCCACATTACATCACATTACCCTAGATTAGGGTTTAAGATTCATTAACCATCATAATTAGAGTTTTCATGATCTCATTATTAAGGATCATACCCTAATTAGACAAATTCATACATGTTGGAGATTTATTAGTTGATTATCATTCATATAAGAAGTGTTCTCTCTCTTCTTTCTACCATATGGTGTTTGCATCACCTTGATTAGGCTAAGTTAAATCAACCTTGACATCATGGTTATATCATTACTATTGTGATCATTTAAAGCTCACTTGATCATAGGGTATTGGTCACTCTATCCCATTAAGGTTCCTTTGTAATGATCACCACTGATCATGACATACATTAATCAACCAATTACTTGGTCCCTTAATCACTTTAGGTGTTTATGAGGTTTGGGTTAATCAACCACTAAAACATCTTGATTACTAAGGCATTAAACGATCTTGACCTTTTTAGACCTCAAACGGTCTTGCACACTAAACCCCCAAACGGTCTTGGACAGACCTTGAAACCGTTTGGTGTTGAAGACCATTTGGTCCTGTTGACTTTTGAAACCATTTGGTAAAGTGCACACTCAAGACCGTTTGGTCATGAAGACCGTTTGGTCATGAAGACTGTTTGGTCATGAAGACTGTTTGGTCAAGTTGACTTTGAAACCGCATGGACACAATTGACCTTGAAACTGCATGAACACAATTGACCTTGAAACCGCATGAGCACCAAACGGTTTGGGATCGTTTGGTCCCAAATGGTCTTGAGACCGTTTGGACCCAAAGAGTCTTGAGACCGTTTGGTCCAAACCACCTCAAAACCGCATGGACCAAAAAGTGGCTCAACCACTTCAATTGAGTTAGGGTTTCCAATGTTGAACCCTTCAATCGATCATGCACTTGTTAGCCACTCATCAATTGAGTCAATTAGGTCAACCCTCAACTGATTTGAAACTAAATTGACCCTCAATTGATTATCAATTAGGGCTTGGATCAATTGGATTAGGGTTTGGAATCGATCACACCCTTCAACATGTTTCAACATGAGACTAATTGATTTGAAACCATTGAACCATCATTCAATTTGGTCATGACCTGACCCCAAATGGTCTTAGGATCGTTTGTATGTTCTCCAAACGGTCTTGAGACCGTTTTCTCAAGTAAACACCAAAAACTAACTCAACCAATTATGGTTTGGCTCCATTAGATTGATCACTAGATCAACAATTAATTGCACTTCAACTAATTGCCTTTCAATCTTCAACCAGTTAACCATAGTCAACCCTAGACCTCCAAACTGTCTTGGGTGACCTCCAAACGGTCTTGGGATCATTTGGACATCATCCAAACAGTCTTGAGACAGTTTTCCCATTATTTCATCATAAACCAAGTCATTCAATTAAGGTTTGAACCCTAGGTTTGGTCACCAAATCAGCAATCAATTGTTTATCAACTTGATGTCATTGGACCCTCAACTTGTCAACCCTACTTAACCCTAGATCTCCAAACAGCCTTGGGTGATCACCAAACGGTCTGGAGACCGTTTGGGTGATCCCCAAATGGTTTTGAAACCATTTGGGCCACTCAACCCAAACTTCAACTTAATTCAATTATTGAAATCAACAACTAACCCGATTGGGGTTTAGATGGTTGATGGGCCTTCAATTGGTGATTTACTTGGAATTACTTGATGATTTTTGGTAAGTGATTAGTCTACTTTATTCACAACAGACCTACAAATGGTTAAAACCTGGTCAACGCCTCCAAACGGTCTTGGACCGTTTGCTTCCATGTGTTCTTGGTTGAAACCGTTTGCATTCAAACGGTTTGAAACCGTTTGCTCCCAAACGGTTTGGGAAACCGTTTGAACAAGGGGTTAGAGACCGTTTGATAAAGTAACTTTTTGGATAAACATTGGAATTAACTTCATCATCTTCTACCTCAAGAACATGGGCTGTTCTTCATGTAAATACTAGCAAGAACACACAAAGGTGTCTACGGAAGAAGTATAAGCAACGATTCTAAGAAAGAAGGATGCAAAAGCAAAGCTTAAGGGTTAAAGTTATAAAACCCACCTTTAGATCTGATCTAGAACTCCAAGCTTCATATCTTTCATGGTGGATGAAGATCCAGTGGTTGTCCAAGGTCCGTTCTTCAAGTTTTGGATGGAGAAGATGGCTAGAAAGAAGAATTGTGTGAAAAACACCAATAAACCAACCTTGTTTTAGGGTTCCCACCATGAATTCGAGGTAGATGATGACCCACACTTACCAAACCAGCTTGGTCGTTGTACTTCTTCTCCAGAGATATCCTTTGGTCGGCCAAGGCAAGAAGATATGGAAGGAAACTAAGGGAAACGATCCTTTCCTTTGTTGTTAAGGATGCTTTATATATTTATGGATATTTTCAAGGAAAGTGAAAAGAAGATGATTATCTCCTTTTATTTCCCAACTAAAATGACAAAATCTTCCTCCATTATTTGTCCACGTTTCCACCTTCTATCCACATGCAAAAATCCTCTATTATCCAAGGTTTAAAGCAACACATCATAATAAGTTGTATAAATTTAAAAGGGCCATTTTCTTAAATCTTGATTATTCTAATACCAAGATTATCTTTCCTTCTTGATCATTCAAATGAGGAGTCCTTGTCATTCTCTTTGCTATATTTGATGCCAAGAAGCATGAGAGATACTCTAGAGGATTCATTTTACATGTTGGACCCTAGGTTTTGGGTAAATTACACTTTACACCAAAACTAGGTTTTAAAGCACAAAGATTGCTCTACAAGCTATATCTTGGTGCTCAAGCTTTTGGAAGCCATACCACTACATCTTATTCATTCTTATGATGTTTCATTATCAGAGGAACATCTTAACATGTGCAATTTTCAAGTTAACCCCTCTATTTGGGTAATTTGCACTTTAGTCCAAAATTAACAAAATAATGTTGCAACATTATTCAAAAAGGACTGAAATAGAAATATAGGTTCCTCAAAAGCCTTAATTACATTTCAAAGGATAAACTCAAGCATATAATCACTTAATTAAGAAAAACACCTAGGGTTAGTACATAACCCAAGTCAGGGATGTTACAAATTATCCACCTCTTACAAGGATTTCGTCCCCAAAATCAACAAAACATATCAAGAGAAAAGAGCAGGGTATTTCCTTCTCATCTCTTCCTCTAGTTCCCATGTGTCTTCTTCAATACCATGGTGATTCCAGAGGACTTTCACAAGACTTATATCTTTCTTTTTTAGCTTTTTAATTCTCTTGTCAAGGATTGACATAGGTCCTTCCACATAAGATACATCATCATTAAATTCTACTTCCATAGGTTGCAGAACTGATTCTGTATCAGGGAGACATTTCCTAAGCATGGAAATGCTTAGGAAATGTGGAACACAGGGTGTAAAATTTGTAGCTCTGGTGGTAACTCTAGCTTATAAGCTACCTTCCCAATCTGTTCAATGATTAGATAAGGCCCCATAAACCTAGGAGCTAACTTTCCTTTCCTCCCAAATCTAAGAACTCCCTTCCAAGGTGAGACCTTGAGATACACTCTATCTCCAACCTAGAATTCTAAAGGTCTACGACGCTTGTCAGTGTAAGATTTCTACCTATCATGTGCAGTCTTTATCTGTTGTTGTATTACTTTAATCTTCTCGGTGGTCTGCTACACAATATCATGACCTAAAAGTTGATATTCACCAGTTTCATACCAACATAGGGGTGATCTACAACGTCTACCATACAAATCTTCATAAGGTGCCATGTCAATGCTATGTTGATAGCTGTTATTATAGGCAAACTCTATCAAACTTAGACGCAGATCCCAACTTCCTGTAAACTGGAGGACACATGCCCTAAGAAAATCCTCCAAGGTTTGTATAGTTCTTTCTGATTGTCCATTTGTCTGAGGATGAAAGGCTGTACTAAACATTAACGGTGTGCCTAAGGCTTTATGAAGTCGTTCCCAAAAACAACTCGTAAACTGGGGACCTCTATCAGAAACAATGGTAACTGGGACCCCATGCAGCCGCACTATCTCATCTACATATAACTATGCCAGCTTCTCAGCAGAATAGGTTGTTTTGATCGGTAAGAAATGTATTGTCTTTGTCAGCCTATCAACTATTACCCAGATGGAATCATGACCTTTGGCTGTTCTGGGTAAACCAACCACAAAATCCATGGTTACATGATCCCACTTCCACTGTGGTATGGGCAAAGGCTGCATTGTTCATGTGGGCTTCTGGTGTTCAGCTTTAACTTGCTGACACACAGGACACTGCATAAAGAACTCAACAACATCCTTCTTCAAACCAGGCCACCAATATATATCTTTCAAGTTATGATACATCTTGGTGCTTCTTGGATGCATAACATACATTGAATAATGAGCTTCTTCTAGGACTAACTTCCTTAAGTTACCCACATCAGATACTATCATTCTACCATGATAATAGGCTACTTGATCATCTGAGTCATGGAAACCATCTCGTTTCTCACTACCATACTCTGATCTAATCAGTTGAACTGTAGCATCAACTTGTTGTGCCTCCTTGATCTGCTGTCTCAGAGTAGGTTTTGTATGCATCTCAGCTATCAACCCTGATAACAACGATACTCTCAACTGTACATTATCTTGTCTTAAGGAGATAAGCATATCTCTCCTTGAGCACACTAAGGAATTCAGTTGTGCTCTATCTAAAGCTGGTGTTGTTGATTTCCTACTCAAAGCATCAGCAACCACATTGGCCTTCCCTGGATGATAATCAATCGTACAATTTTAGTCCTTGATTAACTCCATCCAGCAGCGTTGCCTCATGTTAAGCTCATGCTGAGAAAAGATATACTTAAGGTTATTATGGTCTGTGAAAATCTGGAATGTCTCTCCATAAAGATAATGTCTCCAAATCTTCAAGGCATGAACTACAACAGCTAGCTCTAGAAAGTGTGTCGGATAATTCTCCTCGTATTTCTTAAGCTGTCGGGAAGCAAAAGAAATCACTTGTTTACCTGCATCAACACACATCCAAGTCCATTCTTAGAGGCATCAGAAAAAACTATATATCCTTTCCCTTGCTCAGGTAACACAAGCACAGGTGCACTTGTCAACCTTTCCTTCAATAACTGAAATGATTGTTGACACTTATCACTCCAAACAAAAGGAACATCCTTCCTGGTCAACTTAGTCAAGGGTAAAGCTATAGAACTAAAGTTCTTAATGAACCTCCGGTAATAGCCTGCCAACCCTAAGAAACTACATATCTCTGTCGGTGTTTCGGCTGCTCCCATAGCATAACAGATTCTACCTTTTTAGGGTCAACACAAATACCTGAGGTAGATATTACGTGTCCAAGGAAAGATACTTCTGGTAACCAGAACTCATATTTGTTAAATGTAGCATATAATTTATGTTCTCTTAACAAAGTTAGAGTCAGACGAAGATGCTGCTCATGCTGCTGAGCATCTCTACTGTAGATCAGAATGTCATCTATGAAGACAACAACACACTGATCAAGAAAAGTTCAAAAGATTCGATTCATGAGTTCCATAAGTGTAGCTGATGCATTAGTTAGTCCAAATGACATAACTGTGAACTCATAGTGACCATACCTTGTCCTAAAGGCAGACTTAGGTATGTCACCATCCTTAATACGCAGTTGGTGATATCCTGATCTCAAATCTATCTTTGAGAAGACTGTTGCATCATGGAACTGGTCAATGAGATCATCAATCCTTGGCAAAGGATACTTATTCTTTATCGTTACTTTATTTAATTGTCTATAATCAATGCACAACCGCATTGAACCGTCTTTCTTCTTAACAAAGAGGACCGGAGCACCCCAAGGCGAAGTACTCGGTCAGATGAAACCCTTCTCGAGCAACTCTTGCAGTTGTTTCTTGAGTTCTGCCATCTCAGCAGGTGCCATCCTATATGGTGTTTGTGCTATAGGTTGCGTGTCTGGGATTAAATTGATCTCAAAATCAATCTCCCGAGATGATGGCACACCTGCAAGTTCTTCAAGAAGTACATCTTCAAATTCCCTGACTATAGGAACTTTGGCAGGGTTAGGACTATCAATGGTAGTATCTATCACATGGGCCAAGAATGCATAACATCCTTGCCTCATCAGCTTCTCAGCAACCATAGCTGACACAAGATAGGTGGGTAGAATCTTTCTTTCTCCTTGAAAGATCCATGTGTCACTATCATCAGTGAGCACAACTTGCTTGGACTCACAATCCAAGACAACCTTATACCTTTTTATGGTGTCCATCCCTAGGATTACATCGAATCCATGCATCTCAAGTGGTATAAGATCCACTTGAATGTGATGTTCAGAAAAGAAGAGGATGCAGGGAGAACATACCTCCTGCAACACAGTAGATCCCATCAATGGAGTTTCTAGCAACAAACTATCTGCCCTATGACTTATAGTCAAGTTGCAGTCAAGAATCACTCTTCGAGTGATAAAGGAGTGTGTAGCACCTAGATCAATTAAAACAGATACAACGCAAGATGTAGACGTATCAGAATATAACAATTCTATCTGACCTTCCACGACCCGAGGGTTGATCACTACATCAGGTGGATTCATCGCATAGAATCTTGCCATCGCTTGTAGTTGATCCGGTGCTCAATGACTAGGTGTCGATGATCCAACTTGGGACGCTTGTCCACGTCCTCTAGAACTTCCTAGAAACTGTCGCCTTTGGGATCCTTGCTGACTCTGCCTTTGAGGTTGAGTTACACTCACTTCTTTGGCTCTACAATCTTTCATCAGATGTCCCATCTTTCCACATATGTAATAGCTTCTATTCAGTTGTTGTGGTCTGGGTGGTCCTGTAACTGACATAGATGCTGAGCTACGAGCTCCTTCTAGCGGTAAACTTCGTCCTCTACCCCTATTTGACATCCACTGTGTTTGGGTACTGAATCTAGGTGGTGGTGTAGGTACAGAAAACCTAGGTTTCTTGAAACCTTTAGATGAAGATCCTTGGAACTGGGGATACATATTCTTGCTCTTGGTCTGTCTCTTTTACGCCACAGACCTCTCTACACTTCTGACAGATTCCACAAAGGTAGAAAACCTTTCCCTGTTCTCCAGAGCAGACACAGGAGTAGTCAACTCAACATTTAACCCTTTCTCAAAATGCCTAATCCTTTCTTCATCTGTGGTCTCCATGTGAGGACAGAACTGCAAAATCTCCATAAACTTAGCCTCGTACTCGCTAATGTTCATTTGACCTTGTCTTAACCTCTCAAACTGAGAGATTTTCTCGTCCAGAAACATCTTAGGGAAATATCTGTTGATAAATTCCCATCGAAAAACTTCCCATGCAATCTCCCCACCTGGCCTCTTCTGTTCTTCCATGGTCCATCAATGACCATCACTCCCCTTGAGAAGATACACAACATGTTATAGAACACCACAACTAGTTTCTAGGGTTAGGGTTTCTTATTTAATTCAATTAGTATTATCCAACCCCTTTAGCTTACAAAGTCATAGTGATTTCTCATTTCACAATTCAATCATAGAGTTTCATGCTTAAAAGCATAACCCAGAATTAGGGTTTACTGTTCACATCATCACATTACCCCAAATTAGGGTTTACTATCCACATTACATCACATTACTCTAGATTAGGGTTAAGATTCATTAACCATCATAATTAGAGTTTTCATGATCTCATTATGAAGGATCATACCCTAATTAGACAAATTCATACATGTTGGAGGTTTATTGCTTGATTATCATTCATATAAGAAGTTTTCTCTATCTTCTTTCTACCAGATGGTGTTTGCATCACCTTGATTAGGCTAAATTAAATCTAACTTGACATCATGGTTATATCATTACTATTGTGATCATTTAAAGCTCACATGATCATAGGGTATTGGTCACTCTATCCCATTAAGGTTCCTTTGTAATGATCACCATTGATCATGACATACATTAATCAACCAATTACTTGGTCCCTTAATCACTTTAGGTGTTTATGAGGTTTAGGTTAATCAACCACTAAACCATCTTGATTACTAAGGCATTAAACGATCTTGACATTTTTAGACCTCAAACGGTCTTGCACACTAAACCCCCAAACGGTCTTGGACAGACCTTGAAACCGTTTGGTGTTGAAGATCGTTTGGTCCTGTTGACTTTTGAAACCATTTGGTAAAGTGCACACTCAAGACCATTTGGTCATGAAGACTTTTTGGTCTTGAAGACTGTTTGGTCATGAAGACCATTTGGTTAAGTTGACTTTGAAACTGCATGGATACAATTGACGTTGAAACCGCATGAACACAATTGACCTTGAAACCGCATGAGCACCAAACAGTTTGTGATCGTTTGGTCCCAAACGGTCTTGAGACCGTTTGGACCCAAACGGTCTTGAGACCATTTGGTCCAAACCACCTCAAAACTGCATGTACCAAAAAGTGTCTCAACCACTTCAATTGAGTTAGGGTTTCCAATGTTGAACCCTTCAATCGATCATGCACTTGTTAGCCACTCATCAATTGAGTCAATTAGGTCAACCCTCAAATGATATGACACTCAATTGACCCTCAATTTATTATCAATTAGGGCTTGGATCAATTGGATTAGGGTTTGGAATCAATCACCCTTCAACATGTTTCAACATGAGACTAATTGATTTGAAACCATTGAACCATCATTCAATTTGGTCATGACCTGACCCCAAATGGTCTTGGGATCATTTGTATGTCCTACAAACGGTCTGGAGACCATTTTCTCAAGTCAACACCAAAAACTAACTCAACCAATTATGGTTTGGCTCATTTTGATTGATCACTAGATCAACAATTAATTGCACTTCAACTTATTGCCTTTCAATCTTCAACCACTTAACCATAGTCAACCCTAGACCTCCAAACGGTCTTGGGTGACAACCAAACGGTCTTTTGATCATTTGGACATCCTCCAAACGGTCGTGAGACCTTTTTCCCATTATTTCATCATAAACCAAGTCATTCAATTAAGGTTTGAACCCTAGGTTTGGTCACCAAATCAGCAATCAATTGTTTATCAACTTGATATCATTGGACCCTCAACTGGTCAACCCTACTTAACCATAGACCTCAAAATGTCCTTGGGTGATCACCAAATGGTCTTGAGACCGTTTGGGTGATCCTCAAATGGTTTTGAAATCGTTTGGGACACTCAACCCAAACTTCAACTTAATTCAATTATTGAAATCAACAACTAACCCGATTAGGGTTTAGATGGTTGATGGGCCTTCAATAGGTGATTTACTTGGAATTACTTGATGACTTTTGGTAAGTGATTACTCTACTTTATTCAAAACATACCTCCAAATGGTCAACGCCTGGCCAATGCCTCCAAACGGTCTTGGACCATTTGCTTCCATGTGTTCTTGGTTGAAACCGTTTGCATTCAAACAGTTTGAAACCATTTGCTCCCAAACGGTTTGGGAAACCGTTTGAGCAAGGGGTTAGAGACCGTTTGCTAAAGTAACTTTTTGGATAAACATTGGAATTAACGTCATCATCTTCTACCTCAAGAACAGGGGCCGTTCTTCACGGAAATACTAGCAAGAACACACAAAGGTGTCTAAGGAAGAAGTATAAGCAATGATTCTAAGAAAGAAGGATGCAAAAGCAAAGCTTAAGGGTTAAAGTTATAAAACCCGCCTTTAGATCTGATCTAGAGCTCCAAGCTTCGTAGAGTTAATGGTGGATGAAGCTCCAGTGGTTGTCCAAGGTCCGTTCTTCATGTTTTGGATGGAGAAGATGGCTAGAAAGAAGAATTATGTGAAAAACACCAATAAACCAACCTTCTTTTAGGGTTCCCACCATGAATTCGAGGTAGATGATGACCCACACTTACCAAACCAGATTGGTCATTCTCCTTCTACTCCAGAGCTATCCTTTGGTCGGCCAAGGCAAGAAGATATGGAAGGAAACTAAGGGAAACGATCCTTTTCTTTGTTGTTAAGGATGCTTTATATATTTATGGGTATTTTCAAGGAAAGTGAAAAGAAGAGGATTATCTCCTTTTATTTCCCAACTAAAACCTCTAAATCTTCCTCAATTCTTTGGCCACCTTTCCACCTTCTATCCACATGCAAAACTCCTCTATTATACAAGGTTTAAAGGAACACATCATAATAAGTTGTATATATATAAAAGGGCCATTTGCTTAAATCTTGATTATTCTAATACCAAGATTATCTTTCCTTCTTGATCATTCAAATGAGGTGTCCTTCTCATTATCTTTGATATATTTGATGCTAAGAAACATGAGACATACTCTAGAGGATACATTTTACATGTTGGACCCTAGGTTTTGGGTAAATTGGACTTTACACCAAAACTAGGTTTTAAAGCACAAAGATTGCTCTACAAGCTATATCTTGGTGCTCAAGCTTGTGGAAGCCATACCACTACATCTTATTCATTCTTATGATGTTTCATTATCAGAGGAACATCTTAACATGTGCAATTTGTGAGTTAACCCCTCTAATTGGGTAATTTGCACTTTAGTCCAAAATTAACAAAACAATGTTGCAACATTATTCAAAAAGGACTGAAATAGAAATATAGGTTCCTCAAAAGCCTTAATTACATTTCAAAGGATAAAATCAAGCATCTAATCACTTAATTAAGAAAAACACCTAGGGTTAGTACATAACCCAGGTTAGGGATGTTACACTATGACTGTTGATTTGGCTACCATTCCATGGTATCCATGTATCACTCTCAAGGTGGGTCTATATGATACACTATTCTCTAACATGTATATGTGTGTTTGATTTGATATCACATATGACAAATAATGAGACTCTATCATTAGTCATCACACACTCTAGTCTTTTGTATTACTATCGTCTATTTTTCTTCCACAATATAATCCTACTAGGGATATAACAAGAATGTATGTAATTTTATTATACATATGATCTCATTATTTAGGTACACAACTTGAAGACATATGCCATCGAGTATCATCATTATTTAGACATCTACTATGTATCTATCATCATCTCATGATTAAGACAAACACAATCGACAAAATTACCTTTATTATTACCAAATACGGTGTAATGTCCCAGGATTTGTGGCCTCAGATAAAATGATTTTATAAGGAATGATTGTACTGCCCATATCACTAAGGTTCATGTCCTTTTCAGGGAGCCCATCACTAAAGAACTCCATAGTTAACCATGCTCAGCTTGGAGTAATACTAGGATGGGTGACCATTTGAGAAGTTTATCATGGCTTGTGCGTGAGTGAGGACAAAGCGTGCAGTTAAGTCTAGTGGTGGTATGTGGGGCCAATCATCATTCCTGAAATTCCGCTAGAGCCTTGGGAATGGGGCCCATGTGTTATAAATAGTATCAGAGCCTAAACCCCTCTAGTAGGTGGGGCCCAAATGAACATGTGGCATGCTAGTATTGAGCTGTGTAGTTCAAGAATGTTGGAAAGGGTTTTCCATGGTGATGTAGCCACCCTTGTGCTAGTATTCCATGATCGGGAGCTGGGTGTCCGTGAGCCATTCTGGGTCTACTCTTAAATGGGGTGAAATTATGAGGCCATATAGTTGAGTCTTGATGAGGATTTCAAGAGTCTAAGTGGGGGAGATTGTAACATCCCATGATTTGAGGCCTTAGATAAAATGATGTTATAAGGAATGATTGGACTACCCATATCACTAAGGTGCATCTCCTTTTCATGGATCCCATCACTAAAGAACTCCATGGTTAAGTGTGCTCATCGATGAGTAGTACTACGATGGGTGACCATTTAGGAAGTTTATCCTAGCTTGTGTGTGAGTGAGTACAAAGTGCACAGTTAAAGCTAGTGGTGGTCTGTGGGTCGAATCGTCACTCCTGAAACTCTGCTAGAGGCTTGAGTAGTGGGCCCATGTGTTTCATCAGGTATCTACTACCCCATTGCAATCATCATATGATTGTCTCTCTGGGCATGCATACCATAGTTGTTGTTAGTCTTCGTGAAGTTGAATTGTGCTGGCATTGGATTGGCATGGGCACCTAAAAAGGAGGTTCCCCTTGTTATACATAGGTAGTCCAATCACTCCTTTTACGATCATTTTATACGAGCCTTAATTCATTGGATGTTACAATTTCATTCATTTATACTATTGACATACTCGTAAAGGCTCCACTGTATGTCCTCATAATCCTATTCCATTTAGTACATGCCTAGAATGACCCATGTACAACTCAAATATAGGTCACAACTAATTGTGCAAAGGTGAATGCATCACCACAGATAGCCCTTCCCAACATGCCTGGACCACACAACACAAGACTAACATGCCACATGACCATGTACCCCCTACTAATGGAGAGGAACTGGTTGTGATACCATTCATAATGTCTGGTACCACTAACAAGGGCTCTATAGAGCTTCAAGAATGATGAATGGCCCCATAGTCCCCACTGGCCTCAACTACACGCTTTGTCCCCACTCACGCATGACCCATGATCAACTTCACGATAGGTCACTCATTAGTACTACTATATATCTAGCATGCTTCACCTCAGAGTACCAATTGTAGGGATACATAAAAGGAGGTTCACCTAGGTTATATGGGAAGTCCAATCTTTTCTTTTAAGATCATTTAATTTGAGGCATCAAATAATGGGGTGTTATAACAATCTTGACAGAGTAGGAATCAGTTGCTAGTGTGACAAGGCTATTGCAGTAGTAGTGGTGGTGATGGAGGTATCCAGCCTATATTATGAATGTAGAAGAGGCTGAGGGAAGACATATAGTGGATGAATATCGACCCATATAGGAGTTATATGAGACATCTAATGAAAATATTGTGACAGTGGATGGTTTCTATAATGACCACCGCAAATAACTTTTCCTTTTCCTTTTTTTTCTATGAAATCCATTGGCATGAATTGCATCAAAATTTTATCCATAAAATCATTCAAAGTGGATGACATAAAAATGATGACAACCATATATATGTGTGTGGAATCCAACTTATAAAAATGAAATTTACTTAGCAGAAGTGAATCATTTGCAACGGATTACTGAAAATCACTAAAAATTAAAACTTTTTGCAAAGAGATCCACACATAGGAAATCTTTTTCATCAAGAACCAAAGTATAATATTTACATTCTGTTCCATAAGTACACAACATGTACTATCTCTTCTCGAGGATTGCAACATCAGCTGTCCTATTCAACATTATATACAAACAACATAAAACCTCAAGGCATCAAGCCAAAATCTCAGACCGATTCAATAAAAACACTGACTACAGACTCCGAGGACCTGAGAGTACAGAGTTGTCACATAGGACTTTTTAACTATATTACTAGACAGGCAGTATCTCCACCTGATATATTATTGTGGTCCTTGATACTGCTGTTGCTGTTCTTTCTCTGCTAAAGGTTTCCTGCCTCTTTGTCCGCGTCCACCTAAAAGCATTGGATCCCACAGGGGTCAAGCAATTGTAAATTGTCCCAGCGGGAGATATAACTCTCCGCCAAAACATTATTATTACAGTTATATACATAAAACTGGACAGAGGATATGCAATGTAAAGCATTCTCATCTTAAAGCATTGTAACTATCTATGATAGAACAATAGATCAACTTTTCTCTTAATAAGAAATAGGAAGAACATGTATATCATTTATCCTCCATATTATACCATCATGTCAAACTTCTCTTGTGACACTCATTATCTTGATATGTCACCCATGAGACATTCTTGTTTCAACTTATTGGCCTTATCCAATCAGATAAATAGATTTTGGTTATATTGGACACGAGAGTGTGCATCATCATGTCTTATTCAAGCATTGGTCTATACCAATCCTATATAAATATTCCAAGCATTGGATTACACCAATCCTGTGCAACTAGTACAAGCATTAGACTTATATTATTCATGTGTATCCATTCCCAAGTATTGAACTATGTCAATCCTGTGCAACTATTCCAGGTATTGATCTATGTCAATCTTGTATAACTATTCTAGGTATTGATCTATGTCAATAATGTGCAACTATTCCAGGTATTGATCTATGTCAATCCTGCATAACTATTCCAGGTATTGATCTATGTCAATCATGTGCAACTATTCCAGGTATTGATCTATGTAAATCATGTATAACTATTCTAGGTATTGATCTACGTCAATCCTGTGCAACTATTCTAGGTATTGAGTTATTACCAATCATGTGGTATTATTCTAGGTATTGGGAGTTAGCCAATCCTGTGTTATTATTCCATGTATTGGGAGTTAGCCAATCCTGTGCATTCTAGGTGTTGGGAATTAGCCAATACTGTGTTATTATTCCAGGTATTGGGAGTTAGCCAATCCTGTGCATTCCAAGTATTGGGAATTAGCCAATCATGTGTTATTATTCCAGGTATTGATCTATGTCAATCCTATATAACTATTCCAGGTATTGATCTATGTCCATCCTGTGCAACTATTCCAGGTATTTATCTATGTCAATCCTGTATAACTATTCCAGGTATTGATCTATGTCAATCATGTGCAACTATTCCAGGTATTGATCTATGTCAATCCTGTATAACTATTCTAGGTATTGATCTATGTCAATCATGTGCAACTATTCTAGGTATTGGGTTATTACCAATCCTGTGGTATTATTCCAGGTATTGGGAGTTAGCCAATCCTATGTTATTATTCCAGGTATTGGGAGTTAGCCAATCCTTTGCATTCCAGGTATTGGGAATTAGCCAATCCTATGTTATTATTCCAGGTATTGGGAGTTAGCCAATCCTGTGCATTCCAGGTATTGGGAATTAGCCAATCCTGTGTAATTATTCCAGGTATTGGGAGTTAGCCAATCCAGTGCATTCCAAGTATTAGACTATGCTAATCCTAGGTAACCTTTAAAATATTTTGTTACCTCTCACTAGGAAACAACCATCCTCATGGCTCATAAGGCCCATAAAGCATCTAGTCACCTCTCACTAGGCAACATAACATATTACTTCATGTAATACAATAGTAACACCTCTATTCCCTCAATAGGGTTAAGGCTTACTATTCATATCATATTATGATTTCTCATGTCCCATTACCCAATTTAGGGTTAAGGTTTCCCAT
Source organism: Alisma plantago-aquatica (assembly GCA_963693085.1). NCBI lineage: Eukaryota > Viridiplantae > Streptophyta > Magnoliopsida > Alismatales > Alismataceae > Alisma > Alisma plantago-aquatica. Next base: position 422,857,323 of record OY856414.1, on the reverse strand, counting down.
CTCATATTAAGATTTCATAGTTATCAAAGTATATCGACTTTGAGATGCTAACTATGAAGTCTTTCATATCTTGATGTATCACTTACCTCATTACTTCCAACTTTCTTGAGTTATCAACTTATCTTGGATTAAGGTATTTCCCATCTTAATCCTTTCATCCACTAACCTATCACTCTTATCATGAAGTGCATAGGTCACACATAAGAATGGTCCAACTATCTTTAATGATATGGACTCATCTCAGGTTAAAGCATTTCTTGCTATAAGGGTATCTACAATCAATCACTTTAGGTATTTCCCCCATCAATGTATTGGTTACCATTCCATTATTCGAATTAGGGTTTCCCATATCATTACTCTTTAATAGGGTTTAGGGTTTCACATACTATCATACTTCATTAGGATGAGGATTGCATATAACATTACCCTTCATTAGGCTTTCACATCTTATTGCCTAAAATTAGGGTTTACTATTCATCCCAACAAGAGTTTCTCATAGCATCACCCTAAATTAGGGTTTCTCATGGAATCAACCTCAATTAGGGATTCACATTGAATCAACCTCAATTAGGGATTCACATGGAATCAACATTAATTAGGGATTCACATTGAATCAACCTCAATTAGGGATTCACATGGAATCAACCTCAATTAGGGATTCACATGGAATCAACCTCAATTAGGGATTCACATTTTATTATCTTGGTTTTAGAGTCACAACATTACCCTAGGTTTGGGTTACATCTGATATTGCTCTAAATTAGGGATTGGGGTTCAACAACCTTCTGATTAGGGTTTCATGATCTCTTTATTATGGATCATACCCTATTCATCACATGATCACTACTCATGTATGAATTCCTTTCCATCATCCTCTCAACTTGATTAGGTTACATCAACCCTTCAATCAAGTACATACAATTATGATTAACATAATGTACCAAGTCATTATTCTTATAGGCAATTAGGGTTTATCCCTTAATTGACACTAATCACTTAGGTACTATTAGGGATTCAACCTTTGTACCTTCATTGATTATCATTACTAATCATCATTGGATCAATGGATCATTCATCATCTTAATTCTCAAGAGATTCGATTACATTGGATGTAACGACCCCGCCTCCCCATAACCTCCAATTAAGGGAGACCCGAAGGTCAGAGCCGTTATTCAATTAACAGGATCAAAGGTTCGACAAATAATCAATAATAATTATGAAATTCTACTAACTAACTGGAATTTGGTTTAAAACTTTACTTACCTTTGAAAACTTTAGAAATCTATCTATCCAGAGCTTGAATTATTCTATCTAATCCTCCTTGCACTTTATTTCTTATTTCCACAATGTGTCACTTCACTGTTTGTTCTTTCAAATGTTGTTCCTAAAACGCCGACAAACAAAACATCGGTCAGTATATCAAAATATACTGGTATGTGGGAACAACTAAAAATCTTACAAATATGGCTAACAATTTAATAATCACAATCAAATTAATTAACAAGCCAAATTACACTTTTCAGTATGACATTCTCCACCGCTTTTGCCCAAACTCTGGTATACCCACCTTAGGGTGCCCTTTTCTAATGACTTAAGGCCACCTTCTCAATCTCGAGCTTGGTGCCTGGGGGTCACCACTCATGGTGCCCACTAGTCATGCAATATCATAGGCCACCTTCTTGGTGCCTGGGGTCACCACTCAAGGTGTCCATTGGTCTACCCATCTGGGCCTGACCTTTGGCACTATCCATCAGGGTGGCATGTAGGTGCGAGAATCCATACTTCTATTTTTAATGTGATAATCATAGTGACTTTATGATTTGCAAGTATGAACATCCAACAGATAATTTGCATTCAATGCGATTAACCATCCAGAAAATCATCGAGAAACTAAGGCGGTTATTCATAATTAATCACATACCTGATCCAGAGCAACTTGATTGTCCAAGCAATAAGGATAAAGAATCAATCAACAAGCAATCAACAATATCCTGAAATTAATGCATACGATCCAAGTGTTATAGTTCATCCAGAACATTCTAAAGCTAGACTTGGATTCCACCTTAGGCTTTTTAGACCGCATTAGGGTTTTATTAGGGTTTTTGCCTCCATAACGCTATTATCATATTAAATGCTCTCTTAGTTCATAAACCCTAATTTCAACATCAAAAGCCCAATTAAAGTCAATTATTTCTCTTTTATACCAAAACTACTTTCTTTATCCTTTTAAGTTATTTCAAGATCATTATACTCAATTATCACCTTTAGTTTCTTTCGGATTAACAACTCATAATTCATGATGATCTAATTCACCTATGAACTCCATTTATCATTAATTCTAACTTTATCCTTTTGAAAACCCTAATCATCATATTAAGGGTATCTATCCATGATTAGGAACTTTTTATATTTAAAATATCTTAGAACCATCATTTAACATCATATTATCATATTTTTCGAATTAAATATGACCTTATCCTCTTTTACCCTAAATTAGGGTTTCTAAGTGCTTAATCATTCATAATTGGTGTAAAAACCCTAAATTATTTAATAAATCATCTAGATCAGGTTCAAGTTCATCATTACTATTTCAACAGGTTACCATTACTTAATCTCACCAATTAAGCATCGTGAACTTAAGCATTAATTTCAATTAGGGTTTCTAACATAATTTCAAAGCACTTTTCATTAACTTAGCACACTTTTGCAAATATAAACCAAATCAAGCTTTAAAAGTATTTTTATTGGATTCTACGCATTCTCCTGATCAATTTTCATGAATACATTTTTCTCATCCGAGCTTTCTAGATCAAGATATGATTTTTATAAAGAAAACCATTTTTGTTGATTTATTAGCAAATTCTAGAAAACATGGGTCGTTAGATTGATGATCCGTTGGTCCACTCAGGATCCAACGATCAAAGTCGTGCACGCTATCTTTTATTTTAATTGCAAGGGACCAAAATACCCTTACCTCTGTAGAAGGAGACGAGTGGCATTCTAGTAAAATGGTGGGGTCCCTTCTTAAACCTCACGACGTGCCATCCTCTGTCCCGATGGTTGGTCAACCGCTTAGTTGACTTCGAGATCCTTGGCGCCTACTAGCATGGGTATGGTCCAGGAAGTTCCATCTTTCTCTAACGAATCTGACGAGATGCTCAATCACCCAAACGTACTCGTCCTTCACCCTGAACCACTCGCCGGAAGTCCGTCGTGGTTTACTGGTTGTAGAGGGGGTAGGTCAGATCAAAACTAATGATTGAAAATGTCTCTCAACTCGTCGTCGAGCTCTGCGGCGATGGGGATAATTTTTTGGGATGCTGGCACCTTCGAGTGCCCTCCCTTATATAGGCTTAAGACTTGGGAGTCATGTGGTTTGGGGGTTTCTCGCCTTATCGATGATAGCTCTCAAAGTTAGGGTCTAACTTATTCAGAAAGATCTCCCAAAACTGATGGTCTTGTTAGTTCATCGAATCATTTCTTCCAAACGAAAAAAATGAATTTTCAAATTCATCTCCCAGTCCCACTGGAATCAGGGTAGATGATGCACAGATGCCCTCGGGTTTGTAGTCCTCTGGACCAGGAGATCATCCAACGGCCAGCGTTGCTCCCCTCTATAGCAAAAATCTAAAAACGAGTTAAAAAGGGTAATTTAGCATGTTAACTTGGAAAATTCATTTCTCTTTCCTCATTTAACATTTTCATCTCAAATTTTAGGGAAAACTTCATCTTGGCATTATCTAGCCGTTCATTAAATTTGGAGGTTAAATTCCAACGGTTGAGAGTGTTTCCTTCTCATCCAAGTTATTCATCAATTAATCCAAAATTAAGTAGTATTCCTTTTCCGTTTACCATTATCTTGTTATTTTGGGTCCCTTGGACCTCAAGAAAACCTAGAGGCATGAATTCCCATATTGGGGAATATCTTCTTGCCTTTATCTTCTTATCTATTTCTATTTCTCATATTGACCCTTTTTATTTTGCATTTTCCCTTTTTCTTAAAATATCTTTTGAGGATTTCTCTCTGTATCTCTTTTTATTTTCCTCAGTTGTATTCCTTTTATTATTAGGAATCCTTGGGATATGAAATTCCACCAAGGATTATTCCATTATACCTCTTTCCACTTATTTTCCATATTTCATCAATGTTTTTAATTTCCTTATTAGCAAAGAAATACTTTATTGGTCTTTCTTTTCTTGTTGCTTTATCTTTGCTACTTTGGACTCCTTGGAACCCAAGGAACTGAAGAGGCACGAAATTCATTCTTGGATTACATTCATTTGCCTTCTAGAGGTTTCTACCTCATCTCTCTTTTCTCAACAACTCAATTATTCTTTAATTAATTGAATATCCTTGTTATTGGGCCCAATAGCCAATAAATCCCACAAATCAAACAATAAGGCTATTTTAAACGAAATCCATTTATTCACAACAAATTATATCATTATTTGTCCAAATATCTTTAATATGAGAAATTACATTTCTCACCAAAGGAACCCAAAATTGGGGTTGTAACATCCTTCCCCTCTTATGAGAATTTTTCCCTCAAAATTCCATCAAGCAAGCAAACAAACAGGATAAGTCTTCTTATGTCCATCAGGGCTCCCATGTGGCTTCACCCTTTCCATGGTGTTTCCCAAGAACCTTCATTATCTTGTTTTCTTCCATTTGAGTTCTTTCTTACCTTGGTATATCGTACCCTCATAGGTGACTCAGGACTTTTCAACCTTTCAAAAGCTGCATAGGTTCAGGGCACAACACCTGGCTTGGGTACCTCACATAGTGCTCTAGATCGGAAACATGCAAAACATCATTTTATCCTAAGGGGTAAGGTTAAACACAACCATCTTCACCAATCCATCTCAAATGGACCCATATATCGGGGACTCAGCTTTCTTAGTTGTAGCTTAGAGGGGTCGAATTTTCACATCACATATTCTCCCATAGTAAACTGCATGTCAGTCTGCTTTGCATCATCTCATGACTCATGTCACCACTGGCCTCTCTCTCAGCCATTGCACGATCAAAGCGACTTCATCTGCACACACTTGTGGTTCTTTTCTGACATTCACGAGGCCTCCTTCACCAACATCACCATAATGAAGTGGTGACCGACACAACCTCCCTATAGAACTTCTTGCATCCCGATAAAGGCTATGGTGGGTAACGTCACATCTTAAGAACTGTCTCTTTGTATCACCCTGAACAAGCACACTTGCTCTCATCAGACCCTCTAGTCTGGATCATACTAACCATTAGTTAGGGGTGATAAACCATACTATCATCGAGTTTTTCATGTATATACTTCCACCTCATGGAAATGAACCTTTAGGTCATATGTAAGAACTTTTGAACTTGTATCATGGTGTGGTTGAACTATCTTTCTCTCTTAAGTAGTTCAACCGAACCTGTCCCTTGACAGTACTCCTTTCTTTCTCATGTCATCTAGGTAAGACGATCTACCATAACCCATATTACCTCTTGATCCTTCTTGTTCAGGGGAGACTTACCACAACACCCATAGTGGTGAACTCCCATTCCCTCTCGGGGACTCTTTATCCTCTATGTCAAAGCACTGGGTTACTGGTGTTCGTCCTTCACCTCTTGGCTTGCATGGCCACATGCTACATGCAACTTTGTTTTAAGCACTCAGAGTGCTACCATTACTTACTATCTTTGTGGTACCAAGGTATATCAAAACCTCCTATATTGTTATGATTCCTCAAGATTGATACCTCAGAAACCCTAAACCACTCTCAAAAGGGTTTTATTACCTTCCTATCCAAGAAGTGTATCTGAGGTTCTATCACCATCCTTTTACTACATCAAGGACTAAACTGGCTAACCAAACAACCATTAACTTGCTCAACATATCTTGTTACATCTGTGTGTTAGCCTAAAACACATCCTCTTTCCAAACATAGGGTTAGTCGAACAACCCCAACTTCTTCTAGCTTCCAGCTAACTAGGCAGCTATATCTCAACTAGAGCTTTCATTACCACTTTTTATCCTTAGGTGTTAGGTAATGTTGAATACATACACCTCCACGTATTCTACTTATCATCCCATCTCAAACTCTAAGTTTGTCTTCATTAAGAAACTCTGAGATCATCCTCATGGTGATCAAACTCAACCTTGTATCACTTGCAAATTCCACATAGCTCATGCTAAAAACATCCTTATAAGATGACTACCTTATTTCTCTTAGTGTTTGTAAACCATCCATGTATCATTGTTCCACGAGGGTATGTTACCATCTCTATCCTCATACCTTGTAGCAACGTTCCAACTCACATCACCTTTATCCTTAGTGTATGGCATGCATACTGTTCTATCTCTCACTCCCATAACAAGAAGAAATAAGCATTTGGCGGCCGTCCAAATACAGAGTTCTTCCCATTCCAGGAGTAGAGATGGTACATCCCACCTTGCCAGTACACCTTCAAATCTAAGTTGAAACGTGTAACTCATGTCTCCACATCACAAACATCATGATATCAAAAATTACTTCCATGAAAACTGGTCTCGAACCTACCTGGGTTTACACACAATCCTTGGTCACCTCCTCTGGGTCTATAGGGTGCCAGAACTTTTGGGGTAATCCCTCTTCCCTCATGCATCCAGAGAGTGCCCTACTCATCTGCCCTTTGGGTCCCATGAGTTCATGAAGGTGATCAATCTCTTAACCCATGTCCCTTAGACAGTGATAGCTATTACCTCCCAACCCTATGGTCATGTGCTACTAGGGAATTAGGCAACTCCTTCCATCGATCTTACCCCTACCTAACCCTTGGATAGACTTAGGATTATAACATAGTACATGTTCAACTTAGAACCCTACCCAAGCCTTCATCATCTCTCTCTGCATTCTTGACTGACTTTCATCCCTTCATAGGGGTCATGGCAACCTGCCTACCTTAGTCAGGCCCCATACCGGTTACCCCCATGGTAACACATCCACATGCACTTAGAGATGGTTATCTATGGGTCTATAGGTTCATTCTCATACCCTGTACTTTTCACTTAGCTTCTCAAGATCCTATGAGACCTCTTTAGGTCTCCACAAACCCACAAACTAGTAAAACCCCTACCAAAGGGTCCCTCTCCCAGGATGGGAGGAAACTACACCTTGATAACAAAGGTCACAAGCATCCCTAGGGTTTACATTCTCATGAGCATGCCTAACCCAACAGCTACTAAGGCACAAGCAGACCACCTATTAACTATGCTAGGTCATACTTGTTCTCTTTCCTCAACATTAGATCAACTTAGGCGTGAAGGGTTCATCAAACATACCCTTAACTTAAGGGGTTTCCTTTACCTCTACACATGAGGAGTACCATGCTTGAAACTATAGAGACTCAAATCTCATCATGAGCATTAGATACATTGCTTCCCCTCTTAGGCCTAGGAACCCTAGGTTCTCCTTTGGATATCCAACTGCATGCTCAAACTCTTAACCACAAATCAAGAATGTCCAAGGTATGGCATGCACTCCCTATCATCCTTCTACTCGAGCAACACATCAGGTTCGAGTCCTCTTCTAGGACAACCAACTAGGTATAAAACCTCACAATAGGTTACTTAAACCTCCTCAGGGTCTAAGGCACTCTTTATCTCATCCAACATGTAGTTACTAATACCATAGGTACCAGAAGCATCATCCTCTCTCCAGGGTTCGATTCCTCTAAAGGCCACTAAGATATCATCAGCCTCCAGGGATCAAGCATAAGGCAACCACTATCATCCACTTAGGTCGCATAATCCTCAACTCCCCAATATTCCTCCTATCTCGGCATTTTAGGCTTCCAACTTCCTCGTTGGGGTCCTACTTCCTCTCTCTAGAGATAATTCCTCCTCCAACCATACTTACTAGAGGTACCTTCTCCATGAAGGCTCATGCTCACAAGCATACCCCTATGTGGTTGAAGCCTATGCTCAGCTCATGTTTGGCATAAGATTATCCATATCTCTTTATGCTTATCTCATAAGCCATCCATCATGCCCTTCTGGCCAGGGTTTCAACCTACTACCGTACCACTGACATACTCTGGGGGCATGCTATCCCCTACTTTCATAAGCCATAGGGTTTCTATAGGTCCTTCACTAACTTCATCCATGAAGGAGCTACCCTTTTCTCTAACACGCACAACCCTTTCCCGGGTTGCCAAAGGTGCTAGGTCATCCAACCTCTCATGTCTCGTATGGCAATCCAAAGGTATATCTATCCAAACAGCCAGTCTTCCATGACATCTAACTCAACATGTCATCTTTCTCTAACCTTCACTTAGGGTTAGGGTTAACATCATCCTCAAAGGATATGCTAGGTCTCTACCTTCAATGGAGGTCTCTACCTCCAAGACTAACTCTCTCCACTCATCCTCCTGATAAGGAGGTCTATCCTCAGGTCTCTCCTGAGGGAAATGACAACTCATGTCATACGACCTAAGCATGTATCTATTCTTTAGTTTGTGCTTAATCTATTAAGCTTATGTTTATGACATCTTCTTTACATGCTTTTCATTAATTTGGTGGAGGATTCCTTAGACCTTATTAACTTTACCCATACCTCAAGAGGGTGAGGAGAAGAGAGAAAACCCTAATCCTTAAGGTCCTTAATAGAATTTGAGTTGAGAAGGGTTGAACAAGATGAGAGAGTCCTAAAGGTATCTTATTTTGATTCATACCCTAAGATTTTGGCCAGGCAGTCACACGGATCCGGGAGTCCTCATATTCTGACTAGCGGTACGGAGGAAAATATTGCCATCTCCCGGTCGTGATCCTTTTCTAGACACCTCTGTCTTTCATATAATCCTCTAATAACTCCCTTGGGTTCTACAGAATTTGTAAAATTTAATAATTATTAAAGATTAATTGAGGAACCTACACTATGATACCAATTGTAACGACCCCGCCTCCCGGTAACCCCCAATTAAGGGAGACCCAAAGGTCAGAGCCATTATTCAATTAACAGGATCAAAGGTTCGACAAATAATCAATAATAATTATGAAATTCTACTAACTAACTGGAATTTGGTTTAAAACTTTACTTATCTCTGAAAACTTTGGAAATCTATCTATCCATAGCTTGAATTATTCTATCTAATCCTCCTTGCACTTTACTTCTTATTTCTACAATGTGTCACTTTACTGTTTGTTCTTTCAAATGTTGTTCCTAAAACGCTGACAAAGAAAACGTCGGTCAGTATATCGAAATATACTGGTATGTGGGAACAACCAAAAATCTTGCAAATATGGCTAACAATTTAATAATCACAATCAAATTAATTAACAAGCCAATTTACACTTTTCAGTATGACATTCTCCACCGCTTTTGCCCTAACCCTGGTATACCCACGTTAGGGTGCCCTTTGCCAATGACTTAAGGCCACCTTCTCAATCCCGAGCTTGGTTCCTGGGGGTCACCACTCATGGTGCCCACTAGTCATGCAATATCATAGGCCACCTTCTTGGTGCCTGGGGTCACCACTCAAGGTGTCCATTGGTTTACCCATCTGGGCCTAACCTTTGGCATCATCCATCAGGGTGGCATGTAGGTGCGAGAATCCATACTTCTATTTTTAATGTGATAATCATAGTGACTTTATGATTTGCAGGTATGAACATCCAACAGATAATTTGCATTCAATGTGATTAACCATCCAGAAAATCATCGGGAAACTAAGGCGGTTATTCATAATTAACCACATACCTGATCCAGAGCAACTTGATTGTCCAAGCAATAAGGATAATGAATCAATCAACAAGCAATCAACAATATCCTAAAATTAATGCATACGATCCAAGTGTTATAGTTCATCCAGAACATTCTAAAGCTAGACTTGGATTCCACCTTAGGCTTTCTAGACCACATGAGGGTTTTATTAGGGTTTTTGCCTCCATAACGCTTTTATCATATTAAATGCTCTCTTAGTTCATAAACCCTAATTTCAACATCATAAGCCCAATTAAAGTCAATTATTTCTCTTTTATACCAAAACTACCTTCTTTATCCTTTTAAGTTATTTCAAGGTCATTAGACTCAATTATCACCTTTAGTTTCTTTCGGATTAACAACTCATAATTCATGATGATCTAATTCACCTATGAACTCCATTTAACATTAATTCTAACTTTATCCTTTTGAAAACCCTAATCATCATATTAAGGGTATCTATCCATGATTAGGAACTTTTTATATTTAAAATATCTTAGAACCATCATTTAACAACATATTATCATATTTTTCGAATTAAATATGACCTTATCCTCTTTTACCCTAAATTAGGGTTTCTAAGCGCTTAATCATTCATAATTGGTGTAAAAACCCTAAATCATGTAATAAATCATCTAGATCAGGTTCAAGTTCATCATTACTATTTCAACAGGTTACCATTACTTAATCTCACCAATTAAGCATCGTGAACTTAACCATTAATTTCAATTAGGGTTTCTAACTTAATTTCAAAGCACTTTTCATTAACTTAGCACGCTTTTGCAAATATAAACCAAATCAAGCTTTAAAAGTATTTTTATTGGATTCTACACATTCTCCTGATCAATTTTCATGAATACATTTTTCTCATCTGAGCTTTCTAGATCAAGATATGATTTTTATAAAGAAAACCCTTTTTGTTGATTTATTAGCAAATTCTAGAAAACATGGGTCGTTAGATTGATGATCCGTTGGTCCACTCAGGATCCAACGATCAAAGTCGCGCGCGCTATCTTTTATTTTAATTGTGAGGGACCAAAATACCCTTACCTCTGTAGAAGGAGATGAGGGGCATTCTAGTAAAACGGCGGGGTCCCTTCTTAAACCTCACGACGCGCCATCCTCTGTCTCGATGGTTGGTCAACCGCTTAGTTGACTTCGAGATCCTTGGCGCCTGCTAGCGTGGGTATGGTTGACCGGCCTAAATCACGCGTCCTAAAATTGGAGGCGTATTTGAGGTAGTCGAGCCTTCACATTTATAACCCGAATCCTTCTAGGCCCCCGCAACTTTGTTTACGGGGTCGAAGTAGTCATACGGGGTCGAACACAGGGACAAGGTGGGTCGTGTTGACGACTCTGAATCGACACTCTACACTCCGGTGGGTATAAAGAGATATTAAAGTTCCCCGAAGGGGAACAACAAGCTATCACGATTAAATCAAAGAAAACTATCTCCAACTGGAGTTACAAGAAAGATTAGGATTTTGTCATTTAGCAGCTTTTAGGAATTTTCATGCAACAGAAAATAGAAAGAAAAACTGTAGTTTAAGGCGTAATGCAAGGGATAAGACTTCAGTAATACAAGCGGTAGCAGTAACACCCTGCACCCCTCCTCTCAGAGAGGGTGCCTCTAACCGAGCTTCAACACCCCTCTCGAGGTTGCTGGACTCAAGCTAGAGTGGAATGATACTAAAACAACTCCGTTTCGGGCACTCTCGTACTCCAGAACCGGACCAAACACTAGAGCCACAACCCAACTCTCGAAGTAGTTGCGACGGGAAAGACGATTCGGTAGCTAAGCGAAACACGATCCAAAACATGCAAGCTAGAGTTCGGATATCCAACACAGCAGTTACCCAATCATAAGGCACCAAGCATTAAACAAATAGCAATTAAGCATTTCTATTTCCATAAGCAATAAGGGTCTTAATACAATGCATAAGCTAAGAATTTAAATAACAGAATGAAAGATAGATGTCGCCTTCTTGATGTAGAAGAACGACAGACTACTGTAGCTCTCCTGCCCGATACCGGTCAGGAGCCGAGCCCGATACGACAGTGTCGGGCGGCACCCCCTCTCGGGCAGCACCGACTGACGACTGACTGTATCGCTCAAGGACCCTGGCCGATACGCTCATGTCGGGCGGCGCACCCTCTCGGGCGGCACACATGACGGGCGGAGCGTATCGGGTTCGATATCGTGTCGGGCAAAGAGTTACGAGTCTACTGTCGGGCACTCGTGTCTCTCATCTTCGCTGGCCGATATCGGCCCGAAGTGTCGCCCGGGACAACACTAAGTGAACCATCCCTTCCCTCTCGGGATGAGGGAAAGCTCACCTAGTGTCGCCCGGCACAAGCACTGGGACGCGATACTCTTGCTCTCACAGCTACCTTCAAAGGTGGCTCTCGGACTTCCGAACTGTCTTGTCCGAACTATCCAACCCTCCGACGTCTCCGACCCTTTTCTTTTCGACTTCCTGTAGCTGCTATTTATACCGGCGGTTGAAGGAGTTATGGTGCTGGAAACGCCACGTAGCTCCCTTATACGCCGGTCGATGGATGTAGACGGCCGATACAGGTATGTCTCGGCGTGAGGCGCTGGCTATCGGTCACATGGCTGGCGGCACGCCTGTCGGTGGGTGGCTGTGTCGCCCGACGAGTTTGGTCGTCGATGCGGCTTTGGCTCCCTGTCGGGTAAACGGTATGTCGGCCGACACATCCTTCTTGTGCAGCACCCTTCTCCGCCGATCATTCTCGTGTCTCCCAGCCCCTGTCGGGCTGGGTTGTATCGGGCGTCAGGAAGGTCGAGACGGGCTTAGACTTATTGTGGGCCGGAATCGGCCTTATTGCACAAAAACGAGGGAAACTCTATAGAAGATAGGAAAAATTGGAATAAGAGCGTTGCTTGGCCAATTATTGCGAAAATGCTAATAAAATAGAGGAAAATAGCAGAAAAGGGTAGTTTTGATAACAAAATAAAGGGCAAAAACGTCACAAAATTTGGTGTTATCAACTCCCCCAAACTTAGTTTTTTGATTGTCCTCAATCAATATTTAGACTAAACTTTTTGTTGCTTCTTCTTGCACAGCAAAACTTTAAGGCTAAAGGGTAGCACAAGATTTGCGATGTCTTGGAGGTAATGCTGTCTTAATGCGAACAAAAGACCTTGCCCTACTTGCCTTATTATTTAAGTAAAATTTTTCTTCTCCATAGCTTCAGCGAGACTTTGGTGTATGATTCCAAAGTTAGCTTCCACACCAAACAACTTTATTTTAGGGGCAGAAAGTTGTGTATAGGGTAGGCTAAGGCTTTTTGGGTTTTTCTTCTTGTTTCCCATCAGTCCATCCAGGTAAGGGTCCGTTAACGGGCAAGTGGTCCTTGTAGTCCAAGCCAGTTGGCTTTAGAGCAGTGATTTCACATCCTACGTACCACTGCCCCGGATCTACCATACCTAAAGATGGGTACTTTCGGAAAACAAGTGTGTGTATATATATATATATATATATATATATATATATATATATATATATATTTCTTTTCTTTTATTGGGCACAACTCTTCTTTTTTTTTTGGTTAAGCCAGGGGACCATCTATTCACCCCACTCCCCTCGTGTGGGCACAATCAAAAGCAAACATACATCTCCTGCTGAATCGCAGGTAAACCCCACATAACACACCAAACACACAACACACATCAAACTAGGCCGCACAAACCGACCCAAAAACCCCTCTTACCTCTCTCTCCGCAACACAACATAAGGCGTCTTGTGTTTCTCAAGAAATACCATGCCCCTAATCCTACTAGGAACAAACCTCATGTCAGAAACAACAAGAGGCTCAGTCAAATGCAAACCCCATCTCCCTATCTCCTTCGGGATCGAATTGATAACTTTATGCACTAACGATCCAGTAATGTCCCTCTCCGCAATGATCTCCTTCACCTCTTTGATCAAATTAACGATCTTCCAAGGCACAACATCAGCTCCACACAACATACCATAGATCGAACGATCATCAATCTCCACACTAGAAACATGTAAAAATGGATATTCCGCAAACTTAACACCAACAGCGCACGCTTGAACAAGCGCCATCTGGTAACAATCAGCCGTCAACCAAGCTCTAGAAATCTGACAAACAGCAGCATGATGGTTCCTAACAATCCCAGCCATCCACCATCTATTACGGCCATAGATATCATGGTTCTGTCCAACCACAATGTTCAGCTTCAAATTATAAATGTCAGGATTCATCCACCTCACCAAACTAATCTCCTTCAGCATGTACATAGGATCCTCCACCCCATAGGCCTTAATCCTGTTATGAAAAGAAGAATCTGCTATGCGGGTGAATCTTTTTTGCTTCATCAAGGCATTAATCTGGTATATCAACCAATCCACCTCCCTGTTCCAGAGAATCTTCCTGTTATCATATCTAGCCACACACCTCATCCGCCAAATATAGTAAGGAATAATGGTGGCCATGCACGCCACAAGCCACAGCTACAAATCGCCAGAACTACCCAAGGAACAAGCATCAATCAAAGACATCCGATCCGCGGGAGCAGGATAATCCGTGATCTTAGTGAACCTGGTCCAGAAAGACGTGGCAATCTGACTATGAAACATAAGATGGTCAATGTCTTCCACACTTGGCTCATCACAACAATCACATCGGGACGCTAGAGCAATGCAACAACTGGCCACGTTCTCATCAGTAGGGACATCATTCTTCATCATCTTCCAAATGAAAGCACACGCCTTAGGTGAGTTGACGTGCCAAATTCGGTGAAGCCCATGCGGTCCATCATAACTTGCACTTCCCAAGATCATCTTGACAGAGCGAACGGAGAGACCTCTCAAATCCGGTATCCAAATGGGATAATCATCCGTGTCTGAAATTTGTTGACCCGCCTTCCTAATAAGCTCCACCCCATGCTCGTCGAGGACCTGTTGTAAGGATGGCCAATCCCAACCACTCCCATGAATCCAGAAATCGCGCACCAAAAAAGGTTGGTTGCGATCACTGTTAAACCGTACGTGATCAAACAATCTCTCATCACACCACAAGAAATCCCAAAACGGAAAATCACCCTTTCCAACAATCCAGCGGCAGTGAGGATATATGCTCGGGAACATATTCCAAACTTTCTTCTAGTAAGGAGACGCATTCGACCTATACTTCAGATGGTGGGGATATAAAGCAGAACGACCAACCGCTCTATTTGCATACTTGGCGCTGCAGAACTTGGCCCATAAAGTGTCTCCAACAATCATCTCCCAACACGCCTTTGCCACAAAGGCGTTGTTTATGCTGCGAGTAGTAGACAACCCAAGACCACCTTGCTTCATATTAACCGCCACTCTGTCCCAGCTAACCCAAGCCTTCCTATGGACGTTGGCACGGTCCGCCCAAAGGAATTTAGAAAACATGGCATCAAGACGAGAAGCAATACCATCCGGAATACCAATAGAAGTCGCTGTATACACCATAGTAGAAGATAACACATGTGCAATCAAAAGCTTCCTGCCTGCAAAAGATAACATCCTGGACTTCCATGACGCAGTCTTATGAGAAACCTTCTGAATAAGATAATCAAAGTCAGAAATCAAATTCCTTCCAGCTCTAATAGGCACACCCAAGTACACAAAATGATCAACCACATTATCCATCTGAATAGTTGCGCCAATATCCATCTTAGTAGCCGGGTCTTTGCTGCCCACAACACACGAAGACTTCAACTTTTTAATCCTCTGGGCCGATGCAGTCTCATACATAGAAAGAAGCACCTGAATCTCATCCATCGTGTTAGGAGTAGCATTCACACAGATCATAATATCATCAACATAACTCATAAAGAGAAGAGGGATCCCATTTCCCCTAGTACGAAATCTCGCCACTCTCCTCAAGTCCCCCATAAGCGCAATCCTTCTGCATAGGATTTCTTCAAACAAAATGAACAAAAATGGAGAAATGGCATTACCTTGTTTCAGCCCCCTAAGCAAAGGAAAAAAACCGGAGGACTCTTCCCCAATCATAACCGTTGCCCAGGAATTAGAGAAGAAACTAATACATAACTCAATGAACTCCTTGACAAAACCGAACCTTGCCATGATCTGCTCCAGGACATCCCATTTAATCCGATCATACTCCTTAGACATATCAAGCTTTATCATGATGTTCGGCCTATCACCCCCATAGTATATGTCATGCATCAACTCCTTCACCAAACGGACATGGTGAGTTATCTCCCTCCCTCTAATAAACGCCGCCTGCTCCTCAGAAATCAAAGCCGGCATCAAAGAAACCATCATGTTACTAATAACACGTGCAAGAATTCTCAGTGCCACATTCTCTACAGAAATCGAGTGGAAATCCTTCTCCAGGATCGTCCTTCTTAGGAATAAGCACAATACGACAACAGAACAAACTACGATGACAATTCTGTCTAAGGAAAAATGCTTCAGCGAGTCTCATAAAATCATCTTTTATATAATCCCATGCAGCCATATAAAAAGGAATAGTAAAACCATCAGGACCAGGAGCAGAAAACTTTTCCATTTGGCTCATAGTATCAAACACCTCAATCACACTAGGGACAGCAGTAAGAGACGTATTATCATCCATAGACACAGCCTCCGGTATACTAGCTAGGAACTCCTCCAAAACATCATCATCATGAGGTACCATCTCGCTGTAAGCATTCCTATAGAAATCAGCAGCACACGACGCAATCTCCTGCGGGTCAGTCACCCTGTCCCCCGATGGTAAAGTGATGCATCTAACTCTCTTATTCTTTCTACGGGACTTCACAACAGCATGGTAGAACCTAGAATTGCGCTCACCGTCGTTCAACCATTGGATCCGGGACTTCTCTTTCCATACATTCTCCTGCACATCTAAAACCTCTTGAAGCTCAAACTCCGCAATCCTCAAAGTTTTCTCATTGTCCGTGCAAGGGTTCTCATCAAAGGCAGTTTGGGTAACGTGGACCACATCCTCTAGATCTAGGATCTTTTGGATTACGTCCCCAAAAGTCTTCCTGCTCCAAGACTTTAGAGCCTCTCTCATCCTCTTAAGATTATAGTAGAAAACATTTGACGGGTGCCCCTCTCTGGAATCATCCCAAGTATCCGCAATGATCTTCATACACTCCTCATGCTGCAGCCACGTCTGCATGACTGCAAAAAAACTCTTCTTTCTGACAGTAGCCAAATTCCCAGACTTGTACAAAATCGGGCAATGATCCGACACTCTATATCGAGTAAGATGACTCGTGCAAGAATCCGGTCGCAGAGCTGCCCAAGAATCATTCAGCAATATTCTATCAAGTCTTTCCCAGATAGTAGGCGTATTGTACTGCTTATTGACCCACGTGAACCTGCTGCCCTCAAACTGAGTCTCCTTGAAATATCCACTCTGGATAAAGGCGTTGAAATCAACAATTTCCTGAAAGCTCCTATTATTGCCCCCTCTCTTCTCCTGATCACTTCTAATGATATTAAAATCACCTGCAAGAAGCCAACTACTATCGCCAATGATACCCGACATCTCAAGAACGTCTTCCCAAAGAGACCACTTGTAAACGTAGCTACAACTTGCGTAGACCGCAATAACAAAAAAAGTATTACTCCTCTCATCAGTATATCTCATCGTCACATGCTGCCTATGACACTTCACAACCTCCGGTTTGAGAGTGCTATCCGCATAGCACCAAATTTTACCCCCATCAGCTGCATTATCAGTCGCCCAATCCAGATTCACAATGTCCAGAAGCTCTTCCGCCACCCTAGCATTTAAAAAAGGCTCAAAGATACACACAATCCTGGGTTTATGCCTCATGCATAACCTACCCAAGACTCTTCTCGTCTTATTATTCGCCGCTCCCCTAATATTCCAGAAAAGGTAGTTTGAGTCCATGGACTAAAACAACCACCAACAAACAATGCCTCCTTCAGAAATTCCTATCTCTGTCCTCCCGATCATCATAAGCAAACGGAAGCTCACCATCAGATAGCCTTCTTCTATGAACAACTCTGTGTGAATTACCCATACGTCCTCGCTGTCCCATACGCTCCTCACGGCTGAAATCTTCACGATGTCTACCATCATCCTCATTGCCTATGTGTATGTAGTCACGCAGGCTTCTATCATGCAACATCTTCCTTGCACCAACTTCATCAACCACGATCCTACGTGGGCCAACCTGCTGTGTTGTACACTCAACCTCCTCACGACATGGTTCAGATTGTGGCGGCATCTGCTGATCCTTCTCATGTTGCACATTTTCATCATCTCCCCTATCATGCACAATCATCATCTGTCCCTCATCAGAAGCATATCCCGCTACGCCTCCATTCCGATTAATAGCCAACACATGCAGTGGAATGTCAAGATCACGTCCAACCTCCGTCAGCGAAAAAAGATTTGAACCAGGTTCCCCCCGAGCAACCATCTGCAAGTGTACGCTAGACCGTCTGTTCCCATATGTCAAAGTGACATATTGAGGTACATCTTCATTGAAAGCTTCAACTAACACCAGTATACCAACAATGTCATCGGGTCCTCTCATCCATCCAGAAGCCACTATCAGTCTCCCAAAGCTGTTCACAATGTCATCTATCGCCTTGTCATCCCGACATACAATAGGTAAATCTTCAATCCAGAACCATATCGCCTCCTTTCTAGCGCATCTCTCACCTTCCTCCATGCTATGCAAGCTAATATCAAACCCTTTGAATCCCAACATCTTTGAACTGGCAGCATCCTGTGCTTCCTTCACACTACCGAAAAAGACAACTGCTTTACGCTTAGAAAATCTGTAGAGATCTATGGCATGCTTCCACACATTCTTTAGGAAAGGAGAAAGCTCCGTCCAAGACACCTGGGGTGGCCAAGTATCTCCACCGCCTTGCACAACGCTTGAGCCTTTCTTTTACGTTCATCATCATCTGGCCCTAGATCAACAGCTACTCTCTTCGGGACATGCTGAGGTGCACCACGAGCCGGGATACCCACGTGCAAGGGTGGGAACACAGTCCTCGACATGATATCCGGGGGAGAAGGATGACGAGAGCTTAAAATAGCAGTACATCTTCGAGCAAGGTGTCCCGGCCTGCGGCACTTGTAGCACACTTTCTCCCGATTGCATTGTGACTGCCAATGACCTTTCTCCAAACATCTGTAGCACGTGTCCCAAGGGACGCCACTCATCTGTGTGCGTCTATCATTATTGAACTCCTTCCTCATGCTCGTTCGATCTTCTTCAACCCTCCGGTTAGGGTTTAACATCATGCTTCTGTTGTCCGTAGAGTTATTGGGCACAACTCTCATACTTTTATTCACGCTCATAAGGCTTCTTTCTCTTTTTTGGGATTTTTGCTGGGTAAGGGAAAACAAAAGAGATATCTGCTGTTTGGGCAGCTTTTTCCTTCTCCATACTCGTCTCTTAGTTGTTTGCGAGATTATTATTTTTCGAAAATTTTTGGATGGCAAGGCACAATCTTTTGTTTGTTTGAGACAGCATTATCAGAAAGATATGACAGAACTTGTAACTCGTTAAATATATAGAAAGTAAACTTTGCAAGAAGTCACAACAGGTTTTTATTATAACAGCAACTTTGTACATATGCCTAGGGACAGAAATTTGCAAAGGAAAGATTTTTGAAAATTAAAAAATTTTTATATATATGGCATGCGTGCGTGGATCAAATATACAGGAAGATATAAGAGCACATCAGGTAAAAGAGAGTGAATATCGTAGAAAGCTTGAAATGTTAAAAGGAAATTTATACCCCCCTCACTGGCATAAGGGTACCCCCCCCAAACTTACTCCATACTCTGTCCCAGAGTAGAGAAGAAAGCAAAAGTGAGGTAAAGTTTAGCCAGTGAGGGTTAGCTCGCTGATGTGCTACAAAATGCTCCTACGAAGTTGCAGCATGCCATTGGGAGGTTGTCTAGCGGGTTCGCTTTGGCTATGCAGCGGTTGAACTTGAGTGTAACCCTCAAAATTCACTTCTGACCTGCCTTTTCTTCACATCTCCGTTGTGAACGTAAACAAAAGGACTGATTATCAGTCCCTAGTTCAGTTCCCAGGAGTGTGTAGTCAGGGTGGGCCCTCTCCCTTAAGAGGACGGAACCGAGGTGCCTCGAACTTGTTTGGAGGCCTTGGTTGTCGCACTCTTGCTGTTTCTGGAGATGGTCCCAAGCCTCCCCAAAGACAGGCTGATAACTAGGTGACTCGCTATTGGAGCTACCAAACCAAGAAAAATCTCCCCTTTTATTGTTGTTGTCGTTTCTGCCTGACTGTTGTTACTGTTTCCCGCGTCGTTCTTGTTGGTGCGGCCGGTGGTTTTCTCCATACGAGCCATACCTGTTATTTAAATTTAGAATTTATTCATTTGTTAGGCAAGGAAGATGAAAAGAAAAACTTATTAAAACTGGGCAATGAGGGATCGGACGATACGATGTTGTCGCGCGATATGACTCGACGCCCGACACAGGTGTATCTGGCGATACGAGGTCACATGAAGCAAAAACATGACATTGCCGTGAGAAGAATGTCGCCTGAAATGACATCGGGGAGAACGCTATCGACCGGCGTTCCGTGCGAAATCATGCCGGGCGATAGAAAATCTGCAGGTCATGTAAACCCGATAAGCGGCTCGGTAAAAGATACTGGCGTCGGGCGACAGGGTTATCGGCCGATAAACGTGTCGGTCTACAACCCTATCGGGCGACAAGCCATGTCGTTTGGTAAGAAAACAACAAGTCGGCCGATACGCTTCGCACGATACAAAACATGTGCCGGGCGAGAGAAAACATGTCGGGCAAAAGGTGTGTCGGGCTATACCTTTGCTCTCAGGAGACATCGTCCGTTACCAGGGCGAAGGCAAGATGGCCGACACACAAGCAAAAAAGAGGATCACTGCATGCGTTCCAGGTGGTAAAAAGGAGAAAATGATAGCCCGACACGAAGAAACCTCCACGCTATATATAGAGAACCCAACTGGGGGTAAAACGGGCAAAACATGGCGCGCGTCGGGCGTTTTAGTCACGCTATTCCCGAGACGCGCAATCCCATCGGGCAGTCCAAGGGTCATCCGCTGCCCTTGCGACGCCCGGGGCGAGGCTGCCCGATACAAGCGGTTCTGCGCCCAGCTGGTCGACACGGTAGAAAAGCGGGCGGTCAAAAGGCCAAAACTAAACCTGGGTGAAGTAAAAGGCCATTGCAGGGTAAAACATCATTGGTATAGAGAAGGATCTCCTACCTCAGATGATATTACTCCTCAATGCTCCGCAAAACACAGCGGTGGCCCATAAAACAAAAAGAGTCAGCACACGTGCGCATGCACTGACTCGGGCCTTATTACAGTCCATAATGTTTGTTTTTACAAAGAAAAGAAATGCATCTTAATCTATGACTCGGGCTGCCTCCCGAGGAGCGCTGAAGTTTCCGTCGCCAGCTCGACCGGTGTAGGCTCTTCGGTTGTACCCACATCCAGCAAGTCAATCTCTGCTTTCCTGACAAAAGCTTCATCTTCATAAAACCTTTTCACTTTGTGCCCATTCACCTTGAAGATCTTAGTCGGGTCATCCTTGTCGCAGAGCTCCATCATTCCTGATGGGTATATCTTTGACACAGAAAACGGTCCCGACCATCTTGTCTGCAATTTCCCAGGAAAAAGACGGATGGAGGACTTGAATAACAAGACCTTATCCCCTTCCCTCACATCCTTTCTCTTAAGGTGGGCATCATGCCACATTTTTGTTCTTTCCTTGTAGATCTTTGCATTCTCATAGGCGTGAATCCTCAGCTCTTCGAGCTCTTGAAGCTGTAAAAACCTCTTCTCTCCTACTTTGTCTAGGTCCATATTTAGGAACTTGATCGCCCAGAGGGCCTTGTGTTCTAGTTCCAAAGGCAGATGGCAGGATTTTCCGTATATAAGACGGTAGGGGGTGGTTCCAATGGGCGTCTTGTAAGCAGTACAGTAGGCCCATAATGCGTCATCAAGTTTCATAGACCAGTCTTTCCGCGTGCGGCTGACAGTCTTTTCTAAGATCTGCTTGATGTCTGTTTGAGACCTCTACCTGCCCCGACGTCTGTGGGTGGTAGGGCGTAGCGATCTTATGTTTTACTCCATACTTACGTAAGAGCGCTTCGAACTGCCTTTCTCTGAAGTGTGACCCGCCGTCGCTTATTACGGTGTACGGTACACCGAAACGGGGAAAGATGGTCTTCTCAAAAAGCTTAATAACCAGCTTGGCGTCGCATGTTTGGGTGGCTACCGCCTCTACCCACTTCATGTATTGATACCCCTGGGATGGGGGAAACGGCCCCATGTAATCAATCCCCCATACGTCAAATATTTCCACTTCGATCCAGCTTGCCATTGGCATTTCATTCCTCCGCCCTATATTTCCCGTTGACTGGCACTCTTTGCAAACCTTTACAAATCGTGCAGCATCTTTAAATAAGGAGGGCCAGTAGAAACCTGATTGTAGCACTTTCGCCGCTGTTCTTTCGCTACCCAGGTGTCCACCATAGGGGGAGGCGTGGCATCCTTTCAGGATATCAGCGGTTTCTTTTTCTGGGATGCACCTCCTGTACAAGTTGTCTGCGCATCTTCTGAACAGGAGAGGATCATCCCAGTAATAATTCTTGGCATCCGCGAATAGCTTCTTCTTTTGATTGTAGGTGATGTCAGGAGGCAGCTCTCCACAAGCAAGGAAATTGCAGATGTCTGCAAACCAGGGCAAACCTTCTTCTTGAGCTTCAGCCATCATAAGAGCTTCGTCGGTAAAGTCGTCATCGATTTGTGGCCCTCTCTGTCTCTCAGCCATTATCCTCGATAGGTGGTATGCGACCACATTTTCCGCACCCTTTTTGTCGATAATTTCATGATCGAACTCTTGGAGCAACAAGGCCCATCTCAACAATCTGGGCTTTGCGTCTTTCTTTTACATTAAGTATTTTATTGCCCCATGATCTGTGTATACTTTGACCTTTGATCCGACGAGATACGACCTGAACTTGTCAAACGCGAAGATGATCGCGAGCATCTCCTTCTCGGTGGTTGTGTAGTTTACCCGTGCTTCGTCCAACGTGCGACTAGCGTAGCAAATCACATGGTGCTTTTTATCTTTCTTTTGCCCCAGGACTGCTCCAACTGCGTAGTCGCTAGCGTCGCACATTAGCTCAAAGGGTAAACCCCAATCTGGTGCTTGAAGGATAGGTGGTGATACTAAAGCATTTTTCAGGGCCTGAAAAGCACTGAGACAATCGTTAGAGAAAACAAATTCAGCATCTTTTACCAGAAGATTGGACAATGGTTTGGAAATCTTTGAGAAGTCCTTGATGAATCTTCGGTAATATCCGGCGTGCCCGAGGAAGCTTCTTATCCCCGTGACGGATTTTGGTGGAGGAAGCTTAGATATAGCTTCGACTTTGCTGGTATCCACCTCGATCCCACGCCTTGAGATCTTATGCCCTAGAACGATGCCCTCGCGCACCATGAAATGACATTTTTCCCAGTTCAAGACCAGGCTGTTTTCATCGCACCTTTTTAGTACTAACGACAGATTCTTCAGACAGCTATCGAAGTCCCTTCCATAGACGGAGAAATCATCCATGAAAACTTCCACGATGTCTTCTAGAAAATCTGAGAACATTGATATCATGCATCTTTGAAAGGTGGCGGGGGCGTTGCAGAGTCCGAAGGGCATCCTTCTAAAGGCATAAGTGCCGTAAAGGCAGGTGAACGTCATTTTCTCCTGGTCGTCGGGTAAGATGGGTACCTGGTAAAATCCTGAAAATCCATCAAGAAAACAAAAATAATCGTGATGCGCTAATCTTTCAAGAACTTGGTCAATAAAAGGTAGCGGAAAATGATCCTTTTTTGTAGCCTGATTTAGCTTTCGGTAATCAATGCACATTCGCCAACCGGTGACGGTCCTTACCGCCACCTCGTCACCCTTCTCACCCTTAACCACAGTCATTCCGCCTTTCTTGGGTACTACGTGGATCGGGCTTACCCAATTGCTGTCGCTAATTGGGTAAATGATCCCCGCGTCCCTAAGCTTTATTACCTCTTTCTTGACGACCTCCTTGAGCATCTGATTCAGCTTCCTCTGGGGTTGGGCCAGAGGCTTGGCAGACTCATCCAAGTTGATGCGATGCATGCAAAGGGCGGGGCTAAGGCCTTTGATATCATCTACGGAATATCCTATAGCCCCCCTGTGGAGTCTTAACTCCTCAAGGAGCCGGTCTAGCTGATTGCTAGAAAGATCGGCGTTTATGATGACTGGGTTCCTCTGTTCTTCATCTAAAAATCCGTACTTCAGTCCTTCAGGCAACGCTTTTAAATCCGGTTTTGCTCTGG
The DNA here is from genome assembly GCA_963693085.1 of Alisma plantago-aquatica. Taxonomy (NCBI): domain Eukaryota; kingdom Viridiplantae; phylum Streptophyta; class Magnoliopsida; order Alismatales; family Alismataceae; genus Alisma; species Alisma plantago-aquatica. The sequence goes on along the minus strand of OY856414.1, from coordinate 422,833,225 downwards.
GTGTCTCCTCCTGAGGCTCTCCCTCAAGGGAGGCATACTTCGCAGAGTTCACCTCCTCCTCTTCTTCTTGCAAGTCTTTGTCAGAATGGTTGAAAAGGTCGAGATGCGTCACGACCTCAGGATCTTCGAGGTCGGGATCCTGACAGCTTATTGCCCTTGCGAGGGGGTCCACTGTCCGGATATCCTCCTCTATTTCCTCGCATAATTTATTGTAACTATCCGCAAAATAGGCCGATTCAGACAGGGATGGACCTCTCATGATCTCCTTCATTTTGAAGTCCATGTGGTTGTTTCCAACCCTCAAGGTGATTATCCCTTCAGAGACATCAATCAGCACCCTCCCTGTTGCCAAGAAAGGGCGTCCGAAGATGATCGGACATCTGGGATCTTCAGCTGTGTCGATGACGACGATGTCGCAGGGAATAAAGAAATCACCGACCCTAATCGGCACATCTTCGATAATGCCAACAGGTCTTTTGAAGGAGTGATCCGCCAGCTCAATCCGCATATTGGTTCGAACCATGTCGGTCAAACCCATCCTCTGCGCGAAACTTAAGGGCGTGAGGCTGATGCTTGCTCCCAAGTCCACTAGACCCTTCCGCTTGACATTGTCCCCGATGGCGAATGGGATTGTGAAAGCTCCGGGATCCCTTCTCTTAGTTGGCAAGCTGGGCTTTACAAAGGCAGAGGAAGTAGAGGCTAGGTACACTGTCTCTATCCTTCCTCCCCTTCTTTTCTTCATTATTAGATCTTTGAGAAACTTGGCGTATGTGGGCATCTCCTCCAAAGCGTCAAGGAAGGGGACTTCCAGATGCAGCTTCCTGATCGAGTCCATGAATCTTTCGTGCTGCTTTTTCAGATTTGCCTTGATCAGCTTGTACGGGAACGGTATCCTGGGAGCATAAGGATTCCTCCCACCAGATGGCTCATCGGATGGTCTCAGTGCAGGCTCTTGGGCTTCTGCAGGCCTACCTCTGCCTCCTGCTGGAATAGCATCCTTGGGCCCTTACTCAGGTTCCGGTGGGGCTTCATCAGCGCGCTCTACCGTCTTTCCTGATCTAAGCACTGCCATTACTGCAGTTTCAGGGTGAGGGAGCGTTTTTCCTGCAGGGCTCTTCATCAGAGCAGCCATCTGAGACAGCCGTTGATCGACCTCCCATTGGCGCATCTGCAGACTCGCTATCTGGTGTTGCATGGAATTCAGAGATCCAGGGTTGGTAAACGTCCCCTGTACCAACTGGTTGATAATGGTGTCTTGTCTTTTTATGTAGGCAGAAAGCTGACCAACCCAATTAAGCCGGGTCGCCCTCTCGCTTTGGCTCTGACATTCGCCCTCAAAAAGGGGTTGCTCACAACGAGGCATGGTATCAAGGCTCGGTGGAGCAGGTTACAGCTTTGCAGGTACCTGAAATATCACGAGAAATCAAGTTAGAACACAGAGTTATTTGGTTCCGGCAAAGAATAATGCTTAAAGAAAAAGAAAAGGAAAAAGAAAAAGAGGTGCTGTCAAGCCTATTTCTAAGCTTGAGGCACGGGAGTGTAGTTAGTGGCTTCGGATTCGTCAACAGTGCCATTTGCCTTGTCCCCGGCAACGGCGCCAGAAAGTTGACCGGCCTAAATCGCGCGTCCTAAAATTGGAGGCGTATTTGAGGTAGTCGAGCCTTCACATTTATAACCCGAATCCTTCTAGGCCCCCGCAACTTTGTTTACCGGGTCGAAGTAGTCATACAGGGTCGAACACAGGGACAAGGTGGGTCGTGTTGACGACTCTGAATCGACACTCTACACTCTGGTGGGTATAAAGAGATATTAAAGTTCCCCGAAGGGGAACAACAAGCTGTCACGATTAAATCAAAGAAAACTATCTCCAACTGGAGTTACAAGAAAGATTAGAATTTTGTCAATTAGCAGTTTTTAGGAATTTTCATGCAACAGAAAATAGAAAGACAAATTGCAGTTTAAGGCGTAATGCAAGGGATAAGACTTCAGTAAGACAAGCGGTAGTAGTAACACCCTGCACCCCTCCTCTCAGAGTGGGTGCCTCTAACCGAGCTTCAACACCCCTCTCGAGCTTGCTGGACTCAAGCTAGAGTGGAATGATACTAAAACAACTCCGTTCCGGGCACTCTCGTACTCCAGAACCGGACCAAACACTAGAGCCACAACCCAACTCTCGAAGTAGTTGCGACGGGAAAGACGATTCAGTAGCTAAGCGAAACGCGATCCAAAACATGCAAGCTAGAGTTCGGATATCCAACACAGCAGTTACCCAATCATAAGGCACCAAGCATTAAACAAATAGCAATTAAGCATTTCTATTTCCATAAGCAATAAGGGTCTTAATACAATGCATAAGCTAAGAATTTAAATAACAGAATTAAAGATAGATGTCTCCTTCTTGATGTAGAAGAACGACAGACTACTGTAGCTCTCCTGCCCGATACCGGTCAGGAGTCGAGCCCGATACGGCAGTGTCGGGCAGCACCCCCTCTCGGGCAGCGCCGACTGACGACTGACTGTATCGCTCAAGGACCCTGGCCGATATGCTCATGTCGGGCGGCACGCATGACGGGCGGAGCGTATCGGGTCCGATATCGTGTCGGGCAAAGAGTTACGAGTCTACTATCGGGCACTCGTGTCGCTCATCTTCGCTGGCCGATATCGGCCCGCAGTGTCGCCCGGGACAACACTAAGTGAACCATCCCTTCCCTCTCGGGATGAGAGAAAGCTCACCTAGTGTCACCCGGCACAAGCACTGGGACGCGATACTCTTGCTCTCACAGCTACCTTCGAAGGTGGCTCTCGGACTTCCGAACTGTCTTGTCCGAACTATCCAACCCTCCGACGTCTCCGACCCTTTTCTTTTCGGCTTCCTGTAGCTGCTATTTATACCGGCGGTTGAAGGAGTTATGGTGCTGGAAACGCCACGTAGCTCCCTTATACGCCGGTCGATGGATGTGGACGGCCGATACAGGTATGTCTCGGCGCGAGGCGCTGGCTATCGGTCACGTGGCTGGCGGCACGCCTGTCGGTGGGTGTCTGTGTCGCCCGACGATTTTGGTCGTCGATGCGGATTTGGCTCCCTGTCGGGTAGACGGTATGTCGGCCGACACATCCTTCTTGCGCAGCGCCCTTCTCCGCCGATCATTCTCGTGTCGCCCAGCCCCTGTCGGGCTAGGTTGTATCGGGCGTCAGGAAGGTCGAGACGGGCTTAGACTTATTGTGGGCCGGAATCGGCCTTATTGCAAAAAAATGAGGGAAACTCTGTAGAAGATAGGAAAAATTGGAATAAGAGCGTTGCTTGGCCAATTATTGTGAAAATGCTAATAAAATAGAGGAAAATAGCAGAAAATGGTAGTTTTGATAACAAAATAAAGGGCAAAAACGTCACAAAATTTGGTGTTATCAATGGTCCAGGAAGTTCCACCTTTCTCTAACGAATCTGACGAGATGCTCAATCACCCAAACGGACTCGTCCTTCACCCTGAACCACTCGCCGGAAGTCCGCCGTGGTTTACTGGTTGTAGAGGGGGGTAGGTCAGATCAAAACTGACGATTGAAAACGTCTCTCGACTCGTCGTCAAGCTCAGCAGCGATGGGGATAATTTTTGGGGATGTCAGCACCTTCGAGTGCCCTCCCTTATATAGGCTTAGTACTTGTGAGTCCTGCGGTTTGAGGGTTTCTCCCCTTATCGATGATAGCTCTCAAAGTTAGGGTCTAACTTATTCGAAAAGATCTCCCAAAACTGATGTTCTTGTTAGTTCATCAAATCATTTCTTCCAAACTGAGAAAAATGAATTTTCAAATTCATCTCCCAGTCCCACTAGACTCGGGGTAGATGACACACAGATGCCCTCGGGTTCATAGTCCTCTGGACCACGAGATCATCCAACGGCCAGCGTTGCTCCCCTCTATACAAAAATCTAAAAACAAGTTAAAAAGGGTAATTTAGCATGTTAACTTGGAACATTCATTTCTCTTTCCTCGTTTGACATTTTCTTCTCAAATTTTAGGTAAAACTTCATCTTGGCATTATCTAGCCGTTCATTAAATTTGGAGGTTAAATTGCAATGGTTGAGAGTGTTTCCTTCTCATCAAAGCTATTCATCAATTAATCCAAAATCAAGTAGTATTCCTTTTCCCTTTACCATTATCTTGTTATTTTGGGTCCCTTGGACCTCAAGAAAACCTAGAGACACGAATTCCCATATTGGGGAATATCTTCTTGCCTTTATCTTCTTATCTATTTCTATTTCTCATATTGACCCTTTTTATTTTGCATTTTCCCTTTTTCTTAAAATATCTTTTGAGGATTTCTCTCTATATCTCTTTTTATTTTCCTCAGTTGTATTCCTTTTATTATTAGGAATCCTTGGAATACGAAATTCCACCAAGGATTATTCCATTATACCTCTTTCCACTTATTTTCCATATTTCATCAATGTTTTTAATTTCTTTATTAGCAAAAAAATACTTTATTGGTCTTTTCTTTTCTTGTTGCTTTATCTTTGCAACTTTGGACTCCTTGGAACCCAAGGAACCCAAGAGACACGAAATTCATTCTTGGATTACATTCCTTTGCCTTCTAGAGGTTTCTACCTCATCTCTCTTTTCTCAACAACTCAATTATTCATTAATTAATTGAATTTCCTTGTTATTGGGGCCAATAGCCAATAAAGCCCACAAATCAAACAACAAGGCTATTTTAAACGAAAACCATTTATTCACAACAAATTATATCATTATTTGTCCAAATATCTTTAATATGAGAAATTACATTTCTCACCAAAGGAACCCAAAATTGGGGTTGTAACATTGGACCTCCATTACATAAGGTATCCAATTGAATTGACCAATTGATTCTTCAATTACAAAAGGTGTCCAAGTGGATTAACCAATTGAGTCCTCAATTAATTTTGAGTACTTGAGCCCCAAATGGTTTTATTCATTCAAAGTTCAAATGGTTTGAAACTGTTTGGTAAAGGTGGTGCTTGAGACCATTTGCTAAAGCAAGTACTTGAAACCGTTTGGTAAAACATCTTTTGAAACTGCATGAGCTCAACCGGTTTGGGATCGTTTAGTTCCAAACGGTCTTGAGACCGTTTGGTCCCAAATGGTCTTGAGACCGTTTGGACTCAACCGGTCTTGACACCATTTGGTCCAAACCTCCTCAAAACCGCATGGACCAAAGATGGTCTCAACCTATTAAATCAATTTGGGGTTCTCAATGTTGATTCCTTCAATCATTGAATTCGTGTAACCAATCTTCAATTGGACCCATCACCATACTTCAATTGGGTTAATTAGGTCATCCTTCAACTGATTTGATCCTCAATTAACCCTCAATTGATCATCAATTAGGGTTTGAATCAATGATCCTTCAACTTTAACCAATGTGAGTCTAGTAGCTTTAAAACTATTGGACCATCATCCAAATTGGACATGACCTGACCCCAAACGGTCTTGAGACCATTTTCCCAAGTCAACATCAAAATCCAAGTCAATCAATCAAAGTTTGGATCATTGGATTGATTAATAAGTCATCATTTGATTGCACTTCGACTTAGTACCTTTAGATCTTTTTAAACACCTAACCATAGTCAACCCTGGACCTCCAAACGGTCTTGGGTGACCCCCAAATGGTATTGGGATCGTTTGGATGACCTCCAAACGGTCTTGAGACCGTTTGGTCATCATATCATCATCAACCATGTCATTGAATTAGGGTTTGGATCCTAGGATTGGTCACCAAATCAACACTTAATTGTATTTCAATTTGGTATCTTTGGACCTTCAAACACTTGACCAAACTTAAACCTAGACCTCCAAACGGTCTTGGGTGACCCCAAAACAGTCTTGAGACCGTTTGGGTGATCCCCAAACGGTTTTGAAACCGTTTGGGTCAATCAACCCAAACCATCAACTTATTCAATTGCAAAATCAGCACTTAGCCGATTAGGGTTGATACCATATCTTTGGATCTTCAAACACTTAGCCATACTAAACCATAGACCTCCAAACGGTATTGGGTGACCTCCAAACGGTCTTCAGACCATTTGGGTGATTCCCAAACAGTTTTGAAACCATTTGGGTCAATCAACCCAAGTTTCAAACTCAAGCACTTATGAAATCAGCACTCAACCCAATTAGGGTTTAGGCGATTGATGGACCTTCAACTCATGAACCGATTGGAGTTAATCAATAATAATTGGTGGGTCTTTAACCTAGATCATTATGAAAAAGTCACCAAATGGTCAACCCTGGTCAAAATCACCAAACGGTCTGAAACCGTTTGGTCTCATGCGGTTTGGTGAAACCGTTTGCTACTTTAACGGTTTTGAAACCGTTTGCTTCCAAAACACAAACCGTTTTGACATTTGATTGAAACCGTTTGGTCTAGATATTTTGGGAGGTGTGTGCTTATGATGATGTCATCATCACCAAGCTCTAGACCCACAAAATATGCCATGATTTCCATGGAGATTGCATCAATCAACCAAATCGATAATTGTAAATAGAGAAATGATCATTATTTGATGGGGAATTGAATGCAATAACAAAGTTAGGGTATCAAGTTATAAAACCCACCTCCAATTGAGATCCAAAGCTCCAATATTATGCCAACAATAGTGGATGAAGCTTTTACAACTCCCCCTAAGCTCGTCTTCAAGATTTTGGTTGAAAAGATTGGTTAGGGTTGAAGAGGAGATCGAAATAAGAAGAAATCCATAATTTATTTTCAATTTTCATCATGGAATCAAGGTGAAATGGATCAAGAACCTTACCAACAGGTTGGGGGTCGTCCTCCAGGTCCTCCCTAGATCCCTTGGTCGGTTTCCAAGCAAGGAGAAGAAGTGCAAATGAAAAATCCTTTCATTTGGCTTGTAAAGGGTCTGTTTATAAGAAATTCAAGGAGAGAGAAAGTGCCTTATAAAAATTCATTTAATCCCAAAAATGGTGCCGCCTCTTCCCCCTTAACTTCCTTAGGGAAGAGGATATCTTGTTTGCCTCTTATTCCTCTCAATTATCCATGATTTAAATAAAAGCAAATCAAGCACCTTAAATCATATAATATTAATATCCATATGTGAGTGGATATTTCTTTTTCTTATAAAATTGTGAGTGAGTTATCCATTCCCTTGGATATTTTCGTGGTCCTTGCAAGGCTCAAGGATGTCCACGCACATAAGAATCCAACCATTTTAATTTTGGTTGAAGGCCCTTTGATTAATACATTTGTTTTTGCCCTAAATCGAATTAGGGTTTCAATTAGGATTAAATCTTGATTATTTTAATATCGAGATTCTCTCTCCTCCAACTTAATTCAAATGAGGCTCCCCTCTCATTTTATTTTCTCTACATGGTGCCAAGAAACATTAGGGACCTTATTGAAGTGATAATTTGCATATTGAACCCTAGGTTTTGGGTAAATTGCACTTTACACCAAAACTAGGTTTTAATGCATAAACATTGCTTTATCAGCTCTTCCTTGGTACTCAGGCTACCACAAACCATACATATGCATCATATTCATTCTCATGATGCTTCAAAACATGAGGAACATCTTAGCATGCAACATTTGCAATTTAACCCCTCAACTTGGGTAATTTGCACTTTAGTCCAAAATAAGCAAACATTGCTTCAACATTGTTTAAACAGGACCAAAATTGAAACATAAGTTTCTCATGAGCCCTAATTACTTTTCATAAGATAAGATTAAACATATAATCATCTTTCTTAATCAAAACACTTAGGGTTAAGTATAACCCAGGTTAGGGATGTTACAATGTGGTTCACCTAATATGAATATCCATACCACCAGCAAACTAATGGTTGGAATATCAAGTAATTAACAAAATATAAAGGCAGAACCAATGGACTCTTATCATATTATTGTATAGATTTTTAGTAACTCTCTTAGTGGTCATTGATTACATTTTAGGAGTAATTATATCCCTAACCATCGTAGTAATATTTCTTGTTGGGTTCAAATATTGTTTGGAAATATAAGTGATACACATGGATCATTATAAGGTGCACTAATTGAATAGATGAAGGAACTTATAAACTTCAAGTAAACACTAAGTTTCTCTAGAAATAACTCACAGTTGTAACATCCCAAGATTTAAGGCCTTGGATAAAATGAGATTAAAAGGAATAATTGAACTTCCCATTTCACCAAGGTTCTCGTCCTTTCTAGGGATCCTATCATTGAGAACTCTGGAGTGAAGTGTGCTTAATGCAAAGTAGCACTAGGATGCGTGACCTCTTAGGAAGTTGATCCCATGTTGTGTGTGAGTGTGGATAAACTATGCAACCAAGGCTAGTAGTGGCTTGTGGGTCCAATCATCATTATTGAAACTCTACTAGAGCCTTGGGTGGTGGTCCCAAGCTTTACAATTTGTATCAGAGCCAGTTCTCCTCTAGTAGGTGAGGCCCACATGGGCATGTGACATGCTAGTCCTAATTTGAGAAGTCCAGACATGTTGGAAAGGGATACCCTAGTTTATGAAGCCACCCTTACATTGGTAGTTGTGAATGGGAGTTGGTATACATGATCCATTCTAGGTCTACACTAACGTTGGGAAGATATTATGACACCATGTATGAGCCTTGACGAGGACACCAAGAGTCTAAGTGGAGCACATTGTAACATCCTAGTATTTACGACCATGTATAAAATATTATGAAAAGTAACGATTGGACTACCCATATCACTAAGGTTCACCTATTTTTCATGGATCCTAACAATGAGAACTCTAGAGTTAAGTGTGCTCAATCCAAACTAGCATTAGGATGAGTGACCTATCAGGAAGTTGATCCCAGGTTGTGTGTGTGGACAAAGTGTGCAGTCCAGGCTAGTGGTGGATTGTAGGGCCAGTCATAAATTTCCAACTAAGGAGAGTAAGAGGGAAGAAGAAGGAGAGGACACATTATTCAATGGATTTAAGGAGAAACTTCCTATTAGAAATGATGGTAGATAATGACCAATTTAAGCAAGCATCTTCATTATTGTCATTTCTATGGTTCTGTTTATTTATTTTACATTTTCTTCCTCTCCAAACCTCTATTGGGATACCATGCCACTGATATTGGTTAGTTTTCTTAATATGTGGGATCCCAGATTATCCCATCTTGATTTTTTATTTGAATAATGCAATTTATTCATACATTATTCTGTTAAAAAATCTAAAGAATTTGGATCTTTTATTATTAGCAATGTCTGATTAATGTAAATAATCTTTCAAACAATTTGACTCTTTAAAAGAGGGATTTCCTATTGAAGGAATTTTTTTTAGATTTTGTTTTTTAAGGTAATCATATCCATTATAGTAAGAAAAGTCATACAATATCTACAAATGCAATAGATCTAAATAGTCTTGATAACATAGTAGCAAGAGGTAGAAATCCATTATACAAGTTAGCTTATATATAAAAGAGACACTTCTATCTGAATTCCTCCCCATCATGTTGGCCAAAACAACTTTGAACCAATATCCTTCCACAATCAGGGGTAGCACTTGCATAAATGAAGCCCCAAATACTAGAGACTAGAAAAACTCCTTATAGGAATCTTCATCTTTCCCTAGACAACAATACAGAACAAGACTACTCACTAATCATAAAAAGCCACATAAAATGGTCAAATATGAGCCATGATCAAAACCAATAGGAAAAAAAGGAACTACTTAACACTACTCACACAACAATAACACACTGCCAAAATTAAAAAATAGATAAATGGAAGCCAAGACACATATGAGTAAAGTTTGAAAGAACAAAAAATGTTGATCAACATGTGCAAACGAGATTGATGAAAAGAAGAAGAGGGGGATACTACTCAAGGAAACCCCACCACCACGAATGACCCACTATGTCTTCCCCCCCCCACTCAAGCATAAAGCTCAAGTAACAAGAGGGGAAAAAACAAGACACGAGGAGGCGTCCAACACCTACACAAGAACCCCTAAAGATCCTCTAGAACCTAAAAGATAGAGGCCCAAGCAAGGCCAACCCACCACCAGGACAAAGAAAGCTATGACCCTAAGAAAACTACAAAAAAATGGAGAGAGAAATAGAGAAAAAAAGGAAGGCACCCATCGTAGCAAAGTTAAAAGGGGGAACTAGCCCAATCTTCCCAAGCTCTATAGTAGGAGATAATGGCCCAGACTCCATAGAGGTTAGTCGACCTCGGTCAGAACCACCAAACTGCATTATTGTAGACTCGATCCACGTGACCTGGGTAGCAATGTTGCAAGGACCCAAACCCTAGCAAAAACTACTCACTCACTCCTTGAGAAGACAACCCTAGCACGCCAACTGAGGAAAGGGCCTAGGAGGAAAGGGTGGCACTCTCATCTAAATGAGAACCCTCTCCCTCTAAGTGGACATCACATAGAGAGAAGACCTACATGATCGACATGGTCACTAGAGCCATGTAGGATTCTTTCAGCATGCTAACAAAGGGAAGACATGCAACCTAGGCTCGACCAAAGTTATCTAAGCTCCATAAATTTGTTAATAATGTGAAATGAAGTGGAAGGAGGAATAATTGAGAGATCAAGCTTCATAATTAAATTTGAAATAAGCAATAGCACAAAAGTAGGATTTTGACAAAATTTAACATAGTATCATGCTTGAAGAGAGGGTGATATTGATTCAGATCCCTAATTATAAGTAATGATTATTTGTTAATAGGTGAAAAGAAATCAAATACATATAACATTGTGATGAAACTATCAATCCTATATATCTCATTCATCTTGATTCACAATCCATTTTAATTTTTTTTTTAGTTTAATTCTTTATTCGTAGTTGTAAAGATTCTCTTCATCTAGCTTATTCGGACTAGTTAGTGATAAAATTTTGAATTCAAAATTTCCTAAGTTTGACAATCCATAATTCTCATTCAATTATTACTTCTACACATATACTTGAGCTTCACACAAATGGTTAACACATGCCATATATGTAAATGCTTGTCTTATAAATTTTTTGTATAACTGGAAGGGGTCATACAAAGATGTTCCCCATCCACTTAAAACTTGAGGAAGGTGTCCTTTGAACATCATCCTCCTACCTTATAAATTGTTATTCACATTTATAATGGGGTTTACAAAAAATATATATGTTGGGCACAATTAATGCTTAGGTTCATGATATATGTTTTACATCCAATAGTAGGTGTCTATATATACAATTAAAGAAACATTACGAATAAGTACAAGTTTTCAAAAGTTCTTTTCATGATTACTTTGAAGGATAATTTTAAATTAAGATGCTTTGGATTGTTATACCTATAAAAACTATATAAGGGCTCAATTTCCTAATTAAGGGTTTAGTCTGCATGGCTACAAAACAAATTCATTGTTCTTTATGAAATAAGAATGAAATAAAAAAGAGAATCAAATGAAAAAGGTTTAATTTGGAACTCATATCTCATTTTAGCAAATATTGTAAATCTAATTTGATTTAATTTATTAAATTTTTTGGCTAACTAGGTGATCGCCAACAATACCAAGGAACATCACTAAGAAGGCTTGACAGTGTGGAAGGTATGAGTTCATGACTTGGTTGGAAGTCATCTATGTATGATCAAATGATGTTTGACTAGGTTTTAGTTCATTACATATTTAGTTTCTTTCAGCTTTTAGTGTATGTTTGTAAAAAAGAACATGTATGCGAATTATTTTTATTCTCAGTTCATGTGAAAATGTTAATGAAATTATATTTCAAAATTAAAAAATAATTTCTATTGTGACAATCTCCAAGTGTAATATTAATAAGACATGCTTCTTTGTATCTAATTGTGGATTTCTCTTGAGGGTAGTTACAGAGATGGTTGAGATCAATCAAAAACACAATATTTTAAAAGAAAAAATGAGAAAGAGAAGGGTTATAGTGATAAATATGTTATGGATAGATATAAGGCCAAGGAATAAAGGAGGTTTTAATCACTGCATAATAGAGGAAAAGAAGATAAAATGATTAGTAGTAAATGATTTAGATAAGATAGGAAGAGAAAGGTAAATAATCTGATAAGAGAGAGGTATGCTAACATTCAAGGATGATATTAAAGGGATGCTGATATAGTTGGTCATGTTCATACAAAGAAAACTAGATAAATTGAAACTCGGAAAAGGACCTTGTTGTCAACCATATATTTTGAAATAGAAGGGAAATTGTTGGGATAGAAAAATGTACGAGTTTGGTAAATAAGATTATCATATACTACAATGTTTTATATGTTACGATAGAAAAGTAAGGTAGAGTATCACATACCACATTGATATATATCAGTTACCCCTCTCATAATGGATAATTACAATAATAGTATATTCAAATACATTTGAGATATCTACAAGGCTTATGGCATGGGTGGAGATCGAGGTGGGAGGTAATGAAGCGAAACATGTTAGACACAAGATTTATTCAACTAAACATAAGGAACAAATGGAGCGTACTACTAGTTCAAAGTTTAGTAAAACTTCGTATTGCTATGTAAAGAATAAACATCCATTTCGATACTTCTGATTTGATTATACTAGTCATACAGATCTTATCAACCCATTATTTTTATAGTGTGCATTATTCACCGATGCGTACTATATTTTTTTCTTGTGTTTTCTTTTTCATTTCAACCATACATAAACATCTAGTACATTGTGTCTATGGTATCATCGTAGTTGACAATGTTCCATGGGACTCAGTTGAGAAGCTAGGCATCCTTAATCAACAATGTGCATATATATTTATGGTTTGAATATGTATTTAAGGTTTTATAAGATCCAAACGTATTTCACGTAAAGATCAAGATACTAAAAAAGGCGATAGTTTTGTACAAAGATATTAGGAGTCCTCTTATGCCACAAATGCTGTAAACATCGGTAACTAAACCTATGAAAAGGGCATCAGTACCCATTCGATGGGAGTAACCTAAGATTAAACTGTAGAAACCTAATCATGGAAGCTATGGCCCTATCTAAGGTACATGTATGTGGTATGGTTCAGGCTACCAAGGCCTATGCAATGACGTTAACTACGGTAAGACAACATATCATATTTCATTTAGTTGAGGTATTGTAATTGCCTTTTTCCCTTTCGTCAGGCACATGCATGCAGTCTAATTTTGTCTTTATGTCTATTGATATCTACGGATCAATGACGGATGACGATCCTCATTAAAATCATTTAAAGCACCTAGCTAGCTTTATAGCTTACATGCCATCTAATTATGACACTAGAATAATGGTTTTCATAACCATGTTATTCAAGTTGCTCATGTAATAGATGCTAATTTTTCTGACGTTGATATGGAAATGTTAAATACAAATCATATCTTCGTGTTATTATCCATACGAATTGACTTGAAAACAGTCCTAAACCTAAGTAGCGTGATCATGCTTTTCAGTGGTGAAAGAGAGTTGTAAAGGTTCAAGCGAGTCGCTTGATTTGATATATTTGTAATTGTACAGCGGCCGATGCCCCATAGCTAGGTATACTTAAAAATTGCAAGTGTCATGTTGAATACCCACCAATGAACTTCGCTCTTGCTTTGGACATCTCATCTTCCACCTAAATTGCAAGTGTCATGTTAAATATCCTCCAATGAGCTCCAGTCTTTCATTGGCCATCTCATCTTCCACCATGACGGAAACAACAAGATTTCATTGTTTAATGATTTTCTTTGTGACGAAAACATGAAACAGCATCAACTATATCGGAAAGTAAGAAATCTACGTGAAGCTGCTTAAAACGTCATCGGCTCCCCGATTTTTCATTTAGTCAAACAATATCTCACAACATTCGTTGGTTGTGACACTGCATAAAATGATAATATGATATATTTGAGGTTGTTGAGAGGATGATTCCAATCAGTCACAGGTTCCTACTAGATGTTACACGCTAAGCTGCCTAGAGTTTATACCTCAAATTAAGAGGGGGTTAAACAATTAGCACCTTTTTCTGAAAGTAATTAGCATACATCTAAAATTAACTTTCTAATTAAGATATGAATGTGCTATCCGGTGTATCTAAAAATGGATAGATCATACATACACGATGGATGCTGATTTGAAAATAAAAGTCTGACGGATGCTAGTTTGGCAAAAAAATTTTGAAGAAAGGCGTTGTTTTATTTTTTTTTCTCTGAAATAAATGCATACAATTTTCTTTGACATTCCCACCGAAAATAAATGAATAATGGTTCACAAGCACATTATAGCACACAAATCACACTAGCCAACGGGCCAACATTCTGATAAGAATCAATGAATATTTTTAATGGCTTAAAAACTATCACCAAAAGTTAAATTGAAGGATATGTTGGTCAATGTATGTTTTAGTAATGTTATCCGTATTCTTCAGAATTGTTAGGGGTACTTTTTAATAGTTCTGTCCATGGAACATGACTTCGACTTCGAGCCAACTTTGACAGGTGTGGACATGGAAGTTTGTGGAAATGTCAAGGATTTTTACAACCAAACTTCGACGCAACTTTGACAAAAATTAAGCAAAAAAAATACTGAATTTGTGACGAAAATTGATAGATTTCATCAAATCTAGCTTAAAACGCAATATCTTTACATATAACCATCCATGTAGATTTACAAACATAGAAAAACACACGGTTACATGCCAGTGTGTGATGCAAGTGTAAGTTGTGCAACTAGGGATTTCTTCAAGATATATAGGTTTATGACAAATAGACAACTTAAAAGATTACAAATAACAAGTACTAGCATAACACAAGTAGAAAGCAACTAAGCAATTTAAAAAAAATACTAATAATACAAACTGAAGTACCCACTTGAGTGGAGTCTGATGAGTGCCAACTAAGACTAATACCATGCCGAATGTCTTGCATGCTCTTCATATTGACCAATATGCCTAGAGCCATCTATCTAGTTATCCATTCTTAAAGCATATTGCATCCATGTTATATTTTCTTTGTGGTTTAGCTCATAGTCAGCTACAAATGCCGCAAAATCAGAATCAGAAAGGCCTGTAAGACATCCAAATCAAACATAAGAAGAAAGATCAACAACTCTATATGATTTTGATCTGGGAAGAGTGTCAGAATCATGTGACAAAGGTGTAGATGATCTTTCATGTTCAGAATGTGTATAGGAGGCCTCATGACTAGAGAGAATAAAAGGATCATAAGTCTTCCCTTGAGATCTTTCATGATCATTAGTTGGATTCACCATAGAGTTATTAAATGGATAATGTGTTGTGCTTTGAATACTTGTCCCATGGGATCCACTAGAAGTATAACGACCACTCCCACAATGACCAAAGACACTGTCAATATCAATTTTCTTCTCCGGAATTTGATAATGAGTAGGTGCAACGCTATATCCACTACTGCCCATTCTGAATAAATCATCCATGATACTAGATCCTTCTACATTACCACTACTAGGGCCACTAATATGCCAAGATCCCATAGATTCAGTTAAGTTATCAAAGGATGGTTGTTCTGGCACTTAAACTTGTCCTTGTTGTCCATAACCATATTGTCCATAAGGATCATAAGATTCATAACCATAACTTTGATCATAGCCATAAGGAACATAAGTATGTGGTGGGGGCAAGCTATGCAATTGTTGTTGCTACTCAGGATGTGGTTGTGGTTGGCTAGAGTTATCCTTTCCATTTCTTTGGTATTGTTTTGTAGATGCAGGCCTAGGAGGAAAATATACTTCTTTTCCAGTCCTTTTAAGCCTTGATAAATCAATAGGAGGAGGAGGACTTGGGGGTGGTGGAGTTCGTCATTTGATGTGTCATCCATCTGATTGAACAGTAGTAGAAGAATCACCAGATGTAGACTTATCAATGTATCCTCCACCAAATGTAGACTTATCAATGTATCATCCACCAGATGGTATGGCTGACCCTGAGGATGCTTAACTTTCATCTACAGGTAGAGGGCCAAAGAAATCACCTGGATCATCCAGATCTTTCTCAAGTCGGTTGACTGTAGAATTTGCTTGAATTCCCTCTTCTTGATTATATTGTTCTACATTAATATCCATCTGACTTACAATTGTAGGATTAGGGTTACCACCTAATCTACCTACATCTAAAATAGGAGTATATGTTTCCTCATTCAACCAAGCCTTCATGGGGTCATCATTGTCGTCCCTGTCATGATAAATGTAAGCCCAATCCAATGGATCTTCAGTCATGAAGTCTTTAGTTGGCTTGTTGAATCTTTTATGAAGATATTTTTCCTTCAACCTTATGTTGCAATGCACATATACCAAAGTGTGCATTCATTTTGCCCCTAGCATGTTCCTTCTTTTTGTATGAATTACGTTAAAGGTGCTCCATATTCTCTCGCACCCCCCTGCAACAGCCATTTGGGATAACACTTTAATAGCTTTACTTCTTAACTCTTCACAATCAATTCCATATTCGACCGACCATTCAGTGCATACGAAAGAATACATAAATTTAATAACCATATATGATAATTCATAGGCCTATAATAAGAATGTAAGTACTAAGTATGTAACTTCAAATACTAGGTGCCATCTTATCCCTTGCATATAAAGCACATTTCATCCCAAAGATGCCTTATGCTTCCCTAAATCTCTTCATATGTTCAAGGGAAGATAACATAAATTTATAGGTCAAGATATTCTACATGATCAAGTTATTCTTATTAATACTTCATAGTAAATTATTAAGTTATAACTTACTTGCACCACAGCTAGCAATGCCTTGTTGTTGTCATTGTTGATGTACTTGTCAATCACTATTTGTACCACCATTTGTAGGTCTATCTTCAGCCCTTCAAGACTGTATTGGAACCTAAGATTGAGGTAATAAGCTGGGTATGGAAAATAATTGAAGTGTGTGATATGAAAAAATAGTCAAATTTATAATGTAATTTGTAACTTGAAAGTTAATTCAAAATCTTTACCATCTTTGTGAAGGGGATGACTAAGCATTTTCTTCCATCTCTTATCAATTGATTCGAGGAATTGTTTACAAGATTTTGGTCCCGCTGCCTCCTCTACACATTCTCTCATCATGCACATAGACTCATAGACATAAGGCAAGATGGCTTTTTTGTCGCCATCCACCATTCAGAGAACATGCACAAGTCGGCTCATTATCTTCAAACAACTTGATATCCTTCTCCAAAAATTGTCATCATTAAGAATTTTCATTAATGTTGTTGCATGCGCAGATTTACTATCTAGATGACGAGCCCATTGTTCAGATATAAACATCCTAAGAAGCCCTTGTTTCTTATCATTTATACTTTGCATTGCAATGAAATTACTAGAAAAGAGAGTAATTCCAGGACGTACCAAATCTCCATCACAGTACTCCTTACTTCTCATCATTTCTAGAAGAAAAGAGCAGTTATATATGAAGTTGGTGACCCTCCTCACACTAACCATTACTTCATTGAATAAAGTAGTTTTCCCAAAGTCTTTAAGAATCATATCAACAAAATGTGTTGCACAAGGAGTCCAATAAAGAGAATATTTTTTAGAATCTTCAAGAAGTTTACCAGCTTTCTTGAAATTTCCACCAATGTCTGTCATAATCTGAACCACAAGCTCTTTTCCTATATCTGCAATTGCACTCTCCATTCACTTAGCAAGATATTTCTGGTCCTTGATATGTGTAGATGTATCAAAAGACTTTATAAAGTAGGTCACTCCCTCATTAAATGCTAGAAAATTTGTAATTTGCCACTTTGTGTCACTTGTCCAACCATCACACATCAGAGTAACACCAAATATGGGCCAAGTCTTTTTTCTCTGCTCATCTATCCACTCGTCTATTTCCTTCTTCTCAACAGGTAAGTACTTGTTCATCAACTCATGTGGAGTTGGGGCCTCAGTTCCCTTTCCATGTTGTGCACATACATCAATAATGTGTTGCATATATAGGCCAGATGCCACATTGGGAGCAATACCATGTACAAAAATAATTTTTCCAATAGCTTGACCTACAATCTCTTTGGCAATTTTCCAAATGTCAGTTATTGTTTTCTACTTTGCATCCTTCTTACGGAAAGTTGGCTCAGAAGATGTGAATTTATGCTATGCGATCTGAAATTCTCCATTCTAGGGCTCAAGATTTGACTCCTTGTTGCATGAGGTACACCAGACCCACCCCCTACTTCATAAATAGAAGAACCAAACCCTTTCTGGGTTTCCATGAATTGTCTAATGTCATCTCACTTATGCCTTTCCATCACATATTCTTTCATGATTTCCCTCCATGCTTTTATTTTGATCAGTGTGTCAATATCACTAGGGCACACAATGTCATCATCATCATCATCACTATCATCTACATGGATGACAGTAGGACTGAACAATACTTCTTTGAATCTGTTGTCTCTAATTGTGTCATTAGCTCTCTTCATATTCTTTTGATTTGCCAAATCTTTAAAGTATTTCTTCACTTCATCAGGACATCTCCCACAAACTTTCACATTCTTGTCCCCTCCTGTCATATGCTTTTTAAACCTAGAAATACCTCCACTACCAATCACCTTGTTGCAATAGTTGAATTTTGTCTTCTTCTTAGTGCCATCAACCAACAACCATTTGGCAATACTCCCATCATGGATCAATTTTGCCCCCGGTATTAGATCTACCACCACCACCACCACGTTCCTCCCTCTCACTCCCATCATGGCTCATCCTATCACCCTCAGATTCAAAACCAGGGAATGAAGTAGACATCTTAAATTACACTTTCATAGTCTGAAATTAAAAGACATATACAAGGGCTAACATTTAATACTTTACAAAACACATGTATATAGTAAATGTTCATCAAACACAACAAAAAATATACTTATCTTTAATTTTAGACCTATATAAGTGTATGAGTTGTTAATTTAATGACCCATATACTTAATATGAAGTTATGAACATAGTACATGTATGTGATATCAAGATTAGAATTTTATATTCAAAAGATTTCACATTTACTAAACAAATCAGACCTCAAATTAAGCCAATATATGCTGCAATTATTATACTAATTTTTCTAATACATATTAGAATTATTCATAAGTTTTTAATATTTATTCATAAAATTTCATCTTATTAATGAATATTTAATACAAAATTCCGTAATAAATAGTAGATTATAATCAACTTAAAGTATATTTTTCCTTTTTAGTAGTGTATAACTATATAAGAGTGTAAATTATATAAATTTAACTTATATTATATGTAAAATCCCAAAAAGACATGAGAATATTAAAAAAATGAGTTTAGGATGGGTAGGAGAGGAAAATGTGGTAGATCTACAAAAATTTCACAAATATATGTTAGATCTAGTAGAGAGGGAGTAGATTTACCAATTTTAGTTGTTAAATACTAACAATAGTGAGTAGATTAAAAAAAATATGAATTTGGGAAGCAAAATAGAAGAAAATACAAATTTATGATAAATTTGTGGTAGATCTAGTAGAGAAGGGGTACATCTAGTAGATAAAGGGTAGATCTACTATTATTAACAAAGATTAAGCAAAAAAAAATCAAAATTACCTTGCTCCAAGCTCCAGCTCCTTTTTCCTCTTCTTCAGTCAGTAGTCATCAAAATCGCAGTAGTGTCAGGTGAATGTGTCGTCGTGTCACCCGGTTCAATAACTTATTAGAATATTTGCACTGGGCCGGGTCTATTTCGATGACTTTTGGGCCCCTATCATAGAACCGGCCCAATATGTCAATGACACTGTAGAAAAAAGATGTTTACATGCATTCGACGTCGCCCTCTGTCGACATCGACACTTTCGGCGACACATCACCCAATGTCGACGACATTTAGAACCATGGTTAATTTCAAAATCATCTAGTAAGAGCTTAACAGTAATTAAAGGATGTTGGGTAACTTTTGTTTTTCAAGTATCTTGTTCAGTGTAATTTTTAGTACTTATATGTGCATTTTTTAGTACTAGCATGTGTATTTTTTAGTAACTTTCTTATACCAAAATTTAAAAATCTTCCTGTAGACATAACAATCATAAAAAATGTTGATACTATTTAAAATTTGTAACAATTGTATTTTTACTATTTACATAAGTACAAATCACAATGCCCATATTTATCAAAAGTACTCACTATTACATAAAACTTCACCGTTACTTTGTTGTCGTTGGGCCAATATACGAGTTTACTTTTAGATTTGGACTGTATTTTGTACATTGGGGTAAATAATACCATTCTTATTTACATATAAAAGATGTCAAAAGTTTGACGCACCTAGTTATATGTGTCATTTGAAGTAATAAGAAGTAAAAAACATCATTCTACACTACAAATTACAAAGGTATTAACATTTACTTATACTAAATAATCTATCACAGAAATAGTTGAAGTAGGTCGCACCTTAGTGGTTAAGAGAGTTAATTTGTAAGAACAAGGTCGTTGGTTCAATTCTCTAATGGTATGGGATATATAGGTTCCCCAATTTACAAGAAAACTATGAAATATATATAATATAATATATATATATATATAATATATACACATATTTATGTATATTTATATGTATTTATCTGTGAGTGTATATGTGTGGCCATGTAATATATTGTATTTATTGCTAGTTGAATCACTTTCAATGTGATGGTTGTTTAACTATGAGAACATAGAGACAAAAAGGGTGCAAGAACCTTATGCTCTTTTTCTATATAGTTGAGAAAATATGCCTACTTCTTAGCCTCAATTCCTTAGGTGGTTATATGTAGTCACTTTCTATCCCACTTTCTCTATTGTTGGTAATTACTCCCTACCCCAATTTCACCATTACTGTAGTTTCTCTTTGCCACCATTTTCTCCATTATTGATGGTTACTCTCTACCATGATGGTAATGGGGGAATGTTATAAAAAGGGAAGATAAAGATGGAGAACATGGTCGTCACATTCATTTTCTCTTTCACTATCTAGAGAACAAGAAAGAGAGGAAATGAGATATCAAGGAGAGTGCGGAAATGAAGGTTTGATAGAGAATAGACAAAGGAACGAGTGTGGAAATTGTAGAAAAGACAACCTTGGGAATTAAATATTGCAAGAATATGAGTGAAAAGGTCAAGAATTGAAGGATGCACTCAACTCTACAAATTCTCGGTTTTAAATTTTAAAATCAAGGTAAGTATTTTACATCTTGTTCACTATAGGAACAAATAATTAAATGATTAAAATAGATATGAAAAGAACTATATCCATATAATAGTTACTTTATCAATAATTGGTTTTAGATGAAGGTTATCTAGTGATTTGTGTATCATTAATGATGTTTCCTATTACATAATTGAAATCTATTACAATAATTAATTATTTTTGTAATATTGTTGTATACATTTTTCCTATTTTTATACGGATGCCCTATAAATTATTACAAAATGTGATGTCACGAAAAACAACTTACTCAAATAATTATTATTACATGATTTTGGGATATGTTTTCTAGAAAACATTTGAAGTATTCTCATCACCAATATGACCACACCATGATATGTATACCTACTTTCAATTATTCCTAGTAAAAAAATGCTAATAAAGTCTTGATGGAACAATTGAGATATTTTGTTAAATTGATATTATTTTCCGAAAGATGATTTTTTGTCGAAATTTGTGAAATTTCCCTGAGTTAAATGAATAAATGTTTAATTTATACCTTAATATAACAAGTACAAAAATTTTACTAAATGGAAAATGTTAGAACTTATAACTGAGTTATCATTATTTTCATTAGACATGGGTTTTTGTATATTAAGTAAAAGTAAATGCAAAAACATTTTTACATTTTACTACTTATTTATAGAATATGAAATAGTTACTCAAAGCATTATTAAATAGAATTTTGTACTATTTTATAGCTTTGATAACATATTTGTGTGAGAAATCAGACGATTAAGTTCAAATGGTTGAACTATGTATATCTGATTTAAACAAATCTAGTTTCATTTGGACATCGTGGAATTAGATCTTGTCTTAATTTCATAAAATAACAGACAGGCATCTAGTGATCAGTGTAGAAGTCAATAGATATTCTTTGAGGCTTGGGATAGGTCTAGGGATGATAGTGGTGTGGATGTAGGGAGGTTTGTACTAATATCATAACTGCGCCACATTAGAAAAACTAAACATCATATCAACACCTTATTCACCATGGTTTTTAATATGAGGAACCATATATGCACTGCAAAAACCATTGATGATGTCACCAAACCCCACCACACCACACCATAAATAGGTGATTAATGATAATATTATACATAAGATATATGGATAATTTGTAGGAATATATGAAAATAACAACATAAATATTTATTTTTATGTATTGTAAAAAATAACAATCTTTTATTTATATTATAAAAAACATCAACTTTTTAGTTACATCAGACAAGTATTCTAACTAGAAAAGTGATGAGATACGGAAGTCACAAATCATGTTGAATGTATGGACATGTTGGAATTGATAAGAAAAAATGTTATACATTTATGTTCTCAATATAATCATGGTAAAAAAGGACTCATAATCATTGAAGCAAATTGTAAGATCCTCAAATTTTGAAAATTTGGATTCCATGATTCTGTATGCAATAACAACATATTGACAACAACTTTGAGAAAGTTAGAGTAAAGTTTGAATAATGAGATCAATAGTATGACCTTGATTGAACTGGGATTAGAATAAATCTACAATGTAAGTATGTATTAAAAGTTGAAAAAATACTAAGATGAGGATTCAATTGATATATTATGATTTTTCAAGCCTAATTTAGTTATTAAGAAGATAATAAATCCTTTTGGACCTTTTAAAGGGCCAAGGCATGAGCCATGGGACCTAAAACCCAAAATTGGGAAAAGAGTATTTAGTGATCATGAAATATTTTCATGATATTTTTATATGATTGATAGGTCTAGATATAGGATTATGTAAGAAAGTATAGTATATTCTAAGATATCATGTGACCTAGGTAATTAATTAAATTATGATCTAGTGACTATGTGAATGAAAAGTCTAAGGTGATCATATGATGGTTTTAAAACCTAATCTCTAGATTAGAAGAAGATGATAGATAAAAATAGGATAATACCAAAAATTGGGATTAAATAGAGAAACAATGTGGATAGAAGAAAAAAATATTGGATCAGGGTTTCTATGAAAAAAAGAGAGAATTATCTTGAGAGGGATTTTTTATGAAGATCTTGGCTCATAGGTAGAGACGAGGTCAAGGGGGACATCCTCCAGACCTAAAATCCCACAAGAAAAACCCTAGATGGAGTCCATTCTCTTTGCTTTCTTCCTCCTAACCCTCTCTCCTATTTTCCCCTAAATACAAACAATTCTAGAGGCTACCCCACATATATCTATACACCCAAACAAACTTAATCCAAAAGTATAGGGCCTATCTTATTGTGGATCCTCCATGAGATGATAGCATCCCAACCTCAAAACATGGCTACATACGCTAAGATTGTCCATAAAATAGCCTATATAAGGCATGGAGAAGAGTCTTCACAATATTGTAATGGGAAGCCATGACTCCTAGCACTCAAAGCCATACAGAATTCCTTTTATCTTTATTTCTTATGAAGGTGAGCATCATCAACATTGGGTTTGACTTTTGATCCTGAATAGGAGTACCTAAACTCCTTGGGTGACATGAGACATTTGTGAGAGCTCCTAGATGATCATTTAAGCATTTGCAGAAACCAATTAAGGATCTATTATTTTGTTTATTATGGTGTTCTACTTGCCAAAAGGCATGGGTTTCCTCAATATTTGACTTCCTCAGGCCCTGTCTACATCTTGTCAAAATTTAACGAGGGCTAGTAGACATTCCCCTACCACCTTCGGTCCTTTGGATCCTATGGGTAATGAGGTCAACCTAGCAGTAGGCCCCCTCATGGAATATGGCCCTCCCTTGAGGAAGAATCCTGCGAGGAAGATTATAGAATATGGCCTTTGAATTAAATGCCCATGTGTGCGTGATAATCCAAATAACAGCCCCAGGGTAGTGGGGTCATTTTGCACTTGCCTCAAGACTGAGACATGTTGGAATGTTGATACCATTGGCTCAAGCCCAGTCCCACGACCTTTAGATATACATTTCTAATTATTGACATGGAAATAGATGTTTGGCCTAAATGTGTATGATTTGTTTTAGGTGTAGATATTAGATGCTAACTCTAATTTATATGAATTTCATAAAATATGTGTAGATTGTAAATAAAGTATTTGGAACACGAGTTTCTGATTTTGGTTCCAAAAGTATAGGAAACACATGAATCTAATGTAAATTTCCAATTAAATTCTAGATTTGATGAATATAATATTGTATTCAGTAAATACATTTATTTTTTTGGTAGTACATGGTATTGTTGATTGTAATGATACTCTAAGATGATGATGATGATGATAATGATATTTTAGCAATTCTAAGTCCTAAATGAGTTATCTAGAATTTCAAACTAAGTTGTCTTGCCATTATGATCTTAACCTAGCATTTCTTAACTTAGTTTATTGATAATGGAATAATAAGCCTAAAATATGTATAGGACTTCACCTAAGACTTGATTAAGGTTTATAACCCTTAGATAAAATGATATATTGGAATTAGGGTTTGATACCCTTATTCCTATTCCAACCCAAGATAACTCTAGATCCTATTTAGGATCTAATATACACTGAATTAGTGTTTTGTGAATATATGATGATAGTTTAAGGTTTTATATATATCTATAGATAATGTTGATTGTGCTGATTTCTTAGATGTTGGATACATCCTTAGAGTAAAGGTAATATATTGCATGTTCTACATAATGTATGTGGTTACTTACGAGTAACTGCATTATCAACTTCCTGAGCTTACCAGATGATTTTAAAAGTATTGGTTTGATGAATTAATAGTTTGATGTTTATTTACATATGTTCAAATATAATGGCACTATGAGTATCATATAAAGCATAAAATATTCTAAACCCTAGGTTACACCCATCAAGGGGTGATAAACATAAATCCAATGATGGACAACAATTACACCCAAGAGGACATACCAAGCATGGATTATAATATGTAATGAAAATATCAATTTCATATGTGTGAATATTTGTTTGTGAATATTATATGTTGTTATTATAATTGCACACATTTTTGTTTCACCATGCACACAACATAGAAACATACTGATTGTGTATTTGTTTTCCGACGTTTCAGGTAACCTACAGTACAAAGATATGAAGACCCAAAGATTCAGATGAAATCAATTGAAGGAATTAATGTAAATACCAAGGAGGATTAGCTAAAGAATCATAGTACTTCTTCTCGTGAATAAATTATTTATCATGTAAGTCCTTCAAGAAGTCTCAATATTCATCTTGCAAACATTATTTGTTCAAATAAATGGAAACTATTGACTATTTTGTATTATTTGTTAAATTTGATCATAGAAATTTAGGCATTGATCCTTACATTTTGAGTCTCTCTTAGCTGTGGAATGCTTAGAATTAGTGTCATTTCACATATATTAATTATAGAATTCCATTTTACATACAAAACATGTAGCTAAGTGTATTGTGAACTTGGTAGATACTAACAATGCTTGTGTAAACAAGGTTTCTTGTAAAATCAATACACATATTAAAAGATGTTAACCAGTGAGAATGAACTTTAAAGTACAATATTGAAGATGAACTACATCACTTTTAGTTTTATCCCATTCAAAGTTCCAATCCCAGATGGAATAATTGATTTACTAATACTAGTGGGAATATCATTAGTGCTTGATGAAAGTCTCAGTTTTTCTACTAAACATGGTTAGAACCTATCAATAGAATAATACACTACCTATTTTCCTATTAACTCTACAATTATCGCCATAGTGTTATATTAATTGTATTCTATAATCTTGATTTTTATCTCAAAATAGAATCCATTTTTCTTTAGTAATAAAACAAAAATCAACTGAAACAAATTGAATGTATGATGACTATTATGTGGCAAAATTTAGATCAAATGTGAGACATAGAATTTATTTGGTAATGCAAGTTTATATAGAACTATTAGCTAACGTTCATATTTTAACATGATCGTTGTAATTTTTTATGACTATGTGTATAATTTTAGAGAACTAATAACCAACAATATCACGGTAATTTGGTGGTCATATATAGACTATAAACACGGTTCAAATTATTTCAATAATGTCAAACATCCCCTTAAAATTTAATATTGACATCCTTCATAGTTGTTTCACCCATGCAATCACATTAGTGATTGTCTAATCATTTACTGAGAACAGAGATGGTCTCTATTATTCTTGTAATAATCTTGTCCTTCCATAATAGCTTGTATTTTTACTTGGATCTGGTTATAGAATTATAAATCTATTTCTTTATTATTGAGTTTAATGAGGAATAACTCTTAATGGAAATTCTTGTATTTTGATTTTTGTAAGTATGGAACTTCTTAATGATTAATGTCAATGTTTGTGGCACATTGATTTTTTATTATTTGAAAGAATAGTGAGCCTAAATATTATCTCTGGAAATTGTGAAATTCATGTTCTTGATATGATGGTTCAAGAATAGTAATCACAAAAGATACATAAAACTTTTTGTATTGCTAATAATCAATGTTATCATACATAAAATGTAGCATATAATATGAAGCAAATAATTATATTTATATATTTAAGAATGATGTAAAAACACTTTAGCTACTGAGGAGGCCAGTTTGAGTTCAAGAGTATACATCCAACATATTTTAGAAACAATTCCAAAACCGTTACGTAAAATTAGAACTCCAAAATAAATGATTGTCTGTATTATGTTAAGCCAGGACCTCCGAAAAACTTGTAGGGAGATCAATTTCATTATCATGTTTCATTCAAAATCACATTCCTAGTAGGAAGAAAAATAAGAATCCATGTGGATTAAAAAAAGGAAATTGTCCTTGTCTAAATAACACAAAGTGTGGGGTTGATTACCTAAAGTATTATTACAAACCTAAGTAACAATAATTATGGACCTAGAACATTTGATGGTGGTCTAAAGGATATGCTCAAAATACTATTGTCAGTAGAGTTTTGGTTCTTAAGAGATACAATAACATATAATTATTATTTATCTAAAATTACAGACTTCTTTGAACATATATTACCTATAAAATTTCCTATCAATACTTTGTCTAACATTCTCATGAGCTTTTAGAGACGTACCAAATGGTTCTAATACTAATAGTGATGTAGAATCTAGAAGATCCACTAAATAGATGAAAGAATGAAATCTGGGTGATGGCTCTATTCTTTCTTATGATTCATGATCAATAATCAGTCAATGATATTATGAATCCCTCTGGTTCCTCTTTATGGAAGGAGGCAACTGCTCATGAGATTGAATAAATACTATCCAACCACATATGGGAGTTACTAGATTCCACCACGTGTCAAAACTAGATATTGTAAATGGATATTAATAGCAAAATTAAATCCTTGTGAGACCATGAATAAATACAAATCTCGATTAGTAATCCAGGGATATAAATAACTAAATGATAATAAGTATTTCAATATATTCTCTATTGTAACCACAATTTCTAAGTTGTTATTTAATTTATGTGGCATCAATTAAGCAATTATGTATACATAAAGTGTATGTTAAATTTGCATTATTGAATGGAAACCTAGAAGAAGAAATATATATTTATCAGATGGAAGGTTAAGTTGTACTCGGAAAGAAAGCATGGTATATAGACTCATGGAATCTCTCTATGGCTTGAAATAATTTCTCAAACAATGGCCTAAAAAGGTTGGCAGAGTCCTTTCAATATGTGTTACATGTAGATGTAAATGAAAAACTTATATATTCCAAGAATAATTAACAAATTGTGTTATATTCAGTCTTTATTTAGTTGTCATGCCTATATATAGTTTTATTGATACCATCAATAACACACAAAAAATTTACTTCTATATTTTAAGATGTAAGATAAATGAGAAGATAATGTATTCTTAGGAATTAAACTTCTTAAAAATTATTAGTACATCATGCTCTCTCAGGAACTATATATCGATAAAATTCTAAAAAGATTTTTTGCTTTTGACTATAAATTAGTAAACTCTAGTTTGACTAAAATTTTAAACATGAGAAAATACATGTTCCATGGTTCAACAAGTTAAATGTGTACAAGAAAACTTAAATTATTGCACTAGATGACTTTCTATCATAATATATTATGAGATTGAGTACATATACTCTAAATCTTAATAAAGATCTTTGTGGGCCTCTTTATAGGGCATTAAGATACCTAAAAGGAATAGTTCATTATGGATTGATCTTTTTTATATTCGCAACATTCTAGAAGGATATTTTATGCTAATTGGATTTATGATTCACATGAATTGAACTCTACAAGTGGCTACATGTTAATATTGGGTGGATGTATTGTGTCTTAGAGACCTTACAAGAAACATGCATTGATTGATACACTACAAATTTGAATTTATTTCCTTGGAAAAATATGAACTAAAGTCAAATGGATAAAACACATTCTTATTGGTATTTCCATATGGGAGAAACCTTTTCTACCACTAATTATATATTGTGATAATCAAGACCCATGTCGCCACATGGGAGGGACATGGGGATGTAAAAGACGGTATCCTATCAACTTGTTCTGACCCAGGATAATAAGCTCATGAGCTTAGTATTACTTCACTGTCGAGAAATAAAAAACACTTTGTATCCAAGCTTATCTCATACATAGATTGCTTCTTTTTTGGGTGTGAAGCAGTGTCAAACCAAAATACACAAGAAGCATTTGCTCTCCCTAAAAAGGAGGTGATCCAACCGCACCTTCCCATACAACTACCTTGTTATTACTTCACTCCAATCACTAGCCCTGCCTCCAACATCCCCCTCCTTATGTTTAAGGTAACAAATTTGGGCATGGCTAGCTCCCATAGTGTGACGGGCGTTGTGTACAAATCCCGAGAACAAATTCACCACTGTATGGCAGACCGGTAATACTCCAAATTTTCATATCACCTGAGCAGAAGTAATTTCTTTTTTTTTTTGAACTTGGGAGTGTCATAAATATGATTCTCAACACAACAATAATAGCAAGAACCAACTAAAACTAGTGTGTAAAATGTATCTCATAAATTCTTAGAAAATAAATATGGTTACATCAAAGTGTATAAAAAGCCTATATACATGATGCTAAAACATGTACTCGATCTTAATATCTTGAATCATGTAGATGGTGCCCCACCAAGAAAACCTTTTGAAACTATAGTTGAACCCTTTATGTTGACCTCTCGTCCTAAAGAATAGTACATAAGGACATCTCATCCCCAGCCATGAACAAAGGGAAATATAGGTTAGTGTAAGTGACATTAAATTTCTAATAAGATAAATATGAATATACTATAACTAAAAGATGAATTAAGATATGAATGTTGTAAACTTATACCGAATCAATATATTTATTTATGTCTTTGATTGCTTGTCACCACCATTATGAAACAAGTCCTCCTCTATGACACTGAAGTGTCCTCTATGGTGCAGCGTACCCTCTGTTGGCATCACATGCCCTCTGTTGGCACAACATGCCCTCTATGGTGCAATACATCCTTTGTTAACACAACATGTCCTCTGTGACACCAATAGTGTTTGGCGTCATGCGCCCTCTGAATTTCCCCCTGACTCTCTGGTGAAGACTTATCCAATAATGTATAATTAATGTTCAGATGTCATTTTTATCTCTATTATTGATTTTTTATTTGAATCTTAATATCTTATCTTTGAATCTTTTCTTAATTTCTATCTCTAAATTTGATCTATTATTTTTGTATTAGTGTCTCTTTCTATAATTTTGAACTGAATCTAACTCTAGATCAAAAATCGAATAAACTAATTATCTGATATATATCTTAATCTAAAACTTTGTTGTAACATGATGAGTTAACATAATTATAATATCAGATATTTGACATATGAGTTTAAAGGCTTAAGAAAATATACTTAACAGATCAAAAAAATACAATAAATCTAAAATACTTGAAATTTGAAAATCAGATGACAAAATTGAATCTAAATGAGATATGATTTCTCAAAAGCATGAATAGATATGATATAAACATAAAATATTTAAGTCTAAAAGTAACTTAATCTCTAAGATACTTTGTAGGAAGAAGTAGGTTGAATTATACTAATAATAAAATTTAATGGATATGGCCCACTTACCTTTGATATTGATAATTTCTTTAACATGTTCCTAATTCTTTGTTCCTTCACCTAGTAACCTAGATATCAACAATTTTTATATGTTAGTGCTTATTTTTCCTCTTTTTTTTCCAAATCTCAAACCCCCATCACTCTAACCTCCCAAACTAAATTAGGATTCTTGATTAGACTAAACTCAACTTTGATCTAAAACTATACTCAAATCTTGGCGTTGAATATAAATCTAAAATCAATTATATAATCACTATAAACTTTATATTCAAATAAGTCATAATAATGACATAAAGTACTAATATTGAACATTATACATCATGAATAAGAGAAAACTCAAAGATATAATAGTATGTCTATAATTACTGTAACATGGTTCATATTATAGAATAACCCTCAGTATTGTATTATATTCCAATCCAGCATATAGATAATATTATATCTCACTAATAATTATAAAATACATCATAATACAACCAATTACATCCAAAAATGGAATACTCATATAAATTAAAAGTGATAATTTGACAAAACTATAAAAATAGTATAAACACTATATATTAGGGTTTAAACAAAAAATCTCATATCGTCTTATAGCTAAAATATACCTTATATTATAGGTGAAACACCCATAATGCTCTAGCTACGGTTTATACATAAGACCATTTGTATGATCAAGCTTTATAGTAGTATGAAAACCTTCAAAATATACCTTATATACAAACTTAATAAATTTATGTTGTCGTATACTATTTTTAATGCATATAAAATCAAAATCATATAGTTTTTGGTATATAATATATATTTGTTTAGACTTATAAGTCATATGTTTAAGTAATTTTTAAGAAATAGTACACTCAAATCCCTTTCTATAGGTATTTTATACATCAAAACAGGACCTACGGATCAATAGATATGATTAAAATAAGTAGATACATGTTCAGGACAACCAAAACCATACAACATATATCTAACGGCCAAGATGAAGTTTGCCCCATCTACAAGGGATTAGAACACTCATGTGAACCAACAGGGGATCCATCCAACCTTGGATCCAACCAACCCACATAGGGGCCCTCTTCCCGCATCACTCACTGTGACACCTGCCTCTATTTCTCTATGAAACATAGCACCATCTTGTTGGTTGCTCCTGATGAGGCAGGGCCTCTAATCCATGCAATGGAAAGGATGAGCTCAGTCTAAAATACCTTCGAGTCTTCTCAGGCTCCCCACTATAATTTCTTGATTAGGAGGGAGCTCTATTCCCTCTACCAAGCAAGGCATCACCGTGCTCCTTCTATTACTGAGGTGGTAATGGATCTCCTATCATAATTGGTTTGAATGAAAGACCGATTTTGTTTGTAGAACCTTCCCACATTACAGACATGATGATATGACCTCAGGGAGTCCTGTCCGACATGTGATTTGCTGGCCACCTTCCTAGCATTTCCGGGCTATCACATAAATCTTATTGGGTTGGATAAATAGTCTAGAACTTTGCAGTCGTTACCATCTACCCACCATTGGGCAAGGAGTTCAAACAAGTCTAGAGTCACTGCTAACATTTTGGTGTCCACTTTTGTGCGTAATTAGGGAAACTAGTGGGTGGGGGATTTGGATCTCCTTAAACCTTCAGTACATACTTATAATGGCTCAGGGAGATTTCAAGAATATAGAGGAAACACCACTAATAGAGGGATCTGTGATGTCATGGGCTCCTTCGATCCTCTTAGGAGATTATAGCTCCTATACAAGAAAGGATTAACCATACATGCTTTCAACAAATTTAAGAAAATTTATACTATCTTTTCCTAGATAACCATATGGTAATTGATTATTCTTTGTGAAACTCTTGGATTATCAACCAAAATATCATGAAACATTACCCAATCACTTAACAATATAATATTCAAATATCATCCATATTGAGATAAATATATCATTAGAAAATCAATTCAATTTCCCAAGGAAGCTTATCTACAATATCATATAAGTTGATATCTATTCTAGTGGTTTTTAACATCCTATAAAATCATCAAACTCAAGTATCCATTAGAAATCACAAATAGAGCATGTTGAGACCATTGTTTTCCCTAAAGATTCATCAAATATATTGACTAATATTCATGGTCATGTCATTATGATTTTTTAGGTATCAAATTAACATTTTGACATACCTCCAATGCATAATTTACTTACCATTTAGTAGCCTATTGTTCAACTAATAAATCATCTTTGGAAATATTGTTCAAAACATATATGCTTCCCTCACTAGTCTCAATATGAATCATAGGATTTTAAGATCAATTATGTGCACCACTTGGCTCCATCTAAAGTTTTAAGATGTAAACAATATTATCTTTGGATAACCCTTAGTTACCATTATAGGTATTATAGATCTTATTGGGTATTCAAACTCTAGATGTTAGGCCTTTACAATTCGACCCACCTTATGGAAATTCATCCTCAAAATCTAATTAAACTATAGGAGGCTACCCACGTTAGGATTTCACATACCTTACATATGCTAACTCTTTACAATTATCATAAAGTCATGTATGAACCTTGAATGTATGATCTTTTTGTGGATAACTAACTATGCCTAACACACTTATCAAACTATTATGCAGATCACATGGAATATGTAGGAAAATCTTAAGCATAAATGACTATTCTTTCTTTCTCTCAATTCTTTATTTTTACATTATTTTTCTAGAAACTTATACTCTGGTACCTGGGTCTCATGACATTCAATTAACTATCTGGTCATACAAATTCCACATAGGACGTAAGTTATATAACTGAATCATCCTACACTAAGGGCTTAAGCCTCATGAACTGCACTAAGGGTGCATGTCCTATCTTTTGAGTTGACCTCCACTAGGGAATGGGTCTAACTCCATAGTCTCATTTCATCTCATTATATCTGATTTTAACATGAATATTCATACAATTGATCTCACGGTCTTAACATGAGCTTAAATATTAAATCTTAGAACTTACATCTTATAAAATCTTATCTTGCAAACTTAATGATAGATAATTAATTCATCTATTAAAAATGTATCTTTTATTTAATGCTTAGATCTTAATCATCCTAAGAAATCTTATTAACATGTTTGTAATAGATATATTAGGTATAGTAAGGATATAATCATGACTATACAAAAATCTTACTTGCATGGCTTATCTTAGAATATTGGGTCACACAAATCACGAAAGTCTTATTTAAAGAACATATAGATATATTGAGCTTAATAAGTGAATATTAATGGACATAGAACACTTACATTTGTTTGTGAAACCCCCCACTAAAGTCATTTAGAATTGCTCCTCCTCTAGCCATATATTACATTGTTAGATCAAAATGGCCTTTCCAAGGGGTATGAATATCTAAGTTATGGTTATCTTCTTGGATGAAAGAATCCATCAACAATGTTGATATGGGTTACCAACCCTCAAAACTCCATGGTTAAGGTTTTAGTTTATCCTTCCTCTTATGGAACAATGCTAGGGTTCTAAGACCGTGGAGGATGAAGGAATACATATTCTTTCATGGTTCTTCATTATTATCAATCTTCTACTTGCAATTAGTAACTCCTTTATGGTGAACTCTTCACAAAAACTTACATCATAGTTCTTATTGCATCAGTATACCCATTTTACCATAGTGTTCACTTAGCTGGCAAACCAAAACCTTACATCATGTTCTTAATATTGTGATAACACCAAATTTCGTGATGTTTTTGGCCCTTATTTCATTATCAAAACTGCCCTTTTAAACTGTTTTCCTCTCCTTTTTGCCATGTTTTTAAATAAACAGGCATCACTATGCTCTTAACTCAATTTTATCATATTTTGCAGAGTTTTCCCCGATTTTTAACTCATTTATCTGCTAAAAGGCCCGTCCCAACCCACAAATGTGTTCCACCTGCATCGGCCTTCCTACCAACCAATCGGTCGATACGCTCACTACCCGACAGGGCAGCACGATACACTGTCGCACGACATGAGTGTGCCATGCAAGAGGAAGCAGACGAGCGATATGTCGTTTACCCGACAGGGAGCCGAACCAGCCACGACTGCCGAAGCATGTTGGGCGATACGGGCCACCAACCAGCAGGCGTCACTCGTCACGATGACCGACAACCCGACATCCTTGTGCCAGGCGACATACATATCGGGCATCCCTGAAGCCGCAATAATGGAGCTAAAGGAAGAACATGTGGCATCCGGAGCACCATAACTTCCCCAACCACTGCCTATAAATAGCAGCTACAGGGCTCCGATGGGACGGGTCAGAATCCTGTGCAAGCCAACTCAAGAAAGCTTCAGGAGCTAGTGTATTGTGCCTCAGAGGTGTGCCAGGAAAATTCTAGGTGAGCACTTCCCCATCCCGAGAGGGAGGGAATGGTTCACTTAGGGTCGTCCCGGACACCACTACAGGCCGATATTTGTCAACAACGACACCCGATACAAGTGACCGATACTGGAAGCAACACTCCAGCCCGACATGATACCGAACCCCGATACGCATCGCCGGTCACAGCGTGTCACCTGAGAGGGTGCCGCCTGACACGATCGTATAGAGTAAGGGCGCCCCACACGATACGTCTGTCTGTCATTAGTGTGTCGCCCGAGAGGGTGTGCCGCCCGACACGAGCGTATCGGGTGAGGCCCCTGCCCGGTATCGGGATGGAGGATCTGCTGCAGCCCTATCACCCTTCTATATCAAGAAGGTGACATTTATCTTTACTTAATTCAGTCATTTACTTCCTTTACTTATGCAATGTAATCAGACCCTTATATGTTAATGGAATTAGTAGAGTTTAGCTATCTCCTGCTTTATGTTTGGTACCTTTGTTGGATGATTGCTATGTTTAACATCTGAACTCTAGCTTGTACGCTTGGATCACATTTCGATTAGCTACCGAATCGTGTTTTCCTGTTGCAACAGCCTTGAGAGAGGTGTTGTGGTTCTAGTGTTTGTTCCGATACTGGAGTACGAGAGTGCCCAAGATCGGAGTTGCTGTAGTAATCTTTCCACTCTAACTTAAATCCAGCAACCTCGAGAGGGGTGTTGATACTTAGTTAGAGGTACCCGCTTCGAGAGAAGGGGTACAAGATGTTTTTGTTGCCGCTTGTTTTGCCGAAACTTTCTCCTTCGTTCCTTGCTAATGCAATAGTTTTATTTCTCTATTTCTGTTGCACGAAAACCCTAAAAACTGATAAATGCTTAAAACCTAATTTTCCTCGTATCTCCAGTTGGAGATAGTTTTCTTTTATTTCATCGATCTTAGCCCGTAGTTCCCTTGAGGAACTTTATCGTCTCCTTACCCGTTTCGGAGTGTAAAGTGTCGATTCAGCATTCTCATCACTACCACCCTTGTCCCTGTGTTCGACCATGCATATCTACTTCGACCCCGTAAACAAAGTTGCGGGGGCCTAGAAGGTTTCAGGTTATAAATTTAAAAGTCTGACTACTTCAAATCCGCATCCACTTTTCGGACGCGCGATTTATGCCGGTCAACTTTTTGGCGTCGTTGGCGGGGACAAGGCAAATCGGTACTGTTGACGAACCCGAATCCACTAACTTCACTCCAGTGCATCAAGCTTAGAAATAAGCTTGACAACACTCTCTTTTTCCTTTCATTATTATTATTATTATTATTCTTTTCCTGAAATGAATAATTCATATTATTAATAAGAGATTTTCTAACTTGATTCTACACGATATTCAGGTACTCAGAAGAAAGGTGTTCTGCTCAACTGAGCACCGACACCATCAAACATGCTGCCTTGTGTTAAACAACCCCTTTCATAAGGTGAACACCAAGGGAGAGCTAGACCTCTTTCAACCCAACCAGACTTAGTCGGACAATTATTTGCTTTTGTAAAGAGACAAGATACAATCATTAACCAGTTGGCGCAACGTGCGCTTCCCAATCCAGGAATCCTAAACTCCATGCAGTTCCAGATGGCAAATATGCAGACACACCAACGTCAAATCGATCAACAGTTGGCCCAGATGGCCGATTTGATGAAGAACCCTTTGAGAAAGATACTCTGCAGCCCTGAATCTGCCAGAATGGCAGTGCTAAGATCCGGGAGGACAATAGAGCGTAGTGAGGAGGTCAGACCGAAACCAGAATTGAGGACTGTGGATGCAAATCCCGCAGAAGATGAAAATCGACAAGCTGATGCCAGAGAGCCCGAACAGAGATCCTTTGAGGATCTACCTAGTGGGAGAAGCCCTTACGCTCCCAGGCTACCTTTCCCATACAAGCTGATAAAGGAAAACCTGAAGAAGCACCATGAAAAGTTCATGGAATCAATCATGAAACTTTATCTTGAAGTTCCCTTTTTGGACTCCTTAGAAGAGATGTCATCTTACGCCAAGTTTCTCAAGGATCTGATTACTAAGAAGAGAAGGGGAGGAAGAATTGAAACTATGCATCTAGCAGTTGTGTCATCTGCTTTTGTAAAACTGGATTTGCCCAATAAAAAGAAAGACCCTGGGGCTTTCACAATTCCTTTCGCCATCGGAGACAACGTCGAACGGAGAGGTCTTACCGACTTAGGGGCTAGCATCAGCCTTATGCCCCTAGGCTTCGTGCAGAGATTAGGTTTGACTGATATGGTTAGAACCAATATGAGAATCGAACTAGCAGATCATACCTTCAAAAGACCAGTCGGCGTTGTTGAAGATGTGCCAATCCGGGTGGGTAATTTCTTCATTTCGTGTGATATGGTTGTCATAGACATCGTGGAGGTCCCCCACTGCCCTGTCATCTTTGGACGTCCTTTCCTGGCTACGGGAAGGGCGTTGATCGATGTTTCTGAGGGGATTATCACTCTGAGGGTCGGAAATGACCACTTAGACTTCAAGGTGAAGGATGCGATGAGGGGACCTTCCCTATCTGAGTCTGCTTGCTTTGCGGACAGCTACGACCAGTCCTATGAGGATATAGAAGAAGACATTCGAATGGTAGACCCCCTTGCAAGGGCGATAAGCAGTCAGGATTCTGACTTGGATAGTCCAGAAGTTGTGGAGTGTCTCAGCCTTCTTAACCTGTCTGATGAAGATTTGAGCAACGAGAATGAGGTGGTGGAATATGTCAAGTATGCCTCTCTTGAGGGGGAGCCGCAAGAAAAGACATCCAGGGCCAAGCCTGAATTGAAGTTGTTACCTGAAGGGTTGAAATATGAATTCCTAGATCAAGAAGAAAGGAACCCTGTCATCGTCAATGCCAATCTTTCAAAGAACCCACTAGACAGACTTCTTGAGGAGTTAAGACTCCACCGGCGGGCTATAGGATACTCAGTGGAAGACATCAAAGGCCTTAGCCCCACTTTATGTATGCATCACATCAATCTGGAAGAATATGCCAAACCTCTGGCTCAACCCCAGAGAAAGTTGAATCAGATGTTGAAAGAAGTCATCAAGAAAGAGGTAATCAAGTTAAGGGATGCGGGGATCATTTACCCGATCAGCGATAGTAACTGGGTAAGCCCTATCCATGTAGTACCCAAGAAGGGTAGTATGACAGTGGTAAAAGGATATAAGGGCGATGAGCTGGCGGTTAGGACCGTCAAAGGATGGAGAATGTGCATTGATTATAGAAAGCTATACCAAGCTACAAAAAATGATCATTTTCCGCTACCTTTTATTGATCAAGTTCTTGAAAGATTAGCGCATCATGACTTTTTCTATTTCTTGGATGATTTTTCAGGATTTTATTAGGTCCCCATCCTTCCAGATGACCAAGAGAAGATAACCTTTACCTGCCTCTATGACACCTATGCCTTCAGAAGGATGCCCTTCGGCCTCTGCAATGCTCCCGCTACATTTCAACGATGCATGATATCAATGTTTTCGGATTTTCTGGAAGATATCGTGGAAGTTTTCATGGACGATTTTTCAGTCTATGGGAAGGACTTTGATACCTGCCTGAAAAACCTATCTTTGGTTCTACAAAGATGGGAGGAGAACAGTCTGGTCTTAAATTGGGAAAAGTGCCATTTTATGGTACAAGAAGGCATCGTTCTGGGACATAAAGTTTCAAGGCGTGGCATCGAGGTGGACATTAGCAAGGTTGAATCCATATCCAAGCTTCCTCCACTGAAGTCCGTGACGAGAGTGAGGAGCTTCCTCGGACACGCCAGCTATTATCGAAGATTCATAAAGGACTTCTCAAAGATTTCAAAACCATTGTCCAATCTGCTGGTAAAAGATGTTGAATTTGTTTTCTCTGATGAGTGTCTAACTGCTTTTCAGGCCTTGAAGAACGCTCTTGTCTCACCACCCATCCTCCAAGCTCCAGACTGGGATTTACCGTTCGAGCTTATGTGCGACGCCAGTGACTATGCAGTAGGAGCGGTCCTGGGGCAGAAAAAGGATCAAAAGCACCACGTGATCTGCTACGCTAGTTGCACGTTGGATGAAGCTCAGATAAATTATACAACTATGGAAAAAGAGATACTCTCGATCGTCTTCGCTTTCGATAAGTTCAAGTCGTACCTCATTGGAGCAAAGGTAAAAGTATACACAGATCACGGGGCCATAAGATACCTAATGCAAAAGAAAGATACAAAGCCTAGACTGTTGAGGTGGGCCTTATTGCTACAAGAGTTTGACCATGAGATTATCGATAAGAAGGGTGCATAAAATGTGGTCGCTGACCACTTATCAAGGATCATGGCCGAAGGACAGGGGGAACCGCCCATCAATGACAACTATGCCGATGAAGTTTTAATGTTGGTTGAAACCAAGGAAGAAGACTTACCCTAGTTCACAAATATCTGTAACTATCTTTCCTGTGGAGAACTGCCCCATGACATCACCTATAACCAGAAGAAGAAGTTGTTCGAGGATGTGAAAAATTACTATTGGGATGATCCTCTCCTCTTCAGAAGATGTGCTGATAACTTGTACCGGAGATGCATTCCCGAAATAGAAACCCCGAACATTCTGAAGGAATGCCACGCCTCCCCTTATGGAGGCCATCTGGGCAGCAATAGGACTGCTGCCAAGTGCTACAATCACATTTTTATTGGCCCTCTTTATTCGAAGACGCCACACAGTTTGTAACGGTCTGCAAAGAATGCCAGTCGACGGGAAATATAGGGTGAAGGAACGAGATGTCGATGGAAAATTGGATTGAAGTAGAGATTTTCTATGTATGGGGGATTGATTACATGGGGCCATTTCCCCCATCAAGAGGGCATCAATACATCCTAGTGGCAGTAGATTATGTATCAAAATGGGTAGAAGCTGTGGCTACCCAAACGTGTGACGCCAAGTCAGTGATCAAGCTGTTCGAGAAAATGATTTTTCCTCGGTTCGGTGTACCACGCACTGTAATAAGCGACGGAGGGTCACATTTCGGAGAAAGACAGTTCAAAAGAACTCCTATGAAAATATGGATTTAAGCACAAGATCGCTACACCATACCACCCACAGACTTCCGGGCAGGTAGAGGTCTCGAATAGACAAATCAAGCAGATTCTGGAAAAGACCGTCCGCCAGATGAGGAATGATTGGTCAATGAAGCTTGACGATGCACTTTGGGCCTATAGGACTGCCTATAAAACGCCCATTGGAACCACCCCCTATAAGTTGATCTACGGAAAATCCTATCATCTACCACTTGAGATGGAACACAAGGCCCTTTGGGCAATCAAATTCTTGAATATGGATCTGGAGAAAGCGGGAGAAAAGAGATATTTGCAGTTACAAGAGCTTGAAGAACTAAGGATTCATGCTTATGAGAATGCAAAAATCTATAAACAAAGGACCAAGGTATGGCATGATGCCCACCTCAGGAGGAAGGACGTAAGTGAAGGTGATAAAGTTTTATTATTTAAATCCTCAATTCGTCTCTTTCCAGAAAAGTTACAAACAAGATGGTCGGGACCGTTCACTGTATCAAAGATATACCCGTCCGGAATGCTGGAGTTATATGATAAAGATGATCCAACCAAGGTCTTTCAAGTAAACGGACACAGGGTGAAAATATACTATGAAGACGAAGCTTTTGTTAGGAGGGCAGAGATAAACCTGCAAGATATGGATACCGCTGGCAGCGAAAAATGAAGAACTTAGAACGGTCCAGCTGGCGACGCAAACTACAGTGCTCCTCGGGAGGCAGCCCGAGCTTTTATTTTTCCTAGAATAGGATGTTATTTACTTTCTCACAGAACAAACATTATGGACTATAATAAGGCCCGAGTCAGTGCAAGCACCACGTGCGCTGACTCTTATGTTTTATGGGCCACCGTTTTGTTTTGTGAAGCATTGAGGGGTAATACTATCTGAGGTCGGGAACTTAACCTTAGGCCAATGATGTTTTACCCATCAATCACTTTTTCCTTCGCCTTGTTTTAGTTTTTCATCTAGATCTTGCTCTTGCTCTGAAGGCCGCGTAGCGGGAAAGTATCTCCTTTTCCTGATCGTATCGGGCGGCAGCTCAGTCGGGGCGCAGAACGCACTGGTATTAGGCAACGGTGTATCAAGGATTGTGTAGACTGTGACGAACGATACACCCGGGCGGCGAGCACCCGTATCGGGCAAGATGAGTAATTGACCTTGATTAGATGGATGTGACCGCTCATCTCGGGAATGATTTGTCTCAACGGCCGACACGCATCCCAGATTTACCCGATTTACCCCCATTTGAGATTGCTATATATAGTACGGAGGTTTTTACTGTGTCGGGCTACTACTTTTGCTCTTCGAGCTACCCGTATCATGTAGTAATTTCTCCCTCTGCTCTTGTGTCGTCCAGGGTAGTATAGACCGACAGCCTGCTTGCCCGACACGTGTTTCATATCATGCACACTGTACCGGGTGGACGACTTTAGTTGATTTTCTTTGTGTCACCCGATACGTGTGTCGCGCGATACGTACGCGTTTGCTCGATATGCCATATCGGGTGATAACCTTGTCGCTCATCCTTGTGCCGCCCCTCTTATCTTTGTTATCGGGCAACGCATTGTCCTATTGAAAGTCTCTATCGGGATGTTTGTTTCATGCAACTGTATCGCCCGACACACCCGTGTCGGGCAATGTGTTTAACGCACAACTTTCCTATGTATCCTCCAACTTTATATTGCCTAGAATGTTCTTTTGATGGACGATACCCAGACTTTGTAACGGGCCGAATCTTATCGTACATCAGTTTTTCTTGCCTACCTAACACTAGAATGATCAATGAACTTGTTTAATGATAACAGATATGGCCCGTACAAAACAAACTGCCCTTCAGATTGACAAACACGACAGAAGAATCGACACTGAGGCAGCAGCCGAAGCAACAACGGTCAGACAAAAATGCCAGAATCCTGAGGAAGATCCCCAGGCAGCTGAGCCCTCAACCGCCGATAAGACAGCAAGGACGGAAGAAGTAACGAGTCCATTTTCTTTCCCAGAGGATGCAGCCAGAACAAGTGCAAAGCTCTCAGGAAGGAAACACAAGGTTCGTGCAGATTATGACGATGATAACCGACGTACGGTAGGCAGAGAGCTCTTGAAAACACTTGTGGATACTATATCCAAAGAAGATACCCCCCGTGAAGAAGGTGGCTTCATGACTAATAAACCTAAAATACCCATGTTCAATCCAGAAGCCACTGGAGAAAGACTTCCAATGATTTTCTCTTCTGGAGATGGTCCTAAACAACCACAGAAGACAGACTATGATAAGGAAATAGACCTCTCTTGGGGCTACCAAATCAAGAAAAAGTATTGGAAGAGATAAGTGGACTTCTCTGACTAGTTTAATATATGATGGAAGTTTAAAGAAACTGAGGTTGATGATCAGTCCTTGTGTTCATGTTCACAATGGAAGTATCTTAAAAAGTCTACCTAGTTTAAGGGAATGATTAATTGTTTTTGAACTTCTTCCTCAGCAAAAGTGCATGACTGATGTCATTGCATCTTGCAATCCTGAATGCATATTTGCCTTTTGGTACAACTGACTGCAGCATCTTCATCCTAGAACGGATAACAAATAAAGAGAAGCCTGACCAACTCCACCACGTTGACTACTGGCGCAGGCGCGCTCACCAGCCTTTAACCCTCACTGAATTAACATTACCCTACCTTATCTACAACTCTGGGACAGAGTGTGGAGTAAGTTTGGGTGGTACCATGTATCAGTGAGGGAGGTATAAAAATTTCGAAATTTTTCAGACCTCACCCTTTTGTTTTTTTTCTATATCATATGTACATATACATGCTCATACAAAAATTTTGAAAATTTTAAAATTTCGATTATCTTGTCTCCATGCATTTGTACAAAGACATTATATAGTATTAATCAGATACGACTTCTTGCCATTTTATTTTCTATGTGCCTAAGGAGATGC
Organism: Alisma plantago-aquatica; assembly: GCA_963693085.1. Lineage (NCBI taxonomy): Eukaryota > Viridiplantae > Streptophyta > Magnoliopsida > Alismatales > Alismataceae > Alisma > Alisma plantago-aquatica. The sequence continues at coordinate 422,790,620 of OY856414.1, read as the reverse complement.
AAGTTTTGTTATGTCTTTCTGATAATGCAGCCCCAAACGACAAAAGACTACGACTTTCCATGCCAAAAATTTCGAAAAAAACTTACAACAGCTAAGAGACGTGTATGTAGAAGGAAAAAGCTGCCCAAACAGCAAAAATTTCTCTTGTTTTCCCTTACCCAATAAAATCCCAAAAAGAGAGAATAGCCTTATGAGAGTGAATAAAAGCATGAGAGTTGTGCCAAATGAAAAGAAAGAATAAAAATACATATACACACTTGTTTTCCAAAAGTACCCATCTTTAGGCATGGTAGATCCGGGGCAGTGGTACGTAGGATGTGAAATCACTGCTCTAAAGCCAACTGGCTTGGACTGCAGGGACCACTTGCCCGTTAACGGACCCTTACCTGGATGGACTAATGGGAAACAAGGAAAACCCAAAAATCCTTAAGCCTACCCAAGCACACAACTTTCTGCCCCCAAAAGCTGTTTGGTGTGAAAGCTAACTTTGAAATCATGCACCAAAGTCTCGCTGAAGTTGTAGAGAAATTTTTTGCTTATATAAGGTAGGAGAAATAAAGTCTGTTGTTCGTGGTCGAGCTGTATTGTCAGTAAGACATCTCAATGCTCGCTCAAACCCATGGTCTGAAAACTATACCGGTCAAGAAGAAGCATCACAAAAACAAAGTATAAAGATTGATTAAGGACAATCAAAATGCTAAGTTTGGGGGAGTTGATAACACCAAATTTTGTGATGTTTTTGGCCCTTATTTCGTTATCAAAACTGCCCTTTTAAACTGTTTTCCTCTCCTTTTTGCCATGTTTTTGAATAAACAGGTCTCTCTATGCTCTTAACTCAATTTTATCAACTTTTGCAGAGTTTTCCTTGATTTTTAACTCATTTATCAGCTAAAAGGCTCGCCCCGGCCCACAAATGTGTTCCACCTGCATCGACCTTCCTACCAACCAATCGGCCGATACGCTCACTGCCCGATAGGACAGCACGATACACTGTCGCGCGACACGAGTGTGCCACGTAAGAGGAAGCGGACGAGCGATACGCCGTTTACCCGACAGGGAGCCGAACCCGCCACGACTGTCGAAGCATGTCAGGAGATACGGGCCACCCACCGGCAGGCGCCACTCGTCACAATGACCGACAGCCCGACATCCTTGTGTCGGGCGACATGCATATCGGGCATCCCTAAAACCGCAATAATGGAGCTGAAGGAAGAACATGTGGCGTCCGGAGCACCATAACTTCCTCAACCGCTGCCTATTGATAGCAGCTACATGACTCCGATGGGACGGGTCGTAACCCTATGCAAGCCAACTCAGGAAAGCTTCAAGAGCTAGCGTATCGTGCCTCAGAGGTGTGCTGGGAAAATTCTAGGTGAGCACTTCCCCATCCCGAGAGGGAGGGAATGGTTCACTTAGGGTCGTCCCAGACACCACTACAGGCCGATATCGGTCAACAACGACACCCGATACAAGTGACCGATACTGGAAGCAACACTCTAGCCCGACACGATACTGAACCCCGATACGCATTGCCGGTCGCGGCGTGTCGCCTGAGAGGGTGCCGCCCGACACGATCGTATCGAGCAAGGGAACCCCGCACGATATGTCTGCCCGTCATTAGCGTGTCGCCCGAGTGGGTGTGCCGTCTGACATGAGCATATCGGGCGAGGCCCCTGCCCGGTATCGGGCTGGAGGATCTGTTGCAGCCCTGTCGCCCTTCTATATCAAGAAGGCGACATTTATCTTTACTTAATTCATTCATTTACTTCCTTTACTTATGCAATGTAATCAGACCCTTATATGTTAATGGAATTAGAAGAGTTTAGCTATCTGTTGCTTTATGTTTGATACCTTTGTTGAATGATTGCTATGTTTAACATCTGAACTCTAGCTTGTACGCTTGGATCGCGTTTCGATTAGCTATCGAATCACGTTTTCTCATTGCAACAGTCTTGAGAGAGGTGTTGTGACTCTAGTGTTTGGTCCGATACTGGGGTACGAGAGTGCCCAGGATCGGAGTTGCTGTAGTAACCTTTCCACTCTAACTTAAGTCCAGCAACCTCAAGAGGGGTGTTGATACTTAGTTAGAGGTACCCGCTTTGAGAGAAGGGGTACAGGATGTTTCTGCTGCCGCTTGTTTTGCCGAAGCTTTCTCCTTCGTTCCTTGCTAATGCAATCATTTTATCTCTCTGTTTCTATTGCACAAAAACCCTAAAAACCGATAAATGCTTAAAACCTAATTTTTCCTTGTAGCTCCAGTTGGAGATAGTTTTCTTTTATTTCATCGATCTTAGCCCGTAGTTCCCTTGAGGAACTTTATCGTCTCCTTACCCGTTCCGGAGTGTAAAGTGTCGATTCAGCGTTCTCATCACTACCACCCTTGTCCCTGTGTTTGACCCTTCATATCTACTTCGACCCCGTAAACAAAGTTTTGGGGGCCTAGAAGGTTTCGGGTTATAAATTTAAAAGTCCGACTACTTCAAATCCGCCTCCACTTTTCAGACGCGCGATTTAGGCGGTCATGTTGTTCATATGAACTTTCTTCATCGATTTATAGTGATATATGCCAAGTGAACCCAAGGTAGTAATAGTCACTACTCTCTCATGAAAACGTTTTTATCCTCAGGAATATTGAATCAAACGTTGGTCGAGCAACTTTTCTAGGCTCTATATCATGTGAAAATCATTAAAACCCAACATTATAGTGATCCTTGATCGTTGATCCATACTATCACATATCTTGTATCACCATATGCTTAAAGCATCCTCAAGTACTTTTAGTCACCTCTATCTTACTACCATACCTTAATCTTAAACTCAGTTCATAACATAAATTATATTATCCTGAAGTATTTTTCTCAACAACCATCATGATTCAACTTGCAAAAACAATTCCCCCTTGGAATGAAGGTCCTCAGAAAATCAAAAGTTCTCTACATATCATCAAGTATAGTAGGAAAAAGACCTCTTATCCCTCCAATCATAATTCCACATTAAAGACAATTCACTCATCTATTTGAAAATATCTACCTTTGCTAAGTATTCTAGGCTTATAATAGGTATCCAATTTGGATTAGGTAACCATCTACCTCAAACTTCTTGTGTCAATTTTTTTGTCACCTCCCATTGTATGTCAGCCAATCATACATCTGAAAGTGTCATGTCTTATCATATTTATCTGACATGATAGTACACATGTCCCAAACCATATGCACTAGAAGGAGTCAGACAAGCATAATAAGTATAAAATTATGCATATGGCATCCCCTCTAAGAAACCCCATAAGCTTATCTCCCATACCACAAACATGTGGGAAGAAGAGAGGGCATGATATACACTAATATAAAATTAACATAAGAAGTCCAAAGCATCTAGACACTAATCCTGATACATATCTCAACCTCTAATGCATGACTAAACCTCTAACATGGATTCTAATATCTTTCACTCACTTATTATAAAACCAGGAATACTAATTGTCTTTCTAAATCTATCTAGTCTCACTTGGTTTGTAATGTGTAATATAAATTAAGAATATGAGAATGTTCCTGATGGCCATCTATATTACTGCTCTGATACCATATTATAACGCCCCAAATTTTCATAACACGTAGGCAAAAGAAATTTATATATATTTTAATTTGGGAGTGTCAAAAATATGATTCACATCACAACAATAATAGAAAGAAACCAAAAAAGACTAGTGTTTAAAATGTATTCTCATAAATTCTTAAAAAAGAAACATGGTTACTCAAACTATATAAAAATCCTATATACATGATGCTAAAACATGTACTTTGTATTAATATATCAGATCATGTAGATGGTGCCCCACCAAGCAAACCTTTTAAAACAATAATTGAACCCTCTATCTTGGCCTCTATTCTAGAAGATCGGTACCTACCAACATCTTGTCCCCAACCATGCACAAAGGGAAACCTAGGTTAGAGTAAGAGGCATTGAATTTCTAATAAGATAAACATGAATATACTATAAATGAAAGTTGAATTATGTCTTAAAGTTATAAACTTATATTGAATCAATGTGTTTTTTTATATCTTGTATTTGTTTGTGGCCACCATTATACGATACTTCCTCTTCTATGACACAAAAGTAACCTCTATGGTGCAACACACCCTCTGTTGGCATAACATACCCTCTATTAGCACAATGTGCCCTCTATCATGCAACACACCTTTTGTTGGCACAATGTGCCCTCTATCATGCAACACACCTTTTGTTGGCACAGTGTGCCCTCTTTCACCTATAGTGTCTGGCGTTGGGAATCCTCTGAATTTTCCCAAGACTCTTTTGTGAGGACTTATCATATAATTTATAATGAATATATAGTTGTCATTTTCTATCTCTATTCTTAATTTTTTATTCTTAATCTTATTCTCTTATCTATAAATATGATCAATTATGTCTGTATTGGTATCATTATTCTTTAATTTTGAATTGAATCTAACTCTAGATCTAAAATTTGATAATTTTATTACATGATATATCTTAATCTAGAAATCTATTTTGATAGTAGGACTTAACACAATTATGATATCAGATATTTGACATATGAGTTTAAAGGATTAAGAAAATAAATTAAATGAGCACCAAAATACTATAAATCTCAAATACTTGAAATCTAAAAATCATATGACATAAGTAAATCTGAACGAGATATGATTTCTCAAAGAATGAATAGATATTATATAAACATAAAATATTGAAGTCTAAAAGTAACTAATCTCTAAGTTACTTTGTACGAAGGTGTAGGATGAATCATACTAATAATCAAATTTGATAGACATGGCCCTCTTACCTTTGATAGGGATGATTTCTTTAACATGTTCCTAATTCTTTGTTCTGTAAGTTAATCACCTGGATATCAAAAAATTTCTATAATTCCATTTTTTTATTCTTTTTTTATATAAATGTCAACCCCCATCACTCTAACCTCCTAAATTAAATTATAATTCTCATTTAGACTAAAAATATTTTTTATCTAAGACTACACTAAAATATCTACATTGAACATAAATTCAAAATAACATTATATAATCACTATAAAATTCATATTCGAATATGACATATTAATCACATAAAGTACCAATATTGAACATGCTACACCATGAATAAGAGGAAACTCAAAGATATAATAGTATGTCTATAATTAATGTAATTTGGTTCATATTACAGAAGAACCCTCAATATTGTATTATATTCCAATCAAGCATATAGATAATATCATATCTCATCAATAATAATAAAATGCATCGTAATATAACCACTAACATCCAAAAATACAATACTTGTATAACTAAATATGATAATTTGACAAAACTTTAAAAATAGTATAAAAGTATATATTATGGTTTAACAAAAATCTCATATCATTTTATAGTTAAAACAATAATTGAAATACCCATAATGCTCTAGTTAGGGTTTACATTAAATTATACACAAAAGAAAACATTTGAATGATCAAGATTTAGAATAGTGTACAAAACATCATATTATACTCTATATACAATTACCAAATTTTTGGAGTTGTCCACTATTTTTATTGCACAAACATCAAAATCATATAGTTCTTGGTGTGTATATATATATATATATGCTTAGACTTCAAAGTCATATGTTGAAGTAATTTTCAAGAAATAATACACTCGAATCCCTTTCTATAGGTAACTTATAGATAAAAATGGGACTTACAGATTAAAATATATGATTAAATTAGTTGTTACTTATTCATAGAAATCAGAACCATACAACATATATCTAGCAGCAGTGATCAAGTCTGTCCCTTCTACAAGGGAGCCTCACACTCACATGATCCAATAGGGGGTCTGTCTAGTCTTGGATCTAGCCAACCCACGTGCGGGCTCTCCTTCCCCTTCACATGTCAAGAAACTCACCTTTATTTCTCTGTGAAATAGAGTATTGCCATCCCTGGTGGCCGCTCCTGATGAGCCAAGGCCTCTGATCTGCATGACCTCGCACCATATTTGTGATGGAAAGGATGAACTAAGTCCACAGTACCTTCGAATCTTCTCATTATCCCCTCTATAGTTTCTGGATTAGGAGGTAGCTCTGTTTCCTCTTCCAATAGGGTATCACCTCACTACTTCTACCGATAAGGTGGTAATCGATCTCCTGTCATCATTAGTTTGAAGGAAAGATCGATTCTTTTAATAGAACCTTCCCACATTGTGGACGGTGATGATATGACCTCAGGGAGCCCTCCCCAAGATGAGATTTGTTGTTCACCTTCCTAGCATTGGCAAACTACCGGGTAAACATTATCAAGTTGAATAAATAGTCAAAAATGTTGTGGCCTTTTCCCTTTACCCACTCATTGGGCAAGGTGATCAAACAAGCTCGGAGTCATTTCCAACCCCTTGGTGTCCACTTCTGTGCGTGACATAAATTTACCGTGCGCAGAAACGCAAGTGAACACGTCGAAGTAGTACAGGCCTTTGTGAGGGCCAAGTCGAACTCATGGATACGTGAAATCGTCGGGGACTCCTACTAACTGCTCGCGATCAGCTAAGCCGATTAAATAGTTGAGAGTTGTTGTTAAAATTAAAAGAAAATAAAAACAAAACAAAATAGGCAATTGATTAAATGTTTGGTTTAATCAATTCAAAAGGAGATCTTTAGGGTTGCGGTTTCACCGCGGGTTTTCATTGTATTTAATTCCATATAGCTACTGAATTTTATCTCTCTATTCGGGTAGTGGCCTAAAATTAGAATTGCCCACTGTCGTGGTACAATTCACTACCTATGTCTAGGTCGGTTCCACCGTCGTAGTAACCTATACCCTAAACTAGGTGCATTAAAAACGACCTCTCGATATCCACCATTAATCTTACACCACCTTATTCAAGGGATTTGTCAATTAATGTAAATTATGCTTCTTTTCAACCATTAATTCTTCTTTCGAAGCAATTAAGGGCATTAGGTTATCATTATGGTGATCAAGCATAACAATATATTGGAGAAAACAAAATTATACCACGGATTTAAGAGATAAGATATGAATTACTATTATAAAATTGTCATACAATGAATCCCCGGGCTACTCCCGGTCCTAAAGACAAAGGGGATTAGCCCCGCATGGTCATCTCAGACTACAATGTAGTAGAGAAAAGGGGAAACATGAGAAAAACGAGATTGAGTGGTGAAACCCCTGAATGGAGAAGGTCCAATCGATCCTTGGCGTGGAATACACGTTCTCCCGCCTTTCGGTGGTGGAATTCATCTTCTTCAGCATCCGGATCGGCTGGGGCGTGCTCCGTTCTTCTCTCCTTGCTCTCCGGGATGCGTGCAGCAACTAATGACGTGATGTCCCAGTCAAGGGTGCCGTCATTAGGTATATCTCCCAAATTAGGTCGCCAATTAACCACGGCCGTCCGATTAAGATCATTCTGAATCAAACTGATATCTGACGGTGTCGATACCATCGACGCGGGTCGATGGTATCGACCTAGCGTGGTAGCGGCAATCCTTCTTTTCTTTCGTCTGAGCGCCTGATGTCATCTCGATACCATCGACGCGGGTCGATGGTATCGACGAACCTGTAGCGACAGTTTTGTCATTTTGTGTCGATGTAGCTCCACCAGTCAATAGTATCGACATTTTGGTCAATAGTATCGACATTTTGGTCAATAGTATCGACGCACTTCTCGCCAGCAACCTAATGGTGTCTCGATACCATCGACATCCCTGTCGATAGTATCGACTTTCTTTTGGTCCTTGCGGCTGGCAGCCTGTGGTCCGGTCGATGGTATCGACGGCAGTAGATACTTGTTTTTCCTAAAACTAACACACGGAACAACATAAATTCACACAAAATATATTCTTTCGATAATTAATGCTAAAAATGCTTAAATAAAGGGAATTTGACATAAAGAAGTAGCATAGACCAAAATGAATGAATTATGCAACATTAACCATGAAAATGACTAATAAATGCATAAAACACATATCAAACAAGTCTATAAATGTGACTCAAAATCATCTCATCAAACTCCCCTAAGCTTGAACATTGCTCGCCCTCGAGCAACTAATCCTTAGAATAGAATTGCCAGAGTCAACTAAAGAACAAAGTATCACAACAGACATCCCATATGACTCCCACCGGACATTCGCATACCAGCCCTCGCTAACCACAGAATGATAATTACCCTAAAGGCAACAATAATCATCCATAAAAGATATTAACCTCAAACTGATGAACACTATCACATAAGGCAGTTAACATAATAAAATTCACCGGTCCAAACTTAGTGCATCTTGTGATCTTCTATACTACGTTGCTCGCCCTAACTACCATCTACATGGAAGCAGTTCTCCTGATATTCATTAGTGAGGAGAAATTCACAGTGTCCTACCAATCCGAGCAACGGTTAGATGGAATAGGTGGCTCATGGAAGAAATGGAAGTATTATATGATTTCAACATGCATAAAACAAAAATGCCCTAAATGATGCAAATGCACATGAAAAAATGCCCTAATACCTAAGATTAGGTGGAATGATGTATGCACTAACAATCCTATCTCAACATGAGATGGATATCTAATTAAGTTACATCATGTACTCACTCATCTTGAAATTCAAGTGAAAATGTGTTCCTTTCTCCTTCTTATTCTTGTTTCTAAAAATAACTTCTTTTTTTTTAATGTCAGATTTTTTCAGAATTTTTTTCCCTTTTTTTTCAAACCCTTATATCCATAATTAGCAATGAATACTTATTGGGCTTATTTTTTCTACATAACTCAAACATTTGAATTATTTGGAAGGTATGGAACAATGTGATTCACCATTAAAGAATAAATAAGGTACATGACATACTTTATGCATAAAAGTTATGAATGCACTTACATGACATGCACCTAAGGGTAATGTGCATGTATACCTATTATAACCTTTTTGTTTTTCATTTTCCATGCAAAACATATCAAGATGGTTGCAGTGCAAGTCCTATCTACATGCCATGCAATCAAGAAGGTTAAAACCGTACTTTACTTCCAAATCTTGGGTGGATTGTAAGAACAATGAGGTGGACAGATCACAAGACTAGTTGAGGGAACCTTAGAAAAAATATTATGTGTCCCTCCTTACTGACCTGTGTAGTAGTTAAGAGATTTTTTCTCCCTTACTTCAAATTAAAGTCTCATTATCATTTGGTCAGTTTAGGCTCAAACAACCATTTCCGTCCACTTTCATGAATCATTAGGAATATAAAGTTGTGATTTTCTATTTTAAAGTTGACAAAACTAATCATTTTCTAAGTTAAGTGATCAAGGTTAAACAACACTCAAGCTTGTGAACACTCAAAAATTTTTAGTTTCCCTCAATTCCCCATGCACATGCAACTGAGATGACTCAACATTAAAGACATCCACGATTACACTAGATAGATTGTGGATCCTAAAACAAACTAAGATTGTAGAAAACAAATGACAGGAAACAAAAGCAATAAAACTAAAAATAGAGAAAATGAAAATAGAACTGTTCCAACTACCCCCCCCCCGTAAGCTTGAATTCGACTATGGCCTCATAGTCAAAAACAAACTCAAAGGTTGGAACAGTGATACCAGTTTACTCATGTGGTGGAGGCGGGTACTGCGGAGCCGTAGGGTCCCAAGAAGGATACTCCCCCTGGAAGCTTGGATCAAATTGGGCCCTAGGTGGAGGTTGTGGATAGCCTCCAAAGTAATCTTGGCTCCAATAGTGGTCGTAGGAAGGCTGTTGTTGCATCTCCATCCATTGCAACTGATCATGGATTTGCTGTTGGTTGTCAAGGAGAAGACACTCATTCTCGAACATTGCCCTTTGATTATCCAGTAACCGGTTCGTAGTGTCTTGAATACCGATATACATTGTCATGTGTTGCTGCTGCGTTTGATGGATGTCTTGCAGCATAGTGTGCATGCCCTGCATAGAATAGACATCCTTGCTTGGCTGCGAGGGCGGTGGTGGTGGAGGCGTAGGCTGTGATGAAGAAGATGCACCCGGATGCATCTGAGGATGCTTCCGTGGTGCCACTCATGCTTGAAGAGGTGTAAATGCCTCCTCTTCCTCCTCAGCCTCGTCGTCATTTCCGTCGTCGTCTCTGTCATTTCCGCCTTCTTCATCGGAGTCACTGATGGCTATGATTGGCCATCGGAAGTGGTGTGCCCCTTCGATGTTGAAGACCGGATCAGGCAACGAGCACTCATGATAGGCGTGGTTGACGTGGCAATGTGCATACACCAAACCATCTCAAAGAAGTATGAGATTGGACCGGCGCAGATGTTGCAAGTTCACCTTGCTCCTAGTAGATAGAGGAGTGAGGGTTTGGAACTTCAAACTGAGGTATGAAGCCAGCTTGGTGATGATCCCGCCGAAGTGAATCGGCACTTTCCTCGTACTCCTCTTCACCGCCAATACTCTCTACAGAAAGAAGGCACCCCAATTGCACTCTTGATGCTTCAGGAGCTTATACAGAAAGAATAAGTCTGTCTCCTGAAACTTGCTAAGGGCCAAATCACCCCGAGCAAACAATGTCGAATTGAGCATCCGATGCAGAACTCGGACGAAAGGGTGCTCGAAGTCAGCTACCGCAACATTATGGTAGCTAACCGACTTCCCCGGCGGCACCGTAACCAGCTCGGCGAAGATGGCATCATAGTCGGTGCGGTTGTCCGGTCACCGGTAGTCGGACCGTGAGTGATTCCAGTTGAAGATCGCATTGAACTGCCGAAGTGTGATGGTGTAGTCATTGTTGTATAACCGGAACGACACCCGGCCTTTGATCCACTCACGGTCAGTGGCTAATACGTCGTTAGGCACGACGCAGACGTCTAAAGACGCCATGAACTCTGCCACCAACTCCTTGTACGTGGGCCACTCGCTGAAGAACGGCTGGCCGTCAGAATGATACTCCCGCTCATCAGGCCGTATCTCCGTGTGTCGGGCCTATCCTTTCAACACATAGGCAAGGTTCACTTCGAACCCGAGGTTGTGGATTGTATCCCGATCAACATATCGGTTCGGCTCTATCTTCCTCTTTAGAATCTACCCATAGATCTTCTTCACTTCCGCGGATGGATGAATCAGCCACGGGCGTGCAACGGACGCGTTCGGAGGTGGCACAAACTCTGAGATATCCATCAGATTCGTGCGTGAAGACGACGCACCAGCTGTGTGCACCATGATTGCGAGAGAAGGAGGAATCGAAAGGGAGCTCAGTGAAGATCGGAGAAGCGAATCTCCGCTCGATGAAGAACTAGCTCGATGTTGCTCGTCGTCGGGCTTGGACAGCTCTGAAACACGCTCATCACAAGTGGAGGAAGATTGCACTGAAGGTGTGATGTCATATGATGCAACTACTCCTCATATATAGCCGTGGCTGGCACTACTGTCTGACCGTCAATACCATCGATGCGAGTCGATGGTATCGACTCGGGTAGCACGATTCGTACCTCCGCGAGTATCGACGGTTGTCGATGGCTAGATCTGTGGGGCCTGGATTTGACGCGTCGATACTATGGACGCGGGTCGATCGTATTGACCCATCCCCCAGATCGAACTCCATGTTGCTGCGATCGCTGTTGATCTTTCCTTGTGGATCGTTGACGTGGCGCGTCGATACTATCGACGCGAGTCGATAGTATCGACTCTCAGATTAGGGCAAATCCTCACGAGGCCCGGTCGCCGCCTTCTTTGCTTGAATGTGTCGATATCATCGACAGGGCCATCGATGGTATCGACTTCACTGAGCTGATTTCTTCTAAAAATCTCCAGAGATCTCGATGGTATTGACTGGCATCTCGATACCATCGACCTTGACTTTGCGATCTGCCTGTACGTATGTCGATACCATCGACGAGGCCGTCGATGGTATCGACACAGTTAGATTCCTGCAGTCGCCAACCTATACCACGGTCGATACCATCGACACAAGGGTCGATGGTATCGACTCTGCCTCAGTCCTGCACATATAGAAAATGATCACGGTATCTTTTTTACACTAAAAACTAAGTAAAAACAAATTAAACTACGAATGTAAATGAACTAATCTAAGGTACCAATGGTTGGGTTGCCTACCAACATGCTCCCTTATTTAACGTCTTAGGCCAGATGACTTGAATCACATCATGCATCCAAAAGTGAAATGAGTTTGACCTCATTCACCTTCCTTGTGTAATCTTTGCCAAAATATAGCTTCAGCCTCTGTACATTCACCAAAAAGGTCGTCTCACCATCGCGCACCAAGATTGCGCCATGTGGTTTGACCTCTTCCACCGTGAATGGCCCACTCCATCGGGATTTAAGCTTCCCGGGATGCAACTTCAGCCTTGAATTAAACAGCAACACACGATCTCCCTTTTTGAAGGTGCACATCTGAATGTGGCGATCGTGGGTCAACTTTGTGCGCTCCTTGTATATCCGAGAGTTTTCATATGCAGTCATGCGCAACTCATCCAATTCATTTAATTCAAGCAATCTCTTTTTCCCCGCCTCATCATAACTCAAATTGAGCCTTCTTAGCGCCTAGTGTGCTTTATGCTCTAACTCCACCGGTAAGTGACAAGCCCGGCCATACACCAACCTAAAAGGCGTGGTGCCTACAGGTGTCTTGTATGCCGTCCGATATGCCCACAATGCATCCGGCAGTAAGGCACTCCAGTTCTTCCTCGTGGAATCCACCGTACGCTCTAAAATATTCTTAATTTTGCGATTGGAGACTTCCACCTGTCCTTGAGTTTGCGGGTGATACGAGGTACCTATGTTATGTTTTACCCCATATTTCTTCAACAATGCTGAGAACTTTTGATTCTTAAAGTGTGTACCCCCATCGCTGATGATCATTCGGGGTACTCCAAACCTGCAGAAGATATTTTCTTTTACGAATCTGCATGCTACAGAAGAATCATTAGTCCTTGTGGGTATTGCTTCTACCCACTTCGACACATAATCAACCGCTAAAAGATATATAAATTCGAATTTGAGGACACAAAGGGTCCCATGAAATCTATACCCCATAGGTCAAATACCTCAACCTCTTGGAAAACATTTAGGGGCATCTCCTGTCTCTTTGAAATATTACCCGCCCTTTGGCAGGAATCACATTGTCTCATGAACTCATAGGCGTCTCGGAACAAGGTAGGCCAATATAAGCCACTTTCCAACACTTTGGCCGCCGTACGAGAGCTCGCATGGTGTCCGCCTGTAGGTAGAGTGTGGCAGTGACGAAGAACACTCTCATATTCCTCCTCAGGTACACACCTGCGTAGAACACCATCCCTGCATTGCTTCAAAAGAATGGGGTCATCCCAAAAATAATAACGTAGAGAATGGAAAATTTTCTTCTTCTCTTGATATGTCCAATCTTCTGGGATGATCCTGCAAGCAAGATAATTCACAATATATGAAAACCAAGGGTCTTTAGAATTCACTTTCAACAATTGTTCATCCGGAAATGTCTCGGTTATGGGTATGTGTAAATCTTTTTCATCCACCCTCTCTAACCTAGACAAATGATCCGCTACGACATTTTCAATCCCCGCCTTGTCTTTAATTTCGATATCAAATTCTTGTAGGAGTAAAATCCACCTAATCAATCTAGGTTTGGCATCTTTTTTCTCCATTAAATATTTAATAGTGGTGTGATCAGTCCAAACAACTACTTTTGATCCAACTAAATATTGCCGGAATTTTTCAAAAGCGAAAACAACGGCAAGCAATTCTTTTTCAGTAGTTGTGTAATTTAATTGAGCATCATTCAAAGTCTTAGAAGCATAAAAGATTACGGTGGGTTTATTGTCCACCCACTGTCCCAACACAACTCCTACAGCAAAATCTGACGCATCACATATGAGTTCGAACGGCTTAGTCCAATCCGGTGTTTGAACAACCGGTGCGGAAATCAATTTCTCTTTCAGCACGTTGAACGCGTGTAAACATTTGTCATTGAAATAAAAAATGGAATCTTTCTCGAGAAGCTTGGATAGAGGTTTGGCAATTTTAGAAAAATATTTTATGAATCGACGATAAAATCCAGCGTGTCCTAAGAAACTTCTTACCCCTTTTACCAAATTTGGTGGGGGCAATTTAGAAATTACTTCAATTTTCACCGGATCTACCTCCAAACCTTTGCTAGACACCTTATGTCCTAGCACTATCCCTTCACTCACCATCATATGACATTTCTCCCAGTTGAGGACCAAATGTGTGTCCTCACATCTCTGTAATACCTTATCCAAATTATAAAGGCATTCATCAAATGAAGCACCATAAATGGAAAAATCATCCATAAAGACTTCAAGACAGCGTTCTACCATATCAGAAAAAATGGCGAGCATACAACACTGAAAAGTCACTGGTGCATTGCATAATCCAAAGGTCATGCGGCGATACGCAAAAGTTCCATAGGGACAAGTGAAAGTAGATTTCTCTTGGTCCTTAGGATCGATTGAAATCTGATTGTATCCCGAATACCCATCTAGAAAATAGAAATGAGATCGTCCGGCTAAGCACTCTAGAATTTGATCAATAAATGGTAGAGGAAAGTGATCCTTCAGCGTAGCGGCATTAAGACGGTGATAATCAATACAAACTCGCCACCCGGTTACCAAACGGGTGGTGACATGTTCATTTAAAATGTTTTGAGTGATAGTAATACCCCCCTATTTAGGGACTACCTGTGTGGGACTTACCCATGTAGAGTCTGAAATCGCATATATGATACCTATGGAGAGAAGCTTAATCACCTCTTTCTTCACCACCTCCATCATGCTCGGATTCAGTCGATGTTGCGGTTGGATCACCGGCTTGGCTCCCTCCTCGAGCCGAATCTTATGCTGACACAAGGTAGGGGAAATCCCCTTAATATCTGTGACAGACCACCTAAATGCTCCCCGGTGGTTCTTCAACACTTTCAACAATTGGTCTTCCTCTTCCGCACTCAGATATGCAGAAATGATCACAGGTAACTTTTCTTCCTCTGCTAGATAGGTGTACTTAAGATGCGGTGGCAGTGGCTTTAACTCCAACTCCGGTGGGCTGATTAATGATGATTGAAGTGGAGGGGGGAGTTCACCTAAATCTTCATAATACCTCGCATAGAAACATGGAAGCATCTGAAGCATCTTGGCGCACTCCTTGAGTGATTTTCTTCTCATCCAATCATGAGTGATGTTGACTAAACAAGCCTCCAATGGTAATTCCGGATATGCATCAAAAACTGAATTTTCTATAGCATCATCCTCCATAGAGGGAGGAATGTCCTCATTCTCATCATTCGGGAATCCTACAGCCTTGCAAAGGGATACTACTTTGGTTTTCTCCATGATGTCTACAGCCAAAGTCCCTTTGTCCACCTTGGTCATTACATGAGCCATATCTAGAAATGGCTTCCCTAGACAAAGTGAGATAGTATTGTCAAAATGTTTCACCATGTGGCATTACTCCTTGGATTTTAGTGAAGTAGCATTGGGAGGCATGACCATCTCAAATCAGTCATCGGCTATACCCAAGGTCAACCGACCACTCCCCATCTTGAGTATCATGTCGGTTGTAGCTTGGAATGGTCTTCCGAGTAGTAGCTCATTGCCTTGTTCATCTTGCATCTCCATGATGACAAAATCTACAGGAAATACAAATCTATCCACTTTCACAAGCACATCTTCACAAATCCCATACGGTTTCACCACAGAGTTATCCGCCAATTGAATTGTCATGTTGCTTGGCCTTGACTCGTTTAATCCCAACTTTTGGAATGTAGAAAGGGGCATTAAATTGATGCTTGCTCCTGAGTCACATAATGCTTCACCAAATTTGACTTTCCCGATATAGCATGAAATGTTGAAACAACCCGGATCTTGCCTCTTTGGTGGCAATGTGCCCATGATGAAGGCACTCACCTGCTCCTTAAGCACAACTACTTCCGTGTCCGGAATTTTTCTCTTCTTAGTGATGAAGTCCTTCATAAATTTCCTGTAAGAAGGGATTTGCTCAATAGCTTCCAATAGAGGGATGTTGAATGAAAGCTTCCTGAAACTGTCTAAGAACTTTTTGAATTGATCATCTACCTTCCTTGCCTTAGCACTGTTCGGATAAGGGACCAGTACCGCCTGTGCCCTTTGATGCGGTGGCACATAGGGTGTCTTTTTCTGAGGTCCCTCCTCCTCTGCAATAGGGTCTTCAGTAGCCTCCACAACTGTATCATCGACTGGTTCTATGACCGGTGCGGGCATCTCCTTAGTGGCTTGAACTTCAATTTCAGCTTGGGGTTTGATTGCTTCATAGGCCCTCGGATTTAACAATTTCTTGCCACTGCTTAGCAAGATGGCCTTAGCTTGTTGGTTCCCTCCTGGAACATTAGTATTTCCCGGGAAACCTAGATGTGCCGGCTTCTTCAAACTGGCTATCTCCGCAGTCATCTGTGCCATAGATGTCTCTATTGTCCTCATTTGAGCCCCATGGCTCTGTAGTGTCTGTCTGAATTGGTTCATGAACTCCCCTTGTTGCTTTATTTATTGGCCGAAAGTAGCCATGAGTTCTTGGTTTTGCTTTATAACTTGATTGAGCAGCTCTGTTCTCTTATCCTCCGCTGTTTGCTGGGGTTTAGCATCCGGATCCTGCAAGAAGTTATTGGGATCCTTCCAGGAAAACTTCTTGTCTTTCCTCCATGAATAGTCGTTGTTCCTGTAACCTTGCTGCTGTCTCATGAATTTCACTTGATCCCCGTCCTCGGACTCAGTATCCTCCTTTGCAAGCAATTTCTTTGCAAGAAGATCCATCTTCTCATTCAACTCCTTTATTGCTTTAGATTCACCTACTGCTCGAACCTGCTCCACGGTGCCTCTTTCGCCCCATGATTGTTTCTTTGCCATGTTCTTTAAGATCTCCCAGCATCTAGTGTCTGTGTTATTCAAGAAGAATCCATAACCAGCTGAATCGAGGTTGCTTCTATCATGCTCGGAGAGAGCAAAATAGAAAATTTTGACTTGTGTCTCCTTATCCATCCCATGATGCGGGCATCACCTGAGCATGATCTGAAACCTTTCCCAGGTCTCAGAATAGGTTTCTCCTGCTTTTTGGGTGAAGTTATGGATATTTCTTATCATGTCATTGGTCTTCTCGGGCGGAAAGAACCTCTCGAAGAAAACATCCACCATGTGGTCCCAAGACTCCACATATTCATCAACTAAGTTATGTAGCCATTCGCGCGCAATTCCCGCTAGTGAACTCGGGAAGAGCTTCAAGTAGAGCACGTCTTGTGGAAATCTGTCGATTTTTACCATGTCACAATTCTCCACAAATTGACTTATGTGCGTGACGGGGTCTTCATTTTTTAGCCCATGGAAGGCATTAGACTTCACCAAGTTGATCAAAGCTGGATCAATCTTGTAGGTTGGAATATTTAGTGCTTGCTTCTTTATAGGCCCCTTGGAAGCGGACGAGGAAGAAGCTTTGATTTTCTCCAATATTGTCTGTGGCTCGTCCATCTCTTCTTGTTCATGTTCAAAAATTATATCCTCCAACTCGTCTTGATTATAATCACCCTCGTCTTCTGGTCCCGGCAGCGGAACCTCTGGTGCGCGACCCACGTAGTCATTACTACGTGTCTGCACCATGCACAGTATCTGAAAATAGAAAGATTAATTTTAGTACAGTGCTTGACGATTGCAAATATTTAGAAAATAGATTATGAATTTTTGGAATGATAAAAAAAATAAAAAGGTGGCCTAGAGTGGCCGCTCACAGCACTCGAAGTGCCAACAAATTGCCGTATCCCCGGCAACGCCGCCAAAAACTTGACGCAAATTTACCATGCGCAGAAACGCAAGTGAACACGTCGAAGTAGTACAGGCCTTTGTGAGGCCCAAGTCGAACTCAGGGATATGTGAAATCGCCGGGGACTCCTACTAACTGCTCGCGATCAGCTAAGCCGATTAAATAGTTGAGAGTTGTTGTTAAAATTAAAAGAAAATAAAAACAAAACAAAATAGGCAATTGATTAAATGTTTGGTTTAATCAATTCAAAAGGAGATCTTTAGGGTTGTGGTTTCACCACGGGTTTTCATTGTATTTAATTCCATATAGCTACTCAATTTTATCTCTCTATCACGGTAGTGGCCTGAAATCAGAATTGCCCACTGTCGTGGTACGATTCACTACCTATGTCTAGGTCGGTTCCACCATCGTAGTAACCTATACCCTAAACTAGGTGAATTAAAAATGACCTCTCAGTATCCACCATTAATCTTACACCACCTTGTTCAAGGGATTTGTCAATTAGTGTAAATTCCTCTTCTTTTCAATTGTTAATTCTTCTTTCGAAGAAATTAAGGGCATTAGGTTATTATTATGGTGATCAAGCATAACAATATATTGGAGAAAACGAAATTATACCATAGATTTAAGAGATAAGATATGAATTACTATTATAAAATTGTCATACAATGAATCCCCGGGCTACTCCCGGTCCTAAAGACAAAGGGGATTAGCCCCACATGGTCATCTCAGAGTACAATGTAGTAGAGAAAAGGGGAAACATGAGAAAAATGAGATTGAGTGGTGAAACCCCTGAACGGAGAAGGTCCAATCGATCCTTGGTGTGGAATACGCTTTCTCCCACCTTACGGTGGTGGAATTCGTCTTCTTCAGCGTCCGAATCGTCTGGGGCGTGCTCTCGTGCTCCGTTCTTCTCTCCTTGCTCTCCGGGATGCGTGCAGCAACTAATGACGTGATGTCCCAGTCAAGGGCACCGTCATTAGGTATATCTCCCAAATTAGGTCGCCAATTAACCATGGTCGTCCGATTAAGATCATTCTAAATCAAACTTATATCTGACGGTGTCGATACCATCGACGCGGGTCGATGGTATCGACCAAGCTTCGTAGTGACAATCCTTCTTTTCTTTCGTCTGAGCGCCTGATGTCATCTCAATGCCATCGATGTGGGTCGATGGTATCGACGAACCTGTAGCGATGGTTTTGTCATTTTGTGTCACTGTAGCTCCACCAGTCGATAGTATCGACATTTTGGTCGATAGTATCGACACACTTCTCGCCAGCAACCTGATGGTGTCTCGATACCATCGACATCCCTGTCGATAGTATCGACTTTCTTCTGGTCCTTGTGGCTGGCAGCTTGTGGTCCGGTCGATGGTATCCACCACCGTCGATGGTATCGACAACAGCATATACTTGTTTTTCCTGAAATTAACACACGGAACCACATAAATTCACACAAAATATATTCTTTCGATAATTAATGCTAAAAATGATTAAATAAAGGGAATTTGACATAAAGAAGTAGCATAGACCAAAATGAATGAATTATGCAACATTAACCATGAAAATGACTAATAAATGCATAAAACACATATCAAACAAGTCTATAAATGTGACTCAAAATCATCGCATCAGTGCGTAACTAGGAAAAATACCAGATGGGGGATATGGATTTCTCAAACCTTTAGTACATACTTATATAATGGATCAGGTAGATCGCAAGGATATCGAGGAGATGCCACTTATAGAGGCATCCATGATGTCATGGGCTCCTTTGATATGGTTCTAGGCAGTTATAGCTCCTATACAAGAAAGGATAATCCATACATTCTTTCAATGGATTTCACTGAAATCATACTATCTTTTCCTAGATAATAGTACGGTAATTGACTATTCTTTGTGCAAATCTTGCATTATTAACCCAAATATTATGAAACAGTACCTAACTTAACAATATCATATTCAAATATCATCCATATTAAGAGAAAGATATCATTTGTCCATAGATTCAATTACCCAAGGAAAGAGATCTAATCCAAAGGCTTTTCAACATACTAAAAAATTATCATAAAACTCAAGTATTCATTAGGAATCATAATTAGGGTATGTTGAGACCATTGTGTTCCTCAAATATTCATCAAATATGTTGACTTATATTCATGGTCATTTCAATATGATTTATAGGTGTCAAATTAACATTTAGACATACTTCCAATGCATAATTCACTAACCACTTAGTAGCTTGTTATATCAACTGCTAAATAATCTTTGTAAATATTATTAAAAACACATATGTTTCCCTCATTAGTTACAATATGATTCATGTATAAAAAATATAACTTAAGTTCAGCCTCTCGAATTTTAAGATCAATTATTTGCACCACTTAAAGTTTTAAGATATAAACAAAGATGTTTTTAGATAACCCTCAGTCACCGTTATGGGTATTACAGTGTTTATATATTTTTTTTGGACCTTATTGGGCATTGAAACTCTAGATACTAGGGTTTTACAATTCTACCCACCTTGTGGAAATTTCATCCTTGAAATTCAATTAAACTATAGGAGGCTACCCACCTTAGGATTTCACATACCTTACATATTCTAACTCTTGACAATTATCATAAAGTCCCATAGGCACCTTCGATGTATGACCTTTTTGTGGATAAGTAACTATCTCTAACATCCCTATCAAAATATTATGTACAACCAAATGGAATATGTAGGAAAATCTTAAGCATAAACAACTATTCTCTCTTTATTTCTAGTTCTTTATTTTTCTTATCTTGTTATGGAGACTTGTACTCTGGTACCTAGATCTCATGACCTGCACTATAGTGTCTCATCATATAACTTGCACATAGAACCTTAGTTATGTATCTAAATCAATAGGAACTAAGGGTGTGAGCCTCATGACATGCACTACAGGCGTGGGTCATGTCTTCTGAGTTTACCTACACTAGGGATTGGGTCTAACTCTATAGTCTCATTTGATCTCAATAAATTCAATCTTAACATGAATATTGATGCATATTGATCTCACAGTCTTAATATGAGCTTAAATATTAAATATTCATACATGCATCTTATAAAATATTACCTTACAAACTTAATGATAGATAATGCATTCTACTCTTATTATCGTATACTATATTTAATGCTTAGATCTTAATCATGTAAAGAAATCTTTTTTTTTGGGAAATAGGTAAATATATTGCCACAAGAGTTGGTATAGCAAGCTATAAACTACATGTCAAAAACAAAAGTATACACACGATGAACTCTACAAAAATCCCCAGTGTAATCTGGCTAGAGGGCTAATCACATTGTCAAGGCCTCTTTTGGCTTTAACTGCCACACCTAAGTCTCTAGCCACTAAGAAGAAAATGTTAGTATCCTGAGATCTGGCGTGTACCACCTGGTTCCTTACTTTCCAAACATTGAAACAGATGTTGGAGAAGCAAATACCTCCAAAAGCCATCTCCCTATCATTGATGCACTTCATTTTAGTTTGCTCCATGGTATCTATCAGGCTATCAGACCTGAAGGCTCCCCATCCATTCTTTAACCACATCAACACCCACACATGTGTGACCTTACTACATTCCTAGAATAGATGCTCTTGACTCTCGTCTTCAAGGTAGAAGCTACAACTTACATTAGTATTGATTCCCCATCTTATCAACCTCTCTTTAGTGAGAAGCTTACCAAGTAAGGCTGTGTAGCATGTCATGCTCCATTTAGGAACATGTCCACTCCCCCATAACATCTTGTACCACGAGACTTGCTCAGCCGAGACCCTGTGGATCCATGGTTTCTACTGTCCTAGGAACTTATAGAGACCATTGCCATCCACCGAATATAGATGGCCAACATGAATTTAGGAATACACTAAGGAATCCCAAATTTTGGATGAATTAGTGCAAGGTTGCAGTACACAACCATATCAGCTTCTCATCCACTTGGACCATACTCCCTCCTCATCACAAAGAAGTCTATCTAGCCTGTGTAGGTTTCCTGAAGTGACGATGTCCTCCACTGTGCTGATGTTCAGGCCCCCTTGTTCATACTTTCTAGCAATCATCTCCCAAGCAACATTGTGTGACTTCCCACTCCAAATGAAGTTAGTAATCACTCTAGTAATGTTGCTGGTAGTTGATTTTGGAAGGATGCACATCTCGCTCCAGAATCTCACCATAATTTGAATGATTGATCTTGTCAACATGACTCTCCATGCCATTGACATATGGATACCCTTCCATCCTTCAAGCTTGTTTCTGATTCTATCCAAGAACATCAGGTAATCGCCAAAGAAACCCCTCCCCCACTCAATAGGCATTCCAAAGTACCTTGGGGGTAGACAGCCACACCTCATACCAATCACCCTTTTGAGTCTCCCTCTTCTAGTGTCAAAAGATTTTGCGAGGTAAACCCGAGATTTAATCTCAGTGATGTATAGACCTATTGCTCTTCCGAACCATTCAAGGAGTCTTTTGAAATTGGTCAGTCTATGAGAATGCCCCGTAGAAAATAGATTTATGTCATCCATAAATATCAGATGGATTTTGACTTTAGTTCCTTTGATTTTGAAGGTTCTTATGGTGTTCCTCTGCTCAGCTGCTTTAATCATCAATGTCAGACCTTCCATCACTAGTGTGAAGAGGAGGGGGGATAAGGGATCCCCCTGCCGCATCCCATGTGTCACCCTTAACATGCTCATAGGCCCTCCATTCAAAAGTATTGAGAACAAGGTCCACAAGCCCTCCATGCAATGAAATCTTATTTCTCTACTAGAGAACTTGGGTACAATAAGGATATAGTCATGAAAGTACAAAAATATTACTTGCATTACTTATCTTAGAATATTGGGTCAACAAATCATGAAAGTTTTATTAAAAGGACATGTAGATATATTGAGCTTAATAATGGAATGCTCATGAACATAGATCACTTACTTTGGTTTGAAAAATACCCCACTAAAGTCATTCAAGCTCCCTTCTCCTCTAACCAAGGTGTACAAATTAATGATTCCTTGTTATCTTCTTGGATGATAAGATCCATTAACCATCTTGATATGGGTTACCAACCCTAAAAACTCCATGGTCAAGGATTTATTTTATCCTTCCTCTTATGGAACAAAGATATGGTTTTAAGACTTTGGAGGATGAAGGATGAAATATTGTTTCATGGTTGTTCATTATTATCATGATCTTTTACTTGCAATTAGTGAGCCATCTATGGTGAATCCTGCACAAAACCTTACATCATAGTGCTTATTACATCAATGTACCCACTTTACCATAGTGTTCACTTAGTTTGGGGAACCAAAAAACTTACATTACTTTCTTAATATTCTTCTTACAAACTTTCTTCATCTATTTATGGTTCTCTACACCAAGTGAACCCAAGGTGGTAATAGACACTATTCTCTCATGAAACCATTTTTATCCTCAACAATTTTGAACCAAACCTTGGTCGAGCAACTTCTCTAGGCTCTATATCATGTGAAAATCATTAAAACCCAACATCTATTTCAAAATATCTACCTTTGGTAAGTTTTCTAGGGTTATAATAGGTTTGTAAACTTCTTGTGTCAATTTTTTTTGTCACCTCCCAATGCATGTCAGCCAGTCATACATCTGAAAGTGTCATATCTTATCATATTTATCCAACCTGACAGTACACATGTCCCATACCATATGCACTAGAAATAGTGAGACAAGCATAATGAGTATATAATTACACCTATAGCATTTTATCTACAAAACTCCATAAGCTTGTGTCCCATACCACAAACATGTGGGGAAAACAGAGGGCATGATATACACAAATATAAAATTAACATAAGAAGTCCAAAGCATCTAGACACTAATCCTAACATATATCTCAACCTTCAATGCCTAACTAAACCTCTAATCTAGATTCTACTATCTTTCACTCACTTCTTTTATAACCAGGAATACTAACTATCTATAATTATCATAAATTGGTTCATATTATAGAGGAACCCTCACTATTGTATTATATTCCAATCAAGCATATAGACAATATTAAATCTCACCAATAGTCATAAAATACATCAGAAGACAACCAATTTAGTCCACAAATTGAACACTTGTATAATTAAATATGATAATCCAACAAAAATTCAAAAATAGTATAAACACTATATATTAGGGTTTAGACAAAAATATTGATCGTCTTGTAGTTAATGAAAGACCCCTAACCTTGGATTTTGGTTGAACATGCTTTCTTTCCTTAGTTGTATGCTTATAACCTAAATCTTACCCTAATACTTTCTTTGATATCATGTGACAAGCTTAAGTTTCAAGTTTAGTCCAGTTTGGATATTGTTTGAACAAGTTATGCAAATTTGTGCTTGTTTGGGACTTCTATGAAATTTACCCATATCTAGTTTTTTCTTGCAATTTTTCACATTATTTTTTTTCTCACATGTTTTCTTATCATGCTTGAGTTGGTTGTCCTTTGCAGTACCTATATGCACCTTGGTTTGATGGGGACATCTATTTAGGGTTGAGTTAGGGTTTTCCCTCATGGGTGAGCTACCTTGGAGGCCAAAACTCGACGATATCTCTTGGTTGATGGGATCAGATGGTGGATCCTTTATGGTCCATTGAGGTGTGAGGGTCTACAGTTTCCTCTTTGGCACTCCTTATATTGATGGTTTGCTTATACGAGTGTTCCAACATATGGTATTCACCCTTATGACCTAGGGTTCCAACAACTGATGGTCACCATGCCTTGGAACTCTATGGCCACCCTGAGAATTCAAGATCTGATGGCTCTATAGACTCCTAAATTGATGGAGTTGCATCTTTTCATGGACGTGAAGCGTTAGGCCATGGACACTTGGCAAACATGGCTAGACACCTTAACCTTCTCTTCTCCCTCACCCATAGCTTTATATACCTCCCACCTTGATTTCAAACTACCTCTTTACACACCTAGATCTATATTCCTTCTTCCTTTCTTGTTGAATCTTGTCACCCTTTTCTTGGTGGATAAGAAGGATCCCATGGTAGAAGAAGTTGGACGATCTACTTGCATCTGCACCTAGGGTTCCGATCTACCCTCTAATTGAACTTTTAGAGCTTCCTTAGCTTGTTCTTGACCTAAGCAAGTAAGCTCTCCCTCTTTCTCTTCATCTTCTTTTCTGTCCTACCTCCTTCTCTCTTCTTCTTGGTTGGACCCATGGTGTAACTTGTGATATATCTTAAAGAACATAACTTTCTTGCATCCTTGACCTAGGGTTTTCCTCCTTGTTGGAGAAAGAACTTGCTTGGTCGAGTGGTGTGCTCAAGCTAGGATTTCTTCCTTCTTTCCTCAAGAAACCTTGTTGTTTAGATCTTCATCTTCATCCTAGAGGGTATTTATATAAATTCCTCCATGCTTATTTCTTACTCCTAGCTTTCAAGTACTAGTTCTTGCTTAAAATTAAATTCTAAGTAGAAAGATAGCATCTTTACTTAGGGTTTGAACTTAAGTGCTGATTCTTGAGTGCTTTATCTTCTTGGATGTACCTTAAACCTTGTTCACGACCTTCCTTCTATAGTGGAAGCTCTAGACCTTGATTGCATGTCACAAATGATGGCTTTGTCTCTCTCAAATGATGGTTCTCTTCTAGGGTTTTGAGCCATTTTCCTTCATTGAGATGCAAATCAATGGTATTGTTCATGGTGCTGTTTTGGTTTCCTTTCTTGTGACAACCAATGGTTTGACTTAGCTTCTATTTTATCTTTTGTGCTCAAGAAATGATTGTACTAGTGCCCATTGGAGTTGTTAACTTGATGGTCCCCCCCCCCAAATTCGATGGTTTTACTTGGAGTTTGAATCTTGTTTCACCACCTATTGACCAAACTCAATGGTCATTCTAGTTCAACCCTCAATTGGTCCCACCGGTTCATCAACCAATGGTTTGCCTGACTCAATGATTCATCAACCAATGGATTCCCTGACTCAATGGTTCATCAACCAATGGTTGGACTGGGTCTATGGTTCATCAACCAATGGTTGGATTGGGTCGATGGTTCAACAACCAATGGTTACCTTGCTTTCAAAGTCGATGGTCTTTCTAAATTATAATTTGATGGTTTTATTAGACATGTGGTTCAAGGCTTTGCTTGTATTTCATCCAATGGTTTTTCTTATCCAACATCCAATGGTTTTAGGCGAAATTCATGGTTTGATGGCTTGGTTTTGATGATGAAGGATTGATTGTTCAATGCCCATAACTTTCTAGTTTTGCCTTTGACTCATATGAATATAAATTAATGGTCACCATAATGAGCGATGTGTGACACTAATCTAGTTTATCTTTTTACACCTAACCCTAATACAAATAGGTGATAATGGTTCATCATACGTAGCTTCCTTGTGTGATTTTTATGATGATGGAATACTCTCTCTATCTATCAAAGTCATTGTAACCCTAATATTTTACCATATGAACATCATAAGTTTCTTAATGAAATGTTAAGATAAACATGTGTATCAAAAGCATGGTGATGGTTTGTTGATCCTTATTATGAAAAGATAATGATGTTCTTATAGGGAATGATGTGATTGTGTTAATGACCTTTGGGCATGGTTGAGCCCTGATGGAGGTGGTATGATGGCATTTATAGTCTCATGAATGGAAATGAAATAGTGTCATGTGGTTATATGATCAGAAACATTTCTCATGTGTTTTATATCATTTAAAGTTGCTATATATCAATGATTTCTAGAAATGAATTAGGGTTTGTATCTCCACTTGTTTGATGTAGCCTTAATTCACCCAATTGACATAACTAATCAAGTGAAACCTTGATCATGTAGTGCCTCGATATATAGAGCCATTCAGTGCTAGAAATTGTTGAACGAGGAAATGAGTATACCTAAGGGAAACTCAAAGCACATATTGTTGAGTATGTTGGGTGCAGGGAGTGTACGTCCTTAACATCCAGATCCCAAGGTTATGGATGATGGTTGTGGTCATGCTTCGGTTTGAGAATAGTGGATACTTATATATATGTGATGTGGTTGAGGACATCTACGGTTGTACCTCAAATGATATGGTTTTGTATATCCTAGTTTCAAGTGTCAGGACCTTTATCCCAAGGATGGGCTGGTGTTAGCATCTTGACTATATGTCACTACATGTAGTTTGATTGTTATGTCACTACATTTCACTCGTATTGACTGTTAGTGGGAGATATTAGTACGTCGACTCTCCTAGATCTTATATGGAGCTAAATAGCACTTCACAGTGGTTAGTTGGAGTCTAAGTGGTATACCTTAAACTCCCCAGGGCTTAATAAAAGACATAATTCAACCATATAGTATATCTATTAGGGTTATACATAGTGCTTCACATTGGATAATAACCCATGTTTGCTCCTTTTATGTATAGATGTGGTATAATGCAATATAGAACATAGCTATGCTTATGATATTAGCTACCTTCATGCTGCTAGACTTGTTTATGATGTTATCTAGGCTTATGCTGCTAGATGTGATGCCCCACGCCACACAAAGTGAGATTACTCAAAATATAATTGTGGAAGAAAGATTAACAAACAGATTACTGAAAAACACTAAAAATTTAAAACATTTTTCATAAAACATCCAAATAGTAAGAACCTTCACATATAAATCCTTTCATGCCTCAAAACATATACAAGGCATGTTGTCAACCTGTAACCAGAGAACTGTTCCACAACTTATATACATGATTTCACCATATCTGTACATAACAGGTATCCAAGCAACCACATAAACAAGCATGTCAACAAAACAACAACAAAACCTTCCCAAAGACCCGAGTGTATAGGGACAACTCTAGGACTCTATCAATAAAATACATCCAACAACACTTCCAACCTTATTAGCTACTGCTCCTGTGGTTGTTGCTCAACCTCCTCTACACAATATCTACCTCTTCATGCTCATCCACCTAAAAAGGGTGTAGAAATTCCACGGGGTGAGATTCCAAATCTCAGCGGGAGATATAATTCACCATCAATATATTATTATCACAAATAAGATAAACTGAGCAGCAGTAAGGTTATAACTAAATGAAATAGGTAATTATCATTTATACAAAGAGAAATTACTGTTCAATTATGAAACATCTTAATAATTTAAAAGGAATATGAAAAGCATGTACATTTCCTATCAAAAACATTGTATAAGGATCAAGCAAGGCCTCAATCAATGTTTGTGTATTTGATCCTATACAATTATACTACATGGCTAATTACATATTTCGTTATGCACCGAGGATTTGAGTCGTACCACCCAAATCCAACGGACCACTTGATATGTCGAAATTGGTACCATACATGGTCTATTCGAAGATTCAAAATCCACAACCTCATCCCCTTAGTCAGTACGAGAACATTGATAGTGACATCATTAGTTAGACTTCTATCAATGACTTATAGTCCAGTTGTACATATCTAGCCCGCCTTGGTATAGGTCACGACGCTGGTGAGTTACGACCACAACCATACTCTTTATTAGGATATGACCGCATCCATTCTTGTATCTCAAATTGAGCTACAACCATAGATGTACTCTTTATTGGGGTATGACCTTATCCACTCTCACATATATACAATCAGGATGCAAGGATATACCTCAACTTGCACCCCTCATATTCAACAATATATGCTTTGAGTTAAACTCATTTCACCATTCAGCAAGTGCTGACACTGAATGGATATATAGCACATGGAAGACTACACTATTGGATTTCACTTGATTAATTAGATCAATTTAAACATCTTTTAGCATCAATCAAGTTACAATGTATAACCTCTAACAAGATCTATTCAAATAGGGCATAACTCATTACCAGAATAAATTGAATCACATTAAGTGTGATACTATCACATCATGTCTCTCTATGCTTGTTATTCATCATATGTCCATCTCAAGGACCAATGTTTATCATAAGGACCAATGTCCATCACAAGGACCAATATCCATTACAAGGACCCATATCCATCACAAATCATAACCATCATAGCTCATACCTGGCTATGTATATTAATTGATATCACATGCATGGTTAGAAACTGATAACATGAAGGAAATGCATCATCAACATCATCATCCCATGGGACTTATGCTATACATATCACATCATACATTTTACATCATAATAATTAGGGTGTCACTTCGTTTGATTAGGGTTTACAAGGTTGGATCAACAACCTTCCTTAAATTATCGCTCCCATCATCATTATGAGGTGTGTTATGAGGGTGTCACTTCTCTTATTGTTATATAACATGTTATGAGGTATAGAAACATAACCCTCACATTATACTTACAACTACTCCATAGAATATCACATCATCGCTATGAGACCCTAGCATCAACATGGTATGTCTCAACCACCACCACAAGGTACAGATTAGGGTTTACACATATGGTATCAGTTAAACCTAAGTGTATTGGTCAACCACACTTAAGATAGGGTATCGGGCCACCATACCAAGGTAGAGTATTAGATTACCTACCCAAGGTGTATATCGGTTTAGGTATCATGGGGTATCAAGATGTAATACCTAAGGGGGGAGTGACAGCCAACCCCTTTCTATCGGGCAACACATTACAGGAGTGATGGGTGTCAAAGGGATAATGAAAACACTGGTGTATCCAGAAACACTCAAGTTGTGATGGCTTCTAGGGTTATCGGGCTACAACGCGTTGGGCAACGCACATCAAAACATGCATCCCTAGCTTGCAATGCCCAAACATGAGGGCCACAGGTGTATCAGGAAGCAATGCATGGAGAGGGGTAACATAGAATATCGAGCAACATATATATGTATAGCATCTCCAGAGTGGTGGTCAGAGTCCTAATGGACAAAACCTCTCCAAGCAACGTGTAATGTTTCTCCCATATCGGTTACTTCATGCACAAGGCATGATAACCTAATTGTTACCAAGGTGTGTCAGCCCAGATCCCCCAGGGACATGATGACCATACAACTAAAGGTGTCTACCTTGACCTTGCTAAGGTCATGATGACCTACCACAAGGATAACGACTAGAGGAATCACAGGTTGTGACAGTCACCCCACTTATCGGCTACCCAAGCATGTCGACCAACAGGCATATCGACCACTATATATTCAACCTCAAGATGGCATTACTAACAAGGTAATAGAAAGGTGCAACACATGGGCAAAAACTAAGTCATTCTCTTCTACTAAAATAGGTCACAGACTAACCAAAGGAACTACTAGCATGCAAGCAATAACGAGCCATAGAACAAGAGCAAGATAACAAGTAAAAGGTGATAATAATAAAGAGGGTTTAGAGTTATAGAACTCGCCTCAAGGATCACCACCAAGCTCTAAGATCCAGGGTCAAGCTTCACAAGCTCAAGGTGGAAGAAGATTCTCCAAGCTCGATCACCACAACACCTCCAAGAAAAGATAGGACCAAGGTTATGAGATCATGAGAGGGAAAGAGAAGCAACCAAGGTCCATGGATGAGAATAAGAAAGAAAGAGAGAAGGAAGATAAGGATAATGTCTTCCCAAGGAAGAAGATGAAAGGAGCACACCACAAGCTTAGGCTCATCCACCAAGCTCCTAGGGAGAGCACTCCTTAAGCTCAAGATCGTCCACCAAGGAAGAGGAAAGCAATGATGGCCGAAGGATTCTCTAGCATGGACAGAAAGAAGTATATATACTAGAGAGATGAAAGAGAGAGAAAATGAAAGGTGTCATAACCAAAGAACTCTAGATGACACATGTCAACAAAGGAAGGCCACATGCAACACCATGCAACAAGGTAATAAGAACCATGCCTCGCCCACTAAGCCTCCTTCCTAGGTCAAGGCCGATACACATCTCATCCTCCCTTCACAAACTGATAGAGATGAAACCCTAGAGCCACAAACCAATATGGTGCATCTAGTGACACCACAAGGCCGATATGATGTCCCTCAAGACATCCACAAAATGTTACAAAGCCTCTCTAAGGTTCTCAAGCCCGAGACAACACTCTTAGGTGTAAGATACACCTCAAAATTGAGTCCAAAACACTACCAAGGGTGTCACAACTAAACTAGGGCTCAACTAAGGTCTCCATCTCTTTCTATTTCCTATAGATGATGCTAATAGAGAGAAGGAACACACTAGAGGTGGAAAATTTGCACATCAACCCATGTCTTGGGTAAATTGCATTTTGCACTAAATCTCTTCACAAAACTCAAACATCAACCAAACAAGTTCAAACAAGGAACTCAAGCTTCTAACATGCCCTAATTACATCTTAGATTATAAGAGCAAGGAGCTAAGCAACATACTTAAGCAAAACAAATAGGGTTATCCCAATACGTAGGTCAGGGTCCTTACAAGACATAGACCCCTAAAAGGGATTTCACCCCCAAAATGCTAAGAAAAAAGGAAAGGGTTCTTTCTTCAGCTCCCACGTGGCTTCCTCAACACCACAGTGATGCCAAAGAACCTTCACTAGCACAAGGTCCTTTGTTACAACTCATTCCTATCTTTGCTGGTAATCCTAGAGATTAAAGATAATCATAATGATTGTCATGATTTTGTTAGTAATATTTTATATTGTGCTTTATCTTAACTTTTGTAACCTTAAATACTTATTTATACAACTCATAATCATGACTTAAGCATTCTATAAAGATCTGAGTTGGAGTTAATATAGAATTAAGCCATACATGTATGCAAGAAGAGAGTTAATAACATTGGAGAAAATAATTAATAAATACTTTTTTATTTGAGAATATTATCAAAATTATACTTTAAGATTGTAATAACAAAAGAATAAACTAAATTCGATTTAAAATGAGAGAGTTATGTCCTTTTTAGTAAACATGTATAGACTGTTGCGACCGTGACGCTAGTTCCGTGACCGCGACGGATGCCACCTAGGACAACCAATCATAAAAGGATCATATCTCGGGCTATATTTATCCATTTTATATAAAATAATGTGTGTTACAACTGATATTCGATCCTCTATCATCTTAGACTCTTTTCTCAACAATAAGATGAACTAGAAGTCAATTTCTAAGGTGATTATTAGGGAATAATGTTAGGAATGATGGAAATCCAAAGAGGTTGCCATAGATTCAACTTGGTAATTAGTTTTAACCATTGATTCTTCCTTATCTTCATTTCTTCTTGCTCAGAATCCCAAATATAGTGAATTTAAGGTTTGGGTTAACCTCTGATGTTCATCTTCTACCTACAGTAGACCTTCCTTAGGGTTGAAAGGAAGAAGAAACTACTGACTTGTTAGGGTTTTGATCTAGCTTTTGCAAGATGATATGAATGGATTATTTCTCTATTGTGATGAATTTCAGATGATGAAATCACATTAGAAATTGTTAAAATCCATCTAAATGAGAATTCTTAACGTAATTGTAGAGGTTATATGAATATACTGAAATTTAGGATTTTCGGCGCTGATTGAAATTGTTGTATAATTAAATAGAGAAATTTGTCTATCTAAATCTCATTGATTATGAATGGTTATTTATCTTAATGTGTAGTACATACATGCCAGATACTATCTTGAATTTTGTATGAAGTGATTAATGTTTGCTTGATATCTTAGTAAAGAGGGTGAAACGCTAGATGAGTGGAAAGGCTGAAATTTGCGAATAGACATTGTGAAATCCATTTGAAGTGATTTTATTGACATCATAGACTTCATTTATTCAATGTTACTCTTGATTCATAATATCTCAGAGAATGGTGTGGAAACCCCAATTTAGCTCAATTCAAAGATTTCATACATATGTTGATTGTATATGACTTGTTGAAAGCAATCTTTATTTAGTGAATGTTGATGACACATAAAATCCTTATGTGAGTCATGTGATGAGTGAATGAGGTAAATGAAACCCTAAGGATAGGGTGTTCAATGAATCAGGTATTTTGATATCAATGTTCTTAGTATGAGATGTGGTGATGCTTAATAGTTCAGTTGTGGTAAATGTTATTGGATGATCTATGAAATGAATGGTTTATAGAGATAAACTAGGAAATGTTGATGTGATGATTGAATTGTGAATTCAAAGAGTGAATTAGACATTTTGATGCCATAAACATTGTAGAATCCTCACATGATGAGGCATGTTCTATGGGGAGGAAATAGCTTCCCGACTCGAGGTAGTCCAGATTGAGGTAAGCCGAAGTGCACCAGTAGGGTGTGGGGGTCTTGACCAGTAGGGCAGACTCCTTATAGTTCTGTGGTACCCAAAACCAATTGAGAATGCGGGTGGTACATGTGCTACATGTTGTAGAGATCAGTGGTAAGTAGGTCAACTGATGATCATTAAGCCTGAGGGCTTTGACTCACCGTTTGAGTACCTAGGTTGAGAGGTGTAGTCTAAGATATCTAACTACTCCCATTAGCCGTCGAGAGCCAGACATGTCGAGGCCCGCTGTAGATGGGGTCTTACTCGAGAGATAGGCTTAGGAATCCAGACATGCTTCTAAGCCTTGTATAGTGAGATAGTAGCTTGCTATGATTCTTTCACAAGTTGTGGTACACCTCATGTGGGTTCAGGGCATAATAAGATGAATGAGAGGTTAAACAAGTGTGTGTAGGTATTCAATTATTCTTTGTATATCTTTGAATTATTAGTTCTCTTTATGATTAATAAAGCATGTTCATGTATTGATTCACTTTTGTAGATATCTAGACTATCCTACCATATTTATGTTTGTGAATGATTAGTCTCTTTAATGCTTACAGGTGTTACAATTGATATCAATTATAACACTTGTAAGCTTTAAAGAGACTAATCATTCACAAACATAAATATGGTAGGATAGTCTAGATATCTACAAAAGTGAATCAATACATGAACATGCTTTATTAATCATAAAGAGAACTAATAATTCAAAGACATACAAATAATAATTGAATAACTGCACACACTTGTTTAACCTCTCATTCATCTTATTATACCTTGAACCCACATGAGGTGTACCACAACTTGTGAAAGAATATTAGCAAGATATGATCTCATTATACAAGGCTTAGTCTCTTTAAAGCTTACAGGTGTTATAATTGATATCAATTTCTCGACAATATATCTATAATTATATAAGTGCTTTAAATTATTTCTATGAAGTACTCATTCAATGAGCGAGTAGGCTCAACCCTCTATTCAAAAAATTTTAGGGAAACCATGTGGACTTGAAGAAGGTCAATACATTAGAGTAGATCTGCCACATGAGATAAGTATCAGATTAGTTAAGTTCTGTCAGTCCTTGTCACTCTAGGTCCTTGTAGACTAGTGAGAGAGTTGTTAATGATGTTGTGTAACTTTGATACCTTAATAATAGAGTATGTATCTAATTATCATGTCGTATGTACATGGAAGTGTGAGAAACATAATGAATGTATGAAAATGTATCATTAAAGTTGAGAGCATATTACAGTAATCGAGTTTAATTGTTACAACCCCAATTTTTGGGTTCTTTTGGGTGGAAATGCAATTTCCCCAAATAAAGGTATAATTATGTAAATTGAATGTTTGAATAGATTCCTTTAATAAATATCCTTGTGTGTTTGAGTTTGTGGGCCTTGTTGGCTATTGGGCCCAATAACAAGAAAAAGGAAATAAAAAGGGAAAAGGAATCAATTAGTAAAAGAATAACTAAGATAATGAGAAAAGAAAGATGTGGAAGCATCTAGAAGGCTAAGAATTATCCTTCAAGGAGATATTTCATATCTTTAGGATTTCTTGGGTTCCAAGGAGTCCAAGTTGCAAAGATAATAGGAGAAGAAAGAGATAAAATCAAATAAAGCATTATTAAGAAGGAAAGTTGAGATAATGATGAAAATATAAGAAATATGTGGAAATATGGATAATGGAATCCTTATGCATGAAATTTTGACTCCACATGGTTTCTAATGGTAAAAGGAATCAAAATAAAGAAAATAAAAGTAAGAGAGAGAAAATATGCTTAAAATATGCCTTAATAAGTGATAACTTTCTTCTGAATAAAAGTCCTTCATACTTTCTATTTTGAGTCCCAAAATTGGCACATAAGTAGTTAAATTCATTATGGACTTCCCCCTAAAATTTGGTTGAAAAAGGATGTACAGATTGAGAGTTAAGTATTTTGCAAATAATCCTAAAGATAAGTATTAAATGTCACTATTGAAATCAGACTACAAAACCTTAGGCCCGGCCCAGGAAGGTGTCACGCCCAACGATAGTTGTTGGATGGCGATCAGACGATCTTGAGATCCTCTCCTACCTCCTGTGGGAAGGGAAAACCAGTGAACTATAGGTAGTGTTTTGTCTGATCAATGTCTCTGTGAACCGAGACTCAGATGGTTTGGGAAGCTGCCCAATAGACTCAGGAGACCATCCCGAGTTGGTCTATCATGGGTTTTTAAAGGTTTTGTGGCCTACAAGAGTTTTATATAATCTGGGAACCATGGCTCTCGGCCGCCACCCTTAAACCTATATATATGGGGTCATTGGATTCCCTTTGTGGCAGAAACTGATTCGTTGAGTTTGGTCGATGGAGATCCGTGACCGCACGCTGGTAATTGCAGAAGTCACCCTGTATTATCGCCCCTGTTGTTGAAGGATACCAGGTCGGGTAGAGCTTCACCGACCAACCGACCCCTACCACCACTCATCCAATTGAGGGTGCCACTGGGTCTGATGAGGAAGGGCAGAGGTGGAGGGTCTTGTGCGAGTGAAGGAGGAGGCTTTCTGATGGAAGTCAACACCTGAGTTGACCTTCCATGGTGCCTCATTGAGAAAGTAGTGGCAGCGGGGGTGGAAGATGAGTGAGGGAGAAAGGACTCCCCTACCCCCAGCGACCGTGAAGAGGATCGAGGGAAAATGTGTAATCAACCACTCAGGCTAGCGCCTTGCTCATGTGAAATAGGCTAGCCGCATGGTCGGAGCCGATTGCATGAGCTTAATCCATGTGGATAATAAGGTAAGTCTCAATTGGTCGAAGTGTCATCTTCTTATTGGCTAAAAAGTAGTTAACTTGCAATAATCGTAGTAAAAGATTGATAACTCCGATTGAGACAAATTATATATGAAAATTTATCATGAGAACGTAAGGAATCCAATAAAAATAATATTAAATCTTGAATAAGTTTCTAATTGCAAAAGTACCTTAAGTTAACATGTTATGCATTAAACTATGTTGAAACCCTAATTGTGTTTGGAAATCGAATTTAATATCTTAATTAGGTTATTTTGAGATATAGTAACTTGTTGAGAATAAGAGTAAGAATTGAATCTGATTTAGATGATAATATGCATGTTATATGGTTTTTACACATGAATATGTCATCATGCACATAGGAACCCTACTTTAGGGTAAAAGGTGATTAAGATGATTAATTCAAGATTCCTTGAAATAGTGTAATTATGAGTTGATCCTAAGCCTGTTGGGAAGGATTTAACAAGGTAGTTAGGGTTTGTGATTAGTTTTGTTGTTTTAGGGTTCATACTGTCAATAATGAAGATAAACCCTAAAAGGTGGTAGGAAACCCTAGGTAGCAAGTTCAAAATGAATAGATTCTGATAAAGTGAATAGTAAATAGATTATATGTATGTTTTAGAATTCTTGCTTGTGTGTGTGGATTGAACAGCTTGCCTGGACACTTTCTTGCTAGGATCTGCTAAACAGGTATGTGGTTACTTATGAATAATCTCCTTTAGTTTCACAGTGTTTCTCAGATTTTTTATCGAGTGATTGCAACCTAAACTGTTGGATGTTCAATTCTACAATCCTATAAAGTCCCTACAAATATCACAATTAATTATGTATGTGTATTCTTAAACCTACATGCCACCCTGATGTATGTTGCAAGACCAAGCCCCAAAGGGAAGGTCTGATTTGGTCAAGCCCTGGAGGGAAGACCATTGGGCACCTCGAGAGGTGAACCCAAGCACCAAGCTCAGTATGGAGAATGTGGCCTTATGTCCCTTGCAAGTACAAAACACTCAGAGAGGGTAATCCAGGGTTTAGGGCAAAAGCAGTTGAGAAGTCACATTGAAAGCATAATTCGGATTGTTAAGCAATTATTTGTGATAATTAGGTTGTTAGAAACTACTTGTGAAATTGTGATTGTCCCCCACATACCAGTATAGCAATATAATGATCGACTTTTTGTTCATCGGAGTTTTAGGTACAATTCTAAAAATGGACAAACAATAAATCAGAATTTGTGAAGATACAATTAAACTGTTCAAGGAGGATTAGTTAGACAGACTTTTTCTGTGGACAAAAGTCTAGAATCCGAATTTTATAAGGTATGCAAAAAAAATTATTTGATTCCAACTTTTCAATTTAGTATTAGTAGAATTTGATAATTATTTTGGATTAAATGTCAAATTATGAATCCTAAAATATTGGGATAACGTCTCTGACCTCTTGGTCTCCCTTGATTGGGGGTTACCAGGAGGCGGGGTTGTTACATTTGGTATCAGAGTCGTGGTATCTCATCTAATCCTTAGTAATTATTAAATTTTACAAACTATGTAGAACCAAGGGAGTTATTAGAGGATTTTCTGATGACAGAGGTGTCTAGAAAAGGATCATGGTCCAAGGGTTGGCAATAGTTTCCTCCGCCCCTCTAGTCGATCATAAGGACTCCCGGATGCGGTGTGACTTCCTGGCCAAAGTATGAGGTCTTGACTTGAAATAAGATACCTTTAGGACCCTCTCATCTATTTTGTCCCTTCTCAACCCTAATTCAATTAAGGATTCTAGGATTTAGGGTTTTTCTCTCTCTTCATCACCCTCTTGAGGTCAGTGTAAGTATGATAAGGATTAAGGAATCCTCCACCAAATCAATGAAAAGCATGTAAATAAGATGTCATGGACATAAGTTTAATAGTTTAAGCATAAACTAAAGATTAATTAAATGCTTAGGTTGCATGGAGTGTGTTGGTGTTCCCTCAGGAGAGCTCTGAGGCCAAACCTTCTTATAGGAGGATGAGGAGAGAGTTAGCCTTGGAGGCAGAGGCCTCCAAGAAGAGGTAGAGACATGACGCATCCTCTAAGGACAATGCTAACCCTAACCCTAAGTGGTAGTTAGGAAGAGAGATGACAAGATGAGTTAGATATCATAGTCGACCATGTACATGGGATAACATGCATATTGGTTTTGAATACCCGTGACATGCATGGGCTATGTGTGGTTGGTTAACCTAGTGCCTTTTGGCGACCCAAGCTTAGAAGGGCAGTGCCTATTAGGGTGAAGGATAGCTCCTTCATTGAAGAGGATAGTGGTGACCATATAGAAACCCTTATAGGCATATATGAGCATATAAGAGCATGCACCTATGTAGGAGAGAATGTTAGCAGTGCCAGCAATAGGTTGAGACTTAGGTCAGAAGGGTTATTCCTGATCGGTTAGGAGATGAACATGTAGAGCTTTGGATAATCTTTGATCTAACATAGGTTTGGATCATACGTTTCACCCATGTAGGTGTATGCATGTATCCTTAAGAGCTTGGTCCACCTTCTTAGAGTGAGAATCTCCAGCTGTAAGGTTGGTTGTAGGGTTATCTCTAGAGAGAGAGAAAGACCCAAGCAAGAAGGTTGGAAGGTTAGACTCCATGACATGAGGGACAATGAGAAGTTGGGTATGTTATGACCTAGAATGTATGACCTAAGTGGATGGTTGTGGTTTCCTCGTGCATGATCCTTGGAGACTTGTGGTATCTAGGTTGCCTTTAGAGGAACCAAACCCTAGAAAAAGGAGGAGGCTGCTTGAGTTGATGTACAAGAGTTGTAGGTGCCTACCTTACCTTATAGGTGTAGAAAGGAGAGTTCCTTAGACCCTGAAGAAGTATAGTAATAGGTTATGGGGTCTCACACCAAGTTGGTTGTCCTTGTGTAGGACTCTAAGGTGTTGTTCACATGGAAGAATGGTGGAAAGTGTATGCCCCACCTTGTGCATGTTTGGTTTGTGGTTAGACAGCCGATGCATAAGAAGTGAACCTAGGGTTCCTAGACCTAAGAGGGGAAGTAGTAGTACTTGGTGCACCTGATGCTCACAAAGATGTTTGAGTTCCTATAGATTCAAGCATGGCACCCCTCAGGTTTAGAGGAAAAGGAAACCCCTCAGACTAAGATATATATTTGATTAACCCCTCACACATAGGTTGGTGACATATGCATGTATGATGTTGGTCCAATGTTGAGGAATAGAAACAAGTGTGACATATCAAGGAAACCTATAATGGTTTAGTAGGTGGTCTTCTTGTTAGCTACACACCTTAATAGCTTGATAGGGATAAACATGCACATGTAAACCTTATAAGTAAGGACGTTTGTGACCTTTGTTACTATCAAGAGATAGTTTTCTCCCATCCTGGGAAGGGACCCTTCTGTGGGGTGAGTACTGACTTTATTTAGATTTGAGGTAACCTAAAGAGGTCTCTCATAGGAGCTGGATGAGCTAAGTGGAGAGCACATAGTATGGGATTGAATCTATAGACCCATGTGTGACCATCTATAAGGGACATGAAGATATGTTGCCATGGAGGTAACATGGATGGGGCCAGACCGAGGTAGGTAGGTTGCCATGATCCCTATAAAAGGATGTAAGTTTGACCATGAGTGCCTAGAGAGATGATGGAGTATTGGGTAAGGATTCAAGAATGAGATGTGCTATGATGGAATCCTAAGTCTATACTGAGGTCAGGTAGGGATAAGACTAATGGGAGTAGGAGTTGTCTGATCCCTAGATGCATAAGACCATAGTGTCGGGAGGTAACAACTATCTTTATCTGAGGACCATGGGTTAGGAGATTGATCACCTTCATGAGCTCATGGGACCCAAAGGCCAAATGAGGTGGGCACTCCCTGGATGTATAAGGGAAGAGGGATGACCCCAAAAGTACCAGCACCTTACAGACCTGGAGGAGATGACTAAGGATTGTGTGACGACCCAAGTGTGTTTGGGAATAGTTTTCCAGGGATGTAAACTTGAAATCGAGATTTTCATGATGTGGAGATATGTGATGCATGTTTGAACTTAAATTGGAAAGTGTATTAGTGAGGTGTGATGCACCATCTCTACTCTTGGAATGGGGATGAACTTTGTATTTGGACTGCAGCCAAATGCTTATTTCCTCTCATTATGGGTGTGAGAGATAGGGCAAAACGCATGCCATACACTAAGGGTAAAGATGACATGAGTTGAAACATTGCTATGAAGTTCGAGGATAGGGGAAGTATCATATCTTTTGAAGAGTATGTTGAATGGATGGTTTACAAATATGAGGAGAACTAAGGTAGTCATCATTTGAGGATGTTCTTATCAAGAGTAGTATGGAATTTTAGAGTTATATAAGTTTGAGTTTGATAACCAAGATGATGAGATCAGAGTTTTCTTGACTCAGTTAGACCTAAATCCGAGATGAGGATGATGAGTGGTGTATATGAAGGTTTATGTTTTCACCCTTACCTAGAACATAAGGATGTAAGGTCATAATGGATTCTCTTAGTCGAGATGCAACTGTCTAGTTTATCCAGTAGAGAGGCTATAAGAGGTTGTTGGGTGAACCCTAAGTTCATGAGGCATATAGGGATAACACTCTAGTACCACCAGACCATTGGTTGAGTTAGTGGTTACCTGGTTAGCCAGCCTAAAGTTTGATGTGATAGAAGGATGGTTGTAAGAACCTCAGATACCCCTCTCAGGAAAGGAAGGTGGTGGAACCCATGACTAGAGCATTTTAGGCTTTCTGAGGAGTCACCTTGAGGAATTATGACATGCAGGAGATCATGATTATAAGGTCACCATATACAGTGGTACTACTAAGATAGTTAAGTTTGTGGTAGTTCTTTGAAGACCTGAGATGAATAAGCATGTAGAGTTGCATGTGACCTGTCGCCATATATGCTAGAGGGTGAACGCTGAACACCGGTAACCCAGTGAGTTGCTACGGATAGTGAAGAGTCCCCAAGAGGGAATAGGAGTAGTTCACCATAGATGTTGTGGTGATTCCCCCCTGGACTAAGAGAGGTCATGATGCAATATGGGTTATGGTAGATCGCTTTACCAAGTTGACCTAATACCTCACCTAAGAGAGAGCCTTGTCTATGTGATAGATCTGGTTAAACTATATATGAGAGAGAGACAATTCAACCACACTGTGATCTGAGTTCACAAGTTCTTGAGCATGACCTCAAGTTCACTTCCATGTGGTGGAAGTAGGTACATGAAGAACTCAATGCTAGATTGAAGTTTAGTACAACATGTCACCCCTGACTGATGGACAGTCAAGAGAGTATGATCCAAGCTTTAGAGGGTCTAATGAGAGCATGTGTACTCGTTTAGGGTGATACATGGGAGTAGTTCCTGCCCCTAGAAGAGTTTTCTCATGATGATAGCCACCATAGCCAGTATCGAGATGTAAGAAACTCTATAAGGGAGGTCGTGTCGGTCACCACTTCATTAGGATGATGTCGGTGAGAGGACCTTGTGAAGTTCAGAGAGACCACAATGTGTGTAGATGAAGTCACTTCGATCGAGTAATGGCTGAGAAAGCCCAAGGGCGACAAGAGTTGTGAGCTGATGCGAAGCATACTGACATGCAGTTCACTGTGGTAGGACATGTGTTATGGAAATCCGACCCCTCTGAGCTATAGCTGAGAAAGATGAGTCCTCGATACATGGGTCCATTTGAGATGGATTTGTGGAAATGGTTATGTTTAGCTTTACCCCTCAGGATAACACGATGTATGGTGTGTTCCATGAGTTTCACCTAGGGCACTATGTGATGCATCCTAACCATGTGCTAAGCCATGAACCTATTGAGCTTCTAGGGAGGCTAAAATATCCTCAGTCACCTACGAGGGTACGAGATACCAAGGTGAGAGAAAACTCAGATGTAAGAATATAAGATGATAAAGGTTCATTAGAAGCGCCATGGAGAGTATGAAGCCACATGGGAGCCGATGATGGACATAAGGAAGTCTTATCCTGTTTGTTTGTATGTTTGGTGGAATTTTGAGGGAAAAAATACTATAAGAGGGGAAGGATGTTACAACCCCAATTTTCGGGTTCTTTTGGGTGGCAAATGCAATTTCCCCAAATAAAGGTATGATTATATAAATTGAATGTTTGAATAGATTCCTTTGATAAATAGCCTTTTGTGTTTGAGTTTGTGAGCCTTGTTGGCTATTGGGCCCAATAACAAGAAAAAGGAAATAAAAAGGGAAAAGGAATCAATTAGTAAAAGAATAACTAAGATAATGAGAAAAGAAAGACGTGGAAGAATCTAGAAGGCTAAGAATTATCCTTCAAGGAGGGATTTGGTGACTTTAGGATTTCTTGGGTTCCAAGGAGTCCAAGTCGCAAAGATAATAGGAGAAGAAAGAGATAAAATCAAATAAAGCATTATTAAGAAGGAAAGTTGAGATAATGATGAAAATATTACAAATATGTGGAAATATGGATAATGGAATCATTATGCATGAGATTTCGACTTCACATTGTTTCTAATGGTAAAAGGAATCAAAATAAAGAAAATAAAAGATTAAGAGAGAGAAAATATGCTTAAAATATGTCTTAATAAGTGATAACTTGCTTATGAAAAAAAGTCTCTCATACTTTCTATTTGAGTCCCAAAATTGGCACATAAGTAGTTAAAGTCATTATGGACTTCCCCCTAAAATTTGGTTGAAAAAGGATGTACAGAGTGAGAGTTATGGATTTTGCAAATTATCCTAAAGATAAGTATTAAATTGAAATCAGACTAGGAAACCTTGGGCCCGGCCTAGGAAGGTGTCACGCCCAATAGCAGTTGTTGGATGACAACCGGATGATCCTAAGATCGTCTCCTACCTCGTGTGGGAAGGGAAAACCAGCGAACTGTCGGCAGTGTTTTGTCCGATCAATATCTCTATGAATCGAAACTCAGATGGTATGGGAAGCTGCCCAACAGACTCAGGAGACCATCCCGAGTTGGTCTATCCTAGGTTTTGTGAGGTTTCGTGGCCTACATGAGTGTTACCCAATCTGGGAACCATGGCTCTCGGCCGCCACCCCTAAACATATATATATGGGGTCATTGGATCCGCTTCACGGAAGAAATAGATTTGTTGAGTTTGGCCAATGGAGGCATGCGATCGCGCACTGGCAATTGCTGAAGTCGCCCCGTATCATCGCCCCTGCTGCCGAAGGATACCAGGTCAGGTAGAGCTTCACCGAGCAACTGACCCCTACCACCGCTCATCCAATTGAGGGTGCCACTGGGTCCGGCAAGGAAGGGCGGAGGTGGAGGATCTTCTACGAGTGAAGGAGGACGCTTTCTGATGGAAGTCAACACCTGAGTTGACCTTGCATGGTGCCATGTTGAGAAAGATGGGGGATTGGGGGTGGAAGATGAGTGAGTGAGAAATGACTCCCCTACCCCTGGCGACTGTGAAGAGGATCAAGGGTAAAAGTGTAATCAACCACTTGGGCTAGTGCCTTGCTCATGTGAAGTAGGTCGGCTGCTTGGCCAGAGCCGATTGGATGAGCTTAATCCGCATGGATAATAAGGTAAGTCTCAATTGGTCGACGTGTTGTCTTCTTATTGGCTAAAAAGTAATTAACTTGCAAAAATTGTAGTAAAGATTGGTAACTCTGATTGAGACAAATTATATATGAAAATTTATTAGGAGAACGTGAGGAATCCAATAAAAATAATTTTAAAGCCTAAATACGTTTCTAATTGCAAATATACCTTAAGTTAACCATGTTATGCATTAAACTATGTCGAAACCCTAATTATGTTTGGAAATCAGATTTAATATCTTAATTAGGTTATTTTGAGATATAGTAACCTGTTGAGAATAAGAGCAAGATTTGAATCTGATTTGGATGATAATATGCTTGTTATAGGGTTTTTACACATGAATATGTCATAATGCACATAAGAACCCTAATTTAGGGTAAAAGGTGATTAACATGATTAATTTGAGATTCCTTGAAATAGTGTAATTATGAGTTGATCCTAAGCCTGTTGGGAAGGATTTAACAAGTTAGTTAGGGTTTGTGATTAGTTTTGCTATTTTAGGTTTTATAGTGTCAATAATG
Source organism: Alisma plantago-aquatica (assembly GCA_963693085.1). NCBI lineage: Eukaryota > Viridiplantae > Streptophyta > Magnoliopsida > Alismatales > Alismataceae > Alisma > Alisma plantago-aquatica. Next base: position 422,746,737 of record OY856414.1, on the reverse strand, counting down.
AAGATGAACCCTAATGAAACCCTAAAAGGGGTAGGAAACCCTAGGAAGCGAGTTCAAAATGAATAGATTCTGATAAAGTGAATCATATATAGATTATATGTATGTTTCAGGATTCTTGCTTGCATGTGTGGATTGAAATGCTTGCTTGGACACTTTCTTGCTTGGATATGCTGAACAGGTATGTGGTTACTTATGAATAATCGCCTTTAGTTTCATGACATTTCTCAGATGTTTTTATCAAGTGATTGCAACCTAAACTATTTGATGTTCAATTATGCAATCCAATAAAGTCCCTATGAATATCATAATTTATTATGTATGTGTATTCTCAAACCTACATGCCACCCTGATGTACATTGCAAGACCAAGCCCCAGAGAGAAGGTCTAATTTGGTCAAGCCCTAGAGGGAAGACCATTGGGCACGTCGAGAGGTGACCCCAGGCACCAAGATCAGGATGGAGAAGGTGGTCTTATGTCCCTTGCAAGGACAAAACTATAAGAGAGGGTAATCCAGGGTTTAGGGAAAAAGCGGTTGAGAAGTCACATTGAAAGCATAATTTGTATTGTTAAGCAATTATTTTTGATAATTAGGTTGTTAGAAACTACTTGTTGAATTGTGATTGTCCCCCACATACCAGTATAGCAATATACTGACTGATGTTTTGTTTGTCGGTATTTTAGGTACAATTCTGAAAATGGACAAACAGTAAATCAGAATTTGTAAAGATACAATTAAATTGTTCATGGAGGATTAGTCAGATAGACTTTTTTTGTGGATAGAAGTCCAGAATCCGAATTTTATAAGGTATGCAAAAAAAATTATTTTATTCCAGCTTTTCATTTTAGTATTAGTAGAATTTGATAATTATTTTTGATTAAATGTCAAACCATGGATCCTGAAATATTGGGATAGCGTCTCCGACCTCTTGGTCTCCCTTGATTGGGGGTTACCAGGAGGTAGGGTTGTTACATTAATTCTCATGTAAAGTTTGTTCATGTGATTGAATGCGAGAAAACAAATAGTTTGAAAAAAAAAAGTTGGGAGTGAACTTTGTATTAAGTATAATACTCAAAGGTATGCCCTAATCTCATGATTAGTGGTAATTGTGGGATGTGGGTGAAACAACTTGGTATCAGAGCTTAGGATGAGTCGTCAAGGACAATTAGGATAGAAAGTCAAAGTTATAAGTGTGGCAGTTAAGAGGTGGTGTGTGAATAGCTTTGGGAAGTCTGGGTATTTGGATACCCTGGCTCGGTATTTGGAAACCTAGGTTGACCAATATCAAACTACTTTGTCTATTCTTCTCTGAATGCCCTAGCCAGGCATGTAGTGGGAGGATGGGCTAGAGAGAAACCCTAGAAATATTAGGGTTAGAAGACTAGAAAGAAACAAATGAATTGAGCATAAGAATTGAATGTGATGTAACTCTTGTTTTATATTGTTTTTCTTTGATTGGATATCAATGGAAATGATCTTATATGTTTGAATTCAAATATTTAGTTTTCAGAAATATATGGGGTCCTTTAAGATTCTTGTACACTATGAAGTTAATTATATTATTGTTTACATTCTTTGTATCAACTAGACCAAAGTTTATCTTTAAATGAGTTTACCATGAGTGGATATTCTTTCTATATGTTTGAGATATATAGAAGTCGGTTAATCCTGAGTAGCTCTTGGCTTCAAGACTATAGATTCGGGTTGTTCCAGCTGGCAAGATGCATTACTGGGATCTAATGAGTCCTATTAACAATATAATAAGTATAGACTCTAGATAAATTAAACCCACATTATAGTGAGAATGTACATACACTAAGATGTTGAAACATATGGGACAAATTGGAATAACTAAGAATCAGTTGGAACTTATCTATGATATCCATCTTTGGGCCTCATATGAGAAACTCTTAATTGGGAATAAAATAACACGAAACAAGGTTCAGATTAAGTTTAATGATTAGTATTATATGAACTCTAGATATGAAATATGGAGAAGATATTAGAAAAGTATGTAAGGGCCAAGATAGTAAGAATCAATTATGAGGAATGGATCATATAATTGTGTAAAATTCTTTTATGTACTCCAAAGTAAAGGGAAAATAGAAGAAAAAAGTTGAGCACACAATAAGTACATACAAGTGAAGAGTCTTCAGAAGAGTGAAAATGAAGAGAACTAGATAAACATGTAAATTATAAGACTAGGATAAGAAACTCAGATGAAACAAAAGAGAAGTGATGGAAATGATGACTTTGATAAACGAATGAGGGTTACATGATACATTTGAGAGCATGGAATATGTATGTCTATTATGAAGTTTAACACATTCATCCCTATTGCCTCTCGAGTCTAAGTATGTATAGAACAATAAACTAGTTTCAAAAAGAAGAACAAAAGTGTAGCTAAACAAATGAATAAATCATGCAAAGGTAGACTATATTCAGGAAAGAAAAACTTGATTGAAAGAGACACTAAGTTTGACACCTACATGATCTGTTTGATTTAAAATGAAGGATATGTAATGTATTAAACATGAGGTGAAACTAGTATGGAGATTATTGATTTAGAATTTCAACTTGTGATGGAGTGGACTTTTGGAATCCTAAAATTTCCAATGAAGTAAGTGAAGTCATGCATGTTGAGCTATTTTGAGAATCCCAAGTGTTTTAGTAAAGTTGGAGTTTGACCTCAATGTTGGCAAGAAGGTAGCTTAGGATGTTATGGGCCTAAATCTAAACTTTCATGTTCAAATGAGGTTCCTATTAAAAGATATATATGTTTGAATATTGATGAATTAACGTTTAGATTTACGATTGATGGATATAGTTCTCAGTAATTTTTATAAATTAGGCTATGATACTGTGGTCGGCTCTATCGCTCAGGTACATGCGCAATGAGGCCTTCTTTAAGTAGCCATGGATGAGGTTTTGTTGAGCACTTATGAGGACCCTTAGATAGAATTGATTGGCTGAGGAGTTAGGGAGTTGTCTTCATCGCAGTGGTTACAATGAGAAAAGGTGCCAACTTCGTTCGCTTCCCACTTCCAGGTCGTGGCCTGAGGAAGAGAGAGTGGTGAGTGGTTTCCTTTGACTTAGGGTCCCCCGTACAAAGCATATGCAGGACTAGAAAGAGAGAACGAGACCACGTGCCTCGTCAAGAGCTGTAGTTCAAGGTCTCACGAGACAACTGCATCATACCTCTAGCCAACCTCTCCATCAGCTGTCACAGGGAGAGGATGAGAGCACTGATGAGTTTTCTGTGTGTCAGTAGTCATGAGTGATTTGCAACATCCGATCACGGATAGGAGACGGAGGTTGAGGAGCGCAAGACTCCTTGCCTTCATTCTGGCATGAGGCGGCGCTCAAGCCCACAGCGTCAGGCGTGAGGTGAGGCATCCTCACTGGAGGAGAGTCATGCAGTTACGGCTCTGCGATGCAAAGAGGCCGTGGAGGTCCAGGAGGAGGAGATCGCAATAGAGTGCTGGACAGTGGTTTGAGAGCAGGCAGAGGTGGCAGGTTCGCACACACCCAGAACAAAGAACACAAGCAGGCGTCAGAAGTGCTGATGAGGTGATCTGGAGGTGTCGACTAGATTGTGAGTATAGGAGGAGGATCTAGGGTGACTGATCGCCACTAGAGAACGTCCCCACAATGGCAGCTTGGGCGTAAGATCACCCACACTTTCGACGTAGCACATAGACAGTGAGAGTCCCACAATAGATGTTGAGAGGTGCGGCAAGGAGAAGCAGCACCTAGGCAAGGAACGAGGCTGGCAAAATAAGGAAGGATTAGAAGAAACACCATGAGGAGGAGGAGAGTGATGCCCTTTGCTCACTAAAGCAAGCCCGAAAGCGGCGACATGCGTTGCGATGGGGGAGACGATGCACAGAGGTGCCAGGCGGAGACCGTGCGATGGGGGTTTGTCTCACACGGAACCCAGGACGCGAGAGAAAGAAGGGCAGGATTAGTTTTGTAGCCTTGAACCGGGTCCCAACAGAAGGGAGGAGCAGCATCTACCCTCCAAGCCACGTGGCGGATCCCCATTGGCCATTCAAGGTAAATCTTCAGTTAATTCCCAGTTCTTCAATACATCTTAGAAAATAGCTCGCTTATCATAAAAATACAAGTAATATACCAAAATGCTCAGAAAAATAAGTAGAACGCAATGAAAGCATAATATCAGTCTTTTGAAGCTTAAATATTAGTGATATCATGTAAGATGTGTAATGCTTATTTCATGGATAATAAATATGAAATGATGATATAAAATTATGGAAAAATATCAGTAACTCCATAATAATGTTTTTAATGCACCTGATGATAGTGATGATCAGGTTGATATACAAAATCATGTAATTTTCTTAATATGACTAATTAGGGCTAATAACACTAAAGATAATGTGGAAAATATATACATTCTTAATAAATGATGAGATTTACGGGAAACCCTCATATCTGTAAATGGAAGATAATATGTAAATATGAGATCAGTTTTGTACACAAAAACCTTGTTATATGAAGATGAACCTTAATACATGAGTTGTTACCCTAATTTGAATAATGTATATAAACTAGGGTTAATATGTGCACAAAAATATATGGAACCTTAGTTTTAATTATGACATCAGTGAGATAATCAGAAGATAAGACAAGTAATGATGCAAATATCTTAAAGATCTAAGTGAACCCTAAAATGAACATGACTAGGGTTGAGATGATGAGAACCTGATGATAGTATATGATCTTATCTTAATAAAGTTTGACCAAGGATATAGTTGATATCAGGGATATCTGATGATTAGGTTTGTTCTTGATCTAAGGTACGCCATTACCTCTTACTTGGCTTATTATACAATATGCTTGTGTTATATGTGTACTAGAATACTTGGCATATGATATTGGATGAGTGATTGTTTTTGTATGATATCTTGCTTGATTTTCCATATTTATGGCTATGAACACATGAAACATAATATATCTATTCCATTATATGAAAGCACTATATCTCTTTGGTAAGCATAGTGCTAGTGAGTGATCTATCTCTTTGGTAAGCAGATCACATGTACACTGATCTATCTCTTTGGTAAGCAGATCATGAGGCCTAGATGCATCTATCCCATTGGTAGGTAGATGCACAAGCATATAATGGAAAATGAGCTTAAAATATGTGTTCTCTTTTGTTAATGAATACCTTTGTGCAAGTATATGTTTTGCTTATATTTGTTTAATGCTGCCAAGTATTAGTTTTATCTTATTGCCAAGATATGATGAGAGGTAAACAAAAGACACGTAGGCGTACTCAGTATAATATTCTTGAATATTGTGCTGATGTGTACTGCATGTAATCTTTTGTTTAGGTTGTGGACATATGATCTTGAAGATCCAGGATAATGAGAGTTGTGTGGTGAGCTGATGTATAGGTGGACCTATTGTCTTAAGATCCTATTGTTTAGATGTAGTACATGTATATGTATAAGTTTACCTTTCGATGTCTAATATAAAATGTTGTAACAATTCATGTTGTAATTATATGTTGAATGGTGAACATGTGTGTATGGTTTTATTATTGTTCATGTACATGTGCTACTATATTTCCTTCTGACTTCCTCTGATTTTCTTCTTCTTAGCCTAGTGTGGGGTGTTTAAATTGGAGTTCTCATTGAGGTGAGGTTTCAATTTGGACATCACACATCAGATTAAGTTTTCAAAAATCAGGGGACGCACAGGTGGTATCAGAGCATGAACAATAGCAAAGCCTGACATTTGCTCATTATGCAACTCAAACTAAAGAAAACCTTGAACTTAATAATCTTTAGGGTTAGATTAGTTGTCTTTTAGAGACTAGATCTGACCTATCCTCTAGGTTAACACCTAGATGTCCGAGAACAAGGTCTAGACTGGTGCTTGTTGTGTAGTAAGTCCTTAGATGTCATTCTTTCCTTGTAGTGCAGCGGTATGAGACGTTGCACTATTTGGAAATGACGTGCATCAAGGGAAGAGAAACCCTATATATATGGCGCTTGTTGTCTAGAGTAGCTACACTAGTCTACCCCTTGTTCTCACCCTTTTCACTAGTTTTCATGACACTGTACTCTCTACTATGTGTGGGATACTCGTTTTCAGGATTTGGTTTTTGATTCCAAACGGATCGAACCTCGATAGTTTTCTTTGACGCTTGTTTTATCAGAGAAAAACTATATAATATTTTATTATATATATGTATTACAAAAATGTGTCCCCACACATGTACGAGTAGGACGTGGTCATGCAACCTAAGTGAAAGTGAATGACATCAGTCTAGAAGAGAGAGTAGTTCTAGATTAGATGTCTAGAGCCTTGTTAGAATATATGATAGTTGGAATAGATGAAATAAGTTTTGATGATATGATGTAAGTTTGATAGAGACGATATAAGACGGTTTATGATGATATATGTTTGTCTTTGAGGACTTAAGTTCAGATTTGAGGTTTTGAGATAAGTTTTTATGATGCAAGTATGAATTCTTTTATGAGATAAGATATGTTAAGTTAAGACAAGGTTTAGGGTCAGCATGAGCCTCAAGATCTTTTATGAAGGAGGACCTCTAGTGTTAGGACCGGTTTTAGGGTTAACTCCAGAGAGAGTGAGACCCCAGAGGGAGAAGGTTAGAGAACCTAAACTCTAAGATATGAGAATTCTGAGATATGTGATATGATATGTCCTAAACTAGACTACTCCTGAGTGATTGAGATGAGTTGCTTTATGCATATGATTCTTGTAGTTTCTTGAACCCTAGATGTCCTTGGGAGGACCAAACCCTAGAGATAGAGATAGGCCTGTTATATGTGTACAAGTGAAAAGGTATATGAGTACCTTCCATCTGGGTGAGGGAGAGAGAGTCCCAAGACCCTTGAGGAGGTAACTATGTTTCAGTTTCTATGAAGCCTCATGCTTGGGCTGGCGGTTTCCCACATAGGAATCTAGTGATGTATATAAGAGAGTTTTGTGTAAGCATGTTTCAGGGGTAGAAGACCTATGAAGAGTATGACATGGCATGTTTGGTTGGTGCTTATGTGGCTACATCTTATAAAGCAATCACTAGTGCCAATGAGGTATACCTGAGAACCCTAGACTAAGAGAGGAAACATAAAGTTTGTATATGAGATACTCATTGAGTTGAGTTAGCTCAGAGAGACTGAGCATGACACTACCCTCACGGTATGGGTCTGGATAACCTTAGTTGGACTAGAATAAGTTTTGATATATGTTTGATTAGCCACTCACATAAGTTTGTTTAGCACAACCATGATAGAATATATGTGAGAGTATGATCTAATACGAGAGGTGATATATTAAAATGATATGATGGAAACCTAGAGATGGTTTAATAGATATCAAAGTATATATGGTTAACCATATACATGAATAGTGATGATAATGTTATATTGGTGGTTAATCTTTTGATGAAATAAGATCATATGAATGAAACATGTTACACAAGGTGTTAATATTAGTGCTTAACAAAGATGAAAAATATTGTTTGACAGTTAGTACAACGTGACGAATATAACACCTTGATATGATCTAGATGGATAATGCGGGTTAGCTATAGTTAACTCCCTCCTAAAAGGCATATGTTAATGTTGAATATGTTTTAACAAATTAGCTCAATAAAACGTTGATGAAACCTTAGTATGATGGGTTAACTTGGGTTAAATCCTTTGGAACATGATAATATGATGTGGAAACCCTAATGCACGGGTTAAGATAAGGATGCAACCCTGATATATGAGATATGTCATGACATAACCTAAGTTTTTTAAACCTTGAGTTTAACCTTGAATGGAGTGTTTGTGCACCAAGATGGTTGTAAAACCCCCCTAATAGTGCTTTGGATACATGGTTCTAGGTAACCTTTGCAGATATGTTACACATATAATGGTGCCTACATGTGGATGAGAGCAAGATAAGGTTTTCCCTAGAAGTATGAGTATGGTTTACTTTTGAGGACGAAAGTCCTTTCAAGATGTATATGATGTGACAAAGTGGGTTTTCTGGCTTAATTCCGAGGACAGAATTTCTTTAAGGTGTGTAGGATGTGATGGAGTGGACTTTTGGAATCCTAAAATGTCCAATGAGGCAAGTGAAGTCATGCATGTTGAGCTATTTTGAGAATCCCAAGTGTTTTAGTAAAGTTGGAGTTTGACCTCAATGTTGGAAAGAAGGTATCTTAGGATGTTATGGGCCTAAATCTAAACTTTCATGTTCAAATGAGGTTCCTATTAAAAGATATATATGTTTGAATATTGATGAATTAACGTTTAGATTTACGATTGATGGATATAGTTCTCAGTCATTTTTATAAATTAGGCTTTGATACTGCGGTCGGCTCTGCCGCTCAGGTACATGCGCAATGAGGCCTTGTTTAAGTAGCCACGGATCAGGTTTTGTTGAGCACTTATCAGGACCCTTAGATAGAATTGAATGGATGAGGAGTTAGGGAGTTGTCTTCATCACAGTGGTTACAATGAGCAAAGGCGCCAACTTCATTCGCTTCCCACTTCCAGGTCGTGGCCTGAGGAAGCGAGAGTGGTGAGTGGTTTCCTTTGACTTAGGGTCCCTTGTTCAAAGCATATGCAGGACTAGAAAGAGAGAACGAGACCACTTTCCTCGTCAAGGGTTGTAGTTCAAGGTCTCATGAGACAACTGCATCATACCTCTAGCCAACCTCTCCATCGAATGTCACATGGAGAGGATGAGAGCACTAATGAGTTTTCTATGCGTCAGCAGTCATGAGTGATTTGCAACATCCGACCACGGATAGGAGAATGAGGTTGAGGAGTACAAGACTCCTTGCTATCATTCTGGCATGAGGCGGCACTCAAGCCCGCAACGTCAGGCATGAGGTGAGGCATCCTCACTGGAGGAGAGTCGTGCGGATATGACTCTGTGATGCAGAGAGGCCGTGGAGGTCCAGGAGGAGGAGATCACAACACAGTGTTGGCCAGTGGTTTGAGAGTAGGTAGAGGCGGCAGGCTCGCGCACGCCCAGAACGAAGAACGCAGGCAGGCGTCGGAAGTGCTGGTGAGGTGATTTGGAGGCATCGACTAGATTATGAGTATAGGAGGAGGATCTAGGGTGATTGATCGCCACTAGAGAACGTCCCCACAATGGCGGCTTGGGCGTAAGATCGCCCACACTTTCGTGCAGCGCACAGACTGTGAGAGTCCTGTAATAGATGTTGAGAGGTGCGGTAAGGAGAAGCAGCACCTAGGCAAGGAACGAGGCCAGCAAAATCAGGAAGGATTAGAAGAAACACCACGAGGAGGAGGAGAGTGACGCCCTTTGCTCCCTAAAGCAAGCCCGACAGCGGCGATATGTGTTGTGATGGGGGAGACGATGCACAAAGGCGCCAGGCGGAGACCGTGCGAAGGGGGTTTGTCTCACGCGGAACCCAGGATGTGACAGAAAGAAAGGCAAGACTGGTTTTGCAGCCATGAACTAGGTCCTAGCTAAAGGGACGAGCAGCGTCTACCCTCCAAGCCACGTGGCGGATCCCCATTGGCCATTCAAGGTAAATCTTCAGTTAATTCCCAGTTCTTCAATAAATCTTAGAAAATAGCTCGCTTATCATAAAAATACAAGTAATATACTGAAATGCTCAGAAAAATGAGTAGAACGCAATGAAAGCATAATATCAGTTTTTTGAAGCTTAAATAATAGTGATATCATGTAAGATGTGTAATGCTTATTTCATGGATAATAAATATCAAATGATGATATAAAATTATGGAAAAATATTAGTAACTCCATAATAATGTTTTTAATGCACCTGATGATAGTGATGATCAAGTTGATATACGAAATCATGTAATTTTCTTAATATGACTAATTAGGGCTAATAACACTAAAGATAATGTGGAAAATATATACATTCTTAATAAATGATGAGATTTACAGGAAACCCTCATATCTGTAAATGGAAGATAATATGTAAATATGAGATCAGTTTTGTACACAAAAACCTTATTATATGAAGATGACCCTTAATACATGAGTTGTTACCCTAATTTGAATAATGTATATAAACTAGGGTTAATATGTGCACAAAAATATATGGAACCTTAGTTTTAATTATGACATCAATGATATAATTAGAAGATAAGACAAGTAATGATGCACATATCTTAAAGATCTAAGTGAATCCTAAAATGAACATGACTAGGGTTGAGATGATGAGAACCTGATGATAGTATATGATCTTATCTTAATCAGGTTTGACCAAGGATATAGTTGATATCAGGGATATCTGATGATTTGGTTTGTTCTTGATCTAAGGTACGCCATTACCTCTTACTTGGCTTATTATACAATATGCTTGTGTTATATGTGTACTAGAATACTTGGCATATGATATTGGATGAGTGATTGTTTTTGTATGATATCTTGCTTGATTTTCCATATTTATGGCTATGAACACATGAAACATAATATATCTATTCCATTATATGAAAGCACTATATCTCTTTGGTAAGCATAGTGCTAGTGAGTGATATATCTCTTTTGTAAGCATATCACATGTACAATGATCAATCTCTTTGGTAAGCAGATCATGAGGCTTGGATGCATCTATCCCATTGGTAGGTAGATGCAAAAACATATAATGGAAAATGAGCTTAAAATATGTGTTCTCTTTTGTTAATGAATACCTTTTTGTAAGTATATGCTTTTCTTATATTTGTTTAATGCTGCCAAGTATTAGTTTTATCTTTTTGCCAAGATATGATGAGAGGTAAATAAAATACATGTAGGCGTATGCAGTACAATATTCTTGAATATTGTGCTGACGTGTACCACATGTAATCTTTTGTTTAGGTTGTGCACATGTGATCTTGAAAATCCAGGATAATGAGAGTTGTGTGGCGAGCTGATGTACAGGTGGACATGTTGTCTTAAGATCCTATTGTTTAGATGTAGTACATGCATATGTATAAGTTTACCTTTCAATGTGTAATATCAAATGTTGTAACAATTCATGTTGTAATTATATGTTGAATGGTGAACATGTGTGTATGGTTTTATTATTGTTCATGTACATGTGCTACTGTGTTTCCTTCTGACTTCCTCTGATTTTCTTCTTCTTAGCCAAGTGTGGGGTGTTTAAATTGGAGTTCTCACTGAGGTGAGGTTTCAATTTGGACGTCACACATCAGATTAAGTTTTGGAAAATTAGGGGATGTCACACAACTTCACATTAGTAAAAGGATAAAAAGAAATATATACAACATGGAATCCATTATCATACACATGAATAGGCAATGCAATCATAAGATAAAAGTAGAAGTTAAAGATGAAAGGTGGAAGAGTAGTGTATGGTAAGAGGAATATGGAAAGTAAGAAAGGGTTTTACATATGATGGAATAATATAGATTATAAAAGAAAGAGGTTGTGAGATTTAATAAAGTGCTAATTAGTCAAGTACCCTCGTTGATAACTAATTAAACCTACATATGAGAAATGTGTTAAGAGAATGTTTGAAGATAAGAATTCTAAGTCTCAGATTCATCTTCTCTGTTATATCTTCCTTAATGAGAGCGATGTGGGAATGAAGTGATAAGAAAATGAATCATATATGATGCATAACCACCATTGTAGAAACATCTATCGAGTGTATTAATGATACATAATATGATGATGAAACCCTAGTAGAGTAAATCAAGAAAGTAATCTATATGAATGGTCAAGTAAGAGAAAGGAAATTCAAGTGATAAGATAAGGAATACTTTAGTAAAACTTTTGAGATCCAAAGTTTGAATTTCAAATTAAGGAATTAAAGTCATATTACAATAATCTAATGTTACTGATAAGAACCAAACCCTAGAATGTTTATAGTTGTAGTAGTTCAAGGGATGTCACTAGTGATTTGACCTTGAATACTAGCATCTCTGTAAAATAAGATCAAGAGATTAGCACTATGAGAACTAAATTACCACTGATAGTAATCCACGATATAAAGGTAGAAAATCTGAAAGGTAGATAAACGATATGGGAATGATTCAGAGAAAATGGTAAGAAATAAATTTGAAATGTAATAAGTCGGTTTTGAACAAAAGGTGAAATACAACATCAGGAAAGTGAGATATGAAATAAATTCTTGCAGTGATAGGTAGAATGATGAATAATCTATTTGAATGTTTCAATGTTAGGGATGTTTATTCTAGATGATCAAAATGAGAAGGATAAGTAAGAAGAAGTTGTAATGCATAAGAAGAGAAAATTAGATAAAACAAATGGCTTTCAATAATTTGTGAATTTGTTTTAAAGAAATATAGTTTGTTGAAGGCATATCTAGGGATGAAAATTTGTTTTACATATGATTTCACTTGTACACGTGCAAGCAATATGTTAATTAAAGGTGTCTAATAGTTTTAGTCATTCATATCAGTTATCCAGCTTAGTATTGCACAATTGTTGTTGAATCTAGTCTTCCAATTGATGATTGCTTTTCTATTTGAGTAGCATAATAGTAAAATTCAAAACAATATGATGAACTCTCTTTTGTGACTCAGAGGTAATACAAAACAATAGTACATATTAAGTCATATGAATTGAGATAGTTGAAAAACATTATCAATGTTGAGGTAACACCTCAAGAGTATCAAAATATTGAACTTATTTATCTTTCTCTTTCCTATGATTTATTGTGGCATAGAGAATTATTTGTTTATTATTGAGGAGGCTCTCTTAAAAATCTATTGTGATTAGAATAGAAACAAATGACTCAATGTTGAAAATAAAATTCTAGACCGTAGAATTTGAAAGCTTAAAAAGAGAGACATACCCCTAGTAAAGGTTCCATGGAGGAATCATGGTGTAGAAGAAGCTACTTGGGAAGTGGATCAGAGATGTTTACCAAGTATATTTTCCTATTTTATAAATTTCTAGATGAAATTTTTATTAGAGGGGGAGAATTGTTACAACCCGTTCCTAGCTTTGCTGGTAATTCTAGAGATTTAAGATAATCTTAATGATTGTCATGCTTTTATTAGTAATATTTTATCTTATGATTTATCTTAACTTTGGTAACCTTTAATACTTATTTGGATAACTCATAATCATGACTTCATCATTCGATAAACATCTGAGTTGGAGTTAATATAGCATTAACCCATACATGTATGCATGAAGAGATTTAATGACATTGGAGGAAATAATTAATAACTAATTTTTTATTTGAGAATATTATAAAAATAATAATTTAATATTGTATATAATTCAATTATGAATCCGAAAAAAAGAATGAACCAAATCAGAGTTAAAATTAGAGAGTTATGTACTTTTTAGTAAACATGTATAGACTGTCGCGACCGCGACGTTGTGTCGTGACCGCGACGGATGCCGCCCAGGACAACTAATCATAAAATGATCATATCTTCGGCTAAATTTATCCATTTTCAGTGAAACAAAGTGTGTTAGGATCATAACTCGATCCCCTATCATCTCAGACTCTTTTCTCAATGAGAAGACAACCTAAAAGGTGATTTATGGAGTAATTATTGGAGAAGAGTGTGAGGAACATCGGAAATCCAAAGGGGTTGCCATAGATTCGATTTTGTAAATAGTTTTAACCATTGGTTCTTTATTCTCTTCATTTCCCCATGCTTGGAATCCCTAGTCTAACAAATATGAGGTCTGGGATAACCTTTGATCTTCATCGTCTACCTACAACAAACCTTCTTTAGTGTTGAAAGGAAGAAGAAACTGTTGATGTGTTAGGGTCTTGATATGGATTCAAGATTTTTAGAGATGCGCTACGTTTTTAAGGGGTTTGCACACCTTAGGGTTAGTAGGTACTTCCTTTAAACAGTAAATTGCATGAAAATGAATTAAATCATCAATAATTTTCAATTGATTAGTATGCGAGTACAAACCTAAGTTGCCTGTTCGATCTAGCTTTTTCAAGATGATATGAAATGGATTATTTCTCTATTGTGATGAATTTTAGATGATGAAATCACATTAGAAATGGTTAAAATCTATCTAAATGAGAATTCTTAAAGTAATTGTAGAGGTTATATGAATACACTAAAATTTAGGATTTTCGGCTATGATTGAATTTTTTGTATAATTAAATAAAGAAATTTGTCTATCTGAATATCATTGATTATGAATGATTATTTATCTAAATGCATAGTACATACATGCTAGATACTATCTTGAATTTCTTATGATGTGAATAGTGTTTTCTTAATATCTTAGTAAAGAGGTTGAAACCCTAGATGAGTGGAAAGTTGGAAATTTGCGAATAGATATTGTGAATTCCATTTGAAGTGCTTTTCTTGACATCATAGACTTTATTTATTCAATGTTATTGTTGATGCATGATATCTCAGTGAATGGTGTGGAAATCCTAATTTAGCTCAATTTGAGTTTTCATACATATGTTGATAGTATACAACTTGTTGATAGCAATCTTTATTTAGGGAATGTTGATGACACATTAAATCCTTATGTGAGTCATGTGATAAGTGAATGAGGTAAATGAAACCCTAAGGATAGGGTGTTCAATGAATCAGGTATTGTGATATCAATGTTCTCAGTATGAGATGTGGTGATACTTAATAGTTCAGTTATGGTAAATGTTATCATATGATCTATGAAATGAACAATTTACAAAGATAAACTAGGATATGTTGATGTGATGATTGAAGAGTGAATTAGACATTTAGATTCCTTGAACAATGTACAATCCTCATAGGATGAGGCCTGCACTGTGGGGAGGAAATAGTTTCCTGACTGGAGGTAGTCTAGATTGAGGTATGATGGAGTTACTAGTAGTGTATGGGGGTCTTGACTAGTAGGACAGACTCCTTATAATTGTGTGGTACCCAACACCAACCAGGAATGCCAATGGTACCTATGTTACATGTTGTAGTGATCAGTGGTCACTAAGTCCACTGATGCACATTAAGCATGAGGGCTTTGACTCGCCACCTGAGTACCCGGGTTGATAGGTGGAGTCTGAGATATCCGACTACTCCCATTAGCCGCTCAGAGGCAGACGTGTCGAGGCCCGCTGCAGATGGGGTCTTACTTGAGAAATAGGCTTAGGAACCTAAGCATGCTTCCAAGCCTTTTATAGTGAGATCATAGCTTGTTGTGATTCTTTCACAGTTGTGGTACACCACATGTGGGTTCAGGGCATATTAAGATGAATGAGAGGTTGAACAAGTGTGTGCAATTATTTAGTCATTCTTTGTATGTCTTTGAATTATTAGTTCTCTTTATGACCAATAAAGCATGTTCATATATTGATTCACTCTTGTCGATATCTAGACTATCCTGCCATATTTATGTTTGTGAATGATTAGTCTCTTTAATTCTTATAGTTGTTATAATTAATATCAATTGCTCGACTATATTTTAAATTATATAAGTGCTTTTAATTGTTTCTATGAAGTACTCATTCACTGAGTGAGAAGTAGAAATCGAATTCAATAACAAAGATTAAGGGTTAAAGTTATATAACCCTCCTTCAAATCTGACCCAAGCTCCAAGCTTCATGGCTCCAATGGTGGTTGAAGCTGTAGCAATCTCCCAAGGTCGTTTCTCAAGCTTTTGGAGTGAAAGGATCGGCTAGGGTTGAAGATGGAGTGAAGAAATGAAGAAATCATGTATTGTTTTATGATTTTCACCATGAAATCATGAAGAACGAAGAACAAAGGCTTACCAACAGGTTGGGGACGTGATACCTGCTGTCCTTAGCCTTCTTGGTCGGTTTTGCAAGCAAGGGGAAGAAAAGGAATCGAAAAAGACCCTTAGGTGGTTTGCAAAAGGCTCTTTTATAAGAAATTGGTGAAAGAGAAAATGTTTAATTAAAATTCAATTAATTCCAAAAATAGTACCACCTCTTCCTCCTTGGTTTGCTTGCATGCAAAGGCAACTCAAAGCCACCGAACTCCCTTCCATTATCCATGGATTAAGGGAAAAGAAAATAAGCACCTTAATCCATTATAATATTAATATATATTTTTGAGTGGGAATTCTTTTCCTTATAAGGTTAGTGGAATTTCACCTCCTTAAGATATTTTTGGCCCTTGAAAAACCTCAAGGACGTCCAAACACACACATCTGAATTCCAACAAATTAAGTTTGGTTGAAGGCACTTGAATTATTTTATTTATTTTTGCATTAATATATCCATTATGCTTAAATCTTGATTATTTTAATATCAAGATTCTCTCTCCTTAAACTTAATTCAAATGAGGTGCCCCTCTTATTTTCTTTGCTCCACATGATGCCAAGAAACATTATGAACCTTATTGAAGTGGTAATTTACATATTGCACCCTAGGTTTTGGGTAAATTGCACATTACACCAAAACTAGGTTTTCATGCACCAACATTACTTTATCAACTCTTTCTTGGAAATCAGGCTATCACAAGCCATACCTCTGCATCATCTTCACTCTCGTGATGTTTCAACACATGAGGAATATATTATCATGCAAAATTTGCAAATAGACCCCTTAACTTGGGTAATTTTCACTTTAGTCCAAAACAAGAAAAATATTGATTTCAACAATATTAAAAAAGGACTAAAATGTAATATAATTCCCTCTTGAGCCCTAATTATTTTTCAAAGACAAAAGCATGCATATAGTCACTCTCATTATGCAAAGCACCTAGGGTTACTTCATAACCTAGGTCAGGGATGTTACATATACAATTTCCTATTATTGATCATGTCATCAAGATCTATTAAACCTAGCTCGCTTCCTAGGGTTTCTAGTCCACTTTTAGGGTTTCCATTGCAATTAGGGTTTCACTTCATTTATAATATTTTTTTAGCTTTCAAAAAAACTATCCATTAAGTCTATTATGCCCCTATTACATTAAAACTACCATTTTTATCCTTTTAATTCATGATAAGATCATTAGGCTCATTTATCATCAATTCATAGTTCATTATGGTCTAATTCACATATGAACTCTTTTTCTCATTAATTCCACCTTTATCCATTAGAAAACCCTAATTTCCATATTAAGTAATTTTTATACTTAAAAACATCATATCTCAGATTTATTCATGAATTTGAGAAATTAAAGTCATTAAGAGTAACAATTACCATCATTAGGGTTTCAAGGCCCATTAAAGCATATTTATGCACATGAAACTCTAAATTAAACCAATTACATGCAAAGTTCATCTTTTTTGTTCTTAATGCACCTTTTTACAATTAATAGGTTAATAATAACTTTAATCATCCATTAAACCCTACTAAATACATTAATCATCTCAAAATAGGGTTTCTTATTCATTAATTCATTAAAGTTGATAACCTCCATTACTTTTCGAATTGCAATCAGAAAAAGGCTTCAATTATATTTTTATTGCATTTCTCGTGTTCTTCTGATCAATTTATTGAATTAGTTGTTATTATTGCAACAACTTTGCTTGATTGATGGAGTTGCCATGGAAATGGCAGTAGATTTCGTGAGTCTAAAGGTTGAAGACGATAACCTGTTCATAAGCACACACCTTAATCAAAGAACAACAGCAAAGGGTCTTGGACTTTTGGTCCAAACGGTTTTGCAAACCGTTTGGTAAAGTTGGATCCCAAACCATTTGGTTTGGTTGACCATTTGGTATAGTTGACCGTTTGGACTCCAAACTACATGGCATGGTTGACCGTTTGGTATAGTTGATCGTTTGGGGTCTGAACTTAATCATAGGTCGGATGATGATCCAATGGACTCAATTGAGTGATCCAAGGTGTGCACGATCCTTCAAGTTGTAACCCTAAGCAAGTTGATTGATGAAACCCTTGATTGGTCCTAATGATTTCAAGACTTTTTGGGGCAAACGGTCTTGAGAATGTTTGATCCCAAACGGTCTTGAAACCGTTTGCGACCAAACGGTTTCAAAACCGTTTGGTGGATTGAAGGTTGATCCTTGACCCATGGATGGTGGTCTAATTGTTTGGATTGATGAACCTTCTAATTGAATAAGCAATGGCCATTTCAATGGTGCAATTGGAAATCGAATTGATTGAGAATTGACCTAGTTAGCCCTTGCGGTTTTGGGACTAATTTGGCCCAAATGGTCTTGAGACCGTTTGAGACCAAACGGTCTTGAAACCGTTTGGGGCCAAACTATTTCAAAATCGTTTGGGGTCAAATAGTTTCAAATCCATTTGGTGGAAAACGGTTTCAAAACCATTTCGTGATATAACTTCAGGACCGCATGGAGGTTGTTAGTGGTTCAATCATTAGGATATTAAAGGCAACGATAGTCCTAATTATCCAATGATGATTAGTAATGTTAATCAATAAGGTACAAGGGTTGAAACCCTAAAAGTACCTATGTGATTAGTGTTAATCAACAAAGAAACCCTAATTGCTAATAGGAGCAATGACTTGGTACACTATGTCATTCATAGTGTATGAACTTAATTAAGGGTTGATATGACTTAATCAAGTTGAGAGGCATGATAACATAGAATTGATACATGAGTATGACTCATATGATGATTAAGGGTATGATTCTTAAGTAATAAGATCATGAAACCCTAATCATGAACCTAAACCCTAATGGACAAGGTTGTTGATCCTTAACCCTAATCCAAGGTATGGATGTAACCCTAATTTGGGGTGATGATGTGAATAGACCTAATCAAGAGTAATGTGATCCAAAACCCTAATTGGGATGAATAGTAAACCCTAATAATGGGAATGGATCATGAAACCCTAATTGAGATGAATAGTAAACCCTAATTGTGGGAATGGATCATGAAACCCTAATTGGGATGAATAGTAAACCCTAGTTATGGGAATGGATCATGAAACCCTACTTGGGATGAATAGTAAACCCTAATTGTGGAACATTGAATGTAAATAATTTTATAGGGAGAAATTGATGTGAAACCCCAACTGAGGATGGTTTCATGAGGAACCCTGATGTTTGATGTATTGTGAAGCCCAAACCCAGGGTAATGCTATGTATTGCTCAATGAATCCTAATCTTGAGCAATATGTTGATAAACTATATCTTTGATGTAATAAGGGGATGACTATCATTAAATGACATGAAATGGGAAACCCTAACCCTGGTAAGGGAATAGTGGGGTTACCCATGAATAGTGAATTCATATTTGTTGAACATGGTTCTGATATGTAATTAATATCACTGTATAATCAGTGCTAACAATGTAGGCATCTTAAAATGATGATCATGGCCAGGTATAAGCTATGATGTTTAATTCATTATTGTGATTGTACCTTGAGTGCCATAATATACCTTGCTACCTGGTAATAGGTATCAAGTGAGTTAATGGGCATCAAGTACCATGTGTGATGCTTATAATAGCAAAGTATCATGTTTGCCTTGGTCAATTGACCTAAAGGTGATGGTTACTTGGAAAGGTGGTAACAATGCTTAATGATGAATCTAGGGTTTAATTACCCGGGGCCATATGGTTATGGTGATGAAATTGAGAAGGGTTTGAGTTCCCAATATCTTTTAAGATTGTTAAGAAATTGATGAAATTAGTACATGTTTCCTTATAGCATTGTCATAATGAGTTTTGTCTGAGAACTTGCCTAATTCTAAAAGAATATGAAAATGTACTTAATTAATCAAGTGAAACCTATTCATGTAGTGCTCTGACCATAGATCCATCATCGTCAGCAATTGGTGATGGTGAAACAAGTATTCTATAGAATTCCTGGAATTCACATATCTTGAATATGTGGGGGTAAATGGGTGAAAATATCCTTACATCCAGGTGAAGATATTGAGAGAAAGTAAACATTAAACCCCTCAATCCTTCATGTGTCAGGATAGATGTACCATAAATCTCCTGATCATTGGGAAGGATGTATCATTAATCTCCCAATGTTATTTTATGTCAGGTCAATGGAGATAAATATTAATGCTCTCGATTACCGATGAGAGTGCAGTTGACGCTGTAACTCTATAGTGAAGTTCTAGTATACCCTGGAAAGCTATTTGAGTAGTCGACACAGTCCTGCTTATAGTCTTGTGCTGACCAGGATGTGGGAGGTCATGGGAATCCGGCTCTTCCATTGACCTATTTATGGTACCGATTTTGATTCTAGAAATGGTCAGTTGGAGTATGAGAGGTATACCTCATCTCCTCATAGCTTAAATCTATTTCTAAAATATAATCAGCCGTGTAATGTATTTGTATAAGATTAAAATATGAGAAACATTGTTTGATGATATACTGCTTAGTATGCCTGTGTTACAAGAATGTATTTAAGTTCCTTTAATTCATATTGAGTATGAGAAATGCTGCTTAATCAAGTTGTAACTGTAATATTGCATAAGAATGTTGCTCTAGTCTGCATAAATGTTGATCCACCTTCTATTGATTCAAATTGTCCCACTGTCCAGTTTATTTCTATTAAACTACAATGACAATGTTTTGGCAGAGAGTTATATCTCCCGCTGGGGCAATTTTTATAATTGTCTCACCACCGTGGGATCCAATGTTTTTAGGTAGACGTAGACAACAAGGCAGAAACTCTTCTACAGGAGAAGAGCAGTAGCAGCAGACACAGGGACAGCAGTGATCCAACATGTGGAGAAATTGACTGTCTAGTTATGTGTAGATAGTCCTATAGTCGTCTCTGTACTCTCAGGTCCTAGGAGTTAGTATTTTGATACTTCGATCTGAGATTTTGGTGCATGTATGCCTCGAGATGCAATGATGCATGCTATGTACATATGAACCATGATGTAATGTTTTAATTTGGTTCTAAATGAAAGAATTTTCCTGTGAATGGATCTCTTGATAAATGGTTTTAATTTTTAGTGATTTTCAGTAATTTCGATGCTAACGATCACTTCCGCATTAGTTAATCTGGTTTTATGAGTTGTATGCCACAAATAGAGTGGTATCAGAGCTCTAGGTTCGCTGAGCCTACAGAGACATAGGAATAAGGTAGTTGAGTCTGTTCTAGTGTCGTCCAGTTTATCTGATAGTATCTTCTTCTCTTATAGGAGAAGAAGAACTAAGGATGTCTGGATCTCACGAAGAACACACTGCTGAGATAAGTGTTGCTACACCGGGAAATGGTGCAAGAGACCAGGACAGGGAGGAACTTGTACCTGAACAGTCCCAGTTCAACCCAGCTGATATGGGGAACCCAGACTTCCAGGCTATGTTCGGGCAGTTTATGGTAGCTATGACCCACATGACAGATAGAATGCCAGTACCTGCACCCAGGGAAGCACCTCATGATGAAAGACATGGTGCCGGCAAGACTTTTGATAGGCTTAAGAGGGTAGGAGCCTTGGAGTATGCTGGTACAGCTGATCCAGCAGATGTCGATCTTTGGTTGACTGAGCTGGAGAAAGCCTTCAGGATCCTTATGATTCCTGATGATGAGAGGGCAGACATGCTGTATATCTCCTTAAAAGGAGTGCTGGTCATTGGTGGACCATCGAGGAAGGAAAAAGACCTGGAGTTACGATTGGATGGGATGAGTTCAGACGTGAATTCGTCACTAGATACGTTCCCAAGACATATCTAGATGAGAATATATCTCAGTTCGAGAGGATTAAACAAGGACCTATGAACATTAGAGAGTATGAAGCTAGGTTCATGGAGTTGTTGCGGTTTTGTCCGCACATGGCATCTAATGATGAGGAGAAAATTTGGCGGTTCGAGAAGGGGTTGAATGTTGAATTAACCACTCCGGTGTCTGCTCTGGAGAACCGGGATAGGTTTGCAACCTTTTTGGAGTCAGTAAGATGCATAGAGAGGTCTGTAGTTGAGAAGCGATAGGCCAAGGGTAAGAAGGAATTCCTTCAGTTTCTAGGGCAGAGTGCTGGGAGTTTCAAGAAACCTAGGTATTTTGTGCCTACACTACCACTAAGGTTTAATACCCAGATGCAATGGACATCAAGTAAGGGTAGAAACCATAGTTTACCACCAAAGGGAGCTCAAAGCTCAGCCTCTATGTCAGTAACAGGACCACCCAGACCACCAAGGGGGAATATAACATGTTATAGATGTGGAAAAGAAGGCCATGTGGTGAGAGAATGTCCTGAGAAAGTCAGGAGTGTGACCCAGCAACTGAGGCAGAGTCAGTAGGGCTCTCAAAGGCAACATCCTGGAAGTGGTGCTAGAGGACGTGGACCAGCGTCCCAAGCCGGTTCTTCGACATCTAATAATTGAGCACAGGGTCAACAACAAGCGATAGCTAGGTTCTATGCTATGAACCAGCCTGAAGTAGTAGTCAACCCTTGGGTTGTGATAGGTCAGATGGAACTGCTTTATTCTTATATGTCTTTATCCTGCTTTGTATTTGTGTTAATAGATCCAGGTGCTACACACTCTTTTATCACTCGAGAAGTGATTGATGACTACAATATGATTGTTAGTCATAGAATAGATAGCTTGCTATTAGAGACACCTTTGATGGGATCTGTAGTATTGCGGGAAGTGTGTTCTCCTTGCAATCTTTTCTTTTCTGATCACTACATTCAAGTGGATCTTATACCACTTGAGATGTAGGGTTTTGATATAATCCTTGGAATGGACACCTTAGAAAAGTATAAGGTCGTCTTGGATTGTAGTTCCAAGCAAGTTGCGTTCACAGATGGTGGTTACACATGGATCTTTCAGGGAGATAGAAAGATTCTTCCAACATGTCTTGTGTCAACTATGGTAGCTGAAAGGATGATGAGGCAAGGATGCTCTGCATTCTTAGCCCATGTGGTTGATACCACAATGTAAAGCCCTCATCCTTCCAAAATTCCTGTAGTCAAGGAATTTGAAGATGTATTTCCTGAAGAACTTCCAGGTGTTCCACCGCCCTGAGAGATTGATTTTGAAATAAATCTAATCCCAAACATGCAACCAATAGCACAAACACCATATAGGATGGCGCCTGCTGAGATGACAGAGCTCAAGAAAAAACTACAAGATTTTCTTGAGAGGGGTTTTATCGGACCGAGCACTTCACCCTGGGGTGCTCCAGTCCTTTTTGTTAAGAAAAAGGATGGGTCGATGTGATTTTGCATTGACTATAGACAGTTAAACAAAGTCACCATAAAGAACAAGTATCTTTTACCAAGGATTGATGACTTGTTTGACCAATTGCGTGGTCCGACTGTCTTTTCTAAGATAGATCTGAGTTCGGGATACCATCAGTTACATATTAAGGAGGGTGACATACCCAAGTCTGCCTTTAGGACGAGGTATGGTCACTATGAGTTCACAGTTATGTCATCTGGACTAACTAATGCACCAGCTGCATTTATGGAACTCATGAATAGAATCTTTTGACCTTTTCTGGATCAGTATGTTGTCATTTTTATAGATGACATTATGATATATAGTAGAGATTCTCAACAACATGAGCAGCATCTTCAACAAGCTTTGACCTTGCTAAGAGAGCATAAGTTGTATGCTAAGTTTAGAAAATGTGAGTTCTGGTTGCCAGAAGTTTCTTTTCTCGGACATGTAATATCTACCTTAGGTATTCATGTTGATCCTAAGAAGGTAGAATCTATCCTGCAATGGGAACAGCTGAAGACACCGACAGAGATAAGAAGTTTCCTAGGACTGGCTGGCTATTATAGGAGGTTCATTAAGAACTTCAGTTCAATAGCCTTACCCCTAACCAAGTTGACAAGGAAGGAGATTCCTTTTGTCTGGAATGACAAGTGTCAGCAATCTTTCTAGTTGCTGAAGGAAAGGTTAACATGTGCACCTGTGTTGGTGCTACCTGAGCAAGGAAAGGGGTATATAGTCTTCTGTGATGCATCTAAGAATGGCTTAGGATGTGTGTTGATGCAGGATAAGAAAGTGATTTCTTTTGCTTCTCGACATCTTAAGAAACACGAGGAGAATTATCCGACACACGATCTAGAGTTAGTTGTTGTGGTCCATGCCTTGAAGATATGGAGACACTATCTCTATGGAGAAACATTCCAGATTTTCATAGACCATAAGAACCTGAAGTATATCTTTTCTCAGCATGAGCTAAACATGAGGCAACGCCACTGGATGGAGTTAATCAAGGACTACGATTGTACAATTCATTATCATCCAGGGAAAGCCAATGTGGTTGCTGATGCACTAAGTAGAAAATCGGCAACATCAACCCTAGATAAAGCACAGTTAAACTCCTTAGTGTGCTCTAAGACGGACATGTTTCTATCCTTGAGGCAAGACAATGTACATCTTAAAGTGTCATTGTTAGCCAGGTTGCTAGCTGAGATGCACATAAAACCAACTCTAAGACAGCAGATTAAAGAAGCACAGTGGACTGATTCTATGATTCAGCAGATCAGGACAGAATATGGTAGTGAGAAGCGAGATGGCTTCCATGATTCTGATGATCAGGTAGTCTGTTACCATGATAGGATGGTAGTACCTGATGTTGATAACCTAAGAAAGTTAATTCTTGAGGAGGCTCATTCTTCAATGTACGCTATGCATCCAGGGAGCACCAAGATGTATCATAACTTAAAAGATATGTATTGGTGGCCTGGTTTGAAGAAGGATGTTGTTGAGTTCATAATGCGGTGTTCGGTGTGTCAGCAGGTTAAAGCTGAACATCAAAAGCCCGCAGGAACAATGCAACCCCTACCTCTACCACAGTGGAAGTGGGATCATGTAACTATGGACTTTGTGGTTGGTTTGCCTAGAACAGCCAAAGGTCATGATTCCATTTAGGTGATAGTTGATAGGTTGACAAAGACAGCATATTTCTTACCTGTCAAAACAACCTATACAGCTGAGAAGCTTGCACAAATCTACATAGATGAGATAGTGTGGTTGCATGGGGTCCTAGTTACAATAGTTTCTGATAGAGGTCCTCAGTTTATGAGTCGTTTTTGTGAACGACTTCATAAAGCTTTGGGTACACAGCTGAGGTTTAGTACAGCTTTTCATCCTCAGATAGATGGACAGTCTGAGAGGACAATACAAACTTTAGAGGACTTGCTTAGGGCATGTGTCCTTCAGTTTGGGGGAGTTGGGATCTACATCTGAGCTTGATAGAGTTTGCTTATAATAACAGCTATCAGCACAGCATTGACATGGAACCATATGAGGCTCTGTATGGTAGACGTTGTAGATCTCCCCTATGTTGGTATGAAGCTGGTGAATATCAACTTTTGGGTCCTGAGCTGATTCAGCAAACAACTGAGAAGATAAACATCATACTACAACAGCTGAAAACAGCCCAGGATAGACAGACATCCTATGCTGACTAGCGTCGTAGACCCTTATAATTCCAAGTCAGAGATAGAGTGTACCTCAAGGTTTCACCTTGGAAAGCTATCCTGAGATTTGGAAAGAAAGGGAAGTTAGCTCTGAGATTTATGGGGCCTTATCTAATCATTGAGAGGATAGGAAAGGTAGCCTATAAGATGGATTTACCACCTGAGTTGCATAGATTACATCCAATATTTCATATCTCTATGTTGAGGAAGTGTCATCCTGACATAGAGTTAGTTCTACAACCTGTGGAAGTAGAACTATATGATGACATATCCTATGTTGAAGGACCTGTGTTGATTCTTGATAAAAGAATCAAGAAGCTGAAAAAGAAAGACATTAGTCTTGTAAAAGTCCTCTGGGATCACCGTGTCATTGAAGAAGCTACGTGAGAATTAGAGGATGAGATGAGAAGGAAATATCCTACTCTTTTCTCTTAATGTTTTGTTGATGTTGATGATTTCGGGGACAAAATCATTGTAAGGGGTGGATAAACTTGTAACATCCCTGACCTGGGTTATGAAGTAACCCTAGGTGTTTTTCATAATGAGAGTGATTATATGCATGCTTTTGTCTTTGAAAAATAATTAGGGCTCAAGATGGAATTATATTACATTTTAGTCCTTTTTGAATATTGTTGAAATCAATATTTTGCTTGTTTTGGACTAAAGTGAAAATTACCCAAGTTAAGGGGTATATTTGCAAATTTTGCATGATAATATGTTCCTCATGTGTTGAAACATCATGAGAGTGAAGATGATGTAGAGGTATGGCTTGTGATAGCCTGCATTCCAAGAAAGAGTTGATAAAGCAATGTTTGTGCATGAAAACCTAGTTTTGGTGTAATGTGCAATTTACCCAAAACCTAGGGTGCAATATGTAAATTACCACTTCAATAAGGTTCCTAATGTTTCTTGGCATCATGTGGAGCAAAGAAAATAAGAGGGGCGCCTCATTTGAATTAAGTTGAAGGAGAGAGAATCTTGATATTAAAATAATCAAGATTTAAGCATAATGGATATAATAATGCAAAAATAAATAAAATAATTCAAGGGGCTTCAACCAAAATTAATTTGGTGGAATTCAGATATGTGTGTGTGGACGTCCTTTAGGTTTTGCAAGGGCCGAAAATATCTTAAGGAGGTGAAATTCCACTCACCTTATTATAAGGAAAAGAATTCCCACTCAAAAATATATATTAATATTATAATGGATTAAGGTGCTTATTTTCTTTTCCCTTAATCCATGGATAATGGAAAGGAGTTCGGTGGCTTTAAGTTGCCTTTGCATGAAAGAAAACCAAGGAGGAAGAGGTGGTACTATTTTTGGAATTAATTGAATTTTAATTAAACATTTTCTCTTTCATCAATTTTCTTATAAAAGAGCCTTTTTCAACCCACCTAAGGGTCTTTTCGATTACTTTTCTTCCCCTTGCTTGCAAAACCGACCAAGAAGGCTAAGGAAAGCAGGGAGCACGTCCCCAACCTGTTGGTGTGCCTTTGATCTTCGTTCTTCATGATTTCATGGTGAAAATCATAAAACAATACATGATTTCTTCATTTCTTCACTCCATTTTCAACCCTAGCCGATCCTTTCACTCCAAAAGCTTGAGAAACGACCTTGGGGGATTGCTAGAGCTTCAGACGCCATTGGAGCCATGAAGCTTGGAGCTTGGGATCAGATTTGAAGGCGGGTTATATAACTTTAACCCTTAATCTTTGTTATTGAATTCAATTTCTACTTGCAATTGAATTAGTTGTTATTATTGCAACAACTTTGCTTGATTGATGGAGTTGCCATGGTAATGGCAGTAGCTTTAGTGAGTCTAAAGGTTGAAGATGATAACCTATTCATAAGCACACACCTTAATCAAATAACAACAGCAAACGGTCTTGGACTTTTGGTCCAAATGGTTTTGCAAACCATTTGGTAAAGTTGGATCCCAAACCGTTTGGTTTGGTTGACCATTTGGTATAGTTGACCGTTTGGACTCCAAACTGCATGGCATGGTTGACCGTTTGGTATAGTTGACCGTTTGGGGTCTGAACTTAATCATAGGTTGGATGATGATCCAATGGACTCAATTGAGTGATCTAAGGTGTGCACGATCCTTCAAGTTGTAACCCTAATCAAGTTGATTGATGAAACCCTTGATTGGTCCTAATGATTTCAAGACTTTATGGGGCAAACGGTCTTTAGAACGTTTGATCCCAAATTGTCTTGAAACCATTTCGGACCAAACGGTTTCAAAACCGTTTGGTGGATTGAAGGTTGATCCTTGACCCATGGATGGTGATCTAATTATTTGGATTGATGACCCTTCTAATTGAATAAGTAATGGCCATTTCAATGGTGCAATTGGAAATCGAATTGATTGAGAATTGACCTAGTTAGCCCTTGCAGTTTTGGGACTGATTTGGCCCAAACGGTCTTGAGACCGTTTGAGACCAAACATTCTTGAAACCATTTGGGGCTAAACAGTTTCAAAACTGTTTGAGGTCAAACGGTTTCAAAACCGTTTGGTGGCAAACAGTTTCAAAACCGTTTGGTGATATAACTTCAGGACTGCATGGAGGTTGTTAGTGGTTCAATCATTAGGATATTAAAGGCAATGATAGTCCTAATTATCCAATGATGATTAGTAATGTTAACCAATAAGGTACAAGGGTTGAAACCCTAAAAGTACCTATGTGATTAGTGTTAATCAACAAAGAAACCCTAATTGCTAATAGGAGCAATGACTTGGTACACTATGTCATTCATAGTGTATGAACTTAATTAAGGGTTGATATGACTTAATCAAGTTGAGAGGAATGATAACATAGAATTGATACATGAGTATGACTCATATGATGATTAAGGGTATGATTCTTAAGTAATAAGATCATGAAACCCTAATCATGAACCTAAACCCTAATTGACAAGGTTGTTGATCCCTAACCCTAATCCAAGGTATGGATGTAACCCTAATTTGGGGTGATGATGTGAATAGACCTAATCAAGAGTAATGTGATCCAAAACCCTAATTGGGATGAATAGTAAACCCTAATTATGGGAATGGATCATGAAACCCTAATTGGGATTAATAGTAAACCCTAATTATGCAAATGGATCATGAAACCCTAATTGGGATGAATAGTAAACCCTAATTATGGGAATGGATCATGAAACACTAATTGGGATGAATAGTAAACCCTAATTGTGGAACATTGAATGTAAATCCTTTTATAGGGTGAAATTGATGTGAAACCCCAACTGAGGATGGTTTCATGAGGAACCCTGATGTTTGATGTATTGTGAAGCCCAAACCCAGGGTAATGCTATGTATTGCTCAATGAACCCTAATCTTGAGCAATATGATGATAAACTATATTTTTGATGTAATAAGGGAATGACTATCCTTAAATGACATGAAATGGGAAACCCTAGCCCTAGTAAGGGAATAGTGGGGTTACCCATGAATAGTGAATTCATATTTGTTGAACATGGTTCTGATATGTAATTAATATCACTGTATTATCTGTGCTAACAATGCAGGCATCTTAAAATGATGATCATGGCCAGGTATAAGCTATGATGTTTAATTCATTATTGTGATTGTACCTTGAGTGCCATAATATACCTTGCTACCTGGTAAGAGGTATCAAGAGAGTTAATGGGCATCAAGTACCATGTGTGTTGCTTATAATAGCAAAGTATCATGTTTGCCTTGGTCAATTGACCTAAAGGTGATGGTTACCTGGAAAGGTGGTAACAATGCTTAATGATGAATCCAGGGTTTAATTACCCGGGGCCATATGATTATGGTGATGAAATTGAGAAGGGGTTGAGTTCCCAATATCTTTTAAGATTGTTAAGAAATTGATGAAATTAGTACATGTTTCCTTATAGCATTGTCATAATGAGTTTTGTCTGAGAACTTGCCTGAAGCTAAAAGAATATGAAAATGTACTTAATTAATCAAGTGAAACTTGTTCATGTAGTGCTCTGACCATAGATCCATCATTGTCAGTAATTGGTGATGGTGAAATAGGTATTCTATAGAATTCCTAGAATTCACATATTTTGAATATGTGGGGGTAAATGGGTGAAAATATCCTTACGTCCGGGTGAAGATATTGAGAGAAAGTAAACATTAAACCCCTCAATCCTTCATGTGTCAGGATAGATGTACCATAAATCTCCTGATGGTTGGGATGGATATATCATTAATCTCCCAATGTTATTTTATGTCGGGTCGATGGAGATAAACATTAATGCTCTCGATTACCGATGAGAGTGCAGTTGACGTTGTAACTCTATAGCGAAGTTCTAGTATACCCTGGAAAGCTATTTGAGCAGTCGACACAGTCCTGCTTATAGTCCTATGCTGACCAGGATGTGGGAGGTCATGGGAATCCGGCTCTTCCATTGACCTATTTATGGTACCAATTTCGATTCTAGAAATGGTCGGTTGGAGTATGAGCATTATACCTCATCTCCTCGGAGCTTAAATCTATTTGTAAAATATAATCAGCCGTGTAGCGTATTTGTATAAGATTAAAATACGAATCACTGTTTGATGATATACTGCTTAGTATGCCCGTGTTACAGGAATGTATTTAAGTTCCTTTAATTCATATTGAGTATGAGAAATGCTGCTTAATCAAGTTGTAACTGTAATATTGCATAAGAATGTTGCTCTAGTCTGCATAAATGTTGATCCACCTGCTATTGATTCAAATTATCCCACTGTCCAGTTTATTTCTATTAAACTGCAATGACAATGTTTTGGTGGAGAGTTATATCTCGCGCTGGGGCAATTTTTATAATTGTCTCACCCCCATGGGATCCAATGTTTTTAGGTAGACGTAGACAACAAGGCAAAAACTCTTCTACAGGAGAAGAGCAGCAGCAGCAGACATAGGGACAGCAGTGATCCAACAGGTGGAGAAATTGATTGTCTAGTTATGTGTAGATAGTCATATAGTCGTCTCTGTACTCTCAGGTCCTAGGAGTTAGTATTTTGATACTTCGATCTGAGATTTTGGTGCATGTATACCTCGAGATGCAATGATGCATGTTATGTACATATGAACCAGGATGTAATGTTTTACTTTGGTTCTAAATGAAAGAGTTTTCCTATGAATGGATCTCTTGATAAATGGTTTTAATTTTCAGTGATTTTCAGTAATTCCGCTGCTAACGATCGCTTTCGCATTAGTTAATCTGGTTTTATTAGTTGTATGCCACAGTATGCATATTTCAGGATCTCTTTGTGTGCTTTCTTGCATTGATTGGGTTAACTCTGTCTCAAATCAGCCTGACAGGTATGTGGTTAATTATGGTTAATCGCATTAGTTTCCCGAAGAGTTTCTTAGATGATTCATTTTATTGAATGCAACTTATCAATTTGGATGTTCATACTTGCAAATCATAAAGTCACTATGATTATCACAATAATAATAGAAGTGTGTATTCTCACACCTACATGCCACCCTGATGGATGATGCAAATAGGTCAAGCCCAGGAGGGAAGACCAATGGGCACCATGAGAGGTGACACCAGGCACCAAGCTCAGGATTGAGAAGGTGGCTTATGATATTTCATGACTAAAGGGCACCATGAAGGGTGTCCCTAGGCACCAATCTCGGGATTGAGAAGGTGGCCTTAAGTCAATAGAAAAAGAGAAACCCTAAGGTGGGTATGCTAGGGTTTGGGCAAAAGTGGTGGAGAATGTCACATTGAAAGCATAAATTGGCTTGTTAATTAACTTGATTGTGATATTTAGATTGTTATCCATATTTGTGAAATTTTTGTTATTCCCACATACCGGCATATTTTGATATGTTGACCGACGTTTTGTTTGTCGGTGTTTTAGGTACAAGATTGAAAAGGACAAATAGTAAAGTGGCATATGTGGAATTAAATAAGAGTTAAAGTATAAAGGAGGATTAGTTAGAATAGACTCCAGATGTGGATAGAAGTAGATATCCAAGTTTTTGAAAAAGGTATGCAAAGTTTTATTTTTTTACAACCTTTCAGTTTAGTTGGTAGAATTTGATAATTGTTATTGATTATTTGTCGAACCTTTGATCCTGTTAATTGGGATAATAGCTCTGGCCTCTTGGTCTCCCTTAATTGGGGGTTACCGGGAGGCGGGGTCGTTACATTTGGTATCATAGCATATGTTCCTCATTTAATCTTTAATAATTATTAAATTTTAGAAACTCTATAGAACCCAAGGGAGTTATTAGAGGATTTTTCCAAAAGACAAAGGTGTCTAGAAAAGGATCACATCCGGGGGCTGGCAAGATTTTCCTCCGCACCGCTAGTCGGAATACGAGGACTCTCAGATTTGTGTGACTGCCTCGCCAATGTCTCAAGATTTGACTCGAAATAAGATACCTTTAGGATTCTCTCATCTTATTCATCCCTTCTCAACTCAAATGTTGTTAAGGATTTTAAGGATTAGGGTTTTCTCTCTTTTCCTCACCCTCTTGAGGTATGGGTAAGGTTGATAAGGTTTAAGGATTCCTCAAAATCCAAATTGGATTTGGATAAAAAATAAATCAAAGTTTAGTTTAAGCATAAACTAAAGAATAGATACATGCTTAGGTTGTATGACATGAGTTGTCATTGCCCTCAGGAGAGACCTGAGGCTAGACCTTCTTGTCAGGAGGATGAGTAGAGAAAGTTAGTCTTGGAGGTAGAGACCTCCATCATAAGTAGAGACCTGGAACATGCTTTGAGGATGATGCTAACCCTAACCCTAAGGGGTGGTTAGAGAGAGAGATGGCATGATGACATGATGTCATGATGGACCAGATGGGTGAACATGCTTTTGGATGCCCGTATGAGTCATGAGAGGTTGGATGACCCAACACCTTTGAAAGGGGGCGTGCATGTTAGAGAGAAGGATAGCTCCTTCGATGATGAGGTTAGAGAAGAATCTATAGAAACCCTATGGGCTTATGCAAGTAGGGCATAACATGCACCCAGAGTACATCAGTGGTGTGAGTAGTAGGCTAAAACCCTAGCCAGTAGAGTATGACAGATAGCTTATGAGATAATCATAAAGAACTATGGATAATCTTGAGCAAACATAAGTTTGAACATAGGATTCACCCATGTAGGGGTATTCTTATGATCTTGATCCTTCATGGAGAGAGGACCTCTAGTAGTAAGGCAGTTGTAGGGTTATCTCTAGAGAGAGAGCAGGACCCAAGAAAGAAGGTTGGAAGCCTAGACTCTGTGATATGAGGAACAGTGGGGAGTTTAGGATGATGTGACCTAAGTGGATGATAATGGTTGTCTCATACTTGATCCCTGGAGGATGATGATATCTTGGCTGCCATTAGAGGAACCAAACTCTAGAGAGAGTATGATGCTTTTGGTACCTATGTGCCTATGGAATATGTGTTTACCTACTGAGATGAGACAAAGAGTGCCTTAGACCCTGAAGAGTTTTATGTAACTAGTTGAGAGGCTTTATACCTAGTTGGTTATCTTTGAGGAGGGGTCAACTTTGAGGTGTTGCTCGAATAAAAGGATCATGGTAAGAGCATGACATACCTTGGACATGCTTGGTTCGTGGTTAAAGGTTGAGCATGCATTTGGACCTCTAAAAAGTGAACCTAGAGTTCCTAGACATAAGAGGGGAAGTGGTGCACCCGATGCTCATGACAAAGGTTTGAGTTTTTATATATTTGAGCATGACACTCATCACATTTAGAGAAAGGGAAACTCCTTAAATTTAAGGTGTGTTTGATGAACCCCTCACAACTAAGTTGGTGACATGGGAAGGTATGATCTTGATCCAATGTTGAGGATGAGAACAAGTGTGACCTAGCATGGTTTACCAGGTGGTCTGCTTGTGCCTTAGTAGCATGCTTGGGTTAAGCATGCTCATGTGGATGTAAACCCTAGACATAAGGACGTTTGTGACCTTTGTTATCAAGATGAAGTTTTCTCCATCATGGGAGAGGGACCCTTTTGTAGGGTGTATACAAGTTTCTGTTGGTTTGAGGTAACCTAAAGAGGTCTCATAAGATCTTGAGAAGCTAAGTGAACAGTACATAGGATGACAATGAACCTGTAGACTCATAGATAACCATCTCCAAGTGCATGTGGATGTGCTACCATGGAGGTGACTGGTGTGGGGCCTGACCAAGGTAGGCAGGTCACCATGACCCCTATGAAAGGATGAAAGTCATCCCATGAATGCAGAGAGAGATGATGAAGGCTTGGGTAAGGTTCTAAGTTGGACATGTACTATGTTAGAATCCTAAGTCTATCCAAGGGTCAGGTAGGGATAAGACTGATGGAAGTACGAGTTGCCTAATTCCCTAGTTGCACATGACCATAGGGTCAGGAGGTAACAACTATCATTGTCTGAGGGCCATGGGTTAGGAGATTGATCACCTTCATGAACTCATGGGACCCAAAGGGAAGATGAGTAGGGCACTCTCAGGATGCATAAGGGAAGAGGGATGACCCCAAAAGTGCCGACACCCTACAGATCTAGAGGAGATGACTAAGGATTGTGTGGTGACTCAAGTAGGTTCGAGACCAGTTTTCCATGGAAGTAACTTTGATATCGAGATGATTTTGATGTAGAGGCATAAGTTGCACATTTCAACTTAGATTTGAAGGTGTACTGGCAAGGTGAGATGTACCATCTCTACTCTTGGAACAGGAAGAACTTTGTGTTTGGAAAGCCGCCAAATGCTTATTTCCTCTTGTTATGGCAGTGAGAGATAGGACAGTACACATGCCATACACCAAGGATAAAGATGATGTGAGTTGGAATGTTGCTATGAGGTATGAGGACAGAGATGATAACATACCCTTGTAGAGTGAACGATATGTGGATGGTTTACAAACATCAAGAGAACTAAAGTGGTCATCTTATGAGGATGTTTTTATCATGAGCTGTGTGGAATTTGCGAGTCATACAAGGTTGAGTTTAATAACTAAGAAGATTAGCTCTAAGTTTTCTTATTCAAGATAGACCTAAAGCCTGAGATGAGATGATAAGTGATATAGATGGAGGTGTATGTCTTCAACTTTTCCTTACACATAAGGATGTGAAGTGGTTGATATGTAGTTGCCTAGTTAGCTAGAGGCTAGAAGAGGTTTTTAGGTTAACCCTAAGTTTGAAAAAGGAGATATGTTTGGGCTAACACTCAGATGTAACGAGATCTGTTGAACAAGTTGGTAGTTGTTTGGTTAGCCAGCCTAGGCCTTGATGCAATAAAAGGATGGTTGTAGAACCTCATATGCACTTCTATGGGAAAAAAGGTGATGAAAACCCGACTAGAGTGTTTTAGGGTTTCTGACGAATCAACCTTAAGGAATCGTGACATACAAGAGATCATGATTTTAAGTTCATCATACATTGTAGTACTACAAAGATAGTAAGTGACAGTAGTACTTCGGATGCTTAAGATGAAGTTGTATGTGGCTTGTCACCATGCAAGCTAGAAGGTGAAGGTAACCCAATGAGTTGATATAGAGGATAAAGAGTCCCCAAGAGGGAATGAGAGTTCATCACTATGGATGTTGTGGTAAGTCTCCCCTAGAACAAGGAAGGTCAAAATGCAATATGGGTTATGGTAGATCACCTTACCTAGATGACACGAGAAAGAAAGGATATTGTCAAGGGACGGATCCGGTTGAACTACATATGAAAGAGAGATAGTTCAACTACACCATGATGTGAGTTCAAAGGTCTTGAGTATAATCTAAAGATTCAATTCCATGATGTGGAAGTAGATACATGAAGAACTCAATGTCCGTACAGTCTATCACCCCTAACTAATGGTTAGTATGATCCAGACTAGAGGGTCTGATAAGTGCATGTGTGCTTGTTTAGGGTGATACATGGAGACGATTCATGTCCTCAGTAAGATGTGATGATAACCACCATAGCTAGTATCAGTAAGAAGCTATGCAAGGAAGGTTGTGTCGGTCACCACTTCATTAAGATGATGATGGTGAAGGGACCTCACGAAGGTCAAGAAAGAACCACAGTGTGTGCATATGAAGTCACTTTGATCGTGTGATGGCTGAGAAAAAGAGCCCAGGGGCGACATGAGTCATGAGCTGATGCAAAGTAGACTGACATGCAATTCACTGTGGGAGAGTATGTGATGTGAAAATCTGCCCCCTCTAAGCTACTGCTGAGAAAGTTGAGTCCCCGATACATGGGTCCATTTGAGATGGATTGGTGGAGATGTTTAGGTGTGACGTCCCCAGATTTTCTAATGCACTATTCTTTCATCAATGCACTATTCTACCAAAGAGATTTAGTGCTATCATATAATGGATCAGATATCTTATGTTTCATGTGTCCATAACCATAAGTACAAAAAATCAAGCAACATATCATGAAGAACAATCATTTCATCCAATATCATATGCCAAGTATTTTACTACACATATAACACAAGCATGTTGTATAATAAGCCAAGTAAGAGGTAATGGCGTACTTTCCAAAGAGATAGATCATACTAATCACATATCACTGATGTCAACTATAAGCTTGGTCAAACCTAATAAAGACAAGACCATATACTATCATCAAGTTCTTATCATCTTACATGTCATCTTAACCCTAATCGTATCCATTTTAGGGTTTTCTTAACTCATTAGGATATTCTCATCATTACTTGCATTCTTGTCTTAAAATTATCATACTGATGTCATTTTCTAGATTATTGTTCAATAATTGATAATCGTATTTTCCATCATTAGGTGAACATATTAACATTATGTCACACATTAACCCTAGGTTACATTATTAACGTAACTAGGATTTTAAACCATGTATTAAGGTCAACTTCATATAACATGGATTTGGTGTATAAAACTGATCTCAAATTTACATATTAGCTTCTAGTTACAGATATAAGGGTGTTCCATGATTTTCATCACTTATTGAGCCTGTATGCATTTATTGCATTATCTTTAGTGATATTAGCCCTAATTAGCCATGTTAAGTAGATTACATAATTTCATGAATCAACATGAGTATAAAGGACATCATATGCATTATAAACATAATTATGAATCTACTGACATTTTTCCATAATTTTATATCATCATTTGATATTTATTACTCATGGACTAAGAATTCTACATATTGCATGATACCATTGATATTTATGCATCAAAAGCATGAAATTATGCTTCCATCTTGTTCTATGCATTTTTATGAACATTTTGGTACCTTACATGTATTTTTCTGACATTCGTACTAATTCCTACAAATTATCAAAGATCTGTAAGATTTTGGGGTATTTACCTCCCTGAGCCAATGGAACTCCACCACGTGCCCTTCAGTTGGGGTGCAGCTCCTTGCTTGGGCCAGTTGGTTCATGGCTGATCATCCGGTTCATGCTGTGATATGGTTTGTGGCTCCTCCTTCCTTGCATTCTAGGCTACTGCATGAGAAGCAGGTTCTCCGCCAGACGCAGTGCCTGGGCAGTGCCGTTTTCCAGGGAACCGGTGAGGGATGGGCATCTCTCTTCTCCTCGCTTGACATCGCCTCCAAAAGATCCGCTAGATTTTCACACACTCATCCGACCTTGCTTCTTGTAATGAAGTGGACTTTTGGAATTCTTAAATGTCCAATGACACAAGTAAAATCATGTCCATGACTTATTTGAAGAGTCCAAGTGCCTTGATAAAATATGGATGTTAATTGGTGTGGACATCATGATTAAGATCCTTAAGTTTATACATTCTCAAGGTATCTAGTTGACTGGTCAAATAAGTGAGTCTTGGCACCAATTGTGGATGGGATGTAGCTTGAATGGTAATACAACCATGGTTAAAATTTCATATAGTTTTGAGGTTCCTAGAAGGAGTTATATAGGATTGAATAATATTAAATAATGTGACTTATTGAATAAGATATTCAGGTTTTACCTAAGTTTGCATAAGCATGGATGTTTCACATGGGCAGAGCTGCCCTTGGATATACACTTGAACATAACAGTAGATTGGAGACTTGGCAGCATCCCAAATTTTATATGATTAGATCGGACATGGTGAGTGAAGCCGCTCTCCTCCTTTCCCCATGATGTGAACGTGGAGAGAGTGAACAGATCACCTGGTATGAGTGCTAAGAGCAGTTAGACCCTTACGTGATGGTAGTGGGTGGTAGATGAGGGAGGTCAGAATCCCCTTCTGTAACCATTGCTTACAGACCCCATGAGAGAAGGGTGTATGCATCCTTGGTGCTCTGCCATGGCAGGTGCAGCGGTGGTATGCCGGCCGAGTAGAAGATTAGGGAGCTACTGAGAAGAGGACGAGGAGGAAGAGGCAGTGCTATCTGCTTGCTCACCACAAGGTCCAAGCATGGTGGTGCTCAAGCACGCCGGCGTTCAGTGAGGAGTCCAGGAAGCATGAGAAGTTGCGGAGGATGACCGATCAACATCCACGAATCCTGAAGAGGCGCTAGCAGGGAGAGGAGGAGGAGATTGTGACTCTCTCACCGGAGATCGTCCTCACTGCGGTGGCTTAGTGTTGTGGAGCCGTCAGTGCATTCATTGCCGAGGACTATCATCGTGGCAACGTCGCCTACAGGAGAATAGGGCGGCATATAGAAAGTTGTGCATCGACATCATGATGGAACTAAGAATGGAGAGAAGAGCCCCACAGTGACGCTCGAGAGCAGGTGGGTGGCAGCGCTCAGGCACAATCGTCACCCAAGTAGAGAGAAGAGTGTGAACCTGATGCAATGCTCGTGAGGCAACTCCAGAAGGGAGGCACATAGCCCCTTTACCTCTGCCACAACATCCTAGTGGGGCATTGTTGTACCCTGTCCGTCATGGCCAAGGAGGATCATGCCTTCTATGTTTAGCAGGTGATGGAGGCGCTATCGGATGTCAAGGAGGATGTTAGTGCTAGCTTCCCTGACCAGAGCAATTCCCTATTGCGATGACATTGTAAAGAGAGTAGGAGACCAAGGCGGCGGCCGTAATCCAGGAGGTCAGAGTCTTGCACGAGAGTTTGTGCTAAAGAGGGTCAACGGGTCGCCGGAGTTGTGCCGTGTTGCGGCGGCGCGCACGGGAAGCAAGGGAAAAAGATGTTCGCAGTATCCGGGCACCACGGTCATGGCGTTCAGGGCACGGTCATGTTGTGCAAGAAATAAAAGAAGGCAGAGCCCCAACCCTAGACACGTGGTGCATGGCGATTGACCTGTTAAGGTAATATTCTTATAAATATGCAGTTCTTCATTAAATCATACAAAATAATCTGATTATCAGAAAAATACAAATAATATACTAAAATGTTCAGAAAATTGAGTATAACATGGTATAATGATAATATTATGCTTTTGATGCACTAATACTAGTGATATCATGTAAGGTGTGTAATGCTTATTTCATAGATAATAAATATCAAATGATGATATAAAATTATGATAAAATGTCAATAAGTCTGTAATCATGTTTATAGTGCATATGATGTTAGAAATGCTCATGTTGATGCATGAAAGCATATAATTTTCTTTATATGGTTGTTTAGGGATGATAATCTTAAATAAGATGTAGTAAATACATACATGCTCAATAAATGATGGAATTTACAGAGTAAGCTCATATCAATATATGGAACCTTAGTTTTAATTATGATATCAGGATGATACACATAATCCAATGTTATACGATGATGTTTGCTCTCAATGTGAAATAAACCCTAATATGATTAATACATTTAACATAGGGCTAATATGTGCACATAATCATATGTAACCAGGTAACCAGATCATGTATACTAATCTAGAATATAAGATTAGTAACCTAATTACCAGAAGATAAGATAAGTAATGATGCACATATCTTAAAGATCTAAGTGAACCCTAAAATGAACATGACTAGGGTTGAGATGATGAGAATCTGATGATAGTATGTGATCTTATCTTTATCAGGGTTGACCAAGGTTAGAGTTGACATCAAGAATATGTGTGATTAAGTTTGTCTTGATCAAGGTATGCCATTACCTCTTGCTTGGCTTATTATACATTATGCTTGTGTTATATGGTAGTAAAGACTTGGCATAAGGTATTGATTGAAATGATTGTCTTGTATGATATGTTTCTTGAATTTCTATAGTTATGGCTATGAACACCTGCAAACATAATATAAATGTTCCATCATAAGATAGCTCATAAACCACTCGGTGGTAGAGTGCATGCATAATGATCACAAACCACTTGGTGGTAGATCATATGATGTTTGTATAATGATCACAAACCACTCGGTGGTAGATCATAAGGCCTAAAGACGTCAAAGCCACTTGGTGGCAGACGCATGAGATGTATGATGGAAATGTGCTTAAAATGTGTGTTCTCTTTTGTTAATGAACATCTTTGTGCAAGTATATGATTTTCTTATATTTCTTTGCAACTGCCAAGTATTAGTTTTATCTTATTGCCAAGATATGATGAGAGGTATATAAAGGACACGTAGGCGTACTCAGTACAATATTCTTGAATATTGTGCTGATGTGTACTGCATGTTATCTTTTGTTTAGGTTGTGGTTATGCTCTAAAGATCCATGATAGTGAGAGTTTTATGGCGAGCTGATGTACAGGTGGACCTGTTGTCTTAAGATCCTGTAGTTTATATGTAGTACATGTATATGTATAAGTTTGTTGTTCAATATGTAATATCAAATGTTGTAACAATTCATGTTGTAATTATATGTTGAATGGTGAACATGTGTGTATGGTTTTATTATTGTTCATGTGCATGTGCTAGTGATTATTTCCTTCTGACTCCCTTGATTTTCTTCTTCTTAGCCTTGTGTGGGATGTTTAAATTGGGATTTTCACAGAGGTGAGGGTTTCAATTTAGACGTCACACAGTAGATTAAGTTTTAGAAAATATGGGGATGTCACAGGTGGTATCAGAGCCTGAACAATAGCAAAGCCTGACATTTTCTCATTATGCAACTCAAAACTAAAGAACCTTGAACTTAATAATCTTTAGGGTTAGATTAGTCATCTTTTAGAGACTAGATATGACCTAGCCTCTAGGTTAGCACCCAGATGTCTGAGAAGTAGGTCTAGACTGGTGCTTGTTGAGTAGCAAGTCCTTATATGTCGTTCTTTCCTTGTAGTGCAGCAGTATGGGACGTTGCCTTATTTGGAAATGATGTGCATGAAGGGAAGAGAAACCCTAGACATATTGCGCATGTTATCTAGAGTATCTACACTAGTCTACCCCTTGTTCTCACCCTTTTCACTAGTTTTCATGACACTGGACTCTCTACTATGTATGGGACACTCATTTTGTGGATTTGGTTTTTTATTCCAATCGGATCGGACCTTGATAGTTTTCTTTGACGCTTGTTTTATCGGAGAAAAGCCATATAATATTTTATTATATATATGTATTACAAAAATGTGTCCCCACACATGTACGAGTAGGAGGTGGTTATGCAACCTAAGTGAAAGTGAATGACATCAGTCTAGAATAGAGAGTAGTTCTAGATTAGATGTCTAGAGCCTTGTTGGAATATATGATAGATAGAATAGATGAAATTAGTTTTGATGATGTGATGTAAGTCTTATATAGATGATATAAGATGGTTTATGATGATCTATGTTTGTATTCAAGGACTTAAGTTCAGTTTTGAGGTTTTGAGATAAGTTTTGATGATGCAAGTAAATAGGATTTTATGAGATAAGATATGTTAAGATGAGACAAGTTGTGAATCAGCAAGAGCCTCAATATCTTTTATGAAGGAGTACCTCTAGTGCTAGGACCAGTTTTGGGGTTAACTCCAGAGAGAGTGAGACCCATTAGGAGAAGGTTAGAACACCTAAACTCCAAGATATGAGAATTCTAAGATGTGTGATATGATATGTCCTAAACTAGAATACTCCTACGTGATTGAGATGAGTTGCTTTATGCATGATTCCTATAGTTTGTTGAACCCTAGATGTCCTTGGGAGGACCAAGCCCTAGAGACAGAGAGAGGCTGGTTATATATGTGAATAAGGAAATATGAGTGTCTGCCATCTGGGTGATGGAGAGAGCCCAAGACCCTGGAGGAGGTAGCTATGTTAGTTTCTGTGAAGCCTCATACTCGGGTTGGTGGTTTCCCACATAGGAATCTAGTGGTGTATAGAAGAAAGTTTTAGGTCAGATGTTTCATGGGTAGAGACCTATGAAGAGGATTTTGTAGCATGTTTTGGTTTGTGCTTTTGTGGCTTGAGATAATGAAGTATCACTAGTTCCAATGAGGTAATCCGAGAACCCTAGACCGAGAGGAAAGATAAAGTATATGCATATGAGATACTCATAGAGTTGAGTTATCTCAAAGAGACTGAGCATGGAACTACCCTCATGGTATGGGTTAGAGGAACCTCTTTTGGCCTAAGTAAAGTTTTAATATATGTTTGAAAAGACACTCATATAAGTTGGTTTAGTACAACCATGATATAGCATCGATAAGAATGTGTTTTAATCTTGAGAATTGACATATGGACATGGCATGAAGGAAATCTAGAAATGGTTTTAATATATATCAATGTAGAAATGGTTAACCATATACATGAATAATGATGATAATGTGATATGGTTTGTTAATCTTGTGATGAAATCATTAGTAACTGTTGCAATTTATTATGAGCAATGAAATAAGATAATATGAACGGAACATGTTACATGAGGTGTTAATGTTAGTGCTTAATAAAGATGAAAAATTTAATTCGACTTTTAGCGCAACATAACAATTACGACACCTTGATGTAATCGATTAACTTTAGTAATTCCGTAAGAACATGGTAATACAATGTTGGGACCCTAATGAATGGGTAAAGATAAGGATGCAACCCAAAGATATGAGATATGTCATGACATAACTAGAGTTTCTAAACCCTTTTGTTAACCTTATATGAAGAGGTGTTTCACCCTAGATGCTTTAAACCCTCCTAAAAGTGGTTTGGGTATAGTTCTGGAGCTTTGTTTTGGATATGTTGTACATAGAGTGGTGTCCTAATTATGGATGAAGACCTTTTGGTTTTTCCTTAAAGTAAGAGGATGGCTTAATTTTGAGGACAAAATTTCTTTTAAGACGTATATGATGTGACAAAGTGGGTTTTCTAGGTTAATTTTGAGGACAAAATTTCTTTTAAGGTGTGTAGGATGTGATGAAGTGGACTTTTGGAATTCTTAAATGTCCAATGACACAAGTGAAATCATGTCCTTGAGTTATTTGAAGAGTCCAAGTGCCTTTATAAAATATGGATGTTAATTGGTGTGGACATCATAATTAAGATCCTTAAGTTTATACATTCTCAAGGTATCTAGTTGATTGGTCAAATAAGTGAGTCTTGGCACCAATTGTGGATGGGATGTAGCTTCAATGGTAATACACATGGTTAAAATTTCATAAAGTTTTGAGGTTCCTAGAAGGATTTATATAGGATTGAATAATATTAAATAATGTGACTTATTGAACAAGATATTCAGGTTTTACCTAAGTTTGCTTAGGCATGGATGTGTCACGCAGGTAGAGCTACCCTAGGATATGCACTTGAACATAACCGTAGATTGGAGGCATGGCAACATCCCAAATTTTAGATGATTAGATCGGACATGGTGAGTGAAGTCGTTCTCCTCCTTTCCCCATGATGTGAACGTGGAGAGAGTGAACAGTTCACCTGGTATGAGTGCTAAGAGCAGTTAGACCCTTACGTGAGGGTAGTGGGTGGTAGATGAGGAGGTCAGACTCCCCTTCCATAACCATTGCTTACAGACCACAGGTGAGAAGGGTGTCTGCATCCTTGGTGCTCTACCATGGTAGGTGCAGTAGTGGTATGTTGGCCAAGCAGCAGATTAGGGAGCTATCGAGAAGAGGACGAGGAGGAAGAGGCAGTGTTATCTAGTTGCTCACCATGAGGTCCAAGCATGGTGGCACTCAAGCACGCCGGCATTCAGTGAGGAGTCTAGGAAGCATGATAAGTTGTGTAGGATGATC
Organism: Alisma plantago-aquatica; assembly: GCA_963693085.1. NCBI lineage: Eukaryota > Viridiplantae > Streptophyta > Magnoliopsida > Alismatales > Alismataceae > Alisma > Alisma plantago-aquatica. Next base: position 422,703,517 of record OY856414.1, on the reverse strand, counting down.
GATCAATGTCCACAAATCTTGAAGAGGTGCTAGCACGGAGAGTAGGAGGAGATCGTGACTCTCTCACCAGAGATCGTCCTCACTGTAGTGGCTTAGTGCTGCAGAGACACTAGTGCATTCTTTGCCGAGGACTATCCTCACGGGAGTGGCAGCTACAGGAGAACGGGGAAGCAAACAGAAAGTCGTGCGTCAGCATCATGATGGCACTAAGAACGGAGAGAAGAGCCCACAGTGATGCTCGAGAGCAGGTGGGCGGCAGCGCTCAGGCACCATCGTCACCCGAGTAGAGAGAAGAGTGTGAACCTGATGTAGTGCTCGTGAGGCAACTCCAGAAAGGAGGCACATAGCCCCTTTACCTCCACTACAACATCCTAGTGGGGCACTGTTGTACCCTGTCCGTCATGGCCAAGGAGGATCAGGCCTTCTACGTTTAGGAGGTGATGGAGGCGTTATCGGATGTCGAGGAGGATGTGAGCACTAGCTTCCCTGACCAGACCAGTTCCCTATTACATCGGTGCTGTGAAGAGAGGAGGAGACCAAGGTGGCGGCCATAATCCAGGAGGTCAGTGTCTCGCACGAGAGTTTGTGCCAAAGAGGGCCAACGGGTCATCGAAGTCGTGTCGTTCTGCGGCGGCGCGCACGGGAAGCAAGGGAAAAAGATGTTTGCGGTATCCAGGCACCAAGGTCATGGCGCTCAGTGCACAGTCGTGTTGCATGAGAAAGAAAAGAGGGCAGAGCCCCGATCCTGGACACGTGGCACATGGCGATTGGCCAATTAAGGTAATATTCTCAGAAATATGCAGTTCTTCATTAAATCATAGAAAATAATCTGATTATCATAAAAATACAAATAATATACTAAAATGTTCAAAAAAATAAGTAGAACATGGTATGATGATAAAATTAGGCTTTTGATACACTAATATTAATGATATTATGTAAGGTGTGTAATGCTAATTTCATAGATAATAAATATCAAATGATGATATAAAATTATGAAAAAATGTCAATAAGTATGTAATCATGTATATAGTGCATATGATGTTAGACATGGTCAAGTTGATGCATGAAAGCATATAATTTGCTTTATATGGCTGTTTAGGGCTGATAATCTTAAATAAGATGTAGTAAATACATACATGCTCAATAAATGATGGAATTTACAGAGTAAGCACATATCAATATATGGAACCTTAGTTTAAATTATGATATCAGGATGATACACATAATCCATGTTATACGATGATGTTTTCTCTTAATGTGATATAAACCCTAATATGATTAATACATGAAACATAGGGATATAATATGCACATAATCATATGTAACCAGGTAACCAGATCATGTATACTAATCTAGAATATAAGATTAGTAACCTAATTACAAGAAGATAAGACAAGTAATGATACACATATCTTAAAGATCTAAGTGAACCCTAAAATGAACATGACTAGGGTTGAGATGATGAGAACCTGATGATAGTATGTGATCTTATCTTTATCAAGGTTGACTAAGGTTAGAGTTGGCTTCAAGAATATGTGTGATTAAGGTTGTCTTGATCAAGGTATGACATTACCTCTTGCTTGGCTTATTATACATTATGCTTGTGTTATATGGTAGTAAAGACTTGGCATATGGTATTGATTGAAATGATTGTCTTCTATGATATGTTGCTTGAATTTCTATACTTATGGCTATGAACACCTGCAAACATAATATAAATGTTCCATCATAAGATAGCTCATAAACCACTCGGTGGTAGAGCGCATGCATAATGATCACAAACCACTTGGTGGTAGATCATATGATGTTTGTATAATGGTCACAAATCACTCGGTGGTAGATCATAAGGCCTAACGACGTCAAAGCCACTTGGTGGCAGATGCACGAGATGTATGATGGAAATGTGCTTAAAATATGTGTTCTCTTTTGTTAATGAACATCTTTGTGCAAGTATATGATTTTCTTATATTTCTTTACAACTGCCAAGTATTAGTTTTATCTTATTGCCAAGATATGATGAGAGGTATATAAAAGACACGTAGGCATACTCAGTACAATATTCTTGAATATTGTGCTGACGTGTACCGCATGTAATCTTTTGTTTAGGTTGTGGTTATTGTGTAAAGATCTAGGATAGTGAGATTTCTGTGGCAAGCTGATGTACAGGTGGACCTGTTGTCTTAAGATCTTGTATTTTAATGTAGTACATGTATATGTATAAGTTTGTTGTTCAATATGTAATACAAATGTTGTAACAATTCATGTTGTAATTATATGTTGAATGGTGAACATGTGTGTATGGTTTTATTATTATTCATGTGCATGTGCTACTGATTGTTTCCTTCTGACTCCCTTGATTTTCTTCTTCTTAGCCCTGTGTGGGATGTTTAAATTGGGATTCTTGCTGAGGTGAGGGTTTCAATTTAGACGTCACACATTAGATTAAGTTTTAGAAAATTCGGGGATGTCTCCCTTCTCCTCTTGATCTCCATCTTTCTCGGCCATCATCTTCTCTGGCAAGATGGTGCCATGCCTTCTCCTCCTCGGCAAGGGCACCGCCGCCTAGCTCTGGTTGCGACAGAACAAAGAGGCGTTTTTCCTCTACTCCAGATCTTCGCCCAGGTGCTCATCGGCACCAGCCTCCATCAGTACCGCTCTCTTCTCAGCCTCAGAGAGCCTCTACCATGAGCCATGTTTCCGGCAAGGACTTGGTCATCGCTGGGAGCTGCTTGTCCACAGATGGTGTCTCCTCCATATCCGTAGGGTTTGGCATTGGCTTGGCGTTGGAGCTCGTTCTTCCCCAGGTTGAGGTGGCTCTGCCGCGGTTAAGGATAAAGGGGAGAAACCCCTTCTCACTCCTCTTCTCATGATCATGTTTGCAATGAGGCCACCCTCTTGTCCTTCTATTGGAGGCGATCCTCCATTCTCAAGACCATCACAGAAGTCTCCAACTCTTTCATTACTCTCTTCCCAAGCACCAACAGCTCGCAGTTGAGAGGTCACAACAAGGGGAGTATGGTCTCTTTGCTCACAATTACCCAGAGAGGTTGATAAGGGTCACATGTTTTATTGATGTGGAGGGAGAAACTTCCCATGCTTCGTCTCCTTAATCCAACCACGACCAAGACGTGGGGTTGGTTGATGCTTTGCATCATTGTTCATGGTAACCATTGCGAGAAAGCTGAAAGCCTAAGTCTTCCGATTATAAACCGTGTCACCCTTGAGCTACAAGGTTAGATGTCGTAAGGGTGTGTGATAAAGCCTACTATTAAAACCTCGTCTATCAATCAAATACTTTGGTCCAAAGTACCTCAAATACTCAACATTTAGCCTACTCCAAGAGTATCAAAATATAATGATGTTTTAACCATAGCTTTATAACAACTTAAGCTACATTCTATTCATGATTGGTGTTAAAACTCAATTATATGATCAATCAATGAAATACCTCAAAAGGCCACAAAGTTAAGGGATCTTAATTATGATATCAACCTCACACGACACTCAAGCTTTACCAAAACACCTAGGACTCTCAAACAACTCAACGTGCCTGACTTCACTTATATCATTGGACATTTAAGGATTCCAAAGGTCCACTCCATCACATCATACAAACCTTAAGAGAAATTTCATCGTCAAAATTAAGTCAGAAATCCAGTCCATCACATAATATACATCTTAAAGAAAATTTCATCCTCAAAATTACGCCATCTTATTAGTTCAAGGAAAAACCAAAAGGTCCTCATCCATATGTAGGACACCACTCTTTGCACGACATATCTAAAAACAAAGCCTCATAGTCATATCCAAACCACTACTAGGGGTTTCAAAGGCATCTAGGGTGAAACCTCACATTCATATAAGGTTGAAACAAAGGTTTAGAAACTCTGATTAGGTCATAATATATCTCATTGTTAGGGTTTCATCCTTACCTTTACCCATGCATTAGGGTTCTCACATCATATTATCATGTTCTAAAGGAGCTAACTAAAGTTAACCCACTTTAACCATCTAGATCATATTAAGTGTCATAATCATTACGTTGTGCTAACTGTCAAACTATATTTTCATCTTTATTAAGCACTAAGATTAACACCTCGTGTAACATGTTTCATTGACATGACCTTATTTCATTACTCATAATAAATTGCAACAGTTACTAGTGATTTTTTTTACAATATTAACCAACAATATCACATTATCATCATTATTCATGTATATGGTTAACCATTTATACATTGATATCTATTAAAACCATTTCTAGATTTCCTTCATGCCATGTCCATATGTCAATTCTCAAGATTAAAACACATTCTTATCTGTTCTATATCATAATTGTACTAATCCAACTTATATGAGTGTCTTGTCAAACATATATCAAAACTTTACTTAGGCCAAAAGAGGTTCCTCTAATCCATACCATGAGGGTAGTGCCATGCTCAGTCTCTTTGAGCTAACTCAACTCTATGAGTATCTCATATGCATATACTTTATCTTTCCTCTCGGTCTAGGGTTCTCGGATTACCTCATTGGCACTAGTGATACTTCATTATCTCAAGCCACAAAAGCACAAACCAAAACATGCTACAACATCCTCTTCATAGGTCTCTACCCATGAAACATCTTACCCAAAACTTTCTTCTATACACCACTAGATTCCTATGCGGGAAACCACCAACCCGAGTATGAGGCTTCACATAAACTAACATAGCTACCTCCTCCAGGGTCTTGGGCTCTCTCCCTCACCCAGATGGTAGGCACTCATATTTCCTTATTCATATATATAACCAGTCTCTCGCTATCTCTAGGGTTTGGTCCTCATAAGGACATCTAGGGTTCAACAAACTATAGGAATCATGCATAAAGCAACTCATCTCAATCACGTAGGAGTATTCTAGTTTAGGACATATCATATCACATATCTCAAAAGTCTCATATCTTGGAGTTTAGATTCTCTAACCTTCTCCCAATGGATGTCACTCTCTCTGGAGTTAACCCCAAAACTGGTCCTAACACTAGAGGTCCTCCTTCATAAAAGAGATTGAGGCTCTTGCTGATTCATAACTTGTCTCATCTTAACATATCTTATCTCATAAAAGCCTATTTACTTGCATCATAAAAACTTATCTAAAAATCTCAAAAATGAACTTAAGTCATCAAAGACAAACATATATCATCATAAACCATCTTATATCATCTATATAAGACTTACATCACATCATCAAAACTAATTTCATCTATTATATATATCATATATTCCAACAAGGCTCTAGACATCTAATCTAGAACTACTCTCTCTTCTAGACTGATGTCATTCACTTTCACTTAGGTTGCATGACCACCTCCTACTCGTACATGTGTGGGGACACATTTTTGTAATACATATATATAATAAAATATTATATAGTTTTTCTTTGATAAAACAAGCGTCAGAGAAAACTATCAAGGTCTGATCCGATTGGAATCAAAAACCAAATCCAAAAAACAAGTGTCCCGCACATAGTAGAGAGTCCAGTGTCATGAAAACTAGTGAAAAGGGTGAGAACAAGGGGTAGACTAGTGTATCTACTCTAGACAACGTGTGCAATATGTGTAGGGTTTCTCTTCCCTTGATGCACGTCATTTCCAAATAGTGCAACGTCCCGTACCGTTGCACTACAAGGAAAGAACGACATCTAAGGACTTGCTACTCAACAAGAACCAATCTAGACCTAGTTCTCGGACATCTAGGTGCTAACCTAGAGGCTAGGTCAGATATAGTCTCTAAAAGAAGACTAATCTAACCATAAAGATTATTAAGTTCAAGGTTCTTTGGTTTTGAGTTGCATAATGAGCAAATGTCAGGCTTTGCTATTGTTCATGCTATGATACCTCATGTGACGTCCCTAGATTTTCTAAAACTTAATCTAATGTGTAAAGTCCAAATTGAAACCTCACCTCAGCGAGAATCCCAATTTAAACACCCCACACTAGGCTAAGAAGAAGGAAATCAAGGGAGTCAGAAGGAAACAATCAGTAGTACATGTTCATGAACAATAATAAAACCATACACACATGTTCACCATTCAATAGATAATTACAACATGAATTGTTATAGCATTTGATATTACATATTGAACAACAAACTTATACATATACATGTACTACATCTAAACAACAAGATATTAAAACAACATGTCCACCTATACATAAGCTCGCCACACAACTCTCACTATCCTGGATCTTCAAGAGCATAACCAAAACCTAAACAAAAGATTACATGCGGTACACATCAGCACAATATTCAAGAATATTGTACTGAGTATGCCTACGTGTCTTTTATATACCTCTCATCATATCTTGGCAATAAGATAAAACTAATACTTGGCAGTTGTAAAGAAATATAAGAAAAATCATATACTTGCACAAAAATGTTCATTAACAAAAGAGAACACATATTTTACCACGACTTTCCATTATATGTAAAGTTGATCAACCACATGCACTATTCTACCAAAGAGATTTAGTGCACACATGTACTATTCTACCAAAGAGATTTAGTACTTCATAAATGCACTATTTTGCCAAAGAGATTTAGTTCTTTCATCAATTCATTATTCTACCAAAGAGATTTAGTGCTCTCATATAATGGATCAGATATCTTATGTTTTATGTGTCCATAACCATAAGTACGAAAAATCAAGCAACATATCATGCAGTACAATCATTTCATCCAATATCATATGTCAAGTATTTTACTACACATATAACACAAGCATATTGTATAATAAGTCAAGTAAGAGGTAATGGCGTACCTTCCAAAGAGATAGATCATACTAATCACATATCATTGATGTCAACTATAAGCTTGGTCAAACCTGATAAAGACAAGACCATATACTATCATCAGGTTCTTATCATCTTACATCTCATCTTAACCCTAATCGTATCCGTTTTAGGGTTTTCTTAACTCATTAAGATATTCTCATCATTACTTGCATTCTTGTCTTAGAATTATCATACTGATGTCATTTTCCAGATTAATGTTCAATAACTGATAATCGTATTTTCCATCATTAGGTGAAGATATTAGCATTATGTCACACATTAACCCTAGGTTACATTATTAACATAACTAGGATTTTAAACCATGTATTAAGGTCAACTTCATATAACATGGATTTTGTGTATAAAACTGATTTCAGATTTATATATCAGCTTCTAGTTACATATATAAGGGTGTTCCATGATTTTCATCACTTATTGAGCATGTATGCATTTATTGCATTATCTTTAGTGATATTAGCCCTAATTAGCCATGTTAAGCAAATTACATAATTTCATGCATCAACATGACTGTAACTGACATCATATGCATTATAAACATAATTATGAATCTACTGACATTTTTCTGTAATTTTATATCATCATTTACTATTTATTACTCATGGACTAAGAATTCTACATCTTACATGATATCATCAATATTTATGCATCAAAAGCCTAAAATTATGCTTCCATCTTGTTCTACGCATTTTTATGAACATTTTGGTACCTTACTTGTATTTTTCTGACATTCTTACTAATTCCTACAAATTATCAAAGATCTATAAGATTTTGGGGTATTTACCTCCCTGAGCCAATGGCACTCCGCCATGTGCCCTTCAGTTGGGGCACAACTCCTTGCTTGGGCCGGTTGGTTCCTTGTTGATCGTTCGTTTCACGCTGTGATATGGTTCACGGCTCCTCCTTCCTTGCATTCTAGGCTACTACATGAGAAGCGGGTTCTCTGCCAGACGCAGCGCCTGGGCGCCGCCATCTTCCATGGAACTGGTGAGGGATGGGCATCTCTCTTCTCCTTGCTTGACAGCGCCTCCAGAAGATTCACTAGATTTAAACACACTCCACCGACCTCACTTCTCCTCTAGATCTCCATCTTTCTCAACCATCATCTTCTCCGGCAAGATGGTCCCATGCCTTCTCCTCCTCGGCAAGGGCGCCGCCGCGTAGCTCTGGATGCAGCGGAGCAAAGACGCATTTTACCTCTGCTCCAGATCTTTGCCCAGGTGCTCATCGGTGCCAGCCTCCATCCGTACCGCTCTCTGCTCAACCTCACAGAGCCTCTGTCGTGAGTCATGTTTCCAGCAAGGACTTGGTCATCGCTGGGAGCTGCTTGTCCACAGATGGCATCTCCTCCATCTTCGTAGGGTTTGGCATTGGCTTGGAGTTGGAGCTCGTTCTTCCCCAGGTTGAGGTGGTTTCGCCACGGTTAAGGATAAAGGGGAGAACCCCCATCTTGCTCCTCTTCTCACGATCACATTTGCAATGAAGCCACCCTCTTGTCCTTCTGTTGGAGGCGATCCTCCATTCTCAAGACCATCACAGGAGTCTCCAACTCTTTCATTACTCTCTGCCCAAGCACCTATAGCTCGCGGTTGAGAGGTTACAACAAGGGGAGTACGATCTCTCTGCTCACAATTACCCAGAGAGGTTGATAATGGCACATGGTTTATTGATGTGAATCGAGCAACTGCCCACGCTTCGTCTCCTTAATCCAACCATGACCAAGACGTGGGGTTGGTTGATGTTTTACATCATTGTTCATGGTAACCGTTGTGAGCAAGCTGAAAGCCTAAGTCTTCCGATTATAAATCGTGTCACCCTTAAGCTACAAGGTTAGATGTCGTAAGGGTGTGTGATAAAGCCTACTATTAAAACCTCATCTATCAATCAAATACTTTGGTCCAAAGTATCTCAAATACTCAACATTTAGCCTACTCCAAGAGTATCAAAATATAATGATGTTTTAACCATAGCTTTATAACAACTTAAGCTACATTCTATTCGTGATTGGTGTTAAAACTCAATTATATGGTCAATCAATGAAATACCTAAAAAGGCCACGAAGTTAAGGGATCTTAATTATGATATCAACCTCACACGACACTCAAGCTTTACCAAAACACCTAGGACTCTCAAAAAACTCAACATGCCTTACTTCACTTATATCATTGGACATTTAAGGATTCCAAAGGTCCACTCCATCACATCCTACACACCTTAAGAGAAATTTCGTCCTCGAAATTAAGTCAGAAATCCAGTCCATCACATTAGGTTTAGCCTTACCCCTCAGGATAACATGATGTATAATGTGTACCATAAGTCTGATCTAGAGCACCATGTGAGGTACCCAAACCATGTGATGATGCCCTGAACCTATTCATCCTTATGAGAGGTTGAAATGTCCTGAGTCACCTATGAGGGTACGATATACCAAGGTGAGAGATAACTCAGATGAAAGAATATGAGATGATGAAGGTTCTTGGGAAGCACCATGGAAAGGGTGAGGCCACATGGGAGCCATGATGGATATAAGAAAGGCTTATCCTATTTGTTCGTGTGCCTCATGGAATTTTGGGGACAAAATTCCTATAAGAGGGGAAGGATGTTACAACCTCAATTTTGTATGTGTTTTTATAATTGAAATACAATGATTTTGTGAATTTGGACTTAATTGAAAAGGTTGTATGCTTTGCTTCAAAGAAGGGATTTCTTTGCAAATCTCCCTTACAATAGGAATTTCATGGTTCCTATTAATAGATTAATCCAATAATGGATATAAAAGATAAGAAAATAAGAAAAGCCCAAATAATGGAAAAAGATAAGATATTGGATAATAAGCAAAGTATTTTTGAGAAATACTTGGAAATATCTAGAAAGTGGCATTAATGGTCACAATCAAATAAATTTCATTACCATAGACTTTTTGGTTGCTTGTGAGCTTTATTGGCTATTGAGCCCAATTATAAGAAAAAGAAAAAAATACAAGAAAAGGATTTTATCTAATAAAAGGAATAAGAAAGGAAGGGATAAAGAAATAAGAGAAATAAACAAAGGAATATTTCCTCAAGATGGGATTTCATGCCTTTAAGGTACCTTGAGGTCCAAGGGATCCAAGAAAATAATTTAATAGCAAAGGAAAGAGAAAAGATGGGAGAAATAAGCCTAATTGAGTAATATCTTGCACCTAAAGAAAAGGCACATTTTCTTTTAGATAATGAGCCCAATTTGGCAGACAATAGATTGAGTCATTAATAAGATTCCTTCAAAATTTTGGATAAAACAGAGCCATGGTTTAGGAGTTATGATTTTTCTAAGTTATCCTAAACAATGAGGAATTATCTTGAAATAGAAATTCAGTTTCCTTTTTGGTTGAACGTAAGAAATGACGACCGTTGGATAGCGATCGGACGATCTAGAGATCGTCTTCCATCTCGGGTTAGAAAAGGAAAGATCGGCTGGACATACAATCTCCCCACACATTTCTCTCTCTCCTCAGGCTACGATTTGGAAAGATAAGATGTCCATTAGAATCGGGAGACAGAGTCAGACCGAACCATCCCTGGTTTGCCCTAGTTTCCATGTGTGGGTCAGTTTTCCCTATTTTGTGGATAGGGTCAAACTCCATGCTAGTCTCCCCTATATATATAGGGTCACGCACCCTCTCCGAATGCCAAAACACCCCTTTATGTTCGGATGAAGGGGGCGAGTCAGTGCTTGGGTTCAATTGCGAGAAAGATCCTGACCTTCACCTTCGGCTGGAAGCTGCTTCTCTTCAGGAGAAGAGCTTCTCTGTCCTATAAACTCCAGCCGGAACTGGTGAAGACAAAGACACCTTTGAGTTTGGTGGGGCTCGGTAGAGGTGAAGCGGTCTCGACTGACATCTGTGGGAGCAAGATGCTCAGAGTCAACTCTGAGGTTGACCGCGACAAGCACTGGATCGCAAACAAGTGTGAATCACGAGCTTGAAGATGATAAGCATCACATTTACCAAAGTACCCCCAAGCATGTGGACAGACTACCACTTTATCATAGGGATATAGAGGTCTTTTCGCTCCCTGACTGAGTTGCCAACGAAGAAGGGGCCGGATTGGCTGATGTGGCGGCCAGTGATTGGCCAAAAAGGTAATTATTTTATTAATTCGTAATTAATTATTGGTAGCTCTGATGGGAACATGCAAAATATGAAAATTGATCAAAAGAACACGAGGAATGCAATAAAAATATAATTGAAGTGTTTTTCTAATTGCAATTTTAAAAGTAATGGAAGTTGTCAACTTTAATGAATTAATGATTAAGAAACCCTATTTTGAGATTATTAATGTATTTAGTAGGGTTTAATGGATGATTAAAGTTGATATTAGCATGTTATTTGTAAAAAGGTGTATTAAGAACAAAAAGGATGATCATTGCATGTAATTGGTTTAATTTAGAGTTTCATGTGCATAAATATGCTTTAATGGGCCTGGAAACCCTAATGATGGTAATTGTGACTCTTATTGACTTTAATTGCTTGAATTCATGAATAAATCTGAGATATGATGTTTTTAAGTATAAAAGTTCCTTAATATAGAAATTAGGGTTTTCTAATGGATAATGGTGGAATTAATGAGAAAAAGAGTTCATATGTGAATTAGACCATAATGAACTATGAATTGATGATAAATGAGCCTAATGATCTTGTCATGAATTAAAAGGATAAAAATGGTAGTTTTAATGTAATAGGGGCATAATAGACTTAATGGACAGTTAAATGTGCCTCTAATCCGAAATTAGGGTTTAAAATAGTATAAATGAAGTGAAACCCTAATTACAATGGAAACCCTAAAAGTGGACTAGAAACCCTAGGAAGCGAGCTAGGTTTAATAGATCTTGATGGCATGATCAATAATAGGAAATTGTATGCATATTTCAGGATCTCTTTGTGTGCTTGCTTGCCTATCAGATCTCTTGCATTGATTGGGTTAACTCTATCTCAAATCAGCTGACAGGTATGTGGTTAATTATGGTTAATCACATCAGTTTCCTGAAGAGTTTCCCGGATGATTCATCGCATTGAATGCAACTTATCAGTTTGGATGTTCATACTTGCAAATCATCAAGTCACTATGATTATCACAATAATAATAGAAGTGTGTATTCTCATACCTACATGCCACCCTGATGGATGATGTAAATAGGTCAAGTCCAGGAGGGAAGACCAATGGGCACCATGAGAGGTAACCCCAGGCACCAAGCTTAGGATTGAGAAGGTGGACTATGATATTACATGTCTAAAGGGCACCATGAAGGGTGACCCTAGGAACCAAGATCGGGATCGAGAAGGTGGCCTTAAGTCAATGGCAAAAGAGAAACCCTAAGGTGGGTATGCCAGGGTTAGGGCAAAAGCGGTGGGAAATGTCACATTGAAAGCATAAATTGGCTTGTTAATTAACTTGATTGTGATATTTAGATTGTTATCCATATTTGTGAAATTTTGGTTGTTCCCACATACCGGCATATTTCGATATGCTGTATGACGTTTTGTTTGTCGGCATTTTAGGTACAAGATTGAAAAGGACAAATAGTAATGTGGAATATGTGGAATTAAATAAGAGTTAAAGTACAAATGAGGATTAGTTAGAATAGACTCCAGATGTGGATAGAAGTAGATATCCACGTTTTTGAAAAAGGTATGCAAGGTTTTATTTTATTATAGCCTTTCAGTTTAGTTTTGTGAAATTTTGGTTGTTCCCACATACCGGCATATTTCGATATGTTGACCGACGTTTTGTTTATCGGCGTTTTAGGTACAAGATTGAAAATGACAAATAGTAAAGTGGCATATGTGGAATTAAATAAGAGTTAAAGTACAAAGGAGGATTAGTTAGAATAGACTCCAGATGTGGATAGAAGTAGATATCCAAGTTTTTGAAAGAGGTATGCAAAGTTTTATTTTATTACAGCCTTTCAGTTTAGTTGGTAGAATTTGATCATTGTTATTGATTATTTGTCGAACCTTTGATCTTGTTAATTGGGACACTGGCTCTGACCTCTTGGTCTCCCTTAATTGGGGGTTACCGGTAGGCGGGGTCATTACATTTTGTAACAACCAGGCCTACTTCCCAAGACTCTAGTAGAGTTTTAGGAATGATGATTGGCCCCACAGACCACCATTAGCCTTGACTACGTGCTTTAATCTCACTCACACGCAAGCCAAGATAAACTTCCCGACTGGTCACCCATCCTAGTACTGCTCCAAGCTGAGCACGCTTAACTATGGAGTTCTTTAGTAATGGGCTCCCGGAAAAGGAGGTGCACCTTGGTGATATGGGTAGTCCAATCATTCCTTATAAGATCTTTTCATCCGAGGCCTCAAATCTTGGGACGTCACAATCTCCCTCACTTAGACTCTTGATGTCCTCATCAAGACACAACTATATGGCCTCATAATATCACCCCATTTTAGTGCAGACCCAGAATGGCTCATGGACACCCAGCTCCCGATCACGAAATATCAGCACAAGGGTGGCTACATCACCATCGAGAGCCCTTTCCAACTTTCCTGGACTGCACGACTCAAGACTAGCATGCCACATGCCACATGCCCATGTGGGCCCCACCTACTGGTGGGGTTATGGCTCTGATACTATTTTGTAATGATCGGGCCCACTGCCCAAGGCTCTAGTAGAGTTTCAGGAATGATGACTGGCCCCACAGACCACCACTAGCCTTAACTGCGTCCTTTAATCTCACTCACGCGCAAGCCAGGATCAACTTCCTGACTGGTCACCCATCCTAGTACTACTCCAAGTTGAGAACGCTTAACTATGGAGTTCTTTAGTAATGGGCTCCCAGAAAAGGAGGTGCACCTTGGTTATATGGGTCGTCCAATCATTCCGTATAAGATCTTTTCATCTGAGGCCTCAAATCATGGGACGTCACATAAGCATACTCCTTCCATAGATATAACATGCCCCAAGAAAGCTAGCTCCCTCAACCAGAACTCACACTTGATAAACTTGGCATAGAGCTGGTGTTGTCTCAACACTGTCAACGTCTGACGAAGAAGTTGTTCATGTTGTTGACTATAATGTCTATATATCAAGATGTCATCTATAAAAACAAGAACAAACTGATCAAGGAACAGTCAAAACACCCTATTCATCATATCCATGAACGATGTTGGTACATTGGTTAGCCCAAACAGCATAACCTCAAACTTGTAGTGACCATACATCATCCTAAAAGTTGACTTTGGTATGTCATCCTCCTTGATCCTCAACCGATGATATCGTGATCTCAGATCTATCTTTGAGAACATTGTTGCTTCATGCAACTGGTCAAACATATCATCTATCCTCGATAAGAGATACTTGTTCTTTATCGTGCCCTTATTCAATTGCCTGCAGTCTATGCACAAACTCATAGACCCATCCTTTTTCTTCACAAAAAATAGTGGAGCACCCCACGGTGACATACGCGGCCTAATGAAACCTTCGTTAAGAAGTTCTTGCAACTATATCTTCAACTCTGCCATCTCTTTCCATTCCATCCTATACGGTGTTTGAGCTATGGGTTGCGTACCAGGAACCAGATTGATCTCAAAATCAATCTCACGGGGTGGGGGAACACCTGGAAACTCTTCAGGAAACACATCATTGAACTCCCTAACTACCGACACCTCCTGGATACTAAGACTTCTCACCTCTGTATCCTCCACATGCGTCAAAAACACCTCACAACCTTATCTTAGAAGCTTCCTTCCTAACATAGCTGATACAAGACACTTTGGAAGATTCTTCCTATCTCCTTGGAAGATCCATGTCTCACTACCATCCACAAATGTCATTTGCTTGGAACTACAATCAAAGACCACTCTATACTTCTCCGGGATATCCATTTCAAGGATCACATCAAATCGATGCATGCCAAGTGGTATTAGATCCACTTGAATGTTGTGTCCCAAAAAAGTGAGAACATAGGAAGGACACACATCATGCAACACTATAGAACCAATCAACCGGGTTTCTAGCAACAAACTATTCTTCTTAGGACTAACAAGCAAAGAACAACTACTAAGCACTTCATATGCGATAAAACAGTGTGTAGAACTCGGGTCAACCAAAATAGATATAAAGAAAGAAGAAGACAAATCAAAATAAAATAACTCCATCTAACATGCCACCACTCGTGGGTTGACCATCGCCTCTGGTTGATTCATCACGTAGAATCTAGTTGTTTCTTGTTGTCACCCCCGTCCTCTTCTTCACTGAGAAAATGACCCAACTTGTGACGCTTGACCACATCCTCATCCTCCTACACCACTATTCTACTATCTCTACAAATCTTACAGGCTCTGCCTCAATTGCTGGGTCACTTTATCACCCCTCACCGGATACTCCCACTTTTGATGTCCTACCTGTCCATATTGTGATAGTCTTGGGTCTTAATCCGTAGCTTAGATGGCCCCGTCACTGATACTGATGCAATACTCTGGGCTCCTACAGGCGGAAAACTATGGCCTCTGCCCTTACTCAGTGACCATTGTGTTGAAGCACTGAACCTTTGTGACGCTGGTAGTGTAGAAAATCTTGGCTTCTTGAAGCCACCAAATGACTATCCTTGAAACTGTACAAACCACATCTTGGTACTTGCCTCTCTCTTCTCCTTCACCGACTGTTCTATCCTTCAAACATATTCTAAAAACTCAACAAACCTATCTCGATTGTACAAAGTAGTAGTTGGGGTAGAGAACTCAGCATTCAACCCCTTCTCAAAATGATGAATCCTTTCATCCTTCATTACATCCATGTGAGTATAGAACCTCAAAAACTCCATAAACCTTACCTCGTATTCATTGATCATCATGGATCCCTTTTGAATCCTCTCAAACTGACTGATCTTCTCATCAAGATATGTCTGAGCAAAGTACCAACTAATGAACTCTCATCGGAACTCCACCAAATCAACCACAACATCGGGTCTCTTCTCCTCCCCTACGTCCCACCAATGGCCAGCACTCCCTCTCAGAAGGTACACCGCATGATTCAACTTATCCTTTTCAGGGATACTCACGATCTTGAAAGCCTTCTCAAGCTCAGTCAGCCACATATCTGCATCTGTCAGGTCAGTTGTTCCCGCATACTAAACTTCTCCAACATGATGAACCCGCTCAAAAGTCTTCTTAGTACCCAAAGATTTAGTATGGGGAACAGGTGCCCTAGGTTGAGGTGCAAGAATCATGTCTGCCATATGAGTCATTGTTGCTATAAATTGCCCAAAAAGTGATTGAAAGGCAGGGTTTTCTATCATGGTCGGGTAAAACTGGGGGACTTCAGGCACTCAATCTTCTCATTCCTAGTTCCTTACACCACCACCTGGTGCAACAACACTGCTCTTAGCAACATATTCTTCATTTTCTCCAGACATCTTTAAGATTTCTCTTCTTCTACTACATAAGTAGAAGTGACTATAGGACATACTAGAGGACACTAGAACAAATACAAACCCTACTCAGAGGTCCCGGTAGAGTAAGAAAACCTAAAGCTCTGATACCAATCTATCTTGTGATGCCCTATACCACACAAAGCGAGATTACTCAAAACATAATTGAGGAAGAAACATTAACAAACATATTACTGAAAAACACTAAAAATTTAAAACCTTTTTCATAAAACATACAAACAACAAGAACCTTCACATATAAGTTCTTTCATGCCTCAAAGCATATACAAGGCATGTTGTAAACCTATAACCAGAGAACTATTCCAGAACATATATACATGATTCCACCACAACTGTTCATAATAGGTATACAAGCCAACCACATAAACAAGCACGTCTATAAAATAACTACAAAACCTTCCCAAAGACCTGAGTGTATAGGGATGACTCTAGGACTCTATCAACAAAAGACATCCAGCAATACTTCCAACCTTATCAACTACTGCTCCTCTGGCTGCTTCTCAACCTCCTTTGCGCGATCTCTACCTCTTCATACTCGCCCACCTAAAAAGGGTGCGGGAAAGCCACCGGGTGAGATTCCAAATCTCAACAGGAGATATAACTCGCCACCAACTCTATTATTATCACAGATAAAATAAACTGAGCAGTAGTAAGGTTATAAATAAATGAAACATATAATTATCATTTATAAGAAGAGCAATTAAAGTTGAATTATGAAACATCTTAATAATTTAAAAGGAATATGAAAAACATGTACATTTCCTATCAACAACATTGTATAAGGATCAAGTAAAGCCTCAAATAATATTTTTGTATTTGATCCTATACAATTATACTACACATCTGATTACATATTTCATTATGACCTGAGGATTTGAGTCATACCATTTAAAATCCAACCGACCACTTGATAAGTCGAAATCGGTGCCATACAAGGTCTAGTGGAAGAGCCAAAATCCACGACCTCGTCCCCTCAGTCAGTACGAGAACATTGGCAGTGACATCATTAGTCAAACTACTACCAGTGACTTATAGTCCATCTATACATATCTATCCCGCCTTAGTATAGGTCACATTGCTAATTAGTTATGACTGTAGCAGTACTCTTTATTTGGATATGACTGCAGTCATTCTTGTATCTTAAATTGAGCTACAGCTACAGTTGTACTCTTTATTGGGGTATGACCACAACTAATCTCATACATATACAATCAGGACATAAGGAGATACCTCAACTTGCACCCCGCATATTCAACAATATGTGCTATGAGTTAAACTCATTTCACCATTCTGCAACTGCTGACACTGAATGTATCTATCACACATGGCAAACTACACTATTAGATTTCACTTGATTAATTAGATCAATTTAAACATCTTTAAGCATCAATCAAGTTACAACATATAAGATCTAACAAGATCTACATAAACATGGCATAACTCATTACCAAAACAAATTGAATCACATTGAGTGTGATCTCATCACATCATGTATCTTTATGCTTGTTATTCATCATATGTCCATATCAAGGACCAATGTCCATCACAAGGACCCATGCCCATCACAAATCATAACCATCATAGCTCATACCTGGCTATCTATGTCAATTGATATCACCTGCATGGTTAGAAACTGATAACAAGAAGGCAATGCACCATCAACATCATCATCTCATAGGACTTATGCTATACATATCACATCGTACATTTTACATCATAACAATTAGGGTTTCACTTCACCCGATTAGGGTTTATAAGGTTGGATCAACAACCTTCCTTAAATCATCACTCCCAACATCATTATGAGGTGTGTTATGAGACATAGAAGGATGTTTCTCTTATCATTGTATAACATTTTATGAGGTATAGAAACATAACCCTCACAACATACTTACAACTACTCCATAGAGTATCACATCATCACTATGAGACCCTAGCATCAACATGGTGTGTCTCAACCACCACCACAAGGTACCAATTAGGGTTTACACATATGGTATCGATTAACCCTAAGTGTATCAGACAACCACACTTAATATAGGGTAGCAGGACACCATACCAAGGTAGAGTATCATCTTACCTACCCAAGGTATGTATCAGTTTAGGTATCATGTGGTATCGGGTTGTAACACCTAAGGGGAGAGTAATGGACAACCCCTTTCTATCAGGCAACACATCACAGGATGGGTGTCAAAGGGATAACGACAACACTGGTGTATCAGGAAAAAATCAAGTCATGATGGCTGCTAGGGTTATCAGGATACAACGCATTGGGAAACGCACATCAAAACATGCTTCCCTATCTTGCAATGCCCAAGTGTGATGGCCACAGGTGTATCAGGCAGAAACACCCAGAGAGGGGTATTGTAGAGTATTAAGCAACATCTATGTGTATAGCATCACAAGAGTGGAGGCTAGAGTCTTGATGGGAAACACCTCTCCAAGAAACACATAAGGTTGCTCCCATATCAGTTACTTTGTGCACAAGGCATGATAACCTAATTTTTACCAAGGTTTGTCGGCCCAAATCTCCCCAGGGGCATGACGACCATCCAACTAAAGGTGTCAAACTTGACCTTGCCAAGGTTGTAATGATCTGTCACAAGGATAATGGCCATAATTGTCATAGGTCATGACGATCACCCCACATATCGGCCTACCCAAGCATGTCATCCACTAAGCATATCGGCCACTCCATATTCAACCTCGAGACAGTGTTACTAACAAGGTAAAAGAAAGGTGCAACACATGGGTAGTGTGATGACCCCGACCTTAGGGTTCATATATTGAGGATAGTTTTGAGGACCATTATCGCTCCATACACAGTTGAACATAAATTGAGAAATTTTGTATCCAATCATGGATCATTACAGGCATTAAGGTGTGATTGAAGGTGCAAATAAGCCTAACCCAGTTCAATTAGGATTTATGTCTTCGTTAATCAATATGATTGTACATTAGATAAACACCCATTTGTTAGTACATATTAATTTGAAAGGTTGTATGTGACACTTGGGAGATATTTTGACCATGACCATTCATCGAACTTGTATGATGATTGATTGATTTCTATTTGAGGTTTACAAATATTTGTAAGATTGTTTGAAGAATTGGTTTGCATGACTAGATAATGTAGTTTGGTATCAAACTAGTCCAAGAGCTATTATGATGAGGAGATAATGGTTAAGAATCACATGGTCGTTCTCTTCCCCTAAACCTCCATCTATAACGGGGAGAATGATAGATAATAACACTTTTTTTCCTGACTTCATTGCCCAGTTATCTACAGAGCTCCACGTACCTGTTTGGAGTTGGAGGCTTAGATCCTAGAAGCTCAGATCTAGGGAATGGCCCTTAGGATAACCTGCATAGCGGTAGAAACACATATATGTACCTTCCACTCACTTTCCCCTCCTCTACCCATAGATACAGTAGACGATGAGATGAGGAAGAAAGAAATATACGGTCGTGATGGAAGCATTAGCACTGAATCTACCCAAACCGTATCAGTTGCAAGGTGGAAGAGAAGAGCACATCTGGGAAACATATAAAACTAGGTCTCACAAAAGGTTAGGAAGGTTAGGCTTTGTTGCACGAGGCCAGGTGAGAATTCTGATGTCACCCTGATCGGGGTCGACGGAGGATCTTGGGAGGAAGGCTTGCGTGGGGTTTGAGGATGCAGTGTAGTCGACAATTCCGTGCTCCGCTCAGGTCTGATGGTGTTCAGAGGTGACGGAATAAATGTTTAATACCTCCCACGAGTTCTCAGTAGTTTGACAATCCTTCCATATCCAAGGCGGCACAACTTACTGAGATCCCAAACCTACATTCACATGGATGTGCATGCATTCAAAGATCTATCTGATGGACTTTAGGAAGGCACAGTCGTCGTTTCCCTTTCTTTCTGCGATCGGGGCTTGACACATCAGGCTCGTTTGGCCATCTGCTATCCTCACTGATGTACAGACTGAAGCAACCCTACTGCAAGTATGCGTAGGTTCAAGGTCAACTATCATGATCCCTCGCCAGAGCTGTGTGCGGTGGTGGTGCAACCAGCAGGCCCCCAAGATTCATCTCTTGGTCTCTCCCTATGGTGCCAGGGTGCTGGCGATTGTGAAGGTCCTTCAGTAAGTGACGTCGGGGTAGGACCTGACTTGGAGCCTCGTCGGAGAGGAGGTCGTCGAGTTCCCAGCCAGACCATGCCCAGATTGGACGGCGACGTCATGACGCCCTGATCGGCGTGAACACAGGATACCGCAGGCGTCAAGCGAGTGCAGCGAGAGAGGGAGTTGGGTCTGGCCAAACCCAGGTTAGACCGGCCCGGTTCAGTCCTTCCCAGTTGAGTGTTGCACCCTGAGAAGCCACGTGGCAGCTCCTGATAGGCCATACGAGGTAAATGTCTTAGTTATTTCACAGTTCTTACAAAATTCATAGAAATTAGCATGCTTATCAGAAAAAATATGTATAATATACTAAAATTCTCAGAAAAATGAGTAGAACACAATGAAAGCATAATATCAGGCTTTGGAAGAACTAATAATAGTGATATCATGTAAGATTTGTAATGCTCGTTTCATAGATAATAAATATCAAATGATGATATAAAATCATGGAAAAATGTCAGTAAGTCTATAATCATGTTTATAGTTCATATGATGTCAGATATGGTCATGTTGATGCACGAAAGCCTACAATTTGATTAATATGGCTAATTAGGGCTAATAACACTAAAGATAATGCAATTAATACATGCATGCCTAATAAATGATGAAATTCACAGAACATTCTCATATATGTAATTGAAAGATAATATGTAAATATGAGACCAGTTTTGTACACGAAATTCATGTTGTAAGAAGATGAACCTTGATACATGGGTTGTAACCCTAACTTGAATAATGTATATAAACTAGGGTTCATATGTGCACCAAAAAGGATATGGGACCTAATATTCAGATAATGAATCATAATCTGGAAAATGACATCAGTAAGATAAATATAAGACAATAATATAAGTAAACATTAGAATATCCTAATGAGAAAATATAAACCCTAATGAACACGACTAGGGTTAAGATGATGAGAATCTGATGATAGTATGTGGTCTTGTTTTAATCAGGTGCTGACCAGTTTATCTAGATGATCATGGATATGATTAGAATTCTCTAAACTTAGGTACGTGGGTTTTTATTAAGTATAAGACTAGTTTTCTAGTTTCCTATGATATGTGATATCTTGAATGCTCGTATTTGGATATGATTGCTTGGTTGAACTAGTATGAGTTACACTTCACCAAATCTAATAGAACATAAATGAGTATGATGGGTTGTAGCTACTAGAGCACATAGCCTGGTGTGGATGTATGTTGCCTAACATGGATGTATGATTCTTTGGCCCATGTTAGATGTATGATGATACTATATTGCCCACACTAGATGTAAGTCAAGTGCAAGTATGTGTAGTACAACCGCATCAAAGTGAATGCAAGAAAAGGAATGTTTACCTGATTATCATTTTAAATAATGTTTTCTTTTAATCTTTCTTTCTCAAGTTATTTCAATTATGCAAACATATTAGTATATATCTTTCTACCCACGTGCACAACACCTTGTGTGTTGATTCGATGTTTCACGTATGTTTTAGGTTCAGAGATAGCATGGGAGGAAAAAGATGGGAGTGAGCATTTGTTCAGGTTGTACCTATTGTGAAGATACTAGTTTAGCATACCTGTTCTTAGACTGTAGAATTTCCATTCAATATGTAATTGTAAATCGTGTTGTAATAACTCACTTGGTAATATATATATGCATGTTGAATGTTGAGAAATTTTTATGGTGTATGTTATGGTTTAATGTTCATGTATGTGAATTATGCTTCCGCATCACTCTCTGATATAATTGGATGATGTTTTTGGATTCTTACATCTCATTCCCAATAGGGTTTGGAGAAGTCAAAATCCGGGGACGTCACAGTTGGTATCAGAGCATGAACATTAGCTACGCCTAACAATTGCTCACTATGAAACATATAACCTAAATTTCACCTTTCACTTTAAACCCTAGAAACTTAGTAAGTTGCTCTATAGGAATAAGGTTTGACTTAGCCTCTAAGTTAGAACCTAGATGTTTGAGAACTAGGTTTAGACAAGTGTGAGAAACCCTTTCCATATAGAGCTCATATGTAATGGGTAGCTACACTAATCTACACCATGTTCTCACCATTTCACTAGGTGACATGGCACTGGACTATCTATTGTGTGTGGGACACTCGAGTTTGCTGGTTTGGTTTTGTTTCCCAATCGGCTCGCACCTCGACAGTTTTCTCTGACGCCTTCTTTCTCGAAGAAAAACTATATAATATTTTATTAGATATATGTAAATATAAAAATGTGTCCCTCACACAGGAGAGTAGTGGGTGGTCATGCAATCTAAGTGAAAGGGAGTGACATCAGTCTAGAATAGAGAATAAATCTAGATTAGAAGTCTAGAGCCTCATAAGGTTATGTGATAGAGAGATAGACAAAAGAAAGATGAAGGAAATAAGTATATAGAATCTTACCTAAGTTGATCTATGATGGTATAAGTTTCCTTATTAAGATTTGAGTTGTATATGAGCTGAATCCACTCTTAGAGGATCTATGCTAAGTTGTGATGATGAAAGTACATTCCATTTTCCTACTTAAGATAAGCTAAGTGAAGATAGAGTTGAGTGTGCATGAGCCTCAAGCTCTTATACAAGGAGGATGTCTAGTGGTACGATGAGATATGTGGTGAACTCTAGAGAGAGTAAGACCCACAGGGAGAAGGTCATAGGACCTAGCCTCCAATATATGAGATATGTGTTAAAAAAATGTCCTACACTAGATTACTCTTGAGTGTTGAGTTGAGTCCTTATGCATGATTCAAATTTATATGTGAGAATTGGGTAAAAGAAAAGGATGGATAGATGACCCATATGATAAAGTCAATCCTTTGGCTGAGTTAGGTCCTAGCTAGAGTGATATATTTTTTGAATCTCATCATTAGTTGCAATCGAGGTAATATATGAACTCTAGTTACGAGAGTATGATGTTTTGTGCAAAAGATACTCAACATACATGTTCTCCCTTCTTATTCTCCTTCTTAATATACGATGATAGAAACCTCACTTGATCTATGTAGATGATTTATATATGAAGAGTCACTCGTATAAGCTTGACCTATTCTATATTCCCCCCCCATATCATACATGTAGTACCCAAGATTGAAATCATGATAAGTTTGACTTTAAAATATTCTCTCCCCCTTCATATGAAACATGAAAGATATGATGTTGAGATCATGGGATAAACTTAGTATGTTCTCTTTTTCCCTTCACATAATTCGGGTAAGACATAAAAAGTTGAACTCATGAACTTGATATAAAGATATTTTGGGATCATAGGATATATGATCAGAAATATAGTTTGTAACTTTGATCCTTCTCAATATATGCTTCTAAGTTGAGTATGAATATCACACCATGGGGTGAAACCTTAATGGTCAAACATGTTGCATATGCCCTTCTTAAGTAGAAAAATTATAATGTCAAGGAAGAAGATATATCTCCTCTAATGCTGAAATCATTGTAAGATGTTGATCATAAAACATATTAATGATGTTATATTTGAACAATCTGAATACCATGGCATATAAACGAATTCCTCCTGAACTTTAAAAGTATGAACAAAACCTATACCCTTAGGGGTGATGTAATCCTAAGATATCATAATGTCATGTGATGACTAAGACACTAAGTAATGCTACAATTTGTTAAACAAATTGATGCTTCAACCTATATAAGATGGGATGGGCACACCCTACATGCTTAAATATCCTAAGAAGACAACTTAGGATGAATCTAGAATAATGATACTCTTGGAACTTAGAAGTGGTGGCCTATAGGCATAAAACTCCTTTATATCAACTTAAGAATGAGACTAGTTGAATTTCGAGGACGAAATTCCATATTAGGTGGGGTGAATGTGATGACCCCGACCTTAGGGTTCATATATTGAGGATAGTTTTGAGGACCATTATCGCTCCATACACAGTTGAACACAAATTGAGAAATTGTGTATCCAATCATGGATCATTACAGGCATTAACGTGTGATTGAAGGTGCAAATAAGCCTAACCCAGTTCAATTAGGATTTATGTCTTCGTTAATCAATATGATTGTACATTAGATAAACACCCATTTGTTGGTACATATTAATTTGAAAGGTTGTATGTGACACTTGGGAGATATTTTGACCATGACCATTCATTGAACTTGTTTGATGATTGATTGATTTCTATTTGACGTTTACAAATATTTGTAAGATTGTTTGAAGAATTGGTTTCCATGACTAGATAATGTAGTTTGGTATCAAACTAGTCTAAGAGCTATTATGATGAGGAGATAATGGTTAAGAATCCCATGGTCGTTCTCTTCCCCTAAACCTCCATCTATAGCAGGGAGAATGACAGATAATAACACTTTTTTCCTGACTTCATTGCCCAGTTATCTACAGAGCTCCACGTACCTGTTTGGAGTTGGAGGCTTAGATCCTAGAAGCTCGGATCTAGGGAACGGCCCTTAGGATAACCTGCATAGTGGTAGAAACACATAGATGTATCTTCCACTCACTTCCCCTCCTCTACCCGTAGATACAGTAGACGATGAGATGAGGAAGAAAGAAAGATAGGGTCGTGATGGAAGCATTAGGACTGAATCTACCCAAACTGTATCAGTTGCAAGGTGGAAGAGAAGAGCACATCTGGGAAACATATAAAACTAGGTCTCACAAAAGGTTAGGAAGGTTAGGCTTTGTTGAACGAGGCCAGGTGAGAATTCTGATGTCACCCTGATCGGGATCGACAGAGGATCTTGGGAGGAAGGCTTGTGTGGGGTTTGAGGATGCAGTGCAGTCGACAATTCAGTGCTCCGGTTAGGTCTGATGGTGTTCAGATGTGATGGAATAAATGTTTAATACCTCCCACGAGTTCTCAATAGTTTGACAATCCTTCCATATCCAAGGCGGGACAACTTACTGAGATCCCAAACCTACATTCACAGGGATGTGCAGGCGTTCCAAGATCTGTCTGATGGAATTTAGGAAGGCACAGCTGTCGTTTCCCTTTCTTTCTGTGATCGGGGCTTGACACATCATGCTCATTTGGCCATTTTCTATCCTCACTAATGTACAGACTGAAGCAACCCTACTGTAAGTATGCGTAGGTTCAAGGTCAACTATCATGATCCCTCACCGGAGCTGTGTGTGGTGGTGGTGCAACTAGCAAGCCCCTGAGATTCATCTCTTGGTCTCTCCCTGTGGTGCCAGGGTGCTGGCGATTGTGAAGGTCCTTCAGTAAGTGACATTGGGGTCGGACCTGACTTGGAGCCTCGCCAGAGAGGAGGTTGTCGAGTTCCCAGCCAGACCATGCCCAGATTGGATGGCGACGGCATGACGCCCTGATCGGCGTGAACACAGGATACCGCAGGCGTCAAGCGAGTGCAGCGAGAGAGGGAGTTGGGTCTGGCCAAACCCAGGTTAGACTGGCCCGGTTCAGTCCTTCCCAGTTGAGTGTTGCACCCTGAGAAGCCACGTGGCAGCTCCTGATAGGCCATATGAGGTAAATGTCTTAGTTATTTCACAGTTCTTACAAAATTCATAGAAATTAGCATGCTTATCAGAAAAATATGTATAATATACTGAAATTCTCAGAAAAATGAGTAGAACACAATGAAAGCATAATATCAGGATTTCGAAGAACTAATAATAGTGATATCATGTAAGATTTGTAATGATCGTTTCATAGATAATAAATATCAAATGATGATATAAAATCATGGAAAAATGTCAGTAAGTCTATAATCATGTTTATAGTTCATATGATGTCAGATATCATGTTGATGCACGAAAGCCTACAATTTGATTAATATGGCTAATTAGGGCTAATAACACTAAAGATAATGCAATTAATACATGCATGCCTAATAAATGATGAAATTCACAGAACATTCTCATATATGTAATTGAAAGATAATATGTAAATATGAGACCAGTTTTGTACACAAAATTCATGTTGTAAGAAGATGAACCTTGATACATGGGTTGTAACCCTAACTTGAATAATGTATATAAACTAGGGTTCATATGTGCACCAAAAAGGATATGGGACCTAATATTCAGATAATGAATCATAATCTGGAAAATGACATTAGTAAGATAAATATAAGACAATAATGTAAGTAAACGTTGGAATATCCTAATGAGAAAATATAAACCCTAATGAACATGACTAGGGTTAAGATTATGAGAATCTGATGATAGTATGTGGTCTTTTTTTAATCAGGTGTTGACCAGTTTATCTAGATGATCATGGATATGATTAGAATTCTATGAACGCAGGTACGTGGGTTTTTATTAAGTATAAGACTAGTTTTCTGGTTGCCTATGATATGTGATATCTTGAATGCTGGTATTTGGATATGATTGCTTGGTTGAACTAGTATGAGTTACACTTCGCCAAATCTAATAGAACATAACTGAGTATGATGGGTTGTAGCTACTAGAGCACATAGTCTGGTGTGGATGTATGTTGCCTAACATGGATGTATGATTCCTTGGCCCATGTTAGATGTATGATGATACTATATTGCCCACACTAGATGTAAGTCAAGTGCAAGTATGTGTAGTACAACCGCATCAAAGTGAATGCAAGAAAAGGAATGTTTACCTAATTATCGCTTTAAATAATGTTTTCTTTTAATATTTCTTTCTCAAGTTATTTCAATTATGCAAACATATTAGTATGTATCTTTCTACCCACGTGCACAACACCTTGTGTGTTGATTCGCTGTTTCACGTATGTTTTAGGTTCAGAGATAGCATGGGAGGAAAAAGATGGGAGTGAGCATTTGTTCAGGTTGTACCTATTGTGAATATCCTAGTTTAGCATACCTGTTCTTAGACTGTAGAATTTCCATTCAATATGTAATTGTAAATCGTGTTGTAATAACTCACTTGGTAATATATATATATATATATATATATATATATATATATATATATATATATGCATGTTGAATGTTGAGAAATTTTTATGGTGTATGTTATGGTTTAATGTTCATGTATGTGAATTATGCTTCCGCATCACTCTCTGATAGAATTGGATGATGTTTTCGGATTCTAACATCTCATTCCCAATAGGGTTTGGAGAAGTCAAAATCTGGGGATGTCACAGGTAGAAACTAAGCCATGCTATTCTACTAAAATAGGTCGCAGACTACCGAAAGGAACTACTAGCGTGCAAGAAATAGCGAACCATAGATCAAGAGCAAGATAACAAGCAAAAGGTGATAATAATAAAGAGAGTTTAGATTTATAATACCCGCCTTAAGGATCAACACTGAGCTCTAAGCTCCAAGGTCAAGCTTCAAGCTTCACAAGCTCAAGGTGGAAGAAGATTCTCCAAGCTCGATCACCACAACACCTCCAAGAGAAGATCAGACCAAGGTTAAGAGATCATGAGAGGGAAAGAGAAGAAACCAAGGTCCATGGCCGAGAAGAAGAAAGAAAGAGAGAAGGAAGCTCATGATCATGTCTTACTAAGTAAGAAGATGAAAGGAGAACATCACAAGCTTAGGCTCATCCACCAATCTCCAAGGGAGAGCACTCCTTAAGCTCAAGATCATCCACTAAGGAAGAGGAAAGCAAAGATGGCCAAAGGATTCTCTTGAATGGGGAGAAAGAAGTATATATACAAGAGAGGTGAAAGAGAGAGAAAAGGAAAGGTGACACCACCAAAGAACTCTAGATGACACATGTCCACAAAGGAAGGCCACATGTAACACCATGCTATAAGGTGATAAGAACCATGCCTCACCCACTAAGCCTCCTTCCTAGGTCAAGGTAGATACACGTCTCCTCCCCCCTTCACAAACCGATAGGGATGAAACCCTAGATCCACAAACTAATATGGTGCATATAGAGACACCACAAGGCCGATAGGATGTCCCTCAAGACACCCAAAAACCATTACAAAGCCTCTCCTAGGTTCTCAAGCCCGATATAACACTGCTAGGTGTAAGATACACCTCAAACATGAGACCAAAACACTACCAAGGATGACACCACTCAACCAAGGTGTCCATCTCTTTCTCTTTCCTCTAGATGATGCCAAGAGAGAGAAGGGGCACATTAGAGGTGGCAAATTTGCACATAAACCCCTGTCCTGGGTAAATTGTCATTTGCACCAAACCTCTTCACAAAACTCAAACATCAACCAAACAAATTCAAACAAGGAACTCAAGCTTCTAACATGCCCTAATTACATCTTAGATGATTAGAGCAAGGGGCTAAGAAACATACTTAAGCAAAACAGATAGGGTTATCCCAAAATGTAGGTCAGGGTCCTTACACTAGACTTTCTTTAAATGTAATTAGATCATGTTGTTTGCTATGTTTATACTACTAGCCATGCCTATGTAGTTAAAAATCTTATCCTATAAGACATGCTAATAACTATTAGCTATACTCATGATACTAGTTAGACTCATGATGATAGTTATTCCTATAGTGTTAACTACACCCGATCTCTAAGAATATATGTTAATCTTTCAATTCTACAAATAAGACTATGAACAGAATTGTTCTCAAGAAGTTTTATATTTGGTAGTGCTATTCTATTATATAATCTTCTCTATCTATTTAATTGCTTAACTTTTTGTAATCAATAAGAGTTTTTGAGAGTTATATCTTGTTGGCTAAATCGGACATTAGCATATCCTTTGTTTTCATGATGACAAACATTTCATTCTTATGTATTTAACATGCTATTTGAGTATTTTAGGGTTCAAAAAAATGAGGGGATCATACTAAGTTGATAGTTGAAGATCAATGTGCTTAAATGTTTAATATTTTCATGATTGTACTCAATGTAAAAACTTATAAAAGTATATAATGTACAAGTACTTAGATATCATGTAAATCAAGTGTTAGATCTTCCCTTTCCACCTAAAACCCTTTCTTACACTCACATGAAAACTTTAGGGTTGATAGGTTTCATATGAGTCATCAATAGGACCTCACATACATTGCAAATCCTTGCACAAAGTCCTTCTCAAAGTCAATTTCGATCGACAATATTGTCGACCGAGATATAACCATTGTTATATGTTTAAATAAGAGAGAAACATACATATAGCCAGCTAAACCCATATAGTCATCTAGTTGACAATATTGCAGATAGAGAGTCCTGAGAAAAGTTCTAAAAACTTCACAGTTAATGAAGATTTTAGTCATTGCAACCCAACTAATTTCTACCTAAGGGCTGGTTAAGCACTAAGAACACTCTAGAGACTCCCTAAAACATCCCTAGACACTTACAAACCATTCCTATAAATAGGACAAGCCTTAAAACACCTAAAACACACAAGCTACGCTTGAGCATCCAATCTAGAGAGAAACAAAGCTGAGATTCACTTTCTATCTTCTTCTTTGTACTCTAAAGTTGTGTCCTTGAGCTACAATCTCCTAGTCGCCACGTATAGCCAAATCCATCTTAAGTACATAGGAGATATATAAGCTTGATATAGGATCAAAGCATTGTACTACATTGGTTAAGTATTTTCTTTCTTCCAATATATTTCTTTTATATTGTACTTTGTTCTCCTTGACTACTCCTAGGGTTGGAGGTTGTTTAAAGGAGGTTTCTTGGTGCTACTTAAAAAAAGTGAAGGCTACTCCAAGGTGTGCTTGAGGTTACTTCAAGAAGGCTGCTTCAAAGGAGGTTGGAGCTACTTCTAGTTTGTCATATTGTAAAAGTTAATATAGTTAATGGCTTGTTGAGAAAAAAGAAGGAGATGGCTTTGAGTTTCGTGATAATAGAGAGTATAAGAGTTTGAACAATTAATGTAATATACACCACATATCAAAAATTTTGTAGTTTAGTATTCCTTTTTTCTCTAATTTATACAAAGAGTCATGCTACACAATGAGAAAGCTGGAAATTAGATTATTTGAAGGTCTTGTAGTGAGGATTATCGTAACTCATGGCCATACCTTAGAATTACTCATAGATACATCACATATATGGATTTTAGGGATGGAATAAGCTTGAAGGACACAAATTATAACATATAATGAATCAAGAATGTGTAGCATATATTGGAATACTTAGTGAAGGGTTTCCATGATGGAATCCATAAAAGATATTATGAAGTCCATAGAAAATTATGCATTTTGTCATTAATATAAAGTTGATAATCAAATAACTCAAAACCAAATGAATTACCTAAATGGAACAAGGGAAATATTTTTATGATTTTTTTATTGTTGCTAAGGGATCAACATAGACATAAAACCTATTTTTTATCATTCCATGTGTTGGTATCACAAGAAATGATGATTCTTTTATACATTAAAAAATCATTTTCTTAAATGAAAATTTACCTTGAGATAACAACTAATGGCTTTATAAGAGTTTAGAATTGTTTTATGCTTTGTACAACTCACTATTCCCAACTAAAGGACACGATGAGAGATTTATAGAAATTTTATATACTTTATATGAGACAATTCAAAATTTTGGAAAGAGGCACGTTATTAATATCCAATAATACTAAATATGGACGAGCATCATACCGAGCCATACTGATCTGACCCATTTCCCAACCCACATAATCAGACCCAGGCCTGACACATGTAATTTACATGGGTGGGCCAGGCTTAAGATATTGACTCAGATTTTTGTATGGGTCAGGTTAGGGTCAAGGTAAACGCAAGCCCAAAAATCCAAATACTCAAATTAATTATATGAATGTGACCACATGTTTACATATAATACGTATCTTTTGTACTCTACATATAACTATAAATATTCATAATTATATTTGAATAATATATATTTAGTCAATCACATTAATAAAAAAACAACACACTAGAGTAAATCTAGGATATGCAAATTTATTTTGTATTTAATGTGTTTATTATAATGTATAATAAAACATAAAGTAATTATATTTATGTTATTTTCATGTGATTCACAAATCACCCCGATCAAGAAATTATGAGACCATTAATAAAAATAAAAATATGCATCTTCTATTCAATGTTAGATGTAAAAATTCCATTAATGGTTGGGTGGTTTTAGTATACTATATTAATAGATGGGCTATCGCTGTGATTTTAAATGGGTTAGATGTAGATTCTATGCCTTTCACCCATTGAAATTGTATGACAATTTGCAAGTGTACTAGTTCCTCTAATGATAAATGAACCTAGTGGTACTCATATTAAAAACTATGTTAATATTGTGTTGTATGTATATGTTAGAAATATATTCAAATACATTATCAGGTTCGACCCAAATTTCACCCATAACCCATATCTATTATGTGGGCTGGGTATGGGACAAGTTTTCAAAACATTACATGGGCCTAAACCCTAGATGAAAACAAGTTGAAAATATGGGTATGGGCATGGACTTGCAGAAACTTGGGGTGATCTGACACGATACTCATACCTACTATTGAATATTGTAAAGTAATTGTTATAAACATAAAATGAACATGACATAACATGATGGAAGATTAGGAAAACGACTAATTGTTTGGAATAGGATGATATGTGATCCTACATTTTGGATCTCTTCAACCGACAATACATGAGTTAGCATTCTCACATGCTTAGGAAGATACAACTATAGAGTAGACAACTTTCCTACATCTTTTATAGATTATAAGGTGAAGATTTTAGTTTGAATAAATTGGCCCTAACCATAGGGAGAAAGTACACTCCCATGTGCATCCCTTTCCATACATTTATATGGTGTTATGAAACGATACCATAATATAGCCCTACCCTCTATCTGGTGACCACCATTCTCTAGACATCACTTATAAAATTATGTATTGGAGAAAACATGTCCACTTTGGTTATGGGAGATGAGACCATTTTTTATTTTGTTCCTTTGGGCACCTTACTAGTCATGGTTTTATGGCTTATTCATGCACATTGATTTCTTATTGTCACCAAGATAAGAATTGGTTCATACTATGGTGAAAAATAGATGTTTGGTGTTAGATAAATAGATAAGGAGATCAAGTAGCATTCTGTCAATAATTTTTAGAGATTATCTTTTGTGGAAATAAAGAATCATGCAATGACATTGATGTGAAAAATACATGCATACAAAAAGTAATCAACATTACAAACACAAGCCTTCAAGCTCATCTCTTATCTATCTACTCAATCTCTCTTGCTATACAAACCACCTCTACAATATGAATTATTATTGCATTATCATGAATTTCAGTAATGAAGGTAACACCCTGAGGAGACTATAGATCATCTTCTTGGAACCCATGGAGAACATAAAATACACCCATGCAATATAAAATGTTTCTAAGTGTGCCACTAGAACCATTTTCTAACCACTGTTAGAGTGGCTAAGTTCATGTTATTTTCATTGGAAAATGTATCTGAGAAACATATTGGCTGTTATACTAATCCAAGATGGTTACCATGGATGGAGAAGGAGGTCAAGAAGGTGTTGACTCTCTAGCTCATGTTTAGTAAATACACATATCTTACAATACCTATTAATAGAGATAAACTAAAATACCATTTTTTTGTAAGATTTGTCAATATGATGTAACAAATAAAAATACTAACCTCAATTTGCTCTAGCTAGTAAATAGATAACTTAATTATCTAGAACTTAATTGCCTATTTTACCATTATATCTGCATTCTAATTTTACATGATTGCATTGCTTTGTTTCCTTGATCACAATGTCTTTTATATTTTCAATGAATTGAGGCCATGAGTAATGTTGCTTTTAAGATAAAAGTAGACATGTAAATAAATTCATGGAGGTTTGTACATTATTGATAGGTGTTATTCAGACATTAAAATTTATGGAAAGAAACAAACATCTCAGACATCCACCAGAGCCTGAAGTAATGTGCATGATGATTATTTTGGATGTCATCTTACATCCAAGTGCCAAGCCTCAAGTGAGTTTATGAATCCTCTATACACATATATGATTCTATCATATTTATATACACCTACTTTTATTAATAACATAATTACCTTGTAGACTATGAGTTTACTTAATTAGTTACCACATACACATTGATAGATGTTCATGTTTTCAGATTCCATTAGGAAATTGAGCTCTTGATGTATTACGAGTTAAAAATATATACTTAAAAATATGGATACATTTCTTATAGAACTGTTGCACTTATCCCTTCCAATATTTTGACAATTTTGAGGTATTGTATTGACTAATTCTCTAAAAATGTGAAAATGATCACTTGTAGAATTATCGATGTAATAAAAAAACTTTTAGAACTATAGTGATTTGGTAGTACTTAAAAACATGAGAGTTATACTGCATTACAATGACAAGTTTAATTAAAAACAACTTCTAAATTAGTTAAAGTAAATGTTAAAATGTTAATGGATTTATGAGATATGATCTCTAACGAATATATTTTAGAATAATAAATATTAGGGAGCCTAGGAAAAATAAGAAAACATTACCAAAAGGACCAACTCTTTTATATAACTTTTGTCTTTGTAACAACAACAAGAACAATCAAATTCTTTTCTCTAGCATGAACACAACAACATATTGTGCCAAAACAAATTAAACGAGCATGTGATAAATAACTGTATACTCGTCTACTTGAAGAATTATCTTTAAAAATAAGATAAAGTGACAAATTCAATTGTGAACCTCTGGTAGGTAGAATAAACCTTGCAATATCCTTAAGATGGCATTTAATGCTACTGAGCATGGTGCGGGAGTGACTGACGACCACACATCAGGACCTTGGTTTACTTAACTGGGGTGGATGAAATTGAGTTTGATTCATTCCTTGTGATTTCTTGTTTCAATGTTTTTGCTTAATAATCTTTTATCCTAGTGTTTCAATGCTATTTCCATGAATTATAAATTAGACTAATGTCTTTCCCGAAGCATGAGCAACAAATTGAGCTATCAGGCCATTTTGGATGGCAAAACTTATGGATTTAAATTTGATTGGTTAAATGTAGAAGAAGGCAACATAAGATTCATATATGTTATGTGTTGAATCCACTGAAGAAGAGAAATACCATCGTCAACAAGATTCGTAAAGGTATCAAAGGAGAAAGGCAAGAAATGATGGTGATTTTCCTCATAAGTTGCTCCATGCTTATGAACATTTCTTAAGGCAAAATCAGAGGTTGTAGGACCTACTTTAAAATTGCTTGACATGACATATATCAAGGGGGAAACTCCAGTGAGGTCAATAGATGTGTTTCTTTGATCTTCCAAACAAATAATAAAATATCAACATGTCATTATGAGTGAAGACCATCAGTTCTTGTGGCAAGGAAAGCCAAAGGTGCTTCCTTCATGACCATTGATCCAACATAAGAGAGAACATCAAAGAGAGCATCATGAACAACATCATGATGAAAGTTATAACCAGGTCGTTTGTGGCAATGAACAGCATGATCATCATAGGCGTCGAGGACTGCAATGATGCAATGAGTGCAACGTTCATCACTTGGGTACAAGGGGATCATGAGCCAATAACGCAGGTATATTGATACTCAATAGGTGATATAGACAAGCCGTGGTCATCAGTGGGAACTATAATAAGGAAGTCTTGTGCATGGTTGGCTTGTAGAGAAGTAAGACCAGTTGGTTGACATAGGGATAAGCCACTTTCCTGAATTTCCAGATGATAGTTTGTAGTAAGCATCTACCAAAATATACAAGATCTTTGTGGTGGTAGAAAGCATACGTGGCAACTTGGACCAGAAAAATTATGGCAAGATATTGCACATGACCTTATGTGCAATGGTGGAGGAGATTCCTCCTGGAATAGAGAGAACTTCACATAGAATATGGTCTTGGAGTTCTTGGGAGTGAAGATGAGAGAAAACATAGACATATTTGCAGGGAAAGACTTGATGTCTACACCACCGATATGTATAGGAAGTGTGGCCTAATGCCACTGGAAGTTACCAAATCCAAAGTCGTCACCAACAACAATGCTAGCTACACAACGGTGAAGGCCATGATCAACATTATATAATACAGATGCAATATAAGTAGGGGGTAAAGTTTGAAGTCCAAACAACATCTTGGGCATCACAACAAAAGAATATACAAGAAGGATCTCACACTATGGATCCAAAAGTAAGGACAAGTGATCCATCATGTCAATAGTTTTAGCCACACATCTCTTGAGAATATCCTTGACAAAACTTGGTTCTATGGAAACAATGCCACCTAGAATCTTCACTCCATTTTTTGGTCAAGAAATGTCATAAGGAAACAAACAAACTTTGGATCTCATTTGGGGTCAACAAAAGGGCAAAATATCTCTGTCTTTTTAATATTGAGATGAAGACCAAATGTTGGACCTTGAGAACAAATAAGAGATAAGGCATTAGAAACCTCTCCAGTGTCCCCAACGACGGTTCCATCATCAAGTTAGAAAGCAAGAAAGTCGAGGCGACATTCATCCTTCACCCGTAAAATAAGTGAGTGAAGAGGCTATGAAAAAAGGAGGGGGCCACAATGGATCACCTTGTTGGACACCAACTGTAGATAGAAGAAGCTCACTCTGATCAATGTAGAGGGGAATTGCAGAGCTATAGTAGAACTCTACCCAATGCACAGTAGCAAGGCAATGAAGATGAACCTCCTAAAATATTGTAGATCTATCAATTAGGTCGAAGGCATTGCTGCAGTCAACCAAGGCCATCGTCATAGTGGTACAATGTTGTTGTTCATGGACCAAGTGAGTGAGTGCATGTAGAAAGGTCGCAACACCACCACAAGTTCCAACACCAAATTGATGATCCTTAAGATAAGGGACATCATCTAACAAGACGCCCTTTGTTACAGCCTTAGAGACACTGCGATGTTGGATCGTACACACGGTGATAGGTTGGATTCCATTGTCCTACTAGAGAGGCAAGCCAACTACTAGCAAGCCAAATGTTGACAATTGAAAAAACTTTATTTAGAAACTCATCTTTATCAGTTGTTGCTACCCCACACATGGCATCAATAAGGTGTTGTACACAGAGGCCACCACGTGTAGAAGTGGTTCCTTTCTGAAAGGATAAGATGGCATCTTCAGCCATAGAATAAGAAGTCACAAAGGGAGAGCAAGAGATGTCAGATGAATAGTAGCACCATTGGTTGGGAAAGTTACATGTGCTTAGCTTCAAGATCCAGATGAGTAGTTGCATTAACAAGGGAAACACCACTATAATAGAGAATCTGGGTGGTGGCAACAAATTGACCATCTTTAAATTTGTACTTGGTGCGAAGAACCACAACTTCAACAGATTGATCAAAAACAAAATGACATTGGTGGACCGGTATCAAGCAAAGAGTTGTTGAATACCCCTGGGACCTGAATTCCAAATTTTGATAGCTTTAAGGAACATAAGATGATGAAGCGAGACATACTTTGGAGAAGAGCATTCTCGAGTAGACTCTAGGGAGAACTTGTAGAGAACTCAAGTTGGGGGCAGCAAAAGGTGGACCCAAGCGTAAATGGAGCATGGACAAGAAGCTACTTGGTGTAGAGTAACACGAAGGATGTCAATGAAGGGAAGGCAATAGAGGAGTGGGATCCTCTTCACTGTAGCAACACCCATGTGGAAAAAAATCTAGAAGATCTGCACAGAGAGTGAGGAGATCCGTAGGAGGAGATGACAACTCAATACACTGATGATTAGTCAAGTTGCAAGGAATAGGAGCCGGAAAGCCTAGCTTGGTGGGCGCATGCAATCCAACTATCAAGTCGATTGGCCCCGTACCAGGATGATGAGGTAGATACATAGTGGCATTAGAGCCATCCGAAACCTGATGATGGCATGCCTTAGACCAAGGCAAGGTTCCTAGGTAGAAACCATACATCCAATGCTTTGAAGGACAAAGAATTGTCACCAAACCTTCCCATACATCTAAATACTCCAACACCTTGCAGATCTCACCAACTCGTGTCGCGGAAGATAGATGCACAGTTTGAAGATGATTGGAAAAACTAGCTGGTGTAAAAGGCTTGCCACGACATGTGTGGAGAATCTTAAAAGGACATGTCATGTGGGTAGAGGACTCAACCATGCATGAGTTTGGTAGCTTCTCAAAAGATGAGCAACATGCAAGGGTTGAGACATCCTGATGTTGCAACACAAATGTTGGGCTTAGCGTCTGTTGGGCCAGATCAGTGGTTCCTAATCAGAGATCCTCTTATGAGTCCTGAGAGAGCTTCCTGCCTGACTGTGTCATAAGCCGCTCCTTTAAATTGTCAACTGGAATAGTAGGAATCACCATCCGAAAGGATTCTAGTGGACAGTGAAAAGAAAGGTCAGCATTGCGGAAGCGATACTAGTGGGTCCACAAAAGAGGCAGACATGGAGCCCTTAGGATTTATTGTTACTGGTTAAGCTAAAAACACATTATATCTAACTTAAGATGAATCTATGTATTACAGGCATAAAATCCCAACCCTATCTTTCGATGGGCAGGGTCACGTGTAAATGGATGAGTATAGAAGCAGTCTACTCCTTACTAACAACAAATCCTGACTCAACAGGGAGAGGTACCCTCAATAGGCAAAGCGCCAAAGCCAACTATGGATGTGTTTGGTATTCAGCCATGATAGGTTTATTTGCCACGGGTAAATTAACCAGGGGTATGTCAACCATGTGTAAGATGTTTGTTGCTTGGAGCCACGGCAAACAAACTTGTAGGCAAGATGTCTGCCGTTTGGTGCATGTGTACGTAGGCTGCGCTTATTTGAACAAAGTCTATTATACCCAAGACATAAGTACCGTTGTATGTACTTAGCAATCGGTCAGAGGGATATTGTAGAAAATTGACATCCGTGGCATATATATTTATTTCTTACCGCAAGGATTTGACGCGGCAGGTTAACCGGAGATTTCTCGGTTAGTTTAACCGTGCGGCAACTTATTTAGCCTGACTTTCTTAATATTACGACACCTTTATGTTTGAATTGATAATAATTAGCAATTCATGAACTTTACTTTCTTTGAGTCTTGTAGTGCTTCCCTACGTTTAACTGACATCAAGTTTACTTTCATCAATGCCTGACTGTGCTCCCCTATGTCAATCCGCTGGATCCTCCGCTGGAGCTTACTTCGTTGCCTAGAATGAGGCCCTCCGTCTGATCATGTTTAGGAATTCGAAAGGAAATCACCGACTTTAGAAAACCCACAAGGCGTTGTACGACGTGTGTGCACATATTGACGCGTCATTACTAAATTGTCTTCTTTCTCGCGTTCATCACCAAAAGGCGAAAGAGTATCATATGGCATGACGTTCACTATTGCGGATCCTCGCCATCGATCTACGTGGAGAATATACTTTTCCTACTTATCACCAACAGAATCCTTGCAACAACTCTTTTGTATATTACAAGAAACATAAAAGGCACACGATTCTTCGCACCGATACCCGAACCTTCCATGGAACCGCATGCTTGGGCTTTTGTTGCTCTCTCTTAACTTGTGCTTCCTATCCAGCTCATTGGTGCTGATATTATTCTAAATGCCTTCCTTTTCTTAAGAGAACCAAAAGGTGACAGCGTATCATGCCATGACGAATGATATATAGTAGTAATCCTTGTTATATACATAATGATATGCGAGCGACAGGAGTCCTACTCCTACATATCTTTTCCGGTGCAATGAATGTTGGTGAAATATGATGCTTTAAGGGTGTATTCTGTATTCGTTACGTCATGGAGGGCATTGATGAGGGATATGAGAACGGGTGGATAATCAGTAAGTTTGACTAAAAGTTTCGACATTAAAGCATTAGCCTCTGTTCGGTTGCGGTTGCAAAGTGTGTATTCTGAATTTTAAAATGTGCCTGTTGTTCATCTCGCTTGATCTAGTTCCAAGTGATTTCACTCCATACGGCGGGATGCGCACAGATCAATCTTTTGAATCGCGATATGCATATGACTTAGTGTCAGGTGTCTGTCTCTCACTGTAACGATGAAGCAGTAGGCTTTCGAATTTGTGATAATATGGATATGGATATGGCTTCACGGTACCAAAACCAACCTTTGGAATCGATGCAGTTTATTATTTGAAGAAACGGGATTATAGTTCTCAGCTGATTCACAAGATTCCTGTCTTTTTCGGCATAGTGCCGTTTGTTTCCGCCACGATGAGTTATTGAACGCCAGAATCTCATTGTGTCGGTGATGGTTGAAGATGTAGTATAAAGCAAGATACGAAGCTCAGCGGAGGAAACATGATACGAAAACTTGCAACTTTCCAGTGGCACCGAATTATACGCCATAAGATACGAAGCTCACGTAAAGGAGGAAATACATGACATGGGAACTAGCAACTTGAAAATGGCACCGAATTATACGCCATATTATGGATGCTGGCATGACGACATTGACTTACTCCTATCAGAAGGCAAGGATTCGAAAGATAGGTTGTTGATGTATCCTAGTTTCCATTGCAAACACATCTTGCGAGTATCATGGAATCCGTAAAGTGCTGACATTTATTCTGAAAAATAAACCAAATAATGATAAAAATATGCATGCATAAAGAACCTAACAAGTCGCATTTAGATACGAGTACTTTAGCGCTGCTCGACAATTAGAAGCTATTTCATATACGTCGAGATACTGAGTACACACACGAAAAGCAAACAAAACGAAAAGCAAACAAAAGAAATACAATGATGTCACGGACAAAGTTGGACGCTAAGCTATGCAATGCCCGTCCCTATATATATTTCCACGACTTTTGAGGAATGAATGCTGGTGCAGTAGATCATTATTGTGGTACTCTCCCATGATACGATAATATGTGTCAATGTGAAGCCTGCTCACTTAAGTCAGTGTGGCAGATGAATAGTGACAATTGTTCTTTTAACAATTGATGATGACACGGGACTGCCAATAGTGAAACCACATGAAATCTTCCCACAGTTTGTTAAAGGAAACAGAAGAGACGAGTTTAGAGCAGAAATTGTGATACATGGACAGAAAATGAGAAACAAAAAATTCTTGCCAAAATAAAAGTAAGTGGGTCAAGTAAGATCAAGCTATGGTGGCACCTCTGCAAGGAACCGTAGGAGACAGGTTCGCACTACGTAGACAATGCAAAGTGTACGGTTAAAAACTTTTCAGACTGAGCCGGCCAAGCTCACTTAGACGGGTTGAAATCTTCTGTGCTCAGGACAATATACTCAACACATCTCGGCCATACACTCCACTATGGGGCCCACAAGTATATGGATTAGATCATGAGGGTACAAAGGTTAGGTACAGAAAATTTGGACCCCACTTAAGCTGCACTACAATTCATGTGTGGCAATGTCTTCTTAAATTTGCTCCTCATATTTTAGTATGGATACATATCCATAAAAAGAAAGAGGAATTTCTAAAGCTGGCCGATTTGGGATGAAAAAGTCTCAAAAGTTAAAGACATTAAAAAAAACATACTAGAAGAATTTAAACAATTACCATGAGTAAGTTTTAGTGAAACTAAACTCTTGAACCAAATCATAGAGTTGATATGTGTAACTGTAGATGATCGGTGAAAATATGTTCTTAAAATAATTCCTCCTTCATCATATTAGACGGTTATCACTCACATGACATCCATTGAATCAATTATCATTCTCGATGATTGTGTGCATGTTTACGCCTCGGCTTATTAGGAGGGCTCATGAGTGCTTTAGAGATTTGCACAAAACTCAATAGGAGAAACCCCACACCCCACTCATATAGTTGGAAGTAATATAGTAGTCCTATACACCACAATTCAATGGATTTAGAATTAGTCGAGTAATATTTGTTCAACTAAATTTCACTTCTAAATATACATAATAAGAATGAGAGAGAAAAATATTAACAACACATTAAGACTTCCAATGACTTAATTTTTCTTTCATTGATCCTTGCTCTCAATTCACTACTCATGAAGGTTGCATATCAATCACTTTGACTTCTGATAGAGACATGATCACATTGTCCTTGAGGTGTTGCTCACTAATCTACAGATTAACGTCTTATATAAAATATGAGATAAGTTTGATTCAACATAATCCATAAAAGATAATGCAATCACATGAAATCTATCTCACATTGTTATTCTATACATGAGTACTATAAAACCCAAACATCCAGAGTTTCAATACCCAATAAGGTCTAAAAATATATAGGCATCGTAATACCCATAACGGTAATCGAGGGTTATCTAAACATATTTTTGTTTACATCTTGAAACTTTAGATGGAGTCAAGTAGTGCAAATAGTTGATCTAAAAATCCAAGAGGGTGAACTTAATATTTTATATACATTATTCGTATTGTCACTAGTGAGGGAAGCATATATGTTTCAAATGGCATAACATCCAACCCTAGGATTACAATGAATTCACATGTACCAAGTGAATAAGATCCACTTGAAAGCTGCATAAGAAAGAACATAAGGAAAACACACTTCCCATAACCCAACAACATTGTCCAAGGGTTACTAGCAAGGGGTTACCTATTCTATCTTCATTATGAAAATTGTGACTTTTTATGTATCATTTTACTTCCTTCATCTAGGTAACTTTCCATCAGCATAGGAATTATCGTGATTACATGAGTTTGTATTCATGTTATCTTATTTCTTCCTTACTTACCAAGGGGTAGCTCATTATA
Organism: Alisma plantago-aquatica; assembly: GCA_963693085.1. NCBI lineage: Eukaryota > Viridiplantae > Streptophyta > Magnoliopsida > Alismatales > Alismataceae > Alisma > Alisma plantago-aquatica. The sequence continues at coordinate 422,661,506 of OY856414.1, read as the reverse complement.
TTCCACATTTTCTTCATTAATTTCTTTTACATGTTGTGATACTTTCACTTTAACACTTTCTTACACACATAGGTTGGTTTGAGTTTTACTCAGGTTCCACTTTATCCATCTTTTGTTGCTCATATCCATCTTCTCATATCACATTTATCCCAGGATTTCTCTTATTCTTACGTTTATTTTATACCTTGAATCATTCCATTAGCACAGATTTGTCTCTCTTTTACTTCATTATCTTCTAGAATTACAGCTTCAAGAACTCCTCTTTAGCTTATTTGTATTCAAATTTAGGTTTTTGTGGTGTCATATCTTTCTCTTTGTTACCAAATGTTCAAGTTTTTTTTTATAGGTTATGGTGTGAATTTCATCTTTCTTTAGGGTAAGATTAAGATATTTTCACCATGATTTCTTATTCATTATGCTCTTTAGATTATTTCAAATGACTACTTGATCAGAGTAATAAGAAAGATAACTATCTAAGAGTTCCATAGTTACCTTTTCTTCAATACTTGAATACCTAGCCAGGACATCTGAATACTAAGATTAGAAAGCATACATGATGTTTACATATCATGTTCACTTACTTAGTCATCATCCTAGTCCTAAGTTCTAATATCCCTATAGATTCAGAGAACCTTGATCTCCGATACCAATTTTTGAGAACCCGTCATGCTAAACGAGATCACTCAAAACAAAACATACGTTCAACAACTAATTAACCACATAGTTGAAAAAGGGGTAATTAAAACCTAATTATTTCACCAGCATACTCAAAAACATTTACATGTATGCCCAACATCTTACTTATTCATATATCATGACAAATATCTTTTACAATCATTTTGTGGCCTCAACCACAACATATACATACAAAAGAGCATTATCCACTTATACAAGCATCAAAATACTACCAAAAGTCTGAGTCGATTGAAACATCATATAAAAACTTTCCTGCCCAGACCTGAGAGTATAGGGATGGCTCTAGGACACACTAGACATCTAAACAAACTTCTCTAAGGTCCATCGCCATAGATACTCCTCACTGTCATGGGTCTGCTACCACTATTTCCGATCACCTATAAGGATGTGGCAGCCCACAAGGTGAGACCCAAGTCCCTACAAGAGATATAACTCTCAACAACGCTTATTGATTACAACAAGTTAAGCAATTAAACAAATAGAGTGTATTATATAATAGAATGAACTACCAAATATAAAACCTCTTAAGAACAGTTCTTTTCATATTCTTATTTGTAGCATTGAAAGTCTTATTTGTAGCATTGAAAGATTAACAACATTCTAAGAGATCAGGTGTAGTTAACATTATGGGCATAACTATCATCATGGGTCTAACTAGTATCATGAATATAGCTAACATTTATTAGTATGTCTAAAAGGATAAGCATATTTAACTACATTGGCATGGCTAGCAGTATCAGCATAGCTAACAACATGAGATAACTACATCATAAGAAAGTCTAACATCATAAGCATAGCTAACATTATAAGCAAGTCTAGCAGCATGAGCATAGCTAACATAATGAGTATATCTATCAGCATGAGTATCAAATAGAATAAGCATGGCTATCTTCAATATTGCATCATACAACATCTATATATAAAAGGAGAAAACAAGGGTTATCATCCAATGTGAAGTTATGTGTATAAGCCTAACAGATATACTACTCGTCTAGATTATGTCTATAATTAAGCACTGGGGAGTTTGAGGTATACCACTCAAGCTCCAACTCTGACCACTTCAAAGTTCTACTCAATTCTATATAAGAGCTAGGAGATCTGACATCCTAAGATCTCCCTCCCTCAGTTAGTATGAGTGAAATGTGGTGACATAACAGTCAAACTTCCTACAATGACATATAGTGAAGCTGCTAATAGCAGCCCATCCTTGGTATAAAGGTCAATGCACTTAGAACTAGGGTATACAAAACCCTACCATTCGAGGTACAACCGTAGTTGTCCTCAACCACATCATATATATAAGTATCCACTATTCTCAAACTGATGCATGACCGCATCCATCCTCCATAACTTTGGGATCTGGATGTAAAGGATGTACACTCCCTACACCCCACACACTCAACTATATGTGCTCTGAGTTTCCCTTAGGAATACTCATTTCTCCATCCAGCAAGTTTTGACACTGAATAGTTGTACGGCTCAGGGCACTACATGATTAGGGTTTCACTTGATTACTTATGTCATTTAGGTTAATTATGGATGTATCAAACAAGTGTATACAAACCCTAATTCAATTCTAGAATGCATTGATATATAACAACTTCGAAAGATATAAAACACAAGAGACATGTTTCTAATCATAAAACCACATGGTACTATTTCATTTCCATTCATGAGACTATAAATGCCATCATACCACATCTATAAAGGCTTAACCATGCCCAAAGGTCATTAAGACAATGACATCATTCCCTACAAGAACATCATTATCTTTTCATTCCTTATTGCGAGGCTCAACAAACCAACACCATGCTTTTGATACACATGTTAAGCATAACAATGCATTAAGAAACTTATGATGTTGATATGGAAACATATTAGGGTTACAACAACATTGAGAGAGAGTATTCCATCATCATACAAGCCATCTCACCAATTTGTATTAGGGTTAGATGTAATAAGATAAACTGGATTAGTGTCACACATCAGCTCATTATGGTGACAATTAGTTTATATTCATATGAGTCAAGGTAAGACTACAAACTTATGGGCATTGAACCATCCATCCTTCATTATCAAAAACAAGCCATCAAACCATGAATTTCAACTAAAACCATCGGATGTTAGATAAGCAAAACCATTGGACGAAATACAAGTAAAACCTTGAACCATATGTCTAATAAAACCATCGAGTTGTAATATAGAAAGACCATCAACTTTGAAAGTAGGGTAACCATTGGTTGTTGAATCATGACGCAGTCCAACCATTGGTTAATGAACCATTGACCTAGTCCAATCATTGCTTGATGAACCATCCAGTCAGGGAAACCATTGGTTGACGAACCATCGAGTCAGGGAATCCATTGGTTGATGAACCATAGAGTCAAGTAAACCATTGGTTGATGAACCATCGTGTCAAGGAAACCATTGGTTGATGAACCAGTGGGACCATCGAGTGTTCAACCAGAATGACCATCGAGTTCGGCCAACATGTGGTAAAACAAGCTTCAAACTCCAAGCAAAACCATCAGATTTGAGGGGGTGAAAACCATCAAGTTCACCACTTCAAGGGGAACTAAGGACATAATTTCTTGAGAACAAAAGAGTCCAAAACAAAGCTAAGTAAAACCATTGTTTGGAACAAGAAAGGCAACCAAAATATCACCAAGAATGAAACCTTCGATTTGCATCTCAAGAAAGGAAAATAAGTAAAACCCTAGAAGAAAACCATCATTTGAGAGAGAGAAAGTCATCATTTGTGACATGCAAACAAGGTCTATAGATTCCACGACCAAGGGAAGGTCATGCACAAGGTTTAGGGTACATTCAAGAAGATAAACCACTCAAGAATCACCACTTAAGCTCAAACTCTAAGCAAATCTTCTATCATTCTACTTCAAACTTCATTTTTTAGCAAGAACTAGTACATGCAAGATAGGAGTAAGCAATAAACATGGAGAAAGTTATATAATTGCCTCTATGATGAAGATGAAGCTTCAAATAGCAAAGTATCTTAAGGAAAGAAGGAAGGAACCCTAGATTGAGCACTCCACTTGGCCAAGCGAGCTTCTTCTCCAACAAGGAGGCAAACCCTAGGTCAAGGAAGGAAGAAAGAGATGTTCTTTAAGCTCTAGCACAAGTTATACCATGGAAAACTATGGTTACAATCAAGAATAAGAGAGAAGGAGGTAGGACATCAAGGAAAATGAAGGGAAAGAGGGATAGCTTGCTTGCTTAGGTCAAGAACAAGCTAAGGAAGCTCCATAAGCTCAAAGAGAGGGTAGATTGGAACCCTAGGTGCACATGCAAGTAGATCGGCCACCTTCTTCTACCTTGGGATACTTCTTCTCCACCAAGAAAAGGGTAACGAGATACAAGAAGCAAGAAGAAGGAAGATAGAGATAGGTGTGTAAAGAGATAGTTTAAAAGCAAGGAGGGGGGTATATAAAGCTATGGGTGAGAGCGAAGAGAAGGTTAATGTGTCTAGCTATGTTTATCAAGTATCCATGGCCTATGGCATCACATCCATGCAAATAAAAAGTTCCATATGTTTTGGGAGTATGTAGGGCCATCAGATATTTATTCTCCAGGGTGGACATTGAGTTCCAAGCCATGATGATCAACGGTTGTTGGAACCCTAGGTCATAAGCGTGAAAACCATCGATTTGAGCATTCCTCTAAGAAAACCATCAATCCAAGGAGATCCAAAGAGGAAATTATCAACCCTCACATATATAGGGACCATGAAGGACCCACCATCATATCCCAACACCATCAGATCCCATAAACAAAGGGATACAATCAAGTTTTGGTCTCTAAGGTAGCTCATCCATGAGGGCAAACCCTAACTGAACCCTAGATAGATGTCACCATCAAACCAAGGTGTATCTAGGATCCCAAATGTACAAAAACTCAACCATGATAAGAAAACATGTGAGGAACAAAAATCATGTGATAAATTTCAAGAAAAACCCTAGATATGGATAAATTACATAAAAGTTCAAAACAAGCACAAAATTGCATAACTTGCTCAAATAGTGTCCAAACTGGACCAAACTTGAAACTTAAGTTTTTCACATGATATGAAATAAAATCTTAGGTTTAGATTAAGGTTTTTAGCATCCAAGTAAGGTAAGTAAGAATTTCCAACCAAAAAGCAAGGTCAGGGGTCTTACAACCATAAACCCCTAATAGGGTACCTCCTATACACCACATCCACTAACCTCCACATGTTCACTTACATTCCATGGTAATGTCACAGAACTCTCATAGAAATCATGTTCTTCTCCCTCAACTCTTGTAGGAGTCATCTTGGGTCAACATGGAAACCTCCACATAAGAAAAGATCCTCATCCAACTCCATCTTCATTGTCTGTGTCTCTTATGTTGTAATAGGGTGACACTCCCTCATGGAACATACAAACTATTATGTACCCTATACAACTCTGGTAGTAACTTCCAACTTGGAACTCTAGTTGCTTGTCCTGAACTATTCACATCTGTTGTTGAATCACCACATCCTTTATTATAGTATGTTGTATCAACACATCACTCAGAAGATATACTTACTTACTTTACCAATCATGGAATGTCTTGTATCCCTTACCATATGTAACATCACAGGGTGTCATGTCTATGCTCCTCTCGTGGTTGTTGTAGTAAGAAACTCAATCAATCAGGTGGATATCCCCTAACCGTCAAGAACTATAGGTCATATGTTCTTGGAAGATTCTCCAATCATCTAAATGATTGACTGACCATCTGCCTTCCACGTAAGGCTATGTTTCACTTCCATTGTATTCTTATCTTTGCAAGCATCTATTGTTTCTTATTGAGTGGATGACAACTGTGCACTTGACCAAATCTGTGTCATACCTTATTCCATCCTTGGCTGCCATTACATGTTCTTCACCTTATGATACATCTGTGTATTTACCAAATACATCATATGTGTAAGAAGATGAGTCTCCTCATGTACTATCTCAATCAAGCTATCAACATCTAGAATCACTGTCTGGTTGCAGAATCATACATTGTCTTGTTCCCTACCCCATGAAAGCTATCATGCTCCCTACTGTGCTACTCTAGTATGATGTCATGTATCATGGTATCATCCATGTGTACTTCTCTGTCTTGATATAGCAACATTGATTTGACTTGTATATGTGTCCATGATTGTTATAACCTCAATTTTCTAAACCGTGTAATGATATTTGTAAATCTCCTTTTAATTGATAAATGAAATCAATGGTTGAATTATTTGTTTGAATTGAATGATTTTAGTGCATAATAGCCTTGTTTGTTTTCTTAATGGGCTTTATTGGCTATTGAGCCCAATTGAGAGAAAAAGAAAAAGAAAAAGAAAAAGAAAAAGAAAAAGGAATTCAAGTGAATAAAGGGATAAATAAGAAAATGGATAAATGATAAGAAAAAGGATAAGGAATATTCCCAAGATGGGATTTCGAGCCATTAAGGTTCCTTGAGGTTCAAGGAACTCAAGATAATAATATAATAGCAAGGGAAAGAGAAAATATGTGGGAAATGTATATAATTAAATGATGACTTGTAACTAAAGAAAAGGACCTGATTTCTTTAAATAACAAGCGCAAATTTAGCTTGATGAAAGATTAAATCATTAATGATATTCCCTTAAAATTTGAGATAAAAAGGAGTTACGGATTAGGAGTTATGATTTTCTCAAATTATCCTAAAATATATGAATTATCTTGAATATAGGAATTCTTTTCCTTTTTGGTTGAATGTGGGGGATGAGGGTCGTTGGATCTTGATCCGACGAGTGCCGCTCATTGTCTAGTTCTAAAGGAACTCGGATTCTAGCCGAGTTACAGAGGGATTTTTCCCTCAATTTCCTCTCGATCTAGTACATGTGCAGTCTTGGAAATAACTCCATCGAGTCAGGGAGAGGATCTTGAACCCTCTCGACCCTGGTTTGTTGATCTCTCGAAGCATCTAGGTGAAACGCCTAATTCACCTGAAGGTGAGGGCGGCGTCCGAGGGAGAAACCCTAAAGGGACCCCTCCTGGCCCTATAAAAATACCCCCACTCGACTCTCCAACTCACACCGATCCCGAATGGCTACCTCACAAGCCCCAAGACCTTCCCTATCTCTGGATTGATCTCACTCCGATGACATCTCTGTCCCGGCATCGCCATAGACTCACACGAGGAAAAGGAGGAGGATGATGAGCAGTAACCGTTGGATAGCGATCCACGGTAGTCTGCATGTTGATCCAACGATCCAAGGCCGAGCCGGTTAACTTAAGATGTGCGTGACGTGAAGCATCGGATCAGAAGGGTGGACCACCGAATCATTGATCAAGCAACTGATATATTTCGATAAACTCCTATCTCTGACTGAAATTCCAGAAAAAAGGGTTTTCCTTGCGAAATTCATAGAAATTTCTAGGGATCTCAGATTAATAAACTTTATATATGAAAGTTGATCAGAAAAATACGAGGAACAAGATAAAAATGGTTTGGTAACCTATTTCTGTCTCGTTTTGCAAAAGTATATTAATTTGATAGAAAATGTATTAAAAGGTAATTAGAAACCCTAATTGAGTATAAAGGGTGAATCTTTGAGGTTTAATATGTTAATTTGAGAAGTATTAACTTGTGGAATATTATAGTAGAGTTTTGATCTATTTTACATGAAAAGTTGACTAATTTAGGGTTTTAATCTATGTATGAAGGATAAGACATTTAGAAACTCTAATTTAGGGTAAAAGGGAGAAAAACCATGTTTATTTCGGATTATGGAAATACATTACTAAATAATGATCCTAAGCATGTTAGGAGTGATAAGATGAGAAATTTACGGTTTTTATGAAGTTTTGTTGAATTAGTGTTTATAATACTAAAAGTGGAGGAAAAACCCTAATTGCAAAAGAAACCCTAAAATTGGAATAGAAATCCTAAGAAACAAGATGGGTTTGGATAAATCTTGATAAAAGGAAATTTGTATATTTATTTTAGGATTTTTGTGCCTACTTTCTTGCTTGGTTGGGTTTTCTCTACTTGATGGATTCTGTCTCAAAAATCTAAAATCACACGTATGTGGTTATGCTTATGAATATCTCAAACTAGTTTTCCAAGGATTTTTGAAGTTTTCATCGGTTGCTTGAATCAAACTGTTGGATGAATTTAATTCATGCAAACTATAATGTGGATATGACTATCACCTAAGATATCTGCCTACTGGCTCATATCCTAGTCCCCTCTATAGCTTGATAGGTTGACCTAGTACATTGCTACCTATGGGGTAGGTCCATCAGATCATTGGATGACTTAGTACATGGCTACCTATGGGGTAGGTCCATCAAGTCACCAGGAGTCAGAGATTGGACTACCTTTGGGTAGGGCCATGCGACTCCACAACCCTAAGTAATGGCTACCTATGAGATAGGACCATGGGGGTAAGGATCTACCATATGAGAGAGGTAGTATCCAAGTCCACTGTAGGGATAGAACAGAGATAGGGGACAGGTATGGATTGAGTAGTATTTCTTAAAACGTAACCTTGATTGTTAAATGATATTTGGTTACTTACATTGTTACCATAGTTGCACAATTTTTGTATTCCCCCACATACTAGTATAATTCATTATACTGACTGACGTTTTGTTTGTCGGTGATTTAGGTACAAAATCCCAAAAGGACAAATAGTAAATTGGCATATTGTGAATACATGAATTAAAGTACAACAAGGATTAGTTAGAATAGTTTTAGTGGTGGATAGAAGTTTAGTAATCCAAAGTTTTAAAAAGGTATGCAAAGTTTTATTTTTATTACATCTTTTCAGTATAGTCTTGGTAGAATTTTCATAATTTTTATTGATTATTTGTCAAACCTTTGATCCGGAAATTGGGATAACAGATTTGACCTCTTAGTCTCCCTTAATTGGGGGTTACCGGGAGGTGGGGTCATTACAATTGCTATCAGAGCCTAGGTTCCTCATTTAATCTTTAATAATTATTAAATTTTACAAATTTTGTAGAACTGAGGGAGTTATTAGAGGATTATCTGAAAGACAAAGGTGTCTAGAAAAGGATCACGTCTGGGGGCTGGAAATATTTTCCTCCGCACCGCTAGTCAGAATATGAGGACTCCCAGATCTGTGTCACTGCCTGGACAATGTCTTAGGATCTGAATCGAAATAAGATACCTTTAGGAGTCTCTCATCTTGTTCATCCCTTTTCATCTCACATTCTATTAAGTATTTTAAGAGTTAGGGTTTTTCTCTCTCTCCCTCACCCTCTTGAGGTATGGGTAAGTATGTTAAGGATTAAGGAATCCTCCATCAAATTAATAAAAGATACATAATATGATGTCATCGACATAAGTATAATTAGCTTAAAAGTATAGACTAAAAGGTCTATTTGTATGCTTATGTAGATGGCTTGAGTGAAGACTGTGACTATCCCAGATGCCCCCAATGGTGGTGTACCTTCACGCAAGGGAAAAGTATCTTCTGAGAAAAGGAAGAGGAACCATAGTGGTGAATCCTCGAAGAAGAGGAAAAGATCTGAAGAAATGGATAATGGGGTCCCCAACCCTGAACCAATACCCTTCGGAAACCTTAAACAAGAGGAGGAACATGTGTACGAGGAGGAACATGGGTACGAGGAGGAGGCTAAGATAGAAGAGGACCAATCTGGTGGTCCATAACCAACCATGGTGGTTCACACCCCTGACGCTTTGTGGATGGAGCAATAGAAGAGGATAACGGAGGCCATTAGTGCCTTGGCCCTTCGAGACATAGCTAGAGGTGAGAATGGTGAGCCACTTCCTATTCGTCCTCCAATGGGAGCCACCATCTTGGATTTTGTCAAGATGAACATCGAGAAGTTCTGGGGAGAGGATAAATCTGAAGTGGTCAACAAGGTGGAGGCTTGGTTGCTTGCAGTTGAGAATGGATTCTGCATGCTTGAGGTGCCGCCAAGCAATAAGGTTCTCTTTACTGCTCACCTCTTGGAAGGAGCAGCCAAGATATGGTGGGAAACACACATCATAGGCCGAGATTTGGCTGAAGAACCAATGGCATGGGCTGACTTCAAGATGATCTTCACTACCAGATTCATCCCTGTCTCGGCTAATTAAGAAAGAAAAGGAAAGGGAGTTCACCAACATGACTCAAGGAAACTCATCTATGGCAGATTTTTGGCGTATGTTTCGAATCCTGGAGCATTTTGGGCATATGATGGATGAGGAAAGAAGGGTGGACCACTTCATAGAGCGTCTTCACCCTTTCATCAAGCCCCATGTGATGGAAAGTAAACCTAAAACCTTCACCGAAGCTTACAACACCACCCTGGACATGGAGAGGACAGTGATGCCTGCTCAAAATCCACCCAAGGGATATTTGGGTTTCACTGAAGGAACCCAAGGCCAGAAGAACAATCACAAGAAAGGAAGACATGGAGGAAAAGGAAAACACCGTCAATAGAACAATCGACCTCAATTCTGCACCTGCGGGAAGTGGCATACCGGTGAGTGCCGCTACAAGAAGAAGGTCTGCTACTATTGTCAACAAGAGGGACATCTCCAAGCTGCTTATCCTCTACCAGATCCAAGAGGACCAAGACTGGTAGCAGCCCCACCTATAGTTGTCACCCCACCAACTGGAGAAAGAAGATAAGCTTGAGTGTTTCCTATTGACAATGAGGAGGCTCAATCAAATTCTAATCGGTTGATCGAGGGTAATAACCCTTAGAGTTTTCTTTTATGTTTTAAGATAAGCATGTAATGGTCTAATGTAGGGTGAAAACAATGTAGGCATGCTTGAAGTCATGGGGTACAATGTAAAAACTATATTTGACTCTGGATCTACTAATACTTTCATTTTGAGAAATCTCGCAACTATGCTTTGTTTGGATATCAAGGATTTAGGGTATGTCTTAGATGTTACAACGCCGAGTGGTTGAATCTTTACATTTTTTTGAAAACTCTGGTGATACATGTGAAATATTAAGATCATGAGTTTCCTGCAGACTTTATCCTTCTTGACATGAATGACTTTGATGTGATCATTGTTATGGATTGGCTTTATACTTATAGGGCCAATATTGACTATAGGGAGAAGAAAGTGGTCATTAAGAAACTAGGTCACCCACCTTTCATCATTAGGGGTAGGAAAGATGCCACCACCAGCTTGTATGAGTCAGCCTTGAAGGCAGAACAGATGATGAGTAAAGGGTGTCAAGCTTTCCTAGCAGTAGTTATCGAGCCAGAACCCAAGGTGCAACCCTTAGAAGAAATAGAGGTAGTCAGGATCTATGAAAATTTTTTCCTAGATGATCTACCTGGGATTCCTCCTGAGAGAGAGGTAGATTTTTTCATAGAGCTAGCTCCCGGGACAAGCCCTATTTCCCAAGCATTTTATAGGATGGCCCATGTTGAGTTGCTAGAGTTGAAGAAACAATTGCAGGTATTCCTAGAAAAGGGTTTTATCCACCCTAGCACATCACCATGGGGAGCACCGGTCCTTTTTGTCAAGAAAAAGGATGGTTCGCTCTGAATGTGCATAGACTACCATATGACCAATTAGGCAACCATTAAGAACAAATACCCTTTATCCTGAATAGATGACTTGTTTGACCAGATGAAGTCTACTCGAATCTTTTCCAAGATTGACTTGAGATCAGGTTATCACCAGTTGAGAGTCAAGAATGAGTACATTCTAAAAACTACTTTTAGAACCAGGTATGGCCATTATGAGTTTGTGGTTATGCCTTTTGGGTTGTCCAATGCACCCAGTGTCTTCATGAACCTCATGAATAATGCGTTTCAACCCTTCCTTGACTTGTTTGTCATAGCATTCATAGATGACATATTGGTCTATTCAGATGACTTAGATCAACACCGAGACCACATAAGTATAGTCCTTGATATCTTAAGAAAGTAGAAGTTTTACGGGAAATTCTCCAAATGTGAGTTTTGGATAGACCGAGTCATGTTCCTTGGACACATCCTCTCAGGAGGAATGATCGTCATAGATCCAGCTAAAGTGTCGGCAGCTCGAGACTAGACTACACTGAAGAACCCCTATGAGATTCGAAGCTTCTTGGTATTAGTAAGATACTATCGGTGATTCATCGCAGATTTCTCAAAGACCGCTTTGCCTTTGACCATGCTGACATGGAAGGATGTGAAGCTCATGTGGAGCGATGTTTGTGAGGCTTGTTTCCAGGAGATGAAGGAGAAGCTGACCACTGCACCAGTTTTTACTCTACCATCAGGTAATGAGGGTTTCATGATTTTCACTGATGCATCAAAGATGGGACTTGGTTGTGTGTTAGAACAGAATCAACATGTGGTTGCATATGCCTCCCGAAAACTCAAGCCCAATGAGGTGAATTACCCTACACATGACTTAGAACTATATAGTATCATCCATGCATTAAAGATTTGGCGGCATTAACTGTATGGCGCTACCTTTGAAATCCTCACTAATCATAAGAGCCTGAAGTACCTCCTGACACAAAGAGACTTAAACCTACCACAGCGATGATGGATAGAGTACATGAACGATTACAACTTCACTATTGCCTATCATCCAGGAAAGGCAAATGTCGTACCTGATGCATTGAGTCAGAAACAGCTCAGGTTGTCCAGTCAGTGGAAGAGTTTGGAGGAGCTAGTGGAGTGGACTCTACAACTGCTTGAAGGTCGAGTTTGATTGGCCAATATCCAGATCCAATCTGAGTTGTTGGGTGAAATTGTTGCAGCCCAGTTGTCCAGTAGGGAACTTGACAAGATGAAAGACTTGATGAAGAAGCCACAGACCCATCTTTCTTTGGGAACAGACAGAGGGATTAGATTCGAGAATCGCATATGGGTTCCTAAAGATTCACCGTTGAAGGGACGTATCCTAAAATAGGCCCATGGTTCCAAGTACACAGTACACCTAGATCTTTTAAAAGATATAAAATGTGTGAAACATTATTTCTCATCTCATCATCACGTGGTACTATTCACTTGCCATTCATGAGACCACACTAGTCATCATACTATCACAAGATATAAATTCTTTTCACGATATCACAAGGTATCAACCCTTATCAACACAAGAGGATTACACCTCATTTAGGGCTCAACCATGCCCAAAGGTCATTAAGACCATCATACTATCATAGGATATAAAACCTTTTCACAATATCATAGGGTATCAACCCATATCAACACAAGAGGATTACACCTCATTCAGGGCTCAAACATGCCCAAAGGTCATTAAGACCATCATACTATTCCCTGTAAGATCATCATTATCTTTGCATGCCTTATAACAAGGCTCAACAACATCACTTACATATAATACACCGGATCAACACAATATTGCATTAATGAGCTAGGAGATATTCATAAACAATCATAGCAGGGTTATATTAACATTAAGAACATTCCTTTATTACGTCAACATGCAATAAATCTAGATATGATTAACCCTCATCAAATTCATAATGCACATGTTTAGCATAAGAACATATTAACCATGTAGCTATGATAACCACCAATTAATATATTAAGGTTATGATCATATTAAGGAGGTTATTTCACCATCATTCCATCATATAAGAATTTTAAACATGAATACTCATCTTTATCTATTTGAATTAGAGTTGGGTCCAACAAGATAAATTATATTAATGTTACTAATCAACACTTATACCCAAACCCTAACTCACAACATACCCATTGGATCAAGGATGCATAAGGTGAAGCATGACCATCACATTCCATACTATTCTCAAGTATGAACCCACACATAAATCAAGGTGTAACCATCGAGTTATAGCATACTAGGGTTTCAACAACAATAAGAGAGTACTCCATGATTGTATTAATCATTCAAGGAATATTCATACCCAATTACATTCATTTAGTTATATTAAAGCTAGGTATAACAAGCTATACCTCATTAGGGTTACATATCAACACAATATGGTCATCATCCCTTCTATTCATATGATTGAATAGGTAAGACTACCCAATTAATAGTAACCCTCCATTTGTTCCATCATCATTCAACCCATGTCACCATACCACAATGTCACCCAGAACCATTGGATGTTTAAAAGGTAATACCATTGGTTGTTTATATAAGTAAACACCTTGGATAAACCACCTAGGAAAAACTTGATTTGTTCTCTAGAAAGAGTCACCATCTAACCCTAGACATCCCTTGATTAACAACACAAAATGTTCCATTGAGAGTAGGGTAAAACCCATAATCGACTGTTCATTTAAAACAAGCCATCCATTGTCAACAAGTAAGCTCCTTAATTTGATCATCTAAAGGAAACTATCTAAATCACATTATTAGGACCAACATATTACATTAACCATCATTCCACTTTATTGGAGGAATAAACATTAGATCTTGACCATTGGGTCAAGTTCATATGTTAAAACCATCAATTATAGTATAGGTCCGATCATTGCATCAAGTGACCCAAGAAACATTGGTCTAAGGCTAAATTGATGCTACAACTATATGATTAACTCACCATAGGTTTTGGAGATCTGATCTACCATCATTAGTGACCATTAAGTCGCCATAGGTTGTTAGATTAACACTATATTCATTAATCAACATCAAATATCAAACTAATATCACCATTGATTGATAGCATCATTAGGGTACTTAGTTGTTAATCACTAGGCTTCTAATTAGGCCAAAATATCCAACAACTAACAATTCTAAATTTTATATCCTTTCAATCAATCACATAATTTGAGGATTTTATATATCAATCATTACTAGGATTTCCTTAATATAAATATGTTTAGCAATTTTCTAGGAAAAGATACTCATGAAATTCATATCATTTTTGTGATAGCTTAGCTCCATTTTTTTAGATAAAATAATGTAAAGTCTTAATCTTGTTTTTGAATAAAAATACACTAATCATTGTTTGATGCATTAGGATCAACTACAAAGTAGTTTCTTACCTGATGGATAAGGTGATATAATGAGTCATGATCGTCCTCCGAACTATATCCAAGAAACTTCACTTATCATATTACTTCGTAAATTCAAACAAATTTTCACCATTTCCAACCTACTATTTCAAGGCTTAAATACTGTTATTAATTTATTTTCGTGAAACATGTAGAAAAATCCTAAATGAATCTTGTGAATCTAGAACTATTAGGGGTCGTTTGAGTGGATCCATTTTAAGTACATGAGTATCCATGAGTTCTGGTATTTTGATTATTTGATTAACAAAGTTAGTAATTGTTAATATTCTTGTTTAGATGGAAACAAACTTTGAAATATAGTAATTCATAAGCCTTATTAATCCACGTTTATTCATTGTTGCCAATTTTCACTACAATTTGTGTAGGGGCAGATTAGGTGATAAGAATGTAGTTTGAAGTTAGGAGAAATATTTGAGATTTTGTTGTTGTTGATGATGATGTAAATGATCAATCTTTGTGATCTACCCATCTCAACTCTCCTCGCATACCAACTAAGTAGAATCGGATCCATCGACATAAGTGTCTTACATAAGAGGTAAATGTAGATTAGATGTGAGGGAGAGGGAGGAGGAAGAACCGGGCACTCCACCTGTCCACACCTGATTTGTGATTTGGCTACATGGTGTTAGATAGCAATATTGGTGGATAAGGATACCTTGGAATGTCAGAACACTGGAGGGATGCAAGTTGATGGTAGAGAGACCACCATTGGAGGTCCCCACAGAATACCTTAGGAAGGGCTTGGACAACAAAGAGGAATGTGATGAGCAGCATGCCATGTTGGAAGGAAGAAGTACATGCTTGTTGTCCATAGATTTCTTGCGTATTTACCAAAAAGAGGCTAGGGACGTGGGAAATTCCCAGTAATGGAGCCACAATCTCAACGATTCCACCAAGTAGCGACTGGAGATTTGGATTGTGATGGAGCAACAATGGTGGACGTGGATGAATCTGCCAAGCAACGACGTCTCAGCAACACGCCGAGGAAGGATTGAAAATGTGTCCTTAGGAATTCACGACTACAACGTCATCATAGTTGATGGCACCATTAGTGGATAAGAAGATGGCGGGGAGGAACCCTAGCAAACCCAAGGAGAGTTTCTACACCAGGACGGGTGGAGAGATAGAAATAAAGGAGTGATGGTGGAGGAGAGGTCAAAGGTGGAGAAGCAAGGGATCTAGAAGAGACGATCAAAGGTGGAGAACCAATGTTGTCAGGGGAGGAACCCATGCTAAGCGATAGAAGAAAAGGAGTGAGGGATTCCAAATATCACCATTTTTGGCATCTTTTGGGTGGGTTGCTGAATACAAGGGGAAAAATATCGTAGTTAGACTATGGCTAACTATGGCAATGTATAAAAACACATTTTGTATATAAATGGTCTAATTACAAATGTGGTAGTTAGAATACCAACATAGAATACAATATCACATACAATTACTTCACCCAAATGTCCCCTTAATCCATGAAATTTTTGTGGTATCTTCTATAATAAAATAGCTATAAATTGTACTCCTTTGATAATAATCGTTGCATCAGATATATCATGAAAATTAAATATTACCTTATTGAACTATAACTCTCAGTTTGGAAAGTTCACAGACAAACATTCCTCCCTATGGTATCCAGAGAATTTGGAAAACATTCTCTCACAAAATCCTAATCTACATAATAAGTATGTCATGAAGAAAATTAATTCAAGATCATTTAAGTGTTGTTGGAACAATCTAGTATACTATAATAACTTAAAGAAAATGGTAGGATTAGGAGGCTCCATATCTCATTACGGAAGCAATTTTATAATTTCTATTTCTTCAAATAATGATATCAGAATATCAAGTATATATGTGTACAAATTATTTACGTAAGCAAATAATCAATTTTTTGGTGAAAATTGGTAAAGAGTCCCTTTGGTGTAATTGTCTATCTTTGAGATGCCAAGAACCTTTTTTGCACTAAAAAGTATAAAGGTTGGTATCTCATGTGGCATTCTCTATCACCATACATGGTATTATCATGTATATCTTTCACAACCTAGTATACTACTAGCATATGAAGTACATGATATATTCGTAATCCTCACTATTATCACATCATATCAATCGTATAACAAATTAGCATTCTTATATCCAAAAATTAGTATCATCCTTATGCAAGTGAAGTACAATTAGTATGTACATGCCTCCTTACTATCAAAGAATGAACCCATACAAGTGGAAATGTCATTCTCTCATCAGTCTCATTATCCATCATATTTCCATAATGGACTTCTTTGTTTGGTGTGGAATGAGAAAGTTCTAAAATAAATAACTATGAATATAATAAATGATATGTTATAATATTGAGTGGGATAAAATGTATTGAATGCATATCCTTTTTTGGGTGTGATTTCTATATTTTCATGTACTATAATTCATAAACTTTTCAATTTCTATAACAATGACAATAATACAAGTTCGAGCTATATAAGTAAGTAGAGAACTCTCCAGAATCAAATCTCCCATTCATATGATTGGCACCCATCCTCAATGTGTTAGTTGTCAGTTGGGACAATTTTACTTCATATATTTGATATTATTTTTGTTAGGTTTTAGGGGAGACAGAGAAGGCAGCGGAAACAAAAAAATTTCTTCTCCCAAACCTAGTATAAAGGAATCGTGTAAACATCTATACAATAGGAAGGATGGTTTGTAGAGGTGTACCTTGTCTCGAGGCTTGCTCGGCGATGTTACCTTGCGTCTTGCACGGTCTTCACCTCTGGTCTTGGACGGTGTCTGTGCAGCTCCTGGTCTCACCGGGACTGTCAGGATTGATAGATGTCCTCCGAGCGGCAGAAGTCTCCCACCTCTGAAGTAGTCCACACGAACCACCTGGAACTCCAATCTCCTTGTCCCACAAGGAATAGGAAGGAGTCGCACCCTCCGGTTAGCGTACTAGTCATTGACACACTCTCCTGCAACTAGTTGCCTTTCTACAGTTGTCTTTCCCTTGATGTGCCTCCCTTATCGGGTAGCACTTGCTCAGGCTCTCTCGATTACCACAACCAGAGAGAACAACAACTTTGTAGAGAAACTAGTGTTCTGAGTTGTTGTTCCTGAGAAGCCCCCAATACCCCTATATATATAGGAGGGTCACAGGATAAGGTTCTCTACCCCAGGACTTGCGGGATTAAAGCAAGAGTAGAAGGGTTTGAGATTTTCCACAAAACAACCAACTGCGCCACCTAAATCGATCGTTTCATACATGCAACAGTCGGTTGGGGAGTTGAGCCGATCGGTTCACACCTCAACCGATTGGTTGGGGCACCTGAGCCGATCGGTTCACTTCTGAGCCGATCAGTTTGTGATCCTGGTCCAACTCAAATTGACTTTCAAATTTGTTTCTGATTAATCAAATAGTAATCCTTGCCCAAATCAAATTTGTACAAGTGAAACAAATTGTATTTGCAAAATAGTCTTCTGACTTTCCAAACGATCTCGGTTGGTCAGTTGAGTTGATCGGTTCAACTCTTGAACCGGTCGATTCAGCCTTTCTTGACCCGATCGGTTCATCACATGAGTCGATCGGTTCACCAACCTGAGACGATCGGTTCATCCCATGAGTCGATCGGTTGGGGCAGCAGACTGTGCAAAATCAGTCAATCGCAGTTTCAATCAATCTGATACTCTAATCAATCAGTCCAACACCTTGAACACTATTATTTTGAGTTATTAATTGATTGAGTGTTTAATTAAACTACTAAACTCCTTTAGTAATCAATCTAAACACCATTTGTGGATAAACTCCTCTTCCAGGTTAAATCCTATGTGTGTGACCCTACAAGTCCATTTCACGTTGGCAGTGAAAGTCCATAACACTTATCACTTCACAAGAAAAGAGTGGTGCCTAGTCAAACATCAGTGCTACCCAAGTGAAATAGAAAGTTGGAGAAAAACTTTCAATCCTACAATCTGTGAATGGTGTTACAGTGAATGTATAATTCCTTTGTCACTGATATCCCAAATGAACTCAAGGCATGGAATAGTCATCCTGTCAATGTTCATTCACTTTCTTGATCTCAGAGTAGACTGGTGGAGATATGTATGACATCAATATCACGTACTGATTCACACATGTGTGCGCACGCATATCTCAATCCTACTCATCAAGTGGCCATGGATATCAAACTCCCTCAGGAGGGACAAATCCCATATCTATCACTCACCTCTCAAAATCCCCATGTGTCAAAGCCACCCAATCATCACCTTTATAACAACCCATGTTTCAGGACTGTGTTTGATGATGTCAAAGTGTGCCCAACGACATGTGTTGAGTGTAGTGATTTCAGGTCAAAGAATCACACTCACCACCATCACTGTGAGAACTGACAGTGACTACCATGTCATGGTTCCATGTGTCAAACTCACGATAGGTCTGTCCGGCACACTTGTTCTCTAACAAGTACCTATGTGTTTGGTTTGATATCTCCATATCATGACTAATGAGATTCTGTCATCAACCAACACCACAATCTAGTCTTGTGTGTCATTGTTGTCTATCTACCTTCCATAATGACATCTGACTAGGGACGTAATAAGAATGTACAAACTCTTAGCATCTGTATGATCTCATCATTCAGGTCCTTAACCTGAAAGCATATGTCATTGAGTACTGTCATTCTCTAGACATTCAAGATGTTCTATCATTATCTCATATGACTGAACCAGAAAGAATTGGAAGCTTGCCTTTGATCTTTATCAAATCAATATTAATGTATCCCACCAATCATACCATGATTGGCTCTTAGGGCATATATACCAACAGACTCCCACTTGCATTGCGAGCCAATCATCCTTGAATCATATTCATAGTGATCTTCAAACATGTCCCACATGTTACTGTGCTCTAGTGCTAACATAGTGAGTTATGGCAACACATTGCCAAAGTCAGTATTAACTACATGTCTCTCATCTCTTCGTTGTATGTCACACGTATGAGATGGAGTTGTCGTAATATGCAATCTAGTATTCCTTTTCTAAAATTTAGCCACATTGCATGACCAAGTACTGCTAACTTGTCATCAATGACTGGAATATATGCAAGTTCATCTCATGAACTCCTACATCCATATAGTATCAACTAATGTTCTCTAACACACAGATACTCAGCTTTTCCTTTTAAACAGCTTTATTGGAACGTTTCCATTAACAAACATTCATTTTTATATATATCTCATATATATATTACGATTAATTTTTTGTCCTTTTCGGAAGTTCGCATCAGTGTAACTCTTTACAGTGAACCCTTCATTATTTCCATAGAACTAGTACTTCTCAATTACTTATCTAGTTCTCATGGTATTCCAGTAACCCTTATTGGAACTAGACATACATCCACTTGTCATGTCCCACATACTAGTTATCAGGATGAGCATATCATATTGTCATGTCCTACATACAAGATGAATGCCTTTTATTCTTGCCATGTCCACACATGTAAGATAATGGGTAGATTACATACATGATAGATCCATATCTATTCTTTGTGTTCCCACTCTTCATAAGAATTGGACACTTGGCCTTAGGATACCAACTCCATGTAACATGGACAAGTTTTCTCCCACTGAATATATGCACACTGAACCCTTCAGTATAGATTGCCAATGTATGCTCTCTCTTTTCAGGTCAAGAGGTTTTCGAGAACTATCTCTATAGATCTCTATTCCTATCACATAGGAAACATCTCTATCTTACCTAAAGATAATTTCCACTTTGGATTTCCATTCTAGAACATTTCCATTTCACATCAACATGTGGAATGTGAATACACTCCCACTAAATCACAAATCCCTTCTTTATCTTTGTCATATCAGTCAAACCCTTTGACTATATCATCAAAGTAAAGATCCAGCTCTAAGTTGCTTGTACTTAATCAATCGCATTGATTAATCCATTGTAACTTATAGACTTCATTTGCATTAATGGATTCATAAACCTTATAGTTTGTGTCACGTACACATCCTCATTTTATTCCATATAGGAATGCGGTTTTAGTATCCATATGCCAAATCTCTTAGTCATTAAGTTGTAATCAACAAGCATCATCCTTCTCAAAATGTCATCCATGTGTCTTAATACTTAAGACTCATTCGCACTTATGGTTTTCATCCCATTGGGTGCTACCATCAAGGTCATACCTTATGGTTAACATGGAAGTCATTCAGGATGTAATGGTCATAAACCATAACTCAAAATCTGATTCCTCATATTCATCTAGATAGTTGATTCATCATATGACCAACTCATCACATAGATATTTGAGGTGTATCTATTAAGGAATTTGAGAACTCACAACACTTTATGATTCTTAATATCCTATTATTAGTGTAAGGTATTCTTTATTTAAGAAAAAATTAGTTATTTTATAATCATCCTCTAACTCCTTATAGTATGACTCCTTCTTGATTTAGACATCACCATGCCTTAATCATGAGCTTACTATGATACACTATCATAATCACTCATAAGGATATCAAACATTTGGTTCAAGTATTTCATTCATTGATCTCATCGAGAATTAACACTTTACCAAATTCGCACTTCATCTATGATATTCTTGAACACTTCAAGATATTCGTATTGGTATTTCTCAAAACACCATTTGAAGTATTAGCATTAACTCTAATAGGTATGTAAATACATCACATGTATTATACCTAATAGGATAATCATTCTCCCACTACCACTAGTGAAGATTGATTAATCATGCCTAAGATATTCATGTCTCTTACTGGTTCTCTAACCAAAAGAGTCTAGCTTATCCATCATATGGAAACTAAAAATGAATTTCTCATGATTTATGCTAATTTGATTATTTGAGTTATCAATAACCTTTAGGTATCATTTTATCTTATGCATAATAAGTACCACAAGATAAACAAGGCATTTCCATAAAGATAATATCTTTTGAAATTGAAACATCAACTTTATTAATTTCTATCATTGTCATACAATATGCAAAAATAAAGGTGTTTCTATCCATTGGCAAATATGAAATAGCAGTTCATAACTCTATTACATGCCTTTAAGGCTGAAAATAAACTAAAGTACTCCTATCTATGGCAGCAACACTTGCCCCATTTATTGAGTGCTTTACATTTTATATCCTGGTATCATATACCTCAAAAATGTTACAAGTTTATTTCATGACACCTTCAGGGGGAGACGTCTGTCGCCTCCTTCTTCTTTAGTTCTTCCAGATAGAGTGGACAATTCCTTTTCCAATGTCTTGGCTTTTGACAATGGTGGCAATTGCCTCTCTTGGTCATGCCTCCCTTGGCCTTGAGAGCTAAATACGCCTTGGGCTCCTGGCTAGCATCAGAACCTTTCTTAGCCTTGCCCTTGCCCTTGTGCTTGGACTTGCCTTTCTTTCTATTGATCATCATCACAGACTTAGGCTTGTCCTTCTTCATCTGTGTCTCGGCTGTCCTCAACATGCCCAACAACTCTGTCAACGGCTTATCAAAGTTGTTCATGTTGTAGTTCATCACAAACTAACTGTAGGATTCTAGAAACGATTGAAGTATCACGTCAGTAGCCAACTCTTAGCTCAGGGGAAATACAAGTCTTGTTAGGTTTTCCACATACCCAATCATCTTGAGTGTGTGAGGACCAACTGGATCTCCTTCTATCATGACACACTTGAACAATGCCCTGGAGACATCATATCTCTCTTGCCGTGCTTGATCTTCATACATGTTCTTGAGATGTTGAATCATCTCAATGACACCCATGTTCTTATGTTGTCTCTACAACTCGTGGTTCATGGAGCACAACATCAAGCACTTTGCATCAATGGCATCATCAGAATGCTTCTTATAAGCATCCCTTTCTGCCTTTGGTGCGGTAGGAGCAGGTTCCTCTGGAACTGGAGTATCTAGGACATAGAGCTTTCGCTCTTGAGTGAGAACAATTCCCAATGTCCTAAACCAGTCATGGAAGTTAGTCCCATTTAGCTTGTCCTTCTCAAGGACTGATTACAATGAAAAGTGATTGTTTTTTGTTATCATTTGTACTACAAAAGGAAATATATGGAATTTAGTCCAAAACTCAATTTTGACTTATTTGATTGATTTGAAAGGTTGACGATATAATTAGGACTTTAATTAATTATTGCTCCCACTATTTTGTTCAAATTGATTGCCCTCATCATCAATTCAGAAGATTGTAGCGTACAACCTTCTAGTGAGCAAGATCTGTATTTCATCAAGTCATGAGTCAACTTTGGTTGATCGCCCACAATCTTGACTATTTAGGTATGCCATCATGCCAATTGCATCATATGCAACTCGTGATGAATGAACATGTGCAACACCTTGCCATGAACATTCTATGCCTCTGGGCTTAGATGCTCTAAGAATCACCAGTTAAGTCTAACCCAAAAGCTGACACGGTAAACATGCACCCTGCTTTGGCAGAACCTACATGTTTACCCTTCACACTTCCACGAGATAGATGGCGCACTACGCTTTGGCGTAACCTATGCTTGGTCGATCAAGTTTTTCATGTATGCCGCTAATGGAAGGCGTATAAGACTTAATATTTAGATGAGGGATTTGGTTTTATAGGTACATATACATATCCAATCACCACAATACATAGCACATATCATATATATGCTATATCCCACATAAAACATGTGAAATGATAAAAGTGATGATTATGGACATCCTAATGTGATTCCTCGAGCCAAGAGGAATCACGGTCATCTAGGTCTACATCACATGCAACATGTCCATGATGAAGTAATATAGTTGTCCGAGTTGATCAACTCATCGCATGAATGATCTACTCACCCTAGCTGGCCGTCTGGGTGCCACCAGTCGATCGGTTGGCTCCTCCAACCGATCGGTTCTCCTTTCGTCGTGCATTTCCTCAGGTCACCACCTGCTCGTCTCGCTCCTTGAGCCAGTTGTCTAGATTGCCAACCGATCGGTTAACTCCTTGAACCGATCGTCTAGATCGCTAACCGATCAGTTCACTCCTTGAACCGATCGTCTCAGTTGTCGTCAGAAGGTCCTCCGTTCTTTGACATAACAGGAAATAAAAGATCTATCATGTTTTACATTTGTATTGTGAAACCCTGAGTTACATTTGGGGGGAGCAAAGGTAGGAAAGAAATATCGAGTTATCTCGAGTTACATCAGGAATAGGAGATAGGGAATCGATGTGCACACCGAGATGCAAGCAACCACATACAACTAAGCACACATATATAGGGTTTATTGGCCATAACCACACTATACATCCACCACAAAACTCATTTAAGGGTGACGTGTATCGAGTGCATTCATATAACATATCATATATGTATATTGGGATTTGTGGATTTAGGATTGGACATGCATAAAGCCAATTTTATTCGCATCGTATGCAATAAATAAAGGTGTCAAACCAAAATTGATCATATCGATAATCCTAAAGTATAGAGTAGTTGGTGTGGCTCTAATACCACTGTTGGGTTTTAGGGGAGACAGACAAGGCAGCAGAAACAAAAAAATTTCTTCTCCCAAACCCAGTATAAAGGAATCGTGTCAATGTCTATACAATAGGAAAGGCGGTTTGTAGAGGCGTACCTTGTCCCGAGGCTTGCTCGGAGACGTTACCTCGCGCCTTGCGCGGACTTCACCTCTGGTCTTGGATGTGTCTCTGCAGCTCCTGGTCTCACCAGGACTGTCGAGATTGACAGTTGTCCTCCGAGCGACAGAAGTCTCCCGCCTCTGAAGTAGTCCACACGGACCACCTAGACACACTCTCCTACAACCAGTTGCCTTTTTGCATTTGTCTCCCTTGTTGTGCCTCCCTTATCGAGTAGCACTTGCTCGGGCTCTCTCGGTTACGACAACCAGAGAGAACGACAACTTTGTAGAGCAACTGGTGTTCTGAGTTGTTGTTCCTGAGAAGCCCCCAATACCCCTATATATATAGGAGGGTCATGGAATAGGGTTCTCTACCCTGGGCAATGCGGGACTAAAGCAGGAGTAGAAGGGTTTGAGATTTTCCAAAAAACAACCAAATGCGCCACCTGAACCGATCATTTCATACATGAAACGGTCAGTTGGGGAGTTGAGCTGATTGGTTCACACCTCAACCAATTGGTTGGGGCACCTAAGTCGATCAGTTCACTTCTGAGCCGATCGGCTCGTGATCCTGGTCCAACTCAAATTGACTTTCAAAATTGTTTCTGATTAATCAAATATTAATACTTGTCCAAATTGAATTTGTACAAGTGAAACAAATTGTATTTGTAAAATAGTCTCCTGACTTTCCAAACGATCTCGGTTGGTCAGTTGAGCTGATCGATTCAACTCTTGAACCAGTCAGTTCAGCCTTTCTTGAGTCGATCGGTTCATTACATGACCCGATCGGTTCACCAACCTAAGTTGATCGATTCATCCCATGAGCCGATCGGTTGGGGCAACAAACTATGCAAAATCATTCAATCACAATTTCAATCAATCTGATACTCTAATCAATTAGTCCAACACCTTGAACACTATGATTTTGAGTTATCAATTGATTGAGTGCTTAATTGAACTAATAAACTCCTTTAGTAATCAATATAAACATCATTTGTGGATAAACTCCTCTTCCAGGTTAAATCCTATGTGTGTGACCCTGCAGGTCCATTTCACGTTGGTAGTGAAAGTCTGTAACACTTATGACTTCACAAGTAAAGAGCGGTTCCTAGTCGTGCATCAGTGCTACCCAAGTGAAATAGAAAGTTGGAGAACAACTTTCAATCCTACAATCCGTGAATGGTGTTACAGTGAATGTATAATTCCTTTATCACTGATATACCAAATGAACTCAAGGCATGGAATAGTCATCCTGTCAACGTTCATTCACTTTCTTAATCTCAGAGTAGATTGGAGGAGATATGTATGACATCAATATCACATACTGATTCACACATGTGTGTGCATGCCTATCTCAATCCTACTCATCAAGTGGCCATGGATAACAAACTCCCTCAGGAGGGACAAATCCCATATCTATCACTCACCCCTCAGAAGCCCCATGTTTCAAAGCCACCCAATCATCACCTTTATAACAACCCATGTTTCAGGATTGTGTTTGATGATGTCAAATGTGCCCAACGACATGTGTTGAGTGTAGTGATTTCAGGTCAAAGAATCACACTCACCACCATCACTGTGAGAACTGACTGTGACTACCATGTCATGGTTCCATGTGTCAAACTCACGGTGGGTCTGTCTAGCACACTTTTTCTCTAACAAGTACCTATGTGTTTGGTTTGATATCTCCATATCATGACTAATGAGATTTTGTCATCAATCAACACCACAATATAGTCATGTGTGTCATTGATGTCTATCTACCTTCCACAATGACATCCGACTAGGGACATAATAAGAATGTACAAACTCTTAGCATCTGTATGATCTCATCGTTCAGGTCCTTAACCTGAAAGCATACGTCATTGAGTAATGTCATTCTCTAGACATTCAATCTGTTCTATCATTATCTCATATGAATGAACCAGAAAGAATTGGAAGCTTGCCTTTGATCTTTATCAAATCAATCTTAGTATCCCACCCATCATCCCATGATTGGATCTCAGGGCATATATACCAACAATTTCTACCTAGCATTTATTTGCATCTTTCTTTCATACACATGGTTTTCTACTGATATATATTTTTCAAAGAGGAATAATATGTGTTTATTGAAATAACTTTTGTTTCAAAATGGGGGATAAATTATTTTCTCTTAGTCCTTGTGACACACTTTTTGACGGTGTAAGGGGGATAACATAATTGAGGATCATTGTTTGAAAAAATATTATCTACTTTGGAGAGTGAAAAATTATATATTCATATTCTTTACCCAGATATCCTTTCTTATGTTGAAGTTCTTATTTGTCATTGTCAAAAAATGGATTATATTGGACCAAAGGTCTAGTCACTATTGTTTTTATAATTAAAATGCTTATTTACATATTCTATAGCATGTGTACTTGAGTATTCAAGTTATGACTATGACACATAACTTTCATAGTAGTATATCCTGAAAATGTGTGATATTTAGTGTCCTTGAATTTGCATTAATATTGGCCATGCATGTTACCAAAAATTTCAACAAGGCCAATTTTACTCTATTCTATAATTTATAGAACATAACATATTTAATTTGTCCCAAACCATTGTAGATATCATTTTTTAATCTACTTCTTTATTTCTCTGTTGTAGATGTGTACACATTAGCTACTGCCTTATCCACGATCGTCATCTCATAGAACCGCATAGCGGTTAAAATATCGACTCAGAATGACCTGCTCAACATACCACCATGTTTTCTTAACTTGAACTATGGTGTATGTGATACTTGAATAGATAGGGTTGAGAGAAGAGATATTCAGAGAGCCAATGAAGAGTTAGTTTTTGTGTTTATCTCATCCAACAAACAAGTGCATATCTCTAACAAGAAAGGGTGAAACAAAAATGTGTTAGGTTTTATAATTGAATTCTATAATTATATCATATATAATTTCTAGGATTCTCCTTCCCAATTACTTGTCATTCCCCACCAAGAGGGAAAACTCATAATTAGGTGTGCGTGTGTGATAGACTCACTGTAATTGGTAGGTTATCTTAGGTTTTGCGGTTTGAATACTAAGAGAACTCAAAAAGTCTATATTTAATATAAATAAAAATACATTTTAGGTATTGTGTGTAATGTTCCAGGTTATCTTAGGTTTTGTGTTTTTTCATACCTAATCATCAATTATGATTATGTATATAGGATTGAACATTGTAAAGATCATGTAGATAGTAACTTTGTGATGCTAATAGCTAGAGAGAGGTAGGATATACTAGAGAAGAGTGTACTGATGTGGGACCTTTATGTCTATACTTCCTTCCATGATCCCCACAACACCAATTGGACCAACATTTCAGACTATTTTAAGGAAATTGGTGTCTACTATAATTTACATGACCGATAAGGTGTCAATCCATACACCCAAGGCACCATAATCATGTATTGGATCTTCTTAGGGTCCAAGGAAAACAATTGTGAAGATAAAGAGTTTTGGTCTATCACATGCAACAATGTGCCATCTAGTGAATGCATATCTATGGTTGAAGGAGTTGCATAAAGATTTTTCAAAACTAGAAATAACAAAACAAGACAAGATCAAGTATGTCATATAGCAATTAGAGGATGATGTTGTCCATTTGCAGGTCATGGAGGAGGAGAAGAGTCTGGGGAAGTGATTATGTAGGTTGAGTTTTGCAAAGAGTATGAGGGCATGATCGTTCCTCAGTAGTACCAAGATGAGAAGAACAAATTAGTTTAAAATTTTGTGTCAATCATTTTTTTGGGTTATTTTATACGAAGCTCAATTAATGAAGTTTTTGAGGTTCTATGTTCACCAAGCTATATTGAGAAAAGAAGGATATGACATTTTGAGAGAGGCATGAATATTGAGTTAGCGTAGTTGGAATCTACACTAGAGATAAGAGATAAGTTCCCATCCTTTATGGAAGAAGTCATTAGGATTAAGAGGATGTTGGTGATTCACTGTGAAGATGATTCAAGGAAGAGTTCAACTTCATCCACAATAGGTAGTCTAGGAGTTATAAGAATTAGAGGTATATGGCACAATGGAAGAAAAAACAACAACCACAGTAGATAAGTAATTTCAGATCCAAGGATATAGATTTAGTCATAGTAGTCAACCAATAAGGGTATAGACTGATGTTTTACACCCTCTAAGGTGATGAGTTTTGGTTCCATGTAGTGACATGATTGTCTAGGCCATTGTCTAGGAGAGAGTACATGACATGCAACAAAAACCACTATGGTTAGCTTTGAGATGAGGATGTGTTAGCATTGTGGTAAGTCTGGGAATGTGAATACTATCTTCCTTCATCCACAATATTAGGTAAAACAACTAAGATAGTGTTCATAGTAATACAAAGGTTTTGAAAGAGGACATGGTCAGACTTCATTGGTAGGGATGTCTGGGTTGTAGTTTATGCTATAAATCAACCTAATGAATTGTTAACCCTTGATTCATAATAGGTTAGATGGAAGTTCTTTCATTATGATTCATTTCATTCATCTTATGTATCTATTTTAGAGGACCCAAATGTATCACCCACTTTTTTATCATTTAAGAGGTGATATCTCATTGTGACTTGCATGTTAGTAGTAGACATGAGCAACTTTAATTGGAAACTCCTGGGGTGGGTTCTACTATTTTGAGGGAGGTGTCTAGATTTTATGTTTTTTGTTTTTTAAGATACATCATTCAGGTGGATCTCATGTCAATTGGTAAGCATGGACTCAAGGTGGTCATAGGGATGTGTAGCTTAGAGAAGTATAATGGTGTTTTGAGTTATGGTTCCTAGATTGCAGAGTTTAGGGATGGTGATGTCTCTTGGACTTTCTAATTAGATAGGAAGATCTTCCCTATGTGTCATGTGTCATGATCTATAGTAGATACGGTGATGAGATAGGGGTGTATAGATTTCTTAGCACATGTTGTGGATCTAAAGTGGAGATCCATAATATCAAAAATCTCCAAGTAGTTTGGGAGTTTGAAGACATATTTCCCAATGAGTTTAATAGGGTTTCCCCACTTAGAAATATTTCTTTCGAAATTAATTTAGTATCTACATGCATCCCATAGCACAGGAATGATACACAATGACACTTATTGATGTGGAGTTGAAGAAGTAGGATTATGAACTATAGGGAAACATGTTAATATTGATTATGTCCGCTTCTGGTGTTCTAGTGTTGTTCATAACAAAGAAGGATGGATCTATTATGACGCCCTGATGCGCCACAAATGAGATTACTCAAAACCAAACATGGAATTATCACTAAACATATGGATTATTAGAAAGCACAGGAAATTAAAATAGATTTCTCAAGATCACCATAAGCCAAAAACTTATCACATATAAGTCCACAAGCTTGGGACATGCATTACATATCATATCATAAGGTGCTTACATCACCGTACACCATCATTCCTATCATTAACCTATTACATGAAGTACATGTTCCACATATAAACATATACACATGCCATTTCTTACATACATGGCTCGTAAGCCCAAAAATCTTATATAGACAACATATCTACAAAACACATCAAGAACACCCCAAATACCTGAGTGTACAAGGATGACATCTAGGACTCTATCATCAAATGACTAGCAACACATCCAACCTTATCAGCTACTGCTCTTGTTGTTACTCTTCCTCAGCCACATGATCTCCACCTCTTCATGCACAAACACCTAAAAGGTGTGGAAACCCACAGGATGAGACCAAACATCCCAGTGAGAGATATAACTCTCTGCCAACATCTATTAAAGCATAGATAGCTAAGTACATAGATAAACAACTAAGTAGGTTGAGCAGATTCCACTAAATGATCTATGTCTTATAGATAAAGCAGATTAATCAAAACTAGGCAATTGTCATTGAGTAGTAGTACAATTAATATTCTAAGAATCAATATGAAGAACATGTATAATAGTTGATTTCTCTTACTGCCTTATAATTCAACAAATCATTACAAAGATAAAGCAAAGGTTTCAACCAATGTTATTTGCATTTGACCCTAAGCATAAATACACTACATGACTATGTTACGTTTGTTATTATTGCCATGAGGATTTGAATCATACCACCTAAATCCAACCGACCACTGATAAGTCAAAATTGGTGCCATACAAGGTCAATGGAAGAGCTAGAATCTATGATCTCCCCATCACCTCTTAGTCAGCACAAGAGAAAAGACTGCAGAGACATATCAGTCAACTACAACAATGACATATAGTGAAGTTAAAGGATTGGCTCACACATGACCATCCATATAAAAACACCTAGCCCACCTTGGTATAGGTAATGATGCTATAAGAACAAGCTCACATGTGGTCATTCTAAAAAGAAGGATCGACTCACACATGGCCATCCATATCACAAGGAGATAAGCTCACGCATGGCTGTCTCACACAACCTATAATTGTGAATGCAAGGAGATACTCGACTTGCACCCCTACATATTAAAAAATATTCACTCCAAGTTTCCCGAAGGGAGGACTCATTTCACCACCCAACACTAAGACCAACACTGGAATGGATCTATGGCACAAGGCACCTACATGATTAGAGTTTCACTTTATTAGTTATGCCAATTTAGTGTCTTTTAGCATCAATCAAGTTATGATGTAAAAATCCAAAGCAAACTCTACAAGGATAAAGGAAAGGTGCATCTTTAGAATATATAAAATGTATAAGGTGTGAACTAGTCACATCATTACCACATGATACTCATAGCACTATCATTCACAAGGCCATCACCAATGTCACATCACTAGGGAATCTCAACCACTTAATCATATCACTATAGGATATCACCTCACCATAGGCATTAATCCTTCACCATGTCATAGGACCCATCGCATTAATAGGATATCATCATATCTCAACATGGCTTATATCTAACACCCTGCATCACATAATAATCACCATAGCATACACAATCCATGGAATTCATCTCTCCTACCAGGTTATAGGCTTATAAACAAGAGAGAGAACACATCATAATATGATAACCACTTCAAGAGAGAGAATCAAACACATCATATGGCCCAATATTAGAGTTAGATTTTCATGTATAGTCGATTAGGGATTTATAGATTTATTCAATCACCAAACCCTAGGTACACCATATCCCATTTTCTTGGAGCATATTAGGGTTAAGGAACATGATTTGATCTAAACCAACCAACCATTAAAACAACACTATGCATGGTTCATTACTTGCTTACTCATATACATGTATTGATTATATGGTTAAGTATGTGTCTCGACCATCGTACACATATGTGTCTCGACCACCCATGAAACAAGTATCTCAACCACCTTCACCCAAGGTGTCTGTACTGCAACCACTATATGTTAATTGCAACAACAACATGTCTCGACCACCACACACAAAACATCTCTCGACCCCTCCTGAGTTAGGGTTTCTACCCCAAAGCAAAGCATGTCTCGACCTCAAAAACAAGAGTTGTATCGACCTCAGAACCAGACAACTCTCAACCAAAACTAAAGCAAGGTCATGACCAACACAAGGCATGTGTCTCAACTAAAACTAGGGCACATGTCTTGACCCAAAACAACAACAACATCTAGACCAAAAACCATACCCAAGGGGAAAACATGGTGCATCGACCACTAAGGTCATACTAC
Organism: Alisma plantago-aquatica; assembly: GCA_963693085.1. Classification (NCBI taxonomy): domain Eukaryota; kingdom Viridiplantae; phylum Streptophyta; class Magnoliopsida; order Alismatales; family Alismataceae; genus Alisma; species Alisma plantago-aquatica. The sequence goes on along the minus strand of OY856414.1, from coordinate 422,629,529 downwards.
CACCAAGGTAAAGGACCACCATCAAAATAGAGATTATCCAAGGTAAAAAAACAAGATAATCATAGACAAAATAGGAGATAAAAACAAGGAAATCCACCATCTTCAAGAGGATAAACTTCACACAAAATTGGTCACCAAAACCCTAAAACATGGGTCATGAAATCACCATGAAAGAACATCATGCAAGAGAGATAAAACCATGTCTACAATATAGAACTTAAACTCTATACTACATTATGTTACACGAGCATCATGAATTTGACCAAAACCACGGTCAAAAGATAAGAATAAAACCACCATCACATAACCATCTCTAAAATCGGGTACCTTACATTAGGGTTTCAGATTCCAAGCAAACCAAGCATGATAACTACCATGATTCCAGTTGTAGAGAATGGTATCATCTACTAACATATTAGGGGTATGTTTTAGAGATAGGAACAACAACATGCATGTAAAGAATAGTGCAATAATAGAGAGGGTAGAGTGTTATATAACCTGTCTTAAGGAAGATCAACTCCTAGGATCACTAGCTCCAAGCATACGATCACCAAGGGTGATGAAGCTCCACCAAAAGCTCCACTCACAGCCACAACATCACCTCAAGAAGAAGAAGATAAAAATGTCAAATATTGTTCAAGAAAAGAGGGTAAGAAACCCTGGGATGATCCAAAAGAAGAACGAAGAAAGAGAGGTGAAACTTCTTGTCACTTGGGTACCACCTTGTAAAAGCATGGCCTATGATCCTTGTGATGATGAGTTTCCATACAAAAACAACCACCATGGAGGATCCATATTCTATGGCTGAGAAAGGACAAGAAGATGAGGTAGAAGATACAAGAAAAACATCACCAAGGAAAGGCATACACTTTCCAAGGTTGAAGATGAGTACGAATCACCACATGCAAGGGATCCTATAACCAAAGCTCCAAGGATCAACTCTCCTTGCTCTACCAAGCTCCAAGGATGAGCAAAAGAGAGGGAGGAAGAAGGATGGCCAAAAGGTTCACTTGCATGGAGAGAAGAGGGTTTATATGCTTGAGGAGGAGGGAGGTAAGGTGGAGATGAGGTGTCAAAACCTAAAGGCACCCAAGGGACACTTGTCTACCCAAGAAACACACATGCAACCACTTAAACCATGAATGCACGAGATGGTGATATAACCAATGTTGGGTCTTGACCACTTAGGTCTCCAAAACATTGGTATCTATTGCAATACTTCAAGGAGGTCGAAGCAAAACCGCCAAAGCACCACCTGGTCAGGACAAAAAGGTCACCAACATGCTAGGTTGAAACGCTTCACAAGAAGACAATTGTCTCGGCCCAAGACTCACCAAGAACATAATGGTCAAGACAAAACAACCTAGATAAGGTTTCTCAATCGAGACACTCACAAGGCACCCCCTCAAGGTCGAGACAAGGGTTAAGGCACACAACAAAGCACACATGGTCAAGACACTCAAAACCCTAGAAACACTAATCACCTCTCAGGGTGTCACCACTCATCCAAGGCTCAACTAATGTTCTCCAAAGAATCACACTCTATCTCAAGATGCCAAGGAAGGGAAGGTATACACTAGGTGTGGAAAACTACAAGATAACCCTCACAAATGGGTAAATTGCAATTTGACCCAAAATAGGCACAAAAAGCACAACCATCATCCAAACAAGCTCAATCTGGAAACTTAAGCTCTCAACAAGCTCTAGAAGCTTGTCAAAGGATTAGACCAAGTTTCTAATAGTTTAATCAATCAAAACAAATAGGGTTAGTCCAAAACAAAGGTCAGGGGTCTTATATCTATGAGATAATGTGATCATGAAACCCTAATCGAGAAGGATGGGAAACCCTAACCCTAATATAGGGTGATGTTATGTGAAACCCTAATATAGGGTGATGTTATGTGAAACCCTAATATAGGGTGATGTTATAAGAAACCCTAATACAGGATGATGTTTTGTGAAACCCTAATTGATAAAGATGGGAAACCCTAACCCTAATGAGGGAAATATCGATGTTATTTTTGTATTGCAAAATGTTGATATGTAATTGATATGGTTGTTATCAAGTATACTAACCATGCAGGTATCATGAGATGATGAACATAACCAGGTATGAGCTATGATATTGATGGGCCTTCTGAGCCATTATTTTATTTGTTGCCTAGTGAGAGGTGACAAGAAGTTGAATATGCCTGGTGAGCTATGTGAGATGCTTGTGTAACAAGTATCCTGAATACCTTGGTCAGATGACCTGAAGGTAATAGTTACCTGATAGTGGTAACCATGTACAGTGATGAACTAAGGGTTTGAATACCCAGATCCAGTAAACATGAGGATGATACTAATGAGGGGTGTGAATCCCTAGTGATGAGATAAGGAATGAGATCCCAGTGTTCTATAAAGCTTTGAAAAGCACTTGATAGAAGTATTACATGTTTCTTTGTAACATTTGTCATAATAATTCATGTTTTGAAAACTTGACTGATGCTAAAAGAATATGGTAATGTACTTAATTAATTGAGTGAAATCTTATCATGTAGAGCCTTGACCATAGATCCATCATCGTCAGTAGTTGGTGATGGTGAAACAAGTTTTCCTATGGGAACTCCTGGAATGCATATTTCTAAATATGTGGGAGTAATGGGAGAATATATCCTTACGCCTTATAGGAATGACTGCGGGCCATATCCTATGCATAGGAATGGTTATGGACCATATCCCAATAAGAGTATGGCTACGGGCCATGACTCCACAATACGAGGCATTGGCTACGGGCCATATCCTGAAGAGAGTATATGCTACAGGCTATAACTCTATAGCGAAGTTGCCAGTATACCCTGGAAAGCTATTTTAGCAAGAGACACGAGATGTCCTACATGTGGTCTCGCACTGACCGAGACAGATGAGGTGATGGAGTCTGGCTCTTCCATTGACCTTTTATGGTACCAATGCTTACGTAGTCGTGGTCAGTTGGGGCATGAACGGTATACTTCATCTCCTCAGGGCATAAGTGTGATCGTAAAATGTAATCAGCTGTGTAGCATATTTGCTTAAGGATGAAATACAGAAAATATTGGTTGATATTACATTACTTATTGTATCCTAAATGAATATATGATATACATGTTCTTCATATTCCTTATTAAAATGAATAGGTGATTTACTGCTTTATCATTTATAGTTGTAATGCTTTAAAAGATGATATTGCTCTATTATGCTTAATAATGATTAAATCATGTTGTTCAATAGAGATTCCTCTATTCAGTTTGTTACTATTTTATCTACAATAATAATGTTTCTGTCAGAGAGTTATATCTCTCGCTGGGACAATTTTAATTGTCTCACCCCCGTGGGATCCAACCTTTTTAGGTGGATGAGGACGAGGAGGTAGAAACCTTATGGCAGAGGAAGGACATCAACATCAAGGACAATAGTGATATCTCAGGTGGAGATACTGACTCTCGTGTCATGTAGATATGAGTCTTATGTGTCGTCTCTGTACTCTCAGGTCCTTGGAGTTAGTGGTTAGTGCTTTCATGATCGATATGAGATTTTGGCTTGAATGCCTTGAGGTTTTATATTGCTTGTGTGTAGATTTAACCAAGCAACTATTGTATAAATTCCTTGAGAAGAGATGGTACATGGTATGTATTTTGTGGACCAGAATGTATGTATAATACTTTGGTTCTCTTTTTAAGAGTTTCCTGGAATTATATCTCTTTGCAAAAAGGTTTAAATTTTTAGTGATTTTCAGTAATCTGTTGCTAATATTTTCTTCTACATTAATCATTATCTGATGTTTGGGGTCTGTCGTGATGATTTTAGTGGTATCAGAGCTTAAGGTTCATTGAGTCTACAGAGACATAGGATTAAGGTTGTTGAGTTTGTTCTAGTGTCTTCTAGTTTATCTGATAGTGACTTCTACTCTCAGGAGAAGAAGTAAAGCTTGAAGATGGCTGGATCACATGAAGAACATGTTGTTGAAAGCAGTGTTGATATACCAGGAGGAGGTGCAAGGGATCATAATAGAGAAGAACTAGTACTTGAACATCCCCAGTTTGACCAAGCTACACTAGAAAACCCAACTTTCCATGCTCTATTTGGGCACTTCATGGTGATTATGACACATATGGCGGATAGGATGCCACCACCTGCACCTAGGGTACCAGCTCATAATGAGGGACATGGAGCTGGAAAGACTTTTGAACGGCTTCGCCGGGTAGGAGCCACTGAATATGCTGGTACAGCTGACCCAGCAGACGTAGACTTGTGGCTGACTGAGCTGGAAAAGGCCTTCAGAATTCTTAATATCCCAGAAGCTGAGAAGGTTAGGCATGCGGTGTACTTGTTGAAGGGGAGTGCTGACCATTGGTGGGCCATAGAAGAAGGCAAAAGCCCAGGTGTTGAAGTTGTATGGGAAGAATTCCGACATGAATATGTTAGTAGATATTTTCCCAAGACTTACCTGGATGAGAAGATCTCTCAGTTTGAGTGGATAAGGCAAGGACCAATGAACATTAATGAGTTTGAAGCTAAGTTCATGGAGCTTCTACGGTTTTGTCCGCACATGGTTGCTACAGATGAGGAGAGAATTCGGCTTTTTGAGAAGGGTTTGAATGTTGATTTAACCACACAAGTATATGCTATAGATAATAGAGAGAGGTTTGCCACCTTTATGTAGTCAGTTAGGCGGATAGAAAGGTCTATGACTGAGAAGCGTCAGGCCAACAGTAAGAAAGTGTATACCCAGTTCTAGGGATAGAGGTCTGAAAGCTTTAAGAAATCAAGGTTTTCTGCACCAACAACACCATTGAGGTTCAATACCCAGACGCAGTGGACATCAGGTAGGGGTAGGGGCTGTAGTTTTTCTATAAATAGAGCCCCCAGTACAACATCAACATCAGTGACTGGACCTTTTCGACCATACCAAGAAAATAGATTTTGTCACCAGTGTAGACAGGTAGGACATCTAGCAAGAGATTGTCCAGTTGGAAACACAATGGTAACCCAACCACCGAGGCAGAGTCAATAAGGTCATCTGAGGAAATAGTTTTCTAGTGGCACTCAAGGACGTGGATAGGCATCCCAGGCAGGATCAACTACATCAAATAATAGAGCACAAGTCAACATTAGGCAACGATAAGATTCAATGCTATGAATCAGCCTGAGGCAGTGGTCAACCCATGAGTTGTGACATGTCAGATGGAATTATTTCATTCTGATATGTCTTCATCCTGCTTTGTATCTGTTTTGATTGATCCGGGTGCTATGCATTCCTTTATCACTCGAGAAGTGATTCATGACTGCAATATGATTGTCAGTCATAGAGCAGATAACTTGTTATTAGAAACTCCGTTAGTTGGCTCTGCAGTGTTGTGGGAGGTATGTTCTCCCGTTGTTCTTTCTTTTTTAGAACATAACATTCAGGTGGATCTTATACCACTTGAGATACATGGGTTCGACATAATCCTTGGGATGGACACCCTAGAAAAGTACAAGGTTGTCTTGGATTGTGGTTCCAAGCAAGCTATGTTCACCAAAAATGGTGATATATGGGTGTTTCAGGGGGATAGAAAGATTCTTCCAACTTGTCTAGTGTCAGTTATGGTAGCTGAGAAGTTGATGAGATAAGGATACTTCGCATTCTTGGCACATGTGGTAGATACCAGGGTAGAGAGTCCTAGTCTTTCTGAAGTTCCGATTGTTAGGGAGGTTGAGGATGTGTTTCCTGAGGAACTTCCATGTGTCCCTCCACCCCAAGAGATTGATTTCGAGATTAATTTAATCCTGGGTATGCAACCTATAGCTCAAACACCTTATAGAATGGCACCTGCTGAGATGGCAAAACTCAAGAAACAGTTATAAGAGTTGTTTGAAAAGGGTTTTAGTCAATCGAGTACTTCACCATGGGGTGCTCTGGTTCTTTTTGTGAAAAAGAAAGACGGGTCTATGTGATTATGCATCGACTATAGACAGTTAAACAAAGTAACCATAAAGAACAAATATCCTTTGCCAAGGATAGATGACTTGTTTGACCAGTTGTGTGGTGCAACTATCTTCTCTAAAATAGATCTGAGGTCAGGATATCATCAGTTACACATCAAGGAGGATGGCATACCTAAATCAGCCTTCAGAACAAGGTATGGTCACTATGAGTTCATAGTTATGTCGTTTGGACTAACTAATGCACCAGCTGCATTCATGGAACTCATGAACAAAATCTTCCGGCCATTCCTTGATCAATTCATAGTAGTCTTTATAGATGGCATCCTGATTTACAATAGAGATGCTCGACATCATGAACAACACCTTCGTCAGGCCCTAACCTTACTGAGAGAACACAAGCTATATGCCAAATTCAGTAAGTGTGAGTTTTGGTTATCAGAAGTGTCTGTCTTAGGACACATAATATCTGCCTCAGGTATCCGTGTTGATCCTAAAAAGGTAGAATCAATCTTGGAGTGGGAACAACCAAAGGAACCAATGGAGATACGCAGTTTTCTAGGACTGGCAGGCTACTATAGGAGATTCATTAAGCACTTCATTTTTATAGCATTACCCCTAACCAAGTTGACCAGGAAGGAGGTTCGTTTTGTCTGGAATTACAAGTGTCAACATTCTTTCTAGTTGTTGAAAGAAAGGTTGACCAGTGCACCTGTGTTAGTGTTACCTGAGCAGGGAAAAGGGTATATTGTTTTCTGTGATGCTTCTAAGAACGGTCTAGGATGTGTGTTGATGCAGGATAAACACTTCTCGACAACTTAAGAAACATGAGGAAAATTATCCAACACATGATCTAGAATTAGGTGTAGTGGTTCATGAGTTGAAGATCTGGAGACATTATCTCTATGGAGAGACATTCCATATTTTCACGGACCATAAGAACCTAAAATACATCTTTTCACAACATGAGTTGAACATGAGACAACGCCACTGGATGGAGTTAATCAAGGACTATGATTGTACAATTGATTATCATCTAGGAAAGGCTAATGTAGTGGCTGATGCACTAAGTAGAAAATCATTGTTGCCAACCATGGACAAGGCACAGTTGAACTCTTTAGTGTGCTTTAAACGAGACATGTTTGTCTCTTTAAGAAAACAATGTATAGCTTAAAGTATCCTTGTTAGTTGGACTGTTAGTTGAGATGCACATAAAACCTACTCTGAAACAACAGATCAAAGAGGCACAACAAGTTGATATTGTGATTCAGCAGATCAGGTTAGAGTATGGTAGTGAGAAACGGGATGGGTTTCATGAGTTAGATGATGAGGTAGTCTGTTACCATGGTAGGATGGTAGTACCTGATGCCAATGACTTAAGAAAGTTAGTTATGGAGGAAGCTCATTCATCTATGTATGCAATGCATCCAGGGAGCACCAAAATGTATCATAACCTAAAGGATATGTATTGGTGGCCCGGTTTGAAGAAAGATGTAGCTGAGTTTGTTATGTGGTGTCCAGTATGTTAGTAGGTTAAAGCTGAACATCAGAAGCATGTAGGAACAATGCAACATTTGCCTATACCACAGTGGAAATGGGATCACGTGACCATGGACTTTGTGGTTGGTTTGCCAAGAACAGCCAAAAGTCATGATTCCATTTGGGTGACAGTTGATAGGTTGACTAAGTAAGCACATTTCCTTCCTGTCAAAATAACCCATACTGCTGAGAAACTTGCACAGATCTATATAGATGAGATAGTGCGTTTACACGGGGTTCCAGCTACAATTGTTTCTGATAGAGGTCCCCAGTTCACGAGTCATTTTTGGGAATGACTACATAAAGCTTTGGGTACGCAGTTAAGGTTTAGTACCACCTTTCACCCATAGACGGATGGACAATCTGAGAGGACTATACAAACCTTAGAGGATTTTCTTAGGGCATGTGTCCTTCAGTTTGTAGGAAGCTGGGATATACACTTGAGTCTGATAGAATTCACTTACAATAATAGTTATCAGTACAGTATTGATATGGCACCATATGCAGCATTATATGGTAGACGTTGTAGATCTCCATTGTGCTGGTATGAGACAAGAGAATACCAACTTTTGGGTCCTAAGCTAGTGCAACAGACAAATGAAAAGATTAAAGTAATACAACAATAGTTAAAGGCTGCACAGGATAGACAAAAGTCATACGCTAATAAACGGAGAAGACCTTTAGAATTTCAAGTTGGAGACAGAGTATATCTCAAAGTCTCACCTTGGAAAGGTGTTCTTAGATTTGGAAAGAAGGGTAAGTTAGCTCCTAGATTTATGGGGCCTTATCCAATCACTGAACGAATTGGAAAGGTAGCCTATAAGTTGGAGTTGCCACCCGAACTACACAAATTGCATCCAATATTCCATATATCTCTGCTGAGAAAGTGTCACCCTGACACAGAGTTAGTTTTGCAACCTGTGGAGGTAGAGTTAAATGAAGATATATCCTGTGTAGAGGGACCAGTGTTGATTCTTGACAGGAGAATCAAAAAGTTGAAAAAGAAAGACATAGTTCTTATGAAAGTTCTCTGGCATCATTGTGGCATTGAAGAGGTTGCGTGGGAGCTGGAGGAAGAGATGAGGAGGAAGTACCCTTCTCTTTTCTCATGACGATTTTGGGGATGAAATCCCTGTTAGGGGTGGATAATTGTAACATCCCTGATTTGGGTTATGCCTTAACCCTAGAAGTTTTGATTAAGTAAGTCTTTTAGATTCTTGTCTTTATCTTTTGAAAAGTAATTAAGACTAAAGGAGAGCTTATGTTTCAATTTTGGACCTATTTGAATAATGTTGAAACAACATTTTACTTATTTTAGACTAAAGTGCAATTTACCCAATTTAAGGGGTTACTTTGCAAATCTTACATGATAATTTATAGCCTCATAAGAATGAGAATGATGTTGAGGTATGGCTTCTACAAGCCTAAGTTCCAAGAAGGAGCTTGTTTGAATAATGTTTGTGCATTAAATGACTAGTTTTGGTGTAATTTGCAAATTACCCAAAATCTAGGGTTGAATATGTAAAATACCACTTAAAGAGTGTCCCTATTGTTTCTTGGTATCATTTAGAAAAAATAAAAAGAATGGGGCGTCTTGTTAGAACTACTTTTGAGGAAAGATAATCTTGATAATAAAATAATCAAGATTTAAGCATAATTGAAACCCTAATTTAATTTGTAGCAAAAATTAATATATTAATTGAAGTGCCCATCAACTAAAAAGGCTTTGGTTGAAATCCTATAATGCAAGGACGTCCAAATGCCTTGAGTTGCATCGAAATATCCTAAGTAGGTGAAGAAATCCACTCACAATTGTTAATTAAAAAGTAATGTCCACTAAAAATGGATAATATTATTATACTGATTAAGGTGCTTAAGTAGATTGCTTTTATTTCAAGGATAAATGAGAGGATTTTGAGGACAAGGAAGTTGGCTTCGGAAGCAAGAAAGTGGAGGGGGCATGTGGCAAAAAAATGGATGGATTTTCCCCTACTTTCTCTCTCCTAGAAAATCAATTACATATACTCCATTTTCTCCTTAATTGAAAGGCTATTTTGCAAACCATTTTCTTCCCTTGCTTTGCCCGATGACCAAGGAGCTTAGGAGCATGAGGAAAACATTCCCCAAGCTAAAGGTAAGCTCCATGATCATCTTCAACCTTGAATTGATGGTTGAAATCGGATTTCAACATTGAATTTCTTCTCTTTTCCATCCAATACTCAACTCTGGATATCATTTGCATCCAAATAGTTGGAAATGAGCCTTGGATAGTTGAAGGAGCTTCTTTCACCATTAAAGACGTGAATCTTGAATATTTGAAGCTACTTTGAAGGTGGGTTATATAACTTGAACCCATCAATGGTATTATTGATTTCAATTTCTCATCATATGTTGATCTTTTATTTGCATCTTGAATAATTGTTGAATTCATATGTATATATGACCATGGAAATCAGAGGTCTGAAGCTTGATAATGATGACATCATCTTAGCACACATCTCTATATTAACAATACCAAATGGTTTCAATATAATCTAGTGGAAACGGTTTTCAAACCGTTTTACTGACCAAACGGTCTCAACATTTGAGAGTTCAAACGGTTTCAATCCGTTTAGAGTGCAAATAGTTTCAAACCCTATCAAGACCGTTTAAGGTGTAACGGTCTTCAGACCATTTGGAGGTGCAAAAGGATCAAGACCGTTTAGAGATTCAATTGAACCAAGACTGTTTGATGGTCTAACGGTCTTCAAACTGTTTGATGAATAAATGACCAAGACCGTTTAAGGTCTAACGGTCTTCAGACCATTTAGAGGTGCAAAAGGATCAAGACCGTTTGGAGATTCAATTGAACCAAGATCGTTTAGGGTCTAACAGTCTTCAAACCATTTAAGGATGTTGAGGTCAAGACCGTTTAAGGTCTAACAGTCTTCAAACCGATTAAGGATGTTGAGATCAAGACCGTTTGATGGTGTAACGGTCTCAAACTGTTTGAGGGTCTTGAGTTGGAATGGTTTCAAAATCGTTTGATGAGCAAAAGGTTCAAGACCGTTTGGAGGTCAAAGTACCTCAAGATCGTTTGGAGGTCAAAGTACCTCAAGACCGTTTGGAGGTCAAAGTACCTCAAGACCGTTTAAAGGTCAAGTGACCTCAAGAGCATTTGAAGGTCCAATTGATTCAAACCATTTAATTACTAATAACCCTATAAGTGGTTGAAGAGTATCTCAAGGATGATTTCAAATGGAAGAACCTCTAAAGTGCTTAGGTGATTAGTATAATTAGAGTGATTATCACTCGATGCCAATGAAAGTAATAAATTCAATACACCATGATAAGCATAGCTCCATGTACTTTAGTAAGAGGTTAAGTCAACCTAATAAGGTATGATGATGATGTGTGTTCCTAAGTACATGGAACAATGATAAGTATGATTTAATACTTAAATAATGCTATGTGTTCTAAGATATGGGGAAGCACTGACTTAGGGTTAAGATTAATGAGGTAATCATAAAACCCTAATGAATGGAGAATGGAAACCCTAATCAATAAGGAAAATACAATGCATAAGTTTAATTGAATACTTATGAAGGTACTATGTAATGCTAGATATGTGGAACAATGAGTTAGGTTTTGGATATTAATTGTAATATCAATGCATTCTCCAAGATGCATGGAGTTTTGAATTAGGGTTTGATCTTTGATAATGTGATCATGAAACCCTAATCGAGAAGGATGGGAAACCCTAACCCTAATATAGGGTGATGTTATGTGAAACCCTAATATAGGGGGATGTTATGTGAAACCCTAATATAGGGTGATGTTATATGAAACCCTAATACAGGATGATGTTATGCAAAACCCTAATTGATAAAGATGGGAAACCCTAACCCTAATGAGGGAAATACTGATGTTATTTTTGTATTGCAAAATGTTGATATGTAATTGCTATGGTTGTTATCAAGTATACTAACCATGCAGGTATCATGAGATGATGGACATAACCAATTATGAGATATGATATTAATGGGCCTTGTGAGCCATTATTTTATTTGTTTCCTAGTGAGAGGTGACAAGAAGTTGAATATGCCTGGTGAGCTATGTGAGATGCTTGTGTAACAAGTATCCTGAATACCTTGGTCAGATGACCTAAAGGTAATAGTTACCTGATAGTGGTAACCATGTATAGTGATGACCGACCTAAATCACGCGTCCAAAAGTGGAGGTGGATTTGAGGTAGTCGAGCATTTTCATTTATAAACCTGAATCCTTCTAGGCCCCCGCAACTTTGTTTACGGGGTCGAAGTAGATATACGGGGTCAAAAACAGGGACAAGGGGGGCAGTGTTGAGAACCCAGAATCGACACGCTACACTCCGGTGGGTATAAAGAGAGATAAATTCCCGAAAGGGAAACAGCAAGATTTCACAAATAAAACAAAGAAAACTATCTCCAACAGGAGCTACAAGAGAGAATTAAGGTTTTAGTCATTTAGCAGTTTTTAGGGATTTTCATGCAACATAAACAGAAAGATAATACTAGAACTAGGGCAAGCTGTGGAGGATAAGACTACAGCAAAACAAGAGGCAGCAGTAACACCATGTACCCCTCCTCTCAGAGCGGGTACTTCTAACTAAGCGTAAACACCCCTCTCGAGGTTGTCAGACTTAAGTTAGAGTGGAATGTTACGGAAACAACTCCGTTCCAGGAACTCTCATACTCCAGAATCGGACCAAACACTAGAGCCACAACACGACTCTCGAAGCTGTTGCGACGGGAAAAACGATTCGGTAGCTAAGCAAAACGCGATCCAAACATGCAAGCTAGAGTTCAGATATCAAACATAGCAGTTATCCAATATATCGCACCAAGCATAGAGCAGCAAGTAACTAAGCTTGTCTATTTCCATACACATTAAGGGTCTTAATACATTGCGTAAGAAAGGAATTAAATAACGGAATTAAAGATAGATGTCACCTTCTTGATTTAGAAGGGCGACAGACTACAGCGGCTCTCCCGCCCGATACCGGACAGGGGCCTAGCCTGATACAGCGGTGTCGGGCGACACACTCTCTCGAGCGACACACCGCGACGGCCAACTGTATCGTTCAAGGACCTAGCCGATACGCTTAAGTCGGGCGGTACGCATGACGGGCGAAGCATATCGGGTTCGATATCATGTCGGGCATGGAGCGACGCGTCCTACTGTCGGGCACTTGTGTCGCTCGTCATCGTTGGCCGATATCGGCCCGCAGTGTCGCCCGGGACGGTTCTAAGTGAACTATTCCCTCCCTCTCGGGACGAGGAAGAGCTCACCTAGTGTCGCCCGGCATGAGCACTAGGGCACGATACTCCTGCTCTCGCAGTTTCCTCCGAAGATCACTCAAGGCTCCCAACTGTCTGAATTCCGAAGTATCTGAATTGTCTTTTCGGCTTCCTATAGCTGCTATTTATAGGCAGCAGTTGGAGGAAGTTATGGTGCTCGAAGCGCCACGTGTCCTCCTTATTGGCAGGTCGGTGGACGTTTTATATTGGTATCACTCGGCTCGAGAGTGTCGGCTATCGGTCACGTGATGGACGGCGTGCCTGCCGGTGGGTGGCTGTGTTGCCCGATAAGCTGGGTTGTCGGGGTGAGTTGGGCTCCCTGTCGGGTAGAAGGCGTGTCGTCCATCTGCTCCTTCTTGCGCGGCATCCTTTCGTCGTGCGTCATTGTGTTGCTCCACCCTGTCGGGCAGAGGTTGTATCGGGCGTCAGGAAGGCCGAAACAGACTTGGACTTATTCGGTGGGCCGAGATGGCCTTATTGCACCAAAATGAGGAAAAACTTTGCAAAAGATGGAAATATAGGATTAAGAGCATTGCTTGGCCAATTATTGCGAAAGTGCATACAAAAGAGAGGAAAATAGCTAAAAATGGCAGCTTTGATAATAGAAAAACAGTCTAAAATATCACAAAAATTGGTGTTATCAAGTGATGAACTAAGGGTTTGAATACCCAGATCCAGTAAACATGAGGATGATACTAATGAGGGGTGTGAATCCCTAGTGATGAGATAAGGATTGAGATCCCAATGTTCTATAAAGATTTGAAAAGCACTTGATAGAAGTATTACATGTTTCGTTGTAACATTTGTCATAATAATTCCTATTTTGAAAACTTGACTGATGCTAAAAGAATATGTTAATGTACTTAATTAATTAAGTGAAATCTTATCATGTAGAACCCTGACCATAGATCCATCATCGTCAGTAGTTGGTGATGGTGAAACAAGTTTTCCTATGGGAACTCCTGGAATGCATATTTCTAAATATGTGGGGGTAATGGGCGAATATATCCTTACACCTTATAGGAATGACTGCGAGCCATATCCTATGCACAGGAATGGTTATGGACCATATCCCAATAAGAGTATGGCTACGGGCCATGACTCCATAATACCAGGCATTGGCTACAGACCATATCCTGAAGAGAGTATATGCTACGGGCTATAACTCTATAGTGAAGTTGCCAGTATACCCTGGAATGCTATTTTAGCAAGAGACACGAGATGTCCTACATGTGGTCTCGCACTGACCGAGACAGATGAGGTGATGGAGTCCGGCTCTTCCATTGACCTTGTATGGTAACGATGCTTACGTAGTCGTGGTCGGTTGGGGCATGAACAGTATACTTCATCTCCTCAGGGCACAAGTGTGATCGTAAAATGTAATCAGCTGTGAAGCATATTTTCTTAAGGATGAAATACGGAAAATATTGGTTGATGTTACATTGCTTATTGTATCCTAAATGAATAGATGGCATACATGTTCTTCATATTCCTTATTAAAATGAATAGGTGATTTACTGCTTTATCATTTATACATGTAATGCTTTAAAAGATGATATTGCTCTATTTTGCTTAATAATGATTAAATCATGTTTTTCAATAGAGATTCCTCTGTTCAGTTTGTTACTGTTTTATCTACAATAATAATGTTTCTGGTACAGAGTTATATCTCTCGCTAGGACAATTTCAATTGTCTCACCCCCGTGGGATCCAACCTTTTTAGGTGGACGAGGAGGTAGAAACCTTATAAAAAGGGAAGGACAGTAGCATCAAGGACAACAGTGATATCTCAGGTGGAGATATTGATTATCATGTCATGTAGATATGAGTCCTATGCGTCATCTCTGTACTCTCAGGTCCTTGGAGTCAGTAGTTAGTGCTTTCATGATCGATCTGAGATTTTGGCTTGAATGGCTTGAGGTTTTATATTGCTTGTGTGTAGATTTAACCAAGCAACTGTTGTATAAATTCCTCGAGAAGAGATCGTACATGGTGTGTATTTTGTGGACCAGAATGTATGTATAATACTTTGGTTCTCTTTTTAAGAGTTTCCTAGAATTGTATCTCTTTCCAAAAAGGTTTAATTTTTAGTGATTTTTAGTAATCCGCTACTAATGTTTTCTTCCGCATTAATCATTATTCGATGTTTGGGGTGTGTCATGACATCTATGCTAAACATTTATTTATGGTTTTGTGTCAATTTAGCCTTAATGTGCCCAAAATAACCATAGATTGTCATCTTTTAGTAATGTATATCTTTTCATAGATAAAGTTTCTCAACTAGCAAATTTTGGGACTTGCAAGCACCAAACCTAAAAAGAATGTATTCTCCAAAATTTCTCCCCAACACATGTTTTATGCAGCAGCTAGTCTTCCATCAGCCACGACCGCAGTTGAGAAGGCAACACTACCACTGCAACTGTGGGATCCACCGTGATTGTGGAGTCGATCGCGACCATAGAGTCAATCGTGACCACAGTGTAACATCCCCAATTTCATAACTAAAGTAAGCCTTTAATGTGGGGTTTTCTAGTAAAGGCATGTCAAGGGATGCAATGAACGTAACCATGGCTAGGTATGTAATTAAGTTCACAAAATGTGAAATACAAGCAATCTGATCAACCAATACACACATAATGACTTAAATGTGTATGATTGTAGTCAGTTGTATATGAATATAAATGAATTATTTCTATGAATGATAATGTGATGAATATATAATATGATGAGTCTAGTCCATGGCTTGAGCCTTAGACCTAGATTAGGTCTTCATGTTATGTAATTAAAGAAATATTAATCACATGTGTCATACATGAGCTTCAATTGAGAAATTATATTGACTGAAGACTTATTTTCATGATTTGGAATACAATTACGCTTATGGACCCTTTGAAATACTAAGGGATGGGCCATGTTCCCTAGAGCCCATTCTAGCTCTATTGGACTAATTAAGCTCTACAAATACGTCCTTAAGAGTACAAATTTGGGGATTCAGCATTTCATGTTCATAATAAATACTCAATCTAATTTTAATAGATGAAGAATTGATATATAAGATCAAGGGAGAAAATTTAGAAGATTTTGAGTTATCTAGTGGCCTAGGTAATTAAATTAGTAATTATCTGATATTTATCTAAAAGGAAAATTTGGAGGGTCTATCTAATTAGTTTTGACTTGATGTATTTCTAATGTAAAGATTAATAGAATACAATGTATCTCCCAAATTTTGGGATCAAACGGAGCTACAATTTGGGATATACAAATATTTCTATAAAATGGACTTTTATGAAAAAAGAAAAAAAAAGGGGGGGTGACTCAGT
Source organism: Alisma plantago-aquatica (assembly GCA_963693085.1). Lineage (NCBI taxonomy): Eukaryota > Viridiplantae > Streptophyta > Magnoliopsida > Alismatales > Alismataceae > Alisma > Alisma plantago-aquatica. Next base: position 422,613,409 of record OY856414.1, on the reverse strand, counting down.
CCTCGCAGACTGAGAGCCACACCCCTACTTTCAAACCGGAACAGAGTCCCCCAAGTGGGGGGTACTTGCCCAAGATCCGGAGGGTAAAAGCTTATAAAAGTCGCTTTTCCTAGGCCGCGCGGGTTAGACGAACCTAGATCTAGGGTTTTCGTGAAGATTTAGCAGAAGAGGGGAAGATCCACAATGAAGAAGAAGACCAGGAGGGGTGGAGGTCGTAGTATGGTTGTGTCTTGGGGATATTCAACCTCATCCACCCAGGGCATAGAGAAGGTGCCGCCCATGGAGTGTAGATCGGGAGGGAGTCATGGAAGCAATCACCGCACGAGTTTGTGGCCACAGAGGCAAGATCGACCTCCGGAGGTGATGGACCAGTGGCGCTATGTTTTTTTACTTACGCACGTGAAAATGCAAAGGGAGCGGGAGGTAGGTGTCGGCCGTAAGGCCTGAGATGCATCTGAGATGAGGGTCACCAGATCAGATCTTGACGGCAGATATTGGCCAATGTTAGGTAAGCTTCTAAAATTCATATCTTAAGCTACAAATCTCGGTTTGGGACAAACAAGATACCTATGGAAATCTATTCGAGTGTACTATCTTATAAAAATAGTTTTAGAGTATTATTTTGATGTCTTATATTTATTATATTATGGGTAGACAAAACTATATGATTTTTATGTTTTGCCAATTAAAAATAGTAAACGCCTTTAGAAATTCATACAAATTTTACTGAATGTGTATTTTGATATGTTTAACATTGATTCAGATCCTGATCTTTCATATATGAAGTTTTATTGAGGTTTTTGATATAAACCCTAATAAGGGTATTTTGGGTATTTCACCCATGATATGATTTTTAAACGACCTAATATTTTAATACATGATTATATCTACATTATATGAATACTTTTCTAGAGATTTGATGAAGTATCTTGTGCTATCATATTAGTATTTAGTTTTAGATGAGTAGCCATTATGAAAGAATAATAAATGATTATCTTGAGGCAATAAGTGGTATATATGCCTAATTAAGTCTGATATTATTTATATAAATGTTATTTTAATTTCATTTCATAATAGAGTCAAGTAAGATTAGTATGTATGACTACGTTTGAGATTTTCTTCTTATATGATATATATGTTCATAAAAGATAATATTTATTATATAGTATGAGTTTTATTTTATTTCAACGCCAAGATTTTATGGTGCTTTTAGATTAAAGTTATGTTTAGTCTAAATAAGAACCCTAAGTTGGTATATATAGTTAGGAAGATGAGGTTTTGAGATTTAGAAATAGAAAGAGGGAACATGTACTTGGACTTATAGAACTTTGATTATATACAGACGATTAAGATTTGGAACAAGAAATCAAGACTAAGTTAAGGACATCATCAACACAAAAGGTAAGTGGTCCATGTACATGAGTACTCATAGTTTATGTTCAATATGTTTACATGTCTCCTAATAAGAGTTTCATGATCTATGTGATTTAATGTTCTACGACTTCAATGTTAAGATTTGCAAACAATATTATTCTCATATTTCTTTCTTTATGCAAGTTTAGATACCCAAAGTCTAAAATAGAGATATGTTGCTCAAGATAGTTGTGACTCGTGGACCAAGTCCATCAGAAAGTTGAAGAATCATATTCCTATAAGATTTCTTAGAAATGTTCGAAATTAATGAATAAGATTGTAAGATAAGATATGCAAGTAATGTAGCCATACTTAGTTAGTGATTGGGATAGTTTTGTATTGAGAATTTAAGTACACATATGTTGTCAAGGATTTCTCATATGTATAGGCATAATTATGTATTACTATTTCAAATAGAAATATGCCATTAAGATTTATTGGATAGATTAAGATCTAAGAAGTAAGTTTTGTTTAGATTTATTAGATGATTAAGATCTAAGAATTAAGTACATGATAAGATATAAGACTAGAATGCATTAAAGTCATGATTGAGTTGTACGATGAGAATCTATATGATTTCTACTTTAAGGTTTAAGATATAAGTTTATACTAATGTATTGAGATCAGACTTAATGAGATTTTATATAAATTGAGTATGATTAAGATGCAAGTTAAGATTTTCTAAGGTTTTTATTCTATAGTTTATGATTTAAGACTTAAGTCCATTAAGATTATATTTTGATGAGGTTTTAATAGAGAATGAGTTATCTTGCCAAGAATCATATATCATACTTTAGCTATACACATTACTTAAGTTACTTTTGTATACTTAGTATTTCTATACTCATTTCATACCTTGTCTCATAAGACATTAGACTCATGTATGATATAATTGGTATAATGAAGTAATCTTACCAAATAAGAGTTTTAGAATAAGGTTTACCCAGATAATGAGATACATGTTCAGATCCAGCAATGAATTTAGTTTAGAACTTAAGAATAAGAGATTTAGATTCAAACTTAGACTACTCACTGTGTGAGTAGCTAGATTTTGAATAAAGATATATGATAAGGGTTATAGACCCAATCTTAATTATGTTGTACTTTGAGATACATATCCAAAATTCTATAATAGATTCAGTTTAGATTTTAAAGAGCAGAGATTCAGATTCAGACTTTAGATTCAAAACTAAGTACATGTTTAGTACTTAGTTTCAGATAAGTTCAGATTCAAAGTTTAGTAAAGATAGACTTAAGATATTTAATTCGAAACCTTCACATAATACATTATATAATAAGTCCTCACTAGAGAGTCATGGGACGATTCAGAGGGTGCGTCACGCCAGACACTTCGGGTGTCACAGAGGGCATGTTATGCCAACAGAGGGTGTGTTGCACCATAGAGGACACTTCAGTGTCAACAGAGGGCACGTTGTGCCAACAGTGGGTGTGTTGCACCATAGAGGAAACTTCAGTGTCAACAGAGGAGGACTTATGGTATAATGGTGGCCACAAATAGATAAAAATCATAAGTAAAAATTACTTAAGATTAGAGCATGTCTGTAATCTCATCCACGAGTATGATGGGAGGAATTCAAATAAGATATTTATGATCCAAACACTTTGGCGTAGGCCATGAGACCCAGAGTATAGGTCTCCAGAAAAAATAGAGTAGAAAATAAGAGTTTAAGAAATGAGAGATAATATGTTTCTAGATTTAATTAGAGTTAAATGTTCATTTCATATTTATGATGTTCAAAAATCTTTTTAATATTTCAGTTCTTTAGCAATGTATATTTTAGAATACTCATGTCACTTACTTTAACGAATGTTTTTCCCAATGCATGGTTGGGGACGTGATTTCCGCAGGTTCTAGAGCATTTGAAGAACAAAGGGACCAGGAAAGGCCTAAGAGACTTTCAAGCTTGCCTAGTGGGGTGCCATCTACCTAGTTGATCCTGAGTATTGACATCTTTTTATTTTGAACTTATGCATAAACATGATGTAGTTTTATGTTGATAAAAAAGATGTGTATGAATCAGTTTTATAGTTTTGCAAAGTGTTTCATTTACTTTTATTGCAATGGTTATCATGTTTGTGACACTCCCAGATGAAAGGAAAAAAAAATTTTGCTTCCGCTCACGTGATATAAAAATCTGGGTGTTATACACAAAGTCGATCACGACTGCAAAGTCAATTGTGACTGCAGAATCCACCATGACCATGGGATATATCACGACCTCAATTGCGGGCAAGCAAGACCACAACCTGGATCAGCACCTCGACCATTTTGCCTATAAATACCCCCCCCCCTCCAACTAAAGAGGGGTTTTGAATTTTTGGAGGTTCCACCTTGTGGTTCTGACATTTGGAGGTTCCAAAGCCCCGTAGGAGGTTCCAGAGGTCCGAGAAGGCCGAAGTTCTCACCCTATGCCTGTCTCTTTAGTGTGCTTCCATCCTCCACCATTTTCCACCATCATCCACCCATTTCCATCCATTTCCTACCATACACTATCATTTTCCACCTCCATCCACTCACCTAGTTGATGTTCAAGGCGGATCTAGAGAGAAAGGAGGTCAAGGAGTCCAATAGATCAAGGAGGACGACCCAAAGAACGAGATCCGGCCTATACGGAGGCTAAGGAGCGAGAGCCACCACTCCTTTACAGGCTAAATCTCTTCTCCTTTCTTCTATTGTTCTCCTTTGTTCGTATATAAATGATGTTCTTTCATCTTTGTTCGATGCTAACTATGCTTGTCCATGGCTAGTTGAGCTCCGTCTTGGCTATGTAGCCTGTTTTGGGCATGTTTATGTACTTTTACCTTAAGCAAGTAGTTTCATTTTAGATCTAGAACGTTTTATGTTCTATCTCCTCTTTCTGGTTATGATTACCGGTTTGGTTGATCTCTTTCTTGCTTAAACTTCTATTTCTACCTATATTGAGAGATTTATTGTAGGAATAGATAAGAGAAGATAGTTTGGATCGAAATCTAAGAGGAGGACGGTTCAAGGTGATCCGTGCATAATTGTAGACCCGGGCTGAACCCACTACCTGGTTCTACATGGATCGCATCTGCTGCTGACATCTCAGAATGTTCTAGACATGAGAGGGTATCTAGAATGTTCTAGGATGTTGATTTTTCATCCTTGAGAGAGGTTTCATATCGTCGATGAGTTTTAGTCATGCTACGCAAAAGTGAGCGGGATGATCCCACAGGAACAGACACCATAGTATGTACCATGTTTGGTGTAGATTACTTGCTTGGGTGTTCGAGGGTTGTCTATGCCTGAGAACGGGTGCATTGACTACCCAACTTGTGGTTACATAGCCAGGAACTCCTTCTATCTGATTAGTAGAATCCTATGGACTATGTTTTGCTTTCTTTTCTTTGTTTTGTTTAACTTCGTGACAATATGCTAGACTAGTTCTAGCTCCATACTTTTATCGACTATCATATTGGCTTATCTGACTTAAGAGTGAGATCTTAAGCATCCTAAACATCCCCATGTCCCTGTGTTCAACCCCATATATCTACTTCGACCCCATAATAAAGTTGCGGGGGTCCTTGAAGGTTTCAGGTTATAAATTTAAAGTTTGATTCCTTCTAAGTCCGTCTCCTTTCCGTACAGGCGATTTAGGTCGATCAACTTTTTGGAGCCGTTGTCGGGGACATGATTTTCCACATTTACACACCCAAATATTTTATTCTGTCATCCATAAGCATGAATATATATGCATAGTTCTTCTTTTATTTTACACATACTTGTTCATATATACTGAATAACTTTTCTTTTCTTTTTCTTATATACTTTTTCAGTCATGGACCTTGCTTCAGCAAGGTAGGTCATCTTATCCACCTATCCTCTTGAGTTTTTCCATAGTTCTGACTACTAGCAAATAATTGAAGGTCGTGCTTTATATCTAGTAGAGCTATACTCGCCTCCACCGTTATCATATGTAGAAAATACAACAAAGGAGGTGGCAGATCAGCCCTTGACTTCTGCATTGATGTGGGGTCAAGAGTTAATTAAAGTAGTGGAGCTAACTGGAGAAAGTGTCAACGCACTAGCTCCTCATCTCCAAGAACAAATTGATCCACTCCAATAGCTACTAGAAAAGCAACATCATCATCTCCAAGTAGCCACTGAGATTCCAAACTGCAGTAGAAATATACTCCAAACTGTTGAATAAGGATTCATCCAAGTACATCAGTTTGATACAGTAGAATCCCAATAGAAGTGTAAGGTAGAATTGATGGATATTGGAATCATTTCTTCTCAAGTACAATATCTTCATGATAAAGATGTTGAACAGGGCTGGAGGCTTCAAGAGATCATTGATTTATTTACCATTCAATTTCAAACGCCATCACACAAGCATGAAGATTATAATCATCTTAACCATTCCATTGGGCCTGGATTGGAACATGCATCATCATCCTATTCAGACCATCAAATGGATTCACCTAGATTTTTCTAGGAAGACCAACCCACCTGGGAAGGCCCTTCATTCTATCCACATGATTTAGCTAATAAACCAATGGAAGATATAAGCCACATGCATGAATGGTTATATGATGATGATGATCAGGGTAGTGAACTGACCTCCCAACATGAAGGTCAGTTTGAAGAACCTAAATCAGATATTGATCCAGACCAAAGTTGTAACATCCCTGACCTGGGTTATAACCTAACCCTAGAAGTTTTTCCTAAATATGTAATTAAACACTTGTAATTATCTTTTAGCAGGTAATAAAAGCTCCTAAGGAACATATGTTTCCATTCCTGTCCCCTAGGAACAATGTTGTAGTATTGTTTTGCAATGCAGGGACCTATGTGCAATTATCCAGTTAAGAGGTTTAACTTGCAGAGTTCACAGGTTAAGATGTACCCTTGATGATGAAACATCATAAGAGTGAATCTGATGAGGCGTGATGGATTTTTCAAGCTTGGGCATTCAGATGCAGCTTGTGGAATGATCCTGGTGCTTGAAAACCCTAATTTGGAGTAAAGTGCAATTTACCCAAATTATGGGTGAAACTTGTAAAGTACACCTTATAAAGCATCTTATATGACTCTTGGCATCATTTAGAGTAGAAATGATGAAATAGATGCATCAATAAATAATCAGATAAGAAAAGTAATCTTTGTGCATAAAATTCACCATGTATGTGTATGAAGACCTTCATATGTGTACCCTAGTTGAAAGTTGATCTTTTCTACCCTTAAATCTTGAGCTTTGATGAACTTGGTCTAAGTTTAGATGGCTTGGACGTTCCTAAGAAGAAAGGAGGGACTTAGATGAAAATCCCATGCTTTAGAGGTCCTTATGGTGTAAAATGGCCTAAAGTATATAAGCCCTTTTCCTTGTAAACCAAGTGAACGATCCTTCTTTTCTCTTCACTTCTCTTCTTTCTCAAAACGTCTAAGGCAAGCTCTGGAGCTCAGGGAGGCGACCAAGTAGTTCTAAGGTGAGAAGAACCATCTTCAAGCTCGGATTCTTGGGTGAATTCATCATGCAAGCTTGGTTTTGTGGATAACTCACTTAGTTTTCTTGTTCTAGCCATCCATTCCTACCTTTCTTTGGAGGAATCACCCTTGACCAAGTTGTGGAGTTCAAGACGCCATTAGAGGCTTGAAGCTTGGAAGCTTGGAGCTCCAAGAACATCATTTAAGGCGGGTTTTATAATTCTAAACTCTACACTTTATATGCATGTTTTGTCCTTGCAATTCTAGTACTTAGTTCTTCTTCTACCTCCCTTCTTCCTTGCACTTTTGCAAATAAAACGTTGGAATAACTGACCTTGACAGAGGTTGAAGAATATGGGCGTGATTACCAAAGTTACTTTATCAAACGGTCTTGTTTTCCCCCCTCTGACCAAACCGTTTGAAGGGCAAACGGGTTCACAAGGTCGGTTGGAGCAAACGGGTTCAACCCGTTTGAGGGCGTTGACCAAGCATTGACCGTTTGGGATTCCTGTTCATAATCATGTAGGATAATGACCCACCAAATTTGAGGGGTTAACTCCAAAGGAATCGTAGGTTGAAGGCCAATCAATTAGGCAATCGAATTGAATTAAGTGCTGATTTTTCCAACTGATTAACTTGAACTTTTTGGGCAAACGGGTTTAACCCATTTGAGTGAGTTGACCAAGCATTGACCATTTGAGATTTCTGTTCATAATATGCTTAATTTCTTTTCTACAAAGAATCATAATCTAATTCCTACCCAATTGAGAGTTGAAGGCACTTCAACACCCTAACCCTAATCGGGTTAAAATTGTTGTTTTCAGGTATAGATCTTGTTGAGTTTTGGGTTGAAGGACCCAAACGGGTTCAAAACCGTTTGGGGGTTCACCCAAACGGGTTCACACTCGTTTAGTGACACCCCAAGACCCTTTGGAGGTCCAAGGTTAAGGAAATTTAATGGTTTGAGGGTTTAATTTCAATAGGTTGACGATTTGATAAAAATGCTGATTTTAGACCTATTTAGGGTTCAACCCTTATCCAACCAACTTGGTTTTTGGTCAAACTTTGGGCAAACGGTCTCAAGATCGTTTGGAGGTCATCCAAATGATATCAAGACCGTTTGGGCCAAGTTTGGGCCCAATTGGAGTTCAACTGATAGGTTCAACCTTGATTTGATTCACATTGTTGAAAATTGATGATTAGCCGATTGGAAACCTTAATTGAGTTAGATTTAACTCTAATTGGCTTTCAATTGAAGGTCAAATTGGTGTCCAATTGATTGAGGCTCATCCTAATTGACTCAATTTTTAAGTGGTTAACATGGCTTGGGCCAATTGAAGGCTTCAACATAGGATATCCTATTCTATCATAACCTTTATATCACCTTTCATGTCCACACCCGTTTCAATCCAAATGGGTTCACACCCGTTTCAACTCAAACGAGTTCACACCCATTTCAACTCAAACGAGTTCACACCCATTTCAATCCAAACGAGTCCAAACCCGTTTCAATCCAAATGGGTTCACACCCATTTCAACTCAAACGAGTTCACACCCGTTTCAACTCAAACGAGTCCACACCCGTTTCAATCCAAATGGGTTCACACCCGTTTCAACTCAAATGGGTTCACACCCGTTTCAACTCAAATGGGTTCACACTCGTTTCAATTCAAATGGGTTCACACTCGTTTCAACTTAAATGGGTTCTATTGAGTGATACCTTGTTTTAATCAAACCCTAATCACATGATGGTGATGTGTTGACTTGTGTTAGTCAATGAGGACTTAACCCAACCTAATCTAGAGTGGTGTAATCACCATCTACTAGTTAGAGGAGAGAGGAAGTACCAATTATGGTGGAAACTCAAGTAAAATACCTTCAATATACATGAATGTGCATGAATAGGGTATGATCCACTATGTGAAATCATGGAAACCCTAATTATGATAATTGATGAATCTTAATCTTATCTGAGTCTTTAATGATGATGTTTCTCATACATGGTGATGTTATGAGATCAATTCACCATGAGGTGAATAGGAAACCCTAATTCTAGGGTGATGACATGTATGATGAATAGTAAACCCTAATTCTAGGGTGATGACATGTATTGTGAATAGTAAACCCTAATTGATGAAAATCAGGGAAACCTAGCTCTCGTATGAGTAGGGAGATACAACTTCTTTAAATGAGTTATTTACTGTTATCAGTTGAATTGACCGTGCAGGTTCCTATATGAGGATGATCATATCCAGGTATGGATAATGATGCTATATTCTTTGAAAGCATGTTGTTAGCTTTATGAATAGTGATATATCCTGGTGCCTTGTTAGTGGCATCTTATGAGATTGATGGGCTGTGAGAGCCATGAATACCATCAAGGTCATGCTTAACAGATGACTTGTGATGAGAGAATTTAGAAATGGTAATTAATGTAAGTTAGACTTGTTACATTTAGTATCCTTCTTTCTTAACTGCTATGCTAATGTTTAATATTCAAGAACATGTATGTTATCTGATAAGTGATAACTTATGAGTTTGATAGGTTGAATGAGTCATGAGTAATATGCACGGATGATCATCAAAGGTCATATTATTTAGATGACCAGATAAAATAATATGTTATTGGTAATAAATGTTATAATTAGTCCAGGGGTTTGGACTCTCACTTTCCGGATTCTTAGTGATAATATGTTTAGGGATTGATATCCCTATGTTAATTTATGAAATGTGATCCTAATATAGAGTGTTACTATGTGAAATTCTATTACAAGATAATCCTATGAAAGGCTTAACTGCAGACTTATGGGTGATGAATGTAAATAACCCTTGTGTCACTTGAGTATTGTTAAGTATGATTTCATGTGTACTAATCATACAGTTATGTTGTGGATTTGGAATCCTAACACCTCGTAGGAAAGGGTATGGCTACAGGCCATGATATCCCTTATTATAATGCCAGGTGATGGATATATGATCTAAGCCTGAAGAGAGCCAGTGTGGTGATGATGGATTTATAATAAATAGATGTTTTACATGTCCTTTTATTTCTAAAAGAAAAGAGATATGTGGGTTTATCTTAGAGATGCTTTGCTTCTAGTAGGAGGAATAGATTACAATCTGTGAAACATTGTTCTAACTACTCCTAAAATATATATGACTTCTTTGTTTACTGTTATTTTCTTATTCTGTAATAATCATGTTTCTGGCGAAGAGTTATAACTCCCGTTGGGACAATTATTTAAAATTGTCTCACCTCATAGATTTCAACTTTTTAGGTGGTCGCCAAGGACGAAGGGACCAATCTCCAGGTGACCAGTATCAGCAGCAGCAGTACCCGGAGTAGCAGTAAATCTCAGGTGGAGATTCAGACTGTTGAGTTATATAGATAGATAGTCAGTCCTATGTGTCCTCTGTACTCTCAGGTCCTTGGAGTCATGGTCTGAGTTTTGATTCGTCTCTTGAGATTTTGTAGCATGCTGTGTATAATTACTCAAGAAGTAATTAACAGAGATGTAAATAGTTTATCTTGAATCTATGAAAGGAGTTTTTATGGTTTCAATGTCTTATCTCAAAAAGTTTTAATTTCCGCTAATTTTTGGTATTCCGCTGCTAAACGAATCGCTTCCGCTATGTTTACTTCAAAGTTCATGTGTTCATCTCGGTCTTTGGAGATTAGAGCCCACAATTAGTGGTATCAGAGCTCTAGGTTCGCTGAGTCTACAGAGACATAGGACTTAGGATGTCGAGTCTATCCTTAGTGTTCCTTCCTTATCTAATAGAACCTTCTGCTCCTCAAGAGAAGAAGATATATAAGGATGTCTGAGCCACATGAAGAGTACGTGGTGGAAAGTAGTGTTGCTGCACCACAGGGAGGTGCAAGGCATCCAGAAATGGAGCAACCCTTACCTGAGCAACCCAGGGAGCCACCCCAGTTTGACCCAGCTGAGATAGAAAACCCAGTTGTCCATGCCTTATTTGATAAGTTTCTGACAGCCATAACACACATAGCAGATAGGGTGCCACCATCTGCATCTAGGGTACCAGCCCATCAGGAAGGTTATGGAGCTGGCAAGACTTTCGAGAGACTTTGTCGGGTGGGAGCCATAAACTATGATGGTACATCTGACCCAGCAGATGCTGATCTATGGTTGACAGAGCTGGAAAAGGATTTCAGGATCCTTGATATTCCTGAAGCTGAAAAGGTAAAACATGCGGTATACCTCCTAAAAGGGAGTGCTGGTAATTGGTGGATGATAGAGGAGGATAAGAGACCAGGCGAAGAAATAGGATGGGAGGTTTTCTGACGAGAATTCGTCAATAGATACTTCCCTAGGACGTATCTAGATGAGAAGATCTCTCAATTTGAGAAGATCACACAAGGACACATGAACGTTAGCGAGTATGAAGCTAAGTTCATGGAGTTACTACGGTTTTGTCCACAAATGGCAGTTACCGATGAAGAAAGAATTCGACATTTTGAAAAGGGTTTGAACTCTGAACTAGCCACACCTATGTCTGCTCTAGAGAATAGAGAAAGGTTTGCTACCTTTGTGGAGTCAGTAAGAAGGATAGAGAGGTCAGAAACCATGAAACAACAGACAAGTAGTAAGAAGATGTACACCCAGCCTCAAGAACAAGGGCCTGAACGTTTTAAGAAACCAAGATTTTCTACACCATCAGCTTTGTTAGGACTTCCTACCCAGACACAATGGGTGTCAAGTGGAAGTAGGGATCATAGTAGTATTCCAAGAGGACCCTCCGACATAGCATCAGCATCGGTAACTGGATCGTATAGACACTTTGCACCCAGGATATGTTACCTATGTAGACAGCTGGGACACCTGGCAAGGGATTGTCCAGACAGGAATACAATAATGACTCAGCCCCAAGGACAGAGTCTGCAAGGCTCACAAGGGAGGCTCTATAATAATAGAGGACGTGGACAAACATCCCATACAGGTCAGATGAAATAAGTTTTGTTTTAATATTACATATCAGGATTCTATGTGTAAAAGATATGTAAATTTGCTGCTTTTGAATTCCTTGTCTAAGTCCCTGAAGAACACAAGGGAGATAAGAACTTGTATCTTACTCAGTATTCTTTAAAACAATTTATAATCTCCCTTAAACTATGTATGAAAAGGATGAAATATAGATGTGATACCTGAAGAATAATCTAGTATGGTAAATTCTATGTGTATAATGATATGAAGAACGAGGAATATGATGATAAGCAAAATACATACTACCTAATCTCAATGCTCATATACCCTGGCCAGGTATATGGTTATTGTAGATAAGGCAAGTATGAAACTCCTAAATTGTTATCTTTTGATTACTCTGCTCAGGTAATTATTCTAAAACAATCTAGAGAGTATAGGGAAAATTAAATGAGAAAAGCTGAGTGAATCTTTTAAGTGAATATACTTGGTGAACATGCTTAGTGAATATACTCAGTGAACATACTCAGTGAATACTTAGTGAATATACTCAGTGAACATACTCAGTGAATACTTAGTGAATATACTCAGTGAACATACTCAGTGAATACTTAGTGAATATACTCAGTGAACATACTCAGTGAATACTTAGTGAATATACTCAGTGAATATACTCAGTGAACATACTCAGTGAATACTTAATGAATATACTCAGTGAACATACTCAGTGAATACTTAGTGAATATACTCAGTGAACATACTCAGTGAATATACTCAGTGAACATACTCAGTGAATACTTAGTGAATATACTCAGTGAACATACTCAGTGAATACTTAGTGAATATACTCAGTGAACATACTCAGTGAATACTTAGTGAATATACTCAGTGAACATACTCAGTGAATACTTAGTGAATATACTCAGTGAACATACTCAGTGAATACTTAGTGAATATACTCAGTGAACATACTCAGTGAATACTTAGTGAATATACTCAGTGAACATACTCAGTGAATACTTAGTGAATATACTCAGTGAACATACTCAGTGAATACTTAGTGAATATACTCAATGAACATACTCAGTGAATACTTAGTGAATATACTCAGTGATCATACTCAGTGAATACTTAGTGAATATACTCAGTGAACATACTCAGTGAATACTTAGTGAATATACTCAGTGAACATACTCAGTGAATACTTAGTGAATATACTCAGTGAACATACTCAGTGAATACTTAGTGAATATACTCAGAGAACATACTCAATGAATACTTAGTGAATATACTCAGTGATCATACTCAGTGAATACTTAGTGAATATACTCAGTGAACATACTCAGTGAATACTTAGTGAATATACTCAGTGAACATACTCAGTGAATACTTAGTGAATATACTCAGTGAACATACTCAGTGAATACTTAGTGAATATACTTAGTGAACATACTCAGTGAATACTTAGTGAATATATTCAGTGAAAACTTAGTGAATATACTTAGTGAACAAACTTAGTGAATATACTCGGTGAATTTCCTCAGTAACTACTTAGTAAGCATACTCAATGAACTCCTTCAGTGAAGCCTTTGAGACAATATACTGAGTAAAATATATGTGTTAAGGTATGTATGTTCCTCTGATGGTAAGCATTCTTGAGTAATTTTGGAAGAATGTTCTTTTATGCTTTTTCCTTTCAAAAAGTATGGACATCTTATGTTAGGGGTTTATGCTTTACACAAGCATAAACAGTGATAAGAAGTAATTAACAAAAGGGACTTTGTACGAATTACAAACCCATAATATCATCATAATGATCAATCTGTTCTTCCTTTCCCTGGGATTTTGAGGACGAAATCCTTGTTAGGGGTTTATAATTTGTAACATCCCTGACCTGGGTTATAACCTAACCCTAGAAGTTTTTCCTAAATATCTAATTAAACACTTGTAATTATCTTTTAGCAGGTAATAAAAGCTCCTAAGGAACATATGTTTCCATTCCTGTCCCCTAGGAACAATGTTGTAGTATTGTTTTGCAATGCAGGGACCTATGTGCAATTATCCAGTTAAGAGGTTTAACTTACATAGTTCACAGGTTAAGATGTACCCTTGATGATGAAACATCATAAGAGTGAATCTGATGAGGCGTGATGGATTTTTCAAGCTTGGGCATTCAGATGCAGCTTGTGGAATGATCCTGGTGCTTAAAAACCCTAATTTGGAGTAAAGTGCAATTTACCCAAATTATGGGTGAAACTTGTAAAGTACACCTTCTAGAGCATCTTATATGACTCTTGGCATCATTTAGAGTAGAAATGATGAAAGAGATGCATCAATAAATAATCAGATAAGAAAAGTAATCTTTGTGCATAAAATTCACCATGTATGTGTATGAAGACCTTCATATGTGTACCCTAGTTGAAAGTTGATCTTTTCTACCCTTAAATCTTGAGCTTTGATGAACTTGGTCTAAGTTTAGATGGCTTGGACGTGCCTAAGAAGCAAGGAGGGACTTAGATGAAAATCCCATGCTTTAGAGGTCCTTATGGTGTAAAATGGCCTAAAGTATATAAGCCCTTTTCCTTGTAAACCAAGTGAACGATCCTTCTTTTATCTTCACTTCTCTTCTTTCTCAAAACGTCTAAGGCAAGCTCTGGAGCTCAGGGAGGTGACCAAGTAGTTCTAAGGTGAGAAGAACCATCTTCAAGCTTGAATTCTTGGGTGAATTCATCATGCAAGCTTGGTTTTGTGGATAACTCACTTAGTTTTCTTGTTCTAGCCATCCATTCCTACATTTCTTTGGAGGAATCACCCTTGACCAAGTTTTGGAGTTCAAGACGCCATTAGAGGCTTGAATCTTGGAAGCTTGGAGCTCCAAGAACATCGTTTAAGGCGGGTTTTATAATTCTAAACTCTACACTTTATATGCATGTTTTGTTCTTGCAATTCTAGTACTTAGTTCTTCTTCTACCTCCCTTCTTCCTTGCACTTTTGCAAGTAAAACGGTGGAATAACTGACCTTGACATAGGTTGAAGAAGATGGGAGTGATTACCAAAGTTACTTTATCAAACGGTCCTATTCCCCCCCCTCTGACCAAACCGTTTGAAGGGCAAACGGGTTCACAAGGTCGGTTGGAGAAAACGGGTTCAACCCATTTGATGGTGTTGACCAAGCATTGACCGTTTGGGATTCCTGTTCATAATCATGTAGGCTAATGACCCACCAAATTTGAGGGGTTAACTCCAAATGAATCGTAGGTTGAAGGCCAATCAATTAGGAAATCGAATTGAATTAAGTGCTGATTTTTCCAACTGATTAACTTGAACTTTTTGGGCAAACGGGTTCAACCCATTTGAGTGAGTTGACCAAGCATTGACCGTTTGAGATTCCTGTTCATAATATGTTGAGTTTCTTTTCTACAAAGAATCATAATATAATTCCTAACCAATTGAGAGTTGAAGGCACTTCAACACCCTAACCCTAATCGGGTTAAAATTGTTGTTTTCAAGTATAGATTTTGTTGATTTTTGGGTTGAAGGACCCAAACGGGTTCAAAACCGTTTGGGGGTTCACCCAAACGGGTTCACACTCGTTTAGTGACACCCCAAGACCCTTTGGAGGTCCAAGGTTAAGGAAATTTAATGGTTTGAGGGTTTAATTTCAATAGGTTAACGATTTGATAAAAATGCTGATTTTAGACCTATTTAGGGTTCAACCCTTATCCAACCAACTTAATTTTTGGTCAAACTTTGGGCAAACGGTCTCAAGATCGTTTGGAGGTCATCCAAATGATCTCAAGACCGTTTGGGCCAAGTTTGGGCCCAATTGGAGTTCAACTGATAGGTTCAACCTTGATTTGATTCACATTGTTGAAAATTGATGATTAGCCGATTGGAAACCTTAATTGAGTTAGATTTAACTCTAATTGGCTTTCAATTGAAGGTCAAATTGGTGTCCAATTGATTGAGGATCATCCTAATTGACTCAATTTTTAAGTGGTTAACATGGCTTGGGCCAATTGAAGGCTTCAACATAGGATATCCTATTCTATCATAACCTTTATATCACCTTTCATGTCCACACCCGTTTCAATCCAAATGGGTTCACACCCGTTTCAACTCAAATGAGTTCACACCCATTTCAACTCAAATGAGTTCACACCCGTTTCAATCCAAACGAGTCCAAACCCGTTTCAATCCAAATGGGTTCACACCCATTTCAACTCAAACGAGTTCACACTCGTTTCAACTCAAACGAGTCCACACCCGTTTCAATCCAAATGGGTTCACACCCGTTTCAACTCAAATGGGTTCACACCCGTTTCAACTCAAATGGGTTCACACTCGTTTCAATTCAAATGGGTTCACACTCGTTTCAACTTAAATGGGTTCTATTGAGTGATACCTTGTTTTAATCAAACCCTAATCACATGATGGTGATGTGTTGACTTGTGTTAGTCAATGAGGACTTAACCCAACCTAATCTAGAGTGGTGTAATCACCATCTACTAGTTAGAGGAGAGAGGAAGTACCAATTATGGTGGAAACTCAAGTAAAATACCTTCAATATACATGAATGTGCATGAATAGGGTATGATCCACTATGTGAAATCATGGAAACCCTAATTATGATAATTGATGAATCTTAATCTTATCTGAGTCTTTAATGATGATGTTTCTCATACATGGTGATGTTATGAGATCAATTCACCATGAGGTGAATAGTAAACCCTAATTCTAGGGTGATGACATGTATGATGAATAGTAAACCCTAATTCTAGGGTGATGACATGTATTGTGAATAGTAAACCCTAATTGATGAAAATCAGGGAAACCTAGCTCTCGTATGAGTAGGGAGATACAACTTCTTTAAATGAGTTATTTACTGTTATCAGTTGAATTGACCGTGCAGGTTCCTATATGAGGATGATCATATCTAGGTATGGATAATGATGCTATATTCTTTGAAAGCATGTTGTTAGCTTTATGAATAGTGATATATCCTGGTGCCTTGTTAGTGGCATCTTATGAGATTGATGGGTTGTGAGAGCCATGAGTACCATCAAGGTCATGCTTAACAGATGACTTGTGATGAGAGAATTGAGAAATGGTAATTAATGTAAGTTAGACTTGTTACATTTAGTATCCTTCTTTCTTAGCTGCTATGCTAATGTTTAATATTCAAGAACATGTATGTTATCTGATAAGTGATAACTTATGAGTTTGATAGGTTGAATGAGTCATGAGTAATATGCATTGATGATCATCAAAGGTCATATTATTTAGATGACCAGATAAAATAATATGTTATTGGTAATAAATGTTATAATTAGTCCAGGGGTTTGGACTCTCACTTTCCGGATTCTTAGTGATAAGATGTTTAGGGATTGATATCCCTATGTTAAATTATGAAATGTGATCCTAATATAGAGTGTTACTATGTGAAATTCTATTACAAGATAATCCTATGAAAGGCTTAACTGCAGACTTATGGGTGATGAATGTAAATAACCCTTGTGTCACTTGAGTATGGTTAAGTATGATTTCATGTGTACTAATCATACAGTTATGTTGTGGATTTGGAATCCTAACACCTCGTAGGAAAGGTTATGGCTACAGGCCATGATATCCCTTATTATAATGTCAGGTGATGGATATATGATCTAAGCCTGAAGAGAGCCAGTGTGGTGATGATGGATTTATAATAAATAGATGTTATACATGTCCTTTTATTTCTAAAAGAAAAGAGATATGTGGGTTTATCTTAGAGATGCTTTGCTTCTAGTAGGAGGAATAGATTACAATCTGTGAAACATTGTTCTAACTACTCCTAAAATATATATGACTTCTTTGTGTACTGTTATTCTCTTATTCTGTAATAATCATGTTTCTGGCGAAGAGTTATAACTCCCGTTGGGACAATTATTTAAATTGTCTCACCCCGTAGATTTCAACTTTTTAGGTGGTCGCCAAGGACGAAGAGACCAATCTCCAGGTGACCAGTATCAGCAGCAGCAGTACCCAGAGCAGCAGTAAATCTCAGGTGGAGATTCAGACTGCTGAGTTATATAGATAGATAGTCAGTCCTATGCGTCCTCTGTACTCTCAGGTCCTTGGAGTCATGGTCTGAGTTTTGATTCGTCTCTTGAGATTTTGTAGCATGCTGTGTATAATTACTCAAGAAGTAATTAACATAGATGTAAACAGTTTATCTTGAATCTATGAAAGGAGTTTTTATGGTTTCAATGTCTTATCTCAAAAAGTTTTAATTTCCGCTGGTTTTTGGTATTCCGCTGCTAAACGAATCGCTTCCGCTATGTTTACTTCAAAGTTCATGTGTTCATCTCGGACTTTGGAGATCAGAGCCCACAAAAGTGATACCTCTCACATTGAGACTTGTCACTTTGCTTTGAGCAGTACGCCAGTCATGGTTTGTAACAATTTGTTTGATGAAAACAATGATGACTATTCATCTCAGTGGAGCGAGTATACTGAAGACGATGAACTGGATCAGCATGAGCTGACATTTTCCACGATCCATTTTCAAGGAAAAATTGACATCAAGGGAGCAGGATGGACAATCCACTACAACATGGCTACTGAGCATGAAGATACCCCAGACCCCATAGAATGCGACAAACTTAGAGAGGTAGAACCACAAACAGATTCACATGGGGATATTTCTCATTCAGAAGATGATTGGATGACTCAGATTGTACATGAAAGTTTATCCAGGCATCCAACCTCAAGTTCATAGGTGGAGACAGAAGAGAGGGGCCCTCTAGAAGACTTTCAGCCTCTCTCCTCCATCTCATTCCGTGTCGACATCCTAGGGCCTTCCTATTTAGATTCATACATTGAGGGGTACCTTGAGGATGATCTACTGAAAAACTCATTTTAGTGTAGTTCAAGTAAATCCCAACACAGAGATGACTTCACTGAGTCTCCATATTTTATTCCTCTTCTTCAGACTCAGAATGGCCAACATCCCCACTTATTCTACTTCTACATGGTGGGTCTGATCGACAAGACACATGTAACACGGACCCCAAAACTACGGATTTGGGATCCAAGTGTAGGAGTTGTAGGGCAGCCACCCCTATTACCTACACCATTTTTCAATAATTTTAAATTTTAAATTTTAGCATAATAAAGTCAATACAAGTTTCATATTTCCTCTAACCATTTAAATTTAGTTTCATTTGCATCATCTATCTTTCTTTTACTCCATATTGCATGCATTTCCTCCTTTTCACCCAGACAACTGCTTTCAGTCTATCATTTTCAAAAGAAGTTATTTGGTATATATTGTTTCTCTCTCGCGGTGTTTGATTCTAAAGCTATTTTCAACACCTTCCACCCTCATTTGATCCGCTTATGGCGCTAGAAGGTGTTTAATTTAGATTTCTCAATTGGCAGTGCAAGACCGCGACTGTAGGTTAGTGCAACTATGGCCGCAGATCTCCACGACCGTGATTGCGGGCCTGCCCGTGCAGGACATGGATATGCCTTGTCGGCTTGACTGACTAACATGTCAGATTGACCCCGCCTTTCTCACCGACTGTAGCACTTTTAACTGAATATATTTTGTCTTTTGATAGACTTTTTGATTTTGACTGGGTTTTTCTGTGCCTTTTCGATTTTTCCACCAACCCGACACGTGGCCTAGCATGGTCGGACCCAGGGTGGGATAATGCACCTGACCTATAAATACCCCCGGTCCGAGCCATTCTTTCCCACACCCACCGCCTGAGTTCTCTCGCCACTCACAAAGCCCTCATGCAACCCTCGGCCCATTTCCCTCTTCCACTTATTTCCCTCGCTGTATAGCAGACTTGAAGTAGGCACAGAGGAAACTACAATAGAAACTGCCATGAAACCTCCCCCTCCGCCCACGACCACAAGCTGCTACTCCGACACTGCCACCATCTATGCCAAGCTGCACCAGATCCAGCGGTCGTCTAGGTTCCGGTCGCCTCAGTCACGATCAGGGTACAAGCTGCGGTTGTGGCTGTCTAGGTCATGGTTTCCTTGGTTACGGTCAGGGTACAAGCCACAGTCGCGACCATCTAGGTCGTGGTCGCCTCAGTCACGGTCGGGTGCAAGTTGAGGTCGTTGTGATTGAGGTCACCTCGGTCGCAGTTGCCTCCATCGTGGATGGGGTACAAACCATGATCGTTTCGTTTGAGGACAGTCAACATTGTGGTCGAGGTGCTTTGGCCCAACTGTGCCAACCCTGGGTCTGGTCGTGCCGACCACATCAGCACCAAAAAAGCAGCACCATGGATGCAATGAGAAATAGCCTTAAGAAGCTCAAGAAGATAATTTCATGAAAGAAAGGGGAAGGAAGCTCCTCGTCACCGGCAGAGCATGAGAGCCGATATCCACCCTGTGCCACACAAACCATGAACCCAGTGTACGAAGATGAGACCATGCTTTCTGCCTCAGTAGGGTTTGGGTCACAGGAGACCGATTCAGACTATCACCACATATCCGCCACTCCAATGGACACTTACAGTGGTGATTCATTGTAGGAAGTATCTAGTGAGAGAAGGTTGAGAGCACACTGCGACCCTGAGCTCCATACTTCAACGGGCCATCATGAGAGTCGGTCAGTGTTGCGCATAGCTTCATCTGTAGGGGACCAATGACGAAAGTCAGCAGAACGGTCGACGTCTTTACGCCAGTCAACTTCATCGTGTGATTCAGTTCAAGGGAGCAGACGCCACCCTACTCCTGAAGGTGTTAACCAAAGCTCCCTCCCTTCTCCCCTATTCAGAAGTATGAAAAAAAAGCAACAGTTTGATGCTTTAATTAAAGACAAGCACAGACTGGTAGGCCCAAGATATGCCGACCCTAAAACACTCATTAGGCTCGGGATACAAGCACAAGTCAACAAATATCTTGTAGTTGTTGGCCTAGACGTCCTTGCATATACACAATCTAGTGCTTATCATAGACTCACTTGTGAGTTTTATGCTACGCTCGAGACCCCAAAGGACCACTAGCACACTATCATGCATTTTCACCTCCTGAACCAGACTTGCAAAGTCACTGAGGATCACCTCAATAGCTGGTTGTCACGCTCTATTGAGGACTACATTGAGATGTCCAGGGGTCGGTAGGAGATAGGGGACCGCAACTTTAGCACTGCTCAAGCATGGAAGATTTTTATAGGGGAAGATAAATATGTTTCTAGAGGCACCGTTTGTGACACCCTGCCATCACACTGATAATGAGATGACACACGAAAATCTGTGGAACCAGCATATAACCGAAAACACGGGTTAATTAAAACTGATTGCGGAAAGCATACATGAGAGAACTTTTGCATCCAGATCCTACAGAGAAACATGTTATATAAACATTCATAAGCCTTGTTATAGGTCCACAGCTTATCGGATCCAACTGTACTATTAGCACCAAAGTTCAAAACCTGTTTATACATACATAACGGCCACGTACGGCCAACAATAGGATATACAAGATTAGAACAACTAGACATCGTGAAACGTCATCAAACACCTCCTAGGACCTGAGAGTATAGGGATGACTCTAGGATGCTACTACCAAACCACCAAAACAACAGCATGTCCAACTCTTGCCTTCTACTACTCTTCTTGTTGCTCGACCGCAACCTCACGACCACCACCATGTCTAGAGTGATCACCTAAAAAGGGTGTAAACCAGCGGGGTGAGACACACAGTCCCAGTGAGAAACATAACTCCTCGCCGAACTATAAAACCTCAAAAGGTTAAAGCAGATAACAACAGATAACTGATGAAGTGTATAACAAGAGCAGTATACTGAGCAAGGCTATTGTTACCATCAATCTTACCAAGATATCCGGGAGGCATATAACCAAGTATTTCTTTATGGAACATGATTGACAAGATAAGCTTTATAAGAACTTATCACAAGATATAAGGACCGTACACATAACTGCATAGTACAACTAGATCAGCTATCAAGGCCTCAAAGAATGTTCTGTATTTTGTTTTAAGCAAGATATACTATTCGGCTGGATTACGTTTTATTATGCCCTGAGGAAGTGAGCCTTCCCTGCTCAAATCCAACCATTGGCTGTGAAGCCCAATCCAGTTCCATACAAGGTCTAAGGAGATCCGGACTCCATGACCTCCCCTTCTCGTGGTCAGTACACAAATCATCAAGCAAGACCACAGTCTTATGCTTATAGGGCCTCAGCCTCTGGGTCAGCTCCGCAAGCTACCCATATATACATCCGAGCCATGAATGCATCATGTTCATCATCACATATCCTTATCCATGGGTCTGTTCACCATGCTCCATATATCATGAGTCTGCAACCACAGCTGCACTCAAATCCTCCTATTTTAGGCTAGGGGAAACCTCACATATTCAACAATATGCGCTCCAGGTAATCCTGCAGGATAAACCTGTTTCACCATCACCAAATACTGACGATGATGGATCTATGGCCAGGGAAAACTACATGATATGTTCATCTATAATTAATTAGTACATTTTAAGCCGATTGTTGAGGCAGCCAAAGTATAAACATAGCCTTATAGAATTACATCATTATTTCCATCAGCATACTGTCCTGGGACCTCAATCCCTCATGATATCAATAACTGCCTCTCAAGGCATCATCATCATGCAACAACATGATGGGAACACATCCCTTATCTCATCATCAGAGGATAACATCTCAACTAGGCACTCATCCTGATATCAGGTCCTCAGACCTATCAACTTGTTATCTCATTATCATATGGTGCTACTCAAGCACATACATCTCATAAAATACATGCATGGTTAGTATACACATTCATAGAGATAACTAAAGTCATCATGGATCAACAGGATTATCATGCTAACAAGTATAAAGCAACATCCATGAGTATATTACACATAACTTGTAGAAAGCATAGTTTTATCATCAATCATAAGCCTATATCATTCCCCATACTTGTGATCATCTACATGTGTCACATTATCATGTGTAGGAACATCATATGCTATCAAGCTTCCTGGTTCACAACCTATCATCTTAACCCATTATCATATACAGGATTCAAGGTGATTACATCATATCACTTGTATTATCATTATTAGCCATATACATTCCGAGTTATCAGAACCCTCACCAAAGCTCATGTATCCCTCACTATAGATATGGCGGTAAGTGCCAACCCTCACCAAAAGATGTATCGGCTAGGGTTTCCCAAACCTAAGCAAGCTCACCACCATATCGGCCAAGAGTACAACCCAAGGCAAGGCTATTAGGCTGCACTAATCCAAGGTTATATCGTGCAAGGCACAACCCAACATGGTCATCTTCAACCTCAAGCACAAGGGCACCAAACCCTAAATGATCAAGAAGATCGGCTCACCTCTCAACAACCAAGAGAGAGGGGTTTTGCACAACCTCAATAAAAAAATGGGCAACTACAAGGACCCACCTCACATAGGTCATCACATAACCAAGAGCTCACCTCTCAAATCCATGGTGAGAGGAGGGTGTTTCCCAATCAACTAGAATGTAGACTCACCTCTCAACTAAAATGAGAGAGGGGTATTGCCTACATTACTAGAGCTCAAACTCACTTCTCTAGACCAAGGAGAGAAAGAGGTGTTACCGCCAAAGAAAACCCTAAACTATGGTTCGGCCAACTAGATCCAAAGGTATGTAAACATCATCAACAACAACAACATCATGCTCACTATATCTATAAGATCAACAACATGTACTAAAGTAAGGAACATAACATGCAATGGCCGATCATCAACATATAGGAAATATGCAACATAAAGAAGGTAGTATAGCTAGGGTTAGAAGTTATGTAACCCGCTTTAAGAAAACTCCTCAAGCTCCAAAGCTCCAAGCTTCTAGCTCCTAGATCCAAGCACACCACTATCGGCCACCTCAAGAAAAGGAACAAGGATCATAAACACCATGGCCGAAGGGTAGGCAAGATGGAGAAGAAGATGCTAAGGAGAGAGAGAAGATGCTTACCAAAGAACAAGACCCTCCTAGGGTTCGACCACCAAGCTAGAGGAAGAAGAAGAGATCTCCACCAAGGGGAAAGGATCGTCCACCAAGCTCTCCAAGGAAGGTGTGTCGTGCACACAAGGAGGGAAGAGCAACAAAAGAGTTAAAGGGTTCCCAAGGAAGAGAAAGGCAAGGCATATATAGATGAGGTTCAAGGTTAAACCAAGGCAAGGTGTCACCTTACCAAGGGACACTTGTCCACACATTTTACCACCTTGCGAACCTCATGCACATGCCATGCCACCACTCAACCAAGGTTCGGCCACATGTCCAAGCTAGGGTGACACAACCAAGGCAAGGAGGTCAAACAAGGTCAAAGGTCGACACACCACTACCACCACCTTGGCCGACACACCCATGGACGACACAGGGCATCCTTTCCCGATATAGGGTTCAACCAAATAAGGCAAAGCCCAAACAAGGGAAAACAAGGCCCAAAAGAGCTCAACCAAGCCCAGGGCAACACAAGGCACGAACCCAAGCCTTCCTCTCAACCCTAGAGGAAGCAAAGAGAGAGAAAGACATCTCTCAAGGTGACAAACTTGCTCTTCAACCCTATCTTAGGTTATTTTGCAAGTAGCACCTTCAACTCTCAACAAAGCACAAGCAAACCCTAATCATCACTAAAGGTGATTAGCAAGCAACCAAGCACAAGGTTTAGGAAAAACAAATAGGGTAAGCCCAAAATGGAGGTCAGGGTCCTTACACCAAAGCTTCGCACATCCACAACCCAGCACTTCGCTGTCTGCACTGGATGATCATGAACTTTCTCCTGGAGAAGCAGGACAGTCAAGGGGTGCTCAATTCAGCAGACCTCAACATTTTTTGGTGTCCAACAATAGGAAGAAAAGTGAATGTGGGGAACTTCATCATCCACCACTTTCACAACTCTTTCAAGAAGCAAGTCCAATTCATGTTGATGGCAGGCATTATCACTTTCATAGTGCACCATCTTGGAATTAGAGATGGACACCTGGTGCTTATGTAGGAAAAGGCTGAGTGGTCCAGGTTGGACTTAGATCACTTGATTTGTGCAGGGGTAATCAAGAAGTGTAGCGCATGATACCTTTATATCTTTGGTTACAGAAAAAGTAGAGTTTTACTACCATCAAATGCAGAGTTTGCATGTTGGACAACACTCATGGACGTCTCTCTATTGGACGCCCAGGGAAATGTTCGTCAAATGGGTAGAACTACAGGAGCATCTACTTCAGCACCACTAGAGCCAGAGACTCAGGAGGCCGGACGATAGACAGAGGAAATCTTCCATGACATACCATATCAAGGGGGACCCTACATAGAGATGCCTGTAGCAGGTTACCAACAGCCTCCTCAGCAGGAGCAAGATGCCCCAAATCTCAACTCGGGGAACCTTTATGAGTTTATGACATATTTTAGGGATGATTCTGGCAGACAATTTGATACACTGGAGCAAGATGCATAGTACCTCAGATAGAGGTTCGACATAGCCTTCCCTCCACTACCTCCACCAACTTTTCAACGGCCATTTCAGCAACCCCTCCAGCCTTTCTACCAGTCAACCTAGGATTTTCGACAATCATTCCACTTTCAGCAAGGAATACACCAGGATTATGAGAATCTACCAGGGGGCATCGACGATCTGAACCATTATATAAATAGTGAATAACAGTAGCAGTTGCTTTCCACACCATCTAGATCTTGATATTTGCTCAAGGACAAGCAAAAATTTTAAGCTTGGGTTGGCAGGGTGTACCACCTTCTATCTTCCATTTTTCCCTTTTATTTCTTTGCATGCATGCATGTTTATTTTCTATGTTCTTTGCATTTAGAAAAATTTTTCAGCTTTGTAAGACTTTGTTTCATAATTTGTAGCTTTGCAATTAAGGCTATGCAATGCAAATCTTAGAACTAAATACTTATCTTTATGCCTAAATGCACAATTTTCATCTTAATTTGCTTGACCTTTTGCTTGACTTGTTCTTGGACTCTTTCCTTAAATTTGGTAATAAATCTAAGGTTATGCACCTTTTTCATAGCTTAAAATGTTATTCCCTTGATCAATGTTGTGAATGACAAATCCATGATAAAGGACCATTGGAAAGAGCTATAGTCTAATCAAAACTACAAGCTACGTTTCTCACGAACTTACCTCTATTCTAAGGACCCTTGAATCATAATTACTATCTTTACACATGGGTATCAAGTGGATAATAATGAGTTTTAAGCTATAATCAAGTTGAAATGTTTTTTTCCTTGATGGTCTGCGCACCCTCTCACCTTAAATTGAGTCAAAAAGATGAAAAATTAAAAATTTGCAAAAGAGGCTTGGCCACCCACAAAATCCTAATATATCAAAATAGTTCTCACCCAAGCCTATAAAAATATAATACAGAGAATAAAATCTTGATAATAAATAAATGAGTGTTGTTTTCTCTTTAGGAGAGTTGAGGATGGTGCCCAGCCGGCGTATGATTGCGCTCATGAACGCGAGTATGTCGTGCCTGGTAGTGACACCCTAAGGCTCATTAGAGAGTCACTAGGAACCCCTAAGAGACCTATGAGATCATCCCAGTAGCAGGGTTGGTTCGAGCGTAGTACAAGGAGTTTGTCTCACTGCTTTGAGCCAACTGGCTCAGACTATAGGGATTGTTGCTCGTTACATGGACCAACCTGACCCAGATCGGGATCCTCAGAAGTCATTAGAGTCATTTTGCTTTTGTTGCTTCTTAGGACCTGAATAAGCGGGAGGCACATTGTTCCCGATTGGTCTACATGAATACATGATGATGGCTCATTAATCATCACCAGCGTGATCACCTATGTGACAATGCTTTTATGTTGTATAATTATGATTCAAACACTCATGAGTATTGACATGTAGCAGTGAATTCACTTAATCATGCATGGACACTCTTTGATCTTACTTTAGTAGAATTGTGCTCGACTGGTGGGGGTTTATTCTGAAATGACATGGGTCAAGAGAATTGATGTTTGAAATTATTTTTCTTAACCTAGCATTTATCACCATTCTTAATTTGGATGTTATCTTTTTGTTCTTTGAGCACAGTCTTTCTTTAGGACAAGGAAATGTTTAATCTTGGGGTGGTTGATAACCCCCAAATTTAGGCATCTATGCTAAACATTTATTTATTGTTTTGTGTCATTTTAGCCTTAATGTGCCCAAAATAACCCTAGATTGTCATCTTTTAGTAATTTACATCTTTTCATAGATAAATTTGCTCAACTAGAAAATTTTGGGACTTGCAAACACCGAACCTAAAAAGACATTTATTCTCCAAGATTTCTCCCCAACACATGGTTTTTGCAGCAACTAGGCTTCCATGGCCACGACTGCGGTCGAGAAGGCAACACCACCACCGCAACTGCGGGATCCACTACGACCGCGGTGTCGATCACGACCACAGAGTGGATCGCGACCGCAGAGTCGATCATGACCACTGAATCCACCGTGACTGCAGGATCTATCACGACCTCGACCATGACCGTGGAAAGTAGGACTGCGACCTCGATTAGTACCTTGACCATTTTGCCTATAAATACCCACCCCTCTCCACCTA
This sequence comes from Alisma plantago-aquatica, assembly GCA_963693085.1. Classification (NCBI taxonomy): domain Eukaryota; kingdom Viridiplantae; phylum Streptophyta; class Magnoliopsida; order Alismatales; family Alismataceae; genus Alisma; species Alisma plantago-aquatica. The sequence continues at coordinate 422,585,985 of OY856414.1, read as the reverse complement.
AAGAGGGGTTCCAAATTTTTGGAGGTTCCACCTTGTATTTCCGACATTTGGAGGTTCATAGGGCCTCGTGGGAGGGTCCAAAGGTTTGAGAAGGCCGAAGTGCTCACCCTACACCTGTCTCTTTAGTGTGCTTCCATCCTCCACCATCATCCACCCATTTCCTACCATCCACTATCATTTTCTACCTCCATCCACTCACCAAGCTGCTGTTCGGGGCAGATCTAGAGAGAAAGGTGGCCAAGGAGTCCAGAAGATCAAGGAGGATGACCCAAAGGATGAGATATGGCCTATACAGAGGCTATGGAGTGAGAGCCATCTCTCCTCTATGGGCTAAATCTCTTCTTATTCTCCTTTCTTATACTGTTCTCCTTTATTCCTATACAAATTATGTTCTTCCATCTTTGTTCGGTGTCAACTATGCTTGTCCATGGCTAGTTGAGCTCCTTCTTGGCTATGTAGCCTGTTTTGGGCATGTTTATGTCATTTTACCTTAAGCAAGTAGTTTAATTTCAGATCTAGTACGTTTTATGTTCTATCTCCTCTTTATGGTTATGATTGTTGGTTTGGTTGATCTTTTTCTTGCTTGAACTGCTATTTCTACCTATAACGAGATATTTGTTGTAGGAATAGATAAGAGAAGATAGTTTAGATCGGAATCCAAAAGGAGGACGGTTCAAGGTGATCCGTGCAGAATCATAGACCCGGGCTGAGCCCACTACCTGGTTCTGCATGGATCGCATCTGCTCATGACATCTTAGAATGTTCTAGACCTGAGAGGGTATCTAGAATGTTCTAGGATTTTGATTTGTCATCCTTGAGAGAGGTTTCATATCGTCAATGGGTTTTAGTCATGCTACATGAAAGCTAGTGGGATGACCCCACAGGAAAAGATACGACAATATGTACCATGTTTGGATGTAGATTGCTTGCTCGGGTGTTTGAGGGTTGTCTATGCCTGAGAACGGGTGCATAGACTTCCCAACTTGTGGTTACATAGCCGGAAACTCCTTCTCTCTGATTAGTATTGTTGTAACCCCAATTTTTGGGTTCAATTGATGAGAAATGTAATTTCTCATATTAAAGATGTTTGAACAAATAACCATATATTTGGTTGAGAATAATTGGATTTTGTTTAAAATAGCCTTGTTGTTTGATTTGTGGGCTTTATTGGCTATTGGGCCCAATAACAAGGAAATAACAAAGAAAATTCAATTAGTGAATGAATAATTGAATAATTGATAAAAGAAATATGTGGAAACCTCTAGAAGGCAAATCCAAAGAGGATTTCGTGCCTCTTGGATTCTTTGGGTTCCAAGGAGTCTAAAGTTGTAAAGAAAAGAAATAAGAAAAAGAAAAGATTAATTATGTATTTCTTTATTAAGAGAGAAATTGAAAACATTGATGAAATATGGAATATAAGTGAAAAGATGGATAATTGACTTTCCCTTTATGAAATTTCGTATCCCAAGGTTTTATTATGATAGAAGGAATTCCAATGAGGAAAATAGAAGGGAAATAAAAAGAAATTCTCAAGAAGATATATTTTTAATGAGAAATAAACAAGATAATGTGAGATAATGCATAAGGATGCATCTAAAAGGATAATAAGTATCCAATAAAAAGAATTTCGAGATAATAAGGTTTCTTGGGTGCCAAGGAGACCCAATAAAGGAAAAGGAAGAGAAAATACTATAATTATAAAATAAAGAGATAATGGAAATACATAATCCATTAATTATGAAATCTTGTGAAAAGGAAAGTATTTCTATTAAAAGGGAAAACATGAAGTTATGACAAGTAACTAAAAGATAAGTATAAACGAGGATCAGGGGGATGATTTTCGTATTTCTATTTAACCAAGAAATATGGAATAGTAGAGAGAGAGAGAGAGATGGTTTCTCCTCAAACAAGGAAACTAAGTTTCCTTTTAAGAATCGGACTTGAGTCCTCAAGGAGGCACGCCTTAGGGCTTCGTACTCGCCCCTATATAAGGGTAGACTCTCCAGTCCAAGCCTAGAAGTTTCCCCCACATGGCTTCTCCTCTTCTTCCATAGTTTATCCCATAAACCCTAACTAAAGTAAATCTGGGTACTTTCGGAGCTACGAGGCTGCATGAGGGGGGTCACAAGGGAGCCCTGCTGCGTCCGCAACAGCCTGGAGTGATTGGGAGGGAATTCCTTCGCCCTTGACGACCATGGCAGCAGCAGCACGGCTGCTTTGGGCGGCCATGTTGCAGGTCTGCCCAGGTCGTGTTCCGCCGTCGTGGGCACATCTTTGGGCATCTGTAGGTGCGACGGAGGGAGATCAAAAGGTTGGAACAGCATCCGGACGTCGTCGGGGTCTGGGGGAGGAGGAGAATCGTGCCCAAACAGACCTAAGGCAGCCGCGTCGCGCTGTCCAGAGGTGGAAGATGACCAAAGGCTGGTTGGACGGATCTACCCCTCCGTGGGGTGAAGAGTTGCTGACTTAAGTGAGGGCAAAAAGATAATTTCGAAATGTTCCCAAGAGAGCCGCGCCTACGTTGCATGCGGAGATGATGTGGCACTCACCGATTGGTCCAGAGAAATATGTGATGATTGAATTACTTGCTTGGATATGTTGATTGGCTTGATTATATATACATGAAGTAAATGTTCAATAATCTACATGACTCTTCAAATCAGGTATGTGGTTACTTATGGTTAACCGTTTAGGTTTCCCGGCGTTTTCCGAACGTTTTATCGCTTGGATGCAACTAAACTGCTTGGATGTTCATATTGCAAATATAATGTGGCTATGACTATCATTTAAAGTGTATACCTATAAACTCAGATCATGGTTCCCTCTGTGGCGAAATAGCTAACCTAGTACATGGCTACCTATGGTAGGTCATCAGGTTAGAGAAGACCTAGTACATGGCTACCTATTGGGTAGGTCCATCAGGTCTATGGATGACCTAGTACATGGCTACCCATTGGGTAGGTCCATCAGGTCAATGGTTGACTTAGTACATGGCTACCATGGAGGTAGGACCATCAAGTCATAAAGAGTTAGATATTGGGCTATCCTCGGATAGTGCCATGCGACTCTATACCTAAAGAGAGGTGATATCCATGTCCACTGCAGGGACAACCCAGAGTTGTGAATATGTATGGATTGAGTTATATGGTTTAAAACGTAATCTTGCTTGTTAAATCATTAATTGAATGATTATGTTGTTAACTTAGTTGAACAATTATCTGCTCCTCCCCACATACCAGCTTCAGCTGATCGTTGTTTTTGTTTGTCGGCGTTTTAGGTAAATCCTCCAAAGCACAAACAGTAAAGCGACATAATGTGAATTCAAGAATTAAAGAACAAGGAGGAATTAAATAGAGTGGATAAGTTTTGGTTAGAAGATAGTTTCCCACTTTTCAAGGTATGCAAAAAGGAAAAATTTTATTACCATTTTTCATATAGTCTGCTAGAATTTAATAATTATTTATAATTATATGTTGAACCTTTGATCCGGAATTATGAGTGCGGCTTTATCCTCTAAGTCTCCCTTAATTGGGGGTTACTGAAAGGTGAGGTCGTAACATTTGGTATCAGAGCCTGGGTTCTTCATGTAACTATTAGTAATTATTAAATTTTACAAACTCCATAGAACCCAAGGGAGTTATTAGAGGAGTATCCGAAAGACGGAGGTGTCTAGAAAGGGATCACGACCGGGGGCTGGCAAAATTTTCCTCCGCACCGCTAGTCGGAATACGAGGACTCCCGGACCCGTGTGACCGCCTGGCCAAAGTCTTAGGGTACGAATCGAAATAAGATACCTCTAGGACTTCTCATCTTATTCATCTCTTCTCATCATAAAATTTCTGATAAGGACCTAAAGGATTAGGGTTTTCTTTCTTCTCCTCACCTTCTCGAGGTATGGGTAAGATCAACGAGGTTTAAGGAATCCTCCACTAAATTAATGAAAGGCATGTAAATAAGATGTCACAGACATAAGCTTAATAGATTAAGCGTGAAATAAATAATAGATACATGCTTAGGTCGTATGACATAAGATGTCATGTCCTCATAAGAGACCTGAGGCTAGACCTTCTTGTCAGAAGGATAAGTTAATCTTGGAGATAGAGATCTCCATTGCAAGTAGAGATCTATCTCATCCACCGAGGATGATGCTAACCCTAATCCTAAGTGATGGTTAGGAGGAGATGAGTTGGACCAGGTGTTTGACAGGACATGCCTTTGGGATACCATACAATCCATGGGTGACCCAGCACCTTTGGCAACCCAACCCTGGGAAGGATCATGCATGTCAAGGTAAAGGATAACTCCTTAGATGATGAGGTTAGTGAAGGACCATAGAAACCCCATGGGCTTGTACCAGTAGGGCATATCTGGCACCTAGGGCACATCATAGTGCTGACAGTAGGATAACCCTGGATGAGGAATCATGAGTGAGCATAAAGGGTTATCTTGAGCAACCCTAAGTTCGAACCTAGGCTTCACCCCTGTAGAGCATACCTTTGAGGTTGATTTCTTCATGAAAAGAGGACCTTTAATGGTGAAGTTGGATTTAGGGTTAACTCTAGAGAGAGTGGGAAAACCCAACAAGAAGGTTGGAAGTCTAAAACCCTAAACTACGGATGATAGTGGTTGCTTCATGATCGATCCTTGTAGGTTGATGATATCTTGGTTTCCTTGAGAGGGACCAAACCCTAGAGAGATAGAAGATGAAGCATCTGGTGCCTATGTGTCTACAGTAGGAAGAAGAGTTCCTTAGACCTAGAAAGGTGTGATAGCCGGCTATGAGGCCTTGTACCCTGTTAGTTGTCCTTAAGGAGGACCCAACCCTAAGTGTTGATTGAGAAGAAGGATGATAGGAAGTGCACGAGATGCCTTTTTCCAGTTTGATTCATGGTTCAGAGATAGAGCATGCAGTTGAACACCTAAAAGTGAACCTAGGGTTCCTAGGCCTAAGAAGGGAAGTGGTATACCTAATGCTCATGATGAGAATTAAGTTTTTTTTAGTTTCGAGCATGGTACGCCTTATGAATAAAGGAAAAGGAAAGTCCCTTAAGTTTAAGGTATGTGTAGTGAACCCCTCATAGATAGGTTGATGATAAAGGAAGATATGACCTTGATCCAACGTTGAGGAAAGAGGACAAGTATGACCTAGCATGGTTCAGTAAGTGATCTTCTCATGCCTTAATGGCTTGCTAAGGTTAAGTAAGCTCGTGTGGATGTAAACCCTAGACCTAAGAGCTTTTGTGACCTCGTGGTCAAGGGATAGTTTTCCCCCCATCCTGGGAGAGGGACCCCTTTTGGTGGGGTGTATATCAGTTTTGTTAGTTTAAAAGAGGTCTCTTAAGATCTTGAGAAGCTAAGAGAAAAGTACATAGTATGAGAATGAACCCATAGACCCGTAGATATCCATCTCTATTGCATGTGAATGTGTTACCATGGAGGTAACCAGTAAAGGGTGTGAACAAGGTAGATAGGTTGCCATGATCCTGATGAAAGGATGAAGGCCAGTCCATGAATGCAGAAAGAGAGATGATGAAGACTTGGGTAAGGTTCTAAGTGAACATGTTCTATGATGGAGAATCCTAAGTCTATCCTAGGGTCAGGTAGGGATAAGTCCGTTGAAGGTAGGAGTTGCCTAATTCCCCAGTTGCACATGACCATAGGGTCGGGAGGTAACAGCTATCATTGTCTTAGGGCCATGGGTTAGGAGATTGATCACCTTCATGAACTCATGGGACCCAAAGGGCAGATGAGTAGGGCACTCTCTTGATGCATGAGGGAAGAGGGATGACCCCAAAAGAGTCGGTACCCTATGGACCTAGAGGATTTGACTAAGGATATAAACCTCAGTAGGCTCAAGACTTGTTTGATATCATGATGGTTGTGATGAAGAGACGTATGTGGCACGTTGCAACTCAAATTTAAAGGTGTATTGGCAAGGTGGGATGTACCATCTCTACTCTTGGAATAGGAGGAACTCTGTATTTGGACTGCAGCCAAATGCTTATTTCCTCTTGTTATGGGGGTGAGAGATAGGGCATTATGCATGCCATACACCAAGGATAAGAGATGATGTAGGTTGGAGCGTTGCCACGAGAAATGGGGATAGAGAAATTATCTTACCATGGTAAAGTGAATGAATGATACATAGATGGTTTTTAAACACTAAGAGGAATGAGGTAGTTCCCTTATGAAGATGTTTTTATCATGAGCTACGTGGAACTTACAAGTTATACCAGGTTGAGTTTGATCACCATGGAGATGGAATCAGAGAGTGTTCTTAGGAAGATAAACATATAGTTTGAGGTGACATGATAAGTGAAATGCATGAAAGGGTAACGTTACCTAATACCTAAGGATGTGAAGTGGTACTGGATGCTCTGGTTGAGATACATCTGCCTTGTTTAACTAGAAGCTAGAAGAGGTTGTTTGGCTAACCCTAAGTTTGAAAAGGAGAGGTGGTTCGATAACACCCAGATGTAACAAGATATGTTGAAAGGTTAAGGGTTGTTTGGTTAGCCAGTCTAATTCTTGGTATGATGGAAGGATGATGGTAGAACCTCAAGTGCACCCCTTTGGAAGAGAAGGTAATGAAACCCCGACTAGAGTGGTTTAGAGTTTCGAGAAGTTGATCTTGAAAGAGTCATGACATACAGGGAGTCATGGTTGGAGATCATCATACACCATGGAAAATGGCAATAGCACGTTAGATGCTTAAGATGTGGTTGCATGTGGTTTATGGCCATGCAAGCCAGGAGGTAAAGGACGAACCCCAGTAACCCAGTGTATCAATATGGAGGTCAAAAGAATCCCTGAGAGGGAATGAGAGATCAACACTATGGATTTTGTGATAGATTTTCCCCGGACCGAGGAAGGTCGAGATACAATATGGGTTATGGTAGGACGCCTTACCTAGATAATATGAGAAAGGAAGAGTTTTGTTAAGGGACAGATCTAGTTGAACTATCCATGAGAGAGATGGTTCAAATACCCCATGAAGCAAGTTCAAAGGTTCTTGAGTTTGACCTAAAAGTTCACTTCCATAAAGTGGAAGTAGGTACATGAAGAACTCAATGTTAGTATAGTTTATCACCCCTAACTATGGTTAGTATGGTCCAGACTGACGGGTCTGATGAGGGCATGTGTGCTCGTTCAGGGTGATAACTAGAGACCCTATGAAATATGTGACAATAACCACCATAACCATGTATCAGGTTTTATATGAAGCTCTGTAAGGGAGGTTGTGTCGGTCACCACTTCAGTAAGGTGATGTTGGTGAAAGGACCATATGATGGTTAGAAAAAGGACCACAGTGCGTGTAGATAAAGTCACTTTGATCGTGAAATGGCTGAAAGGAGCCTAGAGACGATAAGAGTCGTAAGCAGATGCAAAGTAGACTGACATGCAGTTCACTGTGGGAGAAAATGTAACATGAAAATCCGACCCCTCTAAGTTATAGCTAAGAGAGCTGAGTCCCCGATACATGGGTCCATTAGAGATGGATGGGTGGAGATGGTTAGGTTTTGACCCTACCCCTCAGGATAAAGTAATGTGTGATGAGTTCCACGTGTCTGATTTAGGGCACTATGTGAGATACCGACCATGTGCTGAGCAATGAACCTAGTGGGCCCCAAGGAAGGCTGAAATGGCCTGAGTCACCTGTGTAGTTTATAGACGCCAGGATGAAAGGACTCAGAGAAAAGAATATGTGATAATAAAGGTTCTTTGAAAATGCCATGGGTACGACAAAGCCACATAGGGGCCAATAATAGACATGGAAAAGTCTTATCCTGAATTGTTTGTTTGCTTGCCTAAATTTTGAGGACAAAATTTCTATAAGAGGGGAAGGATGTTGTAACCCCAATTTTTGGGTTCAATTGATGAGAAATGTAATTTCTCATATTAAAGATGTTTGAACAAATAACCATATATTTGGTTGAGAATAATTGGATTTTGTTTAAAATAGCCTTGTTGTTTGATTTGTGGGCTTTATTGGCTATTGGGCCCAATAACAAGGAAATAACAAAGAAAATTCAATTAGTGAATGAATAATTGAATAATTGATAAAAGAAATATGTGGAAACCTCTAGAAGGCAAATCCAAAGAGGATTTCGTGCCTCTTGGATTCTTTGGGTTCCAAGGAGTCTAAAGTTGTAAAGAAAAGAAATAAGAAAAAGAAAAGATTAATTATGTATTTCTTTATTAAGAGAGAAATTGAAAACATTGATGAAATATGGAATATAAGTGAAAAGATGGATAATTGACTTTCCCTTTATGAAATTTCGTATCCCAAGGTTTTATTATGATAGAAGGAATTCCAATGAGGAAAATAGAAGGGAAATAAAAAGAAATTCTCAAGAAGATATATTTTTAATGAGAAATAAACAAGATAATGTGAGATAATGCATAAGGATGCATCTAAAAGGATAATAAGTATCCAATAAAAAGAATTTCGAGATAATAAGGTTTCTTGGGTGCCAAGGAGACCCAATAAAGGAAAAGGAAGAGAAAATACTATAATTATAAAATAAAGAGATAATGGAAATACATAATCCATTAATTATGAAATCTTGTGAAAAGGAAAGTATTTCTATTAAAAGGGAAAACATGAAGTTATGACAAGTAACTAAAAGATAAGTATAAACGAGGATCAGGGGGATGATTTTCGTATTTCTATTTAACCAAGAAATATGGAATAGTAGAGAGAGAGAGAGAGATGGTTTCTCCTCAAACAAGGAAACTAAGTTTCCTTTTAAGAATCGGACTTGAGTCCTCAAGGAGGCACGCCTTAGGGCTTCGTACTCGCCCCTATATAAGGGTAGACTCTCCAGTCCAAGCCTAGAAGTTTCCCCCACATGGCTTCTCCTCTTCTTCCATAGTTTATCCCATAAACCCTAACTAAAGTAAATCTGGGTACTTTCGGAGCTACGAGGCTGCATGAGGGGGGTCACAAGGGAGCCCTGCTGCGTCCGCAACAGCCTGGAGTGATTGGGAGGGAATTCCTTCGCCCTTGACGACCATGGCAGCAGCAGCACGGCTGCTTTGGGCGGCCATGTTGCAGGTCTGCCCAGGTCGTGTTCCGCCGTCGTGGGCACATCTTTGGGCATCTGTAGGTGCGACGGAGGGAGATCAAAAGGTTGGAACAGCATCCGGACGTCGTCGGGGTCTGGGGGAGGAGGAGAATCGTGCCCAAACAGACCTAAGGCAGCCGCGTCGCGCTGTCCAGAGGTGGAAGACGACCAAAGGCTGGTTGGACGGATCTACCCCTCCGTGGGGTAAAGAGTTGCTGACTTAAGTGAGGGCAAAAAGATAATTTCGAAATGTTCCCAAGAGAGCCGCGCCTACGTTGCATGCGGAGATGATGTGGCACTCACCGATTGGTCCAGAGAAATATGTGATGATTGAATTACTTGCTTGGATATGTTGATTGGCTTGATTATATATACATGAAGTAAATGTTCAATAATCTACATGACTCTTCAAATCAGGTATGTGGTTACTTATGGTTAACCGTTTAGGTTTCCCGGCGTTTTCCGAACGTTTTATCGCTTGGATGCAACTAAACTGCTTGGATGTTCATATTGCAAATATAATGTGGCTATGACTATCATTTAAAGTGTATACCTATAAACTCAGATCCTGGTTCCCTCTGTGGCGAAATAGCTAACCTAGTACATGGCTACCTATGGTAGGTCATCAGGTTAGAGAAGACCTAGTACATGGCTACCTATTGGGTAGGTCCATCAGGTCTATGGATGACCTAGTACATGGCTACCCATTGGGTAGGTCCATCAGGTCAATGGTTGACTTAGTACATGGCTACCATGGAGGTAGGACCATCAAGTCATAAAGAGTTAGATATTGGGCTATCCTCGGATAGTGCCATGCGACTCTATACCTAAAGAGAGGTGATATCCATGTCCACTGCAGGGACAACCCAGAGTTGTGAATATGTATGGATTGAGTTATATGGTTTAAAACGTAATCTTGCTTGTTAAATCATTAATTGAATGATTATGTTGTTAACTTAGTTGAACAATTATCTGCTCCTCCCCACATACCAGCTTCAGCTGATCGTTGTTTTTGTTTGTCGGCGTTTTAGGTAAATCCTCCAAAGCACAAACAGTAAAGCGACATAATGTGAATTCAAGAATTAAAGAACAAGGAGGAATTAAATAGAGTGGATAAGTTGTGGTTAGAAGATAGTTTCCCACTTTTCAAGGTATGCAAAAAGGAAAAATTTTATTACCATTTTTCATATAGTCTGCTAGAATTTAATAATTATTTATAATTATATGTTGAACCTTTGATCCGGAATTATGAGTGCGGCTTTATCCTCTAAGTCTCCCTTAATTGGGGGTTACTGAAAGGTGAGGTCGTAACATTTGGTATCAGAGCCTGGGTTCTTCATGTAACTATTAGTAATTATTAAATTTTACAAACTCCATAGAACCCAAGGGAGTTATTAGAGGAGTATCCGAAAGACGGAGGTGTCTAGAAAGGGATCACGACCGGGGGCTGGCAAAATTTTCCTCCGCACCGCTAGTCGGAATACGAGGACTCCCGGACCCGTGTGACCGCCTGGCCAAAGTCTTAGGGTACGAATCGAAATAAGATACCTCTAGGACTTCTCATCTTATTCATCTCTTCTCATCATAAAATTTCTGATAAGGACCTAAAGGATTAGGGTTTTCTTTCTTCTCCTCACCTTCTCGAGGTATGGGTAAGATCAACGAGGTTTAAGGAATCCTCCACTAAATTAATGAAAGGCATGTAAATAAGATGTCACAGACATAAGCTTAATAGATTAAGCGTGAAATAAATAATAGATACATGCTTAGGTCGTATGACATAAGATGTCATGTCCTCATAAGAGACCTGAGGCTAGACCTTCTTGTCAGAAGGATAAGTTAATCTTGGAGATAGAGATCTCCATTGCAAGTAGAGATCTATCTCATCCACCGAGGATGATGCTAACCCTAATCCTAAGTGATGGTTAGGAGGAGATGAGTTGGACCAGGTGTTTGACAGGACATGCCTTTGGGATACCATACAATCCATGGGTGACCCAGCACCTTTGGCAACCCAACCCTGGGAAGGATCATGCATGTCAAGGTAAAGGATAACTCCTTAGATGATGAGGTTAGTGAAGGACCATAGAAACCCCATGGGCTTGTACCAGTAGGGCATATCTGGCACCTAGGGCACATCATAGTGCTGACAGTAGGATAACCCTGGATGAGGAATCATGAGTGAGCATAAAGGGTTATCTTGAGCAACCCTAAGTTCGAACCTAGGCTTCACCCCTGTAGAGCATACCTTTGAGGTTGATTTCTTCATGAAAAGAGGACCTTTAATGGTGAAGTTGGATTTAGGGTTAACTCTAGAGAGAGTGGGAAAACCCAACAAGAAGGTTGGAAGTCTAAAACCCTAAACTACGGATGATAGTGGTTGCTTCATGATCGATCCTTGTAGGTTGATGATATCTTGGTTTCCTTGAGAGGGACCAAACCCTAGAGAGATAGAAGATGAAGCATCTGGTGCCTATGTGTCTACAGTAGGAAGAAGAGTTCCTTAGACCTAGAAAGGTGTGATAGCCGGCTATGAGGCCTTGTACCCTGTTAGTTGTCCTTAAGGAGGACCCAACCCTAAGTGTTGATTGAGAAGAAGGATGATAGGAAGTGCACGAGATGCCTTTTTCCAGTTTGATTCATGGTTCAGAGATAGAGCATGCAGTTGAACACCTAAAAGTGAACCTAGGGTTCCTAGGCCTAAGAAGGGAAGTGGTATACCTAATGCTCATGATGAGAATTAAGTTTTTTTTAGTTTCGAGCATGGTACGCCTTATGAATAAAGGAAAAGGAAAGTCCCTTAAGTTTAAGGTATGTGTAGTGAACCCCTCATAGATAGGTTGATGATAAAGGAAGATATGACCTTGATCCAACGTTGAGGAAAGAGGACAAGTATGACCTAGCATGGTTCAGTAAGTGATCTTCTCATGCCTTAATGGCTTGCTAAGGTTAAGTAAGCTCGTGTGGATGTAAACCCTAGACCTAAGAGCTTTTGTGACCTCGTGGTCAAGGGATAGTTTTCCCCCCATCCTGGGAGAGGGACCCCTTTTGGTGGGGTGTATATCAGTTTTGTTAGTTTAAAAGAGGTCTCTTAAGATCTTGAGAAGCTAAGAGAAAAGTACATAGTATGAGAATGAACCCATAGACCCGTAGATATCCATCTCTATTGCATGTGAATGTGTTACCATGGAGGTAACCAGTAAAGGGTGTGAACAAGGTAGATAGGTTGCCATGATCCTGATGAAAGGATGAAGGCCAGTCCATGAATGCAGAAAGAGAGATGATGAAGACTTGGGTAAGGTTCTAAGTGAACATGTTCTATGATGGAGAATCCTAAGTCTATCCTAGGGTCAGGTAGGGATAAGTCCGTTGAAGGTAGGAGTTGCCTAATTCCCCAGTTGCACATGACCATAGGGTCGGGAGGTAACAGCTATCATTGTCTTAGGGCCATGGGTTAGGAGATTGATCACCTTCATGAACTCATGGGACCCAAAGGGCAGATGAGTAGGGCACTCTCTTGATGCATGAGGGAAGAGGGATGACCCCAAAAGAGTCGGTACCCTATGGACCTAGAGGATTTGACTAAGGATATAAACCTCAGTAGGCTCAAGACTTGTTTGATATCATGATGGTTGTGATGAAGAGACGTATGTGGCACGTTGCAACTCAAATTTAAAGGTGTATTGGCAAGGTGGGATGTACCATCTCTACTCTTGGAATAGGAGGAACTCTGTATTTGGACTGCAGCCAAATGCTTATTTCCTCTTGTTATGGGGGTGAGAGATAGGGCATTATGCATGCCATACACCAAGGATAAGAGATGATGTAGGTTGGAGCGTTGCCACGAGAAATGGGGATAGAGAAATTATCTTACCATGGTAAAGTGAATGAATGATACATAGATGGTTTTTAAACACTAAGAGGAATGAGGTAGTTCCCTTATGAAGATGTTTTTATCATGAGCTACGTGGAACTTACAAGTTATACCAGGTTGAGTTTGATCACCATGGAGATGGAATCAGAGAGTGTTCTTAGGAAGATAAACATATAGTTTGAGGTGACATGATAAGTGAAATGCATGAAAGGGTAACGTTACCTAATACCTAAGGATGTGAAGTGGTACTGGATGCTCTGGTTGAGATACATCTGCCTTGTTTAACTAGAAGCTAGAAGAGGTTGTTTGGCTAACCCTAAGTTTGAAAAGGAGAGGTGGTTCGATAACACCCAGATGTAACAAGATATGTTGAAAGGTTAAGGGTTGTTTGGTTAGCCAGTCTAATTCTTGGTATGATGGAAGGATGATGGTAGAACCTCAAGTGCACCCCTTTGGAAGAGAAGGTAATGAAACCCCGACTAGAGTGGTTTAGAGTTTCGAGAAGTTGATCTTGAAAGAGTCATGACATACAGGGAGTCATGGTTGGAGATCATCATACACCATGGAAAATGGCAATAGCACGTTAGATGCTTAAGATGTGGTTGCATGTGGTTTATGGCCATGCAAGCCAGGAGGTAAAGGACGAACCCCAGTAACCCAGTGTATCAATATGGAGGTCAAAAGAATCCCTGAGAGGGAATGAGAGATCAACACTATGGATTTTGTGATAGATTTTCCCCGGACCGAGGAAGGTCGAGATACAATATGGGTTATGGTAGGACGCCTTACCTAGATAATATGAGAAAGGAAGAGTTTTGTTAAGGGACAGATCTAGTTGAACTATCCATGAGAGAGATGGTTCAAATACCCCATGAAGCAAGTTCAAAGGTTCTTGAGTTTGACCTAAAAGTTCACTTCCATAAAGTGGAAGTAGGTACATGAAGAACTCAATGTTAGTATAGTTTATCACCCCTAACTATGGTTAGTATGGTCCAGACTGACGGGTCTGATGAGGGCATGTGTGCTCGTTCAGGGTGATAACTAGAGACCCTATGAAATATGTGACAATAACCACCATAACCATGTATCAGGTTTTATATGAAGCTCTGTAAGGGAGGTTGTGTCGGTCACCACTTCAGTAAGGTGATGTTGGTGAAAGGACCATATGATGGTTAGAAAAAGGACCACAGTGCGTGTAGATAAAGTCACTTTGATCGTGAAATGGCTGAAAGGAGCCTAGAGACGATAAGAGTCGTAAGCAGATGCAAAGTAGACTGACATGCAGTTCACTGTGGGAGAAAATGTAACATGAAAATCCGACCCCTCTAAGTTATAGCTAAGAGAGCTGAGTCCCCGATACATGGGTCCATTAGAGATGGATGGGTGGAGATGGTTAGGTTTTGACCCTACCCCTCAGGATAAAGTAATGTGTGATGAGTTCCACGTGTCTGATTTAGGGCACTATGTGAGATACCGACCATGTGCTGAGCAATGAACCTAGTGGGCCCCAAGGAAGGCTGAAATGGCCTGAGTCACCTGTGTAGTTTATAGACGCCAGGATGAAAGGACTCAGAGAAAAGAATATGTGATAATAAAGGTTCTTTGAAAATGCCATGGGTACGACAAAGCCACATAGGGGCCAATAATAGACATGGAAAAGTCTTATCCTGAATTGTTTGTTTGCTTGCCTAAATTTTGAGGACAAAATTTCTATAAGAGGGGAAGGATGTTGTAACCCCAATTTTTGGGTTCAATTGATGAGAAATGTAATTTCTCATATTAAAGATGTTTGAACAAATAACCATATATTTGGTTGAGAATAATTGGATTTTGTTTAAAATAGCCTTGTTGTTTGATTTGTGGGCTTTATTGGCTATTGGGCCCAATAACAAGGAAATAACAAAGAAAATTCAATTAGTGAATGAATAATTGAATAATTGATAAAAGAAATATGTGGAAACCTCTAGAAGGCAAATCCAAAGAGGATTTCGTGCCTCTTGGATTCTTTGGGTTCCAAGGAGTCTAAAGTTGTAAAGAAAAGAAATAAGAAAAAGAAAAGATTAATTATGTATTTCTTTATTAAGAGAGAAATTGAAAACATTGATGAAATATGGAATATAAGTGAAAAGATGGATAATTGACTTTCCCTTTATGAAATTTCGTATCCCAAGGTTTTATTATGATAGAAGGAATTCCAATGAGGAAAATAGAAGGGAAATAAAAAGAAATTCTCAAGAAGATATATTTTTAATGAGAAATAAACAAGATAATGTGAGATAATGCATAAGGATGCATCTAAAAGGATAATAAGTATCCAATAAAAAGAATTTCGAGATAATAAGGTTTCTTGGGTGCCAAGGAGACCCAATAAAGGAAAAGGAAGAGAAAATACTATAATTATAAAATAAAGAGATAATGGAAATACATAATCCATTAATTATGAAATCTTGTGAAAAGGAAAGTATTTCTATTAAAAGGGAAAACATGAAGTTATGACAAGTAACTAAAAGATAAGTATAAACGAGGATCAGGGGGATGATTTTCGTATTTCTATTTAACCAAGAAATATGGAATAGTAGAGAGAGAGAGATGGTTTCTCCTCAAACAAGGAAACTAAGTTTCCTTTTAAGAATCGGACTTGAGTCCTCAAGGAGGCACGCCTTAGGGCTTCGTACTCGCCCCTATATAAGGGTAGACTCTCCAGTCCAAGCCTAGAAGTTTCCCCCACATGGCTTCTCCTCTTCTTCCATAGTTTATCCCATAAACCCTAACTAAAGTAAATCTGGGTACTTTCGGAGCTACGAGGCTGCATGAGGGGGGTCACAAGGGAGCCCTGATGCGTCCGCAACAGCCTGGAGTGATTGGGAGGGAATTCCTTCGCCCTTGACGACCATGGCAGCAGCAGCACGGCTGCTTTGGGCGGCCATGTTGCAGGTCTGCCCAGGTCGTGTTCCGCCGTCGTGGGCACATCTTTGGGCATCTGTAGGTGCGACGGAGGGAGATCAAAAGGTTGGAACAGCATCCGGACGTCGTCGGGGTCTGGGGGGGGGAGGAGAATCGTGCCCAAACAGACCTAAGGCAGCCGCGTCGCGCTGTCCAGAGGTGGAAGACGACCAAAGGCTGGTTGGACGGATCTACCCCTCCGTGGGGTGAAGAGTTGCTGACTTAAGTGAGGGCAAAAAGATAATTTCGAAATGTTCCCAAGAGAGCCGCGCCTACGTTGCATGCGGAGATGATGTGGCACTCACCGATTGGTCCAGAGAAATATGTGATGATTGAATTACTTGCTTGGATATGTTGATTGGCTTGATTATATATACATGAAGTAAATGTTCAATAATCTACATGACTCTTCAAATCAGGTATGTGGTTACTTATGGTTAACCGTTTAGGTTTCCCGGCGTTTTCCGAACGTTTTATCGCTTGGATGCAACTAAACTGCTTGGATGTTCATATTGCAAATATAATGTGGCTATGACTATCATTTAAAGTGTATACCTATAAACTCAGATCCTGGTTCCCTCTGTGGCGAAATAGCTAACCTAGTACATGGCTACCTATGGTAGGTCATCAGGTTAGAGAAGACCTAGTACATGGCTACCTATTGGGTAGGTCCATCAGGTCTATGGATGACCTAGTACATGGCTACCCATTGGGTAGGTCCATCAGGTCAATGGTTGACTTAGTACATGGCTACCATGGAGGTAGGACCATCAAGTCATAAAGAGTTAGATATTGGGCTATCCTCGGATAGTGCCATGCGACTCTATACCTAAAGAGAGGTGATATCCATGTCCACTGCAGGGACAACCCAGAGTTGTGAATATGTATGGATTGAGTTATATGGTTTAAAACGTAATCTTGCTTGTTAAATCATTAATTGAATGATTATGTTGTTAACTTAGTTGAACAATTATCTGCTCCTCCCCACATACCAGCTTCAGCTGATCGTTGTTTTTGTTTGTCGGCGTTTTAGGTAAATCCTCCAAAGCACAAACAGTAAAGCGACATAATGTGAATTCAAGAATTAAAGAACAAGGAGGAATTAAATAGAGTGGATAAGTTGTGGTTAGAAGATAGTTTCCCACTTTTCAAGGTATGCAAAAAGGAAAAATTTTATTACCATTTTTCATATAGTCTGCTAGAATTTAATAATTATTTATAATTATATGTTGAACCTTTGATCCGGAATTATGAGTGCGGCTTTATCCTCTAAGTCTCCCTTAATTGGGGGTTACTGAAAGGTGAGGTCGTAACAAGTATAATCCTACGGACTCTGTTTTATTTTCTTTTCTTTGTTTTGTTTTACTTTGTGACAATCTGCTAGACTAGTTCTAGATCCATACTTTTATCGACTATCAGATTGACTTATCTGACTTAAGAGTGAGATCTTAAGCGTCCTAAACGTCCCCACATCCCTGTGTTTGACCCCATAATAAAGTTGTGGGGGTCCCTTAAAGTTTGATTCATTCTGAGTCTGCTTCCTTTCCGGACACGCAATTTAGGCCGATCAATATCTCCCAATAAGAAATCCAAGTTCCGTTCATCCAATCTTGGGCTAGCAAGTATAGGTCAATTTATGGTTCTTATCAAGTATAGGTCAATCGATGAATTATAATAATATTCATGTTTATATATCTGCATATTGGATTGGTGTTGGCATCAAGCTCAAGTTTTCCTTGAAATTCTAGATCAAAACCACATTTTCTTCGATTTTTTGGTTATGTTATTCCTACGAGAACATCTATGTACTAAACAAGTTAAATGGAGGAGGGATTTGCAATGAAAAATGAATTTTGGGTTAAGATAATATTATATATGACTAGATGAAGTGATTCAAGAGATAAATTGAATTTTTAGAAGAAATCTAAAAAGTTTATATTTACTTATTGGTAAAAGTAGCGGACAATCCTAGTTTCCACTTCTTCTCCTAAGTTTTTCTCCAATAATGACTTTAGTTGGGGAAACATTTAGAATAGGTGAACATGGTTGGTGAGATTTCATTCTAAGTCATATAAATTTTATTACTTAAAATCAAAACTTGAATTACACCCAAAACATTAATGTCGATGCTGACCACATTATTAATATCAAAACCACATTAACTGACATGAAGCATATTGATTAGTGTTTCATATTGCCTCAACCAATGTGGTGCCCATTGATAGATGTACTCTACTAAATAAACAAAAAATGGGATGTATCAATCATTTAAGTCATCGACAATGATTGTAGCCTCTTCTATGCTACTAACTTGTACTAAAATTATGTATAGAGCACATCCCTCAATTTTTATATTTAAAATATGCTACAACCAATAGAGCCATTTTACTTCAAAATCATACATTTGCCTTGTTATTAATTTTCTCTGAACTCTCTCTTTTCTAACCCAATTTTCTCAAGGTTATACGATTTTAGCCATCTTTCCAAACAATCGAACTTGTCTTTTTGGTGATTCAGATATATTCTAATTAAAATTAGAAATATTGATTTGGTATAAATAACGGTTTAAAAAAATGAAAAGATAAATTATAATAAAATATATACTTCAACAGTGGAACTCGGGTTTACCATGGTGATATAATAATGGATTCTCGCGACAAGATATCATATACATGCATAGAAGCTAATCATATGGTTGATTGTTTGACTCGTTTGTATTTTCAACATGATTGGGCTTTCATTGGGTCCATTATCTGCTACAAAATGTTTATTATGAGCGTTAAAGTTCGTCAGTTTATTTGTCAATATATAATTTTTGAGTATTTATTGTTGTCGTATTTGTCACAAATAAAAATAACACAAGAAAATGTACATATTTCCTCCGCCCAAAAACGTGTTGTTTATCATCCACGTAAAATGTATACATTGTTGTTGGTATCTTTTCAAAATTAACAAAAATGCACAGTAAAATTGGCTTTTACCGTGGTCACTAGGTCATTAGCTCCTAGTCCTACTAAATGGTTTCTTTTAAACACGTATGTTTATGGGTCTAGATCATTATCCTTCTATATTTGGGTAAAAGATAATCACAAGTAGTTATACTTATATTTACTATAGGCGTCTCCTTCATTTATGTCTCTCTCCAAATAAAGCTAATTCATTTATTTCTTTTTCTTCTTTTTTTTTTTTTCTCTCTGGTGCTGATTATCTCATCATTATTTGTCTTTTTCTATATAATTCGTTTCTGGTCAATCGTTATTTCTACCCATAATTTCATGTTTCTCCCTCTAATATGTTTGCGGTCCCGTACATGGGTGGGCAGCCCTGTCAATTCTCATTTTTAATAATGTAACCTTCGGCACTACTTTTTGTGAAACAAATACATGAGTAAACCTCCATCCTATAACAATCTTAACAATTTTAAGACGCGATGGATTTATCGCTCGAGTTTGGCGCACAATACCTCAATCGAAATATTAACTCCGGTCCGCAGTTTCCTAGCGGTCTTCTACGTTATTGCATTTTGGATATCATACAGCCGCCAGTCTATGTCAAATTTGTAAACGTCCTCCCGATCTCGTGCACCTTAAGAAAAACATGTGCAAGCGCAATACTTTATTTTGACCAACTCGATCTTGATCTCTGACGCAGAAGCAGCTCAGCGGTGCTATCTTACATAGCACTCGGTCGTATTTTCATTTATCTGCGGAGTAAGCACCATTATTATAATAATAAATAATCTAATCAGCGATGGATATTTATATCCAGTTGGGGTTGATCCCAATCGGGCACCATGTCTGAGTTTGGCGCTAGACGTAGGCACAGCAGAAAGCAAAGCCTATTTAGCCATAACTATAGTTCTCGCCGTGAACTGCAATTTGCAGTGACAGGATCTATTGATTGCCCACTCCCACCCAACAAGCGCTATAAATCCAACCCCTCGGCCTTCACCCACTACACCATCAGTGCTTGTTTGTCGACAGACGGCGCCTGAAGCGGGGAAAAAGAGAGCAGGCATCCTCGCTGCAGCGCAGAGAGTCCAACTCGAGCACGAACCATGAATGCGTTGGCGGCGACAAGCAGGAACTTCAAGCGTGCAGCGAAGCTGCTGGCTCTGGACTCCAAGCTTGAGAAGAGCCTCCTCATCCCCTTCCGAGAGATCAAGGTCAACAAAAGCCTCTCCTTTTTGTTGTGTGTCGATGTTTTCTTGGGAAGTGAGGAACGAGGAAGAAAGTATGAAGAGAGCTTGACGAGGGGTTGCGTCACGTGTCTCATCTCTCTCCCTTTTTACTTGACTTCATATAGATTTTCCGCTTCTGCTGGGTTGCATCGCTTCCTCTTTTCGCCCCTGATTTCCGTTACTTGACTACTTAGTACTACAGTTCTGATGATGACCGACAAAGGTAAGGTTTTTACCGCTTTTGGGCATCAGTTTTAGTTGGGTTGCAACCGCCGTGTCTTTTTCCGGCTAGAGCTGATACCTTTTTCTTGTTAGGCTGAAGCGCTTCATGCCCAAGTTAGGCTAGTTCTTGATGCTTTGTTTACTTTCTGCTCTTCGCTTTGCTTCTGACGACTACTGAAATTGGTTCCTTTGCGGTGTGATCAGGTTGAGTGTACCATCCCGAAAGACGACGGCACCTTGGCCTCCTATGTCGGATTCAGGGTGCAGCATGACAATGCCAGAGGTCCCATGAAGGGAGGAATCAGGTACCACCCAGAGGTAGGTCAATAAACCCAGGTGTTAATGTTCGCGTTCAGTTCATCATCCACTTCAACAACATAGTTGTAAGAATCTCAGGATGAATTCCTCTTTCTATGTCTATAAGCATACCATTTTTCTCTCTGTACCTTGAAACAATGCAGGTCGACCCTGATGAGGTAAACGCGCTGGCCCAGTTAATGACTTGGAAGACAGCTGTAGCGAATATTCCATACGGAGGCGCAAAAGGTGGAATAGGATGCGATCCTGGTGAGCTGAGTAGATCGGAGCTTGAGCGGCTCACCAGGGTTTTCACCCAGAAGATCCATGATCTGATAGGTGTTCACACAGATGTCCCTGCTCCTGATATGGGAACTAATCCGCAAGTAAGGCCGTACAGTTTGATTCCATTTGCTACAGGGTGTTTAATATCCTGTCTTTATTCTACCTATGTAGCGGATGCTTGCTGTTCTATCTTGGCAAGGACTTGCTCTTCGCCATCAGATAGAAATCAGCAGCATATTGTCGCTTTATATTAATTGCTGACATGTAAGATATAATTATGATGTGAGCTTCCCAATTTTGCAACAGACGATGGCTTGGATATTGGATGAGTACTCCAAATTTCACGGCTATTCCCCTGCGATCGTGACCGGGAAGCCCGTAGTAAGTAAAATGAGATCATAAATAAGTCATCACAGCATTTATAGACCTGCTATTGTTAGGTTGTTCCGTGCAGATCAATTAACCTATACTTACTCATCTTTGACCCTATTACTGTCCACTAGTGGCTAAAACATGTGAACCGCCTGCATGTTAAATTCTTAAGTTAACATTAGTATTGAGTCGATATGGACGAAAGGACGTCATATCATAACCAAGGACATCATATCATAACAATAGTGTTAAATTCTTAAATCTCACCGAGATTTAAGAAACTAATGCAGTTGTTGAACTGGTGTATGTTGTTGTTTTTCCCAAAAGTGAAAATGATAAACATACAAATTTTGATCTGGTTTTCATTCGCCTCTAGGATCTTGGTGGATCTCTGGGACGGGATGCTGCTACAGGAAGGGGGGTTCTGTTTGCAACAGAGGCTCTGCTGGCAGAGTATGGCAAGAGTATTTCTGGACAGCGTTTTGTTATTCAGGTCAAATCCGTGCTAGTCCTTCTAATTAATTAATTTCTGTCGAAAATTCTTTCTCAGGAATACAGATTACAATAAAACCTTTCTTTGCAGATGAATGAGGGCAAGTTGATACTGTTTTATTAGATTTTATAAGTAACTAAGATTAGCCCATCTCTTGTTATCTCAGGGCTTTGGTAACGTTGGTTCGTGGGCTGCTAGGCTCATCTCTGAAGCCGGTGGCAAGGTCATCGCCGTAAGTGATGTTACTGGAGCACTGAAGAACCCCAATGGTCTTGATATACCCAAGCTTCAGGAGCATTCCATCACCAACCGCGGAATCAAAGGCTTTAGCGGTGGTGATGCCATTGATGCTAAATCTTTGTTATTTGAGGACTGTGATGTTCTGATCCCAGCGGCCCTTGGTGGAGTGATCAACAAGTCAGTATCTTACTCCCTTATGACAGAAAAATTACAAGATGAAATTGGATAAACACATATTGCTATTTAGCACAGACGGATTTGCTGATTATTAAACTTTTTTCGTTGTGCCTGTTTCTTGAAGGGATAATGCAAATGATATCAGTGCCAAATTTATTGTTGAGGCCGCAAATCATCCAGCTGACCCTGAAGCTGACGAGGTGAGTGACATGTCCATTCACATGAATTGGTTGTTACATGAAATTCCCTTATGGAGTTGGTACTTTGCTTTGGCAGATCCTTTCTAGGAAAGGTGTTGTGATACTGCCAGACATATTCGCCAATTCTGGTGGTGTTACAGTCAGCTACTTTGAGTGGGTTCAGGTAATTAAGAATGACTGAAATTGCTCTTTATCCAGTAATCTATCTATCTTTCAGTGCGAAAGTGTGGCAATCAGCAATTATATGTGCGTGCAGATATCTTAGTGCTGACTGACTGTTTTAATTTGTTTACATCATTTGCCATTACTAACATGATATATGCAACCTGGCAGAATATTCAAGGCTTTATGTGGGATGAAGCCAAGGTGAACAGCGAGCTGAAGAGCTACATGAACAAAGGCTTCAGGGACATCAAGGAAATGTGCAAGACACACGACTGTGACCTGCGTATGGGTGCCTTCACTCTTGGCGTCAACCGTGTGGCCCGGGCCACTGTTCTAAGAGGCTGGGAAGCGTGATTAAGATAATATCCATTTGCTAGATTTCAAAAAGTCTTACCTTCTCACATAAAGTCATGAAATAAGAAAGGTTCCTTTCTATATTCTGTTTGGAACGCGTCTTGGGGGAGAACACAGCCTTGTTTTTTTTTTTTCCATTAATTGTCAGCCGTAAGATGAGCTCCTCCATTTTGTAACATGTATTTGGATGCTTAACGTGAATTCTTCACAATTCTTAATCGTATTTGGAATGTTTTCAGCCTAACATCCCCAGATCAGCTTCTTGCATGTTTGATTATGGACAGACACTATCCTGTCTCATTAACCTGACAATTTAAGGCCTTCACATGCTGTGCCCTGTGCTCTCTTCTAGCCCCCCACCTGCTCTCTTTAAGGCCTATATAATTTAATATGGGAAGTCATAATCCCGACACTGAGCACGGCAGAGTAAGCACACGGGAAGACAGCCTACTACGGTAGCCTTTGGTCCTACCCTTCAATTTGGGTTTGGTGGCACACTAATCTATGGCACACTAATCTATTTGAAATAAGATATTGGCTCGCTGTAAATTTGCCTATTTGTTAGCTGTTGCATGTTCAAACTCTCATGAAACGCTAGAGTAGATTAGAAAAAACAATAGCTTTTCTTATGGGTGTATACAACAAGACAGTACCTCTTTATTTTAATGAAAGTTTGTAAGACTATGGATCTTTGAACGGTGCAAATGAGTATTGGATGTCATATATGTGATTAGTGATATAGAGAGAATACCATCAATATTATTAGTTTCTAATGGGGGTATTGAGTCTTATCCATATAAAAGTTCATGAATACATGAGTATATTTAAGTGGATAAACATATTCTTAGTTGAGTAAATTTATATCGTAATAGAGAATGTAAATATAATAGGCTTAAAGCCCGATTAGTCATTGAGCCACTGATACAGTGCTCTTTCTCACTCATCTTTAAAACCCCAATCCCTTAAAAAAAATAAGAAGAGAGAAACACAAATTGTCCACTATAACACAATCTTATTGGATCACATGAAATTTCTATAGGATTCATCCAATAGAAAAGGCGTCGGTTTTATATGCAAGCCAGTATTATAGGATGAGTCTTATACTTTTTGTATATGACAACCAATCACAATGCATTATCTCTTTCTCACTCATCTTTAAAACCCAACCCCTTAGAAAAAAATAAAAAGAGAGACGCAAATTGTCCACTATAACGCAATCTTATTGAATCCTATGAAATTTCTATAGGACTCGTCCTATAGAATAGGCGTCGGTTTTATATGCAAGCCAGTATTATAGGACGAGTCCTATACTTTTTATATAAGACAACCAATCACAATGCATTATCTCCTTCTTACCCATCTTTAAAACCCAACCCTTTAGAAAAAATAAGAAGAGAGAAACACAAATTGTTCACTATAGCACAATCTTATTGGATCCTATGAAATTACTATAGGACTCATCCTATGGAATAGGCGTCGGTTTTATACACTCATGAAACACTGGATTTCTGGTGATGTGGGTAGCAGCCAGGTTGTTACAGCATAGAGAGTCGGAGTCTGAACACAATTTCAAACTCACATAACGGATTGTACACATTGTAGGTCACAACATATTTGGGTCATAGCTTGATATTTAGGTTCGATGTTGGAGCGAGCAACCACCTATAGGTCACTAGACGACTGTTTAAAATAATGCAAAAATGAAAGAATTTTTTCCCAAAACCCCCCTCACTTTCCCCTAAATTCCAGAAAACCCCCTCTTGTATAGGTAATCCCAAGCACCCCCCTCAACTATCCCAGTAATTCCAGCTATCCCCCTAGCCGTTAGCCCCCCGTTACCAACTGACGGCTGGGCTAATTTTCATTTTTCTTTACGTTGTCCATTATATAGCTCGTGTAGTTGTTCCCTCATTTGATTTTTTTTATATATTTTTAAACTCCAATCATGTTCTTATATTTGGACGGAAAGTTGACAATGCTAATCGTAGCATGTCGTTAAGGTGTCCAAATTTGAACTGCAACAGATCAAGACCCGGTATTAAAAAATCATAGACTGAGAACCATACCGGGTATGTTTGGTTACTTGGATTTTACTATATTGGATTGTATTTTAGACTCTAATTCTGCAAATTTTATGTTTGGTTTGTAGGATTGGAGAACCGAGGATAATCCCGAGATTTCTGCACTTAATAGGAATCCCGGATTTTGATTTCCATCAAAATTTCTCGGACGCCAAAATTCAGCTGTGGCTGGCCGGTGGACCCAAACAAATAAAATCATGTATTTTAGTAATCCAGGAAACCAAACATAAAATTTGTGTTTGCGGGACTTTGACAATGCAACATTATAGGAATGCAGGATGACATAAATACATGATTCTTATAAATCCAACAAACCAAGCGTGCCCCAAATAAAAGTCACTCCGGTCGATCGAGACCCGAATAATAATTTTTTTGGAAGTAATCAAACCAAATAAGAACATACCCGACCCCATACTTCATCAAAAAATGAAGGAGCAGATCATGATCGAACTGAAACCGGACCGGATAACCAACATATATAGTCCTCTATTTGTCTATAGAGTAATATATATACATTCTTGATTATAAAATATTAAAGAACTATGTTATAAAATTATATAAGAACCGAATGGTTACACAAACCAAGTTGTACAATTAAATTTTTGCAACAAAAGAGTAAATTATTATAAGACTACTGAGAACATTATTAATATAATGTTAACAAAAAAATAACATATTTAAGACTGGGGGTGGTCAATAGCCCAACTGCGCGGCTCGGTAATCCCCAATGAAGGGACTCAGGTTCGACTCTGGGCACTGGCCGTGGTGAAACAGTAACTGACATTTGATTGGGCGCGTCATGGTGTCCCCTCCAATGACACTCTGGTCTCGAAATTTACTCTTGACAGGGTGGGGTCCAATAGTGACTGATCCCGAGAGGGGTTACTTGTTATTAAAAAAAAATTCAAGACTAAAATTCATAAATTCTTTGCACACAAAATACTAACACGTACAAGTACTATAAAATTAAATCATATGATAGTTAATACATAATACACTAATTTATTAATAAGTCAATTCAACATGCAACATATTCGTACTTGTACAAGTGCAATAGTTAATGATATTGATATTATCACATCAACGAGTGGCCAATATTCATATACTTGTTGGTAAATTTTGGAGTGCACATCCCTACAATCCTTGATAAATATTAGATTTACTTAATATATATATATATATATTTGTTAATTATCCGGTCCAGATCAATTTCTACCGTTTTAGACTGGACTGAGGATCGGATTTAGGAAAATAGCGGACTGAAGACCGGCTTGAAAGTCAAGTCAGTCCAAAATTGGACCAGACTGAATAGTCAGTCTAGCCTAATCCACCGGTCTGGACCGATATTTGTACATTCCTACATATCGACACTTATTTTATTGTTTAATTAAAATATGTAATAGAAAAATGTAGAAAAATCAAACAAGAAGTAGCTAAACGTAGCTGGAGACGGACAAAGTAAGAAAATGATATCAGCCTAGCCGTTAACTTGGTAACGGGGGCTAACGGTTGGGGGTTATTTGGGATTGTCTTAATAGTTGAGGGGGTGGTCGGAATTATCTATACATGACGGGGATATCTGGAATTTAGGGGAAAGTGAGGGGGCATTTGGGAAAAAACTCAAAATGAAAAGTAGACTGGAAATCTTGAGCATCTCCTACCTGCATGTGCTAGTAACAATCTTTTCCTTAAGGTATTCGTAGAATTATCCTTCTTTTCAAGCACACAACAACAAACTAGCAATGCCGGTATTACAACGACCTATTTGAAATAAGATATTACCTTACACTAAACAACAAACTAGCGATGTCACCTTGTTGCAAACCAAACCTATGACTATCACACTTGTCCGTTAGTGTGGTAAATTTTGCCTATTTGTTAGCGGTTGCATTTTCAAACTAGCACTGACACAGTAGAGTAGGTAAAAGAAAACAATAGCTTTTGAGTGTCTATAACAAGACCGGACATTTTCTTTACTTTAGACAAACATATAACTATGATACTAAAAGTGGATATGAGTTTGGGACGCTGAAAGCTCATACATGTGATTATTAGCTTAACATACTTCAAACTAAAATAAAAAAAGTAAACATAAAATTAGAACAATATCTACAAGGGTAGTTGCCCGATTATGCTTTGAACCCTTTGTTCGTTACATGCAACTTTTAAATGATAGTCGTGGTCACCGTTTGTTTAGAGAAGACCTTGATTACCAACACCCGTCAAAACAGCCACCCATGCATTGGTCGTCAACCTCCCCCTATTACAGAACATCTAGAGATGCAACTATGAACCAAAAGTAAAAATTAGTAGAGGGGAAGTTTTGACATCGACAACAGAAAAGAGGCAAACCCAATTTGGATGACATCATAGAGAAAAGACTCAAATGGATAACACAACCTTATTCCAAGAGACTACACCATTCAAATAAGATGCCATTACAAAGCTTCCTAGTAGTACTACATCAAAGTAGAAACTAAAGATAGAAACAAAGAGTAAATCAAAAAGGGGGAAAGCGAGCCCCCGTCCTATATATATGCCATCGCCCAACCATACATGGCTAGTATTGATAGAACACAATAACACCAGACTTGGACGAGATAGAGACTACCACTGCAAGGGGAGTAGCCACCACATCCCCTGACACCTCTCACACCTGCCCACCACAACCTCTGACACCTCATAGACCTACCCAAAATCCTTACCACACATGGGCGACGAGTAGCTTCAACACCAGATGGTGTCAACCAAATGGTAACAGAGTGGAGAGGAGGGAGAGGTGAGAGAGGGCCTGGGGCAGTAGGGGAGAAGCTCACTAGCTACCATCCCTCTCCCCAAAACCAACGAGATACATGTGCGAACTCTATATCACATGGGCAACCACAAGAGTGTTGCGGGAGATGAGAGGAGATTTTGGAACAAAATGAAGGGGACTAAATTATTGGACTAATTGGAATAGGCTTAATTATACCCATTTAAATATATTTTTTACTTAAAAAAAGTAGAACTTCTTAGTATGATCAATTTCTTTGTCCCAAGTCAATTGGATTCCACTGATACATCATGCATCAAATTGATTGACTGGTAGAAACTTTAGCTGAACTCCACATAACTTAGTCAGTTTCTGATGTCAACTTCTTTCTATAGGTCATATTGACTGTCATCGATTGACTTAATCCTAGGTAGGTCCTAATGGTTGGCTGGCCTCCCTAGGATAGATCAAAAGCTATAAAAACTTTTAGTTTAATATGTTTGAACATCTATCCAACTATTTTACCTTTTGTATTTAACTGATTCCTGATCCTTAACACAAACTTATGGCTCTTGTTTTCTTCTGATTTATCCATCATGATTGAGGAACGATATCATTCTTAACCAAAATTGATAATATTTTCCATCACAACACCATCCATTCATCATTGTTGCAAATTTGGAAGTAGATTAGGGTTCACATTTCCAGTTCCATACCTGATTTGAAATTAGTACGCAACCTCCTATTACTTTCTATATTACTAATGCTTTAGCTATTTAAGGTAATCTTCATGCAAAGAAACAAAATCAACATATCAAACTGTATTGGATAAATATGGAGGGTTTACCTGATGTGTTTATAGAATGGGTCACCACATGTGAATCCAATATTGATTGTTGGTAGGTCCAATTTAGAGATACACTCTTCCTCGATATTTCATTTATGGTGATTCATGTGGATAACAAAAACCTTGTGTTTATTCACATGAGATACATTTACGTACTTGCCATCATGTATTGTCGTACCATTGACATCTTTTCCATTTTATAAATGATGCTAATAGGGGAAACTCAATGGACAATCATTGATCACCCCTCACATCAAAATGGATATGTGACACACCGCCACAATAAATGAGATTAATCAAAACAAAACACACAACCACTACTAATTAACCACACAACCAGAAAAGAGGAATAATTAAAACTGAATTTAAACATAATAATCAAAACATTGACATAAAGGTCCAACTGCCTTCATAAGATCATATACAATGCCATGTATTTACATGTATGTCTAGTGGCTAAGGCCACAAACTATATACAAAAGACATCGTTCCACATATACAAACATCAACATACTACCAAAAACTCAAGTTATTACATATCATCTGCAAAACATCCCCTATCTGGACTTGAGAGTACATGGACGACTCTCCTTTTTCTTCTACTTCTCTTCTTCACCTCCACGAACCTGACCATGTAGTTGATGACCACCTAAAAAGATGTGGTGACCCACGAGGTGAGACCAACGTCCCGGTGAGAGATATAACTCTCAACAATAGTTTTTATTACAACATGTTAATTAATTAAGTAGATTAAACAACTAAGCAAGTTAAATAGATACGTATAGAAACATGAATGATTTACAAGGCATATAAAGGAAATAGATAAAACTATCATGTACTAATAGTTAACTACTCTTACTGCATTACATAGTAACTAACAACATAAGAAACAAGGCAAGGGTTAACAACCAATGTGAAGCACATTTTCCCTAGTAGTTATAGTATACGACTATATTACATCTTTTACTAAGACTTGGGGAGTTTGAGTCGTACCACCCAAACTTCCAACTAACCACTTCTTGGTCGCAATAAGTTCTGTACAAGATCTAGGAGATCCGGAATCCTAAAATCTCTTCCCCTCGGTCAGTACGAGTCTACTATAGTGACATATCAGTCAAACTGTTTGCACCGGCATATAGTCAAGCTGCTAACAAACTAATCCTTCTATGATACATGACACAACACTAAAAAACTAAGGTATACAAAACCTTATCATCCAAGGTACAACCACGGTTGTCCTCAATCACATCACATATACAAATATCGGACATACGACCTCAAATGCTCTCAATTCGAGGCCGCAACTATCCTTCCTAACATTGGGATCAGGATGTCAAGGATGTACACTCCCTACACCCTACATACTCAATAGTATGCACTCCGAGCCTCCCTTAGGAATACTCGTTTCCCCATCCAGTAAATTCTGACACTGGATGGTTCTACAACACAAGGCACTACATGATTAGGGTTTTTCTTAATTAGTAAATGTCAATTGGGAGAGTTAATGTTACATCAATCAAGTTACATACAAACCTTAGAAGAATTATACAAAAACATGGGTGTAATACAACTCCAGAACATATAAAAATATGAGATATAACTCTTGATCACAACACCACATGGTACTATTTCATTGCCATTCATGAGCCTATACTTGTCATAATACTATTACATTATACAAATCCTTGTCACATAATAAGGAGTACCACACCTCCATAAGGGCTCAACCATGCCCAAAGGTCTTTAAGACCATCAAAACATTCCATGCAATAACATCATTATCTTTCCATACCTTAAAACAAGGTTAACAAACCATCATCATACTTGTGATACCTAGGTTTAGCATAACATTTCATTAAGAAGCTTATGATGTTCATATGACAACATATTAGGGTTAACATTGAGAGAGTATTATTTCATCATACTAAACATGCAAGGTGGTTAAGTATGATTAACCATCATCACCTTTTTGCATTAGGGTTAGGTTCAACAAGTTAAATTGAATTGAAGTTACAATCAACATTCAAAAGTAAACCCTACCACTTAGCATCCCCATCAGATCATGGATGCATAAGGTCAAGCATGACCATTGGATTACAAGAATCAAACCCAAAACATCGAATCATAAGCATCACCAAGACCATCAGATGTTGGACAAGAAAAACTATTAGATGCAATACAATTAAAAACCTTGAACCATTCATATAGGAAAATCATTGAGTTATGACCTAGAAGTGTCATCAAACATGACCTAGTCAAGCCATCGGTTGTGGACTTAGGTCCACCATAAAATGTGGAAGACAGAGTCACCATCGGATGTGGACAACAAAACCACATCGGATGTGGCATCCAGTGATCCCATCGGTTGTGGACCATCAGGAAAAGACCAAGAGAAACCATCGGCCAAAGAGTCAGAAAAACCATTGAGCGTGGAACCAAAAAAGCCATTGGTTGATGACCTAGAGCAACCATCGAGTTGGACCTAGAAAAGCCATCGAGTTGTCAACAGGTGGGAAAACAGATAAAAAAACCAAGTAAAACTATTGTCTGGTGGAAGGAGGAAAATCATCAAGAGAAACCACTACATGTGAGTATGAGAACCATCGTTTGAGGGGAAACTAAGCCATCGTTTGGTGAAGATGACATGACCATCAGTTGTGTACATAAGAGAAACCCCAAAACAAGTGCTAAGTCAAAGTTATCAGTTGACACAAGAAGGTCAAGAAAAACATCACCAAGAACCAAACCATTAGTTTACAAAATAAGGAATGAAATCAGCTCAAAACCC
Organism: Alisma plantago-aquatica; assembly: GCA_963693085.1. Lineage (NCBI taxonomy): Eukaryota > Viridiplantae > Streptophyta > Magnoliopsida > Alismatales > Alismataceae > Alisma > Alisma plantago-aquatica. The sequence goes on along the minus strand of OY856414.1, from coordinate 422,554,647 downwards.
TAGAATATAACCATCATTTGAGAGAGCAAAAGCCATCATTTTCCACAAGCATGCAAGGCTTATAGCTTCCTCTACAAAAGAAGGTTCCTTCACAAGGATAAGGGTTCGTCCAAGTAGATAAACTACTCAAGAACTACCACATAAGAACAAACCCTAGGCAAAGATAACATCTTTCTACTTAAACTTCATTTTAAGCAAGATCTAGTACATGCAAGCTAGTTGTAAGAAATAAATAAGGAGAAAGTTATATAACTGGCCTCTAGGACGAAGATAAAGCTCCAAAAAGAAAGGTAGCTTGAGGAAAGAGAGAAGAAACCCTAGCCTGAGCACTCCACTCAGCCAAGCCATCTCTTTCTCCAAGAACAAGCAAACCCTAGGCTAAGGTAGCAAGAAAGAGGTGGTCTTCAAGCTCTAGCTTAAGCTTCACCATCGAACACCATGGGTACAACCAAGAAGAAGAAAGAACAAGGTAGGACATCAAAGAAAATGAAGGAAAGGAGGGAGAGATTACTTTCTTAGGTCAAAAATAAGCTAAAAAAAGCTTCACAAGCTCTATGAGAGGGTATATTCGAATCCTGGGTGCACATGCAAGGTAGATCGGCCAAGATTCTCCTACATTGGCCCCTTCTTCTCCACCACACAAGGGGGACGAGCTCCAAGAATCAAGGAAGAAGAGGGAGAGAGAGATCTAGGTGTGTAAAGAACTCATTTGCATGCAAGGAGGAAGGTCCATAAAGCTATGGGTGAGAGAGAAGATAAGGTTAAGGTGTCTAGCCATGTTTTCCATGTGTCCATCGTCAAAGACTTCACGTCCATGCAAACCCAAAAGTCCATAGGTTGTGGAAGATAGGGGATCCATTGAATCTTTAATCCTAGTCCAATCGACCTCCAAAAGAAGGGTGACCATCAAATCTTGATCAAGGGTGAAAACCCTAACACCACCATCAATTTGCACTCTACATGGTGAACCATCATTCCAAGGAGATCCAAGGGAGAAAACCATTGAACCTTAGACCTCAAGGGACCAACATCAGATATAAACACACAAGGAGAGCCATTGGATCCCAACTCATACGGAGAACCATCGAGTTCTAACACTCAAGGTCGCCCATCTATGAGAAGAAACCCTTAGCTCAACCCTAGGTGGATGTTACCACAAAAATAAAGGTGTAACAAGGATCCCCAAGGTAAAAATAACTCAAGCATGAAAATAAAACATGTAAGGCACAACAAGAATGTGACAAATTACAAGAAAAATCCTAGATACGGTAATTTTTAGAAAAGCCCAAAACAAGCACATAAATGCATAACTTGCTCAAACAATGTCCAAACTGGACCAAACTTGAAACTTAGGTTTGTCACACACATATTAGGGTTTTATTAAGGTTTTAAGCATCCAATTATGAGAATAAAGCATGTTAAACAATAAAGAAAGGTCAAGGGTCTTACAACCATAAACCCCTAATAAGGATTTTCCCCTAAAATCCTACCCAAACAAAGATGGGCACTTCCTACACATCTCGTACTATAACTCCCACGTGGCCTCCTTCACATCATAGTGATACCACAAAATCTTCACTAAGACTATATCCTTCTTCCTCAACTTCTGCACTCTCCTGTCTAGGATCAACACAAGATCCTCAACATAACAAACATCCTCCTCCAACTTGACCTCCACTGGCTATAAAGTCTGCTCTATATTAGGGTTACACTTCCCCAGCATGGAGACATGAAAGACATTGTGTAACCGGTGAAGCTCTGGCGGTAACTCCAATTTGTATGCAACCTTTCCAACACATGCTAAGATAGGGTAATCTGGTTCATCATTCAGAACCATATAACATCCCAGATCTGATGAAATACGATGAATTGAGATGGGGTCCCATAAACCTCAAAGCCAACTCACCCTTCTTGCCAAATCTCAACACACCTTTTGCAAGGAAACCTTGAGATACACTCAATCTTAAACTTGGAACTCAAATAGTCTATGACATTTATCAGCATATGACTTTTATCTGTCTTGGGCTGCTTTTAACTATTGTTATATCACCTTGATATTCTCTATAGTCTGCTAAACTATCTCAACACCCAAAAGCTGATACTCACCTGTCTCATACCAACAAAGAGGTGACCAACAACATCTCCTGTACAAAGCTTCATATGGTACCATTTCTATGCTCCTCTGATAACTTTTTTTGTATGCAAACTCAATCAAACTCAGATGCACATACCAACTTCCAAGATACTGTAAAACACATGCCCTCAAAAGATCCTCCAAAGTTTGAATGGTCCTCTCTGACTGATCTGTCTGCGGGTGAAAAGAGGTACTAAACCTCAGTTGTGTCCCCACTTCTATATGCATACGTTCCCAAAAATAACTCAAACTGTGGACCCCTATCAGATACCATGGTAATGAGGATACCATGTTGATGAACTATCTCGTCAACATAAATATGTGCCAACTTCTTTGATGTATAAGTCATCTTGACTAGAAGAAAGTGAGCTGACTTGGTCAACGTGTCAACTATCACCCATATGTAATCATGAAATTTAGCTATCCTAGGAAGACCAACCATAAAGTACATGATAATATGATCACATTTCCACTGCGGTATTGGCAAAGGTTGTAACGTCCCTGCAAGTTTCTGATGTTTTGCCTTGACCTACTGATAATTGGGCACTTAGCAACAAACTCTACCACATTAGGCTTCAGACCTGGCCACCAATATAGATCCTTCAAATTGTTGTACCTCTTTGTACTTCCAGGATGCATCACACACACCGTATGTGTGTGTGAGCCTTATCAAGTACCATCTTCCTCAAGCCATCAACATCTGGAACCATTGTCCTATTATGAAAGCAAAGTGTCTCATCATCTAACTCATGGAAGCCATCATGCTTCCTATTGACAAACTATGACCTGATATTCTATATCATGGTATCATTCTTTTATGCATCTCTGATCTATAATATCAAGGTAGGATTCACATGTAACTATGCTATGAATCTTGCCAACAAAGAAACCTCCATCTTTACATTCATCTAGCAAAGCAATACCAACATGTCTCACTTGTGGCACACCATAGAGTGTAACTGTGCCTTATCTACAGACAATGATGAAGGTGACTTCCTACACAATGTATCAACTTCCACATTCTCCTTCCCTGGATGGTAGTATATTGTGTAGTCATAATTTTTTATCAGCTCCATCCATCTCCTCTGCCTCATGTTCAACTCCTTCTTCAAGAAGATATACTGAAGATTCTTGTAGTCAGTGAAGATCTGACACTTCTCCCCATATAGATAGTGCCTTTGAATATTCTGGATATGAACCACTACTACTAGCTCTAGGTCATGTGTTGGGTAGTTCTCATCGTGTTTCTTAAGATATCTCAATGCAAAAGAAATCACATTCTTGTCCTGCATCAACACACACCCCAAACCATTCTTCGATGCATCACAAAAGATGATGTAACCTTTCCCTTGCTTAGGCAGTACTAACATTGGGGCACTGGTCATATTATCCTTCAACAACTAGAAAGAACGTTGACACTTGTCACCATAGACAAAAGGAGCACCTTTCCTGGTCAACTTGGTTAGGGGTAACACTATGACACTAAAATTCTTGATGAATCTCCTGTAGTAACCTATCAAACCTAGGAAACTTCAAACTTATGTCGATGTCTTAGGTTGCTCCCATTCTAGCACAAACTCTACCTTCTTTGAGTCTACACAAACACCCTTAGCAGATATAATGTGATAAAAAAAACACCTCGGTCAACCAAAACTCTCACTTACTAAACATGACATACAACCTGTGCTGCTTCAACAATGTCAATGCCTGACGTAGGTGCTTGCTCATGTTAATAGCTATCCCTAGAGTATATCAAGATATCATCTATGAATACTACCACAAATTAATCAAGGTACAATCTGAACACCTTGTTAATCAAGTCCATGAAGGATGCTAGTGCATTGGTTAGCCCAAACAACATAACCATGAACTCATTAGTCCTAAAAGCAAACTTAGGTATGTCATCCACCTTAATCCTCAACTGGTGGTAACCTGACCTCAAGTCTATCTTCTATCATACTATAACACCTATCAACTAATCAAACATGTCATTATTCCTTCACAAAAATATTTGTTCTTCACTGTAACCTTGTTCAACTATTGGTAATCTATACACACTCTCATAGAACCATCCTTCTTCTTCACAACCAACATGGGAGCACCCCAAGGGGAAGTGCTTAGTCTGATGAAACCCTTCTCCAACAACTCCTGCAACTATTTCCTCAACTCCTATATCTCTATTGGTGCCATCCTATAAGGTGCTTGTGCTATGGATTGTGTTCTAGGAACATGATTGATCTCAAAATCAATCTCTCTAGGAGAAGGGACACTAGGAAACTCCTCAAGAAAGACATCCTCAAACTCTCGCACTACATGTACCTCTTGGATACTAGGACCTCTCACCTTGGTATCCACAACATGTTCCAAGAAAGCCTCACATCCTTGTCTCATCATCCTCTCTGCTATCACAGACAACACCAAACACGTAGGAAAAAAACTTGTATCTCTCCAAGGTATCCATCCCTAGGATCATATCAAATCCATGCATGTCAAGTGGCATAAAATCTACTTGAATGTTGCATCCTGAGAAAGAAAGAACACTGATGGACACACATTCTACAACTCGACGAAACCAAATAAAGGGGTTTCTAGCTGAAGACTATCAGATCTACTACAAATAGGTAGATAACAACCACTTATCAGCTCTCTGGTGATAAAACAGTTCGTCGCATCCATGTCAACCAAAATAGATACAAAAGAAGAAGTAGATAAGTCAGAATAAAAAAGTTCCATCTGACCTGTCACGACCCATGGATTGACCACTCCCACCAGCTGAATCTTAGCATTGAATCTAGCCATCACCTTTTGTCATTCTCATCCCCTACTAGATGGCCTAGAAGAACCCACTTGTGACACCCGATCACGTCCTCTACCACCACCACTGTTGTATTGTTGCTACTACAAACCTTTCTCATTCTACCTCGGCTGTTGTGTCACTTCTTTGTCCTTCATAGGGAAAAATCACTTCAAGTGCCCTACTTGCTCACACCAATGACATGTTTTAACCTCGTGCTGGGGTATAGACGGCCCTATCATAGATACTGATGCCCACTGTGTGATCCTACAAGAGAAAAACTATGACCTCTACCCTTACTCAGGGACCACTGTGGCGATGCTCCTGATCTCAGTTTAAAAAAAGTTGACCTCTTCTTTGACTACAGTGAAGAAAACCTTGGCTTCTTAAAGCCTCCAGACTTATGTCCTTGGAACTGAGCTGGTCTCTTCTTGCATTGGTTTCACACTTCTTGATATCAGATCTCTCAATCCTCCTCACTGACTCCATAAAGGTAGAAAACCTCTCTATGTTTTCTAAAGTTGATGTTTTCATAGACAACTTTGAGCTCAAACCCTTCTCAAACCTACATATCCGTTCCTTCTCCATCAGTGCCATATGAGTACAGAACCTAAAAAGCTACATAAACTTAACCTCATACTCATTGATGGACATTGAAACATGTCACTACTTCTCAAACTGAGCCGTCTTCTAGTCCACATACGTCTCAGGGAAGTAACAACTCTTAAACTCTCATCAAAGCTTTTCAAACCTATCACAACTCTGGGTCTTTTCTTCTCTTCTATGCCCCACAAGTATCCATCATTGTCCTTCAACAGGTAAGCAAAGTGCTTCACCTTATCCTCTTCTAGGATGTTTAGGGTCTTGAACACCTTCTCAAGCTTGGTAAACCACATGTCAGCATCTGATGGGACTACTGTACCAACGTACTCGATAGATTCAACACATCTCAACCTCTCAAACGTCTTCTTAGAATCCTAAGATTCCATATTAGGGACATATTCCCTAGCTTAAGTTATGGGCATCCTATCCACTAAGTGCGTAAACGTCACCATGAGCTGGCCAAAAATGGACTGGAAAGTTGGATTAGCCATGGTTGTAGGGTTGAACTGAGGCACTTTGGGCTATTCTGGCCCCATCTCAGGCACTCTCCCATCATGTGTCAACCTCCTAATGCCACCTCCTAGTGCGACACAACTACTCTATGCATGTTCTTTGGACATAACTACATGAGAATAAGCTATGATCAGATACATTGGATGATGTAAGAATAGACACAAAACCTAAGTCCTATGTCCCTGTAGATTCACTGAACCTAAAACTCTAATACCAACTTAACTGTGACACAATGCCACACTAAATGAGATTACTCAAAACATAACATACAATCGACTACTAATTAACCACATAGCTAGAAAAGAGGAATAATTAAAATCGAATTTTAACATCATCATCATGTCTGGAAACATTGACATAAGGGTACAACTTCATTCATAAGATCATCTACCATACCAGTTATTTACATGTATCTCCATTGGATGAGGCCACAACATGTATACAAAAGATATCGTTCCACATATACATGCCATATACAAACATCAACATACAACCAAAAACTTGATTCGATGTAATTAATATATTAAACACCCCCCACCCAGACCTGAGAGTACATGGATGACTCTAGGACACTAATAAATACTAGCCAACCTTCTACTTCTACTACTCTCCAAGCTGATCTTCTCCACCTCTGTGAACTTGACCATGTCACTGACGACCACCTAAAAAGATGTGGTGATCCATGAGGTGAGATCAATGTCCCATTGAGAAATATAACTCTCAACAATGGTTATTGATTACAACAAGTTAACTAATTAAGCATATTAAAATAGACTAAGAAAGTTAAATAGATAGGTATAGCAACAAGAATTATTTACAAGGCATATAAAGGAAACAAATATCTCTATCATGTACTAATAGTTAACTACTATTACTACATTATATAGTAACTAACAATATAAGAAACAAGGCAAGGGTCTACAACCAATGTGAAGCACATTTAACCCTATAAGTTATAATACACGACCTTATTACATCTTTTATTAAGCCCTTGGGAATTTAAGTCATACCACCCAAACTTCCAACTGACCACTGCTTGGTCATAGTCAGATTTGTACAAGATCTAGGAGAGTTGGAATCCTAATATCTCTTCCCCTTATTTAGTATCAGTCAATTATATTGACATATCAGTCAAACTTCGTGCAGTGACATATAGTCAAGAAGATGAAAACCTAGTCCGTCCTTGGTACATGCCACTAGAAAACTAGGGTATATAAAACCCTATCATCCAAGGTACAATAGTAGCTGTCCTCAATCACATCACATATACAAATATATGAGACATGACCTCAACCACTCTCAGTTTGAGGCATGACTGCAACCATCCCTTATAACCTTGGGATTAGGATGTCAAGGATGTACACTCCCTGCACACCACATACTCAATAATATGTACTCTAAGCTTCCCTTAGGAATACTCATTTCCCCATCCAACAAGTTCTAACACTGGATGGTTCTACAAAGGGCACATCATGGTTAGGGATTCTATTGATTAGTTAAGGCCAATTGGGTGAGTTCAGGCTGCATCAATCAAATTACATGTGAATTCTACAAAGTGTAATACAACTCCAAAAGATATAAAATGCATGAGATATAATTCTTAATCACAACACCACATGGTAATATTTCATTGCCATTCATGAGCCCATACTTTTTTTTTGAAAATAGCTCAATCTCATTAAAAGTAAGCCATACGACATCTACAAGATAGACATCTCTCATCAAGTAACCAAGCAACAACTCCTTTTGCGGAAAGACATAGCACAAGGCTCAGATTGGGATGTGATAGGTCCATTTATGCACCGTCCACCTCTTGTAGTGGCTGTCTAAAACAGCTATCCGGGATGGAATTCATCAATCTACAAGAGCCTATGAGTACATCGGGCAGAGGTTACCATCATGAAGACAATGAAAGATCACTTGAAAAAAGAGCTCGACCACAAAGAAACAACACAAACACAACACCACACAAATAGTACTAGAAACACAACTACCAGCAAAGAAACAAAAATGAAAAACAAACTGGCCAAGGAGCCACCCAACAACTAAACATTAACACAGAGAAAAAAACATCGAGCCCTAAGGGTGCACCAACCAGGAGACCCGGAAAGGAGGCCAAACCCCAGTGATGCAAATACAGAGGAAGGATGGCTCATGTGGATACAACGGTGGGGAGTAGAGGGTTCCAAGAACCCTACCACCACTCCCGACCACCACTGCGAGTAGGGGGCGGAAGACCCGCACGAAGCACAAACCCAGCATAATCCTCCTCTACCTGAAGCACCTAGGGGAGCCCGATCTCACCGTCCACCCAAGAAGTAACCCAAGGCATGACCAAAAAAAGACCACCATAGACAGACTGACACAGAGAAAAAGACTAGGAAGAACAAAGAAAGAAAAAAAGAGGGCAAACCCGCCCCCGCTGGAACCGACGACCAGAGACCTCCAAAATAGCTACTCCGCTCAGCCTTGAGGTAGATCAGATAAGAAAGATGCCAAAGAGGAGAGTGCTACATCCCCCCTCGAGCCACGCACCACCGCAAAAGGCCCGACCACGACCAGAACACACACCATTCGCCAAGAGAGGACGAGAGGAGAAGCTCAGAGAAGCACCTTCAAACAGACCCAGAACTAAGAGGCAAGTTGATGAAGATGCCCGGGGGGAGACGGTGGTGGCTCCAGACTAACGCCAGACCCCCTCCCCCAGGCTGGAGGGCAGCATGCAGAGGGAACCCTAGATCGCCACTGCGATAGCCAGAGCCGTTCTGTGTGGGTTGTTCATGAGCCCATACTTATTATCATACTATCACAAGATACAAATCCTTGTCACATAATAAGGAGTATCACACCTCCATAAGAGCTCAACCATGCCCAAAGGTCTTTAAGACCATAACAAAATTCCCTTCATGAACATCATTATTTTTCCTTACCTTAAAACAAGGCTCAACAAGCCATCACCAAACTTGTGATACCTAGGCTTAGCATAACGTTGAATTAAAAAGCTTATGATGTTTATATGACAACATATTAGGGTTACAATAACATTGAGAGAGTATTATTTCATCATAATAAACATGAAAGGTGGTTAAGTATGATTAACCATCATCACCTATTTGTATTTGGGTTAGGTTAACAAAGATAAATTGAATAGAAGTTACAAATCAGCATTCAAAAGTAAACCCTAGCACTTAGAATCCCCATCGGATCATGGATGCATAAGGTCATGCATGTCAATCAGATTAGAAGCATCAAACCCAAACCATCGAATCATGAAAATCACCAAGACCATAGGATGTTGGACACGCAAAACCATTGGATGCAATACAAGTAAAAACCTTGAACCATTCATCTAGGAAAACCATCGAGTTATGACCTAGAAGCATCATCAAACATGACCTAGTAAAGACATTGGTTGTGGACCCTAGGTCCACCATCGTATGTTGAAGCCAAAGTCACCATCGGATGTGGATAACAGAACCACCATTGGATGTGGCTGTTAGTAAGGTATGCCCGTAGAGCCAATCATATGATGATTGACATTTCATAATTACCTAAGAGGACTTGACTAATAATAACACACACTACACACACACACACACACACACACACACACACACACACACACACACATATATATATATATATATATATATATATATATATATATATATATATAAAGGCAAGCTTCCAATTTATCTATTTCACTCAGTTATGAGATAATGAGGATAGAATGTGAATGTCTAGATAATTATATTACTCAATGACATATGTTGTCAAGTTACTAACCTTGTGGATGAGATCATACAAATGTTAAGAGTACATATACATATTCTCATTATGTCCCTGATCGAATTTGATTGTGGAATGTTGATAGACAACAATAACACATAAGATTAGAGTGTGAGTTGGTTGATGATGAAATATCATTAGTCATGATACGTCAATATCAAACCAAGCACACAGATACATGTTAGAAAATAGCGTATGGGACAAACCCACCTTGAGAGTGACACGTGGTTATGGTGTTCACAATCATATCTCATAGTGAATGTGGTGATTGTGATTCTAATAATTGAAATCACTACACTCGTCACATGTTGTTGGGTACGCTTTGACATCATCGAACACAATCCTGAAACATGGGTTGTTATAACGGTGATGATTGGGTGACTTTGACACATAGGGATAGACTGTGAGTGATACATATGGGATTTATCCCTTCTAGTGGAGTATGATATCCTGGCCTCAAGTTCATCCTAGATATCAATGATAAAGGAATTACACAATTGCTGCAACACCTTACATAGATTTTAGGTCAAAGTTGTTCTCCAACTTTCCATTCACTGGGGTAGTATTGATGTGTGATTAGACACCGCTCTGTGCTTGTTATGTCATAAGATAGTTATGGACATTCACTTCCAACGTGACATGGGACCTATAGGGTCACACACATAGGAACTCATCTAGAAGAGGAGTTTGATCTTGAACGATGATTGGATTGATTACTAAAGTGTTTGGGTATTCAATTCATGCAACATATCACTTGATTGGTTGACCAGGTCTACCAAACAACCATCTCACTAGGTGACACAGCCGTTTGGGTAGCTAGACGGGTGTATCAAGTAGTTGCGATGGATGTTTGGGGGTCATGCTGATCGAAGTTCAAATTGGCTTAGTTCTGCCCTTGAACCGATCGATTCAATATGATTGAACCGACCGACTCATCTCAACCCACCAGACAGTCGTCTGGGTGAGTGAGACGGACATCTCACCTGGGTGAGACGGATTGATTGGGGCCGAATGAAGGTTCAGGATATTTCCCGAATAGTTTCGATTGCATATACTTGAAGAGAAAGTAAAATTAATATGTATATTAATTGGAATCAAAATTGCCAAATTTGTGTGTGATTCAAAAACTACCAAATGGCCATTTGATATTGCGAGACGACTGTATCGCACACCATACAACCGTATGGGTGTGAGAAATGGTTGTTTCGGCTATCGCAAGTTGCGAAAGTTCAAGTTCTTGGGAACCCTGACCCTAACCTTGCCTATAAAAGGAGGGGTACTGGGGGCTTCCCAAGACACAACATAGACAACTCAGAATCAGTTCCTCTGACAACTATTCTCCTCTCTGGTTTTGGTAACCAAGAGAGCCCAGGCAAGTCCTACCCGACAGGGAGGGATAGCCAACGGGAGAGAACAACTGAGAAGTTTTCATCGTAGGACAGCATGTTGGTGACTAGTATACCAACATGAGGGACAACTCCTTGTTGTTCATTCTTGGTGAACGACATGAGTTCTAGTTGGTTCATGTGAACTACTCTAAAGGCATGAGTCTTTTATCTACTGCTCGGATGGAAAAGTCAACCTGTAGTCTGTGGTCAGACCACTAGAGTCACTACAGAGGTTGCACATACATCTATTCATGGTGAAGACCAGGAAATGCACAACCACCGTCCAAGAGCAACTAGTCAGTTATTGCAAAGAAGTGAGTTTTTTTGCTAGACTTGCTCCATGACTAGGTATAACTCCCTAAAACCATCCTTCTTATTTCATAGTAGTTGACACGATCTTGCTATTATGAGAATACAGATAAATAACATTTTGTTTCCACTTCTATACTCTGTACCCTTATTTCCCAACAGTGGTATCAAAGATGCACCAATTTACTTTGTTTTGGGATAATCAATACGATTGGATTGTGATTTTATCATCTATTTATTGCATATGATGAAAATATTTGAACTTATCTCATATGCTTATCTGATCAAAGACCACATAAACCCAAACTATATATATATATATATATATATATATATATATATATATATATATATATATATATATATATATATATATATATATATATATATATATATATATATATATATATATATATGGCTACTCACTCGCTGCCCGCGCGGGTAGATAAGCCAAGTTACCCGTGCCTAATTTAATGCTGCATTCTGTTGACATGGGGGTAGCGGTGGCACAATTGTAATTAAGTATTAAGATGCTTTACGTGCATGGAATGTAGCGGTTGCGCTATTAGTAATTTTATTGTAAATAACTAAACGTGCATGGCGGGTGCATGCCTGATCCAAGAGTACAAATAGCAGCAACATCTTCGTCAATGTGGGATACGTATGTACCGGCATGCACATCTGACAAAATTGGTGTCTTTTAATATCTTGAAAAGGACAAAAAAACTAACGATATTTCATCCTATATCTATAAGTGGGTAGTATAATAATACATATATGGATGCTACGTGTATGTGTATATGATTTGTGGTCTTGTCGGGTTTAATCAAATATTATTTGTATAGTTAGTACTAAGGGCAAGTAAAGAAAGATGATATTCTATAATAAGAAGGAAAATTTTGTAACTAGTATAGATAATTTGTAATAGAGAGGAAACAAATGTAACTAGTATAGATAATTTGTAATAAGAAGGAAAAGTTTGTAACTAGTATAGATAATTTGTAATAGAGAGGAAACAAATGTAACCATGGATGATATTTTGTAGTATAATCTGGATGTATCGAATTCTACTATCCAAGCGAATGAACCTCGATACAGTAATAGTTGTAATAATAAGGAACACTTTGTAATGGAAATAGAGAATTCGTAATGAGAATGGGAAATTTGTAACCAGTAACGATATTCTGTATTACAACCTGGGTGTATGAAGTTTTATTATCTAAGAGAATGAAAATGGGTACATAAAAATTATACTAAGAAGGAATGTTTTGTACTGAGAATTGAGAATCCATAATTAGAATGAAAAAGTTGTAATTAAGGATGACAATCTATATTACATTCTAGATCTATCAAATTCTCTATATAAGAGAATAAACTTTTGTACAAAGTAAGTTATAATAAGAAAGAACATTATGTAATGTTAATAAAAAAATTGTAATAAGAATTAAAAAATGTAACCATGGATGGTGTCTTGTAATACAACATGGTTGTATCACATATTATATCCATATCATGTATGCTCCCATCTGAATGTGGTAATCAACTAATGTCTGCAACTGTCTTTTCTGCTACTTCTTGCACTCATAATTAACTAACGTCTAATTATAATCATGTTGTAACCAATGATGGCATTATGTAGCACAACCTAGGTGTATGGCATTTACTTATCTAACAAAATGAATCCCGAGTGCATAAAATATATAGTAAGAAGGAGCATTTTGTAATGAGAACATATAATCCATAATGAGAATAAAAAAGTTTTATTTAAATATGACATTCCGTATTACAGTCTGGATCTGTTAAAATAACTATCTAGGAGAACGGGATTAATTGTAATAGGAAGGAACAATATGTATTTTGTATAAAAATTTTGTAATGAGAACGAAAAAAATGTAACCAAGGATGATGTCTTGTAATAAAATCTGGATGTATCATATGATGTATCCATATTATGTACGTTATGGTATTCACGTAGTAATTAGTTAAATAATATCAAATGGTATGCATGGAACCAACAGATTCTCAAGATTTGATTTACATTAGATGCACTCTGTATTATGTACGTTGTAGTATTCACGTAGTAATCAATTAATTAATATCAATTGGCATGCATTGAAGCAGCAAGTTCTCAGGATTTAATTTACATTATATGCCACCGCTCGCTGGGAAGATAGCCGGAACATTAATCATTACCGCACATGCCACCATCCTTTTCAACATTAGCTAGAATTAGAAATTACCATATATGCCACCGTGTAATCAAGCCACGGGTAGCAAATTGTAGATGCCCGCACAGGTATTCAATACAAACTCTCTATCTCTCTCTCTCTCTCTATATATATATATATTTGTGTGTGTGTGTGTGTGATATGATATATATGCAAATTACATGCGTCGCCCTAAAATGGTTTTGATGGTGGATGCATAACATGGTTATGGTATAAACCCTTATCTGTGTGTGGTTGGATGGTTTAATTTTTATTTATCTCGGTCTGTGTACTGAGCTTCTACTTCTCTCTTCCCAATGCAAAGTTAATGCTTTCCCACCTTTACTCCCCTCGAATGTAACTCAATATTTCTCTTATTCAATGTAATAAAGTAGCATTAGGATAGTTTCTTTTCTTGCAACGATTTTGAAGATGTTCATTGCCGGTTGAGATGACCAGTTCGTGAGACGAGCCAACTGTCTGGAGGATCAAGGAACTAGACGACCTCCTAGTAGACCCAAACAAACTTCTAGAAGGAGTCCAGACATCAGTTGGATATGAGGCCAGAAGACCGTCCCTACAAGTCCAACCGACCGTTTGGAAGGAGTCCAAACATCGGCTGGACAGGAGGACCAACTGACCGACCAAGAGACAAGACGATTGGTTCAAGGGACCCAGATTGGAAAGCACATATCTACATCAACCAAAGGTTCATACATGTGATGTGATGATTGACCTAGGTAATAGTAATTCCTTGTAGATCCAAGGAATCACATGTAGACATGGCCATAACCATCACTTTTTGTTTTATATTGTATGTTTATGTTGTGGGATATAGCATGTATATGATATGTACTATAAATGTGGTGATTGGATACAATATGTGTATATATATGATATATATAAAATCCCTCAATCAAACATATTAAGTCTAAGATGTATTCCAATAGAAATACACATGAAAAACTTGTTCGACTAAGCGTAGGTTCTGCCTCCGCGTGGTGCGTCGTTACCTTGTGGAAGTGTGATGGCAATGATGTAGGTTCCACCTCCACGGGGTGCATTATTATCATATTAGCTATTGGGTCAGGCTTAACTGGTGATTCTTAGAGTGTTTGGGCCCAAAGGCATACAAATGATAATGGCAAGGAGTTACGCATATCATCTATCTAGAATTGCATATGATGCAATTGGAAAAAGTTGCCTACCTTGATGATTGTCTGTGTTTGCGGTGTTGATCGGGCCATAGTTGAATCATCTTGGGTCTAGCACATTAGAAAATAGTTTTCTGCAATATTTTGAATTGATACTTGAGGGTTATCAATTTGAAAATAATAATGAGAATGACAATTAATTAAAGACCTAATGATTATCACCTAAATTTTAATCAAATCAAATCAAATCAAAATGATTTTTTAACAAAATTGTAAATTCTTTTGTAGAACCAAATGGAAACTACAAACAATCATTTTTATCTATGATCGGTCCTTGAGAAGGACAAACTTACTGGAAACAACTTCCATTACTGGTTTAGGACGTTGAGAATTGTTCTCATGTAGGAGCGCAAGCTCTATGTCCTAGAAATGGCATAACTAGAGGAACTAGCTCAAAATGCTCCAAGGGCTAACAAGGATGCTTATAAGAAGCATACTGAGGACGTCGTAGATGCCAAGTGTCTGATGCTTTGCTCCATGAACCATGAGTTGCAGAGGAAACATGAGAACATGGGGGTGATTGAGATGGTTACTCATCTCAAGAACATGTAGCAATATTAGGCAAGACAAGAGAGATATGATGTCTCGAAGGCACTATTCAAGTGTAGCAGGGTAGAAGGAGATCTAGTAGGTCCTCATGTACTCAAGCTCATCAGGTATGTGGAGAACATAGCTAGAATGGGATTTCCCTTGGGCCAAAAGTTGGCCACTGATGTGATTCTGCAATCCCTACCAGAGCCATACAGACAATTTATCATAAACAATAACATGAACGACTTTGATAAACTGGTAACAAAGTTGTTGGGCATGTTGAGAATAACTGAGACACAAAAGAAGAAAGACAAACCCAAATCTGCGATGGCGATGAACAATACAAAGGGGAAGTCTAAAGACAAAGGCAAAGCTAAGAAGAGTTCTAAAGCTAGCCAAAAGCCCAAGTCTTCAGATCTCAAGGCGAAAGGTGGAGTAAAGAAACAAAAAGGCAATTGTCACCATTGTCACCGGCCTAGACATTGGAAGAGAAAATTCCCACTCTGGTTAGAGGAACTAAAGAAGAAGAAGGATGGCACAGAGGCCTCCACTTCAGGTATAAACAACATAAGATAAATTTAATTACTTCTTAAATTTTGGTATATGATACCAGATAAGAGATCTGACATACTGATGTGCATGATTTGACAAGAAGTAAAAGCCCTCTTACAAGGAAAAAGATGGACAAGGCAGAGAAAGTGTTGCAAAAGCCATAGTGTACATTTAAATTTATCTTAGCCCAAATGGGCACGTGAGAGAGTTACTAGAACTGCTATTTCATTATGCCATTAGAATAGAAACATTTTCTTTATGCATCTTGTATGGACAAGGATGATTATCAATAAAGAATTATTAGTGCTTCTATTTCAAAGATATGATGTTGCATGACATTGTCCCTAAACCATCTTGTGATATTTATTTTAAATGTTCTAAAGATGAATGTTTATAATGTTTATACCAAAGGATTATAATTGATAACTCAAGACTATCATTAGAATTAGTCATCTTGTGCAAATATGAGAATTGCATGCCTAGAATACACATTGATGTTGATTTAGATTCCCTTGGTTATTGAACCTAAGGAAATATGCAAGTCTTAGTCACACACAATATGACATGACGTCCTTCACTAAACATAGTGGGAGGATAAAGATTTCATTAGACCTCATGAATATGATGCATAAAGATCGTATGAATGAATTCTATGGATTAATGCTTATACCTTGTTTCATTTACTGGTAATATGATGATATGTACTCACTAAAGAAGAAACATAAATCTCTTAAAGTGTTCTAGGAGATTGTAAATGAAGTGTGACATTGATGAAAGTATTATGATACTTTGATATGATCAAATGTTGAAATACTCTATACCAATACCTTGAGTACCTTCACAAAGGAATTGTGATAGTGTATCACAATTCAAATCCATATGAACATGATAATGTGTCAGAATGAAGGGATTGTACCATGATGAGTCATGATGTAATTATCAATTAAATCTAGTCTTCTTATATCCTCACTAAAATATATCAATCACTAAGTAATGTACCGTCAGTTTTGTTTATAAGATATCATATATGATATGAATTGGGAATGTCCCAATACGTCTGAAGGATATAAAACCCACCTTGATAAAGTAGTATCTTGAGAAGGTTTATCCATAAACCATGATTGTTGAACATTACTATTAATCCCAATCTAATAACATTTCTTTTGTTAATAGGATAACTGAGTTCCTAAAGATTCAATAGGAGTAAAAGTAATACTCAAAGTATTTGATGCCAACAAAGAGGTACAATGTGAACAATGAGAATCACAAGTTGTTGTGGAATCTCAGGTTCATCATATAGCACAGAACAAAATATTTCCAGTAGAACACATATGTGATTCGAGGGTTGTGAATCCATCAATTCATATGCGTTAGTCATATAAGATGAGCCAACTAGTCAACTAGAAGATATTTTTGACCTATATGGAATCCATGTAAGCTAACAAGGTAGGACCTTGATAGCGCCATCTAAAGGGGTAATGTCTAAAGGGTGCAATAGGGTCCAATGATAAAGACCTACATGGATAACATAAAAGAGACATATTGATTGAGTGATATTTTCAAATCAAGTTCAAGTTGTTGGACATGATAGCAATTCCTTTACCAATTGTCAAGCTTATTATTGTAGTTAGAATGGACTATGATATTTTGCATATTAAGATAAAAACTTGATTACTTAAGGGGAATACATTAGAGATGTGTATGTGACACAACCAAAGAGGTTTCATAACTTCAAGAATGCAAATAAAGTCTATAAACTACAAAGTTCAATCTGGGATTGAAACAAGAACCTCAGAGATGGGATCTTATGAATTGATAAGAGAGCCAATAGTTTGACTTGAATCAAGACAAAAAATGAAATCTGTGTTTACAAAAGATTTAGTGGGAGCACATATGGATATTCCACATATGATGAGGAATAAACATCTCAATATTGTCAATGTTGAGAACTGGCATGAAAAACCCCTTCAGAAATGAAGAGAAAGGTGAAACATCTTATGAGATAAGGATCAAGACCTATGATATAGCTTTTGAACATTTCATAATGGAAGTTTGAACACGTACAATAACAATGTGTTGAAAGAGTTCAACAATGATGGATTCAATAAGGGATAATCTGGATTAGTCTCTCATGAACTATATATTCCTATTCTTCTTAAGAATAGAAAGATCATGAATAAGATTCCATGGGTCAACCCCAACAAAGTGAATCTACCATGAATGTTATAAATGTACTTGTCCCATATAATCTTGTATGTATTGGACATGACAAGATGCCTATAAAATCTAGTAAGGATTATTGGAAAGTAATTAAAGATATCCATTAATACTTGAGTAGTAATTAAAGATAACATTGCTAGTAAATGATGATAGTAATTAAAATAAAAGTTGAATGTAAAGGGTGACATCGATGCGAGCTTCCACAATGACAAAAATGATCACAAATTAAAATATGTTTGATGTAAAAGAGAAGTGTTGATTAGTTGGAAAGGGTTATGAACTAATAGCCATTAATTATTCTACAATAGAAGCTGAGTATACTTGTGCTATGAACACAAAGTGATACTATATGAAAGGTTAATATTATGAACTTATATATGTTCCAACCATTGATGACTTAGTAGTGATAATGTGACAACAATTGAGCTAATTGTTAGGCAAGGAATATCAGATCCCATATTACGACAGTTCCATCTCATATGAGAAATGGTACAAAGAAGATAATAGGGACATGCAATATTCTGACTATAAGAAAAGTGTTGCTAACCTGCTGAATAGGAACTAGCACAAAAGAAGCATGTTGTACATGTTTAGATCACTAAGAATAAGATCCATGGGTGATTGGCTCTAAGTGCAAGTGGGAGTCTGTTGGTAAGGTATGCCCGTAGATAAAATCATATGATGATTGACATGGCATAATTACCTAAAAGGATTTGATTAATAATAACACACACACACACACACACACACACACACACACACACACACACACACATATATATATATATATATATATATATATATATATATATATATATATATATATATATATATATATATATATATATAAATCCAAGCTTCCAATTCATCTATTTCATTCAATTATGAGATAATGAGGATACATAGTGAATGTCTAGAGAATTATATTACTCAAGGACGTATGTTGTGAAGTTACTAACCTTGTGGATGAGATCATATAGATGTTAAGAGTACATATACATATTCTCATTATGTCCCTAATCGGTTGTTATTGTGGAAGGCTGATCGACAAAAATAACACATAAAATCTTAGTGTGAGTTCGTTGATGACAAAATCTCATTCGTCATGATATAGAAATATCAAACCAAGCACACATATACATGTTAGAGAACAATCTATCAAATAGACCCACCTTGAGAGTGACTCATGGTTATGGTGGTCACAGTCATCTCTCATAGTGAAGGTGGTGATTATGATTCTTAGACTTGAAATCATTGCACTCGTCACATGTCGTTGGGTACGCTTTGACATCATCAAACACAGTCCTGAAATGTGGGTTGTTATAACGGGGATGATTGAGTGACTTTGACACATGGGGATAGATTGTGAGTGATAGATATGGGATTTTTCCCCTCATACTGGAGTATGATACCCTGGCTACTTGATAAGAGAGAATGAGAAACACATGCACATGCACATGTGAATCAATATACGATATTGAGGTTACATTATCTTTGATAGTCTGCTCTTGGTTCAAGAAACATGGATTGAACATTGAGAGGATGATCTTCCATGCCATGAGTTCATCCTGGATAATAATGACAAAGGAATTATAAAATTACTACAACACCTTACATAGATTGTAGGTTGAAGTAGTTCTCCAACTTTCATTCACTTGGGTAGAACTGATGTGCAACTACACACCTCTCTCTGCTTGTGTTGTTATAAGATAGTTATGGATATTCACTACCAATGTGAGATGGGACCTATAGAGTCACACACATAGGAACTCATTTAGAAGAAGTGTTTGATCTTGAACGATGATTGGAATGATTACTTGAGTGTTTAGGTATTCAATTCTTGCAACAGATCGCTTGATTGGCTAACCAGGTCTGCCAAACAACCATCTCACTGGGTGAGACAACTATTTGGGGAGCCAGATGTGTGTCTCAAGTAGTTGAGATGGCTGTTTGGAGGTCAGGCTAATCAAAGTTCGAATTGGCTTAGTTCTGCTCTTAAACCGACCGGTTCAATGTGATTGAACTGACTGGCTCATCTAAACTCACCAGATGACTATTTGGGTGAGTGAGACGGGCATCTCACTTGGGTGATATGGCCCAATTGGGTCCGAATAAAGGTTTAGGATGTTTCTCGGATAGTTTTGATTGCATATACTTGAAGAGTAAGTAAAATTAATATGTATATTAATTGGAAACGAAATTGTCAAATTCATGTGCGATTCGAAAACTGCCAAACGGTCATTTGGCAGTGCAAGGTGACCACATCTATCGATACCCACTCTTTTGATCAGCATAAATAGCAACCGTTAAAGATAATCCCAAAACCTAAACCTAGATTATGAAATAAAATAATGAATTCTCGACAAAGGAAATTAAACAATATGCAAAACACACAGATAAATTTTTCCTTTTTCTTTCTTCACAAATTCATAAATCAATGTCACATCAAGGACATCACAAAATAGATATCACAAATCTTATTCAAATCCATTAAAACTAGAATCAAATCTTGTTCTCATATGTGGTTTGGTTTACATCAGATACATGTACAATGATGAAAAAACTTAGTCTACAACCCATCCCGGGAAAGGGAGAGTACATGGACATTCTAATCTATCTAGATTATACTATTTATCTTCTTTGTCATGACCTCTCCGTTGGGTAGCATTATACCTAAAAACATTTGAAACAATCTCATGAGACTCATATAGAGCCCCAGTGAATGGATACCTCCCACTCAAGCTAGGTACATGCATCAACATCAGATTTAAGTATAATAAACTTAACAGAAACATGCTGATATTAAAAAGTCTAGCAGATAGTTCTATCATAAGTCAAATCTTTCTTATAATGGTAATCTAATCCAATAGATAAGGTAATCACTTAAACCAGTTATAACTTTAAACCATCTTTTAATGAAATTTCTATGAACAAATTAGCGGATACTTCTTAGTTCAAATTAAGAATCCTACTGCATGAGTAATAAGTCAATTTCTAAGCATTTTGAATCAATACATAACAATAACATTATATTTGTAACACTCCACCAGCCGGACCAGGAACACATCCTGCAGTCCTGAAGATGAAGTACACATAATACATATCTACCAAACAATACTATCAAATAATAGGAAATCCAACTCATATTCAGAATGGATATAAATCCCATCATTTATAACTTGTCAACATGACATACCATAATATGAAATAGAAAATTTCCATAGCAACATGATTACATTCTACAACAAGAAGCATAATCAACAATGAAAAATCATCAAGTAGCAATACAAGGAATGTAACAACCATTCAAATCATGTTCTATAGGACTTATCATCTTTTATTCATTTGCCCTAAAACAACTTGGCTTGTAACTCACCAAGTAGAAGTCTCCACACTTGCTTTTCGTGTCAATGACTCACCGTTATTATCTTAGGGTTTAGCTGGCCACCCTAAGATATCAACAACATACCCTGGCCACCTCAGGGTTTCCTAAAGAGGCTCACGTCCTCATCTCGAGTACACAAGATAGGAACCAACAAAATAGTATATCACATATCACAGTATTTTACATTTTTTCACATTTCACATATTTCATTTCATCAAAGTCTATTATATCTGGACATAGACTTTCACAACAAGGATTTAGCGCCAGAGCCACTCCAGATGACTCACAACTAAATTCTAGTAGTCTAACCTTTAAGATCTCGATCCACACTCTGAAAATCCTTCTCATAATTCATCGATTACTACAAGGATATCCATTTTGTTTCCCCAGTGTGGTCCTTAGGGGAAACTCACGATATTCAGGGCACCAAACTAGATGTTCCATCATTTCATTTGTTATTAATCTCTTTTACTCATCTTAAAAGAATTCAAAACATGATATATCATATCTATGTATTCTCGCGTAATTAGAATAACATCAAAATGATTAAGTTTATCAATAAGGACAATGATCAAAGCAAGAAGCACAATAAATCTATATATTGCAACATATATGATTATTTCTATCTTCTACATCATCTCATAGCAATCATCAATTGTGGGCCTTCAGCCCGAGACAATCTTATTGTATATCATTTACCCCATCATGGTTTTATCATCATGAGTGGGCTTTTAGCCCTAGACATAATCTCATTATGCAACATTTACCCTTATTAGGATTTCTCAAATGTAAGGAGTGCATATTAAATTCAATTTCAACATAAATCTTATCGATTCATTGTATATCACAATTTTGAACAAATATTAGCAGAGACATTAGAACTAGCAATAGTAAAAGCATATAGATATCATGTATCAGTCCTCATACTCAGAATAGATTTATCATACAACATATGCTTGTTCCATCCAATTTGAATAGATTCCAATAAATTTCGTGTATATACATGCATAATAGACTTAGTTCTCTTCTTATTTTATTTCACATTCTTCATATGGGGTTACTAATCAACACATGTTGACTATCAATTGAAGTTTTTACTATAAGTCCATTCTCAGAGTACAATTCACAATTCAAGAACACATTCTTATAAATCAATTCAAATACTTAAATTTCATCTTTTAGTTGAATTCAACTATAGTTATGTACATCCCTTAATCCCTCATTTGAGATTGTCATTCACTAGCATCATCAAACTCATCATTTTAGGGTATTAGTTACATTCTTAGAATTATCTACCAATTCCCATCTTTTTCCTTCATTTTATGTTCAATAGTCTCAACTTCTTTCATTTCATGTTCATTACATTATTCAGACCAATCTTTCTTGATTCACTTTACATACAATGCTTCTCTTCTACTTAACATTTATCAAAGTCTAGTTCTTAGTATATTTCATTTAATTTGGGTTAAGCCACATGTAATTTAAATAAAGGATTAAAGACTTCATCATAATAACTTCATTAGTTTCATCTTTAACTTGCCATCACCATCAGTACATTTTTTTCTTCACATCATTTCTTATATTTAGATAAGTGTACAATGTCATTGACTTATAATGTCATTCCCATAATCAACATTGATCATTATTTATTAAAATAAAATAGTTGCATTAGAGTTAGATGATATAGTAAGACTCATCATATTAGATTGAAGTATTAATACTTTTAACTTTAGCATTTGATCACATTTACAACATCACATACAAGTTCTAGCTTTATTACTCATAATCATCTTAATACTAAACTTTTAGGGTTTTCAAGAAGTCATTCCTTAGTTCAACATATCATAAGAGTCATATCATTCAGTAATCCTATCATGATTCAAGGGTTCGTAAGGGTTATTCACAAACATGGAATCCCTAGTTTCCATTTTCACACATTTCATTCATCAATCATAAGTATACATTGATTAATTGACTCATTTGATTCACTTCCTCAACACAAACCCTAATCAGGATATGTGGTCACCTCATACTTATCTTTACACATGTATTATGTTCAATTCCATTAACATTCAATAATACACTTGTATAATACAATCTAGTACAATTCAAATATGATTTTACACATATTAATTCAATTCTAAGCATATCGACCATTGAGCTGATTTTTAGGCAAAATTCACATGAAATGGCATAGTCATCTACCCATAAGATTACCCATGGATCATCAATAAATATATCAGGAACTAATCAAGTTCCAATCAATGAGAAATAAATAAAATTAGTAGAATTGGATCCCCCAATATCTTTTCCAAAATAATATCCAATCACGTACATTTACAAGCAAGGTTTCTGATTATTTTAGCCGGATAGAATTAGGTTTTCAACATGAATACAAAGCTTAGGAGGGATAAAAACACTCACCTTAGGTGCCAAGCACTTTAAAAACGTAGGTCAACCTTTGCATTTTTTAAAACACAATCAAACTCTAGCAAATGAATCCAATTCTTACTCCTCTCAACTCAGAAACCCTAGAAATGGGAAATAGAAGAGAAAGAGTGAGAAAAGGGGGAGATTTGATGTGATTTCAAATCAAATCAGAGGAGGGATGTAATTTTGACATGTGAGAGAAGATTCACCATGAAATACTATACAAAGAAGCTAAACTTACTTAATTTCATCATATCTTGAATAGCAAAACCCTAGGTCAACATCTCCACCACTTTCTCTTCTCAAAACCCTAGCTCTCCTCTCTCTCTAGAATTTCATTTTTTTGATAGGAATGATGATTTATGAGAGCTCCTTGTGTGTTAGGTTAGTCATATAGATGAATTGAGGTGCTTAGAACAATTGCAAACAAGCCCTTCAATGTATTTTTATTTTGCTCAGACTGCTTGGTCGGCTGAGTTATAAACTCGACCGACACCACACTTTTTAGAACTCAAAAATCGTCCAAAATTATGAATCTTTGATAAAATGTCTAAAATTGAGTTTATAAGAAACAGTAAATTTTTTAGATCATTTGGAGTTACCAATAAATAATTAAAAATCAAATACTATACTTCTACATTGTAGTTTATAACATGGTCGGTCGAGTTTGTCCTTCACAGAACTCGATTGACACCCTCTCTGTAAAGATCAAACATCATCCAAAAATTACTCCAATTTAATAGTATATTTATAATGGAGTTTTTAAACTATAGGTAAAATTTGAGATCAATTAGATATACCAATAAAAAGATAAAATTAAATTACCACACTCCTATATCAATCTAAAAATATGATCGGTTGAGTTTGTAACTCGACTGAAAAATAGGTCAGAACATCCTTAAAAAATTCCGATATATTTCAACAGTGCTCAAGTTTGAGATATCCAAATCATATCCAAATTTTAGTTAAATCAGAGTTACACATAAAATACTATAAATCATTTAGTGAGACACTATACTTATCAAATTCTGTATTCATATGCCATCAAAACCTTAATTTGGGCCGATTAGGGTTTCCAAATCTTAACCCTAATTATGTGAATCAAAATATGATTAAACCTTATCATTATATTTAAAACATAAAAGATTAACTACCATCATTAATCAAGACTTAAACAATGATCAACTTAGTTAAGCATACAATCATCCAAGTAAACACTAATTAGATGACTGATTTGAAAATGGGTCATTACAAATTCTCCCCTCCTTTTAGGATTTCTCCTCAAACTCCAAGAAAAGATATAGAATAATATCATATCATCTAATCGTTCATCTCTCTGGGCATCAAATTATAAATTCTTTCATTTTATCTTTCTTTATAAGACATTTTTTGCATTAAATGGATATTTATCCCTTGTAGTCATCATATCTCTCCTTGAGTATTACAAACACTTACTTCACAAATATTAGTAATAAATCATTTATCAAGATATGATTGACATTGCCTTTCACATCCTTTTGTAAAAATTTGATTGTGTTATCTCATGGATTAATATTATGACTCATTCACGTATTATCATCAACATTCATCAATTTCCTTTATAAAGAAGATCATCTAGTATGCATCTTAGTTCATAGTTTTTTCTCACAATTTTAGATTTCATACCCAAATTCAAACTCATTATAAGATTGCCTTCATAATCCATTAATCTTTCAACTTTCTAATATGAAATTTCATGTTTTCAATAGGTTCCATATTGAATTATAAAATTCTTTTCTATTTCACCATTTTATCACCATTCTTTTTTATGCATCTTATTATATTACCAAACTATGTTCATCTGGATACTTGGTCAGGGCATCCAGAAGAAGTACAATTGGTAGTTCCATAATAGCTTAGCTCAATACCCAAATACTTGACTAGAGTATCTGGATACTGAGTTCAGTCAGTATACACATCATCCAGGTTATATTCAACATCCACATTATCATTTAGTCCTAGATCCTATTGTCCCTACAGACTCATCTAACCTAGGCTCTGATACCACGTTGTCAGGACCCACTCTTTTGATCACCATAAATAGCAACCATTAGAGATAATCCCAAAACCTAAGCCCAGATTATGAAATAAAACAATGAATTCTCGACAAAGACGATTAAAAAATATACGAAAAACACAGATAAATTTTCCTTTTTCTTTCTTCACAAATTCATAAATCAATGTCACATCAAGGACATCACATTTAGAATTCACAAATCTTATTCAACTCCATTAAAACCAAAATCAAATCTTGTTCTCATATGTGGTTCAATTTACATCAGATACATGTACATTGATGAACAAACTTAGTCTACAACCCATCACGGGAAAGAGAAAGTACATGGGCATTCTAATCTATCTAGATTATACTATTTATATCTTCTTTGTCATGACCTCTCTGTTGGATAGCATTATACCTAAAAACATTTGAAACAACCTCATGAGACTCATATAGAGCCCCAATGAGTGGATACCTCCCACTCAATCTAGGTACATGCATCAACATCATATTAAGTATAATAAACTTAGCTGAAACATGTTGATATTAAAAAGTCTATAGGATAGTTCTATCATAAGAAAAATCTATCTTACAATGGTAATCTAATCCAACAGATAAGGTAATCACTTAAACCAATTATAACTTTGAAACAACTTTTAAAGCATGTCTATGAACAAATCAACAGATACTTCTTAGTTAAGATTAATAATCCTACTACATGAGTAATAAGACAAGTTCTAAGCGTTTTGAATCAATACATAACAATAACAATATATTTGTGACACTCCACCAGTCGGACCAGGAACACATCCTGCAGTCCTGAAGATGAAGTACACATAATACATATCTACCAAACAATACTATCAAATAACAAGCAATCCAACTCATATTCAGAATGGATATAAATCCCATCATTTATAACTTGTCAACATGACATATCATAATATGAAATAGAAAATGTTCATAGCAACATGATTACTTTCCACAATAAGAAGCATAACCAACAATGAAAAGTCATCAAGTAGCAGTATAAGGAATGTAACAACCATTTAAATCATGTTCGACACAGCTTATCATCTTTTATTCATTTGCCCTAAAACTACTTGGCTTGTACCTCACCAAGTAGAAGTCACCACTCTACATTCTCGTGTCAACGACTCAATGTCATTATCTTAGGGTTTATCCAGCCACCCTAAGATATCAACAATAGACCCTGGCCACCTTAGGATTGCCTAAAGAGGATCACTTCCTTATATCAGGTACACGAGGTAGGAACCAACAAAACTGTATATCACATATCACAATATTTCACATATTTTCACATTTCACATATTTCATTTCATTAGAGTCTAATCCATCTAGACATAGACTTTCACATCAAGGATTTAGGGCCAGAGCCACTCTAGATGACTCACTCATAAATCCTAGTGGTCTAACCTTTAAGGTCTCGATCCACACTCCAAAAATCCTTCTCATAATTCATCGATTACTACAAGGAGATCTATTTTGTTTCCCCAGTGTGGTCCTTGGGGGAATTCACGGTGTTCAGGGCACCTAACTAGATGTTCCATCATTTCACTTGTTATTAATCTCTTTTACTCATCTTAAAAGAATTCAAAACATCATATATCATATCTATGTATTCTCTCATAACTAGAATAACATGAAACATATTAAGTTTATCAATAAGGACAATCATCAAAGCAAGAAGCACAATGAATCTATATATTGCAACACATATTATTATTTCTATCTTCTACATCATCTCATAGAAATCATCAACAGTGGGCCTTCATCCCGAGACATAATCTTATTGTCCATCATTTACCCCACCAGGGTTTTATCATCATCAGCGGGCTTTCAGCCCTAGACATAATCTCATTATGCAACATTTATGCTTATTAGGGTATCTCAAATGTAAGGAGTGCATATTAAATTCAATTTCAACATAAATCTTATCAGCTCATTGTATATCACAATTTTGAACAAATATTAGCAAAGACATTAGAACTAGTAATAGTAAATGCATATAGATATCATGTATCATTCCTCATACTCAGAATAGATTTATCATACAACATATGCTTGTTCCATCCAATCTAAATAGATGCCAATAAATTTCATGCATATATATGCATAACAGACTTAGTTCTCTTCTTATTTTATTTCACATTCTTCATATGGGGTTACTAATCAACACATGTTGACTATCAATTGAAGTTTTTACTATAAGTCCATTCTCATAGTACAATTCACAATTCAAGAACACATTCTTATAAATCAATTCAAATACTTGAATTTCATCTTTTAATTGAATTCAACTACATTTATGTGCATCCCTTAATCCCTCATCATCAAAATCATAATTTTAGGGTATTAGTTACATTATTAGAATCATCTACTAATTCCCATCTTTTTCCTTAATTTTATGTTCAGTAGTCTCAACTTCTTTCATTTCATGTTCATTACATTATTCAAATCAATCTTTCTTGATTCACTTTACATACAATGCTTCTCTTCTACTTAACATTTATAAAAGTCCAATTCATAGTATATTTCAATTAATTTGGGTTAAGCCACATGTAATTAAAACAAAGGATTAAAGACTTCATCATAATAGCTTCATTAGTTTCATCTTTAACTTGCCATCACCATCAATACATTTTTTTTCTTCATATCATTTGTTATAGTTAGATAAGTGTACCATGTCATTGACTTATAATGTCATTCCCATAATAAAAAATGATCATTCTTTATCATACTAAAATAGTTGAATTGGACTTAGATGATATTAGTAAGACTCATCATATTCAATTGAAGTATTAATACTTTCAACTTCAACATTTGATCACATTTACAACATCACATACATATTCTAGCTTTATCATTCATAATCATCTTAATAATAAACTTTTAGGGTTTTCAATAAGTCATTCCTTAGTTCAACATATCATAATAATCATATCATTCAATAATCCTATCATGACTCAAGGGTTCATTAGGGTTATTCACAAACATGGAAACCCTAGTTTCCATTTTCACACATTTCATTCATCAATCAGAAGTGTACATTGATTAATTGACTCATTTGATTCACTTCCTCAACACAAACCCTAATAAGGATATGTGGTAACCTCATACTTATCCTTACACATATATTATATTCAATTTCATTAACATTCAACAATACACTTGTATAATACAATCTAGTACAATTCAAATATGATTGTATACATGTTTATTCAATTCCAATCATATCGACCATTGGGCTGATTTTTAGGCAAATTCACATGAAATAGCATAGTCATATTCCCATAAGATTACCCATGGATCATCAATCAATATATCAGGAACTAATCAAGTTCCAATCGATGAGAAATAAACAAAATTAGTAGAATTGGATCCCCCAATATCTTTTCCAAAACAATATCCAATCACATACATTTACAAGCAAGGTTTCAGATTATTTTAGCCAGATAGAATTAGGATTTCAACATGAATGCAGAGCTTAGTAGGGATAAAAACATTCACCTCAGGTTCCATGCACCTTAAAAACGTAGGTTAACCTCTGAGTTTTTGGAAACCCAATCAAACTCCAGCAAATGAATCCAATTCTTTCTCCTCTCCACTCGGAAACCCTAGAAATGGTGATTAGAAGAGAAAGAGTGAGAAATGGGGAACATTTGATGTGATTTTGAATTAAATCAGAGGAGGGAATTAATCTTGACATGTGAAAGAAGATTCAACATGAAATTCTATACAAAGAAGCTAAACTTACTTGATTTCATCATATCTTGAATAGAGAAACCCTAGGTCAACATCTCCACCATTTTCTCTTCTCAAAACCCCAACTCTCCTCTCTCTCTAGAATTTTGTATATTTGACAGGAATGAAAATTTATGAGAGCTCCTTGTGTGTTAGGTTAGTCATATAGATGAATTGAGGTGCTTAGAACAATTGCAAACAAACCCTTCAATGTATTTTTATTTTGCTCAGACTGGTTGATCGGCTGAGTTATAAACTCGACCAACACCACACATTTTAGAACTCAAAAATCGTCCAAAAATTATGAAAATTTAAAAAAATGTCTAAAATTGAGTTTATAAGAAAAATTACAAATTTTAGATCATTTGGAGTTACCAATAAATAACTAAAAATCAAATACTATATTGCTATATTATAGTCTGCTACATGGTCGACCGAGTTTGTCCTTCACAGAACTCGATCGACACCCCTCTCTGTAGAGATTAAACATC
Source organism: Alisma plantago-aquatica (assembly GCA_963693085.1). Classification (NCBI taxonomy): domain Eukaryota; kingdom Viridiplantae; phylum Streptophyta; class Magnoliopsida; order Alismatales; family Alismataceae; genus Alisma; species Alisma plantago-aquatica. The sequence goes on along the minus strand of OY856414.1, from coordinate 422,524,284 downwards.
ATCCAAAAATTACTTAAATTTAATATATTCCTATAATGGAGTTTTTAATTTACATTTAAAATTTTAGATCAATTGGATTTACTAATAGAAAGATAAAATTAAATTACCACACTCCTATATCAATATGAAAATATGGTCGGTCGATTTTGAAACACAATAGACAAACATGTCAGAACATTCTTCCAAAATTCTGATATTTTTCAAAAGTGCTCAAGTTTGATATATCCAAATCATATAAAAATTTTAGTTAAATAAGAGTTACATATAAAATAATAAAAATAATTTAGTGAGACACTATACTTATCAAATTCTATATTCATATGTCATCAAAACCCTAATTTGGGCTGATTAGGGTTTCCAAATCTTAACCCTAATTATGTGAATCAAAATATGGTTAAACCTTATCATTATATTTAAAAATCAAAACTTAAATACAATAATTAATCAAGATTTAAACAATGATCAACTTAGTTAAGCATATAATCATCCAAATAAACCCTAATGAGATGACTGATTTGAAAACGGGTCATTACAATCTCACACAATAGTCGTATGTCTGGGTGTGTGAAACGGCCATTTTGTCTGCTGTAGGATGCAAAAGTTCAAGTTATTCTTGTCCTTTCCACTCCTACACAATCCTGTACAGACTGGGAACCCTGATCCTAACCTCCCCTATAAAAGGAGGGGTACTTGGGCTTCCCAAGACACAACATAGACAACTGAGAATTAGTTCCTCTGACAACTATTGTCCTCTCTGGTTGTGGTAACCAAGAGAGTCCAAGAAATTCCTACCTGATAGGGAGGGATAGACAATGGGAGAGAATAACTGGAGAAGTTGTCATTATGTAAGAGAAGTTTGGTGACTAGTACACAAATGAGAGCAACAACTCCTTCCTGCCCATTCTTGGTGAATGACATGGGTTCTAGTTGGTTCGTGTGGACTACTATAAAGGAAGGAGTCCTTTAGTTGATTCTAAGAGAACAAAGTCAACCTACACTCTGTGTCTAGACCACCAGAGTCATTATAGAGGTTATGCAGACAGATGTTCGTGGTGAAGACTAGGAGCTGCACAAGCACCGTCTAAGAGCAACTAGTCAACAATTGCAAAGAAGTGAGTTTTGTCACTAGACTTGCTCTAGGTTTAGGTATAACTCGCTAAAACCATCCTTCCTTTTTCATAGTAGTTTACACAATATTGATGTTATGAGAATATAGACAATTTTTTTTTGTTTCTTCTGCTATACTCTATACCCATATTTCTCAAGAATGGCATCCAGTGATCCCATCAGTTGTGGACCATCGACCAAAGACTTATAGAAACCATCAACCTAAGAGTCAGAAAATCCATCGAGTGTGGAACCAGAAAAGCCATCGATTGATGACCTATATAGACCATATAGTTGGAACCCAGAAAATCCATAAAGTTTTCAATAGGTGGGAAAACAAATCCAAGAAAAAAACCAAGTAAAACCATCAATTGGTGGAAGGAGGAAAACCATCAAAAGAATCCACTAGATGTGAGCATCAAAACCATTGTTTGAGGGAAAACCAAGCCATCATTTGGTGAATATGACATGACCATTGGTTGTGTGCAAGGGAAAACCCAAAATAGTAGCTAAGGAAAAGCCATTGGTTGACACTAGAAGGTCAAGCAAAATATCACCAAGAACCAAACCATCGGTTTACAAAACAAGGAATGAAATCAGATCAAACCCTAGAATAAAACCATCATTTGAGAGAGAAAAAGCCATGATTTTCCACAAGCATGCAAGGTCTAGAGCTTCCTCTTCCAAGGAAGGTTCGTGCACAAGGATAAGGGTTCATTAAAAAAGATAAACTACTCAAGAGCAACCACACAAGCACAAGCCCTAGGCAGAGATGACATCTTTCTACTTAGAACTTCATTTTCATGCAAGATCTAGTACATGCAAGATAGTAGTAAGAAACAAACATGGAGTATGTTATATAATTCACCTCTAGGAAGAAGATGAAGATCTAAACAAAAAGGTAGATTGAGAAAAGAGATAATAAACCCTAGCTTGAGCACTCCACTTAGACCAGCTAGCTCCTTCTTCAAGAACGAGCAAACTCTAGGTTATGAAAGTAAGAAAACAAATGTTCTTCAAGGTCTAGCTTAAGATCCACCATGGAACACAATGAGTATGACAAAGAAGAAGAAAGAAGAAGGTAGGACATAAAATAAAATGAAGGAAAGGAGGGAGAGCTTACTTGATTAGGTCAAGAACAAGCTAAGGAAGCTTCACAAGCACTAAGAGAGGGTAGATCTGAACCCTAGGTGCATATGCAAGGTTGATTGACCAAGCTTTTCCTACATTGGCTCCTTCTCAACCATGCAAGTAGGATGGGATCCAAGATGAAAGGAAGAAGAGAGAGAGATATAGGTGTGTAAAGAACTCATTTTCATGCAAGTAGGAAGATATATAAAGCTATGGATGTGATAGGAAACGAGGTTAAGATGTCTACCCATGTTTTCCATGTGTCCATGGTCAAATACATCACGTCCATGCATACCAGCAGGTCCATCAGTTGTAGAAGCTAGGGGAGCAATTGAATCTTGAATCCCAGACTAGTTATCGACCTCCAATAGTAGGGTGACCATCAAATCTTGATCAAGGGTGCAAACCCTAGTACCACCATCGATTTGCACCTACATGGTGAACAATTGATCCAAGGATATCTAAGGGTGAAAATCATTGACCCTCACACCTCAAGGGATGACCATAAGATATTAACACACAAGGAGAGCCATTAGATCCCAACTCACATGGAGAACCATCGCGTTCTAGCATTCAAGGTCACACATCTATGAGAGGAAACCCTAAGCTCAATCATAGGTGGATGTTACCACCAAAACTAAGATGTAACAAGGCCCCCCAAGGTACGACTAACTCAAGAATAGAAATAAAACATGTGAGGCACGACAAGCATGTGAAAAATTACATGGAAAAGATCCAAGTTAGGTTTGTCACATTATTAAAGACACATATAAGGGTTTGATTAAGTTTGTAAGCATCCAATTATGATAAGAAATCATGTTCAACCATAAAGCAAGGTCAGGGGTCTTGCAAGATACTTGAAATGTTTCAAGTTCCTTTGATCTTTATATGCATAACTTAGTTTATACCCTTTCCAATTACAATGTCATGGTTTTCATTATATTTAATTTTCAACAAATAAAGCAGTATGTATGCATGCATTTCATAAAAAATAAAATCTATTCCTTACACGGTCAAGGGAAACTCGGGCAGGTGAGTTACATCCTACTGCATCCCCTAATACTTTTTTAATTTAATGGGAAATATTATTCATCCATCCTCATTTCCATTCAAAATATAAGTACATTCACATATTTGATTATCCATTTTGCAAAAAATCAAATTATTATACAAACTAGAAAATATAAATTTGGGATGCAAGATCTATACATCATAGTATTTTTTATGTACATAAATAGCCACAATATTAGCATGTAGATACTCTTTCAATGCTTCATATATATATATATATATATATATATATATATATATATTTCACCGTTCTAATTGAGAAGGTGCACCCTAGTTAGAGAAAAGGCTATTTGGTGTTGAAGTTTTGATAGAAACTATAATTACAAATTGTAAGTAATGGCCTTATAATGTTCTTATATTCAAAACTGTGAAAAGTAAATACTTAAGTCCGCCTCTTTTTTTAGTACATCTCATGAACATGTGGTAGTTTCTAAGTCCGTGTAAAAGAGGAGTGTTTGTAGTAGTTTGACAATTTATGAAGCACTAGTTTGGGTCTTCATCTTATGTCTTTTTGTTCATTTTTCATGCCATGTGTGTTTATTTCCCAATAACTCCCTTTGTATTTCAAATGCATCGTGGATGGTTGTTGCATGTATTATAGGTGCTCAGATGCTACTTTATGGAATGAGGAGAGGTGACCCTAAGGTCTTTACCATGCATGGAGGATCCTAAGGAGCCACCACCAAGGTTCACTTAGAAGCAAAATGACTCCATGATTAGAGAACTAAAAATAAAAGTGCTATAACAATTCCTCCAAAATGGCCGTTTCCACCATAGAATAGTCGTTGCCCAATACAACTCCTCCACTCAAAAACCTCTCTAGATCCTATACATAGAGAGGTTGTTCTTCCCAGCCTCCACAACAACCATTCTACAATCAGATTGGCATTGAAGCTTCCTTCCATTTCACCCCACAAACCATGTCATTCAACCTGTTTCTGCCATGGTTGTTTTATCCAAAATGGCTATTCTACAAACTTACAAATGTTTTTTCACCAAAAGGGGCATTCCACTTACCCCACGACACAATAACCACATCTCCATGTTTTGAATCCATGATACTTCATGATCATTCCATGAGGCATGTTTTCTCTACATTATACACACTGGAGCTGGTCATTCTGCCCCATGATCTTGTGTCAATCTTCACTCAATTTGTCATTTCCCTACCATGTACCCTATCCGTTGTAGACTCCTATATGAGCCTTAGTGGCATTTGGGGTCAAATTTAAGCTCATTTACTCCCCACCAACCACCACCTACTTCAATCTACTTCCCCTTCATCCCCTACATTCCACTTTCCATAGAAAACTCTAATTTCCTAGGGTTTTGTTCACCATTTCACTCCATTTACATAAAATCCATCCTTGCAGGAGGAGCTCATTCTTTCACCAGCTAGAGGTGAAGAAGAAGATCTTCATCGGCCATTCATGGCTTCTTCATGTATCGTTTGATCTCTCTTTGTTCCTTACTTTTGTCATTAGTATCTAAGACCTTTTTGTAGGCTAGTTGGAGGAAAATATGTGACTTTGACACCTACCAAGGAAGATATAGATATACAACTTGTTATATTGTCTCTTAATTCTATGTTCATGCTTGTTCTCTTTATCTACCTATTGCTTTGGTGTTTGAACTATGAAATAACCTAAGGTATAGGGAAAATATGTGCTTTGGAGGCTTAAAAGGGAGATACTCCTAAGGCCAATCAAGAAACCTTAGCTAATTGTCCTCTATACCTTTCTACCCTCTATTATTCTAGCCCAAGGTGGTAGATCTATTGTAAGACCCCTAACCTAGCTTTTTGGTCGATCATGCTTGCTTAACATAATTAGATGCTTAAAACCTTATGATGTGCTTTGATATCATGTGACAAATTTATGTGTCAAGTTTGGTCCAGTTTGGATGATATTTGAGTTAGTTATGCGTATAGTTTCTTGTTTTGGACCTAATTGCAATTTACCCATAATATAGGGTTATTCTTGCAATTTGTCACATGCTTGTTGTTCCTCACATGTTTTTACATCATGTTGATATGGTTGAGCTTTGGGGTGCCTTGTCTCACCTTGGTTTGAGTGGTGACATATCATGCGTGAGATTAGGGTTTTCATGGATGCCCTAAGTTGATGTGTGACCTTGGTTGTTGAGCTCTAGTTTGGGTGATCGCCAAGTTTTATGTAGTTCTTGGTCTTGCTGGTTGATGAAGTTTCTTCTGAGATACCTAGGGTTGTCGATCAATGAGATTTTGTATCTCCCTTAGTCGCCAATTTTTTCATGTGTTGAGGGTCGATGAGTTCTCTGTGGTTGCTATGTTTTGATCATCTTTTGTCACTATGAATTCTCATTGGTCATTTGCTTTTCCTGGACAAGTGTGGTCGATGGTTTTTCTTGGTGGGGTCACGATAGTTTCATGGATAGTAAGGTGCTTTCATGGGCTAAGAAGAGGCCAACTCAGTTTCAGGGATAGTCGTCTTGAGGCTTTAAGAAGCCAATGTTTTCTTCACCTCAGTCACGACAAATGTCAGTTTTCTCTGAGGCGAGATTAGGCGTGCTGTCATAGTGGTCCCCAAGTAAGGGGAGAGTTCATAGTTTTCTACCAGTAGGAGCATGCAGTGCAAATCTATCCCAGTGATAGGACCATCTAGGCTGTAGTATGATTTGAAGACTTGTCACAAGTGTGATTAACTAGGGCATATCAGATGGGCTTGCCCCATGAAGGATGAAGAAGTGGAAAAATAGATGAGGCAGAGCCAACAAGGATCCTAGCAGCAATAGTACAATTGTGGTGGTGGTAGAGGACACTGTTAGGCATCACATACATGATCTTCTAGACTAGTTAGGAGAGGACATAGGAGACAATAGGTGATGACTAGATTCTATGCTATGAGTCTTCCGGAGGGAGTGGTCAATCCGCAGGTTGTGATAATTAGATGGAACTTTTTCATTTTAACTTATGTGCTTCTTCTTTTGTATCTATTTTGGTTGACCTAGGTGTGACAAACTCTTTTTTCACCATAGAGGTGATAACTAGTTGTAATCTGCCTAATTGTAGTAGACCTGATAGTATTCAGTTAGAAACCCCTCTTGTTGGTTCCTCTAAGTTGTGGGAGGTGTCTCCATCTTGAGTTCTTTCTTTCTAATGACACAACATTCAAGTGGATCTTATGCCACTTGACATGCATGGATTCGATGTGATCCTAGGGATGGATACCTTAGAGAAGTATAGGGTTATGTTGGAATGTAGTTCCAAGGTGGTGACATTCTGTGATGGAGATATTTTGTGGATCTCTCAAGGAGATATAAAGATTCTTCCCACATGTTTGATGTCAGCTATGATAATGGAGAGGTTGATGAGAGAAGGGTGTGAGGCCTTCTAGTCACATGTAGTGGATACCAAGAGGAGAATTACTAGTATTCAGGAGGTGTCAATAGTGAGAGAGTTTGAGGATGTCTTTCCCAAAGAGTTTTCTAATGTTCGCCCTCATAGAGAGATTAATTTTGAGATCAATCTTGTTCCTAAAACACAACCCATAGCATAGTCACCATACAGGATGACACCAACAGAGATGCAGGAGTTGAAGAAACAGTTGCAGGAGCTATTAGAGAAGGGTTTTATCAGACCAATCACTTCCCCTTGGGGTGCTCCCATGTTTTTTGTTAATAAGAAGGATGGTTCCATGAGCTTGTGCATAGACTATCGACAATTGAAGAAGGTCACTATAAGGAACACCCATTGCCAATAATAGATGATCTGTTTGATTAGTTGAGAGGTACTACAATGTTCTTGATGATAGATCTTAGATTGGGTTACCACCAATTGAGGATCAAGGCAGATGATATACACAAGTCCACTTTTAGGACTAGGTATGGTCACTATGAGTTTGTGGTTGTGCCATTTGGGATAACCAACACGCCATCAACTTTCATGGATCTGATGAATAGGGTGTTTAGGCCGTACTTGGATAAGTTTGTGGCAGTGTTCATAGATGATATCTTGATATACTCTAGGGATAGTCAACAACTTGAGCAACACCTTCGCCAAGCTTTGATGCTGTTGAGGCAGCACCAGTTGTATGCCAAGTTTAGTGTGAGTTTTGGTTGACAGAGGTATCTTTTTTAGGTTACATCGTATCTACTAAAGGTGTTTTGTGTAAACCTTATGAAAGTACAGTCAATGCTAGAATGGGAACAAACCAAGACACTAAAGGAAGTTTGAAGTTTCCTAGGCTTGGCAAGCTACTATAGAATATTCATCATGAACTCTAGTGTTGTAGCATTACCCCTAACCAAGTTAACTATGAAAGGTGTTTGTTTTTCTAGGATGACAAGTGTCAACTTTATTTCTAGTTGTTGAAGGAGAAATGGACCAGTGCTCCAACGATACTTCTTCCAGAGCAAGGAAAATTCTACATCATCCTCTATGATGCATCAAAGAACAGTTTGGGATTCATGCTGATGCAAGATAAGATTGTGATTTCTTTTGCTTTGTGATAGCTTAAGAAACACGAGGAGAACTACCCAACACATGATTTGGATCTTGGCAGTGGTTCATGCCTTGAAGATCTGGAGACATTAACTATATGGAGAGAAGTGTTAGATCTTTACTGATCATAAGAACCTTCAATATATCTTTTCAAAGTAGGAGCTGAACATGTGGCATTACACTCTATGGTTTGTCATAAGTAGGACATGTTGACTTCACTTCACCAGATCATCGTATAGTTGGAGGTTTCTGTGTTAGAAGGCTTTCTAGCACAATTGTAGGTGACACATACCTTGATGCAATAGATCAGAGATGCACAAAAGAATGATACAGTGACCATCAACATCAGAGTTTGGTAGCAAGAACCATGATGGATTTCATGAGACAAATGATGAGACCATTTGCTTTTACAACCGGACAGTGGTTCCAGATGTTGATGGTCTAAGGAAGATGGTTCTTGAAGAATCTCATTCCTCGATGTATGTGATGCATGCTTGTAGTACCAAGATGTACCACAATATAAAGTATCTATATTGGTGTCTTGGTCTAAAGCATGATGTGGTAGAGTTCATGGCAAAGTGTCATGTTTGGTAGTAGGTCAAGGCAAAACATCAAAAGCCTACATGAAGGTTACAACCTCTGACAATACCATAGTGGAAATGGGATCATATAACTATGGAATTTGTAGTTGGTCTTCCTATAACAACCAAAGGTCATGATTCCATTTGGGTGATTGTTGACACGTTGACCAAATCATCTCACTTTCTTCCAGTCAAGACAATGTAAATAGAGGAGAAGTTGTCACAAATATATGTTGATGAGATAGTTCATCTGCATGGTATCCCAGTGACCATAGTATCTAACATGGATCCACAGTTTATGAGTTATTTTTGAGAATGTCTGCACACATCTATGGAGATACAGTTGAGGTTTAGTACAACTTTACACCCACAGATAGATGGTCAGTCTGAGAGTACCATTCATTGGAAGGCCTATTGAGAGCTTGTGTTTTGCAATTCCTTGGCAGCTGGGATGTACATCTAAGTTTGATGGAGTTTGCCTACAACAACATTTATTAAAGGAGCATTGACATGGCTGCATATGAAATGTTGTACAAGAGGTGTTGGTGCTCACCTTTTTGTTGGTATGAGATATATGAGTATCAACTTTTAGGTCTTGAGGTAGTGCAACAAACTATTGAAAAGATCAAGGTGATACAACAACAGTTGAAAGCAACTCAAAATAGACAAAATTATTATGCTGATAACTCCCGCAGACCACTTGAGTTCCAATTTGGAGACCGAGTGTATCTTAAGGTTTTCCTTTGGAAGGGTGTGTTGAGGTTTGATAAGAAGGGTACGTTGGCTACTAGGTTTATGGGACCATACCCTATCTTAGCATGTGTTGGGAAGGTGGATTACAAGTTGGAGTTACCATCAGAGTTGCACATGTTGCATGATGTCTTCCATGTCTCCATGTTGAGGATGTGTCACCCTAATATAGTGCTGAAGTTTTTGCCAATGTAGGTTGAGTTAAAGGAGGACGTATCATATGTGAAGGGTCATGTGTTGATCTTGAATAAGAGGGTTAAGAAGCTGAAGGAGAGGGATATAGTTTTAGTGAATGTTTTGTTGCATCACCATGGCATGGAGAAAGCCACGTGGGATCTAGAGGATGAGATGCGTAGGAAGTACCCATCTTTGTTTACATAGGATTTTGGGGGTGAAATACTTGTTAGAGGTTTATGATTGTAAGGCCCCTGACCTAGATTTTTGGTTGATCATGCTTTCTTAACATAATTGAATTCTTAAAACCTTATGATGTTCTTTGATATCATGAGACAAGTTTATGTGCCAAGTTTGGTCTGATTTGGATGTTGTTTGAGTTAGTTATGTGTATAGTTGCTTGTTTTAGACCTAATTGCAATTTACCCATATCTAGAATTTTATTGCAATTTGTCACATGCTTGTTGTGCCTCACATGTTTTGACATCATGTTTTATATGGTTGAGCTTTGGGGTGCCTTGTCACACCTTGGTTTGAGTGGTGACATCTCATGTGTGAGATTAAGGTTTTCATGGATGCCCTAAGTTGATGTATGACCTTGGGTATTGAACCCTACGTTTGGCTATGGCCAAGTTTTATGTGGTCCTTAGTCTTGACGATGGACAAAGTTTCTTATGAGCTATCTAGGGTTGGTGGTCGATGAGATTTTGTATCTCCCTTGGTCTCCAACTTTTTCATGTCTTGGGGGTCGATGAGTTCTCTGCGGTCACCATGTTTTGATCATCTTTGGTCGCTATGGATTCTCATTGGTTGTTTGCTTTTTTGGACAAGTGTGGTCGATGGTTTTTCTGGGCGGGGTCTCCCTAGTTTCATGGATGAGTAAGGTGCTTGAATGGGAAAGATTTCTTGGACACATGGCATGTTTAGCATGACACCTAACCCCTTTTTTTCTCCCTCCAACCCTATTCTTTATAAACCCCTCTCCTTGCATGAAAATAACCTCTCTACATGCCTAGTTCTCTCTCTCCTCCTTCCTTGGTTGCTTGGAGTTCATCCCCACTTTCTTGGTGGTGAAGGAAGAGCTCAATGTTGAAGAAGGTGGGCCGATCTTCCTTGCATGTTGTGCTAGGGTTTGGATCTACCCTTCTTGTGGCCATTTTATGCTACCTTTCTCTTCTTCTTGGTCTTGGTAAAAGATCTCCCTCTTTACCTATGTTTTCCTTACTTTTCTACCACCTTATTTCTCTTCTTGGATGAACCCATGGTGTTCCATGGTGGTGCTTGAGTTAGAACTTGAAGAGCTCTCTTTCTTTGCTTCCTTGACCTAGGTTTTTCTCTCTCTCTTAGTGGTGGATCTATCTTGGTGGTGAGGAGTGCTCAATCTAGTGTTCCTACCTTTCTTCTTCAAGCTACTTTTCCATTTGGAGTTTCTACATAATCTCTAAGGTGTATATAACTTTCTCCACTTTTATTGCTTACTTCTACTTTGCATGCACATAATCTTACCCATAAATTGTGGTTACATGTGGAAAGATAAGATAGTGTATCTAGGGATTGTGTTATCATGGTGATCTTTAGTAGGTATTCCCTCTTTGACAAACCCTAACTCTTTTTCTAGAGTTTTCTTTGGTGATGGTAGTTTAGGTCCTTTCATGCATGTGAAAATGATGGTTTTGTCTCTCTCCTATGTTGGTTGCTAATTAGAAGTTGATTTTTTCCCAAGTGATGCATGACTTTTCATATTCTTGATGATGACCAACCTGTTTTGAACCATGTGGTTGATCGAATTTGAGTCCCATGATGGTTGCCAAGTTCTCTCTGTTTCTAGGTCACTAACTTTTGGTGTGTTTGGTTGTTAATAATTGGATGCTTATGATCGCCAAGTTTTGCACCACCATTGGTCACCAAGATTTAATTATGTGGTCGTTGATGTTCTTAGAACCTCAATGGTTGTTAAGGGTGATGAAACCCTAATTCTCTTAGGTCTCCAATATTCAATGGTTGATGAAACTTTCCTGATCATTAATGATCGATGAAGGATTTGATTCATGTGGGTAGCTGATGTAGCCCTAACCCTAGCATTCTCCAAGGTCTCAAGACCCTAGTGGTTGCCGAGATGGTTAACCCTAGAGGTCAATGAAGGTGGCTAACCTTAGTGGTCTTCAAAGGGGTTCCAACCCTATATGATCGATGAAGATTTCTTCCCATGAACTCTATGTTTCCCGACTTATGATTGTTGGTTTTTTGATTGATTCTAATAGTCTTACCTTTTCTCTCGAATGAATACAAACCTAAAGTTTTAGTAAAGTGTTGTTTGGCGATGTTGATGCAGTCCTCATGAAACTAACCCTAATACAAGTAAGTGTTGATGTTACATAGTTCCTTGTGTGACAATTAAGACGATAGATTGTTTTCTCTCTCTATGTTGTTGCAACCCTAAATTGCTATTGTATGAACACCACAGTTCTTAGATAGAATATTATCGTGAGCTTATATATCACATATGTGGTGACTGTATGATGAACCTCGATGAGGCATGGAACGATGATGATGTTCTTGCAGAGAACAATGTGAATGGTCTTATGACCTTGGACATGGCTTTATGCCCTAATTGAGGTGTTACCTATGTATGATGTGATAAGGACTTGTATCCTATGATGATATGATGATGAGTATGGACTCCTGCATGGCAATGAAATAGTACCACGTGATCAACTTTATGTTTAGTACATTTTATATCTTCTAAAGTTGCAATCTACCCATGCTTTTATAGAATTCTCTTAGAGTTTGTATCTAACTTTATTGATGCAATCTTAAATCACCTACTTCGCATTAACTAATCAAGTAAAACCCTAATCATGTAGTTCTATGTGCCATAGATCCATTCTACTATCAGAATTTGTTGGATGGTGAAATGAGTATTCCTTAGGGAAACTCGGAGCACATACTATTGAGTACACTGGGTGCATGAGACTGTGTGTCCTAGACATTCCGATCCTAAGGTTTTGAGGATGGATATAGTCATACCTTGATAAGAGAATGACTGCGATCATATCTCAGATATTGGATATATGTTGTGACTGAGGATAGATGCGGTTGTACCTTAGATGTTTGGGTTGTTGAATACCCCGGTTCACTAGTGTCATGACCTATATACCAAGGGAGGACTCGGATGTTTTGCATCTAGACTTTGTATGTCACTACAAAGGACTCGTACTGACTCAGGGCGGATGAGATCATAGGAGTCTGACTCTCCTAGGTCTTGTATGACACTGATTTGACTAAGCAGTGGTCAGTTGGAGTTGAGTGGCTTACCTCAATTCCTTAGGGCTTAACAAAAGACATAAGTCAACCATGTAGTATATCTGCTTAGGCTTAAACAGGCTTCACATTGGATGTTTACCCTTGCCTTGTTTCTTAGAATGTTTATTTGTTGTATAATGCAGTAAGAGAAATCAAATCTATAGAAAGTGGTATCCTTACCTGTTTCCTTATGTACTATGCTACTCTTGTTTTATTTGTTTAGTTACTTAGCCTTCTTAACCTGTTTAAACTGATTAATATATTTAATTTTCTGTAATGAATAACCATTGGTTGAGAGTTATATCTCTGGCTGGGACATGGGTCTCATATCATGGGTGACCACATCTTTTTAGGTGGTAGTCAGCAACGTGGTCTGGATCGTTGTACTGAGGAGGAGCAACTTGGGAGAGCAGTAGAAGCAAAAGGTGGGATATTAATTGTAGAGTCCTAGAGTTGTCCATGTATTCTCAGGTTTGTGCAGGGGATGTTCAGTAGCTGACATGTATATTGACACATGGTTTGGTAGTATGCATGTGTTTGTACATGGCATGTACATGTGGAACATCTCTTTTGTATACATGTTGTGGTTGAGATCACTAAATAGATATGTAATACCTAACATGGTATGTGATGTAATATAATTTGTTGGACCTTTATGTATTGTTTCTGATTATAAAGGTGATGTTGAAATTGGTTTTAAATTTATCTACTTTTATGTTATGTAGTAAATTAGTAGTTGATTGTATGTTTTGGTTTTGAGAAATCTCGATTATCATGACGGGTGTCACAATCTAAGTACCTAGGTGTGTATTGTTGACTCAAGGTGTAAACTGAAACCCTTGTTTCAATTGATGAAACCCTTGTTTTGATGATAAATAAACTATTACACTTATTTGTGTCAATGCTTCTACTTGAGTGATTTCAGATTAGGTACAGACACACTCCAAATGCCTTTATTTGCACATCCTAACTTGGAGAAAGACAACTCAAAATCAATGCAAGTGCACTTTTGTGGAAAAAGCCTGAAATCCATTAGAATCATGTTGTAAATCACTTACAATGATTGTATGACTTGTGAATAAGCTTAGAAAAAATCAAGAGCCCGTAATTCAAATATTTAAACACTTTTATGGCACTTTAAAAAAAATCATAGGGACTTTTTTTGGCCGAGTTTCATCTAGGATAAACTTGACCGACACTTTTGATGTATCTTGGGAACTTATAGAATCGGTTGAGTTTACCCTAGGATAAACTCGAGTGACACCCTGCATAGAAAAACTAAATTTAAGCCATTGGCTGAGTTTCATCCAAGAGAAACTCGACCAACAACTCAAATTTGATTTGTCGCATAGTGATATCGATCGAGTTTCCCAAAAGTAAACTTGACCGAACACACTGTACGAAATGTTTAGGAAAAGTGTTTGTAACCATTGGAGTATTGCAAAAATAAAAAATGTATCCATTGCAACACCCCAAATGACTAGAATGTAGGGAAATACAACGTCAGATAGGTAGAAAAAACAATTTTTTTTACTGGCATATTTTCCATTAACTAGCGGAACGCGTTAATAACTATACAATGGAAAGGATAAGTTCAAAATAAAACACCTAGTCCTGGGGCAAGTCCAACGACAATCCTCATTGATGTAGATGCAAACTCTATCTTGGAGTGGTGTCTGTGCAGCTCCTAGTTGCACTGGGACTCGTCTAACTTTTCCTCCACGGATAGCAGACTCGGACGTCGTGGTCTCAATAGTTCCTCTCATCATGGACTACTGACTGACATCATCCTCCTTAGCAATAGGCAAAGGCCACCTCACCTCTAGAGAAGTCCACATAGACCAACTAGAACTCATATTGTCCGGCTAGAACAGACAGGAAGGAGTTGTCACTCATGTTGGTGTACTAGTCACCAACATGCTATCCCATGACAATGATCCTCAATTGTTTCTCTCCTATAGCTATCCCTCCCTAGTCAGGTAGGACTTGCTTGGGCTCTCTCAGTTACCACAACCAGAGAGGACAACAATTTTTAAAGCAACTAATTCTCAATTGTCTGTGTTGTGCTCTGGGAAGCCCCTAGTACCCCTCTACTTATAGTAGAGGCCAAGGTCAGGGTTCCCAATCAATTCAGGAGTAAAAGGGATAGGAAGATCTCAAATTTTCACAACAATTCTAGACAGATTGTAGCATGCGACATCCGAAATACCCATCTGGCAGCCCATACCGTTGTATTGCATGCCAGGTGGTTGTATGGCTCAGTTGAGAGGGTCATGTGATACTTTTGTAAATATGTGCATATGTCGGTGATTCAATTACTATAATGCACGTCATGAAATCAACACAAATCCCAGATGCAATCAAATTGCACCCCTCAGACAATTGTTTGGTGCATGTGAGATGGGCGTCTTGCAACTCAGGTCTTTTAGAATTCCAACCAATGCACAATACAATCACCCTGACACTACAAACGGCTGTCTCAACACTTGAATCGATCATTTGGTAGTCTGGTTAGCTGATTTGTTGTGTGAATTGGATACCTAAACACTTTAGTAATCAATCCAATCATCATTCAATATTAAACTCCTTTTCTAGATGAGTTTCTATGTGTGTGACCCTATAGGTCCCATATTACGTCGGTAGTGAATGTCCATAACAACTTATGGCATCACAAGCAATGAACGGTGTCTAGTCAGACATCATTTCTACCCAAGTAAATGGAAAGTTGGAGAACAAATTCAACCTACAATTTTTCCATGGTGCTACAATGTTTGTATATTTCTTTTGTCACTAATATCCATATTGAACTAGAGGCTTGGAGCAGTCATTCTCATCATTATTCAATCTTATTTCTTCAACTAGAGCAGACTGTCTAAGATATATGTAAACTCAATACACATATTGACTCATATGTGCATGGACACACCTTTCTCGATTTCATTAACCAAGAGGCCTTGGATATCATACTCCTGTAGGAGGGACAAATCCTATCTTTATCACTCATAATCAGTCCCCATGTGTCACATCCCAATCATCACCTTTATAACAACCCATGTTTCATGATTGCATTTGATGATGTCAAAGCATACCGAATGATATGTGATGAGTGTAGTGATTTTAGGTCTAAGAACCACAAACACCACTATCACTATAAGACGTCATTCTGACTTACCTAAGTAAGGTTTCCATGTATCACTGTTATGGTGGGTTTGTCTGATACAATGTTCTCTAATATATATATGTGTTCTTAGTTTCATATCACCATATCATGAATAATGAGATTTTGTCATCAACCAACTCACGTTCGGATCTTACGTGCCATTGCTGTCTATTTACCTTCCACAATAACAATCGATCAGGGACATAACAAGAATGCATGTACTCTTAACATCCATATGATCTTATTGTTCAGGTCCTCAACCTAAAGACATACGTCATTGAGTAATATCATTCTTTAGATATTTATTATGTTATTTCATTATCTCAAAACTGAATAAACTAAACAAATGGGAAGATTGCCTTTATTAATAATCAAACCATTTACAAGTTATTCCATTAAAATCATCATATGATTGGCTCTCTAGGCATACATACCAACAGATTCTCACTTGCAGTTAGATCCCATCATCCACAAATCTTATCTTGAGTGACCTAACATGACCATCATGCTTCTACTGCAAAAGTGCTTTAGTCAAGGGATCAACAATGTTGTTCAGTTGGTACTCTACAAATATTTACATCTCCCTATTGTACAATCTCTCGTATGAGATGATACCACCTCTGTATATGCTTTGAGCGCTGATGTGATCTAGGATGCTTAGCTTGTACAATAGCTCCATTGTTTTCACAATATAGCTCGATTGATTTGCTGATGCTTGGAATGACCCCAATTTCTGAAATGAACTTCTTGATCCATATAGACTCCTTTGCTGCATTCGATGCAACAATTTACTCAACCTCTATTGTAGAATCGACAACTGTCTCTTACTTGGAACTCTTCCATCTTACATCTCCTTTGTTTAGGCAAAACAAAAATCATGATTACAATTTGTAATCATCTTTGTCAGTATGTAAGCTTTCATTGGTGTAACTTCTTACCACCAACTCTTCCTCTCTTTTTTAGACCAAGAACTGATCCTTAGTCCTTCTCAAGTACTTGAGGATGCTCTTTACAGCTATCCAGTGAGCATCACTTAGATCTAACTGATATCTTCTCATCATGCTCAAAGCATATGAGACATCTGGACGGGTGCACAACATTACATACATGATTGATCCAATTACAGAGGCATATTGAATCAAACTCATGTGTTCCCTTTCTTCACAAGAATTGGGACATTGACTCTTAAAGATGGTCACTCCATGTAACACAGGAAGGTTTCCTCTCTTTGAGTTCTCCATGCTCAAGGGCTTTAACACTTTGTCAATGTATGTGAGTTGACATAGTCCAAGAAGCCTTCTTAATCTATCTCTATAGATCTTTATCCCCAAGATGTAGGATGTTTCTCCCAAGTCTTTCATAGAGAATGTATTTCCATGCCATGTATTTATATTTTGTAAAGTAGGGATGTCATAGACCATCAGTAGTATGTCATCTACATACAATATGAAGAATACTACCATGCTCCCACTATCCTTCTTATACGCACAAGGTTCATCTTCATTTTGAACAAAGCCAGACTCTTTGACCATCTCATCAAAACAAAGATTCAAGCTCCAAGATGCTTGCTTCAATCCATAGATTGAACTTTGTAGCCACAAACTTTATTTACTAGCTTTGGATTTATAATACCCTCAGGTTGTATCATATACACATCCTGAAGAAGATTGCCCTTAAGGAATACAGTTTTAACACCCATCTATCAAATCTCATAGTCGTGATAAGCTACAATAGCAAGCATGATCCTGATGGACTTAACCATGGCCGCTAGAGAAAAGGTTTCATCACAATCAACACCTTGAAATTTTCTAAAACCCTTTACAACCAATTTGCCCTTATAGGTTTGTACTTAACCATCCATGTTGGTCTTCTTCTTGAAGACCCACTTGCACACTATGGGTTTTACCCCTTCAGGTGGATCCATTAAAGTCCATACTTTGTTGGTATATAAGGATTCCATCTCAGATCTCATAGCTTCAAGCCATTTCTTAGACTCTGGTCCCTCTATAACATCTTTATAGGTTATTAGCTCATCATCTATGACCAATTCATTGCCTTACTAAATCACAAGATATCCAAATCTTTTAGGCTCAAGGAGTGTCCTATTAGATCTATGAGGTTTCTGTGTTACTTGAGGAATTTGAGATTCTACAACACCTTGTGAATCTCCTTGTTCCTCATGTACCTCCTCAGGTTCAATGTTTTGTTGTTGGTCTCAAACCTCTTTGAGTTCTACTTTCCACCCACTGATTCCTTTGGAAATAAATTCTTTTTCAAGAAATACAATATTTCTGGTAACAACTATTTTGTTGTTTGGGTTGTATAAGTAGTATCCCCTTGTTTCATTGGGATATCCAAAAAATATCATTTATTAGACTTAGGGTCAAGATTTTTAAGAAACATTTTCTGAACATAAGTTTGGCATTCCCAAATCTTCATAAAAGACACATTGGGATGTTTCCCATGCCATATCTCATATGGTGTATTTTGAACCATCTTAGATGGTACTCAATTTAGTGTGAATGTGGCGGTTTCAAGAGCATACCCCCAGAAGGAAGTTGGAAGAGGAGAGATGTCGTGCTTGGGTGCCCACGTATCGGGTGATACCGATTGGCAGTGAATCGGGGGCGCCGCGCAGAGTAGTTCAGAAGGAGATCTGGGAGCTTCGGTATTGGGTGCGTGTATCGGGCGGTAGATGATACGTTCTAGGAGGCCGATACACAAGGAAGATAGCGTCGAGTTGGTGGGAGAGAGATGCCGTGCTTGGGTGCCCACGTATCGGGCGATACCGATCGGTAGTGAATCGGGGGCACCGCGCAGAGGGCGATAACATCCGGCTGGGTTTTCGGGCGTCGTTGCTGGTAGTGGGAAGCAGGTGCTGCCAGTAGGCTCGGTATCGGGCGAGGGAGACAGACTTTGATCATCCTGAGTCGGGCGATTGGCAGGGTAGCTACTCGATGGAGCGCTGGTCGCAGGGAGCCGCGTATCGGGCGGTAAGCGTCCAGGGTCGGGCGAGGCGGACCGCTGGGGAGCGCTGAGGTGATCGGAGGGGATTCCTTGGTCATGCGTGCCGTTGGGCGGTGCCACCGCCATCCTCTCTGGATAGGCTCTCCGCCTTCCGGAGGCCCCGGCTGGGCATCCTGCCTACCGGGGGCCACCCCCTTTATTCGTTGGTGAGCCCTGGAGAGGAATATGTTGCCTTCGCCGTTGCTACGAAGGGTGACGAGACAGAGTTTGAGGGGTGCGACTGCGCAAAAGGCTGTTGCGGAGAGGAGGAGTTACATGTTGGCGACTTCCATCCCAATGGAGGAAGTGCTACCGGACGTGAGGATGGTGCTGGGCAACCTTGAAGACGGAGGAAATATCAACCCGTCGCCACCTAGGGTTGCAATTGAGAATGGGCAGATTCATGGGAGATCGAGCGATACCCCTACGGTTTCTACTGAGGAACCTAGGGTTTCGACTGAGGAAGCACACGACGGAGGGGGAGTTGCTCTTTCTGAACATATATAGGGGGAGAATCCTGTGCCGAACATAGAGAGTAGCATGACGCAGCAGTAGCCTGGGCCATCGGAGCCGTCGAACGTGCAACCAGAACAGGGTGGTCCAGCGTCGTCTCCAGATGGGGGTGACCACACAGTAACGATGAATACTTCACAGATGGAGATACCGCATAGAGAATCGCTGAGGGAGTCAGATTGTCAGGGTGCGACGAGGACGGATGGGCTTCCTTCAGGGTCCCTTCCCCCTCCGCCGGCTAAGGAGACAATGGTGCAACAACTGAGAAAGACACCACTGTTCGGGATCCCACATGATACCTGCTTCCGATGCATGGGGAAAGGACACTGGCAGGCACAGTGCAAAGGCTTCAAGGTCTTCTATCTTTGCAGGCAGCCGAGACATGTAGCGGCAAGATGTAGACAGAGACCATTGCAGAGAACGCAGTCACAGAGACCTCCTAATATCCAATCTAGGGTTCTGTTCCCCCCGCTGCCCATGGGGATCCCGGCTCGGGGCGTGCCACAACATGTGCCCAGGAGGATTGCGGTGGACATTAGACTGGATACTGATATGAGGAAGATGAAGCTGGATGCACTTATGAGAGCTGTCGAGGTCTCCTGGCCCAGTGAGGCCTCGTGGGCGGAGATGTTTGTGTTCCCGAAAGGATTATGGCCCAGTGCTTCCGACCTATACAGGTTTGCAGTAAGGAAAGCTATTGTGTTCTTTTCTTGTGCGAATGAGGCACGAGATATGGTCGAGAAGGGAGTACCGGCTGACTGTAGACACAAGCTCACGCTCAGGCACATGCAAGATGGAGAACAACACCAATGTAAAGAACGCTTCTAGTTCTGGCTATCAGGCATGCCCTTAGTATGCAGAGATGATGACTCCATGACCGCTCTTATTAGCCTGTTTGGGAAGCTCATACATATATCTGACTGGTAGAGAGAAGCCGATGATGTTTTAGGCCTGTTCATCTTGGTCGAAGCTTTCAGTAATGATGTGCCTCAGTTTATTTCAGTTACCTATGGTCATAGAAGAACGGATGTTCAACTCTTTATGATAGCGAGAGGGCTGATTGGTACAAACTCCTGTAACATGACTGAGGTTGGTATAGAATCCGATATTCCTCGTGATGCACTTACTATCCGAGAGAAGGCTCCCGAACCTCTTACACTGGTGGCTTTCCCGTCTGAAGAGATGCCAAGAGATCCGTCACTGACTAGGAAGCAGCAGATGAGACCGGTTCAATCATCGAGAAGAATGATAGTGGGTGAAGATGGATGCAAAAGGCATCTACCGCAGATGAGACTAGAGGACTTCTTTGATAGAAATGTTGAACAATTTTCTGTACGAGGCAGACATAGTAGGGTCAGTGGTAGACCAGCCTCCAGGCGAGAAGAACAACGTCCTTTCAGGCACAGATCAGTGGAGAGAAGGGATTCCTACAGAAGAAGACCACCCGTGGGTGACGATGATTTTTTTGAAGATTTCTATGACGGTGATGAGTGGGGATATAGCAGCTGAGCTGGCCTTGGTTGGGGGTGCACTCTTGATGTAGCGGTACAACTGTGATCTTAATGGATTGCAAATCTATCTTTTGGAACATTAGAGGAGCAGCGAATAACCCTACTAGAAGAGTCTTGAGTAGACTTTGTAGCCGATACAGACCTGGGATTGTCTGCCTCTTTGAACCTTTCCTTCATGCGAATCTTGCAGTGGAGCTGTTAGATGTCGTCCGATTGGATTGGGCGATAGACAATGTTGATGAGGGAGGTAAAATATGGTTCTATGCGGAGGCGAATTTGAATCCGATGGTCCTCAGGAAGCATAAGCAGCATGTTACTATCAAACTCGAGCAGGGAAATGGAACGACATTCTTTGTCACTGCTGTATACGCAAGCTGCGACTGTAATGATCGTAAAGAATTGTGGAATGAGATCCTCTCTTTGTCTGGAGTTATTGGTGATGATAGGTGGTTGATAGCTGGTGACTTCAACGTGATCAGAAATCCACAAGAGAAGAGAGGTGGTGACCCTCCAAGATTCCAGGATGTGTTCGATTTTAATGCCCTTATCGCTGATGCTCGCCTCAATGAGGTTCCCTTTGAAGGCAACAGGTTCACCTGGGTGAACAAGCAAATCCTCACTCTGACTATTTGGGAGCGACTTGATCGAGCTTTCTTGAATGATGCTTGGCTAGCTGATAGACCTTGTTTCTGATCTCTGCACCTTACTAGATCTAGAGTATCAGATCACTGCCTGATTCTCACGATTCCTAGGAATGGTGATGATAATAGAAAGAGTAGAAAGTACTTCACGTTCCATTCAAGCTGGTTAAAACATGATGATTGCTTGAGGATAATTGAACAAGCGTGGGACACTCATGTGGTTGGGCACCCTTCCTATATTTTCTACTGCAAGATGAAGAGAGTTAGAGCTACCTTGAAGAAGTGGAGTAGAGAAGTTCTCGGTGATGCTAGTTAGAAAATTAAAGATCTGGAGGATATTATCTCCACTACTCAGATTGCCTTCGATGAAAATCCCACGGCTGTGAATGAGGCGAACCTGAGGATTGCGGAATTGGAGCTTCAACACTTGAGGGATTTGGAGGAAGCCAATTGGAAAGAAAAGGCTAGGATTAGCTGGTTGCATGAAGGGGAAAGAAGTACTCCTTTTTACCACGCGGTGGTGAAGTCTAGACGTCGTCATAGAAGAATCAGTTCTCTATCTTTTCCCGATGGATCGGTGGTGTCTGATCTAGAGAAGATGGCGTGGGAGGCAGCTGACCACTTTGAGAAGTTTTTCAATGAAGAGGTGCATACTGATGACACGATGCTTGATGGGATGCTAGAAGATATCCCGACTATTTGTTCGGATGAAGACAGCCTCAGTATATCGGTGGTTCCTAGCATGGACGAGATTGTTATGACGATCAAAGAAATGGACTCATCAACAGCCCCGGGTCCTGATGGTTTTACCCTCCTGTTTTATAAAGAAGCATGGACTGTTATTGGAGCAGATTTTCTGGCCATGGCTGAAGCTTTTTTCAGAGGTCAGATCTGCCATAGGGCCCTTTTCTATTGCCGCATTCTTATGATTCCTAAATGTGATAATCCCAAACAGCTCCCTTCTGATTTCCGTCCGATTTCCATTGAAAATTTGGCCCTCCGGATCCTTGCAAGAACACTGAATAACAGGCTGGCGCCCTTGATGCCCTCTCTTATTTCTAAATCTCAAGGTGCGTTTCTGAAAGGTACCGATATCACACATCATATCCGGCTTGCCAAGGAGCTCATGCACAATATCAATCAAAGCCAGGCGGCTCCAAATGTGATGATAAAGATTGATATGTCTAGGGCGTATGACAGGGTTTATTGGAAGGTGCTCAGGAGAATACTTCTTGCTTTTGGTCTGCTTCCAGAGGTTGTAGAGCTTTGTCTCACTTTTTTCGTACACTCATGGGTTACAGTCACCATTGGGGAACACACGGCAGGTTTCTTTCCGATCGCTAGAGGTCTCAAGCAAGGAAATGCTATCTCCCCGTTCTTGTTTATAATCTTTGAAGAAGTCCTCTGTCAGAGTTTTTGTAGATTGGCATACGCACACTCTATATCCAAATTCAAGACGAGAGGACCTGCGGTGGCACCTCTTATGCTCCTTTACGCTGATGACCTTCTGGTTCTCTTTGAAGCCGACAACAAATCAATTCAGGAGGTTTTGAACACGCTTGACACATATGAGAAAGCAACTGGTCAGAGGGTGAACCGTAACAAGTCGGTCTGCGTTACAGGGGGATCGAGCATTTCTCGGTCACATGAGATAGCTATGAAGTTTGGGATTGAACATGCGGCCAACTCTTTCTTATACTTGGGGATACCGATATATAAAGGGAGACACAAGCTAGCTGATTATGAATTCCTTATCAAGAAGATTAATTCCAAGATTGCGTCATGGAAGGCCAGATTGTTATCCTTTGCTGGACAGCGCTTGTTGATAGCACATGTCCTCTCTTCGGTTACGATTCATGCAGCGGCAGCAGTTGGGTTACCAGCTGGTATCATATCTCGGATTGAGAATAAGATATCTTCATTTCTATGGGCTGGCAGAGATGAGATACGCAGGAAAGCTTGGCTTGGATGGCATCGTGTGGCAACGCCGTTTGATAAGGGTGGTCTTGGTCTTCCACAGCTACAAAATATAAATGAAGCCTTTGCTGCCAAAGCTTGCTGGGAAATACTATCCAAAAACTCCCTCTGGGCGGAGTTCTGTAGGGTGAAGTATTCGAATCATGCCCCTGGTCGTTCGGCCTGGTATCCTGGACACTTGAAACTGAGCTGCACACCTTCCCCTTTCTGGAAAAAAGTATGGACCACCTTCCCAAAAATTTATAGGCATTGCAAGTGGGCGATTGGGAGAGGTGATATTTCTTTTTGGGATGACTGGTGGTGCGACGAGAGGATCGCAGACCATGCTATTTATGCAAGTGATAAAAGACACCCCTTCCTTGTTAAGGATTTTTGGATTGAAGACCATGGATGGGATTGGAGTTTCCTGAGCCATGTGATTGACGGCAATGGGATGGACCTCATCAAACAGGAGGATGTGTGGATATCGGATATGGATGACCAGTTGATCTGGGATGTGGAGGAGAATGGCAGATTCTCTATGAAATCGGCTAAAGTGATGCTGCGGACCGTGCAACAGGAAGGTCCTGATGATCTGGGCAAGGTTTGGAGGATGGATTCCCCAAAGGCCAGCGCTCTCATATGGAAGATTGCCAGGGCAGCCATTCCGACTAATGATAATGTGCACATCAAATGTCGTATACCACTTGCGTTGAGGTGCAACTGTTGTGATGAGCCGAAGGAGGAAGACATGAAGCACTTGTTCTTCCAAGGATAGCTCGCGAGGTTCTTTTGGAACAAGTTTGGCGTGATGATGGATAAGGAACCACCTTCTGATGTTCAGTCCCTGATTACCCTATGTGTGGACAGTCTCTCTAAAGAGGTTACTGATTGGGTTGCCGGATTCATGGCTGGTCATATCCTAGTATCTATATGGAGAATGAGATGTTCATCTCGGTATGCTGATAATAAGAGAAGTGTGGAGCATGAATGGAACAATCTTATAGACCATGTGAACCAGATGATTAAAAGAAAAACTTTCCCTCTTACATCTAACCCATCCCTTCTCTCCAGAATGACGGTGGCAAGCATCAACAAGCCTAGGTTTAAGATGAGGAAGGTTCGGCTCATCAGGTGGACGAATCTGGACATGTTCAATCTCAAGCTAAATGTGACGATTGGCACTGACTTGGACGAGGATGGCAACAAAAGAAGGTGGGCAGCAGGTATAGTCCGGAATCACAATGTAGATATTTGTTTGATATTCCGCACTTGGCTCAAAAAGGAAGACTACAAGATGGCATACATTCAAGCGTGCATCATCGGGCTAAAGTTGGCTGGAGATCATATGCTTCATATTTCTTCTATGGAAGTGGATGATATAAAAATTTATAACTTGCTCTAGAATAATGCTTCCGTGCCATGGAGGGCTAGAACGTATGTGCAACAACTTAGAGAGGAGCTGGATATGGCTAGCATATCGGGCGGATATGTACACAAGTTGATCAACTCCATACCGCGAGAGATTGGCAAGCTTGGATGTGGATCTTCCAATCTGGTTGTTACTACGGATTTGAATAGGATTCCTAATAGAATTCGTGGTATGGCTAGATTGGAAAAAAGGAAGATTCCCTACATTGTAGTCGAGAGTGAGGTGATTGAGGTTTGACTTTGGTTGGTCCTGTTTTGTTTAGTTGTTTCTAGTGGTTTTTTTGGGAAGATACCCGAGTTATAAGAGCGGGAGTTGTATTATCTTTTGCTGATTTTAGCCCACCAGAGGGGTGTGGGATGAATAAGAGCGACCTCTGGCTTAATTAAAAAAAATATAAAAAAAAGGAAGTTGGAAGATTAGCAAAAATCATCATTGATCGCACCATATCTGGTAATGTGTGATTCCTTGTTTTTGACATACCATTTTCCTAACATAAGCTTTACATCCCCAAATCTTCATAAAAGACACATTAGGATGTTTCCCATGCCATATGTCATATGGTGTATTTTGAACCATCTTAGATGGCACTCAGTTTAGTGTAAACACAGAGGTTTCAAGAGCATAACTGCAGAAGGAAGTTGGAAGATCAACAAAACTCATTATTGATCGCACCATATATGGTAATGTGTGATTCCTTGTTTCTAATACACCATTATGCTGTGGTGTTCCAGGTGGAGTTTATTGTGATACAATACAAGGGCTCTCAGAAGATCCTCAAACACTTGGCTTAAGTATTCTCCACCTCAATCAGATCAAAGTTCCTTAATACTTTTGCCAAGCTGGTTATGTACTTCATTCAGAAACCATCTAAACTTTTCAAGAGTTTCTGACTTATGTTTATTCAAGTAAACATAACCATACCTATTGAAATAATCAGTGAAGGTAATGAAGTACTGATAACCACCTCTAGAATTTGCTCTAAAAGGCCCACATACATCAATATGTATGAGTCCTAATAGATTACTAGCTCTCTCACTACTGCCATTGAATGGAGTCTTGGTCATCTTGCCCAAGAAACAAGATTCACATGTCTCTATTGATTCAAAATCAAAAGATTCCAGATAACCATCTTTATGGAGCCTGGATATGCATTTTGAAAAACACTAGAGGGGGGGTGAATAGAGTTTTTAAATAATTTTAACAATTTATTGAACTCAAACAACCACAATTGAAATTGGAAGAAGGAGACAGGTGTTTAGAGTGGTTCCAACTTTAGCAAATACTAAAGTTGTCAGTCCACTACCCGGTTGCTTACCCAACCGGGATTTTGAAAGTATTTATTTTATTACTTTCTCAAGGATTTATACAAAATACAATACTTTCCTTTTCACCCTTTGAACAACCTTCACTTGAAGTAGGTGCACCAACTTTGAGGTAGCCTTCTTGAAGTAACTCCAAGCTCCCCCTTAAAGTAGCCTTCCTCTCTAGAAGTAACCTCCCGTTGCACCAGCCTTCTGAAGTAGCTCAAAGTCACCTTCTTCACCAAGAAGATCTTCACCCTCTCCAATCAGCAGCCTCCAACCTAGGAGTAGCAAGGAGAGTACAAACGGTAATAGAGAACAAGAAAGAAAAAGGAAATTACAACTTATCCTTTGTAGCCCAAGGCTTGATTTGCCTAGATCAAGCGTATAGATCTCCTAACCAAGTGTATGGACTTGTGATTGCAGTGGGTAGGAGATACTAGCCTATAGGACACGAATTTTGAGCTAAGGAAGGAAATGGCCAATTGTCACAATGCTCAAATTGCTCACAAACAGATTGCTCAAGGTATGCTCAAGGATTTCTCAAGTGTAGCAAGTGTATTTGAGTGTCCTATGGCTTGTCCTATTTATAGGAATGGCCTAAGGATGCTTAAGGACGTTCTAGACAACTTCTAGGGGTTTCTAAGTGCTTAACTAGCCGTTAGGTACAAGTTTGTTGCTTTAATAACGGCTAATTTAATTATAACTGCAGTTGCTGTCAGAGACCATCTCGGTCGAGGAATGGTCGACCGAGATACCTATTCGGTCAAACTTTTGTCGACCGACAGGCTCTCTGGAACAAGTGTTTTGTAACGTTTATCTCCAACTGCCAACTACCTTGTCAGTTGTGTCTAACGGCTACTTTGGATCTTTCTCGGTCGAGAAGATTGTCGACCGAGAGGGTCTCGGTCGAGGAGTTTGTCGATCGAGATTGATCCTGTTTCAATGTTTCAATTTAGGCACTAATTATATGTATGAGTGTGCATATGTGATCCTATTTGAAGGGGATGACTTATCTAAATGTGGTGTTTAGCTAGGGAGAATCTAACGCTTGATTTACATGCAATCTAAGTACTTGTACATTATATATTTGTACAAGTTTTTACAAAGCGATTACATTGCATGAAAACATGAACATGTAAGCATATGGATTTCCCTAGTTTCTTTGTCATCCACCTTAATCCTGCACACTCAAGTAGCTCGTTAGATCAATAAGAATGAAATGTTTGTCATAATCAAAACAAAGGGATTTATAGATGTCCATTTAGCCAACAATCTCCCCCTTTTTGAAGATGACAAACATTTCCAAAATATAAATGAAGGAAATATAAAACATATGAGTTTCATACCTTTAGATTACCTTTTGTAGCTTTTCCTCTTGTTTATAAAATGTGTGCTTATTATTCCCTTTGAATTATGGAACATGAAATCCAATTCACTAGGGAATATAGCAACTTTCAATGTAAAGCCAAGAGTTTATTTATGAAACTCATTGATTGAGTTTTTCATAATTACTAAGTTTTAGTTTTATATTTATTTCTCCCCCTTTGTCATTTCAAAAAGATATCCGTTAGAAATAAAAACTCCCCCTTAATTGGATGTCCCATCAAATTTAATGAAAAAGATGTCCATTAAAAGCCAAAATATCATGATGCAAGTAAGAGTTTTTGTTTAAGTAGCACAAATATCAAAGAAAACATCTTCCAAAGGAGTGATAAGCAGTTGCTTTCTAATTTTGTTAAATTGATCTAGTGGAAGCGGTTTTGTAAAAATATCAGCCAATTGATCTTCCGTATCAACATGATGAAGGGAAACATGATTCTTGGAGATATGATCCCTTAAAAAGTGATGACGGATTTCAATATGTTTAGCTCGGCTGTGTAAAATAGGATTGTGTGCTAAATTTATAGCGCTTGTGTTGTCACAAAAAATAGGCATAGAAGAAAGAGTAAAACCATAATCGTTTAACACTTGTTGCATATAAAGCACTTGAGCACAACAAGACCCGGCTGCCATATATTCAGCTTCAGTTGTAGATAGGGCAACTGTATTTTGTTTCTTGCTAAACCAAGATACTAAGGCTCTCCCTAATAAGAAACAACCACCACTAGTACTCTTGCGATCAAGTCGACAACCAGCATAATCTGCATCAGTATAAGCTTTAAAATCCAAGGATTGTCCTTTTGGATACCATAAACCAAAGCAAGTAGTGCCGGCTAGGTAACGAAGAATTTGTTTAACTGCTAGAAAATGAGAGTGCATAGGTTGTGATTGAAATCGAGCACAAAGACCAACAGGAAACATAATGTCCGGTCTAGAAGCAGTTAAGTAAAGCAAACTACCAATCATGGCTCTATATAAGGAATCATCAATAGGTTCCCCATTTTCATCCTTATCAATTTTAAGAGAAGTAGCCATAGGAGTAGTAGCATGTTTGCACTGATCCATCCCAAAACGTTTTAAGAGTTCTTTAGTATATTTTTCTTGGCTTATGAATATTCCAGCAGGTGTTTGCTTAATTTGAAAACCAAGAAAGAAAGTCAGTTCACCCATGAGGCTCATTTCAAATTCTTTTTGCATAATGTCACTGAATTGTGTGCACAATGAGCCATTAGAAGCTCCAAAAATAATGTCATCAACATATATTTGCACAACTAGGAAATCAGATGTATATGTTTTGTAAAATAAAGTAGAATCTGAATTTCCAATAGAAAAACCATTATCAAAAAGATATGTCTTGAGCCTTTCATACCAATTTCTAGGTGCTTGTTTTAAACCATAAAGTGCTTTCTTAAGTTTATAAACATAGTCACCTTTTTCCAGTATTTCAAAACCAGGTGGTTGGGCAACATATACTTCTTCTTGAATGATGCCATTTAGAAATGCACTTTTTACATCCATTTGGTAGAGTTTGATGTTTTTATGTGCAGCAATAGCTAGTAACATTCTAATAGCTTCAAGTCTAGCTACCGGTGCATACGTTTCATCAAAATCTATTCCTTCTTGTTGATTATATCCTTGTGCTACTAACCGAGCTTTATTCCTTATTACTTCTCCTGCCTCATTTAGCTTGTTCCTAAAAACCCATTTAGTTCCTATTATGGTTTTATCTTGTGGTTTAGGAACTAAATTCCATACATCATTTTTAGTGTATTGATTCAATTCTTCTTGCATGGCTATTATCCAATAATCATCTTTAAGAGCTTCAGATTTCTTTTTAGGTTCAATGATAGAAACAAAAGCCATGTTTGCAACATCTTTGAAGGAAGACCGAGTTTTAACTTTATCATTAGGATCTCCAATAATTAGTTCTTGAGGATGATCTTTAATAAGCCTAGGTGTAGGTTGTGGTTCAGCTTGGTGATTATTTGTAGTACCTTTCTCACTAGCATTTGGTATGTTTAAATTTTCGAATTGATTAGTGAGATCTATGATTTCTAGATTTTCAGATTTGGATTCTTCATGAAAAGAAACATGAATAGATTCCTCAACTTTTCTATATATAGTGTTATATACTCTAAAAGCTTTGATAGAAGTGGAATATCCCAAAAAGAATGCTTTGTGTGATTTTGAGTCAAACTTATCTCTATCATCTTTGGTATTTAAAATATAGCATGTAGAGCCAAAAGTATGAAAATAGTCAACTCTAGGTTTCTTAGAATGTATTATTTCATATGGAGTTTTCTTTAAATGAGAGTGAACAGTTACTCTATTTAACACATAGCATGCAGTGTTTACAGCTTCAGCCCAAAAGGTTTTGGGTGTGTTGTGTTCAAGCATCATAGTTCTAGCCATTTCTTGTAGTGATCGATTTTTCCTTTCAACTATACCATTTTGTTGTGGGGTGCATGGAGCATAAAAGTTATGAGTGTACCCTTGAGATGTACAAAATTCTTCAAATGTATGATTTTCAAATTCTCCACCATGATCACTTCTAATGGTACATATTTTGCTTTGTAATAGATTTTCAATCTTGGAACAAAATTGTATAAAAACATGAATAGTATCATCTTTAGTTGCAATAAAGTGTACCCATGTGTATCTACTATAATCATCAACAGTAACAAAACAGTATCTTTTACCACCAATAGATTGTGTCCTCATGGGTCCAAATAAATCCATATGAATTAATTCTAAGGACCTACTGGTGCTAAGTACATGTTTTGGTTTAAAAGAGGTTTTGGTTTGCTTTCCCATTGTGCATGGTTCACAGTTTTCAACTTGATCAAAAGATAAAGTAGGCAATCCACAAACAAGATCATATTTTACTAACTTTTTAATAACATGTGAACTAGCATGTCCTAGCTTTTTATGCAATAGTTGTAAGGTATTTTCATTTGCAAGCAAGCATTTTCCCACTACTGATTTCATAGAGTTAGGTTTTAGGATATAAATATTTCCAACTCTATTTCCTTCATAAACAACATTTGTAGTGTTTTCTATCAATAACTTGCAGCAAGTTTTGTTAAATAACACATCATAACCACTATCACATAATTAACTAACACTTATCAAATTGTGGTGCAAACCATCAACGAGTAGAACATTCTTTATTTCGAGGTTTGTACCAACATTACCTATTCCAACGATTTTGCCCTTACCATTGTCTCCAAAAGTGACTGTTCCACTTTTCTTTTCTTCAAAGGTTTGAAATGCATCCTTGTTCCCGGTCATATGTTTGGAACATCCACTGTCAACCACCCATTCCTCCATTAAAGTGTAGATTTTGGTACCCATGTGATGGTCCGATATGGTTAGAATCATTTAAGTACAGATTTGTATAAGAGTTCTGAATCAGAAATCCAGTCGGTCGACAATTGTTCGACCGACATCTGTCTCGGTCGACTAATTGTCGATCGAGAAGATTACTGTATTACAAACAAAGAAACACAGAAATTTAGCTCGGTTGACCAATTTTCGACCGAAATAATTGCTGTAAATTTTGATATGTCACAGACATTCGGTCGGTCGACAATACTTCGACCGATTAATGGCTCGGTCGACAATACTTCGACCGACTAAGTTTCTGTTTCAGTACAACAATGCAGAAAATTAACAATATGCATGAAATCTTTTGTTTAGTTGAGATAAGACAATATAAATAGCAAGATAGAGCGTTTGGTCATATCTCAACTAAATTCCATTTGACTCTGCTGAGTTTGAGGTTTTGGGACCCAAACTAATTCGGAATCCTTAGTTTTATAAGGGCATGAAAAGGAATAGTGTCCAAGACGTAAACAAAAATGGCAAGTAATAGAATCAACTTCATTTCTCTTTATAGCCATTGTGTTCTTGGGTACAAACATAGTTTGAGTTCTTTTGGGTTGATTTTTCTTTGGAGCATATCCCAAACCTTTTCGTCCGTTGAAAACAGTACCAATGCTTAGAATGTTATCAAGTATATCTTTTCTTCTTAACTCATAAAGTTCTCTTTGCAGCTGAGCAATATCATTCATTTTCTTGTGTAGATCATTTCTTGCTTGATCTAAATCAGATAACAATGAATCTCTTTCTTTTATAACATTATCATAGTCTACATGGTTACACAAAATAGGTTGAGTCTGAAAATCTTTTAGTTTAGCTAACAAGTCAGTCTTTTCTTTAGAAAGAAGATCAACATTTGTTTCTAAAGTGAGTATCTTTCTAGTGCAATCATCTAAAGATGTTTTTAAAGACAAATTCTCAAGATCAATGTTATTCTTTTCAGAAGAAAGATTATCTAATTTAGCAATTTGCTCATCATTTGATTTGATAACCTTCTTTAGTTTCTTCTTGACATCAACATACTTATCATGAATTTCTTGTAGACTAGTAACTAACTCTTCTTTAGGAAGATCAAGTAGGCTTACCTCTTGAGAGTCTTCATCATCTTCTCTTGCCATTAGACAATCCACCGTTTCTTCTCTGCTTTCACTGTCACTTGACTCGTCCCATGCAACTTTATAGGCTTTTTCTCCCTTCTTCTTGTGTGAGATTTTCTTTCCTTTCTTTGCTTTAGGACATTCATTTTTATAATGCCCTTTCTTCCCACATTCAAAGCACCTAGGAGGGGTAGAAGAAGAACTGGAAATTTTGTTAGATTTAAATCTTTTGTATTTCTTACCATTGACTATCAAGGCTTCTTCTCCTTCTTCTTCACTTGACTCCTCACTTTCTTGTGTGACGACCTTTGAAGCTTTTAGAGCCACATCCTTCTTTTTTCCTTGCTGAAGTTCACGTGCTCTTCTTTCTTCTTCTTCTATAGTTGCTTCATGAGCTTCTAAGTTGCCAATAAGTTGCTCCATTTTCAGTCGAGTGAGGTCGTTTGCTTCTTCAATGGCTGTCACCTTTGGCTTATATTTTGGAGGAAGTGAACAAAGGATCTTTGATACCTGATCTTCTTCAAGGACATGGTTTCCTAGGGCACTTAAACCATTAACAATAGTAGAAAATTTTGCAAACATTTCACAAATTGATTCATCAGGATCCATACGAAAGTGTTCAAACTTTTGTTTAAACATGCTAATTTTGGAATTTTTGACTTGGACTGTACCTTCATAGGTTATGGATAGTCTATGCCAAATATCATAGGTTGTGTCACAATTAGATATTCTATTAAATTCTCCTACTGATATAGAACAATATAAAATGCTTACAGCTTTTGCATTCATTTGAGCTAGCTTTACCGTATTTGCATCCCATTCTGCAAATTGATTTTGAGGGAGCTCATATGGGGTTGACACCATTCTCCATAAGTCCCAATTGATGCCTTGGAAGTAGAAATGCATCCTTCTCTTCCAATATTGGTAGTTTGTTCCATCAAACGCTGGCGGCCTAGCAACAAGTGTCCCTTCGAGGTTAAGGTTGTTGAGCACTCCATCACCCATTTCTTCAAGACCTTGTTAGGGTTCCTTGAAGCCTACTCTGATACCAATTGAAAAACACTAGAGGGGGGGGGTGAATAGAGTTTTTAAATAATTTTAACAATTTATTGAACTCAAACAACCACAATTGAAATTGGAAGAAGGAGACAGGTGTTTAGAGTGGTTCCAACTTTAGCAAATACTAAAGTTGTCAGTCCACTACCTGGTTGCTTACCCAACCGGGATTTTGAAAGTATTTATTTTATTACCTTCTCAAGGATTTATAAAAAATACAATACTTTCCTTTACACCCTTTGAACAGCCTTCACTTGAAGTAGGTGCACCAACTTTGAGGTAGCCTTCTTGAAGTAACTCCAAGCTCCCACTTGAAGTAGCCTTCCTCTCTAGAAGTAACCTCCCGTTGCACCAGCCTTCTGAAGTAGCTCAAAGTCACCTTCTTCACCAAGAAGATCTTCACCCTCTCCAATCAGCAGCCTCCAACCTAGTAGTAGCAAGGAGAGTATAAACGGTAATAGAGAATAAGAAAGAAAAAGGAAATTACAACTTATCCTTTGTAGCCCAAGGCTTGATTTGCCTAGATCAAGCGTATAGATCTCCTAACCAAGTGTATAGACTTGTGATTGCAGTGGGTAGGAGATACTAGCCTATAGGACATGAATTTTGAGCTAAGGAAGGAAATGGCCAATTGTCACAATGCTTAAATTGCTCACAAACAGATTGCTCAAAGTATGCTCAAGGATTTCTCAAGTGTAGCAAGTGTATTTGAGTGTCCTATGGCTTGTCCTATTTATAGGAATGGCCTAAGGATGCTTAAGGACGTTCTAGACAACTTCTAGGGGTTTCTAAGTGCTTAACTAGCCGTTAGGTACAAGTTTGTTGCTTTAATAACGGCTAATTTATTTAATTCTGCAGTTGCTGTCAGAGACCATCTCGGTCGAGGAATGGTCGACCGAGATACCTATTCGGTCGAACTTTTATCGACCGACAGGCTCTCTGGAACAAGTGTTTTGCAACGTTTATCTCCAACTGCCAACTACCTTGTCAGTTGTGTCTAACGGCTACTTTGGATCTTTTTCGGGCGAGAAGATTGTCGACCGAGAGTGTCTCGGTCGAGGAGTTTGTCGACCGAGATTGATCCTGTTTCAATGTTTCAATTTAGGCACTAATTATATGTATGCGTGTGCATATGTGATCCTATTTGAAGGGGATGACTTATCTAAATGTGGTGTTTAGCTAGGGAGAATCTAACACTTGATTTACATGCAATCTAAGTACTTGTACATTATATATTTGTACAAGTTTTTACAAAGTGATTACATTGCATGAAAACATGAACATGTAAGCATATGGATTTCCCTAGTTGCTTTGTCATCCACCTTAATCCTGCACACTCAAGTAGCTCGTTAGATCAATAAGAATGAAATGTTTGTCATAATCAAAACAAAGGGATTTATAGATGTCCATTTAGCCAACACATTTCCCATTTATGTGACCTAGACGACAATGCCAAATGTATGTTTGGTTTGATGAATTGAGTTTTTCTCTTTTTGTATTTTCATTATATATCCTTGTCTCTAATCTATCAAGTATAGACCATAATACATTGGGGCACTGCCATAAAAGATCCAATCTTTACTAATAGAGCATCTTCCATTCTTTATAAGAAATTCGAATCCGTTCTTGTCCAAACAAGATACATATATGATGTTCCTATTAATGGCAGGTACATAATAGAGTTAACTCATAGGTTCTAACTGCACTAATCACAACTCTTGTGCAATTTGCAACTCACAGTTCTACCTCACCTTTCTATAAATGTAACATGCCTGACCTGGGTTATAAACTAACCCTAGGTGTTTTGCCTAAATATGTAATTAAACTCTTGTGATTATATTTTGGCATGTAATTAAGTTCCTAAGGAACATACATTTTCATTTCTGTCCCTTTTAAACAATGATTGTAGTATTGTGTGGTAATAGAGGGACCTATGTGCAAATTATCCAGTTAAGGGGTTTAACTTGCAAATTTCACAACTTAAGATGTTCCTCTGATGATGAAATATCATATGAGTGGATATTATGAGGTAAGATGGATTTCCCAAGCTTGGGCATCAAGATGCAGCTTGTGGAATGATCTTTTTGCTTAAAAACCCTAATTTGGATTAAAGTGCAATTTACCCAAATGTGGGGTGCAACTTATAAAATACACCATCTAGAACATCTTTTATGACTCTTGACATCATTTAGAGTAAAAATGATGAAAGGGACACATGAATGAGTGATCAGATAAGAAAAATGATCTTTGTGCATAAAATTCACCAAGTATGAGGATGGAGACTTGTCATATATGAACTCTAGTTGAAAGTTGGTTTTCTTTACCCTTAAATCTAGAGTTTTGATGATCTTTACATAAGCATCATAGCTTGGGCGTACCTTAGAAACAAGGAGGGACTTAGATGAGAATTCCATGATTTAGAGGTCCTTATGGTGGAAAATAGCCTGAAGTATATAAGCCTTCACCCTTCCAAACCAAGTGAACGTATCCTTTATCCTCTTCATTTCTCATCTTTCTCAAAATGGCCAAGGCAGAGCTCTGGACCTCAGGGAGACGACCAACTAGTACTAAGGTGAGTAGGAACCATCTTCAAGCTCGAATTCATGGAGGAATTCTTCTTAAAAGGTTGGTTCTATGGTTAACTCACTTAGATTCTTTGTCTTAGCCGACCATTCCCATCTTTTCCTTGAAGAAACAACCTTGGATGACCTGTGGAGCTCAAGACGCCATTAAAGTCTTGAAGCTTGGAAGCTTGGAGCTCTAGGAACCACGTTTAAGGCGGGTTTTATAACTCTAAACTCCTAACTTTATTATGCATATCATTGTTCTTACTTTTAGTGCTTAGTTCTTCTTCTACCTCCCTTCTTCCTTGCACTTTTGCAAGCAAAACGGTGGTGTAACCGACCTGAACAGAGGTTGAGGATGATGGGCGTGGATTCCTAGGTAACTTTATCAAACGACCTTGGACCCTTTTGGTCCAAATGGTTGCAAACCGTTTAAGGTCAAACGGGTTCAACCCGTTTGTTCTCAAACGATCTTGCAAGATCGTTTGGATCAAAACGGTCTCAAGACCGTTTGATAGGGTTGACCAAGGGACGACCATTTGAGGGTCTGTTGATAATATATTGAGTTTCATTTCTACAAAGAATTATAAACTAATTTCTAACCAATTGAGAGTTGAAGGCACTTCAACACCCTAACCCTAATCGGGTTGAAATTGCTGATTTCAAGTACTGATCTTGTTGAGTTTTGGGTTGAAGGACCCAAACGGGTTCAAAACCATTTGGGGGTTCATCCAAACAGTCTCACACTCATTTAGTGAAACCCCAAGATCGTTTGGAGGTCTAGGGTTAAGAAAATTTGATGGTTTGAGGGTCCAATTTCAAAAGGTTGATGAATTGATAAAAATGCTGATTTTAGATCTATTTAGGGTTCAACCCTTATCCAACCGACTTGGTTTTTGGTCAAACTTTGGGCAAACAGGTTGACACTCATTTAGGCTCAAACAGGTTGACACTCGTTTAGGCTCAAACAGGTTGACACTCGTTTAAGACCAAACGGGTTCACACTCGTTTAAGGCCAAACGGGTTCACACTCGTTTAAGGCCAAACGAGTTCACACTCGTTTAAGGTCAAATCGGTTCACACCCGTTTAAGGTGAATTGGGTCCACACTCGTTTAAGGCTCAAATGGGTTCAAAGTCATTTGATATTAAATGAGTTCAAGGTCGTTTAAAACCTAAATGTGTTGAAGGTTGAAGGTTAAACCCTAAACCAATTGGAGACTTTCAAGTTTATGTATACTTAATTACTTGAAGGTGTAAATGGTTCAACGATGATCTAATCTAAACTCTAATGGTAACTTAAGACATTAAGGGACTAAGTGACTAATGAATTGACCCATGATGATGATCAATGGGTAAATTACCAAAATGCCCTTGAGGGGTTAATTTGAATGATACCTTGTTCTAATCAAACCCTAATCACTTGATAGTGATGATTTGGTTTATGTTAATCAAGGATGACTTGACCCAACCTATCTAGAGTGGTGTAATCACCATCTACTAGTGAGAGGAGAGAAAAAGTACCGTTTATGTTCAAAACTCAAGTAAAATACCTTCAATGTACCAGAATATGCAAGATTAGGTATGATCCACTTATGTGAGATCATGGAAACCCTAAATATGATAATTGGTGAATCTTAATCTTATCTGAGGGATTTAATGATGACGTTCCTCATACATGGTGATATTATGAGATAAATTCACCATGAGGTGAATAGTAAACCCTAATTCTAGGATGATGACATGTAATGTGAATAGTAAACCTTAATTGGTGAAAATTAGGGAACCTAACCGGTACAACTTTTGATATGAATTGCTTACTATTATCAGTTGAATTAACCATGCAGCTTCTTATACATGATGATGATCATATCCAGGTAAGGATTATGATTTCATATTCATTGAAAGCATGTTATTAGCTTTATGAATAATGACATATGCTGATGCCTAGTAAGTGGCATCTTATGAGAATGATAGGCTGTGAGAGCCATGAGTATCATCAAGGTCATGCTTGTCAGATGACTTGTGATGAGATGATTGAGAAATGATAATTGATAAGAGTTAGACTTGATACATTTAGTATTCTACTTTCATAGCTGCTGTTCTAATGATTAATGTTTGAGAACATGTATGATGATAAAAAGAATACTGAAATGTGCCTAACTAATCAAGTATAATCATACCATGTAGAGCCCTGATCATAGATCCATCATTGTCAGGAGTTAAATAATGGTGAAATAGGTTTTCCTAAGGGAACTCCTGGATCACATACTTTTGATTATGTGGGGGAATATGGATGTGAATACCCTTACATCCTAGTGTAGGAATTGACGTAGATGTATCTTAATCTATCAATCCTTCACTATGTGTTTATGCCGGGGTGATATAACACTAATCTCCCGAGGAATTCTTTTGTACCGCATCGATGAGAGATAAATAAGAAATCTTTCGATGGCGAAGAGAGTACAGAATGCCACTGTGACTCCAATAGCGAAGTACCAGAATACCCTGGTAAGCTATAGTAGCAGAGACACTAGATGTCCTGCATGTTGATCCTCATACTGACTGAGGAAGATGAGGTCATAAGAATCTGACTCTTTTGATGACCTATGTATGATACCGATGCGACTTAATAGTGATCGGTTGGAGTATGAGTGGTATACCTCATCTCTGCAGGGCATAATAATGTTTGTAAAACATAATCAACCGTGTAGCATATCTGCTTAGGTTGAACTACGAGATACAATGATTGATGGTTACACTGCTTAGTATACATGTTCTTCATATTCCTTAAATGTTGTTGTTCTACTTGATAACAATCTGCTGTTGATTACCTTAAAGCTTTATTGCTTATGTTGATCTGTGATTGCTATAATAAAGCTTCTGGCGGAGAGTTATAACTCTCGCTGGGACAATTATTTAAAATTGTCTCACTCCGTAGATTTCAACTTTTTAGGTGGTCGCCAAGGACGAAGGAACCAGTCTGTAGGTGATCAGTATCAGCAGCAAGAGCACCAGGGGCAGCAGTGAATCTCAAGTGGAGATACTGACTGCTAATTCATGTAGTTAGATACTCTTATGTCATCTCTGTACTCTCAGGTCCTTGGAGTTTGTTAATATGAGATTTTGTATTTTGTTGTATGTAATCACTTGAGAAGTGGTTTAACAGAGATGTAAACTGTTACCTTGCTTTTATAAAAGAAGTTTCATGTCTTCAAGATCTTGTCTCGAAAAGTTTTAATTTTTTGTGAATTTTCGTATTCCGCTGTTAATTGAATGCTTCCGCTGAGTTTATATCGTGGTTTATGAATCATGTCATTTCAGAGTGGTATCAGAGCTCTAGGTTCGCTGAGTCAACAGAGACATAGGACTTAGAATGTCAAGTCTATCCTTAGTACTTCTTTCTTATCTAATAGAGTCTTCTGCTCCTCAATAGAAGAAGATAATTAAGGATGTCTGGACCACAGGAGGAGTACGAGGCAGAAAGTAGTGTTGCTGCACCTCGAGAAGGTGCAAGGAACCTAGAAATAGAGCAACCTATACCTGAGCCACCTATGGAGCCACCTCAGTTTGACCCAACTGACATGGGAAACCCAACTGTTCAAACTATGTTCGGGCAGTTTATGACTGCCATGACACACATCACCGACAGGATGCCCATGCCTACACCTAGGGCACCTGTCCAGTCTGAGGGTCAAGGTATCAGTAAGACGTTCGAGCGACTTCGTCGTGTCAGAGCAACCGAGTATTTTGGAACAGCTGATCCTGCAGATGCCGATCTGTGGTTAACCGAGTTAGAGAAAGCTTTCAGAATCTTGAACATCCCCGAAGGTGAGAAGGTTAGACATGCTGTCTATCTTCTCAAAGGTAGTGCTGGTCACTGGTGGACCATGGAAGAGCAGAAGAGGCCTGGAGTGGAGGTCTCACGGGAATATTTTCGTTAGGGATTTGTCAACAGATACTTTCCAAAGACATTCCTAGACGAGAAGATCTCTCAGTTTGAGAGATTAAGACAAGGCATGATGAACATTAGCGAGTACGAAGCTAAGTTCATGGAGTTGCTACGATTCTGTCCGCACATGGCTGCCACAGAAGAAGAGAGGATTAGAAGGTTCGAGAAGGGTTTATACGCCGACTTGACTACTCTCGTGTCCACCCTAGAGAGTCGGGAGAGGTTTTCTACCTTCGTTGAATCAGTCCGAAGGATAGAGAAATCCGTAGTCGAGAAGAGACAAACCCATAAGAGATATCCGCAGTTCCAGGGTTCTTCATCTAGAGACTTTAAGAAGCCTAGATTCTCTGCACCTACACCTCCACCACTCAAATGTAGTTTTCAGACACAGTGGTCCCCAAGTAGAGGTAGAGGAGGAAGCCTACCACTACAAGAGACTCGCAGTTCAACATCAATGTCAGTCACAGGACCACCCAGACCACAACAATTGGAAAGAAGCTGCTACAACTGTGGGAAGGTGGGACACTTGATGAAGGACTGCAGGTCTAGGCCTGTCAGTGTGACACAACCTCAGAGGCAGAATCAACAGGAATCACAGAGAAGGCAGTCTCAAGGAGCAGCTAGAGGACGTGAACAGACGTCCCAAGCCGGGTCTTCAGCACCAACTCAACCTCAGGTGACAGCAAGGTTCTATGCTATAAACCCACCAGATGCAGTGGTTAATCCACGAGTTGTGGCAGGTCAGATGGAACTTTTATATTCTGATATGTCTAAATCCTGTATTGTATATGTTTTGATTGATCCGGGTGCTACGTACTCCTTTATCACTCAAAGGGTGATTCGTAACTGCAATATGACGGTTAGTCATAGGGCAGATAGCTTGTTGCTAGAGACTCCATTGAGAGGGTCTGATGTGTTGTAAGAGGTATGCTCTCCCTGCATCCTCTTCTTTTCTGATCATCGCATTCAAGTGGATCTTATACCACTTGAGATGCAAGGATTTGATATAATCCTTGGGATGGATACCTTGGAAAGGTATAGCGTTGTCTTGGATTGTGAATCCAAGCAGGCTGTTTTTGCTGATGAAAGCAACACATGGATCTTTCAAGGAGAGAGAAAGATTCTACCCACCTGTCTTGTGTCATCTATGGTTGCTGATAAGTTGATGAGGCAAGGATGTTATGCATTCTTGGCCCATGTGGTAGATACTACCATGGAGAGTCCTAACCATGTTGAAGTTCCTATAGTCAGGGAATTCGAAGACGTGTTTCCTGAAGAACTTCCAGGTGTGCCACCGCCTCGGGAAATTGATTTTGAAATCAATTTGATCCCAGATACCCAACCTATAGCCCGGACACCGTATAGGATGGCGCCTGCTGAGATGGCAGAACTCAAGAAGCAGCTTCAAGAGTTTCTTGAGAAGGGTTTCATCCGACCGAGCACTTCACCCTGGGGTGCTCCGGTTTTGTTTGTTAAAAAGAAAGACGGGTCAATGCGGTTGTGCATTGATTATATACAATTAAATAAAGTAACATTAAAGAATAAGTACCCTCTACCGAGGATTGATGATCTCTTTGACCAATTGCGTGGTGCAACTGTCTTCTCAAAGATAGATTTGAGGTCTGGATATCATCAACTTCGTATTAAGGACAGTGACATACCCAAGTCTGCTTTCAAAACAAGGTATGGTCACTATGAGTTCACAGTTATGTCGTTTGGACTAACTAATGCACCAACTGCATTTATGGAACTCATGAATAGAATCTTCTGACCTTTCCTTGATCAGTGCATTGTTGTCTTCATAGATGACATTCTGATCTATAGTAAAGATGCTCAGTAGCATGAACAACATCTTCGTCAGGCTCTAACTTTGCTAAGGGAACATAAGCTATATGCTAAGTTTAGCAAATGTGAGTTTTGGCTACCAGAAGTATCTTTTCTTGGACATGTGATATCTGCTTTGGGTATTCATGTTAACCCTAAAAGGTAGAATCTGTTCTACAATGGGAACAACCGAAGACACCGACGAAGATTCGTAGTTTCTTGGGGTTGGCCGGCTATTATCGAAGGTTCATTAAGAACTTTAGTTCCATAGCCTTACCCTTGACTAAGTTGACCCGGAAGGAAGTTCCTTTTGACTGGAGCGATAAGTGCCAGTAATCTTTTCAATTACTAAAAGAGAGGTTGACAAGTACACCTGTACTTGTGCTACCTGAGCAAGGCAAATGATACATAGTTTTCTGTGATGCCTCCAAGAATGGACTCGGATGCGTGTTGATGCAGGATAAACATGTGATTTCTTTTGCTTCCCGACAGCTGAAGAAACACGAAGAGAATTATCCGACACATGATTTGGAGTTAGCTGCGGTGGTTCATGCCTTGAAGATCTAGAGACATTATCTCTACAGAGAGACATCCCAGATTTTCACAGATCACAAGAACCTAAAGTATATCTTTTCTCAGCATGAACTTAACATGAGACAACGTCGCTGGATGGAGTTAATCAAGGACTACGATTGTATAATTGATTACCATCCAGGAAAGGCCAATGTAGTTGCAGATGCCTTGAGTAGGAAATCAGCAACATCAACCATGGATAGAGCACAACTAAACTCTTTAGTATGCTCTAAGAGAGATATGCTTATCTCTCTAAGGCAAGACAATGTACAGTTGAAGGTGTCATTGTTAGCCGGGTTGTTAGCTAAGATGCATATCAAACCTACCCTTAGAGAGCAGATCAAAGAGGCACAACAGGTTGATATTGTAGTTCAGCAGATTAGATCGGAGTATGGTAATGAGAAGCGAGATGGTTTCCATGACTCAGATGATCAAGTAGTATGCTATCATGGGAGGATGATAGTGCCTGATAAGGATAACTTGAGAAAGTTAGTCCTGGAAGAAGCTCATTCTTCGATGTATGCTATGCATCCAGGGAGCACCAAGATGTATCGAAACTTAAAGGATATGTATTGGTGGCCCGGGATGAAGAAGGATGTTGCAGAGTTTGTGATGAGGTGTCCTGTGTGTCAGTAAGTTAAAGCTGAACACCAGAAGCCTACAGGGATAATGCAACCTTTACCCATACCACAGTGGAAGTGGGACCATGTGACCATGGAATTTGTTGTTAGCCTACCTAGGACAAGCAAAGGACATGATTCCATCTGGGTAATAGTTGATAGGTTGACAAAGACATCACATTTCTTACCTGTCAAAACAACCTATTCTGCTGAGAGGTTATCACAGTTGTATGTTCAAGAGATAGTGCGTTTGTATGGAGTTCCTGTCACTATAGTTTCTGACAGAGGTCCCTAGTTCACAAGTCGTTTTTGGGAACAGTTGCACAGAGCTTTAGGCACCCAGTTAAGGTTTAGTACAGCCTTTCATCCACAGACTGATGGACAGTCGGAAAGGACTATACAGACCTTGGAACACCTGTTGAGAGCATGTGTTCTCCAGTTTACCGGGAGTTGGGATCTACACCTAAGCCTAATAGAGTTTGCCTATACCAATAGCTATCAGCAAAGTATTGATATGGCACCTTATGAAGCTTTGTATGGTAGACGTTGTAGATCACCCTTGTGTTGGTATGAGACTGGTGAGCATCAGTTGTTAGGTCCTGATCTTGTGCAGCAGACCACAGAGAAGATTAAAGTGATACAACAACAGATTAAGACTGCACAGGATAGGTAGAAATCTTATGCTGATAAGCGTCGTAGACTGTTAGAATTCCAGGTTGGAGACAGAGTGTATCTCAAGGTCTCACCTTGGAGAGGAGTCCTTCGCTTTGGAAGGAAAGGAAAGTTAGCTCCTAGATTTATGGGGCCTTATCCAATCATTGAACGGGTTGGAAAGGTAGCCTATAGACTAGAGTTACCACCTGAGTTGCAGAGGTTACACCCTGTGTTTCACATTTCTATGTTAAGGAAATGTCATCCTGATACCGAGTCAGTTCTACAACCTATGGAAATAGAATTGAATGAAGATATAACTTATGAGGAAGGACCAGTGTCAATCCTTGATAACAGAATTAAAAAGCTAAAGAAGAAAGATATAAGCCTTGTGAAAGTCCTCTGGAACCACCGTGGTGTTGAAGAATCCACTTGGGAACTAGAGGATGATATGAGAAGGAAATACCCTGCTCTTTTCTCTTAATACGTTTTATCGATTTCGGGGACGAAATCCTTGTAAGGGGTGGATAATTTGTAACATCCCTGACCTGGGTTATAAACTAACCCTAGGTGTTTTGCCTAAATATGTAATTAAACTCTTGTGATTATCTTTTGGCATGTAATTAAGTTCCTAAGGAACATACATTTTCATTTCTGTCCCTTTTAAACAATGATTGTAGTATTGTGTGGTAATACAGGGACCTATGTGCAAATTATCCAGTTAAGGGGTTTAACTTGCAAATTTCACAAGTTAGGATGTTCCTATGATGATGAGATATCATATGAGTGGATATGATGAGGTAAGATGGATTTCCCAAGCTTGGGCATCAAGATGCAGCTTGTGGAATGATCTTTATGCTTAAAAACCCTAATTTGGATTAAAGTGCAATTTACCCAAATGTGGGGTGCAACTTATAAAATACACCATCTAGAACATCTTTTATGACTCTTGACATCATTTAGAGTAAAAAT
Source organism: Alisma plantago-aquatica (assembly GCA_963693085.1). Classification (NCBI taxonomy): domain Eukaryota; kingdom Viridiplantae; phylum Streptophyta; class Magnoliopsida; order Alismatales; family Alismataceae; genus Alisma; species Alisma plantago-aquatica. Next base: position 422,480,096 of record OY856414.1, on the reverse strand, counting down.
GATGAAAGGGACACATGAATGAGTGATCAGATAAGAAAAATGATCTTTGTGCATAAAATTCACTAAGTATGAGGATGGAGACTTGTCATATATGAACTCTAGTTGAAAGTTGGTTTTCTTTACCCTTAAATCTAGAGTTTTGATGAGCTTTACATAAGCTTCATAGCTTGGGCGTGCATTAGAAACAAGGAGGGACTTAGATGAGAATTCCATGATTTAGAGGTCCTTATGGTGGAAAATAGCCTGAAGTATATAAGCCTTCACCCTTGCAAACCAAGTGAACGTATCCTTTATCCTATTCATTTCTCATCTTTATCAAAATGGCCAAGGCAGAGCTCTGGACCTCAGGGAGATGACCAACTAGTGCTAAGGTGAGTAGGAACCATCTTCAAGCTCGAATTCATGGAGGAATTCTTCTTAAAAGGTTGGTTCTATGGTTAACTCACTTAGATTCTTTGTCTTAGCCGACCATTCCCATCTTTTCCTTGAAGAAACAACCTTGGATGATGTGTGGAGATTAAGACGCCATTAAATGCTTGAAGCTTGGAATCTTGGATCTCTAGGAACCACGTTTAAGGTGGGTTTTATAACTCTAAACTCCTAGCTTTATTATGCATATCTTTGTTCTTACTTTTAGTGCTTAGTTCTTCTTCTACCTCCCTTCTTCCTTGTACTTTTGCAAGAAAAACGGTGGTGTAACCGACCTGAACAGAGGTTGAGGATGATGGGCGTGGATTCCTAGGTAACTTTATTAAACTACCTTGGACCCTTTTGGTCCAAACGGTTGCAAACCGTTTAAGGTCAAACAAGTTCAACCCGTTTGATCTCAAACGATCTTGCAAGATCGTATGGATCAAAACGGTCTCAAGACCGTTTGATAGGGTTGATCAAGGGACAACCGTTTGAGGGTCTGTTGATAATATATTGAATTTCATTTCTACAAAGAATTATAAACTAATTGCTAACCAATTGAGAGTTGAATGCACTTCAACACCCTAACCCTAATCGGGTTGAAATTGCTGATTTCAAGTACTGATCTTGTTGAGTTTTGGGTTGAAGGACCCAAACGGGTTCAAAACCATTTGGGGGTTCATCCAAACGGTCTCACACTCGTTTAGTGAAACCCCAAGATCGTTTGGAGGTCTAGGGTTAAGGAAATTTGATGGTTTGAGGGTCCAATTTCAATAGGTTGATGAATTGATAAAAATGCTGATTTTAGATCTATTTAGGGTTCAACCCTTATCCAACCGACTTGGTTTTTGGTCAAACTTTGGGCAAACAGGTTGACACTCATTTAGGATCAAACAGGTTGACACTCGTTTAGGCTCAAACAGGTTGACACTCATTTAAGGCCAAACGGGTTCACACTCGTTTAAGGTCAAACGGGTTCACACTCGTTTAAGGCCAAACGGGTTCACACTCGTTTAAGGCCAAACGGGTTCACACTCGTTTAAGGTCAAATGGGTTCACACCCGTTTAAGGTGAATTGGGTCCACACTCGTTTAAGGCTCAAATGGGTTCAAAGTCATTTGAGATTAAATGAGTTCAAGGTCGTTTAAAACCTAAATGTGTTGAAGGTTGAAGGTTAAACCCTAAACCAATTGGAGACTTTCAAGTTTATGTATACTTAATTACTTGAAGGTGTAAATGGTTCAACGATGATCTAATCTAAACTCTAATGGTAACTTAAGACATTAAGGGACTAAGTGACTAATGAATTGACCCATGATGATGATCAATGGGTAAATTACCAAAATGCCCTTGAGGGGTTAATTTGAATGATACCTTGTTCTAATCAAACCCTAATCACTTGATAGTGATGATTTGGTTTATGTTAATCAAGGATGACTTGAGCCAACCTATCTAGAGTGGTGTAATCACCATCTACTAGTGAGAGGAGAGAGAAAGTACCGTTTATGTTCAAAACGCAAGTAAAATACCTTCAATGTACCCGAATATGCAAGATTAGGTATGATCCACTTATGTGAGATCATGGAAACCATAAATATGATAATTGGTGAATCTTAATCTTATCTGAGGGATTTAATGATGACGTTCCTCATACATGGTGATATTATGAGATAAATTCACCATGAGGTGAATAGTAAACCCTAATTCTAGGATGATGACATGTGATGTGAATAGTAAACCTTAATTGGTGAAAATCAGGGAACCTAACCGGTACAACTTTTGATATGAATTGCTTACTATTATCAGTTGAATTAACCATGCAAGTTCTTATACATGATGATGATCATATCCATGTAAGGATTATGATTTCATATTCATTGAAAGCATGTTATTAGCTTTATGAATAATGACATATGCTGATGCCTAGTAAGTGGCATCTTATGAGAATGATAGGCTGTGAGAGCCATGAGTATCATCAAGGTCATGCTTGTCAGATGACTTGTGATGAGATGATTGAGAAATGATAATTGATAAGAGTTAGACTTGATACATTTAGTATTCTACTTTCATAGCTGCTGTTCTAATGATTAATGTTTGAGAACATGTATGATGATAAAAAGAATACTAAAATGTACCTAACTAATCAAGTATAATCATACCATGTAGAGCCCTGATCATAGATCCATCATTGTCATGAGTGAAATAATGGTGAAACAGGTTTTCCTAAGGGAACTCCTAGATCGCATACTTTTGAGTATGTGGGGGAATATGGATGTAAAAACCCTTACATCCTAGTGTAGGAATTGATGTAGATGTATCTTAATCTATCAATCCTTCACTATGTGTTTATGCCGGGGTGATATAACGCTAATCTCCTGAGGAATTCTTTTGTACCGCATCGATGAGAGATAAACAAGAAATCTTTCGATGGCGAAGAGAGTACAGAATGCCACCGTGACTCTAATAGTGAAGTACTAGAATACCCTGGTAAGCTATAGTAGTAGAGACACTAGATGTCCTGCATGTTGATCCTCATACTGACTGAGGAAGATGAGGTCATAAGAATCCGGCTCTTTTGATGACCTATGTATGATACCGATGCGACTTAATAATGATCGGTTGGAGTATGAGCGGTATACCTCATCTCCGCAGGGCATAATAATGTTTGTAAAACATAATCAACCGCGTAGCATATCTGCTTAGGTTGAACTACGAGATACAATGATTGATGGTTACACTGCTTAGTATACATGTTCTTCATATTCCTTAAATGTTGTTGTTCTACTTGATAATAATCTGCTGTTGATTACCTTAAAGCTTTATTGCTTATGTTGATCTGTGATTGCTATAATAAAGCTTCTGGCAGAGAGTTATAACTCTCGCTGGGACAATTATTTAAAATTGTCTCACCCCATAGATTTCAACTTTTTATGTGGTCGCCGAGGACGAAGGAACCAGTCTGCAGGTGATCAGTATCAGCAGCAAGAGCACCAGGGGCAGCAGTGAATCTCAGGTGGAGATACTGACTGCTAAGTCATGTAGTTAGATAGTCTTATGTCGTCTCTGTACTCTCAGGTCCTTGGAGTTTGTTAATATGAGATTTTGTATTTTGTTGTATGTAATCACTTGAGAAGTGGTTTAACAGAGATGTAAACTGTTACCTTGCTTTTATGAAAGAAGTTTCATGTCTTCAAGATCTTGTCTTGAAAAGTTTTAATTTTTTGTATAATGCTGTTAATCGAATGCTTCCGCTGAGTTTATATCGTGGTTTATGAATCGTGTCGTTTCAATAAAGGTCTACTTCTTTTTAGTTCCTTCACATTTGAGCGAATGTGTGATCCACATTTGGTATCTAGTACCCATGATGAGGAAGGAGTAAAGTTAACCTCAATAATGTATATACCAGAAGTAGAGATCTCAATCCATTTCTTCATCTTCCTAGGTTCCCTTATCTTTCTCCTTATTTTGAGAGAATAAGACTTGGACTTTAGTTATCCATAGAACGCTTTTTGGCCTTACTTTTGTCCTTGGACTCAATTCGCTGATCAACATCACAAATATGTCCATCTTCATTTGTGCTTTGACATTTATCAGAATGTCAAGAAACTTTGACAGTGGTCTAGCCATGTTACTCAAGTGATAACACTCGATAAACTGGCTATATGATTTAGGCAATGATTGCAAAATCATATCCGTGACCAACTCTTGACCGAAAGGAAATCCCAGTCTTTGAAGATGCTTCATATGCCCAATCATATTGAACACATGAGGTCCTACTAGATCTCCCTCTATTAGTTTGCACTCAAATAGCACCTTAGAGACATTATACCTTTCATGCGTATCATGTTGTTCATGCAACTCATAGTTCATACAACACAACATAAAGTCTTGATGTTCACAACATCATTGGCATGCTTCAAATAAGCATCCATGTCACTCTTAAGTGAATTTTGAGTGGATACCAGCACTGGTCTTTCAAGAACATGCGGAAAACTTCCCACTATCCTACACCAGTTATGAAAATAAATCTTGTTAATTCGTCCGATTGCGATGATTGAATGTTTTCCATTTGATTCTACAAGAGAAAATTTGAATTTGTCAAAACCAATTTTTGATTTGATTTGAAATGTCGATATTAATTAGGTCTTTAATTAACTATTTCTCTCATTATTTTCTTCAAATTGACAGCCCTCAATATCATTTTAGAATATTGCAGTGTACAATACTCTAGTGGGCCAAGATCCTAATTTCATCAAAATAATGATCCAGTTAGGGTTGTCACCCACAACTTGATTCTATCAGGTAGGCAACCTTTTACAATTGCATCACATGCAACTCTTAGATAGATGAAATGTGCAACTCCTTGCCATTATCATATGCATGCTTCTAGGTGCTTAATCCAATTACGATCACCTAGTTAATCCTAACGCATAAGCCAACACAATAGACTATGCACCTTGCTAGGGCAAACCCATACACTTCCATCACACTTATACAAAATAGACGACGCACCACGCTAGGGCGTGCCCTCACTTAGTCGATCAAGCTTTTCATGTGTGCTGCTTATGGAAAGCATCTAAGACTTAATATTTTAATTGAGGGATTTTGTATAAATACATACACATTTACCAATCACCTGATATATATAGTACATATCTTATACATTATATAACCCACAATATCGAAAACATACAATAAACAAAGGTGATGGTTATGGCCAACCTAATGTAATTCCTCTGAGCCGCATGGAATTACGACAACCTAGGTCCACATCACATGTAGAAACCTGTTGTGATGAAGATATGTGCTTTACAATCTAGGTTGGCTGGTTCAACCTTTGAACCTGGTCAGCTCACCTCCTGGCTGGTCAATTGGTCACCTCTAGCCGGTTGTATGGCTCCTCCAAACTACCGGTTGGTCATCCTATAGCCGATCGTTTGGATCCTCCAAACAGTCGATACATATGGTCCTTTGGGCTCCTGGTCGGCTCACCAGTCGGTCATCTTGGCCCTTCCAGAAGGTCATCTCAGCCCCACCAGCTGGTCGGCTTGGATTCTCCATTCGTTCAGCTCGCCTCCTCCTTATGGTCGGTTGGCATATTTCATCTTTGTCAAAATAAGAAAGTAAAATAGCCTACTTTGACATAATTATGGGGAAACCCCGAGTTATATTTGAGGGGAGCAAAGGTAGAAGATAATCGTACTTTTACATTGGGAAGATTAGAGAGAGGCTCAGTTCAAAGACTGAGATAAGTAGGAATAACCAACCAAACAATCATGCAAATAATAGGGGTTATTGGCCATAACCATACTACACATCTACCATCAAAACTCACTTTTAGGATAACATGTATAAATTGCATATATATATATCATATCGTATATATTGGTCTAGGTTACTATGTGGTGATTAGTTGAACATGCACATCAACCAGTTTAAATATTCACATCAAATGTAATAAATAAACTCGATAAAACCAAAAATTTGATAATATCAATTATCCCTAAACATAAGTAATTGACATGGCTCTGATACCACTATAGGGAATTAGGACATCAGATAGGTAGCGGAAACATTTTTTTTACTAACATATTTCCCATTAACCAGTAGATGACGTCAATAACTATGCAATGGAAAGAATGGTTTATGAAGATATACCTGGTCCTAGAGCATTTCCAGTGAAAATCCTCATCGATGTAGATGCACACTCTATCTTAGATGGTGTTTGTGCAACTTCTAGTTGCATTGGGACTCATATTAATGCTCCTCCATGGACATTAGACTCAAATGTTGTTGTCTGTAGTAGTTCCTCTCATCACAGACTACTGGCTGACATCATCAACCTTAGTGATGAGAAAAGGACATCTCACCTCTAGAGAAGTCTACACAGACCAACTAGAACTCCTTTCATCCTACTAGAATGGATAAGAAGGAGTTGTCCCTCCCATTGGTGTACTAGTCACCAACCTACTCTCCCAAAACAATGATCCTCAGTTGTTTCTCTCCCGTAGCTATCCCTCCCTAGTCGGGTAGGAATTGCTTGTGCTCTCTTAGTTACCACAACCAGAAAGGACAACAAGTGTCAGAGAAATTGATTCTCAATTGTCTATTTTGTACTCTGGGAAGCCCCCACTACCCCTCTATTTATAGTAGAGGCCAGGGTCAGGGTTCCCAATCAATGTGGGAGTGGAAGGGACCAGAAGATCTCAAATTTTCACAACACTTCTGAAAACTTCGCATCCTACGACAGTTGAAATGGGCGTATAGCAACCCAGACAGTCATCTGGCTCAATCCAGACGGTCATCTAGTACTTTCCCAGATATGTGCAAGTGTTGGCAATTCAATTCCAATCAGTACACCTAATAACATCAACACCAATCCTAGATGCAATAGAAATTGCACCCCTGAGATGGCCATTTGGTGCTTGTGAGATGGGCATCTCACACCACCTAAGATGGTCATATCACACAAGTAAGATGGGCATCTCACAACCCGGGTCGGGCAAAATTCCAACCAATGCAAATATGATCAACCAGACACTCCAAACGGCCATCTCAACACTTGAAATGATCAGCTGGCAGTCTAGTCAGCTGAATTGTTGCATGAATTGAATTCCTAAATACTTTAGTAATCAATCCAGTCATTATTCAAGATTAAACTCCTCTTCTAGATTAGTTCCTATGTGTGTGACCCTATAGGTCCCATATTATGTTGGCAGTGAATGTCCATAACAACTTATGACATCACAAGCAATGAGTAGTGTCTAGATACACGTCATTGATACCCAAGTAAATGGAAAGTTGGAGAACAACGTCAACCTACAATCTATGCATGGTGTTACACTATTTGTATAGTTCTTTTGTCACTGATATCTGGACTGAACTAGAGGCATGGAACAGTCATCCTCATCATTATTCAATCTTATTTCTTGAACCAGAGCAGACTATCTAAGATATATGTAAACTCAATATCACATATCGACTCATATGTGTGTGGTAAAACTTCTCTCAGTCTCTCTAATCAAATGGCCTTGGATATCATAATCCCATAGGAGGGAAACATCCCATCGCTATCACTCATAGTCATTCTCCATGTGTCACAGTCACCCAATCATCACTTTTATAACAACCCATGTTTTAGGATTGTGTTTGATGATGTCAAAGCATATCGAACAACATGTGATGAGTGTTTTCATTTCAGGTCTAAGAGTCAAAAACACCACCATCACTACAATACATGATTCTGACTTACCTAATTAAGGTTTCCATGTATCACTCTTCTGGTGGGTCTGTCTGATACACTATTCTCTAACATGTATCTGTGTGCTTGGTTTGATATCACCATATCAAGACTAATCAGATTCTATCATCAACCAACTCACACTCTGATCTTAATGTGTCATTATTGTCTATTTACATTCCATAATAACAACTGATCAAGGACATAACAAGAATGCATATACTCTCAACATCTATATGATCTAATTGTTTAGGTCCTCAACCTAAAGATATGTGTCATCGAGTAATATCATTCTTTAGACATTTATTATATTATTTCATTATCTCAGAACTAAATAAACATAATAAATTGGAAGCTTTCCTTTATTAATCATCAAATCAACAATCATCATATGATTGGCTCTTTGGGCATACATACCAACATACAATTTGTCACAAAGTGTCTCTATTGGATAGTAGGAAACCTCAACTATAAATAGGACCCCTTGGGCTTCATCCCATGGTTATCCAAGAACTATTAAGGTATCTATATCATAGTTGAATGCCTCCTAGAGCCTCCTTACACTCTCAAGTTGAATCACTTGCTAAATCAATTAGAATGAGTGGAAAATTTGTAATAGAGGTAGTCTTATATGTATATCTTGTGAGGCCCTCACTTCCTCCACTTCCCAATCTCTCTTTGTATCATGAAGATGAAGGTTCTCTTTCTCTCTCTTGGATAAGAGAGGTGAAGAAAAAGAAGGGAAGGAGTCCCTTAGTGAAAGCTTCTCCTTGGTGAAGGTGAAGTTAAAGGCAGAAGATCCAAGTCAAGAGTGGCTAATTCCTTCAAGGCGGACGACTTTTTGCAAGGGTGGGTAAGTACTTGGTGAAGGTGGAAGACTCACTGAAGATGTGGGTAAGTCCTTGGTGAGGTAAAAGACTCTTGGTAATGGATAGGTAAGTCCTTTGTAAGGTTATTGACTCCCTTGTCCTCAAAGGGAAGACTAGGTATCCTTGTCCTGGATAATGAAGGTCATTTGTTGCAACTCTTGTAATGGAATATAAGGAGTGAGACATGGTTGAAAAATCCTAGAGGTTGACCTCTCTAGGTAGTGGATGTACACTCTCTAAGTTTGGAGTTTAGAACCACTATACATAGATTCTGTTCATGTAATTGTTCAAACTCTCTCTCCCTTGCTATGTATGTTTATGTAACGTCCCCAAATTCTGCCGTCTCGAGACTTAGAAGGACCGAGAGGACAAAGCCGAAAACATTGGCAATCATATCAGAGAGCGATGCGGAAGCAACATATGCATACATGAACTAACAACTATATACATACCTGAGAAGGTCAATGGGATGAGGTCAATGGGACGAGGAGTTCGTGGAGGAGTGGTTTGGTCCAGAAATGGTGGTCGAAGTAAGGAAAATACCTCCACCGGCAATACCTGATAGAGAGGATATCAGAATCTAGAATCATACAGAAGATGGACGGTTTAGTACAGGATCAACATACAACATTCTTGGCGAGGGTAAAGACATAAGAACAAAGGGGAAGTGGAAACACATATAGAAACTGAAGATACCTAGCAAAATGTATCTCTTCTTTTGTCTGATCGAACACAAAGCTCTTATGACCAATGTCAGAAGAATAGAACGACATATGACAGATGTTAGTACATGTAACAGATGCAAAGAGGCAGATGAATCCATTCTCCATGCATTAAGGGACTACAAACTAGTAAAAATAGTATGGGCCAAGTTAAAGAAGAGCCATACATAGGCATTCTGGTAGGAGAATGATGCGAGGAGATGGTACCATCAACACTCAACGAGTGAGGATTTAGAAGCAATCAAGTTCATGGTGGCTTGCCACTATATCTGGAAATGTAGGAATGAGTCAATATTCAATGATGTGGAGAAACTAGTTAGCCATCAGGAGCTGTACATTCAGGAACTATATACATACACCATAACATTTCTCAACATTGAACATGTTTATATATATTAGAAAATGAATTATTACATAATGATTTACAATTACACATTGAATGAAAATTCTACAGTCTATGAACATGTATGCTAACTAGGATCTATACAATAGGTACAACCTGTACAACTTGCTCACATCCTGTCCTTTTATCCCATGCTAGATCTGAACCTAAAACATACATGAAACAATGAATCAACACACAAGGTGTCGAGTACATGCATAGAAAGATACATACAATTTTGGTTTTCATAACTTTAAAAAGATTTGCATAAAGAAAGAAAGATCATAGAAAAAAATTCTTTATTAAGCAAAATACATTGATTTTAGTCATTTTTCTAGATGAATTGCATTAGTAAGGTGGACTAGTACCAAAACATATATATTGGGCCCATCCCTATGTACCGAGTACTCTAGGGAAACTCCCCGTACACCGTCTTCTCTAGGGAGGTGTACTAGTCAAAATTCATCCATTCCCTCGTAAGGGGAATAATGAACACCTTAACAACTACAAAACATCTACTCATTATTTATGTTTTAAGTGACAAAACATCGAGTACTTATAGTAATACTACATCCAATATTTGTAAATAAAAGAGCATACATAGATATCATGAGTCAACCAAGAAAACCATAGTCATATACTTAAATGAAAACCCACGTACCTAAGTTTAGAGGTTCCTATTTATATTCTGGATCATCTACATCTCTGGTCATCACCTGATTAATATCAATTAATCATCATTAATAAATGTTCATCATAATCTAGGTATTTTAGGTAAAAATTAGGGTTTTGGTCAAATCTAGATCAATCTGATGTTAGGATGGTGTAAAATATTTTTAGTGTGATATATATGTCATTATTAAGGTCTGGTATGAATTTCATATTTTTCTAAGGCTTTTTCTATTTTCTAGAGTTAATAGGAGGGTAAACGCATCTAATTAGTCTTTAATCAGAAAAGGCCTAATATTTTAACATAAAAAATCAAACCACAGCCTATAATATGTTTCCATATGATACTAGTGTTTGACAATATTTTTCTCAGCTTTAATCTTGACCATTTGCTATTTATTTGAATTAACTAACCCTAAAGAGGAACATCATCATCTAAATTAAATATCACCATTAGTTATGCTTTAAAATCCTGATCTATGCATTTAGTAATGTAGAGGATAATTTTCTGAGTCTAGAGGTATTTTTGGAGAATTATTTAGCCAAGTGAGCTATTTATTAGGCATTTTCTAAGTTTCTAAGCATTTCCAAAATTTAAATGAAAATTAGCTTTTTCTATGGGGCCTAAACCCTGAGCCGACACTCTATGAATAGGCCACACTCGCCATCATTATAGGGCGTGGGTTAGTAGCCTGGACTAGCCGGTTTGTGGGTCTAGAACAAAATGGATCGGTTCACTCAGCCTAGGCCACTCGGTCTTCTCCTTCATCACTTCTCCCCCATTTCTTCGTTTCACGCCAGCGCCGTCACACAGAAGATCTCTATTCCCTATTTGGGTGCTGCCTGCCAATTAGTCTGGCAAGATCTCCATTGAGATCCAACCTTTAGTGATCAAGGATGAAGGTTGCCCCGGATCTGATGATGATAGGAAATCCACCACAATGTCGAATGTTGCTCGATTGGGATCTACCTGCTGGTATGACCCGCATCCTCCTATCCCCCTTTTCATGATCTTTGTATGGAACCATCCTTCCAGGGAAGTGCCACCATAAGCAAGGCACACTGTGAGGATTCATGCTGTCTCACCCCAAATCCAGCGCTGTCATGACCTGGGTGCACGATGAACAACTCTACGATCTGCCAGCAACGAAATTGAAGAAAGATGGGCACATCGGCTTCACTAAATCCCCAGGAAAGCCGCCAGCTGCATGATTCCTCAGGAAGAGTTGAGGATCTTGATCATGTTAAGCTACTGGATCCTCCACCGTCATGGGGAGGAAGATGAGGGTAAAAGGTGTTGCTGGTCTTCGACAAGGAAGTCCCAGTAATAGCATCCATATCTTCGTGCAGGTGGTGATCTTCATGTCTGTCATGGTCTAGGGCTCCATTATAGACATGAAAGGAGGTTTGAGATTCACAGGTTTTTTTTCAGACCCGTGACACCTCAGATGGTTGTAGGCTCTGGGTTTATCCTATGATCACACATGTTGCATGACCACTAGATATGTAGCTCACCCACCACTACATAGGATCCAAAGAGAGAGAAGCATCGTAGATTCAACTCCCTCCACATGAGTCACTCTGGATGTCCACCAAGGCATGACAAACTTGGATGTGTCATCATGTTTGTCTCAGAAGGTTCCTTTCCATGTTGCCCAACCATGGTAGATCCTTCTTCAACCTCCATAATATCCCTCACATCGCACTACTCTATCCTTCCTCCCTGCGAGTGCTAGTGGAGAAACTGTAATGACCCCGCCTACCGGTAACCCCCAATTATGGGAGACCCGGAGGTCAAAGTCGTTATTCAATTAACATGATCAAAGGTTAAACAAATAATCAATAATAATTATGAAATTCTACAACTAAATGGAATTTGGTATAAAATTAAAATTTTACTTACCTTTGAAAACTTTGGAAATCTATCTATCCAGAGCTTGAATTTTTCTATCTAATCCTCCTTGCACTTTATTTCTTATTTTTACAATGTGTCACTTTACTGTTTGTTCTTTCAATTGTTGTTCCTAAAATGCCAACAAACAAAATGTCGGTCAGTATATCAAAATATACTGGTATGTGGGAACAACCAAAAGTTTGCACATAAGGATAACAATCTAATTATCACAATCACGTTAATTAACAAGCCAATTTACACTTTTCAGTACGACATTCTCCACCGCTTTTTCCCTAACCCTGGAATACCCACCTTAGGGTTTCCTTTGCCAATGACTTAAGGCCACCTTCTCAATCCCGAGCTTGGTGCCTGGGGGTCACCACCCATGGTGCCCACTAGTCATGCAATATCATAGGCCACCTTCTCATTCCCGAGCTTGGTGCCTGGGGTCACCACTCAAGGTGTCCATTGGTCTACCCATCTGGGCCTGACCTTTGTCATCATCCATCAGGGTGGCATGTAGGTGTGAGAATACATACTTCTATTTTTTATTAATGTGATAATCATAGTGACTTTATGATTTGCAAGTATGAACATCAAAACAAATAATTTGCATTCAATGTGATTAACCATCCGGAAAATCCTTGAGAAACTAAGGCGGTTATTCATAATTAACCACATACCTGATCTGACGATTTGAACAGAAATATCCATGCAAATAAGAATCCAAGCAAGCAAGCATTTTCAACAAGATCCTGAAATAATCACGTAATTCCCTTTTTATCATTCATGTCATCAAGATCCATTAAACCTAGCTCGCTTCCTAGGGTTTCTAATTCACTTTTAGGGTTTCTATTGCAATTAGGGTTTCCCTTCATCTTTTACTATTTTAAACCCTACATCTAATCCTTAATTCCGGATTAAAGGCATAATTAACCATTAATTAAGCTCATTAAGCCTCTTTTACATTAAAGCTACTATTTTTATCCCTTTAATCCATGACAAGATCATTATACACATTTATCATCACTTCGTAGTTCATTATGGTCCAATTCACATATGAACTCGATTTGCCATTAATTCTACCTTTTATTCATGAGAAAACCCTAATTACTACATTTAGGGTATTTATCCACAAATTAGAAACTTTAATGCTTGAAATAGATTATAACCGTGAAAACTTAGTTTGATACATGAAATCAAATAATTAAAGCCATTAGTAGTCCTAGTTACCAACATTAGGGTTTCAAGGCTTATTAAAACATATTCATGCACATGAACTTTCAATTAAACTAATTACGTGCAAGATTCATCTTTTTCGATCTTAACGTATCTCTTTACGATTAACAGGTTAATATCAACTTTAACCATCAATTCAACCCCACTAATCACATTAATCATTCCCATTTAGGGTTTCTTTAATCATCATTACATTAAAGTTAATAACTTCCATTACTTGTCGGATTTCAAGCATAATCAGATTCCAATTATATTTTTAATGTATTCCCCTCATTTTTCTGAGCAAAATTCATGTATAAAGCGCGTCCATCTGAGCTACAGTTATTGAGATACGAATTAAACAAAAATAACTTACTGTGGGCCAATCAGGAGGCACCACGTAGCCTGCTTCATGCAACGTTGGAGGCCGCTTTGGGTAATATTTCAAAAAGACGAAAATGCCCTCGTTTAAGTTGTAGATGCTTCATCCCGTGAAAGGGCATAATGGTCCAACGACCTGATAGTCATCTTCCTCCCCACGACAGCGCAACCTGCCGCCCTAGCTGCAAACCTCGTGGCCTCTCCTCCTATCCTGGGACCTCCGCAGCCATTGGGGACTGGTCCCCTGCCTCCGGCGTGCCCTTGCGCAGCCAAGGCTGTCTCGTATACGGTCATAAGGGTCGGGAGCAAGCTCTTCAACTCGCGATCTCGCAGCCATGTTGCAGCCGTACTGCAGGTGTGCCGCAGGCAACCTCATGAAGTTGGATGCTCGAGAGCATCGTCCGATCATGCGCAAGTCTTCGAGGAATGCCAGGCCTTCCTCCAGATGGCTTCATACTTCCTCGTTGATCCAAAGAAAGCGCCACTCGATGCTAGGGTTTTGCAACCAAGAACGACGAAGAAGGAGAAGAGATACATGTGAGATCTCTTTGGAACTCGAACCAGAAGGCCAACCCCTTATATAGGGGAGGGTTTTCGCACCCTAAGATGTGCATCCACTAAGATGCAATATCTTGTCCCAAAAGGAATCCAATTCCTTCATTAGAAAGCAAACTTTCTCTCTCCTCTTTTTCCTTTGAATATCCCTTATTATATGGATGTTAGGAATTCGAAATTCCTCTTTCATCTTCTTTATACTTGCCCTTTTTAATCCATAGGAACGAAATCCTATTTCCCTTTAAAAGCAATTACTGTCTTTTTAGCAATACCACATAATACATTGATTGTATACTTACATTAACCCCTTATTTTGCAATTTTAGTATTTTCTCTTTCTTTCCTCTTTATTGGGACTCCTTGGATCCCAAGAAACTCTATTATTTTGAAATCCTTTTTATTGGATACTCATTATTCTTCTAGATGCATCTAAATGCATTATTTCACCTTATCTTGTTTATTTCTCATTAAAATATCTGTTTTTGAGGGTTTCTCTTTATTTCTCTTTTATTTTCCTCATTGGTATGCCTTTTATCATTAGGAATCCTTGGGATACAAAAATCCACCAAGGATAACTCAATTATACCTCTTTTCATTTGTTTTCCACATTTTACCATTATTTTCAATTTCTTTCTTAATAAAGAAATACTTAATTGATCTTTTCTTTTCTTTTTGCATTCTCTATGCAACTTTGGACTCCTTGGGACCTAAGGAACCCAAGAGGCACGAAATCCATCCTTAGATTGTATTCTTTTGCCTTCCAGAGGTTTCCACATCTCTCTTTTCTCAAAAACTCAATTATTCATTTATTAATTGAATTTCCTTATTATTGGGCCCAATAGCCAATAAAGCCCACAACACAATGATAAAGGCTATTGTAAACAAAATCCATTTATTCAAAACAAATTATTTGTTCCAATATCTTTAATGTGAGAAATTACATTCCTCACCAAAGGAACCCAAAAATTGGGGTTGTAACAGAAACCATGGGTAGAAATGAGTCAATCTCACTCCTACCTATTGTAGAGTTTGTTAGTGAGATCCTCTCAGAGTTTTAGGATCACACTAGTAGGGTTGATCACCTCCGTAATATGGGGAGATCAGAGGCGACTAGATGGGTTGTTTTCCCCCACCCCCATAGAATCTGGGAGCTAGGAGATGAGGTCTTCATTGCCGGGTCAGAAACAGTCAAAATCTGGATTGGGCCACGCAACCAACTCATATCAGTGGTCACGAGATAAAACACCTAACACAAATCAAATATTATTACTACCTTGGTTCTGAACTAATTCCTTCTTGATTTTAGACCTCAATAACTACTACTATGGATGGGTTTTGACCCAAGAAATTTGTCCCAAGATTCAACATAGTGTATTCCACTTTAGATACTCTTTTGATGCCCAAACTTGATTGTTTGGATCTTCAATCAAGATACCCTAAAGGTTACCTATATAAGGATTCTAACTTATACTATACTTCAACGTGCCTCAAACATCAACACCACAACCTTAACTTACTTAGTATGGCCACGATGCATCCTAGGGTTCTTGATTCAATCTTAATCCATGAAATAATTATTTGGATGCTTCACGTCATATGTCCTCAAAATCAACTAATAACTCTCATGAAACATCTCCATGTACATAAACGGCTCTATTAGTGACCCTATATTGTCATTACAGTCATACTTGTGGGTCAAATGAGTCCAAGGTATAATAAAAAGTTACCTTGAATTGGGTTTAACCAACTACTAATATTTATAGACCTCAAATAGTATATATTAGGTATCAAATCCTAGAAGTCAGGGTCATCACAGTTTAGTTGCAGTCAAAGTTCATATTTTCCATATTATCTTAGAAATATTTTGAAGGTCTATTGAATTTTGTTTAAGTGGTTTTTAGCTCTATTCACCTCCCCTCTAGAGCCCATCATAGATCCAACAAGTGGTAATAGAGAGGGTATTCTCCAAGCAATACTTGCATAAGTAGGAGAAGATGAGAGATTATGAAGGTTGGAGATACTCCATCAACATTCCAAACTTTGATGGGAGCAACTTAATCTATTGGAAGAGAAGGTTGCAATTATACATCCAAGGATCAAGTCTTGAGCTATGGAGAATGGTGGACCTTCATTACAAGCAACTAAGACAAAGGTAGAAGAATGGGATGAGGCTACTTTGAATAAAAAACCTTGAATGAAAGACCCATCAACATTCTCTATGCCTCTCTCTGCACCACCAAGTTCAACTGGATTTATTCTTATGAGACGGCCTATGAGATATGGAGAAAGCTATCTGTCACATATGAGGGGACAAGGAATTGAAGGAAAGCATGGTCTGTATGCTCAAAAGGCTTCTTGAAAACTTCAAAATGGGAAAGGAGGAGAAGGTAGATGAGATGTACTCAAGGCTCAACACCATTGTGAATGGTGTTGTCTTTCTAGTCATCTTTTAGATCAAGGATAGAAAAATTCAAAGATCCTTAAGACTCTCCAAAAGAGGTGGCAATCCAAGGTGAATTCCTTTGAAGAAACAAAGTTTCTTGGTGATATTCATATTGAATAGCTCATAGGAAATCTACATGCCCAAGAAGTCAAACCTGACAAGCAAGATGAAGAAGAAAAACAAGATGAGAAAGAGCTTAAGAGAATGAATAAGGCTTCAATCAAAGCCCAAGTTGAAGCTATTGTTAGTCAAGGTTCTCCATCCTCTCAAGTTAAAGAAGATGCCATGTACTCCAAGGGCAGACTCTACAAAGGCAAGTCTTCCTCCTCCACTTGGTGCTTCAAATGTGGAAAGAAGGGCCACTTCAAGGAAGATTGTCCACAAGGTAAAAAGACCCATCATCACAAGAAAAGGGAAGAAAAGCACAAGAAGAAGGAGAAATTGAACAAAAACTCTAGTGACTCCTCCAACTCAAGCTCAAGTGAAGATTCTAGTGGAGGATCTAGCTCAAGCTCTAGTGAAGATGGAGAATGCCATTTTACTCTCATGGCAAGTTCAAATGAAGACTTAAATGAGGTAAATCTGAACTCTTTAGATAAAAAAAATCTTTAATTACCATTATTCATGCTACTCGTTCCTCTCTTAAGTATACTAAGCATAAAAAGAAAAAACTTGCTAAGATTGTTGATAACTTGCACGAAGAAAAGGATGATATTGAACATGTGAAAATTTACTTGTAAGATGATGTTGAAAATCTCCAAAAGTATTATTTAGAACAAGAATTTAAATTCAATAGTGTTGAGATTGATAACAATTGCTCATCTTAGACAAGTAGATGATCTTAAACTTGAAAATGCTAACTTGATAAGATTAGATTTCTAAAAGTTCAACCTCTTATACCTAGTTATAATTGAGAGCATAGTAATATTGTGAATTCTCTCATGCTTGATATTGATGTTCTTAATATCGAAAATGAGAGTAAAGACTTTGTTATGAAAGGAATTGAATCTAAAAATAGTATCTATATTTTTAATATCACTTTGCTTGAAAAAGAAAATGCATCCTTACTTGCTAAAATCAATGTCCTTGAATCTTGCTCTAGTCCTACTAGTCGAGAGAATAATTTTGCTACTCTTCATATTGAAAAAGATTCTAATATGACCAAAGCTCTTTTCCTAGAAACCTATCTTTTGCATTATAGAGATGATATAAATCAATTGTCTTACACTATTTCTTTTCTTATGCTTGACAATTATGGTTTGAGTTCCTCTATGCAAAGATGCTCAGATGATAAAAAGAATCTTAATCAAATCCTAGATCATACTACCAAAAAAATGGGTAGAGATGGTTTCAGACTTGTTAGTAGCCAAAGGAACGACAAAGACAAAGGACCTTCAATTTTCAATGAAGAATCCTCTAGTTCCAAAGATATGAGATCATGTAATCATTGGAATGAAATTGGTCATTATTACACATATTGCCCCTTTAGGAAAGAACCAAGAGTAATAGGACTTGGGCTGCTAAGATAACCCCTCAGGACCCAAAAATGTGATTGGGGACCATTTCATCTTTCTTCTTGTAGGTCACTTACAGTTGGATTGACATGAGCTATTGAATTGCAAATTAGTTTCTCAATCTACATTAAAGAAGAAATGTGAGATGTGGCAACAAGTGGAAAAGAAATGGTAAGAAATAAAGTAATGTTATTCTTGCTCATATCCAATCATAGTGTGCTTTTTGCCAAGTTAGTATGCACTATACATATGGCTTTTGAGTCAAAAGTGGTTATTGTGATTCTCATCACTTTCTTTCTTAAAAACTATTTCTGATGCTTTCACAGTGCATTACTAATTTTCCTAAAAATGTTTGGAAATGTCTTGTATTTTTATGATGTCTCTAAGTATGTTTTGTCTAAAATATATGTGCTTTTTGAAAAAAGCTATTTCCGGTCGAGTTTATCCGCAGGAAACTCGACCAAAATGCACCAATGGGTGTTTCCAACAACTATTTTCGCCCAAGAAGTTCAATTAAAAAACTTGACTGACAACACTGTGCTCATAATATACAAATGGATTTTCGGATGAGAATTTCCCTCTCAACTAGACTTTCTCAACTAAAAGATTTATTCTATGGCACTCCTTTTGGTACCTTTATATGTGCATATTGCCATGCTTTATATTTCCTAACTTGCTTACAAATCTATTTCTCTAATTTCTCTAAATTGGTATCTCTATATCTTGCAGTTTCCTACTTTGAGTTGTTATGCATGTTTTGATGATGATCACTTTGAATCTCCTGGTTGTGATCTAATTTTCTTCCACTGTGCTCAAAATTGCTATATCTATCTAGTTTTACATCATTTTGATGGAAGCTTGAGTTCCTTAGTGGTACTCATCTCTTAGTAATGATGCATATATGCTAGTGAGTAATATTCTTTCATGCTTCTAAAACAACATATCTCTCTTTTTGGATATTTCTCTATATCTACTCATAGATTGTTCTTTAACTTGTGTATCCTTTGCTATGATCTAGATCCTACTAGTAGTCCTAACTTTTTATATCATCTACTATTAGTCCATCTACATGTAGTTCTAGCCTAGTTCATCTTTCAGTATCCAACTATATGATGCACTTGTATCTTATTTTCATACATACTCCTAACTTGTTCCTTGACCTGCATGCCTACTATCTTGAGTTACTTGATTGCATAGCTTTTCCTTGATATTTTCTAGAATTACATCATCAGTTGTTCAAAAGCATGTCTTGATCTTCTTTATATACTTTGTTTGGACAAACCCCTAGTTTTTTCTCTTCTACTCTCCATTCTATCTTTTGGTATCTCCTTCTATTAACAAGTTGTGTTTTCAACCCCCTATCTTTTTGAATTACAAAAGGGGATAAGACATGTCTTATGCAAAGGGGAGAAGATATATATATATATATATATATATATATATATATATATATATATATATATAAAAGACATATATAAGTAGAAGATATAGTTTCTAAAAATGTTATGAAAGCTAATCATATAGGACAAATAGCATCAATGGAGGGGGAGTATGTGAACTCCTAGTATCATCAAGGAGGAGCATATGAAGTCAATTCTATTGAAACCCTAGGTTTTCCCAAAGATATGATTTTACAGAAAAGATTTCAATACATTTATGGAATGGTTTGTAATATTCAAACATCTTCAAAAAGGGGGCGAATGCTGACTCAAGGCCTAAATTGAAAACCCTTGTTTCAATTGACTAAACCCTTGTTTTGATGATGACTAAACCATTCCACTTATTTTTTTCTAATGCTTCTACTTGAGTGATTTCAGAATAGGTATAGACATAATCCAAATGCCTTAACTTGCACATCCTAACTTGGAGAAAGACAAGTCAAAATCAATGCAAGTGCACTTTTGTGAAAAAGGCCTCAAATCCATTAGTCATGTTGAAAATCACTTGTAATGATTGTATGACTTGTAACTAAGCTTAGAAAAAATTAAGAGCATTTAATTCAAATATTTTATCACTTTTATGGAAGTTTTCAAAATTCATCACATGGAGTTTTATCGACTGAGTTTCATCTAGGATAAAATTGACCAACACTCTTGATGGATCTTGAGAAATGCTAGGGTCGTCCAAGTTTACTCGATGATAAACCCAACTGACACCCTACACTGACAAACCAAATTTAAGTCGTAAGCTGAGTTTAATCTAGGATAAACTTGACTGACAACTCAAATTTGATTTATCACATAGTGCTACCAGTCAAGTTTCCCAAAAGTAAAATTGACCAACCACACTATACAAAATGTGCATAAAAAGTGTTTCTAACCGTTGGAGCATTGCAAAACTAAAAATGTATCTATTGCAACACCCCAAATGACTAGAGTTCATCCTAAAGTGTTTCCATAGGCTAGTAGGCAACCTCAACCATAAATAGGACCCCTTGGTCTTGATCTCATGGTTAGTAAAGCACTATGAAGATCCCTATATCATAGTTGAGTGCCTCCAAGAGCCTCCTTCAACTCTCAAGCTTAATCACTTGCTACATCCATTAGAGTGAGTAGGAGATTTGTAAGAGAGCTAGTCCTACATATATATCTTGTACGACTCTCACCTCCTCCACCCCCCAATCTCTCCTTCTTTCAGGAAAATGAAGGTTCCCTCTCTTGGCTAAGAGAGGTGAAGAAGAAGATGAAGAAGGGAAGGAGTCCCTTGGTAAAAGCTTCTCCTTAGTGAAGGTGAAAATTAATGGAAAAATATCCAAGTCAAGAGTGGGTAACTCCTTCAAGGAAGAATACTTGTTGCAAGAGTGGGTAAGTCCTTGGTGGATGCGGAAGACTCATTACAATAGTAGGCAAGTCCATGGTGAGGTATAAGACTCTTGTTCATGGATAGGTAAGTGGTGAATGCATATTCATCCCAATTTTAGCTACATTATTACTCTATTTTGGCATTCATATAACCTAGTTTTCACTAGAATAGCTTTGTTTCAATCTACTTAGGGTTTTATGATAATTTGTAGCAGTTTGATACTTTTCTTGATCCCTTTGAAAGTTTTGAATTCTATCACTCTACAACAAGTTTGCCTAGGGGAATCATATTTTGACCAGAAGGTTGATCGATGAATAATTTTTGTGTTCGAGGAAAAATTCGACCCATCAATCAACCTACAAATTGACCTTTAAAAATCATCAAGGATTAAGTGCCCTATCAAACTTCTAGGTTGATAGTTGATCGATCCCACCTGGTCAAAATTTAGAAGAACGACACTCAAGACCAACCATGACTAAGGTCAATGACCCATCAACCTCTCTCCTTCGATAGCATTATTAGTCACAGTCGACAAGAAATCAAGCCATCGACCTACTACTGTTGACACCTTTGTTGATGACCAACATCATCAACCATTGGTCAAAAAATCCATTGACTTTCGAGGTCGATGACCAATCTACCTCCAAGACTGACAATTAGAAGTCTAAGAGTTAAGACCCATCAATCGACAAGCCACTATCGACGTTGATGGGAAGCACAATTTTTCGACAACCATGAACCTATAAATTGGCCCTCAACACAACACATGCATCTTGAAATTCCAGAGATAGAACACACTGAAAGGATGACTTATCGAGATTACAGTAAAAGACTAAAGTCATTGACGAAGCTAGTTCCATCAACCTAGCTTGGACATTGATCTATAGATTTGGTAACTCCCATAAAACACAACAACTCCAGGCTATCAAACTCCCTCTTTGGGGGAACGATCTCTTCTCTGAGATGTACTTCAACTAAAAGTCAGGGTTAATGCCTAGACGAGAGATAAGGAAGGAAGTCTACCATCGCACAAAACACCGAGCTACTCCTGCTATAGTGATGACCATGATAGTGTGACTTTGGATATCAATCTCTCCATGTCGAGGGAGTAGTCCTTCCACTGGGGTGTGGGGATTGGCCCTACTACCCATTTCTTGCAATTTCATTAATATTCCAATGCTTGTATGCACTCATTTAATTCGTAGCTAATCGTTTGTCGCATGTCTTATGGATTGGTCACCCGCTTTATGTGATTTACTATAATATTTTTTCATGAGAACTTCAACGTTTAAGATTTGAATATTGATTAGCTTTGGTTGATGCCCTGATGAGAACTTCTGATGGGAAGTCTCCGGAGTAGTGAATATAGGATCGGTAAGTAACAAGACCTCAAGCTTATAGGGATATCTACTCATGCAAGTTTCTAACTCCAAAAGGGGAAAATTGTATAGATATAATTATATCTCCATACATGTTTGGTTTTGAGTAGATGCACAAATTCAAGTACTGGTGGTGGAACCCAGTTCCACCCTAGTGTTTCCATACATTGATAAATAGAACCTTAATCTAGCTCTTTTCATTCTTGCAACCTTATTTAATCAAACCAAACTCAACTTTTGTAATAAATACTAGTTCTTGATGGGTTATTTTAGTTATATAATTCTTGAAAATGTTGTCCCTTGGGATTTGATCCTCAACTGTACTTTAATAAGATTGGTCCGCTTGAAGGTGGCATGATTGCACATTAGTTCTGGCAAACTCTAGGAATTCCATTCCTAGTGAATTTGTAGTGCAATAAAACCCACATCAAATTATAGTGCCATTGTCGGGGAAAACAAAATTTCTTGATCTTTCTAACTCACTTGGATTAGTTAGCAATTTTCTTTTTTCAATTGATAATATTGTGTATCATATTAAATCAAAATTTTCTTCTAACCATCTGAACTTGGTATCTCTAATTTTCTTCAGATGGTAATTCTCGTGCATGTGAAGCTCCTCTAGCATTGACTCATTAACTCCCGTTGACCTTAAGATCGAAAGGACATATCACAGGCTCCTTTGTGAACAAAGAGACAAGATGAACAATGAGGAGGTCAACCGTAGGGTGCAAGTAGCCCTGAATGCACAAAGATAGAGGTTCATGGCTGAAGCCAGAGCTACTATACAAGCAGAGCAATATGAAGCCACAAAAGTAAAGCGATAGAGAGAACTACAAGAGTTAGCTATCCCAAAGGCTGTAGATATACACAAACCCATTATCCAACCACCATCCAAGATCAGAACTTCAAGATCAAGACCAATTTGGTGACGATGATGCAAAACAACAACTTTGTAGGACACGTCAGTGAAGACCCCCAAGATCATTTGCAGAAGTTCATAGACCTCTATGGACTAAGTAAGCAAGATGGCATTCCAGAAGAGGTGATGAAGTTGAGACTCTTCTACTACTCCCTTACCGACAAGGCTAGGGTGTGGTACAAGTTTCTAGATGATTGTAGCATTATGACTTGGGAGGAACTTTAGAACCAGTTTCCTGAGAAGTTCCTTTCCACCTTCACTCACTTATCAACTTGGTGGGGAAATCACTGGCTTCAAGCAACATCCATCTGAGACCCTATTTGAAGCATGTGAGCGATTTAGGGAGTTGCTACAAAAATTCCCTACCATTGCATCCCTCCTTCACAACTTCTTGAACATTTCTATAGGGGAGTTGATGATGATATCAAAAAATTCCTTGATGCCACCTCTAGTAGACACTTCATGCGGAAAATTTTTTATTATCCCTGGAATGTCGTCATTAGGGGGAGCCATGAACCAAGCCAATCGGTGTTCATCCTGTAAAGGAGGCAATCTCAAGGTGGTAATGGATGAAGATGAACCTGAACTAAAGGCCATTGCTGAATCTATAAAGATCCTCACCCTCAAGATAGACAATCTTGAGTACAACCTCCTAAACAATAGACAAAGAGGTCAATCCTCCTTCCAACCTCAGACAACCCTAGAAATTTGCCAAGTCTATAGTGCAAAAGGCCACACGAGCATGCTGTGAAACTATATATATGAGGCCACTATGAACATGATCCAACCTTAGTTTGACAATGCTCCAGTCATTGAAGAAGTTAACGCTATCAACTCCATTCTAGGATAGGGGTACTATAAACCCAACATGCTAAGAAACCATCCCAACATTTAATATGGGAACCCAGATGGAGCAGTAAATGCACAACAGTTCCAAGAGGGACCCAGCTAGAACCCAGCTTAGGGTCCTCCTAGCTTCCAACAAAATCAAATCTACCGCCATAATAACTACAACCCTGGTCAATACCATACCAATCATAACCAAGGGAACAACAACCATCAAGGTCAATAAAAATATAATCAGTAGGGGCAACTTCTCCTAGGGGAAAGTTAATCAGTAGAAGATATGCACCCATAATGAACAAAGCCGCCTGGATACTATCGAGAAAATGTTGGCCAATAGGCCTACAAAAAATCCTTATATGCTCAACTTGTACAAATTGCTACCATAATTCATCCTCCACTTGACTCAGTCGCAGGCCAACCTGAAAGTGAACCCAAGCACCAATAGGAACAAATATAGGTAGTAAGCATCTCTTGTAGTCACATGCTACCATAACCTCCAACCCCAACCATCAACGATGATAGATTGATTCTTGAAGATGAAGAAGTCACTCCAATGACTGTACCAATAGCCATCCCAAAAAAATCGATGGTAGAATCTCCAACGTTAGACATCATGTCAAATCTAGAAAATGCAACAAAAATTGCACCAACCTTGTAATGACCTCGCCTCCTAGTAACCCCCAATTAAGGGAGTCTAAGAGGTCAAATCCATTATCCAAATTTTCCAGATCAAAGGTTCTACAAATAATCGATAATAATTATCAAAGTCTACCAAACTAAACTAAAAGGCTGCAATAAAAGTAAACTTTTCATACCTTTTTCAAAAACTTGGATATCTCCTTCTATCCACATCTGGAGTCTATTCTAATTAATCCTCCTTTGTACTTTAAATCTTATTTAATTATACATATGCCACTTTACTATTTGTCCTTTTCTCTTATACCTAAAATGCCAACAAACAAAATGTCGTACAACATAATTGAATATGTAGTATGTGGGGGAAACAATAATCGTGCAACTATGATAACAATGTAATAAGCCAAATATCATTTAAAAGCCAAGATTATGTCTTAAGCAATACTACTCAACTCTTACCTATCCCCTATCTTTGTGTTATCCCTGCAGTGGACTTGGATACTACCTCTCTCACATGGTAGATCCTTACCCCCATGGCCCTACCTCACAGGTAGCCAATACTTAGGGTTGTGGAGTCGCATGGCCCTACCCAAAGGTAGTCCAATCCCTGACTCAAGGTGACTTATGGACCTACCCCATTGGTAGCCATGTACTAAGTCATCCAATGACATGATGGACCTACCCCATTGGTAGCCATGTTCTAGGTCAGTCTATTAAGCTATAGAGGGGACTAGGATCTGATCTAGTAGGCACATAACTTAGGTGATAGTCATATCCACATTATAGTTTGCAAGAATTAAATTCATCCAACAATTTAATTCAAGTCATCGATGAAAACTTCAAGAGTCCTCAAAAAACTAATTCGGGATATTCATAAGCGTAACCACATACCTGTCAAGATGATTTGAGACAGAATTAATACAATCAATGCAAGAAATCCAATAGGAAATCAAGCACACAAAGAGATCCTGAAATATGCATATAATTTCCTATCATTGATCATGTGATCAAGATCTATTAAACCTAGCTTGCTTCCTAGGGTTTCTAATCCACTTTTAGGGTTTCCATTGCAATTTGGGTTTCACTTCATTTATATTATTTGAAACCCTAATTTTATACAATTACTCACAAACCCTAATTATCTCATCTATTCTTTACGAAAGATATTAAGGTTAAATTTTAACAACATATAACCCTAATTTCAGATTAAAGGCACAATTAAAATCCCATTAAGTCTATTATGCCCCTTTTTCATTAAAGCTACCATTTTTATCTTTTTAATTCATGACAAGATCATTAGGCCCATCATCTTTGGTTCCTTAGAAAACCCTAATTACCATATCAAGGGTATTTATCCACAATTAGGAACTTTTATACTTGAAATAGCTTAAAATCATCACATCTCAGCTTTATTCATGTATTCTAGCAATTAAAGCCATTAAGAGTCATAATTACTGAGATTAGGGTTTCAAGGCCCATTAAAGCATATTCATGTACATGGAATCTTAAATTAATCAAACTATGCATAAAGATCATCCTTTTAGATCTAATGTGCCCTTTCTATAATCAACATGTTAATATCAACTTTAAACATCCATTTAACCCTTCTCAAATCATTAATCACCAAAGATTTGGATTTTGCATTAATTAAACCATTAAAGATAACATCTTTACACACTTTTTGAATTTCAATAAGAATTAGGATTCAATCATATTTTTATTGCATTCTTTGAGTTCTCCTAATCAAAATTCATTTATAATTTATCTAAATCTGAGCTACCCGTGATTAGTTACGAATTTTGTAAGATAAACAAATATGGACCAATAGGGAGGTGCCACGTAGGCAGTTTACTCCCACACACGTACCTTGCGGGTCAGATCAGGTGAAAAGATGCACGTGCCCTCACTTCTTAAACACGCGCTCAGGGGCAATCTGATCTTTGGCCTCTTTCTTCCTTCCTCCTCACACTAGGGTGATTCCTTACCCGATGCAGGGACTCTAGCACCCCATCCGCACAACCTCCTCCCCCCACCCCCCCGACGGCCTCTCTGCCTCTCGCCGCATGGTGCCACCACCCAACTGTAGAGGTCGGCCTCCTTCATGGCCTCCAGGGAGCGCCACCCGAAGGGAGACGCTCTCCCATGGGTATTGGGTGACCTGTAGACATCTTGGGTGGTGGTTCACAGACCTTGGCCTCACACCAAAATTCTATAGGAGAGGGGCACTACGGTTCAAGGTCCTTTGACGTTGGAAGACCACCTCTATAGGCCTTGGGCTATAAAAAGAATTTGTTCGTCTTCCACCTCATGAGCAACCCTAGTGAAGGCCTGCAACTCTTCTGTCGAGTCTCCTCCTCAGACCCCCGAGGCCTACGAGTGTCGGGGAGGGTCTGGGCACTTCCTGCACCTCTGCACCACCCTCATAAGGTGTGGGGCCTCGTCAGCAGCAGCATGAGAAGAGGAGGCTCGATAGGTTCTCCACCGGTGTTCCCAGGTGGACGTAGACCTACAGATCCTGACTTGTCATCAACGTGCCTCAAACCAAAGTTCATCTAGGGCACGAAGTACGTGGTGATGAAGACTAGATGACCATGAGCGGTGGTGGTGTTTTCTCTATATGTGAGGGCTATAGGGGATCTCTCTCTCTCTCTCTCTCTCTCTCTCTCTCTCTATATATATATATATATATATATATATATATATATATATATATATATATATATATATATATATATATATATATATGCCATGGAGAGAGCCCTAGATAAAACTAGAAGAATCAAGAAGGGAGGAGGAATAATGTGGCTCCATCCTGGTTCTCTTTTCCTCTGGTCAAATTCTCCCCCTAGGTCATGTGTATACGAATTGCATCCTTCCCTCCTCTTAAACACTTTCCAAACCCATCATTCCTTGCTAAGAAATACAACTCATGGCTTAATCCAAAGATTTCCTTTTTTTCTTGTATATTAATTTATCTTTCACGATGCTATTCCTCAAAACCTGCCTATTGGATACACATGAGTGTTAAGGAAAGTTATTATATCCTCAATTTTTACACCCAAAAGAAACATAAAGAAAAGGCACATTTTGGATAACTTATTTTTCCAAAAAAAAGGCTCTCCAAAACCTTCTCTTTTGAGAACTCACTTTCCTTATCAAACAAAGAAGGAAAACCTTGCATTGGTATTATCTACTCATATACCATGCTTGAGTTCCAAACATAAAAGGATAAAGGTCTTTTCTTCTTATGCAAGTTAACACTGATTAAAGCATATCACATTCATATTTTCTCTTGCATTAACTTTTATTTCCTTATTGGGATTCCCTTTTATCTCAAGAATCCATGTGGATTCAAAATCCACTCTATTATGATAAACACTTAGTCTTCTATAAGACTATTCTTCAATTTATTTTTATTATCAGATTTATATCCATCATTATCCTCTTTTAAACATATTGGGATTTGCTATTCAATAAGGCCCACAAAACATTCATGTAAAAGGATCATTATCAAAGAAATACACTCAATACACATATAATTCATATAATTTCCATAATCATACAGTTATTGGGAAAAATTGCATTTTCCACCATACGAACCCAAAAATTGGGGTTGTAACATCCTTCCCCTCTTATAGTAATTTTCCCCCAAAATTCCATCAAACATACAAATCATTCAGGATAAGACTTTTCCATATCCATCATTAGCCCCTATGTAGCTTTACCCTATCCATGGTGCTTCCAAAGAACCTTTATTATCACATATTCTTTTCTCTGAGTTCTTTCACCTTGGCCTCTATAAACCTCATAGGTGACTCAGGTCATTTCAGCCTCCCTTGGGGCTTACTAGGTTCATTGCTCAACACATGGCCCGGGTACCTCACATAGTGCTTTAAATTAGACACATGGAACACATCACACATTACTTTATCCTGAGGGGTAAGGTCAAACATAACCTTCTCCACCAATCCATCTCAAAAGAATCCATGTATCGAGGACTCTTCTCTCTTAGTTATAACTTAGAGGGCTCGGATTTTCATATCACATATCCCCCCCACAGTGAACTGCATGCCAGTCTACTTTCTATCAGCTCACGACTCATGTCGCCCCTGGGCTCTCTTTTAGCCATTGCATGATCAAAGCGACTTCATCTGTACCCATTGTGGTCCTTTTCTAACCTTCGCGAGGTCCATTCACCAACATCATCTTAATGAAGTGATGACCGACACAGCCTCTCTTACAGAGCTTCTTTACATCCCAATACTAGCTATGGTGGTTATCATCACATCTTACATAGGACAAGAACTGTCTCCATGTATCACGTTGAATGAGCACACATGCTCTCATCAGACCCTCTAGTCTGGATCAAACTAACCATTAGTTAGGGTGATAAACTGTACAAATATCGAGTTCTTCATGTACCTACTTCCACCACAAGGATGTGAACCTTTAGGTCATACTCAAGAACTTTTGAACTCACATCATGGTGTAGTTGAACCATTTCTCTCTCATATGTAGTTCAACCAGATACATCGCTTGATACCACTCTCTCTCTTAGATCATGTCATCTAGGTGAGGTAATTTTCCATAACTCACATTGAATCCAGACCTTCCTTGATCCATTGGAGACTTGCCACAACATCTATAATGATGAACTCCCATTCCCTCTCAGGGACCCTCTGTATCAACTCATTGGGTTACTGGTGTTCATCCTTCATCTCCTAGATTGCATGGCAACATACCACTGGCATCTTCATCGTAAGCATCCAAAGTAATACTGTCACTTACTATCTTCGTAGTACCACGGTGTATGGTGATCCTAAAATCACAATCTCCTATATGTCATGATTCCTCAAGATTGATCCTTCATAAACCCTAAACCACTCTAGTTGGGGTTTCATCACCTTCTTTTCCAGAGAAGTGCATCTTAGGTTCTACCACCATCCTTTCATTGCATCATGGTCTCGGCTGGCTAACCAAACAACTACTAACTTGTTCAATAGATCTCGTTACATCTGAGTGTTAGCCCAAACATCTCTCCTTTTTCAAACTTAGGGTTAACCTAACAACCTCTTCTAGCCTCTAGCTAACTAGGCATCTCAACCTCTTCACATCCTTATGTGTAAGGAAAAGTTGAAAACATACACCTCCATGTATTCCACTTATCATTCCATCTCAAACTCTAAGTCTATCTTCATCAAGAAAACTCAGATCTCATCTTATTGGTTTTCAAACTCAACTTTGTATAACTCATAGCTCATGATAAAAACATCCTCATAAGATGACAACCTTATTTCTCTTGATGTTTGTAAACCATCCACA
This sequence comes from Alisma plantago-aquatica, assembly GCA_963693085.1. Taxonomy (NCBI): domain Eukaryota; kingdom Viridiplantae; phylum Streptophyta; class Magnoliopsida; order Alismatales; family Alismataceae; genus Alisma; species Alisma plantago-aquatica. The sequence goes on along the minus strand of OY856414.1, from coordinate 422,449,895 downwards.
TATCGATCACTCCACAAGGGTATGTTATCATATCTGTCCTCATACCTCATAGCAACGTTCCAACTCACATTATCCTTATCCTTGGTGTATGGCATGCATATTGTCCTATCTCTTACTCCCATAACAAGATGAAATAAGCATTTGGCTACAGTCCAAATACAAAGTTTTTCCCGTTCCAAGAGTAGAGATGGTACATCCCACCTTGCCAGTACACCTTCAAATCTAAGTTGAAATGTGCAACTTATGTCTCAACATCACAATCATCTCGATATCAAAGTTACTTCCATGGAAAACTGGTCTCGAATCTACTTGGGTCTCCACACAATCCTTGGTCATCTCCTCTAGGTTTGTAGGGTGCCGACACTTTTGGGGTCATCCCTCTTCCCTTATGCATCCAGAGAGTGCCCTCCTCATCTTCCCATTGGGTTCCATGATTTCATGAAGGTGATCAATCTCCTAACCCATGGCCCTCAGACAATGATAGTTGTTACCTCCTGACCCTATGGTCATGTGCAACTAGGGAATTAGGCAACTCCTACTTCTATCGGTCTTATCCCTACCTGACCCTAGGATAGACTTAGGATTCTATTATATTATATGTCCAACTTAGAACCTTACCCAAGCCTTCATCATCTCACTCTGCATTCATGGGCTGACTTTCATCCTTTCATAGGGGTCATGGTGACCTACTTACCTTGGTCATGCCCCATACTGATTACCTCCATAGTAACACGTCCACATGCACTTGGAGATGGTTATCTATGGTTATCAAGGAAGACCAGCATTACCCTCTCATCCTTGGGCATCCCTTCCTTGCAACCATTCATGCAATCATCGATGTTGAAGTGGGAATCTTGACATGAAGGCTCATAACTGACACTATCGACTTTAGAGTCTCTAGGCTCCCTCCTTTCAAGAGCAATGTTGTTTGATTGATAGTGTTGACAAAATGGCACAACTAGGATAGGAAGATCCTATGTCTATAGATCCTTTTAAGACCACACTCATCAACGTCAATGTTCATCGATTGAATGATGAAAAGTGGAGAAATTTCTCTTTCTCCTAAACTCTTCTATAGAGGATCTCAAGGCCGAGTTTGAAGATCTCAAATCTTGCTCCATTATTAAAGAAGAATACAAAGAACCTACCGTGTCAGATATGAAGCCTCTATCCATGGGGCTCAATTATGTTTTCCTAGACAAGAAGAAAGTCTGCCCAGTCATCATCAATTCAGATATCACAGTAGCCCAAGAAGACAAGCTATTGTCCAAACTAAAGAAAAAATAGAAGGTGCTAGGTTACAAAATGATTGACCTAATAGGGGTAAGACAAGCCCTCTGCATGCATAGAATCAATATGGTTGACAACTACAAGACCTGTATTGAGCCTTTAAGCAAGCTGAATCCAATTTTGAGGGAGGTTGTGTAAAAGGAAGTAATCAAGCTTTTGACTTATGGGACCATCTATCTCATCTCTGATTCACCTTAGGTGAGTCCTGTATATGTTGTGACAAAGAAAGGAGGTAGTACAATTGTTCTGAATGAAAAGAACGAGCTTATTCCCACATACACTATGACTGGATGGCGCATGTGCATAGACTACCACAAGCTCAGCAAAGCAACCAGGAAGGACCACTTCCCACTTCCTTTTTTGATTAGGTCTTGGAGAGACTTGCACACCATGAATTCTTTTGTTACTTGGAAGGGTACTCTAGTTTCTATAAGATTCCTATTCACCCAAGTGACTAATAGAAGATGACATTCAATTGTCCCTTTAGTACATATGCTTTTCGCTGGATGCCCTTTAAATTATGCAACACACCAGCCACTTTCCAGCATTGCATGTCTACCATCTTCTCCGGAGTCACTAAAACTATAATGGAGATCTTCATGGAAGATTTCTCAGTTTATGGAGATTCTTTTGAATCATGTATACATCACCTTTTCCTAGTCTTTGAACGTTGTGAAGAAGCACATCTAGTGCTTAATTGGGAAAAATGCCACTACATGGTGAAGGAGGTCATTATTCTAGGGCATCGTGTTAGCTCCATAGGAATTGAGGTTGATAAAGTGAAGATTGAAATAATAGAAAAGCTAACTCCTTCAACCACTATTAAGGAAGTTTGAGCATTCCTAGAACATGTTAGGTTCTATAGAAGGTCTTCATGATTTCAATAAGATCACCAAGCCTCTGACAAGCCTTGTTTAGAAAGATGTTGACTTTAACTTTAACTCTGACTACATGAAGAAATTCAATGCCTTGAAGGAAGCTCTCATCTCAACCCCCATCCTTCATGCCCCATATTGGTCTCTCCCCTTCGAGATCATGTGTGACACCAGTGATTTTGCTGTAGGCACACTACTGAGGAAGTATGTAGACAAAAAGCATCATGTCATCTATTGAGCAAGTAAGACACTGTATGATGCCTAGAAAAACTATGCAACATAGTAAAGGATCTTCTTGCCATTATCTTTTCCTTCGACAAATTTTTCTCCTACCAAATAGGTTCACAAGTGATTGTATACATTGATCATGATACTATCAGGTACTTGATGACAAAGAAATATGCTAAGCCCAAATTGATCAGTTGGATCTTATTACTATAAGAGTTTGACCTAGTGACTAAAGAGAAGAAGGGGACAGATAATGTGGTTGCTGATCACCTCAACCAATTGCATATTCAAGTTTCTGACAAAGTCCCTATCAACAACTCCTGACCCGAGGACCCCTTGCTACAACTATCCACATTCACACTGTGGTTTGCAGCTTTTGTCAACTACCTATATGGAGGAGTCCTTCATATAGAATGAATACGAAATGATAAAAAGGAATTCATGTCAAACATTCATCACCACTATTGGGACGAGTCCTATCTCTTTTGATTATTCTCATATGGTCTCTACCACCAATGCATATCTTAAGAAGAAGCTCCTCTAATTTTGTAGAAATGACATTCATGCCCAACTAGGGGCCACATGAGCTCAAAGAAGACTACATTCAAAGTGCTTCATTGTGTTTTATTCTGGCCCTCTATTTTCAAGTATGCTCACTGATATGTCAAGTCTTGTGATCAATGCCAACGATTAGGTAATATCTCTAAGAGGGATGAGATGCCCCTCAATGTTTGGTAGGAATTGGACATCTTCGACGTATGGGGTGTTGACTACATGGGCCCCTTCCCCTCTTCTAATGACTTATTGTATATTTTAGTTATTGTTGATTATGTTTCTAATGGGTTAAAGACATGCCTACAAAGTCTTGTAACTCCAAGCCAATCATTAATATGTTCAAGGACATCATCTTCCCACACTTTAGAGTTCTGTGTACTATCATTTCTGAAGGGGGATCACACTTCCATGAGTGCATCTTTGAAGCACTCCTCCTCAGGTATAATGTCTCCCACTGAGTAAATACTCCATACCACCCCTAAATGAGTGGCCAATTGAAGGTTTCCGACTGACAAATCAAGGCTATCTTAGAGAAGATGGTTAGTAGGACAAGGCAAGACTGTTCTAACAAGCTGAATGATGCTCTCTGGGAATATAGAACTACCTAAAAGACTTCCTTTGACACTACACTTTTCTGCCTCGTCTATGGGAAGTCATGCCACCTATTGGTGGAGCTTGAACACAAAGCTCAACAGGCCATCAAGCAACTCAACTTCAACCTTCATGGAACAAAAGAGAATTGACTACTTCATCTTTAAGAGATCAAAGAGCTATGACTAACTGCATATGAAAATGCACGCATCTATAAGGAGCACACACAGATGTGGCATTATGGCCACATGAAGAGGAAGGATCTATAAGTCGGTGACCAAGTATTAATGCACAACTCTCATCTCCGCCTCTTCCTAGGAAAGCTCAAGACTCGATAGTCAGGCCCATTAATCATCAAGCACATCTTTCCTCATGGAGTTGTTGTATTTTAGAGTGAGAGGAAGAGGGAATTCACAGTCAGTGGACAATGACTCAAATGCTATTTCACTATTGCGGATATGCAGGACAAATAACTACTCTCATTTCTCCCTCCAACTTATCATGACTAACATATTAGGTGCCAAGCAATAGACATAAAACAAAGGTGCTTCTCAGGAGGAAACTTGAGAATTACTTTAATTTCCAATTGTTTTTACATCTTAGTTCATATTGAATTTAGTTAAGATAGTGTATCTCATGACAAGATCACTAGTTCTAGGAATTTTGATTTTATGTAAATGACTCTTATTAAAGAGAGAGAAACCCCAACACATGGATCAACCAGTAAGGTCTTTCCCCTCCAACTTGGATTTTGCTTTTGCTTGAGTACGAGCATATATTTAAGTTTGAGGTGGAGGGTGGGTGGTACATATTCTACTTTCTTCCCACACCTATATGCTTATAACTTATGATCTTGTCATTGCATTCACCATGCATCACTTTAAACTCAATTTTTTTCAAATATTTCTTTGTTAGAGTAAACAAAGACATTACCTATTTGGCTTAGAATCATGCATATTTCATCAATATCTCCCCTTAATCGAAGCAATGTCTCAAAAGGACCAATTTATGAAACTAACCAATGACTAGAAATTATCCTTTGTGGCCTATGAATCCAAAAATCATGTTTCCTTATAAAAATGGTAAAGTCTGAAAGAACTGAGATGGGTCAAACACATTGTTCATCCTATTGACTAATGCCATTCTACACTCTTTGAGTCATTATTTGAGCAGATTGGGATAAGGAGAACAATCTCGTGCATTGAATTGTAAATCAAGTTGCATGATGATCTAAACTCTCTTGTACACTTCTTCCTCCACCTTCTTACCTTCCATTCCATCAAAAAGAAAGAAAAACACACACAAATGTGCCAAACCCTAAGTTCAGGGTGGCACATCCACTTCCCCCCTCTATCGCTTCTTCCATACCCCTCAAAAGTTTAATAGGGGCATACTACCGAGACAAGATGCCAAAAACCACACCAAAACATTCGTTCAATGTAACTGCAAACAAAGAAATAAAAATATCTCAAGTCAAATAGAGGAGAGATCACTTCCTTCCATACCTCCATTAACTTCCTTTTTCTACCTAAAGACACAATGAATGCCTCTAGTTGTTACCATTATCTTGACTTACACCAGTGACATATCAAGTGCATACTTGTGGTTCTGTGGGTCTCTCTGAACTCCCATGAAACTCCTTGACATGCTTGATTTTGGGGAAGTGGAGAGCAAGTGTTGTTGGGAAAGGAAATCAGGATCGAAGATATAGAAAGATGTGTTATGTGATCTTAGGAAGTTGGGGCAGATTGATGATATCAGGTGGTAAGGAAAACAACATGATAGGAGGATGCGACATTCACATGGGCCGAAAGTATTAATTTGGTGACTGTTTTAGATTTTTTGTTACACGGGGATGAGCAACATTTAAGTTTGGGGTATTTTGATGAATGCATATTCCTCCCAGTTTTAGCTGCATTATTAGTCTAATTTAGCATTCATATAGCCTAGTTTTCTCTAGAATAACTTTGTTTAAATCTACTTAGGGTTTTATAATAATTTGTAGGAATTTGGTACTTTTCTTGACTCCCTTTGTAGGTGTTGAATTCTATCACTTTGCAACAACTTTGCCTAGGGGAAACATATTTTGAGTGCTTCCAGAAGGTAGATCAATGAACAATTTTTGTGTTCGAGGACAAGTTCGACCCATCAATCAACCTACCAATTGACCTTCCATAAGCATCAAGGATTGAGAACCCTATTGACCTTCCAGGTCGATAGCCCATCGACCTACCTAGTCAACATTTAGAAGAATGACACTCAAGACCATCGATGACCAAGGTCGATGACCCATCGACCTCTCTTCTTTGAGAACATAATCGATATGTACCAGATAAGAAATCCATCCATCGTCCATTACTGTCGACACCTTTGTTGATGACCAACATCATCAACCATCCATTGACAAATCCATCAACTTTTCAAGTCAATGACCCAATCGGCCTCCAAGACCAATGATCAAAAGTCATAGAATCAAGACCCATTGATCGATAGCCCATGATCGATGTTGATCGGAAGCATAAGTGGTCGACGACCAGGACCCTATAAATAGCCCCCCAACGCAATACTTAAATGCATCTGGAAATTCTAGAGATAGAACACATCGAAAGGCTGATGTTGAGATCAGAGCTGAAGACTAAAGCCATCGACCAAGCTAGTTCCATCATACTAATTTGGCCATTGAATTGTGGATTTGGTGACTCCCATTGACCATAGAAACTCCAGTCTATCATCCTCCCTCTTTGGGCGATCGATCTCTTCTCCTAGCTATTGTCCATCCACCTACTTCAACTGTAAGTTAGGGTTATACCTAGACGAGAGTAAAAGTCTGCCGTAGCACACAACATAATAATCATGACCATGATTTGTCTCTTTCTTCTATTAGGGATATTAATCTGATGAATGCATATTCACCAGGGAATTCAATTATCATTTTTGGACAAATTCAATTCAACACATTTAATTTCACTCATTAATTATCAAAATGCATCATAATGTGCAAAATTACTTAATTGATTCGATTATCAAGGTTTTAACTGAATATATGATGATTTAATGCAAGTCTTGATAAGGTTGAACAATCAGCGAGGCCCTCCTTCTCTCACCCTTGGTTTTGACCAATAGATCTAACCAAGTGATTTCACCCATTTGGTCTCAAAACCATTTGAGCCCATTCGGTCTCAAGACCGTTTGAGCCCATTCGGTCTCAAGACTGCATGAGCCCAAACGGTCTCAAGACCGATAGGCTAGCAGAGACCGTTTGGAGTCTAACTCAAGCATGTGCAACATCAGATCAAGATAATGAAGTAGAGCAATCACCACGACTGTGTTTTCCACGCCACGGCCGTGGCGCACTGCCAACAGTGCCAAGTCCCCACCCGCCACGACCGTGCTCGTCATGCCACAGCCATGGCACATCGCCAAAAATGCCCATTCCTTCACTCGCCATGCCCGTGTGAGGCAGCACGATCATGGGGCCATAGCCTCACCACGACCGTGTTGGGTCAACATGGCCATGGTGCGCCACTCGATTCTGATCTCATTTGGTCCTGACCTCACTTGAATTTCTTTCTCGATCTCAAAAACGTGAGCATCTGACGTCATGAAATCATGAATCAACGGTCTGGATTTCATTTGCCCTTTCGGTCTGCTCTATTGGTATACACCTTCGACTCCTCTCACAGTCTCAAGATTGTGAGAGTCCTCACAGTTTCAAGACTGTGAGAACTCTCACGATCCCAAGACTGAGAGAGCGTTCACGATCCCTTACCGTTTGGAATTACTACTCCCTCCGTCATCACCGAATTCACAGACCTCGGTGATGGCATCTTGTTCCTCACGCTAGAAGCACCTACAACTTGATCATATCTCCTCCCTTGACCACCAGTTCCACATTCTACATCAACATCGACACTCTCCTCTCCATAGCTCCTCCGCACACGGCAGCGCGAGACCCATTGCTAAGTTGCAGATGATCGCAGAGAGGGTGCAGACCGTTTGTCACCATGATCACAAGAACGTTTGATAGCAAACGGTCTACAAACCATTTGGAGGATGGGTTGCAAGACCGTTTGGTCTAAGCAAAGCAAGACCATTTGAAGATGTATTGAAAGACCGTTTGGTCTAAATATAGCAAAATTGAATGATCACTAGGGCTGTGAAACCGTTTGATAAGCAAACGGTCTACATACCGTTTGGAGGATGTACTACGAGACCGTTTGAGCTAAATAAAGCGAAACTGTTTGGGCAAAAATATCTTGACATCATTTGGTGTCTATTAATCCAGTACCGTTTGAAGATCTATGCCTATAAATAGGACAAACAGAGTCCCCAATTGGGCATCGGTTCCGAGACGCCGACAGGCTACTTGTACATAGCTCCGTTCCAAATCCAGTGTCTTCCGCGCCAGTTGCATTCCACCTACTGCCCGTGTTGCAACCAAGGAGGCTGAGGAGAGAAGGAAGACAGAGCGAGGGAGACTATCTGGTCTGTCTTGGCATCTCCCGTTCGCTTCCAGATCTAATCCGACATGACGTATAAGGTTGTATCTTCTTCACCGAGCTGCAACTACCTTCTGCACCAAGTTCATGGTGGATTTCTCACTCTTTCTTATTCTTCTTGTTTCTCGCATCATGAGTGAGTTAATACCTTTTCGCTGGGGTGCGAGGACTAGCCCCTCTGCCCATGCAAATCATGTTCTTTTGTTAAACTCTCCATGGCTATGTATATATCTTTCCATTTCATTGTTAGTGGGTATGTTCATACTCGATTATCTCCTAGCTTTTGTCTTGTTCTTTCCTATATTATGAACTCTTCTATATGTGGGATGGAATGGCGGTTTACAAGTTCAACTCCTTGATGAGAACTTCTGATATGATTCTCTGAGATCGTAAGTGTATGATCCATGAGTGGACGATACATCTAGCCTACGGTGATGCTTCTGTGGTCTAAACATCCCTTAGGGAGGACCACAGCCTTAGTTGGATATTGTATCGTCTTGTTTATCGTCGATGTTAGTTTGTAGATCTATCACCTGCTTGCTTATCGATTAATGCGGTTGACTCCCAAACTAGAAATAGAATGGGATTTCTTTGAGGTTGTAAGTGTATGATCCGTGAGGGGACGAGCCATCTAGCCTTCGGTGATGCTTATGTGTGCCTAACACCTGTATAGGGGGCTCACAACCTTTGTTGGATTTCTATATCTTCGAAGCCGTAAGTAAGTGATCTAGTTTGTGACGAGACATCTGATACCTAAGGTGATGCTTATGCAAACCTAATTCCCGTACGGGGGGTTCTGTAGTAGCTCTATTTGGATTGATATTTCTTTCCTGGATTGTTTGCGATTGAATGTGTTTGTGTGTGTAGCGGTGGTGAAACCCGATACCATCCCAGCGATTCCATATATTTGATCTAAATACAACTTTAATTCAGCTTTTACTTTCTTGCAATTAGTTTAATTAACCTCAAATCAACCAATTGTTTTAAATATTAGCCTTAACTCGAACTAGACTAGACTGACAAAGATTCTTAAAAATGTTGTCCTTTGGGTTCGATCCTTAACTATATTGTGATTAGACCCGTCTGCTTGCGGGTGGTATTATTGCACTTTGGTTTTGGTAAAATCTCGGGGATCTCAACCCTGAGTGAGTTTGTTAGTGTGATAAAATCCCACGTTAAATTCTGGCACCATTGCCGGGGACAACGAAATCAGTTAGTCAAATCTAGTTCTTTTAAAACTGAGTTAGGATTTTGCTTTTTCTTTTGACACAATCGATCATCTACTTGAAATTTGACTTTCGTCTATGTTTCTTACTTTCGAAATCTTTCTAATTTAGGTACAACCCAAGGCATAGTGCATGCACCATTCGGACAGCCCCGGACTCACAACAAGTTTTGATCCCGAGACAGACAGAACTTTTCATCGTCAGATCTGAGAAAATCAAGCAAGGATGGCTCAAGAAGAAGAGGTATCCCGAAGGGTGGTTCAAGCCATCAATGCATAGAGAGAGAGGCTCATGCAAGAAGCCAGAGCTGTGGTACGACAAGAGATCCTAGCAGTACAAGCAGCGGCGCAAGAAGTAGAACTGTAAAAGGATCTTAGGGAGTTCTGAATCCCTAAAGCTGCTGACGTACATCACCCAGTCCTACCTCCTCCCATCCATGCTCCGAATTTTGAGATACGAGCACATTGGATCACCTTGCTCCAAAACAACCCGTTCTATGGCAAACAAGGTGAAGATAGTCAAGAACACCTTCTGAGATTCATCGATCTATGTGCTATGACAGAACAAAATGGAGTGTCCGAAGATGCCATCCGACTCTGTCTATTCAAGTATTCTCTTGCCGATAGAGCCATAAGTTGGTACAACTCTCTACAATGTGAACCTATCACCACATGGGAACAACTGCAGAATGTTTTTCTGGAAAAGTTCTATCCTCCATCTCTCACTAATGAAATTAGGGGAAAAATAACAATGTTCACTCAAGCCCCTGGAGAAACCCTTACTGAGGTGTGGGACCGATATAAGGATCTTCTATGAAAATGTCCACATCATGGCATTCCTAAGAATCAACTCGTCGAGATCTTCTACAGGGGTGTGGATGACGATATTAAGAGGTTTCTAGATTCCTCATCTGGAGGAAACTTCATGCGTCAAACGTATGATAGAGCATGGAGGGTTGTCACCCTTGGAGCTGAAAACTAAGCAAATTGGGGTAGGTCTGTAGGTAAAGGAGTGTTGAAAGTGGCTATGGCTGAAGCGACACCTGAGTACAAATCTATCGCTGAAACCCTAAAACTCTTAGTTGTCAAGCAAGACCATATTGAATCCTCTCTTGCTATAATTGGAAGAGGACATCCACCCCTTCAACAACCAGAACAGATCAAGTCCGCTTCACTATTTTGTGAAGCATGTAAAAGTACCGATCATTCCACTTTATCATGCAGTGTTCTCTATGATGTTGTCCTAAGCAACGCATGTGGACAAGGAGACAGTGGTTGAATGGAAAATCTAAATGCTATCAACACCATTCCTTGTCAAGGGTATTACAATCTGAATTAGAATAGGAACCATCCAAGTTTTCAATATGGAAACCCCTCTGGAGCAGTAAACTCGCATCAATTTGGTTCGAACAATCAACAAAGAAACCCACCTGGATTCCAGTACAATCAACAATAGAATTTTGGAAATCAAGGAAATTTCAAGGGAAACTTTCAGAATAGGAATTTCAATAATTATCAAAATAACTCCCAGTACCAGAGTCTCAACCAGGTTCCTTATCAACAACAAGGACAACAAGCAGGTCTAGCTTCTCCTGATGACAAGCTATAAACCACTCAAAAGATGTTACAAACTTAGCAAACCATGATAGCTAACCAACAAGCTCAGTAGAAGGCTATTAAATCTCAATTAGCTCAACTCACATCTAGCATAAAGCCACCTACTGGAGTTTTTGCTGGCCAGCCCGAGAATAATCCTAAGCATCCAGAACAACTAAAGGCGGTCACCACCAGGTCAGGAAAATACTATTCCGATCCTCCTGTCAAGCCACAGGTGGTTGTGACAGATGAGGACGAACCCATGATTATATAAGATTCAACAACTACTGAATCACAACCAAAGGAACCAGTAATTGATGATAAGTCAGAAAAAGGAAATTTTGAGAAGCCTGCTCAAGAAGGTGAAGAAACTGAAACTCCAGAACCTGATATCCCTGTATACAAACCTTGTATACCTTTTCCAGCCCGTCTAAGGCAAACAAAGCTTGATACCAGATTCAATAAGTTTAAAGAATCTATGAAGAAACTTCATGTTGATATACCCTTTTTAGATGCTCTGGCCGAGATACCAGCATGGACAAAGTACTTAAAGTCACTCCTCACCAGGAAGTATATAACAGAAGAGTATGAGACAGTAAAACTGGAGACAACTACATCTGATATCATATTGAACAAGATGCCCAAGAAACAAAAAGACCTAGGATCCTTTGGAATTTCATGTCACATTGGCGACTCATCATGTAAGAAAGGATTGGTAGATCTCAGTGCAAGCATCTCTATTATGCCACTTAGCTTGTGTAAAAGACTAGGGTTTGTAGAATTGCTTCCTACTGGCATGACTATACAACTTGCAGACAATTCGATAAAACGTCCGTTAGGAATCCTCAAAGATGTCCCGGTCAAGGTAGGTAAGGATACATATGTTCCATGTGACTTTGTCATTATGGAAATAAAAGAAGATGCCAGATATCCTCTCATCTTTGGTCATCCGTTCCTCACCACTGCAAGAGCCCTGATTGATGTTGAAGCTGGTACCTTACTACTCAGATTAGGCAAAGAAACTCTCGAATTTAAAGTTTTTGAAAGTATGAGAAGACCAAGTATGAAAGAAGAAGTCTATCTGATTGACTGCATTGAGCAAATGTCACTTCTGACTCAAGAGCATCTAAATCAGATGATCCATTAGAAGTTGCTCTAACAAATCCATCCGTTGATAAACCTATTGATGAACAAGTAAATGATTGCATCGAATCCCTCGACTCTGCTAAAGAAGATGTTGAAACCACTTCTGAAGAACTCAAAGTTATGGAAGCTACAGAAGAAACATGCAAAAAACCAGAGGCTCCCGAAATGAAACCCCTGCCCGAGGGACTGAAGTACGTGTTTTTAGACGACCTCAAAGTTTGCCCAGTTATTATAAATTTTGATCTAATAGCAGAACAAGAAGATAAACTTCTAAAGGAATTAATGGGAAAGAAAGAAAGCCATCAGTTATAAAATGAGTGACCTCACTGTGGTCAATCAAGCTTTGTGTATGCACAAGATCCCTATGATGGAAGATCATAAGCCTACTATTGAGCATCAATGGAAATTGAATCCAAATATGAAGGAAGTGGTCCGTTGCGAGGTCATTAAATTGCTCACAGCTGGAATAATCTATCCGATATCAGATTCGCCATGGGTGAGCCCAGTGCATGTAGTCCCGAAGAAAGGAGGAACAACTGTTATACAGAATGAAAACAATGAACTCATCCCCACTTGAACAGTCACAAGGTGGAGGATGTGCATAGATTATAGAAAATTAAACAAGGCAACTCAAAAAGATGATTTTCCAATGCCTTTCCTTGATCAAGTCCTAGAAAGGTTGGCTCACCAAGAATATTTTTGTTATCTTGACGGTTACTCTGGATTCTATCAAATACCCATACATCCAAATGACTAAGAGAAAACAACCTTTACCTGCCCATTCGGGACATACACATTTAAAAGAATGTCGTTTGGTCTCTGTAATGCACCCACAAATTTTCAACGTTGCATGGCTGCCATATTCGCTGGTCTTACTGAAACTATTATGGAGGTTTTCATGGATGATTTCTCTGTATATGAAGATTCATTCGATTCATGTCTAAAACACCTCTCCCTGGTCCTCAAACGATGTGAAGAAGCTCATATTGTGCTCAACTAGGAGAAGTTTCATTTTATGGTAAAGGAAGGCATTGTCCTGGGCCATAGGGTCAGTAATCGAGGTATTGAAGTAGATAAGGCCAAGATTGAAGTGATTTCTGAGCTCTCTATCCCTATCAATGTAAAGGAGGTTCGAGCATTCCTAGGACATGTAGGATTCTATAGACGGTTTATAAAGGACTTCTCAAAGATAACCAAGCCAATGACAAATCTGTTACTAAAGGATGTTGAATTCAATTTTGACAAAGAATGTGTTAAAAGCTTCAACACACTAAAGCAGGCTCTCACAACAACACCCATCATTAGAGCCCCTGACTGGGGCCACCCTTTTGAAATTATGTGCGATGCCAGTGACTATGATGTGGGTGTTGTTTTAGGGCAATGTATAGAAAAGAAACATTATGTGATCTATTATGCATCAAAAACCCTCGATGAAGCTCAGAGGAATTATGCTACTACTGAGAAAGAACTTTTGGCAGTCGTGTATGCTTTTGACAAGTTCAGATCCCACCTAATTGGTTCAAAGGTCATTGTCTACACAGATCACACAGCCATTCGTTACCTTCTAGCAAAGAAAGATGTAAAACCTAGGTTAATAAGATGGATTCTCCTTCTATAAGAATTTGATCTAGAGATCAGAGATAAAAAGGGTACAGAGAATGTCATAGAAGATCACCTCAGTCACATCCACACTCAAGATACCGAGAAGATTCTGATTAATGATTCCCTTCCAGATGATCAACTAATGAAGGTCTCAGAAGTTATACCGTGGTACTCGGATTTTGTGAACTACCTCGCTACTGGGGTTATACATCCTCAATGCACCAGAAATGCACTGAAGAAATTTATGCATGATGTGAAACAGTACTACTGGGATGAGCCATACCTTTTCAAACTATGTGATGATGGTCTGTGTAGATGATGTATCGCCGAAAAAGAAGTGTAACGCCCGGGCCCACTGCCTAAGGCTCTAGTAGAGTTTCAGGAATGACGACTGTCCCCACAGACCACCACTAGCCTTAACTGCATGCTTTGTCCTCACTCACGCACATGCGAGGATCAACTTCCCGACAGGTCACTCATCCCAATACTACTCCAAGATGAGCACACTTAACTATGGAGTTCTTTAGTGATGGGTTCCTGGAAAAGGAGGTGCACCTTGGTGATATGAGTAGTCCAATCATTCCTTATAAGATCTTTTTATCTGAGGCCTCAAATCCTGGGATGTTACAATCTCCCCCACTTAGATTCTTGATGTCCTCGTCAAGGCTCAACTATAAGGCCTCATAATCTCTTCCCCATTTCAGTGCAGACCCACAATAGCCCATGGACACCCAACTCCTGATCACGGAATACCAGCGCAAGGGTGGCTACGTCAACCATGTACAATCCTTTCCTACATGCCTGGACCGCACAACTCAAGACTGGCATGCCATGCCCATGTGGGGCCCACCTACTGGAGGGGAATTGGCTCTGATACCATTTGTAATACACGGGCCTAGTGCCCTAGGCTCCAGTAGAGTTTCGGGAATGACGACTGTCCCCACAAACCACCACTAGCCTTAACTGCGCACTTTGTCCACACTGACGCGCAAGCCAAGATCAACTTCCCGACTGGTCACCCATCCTAGTACTACTCCAAGCTGAGCACGCTTAACTATGGAGTTCTTTAGTGATGGGCTCCCGGAAAAGGAGGTGCACCTTGGTGATATGGGTAGTCCAATCATTCCTTTTAAGAGTGTTTTATCTGAGGCCTCAAATCCTGGGATGTTACAATTTGTAATAACTGGGCCTAGTGCCCTAGTCTCCAGTAGAGTTTTGGGAATGACGACTGGCCCTACAAACCACCACTAGCCTTAACTACGCACTTTGTCCGCACTGACGCGCAAGCCATGATCAACTTCCCGACTGGTCACCCATCCTAGTACTACTCCAAGTTGAGCACGCTTAACTATGGAGTTCTTTAGTGATGGGATCCCGGAAAAGGAGGTGCACCTTGGTGATATGGGTAGTCCAATCATTCCTTTTAAGAGTGTTTTATTCGAGGCCTCAAATCCTAGGATGTTACAATCTCCCCCACTTAGACTCTTGACGTCCTTGTCAAGGCTCAACTAAAAGGCATCATAATCTCTTCCCCATTTCAGTGTAGACCCACAATGGCCCATGGACACCCAGCTCCCGATCACGGAATACCAGCGCAAGGGTGGCTACGCCAACCATGGACAAATCTTTCCTACATGCCTGGACCGCACGGCTCAAGACTGGCATGCCACATGCCCATGTGGGCACCACCTACTAGATGGGTTATGGCTCTGATGCCATTTGTAACACCCGAGCCCACTTCCCAAGGCTCTAGTAGAGTTTCAGGAATGGCGATTATCCCCATAGACCACTACTAGCCTTAACTGCGTGCTTTGTCCTCACTCACATGCATGCCAGGATCAACTTCCCGACAGGTCACCCATCCCAGTACTACTCCAAGCTAAGCACGCTTAACTATGGAGTTCTTTAGTGATGGGTTCCCAAAAAAGGAGGTTCACTTTGGTGATATGAGTAGTCCAATCATTCCTTATAAGATCTTTTTATCTGAGGCCTCAAATCCTGGGATGTTACAAGAAGCTCAACTTATTTTGGAACAATGTCACTCAGGACCAGTGGGAGGACATATGAGCTCTAAAAAGACTGCTCTAAAAGTTTTGCAATGTGGATTCTTCTGGCCAACCATATCTAAAGATTCCTATGACTTTGTCCTATCATGTGACAAATGTCAAAGATCAGGCAATATAACAAAGAGAGATGAGATGCCGCTGAATCTATGACAAGAAGTAGAGATATTTGATGTTTGGGGGGTGGACTACATGGGTCCTTTCCCATCTTCTCATGGATCTTCATACATCCTAGTGGTGGTGAACTACGTCTCAAAATGGGTTGAAGCCATACCAACCATCACTAGTGATTCCAAACCAGTCATCAAATTATTCAAGGATATTATTTTTCCCCATTTTGGTGTCCCACGCACGGTGATATCCGACGGAGGTTCCCATTTTCTTGAAAGAAGCTTTGAAGCGTTGCTAAGAAAGTATGGTGTTACTCACAAGGTAGCCTCACCTTACCACCCATAGAAAAGTGGACAGGTGGAGGTTTCTAATCGTCAACTCAAGAGTATCTTAGAAAAGATAGTAGGCCGCAATCAGAAAGATTGGTCGGTGAAAATCCATGATGCATTATGGGCCTATCGAACTGCTTATAAAACTCCCCTCGGGACTACACCCTTTTTATTAATATATGGAAAGGCTTGCCACCTGCCAGTCGAACTAGAACACAAGGCATGGTGGGAAATTAAACAACTGAACTTTGATATGAAAGAAGCTGGCCAAGCCAGGATTCTGCAACTCCAAGAGCTGGATGAACTCAGGATGACAGCTTATGAGAATGCACGAATCTACAAAGAACGCACAAAACTTTGGCACGATGGACATCTAAAAAGAAAAGACATACAAGTGGGAGATCAAGTTCTGCTATTCAACTCAAGGTTGAAGTTATTCCCAGGAAAACTCCACTCACACTGGTCTGGACCATACATCGTCAAGAGCATCTCCCCACATGGTGCTTTCTCATTATGTAGTGAAAAGTCAGGTGAATTTGTAACAAATGGTCACCGCTTAAAGAGATATTTCACCTCAACTGACATAGGCACTGAAGCAACACTGGAACTCACCAATCCAAAGGATCCACCGTGAAGCTGAAGGATTCAGTCGAGCCATCGACATAAAACAAAGGCGCTTGTCGGGAGGCAACCCAATCAATAAATTTGTTTTACTTTTCTTTTCAAATTAGAATGTTTCTTCAATTTTGTTTTTACCTTCTAGTTTATTTTTCATTAAATAAAATTCACATCACAAGATGCTATTTTAAGATCTAATTGCTCTTTACCTTTGAGATTTTTAGATAAGAGGATGCACGATGATTGAAACGCAACCATATCTGGTAGTCATCCTGGCATGAATTTTCCCCTCCATCTTGGATTTAGGGTTTGCTCGGGATGAGAAAAATCTCTAATTTCGGGGTGGAGGGTGGGTGGTACATACATCACTTTCCACCTACACCCATACTTTTCATACTTAAGTTTTCACTATCACATTCTTGATAAAACAAAATTCAAAATTTTCAATAAAAATTCTCAAAATTTTCAAATTTCTTTAATGTTTCTCAAAGAAATTGAACAGATACTTGATGAATTTTTGACACTTCCTGGTTTCATTAAAAGCCACTAACTAATCTGCTATGCATTTTGAATCATTATATCCTCCTTATTCAAAGTAAATCCTCAAAAGGACCACTTTTTGAAACAAGCCTTTTGATTGAAATCATTCTGTGAAGCTTATGATTCCTAACATCATGATACTTTTGCAAAAATGATAAGTGTCTGTCAAACTGATAGGGATCAAACATGTTGTGCTTCCTAACTGATTTGTGGAACAATAGCACAAAATCTCCACCGGACCCTCATCGAGTCATTATTTAAGCAGAGTACGATAAAGAGACCAACCCAGTGCACTGAATCATAAATCAAGTTGCATTCTGATATGAACTCTCTTCTATACCTCTTCTATCATCTTCCTATCCCTCCATTCATAAAAAAGAAACAAAAATAGCCAAATTTGTGCCAAACCCTAAGTTCGGGGTGGCGCGCCACTTCCCTCTATATCTGCTTCTTCCATACCCCTAATAGCTACACAGGGGTGTACCACCAAAAATGCAATCTCGAGTCGAATAGAGGAGAGATTTGCAAACAAAAAGATGCCAAAGCGCACACAAAAATAAATGCAATCTCGAGTCGAATAGAGGAGAGATTCGCACAAAAAATGCAATAAATGAAATTGCACTTCATAAAATAAAAATCTCGAGTCGAATAGAGGAGAGATTTATTTCTTCCTTTCATACCACCTTTCTCTCCCTTTTCTACCTAATGGCACAATGATTGCCTACCCTATCCTGAAAAACACCAGTGTCAGATCAAATGCACACTTATTGTTCTGCGGGTATCTCTAGACTCCTACAAAACTCTTTGACATGCTCGTTGTTGGAAAAAGTGAGGAGGAAGTGATATTGGAAAATTAACTCAGGAACGAAGATATGGTAAGATGTGTTCAGTGATCTCAGGAAGTTGAGATGTTGAGTCATCTTGAGCAGAAAGAAAACAATCATGATGTAAAGATGAAGTAATCACATGAATTGAAAGTATTCATTTGGCGACTGTTTCAGATTTTGTGTTACTCGAGGACGAGCAACGTTTAAGTTCGGGGTGTTTTGATGAATGCATATTCACCAGGGAATTCAGTTATCATTTTGGACAAATTCAATTCAACACATTTAATTTCACTCATTAATTATCAAAATGCATCATAATGTGCGAAATTACTTAATTGATTCGATTATCAAGGTTTTAACTGAATTTATGATGATTTAATGCAGGTCTTGATAAGGTTGAACAATCAGCGGTGCCCTCCTTCTCTCACCCTTGGTTCTGACCAATAGATCTAACCAAGTGATTTCACCCATTCGATCTCATGACCGTTTGAGCCCATTCGGTCTCAAGACCGCATGAAACTAAATGGTCTCAAGACCGATAGGCCAGTAGAGACCGTTTGGAGTCTAACTCAAGCCTGTGCAACATCAAATCAAGATCATGAAGCAGAGCAATCACCACGACTGTGTTTGCCACGCCACGGCCGTGGCACATCACCAATAGTGCCAAGTCCCCACCCGCCACGACCGTGCTGGTCATGCCATGGCCATGGTGCATCGCCAACAATGCCCATGCCTTCACTCGCCACACCCATGTGAGGCAGCACGGCCGTGGGGATGTAGCCTCACCACGATCGTGTTGGGTCAACACGGACGTGGCACACCAATCGATTCTGATATCATTCGATCCTGACCTCACTCGAATTGCTCTCTCGATCTCAAAACCGTGAGCATCTGACGTCATCAGATCATGAATCAACAGTCTGGATTTCATTTGCCCTTTCGGTATGCTCTATCGGTTTACACTTTCGACTCCTCTCACGGTCTCAAGACCGTGAGAGTCCTCACGGTTTCAAGACCGTGAGAACTCTCACGATCCCAAGACCGAGAGAGCATTTATGATCCCTTACCGTTTAGAACTCCTGCTCCCTCCATCATCACCGACTGCAGCAGACCTCAGTGATGGCATCTTGTTCCTCACAATAGCAGCACGTGCAACATGCTCATACCTCCTCCCTTGACCACCAACATCGCATTCTGCAGCAGCATCGATGCTCTCCTCTCCATAGCTCCTCTACACACAGTAGCGCGAGACCCATTGCTAAGTTGCAGATGATCGCAGAGAGGGTGCAGACCGTTTGGCACCATGATCACAAGACCATTTAATAGCAAATGGTCTACAAACTATTTGGAGGATGGGTTGCAAGACCGTTTGGTCTAAGCAAAGCAAGCCCGTTTGAAGATGTATTGAAAGACCGTTTGGTCTAAATACAACAAAACTGAATGATCACTAGGGCTGCAAAACCGTTTGATAAGCAAATGGTCTACAGACCATTTGAGCTAAATAAAGCAAAACTATTTGGGAAAAAATATCTCGAGATCGTTTGGTGTCTATTAATCGAGGACCGTTTGAAGATCTATGCCTGTAAATAGTACCAGTAGAGTCCCCAATTGGGCATCTGTTCCGGGACACCGACAGGCTGCCTGTACACAGGTCTGTTCCAAATCTAGTGTTGTCTGCGCCAGTTTCATTCCACCTACTGCCCATGTTGCAACCAAGGAGGCTGAGGAGAGAAGGAAGAAGGAGCGAGGGAGACTGTCCGGTCCATCTTGGCTTCTCCTGTTTGCGTCCAAATGTGCTCCGACATGACATAGAAGGCCATATCTTCTTCACCGAGCTGCTACTACCTTTTGCACTGAGTTCATGGTGGATTTCTCTCTCTTTCTTATTCTTCTTATTTCTCACATCATGAGCGAGTAGTACCTTTTCACTGGGGTGCGGGGACTAGCCCCGCTGCCCATGCAGATCATGTTCTTTTGTTAAACTCTCCATGGCTATGTATATATCTTTTCGTTTCGTTGTTAGTGGGTATGTTCGTAGTCGATTATCTCCTAGCTTTCATCTTGTTCTTTCCTATATTGCGAACTCTTCTATATGTGGGATGGAATGGCAGTTTACAAGTTTGACTCCTTGATGAGAACTTCTTATGGGATTCCTTGAGGTCATAAGTGTATGATCCATGAGGGATGAGACATCTAGCCTACGGTGATGCTTCTGTGGTCTAAACATCCCTCAGGGAGGACCACATCCTTAGTTGGATATCATATCAACTTATTTATCGTCAATGTTAGTTTGTAGATCTATCACCTGCTTGCTTATCGATTAATGTGGTTGACTCCCAAACTAGAAATAGAATGGGATTTCTATGAGGTCGTAAGTGTATGATCCGGGAGGGGACGAGCCATCTAGTCTTTGGTGATGCTTCTGTGTGCCTAACGCCTGTATAGGGGACTCACAACCTTCGTTGGATTTCTATATCTTCAGAGTCGTAAGTTAGTGATCCGGTTGGTGACGAGACATCTGATGCCTAAGGTGATGCTTATGCGAACCTAACGCCCGTACGAGGGGTTCTGCAATAGCTCTATTTGGATTGATATTTCTTTCCTAGATTGTTTGCTATTGAATGTGTTTGTGTGTGTAGCGGTGGTGAAACACGATACCATCCCAGTAATTCCATATCTTTGATCTAAATCCAACTTTAATTCATCTTTTACTTTCTTGCAATTAGTTTAATTAACCTCAAATCAACCAATCATTTTAAATATTAGC
The DNA here is from genome assembly GCA_963693085.1 of Alisma plantago-aquatica. NCBI lineage: Eukaryota > Viridiplantae > Streptophyta > Magnoliopsida > Alismatales > Alismataceae > Alisma > Alisma plantago-aquatica. The sequence continues at coordinate 422,429,033 of OY856414.1, read as the reverse complement.
CTTAACTCGAACTAGACTAGACTGACAAAGATTCTTAAAATCATTGTCCTTTGGGTTCGATCCTTAACTATACTGCGATAAGACTTGTCCGCTTGAGGGTGGTATTATTGCACTTTGGTTTTGGTAAAAGCTCGGGGATCTCAACCCCAAGTAAGTTTGTTAGTGCGATAAAATACCACGTCATAATCTCACCATGTCGCGGGAGTAGTCCTTTCATTGGGGTGTGGGTATTAGCCCCACTACCTATTTCTTGTAATTTCATTCATATTTCAATGCTTGTTTGAACTCATTTAATTCATAGCTAATAGTTTATTGCATGTCTTATGGATTGATCACCCACATCACATGATTTATTATAATCTTTTTCTATGAGAACCTCAACATTTAATATTTGAATATTAATTATCTTTAGTTGATGCCCTGACGAGAACTTCTGACAAGAAGCCTACGGAGTAGTGGATATATGATCTGTAAGTAACAAGACATCGACCTTACAGGGATATCTACCCGTGCAAGATTCTGACACCAAAAGGGAAACTTGTATATCGCTAATTATATCTTCATACATGTTTGGTTTTGCATAAATGGACATATACAAGTAGTGGTGGTGAAACCCAATTCCATCCCAGTGTTTCCATCTATTGATAACTGGAACCTCAATATAGCTCTTTTCATTCTTGGAACCTTAGTTAATCAACACAAACTCAACTTTTGGGATAAATAGTTCTTGATAAGTTATTTTGATCAGATAATTCTTAAAAAATGTTGTCCCTTGGTATTCGATCCTCAACTGTACTACAATAAGATTTGTCCTCTTGCGAGCAGCATTATTGCATGTTATTTTAGGTAAACTCTAGGAATTCCACTCCTAGTGAATTTGTAGTGCAATAAAAACCACATCTAGGAATTGCATTCTTTTGGAAGGTTATTGGCTCCCTTGTCCTCAAATGGAACACTAGGTATCCTTGTCCTGGAAAAGGAAGGTCATGTGTTGCAACTCTTATAATGAAATATAAGGAGTGAGACATGGTTGAAAAATCCTAGAGGGTTACCTCTCTAGGTAGTTTTTGTACACTCTCCTGGTTTGGAGTTTGGAACCACTATACATAGATTGTGTTCTTGTAGTTGTTCAATCTCTCTCTCCCTTTCTATATATGTTAAATTACACTCAAAGTTCATATTTTCCATATTATCCTAGAAATATCTCGAGGGTGAAATGAAGTTTGTTTAAGTGGTTTATAGCTCTATTCACCCCCAATCTATAGCCCATCATAGATTCAACATATATCCCATTATACACTTGAAAAAGAGAATGTTAGAGGTTGGATAGGGGGTGATAAGAGGCAAAACACCCTTCTCCTACACCTTATGCATCCTTTTCTTGTAGGGAAATATGGCATCAGATAGGGAAATAGAAACAAAAATATAATTGCCATATTCCCCTTTGAACAGTAGATCACGTCAACAACTATGTAATGGGAAAGAGGGTTTCAAGATTTATACCTGGTCCTGGAGCAATTCTAGCAGACAATCCCTTGCAACAGTGTGTGACTTTCATCAAGTTGCACATAGACAGCAACAACAATAGCTTCCTGGTTGATAACCGTAGATAGTGATTGTCTACATTCTCCTAGTAGGTGGCTATGCTATCCTAACCTTTGTAGTATTCCACACCGACCACCAGGAACTCCTATCATTCTAGATGAACGAAAAAGATGGAGTTGTCTCTTCTAGTTAGCATGCAAGCACCGAATTGATCTTCGATTGTCTCTCCCTTGTTTTCCTCCCTTTGACAGGTAGACTTTCTTGTCTTCTCACATTACCAAAAGTGTGAGAAGACAACAATTGTTAGAGTCTTATTGTTGTGTTTTTAGAAAGCCTTGACTACCTCTCTATTTATAGGAGGGTCAGGGTCAGGAGTTCTAGTATGAGTAGGATCCGAACATACAAACTTTCATAAATTTTCTGGAACCTTTGAACGTTGAACCAGTCGGTTCACATTTGAGCCCATCGATTCAACCCTTGAACCGATCGTTTCACTATGTTTACCAATAGCAATTGCATTGGATATTAATATCTGATTAAGGCACAACATGACATCAGCATCAATCCTTGATCCAATTGAATTGTTCAACCAAATTGTCAGTTCATAACCTGAACCGGTCGGTTCACAAATATGAGCCAATCAATTCACCTACTGAACCAGTCATCTCATGGACCTGATTGCCAATGTTGGTTCAAATTGACCTGACACTTGAATCGATTGGTTCAACACTTGAACTGGTTGGATCACAGTCCAATGAGTCAACTTTCAGTTATTGTTGCTTAAATTTAGTACTGAACACGTTAGTAATCAAGTTTGAACTACATTCATGAGTAAACTCCTATTCCAAGTGTGTACTAAGAAATGTGACCCCATAGGTTCCAGGTTGCGTTGGACATGAATTTCCATAACCCATTCATGACATCACAAGAAATCACCTATATCTAGCAAGACATCATTGCTATCTAAGTGATCAGAAAGTTGGAGAACAATTTCAACCTACAATCCATTATTGGTGTTACAATGATTGTATAGTTCCTTTGTCACTGATATCCATATTGAACTCAAGGCAGAGAATCATAATCCTCTTCAACATTCTATCCATGTTCGTTGAACTAGAGAAGACTGTCTGAGATATATGTAATCTCAATATCACATATTGACTCACATGAGCGTGGCCATGCATTTCTATGTCTCGCTTATCAAGTGGCCAGGATATCATACTCCTATAGGAGGGACAAATCCCATCTACATCACTCACAATCATCCTCATGTGTCGCAATGCACATGAGCACCACCTTCATGACAACCCTTATTCAAGGTCACAGTGGATGATGTCAAAGTACATTGAATGACATGTGAGAGTGTACTAATTTCATGTCTAAGAACCACAATCACCACCATCACTATGAGAGATGATTCTGACTACCAATCATGGTTTCCATGCATCACTCTCAAGGTGAGTATGTCCGATACACTCTTCTATAACATTTATCCATGTGTTTGGTTTAATATCACATATCATGACTTAATGAGATTCTGTCATCAACCAACACACACTCTGGTCTTATATGTTATTGTTGTCTATTAACTTTCAGAATAACAACCGACTTGGGACATAACAAGAATGCATCTACTCTTGACATATGTATGATCTCATTGTTCAGGTACTCAACCTGAAGGCATACATCAATGTGTAATTTCATTTCTTTAGTCATTTATTATGTAACATCATTATATTATAACTGAATAAAATAGAATAAATCATAAGATTACCTTTATTATTAATCAAATCATTTACAAGATATGCCATTGCAATCATCATATGATTGGCTCTCTAGGCATATATACCAACATTTCCACCAAGTCCACTAGGAGAACCACACTTAGAAATCTAGACCATAGTTGGTCTAGGGTTAGGTTCATCGACCACCTAGTCAATTGAGCCCCATAAGGTTGCATATAGTGTGGTATATGGTATAGTTCCCCAAAACACCTTCTATGCCACCCATGGGAAACTATTAGGATATTATCCTAATGTCACCTTACCATTTTGATTGATTTGGTAGAAAACATAGTATGGTTTTTTTTATATGACCCTAATGCATGTTGATAGTTTTGTATCCTCCTAATGTCCCACATCCCTAATTTTTATTAAAATCCTCATTTTCTGAAGTGCTTGCTAGCTTAGCTTACTCCCTTGCTCCTAGTGGTAATTGTGTAGCTCATGGAGAATTGCCTTTTTTAGGTCTATGTAGTTCTTAAGCTGGTTAATCAAGTTGGATACTTAGGCCAATTTCTTATCCTAGACTTAGTTTTACCAGTTAGCTAATTGCCTTATTTGGTCTAGTGTAATTAATTACTTACCTTAGTAGTAATTTCTCTACTAGTTAATTAAATGACTATAGTTGTTAGTGCTAAATGGGATTTCAATCTACTCGTGATTCAAACCAGGAAAGATTCTGGTGGAGTGGCCTTTGTGGGACTTGGTTCAGTAGAAGGGTCTTAGTTGGAGACCTCCCGTTTTTCTAGAATGGTCTTGAGGAAATTGTTGTGATGACATTTCTTCTTTTGTGGATTCATCGGGCCCTATGATTTTTAACCCCTGAGTCTAACTCAGTCAAAATTACCATACACCATTGAAACCATAATCTCTACATCAGGAACAGAAAGAAATACATCAGCTAGTGAGTCTCCAATTTCCTCATGGATGGACCCCAACTTGGTGACTATACTACATCTCAAGCCCATGCTCTTGCGGATCTATGTAATACAATGTACGATTTGGGCTACTTTTGTAAAAAAATGAGACATTTTACATCAAGCTTCTTGGTGCCTTTGTTGGGGATGACATTTTAGACCAATCTAGTGGTTTCTTTTTGACTTCTTCTAATTTTCCTCACCATTTTTATTATTTCTTCTTTATGTTTCTCTTGCATTTTTTTATGTATAGCTTGTTTTCTTTTGGTTGATTATGCAATGTTCATGTGACAATGTATGTTTGTACATTGTTCTATATCGATTGACTCTTTCTTTGAGGACCCATTGATAGGTATATGAAGGAAAAGAAATCATCTAGGAAAAACATGAGAAGATTAAGGAATATCTAGCCAAGGTGGATGAACGCGTCATAATTGTGAGAATAATGAAGGACATGAAGATCATCATGTTCCCCCACCTACACATAGGCTACATAAAAACTAGTTCACTCCTTAAAACCACACCTACCACATTGCCACTCAAGTTTATGCTTCCAGGAAAAGCTTTCTCAATTCCACCCACTCTAGTTTAGTTGCTCCCAACTTTCTATGGCCTTGTCAATGAAAACCCATATAAGGATGTGGAATCTTCTCTAGAAGCTTCCTCCACCTTTTGCAATTGTTATGCAAATGATTATGCAATTTACTTGACCATTTTCCCTTTATTCCTCAAGGAAAAATGAATAAACTGATATTCTTCCAAGATTGAGTTTATGACTAAGACTGGAATTGGGTTTTACTGGACCTGCTTTCCCCAGAGAGTAGACCAACATAGTGGATATAGTTTGAACATTCTTGTATCCCATAGTGGAATAATGGGGGGACTACATGGGGATTCCCAGGGATTTCTCTATTTCAACAGGCTCCCACATCTTGAGGAGAAGGGACCTATCTTTTATGAACAAGGGGCCTCCCTCAAGAGATTTTTTCATCTCCTCCGAGTTAGAGAACCAAAGGATGAAACAATCCCTTCACCTACTAAGAGATTTTTTGGATCCCTAAAAACCCCTAATCCATAGAGGACTCAAATGGACCTGAGTTTTAATGGACCCAAACCTAGACATACCTGACATGAAATGGACTGGGACCCAAATGTACCCAAGTGAACCTGGAGCCGCACAAACCTGACTCAAAATCAACCAGACTGACTAGACCCATAAACATAAAAATATTATACTATAATTACTATAAAAAAGTACAACAAACCCAAAACTCGATCTTACCAAAAACAAATGGACTGGACCTTAAAGGCAACATACCTAAGAAAACCCAAATTTTCTGATCAGATTGGGTAGGATCGGGTGAGGACGGGTCAATTTTTTTCCACCCCTAATTATTAATTGGGAACAAATGAAAAAAGGTATTTTTTGTGAAGTTCTATCCTATTGTGAATCTCACTTAGAACACCAATTTTTCACCACTTTAAGTCAAATGAGACATGAACAATTTCACAATAGTTGGGAGAGATTTTAAGAACTATTGAGAGATTTTCCTCATCACAAAGTACCCTTATGGTTGCTTGTACAATCCTTATATGTAGGTAGGGTATGTAAATGGACACAATTATATGTGCATACCCTCAAACCCATATCCTCTAAACTCATTACAGGTGTACATTTCTATAACCATGTAACTGTTTACCCTTATAGCCACATACTTGCATCTCAATATGTATGGTTATAGTTATGTATATACCCATACACTATATACCATATATTTGTTCAATTATAATTTAATGTAATCATTTATATTATAATGTAATAATGTAGATTATAGATCCCATATATAGCAAGTGTAAGTACCTTGCTTTAATAAAATAAACAAATGTATTGAAAGTCACACACCATCACAACTGAACATGCACATTTCATCAAATCTTATATGAGAAGGACATAATTCCTATCTTATTCCTCTCCACTTTGCTCATGTCCTTGAATGACAATTATCCATTATAGATTTAGAGATGTGTTACATGCACTTGGCTACACTTTTTCACTCAATGTAAAGGCAAGTAAACACCATTTCCATGGAGCAATTGGTAAAAGGAGCAGTCCCCCATGCAGGATGCCCTAGCTCTATATCCATTGGGAGAGGACTAGGGAAGAAGAACTGGCTAGTGGGATCCTTGACCATGGAATGACTACGATGACATATCACACTATTGGGTGTGGCATGGGGGGTGAGTGGACACCACATGTCTGACCCTGGGGTTTAACTTGCTAGAGGGAGTCCATTTGTGGCTCTTTTTAGGAGGGGTTCCTTGTCATAATTCTTTTTCCAAGGTCAACATTGAGTGCCTTAATCTATTAATGATATAGTTGAACTTTGTAACATTTACCAACAAAGCCAGTGATTATCATTCCTTTTTAGTTATTTGGTTCAGTTGTATTAAGATGTTACTCTTAGCTATCCATTTTAAGGTGACATATTATTTATTTATCAACTATTGTATTCACACAAAGTAGAATGTATTTGAAACCATAATAGTACTACAATCATCCAATTAGTGTGGCAATTTGATGTATCCTAGTGTTTGTAGTGTGTTATTGTAACAAGTCTATGCATAAAAGTATGCTCAATTACATGTCCATATACCTAGCTGTTATGCATAAATGTGTATGGTTTATGTATAGCTTTTGACAAAGCAGGTATATATTCATACCCATACATGCTTCACTAAGCGGCTACAATTATATGTATCACCATACAATACCCATTTATATCCCTATATGAATGGTTGTCTCAATTTAATTAAATAATATTAGATTCTTCTTATGGTGGAAACTTCATAGACAAGCCTCCTGAACCGTCATGGCCTCTCTTTTAGAACCTCATGTCACCATGTTTCTAGTACCTTCAGTGTCTATGAAAGATATATGGGTGTTTCTCCTTCTAAAGAAGCTCTTCCCTCCTCAATTGTTTCTAACTCACATCTCATGAATATTCTTACTGATATGAAGTATACAATGAAGAATCAAGGGGGATGTGCTTATACGAATTATGTTCAATCTATTGATGCCATGGATGAAGAAGTGAAAGCCCTTAAATATTTTGGGAACCAACATTCCAATGCCAAATGTTCGAATCCTACACTCATGAGTGAAAAAATAACCATAATTTCTCATGAAAATTACAAGGTGATGAGTTACATGAGCAGTAATGCCAACAACAAGGACATAAATATAGTTCAAAGTTTGTAGATGAAGTTCTATCAAGATTAAGAAGTCTTGATGTAGTAAATGTTTCTACATAGGGGAAAAATATCAATAGGTTGGAGCAGAGTTTGGATCGATTTTGTAAGATCCTCAATTATGGTAAATTTAGATTCCTTGATCATGAACTCAAAAATAATGTATTGAGATTCATGTTATCAAATAGGATTAATATTAGAATGATGAGATTGTTAGTATGACTTTAAGTTAAATGGGATGATAAATGTAAATCCTAGATCTAGTTTAGGTCCTTAATTTATGAAAATAAAGTAATGTTAGACAAGTACATTTACTAAGACTTGAATGTAGATATTGTGATCAGAACAAGACCAATTTTGTAATTTTGAATATTATAAGTATTATGCACCCTTTATAGGGATAAGGCATGAATAATGGGGTCTAGAACCCAATATAAGCCCAATTGGGACAGCTAGGGTGTACAAATGGGTCATTGGGATGCAAAATTCACAACTTAGAATCTCATGATGGTAAAAAATACCAAAAGATAAAGTAATTCTGAGGATAATATAGAAGATTCTATATTAATACGTGGTATAGGCAATTAAGATATATTTATTCACTTATTGCTTGGAAACCAAGTTTTACATAATTAATGGTTGATTTAAGGATTTTCCTTAGCCCAATGAAAGATAATAATAGTGGGAGGTTTATGCAAAAAGTTGGGATTAAGCAGATCTATATAATAACTTAGATAATTAATTATCCTTTTTGGATTTTATCCAAAGAAAGAAAAATAGAAAAGAAAAGTATTGCAGTAAGGATCCCACATGGACCCAACAAGTGGATCCGAGCGGAACCACGGGTAGGGACATCTCCTCCCCCTCCCATGATCCACCTACGCCTTGCAGGAGTAGGAGTCCCAACTATTCTCGACTCCTTTCTCCCTCTAGATCCCTTTTTACCGCTATTATCATGCATCCATGACTTGAGGAGATCAAGCAAGACCTAACCTACCCCTGAATGGTTGTTATCTCCTTGAAACCAGATAGCACCCAAATCCTAGGAAACCTAGGGATATAGGGTTGATAACCATCCTCATACACTTTGACTAGTTTCCTATATAAGGTCCTATGGAGCACCATCAAAGATAGAGAGTCATCGGTAACCCTTCATTGCAACCAAGGGAGTCACCAACTGTAATGACCCTAACTTGGGTTATAAGGTAACCCTATTTGTTTTGGCTAAGTAAGTTGCTTAGAAATTTAATATAATACTCTAAGGTGTTTTGTTATCAGGTGACACACTTATGTTCCAAGTTTGGTCCTGATTGAATGATGTTTGAGCAATGTTCCTTTGTTTTGGACCAAAGTGCAATTACCCAAGATGAGGGAATATATTGCAAAATATCACATGTTGAACATGCCTTGAGTGTTTTAGAATCATAAGAGAGATAATTATGCTAAGTGGTGTCTTGTGGAAAGCCTAAATTCCAAGTTTGAACATGTTTGAATAATGCTAGTACCTTATGCACCAATTTTGGTACAAAATGTAATTTACCCAAAATGTAGGGTTGATATGCAAATTACCACCTCTATAGTGTCCCTAATTCCTATATGTATCATTTATAGGAGAGAAAATTAATGAGACACCATGTTTTAATTAATAATGAGTGATAGTATTCTTGGTGATGAAAAGACCAAGAAAGGGGTTGAATGGAAACCCTAATTTGAGCTTGTATTAAGTGTATCGGGTTGTAGTGATTAAATGGGAGTCCCTATAGGCCAAGGAGCCAAATAGGAGACCCCCATATCGTGTTTTTAACTCTTTGAATCTTCAAAAACGAGTTTAGAACCTCAATAAATCAAAGGGTATCGGCTTGCAACTTTCCTTGGGAAAGGTTGCATTGAATTGTGAATATAATAATGTGAGTGGAAGTGGCTTGTCCTAGAAGATAACCAAAGGGGGCCGACCCTTATCAGTTGTATTATCCTCAAACTTTTATTTTGCATGGAAAGATAAATATGGAGTGCATGCAAGTACATGTGTCAATCCATGCATGACCATGTGGCACCTACTAGTAGTAAATTGATGACACCTCATGTACACACTTTTTAATGAACCTCTAGTATATATACACCCTTCCTTTCACCTCTTAGTGAAAATTTTCGAATCCTACCACCTCCTTTCTCTTATATATCATGCTTGGAGACTTTTTTTCGTGCATAGGTGATGTGGTATCCTATATAGGACTTGGGTATCATCCATAACAAGTAATATCGGCCATAGCATGTTGATATCGGAGATAGCAAGTCGATATCGGCCAAGTGGAGTGTTTTTGGCCACAAGTGAGGGGGATATCGGCCACAAGTGATGGCATATCGTGCAAGGGTAGTCAGGTATCGTGCAAGGTGCTAAGGAGCAACAGGGAGATCAATACTTAACCCTAAGGTGAGGCCATGATCATCTTCAACCTTGGATTGAAGAATGATTTTAGGGTTATGATCTTCCTTTCTTTTCTTCTTCACCAATTTCTTATCCATGGTGATTCCTTGTATATGAAGGAGTTGTGAACGAGCCTTGTACTTTTGATAGGTCATCTTCAACCTTAGGAACGTTGAGCTTTGGATCTTGGAGCTTTGAAGTTGTTCTTAAGGTGAGTTATATAACTTGAACTCTATCATGTTATTATTCATCACCTAAATTGCTATACTTAATGATCTACTTTTAATTCTAAAATTTTCTGAAATAGTTGATGACATTATGAGTTCTTGTAGTTTCTTATACCTATTTCCATGAACTATAATAGTTAGAACAAAGGTCTAGAGCTTTAAGAAGATGGTATCATCTTATAAAGTGATATCAAGTTCAAGCACACAATCAAGCACCTTTAACTCGATATGGTGATGCATCTACTTCACTAAAATGATACGAATATGATTTAATACTTTATTGCACGATATGGTGGTGTAGTATACACCTCTTGGATGCTATGAGGTCAAGAAAACACCTAAAAATGATATTGGGCTAAGCACACACCTCTTTGTCCGATATGGTGTGAAGCACACACACACACCTCTTTGCCCGATATGGTGTGAAGCGCACACACACCTCTTTGCCCGATATGGTGTGAAGCAACATACACCTCTAAAGTGACATGGTGAGCAAGCACACACCTCTTTTCCCGATATGGTGTGAAGCACACACATGTTTTCCTGATATGGTGTGAAGCACACACACACCTCTAAAGTGATATGATAAGCAAGCATACACCTCTTTGCCCGATATGGTGTGAAGAAAACACACCTCTAAAGTGATACGGTAAGCAAGCACACACCTCTTTGCCCGATATGGTGTGAAGCACACACACCTCAAAAGTGATATGGAAGCATACATCCACCTCAAGGGTGATATGGAAACACACATACATCTCAAACCCAATATGGTAAGCACACATATACCTCAAGGTCGATATGGTAAGCACACATGCACCTCAAACCCAAGATGGTAAGCACACATACACCTCTAGGTGATATGGGTACCAAGTATACATCATTAAACGGATATTGGGTTAAGCATACACCTTTTGGACAATATGGTGTTGAGCACATATCTCTCAAATGTTATGGTGGGTAACCCAATACACTAGATAATAAGAGTGGCAAGGTGGTTAGTACCCTAGTACATGTGATGGCCAATACACTAATGTAGGGTGTGGCCAATATCTTCAAGTGAGGTGAGGATGTTACACCCATGATGGGTGAAGTTGATACACATTATAAATGGTAAGGTTGATACCTTAATGGGTAAGCGTATGAGGGATATGATGATGCCTAGATCGATATACACCTAACCCAATACATGTGTTCAACTTGACATACATGATTCAACCCCATACACCTTGTAAAGGTGAGGGCAAGACACTCTTAGGAGTGATGAGTATAATACCAAGTAATGGTGTGGTTAATACCTTGATAGGTGAAACACCTTAAGTGATTAATAATGGTCAATCCTATATCAACAATGTCTTAACTTGAGATGAGTCCATATCACTTGATGATAGTTGGGTAATTCAAGTGTGTGACTTATGGCCAATACATTACAGGATAAATGTGATGGGCTAGTGCATAAAGTATTAGGATGGGAAATACCCTAATACAAGATAAGTTGATGAACTTAAGTAAGTTAAAAGTGATGAGGGAAGTGATACACCAAGGCATGATAAATATCACATCCAACACCTTAAGGTTGATACACCTTAAATCCAATATACATGGATAAGTAACACATGAAGTGGGTCATGCCAATTGTTACATTGAGATGTAATGAGATTAATGCACTTTGATAAGTGTAGGCTAACATGCCTTGAGAAAAAGGGTTAAGCCAAGTTAATAAAGTATGATGTAATCAATATCCTAGTGAGGATGAGAGAGAAACTCATACTTTGTGTTGATTATCATTTAATGATAAATGATTAGAATAAGTAAGTATGATTGAATACTTATGATATCAATGTATGCTCCAAGATGTGTGGAGCAATGAATTCGGGTTTGAATTAATAATATGAACTCGAAACCCTATTCAGCTATAAAGGGAAACCCTAACCCTAATAATGGGAAGATTGTATTTCTCTTATTGCATAAGTCTTGTAAGGCATGTTAAATACTTATGTAACAAGTATAATAATTAATGGCCTTGTGAGCCATGTGAATAAGTTGTTGCCTAGTGAGAGGTGACAAGATGTGTAATGGCCTTGTGAGCCATGTGAATAAGTTGTTGCCTAGTGAGAGGTGACAAAATGTGTAATGGACTTGTGAGCCATGTGAATAAGTTGTTTCCTAGTGAGAGGTGACAAGATGTGTAATGGCCTTGTGAGCCATGTGAATAAGTTGTTGCCTAGTGAGAGGTGACAAGATGTGCAATGGCCTTGTGAGCTATTTGAATACTTGAACAATAAGTATAATGAATACCTTGGTCTGAGGACCTAGAGGTAATAGTTACCTAATAAGTGGTAACAATGTTCAATGATGATCTAAGGGTTTGAATACCCAAATCTATTAATCATGATGATGATAATGTTGAGGGATGAGAATTCCCAATAATGAGATAAGGGATTGAAATCCTAAATGACTTATGTGTTCTAAAGATTTGAAAAGTACTTGATAGATGAATTACACTTTTCTTTGTAGCATCTGTTATAATAATTCATGTTTGAAACTTGATTGATGCTAAAAGACATTTTAATGTACCTAATTAATCAAGTGGAATTTCATCATGTAGTGCTCTGACCATAGATCCATCATCGTCAGTAGCTGGTGCTGGTGAAATAAGTTTTCCCATGGGATCTCCTGGAGAGCACATATTTTTGAATATGCGGGGGTGATGGGCATGAATATCCTTATGCCCTAATGAGGGATTGATGTGAGATATCCTTCATTATAAATTCCAGGATGGATGTATCACGAATCTCCCGATGATGATGAATGTCGGGATTGATGGTAGATAAACACGAGATCTCTCAATCCCGAAGAGAGTGCAGTTGCCATTGTAGCTCTATAGTGAAGTTGCCAGTATACCCTGGAAAGCTATGTAGCAGTTGACACGAGATGTCCTACCTGTGGTCTCGCACTGACCGAGACGGCAGAGGTCATGGCAGCCGGCTCTCCCATTGACCTTGTATGGTATCAATTTTGACTTCACAGTGGTTGGTTGGAGTATGAGCGGTATACCTCATCTCCTTAGGGCATAAGTGCGATTGTAAAATGTAATCAACCATGTAGTGTATTTGCTTAAGGATGGAATACGAAAATCATTGGTTGATGTTACATTTCTTATTGCATCTTAAATGGATAGATGTTATACATTTTCTTCATATTTCTTATAAAATGAATAGATGAATTACTATTTTATCATATATAGTTGCAATGTTCTAGAAGATGATATTGCTCTATTCTGCTTAAACAATGATTAAATCATGTCTATTAATATAAAAAGAACATCTACTCATTTATAAATGCTTAATCTATGATAATAATATGGTTGGGCAGAGAGTTATATCTCTCACTGGGACAATTGTCTCACCCTATGGGATCCACATTTTTTTTAGGTGGACATGCATGAGGTGGCGAAGTTCTCTCTCTATAGAGGAGGAACAACAACTGAGGCAGCAGTGAAAACTTAGGTTGAGTGTACTGTCTATCGTGTCTTGTAGATATAAGTCCTATGTGTCGTCTCTGTAGTCTCACGTCCTTGGAGTTGGTTCGTACTAGTTTCATGAATGATCCGAGATTTTGGCTTGAATGCCTCGAGGTTTTATGTTGCTCCAGTATGTGTTTTGATAGAGCAACTGTTATATGTTGTCCTCAAGATGAGATGTTGTACAAGGTAATCATGATATGTATGAGTTTTGGATCTTTCAGTAAGAGTTTTCTAGAAAAGGATCTCCTTGCAAAACGGTTTTAAATTTTAGTGATTTTTGTTAATCCGTTGTTTATGTTTATTCTTCTTAATTAGTAATGATTTGGCTATCTGTTTGGTTAGTCAATGTCCCATCCTGATTAACTCATACAACCATCAGATATTAAGGCTGCCTCAGTCAATTTATGGTACCTACACCATGTGGGAGACTAGATAGAAACCTTAGTGCTACAAGTCAGACATGATGTAGCTCAAAGCTCTGAGTCGATAGTGGCACCCTCAAACACCATCCATGTTTACTGGGGTACTACTTGGAGGGATTCTAGGATAAACCAAGAAGGACGAGAGCTTATGTGGGCCAAGGTAAAGATTCTAGGCATGTGGAGCACTTCCAATTCAAGGTAAATTGCATGAATTGTACATCCCATCTAGATCTCTATTCTAGGTCAACCATGTCTTCTAAGAACCCCCTCTTTGGTCACCTGTCATGACTCTCAAAGGCATGTTAGAGCGAGAGAGACCTATCAGGGATAGCTATGGTACTGTCTACTTATGCAAAGCACAAGAGCCGAGAGTCACACTTGTAACTGACCTCACCGTGGTTGGTAGGTATAGAAACAAGCCATCATAAGAATATGATCAATCCTCTTGGGGATTTTACCTCAATACCCTAACCCCTTTGATCAATCATGATCACTGTGTAAATTGGAATTGAGTCATCTCCTATTTCCCAAAGGGGCAGCCTGTGTTGGAGCTTGGGGCCAATGTGACAACATCTCATTGACCCGATCTTGGCCCCATAGTTAAAGTAGATAATGCCTTAATTATTGACATGGCTTTTTATTATTGGTCACTTAAAGATTATTTTGAAATAATTCTAATTATTGGTAGGTCATAAAGTAGTGAACCTAGATTTGAAATTTCTTAGAAAAATGAGTAGATCATGAATAAAATAATTTTAGAGTCTAATTATACATGTAGTTCTAAAAGTATGGATAATGCTTGATGATGAGATAAATAATGCAACAAAATGCTAGATTTGATAAATAGGATTGTTGATCTTGTTGAATAAATTTATAACATGATGAATATAATGATAGTCCAACATTTTAATCATAGTAGGATGATAATGATGTACACTTAGGGGTTATAAGTCTTTATATCCATGTACATGTGGATTATGGTTTCAAGACATAACCCTAATGTTGACCAAAATCTAAGGAAATCAAAACCCTAGACTAAACCATGATTAGTATCTTGTGAATGTTTGGTGACACTTTAGGGTTATACGTACATGTAATTCATGTTGATTGATTGTGTATTTCTTGAATATATCTTGATGATTGGATTACATGGATATAACTTCATGATAACTCCATCTGAGGTACATGGTTATTTATAAATAATCACACATATCATATTTTGAAGGATTTTGGGGATTTTTTGAGGTTTGATGAAATAAATTGTTGGATGTTTATTTACTCCATTTCAACTATAATGCCACCCTAGGTTACATGTATTAGTGAAAGATACACATAAGTCCAAGGATGGACAATGATTACACCCAAGATAGCATACCAATAATAGGTTAGACTATGTAAAGAGAACACCAGTTGATATGTGAAAATATTTGTTTGTGAACATTATATGTTGTTATCATACAAGCACACATGTGTATGTACCTCACGTACACATTATATCAATATAGTGATCTGTTCTTTTGTTTGTCAATGTTTTAGGTCACTACCATACATAAAGAAATGAATACATATATATCTAGATGAAACCAATTTGAGATACTAAATTTAATATCAAGGAGGTTTATTTAGTCACGTTAGAATTTCTTCTCATGTATATGCTAGTTTCTTTTGAGGAATTCATATAACTCCTTCCCAGAGCATCATTATACATCCTTTAAATAATATTTATTCAACTGATGGAAATTGTTGATTATTATTGTTATTTTGTAAATTTGGATCATGGAAATCTTAGGTAATGACCCTCAACTTTTTGGTCTCTCTTAATGGGGGATACTCAAAAGTGGGGGTCGCTACATTTGGTACCACACCCTATATTATCAAAGAATATTTTATAGTAGATAATTTTAAACGAGTAGTAAAATTATAAGAAAAATTATTATTGAATTCTCTAGGAGTAACGTTTTCTATAAAGTATAAAGGATCACAACTTTTGGGGCTAACAATATTTTCCTCAACACCATTAAGTTGGTATACGAGGACTCCCTAAGACAATGTTGTACCTACTTGTCCAAAACCTATGGTCTACCTAAAATAATATTTCCCTAAGTTTTCTCATCTCTAATTCCATTCACTTCTCTCTCCTTGCTTAAATAAACCCAAAATTCAGTTCTCACCTCATCTTGAATTAAAGTTTCAAGAAGCAATAGTATTAGGGTATCATCTACCAATTTTAAATATGATATTAGTTAGAGAAATAGATGTGAAAATGTGATGTATACTTAATGTCCCCCCATGTGAGGGTAAACACTAGAAAGACCTCATTATGGGAGAAAAACTCAATTTTCCATAAAAGAGTTGAATGGGATATCTCAAATAAGCATGAAAACCTTTGTGGGTCAAGGTAATCATAAAACCCTAAATCTAGGGTGTTGTCCCTAATCCTAAGGGGCCGTTTGGGAGACCCATTTTAAACTTCTGCAGTAGTCATTAAAATCGGGAGTTGAACTGCCAAATTAATAAAGCATGTTCGTTTTAATGGCATCGTTTGGCGTAGGAGCAAAGTGGGCATGCCAGCAGCGACAGTGACCCAGAGGAACAGATGCCTGTAGGGCAGTAGCACGCCCACGACCTGGTCCTCCCAGCAGTCCCTGCATCACTGGTGGAGATGAGACTAGCCTCGACGTTATCATGCTCACCTTCGTGTCACCGCAGCAGGATCATGGGCAGCTCCGTCGGGCGGTCATCTAACGCTGGCGTCAATTTGGAAGATCCAGTCGATCTCGTCCTGCTTCTGCCGCACCCAACATGCCACTGCCGTGTCGGCCGCGGAGGCCATTCGAGCCATCATGGCTTTGATCGTGAACCCCTTTAGGCTCTAGATTCATGTCGTCAGGTAGAGTGGTATCACCAGATGAGGAGGATGAGGAGGATGGCCTACTCCTCGCTCTCTGCATCACAGAGCTCAAATAAAGACACTACAGGGAAGCCGCCCCCGTAGAGAAAAAAGAAATCGGGAGAAATGCAGGTATGGGAGGAGGGTTGACCACAGAGGAAGGAGAACATAGGAGGAGATTGTCGCCGGAAAAGCTGATCGAGGGCGGTAGAGAAGAGACTGATCGGGAGAAGCAGACTGATCGGGAGAAGCGGAGCTATGGGGGAGTCTAGAGCAGAGCGTGGGATTTAAAAGCATGCCGATTTTGGTGTCTTTTGGAAGGGTCGCTAAATATACATGAAGGAACTACTGCAGTTAGACTACCGGATTTGATAAAGTTCATGCTTGTATCCAAACGATTTCAATATAAAAGACGTAGTCAGAATACTTTTGAGAAATACAATACCGTCTTGAATTACTATACCCAAACGGCCCCTAACTCTAACCCTAATCATGGGTAATGGGAGTAGTATAGTTGATACAATAACCTACCCAAACAAACACAAATTTAGGGAAAAGACAAATGGAAACTAAAATTGGGTTGGTTAATACAATATGTGTCTACAAATTAGATACCCTAATTTTCTATGCATGTAGTTACATAGATACAAGTGAACATGCATGCATGATAGACATAAAGGTTTTTGATATATGAAACATAGAAAGTCAGTAGTTGCATATGGAAGAATATAATAATCTCAACTCATTGTTAGGGGTGGCGTCCCGACCTAGGGAAGGTCAGCCTAAGAATAAGAAAAGACCTATAGGGGGAGGCATAACACTAAACAGTGGCATCAAGTTGTGGCTATGATCCTAATCTCATATGAATCAAGAAGGCACATTCAGTTAGGACCTCTACGGGAAGAGTGAGTTGAACCACCTTGTGTTAGATTTTGAAAATCTTAAGTAACCATGGACGTCCTAGAAGGACCTAATTTAGAAAATGGAATGGTATGGGTTAAGGCATGAAAGAACTCACCCTACCTAGTAATAAAAAATTGTCCTTAGTAAATGGAAAATATAATTCCAACATGTATTTAATGTAAAAGCCTTGGTTAGAGAAATCCCAGGGTAAATATGTAATGTCAAGTTAAGTACATTGAAAGAAATGTAACAGTCATGCATATATATATATATATATATATATATATATATATATATATATATATATATATATATATATATATATATATATATATATATATATATATATATATATATATATATATATATATATATACAGAGAGAGAGAGAGTTAGGCTAGAATACACTCGAGTGTATAGATCACATGAATACACTCAAGTGTGTTTACATATCAATACATTTTTTTGCAAAATGTAAACCATTGATCTTCACTGTCGTACTATAACTAGGCTACATGCAAATTTTGAGCTCATTTGGATGAGTATAAGTCACTCATCTAAGGGTAACAAAATCAACGTGCAAAACTAATTTGAAATGCATAATTTTTGTAGTCTTCATAACATTACCTATAAATGTCCAGATGGGCTCTATTCATATGATGTTTAAGAAGATCAATGGATTAGATTTTAAAAAAATATATTACATCATGGAAAACTACTTGAGTGTATTCTGCTCCAACTACACTCAAGTGTATTCTATGTTGACTCTCTCTCTCTCTCTCTCTCTCTCTCTATATATATATATATATATATATATATATATATATATATATATATATATATATATATAAGAATGAAATTTTTTACTTAGGAAAATGTGTCTTAAATGATAACACATTAAATGGATTTATGTGAAATAGAAATAAATTATAGACTCTCCTTAGGATGATGAGATCCTTATCTGGGAACAAGGTGTAATTAATAACAGAGACAAAATAAACCTATGACATCTCAATAAACCACATGAAGGGTATATCTCTAAGTCAACCCTATGGGCAAGTAGGGATACTTAAAGGTACATAAGACCCAATGGGTCAATAATGATCATGCCCTAAGTACATAAGGCACATGGCTTCAGTAAAAATCCATGCATGAGTACTTAAGGCCTATGGGGCCAAGAGAATGGCACGATAAGTACTTAAGGCCCAAGGGGTCAAAGTCAAAGGCAGCCCTTAAAGTACATAAGGCATGCAAAGTGGATATAGGTTTACAAAAACTTATGTTATAGTTGTTGAAATAGAATCTTAAGTTAGTTATGCACAAACTCAAGATTGAAAAAGGAACTATTCATTGCATTCATAAAATTTAGGAATTTTTTTGGAATAAAAATGTAGGCAGGGTTCGCAATCAATGTTGAGGATGATTCAAACGAAAAAAAAAGATTTATAGGATAACATGTGGTACAACATCTCTCCTCATAGAATAGGATTAACTTTGTACTAGCGTTGAAAACAAATATTTATTTTATCTTATTCTGAGTGTGGTATATTGGGTAGCCACATGTGATACATGATATTTACATCTGAGAATGAATACCCTAAGTTGAATTTAATGACATAATCTAGGATTTTGAGTTTTTAAGTCACTCCTACATGGTTATAGATGAATAATGTTAGTAGGTTTGAAACCTAGGTAAAAATAAAATTGAGTAAAAATGAAATAACCAAGTGAGAATGCAATCACTAAGTGAAGATGAAATCATCCAGACATAATATTATGCAATTAATGAGGATGCATAAATGGATTTGAAATGAATTCATGTTCTAACCTTAGTTATTTGAGAAGTTTTCATATCAATAGAAGTTATAAAATATAATATAGCTAAAACCTATCCTTGAAAGGTTTTTATCCCTAATTTTTCAGGCTGATATGAGTTACCTTTCACCTTAACGTAAGTAGGTCTAAATTTTGGAGACAAAATTCCTTTTAAGGATGGTGAATGTAGGATCCTCAATTTTGGTAGATTTAGATTCCATGATCATGAATATGCTAATAATGTATCAAGATTCAAGTCATGACAATCAAAGTAATATAAGAATGATGAGATCATTGGTATGACTTTGAGTGAAATGGGATGATGAATGTAAATCCTAAGCCTACTTCAGGTCTTCAATTTAACAAAACAAAGTAATGTTGGATAAATATAGTAAATAAGTCTTCATTGGAGATATTGTGATTGGTAAAATCATGATTTCATAGTTAAGCATATTATAAGTCTTATGGACCCTTAAAGGGATAAGGCATGAGCCATGGGTCCTAACACCCAATACAAGCCCAATTGGACCAATTTAATTTTACAAATGGATCCTTGGGTTGCAAAAGTACTAAATCAATATCTCATGATGGTAGCAAAACTGGTGATATTCTTTTGTTTAAACATAAAGTAATTATGAGATTGTGGAAGATAATCCAGAAGATTCCATAACAATACATGGCCTAGTTAATTAATTAAATAACTCTCCACTTATTGGTTGGAAACCATGTTTTTTGGATAATTAATAGTTCATTTAAGAATTTATCCTTTTTCCACTGAAATATAATAGTAATGCGACGTTTATCCTAGAAGTTTGAATTAAACAGAGGTATAGTATAGCTTAGATAACAAAACACTGGGGACCTCTCCTCCCTTATCTAGGCCCTACAATGGCCTCAACCAACCTTGACTCGTTTCTACCCCTCTATCCCTTCTTATCACTATTTTGACACACATATGACTCAGGGAGATCAAGACGGAACCTAACTAACCCCCAAATCATGTTTATCTCCATGAAACCATATAACACTCAAATCGAGGAAACCCAAGAATAGAGGGTTGATCACCATCACCGTACGCATTGATCCTTGGCTATATAAGGCCCTGGGAAGCACCGCTAGAGGTTGAAAGAAATAACTAACCCTTCAATTGTGACCAAGGGTGCCACCAAAGCTGACCCCTATTTGATGTTCCTTCCTGACTAACCTATACAAACAACTAGAGATTATGGATGCCTTAGCCAAATTGATCATACCTACATTACCTGAGATACTAGAAAGAGACCTTGATGCTACATGTTGTATGTGACCTGGCTTGGAGCTTTGAGTAAATGAGCGACACTATCAAAATCCATTCTTGTTCACCGTGGCACTGCTTGGAGGGATTCCATGATAAAACAATAAAGGTGATAGCTTCTACAACACAAGGCAAATATGTAGGCCATGTGGTGCACTTCCAAATTGAGGTGAATTGTGCAAAGTGTACATCCCAGTTAGATCCTTATTGCATGTCATCCTCATCCTCAAAGATCCCCCTCTCCAATCACATGTCATGCCTCCTAAGGGCAGGACAAATCCAGTAAGACCTATCGTGGATAGATATGGTGTTGGATACTACTGGCAGGCCTAGAAGTTGAGAGTCAATGTTTGGGATGACTGCAAAAGCAATGAGCCAATGGAAGAATATGAATAATACCCCTAAGGATTTTACCTCGATACCCTAGTCTGCATGATCAATCCTTATTACTATGTAAAGGGAAATTTAGTCAACTCTTGTTTTCCAAAGGGGCGGCCCATGTTGGATCTTAGCACCGATGTGGTGAGAACCATTGTCCCAAGCATGACCCGCCAACTAATGTGAATAATGTCTTAATTGCTTACATGGGTTTTAATGATTGGCCAATTAATGATTATTTTGAAACAATTCTAGTTAGTTTTTGGACAGTCATACAATGATGAGTTTATATACAAAATCTCTTAAAAGAATGAGTGGATCATTAATAAAATATCTTTTGAATCTAAATTTGCCTCTAGTTCGGCAATATGGATAATCATAATTATGATATAAGTAATACAAACAAATCTTAGATTTGATAAATAGGACTATTGATCACGTTGAATATATTTGTAAGACGATCATGATGAATATAATGATCGTCGATGATACTAATCATAGTAGGATGATAATGATGTACCATTAGGGTTTATAAGTATTTAGATCCATGTACATATGATTTAGGGTTTTGAGACATAACCCTAATGTCAACCCTAAACCAAGTAAATCTAAACCCTAGACTAAACCAAGAGTAGCATGTTGTGAATGTTTGGAGACACTTTAAGGATGGACATACATGGATATCATGTTAATTGATTGTTGATTTCTTGAAAATACCTTTATAATTGGATTTCATGGTTAAAACTACAAGACCACTCCATTTGATGAAATATATCAAATCTTGAAGTTTGTCGAAGATTTCTCAAGGTTTGATGAAATAAACTATTGAATGTGTTTTTACTTCAACTCAACGATAATGCGAATATGAGTATCACATAAGTAAAATATGATATTTAGAACCCTAGGCTACATGTATCAGGAGGTAATCTACATAAGTTCAAGGATGGACAATGCTTACACCTGAGGTAGAATACCAATAATGGGTTAGAAGATGTAAATAAAATACCAGTTCATATGTGCATATATTTAATTGTGAACATTATATAATGCTACATTACACACACACTTCTATACACACACCATGTGCATAATATAACAATATATGGATCCGTTCTTTTGTTTTTGATGTTTTAGGTTACTACCATATATAAAGATATGAAGACAAATTCAGATGAAGGTGATTGAAAATATAAAAGTTAATATCAAGGGGGATTAGTTAGTTACCTTAGTATTTC
The DNA here is from genome assembly GCA_963693085.1 of Alisma plantago-aquatica. NCBI lineage: Eukaryota > Viridiplantae > Streptophyta > Magnoliopsida > Alismatales > Alismataceae > Alisma > Alisma plantago-aquatica. The sequence continues at coordinate 422,406,427 of OY856414.1, read as the reverse complement.
TTCTCATGTATATGCTAGTTTCTTTTGATAAATTCATGTAACTACTTAGAAGAGCATCATTATACATCTTGAAAGAATATATGTTCAATTATTATAAATTGTTTATTATTAGTTATTATTTGCTTAGTTTGGATCCTGGAAATTAATGTAATGACTTTCCACTTTATGGTCTTTCATAGTTAATAGATACTCAAAAGTGGGGGTCATTACAAATTTTCTTTGACACTTTCTTTCCATGAAGAGATGAGACTTCCTTAGAAAACTATGGTGAACCCAAACAATGTGGGTGAACAATGAGTGTTTCCTAAAACCTTTTTTCTTGCCCAAAATGCAAGTGTGACCCCTTTGATATTCTCCAGGCCCACATCAATATTAAGTGCATATGAAAATGTACCAAGACCCAATGGCACAACATCCCTATAATTTGCAATTTGCATCTCCATCTCAGCAAGGACCACATCCACCTCACTTTTATTTTTATGATAAGATTACCAAGATGAGGAGTTTTACCATCACTACCATTGTAACCATTCCAAGCATTTCATCTTTCATTCATATGAATAATGGGTTGGGGGCAATAAATTTTATATCCTAACTAAGTATGACATTCACAATGACTGATCTTCCCTTTCGCTACCTCTATATCCTAAATTTCCCCCCCTAAAGAACGCCCTTCTGTGGTCTCATCCAGGGTTCAAGTATATTTTTTGGTATTCTAATCCTAGATTTTAAGGTCTCTACATCTATGATTATAACAATAATGTGAGATAGATAATCAAGATATAAAACAAACATTAAATAATCAGTTATCAATCCATTGATTCATAAAAATAACAATTCACAATACAAAATACAGTCCAGATAGCGGGATTGATCCTCGTTACCCAATAAAAGATTCACTCTTTACTATTATTCGTGATACTAGATAAAAGAGATAAGAACAATCTCATGGATAAAGTACTATATTAGACGAGAAGCTTAATGGTTTTGTCACCCACTCCCAAATAATAGTTGTAATCTTTAGTCATGTCACATCGACTTCTATATCTTGCACTCCTTAGGGATGTGGATGGGAGAGATAGGGAATGAATGGATACCTAAGATGTACGTTAAGTATTCTACAAAATGTCCCAAGATTTTTAGTTCAATCTAAAAAATCAAATGGTTGTGAACAATCTGCTACACATTTCCATGACATGCATTTTGAGCATCTTGAGGGTCAGTAAATTGAGTTGAATTAGTCATAAATATATTGGCTTCATAGATAATTGAATAACACTTCCACTACAACTTGAATAATCCAATTTAACATAATATATGGAATCCTAAGCCACTTTATTGAAATGTTTCAAAAGTTCATGGATTTCCATGTGATGTTTTTCTTAAAATGGGAATCAAGGGTGAGTCCGTCGACTTGCTTGTTAGATATACTTGTTTTGTAGGTAAGAGAATTCTGCATCCAATTCCATTTGAATTGCTCGATTCTATATTTGGATGTAAAAGTTAGATTCATTTTGTAGATCATCTCTACTCAATACTCACTTCAATTGTCAGAGCTGGTGAGGATATGTAATCTTTAATATTTTTCCTAGGTTTTTCATGCAGGGATAATTCTTACTTCTTTGACTAGCACCAATCCTACAAATTAAATAAAAAATGCATGAATTACTAAAAAACTTTCATAAACTACTAAAAACCTAAGTCAAGTGAAATATGAAGTGAAATGCAATACATGCAAAAAGTAATTATAAAATGCAACTAAAAACATGATGAAAAAATATTCATTACTCCTCCCTCCTTAGACATTGTTAACTAACAACTCATGAATATTCATACCGGTATGGTGAATATGATGTAGATCCAAGGGGGGTTGTACAAATTTTGTGCAATATTTAGAGGCCATGGATGAAGAAGTGAAATCACTTCAATATTTTGTGAACCAAAATTCCAATGAACACATGTCGCAAATCTTATACACTTTTGATTTGATATTTCACCATAATTTCTCATGGAAGAAACAAGAGGATGACTTACATGACAATAAATGTCAACAAAAATTACATAAATATAGTTCATAGTTTGAAGATGAACTCTTATTTAAATTGAGGGGTTGATGGAATAAATAAGGATGTTTCTAGCCAAGAAAAAAATATGAATAGGGCAGAATTTTTTTTGGATCAGTTCTCTTTACATATATTTTTCCATGAAGATGGAATACTTCCTTCTCAAACTATGGTGAACCCAATCTAAAAACTACCTTTTTCCACCCCAAATTCAATTACAACCCCTTCAATGTTCTCAAGGCACACCTCAATCTTAGATGAATATGCAAATGCATGAAAAACCAATGCGAAAACATCCCAACAAGTTGCAATGTGCATTTGTACCACAAATCTGAGCACATCCACCTCACTATGTGCAAATACAAGGGAAGAAATCCCATGTTCTCTAAAACCCATATAATGGACAACAACCCTCATATCAAGATCCTCCTCTTCGAAAGATAGGACAACCTCCCCCTTCTTCTCATGATCCATGGAAGGTTGTAATAGTTCTATGTAGCATATAGATATTTAAAAGGACAAGAAGCCTAATAGGTAATGATATTGTGGAAATGATGATATTGATGCCACAATATGGACTATTGATATTGCATATTTGAGGCATGATATTGTTGTTGATATAGTGAAACATAGGATTAATGATATTGTGACACAAATTATTTCAACCATGATTTCAAGTGAATCCGTTGTAGGTTAAACCCCTTTTCCTGATGCCTTAGATGGGGTGTCCACATCCAAGAGGAAAGGAAAAGTACATTGAAGATATTTTTTAGAATTTTAATAAAGTCTATATCAATATTCATCTAACAAAAGCAATAAAGCAAATCCCATCTTGTGTGAAATTTCTAAAAATGTGTACTTTCAAGAGGAAGTCAATTGGGAATATGTCTAAGAATGTGAAACTCATAGAGAAAGTTATCTCTATCTTATTTCTCTGAGCAAGAGAAAGGATCCTTGTGCATAAATAGTTCCTTGCTACATTGGTGGGCACCTCATTGAGCAAGCCCTACTTGAGTTGGGATTTAGTGTGAATTTGATGGGATATGGTGTGCATGATGATTTTAACTTAGGCCAACTAGACCTGCCAAGTACACTCCTTATATAGATAATTGGTCTATCAAGATTCTTAGAGGCTAAGTGGAAAATTTTCTAGTGAAAATTGATGAAGAAACATCAACCATTTTTCCTGATAATTTCATTGTGCTTGCTGTGGAAAAAGATAGTAAAATAGTTCCCAAAATCTTAGTAAGGTCATTCCTGGCTACATCCAATGCAATGATACTCATAAGGTCTGGAACCATGTACATGGCATTGATGCACAAGAAGATTTATTTAAAATATTTAAAGCCTCCTTCAAAGCTAAAGTAATATGTGACACTGATGAGGAATGTTATTTTCTTGAATGGCTCGATGAGATGGTTACAAAGTGCCTCTACACATGGATTGAGACAACCATAAAGGGAAGAGACTTGAGTCGATCATTGGTTATCCTAATGATCGAGACAAAAGAGATCCAAGAGGTCGAGGTGGTAGCTAATAGTAAGATTCTTCCATCTGTAGCCATCAAACCGCTCAAAGGATATATTGAAGAACCTCCCATTCTTGAGCTTAAAACATTCTTGATTTTATGAGATACACATTTCATGGTCCAAATGACACCCTTGTGGTGATCATTTATTCCCTTATTTATTCATATGAAGAAGATGTGCTCATTTCCATTTTTAGGAAGATATCTATGACCATTAGATGGTCCACTACCAATTTGAGGTGAGTTGACCCATCCGTATATGTTCATCGCATATATTTGGAGGAGGATTCCCACCCTAGTAGGGAAATGTAATACAGACCGAACCCAAAGTTGAAGGAGGTGGTGATATAAGAAATAGTCCAGTTGCTCTATACAAGAGTCATATATCATAATTTTAACAACTCTTGGGTGAGTCCCATCCAAGTATTACCCAAAAAGTTTGGGATCATCATATATTCTAATGAAGAAGGTGAGAAATGCCTATGAGAGAAAAATTCAAGTGGTGGCTATGTGTTGATTATAAGAATCTAGATGTTGAGACAAAGAAGGATCATTTTCCACTACCATTTCCTAGAGTGTATACTGACCAAAAAGGGAATAAAGGGGTCATAATAGGAATTCCAGTACCACTGAAAGAAGGGGCACCTATGGGAACATCTCTACTTCATTGATTATATTCTTAAAAGGTTGGTTGGGAACATCTCTATTTTAATAATTCCTTGATTGGTAATATGGATACTTTAAATTGGTAGTTCATTCTACTAATAAGGAGATATAATATCATCTTTCCCATTTGGGACTTTTACATATAGTAGGATTCCATTTGGTCTTTGCAACACACCTTCTATTTTTGTAAGGCGTGTGGCCTCCATCTTAACATACACACTTGATTCCTCTCTTGAGGTATTCAAGGATGACTTCTCCATCTTTCATAAGTCTTTTGATGATATCCTAGAGAATCTGACTACTATTTTGGAAAGATGTATAAGAGTTCATTTGTTGTTCTATTGAGAGAAAGCCTGTTTGATGGTCCCTTAAGGAATAGTACTGGGAAACTAACTTTTTCATTCTAGAATTGAAGTTGACAAGGTGAAAGTGGGATTGATCTCTACTTGTACTATTCTCTCCATGGTTATCCATGTTCCTTCATTCTTTGAACATGTTGGGTTCTACTGACTCTTTATAAAATATTTCAAAAAGATATCAAAACTACAATGTTGATTACTTAAGCAAGATATCGATTATCAATTTTGATGATAATTGTATAGAAGCTTTCAACAACCTAAAGTTAAGGTTTGCTTTTTCTCTTATCATGAAACCCCTAACTTCTTGAAGACATCAAATCATGAAATATTATTTGAACATAGTAGTGGGTACTATGCTTGGTCAAAGCATTGTCCATATTACTCAAGCTATCTACTACACTAGCAAGACTCTTGATGATGCTCAAAGAAACTTTACCACACTTGAGAAAGAGTTGTGTGTTATTTTCTTTGACCTAGAAAAAATCTGCTCATATGTGCTCTAAAATGAAGTTGTTTCTATGCCGACCGTGACATGCTTAAATATCTCATGTTGAAGAAAGTCTTCAAGCCAACTTGATAAGGTGGATATTTCCACTTAAAGAGTTTGATTAGGAGATTTTTTATAAGAAAGGATATTAGAACTCTATAGGTGACCACCATGCATGCATTGAGGCACCCAATGAATAGGTGACCACAATCAAAGAGAGTACGCCTCAGGAGAAACTCATGCTAGTTATCTAAACCCATATACCATGGTACAAGCACATATACAACTTATTGTCTAGTGAGAGAGTACCAAACAAGTGGTGAAGTAAAGAGAGAAAAATACTTTATGTAGTTGTTAAGAACTATGTTTAGGATGACCCACACCTATGCAAATATTGTTCTAGCCAAATTGGTTGAAGGTGCGTCCCTAAAAATGACCATTTTGTAATTTACACACAATGTGCCGCTCTGATGCATGTCATGGCAATTTTGGTGGGAAATTGATTGTAGCCAAGATACTACTATGTAGAAGCAATTGTTCATCTCTCTTCAAGGAATAACATAATATCTATAGTGAATGTTAAAGTGATAAAATGTGGGCACAATATCCAAATGGGGCATGACTCCTCTACACCCATTTTGGTTGTAGAGATATTTGATGTTTGAGGCGTTGACTTCATGCGACGTTTTATCCCTTCCTTTTAAATTGTTTATATCATGATTGTAGTGGATTGTGTATCCATGGGTTGAATCTATTTCTATAAAAGTGAAATCTAATTGTTTTATGAGTTTTTCAAATCTAAAGTTTTCACCCAAATTAGAGTTCCTAGGGACATGATTAGTTATGGGGGTAGACATTTCATTCACAAAGTTTTTGGTAGCCAATTGAAGTTGCATGGTTTTAAATACTGAGTAGGTATTTCATACCATCCTCAAACAAGTGGGCAAGTTGAATTTTCCAAATAGGAGATACATATCATCATAAAAAGATTAGTGATATTGGATCATAAGGATAAATATCATCATACTAAAATTAGTGATATTGGATCATAAAGGATCGGTCACTTCATGTGAATGATTCTTTATGATAATATATAACCACATACCAGATCATGATTGCTACTAATTCATTAAAGTGGATTTAAATGAAGACCTATCACTTGTTGGTGGAAATGCAACACAAGGCCCTATGGGTATCAAGATCTATTAAAAAAATATGGACACAACTAGAATCTAGAGAAAAATGCAGTTGAATGATATTAAAGAGTTGAGATATGAGGCAGATCAAATTGCCAAGATCTACAAATAAAGAATGAAATTCCTATACTATTAGTTGATTCAAATGAAGACAATTTAACCTAGCCAAATTGTTTAGATGTATAACTTAAGAATGATTTTTTTCTAGGGAAGCTTAGGTCCATATGGGAAGGCCCCTATAAAGTGAAGCATGAGTCCCATTTAGGACCAGTTGTGATTCAAGGAAGAGAAAACAACAAAGAGTTTGTTGTAAATGGGAAAAGACTAAATTCCTTTATTGAAATAGGCCTTGATAAGGCCAACCATAGTTTTGACGTTGTCATGTAAATTGAGAAGATGTAACAGTGAAGGATATACACGCTCGGATGAAGGTAAAGAAGTTAGCACTTGTGGGAGGAAACCCACATGGTCTATGAGATTATGAAATCATACCTTGTATTTTTAATTATACTTTTTAATGTATACCTTCTGAGAAATATACACACATACTATACATTTATACTTCTTTGTTTTTTATTCATCACAGAGAATGAACTTAGGAAGAAGAATCACATCTAAAGTTTCATTATGATTTGAAGTAATTGCATAATTACAATTTTTGAATGTCCAAATTGTACATGATAAAAAGACCTATTGAATGGCCATTCCATGTATAGTATGACCATGATGATAACACAACCCCTATGATATGAGTGCAAACCACCACATCCATTTTGGGCAAAAAGGGTGTGCTGACAACCAAAGAGAACATTTTTTTGCCATTCGAATGACCACGATGATGTTCCCCAACAATGAAGAAAAGTATTGTGATTTATGCATGAAAAAATGGCTATTATAACTAGTAATGAACATGGAAAATACTAGGCACAAAGTTTATTCTATAAACAAAATGGTTGCAGGAGGATCCATATTACAATCATGACTCTCCACATAATGATTGTTTGACCTGAAAAGTGGTCATTATGTGTCTAGACTTCCTTCGCTTATAGGGTTAAGTGGGGTCATAGAAGACCCTCCCCACTCAAGTATTTCAATGTCCATGATTGCACAATCAACTTCTTCCGTGTGATGATCACCTAGGCATCCCTAAACAAGATCCTTGGCTCTTAGATCCTGATAGAAGCTTCTCAAAACCTCCTAGGTTCTTCTTCATGCCTATCCTACCCCCTTCACCCCTCCTTCAAGCTTATTCACATCCATTTCTCCCTCTCCAATAAAAAATCCTACCTCTATAGTAAACTTTACCTAAAACCTCCTCGATACGTGGAGAAGTTAATGAAAATAGAAAAGGTCATTATTTTCACTACAAAGAAGGCTTTCCCTCACTAATACCTCTCCAAAAATATTCAATTCCCACACCTCAATACCACACTCCATCTCCCATGTCTCACTCGCATCCCCCACCCTTTTAGTTTCACATGATGTTGATGAGTTCATGGATCCTTGGTACATTGTGGGGGGAGAGAAACCATCCAATGACGACCTTGAAGGTTCTATTGACTTGGTGGAGTGGAGAGTCAGGCAACAAGAATGGGTAAAGAAATCCCTCTAGCACAAACAAATCAACCTACCATAGGTTGTAAGACAGTGTACATCTACCTCAAGACTACCTCAACCTACACCAACCACACTAACAAGGTGGTGCACCTCCTCAAAAAGAGTTCCTATGCCACCATAGGCATAACCCACAAGAAAAAAAAATGATCATTCAATAAGATGAGGATGTAATGGATGACCAAAGAACTCAATTTGTCCATGTAAGTTCACCTATCAACCTTGAAACTAGACTGGAGTCTAAGGATTATGAACAGGAAGAGGAGAAAGAATATGAGGAGGTATAGGTTGACCATGAGACTATGTGTTGTCTAAAATGATGGATGAGTAAAGAGATTCCAGGAAACAAGGCTTGAGGGGAACATCCCCACCACTTCTTGAACAAAGAGTTGGGTTCACAATCCATTCCCATACAACCTTGATACACATTGTTTGGCACAAACATATACTTTTTAGAATAGCCTGATGGCTCTTGGACTTTATTTGAACTTCGAGAACATATGGAGGATATAAAGTTTCAAAAAATCAATTCATAATCCCAAGTCTCTTATGTGGAATTGACACATGAATTCTTCAACAATGTGCAAAATGGTGATCCTTGAAGGTCACCTTGGCACCGGATTTTGTTTATTCACAAATTTGCATTAGATTATTTTTAGGAGCTCAATGTAATTTTTGCTCCTACACCAGAATGGGGTGGGGTCAATTTTAATTAAGCTAGTATAGAAAAGAACAAAGAGAACTTCAATACACAAAGGGAACCAAGGAAATAAAGTTTACTCCTGAGAATTCAAAGTATAGTAGTATGATAGACCCTCTTCCAAAATACATCCAAAAAGTCTTGTCAAATAACATGTATGCCCGATATGATAGTTGATACAGACCTAGATTCCATCTTCATCGTTTGTCTTTTTTATTATTATTCATATCAAGATACTCATAACACATGCTTATTTTCCAGTAAATTGTGTTACATACCAAACACTTATGGAGCATTTGTATGTAATACTTGTATTAGTATGCTTCATGTTACAATAAAGAGAAGAATATAGACCAGGGACTTCCCCATCTACGGAGGAGTTCATGGATCTATCAAAAGCTACTCCAACTTATCAAGGGTCGAACATCCCCATAGAAGAAAAAATATCCATGATTGAAGAATTGAAGAACTCAAGTGCACAATAATGCTTTCAAAATGATCATTCCATATAGAAAATGATCATTCTAATAGAGATCTTCCACCCCATAAATCCTCTTCATCCACTGCCATTCCACTAACCAGCCTAAATAATCATTCTTACTAGAACAGAAAATCCACCTAACCATCACAATGATAAATCTATTCTTAAAATGGTTGGGGAAAATCTCCCAAGTCCATTGGAATTCTCTATCATTCCAGCCCATTTCTACCACTGTCATTCTCATCCAAAAGGATTATTCCATCCACTCAACACAACAACCATTCTATCAATAGAATGATTTTTCTACCTAACCTGGGGAATAATTGCAAATTAACCTAGTTTTGACCCATTTTCCCCTCACAATTGTTCACATTACCAGGGCTATAGTGGGGAAAAAAATGGCCATTCTACCTCCCAGCCCCACTACAGCCTTGCACTCATTTTACCATCCTAGCACCCACTTAACATATCTACCCAAGGCTACTATATATGCTTTCATGTTGGCTAGGGTCAGTAGGTAATATAAGGTGAAACACCCTTCTCCTAGTCCTTATGCCAATTAATGCACCTAGGGAACATCAGGATGACAAATACTTATGATTTCTTATTTAGACACACTTTCAATAAAAGATCCATAAGAACATTACTCAGAATATAGTATATTAGTGGAAAATCAGAATGAATCCATAGGGAGATATGGGGGCACTAGAGAAAGGTCTATTTTGGATAGGTTGGTAATTTATAGTGTAGGGTTTCAAGGGATTAATCGTAGGGGTTTGAGTTATAGTAATGGTGTAAGAAAGTAAAGGGAGTAACTATTAAAAAGGTATTAACCGTACACAATCAAGGCTAACTAAGAAGCTAGGAGAGCATTGACACTAACTAAGCAATAGCCAATTAACACTAAGTAAGAAGAGAAAGAACTAACTAACGCTAAGCAATTACCTATCAAATCATACACAATACATCACTAATAACAACTCACATGAATGAACAAGACATGGAATTAAGTAAGCAAAGGAATACTACAAACAAAGAAGGAAAGTTAGGGTTTTAGCAAGTTATAAGGGTAGTGGGATGTTTGGAGGGTATCTAACCATCAAACACGTAGAAGCATCCTATAAAACCCACATACATCTAAAAATTAAGCTATCAAAACAAACAATAAGGAATAATGTAGATTATGGATATGATCCTATTATCTATCCATTGATGTCATGGTGGTGTGTAGGGGAACTAGCACCTTCCACTTCCCATCCAACCTTATGAGGCTCTTTGAGTAAGGGGTAAACAAAAATTTGTATATATTATCCAAGTCTATGTTTGCAGGTGTAGTTTTCCTAATAAATTTAGTGGAAAGGGATGCTATAAGGTATAGCAAGAGGGTATTTCACCTCCTATTATGCCACATAAAATATCTTAGCATGCTCTTTTCTAAGTGCATATGGAGGAACAAACATATTTACTTATATGTATATCACACCTCTCTTCCTCACAGTCATTACCAGACTCCATATCACCGCTGACCCCTCACCACCTCTTAACATCTCACCAAATCCTTTGTGGCACAACCACCACTACCCCTTCACACCCAAGTCAATTGACAGTTCAAACAACTATGAGAGCATGTCAACCTACCCAAGTGTGGATGCCATCGCCATCAGGAATGCCATATTCATGTGATACTTCTTCCTCCTCTTATATGCATACACTTGATTTCTCTACCTACACCTCTATCTTCATCAATCACCAATTCCCTTTGCCTCCTAGACTGTCGGTTACCAATCTACAACACAAACATGCAAACCTACAATAGAGTTCAAAAATTCCCAACCTCCTTGCCAATCTGCAACGTAAGAAACCCACTTCCTAGCCCATGATACCTTTCACATAAGCTTATATCTACATGACAACCTAGAACCACCTTGAGATCGATCGATCTACAGCCAATGTCCAAGGCTTAGATGATCAACAATCAATAGTCATCGAAACTAGTAGGAACTCCATCAACAAAGATCTATTAATTTGTAGTATTTTATAGACAAGACTCTTCTCTTTAATTCATAATATAATCACTTATTTCCCTATACAATGATGTAATTAATCATGATATCTAGATGAGTATTCTAATCTTAAACCAAGTCATATCTAGACCAGGTAGTAGGTTAGCCTATAATATATATGGACATGAAATTACTTCAAGTAGTAGTTAAATGTGTTGGTCATCTAACCTAACATCGTCATATTAAACTAAGTGTATTAGTCTATAGATAATCAGAATCTGTTTGGTTCTCATACCCTTACTATATTAAGTTTTGTTAGTTACAAAATTCGAGATAATATATGGAGGATTATGAATTTACAAAGTCTAATTATATTAGTCATCTAATTATTAACCATAGTGTTTCATATACATAAATTGGTTTATGTATACTAATACTAGTATATCGTAAATATGCTTGTATCATCTTGAACCTAAGGATAATTTGGCACATTGAACCCTAATGAAGTAGATTATGAATATCATAAACCTAGTAATAATAACATTTCAATTTATTTGAACAATACAACCCAAACTATCATCATTAATTTATAATGGTACATGGAATCTTAAAATTATGCAATTATTCCACCTATGTATTAGCAATCTAATACATGGATGACATTTTGTAATCAAATATTATTTAATGACTTAGTAATACATGCAACATTCACCGACATGGACAGTAGTAAATATACAAGTATTTATATGCTGACACGATAGCAACTCTGAAAGGGGATAATGGGAAAATGTGAAATATGAATTAGATATAGTAAACTTAACCCTATGAAAAGTAGGCAAAATTTGATTCCAAGCATAACTATATTGTTCTAAATTGTAGCATTGTCTTCATCAATCATGGAGTCACTCGAACTACACCTTGTTGATTGTTATTTTTTTAAACAAATTCAACTATAATAAATGGTTGATGTTTAAAACATTTTATTTGTATTAGGAATAAAACATGTTTTATCTAAATTAATGATAATGGAACTCTATATCTTAGATCTGGTACTATTGGGATTTTTTGGTTCATCAATAAAAATTGTTCTCTTTGATTCATATTGTTCACTTGATCCTATTGATTTAAATATACGTTTTCCTTATAGATTTTAGTTAATTGGGTTCAAGTTATTGAAATGAGACTTGCATAATAATTATGATCTGAAATGGGAAATATAACCATATCCATTGTATCTTATTATATACACAATTTGCACCATTTTATTAATTTGATCCATTGGTGCAACAGAAACCTTAACTATCATATCCTTTCACATTATCTTCAATTGCATTTTAATTTTGAAATTGATCTATTAGTATCTTGTTGTAAGATCTATTTTGGATCCTTTTGTGATAATTTGTACTGACAAAATGATGATTCTCTATTAATGTGCATCTTAATTGTAATAACTATCTTAATGTGGGAACAACAAACACTCCAGGTGGTTATGATAATTGATTTTATTTTTGTTACATAGGAAATATGTGGTATTGCTTACTCTCAGGTGATTGAGTGGTGATTCCCTATGGCATGAACATATAACTAGGCTTATGGTGGTGAGCCTCATCTACCTAGAAACTTAAACTTTGGTTTATAGTGTTGATTCCATCAACTATGTTGTTTATTTTATTCTACTTCTTAGAAAATGTGTATGATTTTCATTGTTGTGATCAATATTGTGATCAATATTGTGATATAAGGAAATATGTGACTAAGTTTTTTGTTTTTTGGTCATGAAAAAATCATGTTACTATATAACCAAAACATTGGGTACAAAAGTGCCCCTTGATATAAGCACTAAAAGATCCCCATATTTTTTCCACACAGGGTAAAAGGCAGGGATCAAGACAGAAAAAAAGGATACTCCAAGCTAAAGTAATCTAAAAGAAGGAAAGAAGACAGACAGAACCACATGAGATTTGGGAGAGGAGGGAAAGACCCATACAGAGCCAGAAGTGTACCCACAAAGATAACTATATGAATCAAACACCTCAACACCCAACACACACAACAGAAGCTGTCAACTCCTATCAAACTCCCAAAAAAGACTAGCTGGATCACGATGAGAAGCAAAGTGAAGAAGAGAGGCTGCCACTCCTTTACTCTTCCTGAAGAAGAGAAGCATCTGCAACTGCTTCTGAACTTCACAAAAGAGACGAACACACTTCCGGTTAAACCTGAGTTGCCTCTAAAAGTTTAACCAGACAAATGCAGAAAAGGAAGTCAAGCTATTACACCACTATCGTTCAGCACATCCACAATCTGGGATCATAACCAAACTTAATTATCCACAACTAACCAGGTGAAACCACCTGCAAGCAGTCATAAGGAAAAACTAGAAACATGTTTGCAGCTAGCACTGAAATGGCAAAGAAAATAAGGAGAACTTTAGACAAAACATCTATGGGGACTCCTCATTCCCCACATTTTTGTGCTTCTTCATCTTTTTCTTCGTCCTAGCACCTTTATTAACACTGAAATCATATGGAAACTTTGGGTCCATGTCACATGAACTAACTGAAGAGACCTCATCTGAATTCTATGCTTTCTGTTGGTATTCTAGGGCCAGACCTGTATCGATAGTTAGTTGTTTCACCAATTTTGGGGTGCTACTCAATTTGGTAAGGAAGAGCTCCCACTCAAGGTTGAGTAGAACACCCCCACTCTCTGGTGAATTGCAACGCATATCGGTCTCTTGATTTCCGTGAGGAACTTCTTTCCCAACTATGGAGACATCCACAAGTGGAGCATCTTCAGTTGAACCATTCGATGGATTTATAGTCAACTTGGCATTCTGCCAAATGCCTTGTCGACTGGTAGTCTTCCCGACTCATAGCTATAGTTGACTAGGCAACCATTTGCTCCTTGCAATCACTGAACAGGAAGGGGCTTGTTGACCGAACAAGTTATAATGAGAACAAATCTTTGGCTTCACAACATAGTCTATCTTTAGTTCTTTAGAAACACCGTCGATGACGACCGTCACCTTCTTCAGGAAGTCAGAGCATGAGTCCATCTCCACACACACAGGCACATCCTTGAAGCAGTCGAACGATAGAAATGAGTCTTCATTGTCCAAAGGCCTCCCAATCAGGCTAGCGATGTCACCTAATCTCTTGGACGTCCAGTTGAGGCCTGTATTCTGGACAATGACCCACACAGGAAGCTTAGAGAAAGAGAGAGGCGGAAGAGAGTAGCCCAGCTCCCATTCTTGAACAATGATGAGGGAGCCATCCATCATCCATGATGCCTCCTCAAGGATTCTCTCCCTCTCTCTATGGCCATCGGCAACTTCACAACGAATCCCTCCAATTCTTCCATGATAATCTCAAACAACCCATTGAGACACCATTGGCGGTGGATCCAACTGTGAAGTTGACTCCTATATGGTTTCTTCCCCGTGAATCTGATAGACACGTATTCATCCCATGAGGGGACCACTTTGTCTTCACTGGAGATGGAAAAGCACTTCACGTTGTTCCTAATCTCTGGTTCAACAAAATCGATAATAGAGACATTGTCGCACTTGCGCCCCCATCTACTGGCAAAGAGCCAGTCGACCACAGCGTTAGGCGCTGATGAGCTCTAACATTCAAGCAGCAGAAACGGAGTCGAGGATGATGAGGATGAGGGCTTCACTGGGGAAGAATTCTCTTGAGGAGGCCGACTGTTTTGGGATGAATTGTTCCTTCTCTCTCCATCAGCCTCACTTGAGCTTTCAGGAGAAATTGCAGATGATTCTGGTGAAGGGAACCTCTCCACCACTGAGCCACCATCTCCCCTAGGGTTTCTCCCCCTCCCTCACCCCCTTCCGCCTCTGCCGCTTCACACCATCTCTCCCTAAGTAGAAGTCACCTTAGTGTATTGATTATAATATCTCTATAGGTTTTACTTGAAATTATTTTGAGATTCTCTTTGATGCGAGCCTTGTTACTTCATACTTCATTTGTTGTCCTTTTACTATTAGTTCCATTGTAATTTTACTTGCTTGTTTTTAAATTTAAGTTTTTTGTGTTTGGAATCAATTCTTTTAGGTGAAAGGGCATTGGAGCATCTCATCCAATTCTACGTTATTACATAAAAGTAGATGCTCCTCGGACATATAATTAAAATGTATTTCTTCCTCTACATGCATTTCTCATTAGTATCATTGTTTCAATTTCCTTATGTATCCATACTTGTGGGTTTGGAACTATTTGAGATTGAAGAATTTTGGTTATATATATTATGTTTTTGTTGTTGCATTTTTTTATATGGTTCATTATCACTATTAATTTTGGGTAGTTAATCCCTTCTGAAAAATTCATGTGAGGTTGGCATCAAGCATGATTATTATTATCTAATTGAGTGGTGACCCATTTGGTTTCCACTCATTATACTAGCATACTGATCTAATTATTTGCTCTCTATTGTTATCTATCTGCATTATTCTTATTTGCCTATCCTTTAATATTTCTCATTAACAATCATGCTCAAGGTTTTTGAAATTCTTGGTTATGTTTTTCTCTCAATTATATTATCAAAAGTCCTTAACTTGTTAAGAGAGACACTTTCTGATGATTGTTTTTGTAAGATATATGGCAGCTATCCATATATTTAGCATGGGTTAAGCCCAATGTAGTGTAGCTCGAACATGGATGAAATGTAGTTTTGTGTCTAGTGCAAATGGGGAAGAAGTTTTATCCCACATTCCTCACTTCTAGAACTTTTTTGGTCCTTATATGTAGGATCACATGTGACACTAGTGTCCAAGGGTCCTAGGGGAGAGTATGCCCAGCTTCTTGGTGGGTATGGTGACCACAACACACACACACGTGCATGCACATGTGTGCGCCATTCCATGCCTCACATGGCCTGGCCCGGCCGGGCTGGGCTAGGCACATTCTTGGGATTGTGGATTGTGGAGAATGTCTTATGTCTTCTTTCTGCACTTGGATACAACTATGTAATTAATTAATTATTAATTTAATTAATTATTTCTTTCCAAAATAGATTTATTAATCCTAATTGGAAAGTATTTCCTTGTTTATTTTTTTCATAATATTTACAAGAGCGATCGAGTAATCATGTCTTAATGGGAATAGGATTTCGGTGCATGTAAGGCTATAAATAAGCCTCTGGTCATTAGGGTTAAACACATATTTTGAACTACAACCATCATCCGTTTGAGTACGCATTTTGTAAAACCCTAAAGCCAGAGTAATCTGCCACCATCACACCCATGTTGCTCGATGGAGATCTTCTCCTGTGCATGGCACGTTCATCCTTCTTCTCCTCAAAGATGCATTCTATCAGGTAGTGGTTCCTATGGTCACTGGGTTGCACTGGTAGTGCAACTCATTCTTCACCTGCATTGTTCTTCATCGACAAGAGCGATATGATCTCTTCAACAGGTACGCGACCAGGTCGACTAGAAGAACAAAGCCTATCAAGAAGGGTTGTGGTTCACTGATTTTTTTAAGTATAACACGTTTGTTATTCAAAAAATGTACTAGTTTGATTCCTGAACTTATTTTCTATTCTCCTGTATCAGTTTATTCTACATTTTCTTATCTAGATCTACCTAAATACGTTAAATAAATTGCACCTTTATTGTTGCATGTAACGTCATAATTAAAATTTACAACAGTCTTAAAGAAATCAATATTTTTTGTTAGTTAACTATGGTTGCTCAAGGTTCTTTCATCAAAATTGATACATTTAGTATGCCTGAAAAGTCTATTGGAACTAATTTTTCCCATTGGCAAAGTAGGATACAAATATGTCTTAACATGGTAGGGTATGGTCAATATCTATAAGAAGATGAACCCAAACTTGATGAAATTGTTCTCGATAATGCTAATTTAATTGCAACCTAGAAGAAGGGTGATAAGACATGTCAAGGGTTGATTCTGTTTGCATTAAACAATGAACTGTATGACTCATACTCAAAGCCACCTGTTACTAAATCTAAGGTTCCAAAAAGAAATAGAGTACTGAAAATTAGGCAACTAAAAATATTGTCACTCAAAATTTTTAAAGTTTCATATGGCTGAGAGTAAATCTATTTCTAATGAAACACACGATTTTCGACTCTTGGTGTAATAGCTCACTGATATGCCAAAATATTGGGAGTCATTTGGCATGACTCTTAAGCATCGCAAAGGAGACATGCCAATGAACGATCTCATGATGGACATCAACATACAAGAAAAGCATCTAAAAGAGAAGACTATCAAATTACCCACTGATGATAATTTTACTACTACTAAGAATAAGCATAAGAAACCAAGGAATGCACTTAAACCTAAGGCTAACATCTAGAAGAAACTGAAGAACAAACCTTGTTGGAATTGTGGATAGATTGGGTACTAGAACAAGGACTCTCCTTCAAAGAAGGCAAAGAAAGTTGCCACTGAGGAGGTTTTGGTCAACATGATGACTACATACTTGAACCTTAATTATCGGTACATGTCTATAAAATATGAAGTTCTTTCAATTTTTGAACCAATATATTGGATAATAGACATTGGGTTTAATGTGCATGTGTGTACTGACATGTCATTATTTGTGTCTTACCGGCCTCTAAAGGTCGATCCATGACTTTTGGTGATTCCAAAGTTGTAGAAGTCAAAGGAAAAGTATGGGTGGACTTGAAATTTCATTCACAAAAGATTTTGATGCTTCTTAGAGTCGTACATGTTCCATCAATACAAAGTAACATTCTTAGTGGCACAATTTTAGTTAGAGGTGGTTTTAGAATAGATTACAAGTGTAATAAGTCTATTATTACTTTCCTTTGTGATTCTTTATTTTTTGGCAAGGTTATCTACGTGATATGGAGAACTTATTTAAGATTCTTGTTTTTTTTTTGCTCAAGCAAGCGTGGTACCTTCTTATTGCTTATAAAGAGTACATTGGTGGGTCCCAAAACACTACACCAAACCAAGAAGAAACATGAGAAGGGAAAAGAAAGAGATAGAGAGGGGGGAAGCTAGCTACATGGGGCTAACCCTAAGATAAAAAGAAACAAAAGAGAAACATCCACGCAGGATTACAGACTGTAAAGCAGACATCCCTTCCAGAGCTTCTGAAATAACAGGGAAAAGAAACCCATGAGGCAGAATCAGTAGTCCAGTGAGATACTCAGATCTTTACTAATTCTGTTCTAGATCTTCTCCTTATCCAAAGACCAATTCTCAAAGATGGTCAGATTACGAGCTTGCCAGATATGGTAAATGGCAATAGACACAAAGACAGCTTCCTTTTTTCCAAAATAGCTCTAGCAGGTTTGTGGATCAAGAAACTCAAGTTCAGAAGAGAGAAACCCATCATGCATACCCTTCCCCCAAACATAACGAGAAACACAACAATCATGAAATAGATGTTTTATGGATTCCTCCCCCCTCTTGCACATTATACAAATCGAGGTTAGGTAGAACCCTTTCTTTCTCAACCAGTCAATAACATGAACACAACCCAAAGCCAACTTCCAACAAATGATCTTGTAATTCTCAGGGATTCTGAGCTTCCACAGATTTCTAGCCCAGGTCAGAGTGGGATATTTGAATCTCATGCAATCCCAGACATCCTTGAGTTTAACCCTCCTTTTACCATTAAACAACACAATGTCAGGCTGATCAGTAACAACAACATTATTGGACAGGAAACTCGACAGAGGGCTTAACCTCCTATTAGAAATAATGCTCCATTTACCATTCTGTAAAACATCACTTACTTTAATCATCCTTCCTTTCCCTAACATCAAGCATATTCTCTCATCCACACATTCTTTGAGGAACATATTTCCTTTCACCCAGGGGTCACCCCACAAGAGGAATTTATCTCCTTTTCCAAGCTGAAAGGACACAAACTTCATTGTCAGGCTGCGGACCTTCATAATACATCTCCACATCCACGAGTAATATGGCTTACAATCCAGATTCCATATGGAGTTTTTCCTTAAGTACTTGCCATGTATCCACTTAACCCACAAGTTATCTTTTTCACAAGCTATGTTCCAGAAGTTGATAACCAAACCAACTTTATTTACATCCGCTATTCTTATGACCCCAAGACCCCCTTCCTTCTTGGATCTGCAAATGTTATCCCAACTAACATGATGCACGACCTTCTTATCCTCTTTATCTCCCCAGATAAAATCCCTGCAAATCCTATCCACCTCATCCACAATAGAACTAGGCAGAGGAAAAATAGCAGTCCAATAGAGACTGTAAACAGACAAGGTCGATCTCACCAATTCAACTCTCCCTGCAAAGGACAAGAGCTTCATCTTCCAACACTCAAGTTTAGTTTTGAGTTTATCAATCAAAGGCTTGCATAGACTTCTGGTGATCTTACCACCAAACAGAGGAACTCCCAAGTAAGTGGAGGGTAAAGACCCTTCTTTAATTCCCACATAGTCCATGAAGACTTCTTTTGAAGTATTTCCACTGAAGTAAACCAAGCTTTTGTTAGAGTTAATAATGAGGCTTGACACTCTGCCAAAGTCACTCAAGATTTGACTAAGGCAACTGGCATTGCAGTAGTCATTCTTTCCATAAATCATAAGATCATCTGCAAAAATGGTATGAGACATAGAGATATCATTTGAGACCTTCAGCAGTTTAAAGAATACTTGAGCAATATTAAAATCCATAATGGCAGTAAACCTCTGCATACAAATGACAAAAAGAAGGGGGGCAAGGGGATCCCCTTGTCTCAACCCATTCAAGGGAAAAATAACCTCAGACGGCTCTCCGTTGATAAGAATTTGATACCTAGTTGAGCTAAGAATCACTTTGATCCAAGAAATCAAACAACAGGGAAAGTTCATAGCATGTAGGATATCCAAAAGGTAGCTCCACTTAATGGAATCATAAGCTTTTGTAATATCAGCTTTAACACAGAATTTTTCACCACCGTTCAGAGTTGAGAACTCACTAATAAGCTCATTAGCAAGGAGGATAGCATCAAAAATCTTTCTATCTTTCACAAAAGCAAACTGACAATTGCTAATGATATCAGGCAGAATAAGGCTAAACCTGTTAGCCAAAATTTTCGGGATGATATTATAGAGAAAATTACAGAGAGAAATAGGCCTCCAATCTTTAATATCAGTAGCACTTTTAACTTTAGGAATAAGAGTGATAAATGATCCATTAATCTCTTTAAGAAAGCACCTTTTTTCAAAGAAGTCCAGCACAGCTTTTGACACATCATCACCAATAATAGGCCAAGCTTTCTTAAAGAAATGCACATTAAACCCATCAGGGCCAGGGGCCTTGTTATCACTTGAATTCTTAACAACCTCATTCACCTGTTCTCTAGTCACTTTCTTCACTAAGATATTTATATGAGACTGAGAAATCTTTGGAAGCTACCATTTATCATCCCAATCGGTAATATGAACATACTTTTTACAAAACAGATCGGTATAAAATCCTACCACATGTTTTCTGATGCTATTCAAATCAGAGGAAGGGGTCCCATCAATCATCAACGAGTAGATAAAATTCCTTTGTCTCCTGGTGTGTAAAGAGGAATAAAAGAACTTAGTGTTCTTATTGCCAAGTTTCAGCCACTGCACTCTTGATTTTTGCATGACAAGACTCTCTTCAAGATCCAGTGCTTTCAGAGCTTGCTTCCTAGCTTTAGAAGCCTCACTTCTGAGAGAAATGTCATTAGGGTTAAGATCAGCCAACTCCTCCACTCTAAGAGCCTCTTCCTCCAGCTTCTTAGCATGGGTACTGAGATTTCCCACCTTCTTCTTATTCTAGGTTATGAGCTCCGACTTAACATTTTTAAGTTTCTTCACAACTCTGTACATAGGGCACCCTTTAACTTCAATATTCCACCCCTTCTTAATCACGTCCATAAAACCATCACATTCAGTCCAAGCATTAATAAAACGGAAAGGGATATGCATCCTTCTACTACTATAGTTCATAGAAGTTCTGAGAATCCTGTGATCACTCTGAATAGTGGAGACCACCTCTCCAATGTAATTATACCATTCATTAAGAAAAAGATAATTGAAGATAACTCTATCGATCTTGGAGGCAGTAAAGTTCCTCCCCTCCTTCCTGTTATCCCAAGTAAACCACGGCCCATGCATATTAGCTTCATAAAGACCAATATCAGACATAAAAGAATTAAATTCCTCCATAGAGAGATGACTAGGATTTGACCTCCCTTGCCTCTCTTCCGTCAATCTGACACAGTTGAAGTCTCCACAGATAACCCAAGGCCCATCCACATGATTAGAAATATCCCTAAGCTCCTTCCAGAGAGCCTATCTCTTATTGTCTTCGTTGAACTCATACATAGCAGTGAAAAAATAACAAGTCCCATCATGTTTACACACACAGTGGATCCATTGAGTAGAAGAAGAGACCACTTTAACATCAACACAGTTAGGATCCCACACAACGATGACTCTACCCAAAGGGTGATGATTGTGGTTAACAAACCACTTATAACTAGGCCAAAGCCTATTAATAATCTTCCAGATTTTCTTCCTTCTCACTTTGGATTCTAACAGACAGAAAACACTTGACTTCACCCTCTCCAATTCTTCATGGACCCGATGTTGATGACCTCCTTTGTTGAGGCCCCTCACATTCCAGGAAGTAATCGAGATGGTATTATTCATTTGGGGCCACAGGGGCTAGAGACCTACTAGCCACAGTAACAACAAAGTCTTCATCTTCAAGAAGCTCAAGACCCTGAAACTTATTCGCACCTGACCCCGCCAACCTAGCAACAAATGAAACCTGGGATTTATTGGTTTTTGTAAGCTTCGGGGGGGGGCCTCGACTTCGTCCTCACCTCCTGGAATCCATCATCCACTGGTGTGTTATTCAGGAGCTCAACGCTAAGAGGGGAAATACACTGATTATTCAGTAGACTTATCAATTCAAGAGCCTTTCTTTCTTTAGAGTAGCGACCCTCAGCTTGCACTATCATATTATCAGAGTTATCAACACTTTCACATGATGGGCAACAACATGGATCCACCTTCTCCTGTGCTAGTGTCAGAACTTCAGGCAACACCACCCTGTCCAGTACTGCCACCCCATCAACTTTCTGACCAGAATCCACAACCATCTCCTTTGGCGTTTCCTTTCTCACAATTCCGTTCTTTGGTACCCATTGCTTCCTTGTTACCTTCTTCTTCTCTAGGACACTGGTATCCTGAGGGATGGAAGGACATGAGGTTTTCTCATGCCCAAATGAACGACACATATCACACCTTCTTGGAACCCATTCGTACTGAAAGGTAACCCTATGTTCCACTCCAGTATCACTAACCAGATCAATGAATTTGGGAAATTTAGAATGGACAGACATGAGAACAAAGATTCGGGCAAACTCAATTCTCATCCCTTCCTTCGTAGCCTTGTCAGCATCAATCGACTTCCCTAGGAAGCTTCCAATCCAACTGAACATCGACTCCCCCCAGAGTTCCAGGGGAAAATTATGGAGTCTAATCCACACTGGGACCTCCGTCAGGGCTTCTTTCTCCAGATGATCCCCAATATGCCACTGCTTGAGAACCAGGGGCTTCCCCTTAATGAACCACAGACCATCCCCAAGAGCATGTTGCATATCAAATTCATCAGAGAACTTGATAATAAAGAAGCCGTGTGGGCGCGATAGGATGTGAATCGGACCTCTTACCTTCCAAAGCCAAGATAGGTGATTCTCAAGCGTGGGAAGGTGGACCTTCAGATCGATGACATATCCCGCAATAGCATTCCTCCACCTCCTTGCATTTTCCTCCACCTCTGCCTGCGGATAAACGATTCTTCCTTCCAAAACCTCCAATGGAACAACACTAAGCCACCTCTCAGATGTACCAGCCGACGAGCCCTTTCCATCCTTGAAGAGATCTGCCTAGGGGGAACGAGAACTACTACTCGATCTGCCAGGTCTTGCCCTAGTAGCCTCAATTCCGCCCTGATACTTCGAAACTTCAGATCGCACAGCCTCCTCGGAGATGGGATTACTGGCACCAGAAACCACCAGATCTCCATCTACCAGAGGAATCTTCGACCGCAACGCACCGCCTGCACAAGGTCTCGAGCTACCAGGGTTAACTTCCGAGACTCTCGCCCCCTTCTCCGACGAGGGCACCTTCTTGGCACCCACTCCCGCCGCGCTCCCGTTCAAACCCGACATCCCATCTAAGAATGTAAGAACCAAACCCTTATATATAAGATTCTTGTTGAACCTATTTCAAATTTCATTTTAAATCTGGCAAGGGTATCTATGTGATATGCATGAATTTTGTATCATATGATGTTTGACATACACATTTGGGACATGTGAATGTTGGCTCAATCAAACATATGATGAATCTAAATTTAATCTCTAAATCCAACCTTAGCAATAATAAATGTGAAATCTATGTTCAAGCTAAATTACCTAGGAAACCTTTTCATTCTCTGCATAGGAATTCAAAAATATTAGATTTACTGCATATTGATATATGTGAATTTAATGGGATTGCTACTAGGGATCAAAAGCATTATTTTATTACTTTTATTGATGATGCTAGTAGATATTGTTATGTATATTTACTCAAAAGTAAAGATGAGGCATTAGATAAATTCAAAATTTATAAGTAAGAAGCTGAAACTCATACTAGTAAGTACTTAAGCGATTAAGGTCTGATAGGGGAGGATAATATACCTCAATCTTGTTTTTCGAGTTTTTTCAACTACATGGTATAGCTCATGAGGTTATTGATCCTTATTCACAACAGTCTAATAGGATTGGAGAATGTAAGAACCAAACCCTTATATATATGGTTAATTCTTTACTTCAAACCTCAAATCTACCCAACATCATGTGGGGGGAAGCTTTGAATACAGCTTGCCATATTCTGAATAGAGTTCCCCGTAAACATGTAGGAAGTAGTCTGTTTGAGTTATGGGGAGGAAGAAAACTGAGCATCAAATATCGTCCAGTGTGGGGGTGCCTTGCTAAGGTACTTGTCCCTCATTGGGACCGAAAATAGTTGATGCCATATTCTTGGGGTATGTAGAGATAAGTTATGCCTATAGATTCTTGATTGTAAAATTTGATATCTCAGGCATTGAGGTCAATACAATAGTGGAATTATGTGATGCAACATTCTTTGAGGATGTGTTTCTCATGAAATCTTGTGTGCCCAATGAAGTATCTAAAGAGGATTCATTCACCACATGTTCTTTTCCCGAGCACATGGAAAGGATGACAATGTGGGGGATGACTTAGAACAAGCTATTTCTGAATCTAATGATTCTAAAGAAATGGTTGAATCAAGCAGAATTAAGCACCCTAGGACATCCAAGGACTTTGGAAGTGAGTTTCTCACTTACAATATTGAGGATGATCCCGTAACTATCAAAAAATCTACAAAATCTCCAGAAGCTAAGTTTTAGAAAGAAGTTGTTAATGATGAGATCCAATCAATTCTCTCGAATGGAACTTGGGAATCGGTGTATTTGCCTCCTAGTTGTTTTGCAATTGGATGCAAATGGATATTTATGTAGAAACCTAATGCATACGGGACAATCAACAAGTATAAATCTAGGTTAGTTGCTAAGGGTTACACTCAAATGGAAGGAATAGATTATTTTGATGCCTATTTACTTATTTCCCGTATGACTACAATCTGAGTGCTTATATCATTGACTTCCATTTATAATCTTTGTATCCATCAGATGGATGTGAAGACAATGTTCTTACACAGTGATCTTCAGGAAGAGTATATATGGAACAACCTAAGGGATTTGTGGGTTGTGGGAATGAGTCCAAAGTGTGTAAACTTGTTAAGTAATTATATGGCTTGAAACAAGCCCCTAATCTATGTCATGAGAAGTTTGATTCAATGATATCATCGTTTGGCTTTGTTTTTAATGAATTTGATAAGTGTCTCTATTGTAAAGTCGCCAATGATGGATTCAATTTGTTATGCTTATATGTTGATGATATCTTGCTTTCTGGTTCTGATATGAAAGTAGTAAATGAGACAAAATCATTCTTGTGTAGAAAGTTTGAGATGAAGGATATGGGTGTCATTGATGTGATTTTAGGGCTTAAAATCATAAGATCTACTAATGATATAACTCTCTCTCAGTCTCATTATGTTGAGAAGATACTAAAGAGGTTTGAGTATGCATCATGTAAACCTATTAAGACTCCATATGATTAATCCAAGGCCATGATCAAGAATGAGATTTGGGTTCCAGTGTCTCAATTACGATGCTCTCAGATTGTCGGATGTTTGATGTATCTTATGAACTGCACACGCCTAGACATTGTGTTTGTCATGATCAAGTTAAGTAGATACACAAGTTGTCCCGACAAGACCCATTGGAAAGCTCTTGATAGAGTTTTGAGGTATATCAAGGGAACTTGTTCCCTTGGGCTGCATTATGGAAAATATCCTTCTGTAGTCAAAAGATATAGTGATGCAAGATGGATTGCCATGAACTCTGGGAGTAATAGTGTCTTAAGATATGTATTCCTATAGGGAGGAGGAATTGTTTCCTGGAGGTCTAAGAAATAGACCATATTGTCTGAGTCTACTTTTGAGATAGAGTTGTGTTCTTTAGATGAAACTAGATTGGAAGCTAAATGGCTACATGGACTTATGTCCTACAATTTCAATTTAGTGTGATAGCACTACAACTATTTCTAAGATAAAGAGGCACAAGCACAATAAAAAATAGCATAGACACATCCAAGTCAGACTCAAGTGTGCAAGGGAGTTAGTGTCTAATGGGGTCATGGTTGTGGACTACGTCAGTACCAGAGAAAATATAGTTGATCCTTTTATTAAAGGTCTTACCTTAGCCTTACTAGAAAAATCTAGGTTGGGGATGGGATTGAAACCCCTCATTATTCATAGGCAGTAGCAACCCAACCCAACAGAGTGAAGATCCCACAAATTGGGCTCAATGTGGTAATAATAAGGTGTGGGGTGAATTGGATGACATTATGTACATACTTTGATGCTTCATGCATCTTTGTGTCTATCCCCTAGGAAAGCTATTAGTATCATGACTACAAGTTAGTAAAACATTACCCTCTGAATGGTGTCAAATCTTAGGATAGGATGTTAGCAGTACATCCTTAGAGAATCCAAGTAAGTGGTTGATATCGTGAAGGACGCAATAGGGGAGTTTGGTTGTTCCCAGATTTCAATCATTATATATATTTTGCATGCATGGCCTTAATGCATCAGATTTATTTTCTACCATGTCTTCACGAAATTAACTATTCATGATATTGTTTTGATTCAAGTATTTTATAAATTATAATCAACTATTGACGATTAACCATTGAAGATGAAGATGACTATTTTCATAAAATTTTCACAGATTACTCTATAAATTGGGAAACATTATAAATTCTTATACTATAAAGTTCACTTATAATATGGAGAGAATTTCTAAACAACACTCCTTTCCTATGACCCTAAAAGAGATTATATTTTTTCATGCTTAATTGATAAGTAATAATGATTGTTTAGTATGAAACCTAGATAAAGTTAATTTCACCAATAAAGTATATAGATGTGATGTTCATGATGATATTTGATTTATTAAATATCTCCACAATGATTCTTAACTACTTTTAATATGATAGTTACTTTGACCTAATCATGTACATGTGTTGATAGATAGTTACTAATGCATTTTATGATGGAAATAATGCACAAGTGTCTCAAAGTATCTACCAGTTGTTTGCGGTATGCCAAAAGTATCTAAATATACTTATTTGGGTGTTTTATACATGTCTTGTAGTTGAAGTTTCATTTATAAAATTTTATAGTATGCTACATATATATTGGATAAATTTGAGTAGACAATGATATTCCAATCTAGATAGATTGTATCCACTTCCATTATTATTAGATTACTCTAATACAAGTCTAAATCCTAAATATAAAGGATAAAAGTGATTTGAAATAAAATTTATTTAGATAACTACATAAAATCTTGCATGGTAAAATACATATCTATCATTATGAATTAGCTAGGATGTCAATTTTGATCTCTTTTAGATAATTCCAACTTAATCAACTAAAATACATAAAAATATCAATATAATGGTATTGATCACATGATAACATCATTTATATATGTTTTAGGAAAGTTCTCCATATGTTGACTTGTCACTATTGTTGTCTCATTGATTCATCGAGGTTATATTCTCCTATCATTTGCACCATTTTATCTTGATCATAATGTCAGGAGATCATCTCCTAGCAAGGACCATAGACATATTGAATGTAAATTGTGCCTTTGAATTTTACCTACCTCCTTTCTCACTCTCTCTTCCCACTTGTCCCCTAATTATTATGTACTCACCTTCCTACCATTAACCTGAATCAATACTCCACAAATTTTGTGGTGTTTGACCCCCAACTACGGTCCCCTCCTCATTATTGTTTCTTTTTACAAATTAATTTTAATGTCTGCATTCTTCTCATTTAATAAAAATATTGTATCCCAACCTATGGTAGTCTTTTCTAATGCCCCTTTTCTTCCAAACACCCCCAAACCTATCTTAACAACCATTTTTCATGTTCAAGACTGGGAACATGTTATGGATCTACACATGCCCCTCCAGGCATGCAACTCTCTATAATACAAGTCTCTTAGAATTCTCAAATTTTCAAGACCATATGATGTCTTCTATCCCCTCTATTTTTTCCCAACATGCCATTTTTTGATGTTAATATGCAATTTTAGTTTTTGGATTCCATTTGATAGTGGGTTTGTTGGTGTTGTCTTTTCCATTGTGTGCTAAACTAATTAGTAGTCCTATAAATATATGACTTGTTATCTTGTTCATCCCTAAGCTTTTCACTAGAGTCATCCATGGAAAAGATTCTCTCTGATACTCCTGCCAACACAAGACCCTGAAGTTTGAGCTATTTGGGTGTAGCAAGAGTTAGAGAATCTTGTGGTCAACAACATTGGTAAATTCTTGTAATTTTGACTGAATTTTAATGCATGGAACGAAGATCCTATAGCTATGTGTATTGCAAGAAGAAGAAGAATAATGTACGATGACGTTTCTCTATTTTTTGTTGGTCGTGACTTTATAATTTCATGTGTACCATGAGTGGTTTTTCATTTTGTATTCTATTTCTTAGATAAGGCACAATTTTTTGTCTAGGAAATTTTCCCTTGAAACTTGTCACATGACTATGTACATAATGCATGATGTATAGGTCAAAAGGTCTTGATTGGTAATCCAAGTAAATGTACTTATCTTAATATATTTATAAATGATTTTGTACTCATTAGTTACAAAATATTAAAAAATATGATACTAAAATTATTATTTGTCAACTAATATAAATTTTATAACCTAATTAAATTTTAATTTGGAATCTTTTTATAATATATATATATATATAAATAATTCAAATGATCTTTTACATGTTCCTTTGTTTGCACCAACCTTGATTGGTTCAATGGAAGATGAGTTCACATATTTTTAGGTATTTTGTATAGATAGGTGGTGTATATTTTCATAAACTCATTAATATTTCCTATTACGATCCTTATGATGTGTAACTATATGATTCAAAATGTGCTCTCTTTTTGCCTAATTGATAGTTTTCCTTCAAATTTTCTCCTATTGTTCTTCAACTTGTTCTAAGCTTTCCTCTATAATTTTTTAATGTGTTTGACTTGTTGTTTTCTAGAGTAATCTAATTTTTTTGGTCTGTACAATTTTAGGATGGAAGTTATGTGCATTATACCCTGGGTTATGTTCCCAACTTTTTAGAATAATTGAACTAATTATGTGCCACTATATGAGGACTTTGGTTCTGTGTCAATTTCTGTAGGACATCATGTTATGCTCCCAATTGCCATTGTTACTTATATTTCACTAGACATTATGGATTTTGAGAACTAATTTATTATGATTTTGTAGCATATTTTTTTATATGAAAAGCTTGACATATCCTCAAATATTTTGATATATTCTTTAACCAGTATGACTGGTAGTTTTTATTCTTTCATTTTCTGCTTCATTTATTTTTTATACCGTACTTTTCTCTTGATATCTTATAGTGATGATCAAACATTGGAGCAGTGGACCACTTGGAAATATTTACAAGATCAACGATGTTCCCCTATATGGCTAATGGATTAAATTTAGCTAATATTGACCTACTACTCTTTATATGTATCCATTCATCTTGGGTCTTAACCCCATATCAATTTTGAATAATTTGGAATTGGATATATGTTTTTTATGTTAATACTTTAATGGTGATTGATAGTTATCATACTTGAATAGTAGACTACATCTTTTTTGAAAGTATGAGAAAATATGTGGTTGTTTGCTTGTTTGGAATGTATTCTCCTATTTTCTATGTAACGACTAAGATCTATATCCCACTCATTACAAGTATGGTATTAGAGCTAAGCATTCAACTAATCAAACAAACTAAAAATTTCATAGCCGTATATTTCTTATATTTGAGATGCTTGACCTAGGATTCGCTTAATCTTACTATATAGTATATAAATGAAGATGAA
The DNA here is from genome assembly GCA_963693085.1 of Alisma plantago-aquatica. Classification (NCBI taxonomy): domain Eukaryota; kingdom Viridiplantae; phylum Streptophyta; class Magnoliopsida; order Alismatales; family Alismataceae; genus Alisma; species Alisma plantago-aquatica. Next base: position 422,376,749 of record OY856414.1, on the reverse strand, counting down.
GAGTGATATGGGGTTCCCAATGATGATTACTGGATAGTGACTACCATAAATAGGAATTCATGCCCTTCTTACCTATATTATAAGTTAGATGTTCTTGCAGTAGAGAACATACCAAAATTATGTGACTTTTTGACTTGGTTATTGTATTGATTTTAGGTCCAGTTTCACAAATCATTATTTTTTCTCACAAAAGTATTTCTGTTATAACAGTATGTACAAAAAGAAGATTTAGTGGATTTTTTATTATATCAAGTCACGAACTGATAAAGTATTTAGAGACATTGAAAGATGTGAACCACATGCCAAATTATAACAAACCCTAAAACCTCATACTTTGGTGTAAGTGGTGATTAAATAAATATCATAGGTAGCACTTTCGAAGCTCCAAGATACATCAAAGGATGAGATATTATGTACCAAGGAAAAAAAATTTGATCGGTACCAAGGGAATTTCTTTGAACAATGAGACCAAAAATAATACTAATTATGTATCTTTAATAAATCAAAGAGGTTGTTGAAGCTAATCTTTATGATGGATCAATAGCTAGTTAAACCAGATTCAACACAAAAGTAAGGACACCCCAGCTTTGTGAATGATGCAAAAGGTTTAGTTGACCTAACCTTCACACCTCTTTAGGTTGTTCTTTAATTGCTTATTATGTAAATTCATTAAAGGGACAGAAGGTAGTACATATTACTTAATCAAAAGACAAAATTTAAGAAAAGAATCCTACTTTTGCATTGTGGAGTGTTTATAAATACTAAAATCTCAATATATATATATATATATATATATATATATATATATATATATATATATATATATATATATATATATAACGTTGTAATGCTAATAATATAGACTAAATTGCTAATTAGTTTAGTGTTTAGTAGTCAACCAAAGTGGCATTCACATATACACCAATATACATTAATATAAACTAATGAACAAAACTATACATATAATTTATATTTAGGTTCAAACCCTAATCCAAGATTTTAATTAATAAAACCACCATAAATACAACCTATCATATGTAATGTTATTTTAGATCAATAAAGTCAAATAAATTTCATGTGGATCCAAGAGTATGTATAATAGAGTGAATAGTAATAGCAATGACCAAACCCTAGTCCTAAGATCTAAACCCTAGTTTCATGTCTTAAAGTTTATATCAAATAGATTAGTAATGAAAATGTATTGACAAAGTAAAATATATGCATCAATGAGCCTCATAGTGACATGTTTTATAACACACATGCACCCACACACACACACATGCACACACACAAACATATATATATATATATATATATATATATATATATATATATATATATATACATATACATATATATATATATATATATATATATATACTTAATAATGCATATACCATGATCGTGAGTAGACATGCCTAACTATTTGATGACTATTTCAAATATGTCAAATAACTTAAGTACATATTATTTGGGTGCTTCAAGAAATTTTGAAACAATTATTGTTGCATTAATTTAAGTTAATTATAATCAGAATATATTGAATGGATGAATTGAGAAAGAAAGAATATATTTGTGCAACATATTTTCATGCCACTTCCGTTATGATATAATAACTATAATAAAAGTATACATTATAAATATTTGAAGATAAATGTAAAATTTAGTAAAGTATACAAAACTAGTGGGAATATTACCTAACTATGTAAAAATGCAATATTATTCTTAGATTCTACATGTTTTATTTTAGAAAGGATTTCAATGTTTATTTATATTTGTTTAATTGAATTTCCAAAGATAATATATACATGATAATTTGTATATATAACAACTATGTCATGATTTATATTAGATTTATCACAAGAGTTCCTCGTGTTTTGATTTGTCATGCTACATATCTCCTTGATTTATATGGAGTCTTTTTGGCTTGCATATGCACCGTTAGATCACAGTTGAAAGGTCAGGAGATCATCTCCTACCTTATATATCAATGCCATGATTTATTTCAAATTTATCATAAGAGTTCCCTATGTTTTGGTCTGTCATGCTACTTATCTCCTTGATTTATAAGGATTTTTTTGTCTTGAAATTCACCCTTAAATCTCTACCTAAAGGTCAAGAGATCATCTCCTACCTTGTATCATAAGCCTTTCAACACAGATAAAACAAAATTTTCTTCTTCATCTTCTCTATCCCTCTTTCTTCTTCCTCATAAACTAATTCTTATCCCCTTTCTTTACTCACATTAGTCTAAGCCAACCCACCCCTATTTTCTTGGTGTCCACTAATTTTATAACACTATATTTTCTTTTTTGTTAATCTTAGGCTAATGGAAAAACCCTAATCTCAACTTATATCTTTTCCAATTGACTTTCAATGATATTCTTCTTAATTGATTATTTATAATAGATGAATTTTAAATATTTTAAGTCAGGAAAACTTTGTGTGTATATCGAAATTGATCTTAAAATAGGAAGAAATGATACAACAAAGGTTTGCACATGCGTGTTGAAAAAGTCTTATTGACTTAAAATCTCACTTTGCTCGACCACTTCGATCAATCACTTTGATCAAAGACATACCACTTGAACGGAACACATTGACCATGCAGAGACGCTTGACGGCTACTATGAGTAAAGATACTAGACAATTGTTTGGGAACTTTGACCCAGCTCTTTGACATGACACTTTGACCACTTATCGTGGGGCCTTGATCAAATCCAATCACAAAAATCATAATATCTTGAGATTTATTAAATAAAATTAGAATTAATTTGAAGTGTAGCTTTTTAATAAAAGAAGATAGCTATGCCACTCCCTAAAGCTATGACTTGATAAGAGATTGGAATATTTCACACAAAGGAAGAAATGGGTAAAAATAGAGTAGGAATTCAAAAACCTAGATAAATCCTTGATATAAATTTATTTTACTTATTTCTTCTTTCCTTCTCTACCTCTTTAATGGATGAGAGGCTAATTCTAGATCAGTTGTTCCTCATGTTCTTTCTCACTTTTGTAGGTGAAATATATGTACATGAAGTCTAATGCTAAGCTAAGAAAAGTCAAATAAAGGGGATTTTCCTTGGGTCTGTGGATGAGTTATCGAACATTCTAGAATAATAGGTAATAAATAACTAGAAGTGAGTGGAAAGACATCAATTAACCATGGGTTTACAAAAATTAAGCACAAACATGAAGAACACAAGATGACTTGTTTACATTGTTTTATTATTTTTGAATCAATAAGCCCAAATTTGGATTTTCACTTGTATGGTTGAATAAAATAAGTACTTTTAAATGGGTTATAGTTGTATTCTTCTTGAAAGTACTTGTATGAAAAATTCACAGATTTATGTGACAATAAAATCTAAAACAGCGTAATACCAGTGTTTGCCCTAATTTATAGTAGTAGAAGAAAAAATGACAAAATATGATTAGAAAATGGGTGGCTTTTGGTAATGATTTGAAAATGATAAATGCATATATGTCTTCATATTTTCATATTTGTCCTTAAATTTTTTTTAATTAATGTATAGTAAAAAAGTCAATAAATCAACTATAGTGTATAATAGAAAATGCGATTAAATGGTGTAAATATAATGTGAAGCAAAGAAATTTATAAAGATAACTTGATTAGAGAAATTAAAGGCTCAAATGGACTCTATATGACCTATACACCATAGAATCCATCATTAAGGTATGCACCATGAAAGAGAAAATGAGCATACCAACATGGCCAAATCTAGGATGAGGTAGTTGGAGTATACCCGTTAGATATGCTTATTAAGTCTAGAAAGGGTGATATCCTTAATATAGTAAGGTAACCGACACTAATATGAGATTTCTAGAGGTACCCGATATAATTTAGTTAGTTCAGTTACTAATCAATGAATTAGCACATGCGATACCACTAATGTAGGCAGTTAAATAAGTGATTTGAGTTTCTATCTAAGTATTTAGAGGAGGAGTATAGTTTCTCTTACTAGCTGATATATCTTCCATGGAAAGATATGGAAATCCATGTTGCACATTAGGAGTCAATTTAAGAGAATTAGAATCTAAGGCTATTCCTGGTCTTATAAAGTGAGACCATAGCTCGTTATGATACTTTTTCATATTGTGGTAAACTTCATATGGGTCCAGGGCATAATAAAATGTAGAATATTTTTAAATAATCATATTTATATATTCACTACTTGTATCTATTCCTTAGTTACCTACCATGTTGCATGATTACAATATTCATCTATCTTTTTGCATTTCTTCTAATGTAACTATAATAATCAATTTTATTTTGATTATCCTAGGTAGTTGGTAAATTTCCACAAACTAAGATAATAGCTCAAGTGGCAGTGAAATAATCTAGTAGAAAGATCAATTTGGAAAAATTTATATGTACTCCAAAATAGGAAGATCTAGAAGCTAGGCATCGGTAGGAGTAGTTTAGTGAGGTGTTGAGAAAGAAAAATAAATACTAGTCAGACTCTTATTCATGTCTACTCCTGAGGATTTGAGAGTGAGGGTGGGATCAATTTTCTATAAACCATGTAATGATGTATATTAATTGTCGAATCTAGGTTTTCTTCTTCTCATCCTTATAGTAATAGTTGAAATAATATATGTTCAGTTTACTTTCAAGTATCAATATTTTTTTTGATAAGATCAAATGATATTCTCATTAGTTTTTATGTTTAAATAATATACTTATGGTTATTTAAGTCAGTGATTGAAATTGAATGATTAGTCTAGTCCTAACCTTGATGGTCTTAAACCCTGGTTGGTTGGTTGGTTGGTTTACTTGTGTTATCTTTGATATCATAGCTTAAGTTTGGGGATAGAGGTGGTAAGAGATTAATAGGACTAGTATGTTTTTATCATTAAACATAAATACCTAATATATATATGTTTCTTTTATGTATATGCATATGGAGAGAAGTGGAAGTGTAAATGGTGAAGAATAATTATAGAACCACTATGAGTTTTATCATCAACTAATGGCTCAAGGTGGATAAGATAGGGGATGAGGTATTGATGATTTATCATATCTTCCTGAGGACAAAGGAGAAGTACAAAAACGATGAGAGATCCTCATCATATAATAATTATTTGATGAGATTATGTGAAATTCTTAAGAAGCTTAGTGGGATAAAATTACAAAGAACAATAGACCTAGTAGTACAAAATGATTGGATCCAATAGTTGAAGAAGGTTTTCCATCTCATGAAGTTAATAAATTCTAAGAAGTTTACTCATCCTAAAGGGATATTATGAGTTGTAATGGAGGAAGACATATATAACCTGTAATGTAGATAGACTTTGGCTATAGTTTCACCTATAGTATTTGCCTCCCACTTTCATGAGAAACAAGATGAACCATCTAGAGAGTATTTATCATGGCATCATGATATTTCATGAATATGACACACACTTTACCTTGTTAGTCATCTTATATCAATAGCTTGTTCTAGATGACATTGAGAATTGCACACAATTTAAGGTAGGTATGAATCCTGAGATTAGAAACCTCTTATTAGTAGGTAGTAGGGGGTGGAGATAAATTTGGAGATTTTTTAAGTTGCAAGGAATACATAACTTTTGTCGAGGAGGGAAAAATAGTGATGTACCTAATGGAGTCCATGGTTTTCTTTTCAAGATAGGTAAAGGACTTAGATTCTTTTGCAAGAAATGATCTAGATCATGTGATGTTAGATCTTCTTACATTAGGAATAGGTCTATCCCTAGAAGATGGACTTTACCACCTATATGGATACCTTTAGCATGACCCTCTGGTTCATCATCATCACTGAATGAAGTTCATATAGACAAGAAACAACAAAGTAAAACACATGGCAATCTACATTCATGGATAGTGTTTGGGAACATAATTCTAAGAATGCATTAGTATGGACACCCCAATAAGGTTTGTCTTAAGTTATATCATACTTTAGCATAGAGTTCATAGTTGTAGTTCTAGACTCCACAAAGGCAGACTCTATCTAGAGGAGCAAGTGAGATGCTTTTGCAAGAAACAATCTAGATCATGTGATGTTAGATCTTCTTCCATTAGGAACAAGTATAGCCCTAGAAGATGGACTTTACCACCTATATGGATACCTTTAGCATGACCCTCTGGTTCATCATCATCACCGAATGAAGTTCATATAGACAAGAAACAATAAAGTAAAACACATGGTAATCTACATTCCCGGATAGTGTTTGGGAACATAATTCTAAGAATGCATTAGTATGGACACCCCAATAAGGTTTGTCTTAAGTTATATCATACTTTAGCATAGAGCTCATAGTTGTAGTTCTAGAATCCACAAAGGCAGGCTCTATCTAGAGGAGCAAGTGCTTCAGTGCCTTCAGGATCTAGAGGTTATCACCTAGCAACAATAGTGGACAATAAGGATACCACACTAGGGGGAGAACTACATGATGTTTTTCTAAGGAGAAGTATCTCCCAGAGTTATCTGATGTGGGATTCTTATTTTTGACGAAATATTTGTTATAAATTTAATAAATCATGCTAAGAAACATTTTTTTGATGGTATTTGATAGCTAGTAGATTAAACATATTGACTCAAGATATATGTTACAAACTATCATCAAGATTACCATTAGCGAAACTAATGGTTACAATTGAATTGTGTCCCAACTATCTTTTGAGTTTTGTTGAGTATGCCATTGTGATTAGTTGCATAACTTTAGTATTATTTTTTACCCATATAAGTTGGGTATTGATTGACTTGAGATATCCCACGTATAATTGCACTATTGAAATAAAGATGATATCTTTACAACAAGATGGATCTTCATGTGTCATTACACGAGTCTAGAAATTCCTACCAACATGCTTAATATAATCTATTATAGCTAATAAGATGTTAAGGAAAGAATGTGGATGTATCATAGAGCCTTTTGTTACTCAAATCCTCACTCCTAATGGCTAGAAGGACAAAGGAGAGAGGACATGAGCTTCCTCCTATAAAATGGATCACATAACATATGCATGAAACCAAAAACAACAACTAAGGTATGAGATAACAAAGCAAAAAAGAATGTTAAACTAATACATGACAAGATCTTAGGTCCCATATATCAACTGTGTATATTCCATTTTCATGTTTTTATATATCATAAAAGTAAGAGCATATTATCATAAGTGCGGAAGAATCTAACATTGCTATAGATTCATAGTGTACATGTTACCTAAAATCATGAAATGGGTACACATCAACACAAATATGTTGGCTACATTCTGTAAACATATAAAACTGTAGGTTTAAGAGAAAATATATTTCTTAGAAAAATCATAATGTAATAACAATAAAGTAAGAAACAACATTAAATACTTTCTTATTAATATGAAAGCATATTTTAAGTTCATTTCTATTCTACTAACAATATCATAAGGGTTTTGACCAGCTTCCCAAAGGAAGAGGTACGTGAGGGCGCTCAAGATTAAATACCTTCGTTTGACGTGAGGGACTACAAGACTAAATGTCAAGAGTTAACCATGTTAATAAGCTAACTCAAGGCCATCACTAAGAGATAATCCTTGTATCAACATGGTCTTCCCTAGCTTGATAAATCAATTAGGAAACCCAACCTTGTGTCCTTACACAAAGAATAAAGGCAGTTGTACAAGGTTGTATAGTGGAAATCTATGGTTATGTTTTCAAGTTTGTTCAACATAGAATAATCAAGAACAAAAATAGTAGTCATAAGGAACATGTATCTCAAACTAGTATATAAATCCAAGCATTCATACTGACACATACATGCAATTTTCAATATCACTAGTCTGCCCAATAGGAGGTTAAAGTGTCCCTTGTTATGAGCAAACTAGCATTTAGGACAAGATAAGATCATTGAAAATAGTCCATAGAGATCTTGACATTACAAATAAGTATAACTAGATTAACATCACAAGACATAGTTCATCTTAAACATTTTCATCAAGAGTGGATGTTTCACCTAATCTAAGTTCTATTTATCACGATGATTGATTTTGGCGTCTTCAATGTTTAGACAATATTCATCAGCAAGCTACATATCACATTTCATTCACAACTCAGGGTGAAACATAATATAAAGATCATTGATTTCAATCTTAGGTTTCATGGATTTGAAAAGAAAAATCATGAGATTTGAGCCAGGTTGGATGACTTAATCATCAATATTATCATTTTGAGTCATATGAGTCATTTTCATGCAAGACAGTCATATTTAGAGTAAAAAGTAGGTCAATCTAGATTGGTGTCATAAACATCATAAAAATGAACAATTACTGATTTGAATACATCAAATAGCAAACATGACCATCAAGGTGATATTTTTATAAGATTTGATATCCAATTTAGCAACATGCACACTAAGGTGACATGTGTGTCACATATAGTCAAACGATGCTTAAGAGTGTTCCATAAAGTATTTTAGGGTTGCATAGCATAAATATACTAATATTGATGGTTAAGATAGATTTTTTTATCATTATTGATCCATTTTTCACAAATATTAAAAATCCAACAAAATAAGTCTATAAATATCACTTTTAGTGGCATTTTACACATAATTAAGTCATTAATAGTGAATGGCATGGTCAAGTTCAATTCAAATATCACAAGATAGCCTATATTACTGATTAGGGTCATCAAAATGAGGAGGCGACAAGATATGATCAAGGTTGAGCATTAATCACCATTAATATGTAAAAGAGATCAATTTGATGCCATTTTCATCACAACAAGAGCTACGTGTGGAATTAGACTCTAAAATTAGGTTTGATGGATAGACCTCATTTATTAGATCACTTGTCATATATAATATCTCATATGGACTTAGGAATCATTTTATATAATTTTTGCAATATTCAAGGTATTTCAAGTAAAATAAAGAGAGAGACATATACCATGAGGCGACATGGCACGACCGGATTGGTCGGTGTTGGGTCCACATGTGTACAGGTCAGTGGATGCAATTGATTGGTGAATATGTTTGAAAGATAGATGGTGAGTTGAGAGAGGGATCATGCCAAAAAATGATGACCACCAGATCGTGGGCACACCAACGACCCATTGAGCCTATTGTGGTTGTGCTTTGTTACCAACTTCTCGCCTATGGTCAACAACATTAGCGCTCGAGGTTGTGGGCTCTCCGAAGCTCTATCAATAGTGGTGGAAGGAGAGGAAAAAGCCCCTCAAAACATGGTCGTTCAATCTTGACATGATGTCATAGACTCAATGGCAACCTGATCAGGACCAGAGGAGGTGTGTGGAAGAAATTCCCAAAAGGGATAGCTAGAGGCAGCACCAAGTCTGGTGAGCTCAAGAAGTAAGCTTGGGAGGGGAAAGACTAGAGAAACTTGGGGGAAATGAAAAGCAAGTTCATGCATAGTTGAAGGACTTAAAAAGAGGGATCTAGGGTGTGTATATGCCCCTTCCCATCATGGTCACGGCCATGGCAGCCATCCATGGCTGGAGGGGTGTCCCATGCCACTCTCATAGCCCATATCACTAGAAAAAGAGTATGAGAGATGTCTAAAGGATGAGAAGAGGACTTTGTTGGTGTTGGTTTGAGTTGTACAACATTGTAGCACCATTCCCCTATGTTGTCCGTGCCCTAGGGCACTATTGTGCCTTATTCCAAGGAAGGAAACAATGGGATGTCATCCAACCAGGGCAGGTGATCCACAACCGTTGGATCCATGGTCAAGGGTACATGGTCGCACAATGATAGTTGGGTGCTCCCAAGAGGCCTGGCCCAAGAGGGAGAATGGTTGAGGCTCAAGAAAAGGAAAAAAAGGCAAAATCGAGGTGATCAAAAGCTAGAAATATTGCAATTTTAAATTGCCATAACTTTGTGCCAAGAGCATAGATTTGGGTAAAATCTTCAGTAGTGGATCAAAAATTTCATCCTCTTTCTAATAAAAAACCATTACGATCAACAACTTCATCATGAGTGTTTTCAAAAATTTGTATACTCCCAATGTATATAAAGTCACTCAACATTATACAATCGAGTTCAAATTGCAATTTATCAAACATAGCCTAGTCGAGCAACTGGTAATGAGGGTGACTGTTGAGTCAAATTGAGTATATTATGAGTTAAGGTGTGCATAGTTGGAGGAAGGAGAAAATCTAGGATGTTATAGGATCCTTTCTAACACATTCAGTAGATTTGAAGGTAGATAAAGGAATAATCAAATGTAGATGATGTTCTATTAGTATGTCAAATTTTTTACATCTTTCTAGATGATTTTTAAGGTATACCTCTAGAGGGAGAAGTAAAATTATAAATTACATGGTAGTGACCCCATACCATGACCAATCTATTAGTTGGAATCAATATAGTGGAAGGAGTTAAAAAATTAGTTACATGAACTGTAAAGAGATTCATCCAACCAAGTTCATTACCCTAGGGAGATACAATGATGTTTGTTATGAAGAGTGAAAAAATATGTGTTTGTGCATAATGATATACAATTGAATATGATCACCACTAAGTAAACATATTCATTTCCAATGATTTATGATCTATTTTATCAGTTGCATGAGGCCAAAGTCTGAACAACGGTAGATATTAGGTCAAGTCCTTATCAATATTAGGATAAAAGCATAAAATGTACTCAATAAAGTGTTTGGAATATGTTATGGGTATTATGAGTATGTAGTCATTTCATATGGATTGAAAAATATTCCCAATAACTTTCATGGATATGATGGACATAGTCTTCAATCCATATTAGATCAGTTCGTAGTAGTGTTAATTGGAAACATTTTTCTTTACTCTAGAGTTACATTAAGAAATGATCCTTATTTGAGTATAGGCCCACAAGTGTTGATAAAACATCAGTTATATGATAAATTCAGCAAATGTGAGCACTGGTTGTCTAAAGGACATGTTATGTCAATAGAAAAAGCTAGTATGGTCCCTAATAAGGTCAAATATGTATTTCATTGGGAACAACCTAAAACTCCTTCTCAGGCCAAAAGTTTTCATAGGATTTTCAAATACTATATGAGATTCATAAGAAACTTTAGTGTAATAGAGTCACCCCTTACACACTTGGCAAGGGAAATTATGCCATTTGTATGGTCACAAGTATGTGAGAGAAGTGTTTAGACTCTTAAATAGAGATTGACTGGAACACCACTTGTGGCTCTACCTAAGAGTGACAAAGTTTGTGTTGTGTTACATGATGCCTTAATACAAGGCTTGGGTTGTGGTAATATCTCACGCATCTAGACATACCAAAAAGGATGAAGAGAACTATGTTGTATATGATCTCAAGCTAGCAATAGTGGTGCATCCCTTAAAGACATGCATCCTTTCCTTTATGTTGAGTAATGCCAGGTCTTTAAAGACCACAAGAGTTTATGTATTCAATCAAAATGAACTCAACTTAATGTATTGCATGTAGCTAAATTTGATTAAATTTATGATGTTACCATTGATTACCATACCAATATGACCGATGTAGTGGTAGATTCGTTGAGTAGAAACTCTTCATCTTTAGAAGAAATGTTCTCCATGGAATTTGTAGAAGAGATATAATGATTATGGTGAGAGATATGTGGCCAAAATTTGGTGGATTTGAACAAGATGGACTGATGGTACATACTTAGGTTAGACCTTTTTTCTATAATAATATTAAAGAGATGTAGCTTAGTGACTGTGATTTGATACAAATCATGCATGAGATGAGAGTCTAATTTAGATATTCATATGATGGGATATTTTGTTAAGGGCATAGACTATGTATGCCAAATAACGTTGAACAGAAGAAATAGATCTGGAAGAAGCACACTCTTCTATATATGAAATGCACCCTAGAAGGTCCAAGCTATACAAAATCCTTGGGTAACTATATTGGTGGACATGTATGAAGATACATGTGGTTGAGTACATAGTAAACTTTAATCTGTGTAAAAAATGAATATTATAAATAAGAACCTTCGAGAACCTTAAAATTACTCTCTATTCCTTTGTGGAAATGGGAAGACAACAACACAAACTTTGTGTTAGGGTGGTTGTAGACATACTTACTATGGATGGATGTGGACATACTCATTGAGTATGTTCCTTTTCTTAATGTTAAGTCTACCTGGTGCTCCTAATATATCCAATGTATATATAGACAAAGTGGTCAAATGCATGGAATCAACATCGTATCAGACAATACATCTAGATTTTGAAAGCAGTGACAACATTCCTTGCAAACATGATTGAAGTTTAACACAAAATTTCATCTTCAAATGGATGGATAGTCATTACAGACTATTTAAGCCCTATAGGACGTGTTGAGAGCATGTGTAATAAAATTCACTGGGGTATAGGATCAACACTTGATAATTCTAGGGTTTGCATACACTATAAATCACCATTATAGGTTAAGTATGGGTCCATATGAAGAACTATAAAGGAATAAATGCATGTCCCCCATTTGCTAGTATGAAAATAAAGACATAGATAGAGATAGACATAGAGATTTTGAGTCTATAATAAGTGGAAGAAATAAAATCAAAGACATCAATGATTAGTCACAATTTGCAAAGGCCACGGTTTAGACCAAAAAATTATGTAGACAAAAGACATTGTAACATACTAAAAATTACAATAATAGAAATAAGTTCAAAAATAAAATAAAACAATTTGGTGAACTTGTTTTAGATTCAGTACTAATGTAGAAATTAATATTGAATATAACTAAATGTGTGATTGATTTTAACATTATTGTACACCGACATATGCATGGGTGAATATTAAATATTTATAATGACATACATGAGTGAGATAAAAAGAATATATATGGAAAGTCGGACCTAAGAGAAATAATTATGGTAACATAAAACCAAATGTAAACCACTTACATATAAAGTGAGAAGAATTAAAGGACATAGCATCCCTCTATACACTAAGAATCTGAATTGGTGTGTTGTTGTTCTCCGTATGAGAGAACACATAGCTTTCCCAACAACTAAACATTGACATGCACAATCTTTTTTAAAATTGAATTAGTATTCTTAAATTTGGATATTGAATCTTATTGAAGTTTAAAACCCGATGTTACGATTTGATACTTGCCTATATTGATAATTTCTTGCATTTTTTTCATAAAAATCCTTTGTAGATAGGTTCATATTTTCATGTTCCAAATATTACATTTGTACCAGTCACTTGACTGATCTATGTTTTTCTTCTTGGGTCCATGTGTGGTTTTGTTGCCTCTAGGAACTAATGGGAAGGTGATCAAATCAAGATCTTGAAGAGATTGCACAACCTTCTTTTATAGTTGAAGATTAGATTAGTGAAACTTTTATTTACTAATATCCAATGTATATTTCCTAAGAACACCATATACTCTGAGAAAATTGTATGAATGAAAATACTTATTTATATTTTTGGTAAATTTGTGTAAAGATTTGAATGTAAGGATGATGTCTTTATATGATGATATCAAAGCCTATAAATAGTCTGCACTCATGCATATCTTCTATAGTGGAGATAAATATCTAAAAAAGTAAAATAAACTCTAAAACATTAGGATTACTTAATCCATACACCTATATTTCCTTTAGAGTGTACGTGTGACTTAGGGAACTCATACCCATACCATTATCAATCATTATTACTTATCATATATACATAACATTTGATTCCTTATTGTGGACTTCTATGCATAAACCTCCCATAAATGCAATTTCAATCATAAATCATGGATATGATACACCAACCATCATAGTGGGTGAACAAAATGGGTATATCACTGTAACATACTAGATCATGGATCCAACCCTAGAAGTTTGACCTTTTGAGTTTGACCAAACAAGGTTGAGGGTAGAATGATCCTAATAATCCAATGCATGAACAATGTAATCTAATATGTGACATAATTCATTTGGGGATAAGATAAAGAACTTAATTGAATATAGCCATGTTTTTATTCCGCTGCTATACTTTGGTCTTTTGTTACCATTAAATAAAGATTTAAAAATTTTACACCCACTCCAACATACCTTCTGAGTGTGTTTGGACTAGAGGTTTTATTGTTCAAATTTTTAGTAAGGAGGTGTTTTCACTTCTTTACAGCATGGTATCAGAGCCCATGGTAGTCGGAATCGACTATTTCAATTTTGTCTCCCCAAAGAACCCTTGACTGTGCTAGATAGCTCTAGGTGAGATGTTCACCCTAGATTTGATTTATGATGATCTTTTATGCAATAATGTTTGGTTTGAGGACAAGTTTAGGTTATGAGGAAATATTCATAAGGAAATATTGTGACTTGGTTTCCACAATTGATTTTGGATCCACTTTTGTTTCATCTCAAAAAGTTTTCATCGCCAAAAATTATTTTCAATTATACTACTATATATGTATAAAAGTTTTCTCAGATTTATCGATGTTTTCTTCAACTAAGTCACAATGAAGTGAAACTCTAGTTTAAGTACATTCTAACCTTAGTTTGTGACTAGAATTGATATAATGGTGTAGTTGGCATACCCTATGACTTTTTGGTTGTTCATGTAGGATTGTTAGTTTAGAGACACGAGGACCTATAACTCAACCCTAGATTGTGACTTGATAGTTGGATACATGAAAAATATAAATCTCTAAGACATTCACGACTAAATAATATGTGGGTAGTCTTATTACCTTAATGATGATTAGTTTGACTTGTTAGGTAGTATCCCTTTAAGGGGTGGAGAGTAGTTAGTTCTTGATGTTTGATCTATCAATTTCGAGGACGGTCCTTTTAAGGGGTGGAGTGTTGTAACATACTAGATCATGGACCCAACCCTAGAAGTTTGACCTTTTGGGTTTGACCAAACAAGGTTGAGGGTAGAATGATCCTAATAATCCGATGCATGAACAATGTAATATAATATGTGACATAATTCATTTGGGGATAAGATAAAGAACTTAATTGAATATAGTCATGTTTTTATTCTGCTGCTATACTTTAGTCTTTTGTTACCATTAAATAAAGATTTGAAAATTTTACACCCACTCCAACATACCTTCTGAGTGTGTTTGGACTAGAGGTTTTATTGTTCAAATTTTTAGTAAGGAGGTGTTTTCACTTCTTTACAATCACACTAGACTTGCATAATATGAAAGGTGGAAAATTTTAGTAATAAGAAAATTTAACGTCGCAGCTTATTTGTTTCATTTGTATGTTGTTACTTGGAGTCATACTACTTGTATCTAAATTTACAAGAAATTTTTTAGCCCGGTGAAAATGATTTATGTTGACATTTGTTAAGATTGTATAATGATATTGCATGTCCTTATATTGCCTCATACAATCAAGTCTCATCCTATTTAAAGTTGGTATCACCCTTTGGCATTCATGATTTTATCAAAATGTCATTTATCATGAAAAAAATTGATGGACTATATAGTAGCAAGGACACTAACCTCTTTAGTGAGAATAATTTTGCAGATAAAATTGCCTTCCTAGGAGGGAGAGGATTAGTGACTTATTGAATATTTCTTTTATTTAGAGTCTTTCTCAATTTTCCTACTTAATTATGAAAAACTTAATTTCATACGTTTATTTTTATACAGACATTCCTAGGTTACTTGGTAGGATAATTTAATTTTTTGTGAAAAAAACATGACCTCTAGTGATGTCTTGAGTTGAATAATGTTTTCTTATTTGTAAACTTTAACATTTATACATACTTTCCAATTATGGAATTTACTTATTTATTGTATATATCGCCCCCTTACATAATAAAAAATGTGTCTCATATTCTGGTATTGTAAAATGTAGATAGATGATGTACCATGTGTATTAGGTTGAAATAAATCTAATGATACTTCCTACATGAATATAAGTTTCACTCATATGTGCATAATTCCATATCTAAAATAATTTCTTATGTAAAAAAAATAAATTACACTTAAAATAGAAAATCTTGTAGTATTATGTGGATACCTTGTAGTTAATATTTCTTGGTACATTTGTGACATTTAATTAAAATTTTATATTGATTAATTTATTAGACTAATTTTTGCATACTTAGAGTTAAACAATTTGATAAATAAATATGATTCACTTGTGAAGGATTCCAAAAATAAATCGTTGGGTTCCTTAATATGTTGAACAAAACTCTATCCATCAACTATTTGAATAAGAGGGAGTGAATTTCGAAGAAAAATCCATTTAAGGGTGATAGAGTTGTAACATATTAAAAAATATAATAATACAAATGCGTTCAAAAAATAAAATAAATGAATTTTGTGAACTTGTTTTAGATGCAATACGAATTTAGAAATTAGTAGTCAATATGAATAAATATGTGATTGATTTTAATGTGATTGTACACCAACATATGCATGGCTAAATATTGAATATTAACAATGACATTCATGAGTGAAATAAGAAGAGTATATATGGAAAGCTGACCCTAAGAGAAATAATTATGGCAACATAAACCAAGTGAACTTCAGTTATAGTTAAATATAGAAGAGTTAAAGGACATAGAGTTCCTTAGTATATTGGGAATCTCAGTTGGTATTTTGTTGTTCTTTGTAGAATAGAACACATTGGTTCCCCAACAACTAGACATTGACATCTACTATCCATTTGAAAATTGAAATATTAGTCTTAAATTTGGATATTGAAATTTAGTGAAGTTGAAAACCCATTGTTAGCATTTGATACTTGCCTATGTTGTTTGTTTGTTACATTTTGTCATGAAAATGCTTTGTAGATAGGTTCATACTTTAACTTTCCAAATATTAATTTTATACCAGTTATTTGACTGACCTATGTTTCCCTTCTTGGGGTCCAAATGTGGTTTTGTTCCCTCTGGGAACTCATGGGCAAGTGATCAAATCAAGATCTAGAAGAGATTGCACGAGATGCCTTCTACTAGATATGAAGACTTGATTAGTGAAACTTTTATTTACTAATATCCAATGTATGCTATCTAAGAATACCATGTACTATGAGAAAATTGTATGAATGAAAAGAATTGCTTATACAATTTGATAAATTTGTTTGTAAAGATTTGATCGTAAGGATCGAGTCTTTGCAGACGCATACCAAATTGAGTTTGAGGTGGATATGAAGTTTATCTAGAAGTGTCACCATGGAACTATATTTTAAAGTTTGAAAGAAAGACAAGCTATGTCTTAGGTACATAAGTCCTTATCTAATTATTCATAGGATTGGACAAGTATTATACAAGCTTGAGTTACCACCAGAGTTAGTGAATGTATATGACGTGTCTCATGTCTTCATGCTGAAAAAGTGTCATCTAGATATAAAAAAGATCATACACATATAGCCAATATTCTTGAGAGATTATGTCTCTTATTTTGAATATCCAATCTAGATTATAGACCCCATGATTAAGAAATTCAGAAAGAAGAAACTATTTTTGGTGAAAGTCCTTAGGAACAATGTTGTGGAGTAAGATGTACAACCGTTAAGAGTTTGATATAAGTAACAAGTATCCTATGATGTTTAAAGAGTTTTTGGTTGAAACTTTTATCAGATGGTGAGATTACTCTAACCATGTTCTTTTTTTCTTTTCACGTAATCCTAGATTATGAAAGCCCAAATCTTAGCTTATAGCCTACAAATTGATTTTTGTAATGTTCCACTTAGTTAATTATTGGTTGTCTTAAATTATATTTTCCCGAGTTATGTTTGAATTGAAATTAAGCATAAGAAGAGGTAAAATTTATATAGAAAAATTGTGCACATTCATGTTGGAAATTTTTTCTAAACTTAAAGAAAATTAGTATGGGGTCATTGGAATACACTTCAAATGGTTTTTTTTACTGATTGTTTTGGCCAATTACATCAATCGTGCCTCTTTGACCATCCACATTAACTAATGCATAGCCACTTTGATCTCCACTTCAATTGAGAAAGTAGACAAAACTTGGGCGCCTTAACACGATGGTCTGAACCACTTCTTTGACTGCCTATAGTTGTGCTACTAGTACAATTAATCATGCATATTACAATACCTTGACATTTACTTAATGGAATTAGATGAAAATTTAAATATACCTTAGTTATAACAAAATAACGCTATCTTAAGATCCAAATCGGAACTTCAACAATCGATGGGATTTTTTTTGGCAAAAATGAGGAAATAGGAAAGCCCATATTGAGAATTGAATAATCTACCTAAGTTATTTGAGGCAAACTATTGTTTCATATTCCCTTTTCTACTTCTTTTACATGAGAAATCAGTTTCAAAGGATAATTCACAATATCCTCTTCCTTTTTGTCTTCCTCCTTGCTTTCGCAAGTGGGGCCTAAGAATAGTAAGTCCGATGTTTGGTTAGGAGAAGTCAAATGTGGGGTTTCTCTTCCAAATCAATGTTGCGCTAACCTGAATGAGAGCAAAGTGGATAGAATAAAACTAGATCTGAGTCCAAAAGCATCAATTGATCGTAATTTTATTGAAATTGAGCACAAACATGAAGAAAAAGAATCGCACAATTACCTTGTTCTAGTGTTATTGATTCTGTAATCACAATTCAATTGTTCAGTTGTGTGATTGAAAGAACCAACTAATTTTTGAAACCCACACTAGTGTATCCAGTTTCCCCTAATTTTTCAATAGTAGCACAAAGGACAAAAATAACAATTAAAATTATTGGCTGGCTCTAGCTATGAATAATGACGATAAATGGATAGATCTATTCAATATTTTATTTTATTTCCCTCCACTTTCTTCTTTATTTATCTCCTTTTTTTATTTTTCTCTCTCAAAGAAAGAGGGTTCACTTGTTCTCTCATCTTTTTCTTCTTCTCGTGTTCATTCTCTCTCATCAGCCATCACTAACATTAGACTACTCTTTCTACTTTTTAAATTACCATGTCATGCTATCACCGTATCACCGCTGAAAATTACTTGTCTCTCCTAAAGCATTCTAACCTCCGCATACCACCATTGCCATTCAGGTAACAGCCACGCACGTGATGGTTGCGAACTTGAGGGAATCATTTAGAACCAGAATCGGCAGTAAAACGTTCCCCGCCAAAAGGTGAAGTCCGGGACGTCATGGGTGCCTTGTAGCTTTACAAGCCCTCTAATGGTGGAAAAGCGAACACCACGAATTCTTTGTAATCCCGACCGTAACCACTTCCCTTCTGCTTCGCCCTCCTTCCGCACCGAATCCATCATGGTCGCCTAGTTGGATTCCATTCGAATCCTTTTCCCCTCGAAGAGATTCCACTCCATCCTCGAAGGCATGGGGCTCCTCAGCTTCCACGTCCGCAATGATACCCCCCACCTCCAATCCATCACTTACACACCCCATTAATGGCGTGTGCGTGTGATTCCTCTACTGGAGTAGGACTATGTCGAAAGCCGTCAGGAAAGATGTATCGAAGCAGAGACATATATTCGTTGTCACCGTTGATGATCTCTTTGTCGATTCTCTACTTAAATCCCTTGATGTCAATGGCCAGCCCAAATAGCAGACCATTATTGGGGAGCTCACCACTCCGGGGACGGGGGTGACGGTACTCGATTCAGCTAGAGCGTGGGGCTTCGGGTAATGTGATTGGGTAGTGATACACACTCTCTCATCACTCCGGATAAACCTGTTTTTAGGGATTAGTTGTTGACCCATGTGATTGGAAAGATAAAAGAAAAATGACGAGGAAGAAAAAGTACATAAAAGATAACAAAAAGTACAAAAAAGGAAAAAAAAACATATAGAGCGAAACTTCTTTAGCTTATAAATTTCAATTTGTAACGTTCTTTTTTTTGTAATCGTTAGGTACCTTAAAAATACATTTCAACACGTTTAATGTCGACATACTATTAGAAAAATAATTCAGAATATAAAATGAGTATTTGATAATGAGGGCTAGTACTTATTTTCTAAGTATCACACTAACTCGAGATTAATTAGTATTGCACGTTATTTTTTTGGTGTTGTGCTTATTTTTTGATGTAATTATATTCTAAAATAAGTATTAAAATGAGTATTGCATTATATCTTAGGAATAATATGTATTTTTTAGTAACACTTTAACTCAAAAGATTTAAGTATTGTATGTCACTTTTTTGACAATAATATCCATTCTTAAAGCAAACAAAAAAAGAAAATTTATCAAAAGAACGACATGTAATATTCAATTTATGTTAACTTAAAAAATAAGTACTATATGTGCAAATATAATGATATACTCATTTTACGCTTATTTTAAAATACATTGATATAAAAATTGACTACTATACCAAAAGAATGGTATGCATTACTTATTTTTGAGTTAGTGCGTTACTCATAGGTTAGTGTGAACTCTAATATGTAATACTCATTTTTATATTCTAAATAATTTTTTCAAAAGTATGTCAACCTTTGTCATGTTGGAATTTATTTTTTTAAGGAATAAAAATCTTTTATTTTGGAAATTTTCAATATGGATCAAAAGTTATAAGTAAAATAAGGTCTTTTTTTTCTCTTTCACGTGCTTTTAACTCTTACTTCTCTCTCCAAATAAGGAGACCTCCTATTGAATATGAGTTTGTGGGTAGGCGGTGGTAGAGATGAGGTATGGAAGCGGGTACAATTAGGAGATGGAACATTTGCCAATGTGATTATCATTGCATTCACACCATCACATTTGGTTCCTTGTTAGTAAATATAGCTCAGATCTGGTCTTGGGGTTTTTTTTCTTTTAAAAAAACATCCTAAGAATAATCTGGGCCCTTAAGTACTTTTACGTATTGAGATATATGCAGTTCTTAGAGAGTTGTGTATTTACAGTGGAAATATTGTGTACATCCATCTCTGAAGGACTTTTTACAACTTTTTACTTCTAGAGGGCTGAGATATTGCTCAAGACGTCATGAGAAAAACATCTGTCAGGGCCTCAATTCTTGCCTGGCTATCCTTTTTCTATTGTTGTTGAAGTTTAGGGCTTTTTTCTTCTTTCACAGAAGGTCTTAATAGGCCACCTCTCTACAATTGGCACATGTTTATATCCACCTATCTCCTTATTTTCTCTAAGCTGCAAAATGATTTTAGTTTTACGTCTATCGTGGCTCCTCTTTTTCTCCCGTGTTCCAATTCGTTTTCATGTACAACATGAAAGTTTATAGGCGTGGTAGTCCGCTCCTTACATGCATTATTATGAGGTTTGATCATTTGGAAGCGTCAGCTTTTCTAGATGTACATGATCTTAAATATACAACCTCCCATAGTTACCTAAACTAGAAGATGCTACCGTAAGAGCATTAGCTAATTAGCTATTCGGCGACAAATTGGACTCGGAGGACTGATATCACCAGAAGAAAAGTACTTGAGTACATGATCGTGAATATACGATTTCCCATCGTTGCCTAAACTAGGGGGGGCGTTTGGCCGCCGTTTTCCTAAGTACATGTATTCATATGCAAATCAGGGATATATTGATGAGAGAAAATAACGTACTGCATTCTATCCGGTAGTTGCGTTAATAGTTTAGCGGAATTTGAAGTACCCCATGTGCGGCAGTACTCGTCACTACCGCACGGAGTCCGGTGTGAGACACCGGGTTGTGTATTTCTCCACGCTGAAACTTCCATGGTCAAGAATTTATATAGTATTTATGTATACGAATATCGGAACTCAGAATGTCGGGGGCCGAACGGCCCCTAGAAAATGCCACCCTAATTAACAAGACTACCTAACTATTTCTTCCAGCGATGAATTAATTATGGAGGAACTGAGTTCACCAAAATAAAAGTACTTAAATTTATAGCAGTAGAAATTTCGAGCATTCACAGCTTGTTATTGTTAATGACACTGAAATTTAAAATACAATCTTAAAAAAACACGTATTTTCTTATTGATTGTTCCGAATCTCAACATAAAGTTGTAAAAAACCTATCACCCTACATTATGGCAATTTCTGTTGTTAATATTTGTTATTGTCGTTCATGCAACAGCGACAGGTGCAATTTAATTAACAATTCAGGCATATCCAAAATAAGAAACGAAGTTCAAACAAAGCAAGAGAACAGAAAAATAGGAGTTAGATTCGCAAACCAGATCGTTCGTTGAGAAACGAACGTGTTACTTAAAGAAATCAGTGCCCGGCAATCCTCACGGATAGGCACTGTTCTCCCAGTCTCGATCCGGCACCAACCTGGAACAGACACGTCGCTCGCAGTTGACGTAGTCTCGTTGCGCCTCCACCGGCGCAGCACAGCAACTGCAGGAACCACCGCCTGACAGTTGCGTCTCGGTGAAGGGAAGGAGAAGTCGCGCTTCATACAGGAGAACGACTCCACGAAGCGACTCCGGGATGACAGCTCTCGCACTCTGGATTAGGGCTCTCAAAACACACAGCGGCAGAATGTTGTTTTCGGTGTGTTTAACCCTAATGATCGGAGGCATATATATACTTGTACACAACACGGAATAATCCGCAAAAGAGAAACACTTTCCGGTTAGGATTAAGAAATCCAAATAGAAAAGAAACAATTAATTACACGAGTAATTAATTACTTAGTCGTATCCTAGTACAAAAAGAAGACGGAAGACATTCTCCACAATCCACAAGCCACAAGCCCGAGCCCGAGCCCGAGCCCAGCCCGGCCCGGTGAGGCGAGGCGAGGCACGCGCGCATGCATTGTGATTTTGTAACCCCACCCACCAAGGAGGTGAGCATACCTCCTTCCTAGGACTCCTTTGGACACTAGTGCCCCATGTGATCCTACATATGAGGACCACAAAAGTTCTAGGAGTTAGCAATATGGGATAAAACTTCTTTTCCATTTGCACTAGGGACAACACAACATTCTCACACGTACTTGTTGCACTACATTGAGTTTAACCCATGCTAAATAAGTGATTACTACAGTAACATCGCTACAGTAACGAGCTGCTACAATAATCATTTATCTAACAATCCCCCACAAAGTCCAATGTGCAGTGTGCTCTACCATTTAGTCCTCCATACTGTGCTTTTAGCAGATACCTTTCGGTTTGAATCTACCTGAGTTATCCAACTGTGACCCCCGTAGGAACTAGGTGAACAAAAGTCTTGAACCTGAACCTTGGGTACAAGAGTATAAGTTGGTAACAACACAATAAAGACATGGTAGTAAAGAAAACAATGCATTAAGGCCATGCATACAAAATTTTATATCATGATTGATAACAGAGAACAACCCAATTCTCCTATTGCGGCCTACACAACATCAATCACTTAGCTGGAGTCTCCAATGATGTACTGCTAATGTGACGATGTGTCTTGGAAAACAAGATCAACGAATGCGGAAGCGATTAACTAGCAGCGGAATTATTAAAAATCACTAAAAATTAAAACTTTTTGTAAAGAGATCTACAAACGGTAAAACTCTTTCATAAAGAAAACTTGATAAGTTATTTACAAACTGATCCATCATTACAACTCTGTTATAATTACATCTCGAGGGTTACAAGCATCAATTGCCCTGTTAACTGTACAAGGCAAGATACAAAATCTCGAGGCACCACGCCAAAATCTTAGATCTATATAAAACATTTACTGACTCCTAGGACCTGAGAGTATAGATACGACACATAGGACATTCTATCTACAAGACTTGACAGACAATGTCTCCACCTGAAGATCACTGTTGTCCCTGATGTTGCTGCAGCTACTGTTGTTGTTCACCCACTGATGGGTTCCTTCGTCCTCAGCGTGTACCTAAAAAGTTGAATCCCACGGGGGTGAGACAATTGAATAATTGTCGCAGCGAGAGTTATAACTCTTCGCCAGAAGCATTGTTATTGCAACAATTAATATAACAAAGAGCAGCAGAACTAAATTATTTAACAGCAGGCAATTCATTGATTAAACTAAGTAGAGCAGCATTCTCTAGGCAATCATTTCAATTATAACATGATTGAATGTTAATAAAGAAAATGAAGAACATGTATACTAGTTATTCAACTAGGGTACTATAAACAATGTATCATCAATCATTGTTTCTCGTGGTTCAACCTAAGCAGATATGCTACACGGCTGATTACATTTTACAAACATATTTATGTCCTGAGGAGATGAGTTACACCTCTCATACTCCAACCGACCATTACGAAATCACAATCGGTACCATACATAGGTCATCAGAAGAGCCGGATTCCTATGACCTCATCTTCCTCAGTCAGTGTGAGGTAAAACGTGCAGGACATCTTGTGACTCTACTATAATAGCTTTCCAGGGTATTCTGGCAACTTCGCTATTAGAGTTATAGTGGCATGTTGTACTCTCTTTTCCATCGAAAGATTTCTTGTTTATCTCTCATCGATGTGGCATTAACAACATCATCGGGAGATTAGTGATACATCATCCCGACATAAACATATAATGCAGGATTGAGAGATTAATGTACATCTCACATCAATTCCTACATTAGGACGTAAGGATATTCGCGTCCATAACCCCCACATACTCAAAAGTATGCTCTCCAGGAGTTCCCTTAAGAAAACCTGTTTCACCATCATTTAACTTCTGACAATGATGGATCTATGGTCAGGGCTCTACATGATATCATTATACTTGATTAATTAAGTACATTATGGCATTCTTTTAGCATCAGGCATATTTTCAAACATAAACCAATAAGACAATTGCTATAAAGAAAGAGTACTAATTGCATCAAGTTCACATTACATATTATTAACATTGGGATATCAATCCCTAACCATCTCATCATTATAATTTAGGAATACGGGTGTTCAAACCCTTATATTATCAAAACACTTGTTACCAAGTAACATATTGTCATCAAGTCATTTTAACAGTATGACCTTGATTGTAACAATGCATATATTTCTTATGGCTATCACAACCTATCAATCTCATATGCTACCTTTTGCTAGGCAACATAGCATGTTATTACTTTCAGAGCTTATAAAGTGCTTTCAATGAATACAGTATCATAACCCTTACCTGGGTATGCTCACTTCTTGATGAATACATGCTTGACTAACACAATTGATAACATGCACATTATATCTATATCAACACAATACGATTTATTTCCAAATCAAGTATAGAACACCACGGCCGTGTTACATCACCACGGCTGGTTTCTAGGGTTAGGTTTCCTTTTTAATTCAATTAGGTTTATTCAACCCCTTTAACTTATAAAGGCACAATGATTACTCATTTCACAATCAAGCATAGTGTTTCATGCTTAAGAGCATAACCCAAAATTAGGGTTTACTATTCACATCATCACATTTCCCTAGATTAGGGTTTACTATTGACATTACATCACAGTACCCTAGATTAGGGTTTACTATTCACATTTCAATGAATTAAGATCATACCATCATCATGTGTGAGGATTACTTCCATTAATGCACTCTCATTAGATTAATATTCATTAACCATCATAATTAGGGTTTTCATGATCTCACTATGATGGATCATACCCTAATTAGATATATATACATACATGTTGGAAGTGTATTACATAATTCTCATTCATATAAGAAGTCCTCTCTCTCCTCTTTCTATAAGATGATATTTACACCATCCTTGATTAGGTTAGGTCAAATCAACACTAACATCATGGGTTGTGTCATTACTATTGTGGTTATTAAGGTTCACTTGATCAAAGGGTATTAGTCACTCTATCCCATCAAGGGTACCTTGGTAATGTTCACCACTTGATCATGACATGCATTAATCAACTAATTACTTGATCCCTTAATCACTTTAGGTATCTATGAGGTTTATGTTAATCAACTACTAAACCATTTGACCACTAAGGCATCAAATGTTCTCAACCTTTTTAGACCTCAAACGGTCTTGGATAGACCTTGAAACCGTTTGGTGGTGTTGACCGTCTGGTCTATTTTGACTTTTGAAACCATTTGGTAAAGTGCACACTCAAGACCGTTTGCCCAAGATGAGGTGAAGACCATTTGGTCATGAAGACCGTTTGGCCAACTTTGACTTTGAAACCGCATGGGAAAAACCAATCTTGAAACCGCATGAGATCAAATGGTTTGGGATCGTTTGGTCCCAAATATTCTTGAGACCATTTGAACCCAAACGGTCTTGAGACCGTTTGGTCCAAACCACCTCAAAACCGCATGGACCAAAAAGTGTCTCAACCAATTCAATTGAGTTAGGGTTTCCAATGTTGAACCCTTCAATCGATCATGCACTTGTTAGCCACTCATCAATTGAGTCAATTAGGTCAACCCTCAACTGATTTGACACTTAATTGACCCTCAATTGATCATCAATTAGATCTTGGATCAATTGGATTAGGGTTTGGAATCGATCACCCTTCAACATGTTTCAACATGAGTCTAATTGATTTGAAACCATTGAACCCTCATTCAATTTGGTCATGACCTGACCCCAAACGGTCTTGGGATCGTTTGGATGACCTCCAAATGGTCTTGAGACCGTTTTCTCAAGTCCATACCAAAAAATAACTCAACTAATTAGGGTTTAGCTCATTGATTTGATCATTAGGTCACTAATCAATTGTACTTCAACTTGTTACCTTTAGATCTTCAACCACTTGACCATAGTCAACCCTAGACCTCAAAACGGTCTTGGGTGACCCCCAAACGGTCTTGGGATCATTTGGACATCCTCCAAACGGTCTTGAGACCGTTTTCCCATAATTTCATCAAAAACAAAGTCATTCACTTAAGGTTTGAACCCTAGGTTTGGTCACCAAATCAGCACTCAATTGTTCATCAACTTGATATCATTGGACCCTCAATTGGTCAACCCTACTTAACCCTAGACCTTCAAATGGTCTTGGGTGATCACCAAATGGTCTTGAGACCGTTTGGGCCACTCAACCCAAACTTCAACTTGAATCAATTATTGAAATCAGCAATAAACCCGATTAGGGTTTAGGTGATTGTTGGGCCTTCAATTGGTGATTTACTTGGAATTAATGGATGATTTTTGGCAGGTGATTAGTCCACATTATTTACAACAGACCTCCAAATGGTCAATGCCTGGTCAACGCATCCAAACGGTCTTAGACCGTTTGCTTCTATGCGGTCTTGTGAAATCGTTTGCATTCAAACGGTTTGAAACCGTTTGCTCCCAAACGGTTTGGGAAACCGTTTGCAAAAGTTGGGAGACCGTTTGCTAAAGCAAGATTGTGGATAAACTTTGGAATTAATGTCATAATCTTCTACCTCAAGAACAGAGGCTGTTCTTCATGGAAATAATAGCAAGAACACCCAAAGGTGTCTAAGGAAGAAGAATAAGCAACTATTCTAAGGAAGGAAGATGCAAAAGCAAAGCTTAAGGGTTAGAGTTATAAAACCAGCCTCTAGGACTGATCCAGAGCTCCAAGATTTGTATCTTTAATGGTGTCTTGAGCTCCAGTGGTTGTCCAAGGTCCGTTCTTCAAGTTTTGGATGGAGAAGATGGCTAGAAAGAAGAGTTGTGTAAGGAAAACTAACAAACCAACCTTGTATTTGGGTTTCCACCATGAATTCGAGCTAGGTGATGGTCAAAGCTTACCCAAACCAGTTTGGTCGTTCTTCCTCTACTCCACAGCTCCTCTAGGTCAGTCCAAAGAAAGAAGATAAGAAAAGGACTAAGGGAAACGATCCCTTGCTTTGTTGAAAAGAATCCTTATATACTTTTGGATATTTTCAAGGCAAAGGAAAAGGTAGTTATCTCTTTTATTTCCTAATCATATCCACCATGGCTTGCCCCATCCATGGCCACGTTTCTTCCTCCTAATCACATGCAAGACTCCTCCCTTATCCAATATTAAAAGGAAAAGAAACCAATCACCTTAATAAGTTATATATATTAAAGAGCCATTTGCTTTAATCTTCATTATTTTAATATCAAGATTATATTTCTTACTTGATGATTCAAATGAGGCGCCCCTCTCATTTTATTTGCTCTACTTGATTTCAAGAACATGAGAGATACTCTAGAGGGTATATTTTACATGTTGCACCCTAATTTTTGGGTAAATTGTACTTTACACCAAAACTAGGTTTTAAAGCACAAGGATTGCTCTGCAAGCTACATCTTGGTGCTCAAGCTTGTGGAATCCATACCACTACATCATATTCATTCTTATGATGTATCAACATCATAGCAACATCTTAACATGTGCACATTTGCAATAAAACCCCATAACTGGGTAATTTGCACTTCAGTTCATATTAATAAAACAATGTTGCAATATTATCCAAAAAGGACTGAAATGGAAATATAAGTTCCTCAAAAGATTTAATTACATTACACAAGATAACCACAAGTATCTAATCACATATTTAAGCAAAACACCTAGGGTTAGTTCATAACCTAGGTCAGGGATGTTACAAATTATCCACCCCTTACAAGGATTTCGTCCCCGAAATCAACAAAACATTTTAAGAGAAAAGAGCATGGTATTTCCTTCTTATCTCTCCCTCTAGTTCCCATGTGGCTTCTTCAACACCACGATGATTCCAGAGGACTTTCACAAGACTTATAGCTTTTTAATTTTTATCAAGGATCGACACAGGTCCTTCCTCGTAAGATACATCATCATTCAATTCTACTTCCACAGGTTGCATAATTGATTCTATATCAGGGTGACATTTCCTAAGCATGGAAATGTGGAACATAGGGTGTAACTTTTGTAGCTCTGGTGGTAACTCTATCTTATAAGTTACTCTTCCAATCCTTTCAATGATTGGATAAGGCCCCATAAACCTAGGAGCTAACTTCCCTTTCCTTCCAAATCTCAGAACTCCTTTCCAAGGTGAGACTTTGAGATACACTCTGTCTCCAACCTAGAATTCTAAAGGTCTACGACGCTTATCAGTGTATGATTTCTGCCTATCATGTACAGTCTTTATCTGTTGTTGTATTACTTTGATCTTCTCAGTGGTCTGCTATACAAGATCAGGACCTAAAAGTTGATATTCACCGGTTTCATACCAAGATAGGGGTGGTCTACAAAATCTACCATATAAAGCTTCGTAAGGTTCCATGTGAATCCTATGTTGATAGTTGTTATTGTAGGCAAACTCTATCAAGCTTAGGTGCAGATCCCAACTCCCTGTAAACTAAAGAACACATGCTCTAAGCAAGTCTTCTAAAGTCTGTATAGTCCTTTTTGACTGTCCATCAGTCTGAGGGTGAAAGGTTGTACTAAACCTTAACTGTGTTCCTAAGGCTTTATGGAGTCTCTCCCAAAAATGAGTCGTAAACTGGAGACCTCTGTCAGAGACAATGGTGTCTGGGACCCCATGCAGCCGCACTATCTCATCAACATATAATTGTGCTAGCTTCTCAGTAGAATAGGTTGTTTTGACAGGAAAGAAATGTGTTGTCTTTGTCAACCTATCAACTATTACCCAAATGGAATCATGTCCTTTGGTTGTCCTGGGTAGACCAACCAAAAAGTCCATGGTTACATGGTCCCACTTCCACTGTGGTATGGGCAAAGGTTGCATTGTTCCTGCAGGCTTTTGATGTTCAGCTTTAACTTGCTGACACACAGAACACCGCATAACGAACTCAGCAACGTCTCTCTTCATTCCCGGCCACCAATACATATCTTCCAAGTTTCGATACATTTTGGTGCTCCCTGGATGCATAGCATACATCGAAGAATGAGATTCTTCCAGGACTAACTTCCTCAAGTTATCCACATCAGGCACTATCATTCTATCATGATAACATGCTACTTGATCATCTGAATCATGGAAACCATCTCATTTCTCACCACCATACTATGATCTAATCTTTTGAACTGCAGCATCCACTTGTTGTGCCTGCTTGATCTACTGTCTCAGAGTAGGTTTTATGTGCATCTCAGCTAACAACCCGGCTAACAATGATACTTTCAACTGTACATTGTCTTATCTTAAGGATATACACTAATCTCTCCTTGAGCACAGTAAGGAATTCAGTTGTGCTTTATCTAGGGTTGGTGTTGCTGATTTCCTACTCAAAGCATCAGCAACTACATTGGCCTTCCCTGGATGGTAATCAATTGTACAATCATAGTCCTTGATTAACTCCATCCAGCGGCGTTGCCTCATGTTAAGCTCATGTTGAGAAAAGATATACTTAAGGTTCTTATGGTCCGTGAAAATCTGGAATGTCTCTCCATAAAGATAATGCCTCTAGATCTTCAAGGCATGAACCACAGCAGCTAGCTCTAGATCGTGTGTCGAATAATTCTCCTCGTGTTTCTTAAGCTGTTGGGAAGCAAAAGAAATCACTTGTTTATCCTACATCAACACGCATCCTAGTCCATTCTTAGAGGTGTCACAGAAAACTATATATCCTTTCCCTTGTTCAGGTAACACGAGCATAGATGCACTTGTCAACCTCTCCTTCAACAACTGAAAATATTGTTGACACTTATCACTCCAGGTAAAAGGAACATCCTTCCTGGTCAACTTAGTCAAGGGTAAAGCTATAGAACTGAAGTCCTTAATGAACCTCCGATAATAGCCTGCCAACCCTAAGAAACTACGGATCTCCGTCGGTGTCTTCAGTTGTTCCCATAGTAGAACATATTCTACCTTTTTAGGTTCAACACGAATACCCGAGGCAAATATTACGTGTCCAAGGAAAGATACTTCCGGTAACCAGAACTCACACTTGCTAAACTTAGCATATAACTTGTGTTCTCTTAGCAAAGTTAGAGTCTGAAGAAGATGCTTTTCATGTTGTTGAGCATCCCTACTATAGATCAGGATGTCATCTATAAAGACAACAACACACTAATCAAGAAAAGGTCGGAAGATTCTATTCATGAGTTCCATGAATGCAGCTGGTGCATTAGTTAGTCCAAACGACATAACTGTGAACTCATAGTGACCATACCTTGTCCTAAAGGCAGACTTTAGTATGTCACCATCCTTAATATGTAGCTGGTGATATTTGGACCTTAAATCTATCTTTGAGAAGACGGTTGCACCACGCAACTGGTCAAAGAGATCATCAATCCTCGGTAGAGGATACTTATTCTTTATCGTTACTTTATTTAATTGTCTGTAATCAATGCACAACCGCATTGATCCATCTTTCTTTTTAACAAAGAGGACCTGAGCACCCCAAGGTGAAGTACTCGATCGGATGAAACCCTTCTCAAACAATTCTTGCAACTGTTTCTTGAGTTCTGCCATCTCAGCAGGCGCCATCCTATACGGTGTTTGTGCTATAGGTTTCGTGTCCGGAACTAGATTAATTTCAAAATCAATCTCTCGGGGTGGTGGTACACCTAGAAGTTCTTCAGGAAATACATCTTCAAATTCCCTGACTATAGGAACTTCAATAGGGTTAGGACTATCCATAGTAGTATCTACTACATGGGCCAAGAATGCATAACATCCTTGCCTCATCAGCTTCTCAGCAACCATAGCTGACACAAGACAGGTTGGTAGAATCTTTCTATCTCCTTGATAGATCCATGTGTCACTTTCATTAGTGAACCCAACCTACTTGGACTCACAATCCAAGACAACCTTATACCTTTCTAAGGTATCCATCCCAAGGATAATATCAAATCCATGCATCTCAAGTGGTATAAGATCCACTTGAATGTGATGTTCAGAAAAGAAGAGAATGTAGGGAGAACATACCTCTTGCAACATGGCAGATCCCATCAACGGGGTTTCTAGTAACAAACTATCTGCTCTATGACTTATAGTCAAGTTGCAGTCAAGAATCACTCTTCGAGTGATAAAGGAGTTCATAGCACCCAGATCAATTAAAATGGATACAACGCAAGATGTAGACATATCAGAATATACCAATTCCATCTGACCTACCACAACCTGAGGGTTGATCACTGCATCAGGTAGATTCATCGCATAGAATCTTGTCATTTCTTGTGGTTGATTCGGTGCTCGATGACTAGGTGTCGACGATCCAACTTGGGACGCTTGTCCACGTCCTCTAGCATTACCTGGAAATTGTCGCCTTTGAGATCCTTGCTGACTCTGCCTCTGAGGTTGAGTCACACTCACTTCTCTGGCTCTGCAGTCCTTCATCAGATGTCCCATCTTTCCAAATATGTAACAGCTTCTATTCAGTTGTTGTGGTCTAGATGGTCCTGTAACCGACATAGATGCTGAGCTACAAGCTACTTCTAGCGGTAAACTTCATCCTCTACCCCTATTTAACGTCCACTGTGTTTGGGTACTGAATCTTGGTGGTGGTGTAGGTACAGAAAACCTAGGTTTCTTAAAATCTTTAGATGAGGATCCTTGGAACTGGGGATACATCCTCTTATTCTTAGTTTGTCTCTTCTCTAACACAAAATTCTCTATCCTCCTGACTGACTCCACAAAGGTAGCAAACCTTTCCCTATTCTCCAGAGTAGACACAGGGATGGTCAACTCATCGTTTAACCCTTTCTCAAAACGTCTAATCCTTTCTTCATCTGTGGTTTCCATGTGCAGACCGAACCGCAACAACTCCATGAACTTAGCCTCATATTCGCTAATGTTCATAGGTCCCTTCCTTAACCTCTCAAACTGAGAGATTTTCTCATCTAGAAACGTCTTAGGGAAATATCTTTTTATAAATTCCCGTCGAAAAACTTCCCATGCAATCTCCACACCTGGCCTTTTCTATTCTTCCATGGTCCACCAGTGACCAACACTCCCCTTGAGAAGATACACAACATGTCTAACCTTCTCATCTTCTGGGATGTTCAGGATTCTAAAGGCCTTTTCTAGTTCAGTTAACCACAAATCAGCATCTGCAGGGTCAGCTGTTCCCGCATACTCTGTGGCTCCAACTCGGTGAAGTCGTTCAAACGTCTTGCCGATTCCTTGTCCTTCAGGATGGGTAGGTGCCCTAGGTGCAGGTATAGGCATCCTATCAGTCATATGTGTCATGGCAGTCATGAACTACCCAAACATGGCTTGAACGGATGGGTTCCCCATGTCATTTGGATTGAACTAGGGTGGTTCAAGCACATGTTCTTCTATTTCTGGATCTCTTGCACCTTCTCAGGGTGCAACGACACTACTCTCGGCAACGTGTTCCTCGTGTGGTCCATACATCCTTAGTTTTATCTTCTCCTCCTGATGAGCAGAAGACACTATCAGATATACTGGAAGACACTAGAACAGACTCAAAAACCAAAGTCCTATGTCTCTGTTGACTCAGCGAACCTAGAGCTCTGATACCACTAAATTGTGACGACGCGTCTTGGAAAACAAGATCAACGAATGCGGAAGCGATTAACTAGAAGCGGAATTATTAAAAATCACTAAAAATTAAAACTTTTTGTAAAGAGATCTACAAATGATAAACTCTTTCATAAAGAAAACTTGATAAGTTATTTACAAACTGATCCATCATTACAACTCTGTAATAATTACATCTCGAGGGTTACAAGCATCAATTGCCAGGTTAACTGTACAAGGCAAGATACAAAATCTCGAGGCACCACGCCAAAATCTCAGATCTATATAAAACATTTACTGACTCCTAGGACCTGAGAGTACAGAGATGACACATAGGGCATTCTATCTACAAGACTTGACAGACAGTGTCTTCACCTGAAGATCACTGTTGTCCCTGATGTTGTTGCTGCTGCTGTTGTTGTTCACCCACAGATGGGTTCCTTCGTCCTCGATGTCTACCTAAAGAGTTGAATACCACGGGGGTGAGACAATTGAATAATTGTCCCAGCGAGAGTTATAACTCTTCGCCAGAAGCATTGTTATTGCAACAATTAATATAACAAAGAGCAGCAGAACTAAATTATTTAACAGCAGGCAATTCATTGATTAAACTAAGTAGAGCAGCATTCTCTAGGCAATCATTTCAATTATAACATGATTGAATGTTAATAAAGAAAATGAAGAACATGTATACTAGTTATTCAACTAGGGTACTATAAACAATGTATCATCAATCATTATTTCTCGTGGTTCAACCTAAGCAGATATGCTACACGGCTGATTACATTTTACAAACATATTTATGCCCTGAGGAGATGAGTTACACCTCTCATACTCCAACCGACCATTATGAAATCGCAATCAGTACCATACATAGGTCATCAGAAGAGCCGGATTCCTATGACCTCATCTTCCTCAGCCAGTGTGAGGTACAACATGCAGGACATCTTGTGTCTCTGCTATAATAGCTTTCCAGGGTATTCTGGCAACTTCACTATTAGAGTTACAGTGGCATGCTGTACTCTCTTCGCAATTGAGGGATTTCTTATTTATCTCTCATCGATGCGGCATTAACAACATCATCGGGAGATTAGTGATACATCATCCCAACATAAACATATAATGAAGGATTGAGAGATTAATGTACATCTCACATCAATGCCTACATTAGGACGTAAGGATATTCGCGTCCATAACCCCCACATACTCAAAAGTATGCTCTCCAGGAGTTCCCTTAGGAAAACATGTTTCACCATCATTTAACTAATGACAATGATGGATCTATGGTCAGGGCTCTACATGATATCATTATACTTGATTAATTAAGTACATTATGGCATTCTTTTAGCATCAGGCATGTTTTCAAACATAAACCAATAAGACAATTGCTATAAAGAAAGAGTATTAATTGCATCAAGTTCAAATTACATATTGTTAACGTTGGGATATCAATCCCTAACCATCTCATCATTATAATTTAGGAATATGGGTGTTCAAACCCTTAGATTATCAGAACACTTGTTACCAAGTAACATATTGTCATCAAGTCATTTTAACAGTATGACCTTGATTGTAACAATGCAAATATTTATTATGGCTATCACAGCCTATCAATCTCATATGCTACCTTTTGCTAGGCAACATAGCATGTTATCACTTTCAGAGCTTATAAAGTGCTTTCAATGAATATAATATCATAACCCTTACCTGGCTATGCTCACTTCTTGATGAAAACCTGCTTGACTAACACAATTGATAACATGCACATTATATCTATATCACAACAATACGATTTATTTCCAAATCAAGTATAGAACACCACGGTCATGTTACATCACCACGGCTGGTTTCTAGGGTTAGGTTTCCTTTTTAATTCAATTAGGGTTATTCAACCCCTTTAACTTATAAAGGCATAATGATTACTCATTTCATAATCAACCATAGTGTTTCATGCTTAAGGGCATAACCCAAAATTAGGGTTTACTATTCACATCATCACATTTCCCTAGATTAGGGTTTACTATTCACATTACATCACAGTACCCTAGATTAGGGTTTACTATTCACATTACAATGAATTAAGATCATACCATCATCATGTATGAGGATTACTTCCATTAATGCACTCTCATTAGATTAATATTCATTAACCATCATAATTAGGGTTTTCATGATCTCACTATGATGGATCATACCCTAATTAGATATATACATACATGTTGGAAGTGTATTACTTAATTCTCATTCATATAAGGAGTCCTCTCTCTCCTCTTTCTATAAGATGATATTTACACCATCCTTGATTAGGTTAGGTCAAATCAACACTAACATCATGGGTTGTGTCATTACTATTGTGGTTATTAAGGTTCACTTGATCAAAGGGTATTAGTCACTCTATCCCATCAAGCGTACCTTGGTAATGTTCACCACTTGATCATGACATGCATTAATCAACTAATTACTTGATCCCTTAATTGCTTTAGGTATCTATGAGGTTTATGTTAATCAACTACTCAACCATTTGACCACTAAGGCATCAAACGTTCTCAACCTTTTTAGACCTCAAACGGTCTTGCACACAAACTCCCCAAATGGTCTTGGATAGACCTTGAAACGATTTGGTGGTGTTGACCGTTTGGTCTAGTTTGACTTTTAAAACTGTTTGGTAAAGTGCACACTCAAGACCGTTTGCCCAAGATGAGGTGAAGACCGTTGGTCTTGAAGACCGTTTGGCCAACTTTGACTTTGAAACCGCATGGGAAAAACCAATCTTGAAACTGCATGAGATCAAACGGTCTTGAGACCGTTTGGTCCAAACCACCTCAAAACCGCATGGACCAAAAAGTGTCTCAACCAATTCAATTGAGTTAGGGTTTCCAATGTTGAACCCTTCAATCGATCATGCACTTGTTAGCCACTCATCATTTGAGTCAATTAGGTCAACCCTCAACTGATTTGACACTCAATTGACCCTCAATTGATCATCAATTAGAGCTTTGATCAATTGGATTAGGGTTTGGAATCGATCACCCTTCAACATGTTTCAACATGAGTCTAATTGATTTGAAACCATTGGACCCTCATTCAAATTGGTCATGACCTGACCCCAAACGGTCTTGGGATCATTTGGATGACCTCCAAATAGTCTTGAGACCGTTTTCTCAAGTCCACACCAAAAACTAACTCAACTTATTAGGGTTTAGCTCATTGATTTGATCATTAGGTCACTAATCAATTGTACTTCAACTTGTTACCTTTAGATCTTCAACCACTTGACCATAGTCAACACTAGACCTCCAAACGGTCTTGGGTGACCCCCAAACGGTCTTGGGATCATTTGGACATCCTCCAAACGGTCTTGAGACCGTTTTCTCATAATTTCATCAAAAACCAAGTCATTCACTTAAGGTTTGAACCCTAGGTTTGGTCACCAAATCAGCACTCAATTGTTCATCAACTTGATATCATTGGATCCTCAATTGGTCAACCCTACTTAACCCTAGACCTACAAATGGTCTTGGGTGATCACCAAACAGTCTTGAGACCGTTTGGGTGATCCCCAAATGATTTTGAAACCGTTTGGGCCACTCAACCCAAACTTCAACTTGAATCAATTATTGAAATCAGCAATAAACCCGATTAGGGTTTAGGTGATTGTTGGGCCTTCAATTGGTGATTTACTTGGAATTAATGGATGATTTTTGGTAGGTAATTAGTCACATTATTTACAACATACCTCCAAATGGTCAACACCTGGTCAATGCATCCAAATGGTCTTAGACCGTTTGCTTCTATGCGGTCTTGTGAAACCGTTTGCAAAAGTTGGGAGACTGTTTGCTAAAGCAAGAGTGTGGATAAACTTTGGAATTAACGTCATCATCTTCTACCTCAAGAACATAGGCTGTTCTTCACAGAAATAATAGCAAGAACACCCAAAGGTGTCTAAGGAAGAAGAATAAGCAACTATTCTAAGGAAGGAAGATGCAAAAGCAAAGCTTAAGGGTTAGAGTTATACAACCCACCTCTAGGACTGATCCAGAGCTCCAAGCTTCGTAGCTTCTATGATGGCTTGAGCTCCAGTGGTTGTCCAAGGTCCGTTCTTAAAGTTTTGGATGGAGAAGATGGCTAGAAAGAAGAGTTGTGTAAGGAAAACTAACAATCCAACCTTGTATTTGGGTTTCCACCATGAATTCGAGCTAGGTGATGGTCAAAGCTTACCCAAACCAGCTTGGTCGTCCTTCCTCTGCTCTAGAGCTCCTCTAGGTCGGTCCAAAGCAAGAAGATAAGAAAATGACTAAGGGAAATGATCCCTTGCTTTGTTGAAAAGAATCCTTATATACTTTTGGATATTTTCAAGGCAAAGGAAAAGGTAGTTATCTCTTTTATTTCCTAATCATATCCACCATGGCTTGCCCCATCCATGGCCACGTTTCTTCCTCTTAATCACATGCAAGACTCCTCCCTTATCCAAGATTAAAAGGAAAAGAAACCAATCACCTTAATAAGTTATATATATTAAAGGGATATTTGCTTTAATCTTCATTATTTTAATATCAAGATTATCTTTCTTACTTGATGATTCAAATGAGGCGCCTGACACGCTTTTTACGTGCATAGAAACGCAAGTGTATGCATCAATGTAATATAGGCCTTTGTGAGGCCCGAGTCAAACTCAGGGATACGTGAATTGTCGGAGACTACTACTAACTACTCGCAATTAGCTAGACCGATTAAAAGAGTTTGAGAGTTGTCATAAAATAAAAGAAAATAAAATAAAACAAAACAAAGAAATCGATTAAATGTGTGGTTTAATCAATTCAAGATGAAATCTTTAGGATTGCGGTTTCACTGCGGGTTTTCATTGTATTAAATTCTATTCAGTCA
This sequence comes from Alisma plantago-aquatica, assembly GCA_963693085.1. Taxonomy (NCBI): domain Eukaryota; kingdom Viridiplantae; phylum Streptophyta; class Magnoliopsida; order Alismatales; family Alismataceae; genus Alisma; species Alisma plantago-aquatica. Next base: position 422,338,744 of record OY856414.1, on the reverse strand, counting down.
TTCAAATTTATCTATCTATCCGGGTAGTGGCCTGAAATCAGAATTGTCCACTGTCATGGTACAATTCACTACCTATTTCTAGGTCGGTTCCACCGTCGTAGTAACCTATACCCTAAACTAGGTGCATTAAAAACGATCTCTCGGTGTCCACCATTAACCTTACACCACCTTGTTCAAGGGATTTGTCAATTAATGTAAATTTCGTCTCTTTTCAACCATTAATTCTTCTTTCAAAGTAATTAAGGGCATTGGATTATTATTATGGTGATCAAGCATAACAATATAATTGAGAAAATGAAATTATACCATGGATTTAAGAGATAAATGATGAATTACTATGATAAAATCAGCATACAATGAATTCCCGGGCTACTCCCGGTCCTAAAGACAAAGGGGATTAGCCCTGCATGTTCATCTCAGAGAAAAACATGGTAAAGAAAAGGGGAAACATGAAGAAAAACGTGATTGAGTGGTGAAACCACTGAACGGAGAATATCCAATCGCTCCTTGATGTAGAATACACGTTCTCCCGCCTTTCGGTGGTGGAAATCATCTTCTTCAGCGTCCGGATCGACTGGGGCGTGCTTATGGGCTCCGTTCTTCTCTCCACACCTTCTCGGGACGTGTGCAGTGGCTAATGACGTGATAGATTGCTCTTGGCCGCCGTCATTAGGTATAATCACCGAGTTAGGTCGCCAAAATATCGCAACCATCGGATTTGGATCAATATGAAGAAAACATGTATCTGACGGTGTCGATACCATCGACGCGGGTCGATGGTATCGACCCTGCACTGTATCAGTTGGATTTCTTTTCTTTTCTTTGTCGCAACTGATGCCACCTCGATACCATCGATGCGGGTCGATGGTATCAACATTCATAGGCGTCGGTTTTATCCTTTTACCGTCGCTTTAGCTCCACTAGTCGATGGTATCAACATTTGTGTCGATAGTATCGACTCTCTTTTCTAAAGCAACCTGACGTTATCTCGATACCATCGACTCTCCTGTCGATAGTATCAAGATTTTACTGCTCCTTACTGCTGGCTGCCTGTGGTCCGGTCGATAGTATCGACCACTTTCGATGGTATCGACAACAACAGATACTTGTTTTTCCTGAAATTTCAACATGAAACCAAATAAACCGAAACAAAACATATTCTTGTGATAATTTATGCTCAAAATACTGAAATAAGGGAGATTTTACATAGAGAATGATCATAGACCAAAGTAAATGAATTATGCAATATTAACCACCAAAATGACTAATAAATGCATAAAACACATATAAAACAAGCCTATAAATGCGACTGAAAAGCATCATATCAAACTCCCCTAAGCTTGAACATTGCTCACCCTCGAGCAACAAAACCTTAGAATAGAATTGCCAGAATCAACTAAAGAACAAATCATCACAACAGATATCCCATATGATCCCCACCGGACATTCACATTCCGGCCCTCACTAACCACAGAATGATAATTACCTTAAAGGCGACAATAATCATTCATAAAAGATATCTACCTTAGAACTGATGAATACTATCACATAAGGCAGTTAACATAATAAAACTCGCCGGTTCAGACTCGGTGCATCTTGTGAACTCCTATACTACGTTGCTCGCCCTAACTACCATCTACGTGGAAGCAGCTCTCCTGATGTTCACAAATGAGGAGAAAATCACGGTGGCCTACCAATTCGAGCAACGTGTGGATGAAATGGGTGGCTCATGGAAGAAGTGGAAGCATTATACGGTTTCAACATGCATAAAACAAAAATGCCCTAAATGATGCATTTGCACATGAACATGCCCTAATGTCTAAGATTGGGTGGAATGATGCATGCATTAACATCCCGTCTCAAAATGAGATGGATATCTAACTGAGCTACATCATGTATTTACTCATCTTAAGATACATGTGAGATTATGTTCCTTTCTCCCTCTAATTCTACTTGCTTCTTAATATCTTTCTTTTTCTTTTTCATTTTTAAATTTTAATTTTTTTTTCAGGCCCTTATATCCACAAATGACAATGAATAATTTATTGGGCTTGCTTTTTCTGCATAATTCAAATATTTGAACTATTTAGAAGGTATGGAACAATTTTAATTCACCATTAAAGAAGAAATGAGGTACATGATGTACTCTATGCATAAAAATTATGAATGCAACTAAATGACATGCACCTAAGGATAATGTGCATGTATCCCTATTCTATTTTTTTTTTGTTTTTGATGCCAAACATATGAAAGTGGTTACAATGCAAAACCTATCTACATGATATGCAATCAAAAAGGTTAAAGCCGTAAAGTACTTCCTATTCTTATGGTGGATTGTGAAAAACAATTGGGTGGAAAGATCACAAGACTAATTAACTGAACCTTTGAAAAGTATTATGTGTCCCTCCTTACTGACCTGTGTAGTAGTTAAGAGGTTTCTCTCTCTTACTTCAAATTAGGGTCTCATTATCATTTGGTCAGTTTAGGCTCAAACAACCAATTCCGTCCACTTTTCCTGAATCATTAGGAATGTACAGTTGTGATTTTATGTTTTAAAGTTGACAAAACCAATCATTTTCTTAAGTTATGTGCTCAAAGTTGACCAACACTCAAGCTTGCGAACACTCAATTTTTTTTTTAATTTTCCCTTAATTCCCATGCACAAGCAAGTGAGATGACACATGACTTAAGACATCCACAATTACACTAGATAGAATGTGGATCCTACAAACAAACTAAGATTGCAAGAAATAAATGACAAGAACAAACAAAATAAAACTAAAAACTGAGAAAATAAAAGATAGAGCTGTTCCAACTACCCCCCCCCCCAAGCTTGAATTTGACTATGCCCTCATAGTAAAAAACAATCTTAAAGGTTGGAATAGAGATACCGATTTACTCTTCTGGCAGAGGCGGGTACTGTGGAGCTGTGGGGTCCCAGGATGGGTACTCCCCCTGAAAACTCGGATCAAACTGGGGCATAGGTGGAGGTTGTGGATACCCCCCAAAGTAGTTTTGGCTCCAGTAGTGATCATAAAAGGGCTGCTGATGCATCTCCATCCTATGCAACCGGTCATGAATCTATTGTTGGTTGCCAAGGAGGAGGCACTCATTCTCAAAGATCGCCTGTTGATTGTCAAGTAACCAGTTCGTAGTATCCTGAATACCGGTATACACTGTAGTGTGATGCTGCTGCGTCTGCTGTATGTCCTGCATCATAGCATACATTCCCTGCATAGAATAGACATCCTCGCTTGGCTATGAGGGCGGTGGTGGTGGCGGAGGCTGCGAAGATGAAGACGCACCCAGATGCATGCGAGGACGCTTCCTAGGTGCCACTCGTGCCCGAAGAGGAGTGTAAGCCTCCTCTTCCTCTTCAGCCTCGACGTCATTATTGTTTTCGTCGTCGTTGCCACCATCTTCATCGGAGTCAGTAATGGCTATGATGGGCCATCAGAAATGGTGAGCACCCTTGATATTGAAGACAGGATCGGGAAGCAAACATTCTTGGTATGCGTGGTTTACATGGCAATGAGCATAAGGTAAACCATCCCGAAACAAGATAAGGTTTGATCGGTGAAGATGCTGCAAATTGACCTTGCTTCTACTGGAGAGAGGAGTAAGCTGCTGGAAATTCAACCCAAGGTAGGAGGCCAGCTTTGTGATAAGCCCTCCAAAGTGAATTGGAGCTTTCCGTGTACTCCTCTTTACCGCCAAAATGCGCGTTAAGAAAAACGTGCCCCAGTTTCATTCTTGGCGCTTCAGTAACTTGTGTAGGAAAAATAGGTCTGTCTCCTGAAACTTGCTGAGAGCCAGATCACCATGGCCGAATAAAGTGGTGCAGATCATGCGGTGTAGAACCCGCACGAACGGATGCTCAAAATCTGCCACCGCCACGTTGTGGTAGCTCACAGCTTTGCCCGGCGGCACCGTCACGAGCTCGGAAAAGATTGCGTCGTAATCCGTCATCCCGAAACAAGATAAGGTTTGATCGGTGAAGATTCTGCAAATTGACCTTGCTTCTACTGGAGAGAGGAGTAAGCTGCTGGAAATTCAACCCAAGGTAGGAGGCCAGCTTTGTGATAAGCCCTCCAAAGTGAATTGGAGCTTTTCGTGTACTCCTCTTTACTGCCAAAACGCGCGTTAAGAAAAACGCGCCCCAGTTGCATTCTTGGCGCTTCAGTAACTTGTGTAGGAAAAATAGGTCTGTCTCCTAAAACTTGCTGAGAGCCAGATCACCATGGCCGAATAAAGTGGTGCAGATCATGCGGTGTAGAACCTGCACGAACGGATGCTAAAAATCCGCCACTGCCGCGTTGTGGTAGCTCACAGCTTTGCCTGGCGGCACCGTCACGAGCTCGGCGAAGATTGCGTCGTAATCCGTCCGGTTGTCTGGCCACCGATACTCATTTCGCCCATGGAACCAGTTGTAGATAGAGTTGAACTGCTTGAGGGTGAGAGTATAGTCATTGCTATATAGCCGGAAAGAAACACGACCCTTTATCCACTCGCGGTCTATGGCTATGATGTCGTTTGGCACGACACAGACGTCCAACGACGCCATGAATTCTGCCACCAGCTCCTTGTAAGTAGGCCATTCATTGAAGAACGGCTGGCCATCGACATGGTACTCCAGCTCATCGGGCCTCCTGCCCGTGTGGTGCACCTACCCCTTCATAACATAGGCCAAGTTTGCCTCGAATCCCAAGTTGCGGATCATTTCCCATTCAACATAACGGGTCGGATCGATTTTCCTCTTCAGAATATCCTCATAGATCTTCTTGACCTCCGCGGATGGGTGAACAATCCGCAGGTGTGGAATCGATGCAGTCGGTGGCGGAACGAACTCCGAGATGTCCATCGGGTTGGCGCACAAAGAAGATGCAACAACAACATGCACCATGGTTGCGGAAGAAGGAGGAGTAGAGAAAGAGCTCGGTGAAGATCGGAGAAGGAAATCTCCGCTCGATGAAGAACGTGCTCCTAGATGCTCGTCGCCGGGCTCAAATTGCTCTGGAGGACGCTCGGCGGAAGTGGAGAATAATTTCTCTGGGGTTGTGACGTCATATGATGACAATACTTCTCATATATAGCTGTGGTCGGCGCTGCTGTATGCCCGTCGATACCATCGACACGAGTCAATGGTATCGACATGGGTAGTACAATCCGTACTGCCGCTGGTATCGACGGTCGTCGATGGCTGGATTTGCGGGGCCCGGATCGCTGACATGTCGATACTATCGACGAGTGTCGATGGTATCGACCCGTCCCCCGGATCGACTTTCTGGTTGCAGCGATCGCCGTTGATCTCCTCTCGCAGATCGGTGATGTGGCGCGTTGATACTATCGACGCAAGTCGATAGTATCGACTACCGTTTAGGGCAACACCCTCGCGAGGCCCGGCCGTCGCCTTCTGCATGTAACTGTGTTGATACCATCGACAGGCCCGTCGATGGTATCAACTTCACTGAGACGATTTCTTCTGAATATCTCCAGAGATCTCGATGGTATCGACTGGCATGTCGATACTATCGACTTTGACTCTGCGATCAACCTATTGGTGTGTCGATACTATCGATGAGGCCGTCGATAGTATCGACGCAGTGCAATTTCTGCATTCGCCAACCTGTACCCCGGTCGATACCATCAACACAAGGGTCGATGGTATCGACTCTGCCTCAGTCCTGCACAATGAGTAAACGATCATAATATCTTTTTTACACTAAAAACAAAGTCAAAACAAATCAAACTATGAATGTAAAAAAACTAAACTAAAGTACCGATGGCTGGGTTGCCTTCCAACAAGCACCCTTATTTAACATCTTAGGCTAGATGACTTAAAGCTCGTCATGCATCCGGAAGTGCAATGAGTTTGACCTCATTCACTTTCCTCGTGTAATCTTCACCAAAATACAATTTCAACCTTTGTCCATTGACCAAAAACGTGGTCTCACCATCACGCACCATGACTGCACCATGTGGTCTGACCTCCTCTACTATGAATCGTCCACTCCATCAGGATTTTAGCTTCCCGGGATGCATCTTCAGCCTGGAGTTGAACAAAAGGGCACAATCGCCTTTCTTGAAAACGTGCATCTGAATGTGGCGATCATGAATCAACTTTGTGCGCTCCTTGTATATCTGAGAGTTTTCATATGCATTCATTCACAGCTCATCAAGTTCATTTAGTTCAAGTAACCTCTTCTTTCCCGCTTCATCATAATTTAGATTTAGCTTCCTCAACGCCCAATGTGCTTTATGCTCTAATTCCACCGGTAAGTGACAGGCCCGTACATAAGCCAACCTAAAAGGCGTGGTGCCTATAGGTGTCTTGTATGCCGTCTTGTATGCCCACAACACATCCGGTAGTAGGGCACTCCAATTCTTCCTCGAGGAAGCCACCGCACGCTCCAATATCTTCTTAATCTCCCTATTGGAGACCTCCACTTGTCCTTGAGTTTGTGGGTGGTACGGGGTACCAATGTTATGTTTGACCCCGTACTTTCTCAACAGTGCCGCGAACTTTTGATTCCAGAAGTGTGTACCTCCATCACATATGATCATCCTTGGTACACCAAACCTGTAGAAAATATATTCTTTGACAAACCTGCACACTACAGCAGAATCATTAGTCCTTGTGGGTATTGCCTCTACCCACTTTGACGCATAATCAACAGCCAAAAGAATGTAAAAATTAGAATTTGAGGACACAAAGGGTCCCATAAAATCTATGCCCCATAAGTCAAATACCTCAACCTCCTGAAATACATTAAGGGGCATCTCTTGTCTCTTCGAAATGTTGCTCGCCCTTTGGCAGGAATCACATTGCCGCACAAACTCATAAGCCCCCTAAACAAGGTAGGCCAGTATAGGCCACTTTCCAGTACTTTGGCTGTCGTTCGAGAGCTTGCATGGTGTCCGCCCATCGGTAGTGTGTGGCAATGATGAAGAAAACTCTTGTATTCCACCTCAGGTACACACCTGCATAAGACACCATCCCTGCATTGCTTCAAGAGAATAGGGTCATCCCAAAAATAATATCGTAGAGAATGGAAAATTTTCTTCTTCTCTTGATACGTCCAATCATCCGAGATGATTTTGCAGGCAAGATAGTTCACAATATAAGAAAACCACGAATCTTTAGATTTCACTTTCAAAAGTTGTTCGTCTGGAAATGTCTCGGTAATGGGTATGTGTAAATCTTTTTCGTCTACCCTCTCTAACCTAGACAAATGGTCCACGACCACATTTTCAATCCCCGCCTTGTCTTTGATTTCGATATCAAATTCTTGTAAAAGAAAGATCCACCTAATCAATCTAGGTTTGGCATCTTTTTTCTCCATCAAATACTTAATGGCGGCGTGGTCCGTCAAAACCACGACTTTCGATCCAACTAGATATTGCCGAAATTTTTCAAAAGTGAAAACAACAGCAAGCAATTCTTTCTCGGCAGTCATGTAATTGAGTTGGGCGTCATTCAAAGTTTTAGATGCATAAAAAATCACAGCGGGTTTATTGTCCACCCACTGTCCCAAAATAGCCCCGACCACGAAATTGGATGTGTCACACATTAGTTCAAATGGCTTGGTCCAATCTGGTGTTTGCACAACCGGTGTGGAAATCAATTTTTCCTCAAGCACGTTAAACGCATGTAGACATTTTTCGTTGAAGTAAAAAACAACATCCTTTTATAAAAGCTCAGATAAAGGTTTGGCAATTTTAGAAAAATCTTTTATAAAACGACGATAGAAACTGGCGTGACCTAAGAAACTCCGTACCCCTTTTACCAAATTTGGTGGAAAACAAATTTGGAAATCACTTCAATTTTTACCGGGTCTACCTCCAAACCTTTGCTAGACACTTTATGTCCTAGCACTATTCCTTCACTCACCATCATGTGGCATTTCTCCCAATTGAGGACCAAATGTGTGTCCTCGCAACGTTGTAAAACCTTATCCAGATTTTAAAGGCACTCATCAAAAGATGCACCATAAACAGAGAAATCGTCCATAAAAAGCTCTAGACAGCGTTCTACCATATCAAAAAAAATGGTGAGCATACAACGCTGAAAGGTCACCGGTGCATTACATAACCTAAAAGGCATACGACGGTATGCAAACGTTCCATAGGGACAAGTGAAGGTGGACTTCTCTTGGTCCTTAGGATCTATAGAAATCTGATTGTACCCCGAATAACCATCCAGAAAACAAAAATGTGATCGGCCGGCTAAGCGCTCTAAAATTTGATCAATAAACGGAAGAGGAAAGTGATCCTTTAGCGTAGCGGCATTCAATCGTCGGTAATCTATGCAAACACGCCACCCGGTTACCAAGCGGGTGGTGACAGGTTCATTTAAAAGATTATGGGTAACAGTGATTCCCCCCTTTTTAGGGACTACCTGCGTAGGACTCACCCACATAGAATCGGAAATAGCATAGATGATACCTGTAGAAAGAAGTTTAATCACCTCCTTCTTAACAACCTCCATCATGCTCAAATTTAGTCAATGTTGCGGTTGAATCATCGGCTTGGATCCCTCCTCGAGCCGAATCTTGTGCTGGAACAAAGTAGGGGAGATCCCCTTAATATCTGCAACAGACCACCCAAATGCTCCCCGGTGGTTCTTCAACACTATCAGCAACTGGTCCTCCTCCTCAACACTCAGATAAGCAGATATAATCACAGGCAACTTTTCTTCCTCAACTAGAAATGCGTACATGAGGTGCGGTGGCAACGGCTTCAACTCCAATTCTGGCGGGCTGATTAAGGATGATTGAAGCGGTGGTAAAAGTTCACCTAAATCTTCATAGTACCTCGCATAGAAGCACGGCAACATCTGAAGCATTTTGGCACACTCCTTCAGTGATTTACTTCTCATCCAATCATGAGTGATATTGACTAAGCAGGCCTCAAGTGGTAATTCTGGATATGCGTCAAAAACCGAATTTGCTATAGCCTCATCTTCATCAGAGGGAGGAATGTCCTCCACCTCATCGTTCGGAAAACCTATAGCCTTGCTAAGGGATACCGCCTTGGTCTGATCCATGATGTCCATAGCCAAAGTCCCTTTTTCCACCTTGGTCATTACATGAGCCATATCTAAAAATGGCTTCCCTAGACAAAGTGAGATATTGTGATCAAAATGCTTTAACATGTGGCATTGCTCCTTGGTGTTAGGTGAAGTGACGCTAGAAGGAATGACCATCTCAAATCGATCATCGGCTATACCTAAGGTACTACGACCTCTCCCCATCTCAAGTATCATGTCAGCTGTAGCTTGGAAGGGTCGTCCGAGTAGTAGCTCATTGCCTTGTTCATCTTGCATCTCCATGACGACAAAATCTACTGGAAATACAAATCAATCTACTTTCACTAGCACGTCTTCACAAATACCGTATGGCTTTACCACTGAATTGTCTGCCAATTGGATTGTCATGTTGCTCGGCCGTGACTCTTTTAATCCCAGCTTCTTGAATGTAGAGAGGGGCATCAAGTTTATGCTCGCCCTAGAGTCACATAGCTCTTCACCAAACTTAACTTTCCCAATGTAACATGAGATGTTGAAACAGCCCGGATCCTGCCTCTTTGGTGGAAATGTGCCCATGATGAAGGCACTCACCTGCTCCTTGAGAACAACAACCTCCGTGTCTGGGATTTTTCTCTTCTTGGTAATGATGTCTTTCATAAATTTTCCGTAAGAAGGGATTTGCTCAATTGCTTCCAATAATGGGATGTTGACCGAAAGCTTTCTGAAACTGTCTAGAAACTTTTTAAATTGGGCATCCACTTTCCTTGCCTTTGCACTGTTCGGATATGGGACCGGGACAACCTGTGCCTTTTGATGTGGTGGCACATAGGGTGTCCTTTTCTACGTCTCCTCCCCATCTGCAATAGGATCATCAGTAGCATCCACTACTATATCCGCAACTGGTTCTGTGACCGGTATGGGCAATTCCTCAGTGGCGTCACCTTCAATTTCTGCTTGGGGTTTTCTTGGTTCATCGGCTCTGGGGTTTAACAGTTTCTTGCCACTCCTTAGCAAGATGGCCTTTGCCTGCTGGTTTCCTCCTGGAATATTAGTGTTACCCGGAAAACCTTGGTGCGCCGGCTTCTTCAAATTGGCTATCTCCGCTGCCATTTGTGCCATGGACATCTCTATTGTCCTCATTTGATCCCCATGGCTCTACAGTGTCTGCCCGAACTAGTTCATAAACTCCCCTTGTTGCTTTATCTACTGGCCAAAAGTAGTCATTAATTCCTGATTTTGCTTTATCACTTGATTCAGCAACTTCGTGCTCTTATCCTCCGCTATTGGCTGGGGTTTTGCATCTGGATCCTGCAAGAAGTTGTTTGGATCCTTCTAGGAGAACTTCTTGTCCTTCCTCCATGAATAATCATTATTTCTGTAGCCTTGCTGCTGCCTCATGAATTTAACTCGAGCCTCATCCTCGGACTCAGTATCCTCCTTTGCAAGCAGTTTCTTCGCGAGAAGATCCATCTTCTCATTCAGCTCCTTGATTGCTTTAGATTCCCCTGCTACTCAAACATGCTCCACGGTGTCTCTATCGCCCCATGATTGCTTCTTGGCCATGTTCTTAAGGATTTCCCAACACCTCATGTCAGTATTGTTCAAAAAGAATCCTGAGCCTGCTGAATCGAGGTTACTTCTATCGTTCTCGGAGAGAGAAAAATAGAAGATCTTGACCTGTGTCTCCTTGTCAAGCCCGTGATGCGGGCACTGCCTAAGCATGATCTGAAACCTTTCCCAGGTCTCAGAGTAGGTCTCTCCTGCTTTCTGGGTGAAGTTGTGGATTTTCCTGATCATGTCATTGGTCTTCTCAGGCGGGAAGAACCTTTCAAAGAAAACCTCCACCATGTGGTCCCAGGATTCCACATATTCATCGTCTAGGTTGTGCAACCACTCTCGTGCGTTTCCCACTAGAGAACTCGGGAAGAGCTTCAAGTAGAGGACATCTTATGGAAATCTGTATATTTTTATCATATCACAATTCTCCACAAATTGACTTATATGCGCGACTGGGTCTTCATTCTTAAGCCCATGGAATGCATTCAACTTCACTAAGTTGATTAATGCATGATCAATCTTGTATGTCGGAATATTGACCGCCTGCTTCTTGATCGCCCCCTTGGAAGCGGATGAAGAAGAAGCTTTGATCTTCTCCCATATTGTCTGTGGCTCTGCCATCTCTTCTTGTTCGGGTTCAGAATATGTTTCTTCTAAGTGGTCTTGATTGTGGCCTTCCTCGTCGTCAGGTCCCGTTAGTGGAACCTCTGGTGCGTGCCGTGTGTAGTCTGTGCTATGCGTCTGCACCATGCATAGTACCTGCAAAAATAAAAATTTAAGTTCAGTACAGTGCTTGACGAGTTCAAAAATTTAGAAAATAGACTATGAATTTTTGAATTGATTTCAATCTAATAAAAAAAATAAAAAGTGGCCTAGAGTGGCCGCTTGCAGCACTCGTAGTGCTGACAATTTGCCGTATCCCCGGCAATGACGCCAAAAACATGACACACTTTTTACGTGCGTAGAAACGCAAGTGTACGCATTAATGTAATATAGGCCTTTGTGAGGTCTGAGTCAAACTCAGGGATACGTGAATTATCGGAGACTACTACTAACTACTCGCAATCAGCTAGACCGATTAAAAGAGTTTGAGAGTTGTTGTAAAATAAAAGAAAATAAAATAAAACAAAACAAAGCAATCGATTAAATGTGTGGTTTAATCAATTCAAGATGAAATCTTTAGGATTGTGGTTTCACCGCGGGTTTTCATTGTATTAAATTCTATTCAGTCATTCAAATTTATCTCTCTATCCAGGTAGTGGCCTGAAATCAGAATTGTCCACTTTCGTGGTACAATTCACTACCTATGTCTAGGTCGGTTCCACCATCGTAGTAACCTATACCCTAAACTATGTGCATTAAAAATGATCTCTCGGTGTCCACCATTAACCTTACACCACCTTGTTTAAGGGATTTGTCAATTAATGTAAATTTCGTCTCTTTTCAACCATTAATTCTTCTTTCAAAGTAATTAAGGGCATTAGATTATTATTATGGTGATCAAGCATAACAATATAATTGAGAAAACGAAATTATACCACGGATTTAAGAGATAAATGATGAATTACTATGATAAAATTGTCATACAATGAATTCCCAGGATACTCCCGATCCTAAAGACAAAGGGGATTAGCCCCGCATGTTCATCTCAGAGCAAAACATGGTAGAGAAAAGGGGAAACATGAAGAAAAACGTGATTGAGTGGTGAAACCCCTGAACGGAGAAGATCTAATCGCTCCTTGGCGTAGAATACGCGTTCTCCCGCCTTTCGGTGGTGGAAATCATCTTCTTCGACGTTCGGATCGGCTGGGGCATGCTTCTGGGCTCCGTTCTTCTCTCCACACCTTCTCGGGACGTGTGTAGTGGCTAATGACGTGATAGATTGCTCTTGGCCGCCGTCATTAGGTATAATCACCGAGTTAGGTCGCCAAAATATCGCAGCCGTCAGATTTGGATCAATCTGAAGCAAACATGTATCTGACGGTGTCGATACCATCGACGCGGGTCGATGGTATCGACCCTGCACTGTATCAGTTGGATTTCTTTTCTTTTCTTTGTCGCAACTGATGCCAGCTCGATACCATCGAGGTGGGTCGATGGTATCGGCATTCATAGGCGTCAGTTTTATCCTTTTACCGTCGCTGTAGCTCCACTAGTCGATGGTATCGACATTTGTGTCGATAGTATCGACTCTCTTTTCTGAAGCAACCTGACGTTATCTCGATACCATCGACTCTCCTGTCGATAGTATCAAGATTTTACTGCTCCTTACTGCTGGCTGCCTGTGGTCCGGTCGATAGTATCGACCACTTTCGATGGTATCGACAACAACAGATACTTGTTTTTCCTGAAATTTCGACATGAAACCAAATAAACCGAAACAAAACATATTCTTGTGATAATTTATGCTCAAAATACTGAAATAAGGGAGATTTTACATAGAGAATGATCATAGACCAAAGTAAATGAATTATGCAATATTAACCACCAAAATGACTAATAAATGCATAAAACACATATAAAACAAGCCTATAAATGCGACTCAAAAGCATCGCATCAGCGCCCCTCTCATTTTCTTTGCTCTACTTGATGTCAAGAACATGAGAGATACTCTAGAGGGTATATTTTACATGTTGCACCCTAAGTTTTGGGTAAATTGCACTTTACACCAAAACTAGGTTTTAAAGCACAAGGATTGCTCTGCAAGCTACATCTTGGTGCTCAAGCTTGTGGAATCCATACCACTACATCATATTCATTCTTATGATGTCTCAACATCAGAGGAACATATTAACATGTGCAAATTTGCAATAAAACCCCTCAACTGGGTAATTTGCACTTCAGTCCATATTAACAAAACAATGTTGCAATATTATCCAAAAAGGACTGAAATGGAAATATAAGTTCCTCAAAAGCTTTAATTACATTACACAAGATAAACACAAACACCTAATCACATATTTAAGCAAAACACCTAGGGTTAGTTCATAACCCAGTTCAGGGATGTTACATCTAACATCCTGTCCTAAGACTTGACACCATTAAGAGACTACTCTCTTACTAACTTGCAGTCATGATACTAACAGGTTTCCAGGAGATAGACACACAGATGCTAGAAGCATCAAACAAGAATACATAGTGTCATCCGATTTACCTGACAGCTTGTTATTACCACATTGAACCCAATTTGTGGGATCTCCACTCTTTTGCGTTGGGTTGCTACTGCCTGTAAATCTATAGGGGTTTCAGTCCCATTCCCAACCTGGATTTTTTCACTAAAGCCAAGGTAAGACCTTTAGTGAAAGGATCAGTTGTATTATCTTTGGTACCAACGTAGTCCACAACCATGACCCCATTAGACACTAACTCCCTTACAGATTTCAATCTGACTTGGATGTGTCTATGCTATTTTTTATTGTACTTGGAACTCTTTATCTTAGCAATAATTGTAGTGCTGTCACAATGAACTGAAATTGCAGGAAGCGGCTTCATTACCATAGGTAAATTGGACATAAGTCCATGTAGCCATTCAACTTCCAATCCAGTTTCATCTGAAGCACACAACTCTGCTTCAAAAGTGGACCGAGACAATATGGTCTGTTTCTTAGACCTCCAGGAAACAGCTCCTCCTCCCAACAGGAATACATATCCTGAGACACCATTACTCCCAGAATTCATGGAAATCCAGCTTGCATCACTATATCCTTCGACTACGGAAGGATGTTTACCATAATGCAGCCCAAGGGAACATGTTCCCTTGATATACCTCAGAACTCTGTCAAGAGCTTCCCAATGGGTCTTGTCGGGACAACTGGTGTATCTACTTAACTTGTTCACGACAAACGCAATGTGTGGACGTGTACAGTTCATAAGATACATCAAACTTCCGATAATCTGAGAGTATCGTAATTGAGACATTGGAACCCCAGTCTCATTCTTGGACAAGGACTTGGATGAATCATATGGAGTCTTAACAGGTTTACGTGATGTGTACTCAAACCTCTCCAATATATTCTCAACATAGTGAGACTGAGAGAGAGTTATACCATCAGTAGACCTTATGATTTTAAGCCCTAAAATCACATCAGCAACACCCATATCCTTCATCTCAAACTTGCTACACAAGAATGACTTTGTCTCATTTACTACTTTCATGTCAGAACCAAAAAGTAGGATATCATCGACGTATAAGCATAACAAAATGATTCCATTATTGACAATCTTGTAGTAGAGACACTTATAAAATTCATTAGAAATAAAGCCAAATGATGATATCACAGAATCAAACTTCTCATGCCATTGCTTAGGGGCTTGTTTCAAGCCATATAATGACTTAACAAGTTTACACACTTTGGACTCATTCCCACAACCCACAAATCCCTCAGGTTGTTCCATATATATCTCTTCTTGAAGATCACCATGTAAGAACGTGGTCTTCACATCCATATGATGGATATAGAGATTATAAATGGAAGTCAATGCTATAAGCACTCGGATTGTGGTCATACGGAAAACTGGTGAATAAGTATCAAAATAATCTATTCCTTCCCTTTGTGTGTAACCCTTAACAACTAACCTAGCCTTATACTTATTGATTGTCATGTCGGCATTAAGTTTCTTCTTAAAAATCCATTTGCAACCAACTACAGAACAACCAGGAGGCAAATCCACCAATTCCCAAGTTCCATTTGAGAGAATTGATTGGATTTCATCATTAACGGATTCTTTCCAAAACTTATCTTCTGGAGATTCCATAGCTTGTTTGAAAGTAATAGGATCGTCCTCAACATTGTAAGTGACAAACTCACTTCCAAAGTCCTTAGATGTCCTAGGCCGTTTACTTCTCCTTGGTTCAACTATTTCTTCATAATCATCAGATTCAGAAATAACATGTTCTGAGTCGCCCCCCACATTTGTCATCCTTTCTGCATGCTCGGGAATGGAACCCGTGGTGAATGAATCTTCTTGAGAAACTTCATTGGGCACACCAGTTTTCATAGGAAACACATCCTCAAAGAATGTTGCATCACACAATTCTACAATTGTATTGACCTCAATGCCAGAGATATCTGATTTTACAATCAGGAATATGTAAGCATAGCTTGTCTCTACATAACCCAAGAATATGGCATCAACTGTTTTCGGTCCCAATTTCTTCCTTTTGTGTTCAGGGACAAGTACCTTAGCAAGGCACCCCCACACTCGAAGATATTTAAGACTCAGTTTCCTTCCTCTCCACAACTCAAACAGACTACTCTCTGAATGTTTATGGGGAACTCTATTCAGAATATGGCAAGCCATATTCCAAGCATCCCCCACATAAAGTTGGGTAATCCAGATGTTTGGAGTAAGGTATTTACCATATCTATTAAGGTTCGGTTTTTACGTTCAACTATCCCATTTGATTGTGGTGAATAATGAGATGTTACAACCCCAATTTTTTGGCTTCCTTTGGCGAGAAATATAATTTCTCATATTAAAGAAATTGGAACAAATAATGAAATAATTTGTTTTGAATAAATGAGTTTTGTTTACAATAGCCTTGATGATTGTGTTGTGGGCTTTATTGGCTATTGGGCCCAATAACAAGGAAATTCAATTAGAAAATGAATAATTGAATATTTGAGAAAAGAAAAGTGTGGAAACCTCTAGAAGGAAAATCCAAAGAGGGATTTCGTTCCTCTTGGGTTCCTTGGGTTCCAAGGAGTCCAAAGTTGCACAAAAAGTGCAATAAGAAAAGAAAAGATCAATTAAGTATTTCTTTATTAAGAAAGAAATTGAAAGTAATGATAAAATGTGGGAAATAAGTAAAAAGAGGTATAATGGAGTTATACTTGGTAGATTTTCGTATCCCAAGGATTCCTAATGATAAAAGGAATACCAATGAGGAAGATAAAAGAGAAATAAAGAGAAATCCTCAAAAAGAGCTATTTTAATAAGAATAAAACAACATAATGAAGAATAATGCATTTAGATGCATTTAGAAGGATAATGAGTATCCAATAAAAGGAGTTTGAAATAATAGAGTTTCTTGGGATCCAAAGAGTCCCAATGAAGAAAGAGTAAAGAGAAATACCTATAAAAGAAAATAAGAATATAATGTGAATACATTATTAATGGATTATGTGGTATTGCTAAAAAGGAAGTATTTTCCTACTTGAGGAAAATATAATTTCGAAGCCAATGAATTAAAAGGCAAGAATAAAGAGAGTAAGGGAGAGGATTTTCGTATTCCTAAATATCCAAGTAATAAGGAATATCCAAAGTTAAGGAAGACTGAGAAGGTTTCTTCTCCTTGAAGGAATATGATTCCTTTTGAAAAGAGACTTCGTTTCTTGGTGGGCAAGCCACCATAGGGCTTCATTACCCTCCCCTATATAAGGGGTAGATCCAGGGACAATTCCAGAGGAGTTTTACGTAACCCTCTCTTCTTCTACTCCTTCTTCTTCTTCCTTATGTAAAAACCCTAACTACAAGGAGTTGAGAGGCCGAGAACGTCTGAAGGAGTTTGAAGGGATTCCTGACATCCCCTTCACGGTCATATGGTTGCAGAGTCACTAACTCAAGGGAATCCTCGCCCTAGTCATCTGCAACTCGTCTGAAGGGGCTGAGGTTGGCAGACCCAAAGCTCCAGTTCCTAGCTGCCTTGGTCATGGCTGGAGGTGGATCTGAGGATGACAGAGCATGGAAGAGGTCGAGGGACCTCAGAGGACGGGCGCACGACCATGGGAGGGGGATTAGACCCCCTACAAAGCGACCTGGACGGCGGCCAGCCTTAGGGCAGTGAGGGGTTAAAGAAGACGTGGCGTTGGATGAGTTTGCCCTCCACGGGCTGAAGACCAACCTAACTTATCCAAGGGCAGCGTGGTCATTTCAAAATGTCTCCCAAACAAGCCGCAACAACGTTGCATGCAATGGGCTACGTGGCGCCTCCCCATTGGCCCAAAGTAAGTGTTTTTTCATAATTCATAACTAATGATTCGTAGCTCGGATTAGCACGCATAAAATATGAAAGTTGCTTAGAAAAATGAGGGGAATCCATTAAAAATATAATTGAAGCCTGATTCCTCTTGAAATTCGAAAAGTAATGAAAGTTGTTAACTTTAGTGTAATAGTGATTAAGAAACCCTATTTGGATATGATTAATGTGATTAGTAGGGTTTAATTAATGGTTAAAGTTGATATTAACCTGTTAATCATAAAGAGATACATTAAGACCGAAAAATATGAAATTTGCACGTAATTAGTTAATTTAGAGTTTCATGTGCATGAATATACTTTAATGGGCCTTGAAACCCTAATGTTGGAAAATTCGACTCTTAATAGCTTTAATTATTCAAAGTGGTGAATAAAGATGAGATATAATGATTCTGAGCTATTTCGAGCATTAAAGTTTCTAATTGTGGATAAATAACCTTAATATAGAAATTAGGGTTTTTGAATGAATCAAGGTAGAATTAATGATAAATAACGTTCATATGAGTATTAGAGCACAATGAACTACGAATTGATGATAAATGAGCATAATGACTTTGGCATTGGTTAAAGAGGATAAAAATGGTATCTTTAATGAAAAAAAGGCTTAATGGACTTATTTAATGGTGAATTATGTCTTAAATTCGAAACTGAGGATTAGATGCTGAGATAATTAGGGTTTGTGATCAATTGCATTAAATTAGGGTTTAAAATAGTAAAACGGTGAAGGGAAACCCTAATTGCAATGGAAACCCTAAAAGTGGACTAGAAATCCTAGGAAGCGAGCTAGATTTAATAGATCTTGATGACGTGAGTAATAAAAAGGAATTGTAATTGTTTCAAGATTTTATTGAATGCTTGCTTGCCTATTGTTGATTGGATTATTTCTGTCTCACATCAGCTTGATAGGTATGTGGTTACACCTATGAATATCCTGAATTAGTTTCTCGAGGATTTTCGAGGTTTTATCGATGACTTGAATTAAACTGTTGGTTGCATTTAATTCATGCAAATTATAATGTGAATATGACTATCACATAAGTTATGTGCCTACTAGCTCAGATCCTAGTCCCCTCTTAGCCTAATGGGTTGACCTAGTACATGGCTACCAATGGGGTAGGCCCATCAGGTCATTGAATGACTTAGTACATGGCTACCAATGGGGTAGGACCATCAAGTCATCATGAGTCAGGGATTGGGCTACCTTTGGGTAGGGCCATGTGACTCCATAACCCTAGGAATTGGCTACCTGTGTGGTAGGACCATGGGGGTAAGGATCTACCATATGAGAGAGGTAGTATCCATGTCTACTACAGGGATGGTGCAGAGATAGGGGATAAGCAAGGATTGACTAGTATTGATTAAAATGTAATCTTGGATGTTAAATGATATCTGGTTGACTACATTGTTAACATAGTTGCACAATTATTGTTTCCCCCACATACCAGCTTCTTGCTGACTGACATTTTATTTGTCTGCGTTTTAGGTACAAATGAAAAGAACATACAATAAAGTGGCATATGTGGAACTAAATGAGAAATAACGTACACAGGAGGATTAGTTAGATTAGTATCTTCATGGATAGAAGTTTAGAAATCCCATCTTTTAAAAGGTAAGTAAAGTTTTTATTTTATACCAGTTTTCAGTTTAGTTGTAGAATTTCATAATTATTATTGATTATTTGTCGAACCTTTGATCCGAGTTATTAGATAACGACTCTGATCTCTTGGTCTCCCTTAAGTGGGGTTTACCGGGAGACGAGGTCGTTACATGAGCAGTGACCTCATGAACTATACCATGTAATTGGCAAAATTCCAAAAACAAGTTCGAGGTGTATTCTCCTCCCCTATCATACCTTAATCGCTTAAGTACTTCATCGGTTTGAGTTTTGGCTTCTTTCTTATAGATTTGAAATTTATCCAATGCCTCATCTTTACTTCTAAGTAAAAAGACATAATAGTATCTACTTGCATCGTCAATAAAAGTTTTAAAATAACGCTTTTGATCCCTCGTAGCAACACCATTAAATTCATAGATATCTGTATGCACTAAATCCAAAATTTCTGAATTCCTATTCACAGAATGAAAGGGCTTCCTAGGTAAATTAGCTTGTACACAGATTTCACATTTATTGTTGCTAATTTCAGATTTAGGGATAAAATTTGGATTCATCATATGCTTCATTGAGGCAACATTAACATGTCCCAAACGTGAATGCCATACATCGAATGAAACAAGATTCATGCAAACAGAACTATAATCATTCAAATTTAAAACGGAATTTGAAACAGGTTCAAGATGAATCTTAAACAAGTTCTCCACATCACATAAGTACCCCTTGCCAAAAAACAAAGAATCATGAAGGTGTGTAATAATAGCCTTATTACATTTACAGTCTACTCTATAACCTTCCCTAACTAATATGACGCCACTAAGGATATTGCGTCAAATGGTTGGAACATGTCTGACCCTATTAAGAGTCAAAACCTTCCCCGAAGGGAACTTCAAGTCCACCCATCCTTCGCCTTTGACTTCTGCACAGTTGGAATCGCCCAAAGTCACAGACCGACCTCGAGAGGCCTGGTAAGACACAAACAGGGATTTATCAGCACACACGTGTACATTAGCCCCAGTGTCAATTATCCAATAAAGTGGTTCAAAAATAGAAAGGATTTCAGGTTTAATAGACATGTACCCATCATTGAGGTTCAAGGATGTAGTCATCATGTTGACCACAACCTCCTAAGTTGCAGATGCGGTAGCTTTCTTTGCCTTCTTAGTAGGACAATCCTTGTTCCAGTGGCCAACCTGTCCATAAGTCCAACAAGGTTTGTTCTTAAGTTTCTTTTGGATCTTTGCCTTGGGTTTATGTGCATTCTTAGATTTCTTATCTTTGGTGCTTTTCGTAGAAGTAAGATTAACAGTTGGATTTGCATCAGTAGGCACCTTGACCCCTTTCTCCTTTAAGTGTTCTTCTTGTATATTAATATCCATCATTAGTTCATCCATGGTGTGTGTCCCTTTGCGATGCTTCAGAGACATACCAAACGATTCCCAAGTGGAACTTTTCTATGATAGACATAACAACAAACTTCTCAGGCAACACCATCTTGGCATCTAAGAGTTCATGAACTAGGAGTTGTAGATCATGTGTTTGATCAGAAACTGATTTACCCTCAACCATCTGAAACTTAAGAAATTTAGACACGCAATATTTTTCAACACCTTAGTTTTCAGTGCTAAAATTCTTAATTAACAATTCCCATAAAACCTTGGACGTAGTGACTGATGGCTTTGAGTTAGAATCATACAATTTCTTATTTAAACCAAACCGAATCAAACCGCGACACGTTTTATCACCCTTCTTCCAATTAGCAATTATATTTGCATTATCAGGAATTGTTTCATCAGATATAGGTTCAGTTTCAACTAAGTACTGATCATAACCCGCAATATTCATCCAAATTTTCATCCGACTCTGCCAACGGACAAAGTTGGTACCAGTAAAATTTTCAGGCATATTGCTGGTATCAATTTTACATCCCTCCATTGTTAATTAACGACAGAAAGTTGATTTCTTTAAGACTGTTGTTAATATTTGTTATTGTCGTTTATGCAACAACGATAGGTGCAATATAATTAACAATTCAGGCAGATCCAAAATAAGAAACGAAGTTCAAACAAAGTAGGAGAACAGAAAAATAGGAGTTAGATTCGCAAACCAGATCGTTCGTTGAGAAACGAACGTGTTACTTAAAGAAATCAGTGCCCGGCAATCCTCACAGATAGACATCGTTCTCCCAGTCTCGATCCGGCATGAACCTGGAACAGACACGTGGCTCGCAGTTGACGTAGTCTCGTTGCACCACCACCAATGCAGCACAACAACCGCAGGAACCACCGTCTGACAGTTGCGTCTCGGTGAAGGGAAGGAGAAGTCACGCTTCGCACAGGAGAACGACTCAACGAAGCGACTTCGGGACGACAACTCTCGCACTCTGGATTAGGACTCTCAAAACACACGGCGGCAGAAGACTGTTTTCGGTGTGCTTAACCCTAATGACCGGAGGCATATATATAGCCACACACTTCCCTAATCCTATTCTCAGTGAGACGCAAACACTCGGTTGCTCTTGTACACAACACGGAATAATCCGTAAAAGAGAAACACTTTCCAGTTAGGATTAAGAAATCTGAATAGGAAACCAAAGAGGTGAGCATGCCCTCTTCCTAGGACTCCTTTGGACATTAGTGCCCCATGTGATCCTACATATGAGGACCACAAAAGTTCTATGAGTGAGCAATATGAGATAAAACTTCTTTGTCATTTGCACTAGGGACAACACAACATTCTCACATGTACTTGCTGCACTACATTGGGTTTAACACATGCTAAATAAGTGATTACTATAGTAACATCGCTACAGTAACGAGCTGCTACAGTAACTAATAGCTACAATAATCATTTATCTAGCAGTCACTTTTCTCCGCATGGTAACAGTGAAATTTTTTGCATTTATATCCTTATTTCTTCCCAAGTTTGCTTAGTAACACTTGCAAGTTCCATGGTGCTCCCTAATGGTTTTCTGCTGTAGAATTGTCTTGTTTGCCACTGCGCTACTGTCACAGTGTTGATCAGTCAGCACTCTGACTCCCCCTTTTAGTAGCAAGGTGCAAGACACATTTCTGGTCGTCACTAACGATGTCATGATTCTTATTAGTGACCAAAATTACAATGTTATCCTACAATTTTCATGCTAAGCTGCCTAAGCCTGAAATATTGTTAATTATACCTCTGAATTCTGTGTCTGAATTTTGACATTGCAAGTTTTATTCCTAGTTAACCCAACAAGCCATTCATCTAAACTCCAACAACGTCAACCTCGCCCATGTTGTCGCACAGATCTGCACGAGCTACAAGCATACAATGGCAGAGCCATGGGGCGCGATAGGGGCCACGACCACCCCAAATAAAAAATAAAAATGTATATATGCATGTATCTACGTATTTTTAGTTGACCTATCATTATATATATGTTGTATGCTGTTGTCAATCACAACACCTAGCCCGAGTGGCCGGCTTACTGTATTTTCGTAACTCCTGTAGTTATATGCATAGGTCACGCTTTTAGTCTAGAGCAGAAAATGGAGGGAGGTGATCCAGCTGTAAATTAGGTCGGAGAACATGCCAACTTGATGATCATCGACGCATGATGTGTGAGTTTGCAATACCGACAAAATTGCACGACTGAAAAATTCCACCTATTTGCTCTGTCCGCCATGACCAACAGGATTTGAACTACATCTATGCCTAAGTTTATGGCTTACATGTAACTACTACATTTATGAGTACGTGGGCCAAACGACGCCTTACAGTTTTTCTTTTTAATGTTTAGATATAGAATTTGGTTGTTTTTTATGATGACAAAAAAGTATTAACTTGTTTCTTTTATTAAAAATTTATACCATGATAATACATGCAATTCAAATCATCTAGTTAAATTTTTTGATACTAAACATCATATTTTCATTCATACACTATAATATAAATTATAGTCTACTGTCATGATATCTCATTTATAGAGTTATAAGCTGATGATGAAAAACATATTTATCTTATTTAATCATAAATGGAGCTTCTTTAAGAAAGTTATTTAATTGGGTTACAATTGTTCTCATTTACACAATTATCTTTATTTTACAATAATATAAACAATGACATTGTGTAAATATGTATGTACATAGTTAAAACAGTTGTACACCTAAGTATATGTAGCCTATATGTACTTATCTTAATTTAATGTGATTGTAAAATTCTACATAGTAATTTAATCTTATGAATATGATATATACTCCTTTCAATTCTACGTGTATCAAAAAATCAATTCAATCTGACATTTATAGATAACAATGAAAAAGAAAAGATGTATAATTATTAATTAATGGTAAGTCATTGTGATTATAGGAACCATATAGAGTTATATAGCTACATATCATGGAATGCATAAGATATGATCGGGAAGTCGTAAACTCATCTAATCTTGATAATTTTGATTTAATCTATGTGGTTGAATCAGTAAATGAATTTTACATGTGATGTTTTAATAGTCAGTACCTGTAAGTTCCATGCACCGGTCAATATACACCTCCCTCCCCCAACACTCTTCCGTCTCAACCTTCACCCCCTTATGGAAGATGTAACAGTTCCATATAATTTCATATTCTTTATTTTTGTGAAACTAAGCATGGAATTTGACCAATGTGCAGGAGGAAAAGACCCCTTACAATTCTTGACTACCATGTTCAGATAAAACTTCCACCTGTGTGTTCAATCACACCCCCCTATCGGCCACAACCTTATCCAGAGTGCACTTGTCACACATCTGTAAACAACACACACATGCATGCGTGTGTGTACACACACACTCACACACACACACTCTTTCTCACACACAAAGAGATATGTGTGCACGTGGATGCACGTGCGTGCATCATTGTTAAAAGAAAAATAATTATCTATGTTAATGTTTTCACCAAATATTATTTATTTTTTACTTTTTAGATATCATAAAATTATTATGTGAGTGATTACATGTGTCTCTCTAAAAAAGTCATCAAAGAAAATACATAAATTCATACATATATATTTGAGCAAATAAAAACACAAAAAGAAATGTATAAAACTAATCATGCCCCTATTGTATTTTTGAGGCTACTAGTTGAAGTCAACCCCCAAATGATCAAATTGTGGCTCCGCTCCAACAAGTGCATGACATTTTTATCCTTTTTAATTAAAACACAATTTTCCAACCATTTTTTTTTTACTAATATCAATATTTAGCTAGACCCAAGTAGGATTTGTTTGGGATTAGTAAGAGATTTGTATTTTTAGCTACCTAGAGACTCAAGAATATGTGATTTTTCTATTAACATAACACATAAGTTGGGTTTTTGTTGCATTATTGTCTCTCTGGATACTCCCTCCCTATGCACCAAGACTCTCTAAACCATGGTGCATGACTTCAACTTCGTGTCAAATTCACCAAGTGTGGAAGTGGAAGTTTGTGAAAATTTTGAGGAAGTTTTAAGGAAATTTAGATGCAAACTTTGATAAACTCTAATTCCCTTTTTAAAAAAATGATGCAATTTATAGGAACTTCATTGTAAACTTCTAATAATGTTATAATATATCTTATATATTCTAATTTGATACAAAAATATGATTCACAAATTCTAACCCTAGATAGGTTTGATAATACAATGTACCCTAGTTGTAAGGATCAAATATGCAATACAAATATTGAAATATAATTCACCATGTCTCCCTAATATAACATGTCATCCAATAGTTGTTCAACACCTTCTCTAGCAAAGATTGGCAGCCAATAAACATAGGGTTTGATATTAGAATCACCATTGATTTATTATTTTCTTTAAAATCTTATAATAACAACTTGATGCACTAACTTTCACTGATTAGATTAGCTAGATTTGTATAAAGAATTTCCTTGCATTAGTTAATGACGATTGTATTTGGGTAAAATATGTATCTAATCCAACCTTATACACTAAATGGATAAAGTGAATATAATAAATCATTGTTTATGTCAGAAATTGACTTTCAAATGGCTTACTCATTTCTATTTGATTTATATTTCCAAAAAGTATCCTTATATTTTTTCTGTCTCTATCAGGGTAACAAACTCTAGGGAGTGTACATGCATGTCTCATGTCTTCATTTGCACCTCTTTTATAATTACAACCCAATGTTAAAACTGCAAAAAAAAATTAAACAAATCTCCATTAATAGGAACTGATTGGTTTTATATTTATTTGGATACCATGGAAATTCAGTGCATAGGATGAGAAATTGATAAAAGTATAAAATATAATGAAAATTTAATTCTCACATTAGGATAGTTGGGTGGTTTAGTTGAAGGGTAGAAATGAAGCAATTCATGTTTGAACAACAAAAAAAAGTCTTTGATTTATCTCCATTTTGCACATCCTAGAGTTTGTGTGGTAGTGGACAACAAGAAGTTATCCCCTACTCCTTTTCAATAATGGAAATTCTAAAAAATAGAAAAAAAATCATATCAAATCATAGTCATTTAGGGTTACATTTTTATCTGTCAATTCTTTTCTATATAATGGTAGAAATTTCCTTTTTAGCCATTGGTTAGCTTTTTTGTTGATTCCATCCTTAAAGCGGTTATATATGAATATTGTTGGGTGTATGTGGTTTTTGTGTACATAACACTATGTCATTATACATGCAAAATTGACATAGTTTGCATTGAGCTATTGCAATTTCTACATCAATATTTTCATCAACGTATTCAGATTTTATAGATTCTATTTGTGTCTTCCATAAATTCCATTTTTATGGATGCAAAGTAGTGGATATCTTTACTTTAGTTTTAAGCTAATCAAATATTCTTGATATTCCTTATTCGTCCCTTATGTACATCATTTGAATAAGTCCTCTAATCCACCAAAACTAGATAATACAACAACTATAAAGTTAAGAGATTCACTAGAGAAATAGCAAGGCATAACTATGATTACTTCTCAAGATACTTGTATCTAGGTGTGGAGTATGAGACTGGGGAGAAATGGAGAAAGTATCAAGAAAGAAATCAACAAAGATCCTCACTCTAGGAGTTGTGTCTTTGTTTATGATGGATAACATTATGGGATAATGTCTAGGTCAACATGTAAGCCATATCCTGATGTCCTTAATAAGAACAATAAAAACCCATTATCCTAGTTTTAACCATCTAGATGCAAGTTGCAAATAATAGCATAGGCAGCACAAACACATATCTAGATACGAACATGGGCCACAACATTTTTGTAAAATATAGGACATATACACACTTCAGATGAGGAATATTGAATACATATACACACAAATTCACACATTATATGCTTACAGTAATAACAATTCATGTATGTATGTCACTGAATATGTGTCATATAGCTTAATTATCAATAGAAATAGTAGATTCCCATAATATAGGGATGAATTCCCATTATTGAATTAGTCAATCTACTAGATTGTAACATGAATCATGCTTATCATGATATAAATGATATATATTCCTAAAAAAATTATGCATGTTGATTAGATTTCAGCCTTAAATTACTTCGAACACATTCCAGACGTAGAAGTGTTATTTATTTTGAATTTATACTCTGAAAAAACCTATTGCAACAATTCTTGTTGATCTGGCGTGTCTAGGATGTGTCTTTGTTGTATTCGAGATGCAAAACAAGACCAAAAGGGATTGAACATGATGTATCCATGTTCAAAATGTTTTAAGGCATGTCCAAGTCATGTATGTGTCCAAACTGTGATTGACAAGAACACGGGGACTAGATAGAAGTGGTTGCGCTTCTTAGGTAATAACACTTACTTCTTGGGTTTTCTTCTCTATTGCACTTCTCCTCTCACTGAGAATGTATTAGGTTAATACAACAATTGTTTTTGCTACATGAGCTTCTTAAAGAGGCATTGGTGATGAGTAGGGCATTTGGGTGGTAGATAATAGTCAGAGTATCACCTTATGAATGAAAATAGTTATGTTATATATAGGTCCATGTCAAGTATGAGATTGTTAAACAATGTTATGATTTCATAGTTATATGTTAGGTATAGGCTACATGGTTGGTCTTCATATATTAACTATTACTACTTTGTGTATCTTCAACTTATGCTACTTTTCCAATTTGTACCCTTTTATTTTGATTGTAGATTTAATTAATGATCTACTTTATACATATTCATCTTGTTATATGCATCTTGTCACTTGGTAGAATATCCATGGTTTAATGTGAGATGAAGAAAAAGTTAAGTGTGAGCTCAAGACTACATGACCAATGGCTTCAAGGATATTGAGGATATATTCAAGACTAATAGTTGTGACCTCTGCATGGGATCATTTAGTCTTGTGTCATTCGTGTGGCACGAGATATTGTCATTAGAGGTTGGGTAGCATAATTGGTCCTACTCTACGTTCTAATAATGATAGTTCCCTTTTTTAGGATGAACTTGAAATACTACTCATTTTTAATTCTATTAAGGATTTTATGTTACATGGCTATATTCTTCATATCTAAAGATGTGAGGACATTCATTTCATGCTCAAGTTTTCTCTTCATGTTTCTCAACCAAAATTAAAATTCACTAGTAGTGAAGAAATGGATTTTCATTAATATTTACTCTACCCTAATCTATATCTAAAAATTAGGAAATCATAATCTAATAAAATCACAAATTTTCTTGATAAAAATTACTTAGTTATATTGCATAAGTTAGGAGCCTTCATTTCTAGAGCGACCAACCTCAAAAAAGGAGGTAGTCAATCATAAACTATAAACTATAGCAAGTAAAGAACCACTAAAGAGCCCACAGGTGTAGAGGACCACACCCCTAATGGAAGGTATGATTTTCAAACCAAATGAAAAAACCTCTTTAAAGGACCTCTAAATTGGTTGGCACTGATCTGGTGAGCTGGAGGACCTATATGAAGAAGACAGTCCCCTATAGGTTTTGTCTCGGTGCAAGTCTTATGCAATTTTTCTTGCGTTAAGAAAAAAATTCAATCACTAAAGTAGAAAATTTAAACAAAGAAAGGTATTTCCAATTAATCTGGTACAAAGTAATCCATTGGCTATCCCTAATGCATGTAGATGAAGGAGTTTGTGGTGAGATGATGTTTCTCCCACAAATATATATTTATATAAGAGAAAATATATAAGTAACAAGTTTAGAAGAAGAAAGATCATGTATAGGAAAATTCCTCCAACATGTCTTCACTTTGGGAGAAGATCAACTTGCTTTCTTTTTTCTTCATCTTTTTCCTCTCCTTGCTCATTGACCTCTTCCTTCTTCTCCCTTTTCTTCTTAGTCTATGGGAGGGAAAGGCTGCTCTTGAGAGCTTAAATATGTAAGAAAATGTTCTAGACAGAATAGAATTGGTTCTCACCCGCAAACATGATTTTTATTAATATTGTGTCTAGAAATTGAGCTACAAGACGTAGAGGCGCACAAGAAAGCAAATAGGAAAGGGGGATCGATTCTATCTCGAGGGTGACATGATGTGTTATTATACACCAAAAGTAAGTTTTTTTTTTAAATAACTAATAGACATGTTTCATGGGACTGACACACTTTTGCAGTTATAGGGTTGACACAATGTGTCCAATGATTGAGAAGGTATGTCTCATCCTTAGTTGCAGTTGTAGAATATATCTCGAGAGTTGATAGCATGTGACATGATGTTTCACTTGTTTCTAGAGTGTTTGCTGGAGGAAATGTGTAAGAGATATGCTATATAACACCAATACGAGACCAGAAACCAAACCCGTTTTGGATTCTAGCACACAGCCCCACATGCACTTACTGTCATCTGTAGTAGCACACTGACCAAGGAGTTGTTGCTTTTTCAAACTAGTGGGACCATGTGCAAGAGTGGGAGAGAGATTGTGGATTCAAATAAAGAGAAATAAGAGGAGAGATGAATGGAAGGAAAGATACAAAGTAGGAGAGAGAAATTTATTTTTATTGTAACTTTCAATCTGCAAATATTTTTGACAAAATAAAAAATATTAGATTCGTTACAAAAAGTAGGTTCTAACAAGATTATTTTTTATAACAACTTTCAAACCGCAATGTATTTTTTTTATTTTTCTAATAACTTTCAAGTGATAATGTATTTATTTACGAAGTAAAACTATTAGATTCCTCAAATTTTTTTAGAGAGTAAATACGATGAATAGGAGGGAAGTAGTATTTTCTATCTCTAATCAATTTTTTTGTTATCTCTAGTCAATTTTTTTATTATTTCTACTCAAAATTTTTTATCTCTAGCTAATTTTTTTTATCCCTAGTCAAATTTTTTGTTATCCGGGTTGTATCTTTTTTTTTAATTCGTTGTTATTTCTAGTCAAAATTTTTGTTATTTTTCATCTAATTTGTTGTTATCTTCAGGTCGATTTGTTGATGTCTATGGGTTAGCTTTTTGTTTTTTAGAGTGAAAATACGATGAATAGGAGGGAAGTAGTGTAATTATTTTTTTTAAATTTGTTGTTATCTTTGTTTCAATTTGTTGTTAGCTCTAGCTAAGGTTTTTTTATCTCTCATATAATTTGTTGTATTTATAAAAATAGAACATAAAAAGAATAGGAGGGAAGTAGTGTCATGATTTTTTTAAATATAATATGCAATATAAAATAAGAGAGATGAGGGAAGTATTGTTATTGGTAGTCCAATTTGTTGTTATATCATTTCCGATCAAATATCTGATTTTATAAGAGAGAGAAAATATGACAAATTGGAGAGAAAATACGACATTGGTCTTCTTGGAGTGTATTATTTTTTTATCTCTTTATTAGTTTCTTATTATTTTCCATCCAGTGTTTTGTTCTCTAGTCAATTTTTTTGTAATCTCTAGTCAAAATTTTTGTTATCCAAGTAGTAATTTTTTTTAAAAAATAGTTTTCATATCTAGTCAAAATTTTGTTATCTCTAGTCAATTTTTTATTATCTATAGATAATTTTTTATTACCCCTAGTAAAAAAATTTGTCATCCAAGTAGTATAATTTTTTTAAATCAGTTGTTATTTCTAGTCAATTTTTTTTGTTATATCCGATCTAGTTTTTTGTTATCTCTAGTCTAATTTTTTGTTATCTCTAGTCAAATTTTTTATCATTCAAATAGTATTTTTTTTCAAATTAGTTTTTATCTGTAGTCAATTTTTTTATCTCCAATCTAAATTGTTGTTATCTTTGGTGCAATTTTTTGTTTGTGAAAGAGAGAAGATACAATGAATAGGAGGGAAGCTAATGCTCCTTTTAGAATAACAAGAGAGAGAAAATATAATGAATAGTGTTTTTTTATTTTTTGATAACTCTAACAATTTTCTTATTATCCCTAACCATTTTTTGTTATCTCTAGTTATTTTTTATCATCCAAGTAATATATTTTATTTTTTCAATTAATTATGATCACTAGAGAAGTTTTTTTTATCCTTAGCAAATTTTCTTATTATCCCTAGCAAATTTTTTATTATCTCTAGTCAATATATTTGTTGTCCAAGTAGTATATATATAATTTTTTAAAATTAGTTGTTATCTCTAGAGAAGTTTTTTGTTATCCCTCACAAATTTTCTACTTATCCCTAGCAAATATTTTCTTATCTCTAGTTAAACTTTTTATTATTCAAGTAATATAATTGTTTGTTATCTCTAGTTAAACTTGTTGTTATTCAAGTAATATAATTTCTTGTTATCTCTAGTCTAATTTGTTGTTATCTCTAATCTAGTTCTTTGTTATCTCTAGAACAAAGATACAATAATTTATTATCTCTAGTCCAATTTATTATTATCTCTAGTCTAATTATTTTTAAATTTACCATAGTTGGTTTTGTTAGAACATATTTTTTATAAAGATAATAACTTTTTTATTTCATCAAAAAGTTCATCATGGATTAAAATTTATAAACAAAATCAATTTTTCTCTCATCCAAATTAATGACACTACTTCACTCCTTTCTTCATATTTTTCTCTTTTAAAAAATAAAATACTAAACCAACGATAATAACACAATGTACTTAGGACCACAAACACTAGACCATAGATAACAAATTAATGACACAACTTCCCTCAAATTATTTGTATATTCTCTATCTTATGAAAACAAAATATTGAGCCTGAGATAACAACACAATATAGAAAAAATAACCAATTGATAAAAACACACTGAAATGAGGAGAGATTAATTTAATGCTCAATTTAGAATAACAATACTAATTGTTATATTATTTATAAAAAATATTGTATTTTTTAAATTTACTGTAATTTGTCTTTGTGGAATATATTTTTTGTAAAGAATCTAACCTTTTCTATTTCATCAAATAATTCACCACTGATTGAAATTTATACATAAAATAGAATTCTCCCTCATCCTGATTAATGACACTACTACACTCCTCTTCCTCATATTTATTCTTTAAATTATTTTAAACTGATGATAATAACACAATAGACTAGGGACAAAAAAACTAGATCATAGATAACATATTAATGACACAACTTTTCTCAAAATATAAGTATTTTCTCTATCTTATAAGAATAAAATATTGGACCCGAGATAAAAACATAATATAGAAAAGATAACAACTCACTAACAACATTAAGAAATAAGGAGAGAGAAAATAACAACTCACTAACAACAATAACAAACCATCAGATAAAGATAACAATTTGATTAAAGAAACAAGCTAATCATAACACTTCTCTCATCTTCCTTATCTTTAGATTACATGTTATATTTTTCAAAAATATGTCGATATTAATCTTATTAGTATACATTTTTCATAAGGTGTCTAATGGTTTTTATTTCGGTATAAAATACAGAACGATTTAAAAGTTATTAGCAAAATAAATATATCTCTCTTGATTTAAAAAATAAGTTAATGACATTACTTCTCTCATCTCTCTTATTTTAGACTACATGTTATAATTTTCAAAAATATTTCTATATTAGTCTTATTGGAATGCATTTTTCATAAGGAGTCTAACAATTTTTATTTCGTTAAAAAATACATAGTGGTTTGAAAGTAATTAGTTAAATAAACATATCTCTCTTGATTTTTTTCTCTCCTTACAGCCACTCTCGCTAGTCCTCTCTCTCTCTCATTGGAGCCACTCTCTCTCTAGTCCTCTCTCTCTCTCTGTAGCGAGTAACCCATCCCGTCGTTAGCCCACAACAGATCTATCTCGTCGTCAGCACACGATAGACCTATATTGTCGTCAGCCAAGAACAGCGTGCCATAGGTCACTAGGGTCCAAAACTGGTCTCGTTTCTGGTCTAACTTGGGGACTATGTATCATTTTTCAATGTGAAAGCCCTAACCGATAACACATAATCTCACTTGTGTGAAACATCATGTCACCAAATAGACGTGTAATGTCAATTTAGATTATGCATAGTGTTGGGATATTAATGTAGGATGCGTTGTGTCTCTGCAGCGACACACCATGTCCTTCTAAAAGTGAGCCTTTTTATTCATTTCCTCAAATTTATCAAACCCAACTTGGACACAATCATGTCTCTTGATGCCACTATGATATGGAATGCTTTATACTTGCAGAAAAGCATAATACAAGTTTGACTTTTTATAAATACTTGTATTAGATGAAAATCACATAAATATGACCCAAAAATTATAAGTGAAGTGCTTTGATAAATATAGAACATATTATAAGTCTACTTATTGAACATTTCATTAAAAAATGTAAAAACATAATAGAAATCCACTTATCACACACATACACTTAGAATGATCATTTTTCATCAAGAAAAATCACTAATAAGAAAAGTCAAAAGGCAGGAGACATATCATCAATTTTTCAGTTCATGCATCATATGATTTACTTTGTAAAAACTATTAAGAAGAGTAGTAGTTGATGCTTTGAATACCAATATCACAACAACCAATGTAATACTAGATTTTTCAATGATATCAATACAATCAGTAGAGTTTTTTTTTGAAAGGGGGCAATCAGTAGAGTTAAACATGCAGTTTCTATACGTTATTTGATTTTAGAAAACTTAAACAATGAATCACTTCTTAATTTCAAAATACACATAACCTAAGAGATCATATTTTTTCTAGGTGTAAGGACAACTGGATACTCATGGAGGGTTATTAAGACATACATTTTCATGTAGTATATTAAATCTTCTTGAAGGCATGGACCCAAATTCTCATGAAACTCTTTCAAGGGATCTATATGGGTGGCTTAACCTAGGGCTGTCAATGGGGAGGGTATGGGGAGGGTAAGGTCTTACCCTTACCCTTACCCTCTTTGGGTAGCGGGTAAGGGTAAGGGTAATTATCCTTCTCAGAAATCCCCTTACCCTCCCCTTACCCTTACCCTCTTCTCCACAGGGTAAACGAGGAGGGTAAAGGGTAAGCGGGTAATTTTGACAAAAAATAATTTTATACACATTGTGTGTTGATTTTTAATAATTTTATAACTAATTTATTGATAACAACATATAAAACATTATATCCAATTCAAAATCATATGTTTCTCCGTGTAAAGTTAAGTCAATTCACACATTAACAATTTTGTATGCATAATTTTTTTTCCTTTGCACAAGTATGCATAACAATAAGTGTTTCACCAACACCTCATTTTCTGCAAGATATATATGTTTTTCTCTCAACAAGAAAGTATTACAAGCACAACACCAAGTCATTTTCCAATGATAGAATAAAGTATTAGGGTTAAACATTTACATACAAACCCCTTTAGAATATTTATATTTGTGTAACCTTTATATCATGTGCGGGTAAAAGGGTAAAAATGGTATGGATAATGTCTATACCTTACCCTCCCCTTATAATATAGCGGGGAAACGGGGAATGGGTAGACGGATAAAGGGTAATAAAAATCTTTACCCTTACCCTTACCCTTACCCTCCAGGGTATGGGTAAGGATAAACGGATAATACCCTCCCGATTGACAGCCCTAGCTTAACCTCTTATGATTAATAAAAAGGTTCATTATTTGCAATTTCTATGGGATACAATCTAACATTCAAGACCTAAATTTTAAGAATGATGTAACGTAAATGTCTATCTTAATTATGTTCAAGCACACTTAAACTTTCTCCACATGCTAACAACTAATCAATTAAACAATCAATTGACAATTCTTCATTTTTTTTAAATACATTTGTTCAAGCTATTGAAAAAGGGTATGAATTCTACATTTTTATTCCCATTTTATAACAGTGTTGTAGTATATCAAGAGATGAATCAATGCAGTTTGACTTGGCAATATGAAGCATGATGACTACTCATGGAAAGAACAAAAGATCTTTTTAGTGCATGTTCCATATCTATTTCAGTAATAAAATTATTATTGTTTCTCATAAGTATGAAGAAGAACATCTTGTAAAGAGAACAAAATAGCACTTCCAAAACAAATATGGCATAATAAATTCATTTAAATTAAGAATGAAAATTTCAAAGAACATGAGTAAAAATAGAAATGTGAAAAAAAGACATATTTTTACAAGACAAACCAACATAATGATAAAAAAAGAAGACAACCTAACTACATGCATGATCTTTGTTCATTTTCTTTTTCTTTTATTAAAGGAATAAGAGAAATATGACTAACACATTTTTTCATCAACCGGAGGGCGGCGGTTATGACAGTTTGTAGCTACAACCCATCTGAATTGTGTGCATGATAAGATATGAATATATGCCTTTGCTATCTTAAATCATTCAAATGTTCCTTTATGAACTCCTAAATTCTTTATACAAGAATCGAACATATTAGTATTTCAAACATTCTCTCACCAAATATTGTCATGCCAAAATGATGTAAAGGTACATTAGCAAGAAGGAACACAAACTAAATTAACAATAAAAGAACACAAATATTTACATATAATCATCCACCATAATCGAGGAAAATAAAAAACCTCTAAATAGCCAATAACGTCAAAAATTAAAGCGTACAAAATGTGAGATGAATTGAGCATCTCTAGACCAGCACCTTGTCATCCACGATAGCATTATCACAAATAACATATGCTTAGGTCGAATCCATAGGGAATAATGAGATTTTCGAATTATTCTCAATTATACTAGAAGTTAAAGTATAGTTCTTTCGATTGGTAGTTGGTGATTTACTTTGTCTACAAACAATAAAAATAAAATTACAGAGCCAAGTTCCTTGATGACAGTGAGAGATTCTGGAGAAAAATAGATTTGAAACACCAAAAAGATCAGTTGAAGTACATTTCAATCCTTAAACATCTAGAAACTTTATAATCTAAGAACTTGCTATATCATAAATTATAAATCCATCCTTCATGTTTCTCAATCAAAAGAACAATGGGGTAAAAGAGAATAACTAAATTTTGAAAACAAAATTATTGTAGCATGGTCATATTTTGTAATTTGGAAATTGTAATCTAATTCATTTTATATTCTCATGTTACATGTTACTAAGAAAACTAAGAAAGATAAAGAATAGGATGAGGAGTGATCAATATCAAGAAAAGATAGTAGATCATGAATTGGAAAAGTAGCAAGTAAAGAACCATATTAGATAATCTAAGCATAAAAGGGATTTCAAGTGACGTGATACAAAGTAATCCATTATATACCTCAAATATTTGAAGATGAAGAATGAATAACCGTGATATGATGTGTCTCCCATAAATATGCAATGAATACAAGATAAACTGGAGAAAAAATAAGTATAGAAGGATAAAAGATCATGTATAGGAGAAATTCCTTCAATACGTTATCATTCTGGAAGTTGATGCACTTGTTTATTCTTCCTCTTCTTACTCTCCATTGTCGTTCCCATTGTCTTCTTATCCTAACAATATCTTCTTACTCTACCAAAGGGGAAGGCCACTCTTTAGAGTCCAAATGATCAAGGAATGATTTCTAGCTGGAACAAAATATATTTCATCTATATCGATACTTGCTTCTATTTTTATTTTGACTAGAAATTGAGTGATATTATGTGTCTTGAGGGTGTCACAACATATGTATTGTGTGTTAAAAGCAAGCTTTTGGAAAACAACTAGTTTGATAGTTAGATTTATGTAGTTACAAGAATTTACACACAATGCTCAATGATTTATAGGCTTTTCATCTTTATTTTATTCTATAGAAATATATCTCGGGAGTTGCTGACATGTGACATAGTGTGTAGCTTGGGCAATACATCTTGTCACATCGATGCAATGATTTATTGTGCATGAAAATTCCCTACAGATACAACACTTAGGTTTTACCTCAACCTAGTGTACACTAATCCCACCCACAAGACAATAGATCTTATTATCGTATAGTATTAGAATCAAACTAAAAAAACATATTTAAGAAGTAATCTGATCAATGTAACCACACAAGAACTAGTATTTAGCATAGAAGTTGGATTGATTGTTATAACTAAGTTGCAACTAACAAAAAGTTTGAATTAAAGTATAGATTTATCAATGGATGAAAATACTAGGGTGAATGGGTTTCACTACTTCTACCTATTATTCACTCTCTTGCTGCATCAGAAATAGAATGAACATACATATGTTGGGACTAGATAAATCCTCCTTTTGACATTAGGATTAAATTCAAAATAATATTATTCTAAGATCTTTATTGCATTATCTAGAGATCATTTACATATCACCTTATAAAACACATATATGAAGTTCTCAATAAGAATTTAACATGAAACAATTGATATACTAGATCATAGGTTCAAAATTCTCTACATCCAAGATCTGCAAAATATGCAAAACATGCGGCCAAACTAGATTTACAAGCATAAAATGTCTGATTCAAAATATATATCGATTCATAGAAGAGTATTTGAAGTAATAAGAATGAGAAATGAGTAGAAGGTCTACACCTCACACCCTTGTGATAGGACTACTCACTCATGGAAGCAATAAAAAGTACAATAGTAAAAAAGAGAGAAATCCATCATCATTGTAGAATATGGAATCACAAACAAGGTGTGCAGAAACATTTTTTTTTACTTGAAGACAGAGGCTCCAAGAAAGCAATAAGAGTACTCTTTGAAGTTTGTTAGAGGCGAACTGGGAGTCATTGCTCTCATTCCTATATATGAGAGTGGAACAAGTGGATGATGATGGTGAATGGAAGGTTTTGTTAGTGGATGTCTATTTTGAGATCAAGACCTCAGATCCTTGGTGAAGATAGAAGTTGTGTTGGTTGATGATCTTCAACCAATGGAAATCTCTAAAGAAGTTGAGGATGGATGCTTGAAATTGGATTTGTCATCTTGGCAACGTCAAGGTAGAATTATTTTTGCAGAGGCTATGGTCTTGTGTTTATATATGTATACTAAGATTTTGCTCCCTCCTAGACATCTATATTTAAGTCACATACTATCAAGAAGGTCAAGGGGTGATTGCAAGAGGAAGATAAGGGGTTGCAAAGAACCTAAAAGTATGTGAGTTTTGTCAGTTGAGGAAGATTCTGTCATGTCATCAATAGGTGAAGATGCATAAATTCTATCGGTTGGTGTAACGTCCCAAGATTTGAGGCCTTGAATAAAACGATCATAAAAGGAATGATTGAACTACCCATATCACCAAGGTGCACCTCCTTTTTTGGGAGCCCATCACTAAAAAACTCCATACTTAAGTGTGCTCAGCTTGGAGTAGTACTAGGATGGGTGACCAGTCGGGAAGTTGATCATGGCTTGCGCGTGAGTGAAGAAAAGTGAGGAAAAAGCGTATAGTTAAGGCTAGTGGTGATCTGTGGGGCCAGTCGTCATTCTTGAAACTCTACTAGAGTCCTGGGTAGTGGCCCGGGCATTACAAATGGTATTAGAGCCATAACCCCTCTAGTAGGTGGGGCATGCATGGGCATGTGGCATGCCAGTCTTGCGTCGTACGGTCCAGGCATGTAGGAAAGTGTTGTCCATGGTTGACGTAGCCACCCTTGGACTGGTATTTTGTGATCGAGAGCTGGGTGTCTGTGGGCCACTATGGGTCTGCACTGAAATGGGGTCAGATTATTAGGCCATATAGTTGAGCCTTGACGAGGACGTCAAGAGTCTAAGTGGGGGAGATTGTAACGTCCCATGATTTGAGCCCTTGAATAAAATGATCTTAAAAGGAATGGTTGGACTACCCATATCACCAAGTTACACCTCCTTTTCTGGGAGCCAATCACTAAAGAACTCCATAGTTAAGTGTGCTTATCTTGGAGTAGTACTAGGATGGGTGACCAGTCGGGAAGTTAAAACACTTTCTCATCACTATCCCCAATATCAAGCATGACCAAGAGTGTAAAGAGTGGGTCTCGAAAGGGGATCCACTCAAATGATATAATACAAGAGCCAATAATAATAAAGTAGCGGAATCAAAACTATTACATAGTAACTTCATGATTCATTTATACAATTATTCCTCACCATAATAGGTGATTTTAGAAATACTTGAACTAAGCATAACGAAGCCTAGTAGAAGAGGGTAACCCAGCCATTCCAAGCTATCCTTAAGTTCATGACACGTTAGCAACCTTTTTGAGCTCTTGTCTTCTAATGTACCTAAACCTGGGTGGAAGGGGACATCACCCAAAACATAGGAAACAACAAAGAGGTCAGCAAAGGCTGAGTATGTACATATATAAAACACTTTGGGCATTATATAGGGTTAAAAGTGCAAAATGAAAGATGTTCCCATAAGAAAAGGGGGCTATTTGCAATTAGGAATGTTCACGAGAAAAGTAACAAAAGAAATGAGGCATATTAAATTTTAGATTACAATCATTATAATAAAAGAGTGTCTTTCCATAACAATCATCCACAATTTCATATTAAAACAACCAAAATTTTGCATGCATAACAATGTAGACTAAATATACCTAAAACAAGGCCATAACACCATAGGATCATGGCCTAAAAATAAATAGGGGTGGAAACGCACACCCCGGGCGGAATACGCACGCCCTATATAAGTATGTTGTACATAAGTACCACTATTCTAGATAATCTAGTCAAACACGCATCATGCTATAATAGAGTGGCAAGACTATCATTTTAGTTAATATCAACCAAAAGGCAACAAGGAAGGAGGGGCCTAAAGACCCATAATCATGTCAAATTAATAATCACAGCAGTAAAAGAGATTCATATCTAGAATTATAACTGTCCAAGAATGATAGATTTCCAAGAGAAATAACAGTTCAAGAGATGCCTCATTAAAATGTATATGGATTTAGTCAAATAATGCCTAAAATGAAATAGAGGATGTACATACCTTATGACCAATTCTAGATATTCAATAACACCTCCTAAGTTCAGGGTTAGGGTTGTCTCAACCTAGTCACAATATATGTGCATTCAATTAATATAATATGCATTAAATCTTTTTCTTAGAAATTGACCCTACAGTAGGTTGCAAATCTGGGAGTGAAACATGTCCCAATAGATTAAGCACATTTTTCTGATTTCAAAAACATATTTATTTATATTTTTCTGCTGAACCAATAATTAGTTATGATTTTTATAAGTTAAAATCATTTACTGCTTAAAAAGGAAAACTTGAATGTTGATTGACCAAAATACCCTCGAATGAACATCAGATACTAAACGGGGAATTACCCAGTACCTTAGTAATACACTTTCACAATATTTGTAGTCAAAGATGAGTCAAACATGAGAAAAGGACATAAATGCCCATGGTCAGGCGTGACACCAATAGTCTGCCCCATGGCCGAGACTGGGCTTTCAACTCAAGGATTGACTTCCCATCTCTCGTGCCATGGGCGATGTCCAGGACCTCAGTTCTGACTCTACTACAAGGGATCGGTACCGGGCGTACTACCTTGAGTCTGCGGGATGGTGACTGAACAAGGA
This sequence comes from Alisma plantago-aquatica, assembly GCA_963693085.1. Taxonomy (NCBI): domain Eukaryota; kingdom Viridiplantae; phylum Streptophyta; class Magnoliopsida; order Alismatales; family Alismataceae; genus Alisma; species Alisma plantago-aquatica. Next base: position 422,298,739 of record OY856414.1, on the reverse strand, counting down.
AGACCAATGCTCCAAGTCTGTGGACATCATGAGCAGATGGTCATCCCTTTGGTGAAGGCCAGAAAGATGGTTGTTCAACAAACTAAGGGAGGACCTGGTACAGACCGTGGCAAGGAAAACATAGAGAGAACAATTCTGACGCTTAGTCGGATCCCACCTCACAGAGAGTTTCACGATGAGACAGGCTGCGGGAATCCGGAGACCAGAGACACCCGAGAGACTTGAGAAACCAAGGAGAACAGTCGCTGATCGTAGAACCGGGCGAGGCATAGGTTGGGACGGATATGGGCTTTCTGAACCCTCGCGAGTCCCTCATCATGACCATCACCTTCGAGGCATGCTCGTGAGGCACCCTGGAGTCCAAGAACAGGTCGTGGGTCATGAAGACCTCTTCCCGCGGTGGCCCAAAATAGAGGATGACGGCTGCATTTTTCGACCAAGCAAACGGAAGCATCTCACGAGAAACCGGAGACACGGAATGGAAGATGGGGTATCCTAGATGGTTACCTCACGGACGATTGGACTGAGTCTGTGTGAACAGCTTCAGCAATCCTCCATTCTCCACAGAAGAAAATCATGCTAACAGTAGAGGATCTAGGTTCAGGAGGAGAAATTGAGGACGGAGGAGACCTTGTGTGGTTCTGTCGGTGTCAAAGAACCCAAAATACGATGATGGTACCTACTGATCATTGACCTGTGAGGTCACAACTATGAGGGAGTGGCTGGTGATAATGGGGCTTTTATACCTAGAGCTCGATAGGTAGGGAGTTAGGGATCATTGGGACCGGCCTGGCATGGCGGATCGAAGGGAGAAGAAATCATGAGAAGTCATTGGTTGTGGCGAGAGATCGGCGACCAGGGACATAGGGGCGTTGAACCAATCATGCGACAGGGAAATCAAGGGAAGGGGACGATAGAGTCCACCTCCCGATTACCCGACCTGGAGTAGTCCGCATAACTCACAAGCAGCTAATGAAATTGGGACTTATTCCTAAGTCAATGTGACAATGATTTAAACCATCCTAACTTATATCTTCACTGCTAAACCACTATTATGGGTGCATATGATATCCGATTAAGCTCAAAACTGGTGGGTTACCTAATTAGGGTATGAGAAACACAAATTGGGACTTAGATTTAAAATTTGAGATTGTTTACGAATCCATTAAGCCCTAATACTTTGGTCCCTTAATTAGGGTTATTAGTTTAACCTAATAGCAAAATAGGGTGAATCCTTCTTACATCATTTCCACATTCCTCACTCTAATATATCACTTTTATTCTAGGATATTAAGTAATGGTTGAGGCTATAGTTTAATATTAGTATCCACCATTTCTCATCCTTTAAGTATTAGGGTTATCTCATTCAAAGATTTCATGATCATGTGATTCAAAAGAGTCAATTATGGTTATAAGATCCTAATATGGTTTGATCTATGTTATAACAACGAAATATAGACATTGAAAGGTAGCCAAGTAAAGAAAAGGGACAAGGGATTCTGGATATCCATCTAATCAATTAGGGGCCTAGAAGAATGGGAAATTAGCCTATGTGTCTAGAATCGAGTATGTTACAACACTCCACCCCTTAAAGAGGATTTCGTCCCTGAAATCTATCCAGTTGTGGTATCGTATACTAAGTTATACTTTTAACCAAGTCATAAATTTGTAGTGTACCTAATGTAGGGGGTCAAAACATACCATTCATGTCACACTTATGGTCCACTCTCAAGGTGAAGCTATATGTCTCCATGTGTCATGCATCCATTAATATGATTATGGGAGATGTTTGTCTAGAAAAGTTACAACAAGACCTAGGATTATGTCAACCAATTTGTATCCATTAGGGTTACCTACAATGTTATCATAGTTTTGCCATTCTTTGATCGTGATCCATATAACTTCCTTTGTTATCATCATCATCCTAAAATAACAACATCATCATCATCATCTACTCACCATCATCATAATAATCAATATCACTGACATCATCACCTACTCCTCCTCATCATCATCTACATCATCAACAATAACATCGTCATCCTCATCATGCTCATCATCATCATCATCAACAATGACATCATCATCACCAACTATTATTTTAAATTGAAATATTTATAGATTTATCAAGGGGGGTGAATTATGGTGTGTCACATAACAAAGACAACACATATAGGCACATTAGGGTTGGGGTGTAAGTTTAGGGTTTTGTTTTCAATAGACTTTTTCATTCATAATTTAGCACTATAGTGTGTTGTATGCAACTTATTGAATTTCTCATTCATGAACTAACTTTACACATTACATTAGACATGTTTTGATTACTGTGTAGTCAAACCCCTATCACTTCTATTTATCATGGTCAAATGGAAATGTTCAAAAATTCCATCATACTTAGTATGTCCACCCTAGCCTATAATGTATAGTCATCCCTACGATTGAATTATTAGTGATTTGGGATATAGGATATTAATTTGACCTTTAGTGAAATTTTACTTTTTCCCCTATCTGGCTTAAATACTCCCTTTAAGGATAACTCAAGACAAAGTTTTAAGATCCATTTTAATCATCAAAGTAACATGTAGGACGATATGATTAGCAAGGCTCCTCTGGAGTTCCCAGTTTGGTAGCTCCTACATATGTTTGACATTATTACTAGGAGTTATCCACGTTTTACTTATTGTAGCTATTGTTAACCCCGATTATGCTTATTAACTAGATTGTACGGGAACTCCACCCCTTAAAAGGCTTAAACTATAACTTAGGGCATAGCCTAGAGGGGAAAAAGGGTGGATCCACTAGGTCTGATGTATATATTTGAAACTAACTATGTCAGTCTTAGGCCTAGGGTATTAGGGTTGAACATGTCAACTAAGGGTACTTCACTAAAGAGCTTCTCTACTACTCACCTTACTTGTGGTGGTTACTTGGTTCTAAAAATCATCGATGAGATCATAAAAAGAGAAATAAATCTTTTGTACATATAATTTAATAATGAAAATAAGTTTTAGCGATAAAAGACTGACGATAAAGATGCAAAGTTGGCGCCAAAATTGATCTGAGAATCAAGTCAGACACCTACCACAACCTGACACACACATTACTTTCCTATAACCACTTCCTTCTACAAAGAGGTCTGACCCTCCTATCACTTAAAAGGGTCATGTGATAATTATCTAATGTGCAAGCAATGAGAGAGAGAAGGGAGTATATTGCTCATAGCCAACAAATAGTCAAAACCCACCCAAGCATGACATCCACCATTTCCTATGTCATTCTTAATCATAATACCCACTATCTCATCCCGTGTCCTAATCGAAACATGAGATTACCCAACATGATAGGAAATGATATAGGGTTTTCTCCACTGTAGTTCCTTTACATGATAAGGTAACCTATATAGTCCAGATACCCATCTCAATCACTAGGTAAACCAAGTACTCTGAGAGAGGTGATAATTTAAGTATGCCTACTATAACATTTAGCTCAATCAATCAATTCCAATACACAAGAATAACAATACCAATGAGGGTGGAATTTAGCCCTTGAGGGGATGGCATCAGGGCATAGCTATCCTAATATACTCACATTGAGGGCAAGGCGTGCTATAAACAAAGTTGATCTAGTTTAGGATAACACTTAACATCAAAGGAATCTTAATCCTAATATTAATTTAGGATTTTGTATTTTGCGTTCATGCATGCTTAGTAACCAAGTGAATGTATGCTAGGCATGCTAGATCAACGTCACATAAAAGGGGTCACATGTGATAACTAGGGTTACACCTAGCTTTGAATGTCCAAGTCAACCTACACATAATGTAGTCTAGATAGCCTCCCTTAAATCAGGGGATATATCACTAGAAAAGCCAATTCTAGTGTAGTTTCATTGCAGCCCCACAGAGAGGGTAGGGTAGTCTTGGTTTGTCCCATACTATGCTTACACAACTGATGTGTTGTAAGAAGAGGTATTGGCCAATTTTAGAAGGGATTGAAATACTAATTGGTAAACCACTATAATGAAAAAGGACTGACAATAACCTCTAAAAGGTCGTCTAAGCACCTAATTAAGGAACAATGTAGGATAACTTGAAATAGTTAAGTTACTGACTGCTTTTGGCTCTGATACCATTTTGTAAAGAGTGGGTCCCGAAAGGGGATCCACTCAAATGATATAATACAAGAGCCAATAATAATAAAGCAGCGGAATCAAAACTATTACATAGCCACTTCATGATTCATTTATACAATTGTTCCTCACCATAATAGGTGATTTTACAAATACTTGAACTAAGCATAACTAATCCAGTAGCAGAGGGTAACCCAGCCATTCCAAGCTATCCTTAAGTTCATGACACGTTAGCAATCTTTTTGAGCTCTTGTCTTCCAATGTACCTAAACCTGGGTGGAAGGGGACATCACCCAGAACATAGGAAACAACAAAGAAGTCAGCAAAGGCTGAGTATGTACATATATAAAACACTTTGGGCATTATATAGGGTTAAAAGTGCAAAAAGAAAGATGTTCCCACAAGAAAAGGGGGCTATTTGCAATTAGAAATGTTCAAGAGAAAAGTAACAAAAGAAATGAGGCATATTAAATTTTAGATTACAATCATTATAATAAAAGAGTGACTTGCCATAACAATCATCCACAATTTCATATTAAAACAACCAACATTTTGCATGCATAACAATGTAGACTAAATATACCTAAAATAGGGCCATAACACCATAGGATCATGGCCTAAAAATAAATAGGGGTGGAAACACATACCCTGGGCGGAATACGCACGCCCTATATAAGTATGGTTGTACATAAGTACCACTATTTTAGATAATCTAGTCAAACACGCAGCATGCTATAATAGAGTGGAAATACTATCATTTTAGTCAATATCAAACCAAAAGGCAACAAGGCAGGAGGGGCCAAAAGACCCATAATCATGTCAAATTAAAAATCACAGCAGTAAAAGAGATTCATATCAGGAATTATAACTGTCCAAGAATAATAGATTTCCAAGAGAAATAACAGTTCAAGAGATGCCTCATTAAAATGTATATGGATTTAGTCAAATAATGCCCAAAATAAAATAGAGGATGTACATACCTTATGACCAATCCTAGATATTCAATAACACCTCCGAAGTTTAGGGTCAGGGTTGTCTCAACCTAGTCACAATATATGTGCATTCGATTAATATAATATGCATTAAATCTTTTTCTTAGAAATAGACCCTACAGTAGGTTGCAAATCTAGGCCTAAAACCTATCCCAATAGATTAGGCGCATTTTTATGATTTCAAAAACATATTTATTTATATTTTTCTACTGAACCAATAATTAGTTATGATTTTTATAAGTTAAAATCATTTACTGCTTAAAAAGGAAGATTTGAATGTTGATTGACCAAAATACCCTTGAATGAACATCAGATACTAAACGCGGTGTTACCCAGTACCTTAGTAATACACTTTCACAATATTTGTAGTCAAAGATGAGTCAAACATGAGAGAAGGGCATAAATGCCCATGGTCGGGCGAGACACCAATATTCTGCCCCATGGCCAAGACTGGGCTTTCAACTCAAGGACTGACTTCCCATCTCTCGCGCCATGGGCAATGTCCAGGACCTCAGTTCCGACTCTACTATAAGGGATCGGTACCGGGCGTACTACCTTGAGTCTGCGGGATGGTGACTGAACAAGGAAGACCAATGCTCCAAGTCCGTGGACATCAGGAGCAGATGGTCGTCCCTTTGGCGAAGGCCAGAAAGATGGTTGTCCAGCAAACTAAGGGAGGACCTGGTATAGACTGCGGCAAGGAAAACACAGAGAGAACAACTGTGACTCTTAGCCGGATCCCACCTTACAGAGAGGTTCGCGATAAGACAGGCTGCGGGAATCTGGAGACTAGAGACACCCGAGAGACTTAAGAAACCAAGGAGAACAGTCGTTGAATGCAGAACCGAGCGAGGCATAGGCTGGGACAAATAGGGGCTTTCTGAACCCTCGCGAGGCCTCATCATGACCATCACCTTCAAGGCATGCTCGTGAGGCACCCTGGAGTCCAAGAACAGGTCATGGGTCATGAAGACCTCTTCCCGCGGTGGCCCAAAATAGAAGATGACGGTTGCATTTGTCGACCAAGCAAACGGAAGCATCTCACGAGAAACCAGAGACACGGAATGGAAGACGGGGTATCCTAGATGGTTACCTTATGGACGATTGGACTGAGTCTGTGTGAACAGCTTCAGCAATCCTCCATTCTCCACAGAAGAAAATCATGCTAACAATAGCAGATCTGGGTTCAGGAGGAGAAATTGAGGACGCAGGAGACCTTGTGTGGTTCTGTCGGTGTCAAAGCACCCAAAATACAATGATGGTACCTACTGATCATTGACATGCGAGGTCACAGCTATGAGGGAGTGGCTGGCAATAATGGGGCTTTTGTACCCAGGGCTCGATAGGTAGGGAGTTAGGGATCATTGGGACCGGCCTGGCATGGAGGATCGAAGGGAGAAGACATCGTGAGAAGTCATTGGTTGTGGTGAGAGATCGGTGACCAGGGAGATAGGGGCGTTGAACCAGTCACGCGATGGGGAAATTGGGGGAAGGGCACGACATAGTCCACCTCCCGATTACCCGACCGTGAGTAGTCCGCGTGACTCACAAGCAGCAAATGAAATTAGGACTTATTCCCAAGTCAATGTGACAATGATTTAAACCATCCTAACTTATATCTTCACTGCTAAACCACTATTAAGGGTGCATATGATATCCGATTAAGCTTAAAATTGGTGGGTTACCTAATTAGGGTATGCCGAACACAAATTGGGACTTAGATTTACAATTTGACATTGTTTATGAATCCATTAAGCCCTAATACATTGGTCCCTTAATTAGGGTTATTAGTTCAACCTAATAGCAAAATAGGTTGAATCCTTCTTACATCATTTCCACATTCCTCACTCTAATATATCACTTTTATTCTAGGATATTAAGTAATGGTTGAGGCTATAGTTTAATATTAGTATCCACCAATTCTCATCCTTCAAGTATTAGGGTTATCTCATTCAAATATTTCATGATCATGTGATTCAAAACAGTCAATTAGGGTTATAAGATCCTAATATGGTTTGATCTATGCTATAACAACGAAATATAGACATTGAAAAGTACCCAAGTAAAGAAAAGGGACAAGGGATTCTAGATATCCATCTAATCAATTAGGGGCCTAGAAGAATGGGAAATTAGCCTGTGTCTAGAATCAAAAGAGGGATTTTTTAGTTGAGAAATTTTATTATAGTGGTCACCTCTATGCATAAGTTCCACCAAGATATCTGATTACTTTTCCTGCTCACTATGTCCTTGGAACTTATCTCAAAACTTGGATTTTCTTGACCTTTGATATGATACTCCCTTTTGTAATGGTTATGTTCTTTCTTCAAGACATTAAATGTGAGTCCCTCTTTCTACTGTACTATACATGAATCTCTTATAAAGTAGCTTTTACTCTCAACTTTATTTTTTTGGATGTGTTAAAGAGTGTGTAGGGTAGGCTAACATTGAGGTGTAACTTGTTCTTCTTAGGATCACACAATCATAAGTCTAATGAGTCAGCAAATGGTTTCCATGATCGCCTTTGAGAATAAAGGGGTATTTTATAGAGTTTATGGGTTCTACTACTAGTCACGACATATCAATGATTGATAGCATAGATATACACCGATTGGGTAGCACCTTTGGCCGTATCATGGCACAACTCTCATGCTTTTTATTTCACTCAAAATTTTATCCTCTATCTTGTTGGATTTTGGGATGATGTTTTTTTTTTGTGGGATGCCAAGCCTCTTTTTCTCCTTTATAGAATTCTAGCACTAGAAAGGGAAAATTTTTCCTTGATGTATGATTCATGCATTTCCAACCTGTACTGGTGGGGTGGCTTGAGTGATTGCTAAAAATGTATCGAACTAAGTTTCTACCTATTTTGAAGAAGTTTTCTGAGAAAGAATAGTTTTTTATTAGCAATCAACAATATCTTAAGGTAGATTGATGTAGACATATGATCATTTAGCAAGTTATATGAATTTAATGCCCAAATTAGTCATTTTATACAATAATGTGCTAAAACATGGCTTGAAGTAGATATAACTTTCTTTAATATTGGATAAAAACTTGCTTCCAACAAAAAGTTTATCCTTTATCTCGTCAAAATTGTTAAAGTTTTCTGAAGGATAAAAGTCGTAACATTGATCTATCTAACATGTGTAGTATAAGGATTCAAAATTGTATAGAAATGCAAAAATGTATATGCAAAGGTAGTATGTGCAAGTAGAACATGGAGCCTATTAAAGTAGAGGAGACGAGATAGTACATACCTTTCCAATTTACACCCCCATACTTATCCATCACTCTATCTATAGAGTGTAAAAGGATGAGGTTGAATGCAAAAAAGTGAGGTTTACTCTTGTATGTGGATTCTCTCATTAGCTCAATGAGAGTGCAATAGTCAGATTATATGCATTCCATGGACATGATGATAAAACTCATTCTATGGACTTTTAACTCTTATGCTTAAAGAGGATAAGGCATGCACCCAAAGAGAGAAATGAAAGACACAATCATTGAATTAAGTGACCTGTTGAGGACTTTTGTGGCATAACTACAACTTGTTGAAGTCCTTTCCTAGTACATACTTGAAACCCTTATCATGGCTTTGAGATGAGTTTTATTATTTTTCTTGCACAAGATTTAGCTTTCTCCTCAGTGACACTTTGTGGCCTTTTCATGTTTGAGTATTTTGTTAGACCATACTCAACATCAGAATTGTTTTACAAAATGTTAGTTTTTATTTAGTGTTTATGGCCAATAGAGTCCAATGATTATCATTTAGAAATAGTAGAAAGATAAAAGTTAGTAAAGAAGTGTATAGTCTTCTAGTCATTCTTGTATTTTACCCAGAGTCTTTTTTTGTGCATGAGGTCCTCCTACATAAGGTAATATTCCATGTGCACATCGAGCAAGCAATCTCCTAGTAGACATTGGCATGCTAATATTATGTTCACCAACATATAATTGTTAAACTTTAAAGTATCATAGAAGTTATCCTTCAACACAAATTCTTCTTTTGTGGAAGGCAGTATCAGTGGGGTTGTTGTGATCTTTTAGCATGTGCATGAGAAGATCTAACTCATCTTGCGATAGACTTTCACATGTCAATCTGTCAAAGTTTGCAAACATTTCTTAGACGGTATCAGTCGGCACTTCAGGTACTGCTTCTTCAAACTCTATGATTTTTTTATCCTACAACTTTGCTAAGTGCACTTTATTAGTGGAAGGTATGTATTTGAGATCCCCCTCTTCTAGATGTTCATTTGTAATAGGTATAGCTACTTTGTCTTGTATTACGACTGCTCATGTAGTTGTGTCACCTTTAGGGGATATGTGTTTCTGTCCTTCACTCTACTGATCCTCCTCTTGGAATTTCTATTGATCTTATTGTGTTGAAACCTTTAGTAGTTGTGGTTGTTGCTTTTGTTCTTCAATGATGTTCCAAACCTTCCGTCACTCTTAAGTGCCCTCTTTTTGGACATGTCTATCCATAATTATTTTGTAACCTCCCACCATGGACACTTCTTTAGGAGGGGTACACCAGTGTAGAGTTGATGTGGTATGGCATATGGGAGCATTACTAGATCACTGAAGAAACAATTGTCATAAATGACTTCCATAACATACTTTCCACACAACTTGTAAAAGTCCTCCCTGACTAGATCCTCAAAATGGATGCTTCTGTTGATTTCTTCCATCAGTCTTGACACTACGAATGCACTATCTCTTGATCACAACTCTTGTTGGAGAACCTTTCAGTTGATTATAAATGCCTTCCATTCACTTTTGTACTTGAAACTGTCCCATTTTGATTGTGAACTCTATCTTTATCAGTATGTTTTAGATCTCACATGCTTTTTGTGTCTTGTAAGACCATTCCATTGCACTTGAGCTCCTAAGATGAATAGTGATATATTTCCATGGGTATTTTATATATATTAGCTACAGTTAGGATCTAGAAGTCCTTGTTCTTGTATGAAAATGTAACAAATCGAGTTTGTTTTCTATTTACTACCTCTTATAGCTCAGGTATTGAATGTTCCTTGTTGTTGTTTTTGCAAAAAGACTATTGGTGAGAGTTGAAGTGTTTTTAACATTGGCTTCTTTTTTAAGGATCTAAGATTTCTTTGAGGATAGTCACATAGAGGATCTTGAACAATAATGCATGTATTTGTACTTTCCTCTTAAATATTCCTCTAAAGTTTTCTTTTGTCCAGGAGATCCTTTTGTTTGTGTATACAATCTCCTCCCCTAATAGATCATTGTTGAGGATATCTACAAGATGTGGATGTCTCTACTAGATATGTGATATACAACTGACATATCCATCCCTTCCATCTTACATGGAAGAGGTGGAAGAGTAGGGCCCTGCCTAACTTCTCGAAGTTTAGGTTTAAACACACATGGTTTAGGATCTCTTGTAGGGGCGTACTTGGAGAAAATGTATTGTGATAACTTAGAAATTCAAATTTTGATTTCGACTTCTATGTTAGACTTACCTCTTGTCATCACCTTTTAAATACATGTTTGAATACAATTTGATGCATAATTGATAACCCATGAGTGTGTTCGATACCTTGATGACCCTCAATTAGACCCTAATATAGTGTTAAAACATAACACTCGTCATAATCCTTTCCTTGTATATTGATTGTATTTTTGAATAAGTATATATATTGGTCCTCATTCTCATGGTATAGAGCTTGTTCTCAAGATTCCAAAGAACCTTTTCTTACTCAAATCAGAGCTTGTATGAGAATTTTATGCCCACTCATTCATATTGTTTTGAAACCTTTTTTTGTGATTTTAAAACCCCCTTTTTGCTTGTTGGGCCGGCCCAGCCGAGCCAAGTGAGGGGATGACCATACACATTCCCCTTATTTCTTTCTTTTTGCTATCCTACAACTTGGTCCAGGGTGTTCCAAAGCCGTCTGATCTGTGTGCCATAGATTCACGTGTGATCCAAGGGTCATGGGTTTTTCCTCCTCACCGCACCCTACGCTGCACACAACATCTTTTCCAGTACTTTCCTCCCCCCTCCTGCTCACACAACTCGACTTTTGACCCTTTGACGTGTTGCGGCAACCAATGGGACACCCATGTCTCTTGTGGCCGTCGACCCCTCCCATAAACCTGCGCAACTGCTTTCCCGAGCCCATAGGTTGAGGACGACTCGAGGAGAATCTGATCGGCCATCCATGGCTATGATCACGTCCCACTACTCAGCTTGGTTCCTGACTCCTGACTGTACCCATCCACTCTCACCTGATTGCCCCCCTCCTGTGACTGTGCATGGACGTTGGCTGGCTCTCCATCGCTCATGGAGGCAATAGACCGATCTTCTTCTTGATTGGACTGGATGCTTTTGTGGGCCGAGAAGGGTGACCAGCACCCCAATTTGCGGCCTATCTACGTATATCTCTCCCTTTTATCCCCCAAAATGCCCTAATTAATGTACAAACTTCAAAATCTTGTATATTCCTCATCCTTTAACCAAATATCCAAGTGTTATATATCATTTTGATCAAAAAAAACGTCACCTATCTAATGATATAGTATCTATCTCTAATTCCATGTGTTTAGTCTCTATTTTGGTGAAAAATGATGTCCTTGTAACCTTATGCTTACTAATCTACCCTAAACATGCACCACTTGTATTTCTATTGATCTTGGACCTTATATTCATGCAAATTAGTAACTCTAGTTCACTTTTACTATGTTTGGATGTCTTGTACAATCTAAATGCACCTTAATGACTATCTTGACCTTCTGTGGTTAGCTTTGCTCTAAAAATGGCATCTTTATGTGCTTAATGATGCAAATGGGTCATGTATGGAGTCTTGGACTTAATTGATCATCATGCAATGGTTGAATTTTGAAATCAGTAATCTTCCTAATGTTATGTCCTATGTTTGACTAAGGTTTTGCGGCCTTTTTCCAAGATGTAACTCATGTGACCTAAAGGACTCACCTTTGTACACTATGTTGTCCTTTATGTGATGCTAGTACGTATAGACTTGAATATTTAACATTTATGGAATGTGGATCCTAAGTTCTTAAACCTATAACTTGAACCTCAATTCAGTCCTCAAAATATCTTGTAAGAGGAGTTTCTTTATAACATACTCATAATTGTAGGGAACAATTAGTATGTTCGTTTTTCTTGAAATATGCTGAACAAACATTGAACATAATTAAACTTGTCCTGTATTCTCAGGGTAAGGACACAAGGTTGGGTGTCTTACTTGAGATGTCAATATAAGGTGGACCATGTCGATAAAAGGGTAGCTAATCTTGAGCACCCTTACGGACCCTTCCAATGGGAAGCTGGTCAATGGCCATAATATGTTGTTGAGTATAATGGAAATACACCTAAAATATGCTTTGGATAAAAGAATGTTGTTAGTTGTTCTTGCCTTGTTTCATCTTCTTTCTTATATGATGTCTCTAGCCAAGAAACTTTTATAGTATTTTTAAAATGTTTTCTTACCTTTTCATAACGTACTTAATTCTTTAGCATTAATATGTTTTGTTTATCGAATTTGTAGTTTCCAAATGAAAATTCATTGCACTCAAGACTCTAAGCTCTGAAATGAAAATACAAATGGGTATGCTTGAATCTAGAAATGGGTGGACATCTCTTTACCATGTTTAGCATCTTGTTATATCTAGTTGTTACTGCCTTTACATATATATTTCCTGTGTAAAATATTCGATCCATTCTAGGGACGGACGCCCAGGTCCACTCGCCTTTGGATGTGTAGCCATTAGGAGTGTCGACTTAGGATAATAAATGGATCCGTGACATGTACATCCCTTCTTTATCTTCCTCTGTTAATTCATCTCTTTATGTGTCCTTGTTTTCTATAAAGATTCTTTTGAGATAGGCCCTTTAAATTTGTTGAATTGGGGTTTAAGACTGTAAGGGTTAACTAGAATGATATCCAAGTCAGCTATAATTTCTAGCTTAATAAATATCTCCTCTATTATTTCCCTACTGGTGCTCCATAATTTCCTATGACATTTGACTCCCTTGGTTTCTTCGTGTACAATCTCTTCTGAGTAGTGTGTTGCTTTTTCTTCAACCACTCTGGTTCTTGCTTGAGAAAGTTGTTTTTGTTGGATCATTGAAGGAGAGTGTAACAACCCCGCCTCCCGATAATCCCCAATTAATGGAGACCAAAAGGTCAGATCTGTTAGCCCAATTTTTTGGATCAATGGTTTGACAAATAATCAATAATAATTACTAAATTCTACCAAAACTATACTGAAAAGTTGGAATAAAATAAAATTTTACATACATCTTTAAGATCTTGAATTTCTAAACTTCTATTCACAACTGGAGTCTATTCTACCTAATCCTCCTTGTACTTTAATTCATATATTTATAATGTGTCACTTTATAGTTTGTCCTTTTCATATGGTACTTAAAACCCCAAAAACAAAATGTCGGTCAGCATAAATGAATATGCCGGTATGCAGGGACAACCAAAATTTCACAAATATTGCTAACAACCTCAATATCACAATTACGTTATTTAACAATCCAAATTACGCTTTCAATGTCACATTCTCCACCACTTTTGCCCTAACCCTGGAATACCCTCTCTAGGGTTTTTCCTTTGCAAGAGACATAAGGCCACCTTCTCCATCCTAATCTTGGTGCCTGGGGTCACCTCTCATGGTGCCCAATAGTCATGCAAGAAACATAAGGCCACCTTCTCCATCCTGAGCTTGGTGCCTAGGGTCACCCCTCATGGTGCCCAATGGTGTTCCCTCTTAGGATTGACCTAATTGACCTTCCCTCCAGGGCTTGGTCATGCATCATACATCAGGGTGGCATGTAGGTGCGAGAATGCACATATATAATTAATTGTGATAATCATAGTGACTTTAAATGTTTGCTTAAATGAACATCCAACAGTTTAGGTTGCATCCAATTTGATCAATCATTCGAGAAAACTCTGTGAAACTAAATCAATTACTCATAAATAACTACATACCTGATTCGAAAGTATCTTGATGTCCAAGCAAGATCAATTACATTTAATCAGACAAGCAATGAAGCATAAATCCTAAAATTAATGCATAACACCCTTGTGTCATTACTTTATTTGAAACATTCTCACAATTGACTTGGGTCCCACCTTAGGATTTCTAGGCTAACGTTAAGGTTTCTTTAGGGTTTTAGCTTCCATATTGTATTTATCACTTTTAATGCTCTTTTGGTGAACTTGACATCATATGCATGCTTAAACTCCAATTATGTCAATAAAAGTCTCTTTTACACTGAAACTACCAACTTTATCCTTTTAGGTTAAGTCAAGATCATTAAGGACAATTATCATGTTTGAGTTCTTCTGAATAGACAACTCAATAAAGAATTATAGTTCAACACTCAAAGGAACCCTAATTACTATGTTTCACATCTTCTAGGTTAGAAAACCCTAAATTCACATTAACTCCACTTTTATACAGTAGGGAACCCTAATTTCCAAATTAAGGGTATTTATCTAAAATTAGAATCTTTTATACTCAAATTAGCTTAGAATCATCATATCGCTATTTTATTCCTGGATTTGCACAATGGAAAACATAAATTAGGGTTTCTAAGCCAATTAATTGATATTCATGTACATGGAACCCTATATTAATCCAACTATGCATAAAGATCATCCTTTTGGATCTAATTTGTCCTTTTTATTAACAACATGTTAATATTGATTTAAAACACCCATAATACCTTTCTCAATCTCATTAACATCAATATTAGGGTTTCTTAATCATAAATGCATTAAAGTTGACAACTTTAACTACTTTTCGAATTTCAAGAGGAATTAGGCTTCAATTATATTTTTATTACATTCCTGCATTTTTCTGATTAAAATTCATATATTATTTTCTACCATTGGAGTTACAAATATTTAATTATGAATATTGCAAGTTTTACTTACTTGGACTAATGGGACGCTGACACATTATCCGTCACATGCATTGCGCCGCTGCGTAACCCATCCGATTTAGAAACATAATGAATTGACTCTTTTGCCCCTGCGTGATGATCCGGCTCTTCAAGCCTCGGGAGGGCATTTCCGTCCAGACGACTTTGGTCGTCTTCTTCCGCGTGCAGCCCTCCGCTGCCGCCACAGCAGGGGTCAGGCACAGCTCTACCTCTCCTTCCTAGACCCCGACGACCACCAAGGATAGCACGCCCACCTCCTTCATGCCTCCACACACCTAGAGACGCCCTCTGCTCGTGGCCAGAGTGGCTGGCTCATGCTTGCCAGGTCTGCAACTTGCGGTCGGTCTTGCAGTCATCCTGCTGTTGTTACACATGCATGGGCTAGGGCAAAGGGATGACTGTCGAGCTTCCTTATGGCATTGTGGGAGCATCATGCTTCCATCATAATCCTGTGCATGACTCCTCGTTACTCCAGGGGTCACATCACTTCCCCCGGTTAGGGTTAGAATGGATGTAAGGTTGAAGACGAGTGTGAGAGGGGGAAAACTCGAGGCTATGGGTCTGTCCCTTATATAGGGATTGGTAGCAACATCCTAGCATGCTTACCCATGAGGAAACAAGTCCCTCTATTCATAGCAAACGTACTTTCCTTATTAAGGTGTAATTTCACTTTTAATTACTTCCTTGTTAATCCATATTCCTTGGTTATCAAGGAATCTCATATTGGAATATTTACATAATGGAAATTCTGAAAATCATCACTTTTATTCTCTTTGTGCTTGGCTTTTAATCCATTGGTCACAAGGATATAGTTCCTTATTTGGCAACACAAAAGCCACCACATATATTCATATTAAGACTTTTATTATTTGTATTTTCTCTTCCTACCACTCTTACCTTCTCAAATGGGACTCCTTGGACCCCAAGAAAACCTAGGAATTCAAAATCCCTTTTTGAAGGATACTTCTTATCCTTATAGATGCATCTACATCCTTTATACCCCATTATCTTATTTATTCTTTTTATTAAAAGATGTCTTTTTCCCCTTTATCAAGGATTTCTCTTCATCTTTTATTTTCTTTTTCCTCTTTTCCTATTTCCTTTATTTTCACTACTCTTTCCATTAGAAAGAACAATCCAAATTGATAAGGTCATCCATGCTGAACTCTTAGGCATTCTCAAAGCTATGGAATTTGCTATAACCAGATTCATGGTGCCCATCATCTTTGAGACTGATAGTCTCATCGCAGCCCAGGTTCTAAATGACACTGCGACGTCTCTCCCTCATTATGCTAACTTGACTACTAGGATCATTAAACTTCTCAAAGAAAGCACATGTAAACGAAACTTAATCAATTTTGGCCATCAATGCCACTTTCTAGAAATTTCTATATATTTTTCATAAATACATTGCTTAATATCCATTATCTTTTATCCTTCTCCATTATTTGGACTCTTCTTCTTTTCTTCTCTTTTTATTTTCCTTATTTGGATTTCCTTGCATCCTAAGAGATCTCATGAATTCAAAATCCATCCATAAGGAGCAAACTCGTAGTTTTCTAGATAATTCCACCTTAGGAATTATTAATACTTCCATTTCCTTTATTAAGAGATTTCTTAAATCCTTATTTCCTTCTAATGATATTGGGCTTATTTTAAGGCAAGGCCGACAAAGACATACATGCAAGGACATTTAGCAAATAAAACCACACAATACACATAAATCATACAAATCCCATAGTTCTTCATTTATTGGGAAAATTGCATCCCCGACCTTATGAACCCAAAATTGGGGTTGTAACATCCTTCCCCTCTTATAGGAATTTTTCCCTCAAAATTCCACCAAGCATACAAACCAACAGGATAAGACTTTCTCATGTCCATCATGGCTCCCATGCAGCTTCACCCTCTCCATAGTGCTTCCCAAGAACCTTCATCATCTTATATTCTTACATCTGAGTTCTCTCTCACCTTAGTATCTCATACCCTTATAGGTGACTCAGGACCTTTCAACCTCTCTTGAAGCTTTAATAGGTTCATGGCTCATCTCATGGCTTGGGTACCTCACATAGTGAGGAACACGTCATACATCACATTATCCTGAGGGGTAAGGCTACACATAAGTATTTACACCAATCCATCTCAAATGGATCCATGTATCGGGGACTCAACTTTCTCAGCTATAGCTCAGAGGGGTTGGGTTTTCATAACACATATTCTCCGCATGTCAGTCTGCTTCTCATCAGCTCATGACTCATGTTGCCTTGGGGCTCTCTCAGCCATCGCACGATCAAAGCAACTTCATCTGCACCCACTGTGGTTTCTCTGAGCTTCCCAAGGTCTTCATGAAGCGGTGATCGACACGGCCTCCCTTACAGAGCTTCTTACATCCTGATAGTGGCTATGGTGGCTATCATCACAACTCTCATAGGACAAGAAGTGTCTCCATGTATCACCCTAAATGAGCATGCATGCTCTCATCAGATCCCCTCTAGTCTGGATCATACTAACCATCAGTTAGGGGTGATAAGTTGTACTAGCATTGAGTTTTCATGTTCCTACTTCCACCGCATGGAAGTGAATCTTTAGGTCATACTCAAGAACCTTTGACTCACATCATGGTGTAGTTGAACCATCTTTCTCTCTCTTATATGTAGTTCAACCAGATCTATCCCTTGACAATGCTCTCTCTTTCTCATAGATTATGTCATCTAGGTAAGGTGATCTACCATAACCCATATTGCATCTTGTCCTTCCTCGGTCCAGGAAAGACTCACCACAACGTCCATGGTGATCCACTCCCATTCCCTATCGGGGAATCTTTATCCTCTATATCAACTTACTGGGTTACTAGTGTTCATCCTTCACCTCCTGGCATGTATGGCGACAAGCCACATGCAACTCTATACACTTCTTCATCTTAGGTATCTAAAGTACTACTGCAACTTACTATCTTAATAGTACCACGGTGTATGGTGAACTTAAAATCATGATCTCTTGTATGTCATGATTCCTCAAGGTTGGTTACTCAGAAACCCTAAAACACTCTAGTCATGGGTTTCATCACCTTCTTTTCTAGAGAAGTGCATCTGAGGTTCTACAACCATCCTTCTATTGCATCAAGCCCAAGAGTGGCTAACCAAACAACCACTATCTCAACCAACAGGTCTAGTTGTATATGAGAATTAGCCATACATGTCTCCTCTTTGAACTTAGGGCTCACCTAAAAACCTCTTCTAGCCTCCCTACGGGCCAAACAAGATAGTTGTATCTCAACTAGAGCATCCATTACCACCCTACATACTTATGTGTGAGGTAACGGTGAAGACATACACCTCCATGTATTCCTCGTATTATCTCATCTCAGACTTTAGGTCTATCTTCATCAAGAAAACTCAGAGCTCATCTTCTTGGCTATATACCTCATAAATTCCATATGTTCTTGATAAGAACGTCCTCATATGATGACTACCTTAATCCTCTTCGCATTTGAAAACCATTCATACAACGTACTTTACAAAAGGTACGCTACTTTCTTTATCCTCATACATCAAAGCAATGTTTCAACTCATATCATCTTTATCCTTAGTGTATGGCATGCATATTGCCCTATCTCTCACACCCATAATGAGAAGAAATAAGAATTTGGTGACCGTCCAAACATAGAGTTCTTCCCATTCCAAGAGTAGAGATGGTGCATCCTACATCACCAATACACCTTCCAATCTAAGTTGAAACATGTAACACAAGTCTCCACATCATGAACATCTCGATATCATGTTTACTTTCATGGAAAATTGGTCTCGAACCCACTTGGGTTACCACACAATCCTTAGTCATCTCCCCTAGGTCTGTAGGGTGTCGGTACTTTTGGGGTCATCCCTCTTACCTTATGCAACTAGTGAGTTCCCACCTCAAATGCCCTTTGGGCTCCATGAGCTCATGAAGGTGATCAATCTCCTAGCCCATGGTCCTTAGACAACAATGTTACCTCCCGACCCTATGGTCTTATGCAACTAGGGAATTAGGCAACTCCTATCCCCATCGGTCTTATCCCCACCTGACCTCAGTATTGACTTAGGATTCTATCATGGTATATCTCAAAACTTGAAACCTTACCCAAGTCTCCATCATCTCTCTCAGCATTCATGGTTAGACTTACATCCTCTGATAGGGATCATGGCGACCCACCTACCTCAGTCAGGCCCCATATTGTTACCTCCATGGTAACACATCCACATGCCCTTAGAGATGGTTATTTATGGGTCTATAGGTTCATTCTAATACTATATACTCTCCACTTAGCTTCTCAAGATCCTACGAGACCTCCTTAGGTTACCTCAAACCCAACAAAAACTAGTACATACCCTACAGAAGGGTCCCTCCCCAGGATGGGAGGAAACTATCTCCTGATAGCAACAAAGGTCGCAAATGTTCCTACATCTAGGGTTTACATGAGCATGCTTAGCCCTAGCAAGCTACTAAGACACGTAGCTAACAAGTGGTCCAACTACTAAACCATGCTAGATCTCCATGGTAGGTCATACTTGTTTCTATTTATTAACATTGGACCATCATCATACATGCCCATGTCGCCAACCTATATGTGAGGGGTTCATCAAACATATACCTTAGTCGAAGAGGTTTCCTTTTCCTCTAGACATGAGGGGTGCCATGCTCCCATGCATAGGAACTCAAGCATATGCGTGAGCATCAGGTGCACCTGGTACTACTACCTCCCCTCTTTAGTTCTAGGAACCCTAGGTTCACTTTTATGCATCATCCATCTAACTGCATGCTCAAAATTTTCAACCATGAACCATACATGTATGAGGTATAGCATGCCCTTCCTATTACCCTTCCAAATGAATAACATCTCAGAGCTGAGCCCTCCTCAAAGACAACCAACTAGGTATGAGGCCGCACCTACTTGTTACTACACCTCCTTGGTCTAAGGAACTCTCTTCCTATACCTAAAAGGTAGGCACCTATAACATATGTACATCGATACCAGCAACATCATCCTTCTTCTAGGGTTTGGTTCCTCTGAAGGCAACCAAGATACCAAAAACCTCCAAGGATCATGCACGAGGCAACCACAACCATCCACTTAAGTCGTCCATTCTAGGTCATAACATACTCGATTTCTCACGGCTCCTTATATCATGGAGTCTAAGCTCCCCAACCTTCTAGCTCGGGTCTTTCTCTCTCTCTAGATCTAACCCTACAACCAATCTTACCACTGGAGGCTCTCTTTCTAGGAAGGTGGATCAAAATCTTAGGGATACATGCATACACCTTTATGGTTGAAACTTATGATCCAAACCTATGTTTGATCAATATTACTCAAAGCTTTGCATGTTTATCTCCTAATCTATCCGACACACCCTTCTGGCCTAGGTCTCAACTTACTTCCAGCACTACTGTCGTGTCCTCTTACATAGGTGCATGACCCATCCTAGCTCATATATGCCTATAAGGGTTTCTATATAGTCACCACCATCCTCTATAATGAAGGAGCTATCCTTCATCGTAATACGCACGACCCTACCAAGGTTGGGTCGCCAAAAGGCACTGGGTCAACCAACCTCACATAGCTCATGCTTCTCACGGGTACTCAAAACCAAAAAACATGTCAACCCACGTATATGGTCGACCATGATATCAACCTCATCATGTCATCTCTATCTCTAACAACCACTTAGGGTTAGGGTTAGCATCATCCTCAAAGGATGATCCAAGTCTCAACCTCTTCCTGGAGGCCTCTGCCTCCACGACTAACTCTCTACTCATCCTCCTAACAAGATGTTCTAACCTCAGGTCTCTCTTGAGGGCATGACAACGCATGTCATGCAACCTAAGCATGCAACCAATCTTTAGTTTATGCATAACTATTAAAATTATGTCCATGACATCTGATTTACATGCTTTTCATTAATTTGATGGAGGATTCCTTATCATGCACACTCTAACCACAAGAGGGTGGGGAAGAGAGAGAAAAACCCTAAATCCTATAATCCTTAATTGAATGAGGTTTGAGAATGGACAAAATAGATGAGAGTCCTAAAGGTATCTTATTTTGAGTCAAAACCTTAGACGTTGGCCAGGCAGTCACACTACATCCGGGAGTCCTCATGATCGACTAGCAGGGCGGAGGAAAATCTTGCTAGCCCCCAGACCGTGATCCTTTTCTAGACACCTCAATCTTTGGAAAATCCTCTAATAACTCCCTCAATTCTACAGAGTTTGTAAAATTTAATAAATACTAAGGATTAAATGAGGAACCAATGCTCTGATACCAAATGTTACGACCCCACCTCCCAGTAACCCCCAATTAAGGGAGACCAAAAGGTCAGAGCCGTTATCCCAATTTTCCAGATCAATGGTTCGAAAAATAATAATAATAATTACTAAATTCTACCTACACTATATTGAAAAGATGGAATAAAATAAAACTTTACATACCTCTTTAAGATCTTGAATTTCTAAACTTATTTTCACAACTAGAGTCTATTCTAACTAATCCTCCTTGTACTTTAATTCATATATTTACAATGTGTCACTTTACTATTTGTCCTTTTCATATGGTACCTAAAATGCCGACAAACAAAACGTTGGTCAGCATAAATGAATATGCCAGTATGTGGGGACAACCACAATTTCACAAATATTTCTAACAACCTAAATATCACAATTAAGTTATTTAACAATCCAAATTACACTTTCAATGTGACATTCTCCACCGCTTTTGCCCTAACCCTGGAATACCCTCTCTAGGGTTTTTCCTTTGCAAGAGACATAAGGCCACCTTCTCCATCCTGAGCTTGGTGCCTGGGGTCACCTCTCATGGTGCCCAATAGTCATGCAAGTAACATAAGATCACTTCTCCATCCCGAGCTTGGTGCCTGGGGTCATCCCTCATGGTGCCCAATGGTCTTCCCTCTTGGGCTTGACCTAATTGACCTTCCCTCTAGGGCTTGGTCATGCATCATACATCAAGGTGGCATGTAGGTGCGAGAATGCACATATATAATTAATTGTGATAATCATAGTGACTTTAAATGTTTGCATAAATGAACATCCAACTGTTTAGGTTGCATCCAGTTTGATCAATCATTCGAGAAAACTCCGTGAAACTAAATCGGTTACTCAAAAATAACCACATACTTGATTCAGAAGTCTCTTGATGTCCAAGCAAGATCAATCACATTTAATCATACAAGCAATGAAGCATAAATCCTGAAATTAATGCATAACACCCTTGTGCCATTACTTTATCTGAAACATTCTCACGATTGACTTGGGTCCCACCTTAGGGTTTCTAGGCTAACATTAAGGTTTCTTTAGGGTTTTAGCTTCCATATTGTATTTATCACTTTTAATTCTATTTTCGTCAACTTGACATCATATGCATGCTTAAACTCCAATTATGTCAACAAAAGTCTCTTTTACACTAAAACTACCAACTTTATCCTTTTAGGTTAAGTCAAGATCATTAAGGCCAATTATCATGTTCGAGTTCTTTTGAATAAACAACTCAATAAATAATTATAGTTCAACACTCAAAGGAACCATAATTACTATGTTTCACATCTTCTAGGTTAGCAAAACCTAAATTCACATTAATTCCACTTTTATACACTAGGGAACCCTAATTACCAAACTAAGGGTATTTATCCACAATTAGAATCTTTTATACTCAAATTAGCTTTGAATAATTATATCTCTATTTTATTCCTGGATTTGCATAATTAAAAACATAAATTAGGGTTTCTAAGCCCATTAATGCATATTCATGTACATGGAACCCTAAATTAATCCAACTACGCATAAAGATCATCCTTTTGGATCTAATTTGTCCTTTTTATTAACAGCATGTTAATATTGATTTAAAACACCCATAATACCTTTCTCAATCTCATTAACATCAATATTGGGGTTTCTTAATCATAAATGCATTAAAGTTGATAACTTTAACTACTTTTCAAATTTCAAGAGGAATTAGGCTTCAATTATATTTTTATTGCATTCCTTGCATTTTTCTAATCAAAATTCATATATTATTTGCTACCATCGGAGTTACGAATAATTAATTATGAATATTGCAAGTTTTACTTACTTCGACTAATGGGACGCTGCCACGTCAACCGTCACATGCACTGCTACGTAACCCGGTTGATTTAGAAACATAACAAATTGACTCTTTTTCCCCTGCATGATGATCCGGCTCTTCAAGCGTCAGGAGGGCATTTTTGTCCAGATGACTTTGGTCGTCTTCTTCCTCAAGTAGCCCTCTGCTGCCGCCACAACATGGGTCAGGCACGACTCTACCTCTCCTTCCCAGACCTAGACGGCCACTAGGGATAGGTCGCCCACCTCTGTTGTGCCTCCACACACCTAGAGACACCCTCTGCTCATGGCCAGAGTGGCTGGCTCATGCTTGCCGGGTCTGCAACTTGCGTCCAGTCTTGCAGCCATCCTACTACTGTTACGCATGGGATTAGGCAAAGGGATGTCTGCTGAGCTTCCTTATGGCATCATGGGAGCATCTTTGTTCCATCGTAATCCTGTCCATGACTCCTCGTTACTCCAGGGGTCGCATCACTCCCCCCGGTTAGGGTTAGAACGGATGCAAGGTTGAAGAAAAATGTCAGATAGGGAAAACTCGAGGCTATGGGTTTGTCCCTTATATAGGAATAGGTAGCAGCATCCTAGCATGCTTACCCACAAGGAAACAAGTCCCTCCATTCATATCAAACATAATTTCCTTATTAAGGTGTAATTTCACTTTTAATTACTTCCTTGTTAATCCATATTCCTTGGTTATCAAGGAATCTCATATTGGAATATTTACATAATGGAAAATATAAAAATCATCACTTTTATTCTCTTTGTTCTTGGCTTTTAATCCATTGGTCATGAGGATATAGTTCCTTATTTGGCAACACAAAATCCACCACATATATTCATATTAAGACTTTTATTATTTGTATATTTTTTCTTCCTACCACACTTACCTTCTCAAATGGGACTCCTTGGACCCCAAGAAAACCTAGGAATTCGAAATCCCTTTTTGAAGGATACTTCTTATCCTTCTAGATGCATCTACATCCTTTATACCCCATTATCTTATTTATTCTTTTTATTAAAAGATTTCTTTTTCCCCTTTATCAAGGATTTCTCTTCATCTTTTATTTTCTTTTTCCTCTTTTCCTATTTCCTTTATTTGGACTACTATTTCCATTAGAAAGCACATGTAAATGAAATTTAATCAATTATGGCCATCAATGCCATTTTCTAGAGATTTCTTTATATTTCTCATAAAAACATTACTTAATATCCATTATCTTTTATCCTTCTCCATTATTTGGACTCTTCTTCTTTTCTTCTCTTTTTATTTTCCTTATTTGGATTTCCTTACATCCTAAGAGAAGTCATGAATTCGAAATCCATCCATAAGGAGTAAACTCCTAGTTTTCTAGATAATTCCACCTCAGTAATTAATAATACTTCCATTTCCTTTATTAAGAGATTTCTTAAATCCTTATTTCCTTCTAATGATATTGGGCTTATTATAAGGCAAGGCCCACAAAGACATACATGCAAGGACATTTAGCAAATAAAACCACACAATACACATAAATCATACAAATCCCATAGTTCTTCATTTATTGGGAAAATTGCATCCCCAACCTTATGAACCCAAAATTGGTGTTGTAAAAGAGAGACATATGGTGGCGGTGGTGGTGCATCTCCCTTTTCTTTGTCTTCCTCAAGGGGCTCATCAAATATTTTTTATAGGTTCAAATTGATGTTGAGAGGTGGGCCAGTTTTCTTACTAGTTGTGGCTTGGAGCTTGTTTTCTTTGTTTAGAGGAGATGGTGATTCATTGACGTTCTTTGGGAAAGGTGACATCAAAGGGCTTGATGATGAGGAAGATGAGGATAGTCCCTCCAAATTTGTAGTATTCCCTTGCATGTTTATCTTTATTATGGTGCATGTATTTTTTCCAATCCTCTCGCTCTACAATTCATCTCATTCTTTCCATAGTTCAGGTAGTTATGTCACTATGGTGGCCATAATATCCATCAATTGACATTGGGGTGATGCGAGTTGATTTACAACTATAGAAGTGGCTCGATTCTCTCTTCTATTCTTTAATTAGTGATTACATGCTAGAGGTTAAGAAGGATAGATTGTAAGATGAGAAAAAATTTGCTCACACATGACATCAAAATTGATGTTCTAGTCCCACCCCCAATTTGGCACATGTGGTTGTCTTGGTGGTGTGTATGATTCTTTGTAGCTACTTCCTTTGTTAGAAGGAAAGCTTTAGTTTCATCCTGAGGTGGAGGCATCATCTTATCTTTTAACATTTCCATCGTATGATGTGATGGTAGTGCGACCTTAGCAGTTTGTTTCAATTGTTCCTCTCTTAAGGGTTCCACTATCTTTCTCACTTGAACCTCCTTTACTTCCTCTTAGTTCTTCTCATTACTACAACACGGTCTTGTTCACTGTCAAGGATTTTGTCACCTTTGTGCTCCTTCTTGCTTGTCACGTGGATCCAAATTTTAAGTTTCTTCCTTCTATCCAGATCTGCAACTTGTTTTGCATCCTCCTCTTCCTCAGGTTCATATTGTCTTTGGGCTATTATGTTTTTTTTGCACTGACCTATTGTGCGGTTTGCCTAGATTCCATCTTTAATATGTTGTCTACAGAGAAGGTAAGCTTGTCAAAGTCATAATTTATTTTCTTAGGGATGGGTAATATGTAGTTCATTTTCTTCAACTTGAAGTAATACTTTTCCCCCTTCTTAGAAATTACTAAAATAGAAAGTACATGAGTTCTACAAATATATCTCCTTTTCTTTCCTATTAGAGTTATCAACCCCCATGCATAGATCTTTAGAACCATCTATGATGATGGTGATAAAAAATGTTATATTAATAGGCAGTCGATGTTAATCAATTAATTCTTCATGAGAACCATAGGACGTGTAGGTCTACCCTCATTCATATCTTATCTTGTACATATTACACATGAACCTATCTGGTGGATGACTTGCACAATTCCAGAGTGCATCTATAATGCCTTTGATTGTTATGGTCCGTGATTAGCTTCACTAGATAGCTTTTCCCATGTTTTGTAAGTTTTGAACCCCTATTTTCTCTGTTGTATTTGTCCTTGATGGAGGTAGCAACATGCTCATTGCAAAAAATCTTGTTCAACAATCATACAACCATATTATAGGATCCCCATACTATTTCTACTTTGTCTTTTTCCATTGGAAGCTTATTTGGTGTTGACAAGAACTTCAGGGTTAGTTCAATGCAGGACCTCTAGGAATAAAAGAAGGAAAAAAATAGAATCACTTTCTTTTCCCTAGTATATGTTCATAGTTCCTTTAGGGTTTTATCTCATCCATATCTATTTCCCTTGAATGTCTTGCTTTGCATTATTGATTCATATATGTTCTGGTGTTCTTTGTCCCTAGGAATGAATACATTATCTTATTGCCAAGTTTACCTTATGTTTGATGGTTGTTTGTTAGTGAACATCATTCCTAGGGGTTCCTTTGTAGCCTCAGGAGGGGATGTATGTTCTGAAATAGGTTTTGATATTGACCTTGGTTGTTTAGCTTCCTTATGTTTTGCCGCCACCTCTGCCTTTCTCCCTACCCTAGTATTCTTCTTTGCCAAGCTGCTATGATGTACATTCTCTGCTTGCATCTTATTTCCCTTCCTTATCTTTAGATGGTACTTACTTTGAAGAAACAAGGGCTACCTCTCTTTCACCTTCATATTTTAATGGATTAGGAGCTATAATTCTCTACATACATTCCCTTTCTAGTGACATCTAAAAAATATTCCTTTGAGGGTTTTTTTCATTGTCTCTCAGGTACTTGAGTACATACTCTAGCACATCTTCCATATGCTCTGTAGGTAGGAACCCACCTTTTTATAAACATGACATCATGTTTTTCATATATTAGACAACTGAATCAATGTTGAAAATCAATTGAGATGCTCAAATGATGAAATTTTTCTTGATTATCGGAGGTTGAGTAGTGTTCAACAATTGATGGATTATAGAGTTCTTGTTGTTCGAGCAACTGATGGAAAGGAAAATCTACCAAACAACAAAAAAATTGTTACATGACAAACAAGGAAGACACAAAACTGAAAAATGTAGCAACACACTACTCATTGAAATCCTTATGCTAATAAAAATTCTACATCAATGAGAATTGTGTCTAGATGACTGAAGAAAGTTATAATGGTGCACTAGAGCAAGCTACCAACAATTGAAACTTTTATCGAAGGGAAAGTGCAATCATATATGTATGAGAAGTCAATGGAAATTTAAATCATGGTGGGAATTAGATAACTGGTGTTGGGTGAATGTTGCTAAGAATGAGTACCTATGAAGTCTTAATTGGTCAAATACTAGAGAGGTCAATTGAATTCAAAGAAAAGTCCTCTTTAGATGATGAAAAATTAGGGCTTTGATAGACCTATGATAACAAGAGCTTCAAGTGAAGTGAGTGGAAATAAAAGGGTGGCAAGGTGAAACAAATATTGAACAAAATGTTATTAAAATTAGGAGGAAAAAGGCCTTATGCGCGTGGTCTAAGACTAATGGATGAGCATCGACAACATGTTTCAATTAGTCGATGGTTTTTCTCCTTGTCAGTGTGTGCAGAGGATCCTTGATCTTTGTCCTCACTGTGATGATGACATTCATTGTTGGTCTCTATTCTACTAACCCCTATTTCTCCTCCTTGCTTTGAAAAAGATAGATGTCTGTAGAGATGAGAGAGATCGACATCCACAAGAGTAAGTTGACTAGGTTGATTAGGGTTATATTTTTTGATGATGGTGAGAGGTTGACGATACTCTGCAAATGAAGGAACTAGGATTTGGTTAGACAAGAGTTAGTGAGTAGATTTGGGTGGAGATTAGATTATCGGTATGGTAGAGTAGCAAATACAAGGTTGCAAAGGAATGACTAGTGGATACATTGTATGTTTCTATACCCAAGTCTGTAAGCATGTGTGGGGTCCCGTCACGTCATTTGTGTCCAAGGTCCGATGATCAATTGCACACTTCCCACCAATGAAATCTTGTGTGTGTGTCTTCGTTTCCATGTCTGTATCCATGTTGAGAAATTGGATATCCTAGAGGCTTTATGTCCAGTTCCACAGGTAGGTGATATGCATTCCCATATATCAACTTATAGTGGTGGTCCCTATACCTATCTTATAAGCTATGTTTTATTCCCATATTGCATATTAAAGTTTGGTGAACTAGTATTCTTGTGATTTCCAATTGTATTTCCTAGGATTTATTTAATTTGTCTAGTGGACACTTCAATCTGATTGGATGTTTATAAGTGGAATGGGGTAGAAACTTTAAGCCTCACTCCATATTTCCTCAAGAGTTCCTATAAATTTCTTTCAGTGAAGTAGGGTCCACCATCACTTATGACCATTCTAGGAATCCCATATCTCAAGAAGATTACCTTGTTGAAAAATATTCATTACAACTTTAATCTCACAAGTAGGATTTTCTACAAATTCTATCCACTTAGATATGTAATCAACCACAACCAAAATGAATTTATTGCGACATGTAGATGGAAAAGGCCCCATATGGCTATTTCCCCACACATTAAAAGTTTCAACTTCAATCCATATAGACAATGCCACTTTTTTGTGCTTTAATGTGTTCCTCGTTCTTTGGAATATGTTTCAAGACTTCACAAAAGCTTGAGAATCATTAAAACAAGTTGACCAGTAGAACCCTAATTGTGGTACTTTTGTAGTAGTTCTGTAGGCCCCCAAATGCCCACCATATGGTGAGGAATGGCATTCACATAATATCTTGGGCACCTCCTATTTGGGTATGCACGTCCTACAAAGGTTATGACCACATTTTCTAAACAATAATAGATCATCTTAATAGTAATTTTTTAGGTCTGAGAAGAGTTCCTCCTTCTCATTATAGGTAATGTCAGGTGTAGTTGTTGGTAGACCAAATGGTTGTAGATGTCTGCAAACCACAACACTATTTGGTCGATAGTCTTTGCTAACATTAAAGATGCATCAACATAGCTACTGTTGATGGGTAAAGATTGATCTTCTTCCTACTGAATTGTGGCATCCAACTCCCAAAAACATGATTAACTAATGCGGAAGCATTCACTAAGCAGTGGATTACCGAAAATCACTAAAATTTAAAACCTTTTTACCAAGAGGTCCATCAAAGGAAAACTTTCTCACATAGAACCAAAGTAACACATTTACATTCTGGTTTAAAGATACACGTCTTGTATCATCTCTTTCTGAAAATTACAGGCATCAACTACTCTTGTTAAACTAAACACAAGCAGTATAAAATCTCGAGGCACTGAGACAAAATCTTGAAAGTACTAACTACTACTCTGAGGACCTGAGAGTACATAGATGACACATAGGACTCTATATACATCTATACAAGGCATAACAGCCAGTGTCTCCACCTGAGACTTCACTGTTGTCCCTACTGCTGCTGTTGCTGTCCTTCTCCTAGTGAAGGATTCCTGCCTCCTCGTCCGCGTCCACCTAAAAATGTGGTTCCCACGGGGGTGAGATAATTGTAAATTTCCCCAACGAGAGTTATAACTCTCCTCCAGAAACATTATTATTGCAATTTAATAAGAATAAACTGAATAGAGGAATCATAATTGTTTGATAGTAGTTACTTTATTGTCCAATAGATTAGAACATTATTTTTATCTAAAGCATTACAACTATAACTTGATAAAGCATCATGTCACTTATCCATTTAAGGAATATGAAGAACATGTATAACATTTAATCATTGTAAAGTTATAACTACAGCATATACGATCTTTAGGCTTAGATCACATAGCTAATGCCTAGTATTGTCTTTGTGGAGTTATGGCTTGTAGCCATACTCTTTTCACAAAGTATTGTGATCTTAATCCCTCAGCTCATCAAGTACAATTCTATTTCTTAACAAGTTCATCATCATGATTATAGAATATGGGTATTTGAACTCTTAACTCATCATAGAGTACTTGTTACCACTTATTAGGTAACTTAATACCTTCAAGTCATCTTACCAAGAACATTATGGTTCTTTCTACACAAAGCATTGCACATAGTTCACAAAGCTCATATCACCTCTTATTACCCCTTAATAGGCAATAAGGCATATTATGGCTTATAAAGCCCATAAACAATTTCAATATACAGAGCATCATAGTCCATACCTGGCTATGCTCATCATCTCAATATTCCTGCATGATTAATACTCATGATAACAATCATATATCAGTACCATGCAATACAAGGGTTTTCTTATTAGATTTATAACTCATTAATATGTATTTGAACTTCACATAGCATTACTCTGTGTTAAGACTTCACATAGGATCATCCTGTATTAGGGTTTCACATAGCATTACCCTATTTTAGGGTTTCACATAGCATTTCCATGTATTAGGGTTTCACGTAGCATTACCCTATTTTAGGGTTTCACATAGAATTACCCTATTTTAGGGTTTCACATAGCATTACCCTATTTTACGGTTTCACATAAATAACCATATAGGTTCTCAAGATCATTTTATTAATCATCAAGTCCTATTTCATTACTTCACATAGCTAGGAATCAATATGGATAGCATAAGTATTCAATCATACTTATTTATTCTCATCATTCATCATTAAATGAATTATCAACACACAGTATGAGTTTCTCCTTCATATTTACCAGAATATAATTACGTCATAGTTTATAGGTTTGGATTAACCTTTTCATAAGGCATGTTAACTTACATTCAACAAGGTGCATTACATCTCAATGTAACAATTGACATGACACATCTCAGGTGTCACTCATCCAATTATATTGGACTTAAAACACATCAATGTATATCAGTATTGGGGTGTTGGATGTGATATCTATCATATCTTGATGTATCATTTCCCTTAACACCTTCATCTTACTTGAGTTCATCCACTTAGCTTATATTAGGATATTCCCCATCCTAATATTTTATGTACCAGTTCATCACATTCATCATGTAATGTATTGGTCATAAACCACCTGTTTAGAATATATAACCATTGCCAATGATATGAACTCATCCTTGAATTAGGAATTATTATTGTAAGGATATCCATTATCAACCCATCTAGGTATTACATTTGTCAATACATTAATCACTATTCCATTATTAGGAACATGATTTTCCATATTTATAATTTGAGGATTCACATAACATTTTCCATACATTATATGGATTTCACATAGTATTGCTCTTCATTAGAGATTCACATAATCATCCTTCTATACCAGGGTTTCACCTAGTATTATGTGAAATTAAGATTTCACAATACATCACCGAGTGATAGGGCTTCACATAGCATTAGCAACACTACCCTTTATTAGGGTTTTCATGCACCTTTGCCCCCATTTTAGGGATTAAGGTTTACCATTCACATCCAAGTAGTGGTTTTCATACCTCATTACCCAAATTAGGGTTAGGATGTACAATTCCCATTAAATTAGGGTTTCTTACATTGTTACACTAAGTTAGGGTTACATCATCACCCTAGATTATGGTTTCACTCAGTTTTGCCCTAAATTAGGGTTTCACATAGCCTTGCCCTAAATTAGGGTCAAGGTACATCAATCTTTTCAATGAGGATTTCATAATCTCATTATTATGGATCAAACCCTGATTACATATTTATTCATAATGAGAGAATTAGAGCTTATGTAAGTAATCATCTTTCCCATTCTCTCTCCCTCTCATCCTCTCTAGGATGTTAATTACTCCAAGATTGATCTAGGTCAACTCTTCAATTAAATACACATAGTTAGGGTTTAACCTTCAAAATCACCATAGGTCCACATCATAAATAATCAAGTGGATAATTGACCTTTGATCATATTAGGTGTCTAAATGGTTTAACCAATTTGAACCTCAAAAAGTTTTGGACACTTAGACCCCAAACGGTCTTGGTCACCTAGACCTCAAACGGTCTTGACCATTCAAATTCAAACGGTTTGAAATTGTTTGGAAAAGTTAGTACTTGAAAACGTTTACCAAAGTAGGTGCTTGAAACCATTTTCCAAAGTAGGTCCTTGAAACCGTTTGCCAAACTAGGTGCTTGAAACTGTTTGCCAAAGTAGGTGCTTGAAACCGTTTAGACAACACATCTTGAAACCGAATGAATTTGAGTCTCCAAACGGTTTGAGACCGTTTGGTCCCAAATGGTCTTGAGACCGTTTGGACTCAAACGGTCTTGAGACCGTTTGGTCCAAACCCTCTCAAAACCGAATGGATAAAAAAGGGTCTTCCAACACTTAGTCAATTCAGGGTTTCAATCGTCGAACCATCCATTAATTGGTTCACTAGTTTATTAATCAATTGCACCATTGGATCACCCATCAATTGGACCTTCAATTAGGGTTTCGAACCCAATTGAACTAGGGTTGATAACCAAGAAACCATCACTTAGGGTTTTGAAACGAAGGATCCATCAACGGTTAACATTGTGGAGCTAATTCAATTGAAATCAATGAACCATCATCATTACATGATATGAACTGACCTCAAACGGTCTCGAATGACCCTCAAATGGTCTTGAGGTCATTTGGATGATCTCCAAATGGTCTTGAGACCGTTTGCCTCAAACCACCATTGAAATTTATGACATTCACTTAGGGTTTGCATCATTGAATCAATCATTACTTGAGCTATTGATTGTAATTCAATTTGATATCTTTGTGTCTTCAAATACTCAACCATACTCAACCCTAGACCTCCAAACGGTCTTGGTTGACCTCCAAACAGTCTTGAGACCGTTTGGGTGATTCCCAAATGGTTTTGAAACCGTTTGGGTCAATCAACCCAAATCATCAACTTAATCAATTGCAAAATCAGCACTTAGCCGATTAGGGTTTCTATTTGAAAGTTTGTCCATAAGTTGAATTAATCAATTGGAGCCATTGGATCCTCATCCAACATACACTAGGGTTCTGACCTCAAACGTTCAACCCATCCAAATGGTCAACTCCTCTAAACGGTTTGGGGTTCACGTCTCCAAATGGTTTGGAAACTGTTTGGTCTCCAAACGGTTTGGTGAAACCGTTTGAACCATTTTGTTGAAACTGTTTGCAAGAGATATTTGGGGAGGTGTGTGCTTATGATGATGTCATCATCATCAAGCTACAAACCCACGAAGATTTCTATGATTTTCATGGTGATTGCATCATTCAACCAAATTAAATTCCGATAATGAAGAAAGCATCAACAATTGATAAGGAATTGAATACAATAACAATATCAAGGGTTCAAGTTATAAAACCCACCTCCAATTGAGCTCCAAAGCTTCAATTTCAGGTAAAAAATGGTGAATTCATACATTGATTTTCGATTTTCACCATAATTCAAGGTGAAAGGAGGTCAAGAAGCTTACCA
The DNA here is from genome assembly GCA_963693085.1 of Alisma plantago-aquatica. Classification (NCBI taxonomy): domain Eukaryota; kingdom Viridiplantae; phylum Streptophyta; class Magnoliopsida; order Alismatales; family Alismataceae; genus Alisma; species Alisma plantago-aquatica. The sequence continues at coordinate 422,265,166 of OY856414.1, read as the reverse complement.
ATAGGTTGGGGGTCATCCTCCTACTCCTCCAAAGCTTCCTTGGTCGTTTTCCAAACAAGGAGAAGAAGTGGAAATGAAAAAGCCATTCATTTGGCTTGTAAAGGGTCTTTTTATAAGAAAAATCAATGAGAGAGAAAATGTTTTATAAAAATTCATTTAATCCCAAAAATAGAGCCGCCTCATCCCCCTAAACTTCTTTGATTTGAGGATATATTCTTTGCCTCTTATTTCTCTCAATTATCCATGATTTAAAGAAAAGCAAATCAAACACCTTAAATCATATAATAGAAATATCCATAAAATTGAAATATAAGTTCCTCTTGAACCTTAATTACTTTCCACAAAATAAGATTAAGCATATAATTATCTTTCTTAATCAAAACATGTACGGCTAAAGCATAACCCAGGTCAGGGATGTTACATGAATCTTGGAAAAATGATCAACTGCTACATTTTTAGATCCTTTATTATCAACTATATTATGATCTAATTCCTACAGGAGAATGGCCCATATCAAAAATCTCAACTATGTATCTTTATTTTTTATATAAATTTATGAATACATGGTCATTGGATACTATCACTTTAGAACTTGTCATTTATGACCAAACTAGTCAAAAAATAAGTTGTTCAAAGGCTGAAATCTATATATTATTTTTCAAATATGATTTTTCCAAGTTGTAGAACTTGACTTGGCCAGTTCAGTATGAAGAGAGAGGAAACCCCACCACCAAATAATTGGATCGGGAGTAATTATGTGATAATCTTCACTAGAGATCCTTCCTTAGAAACCTCATCTCATTCCATTTAGATGACAATGTTACTAAATAGTGTATTAGACAACTAATTTCTCCTAAATTTGGATTTCTATCTTGGATGAATAGGGTGAGAAAAGCTCAGTTTGGTTGTAAACTACTTGCCTAGGTTCTAGGTGTACTAGTTATTTAAGCGTAATTTCCATAAGACATGCATGAGTGCCGACTATTTATGGCTGTGATACCATATTGTAAAGACCCCAACTTTATAAAATTGTATCAAAAGTATAAACAAATCTTTTTCCAATCATGTTATACATTAGGGTCGTGAAATCTTATTTATAGATAGGACTACAAAGTAAGAATATGAATAAGTCCTATATACTCCCCAATAAGGGACAACACTTGCATGTCTCTTCTAGTTCTTCTTTGTATTACCTACTCATGAGTTCCCTGAGGGAGCAAAACCACATGTGAACCCCAAGATGGGAAACATAAGTTAACCACACTAGTACAAAATCCAATTATTGAGCTATTTAAAAATAAATATTTATGAAATCAAATATAAGTAAATTTGCTTGGTGGACTAAGGCAATAACAAGGAGATGATCTAATTACCATGCTAATTTCAAAAGGGTACAACAATTCAAAATAGTAACTTGAAAGAGATTCTCAAATTATTATCAAGATATCAATATTTTTCAAAATGAAATGATTTATCCATTAGCACAAGCAATCTAATATTTTGTCTTTGCCAATAGCTAGGTGCCTAGTGTTCTCTCCTCAATGAGAAATCAACACTTTCTTCTGTGGGGTTAACCTGTACTAGGGGACCTCTAATTTTCCATTATCAACTGTGCAGGGTTATGGGATATGTCCTGCCAAATCTTGTGAGCCAAAGCTCTTAATCAATGTTTTGAGTTTCTGTACCAATATCAAAATCAACCAATATTTCAATTGCTCAACAACGTTCAACATTCAGTATAGTCATGGTGACCTTCAAAAAGAGGGAAAGGCTAATAAAAAATGGGTTCACCACTTCTTCAAAATTAGATGAATGAAATTCAAGAGGTAGATAAATAATTCAATAATAGAATCAAGGATTTTCAAGAAAGAGTTCTGAGTTTGAATGAATACAATTTTCTCCATGAATTGATGAAGGGAGATAAAAAGTAGAACAAAATTATTACCAATTGACTTGGAATCAAGTTTATTCAATTTTTGTTATTCATTACTGCATTTTCCCATCTATAGTTACTATCTGTATTTTCCCATCAACATTGTTTCTAAATTTTAGACTAGGTTTTGTATAATTAACGTTACAATTTTTACAACAAATTTTCTCTAGATTAGATCCTAAAATTTTGTTATGTCTATAATATGATTCTACATTAATTACTAGGCTCAATGTAATCTAATTAATGCAATATACACATACTCGGAATATCTAGGGTTTAAATCATACATAGTTCCATGCATACTAGTTATACCCTTATCCTTAGGTCCCAACTTATATAGGAACATAGCTATACTAACATGTGAGTGAAGGAATACTCGTATTATAAGTTAAGAAGTGCTACCTTAGATTTGATTTAAGAATATATGGTTAACTAAATTCAAATAGGTTCTCCTTCATATATGTTCATAGTTCCTTTAGGGCTTTATCACATCCATATCTAGTTCCCTTGAATGTCCTACTTTGCATCATGGATTCATAAATGATCTAGTGCCCATTATACTTATGGATGAATACATTATCTTTTTGCCAAGTTTACCTTGTGTTTAATGGTTGTTTGTTAGTGACCGCCATAGTTAGGGGTTCCTTTTTATCCTCAAGAGGGGTGTATGTTCTAAAACAAGTTTTAATATTGACCTTGGTTGTTTAGCTTCCTTATGTTTTACCTCCACCTCTACCTTCCTTCCTACAATAGTATTGTTCTTTGCTGGGCTGCTATGATGTACATTCTCTTCTTTCATCTTATTTTTTCCCCTTTTTTTCAGATGGTACATACTTTGAAGAGATAAGGGTTACCTCTCTTTCACCTTCATATTCTAATGGATTGGGAGCTATAATTCTCTACATACAATCCCTTTCTAGTGACATATTAAAATATTCCTTTGTGGGGTTGTTTTCATTGTCTCTCAGGTACTTGAGGACATACTCTAGCACATCTTCCATCTGCTCCCTAGGTAAGAACCCACCGTTTTCTAAACAAGGCATCATGTTCTTAATATATTAAACAATTGAATCAATATTGGAATCAACTGAGATGCACAAATGATGAAATTTTACTTGATTATCAAAGGTTGAGTAGTGTTCAATAATTGATAGGTTATATAATTCTTGTTGTTTAAGAAAATGATGGAAAGGGCTGACCAACAAAACATTTGTTAGCTGATAAACAAGGAAGACACACCAATGAAAATGTAGCAATGCGCTACTAGTGGAAATCCTTGTGCTGATAAAAATTGTACATTGATGAGAGTTGTGTCTGGATGACTGAAAAAAGTTACATCGGTGCACTAGAGCAAGCTACCAACATTTGAATCTTTTATCGAGGGGAAAGTGCAATCATATATGTTTGAGAAGTTAATGGAAATTTAAATCATTATGGGACTTAGATAACTGGTGTTGGGTGAATGTTTCTAAGGATGAGTACCTATAATTTCTTCATTGGTCAACTACTAGAGATGTCAATTGAAGGCAAAGCAAATTCCTATTTAGCCAATGAAAAACTAGGGCTTTGATAGACTTATGATAACAAGAGTTTCAAGTTAAGTGAGTGGAAATCAAAGGGTGGAAATGTGAAATTAAGATTGAACGAAATGATATTAAGATTAGGGGGATAAAGGCATTATGCTCATGGTCTAAGACTGATGGATGAGCATCGACAACATGTTTCAATTAGTCGATGGTTTCTCTCCTTATCAATGTGTGCAAAGGATCCTTGATCTTCATCCTCACAATGATGATGACATTCATTTTTGGGCTATATTGTACTGGCCCCTAGTTCTCCTCCATGATTTGGAAAAGCTCATCATATTTAGAGATGAGAGAGATGTGCATCCACAAGAGTAAGCTGACTTGGCATAGTAGAGTTAAAGTTTTCAGACAATGGTGAGAGGTTGATGATACTCTACCAATGAAGGCACTAAGCTTTGGTTTGATGAGAGTTAGTGAGTAGATATGGGTGGATATTAGACTATCAATATGGTAAAGAAACAACTTATTATTTCATGTTTTCTATTGAAATCTAAGGTTGCAAAGGAATTAGTAGTGGAGACATTGTATGTTTCTATACCCTAGTCTATAAGTGTGTGTGGGGTCCAGTCACTTCATCTGTGTCCAAGGACCGATGAGAAATTGCACACTTCCCACCAATGAAGTCTTGTGTGTGTGTGTTTTCCTTTTCATGTATGAATCCTTATTGAGAAATCAGATATCCTAGGGGCTTTATGTCCAGTTCCACTGGTAGGTGATATGCATCCCCATATATCTATTGGTATGTATGCCCAAAAAGCCAATCATGTGATTATTGTAATGGCATAAATGTAAATGATTTGATTGTTAATAAAAGGAAAGCTTCCAATTTATTATATTTAATTCAATTATGAGATAATGATGTAACATTATAAATGTCTAGAGAATAATATTACTCAAGGACATATGTCTTCAAGTATGTGACTTGGAAGAATGAGATCATTCATATGTTAAGAGTACATATGTATGTATATTCTCATTATGTCCCTAGTCAGTTGTTATTGTGGAAGGTTTATAGACAATAATAACCCATAAGATCAGAGTGTAAATTGGTTGATGACAGAATCCCATTAGCCATGATATGGCAATATCAAACCAATCACACTGATACATGTTGGAGAATAGTGTATTGGATAGACCCACCGTGAGACTGACACATGGAAGCCATCATCATGGAAGTCATAGTCATCTCTCACAGTGATGGTGGTGGTTGTGGTTCTTAGACCTAAAATCAATGCACTCATCACATGTTGTTAGGTACACTTTGACATCATCAAACACAGTCCTGAAACATGGGTTATTATAATAGTGATGATTGGTTGACTTTAACTCATAGGGATAGATTGTGAGTGATAGAAGTGGGATATTTCCCTCCTACAGGAGTATGATTTCATAGCCTCTTGATTAGCGAGACTAAGAATGCATGTCCATGCACATGTGAGTCAATATGTGATATTGAGCTTACATATATCTCATACAGTCTGCTCTGGTTTAAGCAATTAGATTGAATGATAAAGAGGGTGACTGTGCCATGCCTCGAGTTCAATGTGGACATAAGAGATAAAGGAACTATACAAGCACTGGAACACCATATGTAGATTGTAGGTTGAAGTTGTTCCCCAACTTTCCATTTTCTTGGGTAGCATTGATGTGCGACTAAGCAACACTCATTGCTTATGATGTCAGAAGTTGTTATGGACATTCACTATCAATGTAATTTGGGACCTATAGGGTCACACACAAAGGCATAGACCTAGAATAGGAGTTTAATCTTAAATGAAAAGTGAATTAAGTACAAAGTGTTTAGGTATTTGATTAACACAACATATAGGCTGACTGCATTGCCAAATGCCCATCTCAAGTGTTAAGACGGTCGTATGGAGTGCCAAATTGCTGTCTCAAGTGTTGAGACATGAATCTAGGGAGTCAGACCTGATTTATAGTTGAAATTGGATTTGGATGAACCAACTGACCTGGCTCAGCTCACCAGATGACCGTTTGGGTGAGCGAGACGACCGTCTTGCATGGGCGAGATGGTCTAGTTCAGTCGAGGGAAGGTTCTAGATATTTTCAAGTTTGTTTCGAATGCACATTACTTGTTGTGCAAGGAATTAATATGTGAGATAAATTGGAATAGAAATCACCAATCTCATATGTGACAAGGAAAGCACCAGACAACCGTCTGGTATGTGACCCGACCGTCTGGCATTCCAAACAACCAGTTTGGTTGTCGTAGGTTGTGAAAGTTCCAGAATTGTTGCGAAAATTTGAGATTTTCATACCCCTTCCACTCCCGCATCGACTGGGAACCTGGAACCAAACCCCACCTATGAAATTTTGGATTTTCCCATTCCTTGTCGTTATGGGAAAGAAAGGCAGAAAGAAGAAAGAGATTATCTGCCCTGATGCTTGTCCAGTACTGGGCCTCCGCCCGCACACGAGGGACGAATTGACCTTCAAGGAGAGGTACAAATCGAGAAAAGTGAGAGGTCTCAGAGCGACCCCTTTGACTGATTTTTGCCGCCCCTTCCTTGGTTTGGTGGCAGAAAGACAAAGCGATGATTGATGCCCAACAAGGCTCGAGAGAAGGATCATGGCACCCCAGAACCATGACATCCAGCAACAACATCTCCTTGCTTCCTACGTGCAAGAGACTGAGATTTGGAAATGGAAAGGCCGCCAACAACTTAGCCGGTTCTGTGTTGATAAAAGTGGAAGCTCTGCCTCCCCCACCCAACACCCCCATATCTATTTTGTCTTAACTTTCTTGCTTTCATGAAGCCGACCTTAACAAACAACTCTTCCATTTTTGTAGATGGAAGATCCGGTGAATCAATGAAATCAAATGCTGCTTACCTGGATGTGGTAAAGAGATTGATCTACTGTTCTAGCCATCATTTGCTTCTCTATTCGATCGAGTGGAAGGGTCGTCACCCTCCCTCATAAATAGAGGGGAACTGGGGGCTTCCCAAAAACAACACAAACAATTTATAAAAAAGTTCTTTGACAAACTTGACCTCTCTCTTTGTGGTAACCACAAGAGCCCAGGAAAGTCCTACCTGAAGGGAGGGATAGATAAGGGAGAGAGAAATTGAGATCTTTGTTGTGGGAGAGCAAGTTGGTGACTAATATGCCAACAGAAGGGACAACTCCTTCCTATTTGTTCTAGAAGTATGATGGGAGTTCTAGGTAGTCTGTGTGGGCTTCTCTAGAGGTGGGAGGCCATTGTCTGCCTCTAGGAAGACAACATCAACTAGCAGTCTCTGACAAGAGGAGCTACTGAAGAAGACAAGGTTTGTGGTTGCATCTGTGGTGCAGACGAGGAGGCGCAATAGTCAGATGAGTCCTAGTGAAACTAGGATTCATAGTTGTACAATTACAATGATGAGTATTGTCGTTGTACTTGCTCCAGGACCAAGTATATCCTCTAAACGATCCTTTTTGCATTATAGTTATTAACGTGATATGCTGGTTATAAGAATATGGCAGATACATTTTTTTGTTTCTTTTGCCTGATCTAAATCCATGTTTCCCTACAGTGCTATTAGAGCCAACGTCAATTTACTATATTATGGGATAATCAATATGATCTAATTTTGGTTTTTGTCATTCTATTATTGCATGTGAAGTTAATAATATCTTGTCAAATCCAACACCATGATATATATATATATATATATATATATATATATATATATATATGTATATATATATGAAATTCACACGCATTTCCCTAAAAGTAGTTTTGATGTTAGATGTGTAGCATGGTTATGGCCAATAACCCCTAAATTTTGTGTGTGATTGTGTGGTTGGTCTATCTATTTATCTCTGTCTGAGTATCAATCCTCTATCTTATCTTCCCAATGCAAATTTAATTATTTAATACCCTTGCTCCCCTCGAATGTAACTCGAGGTTTCTCAATAATTATATAAAAGTAGGATAGTTTTCTTTCATGTGATGATGAAGATGAAGATGTCCCAAAGATGATCTGACTGACTGAAGGACTATGGAGTACATGGTGGACAAGCCAAACCGAACGGCTGGTGGACCCAACCAATCCACTGGAGGATCCACTAGATGGTTGATCAATGGAACCAGAAGACCAGTGAGATGACCTAGCAACCGGCCAGGAGGCAAGCCGATTGGTTCAAGGGTTGAACCGATCAACCCAGATTGGCAAGCATGGATCTTCATCAACAATAGGTTTCTGAATGTGATGTAGACCTAGATGATGAAATTACTTGTGGCTCCAAGCAATTATATTAGGCTAGCCATTACCATCACTTTCGTTTATTACATGTTTTCATTGTGGGATATAACATGTATATGATACATACTATATCGATGATTAGATGAAGTATATGTATTTATACAAACTCCCTCAATTAAAATATTAAGTTTTAGGTTCTTTCCGAAAGAGGCACACATGAAAAGCTTGATCGAACAAGCGTAGGTCATGCTAAAGCATGGTGCGTTGTCTATATCATAGAAGTGTGATGATATATATGTAGGTTCTGCTAAAGCAGGGTGCATGTTCTATCGTGTTAGCTTTTGGGTCAAGATTAATGGTTATTCTTAGATAGTCTAAACCTAGAAGCATGCAAATGTTTATGACAAGGAGTCACACATATCATCTATCCAAGACTTGTATATAATGCAATTGTCATGATTGCCTACCTTAATAATTGACTATGGACGCTGGTGTAGGCCGATAATAGTTGAATTATTTTGGATCTTGGCTCACTAGAATATTGTACGCTACAATATTCTGAATTGATATTGAGGGCTGTCAATTCGAGTAAAATAGTGGAATCAATAATAATTAAAGACCTAATTAATATCATCAAATTTTCAAATCAAATGAAATAAAATGTTTTTGACAAATGCAATTTTTCTCTTATAGAATCAAATGACCAAAAAATCTGATTTGCGATTGGTCCTGAAGAAGGACAAACTTGATGGGAGAAATTTCCACGACTGGTTTGGACTTTGAGAAGGGTTCTCAATGAAGAGTGCAAGTTCTACATCCTTGATAAACTAGTTCCAGAAATACCTGCTCCTAATGAACCTAAGGTACAAGTGGATGCTTACTGGAAGCATGCCAATGATGCCTTAGAGATAAAGTACCTTATGCTTAGCTACATGAGCTATGAGTTGCATGAGCAATGTGAAGCCATGAGTGTTCTTGAGATGGTAACACATCTTAAGAAAGTTACACTTGGTCTTACAAAGCAAGAAAGGGACGATATCTTGAAGGTGTTGCTTGAGTCAAAGCTGACATATGTTTCTACCCATGTTATACAGTGCCAAAATCTTGACGGTGATCGGGAGGAGATCGTGACGATGATCGGGAGGAGATCGTGATGACGTGCATTCTCTAGGGTGCTCGTGCCTTGGCGGCACTGCCACCATATACTCCGACGCGGCACTCCGCCAGTCGGGGGCCACCGTCCTATTGTCACGGAGATTATCCAAGATGCTGCCGTCGCCCCTCCTACGTCAGGTGACTCGGCAGAGCGTGCGAGGAGCACTGGCGCAACATGCCGTGGTGGAAAGAAGATCCAGCCTTGTGGTGACTACCGTCCCTACGGAGGAAGTGCTTCTGGACATTAGGGTGGTTCTAGATAATGATGAGACCGGGCATGATAATCTGTCGTCTAGGGTTTCTGAGAAGGAAGTCCAGCATGATGGAAGATCGGGCGGTCCTGGAACGGCTAGCGTGGAGAGATCGGGCGGTCCTGCAATGGCGAGGGTGGAGAATTCTGCTACGTCCAACGTGCATCCAGACCAGGGTAGTCCGTCATCTTCTCCAGCTGGGGGAGATCACACAGCGCCGACGGATACCTCACAGATGGAGATACCGCAAAGGGAGTCACCGAGGGTGTCGAATGCACAGGGCGCGACGAGGAATGATGGCGTACCTTCAAGGTCCCTTCCCCCACCGCCGACCAAGGAGATAGTGGTGCAGCATCTGAGAAATACACCACTGTTCGGGATCCCACATGATACCTATTTCTGATGCATGGGTAAAGGACACTGGCAGGCACAGTGTAAAGGCTTCAAGGTTTGCTATATTTGCAGGAGACCGGGATATGTAGTGGCGAGATGCAGACAGAGACCATTGCAGAGTATGCAGTCGCAAAGACCTCCTGATATCCATTCTAGGGCTTTGTTCCCCCCGCTACCCTCGGGGATCCCGGCTCGGGGCGCGCCACAGCATGTGCCCAGAAGGATTGCGGTGGACATTGGACCGGATAGTGATATGAGGAAGATGAAGATGGATTCCCTTATGAGGGCAGTCGAGGTCTCTTGGCCTAGTGAGGCTTCGTGGATGGAGATCCATGTGTTCCTGAAAGGTCTGTGGCCCAGCGCTGCCGACCTGTACAGGTTTGCTATGAGGAAAGCTATTGCGTTCTTTTCTTGTGAAGATGAGGCACGGAATATGATCGGGAAGGGTTTACCGGCTGGATGTAGACACAAGCTCACGTTCAGGCACATGAAAGAGGGAGAGAAACACCACAACATAGAATGTTTCTGGTTCTGGTTATCGGGCATGCCCTTAGTATGCAGAGATGATGACTCCATGAACGCCCTTATTAGCCCTTTTGGGAAGCTCATACACATATCTGACTGGCAGAGAGAACCCGATGATGTATCAGGCATGCTCATCTTGGTCGAAGCTTTTAGTAATGATGTTCCTCAATTTATCTCAGTTACCTATGGTCATAGAAGAACGAATGTCCAACTCTTTATGCTTGCGAGAGGGCAGATTGGTACCAAATCCTTTAACATGACACAGGTCGGGATAGAATCTGGTATTCCTCGTGATGCACTTTCTATCAAAGAGAAGGCTTCTGAACCTCTTACACTTATGGCTTGCCCATCTGAAGAGAAGACAAGAGACCCGTCACTGACTAGGCAACAGAAGATGAGACATGTGAACTCACCAAGAAGAATGATCGTGGATGAAGATGGGCACAGAAGACATCTTCCGCAGATGAGACTAGAGGACTTCTTTGAAAGAAATGTTGAGCATTTTTCTGTTCGAGGCAGACATAGCAGGGTCAGAGGTAGATCAGCTTCTAGGTGAGAAGAATATCATCCTTTTAGGTACAGATCAGTGGAAAGAAGGGACTCCTACAGAAGAAGATCACCCATGGGTGAAGATGAATCTTTTGAGAATTTCTTTGACGATGATGAGTGGAGATATAGCAGCTGAGCCGATTTGGTTTGACAGTGCTCTCTTGATGCAGCGGTACATTTGTGTTATTAATGGATTGTAACTCTATCTTTTGGAACATTAGAGGTGCAGCGAATAACCCTACAAGAAGATTCTTGAGTAGACTTTGTAGCCATTATAGACCTGGGATCGTTTGCCTTTTCGAACCTTTCCTTCATGTGAATCTTGCAGTGGAACTTTTAGATGTCGTATGATTGGATTGGGCGACAGACAATCTTGGTGATGGAGGTAAAATATGGTTCTATGCGGAGGGGAACTTGAGCCCGGTGGTCCTTAGAAAGCATAAGCATCGTGTTACAATCAAGCTCGAAAAGACAAATGGAACAGTTTTCTTTGTCACTGCTGTATACGCAAGCTGCGACTGTAATGATCGTAAAGAGCTGTGGAATGAAATCCTTTCCATGTCCAGAGATATTGGTGATGATAGATGGCTGATAGCTGGTGAATTCAACATGATCAGAAATCCACAAGAGAAGAGAGGTGGTGACCCCCCAAGATTCCAGGACTTTTTCGATTTTAATGCCTTTATCACTGATGCTCGCCTCAATGAAGTCCCCTTTGATGGTAGCAGGTTCACCTGGGTAAACAAGCAAATCCTCACTCCGACTATTTGGGAGCGTCTTGATAGAGCCTTTTTGAATGATGCATGGCTAGTTGACAGACCTTCTTTCCTCTCTCTGCACCTTACTAAATCTAGAGTATCAGATCATTTCTCGATTCTCACGATTCCAGGGATTGGTGATGTTAATAGAAACAGAAGAAAGTTCTTCACTTTCCAGTCGAGCTGGTTAGATCATGATGACTGCTTGAGGATAATTGAACAAGCGTGGGACACTCATGTGGTTGGGCACCCTTCCTATATTTTTTTCTGCAAGATGAAGAGAGTGAGAGCTGCCTTGAAGAAGTGGAGCAGAGATGTTCTTGGTAATGTTAGTCAGAAGATTAAAGATCTGGAGGATGTTATTTCCACTACTCATATGGCCTTCGATGAAAATCCCACGGCAGTGAACGAGGCGAATCTGAGGATTGCGGAATTGGAGCTTCAACACTTGATGGATCTGGAGGAAGCCAATTGGAAAGAAAAGGCCAGGATTAACTAGTTACATGACGGGGAAAGAAATACTCCTTTTTACCACGTGGTGGTGAAGTCAAGACGTCGTCATAGAAGAATCTATTCTTTATCTTTGCCCGATGGAAAGGTGGTGTCCGATCCAGAGGAGATGGTGAGGGACGCAGTTGACCATTTTAAGAAGTTTTTCAATGAAGAGGTGCATACTGATGACATGATGCTTGATGGGATGCTAGAAGAGATACCGGCTGTTTTCTCAGCTGAAGACAGCTTCAGTGTAGCTGCGGTTCCTACCCTGGACGAGATTGCTATGACGATCAAAGAATTGGACCCATCAACAGCCCCGGGTCCTGATGGTTTTACCCTCCCGTTCTATAAAGCATCCTGGACCGTTATTGGAGCGGATTTTCTCGCCATGGCCGAAGCTTTCTTCATAGGTCAAACCTGCCATAGGGCCCTTTTCTGCTGTCGCATTCTTATGATTCCTAAATGTGATAATCCCAAACAGCTCCCTTCTGATTTCTGACCGATTTCCATTGAAAACTTGGCTCTCCGGATCCTTGCAAGAACCCTGAATAATAGGCTGGCGCCCCTGATGCCCTCTCTTATTTCTAAATCCCAAGATGCGTTTCTGAAAGGTTCTAATATTACACATCATATCCGGCTTGCCAAGGAGCTCATGCATGATATCAATCAAGGCCAGATGGTTCCAAATGTGATGATAAAGATTGACATGTCTAGGGCGTATGACAGGGTTGAGTGGAAGGTGCTCAGGAAGATTCTTCTTGCTTTTGGTCTTCTTCTGGAGGTGGTTGAGCTTTGTCTGAGTTTTTTGGTACACTCATGGGCTACAGTTACCATTGGTGAACACACGGTTGGTTTTTTCTCGTTTGCTAGAGGTCTGAAACAAGGAAATGCTATTTCCCCATTCTTGTTTATCATCTTTGAAGAAGTCCTTTGTCGGAGATTTTACAGATTGGCTAATGCACACTCTATATCCAGATTCAAGATGAGAGGACCTGCGGTGGCACCTCTTATACTCCTCCATGCTGATGACCTTCTGGTTCTATTTGAAGCTGACAACAGCTCGACTCAGGAGGTGTTGAATACTCTCAACATATATGAGAAAGCAACGGGTCAAAGGGTGAATTGTAACAAGTCGGTCTGTGTTGCAGGGGGATCGGACCTTTCACGGTCACATGAGATAGCTATGAAGTTTGGGATTGAACATGCATCTAGTTCCTTCCTATACTTAGGGATACTGATATATAAAGGGAGATACAAGCTAGTTGATTTTGAATTTCTTATAAAGAAGATTAACTCCAAGATTGCTTCATGGAAGGCTAAACTTCTATCATTTGCTGGACGGCGCCTGCTGATTGCACATGTCCTCTCATCGGTTACGATTCATGTAGCGGCAGCAGTTGGGTTACCAGTTGGTATTATCTCTCGGATTGAGAATAATTTATCTTCTTTTCTATGGGCTGGCAGATATGAGATACACAGAAAAGCTTGGCTTGGGTGGCACCGCGTGGCAACGCCAGTTGATAAGGGTGGGCTTGGTCTTCCGCAGTTACATAATATAAATGAAGCCTTTACTGCTAAAGCTTGCTGGGAAATCCTCTCTGTAGACTCACTCTGGACAGAGTTTTGTAGGGTGAAGTACTCGAATCATGTCTCTGGTCGTTCGGCCTTGTATCCTGGACACTTGAAGCTGAGTTGCTCACCCTCCCCCTTTTGGAAAAAAGTATGGAGCACCTTCCCAAAGATCTATAGGCACTGCAAGTGGGAAATTGGGAGAGGCGATATTTCTTTCTGGGATGACTGGTGGTGCAATGAAAGGATCGCTGACTATGCTATTTATGCAAGTGATAAGAGACACCCTTTCCTTGTTAAAGATTTTTGGATTGGTGATCATGGGTGGGATTGGAGTTCCCTGTGCCAGGTGATTGATGACAATGGGATGGACCTTATCAAACAGGTGGATGTGTGGATATCGGATATGGATGACAAGTTGATCTGGGATGTAGAGGAGAACGACAGATTTTCTATGAGATCGACCAAGGTGCTATTGCGGAACGTGCAACAGGAGGGACCTGATGATCTGGGCAAGATTTGGCAGATGGATTCCCCAAAGGCTAGCACTCTCATATGGAAGATTGCCAGGGCGGCCATTCCGACTGATGATAATGTGCGTAACAAATGTTGTATACAGCTTGCATCACGGTGCAACTGTTGTGATGAGCCACAGGAGGAAGACATGAATCACTTGTTCTTTCAAGGACAGATCGCGAGGTTTTTCTGGGATAAGTTTGGTGTGATGACGGATAAGGAACTGCCTTCTGATGTTCGGTCCCTGATTAGTATGTGTGTGGATGGCTTATCTAATGAAGTTACTGATTGGGTTGCCGGGTTCATGGCTGGTCATATTTCAATATCTATATGGAGAATGAGATGTTCATCTCGGTATGCTAATAACATGAGACATGTGGAGCAAGAATGGAGAATTCTTATAGACCATGTGAACCAGTTGATTAAGAGAAAGGTTTTCCCTCTGACAAAAAATCCGGCTCTTCTTTCCAAGATGACGATGGCAAGAATCAACGAGCCTAGATTCAAGATGAGGAAGGTTCGTCTCATCAGGTGGACAAATCCAAACATGTTCAATCTCAAGCTAAATGTGACGATTGGAAGAGACTTGGACGAGGAAGGCAACAAAAGAAGATGGGCTGCAGGTATTGTCCGTAATCACAATGCTGATATTTGCTTGATCTTCCGCGCTTGGCTAAAAAAGGAAGACTACAAGCTGACATACATTCAGGCGTGCGTCATCGGGTTAAAGTTGGCTGGAGATCATATGCTGCATATTTCTACCATGGAAGTGGATGATAAAAATATCTATAACATGCTTTGTAACAATGCTTCTGTGCCATGGAGGGCAAGAACATATGTGCAAGAGCTTAGAGAGGAGATCGAAATGGCTAGTATATCGGGTGGATATGTGCATAAGCTGATTAATTCCATACCGCAAGAGATCGACAAGCTTGGACGTGGATCCTCTAATCTGGTTGTTATTACGGATTCGAATAGGATTCCTACTAGAATTCGTGGTATGGCTAGATTGGAAAAGAGGAAGACTCCCTACATTGTAGTCGAGAGTGAAGTGATTGAGGCTTGATATTACTTGGTCTTGTTTGTTTAGTTGTTTATGGTGGGTTTTTTTTTTGGGAAAATACCCGAGTTATAAGAGCGGGAGTTGTATTACTTTTGCTGATTTTATCCCACTAGAGGGGTGTGGGATGAATAATAGCGACCCCTGGCTTAATTAAAAAAAAAGTCAAAGATGACAGAGGGCACCTTAGTAGAAGAACATGTGATCAATATGATTGAACATGTGTATCATCTTGAAGAACTAGGATTCACCTTGAGCCGAGAGTTGGACATTGATATGATTCTAAATAATATTCCAGAATCATATAGCCTCTTTATTTCATGTTATCATTTGAATTATATGCCTGGAAAGATGTCAGATCTGCTTGCAATGTTGATTCATGCTGAAGAAAAATTGAATAAGGATAAGTCTGTGATGGTGATCAGTGGAGCTGAGTCCAAGGATCAAAGCAAGACCGAGAAGATTTTTGAGGTCAATCCTAAAACCACGTCTTCAACACTCAAGATAAGGAGAAAGAAAAGTAAAAGAGGATCTCATCCTTTGTACTTGAAGGTATTCAGGAAGAACAAGATGGGGATGGTGATCTCCACTTCAGGTATATACGTTATTGAGATAAACCTATCTATTTCATCATCATGGGTATTAGATACCGAATGTGGATCTCACATATGTTCTCATATGCATGATCTGAAAGGAAGTAGGACTTAGGGAAAAGGCAGGTGGAACTGTGAGTTTCTAATGGCGCATGAGTTGCGGCCAGGGTAGTTGGAACCTATTGTATATCTCTGCCCACATGGCTTGTAATAGCATTAAAGAACTGCTATTATGTACCTACTACAAATAGAAACATCATTTTTGTATCTTATATGGACAAGGATGCATTTGAATAAAAATGGTCTATGTTCTATTTGAAAAGATGGGATTTTTTATGGCAGTGCCCCTATGTCTTTTAATCTTTACTTGTTAGATCTAAAGATAGATGTATATAACGTTAATACCAAAACAATAAAACTCAACAACTCAAACAAAACATACCTTTGGCATTGTCATCTAGGGCACATAAATGAGAATCACATATCTAGACTCCATAACGATGATTATCTAGACTCTTTTGATTTCGAATCAATACAGACATGTGAATCTTGTTTGTTGGGAAAGATGCATAAGACCCTTTTCATTGGTAACAATGAGAGGGCTAGTGATCAATTAGGAATCATACATACTAATGTGTGTGGACCTTTTACAATAACCGCTATATCTGGGTATCAATACTCCATAACTTCCATTGATGACTTTAGTAGGTATGGCTGTGTTTATTTGACGAAACATAAGTCATAAACTCTTGAAAAGTTCAAGGAGTTTATGAATGAAGTACATAACCAACTTGATAAAAGTATTAATGCACTTTATCCTAATCGATGTGGAGAATATTTAAACCTAGAGTTTGAGAACCTTCTTAAATCCCATGGGATTGTATCCCAGTGGACTCCACCCAGAACACCTAACCATAATGGTGTGTTAGAAAGAAGGAATCACACATTATTGGATATCGTGTAATCAATGATGAGTTTAGCTTAGCTTCCAACTACCTTCTGGGGGTAGGCTATACAAATTGCCACATTTACACTAAACCAAGTACCATCTAAATCGGTTCAAAAGACACCATATAAGATATGGACTAGGAAGCGTCCCAGAATGTCTTTTATGAGGATTTGGGGGTGTGAATCTTATGTTAAGAAAATGTTTGATATGAAAAATGTTATTTTGTTGGATATCCCAAAGTAACCATGGGATACTACTTATATAATCCATATGACAACAAAGTGTTTGTTGCCAGACATGTTGTATTCCTTGAAATGGATTCTATTTCCAAAAGAGTCGATGGGAGGCAAGTGGAAATTGAAGAGGTTCAAGACCAACAAGAAAACATTGAACCGTTGGATGCACAAGAGGAACTAAGAGAATCAAAAAGTGTTGTAGAATCTCAAATTCCTCAAGTAACATAGGAACCTAGTAGATCTAATAGAACACAACTTGAGCCTGAAAGATTTGGATATCTTGTAACTCATGAAGGTAGTGAATTGGTCATAGATGATGAGCTAATATCCTATAAAGATTCTATTGAGGGACCACCGTCTGAGAAATGGCTTGAGGCCATGAGATCTGAGATAGAATCTATATATACTAACAAAGTATGGACTTTAGTGGATCCACCTGAAGGGGTAAAACCCATTGGGTGAAAGTGGGTCTTGAAGAAGAAGACTAACATGGATGGTAAAGGACAAACATATAAGGATAGATTGGTTGCAAAGGGTTTCAGACAAGTTCAAGTTGTTGACTATGACGAAACCTTTTCTCCAGTGGCCATTGTTAAATCCATCAGGATCATGCTTTCTATTGTAACTTATCATGACTATGAGATTTGGTAAATGGATGTTAAACTGCATTCCTTAATAGGAATCTAGTTGAGGATTTGTACATGACACAACTTGAGGGTTTTATAGATCAGAAATTTGCAAATAAAGTTTGTAAGATACAAAGATCAATCTATGGATTGAAGCATGCATGTTGGATCTGAAATCTTTGTTTTGATGAGATAGTCAAAGGTTTTGTCTTTATTCAAAATGAAGATGAACCCTATCTGTACAAGAAGGTTAGTGGAAGCATAGTGACATTCCTCACATTATATGTACATGGCATACTATTGATGGGGAATGACATCCCTACTTTAAAAAAGGTAAAGACATGGCTTGGAAATACATTCTATATGAATGACTTGGGAGAAGCATCCTACATCTTGGGGATATAGATATATAGAGATAGATCCAGAAGGCTTCTTGGACTAAGTCAGAGCACATACATTGATAAAGTGTTGAAGTAGTGGAGCATAGAGAACTCAAAGAGAGGAAACTTTCCTGCACATAATGGTGTCCCCATCTCTATAGCTCAATGCCCCAATTTTTGTGAAGAAAAGGTAGGCATGAGTTTGATTACATATGCCTCTACAATTGGATCAATCATGTATGCCATGTTGTGCACCCATCCACACGTGTTGTATGCCTTGGGCATGACGATAAGATATCAGTCAGATCCAGGTGATGCTCACTAGATAGTCATGAAGAACATCCTCAAGTACTTGAGAAGGACTAAGGGTTAGTTTTTAGTCTACGGAGGAGAGAAAGAGTTGGTGGTAAAGGGTCACACCGATGCAAGCTTCCAGACTGATCAAGATGATTATAGGTCACAGTTAGGATTCGTGTTCTGCCTCAACAACGGAGCTATAAGCTAGAAGAATTACAAGTAAGAGAAAGTTGTTGATTCTACAATAGAGGATGAGTATATTTCTACATCGAGGGAAGCAAAGGAGGTTGTATGGATCAAGAAGTTTGTTATAGAACTTAGGGTCATTCCAAGCATCAATGAGGGAATCAAGCTATATTGTGACAACAATGGAGCTATTGTGCAAGCTAAGGAACTTGGATCACATCAACGCTCAAAGCATATATAAAGGAGGTTCCATCTCATATGAGAGATCGTTCAGCATGGAGATGTAAAGATTTACAAAGTACCAACTAAGAATAATGTTAATGACCCCTTGACTGAGACACTTTCACAACAGAAGCATGACAGTCATGTAAGATCACTTGGAATATGATTCATACGTGATTGGCTCTAAGTGCAAGTGGGATTCTATTGGTATGTATGCCTAGAGAACCAATCATGTGATGATTGCAATGACATAACTATAAATGATTTGATTCTTAATAAACGGCAAGGTTCTAATTTATTATATTTAATTCAGTTATGAGATAACGATGCAACATTATAATTGTGTAGAGAATAATATTACTCAATGACGTATGTCTTCTAGTCTGTGACTTGGAAGAATGAGATCATATATATGTTAAGAGTACATATGTATATTCTCATTATGTACCTGATCGATGGTTATTGTGGAAGGTTAATAGACAACAATAACACATAAGATCAGAGTGTGAGTTGGCTGATGACATAATCTGTGACGACCCGACATCAAATCAAGTCATCACCATGAATAATTATGGAATAACCATAAGCAGCACATTAACAAAATCACTAAAAATTAAAACCATTTTGCAAGGAGATCCTCTTCCAGGAAACTCTTACTGAAAGATCCAAAACTTTTTACATATCGTGGTTCACATTGTACATACACGGTATCATCTCATCTTGAAGACAAAATATAATAGTTGCTTTGCCAAAACCTATACATAAGCAACATAAAACCTCGAGGCATACAAGCCAAAATCTCATATCATTCATAAATCCATTACGTATTGACTCCAAGGACCTGAAAGTACAAAGACAACACATATGACTTCTATCTACAAGACACGACAGACAATACACTCAATCTGAGTTGTTACTGTTGTCCTTGCTGTTATTGTTCTCCCTCTACAGAACAATCTCTACCTCCTCGTACACATCCACCTAACTCTCCACCAACAATATTATTATCATAGGTAAGCAGTATAAAACTAAGCAGAGGTTCTTTTGTATTAACAAGCAGGATTAATCACTATTATAAGAAGAACAAAGTAATATCTTCTCTTAAAATAATGCATCTATCTATTGTAGAGAAATAAATCATCTACTCACTTTACAAGGAATATAAACAAACATGTATAACATCTATCCAATTAAAATTTATAAAAGAAGTGTACATCAACCAATGTCTTTCATATTCGATCCTTAAGCAAACACGCTACACAGCTGATTATATATTACAATCACACTTATGCCCTGAGGAGATGAAGTATACCATTCATGCTCCAACCGACCACATACTTCTCACAAGTCGGTACCATACAAGGTCAATGAAAGAGCTGGCTTCCAAGACCTCACCTGTCTCGGTCAGTATGAGACCACTGGCAGTGACATCTTGTGTCAAACTACAAAAAAAAAAGCTTACCAGGGTATAATGGAATTTTCTCTTAGAGTTATAGCCGCAACATGCACTCTCTTCAGGGAAAAATAGACCTACAACCTTCCCTGGTTATAAAATTATTGATTCATGGCATATAGCCATACTCTATGCCATGTGTTAGTTCATCGTGCTCATTACTGAATCTATGACCGCAGTCGCACTTGAGCTAGGATATGGCATATAGCCAATTCCCAAGATTGTGGATGTAAGGGGATCATTCAACATATTTCCATCCAAGCTCATGCCCCCACATATTAAAAAATATGCGCTCCAGGTAATCCCGTGGGAAAAACCAATTTCACCATTTCAACATATTCTGATGCTGATGGATCTATGGCCAGGAAAACTACATTTTATGGTTCCAATGATATATTAAGTGCATTATAGTATTCTTTTAGCATCAAACAAGTCATAAGCATCAATCATAAACAAATGCTACAGAGAAAGGTGTAATACATCTATCAAGTACTTTTCTAATCTTTAAAACACATTTATATACATGACACTCGGGATCTCAGTCCCTTATCATATTACTGTGGATTCTTATCCCTTAATCATTATCATCATCATGATTATATGAGTTGGGTATTCAACCCTTAGATCATTACTGAACATTGTTACCTCTGTGACATGTAACTGTTACCTCTAGGTCCTCAGACCAAGGTATTCATCATACTTGTTGTACAAGTATTTCACATAGCTCACATGGTCCATTAAATATCTTGTCACCTCTCACTAGGCAAAAAACTATCTCTTTAGGTCTTCAGACCTTTATACTTGTTGTACAAATATTTAGCATGGCTCACAAGGCCCATTTAAATCTATTTCATATAAAACATCATAGCTCATACCTGGCTATGCTCATCATCTCATGATTCCTTCATGGTTAGCACTTCATGATAAAATACTAACAATATATGAAATCACCAAGCAATTCAAGAGAAATACATCCTTCCCATTATTAGGGTTAGGATTTGGCATTTCAACTGAATGGGGTTTCAAATTTACATCATCAATATGTGATATAAGAAAAATACATCCTACTCATGATTAGGGTTAGGGTTTCTCAATCTAATCAATTAGGGTTTTAAGGTCATACCATCACTCTTCATTAAGGTTAGGGTTTCCCCTTATTAACAAATTAAGGATTCAAGATCATATTATCAAGAATCAAACCCTAATTCATACTCCACTCGTTTAGGAGTATCGATGCATGCTTATTAACATGATTATCACACATGTACAAGTTTCTTTCTTATCCTCATTAGGAGGTTGATTGCATAATACTTTGGCTCAATCCTTCTCTCAAGGTACATTGGCCTACACTTAACACACTACATTGAACTCTTTATGTCTTAATGAATTCTTTGCATAACACAATTCATGTGTTACCCATCGATTACATTGAATTGAGTTGCTTCCATCATATTGGGTATAAAGGTGCATATTTGACACCATATCATATTTTCATGTCAGATTGAGGTGTAACCTCATCACTATACCGTGCATCCATATCAGGCATGTGGTGTTGCCTCATCATCATATCATGTTTACGGTGTATCCCCTATTACCATAATGTGTACCCATATCAGGTTGGCTATCATTTAGATTTTATCATCTCAAGTTAGAGATAGCTTCATATCGGGTATGAGCTGAATGCTTGACCTCATACTGGGTATAAGAGGCATACTTGATACCATATCATGCACAAGGTGTGCACCATGTCAGGCATAGGGTATATGCCTCATCATGGTATCATTTTAGTAGTATATACACAATACCATATCAGATTACCATGTTGGTTGACATATCAGGTTAGCATATTGGGTAGACCATGATTCTCATATCTATTTATACCTTCAAAGAAATCAGTTGTATCATATAATTGAATAACAATATGAATATCTAGTTGAGCTCTTTCACAAACTACCCTTTACACAAAAAGATAGGGGTGTGTTGGGTTACATTCCATCATCTAGGGTTTCAACACTATATCAGTTAGAGTACAATTGACACCATATCGGTTTAGAGTGTACAATTGACACCATATCGTGCATGAGGTATGAACTTGACCTCATATCATGCATAAGGTGTGCACTTCATCATTATAATGTGCACGAGGTACATACTCATTACCATATCATGGTAATGGTATATTGACTACATCATATCGGGTTAGAGGTGCTTCAACCCAATATCAGGTTGGACCTGATGATGTCATCATCATCAACCTCTAAACTCTTGTTCTTATTGTTCTAGATCATGTACAATAGTCCTAAGATACTTTTGGAACTCAAAGGAACATCAATTAATCAAAGAAATTCAAAATAGAAAGTAGATCAACAAGTTCAACAATATTGAAGATGAATAATAACATAGTTGGGTTCAAGTTATATAACCTGCCTCAAGAATAACTTCAAAGCTCCAAGCTTCAAAGCTTCACATTGCTAAGGTTGAAGATGAGCTTATCAAAAGTCCAAGGTTCGTTCACCACTGCTAAAGCTTGGTGCTCGAGATCCCCTTACTCCTTAAGCTACTATGCAGGATATCTCAGAGAAAGAGAGTTGTGGGGTTTGTAAACTTTCATTAGTAAGTGAAAGGAGAGGTATATATACTTGGGGTTCATGAGAGAGAGTGTATAAGAGGTGTCTTCACCATATGCTACTACGTGACACGTGGCCATGCATGGTTGACACGTGTCCATGCATGCACACATATATATCTTGACATGCAAAAGTATTGAGGATAATATAGAGATGATATTTCAGTCATCCCTTATCTTGTTGGATAAGATATCTCATCTTTATCTCACAAATATGCAAACCGATACAACTTTTTGCAAGGAGCATCTAACTCATCATGGATCACCTCCTTGAGGTTCTTAGGCCATCATGGCCTTTTCCAAGAGTCCAAAAACTGATATGGGATCCCCTCTATGGCTTCTTAGCCGATAGGCACTCCCATATCAAGTCTACAACTCGATACAACTCAAGTAAGGGCTTCAGCTATACATCATCTCTTGGTCTTTTCATCACTAAGAGTACCATCACTCAAATATGATTCAAACATGGTGTCTACTTCTTTCTCTTTCCTCTAAACGATACATAGAGGGAGTAGGACACTCTATAGGTGATAATTTGCATATCAACCAAATATCTTGGGTAAATTACAATTTGTATCAAAATTGGTACACAAGGCACTAACATTATTCAAACAAGCTCAAACTTGGAATTTAGGCTTTCTACAAGCCACCAGTTAGCATCATTTTATATATTATGATTCTAAAACACTTAGGACACATTCAACATGTTACATATTGCTATTTAACCCCTTATCTTGGGTAAATTACACTTTGGTCCAAAATAAGAGAACATTGCTCAAACATTATTCAAACAGGACCAAACTTGAAACATAAGTTTGTCACCTGATAACAAAACACTTTAGAGGATTATATTAAAGTTCTAAGCAACTTATTTAAGCCAAAAAATAGGGTTAGACCTAAATCCAGGTCAAGAACTCTACAATTATAAACCCCTAACAAGGATTTCATCCTCGAAATCCTAGATGATGGGAGACAATTATTATTCATACATCATATCATCAAACCTCCACATAACATCTTGATGTTATGGAGATGCCGTAAAAATTTGACCAGTACAAAGTCCTTCCATTCATGGTCATCTTAGAATCTCTGTCGTACAGGATACATACTCAATTGTTCTTTTCATTAATGACTGCAGTGTCAATTTTGTGTCAGGTAACACTTTCTAAGTCAGAGAAGTACTATTCATACTTTGAATAATTTAGGTGTCAAACCTTATTGACTTGTCACCTTCTCCACTACAACTTTACGTGATAAGATTATGGACCTTGGGAGTCTTCCATACTCCTCACTTAGTTTAGCATTTCTCCTCCAAGGAAAGACTAGAGTTACGTTCTGTCACCCACTTGGGACTACAAGTCTTATCATACATCTGTTGTGTCACTCTAATATGCTGACACAACACTAAATTTTCTTATGACTTGTACCAACTATCCCATTAGCTTTCTATTTTCTTACCATAAGGAGAGGCTATTTGTCAAAGAAGAACTTCTCTCAAAGGTATCTCTAGATGTTATGTATAAGCTGCCTCAACAAACCTTAATAGGGATATTCTAAAGAATTATTTTTAGCTTGATAAGCTTTATCCCAAAATGATTCTACAATCGTTCTTTTAATTGATACATCCTTATCGATGTTATGTTTATGCAGAGCATAAAACCCTAACATATTATATCCATACTATAGTTATTTCAAGGTTTGCCCTTCTAGGTAATCAAACATTATTCATCTTTTCAGGAGTCATGTTCCCATTTTCTCATACCATTGAAAGTTCTTGGATACTAGGATTCTTTACCTTGGTATTCATTGTATGTGTAAAAAACACATCACATCTTGATAATTTACATCTCTCTATTGTTATTACCAATGCCAAACACATAATAATACATTTGTTTCATCTTAGGGCATTACTTATCACATATAAATTTGTCTTGGAACCAAAATTCAAGACTGGATGAAACTTTTCAAAGTACCCACCTATAGATTTCTTATAATCCATGCACATTAGGTGTCATAAGATTTACTTAATCATCATGTCCCTAAAAGGAAAGAACATAAGGAAACATATTCCTTTATATTGCCCCGTCATTATCCAAGGTTGTTTTAAAGAAAGAAGATTATCGTCTTCTTGATTATTGCATGAACTTTCAACTATCCATGTGTCATTCAATCTAGTTTCATCTTAGGTTCCTTTCTATCAGCATAGGACTTATAAAGATGATTACATGTCACCATTCCTTTCTTTGTTATTGTCTAATATGTTCATGAATCATTTTTTTACTTTATTTATTTTCATGTCAGAGAAAAGATTTTGTTTTTTCACACATTCTTTATTGAACATGGATCATCTCCCTTGTTCCCTTTGTCTTATCATGAGGATTGTACTTTTTACTTCCTCATACACACAGACTGGTTTGAGATAAACTCAGTTTCTATTTCATTAAAGTTAGGATGGGATACAAATATCAATGCCATATTTTCAGTTTCATTATGCTCTTTAGATTGTCTCAAAATGACTACTTGATCAGAGTAATAAAAAATATAACAATCTAAGAGTCCGATACTTACCTTGTCTTCAATAGATGAATACCTGGCCAGGGTATACAAGTACTAAGATTAGGTAGTATGCACCTTGTTTGTATCATATATCGTACTTTTCATATCATCCATATCATAGGATTTAGTATCCTTGAATTTTCTCCAGGCATCTCTTTTACACCTTATCCTCTTTTATATAGACAAAAGAAATTATGAAACATTTTAAAGATCACTGAACAGAATGTAAGTTCTCATCTTCCTTATGTCCTCATGGGACTAATCAAAGGAAGCTCAACCACAACTACTTTCTTATGATTTATAGATAAAATTAAGAGAAGACATATCAGAATGACACAATTTCATCTGACCTATCTCAACTTGTGAATCGATTACTATCTCAGGATGATTCATTGCATAGAATCTTGTTGTTTCCTATTTCCAATGGTGTGCTCTATCATTTGGTGCAGATGGACTTGCTTGGGATGCCTGTCCACATCCTCGTGTTCTGCTACTAAACCATTTCCTTTGAGAGTCTTATTGAATCTACCTTGGTGGTTGGGTCATTCCCTTCTTTTCTTTTGGACAAAAGGATCTAATATTCCCAACCTGTCCACATTTATGACATATCTTATATGCACTCCCTGGTCCTGTCAGCCTTATCACCGATGTAGAAGATAAATCAAGAGTTCTAATTGGTGGAACATTAGGTCCTTTGTGCTTTCTTGGTATCCACTGCCTTGGTGCATTAGGTGTTTGTTGCATTGGTGGCACCAAAAACTTCCCCTCTTTAGAGCTACTAGGTATCTGTTCCCGTGTTTGGACATATCTTTTCTTAATTTCTACCTCATGACCCTTTATTGGACAATCCTCTATAAAATGTCATGGTTGCCTACACCTATAGAAAACTCTGATTCCAAGTTGTAACCTAATTCTTTTGACATTTTCCATTGCTCCAACATAACTATGTTGATCAAAAATCCTGCTAGAGCCCAAAATTTCATCATTAGGGACTGGTAATCTTGGTTGTATTGCTTGTATCTGATCCTCGATATGCCTCAATACTATCATAACCAGTCTAGTGAGAGCATTAAAAGTAGGGTTCTCTATCATGGTTATATCAACCTAGGGATTCTCAAGCATTCATCCTTCTCTCGCCTGATCCCTTGCACCTTCTCTTAGTGCAACAACATTGCTTTGAGCAATGTGTTCCTCGTATTTTCTAAACATTTTTAAGCTTTACCTCTTCTTCTACAAAAGTAGAAGTCACTACAAGATATACTGGAGGACACTAGAACAGACTCAACACCTTAGTCCTATGTCTCTGTAGACTCAGTGAACCTTAGGCTTTGATACCAAAACTTTGTGACGACCCGACATCAAATCAAGCCATCACTAGTAATGTTTGTGGAATAACCATAAGCAACAAATTAAAAAAATCACTAAAAATAAAACCATTTTGCAAGGATATCCTCTTCCATGAAGCTCTTACTGAAAGATCCAAAACTTTATACATATTCTGGTTTACATTATACATACATTGTATCATCTCATCTCGAAGACAACATATAACAGTTGCTTTGCCAAATCCTATACATAAGCAACATAAAAACTCGAGTCATACAACCCAAAATCTCATATCATTCATAAAACCATTACATACCATTACGTACTGACTCTAAGGACCTGAGAGTACAGAGACGACACATAGGACTTCTATCTACAAGACACGATAGATAGTACACTCAACCTGAGCTGTTACTGCTGTCCCTGTTGGCATTGTTCTCCCTCTGCAAAATGGTCTCTACCTCCTCGTACACGTCCACCTAAAAATTAGGGATCCCACGGGGTGAGATAATTGTCCCAGTGAGAGATATAACTCTCTACCAACAATATTATTATCATAGGTAAGAAGTATAAAACTAAGCATAGGTTCTTTTGTATTAACAAGTAGGATTAATCACTGTTACAAGTAGAACATAGTAATCTTTTCTCTTAAAATAATGCATCTATCTATGGTAGAGCAATAAATCATCTACTCACTTTACAAGGAATATAAAGAAACATGTATAACATCTATCCAATTAAAATGTATAAAAGAAGTGTACATCAACCAATGTCTTCTGTATTCAATCCTTAACCAAATATGCTACAGGGATGATTACGTATTACAATCACACTTATGCCCTGAGGAGATGAAGTATATTGTTCATGCTCCAACTGACCACATACTTCTCACAGGTTAGTACCATACAAGGTCAATGACAGATCCAGCTACCAAGACCTCACCCATCTCGGTTAGTACGAGACCACTAGCAGTGACATCCCGTGTCAAACTGCAAAAAAAAGCTTGCCAGGGTATAGTGGCATCTTCTCTTAGAGTTACAGCCACAACATGCACTCTCTTTAGGGAAAAATAGACCTACAACCTTCCCTGGTTATAAAATTATCGAGTCATGGCATATAGCCATACTCTGAGCCACGTGTCAGTTCACCGTGCTCATTACTGAGTCTAAGATCATAGTCACACTCAAGCTAGGATATGACATATAGCCAATTCCCAAGATTATAGACGTAAGGGGATCAGTCATCATATGGCCGTCCAAGCTCACGCCCCCACATATTCAAAAATATGCGCTCCAGGTAATCCCGTGGGAAAAACACGTTTCACCATTTCAACAAATTCTGACGCTGATGGATCTATGGCCAGGGAAACTAAATTTTATGGTTTCAATGATATATTAAGTGCATTACAATATTCTTTTAGCATCAAACAAGTTATAAGTATCAATCATAAACAAATGCTACAAAGAAAGGTGTAATACATCTATCAAGTACTTTTATAATCTTTGGAACACATTTAGATACATGACACTTGGGATCTCAGTCCCTTATCATATTACTAGGGATTCTTATCCCTTAATCATTATCATCGTCATGATTATATGATCTGGGTATTCAACCCTTAGATCATCACTGATCATTGTTACCTCTGTGACAGGTAACTGCTACCTCTAGGTCCTCAGACTAAGGTATTCATCATACTTGTTGTACAAGTATTTCACATAGATCACATGGTCCATTAAATATCTTGTCACCTCTCACTAGGAAACAAACTATCTCTTTAGATCTTCAGACCTTTATACTTGTTGTACAAATATTTAAGATGGCTCACAAGGCCCATTTAAATCTGTTTCGTATAAAACATCATAGCTCATACCTGACTATGCTCATCATCTCATGATTCCTTCATGGTTAGAACTTCATGATAAAATACTAATAGTATATGACATCACCATGCAATTCAAGAGAATAGGATTTCCCATTTTAACCGAATGTGGTTTTAAATTCACATCATCACTATGTGATATAAGAAACATACATCCTTCTCATGATTAGGGTTAGGGTTTCTCAATCTAACCGATTAGGGTTTTAAGTGCATACCATCACCCTTCATTAAGGTTAGGGTTTTCCCCTTATTAAAAAATTAAGGATTCAAGATCATATTATCAAGAATCAAGCCCTAATTCATACTCCACTTATTTTAGGAGTATCAATGCATGCTTATTTACATGATTATCACACATGTACAAGTTTCTCTCTTATCCTCATTAGGATGTTGATTGCATCATACTTTGGCTCAATCCTTCTCTTAAGGTACAATGGCCTACAGTTAACACGCTACATTTAAATCTTTATTTTTTAATGAATTACTTTGCATAACACAATTCATGTGTTACCCATCGATTACATTGAATTGATATGCTTCCATCATATTGGGTATAAAGGTGTGTATTTGACACCATATCATATTTTCATGTTGGCTTGAGGTGTAACCTCATCACTATACCATGCATCTATATCGGGCATGTGGTGTTACCTTATCATCATATCATGTTTAGGGTGTATCCCCTATTACCATAATGTGTACCCATATTGGGTTGGCTATCATTTATATTTTATCATCTCAAGTAAGAGATACTTATCTTCATATCGGGTATGAGCTGAATGCTTGACCTCATATCGGGCATAAGAGGCATACTTAATACCATATCATGCTCAAGGTGTGCACCATGTCAGGCATATGGTATATGCATCATCATGGTATCATTTTAGTAGTATATACACAATACCATATCAGGTTACCATGTTGGATTGCTATATCGGATTAGCATGTTGGTTGACATATCGGGTTAGCATATTGGGTAGACCATGATGCTCATATTTTTTTATACCTTCAAAGGAATTAGTTGTTTCATATAATTGAATAAATAGATGAATATCTAGTTGAGATCTTTCACAAACAACCCTTTACACAAAATGATAGGGGTGGGTCGGGTTAGAGTATGCTTATTAACATGATTATCATACATGTACTAGTTTCTCTCTTATCCTCATTAGGATGTTGATTGCATCATACTTTGGCTCAATCCTTCTCTCAAGGTACAATGGCCTACACCTAACACACTGCATTAAACTCTTTATGTCTAATGAATTACTTTGTATAACACAATTCATGTGTTACCCATCGATTACATTGAATTCAGATGCTTCCATCATATTGGGTATAAAGGTGTGTATTTGACACCATATCATATTTTCATGTCAGATTGAGGTGTAACCTCATCACTATACCATGCATCTATATCGGGAATGTGGTGTTACCTTATCATCATATCGTGTTTAGGGTGTATCCCCTATTACCATAACATGTACCCATATCGGGTTAGCTATCATTTAGATTTTATCACCTCAAGTAAGAGATACTTAGCTTCATATCGCGTATGAGCTGAATGCTTGACCTCATAATGGGTATAAGAGGCATACTTAATACCATATCATGCACAAGGTGTGCACCATGTCGGGCATATGGTATATGCCTCATCATGGTATCGTTTTAGTAGTATACACACAATTCCATATCGGGTTACCATGTTGGATTGCTATATCAGATTAGCATGTTGGTTGATATATCAGGTTAGCATATTGGGTAGACCATGATGCTCATATTTTTTTATACCTTCAAAGGAATCAGTTGTATCATATAATTGAATAGAAAGATGAATATCTAGTTGAGATATTTCACAAAAACCCTTTACACAAAATGATAGGGGTGGGTCGGGTTTCATTCCGTCATCTAGGGTTTCAACACTATATCAGTTAGAGTATAAAATTGACACCATATCAGTTTAGAGTGTACAATTGACACCATATCGTGCATGAGGCATGAACTTGACCTCATATCGTGCACAAGGTGCATGTATGTATCACTCATATCGTTCATGAGATATCATTCATCACTATGTCGAGTTACCCATCATATTGGGTTTCTTATCACCATCTAGGGTTTCAACTCATATCGGGTTAGGATATAAACCTAACACCATATCGTGTAGGAGTTGAATACTTGACCCCATATCATGCTCAAGGTGTGTATATGTATTACTCATCTCACCCATGAGGTATACACTTCTCACTATATTGTGTTTGTGGTGTGTTTATATCAACATATCAAGTTACTTATCACCTAGGATTTATTATATCATGTTCTAGTTTATGCTTGACTCCATATCATGCATAGGGTATATACTTTAACCTCATATCGTGTACAAGGTGTGCAATTCATCATTATAATGTGCAAGAGGTACATTATCATTACCATATCGTGTTAATGGTGTATTCACTACATCATATTGGGTTAGAGGTGCTTCAACCCAATATCGGGTTGGAACTTGATGATGTCATCATCATCAACCTCTAGAATCTTGTTCTTACTGTTCTAGATCATGGACAACAGTCCTAAGATACTTTTAAAACTCAAAGGAACATCAATTAATTAAAGGAATTCAAAATTGAAAGTAGATCAACAAGTTCAACAATATTGAAGATGAATAATAACATAGTTGGGTTCAAGTTATATAACCCGCCTCAAGAATAACTTCAAATCTCCAAGCTCTAAAGCTTCTCGTTCCTAAGGTTGAAGATGAGCTTATCAAAAGTCAAAGGCTCGTTCACGACTCCTTAATCTTGGTGCTTGAGCTCCCTTTGCTCCTTAAGCTACTATGCATGATATATAAGAGGTTATGCATGATATCTCAGAGAAAGAGATTTTTGGGGTTCATAAACTTTCATTAGTAAGTGAAAGGCGAAGTATATATACTTGGGGTTCATGAGAGAGAGTGTATAGGAGGTGTCTTCACCATATGCTACTAGGTGACACATGTCCATGCATGGTTGACACGTGTCCATGCATGAACACATAAATATCTTGACATGAAAAAGTCTTGAGGATAATCTAGAGATGATATTTTGGCCATCCCTTATCTTGTTGGATAAGATATCTCATCTTTATCTCACAAATATGCAAACGAATACAACTTTTTGCAAGGAGCATCTAACTCATCATGGATCACCTCCTTGAGGTTCTTAGGCCGTCATGGACTTTTCCAAGAGTCCACAAATCGATATGGGATCCCCTCTATGGCTTATTAGCCAATAGGCACTCCCATATCAAGTCTACAACTCGATACAACTCAAGTAAGGGCTTCACCTATACATCATCTCTTGGTCTTTTCATCACTCAGAGTACCATCACTCAAATATGATTCAAACATGGTGTTTACTTCTTTCTCTCTCCTATAAATGATACATATAGGGAGTAGAACACTCTAGAGGTGATAATTTGCATATCAACTCTATATCTTGGGTAAATTACAATTTGTACCAAAATTGGTACACAAGGCACTAACATTATTCAAACAAGCTCAAACTTGGAATTTAGGCTTTACACAAGCCATCACTTAGAATCATTTTCTCTCTTATGATAGTAAAACACTTAGGACACATTCCACATGTGACATATTGCAATGTAACCCCTTATCTTGGATAAATTGCACTTTCGTCCAAAATAAGAGAACATTGCTCAAACATTATTCAAACAAGACCAAACTTGAAACATAAGTTTGTCACCTGATAAAAAAACACTTTAGGGGATTATATTAAAGTTCTATGAAACTTATTTAAGTCAAACAAATAGGGTTAGCCCTAAACCCAGATCAGGAATGTTACATAATCACATTAGTCATGATATGGCAATATCAAACAAATCACACTGATACATGTTGGAGAATAATGTATCTGACAAAACCACTATGAGATTGACACATGGAAGCCATCATAATGGAATTCATAGTCATCTCTCATGGTGATGGTGGTGGTTGTGGTTCTTAGACCTAAAATCACTACACTCATCACAAGTTGTTGGGTACACTTTGATATCATCAAACGCGGCCTTGAAACATGGGTTCTTATAATGATGATGATTGGGTGACTTTGTCACATGGGGATAGACTGTGAGTGATAGAAATGGGATTTTTCCATCCTATAGGAGTATGATGTCTTTTGCTTCTTGATTAGCTAGAACAATAAATGCATGGTCATGCACATGTGAGTTAATATGTGATATTGAGCTTACATAT
Organism: Alisma plantago-aquatica; assembly: GCA_963693085.1. Classification (NCBI taxonomy): domain Eukaryota; kingdom Viridiplantae; phylum Streptophyta; class Magnoliopsida; order Alismatales; family Alismataceae; genus Alisma; species Alisma plantago-aquatica. The sequence goes on along the minus strand of OY856414.1, from coordinate 422,232,587 downwards.
ATCTCAGACAGTCTACTCTGGCTCAAGAAGCAAGATTGAATGATAAAGAGGGTGACTGATCCATGCCTCGAGTTCAATCTGGACATCAGTGAAAAAGGAGCTATACAAGCACTACAACATCATACATATATTGTTGGTTGAATTTGTTCACCAACTTTCCATTTACTTGAGTAGCATTGATGTGCGACTAGGCACCACTCATTGCTTGTGATGTCATAAGTTGTTATGGACATTCACTGCCAATGTAATATGGGACCTATAGGGTCACACATAAGTCTTGACTTGGAAGAGGAGTTTAATCTTAAATGACAATTGAATTAAATAATGAAGTGTTTGGGTATTTGATTCACTCAACATACATGCTAAATGCACTGCCAAATGCGCATTTGGGAAGTTAGGCTTGACTCGAGTTGAAATTGTCTTTGGATGAATTAACCGGCCCAGATCAGCTCACCAGACGACCATCTTCTAGAGCAAGATGACCGTCTCTCATGGGTGAGATGGTCCAGTTCGACTGAGGGAAGGTTTTAGATATTTTTGAGTTTGTTTCAATTACACATTACTTGTTGTTTAAGGAATTAATATGTGATATTAATTGGAATCGAAATTGCCAATTTCATGTTTGATTGGGAAAGCACCAGAAGACCATCGGGTATGTGAGCCAACCGTATGGCATGCCAAATGAACTATTTGACTATCACATGTTGCAAAAGTTCCATAATTGTTGCAAAAATTTGAGATTTTCTGGTCCCTTCCACTCCCGCATCGACTGGGAACCTGGACCCAAACCCTGCCTATAAATAGAGGGGTACTGAGGGCTTCCCAAAACACAACAAAGACAATTTAGAGATAGTTGTTCTAAAAAATGTTGTCCTCTCTGGTTTTGGTAACCAAAAGAGCCCACGCAAGTCCTACGCGACTAGGGAGGGATAGCCATGGGAGAGAGCAACTGAGATCATTGTTGTGGGAGAGCAAGTTGGTGAATAGTACACCAGTGGAAGGGACAAATCCTTCATGTTTATTATAGTAGGATGACATGAGTTCTAGGCTGGTCTTTGTGGACTTCACTAGAGGCGGGAGGTTGTTGTCTGCCACTAGGAGGGCAACGTCAACCAACAGTCTGTGACAAGAGGAGTTGCTAAAGAAGATGAGGTTTTTGGTTGTAGTCCGTGGTGCAGACTAGGAAGTGCAACAGTCAGACAAGTCCCAATGTAGCTAGGATTTAAAGTTGCGCAACTACGACGACAAGTATTGTTTCTAAACCTATTCCATGACCAGGTATATCCTTGAAGCCATCCTTCCTGTAGTATAGTTATTGATGTGATCTGCTGGTTATGGGAATATGGTAGATAATTTTTTTGTTTTTGTTGCGTGATATGTAGCCATATTTCCCTACAACATCAACCTATAGGAGTGGTCCCTTTAGCTATCTTATAAGCTATTTTGTATGCCCATAGTGAATCATTATCATGTTTGGTGAACTAGTATTCTCTCAATTTTCAATAGACTTTCCTAGGATTTGTTTAATTTGTCTTGTGGGCACTTCAATTGGATTGTATGTTTATGAGTGGCATGGGGTAGAAACTCTATTCCTCACTCAATATTTCCTCAAGAATTACTATAATTTTCTTTCAATGAAATAGGATCCACCATCACTTATGACCATTCTAGGGATCCCATATCTCAAGAATATGACCTTGTTGAAAAGATTCATCACAACTTTAGAATCACAAGTAGTAGTTTCTACAACTTCTATCCAGTTAGATATGTAATCAATTACAACCAAAATGAATTTATTGCATCAAGTAGATGAAAAAGTCCCCATATGGTCATTTCCCCACACATCAAAAGTTTCAAAACCAATTCATATATACAATGACACTTTTTTGTTCTTTGATAAGTTTCTAGTTCTTTGGCATCTATTTAAGACTTCATAAAAGTTTGAGAATCATTAAAGAAACTTGGCCAGTAGAACTCTAATTGTAGTACTTTTGTAGCAGTTTTGGCTTCCCCCAGATGCCCACCATATGGTGAGGAATGACATTCATATAAGAACTTGGGCACCTTCTATTTGGGTATGCACCTCCTATAGAGGTTATGATCACATTTTCTAAACAATAATAGATCATCTTAATAGTATTTCTTTAGGTCTGAGAAGAGTTTCTCCTTCTCATTGTAGGTAATGTTAGGGGTAGTTAATGGTAGACCAAATGGTTGTATATGTCTTCAAATCGCAACACCATTGGGTCGGTAGTCTTTGCTAACATTAAATATGCATTAACATAGCTATTGTTGATGGGTAAAGATTGATCTTCTTCCAACTAAATCTTGGAAAAATGATCAACTGCTACATTTCTAGATCCTTTAATATCAACTATATTATGATCAAATTCCTATAGGAGAATGGCCTATATCAAAAATCTTGACTCTGTATCTTTCTTTTTTATAAAATAATTTATGAATACATGGTCATTGGATACTATCACTTCAGAACTTATCATTTATAACCAAACTAGTCAACTACTAAGTTGTTCAAAGGTTCAAATCTATTTTTTTTTAGATATGATTTTTCCAAGTAGTAGAACTTGCCCTGGCCAGTTCAGTATAAAGAGTGAGGAAACCACACCACCAAATAAGTGTATCAGGAGTAATTATGCTAGATCCTTCACCAGACATCCTTCCTTACATACCTAATCTCATTCCACTTAGATGACAATGTTATTAAATGGTGTATAAGACAACTAATTTATCCTAAGTTTTTATTTCTATGTTGGATGAATAGGGTTAGAAAAGCTCAGTTTGGTTGTAAACCACTTACCTAAGTTCTAGGTGTTAGTTATTTAAGCCAAATTTCCATGAGACATGCGTGAGTGCCGACTATTTAAGGATCTGATACCATATTGTAAATACCCCATATTTATAAAATCATATCAAAAGTATAAACAAATCTTTTTCCAATAATTATATACATTAGAGTCATGAAAGCTTATTTATACTTAGGACTACAAAGTAAGAATATGATGAAGTCATATATAATCCTCAATAGGGGAAATATGTTGCACGTCTCTTCTAGTTCTTCTTTGTATAACCTACTCATGAATTCCCTGAGGGAATAAAACCACACCTGGACCCCAAGAAGAGAAACATATGTCAACAAGGTTGGTACTAAATCCAATTTTTGAGATATTTAGAAATAAATATTTATGAAATCAAATATAGGTAAGTTTGCTCAGTGGACTAAGGCAATAACAAGGAGATGATCTAATTACCATGCTAATTTCAAAAGGGTACAACAATTCAAATTAGTAACTAGAAAGAGAAACAGTTTATCCATTGGCACAAGCAATTTAATATTTTGTCTTTGCTAATAGCTTGGTGCCTGGTGTTCTTTCCTCTATGAGAGAACAACACTTTTTCCTATGGGGTTAACCAATACTAGGGGACCTCTAATTTTCCATGGTCCACTGCGTAGGGTTGGTTGATATGACATGCCAAATCTAGTAATCCAAAGCTCTTAGCCAATATTTTGAGTTTTTATCCCAATATCAAAATCAACCAATATTTCAATTACTGAACAACTTTCAACATTTAGTATAGTCAATTGTGACTTTCAAAAAGATGGAAAGGCTAATAAAAAATGGGTTCACCACTTTTTCAAAATTAGATGAATGATATTTAAGAGGTAGATAAACAATTCAATAATAGAATCAAGGATTTTCAAGAAAGAGTTCCAAGTTTGCACAAGACTGAATATGATTTTCTCCATGAATTGATGAAGGGAGATACAAAGTAGAAAAAAACTTATTACTATTTGTCTTGGAATCAATTTTATTTCATTTTTTGTTGTTCAATCTACATTTTCCCATCTACGATTAGTATTTGTATTTTCCCATCAACATTGTTTGTAAATTTCAGACTAGATTTTATATAATTAACGTTACAATTACTACAACAATTTATCTCTAGATTAGATCCTAAAATTTTGTTATGTCTACAATATGATTCTACATTACTAGACTCAATGAAGGCTAATTAACCCAATATACCCTTACTAGGAATATGTAGGGTTTAAATCATACATAGTTCAATGCATACGATTTATACACTTATACTTAGGTCTTAACTTGTATATGAACATAGATATACTAACATGTGAGTGAAGGAATACTCATATTATAAGTTAATGAGTGTTACCTTAGATTTTATTTAAGAATATATGGTTAATTAAATTCAAATAGGTTCTTCTTCATATTATCTCTGTCTAAGTTTCCATTAGGGTAATGCTGTCTTAGGTTAAAGTGATTCATATGTCAAAGTCCTATAATTATTCCCAAGCATGCATCTTTGTAGGATTTTTACTAATAATAAGGATACATAAATGCTGAAATTACTAATTCACTTATTAGCACACCTATATGTTAACATATATGTCAATACTAATGTAGCAAACATTTACATAATGGACTAACTAGCTAGGTTATCATCATGTCCACTTTTCTCTTTATTATTTAATCTTATCTGTGATATATAGATGTTTATTGTTTTCTTAAAATTAGATGTTTCACCCTACTAGTGCAATTCTCAAATGTACACCCAAATCAATTGAATCTTGATTGGATGCACACTCAAGGAAAACACATCACTAGTATAGAAATGACGTATAACGTCACATTTGATGTTGTCAGTTGGAAAGTAAAAACCAACCCCAATATGCTACGACGTCAGCTTAAAATGAAAATTGATGCCTATATGTGAAGGCCAGACGATTTACAAAAGACACGGGTATCACTTTTCCTTTAATGTCATTTTTTTGACATAACAACCGACATCCAAAATCACCCGTGAAATACATTTTTTTAGGGAAAAAATTTCCTCCAAAAAAATTCAATTCGGCTTCGGTATTAAAAACATTGACGACAAATATTCCACGCCAAGACCCGCAAAAGTTTTTATCCACCAATTGGTCATCCGTTTTTGCTCAAAGAACTAGCGACTAAATATTCTTCGTGAGGAAAAATTCATTCCCTTATTTGGCGCCAGTTTTCTTAGAAAAACCAATGAGGTTGTGTGTTCGCATGTTGTCCCCACAAAAATTTTTATACAATAAAAAATTACAAATAGGTGTCGGTTTAGATTTGTAATCGACGTCTCTTCCTTTGGGTGTCAAATTATTTCAATAACCAATGTCGATAGTTAACTTAATAGAACACCACACGATCCAGATCGCGACTCTTCCCCTGTTTAACTGAGTAGAAATAGGTCTGGAAATTTTTTTTCACCGCCTCCCATTCTCTACTCACCGGCTGCCTACTACCGTGAGTAGATTGAAGCTGCTCACCGCTGGAGCTGCTGCTGCTATCCAGTCGCCGCCAGTCGTCGGTCGCCACCACCTGCACCCGTCGCCACCACCGCCTTCTCCAAGAGGAGTGAGGAGTCTTCCTCTAGCCACCTTCAGCTGCTCTAGTTGCCACCACTAGCCACCGCCTACACCTCCTCTGCTTCACCTCCAGTTCCGGACACCTTCACCTCGAGCCCGACCACCTCCACCTGCGACCACTACCACCACAGCCTACTCGATCCACCAGTACGGTGAGTGATTAATCAGTACTAGATTTGAACTTAGGGGTAATGATGCCACCATATAGTGATTATTATTGATTAATTAGGGTTAATGATGCATTAATGAACTTAATTAATTAGATTTGCACTTAGTTTCTCTAAGATTGTGTAGTTTATTAATATTGATTAATCAGGGTTAATGATGCATGAATGAATTTACTTAATTGATATTGCTTTCTTTCTCTCTTGTTAGTGATTAATTTAACTTAGTTCAACAGTTGTTCTTCAAGATTGTGTAGTTGATTAATAATGATTAATTAGGGTTAATGATGAATGAATGAACACAAAATGGAAGAATTAATTGAATTAATTGATGTTACACAAAACCTAGGATATGAATTATGAAATGATGATGATATGATGATGGATGATTGATGATGGAAAAGAAAGATCAGTGTTAGTTGGCCCCTAATGGAGATGATTATGATGATGATGAAGATGATTAAGATGATGTGGATGATGATTATTGATGATGATGATGATGTGACGACGACGATGATGATGAGTATGTCAACTCAATTATACACAACATCCTAAATTTTTAAATGAGAACATATATATAGAGTGAACCGTGAGGTCACTGTTGGGGTCATTCCAAACCTTATCAGGGTGAGGTGGGGTAGAAGCGTGGAAGGTTTGGGAAATATGGTGGTGGTAGTGACAGAATTTGATGAAACTAAGACTGACGCACGATCTCCCGCATGGTGGGGTCTGATCCTAGAGAGGGATCAGAGCAGGCACTAGAGAGGAGAGCAACTACCAAAAAAGTAAATTAGGAAATATTATTTTATTATAAAACAACATTACTTTGCTACTTTGCGTTAAATGTAAAGATAATACAATATAAATTTTCCATTGTATCACAAATATAGACATTTTTTAAAAAGTATTTGTTGTGATCAAATATTAACTTCTAGGTCTGATTGTAACAATTGTGCCTAAATTGTAACTATTATATATAAAAAATGACTAGTGTGTTTGAAGTGTAACAATGGTGTCTAAATTGTAACTATCGGATCTTATAAGTAACTATTGTATCACTCTATTAACTAATTTTTCTAAAAGGTAACTATACATGATGAATATAAATTATAACATCTACCTTGTAAGTAGAAAGTATCCTACACAAACTATAATACAAAATGAAATGCATACAATTCATCTATATGCTCTATGAATGATCTTACATCTCCATTCATATTGTTTGTTTTAGAATGATCATTATCTGTGAACATGGTGTTCCTTTGTTCCATTTTGTGTGTGTAACATATTTTAGTTACTTATACAAACTATTTTTTTAGAATATAATATTTAAATAGTAATTCAAAACTAACATTGAAGGGATTAATAACCAACATTGAAGGCCACTTGTGTCTAGTACACTAATGTATGTTGCCTGATGAGTGACAAGGAAACACCTAAATATAGCACGACCATAAAATTACCTTTATGCCCCACATGTATACAGAGAGATTGTCACAAACATGGTTTCAGTGAAAATTTTAATTGATGAAGATAGGTGTGTTGTCAATTTTCATCTGTATATTGATAACATCATAAATTTTTTTAATACAATTGAGGTTACATTTTTTTATGGTTGGTCTATAGACCCATTGTTTGAGTATTTAGCAAGATGGAGCCCATAATTTCATTATAATCACAATCTCTGCAAGTGTTCCTCTAAGAAATAGGTCGGCAACACCTACATAACCTACAATATCAAACATGAATAACAATCCACATCCATACTTCATTCCATCCTCATGCACATATGCACACATATCCATGCATAAATCATTGACACACATGTAATCATTCTTGTCCATGCGTACAAATGAAACTTTCATCATTTTCTAAGTAATTAAATAAGATGCTAACCTAAATTCTATTTTGCTAAGTAATTAAATAAGATGGATGTGATACATTGTTGTGAAAAGTTGTTCTCTTGATGTGGAAGGGATCAGTAGAGGTAGCTTTCATATGTAACCTATATGGCATTCAACCTATCTCATGCAAATATGTAACCTATCTCATGCAAAATGGTTACATCTATAGTTGGCTAATGAAAACATCTTTAGTTGCTTGTTCCAAATATGTAAATGAAAAAAGTTATTTGTGATTTTCATGTAATCAAATGTTTGATTCAAGGATTTGTATACTAAGTAATTTCAATGATGATGCTAAGTAATTTCAAAATGTAATGTATAATTGGTTTTTCAGTTTATTTCACCACGTACTACCGACTACACATTTATTTTTCAGTTTAATAGATACAATGAATAACTTAGTGTAATGAATTCATGTTTGTATTTGATTGACTATGTTTGCTTCATTTGCAGTTAACTACATAGAAAATATGTTATGCATTCGTATGAAACAATTATTTCTCCGTCATGAATATTAAACAACCCATGTTGTTGTATGTTGTCAGTACTTTTTATATTACTTTTTCTCAACATTATTTTACATTGTTGTAGGCATAACATATAGATCTTCAATAGTCACCATGGTCTCTGCCTCTACCCCAATGTTACTATTCCCTGATGAAGAACAGCTGGACATCATCCTAGATAATTGTTCCTTAGCACAACTCACTATACCTAAATATTGGTGTTATCTAAATGGAAGACGCTACAAGGCTGGTGAAGTGTACCTAAATTTTGGAAATTCAACATCTATTATTGAGGTTAAGTATGATGATGTCGGAAATCTTGTATCCACATCCAGTTGGTGTGAGTGGGTTAGGAAGATGCTATTGGGCCGTAGTGACAAGATTTTTCTTCGTCTGATTGACCATAACACCATCAAGGTTTGGATATCCAACGTCAACAATGAGATGCTTGATCATCTCAAACAATTTGAGTACTCGACAGAGGATAGCGATTATGATGATGATGATGATGAGAACACACCCGATTCTTTTATTCCTTTTGGCACCATCAATTTCCCTATCACCATCAGTTCATATTCATATAAAGACAATGACAAGCTCCGCGCCACCTCAACATCAACAAAAAACCAAGGTAGGTTCAAGCAACAAATTTACTTTCCTATCTTATTTTTTGTTTCCACTTTTTGTCTTAAAATGAAACTTCATAGCTATTTGTTGTTGTTAAAACTATAGGGGAAGACCACCACAATGAAAATGCCCTCACAATTGCTGATTCCAGACCATGTTGTTGTTTAAGTTGTGTATTTAGTCTAGTTGTGTCTCTCTCTCTTCCTAGTTATTTTACTTATGCGCATTTTTAGGGGTACAACAACCCCCTTGTTTAGTTATTGTTTTGGACAACAACACCACTGCATGTTCATAACTATGTTATTTTCATTTTCATTTTCATTTTGCATTTGTATTATGAAAACAAACTAACCGCGACTTAAGTAAACCTAAATTTTTATAATATTCAAGTTAATTTTTGTTGTGTAACCAAACATATTTGAATTGAAATGAGTTTGCAAAAAATAGGTATGCTGAATTGGAAATCGATACCATACAACAAATATTATATAATCTCATTATGATGGATGATGATGGAACTACAAGTTTCTACATGTGTGTGATGAATATTGAATTAAATGTGCTTATACATGTGTGTGAATCTCCATATTATAATATTGTCCATCTTGTTAATATTGTAGGTTTATGGCCTGTTGTTGGATGAAATCAAAGGATACTATAAACCTACAGTTCAAAACTGAACTGCAAGTTCTGCATCCTGCTGACCATCCAGAAAGCAAGCATGCAAGCTGATAAGAAAAAAAACATAAGCGTCAGTTATTTTTACAAAATCGAAACCTATGGGAAGTGGTGTTGGTTTTGGAACTAATAACCGACGCCTATGGTCTCACTACTGGTGCTTTTGATTTGGGTTTCAATTGAGGAAGGTTTTGTGTCATCAGTTATGTAACTGATGCTAAAGGCATCTACTTTTAGTGTCACCCACTTGGGTTTCGCTTTGAAACTGATGTCAAAAGTCTTATTTAATCGACGTTAAAGGTGTTATCTGTACTAGTGCATGTAGATCTTTCAAAATTTATAATGGACCTAGTCTGACACACTTACTTAAGCTAATTGCATGTACCTACAAGTGTATGGGGTCGTGATGTAGTATAGGAAAGTGGTAAGAGAGGGGTCGATCCATAGTGAGAGAGGGGGCACTAGAGCTAGGTTAGCGTAACTATGCTCCTAATGCAGAGTGTAGGGTTTTAGGGTTTAATGGTGATTTAATTGATTATACTATTGATTCAATCAACTAAAAGAAAGAAAGAAAACTAGATTATCAGAAGCACTAAATAATCATAAAAAAGTTAAGTTTAATTAACAAATCAAGGGAACTAACTAAGCAAGAGCAAAAGACTACAACTAGGTTATGATAACGAGGTAGTTAAGCACTAGAGAAATTAATAATCTAAGTTACCACTAGCTAATAAGATCAGAACTAGCAAGCTCAAAAGAGCACTGACTACTCAAGCAAGGCCTAATTATCAAGAACTAAGTAATTAACAAAGAGGCAATAAAAGCATTCAACTAAATTAACATTAACAAGATAAGAGAGAGCAAGATGGGTTTTAGCAATTAATGGGGAGATTGGGCCATTTGGGGGAATGCTACAACAAACCAAGTTGGGGGTTAACATAGCATGCAAGTCTTATATTTTCTAGATTTCCAAACCAAACAACAAGTCAAGTGCTATTTGAATCTACCCTAAGTTACTAGTTGGCAAAACTAGGTATATATGTAATTTTTAATAGGATTGGGCTAGTCTAGGTTTCTAGGGTAAGTGGTATTAGGGTAATTGAGAGGTAAGGGTAGGAATGGGGGTAGAGATGAGGGTGTTTCACCTCATGTTACTCAGCATCTAGCCTTTAGGAAACTCTAGGCAATTGCACCAATCACTCTTACACTAGCTACTTAGACCTCACACCTATTTGAAGGAGAAGGGATTTGTATGTAGTAATATAGGGTGCTAGCTAGGGATCCACTAATTGGACCTAGGAGCAATTCCATAAATAGCCACATACAATCCATTTTCCCCTAGAAGCTAGGTGTTTGCAGGCATCATACAACAAGCAAACCATGTTTAGAAGCATAAATCACAAGCAAGATAATGGGAAATGAGATATAAGAAAGACAATCATGAGGTGGTGAAAACCCTATGAATATAGGGTTTTTGGGTGGAAATGAGGTGGATATGTAAGGAGATGGGTTGGTGGAGATCTTTATTGCAAAGAGGTGAGAAATGAATGCTAAGGAGTAGCCAACCTAGTGTTGTGGCTGCCACTATGGTATATATAGTTGGTGGGGAAGCACTAGGGTAAGTGGGGGTAAAGTTGGTAATTTAGTGCAGAAAAACTAGGGTTTTAGGTGACATCATGGCCATATAGGGCAACACGAGACATCATGGCCATACAGGGCAACACGATCGTGGTGGGTAGAGGGTAGCATGACTGTGGTGGAAGGGAATGATTATGCTAAGATGTGGAAATTGTCAGGTTGAAAGTGGCAAAATGAAGGCTAGTAGTACGATCGTGCTGGGTAACACGACCTTGGTTAAGGCTAGGCAGCACAACCATACTAGGTAGCATGGAATGGTGGGAAATATTGAGTGGAGGTCATTCTCTTCAATACACCCGTTCTGGTCTTTGACAACATGGTCGTTCTAGGTAGAACAACCATTTTGGTGTCTTCTTGGCATGTTCGTGCAGAGTAGCACGACCGTTTTGGGGTTGTTGTTGTAGCTTCTTGATCTTGGCATTGACTATGTGATTTTGGCATCGGTGAACAGGACCGTTGCTTGGCAGCACGACTGTGCTTGGGCCTTCATTAGCACTTTGCACACCATTCTTTAAAATCCTTGGACTTCTTTGCTTGGGTTGTTTCTTTCCCACCAAGGGTGGGTTGGAAAGCTTTGGGGTCTTGTTTGGACCCCTTATCTCACTCATCTATCCAAACTTAGTTCAAGTACCTAAAAAACATGCAAAGAACGTTCATAAGTGCATTTTATAGAAAAATACATGTTGAGGGAATCAACTTGCATTCTAACATATTTAGATGTGATTAATATGCAAAAAAGGCACACGATGAAGCCCTAAAATAGGGTTGGATCACCACCCCAAACTTAAAACAAACTTGTCATCAAGTATGCTCCAACTTAATCTCTCTTTTAATCCAATCAAGGAGTTCATGGAAAATGTAATCATTGTAATGTTTATAAGATAAAATGAGTTCACATGAGGAATTAGGCATTGAATCTATTACTCTCTACTCATTTTAGATTTCAAGTGTGAATCAGGCACATAGCACAAGAACTTAGAGTATGGGGCACCATTCACATATGCAAGTGATGCAATTTTCATAAAGCTTCAGGTAGACCGTATCATGCATGAATACGTTTAAAAGGTTAGGATTACTATTTCACTTGCTAGAGATACATCATACACTTTATTTCACTTCTATGACCCACTTGGCTTGTGTAGGGAGGATGGGGGATAGAGTTGATTTACCCTAGCCCTACTGATGCAGGTCTATTTTAGGGCCATCTTGTGTCATATTGCATTTCAATCACATCTTTACCTTTTAGATTACATGTTATTTCCCCTAATATACATATTTGTGTAAAATGCACTTATGGACACTATTTAAATGTTATTAGGCATTTGGACCACGCTTGGATGGAAGAGAGAGACAAAACGAGTGATATTAAGGCTTCTCTACCCTTAGAGAGGCCCAAAGTGAAGTCCAAGACCCCCTTAACCTACACCTAGTGACCAAAGATCAATTGAAGCAAAGATGTCTGAGAATGAGCCAAGTACAAGCTCAAAGTGCTAATGCAGAGAGAAGCATCGCCGTGTAGCACAACATGGCCATGCTACCATGACCCAACATGGTAGTATTGTATAGCATGGTCGTGCTACCACGACCCAACATGGCCGTACTGCATAGCATGTTCGTGCTACCATGACCCAACATGGTCGTGCAGCATTGCATGGCCATAGTACCATGACCCAACATGGTCGTGCTCCATAGAATGGTTGTGTGGCATATAGACTAGCATGGATATTCCACTTAAAATGGAAAATCAACTCCAAACCACCATGGTTGTTGTGACCACCATGCCCGTGCCACCCTTGTCTCACCATGGTCGTGGTGATCAACACGATTGTGCTATTTCATGTACAAATTTGACCAATTCCTTGTGATCTTTAGCCATTTTTCACCTCACTCATGCCCATACACCATGACCATGTTCCCCTACAACCACCATGGCCGTGGTGACCCACCACCCCCATAGTGGGTATCAACCCTAGCCTATCTTTGCAATGCTTTACCTTATTGCCCCCACTTAACCCTAGACCCCTATATAAACCCTATAAGTAGCTGGAGCCTGAGGTAAGCCACCCCCAGCTCACTCCTAGGACTCCATTTTTTCCCCTATCCATTCCATTCCATTTCACCATTTCCACCACCAAAACCCTTGTTTCCTAGTGTTTTGACCCTATTCCACCATCATCCCATGACCCTTGCACCTTGGAGGAAGGAGGAGGACGTCTTGCAGTAGTTGAAGAGGAGGATTACTCCATCTACACTGAGATCCATGGCTTCTTCTATCAATTTCTCCTTTCATTTTGTATTTTGCATTTCCATGAGTAGTTAGGCCCCTTAGGTGGGCTGTTTGGGGCAAAAATGTTACTTTGATACTATATTGGGGAAAAATGATATGTAAACATTGTAATTTTGTTTGCTAATGAATATGTTCTATTTATATCACACTCTTCATGAATTTCTTATTGGTTAGTGCTTAAAATCACCTAGGAATTTAAGCAAATTGCTTATATGTATGAATGTTGGGATTTTCTCCTAGGTCCAATTCATGGATCCCTAGCTAGCCACCCATCTTACTACATAATAATCAATTCTCCTAACCCTAGTTGATTGATCTAGGTAGCTAGTTTAGTTTAATTTAGTGTGCTTAGTATGAAGTTTTCTCAAGGATAGAATGTGGGTGATGTGAGGCCTAAAAACACATTTCCACTCCCATTACTACCCTCCACCCCTAAGCACCCTAAGATCCTCTAACATAGAAGGCAAGTATTGTTTAAACTCTAATTGAATTACACCTAGACTCTAACTTAATTGATATTCACAAGGGTAAGAGGAGGTGTTAGGTACTAGTTCCCCTATACACAACCTATCCTATCCATGGCCAACTAGTAGTCTAGGGAAATTCATTAGACTCTATCTTGTTGTTTGGTTTGGTAATCTAAATGAAATCATGATGTTCACATGTCACCCCCTAACCTAATTGAAAGGTGCATCCCCCAAACAGCCCACACATTCCTTTATTCCTTTAAAACCTTAATTGGCTTCCTGCTTAGCTAGTGTTAGCTTAGTTAGGTCTTAACTTTCTTAGTTTTCTTATTGCCTTGTTATTGCTTTGTTCTTCTAGTTTAGATATTTACTTGCTCTTTTTACCTAATTTCTAGCTTAGTGTGTGTAAATCTCTTCATGCCTACTTTAGTGTAGCTTGCTCATTTCCTTGCTTGCCTTGTGTTTTCTTGCTCAGTAGAATTAACTGTCTAGGTTTAACTTAGGTTTTAATCTTGTTTGCCATACTTTACTTGTTTTCTTGTTCAACTTAGTGTAATCAATCAAAACAACCTTTAAACCCTCAAACCATAGAATCTGTAGTAGGAACCTAGCCCAAAAACTAACCTAGCTCTAGTGCCCCCTTTTCTCCCTATGAATCGACCATATACTTCCCTCCCTCATATACTACGACGCGACCCTGTGTGCTTGCAGGTGTACTGTTTTAATAGAAGTAAATGTGCATGTTTAGGTCCTTATAAATTTTGAAAGTGATCCCACCACGTGTCCCAATCTCTTAGGGTGCATCAAGTCAAACCCCAATTGGTTATTTAGCGCACCTCTGGCGGGATGCACCAAGATTTTGGGTGCCATTGTCGAGGATAAAGGCGCTTGACCTAGCTAGTTAGTTTTGCTTTAACCCTTTCCTATGGCCCTCATCATTGCTATTATTTGTTCTTTATTCTTTGTATTCTTTGTGTATATTGGTTTGATAACTTGTTCTCTTTTGTTTGGTTGTGCTTTCTGCATGTGACAAGCCACTTGGGGAATACAAGATGGAAGGACAAAATGCACCTCACAAGCCACTTTAAGATTACTTCAAGTCTAGAAACTACAAATCGCCAATTTCTAGTAGAGTTGATCAAATGCTAGGGAAGAAATTCTCCATCCCTCTAGGTTTTCTTGGGCTCTTTCCCACCTTCTATGGCTCAGAGGATGAGAACCCATACAAGAACTTGGACTCCTTCCTTGAAGTATGCTCCACCTTCAGGACGTCGATGACTAGTGATGACACAATCTGGTTGACCTTTTTCTCATTCTCCCTCAAAGACAAAGCCAAATATTAGTATGATTCAGGAAGAGACATCATGAGTTTGTAAGAGGTGAAGAATGCATTCTTAAGGAAATTCTACTCTATTGCAAGGTTGACACAAATGTGGTGTGCCATAGTGAGTTTCAGTCAGATGGAGAGTGAGTCATTTCATAATAGTTTGGAGAGATTTAAGATGTTGAGAGAATGACCACATCATGAGATGCCATTATGTTAGATAGTTCACTCCTTTTACTTCGGTATATCTCCAAAGTGTCAAGATTCAATAGATTCTTCTTATGGAAGAGTTTTCATGGCTAGGCCACCTGAGGAGATATGGCCATTGTTTGAGCAGTTGGTAGAAGGTTCAAGAATCTGAGCTCCTAGCATGATGAATGACGGTGGCCATGCCTTTGATGTGACATCTCAAAATCATATTGATTCATGCCCACAAGTGACAAATATTCTTGGTGACATGGCGATCTTTATGAAGAATGAAGTGAAAAATGTATCTTGCCGCTCAGTCAATTCTATTGAGTTCTATGGTAAAGAAAAGAAGACGCCTCACTCCTATAGCTGCTACGAGCCACAAAGCCCAAGATATAGCTCAAGGTTTGATATGGAAATTCTCTCTAGGTTGAAAGCTTTAATGATGTGCAAAAGAATGTTACAAGGCTTGAGGAGAGGGTAGAGCATCTGTCTTCCATACTTTCTGTCCAAGAAGAAAAATTGTCTTCAAAACCCATCTTCACTTTCAATGAAGCAAGTGGACCAATTCCTTACTCACAAGTTTTATATACTTCACCTCCCATGCAAGTGTAACCCATATACCACTTCCAAGTCCATATAAAGCCTTACACACCTCCTCCCCGTCCATCAACACAACTTTCTCAACAATTTACCTTCCAACCTCAATTTCTCCCTCCACCTCAATTTCAATACCAAGTGCCACCTCCACCTCCTCTATAGCCACAACTAGCTCCTCCTCTCCACCATGAGCAAGGAAATTCTATGATAGTTCTAAGGAGTGGGAAATCTCTTGAGTAGCCCACAGTCAAAGAAAGGTTGATAAAGCAAAATAAAGGCAGCCAAGTAGTGATATTGTGATTGAGATTATCAAAGATGATTCTCTGATGCCCCCTATTGACTTTGGGATACAACGTGTTCCACCTCACACTCAATTTGTATGCCCTACCATCCCTAGTGTTCCACTTAATGACATGCCACAAGAGGAACATGTTGATGTAAGTAAGGATAAAGCTAATGAGCCACCATTCATTGAAGCATTTGATGAGCCACCGAAAGTAAGGAGGAGATAAAAGCACAATGTTGACATTCTTGACGTGTTTTGCTAAGTGAAGGTCAATATTCCATTATTGGATGCTATCAAGAAGATCCCATTGTATGTCAAGTTTCTTAAGAACTTATGCAATGTGAAGAGAAGGTCAACAAGGAGAATACCAAGAAGAGTCAAGTTGACTAAACAAGTGAGCTCAATCCTCCAACACTCACTTCCCGTGAAGAGGAAAGACCCAAGTTCCCCACTAATACCTAGCTACATTGAGGGACCACATAGACAAATCCCTACTTGATTTGAGATCTAGTGTGAGTTTGGTGCCATATAGTGTCTATGTTGAGTTGGGATTAGGCAAGTTAAAACTGGCACATTGCACTCTCCAATTGGTAGACCGTTCCATCAAAGTGCCAAGAGGAATCATGGATGATGTTTTGGTGATGATAGATAAGGAAAGAGGAGCAGTGTTACCTACTGATTTCATTGTTCTTGACATGGAGTTAGATGATAGGAAATTCCCCATCATCTTGGGAAGACCATTCTTATCTATAACTGATGTCGAGATACATGTTCGCAGTGGCATAATGATAATCTCTTCCATGGACATGAAGATAAAGATCAACATTGTAATAACCCGTTACACTAAATGAGATTACTCAAAACATAAAACACAATCAATCACTACTTAATCACAAACCCAAAAATATCAGTAAATTAAAATCGATTTCAACATCAGCACCTCCTCAGAAACATTTGCATAAGAACCCAATGTCTTTCGTATATCCATACTATGCCAAGAAATTGATACAAATTGTTATATTGCCTTAGCCACACCATATATACACAGGAGAACAATATTCATATATGCCACACAAACACGCATTAATATGCTAACAAAACTCTGATTCGTTTGAAAGACCATATACAAAAGTTTCTTTCCCGAACCTGAGAGTACAAGGACAACTCTAGGACACACTAGACATCTAATCAACTTTCACAAATATTCATTACTATAGCTCCTCTTGACTTCCATGATTCTGTTGCCATCACTATCGACTACCTAAAAAAATGTGGCGAACCACAAGGGTGAGACCCATGTCCCAGCAAGAGGTATAACCTCCAACAATGTTTATTGATTATAACATTTTTAAGTAATTAAACAGTTAAGCAGATTAATCAGATATAACAAATAAGATCACCAATATTGATGATTAACAAAATACATAAAGGAGCAGATAATAACTATCATCTTTAGCCAGACTATCATCCTTTATCTTGTTGCCAATATAAGCAATTCAGTAGCATATGCATATCTAGCATCATGAGCAAGTCTAGTAACATAGCATATCTAACAACATGAGCATGTCTAATTGGTTGAACATATCAACATCATAAGAAGAGCTAACAACA
Organism: Alisma plantago-aquatica; assembly: GCA_963693085.1. Lineage (NCBI taxonomy): Eukaryota > Viridiplantae > Streptophyta > Magnoliopsida > Alismatales > Alismataceae > Alisma > Alisma plantago-aquatica. The sequence continues at coordinate 422,214,869 of OY856414.1, read as the reverse complement.
TAAGCACAACTATCTGGATAAGCATGATTAGCAGTATATGCATCTCTAGTTACCAAGGCATGGCTAGCAATATTAAACATAGCTAGCAGCATCATCTTAACCATCTGTGTCATTATATTTGACAACATAAGTATGTTTACAACATGAGCATAACTATAGCATAAGCATATCTATTATCTCTTATTGTACTATACATGATCTAAGTGAAAAGAAAGCAAATAAGGGTTTTCACCCAATATGAAGCGTTGTGTATAACTCTAAATAGATATGCTACACGGTTTATTAAATCTTTTATTATGCCCAGAGGAAATTGACGATACCACTCAAAATCCAATTGACCACTGCTAAGTCAAAATTAGTGCCATACAAGATCTAGGAAGAGCTGGACTCCTAAGATCTTCTCCACCCCCCATCAGTATGGGTCCGCCACAACGACACATAAGGTCAAGCTGCTAATAGCCTAGTCCGTCCTTGGTACTGCATAGACAGTAGTAAAAGGATTGAAGCGCCCATCCCTGAGTGGCCCAATAAGATCTATCACACTGGCATATACAATAAGAAATAATAACTCGAAAACTGGATATGTAAAGAAAAACTAACCCAATATGGAGATATATATGATTTATCTTTTTCATCAGGGTATGTAGAGTACGGAAGCGATCTTATTTAGTATTCCACTTGTATTGCCTAAAATCAAGAAAATCAAGACACAATCATGCAATTGCACGGTATTCTATCAAAATCAAGTAAAACGGTTTATAACAAAAGAGTATACTTGAAAGGACTTATATTCAAAAGAATAACAAAGGATTTCCAAAACCAAAATCATTCGAAAAAATGTTTGTTATTCAACGATTCAATTTTTATTACGAGTTCCCATTATGTTGTAATCAAGTAAGCATTCTTATTTATTTTGTGTGACTCTATTACCCCAACGCGATGGGGAAGGTCACTTGGCTCCTTATCACCATAGGAACATAGGAGGCCAATGTACAAGTCCCACCTCCAAATGAGGGGGTTGTTGCACTCAATATCAACATTATCAACATTATCAATATCATCATTATCAATATACGGGCGGTCATAATGGGCATGCAATTTATGTTTCATGTTTTACAAAATATAGTATAGAAAAATGGAAGACTAATCATAGAGAACAGTAGCTCATCCAAGTAAGTAGCCAAGTATATAGTCAAGAGATACATAAAATTATCATCAATACAATCAAGGAGGAGTTATATAATAGTGTACATTTCACTGAGGATTTTGAGTACAGATCAACTGATAATAGGTCGACCCTTTGAGTTAGATCTTAAAACACAATATTTGGATCAAGGGTCAATATCAAGATATTTGGATATCATGTTTCAATATTTGGATATTAAGGTTACACTTTTCCTATGTCAACCTTAGGGTTGGATCACTCATGTATATTCAACCCATATTTCAAATTTGAGTACCACTATTGATTATGAAACCAAGAAAACTAATTTGGGACAATGAGTGAGTTTAATGAGGGAAAAATAGTACTTACATCATTATAATGCGAAAATCCACTTTGTCACATCCTTCCCTCCTTAAAAAGGAATTTTGTCCCTAAAATTCAAAAACATCCTCAAAATTTGGGACTTCCTAAACCCAGATCATATCCTCAAATATTAGAACATTCTCAACTATATAATCAAAATGATATCCTCAAAGTTAAAATAGTCCAATAATGATAATTTGGATTCCATGTCCCAGATCATAACCAACTATGTACCAACATCATAACATCATCGAGCAATTGAGTATCAAGGTCCTTGAATATATTGTTCAAAATTATCATATGAGTCACAAATATGGAAAGCATCCTATTGGTCAAAAATTTGGAGAGATCATATTTTAGGTCAATCAAATAGAGTCCTTGAATCAAGTGCACAAGGTGACTTTCAATCCCAATAACTCAGGGTCTTAGACTCTACATTGGCCTTGGTGGGGTTATACATCCATGATTTGAGATTTCATATTTCAACATTTTGAGACAACATCATATATTCAATATCATTATTTTGAGCTCAAAATCAATGAGAAGGTCCCACCCTAGTCCTAATGAGAGCTAAACCTTAAGTCATAAATTGAGAGAGTCAATATAGTCGTCATTTCAAAAATTCAAGATTTGGGATTTTGAAGTCATTAGTCATATATCTAGGGTGATCTCATGATCCAAAAAAATGTGAACATAGGATTTCTATCATTATTGAGATTGATAATCATGAGTCACAAATCTATAATCAATATCAAGAGTCAAGATTTTAGGCATCAAAATTCATAGATCCAACATTTGATCATATGTATACATATTTCCAAAGCTAGGGTTTATATTCCTATTTAGACCTTAGGGAAAATCAATTCATCTATATTCAATTTTGAGCAACAATATTCAAGAAATATTCAAGCAACACATCAAGATTTCATTATCAAGGTATCCAAGGTTGATGAATGATCCAGGCCTAGGTCTATCTAGGAAGTCAACCACAAGCTATAGTCAACATTGTCATATATCAAGGTCATTATCAAATCAATATTCAAGATCAAGTATCAACCATGGCTTTAAGCTATTAGGCTTAGTTCAACCAATCCAAATAGGGTGAAATGCAATACCTTTCCAAACTCTAAATAATCAACAAGGTGAAAACTTAGAGGTAGTCATAATAGGGATGTGACCTAGGTTAGGGGGGTCATGAGTGAACTACCACCCTAATCTCGCACATTACTAACATTAGTCATTATCCATTGAGATTATTCAAATTGGGAGAGTAGAAATGAACAAATCATATTCTACGAGGTCATAAGATCAAAATTCAAGATCATAATAGGGAAATAATGTCATAATTTTACAAGTCAAGTTAATATTTGCATTCCTTTCCTTTCATGATCAAGGTAGTGATATAATTTGGAAATCGAGGATTTGAGTTTGGTATTCGAGGAATTATAGAACAATAGTGAAAAAATCTAGGCTCATAATCATCATATAAAAACCGAGATTGCAAAAGGCATCAATAGTCAATAGGAAAACTGCTTTTTGCATCATAGTCTTACATCATGATTTTGTGAGTCATTAGGATTAATAATTTGACGGCATAATCATGATGTGTATCAAATTGGGAAAAGTTTGCTTAAGTATGTTTGAGGTTTAATCAACAATAGTGCAACATGGATATTAATCAAATAGAGACCTCATCAACAATGAGGTATAAGGTACAAGTCATCCTTATTTCACCAAATAAAGATTTACCACAACATAGAAAGTATGTAGTCTAGTTTGGCTAAATTGAGTTTACATGATATTAGGAGTCATACAAGAGTATTCAAGTTTCATTGATCAAAATTGAGTATTCAAATTAAGGCCAGATATGGTATCGACTTTCAAAATTTTCTATTGTTATTCATATGCTACCCATAATCGAGACATCATGTGGTAAAAGGTCACAAGAAGGGACCACATGAGGAGATGAGAAGACTACCTAATCTTCATCTGCATGGGTGGCTTAGTATAGTCGTTAAAGAAGAGACGAGATGCCAGAAGACTCTCTAGGGTTTCACAGGAGAACGTTTGGGTCCAGTTTTGGATCAATTAAGGCTAGGTAGTGCAGGGGATTTCAACCACCGTGAAGACGGATAGGAGAAATTATGCCAGGCCCCGAGCCTAGACACCTCAATTTCCACCATTATGGACTTTAGGGTTTCTTAGGTGTAACAGACTTGAGAAATTATTTACTTAAAGTATATGGGTGTGTGTAAGCTCTGATACCAACTATCACAGAACCGTTCTTACCCCAATCCCAATCCTACTGAAAGATTGAAGCACCCGTCCCTGAGTGGCACGATATGAGCTATCACACTGGCATATACAATAAGAAAAAATAAATCGAAAAGTAGATATTTAAAGAACAACTAACCCAATATGGAGATAAATCTCATTTATCTTTGTCATCAGGGTATGTAGAGTGCGGAAACGATCTTATTCAGTATTCCACTTGTATTGCCTAAAATCAAGAAAATCAAGACACAATCATGAAATTGCACGGTACACTATCAAAATCAAGTAAAATGGTTTATAACAAAAGAGTATACTTGACAAGACTTATATTCAAAAGAATAACAAAGGATTTCCAAAACCAAAATCATTCGACAAAATGTTTGTTATTCAACAATTCAATTTTTATTACGAGTTCCCATTATTCTGTAATCAAGTAAGCATGCTTATATATGTTGTGTGACTCTGTTACCCCAACATGATGGGGAAGGTCACTAGGCTCCTTCTCACTATAGGAACATAGGAGGCCAATGTACAAGTCCCACCTCCAAATGAGGGGGTTGTTGCACTCAATATCAACATTATCAATATCATCATTATCAATATATGGGTAGTCATAGTGGACATGTAATTTATGTTTTCATGTTTTCCAAAATATAGTATAGAAAAATGGAAGACTAATCATAGGGAACAGTAGCTCATCCAAGTAAGTAGCCAAGTATACAATCAAGAGATACATAAAAGTATCATCAATACAATCAAGGAGGAGTTATATAATAACATACCTTTCACTGAGGATTTTGAGTACATATCAAGTGATAATAGGTCGACCCTTTGAGTTAGATCCTAAAACACAATATTTTGATCAAGGGTCAAGATCAAGATATTTGGATATCATGTTTCAATATTTGGATATTAAGGTTACACTTTTCCTATGTCAACCTTAGGGTTGGGTCACTCACTTATATTCAACCCATATTTCAAATTTGAGTACCACTATTGATTATGAAACTAAGAAAACTAATTTGGGACAATGAGTGAGTTTAATGAGGGCAAAATATTAATTACATCATTATAATGTGAAAATCCACTTTGTCACAACAGGTTACGGCACTAGTGAAAGGAGTTGGGTACACATACCCTACCATCCGAGGTACAACCACAGTTGTCCTCCAATCTCATAACATATATAATCATTGAGACATGACCATAGTCATTCTCAAACAGAGGGCTAGGTATGACCGCAGTCATCCTCTCTAAACACTTGGATTTAGGATGGAAAACACCCCACATACTCAATAGTATGCACTCCGAGTTTCCCTTAGGAATACACGTTTCACCATATGGCAAGTTATGACACAGATGGATCTATGGCACATGGCACTACATGATTAGAATTTCACATGATTAATTATTTCCAATTGGGTGAATTAAGGCTACATCAAACAAGTGGACATACAAACCCTAATTCATCTCCAGAAAACATTGCTATATAACAATTTCAGAAGATATAAATGTATGATACATATGGTTCATCATCACATCATTCTATTTACTTCCATTCATGAGACTACACTAGTCATCATACTATCACAATATATAAATACTTTTCACAATATCACATGGTATCAACCCTTTTCAAGACAAGAGGATTACACTTCATTTAGGGCTCAACCATTCCCAAAGGTCATCAAGACCATCATACTATTCCCGACAAGATCATCATTATCATTCCATGCCTTAGAGCAAGGCTCAACAACATCACTTAGATATAATACACCATATCAGCACAATATTGCATTAATGAGCTAGGAGATATTCATAAACAATCATAGCAGGGTTATATTAACATTAAGAACATTACTTTATTACATAAACATGCAAGAAATCTAGATATGATTAACCCTCATCATATTTATAATGCACATGTCTAGCATCAGAAAGTATCAACCAAGTGGCTATGATAACCACCAATTAGCATATTAAGGTTATGATCATATTAAGGAGGCTATTTCACCATCATTCCATCATATAAGAATGTTAAACATGAATACTCATCTTTATCTATTTACGTTAGAGCTAGGTTCAACAAGATAATTATATTAATGTTACTAATTAGCACTTATACCCAAACCCTAACTCATGGCATCCCCATTGGATCATGGATGCATAAGGTGAACCATTACCATCACATTCCATATTATTATCAAGTATGAACCCAGACATAAATCAAGGTGTAACCATTGGGTTATAGTATACTGGGGTTTCAACAATAGTAACAGAGTACTCCATGATTGTATTAGTCATTCAAGGACTATTCATACCCAATTACCATCATTTAGTTATATTAAAGCAAGGTATAACAAGTTATACCTCATTAGGGTTACATATCAACACAATATGATTATCATCCCTTCTATTCATATGAGTGAATAGGTATGACTACCTTATTAAGGGTAACTCACCATTTTTTCCATCATCACTCAACCCATATCACCATACCACAATGTCACCCAGAACCATTCGATGTTTAAAAGGTAAGACCATTGGTTGTTTACATAAGTAAACACCTTAGATAAACCACCTATGAAGTCCTTGATTTGTGCTCTAGAAAGAGTCACCATTTAACCCGAGACGTCCCTTGATTAACAACACAAAAGTTCCACTGAGAGTAGGGTAAAACCCACAATCGATTATTCATTTAAAGCCATCCATCCATTGCCGACAAGTAAGCCCCTTAAGTTGATCGTATAAAGGAAACCACCTAAATCACATTATTAGGACCAAAATAGTACATTAGCCATCATTCCACTTTATTGGAGGAATAAACAGTAGATCTTGACCATTGGGTCAAGTTCATATGTTAAAACCATCAATTACAGTATAGGTCCGACCATTGTATCAAGTGACCCAGGAAACCTTTGGTCTAAGGCTTAATTGATGATACAACTACAATACTTAACTCAACACAGGTTGTAGAGACCTGATAAACCATAATTAGTGACCATTAAATCACCATAGGTTGTTAGATCAACACTATATTCACTAATCAGCATCAAATATTAAGCTAATGTCATCACTGATTGATAACATCAGTAGGGTACGCAATGGTTGATCATTAAACTTCTAATTGAACCAAAACCTGAACTAATGGGGTGACCGTAGGTTGTCACCATCATCTGACACCTTTGATATTGACCATCCGTTATCATGAAGATGACACCATAGGGTTGTTGCAATGGTACAATCATCGGGTCATGGGTTTATAGAAGAAATCAACTTTAAACCCTAAAATTGACCATTGGTTGATAGGTGCTTAGCACCATAGGTTGTCAAAACAACATGATACAAGTTATATTATACCTTAGGAATAACTTATACATGATCACACATTCATCTAGAACTGAAATAAGAATAGGGAACATTATAAAAATCGAAATGCAAGTCAATCATAGCTTTTTAGTGCATGAATCATCATTTTCAAGCAAGAACATGAGCTAGCAAGCTTATGGCAAGCAATAAACGTGGAGCAAGTTGTAAAACTTTCCTATAATGATAAGATAAACTATCACAGATAGGAAAACACGAGCAGGTAGGGTAGAAAATCCAATCGTAAGCTGTGAACTCGTCCATCTAGCACCTTTCTTCATCAAATGAGCAAACCCTAAGCATAAGGAGCAAGAAAGGTAGGGTTTTAGAGATTTAGAGCAATTTACACCATGGAACAACAAGGTTCTGACTTGTAGAAATGTAGTAGGAAGGATAAAAAAGAAATAAATGGAGGAAAGAAGGAGATTCTTACTCTTTTAGGTCAATATCACTAGAAGGAAGCTTTTTAAACCCTAAAAGGAAGTCAATTGCAACCCTAGATTGTTTTTCCAAGAAACTCCCCTCTTTATTCTTCCTTGGATAGGAAATTCACAGAAGCACAGAGGGAGGACAAGGTTTGTATAAGGATGGAAGTGGTGGAGAGAAAATGACTCATTTTCGTGCTTAGGGATAAGTATATGAAACTTTAAGATAAAGAAAAAGAAAAAGTTGAAGTTCTAGTATCTTTCCAAGTGTCCATGGCCTTAAATTATTATCAATATATAAGAACACACACAAGAAGCTCCCACAACGTCCATAGAGACATGATTATCCCTCTTTTCTTGAATTTACAAGTAAAACAAATAACTCACTAGATGATAGCTACTAAAGGTAGCTCATCCACGAAGGGGTAAACCCTAAAATACCCTTGGATAAAATACCTTCAAAACATGGTTTAAATAGGTGCCCCATGTCCCAACAAGCTCAATAATGATGATAGAATATCCAAGTAACATAATTCAAGTGATAAATTACAAAGAAAACCTCTCAAATGGGTAAATTGCAGAATAGTCCAAAATGTGCATAAAATTGCATAACTTGCTCAAAAAGTGTCCAAATTGGACCAAATTTGAAACGTAAGCTTGTATTATTATTTCAAAGCATATAACAAGGTGATATTAGGGTTATAAGAATTAAATTATGATAAATAAGCTTATTCCACTAATTAAGCAAGTTTAGGGGCCTTACAACTATAAACCCCCAATATGGATTTCGCCCCCAAAATCCAAGGTAAACAAAGATGGGTGCTTCCTTTGTACCTCATACTATTACATTCACAAGGTTACTTTCATATCATGGTAATGTCACTTCATTCATACATATCTCCTCTTGGGTCAGCACAAAAACCCCCACCTAAGAAGACATTCTCAATATGGAATGTAGAAACTTGTCGTGTCATATGTACAACTCTAGTAGTAATGTTTAACTTTAAATTCTAGATATCATCCTAAAATTATATCTATTGTATCAACACATTAATAAAAATTCATACTTGCTAGCTTTTTACCAATCATGGAATGTTTCCCATACCATTCCTTGAAGCATAAAAAAGTGATGTAACCATCCTTTTTTTCTCTGACACTGGAACACTTGTCAGTTCTTTTTTAGCATCATAAGAAATGTTGACACTGGCACCTGTCATTCCATACAAGGAAACATCATTCCTAGTCAATCTTGTTAGGAGTGAAACAACAACACTATCTTCACCTAACTAGGATTTACACAACCTACTTAGAAGACATATCATGATCCCATAAAGACACTTAATCAGCCCCATCTCACTCCTGTTCAACTTGTCTCATAGTAATTGTTGCTTCGACAACCCTAAGGTTTTTGAAGAAATATTGATCATATTTTTTTACCATCTTTGAAATACTTTGACATTTCATCATTCAAAGCTTTATATAACTTGTATGACATGACTGGAACACTCTATCCCTCCATAAATTCTATTTGAACATTGGTTAGTCTAAAGGACATAATCCTAAACTCATCATGGTCATGTGAATTATGTCACCCAATCTAACTCTTATGCATTGATATTTGATCATAGGTTTATCTTAAAGGAACACGGTATCACATGTCTATTGACCAACAAACCATCTATCCTTGATAGTGGTCTTGCCCAACTATCATTGAACCATACACAACATTATAGAATCACTTTTGCTTTTCCTTACAAACAATATCTAGAGGGTCATCATCAACTCTCTCTCTCTCTCTAAGGGAGAGGAACACTTGGAATGTTCATTTAATAAAATCTCCAACCTTCACATATTTCTCATACTATTGATACATCTTGGATAATGGGATTCATTACCTTGGTATCCACCTCATGTGCTATAAGAAACTCACTGTAACATCCCAGGATTTGAGGCCTCAGATAATATGATCTTAAAAGGAATGATTGGACTACCCATATCACCAAGGTGCACCTCCTTTTCCGGGAGCCCATTACTAAAGAACTCCATAGTTAAGCGTGCTCAACTTGGAGTAGTACTAGGATGGGTGACCAGTCGAGAAGTTGATCATGGCTTGCGTGTGAGTGATATTAAAGTGCGCAGTTAAGGCTAGTGGTGGTCTGTGGGGATAGTCATTATTCCTGAAACTCTACTAGAGCCTTGGGCAGTGGGCCCGGTCATTACAAATGGTATCAGAACCAATTCCCCTCCAGTAGGTGGGGCCCACATGGGCATTGCATGCCAGTCTTGAGTCATGTGGTCCAGGCATGTAGGAAAGGGTTGTCCATGGTTGACGTAGCCACCCTTGCGCTGGTATTCCGTGATCAGGAGCTGGGTGTCCATGGGCCATTGTGGGTTTACACTGAAATGGGGAAGAGATTATGAGGCCTTATAGTTGAGCCTTGACGAGGACGTCAAGAGTCTAAGTGGGGGAGATTGTAACATCCCAGGATTTGGGGCCTCAGATAATATGATCTTAAAAGGAATGATTGGACTACCCATATCACCAAGGTGCACCTCCTTTTCCGGGAGCCCATTACTAAATAACTCCATAGTTAAGCGTGCTCATCTTGGAATGGTACTAGGATGGGTGACCAGTCGAGAAGTTGATCCTGGCTTGCGCGTGAGTGATATTAAAGTGCGCAGTTAAGGCTAGTGGTGGGCCCTGAAACTCTACTAGAGCCTTGGGCAGTGGGCCCGATCATTACACTCACATCCTTATCTCATTAACTTTTACCTACATAACAAACATCAAGACATATAATATGAGTCTTCCTAATTATTAGAAGGCTCAAAAGCAAAATCATCACAAACTTTATGATATTGGAACCATAGTCCAAACAACCTTATGCTATAATAAGCTATTTGCCCTCATGTTTACAATGAATCCACACATACCAAGTGGCAATGATCTACTTGAAATTTTTGCCATAGAAAGGAAAGACACAAAGGGAAACACACTTGCCATACCATAGTAGTATTTTTCAAGGGTTACTAGCAAAAAGGTAACCAATTCTATTTTCATTATGTAGGTTACAACTTCTTATGTATCATTTTACCTTTTTCATTTCAGGTTTCCTGCTATTAACATAGGAATCATCATGATTAACATATCTCATTACTCCTTCCTTGATGACTATTTATCCCACTAGTGTATGTTCTCTTATTTTATTATTTTTTCAAGCACTTATCAACAGGCAAATCATCATATTCTTCATTTTCTTCATTAAACATGGATCATTTCCCTTAATTTCTTTCACATGCCATGTTGGTTTTAAAGTAACACTTTCTTACTCACATAGGTTGGTCTAAGATTAAATCAGGTTCCTCCTTATTCCTTTGTCATTGTTCCCATTTATCTTCTCATTTTGTACTTATTATAGGAGTTATTTCCATCTTATGTGGATTGCATACCTTGATTCACTTTATAAGCATAGACTTATCTGTCTTTTACTTTATTATCTTCTTGAATCACATCTTCAAGAACTCCTATTTTTCTAATTTGTATTCAGATTTAGATTTCTTGTTGTTGTATCTTTCTCTTATAGTTACCAAACATTCAAGTTTTGATACATTATGATGCAATTCTCATCTTTTTTAAGGTAGGATTGAGATATTCATACCATGATTTCTTATTCATTATGCTCTTTAGATTGTCAAAAGGTGACTACTTGATCAGAGTAATCAGAAAGATAACAATCTAAGAGTTCCATACATACCTTTCTTCAATAATTAAATACCTGGCCAGGGTACCCAAATACTGAGATTAGGCAATATGCACCATATTTTTATGTCAAATTCCTAATTTTGACATCATCCTAGTCCTAAGTCCTAGTGTCCCTATAGACTCTGTGAACCTAAAGCTCTGATACCAACTTGTAAGAACTCGTTACACTAAACGAGATTACTCAAAACATAAAACACAATCAATCACTACTTAATCACATACCCAAAAATATGGGTAATTTAAAACTGGTTTCAATGTCAGCACCTACTCAGACACATTTGCATAAGATCCCAACGTCTTTCTCATATCCATACTATGCCAAGAATTTGATACAAATTGTTCTATTGCCTTAGCAACACCATATATACATAGGAGAACAATATTCATATATGCCACACAAACAAGCATTAATATGCTAACAAAAGTTTGATTCATTTCAAACACCAGATAAAAACTTTTCCTACCTAGACCTGAGAGTATAAGGATGACTCTAGGACACACTAGATATCTAATCAACTTTCTCAAAGATTCATTACTATAGCTCCTCTTTACTTCCACGATTTTTGTTGCCATCATTGTCGATTACCTACAAAAAATGTGGCGGACTACAAGGGTGAGACCCATGTCCCAACAAGATATATGACCTCCAAAAACGTTTATTTATTACAACATTTTCAAGTAATTAAAAATTTAAGTAGTTTAATCAGATATAACAAATAAGATCAGCAGTATCGATGATTAACAAAATATATAAAGGAGCAGATAATAACTATAATCATTATCCAGACTATCATCCTTTATCTTGTTGCCAATATAAGAAATTCAGTAGCATATGCATATCTAGCATCATGAGCAAGTCTAGTAACATAGCATATCTAACAACATGAGCATGTCTAATTGGTTGAACATATCAACATCATAAGAAGAGCTAACAACATAAGCACAACTATCTGGATAAGCATGATTAGCAGTATATGCATCTCTAGTTACCAAGGCATGGCTAGCAATATTAAACATAGCTAGCAGCATCATCTTAACCATCTGTGTCAGTATATTTGACAACATAAGTATGTTTACAACATGAGCATAACTAAAACATAAGCATATCTATTATCTCTTATTGTACTATACATGATCTCAATGAAAAGAAAGAAAACAAGGGTTTTCATCCAATATGAATCATTGTGTATAACCCTAAACAGATATGCTACACATATGTCTTACATCTTTTATTATGCCCTGAGAAAATTGAGGATACCACTCAAAATCCAACTGACCACTACTAAATCAAAATCAGTGCCATACAAGATCTAGGAAGAGCCAGACTCCTAAGATCTTCTCCGCCCCCGATTAGTACGGGTCCGCCACAGCGACACATAAGGTCAAGCTGCTAACAACCTAATCTGTACTCGGTATAGGTTACGACACTAGTGAAATGAGTTCGGTACACATACCCTACCATCTGAGGTACTACCACAGTTGTCCTCCAATCTCATCACATATATAATCACCGAGACACGACCACAATCATTCTCAAATAGAGGGATAGGTATGACCGCAATCATCATCCCTAAACACTTGGATTCAGGATGACAAACACCCCACATACTCAATAGTATGCACTCCGAGTTTCCCTTAGGAATACTCATTTCACCATCTGGAAAGTTCTATCACTCAGATGGATCTATGGCACATGGAACTACATGATTAGAATTTCACTTGATTAATTATTTCCAATTGGGTGAATTAAGGCTGCATGAAACAAGTGGACATACAAACCCTAATTCATCTCTAGAAAACATTACTATATAACAATTTTAGAATATATAAAATGTATGATACTTATTGTTCATCATCCCATCATCACATCATTCTATTTACTTTCCATTCATGAGACTACACTAGTCATCATACTATCACAAGATATAAATCCTTTTCACAATATCACAGGGTATCAACCCTTATAAACACAAGAGGATTACACCTCATTTAGGGCTCAACCATGCCCAAAGGTCATCAAGACCATCATACTATTCCATTCAAGATCATCATTATCATTCCATGCCTTACATCAAGGCTCAACAACATCACTTACATATAATACACTAGATCAACACAATATTGCATTAATGAGCTAGGAGATATTCATAAAAAATTATAGTAGGGTTATATTAACATTAAGAACATTCCTTTATTACATCAATATGCAAGTAATCTAGATATGATTAACCCTCATCATATTCATAATGCACATGTTTAGCATAAGAAAGTATCAACCATGTGTCTATGATAACCACCAATTAGCATATTAAGGTTATGATCATACTAAGGAGGCTATTTCACCATCATTCCATCATATAAGAATGTTAAACATGAATACTCATCTTTATCTATTTACATTATAGTTAGGTTCAACAAGATAATTATATTAATGTTACTAATTAGCACTTATACCCAAACCCTAACTCATGGCATCCCCATTGGATCATGGATGAATAAGGTGGACCATCACCATCACATTCCATACTATTCTCAAGTTTGAACCCACAAATAAATCAAGGTGTAACCGTTGGGTTATAGCATACTAGGGTTTCAAGAACAGTAACATAGTACTCCATGATTGTATTAGTCATTCAAGGACTATTCATACCCAATTAACATCATTTAGTTATATTAAAGCTAGGTATAACAAGCTATACCTCATTAGGGTTACATATCAACACAATATGATTAGCATCCCTTCTATTCATATGAGTGAATAGGTAAGACTACCTTATTAAGGGTAACCCTCCATTTGTTCCATCATCATTCAACCCATATCACCATACCACAATGTCACCCCGAACCATTGGATGTTTAAGAGGTAAGACCATTGGTTGTTTACATAAGTAAACACCTTAGATAAACCACCTATGAATTCCTTGATCTGTTCTCTAGAAAGAGTCACCATTTAACCATAGACATCCCTTGATTAACAACACAAAAAGTTCCATTGAGAGTAGGGTAAAACCCACAATCGACTGTTCATTTAAAGCAAGCCATCCATTGCTAATAAGTAAGCTCCTTAAGTTGATCATATAAAGAAAACCATATAAATCAAATTATTAGGACCAAAATATTACATTAGCCATCATTCCACTTTATTGGAGGAATAAAAAGTAGATCTTGACTATTGGGTCAAGTTCATATGTTAAAACAATCAATTACAGTATAGGTCCGACCATTGTATCAAGTGACCTAGGAAACCTTTGGTCTAAGGATTAATTGATGCTACAACTATAATACTTAACTCAACATGGGTTGTAGAGACCTGATAAACCATAATTAGTGACCATTAAATCACCATCAGTTGTTAGATCAACACTATATTCACTAATCAGCGTCAAATATTAAGCTAATGTCATCACTGATTGATAACATCAGTAGGGTACGTAATGGTTGATCATTAAACTTCTAATTGAACCAAAAATTGAACTAAGGGGGTGACCGTAGGTTGTCACCATCATCTTACACCTTTGATCTTGACCATCGGTTATCATGAAGATGACACCATAGGGTTGTTGTAATGGTACAATCATCGGGTCATGGGTTTATAGAAGAAATCAGCTTTAAACCCTAAAATTGACCATTGGTTGATAGGTGTTTAGCACCATAGGTTGTCAAACCAACATGATCCAAGTTATATTATACCTTAGGAATAACTTACACATGATCACACATTCAACTAGAACTGAAATAAGAATAGGGAACATTATAAAAATCGAAATGCAAGTCAATCATAGCTTTTTAGTGCATGAATCATCATTTTCAAGCAAGAACATGAGCTAGAAAGCTTATGGTAAGCAATAAACGTGGAGAAAGTTGTAAAACTTGCCTATAATGAGAAGATAAACACTCAGACATAAGAAAACATGAGCAGGTAGGGTAGAAAATCTAATCATAAGATGTGAACTCGTTCATCTAGCACCTTTCTTCATCAAATGAGCAAACCCTAAGCAAAAGGAGCAAGAAAGGTAGGGTTTTATAGCTTTAGAGCAATTTCCACCATGGAACAACAAGGTTCCGACCTGGATAAAGGTAGGAAGAAGGATAACAAAGAAATAAATGGAGGAAAGAAGGGGATTCTTACTCTTTTAGGTCAAGATCACTAGAAGGAAGCTTTTTAAACCCTAAAAGGTAGGGTTGTAAACAGGTTTGGGTATACCCGCATACCCGCAAATCCAGACCCTTTAAAATCCGTCACGTGTCCAATATTTTGTACCTGCAAAATTGCAGACCTGTATACCTGTGGACCCGTATTTAAGCGGGTCCACTGATGGGACCAACTATACCCATACCCGTTAGACCCATATACCCATATTACTAATAATTATATATATACATATATTCTTAATTCATTTATTCTTATTTAATCCAACTGCCTAAGGTCCTTACTATGATCTAATGGCTAGCATTTCATATCAATACCTAAACCTAACAAGCTTGTAACATTTCACATACGAGCCGCAACTCATCACTTCAGACTCTAGTGGGCGACTATTACCATGCCTCCGACTACACCTCTTTGAAAACCCTCACCCGGCTCGTCTCCTAGTTGTTGCCTTCGTGTCCAAGTGGTTCCCAACCACCTCAGTGTCTCCTTTCCAGCCACCTTTTATCGTATTTGACTCCACACACCAGCGACTCCATGGGCCGCCGCCTCCAAGCACTAGCAACTTCAGGCGACCAATCCTTCTAGCTTCCTAATCTCGGCCATAGTAGCTTCGAGATGCCTCTTGTTGGCTTCCTAATCAGAGTTCAAAACTTGTTGGTGGTAGCATCCAATGCAGCTTGCTAGCTTCCTGATATTGAAGCTCAGATATCATCTATAGTTGTGTCAAAAAGCTTCCCTTCCTCCCATAAATCTTGTCGGTGTATCTGCATATTGCTTTTACAATGGTCCGTTATCTCCTCTGAATCCTACTTTCTTTTTTTTTGTTTCTAAATTCCAGATCCGCTGCCTCCTCCTCTAAAGTTTTCTTTCTTTTATTTTGTTTCTAGGACCACATCTGTAACCTCCTCCTCCCACTTTATGTCTTCTTCTTTTATTTTCTTATTGGTTGTCGTTGATGTGTACCACGGATCTTCTATAATCATTGTCACTTTAGTAGGGTTCTTCTATCGTCATTTAACAGATTAACAATGAACTAGATCTATTCATGAAGGCGATTAAGTCATGGACAATACTGATATTCTACTAAGTATCACATCAAATACAAATGTAGATGATGTATTGCCGATATTGATTCTACGTAGAGTATACATCTAGTATTCAAATGAGTGCAGAACCGTATACCCGTAGAATCACACCGTATACCCGCATGGTATATGGGTCCGGGTATGGTTCAGCTCTAATTTTAAGTAATGCAGGTCTGGAACCATACCCCTACCTGCGAAAATAAATGGGTATGGTTCTGGGTATAGTCATACCCGCACTGTTTAGAACCCTACTAAAAGGAAGTCAATTGCAACCCTAGATTCTTTTTCCAAGAAGCTCCCCTCTTTCTTCTTCCTTGGATAGGAAATTCATAGAAGCACAGAGGGAGGACAAGGTTTGTATAAGGAGGGAATCAGTGGATAGTAAATGGATCATTTTGTTTCTTAGAATTAAGTATATGAAACTATAAGATAAAGAAAAAGAAAAAGTTGAAGTTATAGTATCTTTCCAAGTGTCCATGGCCTTAAACTATTAAGAATATACAAGAACACACACAAGAAGCTCCCCAAGCGTCCATATAGACAGGATTATCCCTCATTTATTGAATTTCCAAGCAAAACAAATAACTCACTAGTTGATAGCTACTAAAGGTAGCTCATCCATGAAGGGGTAAACCCTAAAATACCCTTGGTGAAAACACATTCAAACCAAGGTTTAAATAGGTTACCCATGTATCAAAAAGCTCAATAATTATGAAAGAATATCCAAGTAACATAATTCAAGTGATAAATTGCAAAGAAAACCTCTCAATTGGGTAAATTGCAGAATAGTCCAAAATGTGCATAACATTGCATAACTTGCTCAAACAGTGTCCAAATTGGACCAAATTTGAAACTTAAGATTGTATTATAATTTCAAAGCATATAACAAGTTTATATTAGGGTTATAAGAATTAAATTATAATAATTAATATTATTCAACTCATTAAACAAGTTTAGGGGCCTTACAACTACAAACCCCTAACATGGATTTCACCCCCAAAAACCAAGGTAAACAAAGATGGGCACTTCCTTTGCACCTCATCCTATTAACTTCACATGGTTACTTGCATATCATGGTAATGTCACATCATTCATACATATCTCCTCTTGGGTCAACACAAAACCCCCCACCTAAGAAGACATTCTCAATATGGAATGTAGAAACATGTTGTGTCATATGTACAACTCTAGTAGTAATGTTCAAATTTAAATTCTAGCTATCATCCTAAAATTATATCTATTGTATCAACACATTACTCAAAAGTCATACTTTCTATCCTTTTACCAATCATGGCATGTTTCCCATACCATTCCTTAAAGCATAAAAAAGGTGATGTATCCATCCTTTTTTTTCTCTAACACTAGAACACTTGTCAGTTATTTTTTAGAATCAAAAGAAATGTTGACACTGGTACCTATCATTCCATACAAGGAAACATCATTCCTAGTCAATATTCTTAGGGGTGAAACAACAACACTATCTTCACCTTACTAGGATTTACACAACCTACTTAGAAGACATATCATGATCCCATAAAGACACTTCATCAACCCCATCTCACTCATGTTCAACTTCTCTCATAGTAATTGCTGCTTCGGAAACCCTAAGGTTTTTGAAGAAATATTGATCATATTTTTTACCATCTTTGAAATACTTTGACATGTCATCATTCAAAGATTGATATAGCTTGTATGACATGACTGGAACACTCTGTTCCTCCTATCCATAAATTCTATTGGAACATCAGTTAGTCTAAAGGACATAACCCTAAACTCATCATGGTCATATGAAATATGTCACCCAATCTATCTCTTATGCATTGACATTTGATCATATGTTTATCTTAAAGGAAAACGGTATCACATGTCTATTGACCAATAAACCATCTATCCTTGATAGTGGTCTTACCCATCTATCACCGAACCATACACAACATTATAAAATCACTTTTGTTTTTCCTTCCAAACAATATCTAGAGGGTCATCATCAACTCTCTCTCTCTCCCTATCTCTCTCTCCAAGGGGGAGGAACACTTGGAATGTTCATTTAATAAACATCTCCAACCTTCACATATTTCTCATAGTATTGATACATCTTGGATACTAGGATTCATTACCTTGGTATCCACCTCATGTTCTATAAGGAACTCACGTACTTATCTCATTAACTTTTACCAACATAAAAAACATCAAGACATATAATAGGAGTCTTCCTAATTATTGTAAGGCTCAAAAGAAAAATCATCAAAAACTTTATGATCTTGGAACCATAGTCCAAACAACCTTATGCTATAATAAGCTATCCACCATCATGTTTACAATGAATCCACACATACCAAGTGGAAATGATCCACTTGAAAGTTTTTCCCTAGAAAGGAAATACACAAAGGGAAACACACTTCCCATACTATAGTAGTATTTTTCAAGGGTCACTAGCAAAAAGGTAACCAACTCTATTTTCATTATGTAGGTTATAGCTTCTTATGTATCATTTTACCTTTTTCATTTTGGGTTCCTTGCCATTAGCATAGGAATCATCATGATTAACATATCTCATTACTCCTTCCTTGATGACTTTTTATCCCACTAGTGTATGTTCTCTTATTTTATTTTTTTTAAGCACTTATCAATAGGTAAATCATAATATTCTTCATTTTCTTCATTAAACATGGATCATGTCCCTTAATTTCTTTCACATGCCATGCTGATTTTACATTAACACTTTGTTATACACATAGGTTGGTCTCAAATTAACTCAGGTTCCACCTTATTCCTTTGTCATTGTTCCCATTTATCTTCTCATTTTGTACTTGTTATAGGAGTTCTTTCCATCTTATGTGGATTTCATACCTTGATTCACTTTATAAGCATAGACTTATCTGTCTTTTACTTTATTATCTTCTTGAATCACATCTTCAAGAACTCATATTTTTCTAATTTGTTTTCAGATTTAGATTTCATGGTGTTGTATCTTTCTCTTATAGTTACCAAACATTCATGTTTTGATACATTATGATGCAATCCTCATCTTCTTTAAGGTAGGATTGAGATATTTATACCATGATTTCTTATTCATTATACTCTTTAGATTGTCAAAAAATGACTACTTGATCAGAGTAATAAGAAAAATAACAATCTAAGAGTTCCATACGTACCTTTCTTCAATAATTAAATGCATGGCCAAGGCACCCAAATACTGAGATTAGGCAATATGCACCATATTTTTATGTCAAATTCCTAATTTTGACATCATCCTAGTCCTAAGTCCTAGCGTCCTTGTAGACTCAGTGAACCTAAAGCTCTGATACCAACTTGTAAGAACCCATTACGCTAAATGAGATTACTCAAAACATAAAACACAATTAATCACTACTTAATCACATACCCAAAATATGGGTAAATTAAAACTGATTTCAACATCAGCACCCACTCAGAAACATTTGCATAAGAGCCCAACATCTTTCTCATATCTATACTATGCCAAGAATTTGATACAAATTGTTCTATTGCCTTAGCAACACCATATATACACAGGAGAACAATATTTGTATATGCCACACAAACAAGCATTAATATGCTAACAAAAGTCTGATTCGTTTGAAACACCATATACAAATTTTTCCTGCCCGGACCTGAGAGTGCAAGGATGACTTTAGGACACACTAGATATCTAATCAACTTTCTCAAAGATTCAATACTATAGCTACTTTTTACTTCCACAATTCGGTTGCCATCACTGTCGATTTCCTAAAAAATGTGGTGAACTACAAGGTTGAGACCCATGTCCCAGGATGAGATATAAAATCCAACAACGTTTATTGATTACAACATTTTTAAGTAATTAAATAGTTAAGAAGTTTAATCAGATATAACAAATAAGATCAGTAGTACTAATGATTAACAAAATACATAAAGGATGAAATAATAACTATCATTATTAGCCAGACTATCATCCTTTATGTTGTTGCCAATATAAGCAATTTAGTAGCATATGCATATCTAGCATCATGAGTAACTCTAGTAACATAGCATATCTAACAACATGAGCATGTCTAATTGGTTGAACATATCAACATCATAAGAAGAGATAACAACATCAGCACAACTATTTGGATAAGCATGATTAGCAGTATATGCATCTCTAGTTACCAAGGCATGGCTAGCAATATTAAAAATAGCTAGTAGCATCATCTTAACCATCCGTGTCAGTATATTTGACAACATAAGTATGTTTACAACATGAGAATAACTACAACATAAGCATATCTATCATCTCTTACTATACTATACATGATCTCAGTGAAAATAAAGCAAACTAGGGTTTTTATCCAATATGAAGCGTTGTGTATAACCCTAAACAAATATGCTACATGTTTGTCTTACATCTTTTATTATGCCTTGAGGAAATTGAGGATACCACTCAAAATCCAACTAACCACTACTAAGACAAAATCAGTTCCATACAAGATCTAGGAAGAGTGAGACTCCTAAGATCTTCTCTACCACAGGTCAGTATGGGTCTGCCACAATGACACATAAGGTCAAGCTGCTAACAACCTAGTCCGTCCTTGGTATAGGTCATGACACTAGTGGTTGGCTAATAAAGTTTCTTAGAACTCTAATATAATCCTCTAAGGAGTTTTGTCATCATGTAACACACTTATGTTTCAAGTTTGGTCCTGATTGAATGTTGTTTGAGCAATGTTCCTTTATTTTGGACCAAAGTGCAATTTACCCAAGTTGAGGGGTTATAATGCAAAATATCACATTTTGAATGTAACACATGTGTTTTACAATCATAATAGAGAGAATGATGTTAAGTGGTGGCTTGTGCAAAGCCTAAATTCCATGTTTGAACTTGTTTGAACAATGTTGGAGCATTGTGCACCAATTTTGGTACAAATTGCAATTTACCCAAAATGTGGGGTTAATATGCAAATTACCACATCTAGAGAGTTCCTACTCCCTCCTAGCATCATGTAGAAGAGATATAAAGGAGTATACACCATACTTGATTCCATTATGAAAGATGGTAATCTTGGTGAAGAAATGACCAAGAAAAGGGTTGAATTTGAAAGCTTAACTTGAGTTGTATCAAGTTGAAAAGCTTATATATGAGTGCCTATCGGCCATGGAGCCCAAGGAGGTGTCCCATATCGTTTTTTGGACTCTTGGCAAAGTCCATATCGTGCAAATCACCTCAAGGAGGTGAGGTGTGTCAGGTTACAACTTCCTTAGCAAAGTTTTGATGAGTTGTGAATAAAGTGGTGATTTTGTTGATATATCTTATTCAAAGAGATATGTAATGGACGAATCTTTATCCCTAAATGTTTCTCAACTGTTTTGCAAGATAAGATAAATGATGATACATGATTTTACAAGTGTCACCCATGCATGGACACGTGGCACCTACTAGTTCAAAATAATGACACCTCATTTTTACCTTCCATCATGTACAACAAGTATATATACCCCTAGTTTCACCCCTTAGTGAAATTTTGCGAGCCTTACCACCATCCTACCCTAAGGTATCATGCATAGAGCTCCCATATCGTAAAGGGATATTGTGGTATCATGCATAGGCCTTGGGATGTCGCCCATGGCAAGAGCATATCGGCCAAGTAGGAAAAATTGGCCATACAAGGTGATATCGGCCAATAGGGTGATGAGTTGAGTGGCATATCGTGCAAGTGAGTGCCATATCATGCAATAGGGTTGGCATATTGTGCACGGAAATAAGGGTATCGTGAAAAGGTGTTAAGGATAAAGAAGGATCTCATACTTAACCCTAAGGTGAGGCAATGATCATCTTCAACTTTGGATTGAAGCATGATTTTAGGGTTTTGATCTTCCTTTTTTTTCCTTCACCAATTGCTTATCCATGGTGATTCCTTGTATATGAAGGAGTTGTGAACGAGCCTTGGACTTTAGATAAAGTCATATTCAACCTTAGGAACGTGGATATTTGGAGCTTGGAGCTTTGAAGTTGTTCTTAAGGCGGGTTATATAACTTGAACTCAGCCATGTTATTATTCATTACCTAAATTGTTATACTTAATGAATTACTTTTAATTCCGAAATTTCCTGAAATATTTGATGAGATTATGAGTTATAGTAGTTTATTAGACCTGTTTCCATGAACTATAACAGTTAGAACTAAGGTCTAGAGCTTGAAGATGATGGTATCACCTTATAAAAGTGATATCGGGTGTAAGCATACAAGAAAGCACCTCTAACCTGATATGATGATGTACCTACTTCACTAAAACGATATGGATATGATTTTATACCTTTTTGCACGATATGGGGGTTTAGTATACACCTCTTTCACGATAGGGAGTCAAGTATAGACTCCATGCACGATACAAGGTCAATTGTATACTTGTAAGTTGATGTGAAACCCTAATTTGGGTAACCAAATATGAGTAAAGAATAGCAATTGCTATTGCACGATATGGTAGCCAGATACACAACCCTAGTTGATGTCTAGCCCGATATGGTGATGGATTAATACCTCATACATGACATGGGTAACTCATACAAACACCTTTAGCACGATATGAAAGGTGTGTATATACTTCTAGCCCGACATGGTGAGTGCTCATATACTTACAACCTAATATGGTGAACATATGCACACTTCTAATCTAAGATACCTTGTAAAGGTAAGGGAAAGACACTCTTAGGAGTGATAAGATTAACACCAAGTTATGGTGTGGCTAATACCTTTACAGGTGAAACACCTAAAGTGGTTGATAATGGACAACCTTATATCAACAGTGCCTTAACCCGAGATGAGTCCATATCATTGATGATAGCTGGGTGATTCAAGTGTATGACTTATGGCCAATACTTTACAAGATTAATATGATGGGATAGTGGATAAAGTATTAGGATGGGAAATGCCCTAATATAAGATCAGTTGGTGAACTTAAGTAAATTAAAAGTGATGAGGGAAGTGATACACCAAGGTATGGTAAATATCACATCCAGCACTTTAAGGCTGCTACACCTTGATGCATTTTAAATCCAATATGTATGGATGCGTAACACATGAAGTGTGTCATGCCAATTGTTACATTGAAATGTAATGAGTTTAATACACTTTGATAAGTGTAGGCTAACATACCTTGAGAAAGGGTTAAGCCAAAACAATAAAGTGTGATGTAATCAATATCCTAGAGAGGATGAGAGAGAAACTCGTACCTTGTGTTGGTAATCATTTAATGATAAATGTTGAGAATAAATAAGTATGATTGAATACTTATGTTATCTATATTGATTCCTTGCTATGTGAACCCTAATACAGGGTAATGCTATGTGAAACCCAAATACAATTTAATGCTATGTGAACCCTAATACAGGGTAATGCTATGTGAAACCCTAATACAAGTTAATGCTATGTGAATCCTAATACAGGGTAATGCTATGTGAAACCCTAATACAAGTTAATGCTATGTGAACCCTAATACAGGGTAATGCTAGGTGAAACCCTAATACAGGTTAATGCTATGTGAACCCTAATACAAGGTAATGCTATGTGAAACCCTAATACAAGTTAATGCTATGTGAACCCTAATATAGGGTAATGCTATGTGAAACCCTAATACAAGTTAATTCTATGTGAACCCTAATATAGGGTGATGCTATGTGAAGTTCTAACATAGAGTAATCCTATGTGAAGCTCAAATACAGACTAATGGGTTATGAATGTAATAAGATAACCCTTGTATTTCATGGTACTGATATGTTATTGTATCATGATTACTAATCATACAAATATGTTGAGAAGATGAGCATAGCTAGGTATGGGCTACGATGTTCTGTATATTGAAAATGTTCTGTAGGCCTTATAAGATTTCATATGCTTTGTTGCCTAGTGAGAGGTGACAAGATGTGTTATGGGCCTTGTGAGCCATGTGATAATTTGTTTCCTAGTGAGAGGTGACAAGATGTGTTTTGGGCCTTGTGAGCCATGTGAATAAGTTGTTTCCTAGTGAGAGGTGACAAGATGTGTTATGGCTTTGTGAGCCATGTGAATAAGTTATTTCCTAGTGAGAGGTGACAAGATGTGTTATGGCTTTGTGAGCCATGTGAATAAGTTGTTGCCTAGTGAGAGGTGACAAGATGTGTTATGGCCTTGTGAGCCATGTGATAATTTGTTGCCTAATGAGAGGTGATAAGATACTTAATGGGCCTTGTGAGCCATGAGGATAGTTGTTGCCTAGTGAGAGGTAACAAGGTGTTTATCAAAGTCTCATGTAAGAAATAATAATGTTCAAAATAAACTAAGAAATGGAAACTTAGTAATATAATGATAATAATAAATGGATACAATAATAGTAATGAAATCTTGATCATACATGCTTTATTCTTATAGACAAATAAGGGCTATAGTGTTTGAAATATATGAGAGGGATACTTGTTTATAAAAATGATGTGAATAAGCGTGATGGCTTGGCCAAGGTATAATGTTTAGTAAAATTGATGTGGTATTCAGTGATAGTTGCACAGGATTGGCATAGTCCAATGCATGAATATAATATGGTGATGTATACTCACAGGACTGGTACAATTCAATATTTGGTTAGCAGATTGGATGAGGCCAACAGATAGAAATGAGAATGATTCATGGATGACATACCATGATAATGAGCATCACAGGATAAGCTTGAGATAGTATGATGGGTAAATGATATACGTGTTCTTCATATTCCTTATAAAGTGAATAGATGATTTACTACTCTATCATAGATAGTTGCAATGCTTTAAAATATGAGAATATTCTAAACTGCTTATCCTCTACTCAGTTTAATACTATTTAATTGTGATAATAACATTGTTGGCGAAGAGTTATATCTCTCGCTGGGACAATTGTCTCACCCCGTGGGATCCACATTTTTTAGGTGAACGTGCACGAGGGGGATTGAGACTGTACGACAGAGAAAGAACAACAACAGCAGGGATAGCAGTGACAACTCAAGTTGAGTGTACTATCTGTCAAGTCTGGTAGATAGAAGTCATATGTGTCATCTCTGTACTCTCAGGTCCTTGGAGTTGGTTCGTACTAATTTCATGAATAATATGAGATTTTGGATTGAATGCCTCGAGGTTTTATGTTGCTCCAATATGTGTTTTGATAGAGCAACTGTTATATGTTGTCCTCGGGATGAGATGAAACAATGTTGTACAATGTAAATCATGATATGTATGAGTTTTGGATCTTTCAGTAAAAGTTTTCTGTACAAGGATCTTCTTGCAAAATGGTTTTAAATTTTAGTGATTTTTGTTAATCCGTTGTTTATGTTTTTTCTGCTTAATTAGTAACGATTTGTTTGTCAGTTTGGCGACTGTCATTACATGTTTGGTATCAGAGCTTAAGGTTTGCTGAGTCTACAGAGACATAGGACTAAGGTGTTGAGTCTGTGTTAGTGTCCTCCAGTATACCCTATAGTGACTTCTGCTTATGCAGAGTAAAGCGTAAAGTTTACAAATGACTGGGGAACACGAGGAACACATTGCTAAGGGCAATATTGTTGCACCAGGAGAGGGTGCATGGGATCAGGAAAGAGAAGAACAAGTGCCTGAGAATTCCCATCTTGACCTGATCAGGATATAGAATCCTATGTTTATGCTCTTGAAGGGAAGGTTAGGACAACAGTGATGCATATAGAATACTGCATACTAGCATTACAACCCAGGTTACCAGTCCTTAATACAGAAACTTTGGGCTTTGAAAAGATTCCTAAATGACATAGTAATGTTGGAACAGTGGAAAATGTGGGAAAGATTAACATATGGCGAGAAAGTAGACTCTGCCATAAGTTTAGATAGATAGTACATCTGTGATGGTAGTGCCCAAGGAGGGGCAATAAGCTGAGATTTAAGGTAAGGTCTCTATAATTTTAGAGACATTTGCCTAGTTGTTCTGAAAAGCCAAAGTTTTTGGTACCACCAGTGCAATAAATGCCTAGTGCACCAGGGCAGTAGTCATTATGTAAGGGCAAAGGTCCTAACTTTTCGCCTGTAAGAACTCATGGCATAGCTTATACATCGGTAATGAGACCGATAAGACCATGGTATGAGGACAAGACATGTTATGGATATGGACATGTTGAGCATACTAAACTCTTTTCTTTGAAAAGAAGGGAGAAAATGACTCAACAACCGAGGTAGACTCGGCAAGGCTTATGAAAGTTATAGCCCAATAACGTAAAAAGGAAAAAGCAACAACATGAAACAACTAGACTCTATGTGTTAAGTCAACCTAAAGCAGTAGATGACCGCGGGGGGTAATAGTCAGATGAAATAGATTCATTCTGATATTTCATTTCATGACTTTATGTGTTAAAAGAAAGTAGTTATTTTTGAACTTCCCCTGACTAGTCCTATAAGGACACAAGAAAGATGAGAATTTACATTTTACTCAGTATTCCTTAAAATGCTTTATAATCTCCCTTATCTGTGTGTTAAAAGATGAGATATAGAAGTGATGCCTGAAGAAAATTCAAGAATGAAAAATCATGTGTGTATAATGATATGAAAAGTGAGGAATATGATAACAAATAAAGTGCATACTACCTAATCTCAATACTTGTATACCCTATCCAGGTATATGATTATTAGAAGATAAGGTAAGTATGGAACTCTTAGATTGTTATCTTTCTAATTACTCTGATCAAGTAATCATTCTGAAACAATCTATAGGGTATAATGCAATTAAATAGGAAAAGCTAAGTGAACATTCCTAATTAAAGGGAAGAGCTAAGTGAACATTCCCAATTAAAGAGAAAAGCTAAGTGAACATTATCAATTAAAGGGAAGAGCTAAGTGAACATTCCCAATTAAAGAGAAAAGCTAAGTGAACATTCTCAATTAAATAGGAAGAGCTAAGTGAACATTCCTAATTAAAGGGAAGAGCTAAGTGAACATTACCAATTAAAGAGAAAAGCTAAGTGAACATTCTCAATTAAAGGGAAGAGCTAAGTGAACATTCCCAATTAAAGAGAAAATCTAACTGAACATTCTCAATTAAAGGGAAGAGCTAAGTGAACATTCCCAAATAAAGATAAAAGCTAAGTGAACATTCTCAATTAAATAGGAAGAGCTAAGTGAACATTCCTAAATAAATGGGAAGAGCTAAGTGAACATTCCCAATTAAAGAGAAAAGCTAAGTGAACATTCTCAATTAAAGGGAAGAGCTAAGTGAACATTCCCAATTAAAGAGAAAAGCTAAGTGAACATTCTCAATTAAATAGGAAGAGCTAAGTGAACATTCCTAAATAAATGGGAAGAGCTAAGTGAACATTCCCAATTATAGAGAAAAGCTAAGTGAACATTCTCAATTAAAGGGAAGAGCTAAGTGAACATTCCCAATTAAAGAGAAAAGCTAAGTGAACATTCTCAATTAAATAGGAAGAGCTAAGTGAACATTCCTAATTAAAGGGAAGAGCTAAGTGAACATTCCCAATTAAAGAGAAAATCTAAGTGAACATTCTCAATTAAAGGGAAGAGCTAAGTGAACATTCCCAATTAAAGAGAAAAGCTAAGTGAACATTCTCAATTAAAGGTAAGAGCTAAGTGAACATTCCCAAATAAAGAGAAAAGCTAAGTGAACATTCTAAATTAAATAGTAAGAGCTAAGTGAACATTCCTAAATAAATGGGAAGATCTAAGTGAACATTCCCAATTAAAGAGAAAAGCTAAGTGAACATTCTCAATTAAATAGGAAGAGATAAGTGAACATTCCTAATTAAAGGGAAGAGCTAAGTGAACATTCCCAATTAAAGAGAAAAGCTAAGTGAACATTCTCAATTAAATAGGAAGAGCTAAGTGAACATTCCTAAATAAATGGGAAGAGCTAAGTGAACATTCCCAATTAAAGAGAAAAGCTAAGTGAACATTTTCAGTGAACTTTCTCAGTGAATTACTTAGTGAACATTCTCAGTGAACTTTCTTAGTGAATTTTGCCAAATAAATTGCTCAGTGAACCTTCTCAGTGAACTTTCCCAATTAAAGTGCTAAGTGAACTTTCCCAAATAAATAAAGGATTACTGAGTGAATTATCTCTGTTAGATATATATGTTTCTCTTTTGGTAAATATTCTTGGGTGATGATAGAAGTATGTTCTTTTATGCTTCTTCCTTTCAATAATATGGACATCATATGTTAGGGGTTTATGCTCTGCATAAACATAAACATTAATAAGGTTGAATTAGTGAAAGGAACTTTGTGTGAACTACATATCTATCGTATATCCATAACATTAAGAAGTTAGGTGGAGACTTGAGGGCATGATTAATGAATAATCTGTCCCTCCCTTTTCCTGGGATTTCGGGGACGAAATCCTTGTTAGGGGTTTATAACTTGTAACGACCCTGAACTGGGTTATGAGGTAACCCTATTTTTTTTGGCTAATAAAGTTGCTTAGAACTCTAATATAATCCTCTAAGGAGTTTTTTTATCATGTAACACACTTATGTTTCAAGTTTGGTCCTGATTGAATGTTGTTTGAGCAATGTTCCTTTATTTTGGACCAAAGTGAAATTTACCCAAGTTGAGGGGTTATAATGAAAAATGTCACATGTTGAATGTAACAAATGTGTTTTACAATCATAAGAGAGAGAATTACGTTAAGTGGTGGCTTTTTCAAAGCCTAAATTCCAAGTTTGAACTTGTTTGAACAATGTTGGAGCATTGTGCACCAATTTTGGTACAAATTGCAATTTACCCAAAATGTGGGGTTAATATGAAAATTACCACATCTAGAGTGTTCATACTCCATCCTAGAATCATTTAAAAGATATATAAAGGAGGATACACCATACTTATGAGCCATGTGATAATTTGTTTCCTAGTGAGAGGTGACAAGATGTGTTATGGGCCTTGTGAGCCATGTGAATAAGTTGTTGCCTAGTGAGAGGTGACAAGATGTGTTATGGCTTTGTGAGCCATGTGAATAAGTTGTTGCCTAGTGAGAGGTGACAAGATGTGTTATGTCTTTGTGAGCCATGTGAATAAGTTGTTGCCTAGTGAGAGGTGACAAGATGTGTTATGGCCTTGTGAGCCATGTGATAATTTGTTGCCTAATGAGAGGTGACAAGATATAAATGGGCCTTATGAGCCATGAGGATAGTTGTTTCCTAGTGAGAGGTAACAAGGTGTTTATCAAAGTCTCATGTAAGAAATGATAATGTTCAAAATAAACTAGGAAATGGGAACTTAGTAATATAATGATAATAATAAATGGATACAATAATAGTAATGAAATCTTGATCATACATGTGTTATGCTTATAGCCAAATAAGGGCTATAGTGTTTGAAATGTATGAGAGGGATACTTGTTTATAAAAAGGATGTGAATAAGCATGATGGTTTGGCCAAGGTATAATGCCTAGTAAAATTGATGTGGTATTCAGTGATAGTTGCACAGGATTGGCATAGTCCAATGCCTGAATATAATATGATGATGTATACTCACAGGACTGGTACAATTCAATATCTGGTTAGCAGATTGGCCGAGGCCAACACGTAGAAATTAGAATGATTGATGGATGGCATACCATGATAATGAGCATCACATGATAATCTTGAGATAGTATGATGGGTAAATGATATATGTGTTCTTCATATTCCTTATAAAGTGAATAGATGATTTACTACTCTATCATAGATAGTTGCAATGCTTTAAAAGATAAGAATATTCTAAACTACTTATCCTCTGCTCAGTTTAATACTATTTAACTGTGATAATAACATTGTTGGCGGAGAGTTATATCTCTCACTGGGACAATTGTCTCACCCCGTGGGATCCACATTTTTTTAGGTGGACGTGCACGAGGGGGATTGAAAACATACTACAGAGAAAGAACAACGGCAGCAGGGACAGCAGTGACAGCTCAGGTTGAGTGTATTGTCTGTCAAGTCTGGTAGATAGAAGTCCTATGTGTCATCTCTATACTCTCAGGTCCTTGGAGTTGGTTCGTACTGGTTTCATGAATAATATGAGATTTTGTCTTGAATGCCTCGAGGTTTTATGTTGCTCCAGTATATGTTTTGATAGAGAAATTGTTATATGTTGTCTTTGAGATGAGATGAAACAATGTTGTACAATGTAAATCATGATATGTATGAGTTTTGGATCTTTCAGTAAAAGTTTTCTGTACAAGGATCTCTTTGCAAAATGGTTTTAAATTTTAGTGATTTTTGTTAATCCGTTGTTTATGTTTATTCCGCTTAATTAGTAACGATTTGTTTTTCAGTTTGTCGGCTGTTGTTACAGAGCACTTCCTCTTTGGGTGCTCCAATGTTATTTGTCAAGAAGAAGGACAGATCTATGAGGTTTTTCATCGACTACCGAGAATTGAACAAGATGACGATCAAGAACAACTACCCTTTGCAAAGGATAGATGATTTTTTTTATCAGTCGAGGGGTGTTGTAGTGTTCTCAAAGATAGATCTGAGGTCAGGATGCCATCATTTCTAGATCACTATGGATGACATGCGAAAGTCGGATTTTAGGTTTTAGTATGGTCACTATGAGTTTGTGGTTATGCCGTTTTGGCTAACCAATGAACCAAAAACATTCATGGATCTGATAAACATAGTGTTCTGGCCTTATCTTGATCAGTTCGTGGTTGTGTTCATTGACGAAATCCTGATCTACTCCATATATAGATGGAAACACGAGCAACATCTATGATAGGCATTGACCTTGTTGAGATAATACAAGTTGTATGCTAAGTTCATGAAGTGTGAGTTTTGGATAAAGGAGGTGTCTTTTCTGGGCATGTGATATTTGTTGAAGGCATGCACGTGGATCCCAAGAAGGTGCAGTCAGTGCTAGAATGGGAGCAACTGAAGACACTAATAGAGGTTTGTAGTTTCCTTAGATTTGCAATCTACTACAGGAGGTTCATCAAGAACTTCAGTTATGTGGCGTTACCCCTAATGAAGATGACAAGGAAAGGTGTGCCTTTGTCTGGGATGACAAGTGCCAATGTTCTTTCTAGCTTTTAAAGGAGAAGTTGACCACTGCACCAGTGTTGGTTCATCCAGAACAAGGGAATGGTTATATCATCTTTTGTGATGCATCAAAGATTGGTTTGGGATGTGTGATGATGCAAGACAAGAATGCAATTTCTTTTGCTTCGTGAATGCTTAAGAAACATGAGGAGAGCTTCCTATCACATGATCTATAGCTTTTAGGTGTGTCCATGCTTTGAAGATTTGGAGACACTATCTTTATGGTGAGAAGTGTCAGATCTTCACATACCACAAGAACCTACAATACATCTTCCCAAAGCAAGAGTTGAATATGCGGCAGTGATGCTGGATAGAGTTAATCAAAGATTACGACTACACCATAGATTGCCGTCTAGGGAAGGTGAACATAGTGGTAGATACTTTGAGCAGGAGGTCTTCATCATCATCTGCTGACAAGGCACAGTTGTTCTCTTTAATGTGCCATAAGCGAGACATGTTAGTGTCTCTTCACCAGATGAATGTAAAGTCAGAGGTCTCTTTGTTGGTTGGCCTATTGGATCGTTTACAAGTGAAGCCTACGACGAGGCAACATATTGTAGATGCATAGCATGATGATACTGTGATACAATAGATCCAAGCAAAGTTTGGCAGTGAGAAGCGTGATGGCTTCCACGAGTCATAAGATGGGACAATGTGTTACCACGATAGAGTAGTGGTTCTTGATGTTGATAATCTAAGGGAGTTCATTCTAGAAGAGGATCACTCTTCAATTTACTCTATGCATCCAGGCAATACCAAAATGTACCACAATCTGAAAGATTTATATTGGTGGCCTGGCATGAAGCATGACATAACTGAGTTCATGGTAGGGACTTTGCAACCGTTACCTATACCACAAAGGAAATGGGATCATATCATGATGGAATTTGTGGTTGGACTTCCAAGAACAACCAAAGGTCATGATTCCATATGGGTGATAGTGGACATGTTGACCAAATCATCACACTTCCTTCCCATGAAATAAACGTATACAACTGAGAAGTTGGTACAAGTGTATGTGGATGAGATAGTATGTCTACATTGTATCCCAGTGACAATAGTGTCTGATAGAGGTCCTCAGTCTACTAGTCACTTTTGGGAGAATCTGCACACAACCATAGGTACACAGTTAAGGTTCAGTACAAATTTTCACCCACATACAGATGGACCGTCTGAGAGGGTTACACAGACGTTGGAGGATTTATTGAGATCTTGTGTTCTATAGTTTTTGGGAAGTTGGGATGTGCACCTCAATTTTATAGAGTTTTCTTATAAAAACATCTATCAGAGGAGTATCGACATGGTACCTTATAAAGCCTTGTATGGGAGACATTATAGATCCTTGTTGTGTTGGTATGAAATGAGAGAATATCAACTTTTGGGTCCTGAGATTGTACAATAGACGATACAAATGATTAAGATGATATAGTAGTAGTTGAAGTCATCCCAAGACTAGAATAAATCTTATGCTGATAATTGTCTAAAGCTATTGGAGTTCTAGTGGGAGATAAGGTGTATTGAAGTCATCCCAAGGCCTCTCTTTAGAAAA
Organism: Alisma plantago-aquatica; assembly: GCA_963693085.1. NCBI lineage: Eukaryota > Viridiplantae > Streptophyta > Magnoliopsida > Alismatales > Alismataceae > Alisma > Alisma plantago-aquatica. The sequence goes on along the minus strand of OY856414.1, from coordinate 422,181,702 downwards.
ACATGTTGAGGTTTGGGAAGAAGGGTAAGTTGGCTCCCATGTTTATGGGACCTTACCTTATGGTGGTGTGTATTGGGAAGGTGGTTTATAAGTTGGAATTGCCACCTGAGTTGTACAAGATCCATGGTGTTTCATGTTTCAATGTCGAGGAAGTGTCATCCTGATGCAGAGCTTGTGTTGTAGCTCATGGAGGTTGAGTTAGAGGAGGACATGTTGTACGTGGAGGGTCATGTTTGGATCTTTGATAGAAGGGCGAAGAAGTTGAAGAAGAAGGATATCATTTTGGTTAAGGTTTTGTGGCATCACCGTGGTGTTGAGGAAGTCACCTGGGAGTTGGAGGATGATATGCATAGGAAGTATCTGTCTCTTTTCACGTAGGATTTTAGGGGTAAAATCCTTTTTAGGGGTTTATGATTGTAAGACCTCAAACTTAGCTTAGTGCTTGGTCTTTCTTTCTTTTCTTAATAAGATGCTTAAACCTTAATCTAATCATGTTATGCAACTTAATAACATCTGACATGTTCATGTTTTTAGTTTGGTCCGATTTGGTTGATGTTTGAGCTAGTTATGTAATGTTTGTGTTTGTTTTGGACCAAGTTGCAATTTACCCATTTTGAGAGTTTATCTTGCAATTTGTCACATGTTGGTTGTACCCCCTATGTTTTGGCATCACGAGAGAGAGAATTATGCTTAGTGGTGCCTTGTTGGACCTTGGTTGGTGAGGTCGCAGCATGTGTGCAGATGCTAGGGTTTGCATGGTTTGCATAGGTGCATGAGTTGATGGTGGTGTCCACAATGTTGTTGATCCTTGAGTGTAGCACCTGATGTGCTTTGTGTCTTTGAGAGTTTTTTGATAGAAGCTCCTTTCTTGGTTGTGTTTGTAGCGACCTTTGTTCCTTGTCCTTGGTTTTAGTCGCTAGGGTTTGGCTTCTGCTTTGGTGTATCGACCCTTTGTCTTAGGTGACATGGGTAACGGTCGCTACCATGGTGACCCTTGGTTTTGCTTCGATCGAAGGAGTGTTGGGTGGCCTAGTGGTTTCTACTCAACCTTGGTTTTGACGTTCTTTCTTGCATGCATACCTTGAGAGCTTGCATGGCCGAGGTGTTTGAAGGATAAGTGTCATGAGTGGCTCTAGTATCTTGACACACTCTCTTCTATCCTTGGGTATTTATACCCCTTCTTTCACATGCAAGTAACCCTTTTTACTCTCTTATTTCTCACTTCTTGCTTGAGGTTTGCCCTTGAGCTTGGTGGTGATAGTGGAGGTGCTAGATCTTGAAGAAGGAATTCGAACCTTTGCATGTGGTGATCTAGGGTTTGATCGTCTCCCGTGTGGTGCTTCTTGATGATACTTGATCTTATTAAGTTGTTTAATCTCTTTGATCTAATTTTTCTTGAATCCCTACCATTTCTTTCTTCTCTCGACCAGACTATGGTTCTCCATGCTGAAATTCTTGAGGAATTTCTCTCCAACAGAGGTTGAATCCATGGTTCTCCACGGTAGTACCTAAGTGAGATGAAGATGTACTCTTTCCCTTTTCTTTTTTGGCCTAGGGTTTGTAACCTCTCTCCTTTGAGCTTTCTTTAACTTTGGTTTGCTCTTCTTCTCTTGAGGTGATCTTTCTTGGAGTTGGAGTTGATCCAAGCTTGGTGTTTATTCTCTCTCTTTTGGAGCTTCTTGGCTTTTGGAGTTGATCTTCACCTTAAGGTGGGTTACACAACTCTCTCATCTACTATTGTTGAACCTTTATCTTTATTGCATGTTATTTATTCTCTAAAACATGATCATAAGTTGCTAGATGATGCTATCTTGTTTTAGGAATATTTAATATTATGAACTATTCTTGTATAGATTGCTCTTTCTCCTAAACCCAAATTCTTATCTTGTTTAGTTGATAATGGTTATGCATGTTCTCCATATTCCTTCTAAAAGTATATGATGTTATACTGATCAATTTGTAGTTGCTTAAACTGCTTAATTTATGTTATGAATTTTACTTATTCATTTAGCTGAATCTACTCATAATGCTTAATCTATTTAAAATATATCCATGTTAACAATAGTTGTTGGTAGAGAGTTATATCTCTCACTGGGACGTTGGTCTCACCCTGTGTGTTTCCATATATTTTAGTTGGTTGTGCACAATGAGGTAGAGATCATGTGGTTTAGGAATAGCAGCAAGGAGAGTAGTAGCTTTGAAGGTTGGAAATACTACTAGTGTTTGTAGTAGACTCCTATGCATCATCCCTGTACTCTCAGGTCCTTGGAGGAGTTATCTATATGTTGTACATTGATATGAGGTTTTTGGTAGTATGACATTGTTGCACATGTATGGCTTGTACATATGAATAGGTTATCTTTTATAACATGTCTGTGTCAAGTTGTCCATTGTACAGTGATATAGGTACCTTTATAGTATGATATGTGATATAGGTGGCACAATTTGTGGACTCCTATGTAATATGTTCCCTCTTGTGAATATATAAGTGATCGGTTTGATATACCATTTTTTCTGGTAATCTGGATGTTTAGCGTTTATTTTGCACTTTAGTTTTGAGTAATCTCACTTTGGTGTGATCGATGTGTCACAGCAGTGACTTCTGGTCTAAGAACCACAATCACCACCAACATTATAAGAGGTGATTCTAACTACCAATTATAGTTTCCATGTATCACTCTTATTGTGGGTTTGTCCGATACACTATTCCCTAACAAGTATATATGTGTTTGGTTTGATATCACATATCATGATTGATGAGATTCTATCATCAACAACACACACTCTTGTCTTATGTGTTGTTTCTTTCTAAAAACCTTCCACAACAATAAACAACTAAGGACATAACAAGAATGTATATACTCTTAACATCCATATCATCTCATTGTCCAAGTCACGTACTTGAAGGCATACATCATTGATTAAAACCATTATCTAGACATTTATTATGTTACTGCATTATCTCATAACTGAATAAAATAGAATAAATTGGAAGCTTTCCTTTATTATTTATCAAATAATTTACAGGTTATTCCATTACAATCATTATATGATTGACACTTTGGCCATACATACCAATAAGAGGTACATGTGGAGGATGGTTCTGCAGGTCAAGATTGCAAGATGGAAGAAGGTCTTGGTACAAGTTTAAAGGCTGGTGGCCCTGATGTGAGTTTTGTTGTAGGTCAACAACATGGGTCAAGTGAGTTGCAGGTCTGGTGTCTAGGGATAGGCATGGGTGCCATAATGGATGCATGTGTGTTTCTCGTTAGTCTAATCCCCATTCCCCTTGTAATTGTAGCGGTTGAAGTCAAAAGTATCCAAACTTATGGTCAACTAGTGAAGAGGTATGGATATGGGAGGGATGGTTGTTACTTCTATAAGAGTCAAACTTGTTAGGTTGTAGGTTTGAGGTGACTTTAACAGGAGTGGTGGCTAGATGAAGTCAGCCATCTTGATTCTTGGGAGTCTTGTCTCCACGATCCATCACTATAATCAATGGAGGGGGTGTTGTCACATGTAGTTTTCTAGGGAGATGGCCTCCAATTTCTATAGTGTTGTAGGAGTTTGCAAGTCTATGATATGACTTGGTGGCATAGGGAATGGTACATGAGGTAGGCTTTGTAGGTCTTGGGTAGGTTTTGGATTAGGAATGAGGTTGTAGTAGTTATATAGGACAATGATCGACATTTCTAGAGTTCGGATGAGGAACTAAAATATAGGAGGAGTGGGAAGAGGCAACTAGAGGTTAGATTTATGCTGAGGAGGTAACCAACACTTGTAACAATCGCAATAGACATTTTTATCATGTGAGAAGTGGTCGTGAGGGAGGCAAAGAGAGGGCTTCGAGCCGATTGGAACCTTTCAAGTCGCTTGGAGCATCGAAAAATGAGATCAGGGAAATTCAAATCAGAGTAACTAGTAAAGAGGAGGGAAATAATGACTTGTCATCACTCTTCAATAACTACTGCTGCAAAACTGGGTATAGGGTTGGTGGGTTAGGGACAGTCAGTGCTGGGTTTGACCCTAAAATTCAATAAGATTTTAATTCCTTTTTTGTTTTTGCCTGCTCATTTCCTTTTATTTAAGCATTTATAACTCTTAAGTTATTAACATGTTTGACCTAAAATTCCAATCACACCTTTAACTTGCATTAGTATAAATTATAAAAATACTAAGTATCATGTTTATGATGATGAGGTTCCTAATGAATTTACTTTCATAATTATACAATTACAATTATCTACTAATCAAGTCATATTTTTGTGCTATTCCAATTCCAAGAGTTCATAATGGAATTCCATTCTTCAATTTTGGGTCCCAAATGAAATGAATAGATCAAAATGAGGAAAATTACACTTTGGTGCTCAAATTTCAAGACAATTCAACAAGGTTCAATAATTAATGGAAAAATTAGCAAAAGAGAAATTCTATTTTTTTGGATCATGTATAATCGCTCAAATTAAGTTACCAGAGTTTGGTATGTTACAAATCCCCATACCTTAAAAATGGTTTTGTCATTGAAAGCATCAAGGCCATGGTCTGGTTAGGTACTACTCTCCACCCTTTAAAAAAATTCAACTAGAAATCTAAATAAAGGGTTTCATGGGAGTCTCATCTAGGGTTTTTTATACCTCTTTGTATTCACTTATCTCAAAAATCATTGATAAAATTCCATGAAATGGTTTTTCTTTGTACATATAGTATTATAAATAAAATAACCTTTTCAATGGGAAAAATATTTAGAAGAAAAACTAAAAATGGCCAGATTAATGCGAGACAAAAGTCACAATCACCTTTTACCAACATTTATCATATAGACTACTTGACTTGATAATGAAAATAGGATTTCCAAGGAATCTAATGGATCACTAGGGTACATTCACTTATGTCTAGGGGAAGGCGACATTATTCTCCTACCAAAAGGGAATTCAAAATTTCAACCTTGGGTGTGCATTCAACTTGTCACAATTCTTATATCGAACTAGTAAATAACTAAGTTGTTCAAAGGTTGAAATTTATATGCTAATTTTTTTTCTCCAAATATGATATTCCCAAGTAGTAGAACTTTCCTTGGTCAGGTCAATATGAAGAGTGAGGAAAGCCCACCACTAACTAAGTGGATCGGGAGTAATTATGCTAAAACCTTCACTAGACATCCTTCCTTAGACAACTCATCTTGTTCCACTTACATGGTGATGTTATTAAATGGTGTATTAGACAATGAATTTCTCCTAACTTGGAATTTCTATCTTAGGTGAATCGACTCATCAAGACTCAAGTTCGTTGTAAATTACTTGCCTAAGCTCTAGGTGTACTAGTTATTTAACCCTAATTTCCATGAGACATGCATGGGTGTCGACTACTTATGGCTCTAATGCCATGTTGTAAAGACCCAATATTTACCAAATTGTATCAAAAGTATAAAAAAAATTTACAATCATGCTATGCATCAGGGTCGTGAAAGTTGATTTATACATAGGACTACAAACTAAGAATATGAATAAGTCCTATATGCTCTTCAACATGGGACAACCCTTGTACTTCTCTTTTATTTATTTTTCATATCACATGTCCATGAGTTCCTATAGGGAATGAAACCACACAAGGACCCCAACAAGGGAAACTTAAGTCAACAAGGCTAGTACTAAATCCAAATAGTGACCTAATTAAATATAAAGTTTTACCAAATCAAATATAGGTAAGTTTTCTTGGTGGATTAAGGAAATAACAAGGAGATTATCTAGTTATCGTGATAATTTCAAAAGGGTACAACACTTTAAAATAGTAACTAGAAATAGATTTTCAAATTATTACTAAGATATCAATATTTTTCAAAATGAAATGGTTTATCCATTAGCACCATCAATCTAATATTGTGTCTTTTCATGTGGCAAGGTGCGTAGTGTTCTCCCCTCTATGAATGAACAACACTTTATCCTGTGGGGGTAACTAGTACTAGAAGACAAATAATTTTCCATTATCCACTGGGTAGGGTTGGGGCATATGAACCGCCAAAACTAGTGAGCCAAAGCTCTTGGAAAATATTTTGAGTTTTTGTGCCAATATCAAAATCAAACAATATTCTAATTACTCAACAATGTTCAACGTTGAATATAGTCGTGCTGACCTTCAACAAGAGGGAAAGACTAATAACAAATGGGTTCACCTCTTTTGCATAATTATATGAATGAAATTCAAGAGGGAAAAAATAGTTCAACAACATAATTGAGGACTTAGTGTATTTTTATCAATCAAGAGTTCCAAGTTTGCACAAGACTAAATATAATTTTCTTCATGAATTGATGAAGGGATCTACAAAGTAGAACAAACTTGTTACTAATTTGTTTGGGTTGAAGTTTGTTTCAATTTGTGTTATTCACTATTACATTTTCCCATATACGGTTACTATTTCACATTTTCCCATCAACATCATGTGTATATTTTAGACTAGGTTTTGTATAAATAATGTTACAATTGTTACACCACCTTTTCTCTATATTCTATCCTATTTTTTTATGTCTTATGTATAATATTATTCTACATTACTAGGCTTAATGAATGTTAATTAACCCAATATACCCTTACTAGGAATGTCTAGAGTAAAAATCATATATAGTTCAATGTGTACTAGTTATACACATATACATAGGTCTATAGTTGTATATGAACATAATTATACTAACATGTGAATGAAATAATAATCATATTATAAATATTAAGAAGTGTTATCTTAGATTTTATGTGAGAATATATGGTTAATTAAAATCAAATAGGTTTTCCTTCATATTGTGTCTCTCTCTAAGTTTCCATTAGGGTAGCACTATCTTACTTAAAATAATTCATAAGTTAAAGTCTTATAATCCATTTATGCTCGAGCATGCATATTTCTAGGGTTATAATAATAATAAGGATATAATTTTCATAAACACTGAAATTACTAATTCACTTATTAACACACCTATATACTAACATATATGTCAATAGGAATGTAGCAAACTTTTACAAAATGGACTAACTATCCAAGGTTATCATTGTGTTCACATTTTTCTTTATTAGTTAATGTTATCTTTGATATATACATGTTTGCTACTTCCCTAAAAATATATGTTTTACCCTATGCACTATTAACATTATCATTTCTTTAATTCCATAAATTAATTTCAAAGTTCAGTAATGTTAGGAGAAGACCTTGACCTGTACGCTGGAAGAATTTTAATGGTCTGATTTTCTAGCTCCTATGGATCAAGTATGGTCGAATATCTTTGTGTTGGAATTCCTCCTTACTTGATTGTATTTGGTCCATAAGGTCTTTAGAGGCAAAAACAATCATCTAAAGAGATTTCTAAGGCATCGAACTATTCTGACAAAGATTAGGGTCGTGTTCAATGAGGAGGAGAAAGGGAAGAGGGTCATCTGTGCATCAAGCTCTCAAGTGAGGAGAGAAATGACTATTCGGTCTAGAAGTTAATGAAGTGAAGACTTATTCTTCCCCAAGATGTAGGAGGTATAGTTGAAGGATGGCTCGACAAGTTAGGATTGCAAGGTGGAAGAAGGTCTTAGTGTGACTTTGAAGGTTGTTGGCCCTTCGGTGAGTTTTGTTCCAGGTCTACAACATGGTTCAAGTGAGTTGCATGTTTGTCGTCTAGGGATAGGCATGAGTTCCAACATGGGTCAACCGTGTTTCTCATTCATCTAATCCACATTCCCCTTGCGTCTTCAATGGTTAGAGTCTAAAGCATCCAAACTTCTAGTCTACCAGTGAAGCGGTGTGGATCTAGGAGGTATCAATCTTACTTCTATAAGAGGTTAACCTATTAGGTTGCAGGTTGGAGGTGACTTTTGTGGTGGTGGTGGCTAGATGAAGTCATCCATCTTAGTTATGGGGATTCACATTTCAATGACCCATCACTGCAATCAATGGAGGGGGGTTGTCATAGGTAGATTGTTGGCAAGATGGGCACCAATTTCTATATTTTTACATGTGTTTGCAGGTCTATGATTTGACCTGGTGTCACATGGAACAACATATGTAGTGGGGTTTGTAGGTTTTAGGTAGGTGTCATATCAGGGATAAGGTTGTAGTAGTTACATAGGATGGTGACTGGCATTTCTAGGGTTTGGATGATCTATCAAAATATAGGAGGACTGCAAAGAGGTAACTGGAGGCTAAATTGATGGTGAGGAGGTGACCAACACAAGTTACAATCATGATTGTCATTTATGTTAGGTGGAAATTGGTTGTGATGGTGGCAAAGGGAGGGACTCGAGCCTATTAAAACCATGTTGGTCGCTTGGAACATTAGAAAGAAAGATCGGGGAAGTTCAAATAGAGTAACTAGTAGATAGGATGGGAAGAATAGCTTGTTGTCTCTCTTCAGTAACTGCCACCGTGAAGCTATGTATAGGGTTGACGAGTTAGGGACGTCCAACTCCAAGTTAGACCATGAAATTGAATAAGATTTTAATTCCTTCATTTTTGTTTTTTCTCTTTAATTTCCTTCAACTAAGAATTTATAACTCTTAAGTTATTCACCTTTTTGATGCAACATTTTCACAACACCTATTATTTCCATTAGTTAGAATTTTAAATATACTAAGTATTATATTTATGATGATGAGGTTACTGACAAATTTACAATTACAATTATCTACTAATCAAATAGTATTTTTGTGTGATTCTAATGCCAAGAGTTCACAATGGAGTTCAGTTCTTCAAATTCAAGTCCCAAATGGAATGAGCAGATCAAAAGAAGGAAAATTCACTTTGGTGCTCAAGTTTCAAGATAATTCAATGAAGTTCAATTATGAACTAAAATTTAGCAAAAGAGAAACTCAAATTAAAAAGGCCATGTATAATATCTCAAAATTAAGTTTTGTACCAGATTTAGTATGTTACACATACTGACCTTTGTAGGTACCATGTGAATTGGGCTTACCTGTTTGCTATCACTTATGGTGTATATGATTCTAGCATTGCACAATTTGATAGCTTATTTCTTCACAACCTCCGTCAAGTTTTGGTTCGAACTTATTGGCCTTAAGCAAAAGGTTTGTCATCTTCTTCTAAGTGAATCATGTGTATGTATTCAAATAGAATGGGAGCTTCTATGTACTCTATAGAGTATCAGATGGCTTTTCTTCTCATCATTAATTCAGATAGTTGATCTTTCTACTCCTCAGATAGAGTAGAGTTTATGATGACCTAATTTCTTCCTTTCATGACAATTAATTCATATTTAAGACTCTCATGTAGTTTCTTCATCTCAAGCTTGGGTCTTGGAACCTCTTTGTCTATTGTGTTCTCTCTAGAGAGTTCAATGATTGTCTCAATGTCCAAGTCTTCTTCAGGTTCAAATTCATTTTTATCTACAACAATGTAGTCTAGTATTTCTTTTAGTTGAAGATCATGCACATTGTGACTTTATTCTGTTAGAGATCTCATCAAAGGATCCACTATGTCATTTTGGTCTTGAATATTCACACAGAGTTGATTGTAGGTGTCAATAAAATACACAGATTCCAACCAACGACCACTTTACTTTATCTCTACAGCCAATGTGATCTTTCTCAAATATAATTATTATAATTCCATCTATGACGTCGATCAATTATATCCCTATGGAAAGAAACGGTCTTCCAAATATCATTTAGAAAGTTTGACCGACAATGTCTATTACGAGAATGTCACAGAATTAAGAATCTTGCAACCTAATAGGAACATCTTCAACATTCTCGACTAGTCTCGTAAAAGTGTAGTCAGCTAGCTATATTTTAATGCTAGATTTCACCGTATGAGTAATACCAAGGATTGGAGCTAGAATCAATGGAATTAGGCTTATTCCTCCTAAATTGTCCCTTTCTTTCTTCATTATCTCCCATGTTGAATGGGATGGTGAAGGCTCCTAGTTTCTTTGGCTTGTTTGGCATCTTTTCTTGTACAAGGGCACTTTACATGTTTACAAGATTGATTATCTCTACTTCATCAACTTGACTTCTTCTAGTTATTAAGTCCGAAGAACTTGGCATAGGTTTGTATTTCTTTGATGGTGTATATTAATGGGATGTCTAGGTGTAGCTTCTCATAGATTCTATAAATTTTATCATATCTTTCACCCAATTGATCTTTGATTAACTTATAGGAAAAGGATTCTTAGGGTATATGGATATCTATTCTCTATGGCATCTTTAGAAAATTCTAAACTCATTTCTTTAGCTTATTTATTTCCATTGCTTTTATTTTTTGAAATTGTCTTCTCAAGAATTGTAGTAGGGGTCATCTCTTACTTAACCTCTATTGTTTCTGGTTGATAGCTAGGGGTAGGAATATTCTCTTATTGAACCTTTGAATCAGTGGTTTCAAGAACAATTCCTAACCTGATAGTGACCATCATAGAAGTTTCATGACCACCTAGGATTCATAATGTGTTACATGGGATTATTTAAGTTGGGTTCTTTATAAGATCTGACTGATATGCAAGGTGGTCATCAATCATTTGTTGTGGTATTATAGTTCAGTTATCTACCTAGTGACGCTTCCCACTTGGGCCTACATCATACTCAACAGGTTTTGTCTATCAATGGTGTTTGATTGAGCTGTTCATTAATCTCATTTTGCCTCTTTGTGAGGGTGAACATCTCACTCATCAACTCAGTTGAGGTTCGATCTAAATTTGGCACTATATCTAGTTCTAGAAATGGTTCCTATTTTTTTTTCAAATTTGTGTTGTGAGTGACCTAAGATGGCCCACCTCTTCTCCCAAAACTAGGTGGTTTTGTAGGTGAGTTGTTAGGATTGTTCAACATATGAGAGTTTTCTTCTATATATGTGTTCCCATACAAAAATCTTCAATCATTTAGTCTTTTGTAATTGATATAGGAAACAATTTCCATTGATCTATCATGATTATATTATACTTCATGAGTGATATGTAGTAGTCAGTTCCATGTCCATTCTTTCAACAAATAATGTAGTGCATGGAAGTTTCCACATGATGATTCCTCTTAATATCGGTCTCATTCAAAGGGTGAAAATTTGTGGCTATATTGTCGAGCTTAGCAGTGAGGGCTTCTAAGTCTTTTTAATGTGACATGGAAACATTCCCGACTTTTCTTGTTTCAAATTTAAAACAAGCTTATAGAACAATCATGTTGTCTATAATCTTCTTAGAGCACTCTGAGTCATGACACATGAAATCACTCTCAAATTTTGCATTTATGGAAGTACTTTTTCTCTAAGTGAGCCGTTTGTACAAAGTAGTAACTAGATACCCTTTATCAAAATAGTGGTGAGGACAATCTCTCTAATATTCTTTCTATCTCTCTCATGCATCACTCAGGTTCTCTCCAAGTTCCACCTAAAGATGTTAATCTTGTTGTTGCATCTTATCATCCTTTTGACTATGAATAACTCAGTGACAAAAGCGTCATCCAGGGCTTCCCAACCTTGGATGATTTCATGTTTCAAACTTTGATGTCATTCAACCACTTTGTCACTCAAAGAGAAGTGGAGATCCTTACATTAGATCACTTCCTGAGGAACCCTATTGATCTTCAAGGTATCACAAATATTTTTGAAGGGATCATTGTGATGATAGGGGTTGTCCTCAAGTGAATTTCCTCTAAAGTTCACTATTGAACTAAATATATGAAGGTTGGATTCAGTTTGATGTTAGCAACATTCATTCTAAGGAGGATGACATGTTTCCTCACCTCATTAGTGGGTGTAGCTGCTAAGGAACAAAGAGATGGATGGCATCCTGGTGGGTTTTTTCCTGCTCCATCTTCAACAGGAGGAAGAGGTTGGGTGGATTGTTCCCATTCTGATTCTTGTTTCCATTTACATTTCCTTGTACATACATTGCCTCTTTATTGGTGAAGAAAAGGAAGATCACACTATGCACATGGAAGAATTGTATGACCTAGGGGCCTTTGTAGTTTTCGATTGCCTTATCGCCAATGATGATGACAAAAGTTTATCACCTATGATTCATGCATCCAAAATGTAGGTGGATCAGAAGTAATTGGACTTTAATTTATACATGATACCTCAGAAGCCAAAAATGGTAATAAGGGGTCTTTCATAGTAAGAGGGGCCAAACATAGGGAATGTGTTTAGCATTTAAGGGCTTAGCTCAGATAAATTGAACAAAAGGGTAGATTAAGTGTTTATTGAACAAGGTGAAAAAGTAAGATAAAGCCAAGTTAATAGAACAAAACAAGATTTATATCTTTTCAATTTAAATATGGATTGAATTTGGAATAGATTTTACCATATTAGCATTCTCACTGTGATGTAAACACTCATACACATCATATATCCTTAGCATAGTTTATGAGAAATCATCATTAGTGTCTATTCCTTCCTCTCTCAAGATTGGGTTAGATTTGGATCATATGAATGTCTCTCTCTCTCGATATGACAAACAAATAAGCAACAATGCATACATATGATCAAAGCTCTAGTATTCTAGTACTTTATTGCATTCATACTACTGCTTAACTCTAGATCAAGACTAATACTACTCTTCTAAGGAATTAATAATCAAACATTGCAATATTGTAGCTAATTGTGCATATAAATAATTTAAGAACAAGAGTAAGGAGATGAACATTGCTAAGAGTATATATATTCAATGGAATATGAATATTTACATGTTGGGAGAGCCTTAATGGCTGCTCCTAACCCAGGTTGTCTAGCTACTCATGCTCACAAGAAACAAAACGAATTTACATGTGATGAAGGCCATAGTCTAAGGAAAATTGAATGAGATGAACACAATCAGGGAAGGAGGAGGAAACACAACAAAATAGTATCCATAGAGGTACTAGGCCTCTATATAGAGCTTGCCTTCACTTGGATGGAAATGATGAAGGTGATGATGGCCTGGCCTCTGTGATCTACCTTATCTCAAGTATGCATGTAGACACCTATTGATGTGAGCATCGATCAGGTTAGGAATCACTTGATTGCCTTATGATGGGTGTCAATGATAGGATTGGACTTGGGCAACACTTTGTCATTATGGAAGAAGTGTCCTATTTGAAAACTGGGTGGTCCTATTTATAGGGTATAGTATGTTCCTGAGGCACTTGAGTGCTTTAGACCTTTTATTTTGCTCCAAGACTCGACGCACATTCCTTGGGGCATGCACTTAACTAATCCTAGAATACGAGTGCTTTGCAAGGAGTTCATCAACATTCAATGACTCCTAGGGTTCCCATCAGGGGTCAATGGTGGCCGAGAATTGGTGGAATGCATGAAGATCCATTGTAAGTTGAGGGAAGTTGACTTTCCATCCGTGGTCATTGACAGACTGAGTGCTAGTGTGGAGTGTAGGTTGTGTGTTAGTGTAGTCAGCATACCAGGTGTCAGACATCAAAATGCATTCTGGGAATTAGTGTAGTCATTAGACCATACAATGGTGTCATTAGTAGATTTGGCATTACTGATGGACTTAATCAGAATTATGTTAGTTGTTTTGATAGAATCTTTATATGTGTAGAGAACAATCTTTTCATCAGCATGTGACCACTGATGATGAAGTGTCTGAGCCTTTTATTTTATTGGGGCGGTCTCAGATAGATCTAGTTTTTCCATCATTGGAAGAATTGATGATTTGCCTATGTTGTGCCTTAGTATCATGCTATGTCACCCAAAAAATCATCAATTCTTTCCCTTCTCAATCCATGGGAATGTTGTACTCTTGTTATTTTCCTACAAAAATATGTAAAATTATAAATGATACATATATCTAAATGCAAGTAAAAGTAAGATATATCATATTAAAGACTAAAATTTTATGGGATATGAAGGTCAAAATAGGCATGTAACATCCACAAAATTAGATGTTATCAAGCACTCTTACAATAAGGTAGTTTAGAAAGTCATCATACCTTGGGGTTAATGTAGTTATCTTGAGAAATTATTCAAAGAATAATTAATATGGATTGGTTCATTGTCTTGGATGTGCAATTAGCTAAGATGATTGGCAATAACATTTTTAGTCCCATACTTTTCCTTGATTTCTTGATCAAACTCTTGAAACAATAAGTCCATCTAATCATCCTGAGCTTTTTCTCCTTGTTTGATATTTAGTACTTGCTAATATCATTATGATTGTAGACAATTACTTGTGTTCCTATTAGCAAAACTTTTCAAAGGCATATACAATGTCAATAAGATCCTTTTTAGTGGTAGCATAATTCCTCTATGCATCCTCTAGTGTCTTTTGGTGTTTCTAGATGATATAAAGCTTCTTTTCAGCATGCTATCCTAGAATTGGACCTATAGTGTAGACCATTTGAATCATAAATGACCTAAAAAGGAAGACATTGATCTAAGGAACAAAGGATGGAGGTAGATATGAGATCTTCATTCGAATTTGTAAAGATCTTCATGTAGTCCGAGTCAAAGATGAAGTCCATGTCCTTCTGGAGAAGATCTATAATAGGTTAAGTTATCTTACAAAAGTCAACAATGATCCTCCTACTGAAGTTGGCATCTTTGAGAAACACCTAGACTTCTCTAACAGTGATTGGAGGAGATAATTTTGCGTGAACTGCTATCTTCACTTTGTCAACCTTGATGCATGTAGAGTTGAAACAATGTCCTAGAATAATGCCTCCTTCACATTGAAGTGGGATTTTTCCCAATTAAGCACCACATTTTCTTCTTCAAAATATTCTAGGACTAAGGAGATATGATGTAGGCATGTGTTAAAAGTATCGTCATAGATGAATAAGTCATTCATGAAGATTTTTGTTATCATATCACTAAGGCTGGAAAAGATAGAAAACATTTAGTGTTAGAAGTGTTTGTAGTATGCCTTTAGAGACAGCCATATGATGATTGTAATGGAAAACCTTGTAATTTATTAAATTTTTAATTAGGGCAATTCCATTTATTATGTATTCTTCAATGTTGAGATATTGAGTACATATAATAATGTCTTAAGAATGTATTTATTTGTTAACATGTGGTTTATATTGAAGACTTAAACATGAGATCATATGTACATGTAAGAGTACACATCCTTTTTATGTTCCTAGTTAGTTATTATTATGGATGTTATAGGACAACAATTAAATGTAAGTCTAGTATGTCTCTTTTGTCATTATATTTCATATCAACTCAGATACATATGTACTTGTTACATAACCAAATTGTACTGCATAGACCCAGTTCGATTATGATAGATGGAATCCATGAATGGCATTCTGAATCATATCTTTATGTGATATTAGTGATTATGGTCCTTAGACCTAAAGTCACTACTATGATCATAGGGTGTTTAGTATATTTTAGCACTACCTAACATGGTCTTGAATAAGAATTGTCATATAGGTATTGCTTGGGTGCAACGTGAGACATATGGATTACTGTGAGTGATTTAGATTGAATTTGACCCTTCTATTGGAGTGATATCAATGGACACTTGATGAACAAGACTATAAATGCATGGTCATGCTCATGTGAGACAACATGTTATGTTGAGATCATATGTATCTCAAATAGTCTTCTCTAGATCAAGAGAAAGAGATTGAACTAGAAAGAGGATGATGTTAACATGCCTCACATTCAATTTTATATCAGACATAGGGACTATATGATCAATATAACACTAGCCATGATACTAAGTTGAAGTTGTTTTCCAACTTTTCTAGTTACTTGGGTGTCAATGAAGTCTTTTAGATACCAATCATTGTCTTTAAATTCATAATGTGATTATGGACGTCACCACTAATGTAAGTTAGAGACTATAGGATATCACACAGATAACACCCATTTTATGGCTGCTAGAGCTTATATTTTACTATCAAAACTGCCTCCAAACCTGACTTCCTCTCTATTTTATCTTATTTGTTGAATAGAAATAATGCCCACTATGCCCCTAATAACATTTCCTATATTTTGTAGAGTTTCTCTTATTTTTTCACCAAAAGAGTGTTAATGGACACATCCCGGCCCATCAAATAGCAAAGCACCCATCTCGGCCCAGTAAGTAGTGCGAAGCGACATGCCCTTTTTACCTGTTATGATCACTACCCGATATGGCAGTAACCCGACGCGGGTGTGTCATGCGGAAGCTTTGACAAACTACAGCTCTTTACCCGACAGGGTGCCCAACCCATCACGGTTTGCCCAACCGACAAAGACGGTTGCACGATATGGCTACCCCTCGGTGCAGTAGCCCGCCAAAGTCCTTACCCGACATGACAGTGTGATTTACTCACAACCTGGCACACGAAGGCCCCACCAGCCATGCCGGGCGACAGGCGTGTCGGCCCCCTTTTCGAAGCCACGTGAATGAAGCAGACAGAGGACACATGGACCAACAAGAGCCGCAACTCCCACCAGCCCACTTCCTATAAATAGTAGTTACAGGACTACGACGGGACAGGTCAGAACCCTAGGAGAGAAAACTCTTAGAGCATAGGAGCTAGTGCATCGGGTTCCAGAGTCTTCCAGGAAATACTAGGTGAGCACACCCCCAACCCGAGAGGGATGGGAGGAGTTCACTTAGAACCTGACCCGATAGCAGCAATCAGCATGACACAACCTTCAAGGCTACTTCAACATGCTGGTTCTCTAGTAGGGCTTCAACTCGAGATGGCTCGCCCATCTATACCGAACATGAGGAACCCGAGAACCTAAGATAAAGCTAACCCGATACATATCCTAACACGACACAATACCCAACCCGATATGGCCTACCCATCACAGTTTCTGCCCGACAGGGCCGGCAGCCCGACACGACCATATTGGGTAGGGAGTCCTTTCCCAATACGCCCCATACCTATCACGGTTTATGACCTGACATGGTCAAGAACCTGACACGGTCGTATCCCGATAGGGCTCCTACCCAGTACTAGGTTAGCATTATCGTAGGGGTCTACTGCTATGCATATCGATCTCCTATATCAAGGAGTCTGATACTTATGTTCCCTTTTTTAGCACTTTACTTTCATTTACTACTGCATTGTAACTAAATCTTTTCATCTCTTTATGGTTATTGGAATCTGTGGAGTTTATATCATGTTTTTTTTGTGTATGGTTCCTTTTGTTGGATGATTTCTTTATAGAATCTGAGTTCTAGTCCCTCCTGTTTGGATCACGTATTTGACTAGCTATCAAATCGTGTTTCTTGTTTTGACTCCCTTGAGAGAGGGACATCATAAACTCTAGAGCTTAGTCTGATTTGAGTGTATGAGAGTACCTAGAATTAGGGTTTCCCTGACATATCGTTCTGCTCCAGCCTATGCTTGGCACCCTTGAGAGAGCAAATTTAGTGCATGACTAGAGGCACCTTCTTTGAGAGAAGAGGGTGCAGGATGTACGCCGTTACCACTTGTTATGTTTAAGATTTTCTCCTTTGTGTTGTATGCCAAGAACATTTTTATTCTCTCACTTTTCCTTTATCTAAAAACTTCCATAAAAAGTACTAAACCCCTAAAATCTTAATTCTTCTGGTAACTCTGTTTGGAGATATGCTTTTTAGTTTGATTCTTTATGATTCTTTCTCATTGCGTCAAAACCTTACCCTTGGAATTTTCGACATGCTTAGACAAGTAAAACTTGAGTTCTAAAGCGCTATTCTACCAATCCCTGTGTTCGACCCTAAACTACTTCGACCATGTGCTAGTTGTAGGAGTCTTAAACATTTGAGTACTATATATTTCTAAAGTTTGATGACCTAGACATGTCTCCATTCTTGGACCCACGTTTAAGACTTGTCAACTTTTTGGCATCATTGTTGGGGATAGACAATGAATATCATTCTACAAACTCGATCTTTACTTGCACTTTGCCAAAAACCTTGTACATATGCATATAATACAACAAATATTTTCTTCCGATAGCTTATACAACACACTAATACTTTTACACTTTTTTTATTTCCAGGTACTACTTCACCTCATCGACCCCTCATGTATCTGACAAGCCATGGTTGAGCAACTTCCTGAGGCTCGATCCTTGTGCTCTTTTGCCCAAGTCAGGGCAAACGAAGAAAGGAATCTAGTAGTGGAGCAACCACTCATTGTTGTCAACATTGAGTTGAAGCATGCTTTCCTCTAGTTGTTGTAGCACAACCGGTTCGACAGGAACACTATTGAAGAGAACCCATACAACCACCTTACAACATTCAAGAGGACTGATGCGATGATTTTGAGTCGCATTTATAGACCTTTTTCATTTGTGTTTTGTGCTCTAATTACTCATTTTTATGGATAATATTGCATAATTCACTTAATTTGGTCTTTGCCATCATATTATATCAAATCCCCTTTGTTTTAATATTTCAAGCATTATTTATCATCTTATTATAAATTGTGTGGATTTACTTGGTCCTGTTGTTAAATTTCAGGAAAAACAAGTATCTGATTCCGTCGATACCATCGACGGAAGTCGATACCATCGACCAAGCCACAGGTTGTCAGCCGAGAAGAGCAATACAGAGTCGATACCATCGACGCTCAAGTCGATGGTATCGAGATCCCTTCAAGTTGCTGGCGAGGAAATTGTCGATACCATCGACCCAAGTCGATGCCATCGACACAAGGGGAGCTACAACGTCAGTAAACGACAACAACCGACGCTAAAGGAGTCGATACCATCGACACCCAAGTCGATGGTATGGAGATCACCATAGGCGCTCAGAATAAAAGAAAGGAAAGCTGCCGCTAATCCGCTTCGTCGATGGTATCGACGCCGGCAGATATGCGTTGGATCTGTTTTGATCTCGATCAGATGGTTGTTGTTATTTGACGACCTAATTAGGGACTTATACCTAATGACGGCCGCCCAGAGAGAAAAGGATCTCATTTTTTGGATTGCACGAGTGCCGAGGAGGAGAGAAAGGAGAACGGAGGCTGAGAAGCTCATCCCGGGTGATTCGGACGCTGCCGAAGACGATTTCCACCACCGACAGGCGGGGGAAAGCTCGTGTTCTATGCCAAGGATCCACCGGTTCTTCTCCGTTCAGGGGTTTTCCCATTTATTTCCCGTTTTTCTTATGAATTCCCCAATTTCTACCATGTATTCGTGTGAGATGAACATGAGAGGCTAAAACCCTCAATCTTTAGGACCGGGAGTAGCCCGGGAATGCATTGTATGACATTTTTATATCAATAATTCATATTTTTCTCTCAAATCCGTGGTATAGATTTGTTTTCTCCATTTCTATTGTTATGCTTGATCACCATAATAATAATTTAACACCCTTAATCACTTCAACAGAAGGATTAACGGTTGAAAAGAGACGAATTCTACATTAATCAATAAAACCCTTGACAAAGGAGTTGTAAAATTAATGGTGGGAACTGAGAGACCGTTTATAATGTACTTAGTTTAGGGGAATGATTACTACGACGGTGGAATCAACCTAGATCTAAGTAGTGAATTACACCACGACAGTGGGTAATTCTATTTTCAGGCCACTACCCGGATAGAGAGAGAAGTGTGAAGAATGATATGAAACTTAATACAATGTTGACCCGCGGTGAAACCGCCATCCTAAAGATATCCCTTTGAATTGATTAAATTAACCTTTAATCGATTGTTTTCTTTGTTTGATTTTTATTTTCTTTTTAATTTGAACACAAAACCCTATTTTGTTAATCGGTCTAGCTGATTGCGATTAGTTAGTAGAAGTCTCCAATAATTCACGTATCCCTGAGTTCGACTCGGGCCTCACAAGGCCTATATTACTCGACGCGTATACTTGCGTTTTAGCGCGTAGTAAAATACACGTCAAGTTTTTGGCGCCGTTGCCGGGGAATACGGCGAATTATTGGCACTTTGAGTGCTAAGAGCGGCCATTCTAGGCCACATTTTTTATTTATTTTTAGAAAAAATTTCAAAAATTCCTTTATTTCTCTATAATTGTGTTGACTCGTTCAAAGCATTGTACTGAACCCCTATTTCCATTTTTCAGGTACTTTGCATGGTGCACACACGTAGTCGAGACTACGTGAATCGCACACCTAAGGTTCCATCTGCGGGACCAGAGGACGAGGACTACTATGAGGAGGAACACCACAGTGATATAAATTCTGAATCTGAGCAAGAACAAGAAGAAGCAATGGCTGAAGCACAGACAATTTGGGAGAAGATCAAGGCGTCTTCTTCCTCGGCATCAAAGGGGCCTATAAAGAAACAGGGGCTAAACATTCCAACCTACAAGATCGATCCAGCATTGATTAACCTGGTTAAATCAAACGCATTTCACGGATTGAAAAATGAAGATCCAGTGGCCCACATCAGCCAGTTCGTGGAGAACTGCGATATGGTGAAGACAGATCGATTTCCGCAGGATGTGCTCTACCTCAAGTTATTCCCGAGTTCCTTGGCTGGAGTGGCAAGAGAGTGGCTTCATAACCTCGACGACGAGTTTGTTGAATCATGG
The DNA here is from genome assembly GCA_963693085.1 of Alisma plantago-aquatica. Taxonomy (NCBI): domain Eukaryota; kingdom Viridiplantae; phylum Streptophyta; class Magnoliopsida; order Alismatales; family Alismataceae; genus Alisma; species Alisma plantago-aquatica. The sequence goes on along the minus strand of OY856414.1, from coordinate 422,161,294 downwards.
GATCACATGGTGGAGGTTTTCTTTGAGAGGTTCTTCCCTCCTGAGAAGACCAATGATATGATCCGGAAGATCCACAATTTCACCCAACAGGTGGGTGAAACTTATTCTGAGACTTGGGAGCGATTCCAAGTCATGTTGAGGAGATGTCCACACCATGGACTGGACAAGGAAACCCAAGTGAAGATCTTCTACTTTGCTCTCTCCGAGCATGATAGAAGCAATTTGGATTCGGCTGGCTCTGGATTTTTCTTAAATAACACTGATACACGATGCTGGGAGATATTAAAGAACATGGCTAGGAAACAGTCATGGGGCGACAGAGGTGCAGTGGAACATGTCAAGGCTGCCGGCGAATCCAGAACAGTTAGGGAGCTGAACGACAAGCTAGATCTTCTAGCCAAGAAGCTGTTAACTAAGGAGGATGCATCTAAGGATGAGGAAGCCCAAGTGAAGTTCATGCAACAACAGGGCTATAGAAACAATGACTATGCATGGAGAAAGGATAAAAAGTTTTCATGGAAGGATCCGAATAATTTTCTGCAGGATCCGGATACCAAACCACAGCAAAGAACCGAGGAAAAGAACATTGAATTGCTAAGTCAAATGGTTCAGCAAAACCAAGAGATGATGGCCATGTTTGGTAAACAATTACAATCTCAAGGTGACATTCTAACCAAATTTGGGCAGATGCTGCAAAGCCATGGAGCACAGATGCGGGCATTAGAGACCACTGTGGCACAGATTTCAAATGAAGTGGCGGCCATCAAGCACGCCAATCAACAGAAACCAGCGGAGAATGCAAACGTGGTTCAAGCACATCATCAGGTTAAGTACATGTCGGTGGTAAGAAATGAGGAATCTCAGGTGCAAGAAGTTGTAGAAGAAAGAAAACTGACTTTCAATGTGAATGCAACACCGGCGATACCGTATCCACACACGTACTATAGATTGCCGGGCGGAAATCATTTCTTCAGGAAATCAGAGAGAGTTGTGAGTATGGTATCCCCATCTAGGCAAGATGAGCAGGTGCAGGTTGTTTGTGCACATGTGGAGACATCTGAGGCGAGAGAGGAACCACAACAAGCTGATACTATTGATGATGTCTCACCAAAGCCTACATCCGAGGGAATGATTGAAGCAAGCTTAGGGGAGGTACCCCCGAAAAGTGCTCATGTGCCACCTCATAGGCGTGTTGCTGCAGCTGATGTTTCGGATCCGGTAAATTCTAAGTCAAAGAAAGAGCATCGTCACTTTAAAAAATTCCTGGAGATATTTCAAAAACTCCACATCAATATTCCATTAGTGGAGATGATCGAGAAAGTACCCGCCTATGGGAGGTTCATCAAGGAAATCATTAATAAGAAGAGGCGGTTAAAAGACGATGAAATTTATTGGATGAATGAGACGGTGAGCTCGATGATTCACGGGAGTTCACCACAGAAGAGAAAGGACCCAGGAGGTTTTTACATTCCGTGTTCAATAGGTGGTCAACATGTTTCTAAAGCGCAATGTGATTCCGGCGCTAGTATAAATCTCATGCCTTTGGCTACATTTCAAAAGTTGGGGTTAAAAGAGATAAAGAAGTTGGCTGCAACAATTGAATTAGCAGATGGGTCTACAGTGAGACCCTATGGAGTATGTGAAGATGTTCTCGTCAAAGTGGATAAATTCATATTCCCTGTGGACTTTGTCATCATGGATATGCCACCACTCCAAAGCTGTGAAATTCTTCTAGGAAGACCGTTTCAAGCAACGGCAGATGTCGTGACTGCCTTAGGGAGAGGTACTCTGTCTTTGGGCATTGGAGGAGATCGTGTTGAATTCAAATTACCGAATGATTCTCTAAGCCCAGTTCCCAAGGTGAAAAGATGATGATTGTCACACCGTCTAGCCTAAGATGCTAAAGAAGGGTGCTTGTTGGGAGGCAACCCAACCATTGGTACATTAGGATAGTTTAATTTTAGTCATAGACTGCTTTTATTTCGTTTAAATTTTAGTTTAAAAATGATACCTTGATCCGTTTGCTGAATGTGCAGGCACAGGCAGGGTCGATACCATCGACACACCCGTCGATGGTATCGACATGGGTTCAGGTTGACACCAGCAAAAAATTGCACTGCGTCGATACTATCGACACCCCCGTCGATGGTATCGACATGGTCACAGACAGGTTGCAATAAAAGTGTCGATGGTATCGACACCCCAGTCGATACCATCGAGATCTCTGGAGATTTTCAGAAGAAATCGACTCAGTGAAGTCGATACCATCGACGGGTCCGTCGATGGTATCGACATTTTCAAAAAGGAGGCGGCCAGACTCGCGAGGCAGTTGCCCTAATCAGCGAGTCGATACCATCGACTTCAGTCGATGGTATCGACAGGCACACAGTAGTGTCGGTGTCAGTTATTCAAGACAGGGTTATTGGTCAAATGAAGTCACATCATCCAGAGCAAATCCGGACCCCACGACCCTGGCAGTACCCGCCCCCACCACCATTGGACTGATCTGGTATCTCTGTTCCACCCTTAGGTTTGTTTTTGACTATGAGGCCATAGTCGAATTCAAGCTTAGGGGGGTGGCTGGAACAGCTCTATCTTTTATCTTTTCTTTAGTTGTTTTTAGTTTTTGCTTTGTTATTTGTTCTTGCAATTTTAGTTTGTTTAGGATCCACATCTATCTAGTGTAATCGTGGATGTCTTAAAAAAATTGTCATCTTGCTCTTTTCATGGGAAATTTAAGGGAATTTAAAAATTTCTGGGTCTTTTGGATAGCTTAACTTGGTTGTCCTTGGGGAACTTTTCCTATGAAAATGATTGATTATGTCAACTTTGAAGCAATATGTCACACCCACACCCCCATTGACTCATGAAAAGTGGATAGTAACGGTTGTTTGAGCCTAACCTAATCAAATGGTAATGAGACCTTAATTGGATATACGAGAAAGAACCCTTTGAACTACTAAATATGTCAGTAAGGAGGGACACATGATATTTTTCTAAGGTTCGGTAACTTAATCTTGTGATCATTCCACTTCATATTTTTCCTTAATCCACCAAAGAATTGGAAGTAAAGTACAGTTTTAATTCCTTCTTGCGTGCATAGCATGTAGATAGGATTTGCATTGTTATTTTCATATTTTTGCATAAAATGAAAAAAAAAATGTATAGTGATTCATGCACATTACCTTTAGGTGCATGTCATGTAGTTGCACTCATAACTTTTATGATTTTCATGCATAAGTACACCATGTACCTCAGTTTGTCTTGAAAAGTGATCTAAATTGTCCCATACCCTCGAAATAGTACAAAGATTTCCAATCATGAAGAAAAATAGCCTAACACATGTATCTCTAAGCAATTATGGATATGTGGGCTAAGAGGAAAAGAAAAAAAAATCTGAAATTTGAAAAAAAAAGAGAGAATTTAGAAGGAAATGGAATAAGAGGGAGAAAGGAACATGATATCACTTGCATACCAGGGAAATTGAGTACATGATGTGGCTTAATTAGATTTCCATCTCATTTTGAGGTGGAAGGTTAGTGCATGCATCATTCCACCCAATTTTAAGCATTAGGGCATTTTCAATGTGCATTTGCATCATTTAGGACATTTTGTTATGTGCATTTTGAAACTGTGTAATACTTCCAAATTCTTCCATGAACCACCCATTCCATCCACCCGTTGCTCGGATTGGTAGGCCACCGTGATTTTCTCCTCACTCATGTTTATCAGGAGAACTGCTTCCATGTAGATGGTAGTTAGGGCGAGCAACGTAGTGTAGGCGATCACAAGATGCACTAATGCTGAATCGGCAAATTTTATTATGTTAACTGCCTTATGTGATAGTGTTCATCGGTTTGAAGGATAAATTCTTTTATTGATGATTATTGTCACCTGTAGGGTAATTACTGTTCTGTGATTAGGAAAGGCCGGTTTGAGAACGTTCAGTGGGAGTCATGTGGAATGTGGGGTGATGTATTGATTGTTAGTTGACATCTGCAATTCTATTCTAAGGATTAGTTGCTCGAGGGTGAGCAATGTTTAAGCTTAGGGGAGTTTGATGCGATGATTTTGAGTCGCATTTATAGACCTTTTTCATTTGTGTTTTGTGCTCTAATTACTCATTTTTATGGATAATATTGCATAATTCACTTAATTTGGTCTTTGCCATCATATTATATCAAATCCCCTTTGTTTTACTATTTCAAGCATTATTTATCATCTTATTATAAATTGTGTGGATTTACTTGGTCCTGTTGTTAAATTTCAGGAAAAACAAGTATCTGATTCCGTCGATACCATCGACGGAAGTCGATACCATCGACCAAGCCACAGGTTGTCAGACGAGAAGAGCAATACAGAGTCGATACCATCGACGCTCAAGTCGATGGTATCGAGATCCCTTCAAGTTGCTGGCGAGGAAACTGTCGATACCATCGACCCAAGTCGATGCCATCGACACAAGGGGAGCTACAGCGTCGCTAAACGACAACAACCGACGCTAAAGGAGTCGATACCATCGACACCCAAGTCGATGGTATGGAGATCACCACAGGCGCTCAGAATAAAAGAAAGGAAAGCTGCCGATAATCCGCTTCGTCGATACCATCGACCCGCGTCGATGGTATCGACGCCGGCAGATATGCGTTGGATCTGTTTTGATCTCGATCGGACGGCTGTTGTTATTTGACGACCTAATTAGGGACTTATACCTAATGACGGCCGCCCAGAGAGAAAAGGATCTCATTTTTTGGATTGCACGAGCGCCGAGGAGGAGAGAAAGGAGAACGGAGGCTGAGAAGCTCATCCCGGGTGATTCGGACGCTGCCGAAGACGATTTCCACCACCGACAGGCGGGGCAAAGCTCGTGTTCTACGCCAAGGATCCACCAGTTCTTCTCCGTTCAGGGGTTTTCCCATTTATTTCCCATTTTTCTTATGAATTCCCCAATTTCTACCATGTATTCGTGTGAGATGAACATGAGAGGCTAAAACCCTCAATCTTTAGGACCGGGAGTAGCCCGGGAATGCATTGTATGACATTTTTATATCAATAATTCATATTTTTCTCTCAAATCCGTGGTATAGATTTGTTTTCTCCATTTCTATTGTTATGCTTGATCACCATAATAATAATTTAACACCCTTAATCACTTCGACAGAAGGATTAACAGTTGAAAAGAGACAAATTCTACATTAATCAATAAAACCCTTGACAAAGGAGTTGTAAAATTAATGGTGGGAACTGAGAGACCGTTTATAATGCACTTAGTTTAGGGGAATGATTACTACGACGGTGGAATCAACCTAGATCTAAGTAGTGAATTACACCACGACAGTGGGTAATTCTATTTTCAGGCCACTACCCGGATAGAGAGAGAAGTGTGAAGAATGATATGAAACTTAATACAATGTTGACCCGCGGTGAAACTGCCATCCTAAAGATATCCCTTTGAATTGATTAAATTAACCTTTAATCGATTGTTTTCTTTGTTTGATTTTTATTTTCTTTTTAATTTGAACACAAAACCCTATTTTGTTAATCGGTCTAGCTGATTGCGATTAGTTAGTAGAAGTCTCCAATAATTCACGTATCCCTGAGTTCGACTCGGGCCTCACAAGGCCTATATTACTCGACGTGTATACTTGCGTTTTAGCGCGTAGTAAAATACACGTCAAGGACTTGCAATACTTTTAAGATCAATAAAGTTCTGATATCCCACATCTACATCCAATGCTTCCCTTTCCCTCTAAGAGACAAAGCGTTGGAGTGGTATACAAGTATACAAGATGGGAGCCTTCCCGATTGGGAACATATAGCCAACGCGTTTATCGCCAAGTTCTTCCCTATGGAAAGGATGATCAAATGTCAAAACAAGATAATGAGGTACTCACCGAAAGCCTCAGAGAACCTGCATGAGACCTGGGAGAGGTTTCAAAGTTATTAGAGGGAGTACCTACACCATGGTTTTTCTGAGCCCAAGTTGATCACTACTTTATATAATGGGGTGTGTGCCACAGAAAGGAAATCCATGAATGCTGCAGCTGGCAGTGATTTCTTGGGACTCAGTGCTCAAAGGGCCAGAGAGATTATAGACAACATGGCCAAAAACCAGCAAGACAGTGAGTACGACAGATACTCCATGAGCCACACCACTCTTGGAGAATCAAAGGTGATGGAGGCACTAGCAGCTAAGTTGGACAAGATAGTAACCAACATCCAAACCTTAAAGGAGCAGGGATATAAAGGAAAAGTCTGGTAGGAGGTAGTAAGGAGTTGTGTCACTCGTGGAGAGCTAGGTCACCTGTCTAACTTTTGTTCACACATGGCCGCTCAAGGCGAATAGGATGAAGATAGCATAGAGAATGTAATCTATGTCCAATATCGGCGCCCCGATCACCCTGATTTTTCATACGAGAACACCAGTGCAACTGAGAATTATCATCAGCTGGTAGGTGGAACTTCCTCGGGAGGACCATCGAATCAACAATAACAAGCAGGGTTCCCACAACAGAGAAGTTTTTAGTAGAACCAGCCACATCGACCGTCGATGATGACAGAGTTGATGTCTTTTTCAAAGAAATAGAACAATCTTAATGAAAAGCTGCATAAAAGCTTTGTGGACAGCACGGCCTTGCTCAAGTCGATGCAAAAACACATGGGAGGTTTTTCTTCTCAGATAGGAGAGCTCCAGCAGCACAACAAGAAGATTGACCAGCAGTTGGCCAGTCTGGCCCAGAGTATCAATCACCAAGTAGGGTGTTTCCCCTCCAGTACTGAGAAAAATATGTGTGGGAATGAAACTGCAAAGATGGCCATTTTAAGGTCAGGAACAATGGTACAACCAGCTATTTAGAGGAGAGCAACAACGGCGACATCACCAGCTAAGGATGTTAACCCTAAGGAAGGGAAAGAAGTACCCACAAAGTCAAACAAAGTGACAAAAGAAAGAGTCGACGACATTCCTTCTGAGGAGCGTCCAGACAAATATGCACCTCGCATACCTTTCCCGCATAAGTTGGTGAAGGCATAGTTGAAGAAGAGGTATGAGAAGTTCATGGCTACAGTAAAGAAGTTACACCTTGACATCCCATTCTTGGATGCTATCGAGGAGATACCCACATATGCAAAGTTCCTAAAAGACCTGATCTTAAGAAATAAAAGAGGTGAAGATGTTGAAACTATGAAACTAGCACAAATGTCTAGTTCTTTTGTCAAGGCGAGTATGCCTTCTAAGAAGAGAGATCTTGGGGATTTTTTCATCCCCTTACAGGTTGGGGATAACATAACCCACAAAGGTCTGGCAGACATGGGGGCAAGTATCAGTCTGATGCCCTTGTCCCTTGCAAAGAGGTTAGGACTCACTGATATGGTGAGCACCAATATGAGAATTCATCTTGCGGATCACATCTTCACCAGACCAGATTATAGTTGGGCAATTCTTTATACCCTGTGATAACATTTTGATCGACACCATGGAAGACCCTAGCTGCCCCATCATCTTCAGATGACCCTTCCTTGCAACTGGCAGAACACTCATTGATGTGAAGGCAGGCATGATAACAATCAGAGTTGGAGGAGAGCACATCGACTTCAACATTTATTATTACATGAAAGCCCCCTCATTCTTTGAGTTATCTTATTTCATCGAAATCTATGGTAGACCCACTGATGTGTGCCTTAGCTGGCGAGGCACAAGTGGTCGAGGATCTGGAAGTGAAGGAACTACTGGCATTTCTGGAAGCATAAGATCTATCTGAAGCAGAAGACCCAGTGGAAATAGTGATGTATGCTTCCTTACGGAGTGATCCTATCGAAGAACAAGAAGAGAAGACCCTGCCCGTATTGAAGGTTCTTCCGAGAGGTTTGGAATACCATTTTCTAGACGAAGAAAAGATGAATCCACTAATCATCAACTCAGAGCTGACTGACAGTCAGAAAGAACATCTGCTCGAGGAACTGAAGCTACGGAGAAAAGTCCAATGTTACTCGATTGGAGACCTAAGGGGGATCAGCCCTTCTATGTGTTTGTATAGGATCCACTTGGAAGAAAATTTGAAGCCTTATGTCCATCCACAACGGAAGTTGAATGAGAAGCTGAGTGAAGTGGTCAGCAAGGAGGTTGTGAAGCTCTGGGATGTTGGAATCATTTACGCCATTAGCAACAGCATGTGGGTGAGTCCCATTCAGGTAGTCCCAAAAGAGGGAGGCATAACTCTAATCAAGGGAGAAAATGGAATCGAGGTTGCTACCAACACCGTCACCGGTTGGCTGATGTGTATAGATTACTGAAAGCTCAATACCGCCACTCGCAAGGACCATTCCCCCCTCCTGTTTATCGACCAGATGCTTGAGCACATGTCCCACCACTCTTACTTTTTTTGGATGGATGGTTAATCAGGGTTCTACCAGATCCCCATTCACCCAGGTGACCAGGAGAAGACTACCTTCATGTGCATCTATGGTATTTTTGCTTTTAGAAGAATGTCCTTTGGGCTCTGTAATGCACCCGCAACGTTTCAGCGGTGCATGAATGCCATTTTTGTGGACTTCCTAGAATATAAGATGGAAGTCTTTATCGATTACTTCAGTGTTTATGGAAGATCTTTTGATGAATGCCTGAATAACCTGTCCTTGGTGATGAGGAGATGTGAAGAATAGAGTCTCACTCTTAATTGGGAGAAGTGCCATTTTATGGTACATGAAGGGATAGTTATGGGACATAAGGTGACCAGTAAAGGCATCAAAGTTGACCAATCTAAGGTGGAGGCAATATAAAAGCTTCCTCCACCCACATCTGTTATGGGAGTTAGAAGTTTCTTGGGACATGTTGGTTACCACCGAAGGTTTATCAAGGATTTCTCGAAGATTGCAAAGCCCCTGTCAAATCTGGTGATGAAGGATGTGAAATTTGATTTCATACATGAGTGTCTGATAGCGTTCTCCACTTTGAAGGATGCTTTGGTCTCCACAAACATTCTCTAGTCCCCTGACTGGAATCTTCCCTTTGAGCTTATGTGTGATGCCAGTGACTTTTCCATAGGCGCAGTCCTTGGGCAAAAGAAAGATAAGAAGCACCATGTCATCTTATACACCAGTAAGATGCTAGACAAAGCGCATATGAATTAAACCACCACCGAGAAAGAAATGCTAGCAATTGTCTATGCATTTGATAAGTTTCGATCTTACCTCATGGGTTCTAAAGTGGTTGTTCATACCAACCACGGGGCTATCAAGTATTTGATGCAAAAGAAAGATGCTAAGCCTTGGCTGTTAGCATTGCTGCTATAGGAGTTTGATCATGAGATAATAGAAAAGAAAGTATCTGAGAATGTGGTTGCTGACCACCTATCAAGGATTAGGGTGGTGGATGACCACCCACTGCCAATCAATGAAAGTTGTGGTAATGAAGCTATCTATGTTGCCCAGATTGCCAATCCTGAAGGGCCATGGTATGCCAATTTTTGTAACTATCTGGCTTGCAAACAACTACCCCCAGAAATGTCCTACAATCAAAAGAAGAAATTCTTCTCTAATCTAAAGAACTATTACTGGGACGATCCTCTGTTGTTCAGGCATTGTGTCGATGGCTTATATAGGAGATACATACCCAAAGACGAAGCCCCAAAGATCTTATTCGAGTGTCATTCCTCTCCCTATGGAGGACACATGGGTGCTCAAAGAAACGCGACCAAGATCCTCTTGTCCGACTTATATTGGCCAACTCTTTTCAAGGATGCTCACGCCTTTGTCAAAGCCTGCAACGAGTATTAAAGGACCGGGAATATCTCCCGTAAGAATGAGATGCCCATGGGATTGAAGTGGAAATTTTTTATGTATGGGGGATAGACTACATGGGACCTTTCCCTTCATCCTACGGCTTCAAGTACATTCTAGTTGCGGTGGATTACATTTCCAAGTGGGTAGAAGTTTTACCCACCACCACCTGTGATGCTAAGGCAGTTGTAAAGCTTTTTTCCTAAGATCATCTTCCCCAGTTTTGGCGTACCGAGGACAGTTATCAGTGATGGTGGATCTCACTTTGTTGAGAAGCAATTTAAGTCACTTCTGCATAGATATGGCATTTGACACAAAGTTGCCACACCCTACCATCCACAGACGTCTGGTCAAGTTGAAGTTTCAAACCGACAGATCAAGCAGATCCTTGAGAAAATAGTCAGAAAGTATCACAAAGAGTGGTCAACCAAGCTAGATGATGCTCTTTGGGCATATAGAACAATGTACAAGATGTCGCTCGGTACCACACTGTCACGGAGCTGGAATCCCAGTCCCATGAATCAAACGTATACCAAAGGCGAAATGTAGAAGTGTAAAGCTTAGCACACATGAACAGATAACAAGATAAAGGCACCAACACAGTCTCAACATTCAACAAGTATAAATTATACAAAATGCATTATATTCATGAATTTGGTTACATATTTCCATAGTCAAGGTACAAGTCATTCATGTGCACTAAAAACTGGATCTTACAACAAGTACACCTATCCTAGCTCACCAAGCCCTGCATCTTTCTAGCCATCTCTGAACCTAAAAACAACATATGAGAAATGGGTCAACACACGAGGTATTGAGAATGGGGCAAAAAGATACATATATGTATAAGCTTTGCATAATTTTGAAAAGATTTCAAGACTAAATGAATAAGAATAAACATGTTAATTGTTTAACAAATGTGAAACCATATTTTATGTCATTTCACTCCATTATACCAACAATATCAAGCATGTTTAAGGCCTTTGACCATCTTCCCGTCTGAAGGGTCCGTAAGGGTGCTCAAGCTTAGCTAACCCTTTTATACGAGAGGGACCTCAAGGACGTAACCAAGAGTTAACCCTTTATCCACAATATTATAATGGAGTTCTATATATATATACGTGTTCAAGTTATAAAACTGATGAGGCAAACATCGAGTAAGACATAGCAGTATTACATGGCAATATTTGAGCAAGTAAATGAACAAGCATACAATATATGTCTTTTCAAGCAAGAAAGCGATAGTCATATAACTAGATAAGGCACATACCTGATTCAGAGATTTCATAACCTAACATATCCTTCACCATCTAGTCACATGCCAAACCTGATTAAGAACAAGATTACATATATGCATTAGATTCTCATCATTAACCCTAATTAGATGAATTTTAGGGTTTTGGCCAAGATGGGTTCCAAGTTGCTTATTGGTTCATTATATGATATTGTACTGATCTAGAGGTCATCATGATGGTGTGGTTCACGTTTTATCACCTTGATGCATTGGATGTACTCAACATGGCTAAAGTTATCCTTTTCAAGAAATCAGGGGAGTAATCATTAGTATTAGGACCTGGAACTATGCTCAATTGGTAGGTCTCGTCGAGTTTCTCAATTTGGTATATTTATATGTTTAATTTGGCCAAGGTATTTGAGAAATATCAATTTTTGAAGATAACAAATCAAACTATAGAGAAAACCAGAAGCATACCCTTGATTATATCCCTTGGGACACTGATCCTTGGATTGGGGATCGACGACCACGGTCAGGGTCGCTCGTCACCACGCCTCGGTTGGTTTGGTTGACCTTCACTGATGGCCACCACTTTGGGTTACTCCCTGTCGGTGGTCACTTCACGACTCTAGCAGTCGTGTGATGCTGCTCGCAGACGCCAACAATTGCTCCCGCTCAAAGGCTTCGGGGCTGGGCCTCCTCCTTCTAGGCTCGTGGATTCTAGATCCGGCAGCCATTCAATCACACAGGTCTCACCCCCTCATCGCCCTATGACCTCTGTTCCCTCTGTCGGAATGGAGCAAGAATAGGGGAGTGGCGCCCCATCCTACTGGTGGTTGCTGCACCCGCACAGGCCTATAAGGCAAAAGAACAAGGTGCATCTAAGGGTCTAGTTCATGCCGGCCATGACCTAGCTTCTCGACGGGCTCATCCCTGCCCTTCAGCAACTCCCAAGGTGGTCGGGGTAGCAACATGTAGCTGGGTTCATCAACGCTGGTAACTGAGGAGGCGGAGAAGAGTAGGAGGGAGAGGACAGAAGAGTAAGGAGAAAGGCGAAATGAAGGGGAGGAGCTAGGGTTAGATGAGAGGGTTTTATACTTGGCAAGTTAGGGTTGCGAGATATGGTTCCCTTCCGTTACTCAAACTTGGTGGAGGCGGAGAACCCCCCCCCTTGTTTCTAGCCGCCTCACTGGTTTCCTGAAGAGGAAGACGAGGAGGGAAAAAATAGGCAATTGGGCCACGGTGTTGATTTGGGCCTAAAAAGGTTGCAAAACCCAAATAAAATAATACATTAGATGGAAACATTCAAATAACCATATCTAGTGATTTATTACTCAGATTTAGGTGATTTTTGGGCCGTTGGACTCGTATTCGAATCCTCTAGAACATGAAACATTCGTATCAAGGAGAGTTAATAGAAGTAGTTCAAATTTTGATTGCAAGTTGTTGATATAAAATGAGCAAGATACTTAGTTAAAAAAATCCAATTAAAGTTACACATTGTCAAATTGACCATGGTAGTGGCCAAAACAGAAACACATGACTATCCAATTATGAATTTTAAAAAAATAAAATTGAGTAAGAGAGACTTGACGAGAGATAAGGAGTACAATAGAGGAGAGAGAAAATTGAGGTTGTCACATCCTTCCCTCCTTACAAGGAATTTCGTCCTCGAAATTCATCCACGATTATAGTTAAGAGTCAAGTCAGGGTTCATCGGGTCTGGTCATTCAACCATGGTTGTCAAGGCATTCCCCACAATGGGGGTGCAAACTTAGGCTATCATTATCAAGGGTGTACTCATATCGATGATATACACATTTACTTATGGTTCCATCATACTATAACATCATCATGGCATTGGGATTTTCCCATTGGCTAGTATCCATACATAGGGTTTTTGTTCACATCTTCAACAGGAACAAGGTGTACTATCAAAATCTATGTTATTAATTCTCAAACGGCCATGTTCATGGTTATGACTTTCAAATGAGAGTATCATCGAGTGTATCTCATCTTTACTTTAGATTTCTACCAAATCTAATCAATTATGTTCATCATTTCTCATTTTTGGATCTGAAATTAAGAAATTTATTCATCTTTTTATTCAAGTTATTACCCCAAGAGAGTCATTATATCAAGTTGATATAGTTTCATTCGGGTATGATATTAGGCATGTTTCCCCTGATTATTCAAGCTAAGATCTCTAGACATCATCATATCAATTTCATGATTTCAAAGATACATATTTTATGTATAGTATGATTTCATATTAGGTCTAGCTTATGTGAGTGACTTATCTCGCACATATCGAGTTTTTAAACATAAGTGAGATTCTTTCATGTATCGAGCATCATTCGAGGAACAATATTATCATCAACATCGAGGTTTTGAAACATTCTCACTTGTATCAAGAAAGAGTTCCACAAGCTCAAGTCACTCAATCTAAGACATATATATATCCAACGAGACTTACTAACTGTAACTTCTATCCATAACAAAAATTTCTACCCATTTTTTTAGAGACAAGGATGACCACTAGCTTCCTTTATATACAATTACTAACCTGAGTATGAGGCTCATCATGGATATCACACATCATATACATCGTCTTAGGTCTTAGGACATCTCCCTCACCTATATATATCAATCATCAAATTTTCAATTGCCTCTTTCTCTAGTAGATATTTTCATAGGAAATCTAGGGTTCAACATTTCAAGGAAACCACACGTTAGGTCACTCAACTCATATACTTAGAAGTATTCTAGCTAGGGACTCTTCATCAAGTATTTCATCATTCCTATTTTTCAACATTTCAAATATTTTAGAGTTTAGGACTCTAACCTTCTCCCGAGGTGGGTCGACTCATATCAAAAGGTCACCCTATTCATATGTCCCATGCTATAGTTCCACCTTTGTAAAGAGATTGAGGCCCATGTTGGTCTCAAACTATATGTCACATATCATATCTCAATAAGCACAAGACTAGGTACAAGAAAACATGCCAACCCACTAGCTATGTTTAGCACATCAACCAAGTCATATGTATCAACAAGGTGCTAGGTCTAGCTAGGGTTGCATCGTCAAACTACTTGGCGCTCTCAAGGTTAAACTTGGGTCTTATCAATATCAACATCATCATCAACATCAACATCAACATCAACATTGAGACCGACATTAACATTATTATCATTATCATCACTATCTTATGTTATCTATGCTACTCACTAGCCTAACCTTTATCATGGCTCTAGACAACTCTAGATACTAAAACTATCATCTAAACTCTCATATAGACTTGATATTACATCTCTTTCTCTTAGGTTACATAGATACTCACTGCCTTTCTGTGTGTGGTAACATTTTTCATAGGTACATATACTAGTACTTAAAATAGATTTTCTCCAACGTTGAAACATTCGATGAAAACCACCATACTCCATTCGAATAAACCTAAAACCAAAATGAGTTACCACACTCATTAGGCAGTCTAGTATCATGATACCTAGAGAACTAGCAAGAACATGGTGCACACTTGTGTAGACATCCTAAACACATGTCGCGAATCATGTCTAGGGAGGTAATTTACACAAGTCTACACCTAGTTCTAGAACATCTAGGTTCTAACCTAGAGGCTAAGTCAACCTAATCCGTAAGGACATTTCATTAAGTTTCTAGGGTTGAGATGTAGGTGAGATTAGTTTGTGTTTCATGTGAGCAATGTTTGGTGTAGTTAATGTTCATGCTCTGATACCATCTATCACAGAGCCGGAATCCCAGTCCCATGAACCAAACGTATACCAAAGGTGAAATGCAGAAGCGTAAAGCTTAGCACACATGAACAGATAACAAGATAAAGGCACCAACACAGTCTCAACATTCAACAAGTATAAATTATATAAAATGCATCATATTCATGAATTCAGTTACATATTTCCAGAGTCAAGGTACAAGTCATTCATGTGCACTAAAAACTGGATCTTACAACAAGTACACCTAGCCTAGCTCACCAAGCCCTGCATCTTTCTAGCCATCTCTGAACCTAAAAACAACATACGAGAAATGGGTCAACACACGAGGTATTGAGTATGGGGCAAAAAGATACATATATGTATAAGCTTTGCGTAATTTTGAAAAGATTTCAAGACTAAACAAACAAGAATAAACATGTTAATTGTTTAACAAATGTGAAACCATATTTTATTTCATTTCACTTCATTATACCAACAATATCAAGCATGTTTAAGGCCTTTGACCATCTTCCCATCGGAAGGGTTCGTAAGGGTGCTCAAGCTTAGCTAACCCTTTTATACGAGAGGGACCTCAAGGACATAACCAAGAGTTAACCCTTTATCCACAATATTATAATGGATTTCTATATATATATACATGTTCAAGTTATAAAACTGACGAGGCAACATCGAGTAAGACATAGCAATACTACATGGCAATATTTGAGCAAGTAAATGAACAAGCATACAATATATGTCTTTTCAAGCAAGAAAGCGATAGTCATATAACTAGATAAGGCCCATACCTGATTTAGAGATTTCATAACCTAACATATCCTTCACCATCTAGTCACATGCCAAACCTGATTAAGAACAAGATTACATATATGCATTAGATTCTCATCATTAACCCTAATTAGATGCATTTTAGGGTTTTGGCCAAGATGGGTTCCAAGTTGCTTATTGGTTCATTATATTATATTGTATTGATCTAGAGGTCATCATGATGGTGTGGTTCAAGTTTTATCACCTTGATGCATTGGATGTTCTCAACATGGCTAAAGTTATCCTTTTTAAGAAACCAGGGGAGTAATCATTAGTATTAGGACCTGGAACCATGCTTAATTGGTAGGTCTTGTTGAGTTGCTCAATTTGGTATATTTATATGTTTAATTTGGCCAAGGGATTTGGGAGATATCAATTTTTGAAGATAACAAATCAAACTATAGAGAAAACCATAAGCATACCCTTGATTATATCCCTTGGGACACAGATCCTTGGATCGGGGATCGACGGCCACGGTCAGGGTCGCTCATCACCACGCCTCGGTTGGTTTGGTTGACCTTCACTGATGGCCACAACTTTGGGTCACTCCCTGCCGGTGGTCACTTCACGACTCTAGCAGTCGCGCGATGCTTCTCACAGATGCCACCAATTGCTCCCGCTCAAAGGCTTCAGGATTGGGCCTCCTCCTTCTGGGCTCGTGGATTCTAGATCCGGCGGCCAGCCAATCGCACATGTCTCGCCCCCTCATCACCCCGCGACCTCTGTTCCCTCTGTCGGAACATAGCAAGAACAGGGGAGTGGCGCCCCATCCTACTGGTGGTTGTTGCACCCGCACAGGCCTGTAAGGCAAAAGAACAAGGTGCAGACGGGGGTCTAGGTCATGCCGGCCATGACCTAGCTTCTCGGTGGGCTCATCCCTGCCCTTCAGCAACTCCCGAGGTGGCCGGGGTAGCAACATGTAGGCTGGTTCATCAATGTTGGTAACTGAGGAGGCGGAGAAGAGTAGGAGGGAGAGGACAGAAGAGTAAGGAGAAAGGCGAAATGAGGGGAAGGAGCTAGGGTTAGATGAGAGGGTTTTATACTTGGCAAGTTAGGGTTGCGAGATATGGTTCCCTTCCGTTACTCAAACTTGGTGGAGGCAGAGAACCCCCCCCCCTTTTTTTTCTAGCCGCCTCACCAGTTTCCTAAAGAGGAAGGGGAGGAGGGAAAAAAATAGGCAATTGGGCCACAGTGTTGATTTGGGCCTAAAAAGGTTGCAAAACCCAAATAAAATAATACATTAGATGGAAACATTCAAATAACCATATCTAGTGATTTATAACTCAGATTTAGGTGATTTTTGGGCCGTTGGACTCGTATTCAAATCCTCTAGAACATGAAACATTTGTATCAAGGAGAGTTAATAGAAGTATTTCAAATTTTGATTGCAAGTTGGTGATATAAAATGAGCAAGATACTTAGTTCAAAACTCCAATTAGAGTTACACATTGTCAAATTGACCATGGTAGTGGCCAAAACAAAAACACATGACTATCCAATTATGAATTTTAAAAAAATCAAACTGAGTAAGAGAGACTTGACGAGAGAGAAGGAGTACAATAGACGAGAGAGAAAATTGAGGTTGTCACACACACCGTATCGTCTGATATATAGGAAAGCATGTCATCTACCTTTTGAATTGGAGCATAAGGCTTTCTGGGCAATCAAATGCCTCAACATGGATCCATCGCTAGTCGGAAAGAAGAGGTACCTTCAACTCCAAGAACTTGAAGAACTTAGGCTTCACGCCTACGAGAATGCTACAAGTTGTGGAAAAAAGTCTGGCATGATTCTCACCTGCGGAAGAAAGACGTCAAGGAAGGTGACAAATTTTTGTTGTTTAAATCTTCTATTTGACTTTTTTCAGGGAAACTGCAAACTAGGTGGTCCGGACCGTTCATCGTAGCGAAGATATATCTGTCAGGAATGTTGGAGCTATATGAAAAAGATGATCCTACGAAGGTCTTCCCAGTCAACAGACATTGAGTAAAGAGGTTCTAAGAAGATGAAGCTTTCATAAGGAGGTCTGAGTTGCCCCTAGACGATGTTGAAGCTACCTACCAAATAAGCATGGTGAGATTGAAAGATGTCGAGCTAACGACAGAAACCACAACACTCCTTGGGAGGCAGCCTGAGTTTTACTTTCTTAGAATAGGATGTTATTTCCTTTTCCTATAAAGAACATTATGAACACTATCATTGTAATAAGGCATGAGTTTGTACCCACGCCACATGCACAGATTCAGTCATTTCATGGGCCACCGACTTAGTTTTATTGCCTTGATGTGTAATACTACCTGAGGCTAAGGTTCACTCTTAGGCCAATGATGTTTTACACATCAAGCGCCATCTGATTTTTAGTTTTCCATCCTTGATAACATTTTCTTTATGTTCATTGTTAACATGGCATGCACGACATCTTTCCCTTGTTAGGCATGCTCGGGTTCTTTGAAAACATGTCGCCCAAGCCAGGATGGCATGTATTGTATGACTCCTTCTTTCAAGCTTACCCAGTTTTTGCAAAGGCCTAACAGGCAAGTAGCACGCCCAGACTGTGCCGCCCATGAGAAGCGTGATGGGCTACCGTGTCGCCCAGGCGGTATTGTCTAGCATGCCCACACTTGCAAAGATTAACCAGTTTCCTAGAGATGTACCAGGCAAGTTAGTCACCCAACACATACATCGTGTTTTGCGTGCCACATGTATCGCGCAGACCCATGCCACATAAGGAGTGCACTGGGCAAATCATATCAGGCGACATATCCTTACCGCCCAACATGTCTACCGCGAGACGCATTGCCTTCTCAAAAGTTTCACAACGCGATGTGATAAGACAGATTTTATCATGCTTTGGAAGATGATTTGTGTGCATGTGCGACACATGTCCCTACTTTTACCCTATTAACCATGCTCGTGTATGGCTATATATAGTAGTTCGGGATTAACCATGTCGGGTTACCAAAGTTACCACTTTCTCTCCTATACCGTGCAATCCTTTTCTAGCTAAACTCCCATTCTAGTTTCTAGTCTACCAACTTCCGTGTCACGCTCCTAACTTTTCTACCTGACAAAGGTAAAAAGTCGTGATGCCCTACATATCGCGTAACTGTGTGTCATGCAGATCGTATCGACCAACCTTATCATGCGCCAACTATATCGTGTTCTTGCCCATGTCATACATAACCTTTTAATGAGTATCGAGTTTCTGCTTATCGCACCAAGCATGACGAGTTTTCCTATCATTTTGTTTTGCATCGGTCTTATGCATGTGTCGCATGACACGCATATCGGGCAACATGATGAACTATGCGCCTCTGCCGACCTGACCTCATCATTTAGATTTCTTCTCCGTGCTTTCACTCATGTCACACGACATGAGTATCACGTGACACAAAGCTTCAGGTGTTTCTGATGGTTATCTTATCTCTTAATGATGTTATCATGCTTACACCCTAGTTGTGCGACACCCATATCGTGCGACATCCATACCGTGCAGACTCAGTTTTGCAGAGTTACTTGATATTGGTTTATCACTAAAACCATATTTCTTAGACAATATTGACTTCACATGTGCATCATTTTTACCTTCCACCTGATATCGGGTTGTTCCTAATATCGTTTGAGAAATGTATCGGTCTTCTGGTATCAGTCACTTTCATATCACGTGCCAGGTTTCCATAAGTGCCCGACCCGATATTGGTTCTGTGTGTATCGCCCAACCCGTATCAGGCAGCACTCTTACTTTTACCTTTTCCCTGATATCGGGTAAATAAAGTTTTGATCGAACAACTCTTTTTGACTCAATTTCTTTATCTAATCATCGCAGAAAATGGCACGCACCAAGAAAAATGTCATTCAGGTCGATGAACAAGGCCGGAGGATTAACCCCGAGGCCACAGTTAAAGCTACCACTGGGCAGAAATGCCCTAATCTAGCGACAATTGGGCCCTCTGAGGCAGAGAATTGGCCCAGGATAGAAGCAACCCCAACCCCGATCACGACGGCGGAACTGGAGATCCTAGCCCACTCACTACGCCAGTTTGTGCCCAGAGACGAGGATCACCAATGACGTTACACCAAGTTGATGGTAAAAGTCTACCGCCCAACCCAGTTCTTCCATCAAGCATCTTTCGGACAGATTGGCATCTTCGACAGACTAGAGAACATCTTAGAAGCTGTCAGAATCTAGAAGATATGCTTCAACTACTTTGCCTCCAACACCGAGCTGACAAAGGAGTTCATCTCCTCCATCCTCTGAGTTCCAAATACACCAGAGGAGAGCAAAAGGTTTGGTAGAGCGGACAGACTCCAAGGGCACCTCTACAATGTCGCGAATGACATATCGGAGATACTGCTCAACTAGATATTCTCCTCCAACGAGGTTGAGAGAGAGTTGCTCAATAATGGTGCCTGGATCACTGACGGCGATGGCTTTGACCCAGTCACCTATGGAGGAAGCTGACAGATGAATCCTCCTTCAAACCGGGAAGCAAAGTGGCGGTGGTCCACTCATGCTTTTAGAGGATCGTGCATAAGATAGTGGCGAGCCTGCTCTTCAGCAAGTATGAGATGAGAAATCTCTACATTGAAGAGCTGCATTTAATCTGGTACATGATGGAAGGCAAGTCGATCAACCTAGGTCGCTTCCTGCTGAACTGCCTCCATCCTATACAGGAAGCCACCAAAGAATACAACATGGTAGGGGTCGTCAACCTAATAGCGGCAGGGATAGGGTACCTGAGGAAGCCACTCAACCTATCACGCACCCGGGGCGACAACAAGATCGACATCAAATTCCTCACACGGGCAAACATAATCAAGAAGGAAGGTTGCCGCCTCTTCTACAAGTTCACAAGGATGAACATAATCTTGCCCCTCCCACTCTGCATCAACTACGATGCGGAGAAGTTGGTCTTCACTACAGTAGAGGTCCAAGCTCTGGCTGTAGATGCAGCCTACGCTACCACGATGGCTATCCAAGAAAGGATGGCTACAACAGGGAGGCCCACACCCCTCGACGCTCGGAGAGACAAATCATCAAAAGTCATCCTTGAAGACTCGCCTGTCACCACCACCGTCGAGCCCACTGTAGGAGTTGTCGGTCTAGTAGCTGCTATAACGGTGGTCACCACTACTGCCATCTCTACTGTCGCCATTGCCACTTCCACCACTGAACCAGTCGTGGCAACCACAACGTCGCCTGTCGTGGCTACAACAAAAGTGTCGACCATTGGGGAGGTCGTCGACACCACCGAGGTTGCCACCTCGGAAGCCGTTGTCGTAGAAGTAATAGTTGCAGTGCCTGAAGCTTCAGCTCTGTCGGAAATGACAAAGACCTTAGTGTGGTCGGATGCCTCTCGCAACAGTGAAGAGGCGTTTGTTGAGCTCTTGGAGGAAGAGCTCAGGTCTATATAGCCAACCCCGACACCACCACCCTCAATGACAGTGATCACTATGGAGGAGGAAGCCGAGAAACGAATGGTCGATCAACATCCACCTACTCTGCAACATTCTCCATGACCCCATGCTGAGGAGACAGAGGTAGATGCAAAAGTGTCAATGCCTCGCCCAGAGGCCACACCCTCTCGTACTGTCCAGGTGGACTCGGCCCCAATAGACGATGTGTATTCATCGGGCCACGCTGCCAACACGAGGAGTGCCACTTGAAGCTAAAGCCAATCAGTGGCAGTCCCTTCCTCATTGGGGTAGGCCTTCAGCTTTGAATTCGACAACTTGTGGGAGGTAACAAGAAACCACACATCTACATTTTCTTCCCTAACCTGCAAGTTTTAGGTCTTCCAGTGGAGGCTAGACAAGTAGGAGCATCAGTTTCTGACTCTAGTTGGTCTCCCTGGCCAACTAGAGGCGTTGAACAATATGATGCAGGTGGTGCTCCAACACCTTGACGCCCTCGAGCAGAGGCTCAATGAGAGGGACAGCCACCACTGCTCAAGGCATCCCAGAAGATTGCCATCACTGTCGGCTTCTCCCTCTCCTCCATCATCATCATCTTCTTCCTCCGGCTCATCATCCTCATCTGCCACCAGCGGGCCCTCAACAACGCCCAAGAAGGAGACGACCAAAAGAACCCCCGAAGGGGCTCCCACGGGACAGGGGAGCACTTGCAGCGTCAACGTATCCACAACCCCCCAACCGCTAGATCCAACTGAAGTCGCAGAAGTGATATCTGAAGGCATAACGGAGGATTCATCTAAGGGAGAGAGGGGAGATCTATATAGCTCGATTGCTGAGAAACCCCCAAGGGTGAAGACTTCGACGGCTGATGCATTTTCTGTGCCGTCCGAGATCACAGTCTTTGAGATGGCTGACTTTGACAGGCGTGCCATCGGCTACCTTACAATCCGGGACCAGCAATTGTTGAACATGGTCCTGAGGCCACAGGGAGAAGAAGAAGCCGTCTTCTGGAGTGACGGGTACTTCTTTGTATGACGTAGAGCACTCAAAGGGATGTTCCACTCGGAAGCCGTCATGGGAAGATCTGGTTCAGAGTCTTGGAATGTGTGATGCTTGAGAATATCGCCATCGGGACCGGCTGGCAGCCAATCTACAATGCCACCCTAACTTTGGCCAGATGATTGCTAGCAAGGGAAGACACCACACATATGGTGGTTGACATGTTGAAGCATATAGAAGAGCACAACCCTAACTTGGTGTTGTCCCCCCACAAGCACAGGGGATACTAGTTCCTACGTGTGGTTGACCTCTACTCCCACGACGTAATGTTGCTGAGCTATTGTAGCGCGGAGGTCCTACATTTGGAGCAGATATTCATCTTCCCTGAAGACATCAACCTCAGGCTCCTACCTCTACATCTCCACAGGGTCATCAAACAAGGCATCTGATGCCACAGTGGCATCTGGAACTTCTACAGGATCAAAGACTTCCCATGCAACAAGACATGGGGAGTAGGAATAGTGCTTTCATCGTTTTGTGTTCCATAGAGCTATTAAACATCTTCAGATACATAAGGCAGCTCCAAGACCAATATTTCTATCAACTGAGGAGCATATACACATTATTGTTGATCAAAGACAAGCACTACTTCTAAGACGCAGAGTTTCCACATGACATGTTGGAGACAGACATTGCATCTGATTCTGACTCTTATTCTTCTCAACCCAACATTCCTATAAGAAATGAAGTCGAGAGTGCTTTTGACGTCTTCAGGGTAGGCAAGCAGATAGAACATCTGCAAACTGTACTCACCATGAAGGCGATTCTGCTTCACCTATCATCATCGAATCCCTCATCAGCAACTTTGATTGTTCCGCGTGTAGTTCTTTATCTTAGGAACATGTCAATGATATACTTCTACAACTTGTTGATTCTACCACTGTAGACGTCATATATAAGAAACATAATGCAGTAGTCCCCCTCGACAATCTACGGGACTTAGTCAAGGTAGAAGGATTCTTAGCTATGACGGTGGTATCAGCTTACATCCCCATCCTACATAAGAAGATTGGACAGCCCTACATCACCCATCTGATGTTGTTCAATGACTTATGCTTGGCTAACGAGATAGGAGCACACAAGCTATTCCATCTTGAAATGAAGAAGTGACTGTTGCGCATTATATTTCTACCTATGTTGCATGACAATCACTGGATGCTCCTGATGATGTACACCCGCCTACACACCATTTTCTTCTACAACAGCTCTGACACCAACAAAGACTACGCGATGGAGTGTGCATCTACGCCGGCAACATCCCTCAAGCGACTAGCAAGAAAATATTATGCCGAGGTGGTGTCTTTGATCCATCCCTATCTTGAAGATCTGGTGGCCAACTGGCATGACCTCCAATTCTACCACCATAGTCCACAACAAACTCCTTTATCAAATGGCTGTGGGGTTTACATGCTACATTGGATATACAATATAGTAGCACTGATAAAAGCACCACAGAAGCTCCACAACCTTGACTATCACAGCCAATGAGGAGAATATGTGATGGACCTCTTATCTACAGTTGGCGCACACACCCACTAAACCCTCACTGATATTTTCCTTTCCTTTCTTATTTATCTCACTACCCTGGGACAGAGTGTGGGGTAAGTTTGGGGGGTGCTCCATAGCATTAGTGAGGGAGGTACTCTAAAATTTTCTAATTCTTTCCCTTTCCTCGTTGTGTATACATGTATATAAATGTTCGATAG
This sequence comes from Alisma plantago-aquatica, assembly GCA_963693085.1. Lineage (NCBI taxonomy): Eukaryota > Viridiplantae > Streptophyta > Magnoliopsida > Alismatales > Alismataceae > Alisma > Alisma plantago-aquatica. The sequence goes on along the minus strand of OY856414.1, from coordinate 422,137,546 downwards.
AAAACAATACACACAATATATACACAACTGATTGTTTCTCAAAATTTGCAAAAATTACTTTATATTAAATACTTGGTACAACTTCTTCCATCTTGTTCTCTTTGTATCTAAGGCAGTGTAAATTTCTTCTATGCTCTCTTGAAAATGTAGTCTCAAATGACAAAGACTATAACTTTTCTACGCCAACTTTGAAATATAATCTCATTCCAGCTAAGAGACGTGCATGTGAAGGAAAAAGATGCCCAAATAGCAAACTCCCTTTTCCCTACCCATCAAAATCCCAAAAAGAGAGGAAAGCCTTATGAGAGCAAATAAAAGCATGAGAGTTGTGCCAAAAAAAACACACTTGTCTTCCCAAAATTACCCATCTTTAGGCATGGTAGATCTGGGGCACTGGTATGTAGGATGTGAAATCACTGCTCTAAATTCAACTAGCTTGAACTACAGGGACCACTTTCCCGTTAACAGACATGTACCTGGATGGACCAATGGGAAGCAAGGAAAACCCAAAAAGCCTTACGCCTTCCCAAAAACCCCACCTTATACCCCAAGCAGTTTGGTGTGAAAGCTAACTTCAAAATCATGCACCAAAGTCATGCAAAAGCTAAATAGAAAACCTTTGCTTAAAAAAGGTAGGAAAAATAAAGTCCATTGTTTGTTTTCGGACATAATTTTCTTCAGGACACCTCAAAAATTCACTGAACCCCTTATCCGAAGACTACGCCTGGTTTTGAAAGATACCGCAAACAAAGTTTTAAAATAGGTACAGATTGATTGAGGACAATCAAAATGCTAAGTTTGGGGGAGTTGATAACACCCATTTCATGGCTGCTAGAGCTTATATTTTACTATCAAAACAACCTCCAAACCTGACTTCCTCTCTGTTTTATCTTATTTGTTGAATAGCAATAATGCCCACTATGCCCCTGATAACATGTCCTATCTTTTGCAGAGTTTCTCTTATTTTTCCACCAAAAGAGTGTGAATGGACCCGTCCCGGCCCATCAAACAATGAAGTACCCGTCTCGGCCCAGTAAGCAGCGCGAAGCGACACACCCTTTTTACCCGTCACGGTCACTTCCCGATATGGTAGTAACCCGATGTGGGTGTGTCGCACAGAATCTTTGACAAACTGTAGCTCTTTACCCGATAGGGTGCCCAACCCATCATGGTTTGCCCAGCCGACAAAGACAGTTGCACGATACGGCTACCCCTCGGTGCAACAGCCCGCCAAAGTCCTTACCCGACACGATAATGTGATTTACTCGTAACCTGACATGTGGTGGCCCTTCCAGCCATGCCGGGTGACAGGGGTGTCAGCCCCCTTTTCGAAGCCACATGAACGGAGAAGACGGAGGACACATGGCCCAACAAGAGCCGCAACTCCCACCATCTCATTGCCTATAAATAGTAGCTACATGCCTACGATGGGATGGGGCGAAACCCTAGGAGAGCTAACTCTTAGAGCACAGGAGCTAGTGTGTCGGGTTCTAGTGTCTGTCGGGCGATATTAGGTGAACACACCCCCAACCCAAGAGGGACGGGAGGAGTTCACTTAGAACCCGACCCAGTAGAAGCAAGCAGCACGACACGACCTTCAAGGCTACTTCAACATGTCGAGTCTCTAGTTGGGCTTCAACCCGAGATGGTTGGCCCATCTATACCCGACACGAGGAACTCGAGAACCTAAGATAAATCTAACCCAATACATATCCTAACACAACATGTTACCCAACCCGATATGGCCTACCTGTCACGGCTGCAGCCCTATAGGGCCGACTGCCTGACACGACCATATTGGGTAGGGAATCCTTTCCCGATATGCCCCTTACCTGTCAAGGTTCATGACCTGACACGGTCAAGAACCGAACACGGTCGTATCCCGATAGGGATCCTACCTGGTACTGGGTTAGCGTTATCTTAGGGGGTTGTTGCTATGTATATCGATCTCCTATATCAAGGAGGTCGATACTTATCTTTTCTTTTTCAACACTTTACTTTCATTTACTACTACATTGTAACTAAACCATTTTATCTCTTTATGGTTATTGGAATCTGTGTAGTTTATCTCATGTTGTTCTGTGTATGGTTCCTTTTTGTTGGATGATTTCTTTATATCATCTGAATTCTAGTCTCTCCTGTTTGGATCACAGAAAGAACCTGACCTTGTTCTCCTATATAAGGCACTTCCTTGAGAGAAGGTATATCTCGTTCCCTCTCTTGCTTTCACTTTCTTCTATTCCTGACTTCAAAACCTAAGCACCTTAGCCACTTGGCTACGGTTACCTGGAAATTCAGTGAGATACCTTCTAGTTATAAAGGGTGTCAATCTTATTAAATTGAAATGGGACACACTATGCCAACCTCTGGAGAAAGGGGGTTTGGGATTCAGACCTGCTAGAAAGATGAACATTGCTCCGCTGATGAAACTGGGTTGGGAGTCCATCAATGATACACCAAAATTATGGACTGAAGTAGTCAAAGCAAAATATCTAAAAAAGCCTGAAGATTGGTTGACTAGCTATATATCAAATCGTGTTTCTCATTTTGACTCCCTTGAGAGAGAGACGTCATAAACTCTAGAGCTTGTTCTGATTTAGGTGTACGAGAGTACCCAGAATTAGGGTTGCCCCAGCATATCTTTCCGCTCCAGCCTATGCATGGTACTCTTGAGAGAGGAAATTTAATGCATGACTAGAGGCACCTTCCTTGAGAGAAGAGGGCGTAGGATGTATGCCACTTCTACTTGTTATGTTTAAGTTTTCCTCCTTTGTGTTGTATGCCGAGAATAGTTTTATCCCCTCTCTTTTCCTTTATCTAAACACTTCCATAAAAACTGCTCAACCCTTAAAATCTTAATTCTTCTGGTAACTCTGGTTGGAGATAGGCTTTTTAGTTTGATTCTTTATGATTCTTTCTCGTTTCATCAAAACCTTACCCTTCGACTTTTCGAAGTGCTTAGAGAAGTAAACATTGAGTTCTGAAGTGCTATTCTACCAATCCCTATGTTCGAACCCGAACTACTTTGACCCTATGTTAGTTGTAGGAGTCTTAAACATTCAGGTGCTAAAACTTTCTAAAGTTTGATGACCTAGACATGTCTCCATACTTGGACCCACGTTTAAGGCTTGTCACACACATAGGATGCATAGGGAAGAGGTGTATAACAATGGGCACAAGATTAATTATTTTGTAAAAGGTTTAGAAAATCAATTAAATCACATATGGATTGCCTGGAAGCCCATTTTTCTAAATAGAAAGTCCATTCACCCAATTAGATACAAGGAGATCCTCCTAATCGGTCAACAAGGTAGCCTAGTAGATCACTAGATTAAATAAACCAATCAATGGACTATTTAGTCCATTTGTCTGACTGGACCAGATCTATGGATCTATCTAAGATCATTCTGAACTAGTCTAGTCAACCAACTTGATTGGCTAGTTGCCCATTTGAAAGTCTAGGTGGGCTTCTATAAAGTATCCTAACATGGCTAGTCATCCCACTAGACCATGCAGTCACCCAACTAGAAGCCAATCAACAACATGTTGAAAAGAGACTGATACTTTTTCATTTCTCATGGTTTATTAAAACCCTACTTTCTTGCCTTTCCTATAAATAGGGATATGACCACCACGATTTTGACTGACACACAATGACATATTTTAAGAGAACTTTGACCAACCATCATTAACCACAAGGAACGAGGGAGATATGAGAGGTTATGCAAAGCTAGAAGAATGCAAATAGATAGGTCGTTACTTTAATGTCGTGTCACACCCTACCCATAAATGGGTAAGGAAGTAGATAGATTTGGGGAATTAAAGCTCTATCCTTTTTTAAAGTGAAAATTTGCATGAAAAAGAAAGTGCTAGATTTTTTTCCACATTTTGTACAAATAATGAGAAAAAAGGTAGATTATGGAAGCCATGGTGTAGTATGAGCAGTTATCTATACTAGATAAAAAAAACCAAAACTAGAGGTCAGATATGGTTATCTAGTTATGAGAGATGAAGGATTAACACCCCCATCTCGCCTAGTTAATCGGTATCAAGACACTATAGGATTGCTAGGAAACTGTTTTATTCAGGATGGTTAAATTAAAGAAAACATAAAAAATGAGATAACAAAGCAATTTTTATTGTGTTTAGGCTTTTGGGAATGAAGATGTGTGTGGCCTTCCTATCCTGGCCCCCAAACCCAAAGTCCTCACTTTTAGGTGTTTTGTGGTCCTAATAATGTTAGGACCTCCCATTATGGAGATCCATCATTGGTAATTAGGACTGATGCGTAAGATGTTGGATGATGACTAGCAGAAGTGTGCTTAGAGAACTAGATCTTATTTATTAATAGTATGAAAAATAACTATAAGAGAGGTAGAGCGGTTATAGCAAATAAAGATTAGTTTAAGAAATAGGTTAGGTCTAGTGTAGCAGTTATTAACCGCATAGTAGATGCAAAAATTTAGATATAGCAGTTAGAGTAGTTTACCATTCTACCAATCTTGAAGAGCAAGTAGTGTTAGAGGATGGATCCCCCTGATTACAAGAAACATGAAAAGTAAAAAGAGGGGTAGTCATTGCTTTGTCTTCAGGAGAGTTGAGAGGGGCCTAGAATACATTGGGTATTGGGGTCTATTTATAAGTGTATTTTAGGGTTTTGGTTATGGGCAGAATCTTCTGGAAGAGGTGGCAGATCACCATGATGTACCCCATAGAAGGGCATGCAGATCAAGACAACTTCCCATGTGTCATGTGGTGGACGGCTATGATCCTCACGGTGTCCCTAGGTGGAAAAGGGTAGCTACCCATTTTCTCAGTAATTTCAAGAATGTTCTGGAAAAAATCTAAGGAAAACTTGCACAAAAAGATAAGTCAAAGTTATCTCTTGGATTTACCTAGAAAAGGAATTTGCAAAGAGAATATTTACTTCTAGATAATTCAACTATGAAATTTGTGAAAAATAGTCTTATTAAGATGGAATTGTAGGATAATTGCACTTTTGATTTTAAATAAAGTTTCATTTCCAGAAGGGGACGAACTGAGTGAAAGTGGGCAAAAAGGGGTGGATAAAATGTGTTGAAAATTTTGGAAAAAGGTGAAAAGATTGGTATATAGCAAAAATTTTGAGGATGTGAATGAATTACATCATTATTAAAAGGATTAACTTTAATCATGATTTTTTTCCAAGTGAGCAAAAATGGGGTGTCAACATGTTTCCCCTCTCAAGGTAAGATTTGAGATAAGAGTGAGAACTGCATTTTTGAGCCACGTTTGACCCTAATTTTTTGTCACAGAATGCCAAAAAGGTTGGACTCATCAAGGATGTTCTAAAAAACCTTATGAAGCATGAAAACTAGATGTTATTTGTGGTTGTTAAAAGAGACATAAAAACCATGAGTCTATAATCATTGAGGAATAGTGGCAACTACTCTGCTTAAAAAGTCAGATATTGGAGAAGAACAATAGTCATTCCTTTTCTAGTGCATCTTTAGCTTTTTATTTTTTTTCTATTGAGTGGGTTAATTTAGTGTTAGGGCCAGATCTCTTAAAAGGAATAATATGAAGAGTTTTCCTATCAGAAGGGCTTAAACCAATAAGATTGTTGATTGCATTTTAGACATGATTTTTTAGATTTAAGGTGACCTTTCTAGCTAGTGAGTGTATTAGTTAGCTGTCTGATTGGTTGATGCATCTAAGATTCAATTGTGGTTGGATTTCTTGGTCATTATCTAGTGAAAGGTAGACTCCATGATGTGTTCCCTTACTAGTTCTCCTTTCTTCCTCTAGAGCATTGATGCTCCTCAATTTTCTAGTTCTCAATCTTGAAAATTGGATGTCTGAGCCACAACTCTGGGTCACAAGGCAAGGTTGAGCATTCAGGTCATCATTAAGTTATGATCCAAGATTGTTAAAGGATGTGTGCATGAAAGTAGGATAGTAAATATGGTTGCAATGGTTTCAAAGGGTAATATGGATTTCAGTCATAGGTCATGTGTAGGGACCCTAGAAAGATTAAGAAAAAGAAGGTTGGGGAGCTTGTTTAGAAGAAAAAAAAGTCCATGGTCTAGTTTAAGGTCATGGTCCAGGACCATAGTGTAGTAGGTAGATCTGGTGACTATTTATCTATGAGAAAAAAGAATTTTGATTTATTTAGTTATGATTTGAATTATTCTAGTTTTTACCTTTTATTGGTATTTTAATTATTTTCTTGCAATTTTTGTAGGGTTCTAGAAATTATGTTGAGAAATATTGGGACCTTTTTGTAATGTTTTAACAAGTTTTTGTCTTTAAAACGAGGGAAATGGGACGAGGTTCAATCACCCTTCCCATTTCTTCCCTACACGTGCAAGCAACAACTGTAGGGCGACCACTTTGGAGCATTATAGGGTAATGACGATGGCAAGAGGAGAGAGAGAGAAGCATGTGGATCATTGTGATCTGCCAGCTTGGAGCCTGTAGATCAAGGCATTCCACCATCCATCTTGTGACACTTTTGGCAGCAGCATCATGAAAATGGAGGAGTTGTGGAGGTCCTCTCTAGCGGCTTTTTAGTGTGGGTTTCAGCTGCATCAGTCTCAGGGAAGGTGTAGCTGTGACAAAGTAGATTTTTCATCTTTTGACTCTAAAATATAGTTCTATATTTCTTGTATTCAATAACCCCACTTTATCATCAAATAGGTGCCAAATACTCTTTTGGGAAAAAAAATTGGATAATAGTGAGAATTGAGGACTTTAGTGACACTTAATTGAGGAATTTTGATGGCAATGTATACTTTGAACACTTAAATTTCTACTAATCTTAGTCTTGCTATTCTTTTGTCTCAATCCAGCATCTATATTTATTATTTGGATCCCAAAGTATTTGTGAATATTCGTGACCATATTATAAGCCTTGTGGCCAAATTTTAGTTCATTCTGAGCTTCCTAACTCCCTAGAGAAATTCTTGAAATTCCATGTTTAAACCACTTTTTCCCCTTTTTTCCTTCATTTTCACCTTGCTGGGCCAATTTCTGCCCTAAATGGGCCGCACAGAGAGGAGCCTGATCCAGCCGGTTCTCCACCATTTCAAGGTCATTTCACATGATTCTTTCGCCATTCTCTCCCAAATTTGAAATACCATTGTTTCCCACTCATTTTTCACCTGCAACCACAAAGTTTCTTGAACTTTCTAATCTCTTTGGGGCGGCTACCGCCATGGCCAAAAGTGGGTGGAATACATCCTAACCCTAGACCCTCACACCTATATAAAACCCTCTTTGGTTCCCATTCCTCCCCACGAACGCATCCATACCTTCGGATTTCACTTTCGTGCACTTTATCTTCTTCCCCATCTTGGCCAAAGTTGTGCAGCCACGGAAATCACTGTAGCAGCTCCATTTTCGTGAGCGATCTGTTGCTTCGGGTCTTGACTTTGACTCTACTCTAACTCTCAAGATCTTACTCAAAATTTTTGGAGAAAGGTACGCTATTATATAACTCTTCCTTGATTTTATTGAAGATACTTTCATGTATCTCTTGATTGTATGCTTGGCTATTTACTTGGATGAGCTACTATTCCCTATGATTAGTCTTCTATTTTTCTATACTATATTTTGAAAAACATGAAAACATAAATTACATGCCCATTATGACTGCCCGTATATTGATAATGATGATATTGATAATGTTGATAATATTGATATTGAGTACAACAACCCCCTCATTTGGAGGTGGGACTTGTACATTGGCTTCCTATGTTCCTATGGTGAGAAGGATCCTAGTAACCTTCCCCATCGTGTTGGGGTAATAGAGTCACACAAAATATATAAGCATGCTTCTCGAATTACAGCATAATGGGAACTCGTAATAAAATTCAAATTGCTTGAAAAACTTGTCGAATAAACTTTGGTTTTGTAAATTACTTATTATTCTCTTGAATATAAGTCCTGCCAAGTATACTATTTTGTTATAAATCGCTTTGCTTGATTTTGATAGCGTACCGTGCAATTGCATGATTGTGTCTCGATTTTCTTAATTTTAGGCAATATAAATGGAAAATATTGAATAAGATCACTTCCGCACTCTACACACTCTAATGACAAAGATAAATTAGATATATCTCCATATTGGGTTAGTTTGTTCTTTTTTTATCCAGTTTTTGAGTTATTTATTTCTTATTGTATATGCCAGTGTGATGGATCTTATTGGGCCACTCAGGGATGGGCGCTTCAATCCTTTTTCTACTGTCTAGGCAGTAGGATTGGGATTGGGGTAAGAACGGTTCCGTGACAGTTGGTATCAGAGCTTTCACACTCCCATATACTTTAAGTAAATAATGTCTCAAGTCTCTTACACCCAAGAAACCCTAAAGTACATAACGGTGAAAATTGAGGTGTCTAGGCTCAGGGTCCTAGCATAATTTCTCCTATCCGTCTTCACGGTGGCTGAGATCCCCCGCTCTACCTGGCCTCAGTTGATCCAGAACTGGACCTAAAGGTTCTCTTGTGAAACCTTAGAGAGTCTTCTAGCATCTCATCTCTTCTTTAAGGAATATCCTAAGCCACCCATGTAGATGAAGATTAGGTAGTCTTCTCATCCCCTCATGTGGTCCTTTCTTGTGACCTTTTGCCACATGATGTCTCGATTATGGGTAGCTTATGCATGGGAAAAGTGAATATCGTTAAATCTTGAAAGTTGATACCATGATCTGACCTGAATTTGAAAACTCAATTTTGATCAATTAATTTTGAAACCAAATACTCATGTATGATCCCTAATACCATGAACACTCAAATTAGCTAAAACTTGACTATATGCTTCCTACGTTGAGGTAAATCTTGATATGGTGAAATAAGGATGACTTAAACCTTATACCTTATTGTTGATAAGGTCCCTTTTTTATTAATCTTGTGTTTCCCTATTATTGACTAAACCTCAACCATAGTTAGGCAAACTTTTTCCCTATTTGATATGCATCATGATTATGCCATCAAATTTTATATCTTATGACTCACAAAATCATGATTTAAGATTATGATGCAAAAAGTAGTTTCCTATTGACTATTGATGCCTTTTGCAAACTCGATTTTGACATGATGAGAATGGACCTAAATCATGCACTAAATTCCCAATTATACTACTAACTTGATCATGAATGGAAAGGAATGCAAATATAACCTTGACTTTGTAAAAACTTGACACTATTGCCCTATTATCTTGAATTTTGATGTTATGACCTTGTAAAACATGCTTTGATCATTGATACTCTCCCTATTTGGATAAGCTCAATGGATAATGACCAATGTTAATAATGTGCTAGATTAGGGTAGTAGTTGACTCATGACTCCCTAACCTAGGTCACATCCCTATTACGACTACCTCTAAGTTTTCATCCTATTTATTATTTAGAGTTTGGAAAGGTATTCCCTTTCACCCTATTTGGATTGGTTGACCTAAGCCTAATGGGTTAAACCCATGGTTGATACTCGATCTAGAATATTTATTTGATAATGACCTTGGTATATGATAATGTTGACTATAGTTTCTGGTTTATTTCCTAGATAGACCTAGGTCTAGATCATTCATCAACCATAGAAACCTTGATAATGAAATTATGATATGTTGCTTGAATATTGCTTGAATGATGTTGCTCAAAATTGTATATAAATGAATGATATCCCCTACGGTCTAAATAGGAATCTAAACCCTAGCTTCAAAATTTTGGGCCTATGACATTTGATGTCCAAAAATCTCGACTCGTGATACTGATATATAATATTGCGACTCGCGATTATCAAATCTCAATAATGACACAAATCCTATGATCACACTATTTGGATATTGAGATACATGACTAATGGCTTCAAAATCCCAAATCTTGAAATTTTGAAATGATGACTATATTGACCCTCTGGATTAATGACTTAGGGTTTAGCTCTCATTAGGACTAGGGTGGGACCTCCCATTGATATTGAGTTTGAAATCATGATATTGAAAGTATGATGTTGTCTTGAAATTGTGGAAATATGAAATCTCAAATCATGGGTGTATAACGCCACCTAGGACAATGTAGAGGCTAGAACCCTGAGATATTGGGATTGAAAGTCACCTTGCACACTTGATTCAAGAACTCTATTTGTTTGACCTAAAATATGATCTATTCAAATTTGTGATCAATGGGATACTCCCCATATTTGTGACTCATATGATGACTTTGAACAATATATGCATTGACCTTGATACTCAATTGCTCGATGATGAAATGATGTTGGTACCAAGTTAGTTATGATACGAAACATGGAATCCCAATTATGATTATTGGACTACTTGAACTTTGAGGACATGATTTTGATTATATAGTTGAGATTGTTCTTGTAATTGAGGATATGACATGGATCTTCTTGTAATTGAGGATGTGATCTGGATTTGGATAATTCTAATTTTGAGGATGTTTTTGAATTTTGGGGACAAAATTCCTTTTTAAGGAGGGAAGGATGTGACAAAGTGGATTTTTCATCTTTTGACTCTAAAATATAGTTCTATATTTCTTGTATTCAATAACTCCACTTTATCATCAAATAGGTGTCAAATACTCTTTTGGGAAAAAAAATTGGATAATAGTGAGATTTGAGGACTTTAGTGACACTTAATTGAGAAATTTTGATGGAAATGTATACTTTGAACACTTAAATTTCTACTAATCTTAGTCTTGCTATTCTTTTGTCTCAATCCAGCATCTATATTTATTATTTGGATCCCAACGTATTTGTGAATATTCGTGACCATATTATAAGCCTTGTGGCCAAATTTCAATTCATTCTGAGCTTCCTAACTCCCTAGAGAAATTCTTGAAATTCCATGTTTAAACCACTTTTTCCCCTTTCTTTTCCTTCATTTTCACCTTGTTGGGCCAATTTACACCCTAAATGGGCCACACAGAGGGTCTGACCCAAGGTGGGGCGCTGAGCCGCGCACCCTGAGATCTGCTACCTCGGGTCGGTCTGCTACAGTGCCGCCGGGTAGAGGAGCCCGAGCCGGCCGGCTCTCTACCATTTCAAGGATGTTTCGCATGATTCTTTCACCATTCTCTCCCAAATTTGAAATACCATTGTTTCCCACTCATTTTTCACCTGCAATCACAAAGTTTCTTGAACTCTCTAATCCCTTTGGGGCGGCTGCCGCCATGGCCGAAAGTGGGTGGAATACACCCTAACCCTAGACCCTCACACCTATATAAAACCCTCTTTGGTTCCCATTCTTCCGCACGAACGCATCCATACCTTCGGATTTCACTTTCGTACACTTTATCTTGTTCGCCATCTTAGCCAAAGTTGTGCAGCCACGGAAATCACAGTAGCAGCTCCATTTTCGCGAGCTTTCTCTCTCTTTGGGGCTTGACTTTGACTCTACTCTAAGGGCTAGTTTGGTTAGGTGTAGTGGGGTGTAGTTTTGTGAGTTTGTAATGTAAAAATGTACAGCAAACACGCACTTTGTCATCCGGCTACACCCTACCAAACAGGCCCTAACTCTCAAGATCTTACTCAAAAAATTTGGTGAAAGGTACGCTATTATATAACTCTTCCTTGATTGTATTGAAGATACTTTCATGTATCTCTTGACTGTATGCTTGGCTATTTACTTGGATGAGGTACTATTCCCTATGATTAGTCTTCTGTTTTTCTATACTATATTTTGAAAAACATGAAAACATAAATTACATGCCCATTATGACTGCTCGTATATTGATAATGATGATGATATTGATAATGTTGATAATGTTGATATTGATTACAACAACCTCCTCATTTGGAGGTGGGACTTGTACATTGGCTTCCTATGTTCCTATGGTGAGAAGGAGCCTAGTGACCTTCCCCATCGCGTTGGGGTAATAGAGTCACACAAAATATATAAGCATGCTACTCAAATTACAGCATAATGGGAACTCGTAATAAAATTTGAATTTCTCGAAAAACCTGTCGAATAAACTTTGGTTTTGTAAATTACTTATTATTCTCTTGAATATAAGTTTTGCCAAGTATACTATTTTGTTATAAATCACTTTTATTGATTTTGATAGCGTATCGTGCAATTGCATGATTGTGTCTCAATTTTCTTAATTTTAGGCAATACAAATGGAAAATATTGAATAAGATATATGTGACACATATATGTGGCACTCTCTCTCTAGGTTTTCCGATGTGACCTCTCTCTAGTCTCCCCAGTGGCACCGCCGCTGGGGGGAGGGAGTGCTTCCTTGGCGCTGTCCTCCCCCTAGCTTCCACGCTGCCTCGGTGAGACCTGATGTTGTTGTGGTACCTTGGAATGAAGGTGCGGATGGGGCTTTCTCCTCGGTCGACCAGGTGGATGGAGGATGAGATCAGGAGCATCACAAAGGGCCATTTGCAGATTGTGGATCGACATTGTCGAGCTATCCACCTCCATTCAGTTCAAGAGTGACTGATGGAGATGAGCCCTCCATCCCACATCTGGGGCTCCTCGTTTGTTTGTCTCCGCATGTGTCTCTAGCCCTCTTTTTCTTTCTCTCCGTGAGAGTCCTGGTTTCGTCCAAGGTTGTGAAAGCCTCTTCATTTGCGACCTCTTGCTTGCTCTGGCGATCAAGAAGCGGAGGCTATCACACTCACATGTTGGTTCCCGCTCTGGGGTTATGACTCCAATAGCAGAAGGACTCCCTTCGGGATCCTTGGTGGAGTTCTACTTTGATACTGAGTCTACTCGGTGCACAGGGGTTCCCCTCTCATCTTCAAGCTGGTTCTCCACATTTGGCGAAAAGGTGGATGGGTGGGGTCCTTGATGGGAGACTTGCTGGTGGTGGATCTTTCGTTCTGCTCCGACGATGTTGTGTCGGTCATGGCTACATGACGATGTGCGGGCCGAGTCATGGGGACAATTCCTTTTTCCTTCCTGGCTCTCCTGTGCAACGTGATGATACACCCTTGTGGTGTTTGAGGATATGCCACTGCCAATAATTTTCTCGTCAGGATGCCTGGACCTGCTTCCAATGGTGGAGTTTTATGACTTTGGTTGTCAGTAGTCCTTGGGTGTCTTCTTGATAGATGGTTTGGCAAGGTGTAGGCTGCTGCTGCAGCTAGTTTTTCACTCTTCGGGTGATAGTGGTGGGTTGCTGTACAAACAATAGCTTTTTGAGTAGCAAGCTGGAGCTTATTCCTACTGGGTGAACCAGGAGTCGAGCTTTTGGTTAGCCTCCTTGGTGTACCAGAGTTGTGCAGGGTCTGTTACCTAGTGACTGTTGATTGATGAAGAGGGGATGGTCATCTACCTGGACTTCACTTCTTCAGAGAATGGATCAGACGCCAGTGGAGGAAAGGCAGTGCCCAGCTCAAGGACATTTATCGATGGTTAGCTTATGGACGGATTCTGTGTTTCTCTTCTACATCTCGGTGGTCATCTTGGTGTCCTTCTGAACTGGGTCCATCCCAGATTCTGGATGGTGCCTTAGTGCTCAGTAGTAAGGGATCCCTTGTTGGATGCTTGCTCATCCATATGCGACCTGAAGATTTTGATGGTTTGGTGGCGGAAGATGATCCATGTCTCTTCTTGAAGTTAATGGATGCTTCAGTTCTATGTTCAACTTTCATACCTCCAGGATGGCACATCTTGAAGATGTTTTTATTGTTAGTGTTGTGCTGGTTGTACTGGTTGATGCCCATAGTAATTGTTTGGGGTCATTGACTTGTGTAGCTGACGTAGACTTCTTTTCCTCTTCCTTTCTGGAGGTCTTTTTCTAAGACCTCGTTGTTTATTGTTTAGGATGTTTCATCCCTGCTGGTTAAGGGGCGCATTTCTTTGTACCCAAAGTTTTGGTAATATTATAGCAACAGGATTTTTGACCGACCAAAAAAAAATATTGAATAAGATCACTTCCACACTCTACACACTCTGATGACAAAGATAAATCAGATATATCTCCATATTGGGTTAGTTTGTTCTTTTTTTATCCAGTTTTTGAGTTATTTATTTCTTATTGTATATGCCAGTGTGATGGATCTTATTGGGCCACTCAGGGACGGGCATTTCAATCCTTTTTCTACTGTCTAGGCAGTAGGATTGGGATTGGGGTAAGAACTTGCACTTTGTTTTGACCATTTTGGACCTCAATAAAAAATCTAGTTTTTGTCTTTTCTACAATTTTCATGGTCTAGAGGTTGAAGATGACATGAACGTTCTCCATTTGTGATCAAATTGATTTCTTTATTTCATTAATGTTCTCAGTCATTTGTTGTCCGATTGAGAGATTCTTGATGTTGTGGAAAGCTCTTGATATTGTTTTCATTGTTGTGTAGATGGTTGCTTGTGACTGGAATGAGGTGGATCCCCTTGTAGATGAGAAAGATGATGGTAGTGTTGCGGTGGTTGAGGCATAGCCAAGGTATGCATACTTTCCTTTCTGAGTTGTATCTTCTCTATCAATATTCTGACAAAGTTCTTCCTTGTCATGGTTGTATAAGAAGGATCAAAGGGAAACTGCTCATTGTTGAGAGACTCATCCATCATCTGAATGTTTCTTTGATGAATCTACATCACTGAGGCCTTTGAGCGGGCATTTAGGTACAACTAGTAAACTTTGCTCTGTGTTATTTGCAATTTTTTTGACGAGTTTGAATCATGATTTTTCTTCATGTAGTGATTTTTTTACTAATTCACTTTATTCCTTTAGGGTATTGGATTGTCAATTATATATTAGAGAACACGTTGGAATGAGCTAGGGTATCTATATGAGATCCTGGTGGTTAAGGAGGTGGAGTTGTTGGAGAGGACTAGCTTTGGTAGCATTAGGCGGTATGAATCGTGGATAGGCCCTATCTGCTTCCCATGATTGAGCACTTTTGTCTAGAGACCAATACTTTTCATTTTGCTTTCAGTGAGATGACCATCACCCTGCGTGAGTTTGTTGATATTACTGGTTCATGGTTTGGTAGGACTCCCATGAGTTCTCTACTAGACCGACAGGAGTGGGACCGCTACCACCTGGCTAGGATTCTAGGAGTGAATTATGGGGATAATGAGATGGTATCTAGGTCTGTAGTTAGGTTTACTTGGCTGAGTTCCACCTTCTTTTATGAGGGAAAATGGTAAGGTGACAGTGATTCATTCTATGCAACCTTGCAGGTCCAAGTGTTCATGTTTGTCCTGGTCATTGGTTGTTTGTTTAGCAATAGCTCGGGGAATAGAGGAGGTGTTTGTTAATTCTCCTTTCTTCTATATTTAGATATGATCCCTTCCTTTGAGTGGGGTGGTGGTGTGTACGCCTATCTACTAATACATTTGTGGAGATGTCTTGTGGGTGACTTTAAAGGAAAGACGATTCAAGCTATGATAATTTTTGGAGGTTTCATAGTCTTCATTGCAATTAGTGTTCACCTATTTTTTCTTGTATTTGAAGTAGTTGTAGTAGATGATTTTCATGGGTGCTTCTTCTTGCAGATGTGGAGCTATGAGCACTTCTGTCTACATAGACCTATCGCTTTGAGTGGTCTAAATGGATATATGTATGCCTCCCTCCCACTTGTTTCCATTGGGCTAGTTCTGTCAGTAGGGTGCAGTATGTGCGGTGGATAGGTGAACTGGAGATGATGAACATTGTTGAGGTATTCATAGTACTTTGAACATGTATCATATTGTGTATCTGTACTTCAGCTAACTCTAATTCATTATTTTTAGTAGGTCCAATTCAGGATCTTCTCTAGGTGCCATCGTGGTGAGGCAGCCACACCATGTACAACTTTCTTTGAGGCTTTTTCTTTGGATGCTTTCCAAATCTAGTTCAATTTTCCTTCTAGGAGTGTTTTGTATATGGGAAAGTGTGCTACTTTATAGTGGTTTGGTCTCTGAAACATCCCTTTTGACCCTTTGCCCCCATTGGTTCCTTCTAGACTTGGGATTTGTAAGGCTTCTAGCGAGCTGGTGTATGGGAAAACAACACACAATGAGTACCTGAGGTGGTACTTTGTGCATGTTCAGTCTGTTCTCTTTTCTAGAGAAGCATATGTTCAACTCCAACATCCTTTAGTGGTGAATGTATGAGTCTGATATTGTATTTATTTGGTCACATTATCTTTGACATGCACTTTCTTGTAGGTTATTGATTATGATTCGGCTAAGGATCTGGATGATCAAGGGTATGTGTTTTGTTTCCCACCCCCTCTCAAGGAAATTTCATCACCTAAGGTAGTTCCTTTCATCAAGATCCACCTTCTCCACTGGTTGATGCTCTTGGTTTTAATGCTTCCCTAGGTTGCGATGAGGTTTTGATACTGGAGACTCATGTCACTTCTCGGGTGACTTTGGTTGGACCTCATCCTTCACAGTCATGGAAGAGGCTTCAAATGCAATAAGTAAACTCTTTGTCTCAAGTGTCCCTTCAGGCTATGGGTGCAACCTACACTTTAACGACCTCACATTTCAATGTCCCCAAATTAATAAAGGACCTTAAATCGAGATCAATTAACTAAATTCCCAAGATCTAGATTTATCAAATAAAAAATAATAGCAAACCATTTCCATTATTTTAAAAATTTTGTTTACAAGATGTATAATGATACCCCTCTAAGGAGTTACATAAAATTCCAATATAAGAATGATTACATATGAGATGAAGGATCTAACTAATCCTTGCTAGATTTAATATCTTAAATTAATTTTATCTAATTCACCATTTCCTCATATCTTCATATATTGAAGTTACTAAAACACCAACAATCAAAACACTGTCAATATATATCTATACTGGGTACGTGGTGCAAAGAAAATATGTGCATGTAGGTGTAACATCATAATTGGCATAGCCAAAGTTATTAACAATCTTTGAACTTGCATTTTTTTGTTTAAATTTTCAATCCATTGTTGCTTAATATTTGTGGTACACCCTCTCGTTGGGGTAATATTTTTGGCATACCCTCTCACTGGGGTTAATCTCTATAGCATAACCTCTCACTGGGGGTAATCTTTATGGCATACTCTCTCATCGGGGATAATATTTATGACTTGCCCTCTCGCAAGGGATAAATTCTATGTCATGCCCTCTCTCTTGGGGTAATCTATATAATTACTTTCTTTCCAAACATCCAACCCTCCAAAGATAGCCTCTTGGGTTTGAGAAAGTTATGTTCATATAAGGTGATTCACGTAGAGCCTTATAGTTTGTAGGAAGTAAATAAACAACCAAGCAGGTTAATGGCAACACATTCATGAATCTTATAAAAACATCAGAAGTTGATAAGAGAACTTATTCATAGGTAACCACATACCTTTATTTGCATGCAGAAACCATGCAACATGTACTTCAAGCATATATCAAAATATCCCATCATTGAATATAATCAACAAAAATTATCTGCATGTATGAATATCCTAAAGTGTCAATAGTCATATTGAAGAGATATTAAATTGAACATATGTCCTAAACTAGGCTTTAGGGTTGTCTCACATTTGGATAAGGAATAAGGGTACCAAACCCTAATTCCATTGCATCATGATTCATTATAGTTGTAAACCTTAGTTAGACATTAGATGAAACCCTCATTATCAAGTGATGTGAGGATTTTGAGCCGCTTTTATAGACTAGTTTTACATGTGTTTTATGTGTTTATTAGTCACATTTGTGGTTAGTATCGCATGATTCACTCGCTTTAGTCTATAATCTCATTTTGCATCAAATCTACTATATTTCATCTTTTTGGTTATAAATGATCATATTGATGTGTTTTAGCAAGGCTGATTTGAATTTATCTTGAATTTTTAGGAAAAATGAATACACTTACTACTTGCTTGATGCATTTTTCTACAAGTTTGATGAAACACCCCATAAACCATGTTTGTGAGTCCCTATTCTAGTGTGACAATGGATTTCTCTATCTTTTCCTATTCTATATGTTATATTGCTTCCATGAGTGAGTAGTCATCTCCTAGGGTATATATATATATATATATATATATATATATATATCCACTCCTTTGTTATGTAAACATGCCAATTAAAACTCCACCAAACTCCCTCCACACCTTTATTTACCCGCAACCTCCTTTTTGCACTCACCATCCTATACACAGCCAGTACCTTTCTTTGATCACCCTAAACCTAGTGTGTCATCCCTCAACTCCAACATGTCTATCCCCACCAAAACTCTGGGGTTAAGTTCCCTATTGATATCCCAGTCAATTCAATGTAGTTATTTAAGGTCTTTACTAGGCGTAGTTTTCTTGTCATTATCTAAAATAACATTGACAACCACACTTTCAACATTCTTGATGTCACTTGAGCAGTTGTGCATCTTATTCATGGACATATTGTCCTCAAACCTAAAATTATTTCACCTTCCCAACTCAATTACTATGTCCCTGAAGGTACCAACTCAATCACATCTTTAAACAAGTCATCACCATTACTCGTGAGGAAATTTTATCCAAGCTTTAGTCACCAAATGGACGCCTGAACAAGGTGCATCTTATGCAAATGTAAGAGGATCGGGATGGGTTTCCATCTCTGATTTTGCACCACATTTATGGGAGATCAAAATCTTCTGAGCCACAGTGCATGCCATAGGAGACACACTCCAATTTGTTATCCTGACAACCCTCCTATCTACCAACTACATCAATTCCTTTTGCATGTTCTCTATCATATAGGATATTAAACTGCCATCCACCCTTAAAATTAGATTTGAAGACATATTTTGAACCATAAAAATGGTAGTAGAGAACCCAAACAACATATCTAGAAGTGACAACTCTAGGCTACAAGAAGGAGATCAATGACTTCCAATTCACCTCTGACAAACATCAAAGAATTTACCATCTTTATCGACTTATCTAACCACCCTTTGTCATGGTTTTATCCTTCCAACAGTAAGAAACTATCTATAACGGATATCCCAAAGAGACAAAGAAAGAAAAATGGTACGGGAAAGAAATGATAATCAACCCAAAATTTTCTATCATCAAAACCAAACATTCCAAAAATTCTCAAACCCCTCGTTGTCCCTCCCTCAACCACAAACTCTAATACTCCAAATTTATCAACACTTGAAACCCATTCCCATTTAAAAAAAACACCATTAAGCACACTTCACTTTGCCTAAACCAAGAATTTGTTGGTCGTATGAACTAGAAATCATTGAAGAGCTCAAATCTTCACAAATCCATGCTTCAAAGAAATGACATGTTTGTGGTCCAATCCTTTCACTCACTCATCACCTCCCCAGGGGATTATAAAAGGAAAAATTGTTTCGCAATTAATGACATTGGTATGGATTCGTCACTTTCCTTGTTATCATTATAAGAAACATATGGCTATTTATCACTGGACAACATCCACAGATTTCACAAATGCATAGTATGAATAATATTAGAGACCTTTCATCATGGACAAACATCCAAACATTAACTAACTTTTCATCCAAATTAGATATACAATTTGAATCCTTGTTAATATCCAACATTTCTCTATTAGGGATCGAACACTTCATGGAGTGTAACAATACTAGAAATTTCAATATATCCACAGAATAGTTACAGTCATTTTATAAAATCAGACCTAGTTATATAGCCTCATATAAGTTAGAAGAACTTCTATACAAAACACCAGATTCTAGAGTAATCTGACTCCTCTAATGATCATTACATTGTGGAATGTGTGTGGTGCTTCCAATGCTAAAAAAGGAGAGCTACCAGAAGATCCATTTACACTAATAAAATTATCATTATCACCTTTTACTAAAATAAAACATTCCTCCCTCCATTTCTTCTTAAGACTGTTTGAGGAAACACATCAAAAAATGGTTACAAATACCACCATGTGGTTTCAAATGAGAAGTGATCATAAGCATCAACAACAAAAAATTCAAGATCATCCACGATAACATGTGAGAATATAGTCACCACCATCACCATCCAAAAAGATCATGACCAATGTACTTGGTCTTTCACGGGTATTTATGGGGAACCTAGTCAAGATAAATAAAACTTCCTTGATGAAATCCATGACTTAGAAAACTTATAGACATTTGCCTCCTGGTTAACTGATGGGACTTCAACTTCACCAAAATCAATAGTGAGTGCTTAAACACTCGAACAATACAGAATCAACATCACCCTAGCTTTGTGCATGCTTCAACCACTTCATCTTTGTTTTCCATCTTTTTTACCTTTCAGATTAAAATTCAAACTTCACTTGGAACTGAGGTCCCACTTGGTCTAAACTTGATGGTTTTCTTTGTTCCCAACCATGGGAAGATTTTTCCCCTCTTGCCCTTTCATAATTTTCTTCAATATAAACTTGAATCACTTCCATATCCTCCTTAATACCAGATATGAGACGTGGGGAAAAACATTTTGTTCTGAATGATTTTGGATCAAAGATTCTGAATTCAAATCATTAATTCTCCAAGACAAGCTCTTACCACTCAAACAACTTGAACCCGGATTGAACATCCACATAAAAATAAAAAATATCAAACAATCTCTTAGAGGATGGAATACTGCCACTTTTGGAAATATACATCGAGAACATAGAGACAAAGAACTTGTAGTCCTATGATTAGACAATGATCCTCTTAAGGACCAGGCACACATCCTAGCATTTAAAATAGAGATAGAACACCTTTTACATCAAAATGAGATCATGTGGAAAAAAAGGCCCAAAATCAAGTGGATGAAAAAGGGAGATAAAAACACCAATCCTTCCATAGATGTTGTAATGATAAATTAGGAAAAATCCATTCACTGTCTCAACATCTATGGTCAAATTACCATTAGTAGACAGATTACCACATCACACATATTTGATTACTTCTAGAAACTTTTCAAAAACAGTCACAGCATATTTTCTCACTCTCACATCCAATAGAGTTCCCAATGTCCGACCAATATCTAAGATTTGGACAAACTCATCAACATCTTCAGGGACTCAGAAAATCTATCTAGTTGTTGACCAATTAGGTGTGGACAAATCTTTAGGGCCTGATGGTCTCAATCTAGAGTTCTATAAACACACGTCAGAACTTTTATGCGAATATTTTTATAACCCAATTTAGCACATACATATTCCCCCCAAATTTATTTCCTCAATCAAACTCATATTGCAATTGTTGGCTAAATTGACATTATGATAAATACCTTTGTATTGATGATGAAAAACATTTCATTCTTGTTGATCTAACGTGCTACTTGAGTGTTGCAGGAATGAGGTGGATGACAAAGCACTAGGGAATCGATATGCTTGAATGCTTGTAAATTTCATGAAATGTGATCAATTGTAAACTTGTACAAATATATAATGTACAAGTACTTAGACTTCATGTAAATCAAGCGTTAGATCTTCCCTAGACAATCACTACACTGAGATAGATCATCCCCTTCATTAGTGTCACATATGCACACTCATACATACACTTAGCACTTTATTTGAAACATTGAAATAGGGTCAATCTCGGTCGACAAACTCCTCGACTGAGACACTCTCGGTCGACAAACTTCTCGACCGAGAAAGACCCAAGTAGCCGTTAGACACAGCTGACAAGGTAGTTGGCAGTTGGAGATGAATGTTGCAAACACTTGATCCAGAGAACCTGTCGGTCGACAAAACCTCGACCGAGTAGGTGTCTCGGTCGACAATTCCTCGACCGAGATGGACTCTGACAGCAACTGCATAATTAATTAACTAGTCATTGCTAAAGCAACTAAAGTATACCTAACGGATAGTTAAGCACTTAGAACCCCCTAGAAAGTGTCTAGAACGTCCTTAAGCACTTGTAGGTCATTCCTATAAATAGGACATGCCTTAGGACACCTAAACTTACTAATCTTCACTTGTGATACATTTGAGCTTACACTTGCAATTGTGAATCTGTTTTGAGAAATTGAGCAACACTTGCATTGGCTATTCTTCTCCTTGCTCTAATTTTGTGTCCTATAGGCTAGTATCTCCTATCCACAGCAATCACACTTCCATATACATTGGTTAGGAGATCTACACGCTTGATATAGGCAAATCAAGCCTTGTGCTTCAAAGGTTAAGTGTAATTTCCATTTTCCTTCTTGTTCCTTTTATCCTTTGTATTCTCCTTGCTACTCCTGGGGTTGGAGGCTGCGGATTGGAGAAGGTTCTTCTCGGTGGAGAAGGTGGACTTCGAACTACTTCAAGAAGGATATTGCAACGGGAAGCTACTTCAAGAGGAAGGCTACTTCAAGGGGGAGCTTGAAGTTACTTCAAGAAGGCTGCTTCAAAGTTGGTGCAATTACTTCTAGGTGAAGGTTGTTCGAAGGGTTTGGTGAAAGAATTATAATTTTATGTAAAGTCCTTGCGAGGTAATAAAATTTAATTCTTTCAAAATCCCGGTTGGGTAAGCAATCGGGTAGTGGACTGACTTCCTTAGTATTTGCTAAGGTTGGAACCACTCTAAATCCTTGTACCCTTGTCCAATATTCTTGTGGTTGGTTGTTTGAGTTAAATAATAATTGAATTATATTTAAAAACCCTATTCACCCCCCCTCTAGTGGTTTTTCAATTGGTATCAGAGAAGGCTTCAAGTAACTCTAACCAAGTCTTAAAGAATGGGTTACGGGTTACTCAACAACCTCAACCTTGAAGGGACACTTGTGGCTAGACCTCCGGCATTCGATGGAACTAACTACACCTACTGGAAAAGAAGAATGCAATTTTATTTCCAAGGGATTAGTTGGGATCTATGGAGGATGGTGTCAACCCCCTATGAGCTTCCTCAAGTGGAATATGCAGCTTGGGACACCAATATGGTAAAGTCGGCTCAAATGAATGCAAAGGCTGTAAGTATTCTCTATTGTTCAATTTCAGTAGGAGAATTTAATAGGATATCAAATTGTGAAACAACCTATGAAATTTGGCATAGACTTTCTATAACTTATGAAGGGATTGTTCAAGTTAAGAATTCCAAAATTAGTATGCTTAAACAACAGTTTGAACATTTTCATATGGATCCGAATGAATCTATTAGTGAAATGTATGCAAAATTCTCTTCTGTTGTAAATGGTTTGAATTCTTTAGGAAAAGTTGTTCTTGAGGAAGATCAGGTGTCAAAGATCCTTAGATCACTTCCTCCCAAATACAAGCCCAAGGTGACAGCCATTGAAGAAGCAAATGACCTCACCCGACTAAAGATGGAACAACTCATTGGCAACCTAGAAGCTCATGAGGCAACTTTAGAAGAGGAAGAAAGAAGAGAACGTGAACTTCAACAAGGGAAAAAGAAGGACATTGCATTCAAAGCATCAACCAAGGACAATCATGACACAAGTGAAGATGATAGTGAAGAAGAAACTCTCATTGTCAATGGTAAGCAATATAAAGGTTTTAAAACTAATAAAAATTCTAGTGGTTCTTCTTCCAGGTGCTTTGAATGTGGCAAGAAGGGACACATGAAAGGTGATTGTCCAAAACTCAAGAAAGGGAAGAAATCATCTCACAAAAAGAAGGAAAGAGCATATAAAGCTGCATGGGATGATTCAAGTGATGATAGTGATGATGGAAAAGAAGTAGAATGCCTCATTACTACAACAAATGAAGAAGAAGATGAAGAGGTAAGTCTTTTTGATCTACCAAAAGAAGATCTAATTGCTAGTCTTCAAGATATTCATGAGAAATATATTGAGTGCAAGAAGAAACTTAAGAAATCAAATAAAGTAAATGATGATTTAAACGTTAAACTTCTTGCTCTTGCATCTGAAAATGAAGATCTCAAAAGGGCAAATGAAGATTATGATATTAAGTTAAAATCTGTAGAAGCTAATTGCAATCTTCTTTCCTTAGAAAAGTTAAACTTGCAAACTCAAGTGAATGATCTTCAGAGACAACCTATTTTATGTTCACACTTAGATTATGATGAGGTTGTAAAAGAAAGAAACTCTCTATTATCTAATTTAGATCAAGCAAAGAAAGATATAAACCAGAAGATGGATGATATTGCTAATCTACAAAGAAAAATAAATGAGTTAAGAGGAAATGACATCCTTGAGAATATTCTGAAAATTTCCTCTAATTATAATGGAAGAAGAGGATTAGGATATGATTCAAAGAGAAATCAACCCAAAAGAGCTAAAGCATCCAAGACTAAGACTATGTTTGTACCTAAGAACACAATTCCTAGAAAGAGAAATGAAATTGACTCCATTAGTTGTCATTATTGCATGCGCCTTGGACATTATTCATTTTCATGCCCATATAAGAAAAAGAATGATGATCTAGCTTGGATTCCTAAAACTTAGAAGCTTAAATTTAACTAGTTGAGATTTGACCTAAACTGATTCTTGATATACAAATGTCATATCTCAACACAATCGAGCTCTAACTTGCATAATTTTGTTTTACTTGGAAGCAATTAACAGTTCTGAAAACAGTACAGAAACCTTGTCGGTCGAGAAACTGTCGAATGAGAGAACAGTCGGTCGAGAAATCGTCGACCGAGCAGGTTACTAATTTCCAGTCTGCAATAAATCTGCTGAATATTTTTTCAATTGATCAAATTGTTATTAATAACTATTTTTTTAAACAAAGAATAAATTCTAGAAACCATCCTTGAAAACTTATATGAGATTATTTTGGTTTATTCTCTAAATGGTTTAGGTTAAAACTGAAAATTATGAACCATGTTGATTTAAGTCAAGGAAAAATTAATGCTTTCATGGTCTATTCTAAGTATTCTTTGATCTATCTACATAAAAACCATGTGTTGAATTTCATGCTTCTACTTTTCTATCATTACATCATGGATATGCTTTCATTTTTTTCATCTTTCTACATATAAAAATGATGCTATGTTGCATAAAAATAAAACTCTATGACACAAATAGATAATGCTCATTATGTGCATGGATTACATCATCCCATGTAATACATGAATGATTCTTGATGATACATAGGCAAGCAAAATGATTTGTTATGTTGCTTAAAACAAGAACTTCAATATGTGTTTTTCTAAAGCAATCAAGAACAAAATGTCATTGATACAAACCTCTCAATTGGAACTTGAGATATCAATCTTGCTCTCAAGGATACATATTTTTTAAGAATCTTATGATCAATGTGAAAATTAGGGTACAAGAATAAATAGGACTCAATGTTTATGCACCCATAGAAGAACTTAGAAGACATCATTCAAATGAATACAAAGTAGGGCTTAGGAATTAAAAACGTCTTCATAGGAATTACTTAATATGTCTCAAATTGATATTTATTTATTCAAGCTACCTGCAGAAATTATATTTTACATGTGCAATCTGCAGATTTTGCCTCTTGGTTGAAATTAAATTTGACCAAGGGGTGCTATGGTCGTAGTCAAGGCAGACCTAAAACAAGCTTGACATTATGCTTATTTGTATATCATCTTAATACACTAAATCTGAGTATCCTGATCTAAAATAAGTTTTAATGCATAACTCTCATAAAAAGACAACTCATTATGATCAAATGATTGTGCTCTCAAAATCCTTAAACTATCTTGGACTATAAGATTAAGGGGGAGCTACACAAATCATCCTAACTAAGTAGGTTAAAAAACTTGGTAAAACATCATTTGAAGCTCGTTATGATCTTAGTACTTTTACTCTTAGACATGAAAAAATATACAAATTTTGTTCTTAATGGAATTCTCTAAACAAATCAGGGCTTAACATCCCATGTTTTTGGTTAGAGATATTTTTCATGTACTCTAAGCTTAAATGGATCTCATTTCATTTTTAGGGCTTAACATCCCGTGTAAAATGGATGAGAACTCAAAAAACATATGCAATGAATCTAAAAGCATTTCAAGGCTTAATATCCTTTGCAAATGATTGAGAAACAAATTGTGGCTAAATTAGACAAAAATGATATTAAATCCCTATTCTTAATAGAATATCTATCTAAAGGGGGGCATAGTATAAAATTAAGAAAAAAAAATGAAAGTCACACAAAATGATTTTCTTTGGATATCTTTTTGAAATGACAAAGGGGGAGAAAGAATATAAAATAAAAAACATAAAATATGAGTTTCATAAATATCACAGCCAGCACTCATTTGCAAAACAAGAATGACTACAAAAGGTAATATTCAGGTATGAAACTCACATGCTTCCTTATTTTATATTTAGGAAATGTTTGTCATCTTCAAAAAGGGGGAGATTGTTGGCTAAATTGACATTATGATAAATCCCTTTGTTTCGATGATGACAAACATTTCATTCTTGTTGATCTAACGTGCTACTTGAGTGTTGTAGGAATGAGGTGGATGACAAAGAACTAGGGAATCGATATGCTTGAATGCTTGTAAATTTCATGAAATATAATCAATTGTAAAGTTGTACAAATATAAAATGTACAAGTACTTAGACTTCATGTAAATCAAGCGTTAGATCTTCCCTAGCCAATCACTACACTTAGATAGATCATCCCCTTCATTAGTGTCACATATGCACACTCATACATACACTTAGCACTTTATTTGAAACATTGAAACAGGGTCAATCTCGATCGACAAACTCCTCGACCGAGACACTCTCGGTCGACAAACTTCTAAACCGAGAAAGACCCAAGTAGCCGTTAGACACAGCTGACAAGGTAGTTGGCAGTTGGAGATGAACGTTGCAAACACTTGATCCAGAGAACCTGTCGGTCGACAAAACCTCGACCGAGTAGGTGTCTCGGTCGACAATTCCTCGACCGAGATGGACTCTGACAGCAACTACAGAATTAATTAACTAGTCGTTGCTAAAGCAACTAAAGTATACCTAACGGCTAGTTAAGCACTTAGAACCCCCTATAAAGTGTTTAGAACGTCCTTAAGCACTTGTAGGTCATTCCTATAAATAGGACATGCCTTAGGACACCTAAACTTACTAATCTTCACTTGTGATACATTTGAGCTTACACTTGCAATTGTGAATCTGTTTTGAGAAATTGAGCAACACTTGCATTGGCTATTCTTCTCCTTGCTCTAATTTCGTGTCCTATAGGCTAGTATCTCCTATCCACAGAAATCACACTTCCATATACATTGGTTAGGAGATCTACACGCTTGATATAGGCAAATCAAGCCTTGTGCTTCAAAGGTTAAGTGTAATTTCCATTTTCCTTCTTGTTCCTTTTATCCTTTGTATTCTCCTTGCTACTCCTAGGGTTGGAGGCTGCGGATTGGAGAAGATTCTTCTCGGTGGAGAAGGTGGACTTCGAACTACTTCAAGAAGGCTATTGCAACGGGAAGCTACTTCAAGAGGAAGGCTACTTCAAGGGGGAGCTTGAAGTTACTTCAAGAAGGCTGCTTCAAAGTTGGTGCAATTACTTCTAGGTGAAGGTTGTTCGAAGGGTTTGGTGAAAGACCTTGCGAGGTAATAAAATTTAATTCTTTCAAAATCCTGGTTGGGTAAGCAACCGGGTAGTGGACTGACTTCCTTAGTATTTGCTAAGGTTGGAACCACTCTAAATCCTTGTCCCCTTGTCCAATATTCTTGTGGTTGGTTTCTTGAGTTAAATAATAATTGAATTATATTTTAAAACCCTATTCACCCCCCTCTAGTGGTTTTTCAGCAATCATCAAGAAAGTTGATCTCCCCTACATGGTAAACCATGCTAGACCTATCATCATCAATACATCATATAAAATTATCACATAAACCCTCGACACTAGAATGAAAGGGCACTTGAATGATATCATGAGATAGCAACAACGTGCCTTTCTTAAACACAGAAACATCCCAGACACATATATTATAGTCAGAAAAACCATTCACATATGTCATATCAGGAAAATCCCACTGACAGATATCAAACTTGATTTCCAGAAAGCTTTTGATAAGGTCAATTGGAACTATATCTAGAACTATAGGAAAGGCTATGTCTTCCCAAATAGATGGATATACTAGACTAGATCTTGTTTCAACACATGCCAATTCTCAACCATCATCAATAGAACAACATTCATATATTTTAGAAGAACCAGTGGTGATCAATGGTGATCCTCAATCACCATATTGATTCATCCTCATCAAAAATAGCCTTACAAGGATGATCAAATTAGGGGTACACCATGGAATCATTTTGACCCTTAGTGAATGTCAGGAAAACATAGTTCACTATGCAAACGACACAATCATTTTCACAGATCTACGAGATAGCAATGTCAATAACATTGTATGCATCATGGGTCTTCTCTCATATATCTTGAGTCTCAAAATCAATCTCCAAAAATATATAATTATTGGTACACATATCAAAACTGAACACTTAAATCATTACCAATCGTTACTTAAACGTATGATAGAAACTTTCCCCTTCACCTACATGGGCCTTCCAGTCTCACCATACACCATGCCAAAAACCACCAGGATCCTATAATAACCGGTCTCGACAATAACTTTTTTTATGTAAGACACATTTTCTCAATGTAGAAGGTAGACTCACTCTCCTTAATAGCTCACTCACCTCTCTCACCACTTACTTTACTTGTCTTATCTACCTCCCCTCAAACATTCTAAAATCCACTGGTTGCATCAGGAGAGATTTTTTTAAAACATATAAGCCAAAAGATCCCCATGGCACAATGGTACAATATTTGTGATCCCAAAATTTATGGAGGATGGGGCATCATCAATATAAAAATCCATGCATTATGTCTGATACACAAAATCAAAAAGACACTCTACTCAGACTAAGAATGCATTTGGAAAGAACTAGTGACAAACAAATTGTTGGTTTATTGAATATGCCACACTCAAATTTCAATGATGCAAATATTTCTCAAATTGTGTCACTAATATGTGTATTATGTGTATCAGGTGATCAAGGAACTAAGTCAAGACCCAACTACAAATACCATGCAATTTTATATGTTTGGATTCTTGGAGGTAAAGTTGTACCATGAATATGATTCTACAAGTGTGCTTTACACAACTTGATAGATATGATGCAAGGACAAAAAATGATTTTTCAAAACCTACCCAAAACCCTATACTACACTCATATAAATCCTTTAGTTTTTTTAGGTTTTAGTAGAAAAGTCATTAGATAGGCTTAGGCTTAGGCTATCTTCTATAGTTCAACTTGCCATCAAGCTAGCCTAAGCCTTAGCTCAATTCTAGTGTCCTCTTCACCTAATATCAATTTGCCTAAACCTTGTGAAGTGGATTATCATCACTTGTCCATTAGTGATAAATTGTATATCTTATGAAGAGCATTATATATCTTTTTTCTCTTTTTGTTCCCATGCTTAATATTGTTGTTGCTTCTCACTACTTCAAGGTAGAAGATTGTGGTGAAGCTCTCTTGGTGCTACTTCTCAGTTGAAGGTTGCGACCAAAGTGGTGGAGGTTGATTATGATCATCTTCAAGTAGGTGACCTTTAGGCAGTCCGTCAAAGAAGGTGATAGTTGTTGCTTCTCACTACTTCAAGGTAAAAGGTTATGGTGAAGCTCTGTTGGTGCCACTTTTCAGTTGAAGGTTGTGACCAAGGTGGTGGAGTTTGTTTGCAATCATCTCCAAGTGGGTGACCTTCCGGTGACTTGTTAAAGAAAGTGATAGTTCTCCTTGAAATGAAAAGGAGGGTTTTGTCTTGCACCTAAAAAGGCACCAGTAAATTTTATGTATTGTGTATCGGTATAGAAAAGGAATAAAATGCATGGTTTAGAAATTCTAGTTGAAAACAACTAGGTACTGGATTGACATCATTTGATGGAAACACTCTTGATCTTGTCTCTTGTAGTATGCATGTTCCTCTTTCTTTTCTGAGAAAAGTTATATACTTTTGGTTAAAATTATTGTTTTAAGCTCTATCACCCCCCTCTAGATCATTCAATTGGTATCAGAGTAGGTCCCCAATGATCTCTAACAAGTCTTGAAGAATAGGGGAGAGTGTTCTTGGTCACCTCAACATTGAGGGATCACATGTGAGTGCCATTGGTGTTCAACGAATTCAACTACATGTGTTGGAAGAGGAGGATGTAATTTTACTTTCAAGAGATTAGCTTCAAATTGTGGAAGATGGTTTCTTGACCGTATACACTTCCAACCAAGGAGTTAGAACAATAGGATCTCGAAACTAGTAAAGAAAGAAACACTCAATTCTTAGGACATAAGCATTCTTTATTGTGCTTTATCCTCTAGTTAATTTAATCGCATATCTATTTGTGGATCAGCTTCTTAGATTTGGCATAAATAACTCATGAGGGTACTATCCAAGTAAAGAATACTAAGATTAACATGTTAAAACAAAAGTTTGAGCTATTTAGTATGCAGTCTAACAAATCTATTACAGAGATGTATGATAGATTTTCTGACATTACCAATAGCATAAGTGCTTTGGGAAAATGCATAAGCAAAGAAGAACAAGTCTCAAAAATACTTAGGTCATTACCACCTAACTACAAAGCAAAGGTCACTACAGTCAAAGAGGCAAATGATCTTACAATGATGAATATGGAACAACTCATAGGGAACCTAGAAACGCATGATGTCACTCTTTGGGAAGAAGAAAGAGTGGAAGTCGAAAAAAAAATGGGAATAAGGAAGGATCTTTCTTTCAAATTCGCCACCAAAGCGTCATCAAAGAACATCACTCGAGAAAGCAGTGACACAAGTAGTGATGATGAAATTTCCTTGAGGGTAAATGGTAAGAAATATAAGAGATTTCATTCTAACAAAATTCCTAGTGATCCTTTCTCTTCTTTTGGGTGTTTTGAATGTGGAAAGAAAGGCCACTTGGTTTTTGAATATCCAAAGCTCAAGAAAGGTAAGAAGTTCTCATTCAAGAAAAAAAGATAAAGGAGACAAATCCTACAAAGCCACATGGGATCAATCAAGTGATGATAGTGAAAGCAGTGAAGAGGAGGAGGTAAAATGTCTAACGGCAAATGGGGATGAACAAAAAACAAATGTGGTAGATATTTTTGAATTATGTAAAGAAGAATTAGTTAGTAGCCTTGAAGAAATCCATACCAAGAAATTGCTGATTGCAAAAAGCAAAATAATAATCTTGCCAAAACCATTTATGAACTTCATGTTAATCTAAATAATCTTAGTTTTGAAAATGATACTTTAAAATCTTCAAATAGTGCATTAAGAATCGTTTGAAAGTTATAAGGATAAAATATATGTTCTTGGAAACAACAATAGTCTTGTCTCTCAAGAACAGATTGATATGCTTTCTAAACTTAAAGATTATCAAACACAACCTATTGTGTGCACTCATTCAGATAATGATGTTTTTGTAAAAAAAAGAAATACTTTGCTTTTTTATCTTGCTCAATTAAACTTGGATATAACCAAAAAGCTTGCTAAAAATAATGAGTTACAAAAACAAACTTCTACATTAATGTAAGGAAATAAAAGTCTTGATAATATCTTAGATAATGCTTCGAAACAAGTAGAAAGAAGAGGTCCTATGATATGTTTCAAAGAACAAATCTTCACATATGAATAAAACCAAAAATACATATGTTCCCAAGACCAGAACTATATATGTGCCTAAAAATAAAGTTGTATATTATCAAAATGTTGAAGAGAGAAATCAAATATATTTTATTTCATTTCATTGTGTCAACATCTTGAATTTTATTCCTTTCCATGTGATTATCATAAGAATGGAGCCATTGACATGGTTTGGGATCCAAAATCCCCAACTTAGAATAAAAAGGGGAACATGTTGAGACATGTTCTTAATCTTGGTAAATGTATTTGTGTCTTATCTCAACCTAATTTGATATACATGTGCATATGTTTTACTTATCTAAATGAAGATTCATTTTCATATCTTGCTTAAAATTGTTTACTAGAAATTTTGTATTCTCTGGAACTTCCTCTCAGTCGAAAAAAACTTTGACTGAGGGGTCACGCGATCGACTAACAATTCAAGTGAAAATAATATTGTCAGGTCTTTAACTCCAACATTCTGTGATAATACTAGTGCCATCATTTTAGCCCATAATCCTATCTTACATTTAGTTTTGTTAAACATATTGAATTTATACATCATTTTCTTCATGATCACATTGCTAAAAATGGCATATTTTTCATCATGTTGACAGTGAAAATCAATTAGTTGGTATTTTCACAAACCCCTTTCTTTGGAACAATTTAGAGTAATTGGAGAAGAATTAAACAATGTTCCTCTTTGAAATGTGTATTTTGATTTTTTTTCTCATTTTGACTATTATGTCTAAACATAGACATCGTAGTTATGGGGGAGTATCCCACTAAGGGGGAGTCATTTTATCTTCAATTTCTACCTTTCTTAGATGACAAAGGGGGGGGGGGAATATTCAGCAAATCCTTTTGATCTTAATATGGTGATAAATAACATGTGCTATTACATTCATACTTGATCATCATCAACATCAACTAAGCCTCAGTCCCAACCATGTTGGAGTTGGCCCCATGTAATAGAAAGTGTGGTAAAGTTTTATGACTGGTTGTCAACCTACCACCAACCCTCCTCCTTTACCTAGTCTTGGGACCAACTACATTTACACAAAATGTATGAAAACATAGGCAAATTTATCAAATTCATGCTTATTATACTAAAATTAGTTTATGTTGCAATATATGACCATCTTAATCGACAAACACTTGGACCAAGCAGCTATTAGGTTGACAAAATCCTTGGATGATCACATGTCTCTTGATTTGTCTTTACACAGTACGTTTGTCAGTTGAGCAACAGTCCAACCGAGCTCTTCCTCAGTTTACATCATACTCAACCGAAACATTATTACTGATAGAACTTATTTGGATTTTTTTTAAACTTGATTTACGTATTCAAATTTATACTTGATTTCTTGATTTCCACATCTTACATGAATGCTTTATCATGGAGTTTGGGTTCTCAAATGGCTATTTTGTTAGTGAACCCTTTTCTTATGTTTAAGCATTTCTTTTTACTTGGAATGAGATTAAGGGGGAGTTTAAAGTCTTTTAAAACTTGTATATCTTTTCTTTCTCATAATTGGTTCTCTATATCAATAAAGGATTAACATCCTTTGACATTTGGTTTAAAGATTACTTTACAACAGTTATTATGGTACTTAATGGCTTCTCTATACCTATATGTGCTTAAAATCCCTTATATTTGGCCTAGAGATTCTTTTGTTGATCTAAATTATGTGCTTAATGGATTCTCTAATCATTTCTCGGCTTAACATCCCTTGAATATGATTGAGAAATCAATTTTAGTTTTGTCTTTTGATTTTCGTGGAGAATCTCTATATCATGGAGGACTTAACATTTGCATTGATATTAAGATATTCTTTATAAATGGTATTTTTCATGGCATCTCTGTACCATGGTGGACTTAACATTCCTTGCCATTGGTTTAGAGTATCCTTTTAATAATTTGTACTTAATGGGATATCTTTCTTATCATGAAGGACTTAGAATTCCTCTCATTGGTAATTAGACAATATTTTAATATTGTTTCTTGATCATATATGGCTTTTTGTCTATGCCTTAGTGGGATTAATGTTTGTCTTTTCTTTTGGATTTTCCCATCAATTAGTATTCTTATCAATTAGCACATTGTGTACAAGATTTTCCCTCTCTAAAATGACTATCTTATTGAGGGAGAGTTTCTCCTTGATGGGGAGTACTAGTAAGTATTGACCCTTTTTGACTTCGACAAAAGGGGGAGAATAATCCCTGAGACAAAATGATTATCAACAAAGCAATTTAAAAGTATGTAGTTCTACAGTGGCTACTTTCAATTTATCTTATAGAAATATTTTTCATCATCTAAAAAGGGGAGATTGTTGGTTTTTTGGATATGCCACACGCAAATTTCGATGATGCAAATATTTCCCTAATTGGGTCAATAACATGTGTATTAAGTGTTTCAGGTAATCAAGGAACTAAGTCGGGATCAAACTACAAAGACCATGCAATTTTATATGTTTGGATGCGTGCAGGTCAAGTTGTACCATTAATATGATTGTACATGTGTGATTTTATATAACTTGATAGATATGATGTAAGGATAAGTAATGATTTTCTGAAAACCTACCCAAAACCCTATTCCATACTCATAAGAAACCTTTAGGGTTGTTAGGTTTTAGTAGAAAAGTCATTAGATAGGTTTCCCCATAATTTGCATATCCATTCACATAGTGTGTCTCGGTCTTTTTTCGCCTGAAATCTATTCGATCGGAGACTCGGTCGATCAGGAAATAGTTGTTGCATACACTTGAGATATTGGGTCATTTTGGGTCAAAGAAATTATTGACTAAGATTGTTGGTCGAAGAAAATATCGACAAACAAAGAGTCATTAGACCCATGTGGATCGAGAAAATCGAACAACACACAACCGTTAGAAGCACTTCGACTCTCAGAGAAGTGCTCGATCAAATAATTGATCAACCAAGATAGTCTGGGTTGAAATCTTTTTCAACTAAGAATGTTCTGGAATCTAAATATGTTAACGATCAAATTAGTCATCGCAACTCAACTAACGTGATCCTAATGGCTAGTTCACTACTAAGAACGCCCTGAACACTCCCCACAGTCACCCTAACCACTAATAAGTAACTCCTATATATAGGAGTGGTCTTAGGACACTTTGGACATGAAAATACACACAAAATTGAGCATTATACTACTTAAAATCGTACTCAAAGTACTTAGATTCTACACTCTAAGTTACCATCAAGATGGCCTAATCCTCGGTTCAATTCTAGTGAACTCTCAACCTAATATCACTTTGCCTAAACCTAGTGGAGTGGATTATCATCACTTGTTCATTAGTGATAAATTGTATATCTTGTAAAGAGAATACTTTCCTTCTTCTCTTCTTGTTCCCATGCTACGGATTGTTGTTGCTTCTCAATACATCAATGTAGAAGGTTGTGGTGGAGCGCACTTGGT
Source organism: Alisma plantago-aquatica (assembly GCA_963693085.1). NCBI lineage: Eukaryota > Viridiplantae > Streptophyta > Magnoliopsida > Alismatales > Alismataceae > Alisma > Alisma plantago-aquatica. Next base: position 422,102,683 of record OY856414.1, on the reverse strand, counting down.
GCTACTTCTCAGTTAAAGGTTGTAACCAAGGGTGGAGGTTGATCGTGATCATCTCCAAGTGGTGATGTTTTAGTGGCCCATCAAAGAAGATGATAGTTGTTGTTGCTTCTCACTGCTTCAAGGTAGAAGGTTGTGGTGAATCTCACTTGGTGCTACTTCTCAATTGAAGGTTGCGACCAAGGTGGTGGAGGCTGATTGTGATCATATCCAAGTGGGTGGCCTTCAGGCAGCCCATCAAAGAAGGTGATAGTTCTCCTTGAGATGAAAAGGAGGGATTGTCTTGCTCCTCAAAAGGCACAGATAATTTTATGTATCATATATCAGTTTAGAAAAGGAGTAGAATACATGGTTGAAAATTTTGACTGGAAACAACTAGGTAGTGGACTGACGTCATTTGATGAAACCACTCTAAATCTTCTCTTGTGGTTTGATTTTTCCTCTCTTCTTTTGTGAGAAAAGTTATTTGCTTTTGGTTAAATTATTATTTTAAGATCTATTCACCCCTGTAGATCTTTCAATTGGTATCAGAGCATGTCTTCAAGGAGATCTAACAAGGCTACATACAAATTTTGAGCCCATTTGGACGAATGTAAGCCACTCATCCAAGGGAAACAAAATCGACGCGTGAAACTAATTTGAAATATATAATTTTTGTGGTCTTTATAACATGACATATAAATGTCCAAATGTGCTCAAATTTTACGTATGAGCTATTGACAACATGTTTAAGAAGATCAACGGATTAGATTTTTGAAAGAAAAAAAAATATTACATCATAAAAACTACTTGAGTGTATTCTGCTCTGAATACACTCGAGTACAGAATACACTCGAGTGTATTCTAGCCTGACTCTGTGTGTGTGTGTGTGTGTGTGTATAATAAAATAATATCAATTGTCACTTTTCCTATGATGGTGAAATATGTTTTGCATTTGTACTATCGAAACGGCATAACTACTAGCCTATTGTGTGTTGCTAGAATTTCACTGCCAATTTTGAAGATTTCAATATCAAATGAAAATCATCAAATGAATATCACAAAACAAGTACCTGAAACCTTATTTGTATACCTTTTTGGCATGATAAACATCAATTTCTAGTGTATTACTAGTTAATACAACAAATGATTTCTTGAAAATAATTAATGATGACAAAAAAATCTATAATTACATCTAAATTTGGAACTAAGCATGATATTTCACAATGTTTTGGCATATATTTGCATCCACCAACATGGAATGGAAACAATTCAATTTGGTGTAAATGACACTTTGGGAAAATAAAATTGTGGGAAGTCATCCATTTGGTCTCCAGTGATAGAAGATCACAAGAAGACACGTTACTTGTTGGTATCAAAGAATTCCCGATAAGGACACATTCACTACAAAATAATATAACAATAGTGATTGAAAATGCCCATCATAATTGTAGAAAAACTCAAAGTTATATCTATTAAGGATGGGAAAATTTAGACATCGTATATTATCACTATTGGTTTTATCTTAAGTACAAATAATGGCAAAATTTTAAAAAAAATGGCAAAAGAAAATTTTATATCACTATTATGAACAATGAAAAATAATCATTAATGGATATAACTCAATTTAAAAAGTTTGTCATTATTGGTAATGTGGATGGCATAGTTCTACTATAAAACTAGTAACAACGTCTCTATTGGTACTTTCATCAAAGTTCATTGGGATAGAAAAATTTCCAGAGTAAATATTTATATTGTATAATATTTTTATATAGTTTTCAGATGCATACATCATATCTTATATAGCATTACGTGTGAACAATGATACAATGTAACCATTGAACAAATTCATTAAAAAAAAATCACAGTTTATTGTACTGAAACAAAATGTTGATTTACATAGTAGACGGCTCGTGGCCTTTACCACCTTAAATAAATTTACCAAATTACAATATAAAAACTTCATTTGCTGCTACACGGCTTCTCAAAATTGTATATGATGAATCACTTTTTAAAGTAATGCAATCAAGTAACATTGATAAAGTTGCATGTGTTGTAATATAGGAATATAACTTGAAGAAGTGCCTATGGATTCCAGTATTGTCTTTGTTGACTGCCAAACAGCAAACCCAACCAAGTAGTGCTGAATGATAAAACCAACATTAGTCACTATTCCATAATATTTGTTGAATGACGAATCCAACTCCAAGAAATATCTGCATAATCACAAGTAAAACAAAGTTTTCGGTAAATAGTAGCAAAGTCATAAAAAAAAAACTTCCTAATTTTAATTAACTGGTAACAAAATCGGGATGCCTTAAACCAAACCTGACGGCCCCAAATTAGGGAAAGAAGAAGAAACAAAGCCACAAGAAGTTCAAGTTCACCATCAAAGAAACAATACTGCTGCAGTTTTCATAAGAATTAGTACACATCAGAGTCTGCGAGGGCTATAGAACATTGAAACTTGATTAGTAACTAGCTGAATCAGCAACCGTAGCTGTTCTTCATATTAGAATACTCTATAAAGCACCATAAACCCAACTAGATCAAACCTCCAGCAGGGAAAGAAGCATAGAGTACATAGGTCTGTTTCACAACAAAAATAAGCGTAACAAACAACAGTGTGTATTAAGTGAAATATGTTGCAGCGACTTTTAGTACTATAGCAGGCTTAAATATTGAAGAAAAGTCACATCTCCTGGTCGAGCTACAAGTCTATAACAAAATTGAAAGCTCCATTCCTAAATCCGCCTAAGCGGCCACATAGACAGGTCAGTCTAGTTTCCAATTATATGTGTGTTGCCCAGTAAGAAATCAATAGCTACATGTATAGGTCATATGCAATCAGAAACTACATGTGAATGCTATTGAGGTGCAAGTGCAGCAATACACATGGCACATGTGGCCACATATGTTACAATCTGATCTGTGTTATTTATATAGTCACATTAGGAAATTTTGTCGAAAAAAAGACGGTAAGGCATTCTAGAGTAAGTGACATCACTAAGGATGAATATTAGCTAAACGAGACAAATGGAACACGATGAATTCGCAGATGCACGACTTATCTACTAGTTAATAGGTATTAGTGTTATTATATCAACATTTAGCTCAAAATGCCTGCAACATTCTGATAATGGTATAAAGACTTAACAAGACCTCTTCCTGTACCAGTTTTTAAGCTAATAGATCTTTTTTTTAAGATAACAGGCTTTTAGCCCGTGTTTGGGAACGGATGCGATCCGGATTACACTCTGTCGTCTAGCGCCAGATCGGCGTAACTCGGTCCGGTTTGGGCAAAAATGGTGTTTGGTTCGCAACCCCATTCAACCCCCGTTTTGGGATAACGGAATCCCATAATCCGGACTAACCCAGTCCCGGTAGAGGCGGGATTGCAAATCTCAGTACGGTTTAGCGCCCCCGACACCCCCTCGACCCCGACTCCCTCGCTCCCCTCCCTCTCACTCGCGCCCCTCCCTCTTCCTCTCGGCCCTCTCCCTCTCGCCCCTCTCCTTCGCTGCAGTCTCCCCTCTCCCTCTACCTGCTACCGGCTCACTGTTGGTCCGTGAGTTAAAGCGAGGTCTGCTACCTCGAGCAACTCGCGGATGGAGGGCAGCAGTCGTCGGGCAGAGCGTCCGACGCCTGGTGATTCAATGCGGCCATCTGCGACCGCCGGTCTACTAGGGCGGCTACATCCTGCAAAGGCAAGGTACCTCTGCCGTGTCCTTCTGACCATCGAATATCTGCACCGTCCACCTGACTCAAGTTGAGTAGTCATCGTCCCATCTTGTCGATGCACAGGACAAACCCTAGCAAGGGGGTGAAGTGTCTGTGTTCCTTCATATTCATCGCCTTGTGCATCGAGGTTCTTCACATCCACCTACGCATCTTGGAGGAAGCTGGTTGTCGTCCCTGGTATTTCGAAGGTGATTCAATGCGGGCATCTGCGACCGCCGGTCTACTGCGGCTACATCCTGGAAAGGCAAGGTACCCGTGCCCTGTCCTTCTGACCATCGAATATCTACACCGTCCACCTCACTCAGCTTGAGTAGTCATCGTCCCATCTTGTCGACGCACAGGACAAACCCTAGCAAGGGCAAGCAGTGTCAGTGTTCCTTCATATTCATCGCCTTGTGCATCGAGGTTCTTCACATCCACCTACGCATCTTGGAGCACTTGTTCTCCGAAGCTGGTTGTCGTCCCTGGTATTCCGAAGGTGGTGGTCATCGCTAGTTCTCCGACGGTGCTTGTAACGTCTCAGGATTTGAGGTCTTGGATAAGAAGATCTTAAAAGGAATGATTGGACTACCCATATCACCAAGGTGCACCTCCTTTTCAGGGAGCTCATCTCTAAAGAACTCCATAGTTAAGCGTGCTCAACTTGGAGTAGTACTAGGATGGGTGACCAGTCGGGAAGTTGATCCTGGCTTGCGCGTCAGTATGGACAAAGTGCGCAGTTAAGGCTAGTGGTGGTCTGTGGGGCTAGTCGTCATTCCTGAAACTCTACTAGAGCCTTGGGCAGTGGGCCTGGGCATTACAAATGGTATCAGAGCCAATCCCCTCCAGTAGGTGGGGCCCACATGGGACTATGGCATGCCAGTCTTTGAGCCGTGTGGTCCACGCATGTTGGAAAGGGCTATCCGAGTTGATGGAGCCACCCATGCGCTGGTAGTGTCCAGGCATGTTGGAAAGGGCTATCTGAGTTGATGGAGCCGCCCTTGCGTTGGTAGCCGTGGTCAGGAGCTGGGTGTACATGGGACATTTGGGTCTACACTGAAACGGGGAAAGATTATGAGACCATATAGTTGAGCCTTGACGAGGACGTCAAGAGTCTAAGTGGGGGAGATTGTAACGTCCCAGGATTTGAGGCCTTAGATAAGAAGATCTTAAAAGGAATGATTGGACTACCCATATCACCAAGGTGCACCTCCTTTTTCGGTAGCCCATCACTAAAGAACTCCATAGTTAAGTGTGCTCAGCTTGGAGTAGTACTCGGATGGGTGACTAGTCGGGAAGTTGATCCCAGTTTGCGCGTCAGTGTGGGCAAAGTGTGCAGTTAAGGCTAGTGGTGGTTTGTGGGGCCAGTCGTCATTCCTGAAACTCTACTAGAGCCATGGGCAGTGGGCCCAGGCATTATAGTGCTGCTCATCCCATCGATTCCGCAGTTGCTGCTCGTTGTCGGCCACTTCTGAATAGGTTGGTGATGATGAATACTGACTTCATTTTTTTTACTAAATCATTATGCAAAGGTTGAGCTTCATCTTCTTCCCGACAGTCTAATATATGGTTAGGCTCTTCGATGATCATGGTATAAGTTAGTAATAGTTAGCTCTTAAATAGATGTTTCAAATTATTTTATAGAGATATGAACTATTCTCTTGTCCTGTCATTGTTTCTTAAATAGATGTTTCAAAAGTTTCGTTAATGATGTATGTTCTTCAGTTTCCATGCCTGGTTTAGTTTAACATTCTCAAGTATATCAGGGTAACTGATGCTAATTAGTTCCTAAACTCCAACTCAACTTCATTACTTTGATATTGTCAGTGTATTTTGTTGACATTGTAAACCAATAAAATACTTCCCATGGAGTCGATACTTACTGAAATGATGACCTTGTAAACCAATAAAATACTTCCCGTGGGATATCAACATGAGAATATGGAGGAAAGGATGAATGAGAAGAACACCAATCTGGTGGCTCGTCAATGTTGTGGAACCTCCTTCATATCCCAATAATAACCACTATTGAACAAGTTTCATCAATCTTATTCATCCAGGTAGTCGTATGACACTCCATTATAAAATGCATCAGAACTTGTACTTACATTTAAAAATCACTGCATACCCTAGTTTATTGAACAACAACTACTAAAAAAGTTGATTTCTGGGATTGCATGTTTATTGGAAAAAAATATAGTTTTATATATATGTTTATATGTGTTTTGTTGACTTGATTTGGACCTAGGGCTTGACCATATACTTTTATGTGATAGTATATGAGTTTTGCATATGTCTCATTATGTTTCAGCCATTATATTGACTATAACCATGCAAGTTCCCAACATGAGCCATATATTTGAAAATGATTCTCGTTTGATTATCTCTTACAGTATTATAAAAGATATTTTAGTGTGAAACTCTCTCTCTCATTTGTTACTGGTATTTTTTGAATTATTTTTTATGGATGTTTCACCTCAATTTTATATAACACAATTGTTCTCATATCATTATAATATAAAATAAACTATACATGCCTAAATATTCATCTTGCCTCTCTTTTGTGCATGTATGTTAGACTAACGTAGAGGTGACATTGTACCACCAGATACTAGAACATGCACATTCCATCCACGTCTTGAGATTTTAGGGGTTTCATCTCTATTAATAGATTATCCTCATCTGATTGCTTTTACATTCACTACTATACATTGAAATATTTTTGAAATTAATTGTAAAGGAAAGAAAATTATTTATTGATCCTTTTTATTGGAACTAATAAATGCTTCATCTGTTGAGATGAATGATTTCTTAAATGTACCTTCTCTTAAACTACCTACACATGCTGAAGTTTATTTCATAAAAATATATATGATTTGTAGTTCTTCAAAAAATATATTATGAGGTTCTTTGAATTACATGCATATGATAGGCCGCCCTCATTGTGTTTTCATTTTTATTGAAGTCCGTCTATATGAACAAAAAACATCACACAACCATTAATTATTGTGTCTTTTTGGTTGATTTATGAACCAACTGATTCTACCTCCCTGTATCCCCGCCCACGCCATCCACCTTCAGCTGATAGTGCCAAATCCCAACATCCATCGTAACCCTAGTTTATTGAACAACAACAGTCAAAAAACATGGCATTACATGGCCCAACTTCGTAATTCAAACTAAGACCATAGGTATTAATGATATATGTGAAAGATATAGGTACCAAAGGATATATCCACACAATAGTTTATGTTGCACAATTTTAATTAATATATTCTTTGTAGGGCTCAACAGTAATTTTAAACCTCTCATTAACACAATGATATGAGGATTATTTGTAAATATGTTATATAAGTACATTTGTTGAGATTACAAATGATATTAATATAGGAATGTTTTCTTTGAATTATTCAAAAAAGATCTGTTAGTCCTGTGTAGGTTTGATATCAAATTTCTTCTAAGAATGGTGGAGTCAGTGAAGTAAGAAATGTCGTCATGTCAAATTGTATGCTACATACAAGTAGGTTTGATATGAAATTCTATATGATGAAAAATTTAATGTAGAATCAATAGGACACATCTTGTGATGATTTTCTTGCATAAGCATAGGTTCACGAGTGCACTAAAAAAGCCTAGTTCATGTGATGTCTACTTTGATTGAACTAGATAAGTTTGTGAAAGTACGAATTTTCTTATGTACATACAATGTTGTGGTTCAGAATGCCTAAATATTACTAAATTACACGAATTACTCAATCTATTAATATGATACAACATTAGACAATTCCTCAATTTAAGCATCATTATTATAGCTAGTAATAGTTTTCAGTGACCCAACTTCCTCTGTTTGAACAACTTGCAGTTAAAATCTCTTTACATTTGTGATATTAATATATAATCATACTCTTTCTACATGTAGATTAATATAACTTTTAAATGCCATGATAATATTTCTTTTGCTTGCTTGAAACTCATTAAACAAATATGTTTGGATTGTCCTGTCATGGGTTGTTGTTGAGTTTCCATGCACTGAACCTGTAGATTACACTGAAATAGAACAACGTTTTTAGATACATGTGCAATGTAGCAGTGTTTCTGTTACATAATAACTAGCTCTGTAAAAACATGTACATTACTTGTAGTATTCTTGGTATACCTACCATGTGTCATGATTTATAATTGAAATGATATGATAATATTTCTTTTGCTTGAAAGTCATCAAACAAATATGCTTGGATTATCCTATCATGGCTTGTTGTTGACTTTCCATGCTTGGTCTATAACAAATGGAATCAATTTTGGTGTATACAGTAAGTTTAGTTACAGAATACTTCCAGGACACACCAACAGAGTAGTAGCTGTTGTATAGAGTAATTTTGGTGTAATTGCAGCTCAGCCATCACATCAGCAAACAAAACACATCGTTAGCATAGCAAGTAATGCAAGACATAGATCTTATCACCAAACAAAACACATCTTTAAATATAGCTAACGTGTACAATTTGATGAATCAGATGGCATGAATCAAATTCCACTGTAGTAAATATACTGAGTGGGAACTCGTCTGTTTATTGTAAAATGTACCACATGTGCTGAAAATAATGTGTTGTCACTACTTTTCTATTGTTTCTACTATACTTATATTCACATGCATACATTGATTTTACTATATATTGAGAAAATATATGCAACTGATGCAAAAGGTAATTTCATAGTGTAATTGCAACTTAGACGCCACTATCTAAGTTGTTAATATATATTCCTGTTTTATATATTCTGTTAGTTGTTTTGTTATTTCCATATTATATGTGGACCTCTCTGTAAATGTTTCAGTGTTATATATATGAGGGTGCACACACTGTGCAACCCTATGCTTCCAAAAACTGCTTTGTGTTTCACATGGTATCAGAGCAGTAGATCCAGCCGTCACCCTCCCACCCTTCTCTTTCTTCTCCCCCCCCCGCCCACGCCGCCCAGCAGCCACCCAGCCACCGGCCGCCGCCCAGCCGTCGGGAAGCCGCAGCCGGGGCGCCGTGCCACGCCAGGCAGCAGCAGCCGCCGGGATCGCCGCCGGGGCCGGGCGCCACTCCGCTGAAGGAGGCCGGTGCGCCTCCGCGGTCCTAGCCGTCGGTACGTTGGCTCCGTGAAGTCCTACAGCGATCTGGTGGCTTGAAGTTGGTGTGACGTAGACCGTTTTTTTCGGTCTCTTGCCTGCCTGCCCGTGTAGGCCGTTGTGCCACCGGGTTCTGTTCTGCGCTTCAGCGTAGACCGTATGTGAGAGGTCTTCTCCGTGTTTTTTGTGCCTGTTGTGCCTGTCTGACGGCGTAGACCGTCTCCTGCCTGATCGTGCATGTTCCTGCTGTGCCTACTGCTCCCATGGTGTCCTCACATGATGACTTCCGCCGTCAGGTTACCACTATGAAGCTTGATGGGCGCAACTATCCGCATTAGGGTCTGCTCGATGACGATCTATGCCAGATCCCGGGGCAAGTACTCACATCTTACCCATGCTGGTCCGCCAGCACCCGCAGAGGACGTTGATGCTAAAGATGTGAAGGCGTATGAAGAATGGGTTCGTGACGACTCTACTGTGATGACCTGGATTCTCAACAGCAGCATTGAGAAGATTAGCGTCACACTTCTTCACCTACCTACGGCGAAGCAGATGTGGGATCAGCTCGCCGGTACTTACTCGCATAGTCAGAACCCCAAGAAGGTGTTTGATATCACCAAGCAGTTGGGACGTCTACAGTTCACGGGGACGGACATTACAGATTACTTCTCTGACTTCACTGGATTATGGGGTGAACTGGAATCCTATCACCCTCTCTCCACGGACCTGGCTACCATGCAGCGTCAGCACTAGGAACTTCAGTTGGTCCAGTTTCTATGTGGATTGCCCGAGTCCTACACTGGAGTTGTGGACCAAATCTTAGCCAGTGACCCTCTGTCGTCACTACAGAGTGCCTACAAACGCCTTCAGTGTTTGCCGTCGTCTTCCTCATCTCTAACTACTGATGTTGGGGACTCTTCGGCTCTTGCTGCAGCTTCTAGTCGTGGCCGTGGTCGTGGTCGTGGTCGCTTTACTGATAGTCATCCTCCCCTGGGTGGAGGACGAGGACGGGCTGCTCCTGGTCGTGGAGCCTCGTCTACTGCCCCTACTGCTGGTGCGCGTCCTCAGTCAGGACAGCGCCTTTGTACCTTCTGTGGCTGGTCCAACCATATTGAAGAAAAATGCTGGGAGAAATATGGTAAGCCGACGTGGGCCAATGCAGTTGCTGACTCCACTACTACTGCATCAGAAGGAACGACTCAGCCTACTGACTCTGCCTCCTCAGGTGCGACTGCTGACTACATCCGTGCTGAGGTGGAGCGTCTTCTTCTTGAGCGAGCTGGTGCGTCGTCTCAAGCTTCGACTAGTGGAGCTCATGCCGCCAATTATTCTGGTTATGACACTGCCTTCCTGAGCTCTTCTTCTACTCCTGGTAATACTAAGTGGGTCATCGACTCCGGTGCCTCTTCACATATTTCTGGAAATCGATCACTGTTCACAAATTATTTAAACCTGCTAGACCCTCATCTGTTATGTTGGCTGATGGTTCCAAGTCTGCGGTGTCTGGAGTAGGGGATATTGTTTCTGACTTTCAGCTAAAATCTGCCTTATATGTGCCTAGATTTCCTGTGAATCTGTTGTCTGTCTGCAAGATATTGTGAAGCCTACAGTGCAGTCTGACTTTTATTCCTGGTTCATGTATTTTTCAGGACCTTCGCACGAGGATGAAGATTGGTGGGGGGTATGAAGGTGCTGATGGACTCTTCTATCTGGATCATTTGCCAAAAGCAGCTAAAGAATCTGTGACTCCTGCATTGTCTACCTCAGTTTCTGCATTACAGTGGCACTACCGGCTGGGCCATCCATCATCTGAAAAGCTTCGACATTTAGTGTTTGATCTTGGCATTTGTAGTTTTCAGTGCGAGTCATGTCAACTTGGAAAGCAGACTAGAGTTGTTTATCCTAGACACAGTCAGATTAGCAGTAAAAATATGTTTGATATAGTGCATTCTGATGTATGGGGACCCTGTCATGTGCCAAGTCTATCTGGTCATAAGTATTTTATTCTTTTTATTGATGATTTTTCAAGGACTACTTGGTTGTTTATGATGAAAAGTAGGTCCGAAGTCTTGTCTGTTATCAAGTTCTTTTTTGCTGAAATAAAAACACAATATGGCATGCCTGTCAAAATTTTCCGTACTGATAATGCACTGGAATTTGTTAAAAAAGATGTGGATGTTTTTTGTAAATCTGTGGGTACTATACATCAGACCTCCTGTGCTTATACACCTCAGCAAAATGGTGTGGCTGAGCGTAAAAATAAACATGTGTTAGAGGTTGCTAGAACTATTATGATGCATGCACATGTTCCTCGCTCGTTTTGGCCTGAGGCTATATTGACTGCTTGTTTTCTGATAAATCGAATGCCATCATCTGTGATTGGAAACAAAATACCTATTCAAGTTCTTCAACCCGATATTCAGCTATTTACTGTGCCTCCTCGGGTCTTTGGATGTACCTGTTTTGTACGGTTAGTTGGACCTACTTCTGATAAACTGTCTCCTCGTGCTGAGAAGTGCATTTTTTTGGGATATTCTCGTACCCAGAAGGGATACAGGTGTTACAGTCCTACTGCAAGAAAATGGTATACTAGCAGTGATGTAGTTTTCTTTGAGGATACTCCTTATTATTCGACTCGTGGTGACAGTTTACAGTCTGATCTTATTGCCTCACCTCTACCTGTTACTTCTGATTGTATGCCTGATACTACTGACAAAGTCACTACTGAGGCTGATAAGCCTCCTCTTATAGTTTATCAACGCAGGAACAGAGCACCTTCTACTCAAGAAACCCCCCATGAAAACCAATCTTCACCTCCAGAAGGTTCTACTACACCTGAGGTACATTCTGATCTTGATTTACCCATTGCTCTTAGAAAGGGTACTCGTTCTTGCACATCACACAGTATTGCTCAGTTTGTTTCTACTGATCATCTGAATGTTCATTCTAGCAATTTTGTATATGCCTTATCTATTGTTGCTATTCCAAAGAATATCCAGGATGCTATACAGAGTACTGGATGGTTGTCTGCTATGAAGGAGGAGATGTTGGACCTTGCTGAACGAGATACTTGGGAGCTGGTGGATCCACCTCCTCAGTGTAAACTTGTAGGTTGCAGATGGGTGTATGCTGTGAAATATCAACCTGAGGGCACTGTTGAAAGGCTGAAGGCACGGTTAGTTGCTAAAGGCTACACCCAAATGTATGGTATTGACTATTTTGAGACTTTCTCTCCTGTTGCTCGTCTTAAATCTGTCAGAATTCTTCTGTCTGTTGTTGTTAACCTTGACTGGCCACTGTTGCAACTAGATGTGAAAAATGCCTTCTTGTATGGTGATTTACAAGAAGAAGTCTATATGGAGCAACCTCCTGGGTTTGTTTCTCAGGGGGAGTCTCACAAAGTTTGCAGGTTAAAGAAGTCTATTTATGGGCTGAAGCAGAGTCCCCGTGCCTGGTTTGATAAATTGAGCAAAATTATGATTGATTTTGGGTTTCTGCGTTCTCAGGTGGATCATTCTGTTTTCACCAAGAAGACTTCAGCTGGTATTATTATTCTGATTGTCTATGTTGATGATATTATCATATCTGGCAGTGATTCTCTTGGTATTCAGGCTACTAAATCTCATCTAGGCAAACACTTTGCTACCAAAGATTTGGGCAAGCTTAGATATTTTCTGGGCATAGAAGTTTCTAGAAATTCTAATGCTCTTGTGTTGTCTCAGCGAAAATATGTCCTAGACATACTGCAGGAGACTGGTATGCTGGGGGCGAGACCTGTTGATATTCCTCTAGATCCTAATGTAAATTGGGATGATGACTCTTCTCCTCTCTTTGCTGATCATAAAAAGTACAGGAGGCTGATTGGTAAACTCATTTATTTGACTGTCACCAGAGCTGACATTTCTACTGCAGTGGGTCTTCTTAGAAGGTACCTTGATAAACCCAGACAGTGTCACTGGGATGCTCTTTGTCAGATTCTACAATATTTGAAGAAGTCTCCTGGCAAGGGACTTCACTACAGGAAGCATGGACACTGTTCTCTTGAAGGGTACTCTGATTCTGATTATGCAGGCAGTAGAGTTGACAAAAAATCTACTTCTGGGTATTGTACTTATGTTGGAGGTAATCTTGTTACCTGGAGGAGTAAAAAACAAAATGTTGTGGCCAGGTCCAGTACTGAAGTTGAATATAGGGCCATGGCCCATACTTCCTGTGAATTGTTGTGGATGCGCTCTCTGTTAAAGGAGTTCGGGGTTGATTCTTCTTCTGCTATACCTATGCACTGTGATAATAAAGCTGCTATCTTCATTGTGAATAATCCAGTTTATCATGAGCGCACTAAACACATTGAAGTAGATTGTCATTTTATTCGGGAATCCATTCTGACTGGCAAGATATGCACTCCCTTCACTCGTTCTGAAGACCAAGTTGCTGACATCTTCACCAAGCTACTGGTGAAGAAGCAATTCTGCACACTGACGGACAAGTTGGGCATGATTGATATCTATGCTCCAACTTGAGGGGGAGTGTTAATATATATTCCTGTTTTATATATTTTGTTAGTTGTTTTGTTATTTCCATATTATATGTGGACCTCTCTGTAAATGTTTCAGTGTTATATATATATGAGGGTGCACACACTGCGCAACCCTACGCTTCTAAAAACTGCTTTGTGTTTCACATAAGTAAATACTTTCTCTGAAAAGATAAAAGATATAATGATTTGCGTATCATAATATATTGCAGCACTTGTGGGGGTATGTCTTCCGCTGACCCCAAGTTTCATATTGTTTGGGCAAGAGAGTCTGATGCCGCTCTAGTATAAGCATTGCACAGACAATATGACCTAAGCAGGTGTGTCGATGGTCATTTCACTAGGGAGGCTTGGAGGGAGGCAATTGTGGAAATGCAAAATAGGATGGGGAAGACGGGCTGCAATATAGACCAGCTCAAAACTCAGTGGAAGAACTTGAGGAGGGACTATGCCGCTTTGAAGCTTGTGACGAATAAGAGCGGCGTTGGATGGGATGACACTAGGCATAAGCCCACACTGCCCAACAGCCCTGAATGGAGGGAGAGCCTTGCGGTATATCCAATAACCAGTCCCTTAATCGAAAAAAGTAATGTCCTATATTTACAGTTAAATTTCCTAATATAAATTTTTTGTATACTTAGGCAAACAAGGACCTTGCTAGGTTGCTTAACAAGACGTTTCCCCACTACTATGACATCGAGATGATGACGGGGAGGAACATTACTAGAGGACATCATGCAATGTCTTCAACGGACACACAAATCCCTTCTGACGTTGCCTCCGAGGATGATGTCACTGTCGACTTAGATGGCTCAGAGACACCCATGAACACTGGAAGCCAATCAGGGGAAGCTAATATGGCCGCATATGGGATGCAAAGTGAGGGAGACACCGGGGGAGGCGGAACAGATACACCGAGTGTTGGCGGGAGGCCTCCTGTCGTTCGGCGCAAGAAGCGGCCATCAATGGCTCAAGACCGATGTGGGTTTTCAAATGAAGTGTTATCTGAATTCACACAAGTTTATGCAAAGGTTCACGAGTTAGGCAGTGGTGTGGCAACTAGAGCCTTTGAAAAGAAAGAGTTTACAATCATCTTACAACATTTCCATGACACTTACCCATATGCCCCCACTGCTGTGTTTACAACACTTGTGAACGCCATCAAGGACTCAATAAAACCGCACCATCTACCTCAGCCTTATAGACACACCTCAAAAGATAACCATATGGTTGCAAGACCTTTAAGAAAGGTCTCAAGCTGCCAATGCAACAACATCACCTTCAATGCCATCCTCGTTTATGCCATCTCACCATGCATTTTTTCCGCAATCCCCAACACCCAACTTCAACAACAGACCAAGTATGCCATCGTCGTTTATGTCATCTCACCGTGCATTTTTTCCTTCGTCCAATGATGCTGGCCCTTCCGGATCACCGATGGGCTCGAACAAGATATTTCTACTCTACGTGAGAGGTGCCAATATCTTCGCCAACGACTTCACATCACGAGCAATAACGACTCTTCAAACGAGGACGGATACAATACATCATAGATGTAGAACAAGCAGTTAGGCCTATTTTATGTTCGGAAATTTGTATTTGAAATCTATGTTCAGAATCCGACAATATTTTTACTAATCCTCAATCATGTTTTAGATGTCAATGAATCCATCTGAAGTTCCGAGGTGTGATTGTGGGTTAGATGCAGCCTTGCGGCTTAACACAGATGATGCAGGGTTGTATGATTTTGGCATTCTGAGTGAAAGGTCAGGCGAAATGTATTACATATGTCCTTCTCGTGAGGTGCACTAGTAAATACATACATAATAGGTTGTCGTTGTGTATGTTGCACATTCTTTTTCATTCATTAAACTTGATAATACATTGTAGGGAAAAGATCGGTGCAGATACTTCTGTTGAGCAGTCGATCTCCCCCCAACAATTGATTCTTTTAACGTTGAGATTATGTTACTAACTGTCGAGTGCAAGTCACTGTGGGGCCAGGCAATGAACATGAAGGACTTTGTTGAAATTCATCACAACTACGATGATATATACACCCAAAAAAAGTATGAGCATGAGGTTGTAGAACGCTACGTTGCCAGTCTGGAGGAAGATTGTAGTCTTCTTTTGGACATTCCTTCACCCACGGTGATGCCATAACGTTTAATGGCAGAGAGCTACATTTAGTTTGGTGTGTCGATTTACATTATCCACCATTTGATGTTTTTAACATTAAATCTTTCTGAATTCATCCGACATTAACAGGCTTTTGTTATTTTTCATAATGTTGGTGTATGTTTTATGGAGGGTGTATGTTTTTTCACCGTGATGTTGATAAATGTTAGTTAGCACTGAATATGCATTTTATATTCCCTGAATTGTGTGATACACCCTTACGTCTAAAATATATTACTTACAGAATCTGTAATATGGTTGGGCCTCCAAGGACGCCTTCTTTTATGTGGTGTACGGAGCTTGATATGGTTCTCAGAGGTATGATGAGAAACCAATATGAGTTGGGGAGATGTGTTAATGGAGTATATACTACACAGGCTTGGATGGAGGCATGGCGTGACTTCCGAAACATAACTGGGGGACCTTACATATCTTTGACTGAGTTGCAGATGAGATGGCAACACATAAGGAGAGAGTTCATAAGAGACAATCTTTTTATTTTGGGAGATTTATTGCCTCCCTCGCCATTGGCCGTGCAACGCAACTTCATGACGACTCGTCGCATTTATCCACTTGGGGTTGTTGAATACCTTATTAACACCGATGAGTGAATCAAACAACCACGTTAGACGGCAAAAATAACATATGAACTTGTAATATATTTCTACGACTTTGTAGTTGTTTGTGTTTACTTTGCAACATTTATTTGTATGTAGCTAAGTTTGTTTGGAGCTTTATTATTATGTATTGAAGGCATACATCACGTTCTTACTTGTTTGTAGCTAAGTTTATTTGGAGCATTTATTTGTATTCAATATTGTCACAGTTATCTTACTATTATTGATATTTGCTAATACTTATATTTATTTATTAACTATAGATGTTGTCATCGCGGTCACGGTCAAAGGCAAGGACAAAATTTGAAAAATTATTGATGTCTCCATCGAAGATTAAAAAATATGTAGAAGAAAACCTTGTTTGCAAGAAAACATGTTGCGAGCCTACACGCGATGAGGGCCCAAATGAGAGACACGAACAAGCCAAGGGTGTTACTCATCCTATTCACCATCTGTCACTGTTGTTCGAGTGGCCAAAAGACGCAACAAACAGGAAACAAATCAGTTGTTGGACGAAGCATGTCCTGTGTCGTGGGACGAGTACGACGAGGCCATGAAGTTGGTCGACGAGTACGATGAGGCATGAAGTTGGCTGCTTGCTCACCAACTTAGATTGTGTAGCTTTGTCTTTGTCTAGGTCCAGGGCAGACCTCTCCTTTCAGTTTGTATGTTACATATGTATTTTCCCGGGAACCAATAAAATATTATCTATTTTTTTATGTGGTATTAAGTTCTACTACAGACATGCTACGCACGTTTGCTACTATTTAATTTAAATGCATAAATTATGCATTTTATATATTATTTATTGTTATTTAGTATATAATACACTTCGGCCAACTTCTGCTTAAGCGACAGCACAACTACACATTCCTTACTCTTGTTAAAATCGTTCTACAACATCAGGACAGAATCAGCAGATATTGACTACGTTGCCAAACAAAAGCAGACTGAATCCAGCCTAGTAGACAAACAGAATCAGACTGCAATCAGACTCAAATCAGACCAGCTGACCAGAATCAGACTGGGTTGCCAAACAGAATCATACCGGGTTGCCAAACAGAATCAGACTGAATCCTGACTAACCCCGTCTAATCCAGTCCAGACTACGAAATCCCGGTCTGTTCCCAAACAGGGGCTTATGGGTTGGATATTGATTATTTTGACTTATTATGTGTAACAGTATTGGACTCCTTGTTTATTACTTCTTCTTGATCATCTTTGTTTGCTCACTAATCAACAGAAAATAAGAATATTTAGGAAGCAATTCAATATATGAAGTATGAACAGTAAGAAACAGTAATTACATTATAGAATTGAAGGAAATACAAGCATGCAAAAACACTGATATTCAATGCAAAAGCTAGTCTAAGCTAGTATGAAACTGTTTTTTAAAAAAACTAGTATGAAACTATTTACCTGAGCATCTTCTCTAACATGTAGATTTTTCCTAATGGGACCCAGCAATTCATTTATACCTATACATTATTACAATGAGTTAAGAACAAAATTCGAAAACACTATACCTACTAACAATATCATTTAATCGTTATGAAATATTTTCCCCATAAACAAAAATGAAACACTACTTTTAATACTAAGATTTTTAAACATTCTATTTATACCCAGCAAAAAGATAGGAAAAACGAAATACATTTCCATGTCAAATGCGCTGTTAGTAGGTGTGATTGAAGTTCTGAAATTTTTGTATTCAACTTCCTCATATATTAGATGATACCAGGTGACATAAGGACAGCTTGAATATAAGGATCGGGACTATCCACAATCCAATACAGAGGAAAACAAACCCAAGGAGACATTAAGCTAGGGTGTATGCAGCCACATCGGATTCCCTGTATACATGACTGACAAAGCTGCAAAAAGAGAGATCTAAGATAGTCGTGATAGAATTATAAGATCCTGAACCTCTGTCAGTGCTATTACCATTATACTTATTGAGATATATTATTTGTATTTGCCGTTTATTGTATTTCTGTTTAAGTCTTTCCTTTATTCTGTAACATGGGCCTTTGTATAAAGAGGTCCATTAGGGTTTTTCAGTTCGCTTCCTTGTACAACATCCTCCTATTTATAGGAGTGAGTTTCCTCCTTTGTGAATATAGAAAAACACGGCACACTTTCATACGGTATCAGAGTGGGTCACCTAGACCTGATCTCCACCAGTCATCGCCGCGTTCTCCCTCTCTGTCCCTTTCCCTCCATCAGCCGCCACCGCCGTGTACATCCTACTTGAATTCTGTTGTTAATCACTCCTACAGAGATCTAAGCTTCTTTCTAAGCCCTATCCTCTTCTCCAACAAAAGGATCTAGGGATATGGTCGACGGTCCTTCCAAGGTTCTTATGCCCTGAAAAGCTGTTATTTGGAAGTACCGTTCGGCAGAACTATGATCACCTATTCTAGGGCTCCGCTCACTTTTTGAGTGGTATGATTGGGTATATCCAACAGTAATTTCTAATGTTAGATAAAAAATATAGTGTTGTTATAGTGATATATTATGCCATTTGTAACATCTACATCATTTAACTTCCAATTTTACATTATAGTAGTTGGTTGTTTTATTTCCTTACAATTTATTTATGTTAAAACAAGTAATAGGTAGTACATTGTGTTTGACATCAAAAATATTAGATGGGTCCTCTCATTATCCTATGTTTGCACTAAAACTTATTAATGAGTCATTCTACTAGCAATATACTTTTTACTGTACATATTAGATGGGCACCAACGGGTGGACCTGCAACCCGCTGGGTCAAATTTGGGTGTGCAATTGATCCACCTGTTTAATATTGCATCTTTGTAATCTGCACCCGCGAGACCCAACCTCGCAATGACCTGACCCAAACCCAACTCATCCACCCATTTGACAAGTTTAGTTAGTGATATAAAAAGGATATTCATGGCCTCCTTCATCCGTATTAGAGCATGAACTTCACAAAGTGATCCAAAATGAAATGTATACACTCTTAAATACCATATAAATGGTCTAGGCCAGAAAAACATCAACAACAAACTAGACATATTTTAATATCACTTACGGTAGTGTGCAGCTTCAACAAGAGAGCAATGAAAAGGTGGTGTATGGAACAAAGAATGAGAAAATAAGGTAAGGAATAGTAGTGAAGGTTGTATAATAGGCAGCGGCGGAACCACATGCAAGAAATTGATACGTGCCCTACCTTAATTTTTAACTATATGTTAGTATTTAGCTGAAATTTTTTTCCATCTCCCCCCCCTCTCTTCAATCATCGGTTTTAAGGGGTGCCCCCATTATCAGTTTTTCTTTCCTTACAGTTGGTGTTAGGGCTCAGATATTAGCACACTAGCATGTATAGGTAGCTACTATGGTGACACCACATTGTGGATTGGGTAGAGATACACATAAAAAAATCCTTATGTAATCACCAATTAGCAAATATTTGTGATGTTTTTCACTATTTGTTCATATGGGTAGAGATGCACATAAAAAAATCCTTATGTAATCACCAATTAGCCAAAATTTGTGATGTTTTTCACTGTTTCTGCATATGTTATGATGTTCCTAAAGAACGAACTTTCTTTTAATCAAAGTTCGTAGCCCTTTTATCCATAAGATAGTTTTCCAAAATTAAACAACATTAAATGATCCCGCAAAAGAACTTAAGGTTTTTTATTTATAAAAAATGTACATGCATTTCAGTTCAGTGACTTCAACACCACAATTAAGGGCATTGCACATATACATGATGAATTAGGTCTGTGGCTCCAACTACACTCAAATGGGTTTACGCTCAACGATCCATTTCACAAATTAATATATTTGAAGCCGTACAGTATATTTATTTAAGAAAGAGTAGGTGGAATTGACATTCTTGGAGGACACCTAGGCCGCCGGCATCTCCTTGTCCTCCCCCACCCCATAATGCCCTTCCCCTCGATTTCAAAATCGGAAAACTTTGCCCATGTCGGCGGGGACTTATTTGCCACTTACTCTGGGTCATCGTTGACCTTATTTTGTTGGGTCCTCTGTTCCTGCTTCTGAATTGTTGCTGCCCCGATATTTGACACACCTGTGTCTTTGTTCGACACGTTGTGTCTCATTCTGGCGAATTCTCTGATCTGCTGTTGTTCAGTTCTCTAACACGGCGTGTCTTTATGTGACACGTCGTGTCTCAATCCGGCGAATCACCTAACACGCCGTATCTTATTTTTGACACGTCGTGTGCTATTCCAGGCGACTTTTTGCTGCTCTTTGGAAAATCACCTAATACGTCGTGTCCTATTTTTTACATGTCGTGTGCTATTCCAGATGACTTTCTACTGCTTTTTAACATGTGTCCTATTTTTAACAAGTCGTGTGGCATTCCAGGAAACTACCTGTTGTTCCTTAACATGCCGTGTCTTAATTTTGACACGTTCCAGGCAACTTTCTATTGTGTGTTACCACTTCTGGAGATTCTTTGGATATCACTTTTACTTTATGACTTCACCTTCCTCGGAGATCATGGAGACACATCCTAGACGTGTCACGTCTGTTAAGTTCAATGGATCCAACTACATTTTGTGGGCACGATCTTTTAAGATTTATGCTCACTCATCGGGAAAGCTTGAGCATCTCACTGAGGAGCCTCCTCCGAGTGATGACACATCTGACAAAAAGAAAGCTGACTATAAGAAATGGGCAGAACGTGATTCTCAAGTTCTGTCTTAGATTCTAAATAGTTGTGAATCCCATGTAGCCACCAATCTCATGTTTACTGACACTGCTAAGGAGGTATGGGGTCATATTGCTCAAGTCTATTCCAGTAAAGGAAATGTCTCCCGAGTTTTTAAGCTCTATAAATGCTTGCATTTTCTAAGACTTGACCTCATTTGCTTCACACTTTGATACCTTCAAAGGTATTTGGGGAGAGCTCAAACTCCACCATCCTTTATCTACTGATCTCACTAAATTACAAAAACAATAAGATGAAGTTTAGCTTTGCCAGTTTTTGGCATCCTTGCCACCTAGTTATAAAGTCGTTCGTCAACAAATCCTTGCATCAAAACCATTACCCATGTTGGATGATGTATATCTTTGGCTATTTCGCTCAGTGTCTTCTGCTGCCAAAGAAGAGTCGGGTGCTCTAATTGTTGCTGGACGAGGACGTGGCAACTCTACTCGTGGGCGGGGCAGAGGTCTTAACATTGGTGAATTGGGGCCTCCTTCTTAGCCTTATGGAAGAGGGTCTTCTTCTCTTCAACCTTGGTACTGCAACTTCTGTAAACAGACCAATCATACCGAGGACAAATGTTGAAAGAAGCATGAAAAGCCTGAATGGGAAAACCAAGTCTTTCCACTACTGATGTTGATGAAGAATCTACATCTAATCTTACTTCTCCTCAGATGGTTACACTAAGTTCGTCTGACCTTGACAAGCTTATCAAAGCCGCTTCTGCAGCTACTACCACACCTCAGGAGAACATTGCTCAACACTCTAGTGTTCCCTCTTACCTTCAAGCTTCCTCCTCTTCTGCAAAAGAAGATTGGATTGTTGATTCAAGTGCCACAACCCATATGACTGGTAATAAGAATCTCTTCACTCATCTAAAGAAATCTACATATCATCCTCATGTGCGTTTGGCAAATGGATCTACTTCTTTGATCGCTGGAATTGCGGATGTTAACAATCATCTCCTTAGATCTATTATGTATGTGCCTAGATTTCTATTAAACTTGATGTTTGTTAGTAAAATTACCAAATCCTTTAATTGCAGTGTAACATTCTTTCCTTACACTGTCTCCATGCAGGATCTCAGGACGAAGAAGACGATTGGTGGGGGGTATGAAGGTGGAGATGGTTTGTACTATCTACATACCTTGTCAAATTTGCCTGCTACTGCTCTTATGGCTCACTCTGCTTCTCTTTATCAATGGCACCTGAGACTTGGTCATACTTCCGCTCAAAAGTTGAAGTCCTTGTTTCCTAGTTTGTCTTCTGAAAAGTTTACTTGTCAATCTTGTCCACTTGGATAACATCACCGCTCTGTGTATCGTCCTCGTTCTGATAACAGGAGTCCTAGTATGTTTTATTTAGTTCATTCTAACATCTGGGAACCATGTCGTATTAGTAATCGTATTGGTGTGCGATATTTTATAACTTCTATTGATGATTGGTCTCGTGCTACTTGGCTTTATCTTTTGAAAGATCGCTTTGAAATTTTAGATATTTTCTCTGACTTCTTAAATAATATCAAAACTCATTTTTCTGCTACTCTTAAATTTTTCCGCACTAATAATGCTTCTGAGTACGTACAACATGGCTTTCAAAATATTTGTATATCCAAAGGAATTGTTCATCAAACCTCTTGTGCCTATAGTCCATAGCAAAATGGTGTTGCTGAAAGGAAAAACAGACACCTACTTGATGTCGCCCATACTCTCCTAATTGAAATGAATGTTCCCAAGTCCTATTGGCCTGATATCATCTTATTAGCCAACTACCTAATCAACTGTATGCCTTCGTCCATCCTCCAAAATCAGATTCCATACCAACTCCTCTACCCATAAGAATCTATTTTTCCCTACTACTAAAAGTTTTTGGTTGTCTTTGTTTTGTCCACATTCACCAACCTGGACTTGATAAATTGTCTCCACAAGCTATTCGTCATTGTTTTCTTGGGTATTCTCGCACAAAAAAGGGTTATAAATATTTTGATCTTGTTGCACGTCGCTTGTATGTTAGTGCGGATGTCATCTTCTTTGAAGATATATCTTTCTTTTCTGAGCCACGTTCACAGGTGCCTCCTCTTAATGTTCCACTTCCAAATGTACCAATTTCTACCATCCCATCCTTAAATGAATCTTCCACCCTTGTTCTGAAAGTCTATGAGCGTCAGCGCAAAAGACCTCTACCTGAAGTATCCCCTACTATGACCTCTTTGGAAATTGATGATTTACCACCTATTAATGGTAATTCTAGTGACTATTCAGATTTCTGAGTTGGACATGCTTATTACCTTACGAAAAGGTTGGCAGTCTGGTGCCAAATATTGTATTTCTAAGCATGTTTCTACTGATCATCTCAATGCTTCCACGGCTAAATTTACTGTTGTAATATCTGCTATCTCTATTCCAAAGAATGTTCGAGAAGCACTTGTACATCCTGAATGGAAAAAGGTTATGGATGAAAAAATGGATGCTCTTCACTCCCGTAGGACATGGGCCCTTATTGATCTTCCCCCACGCAGCAATCCTGTTGGATGTCGATGGGTATATATTGTTAAATATCTGTCAGATGGAACGATTGAATGCTTAAAAGCTAGATTGGTTGCCAAAGGGTACACACGGGAGTTTGGAGTTGATTATTTTGAAACATTTTCTCCCGTAGCTCGTCTTAATTCTGTGTGGATTCTTATTTCTGTTGTTGTCGATCAAGGCTGGCGTTTGCATCAACTAGACGTCAAAAATGATTTCTATATGGGGACCTGCAGGAGACTGTCTATATGTCCCAACCTCCAGGTTATATTGTTGAGGGGGAGTATTTTGAAAAAGTTTGTCTTCTTAAGAAGGCTATTTATGGTCTTAAGCAGAGTCTGCGAGCATGGTTTGACAAATTTTCACTTATACTACAGCAATTTGATTTCACAAGGTCTCAATGTAATCATTCTATTTTTATCAAGACCACAACTTCTGGCATTATTATTCTTATTGTGTATGTGGATGATATCATTATATCTGGTAGTGATAGCACAAGGATTGTTGATACAAAGAAATACCTTATGAAGCATTTTGTCACCAAAGACCTTGGACGTCTTCGGTATTTTCTTGGTATTGAGGTAGCATATAACAAAAATGGAGTATCTCTCACACAGGAAGTATATCCTAGACTTATTATCTGAAACAAGAATGTTGGGTTGTCGTCTTGTTGTCTCACCTATGGATCAGGCACATGATCTTTGGGTTGAGTCCACTCATCTCTTAGACGATAAATATTGTTACAAGCGACTAGTTGGCAAACTTTTGTATCTCACCGTTACCAGACCAGATATATGTTTTGTTGTGGGAGTTCTTAATCAATTTATGGATTTCCCTCGACAATGTCACTAGGAGGCTACATGTCGTGTCCTGAAATATTTGAAGAATGCACCTGGACAGGAGTTATTTTATAAAAGAAATGGTCACATTGATGTTATTGGATATTCTGATGTTGATTATACAGGACACAAGTCCGACTGAACATCCATTTCCGGTTATTGTACCTTCGTAGCAGGTAATCTGGTTACTTGGAGAAGTAAGAAACAAAATGTAGTTGTCAGATCTAGTGCTGAATCTGAGTATCGTGCAATGGTACATACTACTTGTGAGCTATTATGGATTAAATCTATTCTTGCAGACTTTCGGTTTCCTATCACCTCCGCTATTCCGATGTATTGTGATAATCGTGCTGCTACTTTCATTGCTAGCAATCATGTTTTCCATGAGAGGACCAAGCATATTGAAGTTGACTGTCATTTTCTTCGAGATGTGGTACTGGATAAGAAGATTGCTATTCCCTTCCTGCCATCAAATGAGCAAACTGCTGATATATTCACCAAGCCTCTCTCTGGCAAGCGAGTTGAGGAACTGTGTTGCAAGTTGGGCATGACCGCATGATTGACATCTATTCTCCAACTTGAGGGGGAGTATTGAGATATATTATTTGTATTTACTGTTTATTGTATTTCTGTTTAAGTTTTTTCTTTATTCTGTAACATGGGTCTTTGTATAAAGAGGCCCATTAGGATTTTTTAGTTCGCTTCCTTGTACAGCCTCCTCCTATTTATAGGAGTGAGTTTCCTCCTTTGTGAATATATAAAAACACGGCACACTTTCATAATACTCAACCACCAATGAGGAGAACTCAAGGAGGAGGGAAGATCTGAGCCCGAATAGGATGGAAATAGTCTCGCTTGTTTGCACATACCAATTGCCTCTGAACAAGCAGTAAGCAGAAGCTTAGTTAAAACCATTGTAGTCCCTGAAAATAGCACCCAAGGATACTAAATCATCTTCAAAATGAGCTACATCCACACTGATCTTAATGCAATAAGTAGACGGGGGGAGCCAGCAGCTAAGGCTCTGTAATGACCAGCATAGCTGCGACCAATTTTTGTTTACTAACTGACAGGTGATTGTTGACCCAAGAAAACAAAATTAGAGAACCGTTGAGCAGGGATGTTGTCTTCATTTATAATGGCTTCGTTTCTAATCTTCCAAGTGGTAAGGTAAGCAGTAAGCACCTTGGTAATAACGTGGATATCGAATTTTAACAAGATTCAACTCCAACATTCTACCATGTTGGTTTTGGGGATGTCTGATGGTAATGAGTGAAAATTAATAGCCTTCCATAATTCCGACATTTATATTTTTAATAACATGTCAAATATCCAAAAAGAAAGTTATGATTCATTTTCAAAAGCTATAAAGTCAATGTTTTTTTCATAGAATCAGGTTAAGTTCAGATCATCAGGTCATCATATTTCATTTAATGAACCCGAATAGTAAGCACAAACAACTTCACTATTAATGGTGTAAGTTCATGTTAATTATACAATTGATAATTGTATTAACTATTGAGATCTTTAATGTGATTAAGGGTCACGTCTCTCCTTGTATTTCATTTTTCAGTTTCATCTACCAACAACTGAGAAAGGAACTTGAAGCCTAACCTCTAGCAACCTTGTGTCCCTGTACTAAAAGGAAAGTCCTAATATGCTCAACCCTGTAAATAACTAAATATACATGATAAAAGTTGAGTAAAGTGCTATGACTATTACAAGTTCCTGATGAATTAGAAGTATGCAACCTCCATCTATCCAGATCCAGTTTGTGAGTGTGCCAATAGCATAGCTGTCAAGGAGAATGCGATCCCTTGTCTTTTTGAGCACTTAGGTAATTGTTCTACAATACATATTACCAGAATACTATGGCATTTGAGTCTCATTAATTATTTGATGCCCAACACCCTACAACATTAATTAATTTTCTTATGTGGACTCCCCCATCCCCACCCCTAGGTGCACATCTTTAGAACCATGGGCAACATAGTTGTTTTCTATAATGATTCTAATGTTATAATCTATGGAAGAACTTCCACACATGAATTATGGAAACTTTCTCATCATAAAGAAGCTCTAAAGTTTAGTTGACTAGAGATCCAAATTGTTCAAATTCAGAGAGCCAACTCAATTTATCATGTATGAAGTTCCAAATTTCATGTTATAAGGTGTATGTTTATATGTTGTAAGGCCATACTAGGACAAAAATTGTGGTATACATGTGTGTTGTATACACTCATAAGCAGTAATTTGATCTGGACTATTATAGAAAGGAAATCAATTATGAAATATCATTGAGCAAGATGTTCAAGTTCTATCGCATATCTACATGAATGTCATTTCACAAGTTAGGAAAAAAATGAACGGACTTTAAGGGTGTATGTTCAACAATGATTTACTATGTATAAGATGCCTAAGTAAATAGATCTTGGATAATGCTGAAAATGTCCATTATAGCAGGTGGTGTGACTCAGGGTGAATTTTGGTCTCCTTGGTAAATAGACAAAAAAGCAAACAATTTGTAATAAAACAACTTCTAAGATGTTACCTATATTATGCCAAGAAAATTAGCAAATTCTATAATAACCAAGCACTGTGGATTCATCTTATAAAAGAGTAGATACGAGAAGACACTATACCATATTTTCTTCACATAGTAGACGAATTCCTAAGGTATATAAAATACTAAAGAAAACAGACCTTCCTCAGCCTAAATATTCTAATAGGTTTGTCATAAGGCATATACAAGATAATCCACACTGATAAACAAAATATACAAGATAATCCACAAAGATTTTCACATTGGCTTTGAATGAACTCCCAGTGAGTGAGTTTCATTTCTTTAATGTTTGTACATAAATTCTACCTAGTTATTTGACAAACCAGGGTACATAGTTCTAACATTCGGGGCTGCATGATTGTTGATAGTTTCTTGAGGATCAAAAGATCAAAATAGGAGGGCCGAGGAGTCTGACAGATCACATGGATTGCAAGGACGATGGTAACAATAGTAGGGTGCTCTTGGCAATTTCTGGAGTTCGTTGGCATCCTTGATGAGTGAATTTGTGTTCCCTCTAATCTGACTTCCAACTCTAAGCTAGCATGTTTCTGCCTCCTTGAATAACATTAGAAGCCTAAATGCTTCTGGTTACGGCGCTACCACTTGCATAAGAAGTGGGAAGAGTGATGACAGGACGTCATCGCCGCCAGCAGCAATTACCAGCGTTGTTGGTCTCCATCAGCGCAACCACTGCTATCATCTTGTTGTCGCCGCCCACAACCAGTGCAACATCAATAGCAGCCGTCAGCCGCCCAAAAAATATCTCCATCCGCCGTCGACATCCAACGGCAACAGCAGCCGCCGGTCAGCAAACAATAGCCACTGCCATCATCATCAGTCCCTCGCATCATGCCGCCGCCGTATCCAACCAACAAACCGTCGGCGGCCAGTAACGGTGTTGCGGCCGACCACAGAAGCAGGAGCAACCATCATAGTCGCATCATCCCTCGCTATTGTCGTTGTCCCTATCTGGTCGGCTATTAGTGCCCCCTCCAACAACAGCAAGTAGCCATTGTCACTGATCGCAGGAGCAATAGCCGTCGTTGTTGCCATCATATCCGCCCAGTCACTGCGTTGCCACTATCTCTATGTTGCTTTCTCCCTTGGTCGTCATCCTTGTTGTTGCTGCCCACGATCACACCAAGCCGTCATGCCATCATCAGCGACAAAGGCCAAAGAAAACCATGGCTGGCAAACTCCACCATATTCAACTATGTCATCACCCCTTACCAGTTTGTCTTCTCCTAAGTTACTGACGTCCTCCAAAATTTCAAGGTCGGGTCGGGATTAGATCCATTTAATTCTTCTACTTGAATCTTACATTGACCCATTTAGCATCTTCTCTCTAGTTATCGGTTTCCAAACTCCACATACTTCACTTCTCAATTTCACATTTCCTCTTAATTCCACCAATTCCTTTCCCACCCCTCCACCCATTATGTGAGTATCCCCTTTTCCATGTGCAGGGGGTCCTATATCCTTTCCTCCACACCATATACTCACTCTCGTCGTATTTGGTGTGCGTGGGGGATAGAAAGGAGGAAGAGTACAAGAAGAGAGAGAGCATGAGAAGAGTGAGGGAGAGCATGAGTGAGAGTATGAGAGTGAGATGAGTGATGATACATATATTCCCGGCTACTATCGTTATAGATCTTTGTATTGTTCAACATGTTAAAGAGTATATATTAGCCTATTTAGTTAATAGGTTAATTAGTTAGTGGGCATTTAGTGTCTCGGCCCGTTTAGATTACTTGGGACACAAGCCTCGGGATTTCTCCCATGCTCCTATATATAGGACAGTGTTGTACCTCTTTTATTAATTGAATCAATTCAATACAATATTCTTTCACACAACACATTTGTTCTCCACTTCCAGACAACAGAGAAGGATCTTCATTGCAGCGTTGACACTGAGCTTCTCGTGTTCATACTGCATTATGTACGTCAGGACAAGAGTCTGCCACACATATTTTAACCCTCTTGTTTCCTCTTCCTCCGGTGTTAATGGTGGTTCAGTTGATCACTCTTGTTGCATTCTTAAGAGACAGATGGGTGCGTCTTCAGACTTCTCAAAAGCTCAGCAATTTCAAGCCTGCCAAGTCTATATCTGCAAGGTTGATAGTTCATCCAATTATACCTTAACCGAGTTGCTTTCATCACACCTTCTCCGAGCCACATCTATTGTTTGAGTGTCACCTTCCGTTGATATACTTGGGAATTTCCTTGATGGATGATCTCCTTTCCCATCAAGCCCCCAAGGTTCATGCGCCAGAGTTATGGTACCTACATCATATCATCAGCACCTCGTCCAGTTCAGACAATTTGAAGATTCCACTACTACTACATTGACGTTGTATCTGTGTTCGTGCCACATTAAGTATGTATTCCAGTGAAGATGGCATAGTCATGGTATTGATGATAGTTTGCTCCAAAGTGCCGAATTTCTGCTGTAGCATTCAGGTTCCTTGCTTCAGATGTTCTTCCTTCCATATGCACTCCAAAAGACATTCTTCAAAGCTCGAGGATCTCCAGCCTGCAGAATATAATTCCAAAGTAGAGAGACGTCGTCGTCATATGATTTAGGAGTATTGTTTAAGGGAGAGTAACAAATTTTGTATGGGGAGTGATATTTATCTTTTATCATTTCTATCTTTCATTTATCATTTCGTTTATCATTTTATTGAGTCTTGTGACTTCAAACTTGGACATGTGTCTCACCCATACTCCAGCTTGAGGGGGAGTGTTATAGAGTACATATTAGCCTATTTAGTTAGTAGGTTAATTAGTTAGTGGGCCTTTAGTGTCTCGGCCCGTTTAGATTACTTGTGTCCCAAATCTCAAGGTTTCTCCCTTGTTCCTATATGGAGGACAGGGTTGTACGTCTTTTATTCATTGAATCAATTCAATACTACAACAACTTTATTATTTCTCACAGAGATGTTTTTGATGATTATAGAAACTTGTATAGTAATTGATATAAGATCATACTTCACATTGAGATGTACACATGAAAGACAGTATTTTCTCAGATATGCTAAAACGTACAGCTGTTTGCCTGTGTCATATTTCATATTTGTTTTCCTATGAACACTCTTTATTCAATCAACATAGTGCCCCCGTCGCAAATTCCTTGCTTCGTCAATGTAGATTGGCTTGTGATCAGAAGGCTAACCAGTTCACTCCTCTTATAGCCATTGACGATAATCATTTCATTATCATGGAAATAGGAAGGAGGAAAGTGAGATGTTGGCACCAACATTAGGAGTAACAAAATCATGTAATAATGTACTGAGAGTAGTAAAGTACCATCATATTAAGTAATAAAGTATTGTCATGCCAAAAGAACTAGGTGGTATTTTTATCTCCTCTAGATGACATGTTTAGGGTACCATAATAGGACAAACATGGTCAGGCTTCCCTGACCTCCTTGGCTTCACCCTCCCATGGTTTATACAATCTTCATAGCATAAAAGAAATATAAATTTATGTAATCACACAAATGTTTTGGTTTAAATCATGATCACTTGGTGTTGCATGATATCAATGGTAGTATGAGATTGAAAAAATCATTGTAAGTGATCAAGCTTGAAAAGAAGTAATTTCTTCCGTAATGTTGAATAAAATAGCTATAATGTGAATACAGTCCCCACCTGGCTAAATGTTGACTGGAAAGTGTTCAAGAAGGTAAATAAAATAGATGTAATGCTAGGTACCCTTGTTGAATGATGAGACCCTACCTTAGGAAGATAGTTCAATTAGTATTCTACACTCATCACAAATAATCTCTCAAAAATGGCATAAATGGTACTTGAGTTATTCTCTAGTCTCTAGCATGATAATATGCATCAGCTTGTTTGGTTCTACTTTGCCGAGCCTTTCGATATATGTCTTCCTTCTTTTTCCACTCCATAGTACCCCTGAGGATAGTATCATAGAACCTCTTCTGTTACATGAAAATTGAAATCCTTAGAAACACTATTATCAATGCTTCACTATTATATGGCATAGCTGGGCAACCAGAACATAAATATGATAATCTCTTCAACACGAAAAAAAATGTCAAGAAAATTGGTCAAGTGCAACGCATCAAGCTGGACGTCATAGATGCTTGCTTATCATTAAAGACCACTATTCAATAAACATTAGATGAAAAGAGGAGACATCAACTAATACATGTAAAGGCTATGACAGATGTGTTATGTCGGATCTGTGTAAGTATCACCAAGCATTGATTAATAACTACATTGATTAAGTAGTCTCTAGGTAGGATCTGTGTACGTGTCCAAAAAAATTTGAATATGTGTAAGAAGGTAAGAAAGAAGCAATAAAAAACATATGTTATCTGGTAGATGTGTGTTCCTTTCCAAGTATCCGGCAGTAAGTGTTACCTATCAGTTATTAGGTGTGTTGTCTGGGTATCTAAAGGCCATTGTGTTGAAAAAAACAACTGTATGAGTAAAAGAATTGTAGAATTGTTAAGTCAACAATCATTATATATATTTTTAGCAAAAACATAACCAATTTCGAATACTTGATACTGACAATTCATAAAGACAAGTTTTAACCAAAGAATGTTCTTTATCAGTGGTCGAGAACGTATGAAAAAGGAAGTCTAGAAATACAAAAGATTCAAAGTTGTGCTGATTTTTTTCTGCTACACTAGGGGTACATTTCTCATCTCTCATTTGGAGCTTAGGCTTTCTTCTTCATCCCTATGTACCTAGGAGATCACATTCACATTGGAAATATATTCCCATGAGAATTAAAGTTTCAACGTGTATGTATACACATTTTCAATAAAAAGAACGTAAATAGACAAAGAAAATTTGGTAATACATCTAACATCAGCCTTGAATAAATTCAATGGCATCAATGTGCCAGAGAATTGATTCTAGCAGCCACATAACATATCATGTGAGTACAGGATGGCTCTTATTTAGGTGAGTATGATGCAATAGATTAGAATATTAAATAGAAAATAAGCGGTTATTTGTCATTGTGGCATGTAAGAAACAAACAGCCACAATGCAATAAGATTCTAAAACTCAACAACAAGACACTACAGTGGCATGACTAATATTTTAGCATTTAAAACACCCAACGCATGCAACCATGTTAGTTATCACTTTCTTACGATTTTCATGGAAAAGAAACAGTGTACCCTACAGTTGTGACTCAACAACTACTAAAACTATTGAACTACTACATTCAATTCTATTTAAACAAACTGGTCATGATCGCAAATTGAAGAAAAATAAAGATCAAAGAAAAAGTGATTGTGATGACCAAGGAAAAAATAACTAGAGATGGAGATTTTAACAAACAAAAATAACAACCTAGTTACTACCAGTCGAACGACATATTAAAATAATACTTATTGCTCAATCATTGAAACATGTTGAGGTGTTTTCCCTTTTTCCATTCTAGACTAGAAGTTGGAAGTATCATAGGCGATAAGGTCTTCATCATGTGTAGTTACTTTATTTGAGAGCATCATTAGTAGCCACTAAGAGTGTAACACCCTAATTCTTTTTTAGAAACCCTAAAATCCATCAAGGGTGTCGGTCAAGTCTATCAGAGATGAAACTCGACTGACAAAGGTTCCTGTAATGAATTTTGAAAATTGCCATAAAAGTGCTTAAATATTCGTTTTAAGTGCTCCTGAATTTTTCTGAGCTTAATTACAAGTCATACAATCATTACAAGTGATTTACAACATGATTCTAATGGATTTGAGACTTTTCCCACAAAAGTGTGATTGCATTGGTTTTCACTTGTCTTTCTTGAAATTAGGATGTGCAAGTATAGGCATTTGGAGTGTGTCTATACCAAATCTGAAATCACTCAAGTAGAAGCATTAGACACAAATGAGTGGAATGGTTAGTCATCACCAAAACAAGGGTTTAGTCAATTAAAATAAGGGTTTCAATTTATACCTTGAGTCAACATTCTCCCCCTTTTTGAAGATGACAAACCATTCCATAAATGTATTGAAAGCAATTTAAGTAAAATCATACCATTGGAGAAACCTAGGGGTTTCAATAGAATTGAGTTCATATGCTCCCTCTCAATTGATGCTAATGGAGTTCACATACTCCCCCTCAATTGATGATATTTCTCCTACATGGTTAGCTTTCATAACATTTATAGAAATTGTCTTCTACTCATATATGTTCTACATATATGTCTTCTCCCCTTTTCTTCTCCCCTTTACATAAGACATGTCTTCTCCCCCTTTGTCATTTCAAAAGGTGAAGGGATAAAAAACATAACTTGTTAGTAAAAATGAGATACCAAAAGTTAGAATGGAGAGTAGAAATAAAATCAGGGGTTTGTCCAAGCAATGTATATAAAACAAATCAAGACATGCATTTGAACAAGTCATCAAAGTAATTCTAGCGAATATCAAGGCAAAAGTATGCAAGCAAGCAACGCAAAATAGTAGATATGCAAGTCGAGGAACAAACTTGAGTATGAAACATGTTAGAGAGTATGTTTATTAGTTATTTATATTGTCCTTGTAATATGGGCCTCACTGTGTCTTAGCCCATTAGGGTTTAGTTAAGTCTGTATGCTTCCCTGTTCTCCTATTTATAGGAGCAGGGTTTCTCCTCTCTAATACTATGATTTGCCTTCTTTTATTATTTGACATGGTATCAGAGCAATCAAGCACTAATCTTCATAAAGATTAATAATATTACGGATAGAATCCATCAAAATTTGCTCTGGCCAGTCCAAGAAATTTGCAGCGGGTAGTAGTGGTGGGGGGCGTATGGAGCAGGAGCGGTAGGGGGCATAGTAGTAGAGGCAGCGCAGTAGTAGAGTCACAGCGCAGTAGCAAAGAGTGATGGCGGCTCATCTAGAATAGGTAAGAGCAGCATATGCAAGTGGCGGCGGCGGCTCGGGATGGTGACGGCAAGGGCGGTCACAGGGGCAGGTAACAGCATGCGCGTGGAGCAGATGTACTGTAGCGGGGCTGTAGCATATGTACTGTAGCGGTGTGGCAGTACTGCAGCGGCACGGCAGTACTGTAGCAATACTGTAGCGATGAAGGAAAAGACGCCTGGAGCAACAGAAAATGAAAGAAATAGCCTCAGAGACCATGGAACAGCCTGCGGGCAGCCGACCCACAAGGAAGAAGGGTGGCCGCCCACCGGCTACATCTCCCTCTTGTTTCTCTCTCTCTCACGTACGACAGCGGCTCAAGATCGCTGCTCTGATACCATGTCAAATAATAAAAGAAGGCAAATCATTGTATTAGATAGGAGAAACCCTGCTCCTATAAATAGAAGAATAGGGAAGCATACAGACTTAACTAAACCCTAATGGGCCAAGACACAGTGAGGCCCATATTACAATGACAATATAAATAACTAATAAACTGACTCTAACAAATAGAGAAGAGATGAGATGAAGAAGAAGAATTTCATTCTATTGTTCTATGGATCTTCGTGCTATATTTACTACTGATATATGGAGTCTTCTGCTTCTATTTGGTATATTTTGCTGCTAGATTGTTTATTCATCATCTACCTCGACTGCTGCTGTGAAGTTGCATACTTGGACGTCATCTTTGCTACTTGTGCTATGATTAGCACACTTTACCTGTTGCTTTGTGCTTTTGTACTTCCTGCTGTACGTGCTTTATTTGCACGTTGACTTTCTACTCTGTGGACCAGTACTCTCTGGATTTATGACGTCTGCTACTTTGATGGATGCTTTATGAAGAGGGAAGATGATGAAGACCTTTTAGTTACTGACTTTACATGGAGCTTCGTCTACTGGAGTTATTTATTTTCTTGCTACTATGCCTACTGGTCTTCTATCTGCATACGTCGTTGACTCTCTACTACTGTGTACCAGCACTATCTGGCTCGTCCGTGCTTTATTTTGCACGTTGACTCGTCCGTACTTTACTTGTACATTGACCTCTACTGCCTGTGATCCAGCACTCTCTGGACTTTGTTGCCTGTGACCCAGCACTCTCTGGCTACTACGACGATGACGTTGATGAAGACCTTGGTGCCTATCAGCTATTATATCTTTTTCTCCAGATGATTGTGTTGCTGCTTATTTCTGCTCCAGATGATCAAGAAGCTTCTGTTACCTGCTTGTCTGCTTGCCTGGAGTATCTACTTGAGGGGGAGTGTATGAGTATTTGTGTGCTTTATTGTAATATTGAGGGGGAGCAATTTCTTGTATGGGCTTGGTTTATCCTTTTATTTCTGTCTATTTGTTTTCTAGTTTGACTCTCTATCTGCAAGCTGATTTGGGATTCTCCCAACTTCAGCTTGAGGGGGAGTGTTAGAGAGTCTGCTTATTAGTTATTTATATTGTCATTGTAATATGGACCTCACTGTGTCTTGGCCCATTAGGGTTTAGTTAAGTCTGAATGCTTCCCTGTTCTGCTATTTATAGGAGCAGGGTTTCTCCTATCTAATACTACGATTTGCCTTCTTTTATTATTTGACAAAACAAAATGTAAGCATAGCATATAGTTGGATACCAAAAGATGAACAAGGTTAGAACTACATGTAGATGGGATACTAGTAGATGATATCACAAGTTAGGACTACTAATAGGATCTAGATCATAGAAAAGGATGCACAACTTAAAGAACAATCTACGAGTAGATTTAGAGAAATATCCAAACAAAGAGATATGCAATTTCAGAAACATAAAAGGATATTACTCACTAGCAAATATGCATCATTACGAAAAGATGATTACCACTAAGAAATTCAATGTTGCATTTAAGAGATACCTAACTAGATAGATGTAGCAAGTTAGAGCACAACAGAAGCAATTTAGATCACAACCAAGAGATTCAAAGAGATCAATCATCAAAACAAGCAAAACAACTCAAGATAGGTAATTGCAAAATATATATTTACCAAGATATAGCAATTAGAAAGATAGAGTTGCATGCAAGATAAGAAATATAAAGTATGGAAACATGCATATTATAAGAGTATCAAAGGGAGTGTCATAGAATAAGGCTAATGGTTAGAAAGTCTAGTTGAGAAGAAAATTATCATCCATAAAGCCATCTATATATTATGTGTACAGCGTTTTCGGTCGAGTTTCTAGGTTGAACTTCCCGCCGACAACAGTTGTTGGCAATACCCATTGGTTCTTGTCGGTCGAGTTTCCACAAGACAAACTCGGCCGACAACAGCTGTTGTCAAAAAGCACATATATATCAGAAAATCATATCTAAAGGCATGATAAAAAATATAAGCCATTTCCAAACATGTATAAGCAAGTTAGTAATGCACTATGAAAGCATCAGAAATAGTTTTTTAGTAAGAAAGAGATGAGAATCACAATATACCACTTCTGACTTAAAAATCATATGTATAGTGTATACTAAATTGACAAAAACACACAATGATAGGATATGAGTAAGGATAACATTACCTCTATTCTTACCATTTCTTTTCCACTTATTACCACCCCATACACATCTCACCTTTCTTCTTTTATGTGGATTAAGAAGTCGGTTTGCAAATCAATAGCTCATGTCAATCCAATTGCACGTGACCTATAAGAAGAAAGATGAAATGGTCCTCAATCATGTCTTTACGTCCGGAGGGGTTAGCTTAGTAGCCCAAATCCTATTACTCTTGAGTGCTTTCCTAAGGGGCAATATGTGGAATAATGTCCAATTTTATTGCAATGATTACATGATCTCATAACCTTTGAACTAGAGGATTCTTCATCGAAAATTGAAGGTCCTTTATCTTTGTTGTTCCTTTGACTACTATCAAGTCCAATACCATCTCTACCCATTTGCTCGGTAGTATGGTCAAGGATTTGATTAAGATTCTTTTTATCATCTAAGAATCTTTGCATAGAAGATCTCAAACTATGATTATCATGCATAAGAGACGTAATAGTAAAAGACAATGTATTGATATTCTAAATTATGAAAGATGGTTTCTATTAGATGATTAAAACAATTACAGGAGACTCTCTTATATAGGAGATTAGAGAGTAAGAATAATCTAGAACATGAATATTCTAGAATAAGGAAAAAGGCTATTGGGCTAATAGACAAAGGCCCATAACCTGGGAAGCACAGACAGTTCTGTGGGGTTCCCGTGACCGTGTCGGATGCTTTTTGGACACAGACACGGCCTGGACACGGCTCAAAACGTATTGGACGCATTTCGGCTGTGTCTGGTCCGTTTGGGTTATTTTTCACCGCCTGGACATAGTTTTTCGGCCCTGGACACGTCTTGGACGCGGTTCACTGGAAAAAGCCCAGTAAAATTGGCCCAGCAGGACGCTTAGTCAATTTGTGCGTGACCAAGACTCCTGCGGACCCGACTGATCTCCCGCGACCCCTTTCGTTCCACTCTTCTCCCTTCCAACTCACGTGCGTCGCCGATTAGGGATCGGAGCCTGATCCTCCTCTCCGGTGTGACCTGCGAAGGTAGCTTCGCCGCATTGTGCTCTGGCCATCTCCCTTCTAGGCCGCCAGCCGCGCACGTCCCTGCTTGGGAGTTGAGAGCTGTGGAAGTAGCAGCAGCCCACCTCTCCGACGTGCGCCTTGGAGCAGCGATGCCTTGAAGGCTTGGAGCAGCGGCGCTTGGAGAACCTTGCCGCAGCTGTGCCAAAGTTTGCAGCAGCGGTGCTGGGGAACATCAGGGACCAACAGGTCAGCAGTCACACGTGAAGGTGCAAGTCAACAACAGGTTAGTCCATATTTTTTAAGCATACGTCTGCATCTCCTCTTCTGCTTTTTTTTCTTTCTCTTCAACTTAACGATGCACTCCTATTCTCTGTTTCAATTACTTCGATTATGCACCCTGCTGTTCCACTTTTCTCTGGCCATCCGATTGATTTCTTCAATTTAGCCTTTTATTTCGTTTTTTACCCTGTACACATTTTGGAGCCCGACAGTAGGTCTCTTCTTTTTTGTTGGCAACATCCTACTCTTTTCTTCTTTTCTTCATTGCTTTAGTGTTGCTTCATGTTCCCTTTCTTCTTCTTCTTTCTTTTTTATATCACTTTCATCTTCTTTCTTTTTTATATCAATTAAATAATGCATTCTTCTTCATTTTTGGACAACTTCGTGTACATTTTCTTCTTCTTCTTTGGCCTACGTCTAGCCTTCTTTTCTGTTTGCTTTAGTACTGCAGTCTATATCTCTTTCTTTCTCTGACTTCAAGTCTTCAACTAAACAATGAATCATGTGAATCATTATTATTTTTGTTCACTGGACATCACGTTTTGGTCCTTTTGGAGAACTCCCTGTTTTAGCAAAAGTTTTTCTTCTCTTTGCTTTGGTGCTGGTGGTTGTTGCTTTCTTCTCATCTTTTTTTCTTTTACTTCAATTAAATGATTGTGAATCTATGAGTTGTCTCTTATTGAGTTATTTCTAATTGCATTCTCTTCTATCTAGTACCAACTATCAATGCATATCGAATGTTTTATTTAAAAATATGTATGTTTACTGTTGTTATTAGGAAAATGAGTGTATCTAGGGAAGAATTATCCATCGATGATAGTGCACCATTGTGGAAATATGTTACAAAATTAGACAAGGCAACAACAGGGGGGAATTATCAGTTCCAATGCAACTATTGCAACTGAATCTTCAA
This sequence comes from Alisma plantago-aquatica, assembly GCA_963693085.1. NCBI lineage: Eukaryota > Viridiplantae > Streptophyta > Magnoliopsida > Alismatales > Alismataceae > Alisma > Alisma plantago-aquatica. The sequence continues at coordinate 422,064,298 of OY856414.1, read as the reverse complement.
TGGGTCATATTCTAGGGTGAAAGCCCATCTTCTTAGAATACCATTATTTGGTATTAAAGTCTGCCCTAAAGTTTCAGCTGTACATCTTAGTGAAATGCAGGATGTAGTAAATGCAGCTGCACAACGGGTGAAAAATTCAATGCCCAAAGAAGTCCCTCTACCTCCATCTTCATCCAACCTTGCAAATAAAAGGAAATCCACCGGGAAGTCAGGATAGAGGAATCTTTTGACCTTGAAAAGAGGGAGCAATTGCATTCTGAAATTGCTAAGATGTTTTACTCTGCTGGTTTGCCTTTCCATCTTGCTAGAAATCCTTACTATGCAAGCTCGTTCACTTTTGCAGCTAATAATCCAATCGCATGCTACATCCCTCCTGGTTATAATATGCTTAGAACAACCTTGCTGCAAAAGGAAAAGGAAAACATTGAGAGGCTCTTGGAACCCACCAAAATAAAATGGAAGGAACAAGGGTTGAGTCTCATGAGTGATGGATGGACCGATGCACAAAGACGGCCATTAATAAATTTTATGGTGGTTTCTGAGAATGGTCCAATGTTCTTAAAAGCTGTGAATTGTGAGGGGGAGTGCAAGGATAGGTTCTTTATTGCAAACTTGATTAAACAATGCATTTCTGAGGTTGGGGACAAGAATGTAGTTCAAGTTATTACTGATAATGCCCCCGTGTGTAGAGCAGCTGGCATGCTAGTTGAGGCTGGGTATCCATATATCTTTTGGACACCTTGTGTGGTGCATACACTCAATCTAGCTCTCAAGAATATTTGTGATGCAAAAAACACAGAAGTAAATGAAATAGCTTATGATGAATGTAAGTGGATATCTGAAGTGGCAGCTGATGCTCATTCCATTCGCAATTTTATTGTAAATCATTCTATGCGGCTTGCCATATTCAATGAGTTTGTGAAGTTGAAGATGCTATCTATTGCAGAAACTCACTTTGCTTCTGTTGTTATTATGCTTAGAAGGATGAGGAATATCAAAGTTGGCCTTGCAAATATGGTTGCCAGTGAAAAGTGGGCTTTGTATAGAGATGATGATGTACAAAAAGCCCAATTTGTTAAAGAAAAAATTCTTGATGATATTTGGTGGAATAAAGTGGAGTACATAATTGCTTTCACAAAACCTATCTATGAGATGTTGAGGGTTGCCGACACTGACAAACCTTGCTTGCACTTAGTGTATGATATATGGGATTCTATGATAGAGAAAGTGAAGGCAATCATATACAACCATGAAAAGAAGAAGGATGATGAGGAGTCAAGCTTCTATACGGTGGTGCACACAATTTTAGTAGATCGGTGGAATAAAAGCAATACTCCTCTTCATTGTTTAGCACATTCATTGAATCCAAGGTAAAAAGTTATTCAACAATTTACTCCTTCCACCTAGATATATTATGGTATTTTTAAGTGTTAATAAGTTAACTATCTTTACTCATCTCTTTTAGATATTATAGCTCTCAATGGCTTGATGGGGATTCTAGTAGAGTCGCTCCTCATAATGACATTGAAATTACAAATGAAAGAAATACATGTCTTAAGAGATACTTCCCTAATGATGAGGAGCGTCGTATTGTGATGATTGAGTATGCAAAGTTCTCATCTTTCCTAGAAGAATTCGGAAATCATGATTCTATTGGTGATAGATCCTTGATGGAACCACACATTTGGTGGTTAGTTCATGGGAGTAATACTCCACGTCTCAAAAAATTGGCCTTAAAATTGCTAGGCCAACCTTGCTCTTCCTCATGTTGCAAAAGACATTGGAGCACTTACTCATTTATCAATTATGTGAGGAGAAACAAGATACATCCTCAACGTGGTGAAGATTTGGTTTATGTGCACACTAATCTTCGACTCTTATCTAGACAAAAATCTAGATATACTGAAGGAGTCAACAAATTGTGGGATGTTTGCGGAGATGCATTCAGTTCACTTGATGGCGAACGGCTTTTGGAGATGGCAGAGTTATCATTAGATGAGCCAGACTTGGAGTCTATTGTCTTTCTTGATGATGACGATGATGGAGTTCAAGGAGCTAGAGAAAATTGAATTGGGATGGAGATCATTTGCTAGCTTCTTTTTTTGTGGATGAATTGTAACTTTTTGTAAAGATAACAATATGACATCATTGTGGGAATGGAGATGAGTAGTCATGTAAAGATAGTCATAGAATGACTTTTACTTATTTTGAGATTTTGTGTATGCCACATTTCACTAGGGTCATGTAAAGATATGACATGTAGCCACATGAAGGCTTGTGGTAGTAATGGTACTCATGACTATATGTTGATATAACTCTACATTTTGAGAGTTTACGTAATAGAGTATTGAAGTTCCACTTTCTTGTATTGCAAATTTATTGTGTTACCTAGAACTTGTCTTTTTAGAATTTTACAAATTTGAATTAAGAAATGTGTTTTGTTTAGTTCTTGTATAAAATACTTTATTTCTATTAATAAATATATCAAAAAATAAATAAAATAATGATTAAAAATTAAAAAAATTCCCGTGTCTGTGTCCTATATTTTCAAAATATCTCATGTCCGTGTTTGTGTCTGTGTCTGTGTCCAAGCACGTGTTTGTGCTTCCCAGCCCATAACACAATAATAAAGGAAGAATAAAGCCAGGAAAATATATATACTAATACTCCCCCTCAAGCTGGAGCATAGATGTTAATCATGCCCAGCTTGGTCATCAGAGTAGTGAATCTGGTCTTCGGAAGAATTTTGGTAAAATTATTTGCAACCTGATCCGCAATAGGTGTATAAGGTGTAGAAATCTGACCAGATAAGATAGCCTCCCGAACAAAATGGCAATCAACTTCAATGTGTTTGGTGTGTTCATGGAAGGTGGGGTTGCTGGCAATGAAGATAGCAGCTTTGTTGTCACAGTGCATTGGAATGGATGGAGCAACAGAAATACTAAAATCTCACAGAAGACTACGTATCCAAAATAGTTCACAGGTGGTGTGAGCCATGGCTCGATACTCCGCTTCAGCACTTGAGCGAGCAACTACAGTTAGCTTTTTGCTTCGCCAAGTTACCACCTACAAAAGTGCGGTATCCATAGGTAGATCTACAATCTATCTTGCTCCCAGCATAGTCAGAATCTGAGTATCCAGTAAGATTATAGTGACCATGTTTCTTGTATAGCATGCCTTTGCCAGGAGAACTTTTCAAATACTTCAGAATATGGCAGACATCATCCCAATGGCATTAGCAGGGCTTATCCAGATATCTACTTACGAGCCCAATAGCAGAAGTGATATCAGCCTTGGTGACAGTAAGGTAGATGAGTTTTCCAACCATTCTGCGATACTGATGATGGTCAGGATAAGGAGAAGTGTCATCATCCCAGTTAGTGTTGGGATCCAAGGGTGTACTAGCTAACTTAGCCCCGAGCATTCATGTTTCTGATAGGAGATCTAAAACATACCTGCGCTGAGACAAACAGAGACCAGAGGATGAACGAGAGACCTCAATGCCCAGAAAATACCTCAGTTTGTCTAAATCTTTGGAAATAAAGTGCTTTTCCAAATATGTCTTAGTAGCCTGGATGCTTGCAGAGTCACTTCCAGATAATATAATGTCATCAACATAGGCAATGAGTACTACAACACCAGAGGTGGTTTTCTTAACAAACACTGATTGATCAGACTGAGAGCGAGGAAGTCAAATTTCTGAAGAATAGAGTCGAGCTTATCAAACCAGGCTCAGGGACTTTGCTTAAGGCTGTAAATTGCTATGCGAAGGTGATAGCCTTTTGAAGACTCCCCCTTACTCACAAATCCAGGAGGCTGCTCCATGTAAACCTCCTCATGTAGGTCACCATATAGGAATGCATTTTTAACATCTACTTGAAACAAAGGCCAATCAGAATTTACGGCCACAAAAATAAGGATACGAACAGAATTCAACCGAGCCACAGGAGAGGTCTCGAAGTAATCAACTCCATATGTTTGAGTGTAGCCTTGGCTACCAGGCGAGCTTTGAGTCGCTCAATAGTGCCATTTGGTTGATATTTGACTGTGAAAATTCACCTGCAACCAACTGGTGAACAACCAGGGGGTGTGTAACATACTAGAAATAGAACCCTATCCTAGTAGTTTTACCCTTTTGTCTTAGCCAAACAAGAATAAACTAATACATGTAATTAAGGGAATACAAAATACTTTGTGCTTGATAGTAACTCATTTAGGTGATAATAAGAAATTAAAGAACTTAGTTGGATAAATACCTCCTCATATAATCTTAATATAGGGTTGAAGTATAAATTGTCACTAAGTAATAGAAAAGAATAAAATAATTCATCTTAGAACTTTCTAGCACTTTCTAGGATAAGAGAAATAAGAGAAAATCTGAATTTTATATAAAGGAGAAGATAAATGCAAAATTAATGGTAATGTGGGAATTAATGGGTAAAGAAGATAATTAGAAAGGTAATGTACCAACAATTTGTAATTGGAAACCCATCAGGATAATTTGACACTAAAATTCGTTTTCTTGACCACAAAGTAACTTAAGGGCCAAGTATCAATTAATTTGAAAGATAATTGTATATATTAATGTCCTTATCTAAAGAAAATAGGAATTAGGCCAATAAAGTGAAATAAAATAGTCAATGCCCTCAAATTGGAAAACTAACTCCAAATTCGTAATCTAATCATAAAAATAAGCCTTTAGGCAAGTTTGCAACTAATTTGGATAATGTTTGATTATTAAGTAATTTAGGAGAGAGAAAATGTCTAAAAGGTGTAATTAATAAATAAATGTAAATCATGACACCAAAAGTTGGAAATAAAAGCAAATTCGTATCCAACACGTTAATTATGACTTAAGTGTCAAGTTTCATAAAATTTAGATAATCCTAAAGCCATAAATGAAGAAAGAAAGAGAAAATGATATTTGATTTATTTAACCCATTAAAGGTTTCCAAAAGGCAAAACTAATTGGATATTCGGAATCTACATGCTTAATTTAACATATGTGCAAATTTTGGTTTAATTTGGATTATTCTAGAACCTCTAAATCAGGAAAGAGAATATATATAAATTAATTTAATTTTAATTTGATCGATTTTTCGATTTCCCTATCTTTGGGCTGTCACACAGCCTATTTAATCTCGATTGCACCGTGGCCATTGGATAAGGATCCAACGGATGAGGAGTTGTCTCCTACCTCCGTTAGGACTCCTTCTCGCGGCTACAGTAACGCGATTTTCCTCCGCGTTTTCCTCTTTTGTCTTTCCTTCTCACAGATTTTTGTTTTCCTTTTCACCATCAACTTTGCTTTCCGGGTTGGTTGATCCCTATTTTAGTAGGGTTTCCTTCGCTAGATCTCCGGGTCGGCTAGAACCTTCCTCCCTTTCCCCTGTTTCCTGGTTCTCACGGGTTCCTCGACAAACCTGGACTCCTCCCTTATATATTTGGCATCCTACACGATCCTCGAACCCCTACGAACCTCATTCTTCTGTCCTTTTGGTCCGGATTTCCCTGCTTTCAACTCTCCCTACTCCGGCTACCTGTTGCGACGGCGGCGAGGTAGTCTGATAGATTTTGTCGTCGCCGGTGTTCGGTTCTGCTTGGCTTCGGCTCGTGAGGGTGTGGGAAAGCTTCGAGGGCCCTCAATTCGGCTGATTAGGAGGTATCGCGACTTTCCCCCTTTTTCTTTGATTTCTGATCTGCGAGCAAGTTTCTGTGTTCCCTTTCACCTCGGCGCTTGTTTTCTTCGTGAGGGTGTTGGACTTTTCGCCCAATTCGCACCCTATGGCGATCTGGAGTTGTGGTCAACCTGCTTGCTCTCAGGCTGTCGGGGTGTTCCTCGTGAGGGAAACAAACCCCATGGTTGATTTCTCTCTTTGCCCTCGTTCCTTCCTTTTCTGCTTTGTTTTTCAGTCGGGGGTATTTTCATCTTTTCGCGCACTCCTCTTCCTTTTAGCTTTGCGCCTGGTTCTGCTGACTTGGCTTAAGTGGTTTCCTGACGTGGGGGCCCTGATTGGTCTGTTCGGGTCCACGTGGATTCTCTCTGCTTTGTATCTGCGATCGAATTATTTGTAATTATCTTATTGGTCAGTCATTAAAAATTGATAACTAATTATCGGATGATCAGAAAATTATGAAAAAATATTCGTTGGATTCAGAAAAATGCAAGGTTTCGTTTTGTATTGGTTTTGACTCCCGAATCTGATGATTTAAAAGGGTGATTTTATGGATCTAATTAAATAAGATAAAAACTTGAATAATTCATAACTAATAATTTATAAGTCAGAAAAATATAATAAAATATGTTTTAGACTCGTAATAACATAACCTAAAATATGGAATAGTTTTCATAACCTAATTCACATAATAATAAAAAGGTAGTTTTTAGGGTTTGGTTTATATATATGAAGTTGACCTAAAATCGGTATATGTGATTATTAGGCTCTTTGGTGACCTAGTTTTGGATCCAGAAGTACTTTGGACCTGTTGGACTTTTATTTGAGGTATGTTGTATTCCCGATTCATCTAAATTGAGCAATGCACCTAATTTATCTTTCTTTTGAATTGAGCCTACACAATATGTCTATTCTCTTGTTATCATGGTTCGTGTGAACTATATTACTCTTTATGTACTCAGATATTTTCTTGATATCATATCTTGTGCCTTGGTGCATGTTGATCTCTTTCATTGTTATGTGCCACATTGAAGTGGATATTATATGTTGGTGTTGTCCATTGTGTGATGGCAATCTTTATTTCATATTCTGACTATACTTTTCTTCTTGCCTCTACATTATACATGCAATGTGATTCAGTAGCACTAGAGTAGTGTAATTACATTGGTTTTGGGGCAGTAATCCCCTATTGTTTATTTGGAGAGTGGAAGTATACCATTTCTCTATAATCAAGTATGGCAGTAATCCATACTCAACGTATTATATATTGGGAGATTGGCAGTATTCCTTTCTCTATTAGGTTCAAGTGTGTGCTTGGCCGCCAATTGTTATTTATATTGTTCTAGGGCTATGTTTATCTCACATGCATGTAGGTTGGTGATGTTGTGGGGTGTGTGCCCTACCAATTTCTTATGTGCCAGTATTGCACAAACTTATATGTTTTGTTTATGGCAAGTATCTTCTTTTATCATAATATGATGTTTATTTTCTTTTATGCCCGTGTGGGTAGTCCTTACCTCTTGAATGGGAAGCATTATACATTTGTTGTCCTTTGAATCCTCATATTGCTCAAAGTTTCCTTTAGCATACACATACCAGCATTTTGCTGATTGTTTCTTGTTCTTTCTCTTTTGTGGGGTATGCTTCCAACCCCAGGATTAGATCGAGAAAGTAGCTTCAACAACAACCTTGTAGCTGATCTTCGGGAGGCTTGAAGAAGTGGTTAGATGACCCTCGGCTTAGTCCTTGGCGTTTTATTTAGTTTTCCCTTTAGAACACCTTTTGTGGTGAATTGTTGTATAAAGCTTTGTAAATTGTTAGATAATATTTCTTTTCCGATGCTACTCATTGTGTAATGATACTTACATGTTGAATGAATTGATCCTCATCCCTTTTGTGAAACATTTATGTGGTGTTTGGTTTTAAGGGATGTGATCTTTTCTTTCGAGTAGAGGAGTGGTTTCACTTCTTTACAGCATGGTATCAGAGCCACTAGCAGTCAGTTATCTAACTATTTCAACTCGTCTCCCTTAGGATGTTTACCTTTATCTATCTTAGGTTGCTTATACCTCGTTTCCTTGCCTTGTGCAGGAAAACCCCTAATGGCTGGTGATAACTCAACAATGGACAACCAATATGGTTATGAGACACCTCAAAACACTAGTTTTGGCCAGGAGACCTCAGGAGAAGCTATGAATCCAGAACAAGAGTTGGCCATGTTTCGACAACTCTTTGCATCTTCCATGGTAGGGAAGATGAAAGACCCGTCTGTACCTGTGAAGCCTAAGGAGTTCACAATCATGGAGTTCACGAAGATGCAACCACCTTCCTTCAAGGGTGAAGGTGAGATAGAGATGGTTGATAAAGCAGATGATTGGGTTTTAGCCTTGGAGAGGACTTTTGATGGTATGGCATGTCCTCCACATCAGAAGGTTAGGTTTGCTTCCTATGTCTTGGATGGACCAGCTAGAGTTTGGTGGAATGGAATTGCTAGGACTAGAGATATCTCAGCTATGTCTTGGGCAGAGTTTTTGACTCTCTTCCGTGGGAAGTACATCTGCACTGCTGCTTTGAAGAAGAAGGAAGCAGAGTTCTACAGTTTGAAGCAAGGCTCCTTATCTGTTTCTGCCTACGTACAAAGGTTTCTACTGCTAGAGCGTTATGCAGTTGGTTTGGGTGAAGAACGTAGGGCAGAACTCTTCCTCCAAGGGCTTAACTACAATGTGGGACGTGCTCTTATTCCACAATTGCCCTTGACCTTCCAGCAGATGGTTGATAAAGCTTTGGCTGTGGAGTCTTACCCAGGGTTCCAACCTAGGGAGTTTGACAAGAAAAGGAAGTCCTCAGGTGATGATCAGAGAAGAGACAGTTGTGCAAAGTGCAATAGACCCCATCCTCCAGGGAAGTGCCCTCATGTTAGAAACCAAGGTGCACCAGTGGTATGTCACTTCTGCAATGAACCTGGACACATCTGACCTGATTGCCCTAAGCGTCGTAATGGTCAACCTCCAGTACCATAGCAGCAAGCACCTCCTCAGAATCAAGGCAATAATAATGGAAACAATAATAGGGGAAGACCTGTGGAGAGAAGAGCTGGAAGAGTTTTTGCTTTGGATGGCGAAGAAGCTGATGATGCTGAGCAAGAGCAAGTTAACCCATAGTCCCTTAGATTAGTCTTTACAAGTTATGTTTCCTTTTGCATGTTGCTTATGTAATAGATGTAAGAAGTATGGTTGAAACTTTTATAACTGAAGTTTAGTTTGATTTTATGGGTTGAATCCTTTTAAGGGGTGGTGAATAAGTTTCTTATGGATGTTCTGATTTCGAGGACGAAATCCCTTTAAGGGGTGGTGTGCTGTAACATACTAGAAATAGAACCCTATCCTAGTAGTTTTACCCTTTTGTCTTAGCCAAACAAGAATAAACTAATACATGTAATTAAGGGAATACAAAATACTTTGTGCTTGATAGTAACTCATTTAGGTGATAATAAGAAATTAAAGAACTTAGTTGGATAAATACCTCCTCATATAATCTTAATATAGGGTTGAAGTATAAATTGTCACTAAGTAATAGAAAAGAATAAAATAATTCATCTTAGAACTTTCTAGCACTTTCTAGGATAAGAGAAATAAGAGAAAATCCGAATTTTATATAAAGGAGAAGATAAATGCAAAATTAATGGTAATGTGGGAATTAATGGGTAAAGAAGATAATTAGAAAGGTAATGTACCAACAATTTGTAATTGGAAACCCATCAGGATAATTTGACACTAAAATTCGTTTTCTTGACCACAAAGTAACTTAAGGGCCAAGTATCAATTAATTTGAAAGATAATTGTATATATTAATGTCCTTATCTAAAGAAAATAGGAATTAGGCCAATAAAGTGAAATAAAATAGGCAATGCCCTCAAATTGGAAAACTAACTCCAAATTCGTAATCTAATCATAAAAATAAGCCTTTGGGCAAGTTTGCAACTAATTTGGATAATGTTTGATTATTAAGTAATTTAGGAGAGAGAAAATGTCTAAAAGGTGTAATTAATAAATAAATGTAAATCATGACACCAAAAGTTGGAAATAAAAGCAAATTCGTATCCAACACGTTAATTATGACTTAAGTGTCAAGTTTCATAAAATTTAGATAATCCTAAAGCCATAAATGAAGAAAGAAAGAGAAAATGATATTTGATTTATTTAACCCATTAAAGGTTTCCAAAAGGCAAAACTAATTGGATATTCGGAATCTACATGCTTAATTTAACATATGTGCAAATTTTGGTTTAATTTGGATTATTCTAGAACCTCTAAATCAGGAAAGAGAATATATATATATAAATTAATTTAATTTTACTTTGATCGATTTTTCGATTTCCCTATCTTTGGGCTGTCACACAGCCTATTTAATCTCGATTGCACTGTGGCCATTGGATAAAGATCCAACGGATGAGGAGTTGTCTCCTACCTCCGTTAGGACTCCTTCTCGCGGCTACAGTAACGCGATTTTCCTCCACATTTTCCTCTTTTATCTTTCCTTCTCGCGGATTTCTGTTTTCCTTTTCACCATCAGCTTTGCTTTCCGGTTTGGTTATCCCTATTTTAGTAGGGTTTCCTTCACTAGATCTCCGGGTCGGCTAGAACCTTCCTCCCTTTCCCCTGTTTCCTGGTTCTCACGGGTTCCTTGACAAACCTGGACTCCTCCCTTATATATTTGGCATCCTACACGATCCTCGAACCCCTACGAACCTCGTTCTTCTGTCCTTTTGGTCCGGATTTCCCTGCTTTCAACTCTCCCTACTCCGGCTACCTGTTGCGACGGCGGTGAGGTCGTCTGATAGCTTTTGTCGTCGCCGGTGTTTGGTTCTGCTTGGCTTCGGCTCGTGAGGGTGTGGGAAAGCTTCGAGGGCCCTCAATTCGGCTGATTAGGAGGTATCGCGACTTTCCCCCTTTTTCTTTGATTTCTGATCTGCGAGCAAGTTTCTGTGTTCCCTTTCACCTCGGCGCTTGTTTTCTTCGTGTTTGACTCCGGTTTTGAGTGTCTGTCTCATCCATGTTCTTCTTTTGGTTTCCCGCTGTTTCTTCTTCAATACCCAACCATCTCGGTGATGGCAGGTTGTTGCGGAGAATGTTTCTTGAGCTACTGATGACCGTTTTCATCGCGGTTTGATTCTCTGAGTTCGTTGGAGCTCCGGGAACAAAGTTCATGTTGGACTTTTCACCCAATTCGCACCCTATGGCGATCTGGAGTTGTGGTCAACCTGCTTGCTCTAAGGCTGTCGGGGTGTTCCTCGCGAGGGAAACAAACCCCAGGGTTGATTTCCCTCTTTGCCCTCGTTCCTTCCTTTTCTGCTTTGTTTTTCAGTCAGGGGTATTTTCGTCTTTTCACGCACTCCTCTTCCTTTTAGCTTTGCGCCTGGTTCCGCTGACTTGGCTTAAGTGGTTTCCTGACGTGGGCGGCCCTAATTGGTCTATTTGGGTCCACGTGGATTCTCTCTGCTTTGTATCTGCGATCGAATTATTTGTAATTATCTGATTGGTCAGTCATTAAAAATTGATAACTAATTATCGGATGATCAGAAAATTATGAAAAAATATTTGTTGGATTCAGAAAAATGCAAGATTTCGTTTTGTATTGGTTTTGATTCCCGAATCTGATGATTTAAAAGGGTGATTTTATGGATCTAATCAAATAAGATAAAAACTTGAATAATTCATAACTAATAATTTATAAGTCAGAAAAATATAATAAAATATGTTTTAGACTCATAATAACATAACCTAAAATATGGAATAGTTTTCATAACCTAATTCACATAATAATAAAAAGGTAGTTTTTAGGGTTTGGTTTATATATATGAAGTTGACCTAAAATCGGTATATGTGTTTATTAGGCTCTTTGGTGACCTAGTTTTGGATCCAGAAGTACTTTGGACCTGTTGGACTTTTATTTGAGGTATGTTGTATTCCTGATTCATCTAAATTGAGCAATGCACCTACTTTATCTTTCTTTTGAATTGAGCCTACACAATATGTCTATTCTCTTGTTATCATGGTTTGTGTGAACTATATTACTCTTTATGTACTCAGATATTTTCTTGATATCATATCTTGTGCCTTGGTGCATGTTGATCTCTTTCATTGTTATGTGCCACATTGAAGTGGATATTATATGTTGGTGTTGTCCATTGTGTGATGGCAATCTTTATTTCATATTCTGACTATACTTTTCTTCTTGCCTCTACATTATACATGCAATGTGATTCAGTAGCACTAGAGTAGTGTAATTACATTGGTTTTGGGGCAGTAATCCCCTATTGTTTATTTGGAGAGTGGCAGTATACCATTTCTCTGTAATCAAGTATGGCAGTAATCCATACTCAACGTATTATATATTGGGAGATTGGCAGTATTCCTTTCTCTATTAGGTTCAAGTGTGTGCTTGGCCGCCAATTGTTATTTATATTGTTCTAGGGCTATGTTTATCTCACATGCATGTAGGTTGGTGATGTTGTGGGGTGTGTGCCCTACCAATTTCTTATGTGCCAGTATTGCACAAACTTATATGTTTCGTTTATGGCAAGTATCTTCTTTTATCATAATATGATGTTTATTTTCTTTTATGCCCGTGTGGGTAGTCCTTACCTCTTGAATGGGAAGCATTATACATTTGTTGTCCTTTGAATCCTCATATTGCTAAAAGTTTCCTTTAGCATACACATACCAGCATTTTGCTGATTGTTTCTTGTTGTTTCTCTTTTGTGGGGTATGCTTCCAACCCCAGGATTAGATCGAGAAAGTAGCTTCAACAACAACCTTGTAGCTGATCTTCGGGAGTCTTGAAGAAGTGGTTAGATGACCCTCGGCTTAGTCCTTGGCGTTTTATTTAGTTTTCCCTTTAGAACACCTTTTGTGGTGAATTGTTGTATAAAGCTTTGTAACTTGTTAGATAATATTTCTTTTCCGCTGCTACTCATTGTGTAATGATACTTACATGTTGAATGAATTGATCTTCATCCCTTTTGTGAAAAATTTTACGTGGTGTTTGGTTTTAAGGGATGTGATCTTTTCTTTCGAATAGAGGAGTGGTTTCACTTCTTTACAGCATGGTATCAGAGCCACTAGCAGTCGGTTATCTAACTATTTCAACTCATCTCCCTTAGGATGTTTACCTTTATCTATCTTAGGTTGCTTATACCTCGTGTCCTTGCCTTGTGCAGGAAAAACCCTAACGGTTGGTGATAACTCAACAATGGACAACCAATATGGTTATGAGACACCTCAAAACACTAGTTTTGGCCAGGAGACCTCGGGAGAAGCTATGACTCCAGAACAAGAGTTGGCCATGTTTCGACAACTCTTTGCGTCTTCCATGGTAGGGAAGATGAAAGACCCATCTGTACCTGTGAAGCCTAAGGAGTTCACAATCATGGAGTTCATGAAGATGCAACCACCTTCCTTCAAGGGTGAAGGTGAGATAGAGATGGTTGACAAAGCAGATGATTGGGTTTTAGCCTTGGAGAGGACTTTTGATGGTATGGCATGTCCTCCACATCAGAATGTTAGGTTTGCTTCCTATGTCTTGGATGGACCAGCTAGAGTTTGGTGGAATGGAATTGCTAGGACTAGAGATATCTCAGCTATGTCTTGGGCAGAGTTTTTGACTCTCTTTTGTGGGAAGTACATCTGCACTGCTGCTTTGAAGAAGAAGGAAGCAGAGTTCTATAGTTTGAAGCAAGGCTCCTTATCTGTTTCTGCCTACGTACAAAGGTTTCTACTGCTAGAGCGTTATGCAGTTGGTTTGGGTGAAGAACGTAGGGCAGACCTCTTCCTCCAAGGGCTTAACTACAATGTGGGATGTGCTCTTATTCTACAATTGCCCTTGACCTTCCAGCAGATGGTTGATAAAGCTTTGGCTGTGGAGTCTTACCCAGGGTTCCAACCTAGGGAGTTCGACAAGAAAAGGAAGTCCTTAGGTGATGATCAGAGAAGAGACAGTTGTGCAAAGTGCAATAGACCCCATCCTCCAGGGAAGTGCCCTCATGTTAGAAACCAAGGTGCACCAGTGGTATGTCACTTCTGCAATGAACCTGGACACATCCGCCCTGATTGCCCTAAGCGTCGTAATGGTCAAGCTCCAGTACCACAGCAGCAAGCACCTCCTTAGAATCAAGGCAATAATAATGGAAACAATAATAGAGGAAGACCTGTGGAGAGAAGAGCTGGAAGAGTTTTTGCTTTGGATGGCGAAGAAGTTGATGATGCTGAGCAAGAGCAAGTTAACCCATAGTCCCTTAGATTAGTCTTTACAAGTTATGTTTCCTTTTGCATGTTGCTTATGTAATAGATGTAAGAAGTATGGTTGAAACTTTTATAACTGAAGTTTAGTTTGATTTTATGAGTTGAATCCTTTTAAGGGGTGGTGAATAAGTTTCTTATGGATGTTCTGATTTCGAGGAAGAAATCCCTTTAAGGGGTGGTGTGCAGTAACAGACTAGAAATAGAACCCTATCCTAGTAGTTTTACCCTTTTGTCTTAGCCAAACAAGAATAAACTAATACATGTAATTAAGGGAATACAAAATACTTTATGCTTGATAGTAACTCATTTAGGTGATAATAAGAAATTAAAGAACTTAGTTGGATAAATACCTCCTCATATAATCTTAATATAGGGTTGAAGTATAAATTGTCACTAAGTAATAGAAAAGAATAAAATAATTCATCTTAGAACTTTCTAGCACTTTCTAGGATAAGAGAAATAAGAGAAAATCCGAATTTTATATAAAGGAGAAGATAAATGCAAAATTAATGGTAATGTGGGAATTAATGGGTAAAGAAGATAATTAGAAAGGTAATGTACCAACAATTTGTAATGGGAAACCCATCAGGATAATTTGACACTAAAATTCGTTTTCTTGACCACAAAGTAACTTAAGGGCCAAGTATCAATTAATTTGAAAGATAATTGTATATATTAATGTCCTTATCTAAAGAAAATAGGAATTAGGCCAATAAAGTGAAATAAAATAGGCAATGCCCTCAAATTGGAAAACGAACTCCAAATTCGTAATCTAATCATAAAAATAAGCCTTTGGGCAAGTTTGCAACTAATTTGGATAATGTTTGATTATTAAGTAATTTAGGAGAGAGAAAATGTCTAAAAGGTGTAATTAATAAATAAATGTAAATCATGACACCAAAAGTTGGAAATAAAAGCAAATTCGTATCCAACACATTAATTATGACTTAAGTGTCAAGTTTCATAAAATTTAGATAATCCTAAAGCCATAAAAGAAGAAAGAAAGAGAAAATGATATTTGATTTATTTAACCCATTAAAGGTTTCCAAAAGGCAAAACTAATTGGATATTCGGAATCTACATGCTTAATTTAACATATGTGAAAATTTTGGTTTAATTTGGATTATTCTAGAACCTCTAAATTAGGAAAGAGAATATATATAAATTAATTTAATTTTACTTTGATCGATTTTTCGATTTCCCTATCTTTGGGCTGTCACACAGCCTATTTAATCTCGATTGCACCGTGGCCATTGGATAAGGATCCAACGGATGAGGAGTTGTCTCCTACCTCCATTAGGACTCCTTCTCGCGGCTATAGTAACGCGATTTTCCTCTGCGTTTTCCTCTTTTGTCTTTCCTTCTCGCGGATTTCTGTTTTCCTTTTCACCATCAGCTTTGCTTTCTGGTTTGGTTGATCCCTATTTTAGTAGGGTTTCCTTCGCTAGATCTCCGGGTCGGCTAGAACCTTCCTCCCTTTCCCCTGTTTCCTAGTTCTCACGGGTTCCTCGACAAACCTGGACTCCTCCCTTATATATTTGGCATCCTACACGATCCTCGAACCCCTACGAACCTCGTTCTTCTGTCCTTTTGGTCCGGATTTCCCTGCTTTCAACTCTCCCTACTCCGGCTACCTGTTGCGACGCGGCGAGGTCGTCTGATAGCTTTTGTCGTCGCCGGTGTTCGGTTCTGCTTGGCTTCGGCTCGTGAGGGTGTGGGAAAGCTTCGAGGGCCCTCAATTCGGCTGATTAGGAGGTATCGCGACTTTCCCCCTTTTTCTTTGATTTCTGATCTGCGAGCAAGTTTCTGTGTTCCCTTTCACCTCGGCGCTTGTTTTCTTCGTGTTTGACTCCGGTTTTGAGTGTCTGTCTCATCCATGTTCTTCTTTTGGTTTCCCGCTATTTCTTCTTCTATACCCAACCATCTCGGTGATGGCAGGTTGTTGCGGAGAATGTTTCTCGAGCTACCGATGACCGTTTTCATCACGGTTTGATTCTCTGAGTTCGTTGGAACTCCGGGAACAAAGTTCATGTTGGACGTTTCGCCCAATTCGCACCCTATGGCGATCTGAAGTTGTGGTCAACCTGCTTGCTCTCAGGCTGTCGGGGTGTTCCTTGCGAGGGAAACAAACCCCAGGGTTGATTTCCCTCTTTGCCCTCGTTCCTTCCTTTTTTCAGTCAGGGGTATTTTCGTCTTTTCACGCACTCCTCTTCCTTTTAGCTTTGCGCCTGGTTCCGCTGACTTGGCTTAAGTGGTTTCCTGACGTGGGTGGCCCTGATTGGTCTGTTCGGGTCCACGTGGATTCTCTCTGCTTTGTATCTGCGATCGAATTATTTGTAATTATCTGATTGGTCAGTCATTAAAAATTGATAACTAATTATCGGATGATCAGAAAATTATGAAAAAATATTCGTTGGATTCAGAAAAATGCAAGCTTTCGTTTTGTATTGGTTTTGATTCCCGAATCTGATGATTTAAAAGGGTGATTTTATGGATCTAATTAAATAAGATAAAAACTTGAATAATTCATAACTAATAATTTATAAGTCAGAAAAATATAATAAAATATGTTTTAGACTCGTAATAACATAACCTAAAATATGGAATAGTTTTCATAACCTAATTCACATAATAATAAAAAGGTAGTTTTAGGGTTTGGTTTATATATATGAAGTTGACCTAAAATCGGTATATGTGTTTATTAGGCTCTTTGGTGACCTAGTTTTGGATCCAAAAGTACTTTGGACCTGTTGGACTTTTATTTGAGGTATGTTGTATTCCCGATTCATCTAAATTGAGCAATGCACCTACTTTATCTTTCTTTTGAATTGAGCCTACACAATATGTCTATTCTCTTGTTATCATGGTTCGTGTGAACTATATTACTCTTTATGTACTCAGATATTTTCTTGATATCATATCTTGTGCCTTGGTGCATGTTGATCTCTTTCATTGTTATGTGCCACATTGAAGTGGATATTATATGTTGGTGTTGTCCATTGTGTGATGGAAATCTTTATTTCATATTCTGACTATACTTTTCTTCTTGCCTCTACATTATACATGCAATGTGATTCAGTAGCACTAGAGTAGTGTAATTACATTGGTTTTGGGGCAGTAATCCCCTATTGTTTATTTGGAGAGTGGCAGTATACCATTTCTCTGTAATCAAGTATGGCAGTAATCCATACTCAACGTATTATATATTGGGAGATTGGCAGTATTCCTTTCTCTATTAGGTTCAAGTGTGTGCTTGGCCGCCAATTTTTATTTATATTGTTCTAGGGCTATGTTTATCTCACATGCATGCAGGTTGGTGATGTTGTGGGGTGTGTGCCCTACCAATTTCTTATGTGCCAGTATTGCACAAACTTATATGTTTTGTTTATGGAAAGTATCTTCTTTTATCATAATATGATGTTTATTTTCTTTTATGCCCGTGTGGGTAGTCCTTACCTCTTGAATGGGAAGCATTATACATTTGTTGTCCTTTGAATCCTCATATTGCTCAAAGTTTCCTTTAGCATACACATACCAGCATTTTGTTGATTGTTTCTTGTTGTTTCTCTTTTGTGGGGTATGCTTCCAACCCCAGGATTAGATCGAGAAAGTAGCTTCAACAACAACCTTGTAGCTGATCTTCGGGAGGCTTGAAGAAGTGGTTAGATGACCCTCGGCTTAGTCCTTGGCGTTTTATTTAGTTTTCCCATTAGAACACCTTTTGTGGTGAATTGTTGTATAAAGCTTTGTAAATTGTTAGATAATATTTCTTTTCCGCTGCTACTCATTGTGTAATGATACTTACATGTTGAATGAATTGATCTTCTTCCCTTTTGTGAAAAATTTTACGTGGTGTTTGGTTTTAAGGGATGTGATCTTTTCTTTCAAGTAGAGGAGTGGTTTCACTTCTTTACAGGGTGCATAAACTAAATCCCAAATATGTCTATAAGTGAGAACCTGTATTTCAGTTTCCATGGCTTGACGCTATGCTGGATGTTAAAGAGATTGAGTAGCATTCTTAGGAATAGTAACACCACATAGGGCACAAGTGAAATTTGCAAAATTATTTCCCAGGTTAGCAGTAGTGCAAAAAATATCCAATAGGATGTTGAATGCAAGACCGAGTCTCTTTGTGTAAATTGATAGGAATGTCTAAGTCAAAAAATACCTGAGATGTTGGCTGATATACTGATGAGGATGGAAGACATAGTTGGGCCATAGAGGGAGTAGGTTCCTTTAGTCTTCTTTGGTAGACTTTTAATGGAGGAGCAGGTGCAACTGTATCATCTGGCGGGACAATATCAATAGGTAGAGGTAAAGGATATTCCGACAATAAGTCAGAAGTCAAGGCAGATCTAACAGAAGAATGGAACGGCATATGTTCAAAAAAGACAACGTCAGCCAATACTATCCATTTCTTAGTAATCGGGTCAAAGCAGTGATACCCTTTTTGTTTCCTAGAGTACCCCAGGAAAATACACTTGGTAGCACGAGGATCCAATTTAGTAAGGCCAGGATGCAAATTTTTCACTAAACATGTACTCCCAAAAATACGAGGAGGCACGGTGAACAAAGGAACATCAGGGTATAGAATCTGAAAAGGAACTTGATCGCCAAGAACAGAAGAAGGCATGTGGTTAATAAGGTAACACGTCGTGGAAACAGCTTCTGGCCAAAAAGAGTGGTGAACATGATAGCGAAAGAGGAGTACGTGTAACCTCAAGAAGATGATGATTCTTGCATTCAGTAATGCCATTCTCTTGGGGTGTATATGCACAGGAGGTTTGGTGAATAGTACCCATTTTGATACAAAATAAATTGACTGATTTTTGCATGAACTCAAGGGAATTATCGGTACAAAAGATTTTAATAGGTTTACCAAATTGGATATGTATCTCAGCAAAGAAATATGTAATAGTGTCAATTATATGAGATCTATCTCTTAATAAAAATAACCATGTTGTTCTAGAAAAATCGTCAATAAAACTCACAAAGTATCGAAATCTAGAAATACTAGCAACAGAGCACGGGCCCCAAATGTCAGCATGCACAATATCAAATGGCGGTTTCAAGCTAATATAGTTTTTCTTAGTAAAAGTAGATTGAGTTTGTTTCCCTAACTGGCATGTATCACAATGAAAAACTGAATCAGAAATGTCAAGTAATAGATGCTTCAATTTTGCTGGTGAAGGGTGCCCCAAGCGGTAGTGTCACTTAATGTCGGTCACAGAAGTAGTCAGGTAAGCCTTCATCTTTGGTGCATCCAAATAGTAGAGTCTGTCAAGGTCCCTCATGGCCCGGACCAATCTTCATCCTCATGCGCAGATCCTGAAAGATAACACCATTCGGATCAAAGGTAATTGAGCATTGTAGGCTCTTAATAGTTCTACTCACAGATAATAAGTTGATAGGGAATTTAGGAACATAAAGTGTTGAGTTCAAAGCAAGACGGCCAGAAGTATAGATATTCCCTATCCCTAAAATAGGCGTTTGAGAACCATCGACTATTGGGATAGGCGGAATAGCAGCAGTTTTATGCAAGGTAGAAAATAAAGACCGATTGTCAGTAATATGAGAAGTGGCATCGGAGTCGATAACCCATGTATGTTTACTAGATTGTGCCAGAAGAGCAGATTGTGTCAGAAGAGCAGGAGAGTTGCCTGCAGTAGTGGTCTCAACATGGTGAGTTTGTAGTACTTTCTCAATCCCAGAATGTAGCCAATCAACAAAGGTGGGGCAGATGTAGAGACAAAGGTATCAAGTTGTTCTGAAGAAACCTGATTTACCCAAGCAGGTTTACCGTGCTTGATCCAGCAGCGGTCTTCAGTATGATTGTTGCGCATGCAGAAGTTGCATTCAGTAGAGGAGTCAGAGCCAAAGGAGTAAGAACCACGACCAGTTCCAGGAGTTGAACGACCTCGTCCATGGCCACGACTGCGTCCTTGGCCACAAAAAGATTCCCCCAAACGGACAGCAAGAGCAGCACTATCAGAAAGATCAATCGCTGCCTGAGAGATAGAAGGCAACCGTTGCACGCATTTCAGAACATCGTGCAAGGTGGGCAATGGATCATTGGAGATAATTTGATCAACTACACCCGCAAAGGAGGGTGGTAAGCCGTCTAGGAATTGAACGAGTTGTAGTTCATTCCATTGTCGTTGTGCTTCCTTAATACCTAAGGATAGCGGATGATAAACCTCAAATTCATCCCAGAGAGCGCAACACTGGTTGTAGTAATCTTCAATAGAATTTGTGGTAGAATGCTCCTTCTTAGCCAGGTGCTTGAAAATATCAAACACCTTCTTGGGATTTTGTAGATGAGAATACATGTGAGATAGTTGATCCCACATATTATTAGTCGTGCGTAGGTGCAGAAGGGATTGACTGATCTTTGGTTCATTACTATTGACCATCCAAGTCATAACCCATAGTCGTCCTTGGACCACAGGCCATACGCCTATTTAGTCTTGTCATCAGCAATAGCATCCGGTCCATCCGGACCTTTAGTAGAAAGATGGGAATAGCGCTCCTGAGCTTTGACATAGAGTTCAAAGGAGGCTGCCCAGGTGTGATAGTTGGAGCCGTCTAACTTGGTAGTTGTCACACAGAGAGTGCAAAGAGGATCTGAGGACGCCATGGGAAACACAGAAAGCGGGATAATAGTAGTAGGCTGGAGCAGAATTCACACAGCAGTCAACTGACAAATCAGTAGGCACGTAGCAGCAGCAGGCACGTAGCAGTCAGTAGACGAAAGCAGCAGAAACCCAACCAAGGGGAAGATCTACGAACACCCGTATACGGGCTGAAAAAAAAGATAGGGAGATCTGGCGTATCAAAATCCCAAAAACCCACATAGGGGCAACAATGAATATAGAAAACCTATGCCAACATGGAGGAAAACTCACTCCATCATGAGGCATAGACAGAAAGAAGTGAGATCCGGTTACACCTTCAACGTGCTATGAATGGAAAGTATCGGAGGTGTGTAGAAATAATCCGGAAACTGAAATGAGTGGTGGTGGTGGCTAACCAAAGGAGGTTAGGATGGGAGAAGGAAGGAGGAAGAGTAAGTAAAGGAGGAGTGGCGGGAGATGATAGCAGTAGTAGGGAGGTGGGTGGTGGCCTGGCAGGTAGGGTGATTGGGCGGTGGGGTGGCTTGGAGGAGAGGGGCGGCAGTTAGGGAGGCGGGTGGAGGCTAGGGAGGACGAGCAGGCGGGTGGGTCGGCGGAGAGAAAGGAGGTCGGGGGAGGGACTACAGTGAGGAAGAAGAGGAGTGGGGAGGGGCGGTGGCGGGGTAGAAGGGGACAGGTTTGGGCGGCGGGTGTTGAAAGCCAAAGCAAAGGGGAAAAAATGGGTGGTGCGGGGGAGAGTGGCGGAAGGAAGGGAGATGGGTGAAGGTGACAGCTAGGGTTTATGGGGGCATAGGTTAGGGTGGGGTGGGAAGGGATTAAGGAGAATCTGGCGACTCTAATACTATCTAAATTATGAAAGATGGTTTCTATTAGATGATTAAAACAATTACAGGAGACTCTTATATAGGAGATTAGAGAGTAAGAATAATCTAGAACAGGAATATTCTAGAATAAGGAAAAAGGCTAATGGGCTAATAAATAAAGACCCATAACACAATAATAAAGGAAAAATAAAGCCAGGAATATATATATACTAATAGATATCATCCCTAGCATGCAAAAGATCAGTTTCTAATCAAAGATCTTTGGTCATATAAGAATATTTTTCAATATGAAGAGCAACAACATTATTCTCTCTACTAGTATAACCAGAACAAGATTCAAGAATATTGATTTTAGCAAGCAAGGGAGCGTTTTCTTTTTCAAACAAAGCAATCATAGAAAGATAGACATTATTTTCATATTATATTTCTTGCAAAACAATCTTTGTCCTCATTTTCAATTTTAAGAACATCAATATTAAGCATGAGAGAATTCACAATATAACTATGATCTTCATTTGAACTAGGCACAAGAGGTTGAGCTTCTAGAAATCTAATCCTATCAAGCAAGTTGGCATTTTCAAGTTTAAGAACATCTACTTGACTAAGATAGGCATTTTTTTATCAAGCAAACAAATATTAGCGTGTTCAAGATCATCTTTTTCTACATGCAAATTATCAACAATTCTAGCAAGCTTTTTCTTTTTCTTTTTAGAAGACTTAAGAGAGGCACGAGTAGCATGAATTATTACAATTAAAGATTCTTTATATAAAGAGTTTAGATTTACCTCATTTGAGTCTTCATTTGCACTTTCTATAAGAGAAAAATGGCATTCTCTATCTTCACTAGAGCTTGAACTAGACCCTGCACTAGAATCTTCACTTGAGCTTGAGTTGGAGGAGTCACTAGAGCTTTTGTGCCATTTCTCTTTCTTGTGCTTCTCTTCCCTTCTTTTGTGATGATGGGTCTTTTTGCCTTGTAGGCAATCTTCCTTGAAGTGACCCTTCTTTCCACATTTGAAGCACCGGGTAAAGGAGGAAGACTTGCCTTTGTAGAATCTACCTTTAGAGTACATGGAGTCTTCTTCAACTCGAGAGGATGGAGAGGCTTGATTAACAAAATCTTCAACTTGGGCTTTAATTTCAGCCTTCTTCCTTCTCTTGAGCTCTTTCTCTTCTTCTCTTTCTTCTTCCTCTTACTTGTCAAGTGTAACTTCATGGGCTTGTAGATTTCCAATGAGCTTTTTAATAGGAATTTGACCAAGACTCTTGCTTTCTTCAATGGAGGTTACCTTGGATTACCACCTCTTGGGGAGAGTTCTAAGAATCTTTGAGTTGATCTCTCCTCTAGCCATAGGATCACCTGGGACGGCAAGACCATTTACAATGGTGTTGAGCTTTAAGTACATATTTTCCACCCTTTCCTCCTTTCCCATCTTGAAGTTTTCAAGAAGCCCTTTGAGCATGTAGACTTTACTTTCTTTCACTTACTTTGTCCCCTCATAAGTGTTCACTTACTTTGTCCCCTCGTAAGTGACACATAGCTTTCTCCATATCTTATAGGTCATTTCACATGAAGAAATCTGGTTGAACTCGGAAGGGGAAATAGAAGCATAGAAAATGTTGATAGCTCTTACATTCAAAGTTTCTTTCTTCAAGATAGCTTCATCTCATTCTTCTATCTTTGTCTCTGGTAGCTTGTATGGAAGGTCAACCATTCTCCATAGCTCAAGACTTAATCCTTGAATGTAGAATTGTAACTTTCTCTTCCATAGAATAAGTTGCTTCCATCAAAGATTGGATTTCTGATGAGGTATCTTCCACCTTGATAATCGCTCATTTTCTCCTGTTTGTGGAAATACGTTTGGAGAAGACCCACTCCGATACCACTTGTTGGATCTTGGAAGGGCTCTAGAGGGGGGTGAATACAGCTAAAAGCACTTATACAAAATTCATTAGACCTTCAAGATATTTCTAAGTTAATATGGCAAATATGAACTTTGAGTGCAACTAAACATACAAAGAAAAGATGAGAGAGATTGAATAAGATCAAGAACAAGCTATTGATAGTGGTTCCAAACTCCGAATTAGGAGAGTGTACATCCACTACCTATAAAGGCCAATCTCTATGTTTTTTCAACCATGTCTCACCTCCTTATATTCCATTATAAGAGTTACAACATATGACCTTCCTTTTAGGGGTCAAGTATACCCAGCCTTCCTTTTAAGGAGAAGGGAGCCAATAACCTACCAAAGAACTTACCTATCCATGACCAAGAATCTTTTACCTCACCAAGGACTTACCCAATTTTGCACCGAGTTTTCGGCCTTCACCAAGGAGTTACCCACTCTTGCAACAAGTCTTCCACTTTGAAGGGATTTACCCACTCTTGACTTGGATCTTCCGCCTTTGACTTCACCTTGGCCAAGGAGAAGCTTTCACCAAGGGACTCCTTCCCTTCTTCTTCACCTCTCTTAGCCAAGAGAGAGAACTTTCATCTTCATGGTAGAAAGAGAGATTGGGAGGTGGAGGAAGTGAGAGCCTCACCAGATATACATGTAGGACTAACTCTCTTACTAATCTCCTACTCACTCTAATGGATGTAGCAAGTGATTAAGCTTAAGAGTGGAAGGAGGATCTTGGAGGCACTCAACTATAATATAGGGACCTTCATAGCATTTGATTAACTATGGGATGAGGTCCAACGGGTCATATTTATATTTGAGGATGTGTACTAGCTAGTAGAAACACTTTGGGACGAATTCTAGCCCTTTGGGGTGTTGCAACATATATGTTTTTGAATTTTCAACACTCCAACAGTTAGAAATACTTTTTCTGCACATTTTGTATAGTTTCATCGGTCAACTTTACTTTTGAGAAATTCGACTGATAGAACTAGTGACAAATCAAGTTTGAGTTCTCAGTCGAGTTTATCCTAGATGAAACTCAGTCGATGGATCAAATTTGGTTTGCATGTGCAGGGTGTCGGTCGAGTTTATCCTGGATGAAACTCGGCAGATGGCTTAAATTTGGTTTGCCTGTGTAGGGTGTCGGTCAAGTTTATCCTGGGGTAAACTCGGCCAAACCTGACACTTCCCAAAATCCATCAAGGGTGTCGGTCGAGTTTATCAGAGATAAAACTCGGTCGACAAAGGTCTCTGTAGTTAATTTTGAAAATTGTCATAGAAGTACTTAAATATTTGTTTTAAGTGCTCCTGGTTTTTTCTAAGCTTAATTACAAGTGATACAATTATTACAAGTGATTTACAACATGATTCTAATAGATTTGAGGTCTTTCCCACAAAAGTGTGATTGCATTGATTTTGACTTGTCTTTCTCCAAGTTAGGATGTGTAAGTATCGGCATTTGGAGTGTATTTGTACCTAATATGAAATCACTCAAGTAGAAGCATTAGACACAAATGAGTGGAATGGTTAGTCATCTTTAAAACAAGAGTTTAGTCAGTTAAAACAAGAGTTTCAATTTAGACTTTGAGACAACAATCTCGATGTATTGTGATAATCGTGTGGCTACCTTCATTGCCAGTATCCTTGTTTTCCATGAGAGGACCATGCATATTGAGACAACTGCCATTTTCTCTGAGATGCGGTATTGAATAAGAAGATTGCTACTCCTTTTCTGCCATTGCATGAGCAAACTGTAGATATATTTACTAAGCCTCTCTCTGGCAAGAGAGTTGCAGAGTTGTGCTGCAAATTGGGCATGATTGCCATATATGCTCCAATTTGAGGGGGAGTATTGAGATATATTGTCGTACTTTTATTTCATGTTTCTTATTGTTACTTATCATCTACATGGGCCTTTGTATAAACCAGCCCATTAGGGTTTTCTATTTGCTTCCCTGTACAGCCTCCTATTTATAGGAGTGAGTTTTCTCTTTTCAAGAATATAGAAAGACGGCACTTTCCATAAAATGAATTCGGTTGAATTAGAGGGGGAATTTGATTGAATTCGTTTCATCAGAAGGCGGTTGTCGAAGCGTTCCTTCAGGTGGTTTGCTGGCCTTCGGTTGTGACCTTACCAGGCCATCGGAAGACAGTCATCAGAAGAGGCCACAGGAAGGATCCGTTGGAAGAGACCTTCGGAAGCATCCTTCGGTTGGTGCCAATAGAAGACACCACAGAAGATGTTTTTTCAACTGTCTTCCGAAGGAAAAGAGTTGACGGAGCGTCGATGTTTTCTACTGCAAAATGGAGGGGATGAATTCGACCGAATCCGGGGGATTGCAGTCGAATTGTTCAGGCTGAATTGGAGAATCGATGTTTTCTTAATTCGTGCCTATAAGTCCCAAAATTGGTTAGTTGAGCAACTATATTCAAAAAGATATAAATTACAAAAAGCTAAGTATCTAGTGTTATTTTGAGCATATTAAGGCCAATACAAGCACGAAACTATAGATAAGTACTTAGCTTAACGCCTAAAAATGGGTGTTAGCGACAGCCTTAGAGGGTTTAGAAGGTAGAGAGGAGACAAATGGTTGACGTTGGACCCGCTTAAGAACATCATGCATAGTAGGTAAGGGATCACTGCATAAGATCTTATCAACAATGCCAGAGAAGGAAGTTGGTAGACCAGCTAGAAATAGGAACAACTAAAGTTCACTATGCTAACGCCGAATTTCTGCGATATCAGCATAGAGAGGATGATAAACCTCAAACTCATCCCAGAGTGCACATCATTGGTTGTAGTAACCCTCAACAAAACCATCAATGGAGCATTCCTTCTTAGCCAGGTTTTTGAAGATCTCGAACACCTTCTTGGGATTCTGCTAATGAGAATAGGCATGCAAGAATTGTTTCCACATTGCATTAGCAGTCTAGAGATGAAGAGACAGTCTGATTTTTTATTCAGCATTATCCACCATCCAAGTCATGACGTCGGAGTCTTCTTCAACCGATAGATCATAAGCATGATTAGCTTTATCGTTACTAGTGATAGTAGGTGCAAGAGGATCATCAGCAGTGAAGTGTGAGTAAAACCATTGGGCTTTGACGTATAACTCGAAGGAGATATACCATGTATGATAGTCGGAGCAATCTAACTTGAGAATCGTGACGCACGTCCGGAAGGGCTTATAGGACGTCATGAGGACAAGCAAAAAGATCACAAAGAGACACAGGTGGACATGCGTAGCAGCAGTTGGAAGATTGTCAGATAAGCAGCAGCAGCAGATATAGCACCAAGGCCAAATGCATGGGAAGTGGCAAATGAAGAAAAAGGGAACCTACACGTCACTGTAGCATTAGGACATCATGTGAAGTAGGCTATATGGGGGGAACAAGTCCCCAAAAAAACAAAGAGGAAATCAGAGATTAGGGAGTGGAGATTTAGAAGGGAGACATGGAGTGGATGGGTGTTCACCATCGAGGCTATATAGGAGGATAAGAGGGAGTACAGTGATCGGAAGATTAGAGGACGGTGACGGGGTAGGAAAGAAAGGAGAAGGAAGGAGGGGGTGGTGGCAAGAAGGAAGGAGGGAGTGGCAGGGACTGTAGTGGTGGCGAGAAGGGAAAGAGAGGGTGGCGTTGGGGAGAGTAGAAGGTGGGGGGATTTGGCAAAGGCAAGGGATGGAGGTAGGTAGGGTGTGGGAGGTGTCTGGCGACGGCTAGGGATCGTGACGGGGAGGGCGGGAGGTTGGGGGCCGCGACGGGAGGAGGCAGCAGCAGTGTCGTGGTAAGAGAGGAGGGTGGCGACAAAGGGTGGATGGAAGCACAGGGTTAGGGTGGAGGGAGACAGGGCGGAGGGTGATGGTGGCATAGCGACACAGTTAGGGAGGATCAAATATGTTTGATACCATCTGTTAGAGAGTCTATATTATCCTATTTAGTTAATAGGTTAATTAGTTATTGGGTTTTTGTATTTCAGCCCGTTTAGATTACTTGTGTCCTAAGTCTTAGGGCGTCTCCCCTCTCCTATATAAAGGAGAGGGTGTCCAGTCTTGTATTCATTCCATTGCATTCAATATTATTATTTTCAACATGGTATCAGAGTGGTGAACAGTAACGGCAGCGTGAACAGAGCGTGTTCGCTCCTGAGGGAAACCTAGCTGCCGCCCCTCCTCCCTCTCCTTTTCGGCGCGCACGCAGCCCTAGCCGCTGCTCGTCTTTTCCAGAGAGCAAGTGAGGGGAAGAACCCCCACCTACAGGCGGCCGCCATCGTCGTCATGGATTACGTCGGCTACCCGCTAGGCGATTCCGGCCTTCATGGCTCTCCTTCCACTTTCACATAGATCAGTACGTCGGCGCTAATTCCCGACCTGCGATCTATGTTTTCCATATCCAAACCTTAAAGCCGGTGATCTCCTTTCCGGCCATCACATATCCACTGCCATCGCTGCATTATTACCCACCACCTTCCACCTCTGTTGTCCGTATTACACGAACAGCAGCAATGCCGCTATATTCCCAGCGCCTCCGATCGGCATCCGTCCTGCAGCAATCCTGCCGCCGGCCAACAGCCATAACCGTCAGCCTCCAAACAACCATCTTCGCGCCTTTGCCCCTATCGATGCCACTATCACCATCTAGCAGCAGAATCATAAGCGCCGCCAAATGCAGAAGCAGCAGCCATCATCGCCATCAAGCAGCAATCAACCGCCACAAACCTGCTACCCGCCGTCCAAAAAGATCTTAGTACTACCAACATCAACTCGGTAGTACCGAGTTCTGCACAGGCCATCTCCTGACGTCCTCAGCATCAGCCTTCATCGTCGCTCATGGAGAGGCTCCGCCCTTTGCTCCGCATACATCCTCTTGGCATGCAATATCTCCGAAGCCATGCAGGAGACCCTTTGTCATCTCCTTCGTTACGACCAAGTGCTACATCAACTGAGTGGCATAATCCGGACATTTTTTTTGTGCTACATCCTACAAGCTGTTGCTCTTCATCACCTTCTCGGCTATCTTCATCACTCCACCATCACCTCCCATCTATGTCTACTCCTAGTTATTAATTCCCCCCATATTCATTATGCCTATTCGGATCCTTAATCGGTCATATCTTTGCTAATCGAATTCCATTTTAAGTCTATTCAGATTTTTCGGGATTATATCCATTTAATTTTCTACCCGGATCTTACATTGACCCATTTAGCATATTCTCTCTGGTTATCGGTTTCATTCTCCACATATTACACATCTCCATATCACAAAATCCTCTCAAATCCATCGATTCCTTTCTCACCCACCCATATCATGTGTGTATCCCTTTCCACAGTGCGGGGGGGGGGGGGGGGTCATATATCCATTTCTCCACAGCAAACACTCACTCTCGTCATATTTGGTGTGTGTGGGATATAGAGGAGAGGAAGAGATGAGAAGGGAGAAAGAGTGAGAGAATATGTATGAGAGAGAAAGTATGAGAAGAGATGATATATGTATTCAGGCTATTATCTTCATGGAGCTTCGCATTGTTCAGCACATCTGTTCTCTACTTCCAGAGAGCAACAAAGGATCTTCATTCAGTGTCAATACCAAGCTATTTGTGTTCATACCACGTTATGTACGTCAGGTTTTGATGGTGTACTTTAGCTGCATTCACATGAGATAGATGGATGCTTCTTCAGATTTTTAAAAGCTCAACAAGCCTGTCAATCTATTTCTGCAAGGTTGATTCATCCAGTTCATGGTTGTCACAACCGAACCGGTGAGCGAACCGGTGAGGCCTCCGGTTCTCGGTTCACTGGTTCAACCAGTGGTCCGACTGATTCAACCGGTGACGTCAGCATGATGTCATAAATAATTAATTAATTAATATATAAAATATAAACACAAATTTTTCGGCAAACTCAACATATAAAGGAGACATAAGATAATACCATAGAGACAATCACGTTACTTGAAATCACACAGTAAATAAATTGATGAACTAATCAGTAATCATCAAACCAATAGTAAAACACTAAAATTAAATAGAAATACAAGCAAGTCAACAGTATTTAAGTTTAAGGTTTATACACATTGGGAGAATGAGATGATACCTCACTTGAAGGTACACGCAGTCAACAGCACAAACGCACAGGCACATCAACTAAATCAGCCCGAGAGCAAAGGCACATCAACCCAATACAATTAAATTTTGTAATCATGAACAAATAAGGGATCAATATTCATCAATAACGCCATCACTTTCAGAGGAGGATGAGAGTACGAGGATGTCAATTGACATAAAATTAAGAATATATTTGCCTATTTGGAGTTTTGGACAGCAGAAAATAGAAGAGGAAAATGTGAGAAAGGAGGATGAGGAAGAGGAAGTGAGAATGGAGAACAAACAGGGAGAAGAGGAAGAATGAATTTTGAATTTTACTAGTAAGCTTGCTAGATAACAGCGAGAAAAAAGGAGAAGCGGGAGAGAAGTAGCCTAATTGCGAGAGCTAAAAGAATTGAAGAAAAGTGGACTGAAGAAGATTGGAGGAAGACGAGTAGGAAGAAGAAGAGGAAGACGGCAAGAGAAAGGGAGGAAGTTACCTGGCTTACAGTAAGGGCGGCCGAGAGAAGCAGCTCCAGCTCCAGCTCCAGTGGCAGCAAGAAGAGACCCGCTTAGCTGGCAGTAATGGTTGTTGCGGCTACCAGAAAGAAAGCTCTGCGGCGGCTTTGTTTAGGTCGGAGAAGAGCTTCCGACGGTCGTAGTAGGCTTGCAAAGGCACCGGCGGTCTGCGGCTTCTTAGGGCTTCGACGCTCGCGAGAGGAAGTCAGAGGAAATCCGTGATCGGGGGTGTCGGGGGTGGGGGTGAAATAGGGAGTCGGGTCAGGGTTTTCTTTCCCTGCGTGCATTTGGGATGCATGTGCGCTCACGTGAGCACTTAAAAGGCTAGGTGAAGGAACCGGCCGGTTGGCATAGAACCGGACTAGTTCGCCGGTTCAACCGGTCAGTTCACCGGTTCAACAACGAGTTAACAGCATTTTCGGCTTTTAGAGAGAACTGAACCAGTAGTGTGACCGGTTCCCGGTTCAACCGGTTGAACCGGCCGATTCGGTTCGGTTCTGATAACCATGATCCAGTTTATCTTCACCGAGCTACTTCATCATGTCTTCTTTGAGCCGCATCTGCTATTTCGACATCACCTGTTGCTGATCTTCTTGGGACTTTCCTTGATGGATGATATCTCCTTTCATGTCAAGCCCCCAAGGTTCATGCGTCAGAGTTTTATGGTACCTGCATCGTATCATCAGCACATCATCCGTTCTTGTTCGTGCCACGTTATGCACGTCTTCTCAGACAATTCGAAGATTTCGCTACTGCTACATCGACATTGGGCATCTGCGTTCGTGCCGCGTTAAGTACGTAATCCAATGAAGATGATGTAGTGATGGTATTGATGATCGTCTGCTCCAAGTGGCAAATTACTGTTGTAGCATCAGGTTCCATTCTTCAGATGCTCTTCATTCCAGATGCACTCCAAAGACCTTCTTCAAAGCTCGAGGATCTCCAACCTGCAGAATACAATTTCAAAGAAGAGAGGCATTGTCACTACATGGTTCAGGGGGAGTATTAATTAAGGGGGAGTATCAATTTTTGTATGGGGAGTGATATTTATCTTTTATCTTTCATTTATCATTTCTTTTATCGTTTTATCGAGTTTTGTAACCTCCAAGCTTTGGACATGTGTTTCACCCATGCTCCAACTTGAGGGGGAGTGTTAGAGAGTCTATATTAGCCTATTTAGTTAATAGGTTAATTAGTTATTGGGCTTTTGTATTGCAGCCTATTTAGATTACTTGCGTCCTAAGTCTTAGGGCGTCTCCCCTCTCCTATATAAAGGAGAGGGTATCAAGTCTTGTATTCATTCCATTGCATTCAATATTATTATTTTCAACACAATCTAAATGAAGTAATTAGAAATGATCTATTTTAGATAATTGCAATACCCTCTCTTTTATAAAACAAGAGAGAAGAGGAAAAGCAGATCTAAGAGAGTTGGGATTAAACTAAAGAGAGATAAATAACAAGATCGAATATAAAAAAAATATGCTAACAGTAACAATCAAGGGGGTAATCTACTTAGATTTTTTTTATTTCATTCTCTATTAAGTTATCCAGAGAGGTTGTTACCATCTCTACTAGTTTCTTCTCTGATTCCCTAAAAAAGAGTCGGGGTATTATACTTGTCTCACCTACAACCACTATTAAAATGCATTGACCAAGTTTATGAAATCAAAAGAAAAAGAAAAATCTAACATAAGATATAGTGGGAAAATGGCAATATACATGTGAAATATATATAAATCTCCCACTGAATTGCACACAACAGTGACACAAACTGCAAAGATGAATATGTGGCATAAAAAACCATAACTGCTGTTCTTTCAGGCTGAATTCCAATCCATGTCCGTGCCACCAGAATTAAAGCATTTTATGTGGCACTGCCATATGAGACATGTTTCAACAAATGCAAACATCCATGATTTACATGTGTTTGTGACTTATAGGTGCTATGTTTTCATAGTGCAGCTGAAACCACGCACCAAAGCATGTAGGAATGCACTACCATGCACATAGTTGATTTTGGTTTTGATTTAATTTGCAATTGTGTTGGTAGATCTCTAGAGTAAGTGGGTCATGTTGAGATATGTCAGGCACGTTTTTGATAAAATGTCACACTAAAATGTTGAAATCAAGGAATATTTGCCAGCCCAAGTCATTCTCGAGATATCCTAAGTGCCTATAGTCACTTGGGTATGCCTATGAAAGAATAGAGCTTGTTGAATTGTTGTCATCAGACTTCAACATAAAGACATAGGCAACAAACTATCCTTGTCGAGTTATTGAATTGGCAAAAACTGTGGAGCAGCCTTAAGCATGCTTAATTAGAAACTCAGCCAAATATGGAATGTAAGAAGATGGTTAACCTCAAAGTCAGTGACCTACTGTAGTAAGTAAAGAAGTGAAGTTGCATTTCCAAAGCCTCTCTCCTAGGAGAATGCAAAAGTAGTAGGAAATATTCCAGACCCCTGACACTCCCTTCTCTAGTAGCAAGGCTTACTACACATCTTGCTGGAGATCAAGGAAAAACGTATCTATTCAAACACATTGTTCAACCACACCAAAAGGAGAAGAGAAGAAAGTTGAATCCAACCAGGTGCAGGCTATTAAAAAGTGCTCTCTTTTTTAAAACATGCCAATATTCTACATTGTATCACCTTTTTTCAACTTCTTACTGTTATTACATGCCAGTTAAATAGAGATTTGAGGTGTATATCATCTTCTATATCCATAAATAGTCCCAGTTTTGAAGTAGTGCACCCAACTCCTATAAAGCAATATATAATATGTGATCCCACCAACATATAACCAATTTTACAATGAGTAGTGGTGATCTTGCATATTAGATTATAAAGTTGGATTAGATAAGATTTTACCCAGAGAAAAATATCAACCCGTTATTGAGATACTACGTGAAAATTTTACTTCCAAAAATGCATATTCACGAAATGCACACATTAGACAAATGAAATTTGTAGTGCCTTAGCAAATTTACTTACATTAGGCTTTATTGTGCTCCGATGCTCAATCTTCCAATCCTTCAAACCGCCTAAGCACTAAGTGGAAAATGTCCTGGTAATTTAAGAAGAAAAGCCAGCCATTAGATGCTAACATAATGAAAGATTTTAAGACATCAATCAGCAATCATGATAGAAATAGCTAGTACTGGTCCAGTGGAACACACCGAATTTCAAAAAGTGTTCATTCAGCAATTTTTTCTGAAGGCAAATATAGATTTACCAAAAAAAAATCTTCAAACTGAAATTGCAAATAGACTCAAGCTTGATCAGATTATTTATCATGGATTACAAATTTAATTGTACAAAATATTAATGGACACTTGACAAGAAACTATCAGAATAATGACAAGTAAATAAGGAATATGTTGGGATATTAAGAAATGTATCTTAGAAGAAACACAACATAAGGAGATAAAAAAGACAGATGTAGACATAGTTTTAGAATTGGGCATTATGAATTCTAATGCAAGGGCAATCACGGGCAGAACTCAATAGTTGACTAGGTTTCCAAATCCCAACAGGACAATTGGGTACACACATTTAACTGACAAAACCCCAAGATTCAAACTCATTATTGTTAACATATATTCCTGTTTTATATATTCTGTTAGTTGTTTTGTTATTTCCATATTATATGTAGACCTCTCTGTAAATGTTTCAGTGTTATATATATGAGGGTGCACACATTGTGCAACCCTACGCTTCCCAAAACTGCTTTGTGTTTCACATGGTATCAGAGCAGTAGATCCAGCCGCCACCCTCCCACCCCTCCCTCCTCTCCCCCCCCCCCCCCCGCCCCCGCCCGCAGCCGCCCAGCCGCCGGGGCCGGGCGCCCACTCCACCGCAGGGGGCTGGTGCGCCTCCGCGGTCCTAGCCGCCGGTACGTTGGCTCTGTGAAGTTCTACAGCGGTCCGGTGGCTTGAAGTTGGTGTGACATAGACCGTTTTTTCGGTCTTTTGCCTGCCTTCCCGAGTAGGCCGTTGTGCCACCGGGTTCTGATCTGCGCTTCGGCGTAGACCGTATGTGAGAGGTCTTCTCTGTTGTTTTGTGCCTGTTGTGCCTGTCTGACGGCTTAGACCGTCTCCTGCCTGCTCGTTCCTGTTACTTCTGTTCCTACTGCTCACATGGCATCCTCGAGTGATGACTATCGCCGTCAGGTTACCACTTTGAAGCTTGATGGGCGCAACTATCCGCATTGGGTCTTCTCCATGACGATCTATGTCAGGTCCCAGGGCAAGTACTCACATCTTAACCGTGTTGGTCCATCAGTACCCGCAGAGGACGCTGATGCTAAAGATGTGAAGGCGTATGACGACTGGGTTCATGACGACTCCACTGTGATGACCTAGATTCTCAACAGTAGCATTGAGAAGATTAGCGTCACACTTCTTCACTTGCCTACGGCGAAGTAGATGTGGGATCAGCTCGCTGGTACATACTCGCATAGTCAGAACCCCAAGAAGGTGTTTGACATCACCAAGCAGCTGCGACGTCTACAGTTCATGGGGACGGACATTACGGATTACTTCTCTGACTTCACTGGATTATGGGGTGAACTGAAATCCTATCACCCTCTCTCCACGGACCTAGCTACCATGCAGCGTCAGCGCCAGGAGCTTCAGTTAGTCCAGTTTCTTTGTGGACTGCCCGAGTCCTACGCTAGAGTTGTGGACCAGATCTTAGCCAGTGACCCTCTGCCATCACTACAGAGTGCCTCCAAACGCCTTCAGCATTTGCCTTCGTCTTCATCGTCTCTGACTACTGATGTTGGGGACTCTTCGGCTCTTACTCTAGCTTCTGGTCGTGGCCGTGGTCGCTTTATTGACAGCCGTCCTCCCCTGGGTGGAGGACGAGGATGGGCTGCTCCTGGTCGTGGAGCCTCTTCTACTGCCCCTACTGCTGGTGCGCGTCCTCAGTCAGGACAGTGCCTTTGTACCTTCTGTGGCCGGTCCAACCATATTGAAGAAAAATGCTGGGAAAAATATGGTAAGTCGGCGTGGTCCAATGCAGCTGCTGACTCCACTACTACTGCATCAGAAGGAACAACTCAGCCTACTGACTCTGCCTCCTCGGGTGCGACTGCTGACTACATCTGTGCTGAGGTGGAGCGTCTTCTTCTTGAGCGAGCTGGTGTGTCGTCTCAAGCTTCGACTAGTGGAGCTCATGCTGCAGCTTATTCTGGTTATGACACTACCTTCCTGATCTCTTCTTCTACTCCTGGTAATACTAAGTGGGTCATCGACTCCGGTGCCTCTTCACATATTTCTGGAAATCGATCACTGTTTCACAAATTATATAAACTTGCTCAACCCTCATCTGTTATGTTGGCTGTTGGTTCCAAGTCTGCGGTGTCTGGAGTAGGGGATATTGTTTCTGACTTTCTTCTGAAATCTGCCTTATATGTGCCTAGATTTCCTTTGAATCTGTTGTCTGTCAGCAAGATATTGTGAAGCCTACAGTGTAGTCTGACTTTTATTCCTGGTTCATGTGTTTTTCAGGACCTTCGCACGAGGATGAAGATTGATGGGGGGTATGAAGGTGCTGATGGACTTTTCTATCTGGATCATTTGCCAAAAGCAGTTGAAGCAACTGTGACTCCTGCATTATCTACTTCAGTTTCTGCATTACAGTGGCACTACCGGCTCGGCCATCCATCATCTGAAAAGCTTCGACACTTAGTTTCTGATCTTGGCATTTGTAGTTTTCAGTGCGAGTCGTGTCAACTTGGAAAGCAGACTAGAGCTGTTTATCCTAGACGCAGTCAGATTAGCAGTAAAAATATGTTTGATATAGTGCATTCTGATGTATGGGGACCTTGTCATGTGCTGAGTCTATCTGGTCATAAGTATTTTATTCTGTTTATTGATGATTTTTCAAGGACTACTTGGTTGTTTATGATGAAAACTAGGTCCGAAGTTTTGTCTATTATCAAGTTCTTTTTTGCTGAAATAAAAACACAATATGGTGTGCCTGTCAAAATTTTTCGTACTGATAATGCACTGGAATTTATTAAAAAAGATGTGGATGTTTTTTGTGAATTTGTGGGTACAATACATCAGACCTCCTGTGCTTATACACCCCAGCAAAATGGTGTGGTTGAGCGTAAAAATAGACATGTGTTAGAGGTGGCTAGAACTATTATGATGCATGCACATGTTCCTCGCTCGTTTTGGCCTGAGGCTATATTGACTGCTTGTTTTCTGATAAATAGAATGCCATCATCTGTGATTGGAAACAAAATACCTATTCAAGTTCTTCAACCCGATATTCAGCTATTTACTGTGCCTCCTCGGATCTTTGGATGTACCTGTTTTGTAAGGTTACTTGGACCTACTTCTGATAAACCGTCTCCTCGTGCTAAGAAGTGCATTTTTTTGGGATATTCTCGTACCCAGAAGGGATACAGGTGTTACAGTCCTACTGCAAGAAAATGGTATACTAGCAGTGATGTAGTTTTCTTTGAGGATACCCCCTACTATTCTACTCGTGGTGACAGTTTACAGTCTGATATTATTGCCTCTCCTCTGCCTGTTACTACTGATTGTGTGCTGATACTACTGATAAAGTCACTACTGAGGCTGCTAAGCCTCCTCTTATAGTTTATCAACGCAGGAACAGAGCACCTTCTACTCAAGAAACCCCCCATGAAAACCAATCTTCACCTCCAGAAGGTTCTACTACACCTGAGGTACATTCTGATCTTGATTTACCCATTTCTCTTAGAAAGGGTACTCGTTCCTGCACATCACACAGTATTGCTCAGTTTGTTTCTACTGATCATCTGAATGTTCATTCTAGCAATTTTGTATATGCCTTATCTGCTGTTGTTGTTCCAAAGAATATCCAGGATGCTCTACAGAGTACTGGATGGTTGTCTGCTATGAAGAAGGAGATGTTGGCTCTTGCTGAACGAGATACTTGGGAGTTGGTGGATCCACCTCCTCAGTGTAAACCTATAGGTTGCAGATGGGTGTATGCTGTGAAATATCAACCTGACGGCACTGTTGAAAGGCTGAAGGCACGGTTAGTTGCTAAAGGCTACACCCAAACTTATGGTATTGACTATTTTGAGACTTTCTCTCCTGTTGCTCGTCTTAATTCTATCTGAATTCTTCTGTCTGTTGCTATTAATCTTGACTGGCCACTGTTGCAACTAGATGTGAAAAATGCCTTCTTGTATGGCGATTTACAAGAAGAAGTCTACATGGAGCAACCTCTTGGGTTTGTTTCTCAGGGGGAGTCTCACAAAGTTTGCAGGTTAAAGAAGTATATTTATGGGCTTAAGCAGATTCCCCGGGCCTGGTTTGATAAATTGAGCAAAATTATGATTGATTTTGGGTTTCTGTGATCTCAGGTGGATCATTCTGTTTTCACCAAGAAGACTTCAGCTGGTATTATTATTCTGATTGTCTATGTTGATGATATTATCATATCTGGCAGTGATTCCCTTGGTATTCAGGCTACTAAATCTCATCTAGGCAAGCACTTTGCTACCAAAGATTTGGGCAAACTTAGATATTTTCTGGGCATAGAAGTTTCTAGAAACTCTAATGCTCTTGTGCAGTCTCAGTGAAAATATGTCCTAGATATACTGCAGGAGACTGGTATGCTGGGGGAGAGACCTGCTGATATTCCTCTGGATCCTAATGTAAATTGGGATGATGATTCTTCTCCTCTCTTTGCTGATCATAAAAAGTACAGGAGGCTGATTGGTAAACTCATTTATTTGACTGTCACCAGAGCTGACATTTCTACTGCAGTGGGTCTTCTTAGCAGGTACCTTGATAAACCCAGACAGTGTCACTGGGATGCTCTTTGTCAGATTTTACGATATTTGAAGAAGTCTCATGGCAAGGGACTTCACTACAGGAAGCAAGGACACTGTTCTCTTGAAGGGTACTCTGATTCTGATTATGCATGTTGGCTAAATGGACATCTGTAAATCCCTTTGTTTTGATAATGACAAACATTTCATTCTTGTTAATCTAACGTGCTACTTGAGTGTTGCAGGAATAAGGTGGATGACAAAGCACTAGGGAATCTATATGCTTGAATGATTGTAAATGTCATGAAATGTAATAAATTGTAAACTTGTACAAATATATAATGTACAAGTACTTAGACTTCATGTAAATCAAGCGTTAGATCTTCTCTAGCTAAACACCACATTTAGATAGGTCATCCCCTTCAATAGTGTCACATATGCACACTCATACACACACTTAATGTCTTCATTTGAAACATTGAAATAGGGTCCATCTCGGTCGACAAAATCCTCGACCAAGACACTCTCGGTCGACACCCTTCAATACCGAGAAAGACCCAAGTAGTCGTTAGACACAGCTGACAAGGTAGTTGGCAGTTGGAGATAAACGTTGCATACACTTGATCCAGAGAGCCTGCCGGTCGACAATCTCTCGACCGAGTAGGTGTCTCGGTCGACCATTTCTCGACCGAGATGGTCTCTGACAGCAACTGCAGAATTAATTAATTAGTTGTTGTAAAAGTAACTAACTTATATCTAACGGCTAGTTAAGCACTTAGAAATCCCTAGAAAGTGTCTAGAGCGTCCTTAAGCACTTGTAGGACATTCCTATAAATAGGACATGCCTTAGGACACCTAAATACACTTGCTTTTACAATTGAGCAATCTTTGAGCATACATTGACTTTGTGCAACCTGTTTGTGAGAAATTGAGCATTGTGACAATTGGCTACTTTCCCTCTTAGCTCAAATTTCGTGTCCTATAGGCTATCATCTCCTAATCCACAGCAATCACATTCCATACACATTGGTTAGGAGATCTACACGCTTGATCTAGGCAAATCAAGCCTTGGGCTTCAAAGGATAAGTTGTAATTTCCATTTTCCTTCTTGTTCACTATTATTGTTTGTACTCTCCTTGCTACTCCTAGGTTGGAGGCTGCGGATTGGAGAGGTTGAAAGATCTTCTTGTTGAAGAAGGGGACCTTGAACTACTTCAAGAAGGTTGGTGCAACGGGAGGTTACTTCTAAGAGGAAGGCTACTTCAAGGGGGAGCTTGGAGTTACTTCAAGAAGGCTACCTCGGGTTGGTGCATCTACTTCAAGTGAAGGTTGTTCAAGGGGTGTAAGAAAGTATTGTATTTTGTGTAAATCCTTGTGAAGGTAATAAAATTAATACTTTCAAAATCTCGGTTGGGTAAGAAACCGGGTAGTGGACTGACAACCTTAGTATTTGCTAAGGTTGGAACCACTCTAAACACTTGTCTCCTTCTTCCATTTTCAATTGTGGTTGTTTGAGTTAAATAATTGTTAAAATATTTAAAAACTCTATTCACCCCCCCTCTAGTGTTTTTCAATTGGTATCAGAGCAGGCTTCAAGGAACCCTAACAAGGTCTTGAAGAATGGGTGACGGGGTGCTTAACAACCTTAACCTAGAAGGGACACTTGTTGCTAGACCTCCAGCGTTTGATGGAACAAACTACACATATTGGAAGAGAAGGATGCAGTTCTACTTCCAAGGCATCAATCGGGACTTATGGTGGATGGTGTCAACTCCATACGAGCTTCCTCAAACACAATATGCAGAGTGGGATGCAAATACGGTAAAGTTGGCTCAAATGAATACCAAAGCTGTAAGCATTTTATATTATTCAATTTCAGTAGGAGAATTTAATAGGATATCAAACTGTGACACAGCCTATGACATTTGGCATAGACTGGCCATAACTTATGAAGGTACAGTTCAAGTCAAGAATTCTAAGATTAGCATGCTTAAACAAAAGTTTGAACACTTCCGTATGGATCCAAATGAATCTATTAGTGAAATGTTTGCAAAATTCTCTTCTATTATTAATGGTTTAAATGCCCTAGGAAAAACTGTTCTTGAAGAAGATCAGGTATCAAAAATTCTTCGATCACTTCCTCCTAAATACAAGCCAAAGGTGACAGCCACTGAAGAAGCTAATGACCTCACTCGACTGAAAATGGAGAAACTCATTGGCAATCTAGAAGCTCATGAAGAAACCCTAGAAGAGGAAGAAAGAAGAGAACGTGAACTTCAGCAAGGAAAGAAGAAGGATGTGGCTCTAAAAGCTTCAAAGATAATCACACCAGAAAGTGAGGAGTCAAGTGAAGAAGAAGGAGAAGAAGCATTGATTGTCAATGGTAAGAAATATAGAAGATTTAAATCTAACAAAATTTCTAGTTCTTCTTCTTCTCCTCCTAGGTGTTTTGAGTGTGGAAAGAAAGGACATTTCAAAAATGAATGTCCTAAAGCAAAGAAAGGAAAGAAAAGCTCACACAAGAAGAAGGGAGAAAAAGCCTATAAAGCTGTATGGGACGAGTCAATTGAAAGTGAAAGCGGAGAAGAAAAGGTGGAATGTCTAATGGCAAGAGAAGATGATGAAGACTCTCAAGAGGTAAGCCTACTTGATCTTCCTAAAGAAGAGTTAATTACTAGTTTACAAGAAACTCATGATAAGTATGTTGATGTCAAGAAGAAACTAAAGAAGGTTATCAAAACAAATGATGAGCTATATACTAAATTAAATGATCTCTCTTCTAAAAAGAACAACATTGATCTTGAGAATTTTTCTTTAAAAACATCTTTAAATGATTGCACTAAAAAACTACTCACTCTAGAAACAAACGTTGATCTTCTCTCTCAAGAGAAGACTGAATTGTTAGCTAAACTAAAAGACTTTCAGACTCAACCAATTATGTGTAACCATCTAGACTATGACAATGTTGTAAAAGAAAGAGACTCCCTATTCTCTGATTTAGATCAAGCTAGAAAAGATTTACACAAGAAGATGGATGACATTGCTAAGATACAAAGAAACCTACATGAATTAAGAAGAAAAGATATCCTTGACAACATTCTAAAACCCTCTTCTAGTTTCAATGGAAGAAAAGGTTTGGGATATGATCCAAAGAAAAATCAACCCAAAAGAACTCAGACTATGTTTGTACCTAAGAACACAATTCCTAGAAAGAGAAATGAAGTTGACTCTATTACTTGTCATTTTTGTCTACGTCTTGGAAATTATGCATTTTCATGCCCGTATAAGACCAAGGATTCCTACTTAGTTTGGGTCCCAAAACCCCAAACTTAGTAGAGTCAAATGCAATTCAGTTGAGATATGATCAAACGCTCAATTTTGCAATTCATATTGTCTTATCTCAACTTAATAAAAGGTTTTATGCATTATGGTAATTTTCTGAACTGCTGTACTGAAACAGAAACTTAGTCGGTCGAATTATTGTCGACCGAAAATATAATCGATCAAACTTTTGTCGACCGACCAGCTGCCTGTGACAAATCAAAATCAACAGCAACTATTTCGGTCGAAAATTGGCCAACCGAGCAGAATCTCTGTTTTTAATTTGCAATACAGCAACCTTCTCGATCGATGATTAGTCGACCGAGAAAGATGTCGGTCGAACAAATTGTCGACCGACTGAAGTTCTGAATCAGAATTTTTATACAGTCTGTACTTAAATGCTTCTAACCATATCGGACCATCACATGGGTACCAAAACCTACATTCTAATGCAGGATTGGGTGGTCGACAGTGGATGTTCCAAACACATGACCGGAAACAAGGATGCATTCCAAACTTTTGAAGAAAAGAAGAGTGGAACAGTCACTTTTGGAGATAACGGTAAAGGTAAAATCGTTGGAATAGGTAACATTGGCACAAACCTCGAAATAAAGAATGTTCTACTCGTTGATGGTTTGCACCATAACTTAATAAGTGTGAGTCAATTATGTGATAGTGGCTATGATGTTTTATTTAACAAAATCTGCTGCAAATTATTAATAGAAAACACTACAAATGTTGTCTATGAAGGAAAAAGAGTTGGAAATCTTTATATTCTTAGACCTAACTCTATGAAATCTGTAGTAGGAAAATGCTTACTTGCAAATGAAAATACTTTACAACTATGGCATAAAAAGCTTGGACATGCTAGTTCACATGTTATCAAAAAGTTAGTGAAATATGATCTTGTTCGTGGTTTGCCTACTTTATCCTTTGATCAAGTTGAAAATTGTGAACCATGTACATTGGGAAAGCAAACAAAAACCTCTTTTAAACCTAAACATGCACTTAGCGCCAATAGATCTTTAGAATTAATTCATATGGATTTATTTGGACCCATGAGGACACAATCTATTGGCGGCAAAAGATATTGTTTTGTCATTGTTGATGATTATAGTAGATATACATGGGTACATTTTATTGCAACCAAAGATGATACTATTCATGCTTTTATAAAATTTTGTTCCATGATTGAAAATCTATTACAAAGCAAAATATGTACCATTAGAAGTGATCATGGTGGAGAATTTGAAAATCATGTATTTGAAGAATTTTGCACATCTCAAGGGTATACTCACAATTTTTCTGCTCCACGCACTCCACAACAAAATGGTTTAGTTGAAAGGAAAAATAGATCACTACAAGAAATGGCTAGAACTATGATGCTCGAACATAACACACCCAAAACCTTTTGGGCTGAAGCTGTAAACACCGCATGCTATGTGTTAAATAGAGTAACAGTTCACTCTCATTTGAAGAAAACTCCATATGAAATAATACATTCTAAGAAACCTAGAGTTGACTATTTTCATACCTTTGGTTCTACATGTTATATCTTAAATACCAAAGATGATAGAGATAAGTTTGATTCTAAATCACACAAAGCATTCTTTTTGGGATATTCTACCTCTAGCAAAGCATTTAGAGTCTACAACACTATCTCTAGAAAAGTTGAGGAATCTATTCATGTCTCTTTTCATGAAGAGTCCAAATCAGAAAATCTAGAAATAATTGATCTTACTAATCCATTCGAAAACTTAAACATACCAAATGATAGTGAGAAAGATACTACAAACAATAACCAAGGTGAAACACAACCTATACCTAGACTTATTAAGGATCATCCTCAAGAATTAATTATTGGAAATCCAAATGATAAAGTAAAAACTCGGTCTTCCTTTAA
The DNA here is from genome assembly GCA_963693085.1 of Alisma plantago-aquatica. Classification (NCBI taxonomy): domain Eukaryota; kingdom Viridiplantae; phylum Streptophyta; class Magnoliopsida; order Alismatales; family Alismataceae; genus Alisma; species Alisma plantago-aquatica. The sequence continues at coordinate 422,021,355 of OY856414.1, read as the reverse complement.
GGATGTTGCAAACATGGCTTTTGTTTCTATCATTGAACCTAAGAAGATATCTGAAGCTCTTAAAGATGATTATTGGATAATAGCAATGCAAGAAGAATTAAACCAATTCACAAAAAATGATGTATGGGATTTAGTTCCTAAACCACAAGATAAAACCATCATTGGAACTAAATGGGTTTTTAGAAATAAGCTCAATGAGGCAAGAGAAGTAATAAGGAATAAAGCTCGGTTAGTAGCACAAGGATATAATCAACAAGAAGGAATAGACTTTGATGAAACGTATGCACCAGTAGCTAGACTTGAAGCTATTAGAATGTTACTAGCTATTGTCGCACATAAAAACATCAAACTCTACCAAATGGATGTAAAAAGTGCATTTCTAAACGGAATCATTCAAGAAGAAGTATATGTTGCTCAACCACCCGGTTTTGAAATACCGGAAAAAGGTGACTATGTTTATAAACTTAAGAAAGCACTTTATGGTTTAAAACAAGCACCTAGGAACTGGTATGAAAGGCTCAAGACATACCTTTTTGATAATGGTTTTTCTATTGGAAATTCATATTCTACTTTATTTTTCAAAACATATACATCTGATTTTCTTGTTGTTCAAATATATGTTGATGACATTATTTTTGGAGCTTCAAATGAATCATTGTGCACACAATTTAGTGATATTATGCAAAAAGAATTTGAAATGAGCCTCATGGGTGAACTAACTTTCTTTCTTGGTTTCCAAATTAAACAAACATCTGCCGGGATTTTTATAAGCCAAGAAAAGTATACTAAAGAACTCTTAAAACGTTTTGGGATGGATCAGTGCAAACATGCTACTACTCCTATGGCCACTTCTACTAAAATTGATAAGGATGAAGCTGGGGAACCTATTGATGATTCCTTATATAGAGCCATGATTGGTAGTTTGCTTTACTTAACTACTTCTAGACCGGACATCATGTTTTCCGTTGGTCTTTGTGCTCGATTTCAATCACAACCTATGCACTCTCATTTTCAAGCAGTTAAATGAATTCTTTGATACTTAGCCGGCACTACATGTTTTGGTTTATGGTATCCAAAAGGACAATCCTTGGATTTTAAAGCTTATATTGATGTTGATTATGCTGGTTGTCGACTTGATCGCAAGAGCACTAGTGGTGGTTGTTTCTTGTTAGGGAGAGCCTTAGTATCTTGGTTTAGCAAGAAACAAAACACGGTTGCCCTTTCTACAACTGAAGCTGAATATAGGGTAGCCGGATCTTGTTGTGCTCAAGTGCTTTATATGCAACAAGTATTAAATGATTATGGTTTTACTCTTTCATCTACACCTATCTTTTGTGACAACACAAGCGCTATAAACTTAGCAAACAATCCTATCTTACACAGCAGAGCTAAACATATTGAAATCCGTCATCACTTTTTAAGGGATCATATTTCTAAAAATCATGTTTCTCTTCATCATGTTGATACGGAAGATCAATTGGATGATATTTTTACAAAACCACTTCCACTAGACCAATTCAACAAAATAAGGAAGCAATTTCTTATCACTCCTTTGGAAGATGTTTTCTTTGATATTTGTGCTTCCTAACACTGTCGTCTATTTGTATCATTTTGGCTTTTAATGGACATCTTTGTCATTGAATTTGGTATTTGTTGAGACATCTAATTAAGGGGGAGTTTTATTTTTTAAACGGATATCTTTTTGAAATGACAAAGGGGGAGAAATAAATATAAAACTTAGTATTTGTGCAAAACTCAATCAATGAGTTTCATAAACTCTTGGCTTTACATTGAAAGTTGCTATATTCCCTAAAGGATTGGATTTAATGTTCCATAATTCATGGGGAATAATAAGCACACATTTTATAAACAAGAGAAGAAATTTACAAAGGTAATCTTCAGGTATGAAACTCACATGTCTTTATACTTTCTTATTTTATATTTAGGAAATGTTTGTCATCTTCAAAAAGGGGGAGATTGTTGGCTAAATGGACATCTGTAAATCCCTTTGTTTTGATAATGACAAACATTTCATTCTTGTTAATCTAATGTGCTACTTGAGTGTTGCAGGAATAAGGTGGATGAAAAAGCACTAGGGAATCTATATGCTTGAATGATTGTAAATGTCATGAAATGTAATCAATTGTAAACTTGTACAAATATATAATGTACAAGTACTTAGACTTCATGTAAATCAAGCGTTAGATCTTCTCTAGCTAAACACCACATTTAGATAGGTCATCCCCTTCAATAGTGTCACATATGCACACTCATACACACACTTAATGTCTTCATTTGAAACATTGAAACAGGGTCCATCTCGGTCGACAAAATCCTCGACCGAGACACTCTCGGTCGACAGCCTTCTCGACCGAGAAAGACCCAAGTAGCCGTTAGACACAGATGACAAGGTAGTTGGCAGTTGGAGATAAATGTTGCATACACTTGATCCAGAGAGCCTGTCGGTCGACAATCTCTCGACTGAGTAGGTGTCTCGGTCGACCATTTCTCGACCGAGATGGTCTCTGACAGCAACTGCAGAATTAATTAATTAGTCGTTGTTAAAGCAACTAACTTATATCTAACGGCTAGTTAAGCACTTAGAAACCCCTAGAAAGTGTCTAGAACGTCCTTAAGCACTTGTAGGACATTCCTATAAATAGTACATGCCTTAGGACACCTAAATACACTTGCTTTTACAATTGAGCAATCTTTGAGCATACATTGACTTTGTGCAACTTGTTTGTGAGAAATTGAGCATTGTGACAATTGGCTACTTTCCCTCTTAGCTCAAATTTCGTGTCCTATAGGCTATCATCTCCTAATCCACAGAAATCACATTCCATACACATTGGTTAGGAGATCTACACGCTTGATCTAGGCAAATCAAGCCTTGGGCTTCAAAGGATAAGTTGTAATTTCCATTTTCCTTCTTGTTCACTATTATTGTTTGTACTCTCCTTACTACTCCTAGGTTGGAGGCTGCAGATTGGAGAGGTTGAAAGATCTTCTTGGTGAAGAAGGGGACCTTGAACTACTTCAAGAAGGCTGGTGCAACGGGAGGTTACTTCTAAGAGGAAGGCTACTTCAAGGGGGAGCTTGGAGTTACTTCAAGAAGGCTACCTCGGGTTGGTGCATCTACTTCAAGTGAAGGTTGTTCAAGGGGTGTAAGAAAGTATTGTATTTTGTGTAAATCCTTGTGAAGGTAATAAAATTAATACTTTCAAAATCCCGGTTGGGTAAGCAATCGGGTAGTGGACTGACAACCTTAGTATTTGATAAGGTTGGAACCACTCTAAACACTTGTCTCCTTCTTCCATTTTCAATTGTGGTTGTTTGAGTTAAATAATTGTTAAAATATTTAAAAACTCTATTCACCCCCCTCTAGTGTTTTTCAAAGCAGGCAGCAGAGTTGACAGAAAATCTACTTCTGGGTATTGTATGTATGTTGGAGGTAATCTTGTTACCTGGAGGAGTAAAAAACAAAATGTTGTGGCCAGGTCCAGTGCTGAAGCTGAATATAGGGCCATGGCCCATACTGCCTGTGAATTGTTGTGGGTGCGCTCTCTGTTAAAAGAGTTCGGGGTTGACTCTTCTTCTGCTATACCTATGCACTGTGATAATAAAGCTGCTATCTTCATTGCGAATAATCCAGTTTATCATGAACGCACTAAACACATTGAAGTAGATTGTCATTTTATTCGGGAATCTATTCTTACTGGCAAGATCTTCACTCCCTTCACTCGTTCTGAAGACCAAGTTGCTGACATCTTCACCAAGCTGCTGGCGAAGAAGCAATTCTGCACACTGACGGACAAGTTGGGCATGATTGATATCTATGCTCCAACTTGAGGGGGAGTGTTAACATATATTCCTATTTTATATATTCTGTTAGTTGTTTTGTTATTTCCATATTATATGTGGACCTCTCTGTAAATTTTTCAGTGTTATATATATGAGGGTGCACACATTGTGCAACCCTACGCTTCCCAAAACTACTTTGTGTTTCACAATTATAAATGACATCAAATATGCAGACAACGAAGCATAATGACGTCAACGGCCAAATAGGATCGCATCCTCAACAGGGAGCCCAAACGATTCCCCTTTCCCTCTATGAAGTACAACAAAACAATGTTGCTTGCCCCTAGGCCCGCCTCTATAATCAAATCAATATCCAAGGACTTCCTTTCATAGTTTTGATCCTCGTCTCCTTAGAAGGATCCTTCTAATTCTCTAGCTCACCATCCATCATGAAAATGCTGGTGTCAAAGCATTTCACAATGATTTTCCTCCCATTGATTCCCATCAAAAGATACCCTACTCACTTTATAGTCGCAAGAGCCTCAAGGTAAATCCTAGTTCAACAAGTGGCTTCCAATCAATGCCAAAGAAGGGAATCAACTCCTTATATAGGATTCTCACATAGGTTCATTTTCTTTCACCTATCTAGGTCAGTCTCTTTTGTCATAAAAGCTTCTGACCGCTGATTGTCGGTTTTTGGCAGACAAACCCCATACTTCTCATGTTGGTTAAAGTAATGATTTTCTATCTCATTGAGGAAGTTGATTTTGTCCATTACTAGTTTTGATACTCTACCTACTTATTTGGTATCTGCATAAAAGTACAATCCGAGATTGTCAAGAAATTAAAAACGAGCATGCTAGATTCAGACAAATTCATCTAAAATAGGAGGTCACCTCAGCAACTCAAGCAGGACACTTGTTCTAGTGAAGTTGTTGGCCAAAATATACTAAAAAGAGTATGAGGTTGATGATACCCAATATATAGACATGAAGACCTAAGGAGTAGAACAGTATGTGTTGCAAGGATGTGTTATCTAATAAAGTCCAACAAGAACACAAAGGACAGTCTGTGTGCACTACTGATGTACCTAAAGATGGTCACTGGTATGATGGAATCAACGAAGGTTGGTGTTGAAGAACATCTACTATATTTGGTGGGGAATGCTTTCATTATGTAATGAAGGGGGAGATTATAGAGAATAGGTAAGATTGTATCCCATTTATGAATCATGCTAGACTCATTTTTTTCAAATTGTCTATGAAGTTGGAGATAGATTTTTATTCATGAAAATAGTTTTTTGTTGGTCATCCATTAAACCTCTAAGTTGCCTTTGGATTCCTTGTTGCTAGAAAGACTTTGATATTTACAATCAATGACAATGGGGTGCCCAATTCAGCATCTTCTTGTGGAATATTTGTCTATAAAATGGCATGAGTAAAGTGAGTGTAATGGTCATGACATAGTGATACGTCCTTTCTCTAGGCTTACTCTAGATACAAGAGGAAAGAACCTACACCACATGTCCAGTGAATGATCACTCAAGAATGTCATTACAGGTTGTGGGCTTTTATGCACAAAGTGTCGAATGATGAAGAAAAAAAATATATGTGAACAATAAGCCTTTGAAGTAAGATTCTCTTCTTCGAACAGAGAATAGAAGGGTGAAATTCTCTGGACGTCAATATATAGAATCCTTCCATCATCTTGATGTGGAACACATCTTGAAGAAAAAGAACGAAGAAGATAAACGACAATTTTCCAAATTCAATTCATATTCAACTGCCTAGACAAAGGCCCCAAGGCTGGATTTTATAACACTACATGACTTGACCCTGAAGTAACGGAAATAAAATCCTATTTAACAAAATTCGGAATTAAAAAAACCTAAAATAAAGAAAAGCATAAAACATTTACGACTAAAAGTACATTAACTAGATAATTTGCAGTTAGGTCCCTAAATATAAAAATAAAGCAAAAACAAATAAAAATAAAGCCTAATATGTCCTACATCACATCTTCTATATATAGACATAAGACACTTGATATTCACACATTGTACATGGGAACCTCTTACCAAAACATATAATACCCCTCAAAATACCATATACCATTAAGTGTTTTTTCACCAAATCACGATGGATGGAAGAAGTAATGACGCAAAGAAACACATGGACATCCAATTTCATTTCCAAAAAAAAAATTGGCATGCATATGACCAAAACTCATGGACACCAATTTCATATGTTGGATCATCAAGTCAGACATCAACAGGTCAATCCATTCTTTACTTGGTAATGTTTTCTGCCAAGAAGAAATCATGTTGTTATTTGTAAAGAATATAAACATATCCGTTGATGTCAATAATATAAAAATAAAAATGTTATCAGTTTGTTGTTAAAATGACACAAAATTCTTGCTAGAGTGAAATCAACAATCAATTGTCTAATGTAAGTGTGAAACACAAAGCAGTTTTGGGAAGCGTAGGGTTGCACAATGTGTGCACCCTCATATATATAACACTGAAACATTTACAGAGAGGTCCACATATAATATGGAAATAACAAAACAACTAACAGAATATATAAAACAGGAATATATGTTAACACTCCCCCTCAAGTTGGAGCATAGATATCAATCATGCCCAACTTGTCTGTCAGTGTGCAGAATTGCTTCTTCGCCAGCAGCTTGGTGAAGATGTCAGCAACTTGGTCTTCAGAACGAGTGAAGGGAGTGCAGATCTTGCCAATAAGAATAGATTCCCGAATAAAATGACAATCTACTTCAATGTGTTTAGTGCGCTCATGATAAACTAGATTATTCGCAATGAAGATAGCAGCTTTATTATCAGAGTGCATAGGTATAGCAAAAGAAGAGTCAACCCCGAACTCTTTTAACAGAGAGCGCACCCACAACAATTCACAGGCAGTATGGGCCATGTCCCTATATTCAGCTTCAGCGCTGGACCTGGCCACAACATTTTGTTTTTTACTCCTCCAGGTAACAAGATTACCTCCAACATACGTACAATACCCATAAGTAGATTTTCTGTCAACTCTGTTGCCTGCATAATCAGAATCAGAGTACCCTTCAAGAGATCAGTGTCCATGCTTCCTGTAGTGAAGTCCCTTGCCATGAGACTTCTTCAAATATCGTAAAATCTGACAAAGAGCATCCCAGTGACACTGTATGGGTTTATCAAGGTACCTGCTAAGAAGACCCACTGCAGTAGAAATGTCAGCTCTGGTGACAGTCAAATAAATGAGTTTACCAATCAGCCTCCTGTACTTTTTATGATCAGCAAAGAGAGGAGAAGAATCATCATCCCAATTTACATTAGGATCCAGAGGAATATCAGCAGGTCTCGCCCCCAGCATACCAGTCTCCTGCAGAATATCTAGGACATATTTTCGCTGAGACAGCACAAGAGCATTAGAGTTTCTAGAAACTTCTATGCCCAGAAAATATCTAAGTTTGCCCAAATCTTTGGTAGCAAAGTGCTTGCCTAGATGAGATTTAGTAGCCTGAATACCAAGGGAATCACTGCCAGATATGATAATATCATCAACATAGACAATCAGAATAATAATACCAGCTGAAGTCTTCTTGGTGAAAATAGAATGATCCACCTGAGATCGCAGAAACCCAAAATCAATCATAATTTTGCTCAATTTATCAAACCAGGCCCGGGGACTCTGCTTAACCCCATAAATAGACTTCTTTAACCTGGAAACTTTGTGAGACTCCCCCTGAGCAACAAACCCAGGAGGTTGCTCCATGTAGACTTCTTCTTGTAAATCGCCATACAAGAAGGCATTTTTCACATCTAGTTGCAACAGTGGCCAGTCAAGATTAACAGCAACAGACAGAAGAATTCGGACTGAATTAAGATGAGAAACAGGAGAGAAAGTCTCAAAATAGTCAATACCATAAGTTTGGGTGTAGCCTTTAGCAACTAACCGTGCCTTCAGCCTTTCAACAGTGTCGTCAGGTTGATATTTCATAGGATACACCCATCTGCAACCAACAGGTTTACACTGAGGAGGTGGATCCACCAACTCCCAAGTATCTCGTTCAGCAAGAGCCAACATCTCCTCCTTCATAGCAGACAACCATCCAGTACTCTGTAGAGCATCCTGGATATTCTTTGGAACAACAACAGCAGATAAGGCATATACAAAATTGCTAGAATGAACATTTAGATGATCAGTAGAAACAAACTGAGCAATACTGTGTGATGTGCAGGAACGAGTACCCTTTCTAAGAGAAATGGGTAAATCAAGATCAGAATGTACCTCAGGTGTAGTAGAACCTTCTGGAGGTGAAGATTGGTTTTCATGGGGGGTTTCTTGAGTAGAAGGTGCTCTGTTCCTGCGTTGATAAACTATAAGAGGAGGCTTAGCAGCCTCAGTAGTGACTTTATCAGTAGTATCAGGCACACAATCAGTAGTAACAGGAAGAGGAGAAGCAATAAGATCAGACTGTAAACGGTCACCACGAGTAGAATAGTAGGGGGTATCCTCAAAGAAAACTACATCACTGCTAGTATACCATTTTCTTGCAGTAGGATTGTAACACCTGTATCCCTTCTGGGTACGAGAATATCCCAAAAAAATGCACTTCTCAGCACGAGGAGACAGTTTATCAGAAGTAGGTCCAAGTAACCTTACAAAATAGGTACATCCAAAGATCCGAGGAGGCACAGTAAATAGATGAATATCGGGTTGAAGAACTTGAATAGGTATTTTGTTTCCAATCACAGATGATGGCATTCTATTTATCAGAAAACAAGCATTCAATATAGCCTCAGGCCAAAACGAGCGAGGAACATGTGCATGCATCATAATAGTTCTAGCCACCTCTAACACATGTCTATTTTTACGCTCAGCCACACCATTTTGCTGGGGTGTATAAGCACAGGAGGTCTGATGTATTGTACCCACAGATTTACAAAAAACATCCACATCTTTTTTAACAAATTCCAGTGCATTATCAGTACGAACAATTTTGACATGCACACCATATTGTGTTTTTGTTTCAGCAAAAAAGAACTTGATAATAGACAAAACTTCGGGCCTACTTTTCATCATAAACAACCAAGTAGTCCTTGAAAAATCATCAATAAACATAATAAAATACTTATGACCAGATAGACTCGGCACATGACAAGGTCCCCATACATCAGAATGCACTATATCAAACATATTTTTACTGCTAATCTGACTGCGTCTAGGATAAACAACTCTAGTCTGCTTTCCAAGTTGACATGACTCGCACTGAAAACTACAAATGCCAAGATCAGAAACTAAGTGTCGAAGCTTTTCAGATGATGGATGGCCGAGCCGGTAGTGCCACTGTAATGCAGAAACTGAAGTAGATAATGCAGGAGTCACAGTTGCTTTAGCTGCTTTTGGCAAATGATCCAGATAGAAAAGTCCATCAGCACCTTCATACCCCCCACCAATCTTCATCCTCGTGCGAAGGTCCTGAAAAACACATGAACCAGGAATAAAAGTCAGACTACACTGTAGGCTTCGCAATATCTTGCTGACAGACAACAGATTCAAAGGAAAGATAGGCACATATAAGGCAGATTTCAGAAGAAAGTCAGAAACAATATCCCCTACTCCAGACACCGTAGACTTGGAACCATCAGCCAGCATAACAGATGAGGGTCGAGCAGGTTTATATAATTTGTGAAACAGTGATCGATTTCCAGAAATATGTGAAGAGGCACCGGAGTCGATGACCCACTTAGTATTACCAGGAGTAGAAGAAGAGCTCAGGAAGGCAGTGTCATAACCAGAATAAGCTGTGGCATGAGCTCCACTAGTCGAAGCTTGAGACGACGCACCAGCTCGCTCAAGTAGAAGACGCTCCACCTCAGCACGGATGTAGTCAGCAGTCGCACCCGAGGAGGCAGAGTCAGTAGGTTGAGTCGTTCCTTCTGATGCAGTAGTAGTGGAGTCAGCAGCTGCATTGGCCCACGCCGGCTTACCATATTTTTCCCAGCATTTTTCTTCAATATGGTTGGACCGGCCACAGAAGGTACAAAGGCATTGTCCTGACTGAGGACGCGCACCAGCAGTAGGGGCAGTAGAAGAGGCTCCACGACCAGGAGCATCCCGTCCTCATCCTCCACCCAGGGGAGGACGGTTGTCAATAAAGCGACCACGGCCACGACCAAAAGCTGCAGCAAGAGCCGAAGAGTCCCCAACATCAGTAGTCAGAGACGATGAAGACGAAGGCAAACGCTGAAGGCATTTGTAGGCACTCTGTAGTGACGGCAGAGGGTCACTGGCTAAGATCTGGTCCACAACTCCAGCGTAGGACTCGGGCAGTCCACAAAGAAACTGGACTAACTGAAGCTCCTGGCGCTGACGCTGCATGGTAGCCAGGTCCGTGGAGAGAGGGTGATAGGATTCGAGTTCACCCCATAATCCAGTGAAGTCATAGAAGTAATCTGCAATGTCTGTCCCCGTGAACTGTAGACGTCCCAGCTGCTTGGTGATGTCAAACACCTTCTTGGGGTTCTGACTATGTGAGTATGTATTGGCGAGCTGATCCCACATCTGCTTCGCCGTAGGCAGGTGAAGAAGTGTGACGCTAATCTTCTCAATGTTGCTGTTGAGAATCCAAGTCATCACAGTGGAGTCATCACAAACCCAGTCGTCATACGCCTTCACATCTTTAGCATCAGCGTCCTCTGCGGGTACTGGCAGACCAGCACGGGTAAGATGTGAGTACTTGCCCTGGGACCTGGCATAGATCGTCATGGAGCAGACCCAATGTGGATAGTTGCGCCCATCAAGCTTCACAATGGTAACCTGACGGCGGTAGTCATCACTCGAGGATGCCATGTAAGAAGTAGGCACAGAAGTAACAAGAACGAGCAGGCAGGAGACGGTCTACGCCGTCAGACAGGCACAGCAGGCACAAAACAACAGAGAAGACCTCTCACATACGGTCTACGCCGAAGCGCAGATCAGAACCCGATGGCACAACGGCCTACACGGTCAGGCAGGCAAAAGACCGAAAAAAATGGTCTACGTCACACCAACTTCAAGCCACCGGACCGATGTAGAACTTCACAGAGCCAATGTACCAGCGGCTAGGACCGCGGAGGTGCACCGGCCCCCTGCGGCGGAGTGGGCGCCCGGCCCCGGCGGCGAGCCCGGCGGCTGCTGCCCGGCAAGGCGCGACGCTTCCTGCGGCTGGGCGGCTGCGGGCAGGGGGGCTGGCCAGAGAGGAGAGAGGGGTGGGAGGGTGGTGGCTGGATCTACTGCTCTGGTACCATGTGAAACACAAAGCAGTTTTGGGAAGCGTAGGGTTGCACAATGTGTGCACCCTCATATATATAACACTGAAACATTTACAGAGAGGTCCACATATAATATGGAAATAACAAAACAACTAACAGAATATATAAAACAGAAATATATGTTAACAGTAAGATATTTTTCAAATAAGTTTGTGTTCATAACATTACACATATAATAATCTCATTGTTAGAAAGTGGTATTATCCTATTTAGTTAATAGGTTAATTAGTATATGGGCTCAAGTGTCTCATCCCATATATCCTTACTTGAGTCCCAAGTCTGTAATGTTTCCCCCTGTCTCCTATATAAAGGACATGGGTGTGCCATCGAATATTAAAAAAAACACAAGTGAGTTTTCCCCTCACCTTTCAACATGGTATTAGAGCACTTACCCTTACCCTAGAGAGAAAAGAGAGAGAACCTCCGCCTACGGGTGGCCACAATCTCTCCATGGCTTAGGTCGAGCGGCTGGCCGCCAGGCATCCTCTCGGCCTCCATGGCCGTTTCTCTTCTTCTTTCATATAGATCTTAATCTATACGTTGGCGTCATCCTTCTCAGCCATTTATGCTTCCCCGATTTATAGTCAAAGACAGTCACCGAGTCTATGGCGGTGTTAATTCTCATCTAGATCCATTTGTCGTCTCTTCCTTGAGGTTCTCTCCCCGGTCATTTGTAGGCAGTGTTCATTCTAGCCATCATCAACCGTCGTTTGCCGATCTCCAACGTCTATTGAATCCCCAGAATGTCGCCGCCTCCAGCCTGTCAAGGGTTGGGCGTCATCCTCGGCATTTTCTCCGTCGTTGCAACAACAAAGAAAGACATAGCAGCAAGGGAGTCGTCATCATCCCCCGATCCTTGTTGCTTGGATGGTGCTAATTCTCATCCAGATAGTGTCGTTATCTAGCAAGTGTTCCATGTGGCTATTGTCATCCTAGAAGCCTCCACAAATTCCTAGACGTTTTTCCCTGGACGGCACCAATCCCGTCCAGATCTGTTCGTGGTCTAAAAAGGGGTTGTTGCTACCTCAGATCTACATGAGTCATTGTCACAACTCACAAGTGATGGTGCTAATTTCCGTCACCCCTCGGGCGACTTCCCGAGGCTGTGTTCTCTTATATGGCGCCAATTCCCAACCAAATCGTGCATCAGCAACCACCGACACTGCATGTTGTCCAACCAACAAGGCATGTCGCAGTCCAAAAATAGTCCTGACGGTGCAAGGTTTCTCTCAGACCGCAAGTTACACGGCGTGTCAGATTCCAAGACGACGTGTTGACAGAAGCTTGTTCCATGCCTACATGGTGTATCAAATTTCCAACACAGCATGTTGATGGAAATCTGTTTTACATCTTCGACATCATACACGGTGTGTCAAAATCTTCACACAACATGTTGTTGGGAGCATGTCATCTTCGACCAACAAAGTTACATGGGGTGTTAGGACTTCACATGGCACATCAATAGCAGTCTGTCTACTTCCAGTTCATGTTATGATGTCCTCCACAGGTCTTTTGTAACATACTCAAATCTGGGTACATAACTTATTGTCCCTTTCCTTAGGTCCACCTTTAATTATATGAGTATTGAATCATTTTTTCCTTAAATTAGAAAAAATAGAAGTTATTGGATCCAAGAAAATATAAGGACAAACTATTATATAATGTGAATGACTAATTAATTAATCAAGTCATTACTTCAAGTTTAATTATATAATTCAGTAATTAATTAGAATTGATCCTAATTTTTCAATCTAAAAACATCACTAGTCTAAGTGATAAAAAGAATTCAATTAATATGAAATAATGCACCAAACTAATTAAGAAAGGCATTAAATGAATTAATTGAGTCATTAGCCTACATGTAATCAAATAAAATATCAAAGACTATCTAAAAATAAAACTAATATTAAATTTGGGTTCCCTACATCTTTTATAGTCAACATATCAAATTTAAGGTCCGTTGGACATTGTTTACCCATTCAATTAATAGGTCGAAATTACAATTAATAACATAATAGGTTTTATTTATCAATCAAGGCCAAAGTGACTATATTACCCCATGTAATGCCCCCTACCCTGACCTTACGGCCCTTCAACGTGCTCCCTCGCGTTGAGCGTCGTTGCCGCAACAGCTGGAGTGGCTACCATTTCTCCCCCCCCCCCGCTCGAATGACGACCATGGCCACATGATTCATAACTGGCGACGGCTTCCTTTCTTCTTCTGTTTCTTCCTTCTTCTGCCTCACTCGCCCTCTATTTCTTCCTCTTGTTCTTATCTTCCTTTCTCATCCTAACCCTGGCCGCCAGCCATCCTCCCTGCCTGCACCCAGATGCCATGGCATGCAGCAAGTAGACTGTCGCCGCCTACTGTAGTGAATGATAGATGATCATCTGGTGCCTTGATCGATGTAGCTTCCTTCTTTCCTCACAACCACCATCGTCATCGCCACCACAAGGACCAATCCAGACAGTGATGCAACATAGAAGATCCATGACACAACTATCAATGGTGATGCAGATCTAGATGTCGCTTGGGGTCTTCGTTGATTGTAGCGCCACTACCAAAACTGTCCCGCTCTTTCTCTTCTCACTCCCTATTCCGTTCTGCAAACCCGACGCCCACGCATCCGACCACCGCTTCAGATGCCGATCCACCCCCATCTTCAATGAGTCAACCTCACCAGGGAACCCACCGCTATCCTCATTGACCGCAGCACCAAGGGAAATCGACGACTTGCATCAGGAACACACAATGTATCAGAAAGCGGGAAGCGGGAGGCGTGCGGACAGCACCTTGTAACCGATTAAGCGGTAGGCGGGCGATTAAGCAGGCGATTTTTTAAAAAGTAGGTGTCTAAATTTTATATATTTTTATACAAAATTACATGTATGTGTATATAAAAAATATATTTATAAGGAACTTCTATACATATCTAATCAGAAAATCAGTAATTAACTAAGTATTCATCAATACTTTACTATTAATCAGTATCTCTAATCACTAAAATCAGCAAGCAGACCGGTAATTGTAAATAACAAACTATGAATTATTGAATTAAAGTAATAACTAAAATAATACTAACCAGTAGTACCCAAGCATTAATCACTGAAAGCAGCAAGGAAATCAGTAAAACTAATCATGCATTAGAAGTATAATAGAGCAATATGATATTTACTTAGATGCATTACAACAATACCCAATTATTACAGCTTACACACAAAGTATGCGTTCTAAATTAGGACTAGCTATATCATAGAACATTTAATGTATCCAAGTTCCATATATTATAGTCAACACAACTTGGACTATGCAATTAATTAATGTTAGATGCTTACATTAGGATTTTTAAACAAAAGCGGGAAAAAGCGGGCAAAAGGAGGGAAAAAAGCGGGAAAAAGCGGGTGAGGTGGGCAAAAAGCAGGCGATTTTGTTCAAAATGATTAAGCGGGCGCTTAGGGGCTAAATTAGGCAGATGAGGGTCATAGCCGCCTGGACCTTTTTTAATTCACTGGGAACACACCACCGCCCGATGCAACATCTACGCATGGTAGCTAGACCCTCGTACAACTTCCCAACAGGCAAGAACCACCCTGCCTTGCTCGACTCCTACTGCAAACCTGTTGTTGGACCCTCCCGACCTGCTTAGGTGTAGGTTCCATCATCGTCGGGCATGGCAAATGCCTGTAACGACCCTGCCTTCCAGTAACCCCCAATTAAGGGGGACCAGGAGGTCAGAGCCGTTATCCCAATTTTCCGGATCAAAGGTTCGACAATTAAACATTAATAATTATCAAACTTTACCAGACTATACTGAAAAGTTGTAATAAATAAACTTTTGCATACCTTTGAAAAGTTTGGATTTCTAAACTTCTATCCACGTATGAATTCTAGTCTAACTAATCCTCCTTGCACTTTAATTCATGTATTCCCAATGTGACAATTTACTGTTTGTCCTTTTGGGTTTGTACCTAAAACGCCGACAAACAAAACGTCGGTCAGCATAAAGCCGGTATGTGGGGGAAACAATAATCGTGCAATTAATAACAACATATTGCAGCCAATTACAGTTTAACAACCAACTTTACGTTTTAAATATAAATGTGCGATCCATACATACCCTATCCTCTACGTTGTCCCTGCAGTGGACCTGGATGCTACCTTCCTTATGGTAGATCCCCATTAAAACCCTCATGATCCTACCTAACTGGTGAATCAGTTTCTAGGATTGAGTCACATGGCACTACCCGTAGGTAGCCCACTCCTTAACTCATGGTGTGCTATAGAGTCTCATGGCACTACACGTGGGTAGCCCAATTTCTAACTCATGATAGCCTAGACCTTACTCTAGGTTACCCTTTTTAGCATTTGCAAAGCCACAGCGGAGGATCCGGATCTAAGCCAGTTATATATGTATTTATAGTGATAATCATAGTCTTTATATAGTTGCATGAAATAAAAGTCATCCAAGCAGTTTATTTCAAACAACCGATAAAATCTTCGGGAATCGTCGTGAAACTAAGGCGGTTAATCATAAACGTAACCACATACCTGTGATTGCAGATTTTGAGACAGAATCAATCAAATAGAGAAATCTCAACCAAGCAACCAGTTATGCACTGAAATCCTGAAATAAATATACAAATTTCCTTTTATCAAGATTTAACCAAACTCATCTTATTTCTTAGGATTTCTATTCCAATTTTAGGGTTTCCTTTAAAATTAGGTTTTTGTTTCTACTTTTAACATTATGAACCCTAAATCAACAAAACTACATAAAAACCTTAAATTTCTTATCTTAATAATTCCTATCAGACTTAGGATCATTATTTAGTAACTTATTTCCTTAATCCGAAATAAACAAAGTTTTTCTCTTCTTTTACCTTAAATTAGGGTTTCTATATGTATTATCCTTCATTTATAGATTAAAACCCTAAATTAGCCAACTTTGCATTCAAAACGGATAAAAACTCTATTTTAGTATTCAACATGTTAATACTCCTCAAATTAACCTATTAACCCACAAAGATTCATCCTTTATATTCAATTAGGGTTTCTAATTACCTTTTTAATACCTTTTTCTACCAAATTGATGTACTTTTGCAAAACGAGATAGAATCAGGTCACCAAATTATTTTTATCCTGTTCCTCGTATTTTTCTAAGCAACTTTCATGTATAAAGTTTTCTCATCAGAGATTCCTAGCTATTTCTATGAATATCGCAAGGTAAAACCTTTTTCTGGATTATTTGAGCAGAGAGAGCTAATTACCGAATTTTGTTGGCCGTTCGATCGATGCGTCGCTAGTCCGCGTCTAGATCTGACGCTCCACGTCGATCGCCTCCACTAGCTGGGTTGCACGCGCTGCTGCCCACTGTCGATCGTCGGATCCCTCTCAAGTCCACAATGGACTCTGATCCGAGGGCTACTGCTCCTCATCTTCCTCCTTTTCTTTACTCGAACAACGCGGTGGCGCCGCGACTGGACCTCGTCGGAGCAAGATCAATCGAGAGAGGGAGAGGGTTCCGGGACTCGAGAAGTAGCCTCCTAGGTTCGCGAGGATGTGAGGGAGCATGTGAGGGTCTATTTATAGGATATGGGGGCTTATTTAGGGTTCCTTCAACCATGTCGCCACCTTGAACCTCGAGCGATTTGGGCATTTCGTGTAAGATGCGTTCAAAGCCAGCCAACCTAGGGTAAAAAAACCTTCGTCTCTCTCTCCCAAACCCAATGGTACACCTTCCATGAGTGCACATGCACTTATTCGATCAGAAATCAAAGGTGAAAATCCCCCCTGTACTCGGCCTAAGCCCATGTCCCGTTGGGACTTTGACGATGAGTGGTGCTTGTTGGATCAAGATCCAACGGCCCACATCCTTCACGCTCAAACAAAAGGAAACAATTTTTCCTATTTTCAATATAAATCATATTTTGAGGATAATTTGAAAATACCATAACTCTCAATTCGTAATTCCTTTTTACCTCAAATTTTGAGGGAATCTTGTTTATGATTTTATCTCTCATCATGCAAAAATTGGGATCATTATCTCGAAATTCCATCTTGGAAAAAATTGGGAATTGATGTAATTTTCTTTCCCTGTTTTGTTCTCACCTAATCACATGTATGGATGTGATTTGTAACTTTGTCCCCGTTTAGGGGTTTTGGAATATATTTACCCAAATTTTCCAAAAAAAATGAGCCCTTTTCTTCAATTGCAAGTTAACACTTAATTATTCATATTTTCCACATATTTTCTCTTTCCCTAGCTTTTATATTATTATCCTGAGTTCCTTGAACCTCAAGGAACCTTAATATCTCGAAATTCCATCTTGGAAAATATTCCTTAGCCGTTTATTCTTCTTTTATCTATTTTCTTGTTTATTCCTTTATCCAATTGGATTCCTTTTTCTTTTCTTTTTCTTTTTCTTTCAATTGGGCTCAATAGCCAATAAGGCCCATTAAGAAAACATACAAGGCTATTATACACGAAATTCATTCAAATCAAACTATTAAATCAACCATTGATTCCATTTATCTTTTAAAAGGAGATTTACAAATCTCATTACATGATTTAGAAAAATGGGGTTATAACATCCTCCCCTTCGTATAGGAATTTTGCCCTCAAAATTCAACAATCAAACAAACAAATTAGGATATGCCTTTTCCATGTCCGTCTTCAGCTCCCATGTGGCTTCATCCTCACCATGGTGCTTCCAAGGAACCTTTACCATCTCTATATTCTTATTTTTGAGCTCTTTTACCTTGGTATCTAGAATGCACAAAGGTAACTCAGGATAAGTTAGCTTCCCTTGAAGCTCAATGGGTTCAATGCTCAGCACATGGCTCGGATCTTGCACATATCGCTTTAGATTGGACACGTGAAACACATCATGCATCATACTATATTGAGGGGGTAATGCCAAATGATATGCGGCTTCACCAATCCGTTCTAACACTTCAAACGGACCCACATATCGGGGACTCAACTTTCTTCTGTTTTTGGCTATAGCTCGGAGTGGCCGGATTTTCAGAAAAACATGCTCTCCCACAGTGAAATGCACGTCAGTCTGCTTCGCATCAGCATACGACTTCTGTCGATCCTGGGATCTTTTTAGATTTTGCCTGATCAAAGCGACTTTTTCAGCATACACTTGGAGTTCATCTGACCTCAACAAGGTCCTTTCACCAACATCTTCCCAGTGAAGTGGTGACCGACACGGTCTCCCATAAAGAGCTTCATATGGAGGCATCCCGATACTGACTTGATAACTGTTGTTGTAGGCAAACTCAGCTAATGGTAAGTATTGCTCCCATGATCCACCCCAATCGAGCACAAGCTCTCAGCAAATCCTCTATGGTTTGAATTGTCCTTTCTGACTGACCATCTATCTGGGGGTGATATGCGGTACTGAATTTCAACCTTGTACCAAGTTCCTCTTGAACTTGCTTCCACAGCTTGGAAGTAAACTTTGGGTCTCTATCAGAGATGATGGAATCGGGTACGCCATGCAAACGCACTATCTCTCTAATATACAACTCAGCAAAGTCTGACACCTTGGTAGTGGTTTTCAGGGCAAGGAAGTGTGCTGACTTGGTAAGGCGATCTACCACCACCCATATAGCATCATGACCTTTCTTAGTCCGAGGTAGACCTGTCACAAAATCCATGGTGATCTTCTCCCATTTCTATTATGGAATCTCTATAGACTGTAACAGCCCACCGGGTCGTTGGTGTTCATCCTTCACCATTTGACACGTAAGACAGCTGGCCACATATGCCGCAATATCTCTCTTCATTTCTGGCTACCAGAAAAACCTCTACATGTCCTTAAACATCTTGGTTGTTCCCGATGCACCGTGTACTTAGAACTATGAGCCTCTTGTAGGATACGTTCCTTCAACGGTGAGTCTTTAGGAACCCATATGCGATTCTCAAATTTGATCCCTCCGTCTATTCCCAATGAAAGACATGTCTGTGGCGTCTTCATCAAGCCCTTCATCTTGTCAAGTTCCCCACTAGCCAACTGCGTTGCTACAATCTCACTCAATTCAGACTGTATCTGGATATTGGCCAATTGAACTTAATCCTCTAACGGTTATGGAGTCCACTTCACAAGTTCTTCTAAACTCTTCCACTGGTTGGACAAAATAGTTGCACATCTGAGCTGCTTCCGACTTAAAGCATCAACTACGACGTTCGCCTTTCCTGGATGATAGGCGATGGTGATGTCGTAATCCTTCATGTACTCCATCCATCGTCGCTGTCGTAGGTTTAAGTCTCTCTGTGTCAGGAGGTACTTCAGGCTCTTATGGTCAGTGAGGATCTCAAAGGTAGCTCCATATAGGTAATGCCGCCAAATCTTCAATGCATGGATGATAGCAGCCAGTTCTAAGTCATGCATCGGGTAATTCACCTCATTGGGCTTGAGTTTTCGGGAGGCATATCCAACCACATGTCGATTCTGTTCCAACACACAGCCAAGTCCCATCTTTGATGCATCGGTGAAAATCATGAAACCCTCATTGCCTGACGGTAGAGTCAAAACTGGTGTAGTGGTTAGCTTCTCCTTCAGCTCCTGAAAATGAGCTTCACACACATTGGACCATACAAACTTCACATCCTTTCGAGTCAACATGGTCAAAGGCAAGGCGGTCTTTGAGAAATCCTTGATGAAACGTCAATAGTATCCTGTCAACCATAAGAAACTGTGTATTTCTGAGGGATTCTTTGGTGCAGGCCGGTCTCGAATTGCCGACACTTTAGCCGGATCTACAGCGATCGTTCCTCCTGAGATGATGTGTCTGAGGAACATGACCCGGTCTATCCAAAACTCACATTTGGAGAATTTCCGGTAGACCTTCTGCTTTCTCAAGATATAAAGGACTTTACTTAGGTGTTCTCGGTGTTGATCTAAGTCATCTGAATAAACTAGTATGTCATCTATGAATACAATGACAAACGAATCAAGGAAGGGTTGGAACACACTATTCATAAGGTTCATGAAAACACTGGGTGCATTGGACAACCCAAAAGGCATAACCACAAACTCATAGTGGCCATAACGTGTTCTAAAAGCTGTTTTCGAGATGTCCTCATTCTTGACTCTCAACTGGTGGTAACCCGATCTCAAGTCGATCTTGGAAAAGACTCGAGCTGACTTCAACTGGTCAAACAAGTCATCTATCCAGGGTAAAGGATATTTGTTCTTAATGGTAGCCTGGTTGATCATCCGGTAGTCTATGCACATTCGGAGCGAACCATCCTTTTTCTTTACAAAAAGAACCGGTGCTCCCCATAGTGATGTGCTAGGGCAGATAAAATCCTTGTCTAGAAATTCCTGCAATTGTTTCTTCAACTCAAGCAACTCCGCAGGGGCCATTCTATAAGGTGCTCATGAAATAGGGCTTGTCCCTGGAGATAGCTCTATGGAAAAATCCACCTCTCTCTCGGAAGGAATCCCGGGTAGATCATCCAGAAAAACATCTGCATAGCTCCTAACTACCTCTATTTCCTCTAAGGGTAGCACCCTGGGTTTTGGCTCGGTAACTACTGCCAAGAAAGCTCGACAACCTTTACTCATCATCCGCTCCGCTTTCAAGGCTGACACATATAGGCTTGTGGTGGCATCCTTCCTACCCCTAATGACAAAAGGTGGGTGACCCGGTTTCTTAATGATCACTTTCTTCGCCCTACAGTCAATATTGGCCCTATAAGTATAAAGCCAGTCCATACCAATGATCACATCAAAGTCATTCATATCAAGAAGCATAAAGTTTGTAGGAAACTCATGATCTCGATATTTCACAGGTATCATAGGAGTTTTCAAAAGATATGTAAAGATCCGACCACTCGGGGTTGTAACGTCTAAGACATACCCTAAATCCTTGATATCCAAACAAAGCATAGTTGCGAGATTTCTTGAAATGAAAGTATTAGTAGATCCAAAGTCAAACAAAGCTTTTACATTGTGTCCCATGACTTCAAGCATGCCTACATTGTTTTTCACCATACATTAGGCCATTACATGCTTATCTTAAAACATAAAAGAAACCTCTAAGGGTTATTTCCCTCGATCAACCAATTAGCATTTGCTTGAGCCTCCTCATTGTCAATGGCAAACACCCGAGCTTGTCTTCTCTCTCCAGCACGTGGGGTTGCATCTATAGGTGGAGTTGCCACAGGTGGGGTTGCTACTGGTGGGGCTACTACCGGTCCTAGTCCTCTTGGATATGGAAGAGGGCAAACAGATTGTAGGTGTCCTTCTTGATGGCACCGAAAGCATGTCTTCTTCTTGTAGCGGCACTCGTCGGCGTGCCCCTTTCCGAAGGTGTTGCATTGCGGTTGGTTGTTCTCTTGATGGGGTTTCCCTTTTCCTCCATGTCTTCCTTTAACATGATGATGCCCTGGACCTTTCTTGTGATTGTTCCTCTGACCTTGAGTTCCTTCAGTGAAACCCAAATACCCCTTGGGTGGAAACTGGGCAGGCATCACAGTCCTCTCCATGTCTAAAGCAGTGTTGTATGCTTCGGCGAAGGTTTTAGGTTTACTTGTCATCACATGGGGCTTGATGGTAGGGTGAAGGTGCTCTATGAAGTGATTCACCCTTCTTTCCTCATCCATCTTATACCAAAAACGCTCCAAGATTCGAAACTTGCACCCAAAGTCCTCCATAGAGGAGTTTCCTTGAGTCATGTTGGTGAACTCCCTTTCCTTTTCCTTCTTAGCTGAGATAGGGACGAATCTGGCGGTAAAGATTGTCTTGAAGTCAGCCCATGCCATTGATTCCTCAGTCAGATCTCGGCCTATGATGTGTGTCTCCCACCATATCTTGGCTGCTCCTTCCAAGAGGTGAGCAGCAAAGAGGACCTTCTTGCTCGATTGTACCTCAAGCATGCGGAATCCATTCTCGACTGCAAGCAGCCAAACTTCCGCCTTGTCGACCACTTCAAACTTATCTTCTCCCCATAACTTCTCAATGTTCAGCTTGACGAAGTCCAAAATGGTGGCTCCCAGTCGAGGACGAACAGGAAGTGGCTCGCCATTTTCACCTCTAGCTAAGTCTCGAAGGGCCAAAGCACTAATGGCCTCTGTCAGCTTCTTCTGTTGTTCCATCCACAAAGCATCAGGGGTGTGGATCATCATGGTTGGTTCGGGACCACCAGCTTGGTCCTCTTCCATCTGGGCCACCTCCTCGTACTCATGTTGCTCCTCGTATCCTTGGTCTTCTTCTTGATCAAGGTTGCTAAAAGGTATCGGGTCAGGATTAGGGACCTCATGAGTGGTTTCTTCAAGTCTCTTCCTCTTCATTGAGGAATCTCCACCGTGGTTCCTCTTCCTCTTCTCGGAAGACACCTTTCCCTTGCGTGAAGGTCCACCACCATTGGTGGCATCCGGGACAACCATTGTCTTCACGTGAGCCATCTGCATAAGCATACACATAGACCCCTTTAGTCTATACCTTTAAGCTAATTATACTTATGTCGATGACGTCTTATTACGTATCTTTTATTAATTTGATGGAGGATTCCTTAATCCTTAACTTACTTACCCATACCACATGAGGGTGAGGAAGAGAGAGAAAAACCATAACTCTTAAAATCCTTAATAGAATGTGTGATGAGAAGGGATGAATACGATGAGAGAGTCTTAAAGGTATCTTATTTCGAATCATACCCTAAGACTTTAGCCAGGCAATCACACGGATCCGGGAGTCCTCGTATTCTGACTAGCGGTGCAGAGGAAAATATTGCCAGCCCCCGGTCGTGATCCTTTTCTGGACACCTCTGTCTTTTGGATAATCCTCTAATAACTCCCTTGGGTTCTATAGAGTTTGTAAAATTTAATAATTATTAATGGTTAAGTAAGGAACCTTGGCTCTGATACCAAATGTAACGACCCCGCCTTCCAGTAACCCCCAATTAAGGGGGACCAGGAGGTCAGAGTCGTTATCCCAATTTTCGGGATCAAAGTTTCGACAATTAAACATTAATAATTATCAAGCTTTATCAGATTATACTGAAAAGCTGTAATAAATAAAATTTTGCATACCTTTGAAAAGTTTGGATTTCTAAACTTCTATCCACGTATGAATTCTAGTCTAACTAATCCTCCTTGCACTTTAATTCATGTATTCACAATGTGACAATTTATTGTTTGTCCTTTTGGGTTTGTACCTAAAACGCTGACAAACAAAACGTCGGTCAGCATAAAGCCGATATGTGGGGGGAAAATAATCGTGCAATTAATAACAACATATTGCAGCCAATTACAGTTTAACAACCAACTTTACATTTTAAATATAACTGCGTGATCCATACATACCCTATCCTCTGCGTTGTCCCTGCAGTGGACCTGGATGCTACCTTCCTTATGGTAGATCCCCATCAAACCCCTCATGATCCTACCTAACTGGTGAATTAGTATCTAGGGTTGAGTCACATGGCACTACCCGTAGATAGCCCACTCCTTAACTCATGGTGTGTTATAGAGTCTCATGGCACTATACGTGGGTAGCCCAATTTCTAACTCATGATAGCCTAGACCTTACTTTAGGTTACCCTTTTTAGCATTTGCAAAGCCACAGAGGAGGATCTGAATCTAATCCAGTTATATATGTATTTATAGTGATAATCATAGTCACTTTATAGTTGCATGAAATAAAAGTCATCCAAGCAAGTTATCTCAAACAACCGATAAAATCTCCGGGAATCATCGTGAAACTAAGGCGGTTAATCATAAACGTAACCACATACCTATGATTGTAGCTTTTGAGACAGATACAATCAAATGGAGAAATCTCAACCAAGCAACCAGTTATGCACAGAAATCCTGAAATAAATATACAAATTTCCTTTTATCAAGATTTAACCAAACTCATCTTATTTCTTAGGATTTCTATTCCAATTTTAGGGTTTCCTTTGAAATTAGGGTTTTGTTTCTACTTTTAACATTATGAACCCTAAATCAACAAAACTACATAAAAACCTTAAATTTTTTTATCTTAATAATTCCTATCAGACTTAGGATCATTATTTAGTAACTTATTTCCTTAATCCAAAATAAACAAAGTGTTTCTCTTCTTTTACCCTAAATTAGGGTTTCTATATGTATTATCCTTCATTTATAGATTAAAACCCTAAATTAGCCAACTTTGCATTCAAAACAGATGAAAACTCTATTTTAGTATTCAAAAGGTTAATACTCCTCAAATTAACCTATTAACCCACAAAGATTCATCCTTTATATTCAATTAGGGCTTCTAATTACCTTTTTAATACCTTTTTCTACCAAATTAATGTACTTGTGCAAAACGAAATAAAATCAGGTCACCAAATTATTTTTATCCTGTTCCTCGTATTTTTCTAAGCAAATTTCATGTATAAAGTTTTCTCATCAGAGATTCCTAGCTATTTCTATGAATTTTGCAAGGAAA
The DNA here is from genome assembly GCA_963693085.1 of Alisma plantago-aquatica. Lineage (NCBI taxonomy): Eukaryota > Viridiplantae > Streptophyta > Magnoliopsida > Alismatales > Alismataceae > Alisma > Alisma plantago-aquatica. The sequence continues at coordinate 421,996,799 of OY856414.1, read as the reverse complement.
AACCTTTTTCTGGATTATTTGAGCAAAGAGAGCTAATTATCGAATTTTGTTGGTCATTCGATCAATGCGTCGTTGGTCCGCATCTAGATCTGACACTCCACGTTGATCGCCTCCACTAGCTGGGTTGCACGCGCTGCTGCCCACTGTCGATCGTCAGATCCCTCTCAAGTCCACGATGGACTCTGATCCGAGGGCTACTGCTCCTCATCTTCCTCCTTTTCTTTACTCGAACAATGCGGCGGCGCCGCGACTGGTCCTCATCGGAGTGAGATCAATCGAGAGAGGGAGAGGGTTTTGGGACTCGGGAAGTAGCCGCCAACGTTCGCGAGCATGTGAGGGAGCGTGTGAGGGTCTATTTATAGGATATGGGAGCTTCTTTAGGGTTCCTTCAACCCTACCGCCACCCTGAACCTCGAGCGATTTGGGCATTTTGTGTAGATGCGTTCAAAGCCAGCCAACCTAGGATCGAGAACCTTCGTCTCTCTCTCCCGAACCCAATGGTACACCTTCCATGAGTGCACATGCACTGATTCGATCGGAAATCAAAGGGGAAAATCCCCCTTGTACTCAGCCTAAGCCCTTGTCCCTATGGGACTTTGACGATGAGTGGTGCATGATGGATCAAGATCCAACGGCCCACATCCTTCGCGCTCAAACAAAAGGAAACAATTTTTCCTATTTTCAATATAAATCATATTTTGAGGATAATTTGAAAATACCATAACTCTCAATTTGTAATTCCTTTTTACCTCACATTTTAAGGGAATCGTGTTTATGATTTTATCTCTCATCATGCAAAAATTGGGATCATTATATAAAGAAAATGAGCCCTTTTCTTCAGTTGCAAGTTAACACTTAATTATTCATATTTTCCACATGTTTTCACTTTCCCTAGCCTTTATATTATTATCATGAGTTCCTTGAACCTCAAGGAACCTTAATATCTTGAAATTCCATCTTAGAAAATATTCCTTAGCCTTTTATTCTTCTTTTATCTATTTTCTTGTTTATTCATTTATCCAATTGGATTCCTTTTTCTTTTCTTTTTTTTTCTTTCAATTGGGCTCAATAGCCAATAAGGCCCATTAAGAAAACATACAAGGCTATTATACACGAAATTCATTCAAATCAAACCATTAAATCAACCATTGATTCCATTTATCTTTTAAAAGGAGATTTACAAATCTCATTACATGATTTAGAAAAATGGGGTTATAACAATGCCCGTCGGACTCCTTCCTCTCTTATGCAGCGATACAACACACATTCTCTACCTATATCTCTAGCTTCATCAACCTCTAGTTCCCTTCCTCCTCACAATCTGTGTCTTCTTCCTGTACGAGATTTTGTAGGTAATGATCATGGCATGTGTTAAAGAGTATATATTAGCCTATTTAGTTAATAGGTTAATTAGTTAGTGGGCCTTTAGTGTCTCGACTCATTTAGATTACTTGGGACACAAGTCTCAGGGTTTCTCCCTTGCTCCTATATATAGGACAGGGATGTACCTCTTTTATCTAATTGAATCAGTTCAATACAATATTCTTTCACGGTATCAGAGCCCGTTCTCCCCTAGGAACCCTAACCTAGTCGCCGCCCCTCCTACCTCTCCTCTCCAACACGCACGCAACCCTAGTCGCCGCCTCTCTCTCCGAGAGAGAGCAACAGAGGGGGTGCCTCCGCCTGTGGGCGGCCGCCGCCATTTCCATGGCTTAGGCCGACTTCCCGCCAAGCATATCCCAGCCTCCATGGTCGTATCTATTCTCCTTTCTTAACAATCCAATTTTCTTTCCGTACGCCAACACTATCCTTCCCGGCTATCTGCATTACTCTCGCCGCCGCATCACGCCACCGCCACGTCCCGCGCAAGCGCCGCCGACCACCAGCAATATTGTCACCACCGCTAGCCGCAACCGCCGCTAATCCCAGCAGCAGTCACGTCAGCAAGAGAAGCGACACCACGGATGGCAACATCCAACAGTAGTCTGCTGCCGCTGGTCACCACCCAATAGCAATATCCATCGCCACTAGTCGGCAGCTGTCACCGGCCGAGACAGCAGCCACCGCTGCCTGCCCATGTGCTGCCGATCAGCGGATGCCGCCAATCAACAGTGACAACCTTCACTAGAAACCTCTGTCACTGCCAGCAAACGACATCCACCAAAATTTCCGATTCATAGGAGCAATAGCCATCATCTAGCCGTGTTGCTACCACCATCTGGTCGTGCCGCCATGACGTCCTCAGCACCAACCTTTGCCGCTTGTCGTGGAGAGGCTCTGCACTTGGCTCCTCATGCAGCCTCGTGGCATGCAATATCTCTGGAGCCACGCAGGAGACCGTTATCATCTCCTCCGATGCGGCCAAGTGCTATATCAGCCGAGCGACATAATCCATGCCCCCCACCACTGCTCCACATTGTTGCCCTGCTACTATTTATCTCGCCATCACCACCCATTATCTTTGTCTATTGTTGTCACCTTGCTTTTGCTTAGAAAGATGCTCCATTACCCCTAATTGTTCTATCTTCCCCAAGTTGCTGACGTCCTCCAATACTTTTAATATTCGGATCCTTACTCGGATCTATCTTTGGCCAATCAGATCCAATTTTAAGCCTAATCGAATTTTTCACGGGGACTCCGCCCCTGCACCTTTCGGGTCAGGATTAGATCCATTTAATTTTCTACCCAGATCTTGCATTGACACATTTAGCATATTCTCTCCGGTTATCGGTTTCATTCTCCACATATTACACATCTCCATATCACAAATTCCTCTCAAATCCACCAATTCCTTTCCCACCCACCCGTCATGTGTGTATCCCTTTTTCCACGTGTGAGAGGTCCATATATCCATTTCTCCACACCGAACACTCTCTCGTCCTATTTGGTGTGCTGGGGGGATAGAGAAGAGCAGAAGAGATGAGAAGAGAGAGGTCATGAGAGTGTGAGAGAATATGTGTGTGAGAGAGAGAGAGAGAGAGTATGAGAAGAGATGATATATGTATTCAGGCTACATTCCATGTTATCTTCATGGAGCTTCATTCAGCACACCTGTTCTCCACTTCCAAACAACATTATCACTCTTGTTGCATTCTTGAGAGACAAATAGGTGCTTCTTCAGACTTCTCAGAAGCTCAGCAATTTCTAGCCTGCCAAGTCTACATCTATAAGGTTAATTCATCCAGTTTTATCATCACCGAGCTATTTTTATCACGTCTTCTTCGAGCTGCATCCACTGTATTAGCATCGTCTTCTGCTGATTTTCTTGGGACTTTCCTTGATGGATGATATCTCCTTTCTTGTCAAGCTCCCAAGGTTCACGCGACAGAGTTATGGTACCTGCATCATATCACCAGCATATCGTCTGTTCGTGTTCATGACACGTTATGCACGTCTTCTCAGACGCTTTGAAGACACCAATACTGCTACATCATCATTGGAGATCCGCGTTCGTGTCGCGTTAAGTACGTATTCCAGTGAAGTTGTTGTAGTCGTGGTATTGATGATCGTCTGCTCCAAGTGGCGAATTACCACTGCAGTATTCAGGTTCCATTTCAGATGTTCTTCATTCCAGATGCACTCCAAAGACCTTCATCAATGCTCGAGGATCTCCAGTCTGCATAATACAATTTCAAAGAAAAGAGCTGCCATCGTATGATTCAGGGGGAGTATTGTTTAAGGGGGAGTATCAATCTTTTGTATGGGGAGTGATATTTATCTTTTATCATTTCTATCTTTTCTTTTATCGAGTCATGTAACTCCAAGCTTGGACATGTGTTTCACCCATGATCCAGCTTGAGGGGGAGTGTTAAAGAGTATATATTAGCCTATTTAGTTAAAAAGTTAATGAGTTAGTGGGCCTTTAGTGTCTCGACCCGTTTAGATTACTTGGGACACAAGTCTCAGGGTTTCTCCCTTGCTCATATATATAGGATAGGGTTGTACCTCTTTTATCTAATTGCATCGGTTCAATACAATATTCTTTCACAACCTGGACCGGCCTGGCAGTTGAGTCCCCATAGCCAGATCTTGAGGAAGTCGATCAGATCTCCTACTAGTGTCATGTCAAGGGAGACCCCACTTGAAGATCCGAAGGAATTATCTTGGGATGAATCCCAGATATACTCACAAATCGATCATCAAAGATCCATTGGTTTCTGGTTGCCTAAGGTTTGTATTCCTTTCCTTATTTTAGTCTTTCAATAATTAATTGATGATGACAATGTGAACTCAGCCATGATAATAAGGATATAGATCTGGTAACTAAGGGCTCGATAGCTAAATTTTAATATATGGTCCGTATAGTAGATCTATAACTATTACTTTCAGAAAACTAGTTAATGAGACTAAATTGTAACAACAATTACAGATCAAGGTGATTAGAATTTGTTTACTAAGGAGTTATTTTGCAAAATATGTTCACATGATTAGTTTATACATGTCTCAATGTAGTACTACAAGTCAAACGATGGATGTAAGATGAGCATGTTGCCTTATTGTAATCTTAAACGTCATGGCTCAACTAATAATGAAAGATTATATATAAGATGAGTTATATTTTAATACTACACATGGATTATCAAGAATTAGGTTAACCATGTTTCAACAAAACACTTCACATACATGTATTAATACAATTGATGGTAATTACAAATACAAATATAATTATGGAATGCATCTGACTATGTTCATATGCGGATCAAATCATGACCTTAGAACTTAGAATAAGAACAAGAGATCTTTCTCGATCAATTCCTCATTCTTCGAGAATCAGAAAGATCCTTTTCGAGTTTGATTTCTATTTTGTTTTATTCTTTATCTCATTCATTTCGATTTTCTTTCCCTCTCTTTTTATTCCCTTCCATCAGACTGATTTATGAATAAAATAGTGCAAAACAGAATAACTTGTATAAGAATGTACTTTTCTAAACATATACCTAGATGGCATGTAAGTTGGACTATAAGTGAACGTAATGTATTTTCATATGGAATATACTTACACATTAAGATCTAAGAATGAGTTTGAGCAATATATATAAAGGTATTTCATATTAAACACTAGATATTTCTAGTGAGAGTATACAAATAAATAATAGTTAAACCCGTCCCTAGCACTATATATGAGTACTTCTAAGGTTTAAAACCCCTAAATCCATATTAGGTAACCAACATTGGCATTAGATATACTTTCATTTATGAATGGGTAATCGTGGACTAAATGTGTGTATATGAAACACTTTTAGGTTGAGAAGGACGAATGATAAATTTCAACCTAAGGATAGGGTTAGTCTTGAAGACCAGGTATGTATCCTTCCTATTTATAATTGGGCATTATATGACTAAATTTTCCCATAATGAGGCAGCCTTTGAAATACTTGCTCTTGTTCCATTTGTTGAACAAATCATACACTCTCAATTGGACTTATTGTTATTCTTCTGAAATTACTATTATCATGTTGAATTGGGTCAATGACCCCACCTGCTATTGAATCATGCCACATATGTTTGTGAAAGTTTATCTTGCCACTCTATTTATGCATGTTAGATAGTTTAACTATCGTAGACGCTTATGTGTAACCATTAGGGCGCGCTACTTCCGCCCGGGGTGTGCTACTTCCACCTTGATATATACAGAGGCGTGCTACTTCCGCCTAGGGTGTGCTACTTCCACCCAGTTTACATAGGTCAATGACTCAGTGGTGTCATGGCCCTACTATAGTTACTTTAGTCAAATATATCGGCATGCAAATATTTATGTGATTGAATGGTTGATAATGGCAAGAACTGTGATTTTAATTGTTTAATTATACTGCCTCATTCTTTTGAAAATTCCTTTTCTTGTTACTTTTCATTAAAACTTACCTAGCTTTAATGGCCCCTTTTTTATGGGAACATCTTACTTTACTTTTGAAATAATTAATGCCTAGTTAATCTTCTAATGTACATCCTCAGCTTTTGTTGATTCATATCTTGTTTTCCTATTTTTTGGGTGTTCCCTCCACCCAGATGTAGGTGCTTTATAGGGCAAAGACGCAGGATGATTGTGAGCTCATTGGTGAACATAAGGATAGCTTGAGACAACCTTGTTACCCTCTGCATATGGGCTTATGTGTATATAGATGTAACTTTTTCATTTTACGTACCACCCTTTATGGTGAGAAAGTTATGTACATGGAACTAATTTGTAATTTTGTAAATTGTTATGTTTTCTGCTGCTTAAACATTTCTTGGCTCATAATTGTATCATTGAGTGGGCCCACTATCGGGGTCCCACTCCTTACATCTTTCTCTCCTCCAATACCCAATGATAATCAGATTCTAGTTTTTGACCTAGTCCAAAATTCGGGTTAAGAAAAGATCCATTTATTTGTCTATATGGATCTTATAATCAGGTCGTTTTGCATATTGCTTCCAATATTTTGCATATTTCTTTCGATTATTGGTTTCTCTTCTTTACATACTACACCTCTCATTTTATAATTTCCTTTCCCGCTCTCCCACCCTTCATGTGTGTGTCTCTTTACATGTGTGGGGGTTTGTATGTCTCTTTTCCACACCACCTACTCTTTCTCTTTGTATTTGGTGTGCGAGGGGATACAGAGGGGAGAGAGAGAGTATGAGGAGAGCATATGAGTAGAGATTTGATATACAATGTATTCCAGGCTATCTTAATGGAGTTTTGTATTCTTCAGCACATCTGCTCTTCCGATGTCTTTATGGCGCGTCATTTCCATTAAATATCGCTTTACATGTGAATTGGCTATTTGTGCGAAGTCCAGATTGCCACCGCTTTTAGACGATGTTGAAGGATCTCAACTGCAGCATTGAAACCAAGCTTTTCGCATTTGTACTGCATTATGTACGCCGGGACAAGAGCTTGCTACGCTAATTCCGGCACCTTGTTCCCTCTGGTGTTAATGACTTTTTAGTTGATCATTCTCGTTGCATTGCCATGAGACATGTGGTTGTTTCTTCACATCAGAAGCTTGTTAATATATGGCCTAAGAATTTTGTATCTATAAGGATTCATCCAGATTTATCTTCACCAAACTATTTTTGTTATGTCTTCTCCGAGTTCTATATGTTGACATGGCTCTTCTACTGATCTTCTTGGGTTTATCCTTGATGGTGCCATTCATCCCTATCGAGCCCCCAAGGTTCATGTGCCACATCTATGAAATCAGTATGTAAGCTATCAGCACCTCGTCCAGTTTGTGTTGATGCCACATTATGCACGTCTATAGTCTTTTGCACTAATTCCAGTTGGCTACACTTCTCGGACGATTTGAAGATACCTCTACCATTACATGGACATTGTGCCTCCACATTTGTGTTGTGTTATATACGTGGGATGTGTTGACTGTGTGCTTATACGACTCACACATTCCTCTCCAGTGAAGATAGCATAGTCATGGTACCTCTAATCGTCTGCTCCAGTTTGATTGTGGCGAGATTTTGTTGTGGTGTTTTGGATTCCATTTATTAAATGCTCCTTCTTTTCCAAATGCACTTCAAAAGACCTTATCCAAAGATGGAATATTTTCAGCCGTGGACCACAACTCAAAAGAGGCATCATCATACATTTTTTAGTTGGGAAGTATTGTTCAAGGGGGGGGTAACGATTTTTATATGGGGAGTGACATTTTTATCGTTTAATTGAGTCATGTAAGTCCAAGCTAGGACATGAGTTTCATGCATGCCCCAGCTTGAGGGAGAGTGTTAGACAGTAGCATTAGCCTATTTAGTTAATAGGTTAATTAGTATATGGGCTTAAGTGTCTTGGACGATATAGCCTTACTTGAGTCCCAAGTTTGTAATGTTTCCCCCCTTTCTCCTATATATAGGATAAGGGTGTGCCATCTAGTATTAATAAAAAAACACAACACAAGTAAATTTTCCCCTCACACTTTTCAACACTCACAATTGATTAAAGCCAAAGAAAATCAACAATTGAGCTAAAAGTATGGTGTAAATAAAACATGTTTTAAAAATTCTGCCTTGTGGCTCTTAAGGTTTACGCCTCAATTGGAGGATATCGAAGTTATACGTCAAGGAATTTGAAATGACGGCTCAAGTCTTACGCCTCGTTGTCCAGAATGAGGTGTATGCCCCAAATTGTTTGAGGCTCTCCTTTGCCATTGGGGCTTCCATGCATGGTTGAGGTGAAAGCCTTAGTTCTGGATGAGAAGGTCTTATGTTAAGCACCAAGATTTGAGCTTTAAGACAATTAAAGACATTTTCCTTGACATTTTTTATTCATTTTTTGTATTTAATATCATTGTCTCCTTAATGAATTACCTTATTTAATTTGTTAAAAGACTCAAAATTCAAGGTTAAGTCAAATCTGGATTTACAAATCTTCATAGCTAATTTTAATTGTGTAACCTATTAATTGACTGTGTCAGTGATTTTTCACATCTTGTTTTTATCTATTTTGGCTCCTCATTCCAAAAGATTTCAATGATTGTTTCCTCTAATTTTCTTTGCCGAATCAAGTGTTCTGGATCTAATATCACAAATTATTGATTTTTTTATATTTGCTAGTTGCTACAAATCTTATTTAGTGTCGGTCTTTTTTATCAACTTTGCTCTGAATCTCTTTTCCTTCTAGTCTGAGTCATGCAAGAAGTTTCAATTTAATTTTTCTTCTTATACATACATGATAGGTACATATTTATTTGTGTTGTATAACACATATGTGTACACACATACATTAATATATGCATATATACACACACATATGTATAGCCAATTGTATCCAAGAGTGTATATATATAATAGTATATAGCAGCATTCTGAAAAGTAGTAATCAGTGTACAAATGAACAGAGTACCGAATAGAATGTATATAGTGTGTGGGAGTATGATCGGTTTTAATCGGTTTTAGATTTTTTTAAATAATGATTCTAAATATATATATTATATACTAATCATATACAAGTTTTAAATTAGTCATATAAGTCATATACTAAAATTGTATAACTAAAAGTTCAGTAGAATCTTGTTGTCATCTGAGATTACTTTTGTCCTAAAGGTAGGAGTTAAACTTCATTTTGATTGTAACTAAGCATATATACAAACAAAATAAACTATATGTACAAGTAATCAATATAAAAGATATTTATCGAAATCAATATTCAATATGGAGGAGCTAATAGTGACAATTAGTCACAGACAAGGAATGAGGTTTCATCGAAATTTCGCCAAAAATTTCGATTTCGATGGAATATGGTACCGTTAACATGATTGTGTCGATTTCAGTCAAAACTGCTAACAAGATTGCATTTATCAAAATTTTGACAAAAATTCTAATGATTTCACCAAATTTCAATGGATTTGTGCAAAACTCAAATTTTCAATGGAAATTTTGATAATTTCAATCCTTGGTGTTATTACTATTTTTTGAAGAGGAGTAAAGGGGAATTGGGGTTATTTCACCATTTTGTACTCATACATGGTATATACTTGTAATATATCATAATTGCATTGCATTCCCTAATATTAGCTATTCAAACTATTAAATATTGATCCAATGTTGCTTTGTGGTGTTTTTTATTTTTTTCAATGTGGACATCGTGTATCCTAGTGGTGGTTTATCAGACAATGAGGGTGCTAGGAAGCCAACCACACCAAAAAATAATGATTTTGCTTGGAAACATTGCACTAGTGTTCTTGGGGCCAATGAAATTATTGATGATTGAGTCAATATCAACAACAAACTATCTACCCAAGTAAAATAAGTGGGAGTTCCCTACATATCCAATATTTGGTATTATAGCACAAATAGATACAAGTATGTATATAGCTCATACTTGCAAAATTACATAACTTAATTCCTACATTTTGTCATCGAAAAAACCCTTCATCGAAATCCCCAAGAAACAAGAAAGTTTCATTACCTCCCACATGAAGGACCCCCCAGCATGCCCCCCATATAAAATTTTATTGCATAAAACAATGCATTTAGGTGTAGAGATCATGCCTACAAAATTTCAAGGCTTAATTTGTTCCTTTTGGCGTCGAAACGGGCACGGTTGATAATATCAAAATTTACGTCAAAATTTCCATTTCCACGCCATCAAAATCGGATACCTCATTCCTTGATCATAGATTAATCTTGTAGTAAGTAATCAGGAACATAGATGATATTGGAGTAGGTAATTGGTATGAAGCAATTCGGTAAGAATCAATTCAATAAACATTAAATTGTTTACTTATCGAGAAAACATGGGGAGAAGACCAAATATTTGAAGAGAGGAAAGGAATATAACTGTAATGACCAATAGTGGGTTTAGCAAGAGTGATTGTAAAAAATAATAAATTAATAATATATTGCAGCCATGCGATTTCAAAAAGAGCCAATTAATCGGCCTTAAATCGATTATAGGACAGATTTGGTATATTTGGAGCGGTACACCTACCGAATTAATTATTCGGTCGATTTGATTGTTTTTCTGAACCTTGGTATATAGATATTAAGTAGAAAATTTGGAAAATAAAATAAATCAAATAATTGCCCAATGCTCATCATTTATTGGTGTGGGGTAACTAACCTTCTGATAAAGAAAAACTCAAATACATCAAGTATAGAAGTTAGTTTTATCTCTCTCTCTCTCTCTCTATATATATATATATATATATATATATGTGTGTGTGTGTGTGTGTGTGTGTGTGTGTGTGTGTGTGTGTGTGTGTGTGTGTTTTCAAAGCCCAAAGTGTAATTGATCAAACTTGTGGGCGTTCCTATGAAGAAACACTTATGATACTGGAACTCATGCCTTATGGAGCATCTTATCCTATTTTAAATTATCATATATATATATATATATATATATATATATATATATATATATATATATATATATATATATATGTGTGTGTGTGTGTGTGTGTTTGTGTGTGCGCGTGCGTGCGTGCGTGACTATATATATATATATATATATATATATATATATATATATATAGAGAGAGAGAGAGAGAGAGAGAGAGAGTCAAGCTAGTGTACACTCGAGTGTACCGAAGGCACCGTACACCTCAGTCATTTTTGAAGATGCAATAAATTTTTGAAAAATATAAACCATTGATCTTCTTAATTGTCATAAGAACATACTATATAATAAATTTTAGCTCATTTGGACACTTATAGGTCGTGCATCTAAAGGAGGCAAAAATCATGTATTTCAAATTAGTTTTGTGCGTTGATTTTGTTGTCCTTGGATGAGTGACTTACACTCATCCAAATGAGTTCAAATTTTGTATGTGACCTATTATTATTGTAACCATGAAGATCAATGGATTAGATTTAGGAAAAACATGGTCTAGATAAGAAAACACCGTTGGGGTGTACGGCGTGATCTATACACTCGAGTGTATTCTAGCCTGACTATATATATATATATATATATATATATATATATGTCTGCTTTTCAAAGCCCAGAGAGTGATTAATCAAACTTGTGGTTTTCCTATGAAGAAACACTTATGATAAATGCCTTATCGAGCATTTTATCCTATTTTAAAATTATATATATATATATATATATATATATATATATATATATATATATGTGTGTGTGTGTGTGTGTGTGTGTGTGCGTGTATATATATACATATATATGTGTATATATATATATGAACACCATATATAGATATACACACACACACATATATATATATGAACACCTCACACATCTATGATCACAATTCAACTATCTTTTACTTGACATTAGTCAAGAGCATATAACTTAGAACATTGAATCTTTCTCCAAAAGATGGGCATATTATGGTCATGATCATAGATGAAAACAATATGTTAGAAAATAATAATTTGATTCATAGTCACAATTCTTGTTAAGTATTCATTAAAACATGTACTTGATATCATTATAGTTAAATTTCAAAACTATAAGCAGATATGAATTCTTTTACCAATACTTATTACTCAGTGTATCCACTTACCTTTATTGGAGCAACTCCTAATAGATCTCCTAGGGTTGACGAAACCCTACTATATTGTGAAGTCTCGGTCACGCCTTAGAGTTCCTGAAAATGAACATGATACATATATCAAAAATGATATCCAAAGAGCCTAAAATACCATGAAAGGCTCTATAAGTCATCTTATACATGTTGGTGTTTCTACAAGTGTCAAACACATCATCTCATCCATAGTAAACTTTGATACGATCATGAATCATGAAAGTATGGCATCTCCACAAATCAACATCATCAATAATATCTTTAATTCATTAATGACCTCAATTTTGATCATAACCCAGCCTCTCTAATATAAAATTCTCAATATATGATAATTATCTTCTAAATGAAAATCCAACGGTATTCCACTGAATCATACCTCAAAATAGAAGTTCATAGTTTTTTTTTCTAACATTGTTTGAAACCTCAACTTACAAGAATGCCCCTGATGAGTAGATTCGATATAATAAATTTAATTCATTAAGTTTCAAATATCAGACCTTATATTTGTATTCAGGACCCCAAACTATGATCATGGAAACTTATTTCATCAGACTGTGTGGCACGGCTGTGCGGCCCGACGGCGCGGTTGTGCTGCCCGACAGCGCGGCGCTACTGATGTGCAGTGGCCAGCGGCGGCGCGAGGGAGAAGGGGGGAGCGGCACACCCTAGATAGAACCCTAGGAGCCCTGCTCTGGTACCATGTAAAACGTAAGTTGCAAGGCTGCTTGCAATGCAGCTTGAGTGAGGGTTCAAGACCACTCACCCTTTTATTAATAGAACTGGAGAAATTACATAGAGGTCCAGCAATAAATAGAAATTACAAAATCATAATATAAAGAGATATATTAACAACCCTGATTAGCCCAATTGGGCCTAGATGAGTCCTTAAGGCCCATGAATCACATCTTGGGCCTTTCAAAGGTTCCATGAGCTTAAATACATTCCTAATTACCAATGAAGGCTTTGATCATCATTGCTCTTTATATTAGCCACATATGCTCAAAAGCACATTATTTACTTAAACTGAACATTTAATATTAGTCTAGGGTTTGGAATCATCAACCAAGATCCCTCAATTCTCTTTCTAGTTACCTGTACCATAACTTCATTTAGGCTTGAAATCTATAAATTTCAAGGATGTAACAGCCAAGGTATCATTAGAAGCAAGGAGGGAATATTGGGAGTCTACTTGGACTCTCTCAATCCAAGAAAGCGGAGATCATTTCTCCTGATACAGTTTATTCAGACAAGCGTTGTCCCATTTCAAAGCGGCATTCTGAAAATGGGCTAGTGCCTCTGGGAAGGAGGCCTCCTTGTCCCACTGGGGAAGAAGAGATGTATGGAAGTTCGGAACTAGCTTCCAACTTGCCTTTCTTTTGAAACGTGGATGAGTTGGAAACTGTGAAGATGGGCAGCAAGTTGTGGTCGGAATATATGCGGGGCAAGACTGCAATCACAACATTTGTGGAGAATGTTTAGCCAATCAAATCGGCTAGAACTCTATTCAGTTTCTCGAGCAGCCATACACGATTGAAGGTGAACAATTGCCCTTGGGCCCTCATGTAACTGAAACCAGTATTGAGAAGTACGTCGTTGAAGCAAGCGCAGGAGGAGCTATCAAAGGATTTCTCTCTTTTTCTCTCGTTGATATTTAGCATGGTATTAAGATTCCCAGCAACCGCCCAAGCGCCATAAATGCTCGAAGATAACTCTTCAAGACGTTCCAAAAGGAACTTACACTGAGTGGGTTGGGACTATCATAGACAATGGTCAAATGCCAACTCTTGCCGATGCAACTGTGAAGAAATTGACGATGATTAAAGAGGATCTCAATATCATAGCAATGATTGTCCCAAAGCAACCAAATGTTGCCTGAGAAACCGATGGCTGCCACCCTATGCAAGGAGAAGTCAATTTTCCTAATAATGTTGGTTGTAGTAGGGCCACTACGTCTAGGCACAATTATTGCAAGAACTTCCAATCGATGAGAGACTTTTAACTTTCAAAAGGTGAATCTTCTTGTCTTGGCAGGTGCCTTGTATGTTTCAATAGCAAATTTTCATAGAAGAGATGTTGGTAAAGGGAGGTAGGAGAAAAAAACTAAATCACAATGTGCATCCCAACAGACTGCTCATTTGTTTCTTGGATCATCTGATCATCTAGAATACCAGGAGTGTTTGCTCCTTGAAGTCAAGAGACTTTTTGGTTGTCGATGGAGGGGCTTGGGTATCATCATTCGTGTCAGGATGATTCGTCTTGCCTTTTTTCCTTACTCTGTCAGGACCAACAACTACTTGATAAACCATCTTTCTATTTCTTAACATGATGCAGTTGCTTCCACCCTCTCGGTCTGGTTTTCTAAAGGGTAATCATGAAGGGTTACACGTATGTGCAGTCTCCGAGTGGATTGTAGGACTTCAACACCTCCTATGGCATGGCGTCCCTGGCTGAGCTCATTGCAAGTCAAGAGTGGCGCAGTGTCTCCCGTGGACTTGCACACATCAACATTGACCGAGTCACTTGGGACTGGTTTATCGACAAGGTGGCATTGGGTTATCACGGGGTGGCTTTTTTCTGTTCCTTACTAAGTACCTTGATGAATCCATCTTCATCGACAATGTATTCAGTATCAGACACTGGATAGGTTTGTTAGCAAAGTCCATTGCTTTCGTCGTAGGGACTTACTTCGTAGGGGTTGGTTTCCTTGGTATTGAACGTTTGGCATGAATTGCCATGGAATACAAGAATCCAAGCAATGGAATGGCTAAGGAAGACGATGATGCATTTTGGATCAGGGGGTTATTGTCATGCTTGCAGTCGGGTTCAGTATGTCCCAGTATGTCGCACTTCATGCAAACTGTTGGCAAGTTCTCATACTCTAGTATGAAATGTCCACCGTTACTAAAGATGGCGGGAAGTAGGGGTATTGTTGTCTCAACTTCAACTGCGGTCCGAAACTTCCCCTGAGGGGCCATGGGTGGTGTTGGACTCAATTTTGATTGTCTTGGCACCGCATTGCCAATGCTTGTTAGAAGCTAGTTCTGGAAGAGGAACAAGGGCAGGTCAAGAACCTAGACCCATACGACCAGTTTCTGTGGGGTCAGAATAGAAGGTCGGGACGAGGGCGACCATGATTGAATTGAAAGATAATTTCTGAAGATTGCCATGGACCTCCTGTCATGGCAGTGAGATAATTCGCGTGACAAGCAAATTGGATTATGTAGTATCCTTGTTCAAGATCGATAACCCTACACTCGTCAGTTGGTTCCCATATGAAATAGATCTTGTTCACCAAGGCATTGAAACCAATGTTGATGCCCAACGTCTTAATAACAACGGCATATTTCCAGGGTTCAAGAAGTGGTCGCAGTGCTTCATTGGTTAAGGATAAGGCAGGAAGGACGCCGTTAAGGTCAACCTTGATGTTAGAGTCCTTCAGGGTATCCGGAGAGATTGGGTTAAGGTAGGTTAACACTGCCATTAATTTTCCACCAACTGTTTGGGCATATGATTTCTTAGGATCGCCATTAGAAACATCGGACTTCATCACAGTGTCGCCATCGAAGGTTTCTTTTGGAGTATCGTGTTGCTTGGGGATGGTTTCTTCACTTGTTTCAGGATGCCCTTCAGGGAAGGAAGAGTCTTTCACAGTATTCAGGAGCGGATCGGGGGGATGATCATGGTGGGCATGACCACGACCCCCGCCGATCCCCCAGCTGCGGCCGCCGCCACGGGAGAACCCTAGCACCATTGTGTTACGAAAGGTTTGAGAACTAACTGACTTGTGTAGTGATGTTAATTGAAAATATTTATACAAGATATATATATATAGATACACACACACAAAAAAAATTCATCAACACTTGATTGGCATGAAAATAGAGAGCATTTATTAATATTTGAGTACAACTATATAGATACCCAAATGTATAGATTATACGGTTAAATCGTGGTTAACCGGATAATTCGATTGACTGAATGAAATAAAACAGCTAAAGTGTGAACCAAAAATATATTCAAAGTGACTGAATTCATCAAATTGTTTGAATATATTTTTTTTCTGAATTAAATTAACCATTATTAGCTAACCACTCGGTTAAATGGTTATGACCAAATCCTACCCCTGCCCAAACTCAACAAAGTATATAAAGTCATTTGCATATTTACTGAGAGGCTATGGGAAACATAAAAAGTGAATTCAAATAAGCAGCTAAGCCAGAAGCGGGTAAAATTGATGTCGCGTGTATTTCATTTTCATTAAAATCAGTAGAGTCGTCGCCGTCATCGTCGTTGTCGTCATAATCATCATGTAAGCCTGAATTCCAACTATATTGAAGTTGGCTGCATGGATCTTTCTTTTCCAATCAGCTCTATCATGGGTCACATTCTGAATAATGGATAAAAATTCAAATTCTTTCCTTACAAGCTCTACAACAAAGTAGGAAAGACATTTTTTGGCTGCTTTCTTTTTGTAAGAAGTACATGTCAAGAGTAAAAAACATGTATAAATACCATATTCCCTGCTCCACTGACAGCTTGTGAGCTAAAGGCTAAAGAAACTGACGTGTGACTCCTAACTGGTATTCTAAAGCTTAACATGGGTGAGGGCAAGAACTTTCAAACAGTATATGAATCTCCAAGACCTCCAAATTATGCGTAGTTGTTGCTGAGAATCTCATAAAGCTACA
The DNA here is from genome assembly GCA_963693085.1 of Alisma plantago-aquatica. Taxonomy (NCBI): domain Eukaryota; kingdom Viridiplantae; phylum Streptophyta; class Magnoliopsida; order Alismatales; family Alismataceae; genus Alisma; species Alisma plantago-aquatica. The sequence goes on along the minus strand of OY856414.1, from coordinate 421,980,133 downwards.
CGAGAGGATGTCAGTGATACGACAGAGACCAGAGGCAGAGTAAAAGAGAGACATTCTAACCGTGGGTCATGCCTGGAAGGTTAGTCCAGGCCATTAGTAAAGGGAGGGCTCTAGGTAAAGACAGAGGAAGCACGTTGGGCCAAGAAGGTATTTGAAAGTCAGTTGGTTCGTACTAGTGTTGGGATTAATGTTTGACGTCTCAGAAAGCTGACATATTCTCTGACAACACAAAACCGAGACAGAGTGTGATGATAGATTGCGCCCAATACATTATTCTGTGCTAGAACAATGAACCCTCTCCTAAACAGAGAATTCAAACAACTGGAACACATAGTGAAGGAACCAGGTATTATTTCTTAAAGTGGCCTAGACCCACAAGATGGATGGCATAGGAAACTCAAACCCCAACCAGCACAGCCCAGGATACGGCCATGGAAACGGGATGAGTCTGTTGATCCCTCGAAACCACATGCATCTTTCATTTCAAAATAACGTAACTAAGGGGGTGGCACTTGCTGAAAAATGCCCACATAAGCCACGGATGTACAAGATTAAATATCCTAGTTAAGGATCAGCCATGAAATCCTCAATCATCAAGATCATCTATTTGCTTTCACTATATAAATATGAAAAATTGTTTTTCTTTTTATGCCATCCTTAACTGCTAGTGACTTGAAAATAACATACATCTACTTCAACTAAACGATTGTGGTAAGCCAATAAATTTCCTTTTAAAATGATAGCGTCCCTGTTTCATTTGTTAACAAAATGCCCAGCATAACATTTTTAATTCCTATCATTCAGAACCTTAGGTATCTAATACGCGAAATATCTGAAGCTCATCGATGCACACACAGCTGCAACATTGATCTTTTTTGGAAGTTCCAGATTCTAAATACATATGATAAAATAATGGATTGTTTTATGATCAAGATTAATCGCAATAGTTTTTCAGACAGTTTTTCTGAATTTGATACGTAACCATCAATTTGAATCTAAACTACTTTCAATAAACTAGGAGAGTGACAAACAAAATCATCTTGAATCAGCATTTCACAAACCAAGATAAACTAGGACGGTGACAAACAAAATCATCTTGAATCAACATTTCAAAAACCAAGATCAATTTTGACATAAACAAAAATAAAAATACATAACAAGTTCAAATATTGTGCTTGGTGACATTCTCAAGTATTGTTTAGAAAAAAAATTATGGAACTTGGTACAAAATGGACGTCTACAAATTTTGTACATGTTTATCTAAAGCATACATTTATATAAACATGAGATTATTTTATGAACTGCACCCAAGTTTCTGAAAACCTATGGACAGGTTCAAACGATGGGTTATCTTTTTATGAACTCACAAAACTTCAATACTTTTTTCGCAATCATTCTCACAATTAGTTATAATCTAATAGTACTGCCCATTTTGCTTGTGTATGACAGATTTTGTCAAGAGCCTCTTGGGCGTTTTAGAAAATTTGAATTTGCAGCAATGGGGCAAAAAGTAGGACAGATGAAGACGGTCGACAAAAATGAGACAAAATCTTGCTTGTAACTTCACATCTGGGTTGGCAGCTAGCAGGGGTCTGTTGTGCCGTGCTCATAGAGCCTGCTGATGTCTCTCTATCTTCTAGTAGCAGTGTCAGTTTAGATCCACCGAGGGGGGGCGTTCCAAAGAAAACCAGATGCAGTATGGCAAGCCCCTGCAGGAAACATGAAAGGTCTTCCATGGGTGGGGGTGGGGGGTGAGGTTAAGCATTTTGTGCCATTGTTTGTTTGCTGGGGTATAGGTAATTATTTTGTACCTCGTAAAAGAGGCTGCTCTAAGATTTTTGAAGTTAAGTGAGTATAGTGTTCTTTTTATGAAGGAGGATCTATATCCATCCATTTTCTTGCAAGCAATAAAATAAGGTTTTAAATGAGGCCTAAGACAAGGTTTGGTTGTCATATACTGATGTACCTAGACGATCCACGGGGATGGAATGGAGGATTTGTTGTAAAATGATAAAAAATAAAGGATTCGAAGGCGTAGAATGAGTGGTTCTTAGTTTACTTTGTTCCATTGTGTCTAGGTGTCTTGACTTAGTTTAATGTTGTCCTTTCTTTTTGCTAGTCATGGTCAATTTAGTGATTCTAATCCTTTTGATGGTCAGCTTGAGGAGTGGGGGATGGATGAAATCGCCTTTTGACTTCCTTAATATATAATAAATAAGGTTGCATGCACTAATTAAAATTGACTGACTCGATACAAAATCAAACACAAAAACAGACAAAAAGGGGTCCACAACCATATCTGACTAATTGAATATTAGAGTGTGCCCTCTAAAGGTAAGCTGCTAACATGCCAAATTGTTGCTCTTTTTCCCTTCTGGAAAAGGCAAATACGTTAACATTTTATAGATGAAGTAAGAGCTGAAGACAAGAAAGAATTAGAATGCAAGCTGGAGTTTTAAATAGGAAAGATTGGATATACCTGTAACTCTTCCAATACTGACAATATTGATAATTGTACAGAAAAAGACATTTATATATCTTTATTATACAAATTTCACGGCACATGTATGGCCCTTGTGCCATTGAAGTGTACAGGAAAATAGTAGTAGAGAGCTACTATTTAATTTTGAGAATTGCTCTAGACTGTCCATCTGATTAGGTAGTCCTGTTAGGTTAACATATGTATGCGGGTATAGCAGTAAGCTAATAACATCACCAACAATCTCTACAAGAACACTGCCCACTCTTAAAACAATGGAAGCCAGTTGCATCCCTGACATGTATAACTCTACCCGTTACGGTTGAAACATGTTTCAAAAACGAGTGACAGTCCCCACAAAGAACAATATTCTTCATGACCTTAATGGGTTTTCCTGATTTACAGCTTAGAATCCCAAAAGTAACAGCAAGTTTGGCACTGTGGTAAAACAGAAAGTCTTTCTTCTGATACTCTTCTACTTCGTGCAGAACAAAACTAGTATCAGGCACATAACCAACTTTTGTACATTCTAAGACCAGGATATCTAATGCACTATAGATATCTTTAGATTGTGGATGTGACCTATCTCTTGTATAGAATGAACATAGTCTATGTTTGTGGACAATCCAGCTTTTAGCAGGAATTTTAAGCATCCCCTTCTGTTTCATTTCCTCTCTAGCCTTTTCAGAGCAATGCCATCTTCCAGAAGAAGAATAAAGATTTGAAACAAGAACATAAGTAGATGGATCCATAGGTCTTAATTCAAGAATCTGCTGTGCTGCTTGCCTTCCGAGACCCACATTTGACCGCAACCTGCAGCTATCAAGCAAAGCTCTCCAAACCAGCACATCTGGTTTCATAGGCATATTTTTTATCAGCTCCTTTGCTTCATCAAAGCAATCCCAGTGCCCTAAAACCCGTACAAGTGTTGCATAATGCTCTTGAGATGGTATGAGTCCATAATGATTTGTCATGGAGGCAAACAATTTTTGGCATGTGTCAGAAGACTTCGAATTTGTAAATTTGCAGGATGAAAGAATCAAAGTAAAAGTGATATGGTCTGGCCTGACACCTGCAGTTTCCATCTTGTTCCACACATTCAAGGCATCATCCCCATGTCGATGCAGGAGGTGTGCTGTTATAAGAGTATTCCAGGATACTACATCATGGAAATGCATCAACCTAAAAGTTCTAATTGCAGACTCAATGTAACCACATTTGGAATACATGCTGCATATGGCGTTTCCAACAGATGTATCTCTTAAATAATTTAGCTTCATACTGTAACAGTGCATCTGCTTCCCCATCTCAAATAAGCCCAAGCAGCCACAAATCCCAAGAATAGTAGCAACTGCAACCTCATCCAAAGAGACTAGATCTTGTCTTCCTAACACACTAAAAAGAGACAGTGCATCATGAGGTTGCCCATTCCTAGCATAGCCACTAACCAGAGAGGTCCATGCAACTGATAGGCTATCCTTGTGCTCCCAGCAATCAAGCATTGCTTCTGCATCTTCAATTCTGTTGCATTTCACAAACATATCCATCAGAGCAACATCAATCCACGAATTTGAACCACAGCCAACCTTTAGCAGGAAACCATGCATCTGCTTGCTCATTTCTGTTTGTCCAAATAAAGCACAAGCATTAATGGCAGCTGATAGAGTAAATTCAGACAATTCCACTCCACCTTCCACCATTTCAAGGAACAATTCTAATGCTCTGTGACCATCCCCATTACGACAAAATCCAGCCAAGAGTGAATTATATGTGATACAGTTCTTTTCTGCCATCTGACTGAAGACTTCCAAAGCAAGTTCTTTCTTCCCGAACTCCATAAAAGCAGTGACCATCCCTGTCCAAGAAATTATGTCTTTAGTTGGCATGCTTTGAAATACACCAATGACATCTTCCAAATGTCCCAAACTTGTGTAAAATGAAATAAGTGCATTGCCAACACTTAAGCTTGACCCCAAGCTAAGTTTAATAGCATGAGCATGAATGCCCTCCCCCTTATCTAGATGAAAACCCTCCTCTGCAGCAGTTAGAAGGCTTGAAATTGTATATTGATCACCAATGATTCCCTGACTCTGCATTTCACCAAAAAAATCAAATGCGTCGCTGTGCCTAGATTCTTTGACCAGACCTGAGATAACAGTATTCCAGGATGAAGTGTCTCTTTCAGGCAATCTGTTGAAGAGGCGAATGGTATCATCTACAAAGCCACTCTGGGCATATAAGCCCATCAGCGCATTTCCTACATATACATCAAATAAATGACCGGTCTTGGTAGCCAAAGCGTGTACCTGAGTCCCCAGTTCAAAGTTACGGTTTCGGATGCATGAAGCCAAGATGGCAACCAAGCTGTACTGATTGGCATCCACTCCTGAGTTCCGCATTTGGCTGAAAAGGCCCACAACTTCGCTTTCTGCACCGGATTTAGCACAACCAGAAATTAGCGTGGAATAGGAGACCACGTCAGGAAAGGGTATGCCATCGAACACCTTCCGTGCATCCACGAGTCGCCCCAGCTTGACATACATGTAGATAAGCTTGTTGAAAAGGGATAGTTCCTCTCCAGATGCATTGCCATTATCTTCAGGCTCTTCTTTTGTCCCTTCTAACCTTTTAAGGACAACGGCATGCATCGCTTTGCCAAGTTCAAGATCCCCGTGCCCAATTGCAAGGCCCATGAGGTTATGATATAGACGCCCATCGCTCCCATTGCAACTGCAGAGCTCGTCGGACGTTTGTGCTTCCAACGGAACACTATTCTGGCTATTCGGTAAAAATGCATCGTTCGGGACTTGAATATTTGGGGTAGTGGTGAGAGAGGGAGAGGGGGGACGACATGTTGCAGTGGAGTTGGGTGCGAGCAGAGCGACTGACTGAACAGGAAGGAAGACGACGCCGAAGCAATGGCGCCGGCGAAGAGATTTCGCTCCAGAGGAGATATGAGCAGGGAAGGGGATGGCGGTGACGCCCGCAGTCGTGGCGGTGGCCATTCCACGTACGTGGAGACCAGACTCTTCAACTAGGGAGGCTCCATTCTTCACAGGGTCGCGGAGGAGAAACTGGATAAAGCTACCACGGGCGCTGATTAGTATTTTCGACGAAAATATTCCAAATTATAAAAAGTGGTAAACAGGCTCATAGTTTGGCAGCAACTACTAGAGAGCTCTTGGCCGTCTTAAGGGAAACCGATAACCCGTTTAGCTCTTGCGATTGTCGAGGCGATCTAAAAGGCGACGCGTGTAACCGGCGGCCAGCGGCGGCTACCATGGAAGAGGATGAATATGAAGCATCTCACATGGACACAGGACAAGAGATACCAGTAGATCAACATCAGTCGGAGCCAGGATCACAATGGGAAAAGAGGAAATTGTTTCAAGATTTGTTGTTAGAATCTATGGGATTATCTGCATGCTCGTCACAAGATGAGGAAATTGAAAATACCTCTTGATGATATTATAGTTGACGATTCTGGTAGCATCTCATAGTTCTCGTCATCGCCTAGAGCAAGGAACATTCTAGCCAAACCTTGGAAGTTTGTCGTCATTATCAAGCTTTTGGAGAGGGAGATCATATACGGCTCTCAAAAATTGAATTAAGGCACTATGGTGTCTGACTGGAATGTTCAACCTAGTTGATTTCGACAAAGGATTCTATGTGGTGGAGCTATCAAATGAAGTAGATTATGACATAGCATTGACAAAGGGTTCGTGGATTATCTTTAGGGCTTACCTAATAGTGAAGCCATGGAGAACGGGGTTCGATCCTCTCGACAAAGCTCACAACTCAGCTGTTGTGTGGTTGAGAATTCCTAATCTCCCGTTGGAACTCTATGAAGAAACTGTATTGAGGAGGATTGGAGACACTCTAGGGAGAACAATGAGAGTTGATCTAAATGCAAAAGAACAGCAATGAGGAAAATTTGTGAGATTGGCAGTGGAAGTAAATCTGAATAATCCTCTCTAGGCCAAGATATATATAGAGGGTAAGGAATATGCTTTGATGTATGAGAATTTGCCTCGAATCTGTTCACTTTGTGGCCGAATTAGCCATGAATTTCTTGATTGTCCTTTGAAAGATGGTAAGGGAGCAGATGACATGGATAGTATAGGGCCATTGACAGAAGAAGATTCCTCTAGAAAGGAAAGTACTGCCAAGCAAGATAAAGATCACAGTAATGATAAGGTCCAGTATGGTAATTGGATGTTAGTACATCCAAGAAGATCGCAAGGAGAGAAGAATAATTAAAAGAGCTGGAAAACAAATCTATCTAATGACAAGAATCCTTTCGTGATCTTACAAGATGAAGGGGAACAAGAGATTGAACATGAACCTGAGACTAACATGGGACAGCAGCAAGCATCAAAAGTCTAGACCAAAAGTAAGCATTGAGGTGGAAGAAATAATGGGAATCAGAGAATTCTGCTTAAAGACAGAGTTAATAGACAGATGGAAACAGGAGGTAACAATACAACTGGTGGTGGAAAAGAAAATCAAAAGCAAAACATGGAGCAACATTCAGTGGTGGCGATTGTTGGTGATCAAGTGGTTTTCAATGATATAGATTTTGAAGAAACATGGCCAAGTAACTACAGAAAGCATATAGGGAGCCAAGCAGGAAATGTAATGTGGGAGCCATGGACAGAAACACCTAGGAATTTCTCCTTTTCGGCTGATGATCCCAACACATTTTCTTTTTCAACAGGTGATATAAGAGGAGAGTCACATGACTACAGACACAACTTAAAGAGACGACAAGTTCAAGCCATGGAAAATTCAATTGGCAGCAGAAAACAAAGGATGATTGAGGGAGGAGAGGAAATGTATACATAGGGTCATGAGGATGAAAATAGGGAGATTTCCCCAACCCAAACACCTCAGTGTTAATGGAAGCCAATATTCTCGTTTGGAATTTTCAGGGAAGTGTTGACAATAATAGAAGAAGAATTTTACATGATATTGTGATGACTAACAAACCTCTGCTTGTTGGTCTCGTTGAGCCACAAATCAGTGGTAACATCACAGACAACATTATTAACAATCTTCGGTTTACTAGAACTCACAGAGTTGAGGCTTTTAGAAAGTCTAGAGGTATATGGCTTTTATGGAACTCAAATGAATGTCAAGTGAAGGTTCTTATGAGCCACAGACAATATATACATATTGAAGTAGAGTTTAACTAGATGAAATGGTTGGTTACAGTTGTGTATGGTAGCCCAAATTCAGTGATAAGAAACTTATTGTAGAAGAGATTAAAGCAGCTCGGGGAGATTACCAAAGAACCATGGGTTATTATAGGGGATTTTAACTATGTTATTAGTCGTAATGAAAGGAAGGGATGTTCCAATCACAATAACGTTGATTCTAATAATTTTCAGGAGATGATTGATAAAAATAACCGTATTGAGATCCCCTATGTTGGTAGTAGGTTTACTTGGAGAAGGAAGACCCGGCTAGCCAGACTAGATAGGGGTCTTTGTAATGTTGAATGGAATATTCAACAACCTAATGGTCATCTGAGACATCTGACTCGTTTGGGGTCATGCCATAATCCCATTCTTCTCATTGGAAAAAAGGAAGTCATTAATTTTTCACCACATTTTTCCTTCCAAGCAGCCTGGCTGAAACATGATAAATTTAATGAATTCATGACTGACAACTGGGATAAGTCATTATCTTTTGAGGATGCATAAGCTGAATTTCAATTGAAAGTTTCCAGGTGGAAGAAGAGAGTTTTTGGTAACATCTTCAACAAAAAGAAAGCTATTATCAGTAAGATAGAGTTGTTACAATCAAAAAAGGATTCGACACATTATTACTCATATTCCAATGAGGAGGATAAGCTTTAAAGTCAACTTGAAGAGGTTCTTAGTCAAGAAGAGATCTATTGGGTGTAAAAGGCCAAGGTGGATTGGTTTCAACTTAGTGATAGAAATACAAGCTATTTTCATAATATTTGTATGATCATGAGGAAAGAAAGGACTAGAATGATTACAGATGAAGATGGCAGGTGGCATTATGATCCTAGTATAGTGAAAGACACTATTGTTAAGCACTTTTAAGGTATTTTTATGAGACCTAAGGTAACTGGATGCTTTCCTATCCTTGGGAAATTTTACAAAATTTCAAATAATGAATTTAATTTGAGGAAAAATTCCAGAGTGTGAACAGATTAGAGATGCTCTTTTTGATATGGGGGTGTTGAAGGCACCTGGGCATGATGGTATGATTGCTCTATTTTACCAATCCCAATGGGAGAGGGTTGGAGATTCTCTGGTTAAGTATGTGAGAGATGTTTTCAATATGGGTCCCATAACCAAAGATATGGCTAGAGCCCTAGTTGTCCTTATTCCTAAAAATGAAAAGCCTAGTTGTTGTAATCAATTGAGACCGATTAGTCTATGTAACATTGTGTACAAAGTGGTGACCAAATACATAGCTAACAAGATTGCTAGCCTCATTCCCAACCTAGTATCTGAGGCACAATCAGCCTTTATTAAAGGTAGGAAAATTAGTGACAATATTATTATTGCCCAAGAAGTCATTGATTCTATGAGGAAAAGAAGGTCAGGAAAGGGTCTCATGGCTATAAAAGTTGACCTGGAGAAAGCTTATGATAAGTTAAGTTGGCATTTTATTAAAGATACTCTTGATGATATTGGTCTACCCCATAATATCATAAAGCTTATCATGTCTATGCTTCAACAAGGGACATGTAAAATTCTTTGGAATGAAGGCATCACAGAGGGAAATTCAGCCTAATAGGGGTGTGAGACAAGGAGACCCTCTTGCCCCCTATATTTTTGTTTTGTGCATGGAGAGACTATCACAACTGATTGAGAACTTTATCACAAATGGCAAGTGGAAATTGATTTCAATCTCAAGAGGTGGACCCAAGATATCCCACCTTTTTTTGCAGATGATATGATGCTTTTTGCTGAAGCCTCGACCAATCAGATGGGGAATATAATGGAATGCCTTTCTTGTTTTGGAGAGTGTTCTGGACAAATCATGTCTAAGGAGAAATCTCGCATTTATTTTTCTGCTAATGTCAAAAATCCTGCTAAAAGGAGTATATGTGATATGATTGACCTCAAGGCTACAAATGACCTGGGCAAATATCTTGGTGTACCCCTAATTCATTCCAGAGTCAAGATCAGTAATTTCTCACTTATCAAAGACAAACTTAAAAGAAAATTGAGTAAATGGAAATCTAGGCACCTCTCCCTGGATGGACGTATTACCCTTACTAAGAGCGCCCTATGTTCCATTCCTTATTATGTTATGCAAATGACCAAGTTGCCTCTTTCAATTTGCAATGTTATTGATAAGATTACCAGAAATTTCATTTGGGGAAGTACAAGCAAGAAAAAGAAAGTTCATCTTGTGAACTGGGAAACAATATGTCAACCTAAGGAGATGGGTGGACTGGGAATCAGACCTGCTAAAGATATGAACATAGGATTTATGATGAAAGTGGGATGGAGACTCTTGAATGAGTCTACTCCTTCATGGGTTAGAGTCATGAGAGGAAAATATTTCAAGAAATTCAAATCTTGGGTGAATGTTGATGTAAAAAAGGGCTCAAATCTATGGAATGCCATTTGGGACCTGAGGGATGATCTTAAGAAGGGACTCATGTGGAATGTTGGGAAAGGGGATACCACTGATTTATGGAATGACCCTTGGGTCGAACATGATAGATGTCTTATGATGCAATGTATTGGGAATCCTAATGAGATTGAACAAAAGCTTACCATTAATCAATACATTATTGTAGATGGTGCCTGGGATTGGGCCAAATTCAGTAGTAAGTTACCAAACTTAATCCTCCTAAAGATCGTTGGTATTCAACCCCCTAGTAGACTCTTGGGTGAGGATGAACCTTCTGGGCATTGACTCCTAATGGATGTTTTTCTATTAGTTCATTTTACAAAGAGATCATTCAGATTGGTGATAATAGTCCATCATCTAAAAGGTGGAATCACATTTGGAACTGGTATGGTCCGGAAAGAATCAAAGCATTTATGTGGACTCTGTTCCATGGAAAAATTCTGACTAATAAAGAGCGTAAGAGAAGACATCTTACCTCATTTGATATGTGTCCAAACTGTCTCCATGAAGTTGATGATGTTATTCATGTCATGAGGAACTGTGATGGTGCTAGAGAGATTTGGATGAAGTTAGAAGCCAATAAATACCAAAATGGTGTTATTCATATTAATTGCAACAACTGGATTATGAGTAACATAAAGAATCTGAATGAGGGGTGGTTGACCACTTTTGGAGTTACTGTGTGGAAAATTTGGAGAAATCATAGCAGTTGGGTTTTCTAGGAGACTAGACAAAATGTTGATCAAATGTTAGGGGCCATTAAGAACAGAGTGAATGATATTACTTCTGTGAAAGTGATGGAAGACAGAGTTAAAGGAAAACACATTATAACTAATGTTTTGATTGGCTGGGTTCCTCCACAAGAGAAATGGATCAAGGTTAATGTCGATGGGGTTGTCAACAAATTTAATTGAAATGATGTTGTTGCTGGTCTTAGTAGAAATCATAATGGAGAGTGATTAGAAGGCTTTGTCTTTAATATAGGTAGATGTTCTGTGTTGAAGGCTGAACTTTGGGGTATCATTGAAGGAATTAGTATGACCTGGAGATCAGGTTACAGGAGGGTTATCATTGAGATGGATTCCCAAGTTGATATGGAGACTGTCAATGGTACCAAGGATCTGATTAACGACCGCAAACCTCTCATTAGCATGATTTAGAGTTTTATTTGCAAGGACTGGGTCATCAAAGTTCAACATACGTATAGAGAAGCTAACAGGGATGTTGATATGATGACCAACCTGGCTTTTAAAAGCAATCTTGGTCTGCATCTGTTAAAGGACCCCCCATCTGAGATTGTTGGAATGCTCATTTTAGACAGATCTGGATACAAACTTAGTCGTAGTATTAGCACTCTAGATGTTTAAATTTCTGTCTGTGCATTGTTCGTTTTGCTTATTGTTGTGATTATGTAAGTGTTTTTCTTTAGCCTACAAGGAAGGGGCGGGATGAATAGTGTGAGAACCCGTTACACTAAACGAGATTACTCAAAACATAAAACACAATCAATCACCAATTAACCACATACCCTAAAATATGGGTAAATTAAAACCGATTTCAACGTCAGCACCTGCTTAGAAACATTTGCATAAGAGCCCAACATCTTTCTTTTATCCATACTATGACAAGAATTTGATACAACTTGTTCTATCACCTTAGCCACAACATATATACACAGGATAACAATATTTGTATATGCCACACAAACAAGCATTAACATGCTAACAAATTTCTGATTCATTTGAAACACCATATACAAACTTTTTGTGCTCGGACCTGAGAGTATAGGGATGACTCTAGGACACACTAGACATCTAATCAACTCTCTCAAAGATTCATTACTATAGCTCCTCTTTATTCCACGATTATGTTGTTGTCACGTCTGATTACCTAAAAAAATATGGCGAACCACAAGGGTGAGACCCATGTCCCAATAAGAGATATAACCTCCAACAACATTTATTGATTCCAACATTTTTAGGTAATGAGATAGTTTAAGTAGTTTAATCATATATAACAAATAAGCTCAATAGCATTGATGATTAATAAAATACATAAAGGAGCAGATAATAACTATCTTCATTAGCCAGACTATTCTCATATCCCTATTAATAGTATAAGGAGTCTAGCAGCATGAGCATCTCTAACATCATGAATAAGTCTAGTATCATAAGCATAGCAGCATGTCTAACAGGTTGAACATATCAACATCATAAGAAGAGCTAACAACATAAGCACAACTATCTAGATAAGCATGATTAGTAGTATATGCATCTCTAGTTACAAAGGCATGGCTAGCATGCTAAACATAACTAACAACATGAGATAGCTAGCATCATGATTATAATCAGCAGTAGTAGTATAGTTATGAATATAAGCATAGCTACTGTATGTACACATCTACAATCTTAAGCATATCCACAACCTAAGTATATCTACTATCTCTTAATTTCACTAAGCGTCATCTTTATGTAAAGATAACAAACAAGGGCTATCATCCAATGTGAAATGTCATGTATAACCCTAAACAAATATGCTACACAGTTGTATTACATCTTTTATTAAACCCTGAAGAATTTGAGGATAACACTCAAGTTCCAACTGACCGCCACTTGGTCACAATCAATGTCATATTAGATCTAAAAAGAGCCAGACTCCTAAGATCTTCTCCGCCCCCGGTCAGTACGAGTCTGCCACAGTGACACATAAGGTCAAGCTGCTAATAGCCTAGTCCATCCTTGGTACATGTCACAAAAATAGTAAAAGGAGGTGGGTACGCATACCCTACCATCTGAGGTACAACCACAGTTGTCCTCCAATATCGTCACATATATAATCACTGAGACACGACCACATCCATTCTCAAACCAAGGGCTAGGGATGCCCGCAGTGATACTCCCTAAACACTTGAATTTAGGATGACAAGCACCCTGCATACTCAGCGATATGCACTCCGAGTTTCCCTTAGGAATACTCATTTCACCATCTGGCAAGTTCTGACACTCAGATGGATCTATGGCACAGGGCATTACATGATTAGAGTTTCACTTGATTAGTTATGCCAATTGGGTGAATTAGGGCTCCATCAAACAAGTGGACATACAAACCCTAATTCACTTCTAGCAAGCATATAAATATCACAACTTTAAAAGATATAAAATGTGTGAAACATAATTTCTCATCTCATCATCACATGGTACTATTCACTTGCCATTCATGAGGCTACACTAGTCATCATATATAACAAGATATAAGTCCTTTTCATAATATCACATGGTATCAACCCTTATCAACACAAGAGTATTACACCTCATTCAGGGCTCAACTATGCCCAAAGGTCATTAAGACCATCATACTATCCATGTAAGATCATCATTATCTTTCCATGACTTATAATAAGGCTCAACAACATCACTTACATATAATACACCAGATGTAACATCCCTGACCAGGGTTTAGGGCTAACCCTATTTGTTTGGCTTAAATAAGTTTCTTAGAACTTTATTATAATTCTTTAAAGTATTTTTTTATCAGGTGACAAACTTATGTTTCAAGTTTGGTCCTGTTTGAATGATGTTTGAGCAATGTTCTCTTATTTTGGACCAAAATACAATTTACCCAAGATAAGGGGTTATTTTGCAATATGTCACATTTTGAATGTTTCTTAAGTGTTTTAGCATCATAATAGAGAGAATGATTCTAGGTGGTGGCTTGTGGAAAGCCTAAATTCCAAGTTTGAGCTTGTTTGAATAATGTTAGTGCCTTGTGTACCAATTTTGGTACAAATTGTAATTTACCCAAAATGTAGGGTTGATATGAAAATTACCACCTATAGAGTGTACCTACTCCCTATATGTATCATTTAGAGGATATATAAAGTAGGATACACCATGTTTGAATCATCTTTGAGTGATGGTACTCCTGGTGATGAAAAGACCAAGAAAGGGTTGAATGTGAAGCCCTTATATGAGTTGTATCAAGTTGTAGACTTGATATGGGAGTGCCTATCAGACAAGGAGCCATAGAGGGGATCCCATATAAGTTTTTGGACTCTTGGAAAAGTCCAATATGGCCTAAGAACCTCAAAGAGGTGAAGTGTATCAGTTTACAACTTCCTTGGAAAAGTTGTATCTGGTTGTGAATAAAGTGGTTATTGGATTGATATATCTTATCCAAAGAGATAAGTAATGGCAAAGATATTATATCTATATTGTCCTCAAGTGTTTTGCATTTCAAGATAAATAATATTGCATGCATGTACACGTGGCACCTAGTAGCTTAAAATGATGACACCTCATATTCACTCTTTCTCATGAACCTCAACTATATATACCACTCCTTTCACCTATTAGTGGAATTTTTTGAATCTTACCACCCTCTTTCTCTTATATATTGTGCATATTGTATCGTTCATAGGTGAAGTGGTATCATTCATAGAGCCTTGATATCGGCCATAGAAAAGTGATATCGGCCATAGCAAGGTGATATCGTCCATAGTAAGGTGATATCGGCCAAGTGAAGTGAAGTGAAGTGACCAAAAAAAGATATCGGCCAAGTGAAGTGATATTGGCCACAAGTTAAGTGATATCAGCCACAAGTGAGGGTATATCATGTATGAGAGGTGAGATATCATGCATGGTGCCAAGGAGAAAGAAGGAGCTCAAGTTTTAACCTAAGGTGAGGCCATGATTATCTTCAACCTCGGATTAAAGCATGGATCTAGGGTTGAGATTTTCCTTTCTTTTCTTCTTCACTAAATACTTATACATGGTTATTCTTTGCATATAGAGGAGTTGTGAAGCTCATATTCAACCTTGGGAAGATGAAGCTTTGGAGCTTGGAGCTTTGAAGTTGTTCTTGAGGCGGGTTATATAACTTGAACCCAATTATGTTATTATTCACCTTCAATTCTGTTGTACTTGTTGATCTACTTTCAAATTTGAATCCTCTTGAATAATTGATGATCCTATGAGTTTTGAAAGTTGTTTAGGACTATTGTCCATGAAATAAAAGAGTAAGAACAAGAGTTTAGAGGTTTATTATGATGACATCATCAAGGTCCAACCAGATATTGGGTTGAAGCACCCCTAACCCGATATGGTGGGGTGAACACACCATTAGCACGATATGGTGATGAGTATGTACATATTACACATTATGATGATGAAATGCACACCTTGTGCATGATATGGTGTCAAGAATACACCATGTGCACGATAAGAGGTCAAGTATACACCCTATGCATGACATGGAGTCAAGAATATATTCTAATCCGACATGATAAACCGTATATGATGGGTAAATCGATATAGTGATGAGTTTATACCTCATGGACGATATGAGTGACACATACATACACCGTGTGCATGATATGGTGCCAAGCATACACCTTGTACATGATATGAGGTCAAGCATTCACCTTATGCACGGTATGGTGTCAATTATACACCCTAACCCAGTATGGTGTTGAAACCCTAGATGATGATATGAAACCTGACATACCTTGGAACCGCACACCCTATCATTTTGAATAATGGGTTGGTTATGAAGGGTTCAACTAGTAGTCTAGCATGTCACTCAACACATGATAGAATTGATCCCTTGAAGGTATTATAAGGTATGAGCATAAGGGTCTAACCCGAGATGCTAACCCAATATGGTAACCCGATATGATGAGGTGAATATACCATTAACACGATACCATGATGAAACATATACCTCATGCACGATATGATGATGAAGTTAAAACCTTATGCACAATATGGTATCAAGTATATACCTTATACATAATATGAGTTCAATCACTCACCTCATACATGATATGGAGCTAAGTACCTTTAACTTGAGTTGACAAACCCTAAATGTTGGGCAACCCGATATGGGTGCACGATATGGTAATGGGGGATACACCTTATACATGATATGGTGATGAGGATACACCACATGCCAATATGGAGGCATGATATGGTGATGAGGATACACCACAAGCACGATATGTAAGCATGATATGGTGTCAAGTACACACCTTTATACCCAATATGATGGAAGCACCTTAATTCAATGTATTTGATGGAGTAACACATAACTTGCGTTATGTGAAGTAATACATTAAGATATAAAGAGTTTAATGCAGTGTGTTAAGTGTAGGCCAATGTACCTTGAGAGAAGGATTGAGCCAACCTAGTAGAGTATGATGTAATCAACATCCTAATGTGGATGAGAGAGGAACTTATACTTGTATGATAATCATATAATGAGCATACATTGGTACTCTTAATATGATTTAAAACCCTAACCCTAATGAATTAGGGTTAGATTCGTGATAATATGATCTTGAATCCCTAATCGATTAATAAGGTGAAAACCCTAACCCTAATGAATGGTAATGATATGATTTAAAACTCTAATTGGTTAATAAAGGGGAAGCCCTAACCCTATTGAAGGGTGATGGTATGTACTGAAACCCTAATCGGTTAGAATGAGAAACCCTAACCCTAATAATGGGAAGGTTGTATTTCTCTTGAATTGCATGGTGATGTCATATATTGCTAGTGTTTTTATCATGAAGTGGTAACCATGTAGGAATCATGAGATGATGAGCATAACCAGGTATGAGCTATGATGTTTTATATGATACAGATTTAAATGGGCCTTGTGAGCCATGTTAAATACTTGTACAACAAGTATAATGCTTATAGGGTCTACTGACCTAAACCGATAGTTGTTGCCTAGTGAAAGGTGACAAGATATTTAAATGAGCCTTGTGAGCTATGTGAAATACTTGTGCAACAAGTATAAAGTATACCTTGGCCTGAGGACCTAGAGGTAACAGTTACCTGATAAGAGGTAACAATATTCAGTGATGAACTAAGGGTTTGAATACCCAGATCTAGTAATGATGATGATGATAATGTTAAGGAATGAGAATTTCCAGTAAATGTGATAAGGGATTGAGATCCCGAATGTTATGCATTCAATGTGTTCCAAAGATCATGAAAGTACTTGATACACGTATTACACCTTTGTTTGTAGCATCTAATATAATTCATGTTTGTAACTTGGTTGATGCTAAAAGATATTGTAATGCACCTAATTAATCAAATGGAATCTCATCATGTAGTTGCCCTGACCATAGATCCATTCAGTGTCAAAATTTGCTGAATGGTGAAACGAGTTTAACTCAAAGAACATATTTTTTAATATGCGGGGGTGAAGGAAGAAGTATATCCATACGTACTGATGAAGAATGGATGTAGCACCTTCCTCATTTATTTTATATTGGGATGATGTGAATCTTCCGACCAGATGAGGGATTGATGTGTAAATTCTTCTTCATTCTATGTGTATCGGGATTGATGTATAAATATCCCGACGAGGTGAGGAATTGATGTATAATCTTCCTTATCCTTATAATCTGGGAAAGCTCAGTGGTCTTCTCCTGAAGAGAGTACATGATGCGACTATAACTCTAAAGTGAAGATACCAATATACCATGGTAAGCTAATTGTAGTTGACATAAGATGTCCTTCCAGTTGTCTCATACTAACTGAGACGGGTGAGGTCTTGGAACCCGACTCTTCCATTGACCTTGTATGGTATTGATTTCGAATAAGCGGTGGTCGGTTGGAGTATGAACGATATACTTCATCTCCTCAGGGCATAAGTGTGATTGTGAATATGTAATCAGCTATGTAGTGTATTTGCTTAAGGATTGAATATGAGAAACAATGGTTCATGTTTCATTACTTTTATACATCATAGTTGATAGATGTTATACATGTTCTTCATATTTATTATAAAGAAAATAGATGATTTATAGCTCTGATATGGATAGCTGAACTATCTTATCAATGTTATTACTTTGGTACTACAAATAAACATGCTTACTTGTATAAAGTATCCTCTGCTCAGTTTTATACCTTTTACATTTGATAATAACATTGTTGGCAGAGAGTTATACCTCTCGTTGGGACAATTGTCTCACCCCGTGGGATCCAAAATTTTTAGGTGGACGTACACGAGGAGGTAGAGACCTTTCTGCAGAGGGAGAACAACAACAGCTGGGACAACAATAACAGCTCAGGTTGAGTCACATGTCTGTCACGTCTTGTAGATAGAAGTCATATGTGTCATCTCTGTACTCTCAGGTACTTGGAGTCAGTATGTAATGGTTTTATGAATGATCTAAGATTTTGGCTTGTATGCCTTGAGGTTTTATGTTGCTTATGTATAAGTTATGGCAAAGCAACTATTATATGTTGTCCTAGAGATGAGATGAGACAGTGTATGTACAATGTGAACCATGATATGTATAAAGTTTTTAGATCTTTTAGTAAGAGTTTCCTAGTAATGGATCTCTTTGCAAAATGGTTTTAATTTCTTTTTGTGATTTTTGTTAATCAGCTGATTATGGTTATTATGCAATTATTACTGGTGGTGAATTGGCTTGATTCAATGTCAGGTCATCACAAAGTTTTGGTATCAGAGCTTAAGGTTCACTGATTCTACAGAGACATAGGACTAAGGTGTTGAGTTTGTTCTAGTGTCCTCCAATATATCTTATAGTGACTTGTGCTTATGCAGAAGATAGAGTAAATCTTAAAGTTGTCTAGAGAACATGAGGAAAGCATTGATGAGAGCAATGTTGTTGCACCAGGAGAAGGTGCAAGGGATCAGGTGAGAGAAGAATGATTGCCTGAGAACCCCAGGTCAATCCAGCCATGATAGAAAACCCTACTTTTAATGCTCTCACTAGACTGGTTATGACATCATTGATGAGTATAAAGGATCAGATACTAGCAACACAACCTAGATTACCAGTCCCCAATGATGAAATTTTGGGCTCTAGCAGGATTTTTGATCAACATAGTTATGTTGGAGCAGTAGAGAATGTCGAAAGGATTAGGACATGACACGGAATCAGAGTCTGTTACAGGTGTAGGCAAGTAGGACATTTTATAAAAGACTGTCCAGAAAAGGATAATGAGGTAGAAATTAAGAAAAGATCTGCCCAAACTCAGGAACAGATGCCTAGTAGCTCTAAAAAGAGGAAGTTTTTGGTGCCACCAATGCAACATACACCTAGTGCACTAGGGCAGTGGCCACCAAGAAAGGGAAAAGAACCTAATGTTCCACCAGTTAGAACTCATAATTTAGCTTCTACATCAGTAATAAGGCCGACAAGAACAGGGAGTGCGTATAATACATGTCATAGATGTGGATAGGTTGGGCATATTAGATCCTTTTGTTTGAAAAGAAAGGAGGGAATGACCCAACCACCAAGGCAGAGTCCACAAGGCTCTCAAAGGCAATAGTTTAGCAGTGGCACACGAGGATGTGGACATGCATCCCAGGCAGGCATCTACATCAAACGACAGAGCACGATGTTGGGAACAGACAATGATAAAATTCTATGCAATGAATCAGCCGAGGACAGTAATCGATCCACGAGTCGAGACAGGTCAGGTGAAATTGTTTCATTCTGATATGTCCTCTCCTAATTTTATTTGTTAGTTATAAGAAAAGTATTTGTTGTTGAGCTTCCTTTTGATTGGTCCTATGAGGACATAAGGAAGAGATAGAAAGGATGAGAACTTGCATTCTGTCCAGTAATCTTTAAAATGTTTTATAATTACTGCTGCTTGTATAAAAGAGGATGAAGTGTAAGAGAGATGCCTAGAGAAATCCAGGGATACTAAGTCCTATGATATAGATGATATGAAAGCAAAGTATATAATATAAAACAAGGTGCATACTACCTAATCTCAATACTTTTATACCCTGGCCAGGTATTCAACTATTGAAGGCAAGGTAAGTATGGGACTCTTAGATTGTTATCTTTCTGATTACTCTGATCAAGTAGTCATTTTGAGACAATCTAAAGAGAATAATGAAACTGAGTTTATCACAAACCCATCTATGAGTATGAGGAAGTAAAAAGTACAATCCTCATGATAAGAGAAAGGGGAACAAGGGAGATGATCCTTGTTCAATAAAGAATATGTGAAAAGTAAAGATCTTTTCCATGATATGAATGTAGATAAAATCAGAAAATGTTCATGGACATACTAGACAATAACAAAGAAAGGAATGATGGCATGTAATCATCTTTATAATTCCTATGATGATGGCAAGGAACCTAAGATGAAACAAGATTGAATGACACATGAGCAATTGAAAGTTCATGCAATAATCAAAGAAGGTGATAATCTTTTTTTTTATAAACAACCCTGGATAATGATGGGGTGATAGAAAGGAATATGTTTCCTTGTGTTCTTTCCTTTTAGGGACATGAGAATTAAGTAAGTCTTATGACACTTGATGTGCATAGATTAGAAGTAATCTATATATGGGTACTTTGAAAGTATCAGCTAGTCCTGGATTTTTGGTTCCAAGGCAAAGATTATATGTGATAAGTATGTCCCAACATGAAAGAAAGGTCCTACTATATGTTTGGCTTTGGTAATAATGATAGAGAGATTGAAATGATGAGGATGTGATGTGTTTTTGGCACATGTAGCGGATACCAAGGAAAAGAATCCTAGTATGCAAGAATTTTCAATGGTATGAGAAAATGACTCCTGATAAGATGATTAATGTTTAGTTACCTAGAAGGGCCAACTTTGATATAACTATAGTATGAATATCATATGTTAGGGGTTTATGCTCTGCATAAACATAACATCGATAAGGATGTATTGTTGACTCAAGGTCAATTAGGTCAATGTGACTCACGTCTAAATTGACTAAACCCGTGTTTTGATGATGACTAACCATTCCACATATTGGTGTCTAATGTCTCTACTTGAGTGATTTCAGATTAGGTATAGACACACTCCAAATGCCCTAACTTGCGCATCTCAAATTGGAGAAAAGACAAGTCAAAGTCATACAAGTGCACGTTTTCGTAATATGATGTATATCCACTAGAATCATGTTGTAAATCACTTGTAATGATTGTATGACTTGTAATTAAGCTTAGAAAAATATCAGGAGCACTTAGATCGAATATTAGAGCACTTTTATTGCAAATTAGAAAATGGATTATAGGCACTTGGTCGGTCGAGTTTCCCTGGCTTGAAACTCGACCGATCAACCTTGATCGATTTTCTGAAGATTGTGTCGGTCGAGTTGTGCACTCACAGAACTCGACCGATCAGGTAGCAGGCCATTTCCAGTTGAAATGGTCGGTCGAGTTTTGTCAGGAAAAACTCGACCGATCATTTGAATATCGATTTGCCTCTTACTTGATCAATCGAGTTACCCTTATAGAAACTCGACCGATTGCACTGTACGGAAAAGTGCAGAAAAGTGCTTCTAGCCGTTGTGGAGTTGCAACAAGTGAAAATAGATCTGTTGCAAGCCACAAAACGGCTAGTTTTCGTTCACAAGTGTTCCCAAAGGCTAAGAGGCATCCCCAACTATAAATAGGACCCCTTGGGCTTCATTCCAAGGTTGAGCATTCACTATGAAGGTTCCTATTCTATAGTTGAGTGATCCTACAGCCTCCTCTCTCTCTAAGCTTAATCACTTGCTACATCCATTAGAGTGAGTAGGAAATCTATAAGAGAGCTAGTCCTATATGTATATCTTGTGACGCTCTCACTTCCACCACCTCCTATCTCTTCTTTCAATCATGAAGATGAAGGTTCTCTCTCTTTTCTAAGAGAGGTGAAGAAGAACAAGGGAAGGAGTCCCTTGGTGAAGATCAAGGATGAAGACTTGGAGCTAGAGTGGGTAAGCCCTTGGTGAAGGCAGAAGACTCCTTGCTCAAGTGGGTAAGTCCTTGATGGAAGCTTCTCCGAGTGAAGGTGAAGTCAAAGGCGGAAGATCCAAGAAGAGTGGGTAATTCTTGCAAGGCTGAGGACTTGTGCAACAGTGGGTAAGTCCTTGGAGAAGGCCGAAGACTCTTGCAAAGTGGGTAAGTCCTTGGTAAGGTTGAAGACTCTTTGTATTGGATAGGTAAGTCCTTTGTTGGTTATGTATTGTATGTCTTATGAATGAATATAAGAGTGCAATAGTTTGGAAGTCCTAGAGGTTGACCTCTCTAGGCAAGTGGACTGACACACTTCTAGTTTGAAGTGTGGAACCACTCTAAATAGCTTATCTATTTGGTGCATGTTCAATCTCTCTCATCCTTTCTATGCATGTTTTAGTTGCATTCAAATTACCTATTTAGCAACGTTATCTTGTCATATATCTTGAAGGTTTAATGAATTTTATTTAAGTGCTTTAAGCTCTATTCACCCCCCCTCTAGAGCATCTAATCACCCATCTAGGATCCAACAATTGGTATCAGAGCGGGTCTTCTCCAAGCATACTTCCACAAGTAGGAGAATATGGGTGATTATGAAGATGGGCAACCTTCAAAGAGAGCAATAGAAGGAAACAAGAGAGAAAAAGGGATCACAAAGGCTCCATCAACAAATGAAAGCACTAGTGGAAGATCTAGTGAATGTGAAGATGGAAGATGCCATTGCGCCCTCATGACAAGCTCAATTGAAGATTTAAATGAGGTAAATTCAAGTGTTGAGATTCAAATAAATGCTTATCTTAGTCAACTAAATGTTGTTAAATTTACAAATTCTAGCTTGCTTGATAAGATTAAGTTTTTAGAATCTCAACCTTCTATGACTATTTCATATATAGAGCTTGCTACTACTATTGTTTCTCTCTCTATTGCTTCTTATGCTCTTAAATGTGCTTATGAGAGTCAAGAGCTTACTTTGCAAGGAATAGAATGTGTAGATAAAGTTTATCCTTCAAAGATATGTCTTGTATATGAACTTGCTTCCTTGCATAGTAGTGTAATTGCTTTTGACCCTCATACTATCTTTTCTTATAGAGAGAAAGTTTTTAATGCTCTATCTTGTGATAAAGATTTTTATATGACTAAAGATGTTTGCTTAGAAATCTATCTTGTGCATTCTAGAGATGATATGAATCTACTGTGTTTTACCTTTACTTCTCTTGTGCATGACAATCATAGTTTGAGATCTTCTTTGCAAAGATTCTTAGGTGATAAAAAGAATCTTAATCAAATCCTAGACCATACTACCAAACAAATGGGTAGAGATGGCATTGGACTTGACTGTAGCCAAAGGAACAACAAAGATAAAGGACCTTCAATTTTCAATGAAGAATCCTCCAGTTCCAAGGCTACGGGAACTTGTAATCATTGCAATGATTTTGGTCATTATTCTACTTGTTGTCCTTTTAACCCAAGAGCAATAGGACTTGAGTTGCTAAACTAACCCCTCCGGACCCAAAAACATGATTGGGGACCATTTCATCTTTCTTCTTGTAGGTACTTGCAAATGGATTGACTTGAGCTATTGAATTGCAAATTGACTTGTCAATCCACATAAAAGAAGAAAGGTGGGATGTGTAGAGGGTGACAACAAGTGGAAAAAGCAATGGTAAGCACAAAGGTAAAGGTTTTATTGCTTATAACCACTTCTAACTTGTTTTTGTCAAGTTAGTGTGCACTATACATATGGTTTTTTAGTCAAAAGTGGCATTTTGTGATTCTCTTCACACTCTAGCACAAAAATTGTTTCTAATGCTTCTATAGTGCATTGCTAACTTGCTTAGACATGTTTGGATATGGTTTGTATATTTAGCATGCCTTTGAATATGTTTTTATGAAATATATGTGCTTTTTGACAATTGCTCTTTCGGTCAAGTTTTCCCTATTGAAACTCGACCGATAGGCACCAATGGGTGTTGCCAATAGCTGTCATTGGTCGAGTTGTCAATGCACAGAACCCGACCGATAACACTGTGCACAGAATATACATTTGGCTTATTGAATGAGAATTTCCCTCTCAACTAGATTTTCTCAACCAATAGCCTTATTCTTTGGCACTCTCATTTGGTACCTTTATATATGCATATTTCCATGTTCTAAATTTCCTATCTTGCTTACAACTCTATCTCTCTAATTGCTCTAAATTGGTATATCTATATCTTGCAATTACTTGCTTTGAGTTGTTTTGCAAGTTTTGATGATGATCTCTTTGGATCTCTTGGTTGTGTCTAAAAATTGCTTCCGTTGTACTCTAACTTGCTACATCTATCTAGGTGTATATCTTGTTTTGATACAACCTTGAGGTTCTTAGGGGTAATCATCTTATGGTAAGGATGCATATCTAGTGAGTTATATCCTTTCATGCTTCTAAAATTGCTTATCTCTTTGTTTGGATATATCTCTACATCTACTCATAGCTTGCTTTATCTAGTGTATCTTTTGGTATCTCTTGCTATGATCTAGATCCTACTAGTAGTCCTAACTTGTGATATCATCTACTAGTTGTTCATATACATGTATTTCTAACCTTGTTTATAATTGGCATCTTTGCTCATCTATATGCTATGCTTGTATCTTGTCTCATACATGCTCAAGCTTGTTCCTTGAATTGCATATCTATTATCTTGAGTTGCTTGCATAACATTGTGATGCAGGGTACATAGATCTACATTATATGTAGAAATTGGAGTATTTTTGGATTTTATGCAACTTTTGCTCCAGTTCCAGTTTTTAGTGCAGGACTAGTGTTTTTCATGCATAAATGACCTTCTAAGAAAGACTCATTGCTATGCAATGAGCTCTGATGGTTTTTGGTCAAATTCCGTCATCTTGAGGGTCAAAATTACAATTTATGGTTTTTCTACAGCACCTTATCTTGCATTTTGGGTTGTTCAAGTATATGCTTTAACTTGCTTTTCTTTCTATGCTTGGACAAGACCCTATCTGTGCTCTTCTACTCTCCTTATATATATTTGTGTTATCTCCTTTCTCTTTAACAAGTGATGTTTCTTATTTCTTCATAACCCTACTTTTTGAAATGACAAAGGGGGAGAAAGATATGTCTTCTTTATAAAGAGGAAGAAAGCATGTCTTACATGAAGAAGAGAAGCATGTTCATGTAAAGGGAGTAGGTAAAAGGGGAGAAGACATATATGCGTAGAACATATATGAGTAGAAGACATAGTATTCTATAAATGTTATGAAAACTAACCATGCAGGAGAAATATCATCAATTGAGGGGGAGTATGAGAACTCCATGCACATCAATTGAGGGGGAGCATATGAGCTTAGTCCTATTAAAACCCCTAGGTTTCTCCAAATGTATGATTTTACTTAAAAGCTTTCAATACATTTATGGAATGGTTTGTCATCTTCAAAAAGGGGGAGATTGTTGACTCAAGGTCAATTAGGTCAATGTTGACTCACGTCAAAATTGACTAAACCCGTGTTTTGATGATGACTAACCATTCCACATATTGGTGTCTAATGTCTCTACTTGAGTGATTTCAAATTAGGTATAGACACACTCCAAATGCCCTAACTTGCGCATCTCAAATTGGAGAAAAGATAAGTCAAAGTCATACAAGTGCACGTTTTTGTAATATGATGTATATCCATTAGAATCATGTTGTAAATCACTTGTAATGATTGTATGACTTGTAATTAAGCTTAGAAAAATATCAGGAGCACTTAGATCGAATATTAGAGCACTTTTATTGCAAATTAGAAAATGGATTACAGGCACTTGGTCGGTCGAGTTTCCCTGGCTTGATACTCGACCGATCAACCTTGATCGATTTTCTGAAGATTGCATCGGTCGAGTTGCGCACTCACAGAACTCGACCGATCGGGTAGCAGGCCATTTCCAGTTGAAATGGTCGGTCGAGTTTTGTCAGGACAAACTCGACCGATCA
This sequence comes from Alisma plantago-aquatica, assembly GCA_963693085.1. Taxonomy (NCBI): domain Eukaryota; kingdom Viridiplantae; phylum Streptophyta; class Magnoliopsida; order Alismatales; family Alismataceae; genus Alisma; species Alisma plantago-aquatica. The sequence goes on along the minus strand of OY856414.1, from coordinate 421,954,305 downwards.
TTTGAATATCGGTTTGCCTCTTACTTGATCGGTCGAGTTACCCTTATAGAAACTCGACCGATTGCACTGTACGGAAAAGTGTAGAAAAGTGCTTCTAGCCGTTGTGGAGTTGCAACAAGTGAAAATAGATCCGTTGCAAGCCACAAAACAACTAGTTTTTGTTCACAAGTATACCCAAAGGCTAAGAGGCATCCCTTGCTATAAATAGGACCCCTTGGGCTTCATTCCAAGGTTGAGAATTCACTATGAAGGTTCCTATTCAAAAGTTGAGTGATCCTACAACCTCCTCTCTCTCTCTAAGATTAATAACTTGCTACATCCATTAGAGTGAGTAGGAAATATGTAAGAGAGCTAGTCCTATATGTATATCTTGTGAGGCTCTCACTTCCACCACCTCCTATCTCTTCTTTCAATCATGAAGATGAAGTTCTCTCTCTTGTCCAAGAGAGGTGAAGAAGAACAAGGGAAGGAGTCCCTTGGTGAAGATCAAGGATGAAGACTTGGAGCTAGAGTGGGTAAGCCCTTGGTGAAGGCAGAAGACTCCTTGCTCAAGTGGGTAAGTCCTTGGTGGAAGCTTCTCCGAGTGAAGGTGAAGTCAAAGGCGGAAGATCCAAGAAGAGTGGGTAATTCCTGCAAGGCTGAAGACTTGTGCAAGAGTGGGTAAGTCCTTGGAGAAGGCCGAAGACTCTTGCAAAGTGGGTAAGTCCTTGGTAAGGTTGAAGACTCTTTGTATTGGATAGGTAAGTCCTTTGTTGGTTATGTATTGTATGTCTTATGAATGAATATAAGAGTGCAATAGTTTGGAAGTCCTAGAGGTTGACCTCTCTAGGCAAGTGGACTGACACACTTCTAGTTTGAAGTGTGGAACCACTCTAAATAGCTTGTCTATTTGGTGCATGTTCAATCTCTCTCATCCTTGCTATGCATGTTTTAGTTGCACTCAAATTACCTATTTAGCAACCTTATCTTGTCATATATCTTGAAGGTTTAATGAATTTTGTTTAAGTGCTTTTATCTCTATTCACCCCCCCTCTAGAGCATCTAATCACCCATCTAGGATCCAACATGTATCAATTGAAGGAAAAATTGTAGAATTGTCTTGGGAAAAGCTTATCAAGCTAAATATAATTCCTTAGAATATCCCTACTGTGACATCCCACTATCACACAGACAATGAAATGCCACGTGAAAATGTGCGGAAACACCATAATCCACATATTACTGAAAACATGGTTTAATTAAAACCGATTGCGGAAAATAGATAAAAGAGAACATTACATACAGATCCTCATCCTACAAGGAAACATACTATATAAATATTTACAAGCCTTGATATTTGTCCACATCTTATAGGAACCAGCTATCCTGTTAGCACTAGAGTTCAACACATGTTTATACATACATAATGGGCCACATCAGGCTAGCAGTAGGATATACAAAGCTACATCAGCTATACATCGTAAAACATTGTCAAAACACATCTGAGGACCTGAGAGTATAGGGATGACTCTACTACAAAACAACCAAAATAGCAGCATATCCATCTCTTGCCTCCTACTCTTCTTGCTGCTCAGCTGCAACCTCACGACCACCACCACATCTAGTACGATCACCTAAAAAAGTTGTAAATCGGCAGGGTGAGACACACAGTCCCAGCGAGAAACATAACTCCCCTCCAAAACTATAAAACTTCAGGAAAAGTAGGTAAATTTGATAATTTATATGAGCAGATTATAGGAGTAGCATCCTGAGCAGAACTTATTTCATTAACAATCTTACCAGATATCCAGGAGGCATATGTCCAGATATTTCTTTATGGAACATGATTGACAAGATAAGCTTTATAAGAACTTATCACAAGATATGAGGAACATACGATTAACTGTAAGATATATCTAGAGCAACTATACAAGCAAGTCCTCAACCAATGTTCTGTGTTTTGCCTTAAGTAATATATATTCTATACAACTGGATTACGATTTATTATGCCCAGAGGAAGTGAGTCATCCCACTCAAATCCAACCTTCGGCTGTGAAGCCCAAAACCAGTGCCATACAAGGTCATTGGGAGAGCCGGACTCCATGACCTCACCTCTTTGTGGTCAGTGCATGTTAACCAAAGCAGGACTGCAGTCTCTTTCTTGAGTGGCCTCAGCCATAGGGTTAGCTCACATAGTTTACCCTTTTTATCATGAACCACATGCCTATTCGTCGTGCTCCTGAGCCATGAACGCATTCATGCTCCTTCACACTGAGCCATGGGCCTGATCACCATGCTCTTATACACATCTTGAGTCCACAACCGTAGTTGCACTCTAATCCTCCTATTTTTGGCTAGGAGAAACCCCACGTATTTAACAATATGCGCTCTAGGTAATCCCGTAGGATAAACCTATTTCACCATCACCTGCTACTGACGATGATGGATCTATGACCAGGGAAAACTACATGAAATGTTCCACTATGATTAATTAGTATATTTTAAGTGGATTGTTGAGGCAACCAAGTTATAAAACATAAGAACATTGAATTGCATTATTATCATGGGATCTCAATCCCTCATCACAGAATGCCACTTCCTCTCAAGGATTTCACCATCACCATGGGATAGCAATCCCTTATTTCAACATCAGAGGATAACACCTCAACTAGGCACTCAGCCTTTATCAGGTCAACATACCTTTTCACATCATATGGGTGAAACATGTTATCCCATAAATCAAGGATTATCATCATTGAGTGTTATACAGAACACATACACCTCATAGCTCTTACCTGGCTATGAATTCACTTGATTTACCTGCATGGTTAGTATGCATATCAATAGAGATAACTGAATCACCAAACATATATCTTTATGATTATCATGCTATTAGGGTTGCAAATACACATGTTTGGAACAATCATCCATGATCATAATTATAAGAGGCATAACGTTGTATTAATTACGTTATTGTTATCAAACCATGAGCATCCACTATGCCCTTATATTATAAACATAACCGTGTGTCTTATCATCTTATGTAGCATCATCTTTAAGTATCGAACATATCACGGTTCACAACCTATCATCCATATTGCATCATCAACATAGGTGTAGTTTCAAGATAACAGATCATCAACTTAGGTTTTCCGGGTTAAGCATAACCCTCACCGAAGGTACCATCTACCCTTAATATAGGTGTGGCAGGTAGCGCCATCCTTCACCCAAAGGGATATCGGACAAGGTAACATCCCTCGCTAAAAGCCTATCGGCTAGGGCACTTAGCCACACATATTGTCCCTCATCACATTATCATGTTGTGCACACTTGTTCAAGGGTCACGAATAGACCAGGACCAGTATCGTGCAACCTGATCCAAGGAGTGTATCGTGCACAAGGACACACTCACCTATCAGCCACTAGGGTTAGGGTTACCTATCAACCATCCTCATCACCATATCATCTATGATCATATCGACCAAAGCCATAATGGCCAAGAGCAAACCCTGATGCCCAACAAGCTCTTCATGACGCCCAAGGGATTCTACCACCCTCCACCATGTCGCCCAAGACACCCTATCATCCAACTAGGGTTTGGGTCCACATATCAGCCAAGACTCAATCCTTCAACTTGTATCGTCCAAAGTACCATCCATGCTCAACACATGTATCGACCTAGCTCTTAACTCTAGAGATATCCAAGATATCAAGCATCTATTCATGATGAGTTACCAACCAAAAAGAGACATGTGATGGGAAAGGCAGATCGGTCAAAGGGTAACACACCTCCATATGGGGTATCGGCCAGGCACTTGACCCTGGTGTTGCCCCAAGCTAGGCACTCCTACACACTTCCAACACTCTAGGGTGGATGATATCAGGAAACATGTGGGCATCACATGTCAGTCATCTACCACGGCACCCAGGGGCCTATCGTCCAACTAAGGTAGGCACAACATATTGGTCAACACTAGGGAATCTATCTAGGGTTCATCACCCAAGCACCATATCAAGGTTAACACAACCCAACTAAGCATATCATCCAAGATAAACCCTAGATGAGAGGTATCGTGCAAAGCACCAAAAATGGTATTATGCAAGGGCACAAGAACCACATTAGGTTGGTCATCTTCAACCTTAAGACCAACATCATCAAACCCTAAAAGATCAAGAGAGTTGGCTCACTTCTCAACAACCAAGTGAGAGGGGTTTTACAAAACCTTCGTCACATATCGGGCAACACTCCATCCTCAACTATATCATCAACAACCAAAGGCTCACCTCTCAAATCCATGGTGAGAGAAGGGTGTTGTTCAAGCAACTAGAGTATAAACTCACCTCTCAACAACCAAGTGAGAGGGGTTTTGCCTACACCAATAGAGCTCAAACTCACTTATCAAAACCAAAGAGAGAAAGTGGTATTGCCCCAAAAGAAACCCTAATTCATAGGTTCGGCCAACAAGGTCCAAGGTCACACAACTATTAACATTATATCAACAACGAGATAACCACTATCTCCCCAAGATTAAAGGTACGTACTAGAGCAAGAAACATATCTCACAAGATGCATGACCGATCAAGATGAAAAATGGACATGCAACATAAAAGGGAAGTAGTATAGCTAGGGTTAGGAGTTATGTAACCCACCTCAAGCAAGCTCCTCAAGCTCCAAAGCTCCAAGCACCAAGCTTTAAGCTCTTAGCTCTAAAGCACCCCACCTTCAGCCACCACAAGAAGAGAAGCAAAGCTCATAACCACCATGGCTGAAGAACAAGCAAGAAGGAGAAGAATGTGCTAAGGAGAGAGAGGAGATGCTTACCAAGGAAGCAAGACCCTTCTAGGGTTCGGCCACCACCTAGAGGAAGAAGAAGGAGACTCCACCAAGGAGATCAGCCACCAAGCTCCACCAAAGAGGAGTATCGTCCACCAAGGAAAAGGGAAGGCAACTAAGGAGCTAAAAGGGATCGCAAGCAAGTGAAAGGAGAGGCATATATAGAAGAGGGTGAAGAGGAAACTAAGGTGAGGTGTCATCCAACCTAGGGACACTTGTCCAAAGCCATGCCACCTTGCTAAACCTCATGCACATGTCATGCCACCAACTAACAAAGGATCAACCACTTGTCCAAGGTATGGTGACACAACCAAGGCAAGGTCAAGGTGGTCACATGGGCAACACACCCCACTGGTCGACACACTCATGGGCAACACAGCCCTCTGGGCGACACATGAGCTTCAAGCTCTCCTATGCACGATACAAACCCTTATCAAGGCAAAGCAAAGCAAAGCAAAGCAAGGCCCATCAAAGCTCATCAAGGTACGAAACTTCTCAAGAAACAAGCCCAACTCATCCTCTCAACCCTAGAGGATGCAAGGAGAGAGAAAACATCTCTCAAGGTGACAAACTTGCACATCAACCCTAAAACTTGGATAATTTGCAAGTTGCACCTCCAACTTTCAACAAAGCACAAACGAACCCTAATCACAACCTCAAGTGATTAGCAAGCATCTAAACACAAGTTTTAGGCAAAGAAAACAGGGTAAACCCAAAACGAAGGTCAGGGTCCTTACACCTACCTAGATCTGTTGAGACAGCTTATACAAATAACATCTAGAGTCACCTCTGAGATAGTTCTTCTTTGATAAGTAGCCTCTCCTTATGATAAGAAAATAAACATCTAACGTGATAGTTGGTACAAGTCATAAGTAAGTTTAGTGTTGTGTCAACAGATTAGAGTGGCACAACAGAAGCATGATAAGACTTGTAGGGTGATAGAATGAAACTCTAGTCTTCCTTGGAGGAGAAATGTTAAACTAAGTGAGGGGTATGGAAGACTCCCAAGGTCAAGAATTTTATTACATAAAAGATGTAAGTTGAGAAGGTGACAAATCAATGAGGTTTGACACCAGAATTATTCAAAGTATGTATAATACTTCTCTGACTTAGAAAGTGTTACCTGACACATAATTGACACTACAATCATTAATGAGAAGGACAGTTGAGTATGTATCATGTATGATAGATTCTATGATGACTCTAAATGGAAGGAATTTGTGAAGGTCAAAAGTTCTATGACATCTCCATGACATTAAGATGTTATATGGAGGCTTAATGGTGTAATGCATGAATAACCATTATCTTCCTTCATCTGAGTTTTCGAGGATGAATTCCTTGTTAGGGGTTTATAATTGTAACATCCCTGACCTGGGTTTAGGGCTAAACCTATTTGTTTGGATTAAATAAGTTGCTTAAAACTTTAATATAATTCTCTAAAGTGTTTTGTTATCAAGTGACAAACTTATGTTTCAGGTTTGGTCCTATTTGAGCAGTGTTCTCTTATTTTGGACCAAAATACAATTTACCAAATATGAGGGCATATATTGCAATATGTCACATGTTGAATGTGCCTTAAGTGTTTTAGCATCATAAGAGAGAGAATGATGCTAGGTGGTGGCTTTTGGAAAGCCTAAATTCCAAGTTTGAGCTTGTTTGAATAATGCTAGTGCCTTGTGTACCAATTTTGGTACCAATAGTAATTTACCCAAAATTAGGGTTGATATGTAAATTACCACCTATAGAGTGTCCCTACTCCCTCTATGTATCATTTATAGGAGAGAGAAAGAAGTAGACACCATGTTTTAATCATCTTTGAGTGATGGTACTCCTAGTGATGAAAAGACCAAGAAAGGGATGAATGTGTTATATGAGTTGTATTGAGTTGTAGACTTGATATGGGAGTGCCTATCAGACAAGGAGCCATAGAGGGGATCCCAAATCGGTTTGTGGACTCTTGTCAAAGGCCATGACGGCCTAATCACCTCAAGGAGGTGAAGTGTATCAGTTTACAACTTCCTTGGAAAAGTTGTATCGGGTTTTGAATAAAGTGGTGATTGAATTATTATATCTTATCCAAAGTGATAAGTAATTGCCGAGATATTATCTCTAGATTATCCTCAAGTGTTTTTCATGTCAAGATAAATAATATTGCAAGCATGTACACGTGTCAACCATGCATGGACATGTGGCACCTAATAGCTTAAAATGATGACACCTCATATTCACTCTTTTTCATGAACCTCAACTATATATACCACTCCTTTCACCTAATAGTGGAATTTTTCAAATCTTACCACCCTATTGATCTTATATATTGTGCATAGTGTATCGTTTATAGGTTAAGGGGTATTGTTCATAGAGCCTTGATATTGGCCATAACAAAGTGATATCAGCCATAGCAAGGTGATATCAGCCATAGCAAGGTGATATTGGCCAAGTGAAGTGATATCGACCACAAGTGAGGGGATATCATGTATGAGAGGTGAGATATTATGCATGGTGCCAATGATCAAGAAGGATCTCAAGTATTAACCCTAAGGTGAGGCCATGATCATATTTAACCTTGGATTAAAGCATGGATCTAGGGTTGAGATTTTCCTTTCTTTTCTTCTTCACCAAATATTTATCCATGGTGATTATTTGCCTATAGAGGAGTTGTGAAGCTCATCTTCAACCTTGGAAATGTGAATCTTTGGAGCTTGGAGCTTTGAAGCTATTCTTGATGTGGGTTATATAACTTGAACCCAATTATGTTATTATTCACCTTCAATTTTGTTGTACTTGTTGATCTACTTTCAAATTCGAATCCTATTGAATAATTGATGATCCTATGAGTTCTAAACGTTGTTTAGGACTATTGTCCATGAACTAGAATAGTAAGAACAAGATTCTAGAGGTTGATGATGATGACATCATCAAGGTCCAACCTGATATCGGGTTGAAGCACCCCTAACCCGATATGGTGGGGTGAACACACCATTAGCATGATATGGTGATGAGTATGTACCTCTTGCACGTTATGATGATAAATTTCACACCTTGTGCACGATATGGTGTCAAGCATACACCATGTGCACGATAAGAGGTCAACTATACACCCTATGCATGACATGGAGTCAAGAATATATGCTAATTTGACATGATAAACCCTAGATGATGGGTAAATCGATATAGTGATGAGTTTATACCTCATGGACGATATGAGTGGCACATACATACACCTTGTGTATGATAGGGTGCCAAGCATACACCTTGTACATGATATGAGGTCAAGCATTCACCTTATGCATGATATGGTGTCAATTATACACCCTAACCCGATATGGTGTTGAAACCCTAGATGATGATATGAAACCCAACATACCTTGGAACCCCACTCCCTATCGTTTTGAATAATGGGGTTGATTGTGAAGGGTTCAACTTGTAGTCTAGCCTATCACTAAACACATGATAGGATTGATCCCTTTATGAAAAGGTATGAACATAAGGATCTAACCTGATATGCTAACCCGATATGATGAGGTGAATATACCATTAACACGATACCATGATGAAGCATATACCTTATACACGATATGATGATGAAGTGCACACCTTGTGTACAATATGGTATCAAGTATATACCTTATACACGATATGAGGTCAAGAACTCACCTCGTGCACGATATGGAGTTAAGTACCTCTAACTTGAGATGACAAACCCTAACTGTTGGGCAACCCGATATGGGTGCACGATATGGTAATGGGGGATACACCTTATACATGATATGGTGATAAGGATGCACCACATGCCAATATGGAGGCATGATATGGTGATGAGGATACACCACATGCCAATATGGAGGCATGATATGGTGATGAGGATACACCACAAGCACGATATGGAAGCATGATATGGTGTCAAGTGCACACCTTTATACCCAATATGATGGAAGCACCTTAATTCAATGTATTTGATGGAGTAACACGTAAGTTGTGTTATGCCAAGTAATACATTAAGATATAAAGAGTTTAATGCAGTGTGTTAGGTGTAGGCCAATGTACCTTGAGAGAAGGATTGAGCCAACCAAGTAGAGTATGATGTAATCAACATCCTAATGAGGATGCGAGAGGAACTTATATTTGTATGATAATCATATAATGAGTATACATTGATACTCCTAATAGGAGTGGAGTATGAATTAGGGTTTGGTTCTTGATAATATGATCTCCAATCCCTAATCAGTTAATAAGGGGAAAACCCTAACCCTAATTAAGGGTAATGATATGATTTAAAACCCTAATTGGTTAATAAAGGGGAAACCCTAACCCTAATGAAGGTTGATGGTATGCACTTGAAACCCTAATCAGTTAGAATGAGAAACACTAACCCTTATTATGGGAAGGTTGTTTTTCTCTTGAATTGCATGGTGATGTCATATACTACTAGTGTTTTTATCATGAAGTGATAACCATGCATGAATCATGAGATGATGAGCATAGCTAGGTATGAGCTATGATGTTTTATATGATACATATTTAAATGGGCCTTGTGAGCCATGTTAAATACTTGTTCAACAAGTATAATTCTTATAGGGTTTGCTGACCTAAAAAGATAGTTGTTGCCTAGTGAAAGGTGACAAGATATTTAAATGGGCCTTGTGAGCTATGTGAAATACTTGTGCAACAAGTATGAAGTATACCTTGGTCTGAGGACCTAGAGGTAATAGTTACCTGATAAGAGGTAACAATGTTCAGTGATGAACTAAGGGTTTGAATACCCAGATCTAGTAATCATGATGATCATAATGTTAAGGAATGATAATTTCTAGTAAATTTGATAAGAGACTGAGATCTCAAATGTTATGCATTCAATGTGTTCCAAAGATCATGAAAGTACTTGATAAACATATTCCTCCTTTCTTTGTAGCATATGTTATAATTCATGTTTGTAACTTGGTTGATGCTAAAAGATACTGTAATGCACCTAATTAATCAAATGGAATCTCATCATGTAGTTGCCCTGATCGTAGATCCATTCAGTGTCTGAATTCGCTGAATGGTGAAATGAGTTTAACTCGGAGAGCATATTTTTGAATATGCGGGGCTGAAGGATGAAGTATATCCATACGTCCTGATGAAGAATGGATGTAGCACCTTCCTCGTTTATTTTACATCAGGATGATGTGAATCTTCCAATGAAATGGGGGATTGATGTGTAAATTCTTCTTCATTCTATGTGTATCAGGATTGATGGATAAATCTCCCAACCAGGTGAGGAATTGATGTATAATCTTCCTTATCCTTATAATATGAGAAAGCTCAGTGGTCTTCTCCCGAAGAGAGTACATGCTGCGACTGTAACTCTAATGCAAAGATACCAGTATACCCTGGTAAGCTAATTGCAGTTGACACAAGATGTCGTGCTAGTTGTCTCGTTCTGACCGAGACGAGTGAGGTCTTGGCAGGAGGCTCTTCCATTGACCTTGTATGGTACCAATTTCGACTAAGAAGTGGTCGGTTAGAGTATGAACAATATACTTCATCTCCTCAGGGCATAGGTGTGATTGTGAACATGTAATCAGCCGTGTAGCATTTTTGCTTAAGGATTGAATATGGGAAACAGTGATTGATGCTTCATTACTTTTATACATAGTAGTTGATAGATGTTATACATGTTCTTCATATTTCTTATAAAGAAAATAGATGATTTATAGCTGTACTATGGATAGTTGAACTATCTTATCAATGTTATTGCTTTGGTACCACAAATAAACATGCTTACTTGCATAAAGTATCCTCTGCTTAGTTTTATACTGTTTACATGTGATAATAACATTGGTGGCGGAGAGTTATATCTCTTGTTGGGACAATTGTCTCACCCCGTGGGATCCACAATTTTTAGGTGGACGTGCACGAGGAGGTAGAGACCTTTTTGCAGAGGGAGAACAACAACAACTGGGGCAGCAGTAACAACTCAGGTTGAGTGTACTGTCTGTCATGTCTTGTAGATAGAAGTCCTATGTGTCATCTCTGTACTCTCAAGTCCTTGGAGTTAGTATGTAATGGTTTTATGAATGATCTGAGATTTTGGCTTGTATGACTCGAGGTTTTATGTTGCTTATGTATAGGTTTTGGAAAAGCAACTGTAATATGTTGTCCTAGAGATGAGATGATAGAGTGTATGTACAATGTGAACCATGATATGTATAAAGTTTTTGGATCTTTCAGTAAGAGTTTCATGGTCATGGATCTCTTTGCAAAATGTTTTTTTTTGTGATTTTTGTTAATCCACTAATTATGGTTATTCCACAATTATTACTGGTGGCGATTTGGCTTGATTCGATGTCGGGTCGTCACAAAGTTTTGGTATCAAAGCTTAATGTTCGCTGAGTCTATAGAGACATAGGACTAAGGTGTTGAGTCTATTCTAGTATCCTCCAATATATCTTATAGTGACTTCTGCTTATGCAGAAGATAGAATAAAGCTTAAAGATGTTTGGAGAACATGAGGAATGCATTGCTGAGAGCAATGTTGTTGCACCAGGAGAAGGTGCAAGGGATCAGACGAGAGAAGAACGACTGCCTGAGAATCCCTAGGTCGATCCAGACATGATAGAAAACCCTTATTTTAATGCTCTCACTGGACTGGTTATGACAACATTGACGCGTATAAAGGATCAGATACTAGCAACACAACCTAGAGTACCAGTCCCCAATGTTGAAATTTTGGGCTCTAGCAGGATTTCTGATCAACATAGTTATGTTGGAGCAGTAGAGAATGTCGAAAGGATGAGGACATGACACAAAATCAGAGTCTGCTACAGGTGTAGGCAAGCATGACATTTTATAAAAGACTGTCCAGAAAAGGATAATGAGGTAGAAATTAAGAAAATATCTACCCAAACTCGGGAACAGATGCCTAGCAGCTCTAAAAGGAGGAAGTTTTTTGTGCCACCAATGCAACATACACCTAGTGCACCAGGGCAGTGGCTACCAAGAAAGGGCAAAGAACCTAATGTTCCACCAGTTAGAACTCATAATTTAGCTTCTACATCGGTAATAAGGCTGACAAGACCAGGGAGTGCGTATAAGACATGTCATAGATGTGGACAGGTTGGGCATATTAGATCCTTTTGTCCAAAAAGAAAGGAGGAAATGACCCAACCACCAAAGCAGAGTCAACAAGGCTCTCAAAGGCAACAATTTAGCAGTGGCACACGAGGACAAGCGTCCCAGGTAGGTCCATCTGCACCAAACGATAGAGCACAATGTTGGGAATAGACAACGACAAAATTCTATGCAATGAATCAGCCAGGGATAGTGATCGATCCACGAGTCGAGACAGGTTAGGTGAAATTGTTTCATTCTGATACGTCTTCTCCTGATTTTATCTATTAGTTATAAGAAAAGTAGTTGTTGTTGAGCTTCCTTTTGGTTAGTCCTATGAGGAAATAAGGAAGAGACAAAAAGGATGAGAACTTGCATTCTGTCCAGTAATCTTTAAAATGTTTTATAATTATTATTGCTTGTATAAAAGAGGATGAAGTGTAAGAGAGATGCTTGAAGAAATCCAGGGATACTAAGTCCTATGATATGGATGATATGAAAAGCAAAGTATATAATATAAAACAAGGTGCACACTACCTAATCTCAATACTTGTATACCCTGGCCAGGTATTCAACTATTAAAGGCAAGGTAAGTATGGGACTCTTAGATTGTTATCTTTCTGATTACTCTGATCAAGTAGTCATTTTGAGACAATCTAAATAGAATAATGAAAATGAGTTTATCACAAACCGTCTGTGAGTATGAGGAAGTAAAAAGTACAATCCTCATGATAAGAGAAAAAGGAAAAAGGTGATGATCCTTGTTCAATAAAGAATATGTGAAAAGTAAATATCTTTTCCATGATATGAATGTAGATAAAATCAAAAAATGTTCATGAACATACTAGACAATAACAAAGAAAGGAATGATGACATGTAATCATCTTTATAATTCCTATGATGATGGTAAGGAACGTAAGATGAAACAAGATTGAATGACACATGAGCAATTGAAAGTTCATGCAATAATCAAAGAAGGTGATAATCTCTCTTTTTTTATAAACAACCCTCGATAATGATGGGGCGATAGAAAGGAATATGTTTCCTTGTGTTATTTCCTTTTAGGGACATGAAAATTAAGTAAGTGTTATGACACTTGATGTGCATAGATTAGAAGTAATCTATAGATGGGTACTTTGAAAGTATCAGCTAGTCCTGGATTTTTGGTTCCAAGGCAAAGATTATATGTGATAAGTATGTCCCAAGATGAAAGAAAGGTCCTACTATATGTTTGGCTTTGGTAATAATGACAGAGAGATTGAAATGATGAGGATGTGATGTGTTTTGGCACATGTAGCGGATACCAAGGAAAAGAATCCTAGTATCCAAGAATTTTCAATGGTATGAGAAAATGACTCCTGATAAGATGATTAATGTTTAGTTACCTAGAAGGGTCAACTTTGCGATAACTATAGTATGTATATCATATGTTAGGGTTTTATGCTCTACATAAACATAACATTGATAAGAATGTATCAATTGAAGGAACAATTGTAGAATCATCTTGGGAAAAGCTTATCAAGCTAAATATAATTCTTTAGAATATCCCTACCTAGATTTGTTGAGGCAGCTTATACAAATAACATCTAGAGTCACCTCTGAGATAGTTCTCCTTTGATAATTAGAGTCACATATGAGATAGTTCTTCTTTGATAAGTAGCCTCTCCTTATGACAAGAAAATAAACAACTAACGGGATAGTTGGTACAAGTCATAAATAAGTTTAGTGTTGTGTCAACAGATTAGATTGGCACAACAAAAGCATGATAAGACTTGTAGTCCCAAATGGGTGACAAAATGAAACTCTAGTCTTCCTTGGAAGAGAAATGTTAAACTAAGTGAGGGGTATGGAGGACTCCCAAGGTCAAGAATTTTATTACATAAAAGATGTAAGTTGAGAAGGTGACAAATCAATGAGGTTTGACACCCGAATTATTCAAAGTATGTATAGTACTTCTCTGACTTAGAAAGTGTTACCTGACACAGAATTGACACTACATTCATTAATGAGAAGAACAGTTGAGTATGTATCCTGTATGACAGATTCTATGATGACCTTGAATGGAAGGACTTTGTAACATACTGAATTCTGGACATTTTGCCTTTTGGTCCTCTTTCCCATCTTTTCCTTTCATTTCTATCCTCTTTGTCTTTCCTGTTTAATTTGTAGAGAATATGATGGTTTAATGAACATTTGTTCACCTTTTATCTCAATATTTGGGTTTTATGCACAAATACCTCAGTGAAAGCTTAGTAATGGGTCTAATATGTAAAATATCCACTCAAGTGATAAAAAGAACAAATGAATTCATCTTAGAACTTTCTAGTACTTTTTAGAATATGAAAAAGAAAGGAAATCCCGAAATATACATAAAGGAGATGATAAATGTAATAATTGGAGATAATATGAGATATAATGGATAAAAGGAGATAATGAGGAATATATTGTCTCAAAAATCATAAGTGGAAACCAGTGAAGATAATTTGGGTATCAATCTCATTTTCTTTTTTTAAAAGAAACTTATGGGCCAAGTATCACCTAATTTGGAAGATAAAAGCATATATTAAAGTCTTTATTAAAAGAAAATAGGAGATAAGCCAATAAGGTGAAATAAAATATCTATTGTTCTCAAATTGGAAAACTAACTCCAAATTCATAATCTAAGTAAGCTTTTGGGCAAATTTGCATCTAATTTGGCCAATGTTTAATATTTTAATTTATTTAGGAGAGAGAAATGACTTAAAGACCAAAAATATTAAATATATGTTGAAAAAAATTAATTAATTCCAAAATCATGTTCCACACGTTTAGTATTGCTGATAGACCATGTTTTACATTTTTAGAAAGTTTCTATATGCCTCTAATAAATTAAAAGGATAAAATAAGTGATAAAATTTAAATGTATTAAATAAAATAATAAATTCTTCAAAAAAATAAAATAATGCCAAATTCGTGTTCTGCATGTTAAAATATATCTGTCGATGGATTTTGACTCAATTTGGAAAATATTTGATGAGAAGATAAATTTAGGAGAAAGAAAGTATGTAAAACCTTAAAATCATTAATTAAAATAATAAACAACACCAACAAATGAATATAATGGCAAATTCATATCCAACATACTTAATAAAACTTATGGGTGAAGTTATATTATTTTTGGAGAATCTAATAGTCATTAATGAGAGAGGAAAGAGAAAATAGTAATTGGCTTAATTAACTAATCTAACTTTCTCAACAGACAAATCTAATTTTATATTTAGATTCCTCACACTTTAATTACCAAACCCATGAATTGGTATAGCTCTACCCTCTTAATTAATTAAATGAACATGGAACTCTAATATATATATAAATGCCCATCGTATGGAAAAAAGGAAACCCCCTTGACTCTTATTTAGTATGCCCTTTTATTTGTTTGACCATTGAATAGCAATTGCTTTCCCAATTGAATTGGTATTTAAAATCCTAATTACCATAGGCTTTAATAGTGGTATTTGATTAAAAAAATTAATGATTTCCTAAACCAAACGTAATGCAACACTGCGTTACTGCCTCTCCCTCCAACGTGACCTCACATTTCCCCCCTTCCAAAACAGGCAACGCCCAACGCAACAATTGTCACCCCCTTCCTCTCTGTATCCTATTTATCTTCCCCGCTTCCTTCCTTTTGTCCTCAAACACATGAAGCCCTAGCCGCCCATCCTACCCTCACCTTGCATCCAACCGTGGCGAGCAACGCCAGACAGAGTTGAGGACCGTTGGGCAGTGTCACCTCCTCCTCTTCTTCCTCTCCCAGAATGATGCCTGAAACTCGACGCCCAGCAACCCCGATGCTGCGTCGGCATCGTTAACACGTTCCCATCTGACCCTCAACACCCAGTAGCCCCCGACGCTATGTCGACATCACTAACACCTACCCAACCGATGCCTCGACGTTGCGTTAGCGTCACTAACACCTGCCCTTCTAATGCCCTGATGCTGCGACACCCCGACACCCTGATGCTGCGACGCCCTGATGCTATTATGCCCCGACGCCCACAACACCACTTCCAGAGCAACCCTAACACCATCACACATTGACAACAGGGCATCATAGCCACCAAGTGCAATGTCGTCGACCTTGATAGTGACACAGTCATTCGCAACCACTAGATCTGCAACACCATGACATCTGCAAACACCTCCATTCAACCTGACGATGGTGACTCATTACATGTTGCTTCTTCCTGGGTCACATGATCATAGAGAACGTGATGATGTGTTTGGGTCCCCATCTTGTTGTGAATCAACCAGACATGCAACCCCCATGGTAACCCTAGACATGTAAGTCTTCATTTCAATTTCAATAGTTTTATTTTAGAAAATAGATTATAAAGATGGGATAAGTATGGAGTAAGGATAATCTAGTTATTTAAAACCATAACATGAACTAGTCTATTATCTTACATATCAACTTTGTTGTATACAAATGTAAATATTAGATTGCATGAAATCAAACATGTAATAATACGTTAAAGTGGAGACTTGATATTAAATAGAAGATATTGTATAAGACCCGGGTAGATTGATATCCAAAATGATTAATGAATCACCCTAATTGCTTATTGTATACTTACCAAACCCTAAGAATCATTAGTGGGTGTATCCTTGTTTTAATGTATCCTTTACATTAGAAATCATATATATATATATATATATATATATATATATATATATATATATATATATATATATATATATAGGTGCATTACGTGATAATTAGAAATACATATGGATCTAGGGAACACTCTCATCTAAATTAATCCAAGGGAACTTGAAATCTGTATAAGAATTCATCTAACGATATTGTCTTCTTAGGAATTAAATAGTAAAAAAAAGATAATAATGTGTAAAGGAATATACTTTTATAAACATATATCTAGATGACATGTTAGTTGGATCAAAGCATGTGTATATTAGTGAACCTAATATATATTCATATGGAATATACTTACACCAATAACCATGGTATGCATGATGTTAGGAATAATATGGACTCACACCATTAAACCTATATTGGAAGCATATATATTATTATCCACATATATATGAGTTACATAAACTTATGTGACTAAATATTGGTAACTAGAACTAAGATAGATATATAAAGCATCACATATTATCTCAACAAAGATTAAAATCATAAACCCTAACATTACATTACATGGTCAGGAATTGGGTACTAATAATATAAAAATATAATAGGAACAAATATGTTCACTTTGACTTGGCTAATATACATTATGTGTTTCTAGGATGAAAAGTTGACTTTGTGGACCAAAGTATACTATTCAAGTTAACCTTTATGTGTGAGAAGAGGTATGTGCATCTACACTCTCAGTTGGGAAATTTTACCTTTACCTATGTTCCCTAATGAGGCTTAATTTGACCTAATCCATTATTCTTAAAACCTAATTTGTTTATGCCTCAAAATTAGTTGTAGTATTATATTGTTTGGGTTTTATACCCCACTGCCATGTTATATAAATCCTTTTATTAATATTGCCATAACTCTTTTGCTAGCATGTTGTTATATGTTCTATTTAATTTTAAAGTAGCGATACTTATGTACAACCACCCACAGAGGGCATGTATATAATCTCCCTAGGGGAATGTTTGTATTCTCCCCAACATATTGTGTAGGTGACTGGGAACATTTTATTCTCCCCTCACCTATAGGCTATATGTCTGGTAGGTGCCTCAACCCTACTTAGTTAGGTATACATATTAATTTACACGCAAATCCTATATTTATATTTGTTATTGGCAAGTTTCTTTGTTTAAAGCCTCATACTCTTGATGTCTCATCTTTTGATGAATCCCTAGCCCGATTTACTTATTATATTTATCTTGTCACCTTTAGTATATTTTAGTGACACATACTTTTATTTTCCTTCCCTCTTACTGGGTGCTTTCCCAACCACCCAGATGTGGAGCAAGGTGATGGATAAGGCATGAAGATCGTAGCTTTGGCTTGGACTTAGTTGATGGATATGTTGCTCAGAGACAAAAGTGGAGTAGTATATAATTCATCTATATAGATCCTAGCTGTGTATGATGATATAACCCTAAAAGGGAGATTTTTTATGTATTTTGTACAATCTTTTATGAAATTGAATATAGTCAGAAAAAAATTTTATTCCGCTGCTTTCCAATGGTGTTATGTTTACCAAATTTAGTAAAGGGGTGATTTCAATTATTTACAAACTTTGTGAAGGTAAAAAGTTCTATGGCATCTCCATGACATTAAGATGTTATATGGATGCTTAATGGTGTAATGCATGAATAACCATTATCTTCCTTCATCCGGGATTTCGGGGATGAAATCCTTATTAGGGGTTTATAATTATAACATCCCTGACCTAGGTTTAGGCCTAAACCTATTTGTTTGGCTTAAATAAGTTACTTAGAACTTTAATATAATTCTCTAAAGTGTTTTGTTATCAGGTGACAAACTTATGTTTCAAGTTTGGTCATGTTTGAATGATGTTTGAGCAATGTTTTCTTGTTTTGGACCAAAATGCAATTTACCCAAGATAAGGGGTTATATTGCAATATGTCACATTTTGGATGTTCCTTAAGTGTTTTATCATCATAAGAGAGAGAATGATGCTAGGTGATGGCTTGTGGAAAGCCTAAATTCCAAGTTTGAGCTTGTTTGAATAATGCTAGTGCCTTGTGTACCAATTTTGGTACAAATTGTAATTTTCCCAAAATGTAGGGTTGATATGCAAATTACCACCTCTAGAGTGTCCCTGATCCCTCTATGTATGATTTAGAGGATATATAAAGAAGTATAGAGGATATATAAAGAAGTATACACCATGTTTGAATCATCTTTGAGTGATGGTACTCTTGGTGATGAAAAGACAAAGAAAGGGTTGAATGTGAAGCCCTTATATGAGTTGTAGACTTGATATGGGAGTGCCTATCAGCCAAGGAGACATAAAGGGTATCCCATATCGGTTTGTGGACTCTTGAAAAAGTCCATGATGGCCTAAGCACCTCAAGGAGGTGAAGTGTATCAGTTTAAAACTTCCATGGAAAAGTTGTATCAGGTTGTGAATAAAGTGGTGATTGAATTGATGTATCTTATCCAAAGAGATAAGTAATGGCTGAGATATTATCTCTAGATTATCCTCAAGTGTTTTTCATGTCAAGATAAATAATATTGCATGCATTTACACGTGTCAACCATGCATGGACATGTGGAACCTAGTAGTTTAAAATGATGACACCTCATATTCACTCTTTTCATGAACCTCAGCTATATATACCACTCCTTTCACCTATTAGTGAATTTTTTTGAATCTTACCACCCTATTGATCTTAGATATCATGCATAGTGTATCATGCATAGGTTAAGGGGTATCATTCATAGAGCCTTGATATCGGCCATAGCAAAGTGATTTCGGCCATAACAAGGTGATATCGGCCATAACAAGGTGATATCGGCCAAGTGAAGTGATATTGGCCACAAGTGAAGTGATATCGGCCACAAGTGAGGAGATATCATGTATGATAGGTGAGATATCGTGCATGGTGCCAAGGATCAAGAAGGAGCTCAAGTATTAACCCTAAGGTGAGTCCATGATCATCTTCAACCTTGGATTATAGCATGGATCTAGGGTTGAGATTTTCCTTTCTATTCTTCTTCACCAAATACTTATCCATGGTGATTCATTGCCTATAGAGGAGTTTTGAAGCTCATCTTAAACCTTGGGAATGTGAAGCTTTGGATCTTGGAGCTTTGAATTTGTTCATGAGGTGGGTTATATAACTTGAACCCAATTATGTTATTATTCACCTTCAATTCTGTTTTACTTGTTGATCTACTTTCAAATTCGAATCCTCTTGAATAATTGATGATCCTATGAGTTCTAAAAGTTGTTTAGGACTGTTTTCCATGAACTATAATAGTAATAACAAGAGTCTACAGGTTGATGATGATGACATCATCATGGTCCAACCCGATATCGGGTTGAAGCACCCCTAACCTGATATGGTGGGGTGAACACACCATTAGCATGATATGGTGATGAGTATGTACCTCTTGAACATTATGATGATGAAGTGCACACCTTGTGCACGATATGGTGTCATGCATACACCACACACACGATAAGAGGTCAAGTATACACCCTATGCATGACATGGAGTCCGCCTCCCAATAACCCCCAATTAAGGGAGACCAAGAGGTCAGAGCCATTATCCCAATTAACAGGATCAAAGGTTCGACAAATAATCAATAACAATTATTAAATTCTACCAACTAAACTGAAAGGCTGTAATAAAATAAAAGTTTGCATACCTTTTCCCAAAACTCAGATGTCTACTGCTATCCACATCTGGAGTCTATTCTAACTAATCCTCCTTTGTATTTTAGTTCTTATTTAATTCCACATATGCCACTTTACTATTTGTCCTTTTCAATCTTGCACCAAAAATGCCGAAAAACCAAAACATCAGTAAGTATATCGAAATATGCTGGTATGTGGAGACAACAAAAAAATTCACAAATATGACTAACAATCTAATTATCACAATCAAGTTAATTAACAAGACAATTTATGCTTTTTAGTATGACATTCTCCACCGCTTTTGTCCTAACCTTGGCATACCCACCTTAGGGTTTCTTTTTCCAATGACTTAAGGCCACCTTCTCAATCCCGAGCTTGGTGCCTGGGGTCACCCTTCATAGTGCCCATTAGTCATTCTATAAAGACCACCTTCTCAATCCTGAGCTTGGTGTCTGGGGTCACCACTCATGGTGCCCATTGGTCTACCCTCCTGGGCCTGAGCTTTGGCATCATCCATCAGGGTGGCATGTAGGTGCGAGAATCCACACTTCTATTATTATTGTGATTATCATAGTGACTTTATGATTTTGCAAGTATGAACAACCAATCTGATAAGTTGCAATCAATGCGATTAATCATCCGTGGAAACTTTGGAAAACTAATGCGATTAATCATAATTAACCACATACCTGTCAGGCTGATTTGAGATCGAATTAGTCCATGCAAGTAAGAAATCCAAGCAAGAAAGCACACACATCAAGATCCTAAAACAATCATACAATTATCCCTTTTATTACTCATGTCAACAAGATCTATTAAACCTAGCTCGCTTCCTAGGGTTTCTAGTCCACTTTTAGGACTTCCATCGCAATTAGGGTTTCCCTTCATCTTTTTACTATTTTAAACCCTACTTTTAGAATAAGCACAATTAACCATCAATTAAGCCCATTAATCCTCTTTTACATTAAATCTACCACTTTTATCCTTTTAATCCATGACAAGATCATTATGCTCATTATCATCAATTCATAGTTCATTATGGTCTAAAACACACAGGAACTCTATTTGTCATTAATTCTACCTTTAACCATTAGAAAACCCTAATTACTACATTAAGGGTATTTATCCACAATTAGGAACTTTTATACTTGAAATAGCTTGGAATTATCACATCTCAACCTTATTCATGATTCTGAATAATTAAAACCATTATGAATCACATTTACTAATATTAGGGTTTCAAGGCCCATTAAAGCATATTTATGCACATGAACTTCTAAATTAACCAATTACATGCAAAGTTCATCCTTTTTCGATCTTAATGTATCTCTTTATGATTCACAGGTTAATATCAACTTTAATCATCCATTAAACCCTACTAAACACATTAATCATATCAAAATAGGGTTTCTTAATCATTAAAGCATTAAAGTTGATAACTTCCATTACTTTTCGAATTGCAAGAGGAATTGGATTCTAAAACTATTTTTAATGAATTCCTCTCATTTTTTAAAGCAAAATACATATTTTATGTGCATCCATCTGAGTTACCATTAAGGAGATACAATTTTTGTAAGAATTTGCTTACTTGACCAATGGGAGGTTGCCGTGTCGCCTATCCATTCAACGTTGCCTGATTTAGGAAAACATAATGGAATGAAGAAAAAGCCCTTACATAAGTGAAAGGCTCTTTAACCCGTAGAGGGTTATAACGGTCCAATGTGACCTGCCTTCTTCTTCTTCCTCCCGACGCGCTACTGTTGCCGATCGCAGCCCGACTGCAGGCGCCCTAGCCGTGATGGTGCAGCTCCTCCTTCTCCTCTTGACCTCGTCAGCCAACAGGGAGGACTCCCTCTCCTCCTATGCCCCCTCCAAGCCCTGACCCATAGCCAGGATGGCCGGGTGTGCGGGAGCTTGGGCCTACAAAACGCAGCCCTGCTCCATTCCTTCGGCGGTGCTGCGCATGTGCAGGAGCTACGCGACGTTTCTCGATCATCCATAGGTCGTCAAAGGAACGCCATGCCTCCATTATGACGACGCCATGGCCCTCGTGGATCTAGGGCTAGAGATATACCCTCAAGGTTATGGTTTTGCCAAAGAAGATGAAGAAGAGAAAGAGAGAGTTGTGTGGGATCTCTCTGGAACTTGAACCAGGGTTCTACCCTTTATATAAGGGTGGGTAATGAAGCCCTAGGTGGCTACTCACAAATCAAAGAGTTCTTTTCCCAACAGGAACCCAAGTTCCTTCATTAGGAAGCAAGCTTACCTCTCCTAATCATCTCTTTAATATTCTTTATTATCTGAATATTTAGGAATTTGAAAATCCTCCCCCTTATTCTCTTTATACCTGCCTTTTAATTCATTGGCCATGAAAATATATTCTCCTTAAGTAGAAAATACCACCTCTTTAACAATGCCACCAAATTCATTAATAATGTATTACATTACTCTCTTATTTTGCTTTATTGGTATTTTCTCTTTCTTTTTCTCCATTGGGGCTCCTTGGACCCCAAGAAACTCTAATATTTTGAAATCCTTTTTAATGGATACTCATTATCCTTCTAGATGCATCTATATCCATTATTTCTCATTATCTTGTTTATTTCTTATTAAAATATCTCTTTTTGAGGATTTCTCTTTATCGTTCTTTTTATTTTCCTCATTGGCATTCCATTTAACATTAGGAATCCTTTGGATACGAAAATACATCAAGGGTAACTCAATTATACCTCTTTCCACTTATTTTCCACATTTTATCCTTGTTTTCAATTTCTTTCTTAATAAAGAAATATTTAATTGATCTTTTCTTTTCTTATTGCATTCTCTTTGCAACTTTGGACTCCTTGGAACCCAAGAGGCATGAATTCCAACTTTGGATTATATTCTTTTGCCTTCTAGAGGTTTCTACATCTTTCTTTCCTCCATTTCTTATTAAATATGGAGTTTTCTTTGTCTTTTCCTCTTTATTGGGCCCAATAGACAATAAAGCCCACAAAACAAACAACAAGGCTATTGTAAATGAAACTCATCTATTATATCACTATTTGTTCCAATATATTTAATATGATAAATTACATTTCTCACCAAATGAACCCAAAAGTTGGGGTTGTAACATCCTTCCCCTCTTATAGGAATTTTGCCCCCAAAATTCTCTCAAGCAAGCAAGCAAACAAACAAGATAAGCCTTTCTTATGTCCATCAGGGCTCCCATGTGGCTTCACCCTTTCCATGGCACTTCCCAAGAACCTTCATCATCTCATATTCTTCCATCTGAGTTCTTTCTTACCTTGGTATATCATACCCTCATAGGTGACTCAGGACATTTCAAACTCTCAAAAGCTGAATAGGTTCAGGGCTCAACACATGGCTTGGGTACCTTACATGGTGCTCTAGATTAGACTCATGGAAGACATTATACATCATGTTATCCTGAGGGGTAAGGCTAAACACAACCATCTCCACCAATCCATCTCAAATGGACCCATATATCAGGGACTCAGCTTTCTCAGCTGTAGCTTAGAGGGGTCAGATTTTCACATCACATATTCTCCCACAATGAACTGCATGTCAGTCTGCTTTGCATCATCTCATGACTCATGTCACCCCTGGGCTCTCTCAGCCATTACACGATCAAAGCGACTTCATATGCACACACTATGGTTCTTTTCTGACCTTCGCGAGGCCCTTCACCAACATCATCTTAATGAAGTGGTGACCGACATAACCTCCCTTGCAGAGCTTCTTTACATCCTGATACTGGCTATGGTGGTTATCATCACATCTTACGAAAGACAAGAACTGTCTCCATGTATCACCCTAAATGAGCACACATGCTCTCATCAGACCCTCTAGTCTGGATCATACTAACCATTAGTTAGGGGTGATAAACTATACTAGCATCGAGTTCATCATGTATCCACTTCCACCTTATAGAAGTGAACCTTTAGGTTATACTCAAAACTTTTGAACTCGCATCATGGTGTAGTTGAACCATCTCTCTCTCATATGTAGTTCAACCAGATCCTTCCCTTGAGTATTCTTTCTTTCTCATGTCATCTAGGTAAGGCGAGCTACCATAACCCATATTGGATCTTGACCTTCCTTGGTCCAGGGGAGACTTACCACAACATCCATAGTGATGAACTCCCATTCCCTCTCGGGGACTCCTTATCCTCTATATCACTACATTGGCTTACTAGTGTTTGTCCTCCACCTCTTGACATGCATGGCGATGAGCCACATGCATCTTTGTACACTTCTCATCTTAGGCATCAAAAGTACTACTGTAACTTACTATCTTTGTAGTTCCACAATGTATGGTGATCTTAAAATCATGATCTCCTGTATGTCATGATTCCTCAAGATCGATTCCTTGGAAACCCTAAACCATTCTCGTCAGGGTTTTATCACCTTCCTATCCAAAGAAGTGTATCTGAGGTTCTGCAACCATCCTTTCATTGCATCAAGGCCTAGACTGGCTAACCAAGCAACTACTAACTTGTTCAACAGATCTCATTACATCTGAGTGTTAGCCGAAACATGTCTTCTCTTTCAAACTTAGGGCTAGCCCAACTGCCTCTTCTAGCCTCTAGCTAAACTAGGCAGCTGCACCTCAACCCGAACATCTATAGTGATGAACTCCCATTCCCTCTCGGGGACTCCTTATCCTCTATATCACTACAATGGCTTACTGGTGTTCGTCCTCCGCCTCTTGACATGCATGGCGATGAGCCACGTGCATCTTTGTACACTTCTCATCTTAGGCATCAAAAGTACTACTGTAACTTACTATCTTTGTTGTACCACAGTGTATGGTGATCTTAAAGTCATGATCTCATGTATGTCATGATTCCTCAAGATCGATTCCTTGGAAACCCTAAACCATTCTCGTCAGGGTTTTATCACCTTCCTATCCAAAGAAGTGTATCTGAGGTTCTGCAACCGTCCTTTCATTGCATCAAGGCCTAGACTGGCTAACCAAGCAACTACTAACTTGTTCAATAGATCTCGTTGCATCTGAGTATTATCCCAAACATGTCTTCTCTTTCAAACTTAGGGCTAGCCCAACTGCCTATTCTAGCCTCTAGCTAAACTAGGTAGCTGCACCTCAACCCGGACATCTATTACCACTTCACATCCTTAGGTGTTAGGTAATATTGAAGACATACACCTCCATGTATTCCACTTATTATCTCATCTCGGACTCTAAGTTTATCTTCATCAAGAAACTCTGAGCTCATCCTCTTAGTTTTCAAACTCAACCTTGTATAACTCATAGCTCATTATAAAACATCCTTATAAGGTGACTTCCTTATCTCTCTTACTACTTGTAAACTATCCATGAATCATTCACTCCACCAGGGTATGTTATCATTCCTGTCCTCATACCTCGTAGCAACATTCCAACTCACATCATCTTTATCCTTGGTGTATGACATGCATACTGTCCTATCTCTCACTCCCATAACAAGAGGAAATAAGCATTTGACTGTAGTCCAAATACATAGTTCTTCCTGTTACAAGAGTAGAGATGGTACATCCCACCTTACCAGTACACCTTTAAATCTAGTTGAAACATGCCACATATGTCTCTTCATCACAATCATCTCAATATCAAAGTTACTTCCATGGAAAACTGGTCTTGAACCCTCTTGGGTCACCACACAATCCTTGGTCATCTCCTCTAGGTCTATAGGGTGTTGGCACTTTTGGGGTCATCCCTCTTCCCTTATGCATCTAGAGAGTGCCCTACTGATCCGCCCTTTGGGTCTCATGAGTTCATGAAGGTGATCAATCTCCTAACCCATGACCCTCAGACAATGTTAGTTGTTACCTCTTGACCCTATGGTCATGTGCAACTAGGGAATTAGGCAACTTCTACTTCTACCGATCTTATCCCTACCTGACCCTAGGATAGACTTAGGATTCTATTATAGTACATGTACAACTTAGAACCTTACCCAAGCCATCATCATCTCTCTCTCTGCATTCATGGGCTGACTTTCATCCTTTCATAAGGGTCATGGCAACCTGCCTACCTCGATTAGGCCCCATATCGGTTACCTCCATGGTAACACATCCACATGCACTTAGAGATGGTTATCTATGGGTCTACATGTTCATTCTCATACCATGTACTTTTCACTTAGCTTCTCAAGATCCTATGAGACCTCTTTAGGTTTCCTACAAAACCCACAAAACTAGTATACTCCCTACCAAAGGGTCCCTCTCCCAGGATGGGAGGAAACTACAACTCTTGAAAACAAGGTCACAAACATCCTTAGGGTTTATACTAACATGAGCATGCTTAACCCAGCAGCTACTAAGGCACAAGAAGACCACCTACTAAACCATGATACATCATACTTGTTCTCTTTTCTCAACGTTGGAACTTCCCATGTCATCAACTTAGCTGTGAGGAATTCATCAAATCATACCTTAAACTCAAGGGGTTTCCCTTTCCTCTAACCATGAAGAGTACCATGATCGAATCTTATAGAAACTCAAATCTCGTCATGAGCATCAAGTACTTGACAAGAAGGTCTAGCCTCATGTCTCTCCTTAGGGCATGACAACTTATGTCATACGACCTAAGCATGTATCTATTCTTTTACGCTTAATCTATTAAGCTTATGTCCATGACATCTTATTTACATGATTTTTATTAATTTGGTGGAGGATTCCTTAAACCTTATCAACCTTACTGCAAGAGGGTGAGGAAAAGAGAGAAAACCCTAATCCTTAACGTCCTTAACGACATTTGAGTTGAGAAGGGATGAATCAAGACGAGAGAGTCCTAAAGGTATCTTATTTCGAGTCAAATCCTAAGACTTTGGCCAGGCAGTCACACTAATATGAGAGTCCTCATATTCCGACTAGCAGTGCGTAGGAAAATCTTGCCAGCCCCCAGATGTGATCCTTTTCTAGACACCTCTGTCTTTCAGAAAATTCTCTAATAACTCCCTGGGGTTCTATGGAGTTTGTAAAATTTAATAATTATTAAAGATTAGATGAGGAACATATGCTCTGATATCAATTGTAACGACCCTGCCTCCTAGTAACCCCCAATTAAGGGAAACCAAGAGGTCAGAGCCATTATCCCAATTAACAGGATCAAAGCTTCGACAAATAATCAATAACAATCATTAAATTCTACCAACTAAACTGAAAGGTTGTAATAAAATAAAAGTTTGCATACATTTTCCCCAAACTTGGATGTCTACTGCTATCCACATTTGGAGTGTATTCTAACTAATCCTCCTTTGTATTTTAGTTCTTATTTAATTCCACATATGCCACTTTACTATTTGTCCTTCTCAATCTTGCACCTAAAACACCGAAAAACCAAAACATCGGTCAGCATATCGAAATATGCCGGTATGTGGGGACAACCAAAAATTTTGCAAATATGACTAACAATCTAATTATCACAATCAAGTTAATTAACAAGGCAGTTTACGCTTTTCAGTATGACATTCTCCACCGCTTTTTCCCTAACCCTGGCATACCCACCTTAGGGTTTCTTTTGCCAATGACTTAAGGCCACCTTCTCAATCCCGAGCTTGGTGCCTGGGGTCACCCTTCATAGTGCCCATTAGTCATTCTATAAAGACCACCTTCTCAATCCTGAGCTTGGTGTCTGGGGTCACCACTCATGGTGCCCATTGGTCTACCCTCCTGGGCCTGACCTTTGGCATCATCCATCAGAGGAATTAGATTCTAAAACTATTTTTAATGAATTCCTCTTATTTTTATAAGCAAAATACATATTTTATGCGCATCCATCCGAGCTACCATTAAGGAGATACGCTTTTTGTAAGAATTTTCCTACTTGACCAATGGGAGGCTGCCACGTCATGTATCCATGCAACATTGCTTGCTTTAGGAAAACATAACAAAATGATGAAAAAGCCCTTGCTTAAGTGAGCGGCTCTTTAACCTGGGGAGGGGCATAATGGTCAAATGTGACCTGCCTTCTTCTTCTTCCTCCTGACGTGCTACTGTTGCCGATCGCAGCCCGGCTGTAGATGCCCTAGCCATGATGGTGCGGCTCCTCCTTCTCCTCTTGACCTCGTGGGCCACCAGGGAGGACTCCCTCGCCTCCGACACCCCCCTCCAAGCTTTGACCCACGGCCAGGATGGCTGGGTGTGTGGGCACTTGGGCCTGCAAAACGCAGCCCTGCTGCAGTCCTCTGACGGTGCTGCGCATGTGCAGGAGCTACACGACGTTGCTTGATCATCTACAGGTTGTCAAAGGAATGCCATGCCTCCATTATGATGACGCCATGGCCCTCATGGCTCTAGGGTTAGAGCTATACTCTCAAGGTTAGGGTTTTGCCAAAGAAGATGAAAAAGAGAAGGAGAGAGTTGTGTGGGATCTTTCTGGAACTCGAACCAGGGTTCTACCCTTTATATAAGGGTGGGTAACGAAGCCCTAGGTGGCTACTCACGAATCAAAGAGTTATTTTCCCAATAGGAACCCAAGTTCCTTCAGTAGGAAGAAAGCTTCCCTCTCCTAATCATCTCTTTAATATTATTTATTATCTGAATATTTAGGAATTCGAAAATCCTCCCCCTTATTCTCTTTATACTTGCCTTTTAAT
This sequence comes from Alisma plantago-aquatica, assembly GCA_963693085.1. Taxonomy (NCBI): domain Eukaryota; kingdom Viridiplantae; phylum Streptophyta; class Magnoliopsida; order Alismatales; family Alismataceae; genus Alisma; species Alisma plantago-aquatica. The sequence continues at coordinate 421,925,458 of OY856414.1, read as the reverse complement.
TCATTGGCCATGAAAATATATTCTACTTAAGTAGAAAATACCGCCTCTTTAACAATGCCACCAAATCCATTAATAATGTATTACATTACTCTCTTATTTTGCTTTAATGGTATTTTCTCTTTCTTTTTCTCCATTGGGGCTCCTTGGACCCCAAGAAACTCTAATATTTTGAAATCCTTTTTAATGGATACCCATTATCCTTCTAGATGCATCTATATCCATTATTTCTCATTATCTTTTTTATTTCTTATTAAAATATCTCTTTTTGAGGATTTCTCTTCATCCTTCTTTTTATTTTCCTCATTGGCATTCCATTTAACATTAGGAATCCTTTGGATACGAAAATCCATCAAGGGTAACTCAATTATACCTCTTTCCACTTATTTTCCACATTTTATCCTTATTTTCAATTTCTTTCTTAATAAAGAAATATTTAATTGATCTTTTCTTTTCTTATAGCATTCTCTTTGCAACTTTGGAATCCTTGGAACCCAAGGAACCCAAGAGGCATGAATTCCAACTTTGGATTATATTATTTTGCCTTCTAGAGGTTTCTACATCTTTCTTTCCTCCATTTCTTATTAAATATGGAGTTTTCTTTGTCTTTTCCTCTTTATTGGGCCCAATAGCCAATAAAGCCCACAAAACAACCAACAAGGCTATTGTAAACGAAACTCATCTATTATATCATTATTTGTTCCAATATCTTTAATATGAGAAATTACATTTCTCACCAAATGAACCCAAAAGTTGGGGTTGTAACACTTTCCCAGATTATAAGATTAAGGATAAGGAAGATTAAACATCAATTCCTCTCCTGGTCGAGAGATTTTATACTTCAATCCCGATGCCACTTAGGAATGAAGAAGGATTTACACATCAATTTCTTATTTGGTCAGAATATTTACATCATCCCATGATAAATAAGGAAGGTGTGACATCGATTCTTCGTTGGGACGTTTGGATATACTTCGTCCTTCATTCCCGCATATTCAAAAATTTGCTCTCCGAGTTAAACTCATTTCACCATCAGTAATTTCTGACACTGAATGGATCTATGGTCAGGGCACTACATGATGAGATTTAACTTGATTAATTAGGTACATTACAATATTCTTTTAGCATCAACCAAGTTTCAAACATGAATTATAACAGATGCTATAAAGAAAGGTGTAGTACTTTTAAGATCTTTGGAACATTTTGAATGTATAACACTCATGATCTCAGTCCTTTATCACAATACTAGGAATTCTTATCCTTTCACATCATCATCATCATGATTACTAGATCTGGGTATTCAAACCCTCAGATCATCACTAAGCATTGTTACCTCTATAACATGTGACTATTACCTCTAGGTCCTCAAACCAAGGTATTCAACACATTGGTTGTACAAATATTTCACATAGCTCACATGGTTCATTAAATATCTTGTCACCTCTCACTAGGCAACAATTATATTTTAAGTTATCAGACTGTATAATCATTATACTTGTTGTAGAGATATTTAACATGGATCACAAGGCTCATTTAAATCTGTACCATATAGAACATTATAACTTATACCTGGCTATGTTTATCATCTTGTGATTCTTAAATAGTTTGCATTTCATGATAAAAACTCTAACAATATATGACATCACTATGCAATTCAAGAGAAGTACATCCTTCCCATTATTAGGGTTAGGATTGCTTATTTCAACCAAATAAGATTTCAAATTCATATCATCACTATGTGATATATGAGAAATGCATTCCTTCCCATTATTAGGGTTAGGATTTCTCAATCTAATCGATTATGTTTTCAAGTGCATAACATCACCCTTCATATAAGATTTACCTTTAATAATCACGTAGAGTTTCAAAGTCACATAATAAAAGGTTAACCCTAATTCATACTTCTTTCATACTAGGAGTATCATTATATGAGTATCATTTAAATCTTAGATTCTCTCTCATCCCCTTCTAGGATATTGAGAGCACTTATTTACAACTATCCCATTGAATTAATTTATTGCACCTTAATGTTACATTTAATTACATCACACATCATATGTCACTTAGTCAAATTGGATTGTAGCATACCTACCATATCAGGCATCATGGTGTATATATGCTATCATATTGTGTTTGAGACATGACCTTCACATCCTATTGTGTATCCATATTGAGCATGTGGTGTAACCACATCATCATATCATGTAGGGTATACCCCCTAAGACCATATCTTGTATCCATCTCGGGTTAGCTATCACTTAGTTCTTATTCATCTCAAATGAACCTCATATCATGTATGGGCTAGATGCTTGACCTCATATCGGATAATAGGATATATTTGGTTCCATATTGTGCATAAAGTGTGCACCATATCCGACATAGGATGTATGATTCATCATGGTATTGTTCAAGTAATATATACAAGGTACCATATCGGTTTCCCATCTTGGGTTGCCATATTGGTTTCCCATCTTGGGTTGTCATATTGGTTTCCCATCTTGGGTTTCCATATCGGTTTCCCATCTTGGGTTACCATATCGGTTTGCATGCTGGGTATCATATCGGGTTACCTATGTTAGATAAACCCATAAGCTCATAACCTTTTATACTTTCAAGGTTCAATTCTATCATTATAGTTACACGACAAGCTAGATACCTAGTTTCTCTTGAACCCATCACAAGATATTAGGGGTATGTCAGGTTTCAAAGACAATTCATCTTGGGTTCCCTTTCTTCATTTAGGGTTTCAACCATATCGGGTAGTGTATGCCATTTCATTCATGATGTATGGATTTGACTTCCTATCATGCACAAGGTATATGCAAGTTTTTACTCTTATTGTTCATGGGGTATTACTCATCTCGTTCATGTGGTATCACTCACCACTATATCGAGTTACACTTCATATTGGATTTCATATCGAGTTTCTCATCACCATCTAGGGTTTCAACCCATATCGGGTTAGAGTATAGTCCTAACACCATATCACGTAGGAGGTAAATACTTGACCCTACATCATGCCTATGGTATGTACATGTTTCACTCATATCTCCCATGAGGTATACACTCCTCACCATATCGTGTGTATGGTGTTCTCATCTCAACATGTCAGGTTACTTATTCTCTAAGGTTTTGCTATATCGGGTTAGAGTTCTTGCTTAGCTCCCTATCGTGCATAGGGTACATGACTTGATCTCATATCGTGCACATAGTATTTGTTTAACAACATATTGTGCACAAGGTGTGCACTTCATGATCAAAACGTGCAAGGGGTACCTACTCATTAACATATCATGTTAATAGTGTGTTCACTCCATCATATCAGGTTAGAGGTGCTTCAACCATATCGGGTTGGACCTTGATGATGTCATCATCATCAACCTCTAGATTCTTGTTTTCTAGTTCATGGACAACAGTCCTAAGATACTTTTGGAACTCAAAGGATCATTAATTTATCAAAGGGATTTCGAAATTGAAAATAGATCAACAAGTTCAACAATATTGAAGGTGAACAATAACATAGTTGGGTTCAAGTTATATAACCCACCTTATGAACAACTTCAAAGCTCCAAGCTACAAAGTTTCACGTTCCTAAGGTTGAAGATGAGCTTATACAAGGTCCAAGGCTCGTTCACAACTCCTCCATATACAAATAATCACCATAGTTTAAGAACTTGGTGAAGAAGAAAAGAGAGGAATATCTATAACCCAAAATCATACTTCAACTAAGGTTGAAGATGACCATGGCCTTACCTTAAGCTTGGTGCTCAAGATTCCCTTTCTCCTTGAGATACTTTGCATGATATCTAAGTGGTTTGCATGATATCTCCAAGAAATAAAGTAGTGGGGTTTGTAAACTTCCATAAGTAGGTGGAAGGAGAGGTATATATACTTGGGTTCATGAGAGAAGGTGTATAAGAGGTGTCTTCACCATATGCTACTAGGTGACACGTGGCCATGCATGGTTGACACATGTACATGCATGCACACACACTTATCTTGACATGCAAAAGTCTAGAGGATAATCTAGGGACAATATCTCGGCCATTCCTTATCTTATTGAATAAGATATCTCATCTTTATCTCACAAATAATGCAAACCGATACACTTTTTGCAAGGAGCATCTAACCCATCATGGATTACCTCCTTGAGGTTCTTAGGTCGTCATGGCCTTTATCAAAAGTCCATAAACCGATAGGAGACTCCCTCTATGGCTCCTTGTCTGATTGGGACTCGCATTCTAAGTCTACAACTCGATATAGCTCAAGTAAGGGCTTCACCTTCAATTCTTTTTTGGTCTTTTCATCACTAAGAGTACCATCACTCAAAGGTTGTTCAATCATGGTGCCTCCTTATTTCTCTCTCCTATAAATGATACATAGAGGGAGTAGGGACTAACTATAGGTGGTAATTTGCATATCAACCCTATATTTTGGGTAAATTACAATTTGTACCAAAATTGGTATTCAAGGCACTAACATTGTTCAACCAAGCTCAATACTTGAAATTTAGGCTTTCCACAAGCCACCACTTAGATCATTCTCTTTCTTATGATATTAAAACACTCAGGACACATTCAAAATGTGACATATTGCAATGTAACCCCTCATCTTGGGTACATTGCACTTTTCACTCAAACTGTCATATAATGCACACATAGTTTGCAAATAAGCTCAAATTTGAAAATAAACTTCACAAAGAACCTTAATTACTTTTCAAAAGATTAGAAAAAGTTTATAATTAACTTGCTTAAGCAAAACTTCTAGGGTTAAGCCATAACCCAGGTCATGGATGTTGCATTTAAGTAATACAACAACAACTGAAAGTTGCACATGATATATAGAAGTCATATGCTGATAAATGTCATAGACATTTAGAATTCCAAGTTGGAGATAGAGTGTATCTCAATATATCTCCTTGAAAAGGTGTTGTCAGATTTGGGAAAAAGGGTAAGTTAGCTCCTAGATTTATTAGACCTTACCCAGTGACAACATGAATTGGAAAGGTAGCCTATAGGTTGGAATTGCCACCTGAGCTACATAGACTACATCCAATGTTTCATATGTCTATGCTGAGAAAGTGTCATCCTGATACAGAGTTGGTGTTGCAACCTATCGAGGTAGAATTGAATGAAGATATATCCTATGTGGAAGGTCCAATGATGATTCTTGACAGAAGAATCAAGAAGTTGAAAAAGAAAGACATAGTTCTTGTGAAAGTTCTCTGACATCACCCTGGCATTGAAGAAGCCACATGGGATCTAGAGGAAGAAATGAGGAGGAAGTACCCTTATCTTTTCTCTTGAGATTTCGGGGACGAAATCCTATTTAGGGGTTGATAATTGTAACATCCCTGACCTTGGTTATGCCATAACCTAGAATTTTTGCTTAAGTAAGTAATTCATAAACTTGTTTTAATCTTTTGAAAATTAATTAAGACTCTCCTTGAGTATAATCAAAGGACCAGTGAAAAAGAAACTCGAAAGGTGAAATCCGACACAAAGCAAATTCGTTGCTCGATACTGGCATCGTGTAAAAAGGTGTCGCGCGACACACGTCTTGCCCGACATGAGGTGCCGCATGATACGGTCTCCCCGATACGTCACGTGACACGATCGATTGATTACTCGATAAGGTGTATTGTGTTATACCTGTATCAAGTGAGGTTGCTGGCACGCGACACGAATATCGCAAAGAGATTGGCCAACATGAGAGTCAAAGTAAAGGCAGGATGCACGATACGTGAGTAGGTGAAAAGTAAATGTAGGTGTCCGACACGGTTAAACTTGAGTTACTATATATAGCTGTGGCGAGCGGGGATAAATCGGGGAAAACAGGGGCACATGTCACGCGAGGAGGCAAATCATTTCCCGAGATGCAGTAAAATCAGTCTAATCCATCACGTCGTAGGGCGATTTGGCTTCCTAAGCAAGCTTCGCGCTGCGTGGCATGCATGGCACATGGGATAGGCATGTTGCGCGATACCTCTGCCTGATACGGCCAAGCACTTATCGCGTCACATGGGGTGCGCTGGCTGATACAACTTTGGGCGATAGAGACGCCCAACACAGCACAACACACGATATTCACAACTTTCCCAATAAGAGTCAAGGGGATGACAGTGTCGCTCGAAAGAGGTGAAGGTAGTCCGGTTAGCAATCGCGTGTCGCGTAAGGTGAGAAGGACGGGAACATGTTGGAACACACCCGATAAGATTATCAAAAGATTAAAAATGAAAAACAAAACAAGGGTAGAAAACTGAAATCATAGAGGATTGATGGGTAAAACATCATAGGCAAGAAAGAAGATTTTCAGCCTCAGATAATATTACTCACCAAGGCTATAAAAACTAAGTCGGTGCCCATAAAACGAGAGAGTCCATGCACGTGGCACATGCACTAACTCGGGCCTTATTACAAATGATAATGTTTGTAATGTTTTTCTTCAGGAAGGGAAATAAAATCCTATGCTAGGAATATAAAACTCGGGCTGCCTCCCGATGAGTGCTATAGTTTCTGTTGTCATCTCGACAACATCAAATCCTTTTACTCCGCTCTGGTGGTTGTTGTTCCAGCTTCTTATAGGGCCATCTCTGATCTTCTAACAAAAGCTTCATCTTCATAAAACCTTTTTACTCTATTCCCATTCATTGGAAAGATTTTTTCCAGATCGTCCTTATCGTAGAGCTCCATCATCCTAGAGGGGTAAATCTTTGTAATGGTGAAAGGTCCAAACCATCTACTCTACAACTTCCCTAGAAAAAGATGGATAGAAGATTTAAATAGCAAAACTTTATCACCTTCATTGACGTTCTTTTTCCTCAGATGTGAATCGTGCCAGATCTTGGTCCTCAACTTGTAGATCCTAGCATTTTCATAGGTGTGGAGTCTCAGATCCTAAATCTCTTGTAGTTGAAGAAACCTTTTCTTTCCAGCCAGCGTATGGTCCATATTGAGCTGCTTGATTGCCCAGAATGCTTTATGCTCCAATTCAAAAGGAAGATGGCATGCTTTTCCATGTATCAGGTGGTAAGGTGTGGTGCCTAATGACGTCTTAAAAGCAGTCTTGTATGCCCAGAGAGCATCGTGTAACTTAGCCGACCAGTCCTTGCGGGACTTGCCAATTGTCTTCTCCAAGATCAGCTTGATCTGCCGATTGGAGACTTCCACCTGACCGAACATTTGTGGATGATGTGGCGTCGCAACCTTGTGGCAAAAATCGTACTTATGCAGGAGTGATTCAAACTATCTTTCAGAGAAGTGAGAGCCTCCATCACTGATGATGGTCCTCAGAACTCCAAACCTTGGAAAGATAATATTGGTGAAGAGTTTGATCACTGCCTTATCATCACACGTAGAGGCGGGAACTACCTCAACCCACTTAGATACATAGTCGACCGTGACAAGAATATATTTGAAACCATAGGACAAGGGAAATGGTCCCATATAATCAATACCCCACACATCAAAAATTTCAACTTCAATCCAATCCGATAGCGACATCTCATTGCGACGGGAAATGTTCCCAGTTCGCTGGCATTCATTGCAAGACTTTACAAATGCATGAGCATCTTTGAATAAGGTTGGCTAATAGAAACTAGATTGTAACACTTTGGTAGCTGTCCTCTCACCTCCTAGATGTCCTCCATATGGAGAGGAGTGACATTCGAACAAAATCTTCGAAACTTCCTCTTCTGGTATGCATCTTCTATATAACCTGTCAACACAATGCCTGAACAACAAGGGACCATCCCAATAATAATTCTTTAAATCAGAGAAGAACTTCTTCTTCTAATTATAAGACATATCTGGGGGAAGCTGCTTACATGCCAGGTAGTTGTAGAAATCTGCATACCACGACCCCTCAGGGTCAGCTCACTGGGCTAAGTAGATGGATTCATCGGGGTAGCTTTCATTGATGGGCAGCAGGTGATCATCTTCTACCCGAATCCTGGAGAGATGGACTGCAACCACATTCTCTGAGCCCTTCTTGTCTTTGATCTCATGGTCAAGTTCTTGTAACAATAGTGCCCAACGTAGCAGTCTGGGCTTTGCATCCTTCTTCTGCATTAGATATTTAATAGCCCTGTGGTCGGTGTGAACAACCACCTTTGAACCCACGAGGTAAAACCTGAACTTGTCAAAGGCATACATGATAGCTAGCATTTCTTTTTCTATAGTCATGTAATTCTGTTGAGCCTCGTCTAGGGTCTTGCTCGCATAGAAGATAACATGATGCTTCTTGTCTCTCTTTTGTCTAAGTACGGCCTCTATAGCAAAATCACTGGCATCACACATAAGTTCGAATGAAAGACTCCAATCAGGGGACTGGAGAATTGGTGCATATATTAAAGTGCCCTTCAGAGTTGAGAACACCTTCATACACTCCTCTGTGAAGTTGAACTTCACATCTTTTACCAGAAGGTTAGAGAGAGGCTTGGCTATCTTTGAAAAATCCTTTATAAACCCCTGGTAGTAACCGACATGACCCAGAAAACTACGAACACCTATAACTGAAGTAGGCATTGGGAGCTTAGCTATCGCCTCAACCTTGGATGGATCGACTTCAATACCTTTACTTGACACCTTGTGTCCAAGAACAATCCCCTCTTGTACCATAAAATGGCATTTTCCCCAGTTGAGGGTGAGGCTCTGTTCTTCACATCTTCTCATTATGAGGGATAGATTGTTCAAACGAGCTTCCGTACACACTGAAATCATCCATGAACACTTCCATCTTGTCTTTGAGCAGATCTGCAAAAATGGCATTCATACACCTCTGGAAGGTAGCAGGTGCATTACAGAGCCCAAATGGAATTCTTCTAAAGGAAAAAGTTCCGTAGATGCAAGTGAAAGTTGTCTTCTCCTGGTCATTAGGGTGGATGGGGATCTGGTAGAAACCCGAGTACCCGTCCAACCAGCAGAAGTAGGAGTGATGTGCCAGGCATTCCAACATCTGATCAATGAAAGGAAGAGGGAAATGGTCCTTACGGGTGGTGGTGTTAAGTTTCCAATAATCTATACACATCTACCATCCAGTGACCATCTTGGTGGCCACCTCGACCCCGTCATCTCCCTTGACTAAGGTCATCCCTCCCTTCTTGGGAACTACTTGGATTGGACTCACCCACGTGCTATCACTGATAGTGTAGATAATTACAACGTCTCGGAGCTTAACTACTTCTTTTCTAATGACCTCGCGAAGCTTTTCATTCAACTTTCTTTGCGGTTGGGCATACGACCTAGAGTCCTCCTCTAGATGGATCTGGTGCATGCACACCGAAGGGCTTATCCCTCTGAGGTCCCTGATTGAGTAGCCCAGGGCTTTCCTCCATAGCCTTAACTCTTTGAGCAACTGATCTTTCTGGCAATAAGTCAACTCTGAGTTGATGATTACCGGGTGCATCTTCTCTTGATCTAGAAAATGATACTCAAGGCCTTTCGGAAAGACTTTTAGCTCTGGTGGGACTTCCTTTTTCTGTTCTTCAGTAGGGGCTTCTCGGAGAGCGGCATATCTAACTGTCTCAATAGGATCTTCATCCTCAAGCATTTCTTCAATATCCAGATAGGCCAACAATTCCCTGACCTCAAGATCATTGATCTCTCATAACTCGCCAGTTAAGGCATGCATCAAAGGATCTACCATGGCCTTCTCTTCCTGTACTTCATCGTATAACTGCTGATAGCTCTCAACAAAGTAGGAGGATTCAAAGAACGAGGGGGCCCTCATACAATCACTGATGTTGAAATCGATGTGATCTCTTCCAACATGGATCATAATCATTCCCGCCTCGACATCGATAAGAGATCATCTGGTGGCAAGGAAGGGTCGCCCGAAAATGATAGGACAACTCGGATCTTCTATGGTGTCGATCAAAACAATATCGCAAGGGATAAAGAAACGTCCCACTCGGATGGGCACATCTTCAACAACACCAACTAGCCGGGTGAAGGTATGGTCATCTAATTGTATCCTCATGTTGGTGCTTACCATATCAGTGAGCACCACTCTCTTGGAAAGGGACAGAGGCATATGACTGATGCTGGCCCCTAGGTCTGCTAGACCTTTCCGAGTTACATTATCTCCAACTTGAAAGGGGATTACAAAGGCCCCTGGATCCTTCTTCTTCAAAGGCATATTAGTTTTGACGAAAGAACTAGACATCTTGGTGATCTTCACAGTCTCTATGTCCTCTCCTTTCCTTTTTCTTGTTATCAGGTCCTTTAGGAACTTGAACTTGGCATAAGTGGGCATTTCTTCAATGGCATCTAGGAACGGGACGTCCACATGCAACTTCTTTATAGCGGCCAGAAACTTTTCATACCTCTTCTTCAGCTGGGCTTTTACCAGCTTATGTAGGAATGGTACGCGGGGTGCGTACTTATATGGACGCTCTTCAGAAGAGATGTCGTTAACCTTGTCTTTGACTACTTTCTTTGACTTCTACGGAACTTCTTCCTCAACAACCTCTGTGCTAACTCCTTCGGTGGGTGCTATTGTTGATGTTAATGTCTTCTCAACGGCTGGTGAAACTATCGTTCCTGACCTCAAAACGGCCATTTTTGCAGTCTCATGTCCTCATGGGTTGGCTTCAGTATTAGAGGGGAAACGCCCCACCTGATGGTTGATGAATTGGGTGAGGCTTACCAGCTATGGATCAATCTGTTTGTTATGCTGCTAGAGCTCCCCTATCTGGGTAGAAAAACCACCCATCTTGTGCTCTGGAATCTTTCCCAAGTATCATGAAGATTCTCTGAGGGCTTCTGGGAATACCTCGTGATCTTGTTTTGACATTTGATGGTCCTCTTGATGGGGAAGAACTTGGCGATAAACGCATTGGCAAGATGCTCTCAATCAGGGAGGCTTCCATCCTGTAAGCTGGTGTACCATTTTAGTGCCTTGTCTCTTAGCGAGAACGGGAAGCACTCGATGTAGATATGCATCAGCAGGACTCTGTTGATCTTAAAGGTGTTGCACATCCTCTTGAATGTCGTTAGATGATTATATAGGTTCTCCTCAGAGGTGTTTCCACTGAACCTATAATGCTGCAGGAGCTGGAGGAAGGAGGGCTTCAGTTCGAAGTTGGTGATGTTTAAAGGCTGCGTTACAACTGGGTTTCTCTCTTCATTAGCTCGAACTTTAATGAACGAGCAAAGAGAGCGAGTTTCGGGGGCTTGGTCAGCCATGACTTGTCAAGAGCTTGGATGACCTAGAAAGAAAGAAAGGAGTACCTGGAAAGAAACAATGGTGTAAGAGGGTTGTATAAATTATGAACAGTAAATATTATATGTAGTAAATAATTACAATATTATATGCATATGTACAAGGTTTTGGCAAAGTGCAAGAGAAACTAAAGTTCATAGAATGGTTTTCTTTGCCTATCCTCGGCAACGGTGCCAAAAAGTTGACGAGCCTTAAATGTGGGTCCAAGAATGGAATCATGTCTAGGTTATCATACTTTAGAAATTTATAATACCCGAATGTTTAAGACACCTACAACTAGTACAAGGTCAAAGTAGTTTGGGGTCGAACACAATGATAGGAAGAAGGACGCTTCAGAACTTGAGTTTCACGTGTCTAAGCACATCAAAAGGGGGTGCAAGAAAAGGGGGTGTTGTAACATGAACTAAACATAAGGAAAAAGACAAAGACCCTATCTCCAAAAGGAGTTACAAGAAAGATTTAAATTTTGGGGTGTAGAGATTTTTATAGGTGTTTTAAATAACAGAATCTAAGGAGATAAAACTGTCATTGAGGTAAAGCACGAAGGAAGAAAACTTAGGCATAACAAGCAGCAACGGAAAACATCCTACATCATCTTCTCTCAAAGAGGATACCTCTAACTATGCACCATTTCCCTCTCTCAAGGGCAGCAGACATAGATTAGAGTGGGAAGATAAGCTGGGGCGGCCCTGACCCTGGGTACTCTCATACTCCCAGAACAGACCAAACTCTAGAGTTACGACTTCCCTCTCTCAAGGGAGTCAAACGGGAAACACGATTCGATAGCTAGTCAAAACATGATCCATACATAAAAGGCTAGAGTTCAGATGCTATAAAGAAACCATCCAAAAAAAAGAAACCAAACACAGAACAACATGTATTAAACTCCACTGATTCCATACTCATAGATATGTAAAGAGGTTTTAGTTACAATGCATAAGCAATGAAAGTAAAATGCTGGAAAGGGAAGATAGGTATCAGCTTCCTTGATTTAGGAAGGTGGTAAACAACAGCGGACCCCTAAGGGACTGCTAACCCAGTACCGGGTGGGAGCTCTGCCTAATACACCCGTATCGGGTAGCTGACCCTCTCGGGCGATAGGCGTGATGACCAAGGTGTATCAAGAGAACTCCCTACCTGATATGGCCATGTCCAACAGCCAGCCCTCTCAGACGACATACCATAATGGTTAGTCCGTATCGAGTTCAGTATCGTGTTGGGTTAAGAATCACTTAGGTTCTCAGGTTCCTTATATCGGGTATAGAGGGGCGGGCCGTATCAGGTTAAGGCCCATCTAGGGACCCGACATGGGTGGCCTTCCTGGTCGTATCGTGCTGCTGTGGCTACCGGGATGGGTTCTAAGTGAACTCCTCCCGCCCCTCTCAGGTTGGGGGTGTGCTCACCTAGTATCACCCGGCATGCCTTGAAACGCGACACACTAGCTCCTTATGTTTTTTCAAAGTTAGCTCTCGTGGGGTTCCGACCCATCCCATCAGAGTCCTGTAGCTGCTATTTATAGACAACAACTGGTAGATGTTGCAGTCCTTGTGGGGCCACATTCCTTCATCGACTCCATTTACATGGCTTCAGGGATGGTCGACATGTTGTCGCCCTGCATGACAGGCTTCGCGTGCTGGGTTGCGAGCGTATCGGGTGATCCTTGCGGACAACTTCTTCCGATGAGTAACTCACATCGCGCGACACACCCGTATCAGGATGATGAGTCATGGTGGGCAAGGCTCCCTGTCGGGTATATATCGTACCGCTCGTCGGGGCTCCTCGCACGACACGCCCGTATCGGGTTGCTGCCATATCGGGCAACAACCGGTAAATGGGCATGTCTGGTGACCACTAAAAGGGCCGATACAGGTGCTCATTGTCGATGGGCCAGGACGGGCCTTCTTGCGGACTTTGGGTGGAAAAACAAGGGAAATCTTTGCAAAAGATGGGAAAAGTGTCAGGAGCATAGTGTGGGTTACTTCTGTGCAATAATAGGATAAAACAGAGAGGAAAACAGTTCAGAAGGAAGGTTTGACAACTAAATATGGGCCCTAAATAGCCCCAAAATGGGTGTTATCAGTTAGCTTGTTTTAATTGTCATTACATTGTATTTAAAATTTTGTTTGCAGGAACTAAGGCATAAGAGTCAGGGTGAATCTATCTATTAGAAGTTAAATAAAACAATTTAGATGCCAAATTATGACAAAGAAAAGTGTTAAACAAGCAAGTGCAATAAGACCTGTAGAATTTCCATGGTTCGAACTTTAAATGTCATAGTTTATCCACCTAGTAGGATCGTCGTTCTAGTATTTCTTAATATGATAAGCAATTTGTATTTACCACAAAAAGATTTTACACCAAATCCTTTTCAGCTCAAGGGAGACTAGCCTCTTTCTAAGTAAAGGGAACAACCTTACCCAAGGGCCAATTGCCCTACAATCAAGGACACCTTCCCTAACATATATATTCTCGAAGAGGGAAACCAATCAACAAGGGGTGTAAGATATAAGGAAAGAGAGTGTGAGAGAGATATCCAACTTGACATTTAGAACTATCTCTCTAACAAGTGTCCACATTCACTTAAAGATCTTTGTTGACAAGAATCTCATATATATATTGCACAAGGTGCATTGGGAAATTCCAAATGACTTTTAATTATATTAGAGTTTGTGAGATGTTGATACATTCCAAATTCACAAGATTTCCATAGTTATTTCCCCCCAATTTTGGGTATTAGAAACACATATTTACCATCTTTCTTATAAATAATTAGGTTTTTTTAATATGATATCATACATTTTTTCTCTAATTTGTGAGTTTTCATGTTACATATATGAAATAATATAGAAAACACACAAAGGGCGGAATCAAACTTCACTGACATTGCAATTGGGGTTCCCTACAGCTTTGACAATGAAGAAATCATTCATGAGGGTCATCCTGTACACACTGGTTGCTAAGATGTTCATAGAAAATTACTTCCAGTTGTCTAAAAGGCAAACAATGGATCCAATGGTAGGTCAATGGGTTAACTCAAGTTGACTAGCATACTATATCATAGTAAACACATAGCAACTAATGGATTGACCTCTACTTGACCGATTGTCTACTCACTAAATGTTGAAAGCTAGTCGACTAGTTCAAGGAATAAAAACACTCCATTTTACACATTCATCTTAATTGGTTTGATTTAGATCCAATATAGAAATTGAAAGCAAACCAATAGCTCGACACACACTTTAAGTAATAGGTTGGAGTTCAACAAAAATTGGCAATAACCATGGGGTCCAAAAATTTGCCGACACACATTCTACACAATCAAATGGACAATAATATGAAAATTTGATCCAAACTCATATGAACAAAACTTGGAATTTGTGCCAACTCTATTTTTTCTAGAAGTAGAACTATAACAACCTCAAATCTGTAAGTTTTAGATTTATTGAAAGGATATGATGTAAAGATCAAATTGGAATAATGAGTTAGATGATATGACTCTAGTTAATGAAGTTGAGCCCCAAACTTAGATTGAATCTTCAATTTAAGTAAATAAAGTAATATTAAGAAAATGTATCAATATGAGATATTATGGCATATCAAGCCTTGATTTAATAATTAAGAATACGATAAAGCTTTTAAGTCCTAGGTATGGTACATGGGCCCTAGAAATTAATTCAAGCCCAATTAGATTACTTAGGATTTACATATGGGTCCATGGGATACAAATTGGGAATTTAGTATCTCGTAATCATATTAAATACCAAGTATACTTTTTAGTTGAAGGGTTAAGACATAATGTGATCATAAATGAATTTTCAATATATTCTAAGTTCTTTTGTGACCTAGGTAATTAATTAAGTAATTATATAGTAAACACTTGAAAGAAAAGATTGGAATGAGTAACATAG
The DNA here is from genome assembly GCA_963693085.1 of Alisma plantago-aquatica. Lineage (NCBI taxonomy): Eukaryota > Viridiplantae > Streptophyta > Magnoliopsida > Alismatales > Alismataceae > Alisma > Alisma plantago-aquatica. The sequence continues at coordinate 421,910,330 of OY856414.1, read as the reverse complement.
TAGTTTATATCTAATCTCTTGCCTAAAAGAGGATAATAGAAAAATATACATAATCCCAAAAATGAGAATGAAATGGGGTTATACCATAGCCTAGATAACCAATCATCCATTTTGGGGTATTACTTAAAAGAAAACAGCTGAGAAAAAAAGCACATAGTCCCCCCTGTGCATATATAAAGCCATATTTATCCTCTCTCAAGGATACCACAACTCATGCTAGCCTCACCTAGCCTTGTGTAGAGCTACAACTACATCACTCAACCTTGAAATCTTGACGACATGGTGCACATCAACATGGAGAGGATGACTGACCTAAGGCACAATACGAAGCCCACAAACTCTAACAAAGATCTGCAATGCTCCTCCATCCTCTCTAGAAGGTCCAAAAAAACACCAGTCATGTCTTCAGCTCCATGCTCATGTGCATAGTTAGCCGAAGTAGTGCTTCGTCCTCCCAACTTGTGCCGCCTCTGACTAAGTCAAAAGCCTAGTTGGGTTTAGTAGGTTTCTACTAAGGTACATGCACCTTTACCCATCCTCTTGATGCCCAGGAGAAAGGAGTCTACCACCCAGTTGACCCTCCTCCATGGCAGGATCGAACCTTCTCACAAGAAGGAATGCGATCCAGGGGCAAATTACTAAGGGGCCCTTAAAGGCATGATCAAAGTGCAAGGCCTTGAGGTCTACTTGATATTGTATCTACCTTGGACCTTAGTAGAAGTAGAAGATTATTATTGACGTGTCAAGCTCCCATTAGTCAACTAATGTTTGACTTGTGATAAAAATAGAATAAAATTCTAGCTTCGGTTATAGTGAAACCATATAACAAATTGATTAAGAAAATGTACAGAATCTGTATCAAACGGTTTCAATATCGTTGATCCTAGTTCAAAACTTAGAGTTAATATATGGATATAAGGTGATTAATACATGTAAACCCTAGATTTGACAAATAAGGTGTTGAATGTATTAAATATGTGATATGATCTGATGATGTTGAATAATAATGGAATCTAATGATATTACAAGTCTAGAGATGCATTGATGCATATTTAAGATTTCTAAATTCATTAGACAATATACATGAGAATTAGGATTTTGAGACCTAATCAAAATATCAACCCTGGACTCAATCCAATTTAGCATCATATGAACATACTTTCAAATCATGTTGATTTCTTGGATCTACACTAAGAATCTTTGGATTTCATGATTCTTGAAGTATAATTTCCCATGTTCTACATTAAAGAGGTATGTTGTTCATTTATGAATACTTGAAAATATTGACTTTTGAGGATTGTCAATGGTTTCTCAATGATTTATTCTCTGATTAAACTTCTTAGATCTTTATTTAATTATAGTTCAATATAATGCATATGTGCATCATACAAAGAAAGCTAAGATATGCTAAACCTATAGTTATACCTACCAAGGGGTAGATCATATAAGTACAATGATGGAAACCGAAATGATTGCACCCAAGGTGGCATGACAAGAATGGGTTAGAACATTTAAATGAAATTCAAAGTTCATGTGTGCAACTATTTGATTAATGGATAATATATGTTGATAATCATACATGCACACTTTAGTATGCACCCACATACACGGTATGGCAATATATTGACCCATATTTGTTTTTTATAGTTTTAGGTAGATGACTTGCTTACTGATATGAGTATATGGGGATTAAAGTGAAGACATTAAATTTAATAAAGGTAAAGTTACATGAGAATTAGTTAGATAGTGATACCTTCTTCACTATAGTAATAATTTTACTCTTTTTTAGTATCTTTATGAAACTCCTTTTGGGATAAATTAGCATCTAATGTCTTATCTTTTCATATTACACATTTTACTTGATATTTCTCAAAATAAAGGTTTAATTATTATATTTATGCATCTAGGGTACTAATTCGAACACACACCCACTAATTCGAACACACACCATTTTTTACAAATTTGTGTGGCCGTATGGCTTATTTACCTTGGATGCATGATTTCCTTCAATGTAAATTACTTGCCATTACATGCTTACCTTGGGACTTCTCTAACCAAAGGTTTCATATTTACATACATTGGAATTATATTTCCCCTTTGACAATTTAGTTTGATTAGGTAGGGGTAGAGGTTTCCATACTTAGTGTCTATAGCATCCCATCACATTCCATCCCTTTAGAGTCAGGTCCTAAAGGACATCCAACGTTTCCCTAATTCTTAACATGATATTGGTAAACTCACCTTCTATGGGAGGTCCTAACCTAGGGTGTCATTCTTGACCTTTAGGAGGAGTTTAGGATTTCTATCCACAACCTGACCCCAAAGTCTTAGGGTTTTGCCTCCCCCATAGGTCCTTTTCCCATTTTGGGTTAACCCACACCAGGTCGGGACACCAACCCTAAAAGTGAATTGAGGGTATTATACTTTCACTATGTCATCATTGATTTCATATGGTTCATTTATATTCAAAACTATATATGTGCATCATGTGTGAATTACTCCACATACTTGCATGCCTGGGAAAAACTAGGGTATCCAAACTAGGTACCAAAATTGAGTTGCCCAACCCACTTGGGTTTTCCAGTCTCCTTCTCCCCTACTTAGGGTTTGGTTGTGTAGGGTTATTATTTTACCCGTACTACTCCAATTCCCTAGGATTACGATTTAGGGTTAGGGTTAGGGACCACACCATGTATCTTAAGGTTTTAGATATCCCTTACCCCGTTAGGGTTTTCAAACCATGTTCGGTTACCCTACTCAGGTCCTTTTTGGATGACTGCGTTTTCCTACCCATACCTGGATAGTTCTAGGTTTTACCCTCCAATTAACACATAATCATTTTTCATAACCATATCATCATTTTAACATTATGTGTGCATTAATTGGTGGGGGATGCCTTAATTCTAGTTCTTTTCAAAACCCTAACTTGAGATGAGGAGGGAAGTGCATATTTAGGTTTTTCTAATCAAGGAGATGAGAAAGGATGAAATTAGAGAGAGAAATCTAGAAGAAACATTATTTCAAACACAACACTAGGTGCTTGCCAAGAAGTTATCACATTGGCTAAGGGAGTCCCCAATACCATCTTAATGGTCTGGAGGAAAATATTTCCAGCCCCCAAAATCGTGATCCTTTCTAGACACTATTACCATTAGGTTATGCCCTAATAAATTTCCTTATATATCTAAGTATTATTCAAAATTATAAAATATTAAATATTAATTGCTAAATCTGGGATCCAATACCAAATGTAATGACCCCCACTTTTGAGTGTCCCTCAGGTTAATAGAAGATCTTAAAGTCGAGGGTCATTACCCTAATTTCCATGACCAGATTTAACAAATAATAAAGAATAATAATTAATTTCCATTAATTTGAACAAATAATGTTTACAAGATTGTATAATGAGCTCCTCTAAGGAGTTGCATAAATTTCTCATGACTAACTTACACATATGAAAAGAAACACCATACTATCTAGCTATTCCTCCTTGAACTTATCTTTAATATCTTCAAGATTTGTTAATTATTCATGACTTCAACTAATAGACACATGTTAACCTAAAATGTTGACAAACAAAATGGATCGGTATGTTGCTATACTGTGTATGTGGGGTTTATACAAAAGTGTGCATATATAGTAACAACATATATTCTAAACCATGAAATAGATGCAACTATAAACTTGTAATTTTCTTTAGATATCCTAACCCATACTTGGTCTACTATCTCGGGTGTAATCATTGTCCATCATTGGACTTATGTGCATTACCCCTTGATTGTTATATCCCAGGGTTTAAAATATCATAGTTTACTTTATGTGATACTCATAGTGGCATTATGGTTTGTGTGAAATAAATAGACATCTAATAGGTATCATTCATTCTAACTTTGAGAAACCTCAACAAAAATTGGATTTGATAATCTGGGTATTCATAAGGGTAACCACATATGTTATTGAAGAACCATGTAGAATAATCTTATAATACTTTATGCAATCCAATCATCAAGTATATTAAACAAGCAAGCATACATCCAATCATTCAACATGATCTGTAATTGTATACAACCCTAAAGTGTCACCATCATATTAATAATAGGCTAGTTGAACCTAAACTAGGTCTTATACTAGGTTTTTGGGGTTATGGCACATTTAGGTTTGGAATTAGGGTCACAAACCTTAATTCCATCATATCATGACTTCTAAGGGTTATAAACCCTAATTAAGCATTAGATGATCTCTAATTCACCATTGTAGATTGTTTATCACATTATGTATCCATTGAATCAAATAATAAGGTTCAAGATCTAAAATATCAAGATGTAGCATCATTAAACCCAAATTATCTCATTAATGACTTATAAACATAAATGATCATTATCATTAACATAATCCATTTTACAACATTGATATCTCATCATTAATCAACAATAGTAGTTTACATCCTAATATATCTAGATCTATTAAGTTGAGCACCATATTCATTAAATCATGATTTGATATGCATCAATCACCCTATATACATGCATTATCTATACTATTAGATTTGGGAGCATATAGGCCATGAAACTATTTTATTTAGAATCTACGCATTTTTTATGCAAATGATATATAATATCCATATATTATGATCTATAGGTTAATTTATAAAATTAAAACAAAATTATGTAATATGGACCAATCATGCTATGCCACATAGGAAAATCTTAACCATTTCCTCGTCAGTCACGGGCCGACCTAAGCTAATGGGCTCATGCCCTTTGTCACCTTGCGCCTATGTGGAAGGGCAAAACAAAGGAATTAAAGGACAATACTACCCTTACCTCATAGCATAGCACATGGTGGCAGGCTCGTATTTCCCCACCCCATCATCTTCCTCCTTGGCTAGTTGGATGTACTCCAATGAGCCATGAACATAGTTGACCATGTAGTTTACTTCTCGTCCCCATATTCTGTTGACACAATTGAAGGGTCAACGATCATCGTTGCAGCTTTATGAACTCATCCAATCCATCTCCAAAGATTCACAACAACCAAAGTGGCAGTGACTAGAGAGATGATCATGAAAGGAGGAGGTTAGAGATGGGAGATCAAAGGTATGGTGTGTTTTGGGAAATCAAGAGGTTCTTTGGACTACCCAAGCTTAGGCAAGTCTTGCAATATGCTTATATAGGCGATAGGGGTTGTACTCATCCATGTGGATCAGATCCTTAAAAACCAAGCCGCCCAAAGATTGGGCATTATCTCCCAGGGATGTGATAATGGAGAATTTAGGGATCAGTTGGATTGTCTATAGCTCTCAAAGTTGTTGGGAGTGTTATCTCACAACACCGCATGCCAAGGAGAGAGAGGAGTTGGGGGTAGTCATGTCACTATTGGGATCTCAGCAGAAGGTTGATGATGATCCTCACATCATCTAATTGTAGATTGATGGTCGAGATCACGAGCCACATCCGTGTCACACCCCTTAACTATTTATCTGGACTTTAAGTGTGACAATGTTACATTTAATTGATAACTGAGATCAATATCTACACTTTATTCAAATTGTCATAGATATTCTACAAATCATGTGGGTTACTAGTTTTACCTAAATGCTACCAAATTTAGGGATGTATCTTCAATATCTATGTAGTATGATTTTCCTTCATCTCAACCATACAAGAAAATGTATGGTGATATCTAGGACTCGACCAGTTTGGAATCAAAATACTGAAGATAAATACTTATTTCTTGATATATAATTATTTACCTAAATTAGGCACTTAGATAACAAATAATCAACATAATTATCTCAAACCTTGTACTTATCTTTATTTATTTGTTATCTCATATTAGAGAAAATATTATCTCATACTATGATCACTTGATACTTGAATTCAAGTAAAGACTAGATAATTGCTCTACTAATTATCTAGGGGTCTTATTACCTCTGAATATTCTATAATTTTGCAATTTATCTTCAAATGAGTTTATAAACCATTCCTTAAGATTATTGTCATCATATTATGCACGAAATTTCAAATCTTTTATCCTATCTTACAATGGCCCTATTTGCTATAAAAGGAGCCCAATTGGGCTTAACTTGGATTCTAAGGCCCATAACTCAACCTAGGCCTTCCAATGGGTCCAAAAACCTAATTACCTTTGTAATTACGAATTTAAGGCATTTATCATCATATTATTTCAATTCAAGCCTCACATAGGCATATGAGCTCCATGTCACATTATTTCCCTATCTTTAATCTAAGTCTAGGGCTTAGGTTTATAATTCATTCTAACATTACTTTGATTACCTTGAACTGGATATCATTGCATTATCTTAGAATCCAAAATTTCCCAAATTTGAGGATACTACAAATTTGTTATAAACCATTGTTGAATGCTAAAGGCAAGCGAGTTTTAAAAGATTAATTGTCTCAACTCGTCAATCACCCATAAGTATACATGATCAATTGTAGTCAAGGTCAAATCGCACAGAGCTAGGCTAGTTAGGTTCCGGAACTCTAACTTTCAACAATCTAGGTCGATTATAATTAAAATAGTTGGTTGGGGTCAACTTAATTATGAATTCAAATAAAATAAATGAAAATCACACGTCACTTTAGAAGGATTAAATTCAGATTATGAGGATATTAGATATGGGATTTCACCTCCACATCAAAATTCAACAATAATTACGAATTCCAACAACATTAATTAATCTTCAAAGGCAGGTTGACAACATCGAATACATCTCTCAATGATATGAGATGGTTTTACCCTTATATAGCATCCCATGCATATATCCAGATTCAAACTACAACCTAAAACCTTCAGCCAATCCAAGCCATTCCCATGGTCAAGGATCTGTTGTCAAAAGCATTATTCCTTACCTCCTAACATGTCTTTTTAGAAATAATAAGAGGCATATAACATGTAAACATGATGGTAAACCATGAAAACAAGGAACTAAACACCATAATTCATTTTGAAATAGAATATTAACTGATATTAGCGTAACACATCATAAGATGTGTTTTCTGTCAAACTCTGAGTTCCCTTTGTTACAACGTAAGAAGGAAACAACACACCGTAAGGTGTGTTTGGTGTAGAGTATCCTCATCCTGAGAGTTGCACGGTGTGTGGCACTATCAACACACTATAAAGACATTAATCTACTATATTTCTTGATTGTAGAAGCTGGGACATTTTGGAGAATGCCAAATAAATGGAAAAGTGGGCATTTTTCTTCCTTTTAGAGTGAAATATGAAGTACCTACAATTCAAACCATGAGATGAGTAAGACCATAAGAAACAAACATCTTACGATGAATTTAGATAGAAGTATGGTTAAACTGAGTGAAATATGCGACTAAAGTGGCATGAAGTAATGATGCTATTTGTGCACATCAACCACTAATAAAAAAACCCTAATTTTGGATATACAAAGAATGAAGGAAAATGACACCCCTAATAAAAAAAACTCTGAGGATAAAGGAAAGAAAAATCCAAGTGGGTCTTGTTTAGATGCGAAAAACTAGATACCAGTGGCCCATGCATGCAACACACATGGTACAAGTAGTCATGCATGCATGTAAGATACACAATAGTTTTTTGTATAAACACATGAAGCATATAAAATCGGATGATATATAATAAAATAGTTAAGGGACTCAATTATCTTTTAGGGGATGGTGTTCAGACTTGGTGTGGGTCAACTTGAGAATGGGGAAAAACCTATGGAGGAGGCATTACCCTAAACATGTGGGTTCAACATCTTGCTAGAAAGAGGGAAGGAACCATAATTTAGGACCTCCTCTGGAATGAGGAGTTGAACAACCTTGTATTTGGTTTTAAACTCTTAGGTAACACTGGAGGTCCTAAAAGGGACCTAAATTTGAAGTATTGTAAGTACGTGATATAAGTCATGAAAGAACTTACCCCTACCTAGTCAGAATAAGTTGTCTTTAATGATTGGAAAATAGTTACAACATATGTAAATGTGAAAATCTAGGTTAGAGTAGAATCCCAGGGTAAATATGTAAGTACATGGAAAGGAATATAACAATGCCTCTAAGGTATGTAAGACCTACTGCCATCTAGTTAGAATAAGAAAGGTGTGTATGTCTAAATACCCTAGATGCACAAATTTATATGTATGCAAACTTTATTTAGAGAAATGCCAAGTAAACTGTGTAATAACATTTAACACGTTGAAATAAATTTTATGGCATGCATTTAAAGTTATAAACTCTCTTTGTTCAGGATGAGTCATGAAACATAAAAATATAATGATTTTGAAGTCCCTTGTGCTTAAACAAGGTGTAATTAATGAGAGATAGGAAATAAAGCTACAATATCTTAGTTAACCCTATGAAGGTATAAGTCAACCATAGGGTCAAGTAGTGATGCTTGAAGGTACATAAGATCCAAGGGGTCAGGTGGTGATCATGCTCTCAATACATAAGGCCTGTGGGGTCAGGAGAAAGCTATCCATGTGTACACAAGCCCCATGGGTTCAGGAGAATGACCACTCCATGAGTACAAAAGGTCATAGGGCTCAAGGGATAGGCACTCCACATGTACATAAGGCCCTTGGGATCAAATGAGGAGATCACTCCAAGGGTACATACACCCCCAGTGACCCTAAGAGAATGACTAAGGCCACTAATACACAAAATGTAGATGAAATGAATACAAGAAATTACATAATAATGGAATATTAAGGGAGTTTGTGCATAAACTCAAGACCTCTGAGAAAAGTACTTTTCCCTTTAATTGAATGAAATTCAAGAAAACTCATGAAGTTAAAATATATTCATGTTTTGGAGTCATTTTTAGGATAGTTCAATCTAAAATTTTGAATTATAAAATAATATGTGGACACACCATCTTTATACACGAAAATAAGCTGAACTTTATTGTTTGGACTACAAAAAAAACCTTTTACATGAATTCATATACACCAAATTCACTTAATATGATCTTAAAAATTTAACTTCAATAGGTATACTGATTCCAGTAAGAAATTTTACCATTATTCATATTGTCTTTATTTTTAAATAATTTTACATTTTTATCAAATTGACTACATTTACCAAATTCTTGATGAGCAATAGATACATGGTGATTCATTCCATTTGATTTTCAAAAATGAGGACTCAGAATCATAATCAAGCAAATTAGGCTTGTCAAAAATAATTCTATATCAATCAAGACAAATCATGTTGGAAACAAAATAAAACATCATAGAAAATAGGAAATGGTGAAATATGTGACCAAAGACAAAAGTAAAATAAAACTACACTTATATCCAACTACCTCCATAAGGTTTATAGGTTCAAACTTGGGAGATGCAACTAGGCATGGCAACTACTGGTACTGATATGAGGCAAACTCAACCTCCATCTTTGTACATAGAGGTGTGATGTAAAGACTGGTAGTATTCATAAGTCCCACATGTAGGGGAATAAAAAAGAGGTAGTGCACACAAAATATCATAGTGTCCTAGTCAATGTGCTACTAGTCCATGTGGGTGATCATGGTAGATATGTTAGAGTGATGGTGGTGCAGTTGAGCGATTTGAGCATTCTGACAGTCAAAGTTCTATTGTAGATAGTCATACATGTGATCCATGTTAGGAGTGGCCCATATGTACTATGTTTGAGTGATAGTGAATGGCAGTGATGGAAAAGTATAGGAGACAATGAGTTGTGGGTAGATGCACTCTCACATCGAAGGAGTAGTTTTAGTTTTTTTGCTTCTTTAATATAGTAATTTCCTTTTCCAAAAGCTTGAAGAAATTCTCCCCATGCCCATGGAAATACTAAAAATACATCTAAAGTCCATCTTGATATTTCACAAGTAGCCTAGAAGAAATCATACATTTGTGGTCAACTTTAGTCAATCGAGGGATAGTCCCATGGTTGTCAACATAAATCTTCAACTACATAGCAAGATGAGAACTAAAAAGTTAAATTGTGATGTCTCCCTTTATGGCATCTTGCACCTTAATAATCTCATGGATTAAGAAGTAACCCACACTTTCCTTGTAATCATTCAACATAACCCATAATAGATATAGTTTAGTCAGACCTACAATTCCTTGAGTTTCTTTGAAAATAAGCATGTATCAGTGAGGCGATGAACATACCTTAAGATGGGGTTGTGAAGGTCAGAGGCTTGAGTAGATGTGACATTGTACTTGTACTGATCTATGATTTGGGACAAAAAAATATCCCTCTTGGACTATTCTGGAATGTGGATTCCCCCATACTTGAATTCCATATGCTCACATAATTTCTTGAAAGTGAGCTTGTATTCATTGTCCAATATGTGGAAAACAATGAATATGGATGGTTCTTCCAACTTGCTAGGATCATTTTTTTAAAGTGATGAGGAATTCATACATCAACCTATTATACATGTGAACATTGGTAGTTAAACACTCTGAGTCAAATTTTCTTGATCATTCCATTGTCTCTTCATAATTTCCCATCATATCCATAGTGATAATATAGGAAAACAAGTATTCATAATTATGTGGGTTATCAAGTGACCATGAATATCTATCACCTTATTGGATTTGGGCAGAACAAGGTGGAGGAGGTGTATGATAGTGCTTTTGTGTCTACTATCAACTTGATGTAAGGGAGTCACAGTTTGTTTCCTTAGAGACATCATTACACATTTTGGAGAAGAATAAAAAAAGGATATAGAAAAATTCACACAATGTAGGTTAGATTTATGGTGTGTTGCAATTGGTCTAACATGGACAAGCACCTTAAAATTGCAGAATGTAGAGGAAGGTGGTGTGTGGCATATAAGTGGTTAGTGATTGCAATTGTGGCTTTGTAGCTATTCTGTGTGGTGAGTTGTGAAAGCAATAATGGTCGACAATGTTGCACTAGGTTTCCTTACAAATCTATAGAGACTCCTAAGGCTTCTTCTTAGAGAATGACATCAAGCAGAGGTCAATAGAGGATGAATTGAGGTAATGAGAGACAATGACAATGAACAAGGAACAATATTCTGGCCTTGGGAGGACCATGATGGAGCTTGGAAACTATGAACAAGTTGACGATGATTAAGGAGTAACATATGACAATGAACTTTGAGAAGAGTGGGAGTTGATAGATGATTGAGCAGTAGAGATTCACCCTACTTCTCAATTAAGTTCATGGCATGTTCAAAATTTTAATGTTATGTAAAATATGGATAGGAGATAGGGCCCACTTGATAAGTTCATTAATCAATCCAATGTAAATGTGGTGAACATTCCATGCCGATGATACATTACCGCTCTGTGACATTCTTGAAACACACTGTGCAATAGGCTTTTATGTTATGTGCGACACACCAAAACATGTATCTACATTTACATGTCAATATGTTGATTCTAGAAAATTGGAAATATGAAACGTTGGTAGTTATATACTAATAGTACTAAGATAGCATACAGTTGGTGAGACTATAGACTTTAATATATAAAAGGTAAACATAGTGTAATTGTAACCAATTCATATGTCCACGACATGTTGATATGCATGCATTCACAAGTGGTTGAGCACGTGATTGAGTTTTTCTAGTAGACAATTGTAAGAAAAATTAGTATTCATATAAACTAAAAACCCAAGATACACAAAGACGTATACTTGATTGTATTTATAATGTCTAATTATCAAAATGTTGAGTAATTGCTTGATACACTGACTAATTGTTTGTATATACTCTTCTTCACTGATTATCAGGTCACGTTGTGTAGCTGATCTATGCAGCATGTTTTGTTCTTTTTCAACTCAAGTGTGATCATATATTTGTGAATGTGACATATATTTTTCTATGTAAGATCTTATGACTCTACAAAACCTAGGTACTTACAATCAAACCCATGGTGAAAATGAAAACCAAACAAAAAGGTATAACTTGGATATAATCAAATGGAAAATGTCAATAAAATCTCATGGTAAACACAAAATTAAGATGCATCAAAGTTTGAACACCATATCAAACCAAACACCTCCAGAAGCAAGGACACTAATCTTTACTCATATAAGTGATACTAAGGTTGCAACAAAGGTAAAAAAGAAGTCAAGTAAACTTAAGAGAATTCTAAAACTATAGATTAGGCAAGCACCCCAAGAAAGGTCACTATGTTCATTATGGGAATAAAAATGGGGATGCCACCCATAATCATGTTTTCTACTCAGGACCTCCTTTGTGGAACAACTTGTAAATGGGAGGGCCATACAATTTCCCATCACTGACATCTATGACATTTCCAATGATAATCAAACTAGTAGTTGTGCTAGTTCTCTCAGAAGATCAAGAGAAGACAATCAAGAAACATATGTAACCAACCCATAATTTTGAAAATTCTCTATAGACTCAAAAAGTTGGAGGGGAAGAAAGATAAGGCAAAGAAATTTGCCGAATTTTCTCATTTTACTAATGAAAAGATGTCAAGAAACTTTGATATGTTAAAGTTCCTGAAATACTTAGGAAAAACAATATACTCACACATGTCAAAGATTACTACTCATATATGGTGTAGGTAAATGATATTATAAATGTCTTGATTTCTTAAGGGATTCCAATCACCTCAAGATATCCCATAGTAGAAATCCATGTGCACAGTTGGGATGAAATATCAAAAGTTAAATAGAAGAATGATTAGAGAAGAATTTATTATGAGAAATATTTAATTCCATTTAAGCACTCAAGCATAGATGTACAAAAAAACAATTAGATTTATAAATAAAAATATAGTTGTGAAAACTATACTTGAAGAACAGCTAGATTAGGGGGCTATCTACAATTTAATTAAGGATGTCAATGTTGTGACATGACAGATAAGTAATTTTTAAAAAAACTAATGATTAAGAAAGTTGAAGAGTAGTGATAAAAGAGAAGAGATAGATAAACATAGATTATATGAAGTGGTCATGGTGTCTTCTCGCTATCTCTACAACCTCCAAGTGTACTCGAGTAGACATGGTAGAAGAAGGATCTTCTAGACACTAGATAGAAGAGTCTAAACAAGAAGAGCTAGTCACACTCTAGCTTTAGGATAGTTAAAAAGGCTATTTTTATGGCGGATATTTATGGGGGTTTTATAGTTGTTGGTTAGGGTTTAGGGTTCAACATCTAGAAAGAAATTTTGTGAATGGATTACCATCAATGTAGGAAAAGGAAACAAAATTAAGATTCATGTCTTGTGGAACCCTATAGATTTCTCTATTCCATGACGATATACACTGGAGGAACCACTTTGGAAGAACTATGGATTTTGTCGGGGTGTTCTTGGGCAGAAAATTAAGACATTCCATATCAATGTTTCTTACTTTCTGGAAGTTTATAATTGTATCTTGGATAGGAGTTTCAGATTTTTCATTGTAGTGTGTCATTATTGAATAAACTTCAATTAATAGGATGGAACAGGGAGACTTAATAACTTCATGTACAATTATTTCCTTTTCTTTTTCTTTGTCAAAAAGAGATGTATATATATTGAATATCTTCTCCATTAAAATAATGTCACTAGTTTTCTTAAGAAATATAAAAAGGAGGCAATTAAATTTTGAATTGGGATTGGAATTTAATATTTTATTCATGGATAATGAAAATGGGTTATTTATTTAAGAGGCTTGTAATTCTAGTATTTTTAGTCCATTGAACCCTCGATAAGAGAAAAATGGATGAAATGGGTGGATTAAATAGGTGGGAAATGTGTTATAATGTGGACAGATTCCATTCTTATGTAGAGAGAAGAATTGATCTTGAATGTCTAAAAATCAGGTGTCAACAATGGGATGAATACACCTCCGATAGTGGAATTTGTTTTCTTTAAATTTTTCCATCTCGATTCTTGATTGTTGTTGAAGATTGTGTAGGAGGTCAGAACATGATGTTGATATTTAGATATACTCCTCTCTTGGTTGAATTTTCAATTCAAACTAAATCCAGAATCAATTTAGATAATGTATGAAACCACTATAGGGAAAGAAGGGTGGTGAAAGTGGGTGTGGTTTCTCTTATCACCACATAAATGCTTCCTTAAATGTTGGTTTGAATTCAAGTGGTATTGTCAATTCTTTCCCTCTCTCCATAGATTTATAGAATCTCTTTTTCATCTTTTGTTTTAAATCTTTAAATTCCTCTAGTCAACACCTACTCGTGGCTCCAGTAATATTGATTGATTCATTTCTCAATCAAATGAAAAGTAGAGTCTTCAAGATGATTATAGGAGGTCACAATCATCTTTATTCCCCAAAGACTCACACATCCTATTCACTTTCCTTTGTTTTTATTGTTTTGTCATCTTAAACAAATCAAATCAAATGATATATCATGAACTTCAGATTTCAAAGACAATACTAATTTTTGGGCAACACAGGGGTGCCTAGTGTCTTCCTTGGTCATAACAGGATTGTTGATACTAGAATCTTAGTCATGTTTACCATGTTTTATACTCTCAAATGGAGTAACTTTTTGTCCTTTTTGCATTTTCTCTTTATCAAAATTCCTATCTACTATTTTCCTTATTTTCCTCATAATCTGAGGAGGTGACTAAAAAATTCCTGATCACTTATTTGTGTTTACATCGATCTTTGAGATTAGCTTTGTATAGATTTTTTTTCTCACAAGTAATATTGTTAGGTGGATATGTTAGGGATTTATACAAAATATGAGTAGCTTATTTTAATATCTCAAGTTCCCACTTTTGAAGAGGTTTTCTATTAGTGTTTCTTGTATATTTCCCTATTCATTCACCCTTTTTGGGGTTCATTTTAAAGTGTTTCCTATATGTTTATCTTCTGATCCCCTTTTAGGGTTTCCCATTTGTTTCTTAGTCTTGTTCCTAATTTATTTTCTAAAAAAATGGAGAAATATTGATAAGTTTTCCTTTATGAGAAAGATTCTTCTCTCTTTATGCATTTATGATTTCTGGCTTACATGATTGATTGATTTTGGGAAAGCAAGGATACACTTCCACTCCTTTTAGGAGTTTCATATTTTCTCTTTACTTGGTTTATATTTCTACCATGGGAATGAAATTGAATGTATGAAAGTTTGCACACTTTCACTCTTCAGTCCTACTAACCCACACATCTATGCAATGAGTACCAATACTCACATTGGAGATTGAGATGAGTCATGAGGGTGTTAGTAAATACCCCACAACAACATAATTTCAGACATCTAAAGGCCTGAGGACCCCCTCTCCTAGAACTAACAACTGAATATGATCACCCTAGTCTTGAGGTGAATTGGGAGAAGTATCCAAATCCACAAAAACTAGGTTAACCCCGTACAAGTGTGCTCATGCCATAGATAATTTGAGGCTCGACCCCTCCCCATAGAATTCATGCTTGAGTGATGTCATAAAACATATATGAACTCAAGGGCTAAAAGGGAGAATCTTTATTGTTTGCAATCATTTCTTGCTTTACATTCCAACATTGGTGTTTGTTTTATGCATTGATATTGTTCTTTACAAACCATCTTACTATTTTATTCCTTCTTTTGCTAACATATTCATGTTCACAAAACTATCAGTGAAACCACTATCAAAAATCTCCCACAATTTAAACAATCTTACAAAAATTCCCAAACTCATCACACAGAGATGTTGCCCATTTTCAAGAAAAACTCTCCAAGAAGCCTTGGCCTTCTAAAATCATATGTCAAACCTTTAGCCTCACACAAAATGTTGTCTAGTTTTACACCCACAAGCTATATTCTTTCAAGTATAATCCACATTCATCTTCAAGACATAAAATCACATACTTCATCCCTGAGACACACATACATGCATGACTGATCCTACAACTTTTGCTTATAAAGACCATCCATTGGAAAGACTCTTTGTCTTAGATTGACCCCTTCATATGTTGGCTTCCCGATTATGTTGAAAGACACTCATCAAACTTGGACATTACTTCCAAATAAAGTATTATTGACAATCTATGCTCTGTTAATGATCCTCTATTCTATTCAAAGGATCTTTTAACATGACTAAGATTTCACCTTGTATAATGATGGTTTGACCATCTTACCATCTCTAAAAATAGTGACAATGACCTAAAATTGGACCTCCCCGCCATCACTTCCATATCTAATAGTCATGGATCATGACCTAAAACTAGACCACCACTCCATATGTCCTTGTCTAGGGTATGAATCAGTGAGAGAACTAGACACAAATTGAGTAAGGTCTACAAAGATGCCCCATTGACACCGGAAAGCACTCTAGAAAGGATGTACTCCCCAACTAAAAGCCATCAACATCCTATGGGATAAAATGTTAACCAGACATAGTCCATAGTCTTATAATAGACAACTTGAAACTTTATATTCTCACCTCAACCATACCCTATCCATGAGTGGTTGACCAACCAACCCTCCCTAGAAGGGAAATGGATCATCCATGTTATCCACTCCCATTATGGTGCGGGAACCATACCATAATTAGGTAGGGATTGTGAATGAACAAGCATATCCTTTTACATGGGGCATAGGATAGATCAAAGGATTCCTAGAGAAAATTCCCTTGCCAAAAATATCCAATTAAAGGATTGTGAATGAACAAGCATATCCTTTTACACAATCTCCTAAAAGAGGGAGTAAGTTAATTTTCATAAAATAACCGTGCACCAAGGGCCTAGCCCAAAAGGCATCATATTCTTGTAGACTAAATTGAAATTCACACTTGAAATGTGTCTATCTAACTTGTAGGTCATATGAGTTCCTCTTGAACTCCACAATAAGATAAGTCCTAGATATGCTCAACTGAGATGGTTGGATGAAGCTCCACCGACAAGACACCCAATGAGACCCCCACTTTTGAAGACAAGGATATGCCCATTGGAGAGGGTACTTCAAAAGGTAACTCTCAGGTACTAAAGATTCCTATAGTTGGACATATTTCTCCACCTGAGATACATTGATGCATCCATTAAACTTCAAATATCAACCAAGTTTGTATCATATTAGATCATCATTCATTGAAGGACTATTAGAATTGTCACAAAATGAATTTCTATATAGTTGATGAACCCATATATGCATTATCCAACTCTTTCCACTCTAGGGTTGTATTAGTATACACCACATGCAACCTCATATAATGACTCAGTTTAGACACCATTTGAGCTGAAGAACCCAATAATCACCCTTGTTGGGAAAAGTTATGAAGAAACCAAGACTGAGAAAGTCAAAAGTTATAAAGTTGAATCTAAGACCAGGGATGGTACCTCCAATAACATTAGCCATGTCCATCATGGAAATACTAGTGGAGTCAACACCCAAAACCATGTGGGGGTCGTATGGTTTCCTACCAATGGTAAATATGGTGATTCCAACGATGATCAATCTACCAGTTATGCTAGTGATAATAGAAAATATTATGGACAATAACTCTACAATTGACCCCATTGTTCTAGAGATCCTCCACAAACTCAAATTGTTAGAGGAGATGAAATATGGAGACAAGACTTTTGGAAATAATGTTGAAAAGATGCCAAACAACTTCAACATTCCAAAATTGCACAGTTAAGGAAAAGACAACCCACTCACTCATGTCAAATCCTAATGCTTTATTATAATAGAGGTACAATATGGAAACACGATTCCAATTAGAAGTTTTTCTCAAACCCAATTAGGGCCCACTTTGGCATTATACAATAAACTAGACTTGGCTTCCCATGCTACCTAAACACAGACGACTGAAAATTTTATCGGCTAAATACTTGGAGTCTCAACTATGTCCCAACCAAGGAAGATTTGGAGGCACTATAAAAAGATAGGTGAAATCTTCTCAAAGTTTGTAAGGATATGGAGAGATTCAACACATCTAGAATTGAAAGCAACAAACAAAGGATCACATGATATGATCGTAAAGGCAATCGTTCCCACACCTAATGAACTCCACTCTTTGAATGACTTCAATACATTTTCCAAATTAACTCAATTAGAGTTTAAGTTGATAAATCCGTCAAAAGAGGCATATATCTAAACACTTGCTTCACCTTCTAATATCCATCACAATATTCAATGAATGATCATAAGTTTATATGGATGAAGACCATAAATGATTTTTTTAATTTTACTATAGGTATTATTAATTCCATCAAATGATAAGAATGATAAACTATTCGTTTCATCTACCAAAATGTCTCTAGCCCATGATCAACAATCTCAAGTCATCAATGTTTCTGTGATGCCATCATTGTAACCATAGATGAAACAAACCCCTATGAAATGACTCAATGCACAATACTTCCAGTCTTCATCATACATGAAATCACATTATCAACATCGAACCAACCAATTCTATGGGTATGAACCCCTATAATTCCATCTGCCAATGAAACATTGTTATGCAACCAATCTATCACCACAAGGAGATGTACAATTAACAGTTGCAGCTACATAAGAACCTATAAAGCTTAAGAGGAAGTTCACCCTCATATGAGACATAAGGGATCCTAAAAAACCCTTTCCAAAAGAATACAACCGGAACACCCATTGTTACCATCTTCATAGCAAGGGGTACAATACAAACACATGTTTTGCTATTAGATAGGATCTATAAGATTTGATCAAGTTAGGAAAAGTCGATACAAATTCTCCTAAAAACACACAATCATCATAAAATATTATGGAATCTATAACTATAGTCGAGGATCACACTACATGTTACATTTTTCCTCTAAAAAATACCTTTGATAATTGGTGCCAAAGTGTTGATGTTATCATTACTATCCAAGAATAAAGGACAATGATCCATAGAGCCATCCAAAGACTAGCCATCATACTAGGGGCACAATCACGTCCAAATATTTGACCAATAAAGGTACCTAAGAAATATGTAATACTATCTATTACTACACCATTCTTCATTCCACCACTAGTCAAGCCCAAAAAATTTCACTGGTTGGGATACTATAGAATCAAGAAAAAAGCAAAGGATTAGAGATATTTGTCTTTAAACCAACATTGATTGTGGCCCAATCCACTTCTATTGAGGATCCTTAACCCCTAAACAAAGGGAAATGAAGAATACGATCTAAAAGGGGTTCTTACCAATTCCATAAAAGCACTAATAGAAGAAATTACTAGGGGTATTATCATTCTCACAACTAACCTTAAGCAAACAATCGCTACTCTTGATATTCAAATAGAGATAAGTTTTAAGGGAGTAGAGGTTAATAAACTCTTAACTGATCCAAAAGAGGAGGTGTAACTCATAGATATATTCTACAAAACATCATGAATCCATGGTGAAGACCATAAAAGAAGCTCATGTCTCCAAAGATGGTAATCCATAAGCACTCACCACCACCATAGGGATCACATAACCCCAAATATAATTTTATTATGTAAATAGGAAATACCAGAATAAGAGGACCACAATAGGTTGTTGCTTATCACATGCATACACAAAGGCCTAAAGATCCCTCATTCTTCATTAACAACAAGGAATGTATAAACATCTACGCACTCAAGATACTTAACAGTTTGGGGAGAGAACCCACTAGTATCTAGATGAACAGAAAGAAATCCACCTGCTTTGATGGTGCAATCAAGTATGCTTTGGGGAAGATTACACTTGAGCTCCATATTAGTACACAAACAATCTCAACATTAATCATAGTCAGGAGCAAAGAAAAATTTTGAATATCCCCTTGGCGAGACCATATATTCATCTTAAGAAAGTGGTCCCATAATCACTACATCGAATTCTTAGATACAAGTGGATAACACCTCTGTTATTGTAACAACTCCTCCTCTCATTATTCCAATTAAAAGTGGGCAAAAGAGGCCAGGGTCAATATCTAATATTTCAAGACCTAGCTTATGATAAACAACTTATAACAATTCATGATTTTAAACAAAGGTATTGTTAGTAAAATGGGGAGGTTAGGATCTCCACTACATAGTTACATTATTCTCAAATATGGGAAAATATACTAAATATTCTAAAATGGAAATGAATGGAAATCTACTATTTAGTCCTTCGAATATCATTGATATTATGCATTGTAAATTATTCTCTTATAGTTCATTTATTCATTCTTCAAGTATGCAACTTAACTAAAATGCTAACAAACAAAATGAGGGCCAACTTAGAACCATGTTTTGTACGTGGGTGTATCTGAAAAGTATGAATGTAACATCAACAACATATATGATAGTTCAAGAAGTAGTTAAAAGCAATGAACTTCTCAAAGTTTTTTTGGGCTTTTCCATCCCATAACTATTCTCTACAATTTGGTGCACCAATCCTTATTCTGTAATAGCCTTTATGAAGTTTGTCCAATAATAGATTCCATGGTGCTTGTCTACGAATGGACTCTCAAATTGGTTTATGTCACCATACTAGTGATCTTCCCTTAGAATTTATAGAGTGGTTACTTTCTAAAAATCCCTTATGATATTCATTAATTGATTTAAATTATTATTTAGATTGTATATGTGATACACATACATCTCTATGAATTGCAAGAATTGAATCAACCAAGGGAATTGGCATGAATAATACAATTGGAGTAAGTTCTAAAAATATTACAAATAAAGCATGGATATGAGTGATTGATGATAATTAACCCACCTAATTTATTCATAGGAAAGATGATATCCAAACATACTACGACTTATGTCCATGCAAAATTTAATGTGAAAATCAATATTCAATACTAAGGTGTAATTAACTTTCTAAAAAGTCCTTAGCCTAGATTTTGAGGATAAGTAAGTTTCTTAGATTTTTAGGGTTGGTTTGAACTATTGTTTGGATTGATAATCATGGTATTCATTCATGAATCTAAAATATCATAAAGAACCCTAAATTTCTTCATTTACCTCACTATACTAGTTGTTCTCATTTACATTAGGGGAAAAATATCATCATCAAGGATACTGGTATTTGTTCATATGGTTAGTCTTAAATGGACCAATATTTTATTTAATTATTATATCCAAAGTTTGGGGCATATTAATCTCATTAAGTAATCAAAACTAGGATGTTTCATCATACTTCAAAGTATCCCTAGTCCCGTCATAGGAAAACTAGCTTAGATATAAATTAGGGTTTCAAAAGATGATACAAGACATTACAATTATGAAAAGTATTGTATCCAGGGTCATGGAGTCATAATCATCAAGATCAAGTCATCAATCAAACTCAAATCATCATAATATGGATATTAGAGTAAGTCAGGGTACTAGGTTTAAAATTTGGCCCTAAAATAACTTTTATTTGATTTGTCATATTTTTATGATCAATATAGATTACCAATATGTATATTTGAATAAGTATTTCATTTAATATGATTTTATTAAGATATATGGTATACATCTATTATTGGGAAAAGAGAGTAAACTATTTACTTAACTAAAAATAGTGGTGACCTTGGATCCTTGATTCCATGATGGTCCAAGGAGATTGAAGGGTTCACGAGGCCTGCCTACACTCAATGGGTCCATGGGATTGTGATTATGATATGGTGGTCTTGATTGGATTGGTTTACCATGACCACTATCCAAAGGTTGCTTCTCCTTTACTTCCTTCAGCCTTCAGCTTGTGTTCCACCAAAGGAAGTTGTGGAGATAGGCATCAACAAAGAGGGGAAACAGAAAATGAGACTTCAAAGAGGACAAAGAAGTAATTGTCTAAGATCACCCTTGTCATACAACCTCAACAAGTGAGTCAAGGTGGGGCTATGGTGTCTCTGGCACTGATGCCCACACTAAGTGTTGCAGTAATGCCATATAGCAAAGAGTAGAAGGTCGATGGAGAACAATTGTTTTAAGTTTGATTGATGTAGAGAAAGGTGCAAAAAACATAGGGTAATGACAGTGGAACTTCGAGTGGTTGGTATAATATTATGAGAAGGAGTTATTTTAGGCTTCAAGTCTGCAACCTTTTCATAGTAAGAAGAGCTGGGAAATGGAGTTTGAAACTATCTCCACCAATGGTCAAACACAATCAAATTTGTGGGGTAACAATTCAGAATCAAGTGAGGGAATGATTGTTGGAATTTTCATTAGGCGAGAAGGTGATTGGATAGAGAAATTGAGAGACTTAGGTAGAAGATTTATGGTAATTATTTCCTTTCCTCTATAGAGGTAGAAGAGTACCTCTATATCCTTGATGCATGGTCTAGTGACTTGGGGTTGCATGATAGGCCAAGGGGTATGAGTCCTAAGTTCTTGAGACATTAAATGTGATTACCTAAATTGAATACTTACCGGATCTATAGTCTAGGTTTAAATATCAACTATAAAACTTTTGAAAATTCCCTAGACCACTAGGTAAGTTCTATTGACTTGATTCTAGGATAATATTCATATTATATTTATCTTGTTATAACAATATAATGACAACAAAGTTAGTGATTTGAATATCCTTTCCTTGTCCTTCAGGCCACTCTACTGTTAAACTTAGTTAAGAGTTTCCAAAATCATGTATGACTTCATAATATGTTCAAATATTATTTATAACTCCTCAAGTTTATTTTTCTATACATGTCACAACCTCTAATATTTACATTATTGAACTTGAAATTTTTTTCCATATGACTAAAGAGTAGACAAAACAACCATATTATATATTATAATAATATATTTAATAATATTTTTCAATTACCTTCTAGAAAAATGAGAGAAATTTTAGGTGATCATATTCTTCCCCCCATTAGATTCCCCCATTGAATTCTCGGTCAACTAGTAAAAAGGTGTGGATGAGCTTTCCATATCAACTTACAACTCCCATATGACTTCATCTTGTCCATGATGTTTCTAGTAACCTTAATCATTCATATTTTTTTGTTTCAAAGTCCCTTAAACTTTGAATCCAAAATCCTCATAGATTCCCTAGTTAGGTCAAGCTACGTTGGGGATCTAAATGTTTGAAATTCAACACACGCGTTGCGTCTTTCACATAGAACTTCAAGCTGGACATGCAAAATCAATCTTGCATCAAGCTATATGGGGGATGATAGGCAAGGTGACCATGAATCTTATCATTCTTTTCTAAGATCTCAAATAGACCCTCATTCTTGCTGCTTATTTTCTCATGATTGATGGAAATGACATGGATGGATCTAATTCTTAAGAGTATATGATATCTCGTGGAAAAGGGTAAGTCATCAAAATAGAATTTTATTGTTCTTGGTTCATCTAAATTCAAAATAAAACATACCTGAGGTGGATGAAAATAATTAGCATGCCGATAAAGTATGGAATTTGGTGGATACACCTAATGGGGTAAACACATATGGTACAAATGGGTCTTCAAGAAGAATACTGCCATTTATGGTGATGAACAAACATATAGGGGATAATTGTCTATAAAAGGCTTTATAAAAGTTTAAGGTGTTGATTGTGATGAATTCTTTTCACTAGTCGCCATAGTTAAATACATCAAGATCATCCTTGCCATTTACACTTATCATGAATATGCATGGAATTTGTCAAATGGATTCTAAAACTACTTTCCTTAATGGGAATGTTCTTGAGGGTGTGTACATGACACAATATGATGGTTTTATTGGTCCAAATCAAGTCTATAAAGAATATAAAATACAATGTTTAATATATGGATTGAAGTAAGCATATCAAAGTTGAAATCTTCATTTTTATGAGATAGTCAAAGAGTTTGAATTGATAAAATATTAAGAGGAATCTGTATTTACAAGAAGGTTAGTGAAGCATATTATATTTCTCATATGATATGTCAATGACATATTATTGATGGTAAATGAAACACTACTCTACAATTAAGACTTGGTCAGGCGATCCTTCATCACAAAGGACTTAGGTGATGCACCCTATGTTCTAGTAATAAAGATTTATAGAGATAGATCAAGAAGGCTTATTGTCCTAAGCCAAAATACATACATGGAAAAAGTGCTAAAAAGGTTCAACTTGTAGGATTTTGAGAGAGGAAACTTACCCATGACTTATGGAATAAGTCTATATAGATCACAATGTTCAAACTCTTTGTAAGATTGATAACACATGAGTAAGATTCCATATGCATATGTAACTGGATCTACCATGTATGACATGTAATCTACATGCCTACATGTCTCATATGCATTGAGCATGATGAGTAGGTACTAGTCAGATCCTGATGAAGGTCATTAGATTGTTGAGAAGAATATCCTGAAGTACTTAAGAACAAGAAATGATAAATTCTCAACATAGGAGAAGAAGAGGTATTGTAAAGGATTACACTAATGTAATATTTCAAACTGACAAGGATGATTACCGATCGCAACCAATTTTCATGTTTCGTCTGAATAAGAAAATTGTAAGATGGAGGAGTTATAAGCTAGAGAAAGTGGTTATTCTACAACATTGGTTGAGCATATTTCCACATCTAATGCAATAAAGGAAGTAGTATGATTCAAGAAGTTCATTAGTGAACTTAAGGTGGTTCCAACCATTGATATAGTAAAGCTTTACTTTGATAACAATGAAGCCATTACACAAGCTAAGAGACCCATATCAGAACAACATTCAAGGCACATTGACACATATATATTAAAGATCATACAATGAGGAGATGTAAATCTTTGTAGATCACCAACTATAGCAATGTTTTTATCCCTTGATAAAATAACTTTCGAAGTAGAAGAATTGCAGTCATGTTAAATCACTTGAATCTAGATTTGTGAGTGATATGCTCTAGTCCAAGTGGGAGAACACATGTTTTATGTCATGAGACACATCATGCAATGATTTGAATAGGGATATATTGTATATCATTTGAATACAAATGAAGGGTAATTCCACTTGTTATGTTAGTTTTAGTATCGTGATAATGAATAACTGTAATAATATCATAATGTTTTTTTGACTTGACGATATATTATTTGGTTTGATGACCTAAACATGAGATCATATATCCAGTCAAGACTATCCATTCTTTTTTGTCACTAGACAATAATAATTGTGGATATTATAGGATGACAATTATACATAAGACTAGTGTGTATACTGAATGATGACTACATCTCTTTAGTCATGACATTGGACATCAATTCAGATACAAGGGTACTTGTTTTAGAACAAGTTGTATTAGACAAAGCCACTTTAAGAATGACACATGGAAGCCATGCTATGGCAGTCAGAGTCATATCTCAACGTGATAGTGGTGAATGTGATCCTTATGCCTGAAGTCACTACAATAATCACATGTTGTTATGTGTACTTTAACACCAACATGACTATGAATAAGAGTTGCCATACATATAGTGATTGGATGCACTGTGACATGTGGATTATTATGAGTGATGGAGTTTTCCTCCATTAGAGTGATATCCTACCCACTTTATAAGTGAGACTATAAAATGCATGAACATGCTCATGTGAGTCTATATATGATATTGAGCTCACACAATCTCAATCATCTACTAAAACATAGATTGAATGTTAATACAATGACAACTCCATTCCTTGGTTTCAATCTGGATATCTGTGAAAATGGTATTATATGTCATGGTAACATCTACCACTTTAGATGTTGAAGTTGTTCTTCAACTTATTCCTATAATTAGGCAGCAATGATGTGTTTCTAGATACCAATATTTTTTGTGATGTTTTAAATATCATTGCCAACTTAATAAGAAACCTATTGGTTCAGACACATAAGGATGATCAAATGAATTGAAGTTTGTAATCACACATATGATTATAATGGTTCTAATAATGTACAAACTAATTTCTTCTTAATCAAGCATCTGGGAAATCTAGCCATTTGACTGGATGGTT
Organism: Alisma plantago-aquatica; assembly: GCA_963693085.1. NCBI lineage: Eukaryota > Viridiplantae > Streptophyta > Magnoliopsida > Alismatales > Alismataceae > Alisma > Alisma plantago-aquatica. The sequence continues at coordinate 421,884,569 of OY856414.1, read as the reverse complement.
TGAATCAATTGGTCAATTGAGTGTCAATTGGCCGACATATCATCAATTGGGCAAGTGGTCAATCATCCAAATGAATTGTCCAGTTAGGTGACTGGGTAAAATTAGGGTTGAATAAGAATTGCAAAGACACAACTAGTTTCCAATCAAATGGATCAATTCAAATCAAAACAAGATTTCATGACTAAATGAATTATGCAACTGGATAGTTTAGTCAGTTGGTTGGGCTAGCAAATTATCCGATTCATTAATGTATGAGGGACAGGGAAGACTATTTGAGTTTTCTATTTTTATTTTGATTATGAGTTACAATTAGAAAATGGATTGGATTACATGACGAGGGTTAGAGACACGTTGAGAATAAATGGACACAAGTTTCCTAAGATATATCTCTCTTATAGAGAGATAGAGAGAAAACCAACCTAAGGATGAGAGCTCAGGATATGAGGAGTAGGAATTTATCAATGCTTGCACATCTAGTGACTCCAGTTTTGCTTCACCTTGGAAGACAAGGTGGTGCATCAAGAGTTTCTCCATCTGTGTGGACAATGTAGAGGCTAAGTCATTTGGAGGACAAGTTCCACAAGACAACAAGGTGGTCTTGTGAAGGCAACAATTGAGCAACAAGACAAAGATGATTTTGGATCCAAATATGGAAGTTGGAGATCTTCACCGTCATAAGACGTGTCTCATTGTTGTGCATCACTGTATATTTGATATCCTTTATATGTATTCAATGTGGTGGTGTTTATGAGTATAATGAATCTGTTGGTGAAGAATTTTGTTGGGAAAACTTTTGTGTTTCTATTGCACCCTTTCCATAAAAACCCTATAATAAATATTTTGAGGGTTTATATGTGATAAACATTGAGATGGTAGGTCATCATGTTGGATTATCATGATAACTACATTTTGTAACAACAATATTTTATTAATGTCTATTTTTTGAATATATTATTACCCACAATATAATTGTATTGAATTTTAGAATTTATTAGACACATATATAAATTATAATATGACTACGTGAGACCGATTTAAATAATTTGAAATAACTAAGTTTTGTACCCAACAATCATGTAATTATTAACAAACTTCTCACCAACATTTATCCACCATATTTTCTAGTTCCCTAAACATAGTAAGTATAACAATTACATATGCCAAAAATTACAAGCTTCTTGGGTACCAATACTAATGCATCACTATATGCATATAAATTTTGAGGTTAATGATCTAGGAATTGAAACAATTTTTCTGATTATCCATTTATTATGCATTCACTCTTTTTTATACTCTAATATCTTGTGTATTCAGCTATTAGGAAGAGAAGCAAAGTTACTTCTTACACATCTGCTAATCATTCATATATGATATACTTGTATGGCAAGATAGGCTTAATAAACTTCTTGTAGAAGCATTTATAGGTATATGTCTATGCCATTCCATAGATTCAAAATAAATACTACTTGATGTTTGCTTTTCATTTGTCAATTCCTTTCATCTTAATGGATATGCCACTAATCATACAAGAAGAGGTCAATTAGCATTAGACAATGGAACACAAATGAACATTGCAGATCCATTTGTGGGGCCAATCCTATGTTTGCATTGGATTCACCTTGGAGGCATCCCATGTGATGAACTCTTGAGGATGAAAATTGTAGATTCTCATCTCATTGCAACCATCATTTCATTTTTGTGAGCCTATGCACATATGAAACTTGTGGTGATATTTGGTTTCCATAAGTGTGTTGTGTGATTTTTCAAATTTCTCACCCTCATTGAGATACATGGGTCCCAGTAGTGGTAAAAAAGGAGTCACAATATGGAGTCATGATCGTGTGACATCATGGCTGCACTAAAAGATTTTGGCTGAAGCAGTGTGTGACATGGAGATACGGCAAGTAGAATGAGTAAAATAGTAGAACTTTCCACCACAATTAGAGTGGAAGCAATGATTCATGTCCATTGGGGGTTGGTGATGTGAGGCATATGTTTGAAGCTGAGTGGCATGGGAAACATGAGATGCATAATAGTTTGTTAGGCTACTATGAGTGTGGTGACATGAAGAGCTTGAGTTTATATAACCTAGCTCTAATATTGTTTAGGGTCAAGAAGGCTTCCATTCTCGATATTGTTGAGCCTTGATGGAGTTTCATGATCTCATGAAGGTCTACTAGATATCGATGAGGGAGTTCAAGTGAATAACTTATGCTTGGACAAAAATACTGATTGGTCTACGACACCGATCAATGTTTGAGTCATGGACTGGTCCTCATCTATGTCTAGGGTTGGGGGATGTTATGGGATGAAAGGATAAGGAGAAGTAGTAGGAGCCAAGGAAGGGAACAAAATGTGAAAGAGGAGGATAAGAACAAGAGTAGTTGACATTGGTTACCTAGCTTCATGGTCATGGTTTATCATGCGACATGCGGCTGAGGTGAAGGGAATTGTAACACTTGATGTTACATAAGAGGGAGGAAATGATATCAAGCAAACTATAGGTTAAGGAATAATATGATAGGATTAACTCTTAAATTTTTATGGGATGAAATGTGAGGGTAAATGGGGTTTTACCAATTTTTGAAATATGGTAGTATTAATAGGGTATTACATTGAAAAATTTCTAATTTAGTATTTTAGATAAACTAAGACCACTTACTAGGTGAAGAGAGCTTGTTTCCTTTTCTTTAGAGGGGTATAACAATCAATTCATTGTTTAGTATTATTATCAAGGCTAAAATATATCATATACAAAATGTATAAAGTATTTCCAAGGAATCAGTTACCGACTTTAAATGTCATGATTTTTAAAAAGTTACACATTATCTATTCATTACATTTTTATTTATCTATTAAACGTGGCCACCAAAATTAGACAGATACTATATTAATGTTGTATGACATAAAAAAATAGTACACTTGGTTGTTATGTTAATTAAGGTGATTAATTGTGGTAGGGACAAAAGATCATTCTAGAGGTAAGTTAAGGTTTGTAAATGAGTCATATATCCAAGTGTAAGTTAATCATTAATTTATTAATTAAAATAAGATGGGTTAACTATTTTGGAACTCTAATTATTATAAATATAGACCTATTGAATTATTATATACCTTGTTTTTTAGGAACTCCACAACAACTAATAAATATTAAACACATACATGTATCATCATCCTATTTAAATTATATGTGTACAATGCATATAGTATACACCATATGGGATCCGACTTAGTATTAGAACACACATCACCCTCTAACTCAAACTGAAGGGGAACTAAAATTGAACCTAAGAGAAAATGAATAAAAATAAAATTGTTAATAAAAATAGTTATGTTTAAATATGTTATAAAACTCCACTATTATTAAAATATTTCATCCTTGAAATCTATACATCCCATACCTAGCGCACTAAATTACACTACCCAAACAAATAGTGAGGTTTTAGGTCACTTAAGAGGGTGAAGGTATTTGGGGTCATTTCATACCTCACCATGTCACTCTATAAAATTTACATAGGAAAGGTATATTTCTTTATCAAGCTTCCACTATTAGCATTACCTCCATAACATTTCTTCAATGTTGGAAATAAATACACATGGTCAGTATGGTTTATTAAAGTCTCTTATTTTCCACCATGTCAGATGAGTAATCAAATTACATAAATAGGTTTGTTAAGTGATCATTTAAGTTCAATTATAAGTTCAAGTTGAGGTTATGCATATCATCAGTTCTTAAGAAAGTTGAGGTATAGGGGTATCAAGTTCAAGCTCTTAGTAATTTCTCATCCATTATTTGAACTTAGTAACTTACTGTACTTTTGTGCACCATTTTAGATAAGTGAATATAAATGTTTAATTTATTTTATATATCCAACTAACAAATATAGTGGTAAAATACACAAGGTTTACTCATTTACCATGTTAGGTTGTAGACACACTTGTTTGACATTAATAGTAGAAATCAGCTAAGAGTTACTCATTGCATAAACTGTTAAGTAAAAAAAACCTAATTTATGTAACACTACCAGCCAATAAAGTGTACAAGAACCCAACCCTTAAATATGTCTATGAACCAACTACCATATAAAGGGGTACGTATGTGTAAGTCAAGTAAGGTATATATATACATATATCCAAAAATTCTTACTCATTTCTCTTTTTTGGCCTAGGGTTTTAGGGTTGAGATAACTAGTCAAGGGTTGTTAACTCTGAGGTTTCTTAATACTTAAAGCATAATATGATGGTCACTTGGTTCATGAAACCATCAATAATATCTAGATCTTTTTTCTTTTATACATATATTCTAAAGATAAAATAAGTTTAATGATGAGAACTTTTTTATGTAAATCAGAAAATGACACTAAAATTATTGTGAGAATCAAGTCAATGAATTTTCACCAAAACTCACCTTTACTAATAGTTTCACCATTATTTTATTCCACCAAGAGAGTTTAAACCTCCAATCATCTAGAAGTGTACACTAAAGCATGTATATCTTACAATAAAGGAGAGAGGGTTGGGGTTTCCTATTAAATGATGTCAGCTTCTACTAGATGCTTATAAGATACATTCCCCTCTAATACCACTTCATCTAAAATATACCCTTTCCAAGAAGGGAGTACAAAACTTCAATATGGGACAATGGAAAGTAACTTGGTCATCCAACCATTATAGGAGAAATTTAAGGCTTTCTTGATCTAGATAATTTACTATATCTTTCTCCCTATAACCATTGGGTACCATAAGGGCATCCATTTTCATCACTTAGTCCATCTATTCAAGCATGTTTGTATATGCTAAAGGGGATTCTCAAGGCATCAAAATTAGATATCTATGGATGATACAAATGTATTTCTAAAAGTCTTTATGAAATTCTCCAAAGTATCCCTCAATTTCCCTAGTTAATGAGGAATCTATAATGCAGGAGAAGATGATCCATTCTCCTAGATAGAGCTTTAGGTGAAAAGAAAATATTTAACAAACTCTAGGTTGAAGGCAATGCCTACATAACTAAAATAAAGTGAATTCATGTTATAACTTAACAAAGGGACACCATATCTCTAAATTAGAATAGGTGTTCAATATATATCATGGGTGCATGATCAACTCCTAGAAAACATAGTTTGGAGAAAACTCCATTGTTGCTTAAGAAGAGAGTTAAGGAAGAAGCTAATGTTTAACCTAGATAGTGTCTCCAAGGTAACACACACTTTTTAGTGGTTGGACTGACTTCCTATCAAGGAAAAGGATAGAAGCTAATAAAAAAGTATAAACTATTACATATGTAAAATTGAGTCTCTAATGGTAGGATAAGGGCATATATTATTTGAATAAACTAAGGTACAGCCACATAAGTGGTCTATCCTTAGAGGCGAGGGTAGCAATAGATAGGATTTTTGGTCTATATCTTGGGGAACTTTGGGATTGTCACCCTTATCATTATTGCATAATATTTTACAATGGAAATGAATGACTTTTTTAATATCTTGTCACTACAAGTTTCAAATTCTATACGTATGTTGCATGAGTATGGCCTTTCTAGGATTTTACTAATTTTTCTATATTGAGTTCACACAATGAATTTTTTATAAGCAATTTGCATGGTAATTCCTTATTTTTTTAAATTTAGAAGAAAAGTGCAGCTTTTGATCCCTATAATTGTTTGGCCTTTACAAGGCTGAAATCATGAAAAAAAGGATGCATAATCATGCAAGTTTTGTTGGAATTCTGATTATATATACTTCAATGCATTTATGGGCTTGCTTTCGTGTTACAATCCAAAATTTACTCTTTTGTTACCATGAAAGATGAGAAAAAGGCTAATTATGATTTTATAAACAACCCTTGTGTATGGAAGTGGGGGATAGAGAAACAAGTATCCTTATAGCATACCTAGGATTATCAGAAGGCAATCAAAGTCATATAGTGTTGAATATGCAGACATTATTGAGAATCCATATGAGGTATCAACCCCTTGGTGCCCTGAGATCACTCATTTATATGAGTGTGTTAGGGGTCATATAACTAGTGACTATGGAATTCATACCAATGTGATTGAGAAAACAAATGTGATATGATGATAATATGGGCAATATTGAAAATAACATATGACACATGTTGTGACATGAAGACCCAAGATAGGCTTAATTTTTTTGTATAGGTTTGGTTGATAAGTCCCTACTTGGTATTCTCACTCCGACCAAGACATGGAAAGGCCTTAAGGAGATTGTATAATCCTAAGATATTCCATGGTAGGCTCAGGGACTTGTAGTCACTAGTATGGGCCATACATTCCAACTACCCAAGGCTTGATAATAAAGGATGTATTCAAGCTATGAAGTATTATCAATGTAGCTACATTTATGTTTCTCATTCTACTACTTTTAGTTTTATGATATACCATTTTATACATGGTTTGATCTTATCTTATATTGCCCTACTACTCTTAATAGGGTAGAAGTATTGCCCAATGTATAGTGTCTCAACTAGTTTATGTTGTAGAACTTGTATACTCAGAATTCTATATGGATGCTTTACTGTCATTGGCACTTTAGTCTCACCCACATGTTTATACACCTTTTTAAGTTCCCAAAACCCAACTTAAGGTTTTTGCAGTGAGGGGCCACCTTCTTCAGGATAGTAGTAGAAGAAGGAAGGAGTTAGCCTATTTGTGGTTTTCTAGAGTCATCCATGTACAATTGGATTCGGGAAGGGTGTTTTTGTATGATGATGTACTATGAATTCACTTTTGGATTGCATGCCTTAAAGATGTTATTAATGTTATGGATATTAAATGTAAAGATATTTTGTATAAATAGTTGTGACCTCTCATGTAACTATTCATACAAATGTGGCTAGAATTATTATTCATTTTTCTTTCTTTATTGGTTATAGATGTTAATGAGAATCGATTTTCTAGTTATTTGTGACATCCTACAGTCAAGGATCTACAGTTATATATTTGATAAAAACCCTCATTGGTATTAGTAAAGAATTATGCATACATCACATAAACATTATGGAGAAGCAAACCTCCCATAGGAAATCATTGAATATTGAATAAACATGAAGGAGGCATTTTGTAAGGAGGTATAGAAGTTACTTGAAACAAAAATCTTTATATATCAAAGATATCATCCTTATCTCAATCCTGGTAATAAATATTAGAGGCATTACATAATACAAAGGATAAGAATTATCTCATCCCCACTCATGTTGGAAATGAATAGAGTATGTTTATCAGCTACCACAAGTTGAACATTGCAATAAGAAATGGTTAATTTCATTTTTTATTCCTAAATCTAGACCTTTAAAGAATTGCAAATAAATCCTTTTATTACTACAAATCCAATCACTCTAGTTTCACTATAACTCTCTTCATTTGTATGACCAAGAGAAGATGAGGTTCACTACATGCTTTGTATGCATACAGTTGGAAGTCCTTTAGCTTAAACAATTCACTTGCAACATTTAACAGATGCATGATACTGATATTATGCAAATACATTAAGAACATTGTGGAAGTATTTATGGATGACATATAAATGAAAACAACTCCTTTGAGCAATGTATACATTACCTCTCCCTTATATTTTTATGATTGAAGGAAACCATATTATACTAGATTGGGAGAAGGGCCACTTGTTTGTGCATGGGGAGACTTTTCTTGACCTTGTTGCTTCACATTTTGGTATTAAAGGTTGACAAAGACAAGGTGTGTGTGGTTTGCATGAGTAGTAAATCCATCATTATCTCATGAAGTCTAAAGTTATCTAGGCAAGTGGCGCTTCTACGAGGGTGGTTCTCTCGATAAAAAGAAGTTATCTAGGCCATGCAAGATTCTAGTCATGATTCAACAAAGAATTCTCAAAGATCTCCGGTCATATCACCAACATCCTACTTAAGGATGGGACTTTTTCTTAAGCAAGTAATACCTTAAGGAATACTACACTTTAAAGAAGGATCTCATATCTGTGTTAGTAATATAAGTGATCAATTGGAACATTAATTTCAAAACATGTGAAACACAATGATTACACATTGAATCATTTTTGGGAAACACAAAGATAATATGAATCACATCATTTACTTTACTAGTTTTATGTTGGATGAATCCCAATTCAACTATACAACTGGTAAGAAGGAGCACTTGGTGTTAGTTAGTGCATTAAAAGGTTTATGTTATCCCTTATGGGGTCTATATTCAACGTATACCTTGACCACATGTCTCTAAGTTATGTATTAACCAAGAAATATGTGAGCCGGGCTTTATCCATGGATGATGCTACTCCATGAAATTAAACTTCATGATTGAGACAATATGTGAACCAATAAATTGGTGTCTAATTACCTAATTCAACCCCAAATTGATGACAAGTATTTGATTATGATATATGATTCTTGTTATGATGAATAACTCATAAGCATCTTGTCTATTACACCTCATTTGTATGAAAAAAAATTTAACTACCATTCTCATGAGGTAACACATACCATGATTATATATAATGTGAATAATAAGTTGTCTAGTGACCTTGAGCACTCTTATTGGAACAATTTGTACTTGTTTCACAAGTACACCAAATAACTCCATAGGTGGTGCATCTTTGAGTCAAAACTTTTGGATATCCTTCAATGGTGTCATACATCTCCCTATAGAGGACACATGGATACATGAGATAAGCTATACCGTTGTGAATGTGATATAGTGCAAGATATTTTGGAACTTCATTTATAAATGCACACTCTCCTCTATAAAGGTGTGTGATAGATGTCGAGGGGCTATATGTTGGGTTTTTATGGAAGGAAACATGCACAATGGAAGCAACAAAATAAAATATGTTTCCACGTAACCTATAACAAGATCTCATTGACAACAACATATTTAGAAAGAATGTTCACAGGATATGCCTTGTCATGGAGCAAGTCCGGCGACGTCCTACTGCGTGATGCTGTGAAACACTCCTAGCTTACACAGACGGTACTTCTCTCCCATCCTCCAAACACATCACAGGAAGATCCGGTGACACTCCTTTCATGTGGTGATGTACGCCACTCGTAGCACGTATGGACGATCATTAACATCCTCCGAATGCAGGCGTCTCATCGTTTACGTCTCTACTTTGTCCACACAGATGGACTAGAACTCCACATCACACTTCCTAAGCCGACAAGAAGGAGTAGTCTTTGTGTGATGACGTGCTAGCATCACAGTGCTCTCCTTTCTCTCATGAGGACAGTGACGGCTAGGGTTTACCTATGTTAGTGTAAACTAAAAAGCCTCTCTCAATATCTTGTAAAGACATCGGCCGTCAAGCCCCTTTAAATAGGAGATGAAAAGAAGTAAGGTTTCCAAAACCCTTCAGTAAATAGAAAGACTATGTTAATCAAAACACCTATAGATTAATTAGAATATTATAGAATTAATTAATTAATCAATCATATTAATTGATTAATTAATATATGACTCTATGCAATTGCTCGGGATGCCTCTATGGGCATATATACCAACAAACTCCCACTTGCACTTAGAGCCAGTCACTCCAATTAATTATCTTAAACATTTTAACATATTCCAATATTATTCTACTGGATTACATAAACATTTTAGTAATCAATGTGATTCAGAACAGTTCCAATCAAATCCACAATTATACTCCTATTCCAACACATCCTATGTGTGTGACCTGGTAGGCTCCAAATTACATTGGCAGTGATATCCATAATCATATTATGGTTTCACAAGAAATGATTGGTATTTAGAAAGACTTTATTTCCACCCAAGTAATTGGAGAAGTTGGAGAACAATTTAACCTATCATTCATGACTGGTGTTACAGTGATTGTATAGTTCCTTTGTCACTAATATCTAGATTGAACTTGAGTCATGGAACTTTTATCCTCTTCAACATTCAATCCATGTTCCTTGAACTAGATAAGACTATCTAAGATATATGTAAGCTCAATATCACATATTGAGTCACATCAGCATGACCATGCATTTCTCAGTCTCGCTTATCAAGTGGCCAAAATATCAAACTCTGGTAGGAAGGACAAATTCCATCTACATCACTCACAGTCATCCCCATGTGTCACAGTGCACCCAAGCACCATCTTTATGGCAATTCTTATTTAGGACCATGGTGGATGATGTAAAAGTACACCGAACGACATGTGATAAGTGTAGTGACTTCAGGTCTAAGAACCACAATCACCACCATCACTATGAGATGTGACTCTAAATACCAATCACGGTATCCATGTGTCACTCTCAAGGTGGGTTTTTCTGATACACTGTTCTCTAACAAGTATCTATGTATTTGGTTTGATATCTCCATATCATGGCTAATGAGATTCTTCCATCAACCAACATACATTCTAATCTTATGTGTTAATGATGTCTATGGATATTTCCACCATAACAACCAATTAGGGACAAAACAAGAATACATACTTTTAGCATACATATGATTTCAGTGTTCAGGTAATCAACCCGAAGGCATATGCCATTGAGTATATTATTCTATAGATATCTATAAGTTTTGTGGTCATCTTACAATATAAAACACAAACATATAGATTAGAAACTTGCCTTTATTGATATGATCAATAAGTATTACAAATCATTTACATAGTATCCCATTACAATCATCAAATGATACTCTCTATGGGCATACATACCAATAGATTTCCAGTTGCACTTATACCCAATCACTCATGACTCTCAATCCAAGTGATCGAACATGTGCATCATGTTTCTTCTATGAAAGTGATTTTGTGAGCGGGTCAGCCACATTACTTTCTGTAGGTACTATACAAATCTTCACATCTCCTCACTAATCGATCTCTCGTATGAGATGGAACCACCGTAGAATATGTTTGGAACATTGGTGCGATCTTGGTTTTTTAGCCTATGCAATTACTTCGTTGTTGTCGCAAAATAACTCAATTGCATCACTAGCACTTGGAACCACTCCAAGTTTAGAAATGAACTTCTTGATCCACACAACTTCCTTTGTAGCATTAGATGCGGCAATATATTGGGCCTCTATTGTAGAATCCACAACTGTCTCTTACTTGGAAATCTTCCATCTCACAACTCTGTTGTTTAGGCAAAACACAAATCCAGATTGTGATCTATAGTCATCTTTGTCAGTTTGGAAGCTAGCATCGGTGTAACCCTTTACCACAAGCTCTTCCTCACCTCTATATACCAAGAATTGATACTTAGTCCTTCTCAAGTACTTTATGATGTTCTTTACAGCTGTCTAGTGACATTCACCCGGATCTAACTAATACCGGCTCATCATGCTCAAAACATACGACACATCGGGACAAGTAGATCCAATTGTTGATACATATGGAATCTTACTCATGCGCGCCCATTCATTACATGAACTAGGACATTGGGCTTTAGAGATCATAACCCCATGGGACATGGGCAAGTTACATCTCTTAGAACCCTCCATGATAAAGCTCTTTAGCTCCTTGTTAATGTATGTGCTCTGGCTTAGGCCTAGAAGCCTTCTAGATCTATCTCTATAGATCTTGATTCCTAGTATATAAGATGCTTCACCTAAATCCTTCATAGAGAAGGTATTCCCCAGCCAAGCTTTTACTATCTAAAGAGTAGGGATGCCATTTCCCATAAATAGTATGTCATCCACATACAATATGAGAAATACAATTGTGCTCCCATTAACCCTTTGGTAAACACAAAGTTCATCTTCATTTTGACTAAAGCCAATTTTTTTGACTACTTCGTCAAAATGTAGATTCTAGCTCTGAGATGTTTGCTTCAATCCATAGATTGACCGTTGTAGCTTACAAAATTTATTGGCTTCCTTCAGATTGATAAAACCCTCAGGTTGTGTCATGTACACATTCTCGAGTAAATTACCATTAAGGAATGCCATTTCAACATCCATCTACCAAATCTCATAGTCATGGTAACTTGCAATGGCAAGCATGATCCTGATGGATTTAACCATGGCAACTGGTGAGAAGGTCTCGTCATAATCAACACCTTGAATTTGATGGAATCCTTTTGCAACCAATCTACCTTTATAGGTTTGAACATTTCCATCCATGTCACTCTTCTTCTTGAAGACCCACTTGCACCCTATGGGTTTTACCCCTTTGGGTGGATCCACCAAGGTCCATACCTTGTTGGTGTACATGGATTCCATCTCAGATCTCATGGCTTTGAGCCATTTCTCAGATTATGGTCCCTTAGTAGCTTCAAGATAGGAAGTTGGCTCATCTGCTATGCCCAATTCATCACTGTCTTGAGTCATAAGAAATCCAAATCTCTCAGGCTAAACTCGTGTCCTACTAGACCTATGAGGTTCCTATGTTACATTTGGAACTTGAAATTCTACAACAGTTTGCGAGTCTTCATGTTCCTTATGTACCTCCTTGGGTTCTCTACTTTCTTGTTGATCTCGAACTTCTTTGATCTCTACATTTCACCCACTGATTCCTTTGGAAATAAATTCCTTTTCAAGAAATACAACTGTCCTAGCAACAAACACTTTGTTGTCAGTTAGTGTGTAGAAGTAGTATCCCCGAATTTCCTTGGGGTATCCAACAAAATAGCATTTTTCAGATTTGGTTCCAAGATTTTCGGGAAATTGTTTCCTAGCATAAGCTTCACATCCCCAAATATTTAACATAGACAAATTAGGACGATTCCCATTCCATATCTCATATGGTGTCTTTTGAACCAATTTGGAAGGTACATGGTTAAGTGTAAATGTTGTGGTTTTAAGAGGATATCCCCAGAACGATATTGGAAGTTTGACTGAACTCATTATTGATCGTACCATGTCTAATAATATATGATTCCTTATTTCTGACACACCATTATGCTGTGGTGTACTAGATGGAGTCCATTGTGATACAATACCACAGTCTCTCAGAAGGTCCTCAAACTCTTAGCTTAAGTATTTGCCACCTTGATTTGAATGGAGTGCTTTAATACTCTTACCAAGTTTCTTCTCTACTTCATTCATGAAAGTCCTGAACATTTCAAGAGTTTCTGACTTGTGTTTAATAAGATATACATAGACACACCTACTGAGGTCATCAGTGAAGGTAATGAAGTATTGATAGCCTCCTCTAGCATTTGATCTAAAAGGTCCACATACATTAGTATGTATGAGCCCTAGCAGATCACTGGCTCTCTCATTGTGTCCAGTGAAAGGAGTCTTGGTCATCTTGCCTAATAAACAAGCCTCACATGTCTCTAATGATTCAAAATCAAAAGAGTCTAGATAACCATCCTTATGGAGTCTAGATATGCACTTCTTGTTTATGTGCCCTAGACAACAATGGCATAAGTATGTTTTGTTTGAGTTGTCAAGTTTTAGCCTTTTAGTATTTACATTGTATATGCTAGTATCAAGTTCTAACACATAGATACCATAAGACATAGGGGCATTGCCATAAAAGATCTCATATTTAGAAATAGAAATCATTCCATTCTTAATGTGAAACTCAAATCCACTCTTGTCCATACAAGATATAGAAATAATATTTCTATTAATGGTAGGTACATAATATCAATTATCTAATTCTATTACAAGGCCCGTAGGCAAAGATAAACTAATAATTCCAATTGCGGTGGCAGCAACTCTTGCTCCATTAGCGACCTGCAGCTCGACTTGGCCCTTTCGTAAAGGCTTACTTCTTATCAGATCCTACATATTTGAACATATGTGAGATCTACATCCGGTATCCAGTACCCATGATGAAGAGGTATTTAAGTTTATCTCAATAACATATATACCTGAAGTGGAGATCTCTATCCCCTACTTCTTCTTCCTCAGTTCCTCTATGTAGAGAGGACAATTTCTTTTCTAATTTCCAACCTAGTGACAATGGTGACAACTGCCTTCTTTGAAGATCCCACATTTAGCTTTGAGCACGGATGACTTTGGCTTATGCCCAACTTTAGAACCTTTCTTATCCTTGCCTTTGCCTATTGACTTTCCCTTTGTCTTGTTGATCATCATCACAAACTTGGGCTTATCTTTCTTCATCCGTGCTTCATCTGTCCTCAACATGCCCAACAATTCTGACACCGGCTTGTTAAAATTGTTCATGTTGTAGGTCATGACAAAATGACTATATGATTCAGGCAACGATTGTAGAATCACATCAGTGGACAACTCTTGACCTAGGGGAAATCCTAACTTGTATAGGCTTTCCATGTACCCAATCAAAGTGAGTATGTGGGTTCCAACCGACTCTCCCTCTTTCATCTTGCTTCTGAATAAAGCCTTAGAGACATCATATATCTTCTATCTTGCTTGATGCTAATACATGTTCTTGAGATGTGTTACCATCTCCATGGCATTCAAGTTCTCATGCTGCTCTTGCAACTCATAGTTCATTGAGCACAACATCAGGCACTTGACATCCACGATGTCATCAAGGTTCTTCTTGTAAGCATCCTTTTAAGTCTTGGGTGCATTTGAGATGGGTTCCACTGACTCTGGTGTTTCAAGGGCATAGAGCTTATGCTCCTGTGTGAGAACAATTCTTAGCATCCTAAACAAGTTTTGAAAGTTAATTCTGATAAGTTTGTCCTTCTCATGGACCGATCGAAACGAGAATGTGTGAGTATTGTTTGCCATTTGATTGCTACAAAAGAAAAAGTTTGCAATTAGTCCAAAACATTTTGACTTGTAAGGATTTGATAAACGATATTAATTAGGATTTTAATTAGTTATGCTCCCACTATTTTATTCAAATTGATAGCCCTCACTATCAACTCAGAAGATTGTAGTGTACAACCTTCTAGTGAGACAAGATCCAAAATAATTGGATCAATGCCCATCCAACGCCGGCGTCAAAGACCAAATACTAAGGTAGGCAACTTTTTCCAATTGCATCATATGAAACTCTTGGATAGATGATCATGCACAACTCCTTTCCATGATGCATCTTTATGCCTCTAGATACTTGATCCTATCAAGGTTCCCTAGTTAAGTCCAACCCATAAGCCAACATGATGAGTATGCACCCTGTGGAGGTAGACCCACACACCCACCATCACACTTCCACGAGATAGACAATGTACCACACAGAGGCATGCCCATACATAGTCGATCAAGCTTTTTATGTGTATTTCTTTATGGAAGGAAACTAAAACTTAATATTATTAATTGAGGGGTTTTATTAATACATATACATATCCAAACACCACATACTTATAGTACATACCATATATTATTATATCCACAACCACAAATGATAGACATACAATCACAAACACAAAAACATCAGTTATGGCCATACTATTTTAATGCTTTTGAGCCACAAAGGATTACGATCCACCCAAGCTCTTATGCATCTCATGCAATTTCACCTGTGAATCAACTTGTAAGGATCATTATTACAATGAACAACTTCATGGATTCTCCATGAGGTTGGAACTTCAAGTTGCTTCTCCATGGATGCTCCTTGGAATTGGATCTCCAGGTCACTTCTTAGAATTGGATCTTTAGGTTGCTCCTCCATAGACACTCCTTGGATTTGGATCTTCAATTCACCTCCTTACATCAAGTTTACAAAGACTAAAACTAATCCTATCTTTATTACATCTTATGAGTACAAATATAAAGAGAAAGAATTAATTACACATTGAAATAAGAGATGAGGATCGATATGCAAACTGATACCTTATACAAAGGATCCACGTACAACTATTATACATCCATAGCATTTAAAAACAAACATATCCACAACATTCATAACCACATTCATTCACAACATTTACCAATTACACAAAATATGTACTTCTCAGGTTACACCCAAACTACACACACAATAGGGTGTGCAAGCCACCATTAGAAGATCATCAGTGTCCCTTAATCCTAACTTAGGGCTTACTTGGCATGAGTAAATATCTAGGATTGGGGTCAAGGTGGGTAAGATTTTATTTTTCTTTTTATTTATGAACATTTTTATCTTATGCATTAATTACCACTACTACGGAAAGGGGCTATAACGTTGATTATTTTTGGCTATCTACATCAGTTTTAAACCGACGACTAAGTAGTGGGCGACAGTAAAACTCAGAAAACATTCATCAGTGGAAGAACAGACGAAGTAAGATTTATCTCGGTAGTTCTTTATTAGGGAAGAACCGACGACTTAACTCACAGTGTGTGACGATATCGTGTTCTACTCTGACATCTCATTATCTATTTTATGATGACAAAAACTATCACCAAATTACCTGATGTTGGTTTTATCAGTGAATGAACAGTGAAATTTTGGGTTTATACCATCTGTTTTTTGTATATAACCGACAAAGGATGTATATAGTCAGTTATTCACAAATAACTGATGAGAAATGTATATGTTTTTTATATATAACAAGACTACATACCTGCTTTCCAACCTACTAGCCTGTTTGGAGCCTGCTATTTTTCATAACTGATAGTTCTAAAGAATAGTAAGCTCTCTACAAGCATCACAGCTTAGCAAGAGGCCGACACACATGTAAGAAAAAGATAAAATTATACAAGCCACATTGTATCATTTTTTTCAATTCAAAATTGCACGCAAATCTGTAAACCTAGCTCAATTATTTCCATCTCATCCACACTTCAAATTCATACATATATGCATGACCAAACATCATTATTTTCCTCATATATCACATTCAAATTCACACACACATACACACTTAACATTCAATTCACACTCACAAAATACATATCAACATCTACTGCCGTCTCAGATTTGAAGTCATATTGCTATCAAACATTCAATTCACTCAAAAAATACATATTAAAATCTAACATCAAAGTTTGAACTACCAAAAAATATCAATCAACCCTCACTTTTTGTTCAAATCCACATTTCCGATGAAGTAGGCTGTCTACTGCTCACGTAGGTTATTTAGCTGCTTCAATGTATAGGGGTCATTATTCTGAAAAAATTTCAAAGAGAACGAGACTTGCAATTAGATTTGATTGTTTGGAATGAGACTACTTCATTAAAATATGATCCAAGACTACTAACTTACATTCTGTATACATTTGATTTGTTCCGTGTGATTGATAATCACATGCATATACAACATTACGTAAAATTTGCATGCCCAATCATTGTCTTGTATAGGGGCCTGTAGATTTACAATTATTGATATATGTAATCAAGTAGAGTTGGTCATATATTATGTATTTGGAATGAGAAGACTATACATCAAAACTCACCCAAGTTATTGATTTCTTTTTCTTATCTACCTTCCCTCTGCCATCACAGAATGCTTTCATACCCCTATAAGTTAAATTAACATATATGTTGCATTATTAAATTGTCATTAGCGATACAAGCATTAACAAAGAGAATGGGAACTGAGAAACTATACTTACACAGGAATTGCCAATTTCATTGGGTATCCCACATTTGGTGACAATTTTTTCACCTAAAGGATCAAAGACATACACCCTCCAAGTCTCGGGAACAATCACTAACAATTTCCAGTGCATACCTAGTGAATAGAAGGCAAATAAAATACAAAATTAAATCTCACAACAAAATTGTATTCATATATAGGTTAGAAATATAAACAACAAAGACAAAAACTTACTTAATGTTGAAGGGATCTAACATTACGTTCCTGGAAGCACCAAAATACTGCATCGTAGTAGTCACATATTCTTTGATGCCTCTTAGATCTCTTTCTACATCACTAATCAATGATGGCATTAGAAATCCCACATTTGCTATTCCAAAGTTGCAAGCCCCATAATACAAATGACTGAAATATATTATATTACCAATACACAGTTTCTGTTTAGGAAAAAAATAAAAATTTCACATATGACACAATATTCTCACCATATCTAAAGTTCTATCACTGTTGTGTTCAATCAATCATACTTAAATTCCTCAAAAACATCTGATGACACTATATCAGTGTCCCGTTGCACACCTACCATATCCTCTTCAACGTTGATCATAATGGTATATGTTTTGTCTATATTGTGTAACCATTGTGTGAACGTCTAGAAGTGAGGGCCTAAGGAGTCAAACAACTCTTGTGGAATAAAATGAGGGGGCACATGCTTCAAAACATTAGAGGGATTCTTAGATGTTGTAGTCTGCATGAATATATTCTAATATTAGCTATCAATTATTTTATATAAGTTTCAATATACATTTGTCATACTTGAACAAATATAACAAGCTGTTTGGGCCACCTAGTAAAGCCTCCTTCTAACTCTCCAACTTTGGTGGCATCTAGGTGCTCGTATGGGAGATGTATCTTTCTCATTCCTAGAAAGACACATATGGCTCTCACACGATAGTCATCGATGGGAAGAAGAATACCATGAACCACTTCGGCATTATCAACCTCAACATCTGCCACGACATTGCTAACTGGAACATCGATGGAAAGACGACATCTTCTGACCTTCTAAATTTTTCTAAAACATAACATTTAATTTGACAAACATAAATATTGACTTTAATGATTATTTTATCACAAGGTAATATAAATGTAATTGAATTGAATTGTACCCCAGCAGTGCCTTGCAGGTCTAAAGGACTACTACCAATACACTTTGTGGGCGAATGATGAACTGGTTTTGTGACTACTACAGAAGTTGGTTTCTGCGTTGCCTGAGAAGCTATATATTTCTCCAAGGCTGCATCTACAATTTTATGTATGTAATTTGCATCCATTTCTTCTTTCTTAGGTTATTTGTACTTTTGCTGGGATCCACCAAAAAAAGATTTTATCCTATACCCATCTCCAACGTTCCAAACACGTCCAATATGATCTTTTATCCCTAAAGCAACCGTTGATTCATCGTGTGTGCCCTGAGGGGTGAACTTTCCTTCCTTTTCTTGGGCAACCAACTCCCACTAATTATCATCATAGATGGACTAATCATTAAAACAATCTAGAGACAAAAAAAGAACATGGCCAATTATTGTGAAACCAAGAAATTTACCATTTTATTTTCCACCTCCTGTGTTTTTTGGATAGGGATTTCTCCATATTTGTTTCTCCTTACATCTATCCACTCAACATGGCGAGGCACCCATCCAGAAGCACTAAAAGACTCAACATTAGAAGGAGTAGAAGTAGAAGGCCCTTGTTGTTTCCCTTACTCTTATCCTTGCTCTCCATCTTCCCCTTGCTCTTATTGTAACTATAGCTCTTGCTATCATTGTATCAACTCTCTCATCTGGTGTCGTTTCCAATAACCACATGAACTCGATTGGTGGTTGTGCACATTCTTATCACACCTCTATTTTTGAGTGTTGTGAAGGTCCTGATCAATTCATACAAGTGGTATTGTTAAGTAACCATAAGAAATCATAAAAATGTAATTGATTTCAATATATGGAACACATCTCATTGTCTCCATTGAACAAACTCCTTCCAATATTCTTGATTAATATAGTTCCATTTATGCCAAGGTTCCTTCTTATCTCCAAAGACATAATATTTTGTGAGGATTGTCTGCCAATCTCTCTACCTTCTCCCGATGAGATACATAATAGACTTGCGATGCAACTTTTCATCAAGTTCATATCGACCCTAAAAAGGTCAACATTCAATACATTTAGAAATGGTAAAAGAATGAATAGAAAAAAGATTATAAAAACATAACTTCATTTATTTCACCTCTAACTCTGTCCAGATGAGGTCTTTGTGGATAGTACTTTCTTTTCTCCAATCCTCAACAAGGAGAGGCACTTTTCTTTGAGGAAGGACCCCACAATAGTTGACAAACTCTTTAGTAAGTGGCGTTCATGCTTCATTGAATTCAAAAATGCCCTTCCTACCTTTCCTATTTGCGACATCTTTCATCACAATTATTCCTCTAACTCTGTTACATTTTGGAGGGAGAGGACCATCAACACCCAAGTCAGCGTGCTCAACATACTCATACTCATGATGACTTTGCTCTTGGTCAGATGACATCTATAAAATCAAAAGTAAACAAATGAACAAAGTCAAATCACATAAAAAAGTCAAATCACATTAAAAAATTCAGATCACATATGAACAAATAAACATGTTACATAATGCAACAAAAGTAAGATCACATATGAGCAGTATACCTTAAATGAATATCCTTTCTATGTGATCTTCACATGTATATTCATCATTGTTAGATTCAATATTAACACTTGGTAAGCCAATAGAAAATGGATAGAGTCATCATACTTGTCATAGTACTCTTCTTCATCAATATGATCTAAAATGAACTGTCTTTTACCATGAAGAACACCATACCAATTTTCTTTTGCAAGATCATTGACATAAAATACGTGTTTTTCTTGTGATGCCATGATGAAGGGTTCATCTTTCTCGCTTATCCACTCCAAATTCACTATTTTGAAATCGAGTTCGTCAACTATAACTCCTTTATTGTTATCAACCCATTTACTCCTAAATAATGGAACTCTAAACTCTATGTAGTCAACTTCCTATATGTATTCTATTAAACCATTATAAGACATCTTTTCTTTACGTGTATTCTTATCCTTGTCACTAGAAAAATACAATGAAGATGCCCGAAGGGTGACCCCACTATTTTGGATGACACTTCGATCATCTTGACATTTTGTGTAGTATGAAAATCCATTTATGTCAAACCCTTCATAAGATGTAACATGGATCTTTGGCTTATACGTGAGCCATTTGATAGTTTCTATAACATTATTTGGTGTTTGAGATAGTTGATTGAATACTTCCTTTTCAAACCACCTAATAAATGTCTGATTATGCTCTCTAGCAAGCCACATTGAATTGGATCTGGGATAACTTTTCTTGAGATCGTTGGTATGTTCAGTGATATAAATACCCACATCATCAATGTTGTGTAAAATATACAAGTGTGCTTGTTCCCACTACTCACAGTTGATATTTATCTATCGTTCTCCCAAAATACCTTTGCCAGAATAAATATCAGGGTTCACGACATCAGTAGTAGTTTTGTTGCAACTTAAGAAGTCATTATAAAAGTCCATAACCTCCCTATTAATATATCCCTCAATGATACTCCCTTTGGGGCGACAATGGTTCCGAACATCACCTTTAAAAATGCTCATGTACCGCTCAAAAAGATACATCCAATGCAAGAAAACTGGACCCGACATCTTCACTTTGCTGGTCAAATGGACAACTAGATGTACCATGATATAAAAGAATGAAGGGGGAAAATATTGTTCAAGTTGACACATGGTAATGACCACTTCTCTTTGCAACTTAACTAGAATCTTAGAATCAATTACTTTTCAACATAGAGTGTTGAAGAAGAAGAAAATCCTACAGATTTAAAACCTTACATGCTTAGGAAGGATAGATTGAATACCCACATGTAATATATGTTTCATTAGAGTGTAACAATCATGAGATTTAAGACCTATCAACTTCAAATCCTTCATTGATACCAAGCTATGGATATTGGCTGAGTATCCCTGTGCTACCTTAACATTATGCAAGCAATCACAAAAATTTCTCTTCTCCTTTGTAGATAAGGTGTAACAAGTAGGAGATAGATATGTGCGGAGACATTTGGTAACTTCTTTTATTAATTCTTTCCTTATACCCATTTTACGTAGGTCCATTCCAGATTTGATTCCATCTTTACTCTTACTGGGTATATTCAACAGAGTGCCAATAATGCTATCACAAATTTTTTTCTCAACATGCATGACATCGATACAATGTCGAACTATCAAAGAACTCCAATAAGGAAGATCCCAGAATATCGACCTCTTTTTGAATAAAGACTTTTCACTTGTGGGGGTAGTACATGATCTCTTACCAAAATGATTTACAATGTTGTTTACTCTTGCATAAACATCCTCCCCTAACATAGGTTTAGGGGAACTCTGTTCCTTAGTTGAGCCATTGAATGTTTTGCACAACTTTCGGTAAGGATGCACCTTTGGCAGAAACCTTCAATGACCAAGATATACAGTCTTACCACCATATTTTAGTCTGATAGAATATATATTTTCCTCACATATTGGACATTGCCTTGGATCCTTTGATGTTGTAGCCAGATACGTTCCCATAAGTAGGAAAGTCACTAATAGTGCAAAAAAAAACATAGCACATAAATTAAACATCTCTTAGTGCAAAGCATCATAAGTCATCACACCTTCTCTCCATAGTTTCTTTTGTTCATCAATCAGAGGTTTGAGGTAAACATCAATATTATTTCCAGGTTGTTTGGGGACCGATATCAGCAATGACAATATGACATACTTATTCTTCATAAACAACCATGGATAAAGATTTTATATAGCAACATGACAAGCCAAGTACTATGTTGCCTGCTTAATGTTCCATATGGATTCTTCCTGTCAATACAAGTCCAAGTCTTAAATTCCCAACTTCTTTGCCAAATTCAGGATACAATACATCAATCTTCTTTCATTGTGGGGAATCAGACGCATGTCGTAGCATACCATCGTTGTTTTTCTTTACCTCTGAATGCCAAGATAAATTTTGTGCATCTACAATATTAGCAAACAAGTGTTGAAACTGGGGTATTATAGGAGGCTACCACATCACCTTGGCATGAGACTCAATTTTGGTCTTAATAGATGTCATCCTTTTATACCTAGATGCTTCACATTTTGGAAATTCTTTTATATCAATATAGTCTTTTTGAAACAACACACAGTATTTCGAGCATGCATGTATCTTCTTAGCCTCCATTCCCATTGGGCACAACATCTTTTCCATTGCGTATGTTGAGATTGGAAGCTCGTTGCTATCATGGAGAATATCTTCAACAAAGACAATAGAGAAGTGAAGCTTTTGTTGCTCCATCTATTGTTAGCCTTCAGAGTATACAATCTCAACACAACGCTGAACTTCATAAACTTAATACAACCTAAGTATAATGATTTCTCAGCATCGTGCACAATGTTTCTAAATAAGGGAGGTGGGTTTGTAACATTTACCCCGTAAGTGTCAAGCATCACATCAACCATGTCTATTGGAATTGGTTTGTTCTCATCAACATCATCAATCATTTCTTCTTGGACACAACTACCACTATACACATCTACCGATTTCATACAAGGAATATCTCCATGCTAGTACCATTATGTATAGCCCTATACAATCCCATTAGACATGACATGATCTTTGATCGTGTCAACAATGTCAACTTTTAGGTTGTTGCTACAATTCCTACACAAGCAATAGAGCCTATCTCCAGGTCATTTTCTATGTTACTATGCAAATATTACAAACTCATCGAGATCAATGATAAACCCCATCCACGATCAATCCATTTCTATATGATCAGTGGGAAACAAGTAGCTCATCAGGTTCTAGCTAGTAAGTTAATTTCAGAAAAAAAATGTGTTTCAATTATTGAGCCATAATCTTCTAGTAGCATTCAGATTCATGAATGTGTACCACCTATCCTATTCTTGAGCACTGCATCTCACTAGTAAGTGTATAATGCGTGTTTGATTTCAGTAAATTTCAACAACATTTCCCTACAGTTCTCCAAGTACACTGATGCAGATGGGCAAATACCAACCTACATATGTACCCTGAGAACAAAGGGGAAATATTGTCAAAATTTATTGAAATCAAACACACATTATACACTTACGTCCTAAGTAAGATGAAGTGCTCAAGAACAGTCCTAAACTGGGGACTATCCAAAGTTTTCTCCTAATGAGTAAATCTCAGGCGAGTTTCTAGGCCAATGACATAGTCTAGGGTTTACTCACATATTACGATGTTACATCATTCAACATGAATCATAAACTAGGTCATGCATGTTCATTATCATGTAAGATTTCTAAAGAAATCCCAACTCAAACTAGGTCAACTTGATCATTTTAATTGCACAAACTACGTACATGGGCTCTTATAAGGAAAATAAACCATATTAGTATAAGATCTTGGTTCAAATGGGTACACGACACATGTTGAGTTATTGATTTCATAGTTATAGTTTCATGATGAGAAATTAGGTCCAAAAATCAAATATGATTGAGTTGCAACACTTATAGTCATGATAGCACATAAGAAAACCATCTTCAAGTCATGATAGGTCAAATATGCATATAAGTGGTCCAATGCATCAATTACAGTGTAGTGTACTGATTTAGGGATAAAAATTATCATTTTCCAATATGGAACAAGAACGAATGGTGGAGGAGGAAGAGGAGAAGAACAAACCTAAGGAGGAGAGAAAACAATAGAGGCAGAAGAAGAGGAGGAAGGCCGACAGTGGTGGTGATCAACAACAGAGCAGAGGAGGAAGGTAGAGGTGATCAAAAGTAGACGAAGAAGGCATCAGTGATTATCAACAAAGCAGTAGGGGAGGAAGGCGGCGACGATCAACAATAGAGTAGCATTGGCGAGATTGGGTGATGGAAAGCTTTAGCAGTGGTGAGAAGTAACATCAGTGGTGAGAAGTAGCAGCAGTGGCTAGTAGTAGTAATGGTACAACATAGAGAAGAAATCACAATTGCTGGAAAAACAATATCATAGGAAATGTGGATAGGAAAAAAGGGAGAAAGGGTTTGTCAGGGGGTTAAGTAAGACATATATCGTCGGTTATAGGTGACACCAATGATGAAGGATATTTTTCGTTGGCTGACCACTAAAAACTACTAACAAATCAAGTATATTCATCGTCAGTTTTCAGGCAAAGACCGTCGAAAAATCTTGCAACCCAACGATTCTTAACACGACTAGGCAGTTATGTTTGCTATAGCTACAAATAAACCTCAATTGGGGGTGGAAAAATAAATAGGACACTTGGAGTGAACACCTTTCTTGTCGATCACTCAGGAAAGAACCATTGAAAAAGGTCAATTCATTCCCGCGAGCCAGATGGCACATACACATCTTTTGTTGGGAAATACAACATCAGATAGGTAGCGGAAATAAAATTGTTACAGACATATTTCCCATTAACCAGCAGACCGCATCAATAACTATGCAATGGGAAGGATGGTTTGACAAAGATATACCTGGTCCTGGAGTAAGTCCAATGTCAATCCTCATTGATGTAGATGTGCACTCTATCTTGGATGGTGTCTGTGTAGGTTCTAGTCACACTCATAATCATCTGATTGCTCCTCCATGGACATCAGACTCGGACAACTGCTACAGCTGCTCCTCAAATCTCACCACAGACTGTGAGTTGAAGTTTCCCTCGTAGAAGCAACCAACAGACTCCTACCTCTAGAGTAGTCCACATGGACCAACTAGAACTCCTTTCTTCCTATAGGAATGGACATGAATGAGTTGTCCCTCCTGTTGGTGTACTAGTAACCAACATGCTCTCCCACAACAATGATTCTCAATTGTTGCTCTCCCATGGCTATCCCTTACTAGTTGGGTAGCACTTGCTTGGGCTCTCGTGGTTACTACAACCAGAGAAAATAAAACTGGTCAAAGGAACTGATTCTCAATTTTCTGTATAGTAGTTATACTTTTGGGAAGCCCCCAGTACCCCTCTAAATATAGGAGGGGTTAGGGTTCCCAATCCTCGAACAATGCAAGACTAAAGCGGGAGTGGAAAGTACAAGTAGATCTTGAATTTTCACAACTTTTTTGGAAGTTTCAGAACTTGCGTGTGACAAGACGGTCATCTCACATGCAAGACAATCATTTCGCTAAGCAAAATGGCCATTTCACACCTTCCAGTTCTGCACATATGTTGTCAATTCAATTACAATTAGTACTCAACTTGACGTACCCCCGAAACGGGCATTTGGTGCAACTGAGACGGGGGTCTCGCACCAAACCAACCGACCATTTGGTGAAACTGAGATGGGCGTCTCACACCAAGCCAGACAACCATTTTGCATAAGTGAGATGGGCATCTCACATCCCAGGTCAAGCATAATTCCAACCAATGTACAACACGATCAACCTGACACTCCAAACAACAATCTCAACACTTGAACCAATAGTTTGGTAGTCTAGTCAGCCGATCCATTATGTAAATTGATATACCTAAATACTTTTATAATCAATTCAATTATCATTCAAGATCAGAATCCTCTTCTAGATGAGTTCCTATGTGTGTGACCCTATAGGTCTCATATCACATTGGCAATGAATGTCCATAACTAGCTTATGACATCACTACAAATGAGCAATGCCTAGTCACACATCATTGCTACCCAAGTGAATGGAAAGTTGGGGAGTAACTTCAACCTACAATCTGTGTATGGTGTTACAATATTTGTATAGTTCCTTTGTCACTGATATCCAGATTGAACTAGAGGCATGGAGAAGTCATCCTCATTATTATTCAATCTTGTTTCTTTAACCAGAGCTGACTGCATGAGATATATGTGAGCTCAACGTATTGACTCACATGTGTATGACCATACTTTTCTTAGTCTCACTAATCAAGAGGCCTAGGATATCATACTCCATATAGGAGGGACAAATCCCATATCTATCACTCACAGTCAATCCCCATGTGTCAAAGTCATCCAATCATCACCGTTATAACAACCCATGTTTCAGGATTGTGATTGATGATGTCAAAGTGTACCCAATGACATGTGATGAGTGTAGAGATTTCAGGTCCAAGAACCACAATCACCACCATCACTGTGAGAGCTGACTATGACTTCCATGTGTCAGTCTCACAGTGGGTCTATCTGATACACTGTTCTCTAACATGTATGTGTACTTGGTTTGACATTTCCATATCATGACTAATGAGATTTAGTCATCAACCAACTCGCACTCTGATCTTATATGTTATTGTTGTCTATCAACCTTCCACAATAACAACCGATTAGGGACATAATGGGAATATGTATATATACTCTTAACATTTGTATGATCTCATCCACAAGGATAGTAACTTGACAACATATGTCATTGAGTAATATAATTCTCTAGACATTCACTCTATATCCTCATTATCTCATAACTGAGTGAAACAAATGAATTGGAAGCTTGCCTTTATTATTAATCAATTCATTTACATGTTATTCCATAACAATCATCATATGATTAGCTCTTTGAGCATACATACCAACATCTTTATCCTATTGATTTTTTAGAATTGAACCACCGATATTGTTTTTTTTTAGGGGAATGAAATGCTCCCAAAAAATTTGCACGAAATTTCATTTTCATTGGTGATATATAGCATCAGTTTCTTTAAGAAGAGATCAACAGCAAAAGAGAAGTGCATCCTGCATTTTCTTAGGTGTGCAAACTGCAACGATTGCTGACCTTGAACCGAAAGTATAAGTAACACAGCCGATTTCTCTTACAAAAATTACCGACGTTGTATCCCCATCTTCTAGTAGTGTAGATTTATATGTAGATATTGGATTGTAGTATCAATAGGTATGGTAGGACTTTTAGTTGAGTAATACATGCTACACTTGATATTAACCCTTTCCATGTTTCACATCAGATCAAAGAAACACCATACACTACTTAGATGTTGGTTCTTTACAAGTAGAGTTGATGAAATACACCACCCCTAAGGAGTCTGACCTTTCTACTAGAGTAGTGAAACCACCCTTTTATGTGGATGAAATAATGTTAAATCATATTAGTATGGATTCTATTGTAATGAAAATTACACTAAGTATCTTTTAACTTTTCAAAAGTCTTGTGATTATAATAAAATTTTAGTCTCTTAACCTTTAATATGTTTGATATAATAAAACTTTATTTTAAAAAAATACATGATTATTTCCATATGTTGATATTTTATCTCGATCTAAAGTGGATTCATGGTATACTTATATTCTTATCAATACTATTCTCACATGAGAAGAACTACTTGATGCCTTCATTTCAAAATTGTATACCTTTGTTTAAACTATGTAATTTGATGCTAATTATGCAACTTTAGACAATGTATGAATCATGGAAGATATGTAGACATTATCAAAGAGACCATGATCATCACAAACATCTATATAATTAAATAATTTGTTTATGTGATTATAGGCATTTAAAAGTGATTGTAATAGAAATATCATTATGTGCTTTTTGTATGGTAGTTTAAGTTTTTGTATCCAAATCATTGAAGGAATCATGTAATGATTTAGTTTCAAATTAGTTTGGAATTTAAAAAGACCTCTTACGTATATCACTTCATAACAAGGAACCAACACATATTCAAATACATATATTGAGATAGATCCTATGAATGTAAAACTCATTTGACTCCTGTTTTATGCATAATTTCTATCTCATCCCATTCAAAATATGATTGATGAAATAGGAAACATCTTAGAATCACCACAACATGCCTTTTCCCTTCAAGTATGTGGAAAGTATGGGGAGTTTTCTCATATATTTAGTTTGTGAAACTATAACAATTGTAAGTGGAAACCAAATACATCTAAAAAACATGATCTAGCATGGACAAACCTTCTCATTTTTCAATAGTCCAAATATCCACCCGATGTTCTAGACGACCCATATTTTCACTAGATTATATATCCAACCTCGACATCAATTTCATGAGCAATAAACTCCTAAAGCTTCATTGATCATATGCGAATCATATGACAAAATCAATCGATTGAAGACTCTTTTATGCTTCATGAAAGAGTATTTAACAAAATTTTGGAAGAATAACTCCTTAACTAAAACATGATTGACTTATATATTCAAACTTTTACCAATACATTTGTGTTAATTTTCAATCTAAAGTTGCAAGCCTATGATGAAAATGAAATCAATAATTCTAAAATCAAGCAAGGATGTGTATAAGGTAACAAGCTCATATCCCACTTATTTCTTCTTTGGATAATCATGACCACTAGTTGTGGAAGATATTAGGGGACCAAATGTGGCACTTGACCCTAGGATCCGTAAAAAACACACCATAATATCAAGTGGGCCACACAGTGAGAAGAGAAACAAAATACAAACTTACACGAATGAACTTTATAAAGAATGGAAGGAACAAAAGTTTCAAAAATATTTAGATTGAAGATCATAGAAAAGTGCCTTTATATTCATATGCATGCATGAATTGTACAATGTTCATTATTTGTGACCAAATTCATCCCTTGTTTATATAAAAATGTGGCTAATTATATTTACAATATGAACATTTTTTACAAGGGATTGACTAAAATTGATTCGTACATACATCATGTAGTAAATAGACATTGCTTGAATCCAAGTATATAGAGATGACTCTAGACACACCAAAGTACCAAAATTTAACCTTTTTCTCACTTCTACATCAGAAAATATGGCTCCTCACAACCAAACCCTTACAATGCATGATGAGAACCAAAACATGTGGAGAACCACAAGAGTGTGACCAAAGCCCTAATAAGAGATAAATCAACTACAAATTAGTATAAGTAGGAAAATAATGTTGTGTTTGAATATATATTATAATGTTAACCAACAAATTCTATGAAACATATCTAAAAAATAAAGTTAGTATATGGTATAAGCAAGTGTAATTTACTAGGTACATTGGAATAGTAAAGGAAACACACGTTGAAAGTGGTAGGTTACTAGATTAATATTGCTACATGGCTTAATTACATCTTTTACTAATAATCCATGAGTTGTTAGGATGTACCACCCAAGTTACTAGCTTGTGGTTGAAAAATACCCTAGAACATTTTAGAGGATTTTATGATTAGCATGTCTTAATAAGATCCTTCCACAACTTGATTGGTGTGAGAATAAAAAATAAAGGCCCATTGTTTTGCAACCTAGTTACTAACATAATGATTGTCACGACTTCTTAGGTCAATGCACCTATCATATTAAATTGGTAGTACCTCCTTTAAATAATATTATCACATTTTTCTCAATCACATTGGTAGAACTTCCATATACAATAGGTGGTACGACTTCACCCAGACTCAAACAAAAGGGTAATGTGAGGGTGTTGAGGGATATATACCTCATATGGATTCTTGGTGACCTATGAATACTCAATAGTATATGACTTTGAGTACCTTATCACAACCCATGGGTTGCTAAAATGATGCTTATTTCCTACACATAATAGTATACAATTTTGAGTACCTTATTGCAACCCAAATTGAGATCCTCAATAACACCACATTGTTCTGATTAAGAAAAGGGTAATGATTTTAACACTAAACTCATCAGGTCCATCGATCTTATTAGTTCTTTCCATAGGATTGTTTCTAAAACACTGAAAAATAGCCTTATACCACATATTGAACGCCTCTTTGGCATGGAGTAACTTGCTTTCTTCGATGGAGAACAAATTTTAGATGCTCATATCCTGACAAGTGAATTGATTAGTACCTATTATTTTAAGTGCACTCTACTTTTATCACTTAAAATTGACTTTGAAATTGATTTGTATAACATCAATTGGAAATTCATTATAAAATACATGGATAGTTTTGGTTTTCCCCTTAGATGGATTCACTGGATCCACAACTACATCAAATCTTGCCATTTCTCTACTATATAAATGGGTCTCCTTTTAGTTATTTTAGCACTTCAAATGGGATTCACCAAGGTGACCCCTACCCCTCCCATCTTCATCCTTTTTACTTCCATTTTAAATTTGATGATGAAACTTTCTCTCTCTAGTGGGTTACTAGATAAACTCCACAACAATATTTTCTTTAAAGACAACATTATAAAACTTGTTAATGGCACTGTGATTTTACTCAATCTTGATGATGAATACCTTAGTAAGATTGTGTGTATATAAGGCATATTCTCGCATATATTTGTTCTAAATTCAATTTTCATATATCATGATTGATACCCACGTTAGTTCTTTATGTTTGTCAGATTTAAACCCATTTTTGGGTACCAAGAAGAAGCTTACCTAATTTAATAACCCAAATACCTCCACTTGACCTTCAAACTCTATAATGTTGTTTGGGATCCCATTATAGACAAAATATAGAACACTTTTTCTTAGTGGAAATATAACTTACTCAGTAGTGATGGAAGATTGGTTCTTCTTAATGTGACCCCAACCTCCTTTTCATCCTATTCTTTAAGTTGTGTTCCTCTCCCATGTCATGCTCCACAAAGATC
Organism: Alisma plantago-aquatica; assembly: GCA_963693085.1. Taxonomy (NCBI): domain Eukaryota; kingdom Viridiplantae; phylum Streptophyta; class Magnoliopsida; order Alismatales; family Alismataceae; genus Alisma; species Alisma plantago-aquatica. The sequence continues at coordinate 421,853,540 of OY856414.1, read as the reverse complement.
TTGCCTTTATAAGAAGGAATCTTCTATAGGATGATTTGCATGAATCCAAATATGTTCATCTTGTTTGTTGAAGGATATATTTCTAATCCATATAGTTTAGGAATTCAGGGGATAATTAATTTATGATTTTGTTTATTCAGTCATTTTCATCTTGATCCTTGATACTCTTTGTGATAGAAGGAGCACCATTTGGGTTGGTCATGTTATGCTTAGATATTATTAAAAAAATAATGCTTGTCACTCTTTAATGAAAAAAGTATTATCTCCATTTTAGAAACATCTCCATGTATCATGATTTATTATTGAGAATTCCAACATGACCCTCTAGGTTTGTTTCCTAAATTCAATTATTGCTTGGATCCTTGGCATAACAAGGGTATTATTTATGAATATTGTACCAACTTAATCATTCAAATTATTTTTATTTCTATCAATGTATTTAAAATTTTAAAGCTTATATCATCCTTAACATCAAATAAAATCAATCGTGCACTTTTAAATTTTGACATTTTGATGACTAATGTGGTACCATTCTCAAACTGTATCCATGACAATGTTGTCACTCAAATCAGTCAAAATTGGGGAACCATCTTCAAACTCTATAATTCCTACTCTTTGTTATACACCATGTTATGTCGTATCTCATGGGTTTAGATTTTAGAAAATCAATTTTCCTATAAAGTCATCTCTCACATCTGGTTGACTGCTTATAATAAATTGCTTTGCAGTTCTCATTGGAAATCTAAAGTCTTTTCAAGGCCCATTTATTTGCTCTCTCTACTAGAAATTCTATTTACTCCTATCATGTGTTCTTTACAGTCAAGTAGATGTTGCTATCAGATCTTGATCTCACTTATTTTCCAGTTTTTAGAATGTCAATATCATCACACATAATGATGTATCCAACTTTCCTACTCATTTAATCTCAATAATTAAACAAGATTTTGTACAAATATAAATCCATATTTTTTGAATTAGTGATGTTTTCTATTTGGTGTGATTGAAACAATTGGTATACAATAAACACAAAGGAAGCATTAGTCTTATTTGTGACTTGTTTATTCTCTTTTTTTCCTGGTCCTTGATTTTTTGGATGATGTAAGTTCAACCCATATAGGAAAATGCAAAGGCTCTAGGACCTTTTCCTTCAAGGATGAGTAAAGGGTCATAGACACCAAAGGAGAAGTCTCCTTTGATTTTCTTTTAGAGGACTCAAAAGAGGAGGCCTAGGAGTAGATGTGATGCCGATAGGATCTGGGCTGCATTGCACCATCAAAGCTACTACTGACAACTTTATGATAATGGTGTTGCTATGTTTTTCCTTTACCCTTGTGTCATTAAGTTATTTTAAGGGGGATCCCACCCACATTTGGTATTTTTTTGCCCCATTGGCATTGTGTAACATTTTTAGGTACATTTTGTACCTAAATTTGTCTATCCCACCCCATACTTTACACACCACATTGTGTTTGTGATTATTATATCATTTAATATGTTACCTTAATGAGTTATCTATACTAATATAAAGGAGCGAGTTTGTTATAGTAACTACAACCTTTTTTTTGCAATTATATAAACAATAGGATTCTAGAATTTTAATATGTTGACTTCTACTTACTCTATCTCTCTCCTTCAGCTTTCCTCAGTTCTTTCTCCATTCTAAAATTATTTTATGAAACTAATTATATATATATATATATATATATATATATATTAGGGAAGCCAAGAGGATATTTTATTCATCTTTCCCTCCTCTTGCAAGCCAATACGGAAAATGAGTACATGGATACATATTAGAATGAGATATAAACTTGGTAGTACTACTACCATTACATTTCTCTGCATCCAAGGATGCTCAGACACATTCAGGTAGTCTTCTATAATCAAAGCAGCCCATTTTATGTTTTTGGTGATATTTGGCAAGAGCATCTGCAACTATGTTGCATTTTCTTTCCTCAAACTTTAGACTCCACTCCGAATTGGATTGCCTTCTTCTTTGAATATGGTCTATGATGATTGGCAGCCTAGGGTTCTCCTCAGATGGGCATTGTAGCATATTAATCAACCCCTTGCAATTATATTATTAACAAAGAAAAGACACTTAGAATGAAATTTTATCCATCCATTAAAATAATATTTATAACTTACTCCATGAATTTTCAATCACATATCTCTTTCTTCTAAAATATCCTTGATTTTTTCTCCCTACAACACATTCTTCTCCTCAATGACTTTAACTCTCCTTATCAGCTTGTAACGAGGTTAATTATTGTTTTTATTTTCTCTAAACAAACACAATATAGAACATTTAAAATGAATATACTATCCTCTTTATAAATTCTTCCATCAACTCTCTTCTTTTGAAACCACACTCATTTAACAACATATGTTGAAATTATCCTTTCTCTCTCTTTTGTATAATTTAAAATAGATTTTGTCTATTAATATAAATGATACTACTTCCAAAAGAGTGACCCTATTTCTCAAATTAAAACCATGTCATTTTCTAGTTTATACTACTTCTAGAAGAGTGAGTTTTCAAAGAAATACATATATTCCATTTTCATTTACATAAAAACTAACTAGCCAGATCAAAGTATTCTATTTTTAAATTCATGTACTCCATTCACTCTTTTGTACATCCTTACACTCTTTTTGTTTTTATACTACAAAATCATTGTAAGAGAATTACTAGTTTTGTTCTCTATGCCAATTAATGTTGCATTCTTTCTTCAAACTAATATTATCAATAAATATGTTCATTCTTCCCCATTCTTTCTCATGAAAATATGTATGTCCAGTTGAATTTTTCTCTTCTGCTCTTTTCAACTCATTTTTGCTATTAATATTTAACAACAATATAAAGTAAGCTATTTTAAAATGCAATATTAGTAGTGATAAATTACATAATGGTAAATTTCCATTATCAAAATAAGAAACTATAGAAACACCTTCATAGAAGCACAAACAACAAATTCACAAGTCAATCCTTTTACGATGGAAAAACTTATCATTATAAAATACAATTATTGGATATTTATGAAAAAAATCATAACACTCCTATTTATTATATGTTTAAGGAACCTAATAAGAGAAATGCCATCATCAACTAGAACCTCAAACATACCAAAAGTGAAAGGAAAAATAATGAATATTTGCCTCACTAGCTGCTCTATCTTAAGAACTTTTTACTTTGTCATGTTAGAGGCTTCTTGATCTAATTCATAGTTGCTTGGGTGTATGTCTATCAGGGAAGAAACTCCATTAGTTCCACACATATGTGTTTTCCATATGTCCAATCAAATAGTAAGATATCAACATGTTTGTTGGAGTGAAGACCATTAGAGTGTGTACTAAGTAAGGCCACATGGTATTCCTTCAATATCTTAAAATTGTCATGAAAAACAAGGTCAAAGAGACAATCACAAATGACATCATTATAAAACTTTTATCCAGGTCATGATTGGAAATGAACAACATGATCACTAAAGGCATCATGGTATATAATATTTTAGAGCAGACAACATTCATCACTAGGGTTTAAAGGGATCATGAGATGATACAAAAGCATAGATAGATATTCAACAAGTGACATAGACAAGCCAAGATGATAAATAACAATAGTAAGCATGAAATCACATGCATAGTCTACTTGTTGAAGACATAATATCTTATCACAGTTGGAACATGCATCTTGTAGTGAAGTATTGGATAACTATTTTATAGTAAGCGTCTGCCAAAATAACTTGGGTCTTTGGAATATCTAGATGTGTATGTGACATATTAGACTAGCAAAAAGATGGAAATATATTATGTATGACATCATTTGCAGAGATGAAGGATATATCGACAGACATAGATCTGACCTCTCACAAAATGTGGTCTTAGAGTTCTTAGGTATAGATAAGAGAGGAAACATATGATAATTTGTTGACACAATTGGAAGATTTTTTGCCAACCCCTTCCGATGTGCATAGGAATAGGGATAAGTGCCACTATAAATCATCAAACTACAGGACGTCTGATAACACCAATTTTTGTGATGTTTTTGGCCTTTATTCTGTTATCAAAACTGCCCTTTTCTGCTGTTTTCCTCACTTTTATATGCATTTTTGCAATAATTGGCCAAGCAATGCTCTCAATCCAATACTTCCATCTTTTGCAGAGTTTCCTCCCTGTTTGGCCCAATTAGTACCAATAAGGCCGTTCTGGCCCGCAAATAAGTCCAAGACTGTCTCGGCCCCCTGACGCCCGATACACACGCTAACCGGCAAGGCTGCGCGATACGACGATGGGCGACGCAAGGATGCCGTGCAAGAAGGTACGGATGGACGACACACCTCTTTACCCGACGGGGAGCCAAGCGCGCCACAACTACTCCATGTGCCGCGCGATATCGGCCACCCACCGGCAGGTGCTCCTCGCCAAGACGCCCGACAGCCGACCTCCTTGTACCAGGTGATACCCGTGTCAGCCGACCACCAAATGAATGGTGGAAGGAAGGGCACGTGGCGCTACGAGCACCATATCTGCTCCCGACCAGCTGCCTATAAATAGCAGCTACAGGGAGCCGAAAAGATGGCTTAGACAATTCGAACAAGCTTGGTCACTTCAGGTTTCGGATAGTCGAGTGATCTTTGGAGGAGGCTGCGAGAGCAGGCGTATCGTGCTCCAGTGTTCGTACCGGGTGACACTAGGTGAGCTCTTCCTCATCCCGAGAGGGAGGGGATTGGTTCACCTAGGACTGTACCGGGCGACACTGGGAGCCGATATCGGCCGATGTAGATACGCGACACGAGTGCCCGACGCCAGTGCCCGGCAGTAGGATACGCAGCTCCATCCCTGACACGATAACGAACCCGATACGCTCCGCCCGTCAGGCGTGTCGCCCGACTTGAGCGTATGGGGCAGGTCCTTGAGCGATACAGTCGCCCGTCACAGTATGCCGCTTAAGAGAGCGTCCCGCCCGACACGGCTGTATTGGGCTAGGCCCTTTGTCCGATATCGAGCGGGATGGTTACTGTAGCTTGTCGTCCTTCTACATCAAGGAGGTGACACATATCTTTAATTTTGTTATTTAATTCTTTACTCATGCATTGTAATTAAGACCTTTAATGCTTATAGAAATAGAAATGCTTACTTACTTGCTGCTCAATGCTTGGTGCAATATGTGGGATGATTGCTATGTTTGGTATCTGAACTCTAGCTTGCATGTTTTGGATCACGTTTCACTTAGCTATCGAATCGTGTTTTCCCGTCGCAACAACTTCGAGAGTTGTATTGTGGCTCTAGTGTTTGGTCCGATTCTGGAGTACGAGAGTGCCCGGAACGGAGTTGCTTTAGTAACATTTACACTCTAATTTGAGTCCGGTGACCCCTAGAGTGGAACCGATGCCTTGTTAGAGGTGCCCGCTTCGAGAGGAGGGGTACAAGATTGGTCCTACCGCCGCTTGCTTTACTGCAGTTTTATCCTTTGTACCTCGCCTTAGCCCCAAGTGTATCCTTCTGTTTCTGTTGCATGAAAACCACTATAAATTGTTAAATGTCTAAAACTTTAAATCTTTCTAGTAACTCCACTTGGAGATAGTTTTCTTATTTTGTTCGTAACATCTTTATGCTTCCCTCCTAGGGAATTTATCATCTCTTTATACCTGCCAGAGTGTAGCGTGTCGATTCTGGGTTCTCAACACTAACCCCCTTGTCCCTGTGTTTGACCCCGTATATCTACTTCGACCCTGTAAACAAAGTTGCGGGGGCCTAGAAGGATTCGGGTTTATAAATGTAAAAGCTCGACTACCTCAAATCCGCCTCCAATTTTAGGACGCACGATTTAGGCCGGTCAACTTTTTGGTGCCGTTGCCGGGGATAAGGCAAAGACGGTACTGTTGACAAATCTGAATCCACTAACTACACTCATGTGCCTCAAGCTTAGAAATAAGCTTGACAACACACTTTTTCTTTTATCATTTCCTTTTTCATTACTATTATTCCTTGCCGAAGCCAAATAATTCAATTTTCTAAACTTGATTTTATATGCTCTTACAGGAACCTTGGAAGCTGACCTGCTCCACCGAGTCTTGATACCATGTCTCGTTGCGAGCAATCTCTTCTTGAAGGTGAATGTCAGGACCGAGGCGAGAGGGTGAGCCAGCCTAGCTTGGTTGGTCAGCTTTCAGCCTACATAAAAAGACAGGACAACATTATCAGCAAACTGGTACAGGGTGCGCTTCCCGGCCCCAGAGTTCAGAATTCCATGCAACACCAGATGGCGAGTCTGCAGATGCGCCAATGGGAAGTCGATCAACGATTGGCCCAAATGGCTGCACTGATGAAGAACCCTCTGGGAAAGACACTCTCCTACTCGGAAACTACCAGAATGGCAGTACTAATGTCTGGGAAGACGGTGGAGCGCGCAGCTGAAGCCGAACCGAAACCTGAACCGAGGTCTGAGAGCACCATTCCAACAGAGGGCGAAGGTGGACAAGCAGAAGCTCAAGAGCCAGCACGGAATCCTTCAGACGAGCTACCTGGTGGGAGGAATTCCTATGCCCCAAGGCCGCCATTCCCGTATAAGCAGATAAAGGCGAATATGAAGAAGCGTCATGAGAGGTACATGGACTCGATCAGGAAACTGCATCTTGAAGTCCCCTTCCTTGATGCATTGGAAGAGATGCCTATGTATGCCAAGTTCCTCAAGGACCTTATCACAAAGAAGATAAGGGGATGAAGGACAGAGACAGTGTATTTAGCTTCCGCCTCCTCCACCTTCTTGAAGCCTGACGCGCCAAATAAGAGAAGGGATCCCGGAGCTTTCACAATCCCGTTCGCCATCGGAGACAACGTCGAGCGCAAGGGTCTAGAAGACTTGGGGGCTAGCATAAGCCTCATGCCCCTAAGTTTCACACAAAGGGTGGGTTTGACCGAAATGGTTCAGACTAACATGCGGATCCAACTGGAAGACCACACCTTCAAGAGACCTGTCGGCATTGTTGAAGATGTACCGATCAGGGTTGGCGACTTCTTCATCCCTTGTGATATAGCCGTCATCGACACAACTGAAGATCCCCGTTGCCCGATCATCTTTGGGCGCCCCTTCTTGGCGATAGGGAGAGCGCTAATTGATGTTTCCAAGGGGATGATCACTTTAAGGGTCAGAAACGACCATATGGACTTCAAGCTGAAAGAAATAATGAAGAGCCCGTCCCTCTCCGAATCAGCATGTTTCGCAGATAGCTACAATAAATTCTGCGAGGAAGTAGAGGAAGATATTCGGACAGTAGACCCCCTCTTGAGGGCTATAAACTGTCAAGATCCCGACCTCGAAGATCCTGAGGTCACGAAGCATCTCAACCTTCTCAACCTTTCTGATGAAGATTTGCAAGAAGGGAATACAGAGGTGGAGTCTGTGATGTATGCCTCTCTTGAGGAGGAGCCTCAGGAAAGGGCACCCAGACCAAAGCCAGAGTTGAAAGCATTTCCCGAAGGCATGAAGTACGAGTTCTTAGATGAAGAGCAGAGAAACCTCGTCATCGTAAACGCCGATCTTTCGAGCAACCAGCTGGACCGACTCGTTGAGGAGTTAAGGCTCCACAGGAAGGCTATAGGATATTCAGTAGATGATATCAAAGGCCTTAGCCCCGCCTTGTGCATGCATCGCATCAACTTGGATGAATCTTCCAAGCATCTGGTTCAACCCCAGAGGAAACTGAACCAGATGCTCAAGGAGGTCGTCAAGAAAGAGGTAATAAAGCTTAGGGATGCAGGGATCATTTACCCAATCAGCGACAGCAGTTGGGTAAGTCCGATCCACGTAGTGCCCAAAAAGGGCGGGATGACGGTGGTTAAGGGTGAGAAAGGTGATGAGGTGGTGGTTAGGACCGTCACCGGCTGGCGGATGTGCATATATTACCGAAAGCTAAATCAGACTACAAAGAAGGATAATTTTCCGCTACCTTTTATTGACCAAGTCCTCGAAAGGTTAGCGCATCACGATTTCTTTTGTTTTCTTGATGGATTTTCAGGTTTCTACCAGGTACCCATCTTGCCCGACGATCAAGAGAAAATGACGTTCACCTGCCTTTACGACACTTATGCCTTCTGAAGGATGCCCTTCGGACTCTGCAACGCCCCCGCCACCTTTCAGCGATGCATGATATCGATGTTCTCGGATTTTCTAGAAGACATCGTAGAAGTTTGCATGGACGATTTTTCCGTCTATGGGAAGGACTTTGATAGTTGTCTGAAAAATCTATCATTGGTTCTTCAAAGGTGCGAGGAGAACAGCCTAGTTCTAAACTGGGAAAAATGCCATTTCATGGTGCGGGAGGGCATCGTCCTCGGGCATAAGATCTCGAAGCGTGGGATCGAAGTGGACGCAAGCAAGGTTGAAGCAATATCCAAGCTTCCTCCACCAAGATCCGTGACGGGGGTGCGAAGCTTCCTCGGGCATGCGGGATATTACCGAAGATTCATCAAGGACTTCTCAATGATTTCCAAACTGTTGTCCAATCTTCTGGTAAAAGATGCTGAATTTGTTTTCTCTAACGATTGTCTAAGTGCTTTTCAGGTCCTTAAAAATGCTTTAATATCGCCACCTATCCTTCAAGCACCAGAATGGGGTTTACCTTTTGAGCTGATGTGCGACGCAAGCGACTACACAGTTGGAGCAGTCCTGGGGCAAAAGAAGGACAAGAAGCACCATGTGATCTGCTACGCAAGTCGCACGTTGGATGAAGCCCAGGTAAATTACACAACAACTGAAAAGGAGATGTGTGATGTCCCCGGATTTTCTAAAACTTAATCTGATGTGAGACGTACAAATTGAAACCCTCACCTCAGCGAGAATCCCAATTTAAGCATCACACACTAGGCTAAGAAAGAGAGAATCAAGGGAGTCAAAAGGAAACACAGTAGCACATGTACATGAACAATAATAAAATCATACACACATGTTCACCATTCAACATATAATTACAACATGAATTGTTACAACTTTTGATATTACATATTGAACAGCAAACTATACATATACATGTGCTACAGCTAAACAACAGGATCTTAAGACAACAGGTCCACCTGAACATCAGCTCGCCACACAACTCTCAACTATCCTGGATCTTCAAGAGCATAACCACAACCTATACAAAAGATTACATGCGGTAAACGTCAGCGCAATATTTCATGAATATTGTACTGAGTACGCCTACGTGTCTTTTATATACCTCTCATCATATCTTGGCAATATGATAAAACTAATACTTGGCAGTAACAAAAGAATATAAGAAAAACATATACTTGCACAATGATATTCATTAACAAAAGAGAACACATGTTTTAAGCTCATTTTCCATTATATCATCCATGCATTTACTACCTGAGAGTTGAATGCATTAAGACCTTTATGATCTACTACCAAAGAGTTGGATCATTTCACAATGTGATCTACTACCAAAGAGTTGGATCACTTCCAAGTACTTTACTACCAAAGAGTTGAAGTACTTATTTCCAGCACTTTACTACCAGAGAGTTGAAGTGCTTAGATATAATGGAACAAATATATTATGTTTCATGTGTTCATATCAATAAGTATGGAGAATCAAGCAACATAACATACAAGAACAATCATTTCAATCAATACCATATGCTAAGTATTTTAATACACATATAACACAAGCATATTGTATAATAAGCCAAGTAAGAGGTAATAGCGTACCTTGATCAAGAGAAACCTAATCACATATATCCAAGAGTCAACTACATCCTTGGTCAACCCTGATCAAGACAAGACCATATACTATCATCAAGTTCTCATCATCTTACATCTCATCTTAACCCTAATCGTGTTCATTAGGGTTTGTTTATCTCATTATGTTATATACATTATTACTTGTCTTATCTTAGATTTATCATACTGATGCCATATTCCAGATTATTTACTCATTAACTGATAATTGTATTTTCCATCATTATGTGCACCTATTAACCTTAGGTTACATGCATTAACCTAAATTAGGGTTTCATGTTATGTATTAAGGTTCATCTTTATATAACATCAATTATATGCATATAACTGATATCTGAGTTACATCCTAACTTCAGATTACTTATATGAACTTACTCTATAAATTTCACTATTTATTGACTATGTATGTATTTATAGCATTTTATTTAGGTTTAGAAGCCCTAATTAGAAACATTAAGCAAAAATTCATGCTTTCGTTCATCAACATCATGATTACAGACATCATATGGTTTAAAAACATTATTATGGAGTTACTGACATTTTTCCATAATTTTAGGTCTTTGTTTATTATTTATTATGTATGAAAAGACCATTTTACATCTTACACGATTACTCTGATATTAATGCATGAAAAGCCTAATATTATTGTTCCATATTGTTCTATGCAATTTTATGAGAATTTCGGTACCTTGTTTGTATTTTTCTGACATTCGTACTATTTTCTATGGATTATTGAAGTTCTGAACATTTTGTGAGATAATTACCTTTCTCGGCCAATCCCGTCGCGCCACGTGGCCATGGGCGCTGCTCTAACTGATTCCACTCATGGGCACGCCTGGTTCTATGTCGAGCCGGCTGGTCCATGTCCAATCTGCCCGGTTTGATGTTCAGAGGTTGGACCACTTCAGGCCTCCCTCTCTTTCACGCACGCTCGCGTAACGTGGACTCTGCGGTTCAGATCCTAAGGGCGTCGCCGCAAGGGAGGACACCGACAAGCAAGCAACCACCCTGGGCTTTGTGCGAGCGATGTCGTCGGGCGTGGGAGCAGCAAAAGACATCGTCTCCACCTCTCGCATCATGCGATCCAGTCTGCCAGTTCTTCAACTCACGAGAGTCGCCGCCTGTTCTCCTCTCCCAATCCATCAGCACCGCCGCCGGGATCTAGCATCCCCGACCGCCAGCCGCATGACCTGGGTGCCATTGAGGATCTTCCTCACTGCAGCTCGCTGCTATGGTCCTCTCCATCTCTCTCCCTCTATTCTGTCTGCCATAAAGGAGAAGGGTGGGGGGAATTGGAAGACTGTTCCCATGAGGATAGCAGTGCCGCTGTCGCTACTGTCTCCGATTACTGGTGGCCTCGAGGCTGCTACTACTTCTCCTCCACAAGGCCCGCCTACACAAGGCTCTGCCATAGCAAGGACTTGGGAGGACCTTGCTCCTCCTCGTCTCTCTTCCTCCTTCTCATTCTATAACTCCTAACCGTCTATGCATGTGGGTGGAAAGGTAGCGAAGATGGTGAGGTGGGACTCCCTCCCTCGTCTCTGTTCTATATGCAATGAGTTGATCCAAAGAAAACTATTGTCACCCACGAACCTTGATCACGGTGTATGGATCCCATTTGAATAGCCTCCCACGATATACGTCTCAGCCCACGTTCAACAAGTAGGTCGACATTGTGGCTGTCACCTAGAGGCAAGACCATAACCGCAGGATACAAGGTACCAGTTGAGCCGTCCATCATCCATGTATGGCCTAGATGACGTCCGCACCATGAGTCAATCTGTGGCATCAACACACTACAAGCATCAGCTGTTCAAGGTTGCGTGACACATCATAATGACCAACAACTTAAGTCTATAAATCCTTAATAGCATACATTATTTGTCATATTCGAACTAGAACAACTTCCTTTTGGGTCCTCCAATAGCCACCATAAATTTAACCATAGCTTCACCATACCTCAAGGTACAATCCATTCAATTTTGGTGCAAAAACTAAGCTACTAGACTTGTCAAATAAATTCCTCAAGAAGTCATACAAATTATGGATCCAAAACGTTGTATAAACCTCAACAACACTTCAAATTATTAAAACCTTTGGGATTCTCAAAACAACTCAACATGTGTGACTTCACTTGTGTCATTGGACATTTAGGATTCCAAAGTCCACTCCATCACATCCTACACACCTTAAAAGATATTTCGTCCTCAAAATTAAGCAAGAAAACCCACTTTGTCACAAGATGCTCGCGATCGTCTTCGCGTTTGATAAGTTCAGGTCGTATCTCATCAGAGCAAAGGTCAAAGTATACACGGATCATGGGGCGATAAAATACTTAATGCAAAAGAAAGACGCAAAGCCTAGACTGTTGAGGTGGGCCTTACTGCTCCAAGAATTCGACCACAAAATTATCGAAAAGAAGGGCACAGAGAATGTGGTCACAGACCATCTATCAAGGATCGTGACTGAGAAAGAGAGAGGGCCTCCTATCAACGACGACTACGCCGACGAAGCCCTTATGTTGGCCGAAGCCCAAGAAGAAAACCTACCCTGGTTTGCAGACATCTTCAATTATCTCGCTTGCGGAGAACTGCCCCATGACATAATGTACAATCAGAAGAAGAAGCTTTTCGAGGAAGTTAAAAACTACTACTGGGACAATCCTCTCTTATTCAGAAGATGTTCCGACAACTTATACAGGAGGTGCATACCAGAAGAAGAAACCGCGGACATCCTAAAGCAATGCCACGCCTCCCCCTATAATGGTCACCTAGGCAGCGAAAGAACAGCTGCAAAGGTGCTACAATCAGGTTTCTACTGGCCCTCCTTATTTAAAGACGCTGCACAGTTTGTGAAGGCTTGCAAAGAGTGCCAGTTTATGGGGAACATAGGGTGGTGGGACGAAATGCCAATGGCAAGCTGGATTGAAGTTGAAATATTTGACGTATGGGGGATCGATTATATGGGGCCGTTTCCCCCATCTCGAGGGTATCAATACATACTCGTGGCCGTGGATTATGTATCGAAGTGGGTGGAAGCGGTAGCCACCCAGACCTGTGACGCCAAGTCGGTTATCAAGCTCTTTGAAAAGACCATCTTCCCTCGCTTCGGCGTCCCGCACACAGTTATTAGCGACGGAGGATCACACTTTGGAGAAAGACAGTTTGAAGCACTCCTGCGCAAGTACGGAGTGAAGCATAAGATTGCTACACCCTACCATCCCCAGACGTCAGGGAAGGTAGAGGTTTCCAACAGGAAAATCAAGCACATCTTGCAGAAAACTGTCAGCCGAACAAGGAAAGATTGGTCCATGAAGCTTGACGATGCACTTTGGGCTTACCGCACCGCTTACAAAACACCCATTGGAACCACCCCCTACCGTCTCATCTACGGAAAATCCTGCCACCTACCGTTAGAATTGGAACACAAGGCCCTTTGGGCAATCAAGTTCCTAAATATGGACCTCGACAAAGCTGGAGAAAAGAGATTTTTGCAGCTTCAAGAGCTCGAGGAGCTGAGATTGAATGCCTACAAAAATGCAAAAATCTACAAAGAGAGGACGAAGTTGAGGCATGATGCCCATCTCAGGAGAAAGGATGTAAGCGAAGGGGATAAGGTCTTGTTGTTCAAGTCTTCCATCCATCTTTTCCCTGGGATGTTACAAACGAGATGGCCAGGACCATTTACCGTGTCAAAAATATACCCATCCGGAATGATGGAGCTTTACGACAAAGACGATCTGACCAAAGTATTTCAAGTGAATGGGCACAAAGTGAAAAGGTTCTAACTGCAGGGACCACTTGCCCATTAACGGACCCTTACCTGGATGGACCGATGGGAAACAAGAAGAAAACCCAAAAAGCCTTAGCCTACCCTATACACAACTTTTCTGCCCCAAAAATAAAGCTGTTTGGTGTGTAAGCTAACTTCGGAATCATACAGCAAAGTCTCGCCGAAGCTGTAGAGAAAAATCTTACTTAAACAATAAGGCAGGAAAAACTAAGTCTTTTGTTCGTATTGAAACAACATTATCTTTAAGGCATTACGATCTTTGTTTCACTTTTTGAACAAGAAAAGTTTTCCCAAGCAAGAATAAGCATCACAAAATAAAGTTTAAATATTGATTGAGGACAATCAAAACGCTAAGTTTGGGGGAGTTGATAACACCAATTTTTGTGATGTTTTTGGCCTTTATTCTGTTATCAAAACTGCCCTTTTCTTCTGTTTGTCTCACTTTTATATGCATTTTCGCAATAATTGGCCAAGCAATGCTCTCAATCCAATACTTCCATCTTTTGCAGAGTTTCCTCCCTGTTTGGCCCAATTAGTACCAATAAGGCCGTTCCGGCCCGCAAATAAGTCCAAGACTGTCTCGGCCCCCTGACGCCCGATACACACGCTAACCGGCAAGGCTGCGCGATACGACGACGCACGACGCAAGGATGTCGCATGAGAAGGTACTGATGGATGACACGCCTCTTTACCCGACGGGGAGCCAAGCGCGTCGCAACTACTCCATGTGCCGCGTGATATCGGCCACCCACCGGCAGGCGCTCCTCGCCAAGACGCCCAACAGCTGACCTCCTTGTACCGGGCGATACCTGCATCAGCCGACCACCAAATGAACGGTGGAAGGGAGGGCACGTGGCGCTTCGAGCACCATATCTGCTCCCGACCAGCTGTCTATAAATAGCAGCTACAGTGAGCCGAAAAGATGGCTTAGACAATTCGGACAAGCTTAGTCACTTCAGGTTTCGGATAGTCGAGTGATCTTCGGAGGAGGCTGCGAGAGCAGGCGTATCGTGCTCCAGTGTTCGTACCGGGCGACACTAGGTGAGCTCTTCCTCATCCCGAGAGGGAGGGGATTGGTTCACCTAGGACTGTATCGGGCGACACTGGGAGCCGATATCGGCCGATGTAGATACGCGACACGAGTGCCCGACACGATAACGAACCCGATACGCTCCACCCATCAGGTGTGTCGCCCGAGAGGGTGTGCCGCCCGATTCGAGCATATCGGGCAGGTCCTTGAGCGATACAGTCACCCGTCGCAGTATGCCGCTTGAGAGAGCGTGCCGCCCGACACGGCTGTATCGGGCTAGGCCCGTTGTCCGATATCGGGCGGGATGGTTACTGTAGCTTGTCGTCCTTCTACATCAAGGAGGCGACACATATCTTTAATTCTATTATTTAATTATTTACTCATGCATTGTAATTAAGACCTTTAATGCTTATAGAAATATAAATGCTTACTTACTTGCTGCTCTATGCTTGGTGCAATATGTTGGATGATTGCTATGTTTGGTATCTGAACTCTAGCTTGCATGTTTTGGATCACGTTTTGTTTAGCTATCGAATCATGTTTTCCCGTCGCAACAACTTCGAGAGTTGTGTTGTGGCTCTAGTGTTTGGTCTGATTCTGGAGTACGAGAGTGCCCGGATTGGAGTTGCTTTAGTAACCTTTCCACTCTAATTTGAGTCTGGTGACCCCTAGAGTGGAACCGATGCCTTGTTAGAGGTGCCCGCTTCGAGAGGAGGGGTACATGATTGGTCCTACCGCCGCTTGCTTTACCGCAGTTTTATCCTTCGTACCTCGCCTTAGCCCCGAGTGTATCCTTCTGTTTCTGTTGCATGAAAACCACTAAAAATTGTTAAATGTCTAAAACCTTAAATCTTTCTAGTAACTCCACTTGGAGATAGTTTTCTTGTTTTGTTCGTGACATCTTTATGCTTCCCTCCTAGGGAATTTATCATCTCTTTATACCTACCGGAGTGTAGCGTGTCGATTCTGGGTTCTCAACACTACCCCCCTTGTCCCTGTGTTCGACCCCGTATATCTACTTCAACCCCGTAAACAAAGTTACGGGGGCCTAGAAGGATTCAGGTTTATAAATGTAAAAGCTCGACTACCTCAAATCCACCTCCAATTTTGGGACGCGCGATTTAGGCCGGTCAACGTCACCTACCCCAATGTGTTGTAGACAATGGTGAATCACATAATCAGGTCATCCATCATGAATTCAATAAAAATATCAGGTGTTGTTAAGAAGCCAAATAACATCTTGGGCATCCCATCACAAGAGAAAAAAAGAAGAAGATCCCACTAAATGTCCCAAAGTAAGGACAAGTGATTCATCATGACATGTGTTTTAGAAACTCATTTACTGATAAGCTCCTTAGAAAAATATAGGTACATGGAAAAGGGACCACCTATAATCTTCACTCCAGACTTCAGTTGAGAAATTTTAGTAGGAAAAAAACCAAATATGGTCTAAATTGGGATCATAAGAAGACCAAAAAATTATCATCTTCTTAATCTTGAGATGAATACCAAATATTAGAACTCAATCTTGGATAAAGGGATAGAGATTTAGAAATATCTTTGCTATCCCTAATGAGGGCACTGTCATCAAGATAGAAAGAAAAGAGGTCAAGGTGGCATTCATCTATCACCTATAAAATATGAGAATTGAGAGACAACAAAAAGGGATGGGTCCCAATAGATTTCCTTTTTGACACATACTATTCAAAAGAGTTTCACTCCAATTCATGTAGAGTAAAGGCAGGGAACTATATCATAATCCAACCCAATGTGCAATTGTGGGCAATTGAAGATGAACCTCATACGAAATGCTAGATACTTCAACCAAGTTGAAGGCATTTCCGGCGTAAAAGAAGATCCATAGTGATAGTGGTATGATGTTTTTGGTCATAGAAAATGTGAGTGACATCATGTAAAAGGTCCTCAATACTACCAAATATAGAAACATAAACTGATGATCCTCAAGAGAAGATACTACATCTTACAAGACACCCTTTGTCACAACCTTAAAGACTAGATCACGCCAAATTGTACCCCACAAAAATAGGATGAATGCCCTTTTATGGCTTGAGTGAATGAGTCAAATGAACACTAGAGACATAGGAGGCATGACAATAAGAAGAAATACAAACATTGATCACAACTGACACTACATTTGAAAACTCATCTTTCATTATAGCAGTTTGCCACCATACAACATCAATAGGAGGTTGTGCTTGGAGGCCATCATGCAGATAAGCGGTCCATTTATTCAAGAATAAAATGGCCACTTCAAACTTATCATGAGAAGTGAAAAAGGGAGAAAAATATAAATTAAATGAAGGTTGCACTCTTGGCATGGGAAGTTCAGGGATGCTTCACTACAAGATCCAAGCGAGTAGAAACTTTGGTGGGGGAAACACCACTAGATGGAACCTGGATGGCAACATCCAATTGGCCATATGTAACCTTACACTTGGCACATGAAACTCTAGATTTGATAAAGTAATGCACATAACAAGTTAGAGGAGAAATTGGAGTGTTTCTTCAATCTTCTCATGTTTTTCACTCTATTTTTTTTTTCAAAACAAAAATTGATAGCAACAAAATCAATTTCCTAAATTCATGTATGTAATATTCACTATCTTTGTAAATATTTATTCTCTCTCTGAACAATCATATCAATAACTATCATAATTAGTCTCCACTCCTTTAGTTTCTCAAATCCATATATCCTCATTGAATCTTTTTCTTCTAACAATTTCTAAATCCTTTTTGTGCTAAAATCACCACAATAATAATAATAATTTTTATTCTCAATAAAATGCCAACATTATGGTTAACATACTCCCCATTACTAACTCACAACAAGCATGCACTTTTTATATCCCCTCCTTATACCCCACCATATGTTTTGTTCTCCCTTTGTGCTCCATATCAATGAATTCTTTGTCATAGATATCAGTGGAAAAGTAATTTTGTATTTGTATAGATGTGACCTTGTACTTATTTTCATATTCATATAATATTAAATTACATCCTCAAGTAAATAAATCACTCTCCCATAAATTCATATATATTTTTTATCTCTCTAGATTCCTCATGTCTTTCTTTTTCACCTCCACCACATATAAAACCAAACTCCCATCTTGACCACCACCATCCCCCCCTTACTTATACATCATATTGTCTTTCAAATTTCTCCTCCTCCAAGAAACAACCATCATATCTCACTGGAATTAGGAAGAAGGCATTAGATTGGAAACATGTGTGTTCCAATGAGCTTATTTCCTACATAAGTGTCTTAAGTTTGTTTGATCCATACATCACTTTCATTTGATACCTTAGATAAAAAGATACAGTATCCAGTTAGTCTTAGGGTATGTTTTCTTTATTTGAATAATATTTACTTATTGTTATATTTTGGATAGTAGTAGGTGGTATGACTATATGTATAGACTCTAGAGTGATGAATGTAAACTATTTACTTGGATTAACATGCAAAAGGTTAATCTTTTTATAGGAGTAAGCAACATAAATAAATTCTTCCTCATCATTTCTAGGGGCAAGAAGGGTGAAAGATTGATGACTAACTTCATGTTATATTGATAGCCACATCTTCAAGTGAAGTTTCAAATAGAATCTTAACTTATTTTTAATCTTTTACTAGTCTTTTATACATATTTTTTATTCACTGTTGTCTTTTTTGTTTTTAACATTATCATTTCTTCAGATATTTTCTTGTGTTATAATTTTTTTTCTTCAAGCTATTATATTCAAGTTTATATAATTCCATAGACATTAATGAAATTTATATAAGGAATAAAACTAGAAGAAAGCCTTGCTACCATTATGAAATACATCTCTTTTTCCTATGTTTTATTTTTTAATATCTATTTTGCACGTGTGTTTGATAGTCCAAGTTATCCATATATTTGCCAACTATTTTCATGTTTTCTTTTTTTATTATCATACTATCCACCACTCTATTATTTTTAATATACACCCTTTTATTTATTCTTTCTTTAATACATACTAATAGAATTACCTATTTCATGAAATACTCTCTCAAATTGGTTTCAACATATTTATGACTACATTTATTTTAATTTTGGTGATTCTACGTGTAGTTCTCATGCTATTTTTTGCAAGAAAAATTTAAATATAACTCTTTTTGGTTAGACAATAATATGTGAAAAGTATATTTAACAAAGTTTATAGAAAAAATATTTGTGCACAATAGAAACACCTAAAGCAGATAATGTTAAGTTACATTTTCCATTATACATCTTAGTACATAGATAAATTGATTGTTAATGTAGGCTTGACTAGTTTCCTTTTCCTTATGTGTAAATCTTTTGGAAAAAATATAGCATTCTGTATATACAACATGCAACACTTGATAGTTCTCTAGAAAGTAAAAGAATAGTCTAGATGTTAACGCAAAGAGTGTTAATTTCAACATTAAGTTAAATACAAATGAGTAGTTGTTGATAGTATTCAATCTTAAAGACAATACATATGAAATGGTATTCTCGTATAGTTTGACTTTAAAGATTAGATTATTCCTAATTTTTTTTATCGATCTTAATTTAATCTAAGTTCCTCTTGAGATTTAAGTTCTTTCTTAGTGCATTTTCAAATTATGTGCTATATGTTGTCATCTTCACTTTTAAAGTCTTTAGATAAAAATATAAACTAGTGATACATTGATTTTTTTTGGGATTTATACAAAAGTGTCTCTAACCTATAAAGGGGCTATTATTTTTATAATCACTTTTCCTTTCATAAAATATCTCTAAAGGAAATTAATTTTCCCATCATGCTAGATGGCCCACTATGTGATTTAAATGCCCCCTCTAGTGTGCAAGTAGTCGAGGGGGGTGATGGTTTACACTGCTATGGTGGGGATACCAAAGTAGCTCTTCCTAGGGGTTGGTTTCCATGTCATATTTTTTTTAGAAACCTCTTTTTTGATTAAAAAATGCCTCTTTTTCATTCATGACTAGATAGGGAGGGTACGTCGTAGACATGTCAGGTACCCTAATGCGAGGGAAAGATGAAACATATGTTTTAATTCGTGAGAAAAATAACAAGTAACCATCTCACAAATGACAAGATGGGGTGTTTTAAGATAGTAATTAAAGGTTGACATGGAGAGGGAACTCCTTGATACAAACCCCAGATGAAAAAATTAAGATGGTAGATATCTTTTAATCATTTATGAGTTGACTGGAATACTTAAGCAATCTCTGGGCAATGGAGGGGAGTGCTGGTCAAAGAGAAACTCTCCAGCTTCTCTTATGTTAGTATGATTTGGATTAATATCCATTGTCAGTGGTATAATAAGGTTCTTGTTAACTTGGTTTAGGGTTGGTGAACCTATAGAGCATCAAACCTATATAAATACATGTGTATATTGGTGATAAGATCCAAAGGATGTGTTTAAGAATTATCAAATTATATCTTGTTACTTTCCTTCCATATGTTCCATAACACAGAACATGTTGTCTTTTGGCGATCAAGGTCCATGTTGGTAAGATTGTAATTAGGTTTGTAGCCATGAAATGTGACCATACCTAGTCCTAAAGGTAGTCTTAGGTATGCCATATGCCTTGATCCTCAACTAGCAATATCCTAACCTCATATCTATCTTAGAGAACACTATAGCACCTCTCAATTGGCCAAACATATCATCAATCATCAACAACATATACTTGTTCTTCACTATAACCTTTTTCATCTGCTAGGAATCTATACAAAGTCTCATGGAACCATCCTTCTTCTTCACAAAAAATGTGGGAGCACCCCAAGGGGAAGTGCTCAGTCTGATGAAACTCTTCTCTAGATACTCCTACAACTATTTCTTCAACTCCTTCATCTTTGTTGGTGCCATCCTGTATGGTGAATGCACTGTGGGTTACATTCTAGGAACAAGATTGATATTAAATCCAATCTATCTAGGAGGAGGAACACCAGGAAACTCTTCTTGAAAGACATTTTCAAACTCTCATACTACTAGTACCTCCTAGATACTAGGACCTCTCACCTTTGTATCCTCAACATGTGCCAGGAAAGCCTCACACCCTTGTCTCATCAATCTCTCTACTATCATAGCTAACACCAAACATGTAGGAAGAATCTTCCTATCTCCTTGGAAGACCCACAAAACATCTCCATCATAGAGTACCTTGGAACTATAGTCCAAAACAACCTTATACTTCTCCAAGGCATCCATCCCTAGGATCACATCGAATCCATGCATGTCAAGTGGCATAAGATCCACTTGAATGATGTGTCCCGAGAAAGAGAGAACGCAATATGTACACACCTCCCGCAATTCATCAGAACCAAAAAGAAGGGTTTAAAGCCAAATGCTATCACATCTATAACAAATAGGTAGATAACAACTACTTATTACTTCTCTGGTGAATAAAGAGCGCGTTGCACCTGGGTCAACTGATGAATGCATATTAGTCTAATTTATCATTCATATAGTTAGTTTTCATTAGTAATTGCTTTGCTTTGATCTACTTAGGTTTTTATGCTAATTTATAGAAATTTGATACTTATCTTGACTCCCTTTGCATGTTATGAATTCTACCATTCTACAACAAGTTTGCCTTGGGGGTCCTACTACCCTTTAATGGGTAGGAGTTGAGAGGAGTATGCCTCTCGTGGGGTGTGGGGCAGCACCCTAGACCGAAATGGATTTTGAGAACTTCTAGAAGGTAGATCAATGCACTATTTTTGTGTCTAAAGACAAATTCAATCTGTCATTCAACCTGCCAATCAAAAGTAAAATCGATGAGAAATCAAGACATACAAGAGCTTGACAGCCGTATCGACCTCCCTACTTGACACATCGAATACTCGACAGCCTTATTGACCTCCCTGGTTGACATCCAAGAACTCGACAACATCATCGACCAACATCCAATAAAAAATCAGTCATCAATCTACTATGTGGAAATGCTTGTTGACGACCACGACTACCCAAAAGTCTTATAAAAAAAGAAAGTCTTATCAATCCTCAAGGCCGATAGTCCCATTGAGCTCCAATACTGATGGTAGGAAGTCCAAGCATCAACACTTGTCAATCAACAACCATTGATCAGAGCCTAAGACAACACTTCAACTCATCTTGAAATTCAGGAAAAGAAACATCGAAAGGCTACCACTGATATCAGAGCCTAAGACAACAACTATCGACCCAACGCATTCTACCGACCCAGTTGGCTATCGACCTGTATCCTTGGTGACTTCAATCAAATTTCAACAACTCCAAGCCATCGACCTCCCTTCTTGGGCAATCGTTCTCTTGTCTGAGCCACTATTCATCCACCTACTTCTACTGCACATCAAGGTTAATACCTGAAAGAGAAAGAAGGAAGGAAGTCTACCATCGCACACCACACTGAGCCTCTTCTGTTACCATCATGACCATGATGGTGTCCTCCTCTTCTAGTGATATTAATCTCGCCATGTCAGGGGAGTGGTCTTTTCACTGGGGTGTGGGGACTATCCCTACCAACCATTTCTTGCAATTTCATTCATATTCGAATTCTAGTATGAGTTGGTTTAATTCATATCTAATCCTTTGCTGTATCTCTTTTGAATCGATCACCCGCTTTACGTAATTTATTATAATATTTTACCGTGAGAACTTCAAAATTTAAGATTTGAATACCGATTAGCTTTGGTTGACACCCTTTCGAGAATTTATGACAAAAAGTCTCCAGAGTAGTGGATAGAGGATCCGTAAGTAATGAGACACCAAGCTTACAAGGATATCTGCTCATGCAAGTTTCTGACGCCAAAAGGGGAAACTTGCATAACTCCAACTATATATTCATACAAGTTTGGATTTGAATGAATGCAAAGATTCAAGTAGTGGTGGTGAAACCCAGTTCCACCCTAATATTTCCATCCATTGATAACTAGAACTTTAATCTAGCTCTTTTCATTCTTTTAATCTTAGTTAAACAACCCAATCTCAACTTTTTTGATGAATACTAGTTCTTGCTAAGTTACTTGGATTCGATAATTCCTAAAAAGGTTGTCCCTTGGGATTCAATCCTTAACTATACTATGATAAGATCCATCCGCTTGTGGGTGATATTATTGTACTATGGTTTTGGTAAACTCTAGGAATTCCATTCCTAGTAAATTTGTAGTGCGATAATATTTCACGTCAACAACCTAAACAAATACAAAAGTAGGAGAAAATAAGTTAGAATGAAAAAGTTTCGTCTAACCTATCATGGACCATGGACTTACCACTCCCTTCGGATGACTGTATCATGAAATCTAGCCGTGACCTGTTGTCATCCATGTCCTCTGCTAGCTGGTCCAAATGATCCTACCTGTAATGCCTGACCACGTCCTCTACCACCACCACTGCTATATTGTTGTTGCTATGAACCTAACTAGCCCTGACTCGACTATTATTTCACTTCCTCATCCTTCGTGGGGACGTCCACCTTATATGCCCCACTTTCCCACACTTGTGACAAGTCCTCAAATCATACTATGGCCTAGATGACTGTGTCCCTAATACAGATGATGTAGGGAAATAGGCACATATATAGACAGTGGAAACAAAATTTAAATTGCCCGTTTACCAAGAGCATTAAGACCATTTCAACAACAATGCATCTAGGAAGGGAGGGTTGCAAGGTTATACCTAGTCTTGGAGCAAGTCCATTGATATTACCCTTGTAGTAGCATCATGCTTCTTCTTCTTCAGGTAGCATCACGCTCCTTCAGCAACAACAATACTCAAACAATCATCACGAATGACCTCCTCTACAGACAATGGTTGATGATGTCCTCCAAGCAACAGATGATAACCTCCCACCTCTAGAGTAGTCCATGTGGACCATTCAGAGATCCATGTTGCACTGCTATAGCCATTCAGATGGAGTCGTCCCCTTCTATCAGCGTGCTAGTTGCCGACATGCTCTCCTACAACCAATCCTCAATTATTCTCTCCCTCACTGTCCCTCCATATAACGGGTAGGACTTGCTTAGGCTCTCTATTGGTAACCACAACCAGAGAGGACAACCATTCTTAGAGCAACTAATTCTCAATTGTGTGTCTTTGGAAGCCCCTGCACCCCTCTTTTTATAGTGGAGGTCAGGGTCAGGGTTCCTGATCAGTGTGGGTGTAGAAGGGTCCAGAATCATCAATATTCTAGAACTTGTACAACAGGAAACAGTCATATCACACTCCCAAACATTCATTTGGTGAGTGAAATGACTATCTTGCATAGAGAACGAGTCATTTCACAAGTTTCTTGTTCTGAATCAAATTGGTATTCGGTGCTCGATTAATGCTAAACATGACATCAACACCAATCCTTGTTCCAATCAAATTGGCAAGTGAACCGAGTGACCTGGGAAACTAACTGATCGTCTCACATAGTGAAAAGGTCATTTCACATTGTGAGATAGTCGTTTCACAAGTGAGATGGTCGTTTCACTTGTTCATTCTGGATAAAGTTCAACCAAAATTGATTCTAATTGACTTGACACTCCAACCAATCGTCTCAACATTTGAACTGGTCAGTCAATTTTGAACCTTAGTTGTTTAATTTAATACCTAAACACCTTTTTTATTCATTCCAAACATCATTAAAAAATAAACTCTTTTAATCCAAGTGTATCCTATGTGTGTGAACCTATAGGTCCTGAATTACATTGGCAATGAATGTCCATAACAAACTTATGACATCACAAGAAAAGAGTGATGCCTAGTCACACATCATTGCTACCAAAGTAATTTGAAAAGTTGGAGAACAACTTCAACCTAAAATATGTTATTAGTGTTATGGTGATAGTATAGTTCCTTTGTCTCTGATATTTGGATTGAACTCAAGGTATGGAATCATCATCCTCTCAACGTTCAATCCATGTTCCTTAAACTAGAGCAGACAGTCTGAGATGCATATGAGTTCACATATCACATATTGAACAACATCATTGCAGTCGTACATTTCTCGATCTCAAATATCAAGAGCCCTTTGATATTAAACTCCTGTAGGAGGGACAAATCCCATCTACATCACTCGCACTCAGTTACCATGTGTCGCATCTACCCAGTCATCACCTTTATGCTAATCCATATTTCAGGCTACGTTTTATGATGTCAAAGTATATCGGACGACATGTGAGAATGTAGTGACTTCAGGTCTAAGAACCACAATCACCACTATCACTATGAGAGATGATTCTGACTACCATTCCATGGTCTCCATGTATCTCTCTCATAGTGGGTATGTCTGATACACTGTTCTCTAAGATGTATCTGTGTGAGTGACTTGGTATCATATATCATGATTAATGAGACTCTATCATCAGTCAGCACACACTCTAGTATTATGTATTACTGTCGTCTATTTTGCTTCCACAATAATAACTGACTAGGGACATAACAAAAATGTATGTACTCTTAACATCTATATGATCTCATTTTTCAAGTCACGTACTTGAAGACATTCGTCATTGAGTAACATCATTCTTTAGACATCTACTTACGTCTATGTCATAATCTCATGACCAAGACAAACATAATAGACAAAATTACCTTTATTATAATCAAATCAGGTATCTAATGCCTCATTCCGATCATCATATGATTGGCTCTGTGGGCATACATACCAACAAACTCCCACTTGCACTTAGAGACAATCACCCACAAATCATATTCTAAATGATCTTAACATGTCCATCATATTTCTACTATGCAAGTGCTTTTATATCAGGTTTAGCAACATTTGCTTCAAGTCAATATATTGCAAGTTTCACATCTCTTTGTTGTACGATTACTCGTATGATATGGAAGTGCCATAGTATGCTATCTGAGATTTCTAGCCTAACCAGTAGATCCATTTCTATCATCATTATTTATACTATGTCATCAATGGTTGGAACCTCACACAAGTTCACCCATATGAAACATACAATATCCTTTGCTATTCACATAACACATGGATACTCAAATTCTTTTGTAGATTTAAACAATTGCCATTTTCTCAGAACCCATTCTAGATTACAGTTCTTATTTAAGGTCAAACATAAATTTAGATTGTAATCATTAATTTGTCAATTTGTAAGGTTGCATCGGTATAACCCTTTACAACCCGCTCTTCCTTATTACCATAACCAATGAATCGATCCTTTTAGTGCTTTACAAGCACCCAAGGATGTTATTTATGGTAGTCCAATGACTCTCACTAGCATTTGACATATACCCTCTCATCATGTCCAATACATACGAGATTGCTAGGTAGGTATATATATGTTGTTACAACCCCAATTTTTGGGTTCATATGGTGGGAAATGCAATTTTCCCAATAAATGTATGATTATGGGAATTGTATGAATTATATGTATTGAATGGATTTCCTTTACAATATTTCCTTTTTTCATGTGATTTCATGGATAATAATGTGCTAACGAGTCCAATGTGATTAAAAGAAAAAGAATAAATCAAATAATGCATTATTAAGAAGGAAAATTTAGATAATGAGGAAAAGATAAGAAATATGTGGAAATATGGATAATGGAATCATCATGGATGTGATTTCAAGTCCACATGGTTTCTAATGGTAAAAGGAATCCAAATAAGTAAAATAAAAGAATAGGAGAGAGAAAATATGTATAAAATATGTCTTTATTAATGATAACTTTCATATGAAGAAAAGTCTCTCATACTTTCAAAACTGGGTCCCAAACTTAGCGCACAAGTATCTAACGTCATCAAGAACTTTCCTTTAAAATTTGGGATTAAAAGGATAAGCGGATCGGGAGATATGATTTTTATAAGTATTCATAAAGTGAGAGGTATACCATTACATGTCACAATTTATATTAGAATTCCTTTTTATCAGCATTTTGGCGCATGAGACATGGACCATTGGATCTGATATACAACAACGATCCACTTGTCTCCTACCTTCAGTTCAATTTAGGAAAGGGGGAACATTAAACATGGAATCGATTCAATACCTCTCTTTCCCTGATCCTCCATGAGTCTTAGAGAGTTGATATTTGTCTTTGGGAGTTTAAACTGGATCTAATGATCCCTACATGAACTCAGATTGTGTGCAATTGGTAATTTCCCCAATTGACATGGAGGAGTAGAATCCACCACCACCGGCCTCTGCTTATACAAGGTTTGGGACCTCATGTGAGAGTCACCCAGGGGTTCCAAAAGGAAGTATGCCAATCGGGGGCATCGTTGCACCTGGGAGAGGCATCACCCTAGGAGCAGAATCCTGCTCTATTTTCGGCAGGAGGTCTCTTGCACAGTGAGCTAGTCGGGGATGCTAGTGGAGATGGAGAAGTAGGCCGGAAAGTTTGCCAATGGCTGGCGGAGCCAAAGGAGCAATCTCCTGGGTCATGGCTGTGGTGGAGGCGAAAGTCAACCCTCCTGTTGACCGACGTCAGGCCTGGCTCGTGAACAGGAGGCGAGCGCAAGCTTGAAGATGAGTTAGGGGGGAATATACCTCCTTACCCCCGACCCTAACGAAGAGAAGGAGGGGCAGAAATGTCCAACCATAACCCTCATCGCATAGCACGCAAAAAAATGTGGCGGATGGCCATTGGCTTGGCCTGGTCCGAGTGGAAAAAGGAAAAGTGGGCCGCCTTGCTGACGTGGCAGCATTCCATTGGCCCAAAGGTAATGATTTTGCAAAATTCATAGAAGCTAATTGGTAACTCAGTTTGGGACAAATAATATATGAATTTTGATCAAAAAATGAAAGGAATCCATTAAAAATATAATTGGAGCCCAATTCTGATTAAAATTCGAAAAGTACTTAAAGATATCATTTTTAATGGTGTTATTAATGGAAAACCCTAAGTTTTGATGATTAGTGGATTTAATGATGTTCTTTAGATACTTTAAGCCAATATTAACTTGTTTTTCATAAAAGAGATATTTAGATATAAAAAGATGATCTTTATGCATAATTTTCTTAATTTAGGGTTCCATGTACATGAATATGCATTAATGGGCTTAGAAACGTTAATTTAGGTGAGTATGACTTCTAATGGTTTTAATTATTCAGATCCATGAATAAATAGAGATATGATGATTCTAAGTCAATTTGAGAATAAAAGACCCTTAATATGGATAATTTGAGCAATTAGGGTTTATATGAGTAGAAAAAAATTATTTTAGGGTTTGTTGACCTAAAAGGGATAAAGTTTGAGAAATTGATTTAAGAAACCCTAATGAATCCTAATAAGACATAGAAACCTTGGAAAGGTGTCCCAAATCAATAAGGAGTTGTTCAAGATATGTTTGTGACAATTAGACATTATACATGCTTTTAGGATCAAAGTTTGCTTGATTGGTTGCTTGTCTTGCTTGTTTGGACATCTAAGTTGGAATTGGATAAAATGCTTCTTTGAGATCTCCAAATCAGGTATGTAATTTTGCTTATGGTTAAATCACTTTAGTTTTCCGATGATTCCCGAGGTTTTAACGGTTTCTTGGAAATAATTGCTTGATTGACTTTTATTTCATGCAACTATAAAGTGACTATGGCTATCACTATAATTATACATGCATGACTAGCTCAGATCCTGGTCCTCCTCTATAGCTCTGATGATGATGAGAAGGATGACCTAGTATATGATCTACCCGTGAGGTAGGATCATCAGGTTATCAGATGACCTAGTACATGGTCTACCCGCGAGGTAGGATCATCAGGTTATCACAAGTTGATGTGTCGGTCTACCCTTGGGTAGGACCATACGACTCCACGACCCTATGTATTGATCTACCTATAAGGTAGGATCATGGGGGTTGGTTGAGATCTACCATGTGAGAGGTAGTATCCATGTCCACTACAGGGACAACATAGAGGCTAGGGTATGTAAGGATTGAGTAGTCATGTTTAAAGCGTAAAGTTTGTTTTGTTAATTCATAATTGCTTATAATATGTTGTTATAATTAATGCACGATTATTGGTTCCCCCACATACCAGTATAATTCATTATACTGAATACTGTTTCGTTTTTTCGGTGTTTTAGGTTTATCAAGAAAATGGATATTCCTTTAAAGTGACAATGATGGAATAAAGCTTAAAAACGATTGGAGGATTTTTGATAGACAGATGTTATATGGGGTAAAGTCCCTCAACTCCTATATTTTGTAAGGTATGAGAAAAGAATTTTTTTTCCATTTTAAAGCTTAGTTGTTGTAGAATTTATTAATTATTGTGGATTATTTGCAAAACCACTGATCTTGTTTAGGGATAATGCCTCTGACCTCTTAGTCTCCCTTAATTGGGGGTTACCAGGAAGCAGGGTCGTTATATTTGGTATCAGAGCGTGGTTTTCCATTTAATCTCTAATAATTATTAAATTTTACAAACTCTTTAGAGCCCAAGGGAGTTATTAGAGGATTTTTCGATGATGGAGGTGTCTAGAAAAGGATCACGATCTGGGGGCTGGAAATATTTTCCTTTGCCCTGCTAGTTGGTCAATGAGGACTCCCAGATTATGTGTGACTGTCTGGCCAAAATCTGAGGAATTGACTCAAAATAAGACACCTCTAGGTCTTCTCATCTAATTTTGTCCCTTCTTTACCGCTTATTTTTGGAGAAACATTAAGTTCTTAGGGTATTCTCTCTCTCCACCACCCTCATGTGTTTGGGATAAGAGTAATAAGGATTAAGGAATCCTCCACCAAATAATAAAAAGCATGTAACCAAGATGTCATGGACATAAGTTTAATAGTTTAAGCGTAAACAAAAGATTAGTTACATGCTTAGATTGCATGGCGTGTGTTTCCATGCCCTCAGGAGAGCCCTGAGGTTAGACCTTCTTATAGGAGGATGAGGAGAGAGTTAGACTTAGAGGAAGAAGCCTATAGGAAGAGGAAGAGACCTGACACATCCTCTAAGGATGATGCTAACCCTAACCCTAAGTGGTAGTTAGAGAAAGAGAAAACATGATAAGTTGGATACCTCAGTTGTCTGCACATGCACGTACGTGGGTTAGACATGCATGATTATCCATGAGTAACACGAACCATGTATGGTTGTTTGACCTTGGTGCTTTTGGTGACCCAACCTTGGGTGGTCGTGCCTGTTGAGGGTGAGGGATCACTCCCTCACTGAGAGGGTTATTGATGACCATATAGGAACCCCTAACAAGTATATATGTGAAGAAGAGAGGCATGCATCTGCATAGAAGCGAGTGGCAGCAAGGTTGGCAGTAGGTTTTATACCTGAGCCTAAAAGGTTAGGCATGATGGTCTATGAGATAGGCATAGTTGTGGATAATCTTAGTCGGACATAGATTTTGGATCATGATTTTCACCTATGTAGGTGTAGATATAACATTAAGAGCTTGAACCACCTTCTGGGAGAGAACCTCCAGTAGAAGGAACAGTTTTAGGGTTAGCTCTAGAGGAAGGGCGAGACCTGATGAAGGAGGTTGGAGACCTTGACTCTAAGACATGAGGAATCATGAGAAGTTGGGTATGATATGACTTGGTTTAGAAAACCCTGAGTAGATAGTTGTGGTTTCCTCATGCATGATCCTTGGAGGCTTGTTGTACGTTGGATGCTTTTAGAAGAACCAAACCCTAGAAAAGAGAAAGAGGCTCTGTGAACAAATGTATGGTTTTCCTAGGTGCTTACCATTTAAGAGTAAGAAGAGAGTTCTAAAAGACCCTAAAGAGGTATGGTATGAGAAAAAGTTGTAAGGTTTTGTACCCATTTGGTTGAGCTGGTGCAAGACTCTAACGGTTGTTCATGTGGATGATTGGTAGGAGGTATATGCCATATCTTGTATAGGTTTGGTTTTTGGTTGAACAACTAGACATGCATAAGTGGCGAACCTAGGGTTCCTAGACCAAAGAGGGGAAGTAGTACCTGGTGCCCATAAAGATGCTTGAGTTCCTAAGGATTTGAGTATGACGCCCCCTCATGTTTGGAGGAAAAGGAAACCCCCTTGGACTAAGGTATATGTTTGATGAACCCCTCACACCTGTTGGTGATATATGTATGAGATTGGTCAACTTTGAGGAATAAGGAACAAGTATGACATACCAAGGAACTTAGCATGGTTTAGTAGGATGTCTTCTTTCTAGCTAAGTGTATAAATAGCATGATAGGGCTAAGCATGTACATGATGATGTAAACCTTGGCAGTAAGAATATTTTGTGACCTTTGTTACTATCAAGTGATAGTTTTCTTTCATCCTCGGAAGGGACCCTTCATGTTAGAGTGAGTACCAACTTTTAATTAGGTTTGAGGTAACCTATAGAGGTCACTTATAAGAGTTTTATAAGCTAACTGGAGAGCACATAATATGAGCATGAATCTATAGACCCATGTGTGACCATCTCTAAGGGGAAGGAAGATATGTTGCCATGGAGGTAACATGTATGGGGTTAGACCGAGGTAGGTAGGTCGCCATGATCCCTTTAAGGGATGCCAAGTTAGCCCTATATGCCCAAAGAGAGGATGGAGATTCATGTGAGGATTCAAGGATGAGATGTGCATCAGTATCAACACAGAAATCATGAGCTATAGTAGAATCCTAAGTCAACACTAAGGTCAAGTAGGGATAAGACCGATGGGAGTAGGAGTTGTCTATTCCCTGAAAGCACAAGACCATAGGGTCGGGAGGTAACAACTACCTTTGCCCGAGGCCCATGGGTTATGAGGTTGGCCACCTTCATGAGTTCATGAGGCCTAAGGGGTAAAAGTGAGAGGCACTCCTTAGATGCATAAGGGTCAGATCACTCCAAAAGTACCGACACCCTAGAGACCTTGAGGTAATGACTAAGGATTGTACGTAAGAGTGACATGAAGACCCAAGAGTGTTTGAGAACAACCTTTCCATGGATGTAAACATAGATTGGAGATGTTTATGATGGGGAGGTGTGAGAGGTATGTTTCAACTTAGTTTGGAAAGTGTAATGGTGTTGTGTGATGCACCATCTCTACTCTTGAAATGGGATGAACTCTGTATTTGGACTATAGCCAAATGCTTATTTCATCTTGTTATGGGCATGAGAGATAGGGCAAAATGCATGCCATATACTAAGGATGGAAGTGATATGAGTTGAAACCCTTCTATGATGATCGAGGATAGAATAAGTACCACACCTTATGAGAGTACGTTGGAAAGATAGTTGAAAAACATAAAGAGAACAAAGGTGATATGAAGAACGTACCCTCCTGGAGGTAGTTGGAATCTATAAGTTAGGTTTGATAACTGAGATGATGAGCTCAAAGTTTCTTTACTCAGTTAGACCTAAACCCGAGATGAGGATGATGAGTGAAGTATATGAGGGTGTATGTCTTTACCATCACCCAACATGCAAGGATGCTTATGTGGTAACAAGATGTTCTAAGCAGAATACAGCTCAGGTGTACATCTATCTTGCTGAGCCAGTAGAGAGACTGGAAAAGGTTGTTAGGTAAACCCTACGATCATTAGAAGATGAGACCTATGTGGCTAACACTCATATATAACCTGACTCGTTGGTCAAATTAGTGGTTACTCAGTTAGCCAACCCAGATCTTGATGAGATAAAAGGATAGTTGTGAGAACTTCATATACACTTCTCAGGAAAGGAAGGTGGTGAAATCCACTACTAGAGTGTTTTAGGGTTTCTGAGGAGTCACCCTTGAGGAATCATGTCATGCTAGAAGCTCATGATTTTAAGTACACCATACACCGTGGTAATACCAAGATGGTTAAGGTTTGTATGTGGTCCTTGAGGACCTGGGATGAAGAAGGATATAGTGTTGCATGTGCCCCATTTTCATACATGCCAGAGGGTGAAGGCCAAACACCAGAACCTAGTGAGTTGCTACATATAATGAGAAGTCCCTGAGAGGAAATGGGAGTGGATCACCATGGACAGTGTGGTGGGTCTCCCCTGGACCAAGAGTGGTCATGATGCAATATGGGTCATAGTAGATTGCCTTACCAAGTTGACCTAATCCCTTGCCTAAGTGAGAGCACTATCAGTATGATAGTTTTGGTTGAACTATATATAGAAGAGAGAGATAGGTCAACTACACCGTGATCTGAGTTCAATATCTTGAGCATGACCTCAAGTTCACTTACATGTGGTGGAAGTAGAAGAACTCGATACTATATTGAGGATGAGTACATCATATCACCCCTAACTAGAATACAACCAAGAGATTATGAGCCAGACTCTAGAAGGTCCTATGAGAGCATACATGCTCGTTCAAGGTGATATAAGGGAGACGTTCATGCCCCTAGAAGAGTTTGCTTGTTATGATAGCCACCATAGCCAGTATTGGGATGTATGAAGCTCTATAAGGGAGGATGTGTCGGTCACCACTTCAATTGGATGTTGTTGGTGATAGGACCTTGTGAAGGTCAAAGAGACCACAATGTATGCAGATGAAGATGCTTTGATCAAGAACTGGCTAAGAAAGCCCAGGATCGACAGGAGTTGTGAGCCGATATGAAGTAGACTGACATGTAGTTCACTGTGGGTAAACATGTGTTATGAAAAACTGACCCCTCTGAGCTATAGATGAGAAAGCTGAGTTCCCGATACATGGGTCCTTTTGAGATGGATTGGTGGAGTTGCTTATGTTTAGCCTTGCCCCTCAGGATAATATGATGTATGATGTATTCAATATGTCCGATCTAGAGCACTATGTGAGATACCTGAGCCATGTGTTGAGCATTGAACCTATTGAACTCCAAGGGAGGCAACTTACACTGAGTCACCTATGAGGGTACAAGATACCAAGGTGAGAGAGAGCACAGGAGTAAAGAATAGAAGATGATAAAGGTTCTTTGGAAGCACAATGGAGAGGATGAAGCAACATGGGAGCCAATGATGGACATAGGAAAGTCTTATCCTAAATTGTTTGTATGTTTGGTGCAATTTTGAGGGCAAAATTTTTATAAGAGGGGAAGGATGTTACAACCCCAATTTTTTGGTTCATATGGTGGGAAATGCAATTTTCCCAATAAATGTATGATTATGGGAATTGTATGAATTATATGTATTGAGTGGATTTCCTTTGCAATATTTCCTTTTTGCATGTGATTTCATGGATAATAATGTGTTAATGAGTCCAATATGATTAAAAGAAAAAGAAGAAATCAAATAATGCATTATTAAGAAGGAAAATTTAGATCATGAGGAAAAGATGAGAAATATGTGGAAATATGGATAATGGAATCATCATGGATGGGATTTCGAGTCCACATGGTTTCTAATTGTAAAAAGAATCCAAATAAGTAATATAAAAGAATAGGAGAGAGAAAATATGTATAAAATATGTCTTTATAAGTGATAACTTGCATATGAAAAAAAGTCGCTCATACTTTTGAAATTGGGTCCCAAACTTGGCACACAAGTAGCTAAAGTCATCAATGACTTTCCTTTAAAATTTGGGTTAAAAGGATAAGCGGATCGGGATATATGATTTTTATAAGTATTCATAAAGTGAGAGGAATACCATTAAATGTCACAATTTATATTAGAATTTCTTATTATCAGTCTTTTGGCGCATGAAATGTGGACCATTGGATCTGCTATCCAACGGTGATCCACTTGTCTCCTACCTTCAGTTCAATTTAGGAAAGGGGGAACAGTAAACATGGAATCGATTCAATACCTCTCTTTCCTTGATCCACCAGGAGTCTTAGAGAGTTGATATTTGTCTTCGAGAGTTTAAACTAGATCTAATGATCCCTACAATAACTCAGTTTGTGTATGATTGGGAATTTCTCCAATTGACACGGAGGAGCAGACTCCACCGCCACCGGTCTCTGCTTATATAAGGCTTGGGACCTTGTGTGAGAGTCACCCAGGGGTTCCGTAAGGAACGATGCCAATCGGGGGCATTGTTGCACCTGGGAGAGGCGTCGCCCAAGGAGTAGAATCCTGCTCTGTTTCTGGCAGGAGGTCTCTTACACGACGAGCTAGCCGGGGATGCTAGTGGAGGTGGAGAAGTAGGCTGGAAAGTTTGCTAGCGGCTGGCGGAGCCAAAGGGGCAATCTCCTGGGCCGTGGCTGCGGTGGAGGCAAAAGTCAACCCTCCTATTGACCGACGTCGGGCCTGGCTCGCGAACAGGAGGCGAGCACAAGCTTGAAGACGAGTTAGGGGGGATAGACCTCCTTACCCATGACCCTAACGAAGAGAAGGAGGGGTAGAAATGTCCAACCGTAACCCTCACCGCATTGCACGTGAAGCAACGTGGGGGATGGACATTGTCTTGGCTTGGTCCGCATGGAAAAAGGAAAAAGTGGGCCACCTTGCTGACGTGGCGGCATTCCATTGGCCCAAAGGTAATGATTTTAAAAAATTCATAGAAGCTAATTGGTAACTCAGTTTGGGACATATAATATATGAATTTTGATAAAAAAATGCAAGGAATCTATTAAAAATATAATTGGAGCCCAATTCGACTTGAAATTCGAAAAGTACTTAAAGATATCACTTTTAATGGTGTTATTAATGGAAAACCCTAAGTTTTGATGATTAGTGGATTTAATGATGTTATTTAGATACTTTAAGACAAAATTAACTTGTTTTTCATAAAAGAGAGATTTAGATATAAAAAGATGATCATTATGCATAATTGGCTTAATTTAGGGTTCCATGTACATAAATATGCATTAATGGGCTTAGAAACCTTAATTTAGGTGAGTATGACTTCTAATGGTTTTAATTGTTCAAATCCATGAATAAATAGAGATATTATGATCTTAAGTCAATTTGAGTATAAAAGACCCTTAATATGGATAATTTGAGCAATTAGGGTTTATATGAGTAGAAAAAAGGTATTTTAGGGTTTGTTGACCTAAAAGGGATAAAGTTTGAGAAATTGATTTAAGAAACCCTAATGAATCCTAACAAGACTTAGAAACCTTGGAAAGGTGTCCCAAGTAAATAAGGAGTTGTTTGTGATATGTTTGTGAGAATTAGACATTATACATGCTTTTAGGATCAAAGTTTGCTTGATTGGTTGCTTGTCTTGCTTGTTTGGACATCTAAGTTGGAATTGGATAAACTGCTTCTTTGAGATCTCCAAAACAGGTATGTGGTTACGCTTATGGTTAAATCGCTTTAGTTTCCCAGTGATTCCCGAGGTTTTAATGATTGCTTGGAAATAATTGCTTGATTGACTTTTATTTCATGCAACTGTAAAGTGACTATGGCTATCACTATAATTATACATGCATGACTGATGCGATGATTTTGAGTCGCATTTATAGACCTATTTTATATGAGTTTTGTGCCTTAATTACTCATTTTCATGGATAATATTGCATAATTCACTTAATTTGGTCTTTGCCATCATATTATATCAAATCCCCTTTGTTTTACCATTTTGAGCATTATTTATCATATTATCATAATTTGTGTGGATTTACTTGGTCTTATTGTGAAATTTCAGGAAGAACGAGTATCTGCTTCCGTCGATACCATCGACGGAAGTCGATACCATCGACCAAGCCACAGATTGCCAGACGAGAGGAGCAGCACAGAGTCGATACCATCGACCCAAGTCGATGCCATCGACACATGGAGAGCTTCAGCGTCGCTAAACGACAACAACCGACGCTAAAGGAGTCGATACCATCGACACCCAAGTCGATGGTATCGAGATCACCACAGGCGCCCAGAATAAAAGAAAGGAAAGCTGCCGCTAATCCGCTGGGTCGATACCATCGACCCGCGTCGATGGTATCGACGCCGGCAGATATGCGTTGGATCTGTTTTGATATCAATCGGACGGCTGTCATTATTTGACGACCTAATTAGGGACTTATACCTAATGACGGCCGCCCAGACGTGATCATCATCTCATTTTTGGATTGCACGAGTGCCGAGGAGGAGAGAAAGGAGAACGGAGGCCGAGAAGCTCATCCCAGTTGATTCGGACGCTGCCGAAGACAATTTCCACCACCGACAGGCGGGGAAAGTTTGTGTTCTACGCCAAGGATCCGCCGGTTCTTCTCCGTTCAGGGGTTTTTCCCATCTATTTCACGTTTTTCTTATGAATTCCCCAATTTCTACCATGTATTCGTGTAAGATGAACATGAGAGGCTAAAACCCTCAATCTTTAGGACCGGGAGTAGCCCGGGGATACATTGTATGATGATTTTAGATTGAGAATTCATATTTTTCTCTCATATCCGTGGTATAAATTCGTTTTCTCTATTGCTATTGTTATGCTTGATCACCATAATAATAAATTAATGCCCTTAATCACTTCGACAGAAGGATTAATGGTTGAAAAGAGACAAATTCTACATTAATTAATAAAACCCTTGACAAAGGAGTTGTAAAATTAATGGTGGGAACTGAGGGACCGATCTTAATGCGCTTAGTTTAGGGGAATGATTACTATGACGATGGAATCAACCTAAATCTAAGTAGTGGATTACACCACGACAGTGGGTAATTCTCATTTCAGGCCACTACCCGGATAGAGAGAGAAGTGTGAGGAATTATATGAAATCTAATACAATGTTGACCCGCGGTGAAACCGCCATCCTAAAGATATCCCTTTGAATTGATTAAATTAACCTTTAATCGATTGTTTTCTTTGTTTGATTTTTATTTTCTTTTAAGTTCAACAACAAAACCCTACTTTGTTAATCGGCCTAGCTGATTGCGATTAGTTAGTAGAAGTCTCCAATAATTCACGTATCCCTGAGTTCGACTCGGGCCTCACAAGGCCTATATTACTCGACGCGTATACTTGCGTTTAAGCGCGTAGTAAAATACACGTCAATGACTAGCTCAGATCCTGGTCCTCCTCTGTAGCTTTGATGATGATGAAAAGGATGACCTAGTATATGATCTACCTGTGAGGTAGGATCATCAGGTTATCAGATGACCTTGTACATGGTCTACCTATGAGGTAGGATCATCAGGTTATCATGAGTCGATGTGTTGGTCTACCCTTGGGTAGGACCATATGACTCCACGACCCTATGTATAGATCTACCTATAAGGTAGGATCATAGGGGTTGGTTGAGATCTACCATGTGAGAGGTAGTATCCATGTCCACTGCAGGGGCAACACAAAGGCTAGGGTATGTAAGGATTGAATAGTCATGTTTAAAGTGTAAAATTTTTTTTGTTAAATCATAATTTCTTGTAATATGTTGTTACAATTAAATGCACGATTATTGGTTCCCCCACATACCAGTATAATTCGTTATACTGGCCACTGTTTCATTTGTCAGCGTTTTAGGTTTATCAAGAAAATGGATATTCCTTTAAAGTGACAATGATGGAATAAAGATTAAAAAATGATTGGAGGATTTTATATAGATAGATGTTATATGGGGTAAAATCCCTCAGATCCTATATTTTACAGGGTATGAGAAAAGATTTTTTTTATTCCATTTTAAAGCTTAGTTGTTGTAGAATTTATTAATTATTGTTGATTATTTACAAAACCACTGATCCATTTTTGGGATAACACCTCTGACCTCTTGGTCTCCCTTAATTGGGGTCGTTACATATGTCTTCTCATCATGTCCAATGAGATGACTGGATATCCTCTCATCTTGCCCAATACATATGAGATAACTGGAAATCTTCTCGTCATGTCCAATACATACCAAATAATGGGATAAATACAACATTGCATTAATAGATCCAATTGCAAATGCATATGGCATCTATCCATGTGTTACTATTCTTCATAAGAACTGGAATACTAGGCTCCTGAGAGACTAACTCCCTCGAACATGGATACATTTTCTCTCATTGAGTCTTGCATGTTGAACCCTTTCAGCATATTGTCAATGTATGTGCCTTTTCTTAGGTCAAGTAGATTTCCAAATCTATCTCTATAGATCTCAATCCCAATCACATAGGATATATTTCCTAAACCCTTCATAGAGAAGGTGTTTCCTACCAAGTTTTAACATTTGTAGGATAAGGACGTTATTCCTCATAAATATGTGGAATATATAAATATGCTCCCACTAAATCTTTTGTAATCACATATTTCATTTTCATTTTGACTCAAGTCAAACTCTTTCACTATATTGTCAATTATAAGATTCCAACTTTGAGATGGTTGCTTCAATCCAAACATTGACCTTTGTAGCTTATATACTTTATTTGCATTAATGTATTTACAAAGTTTTTAGGTTATGTCACATACACATCTTCTTAATTATTCCAACTAAGGAATGTTATTTTAGCATCCATATGCTAAGTTGCAACAACATGCATGATCCAGATGGATTTAACCATGGTAACTGGTGAAAGACTTCATCATGTTCAACACCTTGAGCTTGTTTGAAGCTTATTGCAACCAATCTACCCTTCTATGTTGGCCTTCTTACAAAAACCCAAATGCATCCAATGGGTTTTATCCCTTAAGGTGGATCGACCAAGGTCATACCTTGTTGGTTCACATGGAGTCCATCTTTGATCTCATGTCCTCAAGCCATTTCCAAGATTCTAGTCCCTCAATAGTTTCTAGGTATGTTGTTGACTCATCTCTATGATCAATTCACTGCCTTCTTGAGTTATAAGATATCATAATATTTCAAACTCAAGGTGTGTTCTACTAGAACTATGAGGTATTGTGTTACATAAGGAGCTTGAGATTCCACAACACTTTGTGATTCTCATTGTTCCCACTATACCTCTTTATGTTCAATGTTTTCTTGTTTGTCTCAAACATTTTGAGTTCTACTTTTACTCCCACTGATTCCTTCACACTAAGTTCCTCTTCAGAAATATAACCATCCATACCAACAAACAACTTTGTTGTGGGATTGGGATAAGGGTAATATTTAAGAAAATAACACTTATTTGATTTGTGGACAAAGCCTTTTAAGAAACTATTTTCTTATATAAGAATTCATCCCTAATAACTATAAAAGACACATCGGGAAACTCCCATGCCATATCTCATATGGTGTCTCTTGGACCAATTTTAGACGGTACATTTGTTTTATGTTAAGCATGTGCCCAAAAGAAATGGGAAGATTAGCTAGATTTTATTCAGCATGACAAGAAGGGTGTGATTCCTTCTTACTGATACACTATCATTGTGTTTCAGGTGGAGTTCATCATGATACATTATCACGATATCTCCCGAAGGTACTCAAACTCTTGGTTCAAAGTATTTCAACAAAGATCACACTGAACTATACTAATACTTTTATCAAGTTAGTTACGTACTTCATTTACAATCTCCATGAATATTTCAAGAGATCCAGACTTGTATTTCATTAAATACAAATTTCCATATCTACTAATAACATCAATTAATATAATGAGGTACTAGTAACCACCTTGAGCATTTATTCAAAAAGGTCTATATACATCAATATGTACTAGCCCTAATAGAATACTCATTCTCCCACTACATCTAGTGAAGATATTTTTGTCATATTATACAACAAATAAGATATGCATGTCTCTATTGGATCAATAACTAAAAGAGTCTTGATAACCATGATATGGATTCTAGAAATGCATTTATCATTTATGTGTTCTAGATGACAATACTATATGTATTCAATGTTTGAGTCATCAAGTCATTCAATATATGTGTCAATCACACTTGTCTCTACAACTATCAAGTATAGTTTGTGAGACATAGGACATTGCCATAAAAGATCATATCCTTTAAAATGAAACATAATGTTCTTGTCACACAAAACATATGATGTTTTTATCAATGGCAGGTACATAATACAAATATATAATTCTATTATGTACCCATGAATGACAGTTTGCAATTATAGTGGCAGCAACCCTTGCTCCACACAGTTCTAGATTACTTCTTCTCAGGTCCTGAAGTAGAGATCTCTATCTCCATCTTCTTCCTGAGATCCTCTATAAAGAGGATAGTTCTTTCCAATGTCTAGACAAGTGATAGTGGTGGCACTTTCTTTCCTTAATCCATTAATTGAAAAAAGATATATTCCTTTTACACTTACCCTTCTCCATATATTGAGTGTAGAAAACTTAGACTTTAGCTTAGCCTCAGAATACTTCTTGGCCTTGCCTTTTCCCTAGGACTCACTTTGTGACAACTGTTATCCAACTAATAATGATAACATACCAAACCACGAGAAAACAACCATTATCAATTGATTACCAAAAAAATGCTAAAATTTTTAAACCAATTTCCATAATGATCCACTGCCAGAAACTTTTTTCCAGAAGGCCCAAGGCCATATATACATTCTAGTTTACTTTATACATACATCATTTCCTAATATTACAAAGATATGAGATATCAGTTGCTTTACCAAAATGTATACAAAAGCAACATTATACATTGAGGCACTCCTAGCCAAAATATCAGATCGGTCATGAAATTAGATATGAAACTATCCCCCAAGGATCTGAGAGTACATGGACGACACATAGGACTCTATTTTCACTAGACACATAACAACACACTCAACCTAAGTTGTCACTGCTGTCCTTGCTATTGCCTCCTGTTCTTGGCTACACAATCACTACCTCCTTGTGCACATCTACCTAAAAAGTTGCAGAGCCCACAGGGTGAGACAAAAGTCCCAGCGAGATATAGAACTCTTCACCAAAAATATTGTTTTCATAGTTATATAGTTATTTAAATACAAAGTAAGGCATGGAAGAATAATAACATAACTAAGCAGTTCAAATAACTATGATTGAATAGTAGATCTAGTAAATACTTTAAAAGGAATACAAAGAACATGTATAACTGTTATAAACTAAACAATATAAAAAAGCAAGGCTTCAACATGATATGGCTGATTACGTCTTTCAACAATCAATCTTATGCCCTACAGAGATGGGAATATACATTTCATGCTCTAGCTGACCACTTCAAAGTAAGTATCAGTGCCAGAAAGGTCAATGGAAGAGCCAGAATCCGTGACCTCATCCTCTCGGTCAGTACGAGCGTGGCAAAGACATATGAGTCAATATTAATCATAGCTATCCTGGTGTATAGAGGCTCTTCGCTATAGAGATACAACGTGTAGCATGTTCTCTATTCAGGATATGACCTTCAGTCAATCTTGGTTATATATATTGAGTCATGGCCTGCAGCCATACTCTTCTTTGGGGTATGGCCTTACTGCCAATTCCTGATGTTTCATTAGAGCTATGGCCTACAACCACACTCTTTTTATGAAATGGCTCGAAGCCAATCCTAGGCTTGAAGGAAGAAAGGAGATATTTGACTTGCACCCTCACATATTAAAAAATATGCGCTCTGAGTATGTAAAACTCATTTCACCATTCAGCAAGTTCTGACATCGAATGGATCTATGGACAAGGGAACTACATTTTTAGTTCCACTTGATTAATTAGATCAATTGAAGTATCTTTTAACATCAATCAATTTGTAATGTAAAAACCACACACAAATTCTCCCAAAGAAAGGGGCAAAGTATTACAATGCCAGATATAATCACTTAAACTATAACCTGGTTTCCATTACTTCATGTCATTGTATCACTGTTAGCCACAAGGCTATCATTATCATGCATCATAATGGGATATCAATTCCTCATATCAGTATTAGTGGATGTTATCTCAATTAGGCATTAAGCCCTTACCAGGTCTGAAAACCCATCACATCACACTGGTGATTTATTATTGTCTCATTACGCCTTATTATGCACATAAGCATTACTTATGCCAGCCATTACTCATGCTAAATCGATTGTACTTGCCATAGATGCCATTTGCTATTATGTTCGGAAAGCGGATATATTAAAACACATTAAACATCTTTAACTAAAGCAAGCAAAGTATCATAAGATCTCTAATTTAGGATTAGGCCTGATACCTGTTTCACATGTTTTGGGTGTCAAGTTCTTAGTTCATCATTTGAATAATGTCATCGTCTTTAGGTCATTAGACCCATACACATCATATTTATTATATCAGCATACCACACGGCTCACAAATCCTTATATAATCTATTTCATACTAATTCATTATATCTTATACCTAGCTATGCTCATTATCTATATGATTACAATTTCATGGTAAAAGCAATACTAAATAATGGCAATACGATGCCATATAGAGAATCATTCAAATTCCAACCGTCTCATAATTAGGGTTAGGGTTTCCTCTTATGACCAATTAGGGTTTTCACGTTCATAATTAAAAACCACACCCTAATTCACATCATGAGAGTTATAATATTTCTATAAGTATTCAAGCATACTTAATTACTTTCATTGAACATCATCAATTGATTATCAACATGAGGTCTTACCTTTCTTATGTGAGTAGTATAAGTTTCTCTCTCATCCTTATTAAAGCATTGATTTCAACATACTTATTACATTAGTTAATCCACTTTAGGGTTTATCATTCCCATACTTAGTAAGGTGCATCCACCTTATTACTTGATAATATATCAACTAGTTATAATCAAAGTGCACTGACCTACACTCATCCAGGCGTGTCACCGTACACTCATCAAGGTGTGTTGGTCTACACTCATCAAGGTGTGTTGGACTTAGGTGTATCGACCTACATACTAAACCTTGTGTCCGCCTAGATACATGTATTTGTGTCGGCCAAGGTACCATTGCTTGTGTCGGTCAAGGCCCCATAAGAGGTATCAGTTTAGAAGTGTTTAGGGTAGTATCAGTTGTAAGGTGCTTGAGGTATATCATCCATAAAGTATTCTTGTGCGTTGGCCACACTATCATATTGTGTATCGGCCACTCAATCAACTAGTGTGTCAGCCACACCATCAATTAGGGTATCGACCACTAGGGTTTAGATTGTATCGGGTGACCCTATCAACACCTTAGTTTCTTTCACCTGTTGACCTCACCACTACTTGGTGTGTTGACCAAGACCTCAAGGGATGTGTTTCCCACACCTTCACATGGTGTGTCGGGTTAAGTGTGTCACCCATCACACTCTTGTCTGGCTAGAGGGATATTGGTTTATGAGCATATCAGATTAGGGTTAGGGTTGGCCATGTCAGCCTCCCTACTCAACTACGACATCTTGATTTGATACTCCATATTCACTAGACATATCTTGGTTATGATGAGCTTGAGTCATTAAGGTATATCATTTTTTAGTGTCTAACTTATCATTCTAACCCCTCTAGGTCATGACGGATTAGCAACATATTGTTTTAGGCATCACAAATCATGGCGTCCATCCTTATTATAGTGCAAGTGTGTGTTAACTTATCTATCTTCAAGATATCGGCCTATCTTATTCTTTAGCCTTATGTGATAGGTTAGACAACTACAAAGATGATGGTCCTACACATGTAACAAATCGATAGCAAGTTAGGAATCCATGTGTATCATTTTTCATTCATTTACCCTTGTATCGGGTTAGGGTTTTCACAAACTGATATTGGTTTGTGCAACGAGGTTTCCAACATCTTCAAGCTCCAACCCTTCATCTATTAACACCCTAGTTCATGGACAATAGCCCCAAATATCCATTACAATTCATAGAACCATTATTCTAACAAGAAAAGTTGAAGTAGAGAAGGAATCATCAAGTATTGCATGGTAGAGGGTGAATAATAATAAAGTTGAATTCAATTTATATAACCCACCTCAAGATCACCACTAAAGCTTCAAGATTCAAAGCTCCATGTTACCAAGGTTGAAGATGACTTATCAAGAGTTCAAGACTTGATCATAACACCTCTATATGAAAGGAGATAACACTATAAGGAACTTGGTGAAGAAGGAAGGAAAGGAAAGAATCATGATCCGAGAAGCATAGTCTTTCTAAGGTAGAAGGTGATCATGGCTTTACCTTAGGTAAGTTTCTCAGATTTCCCCCTGCTCTGTGGGCTCCTAGGGTCTTCCACCAAGAATGATATGGTAAAGGAGTAGAAAGGTTTACTAGGAGGTGAAAAGAGGGGTATATATAATTGAGGCTCATGAAATAGAGTATGTGTAAGGTGTCATCACGATATGCACTTAGGAGACATGTGTCCATGCATGGTTACAACTTGCAACCATGATTATCTCAACATGCAAAGCTCTTGTGGATAATTCAAGGGTGAGATATCAACCATTGGGTACCTTGCTTGACAAGATATCACAACTCAATATCACATTATGTGTAAACTGATACAACTTTTGTAAGGAAATCTTAAACCGATAGGATTCACCTATATGGGGTGATTATCCAGACATGAATTCTTACAAAAAGTTTCTAAAATGATAGGGAGCTTTCTCCATAGTTTCTAAACCAATAGGCACCCACATATACCCATCACAACTCGACAAAACCTTGCCTAGAGTTTAAGATACTCAACATTCTTTGGTTCTTTCACCACTAAGGGTGCTATCACTCAACCAAGACGCAAAAAAAGGCGCCCCTCCATTTA
This sequence comes from Alisma plantago-aquatica, assembly GCA_963693085.1. NCBI lineage: Eukaryota > Viridiplantae > Streptophyta > Magnoliopsida > Alismatales > Alismataceae > Alisma > Alisma plantago-aquatica. Next base: position 421,808,638 of record OY856414.1, on the reverse strand, counting down.
TCTTTCATTTAGATGATGAAAAGAGGGATTAGGGACACTCTAGAGGTGGTAAATTGCACATCAACCCCATATATTGGGTAATTTTCAAGTTGCACCCAAAACTATCATATATAGCACAAACAGTCTTTGAACAGGCTCAAACTTGAAACTTGAGCTCTCATTAAGTCTTAATTACTTTTCAAAAGATTAAAAAAAGGTTCTAATCATCTCACTTAGGCAAAAATTCAAGGGTTATCTAAAAACCCAGGTCAGGGTCCTTACATGTCATTAACCCCTAATAAGGATTTTGCCCCCCAAATCCTAGGTGAAAGGACATGGATATTACTTATGCATTGCACCTTCAAACTTTCACATAGTTCCTTGATGTCAGGGAAATGTCATAAGACTTGAACAACATATTGTTCCTCCATCCAAGGTCAACACATGATCTGTTGTACAAGGTACATACTCAACTTATCTTCTCCAATACTGGCTTCAAAATCAACCCTATGCAAAGTGCTACTTTCTTAGCCATAAAAGCACTATACATTCTTATCTTTATTTATCTCAAGGTCAAATCCTTCTTATGTATCTCCTTTTTAACTTGCCATATCATATGATAAGATTCTCAAACTTGACGGTTCACCATACCCTTTTTAAACCTCAACATGTTCTCTTCCAAAGAAAGACTAGAGATGCATATGTCACTTACTTAAGATTACAAGACCTAGCATGCTTTTGTTGCACTAATCAGACCTATTGATTCAACACAAAGCTCACATATGCTTCGTACCAATTGGCCTGCTATTAACTACACTTCGGATTGTAGTTTCTTTTCAATTGATTTAGATAGGGATTTGGAAATTCTACTAATCAATGGACGTCCCTTCGGAATCCTCCTTACTTGAAAACTTGATAGGTGTACTCCAAGGGTTTGTACTCAACCTAATGAACTTTACCCAAGAAGATCTTACAATTGTCTCTTCAACTTATGCATCCTCACTGATGTCATCTTATATGGTGCATAAACTCCTAACAAGTGATTCCCATTCTATAGGTGGAGTACCTATAGCCAGATTGATCTCAAAGTCAATCTGTCTTAGGTAGTCAAACACTTAATCATCTTATCAGAAAATATATTTTTGGGTTCACACACAACTGACACTTCTTGTATACTAGGATTCCTCACCTTGGTATATATCACATGTGCCAAAAACACATCACATATTTATCTCATCCACCCTCTACTCTTACTATCAAACCCAAACATATCAGAAGAATCTTTCCAAAATCTTTTAAGGTTCATAAACATCACTATTCTCATATGTCACCATCTTAGAACTAAAGTCCAAGCCTTTAGCTGATACTTTTCAAGTATCCATCTCAAGGTCACTTCAATACCATGCATATCAAGTGATAAGTGACTTCACTCGAACATCATATCCCTAGAAAGGAAGTACAAAGGAAAGATGTTTTCCCTTATCACCACAACATCATATAGGAATTCTTAATAGGGAGAAGAAGATTACCAACTTACCCTGGTTATTATACGAGTTTACACTGCTCGTGTATCATTCAATTTGTTTTTATCTTGGTTTCCTTTCCATTGGCATAAGAACTGCAAAGATGATTACATGTCATTACTTCTTATTTGATTTTTTTTCTTCACGTTCATGAATGTTTCCTTGTTTTGCCACATTTTCATTTCTATATCATGGGAAGGATCATTATTCCCTTCATATTCTTTATTGAGCAGGGATTATCTTCTTTGTTCCCTGTTTACATATCATAAGAATTACTCTTTACACTTTCTTATCTTAATAGGTTGGTCTGAGGTTAACTTAGGTTCCACTTTATCATAATTTAGAATGTGGTAAGAAATTTTGTGCCACATTTTTGATGTCATAATACTCTTTAGATTGTATCAAAGTGACTACTTGATCTGAGTAATCAGAAAGATAGTAATCTAGGAGTTTCATACTTACCTCATCTTCAGTAATCGAATATCTGGCCAGGGTATCAAATGTTGAGATTAGGTAGCATGCAATTTATTTTATATCATGTTTCTTAGCTTAAACATCTCTTTTAAGTTTTTAAACTTTGTGTCTCTGGTTCTTTCCAGATGCCTCTTCCTCTTTATATGAATAGAAGAAATTATAAAGCAGTTTAGAGAATACTAAACAAAATATAAATTCTAGTCCTCTCCATTTCTCCTCATGTCCCCATAGGATTAACCAAAGGAAACTCAACAACTATTCTTCTTATGATTAACAGGTAAAATAAGGAGAAAACTATTCAAAATGGAAAAGTTCCAACTGACTTGTCACCCTTGCGGGTCATCTACCATCTTAGGTTGACTCACAACATGAAGTCTAGTCATTTCCCCTCATGGATTTTGCCTTTTGGCACAAAGGGACTGTAACTTCTTTAAGTCCTATTGAGTTGGCCTTAAGTGTTGGTCCATCTCAACCTTTCTTCTTGGACAAAAGGGTCTAGTATGCCCAATCTATCCACATCTAAAACATGTCTTATCCTCATACCATTGTTTGGTCAGTCTTGTTACTAATGTAGAGGCTAAGTCAGGAGTTCTTATAGGTGGAAAGTTAGGACCTTTGTCCTTACTTGGTAACCATTTCCCTGATGCACTGGGTGCTTCTTGTACTGGTGGCACAAAAAACTTTGGCTTTTTAGAGCTACTAGTCAACAATCCCTGATATTGTGCATACTTTTCCTTAATACTTAGTTCATTATCCCTTCTTGGGCATTTCCTCCTCAGATGTCCTATCTGTCCACACTTGTGGCGGACTCTATTTTCTTGCCATACTTTAATTTTTCCCACATTTTTCACTATTTTAATGTGACGTAACAGTTTAAAGGTCTTACCAGAACTCAAAAATTTTGTATTAGGGACTAGTGCCCTAGGTGGTATTGCTAGTGTCCTGTCCACTATATGCAAAACTGTAGTCATAACCTGTCCAACGAGAGCATGAAAGTAGGATTTTCTAACATAGTCTGATCTAGATGAGGATTCTCAAGCACTCATTCTTCTCTTTCCTGATCCCTCACACCTTCTCTTGGTGCAACAACACTATTTTTAGTGACACGTTCCTTGTGTTCTCCAGACATCCTTAGGCTTTATCCTTTCTTCTGCATTAGCAGAAGCCACTATTAGACATACTGGAGGACACTCAGAGAAAACTCAACATCCTTAATCCTATGCCCATGTACACTCAGTGAACCTATAGCTTTGATAACAAACTTGTAACGACCGCTATCCAACTGATAATGATATCACACCAAACCACGAGAGAACAACCATTAATAGTGAATTACCAAAAAAACACTAAAAAATAAAACAATTTTCCATAATGATCCACCACTAGAAACTTTTTGCTAGAAGGCCCAAGGACATGTATACATTCCAGTTTACTTTATACATACATTGTTCCCCCATATTACAAAGATATGAGATATCAGTTGCTTTACCAAAACATATGCAAAATCAACATTATACATTGAGGTGCTCTTAGCCAAAATCTCAGATCGATCATGATAATGGATATGAAACTATCCCCCAAGGATCTGAGAGTACATGGATGACACATAGGACTCTATTTCTACTAGACACATAACAACACACTCAACCTAAGATGTCATTGTTGTCCTTGCTATTGCTGCCCGTTCTCGGCTACACAGTCACTATCTCCTTATGCACATCCACCTAAAAAGTTGTGGAACCCACAGGGTGAGACAAAAGTCTCAGTGAGAGATATAACTCTCCACCAACAATATTATTTTCATAGGTATTTAGTTATTTAAATAGAAAGTAAGGGATGGTAGAAAAATAACATAACTAAGAAGTTTAGATAACTATGATTGAATAGTAGATCAAATAAATACTTTAAAAGGAATATGAAGAACATGTATAACTATTATAAACTAAATAGTATAAAAAGAAAGCAAGGCTTCAAACAATGTTTTTGTATTTGATCCTTAAACAAATACACTATATGACTAATTACATCTTTCAACAATCAATCTTATGCCCTTTGGAGATGGGAGTATACCTTTCATGCTTCAACTGATCACTGTGAAGTAAGCATTAATGCCATAAAGGTCTCTGGAAGAGCCGAAATCAGTGACCTCATCCTCTTGGTCAGTACGAGTATTGCAGAGACATATGAGTCAATTTGCATTATAGCTAGCTTGGCGTATAGAGGCTCTTCTATATAGAGATACAATGCGTAGCATGTTCTCTATTAAGGATATGACCTTCAGTCAATCCTGCTTATATATATTGAGTCATGGCCTGCAACCATACTCTTCTTTGGGGTATGGCCTTACTACCAATTCCTGATGTTGCATTAGAGCTACGACCTACAACCACACCATTTTTAGGAAATGGATAAAAGCCAATCCTAGGCTTAAAGGAAGCAAGGAGATACTCAACTTGCACCCTTGTATATTCCAAAATATGCGCTCTGAGTAAAACTCATTTCACCATTCACCAAGTTCTGACACTGAATGGATCTATGGCCAAGGTAGTTACATTTTTAGTTCCACTTGATTAATTAGATCACCTGAAGTGTCTTTTAACATAAATCAATCTATAATGTACAAACTACAAACAAATTCTACCAAAGAAAGGGGAAAAGTATTACAACACTAGATATCATCATTTAAATAATAACCTGATTTCCATTACTTTATATCACTATATCATTGTTAGCCACAAGGCTATCATTATCATGCATCATCATGGGATATCAATTCCTCATATCAGTACCAGTGGATGTTACCTCAATTAGGCATTAAGCCCTTACCAGGTCCTAAAACCCATCACATCACACTTGTGATTTATTATTAACTCATTATGCCTCATTATGCACATAAGCATTACTTATGCCAGTCATTACTCATGCTAAATCGATTGTACTTACCATAGCAGCCATTTGCTATTATGTTCAGAAAGAGGATATATTAAAACACATTAAACATCTTTAACTAAAGCAAGAAAAGTATCATACGATCTCTAATTTAGGATTATGCCTCATACTGATTTCCCATGTTTTGGGTGTCAAGTCCTTAGTTCATCATTTGAACAATGTCATCGTCTTTAGGTCATTAGACCCATACACATCATATTTATTGTGCTAGCATCCCACATGGCTCACAAATCCTTATATAATCTATTTCATGGTAATTCATCGTAGCTCATACCTAGCTATGCTCATTATCTATATGATTAAGATTTCATGGTAAAAGCAATATTAAATAATGGAAATACGATGCCATACAGAGAATCATTCAAATTTCAACCTCCTCATAATTAGGGTTAGGGTTTCCTATTATAACAAATTAGGGTTTTCACGTTCATAATTAACAACCGCACCCTAATTCACATCATGAGAGTTATAATATTGCTATAAACATTCAAGCATACTTAATTACTTTCATTAAACATCATCAATTGATTATGAACATGAGGTATTACCTTTCCTATGTGAGTAGTACAAGTTTCTCTCTCATCCTTATTAAAACATCGATTTCAACATACTTATTACATTAGTTGAATCCAATTTAGGGTTTATCATTTCCATACTTAGTAAGGTGCATCCATCTTATTACTTGATAATACATCAACTAATTATAATTAAAGTGCACCGACCTACACTCATCAAGGTGTATCGGACTACACTCATCAAGGTGTGTCGACCTACACTCATCAAGGTGTGTCGGCCTACACTCATCAAGGTGTGTTGGCCTAGGTGTATCGACCTACATTCTAAACCTTGTGTCGGCCTAGATACATGTATTTATGTCGGGTAAGGTACCATTGCTTGTTTCAGCCAAGGCACATCAAGAGGTATCAGTTTAGAGGTGTTTAGGGTAGTATCAGTTGTAAGGTGCTTGAGGTATTGTCCATAGATTATTCTTATGCATTGGCCACACTATCATATTGTGTATCGGCCACTCATTTAACTAGTGTGTTGGCCAAACCATCAATTAGGGTATCGACTACTAGGGTTTAGATTGTATCGGGTGAACCCTATCAACACCTTAGTTTCTTTCACCTATTGACATCACCACTGCTTTGTGTATTGGACAAGACCTCAAGGTATGTGTTGCCCACACCTTCACATGGTGTGTCAGGCTAAGTGTGTCACCCATCACACTATTTTTGGGCTAGGGTTTATGAGCATATCAGATTAGGGTTAGGGTTAGCCATGTCATCCTCCCTACTTAGCTAAGCATCATGATTTAATACTCCATCTTCACTAGACATCTCTTGGTTATGACAAGCTTGAGTCATTAAGGCATATCGTTTTATAGTGTCTAACATATCAGCCTAACTCATCCAAGTCACGTTGGACTAGCAACATATTGTTTTAGGCATCACAAGTCATGACGACCATCCATATTATAGTGCAAGTGTGTGTTAACTTAGCTATCTTCAAGATATCAGCTTGTCGTATTCTTTAGACTTAGGTGACAAGTTAAAAAACTACAAGGATGATGGTCCTACACATATAACAAAGTAATAGGAAGTTAGTAATCCATATGTATCATTTTTCATTCATTTACCCTTGTATCGGGTTAGGGTTTTCACAAACAGATATCGGTTTGTGCAAAGAGGTTTCCATCATCTTCAAGCTCCAATCCTTCATCTATTAACACTCTAGTTAATGGACAAAAGCCCCAAATATCCATTAGAACTTATAGAACCATTATTCAAACAAGAAAAGTCAAAGTAGAGAAGGAATCATCAAGTATTGCATGGTAGAGGGTGAATAATAATAAAGTTGAATTCAAGTTATATAACCCACCTCAAGATCACCACTAAAGCTTCAAGCTTCAAAGCCCCACATTCCTAAGGTTAAAGATGACTTATCAAGAGTCCAAGACTTGATCATAATACCTATATATGAAAGGAGATACCACAGTAAGGAACTTGGTGAAGAAGGAAGGAAAGGAAAGAATCATGATCTGAGAATCATAGTCTTTCTAAGGTAGAAGGTGATCATGGATTTACCTTAGGTATGTTGCTCAACCTTCCCCTTGATCCTTGAGCACCTAGGGTCATACACCAAGAAGGAGATGGTAAAGGAGTAGAAAGATTTACTAGGAGGTGAAAAGAGGGGTGTGATGACCCACCATCAGACCGACAGCTAAATCACCACCAGTAATTACACAGAATTACCATTAGTAGCGAATTAACGAAAATCACTCAAAATTAAAACCATTTTGCAAAGAGATCTATTACCTGAAAAACTCTTTAAGAAAGAACCAAAACCTTATATACATCATGTTTCACATTGTACATACATTGTACCATCTCATCTCGAGGATATCATATACCAGTTGCTTTGCCCAAATATATACGTAAGCAACATAAAACCTCGAGGCAAACAAACCAAAATCTTAGATCATTCATAAAATCATTACGTACTAACTCCCAAGGACCTGAGAGTATAGAGATGACACATATGACTTCTATCTACAAGACACAACAAACTGCACACTCAACCTGAGCTGTTACTGCTGTCCCTACTGCTGTTCTCCTCCTTCTGCAATATGGTATCTACCTCCTCATCTGCATCCACCTAAAAATGTTGGGACCAACGAGGTGAGACAATTGTCCCAACAAGAGATATAACATTACTCCAACAATATTATAATCATAGGTAAACAATATAAAATTGAGCAGAGAATCTTTTTCGTAAATAAGCATGTTTAATCATTGATTAATTGTAGTGCAAAGCAATAGCATTGTCTAAGCAATTCAACTATCTATGATAGAGCTATAGATCATCTATTTTCTTTATAAGGAATATGAAGAACATGTATAACATCTATCAACTAAGATGTATAAAAGTAATGTAGCATCAACCAATGTTTCCATAGTCAATTCTTAAGCAAATATGCTACACGACTGATTACATGTTCAAAATTACACTTATGCCCATAAGAGATGAGGTATATTGCTCATGCTCCAACCGATCACGGCTACGTAAAGTATTGGTACCATACAAGGTCAATGGAAGAGCCGAATTCCATGACCTCACATGTCTCGGTCAGTACGAGACCACTAGCAGTGACCACATGTCAAACGGCAACTAGCTTGCTGGGGTATAGCGACATCTTCACTAAAGAGCTACAACCGCAGCATGCACTCTCTTCGAGGAGATATCACATCAATCCTCGGTACATTTTCATCAGGGCAATCACAAGGAATCCCTATCATTCTTTGGGGAGATAACACATCTATCCCCATCTAGACGTAAGGATATGTTCGTCCATCACCCCCACATATTAAAAAATATGCTCTCTGAGTTAAACTTATTTCACCATTCAACAAATCCTGACACTGAATGGATCTATGGCATGGGCACTACATGATAATATTCCACTTGATTAATTAGGTGTATTATAATATCTTTTAGCATCAATCAAGTTACACGCATGAATTATAATAGATGATATAAAGAAAGGTGTAATACAATTATCAAATACTTTTCATAATCTTTGGAACACATTGAATGAGTAATACTCGGGATCTCAGCTCCTTATCACATTACTGGGAATTCTCATCCCTTAACAGTATCATCATCATGATTGCTAGATCTGGGTATTCAAACCCTTAGTTCATCACTGAACATTGTCACCTTTTATCAGGTAACTATTACCTCTAGGTCCTCAGACAAGGTATACATTATACTTATTGCACAAGTATTTCACATGGCTCACAAGGCCCATTTAATCTATATCATATGAAACATCATAGCTCATATCTAGTTGTGCTCATCATCTTATAATACCTGCATGGTTAGTATTTCATGATAGAAGCAATATCAAGTACATGTCATTACCATGCAACTTAAGAGAAATACAACCTTTCCATTATTAGGGTTAGGGTTTCACTTTTCACCGATTAGGGTTAGGGTTTCACTCTTTAACGGATTAGGGTTTCAAGTTCATATTATCATGAATCAAAATCCTACTTCATATTATCAAGAATCAAACCCTGATTCATAGCTCTACACATATAGTTGTATCAATGTATGCTCATTGAATGATTAACACACAAAGTATGAGTTTCTCTCTCATCCTCACTAGGATAATGATTACATCATACTCTATTAAGTTGGCCCAATCCTTCTCTCAAGGTACATTGGCCTACATTTATCAAAATTCATTGAACTCTATACATCTTAATGTATCATTTGACATAACACACTTCATGTGTTACTCAATTAAGTATATTGGATTGAGGTGCTTCCACCCTATTAGGCATGAGGTGTGTGTGTGCTTCACATCATCTTATGGAAATAGGTGTGTGTGTTCTTCACACCATATCAGGCAAAGAGGCGTGTGTGTTCTTCACACCATATTGGGCAAAGAGGTGTGTGTGTGCTTCATACCATATCAGGCAAAGAGGTGTGTGTATGCTTCACACCATATCAGGCAAAGAGGTGTGTGTGTGCCTCACACCATATCAGGCAAAGATGTGTGTGTGCTTCACACCATATCGGGCAAAGAGGTGTGTGTGCTTCACACCATGTTGGGCAAAGAGGTGTGTGTGCTTCACACCATGTCGGGCAAAGAGGTGTGTGTGTGTGCTCCACACCATATCGGGCAAAGAGGTGTGTGTGTGCTTCACACCAAATCGGGCAAAGAGGTGTGTGTGTGCTTCACACCATATTGGGCAAGGAGGTGTGTGTGTGCTTCACACCATATCAGGCACAGAGGTGTGTGTGCGCTTCACACCATATCGGGTAAAGAGGTGTGTGTGTGCTTCACACCATATCGGGCAAAAAGATGCTTCAACCCGATATCGAGTTGAGCCATGATGATGTCATCATCATCAAGCTCTAGACTTCATTCCTTACTGTTCTAGTTCATGGACAACAGTCCTATGTCACTAATATAACCCATGTATTCATCAATTATTCAAGAAAACTCGAAATTGAAAGTAGATCATCAAGTATGGAAAGATTGATAGTGAATAATAACATGATTGGGTTCAGGTTATATAACCTACCTCAAGAACAACTTCAAAGCTCCAAGCTACAAAGATTCACATTACCAAGGTTGAAGATTAGTTTATCACATATCCAAGACTCATTCACAACTCCTCTACATGCAAGGAATCACCATAGATAAGAATTTGGTGAAGAAGAAAAGAAAGGAAGAATCACAACCCGAGATCATGATTTATCCAAGGTTGAAGATGACCATGGCTTCACCTTAATCTTATAAGACCGATATCCTTCTTGATCCTTACTTCTGTGCATGATATCTAATAGAAATAGAGTGATAGGGTTCGAAACATTCACTAGTAGGTGAAAGGAGTGGTATATATAAGATGAGGTTCATGAGAGAGGGTGTGTATGAGGTGTCATCATTTAACTACTAGGTGCCACGTGTCCATGCATGGTTGACACATTTCCATACATGCATATTTATATTGACATGAAAAACTCTTGAGGATAATATGGAGATAAGATTTTGGCCCTTAGTTATCTTGTTAAGCAAGATATTTCAACTCAGCATCACTTTATTCACAAACCGATATACTTTTTCTAAGGAAAGTTGGAAGCCGATATCCATCACCTCCTTGAGGTTCTTAACCCATAATGGAAACTTTCAAGAGTTGAAAAAACAATATGGGACCTCCTCTATGGCTCCTTGGCTGATAGGCATCACCATATAACCTCTACAACTCTATACAACTCAAATAAAGGCTTCAACTATACAACTCTTCTTGGTCTTTTCATCACCAAGAATGCTACCACTCAAAGATGATTCAAACACGGTGCCTCTTTCTTTTTCTCTCATCTAGATGATTCCAAAATATATTAGGGACACTCTAGAGGTGGTATTTTGCATATAAACCCTATATTTTGGGTAAATTGCAAATTGCACCAAAATTGGTACACAAGGCACAAACATTATTCAAACAAGCTCTAACTTGGTATTTAGGATTTCCACAAGCCACCCATTAGCATCATTCTCTCTCATATGATGATAAGACACTTGGGACACATTCAAAATGTGACATATTGCAATATAACCCCTCATCTTGAGTAAATTGCAATTTTCACCCAAACTATCATTTAATGTATAAACAGTTTACAAATAAGCTCAAACTTGAAAATTAAACTCAAGGAGAGTCTTAATTACTTTTCAAAATATTAAAACAAGTTTATGAATAACTTACTTAAGAAAAACTTCCAGGTTATGGCATAACCTAGGACAGGGATGTTACAATTATCAACCCCTAAAAGGGATTTCATCCCCGAAATCTCAAGAGAAAATAGAAGGGTACTTCCTCCTCATTTTTTCCTCCAACTCCCATGTGGCTTCTTCACCGCCATGGTGATGCCAGATAACTTTCACAAGAACTATGTCTTTCTTTTTAAACTTCTTGATTCTTCTGTCAAGAATCATCATTGGACCTTTCACATAGGATATATCTGTTGACCTAGAGGTTTTACGTTTTCCATATTTTGATAATGACTCAACCATTCCATTCATATGTATCTAATATGTGTATTCAAGATTGATTTCAAGTTTAAATACATGAAAAGAATCAATTTACACAAGCCCTAGCTTGTCAAAGTTCAATTTAAATGCAATGCAAGTGTGCTGATTAGGAAATTCATTCAAACGACCTTATAAGAATTTTGTAATCACTTGTATTGATGATATGACTTGTAACTAATATGAGAAAAATATATGGGACACTTAGTACCAAGTTTTAATCACTTTTTAACCACATTTGAAAATTGATCACAAACTGCTGATTGGTCAAGTTACAATCTCGACTGATCCCTTGGATTAATTCTCTGATGTGTGCATCGGCCGAGTTTTGCATTCACAGAACTCGACCGAAAGACTTACTGGCCAAATGTGATTTTAACTGATCGGTCGAGTTTCCCAAGACAAACTCGACCGATAGTTTGAAAATTATGTTTGTCTTTTAGCCGATCAGTTGAGTTACCTTTATTAAATCTTGACCGAATCTACTGTACGAAAAATGCATAAAAAGTGATTCTAACCGTTGGTGACTTGTTTGGACAAAAATGGATCTGTTGCCTTGAGAAAAAATAGCAAAAATTTAACCCTAAGTATTCCCCAACTCAAGGGAGCACCCCTAGCTATAAATAGGACCACTTGGAGTTCATTCCAAGGTTGTTCATTCACTACACACAAGGTCCTTGCTATAGTTGAGTGTGCTACCACCCCTTAAGCCCCTTTCTCTCTCTAGTTTACATATCATTTTGTCATTTGTGAGTGAGTTAGGATTATTGAAAGAGAGCTCCACCTTTGTACATGTAAAGCTCTCAATCTTCCACTACTTCTCTATCCCCTTCTTTCATGAAGAAAAGATGAAGCAAGCTCCATCAAGTGAAGAAGGAGCTGTAGCTGGTCCTCTTCAAGGTTTATGAAGAGGTGGTGATCTTCTCCATGTGAAGGAGAAGGCAAAGGCTGAAGATCCAAGAGGAGAAGCAAAATCCTTCAAGGATAAAGACTTGAGCTTGAATGGGTAAGACCTAGGTGAAGGCTGAAGATTCAAGTTCAGTGGGTAAGTTCCTTGTTAAGGTGGAGATCTCCTTGTGGTTTGATGGTTAAGTCCTTTGGTGGTCTATTTCTATACATCTCTATGGTGATATAATAGAGAAAAGCACTTGCAAAGTCCTAGAGGTTGACCTCTCTAGGTAGTGGACTAACTCACTTCTAGTTTGAAGTGTGGAACCACTCTACATCCCTTTGTCAAGTGCTTGCTATCAATCTCTCTCATCCTTATTATGCTTGTAAGATAGGACTTCAAATTACCATTAAGATATTGCTCCTAGTTGATATAATTGAAGGTCTAATCTATTTGGTGAGAAATTTTGTGCTCTATTCACCCCCTCTAGAGCCCTTAGATCCAACAAGTGGTATTAGAGCTAAAGATCTTCTCCAAAAATCTCCCAAGAGATGAAAAGATGGGCAACAACCTCCTTGTTTCACTCAACCTAGAGGGAGGCTTCTCCATGCGCCCTCCGGTCTTTGATGGCACCAACTTTCTCTATTGGAAGAGAAGGATGACGTTCTACATTCAAGGGATGAACTTTGATATGTGGAAGGTGATGGTTACACCTTACAAAGAGCCAACCAGAGTTTTTGCAACATGGAGTGAATCTTCTCTCAAGGAGGCTCAACTCAATGAAAAGGCCATTAGCATCCTCTATGCAACCCTTTCTCCCACAAAGTTCAACCGGATCTCATCACGGGACACCACCGATGAGATTTGGGACAAGCTGTGCATCACATATGAAGGCACAAAGCAAGTCAAGGAGGCAAAGATCTACATGTTGGGAAGCCTCCTAGATAACTTCAAGATGGGAAAGAAAGAAGGCATTGCAGAGATGTATTCAAGGCTGAATGTCATCATCAATGGGCTGGTTACTTTGGGCACTTCTTTGGAAAGAGGCGTCATCAACTCAAAGTTCTTGAGAATTCTTCCAAAGAGATGGGAGTCAAAGGTTACCTCCATTGAAGAAGTGAGGAGCTTTGGTGACATCCCAACTAAAGAACTCATTGGAAATATTCAAGCCCATGAGCCTAGACTTGACAAGCAAGAAGAAGAAGCTAAGCAAGAAGAGAAGGAAGCCAAGAAGATCAAAGATAGTGATTTCAAAGCACAAGTAGAGGTTGTCATCCTTCAACAACAACTTGCTTTCCAGACTTCCTCTCCCTCCTCTAGTGAAGATGAAGGCCCTAGTGAGAATGAAGCCAACTACATCAAGGGCAAGCACTCCAAGGGAAAGCAAGCCTCCTCCTCTACTCTGAGATGCTACAAGTGTGGTCAAAAGGGGAAATACAAGAGTGAATGCCAAAAGTCAAGAAAGTCTCACCACAAGAGTAGCTCAAGGAAAGAAGAATATTACAAGAAGGACAAAAAGCACAAGAGGAAGGACAAGAAGGAAAAGATACACAAGAATGCAGCTAATGTAGCTTGGGAAGCTTCATCTTTAAGCAGCTCTAGCTCTGAAGAAGATGGAGAGTGCCACCTTTCTCTCATGGCCTCTACAAGTGAAGACATTGGTGAGGTAAGTGAGGTAAGATTTCATGAACTACCTAAATAAGATATTATTGACATGTTTGTTACTACTCGTTCTTCTTTTGCTAAATGTAAATCTAAAAGGAAAAATCATTGATGATCTTTATGCTAAGCTTGAAATTTTGGAACTGAATGAGAAAACCAATCTTGAGAGTATTGATAATTCGCAAGGGAAATACCTTGATCTTGAGCTCCACTACAATGGGGTTGAAGCTAAGAATGGTATCTACATTAAGAACATTGAAAATCTTAAGGAAGAGAACCAAAATTGCCTAAAAGAACTTGAATTGCTTCAAACTGAAAAATGATGAATTTAAGTTGCTTATTGATGCTCATAAAGAAGAGAGAGATGTTTATCTCAAAGAGATTCAAATGCTAAAATATGAAAATGCTAGGTTGCTTAGTCAAGAATATGATCTATCTTCTAGACCTTTATTGCCTACTGTTAATGTTGCTGCCATCTCTCTTGAAAAGGATTCATATCTTACTAAAGCTTTATGTCTTGAGGCTGATCTTGTGAATGCTAGGGATGACATATCTAGTTTATCTTCTACTATTGTTTCTTTGAATGATGATAACCATATATTAAGAGCTTCCATGTAGAAATTCCTCAAAGGGAAGAACACACACATACACACACACACACACACACACACACACACATATATATATATATATATATATATATATATATATATATATATATATATATATATATATATATACTCCTTGATCATTCTACCCTACAAAGGGGTACTAGTGGTTTTGGATTTGTAGGGGGGAGCCTCAAAGGGAAAGAGTAAGGCAAAAGGTAAGAAAAAGAGCAAGGAGATCTCTTTCTTTGTAGGAGAATTTTTGGGCACTAAGAATCCTATGGTTTGTTCTTATTGTAAATGTGATGACCATTATTCCACTTATTGTCCTTACAAGCCTAAGGGGGCCAACCCAAAGATGAAATGGGTCCCCAAGCTAACTCCAGATCCCAAACCTTGAGTTGGGAACCGACATTCTCCTTTCTTGCAGGGAAAAAATAGATGGATTGATGATAGTAGTTGCATAAAGCATATGACTGGTGATGTAAGCCATTAAAAAAAATTCACAAAGAAGAAAGGAGGATCTGTCACCTTTGGGGATAACAAGAAAGGTAAAGTCAAAGGTGAGGGTGATGTAGGTGAATCATTATGCATCAAGAATGTTCTTTTTGTAGATGGCCTACATCACAATTTAATAAGTGTTAGTCAACTTTGTGATAATGGTAACCTTGTTAGATTTACTTCTTTTGAATGTTTGATTCTAGATTCCCTCACCTATCAAGTTATATATAAGGGAACTAGAAGTGATAATCTTTATGTTATTGTTCTTAACTCTATTAAGCCCGTGTTTGGTAGATGCCTTGTAGCCAACTCGAATGATATTTCTCTTTGGCATGTAAATATGCATTAATTAAAGAAGTTGAGCAAAAAGTACTTAGTCAAGGGACTTCATAAATTGGATTTTGAAAAGGATGAGGAATAACAACCTTGTACACAAGGAAAGCAAACCAAGTCCTCCTTCAAATCCAAAGGAGTCCTTAGCACAAAGAGAGCTCTTGAGCTTCTTCATGTTGATCTATTTGGACCAATGAGAATGCATTCGCTTCGTGGTTCCAAGTATTTCCTTATTATTGTCAATGATTTCTCTAGATATACTTGGACCTTCTTACTCATTTAAAAAAGTGATACACTTGATGTTTTCTCTAGTTTTTGCAAACGAGTTGAGAATGAAGCTTCTTGCTAGATTGTTTCCATCTGTAGTGACCATGGGGGAGAATTTGAAAATGAGCTTTTTGAGCATTTTTGTCCAGAATCAGGTTATGCACACAACTTTTCTTCACCTAAAAAAAATGGGGTTGTAGAGAGGAAGAATAGGTCTCTACTAGAGATGGCTAGGACCATGCTTCTTGAGTTTGATACTCCTAAGAAGTTTTGGGCTGAAGCTGTCAGTACCTCTTGTTATGTGCAAAATTGTGTTTTTACTCATCCTTCGCTTAAAAAAAACCCCTATGAACTATGGCATGGTAGGAAGCCTTTTATCGAGTATTCCCATGTTTTCAGATGTCCTTTTTTTATTTGAATATGAAAGATTCTCTCGACAAGTTTGATCCAAAATCGTATAAGGCTCTCTTTCTTGGCTACAACACTACTAGCAAGGCATATAGAGTTTATAATATTGATCTTGCTAAGGTAGATGAATTTATTAATGTAAAGTTTATTGAGACTAACCCTCTATTCCCAAAGATATTGTTTCAAATGATGATGTTGCAGATGAAGTAATTCCTATCCTTAAATAACTCAACATCACCTAAAAGGGAAAAGAGGTGGCTGATCAAGAAGAAGAAAAAGATGATGAAAAGAAGGATCTAACTCCCCGTTTTGCAAAGAATCATCCTAAGGAACTGATCTTGGGTGATCCGTTTGAGAGAGTGTAGATGTGGGCTGCATTCAACAAAGCACAAGTCAACAATGCCTTCATCTCACAACTAGAGCCTAAAGATGTCAAGGAAGCTCTTGGGGATGAAGAATGGATCCTAGCTATGTAAGAGGAGCTGGAACAATTTGAGAAGAACAAAGTTTGGACCCTTGTGCCAAGACCAAGTGATAGAAAGATCATTGGCACCAAATGGGTCTACCGCAACAAGCGAGATGAAAGGGGAAAAGTGGTAAGAAACAAAGCAAGGTTAGTGGCTCAAGGCTACAATCAATAGGAAGGTATTGACTTTGATGAAACATATGCACCTGTAGCTAGACTTGAGTCCATTCGTATGTTTCTTTGTATCAAAATGGATGTTAAAAGTGCATTTTTGAATGGTACAATTGAGGAGGAAGTGTATGTTGCACAACCTCTGAGATTTGAACATGATAATCTACCTAACCATGTTTACTTGTTGCAAAAAGCACTCTATGGACTCAAACAAGCACTAAGGGCTTGGTATGATAAATCAAAGAAATTTTTGTTAGATCATGGTTATATCATGGGCAAAGTGGATTCTACCTTGTTTCTAAAGCACACTTCTAACAATTTTCTTATCATTCAAATATATGTTGATGATATCATTTTTGGTGGAACTAACTTTGATCTTTGCAAAGAATTTAGTGATCTTATGCAGAGTGAATTTGAGATGAGTATGATGGGTGAGCTCACATTCTTCCTCGGCTTTCAAATCAAGCAAACAAAGATGGGAACTTCATCAACCAAGACAAGTACACAAGTGAACTACTTAAGCACTTTGGGATGGAGAATACCAAGCCGATGGATACACCCATGTCAAACACCACCAAACTTGATAAAGATGAAGAAGGTGAAAAGGTAGATGAGAAGCTCTATAGAGGTATGATTGGAAGTTTACTTTACTTAACTACCTCTAGACCTGGCATAATGTTTAGTATTGGCTTGTGTGCAAGATTTCAATCGAATCCTAAGAAATCTCATCTTATAGCTGTTAAGAGGATTCTAAGGTACCTAACCAAAACTCAAAACTTTGGACTATGGTATCCCAAGTCAAGGGATTTTACTCTTACTGCCTATGGTAATGCCGATTATGTAGGCTGCTTGATTGATAGAAAGTGCACAAGTGGCACTTGTTTCCTTTTAGGACCGTGCTTGGTGTATTGGTTCTCCAATAAATAGAGCACTGTGGCATTATCAACCACTGAGGCTTAGTACATTGCATCTGAGAATTGTTGTGCCCAGGTCCTATGGATGAAGCAATTGCTCCAAGACTTTAACATTCATTTTGATGCTTCTCCTATCTATTGTGATAATACTAGTGCAATTAACTTGTATTACAATCCTATATTTCATAGTAGAGATAAACATATAGAGACTCACCATCACTTTCTATGTGATCACAACGCCAAGAAGGATATTTATATCACGCATGTGGACACAGAAAATTAGTTGGTGGATATTTTCACTAAACCTCTAGCTAGAGAGCAATTTAATTTTATTAGATCAAAATTGCTTATAACTATTTTGAATGAATCAGATATGCCTTCTAGCTAGTATTCATCTATCCTATATGTTTTCCATCTATATTGATCATCTTTGAGTGCTAATATGCTTAAAATTGGATTTTCATGTTCATATTGCCTTGTTTTTCTCTTGTTTTTGGGTATTTTTTTCATAAACGCTTATTTTATCACAAAATAGTACCCAATGATGAGTGCTATGTGCCTAAGTATGTTTAATGTACATAATGGACTTGAAAAATAAATTTAATTAGCATTCAAATGGCTAGAAGTTAAGTTTGATGGTTTTAGGTCAGGTTGACCATCATTCGAGTTTCCCCCAGGAGAAACTTGACCGATCCATGGCCGGGAGCTTTTAAAAAAAATGACCAATTTTCCGAGTTTCACATTCACAGAACTCGATTGATTGGTGGGCTGAAGCCAACTTAAGTTGGATTCAGCCGACTATTCTCCCTCTCAACTAGAGAATAGTTGGGAGAATAGTTGACTAATTCCCCTTCTTCTAGCCCTAAGCTCTCAACACCAAACCTTACCTTCCCTAACCTAGACCTAATGCGACCTAGAAAGACCTTCCTAGACCTTCCCCCTTGCTCAACCTTGGTGTGTGAACGTTTTTGGTGGTTTTTTGTGCGTTTGCTCTCTTCTTCTCCTTCTTTTTTCCTCCATGGCTTCACATAGAAGAAAGAGACCCGCCCCTAGCAATGCACCATCCTCTTCCTCATCTTCTTTCTTGATTCTATTCGATGAGAACCTCTTTGTCTCAATAGAGGCTATTAATAGGTATAAGGGCCTTCTTCCTAGGAGTCCTTTTCCTTTTGGATCCCTTTTTGAGCCTAGCCCTAGGCGTTAAGCCATCATCGATCAAGTGGCAAGGTTGCTTTCTGTTCATCACCTATCCACCCTAGCTGTCGAGCGTGATTGCTTTCATAATTCTATGTCAAGCACAAAAGCAGTTCATGAATTCTTTACAAATTTGCATTGGAATTACGACACCCTTGTTCCCTCTCCAAATACTCAAGTGATCCTTACTTCGATGATCACTGAGAAGAAATTCCAAATCTCTGAGGATATCCTGAATGTTTTCTTTTCAGGAGCCGATGTGAATGACATGTGGCGTAAGGATTATGGTGAGTATTTTGACCTGTTAGACCTGGAAGGTTTATACAAGCAGAATGAGATCACTCTTCCTGATATCCATCACTATATAAAGAAACCTGACGTTCCCTATAAGAAGAAGAGAACCCTACCCTCCTCATCCTTAGATCTCAAGAAACATATATTAGCCCTAGTGGTCAACTACAACATCCATCCAAAGAAAAATCAAAAGGATATTGCAAAGAACATGCAGTAATCATGTAAAACATCTTAGAGAATGTCAGAGTCAAGTGGTCTAGATATATCCTACACCATATGACTTGCTTTGACTCTGTAAAGAACACATGTGGCACCCATCCTCCTTATCCTACCCTGATATTTGGTCTTTTCCAGTTTTCCACTAAGAAATCACTCTTCTATGATTTTCACTACAAACCTACCAGGAAGGGAGTGTGTATCAGTGAGACCACCATGCAGAAATCCATGCCTATCCTTTCCTCCACCACACCCAGTGCTTCACCCTCTACCTCTACCTCAGCTGCACATGCCTCTACCTCCACTCGAGCTCCACCTCCTCAGTCACCCCGACCTAGCCATGCCTCATTCCGTGTGTCCAATGAATCCCTCATGGGTTACATGATACACCAACAAGCATACAACCTCCAGGTCTAGGAGCATATGCACTAGGATTTATGTTCAATCATTTCTAACATGAACTTATCATGTGCACAACCATACCCCACCTACCATCCATACCTCGGTAGTGAGTATGCATCCTATGCATACAATCACTTCTACCCTGTGCCTGAGCCTTCCACTGCTGCTCCCACACCCTCTTCTACTGGTGGTCCTGCTCCTATCTTCCTGCCGTTACCTAATGGCCCCTTGGCCACTCTGCTTTCCAGTCTGGGTGATTCTTCTCCCTCCTTCCCTCAGGCCAATGAGCTTAATGCTCTTGGTATGACTTGGAATGAGCATAATGATCGTTGTCCTGGTCGTGGCTTTGGTCCTTTTGTGGATGAGGAGATGCCTGTCCAAGATGATGATGAGACTACTGATGATGTTGATGAGGATGCTGGTAATGGTGATGATGTTGTTGATGATGATGGCTCTGGTGGTGACTCCAATGATGAAGGCATTGCTGCTACACCTTCAGACGAAGACGATGACTATGAGCCTGATGTCGAGGATGATGATGATGTTGTGGACTTAGATATCTTAGATGTCTAGATGTTTCTTAGTTTTAGTCTAGTTTGTTGATCATATATATCTTTCTAGGCTGTTTTGTATTAAAAACTCTGGGCACATGATCTGAGATGTACTATTTTATCTTTATCTTTCATCGATTCTCGATTGTAGGTTTTTTTATGAGAACATGCTTCATGATTTGTAATCTATTTTCGATGCACTCTTACTCTTTAATCAGTTATATCTTATGAGTTGGTGCCATATTTCACCATATTTTGATTATGACCTAGCTTGTGTGTTTCTCTCGTCTCTGTTTGATATATGTTATGATATTGCATGTTTAAATATCTTCTTGGTTGTGCTTGGATAAGATTTTTTGTATGCTCTTCTACCCCCCTTCCTTTTTTATAATGTCAAAAGGGGGAGAGAAAATCCAATGTCTTGATACTCTATCATATTGCTATTATTGCTTATGTGATCCTTTTCTTGTTCTTTATATGCTTTATCATGTGGCTTGCTAAAGGACCATGTAGTACATGCATGTTATATTTCTTTGTGTAGAAAGAGTAACTATGCAAGTTAAAGTAAGCATAGATTGAGGGGGAGCAATTCACATTGTTCAAATCTTGAATCCCCCTAATTCACAAGGAAAAGGTATACTTTCAATATTCTTTTCAATATGTTTGAGGAATGGGTTGTCATTGCAAAAAGGGGGAGAATGTTGACCTAGAGTTTATACATTTTCCATATTTTGATAATGACTCAACCATTCCATTCATATGTATCTAATATGTGTATTCAAGATTGATCTCATGTTTTAGGTACATGAAAAGAATCAATTTACACAAGCCCTAGCTTGTCAAAGTTCATGTCAAATGCAATGCAAGTGTGCTAATTAGGAAATCCATTCAAACGACCTTAGAAGAATTTTGTAATCACTTGTATTGATGATATAACTTGTAACTAAGATGATGAAAATATGTGGGACACTTAGTACCAAGTTTTAATCACTTTTTAACTACATTTGAAAATTGATCACAGACTGCTGATCAGTTGAGTTACAATCTCGACCGATCCCTTGGATCAATTCTTTGATGTGTGCATCAGTCGAGTTGTCCATTCGTAGAACTCGACCGAATGGCTTACTGACCAAATGTGATTTTAATTGATTGGTTGAGTTTCCTAGGAAAACCTCAACCGATAGTTTGAAAATTGTGTTTGTCTTTTAGCCGATCGGTCGAGTTACCTTTATTGAATCTTGACTGAATGTACTGTACGGAAAATGTAGATAAAGTGATTCTAACAGTTGGTGACTTATTTGGATGAAAATAGATCTGTTGCCTTGAGCAAAAATGACTATAATTTAACCCTAAGTGTTCACCAACTCAAGGGAGCACCCCTAGCTATAAATAGGACCACTTGGAGTTCATTCCAAGGTTTCTCATTCACTACACACAAGGTCCTTGCTATAGTTGAGTGTGGTACCACCCCTTAAGCCCCTTTCTCTCTCTAGTTTACACATCATTTCATGATTTGTGAGTGAGTTAGTATTATTGTAAGAGAGCTCCACCTTTGAGCATGTAAAGCTCTCAATCTTCCACTACTTCCCTATCCCCTTCTTTCATGAAGAAAAGTTGAAGCAAGCTTCATCGAGTGAAGGAGCTGTAGCTGGTCCTCTTCAAGGTTGATGAAGAGGTGGTGATCTTATGCAAGTGAAGGAGAAGGCAAAGGCTGAAGATCCAAGAGGAGAAGCAAAGTCCTTCAAGGAGGAAGACTTGAGCTTGAATGGGTAAGACATAGGTGAAGGCTGAAGATTCAAGCTAAGTGGGTAAGTTCCTTGTTAAGGTGGAGATCTCCTTGTGGTTGGATGGGTAAGTCCTTTGGTGGTCTATTACTGTAAATCTCTGTGGTGATATAATAGAGAAAAGCACTTGCAAAGTCCTAGAGGTTGACCTCTGTAGATAGTGGACTGACTCACTTCTAGTTTGAAGTGTGGAACCACTCTACATCTATTTGTCAAGTGCTTGCTATCAATCTCTATCATCCTTGCTATGCTTGTTAGATAGGACTTCAAATTACCATTAAGCTATTGCTCCTATATAATTTGAAGGTCTAATATGTTTGGTGAGAAATTTGGTAGCTCTATTCACCCCCCTCTAGAGCCCTTAGATCCAACAATATCTTCATTAAATTCTACCTCTACAGGTTGCAACACCCACTTTGTATCAGGATAACACTTTCTCAGCATAAATATATGAAACACTGGATGTAGTCTATGTAGCTCAGTTGGAAACTCCAACCTATAGGCTACCTTTCGAATATGTGATGTCATTGGGTAAGGTCCCATAAATCTAGGAGCTAACTTACCCTTTTTCCCAAATATGAGAACACCTTTCCAAGGAGAGACCTTGAGTATAATCTTCCTTAATTATATAATCTGGAAAAGCTAAGTGGTCTTCTCCCGAAGAGAGTACGTGCTACGACAGTAACTCTATAGCAAAGATCTCACTATACCCCGACATGCTATTTACAGATGACACAACATGTCCTGCCAGCAGCTGACACGTGATGTCCTGCTAAATCTAAGTGGTCTCATACTGACCAAGACATGTAATGTGACACACCATTTGAACAAAACGTCATTAACTAAGCAGAAGTGTTCATTAATAGTGGATTTCTGAAAATCACTAAAAATCAAAACCATTTACAAAGAGATCCAAACACAGGAAAACTCTTTTATCAAGAACCAATTTATTTTATTTACATCCTGGTTCATAAGTACATATCATGTACCATCCCTTCTCGATGATTACAAGCATCAACTGCTCTATTAAAACTATACACAAGCAGCATAAGAACCTCGAGGCATCAAGCCAAAATCTCAGATCGATTCATTAAAAGTACTAACTACTAACTCCGAGGACCTGAGAGTACAGAGACAACACATAGGAATCTATATACAAAATATAACAGCCAGTGCCTCCACCTAGAATATCACTGTTGTCCCTATTGATGTTGCTGCTGCTCTTCCCCTATTATAGGGTTTCTGCCTCTTCTTCCGTGTCTACCTAAAAAGTGTTGGTGACCAACGAAGTAAGACCCAGTCCCAACGAGAGATATAACTCTCTGCCAAAAACATTATTATTGTAGTTTAATAGAATAAAACTGAGCAGAGGAATCATATATATTCAACAACAGACATGTCAATGTCTAAATAGATTAGATCAATATTCTTATTCAAAGCATTTTAGCTATAACTTGATAAAGCAACATATCACTTATCCAATAAGGAATTGAAGAACATGTATAACATTTATTCATCTAGGATATGATAAGCAAGGTAACATCAACCAATGATTCTCGTATTTCAACCTTAACCAAATACACTACACGGTTGATTACATTTTACAATCATACTTAAGCCCTGAGGAGATGAGGTATACCGCTCATACTCCAACCCACCATTGCGAAGTCGAAATCGGTACCATACATAGGTCAAGGAAGAGTCGGATTTCCATGAACTCATCCTCCTCAGTCAGTGTGAGTACAAAAATGTAGGACATCTTGTGTCTCTACTAAATATCTTTCCAGGGTATACTGGCAACGTCACTATAGAGTTACAATGGCAGTTGTACTATCTTCGCAATCGAGATATTTCATGTTTATCTCACATCGATCCAGCATTACATTATCAGGAGATTCGTGATACATCCATCCCGACACATATAATGTAGGATTGAGAGATTTAATGTTTATCTCACATCAGTCCCACATTAGGGCGTAAGGATATTCGTGCCCATAACCCCCACATACTCAACAATATGCCCTCTAGGAGATCCCGTGGGAAACTCTGTTTCACCATCACCAACTACTGATAATGATGGATATATGGCCATGGCTCTACATGATAAGATTTCACTTGATTAATTAAGGGCATTACCATATTCTTTTAGCATCAGTCAGGTTTTCAAACATAAATTATTATAACAAATGCTACAAGGAATGTGCAATACTTCTATCAAGTACTTTTCGAAGCTTTATAAAACATTGGAATCTCAATCCCTTGTCACATCATGGGCATTCACATCCCTTAACATCTCATCATCATGATTATGGAATATGGGTATTCAAACCCTCAGTTCATCAAAGAACACTTGTTACCACTTATCAGATAACTAATACCTATAGGTCATTTGACTAAGGTAAACATGATACTTGCTACACAAGCATCTTATATGGCTCTCCAGGCCCATTTAATCTCTTGTTACCTCTTACTAGGCAAAAAAGCATATTATGGCTCACAGGGCCCATAAAACAATTTCAATAATAAACATCATAGCTCATACCTGTTGATGCCCAACATCTCATGATACCAGCATGACTAGTACACATGATAATAGTTATATCAATTACATATCAACACTATGCAATGTGATGGTAGCATCACTATTCTCTCATTAGGGTTAGGGTTTCCAAACTCATGTCAATTAGGGATACTCATCCCATTAACCCAAAATTAGGGTTATGGTTCATCATCATATTGCCCAAGATTAGGGTTTCATGCACTATAACCAAAAATTAGGGTTTCACATATCTTCACCATATATTAGGATTAGGGTTTCATATTAGAGTTTCATATAGCATTACATAGCATCTGTAACGACCCTGACCTGGGTTATGAGGTAACCATGTTTGTTTTGGCTAAATAAGTTGCTTATAACTTTAATATAATCCTCTAAGGTGTTTTGTTATCATGTGACACACTTATGTTCCAAGTTTGGTCCTGCTTGAATGTTGTTTGAGCAATGTTCCTTTATTTTGGACCAAAGTGTAGTTTACCCAAGTTGAGGGGTTACCTTGCAAATTTCACATGATAAAATGTTCCTCAAGTGTTGAAGCATCATAAGAATGAAAATGATGCAGAGGTATGGCTTGCGGAAGCCTGAGCACCAAGAAAGAGCTTATTAAGCAATGTTTGGGCATTAAAACCTAGTTTTGGTGTAATGTGCAATTTACCCAAAACCTAGGGTTCAATATGCAAAATACCACTTCATAGAGTCCCTAATGTTTCTTGGTATCAATTAGAGACAAGAAAATCAGAGGGGCGTCTCTTTTGAATCTCATTGGGGGAGAGAGAATCTTGATATTAAAATAATCAAGATTTAAGCATAATTGAAACCCTAATTCAATTTAATGCAAAAATAAATATATTAATGGAAGTGCCCTTCAACCAAAAATGTTATGGTTGAATTTATATAAGTATGGACGTCCTTGTTCTCTGCAATGGCACCGAAATATTTAAAGTGAGTGGAGAGCCCACTCACATTAGTTAAAGAAAAAGTAATGTCCACTAATTTTTGGATATTATTATTAAATTGATTGGGTGCTTAATTATTTTCTTTTAATTCATGGATAAAGAAGAGGATTTCGAAGGGGAGGATGATTTCTTCATATCCAAGTCAGTGAGGGGGATAAGTGGCACTAACTTAGGGAATTGAAGGATTTTTATAATACTTTCTCTCTCTTGAATTTTCCTTATATACACTCCATTCTTTCACCCACATGAAAGGCTTTTTCGACTCTTCTTTCTTTCCTTTCTTTGTCCAAACACAAGGGAGCTTAGGATCAATAGGAGGACGTACCCCAACCTGTAGTTGAGCTCCTTAATCATCTTCAACCTTGATTTCATGGTGGAAATCGAAATTCAATGCTTATTTTCTTATTTTCTCCATTCAATCTTCAACTTTAGCCATTCTTTTCACTCAAGGACTCAGGGACGGACCTTGGGAAGTTGAGAAAGCTTCTTCCACCATTAAAGACGTGATGCTTGAAGCTTGGATTCAACTTTGAAGGTGGGTTATATAACTTGAACCCTTAAATATCATTATTGATTTCATTTCTTCATCATATGTTGATTCCTTTTTCTTTCCCAAATTTCCTTTTGATTAATTGTTGAAATCACCATAAAGATCATAGAAAATTTCGAAGGTTTGAAGATTGAAGATGATGATGTCATCTTAGCACACACCGCAATAAATATCAGGTCCAAACAGTTTCAACTTGAGACCAATCGGTCTCAAGACCGATTGAAACCAAACGGTCTCAAGACCATTTGGGTGCAAACGGTCTCAAGACCGTTTGGGATCAAATAGTCTCAAGAATGTTTGGAGATACATGCTGATGTAGTAGTATGTTGATCCAATGGTTCTAATTGATTGACTCATAATAGGTTTAGTGATGGATAATCCACTAATTACAAACTCTAATCGGGTTGAAGTGTTGAAACCCTAATTGAATTGAATCAATTTCATGGTTGATGGTCCAAACGGTCTCAAGACCGTTTGGAGGTCAAGGGATGTGATGGATGGTTGGAGATCTAAGGGTTATAATTTGATGTACTCTCAATTGTCCAATTGACGAATGATTCAATGAAGAAAACCCTAATTGATTGGTTGAAGGAAACCCTAGATGATGCTTTCAGTTTCAAGGTAGTTTGGACCAAACGGTCTTAAGACCGTTTGAGTCCAAATGGTCTTGGTCTTCAAACCGTTTGAGATCAAATGGTCTCAAACTATTTGGAGGTCCAATCGGTTTCAAGGTTGATTTATCCAATCGGTTTCAATGTACATGTGATCAAACGGTTTCTAGGGTTGAGTGCCCAAACGGTTTCAAAACCATTTGGAGGGCAAACGGTCTCAACCCTAGATGCCCAAACAATTTCAAAATCGTTTGGAGGGCAAATAGTTTCAAAACCGTTTGGAGGTTCAATGCAACCAAAACCATTTGAAGACCTAATGTGATGAAAGATCAATTAACGCCATGATTGTTAATAATGTATATCAAAGATAATTACAATGGTTGTACCTTTAAGGTACTAGGGTGATTAGTACCCTTAGAGGGGTTAACCTTTGATGCTTATGGAAGCAATATCTCAATACACTATGCTAACCCTAAATGTATGTACTTGAATGAAGGGTTGACCTAATCTAATCAAGTTTGAAGTAATCAACATCCTAGAGAGGATGAGAGAGAGGTGACAAGATACTTAATGGACCTTGTGAGCCATGTGAGATGTTTGTGTAACAAGTATCTTGAATGCCTTGGTCAGGAGACCTAGAGGTAATAGTTACCTGATAAGTGGTAACCATGCTCAGTGATGAACTAAGGGTTTGAATACCCAGATCCAGTAAACATGATGATGATGCTATTGAGGGATGTGAATTCCCAGCAATGAGATAAGGGATTGAGATCCCAATGTTATATAAAGTTTTGAAAGGTACTTGATAGATGTATTATACATTTCTTTGTAGCATTTGTCATAATAATTCATGTTTGAAAACTTGACTGATGCTAAAAGAATATAGTAATGTACTTAATTAATCAAGTGGAATCTTATCATGTAGTGCCTTGGCCATATAACCATCAATGTTAGGATTTATTGGATGGTGAAACGGGTTGCTCCGCGGCATAACCCAGAAGGCATATTTTTGAATATGCGGGGGTGATGGGCAAAAATATCCGTACGCCTTAATGGTTGAATTGATGTGAGATAAACATTAAATCTCTCAATCCTTCATTATATATGTCGGGATGGATGTATCACTAATCTCCCAATATCAGGATGGATATATCACGATTATCCCAATGATAAATAATGCTGAATCGATGTGAGATAAATAAGAGATCTCTCGATTGCGAAGAGAGTGCATCTGCCGCTGTAGCTCTATAGTTAAGTTGCCAGTATACCCTATAAATCTATTCAGTAGAGACACAAGATGTCATGCATGGAATCTCATACTGACCGAGATAAGGGAGGTCATGGTAGCCGGCTCTCCCATTGACCTTATATGGCACCGGCTTTGGGTTTCGGAACCGAAGGTTGGAGTATGAGCGGTATACCTCATCTCCTTAGGGCATAAGTGTGAATGTAAAATGTAATCATCTGTATAGCATGCTTACTTAAGGATTGAATACGAAAATCATTGGCTGATGTTACATTTCTTTATGCATCTTTAGTTGATAGATGATATATTTATGTTTCTTTACATTCCTTGCAAAGTAGATAGATGATGTATAATTCTACCATGGGTAGATGCGACGTTCTCCTTAAGAGATTATATTATCTTATTCAGTTCATACAATGATTAATACTTCATGTTAATATAAAAGAACCCCTGCTCAGTTTTACAATGTTTATCTGCAATAATAATGTTTCTGGCGGGGAGTTATGTCTCTCGCTGGGACAATTTCAATTGTCTCACCCCCGTGGGATCCAACATTTTTAGGTGGACACGGATGAGGAGATAGAAATCATACAACAAGGAAAGGACAGCAGCATCAGGGACAACAGTAACATCTCAGGTGGAGATATTGACTGTCGTGTCTTGTAGATATGAGTCCTATGTGTCGTCTCTGTACTCTCAGGTCCTAGGAGTTAGTAGTTAGTGCTTTTATAATCGATCTGAGATTTTGGCTTGAATGCCTCGAGGTTTTGTGTTGCTCATGTGTAGACTTAACAGAGCAATTGATGTATATAATCCTCGAGAAGAAATGGTACATGGTATGTACTTGTCGACCATAATGTACATGTAATACTTTAGTTCTTGTTGTTAAGAGTTTCCTGGAATTGGATCTCTTTGCAAAAGGTTTTAATTTTTAATGATTTTTGTTAATCCACTGCTAATGTTTTCTTCCGCATTAATCATTATCCAATGTTTGGGGTCTGTCGTCACAGCATCACCCTGGATTAGAGTTTCACATCACATCACTATATTAGGGTTTCACATGGCATCACCCTAGATTAGGGTTTCACATGGCATCATCCTAGATTAGGGTTACACATCTCATTACTGCATTAGGGTTTCACATGGCATCACCCTAGATTAGGGTTTCACACCTCATTATCTTGAATTAAGGTTCCATATAACTTTTCCCCAAATTAGGGTTTCATGTAACTTTACCTGAAATTAGGGTTTCATGAAGCATCCTCTGAAATTAGGGTTTTTCATTATATTACCCTAAATTGGGATTTATCATATCATCACCCTAGATTAGGGTTACACCATTACCATAGATTAGGGTTTCACCTAGCATTTCCCTAAATTAGGGTTAGGGCTCATCAACCTTCTCGATTAGGGTCTCACGATCTGTTTATCAAGGATCATACCCTAATTTCATATTTTATTCATGTTGAAAGTGTTGAGGCTTAACCACTACATGATTATTATACATGTATGAATTCCTCTCTCTCTCTCTCTCTCTTATCCTCTCTAGGATTTTGATTACTTCAAGCTTAATTAGATTAGGTCAACCCTTCATTCAAGTACATACATTTAGGGTTAGCATAGTGTATTGAGATATTGCTTCCATAAGCATCAAAGGTGAACCCCTCTAAGGGTACTAATCACCCTAGTACCTTAAAGGTAAAAACATTGTAATTATATTTGATATGCATCATTAGAAATCATGGGGTTAATTGATCTTTCATCACATTAGGTCTTCAAACAGTTTTGGTTGCATTGAACCTCCAAACGGTTTTGACCCCTCAACCTCCAAACGGTTTTGAGACTGTTTGCCCTCCATACAGTTTTGAAAGCATTTGGGCATCTAGGGTTGAGACCGTTTTCCCTTCAAATGGTTTTGAAACCATTTGGGCATCTAACCCTTGAAACCGTTTGATCATATGTACATTGAAACCGATTGGACCCATCAACATTTGAAACCGATTGGATAAATCAGCCTTGAAACTGATTGGACCTCCAAACAGTTTGAGACCGTTTGATCTCAAATGGTTTGAAGACCGTTTGATCCCAAACGGTTTCAAGACCGTTTGGAGTCAAACGGTCTCAAGACCATTTGGTCCAAACTACCTTGAGACCAAAAGGATCATCTAGGGTTTCCTTCAACCAATCAATTAGGGATTGCTTCATTGAATGATTCATCAATTGGACCATTGAGAGTACATCAATTACAACCCTTGGATCGCCAACAATCCATCACAGCCCTTGACCTCCAAACGGTCTTGAGACCGTTTTGCCTCAAATGGTCTTGAGACCGTTTAGACCATCAGCCATGAAATTGATTCAATTCAATTAGGGTTTCAACACTTCAACCCGATTAGAGTTTGTAATTAGTGGATTATCCATTAGTGAACCTATTACGAGTCAATCAATTAGAACCATTGGATCAAAATCCAACTACATCATCAAGTATCTCCAAATGGTTTTGAGATTGTTTGATCCCAAACGGTTTTGAGACGGTTTGCACCCAAACGGTCTTGAGACCGTTTGGTTTCAATCGGTCTTGAGACCGATTGGTCTCAAGTTGAAACTGTTAGGACCTGATATTTCTTGAGGTGTGTGCTAAGATTACATCATAATATTCAAGCTACAAACCTTCGAAATTTTTTGTGATCTTTGTGGTGATTTCAACAATTAATCAAAAAGAAATTCGGGAAAGAAAAAGGAATCAACATATGATGAAGTAATGAATTCAATAATGATATTTAAGGGTTCAAGTTATATAACCCACCCTCAAAGTTGAATACAAGATTCAATATTCACGTCTTTAATGGTGAATGAAGCTTTCTAAACTTCCCAAGGCCCGCCCTCAATTCTTTGAGTGAAAAGAATGGCTAAAGTTGAAGATTGAATGGAGAAAAGAAGAAAATAAGTATTAAATTTCGATTTCCACCATGAAATCAAGGTTGAAGATGATTAAAGAGATCACCTAAAGGTTAGGGTACGTCCTCCTATTTCTCCTAAGCTCCCTTGTGTTTGGCCAAAGCAAGGAAAGAAAGAAGGGTCGACAAAGCCTTTCATGTGGATGAAAGAATGGAGTGTATATAAGGCAAATTCAAGAGAGAGAAAGTGGTATAAAAATCCTTCAATTCCCTAAATTGATGTCACTTATCCCCCTAACTTCCTTACATATGAAGCCATCATCCTCAGCTTTGAAATACTCTTCTTTATCCATGAATTAAAAGAAAACAATTAAGCACCTTAATCAATATAATAATAATATCCAAAAATTAGTAGATATTGCTTTTTCTTTAACTAATGTGAGTGGGCTCTCCACTCACTTTAGATATTTCAGTGCCATTGCAAGACACAAGGACGTCCATACTTATATAAATTCAACCATCACATTTTTGGTTAAAGGGCACTTCCATTAATATATTTATTTTTGCATTAAATTGAATTAGGGTTTCAATTATGCTTAAATCTTGATTATTTTAATATCAAGATTCTCTCTCTTACAAAGAGATTCAAATGAGACGTCCCTCTGATTTTCTTGTCTCTAATTGATACCAAGAAACATTTGGGACTCTCTAGAAGTGGTATTTTGCATGTTGAACCCTAGGTTTTGGGTAAATTTCACATTACACCAAAACTAGGTTTTAATGCATAAACATTGCTTAATAAGCTCTTTCTTGGTGCTCAAGCTTGTGGAAGATATACCTATGCATCATTTTCATTCTTATGATGCTCCAATACTTGAGGAACATTTTATCATGTAACATTTGCAAGTTAACCCCTCAACTCGGGTAATTTGCACTTTAGTCCAAAATGGGCAAAACATTGTTTTTAACATTATTCAAAAAGGACTAAAATTGAAACATAAGTTCCTCTTGAGCCTTAATTACTTTTCAAAAGGTAAGAACAAGCATATAATTATCTTTCTTAAACAAAACATCTAGGGTTAAATCATAACCCAGGTCAGGGATGTTACAAATTATCCACCCCTAACAGGGATTTCATCCCCGAAATCATCAAGAGAAAAGAGAAGGGTACTTCCTCCTCATCTCTTCCTCTAGCTCCCATGTAGCTTCTTCAATGCCACGGTGATGCCATAGAACTTTCACAAGACATATGTCTTTCTTTTTCAGCTCTTTAATTCTTTTATCAAGGATCATCACATGTCCTTCAACATATGATATATCATCATTTAATTCTACCCCCACAGGTTGAAAAACTAACTCTGTGTCAGGATGACACTTTCTCAGCATGGAGATATGGAACACTGGATGCAACTTATGCAGCTCAGGTGGAAACTCCAGCTTATAGGCCACCTTTCCAATCCGTTCAATGATTGGATAAGGCCCCAAAAATCTAGGAGCTAACTTTCCCTTCTTTCCAAATCTAAGGACACCTTTCCAAGGTGAGACCTTGAGATATACTTTGTCTCCAACTTGGAATTCTAAAGGTCTTCATCGTTTTTCGGCGTACGACTTCTGTCTATCCTGTACAGTCTTTAATTGTTGTTGTATTACTTTTATCTTCTCAGTTTTCTACTTCACTAGCTCATGACCCAAAAGTTGATATTCTCCTATTTCATACCAACATAAAGGAGATCTACAAAATCTACCATATAATGCTTCATATGGTGCCATATCAATACTATGCTGATAGCTATTATTGTAAGCAAATTCTATCAAGCTCAGGTGTAGATCCCAACTTCCTACAAACTGAAGGACACATGCCCTAAGCAAATCCTCCAAGGTTTGCATGGTCCTCTCAGATTGTCCATCTGTCTGTGGGTGAAAGGCAGTACTAAACCTTAACTACATACCCAAAGCTTTATGTAGTCATTCCCAAAAATGACTTGTGAACTGGGGACCTCTATCAGAAACAATAGTAGCTGGAACCCCGTGCAACCGCACTATCTCATCTATATATATGTGTGCAAGCTTCTCAACAGTGTAGGTTGTTTTGACAGGAAGGAAATGTGTTGTCTTAGTCAACCTATCAACTATCACCCATATGGAATCATGACCTTTGGTTGTTCTAGGCAAACCAACCACAAAGTCCATGGTCACATGATCCCATTTCTACTACGGTATAGCCAAAGGTTGCATTGTTCCTGCGGGCTTCTGATGTTTAGCTTTAACTTGCTGACACACCAGACACCGCATAACAAACTCAACTACATCCTTCTTCAAACTAGGCCACTAGTACATATCTTTTAAGTTATGATACATTTTGGTGCTCCCTGGATGCATTGCATACATTGAAGAATGAGCTTCCTCCAAGACTAACTTCTTTAAGTCATTGGCATCAGGTACTACCATCCTACCATGGTAACAGACTACCTGATCCTCTGACTCATGAAAGCCATCATGTTTCTCACTACCATATTATGACATGATCTACTGAACCATAGTATCAGCTTGATGTGCTTCTTTAATCTTCTATCTCAGAGTAGGTTTCACTTGCATCTCAGCTAACAGTCCGGCTAACAACGATACCTTAAGTTGTATATTGTTTTGCCTCAAGGAGATAAGCATCTCTCTTTTAAAGCACAGTAAGGAGTTCAACTGTGCTTTATCTAAGGCTGGTGATGATGATTTCCTACTTAGTGCATCAACCACTACATTAGCCTTCCCTGGATGATAATCAATTGTACAATCATAGTCCTTGATTAACTCCATCCAGTGGTGTTGTCTCATGTTCAACTCATGTTGTGAGAAGATATCTTTTAGATTCTTATGGTCTGTGAAAATCTAGAATATTTCTCCATAGAGATAGTGTCTCCAGATCTTCAAAGCATGGACCACAACAACTAGCTCTAGATCATGTGTCGGATAATTCTCCTCGTGTTTCTTAAGCTGTTGAGAGGCAAAAGAAATCACTTGATTATCCTGCATCAACACACATCCTAGATCATTATTAGATGCATCACAGAAAACAATGTACCCATTCCCTTGCTCAGGTAACACTAGCACAGGTACACTTGTTAACCTTTCTTTCAAGAACTAGAAAGAATGTTGACACTTGTCATTCCAAAAAAAAGAAACCTCCTTCCTGGTTAACTTGGTTAGGGGTAAAGCTACATAACTGAAGTTCTTAATGAATCTCCTATAATAGTCTGCCAGTCCTAGGAAACTGCATATCTCTGTTGGTGTCTTTGGCTGTTCCCATTGTAGGACAGACTCTACCTTCTTAGGATCAACACGGATACTTGAGGCAGATATTATGTGTCCTAGAAAAGAAACTTCCGGTAACCAGAACTCACATTTGCTAAACTTAGCATACAACTTATGCTCTCTTAGCAAAGTTAAAGCCTGACAGAGGTGCTGCTCATGTTGTTGAGCATCTCTACTATATATCAAGATGTCATCTATGCAGACTACTATGAACTGATCAAGAAAAGGCCGGAAGATTCTATTCATGAGTTCCATGAATGCAGCTGGTGCATTAGTTAGTCCAAACGACATAACTATGAACTCATAGTGACCATACCTTGTCCTAAAGGCAGACTTAGGTATGCCACTCTCCTTGATACGCAACTGATGATATCCCGACCTTAGATCTATCTTATAGAAGATAGTTGCACCACACAACTGATCAAATAGGTCATCAATCCTTGGCATAGGATACTTGTTCTTTATGGTTACTTTATTTAACTGTCTGTAATCAATGCATAACCGCATAGATCCGTCCTTCTTCTTAACAAAGAGAACTGGAGCACCCCATGGTGAAGTACTCAGTCGGATAAAACCTTTCTCAAGCAACTCCTATAGTTGTTTCTTGAGCTCTTCCATCTCAGTAGGTGCCATTCTATATGGTGTTTGTGCTATTGGTTGCATGCCCGGAATTATATTAATCTCATAATCAATCTCTCAGGGCGGAGGAACACCTGGGAGTTCCTCAGGGAACACATCTTCAAACTCCCTAACTATCAGAACTTTAGAAAGATTAGGGTTCTCCATTGTGGTGTCTACCACATGTGCCAAGAATACAAAGCATCCTTGTCTCATCAGCTTCTCAGCTACCATAGCCGACACTAGACAGGTTGGAAGAATCTTTCTATCTCCCTGAAAGATCCATGTGTCACCGTCATCTACGAAAACAGCTTGCTTGGAATCACAATTCAAGACAACCTTATACTTTTCTAGGGTGTCCATCCCAAGAATTATATCAAACCCGTCCATTTCAAGTGGTATAAGATCCACCTGAATGTGATGCTCAGAAAAGGAAAGAATGCAGGAAGAACACACCTCCCGCAGCACTATAGATCCCAGCAAAGGGGTTTCTAACAACACATGCCATATGAGCAACTGTCATATTACAGTCAAGGATCACTCTTCTAGTGAAAAAGGAATGTGTAGCACCCAGATCAATCAAAATAGATACGAAGAAGGATGAAGACATATCATAATGAAATAGTTCCATCTGACCTATCACAATTCGAGGGTTGACTACTTCTTTGGGTTGATTCATCGCATAGAATCTCACTGCTGCTTGCTGTTGACCCTGTGCTTGGTTGTTGGGTGCCGACGAACCAGCTTGGGATGCTTGTTCATGTCCTCTAGTGCCACTCGAAAACTATCACCTCTGAGAGCCTTTCTGACTCTGCCTCAGAGGTTGAGTCACACTTACATCTCTAGCTCGACAATCTTTCATCAAATGCCCCATTTTTCCGCATATAAAATAGTCTATGCTCTCCCTCTGTGGCCTGGGTGGTCATGTTACTTTTACTGATGCTGAGCTATGGGCTCCCTCTGGTGGTAAACTGCGGCCTCTACCCCTACTCGATGTTCATTGCATTTGGGTATTGAATCTTGGTGGTGCTATTGGTGCAGCAAATCTCAGTTTCTTGAAACTTTCAGACCTCTATCCTTGAAACTGAGTATACAACTTCTTCCTCTTACTCTGACGCTTCTCAATCACCAACCTTTCTATCCATCTCACGGACTCCACAAAGGTGGCGAACCTTTCCCTATTCTCTAATGCAGAGATAGGAGTGGTCAAATCAGCGTTCAGCCCCTTCTCAAAATGTTGAATTCTCTCTTCATCAGTAGTTGCCATGTGCAGACAAAACTGCAAAAGCTCCATGAACTTAGCTTCATACTCACTAATGTTCATTGGTCCTTGCCTTAACCTCTAAAATTGAGAGATCTTCTCATCTAGATACGTCTTAGGGAAGTATCTATTGATGAATCCTCATCAGAATTCTTCCCATCCGATTTCAACACCTGGCCTCTTGCCCTATTCTATTGTCCACCAGTGGCCAACCCTTTTAGAAGGTACACTGCATGCTTTACCTTCTCTGCTTCAGGGATATTGAGGATTCTAAAGACCTTCTCTAACTCAGTCAACCACAAGTCAACATCTATTGGGTCAGCTGTACCATCATAATTTGTGGCTCCAACCCGATGAAGTCATTCAAAAGTCTTTCTGACTCCCTGTCTTTCATTATGGGCTAGTTTCCTCGATGCAGGTGGTGGCATCCTATTCACCATATGTGTTATGGTTGCCATGAACTGCCCAAACAGATCATGGAAAGCTAGATTTTCTAGTACAGCTTGGTTAAACTGAGGATGTTCAGGTACTGGTTCCTCCCTAGTCTGGTTCCTTGCACCTCTTCCTGGTGCAGCAATGCTGCTCTCAGCAGCATGTTCTTTGTGTGATCCAAACATCTTTAAGTTCTTCTTCTCCTCCTATATGAGCAGAAGACACTATCATATGAGCTGGAAGACACTAGAACAGACTCAACAACCTTAATCCTATGTCTCTGTAGACTCAGCGAACCTAGAGCTATGATACCACCAATCTATGACACACCGTTCGAACAAAACATCATTAACTAAGCGGAAGTGTTCATTAACAGTGGATTACTAAAAATCACTAAAAATTAAAATCATTTACAAAGAGATCCAAACATAGGAAAACTCTTTTATCAAGAACCAATTTATTTTATTTACATCCTGGTTGATAAGTACATATCCTGTACCATCCCTTCTCAAGGATTACAAGCATCAACTGCTCTGTTAAAACTATACACAGGAAGCATAAGAACATCGAGGCATCAAGCCAAAATATCAGATCGATTCATTAAAAGTACTAACTACTAACTCTGAGGACATGAGAGTATAGAGACGACACATATGACTATATATACAAAATATGACAGCCAGTGCCTCCACCTGGAATATCATTGTTATCCCTGTTGCTACTGCTGCTGCTGCTCTTTCCCTGTTATAGGGTTTCTGCCTCTTCTTCCGCGTCTACCTAAAAAGTGTTGGTGAGAAACGGAGTGAGACCTAGTCCCAGTGAGATATATAACTCTCTGCCAAAAACATTATTATTGCAGTTTAATAGAATAAAATTGAGCAGAGGAATCATATATATTCAACAATAGATAAGTCAATGTCTAAATAGATTAGAGCAATATTCTTATTCAAAGCATTTCAGCTATAACTTGAAAAAGCAGCATATCACTTATCCAATAAGTAATTGAAGAACATGTATAACATTTATTCATCTAGGATATGCTAAGCAAGGTAACATCAACCAATGATTCTCGTATTTCAACCTTAAGAAAATATGCTACACGGATGATTACATTTTACAATCATACTTAAGCCCTGAGGAGATGAGGTATACTGCTCATACTCCAACTGACCATTGCGAAGTTGAAATCGGTACCATACATAGGTCAAGGAAGAGCCGGATTTCCATGACCTCATCCTCCTCAGTCAGTGTGAGTACAAAAATGCAGGACATCTTGTGTCTCTGCTAAATAGCTTTCCAGGGTATACTGGAAACTTCACTATAGAGTTACAGTGGCGGTTATACTCTCTTTGCAATTGAGAGATTTCATGTTTATCTCACATCGATCTGACATTAACATTATCAGGAGATTCATGATACATCCATCCTGATACATATAATGTAGGATTGAGAGATTTAATGTTTATCTCACATCAGTCCCACATTAGGGCATAAGGATATTCACACCCATAACCCTCACATACTCAACAGTATGCCCTCCAGGAGATCCCATGGGAAAACCTGTTTCACCATCACCAACTACTGACGACGATGGATCTATGGCCAGGGCTCTACATGATAAGATTTCACTTGATTAATTAAGTGCATTACGATATTCTTTTAGCATCAGTCACGTTTTCAAACATAAATTATTATAACAAATGCTACAATGAATGTGTAATACTTCTATCAAGTACTTTTTGAAGCTTTATAAAACATTGGAATCTCAATCCCTTATCACATCATGGGCATTCTCATCCCTTAACATCTCATCATCATGATTGTGGAATATGGGTATTCAAACCCTCAGTTCATTAAAGAACATTTGTTACCACTTATCAGGTAACTAATACCTTCAAGTCATCTGACCAAGGTAAACATGATACTTGCTACACAAGCATCTCACATGGCTCTCTAGGCCCATTTAATCTCTTATTACCTCTTACTAGGCAACAAAGAATATTATGGCTCACAGGGCCCATAAAACAATTTCAATAATAAACATCATAGATCATACCTGGCGGTGTCCAACATCTCATGATACCTGCATGATTAGTACACATGATAACAGTTATATCAATTACATATCAGCACTATGCAATGTGATGGTAGCATCACTATTCTCTCATTAGGGTTAGGGTTTCCAAACTCATGTCAATTAGGAATACTCATCCCATTACCCCAAAATTAGGGTTATGGTTCATCATCATATTGCCCAAGATTAGGGTTTCATGCACTATAACCCAAAATTAGGGTTTCACATATCTTCACACTATATTAGGATTAGGGTTTCATATTATAGTTTCATATAGCATTACATAGCATCACCCTTGATTAGAGTTTCACATCACTTCACTGGATTAGGGTTTCACATGGCATCACCCTAGATTAGGGTTTCACATGGCATCACCCTAGATTAGGGTTTCACATCACATTACTACATTAGGGTTTCACATGGCATCACCCTAGATTAGGGTTTCACACCTCATTATCTTGAATTAAGGTTCCTTATAACTTTTCCCCAAATTAGGGTTTCATGTAACTTTACCTGAAATTAGGGTTTCATAAAGTATCCTTTGAAATTAGGGTTTTTTCATTATATTACCCTGAATTGGGATTTCTCATATCATCACTCTAGATTAGGGTTACACCATTACCCTAGATTAGGGTTTCACCTAGCATTACCCTAAATTCGGGTTAGGGCTCATCAACCTTCTCGATTAGGGTTTCATGATCTCTTTATCAAGGATCATACCCTAATTACATATTTTATTCATGTTGAAAGTGTTGAGGCTTAACCACTACATGATTATTATACATGTATGAATTCCTCTCTCTCTCTCATCCTCTCTACGATGTTGATTACTTTAAGCTTAATTAGATTAGGTCAACCCTTCATTCAAGTACATACATTTAGGGTTAGCATAGTGTATTGAGATATTGCTTCCATAAGCATCAAAGGTTAACCCCTCTAAGGGTACTAATCACCCTAGTACCTTAAAGTTATTGTAACATCTTAGGATTTGAGGCATCGGATAACATGATCTTAAAAGGAATGATTGGACTACCCATATCACCAAGGTGCACCTCCTTTTTCGGGAGCCCATCACTAAAGAACTCCATAGTTAAGTGTGCTCAGCTTGGAGTAGTACTAGGATGGGTGACCAGTCGGGAAGTTTATCCTGGCTTGCGCCTTAGTGAGGACAAAGTGCGCAGTTAAGGCTAGTGGTGGTCTGTGGGGCCAATCGTCATTCCCGAAACTCTACTAGAGCCTTGGGCAGTGGGCCCAGGCGTTACAAATGGTATCAGAGCTAATTCCCCTCCAGTAGGGTGGGCCCACATGGGCATGGCATGCCAGTCTTGAGCCGTGCGGTCCAGGCATGTAGGAAAGGGTTGTCCATGGTTGACGTAGCCACCCTTGCACTGGTATTCTGTGATCGGGAGCTGGGTGTCCATGGGCCATTGTGGGTCTGCACTGAAATGGGGAAGAGATTATGAGGCCTTATAGTTGATCCTTGACGAGGACGTCAAGAGTCTAAGTGGGGGAGATTGTAACATCCCAGGATTTGAGGCCTCAGATAACATGATCTTCAAAGGAATGATTGGACTATTCATATCACCAAGGTGCACCTCCTTTTCCGGGAGCCCATCACTAAAGAACTCCATAGTTAAGCGTGCTCAGCTTGCAGTAGTACAAGGATGGGTGACCAGTCGGGAAGTTTATCCTGGCTTGCGCCTTAGTGAGGACAAAGTGCGCAGTTAAGGCTAGTGGTGGTCTGTGGGGCCAGTCGTCATTCCTGAAACTCTACTAGAGCCTAGGGCAGTGGGCCCAGGCGTTACAGTTACAACCATTGTACTTATCTTTGATATATATCATTAACAATCATGGGGTTAATTTATCTTTCATCACATTAGGTCTTCAAATGGTTTTGGTTGCATTGAACCTCCAAACGGTTTTGAGACCATTTTCCCTCCATACGATTTTGAAACTATTTTGGCATCTAGGGTTGAGACCGTTTGCCCTCCAAATGGTTTTGAAATTGTTTAGGCATCTAACCCTTGAAACCGTTTGATCATATGTACATTGAAACCAATTGGACCCATCAACATTTGAAACTGATTGGATAAATCAGCCTTGAAACCAATTGGACCTCCAAACGGTTTCAAGACCGTTTGGACTCAAACAGTCTCAAGACCATTTGGTCCAAACTACCTTGAGACCGAAAGGATCATCTAGGGTTTCCCTTCAACCAATCAATTAGGGTTTGCTTCATTGAATCATTCATCAATTGGACCATTGAGAGTACATCAATTACAACCCTTGGATCTCCAACCATTCATCACAGCCCTTTACCTCCAAACGGTCTTGAGACCATTTGGCTTCCAAACAGTCTTGAGACCATTTAGACCATCAACCATGAAATTGATTCAATTCAATTAGGGTATCAACGCTTCAACCTGATTAGAGTTTGTAATTGGTGGATTATCCATCACTGAACCTATTACGAGTCAATCAATTAGAACAATTGGATCAACATCCAACTACATCAGTAAGTATCTCCAAATGGTTTTGATACCATTTGATCCCAAATGGTTTTGAGACCGTTTGCACCCAAACGGTCTTGAGACCGTTTGGTTTCAATCGGTCTTGAGACCGATTGGTCTCAAGTTGAAACCGTTAGGACCTGATATTTCTTGAGGTGTGTGCTAAGATTGCATCATCATCTTCAAGCTACAAACCTTTGAAATTTTCTGTGATCTTTGTGGTGATTTCAACAATTAATCAAAAGGAAATTCGGGAAAGAAAAAGGAATCAACATATGATGAAGAAATGAAATCAATAATGATATTTAAGGGTTCAAGTTATATAACCCGCCTTCAAAGTTGAATACAAGCTTCAAAATTCACGTCATTAATGGTGAATGAAGCTTTCTCAACTTCCCAAGGTCCGTCCTCAAGTCTTTGAGTGAAAAGAATGGCTAAAGTTAAAGATTGAATGGAGAAAAGAAGAAAATAAGCATTAAATTTCGATTTCCACCATGAAATAAAGGTTGAAGATGATTAAGAAGCTCACCTACAGGTTGGGGTACGTCCTCCTATTGCTCCTAAGATCCCTTATGTTCGGCCAAAGCAAGGAAATAAAGAAGGGTCGAAAAAGCCATTCATGTGGGTGAAAGAATGGAGTGTATATAAGGGGAATTCAAGAGAGAGAAAGTGTTATAAAAAATCCGTCAATTCCCTAAATTGGTGCCACTTATCCCCCTGACTTCCTTGCATACAAATCCATCATCCTACCCTTCGAAATCCTCTTCTTTATCCATGAATTAAAAGAAAACAATTAAGCACCTTAATCAATATAATAATAATATCCAAAATTAGTGGACATTACTTTTTCTTTAACTAATGTGAGTGGGCTCTCCACTCACTTTAGATATTTAGGTGCCATTGCAAGGAACAAGAACGTCCATACTTATATAAATTCAACCATCACATTTTTGGTTAAAGGGCACTTCCATTAATATATTTATTTTTGCATTAAATTGAATTAGGGTTTCAATTATGCTTAAATCTTGATTATTTTAATATCAAGATTATCTCTCTTCCAAAGAGATTCAAATGAGACACCCCTATGATTTTATTATCTCTAATTGATACCAAGAAACATTAGAGGATCTCTATAAGTGGTATTTTTCATATTGAACCCTAGATTTTGGGTAAATTGCACATTACACCAAAACTAGGTTTTAATGCACAAACATTGCTTAATAAGCTCTTTCTTGGTGCTCAGGTTTGTGGAAGCCATACATCTGCAACATTTTCATTCTTATGATTCTCCAACACTTGAGGAACATTTTATCATGTAACATTTGCAAGTTAACCCCTCAACTTGGGTAATTTGCACTTTAGTCCAAAATGGGAAAAACATTGTTTTTAACCTTATTAAAAAAGGACTAAAATTGAAACATAAGTTCCTCTTGAGCCTTAATTACTTTTCAAAAGGTAAGAGCAAGCATATAATTATCTTTCTTAAACAAAACATCTAGGGTTAAAGCATAACCCAGGTCAGGGATGTTACATGTAAGGTCTTGACAGTCGACTCTGCCATTGACCTTGTATGGTACCTATTTCGACTTACTAGTGGTCAGTTGGAGCATGAATGATATACTTCATCTCTTCAGTGCATAAGTGTGATTGTAATATGTAATCAACCGTGTAGCATATTTGCTTAAGGATCAAATACGGAAAGACATTGGTTGATGTACACTCCTCTTATACATCTTATTTGAATAGATGTTATTCATATTTCCTTTTATTTCCTTATATAGTGAATAGATGAATTATTTCTCTACCATAGATAGATGCATTATTTTTTAGAGAAATGATTACTTTGTTCTTCTTATAACAGTGATTAAGCCTACTTATTAATACAAAAGAACCTATGCTCAGTTTTATACTACTTAAACTTGATAATAATATAGTTGGCAGAGAGTTATATCTCTCACTGGGACAATTGTCTCACCCCTTGGGATCCAAAATTTTTATGTGGACGTGCACGAGGAGGTAGAGACCTTACTATATAGGGACAACAATAGTTGGGACACCTAGAACAACTCAGGTTGAGTGTACTGTCTGTCATGTCTTG
Organism: Alisma plantago-aquatica; assembly: GCA_963693085.1. Classification (NCBI taxonomy): domain Eukaryota; kingdom Viridiplantae; phylum Streptophyta; class Magnoliopsida; order Alismatales; family Alismataceae; genus Alisma; species Alisma plantago-aquatica. The sequence goes on along the minus strand of OY856414.1, from coordinate 421,765,342 downwards.
TAGATAGATGTCCTATGTGTCATCTCTATATTCTCAGGTCCTTGGAGTCAGTACATAATGGTTTCATGAATGATATGAGATTTTTTCTTGTATGCCTAAGGTTTTATGTTGCTTCAATATATGTTTTGACAAAGCAACTGTTATATGTTGTCCTCAATATGAGATGAACAGTGTATGTATTATGTGAACCATGATATATATATGTTTTGGATCTCTTAGTAAGAGTTTCCTGGTAATGGATCTCCTTGCAAAATGTTTTTTATTCTTAGTGATTTTTGTTAATCTGATGTTTATGGTAATTCCACAATTATTTACTGGTGATGGCTTGATTTTTTTTGGGTCGTCACAAAGTTTTGGTATCAAAGCTTAACATTTGTTTAGTCTACAGAGACATAGGACTAAGGTGTTGAGTCTGTTCTAGTGTCCTTCAGTATGTTTTATAGTGACTTCTGCTTATGCAGAAGATAGAGTAAAGCTTAAGGATGTCTGGAGAACACGAGGAACACATTGTTGAAAGCAATGTTATTGCCCCAGGAGAAGGTGCAAGGGATAAGGTGAGAGAAGAATGAATTCCTAAGAATCCCCAAGTTGATCCAACCATGATAGAGAACCCTACTTTTAATTTTGTCATTGGACTGGTTATGACAACATTGAGGCATATCAAAGATCAAATACAAGCAACACAACCTAGATTACCAGTTACCAATGATGAAAATTTTGGGCTCTAGCAGGATTTCTGATCAACATAGTTATAATGGAGTAGTGGAAAATGTCGAAGGAATTCGGTTACAACACAGAAACAAAGTTTGTTACAGGTGTTCACAACTAGGACATTTTATAAAGGACTGTTCAGAAAAGGATAATGAGGTAGGAATTAAGAAAAGATCTGTCCAAACTCGAAAATAGATTCCTAGTAGCTCTAAAAAGGGGAATTTTTTGGTGCCACCAATGCAAAAAATGTCTAATGTACCAAGGCAGTGGCTACCAAGAAAGGGAAAAGGACCTAATGTTCCACCAGTTAGAACTCTTAGCTTAGCTTCTACATCATTTATAAGGCCAGCAAGACCAGGGGATGCGTATAGAACATGTTATGGTTGTGGACAGATTGGGCATATTAGACCCTTTTGTCCAAAAAGAAAGAAGGATATGACCCAACCACCGAGGCAGAGTCAACAAGACTCTCAAAGGAAATGGTTTAGCAGTGGCACGCGAGGACATGGATATGCATCCCGAGCAGATCCATCTACATCAAATGATAGAGCACAATGTTGGAATCAGGCAACGACAGGATTCTATGCAATGAATCAGCCCGAGACAGCAATCGATCCATGAATTGAGACATGTCTGATGAAATTGTGTCATTCTGATATGTCATTTCATGATTTTATCTGTTAAGTATGACAAAGTAGTTATTGTTGAGCTTCCTTTGATTAGTCCTATAAGGAGATAAGGAAGATGAGAACTTATATCCACTTAGTAATCCTTAAAATACTTTATAATTTCTTTTATCTGCGTGAAAGAGGATGAGGTATAAAGTGATTCCTGGAGAAAATCCAGGAATGCTAAGTCTTACGAGTTGGATGATATGAAAAGTAAGGTATATGATAATAAACAAGGTGCATACTACCTAACCTCAGTACTTGTATACCCTGGCCAGGTATTCAATTATTGAAGGCAAGGTAAGTATCGGACTCTTAGATTGCTATCTTTCTGATTACTCTGATCAAGTAGTCATTTTGAGACAATCTAAAGAGCATAGTGAAAATGAAAATATGGCATGGATATTTCTATCCCATCCTAACTGCAATGAAATAGAAACTTAGTTTATCTCAAACTAGTATGTGTGAATGAGGAAGTAAAAAGTACAATCCTCATGATAAGAGAAAGGGAACGAGGGAGATGATCCATGTCCAATAAATAATGTGTGAAATAAAGATCTTTCCTATTATGTGGAAATAAATAAAGTCAGAAAATGACTCATGAACAATTGAAAGTTCATACAATAATCAAGGAAGATGATAATCTTCTTTCTTTGGTAAACAACCCTGGGTGATGATGGGGTGATAAGAGGAATATGTTTCCATATGTTCTTTCCTTATAGGAACATGATAATTAAGCAAGTCTTATGACACTTGATGTGCATGAGTTAGAAGTGTTCTTTTGATGGATACTTAGAAAAATATCAGTTTGTCCTGGACTCTGGTTCCAAGATAAAGTTATATGTGATAAGTAATGTCCCAAGATGAAAGAAAGGTCTTATTATATGTTTGGCTTTAGTAATAATAATAGGGAGATGAATATGATGAGGATATGATGTGTTTTTGGCACATGTAATGGATACCAAGGTAAGGAATCCTAGTATTCAAGAACTTTCAATGGTATAAGAAAATAAGAACATGACTCCTGATAAGATGAATCATGTTTGGTTACCTAGAAGGACCATCTTTGAGATAACTATAGTATGGATATCATATATTAGGGGTTTATGATCTGCATAAACATAAAATCATTAAGGATGTATCAATTGAAGGAACAATTGTAGAATTGTTTTGGGAAAAAGCTTATCAAGCTAAAAATAATTCCTTAGAATATCCCTAGCTAGATCTATTGAGGCAGTTTATACATGACATCTAGAGATACCTCAGAGATAAGTTATTCTTTGATAAGTAGCCTCTCCTTATGATAAGAAATAATACAGCTAAAATAAGTCATAAGAAAGTTTAGTATTGTGTCAGTAGATTAGAATGGCACAACAAAAATATGATAAGACTTATAGTCCCAAATGAGTGATAGAATGAAACTCTAGTCTATCCTTGAAGGAGAAATGCTAAACTAAGTGAGGGGGTATAGTAAACTCCCCAAAGTCAAGAATCTTATTACATAAAATATTTAAATTGAGAAGATGACAAATCGATGAGGTTTGACACCCGAATTATTAGTACTGCTCTGACTTAGGAAGTGTTACCTGACATAGAATTGACACTACATTCATTAATGAAAAGTATAGATGAGTGTGTATCCTATATGATAGATTCTATGATGACCCTATGTGAAAGGAATTTTTACTATTTAAAGTTCTAAGGAATATTCATGACAATGAGATATTATGAGAAGACTTGATGATATAATGTATGAATAACAATTGTCTTCCTTCATCTGAGATTTCGGGGACGAAATCCTTGTTAGGGGTTTATAATTGTAACACCCCTGACCTGGGTTGTGGATTAACCCTATAAGTTTTGCATAATCAAGTTAATTATAAACTTGTTCTAATATTTTAAAAAGTAATTAAGACTCTTTGTGAAGTTTGTTTTCAAATGTGAGCTTAAATGCAAACTATTTGTGCATTATTTGATAGTTTGAGTGTAAAGTGCAATTTACCCAAGATGAGGGGTTACATTGCAATATGTCACATGTTGAATGTTTCCTGAGTGTTTTAAATATCATAAGAAAGAGAATGATGCTAAGTGGTGGCTTGTGGAAAGCCTAAATTCCAAGTATTGAGCTTGTTTGAATAATGCTAGTACTTTGTGTACCAATTTTGGTACGGATTGTAATTTACCCAAAATATAGGGTTGATATGTAAATTACCACCTCTAGTGTGTCCCTACTCCCTCTATGTATCATTTAGAGGAGAGATAAAGAAGGAGACACTATTATTGAACCATATTTGAGTGATGGTACTCTTAGTCACTACTACATTTTTGGCCAGTAACGTCGCTGCCCATAGCGTCATTTTTACTAGAATAACCGACCTAATAGACTACTGCGTCGGTTTTATCATAAAAACCGACCTTATAGATTTCCCGCGGCAAAAATTCGTTCGATTTTGGCTTCGCGCCTCGATCTATAGGGTCGGTTTTTTTAAATAATCAATGCTTTAGGGTCAACAAAAAACACGGGCACCGCTTTGAAACTCTAGAGTCAGTTTTTATATATAACCGACATTACAGATCCTGACCTATAGCATCAGTTATACTGTAAAACTGACCCTATAAGTCTATTAAAAAACGATGCCCGGACTTAACCTATAGCGACGGTTTTTAAGATAACCGTCGCTATAGGTCAGGTCTATAGCGACGGTTATCTTAAAAAACCGTCACTATAGGTTAAGTCCGAGCACCGTTTTTTTAATAGACTTTTAGGGTCGGTTTTTACAAAAAACCGACGCTATAGGTCTTATACATTGCATATATAAGCCCGATTGTAAGGCTTAGGTTTCCATTTGCTGTTGCTGCTACCCCCCGTTCCCGCTCCCACGTCCGAAGAAAGGCAACGCCGCCTCTACAAAGGTGACCTCCCCCAACCATCTCCTCGTCTGAAAAGAGGCAAACTAGTGCCGCTTTCCTTGGACGAAGACGCCCAAGCTTCTTGCCACCATCTCCAGCGATGACGACGCTCCTTACCACCATCTCTGGCACTATTTTCCTTGGACGATGGTGATGCCTTAGGCATTGCATCTCTCTCCGGTGCTTTCTTCCTTGAAAGGCGATGACGCCTTAGGCATTGCAAGGGCCGTGCACATCTCTCTCTGATTCTTTTCCCGCACAAGCTCCCTCACCGACCGGTTTTTCTCAAGGTATTGTCATTTCCGCCTCACTCCTCCATTTAAATCTTACTTTCAAGCAACTGACCAGGTAGCACAACCGTGCTGGGCAGCACAGCCATGTTGTTTGCACGGCCGTGCTGTGCAGCACGGCCGTGTTGAGTGAGTTGTAGAATCATCAAAATTTGTCAATTTTGAATTTGTTACTGCTCCTATAAAATTGATATATACTGACCCCTAATTAATACATTATAACATAATTGAATCGTGCATTTGTGTTGTTACAGGTGCTATTGACTTGTTGTTGACTTGCATATATTTCTTCTTCAGCTTACAAGTGAGGTATAATATTCTCATTCTCCCAATGTGCCATTTTATTTGACTAGTAAATCAACCAATAATAAAAATATGTATTCATTCATATCTACATTTTGTTATCAATAACATATGTAATCACATATGTAATCATTTGGATAGTCCTCGGTTTGGGACTATTTTTGGATATTTAATCTCACTTAGGATGTAACTGTATAATGTATGTTTAGTTTTGAAGAAAATTTTAATAGTATTTCCTCATTTGTTCTCTGGGTACATATGTGAGTGGTTATTTACTTGACTAACAACTCAACCAATACTAGAGGCATGTATTCTTTGAATTATTTATTTTATTATCATTCAAGAAAGTAATCTTTTAAATATACATCATATATCATGTATACCTTATCACTTGTGTTTTTATTATCACTTATTTTTTTTATCATGTATACTTGCAGGTTCTAAAATGGCGAGTGAAGATGAACATTCTGAGCATGAGCATGAGCACCAGGAGGATGGGAATAAAATTTATGAATCTTTATTATCTTGACCCAATGGGAATAACAAAAAGGGGCCACAAATTGAAATTGCCAACTATGGAGTAAGCATAAATTTAGTCAATGCTTCAACATGATATTTCTATTTAGAATTTCTATTTTACCAACTATTGTTTAATTGATAGGGGTATAAAGGCTTTTCGTTAAGGTGGAGGACAAATACCCACAAAATTAAAGACATTGACTTTGAAAAATGTCAAGGTAGGTACTTTGACAACTGCTTAGTCTTATATGTATTAATTTTCAACTCTTATATATCAACTGTTATATTCTTATCTCAACTCCTGTTTATAGTAGTTTACTAACATTAAGTATAATTCGTTATTAGTAGTGTCCTATAAAAAATAATGATTGGGCTTGTGGCTACTATGTAATGAAATATATGCAAGCTATTGTTAAATAAGCATCATATGACGTTCAGACTATAGATCAGGTAATAAAGAATAACATCATAAATTTTCAAGTGGTTTTAGTCATTTTATAAAATATTAGCATGTGCATTTTCTGTTACAGATCTTTACAACTCATCCTTACACACTTGAGGACTTAAATGAATTCTGAGAAGAGTGGTGAGATGCTTTTCTAAATGAAGACAATATAACATTGGATTAAATATGTCAGCTCCATTCATGTATGTGGTTACTCTTTCATATTTACTTTTATATCCAACATTTAATATCATCTCAGACTTCCAATCTATCATTTTGTAAATTATGATGTGATTATGTGTAACGCAACTAAATATATGAATCCTTTTTGTTATGAATGTGTGGTTTGGAATGGTGATGGTTGAGCATCAATGCTCCCCTCTCTCATATCCTAGTTCTTTTGTTCTTCTGTTCTGTTACTATTTCTGCAAAATTTTAAAAAACAAATTGCAACTTCTAGCGTCAGTTTTTTTAAAAAACTGACTTTGTAGGTAACGTGTAGCACGCCTGTGCTGTGTAGCACGTCCGTGTTGGGATATGGTAGCACGGCCGTGCCGCGTAGCATGGCCGTGTTGGCTTCTGGTAGCACGGGCGTTCTACGTAGCACATCCGTGTTGGGTTATGATAGCACGGTCGTGCCGCGTAGCATGGTTGTGTGTGGTTACAATTTGTAGACTTGTAGCGTCGGTTTTCTTAAAAAATCGACCTTAGAGGTTACCTCTAAGGTCGGTTTTTTTTAAAAAATTGATGCTACAGGTCTACAGATTGTCAAGCTCAATCTGTAGACTTGTAGCATCAGTTTTCTTAAAAAACCGACCTTAGAGTGAACCTTTAAGGTCGGTTTTTTAAGTAAACCGATGCTACAGGTCTACATATTGATCTTGATAACCGACCTACAACCTTGGCCACAATTTTTTTCTCATTTTTTACAGCCTATTGGGTCAGTTTTCTTTAGTTAAAAAACCTGACGCTATAGGTCAAATTCTATAGTGACGACCACTTAGGAGTCGGTTAAAAAGTGCCGCTACAGGCTTAAAAAAAATCGACGCTATAGACCATTTTTGTACTAGTGAGTGATGAAAAGACCATGGAAGTTGTATAGTTGAAATCTTTGTATGAGCTATATCAAGTTGTAGACTTAGAATGGGAGTCCCTATCGGCTAAGGGGCCATATAGGGAGTCTCCTATCATTTTTAGGACTCTTGGCAAAGTCCATGACGACCTAAGCACCTCAGGGAAGTAATCCATGATGGGTTAGATGCTCCTAGCAAAAAGTGTATCAGTTTGCTTTATTTATGAGATAAAGATTAGATACCTTATCCAACAAGATAAGAAATGGCCGATGTATTATCCCTAGATTATCCGCTAGATTTTTTCATGTAAAGATAAATGTAAGAGCATGCATGGACATGTGTCAACCATGCATGGCCACGTGTCACCTAGTAGCATATGGTGAAGACACCTCTTATACATTCTCTTTCATGAACCAAAGTATATATAGTTCACCTTCCACCAACTAATGGAAGCTTACAAACCCTGCAACTCTCTTTCTTGGAGATATCGTGCATACCCTCTTATATATCATTCATAGTAGCTCAAGGAGTAAGGGGAGCTTGAGCACCAAGCTGAAGGTAAGGCTTTGGTCTTCTTCAACCTTGGTTGAAGTATGATTTCAGGTTATAGTTATTCCTCTCTTTTCTTCTTCACCAAGTTCTTAAACTATGGTGATTCTTTGTATATGGAAGAGTTTTGAATGAGCATTGGACCTTGGATAATCTAATCTTCAACCTTAGGAATGTGAATCTTTGGATCTACGAGCTTTGAAGTTGTTCATAAGGAGGGTTATATAACTTGAACCCAACTATGTTATTATTCACCCTCAATATTATTGAACTTGTTGATCTATTTTCAATTTTGAATTCCTTTGATAAATTAATGATCCTTTGAGTTCCAAAAGTATCTTAGGACTGTTGTCCATGAACTAGAACAGTGAGAATAAGAATATAGAGGTTGATGATGATGACATCATCAAGGTACAATCCAATATGGGTTGAAGCGCCTCTAACCCGATATGAAGAAGTAAATACACCATTAACTCGATACAGTGATGGGTGGGTACCTCTTGCACGTTATGATCATGAAGTGCACACCTTGTGCACTATATGTTGTTAAACAAAACACTATGTGTATGATATGAGATCAAGTCATGCACCCTATGCACAATAGGAAACCAAGCATGGACTCTAAACTGATATAGTAAAACCGTAGAGGATAAGTAATCTGATATATTGATGTGAACCCACCTCAAAAATGATATAGTGAGAAGTGTATATCTCATGAGCAATATGAGTAATACATATACACCCCTTGAACACAATATGGGGTCATAGATTCACTTTATGCACGATATGGTGTTAGGTTCATATCCTAACCCAATAAGGGTTGAAAACCTTAGATGGTGATATGAAACCCAAGATGATGGGTAAACCGATATAGTGGTGAGTGATACCACATGGACGACATAATTAATATTTCATGGATGATAGGGATAGCACCTGCTTCTAATTTTTGAATAATATGAGGTCAAATTCCTACCTCATGAACGATATGGCATACTCTACCTGATATAGATGAAACCCTAGATGAAGAAAGGGAACCCGATATGAATTGCCTTTGAAACTCGACATAACCCTAATATCTTGTGATGGGTTGAAGAGCAACTAGGTATCTAGCTTGTCGTGTAACTATAACGATAGAATTGATCCATGAAAGTATAAAAGGTTATGAGCTTAAGGGTTTATCAAACATAGGTAACCCGATATGATACCCAACATGCAAACTGATATGGCAACCTAAGATGGGAAACTGATATGGCAACCCAAGATGGGAAACCGATATGGTACCTTGTATATACTACTTAAACAATACATGATGAGGCATAATTCCTATGCCCGATATGGTATACATCTAGTATATGATATGATATCAAGAATACCATTATATCCAATATAAAGTCAAGCATATAGATCATACACAATATGAGAATAATGAGGTGATAAGAACTAAGTGATATCCAACCCGACATGGGTACATGATATGAGAATACATGACATGTCTCGTACTGACCGAGACATGTGAGGTCTTGATAGTCGGCTCTGCCATTGACCTTTTATAGTACCGATTTCAACTTACTAGTGGTTAGTTGGAGCATGAACGGTATACTTCATCTCCTCCGGGCATAAGTGTGATTATAATATGTAATCATACGTGTAGCGTATTTGCTTAAGGATCAAATACAAAAAGGCATTGGTTGATGTACACTCCTCTTATACATCTTAGTTGAATAGATTTTATTCATATTTCTTTATATTTCCTTGTATAGTGAATAGATGAATTATTGCTCTACCATAGATAGATGCATTATTTTTCAGAAAAATGATTACTCTGTTCTTCTTATAAAAGTGACTAATCCTACTTATTAATATAAAAGAACCTCTACTCAATTTTATACGACTTAACCTTGATAATAATATAGTCGGTAGAGAGTTATATCTCTCGATGGGACAATTGTCTCACCCCGTGGGATCCACAATTTTTAGGTGGACGTGTACGAGGAGGGAGAGACCTTACTACAGAGGGAGAACAACAACCAGGATAGTAGTAACAACTCAGGTTGAGTGTACTGTATGTCGTGTCTTGTAGATAGAAGTCCTCTGTGTCATATCTATATTCTCAGGTCCTTGGAGTTAGTATGTAATGGGTTGATGAATAATGTGAGATTCTTTCTTGTATGCCTCGAGGTTTTATGTTGATTCAGTATATGTTTTGACAAAGAAATTGTTATATGTTGTCTTCAAGATGAGATGAAATAGTGTATGTACTATGTGAACCATGATATATAGAAGTTTTGGATCTCTCAGTAAGAGTTTCCTGGTAATGGATCTCCTTGCAAAGTGGTTTTAATTCTTAGTGATTATTGTTAATCCTCTATTTATGGTAATTCTGTAATTATTTACTGGTGATGGCTTGATTTGTTTTGGGTTGTCACAGTTGGGCTCTTGAAATGGTCGTCTGGTTTTTAGGTTCAAGTGGTGTCTGGACACCTCCATCCGATCAGTTGGCCATCAGTCATTCGGTTCACCTGTCGTCTGACCTCCTTGGTCCTCCAGTCGATTGGGTCGTCTCACGAGCCAGTCCTTTCGTCTTTGTGTAGATTGCCATCCCATGTCAAAACATAAATTAAAACTATCCGATTTCTTATTACATTGTAAAAGGGAAACCTCAATTTACATTTGAAGGGAAATAGGAGGAAGAGTATTAATTTACATTTGGAAAGGATAGAGAGGCTCGGTACACAGACCAAGTAACAATAGGAATAAACAACCACAACCATGCACACTCAGATCTAGGGTTATTGGCTATAACCATGCTTCACATCCACCATCAAAACTGGTTTTAGGGTAACACGTATGAATTGCATATATATCATGTCATATATATACATTAATTGTGGATCCTATGTGAAATTTAATTGGATATGCACAAGATCATTTTAATATTTGCATCGCATGAAATAAAAGAATGAATTCACATCGATTTAGATCCCAGATACACTGTAAATTGATGAGGCTCTAATACCACTGTAGGGACATAGGGCACCAATATAGGTGGCAGAAAAAAAAAATTAAATTACATGTTTCCCTAGAATAGCAAGATCGCATCAACAATAATGTATCTAGAAAGGAATGGTTGCAAGGTTATACCTAGTCCTAGACCAAGTCCAGTGACATTACTCTTGTAGTAACATCATGCTTCTTCTTCTTCTTCTTCTTCAGGCAACAACATGCTCCTTCTGCAGCAACAACACTCAAACAATCATCACGAACGACCTCATCCACTGATGGTGGTTGAGGTGTCATCTAAGTGGCAGACGAAAACCTCCCACCTCTAGAGTAGTCCATGCAGATCACCGAGAACTCCATGTTGTGCTGCCAGAGGCAATGAGAAGGAGTTGTCCCCTTCTATCAGTGTACTAGTCATCGACATGCTCTCCCACAACTGATCCTTAATTGTTCCCTCCCTTGCTATCTCTCCCTTTAACATACTAGACTTTCTTGGACTCTCTATTGGTTACTACAACCAGAGAGGACAATAATTGTCAGAGCAACTGATTCTCAATTGTGTGTCTTAGGAAGCCCCCTATATCCCTCTATTTACAGTAGAGGCCAGGGTCAGGGTTCTCGATCAGTGTAGGAGTAGAAGGGTCCATAATCATGAATGTTCTAGAACTTGCGCATCACAAAACAGTCATCCCGTACTCCCAAACAGTCATTTGGTGAGTGAAACGGTTGTCTCACATAGTGAAACAGTCGTTTGGCAAGTTTCATGTCCTGAATCAAATTGGTATTCAATGCCTGATTAATGTTAAACATGACATCAACATCAATCCTTGTTTCAATTGAATTGGCAACTAAACTGAGTGACCTGGGAAATGAACATGTCATTTCACATAGTGAAATGGTCATTTCACATTGGGAGACAGTCATTTCACAAGTGAGATGGTTGTTTTACTTGTTCAGTTCAAGCAAAGTTCACCCAAAATTGATTCCAATTGACCGGACACTCCAACCGACCGTCTTAACACTTGAATCGGCCGGTTCAGAGTCCAATCATTCAATTTTGAACCTCTAGTTTTTAATTTTGTACCTAAACACCTTTAGTATTCAATCCAAACATCATTCATGAATAAACTCCTTTAATCTAAGTGTATCCTATGTGTGTGACTCTATAGGTCTAGAATTACGTTGGCAGTAAATGTACATAACAAACTTATGACATCACAAGCAAATAGCAGTGCCTAGTCACACATTGTTGCTACCCAAGTAATTTGGAAAATTGGAGAACAACTTCAACCTACAATCCATGATTAGTGTTACCGTGATTGTATAGTTCCTTTGTCTCTGATATCTAGATTGAACTCGAGGCATGGAATCATCATCCTCTCAACGTTCAATCCATATTCCTTGAACTAGAGCAGACTATTTGAGATGCATATGAGTTCACATATCACATAATGAACCACATCAGTACGGCCGTACATTTCCCAGTCTCTCTTATCAAGAGGCCTTGGATATCAAACTCATGTAGGAGAGACAAATCTCATTTACATCACTCACTTTCAATCCCCATGTGTCACAGCTACCCAATCATCACCTTTATGACAATCCTTATTTTAGGGTTACATTTGATGATGTCAAAGTATACCGAATGACATGTGATGAATGTAGTGACTTTAGGTCTAAGAACCACAATCACCACTATCACTATGAGAGATGATTCAGACTATCATTCCATGGTCTCTATGTATCACTCTCATGAGGGGTTTGTTCGATACACTGTTCTCTAAGATGTATCTGTGTGAGTGACTTGGTATCATATATCATGATTAATGAGACTTTGTCATCAGTCAAAACTCTTCCCAACCTACATCTTTGGTCTAGGTACATCTTTGGGAGTTAATGGCTCTCAAACTCTTACCAAAACTCTTCCCAACCTACATCAACTCCTGGTCTTTTCTCCTCTTGTATGGCCCACCAGTGGCCAACACTTCCCTTCAACAGATAAATAGTGTGCTTCCCTTCAACACTGGGATGTTCAGAATCTTGAATGCCTTCTCAAGCTCAGTCAACCACATGTCGGCGTCATTTGTGTCTATTTTACCCGCATATTTGATGGATCCAACACGCCACAACCTCTCAAACGTATGTTATAACTTGAGAAGATATAAAACGTATGAAACATAATTCTTATCACATTATTACAGGGTACCAACCCTTGTCACATCATGAAGAGGATCACAACTCCATAAGATCTCAACCATGATCAAAGGTCATTGAAACCATCACATCATTCCATGTAAGGACATCAATATCTTTCCATGCCTTACCAAAGGATCATCAAACCCTCACCATACATATGATATATAAGTTCATCATGACATCACATTTAAGAGCTCATGATGTTCATATGGCAACATATTAGGGTTGCAACAACATTGAGAGAGTGTTTCTCACTATACCGATCACACAAGGAGGCTAAGTGTGATTACACACCATCACTTATGTGTATTAGGGTTTGATTCGACAAGCTAAGTTGAATTAACATTACAAATCAACACTCAAGGATAAACCCTAATTTTTAGTATTTCCACCGGATCATGAATACATAAGGTTAGACATCGCCATCTGATTTCATACAACCAAACTCATAACAACATACTCATAGGATAAAAAAACCCATCGATGATAAATCAGGAAAACATAGTGATCACATACTTCATAAATTCTTATCGACCACATGGGTTAAGAATCCTCATTGACCGCTAGGGTTAGGTACCTTGGCGACCGCTAGGGTTAGGAGCATCATCGACCACTACGGTTAGGAGCATCATCGACCACTACGGTTAGGTAAATGAGCGTGAAGAGAGCGGAGAGAAGGGTGGAGGAAGGACACGAGGAGAGGTAGACGAGTAAATCATTCTCTCAACGAAAAACTAATTATGAACGTAAAACTTGGCTGAAAAATGTATGAGTTATGTTGGCATCCCTGTTCCCCCACCTGGGCACTAACTAGATGGTTGGGAAGGGGAGCAACGCTGATGTGGTAGAAAAAAAAGTCACTGAAGTATATAAGGAGATAATGAAAGAGAAAAAAAGAAGAGAGAGAATACTTATTTGTTCATAACATTCAATTCAGAATGATTTTTTTGTCGAAATAAAAAACATCGGATTCCTCATGAAAAATACTTTCTAACAAGACTAATTTATTTTGAAAAAATAATAATAATAGAGAAATATAATATTTATATTTTAAGGTACAATACCCATATTTTTTGGTACAATATATGTATTTTGGGTACATTACATAAAAAAGTAAACATCCGTACTGTACCTCCAAAATAGGAATAATGTACTCCAAAACACAGATACGGTAAACAGAAGTATAATACAAATATCTTAAGGTCCAAAACCCGTACTTTGAGATACACTACTTCTGTTTTAGGGGTATAATAGAGTGTTTACTTGATGTTTTGGGATACAAATTTTATATTTTAGGATACAATACCGAGTTGTGTTATGGGTGTTTGGGGGTACATTCTAATTCCTCCAATTAATAATCACGGAAGAGCAAGTTGTGGCAATAACCCCCATCAAAACAACAACGATGACATGCCGCCAACGACGTTAGCATAGAGTATAGCTAGCATGTCGTATCGTAGCCTATTAGTAGCAGTAGCAAGCCCGGAGGTCGTTTTCCATCGTCTTTCCCGTTTGGTTAGCGGTGGGTCCCGTCAACAAGCGTGGTCGGAAAGTTATACAGCTTGTGCGGCCGTGCACTGCGGACCAGTTGCCTCCCCCTAACCTTTCCCTTACTAGTAAATCTGATTGATTATGTGCCCCAAACCGAGCAGTGAGAACAACGATGAGGACCGGTTGCATTCACTCTTGCAGTGAGTGACGGAGTTTGCCGAATATAAGTTAGTAGAAGCGAAAGAGGAGGGAGGGGGTGGGGGGACGGAAAAGGTTCCCGCCGCCAGGAAAGTTACCCGTATGAGTACGACGCGCGAGACCGACGGCAGGCCGAAAGGTACTGTGTCCGTCCCCACTTTTGCCGCCCCGGCACCCCACCGACCTTGCAAAAGAGAACAATGATTCGTCACGCCAGATCAGAGACCCCGACCCCGTCCTCATGGCGCATATATACATCCAATATATAAAAAAATTGGATTCCTGCTCTCGCTTGCCTTCCCCCCTACCGCCGCCGCCGCTGCCGTACTTCACACCCAAGCAGCGGGACCCACGTCAGCAAGTTTATGACCAACCTTGGCCGGTGGTCGGGTTCCAGCGAGGCTCAGGCGAGCCAGACCGGGGCTGTATAGACCAACGACTATGGAAGAAGAGCCGCTGGATAAGTTCTGGACGGCTTGCCTTCCGCAGCCCGGCCGGCCAGCCCAGTGGCTTCTCTTTTTGGACACATAACCTGAAATGAATGACAACTACGATTGGCGCTGGTGACGAAACGCTGCCGGTACGTGCGGTGTCCAGAGTGTGAACGACAGGCCCTCAACAAACGACACGACACCTACAATGGAACCAACAAAGCAAGGCAAGGCCAAAAATTCTCCTTGGATTAATGCAACCCCATTGGTGAGCCAAGTGCGATGAGGTGGAATATCGGTAAGATTTTTGTCAGGTGAGAACAAGTTACATTGGACCACTACTCAACACTAAAAACAATATAAATTTAAAGCGGTGGGTGATCTTATGTTTGGTAACAACGGTTACCAGCGATTGCAACTTGCCCGACCCTGCACCATCGCTGCTCGGGTATTACACCGCTTTATCAAACAGAGTATAAATGTTGTCGCGCAAGAGCGGCCAGTTTACAACCGCGGTTACCAAATACCAAGTTGGCCACCGTTGATATTTATACTATTTTTACATTTAATACAACGATGGGTAACGTTTGCGGACGCCAGTTTTTCACCGGAGAAAAATCACACAGTGATCAATCTCACTGCACCCAGAGTAATAACAGACCAAACGCTTTGCTAAACATCACAAACTCAAGCTCAAGCATGTTCATTAAACCAATAGCTAGAGGGAATCAGTCCCGATGATTCGAGATCACAAAGTCAAGCGCCTTCGCCTTAATATGTGTGCTTTCATAGTACTTATTGTTAGGATTTGAATGATACAATATGAAGAGTTCGAAGCGGAATAACAAGACAAAAACAATCACGCAACCAAAGCGTGTTCAGTCTAGACATCCTACTCCATGGGAGGAGAGAGAAAATTTCACTATCGCAAAAAGATTACAAAGGAGATATACTCCTAAAGAAGAAAGATTTCTCTCTTCAATACAACATTGTACGTTGACATTTCTCAATACAAGAAAATCCCATACTTTTAAGGTCCTATTTATAGATTCCATGCCAGAAGGCTTCAACTAGGAATAAACAATATCAATAGGAGTCTAATACACAATAGGAGTCTAAGTTGTATGTAGATAAAGCCATCTACAACTCCAAATATGAATATTAATCTAAATCCAAATAGCAACATGAATTAGACTCAAATTAAAACAAGACCCAAAATAAAACTGTCACATCATGTGAACATATAATTAGGACTAGCAGTCTTCGAGACATAACACTTATCATCACTATAAGAACATCCTCTATTGATGTCGTTTACATTCTCTCATGTGCTCAAAACATGCTTTTCGCGTCGCAAGGGTTTATGCCTCGAAATATGCAAGTTGTGGCAGAAAAAAATTATATTCTCAGCTCCCTTGCTATTTGGAGAGAAGCACGTGGTATTACCAAGTCAGTGACATGTGTGTTGAGTTTGATAAAAGTTGCAGCTTCTTAAAGACAGATAACAAGAGATGTTCCATTATATTGGATACAATTTAAGGATAAAAAATGTCACGATAGAAGTGAATAAAGATGTGGTTATGCATCTAAATGACTTTCCGTCCAAAGTCAATGTATTCCACGGTGCACATGTAGTTCTACACAATGTGAACAAGGTGTTGAATGAGTGACGTGAAGACTAAGTTTCTCAACATTCTTGCTGTGAACTCCTCAAATGTATTCAATGTGGTGGATATGTCAAATGTTACTTCGTGAGTTGAGGGCGATTTTCTTGTCTAATTTTTTGTGGGTGTCTTGGTAACGGGACCGTTGTTGGACTCAGTGAGGAGGTGGCCAATGTGCTCGACACCGTGCAGTAGTTGTCCGGGTTTGGGTTGAATATATATACAATTGACCTTTTCTTGTCTACTTTGTTATGGCAGGAATCTTCACAACGATCCGTTCAACTGTGAAAATCAATAGGTCTATTTTGGGAAGGAAATTGAAGGAGTTCTAGTAGAGAGTAATTTTATTGAGGGGTTGTTCGTTAGTGGAATTGACAAAGCTACAGAGTCCGTGCATCTTATAATGTACTTGCCTGATCTACAGAGTGACCTCTTTCTGGTCCGATCTTCTTTGGATATCACTAATATTTTGTTTGGACAAGTACATGTAAACCTCGTAGTGTAGGGCATGATAAAGACTTACCCTTACCCTTATCTATATAAATATTGAGGGTAGCAAATAGGACAGGGTAAAGCTTTATCCTTATCGTTATCTATAACAAAGTTGAGGGTAATAGATAGGGTTAATTATCCCTTCCCCAAATATCTTTATCCTAGTCTTATGCGCACACATCTACTCACAAGGTAAATAGACAGGGTTAATGCACGAAGTAGGTAAAGAAATATAATGATAGCTCAATATAAAATAATTTCAAACGATATTTCATACATCAAACACAAGACACACATTTCACTAACTTCTGATAGTTATAATTGTGTTGTTCGTGTTTTACATAAAAGATAATAATCTTTCACCCAACATTTGTTTTACAAATAAGGTCTGATCTCTAAAATATATATATATTTTATGGAGCATTGTTTTCTCTCCCTAATAAATTACAAAAGGGACGACATGCTACCAATTGTTTAATAATTTTTTTTAGTTTAAATAATAACATTAATTAAGAAATCAATGGTGAAGCTTATTGGTTTTTTTTATATGCATCAATAAATCTATACGAATTTAAGTTGTTATTTCAATCTTATACTAATGGATAAATGGGTGAAGCTAGCAAGGTAAACTTCTCCATTTACTTATCTTATTTAAATGTGGGTAAAGTAGATAAAGGATAAATGGTTGGTTTGTAAAAGATATGCTTATCCTTACACTACCCTATAGGGTATGTGTAGTGATACCCACTTTTGAGTGTCCCTCAATTGAGGTAGACCTTAAAGTCGAGAGTCGGTACCTAATTTTCTAAGATCATATTTAATAAATAAATAGTAATAATTAATCATTTTCATTAATTGAACAAATATTGTTTACTAGATGTATAGTGATGCTCTTCTATAGAATTACATGAACTTCATCAAAGGTAACTAACATATATGAGAAAAAATATTAATATTTTCTACCAAGTCCTCCTTGTGACTTAGATTTAATATCTTCAACGGATTGCATCTAACTCTCCATGTCCTCATGTCTACATGTATACTGAATGTTACATTATTTCCTTGAAGACTTACTTTAAGCCTAGAATTTCATTCATCATCCCAATGCAATCAAAGTCATATTCCTCATTCTAGTATTACTAAATCTTGATACAATATTATTGTATTCACATTGAATCTAAGTTTATCAAATTTAAGGATCTTACGTTCACCCCTAATAATAGCTATTTTGTCCCCTAAATTCAAATATAATAAGGTTAAGGTGAATCATAACTTATATTAGCCTCAAACATTAGGGCTAGCAACCTATCGTGGATAGGTTTTGTAACGACCTCCCTTCTAATAATAATACAACCATAGTGGAAGCATTGCACATAATGGAGATCGTGACAATTGTGGACTGATATCATTAATCAAGCAAAATCCATAGAATAAAAGGAAAAAAACCACCAAGGTGCCTTATTACAAGCCATAAACAAAAGATTCTAAGTCCAACATAAAAGAGTTCAAAGAATGAAACTCCAACATAACATAACAAAAAGGAACGACATCTATCTAGAATGGCACCCCACCAAGTAGGATTCACGAACTATCCTTGAGCTTGAGCTGTCGTCCCTGAAGTCTACCTCTTCTCCTCGTCTGCGGACATCTCGTCCCCAGCCCATGCAAGGAAACGTAAAACTATGTGAGTGGCACTGAGCAGTTATATAAGAAAATAAATTATAATTGAAAAGGCATGCGAAATAGCTTGGAACATAATTACATAACCTAATTAACATGATTGCATGAGAACATGATTAACTTAACATGATTTCATAATAAGATGGTTTTTACTTGAGTTGATGTAGTCCCACTCCTGATTTGCACCCACAGTGCTCATAAGGCCATTTAAGGCTGACATAAGGCCAATCAAGGCTCACATAAGGCCAATTAAGGCTCACATAATGCTCCCACAGAGCTCATAAGGCCAATTAAGGCTCACATAACATGATTGAGGGGACTATATCAACATACATGGTTTAATACACTTGAACATAGTTATCATGATTTCTTGATCAATTAGCATGACAATAATTCATAATGTTCAAAATGAAAGCATATTCATTAAGACAGTAGAAAATGTAAATTCATAGGATTTGCATGGTTTTCATAAGCATAAATCGAATAATAGCATAGTTGCACATCATTGAGTAATCATAACAATATAAATGAATAATGTAAACCCATAACCCTAGAATTATACTCAGTGTGCATGATCCACTCACCTGATCCTGAAGAGTTATACTAACGGTAGATGCAGTCCAGATCAATCCTAATATCCTGTGAATAATATAATTATGAATTAATTACATATGCTTAACATAGGTGTATCATTCTCTAATTAAATTTGGAATTAGGTTGATAATCTAGGTCTGAAACTAGGCCCATTGGATAGATCTCGAAAAACTGATCAAAAACCATATATGGATCGTCCCAATCTGAGCTCTAGATTATTTTCTATGATTTATTAAAGTTGAGGCTAAAACTGACCAATCAGAGGCGAGGATAATCCATTTAAGACATTTATGAGAAATCCGGAAATCAAGGCTCGAAAGATGACTTTGCCCTCAAATTATCTAATTGAGACTGGAGGCGTGACAGGGCAAAAGAGTAAAAACATGTTAGGACAACTCTCTTTCGTATTGATATTGGAAGTCACTGAAAGGTCGAAAGTACCCCAACTATGTGTGACACGTTAAGTCAGACTGTGCGGGTACATAGGTCAAAACTATGCCAAGCTTCTTCTTACCTTGGCCATGGCTTGCGAACGACTCACCTGGAGCTTTGGAGTTCCGATCAAAAACAGAGATT
This sequence comes from Alisma plantago-aquatica, assembly GCA_963693085.1. Lineage (NCBI taxonomy): Eukaryota > Viridiplantae > Streptophyta > Magnoliopsida > Alismatales > Alismataceae > Alisma > Alisma plantago-aquatica. Next base: position 421,745,552 of record OY856414.1, on the reverse strand, counting down.
GGTAAGGATCGTGACTGGGAAACCTTTCCAGTGCCTTCGTCTTTCTTTTCCGAGTTTGGCAAGCTCAGGAACAAGGGGTGAGGTGGATGGAGGTATGAGAACGGCAGGCCACCATGGCCAGAACAGGGGAGGCAACTCGGATGATGAGTTCTGGTCAAACAACAATGGAACAGCATTGCTGAGGGCATGAAAAGCTTCGGACAGGTTTTTGGAAGGTAAAGGAGGGGTTTTCGTGGCCTAAGCATAGTCGAGAAGCCTGACCGGAGATCGGGTGGTGCCGTTCCGAGGCTGGGTTCATGGGTACAGAATTGGGGCGGATCGCACGACCTAACGAGATGAGGAAATCGTAGAACAGGGCATGTAGATGGTTACCTAAAGAAGAATCGAACTGGGAGGTGCTGATCCTTCCGCTCGAGCTCGCCGGCGCCGCCGAGGTAGATCGACTCCGTGGCGGTCCCTCAGTTGAGCTCGGCCCAAATTGGCGGCGGAGGAAGGTCGAGCGATGCCTGAGTGTGCTTCCTAACTCGCTAGCTCTTGGTGCGATGGTCCCTCGTGACCTGGAGATGGTGGCGCCGTCGACGAAGGAGGAAGGTCAGTTGGGCATTTCCACTGTGAGTGCTTATAGGGGTTGATCTAGGGCTCTCTAGGCTCGCAGAGATCTCCCGGTTCTATTGGCGTCGAGATAAAATGAAACCGTTGAGGAGAGAGGGCAATCATCGGGCGAATAGTTTGGGGTTCTGTTCCCCTTTCCGCGCGGACAAAGCGGGAGGTTAGGGATGAGGTCCCTTCCCTCAGATCTCCATCCAACGGCTCACTAGGAGCCCGGTTCATTCAAGCTGCGCGTGACGCACAAAAGGCTAGAACTTTGGTCAAATCGTGAAAATCACATGCATTATTAAGTTGATTACTCAAATAAATTGCATTATCTACTAATTTCTTCCTAATAACATTTGGGGCATCTAGGATTATCCAAATCTAACCAAATTTGATATACAAGCTAATTCGACCATGAGGAATCTAATTATCCAATTAGATTTAGGATATGAGTTAGGGAAACATGTGTTTTACATTATTAGTTACTTAGGGTAATTAACACATTAATAATCATTGCAAGGGAATTTTATTACCAAAATCCGAGGGGAGCTCTATTATTATTTTATCTACTCACATACCAATCAATGGGATGCAATTTATATGTATGTGCTCCGAAATTATCAATTAACCCCTAAGTAGTCATTATTGCATAATTAGGGTTAAATTCTCATGCATTATTCATGACATTGATATGACCAATTATTTATGTAATTTCATCCATTCAATATCCACTTGGCACATTTAGCTCATTTTGAAATACAAATTAAGCATGGTTTGTACTTAAGTCATCATATGAAAAATGGATTCTTTCAATTTAGGATTTCACCTTTATTAAATAATAAAAAAAATTTTGGGACTACAATTTGAGGGTCTTTACAACCTACCCACCTTATAGAAATTTCGTCCTCGAAATTTTTATGCCATATAAAAGTACTACCCACCTTAGGGTTTCACGTATATGTACTCTAACTTATTGTCTGATCATAACATTTCATAAGACAACACTAAGCATAATCATGATATGGTATTAACACGGATAACTTTTGCATTATTTCTAACATGACTGGTAAAACTTAACAGGTGCATGAGTTTCTAATTAAATCTGAAAATTAAACTTTACCTTCATCAACCACCATAGAAAAAACCCTAGGTTTCCTTTTCTCTAGGGGACCTGGGTTTGGGTATTGGCCTGCTCCTTTCTTTGCAGCTAACTTAGGGCATTTGTCCTTGAAGTGCCCTTCTCCTCCACAGTAAAAGCAAACACCTAAGCCCAACCTGCACGGTCCTGCATGGGATTTTCCACACTCGGTGCATGCATCCCTAACTGGGGGATTCTCAGGGGCCTTGCGCTTCTTGTGATCATTGTGGTGTCGGTCCCGATTGTTGTAGTCGTAGTGGTGACGTTGTCCATTATGGGAGTTCTTCTTCCAAGTCCTCCCTGGGTGATCCTCGAGCTCAAGTGCCGCATCTAGGGCTTCCTGCATCGTCTTGTGGCCTCGTCCAGAAAGTGAGTAGCTGAGATCATCCTTGAGACCTCGAATGAACTTCTTGGCTCGCCTCAGCTCAGTCATCTCGGTCCCGTACTTCTGGAGGATGCGAAACTTCATTGCGTACTGGGTGACAGTCATGTCGCCACATTGTCGCAGATGAAGGAACTCTAACTCCTTCTTGTCCATCATCGCTTCTGACACATAGTGGCCCTTGAAAGCTTCTACGAACTCCTCCCATGTGAGTAGCTCTTCATTTGGGTCTCTGGCGTCACGGAAGTTCTCCCACCAAACGCGAGCTGGTCCTCTAAGCATGTGAGTCCCAAACCTGACGCGTGACTCCTCGGAACATTCCAGGTCATGGAAGCAATGCTCCAGGTTGCGAATCCAGGCCTCAGCCTTACCTACAACATCCAGCTCTTCTTCTCCCGCAAACGTCTCAGGTTTCACCTTGAGGAAGTCTATTAAGGTGACTTCATTCCTCCTCTGATGACGGCCTCCCATTGCATCAGATAGAGCTCTGACCAACATATTGTATGATAGGGGAGGGTCTTCTCCATGGGGGTTCTCCTCGTGCTCAAAGTCATGATCACTCTCTCCATCAGAGTGAGGGGGTGACTTGTCATTCTCAGGGCGACGCTTAGGGGCCATCTGAAATAGGAAAGGAGACTTAGATAAGCACATGGAGTGACACATAAGATCCTACTATAGTGGCCATTCTAGGATTGCTCTGATACCATTTGTAACGACCTCCCTTCTAATAATAATACAACCATAGTGGAAGCATTGCACATAATGGAGATCGTGACAATTGTGGACTGATATCATTAATCAAGCAAAATCCATAGAATAAAAGGAAAAAAACCACCAAGGTGCCTTATTACAAGCCATAAACAAAAGATTCTAAGTCCAACATAAAAGAGTTCAAAGAATGAAACTCCAACATAACATAACAAAAAGGAACGACATCTATCTAGAATGGCACCCCACCAAGTAGGATTCACGAACTATCCTTGAGCTTGAGCTGTCGTCCCTGAAGTCTACCTCTTCTCCTCGTCTGCGGACATCTCGTCCCCAGCCCATGCAAGGCAACGTAAAACTATGTGAGTGGCACTGAGCAGTTATATAAGAAAATAAATTATAATTGAAAAGGCATGCGAAATAGCTTGGAACATAATTACATAACCTAATTAACATGATTGCATGAGAACATGATTAACTTAACATGATTTCATAATAAGATGGTTTTTACTTGAGTTGATGTAGTCCCACTCCTGATTTGCACCCACAGTGCTCATAAGGCCATTTAAGGCTGACATAAGGCCAATCAAGGCTCACATAAGGCCAATTAAGGCTCACATAATGCTCCCACAGAGCTCATAAGGCCAATTAAGGCTCACATAACATGATTGAGGGGACTATATCAACATACATGGTTTAATACACTTGAACATAGTTATCATGATTTCTTGATCAATTAGCATGACAATAATTCATAATGTTCAAAATGAAAGCATATTCATTAAGACAGTAGAAAATGTAAATTCATAGGATTTGCATGGTTTTCATAAGCATAAATCGAATAATAGCATAGTTGCACATCATTGAGTAATCATAACAATATAAATGAATAATGTAAACCCATAACCCTAGAATTATACTCAGTGTGCATGATCCACTCACCTGATCCTGAAGAGTTATACTAACGGTAGATGCAGTCCAGATCAATCCTAATATCCTGTGAATAATATAATTATGAATTAATTACATATGCTTAACATAGGTGTATCATTCTCTAATTAAATTTGGAATTAGGTTGATAATCTAGGTCTGAAACTAGGCCCATTGGATAGATCTCGAAAAACTGATCAAAAACCATATATGGATCGTCCCAATCTGAGCTCTAGATTATTTTCTATGATTTATTAAAGTTGAGGCTAAAACTGACCAATCAGAGGCGAGGATAATCCATTTAAGACATTTATGAGAAATCCGGAAATCAAGGCTCGAAAGATGACTTTGCCCTCAAATTATCTAATTGAGACTGGAGGCGTGACAGGGCAAAAGAGTAAAAACATGTTAGGACAACTCTCTTTCGTATTGATATTGGAAGTCACTGAAAGGTCGAAAGTACCCCAACTATGTGTGACACGTTAAGTCAGACTGTGCGGGTACATAGGTCAAAACTATGCCAAGCTTCTTCTTACCTTGGCCATGGCTTGCGAACGACTCACCTGGAGCTTTGGAGTTCCGATCAAAAACAGAGATTGGTAAGGATCGTGACTGGGAAACCTTTCCAGTGCCTTCGTCTTTCTTTTCCGAGTTTGGCAAGCTCAGGAACAAGGGGTGAGGTGGATGGAGGTATGAGAACGGCAGGCCACCATGGCCAGAACAGGGGAGGCAACTCGGATGATGAGTTCTGGTCAAACAACAATGGAACAGCATTGCTGAGGGCATGAAAAGCTTCGGACAGGTTTTTGGAAGGTAAAGGAGGGGTTTTCGTGGCCTAAGCATAGTCGAGAAGCCTGACCGGAGATCGGGTGGTGCCGTTCCGAGGCTGGGTTCATGGGTACAGAATTGGGGCGGATCGCACGACCTAACGAGATGAGGAAATCGTAGAACAGGGCATGTAGATGGTTACCTAAAGAAGAATCGAACTGGGAGGTGCTGATCCTTCCGCTCGAGCTCGCCGGCGCCGCCGAGGTAGATCGACTCCGTGGCGGTCCCTCAGTTGAGCTCGGCCCAAATTGGCGGCGGAGGAAGGTCGAGCGATGCCTGAGTGTGCTTCCTAACTCGCTAGCTCTTGGTGCGATGGTCCCTCGTGACCTGGAGATGGTGGCGCCGTCGACGAAGGAGGAAGGTCAGTTGGGCATTTCCACTGTGAGTGCTTATAGGGGTTGATCTAGGGCTCTCTAGGCTCGCAGAGATCTCCCGGTTCTATTGGCGTCGAGATAAAATGAAACCGTTGAGGAGAGAGGGCAATCATCGGGCGAATAGTTTGGGGTTCTGTTCCCCTTTCCGCGCGGACAAAGCGGGAGGTTAGGGATGAGGTCCCTTCCCTCAGATCTCCATCCAACGGCTCACTAGGAGCCCGGTTCATTCAAGCTGCGCGTGACGCACAAAAGGCTAGAACTTTGGTCAAATCGTGAAAATCACATGCATTATTAAGTTGATTACTCAAATAAATTGCATTATCTACTAATTTCTTCCTAATAACATTTGGGGCATCTAGGATTATCCAAATCTAACCAAATTTGATATACAAGCTAATTCGACCATGAGGAATCTAATTATCCAATTAGATTTAGGATATGAGTTAGGGAAACATGTGTTTTACATTATTAGTTACTTAGGGTAATTAACACATTAATAATCATTGCAAGGGAATTTTATTACCAAAATCCGAGGGGAGCTCTATTATTATTTTATCTACTCACATACCAATCAATGGGATGCAATTTATATGTATGTGCTCCGAAATTATCAATTAACCCCTAAGTAGTCATTATTGCATAATTAGGGTTAAATTCTCATGCATTATTCATGACATTGATATGACCAATTATTTATGTAATTTCATCCATTCAATATCCACTTGGCACATTTAGCTCATTTTGAAATACAAATTAAGCATGGTTTGTACTTAAGTCATCATATGAAAAATGGATTCTTTCAATTTAGGATTTCACCTTTATTAAATAATAAAAAAAATTTTGGGACTACAATTTGAGGGTCTTTACAACCTACCCACCTTATAGAAATTTCGTCCTCGAAATTTTTATGCCATATAAAAGTACTACCCACCTTAGGGTTTCACGTATATGTACTCTAACTTATTGTCTGATCATAACATTTCATAAGACAACACTAAGCATAATCATGATATGGTATTAACACGGATAACTTTTGCATTATTTCTAACATGACTGGTAAAACTTAACAGGTGCATGAGTTTCTAATTAAATCTGAAAATTAAACTTTACCTTCATCAACCACCATAGAAAAAACCCTAGGTTTCCTTTTCTCTAGGGGACCTGGGTTTGGGTATTGGCCTGCTCCTTTCTTTGCAGCTAACTTAGGGCATTTGTCCTTGAAGTGCCCTTCTCCTCCACAGTAAAAGCAAACACCTAAGCCCAACCTGCACGGTCCTGCATGGGATTTTCCACACTCGGTGCATGCATCCCTAACTGGGGGATTCTCAGGGGCCTTGCGCTTCTTGTGATCATTGTGGTGTCGGTCCCGATTGTTGTAGTCGTAGTGGTGACGTTGTCCATTATGGGAGTTCTTCTTCCAAGTCCTCCCTGGGTGATCCTCGAGCTCAAGTGCCGCATCTAGGGCTTCCTGCATCGTCTTGTGGCCTCGTCCAGAAAGTGAGTAGCTGAGATCATCCTTGAGACCTCGAATGAACTTCTTGGCTCGCCTCAGCTCAGTCATCTCGGTCCCGTACTTCTGGAGGATGCGAAACTTCATTGCGTACTGGGTGACAGTCATGTCGCCACATTGTCGCAGATGAAGGAACTCTAACTCCTTCTTGTCCATCATCGCTTCTGACACATAGTGGCCCTTGAAAGCTTCTACGAACTCCTCCCATGTGAGTAGCTCTTCATTTGGGTCTCTGGCGTCACGGAAGTTCTCCCACCAAACGCGAGCTGGTCCTCTAAGCATGTGAGTCCCAAACCTGACGCGTGACTCCTCGGAACATTCCAGGTCATGGAAGCAATGCTCCAGGTTGCGAATCCAGGCCTCAGCCTTACCTACAACATCCAGCTCTTCTTCTCCCGCAAACGTCTCAGGTTTCACCTTGAGGAAGTCTATTAAGGTGACTTCATTCCTCCTCTGATGACGGCCTCCCATTGCATCAGATAGAGCTCTGACCAACATATTGTATGATAGGGGAGGGTCTTCTCCATGGGGGTTCTCCTCGTGCTCAAAGTCATGATCACTCTCTCCATCAGAGTGAGGGGGTGACTTGTCATTCTCAGGGCGACGCTTAGGGGCCATCTGAAATAGGAAAGGAGACTTAGATAAGCACATGGAGTGACACATAAGATCCTACTATAGTGGCCATTCTAGGATTGCTCTGATACCATTTGTAACGACCTCCCTTCTAATAATAATACAACCATAGTGGAAGCATTGCACATAATGGAGATCGTGACAATTGTGGACTGATATCATTAATCAAGCAAAATCCATAGAATAAAAGGAAAAAAACCACCAAGGTGCCTTATTACAAGCCATAAACAAAAGATTCTAAGTCCAACATAAAAGAGTTCAAAGAATGAAACTCCAACATAACATAACAAAAAGGAACGACATCTATCTAGAATGGCACCCCACCAAGTAGGATTCACGAACTATCCTTGAGCTTGAGCTGTCGTCCCTGAAGTCTACCTCTTCTCCTCGTCTGCGGACATCTCGTCCCCAGCCCATGCAAGGCAACGTAAAACTATGTGAGTGGCACTGAGCAGTTATATAAGAAAATAAATTATAATTGAAAAGGCATGCGAAATAGCTTGGAACATAATTACATAACCTAATTAACATGATTGCATGAGAACATGATTAACTTAACATGATTTCATAATAAGATGGTTTTTACTTGAGTTGATGTAGTCCCACTCCTGATTTGCACCCACAGTGCTCATAAGGCCATTTAAGGCTGACATAAGGCCAATCAAGGCTCACATAAGGCCAATTAAGGCTCACATAATGCTCCCACAGAGCTCATAAGGCCAATTAAGGCTCACATAACATGATTGAGGGGACTATATCAACATACATGGTTTAATACACTTGAACATAGTTATCATGATTTCTTGATCAATTAGCATGACAATAATTCATAATGTTCAAAATGAAAGCATATTCATTAAGACAGTAGAAAATGTAAATTCATAGGATTTGCATGGTTTTCATAAGCATAAATCGAATAATAGCATAGTTGCACATCATTGAGTAATCATAACAATATAAATGAATAATGTAAACCCATAACCCTAGAATTATACTCAGTGTGCATGATCCACTCACCTGATCCTGAAGAGTTATACTAACGGTAGATGCAGTCCAGATCAATCCTAATATCCTGTGAATAATATAATTATGAATTAATTACATATGCTTAACATAGGTGTATCATTCTCTAATTAAATTTGGAATTAGGTTGATAATCTAGGTCTGAAACTAGGCCCATTGGATAGATCTCGAAAAACTGATCAAAAACCATATATGGATCGTCCCAATCTGAGCTCTAGATTATTTTCTATGATTTATTAAAGTTGAGGCTAAAACTGACCAATCAGAGGCGAGGATAATCCATTTAAGACATTTATGAGAAATCCGGAAATCAAGGCTCGAAAGATGACTTTGCCCTCAAATTATCTAATTGAGACTGGAGGCGTGACAGGGCAAAAGAGTAAAAACATGTTAGGACAACTCTCTTTCGTATTGATATTGGAAGTCACTGAAAGGTCGAAAGTACCCCAACTATGTGTGACACGTTAAGTCAGACTGTGCGGGTACATAGGTCAAAACTATGCCAAGCTTCTTCTTACCTTGGCCATGGCTTGCGAACGACTCACCTGGAGCTTTGGAGTTCCGATCAAAAACAGAGATTGGTAAGGATCGTGACTGGGAAACCTTTCCAGTGCCTTCGTCTTTCTTTTCCGAGTTTGGCAAGCTCAGGAACAAGGGGTGAGGTGGATGGAGGTATGAGAACGGCAGGCCACCATGGCCAGAACAGGGGAGGCAACTCGGATGATGAGTTCTGGTCAAACAACAATGGAACAGCATTGCTGAGGGCATGAAAAGCTTCGGACAGGTTTTTGGAAGGTAAAGGAGGGGTTTTCGTGGCCTAAGCATAGTCGAGAAGCCTGACCGGAGATCGGGTGGTGCCGTTCCGAGGCTGGGTTCATGGGTACAGAATTGGGGCGGATCGCACGACCTAACGAGATGAGGAAATCGTAGAACAGGGCATGTAGATGGTTACCTAAAGAAGAATCGAACTGGGAGGTGCTGATCCTTCCGCTCGAGCTCGCCGGCGCCGCCGAGGTAGATCGACTCCGTGGCGGTCCCTCAGTTGAGCTCGGCCCAAATTGGCGGCGGAGGAAGGTCGAGCGATGCCTGAGTGTGCTTCCTAACTCGCTAGCTCTTGGTGCGATGGTCCCTCGTGACCTGGAGATGGTGGCGCCGTCGACGAAGGAGGAAGGTCAGTTGGGCATTTCCACTGTGAGTGCTTATAGGGGTTGATCTAGGGCTCTCTAGGCTCGCAGAGATCTCCCGGTTCTATTGGCGTCGAGATAAAATGAAACCGTTGAGGAGAGAGGGCAATCATCGGGCGAATAGTTTGGGGTTCTGTTCCCCTTTCCGCGCGGACAAAGCGGGAGGTTAGGGATGAGGTCCCTTCCCTCAGATCTCCATCCAACGGCTCACTAGGAGCCCGGTTCATTCAAGCTGCGCGTGACGCACAAAAGGCTAGAACTTTGGTCAAATCGTGAAAATCACATGCATTATTAAGTTGATTACTCAAATAAATTGCATTATCTACTAATTTCTTCCTAATAACATTTGGGGCATCTAGGATTATCCAAATCTAACCAAATTTGATATACAAGCTAATTCGACCATGAGGAATCTAATTATCCAATTAGATTTAGGATATGAGTTAGGGAAACATGTGTTTTACATTATTAGTTACTTAGGGTAATTAACACATTAATAATCATTGCAAGGGAATTTTATTACCAAAATCCGAGGGGAGCTCTATTATTATTTTATCTACTCACATACCAATCAATGGGATGCAATTTATATGTATGTGCTCCGAAATTATCAATTAACCCCTAAGTAGTCATTATTGCATAATTAGGGTTAAATTCTCATGCATTATTCATGACATTGATATGACCAATTATTTATGTAATTTCATCCATTCAATATCCACTTGGCACATTTAGCTCATTTTGAAATACAAATTAAGCATGGTTTGTACTTAAGTCATCATATGAAAAATGGATTCTTTCAATTTAGGATTTCACCTTTATTAAATAATAAAAAAAATTTTGGGACTACAATTTGAGGGTCTTTACAGGTTTTATCTGGGTTATCTTTGATAATTTTTAGTGAACAAAAATCTCATTTTATTGAGGTTGGAACTCAAGATCCATCTAAGGGTATGTCCACATCCACATTTATAACATTATGTTATACTTGGTGCTTTCAATTTCACTTGGAGATTACATATCCACCTAGGTTTCAAACCTATTGTTAATGTATTTTTGTTGAAGGTTGAGATAACACCTCAAAATCCCTTATCATGCCACTAAATTTTAGCTTAGGGTGTTCACATGTCAATTTCATGTATCATACATGGCTACCCAATCTATACACTCATAATAATTTGAATTAGATATTGGGTTGCAGCCAAAATACAAAGAACATATTATTATATGTGCAGAGGTAGTGTACCTACACCTTTTTTTTAATTTGATATATAGGTTTAATCATCCTTGAAATTGTATCTAATCGTAAACATGTTTTAATTCTAAAAATTTTCTTAAATATTCAAGAACTCACATGGAAAGTGTTTTTCTCATATTTCTTGAGTTTATGCACATCCCCCTTTAAGATTTTATTTCCATTACACATGACTTCTTACTTTCTTTGTATATTCATATCATGCATAGGGCTATTGTAAGGCTCTTCCCTAAATAGGGCTACTTTGTGCCTGACCGAGCTTCTTCCCTACATAGGGCTACTTTGTGCCTTACTCAAGCATCTTCCCTGTATAGGGCTATTTTGTGCCTCACTTGAGCATCTTGCATGATAGGGCTATTTTGGGGCACTTCCACGTATGGGGTTAATTGAGACGTTACAACTTTATGCTATCATTATATGCATCCCTATATTGTGGATAAGGGTTTTCAAATGTAATCTTGACACTAGGTCTCAGACTAATTGGAAAAACCCTAAAGATTAGATATACTCACATGCCATATATTTTAGGGTATATTTTTAACATCATATTACAAACTGAAGGTCTCACATCATATTATATTGATGGACCTACCTTTTTATTGGGGGGGGAGCTAGAGATTTGTATTTACTTATACTTCTCTCAAGTGCAGTTAAAACTTCAAAAATGTTTATAGGAATAATGAAATTACAACTGCTAGGAATGGAATGCTCGAAAGTAAGGCTATGGTGGGATGCAAAGTAGTGCTTTGCAATCCTATCAGCATGCACGTTGACAGTGCGATTGATATGGAAGATGGACCCAGTAGGGATGAGTCTTATCACCTTCACCGTGTAGGGTTTTAAGAGGGGGACATGACTTGTCTTGGTAAGAGCTTGTACTGCTAGTAGAGAGTCTGACAGAATATATGCATTGTCCCATTGATGTTGTGTGCATAGTTCGGCAACTCTCACAATAGCTTTGGCTTCTGCTTCCAGTGTAGAGGTGTCTTTAGTGATGTTTCCAAGGCCCATGATGTGGTTACCATTGGCATTGACAACATGGAGTCCTATGGCCGCATCATGTGTATCAGGCTGAAATGCTACATCTGCAAAGACGTAGACACTTCTACCTTGAAATTGTCCAGGTGTTGCGGTAGCTTTAGTAACTTGCTCATGGCCCTGAGGAGTTGTCTCTTGGATTGAAAGAGCACACTGCTTGATGAATAGAATTTTACTCCTTGTAGGTTGTATTTTACGTTGATGGATGAAATTGTTGTGACACTGCCACAAGTACCAACAAGTGACAACCCAGAGAATGTGGAAATGGTATTATATATCCATTCCACATTCAATCCAGTCATCTTCACCAAGGTTGAAGTTGTGATGACCTGACATCAAATCAAGCCATCACCAGTAGCTAATTGCATAATAACCATAAACAGCGGATTACCAAAATCACTAAAAAATCAAAATCATTTTTGCAAGGAGATCCTCTTCCGGGAAACTCTTATTGAAAGAACCAAAACTGTATACATACCATGGTTCACGTAGTACATACACTGTATCATCTCATCTCGAGGACAACATATAACAGTTGCTTTGCCAAAACCTATACATAAGCAACATAAAACCTCGAGGCATATAGGTCAAAATCTTAGATCATTCATAAAACCATTACGTACTGACTCCAAGGACCTGAGAGTACAGAGACGACACATATGACTTCTATCTATAAGACACGACAGACATTACACTCAACCTGAGATGTTATTGTTGCCCCAGTTGTTGTTGTTCTCCCTTTGCAGAACGGTCTCTACCTCCTCATGCACGTTCACCTAAAAATTGTGGATCCCACGGGGTGAGACATTTGTCCCAGTGAGAGATATAACTCTCTGTCGATAATATTATTATCACAAATAAGCAATAGAAAACTAAACAGAGTTTCTTTTATATTAACAAGTAGGATTAATCACTGTTATAAGTGGAATGGAGTAATCTCTTCTCTTAAAATAATGTATCCATCTATAGTAGAGCAATAAATCATCCATTCATTATACAAGGAATATAAAGAAACATATGTAACATCTATCCAACTAAGATGTATAAAAGAAGTGTACATCAACCAATGTCTTCCGTATTCGATCCTTAAGCAAATACACTACACGGCTAATTACATATTACAATCACACTTATGTCCTGAGGAGATGAAGTATACCATTCATACTCCAACTGACCACTACTAAGTACAAATCGGTACCATACAAGGTCAATGGCAGAGCCGGCTATCAAGACCTAACCCATTTCGGTCAGAATGAGACAACTAGCAGGACATCTAGTGTCAGCTGCTGGCAGGACATCTTGTGTCAGCTGCTGGCAGGACATCTTATGTCAGCTACTGGCAGGACATCTTGTGTCAGGGTATAGCGGCATCTTCACTATAGAGTTACAACCACAACATGTACTCTCTTTGGGAGAAGACTAGATAGATTTCCCAGATTATAAACTTATTGAGTCATGGCATATAGCCATACTCTGAGCCACATGTTAGTTTACCGTGCTCATTACTGAGTCTATGACCACTGTCGCACTCGAGCCCAGATATGGCATATAGAAAATTCCCAAGATTGCAAACATAAGGGGATCGATCAACATATGGTCGTCCAAGCTCACACCCCCGTATATTCAAAAATATGCGCTCCAGGTAATCCCGTGGGAAATACCCATTTCATCATCAACAATTTCTGACACTGAATGGATCTATGGCCAGGGCTACTACATGATGAGATTCCGCTTGATTAATTAGATGTATTACAATATCTTTTAGCATCAACCAAGTTATAAGCATCAATCACAAACAAATGCTACAAAAGAAGGTGTAATACATCTATCAAGTACTATTCTAATCTTTGAAACACATTTAGATACATAACACTCTGGATCTCATTCCCTTATCATATTACAAGGGAATCTTATCCCTTAACATCATCATCATCATGATTACTGGATCTGGGCATTCAAACCCTTAGATCATCACTGAACATTGTTACCACTGTAACAGGTAACTATTACATCTAGGTCCTCAGACCAAGGTATTCATCACATTTGTTGTACAAATATTTCACATAGCTCACATGGTTCATTAAATATCTTGTCACCTCTCACTAGGAAACAACTATCTTTTTAAGATATCAGACTGTATAAACATTATATAGCTCATACCTGGCTATTCTCATCATCTTATGATTCCTTCATAGTTAGCACTTCATGATAAAATACTAACAGTATATGACATCACCATGCAATTCAAGAGAAACACATCCTTCTCATAATTAGGTTTAGGATTTCTCAATCTAACCAATTAGGGTTTTAAGTGCATGACATCACCCTTCATTAAGATAAGGGTTTTTCCCCTTATTAACAATTCAAGTGATTCAAGATCATATTATCACTCATCATTTAAGATTTACCTTTATTAACCACTTAGATTTTCGAGATCACATTATAAAAGATTAAACCCTGATTCATACTCCATTCATACTAGGATTATCAACATATACTCATTACATGATTGTTATTCAAATATAAGTTTCTCTTTCGTCCTCAATAAGATGTTGATTGCACCATACTTTTGTCTCTATTCTCCTTTCTAAGGTACATCAGATCACCATTATCAAATTGCACTGAACTCATTATCTTTTAATGTTGCATTCAACACAACACTCAACATAGGTCACTCAATCAAGTGTATATGATTGAAGTTTTCCCACCATATCGGGTATCAAGATGTGTGTATGCTACCATATTGTGCTTGAGATACAACCTTAACATTATATCGGGTATCCCTATCGGGCATGTGGTGTAACCTCATCACCATATCGTGTTTAGGGTGTACCCCCTAACACCATAACGTGTATCCATATCAGATTGGCTATCACTTAGATCTTATCATCTCAAGTTAACTTCATATCGTGTATGAGCTATATGCTTGACCTCATATCGGGTACAATAGTATATTTGATACTACATCATGCACAAGGTGTGCACCATATCGTGCATGGTATATATGCCTCATCATGGTATCATTTTAGTGATCTACACACAATACCATATCAGGTTCTATGATTTATCATATTGGGTCACCATGTGGGATGACCATATCAGGTTAGCATAGTGGGTACACCATTATGCTCATAACTTTTCATTCCTCTCAAGGAATTAATCATATCATATTTTTGAACGACAGCTATATATCAGGTTGAACTCTTTCACAATAATTTGTTACTCAAAATAATAGGATGTATCGAGTTTCATAGGGTTTCAATGCTATATCGGCTAGAAAGTTCAATTGATACTATATCGTGCATGGGATGTGGATTTTTCCTCATATCATGCACAAGATATCACTCATATCATTCATTAGATGTTCACTCATCTGTATATCGAGTTACCCATCATCTTGGGTTTATCATATCAGTTTTCGTATCACCATCTAGGGTTTCAACCCATATCGGGTGAGGATAAAAACCAAACACCATATCGTGTATAAGGTGAATACATGTCCCAATATTATGCTCATGGTGTTTATATGTTTCACTCATATCACCCATGAGGTATACACTCCTGACCATATCTTGTTTATGGTGTATACATATCAACATGTTAGGTTACTTATCACCTAGGGTTTGTTATATCGGGTGGGAGTATATGCTTGACTTCATATCCTGCATAGGGTGTATACTTGACCTTATATTGTGCACATAGTGTATGCTTAACATCATATCATGCACAAGATGTGCACTTAATTATCATATCGTGCAAGAGGTACCTACGCATCACCATATCGTGCTAGTGGTGTGTTCACCTCATCATATCAGGTTAGAGGTACTTCAACCTATATCGGGTTGGACCTTGATGATGTCATCATCATCAACCTATAGATTCTTGTTCTTACTGTACTAGATCATGGAAAACAGTCATAAGATACTTTTGGAACTCAAATGATCATCAATTTATCAAAATAATTCGAAATTGAAAATAGATCAACAAGTTCAACAATATTGAAGGTGCATAATAACATAGTTGGGTTCAAGTTATATAACTCGCCTCAAGAACAACTTCAAAGATCCAAGCTCCAAAGATTCACGTTCCTAAGGTTGAAGATGAGCTTATAAAAGGTCCAAGGTTCGTTCACAAATCCTCCATATACAAGGAATCACCATAGTTAAGAACTTGGTGAAGAAGAAAAGAAAGAAATAATTATAACCCGAGAATCATGCTTCAACCAAGGTTGAAGACAACCATGGCCTCACCTAAAGCTTGGTGCTCGAGCTCTCCTTGATCCTTGAGCTATTATGCATGATATCTAAGAGGGTATGCATGATATATCCAAGAAAGAGAGTTTTGGGGTTTGTAAACTTCCATTAGTAGGTGAAAAGTGAGGTATATATACTTGGGGTTCATGAGAGAGAGTGTATAAGTGGTGCATCACCACATACTACTAGGTGGCATGTGACCATGCATGGTTGACACATTTCCATGCATTCACTCACATTTATCTTATTATTTAAAATTCTAGAGGATAATCTAGAGATAATATTTTGGCCATCCTTTATCTTTTTGGAAAAGATATCTCTTCTTTATCTCACAAGTTATACAAACCGGTACACTTTTTGCAAGGAGCATCTAACTCATCATGGATCACCTCCTTGAGATGCTTAGGCCATCATGGACTTTGCCAAGGTCCACAAACCGATATGGGATCTCCTCTATGGCTCCTTGGCCGATAGGAACTCCCATATCAAGTCTATAATCTTGACATAACTCATGCAGGGGCTTCAACTATACATTATCTCTTTGTTCTATCCTTCACCAAGATTACCATCATTCAAATATGATTCAAACATGTTGTCGCCTTCTTTATCTCTCCTCCAAATGATACATAGAGGGATTAGGGACACTCTAGAGGTGGTAATTTGCATATTGACCCTACATTTTGGGTAATTCAAATTTGTACAAAAATTGGTACACAAGGCACTAGCATTATTCAAACAAGCTCAAATTTGGAATTTAGGCTTTCCACAAGCCATCACTTAGCATCATTATCTCTCTTGTGATACTAAAACACTTAAGGCATATTCAACATGTGACATATTGCAATGTAACCCCTCATCTTGGGTAAATTGCACTTTTACACTCAGATTATCATATAATGCACAAATAGTTTGCAATTAAGCTCACACTTGAAAATAAACTTCACAAAGAGTATTAATTACTTTTCAAAATATTAGAAAAATTTTATAAATAACTTACTTAAGCAAAACTTCTAGGGTTAAGCCATAACCCAGGTTAGAGATGTTACAATTATAAACCCCTAACAAGGATTTAATCCCTGAAATCCTGAATGAAGGAAGACAATTGTTATTCATGCATCATATCATCAAGTCTCCACATAACATCTTGATGTCTAGGAGACGCCATAGAACTTTGACTAGTATAAAGTCCTTCCACTCAGATTCATCATAGAATATGTCATGCAGGACACATATTCAACTGTCCTTTTCATTAATGACTATAGTGACAATTCTATGTCAGGTAACACTTTCTAAGTTAGAGAAGTACTATTCATACTTCAAATAATTCGGGTGTCAAACCTTATTGACTTGTTACCCCCTCAACTTACCACTTTATGTGATCATATTCTTGACCTTGGGGAGTCTTCCATACTCCTCACTTAGTTTAGCATTTCTCCTCCATGGAGAGACCGGAGTTACGTTTTGTCACCCACTTGGGACTACAAGTCTCATCATACATCTGTTGTGCCACTCTAGTCTGCTGACACAATACTAAACTTTCTTATGACTTGTACCAAATACTTATCAAAGAAGAACTTGTCTCAGAGGTATCTCTAGATGTTATGTATAGTTGCCTTAACATATCTAGATAGGAATATTCTAAGGAATTATTTTTAGCTTGATAAGCTTTTTTCTCAAAATGATTCTATAGTTATCCCTTCAATTGAGACATCCTTATCAATGTTATGTTTATGCAGATCATAAACCCCTAACATATGATATCCATACTATAGTTATCTTCAAAGTTGGTCCTTCCAGACAACCAAACATTATTCATCTTATCTTGAGTCATTTTCTCATTTTCTTATATCATTGAAAGTTCATGGATACTAGGATTCTTTACCTTGGTATGCGTTACATGTGCCAAAAATGCATCACATCCTCATCATTTCCGTCTCTCTATTGTCATTACCAAAGCCAAACATATAAAATGATCTTACTTTCATCTTGGGATATTACTTATCACATATAATCTTTGCCTTGAAACCAAAATCCAAGACTAGCTGATATTTTACAAAGTACCCATCTAGAGATTACTTCTAATCCCTACACATCAGGTGTCATAAGACTTACTTAATTGTCATGTCCTTATAGGGAAAGAACATAAGGAAACATATTTCTCTTATCACCCCATCATCACCCAGGCTTGTTTACCAAAGAGAAGAGATTATTATCTCCTTTGATTTATTGCATGAACTTCCAATTATTCATCAGTCATTTTCTAACTTTATCTACATTTATATCATGGAAGAGAGCTTTTCTTTTCACATATTCTTTATCGAACAAGGATCATCTCTCTTGTTCCCTTTGTCTTATCATGAAGATTATATTTTTTACTTCCTCATACACACAGACTGGTTCGAGATAAACTCAATTCCTATTTTATTGTAGTTAGGATGGGATAGAAATATCTATGCCATATTTTCAGTTTCATTATTCTCTTTAAATTGTCTCAAAATGACTACTTGATCTGAGTAATCAGAAAGATAACAATCTAAGAGTCACATACTTACCTTGCCTTCAATAGTTGAATAACTGGCCAGGGTATACAAGTACTGAGATTAGGTAGTATGCACCTTGTTTTATATCATATACCTTACTTTTCATATCATCAAAATCATAGGACTTAGTATTACTGGATGTCTCCAGGCATCTCATTTACATCTCTGCCTCTTTTATATAGACAAAGGAAATTATAAAACATTTTAAATATTACTAAATAGAATTTAAGTTCCCATCTTCTTTATCTCTTCCTTATGTCCTCATAGGACCAATCAAAGGAAGCTCAACTTCAACTACTTTTCTTATAGTAACAAATAAAAATCAGGAAAAGATATATCAAAATGAAAAAATTTCATCTGACCTGTCTCAACTCGTGGATCTATTACTGTCTCAGGCTTATTCATTACATAGAATCTTGTCGTTGCCTATTTCCAACATCGTGCTTTATCATTTGGTGTAGATGGACCTGCTCAGGATGCTTGTCCATGTCCTCGTGTGCCACTGCAAAACCATTTCCTTTGAGAGTCTTGCTGACTCTACCTTGGTGGTTGGTTCATTCCCTCCTTTCTTTTCAGACAGGAGGATCTAATATGCCCATTACGTCTACATTTATGACATATCTTATATGCATTCCCTGGTCTTGTTGGCCTTATTACCGATGTAGAAGCTAAATCAAGAGTTCTAACTGGTGGAACATCAGGTGCTTTTCCCTTTCTTGGTAGCCACTGCCCTGGTGCATTAGGAACTTGTTGCATTGGTGGCACCAAAAACTTCCCCTTTTTAGAGCTACTAGCCATCTGTTCCCGTGTTTAGACAGATCTCTTCTAATTTCTACCTCATGACCATTTACTAGACAGTCCTTTATAAAATGTCCTAGTTGCCTACACTTGTAGCAAACTCTGATTCCGTGTCGTAACCTAATTCTTTTGACATTTTCCATTGCTCCAACATAACTATGTTGATCATACATCCTGCTAGAGCCCAAAATTTCATCAGAATGGACTGGTAATCTAGGTTGTGTTGCTAGTATACGGTCCACTATATGCATCACTATTATCCCAACCTACCCAACAAGATCATAAAAAGCAGGATTCTCTATCATGACTGGATCAACCTGGGGATTCCCAGGCAGTCGTTCTTCTCTCGCCTGATCCCTTGCACCTTCTCCTGGTGCAACAACATTGCTTTCAGCAATGTATTCCCCATATTCTCCAGACATTTTTAAGCTTTGCTCTGTCTTTTGCATAAGCAGAAGTCACTATAAGACATACTAGAGGATACTAGAATAGACTCAACACCTTAGTCCTATATCTCTGTAGACTCAGTGAACCTTGGGCTCTGATACCAAACTTTGTGATGACCTGACATCAAATCAAGCCATCACCAATAACTAATTATGGAATAACCATAAACAACGGATTACCAAAATCACTAAAAATTTAAAATCATTTTTGCAAGGAGATCCTCTTCCAGGAAACTCTTATTGAAAGAACCAAAACTTTATACATATCATGGTTCACGTAGTACATACACTGTATCATCTCATCTCGAGGACAACATACAATAGTTGCTTTGCCAAAACCTATACATAAGCAACATAAAACCTCAAGGCATACAAGTCAAAATCTTAGATCATTCATAAAACCATTATGTATTGACTCCAAGGACCTGAGAGTACAAAGACGACACATAGGACTTCAATCTATAAGACATGATAGACAGTACACTCAACCTGAGTTGTTACTGCTTCCCCAACTATTGTTGTTCGTCCTTTGCAGAATGGTCCCTACCTCCTCGTACACATTCACCTAAAAATTGTGGATCCCACGGGGTGAGACAATTGTCCCAGTGAGAGATATAACTCTCTGCCGATAATATTATTATCACAAATAAGTTGTATAAAACTATGCATAGTTTCTTTTATATTAACAAGCAGGATTAATCACTGTTATAAGTGGAATAGAGTAATGTCTTCTCTTAAAATAATGTATCCATCTATGGTAGAGCAATAAATCATCTATTCATTATAGAAGGAATATAAAGAAACATATGTAACATCTATCCAACTAAGATGTATAAAATAAGTGTACATCAACCAATGTCTTCCGTATTCGATCCTTAAGCAAATACACTGCATGGCTGATTACATATTACGATCACACTTATGCCCTGAAGAGATGAAGTATACTATTCATACTCCAACCGACCACTACTAAGTGCAAATAGGTACCATACAAGGTCAATGGCAGAGCCGACTGTCAAGACCTCACCCGTTTCAGTCAGTAGAGACAACTAGCAGTACATCTCATGTCAGCAGCTGGCAGGACATCTTGTATCAACTACAATTAGCATGTCGGGATATAGAGGCATCTTCATTATTGAGTTACAACCACAACATGTACTCTCTTTGTGAGAAGACCATATAGCTTTCCCAGATTATAAACTTATTGAGTCATGGAATATAGCCATACTCTGAGCCACGGGCCAGTTCACCATGCTCATTACTGAGTCTATAACCGTTTTCGCACTCGAGCCAAGATATGGCATATAGAAAATTTCCAAGATTGTGGACGTAAGGGGATCAGTCAACATATGGACGTCCAAGTTCACGCCCCCGCATATTAAAAAATATGCGCTCCAGGTAATCCCATGGGAAATACCCATTTCACCATCAACAATTTCTGACAGTGAATGGATCTATGGTCAGGGAAACTACATGATGAGATTTCACTTGTTTAATTAGATGCATTACAGTATCTTTTAGCATTAATCAAGTTATAAGCATCAATCATAAACAAATGCTATAAAAGAAGGTGTAATACATCTATCACGTACTATTCTAATCTTTGAAACACATTTAGATGCATAAAACTTTGGATCTCAATCCCTTATCATATTACCAGGGAATCTTATCCCTTACCATCATCATCGTCATGATTACTAGATCTGGGTATTCAAACCCTTAGATCATCACTGAACATTGTTACCTCTATAACATGTAACTATTACCTATAGGTCATCAGACCAAGGTATTCATCACATTTGTTGTACAAGTACTTCACATAGCTCACATGGTTCATTAAATATCTTGTCACCTCTCTCGAGGAAACAACTATATTTTTAAGATATCAGACTATATAAACATTATACTCTTTGTACAGATAGGGCTCACAAGGCTCATTTAAATTTGTATCATATATAGCATCATAGCTCATACCTGGATATTCTCATCATCTTATGATTCCTTCATAGTTAGCACTTCATGATAAAATACTAACATTATATGACATCACCATGCAATTCAAGAGAAACACATCCTTCTCATAATTAGGTTTAGGATTTCTCAATCTAACCAATTAGGGTTTTAAGTGCATGCCATCACCCTTCATTAAGATAAGGGTTTTCCCCCTTATTAACAATTCAAGTGATTCAAGATCATATTATCACTCATCATTTAAGATTTACCTTTATTAACCACTTAGATTTTCAAGATCAGATTATAAAAGATTAAACCCTCATTCATACTCCATTCATACTAGGATTATCAACATATACTCATCACCTGATTGTTATTTAAATATAAGTTTCTCTTTCATCCTCACTAAGATGTTGATTGCACCATACTTTTGGGTCTATTCTCTTTTTTAAGGTACATCAGATCACCATTATCAAATTGCACTAAAATTGTTATCTTTTAATGTTGCATTTAACACAACACTCAACATAGGCCACTCAATCAAGGGTATATGATTGAAGTTCATCCACCATATCGAGTATCAAGATGTGTGTATGCTACCATATTGTGCTTGAGATACAACCTTAACATTATATCGGGTATCCCTATCGGGCATGTGGTGTAACCTCATCACCATATCGTGTTTAGGGTGTACCCCCTAACACCATAAAGTGTATCCATATTGGATTGGCTATCACTTAGATCTTATCATCTCAAGTTAGCTTCATATCGTGTATGAGCTATATGCTTGACCTCATATCGGGTACAAGAGTATATTTGATACTAAATCGTGCACAAGGTGTGCACCATATCATGCATGGGATATATGCCTCATCATGGTATCATTTTAGTGATCTACACACAATACCATATTGGGTTCTATGATTTATCATATCAGGTCACCATGTGGGATGATCATATCGGGTTACCATAGTGGGTAGACCATTATGCTCATAACTTTTCATGCCTATCAAGGAATTAATCATATCATATTTTTGAACAACAGCTACATATCAGGTTGAACTCTTTCACAATAATTTGTTACTCAAAATAATAGGGTGTATTGGGTTTCATTCCATCACTTAGGGTTTCAATGCTATATCGGCTAGAAAGTTCAATTGACACTATATCGTGCATGGGATATGGATTTATCCTCATTTCATGCACAAGATATCACTCATATCATTCATGATATGTTCACTCATCTGTATATCGAGTTACCCATCATCTTGGGTTTATCATATCAGTTTTCATATCACCATCTAGGGTTTCAACCCATATCGGGTTAGGATATAAACCAAACACCATATCGTGTATAAGGTGAATACATGTCCCCATATAATGCTCATGGTGTTTATATGTTTCACTCATATCACCCATGAGGTATACACTCCTCACCATATCTTTTTTATGGTGTATACATATCAACATGTCAGGTTACTTATCACCTAGGGTTTGTTATATCGGGTGGGAGTATATGCTTGACTTCATATCCTGCATAGGGTGTATACTTGACCTTATATTGTGCACATAGTGTATGCTTAACAACATATCATGCACAAC
The DNA here is from genome assembly GCA_963693085.1 of Alisma plantago-aquatica. Classification (NCBI taxonomy): domain Eukaryota; kingdom Viridiplantae; phylum Streptophyta; class Magnoliopsida; order Alismatales; family Alismataceae; genus Alisma; species Alisma plantago-aquatica. Next base: position 421,722,363 of record OY856414.1, on the reverse strand, counting down.
ATGTGCACTTAATTATCATATCGTGCAAGAGGTACCTACTCATCACCATATCGTGCTAGTGGTGTGTTCACCTCATCATATCAGGTTAGAGGTACTTCAACCTATATCAGGTTGGACCTTGATGATGTCATCATCATCAACCTTTAGATTCTTGTTCGTATTGTAATATATCATGGACAACAGTCCTAAGATACTTTTGGAACTCAAAGGATCATCAATTTATCAAAAGAATTTGAAATTGAAAGTAGATCAACAAGTTCAACAATATTGAAGGTGCATAATAACATAGTTGGGTTCAAGTTATATAACCCACCTCAAGAACTACTTAAAAGCTCCAAGATCCAAAGCTTCACGTTCCTAAGGTTGAAGATGAGCTTATCCAAAGTCCAAGGTTCGTTCACAACTCCTCCACATATAAGGAATCACCATAGTTAAGAACTTGGTGAAGAAGAAAAGAAAGAAATAACTATCACATGAGAATCATGCTTCAACCAAGGTTGAAGACGACCATGGCCTCACCTTAAGCTTGGTGCTCGAGTTATCCTTGCTCCTTGAGCTATTATGCACGATATCTAAGAGGGTATGCATGATATCTCAAAGAAAGAGAGTTGTGGGGTTCATAAACTTCCATTAATAGGTGAAAGGAGAGGTATAGATACTTGGGGTTCATGAGAGAGAGTGTATAAGAGGTGTCATCACCATATACTACTAGGTGACATGTGGTCATGCATGGTTGACACATGTACATGCATGCACTCACATTTATATTATTATGCAAAAGTCTAGAGGATAATCTAGAGATGATATTTCAGCCATCCTTTCTCTTGTTGGATAAGATACTCATATTTATCTCACAAGTTATACAAACTGATACACTTTTTGCAAGGAGCATCTTACTCGTCATGGATCACCTCCTTGAGGTGCTTAGGCTGTCGTGGATTTTTCCAAGAGTCCACAAACCGATATGGGATCTCCTGTATGGCTCCTTGGTCGATAGGCACTCCCATATCAAGTCTACAATCTTGACATAACTCATGCAAGGGCTTAAACTATACATTATCTCTTTGTTCTTTCCATCACCAAGATTACCATCATTCAAATATTATTCAAACATGATGTCTCCAAATGATACATAGAGGGAGTAGGGACACTCTATAGGTGGTAATTTTCATATTAACCCTACATTTTGGGCAAATTACAATTTGTACAAAAATTGGTACACAAGGCACTAACATTATTCAAATAAGCTCAAATTTGGAATTTAGACTTTCCACAAGCCATCACTTAGCATCATTCTCTCTCTTATGATACTAAAACACTTAAGGCATATTCAACATGTGACATATTGCAATGTAACCCCTCATCTTGGGTTATTGCAATTTTACACTCAGACTATCATATAATGCACAAATAGTTTGCAATTAAGCTCACACTTGAAAATAAACTTCACAAAGAGTCTTAATTACTTTTCAAAAGATTAGAACAAGTTTATAAATAACTTAAGCAAAACTTCTAGGGTTAAGCCATAACCTAGGTCAGGGATGTTACACAAGTGACCAAGTCCCAGTGAGACAAGGTGCTAGACCTGGGCATTCTAGGGGTAGTCCCTCGGGGCATGGAGTAGGGTGTCTTGATCATTGTTGCACATTGGGCATAGCTCAGGGACGTGAATGTGTCTGCTATGCGTTTACACATTAGTGAGAAGAGCCCGGTGTTGTTAGAGCCAGAGAAATAGCTTGATTCGAGCAGGCAAAGGGGACCGTCAGGTTTGCTTCCAGTTACTAGGTAAGTGGACTTATTTATCATGTCAAATCCACCTATAAGAATACCATGATGAGAAGCATCCATTATGTTCAAGAGGCCATATCCATTCATCCTCCAAAGTATCATTCAAAGGTGAAGGAGTGTGTTTGATTATGTCTCCTACTTTCGGTGGGAGATAGGAATTGATGAAACTCCAATCCCATCCACCATCCTTAAGGGTCATGCAGTTCACCCTGAGACCAAGGAGATCATCAGGGATTGGCCAATTGGGAGAAATGTCTAGGATTGATTGCCTCGTGAGCCATCTGTCTCGCGAGACATTGGTGCTACAATCATTGTTAATAGATTTAAAGCATAGTGGCTTGATCACACCAAGTCTTCATTTGATGAAACTCTAGGCCGAAGAACAAGGCTTAGAAATACATTTGTTATTCTTGATGTACTTTTCATTCATGACTTGGACCCAAATCTTGCTGCAATCATTGATGAAGGCCCATGTGTTCTTCAACATCAATGCAGAATTCTAGTCACACACGTCACTGATACTGAGACCACCTACATTTTTTAGAGCATATCTTCTTCCATGAGACCAGGGAGGTCTTCTATTGAGAGCTAGTTCCCGACCATATGAACCTTCTGATTTGTTTATTGATATCATCACACAACTGTGGAGACAATTTGATGGTTTTCATTATGTAAGAAGAAATGCTTTGAAGTGTGGACTTGGCCAGTGTAACTCTCTCATCGAGGGAGAGATGGTGTAGGGACCAGCTGTTGAGATTGCTTTGAATTGAAGATATGCTGCTACCATGGTTGGCCTTGTTTACTCTATGGTGCAGGATTGGAACCCCAAAATACTTGTCAAAATCCATGGTCTATCCAATACCCAACCGTATGCTTATGGTTTAGATCTCAGACCTGGGAGTATTCAAGCTGTAGAAACATGTAGACTTTTGCTTGGAAACTGTTTGCCCCAAGGCCTTAGAGAAGTCCCAAAGGATTTTTTTGATGATACGAGCCTACGTAGTGGAGGCTTCCTCGAGTAATAGGATGTCATCAATGAAGAGCACGTGAGAGAGTGGAGTGCCACCTCTCGTAAGGGAGATGGGCTTCCAGTTGCCTGAGTGAACTGAATTGGAGATTGCCTGACTTAGCCTCTCCATACACATGACAAAAACATAAGTACTGATGGGATCTCCCTGTCTAATACCTTGAGAGGACTTGAATGGGGGAAGAGGCTCTCCTTCCCAAAGGATGGAAGTTGAACCCTGAGATCTGCATGATGATGTTGATGAGCATCAAAGGTAGACCAATCTGGATAAAGTATCGTAGATGAAATGCCAGTTCATCTTGTCAAACGCCTTATCTAAATCCAGCTTGATACATAGAAGATTTTTCTTGGTTGAGAAATCTTTCATTGTGTGGATGAACTCTTGTACCAAGAGGATGTTGTCATTAATGCGGCACCTGAGAATGAAACTTGATATCATAGGTGCAATCCAGTTGCTTAACACGGGATTCAGACGTTCAACTATGATTTTGGAGATGATCTTGAAGCATCCATTGTTTAATGAGATGGGTCAAAGATCACAGCAACATTGCAGAGAATCTACCTTGGGAATTAGAACCATATAGGAGTCTGTGATAGAGCTATCTATATGTTCATATTGGAGAGCGGTGTAGACAGTGTTGATGATAGAATCTCCCACTGTATCCCAGTTCTTTTAGATGAAGTATGTATAAACTACCTTATATTATCATACTCCTATATGTTTAGGGTTAGGTCCTTTGAGATGTCCAATATTTCCTTAGTTCTCATAATGAGATTGGCCAACTTATCCTTCTAGGGAAGGTTATAACCTAGGGTGTCTTCTTGATAGAGGAGTTTAGGCTTTCTAGATACAACATGAGTCATCGAGTTTAGGGTTGTAACTCTGCATAGATACTTCTACAATTTTAGGTTGACTTACCCCAGGTCGAGACACAACCCCTAAAGATGAATTGAGGGTATGCTTTTTATCCTTATGTTATTATTAATTTCCTATGCTTCATTTATTTTAAAACCCTTTATATTTATCATACATGCATTACTCCACGTACTTGCATGCTTGGAAAATGATGGTATCTAATTTGTGGTACCTAGACAGGATTACCCAACCCATCTGGGTTTCCTCTAACTTTCATCCCTACATAGGGTTGATTGTGTTAGGGTTATTATTTCACATGTACTATTCCCATCACCTAGGATTATGGTTTATGGTTAGGATTAGTGTCTACACCATGCATTTTATGGTTTTGTGAGTCCCTTGACCCACTCAACTCTTTAAAACCTACTGGGTTATCTTGTTCAAGTCCTTCATGGACGAATGGATTTCCCCACCCATATTTAGGTCCTTCTAGGGTTTACACTAACTAGAGGGAATTGAACTATATGTCACATCCTTCACATTTATTTCTCTAACTTTAGTTGATAGATGATAGATGAATCCTACTTGTTCTCTAAGAAAGTGCATTCTAGGGGTTATGGAGAAAAGAGATGAGAAGTGTCAGAAATTAGAGATGAGAAGACTTAAAGAAATATTATTTCAAGAAAAAACCCTAGGTTTGGCTAGGCATGTATCATATTGGTTAAGCAATTCCTTGCATAACAACTTAATATTGTGGAGGAAAATATTTCCAACCCCCAAAGTCATGATCCCTTCTAGACACCATTACCCTTAGGTTATTCTCTAATACTTATCCTTATATTTCTTTGGGTTATTTAAAATTATCAACTATATATATTATTTTATATATTTTATCTCTAATACCAAATGTTATGACTAGTTCCTCCCAATCGAGTGAGACCTGAAAGTCGAGAGTCGGCACCTAAATTTTCTAGGATCAGATTTAACAAATTGCAAACAATAATCAATAATTTACATTATTGAAAAGATATTTTCCACCATATTTATAATGATGCTCCTCTAAGGAGTTAAATAAATTTTATAAAAGAAAATTAACATATATGAGAAGAAATACCAAGATTGCCTAGCTAATCTTCCTTGTGACTTAGCTTTAATATCTTCAATTGATTGCATCTGAATCTCTGATTTTTCATATCTACATGTATGCTCAATATTACATTATTTCCTTGAATAATTACTCTAAATCTAGAACTTCATTCATCATACTAGTGAAACTAAATTCATATGGTTTCTTTCATCATTCTAATATTACTCTGATTATCTTAATGTGATTATTAGTACCATATTATTTAATTCATAATCATATAATCTTACCAAATTTGAGGATCTTACAATACAGATGTTGGATAAATGTGTAATATTCTACCCATTTACAAAACATATGCCAATCAATACACATGATAGTAGCAACAACATAGTTTAAAAAAGTTTACAAGGGTTTACGAGGACATTGATGGAAAAAGTTTTCTTTTGGGACCTTCATTAATGGGTGGCTTCCTTACCCGTTTGACTCAATGACTTGGGGATCTACTTGGTAGTTAAGGCTTCTAGATACACTTTTGTGGCATCCATGTGCTTCAAGATCACATCTTACAAGGTATTGATGTATACATTATAGACTATGATTTTTGCTATTTATCAAATAACATGAAGGAAATAAATTTTATGAATGCCTAATCCCAAATTAGAAAAATCAAATGAGTCTAGATAACTATACAGAAAGATTCATAATATTTGAAAAGTATGTTAGGGCCTTATTAGTTTGTTAAGAGATCTGATCATTCACATTTATGATTGATCTAATCTGTAGGTCATAGAATATATATATATAAATGTTTCTTCGGTCATATAGGTATCAACCAAGTGCATAGATTAGCATAATTCTACTCAAAACGCAATACTTTCCTACTAGAAAAAGTTTCTAAGCATGAGAATTGAGCTTGAAACAAATAAGTAAATATAAATCATTTTGGATCTTATCACCACATTGAAATTAATCTAAATAGATTGGGCATGCTAAGTTCTATTTCCTAAAACTCATGAATGTTTGACATAATAACTACTATCGTACTAATCCATACAACCATGTAGCTCCTCCCAGAAAAGGGAACCCAAAATCAGATAATAGATAAGAACTATCAAATGGATCTCACTAAACACACTTGAAGTGTTGGTATAACAGAAACATGTTAAAAATATTTCTTTCATAATGGAGTTTAGGTAAAGATGTTACATGCTTCTAGAGCCACACTTTCCTACATATAAAATAATTGTAATGTTAAACTATTATTGTCTCTATATTCTACAACAAGTGATATAGAGCTTTATTAATAGAAAGTACAATATTTCCATCTAATATGGTGGTTTAGATATGGTCTGGTTATATATCATTTTGTGAATGGAATTGTTTTATACTTAGAAAATATCCATACATTGTCTCCGTAAATAATTTTCACATATAAAGCTAGGAAAAGGAGGTAGTGATCTAAAAGAATGAAGGAACATATACAATATAGTATGATATCTTAAGTCTTACAGTACCATTTTTATCATTTGCACATCCTCTCTGCCATCGATAGTCATTGAAAAGAAGAAATTAAAATAACTACAGAAATTTGAGCTAAGTATGTGATTATCTATAAGTTTTCCTCATATTTATCCTAGACTGGCATCGAAAAGAGACATAAACTTCTATATAAATATGATTCATAAAGCACAAATGATGTCTCAAGCTCCCTATCATGTGACTCAAGATTAGTTGACAAAATTGAAGAAACATATAGTGGCAATAGTGAACAATAGTTTATTTAACTTAGATATTATGTGTTTCTTTTTAAGAGTATCGACAATGATAATTTATAGAGATTTCATAATGTTTAGTCAAACCAACACTTGGAATAAATATTTTTTCCCAAAATTGATGACCTCATACATCGTCTTAAGCATGCAAGAATAGTTTCTAGAACTGAGTTGAAATCATAATACCATCAAATAAGAAAGTAGATTTATAACATACATCTTTTTCCCATTGTTCCAGACTAAGAATCCTTACTATATCATTTGGATTCAATAATGCGCCAAAACATTAATGGAAATTAATAAATTGGATAGTATATGAATTCTTTGCCATACTTGTTAAAATATTACTGAAGACATTCTTTTATATTTTCAAACTATAGAAGATCATGAGATGAACTTGAGGATTAACCTATTAAATGAAGAAAAAAATTGTGCTAAATTATGTATGTATGAATTTGAGTTAGAGAAATCAAATTACTATCTTTTACTGGAATATATATGGATGTAGTAATATATTTCTCAATTGCAAACCTCCAAAATAAGTATCTAATTTTTTAATATTTGTAGGAATTTTTTTATAGTGCTATTAGAATTTTTAAAGATCTCTCAAAAGGTTGTTAATGGCATGACTAAGAAAACATGGAGATGTGTATCTTTTTAGTAAAATAAATTAATATGATCAAGGAAATCAAGTGATTACGAATAGATTGGTATCTTCCTCTATTTTTACTTTACAATAAGATGCAAAACCATTTATCACATGTACAAAATTATCCTATACATGACTAGATATATCACACCATTATTTTTACAAGATAATTTTGGAGGCCTTTATTGATTATAGAATTCTAGAATATATCATGGCTTGGGATGATCAAAATATGAGGTATAAAAGATGGATGAAGTACAAATATATTGTTATCTTCTTGTCTCTTATCATCTATAAGATAATAATGTTAGAGAATTCAGTTAGATCTTACCATAATTATAGTCTCTGTTATGGTACCAGATTGGGAACTAATTTAAATGGAAAAATGAGAACTAAGAATTGAAAACTTGATATATACTTCAATAAAAGATGAAAATTATCATCACCAAAATGGAAAATACATGAAACAATGTAAAAGAAATTGAAAATGACTAATAGTAGACCCTCTCTTGAATGAGTAATCTAGTATGAAATTAAAATTTAGGTAACAAATCCTTCAGGGTTAATAAAAAGACATTTTATAAAACACATTTAACAAGGTAGTCAATTCATTTTAGCACCACTAATGTTTACAAGAAACTAAAAAAGAACTTTTGGTCACCTAATATGAATAAAAGTATTTGAGTATATTTTAAATATTTGCATTTTCAACAAGTGAAAGTTGAACGTCAAAGACTAGTGGGAGTTTTTACGACAAATGGAGATAACTGAGTGGAATTCATAACATATTCTCATGTAACTTTTTACTAGTTTATGTAGAATAAAGAAATGAAATTGTATAGTGGGAATAAGTGTGTCTAGACTAATCAAGTAAACATATTTGCAGCCAAACTAGATCATAAGTTTCATGTACATTCTAGGTATATGTGGTATGAATAATATAGTTTAACTACATGGGATATATATATATATATATATATATTACATCTTATATGGAATATCATTTTATATCAATGTTTCCAGGCAACTAGTATAAGTTTCAAGAACAAATTTAGTTTAATGAAAAATTATCATACATATAGATCTAAAATATGAAATGGTTATCCAATACAAGATATTATGCTTAGTATTTATACTTTATAGGGAATGTTCAGTTAGTAATTTTTCAAAAAATCTTCTATTTTGCCCAACCTACATTTTCAAAATCCAACAAACTTACAATTAGTTAGGTTTTCTGGATTGGTTAAGTGCGTGATTCACCTTTTTCTTAGTTTGACAATGATTGCATGTTGGATTTTGGCATGCAGGATAACTTTTATGGAGACCAAAATGTGGGATTCCTATTATCTCTAAAAGTATTAGGATTGTCTCTAATCTCCCAATCCTACAAACCAAACATACAAATTGCACAAATAGATTCCAAAATACAATCCAATATCACAAAATCTGAGTAACCAAACATGTCGAGAGTGGAAATAAATTTGGAATGAGAACCTTCCATTGATGAATTCTCCAGTAATAGCTATCAATCCATCGTCCAAATGGATTCATATGAAGTATTTCATGGAAGACCACATAATTACTTGTTTATTGGGTGATGTGAGGACGTTACCATCTTAGGACCTAATCTAGGATATATGTGTGTTGAAAAAGCAAAGTAAAATAAAACAAGTATTGGAAAAATAACAAAGTCTATAGTAAAAATGTTGATACAATAAAAACAAAATAAATTTAGAACAGTAGGTGTTTGTATATGATGAACTGTAAGGACGTGTTTCAAGTTTATCCTTAAAATCATAGTTTGTACACATTAACGGGTTGAGGGATATTATTTTGATTATCCTCATTGTGTTATAACTAGCTTCAAAACAACCTTTAGTATGCCAAATTACTTATTAGAAGACTATATTATTGATAGGTAAGCAAGAATCCTAGTTTCTTAAAGTAGGGGTTTGGGCATTTTAAGTTATTTTCTTAATTAAAGTTAAGAACCATTAAGTATAATAAACTAACATTTTTCTTATTTATAGTTATATTTTAAAATGTTAGAAGTTATACAAATAAATTCTAAAAGTGCTAGCGGCTTGGGTGCATTTGGTTGTATGGATTTTCACTTTTGGAAAGTCTAACCAAATGAGGGTTTTGATGGCATTGATCATTCTCTGATTTTAGCAAGAAATATTTAAATCAGAAAAATAGATAGCCAGGATCAAGTGGAGATGACATGTCAGTTGGATTTTCAAAGGGAAAACTAATACAAGAGAATAAAAAACATTAACAAATAATTAATCAGACACTTAAAACATGCCCATATATAAAGAAAACCTTGAGAACACTTCATTGTCACTATTTTTCTTTTATAGATTTGATGGTTTTGCTTAGAGGCAAGTTGGGGTATAAAGCCATCAGAACGGTGGGCAGACGTGCTTGTGTATTCCACTCTACCTTGAGCAGATGACTAAATTTCAAAACTTGAACTTAACCAAGTGGAGATGACATGTCAGATGGATTTTCAAAGGGAAAACTAATACAAGAGAATAAAAAAACATCAACAAATAATTAATCAGACACTTAAAACATGCCCATATATAAAGAAAACCTTGAGAACACTTCATTGTCACTATTTTTCTTTTATAGATTTGATGGTTTTGTTTGGAGGCAAGTTGGGGTATAAAGCCATCAGCACAGTGGGCAGACATGCTCGTGTATTACACTCTACCTTGAGCAGATGACCGAATTTCAACACCTGAACTTAACCAGAGGAAAAAGTAAAAGCAAGGTTTTTGTGGAACTAGGGTTCAAAATAATAAATTGGGAATCCTCTTCTCTAGCCGACCTAATTACCTATATTTTTCACCTTCTTCTAACTTTGTGTGGTGTATTATTCTCCTCTAGTCGGCCTAATTACCTATATTTTTCATATTATTCTAGGTTTTCTTGGTGTATTATTCTCCTCCAGTCTCAGTTTCTATGTTTTTCATCTATGTATCAAAAAAATTCTAAGTCGAATACATTTTCTCATAAGTCCTCTAGTTTTTGTTTTTTCAAGGTTCACAAGTGAAGAAGAATCTAGAAGAGAATTTTTCCTAGACATTGAGATGAGTTATAGAATTTGGATTTAGTGATCTCAAAGTTAAGGTTCTAACAATACAAGGTGAGTGAATTGGGTTTGAATAGAAATTTAAATTGGACTCAATCTAAATCAAACTATAGTTTCATGAATCATTGGAACTGAGTTGGATTTACTAATTCTAGGAAAAGTTAGTGAAGATTTAGTTCATACATTAAAATAATCATTTTTTATAAATCAACTTTCTTAGTTTTTTACATAACTCAAACAAAGAAATTGTGTTTTTGTATGCGCCTTACTAGTTTACTTTTTATACAATGAAATGGACCATAAATGAGTAATTTAAGTAAGTTATGTCAAAATTGACTTTCTTGGGTTATAAATCAACGATACATGATTTATTATGTTGAATGATGGTTTTATAAATATTAATTGATTGTGTAATAGAATAGGGGTGTTTATATTTTACACCCTCGTTCTGGTATTATATATATATAGTGTGTGGCTTAAACATGATGAAATATAAACATAAATCTCTTTAACATAAAATACATAAAACCATCAATTCATCTAGTTAGAATTTGTGAATACCATTAGTTTTTGCTGTAGTTTGTACAAGGGAAACAAAATGAAATTTCCTATAGTAATTTGAGGATTATGAAATATAAATTTTGGAGTTTGGATCTAGATCTTAAAGAGTTTGGATCTAGATCTTAAAGGTTTATTATGTATTAAAGTTTAATGACACCTATCATGGCTAGGATTTCCATTATATGAATATATGATTTTTATGTGTTCTATATCGCTTTTCTTGAACTGAATGGAAAAAGTTATTTGTGGTTATATATGATTGACACGTATGATTCCTTTAATTAACAATGTGATATTACGTGTTTATTTTGTTTCTTAAATGATGGGATCCTAGGGGTGGGTATTATTAGGAGGGATTATTACCAATCAAAGGAATAAGTAAATGGGAACTATCTCACCTTTAGAAACAATAAGAGATGTGGTCATTCAATCATATAAAGGATACATACCTCATATGTATCATAATATCTACAATGTCTTCCTTAAATCCCTACTATAATGATACATGCATGATGAATTACATACCATCCTATCAGGAACAATGGAGATATAAGAAGATCTCACCTACAAAGAGAAACTTGTTGGAGAAAAAAGACAAAAGAAGAATATACATTAGAAGTAGAAGCAACTTGTTATTAAAGTCTTTAGGAATGTCAAATATACTAAGAATTTAAATGGGATTTCCAACCCCAAAATAGTAAGAAAGATCCCTATTTTCTATCCAATTTAGCTTTTTTAAGGAAGAACATTAATTATAAAGGTTCATATGTGAGGACATGCTCTTTTACCTTGTTTAAGTAATGATGATTCAAGGGAAAATATAATTATTTTTCTAAGTTTTTAATATATATAATTTTATTTGTAATGAAGTATACCTTTAATTTTTCAAATCAGATAAGTTGTTCAAAAATTTCTAGAAATCGTACAACATAAAAAAACTTCATTTGATCAAAACAACACATCTTGTCATAAATGTGAGTTACTATGACTTCATTAATCCTTTATAGAATTTTTTACTTGATTTAGTAAATGGATTGATAATACTTTTATAAATATTTTTCAAAATGTAAGTTATGATTTTATATGTTCATTCTGTTTGTTTTACATATGTTGCACTACTATATGTCACTTATCCTATTCCTTATGTAAACTCCTGAAAAACTTGACCACTAGTTTCTAAACCATGATAACACTTGTGTTATCACAAAGTATTAAGGTTCATAATAGTTGTCCCATCGTAGCCCATATCCCCTTTTCTTGTATTATAAATAACTGAAGTTTGTCTTTTGTTGTAAGCTAGATGCCTTGTCCATCTAAATAGTTTGCATTTCATGGGAGTTTTCTGTCACGTAAGGACCTTTCTACTTTTTCCCTCACTCTTTAAGGTGTCATGGAAAAACTCTACCTTCCACATTTTAACATCCCAATATTATAACCCTATCCACCAATATAAAAGGAACAAAAATCTCTCTTGCTACAATTCCATGCAAAAACTCTTAGAAAGCTTAACAATTCTCTCAAAAATGCCAAATTGTGCTTATCTAATTATCTTCCTCTATAAACATTATGAGAAAATATATCTCCCTCTATAAGGCAAATATTTTCTCTCTCATTTATTATGAGAAGATAATTCTACCTTTGAAAATGATGATGTTTTAGCTTGTTTCTTCAGTGGTGAAGTCTACCATTTCAAAGGGGTTGATAGGTGGTCATTGCAATTTATCTTCTCAATTTCATTTACACAAATTAACTTATTTAATCTTAGAAATTTATTATTCAAACATCTCTTCAAGTTTTTATCTGTACCAAGACACCATAATAGCTAGGATGTTGCTTACGAACCCTTGGGTGTCTGACTTTATGTATTTACTTATATCTTATATTATAACATAATATCACAAAAAGGTATTGTATGTGTATTTGTTATTGTTAATATCATATACTTCCACATATTATAGTCATATATTAAAGTAGTGACCATAATAAAAATATTTGTTTGATAAGAAGAAAAATAATTCAAATAACACAATCTCTTCTACAAAGATATACCAGTAGACCCTAGTATGGATCTTCTTAATTTATCTTTACGAGTTCCATATCTTCATCCCTATTATTATATTTAACATCTTAAGATCCTAATAACTTTAGTAAATGTATTTTTTTATAATTTAAAATGTGGAAAAATATTTTACTTTCTTGGTTTTGGGTAACTAGCCTCTTGCATCCACCAGGATGGATAAATTTATTATCCAAATCATGATCCTATAACATTAATTTATAGTTTCCAAAGTAAAACTTATATATTAATAAATTCTTGTACGATATTTACATCAATATATAGTAACAAGTCATCATAATTTTATCTTTATTCTTTTTTCTATGCTATCATATAATTATCCTTTTAATGGATATGTGATAGTTGGATAATGAACAATTTTTGGATGGGGTTTTGCATAATCAAGATCTAGTCCTAATTCATTTAGGGTTAGATATGGTTAAAGATATCAGATCTATTGTACTAATTAGTACAATTGGGTTGGTCATGTAGTAGCAAGTCAGAGTTGTTAGCATTACAAAATGTATCCAACAAAAAATAAACAGATTTACTAATAACTCTACAAATGGAGATGTATGATCCATTTTTTTATCATGTTTTATGTAGAACTGATAGTGATATATTCAAAATTAGTGTTATAATATTCACATGACCATTGAGTCTTTTTTATATACTTGTTTTTTTTACTTGGGGCATTAAAAATCTCCTTCTTGACATATTTATTTTAGGTTCATAATTTCTATTTTGTACAATGTCTTGAAAAGATATTGGAAATGCATCATAATTGCATTGCAACTTTATTTTTTCTAGTTTATTTAGATATAAGGGTCATGTAAATGATGTACAACTACTTTTAGTAACTAAATGTGTTTCTATTAAACAATACTTCGAATATAGACTAATCATACCCCCTATATATGGTGGAACTCTCAATCTAAACCTAGTAAAGAGTAAAAATTGTAAAGGTGTTCATTTCCTGATGCAAGGTTTAATAATGATCACTAATAGATCAAGGCATCCTTTTTTTGCCATCTTATTCCCTTTTCTCTTTGATCATTCTCATGCTTCTGTATATTTTTTCTCTTGTGAAACTCAATTTGAACTCTATTATTTATGATATCAATATGTTTCTCTTTTGTCATTAATGGTTTCTTGAATCATAAGTTGAGAATGGGGTTTGCACAAGGGAACAACACATGATGCTGGATAACCTGTGGGATACATCATCCCAAGAGGTCATCGAGTTAGGTACGAATGATGTTCTAGCCACAAATTTAACATAATTGGTCAACCTTAAATGAGTGTGTCCTTTATAAATTTATCAAATAAGGCACATATAAATGTGGAGGCCACCAATAGTGTTACACCCACATCCCACAATTACGACTAATCATGATTAGTGCATAAGTTTGAGGATTATACTTAATACAAAGTTCACTCCCAACTTTTTTCTTTGATTTCAAACTCTTTATTTTCTCAAATTCAATCACATAAACAAACTTTACAACAGAATTAAACTTTGATTACTCTAATATGATCTCAACATTAATGATACACATCCATACATTCATTTTGTTTCTCAAACTTCCATGTACATACAACATCATAACCAGATATATACTCTATTACTAAAGAAATAAAGTTACACATTAGCATTTACAACTCTCTTTCAACTATATACAAGGACCTAGAGTGATAGGAACTGACTAAAGTTAACAATCATATACTTAACTCATGTGGCAGATCTACTCTAATGCATTGACATCTTCAGTCCACAAGTTATCCCTAAAAATTATGAGTAGAGAGGTGAGCTTACTCGCTCAATAAATGAGTACTTCGTAGAAACAATTAAATGCACTTATATAATTACAGATATATTATCAAGCAACTGATATCAATTATAAAAATAGTAAGCTTTAAAGAGTCCAATCATTCACAAACATAAATATGGCAGGACACTCTAGATATCTACAAGAGTGAATCAATATATGAACATGCTTTATTGAATATAAAGAGAACTAATAATTCAGAAACATACAAAGAATAATCAAATAACTACTCACACTAGTTTAACCTCTCATTCGTCTTATTATGCCCCGAACCCATATGAGGTATACCACAACATGTAAAAGAATCATAGCAAGCTATGATCTCACTTTACAAGGCTTAGAAGAATGCTCGGGTTCATAAGTCTATCTATCGAGTAAGACCCTATCTGTAGCGAGCCTCAGCACATCTGCGTCTCAGCGGCTAATGGCAACATCTAGATATCTCAAACTCCATTTCTCAACTTGCGTACTTAGGCAGTGAGTCAAAGCCCTCAAGCTTATCGTGCATCAGTGGACCTACTGACCACTGATCACTACAACATGTAACATAGGTACCATCGGCATCCCCAGTTGGTGTTGGGTACCACACAACTTAAGGAGTCTACCCTATTGGTTAAGACCCCCGCACCCTACTGGTGTGCTCTGGCTTACCTCGATCTGGACTACCTCCAGTCGGGAAACCATTTCCTCCCCACAGAGCAAGCCTCATCCTGTGAGGATTCTATAGTGTTCAGGGCATCTAAATGTCTAATTCACTCTTTAAATTCACAATTCAATCATTACATCAGCACATGTTAGTTTAGCTTTGTAAACTGTTCATTTCATAAGCCATCTGATAACATTTACCACAAATGAACTGTTAAGCATAGCCACATCTCATACTGAGAAACAATGATATCACAATACTTAATTCACTAAACATCCTATCCTTAGGGATTCATTTACCTCATTCACTTTTCACATGACTCACATAAGGATTTAATGTGTCATAAATATTCACTGAATAAAGATTGCTTTCAAAAAGTCATATACAATCATCATATGTATGAAATATTGGAATTGAGATAAATTAGTATTTCCATGCCATTAATTGAGATATCATGAATCAAGAATAACATTGAATAAATAAATTCTATGATGTCAAGAGAAGCACTTTAAATAGATTTCACAATATCTATTCACAAATTTCCAACTTCCCAATCATCTAAGGTTTCACCCTCTTTACTAAGATATCAAGCAAACACTATTCACATCACACAAAATCCAAGATAGTATATGACATATATGTACTATGCATTTAGATAAACAATCATTCATAATCAATGAGATTCAAATAGACAAATTTATCTATTTAATTATACAACAATTTCAGTGATAGGTGAAAATCCTAAATTTCAATTTACTCTTATAACCTCTGCAAATACTTAGGAAATTCTCATTAAGATGGATTATATCCATTTCTAATATGATTTTATCATCTAAAATTCATCAAAATAGAGGAAGAATCTTTTTCATATCATTTTTCAAAAAACTAGATCAAAAAGACAATTTAGGATTTGTAGTCTCATATTAAGCATTTGAAGATTGTTGATGACTTAACTCATTTTTGTACAATCTACTATTTAAAGGAAGTTCCCACTCACCCTAAGGTGTGAAAACACCTTTAAAACATTGTCCATCTCTAAAAATCTCAAACTCATATCAAAACCCTAGAAAATCATTGGATTCTGCTTCCTTTCAACTCAGAAACCTTAGAAATGGGGGATTATGAAGAAAGAGTGAAAAAAGGAGGTATCTGAAAGAAACTAGTTCTTTTTATGGCCACTCCCAGCTCAAATTAGTTCAAGGAACCCAAGAATTTTTAAATGTGAGAGAAGATCCACCATGAAAGGCTATGCAAAGAACCTAAACTTACTTGATTTCATCATATCTCAGTTAGAGAAACCCTAGATCAGCAATTCGACCACTTTCTCCTCAGAAACCCTAACTCTCCCTCTCTCCCTCTAAGATTTCATTTCTCTGGAATGAATCACGAAATATGAGAGCTCCTTGGGTGTTATATTGCTCATATAGATCAATTGAGGTGCTTGGGTAATTTATACATTGACCCCTCACTATACTTTTTCTTATTTCAGCAGATATTTCTATTATAAAAAAGTTATTGTAATTCATTTATTTCAGAGGTCAAACATCCTCTAAAAATTATGAAATTTAGTATGATCTCTAAATGTACTTTTAGAGCTCCATTATAAATTTCAAATCATTCAGATATACTAATAAATAATTATAAATCAAACACAACACTCTGTCAGCATTTCGGTCGAAGTATAGTTCGATCAAGAACCACATTCAAAGAACATCTAAGTTTTCTGAAATTTTTCTCTAACATTCATGATTGATTTATACATATCATATCCAAAATTCAATTAAAAAACAAAATAAGTAGGAATTGTGAAAAATCATTTACCACACTGCTATCCTGATCAAATTCCATATTCATGTACTATCAAAACCCTAATTTTTTCGATTGGGGTTTACATTTCTCAAACCCTACTTCATCAAACTAAAATCATAATTAGAGTTTCTTATTAGATTTAAAACATCAAAATTGATCTACTATCATGAATCAAGTCAAAATGATGTTCAATCTAATAAAGCATGTGATCATTCAGGTAAACCCTAATTTACCAATTAAGCACAAATGTGGTCATAACAATTCCCACCCCCTTAAAAATTTCATCCCCTAAACATAAAATGCAAACAAAGTATATTCAAATTTTGTGTCACTGTACTCTTGTATTTCATATTAGAATGTTATTTTCAACATTGAGCCATTTGTTTCTCTTCTAATCATAATAGATTTTAAGCAAGCCTTCTCAATGATAACAAAAGAATTTTCTATGCCACAATCAATCATAGGAAAGAGAAAGAGAAACAACTATTTTAAATATTTTCATATTCTTGAGGTGTTACCTCAGCATTGATAGTTTGATCTAGCTATCTCAATTCATATGGCTCAATATGTACTATTGTTTTGTATTACCTCTGAGTCACAAAAGAGAGTTCACCATGTTGTTTTGAATTTTACTATTATGCAACTCAAATAGCAAAGCACTCATGAGTTGAAAGACTAGATTCAACAACAATTGTACAATACTAAGATGGATTACTGGTGTGAAGGACTAAAACTATCATACACCTTTAATTAACATATTTCTTACACATGTACAAATAAAATCATACGTAAAACCAATTTACATCCCTTAATATACCTTCAACAAATTACACTTCTAAAAACAAATTTGCATATTACTGAAAGCCATTGTTTTCTTTTAATTCTATCCTCATTCATTACTACTTACTTCTTGTTACATATCCTTCTCATTTTGATCATATAGAATAAACATCCCTAAAATTGAAACATACAAGGTACGAATAGATTATTCATCATTATTTCTATCATTGCAAGAATTTATTTTTGATTACACTGTTCTCATGTTTTGGTTCTCCTTTTGTTCAAATCACACTTCTTATATTTCAAATCTATTTATTATCCTTTGTTCATACGCATTTCCATATTACTTATCTATCCTTCATATTTTCAACCTTTAAACCCATGAATACTAAAATTGCTATTTTCTTCTCATATTGATGATCTCAAGATTTTATTTTATAGATATGTTCGTGCTCAAGGTCAAATCACTATTGACTTCCCTTGAACTATTACAACCCTAAACTATCTAGGCTTTGATCCCTATAAAAAACATGATGTTATTGTGACATGATTTTACTTCTTCATTTTGATATGCAAACCTTAGCTCTCTTGAGATTTACTAAATTCTTCCTTGTCTTTACCACTTAAATTTTCTTTTCTCATACTTGACATTGATAATAGGTTACCTTCTTTATTTACCTTATTAGGGTTTCATATTCATGTTATGTGTCATTAATACATTCAATAGACATGCTTACCATGGTAGTTATGTATCATTCAGAATTCATTCTCTTACCACTTCATCTCCACATTACTCTCATTAGGTAGGATACAAAAGAGAAGGTGATTCTAAGAGGATACAAAAGAGGAGGTGATTCTAAGTCTGGAATTCCAATCTTCAAGTATTCACTTAACAAAATTCTCATATCCAAGTTTAGTTACTCATCGCCAAGGAGACTAGACTATTTAGCATATTCTCATAGCTTCCAATCTCTCTCTTTTATCGTCTATATTTCTTTCTCATGTTTCATCCTCTTCTTTATTTTCTATCACCGACTGCATGTTTGCTACTCTTCCTCATGTCAATATTTACTTTTACTTATCTCTTATGATCAAGTTTCTCACTCTTGTGTATGATTCCATATCCCATGCCATATATACTTTCTTATCATCCTTTTACTTTTAACTAGTTGAAATTCTAAATCAATATTCTCCCTACTAGTTTCCTCTTATACATAATACATTACATGTCCTTCATTTCAAATCAAACGTCTCATGCATGGGTCAACCATATCTTCCTTTTCAATCAAGCTTTTATGTTCTACATCCAATTTACTTGTACATGAGTTGTTCATTTATTTAGACACACCTTTGTTCTTCTTTTGAGAACTAGTTCCATTTCATCACTAGGAACCTATTGGATATACTTGATGTAAACTAGGTTTCTACTATAAGGGGACTTTGAAACAAGAGATAGTAAGGATGAATACATTAAAATTTACAATAGAAGTACACATTCCATGCTCTCCATTATATCATGTAACCCTCCCTTCTAAATCAAACTCATCATTTCCATCACTTCCTTTTTGTTTCATCTTAATTTCTTATCCTAGTCTTATAATTTACATGTTCATATAGTTCTCTTCACTTTCATTCTTATGAACTTCACTTATTTGTACTTATTGCATACTTAACGATTTTCTCCTATTTTCTCTTTGTTGTAGAGTACATAAATACATTTTACTCAATTACATGATCCATTCATTCTAATTGATTCTTTTTGTCTTGGCTTTCCATGTAGTTTTCTCTTATCTTTCATTGATTTCATATTGGGTAAAGTGCCTCAATTAGCTATATTGGTTCAGTTATGTTTATTCATCCTTTATTCTTCATATTATATGTTACATACTAATGTATGCCTTTATCTATACCCTCTTCGTTCATTCCCAATTTACGGTTTCTTTTCTGAGGCCCCAAAGCTGGATCTCAGATATCAGTTCCAATTGATTCTTGGTTATTCTGATCTTTCCCTTATATTTCAACATCTTAGTGTATGTACATTCTCACTATGATGTGGGCCTAATTTATCTAGAGTCTACTCTTATAATATTATTAATAGGAGTCATCAAATCCCAGTGGAGCATCCTGCTAGCCAGACCAGGCCAAACCTGTTGTCCTGAAGCCAAGAGATACTTAGGATTAGCTAACTCCTATTCATCTCAAACATGTGGAAAGAATATCCACTTAGGGCAAACTCAAATAAACATAACTTTTGGTCTACTTGATACAAAGAATGCAACAATAACTAAATGAATTCCATAGTATACAACAATCTTAAAGGACCACATATATTTCTAAGAATTGAATATTTGAATTCAAATATATAAGAGCATTTCTATTTATCTTCAATCAAATCAGTAATATAAAGAAAGAGTTGTATCACATTCTATCTTTAATCTCTTATTCCTTTACTACTTTCTAGTATTCTAACCCTATTATCTCAAGGGTTTCTCTCTAGTCCATCCTCCCTCTGTATACTTGGATAGGGCATCAGAGAAGAATAGACAGAGTAGCTTGATACTAGTCGACCTAAGTATTCAGATACCGGGCTAGGGTATCTAAATACTCAGACCTCCCAGATCTATAGACACATCACTTCCTAACTGCCACACTTATAACTCTAACTTTCTATCCTAATGGTCCCTGACAACTCAACCTAAGCTCTGATACCAAGTTGTTACACCCACATCCCATTATTACCACTAATAATGACATTATGGCATAAGTTTGAGGGTTATACTTAATACAAAGTTCACTCCCAACTTTTTCTTTGATTTCAAACTCTTTGTATTCTCGCATTCAATCACATAAACAAACTTTACAAGAGAATTAAACTTTGATTACTCTAATATGATCTCAACATTAATGATGCACATCCATACATTCATTCTATTTCTCACACTTACATGTACATACAATATCATAACCAAAAATAAACTCTATTACTAAAGAAATAAAGTTACATAATAGCATTTAAAACTCTCTTTCAACTCTATACAAGGACCTAGAGTGACAGGGACCGAATGAACTTAACTAGTCTCATACTTAACTCATGTGGTAGATCTACTCTTATGCATCGACATCTTCAGTCCAAAAGTTATCCCTAAAAATTGTGAGTAGAGGGGTGAGCCTACTCGCTTAGTGAATGGGTACTTCATCAAAATAGTTTATAGAACTTATATAAATATTGATATATATTTTAGCAACTGATATCAATTATAACAACAGTAAGCTTTGAAAGAGTCTAATCATTCACTAACATAAATATGGTAGGATACTCTCGATATCTACAAGATTGAATCAATATATGAACATGCTTGATTGATCATAAAGAGAACTAACAATTCAGAAACATACAAAGAATAATTGAATAACTGCACACACTTGTTTAGCCTCTCATTCATCTTATTATGCCATGAACCCACATGAGGTCCACCACAACATGTAAAAGAATCATAGCAAGCTACGATCTCCCTATACAAGGCTTAGAAGCATGCCCGAGTTCCTAAGCCTATCTCTTGAGTAAGACCCTATTTGCAGCGGGCCTCATCATACCTGCCTCTCGGTGGCTAATGGGAGCGGTCGGATATATCAGACTCCACCTCTCAATCTGGGTACTCAGGCAGTGAGTCAAATCCCTCAGGCTTATTGTGCATCAGTGGATCTACTGACCATTGATCACTACAACATGTAACACAGGTACCACAGGCATCCCCAATTGGTGTTGGGTACCAAACAACTGTAAGGAGTCTTCCCGACAGGTCAAGACCCCCACACCCTACTGGTGCACTCCAGCTTACCTTGATCTGGACTACCTCCATTCGGGAAACTATTTCCTCCCCACAACACATGCCTCATCCTGTGAGGATTCTACACTATTCAGGGCATCTAAATGTCTAATTCACTCTTTAAATTCACAATTCAATCATTACATCAACATATCTTAGTTTGGCTTTGTAAACCATTCATTTCATAAACCATCTGATAACATTTACCACAACTTAACTATTAAGCATAACCACATCTCATACTGAGAAATATGGATATCACAATACTTGATTTACTAAACACCCTATCCTTAGGGATTCATTTACGTCATTCACTTTTCACATGACTCACATAAGGATTTAGTGTGTCATATATATTCACTGAATAAAGATTGCTTTCAACAAGTCATACACAATCAACATATGTATGAAATCTTGGAATTGAGATAAATTTGGTTTACCATGCCATTCATTGAGATATGATGAATCAAGAATAACATTGAATAAATAAATTCTATGATGTCAAGAGAAGCACTTTAAATAGATTTCACAATATCTATTCGTAAATTTCCAACTTTCCACTCATCTAAGGTTTCACCCTCTTTACTGAGATATCAAGTAAACACTATTCACATCACACAAAATCCAAGATAGTATTTGACATATATGTACTAGGCATTTAGATAAACAATCATTTATAATCAATTATATTTAGATAGGAAAACTTCTCTATTTAATTATACATCAATTTCAGTCATAGCCGAAAACCCTAAATTTCAGTTTACTTTTATAACCTCTGCAAATACTTAGGCAATTACCATTATGATGGATTTTATCCATTTATAATATAATTACATCATGTGAAATTCAACAAAATATAGGAAGAATATATTTCATATCATTTTGCAAAAACTAGATCAAAAAGACAATTTAGGATTTGTAGTCGCATATTAAGCATTTGAAGATTGTTGATGATTTAACTCATTTTTGTGTAATCTATTGTTCAAAGGGGGAACTCATAGGTATGAAAACACCTTTAAAATACAATTCATTTCTAAAAATCTCAAACTCATATCAAAACCCTAGCAAATCATTGGATTCTTCTTCCTTTCAACTCGGAAACCCTAGAAATGGGGGATTATGAAGAAAGAGTGAGAAAAAGGAGATATTTGATATAATTTCAGATCAAATAAGAGGAGGGACAAAATTTTGACATGTGAGATAAGATTCATCATGAAAGGCTATGCAAAGAAGCTAAACTTACTTATTTCATCATATCTCAGATAGAGAAACCCTAGATCAGCAAATCCACCACTTTCTCCCCTCAAACCCTAACTCTCCCTCTCTCTGTAATATTTCATTTCTTTGGAATGAATCACAAAATATGAGAGCTCCTTGGGTGCTTGCTTTCTCATCTAGAGCAATTGAGGTGCTTGGGTAATTTACACATTGACCCCTCTCTATACTTTTACTTATTTCAGCAGATTTTTCTATTATAAAAAAGTTATTGTAATTTGTTTATTTCAGAGGTCAAACATCCTCCAAAAATTATAAACATTTAGTAGGATGTTTAAAATATTATTTTAGATCTCCATTATAAATTTTAGATCATTCAAATATACTAATAAATAATTATAAATCAAACACAACACTACTGAACAACACTCTATTAGCATTTCGATCGAAGTATAGTTTGATCGAGAACCACATTCAAAGAACATCTAAGTTTCCTGAAATTTTTCTCTAACATTCATGATTGAGTTATACATATCATATCCAAAATTCAATTAAAAAAATATAATAAGTATAAATTGTGAAAAATCATTTACCACACTGCTATCCTGATCAAATTCCATATTCATGTACTATCAAAACCCTATTTTTTGCTGATCAAGGTTATATTTCTCAAACCCTACTTCATCAAACTAAAATCATAATTATAGTTTCTTGTTAATTTTGAAACATCAAAATTGAGCTAATATTATAAATCAAGTCTAAATGATGTTAAATCTAATAAAGCATGTAATCATTCAGGTAAACACTAATTTATCAATTAAGTACAAATGCAGTCATAACAATTCTCACCCCCATTAAAAGTTTCTTCCCCGAAACATAAATATGCAAACAAAGTATATTCAAATTTTCTTTTAAACTTCTAAAATCTTATGTGTCACTGTACTCTTGTATTTCATATTAGAATGTTATTTTCAACATTGAGTCATTTGTTTCTCTTCTAATCACAATAGATTTTAAGTAAGCCTTCTCAATGATAACAAAAGAATTCTCTATGCCACAATCAATCATAGGAAAGAAAAAGAGAAACAACCATTTTAAATATTTTCATACTCTTGAGGTGTTACCTCAACATTGATAATCTGATCCAACTATCTCAATACATATGGCTCAATATGTACTATTGTTTTGTATTACCTCAGAGTTACAAAAGAGTGTTCACCATGTTGTTTTAAATTTTACTATTGTGCTTCTCAAATAGCAAAGCACTCATGAGTTGAAATATTAGATTCAACAACAATTGTACAATACTAAGATATATTAATGGTATGAAGTACTAAAACTATCAAAACCTTTAATTAACATATTGCTTGCACATGTACAATTGAAATCATACGTAAAACCAATTTACATCCCTTAATATACCTTCAACAAATTACACTTCTAAAAACAAATTCATGTATTACTGAAAGCCATTGTTTTCTCTTATTTCTCTCTGCATTCATTACTACTTACTTCTCATTACTTATCCTTCTCATTTTGATCATATAGAATAAACATCCCTAAATTGGAAACATACAAGGTAAGAATAGATTATTCATCATTCTTTCTATCACTGCAACAAATTATTTTTGATTGCATTTTCTCATTTTGTAGTTCACCTTTTGTTCAAATCACACTTTTTATATTTCAAATCTATATCTTATCCTTTGTTCACACTCATTTCCATATTGCTTATCTATCCTTCACATTTGCAGCCTTTAAACCCAAGAATACTAAAATTGCAATTTTCTTCTCATATTGATGATCTCAGGATTTTATTTTATAGAAAGGTTCGTGCTCAAGGTCAAATCACTATTGACATCCCTTGAACTATTAAAACCCTAAACTGTCTAGGGTTTGATCCTTATAAAAAAACCATGATGTAATTGTGACGTGATTTTATTCCTTTATTTTAATATGCAAACCTTAGCTCTCTTTTAATTTGGTTTACTAAAGTATTCCTTGTCTTTACCACTTAAATTTTCCTTTCTCATATTTGACATTTATAATAGGTTACCTTATTTGTTTACCTTACTAGGGTTTCATCTTCGTGTTATGTGTTATTAATACATTCAATAGATGTGTTTACCATGGTGGTTATGCATCATTCAGAATTCATTCTCTTACCACTTCATCTCCAAATTACTCTCATTAGGAAGGATATAAAAGAGAAGGTGATTCTAAATCTAGAATTTCAATCTTCAAGTATTCACTTAACAAAATTCTCATATCCAGGTTTAATTACTCATCGCCAAGGAGACTAGACTATTTAGCATAATTTCACATCTTCCAATATCTCTTTTTTATCATCTATATTACTTTCTCATGTTTCAGCCTCTTCTTTATTTTCTATCATCAACTGCATGTTTGCTACTCTTCCCTATGTCAATATTTACTTTTACTTGTCTCTTATGATCTTGTTTCCCACTCGTGTGTATGATTCCATATCCCATTCCATATATACTTTCTTATCATCCTTTTGCTTTTAACTAGTTGAAATTCTAAATCAGTATTCTCCCTACTAGTTTCCTCTAATACATAATACATTACATGTCCTTTATTTCAAATCAAACGTCTTAGTCATGGGTCAAGCATAGCGTCCTTTTCAATCAAGATTTTACCTTTATGAGTTGTTCATATATTTAGCCGCACCTTTATTCTTCTTTTGAGAACTAGTTCCATTTCATCACTAGGAACCTATTGAATACACTTGATGTAAACTAGGTTGCTACTGTAAGGGGACTTTGAATCAAGAGCTAGTAAGGATGAATGCATTAAACTTTACAATATAAGTACACATTCCATGCTCTCCATTATATCATGTAAGCCTCCCTTCTAAATCAAATTCCTCATTTCCATCACTTTCCTTTTTGTTTCATCTTAATTTCTTATCATAGTCTTATAACTTACATGTTCATATAGTTCTCTTCACTTTCATTCTTTTGAACTTCACTTCTATGTACTTATTTCATACTTAACTCTTTTATCCTATTTTCCCTTTGTTGTAGAGTACATAAATACATTTTACTCGATTACAAGATCTGTTCATTCTAATTGATTCTTTCTATCTTGGTTTTCCATGTAGTTTTCTCTTATTTTTCCTTGATTTCATATGGGTAAAGTGCCTCAATTAGTTATATGGTTCAGTTTTGTTTATCCATCCTTTATTTTTCATTTTGTATGTTACATACTAATGTATGTCTTGTATCTATACCCTATTCCTTCATTCCCAATTTAGGGTTTCTTATCTGAGGCCCCACAGTTGGATCTCAGATATCAGTTCCAATTGATTCTTAGCTATTCTAATCTTTCCCTTATATTTCAACATCTTAGTGTATGTACATTCTCACTATGATGTGGGTCTAATTTATCTAGAGTCTACTCTTATTATATTGGTAATAGGAGTCATTAGATCCCAGTAGCGCAACCTGCCAACCGGACCAAGCCGAACCTACAGTCTTGAAGCCAAGAGATACTCAGGATCAACCAACTCCTATTCATCTCAAACATGTGGAAAGAATATCCACTTAGGGCAAACCCATTTAAACATAACTTCTGGTCTACTTGATAGAAAGAATGAAACAATAACTAAATGAATTTCATAGTGTACAACAATCTTAAAGGACCACATATATTTCTAAGAATTGATTATTTGAATTCAAATATATAAGTGCATTTCTATTTATCTTCAATCAAATCAGCAATATAAAGCAAGAGTTGTATCACATTCTATCTGTACTCTCTTATTCCTTTACTACTTTCTAGTCTTCTAACCCTATTATCTCTAGGGTTGCTCTCTAGTCCATCCTCTCTCTGTATACTTGGCCAGGGAATCAGAGAAGTATAGATAGAGTAGCTTGATACTCGTCAACCTAAGTATTCAGATACTGGGTCAGGGTATCTAAATACTCAGACTTCCTAGATCTGTAGACACATCACTTTCTAACTGCCACACTTATAATTCTGATTTTCTATCCTAATGGTCCCTGACAACTCAACCTAAGCTCTGATACCAAGCTGTTACACCCACATCCCATGATTACCATTAATCATGAGATTAGGGCATAAGTTTGAGGTTTATACTTAATACAAAGTTCACTCCCAACTTTTTCTTTTATTTCAAACTCTTTTTTTTCTTGCATTCAATCACATAAACAAACTTTATAAGAGAATTAAACTTTGATTACTCTAATATGATCTCAACATTAACGATACACATACATTCTATTTCTCACACTTCCATGTACATACAACATATAACCAAATATATACTCTATTACTAAAGAAACAAAGTTACACATTAGCATTTAAAACTCTCTTTCAACTTTATACAAGTACCTAGAGTGATAGGGACCAATTAAAATTAACTAATCTCATACTTAACTCCTATGGTAGATCTACTCTGATGCATCGACATCTTCAAGTCACAAGTTATCCGTAAAAATTGTGAGTAGAGTGGTGAGCCTACTCGCTCAGTGAATGAGTACTTCATAGAAATAGTTTAAAGCACTTATATAATTATAGATATATTGTCTAGCAAATGATATCAATTATAATAGCAGTATGCTTTAAAGAGTCTAATCATTCACAAACATAAATATGACAGGATACTCTAGATATGTACAAGAGTGAATCAATATATGAACATGCTCGATTGATCATAAATAGAACTAATAATTCAGAAACATACAAAGAATAATTGAATAATTGTGCATACTTGTTTAACCTCTCACTCATCTTATTATTCCATGAACCCACATGAGGTGTATAACAACATGTGAAAGAATCGTAGCAAGCTATGATCTCACTATATAAAGCTTAAAATCATGCACGGGTTCCAAAGCCTATCTCTCGAGTAAGACCCCATCTGTAGCAGGCCTCAGCACGTCTGTCTCTTGGGGGCTAATGGGAGCGGTTGGATATCTCAGACTCCACCTCTCAACCTGGGTACTCATGCGGTGAGTCAAAGCCCTCAGGCTTATTGTGCATCAGTGGATCTATTGACTGTTAATCACTACAACATGTAACACAGGTACCACCAGAATCCTCAGTTGGTGTTGGGTACCACACAACTGTAAGGAGTCTTCCCTACTGGTCAAGACCCCCACACCCTACTGGTGTGCTCCAGCTTAACTCGATATGGACTACCTCTAGTCGGGAAACTATTTCATCCCCAGAGTGCAGGACTCGTCCTGTGAGGATTCTATAGTGTTTACGGTATCTAAATGTCTAATTCACTATTTAAATTCACAATTCAATCATTACATCAACATATCTTAGTTTAGCTTTATAAACCCTTCATTTCATAAACCATCTGATAAAATTTACCACAACTAAACTATTAAGCATAACCACATCTCATGCTGAGAAACATTGATATCATAATACTTAATTCATTGAACACCCTATCTTTAGGGATTTATTTACCTCATTCACTTTTCACATGACTCGCATAAGGATTTAATGTGTCATAAATATTCACTGAATAAAGATTGCTTTCAACAAGTCATATACAATCAACATATATATGAGACCTTAGAATTAAGCGAAATTAGGGTTTCCATGTCATTCATTGAGATATCATGAATCAATAATAACATTGAACAAATATATTCTATGATGTCAAGAGAATCACTTTAAATAGATTTCACAATATCTATTCGCAAATTTCCAACTTTCCACTCAACTAACGTTTCACCCTCTTTATTGAGATATCAAGCAAAAACTATTCACATCGCACAAATTCCAAGATAGTATCTGACTTATATGTACTATGCATTCAGATAAACAATCTTTCATAATCAATGAGATTCAGATAGACAAATTTCTCTATTTAATTATACAACAATTTCAGTCATAGCCGAAAACCCTAAATTTTAGTTTACTCTTATAACCTCTGTAAATACTTAGGGAATTCTCATTAAGATGGATTTTATCCATTTCTAATATGATTTTATCATCTGAAATTCATCAAAATAGAGAAAGAATCCATTTCATATCATTTTGCAAAAACTAGATCAAAAAGACAATTTAGGATTTGTAGTCGCATATTAAGCATTTGAAGATTGTTGATGATTTAACTCATTTTCATGCAATCTACTATTTAAAGGAAGTTCCCACTCACCCTAAGGTGTGAAAACACCTTTAAAATGCATCCCATCTCTGAAAATCTTGAACTCATATCAAAACCCTAGAAAATCATTGGATTCTTATTCCTTTCAACTCAAAAACCCTAGAAATGGAGGATTATGAAGAAAGAGTGAGAAAAAGGAGATATTTGATATAATTTTGGATCAAATCAGAGGAGGGACAGAATTTTGACATGTGAGAGAAGATTCACCATGAAAGTCTATGAAAAGAAGCTAAACTTACTTTATTTCATCATATCTTGGATAGAGAAACCCTAGATCACCAATTCCACCACTTTCTCCTCTCAAACCCTAACTCTCCCTCTCTCTCTCTCTCTAAGATTTCATTTCTCTAGAATGAATCACGAAATATGAGATCTGCTTGGGTTCTTTCTTGCTCATATTGAGCAATTGAGGTACTTGGGTAATTTACACATTGATCCCTCACTATACTTTTTCTTATTTTAGCAGATTTTTCTGTTATAAAAAAGTTACTATAATTCATTTATTGCAGAGGTCAAACATCCTCCAAAAATTATGAAAATTTAGCATTATGTATGAAAGTGTAATTTTAGAGCTCTAGTATACATTTCAGATAATTCAGAGCTACCAATAAATAACTTCAAATCAAGTACTACATTGTTGAACAACACTCTATCAGCATTTCGGTCGAAGTATAGTTCGACCGAGAACCACATTCAAAGAACATCCAAAATTTTTGATAGTTTTTCCAACATGAATGACTGAGTTATCCATATCATATCCAAAATTCAATGAAAAAAAATGTAGAAAATATGAAAAATCATTTACCACACTGCTATCCTGATCAAATTCCATATTCATGTACTATCAAAACCCTAATTTTTTCCGATTAGGGCTTACATTTCTCAAACCCTACTTCTTCAAACTAAAATCATAATTAGAGTTTCTTGTTAGGTTTGAAACATCACATTGAGATACTATCATGAATCAAATCTAAACAAAGTTCAATCTAATCAGCCCAGGTTGGTGCAACGGTGCTTGCTATGGCGGTAGGGGGCTCCCGAACCCCTCCGCCTCCCCCCAACCTGAGCACCCCTTCCCCAACCTATACCAGCCCCACCACCACCACCGCCCCCAGGCCCTCCACCACCACCAACCCTTCCTCGACCCCGGCCCCCTCCTGTGGCGGCGGACTGGTTCGCCCCGGCCTCCGATGTCACCATTGCGGGAGACTGGGTTAGATCAATCGTCGGACCTCCTCCGACCATCCGTGGAGCCCTTACGTCTAACCCTAAAGTGTCGTTTAGGCGCGAGGGGGATCATCGGACTTGGACGAGGCTGACGGAGCCGATCTTGGACGAGATGGCCGACTACCACAAGTTTTCAGTCATCATCCAGATCCTGGGTAAGAAGTGCCACCCTCTTCAGCTAAGAGGATGGATGATGAGGAACTGGAGACCTAGGGGCGAAATTGAAGTCTTCACGCTGGATGGAGGCCTCTATCTAGTCTGATTCTCCAACGAAGCCGACCGTCGGAAAGCTACGCTCAGAGGACTGTGGTTCTTCGACGATCAGCTGCTACTGGTTCGCAACTGGACCCGTGAAGCAGACACGAGAAGGGCAACCTTTACGACGGCACCGATTTGGGTGTCCCTTCCAGACGTTGGCAGACACTGGATGCCGAGAGCTATCGCAGTCATCGCCCACGCAATAGGGACCCCTAGGGCGTTCGACAGAAAGTCCGACGGCTCTACCATGGGTTGCGCGCGGTTCTGCGTGGACATTTCAGCGGACACCGAACCCCCTCCGGAGGTTATGGTGGAACTCCCAAATGGCGAAGAATGGGAAATCAAAGTTCGCTACGAAGCGCTATCGGATAGGTGCGCTGACTGCAAGGTGTTTGGCCATGAGACAGGCCAATGCCCAGGTGAGAGGCGGAAGAGCTCTGATGCTCCCCCTATCATCCCCGACCCCCCCGCGAGGACGACTGAGAAGAACGGGGAAATCAAAGGCCCCCAGTATGAGAAGCAAGACTATGGAGGTGTCAGGTGCGGCTAACCAGATGAAGGTGAACCCAACTGACGGTGCTACCGCGCCCTTGGCTGAGGGGCGGGTTGCTTCTGGAGACGAGGCTGTACCTGGAGCTGATGTTGTACCTGGAGTGGTTGTGGTGCCTGTGACGGGTGATACACTAGCCGTTGTTGCTCTAACGACCCCTGGAGAAGGCGTGGTGCCTGTTGTTGTGCCTAACAGCGCTTGCGCCGGGGTGAACACAGGACAAACTGCCAATGGAGGCATCCCAGGCAGAGGAGGTGAGGTGGACGGGGCTACTACCAACCCGTTTGCCATCCTTGAAAATGTGGAAGAAGAGGTTGTTGTCACAGGAGGGACAAGAAGCAGGAGCCCCAGAACAACAAGGAATACGAGCAAGAAGAAGCAAGGCAAGAGCGGCCCCGGGGAAGGGAGCTGCTCCAACAGAGGTTAAGATGTCCATGCTCGCATGGAATGTGCGAGGGGCATCGTTAGCCGAGAAGCAACGATGGCTACGAGCAGTGATAGAAGAAGAGAATGTCTCCCTTGTTTTCGTTCTAGAGACGAGAATCAGAAGGGTGGTGAGTGAAAGAGTTGCGACTCTTTTCCCTACAGGTTGGGTTGCAAGATCCAATATAGAATGCAGAGACGGTGCTAGAATCGTTGTCGGATGGAGGCCGGACGTTTGGGACATTGATGTGATCAACATCATGGACCAAGATATCACCGTTAGTTGGTGCAACAGAGGCTGTATGGCCTCCATTGTTACCTCTGCATATGGTGAAAATCTGGAGACAGAGAGAGCCAGGATGTGGAAGATCATTAAAGAAACATCCAAAACCAGGTCCCTTGGCTTGTTTGGGGAGACTTCAACAATGTACGAAGGAACAATGAAAAGCATGGAGGTCTTCCTATCCCTGAGCGAGTTATGGATGCTTTCAACTGTACCATGGACGCAGTAGGTCTGATGGAGCTTAATACAGTGGGTGGGCTCACTTCCTGGTCGAACAAGCAAGGTAGAGGAAGAAGGATATCCATCAAACTAGATAGAGGACTAGTTAACGAAGCTTGGCTTGAAGTGTGGCCTAGAGCGGTGATTAACCACGGCAACGACCCCCTTAGCAATCACAGCTGGATGAAGATGAATCTCACGTGTTCCCCGGACATTGTGAGACTGTTCAGGTTCTGCAATTGGTGGTGTGAGTGGGATGACTTTAAGCAGGTGGCTGAGGAGGCCTGGGGAGAGAATGTTGAAGGAAACCCTCTATACATTGTTGTGAAGAAGCTACAAAATTCCAAAAAGAAGATAAGGAAGTCGGCAAAAGAAGTGGTGAATCTTAAGAACCTTACCATCCTTGCTAAAACTACCTATAAGGCTGCTGCTAGCAAAGCAAGGGAGAATCCAGGAAATGATGAGATGGTTGAAAACTGGCTCAAATCCGAACAAAGACTGAACAAACTTCTGAAATTAGAGGAGGTCTTTATGTGGCAAAGGAGTAGAATGAAATGGCTAAAAGATGGGGACCTGAATACTAAAACTTACCACGCTTTTGTGAGGAAGAAAGAAATGAAATAGACGATACATCAACTTATAGATGAAAACGAACATCTTGCTGATAGCAGAGAGGAGATAGGCCAACAGCTGGAGACCTTCTTCAATAGGCTTTATAACCATCATAAAGACAGGAGCAGACATTATGATGAGAACATCTACCCACCCCCTAGAGTCAACCTGAGTTTGAATGATATGCTCTGCGCTGATGTGGGTGAAGCGGAAGTAAAGAAGGATGTGTTTGACATCAATGCTAGCAAAGCACCGGGACCCGATGGGTTTAATAGTCATTTTTTCCAGTTTATGTGGTACCATATTAAAGAAGACATTATTAAAGCTATGCAATGGCTGATGCAAGGAGGTAACATGGTGAGATCTGCAAACCATACCTTCCTAAAATTAATACCCAAAAAGAAGGATGCTAGAGCTGCTACTGATTATCGACCTATCGCTTACTGCTCTGTGATCTATAAGGTGTGGGCGAAAATTCTATCTAACCGGCTGAAAGACATCCTTCCCAAGATTATCTCTAAGGAACAATGTGCGTTCATTAAAGGTAGGAAAATAGCAGATTGTGCGCTCCTTGCTAAAGAATTCCTTACAGGGTTTAATATCAGAAGAACTAGCGCGAAGGCCTGTATAAAGATTGATTTGACAAAAGCTTGTGATCATGTTAGATGGGATACCTTGTGGGATATCATGCATGCACTTGGTTTCTCTCTGAGATGGATCCATATCATCCAGCAATGCGTCACTACCACTTCTTTCTCTATACTTCTTAATGGTGGACCAATTGGTATGTTTAGAGCCTCAAATGGGCTTCGCCAAGGGGATCCTCTATCCCCTCTCCTCTTCACCCTGGTTATGGAGGGCTTAATAACTATGATCAGAGAAGCTGAAGTAAGAAATCGTATTCAACCTTACAAGATTCAAGGAACAAAGGTGAAGACGCATCTGATTTTTGCTGATGACATCATGGTCTTCTCCAAAGGTCATGCTAACAGACTTTGAGGTTGCAAGGAAGTGTTGGAGGACTTTGGCAGAACCACTGGGCTGTACATGAGTGACATCAAATCACGAGTATACCTTTCTAAATCCTGTGATAACAGAAGAGGCCGTCTCAAATCTGCCGTGGATCTTAACAGAGGTAGCCTTCCCACAAGATATATAGGCACCCCCATTGTGGGGGGCAGGGGCTGCGCCAAGGACTTTCACTCTTGCATGGATAAAGTCAGAACCAAGATAGATGGCTGGTGTGGGATCAAGATGGCCATGGCTGGTAGACTTATGCTTGCAAAGTCAGTCATCTCCAGCATGATCCGTTTCTGGTGCGAGATGAGTAGCCTTCCGAAGTCGACCATTCAAAGGCTCACAAGATAGATCACCAACTTCATATGGGCTGGGAAGACTCACTCAATTAAATGGGATACCATAACAAAACCTCTAAGAAAAGGAGGTCTAAATGTCACCAAGGTCGAAGACCTGACTAGAGCAGGCCATCTACGAAGACTTGACAGATTCCTCACGAGTAAAGATGGGGTGTGGGTAAACTGGCTTAGAAGAAGATACGACAGCTCCCCCAACACGTGCGCCAATGCATCTAGAACCTGGGAGGCTATGAACCACATGTGGAATGAAGTACATCATCTGTATAGTGTGGATGGCTCCAGTTTCTACAAGTTCCATGGGCAACAGAAATCGTGGATCCACACCCCTACAGGCGAAGATGTCCCATGGCATGACATTGTGTGGGGGGAAAAACACATACCCAAATGGAGTATCGCTTGTTACAAGGCTATTCTATGCAAACACCTAACCAAAGATAGGCTCATCCGATGGGGCATTCCGATTAACCCCAGATGTTCCTTTTGTGAGGAGGAAGAGACGCATGAGCACATGTTCTTTGAGTGCTCCAAGACCAAAAGAATGTGGGCTCTTATGTGGTTGAAGAATGGCTAGGGTAACCTAACAGCCCTTAATTTTGCAGAGATGTTAGAACAACTAAAGAACAAATGCACCAACAAAGAGGAGAGAGCTTTTGTGAGTGTATGCCTCTCTAATGTTTATTTTAACATCTGGAAGGAAAGGAACACCCTAAACCATGGAGGGGAGGCTAATACTGATGTTTTTCAACTAGTTACTAGAGATGTTTGTAATGCTATCAAGGCTAAGAAAGGACTTGATAAAGGTCTTACACCTATAGCCAAAAGATACTGGGGCATTTTGTAGAGCCTGTCCCATATACTTTTTGTAATCGGTCTTGTACAGCATAGCTTTGCTATCTTTCTCTTTTGGCAATATATTTACCTATTTCCAAAAAAAAAAGTTCAATCTAATCAAGCATGTAACCATTCAGGTAAACCCTAATTTACTAATTAAGCACAAATGCGGTCATAAAAAATAGATCTTCCTCATGTGACCTAGTCACTCTTAATGGTAGAACAAATGGAGTGTCTTGTGTCATCATCACTCTTATATAATGAATGGTTATTTTAGGGTGCATCAGTGGAATCACATATGGCCATGGTTCCAAAGGGATGGACATTGAGGTTATAATATCTATTTTAGGCAAGTGTGCCTCCCTGTCACTCATAGATAATATTTTCTTCCCAAGGAGAATCCACCAAGCACATGGAGGTTGTTTCTTGTACTCGATCTGGAGGCCAATCAACTTGGATTAATTAACCTTTAGGGAGTTGTAAGCCTTATAGACCTTAGGTAAAATGGTGATATGATGGCTAAATGATTAGTATCTTGATAAATGGATGCTTACATAGTGGTATCTAACATGTAGGTTAGGATAAATTCCATCAATCTCAACAACAACATAGATGGGTAGAGGGTAGAAGTCGAAGCCTATATACACACCTTATATTCTTTTAAGCATTTAATTTATTAAATTTATCTTGTTTGGTATATGGGTAAATCCAAAGTGCTAATCAAATTTGAAATCCTCACTTTCAAGTATTAAGATTCATGGTTTTCCAAAAATTCCTAAATATGCATTTACGAAACAAGAGGGTGATGGATAGGAAGGTATGGATCCTAGTTATGCATGACAACCATGACATTATCTATCACCCATCATTCTTCATATAGTATATAATATCTATAAAAAGATGAGGGTGTCTTCACAATGTACTTATCTTGTTCATATGCATATATCCAGAATCACCCTTTTAGTCTCCATTATTGCTTGATACATACCTTGAGTCAATATTTTATGATACTTATTCTAGTTAAATAATTAAGGTGAATCTATACAAGTTATGTTTATCACTCTCAATAGAGATGTATATGGCATTCTAATTGTGATCAGATTTAAGAGGTTTGCCAAATGTTAAGGTTGTGAACCCTTGTAGTGTCACATTTGGTCACCTAGCATATAAACACTTGATTTCTTTCTATAAAAACACCTATAGAGAAAGGATTAATGGTGTATCATCAAATTTAGGATTTGGTACAGCCACAGGGTGCTCCTCTTCTAGGTGTTGTGAAAAGAAGTTGTTTGGACCAATATGGTTTCCTACACTACGCCTAGCGGGATATTGTCCATGCACAATGGAGAGATAATCATATATTCTAATTGGGGAAAAGGGTGGTCACACTCTTTACATCTCCCTTTCCTAATCTAGTATCTTCTCCTTATCTTCATGTTCTGGATGGTGTACATATATTTTGTTAAGCTTGAGTCACTGACATATTGTAAATATTTTTTTTTTCTCTCTTATTATTGTCTTGATGCTAATCTCTAAAAATCCTAGAAACAAAGATGATGTAATATGATTATGTTCTTGGTCTCCATGATGTTAACCCAATGTACCATAGCCAAGGGCTAAACTGAAACATGTTACTCTTTTGTCCTATACCAAGCACTTGAGATTCATAGATAGATATGCAAACCTTTTGTAAATCAAGATTTAGTTTTATTCTTATAGGGGTTAGTTGGTAACCCTGAGACTTGTATACCATGTTACTTGGATATATACCCTTAATTCTAGATTGAGAGATACAACTCAAACTAATCGGTTAAATAAAATGATTAGGAAAATCTAAGTTATTGTTAGTACTTGCACTCATTTAGAAGTTAATAATTGAACCATATATATATGCTACATATATATAAGGAAAATAATCATCAATTGTGAGATGATGAGAAATTTCAAGTATTTTGGGTATAATATGCATAAACATTTTTATAAGTGATTAGATATTTCTCTTGATTCCTTATTTTTAAAAGTAGATGACATTTATGGTATATATCCCTAGAGCCAAATTATTCTCGCTCAATGGGAATTCAACATTTTGTATGACTAGTTTATATGTTAGATTTCCAACAACACAAATAAAATAACACATCTTATCTAGCATGACATCATAAGTCACATTTGACTTGCCTCATACTTTGGTGGGAATCTATTTTGCATCCTAGTTTGTAATTGTTGTTTAGGAAGTTGGAAGTCTCATTATACTAAAACTAGGCATGTGTGCTAAGATATATTATGGGTTTTTATTATATATATATATATATATATATATATATATATATATAATTTTATTTGTATAGTTTATAAGTAGATTTTATATTGCATATTTTGATGATGGAAATGTTCTAACTTACGTAATATAATGTCATTTTTCTTTGATAGTTCTTGTTACATTCTATGTCATGTACAAATGGAATGCTTCACTATAAGAAAGGTTCTGAGTGAATTTAAATTTGATGATTACCACTTAGTTGCTAGGTTTTAGTAGTTTGCCATAGTTTTGGCAAACTTTGAATGTCGGTTTGCCACCCATATTATGTGTGGTTGTAACCTAGGAATTAGATCCCCAAAGGATGGGTTTAATAGTCCCAAATCCTTATCAAGTATCAAGTTGTATAGTTTCACTATGGGTTGTGATGGAAATGTGGTTTAGGTTACGCTTGTATCGGATAAGCAAACTATGACCACTAGTCTTGTAGACTAGACTCACAAGAACACATCACTCACTAAAACCAAACCATTATGAAAACTAAACATTTGAAGGAAAAAATGATAAAATATATCATATCTCATGTAAACTAGACAAAACAATGTAGTTGACTTATCACTTTTCCATTCTATCATAATATTTCACCTACAAAAAAGTAGAACACCTTGTTACAATAATTTAAATATACTAATATTTGAAATAGATATAACAAGAATACATACTTGACTTTAACCTCATCTATACCAAGGAAAGCTAGAGAACATATAAATTATGATTTATATATTTTTTAGGACATTTTCCTTCAACCCACTTTGTTCACTCTTGACACTGAAGCTAATAACATGAAAAGGGGCTACAAGAGATTCATATAGATCCCTAGTGAATGGAAAATGCTTACCCAAGATAGATATCATGCATTATTAATATATTATAAGAATAACTATAAACCAATGAGGTTCGTTAATTTTTTCTTAACCTAGTATCCAACATCCAAGATTAACTTGTACCATAACATCAAAATTACAAATGCCATAAGTTATCTTACTGACAATTTGTTACATTGATAACGATTTATTATATATGATATACGACATAATTTATTTACCACTCAAGCATACAAATCGAGGTGCCTAAGCTTTTCTCTTGAAGGATTTTCATGTTTAAAAGCAAGAACTTGTTGATTTAGACAATATTTGTTTGTTTAAAAGGATGTGGTTTGCATAAATGTAAGGAACTAATAGTTGAAATCATCAAAAATTAGATTGATTTGTGATCACCTTTAAGTCATATATGGAATTCAAGAAATGTATTTCATGGTTAGGGTATTTTTACCTCATGCTTGATCACGCCAAAACAAGTAAAAATAGATTGAATGCAAGATAACATATTTGTATACAAGTGCATACTATGATCCCTTCATGCACTAGTAGAATCAACCTAATACCCCATTTAACTTTTCTATCACTATGAAAAGAATTTGATTTCATGACATACCTCTCTACTTAATTGAATGACATTCATCAATTAAACTAAGTAGACATTAAAAACTCTCCATACTTCTAATACATCCTATAATCATGCATAAAAGAGTATAAAGCATGTATTAAGGTTGATCGGGTGATTACACATTCTCAAAGAACACACTCACCATGTAGTATGAACTAAATAGAAATTAAATCTGGAACAATATTTGTTCAATCAGTAAAAATGTAGAGGCTACTCCCCTGCATCCAATATGAGTAAAGTACTCTCTCATGGATACATTTTCTAGGAAGAAGCAAAAATAGTACAAAAGTTTGTCAGATCAATTATAGAATTGATCCAAGATACAAAAAAAGAGGGAAAGGAAAGCCTTAGACATTAGTAGGAGACTTGATCCTTCCATGGGAACAACTATAGATCATCCTCACACCTCTTCTTTAATTCTACATGATAAGGGAATTGAGCTACTTTATGAATAGAAACTCACAATCTTTGGTGGAGAAGATTTGCTTATGCTCTCTTTCTATATGCTTGAATGGTGAAGAGGTTTCTCCTTTCTTCTTTGAATGGATTCACTCAAATATGACCTAAAATGTGTAAATATCCTCCCTCAAACATCTCACATACTCTTTTTATATGTAGGGAAATAATCATGTCATGAAATTGTTTAGCCAAGACATTGCATGTTTGAACTTAGGTACATAGTGTTCTCTATGTTGAGACTCTATTGATGTTGAGTGGAACTAGGAAGTTACATGTTGTGTAGCTATATCACATGGTGTTTGGTCCATTTTCTCAAGTGGGAAACAAACTTTGAATACATTGTGTAGCCAGATCATACAATTTGTGGTTCTCTACTTAGTATCAGTTACACACTATGTCATCTAACCTTCATACCATGTGCTTTGTTTTTTAAGCATGATCTTCCCTAAGAGTCATGAAAATGAACCATGCCTTATAATGAATCTAATATTGTAACTTCACAAGTGGTAAATATAGTATTTTAGGTGTACCTACAATCCAAACAATGAAACCAAACTAACTAGCTAAAAATATAACTATGTAGTAATATATCATGGTGAATTTACATGATGAACACAAAAAAATTTGCAAACAAATATGACATAGAAATCTCTTAGCATATCCCCTAAGATTGCACCATTGATTGTCTAGAAGCAGTCAACACACACACAAATACACAAGCAACTATATATATATATATATATATATATATATATATATATATATATATATATATATCCATAGTTGATGGAAGTTGGGTAGGCACTGTGCTTTGCAAACCAATGTTGATGGTGGGTGATATTGGCTTATGAAGACCTGGTGATGGTGGTGGAATTTCTACATATAAGCTGAAAGTGTTGGGATGATTGGAGAACCAATTGGAGCTGTGAAACAAGAATAAGAAATGTTGGTATTTTTTTGAAAGAGTTAGGTTCATGAATCTCCATTAGGTAATATATCTGAAAATCTCATTTGCACTAGGAATTCAAAAGGAAGTAACATAGAAGATAGGGAGGAAAAGAAGAGAGATGGAAGAAGGTCCAAAGAAACTATGTATTGTGAGACTCCTACTAGAGGTAGGAGAAGATCCATCACTCTTTGGATAAAATATGTTAGCAAGGAAACACATTATAGCCATCAAAATAATTGTTGCATGGTGCAAAATACTTTAAAGATTGTTTGATAGTGGGACTATATGAAATCACAAATTGAGTGTGAAATAAACATAGGAAATTAGGATGAATTGATCATACTAACAACTTATTTGAAGCCAGTTGTCTAATTAAGATGATACTAGTGTACTAACTAATTACAAAATGTAGATTAAAATTTTCAAATAATATTTGCCTTCCACTACTAATTGATATGAGTTATACTTCAATCATGATTTATTCAATTATCTTACTATCATATATACATATGATATATATCACTATTAATTATTAACATTTAGTAATTAGAGTCATATCATCATATTATTATTACCATCAAGGATATATTATTATTTTTCACTAAATATGGATGTACTTCTTAATTACCCATTGAGTTTATTAAATCATTATTCACGTACATAATACATTAATTATAACCCATATGACCAAAACGTCCAATTATTATTCCTTATAATATATTAATCAAAATATAGTTCACTAGAATTATTTAGAAAATTTAGTCATGTCCACTTACTCATCACACATAGAAGTCATTGTTCGCACTTTACTAAACAAATGTGACATGTACTACAAGTTTATGAGCTCACTTGCATACTAAGTCATATTTAGGTTATTTGGTGCACTTTAAGTGTAAAGGTATTAATGTGATCAAAACACTTAATGTCACTAATGTATCATAAATGGTACCAATAATGTACATGTTAGGGGTTTTTCAACTGCAACTACATCAACATAAGTTCTATTTGTCTTTTACGCATCATCAAGATGTATAAATTCTAGGGCTATGTTCCACAAATACTATATATTACCTCATTAGCATTTATTGACTCATATCATGGTTAGGGTCATATGTATCTGGAATTAGAGTTTAAATTGAGTTACATATGTTATGTGTAATATTATTTCATTAAGGTAGAGGGATACTAGACCATATAAATAGTCATGTCTGGCCATTTCTATGCTACAAGAATAGTAACATCAGATCCATGGGATTAGGGTTTTTAGAGTCAGGATGGTAGGTTTTGGTCTGTCAATATACTCCACCAAATTAAGAGAATTTCATACTCAAAATCTCTCTCCATAAATTACCATGCAATATTATACAATCCTTAAAGTGTTTTAACCTTATAAGTCGTCTACCAACAATAAGGATCAAGTTTCCTAAACTTCTTCTTTAACCATCACTTCACACAAGAACTTAGTGCTTTATGTTCTAATCGGATCATTGTAGTTGTTCTGCTTCATATGTTTTGTGAAACTAACTTCATATTTCATGCGATGGGGACTTGGTTCGTGAAATCATTGATACTATCTAGAAATATTTTGTACATCTTGTAATAAAATGTAAATTAAATTTGACAATAGAATATTTCATAACAAAAAATAGTAATGGATCCAAAATCATAGCGTGAATGAAGGCTCCATGCCACACATGTATTTCACAAGGGGTATCAACAACAACAAAAAAGGGAAATATATGTACATGCAAGTCAACTAAAAGGGTAAATGCTACCTTAATGATCTCCTTCATAGACTTATTGGCCATCCAAATCATAAGCACATCTTTCCTACCTCACAAAATGTCTTCCTTAATTATTATTGCCACCATTGCTCAATCAAAGTGCTTGATGTTGTTCTGGGTGAGATGGTGCATGCCCACCTCAATGTTGAGGACATTTGGTTAGATATGTCATTGATCCCCACAATGGTGACATATGAATTGGAAGTCTTGTAATGGATAAGTTGGATTTCCTATAGGAAGGTTATAATGACCCCCTCCTTCGGTTATCCCCATTAAGTGAACTAGAGAGGGAAGGAACATTATCCAATATTTCCAACATCCAAAATGTAATAAACAACTTATATCAATCAATAATTTTAAAAAGTTATTGACAAGAATAGTGAAGATAAGATCTCCTATAAGGATTTACATAAATTTCATAATGAAGAAATTGCTATTTTTGGAAATAAACTATCTGATTCTATAAGTATCATCTGATATATGCTTTGTGGATTATTACTCTTGTATCCCATTATTCTAAATCAGATAAGTAGCTAACTTAACATGTTGACAAACAAAATTTGGGTCAAAAATTATGCATGTAATATTAACACATATAGCACTAAAAATTTCAATATTTGCAAGTAATGAACTTTTTTTCAGTTAATATATCCAATCCATGATTATTCTATATCATTGGGTGATAATTTTTAGTTTGTCCACAAACTTTATGTAGTTTGTTCCAGTAATGGATTCCATGGTGATGGTTCCAATAATGGACTCCATGGTGATGGTTCCAAAAATGAACTCTTATCACTTATCATATTGGTTTTTAGTCACTCTCTAAATGAGAATCTCTTAGATTTTGGAAGTGATAATCTCCCAAAATCACCCTAATGTGATTCACTATTGGATTCAAATATATTTTAGACTTTGTAAGTGATACTCAAAGATCTTAAGAAATTGTTGGAATAGAAACAATAAAGGAAATTTCCAATAAGAATAAATTTGAGTGAACTCTAGGAATATTTAGAAATAAAGCAAAGTTAAGGGAGGTTACTTTTGAATAATTCACCTACCTTATTTAGAGGTGATATGATGTCCAATAAAATCAACTAATATATCCAACACGATTTAGTATGAAAGTCAATATTCAATACTAAGGTGTTAAAACTTCTCTAAAGTCCCTAGATAGGATTTTTAGGGTAAACAATGATCTTAGGTTTTTAAGTTAATTTTTTTATGGTTTGGACAAAAAATAATAATTTTCCTTCATGTAACCCTAATCATCATGTATAATGCTAAATTCTTGATTTGTCTTATTCTACTAATTTGTTTCTTACTTACATTAGAACAAAACAGATTATCATCCAGGATATCATTATTTGTCTACATGATGACTCCTATTTGGACTTTTCTTCGATTACCATATTAGATCCAATGTTAATGGACATATTAGTCACAATAAGTTAGCTGGATT
This sequence comes from Alisma plantago-aquatica, assembly GCA_963693085.1. Taxonomy (NCBI): domain Eukaryota; kingdom Viridiplantae; phylum Streptophyta; class Magnoliopsida; order Alismatales; family Alismataceae; genus Alisma; species Alisma plantago-aquatica. The sequence goes on along the minus strand of OY856414.1, from coordinate 421,678,996 downwards.
GGGGTTTAGTAAAAATGACATAATAGGTAATTAAATTATATTTTGTTATATCACAAGAAAAAGTAATCAAATTTGAATTAGGATTTCAAAGGATGATACAAGATATTGTAGTTATTGATATCATCACATCTAGATTCAAATAGTAATAATCATCAAGGTTAGATCATTAATCAAACATTAATAATCAAAATATGGATATTAGAGAAAGCCAGGGAACTAGGATTTTAGAAAGTCTTTGTAAATATTTGTATTGTGTTCTCATGTTTTTCAGATCAATTTAGAAGATTTACAACTAATAATATGAGCTAGGAATCATTATCTATTATTTATCAAAGTTCAAGTTACTTTCTTAATATTTTGTGTGAGGACAAATTTATATTTCTAGGAAAAAGTGGGATTGTTGATCTTTAACTAGTCGCTTATCAACTAGGATATGATAATATAATCTCCATCTTCCACACACTTGACTTTAAGACACATTCATGTAGTGGGATGTCAGATTAGTTATACATGGTTGACCAAGATGAATTGATCAATTGAGATTAGTCATTGCACTAACTGCAAGGGAGAGATGACAACATATGGTTGATGCATGTTTATCATTGAATATGGGTCATCAGTTGACCCTTGGGAGATACAACAATAAATGGCCATTTCCTCTACTCCTTTCAAAAGTGAGGTGTGCAACAGGCTCCGTGACAGAGCTCCTCACTGGATCCAAGGGAAACAAACAAAGAGGAGGAGATGAGTCTCTGAAACTTGTTGTTTGTTATTAGGGGAAAACTACAATGGGAAAGGTGAGGTTAATATAGAAAGGGTGGATAGTTTTCTAGGGTTTTTGAAGCTAATATTTTTTCTTTAGACAATGTAAAATGGTTTTTCATGTACCCACCATGGTGACACCCAAATAGGGGTCAAAGGAATGATCTCAATCTCTCAATATTACAGGGAGAGATTTTGCATATTTCCATCAACAAGAGAGGGAGAGAGAGATCTAAAGAGGGGGTTTGGCTTGGCTCTTTCCTTTCCCAACTGCGAGGTGGGAGACAATCAAGGGATCATTGATCCCAGATATGACAGCTAGAGAGACGTGTGACACATCAAACAGACTTTGTCTGTCTCCCCTATAGTTATGTATCATTTAATTCTGAATTATTTGATTATATTCCAAAAATATGGTTTCATGTAAATGAAGTTGTAATCTCCAAAAAATCTAGGCCACTAGAAAAGTTTGATTGACTTGAAAATTTGTGGTTTTCTTTATTTCTTCTTCTTGATACACAAACAAGGGGTAATATTATTAGGAAACTCTATGCATGTAACATGCTTCTCAGTTTATACTTAAATCAATCAACAAATGGTATAATTAGACTTCAAGTCAACTTAAAAATATTCAAAATTCACATGTGACTTTATGAGTCAATAACTAGATCACATAATTTATTTTGAAATAATCTTAAAGGATCACTTGATTCACAGATGGTTTTTAACCATTGCATTTCAGGTTGTTGTATTATTACCATTAAGGTCTAAAAGAAAATATGCAACAAACTCTATTTCTTTGATTATATTTTGTAATATTTTTTAATACAACCTATACAAAAATGGAGATTACAAGTCCTCACATTCTTTCCCTTGTATGAATTTTTTCCACAAAATTTAGCATACCAATAAAAATCTTGGTGTGACCTTTTCCCAAGATAACTTTTAGCTCCCACGTGGCTTCATCTTCCTGATGGTACTTCCCCTAATCCTTAACCATTTCTATTTATGTATTGGAGTTCCTTCACCTTTGAATCAAAGATCCTTATGGGTTCCTCTAGGTATGTCAAGCTAACTTGGAGCATCTAAAGTTTTGATATTTAATACATGAGAAGGATCCTTCACGTGTTTCTTTAAGTTGGACACATGAAACTCCTTATGCATCGGGGTATATTGGGGTTGATTGGAAGGATGGACAATAGTCTTATCATCATGTTCCAATATTTTAAATGGAACATCAAGCATGGGGTTAATATTACAATGATTCATGGTAATGTCATGGATGGGTCAAATTTTTAAGATTGTATGATCTCCTATGGATAAGGTAAATTCCATGTATTATGTACCAACATTGGATGTTGACAATTTTGGTTCCTCAAAATACAAAATAAATCAATCTGAGGTGGATGGAAATCATTAGCATCACAAGTACTAAGTCTTATATGATTTCAACCATGTCATAATCCCTGAGCTATGATTAAGACAAACTATCAAGTGGTCATACTATGTATCCAACATGATAGCTCAAGAGAGGTTTTTGACATAAGTCTTTCTTCATACTAAGGGGAGTGAATTTTTTTAAGGACTCCAAAATTTCTATTACTCAACCTTCCTCATAAAAGAAATTACATTAGGAGCTTATGGAGGATGAGATCTGTTGGATCCAATAACTCTAGGTGAAGTATATTCATATCACTTTGTGTGACTTCCTTCCTCTAGTGATATGAGATTTCTCATTGTAGATTTCTTTATACATGATTTGAAGCAATGTATTAACTAGGAGGTGGTTTTAGTGACAGTGTGTCATTCATCCTTCCCAAGATCTTGGGATTAATCATATCCATTTATGAAGGTCATAATTAAACTATATTAATATGTTAAGCCTTCCTCAAGAGCTCCTACTGTCATGAGGAACTTACACCTTCAAAAGGCATCACTTCTCATATAAAACGGTAGACTAGGTTTGAACTGTATATACAAACTGGAGGAAGGATTTTGTCAACTCCATGTGTTTTCTTTTATGAGGTTCGTGAGTTCTTAGTCTTTGAATCCTCCTTCTTTAGGTTATAACTATAGATAACTATATATGTCCCATACCTAGATCTCCTTAGTTATAGGGGGTATAATCTTTAGGCAGATCCTCACACTACATTACATATCTCATTCATATCCTATACATGCATACATGTCAAAGTGCACATATGTCAGAATACAGAAGCTAAATTACCATTGAGGCTATTTCCTCAAGATGATGATCACTCATGGTTCTTGTCTATATTATTTTACTTAGCCTACAAGGGGTTTTATATTCACTATTAGGATAGCAACCCACCTTGGAGAGGTTTTATTTAATCTATAATCAACATTTATTAAAGTGATCATATATACATAAACTAAGGCTTGGAACCAAAACTACTTTCATTCTTATTTATTACTTTATTTTTATCACATGATAACATTTTTAGTTAAGTCTTTCTTAAACCCAAAAATTATTCAAACCATATTCTTGAGACGCTGGGGTAATACATGTACACCTCTTGATCATATTGTTAATCCAAGCTAAAGATATTTATCATATGCAACCTTTATGTTTATTAAAGTTGGTTTCCCCATCTCCTACACCTACACTAAGATGAAATAAACATTTGGATGTAGTCTTAATACAAAGTTCACCTTAATCCACCTGTATCGTTGGTGAATCCATAAGTCATCTTAAAACTTATGAATTTTGGTCAAGTCATGCTGAATTGAATGATTCATCATCAGCAACATTTTTAAGCTCTAAATAATTCTTCAATACCATTAACTCAATAGGGAAAGTTATTTTCTCAGAGACCTTCAGTTTGTGTACAACCTCCCTTAATGTCCACTATTTTTTGTATTGTAGAAATTGTTATTACATAAGTTTTTCTATTTCTTATATACATTTCTTTTATATTAGTGACCATTAGTCATTCACTTAGGTCTCTAGGGATACAAGTACCTATGGACTGATATTTCCTATCCCCTCAACCTCCATGTAATTATCAAGTGATATTAATCTAACCCATAGGGCCCCTTGTACCACCATATATTCCCTACTTGACCATAGGGTTGTCTTAGGGATCTAACTACAGAGGATTTATCTAAGCATTACATTAATTTGTATATATCATTATTTACATTTCATGTTGAGATTGCAAGGCCCCTAACCTTGTCTTATTCATAAACATATGTATGTATTAATTGGGTAATTAGTTTCATTTTGTATTATGATTATATACTTGTTGAAAAAACTATGTTTAAAATTTTGGCCAATTATGACTTCATTTGCTCAAGCTAGGCAATTTTATGTACTTTATGGACTTATGTGCAATTTACCCAACTATTGGAAGTCTAATTGAAATTTAACATATGCATGTTTGTTACATGGTGTTTTTAAAAATGTTATATATTTTTTTATTTGGATTCTTTTAGACGTTATTGCATGGGGTACGATTTTTAGCAAATATTAAAATAGTTGGTAGTAATGTCTTATATTTTGTTCAATTGATGGCTTACAAACTTTTTAACCGATAAAAAAGTATCATTTCATCCAATGTCATATTTACTTAACAATTGAGGACCTAAATCCACAAAGTAGCATCTTCATAGGAGTACAATTGAGGAGAGTTGATCATCTATGGATCGCCGACGAGCGGTTATTTTATTAATGAGTCATGTGTGCTCTTTCCTTGGCAATCGATGAGTGTGACTGTTCATGTACCAGTGGGTTTTTCTCCTGGACTCTAATGGCTTCTCCCTTGAAAATTTTTGTAGGTAGACCAATGAGATTTTGAGTCTGACAAAGTATTCAGTAGGTCAATGATACTTCTACATTTTTTGACCGATGGCCAGCCACTTCATCATTGTAATGATGAATGGCCTAAAGACATTGGTCTGGAGGAGATAGTGCAAAGTGGTGATAGATGGACTTTCTGAAAGGCATATTGATGCTTGAGCAGTTTTGAATCATCAGATTGATGAAAAACATGTGGTTGATGAGAGTTATGTGCAATTTTACCCAATGAAAAATCTAAACATGCTTGATTGATAAGACTTCTAGATGTATAGCCCAATGGGTTTTTGTCCCCTTTGACTAACAAAAAACACATATTTAGACCATTTTTTCGACCACCCTACCTATAATACCCATATACCTTCACTTCTAACAATCTTTAGCTAGCTCCTCCTCTACATTTGGGAGCCAGCAAGGATCTTTCGAAGGTCGACGAACCTAATGGTTTGTCGATGCATGTCTTGGATCAAGCATCCATAAGATAGGTCTAAGTCTCCAAATCATGTTTCTTGCAACCTAAACATAATATTTTTTCCTAGTCAACTATTTTCTTGATGGTTCTTCCTCCTTTTGTACCTTGGTTGAAGTCTATGGTGATACAAGTTGGAAACTTGTACATATGACTATGGAACCATCTTTTCTTCCCTCTTTGCTCTTGGTACACTCTGATCTTGGAAAGTAGGAGTTTTCAAAGAGATTTTGAAGGAAAAATCTTAGATCTTGATGGGTTTTTTCCATGGTTATTGGAATAGACTTCGTTTTCTTCACCCAAAGATGAGTGATACAACAATGGTGCATTTCGTGCTTATTTATGACATACATGATGTAAATCTTGTTCTAGCAATCTGTAACATACTAAAAGATGATCTTTTATGCACTATTTTGCATAAGTAAGGTGATAATACAAATTTGTAAGCTTTCCCTTAGACTCTTGGTACATTTCCTATTGTAAAGTGGACATTTCTTTGAACATGCAAAGTCTATAATTGGTAATACATGTGGAAAAGCACTTTAAAATGCCATTTTTATGGTGTTTCGGTACCCAATGAAAGGATATCTGACCCATACGTTAATCTTTTTTGTATAATGGTTGTCTTGCACAATTTATGAGGTTTGAAATTTCTACTTATCTGCTAAAGAGACTATTGGATGAAGTTGTATTAATGAAGCTTGCTCATCCATGTTAGGTTTAAGAAGATATTTGCCTAATTTGTGAAAATAGAATAACTTTCACATATATTGGACCTTTAGTCTGGAATTTTGGATACTACCTTATGTTTTCTTGAAAAATTCTCCAGTTTTTTTATGCTAATGTCATCCTTACAAGGAGTTATTACTATTTTGGTTTAAAAGACAAAATTGGGCTTTTATATGCCATAGTTTGAAGTATAGCCCTCTATATGGATGAGGATAGTTAATTATACTATATTTGAGTAAGATAGAACTATTTCATAAATTTATATCTTCGAAGTTGCAATCCATAATTTGTTTTACAAGAATCTTTTAAGAGCTTGTATATAAGTCGATTGATGCATTCGAAATGTACTTAATTGGCTTAATTAATCAAGTGTAAATTTTATCATGTATTACCCTGTGACCATAAAACTATCTTAGTTTCAAGATTTATTGGGTAATGAAATGAGAAATCTAAAAGGAGATTAGAGTTTTATACTGTTGAGTATATGTTAGTAGAATGGGTATAAAACTGACATCCTAATTCCAAGGTTTTAGATAGTGGTTGAGGTTGTGTCTAAGATTAAATGTGATAGAGAGTTGTTGCAGTCATAACTCATATTCGAGGGTTTGTACCCTAGTTTTGGTGTCTCAATATATGTACTCAGGAGGTACCAGGTTTAATCTTTGGTAGTTTTAGTTGTTGTACCACTATAGTTTGTCACTCCTACTGACTAAGGAAAGAGATATTTAAAATTTTGCTCATCATGGATATTATATGTTTCTGATTTTGACCTCATAGTAGTCATCTAGTTGTTTGAGTGGTACACCTCAAGCTACATGTGACTTAACAAAATATGCAATCTAGTCATTTAGCATTTCTGTTAGGATTAACTGGTGAGATAGGTTGGATGATGATCATTGCTTTTCTCCTCTTTATAGAATCCATTTTGATTCATATGTCTTCATGTGTAGTTATATGTATCTATAACTTCAGCTATTCTTGGCCAATATATATGCACTGCTCATTTCTCTCATCTAGTATAATATCTTCTTAATTCATTTTATTTCATAACATGCTTGTAAGCAATAAATATTATTAGAGGTAGTATCATATCGTTGAGACTTGGGGTATTACCTTGTGGGTTTCCACACCTTTTTAGATGATCAACAACGTGGGAAGATACATGGAGGTGAGGAGGTTCAATTTGGAGACTAGTGAAGTTTAGAGGTTTGTGTGGGTTCTATAGAGTCCTAGAGTCATATATGTACTCTGAGATCCAGGTAGGAGTTTTTGTATATCATGTATATTGTCTCAAGTTTTTTATTATAGGTAATGAACAACGTAAATATTGTAAGAATTTAGAAAACACCTTTTGTATGCAGGTTGTGGCTGAGTCAACTAAAGTCATGTAAAGATAGATGATATGAATATGTGTGAGGTTGGAACTTCTTGTAAATGATTCTTTGAATATTTGGAATATTTATTTTGTTAGTACTATACCTTTTTTGTAATAAAATTAGTTAGTGTTTGATCGACATTTGGTTTTGAATAATCTTGTTTATTGTGATGTGTTGTCATAGAGATAAAGATCTCTTGCATTGTTAGGATACCACATCTCATTGATTTATTCCAGACAAGGTTGGCATTCAGCTTACATGTAGTGTGAAATAACTTCTTTCAATCTATAAATTTTGTATAACTCATTTAATCCAATAAAAACTCACATGCATAAGCTGAACTAACTTGTTCAAAAGAGAAAATCCCCCCTTTTATTATGCATGTCTTGATTAGGTAGTTGTAAGAACTTACATGCCCGCATATAATATACTAGAAGACATAACAAGTCTCCTACTTTAGTTTTATGTCCTTCTAGGATAGATTTATCTCATAAATTAAAACCAAAATATAGGTGGTTGGACTCATTTTTAGATGAGGGTGTTCTCTTATTTATGATTAGGAGGTGAGGCTCTATAGCCACATCTCTATCCCCATGGTATTTATACTATTCTTCCTCCACAAGGTATTTTCCTTTACTTGGAATGACCATACCATGTATGAACAAAACTACTTGGAAGAGAGTCTGGGTCTTTTATATTTCTTTATTTGACTATTACTTTCTTCTATTTTTGTATTAACATAACCACTATGTGTACCTTATGTAGTTTCATAATTTCTTGTACTTTATGTAACAGCATGACTTCATGTACATTACATAATTTGTGCATGAAAACACATTGATAGATAAAATTGGTGACTAAGACAAGTTATCTTGCATATTCATGTTTTCCTAATACCAATGAATTGGTGTGATCCATTTATACACAAGCATCACCATCCACTATCATGGTTCATCTATCCTTATTGGATATGAACAAACTATTCTTAGATTTCACTATTGGTCCTACCAGGTCCTTCCCTAGCTTGACCCTCATTCAATTTTATGTAACCATTACCGAGGTGTATCCTACCTCCTCCAGTATCACAAGGTTGTTCCATATATTTCTATATATACATCGTACGAGGTAGTACTACATGTTGTTGGAAGAAGTAATTCTAATTTAGGGTAGATAGTTTCTCCTTAGGGTTCTCTTAGGGAAGTTGTCATGATATACCCTCCTTTTAAAGTAGAAGCATGCTAAATTGTTAAATAAACCACGTTTTAGTGAGTTGGAATCCACAATGTCATAACTTTGGTATTCTCTATTATTTGTTATGTTCTTACTTTCCTTAATAGGGTTTTCTTAACTTAGTTTTATCATGAGAATAGTTGAATTGCTTTATTGAGACATCAAAACACACTATTTATCCCACCCAATTTTGCCTTTGTAAGGTGTATTCCTACTACAGTGCTAAGGAGTCTCAACCCCATCATGATTGAGGTGGTGAAGAAAGAGGTAGTCAAACTTATGTCGACATGTATAATTTATGCTATTTTTTATTCTAATTGGGTAAGTCCTATGGAAGTGGTTCCAAAGAAAGGGAGGATAATTGTCACCACAAATTTGGCTAGTGAACTTATTTCTACTAAAATTGAAACTGAGTAGAGAGTTTGTATTGACTATCGTTGTTTAACACGGCTATGCTCAAGGAGCGTTTCCCACTTCCTTTCATGGATCAGATTCTTGAGCGGCTTGCCAGACACTCCCATTTTTGTTTTCTGGATGGGTATTTTGGGTACAATCAGATCTCTATGGAGCCACAGGACCAGGAGAAATCTACTTTTACTTGTACATATGGCACATTTTCTTACCATCATATGCCTTTTGGTTTATGTAATGATCCAATGACTTTCCATAGATGTATGCTAGACATTTTTTCTAATATGATAGAGTGATGTCTCGAGGTTTTTATGGATGATTTTTTAGTGTATGGAGAGTCTTTTGAAGACTGCCTTGACAATCTTGACAAGATTTTATAACAATGTGAAGACACTCACTTAGTGTTGAATTGGGAAAAGGGTGACATGATGGTTAGTGAGGGGATAGTCTTGGGACACAAGGTGTCGAACAAGGGAATGGAGGTTGACCCTATCAAAATAGAAGTGATCTCCAAGATACCTCCACCATCCAAGGTGAAGGGAGTTAGGAGTTTCCTAGGACATGTTGGATTTTATCACCACTTTATAAAGAATTTCTCAAAAATTGCAAAACTGCTTTCTGAATTGTTAGAAAAAGATGATGAATTTAATTTCAACAAGTGGTGTTTGAAGGCATTTGAGGTGTTGAAGGAGAAATTGGTCTCTGCACCTGTTGTTCAAGCTCAAGATTAAAGCCAAGATTTTGAACTATTCTGTGACACATCATATTAAGCAATAGGGGTTGTTTTAGGAAAACGCTGAGACAAGAACCTTGTTGTCATTTATTAATATAAGACCCTAAATGATGCCCAGTTAAATTATACAACCATTAAAAAAGAATTATTGGTGGTATTTTTGCTTTTGAAAAAATCACCAGTATTTGATAGGGGCGAGGATCATTGTGTGGACTGATCATGTAGCAATTAAATATTTGTTGTAGAAGAAGGAAGCCAGACCTAGACTGATTAGGTGGATTTTTCCACTGCATGAGTTTGAGATTGAAATCAAGGATAAGGTTGGCATGGAGAATGTAGTGGCAAATCATTTTTATAGGCTTGAAAGAGTGGATGAAAAGGATATAGACATACCAATAGGGGAGGAATTTCTAGATGAGCATCTCTTTGCCATGAAAAGAAAAGATTTGTGGTTTGCAAACATTATGAACTACTTAGCATATGGCGAGCTACCAGAAGACTAGGTATAGTAGGAGAAAAAGAATTTATTCCATTCTATAAGGTTCTATGTTTGGGATGATCCCATCTTTCTCGAGCAGTAAAGAGACGGTATTTTAAGGAAGTGTGTACTCGATTGCGAATTTGAGTGTATATTAGCACACTATCATTCCTTACCTACTGGGGGTCACCATGCTAGTTCTAGGATAGTGTCCAAAGTGTTAGAGTGTGGATTTTATTGGCCAAATCTCTTCAAGGATTCATATAATTATTTGCTTCATTGTGATGCATGTCAGCATGCAAGGAATATCTCAAAGAGATGTGAAATGCCTTTAAAAAAATTTTAGGAGATTGAAGTTTTTAATTTATGGGGAATAGATTTCATGGGCCCTTTTTGTCATCCAAATCAAGTTTATATATACTAATTGTCATTGATAATGTATCTAAGTGGGTGGAAGCAATTCCAACCCGTACCAATGATGCCCAAGTCGTATGCAGGTTTGTGAAAGACCATCTGTTTAGTAGGTTTGGGTGCCAAGATTGATAATAATTGAAGGCGGATCTCACTTCACCAATAGGAAGTTTGGTTCATTGTTAAGAAAATATGGAGGAGACATAGGGTGTGTACTCCTTATCACTCATAGACCCAGGGACAAGTTGTGGTGTCTAATAGTGAGATAAAGAAAATCTTAGAGAAGACAGTCTCAACCAATAAGACAAATTGGAGCATGCAACTAAATGATGCTCTTTGGGCATATAGGACAACCTATAAAACACCTATAGGAACCACTCCTTTTAGGTTGGTTCATGGGAGAGCTTGTCACTTACCCATAGAGTTAGAGCATAAAGCCAAATGGGCCCTGAGGAAATTGGATTACAATTTGGATGATGTAGGGAAAAAGAAAATGTTAGAATTGCATGAATTAGTTGAGCTTAGGCTGGTTGCCTATGAAATCTCTAGGATCTACAAAGAGAGAACAAATAAGATCCATGATTTCCACATTTCGCACAGAGTCTTCACTCCAGGACAAAAGGTGCTTTTGTTCAACTCTAGGTTGAAATTACACCCTAAAAAATTGAGGTCCAGATGGAGTGGTCCTTTTCTAGTAGTTAAGGATTTACCCCGTAGGGCAGTGGAGATAATCAATGGGGCTAAGCCATTCCTTGTCAATGGTCAGCGGCTTAAGCATTACTTTAGGGGAGATGTGGTCTGGGAAGGAGAATTGAATCTCACCGAGCTTCACTGATTTCTTGATTTGATTGTCGAGCCTATGACGTATAATAAGGGCACTTTTTGGGAGGAAACCCAACCATCTTTGTTTGTTTTAGGATTTTTATTCTTTGCATTTGTGTTCTTCACATTCTAAGTTTTCATTTTATTAGTTTCAATGAAAAAGGTACCTTGATCATTCTTCTTTGGTGTGCAGACATAGAAAAATTTAGTAGTAGCGACCGCAAAGTTAATAGTACTGACGACATCATAGAGATAGCAGGGTCAAGTCTCAAAATCTCAGTACTACTGACATAATACGCGGAAGTGCCGACAATTCAATAGGAGGCCCAAAAAATTTCTCAGTGGTACCAACACAAATGTCGATAGCACTAAGTTTTTGCAGAAGAGGGGCCGAGTTTACTGAACATGACTCAGTACTACCGACATTTAACTCGGTAGTACCGACACCGAGCAATGCTCCAGGTTCAACATATTGAGTTAGCGCTTGAATGTTTCAAGAAAGTTCAAAGAATCATACTACCGACACATGTGTTGGTAGTAGTGACGCCAGAAAACACAAGACTCACGGGAGCACCATCAACAGTCATGATTTCTCACATCTGACGGTCGGTAATACTGATCCTTCATACACTTTTTTTGAATTCAGTACTACCGACTCTTATTAGTACTACTGATGCTAGCAGATCTACAACTATTGACATCGGCCAATGACGAGAGTCGATATCAATGGTTGGTACTGACTTACATAGAAACACCACCTACGAAATGATGCTGAGGGAATTCAACACCATTCACAGGTGGCCTTTGGGTGAACTATGCTTTATCACCAACAACTTCAATCACAAGGGTGCATGGCAACTTTTGGAGGAGGTGCCAGAGGTCTACACCATCTGTTGGCATGTCAACTCCATCACCTACATTAAGCACCCATTTGCTCATATTCTACACTGCTACCTCACCAATACCATATTTTCTAAGTCCAGTCAAGGAAACGGGAAGGTTCAGTAGGTGGATCTCTTCATCCTCTAGAATTTTCTACACTTAGGAAGGGATTCAGTGCACTTTGGTTCCTTCTCCCTGCAACACATGATGGAGGTGAAGCAATTGATGAAGAGGAAGAAATTCATACACTTTGGAGGTCTTATCACTCCAATCTCCATGTATCTCAACCTTGACCTTTTCACCTCCAACCCTCTTCTGCCAACCTCCAAGTTGGATATGCTCATTTCAAGAGAGAAAACCTCAACAACATGCATCATGGGATGGTGTATGCGTGTTGTATAGTTAATGACCAGTACTAGGAGAGGAAAATCCATGATCCTATCTTCAACTTGCAAGGAGTGGATCACATGAGGTGGCCTATAGAGGATGCCATGGAGGGAGATGAAGTAGCAGAAAATGCCAACCAAGAGAAATAGAAGGAGCAGAATGAAGAAGGCAAGGAGGAAGAACTGCCCATGCCTTTTGCAAGGAGGTGGGTCTACTGTAAGCCCACTAGAGTACATGGGGCCTCCAGTTCTTTTGCTCTACCACCTACCCAAAAGGATGATCCATACTCGATGATTGGTATGTGTGGAATGATACAAGAGATCCAACATGGGCAACATCAGCAGACTGTGACTTTGACAGGCATACAAGATGTCCAAGGACAACTATATCAAAATCAAAAAGCCATCTTTGAGAATGAGTGTCTTTTCCTGGCCAACCAGGAGAACATGCACGCTCGCTTGCAGAGGATGAAGAACTATTAACAACCATTCTTTGATAACTATTGGATTCAAGGCTACTTTAGTGGATACCCACAACCATCAAAGATACCACCACTGCCCTAGACCTTCCAGGGGACTTTTCCCATATGTGACATGACCATGCCACAACCACCACCACCTTTTTGAACAATACCACTATTCCACCTCTTAAGTTGGATTTTGACTATGAAGACATAATCAAGTTCAAACTTGGGGTGTTGGAATAGCTCTATCCTTTATTTTTCTTTAGTCCTTCTTTGTTTTTTTTAGTTTTTATTATTTGAATTTGTAGAATCCACAATCTATCTAGTATAACTATGGAGAAATAAAATCATGATTGCTATCTTTATCATCATAAAGTTTGTTCCCCTATGTTATTGCAATGATTTTTAAAATGAAAACAAAAATCTTGGCATAGTTGCAATTGCTTGACATCACCTATAGAAAGGGTATGGGCTAGTTAGTTTAAGGACAATTGATATTAATGGAAAACTTAATTATCTATGTAAAGTGGATGATGATGGGGTTTGAAACTATGTTGATCAAACAAATGGGACCTTAAATTGAAATTTTAGATAGAAATTATAAGGTAACCCTATACACAGGTCAGAACCAGAGGGACATATCATGGCTTAAGAAAGGCATTGTCTCTTAATTATTTGATTCCATTCATTTTCCATCCATATTTGATCCACCACCTTAAGATGATCAAGTAGCCTGAATTGTTTCCTTTTGATTGCATTGCATGGCATATAAGGTGACATGTTTAGTTTCTCTTTAGATGCATTAGTTAAAAAATGCAAAAAGAACTTTTTGCATAAACAACTTTTATGCATTTCATCTAGTTACATAACAATTGCATGTAGATTGCATACCTTTTTCATCATTCATTAAACATCATGGGGTTATTGTTTTCTTCTGAAATTAGAGTGCAAGGGTACACATCCATACCCTCATGAAAAAGGAAGAAAAAAAATAATGAGATATGTTAGTGAAGCTCAATCATAACTTTATAACATGCTAAAATAGTGGGTCAATGAGAAAAAATTTGATGTTGTGAAATGAAGAGGGAGAAAGGATGCCCTAAACTCCAGTCAGAATTATACTTCACAAAGAAATGGAAACATTCACATGATGCATTTTATTCTTTCTTCTTTACTTCACTCTCATCCATTCGATGAGATTTTTAATACATACATCATTCCACCCATAACATTAGACATTAGGATTAATGAACTTCTCATCATCTTCATTCAAGTTGGTTCATCATGTTTTATTTTCACATAAATGGTTAGGATTTTACTTGTGATTCTTCATAAGACACCTATTCCATTCCATCCATTTCTCTCATTGGTAGGCCACATATATGATTGATCTCCTCATTCATTCTTATAAGGATAATTGCTTCCAATTAGTTGGTAGCTAGGGAAGAGCAATGTAGATAGGGAATAACATGATGCACCAAGTGAATCCTTGGTTGACTATGATATTAACTGCTCTATCGATAGTGTTTCATTGATTTGAGTATGGACATCTTTAATGTATATTTTTGGTCACTTAGAGTACTTGATTGTTCAGTGGTCAACAAAGGTTGGTTTAGGACCGCCACATGGGGGTAGTTGAGAATGGAAGTGCATATTCTTTGTCCTTTTGCTGACTTGTCTCAAATAGATTTGAGGGTCTGTTTCTCGAGGGTGACCAACACTTAAGCTTAGGGGATTTTGATGCACTGAACAATTTTAATTCTCACAATCTGTTATTATGGATTCTTCTACAATTATTATTCATTTTCATATCATATCTTGTGACACTTAATTGCATCAAATAGATGTAATTTTAATATTCATGATAGATTCATTATTATTTGGGATCTTATGTTCATTTTTTTGGAATTTTAGTTGAACTATAAGAAACTACACAGCTCGATACTACCGACATGCCTGTCAATAGTATCGACGCCTAATGAAAAAGGAACAAGTGAAATCGAGACAACTTGGTAGAACCAACAGAGAAAGTCGGTACTATCTATGACTTTATAGAAAGGAACCAAAAAGTTTCAAGAAATCTTGGTACTGCCGACATCAACTCATTAGTATCAACAACCTTAGATAGGGTCACAACTAATCAAGGGTGTCAGTAGTACCAACCCCCCGTTGGTAGTACTGAATCAATGGGATCAGACCAGATTTGAAGAAGCAGTTAATCCAACAGTTGGGAATTAACTTTGCCCTAAGTCACTCCTATGACTTAGGGGAAGTGAGGCCAGACCTGATTATCATGCCATATTCAATTGTACAATAGAGGGGAGTGGAGAAGAGATAAAGGAGAGGAGAAAGCAATGTTATGCACAGTTCATGCACTTCCAGTGGCCCAATTTCTAGTCAGAAGATAGCAAATCACCGGGTTCGTCAGGGGAGGAACCATCCACCATTTTTCTCTAGGGGTTTTTCCTTGTTCTTGATTTTTTATTCCTTCTCTTCTTCCTTTTATATGTTTAAAGCAATTGAAATCATGTGGGGCTAATCCCCTTGTTCCTTAGGACCCAGGAGTAGGCCAGTTTTGCATTATAATTGATGATTATGATTTAATATACATGTTTCTTTTAATTTTTTGACATAATTCTATGAGAGTGTCATGAATTATTTTTGCTTGATCACCATAGGTAGTTTTTTATACCATTAATTGCTTTGAGACATGGATTAAGGAAAACTCATAGATTTACACATTCTAAACTGTGCTTTGAGAGAAGGTATGTGAGTGTGAAGAGAATAACTGAGAGATTTTGGTAATTCACCTAACTAATAACACAATTTCCATGAGAGTGGGATTGGTATTATAATAGGTAGTGAATTATTCTATGAGAGCGGGTAATTCTTGCTACATGTCTCTTTGTCCAGGTTTAGGAGAGATTAATATTAATGAAATGATGTTAATTGCAATGTGAACCATGGTGAAACCATAATCCTAAGGAATTCATTCCACTAGTGATCACAACCACTAATCATAGTTTTAATTCTTACGAATTAGTTGTTAAATCAACCAAACCACTCTTTTTCTCAGGCCTAACTGATTCAGTCATTGTTAGTAGTAGTTTTTATATACATGTTTTCCCCGTGTTCAATATTCGGGTCTCTTTAGGCCTATATTACATTGATGTATGCACTTGCATTTTTGAATTGTAGTGCTCCGATTATTCCTTTATGAGTTGTGGCAATTTTTGAATGATAACATCTCAATGTAGTTTAGAGATGGTCAACAACATGGTCAGTATTTTTGTTAAGCCTTAGGGTTGTTGAAAACAACAATGATTGTGTTTCCAGATCAGCAAGAGTGATTTGAGGAGTAGATAAAGTATCCTCTTAGAGTTATGATACATCTTCTAACTGTGTTGTGTGAATACTAGTAAGATGAAGACAATGTCATTACTTTGCCCCTAACAAGGTCAACCAGGAAGTCCTATTTGTTAACATTTGTAGATAGTGTATGATTCTTCAACTAGATAGATGGCTAGTCCACCTTTGAGATGATTGGTGAATCATCTAAGAATATATGCCTTATACTTCTTGAAAGTTAGAGAATGCCTGCCTGATTTATTGAGTTTCTAACCACCACAACTATCAGAGAAACATAGAGAGATAAGAGGTAGATGATATTCCATGTTTGGTAAAAGCCAACAAGTATGGCTTCTAGGTAATGTGTTGATACAATAGATAGAATAGTTCAAGATAACAACTAGAGTTCCAAGTAGAAAGATACTACCAGAGTTGTACATGTGTCACAATAATTTTCCATATTTCATATTGAGGAAGTGTAATACAGTAGTGTAAGTGGAGTTGCATGAGGATGTTTTTATGTGGAGGTTTCTATGTTGACCCAGGTTTAGATATACAGGAGTTGAGGGAGAAGAACATGACTTCTATGAGAGTGACATGACATCACCATGAGATGTAAATAACTATGTGGATGTTTTTTTATGAGGTGCATAAGATATGCCAATCTTTTTTTGCCTTCGATTTTGGGGGAGAAATTCCTATTAGGGGTTTATGGTTGTGAGACCCCTAACCTTGCTTAAAGTGCTAAACATGATTAATTACCATAATTGAGTGATTTAAACCTTAATCTAACCTTTTTATATGTTTTTCTATCATGTGACAATCTTAAGTTTCAATTGGTCCAATTTGAACATTGTTTGTGCAAGTTATCAATTTTATGCACAATTTGGACTTTTTTGTAATTTACCCAAATTTGAGATTTTTCTTGCAATTTTTCACATGCAATTATGATCCTTAGATGTTTATTTATCATGCTTGATCTTGTTGGTCCATGGGGTGCCTAGTTGTACCTTGCTTTGAAGGTGTTTCTCTTCAAGGGTATTTTACGGTTTAGCCCTTTATGGATGAGCTACCTTTAGGAGCTATCAACCAATGGTTTCCTTGATTGGCTTGGAAATCCAAAAAACGATGGCTAAGTAGGTATCTCTTAGCATTGGATCAGCTTCTTATGTGGATTCTTGTATGGTTGTGGAAGTTTTAGGCCATGGACACATGGAGAGCTACTTGGATACCTCAAGCTTTTCTCTTTCCTCATCCATAAGCCTTATATACCTATCCTTTACCTCAAAAATGAAACCTTTAGACTCTAATCTCTTCCCTCATTTCCAGATATTCTTCTTTCCATGATGGATGGCAAACATAAGTGCCCAATGAAGTATAAAATAGCTAACCTTTTTGTTCAAGCATCTAGGGTTCGGATCTACCCTATGTAAGGTTTGTGAAGCTTCCTTTTGGGGATGTTGACCTAAACTAGTAATTATATCCTTCTATCCTAAGTTTCTTTTTTTGTTCCTCTTCCTCCTACCTTCTTCCTGGATGGAACCATGGTTTTCCATGAATGAGCTTGCTTTAAAGATCAAGGAACTTAGTTTTCTTACTTCACCTAGGGTTTACTCCCTTTCTTGGAGAAGAAGCTTACTTGGCCAAGTTTAGATAAAGCTAGGGTTCTTGACCTTTCTTTCTCAAGTTTGCTTGGTTCTTGGAGTCTGATATTCCTCCTAGAGGAAATTTTATAACCCTATTCACTTTTATTGCTTACTACATGCTTGATTACTCATGTTCTTGCTCTGAAATGAAGATTTATGAATATATAGGCTATTTTTGCCAAGGATTTCGATTTTTATGGTGTTCCTTTATTAGTTTCCAGTTCTATATAAAACTAAAATCATGTGCACGACCTTCCTGAGGTAAAGAAAGATTTAGATCAGGTCCACATGGCAACCTATGGTTCTAAGTGCCTATCAAACGATGGCTTATACTAAGTGATTTTAGGCAGATTTTCAATTTTATACATGAAGCGATGGATGACCTTATATAAGAATTGATGGAGATGCCTTTGTGGCAACTGATGGTGATGAAAAATGGTGTCAAATGAATGTTCACACCTTAGGTCAGTTTTAGACTCTTTTGGAAGCTCAATGATCAACAATTCAGTGGCCTAGAGATGGCATGAACCGATAACATTTTTTTTAGTTCAACATCTGATAGTGTTCAATGAAGGTAGTATTGACCCCATCATCTAATGGTGACATAATGTGTCTCAACCGATGGTGGTTCAGGTTACCATATGATGGTGTAACAAGGTATTATGAGTTGGTTCCATTAAGCCCTAAATTGATGGTTTCCTTGGTTATATGATCCAAGAGTTATACCTACATATCAACTGATGGTTTTGAAATGTAAACCTAACCAATGGTTGTGAATGGATGCTTTAACATCCAATAGTTTACAATGAAATCTATATTATAATCTTTTGGTTCTAAAAATTTGAATTTGATAGTTTCTTACATGTGATCAACCTAAGGAGCTTGTTTGTTGACAATCGATGGTCTGCTTTGAATATATAACCAATGGTGGGTTTTATTCCCACAACTGATGGTACCATTTATGTTAATAAACAAGGGATTTCTAGAGTTAGATGGTGTTTATTTCTAGGTCCAACTTGATGTCTTTATAGGTTGTTTGTTCTAGGTGCTTACTTATGTAAATAACCAATGATTTACCTTCTCAACAACCCAATGGCTCTGGGTTGATGCTTGTAGTAAGATAGTATGGTTTGAATGATGTTAAAAATAATGGAGGTTTGACTTATTTATATAGTCTTAGCTTTTCCCTCATTTTAATATAAGTGATAATCACCATAATGAGTTAATGGGTAACCCTAATTAAGTATAGCTTGTTACACCTAAACCTAATGTAAGCAAGTGATGGTGATTGATTATGAATACCCTCCTTGACTGGTTGATAAAATAATGAATTAATCTCTTATGGTGGTTGAAACCCTATTATACTATAAATTTTATGGTTACACCTTGAGTTATGTATGGATCAATACTTGAGGAAGGTATGGAAGGTGATGGTGATGCTTTATTTTATGCATCCACGATTGTATGGGGATGCCATGATTTAGGGTTTTTGTATGAGTCTTGAACTATAATTTCAATGTAATCTATTTTGCTAAACCTAACCCTAATGCAAATAGATGATGGTGGTTAATCATGCTACCCTTCCTTGAATGGTTAATATAATGATGGAATATTCATCCTAATGTTGTTGTGATCCTAATGTGTTAATTAGTGGTTATCATATCCTTATGATTAATGTTGTCTTATGCTAAATGTGTGAATTATAAATGTGATTGTGATTAATCATACCTAGCCTTCTATGTTGATATAATAAAGGAATGCTCTTAATCGCTAAGGTAACCATTCAATGTTATCATGTGAACATATTTTAATTCAGTAATGCAATATTATGTTGAACTTGTTTATCACATGCATGGTGATGGTTATTGAGCCTTGTTATAAGGCATGAAAAGATATCTTGTAAGGAATGATGTGATGGTCAGAATGACCTTTGGGCATGGTTGAGCCCTGAATGAGGTGTAATCCTCTTATGTTTATAAGGGTTGATACCATGTGATATTGTGATGTGGATAATATCTTGTGATAGTCTGATGACAAGTGTAGTCTCATGAATGGTAAGTGAATAGTACCATGTGATGATAAGATGAGGAACAATATATTTTATACATTTTAAATATTCTGAAGTTGTTATATAGAAATGTTTTCTATAGATGAATTAGTGTTTGTATGTCCACTTGTTTGATGCATCCTTAATTCACCCAATTGGCATAACTAATCAAGTAAAACCCTAATCATGTAGAGCCATGTGTCGTAGAACCATCTTCAGTGTCGTAGAACCATATTCAGATCATAAATGGCAAGTGAATAATATCATGTGATGACAAGATGAGGAACAATATGTTTTATATGTTTTAGATCTTCTAAAGTTTTTATATAGAAATGTTTGCTAGATATGAATTAGGGTTTGTATGTCCACTTGTTTTATGCATCCTTAATTCACCCAATTGGCATAACTAATCAAGTGAAGCCCTAATCATGTAGCGTTGTGTGTCATAGAACCATCTTCAAGGTCAGCCTTTGTTTGATGGTGAAATGAGCAATTCCTACGGGAAATTCAGAGCACATATTGTTGAATATGCAGGGGCAGAAGTCGAGTACCTCCTTGCATCCACAATTGTAGGTTGTGGATGATGGTTGCGGCCCTGCCTCAGATATTGTAATATTGTGATGTGTGAAAGGCATTTGTATAACTATAGGATGTCTCTTATATAACGGTCATGCATGAGTTGTTCTATAGTTCTGTGACATGTACGAAGGGCAGATGAGGTGTTAGCAGCTTGACTATATGGTGTTGTAGTGGCAGCATTGGCTGATTTGTCATTGCTTTTTTGGCATGAACTACCCAAGTAGAAGAGAGATCTTAGGATATTGGTTCTCCTAGATATTATACAGATCCAAATAGATCTTTGTAGGGATTGGTTGAACTTTGGGTGGTACGAATAAACTCCCTAGGGCATAATAAAAAGATGTAATACAGTTGTGTAGTATATATGTTTAGGGTTATACACAACGCTTCATATTGGATGATAACCCTTATTTGTTCTCTTTACATAAATATGATGCTTAGGGCAATTAAGAGATAGTAGATATGCTTATGTTGTGGATATGCTCATGTTATAAATGTGTACAAACAATAGTCATTCTTATGTTGATAGATATACTTCTACTATTGATTGTTGATTATGATAGTTATCACATCTAGTTAGCTATGCGTATACTACTAGATATGCCTCTATGTTAGAGGTGGTCATATTGATAGTCATGCTTATGCCTATAGTTTTGCTTTTGTGGTTAGCTCTATTTATGATCTTCTCAACCTGTTAGACATGCTAATACTAATAGTTATGCCTATGCTGCTAGACTTATTCATGATGATAGAGATGTTATGCTACTAGACTTGCTTATGATGCTAGCCATGCTTATGACATTAGACTGATTATACTGTTAGTAAGGTATATGTTGATAATCAGGCTAATGATGATATTTGTTACGTGTACCTTTATGTATCTAGTTAATCATGTGTGTAGTTAATCCTATCTGATTAATTTGCCTAATCTACTTAAACTGTTTAATTGATTAATCTATTGTAATCAATAAGCAGAGTTGAGAGTTATATCTCTCGCTAGGACATGGGTCTCACCCGTGGGTAACCAAAACTTTTTAGATGATTGGCAACATACTTGTGGTAGTGAGGAGGATCTATGGTGATGGACCTTAGAGATGGTTGTTTGGTTTTCTTGTATGTCCTAGAGTCATCCATGTACTCTCAAGTCCAGGCGGTAAAGATTTTATATGATGTTTTAATCGAATCGAGCTTTTGTTACCATGTAGGTGCTTGTTTATGTGGAATATATGGAAATTTTTCTCATGTGTATAGATGTTGTGGCTAAGGCCATCGATAACAGATGCTTGGCATAGTATGAATACAAGCAAGATGTTGGGATTTGATGTAAATGTTTATGAGCACGTGGTGATGTTAAAATCCTTTTTTATTTACCCTCATTTCTTGGTTTGTGGTTAATTAGTGATCGATTGTGTTTTATGTTTTGAGTAACCTCGTTTAGTGTGACACATTCTCACAATTGGCCACCGTCACAATTATATGTATAGGTTTAGCATAAGAAATCATAAACCTAAAGCTATGATAATCAATAATTAGCACATTAGAGTTATAATCGATCATTAGGAAGGATATTCCAACATTATATTAATCATTCAAGGAAGAGTAACATGATTAACCACCATCATATTTTTTGTTTAGGGTTAGGTTTAACAAGATAAGCCACATTGAAGTTACAAATCAGCACTCATACCCAAACACTAATTCATGTCATCCCCATTAGATCATGGAGCCATAAGGTGAAGCATAGCCATTTAATCCCATACTTTCCGTAAGTATGGATCCATTCATATCACCAGTCTTAACCATCACTTATTAATTTCCTGGTTAAGTGTACAAAGATATGCTACATTAAATTTACTCATCCACTCCTTATGGTGATATCCCTTTCCTTCATACGAGGGCAAAGGTAAGACTACATAATTAAAGGAAAACCTACATCGGATTCAACATAATTCAAAACAACCCAACATATCACAAGTATCAACCCAAACCATTGGATGAGAGGAGGTAAAACCTTTGTTTGTAATACAAGCAACCACTCCAAACAAATTTCTTAGAAAATCAATAGATTGGGACCTAAGTGTGTCACCATTCAAACTAGTAAAACCATTGGTTGACATACACATAGGAGCACCATCAGTTGTGGGGTTACAAACCCACCATCAGTTGTATGCCTAAAGCAAACCATCTATTGGAAACATGAATAAGACCATCAGTTGATTACATGAAGAACACCATCGGTTGATAGAGTCAGAAATCACATCGGTTGTGGCACTCAATGCCACCATCGATTGACACCATCAGATCATGGGTCACAAGAGCCATAGGTTGATACTCAAACAACCATTGGTTGATGGTCTAAACCAGATACCAATTTTGGTGATCAAGGAGGTCATAGGCTATCAACAACAAGTGAGAAAACTTCTCTAAAAAAACTAAGGCAAAACCATTGTTCTTCAACCAAGAAAATCATTGTTTGAGCCACCACTTAGAGACACCAAAGACCATTGAGTATGGGAACCCTAACCATTGGTTATTATGGGATAAGAATACCCATCAGTTGTTCTCAAGATATAGCACCTAAAATAGGAGCAAAGTGACCACCATCGATTGGCACATAAAAACCAAACAAAATAGCAAGTAAACTAGACCATCGGGTCAAGCACCAAGGTGGAAAACAACCATTAAAGCCCTAAGTAAATCCATCATTTAGAACCACTTGAAGTGAGCATTAAATCCAACCACCTTATAGGAACATAGACATAGGTTCTAGGTGCTAAAAGAAGGATTAAAACAGAACCAAGTGCCTACCATCAGTTGTCACAAGGGCCCAACCATCGGATGATGAAGCCAAAGGGGAAGCATGCTTTCAATATATAGAAAAAGATCATCATTTGCTAGGGATAGGGTAACCATTGACCACTAGAGACCAAAGCAACATAATATTTGGTTCTAGGGTGATAGTTCATTAAAACATCAACAAAGTAAAGATCATTGGTTGTTCATAGGTGCCAAACCATCAACCACCAAGAAAAGAAGGGAAAACAGTTCATTATCACATAGAAGGAACCGTCTATTAAGACCCCAAGGGTACCATCGATTCATGGTTAAGTAAGGTCTAAGGCTTCATACACCTCAGGAAGGTCATGAACCAGATTCTAGGTTCATCTAAAGTTATAAACTACTCAAGGGACAACATTAAAATTGAAACCCTATCTTCCATAAGCTTAAATCTTCATTTTAGATCAAGAATGTAAAGAGTGAAAATCACCCTCTACTAAAACTTGGTAAACAAAAACACCAATGTGAAGTAGCAGAATTTAAACTTTGACTATATTCAAATGTATAAAGAGTACATTAAAAATTTTCCCAAAAGGGTGTACAACTTTATACAAACCAACATGATCTAGGTAGAGGAAGACTAAAACCAAATCAATATTGTCTCCAAAGAAAAACAACTTAATATGTAGCTAGCTAAATCCATGCTAGATGGTTGAACTCCATATTTCTTAGCCTTAGTCTTGTTCACCAAGCTTCCAATGCGCACTCTGATCCTAAACCTAGGTGGTTGGGATCACCCAACTAGAGAGAGATAAAAAGTATGTGTTAATCAAAAGGATAAGGACACATAATAAAGCACAACATTGCATAATAAAATATTAACTATACTAATATATTTCAAGAGTATGAGGTAAGTAATCAAATAGGAAATAGAATTCTGCCATAGTTCAATCAACAACAGTAATCAACATATCATGAATAATATTATGATACAAAATCATACAAATGTAGGGTGAGGCACCTACCGGACCTACACCAATAGGTGAGGGAGAGTGGTCACATTCCCAAACACCTACAAATATATAATACGAAGGGAGTGGTCACATCCTTCGGGGGAGAGTGGTCACATTCCCCAAAATATAATACGAGGGGAGTGGTCACATCCCTCTAGGGCTGATGCCCTCTATGGGTGGTTTGTACTCATGTACACTATATTGTCATTTGGCCAAAAATACATCATGCTGAATAATTCACTTGGAAGTAGTGAATAACATAAATAATATTGTATCATAGCAAATGGGGAATAAAACCCATGAAATGATCTCAATAAATGAACCAACATTGGTAATAGCAATATTCAAGTATTTCAAATGAATGAGCCAACACAGGAAATAGAAGATTCAAATAAATAAGGAGCCAAATAAAGGCAATAGAGAGAAGATATCAAGGCTAGCAAATGCCTCATTAAGAAAATGGGGGTTGGATAAAACCCAACTGAAGGATAGGTTATTTGCACATATATTCCACAATCATATATTCCACATAAATAGGTGTCACATACCTCATAGTAGATTCACATCCATCATTATCACTGATCAGATTGTATCCAAGATCATTTCCCCTAATTACAAATATTTCACCATATATTAGTATGCATTAAAGCTTAAGGTGTATAAAAGATAACCATTTTAGACCTTCTATGGAAACCTTCGATTTAGGACTCAAAACTAGGACCAAAATCTCACTTAGGTTTCACTGATTAGGAAAACATATTTTATTTCTCAATTTGGAGTTGAAATGCATTATTTATCATTTTTAGAACATTTAGCATACTCAAAATGGCATTCAAAGCAAACTTCAAAAAAGGGTATAAAAATAGGACTCAAAAACCATAAAATCATATTCTACATGAAAAATCCTTTCCAACAAATATTTATTTGCATTTTTCTAAGCAAGGACCAATTTACTATGAATTAAGTAAGCTGGATCAATCAGATTGCAAGAAAATGCCACATAGGCTAAATCATTGCGCAAAGGCAAATATCCAAATTACAAAACTACCCTTGGTGTTAAATAATGAAAGGATGGGCGCGTGGGGAAAAACCCGTAAAAAGACAAGTGGTCATCTTCTTCCTCTCCCATGTGCCATGGCCGCATGAGGAAGCTTGCCCCTATTTGGGCGTTTTCACATTTCTCAACCAAAACGTGAGTTCAGATACTCAAAATGAAGAGGACGCAAAGGTGGACTCACCAGAGTGGTTGATGCGATGATTTTGAGTCGCATTTGTAGACTGATTTCATATGTGTTTTGTGCCTTAATTACTCATTTTCATGGATATTATTGCATAATTCACTTTATTTGGTCTCTGCCATCATTTTATATCAAATCCCCTTTATTTCATTATTTTAAGCATTATTGATCATCTTATCATAAATCGTGTGGATTTATTTGGTCTTGTTGTGCAATTTCAGGAAAAACAAGTATCTACATCCGTCGATACCATCGACGGATGTCGATACCATCGACCAAGTCACAGGTTGTCAGCCGAGAAAAGCAATATAGTGTCGATACCATCGACTCAAGTCGATGCCATCGACACAAGGAGAGCTACAGCGTCGCTAAACGACAACAACCGACGCTAAAGGAGTCGATACCATCGACACGCAAGTCGATGGTATCGAGATCACCACAGGCGCTCAGAATAAAAGAAAGGAAAGCTGCCGCTAATCCGCTGGGTCGATACCATCGACCCGCGTCGATGGTATCGACGCCGGCAGATATGTGTTGGATCTGTTTTGATCTCGATCGGACGGCTGTTGTTATTTGACGACCTAATTAGGGACTTATACCTAATGACGGCCGCCTAGACGTAAGGGGGATCTCATATTTTTGGATTGCACGAGTGCCGAGGAGGAGAAAAAGGAGAACGGAGGCCGAGAAGCTCATACCGGGTGATTCGGACGCTGCCGAAGACAATTTCCACCACCGACAGGCGGGGGAAGCTGTGTTCTACGCCAAGGATCCACCGGTTCTTCTCCGTTCAGGGGTTTTCCCATCTATTTCACGTTTTTCTTATGAATTCCCCAATTTCTACCATGTATTTGTGTAAGATGAACATGAGAGGCTAAAACCCTCAATCTTTAGGACCGGGAGTAGCCCGGGGATACATTGTATGATGATTTTATGTTGATAATTCATATTTTTCTCTTATATCCGTGGTATAAATTCGTTTTCTCTATTGCTATTGTTATGCTTGATCACCATAATAGTAAATTAATGCCCTTAATCACTTCGACAGAAGGATTAACGGTTGAAAAGAAACGAATTCTACATTAATTAATAAAACCCTTGACAAAGGAGTTGTAAAATTAATGGTGGGAACTGAGGGACCGATCCTAATGCGCTTAGTTTAGGGGAATGATTACTACGACGGTGGAATCAACCTAAACCTAAGTAGTGAATTACACCACGACAGTGGGTAATTCTCATTTCAGGCCACTACCCGGATAGAGAGAGAAGTGTGAGGAATTATATGAAATCTAATACAATGTTGACCCGCGGTGAAACCGCCATCCTAAAGATATCCTTTTAATTGATTAAATTAACCTTTAATCGATTATTTTCTTTGTTTCATTTTTTATTTTCTTTTAATTTCAACAACAAATTCTACTTTGTTAATCGGTCTAGCTGATTGCGATTAGTTAGTAGAAGTCTCCAATAATTCACGTATCCCTGAGTTCGACTCGGGCCTCACAAGGCCTATATTACTCGACGCGTATACTTGCGTTTAAGCGCGTAGTAAAATACACGTCAAGTTTTTGGCGCCGTTGCCGGGGATACGGCGAATTATTGGCACTTTGAGTGCTAAGAGCGGCCATTCTAGGCCACATTTTTTTTATTTTATTGTTACTTTAAAACAAAACCAAAAAAAAAAAAAATTCCTTTATTTCTCTATAATTGTGTTGTCTCGTTCAAAGCATTGTACTGAACCCCTATTTCCATATTTCAGGTACTTTGTATGGTGCACACACGTAGTCGAGACTACGTGAATCGCACACCTGAGGTTCCATCTGCGGGACCAGAGGACGAGGGCTACTACGAGGAGGAACACCACAGTGATATACACTCTGAATCTGAGCCAGAACAAGAAGAAGTAATGGCTGAAGCACAGACAATATGGGAGAAGATCAAGGCGTCTTCTTCCTCGGCATCAAAGGGGCCTATAAAGAAGCAGGCGATCAACATACCGACATACAAGATCGACCCGGCACTGATTAATTTGGTCAAATCCAACGCATTTCACGGGCTGAAAAATGAAGATCCGGTTGCCCACATCAGCCAGTTCGTGGAGAACTGTGATATGGTGAAGATAGATCGCTTTCCGCAAGATGTGCTTTATCTCAAGTTATTCCCCAGTTCCTTGGCGGGAGTAGCAAGAGAGTGGCTCCACAACCTCGACGACGAGTTTGTTGAGTCATGGGATCACATGGTGGAGGTTTTCTTCGAGAGGTTCTTCCCTCCTGAGAAGACCAATGATATGATCCGGAAGATCCACAATTTCACCCAACAGGCGGGTGAAACTTATTCTGAGACTTGGGAGCGATTCCAAGTCATGTTGAGGAGATGTCCACACCATGGACTAGACAAGGAAACCCAAGTGAAGATCTTCTACTTTGCTCTCTCCGAGCACGATAGGAGCAATTTGGATTCAGCCGGGTCCGGATTTTTCTTAAACAACACTGATGATAGGTGCTGGGAGATTTTAAAGAACATGTCCAGAAAACAATCATGGGGTGACCGGGATAAAGTTGAGCATGTTCGAGCGATAGGGGAATCTAAAGCAGTCAAGGAGCTGAATGATAAGTTAGATCTCCTAGCCAAGAAGTTACTGTCTAAGGAAGATGCATCTGAGGATGAGGAAGCCCAGGTTAAATTCATGCAACAACAGGGCTACAGAAACAATGACTATGCATGGAGGAGAGACAAAAAGTTTTCTTGGAAGGATCCGAATAACTTTCTACAAGATCCGGATGCAAAGCCACAACCGAAAGCCGAGGACAAGAACACTGAATTGCTAAGTCAAATGGTCCAGCAAAACCAAGAGATGATGGCCATGTTTGGAAAACAACTGCAATCTCAAGGTGATATTCTAACCAAATTTGGGCAGACGCTGCAAAGCCATGGAGCGCAAATGCGGGCATTGGAGACCACCGTGGCACAGATTTCAAGTGAGGTGGCGGCTATCAAGCACGCCAATCAACAGAAACCAGCCGAGAACGCGAATGTGGTTCAAGCGCACCATCAGGTCAAATACATTTCTGTGGTGAGTAATGAAGAAGAATCTCAGGTGCAAGAAGTTGCAGAGGAAAGGAGAATGACGTTCAATGTGAATGCAACACCGGCAATACCATTTCCACGCACGTACTATGGACTGCCGGGTGGAAATCCTTTCTTCAGAAAATCTGATAGAGTTGTGAATACTGTATCTCCACCTGGGCAAAAAGAAGAAGTGCAAGTTTGTGCACATGCGGAGACAAAGAAGGTGGAAGAGGAACCACAACAAGCTGCTACTAATGAGGATGACTTGCAAAAGCACACGCCCGAGATAGTGAGTGAAGCAAGCTTAGGGGAGGTACCCCCGAAAGACGCATATGTGCCTCCTCACAAGCGTGTCAATGCGGCAGATGTGTCAAATCGGGACAATCCAAAGCCGAAGAAGGAGCACCGACACTATAGGAAATTCTTGGAAATATTCCGCAAGCTGCATATCAACATTCCGCTGGTGGAGATGATTGAGAAAGTGCCCGCCTACGGGAGGTTCATTAAAGAGATCATCAACAAGAAGAGGCGGATAAATGATGATGAAATTTATTGGTTGAATGAGACGGTGAGCTCGATGATTCATGGGAGTTCACCAAGGAAGAGAAAGGACCCAGGAGTTTTTTACATTCCGTGTTCAATAGGTGGTCAACATGTTTCTAGAGCGCAATGTGATTCCGGCGCTAGTATCAATCTCATGCCTTTGGCTACTTTTCAGAAGCTAGGGTTAAAAGAGATCAAGAAGTTGGCTGCGACAATTGAATTGGCAGATGGGTCGACAGTGAGACCCTATGGAGTATGTGAAGATGTGCTAGTTAAGGTTGACAAATTCGTATTCCCGGTGGACTTTGTCGTCATAGACATGCCACCACTCCAAAGCTGTGAAATTCTTCTAGGAAGACCGTTTCAAGCAACGGCAGATGTCGTGACTGCCTTAGGGAGAGGTACTCTGTCTTTGGGCATTGGAGGAGATCGTGTTGAATTCAAATTACCGAATGATCCTCTAAGTGCAGTTTCCAAGGTGAAGAGATGACAATCGTCACACCGTCTAGCCTAAGACGCTAAAGAAGGGCGCTTGTTGGGAGGCAACCCAACCATTGGTACATTAGGATAGTTTAATGTTAGGTGTAGTTTGCTTGTATTTTGTTTACTTTTTAGTTTAAAAATGATACCTTGATCCGTTTGTTAAATGTGCAGGAACAGGCAGGGTCGATACCATCGACACACTGGTCGATGGTATCGACATGGGTTCAGGATTGACAGTTGCAAAATTGCACTGAGTCGATACTATCGACGGTCCCGTCGATGGTATCGACATACCTTCAGGCAGGTTGCACAATAAAGGTCGATGGTATCGACATGCCAGTCGATACCATCGAGATCTCTGGAGATTTTCAGAAGAAATCGACTCAGTGAAGTCGATACCATCGACAGGTCTGTCGATGGTATCGACATTTTCAAGTGAAAAAGACGGCGGCCGGACTCGCAAGGCAGTTGCCCTAATCAGCGAGTCGATGCCATCGACTTCCGTCGATGGTATCGACGGGCACACAGCAGTGTCGGTGTCAGTTATTTAAGACGGGGTTATTGGCCAAATGAAGTCACATCATCCAGAGCAAATCTAGACCCCACGACCCTGGCAGTACCCACCTCCGCCTCCACAAGAATGATCATGGTATCACTGTTCCACCCTTAAGTTAGTCTTTGACTATGAGGCCATAGTCGGATTCAAGCTTAGGGGGGTGGCTGGAACAGCTCTATCTTTTATCTTTTCTTTAGTTGTTTTTAATTTCTGCTTTGTTATTTGTTTTTGCAATTTTAAGTTTTTATTTAGGATCCACATCTATCTAGTGTAATCGTGGATGTCTTAAAAATTGTCATCTTGCTGTTTTCATGGGAAATTAAGGGAATTTAAAAGTTTTCTGTGTCATTTGGATAGCTTTACTTGGTTGTCCTTGGGGAAAATATGTCATACTCACACCCCCATTGACTCATGAAAAGTGGATAGTAACGGTTGTTTGAGCCTAACCTAATCAAATGGTAATGAGGCCTTAATCAGATGTAAGAGAAAGAACCCTTTAAATTACTACACATGTCAATAAGGAGGGACACATAATTTTCTTTTAAGGTTCAGTCACTTAATCTTGTGATCATTCCACCCCATTTCCTATATTCCACCCAAGAATTGGAAGTAAAGTGCAGTTTCAATTTCTTTGGCGTGCATGGCATGTAGATAGGTTTTGCATTGTTATTTTCATGTTTTTGCATAGAATAATAAAAAATATATAGTGATACATGCACATTACCCTTAGGTGCATGTCATGTAGTTGCACTCACAATTTCATGATTTTCATGCATAAGCACACCATGTATCTTAGTTTTCCTAAATAGGTGATCTAATTTGTTCCATACCCTCGAAATAAAGCAAAGATCTCCAATTGGAAAGAAAATAGCCTTATACATGTATCTCTAAGCAATTATGGATATATGGGCAAAGAAAAAAAAAACAGAAGAAAAAAATTCTGGAAAAAAAATGTTAGAAAAAGAAAGAAAAGGAATAAGAGGGAGAAAGGAATGATATCACTTGTATAATAAAGGGGAATTGAGTACATGATGTGGCTTGAGTAGATTTCTATCTCATTTTGAGGTAGAAGGTTAGGGCATGCATCATTCCACCCACTTTTAGGCAGTAGGGCATTCTTAATATGCATTTGCACCATTTAGGGCATTTTGTTATATGCATACTGAAACTGTGTAACTCTTCCAAATTCTTCCATGAACCACCCATTCCATCCACCCGTTGCTCGGATTGGTAGTCCACCGTGATTTTCTCCTCACTCATGTGTATAAGGAGGACGGCTTCCAGGTAGATGGTAGTTAGGGCGAGCAACGTAGTGTAGGTGATCACAAGATGCACCATGGCTGAATCGGCGAACTTTATTATGATAACTGCCTTATGTGATAGTGTTCATCAGTTTGAAGGATAATCTCTTTTATTGATGGTTATTGTCGCCTGTAGGGTAATTACTGTTCTGTGATTAGGAAAGGCCGGTTTGAGAACGTTCAGTGGGAGTCATGTGGGATGTGGGGTGATGTGTTGATTGTTAGTTGACATCTGCAATTCTATTCTAAGGATTAGTTGCTCGAGGGCGAGCAATGTTTAAGCTTAGGGGAGTTTGATGCGATGATTTTGAGTCGCATTTGTAGACTGATTTCATATGTGTTTTGTGCCTTAATTACTCATTTTCATGGATATTATTGCATAATTCACTTTATTTGGTCTCTGCCATCATTTTATATCAAATCCCCTTTATTTCATTATTTTAAGCATTATTGATCATCTTATCATAAATCGTGTGGATTTATTTGGTCTTGTTGTGCAATTTCAGGAAAAACAAGTATCTACATCCGTCGATACCATCGACGGATGTCGATACCATCGACCAAGTCACAGGTTGTCAGCCGAGAAAAGCAATATAGTGTCGATACCATCGACTCAAGTCGATGCCATCGACACAAGGAGAGCTACAGCGTCGCTAAACGACAACAACCGACGCTAAAGGAGTCGATACCATCGACACGCAAGTCGATGGTATCGAGATCACCACAGGCGCTCAGAATAAAAGAAAGGAAAGCTGCCGCTAATCCGCTGGGTCGATACCATCGACCCGCGTCGATGGTATCGACGCCGGCAGATATGTGTTGGATCTGTTTTGATCTCGATCGGACGGCTGTTGTTATTTGACGACCTAATTAGGGACTTATACCTAATGACGGCCGCCTAGACGTAAGGGGGATCTCATATTTTTGGATTGCACGAGTGCCGAGGAGGAGAAAAAGGAGAACGGAGGCCGAGAAGCTCATACCGGGTGATTCGGACGCTGCCGAAGACAATTTCCACCACCGACAGGCGGGGGAAGCTGTGTTCTACGCCAAGGATCCACCGGTTCTTCTCCGTTCAGGGGTTTTCCCATCTATTTCACGTTTTTCTTATGAATTCCCCAATTTCTACCATGTATTTGTGTAAGATGAACATGAGAGGCTAAAACCCTCAATCTTTAGGACCGGGAGTAGCCCGGGGATACATTGTATGATGATTTTATGTTGATAATTCATATTTTTCTCTTATATCCGTGGTATAAATTCGTTTTCTCTATTGCTATTGTTATGCTTGATCACCATAATAGTAAATTAATGCCCTTAATCACTTCGACAGAAGGATTAACGGTTGAAAAGAAACGAATTCTACATTAATTAATAAAACCCTTGACAAAGGAGTTGTAAAATTAATGGTGGGAACTGAGGGACCGATCCTAATGCGCTTAGTTTAGGGGAATGATTACTACGACGGTGGAATCAACCTAAACCTAAGTAGTGAATTACACCACGACAGTGGGTAATTCTCATTTCAGGCCACTACCCGGATAGAGAGAGAAGTGTGAGGAATTATATGAAATCTAATACAATGTTGACCCGCGGTGAAACCGCCATCCTAAAGATATCCTTTTAATTGATTAAATTAACCTTTAATCGATTATTTTCTTTGTTTCATTTTTTATTTTCTTTTAATTTCAACAACAAATTCTACTTTGTTAATCGGTCTAGCTGATTGCGATTAGTTAGTAGAAGTCTCCAATAATTCACGTATCCCTGAGTTCGACTCGGGCCTCACAAGGCCTATATTACTCGACGCGTATACTTGCGTTTAAGCGCGTAGTAAAATACACGTCAGTGGTTTATTGGTTAGTCGATGTCTTCTAGACCCAAGGAGGGGTGTCATAAGACAGGGAGGAAGGTGGAGGCGTCGAGGGCTAAGCAAGGAGGATGCGGGCAAATTGGCATGAGAGAAAGTTTGCAATGGAGCTTCGGAAGACGATGGATGTGCTACTTATAGGTGCAGTGTGGTGAGGAGTCGAGATGATGGTGGAGGTGAGAGGCCTCGGTCGGCCCAGCTGGACATCTCGTCCATAGTGCACGGGAGCGAATGAGTAATGGCTCAAAAGATGCGGCTAGAGGAGATGAAGCCAACACAACAAAGATCTTGTGAAATGGTAGAGAGGAGAGGGAGAACGAATTGGAGGAGTCAAGGTAGCCAATCTGTTCGTATGCTGGAAGTTGAAGACAAGGCCGAAATCGTTGGATCCGAGTGAGATCAGATATGGACCGTTGATCAAGGTGACGTCGAATCTGAACCGTCAGATGGTGTGCGTGACAAGGAAAATGACCTACCTTAGTGTGACACATCGATTTAAATGAAATCATTGATATTATTAGAAATTCGATTGATATTATATACTTGCACTACCTTGAAACTTGTAAAATCCATTTGAAGGGTCAAATAAAGTCCAAATGACCTCAAATTTTAACCATAGGTTAATTAAAATGCCTAGAACTATGATATGCCATTAGTTTATTGTTTTACACATATTTTGGCCCTTAAATGCTATATTGTCTATTAATGCATATTTTAATGTATAAAATGAATGATTAATGTGAAAAGAGTCTTTTAATGACATGAGTGAGTGAAATTCGAGATATTAGATACATATCAATATTGAGAGTCATATATCACCATATTATATCCTCTTATTAATGCATTATTATCATATTTGAGGAGAGAGAAAGTGAAAGGGTTAATTACACTCATAACTAATTCAAATACACATATGTTATCAAAGAGATATGAAAAGCTCCAATTTAGCATCATCCATTAATTATCTATCATTAATGGCCATATTACATCATTAGTCCCCAAATATCACATTAGGTGGGTTATTTGTGCAAAACCCCTTACATTATCATGAAATGTGGTAAAATATTGATTCCATCACCAAACTTTGCTCAATTTCAACATTGAGGCCAAAGAAGGCTCAAAAGGATGGGAAATTTATGAAGAAGGTCCAAAAGGACTAAAAAGTGAATAAAATCTCAAAAGTGGGTAAATTGCAAGAAGAACCCTGAGATTCAATATGTTACAACACTCCACTCCTTAAAGAGGATTTTGTCCCCAAAATCACAATAAGAGGGAAAAGAGGTTAAGTGTGTAACATCCCAACATTAGGCAACTAAGTGGGTACTTCAGAGAAATTCTACACATAAGCCAAGTCCGACTAAGGTTCCCACCATACATATAACCTTTTGTCAAACATAACATAAAGATATTTTGGCTTATAAGCATAATCTCCATCATGAAAAAGCATCATCTTTATTATACCATTACTTGTGCCATATCATTCTCACATTGTTTTAACAAGGATTTTATCTCCACATTATGCACATATGTATTACCCTTATTTATCATGTTAAGGGTTTTAAGAACAATTAGGGTTTACTAAGAAATTCTCAACATTAATTAATGTGTTAGGTCACAAACCTTAATAACATGAATTTACTCTCCGTTACCTTATATCACTATCATACAGAATTATCACAAATTATTTTGTAAGAAAAAGATAATATTATCCAACAAATTATTAAGCCTATAATAATCCCAAATTATGTCACATTAACTTTCATACTCATATTGATGACATCATTAATCCTTTTCTCCTATGACACTTCATATTATAAATTATACCTCTAACATCACATTAGGCACTTATGCATGCTTATGTGAACCCAAATACTCATTATCATATTCGAGTCATTATATGCATTTTAGTGGACAATATGAAACACATTAAACATTAATGAATTGATTTACATACTAAATCATGATAAGGTGATTAATGATATGTATATTAGGGAACAAGGTGATATGCTTTACCTATATTGATAACTTGATCACAATTATGATTTGGTGATTATAATCCATCCAGATGTATCAAGGTATATAATGTGATGATGAACCTAAGTCACTAATGTATCATGAAGGCATCAAAGATATGTATGTATTTATTGTCAAGGCTAGATGATTACACATTAGGGTTTGGGTCAACATGACCATTACATGTTATGCATGTTAAGGCTACATTAGAACCATTTATCTTACTAACCATACTATTAGGGTGACATGGTCAACATTAAGTGTATTCACAATTAGTGATTAATAACTCACTATTATGTGCATCAAGAATATGTTAAGGTTCAAGCATATGAACAATTCTCTTTAGATAAATTATTATATATTCATTTGTATATAAACAAACAAGATGGATTATAATTATAATTTGTTTGCCCAATACTAACCATATGAACTTACTAATATCTTATCCAAGGAGTTAGGGTTTCCAAAATAGAGTAACTTGATTTCAATGCATTGTGGGACTCCACCCCCTTAAAGGGGATTTCATCCTTGAAATCAGCAACTCCAAAATCTAACAAGCTATATAAAGCATTACTACTAAAACCACTTTTTAAAAGGGTTGTGGTAAAACTATGTATGAGATATAACAGTTAGTTGTCCCACTAAACATCATTATTAACTTCATAGTCTAATTATAGGGTAGGGTATCCCCAAACATGAAACTCTAAGTATCCTATAAGGAACTTATGGAAATATAAGGTGATTCTACTTGGGTAATCAAACAGCCCGCAAGTCCTATGGGATCCTATCATATGGAACAAAATTCACTGTCCAAAATGGAGCCTTTGGTCCTACAGGGCCATTTTGAATAGGTTGCCAACTTTTGATCAGTTATCCAAATGGTACTCGGTGGCAGACAACCGATGTCTGTTGTGCAAGAATGAATCTGAAACTAATGCTCATATCCTCTTTAGATGTGAGTTCTCCTTGTATCTTTGGAGCAAAATGTCCCTTAAATGTGGTTGGGGTGGCTCCCCTCCACACGGCTTGGATGAGGCCCTTATTTGTATCTTTAATCATACAAGATGCAACCTTGGATGGAGAAGATTCACCGGCCTTGTTCTCATGTGCCTTGTCTTTCATGTTTGGAATGAGAGAAACAACAGACTCCACGGCAAGGGTGCTTGCGACAGCCTTAAAGTGTTTGACAATATTGTAAATAGTTTGCTTTTATTTGCCAAAGGTAACCCAGGTATCCTTAAAGGGGTGAAACCTGAGGTTCTGGATATGTGGGGTCTTTCTTAGACCTTGTACTATATACGGGGTTTTTCTTACACCCCTATATGCCTTTTGAGAAATGAGTAATATTTTACCTTATCCAAAAAAAAAAAATCAAAACATCATACTTAGGTTCTAAAGGATATTCAACAATAAGATAATTTGCCTAAAGGTATGCTATTTTGGATAGTCAGTATCAGCTCACGCCAGGCCGGTGTCATATGGATTTGGGAGTCCTCGTAAGCCAAGCTGGTGGTGCGGAGGAAAATATTGCCATCCCCCAGACCCTGGCCCTTTTTAGACACCTTTTCTTTCAATTTATGCCCTAGTAGCAACCTAATAGACTAATCACCAAAAAGTTGATCAAATTATATTTCTAATATGAAATTATTATGTCCTAATTCAATCTTTCATCATTGGTCAACTCTAAGGTGAAAAGTTTGCTAAAGGGAAACTATATAAGGTAAGGGTTTCTAACTAGGAGACAAATTGAATTAGTCAAGACTCTGACTACCTTGATGCTCTGATACCATGTTGTAAAGAGTGAAAATCACCCTCTACTAAAACTTGGTTAAAAAAACACCAATGTGAAGTAGTGGAATTTAAAACTTTGACTATATTCAAATGTATAAAGAGTACATTACAATTTTTCCCAAAAGGGTGTACAACTTTATACATAACAACAAGATCTAGGTAGAGGAAGACTAAAACCAAATCAATATTGTCTCCAAAGAAAAACAACTTAATATGTAGCTAGCTAAATCCATGCTAGATGGTTGAAATCCATATTTCTTAGCCTTAGGCTGGTTCACTAAGCTTCCAATGCGCACTCTGATCCTATACATGGGTGGTTGGGATCACCCAGTAAGAGAGAGATAAAAAGTATTTGTTAATAAAAAGGATAAGGACACATAATAAAGCAAAACATTGCATAATAAAAGATTCACTATTCTAATAGATTTCAAGAGTATGAGGCAAGTAATCAAATAGGAAATAGAATTCTGCCATAGTTCAATCAACAACAATAATCAACATAGCATGAATAATATTATGACACAAAATCATACCAATGCAGGGTGAGGCACCTACCAGACCTACACCAATAGGTTAGGGAGAGTGGTCACATTCCCAAACACCTACAAATATATAATATGAAGGGAGTGGTCACATCCTTCGGGGGAGTGTGGTCACATTCCCCAAAATATAATATGAGGGGAATGGTCACATCCATCTAGGGATCATGCCCTCTATGGGTGGTTTGTACTCATGTACACTACATTGTCATTTGGCCAAAAATACATCATGCTGAATAATTCACTTGGCAGTAGTGAATAACATAAATAATATTGCATCATAGCAAATAGGGAATAAAACCCATGAAATGATCTCAATAAATGAACCAACATTGGTAATAGCAATATTCAATTATTTCAAATGAATGAGCCAACACAGGCAATAGAAGATTCAAATAAATAAGGAGCCAAATAAAGGCAATAGAGAGAAGATATCAAGGCTAGCAATTGCCTCATTAAGAAAATGAGCGTTGGATAAAACCCAACTAAAGGATAGGTTATTTGCACATATATTCCACAATCATATATTCCACATAAATAGGTGTCACATACCTCATAATAGATTCACATCCATCGTTATCATTGATTAGATTGTATCCAAGATCATTTCCCCTAATTACAAATATTTCACCATATATTAGTATGCATTAAAGCTTAAGGTGTATAAAAGGTAACCATTTTAGACCTTCTATGGAAACCTTCTATTTAGGACTCAAAACTAGGACCAAAATCTCACTTAGGTTTCACTGATTAGGAAAACATATTTTATTTCTCAATTTGGAGTTGAAATGCATTATTTATCATTTTTAGAACATTTAGCATACTCAAAATGGAATTTAAAGAAAACTTCGAAAAGGGTATAGAAATAGGACTCAAAAATCAATAAAATCAGATTCTACATGAAAAATCCTTTCCAATGACTATGTATTTGCATTTTTTTGAGCAAGGACCAATTTACTATGAATTAAGTAAGATGGACCAATCAGATCACAAGAAAATGCCACATATGCTAAATCATTGCACAAAGGCAAATATCCAAAAGACAAAACTACCCTCATTGTTAAAGAAGGAAAGTATGGGCGTGTAGGGACAAAACCGTAAAAAGCTGAGTGGTCATCTTCTTCCTCTCCCAGGCGCCATGGTTGCATGAGGAAGCTTGCCCCTATCTGGGCATTTTCACATTTCTCAGCCAAAACGTGAGTTCAGATACCCAAAACGAAGAGGGCGCGAAGGTGGACTCACCGGAGTAGTCTATTGGTTTGTCGGTGTCTTTTAGACCCAAGGAGGGGCTCTGCAAGCTAGGTAGGAAGGTGGAGGTGTTGAGGGCTAAGCTAGGAGGATGCGGGCAAATTGGCACGAGAAAAGGTTTGCAATGGAACTTCCGAAGACAATGGATGTGCTACTTATAGGTGCAGTGTGGTTAGGAGTCGAGACGATGGTGGAGGTGAGAGGCCTCAGCCGACCCAGCTAGATGTCTTGTCCATAGTGCACGGGAGCGAACGAGTAATGGCTCAAAAGATGCAGCTCGAGGAGATGAAGCCAACGCAACAAAGATCTCATGAAATGGTGGAGAGGAGAGGGAGAACGAATTGGAGGAGTCGAGGTGGTCGATTTGTTCGTATGGCTGGAGGTTGAAGACAAGGCTGGAATAATTGATGTGATGATTTTGAGTCACATTTATTGACTTGTTTGATATGTGTTTTATGCATTTATTAGTCATTTTCATTGTTAATGTTGAATAATTCATTCACTTTGGTCTATGCTACTTCTTTATGTCAAATTTCCCCTATTTCAGCATTTTGAGTATTAATTATCAAAAGAATACGTTTTGTGTGGACTTATGTGGTTTTGTGTGTTAATTTCAGGAAAAACAAGTATCTGCTACTGTCGATACCATCGACAGTGGTCGATACCATCGACCAGACCACAGGTCGCCAGCCGCAAGGACCAGAAGAAAGTCGATACTATCGACAGGGACGTCGATGGTATCGAGATACCATCAGGTTGCCGGTGAAAAGTGTGTCGATACTATCGAAACATATGTCGATACCATCGACTAGTGGCGCTTCAGCGATGGAAGAAGACAAAAGTGACGCCTAAGAATGTCGATACCATCGACCCTCTTCGATGGTATCGAGAGGACATCAGGCACAAAGACAAAAGAAAAGAAGAACAACCGATATTGCGCTAGGTCGATACCATCGACTCGCGTCGATGGTATCGACACCGTTAGATATGAGTTTGTTTCAGATTGATCTTAATCCAACGGCTGTGATTAATTGGCGACCTAATTTGGGAGATATACCTAATGACGGTGCCCAAGAAGAGATTATCACGTCGTTAGCCATTGCACACATCCCGAGAAGAGGTGCAGAGAAGAACGGAGCCCGAGAGCACGCCCCAGGCAATCCGGAT
This sequence comes from Alisma plantago-aquatica, assembly GCA_963693085.1. NCBI lineage: Eukaryota > Viridiplantae > Streptophyta > Magnoliopsida > Alismatales > Alismataceae > Alisma > Alisma plantago-aquatica. The sequence continues at coordinate 421,638,797 of OY856414.1, read as the reverse complement.
GCCGAAGAAGACGATTTCCACCACCGAAAGGCGGGAGAACACGTATTCCACGCCAAGGATCGCTTGGATCTTCTCCGTTTAGGGGTTTCACCACTCAATCACGTTTTTCTCCATGTTTTCCTTTTTCTACTCCACGTTTTGCTCTGAGATGAACATGCAGGGCTAATCCCCTTTGTCTTTAGGACCGGGAGTAGCCCGGGAATTCATTGTATGATGATTTTATCATAGTAATTCATATCTTATCTCTTAAATCTGTGGTATAGTTTCGTTTTCTCAATTATATTGTTATGCTTGATCACCATAATAATAATCCAATGCCCTTAATTGCTTTGAAAGAAGAATTAATGGTTGAAAAGAGACGGAATTTACATTAATTGACAAATCCCTTAAACAAGGTGGTGTAAGATTAATGGTGGATACCGAGAGGTCATTTTTAATGAACCTAGTTTAGGGTATAGGTTACTACGATGGTGGAACTGACCTAGACATAGGTAGTGAATTGTACCACGACAGTGGGCAATTATGATTTCAAGCCACTACCCGGATAGAGAGATAAAATTGAGTGAATGCATAGAATTTAATACAATGAAAAACCCACGGTGAAACTGCAATCCTAAAGATCTCATTTTGAATTGATTAAACCAAACATTTAATCGATTGTTTTCTTTTGTTTTCCTTTTTATTTTCTTTCAATTTCAACAACTCTCAACTTTTTAATCGGCCTAGCTGATCGCGAGTAGTTAGTAGGAGTCTCTGACAATTTCACGTATCCCTGAGTTCGACTCGGGCCTCACAAAGGCCTATATTACTTCGACGTGTTCACTTGCGTTTCTGCGCACAGTAAATTTGCGTCAAGTTTTTTGGTGCCGTTGTCGGGGATACGGCAAACTGTCGGCACTTCGAGTGCTGCAAGCGGCCACTCTATGCCACATTTTTTTTATCATTTCAAAAATTCATAATCTATTTTCTAAATATTTGCAATCGTCAAGCACTGTACTAAATTTAATTTTTCTATTTGTAGGTATTGTGCATGGTGCAGACGCATAGTACAGACTACACAAGTCACGCACCAGAGGTTCCGCTGCTGGGACTGGAAGACGAAGGCAAGTATAATCAAGACCATCTTGAGGATATAGTTTCTGAACTCGAACAAGAAGAGATGGACGAGCCACAGACAATATGGGAGAAGATCAAGGCTTCTTCCTCATCCGCTTCCAAGGGGCCGATCAAAAAGCAAGCGGTTAATATTCCGACATACAAGATTGATCCGGCATTAATCAACTTGGTGAAGTCGAATTCCTTCCATGGGCTCAAAAATGAAGACCCCGTCGCGCACATAAGTCAATTTGTGGAGAATTTTGATATGATAAAAATCGATAGATTTCCACAATATGTGCTCTACTTGAAGCTCTTCCCGAGTTCTCTAGCGGGAAACGTGCGAGAATGGCTACACAACTTGGACGATGAATATGTGGAGTCTTGGGACCACATGGTGGAGGTTTTCTCCGAGAGGTTCTTTCCTCCCGAGAAGACCAATGACATGATCAGGAAGATCCACAACTTCACCCAACAAGCAGGAGAGACCTACTCTGAGACATGGGAAAGGTTTCAGATCATACTCAGACGGTGCCCACATCACGGGCTTGATAAGGAGACGCAGGTCAAGATCTTCTATTTTGCTCTCTCCGAGCATGATAGAAGCAACCTCGATTCAGCCGGCTCAGGATTCTTCTTGAATAACACAGACACCAGGTGTTGGGAAATCCTAAAGAACATGGCCAAGAAAAAATCGTGGGGAAAAAGAGGTGTCGTGGAGCAGGTTCGAGTGGCAGGTGAATCTAAAGCAATCAAGGAGCTGAATGAGAAGATGGATCTTCTCGCAAAGAAACTGATTGCAAAGGAGGATGCTTAGTCCGAGGAGGAGGCTCAAGTTAAATTCATGAGGCAGGAGCAAGGCTACAGGAATAATGACTATTCATGGAGGAAAGACAAGAAGTTCTCCTGGAAGGATCCAAACAACTTTTTGTAGGATCCAGATGCAAAACCCTAGCCAGTAGTGGAGGATAAGAGCACAGAGCTTCTCAATCAAGTGATAAAGCAAAATTAAGAACTCATGACTACTTTCGGCCAGCAAATAAAACAATAAGGGGAGTTTATGAACCAATTTGGGCAGACACTACAGAGCCATGGGGCTCAAATGAGGACAATAGAGACATCCATGGCACAAATGGCATCAGAGATAGCCAACTTGAAGAAGTCGACGCACCCAGGTTTTCTGGGTAATACTAATGTTCCAGGAGGAAACCAGCAGGCGAAGGCCATCTTGCTAAGAAGTGGCAAGAAACTGTTAAATCCCAGAGCCGATGAACCAAAACCCCAAGCAGAAATTGAAGGTGAGGCCACTGAGGAGATGCCCATACCGGTCACAGAATCAGTTGAGGACATAGCAGTGGATGCTACTAACAATCCTATTGCAAAGGAGGATGAACCTCAGAAAAGGACACCTTATGTGCCACCGCATCAAAGGGCACAGGTTGTCCCGGTCCCTTATCCGAACAGTGCTAAGGCAAGGAAGGTAGACGCCCAATTTAAAAAGTTTTTAGACAGTTTCAGAAAGCTTTCAGTCAACATTCCTTTATTGGAAGCTATTGAGCAAATCCCTTCTTACGGGAAATTTCTGAAAGACATCATCACCAAGAAGAGAAAAATCCCGGACACAGAGGTTGTTGTGCTTAAGGAGCAGGTGAGTGCCTTCATCATGGGCACATTGCCACCAAAGAGGCAAGATCCAGGCTGTTTCAACATTTCATGTTACATAGGGAAAGTTAAATTTGGTGAAGCACTATGTGACTCAGGGGCGAGCATTAATTTGATGCCTCTTTCTACATTCAAGAAGTTGGGATTAAAGGAGTCACGACCAAGCAACATGACAATCCAATTGGCGGACAATTCAGTGGTAAAGCCATATGGGATTTTTGAAGATGTGCTAGTGAAAGTGGATCGATTTGTATTTCCAGCAGATTTTGTTGTCATGGAGATGCAAGATGAACAAGGCAATGAGCTACTGCTCGGATGACCCTTCCAAGCTACAGCCGACATGATACTTGAGATGGGGAGAGGTCGTTTGACCTTAGGTGTAGTCGATGACTGATTTGAGATGGTCATGCCTTCCAGCGCCACTTCATCTAAATCCAAGGAGCAATGACACATGGTAAAACATTTTGATAACAATATCTCACTGTGTTTAGGGAAGCCATTTTTGGATATGGCCCATGTAATGACCAAGGTGGAAAAAGGGACTTTGGCTATGGACATCATGGAGCAGACCAAAGTGGTATCCCTTTGCAAGGCTGTAGGGTTCCCGAATGATGAGAATGAGGACATTCCTCCCTCTACGGAAGATGATGTTATAGCAAATTCAGTTTTTGATGCATATCTGAAATTACCACTCAAGGCTTGTTAGTCAATATCACTCATGATTGGATGAGAAGCAAATCACTGAAGGAGTGCGCCAAGATGCTTCAGATGTTTCCATGCTTATATGTGAGGTATTATGAAGATTTAGGCGAACTTCCCCCACCGCTTCAATCATCCTTAATCAGTCCACCGGAATTGGAGTTGAAGCCGCTGCCACCGCACCTCAAGTACGCCTTTCTAGCTGAGGAAGAAAAGTTGCCGGTGATTATTTCTGCTTATCTGAGTGTTGAGGAGGAGGACTAGTTGTTGATAGTGCTGAAGAACCATCGGGGAGCTTTTGGGTGGTATGTTGCAGATATCAAAGGGATTTCCCCTACTTTGTGCCAGCATAAGATTCGGCTCGAGGAGGGAGCCAAGCCGGTGATTCAACCGCAACGTCGACTGAATCCGAGCATGATGGAGGTTGTGAAGAAGGAGGTAATTAAGCTTCTTTCTGCAGGGATCATCTACGCAATTTCAGACTCGGCATGGGTGAGTCCCACGCATGTAGTCCCTAAGAAGGGGGGAATAACTGTTACTCACAATCTTTTAAATGAACCTGTCACCACCCGCTTGGTAACCGGGTGGCGAGTTTGTATAGATTACCGACGACTGAATGCCGCTACGCTAAAGGATCACTTTCCTCTTCCGTTTATAGATAAAATTTTAGAGCGTTTAGCCGGCCGATCACAGTTTTGTTTTCTGGACGGGTATTCGGGGTACAATCATATTTCAATTGATCCTAAGGACCAAGAGAAGTCCACCTTCACTTGTTCCTATGGAACGTTTGCGTATCACCGCATGCCCTTTGGATTATGCAATGCACCCGTGACCTTTCAGCGTTGTATGCTCGCCATTTTTTCTGATATGGTAGAACGCTGTCTAGAGGTCTTTATGGATGATTTCTCGGTTTATGGTGCATCTTTTGATGAATGCCTTTATAATCTGGATAAGGTGTTACAACGATGCGAGGACACACATTTGGTCCTCAACTGGGATAAATGTCATATGATGGTGAGTGAAGGGATAGTGCTAGGACATAAAGTGTCTAGCAAAGGTTTGGAGGTAGATCCGGTAAAAATTGAAGTAATTTCTAAATTGCCCCCACCAAATTCGGTCAAAGGGGTAAGAAGTTTCTTAGGTCATGTCGGATTCTATCGTCGGTTCATAAAGGATTTTTCAAAAATCGCCAAACCTTTATCCGAGCTTTTAGAGAAGGATGTTGTTTTTTATTTCAATGACAAATGTTTACACACGTTCAACGTGCTGAAGGAGAAATTCATTTCCGCACCGGTTGTTCAAACACCGGATTGGACCAATCCGTTTGAACTCATGTGTGATGCATCCAATTTTGCTGTTGGAGCTGTGTTGGGACAGCGGGTGGATAATAAACCCGCCGTGATTTTTTATGCCTCCAAGACTTTGAATGACGCCCAACTAAATTACACGACTACTGAAAAAGAATTGCTCGCCATTGTTTTTGCTTTTGAAAAATTTCGGCAATATCTAGTTGGATCGAAAGTCATAGTTTGGACTGACCATGCCGCTATTAAATATTTGATGGAGAAAAAAGATGCCAAACCTAGATTGATTAGGTGGATCTTGCTCTTACAAGAATTTGATATCGAAATCAAAGACAAGGCGGGGATTGAAAATGTTGTAGCGGATCATTTGTCTAGGTTAGAAAGGGTAGATGAAAAAGATTTACACATACCCATTACCGAGACATTCCCGGATGAACAACTTTTGAAAGTGAATTCTAAGGATCCGTGGTTTTCATATATCATGAATTATCTTGCTTGCAGGATCATCCCGGATGATTGGACGTATCAAGAGAAGAAGAAATTTTTCCATTCTCTAAATAACTACCAATAAGCAGAAACATATTACAAAACGTCCACAACCTGTAACATATCACATGTCATACCAAGTATATGCATTAGTATAGTGGCAATCTGCCACACACCTATTACAAAAGATATGTTCACCTATACAAACCATTTATACAAGCCTTATGTACAACAGATGCATATTGTAAAAAACACATATTGGCATATATATCATCTACAAAACATATCCCTCCCAGACCTGAGAGTAAAGGAATGACACATAGGACTCTACTACAAGACTAGAAACTAGCCAACCTTCAGCGACTACTGATCTCCAAGTTGGTCTTACTCAATAGCATGATACTACCCATGTTGCTAACGACCACCTAAAAAGATGTGGCAAACCACAAGGGTGAGACTCATGTCCCAGTTAGAGATATAAGTCTCAACCAATGATTATTACTACAACATGTTATAACATCATTAAGCATGATGAGAAGATTCAGTTCAATGAAGCATTTAAACTAATTAAACAAGTTAGGTAGATGCAACAACTCTAGAAGATAAGTAGATCCTCGTATACTTTTAGAAGGAATATGAAGAACATGTATAACAGTTGATTTCTCTTACCACATTATATAACAACTAAATAGTACTAAAGAAAAAGCAAGGCAAGGGTAAACATCCAATGTGAAGCGTGTTTAGCCCTAACCAGATATGCTACACATATGTGCTATATCTTTTATTAATGCCTTGAGGATTTGAGTTATACCACCAAAATCCAACTAATTACTACTAATTCAAAATTGGTTCCATATATGATCGAGGAAGAGTCAACTCCATGATATTCTCTTGCATTGCTCAATCAGTATGAGTTTGCACCACATTGATATATCAGTCAAACTTCCACCAGTGACATATAGTCAAGATTAAAATACCTAGCCTACCTTGGTATAGGTCACAGTGCTAGAAACCAAGGTATGCAACCCAAACACTAAGGTACAACTGCAGTTGTCCTTCAATCACATCACATATATAATAAAAAAGACACAACCACAATCATTCTCAAACTGAGGGTGAGACCACATCCATCATCCTTAAACACTTGAGATCTATATGACAACAAGGTACTCTCCAAGCACCCCACATACTCAATAGTATATGCTCTGAGTTTCCCTTAGGAATACTTGTTTCACCATCCAGCAAGTTCTAACACTGGAATGGATCTAAGGCTAGAGCAACTACATGATTAGGGTTCCACTTGATTAGTTAAATCCAATTGGGTGGCTTTTTACTGCATCAATCAAGTTACAAGCAAACCTTAAATACATTCTACAAATCATAGGTAGAGTGCAACTTCATAAGATATAAGACGCATTAAGCAATAAGCTGATCAAATCACCACATGGTACTAGTTCACTAACATACACAAGGCCATCATCATCATCACCTCACCATGGGATTTTAATCTTGTATCACATCACTAGAGGATGTCACCTCAATTAGGCACAAAGCCTCTGCTAAGGTCATAAGACTGTTCACATTGTTCCCTACACAACATCATTATCTCTCCATGCCTCATCAAGGCTCATAATCACCACATATGTGTTACATAAGTCTCAACACATTCTTACATTATGCACTTATGATGTTAACAAGATAGTGGTTTACAATTATAACCATTTAGGAGATAGAAAACATTCTATCAACATGCTAGTTATTCAAGTAACTAGGTAACATCATTATATACTTGCGATTAGAATTAGGTTTCAACTTAATTATCTGGTTTAGGGTTTCAAAATAGCAATTAACATCAAAACCTAATTATCACCATCTCACATATCCTTAGAAGTAAGAGAGTCAACTATTACTATCATAAGGTGACAACATTAGGTAAACACATGTTCAAGTATTCTTGTTGACCAAAGGAAAACCTAATTCACCAATCTATGCAACCAAAGATAAACTAAGCCAAGGTGACCGAAGGAAACCATCAACCCTAGCGACCAAAGAGAACAAGATCATCTCTTTGACCGAAGGGACTAGGTCAAAGAGAACTTGGAGACCGAAGACACCACAACACTCTCATCGATCAAACAAGAATCAACATTACTAAAATTGAAGGACCATGGTTCATTGACTGAAGGGAACCATGTAAGCATCATTGACCACATAGAACATAAGGACATGATGACTAAAGATCATAAGGGAAAACTCATCGACCAAAGAGGAAACGTGTCATATTCATGAGCTCCCAAGTAGGTCCATACTTAGCGACCCAAAAGCCACCAAACTCAACAACCACAAAGACCTCATCATGATGAACATCAAGAGAGAGAGAGAGAAAATCACCTTCAACACATGAGAAAAATGGATTGATCACCACCATGAACTGAAAAATCACCAAGGTGTAAAGCACAAGAAAAGGGTCATCACCAAAACCCTAAATTAGACCTTAATCATGAGAAAATCAAATCATGATGCAAGAGAGGGAAACCCAATCATTTTTTCATTAGGCGTGTATCCAAAATCCTCCATCCTCACACAAGAGAAAAAACCATGATCATGAGAAGGAACTAACATTTAGCATGTGCATGCAAGAACCAAAACCTTCATCATCGATAAGAGTTTGGGTATAAGAATTAGGGTTTAGGAAAAGAAGCTTATCTCCTTAAAATCACCACATTATCACCAACTCTAGTTCAAGATATCATCACCCTACTATTAGGAAACACATTTTAGGGATAGATTAATTGCATTCAAGATTGAGTGCAATAATAATTGAGGAGAAAGTTATATAACTCACCTTCATTGTCAAGAACAACTCTAAAAGCAAGATGATCCAAGGAAAGAGAGGGAGACCAAGGCTTGATCACCACCTCACAGCCAAGCTAGTATCACCTCAAGGAAGGAAACAAAACCATAGGTTAAAGGTGTACAAGGAATAGGGAAAACCTTAGGCTGAAAAGAATAAGAAGTAGAGGAGATCTCCAACTCAACTCAACACTACCATGGAGAACCATGGATTCAACCAAGAAGAGAGGGGTAGGATTTCAAGAAAAGGAAACCATGAAGGATAAGTCAGTTACCAAAACTAAGGAGCATTGAAGCATCACCAAACATGAGTTGCTCCAACCCTAGATCCACACATGCAAGGGTTTGACCACCTTTCTCCAAGGTTGAACTCTCCTTCTCCACCAAGAACACAAGGGACGAGCTCCAAGGAGAAGAGAGAAAAAGGATCACTTGCATGCAAAGAGAGGAGTATATATACCCATGGGTAGGAGAGAGTTGAGGGAGGTTAAGTGTCATGCCACATGTGCCACTTATCCATCATATATCATCCATGCAAGCACTAAGATCATGCATGTTATTTTTGGGATGACCCTATTCTTTTGAAGCAATGCAGGGATGGTGTCCTACGCAGGTGTGTACCTGAGGTGGAATATGAGAGTGTTCTTCGTCATTGCCACACATTACCTACGGGCAGACACCATGCGAGCTCTCGTACGGAAGCCAAAGTACTAGAAAGTGGCCTATATTGGCCTACCTTGTTTAGAGACGCCTATGAGTTCGTGAGACAATGTGATTCCTGCCAAAGGGCGGGTAACATTTCAAAGAGACAAGAGATGCCCTTAAATGTTTTCCAAGAGGTTGAGGTATTTGATTTATGGGGTATAGATTTTATGGGACCCTTTGTGTCCTCAAATTCGAATTTGTATATCCTTTTAGCTGTTGATTATGTGTCGAAGTGGGTAGAAGCAATACCCATGAGGACTAATGATTCTACTGTAGTGTGTAGGTTCGTTAAGGAAAATATCTTCTGTAGGTTTGGGGTGCCCCGAATGATCATTAGTGATGGGGGTACGCACTTCCGGAATAAAACATTCTCGGCACTATTGAGGAAATACGGGGTCAAACATAACATTGGTACCCCGTATCACCCGCAAACTCAAGGACAAGTGGAGGTCTCCAATCACGAAATTAAGAAGATCCTGGAGCGTACTGTGGCTTTCACGAGGAAGAATTGGAGTGCCTTACTACCGGATGTGTTGTGGGCATACAGGACGGCATACAAGACACCTATAGGCACCACGCCTTTTAGGTTGGCATACGGTCGGGCCTGTCACTTACCGGTGGAGTTAGAGCACAAAGCACATTGGGCGCTGAGAAAGCTCAACTTGAGTTATGATGAAGCGGGGAAGAAGAGATTACTTGAATTAAATTAACTGGATGAGTTACGAATGAATGCATACGAGAACTCTCGGATATACAAGGAGCGCACAAAGTTGATCCACGATCGCCACATTCAGATTCGCACCTTCAAGAAAGGAGATCGTGTGCTTTTGTTCAATTCGAGGCTGAAGTTGCATCCTGGGAAGCTAAAATCCCAATGGAGTGGACCATTTATGGTAGAAGAGGTCAAACCACATGGCGCAATCATGGTGCGCGATGGTGAGACTACATTTTTGGTGAATGGACAGAGGTTGAAGCTATATTTTGGTGAATATTACACAAGGAAGGTGAATGAGGTCAAACTCATTTCACTTTCGGATGCATGACGTGCTTCAAGTTGTCTAGCCTAAGACGTTAAATAAGGGCGCTTGTTGGGAGGCAACCCAACCATTGATACTTTAGTTTAGTTCCTTTACATTCGTAGTTTGATTTGTTTTAACTTATTTTGTAGTGTAAAAAAGATACCATGATCGTTTGCTACATGTGCAGGGCTAAGGCAGAGTCGATACCATCGACCCTTGTGTCGATGGTATTGACCATGGTACAGGTTGGCGACTGCAGAAATCATACTGCGTCGATACCATCGACGGCCTCGTCGATGGTATCGACATACCAACAGGCAGATCGCAAGCAGAGGTCGATGGTATCGACATGGGTGTCGATACTCGCGAGATCTCTGGAGATTTTCAGAACAAATCGTCTTAGTAAAGTCAATACCATCGACGGGCATGTCGATGGTATCGACACATTCATGCAAAGAAGGTGGCGGCCGGACCTCGTGAGGGTTTTCCCTAATCTGAGAGTCGATACTATCGACTCGCGTCGATAGTATCGACGCGCCACGTCAACGATCTGCGAGGAAAGATCTACGGCGATCGCAGCAACTAGGAATTCGATCTGGGGGACGAGTTGATACCATCGACTCACGTCGATAGTATCGATGCGTCAGCAATCCGGGCCCCGCAGATCCAGCCATCAACGACCGTCGATACTCGCGGCAGTACGAATTGTGCTACCCGTGTCGATACCATCGACCCGAGTCGATGGTATCGACGGGCATATAGTAGCACCGGCCACGGCTATATATGAGGAGGATTTGTGTCAGATGACATCACAACTCCAGAGCAATCCTCCTCCAATTATGCCGAGCGTATTCCAGAGCTATCCAAGCCCAACGACGAGCAACACCGAGCACGTTCTTCATCGAGCGGAGATTCATTTCTCCGATCTTCACTGAGCTCCATTCCTATTCCTCTTTCTGTCACGATCATGGTGCATGTTGCTGGAGCATCGTCATCTTGCGCCGACCCAATGGAGATCCCAGTATTCGTGCCACCTCCGATTGCGTCAATCGCACGCCCACGGTTGATCCATCCATCCGTGGAAGTCAAGAAGATCTACGAGGAGATCTTAAAGAGGAAGATCGAGCCGACCCGTTATGTTGAACGGGATACCATCCGCAACCTGGGGTTCGAAGCCAACCTCGATTACGTCCTGAAGGGTCAGGCCCGACACACGGGAAGACGGCCTGACGAGCTGGAGTTTCATGCATATGGCCAATCGTTCTTCGGCGAGTGGCCTACGTACAAGGAGTCAGTGGCTGAGTTTATGGCGTCGTTGGACGTCTGTGTCGTGCCCAATGACATCATAGCCACCGACCGTGAGTGGATCAAGGGCCGGGTGTCTTTCCGGCTGTACAATAACGAATACACCCTTACACTCCGATAGTTCAACCAAATCTTCAACTGGAATCACTCGCGGTCAGAGTACCGGCAACCGGACAACCGCACCGACTACGATGCAATCTTCGTCGAGCTGGTGACGGTGCCACTGGGCAAGTCAGTGAGCTACCATAATGTTGCGGTAGCTGATTTTGAGCACCCCTTCATCCGGATACTTCACCAGATGCTGAGTTCTACGTTATTTGCTAGGGGTGATCTGGCCCTCAGCAAGTTTCAGGAGACGGGCCTATTTTTCTTGTATAAACTCCTAAAGCGTCAAGAATGCAACTGGGGCGCTTTCTTTTTGCAGTGGGTTTTGGCGGTGAATAGGAGTACACGGAAAGCACCAATTCACTTTGGCGGGCTTATCACCAAGCTGGCCTCCTACCTTGGGTTGAATTTCCAGCAGCTTACTCCTCTCTCCAACAGGAGCAAGGTGAACTTGCAACATCTGTACCGCTCCAACCTCATCCTTCTTCAAGATGGCTTGGTGTATGCACACTGCCACGTCAACCATGCTTACCAAGAATGCTTGCTTCCTGATCCGGTCTTCAACATCGAGGGGGCGCAACACTTCTGATGGCCTATCATAGCCATTGCTGACTCCGATGAAGACGGCGGCAACGACGACGATGACAACAATGACGATGAGGCTGAAGAGGAAGAGGAGGCCTACACCCCTCTTTGGGCACGAGTGGCACCACATAAGCGTCCTCGTATGCATCCGGGTGCATCTTCATCATCGCAGCCTCTACCACCACCGCCGCCCTCGCAGCCAAGCGAGGATGTCTATTCTATGCAGGGCATGTATGCTATGCTGCAAGATATACAGCAGACGCAGCAGCATCACACGACGATGTACACTGGTGTTCAAGAGATAACAAACCGGCTACTGGATAATCAACGGACAATCTTCGAGAATGAGCATCTTCTCCTCGACAACCAACAACAGATTCATGACCGGTTGCATAGGATGGAGATGCAACAGCAGCCCTTTTACGATCACTATTGGAGCCAAAACTACTTTGGAGGCTATCCACAACCTCCACCTAGGGCCCAGTTTGATCCGAGCTTCCAGGGGGGAGTATCCATCTTGGGACCCTACAGCTCCACAGTACCCGCCTCCGCCTGAAGAGTAAATCAGTATCTCTGTTCCAACCTTTAAGATTGTTTTTGACTATGAGGCCATAGTCGAATTCAAGCTTAGGGGGGTGTTGGAACAGTTTTATCTTTTATTTTCTCTATTTTTAGTTTTATTGCTTTTGTCTCTTGTCATTTGTTTCTTGCAATCTTAGTTTGTTTGTAGGATCCACATTCTATCTAGTATAATCGTGGATGTCTTAAAATTTTGTGTCATCTCAGTTGCATGTACATGGGAATTAAGGGAAACTTAAAATTTTTTTTTGAGTGTTCGCAAGCTTGAGTGTTGTTCAACTTTGATCACTTAACTTAGAGAATGATTGGTTTTGTCAACTTTAAAATAGAAAATCACAACTGTACATTCCTAATGATTCATGAAAGTGGACGGAATTGGTTGTTTGAGCCTAAACTGACCAAATGATAATGAGACTCTAGTTTGAAGTAAGAGAGAAAAACCTCTTAACTACTACACAGGTCAGTAAGGAGGGATGCATAATATTTTTCAAAGGTTCAGTCAATTAGTCTTGTGATTTATCCACCTCATTGCTTTTCACAATCCACTTTAAGATTTGGAAGTAAAGTACGGTTTTAACTTTTTTGATTGCATGTCATGTAGATAGGAGTTTCATTGCAACCATTTTCATATGTTTTGCATGAAAAATGAAAAAATAGAATAGGTTTACATGCACATTACCTTTAGGTGCATGTCATTTAGTTGCATTCATAACTTTTATGCATAGAGTATATCATGTACCTCATTTGTTCTTTAATGGTGAATTAAATTGTTCCATACCTTCTTAAGAGTGCAAATATTCGAGTTATGCAGAAAAAATAAGCCCAATAAAGCATTCATTGTCAATTATGGATATAAGGGTTTGAAAAGAAAAAGAAAAAAAGAAAAAAATCTGAAAAAAAATTTGAAATTAAAAAAAAAAGTTATTTATAAGCAACTAGAATAAGAAGGAGAAAGGAACATAATCTCACATGTATTTTAAGATGAGTGAGTACATTATGTAGCTCGATTAGCTATCCATCTCGTTTTGAGATGGAATGTTAGTGCATGCATCATTCCACCCAATCTTAGGCATTAGGGCATTTTTGTTTTATGCATGTGAAACTGTATAATACTTCTACTTCTTCCATGAGCCACCCATTCCATCCACCCGTTGCTCGAATTGGTAGGCCACCGTGAACTTCTCCTCACTTGTGAATATCAGGAGAACTGCTTCCATGTAGGTGGTAGTTAGGGCGAGCAACGTAGTATAGGAGATCATAAGATGCACTAAGTTTGGACCGGTGAATTCTATTATGTTAACTGCCTTATGTGATAGTGTTCATCAGTTTTGAGGTAGACATCTTTTATGGAGGATTACTGTCGCCTTTAGGGTAATTATCATTTTGTGGTTAGCGAGGGCCGGTATGCGAATGTCTGGTGGGAGTCATATGGGATGTTTGTTGTGATGCTTTGTTCTTTAGTTGACTCTGGAAATTCTATTCTAAGGTTTAGTTGCTCGAGGGTGAGCAATGTTCAAGCTTAGGGGAGTTTGATGCGATGATTTTGAGTCGCATTTATTGACTTGTTTGATATGTGTTTTATGCACTTATTAGTCATTTTCATGGTTAATGTTGCATAATTCATTCACTTTGGCCTATGCTACTTCTTTATGTCAAATTTCCCCTATTTCAACATTTTGAGTATTAATTATCAAAAGAATACGTTTTGTGTGGACTTATGTGGTTTTGTGTGTTAATTTCAGGAAAAACAAGTATCTGCTACTGTCGATACCATCGACAGTGGTCGATACCATCGACCAGACCACAGGTCGCCAGCCGCAAGGACCAGAAGAAAGTCGATACTATCGACAGGGATGTCGATGGTATCGAGATACCATCAGGTTTTCGGTGAAAAGTGCGTCGATACTATCGAAACATATGTCGATACCATCGACTAGTGGAGCTTCAGTAACGGAAGAAGACAAAAGTGACGCCTAAGAATGTTGATACCATCGACCCGCATCGATGGTATCGAGAGGACATCAGGCGCAAAGACAAAAGAAAAGAAGAACAACCAATATTGCGCTAGGTCGATACCATCGACTAGCGTCAATGGTATCGACACCGTCAGATATGAGTTTGTTTCAGATTGATCTTAATCCAACGGCTATGATTAATTGGCGACCTAATTCGGGAGATATAACTAATGACGGTGCCCAAGAAGAGATTATCACGTCGTTAGCCGCTGCACACATCCTGAGAAGAGGTGGAGAGAAGAATAGAGCCTGAGAGCACGTCCCAGCCGATCCGGACACCGAAGAAGACGATTTCCACCACTGAAAGGCGGGAGAACACGTATTCCACGCCAAGGATCACTTGGATCTTCTCCGTTCAGGGGTTTCACCACTCAATAACGTTTTTCTCCATGTTTTCCTTTTTCTACTCCACGTTTTGCTCTGAGATGAACATGCGGGGCTAATCCCCTTTGTCTTTAGGACCGGGAGTAGCCCGAGAATTCATTGTATGACAATTTTATCATAGTAATTCATATATTATCTCTTAAATCCGTGGTATAGTTTCGTTTTCTCAATTATATTGTTATGCTTGATCACCATAATAATAATCTAATGCCCTTAATTGCTTTGAAAGAATTATTAATGGTTGAAAAGAGACGGAATTTACATTAATTGACAAATCCCTTGAACAAGGTGGTGTAAGATTAATGGTGGATACTGAGAGGTCATTTTTAATGCACCTAGTTTAGGGTATAGGTTACTACGATGGTGGAACCGACCTAGACATATGTAGTGAATTGTACCATGACAGTGGGCAATTCTGATTTTAGGCCACTACCCGGATAGAGAGATAAAATTTAGTGAATGCATAGAATTTAATACAATGAAAAACCCGTGGTGAAACCGCAATCCTAAAGATCTCATTTTGAATTGAATAAACCAAACATTTAATCGATTGTTTTGTTTTGTTTTCCTTTTTATTTTCTTTCAATTTCAACAACTCTCAACTTTTTAATCGGCCTAGCTGATCGCGAGTAGTTAGTAGGAGTCTCCGACAATTTCACGTATCCCTGAGTTCGACTCGGGCCTCACAAAGGCCTATATTACTTCGACGCGTTCACTTGCGTTTCTGCGCACAGTAAATTTGCGTCAATCGTCGAATTCGAGTGAGATCAGATTTGGACCTTTGATCGAGGTGATGTCAAATCCGAACTGTCAGATGGCGTGCGTGACAAGGAAAATGACCAACCTTAGTGTGATGCATCAATTTAAATGAAATCAATGGATGTTCTATAGTTGCACTATCTTGAAACTTGTAAAATCTATTTGAATGGTCAAATAAAGTCCAAATGACCTCAAATTTTAACCATAGCTTAATTACAATGCCTAGAATGATGCTAGTTTCTCATTTTACACACATTTTGGCCCTTAAATTCTATATTGGCTATTAATGCATATTTTAATGTATAAAATGAATGATTAAGGTGAAAAGAGTCTTTTAATGACATGAGTGAGTGAAATTCGAGATATTAGATTCATATCAATATTGAGAGTCATATATCACCATATTATCCTCTTATTAATGCATTATTATCATATTTTAGGAGAGAGAAAGTGAAAGGGTTAATTACACTCGTAACTAATTCAAATACACATATCTTATCAAAGAGATATAAAAGCTCCAATTTAGCATTATCCATTAATTATCTATCATTAATGGCCATATTACATCATTAGTCCCCAAATATCACATTAGGTGGGTTATTTGTGCAAAACCCCTTACATTATCATGAAATTTGGTAAAATATTGATTCCATCACCAAACTTTGCTCAATTTCAACATTGAGGCCAAAGAAGGCTCAAAAGGATGGGAAATTTATGAAGAAGGTCCAAAAGGACTAGAAAGTGAATAAAAGCTCAATAGTGGGTAAATTGCAAAAAGGACCCTGAGATTCAGTATGTTACAAAGAACATGAGTAAGCAAGCTAGTAGTAAGCAATAAATGTGAGGAGGTTTAGAAAAATCACCTCTAAGAAGAAGATCAAGCTCCAAACAGCAAGAAGACACGAGCAAAGAAGGTATATAACTCTAGTATAAGCTTTGAACTCAGCCAACTAGCTCTTTCTCCACAAGGGAAGCAAACCCTAGGCATAAGGAGCAAGAAAGATGAGTTCTTTGAGCTTTAGAGCAAGCTTTACCATGGAAGACCATGGTTCCATCTAGGAATAAGGTAGGACAAGGTAGTACATCAAGAGAAACAAAAAACAGAAGGAGGAACTTACTTGCTTAGGTTAAGAACAAGTATAGGGAGCTTCCTAAACCCTAAAGGAGGGTAGATTTGAGCTCTAGCCACACATGCAAGAAGTTCATCCACCTTCTTATACCTTGGGTATCCTCTTCTCCACAAAATAGGGGAAGACAAATCTCTAGATAGGAGGGAAGAGATAAGGGTCCAAAGGGTTCTTTGGGTGCTAAAGGAATGGTATATAAATCTAAGGATAAGAAGGAAGAGAAGCTTGATGTGTCCTACTAAGTTTTCCATGTGTCCATGACCTAAAACGTGTTTCCCATGAAAAGAAGTAGATCAATAATAGGCCATCATTTGTTGGCTTCCCAGGCCAACCATCGAGTGTTGAGGCATGGTGACCATCATTTGTTGATGCCCTAGATCACAAGGTGGTAAACCATCGCTTGATCACCTCCATTAAGTGAACCATCGGTCGAAAGGACCCCAAGAGATAAAACCCTTAACCTACCACATATGGAGACCACCATCAGATTCACCACCTGGTTATGACCATCGGATGTCATTCAAATAGGAGTATCGTCGAGTTATGGCCTCAAAGGTAGCTCACCCATGAGGGAGTAAACCCTAATTCAACCCTAGAGGGCCATTACCACTAAACCAAGGTGCAACCAAGAGCCCCATGGAACAAGAAGCTCAAGCATGATAGGAAAACATATAACACACCACAATGATGTGACAAATTGAAAATAAAACCTCAAATATAGGTAAATTGTAGAAAAGTCCAACATATGCACAAAATTGCATAACTTGCACAAATGGTGTCCAAAATAGACCAAACTTGAAACTTAAGATTGTCACATGATATAAAAGCACCTGAAAAGGTTTAATTTAGGTTTTAAGCTCTTAATTATGGTGATTAAGAATCTTCAACCATTTAAGAAAGGTTACAGGTCTCACAAGCATTTTGGTCTCAAATCTCACCCACATCTAGATATAAATGCTAGAGACTTCTCCTTAAAACTTAAGAGAAAAAGGAGTTTCCATGTGGTGTGGGTAAACAATTAAAGATTTTTCTAAAAGATCAAGATTCGACTAATTAAGTTATTCCAATGGTTCCCAAATGTTATATGTATGTTAGGAAAGTTAATAATGACTTATCCTCCAATTTTGGTTGTAAAAAGAGGTTCCTAGAAGCCTAGAGAAATTTGAGAAGGAAGGGGTTGTAATTGCATTAATTCCTAAGATTCTGTAAAGGATATGGAACCAATGACCTCCATCTTTAGCCTTGGCTATTGGAGGCCTAATAATATGTCACACAGACTCATGACAATTTGATGATCCACGATGCTCCTCTTGTCACCTACCTCACATCTAAATAGGATAGGAGGGTAATGGAAACTCCAAATTTCCCTCGCCCCTACCTCCTTTGTTTCTCCATGTTTTTATTTAAAACTTTCCCCTTTGGTTTTGGGAGAAAGACGCAAATGCAATGAGCCATAACTTGGTAGTTATCATGCCTTATAGGAAAAGTGCCTGATTTCCTTCCTCGTCAGGATTCTAGTGCGATCCTGTGATCTCAATACTTTTCCTCCATCCCTATATAAGTAACTAGTGAGTTGTGGGGTGAAGAGGAGGACAGAAATCTCCACCTAATTTCCAACGAGATACTCAAGAACCCCTAAACCTATCTATGATGGCTAATGGCAGTGATGACCTTGTTCTGGCATTAGGCGGCATCATTGACCGATTGACTTGGCTCTGATATCCCTACAGATACCACGAAGATGATCTTCATCATGGATGGTTGCTACTAGTAGCAAGGAGTCGCCACGACAAAGCATGATCCATCAACACCTTCAACACAAAGTGACAAGTCATAGTTGATTCATGAGACCCAACATTATACGGAGAGGCATCAAGACTCCCGAGAACCGTCTACAACAATTTGTTCTTTAGAGAGCAAGGTAAACCATGAATCTCTAATATCCCCTACCTAGTTATGGTAGTTGTTCCATAGAAGTACCTCTAGACCCCCTTTTTCGGTCTACTCTGAGGTTCATCCACTTCTCCAAGCTTGACCGAAGACAACCCAACCATGTGTTAGAGCCTCCGGGGAATGAGGATGTGTCAACTAATGATTTGAACCCTTGGTTTCTCTGCCATGGTGGGTGGAGGTGGTTCCTCCAGGGACGATGGATCCCCTGAATAGATTTACCTCTCTATCCTGGAGCCCGCGTGTCATCCATGCTACTATGTAGGGGTAGAAGAGTAATATTGCCCCATCTAAAGAGGTTGTACGGTTCTGAGTAAGCACTGATGTGGCATGAGATTACTAGATTAACCGGACCCACGCGCAAAATAATGGATAATGTTGTGGTGGATTTTCCTGATTGGTTGAAACTCAATAAATCTTGTGTAAATCATAACTAAATGTTGGTAACTCGGATGAATTATATGAAAATTGATTTGGAGAAATAGAGGAACATGAATACGTGTTCATGCCCTAGATCTGAGCCTAATTCTAAAAGTTCATAAAGTTACCAAATTTGATGTGTCTAATGCATAAGAACCCTATTTTTTAGGTTTTTATGATCTTAATGTGTTCAACTAATCTTAATGGTCAAACATTCATCTTTTTGGATAAAAGGGTAACTAAGATCTAATTTTGAGCTTAATAACCCATGATTTGATGAATTAGGGTTTCCTTGAGATTAAAAGTGCAAATAGTGATATGATTAGGGTTTGTCAACCCAAAAGACATGAAAAGTGATAATTAGTGTTTAGGAAGCCAAAACCCTAATGAAACCTTAACTTGAAACACAAGTCATACTTAGTGATAAATTTTGAATAAAATAATGATACATGGGTTTTATGCTTTAACTTTCAGGATAGTTGCTTGTTTGATTGCATTATTTTCCCTTTTTTCCTTAACATCAAATACTTCTGATCAAGGTATGTGGTTATGCCTATGACTAACCACTTTAGTTTGTCATCGTTTCTTGAGGTTTTCAAGATTGCTTGGAAATAAATGATTGCTTGTTTATTTGTTTCCTACAATATATTAAGTCACTATGAATATCACATTATATGCTTATAACTTGCTCAAACCCCTGATACCAACTCTAGAAATTTGAGAATATAAGGAATGAAAGAGTCATTGTGACTACTAGGACCAGGCCCCAGATTGGGAAGGTCATATCAGGCCCCAGATTGGGAAGGTCATATGAGTTCAGGACCCACATTAGGAATACCAACATGGCACGTGGACTCCAGATTGAGAAGGTGGCCTTTTCTTCCACTGTAGGGACAAGACCATGAAAGGGTATCCCACATGTTGTATAAAAATGAGTTGAGGAGTTATGATGAAAACATTAATTTTGATTTTCAAACATTAATTATTTTGGATATGTTGTTAAACTTAGATGCAATATTTTATTTCCCCCACATACCAGTATAACTTGTTATACTAACTATGTTTTGTTTCACAACATTTTAGGATAATCATCTATTATTCTACAAGTATGATGAAAATGGACATCCCAGAAAAGAAGATACCAAATGGAGAGACACTAATGTAATCATGGAGGTTATAGTTAGTAAGTCTTTACTTCATGTTGAAACTTTATAAATCCATGTATTTTTTTGTCTTGTACCAAACTCAGTTTGATCTAGTGAAATTTACTAATTATTTTTGGTTATTTTCTAAACCATCAATCTTGTAATTATGATAATGGCTCTTGCCCTCTCGATCTGCCTGAATAGGGGTTAGCAGGGGGAGGGGGTCATTATATTTGATATTGGAGCCTGTTTTACCATTTAACCTCTAATAAATATTAAATTTAAGAGCTCTGTAGATCCTAAAGAGAATTATTAGAGTGTTTTCCCAAAGATGATGGTGTCTAGAAAGGACCACGATTTGGGGGCTGGCAATACTTTCATCCACACTGCTAGTCGGCTTATGAGGACTCTCAAACTTGTTCATCCAACCTGGCCAAAGTCACAGGCTTTCACTTGAAATAAACTACCTCTAGGATTTCTCATCTACTTTCATCACTTCTCTACTTCCTTCACTCAATAAACTCTAGGAACATGTAATTGTTCCCCTTATCTACTTCTAAGTACTAGGTTTATGGATATTAGGATTCAGGCATCCTCCTACAAATAATAAAAAGCATGTAAATAAGATGTCATGGACATAATTTTAGGGTGATTCAAAAAACCCTAAAGGTGTTGGGGTATGGTTCCTAACCCTAACCTTAAATCCTCATCTTAAATAATGGAGAGAGGAAAGAGAAAATATAAGAAGTTCATCCATGCATGCAGATACATTGAGTAAGGCATGCAAGATACAAATGTGGGTTGAAGTACATATAAAAAATGGGAAATAAGTGAGTACATGACGAGGAAAATATGAAACCCTTTAGTGAAAATTTTAGGATTGATGTCTTGACCTAATTTGGATCAACCCAAGAATGGAGAAAAGATATATGAGGGAGTAAAACTCCAAGATCAGGTTATCACTAGAAAGTTTGAACTCCTTCTGGCAGGAACCCTAACAGGAAGTATGTCCCCACACAGATACAAGTAGGAGGTAGACATGCATCTACATGAAAGAAAGTGACATCAAGGTTGGAAAAGGGATTAGTTCTAAGCAACATGGTTAATTCCTATTAGATTATGAGATAGGCATATTAGATGGAATGGACGATGAGTTTATTAATGAGGTAATATGGTTTATGATGACCCCAGCCAGATTTGAGAATTTGATTTTAGTTGTGGAATTTTAAACAATAAGATTTGATTATACAAGTGTGTGCACTTCTTTAAGTAAGATAAACTAGATGATGATAGTATGTGAATCTATAGGAGCCTCAACCTCTTCTATAAAGGGGGACCTCTAATGCTAGGACCACTTGTAGGGCTGACTCTTGAGAGAGTGGGACCCGGAAGGAGAAGGTTGAGAACCTAGACTCCCAACCATGAGGAATTACCTGAAATAGTTGTATGTCCTAAACTAGATTGCCCCTGAGTGAATGAGTTGATCTACTGTATGCATGATCCCTAGAAGCTTGTTGTACCCTATATGTCCTAGGAATTACCAAACCCTAGAGGATATGTTAAGAAGGATTCTTATATAAATGTGTAGATGATATGAGTACCTATCATCTAGGTGATGAAACGAGAGTCCCAAGATCCTAAAGAGGTACATAATGGTAGTATGTTGGGAAGCCTCATACTTAGATTTTAGTTCCTTGTGTAGGATGCTAAGGATTGCTTACATGAAAGATAAAGTTTGGTAAGAATATTTTGTGAGTAGGAATCTAAGAAGAAAATGTTGTATCATGTTTTGGTCCGGTGCAAACTTAAGTGGCTAGGTCATGTAGCATGCATGACCAATGCTAAAGGGGTAAACCTGAAGTCATTAGACCAAAGAGGGAAAGTGGTGGTATCTAGTACATATAATGCTCATAGAGTTGAGTAGGATCATCAAGGTTGATCTTGGCACCTCAATCCAATATTGGGTTAAGGGAAACCCTACTAGGATTTTGATATCTTCTGGTGAGCCTCTCATACAAGTTGGTTAAGCACCACCATACTATCATATATCCAACCTCGTGAGGAGTTTCCTAGTGGTGCTAATATATATTGATAGTGATTCTTGAATAGTAACTCATGGATGGAATAATAGGAAATATGCCTAAGGGACATGTCCTCTTGTAATAATACAAACTTTAGATTCAAGTATGTTTTATGATCCTTGATATTGCCAAGTATTAGTTTTATCTCATCCAGGAATAGGACCCCCTCCTAAAGGGTGAGTTTATAAGTAGTTTAAGAATTGAGGTGCCATTAAAATTCACTTAAAACATGAGAAAGTAAGTGCATGAAGCACAAATGCAAATACATTAAGTATGATTCCTTGCACCCATGTATGCCATATCTAAGGGACATGAGGAAAAGTCACTAGGGAAGTGACCAATATGATGGGACCAGACTCAGGTGGGAAGGTTTCCATGAAACCGATCAAGGGACATAAAGGGTATTGGGTGTTCCCTAAAAGATGAAGGAAATTCGTGTAACACAATTCTAAAGGATGCAATGTGCTTGGATATTATTAGAGGAATCACATGCAAAATGTGTGATGAAATGAAATAAAATTACAACATATCAATACGACTCTAAGTCAATCCTAAGGTAAAGTAGGGATGAGACCGATGGGAGTAGGAGTTGATTGTTCCTTGAATGCACAAGACCATATGGTTGGGAGGTAACAACTATGTTTGCTCGAGTCTCATGAGTGAGGAGATTTTCCACCTTCATGAGTTCAAGGGACCAAGGGGTAAATGTGAGAGGCACTCCCTAGATGCATAACGGTGAGATCAACCCAAGAATATCGGTACTCTAGAGACCTTGAGGAATGACTAAGGATCATAAATAGGAGTTATGATAAGACTCAAAGATTATGAGGAAGTTTTCTTACATGTGTGCATAGAATTAATGGAATGATGGAATGTGGAGAATGATTCGACTAAACTATTAATGTGTGATGCACCATCACTACTCTAAGAATGGGATGAACTTTGTATTTTTCTTGCAGCCAAATGCTTATCTCATCTCATTATGGGTGTGAGATATTTGGTAGAACATGCCATATTATAAATGGAAGTGATATGAGGAATAAATACTTAACTAGAAATCCTTTTTGGGTAATTGAGAATTTGAGTAATTACCACACCCTTAGGAGAGAATATTGGGTAAATGGTTTGGAGACCTAACTAAGAAAGGTAGTCACCAAGTTAAAATGAGGATATAATTGTCAAGTGGAATTTGAATTCAATAGGTATAAGATGGAATTTGGTGATCAAAATAATGGATGAAAGATAGTTGAAGTGATTAATAAAAGTAAATCAAACCTGACTTATTGATTGAGCTTGTAGCAACCCAGTTATATGATATGGAGTTATTTGAGATGTAGAGTTTGATGGAGAAGCCTTAGACACATCCCTCAATAGGTGTGAATGATGGAATCCAATATGAAAGTCGTATTTGAGTTCCTAAGGATTCCTCCTTAAGACTCATATCCTACAAGAGGCTCATGGTTGTAAGTATACAATACATCTCGGCACCACGAAGATGTTTAAAGACTTACAATGATGTTTCTGGTAGCCTAAAATGAAGAGAGACATAACATCATATGTAGCCAAGTTGTCTCACATCCTAGATGGTGAAGGCTGAACATCAATGGCCCAGTGGGTTACTACAATTAATTAAAATTCCTGAGTGGAAATGGGACTACATTACTATGGACTTTGTGGTGGGTCTCCCAAAGAAAAAGAAAGCTCATGAAGCAATATGGATTGTGGTGGGCCACCTAACCAAGTCAACACATTTCCTTGAATATTACTGCCAAGGTGTCAGACCTACTTGAACTATATGTTAGAGAGATAGTTCATCTGCATGGTGTCTTGAGTTCAATTATTACTGATCAGAATCTTAAGTTCACTTTGAAATTATGGAGGCAAGTACATTAAAACTCGATATGAGGTACAAATTTAGCACAACCTATCCCCCAGACTAATGGATAGTGATAAAGGATAATTCAAACCTTAGAGGATCTATTGAGAGAATGTGTGCTCGATTGGGGCGGATCATGGGAGCAGTACTTGCCCATAGATAATAGTTACCAAGCCAGTTTTAGGATGCCTTTGCATGAAGCTCTTTATGGGAGGTTGTGTCAGTCACCCCTTCACTAGGATGATTTCAGTGAAAGGACCGTGTTGAGGTCAGAGGAACTATAGTTTTATGTTGCTAATGTTGCTTTGATTGAGTAGGGGATGAAGGGAGCCCATGATTGATAGGAGTCATATTCTGATGCAAAGCGGACAGATTTGTACGTGTTTTTGAAAATCTGACCCCTCCAAACTATAGCTAAGAACAAAGGAAATATGAGTCCCCAATATGTGAATTCGTTAAGATTCTAGAATGGATCGGTGAAGACGCTTATCATCTAGCCTTACCCCCACAATATAGTATGATACATGATGTGTTCTAGGTGTCCAATCTGAAGCGCCATGTGAAGGATCTGAGCGATGTATTGAGCATTAAGCCTAATGAACTCCAAGGGAGGTTGACATACCCTGAGTCACCTATGAGGGTACTGGATACCAAGGTGAGTGATCTCAGGAACAAAAAGATAGAGATGGTAAAGGT
Organism: Alisma plantago-aquatica; assembly: GCA_963693085.1. Taxonomy (NCBI): domain Eukaryota; kingdom Viridiplantae; phylum Streptophyta; class Magnoliopsida; order Alismatales; family Alismataceae; genus Alisma; species Alisma plantago-aquatica. Next base: position 421,613,947 of record OY856414.1, on the reverse strand, counting down.
TCCTTAGAAGCACCATAAAGAGGACGAAGCCACATGGGAGATAAAGACAGACATGTAAAAGTCCTTTTCCTATATGTTTGTATGATTAGTTGAATTTTGAGGACAAAATTCCTATAAGAGGGGAAGGATTTGATAACTTGAGTTTCACTTGTATTTTACTTAGTTGGAATGCAATGATTTCAATAAAAGGGACATATTGGAAATATGGTGTTCTTTGCTTAAAAGTATGATTTCTTTTGCAAAAATTTATTTTTCTATGGATTCTGTGATTTCTACTATTGTCAGTAATCTAATCATGGACATGGGGAAAAGAAAGAAGGAAACCCCACAAAATAAAGGAATTACTAAAAGTAATGGGTAATTGATAATATACATATGGAATTATGTGGAGTTTTCTAGAAAAGTGGTTGTAAAGGAAACTAATGGGTCGGTTTCATTCCTATATTGTTGTCCATGAGAAAGGTAATCCAAATAAGAAATATGGCCAAGTAATAAAGAGAAAAGACTTAATCTTATGCCTTAAATACATGAAGAGAGAGAATTGGAGGTTAAGAAAAACACTTTTAATTTAAGTTTTTTGGTCTCAAATCTTGTCCACATCTAGATATAAATGCTAGAGACTTTTCCTTAAAATTTAAGAGAAAAAGAAGTTTCCATGTGGTGTGGGTAAACAATTAAAGGTTTTTCTAAAAGATCAAGATCTGACTAATTAATTTATTTCAATGGTTTCCAAAAATTAGATGTATGTTGGGCAATTAATAATGACTTATCCTCCAATTTTGGTTATTAAAAGAGGTTCCTAGAAGCCTAAAGAAATTCGAGAAGGAAGAGGGTTGTAATTGCAATTAATGGCTAAGATTCCCAAAGGGGAATTGAATTAATGACCTCCTACTTTAGCCTTGGCTATTGGCGGCCCAGTAACGTGTCACACAGACTCGTGATGATTTGATCAAAGATCCACGACACTCCTCTCATCACCTACCTCACATCTAAATAGGAAAGGAGGGTAACAACAACTCTGGATTTCCCTCACCCCTACCTCCCTCATTTCTCCACCTTTTTCTATAAAACTTTCCTCTTTGGTTTTGGGAGAAAGTGATGAATGCAATGATCCATAACTTGGCAGTTATCATGCCCTATAGTAAAAGAGCCAAATTTCCTTCCTTGTTAAGATTCTAGGGTGAGCATGTAATCTCAATACTTTTACCTCCCTATCTATATAAGGAACTAGTGAGTTGTGGGGTGAAGTAGAGGACATGAATCTCCACCTAATTCCTAGTGAGATACCCAGAAACCCCTCAACCTATCTATGATCTCCAACGTGGTGATGACCTCATTCTAGACTTAGGCAGAATAATTTATCGATTGACTTGGATCTGATATCCCTACAGACACCACAAAGATGATCTTGGTCGTGGATGGTTGCCACTAGCAGCAAGGAGTCACCACGACAAAGTATGATCCATCAGCACCTTTGACACAAAGTTCTGATTCGAATTCGATGCCTCAAACCACCCTAAGACCCAGTGTTAGATGGAGAGGCATCATGGGACTCCCAAGAATCTCATGCAACTATTTGTTCTCTAGAGATCAAGGTAAACCCTAACTCTTCAGTATCCCCTTCCTAATTTCGATAGTTGTGCCATAGCGGTATCTCTAAATCCCCTTTTACGGTCTAATGTGAGGTTCGTCCACTTCTCCAATCTTGGTCGAAGACATCCCAACCATGGGTTAGAGCCTCCAGGGCTTGAGGACAAGAGTCAACCAATGAGTTGGCCCCTTGGTTGCTCTACCATGGTGGGCGGAGGTCGTTCTTTTAGGGATGATGAATCCCCTGAATATATTTACCTCTCTATCCTGGAGTCTTTGTGACATTCATGTTACTATGCATGGGTAGAACAGTAATATTTCCCCCATACAAAGAGGCCGGACGGTGCTGAGTAAGTTCCAATGTGGCATGAGCTTGATGAGAATTTGGACCCATGTGTAAAAAAGAACAAAATGGGTAATGTTGAGGTAGCTTTGCCTGATTGGATGAAACTCAATAAATCTTGTGTAAATCATTACTAAATGTTGGTAACTCAGATGAAAACAAGTTTTATATGAAAATTAATCAAGAGAAGTAGAGGAACATGAATGCAATAGTTTCATACCCTAGATATGTGCCTAATTGTAAAAGTTCTTAAAGCTACCAACTTTGATGTGTTTTATGCATAAGAACCCTAATTTTTAGGTTTTTATGATCTTAATGTGTCCAATTGATCTTAATGGTCAAAGATCATCTTTTTGGATAAAAAGGAAAATTTGGATCTAATTTGATATTAACAGCCCATGATTTGACGAATTAGGGTTTCCTTGATATTAAAAGTGCAAATAATGATAAGATTAGGGTTTGTCAACCCAAAAGACATGAAAAGTGGTAATTAGGGTTTAGGAAGCCAAACCCTTAATGAAACCCTAACTTGAAACACAAGTCAGACTTAGTGATAAATTTTGAATAAAATAATGATACATGGGTGTATGCTTTAACTTTTAGGATAGTTGCTTGGTTGATTGCATTAATTGCCCTTTTTCCTGGACATCAAATACTTCTTATCATGGTATGTGTTTACGTCTATGACTAACCACTTTAATTTGTCGACATTTCTCGAGTTTTCCAGATTTCTTGCAAATAAATTCTTGTTTGTTTGTTTATTTTCTACAATCTATAAAATCACTACGAATATCACATTATATCCTTGTAACTTGCTCGAACCCCACATACCAACTCTGGGAATTTGAGAATATAAGGAATGAAAGAATCATTGTGATTACTAGGACCAGGACCTAGGTTGGGAAGGTCATACCAAGACCCAGATTGGGAAGGTCAGAGGTCAGGCCCTAGATTGGGAAGACCAACATGGAACATGGGCTCTAGATTGAGAAGGGGGCCTTTTTCGTTCACTATAGGGACAAGACCCTAAAAGGGTATCCCATAGGTTGAGTAAAAAAGGGTTGAGGAGTTATGATGAAAATGCTAATTTTGATTTTTTAACATGAATTGATAAGGATATGTTGTTATACTTAGATGCAATCTTTTGTTCCCCCCACATACCGGTATAACTTGTTATATTGACATTGTTTTTTTTTCATGGTGTTTTAGGATAATCTGCTATTATTCTACAAGTATGATGAAAATGGACATCCCAGAAATGAAGGAACCAAATGAAGAGGCATTAATGTAATCATGGAGGTTATATTTAGTTAGTCTGTACTTCATGTTGCAACTTTATAAATACATGTAACTCCTTAGTAAAGAGTGTAACTTTTTATCTTGTAACAAACTCAGTTTGATTTAGTGAAATTTACTGATTATTTTTGGTTATTTGCTAAACCATTAGTCTTTTAATTATGATAATGGCCCTTTCCCTCTCAGTTTGCATGCATAGGGGATAATAGGGGGAGGGGGTCATTACAACCATCCATATAGGGTATACAAGCAAACCCTATAACCTCAACATATTATGCCACCTCATCAAACCAAGATACAACAAGGGTATAGGGCACCATTATCTCCAATATGATGCCAAAACATGTTATGCACACAAACATGTGAAAAATTGCATGATAAACCCTAAACATGGGTAAATTGCAATTAGGTCCAAAACAAGAACATATAATCATAACTAGTTCAAACAACATCCAAATTGGACCAAACTTGAAACACAAGCATGTCAAATGTTAACAAATCACGTCACACAATTAGATTAAGGTTTTAAGCAACTAGTTAAGCTAAGCAAGAAAGATCAGCCAAAAATCTAGGTTAGGGGTCTTACAACCATAAATTTCTAACAAGGATTTTGCCCCCAAAATCCTACGCAAACAAAGATAGGTACTTCCTACGCTTCTCATCCTCTAACTCCCGTGTGGGTTCCTCCATGCCATGGTGATGGCACAAAACCTCAACCAACACTATATCCTTCTTCTTCAACTTCTTTACCCTCCTATCTAGGATCAACACAGGACCCTCAACATACGATACATCCTCCTCCAACTCAACTTCCATTGGCTGCAATGTCATCTCCAAATCTGGGTGAGACTTCCTCAACATAGAAACATGGAATACATCATGTAACATGTGCTACTCTTGAGGTAGCTCCAACCTATAAGCCACTTTCCCAACATGTTCCACCATAGAGTAAGGTCCCATAAACCTAGGATCCAACTTACCTTTCTTACTAAACCTCAACACACCTTTCCAAGGAGAGACCTTGAGATATACCCTATCTCCCACTTGAAAATACAAAGGCCTACAACAATTATCAGTATAAGATTTTTGTCTATCATGGGATGCCTTCAGTTGTTGTTGTATCACTTTAACCTTCCATATAGTATGGTGCACAAGCTCAGGACCCAAAAGTTGATACTCACATTTTTCATACCAACATAGTTGACCGGCCTAAACCGAACATCCAAAATGGAGTGGATCCAGAGTAGTCGGACTCTTAAGATTATAACCTGACACTCAAGCCCCAATAACTTTTATACGGGGTCTGACGTAGTAATCAGGATCGAACCACAGAGACAAGGTCGGCAGATGTTTAAGTATGTAGAGTCTCATGCTCATACACTTCGGCCAAATAGATGGTTTTAAAAGGATGTTCCCTAAGGAACAATGGTGCTCAAACCAATACAAAGAAAGTTAAAGGAAAGAAAATAATCAACAAGTGAAAAATGAGTACGAACTGTTAGAAACAAAGATATGGAAGGAAACTTGGATCATGTTTTGCCTACTAAGGCCTCTCACCAACATGTAAAACTCACTCCCCTTCATATACTCCTATTAAGATTACAACTAGTCATAAAAATGTCTATTCACTCCTCTCTCAAGATAAGGATAGATCTAAGGTCCAAGGTGGCCTCCCTCTCGAGATAATCACCTTACAACCACGAAACAAACCATATGGCCTTAAGCTTCAGCATTCCAACATTCTCACACATTCATACTACTCCACAACACTAGATAAAGAAGATACTACTCTTTTGAGGTACCAACATTCAAGCATCACAAGATGGTAGCTAAGAATACAAGTGAAGCATTAAGAACAAGTGTATGGAGATAGTCTTGATAAGAGCATATATATATATATATATATATATATATATATATATATATATATATATATATATATATATATTCAAGGGGAGTAAGAATAGACATGTTCGGAGAGCCTTAGTGGCTCTCCCAACCCGAGTTAAGTGTTTAGCCACACATGTTAATGGGAAGCATAACGGCGTTATAGAATGATAGATACATCACAACTACAAAGAGGGAAGGGGTATAATGTAATAGAGATGATAGATCAAGATGGAGAGAGAAGATGGTGATACACCAATATACTCCTTTGAATCTAGACCCAGAATGGACAATGCAGAGGCTTCTTTTTCTTTTGAGGAAGGGGGTCGTTGGTCTTCTCTCTCCTCCAGCTCCTGCCTTTAGAGATCCAAGACTGATTTGATGGATGTGAGTGGCTATGGAATTTGGCATCACTTCATGGTCCTTGATGATCTAATGATGTGACAAGTCAAGGCGGGTGGCCTATTTATAGGTGTTGCCCACCGACTTAACCATCCTATGCCGCGGTCGAGGTATGATCTCAGTCGAGGCTCGATCTCTGGTCGAGGCTCCCACCAAGATCGATCGAGGCTCAATCTTGATCGAGGCTGCCACTGAGGTCGATTGAGGCTAGATCTCAGTCGAGGCTGGGGTGTAATGTCACGATCAAGGTACAAACCTCAGTCGAGGCTTGACCATGGTTGAGGTGTGCAAATTGCAGGCCGTGACCGAAGGGACGTGAGGCACCATAATCGTGAAGCTTCGATATGACTATGAGGACATCAGCCATAGTGGGAGGGCTCTCTAGTGGTCTATGAGGTGTGGTCAAGGTTCTAACCACGACTGTGTCTTGATATGACCCTACAAAGGTGAAAGAGGTGTGCGATTGAGATTTTCGGTATAAAGTGCTAAAATACGTAGAAAAAGTCTATTAAAGGTATGTTAGGAAAGGCATAAAACATATGCAAAAAGTGCATAAAACGTGATGTTATCACCTGCCTCATTGACCTCTCCATTATCATGTTGATACCAAGCACATTGGGAGAATCTTCCTATCTCTTGGGAAGATCCACAAAATATCACCATCATGAAACGTTGCCACCTTAGAACTACAGTCCAAGACCACCTGGTACTTCTCCAATGTATCCATCCCAAGGATCACATCAAATCCATGCATATCAAGTGGCATAAGGTCCACTTGAATGATGTGTCCCAAAAAAGAAAGAACACAATATGGACACACCTCCTGCAACTCGAGAGAACCAACCAGAGGGGTTTTTAACTAAAGACAATCAGATCTACAAATAATAGGAAAAAACAACTATCTATCACCTCTGATGATAAAAAAGTATATCTCACTTGGGTCAATCAAAATAGATACAAAAGAAGAAGTAGACAAATCAGAATGAAAAAGTTCCATTTGACATGTCACAACCCATGAATTGACCACTCCCTTTGGCTGACTCATGGAATAGAATCGAGTCATTTCCTATTGTCATCCATGTCCTCTACTGGTCTACCTAAACGATCTCACCCATGATGCCTGACCGCGTCCTCTACCACCACCACTATTGAATTGCTACCACTGGGAACCCTGCTAACTCTACCTTGGTTGTTGTGTCACCTTCTCATCCTTCATTAGACAAAGAAACCTTGTATGCCCAATCTGTCCACACTTGTAATAGATCTTACTCTCATACCATGGCCTAGACAACCTTGTCATCAATACATATATTGTGTTGTGAGCTCCTGTTGGCAGGAAACTATAGCCTCAACCCTTGCTAGGTGACCACTGTGATGGTACCACTGATATCTATTATGTTTGAGGTGAAAAAAACCTAGGATTATTGAAGGATCTAGAATACTTCTCCTAAAATTGAGTCATACTCTTCTTAGTGCTGGCTTCAAGCTTCTCAATAGTTGACCACTCTATCTGCCGCACAAACTCTATGAAGGTAGAAAACCTCTCCTTATTCTCCATAGCAGACACTCGTTGTCAACTCTGTACTCAAATCCCTCTCAAACTGTTAGATCCTCTCCTTATCCATTGTAGCCATGTGAGGATGGAACCTCAACAACTCCATGAAATTCACCTCATACTCATTGATCGTCATCGATCCCTATCAAATATTCTCAAACTATAAGATCTTCTCATCCAGATATGTCTCCGGGAAGTATCGGCTCACAAACCCTTGCTATAACTCCTCCCAATTGATAACCACTTTGGGTCTTTTCTCCTCCTCGATGGCCCAACAATGGCCAGCACTACCTTTCAGTAGGTACACCACATGCTTCACCTTGTCCTCTTCTAGGATATTGAGGATCTTAAACGTCTTCTCCAACTCTATAAGCCACATGTGTACATCTGTCAAGTCATCCATACCCGCATACTCCAGCGCTCCTACATGCCTCAACCTCTCAAAAGTCTTCCCAGAACATGGGATTCTACATTGTGAACATCACCCTTGCTTGAGATATGCGCGCTCTATCCGCCATATGCAAAATTGTGACCATTAACTATCAAAACTTGGACTAAAAAGTGGGATTGGACATAATTGTTGGGTCAAACAGAGGCACTTTAGGTACTCCATCTACTCCGGCCTGCCTCCTAGGACCACCTCTTGGTGCAAACAATTCTACTATCAACATGTTCTTCGTGCTCTCCAAACAGGTCTACATAAACATAAGCTATAATAAGATATGTTGGAGGATGCAAGAACAGACACAAACCTTGTCCTAGGTCCCTATAGACTCGGCAAACCTATACCTCTTATACCAAACCTACAATGTGACATTCCAACACCACACAAATGAGATTATTCAAAACAAAGCATGAGATCAACAACTAAACATCCACATTACCAAAATAGCAGGTAATTTAAACTGATCTCACATAACCATCTCATGTGGAAACATTTACAACAAGGTACATAAACATGTATCACATATACCATATCAGGTATTGACATCTGTACAGTGGCCAACTACCACAACATGTTACAAAATATCTGTTCACATATACAAGCCACATATATACAACCACAACATACTTTCAAAACATGTATCATCATACAGATCATCTACAAAACACATCTCTCCTAACCTGAGAGTACAAGGATGAAACTAGGACTCTACTACAACACTAGCAACATCCAACCTTCAATGGCTACTAATCTCTGAGCTTCTCTTCCTCAACAACACAATCTCTACCACATCTTTGACGACCACCTCCAACGATGTGGAAACCCATGGGATGAGACCAACATCCCAACGAGAGATATAACTCTCAACCAACAATTAAGGTTACCACATATATATCATTATTACAGATTAAGCATTATGAAATATTTAATTAAATAAATAATTAGAATTGATTACACATGTTAGGTAGGTTGAACAACTATAACAAATAAGCATAGCAACATGTTAACAAGGAATATGAAGAACATGTATAACAGTCAACTTCTCTTACTACATTATATAACTTCTGAGTAGTACAAGAAACAAGGAAATGGTAAGCATGCAATGTGAATTGTGTTTAACCCTAAGCATATATACTACATGGTTGTATTACATCTTTTAAGCCCTGAAGAGTTGAGGTATACCACTCACCAACTGTCGATTTCTAAGTTGAAAATAGCTCCATACAAGATCTAGGAAGAGTCAAACTCCTAAGATCTTCATCCTCCCTCGGTCAAATGAGTCCACCAAAGTGACATATAAAGTCCATCTACAAAACAACCTAGTCCACCTTGGTATGTAGGTCATAACATTAGTGAGCATGGTATAAAAACCCAATCATCTGAGGTACAACCACAAATGTTCTCTATCACATCATACATACTGAGATACGACCCCATCTATTCTCCTGCCAAGGCATGAACACAACCATCCTCTAAACCATGGGATCATGATGTCAAGGATACATGGTCACTTGCACCTTGAATACTCAATAGTATGTTCTCTGAGTTTCCCTTATGATACTCCTTTCATCATCCAACAAGTTTTGACACTGGGATGGATCTATGGCACTGAGCACTACATGATTAGTGTTTCACTTGATTAGTTAAAGGAAATTGGGTATCTTTTAACCGCATCAATCAAGTCAGGGGCGTATCTACGAGGGGGGGGGCTGCCGGGGCTGAAGCCCCCCCCCCCCCAAATTTCAGAAGGAAACCAACCGTTAGTTTATTACTTATTAGATAAACCAATTAATATATTGGTCAAATACGTTTCCAATAGGAATCTGTCATCCGTGGTTGGTTACTGGTTAGAGAATAGAGACCAAGTCTCCGTGGACTCGTGAGCGTGGCTAGAAAAGCGGTCCAGCAGATTAATATATACCAAGAGGCTGCCGGTTGCGAGATGCAAATTTCCTAAAACCGAAAAAGGCAATAGAAGATTTGTTCCGTTCGTCTTCCGTTTGTCTTCCGTCTTTCTGGGTTCTGGCTTCTACCTTCCTACCGGGCATGAGATCAGATTGGCTTCGTCTTCCTACTGGGCATGAGATCGGATTGGCTTCGTCTTCCTACTGGGCATGAGATCGGAAACAACCGCTCACTACAAAAAAGATGTCGTCACAGATCATAGACATGAGACAGTCTTGTCTTTCCGAACCAGTTTATCAAAACCAAGAACAAGTAGATTGTGTAGAATTGGCATGCATTGACACAGGGTCTTCTGCACAATCTTAGACCTGAATCACACTCTCACATAGGCCTCAGACGATTTGCTTCCTTTTCCTCATAGTGGTACATCATATTCTTGTCACCAAAGACTCAGGGAGAAACGTTGAATACTTGAATCCTTATTAGTCATCACGCCCAAGAACACCAGTTGTCAAAGTTAGTACAAATTGTTAAATTCTTAGAACATCTTGGGAAACAAAGGCTGCCCCGTGACAGGTAAATTCGTATGTCTGATGTGATTAGTATTTTTGATAAATAATAAAAAATCTTTCATATCGGGCGGCTTGTTCTAAATAAAATGTTTTTAAATAATAACTTTGATTAGAGTTCGCAAATCTAATCTTATTCGGTTAATTTTCGAACCTTAATATGTTGGTAGTTCATCCATATACAGTAGTATTGTAGTAATGTGTTATAGTTGTATTATTTGTTTACTCATGCAATCTATCATGTTATTGATTTGGATAAATATTTTACAACTTTTCTTATATTCGTCTTAGAAAATTCTAAATGATAGCAATATATGCTAAACAAATACATAATTTATATTAGATAAGAACTTTAAGTAGTTTTCTATACACTAAGATTGGATGTGCCACCTCAGGGACTGTATTTGTGTACAAAATGAAGAAATTTTTCAAACCAATTACAAAGAATGACATACATTCGAGGAGTTCAATATTTGATGCGAGTACAAAAGCAAACAATAAAAGTTTAGCATGTGATGTGAGTACAACTGCACAAAAAGAAGTTTTAACATCTGATGGGAGTACAATTGCGCAAAAAGAAGCTTTACTATCTGATTTGAATACCATTTCACAAAAGAAGGCTCGTGTAGATGTTGAAATTAATCCAAATGATATTATTCTCGATCCTGGACTTCGAAAACCAATTGAAGGGTATAGCACAAATATTCGTGACCAAATGAGGAGGCAGTACTTGTTGCAGGGTCCGTATCAGCCAACTGGTCACAAATTTCCTAGCAAACAATATGGAAAGCAAAGGAGGAGCTTCCAAGAAGCATGGTTCAAAAAGTTTGATTGGCTAGAATATAGTGTCGAAAGAGATGCTGCCTATTGCTTCTATTGCTATCTCTTTAGTCAGTCAAGGGGTGACATATTTGTGAATGATGCCTTCACAAAGATAGGCTTTAGCAACTGGAAGAAAGCAATTGAAGTTTTCAACGAACATGTGGGTGTAGTCGATAGTTCTCATTGTAATGCAAGGCTATATTGTGAGGATTTCAAAAATCAAAGACAAAGTGTATCACATTTGTTATCTATTCACAGTAGAGACATGGAGATTGCATATCAAGCTCGTCTGACTACAATATTACATGTAGTTAGATTTCTGTTATTGCAAGGTCTGGCTTTCCGTGGTCATGATGAGTCTTCTAGTTCAAATAATAGAGGAAATTTTCTGGCGTTAGTGGAGTATACGAAAGATAATAATTGTGAAGTTGCATGTGTACTTAATGAAAATGCTCCTGGAAATAACCAAATGACATCTCCTGTAATCCAAAAGGACTTGGTGAAATCTTGTGCAGAGCAGACAATATTAGCCATTATTGAAGAACTCGGAGATAATCATTTCTCTCTACTTGTTGATGAATCGCGAGACACATCAATAAAAGAACAAACGGCTGTTATTTTGAGGTTAGTACCTTTTATATGCTATTTATTATGTTTTAAAACCTATTATAATTTATAATAGGTTATAATCATACTGCTTGTGATTTATATAATCTTGGTCATATAGGTTTGTGAATAAGAAAGGAAAACTTATTGAAAGGTTTGTTGGCATTGAGCATGTTATTGATACATCAACTTCTTCCCTAAAGATGGCTTTAGATGGTTTTTTTACACGTCATAAATTGTGCATGTCTAGACTAAGAGGACAAGGATATGATGGAGCCTCTAATATGAGAGGAGAGTTCAATGGATTAAAGACATTGATTCTAAAAGAAAATCCATTTGCATTTTATATCCATTGTTTTGCCCATCAGTTGCAATTGGTAATTGTTGTTGTTGTAAAGAATAGTTTATCTGTTAGTGATTTCTTTAGTTACACAAACTTGATTGTAACCATGGCCAGTTCTTCTTGTAAAAGAAAAGATGCATTGCTTCAAAAGTATCATGATGTCATTATGGATAAATTGGAGAAAAATGAAATTTTTTCAGGAAGAGGAAAAAATTAGGAAACTAGTCTAGCAAGACCTGGTGATACTCGATGGGGATCACATCATACAACCCTAGTTCGTATTTTTATGATGTGGGATTCAGTTATCGAGGTATTACAAAATATTTCACGTGATGGAGTTGATTCTTCTAACAGAGGCAAAGCTTCAGGGTTGATATTGACAATGGAGAATTTTGAATTTGTGTTTATCTTGTTTTTAATGATGAAGGTTTTGGCTTTAACCAATGAGCTGTCCCAAACATTACAAAGGAAGGATCAAAATATTGTTAATGCAATGGTGTTGATTGCATCTGTTAAAGAACTATTCCAAGACTTGAGAGATTGTGGATGGGTTGCATTATTAGAAGAGGTAAATAACTTTTGTGCCATGAAGTCTATTCCTATACCAAATATGGAAGATAGGATACCAATAAGAGGTTCTTCTAGGCGTGAGGGGCAATTGATTACTTATGATCATCATTATCGTGCTGGGATTTTTAATGTTGTGATTGATTCAATACTTGTCGAGATGAATACTAGATTCAATGAAACCTCTACAGAGTTGCTAAGATGCATTGCCTGTCTGGATCCAAGAAATTCATTCTCAGGATTTGATTCAAGAAAGCTAATCCGACTTGCTGAAATTTACTCTGATGATTTTTCTACATATGATCGTGTGATCTTGAAAGACCAACTTGACATTTATATCCATGCTATGAAAAGAGGGTCTGAATTTTCAAATTGCAATGATCTCGCTAGTCTTGCTGTGAAGATGGTAGAAACCGAACAACATTTTGTTTTTCCATTAGTTTACCGTCTTATTGAACTAGCATTGATACTACCGGTGGCAACATCAACTGTTGAAAGAGCTTTCTCAGCAATGAACATAGTCAAGACTGAATTGCGTAACAAGATAAGTGATGACTGGTTAAATGACTTGTTGGTATGCTACATTGAGAGAGAAGTTTTTATAGAAGTTAGTGATGAAAAAATTCTTCAACATTTTCAAAATATGAAAACCCGACGGATTCAACTCCCTCATTCTAGTTAGTAACATGTTTCTTATGCATTTTTTATTTACAAACATCATAGTTGTTAACTTGTAAAACTAGTTGTGACTCTTATATGCTCTTATTTTGTTGTTTTGATGCGAAAAATTGTCTAAATATTGATACATCATTATTATACTCATAAATAATTGCCAGACACAAAATTATCAGCATTCTCGTCAATGCAAAAAAAAATCAACTATGTTCATGACTTGTTTAGGTCAGCCCCCCCAACTGTGATTTTCTGGATCCGCCACTGAATCAAGTTAAATACAAACCCTAGAAAGGCTCTTCAAAGATAAGGGTAGATTACAACTTCGTAAGATATAAAACCTATGAAACATAAAATTTGTTAAATAATTCACATGGTATTGTTCCACTGCCTTAACAAGGCTATCATCATTATCTCACCACCATCAAATACCAATCCATCATGACATCACCAGAGGATATCACCTCATTTAGGGAACTAAGCCATTGTCAAGGTCATAAGACCATTCACATTGTTCCCTGCAAGAACATCATTATCTCTCCATGCCTCATCCAAGCTCATCATCATTACCACATAAGTGTTACTTAAGTGATACCACTATCAATCATGCATATAAGAACTATGATGCTCATGAGATAACAAATTAAGGTTGCAATAGTTTAGGAGAGAGAAAACATTCCATAATTAGGCTAGTTACTCAAGCAAACTAAGAAACATCATCATGTACATGCAATTAGGGTTAGGGTTCAACATAGCTATCCAAATTAGGTTTTCAAAATAGAAAAAGATGTAAGCCATGATTATTATCATTCCAACATTCTTAGAAGCATATTAGGTCAACTATCATCATCATAAACTTAACAAAGCATGATAATCTACATGGTCTAGAAACTTTCATCAGTCGTATAGAATCAAGGGTGTCATCAACTGCATAGAAAACCTAGGTCACACGTCTTTGCGACTGAAGAAAAATCTCAGCAATCGAAGAAAAAGCTCAACATCTCATCAACCAAAGAGGGACATCAGAACTTCATTGACCGCAAATGTCCAAGCATCCACGACAATCAAGGTCCAAGGTTCACGACCACTTAGCTTTAAAACATGGTGACCGAAGAGACATGAGAAAAAAACCATTGATCGGAGAAGATAGGTCACCTCATTGACACTCAAAGAAGTCTATACTTAGTGAGCACAAGACACCAAAACTCTTCGACCACATGAACCATAGCTCAGAAAACATCAAGAATGAGAAACAAAACTCAACCACAAGATCAAGAAATTCATCATCACCACAAAACCAAAAATCACTAAGAAGCAAACACAAGAATGAGTTCATCATAAAAACCCTAATTTTGGCCAACAACATAAGAGGAAGCAAAACCACAATCTAGAGAGAGAAAACCAACGTTCCCACCATCATGCATGTATCTAAAACCTCAATTGTAATGTGAGAAAGTAAACCATGATCAAGAGAGATAAAATTAGCTTTTAGCACGTGTGTGCATGTAAGGATCAATACCTCCATTATTAACAAGATAATTGTGCATAAGATTAGGGTTTAGAAAAAGGGAAGATCATCCACTCAAAATCACCATAGAACATAAACCCTAGATCAGGATATTATCATCAATCATTCTACTTAGAACCACGTTTTAGAAATAGGTTATTTGCATGTATAGTTAAGTGTAACAATAGTCGAGGATAGGTTTATATAACTCGCCTCAAAAGGGAAGAACAACTCCACAACAAGAAACCTCCAAGAAAAAGAGACAACCCTATCTTGATCACCACTTTGTCCAAGCTAGCACCACATCAAAGATAGAGGCTAGGTTAAAGGAGCACAAGAAAGAGGGAAAAATGCTAGGACAAAATACAATAACGAGAGGGGTTCTTCATCTCAACTCAAGGACCACCATGGAGAACCATGAATTCGGCCAAGAAGAGAGAAGTTCCTCAAAAAGCACCACCATGGAGACCCATCTATTAGGCCAAGAGAAAGAAGAAGGGTAAGATAGCAAGAAAACAAAGATTCTAACATCCCCAATTCTAGGTACAAACCTTTTTCATTCCACTTTTCTTATATTTTATTTAGTAGGCACCTATTAGAGACCATTTTTCATGCTTTATACTGAACTAGATAACCTTTTGATCTTTAAACCTTAGGTTGACTCATTTAGGGATTCATAGAGATGAAATCATATGATATTGCTACCTTAATACCTAAATTGGGACACTTATTAGCAATAATAATAATCTAGATTACTTGACCCTAGATTTGTGAACTAGGATAGCCATGGATCTCAAATAGGATAGGAATTGACTCTAGGTGGAATGTTTCATCATAATTGACCACTAGACTAAGTCCATTACATTAAGTGTATGATTATGTACAATAGTAAAATTACAGCTTGGTTAACCTCAAAACCTAAATCTAAGCATATAATTGGGTTCCTCACATCCTAATTATCTAACCCTCAAAATTTGGGGTCATTTGGACATCAAATGCACCCTAAATTAAACCCTAATAGGCTATGTATGTTTTAACCTAAAGTTAGTGTCAATTATTTGATTTATTTTGTCACACCCAGACATAGGTATCATGCTAGTTTATTTACATTTTATTTACTCAGGCGAGTGGGACAGGTTAAGATCTGGTCATCCCTAACCCCTCGATTTTAGCACACAGCTCAAGCCTAAGCTGACGATGAAGTCCATCATCGATATGTTCCCCTACTCTAAACTGAATCAATTGATTCCTTCGCCAACAACTTCCTCATTATCTGCCCTATCCAACAAGCCCTAACGTGGGACTCGGGGTCTAGCATTGGCAAAACGACCTCTTTTAGGCCACTTACAACTACCACTGCTCTTCCTCAGTTCATTGACTCCTCATTGCGGAGCCACCATTCCCTTACCCTTGGTCCAGAACATAACCACGACGACCCATCCTTCGATCCCTACAACCAATTTTGATCATAGTCGCATGGAAGGATCAGACGGTGGTCATCTTCCCTGAAGCAAGAACTCAAAGCACCGGCAGTTGCAGCCACCTCAGTGTAATTTTGCTCGAGGTAACCATCTTTGACCCTCATTCCTTCTTTCCATGTGCTCAGCATACCGCGATTCAGTCTTGTTTGTTCGTTCATCAAAATGCCACCATGTTCCCCTATTTCATTGCTGCGAGAGGAGACCTGGAGGTTCCTGACCCCGCTATAATCCCTCGTAGATACCACCTATGCAACCCTCTTCTCTACTATTTGGTGACCTCTGGTTTGTTTGGATACATCGTGCTTCTGGAATATGAATATGTGTTTGGCAACCAAGCTATGGAGTTAGGCTCCTGGCCTACCTATTTTTCATCTCCTCGATGACATGTTCTTCCTAGTCACCAATGACCCCAACACATGTGCTAAGGCTCATTTCCTAAGGCTTGGCAAGTCAGAGCCAGTGGGTAGGGTCCCTGACCGTGAAGAAGCCAGCCACAAGCATTGGCTACTGGTCCGAGCTCTAGCAGGAGCTAACAGTGTGAGAAGTAGGGGGATGAATCCTTGGGGCACAAGCCAGGTCTTTCCCTTGGTACATGTGACATTCATGTCATGCCCATAAGGGCAATATAGTAATTTCAAGTCATGTTTGACTTTGTTGACCCCGATATAGCATGCTTCTGATTTCTCTAAGTTCGTGTGACATCTGCTTTAGTAATCGCGTATCATCCAGGGGCATTATGGTTGTAACATAATGAATCTTAGATGTAATCTCTATGTAAACATTTTCCCCAAGTTTCCCTTTCATTTCTATCCTTTATATTGTTTATGTTTAATTAGTGGAATTTATAGTGGTTTAGTGAACATTTATTCACTAATTGTACCAATATTAGGGTTTATGCACAAATACCTCAATGAAAGCTTAATTTCCATAATAAAGTTCTCTAAACCTTAATCTAACTTTTTGATATTATTTGAAAACATTAAATGAGCCTAAGTTTCAATTTTGGTTTGATTTGGATGTTGTTTATGCAAGTTATGCAGTTTTAGGTACATTCTGGACTTTTATGCAATTTACCCAATTGGAAGGTATTATTTGCAAGTTATCACCTGAATTTTAATCCTTAGATATTCCTTTACCATTCAAGAGATTTTGAACCATGGGGCACCTGGTTGCACCTTGGTTTGAAGGTGTTACTTTCCAAGGGCATTATAGGGATTATCCTCTTTATAAATGTGCTTATCTTTAAAAGCTATCAACCAATGGGGTTATTTCTTTCTTTGAAAGACGGTGGGGATGGCCTAGAAGGATCTAGGGGCTCTTAGACTGAAATTTTATATGCAAGAAGAGTCCATGATCTGTCCTCTTGCATGGCCATGAAGCCCTAGCCTAAGGACACATGGAAAGTCACATAGACACCTCATGCTTGCCCCCTTCTTTATAAAGCCATGCCTACCCCTTCCCACCTCCCAATCCAAGAAGAAACACTATCCTTCTCTTTATTATAGCTTAGAGCATCGTCCCTTCTATTTTTTTCCACGAAGTTGCTGTCCCAAGGTAAAAGAAGGTGCCTACCTTGGTGAAGAAGGCTCCTAGGGTTCCAAATTTCTCTATTTAGGATTTCTTAAGCTCCTCCTTGGTGATTTTGAACAAAACTAGTAATAATCCTCCTTTCCTTCCCTATTTTCATGTTGTTAGTATCCTCCCACCTTCTTCCAGGTCGTAACCATGACCATACATGGTAAAACTCCACCTAGAACCCTAAAACATCTCATCTCCATGCTCTTTTGCTAGGGTTTGCATCTCTAAAGTGGAGAAGGTGATCTTTGCTCAAGAAAGGAGTTTGGCTTGGAGCAACCAAACCTTATAATCTCGAGATCCTTTCTGTTTGGACCTTATTACCTTCCTAGAGGCAAGTTTTGATAACCCCCTTCTCATATATTGCTTAGTACATGCTTAAAACTCATGCTTCTATGTTGAAAATCCATGATTTCCATCTCTTTTTACCATGTTCTTCTAGGGTTTTGGTTTCTTGTTGTTTTACCTTCTCTAGAAGCTCTAGTTTTGTTACCTATGCAACTTAAAACCTGATCTTGGGTCAAATGGTGTTTTTTCCTTCTCCCTCTCTCTTCAATTATCTCGATCGGTTTGATGATGTGGCAATTTCTTATTGGTTAGTATTAAAAAAATTCATATCTTCTAAACCGCTTATCCAAATTTGACAAATAAATATGTTTTGGAATTGGAAAATTAATCTCTATCTAATAAAAAAATTTCAAGGTCTGATTTCATTATTTGACGAAGGGTGATTTCTGTAAAAAGAATTTAATGCATAAAATCCATAAAAATTACATCTTAATCATCATAACTCCATAATTAACATAAAAATATGTTTTCTTGATTAGGAGAACTTAATAAGTTTATTGGTGATATTTTAAGAGTCTGAATCTGAGTTTTTCTAAAAAAGGTCTAAAATTAGGGTTTCTATACATTAATGTGCACTATGTAGTCTAATACATGTTAATACATTGAAAATAGGCAAAGTGGAACTTGGACTCAATTAAAGTGGTGAAAGTTAGTAATTGATATCAATAAAAGAGGTATGTGCATTCCTTACACCCTATGTTGGGATAATTGTAGACAAACCCTATATTTCCCTAATGAGGCTTAAATGAACCCTAAATATTCTATTCTTGAATCCTAATGTTGTTCATGCCTCAAATTAGATTATAATTTCTTCTTGTCTTATACCCCACTACCATGCTTATTAAATATTATGACTATTCTTGGCATGACTACTTTTCTAGCATGTGGATTTATGTTCTATTTAATTTAAAGTAGCGGTACTTATGTACAACCACCCACAGAGGGCATGTATTTAATCACCCCGGGGAATGTTTTAATTCTCCCCTATATAATTGTGTAGGTGATCGGGAATGTCTTATTCTCCACTCACCTATAGGTTAGAGGTCCGGTAGGTGCCTCAAACCTACTTAGTTAGGTAGACATAATTATCTTACATGCAAATCCTTTTTGATATAATTGTTAATGGCAAATTTCTTTTAAATATAGCCTCATACTCTTGTTATCTTCATCATATGATGAACCCTAGCATGTTTTTATTTGTTGTACTTATCTTGATATCCTAGATTAGTTTTGTGACACATACCTTATTTTCTTTCCCCTTTTGCTGGGTGCTTTCCCAACCACCCAGGTGCTGGTGCTGAGCAAGGAGAAGGACAAGTTTGAAGGAATTCATCTCAGGAGTAGATGTCAAGCTATCTGAAAGGATGTCTAGGTTGCTATAAGTAGATCCTTTTCTCTTATCTTTTTCTTTAGAGAATAATCATGTAATGAACAATGAAAGCCATGTAATAGGCTTAGTACTTTTATTTCTGCTTCTATTGACATTTTGTAATGTATCTGGTGCATTCTTATTTACTTGGAATATTATACATGCATCCCTCAGTATCGTTTGTCTTTCTAAAAAGATGGATATTTTGTACTTCCTTTAAATTTTAGTAAGGAGGTGATCTCACCTCTTTACAATGTTCAATGCGTGTCATAATTTCTTTTTTTTTCAATAAATGGTTTTAAGTTGTAAAAATCATAATTAATTATTGGTTCCATGGAAAAATACAAGAATATACATTTTGGAATCAAAAAGTTATGACAGATTTAATGGGATAGGTTTCACAACCTAATTTCCAAGTTATAAATAGGATCATTCTTTAAGTAAAGGATTTAATGCACATTATATTAATTAAATGCACATGCATTTTGACTAGGTTGAGACAACCCTGACCCTGTGCTTAGGAGGTGTTACTGAATATTTAGAATTGATCATAAGGTATGTACATCCTCTATTTTATTTTGGGCATTATTTGACTAAAACCTACTTTCTTATAATGAGGCATCTCTTGAACTGTTATTCCTAATGAAATCTAATTTCTTAGACATTTATATCTCTTGATGTTGACTCATTATATTCATGTAGTTTTTGGACTATCTTGTTTATATGGGTTCTTAGACCCCACTTGCTATGATTGTCTTTTTATGAAAAATTGACTGAAATGCTTGTCTTGCCTCTCCTATTTTATGCATACTACATGTTGGACTAGAATATCTAGAATAGTGGTACTTATGTACAACCATACTTATATAGGGTGTGTGTTTCTGCCCGGGGTGTGTGTTTCCACCCTTATTTCTTTTTAGGCCATGATCCTATGGTGTTATGGCCCTGTTTTAGGTATATTTAGTCTACAATGTTATGCATGCAAATGTGTATTGTTTTAATATGAATCTAAGGATGATTGTTATGGCAAGACGCTTTTATTATCATGCTTGTAATATGAAATTTAATATGCCTCATTTCTTTTGTTACATTTCTCTTGAACTTACCTAATTGCAAATATCCCCCTTTTCTTATGGGAACATCTCTTTTATACTTATAACACATTATAATGTCCAAAATTGTTCTTATATATGTACATACTCAACCTTTGCTTACCTCTATGTTTTTTCCTATGTTCTTGGTGATGTTCCCTTCCACCCAGGTGTAGAGGAGCTTGTGGTGACCTTAGAGGAGGAGCCTGCACTTGAGGACCCAGGGTTCGAGGAACCTGATCAGTAGTAGTTCATGGAAGTTTCTGAGATTCCTAGGTTTCCCTATGCAACCGATCCATTTAGACTTAGTTTCCTTTATGTTTCTTTTTTGTCCATGTAGACAATTTCTTAGAAATAATTGGATCATGTAATATATTACATTTTACTTTCCGTTGCTTTTACTTTATGCTCTATTTTGCCATATTATTTTGAGAGTGAATTAGCTTCCCTTCTATCTATATGTTATGTCTCTATGTATGGGAATTTCTATAATGTTCTCAAAATATTAGAGTAGGGAGTGGTCCCCTTAGTGGGTCCCACTCCTTACAAAGATCAAGAGGGGTATATCACTTACCAAGAGCAAGGAACATCAAATAATCACCAAAGAAGAGTTGCTCTAAATCCTGGATCAACATGCAAAGGGGTTCGACCACCTTCTCTAAGGTCAACCTCCACCTTCACCACCAAAAACACAAGGAAAAGATCCAAGCAAGAAGAGAGTGTAAAAGGGATCACTTGCATGCAAAGATAGGGGTATATATATCCAAGGGCAGAGAGAGGGAAAGGGGGTTAGGTGTCATGCAAACATGTGCCACTTGCCCATCAAAACTCATCCATGCAAGCACTAAGATCATGCATGCAACAAAGGTAGTTAAAAACAAGAGAACTCAGTGACCTCACTTGGTTCAGAAAGCCATCATTCGAAGGGAATTCTTAGCAAGAAAAACATGCTTAAAACTCAACTGTCACATAGACCAAACCCTAGGTCTCTTTGGTGACCAAAGTGGCCACTAGGCACACACCAAAACCTCAACAACTGTAAAGAGAATAAGGCACACACAAAAACCTCAATGACCAAAAAATGGTTAAAGGAACATCAAGGTGATTGCTGAAACAAAACTCAAAGGTCAACACACAAGCCATATCAACCATCTACATATGGTATCCAAGCAAACCCTAAAACCTCAACAAATGATGCCACATCATCAAACCAAGATAAAACAAGGATATGGGGTGCCAATATCTCCAACATGATAATAAAACATGTAAGGCACAACAAACATGTGACAAATTGCAAGATAAACCCTAAACATGGGTAAATTGTAATTAGGTCCAAAACAAGCACATATAAGCATAACTAGTTCAAACATCATCCAAACTGGACCAAACTTTAAGCACAATCATGTAACATGTTAATAAAGCACATAACATGATTATATTAAGGTTTTAAGCATCTAATTAAGATAAATAAACAAGATCAGCCAAAAAGCTAGGTTAGGGGTCTTATAGAGGGTAAATGAGATCATAGGAGTCTGACTCTCCTAAATCTTGTATGTCACTCATTTCAACTTACCAGTTTTCAGTTGGAATTGAGTGGTATAACTCAACTCCTTAAGGCTTAATAAAATACATATTAAAGTTGTGCAGTATATCTGTTACGCTTGAACACGATTCACATTGGATGTTTACCCTTACCTTGTTTCTTGTACTGCTCAGTTGTTATAGTATGCAGTAAGAGAAATCAATTTAGGATTGATAATGTTATATATTCCTTTATGCACTGTTAATCATGTCTACTTCTATGCTTATCAGTTTAGCTTGATTAATATGCTTAACCTATTTTAATAATATATCTGGTGTTATCAATAATCATTGGTTGAGAGTTATATCTCTCGCTAGGACATGGGTCTCATCTCATGGGTCGCACACCTTTTTAGGTGGTCATCAGAGATGTGGTCAAGATCGTGGTACTGAGGAAGATTAGCTTGGAGAGCAACAGAAGTAGAAGGTTGGATAGTGGTAATTGTAGAGACCTAGAGTTGTCCATGTACTCTCAAGTCCTAGAAGAGAATGTGTTGTTGATGACATGTATATCGACATGTGTTTTGGAAGTGTGCATGTATTTGTATTTGGCTTGTACATGTGGAGAAAGATCTTTTGTATACACGTTGTGGCTGAGTCCACTGAACATATGCGTAAGTATTGTATATGTTATGTGATGATATGCAGTGTTGGACCTTTATGAATATGTTTGTGAATAGGATGGTAATGTTAAAATTGGTTTTAATTTATCTATTTTTCTGGCTATGTGATTAATTAGTTGTTGATCACGTGTTTTGGTTTTGAGCGCCCATTTAGCATTGCGGGTTGCCAAATTGAGCATGAGTGAAAAGAGATTGATGGAGATGATTAAGTACTATGATTGTAAGATGGAATATCATTTGAGAAAGGCAAATGTAGTGCCTAATGTGTTAAAAATTAATCTTTGTCTTTTTCATCATGTACAAATAAATAATAATTGTACTACATGGCTTTTCACAAGCAAGACATGTTTGTTTCGCTTCGATAGATGAATGTACATTTATAGGTCTCCTTGTTGGTAGGTTTGTGGGAACAATTATAGGTGAATCCTACATTGATATAGTAGATCAGATATGCACACAAGGATGATATTGTTTAAAACATAAAATCACAGTTTGGTAATGGGAAGTCTAGAGGCTTTCATGCGACAAATGATGGGACAGTGTGCTTTCACAATAGGATGGTCGTTCTTGACACTTGTGGTCGAAGGGAGATAGTACTTGAGGAGGCTCATTCCTCAATGTAGGTGATGCATCCTGGCTAATACAAAATGTATAATAATCTCAAATACTTGTAATAGTGGCCAGGTTTGTAGCATGATGTGGCAGAGTTTTTGGCCAAGAGATCAATTTGTCAATAGGTAAAGGTATAGCATTAGAAGCATGTAGAGATGTTGCATCTTTTGTCTATTCCGCAATGGAAATGATATCACATAACTATAGAATATGTGGTTGGTCTTCCTAGAGTAGACAAAGGTCATGATTCAATTTTGGTGATCGTTGATCGATTTAAAAAGGCATATCACTTAATACTTGTCAAAACCACCTACACTACAAAGAAGTTAGCATAGATCTACATCGATGAGATTGTTCATATACATAACATACCATTTACAATAGTATCAAACATGGATCCTTAGTTTATGAGCAAGCATTTACATGTAGATCTGGGACACAATTGAGATTCAATACACCTTTTCACCGTAGATAGATGGTGGGCAAGAAAGGACCATACAAATATTGGAGGATCTATTGAGAGCATGCATACTTTAGTTTCTTGGGAGTTGGGACATTCACTTTATCCTTATTGACTTCTACTACTACAACAGTTATCATAGGAGAATAGACATTGCATTGTGTGAGGATTCATAGGTAAGGTGTTGTATGTTGCCTCTTTGTTGGTAAGACACAAGTGAATACCAATTGTTGGGTCCAAATTTTTTTTAGCAGACATTAGAGAAGATCGAGCTGATCAGGCAACACAAAATAGGCAGAAGTCATATGCAAAAGTCCACCATATACCTTTAGAGTTTCAAGTTAGAGGTGATGTATATCTCAAGGTCTCCCTTTAGAAAGGTATCTTGAGGTTCGGGAATAAGGGTAAGTTGGATCAAGGTTTATGGGACTTACCCTATCATAGATAAAGTTGGAAGAGTAGCTTACAGGTTGGAGTTACTTCCAGAGTCGCACTAGTTTCATAATATGTTCCACATATATGATGAGTAAATGCCACCCAAATACTATGTAAATGACACATCTCATGGAAGTGGAGTTGGATGATGATGTTTCTTATGTTGAGGGTCCAATGTTGATCAAAGATATGCATGTATAGAAGTTAAGAATGAAAGATGTGTCTTTAATGAAGACGTTGTGGAATC
Organism: Alisma plantago-aquatica; assembly: GCA_963693085.1. Classification (NCBI taxonomy): domain Eukaryota; kingdom Viridiplantae; phylum Streptophyta; class Magnoliopsida; order Alismatales; family Alismataceae; genus Alisma; species Alisma plantago-aquatica. The sequence continues at coordinate 421,589,616 of OY856414.1, read as the reverse complement.
ATCGTGGGGTAGAGGAAGCCACATGGGAGTTAGAGGATGAGATGCATATGAAGTATCTATTTTTGTTTGCTTAGGATTTTGGGGGCAATATTCCTATTAAGGATTTATAGCTGTAAGGCACCTAACCTTGCTTAATATAAAAACATGCTTGTTTGTCTTTATTGGGTGATAAGTTTTGTGATTAAACTTTACATTGTGATTTAATATCATTTCATAAAGCTATGTGTAAAACTTGATCCAATTCCAACTTTGTTTTGGTCGGTAAAAACTTGAGCTAATTCCAACTTTGTTTGCTCAAGTTATGCAATTTTATGTATTTTTTGGACTTGTATGCAATTATCAATTTTGGGGGTCTAACTATAATTTTTGCACATGCATATTTTGTTACTCTCAATTCTAAGTAGGTATATTTGTATATCATGTATGTCGATTCGAGTTTTTGGTTGTAAACCATGAATAGTGTAGATATTGTAAGTATCTGGAAGATACATTTTGTATACAGCTTGTGGCTAAGACCATGAATACTCAATGTAAAGTTATAAATATATGTGACGTTTGGACCATTATGCAAGTTATTTTTATGGAATTTTAGAATTTTTTTATTCGGTTTTAATTGTGTACCTTTTTGGTAATATGACTCATTTTTGCTTGTTTGATATTTTAGTTTTGAGTGATCTCATTTTGTATGGTGAGTTTTCACACACATGCTTATATTTCTTGATTTGGGGGAAAGGAAGTTATTCTCTCTCCAGGGATGGACCTATTCTATAGTCTAATGATGTGGCCTTAGAGCTCTACTTTGGATCCACTTGCAAAAGATCACAATAGACTAGCATAGGGGCATGCAATGATTTTTCTCTAAAGTCTCAAAGAGATAGCCTAGGCACATGTGACATTCTAGTGTCATAAAAGTTTACGACATCTAGCCCCTCTAAATGGTGGTTGGGGACTATATATATACAGTGGCTAGGAGGTTTTCTAGAATTCTGGTCTAGTTTGGAGTGTTTCCCTAGTCTAAAAGAGATTGGAAGGAAGATGGAAACAAGATAGGCAGGTAGGGTCTTTCTAGAGTCTTCAAGACACGATCTGGTCAAACTTGTCAAGACATTAAATGTGGGTGCATGTCAGACAGGCGACCCACCTTCTGATGTCTTCCAGAGCATTTCCATGTAATGTGGATTTGACTAGTCAACATAGGAGGAGCATAAAATGGGGAGGGGTATGTATGATGTGCAACCTGCCTTCTAGAGTCTCCAAACACAAATTTTGGGATACGTGATGTTGGTTCCTCAACACGGGAGGGCAAGAACAGGACACATTTTGATGCATGTCGCACAATCTACAATCTTCCTGGGAATTTTTCAAGTGGTTCAGTGTTGATTGGTCAACACAAGACGACAAGCAAAGGGGTCCATGTTTCTGATGCATGCCTTGTCATTTATAGTCTTCCCGGTATTGATGCTCAACACTTTTGTGGGCCCAAGGCACATAGAAAAGAGGGGTTGCAGGTCAGTTTGGTGTCACTCCTTTTGAGGTTTCATTTGACTAGATTTGACTAAACCTAAGGCTGATTTGAGATGGATTCAGTATAAGAAGCATGTCAGGGGTTGGACTCATACATCCCAAGATCAACATATGTAACTCTTTTAGTTTGGATCCCTATTGACATCATCAAGAAAGGTAATTTGAAATGAATCACTCATGAATTATACATTCACTATGGTCTTTACTTTTCTCATTGAGGGAATTTGATATTTGAATCTAAGAAAATGACCACAAATCATGAGAGATATAGTGCCATATTTTTTATTTTGTTGGTGACTCCACAACTTAACATTGTCAAATCATGTCTGGTATTTGATCAAATATCTAATTAGATTCACATGGTCAGTTGGATATGTTGAGCTTTGCATTTGAATTCTCTTTTCACATAAGGGAAATCCATAGTTTGTTACTAGCATATTCTAAATATTCATACCACTTTCTCTTATTCCGAAGTAACCTTTAATTCAATTAAATTTGATTTTGATTTTTATGGTTATGCCCATAATCCACAACTAATTATTTTCTGCCTTTGGAGTTTGATCACCTATCTAGTTTTGTTTTATTGATCTCTCCAATTGACAATCGTCAAATTTGTACTCGTTAGACAACCAAATCAACATGCTCATACATTGAGTGTAAACATTATACATGCCATTGTTGTGGCCCTTGCTAGTTGCAGTAGTAGGCAATATTTGATAAGACACAGTGAGGGTGGTATGACAATCTATATTTGTATATATAATAGGTATTCATAGAAATGTGATGTTGTCATAGGAAGAGGATGGAAGGCAAACAGAGAAGGTAAGCGGAAATGGACACGGAGTGAGTGATGGTTTGAAACCTATAATGGTGGTGGGGGTTCTATTTATAGATAGGGGGATTGGGTGATGATGAAATTGTCTTTTTACCAACATCCATGTGTCATCTGGTTGTGGAGAGGTCTCATCTCATATATATGCCTTATAATAGTTGATGACATTTTTACCTCTTGGATCATATGCAAAGAGTTTAAATTTGTATTTTTTATCAGATGAAACATGTTAGATCGAGTATGTAAAGACTCTAGAAGGTCACATTTTTATAATTGAGTGGATTGATTTCAATAAACTAATTAACTTCAAGGACAAGAAGCTTGTATCTTAAATAATAAACCGTTGAAGATTTGTCTCTTGGAGTAGCAAATTTAGTTACGGGGGCATCTAAAAGTAGAAAATTGAACTGATCATATACCAACTTGTGTTTAAGAATGCTTTGTTTGTTGTAACGAGACCTTTTTCAACATGTTCTCATGTTGTTCATGTATTTGGCGAAGGATCTAGAATGGAATGATATAAAATAGTGAAACAAGTCCCCATAAAAAAAAATTAAGTGTGCAATGATGGTTTCTTGTATTTCATTCAACAACATCGATAGTATCAAGCTATATGCAAAACAAGTTGATATTTCTCTACATTCTAAGGAAAACAAAGGCTAATTATAGTTGCCATACCATCCGAAATTGAATGTTAGCAACAATAAAGAAACTCTTGATATTCCAAGTATGTTATATTAATAGATAATTGTTTTATCTAATCCATACTTTCATGTGTATCTCGACATTGATGAGTCATATTGGAGTAGACTAACTAGTTGTAGAATCCTCGAGTTTTTAGAGCGAGATGTGCCTATAGGTGTTAAAAGTAGGATTTACATTGGGAAAATAGTAAAATAGTTGTTTTTTCAGTTGAATCACAAATGGGATTGATATTTCCTCAATTATTGATCACCATCATGGTGCAAGGGATCCCTCCTTACATGGAATAGGAATGTAAACCCAAAATTTGATCTTTTTTTTAGATTGGTTATTGGGTATCCCTTGCAAGGAAGGTTCTTATATCATGGATCCAAGAATATGGAAACTCAAGAATCAAAGATGGGATGTATATTTGACTCAAGTTTGGATTTAACCAAAGCCAAATTCTGAAGACATCTCTAGATTTTGAACAAAGTCAAATTACAAAGCAGTGTGTGTGATTTTTACATGAACTTTAACTTTTGGGTTGCTTACTAGATTTGAAACCGACTCATGAACACCAATCTACTGCTCCATATGTAACCCTGATGCAATTCTAGCCAATCCTTTACCAGAACCAACACTAAATGCTTTAAGTGGTGAGAGTTAAAAAATTGTTATCTTGGTGAAAATGTAGGGAATCAAGAATGGATATTAAGCATGCAACATCAAAGGATACTTTATATTCAATCATGGACAAGTGGTAAAACAAATGGGATTTGAACACCACGAGCATCATAAAAAAATGGGATGATAACTATAGTGATGACTATAGTGGGAACATGGGGGAAGGAAAAAGGTCCATGTTTGTGATAATGATAGGAGGTGGGACACGGCGATAAAGAGGTGGGTTGGCAAGAGTGACGAATGCATTGGGAGGATAGGATCAAAGGGTATTTGAAGTTGTGTTGTAACAAAAATAATGAAGGCGGTTCATGTCATAAAACAAGGGTGAAGAATGGAGAAGTACTTGTATGGGAAAGAAGATAATGTATCTTCAATGTTGTTATTTTAAGACTAATCTTACCCTACTTGATCCTAAACCTAACCCTAAGTTCCTAACCATTGACACCTACTGTTACGACCCCACCTCCTGATAACCCCCAACTAAGGGAGACTGAGAGGACGAAGTCACACCCATAACTTTCAGATCAAAGGTTCGACAATTAACCAAGAATAATTATCAAATTTTAACCTACCATACTGAAAAGCTGTAAGAAAATAAATTTTTGCATACCTTTTTGAAAACTTGGATCTATATACTTCTATCCACTTAATGATTCTACTCTAACTAATCCTCCTTGTATTTAACTTCATGTATTTCACAATATGACGATTTATTGTTTGTCCCTTTGGCTTGTACCTAAAACGCCGACAAACAAAACGTCGGTCAGCCGAAGCTGGTATGTGGGGGAAACAATAATTATGTAAATACGTCAACAATGTAATCATTCAATTAATCATTTAATCAACCAAGATTACATTTTAGATATAACTCCGCGATCCAAGAGTACCTATCCTATATGTTGTCCCCATTAAACCCCTCATGATCCACCTATAAGTGAACCGATTTCTAGGGTTGAGTCACATGGCACTACTCGTAAGTATCCCACTCCTTAACTCATGGCAGGCTAATGAGTCTCATGGCACTACACGTAGGTAGCCCAGTTTCTAACTCTTGGTAACCTAGACCTTGCTCTAGGATTACCCCTTTTTTTCTTAGCCTTTTCAAAGCAATAGAGGTGGACCCGGATCTAGTTAGTTATATACACACATTTATAGTGATAATCATAGTCACTTTATAGTTGCATGAAATAAATAAACATCCAACAGTTATTTTCAAGCAACCGATTAAAACTTCGGGAATCGCCGTGAAACTAGAGCGATTATTCATAATCGTAACCACATACCTGATTTGATGAGTCATGCAGATTATTCAACATATACTTCATGTATATACAATCAAGCCAATCAACAGATCCAAGCAAGTAATTCAATAATCACATAATTCTTGGCCAATAGGGAAGCGCCACGTCATTAGTTTCCATGCAACGCGGCCCGACTTCGGTTTATAACCAAATTACATTATTACCCCCGCTTGAGTTGATCAGCTCTACAACCCGCGAAGGGTATTTTCGTCCACCGTCGCCCTTGCTCTTCTTCCTCGTGAGCAGCCCTAGGGCGCCGCTATTGCAGGTCTGCTCCGCAGCGATTTGCCTCCCGCCCAAGGCCGTGCAGTCATCTGAAGAGGTTCCTCGACCTCCGCTGCCCTCTGTCGAACCCAGAGCAACCTCCAGCTAGGACTAAGTCGACTGGAAACAGGGGCTTCATGTCTGCTAAAGACGGCCTTCTACAAATGAGTTGCAGGTGACCCGGTGATGATCCCCTCGAGCTAGCAACCTTATAGCTGCTCAGCTTGGAAGGGAGGGGTGCCAGAACTCCCCTCGAACACCTTCCATCTCCTTATGGGTCGCCCTATTCCTTGTCGTTAGGGTTTAGACAGAAACAAAGAAGAAAAAGAACAAGAAGGAAGGAGAGTACGTGGGATCTCTCTCTTGGACTCGGCCCAGGGCTCTTTCTCCTTTTATAGATGAGGGTACAACGCCCTACGATGCTTGCTCACGAAGGAAAACGTTCTTTCCTACTAGGAATCCAATTCCTTCATTAAAAGCTAGCTTCTCTCTCTCTTAATCCTCTTCTTAAAACCACATATTCATATGATTTATAGGAATATGAAAATATTCTCCCTTATTCTCTTTTGACTTGCTTTTTAATCCATTAATCACGAAATTATGTTTTCCTTAAGTAGAAAATACCTCTTCTTTAACAAAGCTACAAAACCATTAATAATATAACATATTATCTTCTTATTTTGCAATTTTTGTATTTTCTCTTTCCTCTTGCTTCATTGGGACTCCTTGGATCCCAATAAACTCAAATAATTCGTAATTCCTTTTGAAGAAATACATTATCATTCTAAATGCATCAATATGTATTATCTCACATTATCTTGTTTATTTCTTATTAAAATATCTCTTTTTGAGAATTTCTCTTTATTTCTCTTTTATTTTCCTCATTGGTATTCCTTTTATCATTAGAAATCCTTGGAACACGAAATTCCACAAAGGATCACCTAATTATACCTTTTCCCACTTATTTCCAATATCTTAACATTATTTTCAATTTCTTTCTTCCTAAAGAAATACTTAACTAAACTTTTCTTTTCTTATTGTCTTTTCTTTGCAACTTTGGACTCCTTGGAACCCAAAGAACCCAAGAGGCACGAAATCCCTCTTTGGATTTGTCTTCTAGAGGTTTCCACATTTTTCTTTTCTCAAACATTCATTTATTCATTTACTAATTGAATTTTCTTGTAATTTGGGCCCAATAGCCAATAAAGCCCGCAACACAAACATCAAGGCTATTGTAAACGAAATCCATTTATTCAAAACAATTTATCTCATTTGTTGTTCAAATATCTTTAGTATGAGAAATTACATTTCTCACCAAAAGAACCCAAAATTTGGGGTTGTAACACCTACGCCCACCATGAGATCGAATATGAGTCATTAATCTATTAATCTCAAAGACATCACCAATATTAGGGTTGTAAATGAGTACGGTATTACCCGTTTACCCACTACCCATACCCTGTAGGGTAGGGTAAGAGTAAGCATATTTTTTTACCCCCCACCTATTTGCCATTTACCCACTTTGCCCATTTATTCATTTTTTTTTGGTGAAGTCAGGTGGCGATTTTATTCATCTTGCCCACCTCGTGCAAGCAAACTCAAACTTGTATTACATATTCTAGAAAATTGCAACGAATTAAATATGGTCGTACTACGACCATTACATGAGACACCTTCTATCCTACTAGGTGTATGATTCGGAAATTTGTTGGAGGCAACAACCTCGCTGATGCCCATTTATTCATTAGTGTAAGGTTGAATCCATTATTTCAGATTATAATATATGTTTTACTTCCTAGAAAAATCCCCAAAAATAAACAACATTAGTTTCTCAATTTTTACTATTATGATTTCTAAAACTTTCATAGGCAATGGGTAGCATTAACTACCTTTTACAGTCATATATTTGAGAGAGAAATGGATTCATCAATATGAAATAATATATTAAAAATGCTATGTCTTATCTTTAAAAAAATATTGGGTTAAATATTATTATTTATGTGTATATCACAAAAAAATTTATTATTATCAAAACTAGTTTGAAGAGTGTCTTGTGTTTGATGTAGGGAATATTTTTTTATTAAAAATATGTTATACTATCTTCATGTTCTTTTACCCATTTCACCCTTGTTCTACCCATTTATCCTGCACGTAAATGGGTGCTGGTAAGGATAGGATAAAGATTTTTAGATAAATGATAATTACCCAATCCACTACCAACATCTTTGCACGGGTAAGGATAAGGATAAGCCTTTATCCTACCCTAACTTATCCATTTACACCCCTAATCGCCATTATGAAAAATGGGTCATACGGAGTAACTTTTTCCGATATTCCACATGAAGGAATCGACAACTCTTTATTTTTTAGTTTTGCAAAAAAGAAAAACATGTCCACGTGCTTCATACACGATATGGATTGCGAGAGGCAAAGCCAAGCCGACATTTAAGCCGTATACATAGCAGTCCGCCATGTTTGTGAATTGTACTCTCTTATGAATTGAGCTTCTGTTCCTATTCTATTCCCCAGGGCTAGTTGAGCTAGCTGGCAGAGTGGGTGGTTGCGCTGGTTCGGCTGGAAGCGGGGCCACGTCGACGTCCAAGCTGGCGTTGGTTTTTTCGGCTGTATAACTCGGACTGACCTTTGCTTTCCTTTCGTCGGTCTCCTCTTTTCTTTTGTCTATGGTTACTTTATGGACGTGTGAGTTGGCTTTTGAGTTGCACCCTCCACTCCCACCACTACCACCTTCATTCTTCCCTCCCTCCCCTTCGCCCCCACCACCAACACCCACCCCTTTCCCATCACCCTTCGGCCGATTCCTCTACCACCATGACCACCAGAAAACTACAGCAGCCATAACATATGACCCTTTGTGACCTCATCTTCTACTCTCCAGGACCATCTACCGCTGCGGTGGCTTGTGCCTTCCAGCTACAGCTGCTACCCACTTTCTCCCCTCCGCAGCTGAACCAGCAGCAGTTGAGGTTCTGCTCCAGCACAGCCGGAGCTCCCTTTGATCGGGATCGGATGCTAGGCTTGTGACCAGTAAGACACCGGCCTTTTCATCCCAATCATGGTGAGTACCTCCTAATCTTCCTTCCCCTGCTTAGGATTTCATGTAATTTTACTGGTTCCAACGAGTTATATGGTTGGATGATCAGGGGACTCCGGTGAACATCATCGTCGGCTCCCAGGTCTGGGTGGAGGACCCAGAGCTTGCCTGGATCGATGGGGAGGTCACCCAGATCAAGGCCGGCAAAGCCACCATAGTCACCACACATGGCAAGACCGTGAGTGCACGATCTCTCCTTTTCCCCCTACTTAATCATATATTTTAATACAATATCATGTTCCAGAATTCTGTTGCCTGCACGCCACCCTCTTCTCCTGCCTTTACTGCTTGCTTTGTTCTTGTGATGCCAAGGAATCTTGAAAACGTAGTAGAATTGTTTTTACCGACTTGATAATAGCTATAAGATCAGCTTCAGTAAAAACAGTGGATTCCACCAATGAAAAAAACAAAGGAATTGGTCTTTTGATCCAAACGATCTTCTTTGATGATCTTTAGCAACCCACTTCGACTTCAGGAGCGTACCTCGCTTCGTTTGATGGCATGGGATTTCCAACATCCGGCAGGCTGATGAGCACGCTTTATACAAGTTTACAACGGATTATGGCAGCATAGACTAGTATCCGCCTGCTCGATTGAGCTCAGCTCAATCAAAGTTGTTAATGGCAACCATGTATTTGATTGTTTTATATACAAGACAAAGGCTCTCTTTTTGTTTCTACAACCCAATTTCTTTTAGTTTCTACTAACATTGATTCTGCTCAATTAATATCGCCACGAATATCAGCCCATGATAACCCGCTATTAGTTTTGTCAATCGGGGGACTTGGGGGGTTAACAACTGTAAGCTGTATAACTGTTGGATGTCCTGTTTTAAGAAATAACCAGCTTCATATCAAACTAAAGAGCTGTAGTCTATTCTGAATCAGTTGTCTTCCTCACTTACTACTTCCTCTTAAAACTGTGTTCAGATTGTTGCCGGTCTCTCAAGCATCTACCCCAAGGATACGGAGGCACCACCGGCAGGGGTGGACGACATGACCAAATTGGCCTATCTGCACGAACCGGGGGTCCTTCAGAATCTGGCGTCTCGTTTCACCCTCAATGAGATATATGTCAGACGCCTTCATCCACATTCCCAACATTCAACAATTGGAGTGCAGATTCTAACACCACTGGGCCCTTGTTTTTCTTTTTGAATCAGACGTACACAGGGAACATCCTGATCGCCGTAAACCCTTTCCGGAGGTTGCCGCACCTGTACGATGTACATATGATGGAGCAGTACAAAGGCGCCTCTTTTGGCGAGCTAAGCCCTCATCTTTTCGCCGTCGCCGATGCTTGCTACAGGTAGAATCTTCTCGTCTGACGACTCCATGTCTTGCTGCACCATGGAATTGCTCCCGACCTCATAATTTATTGTGAATTGACCTCGAGTTGGATGGATGACCAGGGCAATGATCCATGAACACGGGAGCCAGTCCATCTTAGTCAGTGGAGAGAGTGGTGCTGGTAAGACAGAGACAACAAAGATGATCATGAGATACCTTGCTTACATGGGGGGAAGATCAGGTGCGGAAGGAAGAACAGTAGAACAACAGGTTTTGGAGGTAATCTTTTCTACCCACCTCCAATTCTGCCAAGTGTAATGCTAGCATGTCTTCACTTCGTAATATTCTGCAGTCTAATCCCGTGTTGGAAGCTTTTGGCAATGCCAAAACCGTGAAGAACAACAACTCAAGGTAAGAGCCGCCAAACAGGACATTCTTCATTTCCTATTTTACTCGTGTCATCTTTCTTTTGCCACACACAAACCAACAAAAATAGGAATTTACTTTATTGAATTACGATTCTTTTCGTCAGTCGGTTTGGTAAATTCGTGGAAATCCAATTTGACAAGCAAGGGAAGATTTCTGGAGCAGCCGTGAGGACCTATCTCCTGGAGAGATCCCGTGTCTGTCAGGTTTCGGACCCTGAGCGGAATTACCACTGCTTCTACATGCTATGCAATGCACCACCAGAGGTAATCAGATATCGATTGAGCTGTTATATTCACACGTGAAAAATAGATATAAAGAGAGTTGTATCAGGAACGTTTGACAGCTATTTCTCTACTAATAAGAAAAAAATAAATAAATATAGGATGTAAAGAGATTCAAGGTGTCAGACCCCAGGAGTTTCCATTACCTGAACCAAACCAGCTGTTATGAGGTATCAAACGTTGATGATGCCCGAGAGTACTTGGAGACAAGAAAGGCCATGGACATAGTCGGCATCAGCCCAGAGGAACAGGTAAATGCATGATACTGCTGGACAAGGAAACACACAAACAAACAAATTGATTCAATTTTGGTTCATCGCTTAAATGACTTATCTGAGAGGAAATGCAGGATGGGATATTCCGCGTTGTGGCGGCAATTCTTCACCTTGGAAATGTCCAATTTGTTAAAGGAGATGAAATCGACTCATCCAAGCTCAAAGATGAAAAGTCACTCTTCCATCTTCAAACAGCTGCAGAGCTATTTATGTAATGCATCTAGTCACTTGCCTGTGAGCCACATACAGGAGACCCAACCCATTCTTACGCAACTGATGTTTCCTTTGCAGGTGTGATCCAAAGGCACTAGAAGCCTCACTCTGTCAACGCGTGATTGTAACACCAGATGGAAAAATTACAAAACTTCTTGACCCTGATGCTGCTGCATTAAGCAGGGATGCTTTGTCAAAGACCGTCTACTCCAGGCTATTTGATTGGTAAACTTGTTCAATAACATCTCATTGTTACAGCTTAGACACAGCACTGCATTCTAAAAACTATGTATATTATCAAGCATCTATAAAAGGATACGGGGATAGGGATTTTTGGAAACCACAATAGAATTACCCAAGTACAATAGTAAATCATGGATTCTAGACAAATATCTCAGAAGTTGGCACCTGAAAATAAGACTTCTAAACTTTCCACGTGCTTCCTAAAACAGGATTGTGGATAAGATCAACGTTTCAATTGGACAAGATGCAACTGCAAAAAGCATAATCGGTGTCCTAGATATCTACGGGTTTGAGAGTTTCAAAATCAACAGGTTAATCTCTATGCATAAAACTTCACATATATCTAATTCTTTTGTAATAATGGTCGAAATTATTCTGCAATTGTTGTGTCTCTATAATAGTTTCGAGCAACTGTGTATTAATCTCACAAATGAGAAGCTGCAACAGCATTTTAACCAAGTAAGAATTGATCTACATGTGCTTATAACAGCTTCATTTTACTGGCTTCTTGCTTTCATTTTTTGTCTGGAAGTACACAGCTACTGCTTTTCTTTATCAAGCTGCTAATGTTTTCTTAACATCAGCACGTGTTTAAAATGGAGCAAGAAGAATATACAAGGGAAGAGATTGACTGGAGTTATGTGGAATTTGTAGATAATCAGGACGTATTGGATCTTATAGAAAAGGTTGTGTGATGATTTGAACAATTATAATTATTAATTACGGCAACATTTTAGTTAATTTGGAAACGAATTGTGCATTACTAACTACTGAAATTCACCTGCAGAAACCAGGGGGGATTATTGCTCTTCTGGATGAGGCCTGGTATGATAATGAGTATCACTGATTTATATTTTGTTTATATAGCCACTTCATCAATTAAAATTCATAGATTGACATTTAGTTTCGAGTTAACGGAGTATACTTTTAATCTGGAAGTAAACATCATCGTCATTAGTGAGATCCGTTACTTAATGGAGATACACCTACCTTAAAATCTTCCATACTGTGAATATCTAAAAAATTAACCAATTTGGTGTTATATTTCGAGTTAACGGAGTATACTTCTAATCTGGAAGTAAACATCATCGTCATTAGTGAGATCCGTAACTTAATGGAGATACACCTACCTTAAAATCTTCCATACTGTGAATATCTAAAAAATTAACCAATTTGGTGTTATATTTCTGCATGGTCTGATGAAACTTTAGTCTGATTTTGTATTGCTTCATGGCTTTCACCTCTATAGTACATCCACACTATAAATAGGATAGGAGAAACTAAATCTAATGATTCCTTGCAGCATGTTTCCAAAGTCAACGCATGAAACTTTTGCCCAGAAGATGTATCAGACATACAAGAACAACAAGCGCTTCAGCAAGCCAAAACTTGCTAGAACAGCATTTACAATCAATCATTATGCCGGAGATGTAATATAAACTGAGACACAAGTTTAACCACACAGTAAATTAACCTGAGACTAATACCGTGTAACCCTTACAGGTTACCTATCAGGCCGATTATTTTCTTGATAAAAATAAAGATTATGTAGTAGCAGAGCACCAGGCATTACTGGATGCCTCAAGGTGTGCTTTCGTTGCTAGTCTATTTCCTCCATTGCCAGAAGAATCTTCTAAGCAATCCAAGTTCTCATCTATTGGAACTCGCTTCAAAGTAAGTTGCAAACATATTTGTAACTATGGTGAATTTATATACTAAATATGATTTCTTTGAAAACAGCAACAACTGCAATCTCTAATGGAGACATTGAACACCACAGAGCCACATTACATCCGATGTGTGAAGCCAAACACTGTTCTCAAACCTGGCATATTCGAAAATTTCAATGTCCTAAACCAGCTACGATGTGGGGTCAGTAACAAATTCTGTATACAATCCAGATGAACATAACATGACAACTAACTAGCATCACTCCAATTGTGACAAACAAATAGGGTGTTCTTGAAGCCATTAGGATCAGCTGTGCCGGGTATCCTACTAAGAGAACATTCGATGAGTTTCTTGACCGTTTTGGAATGCTTGCTCCCGATCTTTTCGATGGGTAAGAAATAGATTACATATTCTAGAAAGTGCGATATGTGTACTAGCTAAAGCCTTTGCTAACTACGATGTTATTGTGTCTCAGATCTGATGAGAAAACAGCATGTGCAGCAATTTGTGACAAGTTGGGATTGAAGGGATATCAAGTAAGAGCATGATGTAGCTTTACAAAAGAAAAGATAAATTTTTTATTATGTAATAGTTAAATTTAAGTTGAGCTATAAGTACTATTGATGCAAAGTAACTTTTCTCTATGAACTTGAAACTTTGCTCATCAGATAGGGAAGACAAAGGTATTTCTCAGAGCTGGTCAGATGGCAGAACTTGATGCACGCAGAGCTGAAATTTTAGCAAATGCTGCCAGACGCATCCAGAGGAAAATTAGAACATACTTGGCACGAAAAGAATTCATCACTCTAAGACGGGCTTCGATCAGATTACAGAAGCTCTGGAGAGGTTTCTTATCATCAAACCTTGTAGCATAAGAGGGAAACTATACACTTATGCTAACCGTTATTGTACATATTGCAGCCCGACTGGCCAGAAAGTTGTACCACCAAATGAGAAGAGAAGCAGCCTCACTACGGATACAGAAAAATGCACTTGCCCATGTGGCAAGAAAAGCTTTTAACAGATGGAAATCATCTGCTATAATTGTACAGGCTGGAATGCGAGCAATGGCTGCTCGAAATGAGTATAGATATCGAAGAAGAACAAAAGCTGCTATAATAATTCAGGTAAGTAACCTTAGTGAATAGTTTAAATGCAAATGGACGATTTCCCTTCAAGCCATGACATCAGCTTGTAACTATAAGCTGCTGTATGCATAGTGGGTAATCTTCTCTTTTTAAGGTGACATGCTGGCTCTTGCCATATTTGTTGTAGTTCTTTCTTTGATCTGATTTCCTCCACTTCCATATTTCAGTATATTATTGAGTTCATTAAGTACTTTTTCATAGGGAGTTACAGATTACTATTTGAAATCTATTTTGATGTCCATTCCAGTTTTCTAAAGTAACTTCTATTCTTAGCACCTGTACTGAATCATAAACCATTTTTGATTGATGACTACACATAATAATTGTCATTCAAACTCTTTCTAGACACAATGCCGTGGACATCAAGCTCGTATGGCATATAAGCAGAAAAAGAAGGCGACCATTACACTTCAGTGTCTATGGAGAGGACGAATCGCAAGAAAGGAGCTCCGCAAACTTAAAATGGTCAGTTACCTGAAACTCACCCCAGCATGTTGGTTTCTTGTGAATTATTAGCATGTTTCTTTTGAGTCATTGCTCAAACACAAATGGCACTACTAAGAAGTCTTAGAAACATTTCAGGCTGCTAGAGATGCTGGGGCACTAAGAGAAGCCAAGGATAAACTGGAGAAACGAGTTGAGGAGCTGACATGGCGATTAGAATTTGAGAAGCACATGAGGGTAACATTTTCCATATGAACAGCTAATATAATGACATACTTGTATCTGGTAAATAATAATATCCAGCAAAGTCTTGGTTAAACATAATGCCATCACGTGCAGACTGACCTGGAAGAAGCTAAAGGGCAAGAGATTTCAAAATTGCAAGCAGCTTTACAAGAGATGCAAGAGCAGTTAGTTGATGCTCAAGACACGATCCTCAAGGAAAAGGAGGCAGCAAGAATAGCAATTGCAGAAGCACCTCCTATCATTAAAGAAGTTCCAGTTGTAGACAACACCAAGTTGGAATTGCTGACAAGTCAGAACAAGGAACTAGAGGTAAGTGATAACTAAAATGACGGAGTATGTGTCACCCAGGTCTATAAATTTATCTTCTTGACTGCCCTAAGATGATAAGTCAATTTAAACAGTCGAGAAATTGGGGAAAATTGCATAGTTTCAATTTCTCTTATGTAACAATAGGTTAAAATGGATTGATAAAATATCAAATTACTAACAAAAATTTGATATAGACTTCTGTGTACATAATTTGCTTCTCAAAATCTACGGTATAAAAAGAAGTCTGAAGTAACCAAATATGCAGCCATTTTTTTTTCTTTTTTTGAGTTAGAAGAGACATTAGTCTCCCGCCTCCTTCAAAGAGTGTGCCAGAGTCCGAATGACTGCAAGGGTGGTAAATAATGTGCGCTACTGGTGGCTCGAACCCGGGTCCTCCGGGAAGGACCTACCATCTATGAAGCACGAATACTCCAAAACAGGTGTCGTACCCGTATCCGATACGTATTGGATACCAATACTCCGTGGATGCTCCTGGATACGTATCGGATACTCCTAATACGTATCCTGCCGTATCCAGGCCGTATCCAGTCAGTAAAAACTAGAAAAAAAATCTAGGCATGACATTGCTTGACTAGCATTTGACACCAGCTCATGTCTCAACCCTCTCTACTAAGTAGTAGCTTGCAGCAAGGCTGTCATAGTTGCTTCCTTGAAGTAGTTCAAGGTTAGTCATCATTCCTCTTGCTAAATGCCAATCTTCCTTCTTCTCTTTATTGTTTCTACCTCCTATATTTTTTGGGATTTCACTTTTTAAAGAACTTCAATATGTAATCTGGATTTTTGTTTGTTCTTTATTGCAAACCAATTCATTCACCTTTACATGGTACTTCCGGATGCTTTTCCTGCTAAGGTGCAAGTTTTATTCATGTTGATGTCCTCCATATTCTATGAAAGGCTTCAATTTAGTATCATTGGGTTAACATGCCTCTTGTTTTGGTGACTAAATCCATTGTGATTTATTCTGGATTTCTATCTAGACAACATCTATTTCATCTCCTTTGAAGATAATCATTGCATCCCTATCCTTATGTCTCCCCCTATGAAGCACGGATACTCCAAAATAGGTGTCCTACTAGTATTGAATACATATTTGATACTAATACTCCCTAGATACTCTCTAATACATACCAAATACTTCTTAAGTCGTATATTTTTTTTTATTAGCAGGTAATGACCTCAATGCAGCCAGGATACAACCAACCCATTTAGCAGCCAAGAGAGCACCCCACTCGCGTGATCCCTCAAAATCCCAAAACCATGTGACTTCCAACTCTAGACTCCCCCTATTGTATTGTGATTTGAGAATGAAATTGGTATTTTCTGTTAAAATTTCAAAATAAACATTAAAAAAACTGTTGTATCCATGTTGTACCCGTATCATATATTTTTGAAAATTGTGTATCCCCATACCGCACCCGTACCCGTATCCATTTCTGTATCTATATCCGTGCTTCATAGTAGCTAGCTATACATGAGAGAAGATAGTTTGGTATCACAGATGACACAACTCACTTTACAATACAACATTACATGATACATGAAATGTGAAAGGTTTAGAATATGATATTATCATGTCTTTTTGTAACTTGTCTCACATTAATATGAATGAAAGACCCCTTTTTAAATCATTGTCTGATATTATAGTATTGGTTTCCATTTTCTTTAGAAATATTGTGATTTTTGAATGAAATTTGATTGTCTTCATCTATTTTTAAAATAAATATGTTGGTTATTTTTAAAAATATTAAAATAAATATTAAAATAAATATTAAAAAAATTGTCGTATCCATGACGTACCCGTATCCTATATTTTTGAAAATTGCCGTATCCGCGTACCCGTACCCATATCCGATATGTATATGTATCCGTGCTTCTTAGCCTACCATGCTCGACCACCCACATTACACATGCCGGGTCGCAAATTTTCTCTTGTTTGTGATTACAATGGCTTGAAACTGATGGCATTTGGTTGCATTGGATGCAACACATTTAGATTTTTATATATCTAGGCATTAGTTTCAGATCCAACTTTAAAGTACTTGATTTCATAAACCAAAGTATTAACCTATATTCAACACATTCTTTTTCTCATGTTTAGACACAATAGGAATAGAATTTCTGTAAGAAAATACATAAATATCTGTCATAAACGCATTATCCATCAAGAAAAATGTCAGTGCAAATTTTGTGCATCTACTTTAGAGAGTCTAACACAGAATGTCAAACAACAGGCAGGAATGTGAACATGCATAAAATTTCCATAGTAATATCAGTAAATTTCATTATTTCATCAAAACAATACATTCTTGTGAAAAACAGTGGGAATTTCAATGATCCTATTTTTTGTATTATTTGGACGAAAACACCAGCTTTAAACAGTAATCCACACAAAGCAACCATTCTTATTACTGAAGCATATTATTTGCTAAAGAAGTTGAGCATCAGGCTGTCAATATCACTAGAGAGAATTAGGTATTACATGTGAAATACATCTTAACCAATACAAAACGGATTTGTCACATTCTCAACAAAAACAATTAAATAAACAAATGTTGCAATCACATAGAGACTATTTTTCATAGTGATATCAAGAGTAGTAGGCTACATCTATAGTGTCCATAACAAGGACTTCGGGTATTATTATGGATTGACACCCTAGTCATGTTGTTTTCATTACATCCATATATGTCTCTATGTTCTATAAGAAGGTCTCATGGATAATGTAGCCCATCATGTCAAAAATATCATGAGGTTATTCAACAAATATAGGAAACTTATTGATGAATACTATGTTGCGAAAACTTAATTCCATTCATCTAATTCAACCCCATGAACAATAAGCCAGACTTGGATTTATATATATAACTTGGTAGAGTCCCTCATCGTCTTATTTCCTCTAATGATTAAACCTAGAAAAGAATTAAATTAATTAATGGAGAACTTATGAATTAGTTTTCAAATATTACATGTACCTTCTAATACTTAAACAACTGTCTAAGACGCGATAACATAACAAAGAACAATTTAACCCTAATTGGATGCGCTCTCATGCTTTTGGATCTGTTACTTTGACTTGTCTTGCATCAGTGGCTTTTGCTGCGAAAGATCTCGTCCAGATATCAGAATCAAAAGTTGGTTATGCAAGTCAGTGTCATATCATCATGCAAAGACCGGTTGACCGGGTATCATGCTTTCGATGTAATTGACCAAGATAGTGAAAGTCTTAAAGTTTGAAACTACATCTATGGGTGGTGGGAGGAATGGACCATGGAATGCCTTAGAGATTGTTCCGTGCGTTGCTAACAGTGAGTGGTGGAGAAGCTTGAGTTGCATCACCACACTTTGCAATATCGCCCTCATTTGTTAAATCCGCATTGTCCTTGTAAAGAGTTTTGGGCATTGAGTGTATCAATGCCCAACTTCACTGCAACCAAGGCATGGGCTGACAGGAGGAGGATCTAACATTCACAAGGACTATTTTGGATGTGGTCTTCTATTTCCATATAGAATCTGAATGTTGTCGATCCTTTTGAGGAAAACACTCCGTATGTGCAATCGAATTTGCGAACGTATCTTTGGTTCCTACAATAACCTTGTTTTGGGATGCAAACCGAGTGTCAAACTCACTCCTCTTGGCTTGGAAGTCTTCAATGTGCACCATGGTGCAAGTTGGTGAAGTTTAATGGAATTTCACAATTATGAAATCCGGGTTGACATTTGCAAGCGGATTTTAAGGTTACTCTGAAAATCTCTAGATGTTGCTGAAGACACCCTGAGTTGTGGTATAAGCTTTGTGAAGGAAGAACATTCCTAAAATCAGGTCTCGCGTAAGCTATGAATAGTACAAGGATGCACTATTCGTGATGAACAAAACCTCAAACTTACAGTTTACATGAATTGTACTCTGATGTTGTTCACCGCGAACATTTGTGCGGTGTGGACACTACTTTTTATCCTAGAATCTTGATGGAGAGATGGGTAGACATGGTGGATGGAGAGTAAAAAATGAGGAGAAGAAGATTGACAGAGGAAGATAAAAAGTTGTAGGAATTAGATAAACTGTATGATGGTAGCGTACTGTTGATGTGAATAATTACACTTTTTATATAACTAGATCCAACCTAGGATTTAGATCCAACAATGGGAGCAGATGGCTACTAGAACTAGGGTTTAGGAGGCTAACAATGGGAAGTGGGTGCCTCAGACCTAGACTTAGGGTTCCGGCTTTGGGTTCTAATACCAACTAATGCAAACCACATTTGCAAAAACAAAACTCATTAATCCTGTTCAAACTACAAGACAATATCATTAAGCATGGGTTTATATAGATAACTAGGAAGCCCTAATTGGTTTATTTCCACTAGTCACCCAACTCAAAATGAATTAAACTAAGTAATTTGTGTTCTTACATATAGGTCTTCAAATACTACATGTACTTCCTAATATTGAAACAATTGCATATAAAAGACATGGTAACATATTAAAAAAGCAATTAAATTTAAGTAGATCCGCCTCATGCTTTAGATCCCAGATTATGACTTGTCTTGCATCACTTATAGCTAAATCAATGATAGAATGGAAGTTGCTAATCATTCTATATTGGTATCTTGCGTTCATTTTTGTCAAATCTAATTTTTTGAGGGAAAGTTCTAGTTTCGGCTAGAGCATGTGGGCCCTCATCTTGTGTGAGAATGTATAGTCAAACTTGTTGTCCAAGGAATAAGTTGGCCTAACATTATATAAAACCACAAACTTAGCCTCATTGAAAGCCCAATAGCTAATATAAAATACCATCGAAATCAAATTTTATTGTGGTATCAAAGCATAATGAGACCTCCTACCTATTTTTCTTCAATATCTATCGTCATTCTTTTGAGATTAACTCTTCTCTATATATCAACCCTTATCTTCTCAAGGTTATTAGTTCACCAACTCATCCTTTGAAATCTGACAACATCAATTCTCAAAAGTCTCTTTCATCTTGAGAAGTTTCGACTATGGATTCTTATTCATTCATATTTGATATGGACATCTATTATTCTAGGATTGACTACTGCCAAATTTATTCTTTAGGAAGCACAAGATATAACCCTCATTAAAATGTATTGCCTAGAAGGATTCATTGAAAAACTAGGAACAAAGCACCTACCTTGGCACAATAACTTGAAGGAAATCCACACTACCTAGAGGTCGACCGTGCAGTAGTTGGTTAATCAAAGAATATTTTGTTCCTTATCTGAAGATGGATGGTATTTGATGTCATTGGAGATATGGATCATTTTTGTCAAAGAGGTTTGCGAAATCTTCTTACTTTAGAGAATTTGTACTTATCTATTGTTTAGGTTAGTTTTGAAAGATGTTGGTTAGCTTTTGTTTATTTTGAAACCTCAAGTTTGTGTGAAATCAATTTAATGTGATAAGTCATAATGTAGGAAAATATGACATCAGATAGGCAGCAGAAACAAACATTTTACTGACATTTTTGATTAACCAGCAGATCGTGTCAATAACTATGCAATGGGAAGGATGGTTTCACGAAGATATACCTGATCCTGAAGCAAGTCCAGCGACAATCCTCGTCGATGTAGATGCGTACTCTGTCTTAGACGATGTCTGTGCAACTCCTGGTCACACTCGGACTAGTCTGGCTACTCCTTCACGAACAGCAGATTCAGACAACTGTTATAGCGGCTCCTCAGATCTAGCCACAGACTACGAGTTGACGTTGTCCTCCTAGCAGCCAAAAGACTCCTGCTCTAAAGTAGTCCACACGGACCAACTATAACTCTTGTTGTCCTGCTAGAACGGACAGAAAGGAGTTGTCCCTCCCGTTAGTGTACTAATCACCAACCTGCTCTCCTACAACAATGATCTTCAGTTGTTTCTCTCTTGTGTCTATCCCTCCCTAGTCGAGTAGGACTTGCTTGGGCTCTCTTGGTTACCACAACCAGAGAGTACAATACTTGTCAGAACAACTGATTCTCAATTGTCTGTGTAGTAATTGTGTTTTGGGAAGCCCCCAGTACCCCTCTATATATAGGAGGGGTTAGGGTCAGGGTTCTCAGTCCCCAGCCAATACGGGACTAAAGTGGGAGTGGAAAGGACCGGAAGATCTTGAATTTCGCAACAATTCTAGAAGTTTCGTAACTTGTGTGCGCCGAAAAGGTCGTCTCGTAAACGAGACGGTCGTCTCACACACGAGACAGTCATTTCACTAAGAGAAACAGACGTCTGGGACGCGAGATGGTCGTTTCGTACTTTCCCAGTTAGATATGTGGCAAATCATTTCCTAATTAATGCCATACATTAATTTACTTGCACCCCAAGTATGTGCAATTGAAACGAGTTCGGAAAAACTCCAGAACCTTCGTTCGTCCCAATCGGGCCGTCTCACACAAGCGAGATGCCCGTCTCACTTACCCAGACGACCATTTGGTGAGTTTGAGTTGAGTCGATCGGTTCAACAGCTTGAACCGGTCGGTTCATAGGGTAGAACTAAGCCAATTCAATTTATGATCTGTCTGACAACCCAAACGGCCGTCTCAACTCTTGAAACGCTCGTCTGGATGCCCAGACGACCGTCTCAACTCTTGAGACGCCCGTCTGGCTGCCCAGACGGCCGTCTCACCCAGTGAGATGGTGGTTTGGCAATTCAGTCAGCTAATCCGTTGATCTGTTGCGTGAATTGAGTACCTAAACACTTTAGTAATCAATTCAATTATCATTTAAGATTAAACTCCTCTTCTAGATGAGTTCCTATGTGTGTGAATCTATAGGTCCCATATCACGTTGGTAGTGAATGTCCATAACAACTTATGACATCACAAGCAAAGAGTGGTGCCTAATCGCACATCAGTGCTACCCAAGTGAATGGAAAGTTGGGGAGCAACTTCAACCTACAATTTGTATTTGGTGTTACAGTGTTTGTATAGCTCCTTTGTCACTGATATC
The DNA here is from genome assembly GCA_963693085.1 of Alisma plantago-aquatica. Taxonomy (NCBI): domain Eukaryota; kingdom Viridiplantae; phylum Streptophyta; class Magnoliopsida; order Alismatales; family Alismataceae; genus Alisma; species Alisma plantago-aquatica. The sequence continues at coordinate 421,567,695 of OY856414.1, read as the reverse complement.
CAGATTGAACTAGAGGCATGGAGCAGTCAGCCTCATTATTATTCAATCTTGTTCCTTGAACCAGAGCAGACTGTATAAGATATATATAACAAGCTCAATATCAAATATTGACTCACATGGGTATGGCCATACTTTTCTCAATCTCGCTAATCAAGAGGAATTTGGATATCATAACCCTATCGGAGGCCCATCTCTATCACTCACAGTCAGTCCCCATGTGTCAAAGTCACCCAATCATCACCGTTATAACAACCCATGTTTAGGACTGCGTTTGATGATGTCAAAGTGTACCCAACGACATGTGATGAGTGCAGTGATTTCAGGTCTAAGAACCACAACCACCATCATCACTGTGAGAGCTGACTATGACTTCCATGTGTCAGTCTTACGGTGGGTCTGTCCTATACACTGTTCTCTAACATCTATCTATGTGCTTGATTTGATAGTCATATCATGACTAATGAGATTTGGTCATCAGCCAACTCACACTCTGATCTTGTGTGGTATTGTAGTCTATCAACCTTCCACAATAACAACTGATCAGGGACATAATGAGAATATGTATATGTACTCTTAGCATCTGTATGATCTCATCCACAAGGATAGTAACTTGAATACATATGTCATTGAGTAATATAATTCTCTAAACATTTATTATGTTATTCATTATCTCATAACTGAATATACAAAATATATTGGAAGCTTGCCTTTGTTATTAATTAAATTATTTATATGTTATGCCATTACAATTATCACATGATTGGCTTTCTGGGCATACATACCAACACATAATGCATGAAATCAAGAAAAAAAAGCTTATTCAAAGGGGTTGGATGGCCCCGAGTGTGAAAGTTATTGATGCAGTAGCCTATGGGACCCTTATTTCATTAAAAAACCTCATCTACATGATCAAATAAGGCATTTTTGCGAATTTGATGAACAATTTGGAAAACAACATCAAGGAGGTAGAGGTAGAAAGAATTTCCAATCTAATTACAACTATTTGTCTAAATAGAATTTTTGTTTGCCTTATTATTTCTTCAATCATACCTTCACAAGCAAGAAGCTTGATCAATTTATCAAACTAGATAAAGCTGGACTTATGATAAGTGTTGAACACTTAAGTTTCTGGCTTGTGAAATCTACGGGAAGATGGCACAATTTTTCATATCCTTAAAAAGAGGCATCACTTGATAATAACTATCATAAATCAAACATTCTCGAGTTGCTCGAAGATAACACAATTGCTCTAGTTGCTATAAAGTTAGATGAATGTGATATCGGGGTATAACACATTTATACAGATGTGGCTCATTATGATGTGAAACACACAAGAATAATCAATAATATCATCTACAAAGGGAAACTTCATTTTGGTCGAAGAGGGAATATTTTCTCCTAATAACACATGTTGACCAAGGATTTTTTAATTAACAAGAAATAATTCTTCTATAGCAAGTCCTCGAATTCCTAAAGTTATAGTTTGTACACAATTCCCATCCAGTTTTCCATGTTACTTTATATTTATGAATAATGCATTTTATTTTGAGGATACAATACTAACCAAGAGGAGATTTTAGAAGGGGTTAGTGCCAACTGGAGATTACTCAACTAAGTGTGTGCTACAATCTATTCGCCAAAGTCTCTGGATAAGTGTGGCATGGGAAAATGAAACATTGCACAACAAAGTCATCCAAGAGTTTTTCAGGAATAACTCATACAAACTACTCTAATTTTTGTTTACAATAGTTGTGTGTTAAGAAATAAGCTGAAATTGTATACACTAAAGAGACGCTTAAGACAATCAAGACCATTTTATCTAGTTTACTCTGACCTATGAGGAAAAGAGCATGTATGTTTTATATAGGACTTTCAATGCTATCTTCTCTTTGTTGGTGATCATTCATTGGTACTATCCCATTAGAGAGAAAATTGTATACACTAATATGAACTTAGAATATTAAATTATATATAATAATTACATGTACGTTATTTAATTTACAAACATTGAATAAATACATAAGTGACAATGTAGTAAATATAAATAAACAAAGGAAAAATCAATAAGAACTTTCCTAACAACCATATCTTTTATCTGTGTATGTAACACGTATAATGATATATTTGTAGTACTAAATACATCACATATACAGCCATGCACAAACAGAACAAGCTGGGATACACTCCAGTATACTAGTCATGTTGTACATTAACGTCAATTTGCACACTACTATATTTTTGTCAATATTTTTTTTTAAATTGGTGATTCTATTCATGTCGTCGCCTAGGTTTGTACTTAAGATCTCTTGAAACTAAGATTTTAACCATCTTGGTGGTGTCTCTCTAGGACGTTAGTAAACACTATTGATCCTTTTAAATGTCATACAAATTGACTATATATTAAATTGATCATTTGAATACTTATAGGTAATACTCATAAAGTTTAACAAATGATGCATCAGACTAAACTGGGAATGTTTCTGTAGTCCCTAGATAAATGACTTAGAAGAATTAAATGAGCTCAAATTTGGTATATATGTTATTTATGTGAAAAATTAAAAAGATATATACTTTAAAATTTATAAATCCTTGATAAATATATGTTGACACGACTGGAGTGTTTAGCCTCATGAATATATTTAAGTGTATCCTAGACTCTCACTCTCTCTCTCTCTCTCTCTATATATATATATGTGTGTGTGTGTGTGTGTGTGTGTGTGCGCGCGCGCGCGCGCGTGGGTGCGTGTGTGTGCGCGTGTGTGTGTGTGCATGTGTGTGTGTGTGTTTGGTCGAAGTGTGTACAGAATTATACACGTAATGAGTGACAAATTGATTAAGAGATAGAATGGAGAGAAACAAGTGAAGGATATAATGCACAAAAATTCAGATTCAACAATTTATTTGCTTTCTTGAAAAATCTATATCAAGAGACTCCGTGGAAACATCATCAAAGTCCGAGCAAAGATTTGGGAAAATATCAAGGACACTCATAAATCATAAACAATAGATTGACAATTCATTTGAGTAATTTACTAGATATACTAAACTACCACACCTTCTCAAACTGAACAATTCATAAATTTTGATTTTCTTTAGTATGTTTTAGCATTTTTATTCAGTCCCCTTCCAACACACACACACACAAAATAGAAAGAACTTATAACCAAGAGTGGACCTTAAGTACACTTTATTGGTGAATTATGAAGTTGCATTATCAGCAGAACATTTCGATCTTACAAGACAAAATCTTATGCTTGTCATTATATTCCAGTTGCAACTAAGTGATTTCATCAGTTTGGATGACAACGCCTCATATCTTTCTCACTTTAAGCTCTTATTGCAATAAGATCAAAGATTATGTAGCATTGCAAACAATTCCTCCACTCCAGTTAGAGAAAAAATTTAGCAACAATGTGAACAATTTCTCCAATTCTAATATAAAAAAAGAGTATTGATAGGAGGTGCAAGGAACCAGTTAAGAAATATTCATGGACCGAAGAATAGCTACCATGCTTCAAATATTTGGGAAAATCTCAAGGATACTCATAAACCATAAAAAAGACAACTGATGGTCGGTTTGTGTAATTTACTAGATATACTAAGCCACCACGCCTTATCAAATTAAACATTCCATATATTTTGTATTCAATCCCGCTCCTCCAGCACACACACAAAATGAAGTTAAAGCTTCTGTGAAATACTAGGATATTCAAGATGAAACTCAAGAAATCAAAAGCAGTGGCTCCTAATAGCTAGAATTGTCTAGAAATGGGATCTGGTGAGCACCTGCAGTTTCATTTCAAATTGCTAGAATCCTAGAAACAAGAAGGTATGAGGTCCGATCACCAACAGCAGTTTTGTATGAACCTTGGTTAATAAAAAGCATTACCTAATAACTAAGTGACTGGATATTAGACAGTACTAATAATAGCAACAATAACTATAATAATGTCTTGCAGTTTACAACTATTTACTTTTATGAAACAACTACATACTTGAGAACATACATGTTTCATTTCTGTTCTGTTCGGCACATTGTCTTACATTTATTAAATCAAATAAATGTACAGGAAGAACTTGATAAATTCAGAGTAAAGGCTGAAGAATTTGAGAAAAGATGTATTGAAGCCCAGAACCAGGTTGAAACATTGATGAAAGACACAGAGGAATCGCACTTGAAAATATGCCAACTACAAGAGATGATTGAAAGGTATAAACATTAGTTTAGTTACAACTTTGATGGCCTATCACAAAAGGAATCAGTGACAAACAATTTGGTTTCTTCATAATGCAGTATGGAAGGCAATATGTCCAATCTTGAATCTGAAAATCAAGTATTAAGACAGCAGGCTTTAGAAGCATCAAACAGAGAGGAACTCTCTGAAGACCTCAAAAAGTAAGCAGTATGAAAACTCTGAAGCATAGTTCCACAATTTTGTTGATAGAAAATAATTAAGAACTTGCATAAATTGCCAAACAAGATAGTGTAGTAACTTGATATTTGTCTTTCCTTAGACTTGAAGACAAGGTAGCTAAGCTGGAGGTTGAAAATGAGCTGCTCCGATCCAGGCCAGCAGTGGAGATACAGCCTTCTATGACCCCTGAACCTACTGACCTTACAGCAGAAAAGGTACAGAGGTGAACGAGATTTTTTACATAACATGTTGTCAACACAAATTGACTGGTGTGATTTCATCATATAATCAGAAACTTGACAACGGGAAGCAAGAACAGGAGAGGCCCAAACTAATGGAGGTATGAAAATTTTCCAACTAATTGACTAGTTCATTATAACAGCTGCAATATTATCTGATTTTCGAAAAATCGTGAATTATACTCACAATTTTCCCTTAGACATGTACAGAAGATATAATGTCACTCTCTAAGTTTTGAAATGGATCAGATTATTCCGTGAATTTTTACTCTCTTGAATTTCCTGAAACATATTTGGTATTTCCCTCGTGCAATTATTTGAACTTTTAGTATGGCTTTTCTTTCTTGATGAAGCCAATTGTTTAAAGTACATTTTCACCAACCTTGTTTCCAAATAGTTAGCATAATTTTCTAATTCACGGACTTATTAATTTGGCTATACGATTAATTGGTGTTGGAGTAGGATCCTTTTAACCACAGTATCTGACAGACACAACAGAAACATTAGATGTTGTTTGATCATCTTCAATGCTCATCACTTAATCTTAATTACAGGAGCATGTGCCAGCATCCAACTTGCCTGTCCTAACCAAACAAAGGATATTGACTGATCGACGACAGGTAAGGAGTTACTATATGACAATTTTAAGAAATTATGTGATCTTGCATGAGTGTTCGTTTTAGTTTTTTTTTTCTGTTGAATACTTGAACTCGATTAAGGAAATGCGATATTTTAGACTCCATCATAATTTAAGTAATTTAGGACACTATTTCTTCTAAGGAACATGCAGTTTTTCCTGAAATTAATATGTGAAACTGGATCCATATCATTTTCTGAACTTGTCAGCCTAGTTGAACACATTCAAATGACCATGGTTTTCCACAGCATACTTTTAAGGAGTAGTTGAAGTAAATTTACACTGATATGTGCAATATTCGTCTTCATTGCAGGAGCATGTGCACATGTCCATCCCGCCTGCCCTAAGCAAACAAAAATCATTAACTGACCGGCAACAGGTAATCAGCCTAACACAATGATGATTTTAAAAGTATAATTTTGAGGTATTATTTAAAATTTTTTGCATTCTTTTATTATTTGGTAATTTTATTTTAACCCTCCTTTTATAATGTAGACTTGTAGAGTCTGCTGGATTCATAAACGATTATGCTATATTCAATCCTACCATCATATAAATAAAATTAGGACATTCATAAATACATTCTTGTTATAGCTTTTCTGTGTATATTAGAAGGCTTGCTGTCAGGTTGTCAATAAATTATGCTGAATTAGTAGTATATTGTGCTCCTCTCATCAATATGTGATAACATTAGAAAGGGATATGCATTTCTGACGTAGTTCATTAACTATTTTTCTTATAGGAGAACCATGACATTCTCATCAAATATCTGATGGAAGCTAAGCGATTTGACCAGAACAGGCCTGTTGCTGCGTCTATCATCTACAAGTCACTTCTTCAATGGCATTCATTTGAAGCAGAGAAGACAAACATTTTTGACCGAATCATTCACACAATCAAGTCATTTATTGAGGTTGTGTGCTTGAAAAATCTTCAAACTGTCTACTACTATATTATAGTATATATTTTAAAGTGTGCTTTCATTCTGTTAAGCATTTGTTCACTTACATTAACATTTTCTATGTGTTAATGGCACAGAACCAAGAAAACATTAGTGACCTTGCATACTGGTTATCGACGACATCTACATTGCTGTATCTCTTACAAAATACACTGAAAGCAAGCAAAGGTACATCGTCACGTCGTCAACAAACTATGTCAACTACCTTATTTGGTAGAACCCAACAAGTAAGATGATTGCTCATTAATTGCATTTTAAAAGCATAAATTTGGAGGGAGAAATAAAAGTTTATTCTCACTGCACAATAGGTCCATCGATCATCCACATTGGAGATGGGGGTCTCTGGTGGATATAGCGGAATGATGGACAAGTCAGACCTGCAAACAGTGGTAGAAGCAAAATATCCTGCATTGCTTTTCAAACAACAATTGACTGCTTACGTGGAGAAAATATATGGAATGATAAGAGACGGTTTGAAGAAGGAGATAGGCCCATTCCTTAGTTTGTGCATTCAGGTCAGTACAAAACATATCAAATTCTAAGCATTTGAATAAATACCAAACTAAGAATAGACGTACTATTAGGCACCTCGGTCTGCCAAAGCAAGACCAGTACGAGGATCATTAAAGAGCATTCACTCAAGTGTAGCAGCGAAACAAGCATCAAGTGTACACTGGCAAAGCATTGTCAAGAGCCTAGACCATATGCTACAGATCTTCCTGACTGCTACTGTAAGTTCATATGGCGATCAATCAAATTAAAGTTTTTACATAATTTCTGTAAGATTTTGGGACATTTGCATAAGAAACATATATTTCATAACACGTCATTGAAATATCGCAACTATTTTCATAATAGATAATGAGTTGTCTGGTTCGGTTATTTGGTGCTGACACAAGATTTAATTTTTGCAGGTCCCTTCTATGATCATAAAGAGATTCTTCAGCCAAATATTTTCCTTCATAAATGTGCAACTTTTTAATAGGTAGGGGGATGCTTGAACTGCATTGATGTGTGTTGAATAAAACTTGACTAGAACTGTTGAATCTTTAAAAATCTGGGTCCAAGATGCTTTAAAAGATTGCAGCTAAGTTGGACTAAAAATATTGTATCTCTAAGAAAACTACAAATAATGCATCCCTAAAATTTGGGCTTAGATGTTGAATGATACAAGATATATGGACAATTTCTGCATTTGAAGCAAGATAGCTTAACAAACAATAGGCCTGTCTGGAAGTAGTATATTTACAACCATCATATTCTTGAACATCCTAATTATACTACATTCAGAAGTAAAGAACTGACTGTTTCAGTCTCAAATCAAAATGTCACCTTAATAATTGTTGTCTGATTGCACATTTAACTCAGCCTACTCCTTCGTCGAGAGTGCTGCTCATTTAGCAATGGAGAATACCTGAAAGCTGGATTACAAGAGCTGGAGAATTGGTGTTCAAAATCAAAGGAGGTCATTACGAAGTTCTAACTTATTTGCCTAGCAGATAATTCGATTGTTAGTCAGCCTAATATGTGCTTTTCAAATGCAGTATGCTGGAACGTCATGGGATGACCTTCAAAATATAAGAGAAGCAGTTGGATTCCTGGTAATTGGATTCCTCGAACATCTAATGCTCAGACAAATTTCAATAAATTGGTAACTGACTTGTGATATGTACAATGTAGGTTCTGCATCAGAAAGCCCACAAAACAGTTAATGAGATCACCAATGAGCTTTGTCCTGTAAGTCCACCTCCACAACTTCACGCAAAACAATGAATATGTTCCACTGTTTTAACTAAACCATGTGATTCACAGGCTCTTAGTGTTCCTCAAATCTACCGGATTGGTACAATGTTTGTGGATGACAAGTATGCAACTCAAGGACTCTCTAAAGAAGTAAGTGTTAGTCCCGATGGATGTGCTTCCTCAAAATCAGACAAACTCTTTTGATGAATATACCAACATAGACTTCACTTCCATAGCATATAATGCAAATAATATGAAATAAATCACAAGTTCAACAGAACTTAATTTTTTGAAATTATACTAAAGTTTCATTTTATATCTTCCTAAAAGAATCTTTTTAATCAAATAAAAAATCAAACGCCTAAAGGAGATTATGATTGTATACTTTGCTCTCAGAAATTTCTCCAAGCTACAGGTTATAGACTAGCTATAATCGTGAGTAAAGTCATGCAACTTAGTTGCTTTAATGAACACTTGTAGTTTCAAGGATAAGTCATTTGGTAAAAGGATTAAGCAGTCTTTTAACAAAACTGAATCAACCGTTTTAGTACATGTTAGGATACCCATACTGTATTGGAAGTTTGAATGATATAAAAGCTCAAAGTTTTTCCTAATATAAATGTGAAACAGGTGATAGGAAAAATGAGAACATTGATGTCTGATGATTCCATTAGTGTGCCTCACAACTCCTTCCTTCTAGATGATGATTCAAGGTACACGACCTTCAAAAGGTTCCACCTTCAATTTGAAATTGAAAGATTGAATTAGTAACTAGATTATTGTTACTAACTATGAATTCTTTGGTTTCACAGCATACCTTTCTCTCTCGACGACTTGTCCAGATCGGCATTGGACATCATCAACCTTGGGGACGTCGAACCGCCAACATTGCTTCGCCAGAACTCTGACTTCCATTCCCTCTTCCAACAATGAAGCCATTTCCGTTGGATGAAGAAATTTCTTCACATAATAGATTCAAAAGTATGATTGATAGTGATGGTGATTCTTTCAGTTTTATTGTACCAGAATTCAATTTTTGGGGAGGGGAACTATAAACTAGAGGGTCCATGGTCTGTGGTGGGGGGTTGCTATTTATATTTTTTGGGTGTGGTAGCAATTCTTTTCCTCCATTTTTCAGGGAAAGGGTTTCTACTATTCTGTATAGAAATGAGAAAAATAGGGTTGTTTTAGAGTTACAGTGTGCAAATGATTTTTGGGTTCTTTTTTGTGAGTGTATGAGTGCAATTTTTTTAGGGAGAAGTGAAGTGATTTTTGTGTAAAATAATGTGTATATTTACTATAAAAAATTGTGAGCTGATATGTTTAGAAACAGTCAGGTGTTCAACCATCCATTTATGAACATTCAAACTCAATCAAATTAAATAAAGTTCATTTTGATCATTGAACAAATAAGCTAGGTGTTATCCCCATTAACCACCCTTTTGGTTAAGACGGACTCTCCATATCATGTATGGATAGGAGGTGATAACCACAAGATTGGTTTGGTAATATGTATAGTATATTTTATTTAAACGATTCTACATTGTTGGTGGATAATATTAGAAAAGGTAGTAAGTAGTGTGGGAATACCCACCAATAGGTACAATATATACAAGAGGGAAGAAGACTGCTATCTAAACCTTGTCAAACTCAAAGTAAATCAAAGGTGTTGAGTTTGGAAAGTAGCTCAGTGTGTTCCTCCTTGCTCTGAGCTTTGGTCAAGTTGAAGCTCATGAGGAAGGTAACACAACGATATGGTTTTTTGATGAAAATGAGATTGAGTGAAAGAAGCATCAATGCCAATATCCTTCTTCAACTCATGCTTGACAAAAGAATATGAATTGCTGTAGTATTCTCATAGAACAAAAGAGTTGGGGCGTCCAAACATATATCTACAAGAAGCCATCATAGTTGGATAATATCAGTAGTTTCAGCTAGTGCGCGTAACTTGGCTTCGGCATTGGAAAGGGAGATGGTTGGTTGTTTCTTGGACTTCTTACACGTTGTAACTATTCGTGCAAAACACAAGTGTACGCGTCGAGTAGTATAGGCATATGAGGTCTGAATGTCAAGCTCAGGAAAACGTGAATTCAAAAACTACTATTAACTGTAACTTGATCAACTGCACCTAGTGAAAAGTGATTGATTGTTGATTAAACTAATTACAATAATTAAAATCTAACTTAAAGTGAATTGTGGTCACAATTGGATGGGTTCCCTAAGAATTCAGTTTCACCATAACTCACACTGTAATTAATTCCAATTCGTTAATACCTATTTATCTTAAATCCTGGACCAAGAGACCTATGGCAAACATTACCCGCTCACACAACGTAATATCCCACCTATACTAAAGCAAATCCCACTCATGTAGCAATTTAACAGTTAGATAGGTGCATTCCCGATATCTCTCGACTATTCCCTTCGAAGTTATATGCCCTGTCACAAGACATGATATTAACTATGTAATTCTATATTTTTTCCAACCCTTAATCCCTCTCTATGTTGGGGTCGGCTACATGAGCCTCAGTCTCAACTATGTTGGGGTCGGCTACATGGATCCTTTGTTTCCATTCAGCTTTATCATGGGCCATATTCTGGTTGAGATGTAGAGATTCAAAATCTCTCTTTATAAGCTCATCCCATGTTAATTTAGGTCTTCCTCTTCTTCTATTTATTGTGCTTGACTCAATAACATTGTTTCGTATAGGCACACTAGTCGGTCTGCGATGCACATGTCCATACCATCTGAGTCAGTCCTCGAGCAACTTGTCCTCAATGCTCGCCGCCCCTACTTTATTCCTGATATAATCATTTCTCAAGTGATCTTTTCTTGTCTTCCCACACATCCATCTCAACATACACATTTCAGCCATGTTCATGTTGTTGAGACCTTATTTCTTCACCGCCCAACATTCACTCCCATATAGCAGGGCTGGTCGTATAGCTATTTATGATCTAATTAATTAATGGTGGTGATCAAGCACATACCGTTCATTAAGCTATCATAGAATTATGTCCAACCCGAATCACCCGAGACGTGGCCATCTCCTCTTCCGTTCTATGCTCGATTGTAATAGACTGAAAAACACAATATCACTCTTTGGCCAAGCTCCTCTTAGGTCATAAGTGGGACTTGTCATTAGGTCCTGACTATCGAATTTTGTGTAATCTGAACTGATCGCGACGAGTCGGTACCACCAAAAAGATGTCGGCGACACCAAGTGACTCGAAATCCTTACTGAATGTCGTTACTATCGACTAGCAGGTCAGTAGCACCAATTTTCTATTTTGTGGTTCCTGAATTTTCTTATTTATAGATGTCGGTACCACCGACTAGCAAGTCAATAGCACCAAGTTGATAAACTCAGTCCCTATTGATTTTTGGATCATAAGTCGGTAGCACCAACTTGTCAATTTGTGTCTCGATATTCACTTGCAAGAACCGAGTTTCCTCTAGGTAGCATAGATATTTCTACAATCAACATGTTAGATTTTTGCCTTAAGTCGGTACCATGATTCTATGGTCAGTAGCACCTGAGCTACCTTATAAGTACTCCAATTACCTGAAATGTGGAAAAACCAACGTAATTTTGAACAAAATATGGAAAATTGGTATAATTCGGTATAATCACTTAATATTTGATGCAATAGTGCTTCAAATGATAATAATGATAAATAATGCATAACTAGTGTTAAAATGAGTAATAATGCATGTAATACACGGTAAACTAGCATGTGAAAAATAGATAAAATTCAGTGCATCAAAAATTCATAAGCTTAAATTTTGCTCGCCCTTGAGTAACACTACCTTATGATCTATTTTAGACAAGTCAGCAAGAGGACAAATAATATGAATTATATCTCTCAAATATTCCCACCAGTTGGTAGTCCCAAACCGACCCTTACCGACCACTGAATAAATAACTACTTTGTAGTGATAAAAAAATTCATTTAAGACGTCCACTCTTATATCAATGAAACATTATTAATATAATAGTTAGCATCATAGTCAATAAGGCATTCACTTGATGTACCATGTGATTCCCTAAACTACATTGTGCTTATCTACCTACCAACTACATTGAAAGCATTTCCCTATATCAGAGTGAATGAGGGGATCAATCATATCTATGGCCTACCATAAAAAGCAATGGGTGGAATGAAGTAGGTGGTTGTGAAAAAAAAGTATAAGTAACATCTGAATCATTTATACAAGCAAAATATGATGAACCTATAACATGAAGGAAATGAGAAATGCATGAATCCTGATACCTACTATATTTTTGGTGGAATGATGCATGCACAAAATGTCTCATCTGATTGATGAGAATGAAACAAAAGAATGCATACATGTAACTCTTTCACTTCTCCTTGAAGAACTATTCTGATTTAAGTTCAAGGCATCCTTTTCTCTCTCTCTCTCTCTCTCTCTCTCTCTTAATTTGATCTTTCTTTTTTTCTCTGCCATCTTATTCTTAGCACAATTGAGAATATATGCTTGGTATTTTCTTTGATATATCAATTTTTTTCTTTTTTTCATTAAGAGATATGAATGTCTATCCTTTCAATTTATATTTTTTTTGAGGAATCAACATAGATACATGATGAAAGAATGATGCCAAAAGAATATGTAATCTACATGAAATTGATTTTGCAACCTAGTGACATGCAAAATTGTTTTTTTTTCTCTTCTAACTAATGTAATTAAATAAAAAATAGACATCGTGATACCTACCATGCTATGCAATGCAATTAAGAGGAAACAATTTAGGTTACTAAATCTTCTTAAGGTGGTGAATGAAATGCCAAGAAAGGTGGGTGGAATCACATGATTAAGAGACAATGCATGTCATAAAGTATGATATGTCCCTCTCTATCTACCTGTGTACATGTTAACCCTAGAGTTTCTTTCTAAAAATCCCATTTAAGGTCCCATTACTTGTTTGGTCATTTTGGGCTCAAATCCCATTGTCATCTACAATTCTTGGATAAATTAAGATTTTTACTCATATTAAGTATCCTCCAGCCGACTAACCCATACACTTCCTCTGGATGGTGTTTGTAACGACCCAAAACAAATCAAGCCATCACCAGTAATAATTGTAGAATAACCATAAGCAGTGGATTAACAAAATCACTGAAAAATAAAGCCATTTTGCAAGGAGATCCAATACCAGGAAACTCTTAGCGAGAGATCCAAAATGTATACATATCATGATTCACATTGTATATACATTGTTTCATCTTATCTCGAGGACAACATATAACAGTTGCTCTATCAAAACATATACTGAAGCAACATAAAACCTCAAGGCATACAAGCCAAAATCTTAGATCGTTCATGAAACCATTACGTACTGACTCCAAGGACCTGAGAGTACAGAGATGATATATAGGACTTCTATCTACAAGACACGACAGATAGTACACTCAACCTGAGTTGTTACTGTTGTTCCAGTTGTTGTTCTCCCTCTGCAGAAAGGTCTCTACCTCCTCGTGCACGTCCACCAAACAATTGTAGATCCCACAGGTGACACAATTGTCCCAGTGAGAGATATAACTCTCTGCCAACAATATTATTATTACAGTTAAGCCGTATAAAATTGAGCAGATGTTCTTTTATATAAACAGGCAGAATTCATCATTGTTATAAACAGAGTAATCTCTTCCCTTAAAGTAATGCATCTATATATGATAGAACAATAAATCATTTATTCACTTTACAGGGAATATAAAGAAACATGTCTAACATATATCAAATTAAGATGTATAAAATAAGTGTACATCAACCAATGTTTCCGTATTTGATCCTTAAGCAAATACACTACATGGCTAATTACATATTAAAATCACACTTATGCCCTAAGGAGATGAAGTACCATCCATGCTCCAACCGACCACAAACTTCTCACAAGTCGGTACCATACAAGGTCAGTGACAGTTGTGGCTGCCAAGACCTCACCCACCTCGGTCAGTTAAGACATCTGGCAATGACATCTCATGTCAAATTGCAAAAAGAGCACGCCAGGGTATAGTGGCATCTTTGCTCAGAGCTACAGCCGCAACATGCACTCTCTTAGGGGAAAACAAACCAACAACCTTCCCCAGTTATAAAATTATTGAGTCATGGCATATAGCCATACTCTGAGCCACATGCCAGTTCACCATGCCCATTACTGAGTCTACGACCTTTGTCGCACTCGTGCCAGGATATGGCATATAGCCAATCCCCAAGATCACGGACGTAAGGGGATCAACTCACATATAGCCGTCCAAGCTCACGCCCCCGCATATTAAAAAATATGCGCTCCAGGTTATCCCGTGGGAAAAACCCGTTTCACCATTTCAACAAATTCTCATGCTGATGGATCTATGGTCAGGGCAACTACATTTTATGGTTTCTGATGATATATTAAGTGTATTATAGTATTCTTTTAGTATCAAACAAGTTATAAGCATCAATCACAAACAAATGCTACAAAGAAAGGTGTATACATCTATCAAGTACTTTTCTAATCTTTGGAACACATTTAGATACATAACACTCGAGATCTCAGTCCCTTACCACATTACTAGGAATTCTCATTTACTAACATCATCATCATCATCATATTACTGGATCTGAGTATTCAAACCCTTAGATCATCACTGAACAGTGTTACCTCTGTAACAGGTAACTGTTATCTCTAGGTCCTCAGACCAAGGTATTCATCACACTTGTTGTATAAGTATTTCACATAGCTCACATGGTTCATTAAATATCTTGTCACCTCTCACTAGGAAACAACTATCTTTTTAGACATTAGACTGTATAATCATTATACTTGTTGTTCAGATATTTAACATGGCTCACAAGGCTCATATAAATCTGTGTCATATAAAACATCATAGCTCATACCTGGCTATGCTCATTGTCTCGTGATTCTTGAATAGTTTGCACTTTGTAATAAAAACTTCAACAATATATGACATCATTATGCAATTCAAGGGAAATACATCCTTCCTGTTATTAGGGTTAGGATTGCCTATTTTAACCAAGTAGGGTTTCAAATTCACATCATCACTATGTGATATAAGAGAAATACATCCTTCCCATTATTAGGGATATGATTTCTCAATCTAACTGATTAGGGTTGTAAGTGCATACCATCACCCTTCATTAGGGTTAGGTTTTCCCCCTTATTAACAAGTTAAGGATTCAAGATCATATTATCAAGAATCAAACCCTAATTCATACTCCACTCATTTTAGGAGTATTAACATATATTCGTTACACGATTGCTATTCAAATATAAGTTTCTCTTTCATCCTCACTAGGATGTTGATTGCACCATACTTTTATCAAGTTGGATCTATTCTCCTATTTAAGGTACATCAGATCACCACTATCAAATTGCACTAAACTCGTTATCTTTTAATGTTGCATTTAACACAACACACAACATAGGTCACTCAATCAAGTATATATGATTGAAGTTTTCCCACCATATCAGGTATCAAGATGTGTGTATGCTACCATATTGTGCTTGAGATACAATCTTAACATTATATCGAGTATCCCTATTGGGCATGTAGTGTAACCATATCACCATATCGTGTTTAGGGTGTACCTCCTGACACCATAACATGTATCCATATCAGATTGGCTATCACTTAGATCTTATCATTTCAAGTTAGCTTCATATTGTGTATTAGCTATATGCTTGACCTCATGTCAGGTACATGAGTATATTTGATACTATATCGTTCTCAAGGTGTGCACCATATTGTGCATGGGGTATATGCCTCAACATGGCATCATTTTAGTGATCTACACACAATACCATATCGGGTTCTATGATTTATCATATCGGGTCACCATGTGGGTTGATCATATTGAGTTAGCATATTGGGTAAATCATTTATACTCATATCCTTTAATTCCTTCCAAGAATCAATCTCATCATATACTTGAATGACAAGCTAAATATCTAATTGAGTGCTTCAAAACAACCCATCACAAACCGATAGGGGTGTGTCGGGTTTCATTCCATCATCTAGGGTTTCAACACTATATCGACTAGAACATCCATTTGACACCATGTCGTGCATGGGATATGGACTTGACCTCCTATCATGCATAAGGTATATGTAGGTATCACTCTTATCATTTATGTGGTATCACTCACCACTATATCGAGCTACCCTTCATCTTGGATTTCATATCAGGTTTCTCATCACCATCTAGGGTTTCAACCCATATCGTGTAGAGTGTGCCATATCGTGCATGAGGTATGAAATTGACCTCATATCATTCACAAGGTACAAGTAGGTATCACCCATATTGTTTATAAGGCATCCTTCTATCGCTCATGAGGTATCTCTCATCTCTATATCGTGTTACATATCATCTTGGGTTTCATATCGGGTTCCATCTTATATTGGGTTAGGATTATAAACCTAACATCATATCATGTAGGAGGTGAATACATGACCCCATATCATGCTCAAGGGTTGCATATGTATTACTCATATCTCCCATGGAGTATACACTCCTCACCATATCGTGTTTATGGTATGTTTAAATCAACATGTCGGGTTACTTATCCTCTAGGGTTTACTATATTGGGTTGGAAAATATGCTTGACTCCCTATCGTGCATAGGGTGCATGAAGTTATCTCATATCATGCACATAGTATTTGCTTAACAACATATCATGCGTGAGGTATGCACTTCATCATTTTATCAGGCAAGAGGTACCTAGTCATTACCATATCGAGTTAATGGTGTATTCACTCCATCATATCAGGTTAGAGGTGCTTCAACCCATTTCGGGTTGGACCTTGATGATGTCATCATCATCAATCTCTAGATTCCTATTATTACTGTTCTAGATCATGAACAACAGTTATAAGATACTTTTGGAACTCAAAGGATCATCAATTCATCAAAGGAATTCGAAATTGAAAGTAGATCAATAGGTTCAACAATATTGAAGGTGAATAATAACATAGTTGGGTTCAAGTTATATAACCCGTCTTATGAACAACTTCAAAGTTCCAAGCTCCAAAACTTAACGTTCCTAAGGTTGAATATGAGATTATACAAGGTCCAAGGCTCGTTCACAACTCCTCTATATACAAGGAATCACCGTAGTTAAGAACTTGGTGAAGAAGAAAAAGAGGAATATTTATAACCCAAAATCATGCTTCAACCAAGGTTGAAGATGACCAAAGCCTTACCTTAAGCTTGGTTCTCGAGCTCCCCTTGCTCCTTAAACTACTATGCATGATATATAAGGGAGTATGCATGATATCTCAAAGAAAGAGAGTTGTGGGGTTTGTAAACTTCCATTAGTAGGTGAAAGGAGAGGTATATATACTTGGGGTTCATGAGAGAGAGTGTATAAGAGGTGTCCACCATATGCTACTAGGTGACACGTGGCCATGCATGGTTGACACATTTACATGCATGAATACATGTATATATTGACATACAAAAATATTTAGGATAATCTAGAGCTGATATTTCATCCATCCTTTATCTTGTTGGATAAGATATCTCATCTTTATCTCACAAATAATGCAAACTGATACACTTTTTGCAAGAAGCATCTAACTCGTCATGGATTACCTCCCTGAGGTGCTTAGGTCATCATGGACTTTTCCAAGAATCCAAAAACCGATATGGGATCCCCTTTATGGCTCCTTGGCCGATAGGAATTCCCATTTCAAGTCTACAACTCGATACAACTCAAGTAAGGGCTTCAACCATACATCATCTCTTGGTCTTTTCATCACCAAGAGTACCATCATTCATAGATGATTCAAACATGGTGTCTCCTTATTTATCTATCCTATAAATTCTACATAGAGGAATTAGGGACACTCTAGAAGTGGTAATTTGCATATCAACCCTGCATTTTGGGTAAATTACAATTTGTACCAAAATTGGTACACAAGGCACTAACATTATTCAAACAAGTTCAAACTTGGAATTTAGGCTTTCCACGAGCCACCACTTAGCATCATTATCTATCTTATGATACTAAAATACTCATGACACATTCAACATGTGACATATTGCAATATAACCCCTCATCTTGGGTAAATTGCATTTTGGTCCAAAATAAGAGAACACTGCTCAAACATTATTCAAACATGACCAAACTTGAAACATAAGTTTGTCATCTAATGACAAAACACTTTAGAGGATTGTATTATGGTCCTAAGCAACTTATTCAAGTCAAACAAATAGGGTTAGCCCAAAACCCAGGTCAGGGATGTTACAATGTTGTCTTAGAATTTGCAAATTCATCTTAATAAGATATAATCATTTAAAAAAATTAATTCTATTGCAAAGGCATCAAATACATTTCTCCTTGATGATAAAGGAAATTATGACAATTAAGCTCCAAAATTACACTAGATCGATGTGGATCCTAAGCTTGCAAAAACAAAATAACTAACAAAAACTAAAACAACTAACAAAAAATGAAAGATAAAAAGATAAAATCATTCCAAAACCCCCTAATCTTGAACTTTACTATATCCTAATAGTTAAAATTAAAACCTAGAGGTGGTATGGAGGTATCATGTGCGGTGGCGGTGGTTGAAATGCTCTCGGTGCTCTCTGTGGATCAAGCCTTGTTGGCATCTATCTCTATGTGCCAGTGCCACCGACTTGTGTGTGGGTGAATGAGATATGATGTCCTTTGTTCTTGTTTGAGCTATATGAGTCAATACCACCGACTTGTGTGTCGATGGTATCAACAATGTTTTCATGTAGCTCGATGAGTTTTTTTTAGAAAAGTTGGAGGTACCGACTTGGGTGTCAATGGTATTGACTTTCTGCAAACTTTGACCTAGTAAGGAGTCAGTGCCGCCAACTTGGGTGTCAGTAGTATTGAATTTTTGTGAAATCCATGTTGAACATTTTCAAGTAGGTCGGTGATATCAATAATAGTGTTGGTGGTATCGAATCTGACTCTTCCTGCACACCAAACAAAAACATCAATGTACCTTTTTACATCAATTTAAAATCTAACAAGACAAATACAAATCAAAATATGGAAAGTCCTAAACAAGTTATAAATGACAGAAATAAAATTGGGTTGCCTCCCATGAGTATCCTTGTTTAACGTCCTTGGCTCGACAAGGTAATTTTCTTCAATCTAGGTTGTCACTGAATGGTTGTGAAGACTCATTTGGCAGTTTGAACTGCACTCTATCATCATCTATTCTGAGTGTCAAGTAACCTCTACCCATGGCAATGATCACATATGTTGTAGCTTGGAACACCCTTCCTAATAGCATCTCTGATCCCTGTATCTTGTGCATATCCATGACCACAAAATCAACATGGTAAATGAATTTGTCCATTTTGACTAACGCAGCCTTGCATATCCCATACAACCTCACAATCAATCCGTCCGCCAACTGGACTATCAGGGACGTCTTTGTTAGTTTCTTCAAACCCAACTTCTAAAAGGTAGCAAGAGACATGAGATTTATGTTTTTCCCAAAGTCACATTTCACTTATTGGAAATGCTTGTTGTGACGCCCCGATGTCACATGAGCAAGATGACTCAAAACAAAGCACGCGATCAACTACTTAGCAACCATATTACCAAAAGGTAAACTAAAACCGATCTTAAATAACCACCACTAAGCAAAAACATATTACAAAAGGTCCACAACTTGTAAATTATCACATATTATACCAGGTATATACATCTGTACAGGTGGACATCTACCACTCACTTGTTACAATAGATTCGTTCACCAATGCAACCACTTATGCAAGCCTTATGTAGAACCTAGGTATACTTCCAAAAACATGTATCGACGTACATATCATCTACTAAACACATCCCTCTAAGACTAGTAGCTAGTCAACCTTCAGTGATCTCCAAGATGCTCCTCCTTAACAATGTGATCCTGCCCATGTCACTGACGACCACCTAAAAAGATGTGACGAACCACAGGGATGAGACCTATGTCCCATCGAGAGACATAACTCTCAACCAATGATTATTACTACAATAGGTTATAACATTATTAAGTAGGATGAGCAGATTAAGCTAAATGAAGTATTTAAACTGATTACATAAGTTAGGCAGATGCAACAACTCCAGAAGATAAGAATATTCTCATATACTTTTAGAAGGAATATGAAGAACATGTATAACAATTGATTTATCTTACTGTATTATATAACAACTAACAGTAATAACGGAAAAAAAATAAGGCAAGGGTAAACATCCAATGTGAAGTGTGTTTAACCCTAAGCCGATATGCTATACGACTATGTTTTACATCTTTTATTAATATCCTGAGGATTTGAGTCATTCCACCTGAATCCAACTGACCACTGCTAGTCGAAATGAGTGCCATACAAGATTGAGGAAGACTCAGACTCCAAGATGTTCTCTTGCACTACTCGGTCATTATGAGTCTGCACCGCAATGGCATATCAGTCAAATAGACACCAATGACATATAGTCAAGCTGAAAACACCTAGTCAGCCTTGGTGCAGGTTACATCGCTAAAAAACAAGGCATGCAACCCAAACACCGAGGTACAACAACAATTATCCTCCAATCACATCACATATATAATTAGCTAGAATTGACCGTAGTTGTTCTCAAACTTATGGCTATGAATGGCATCAACCATCCTCCCTAAACACTTGAGATCTGGATGAAAAGGATGTACTCTCCAAGTACCCCGTATACTGAATAATGTGTGCTTCGAGTTTCTCTTAGGAATACTCGTTTCACCATCCAGCAAGTTCTGAACAGTGGAATGGATGTATGGCCAGGGCAACTACATGATTAGGGTTCCACACTTGATTAGTTAAAGCCAATTGAGTGTCTTTTAAATACATCAACAAAGTTACAAGCAAACCCTAAACAAGTTCTACAAAGCATAGGTAGAGTGCAACTTCAAAAGATATAAAATGTATCAAGAAATAAGTTTATCACATCACACATGGTACTGGTTCACTAAAAACATAAGTCCATGATCATCATCACCTCACATGGGATTTCAATCCTTTATCGCATCACTAGAGGATATCACTTGAATTAGGCACAAAGCCCCTGCCAAGGTCATAAGACCATTCACATTGTTCCCTGCACAACATCTTTATCTATTCATGCCTAATCAAGGCTCATAATAACCATACATGTGCCATATAAGTCTCAACAAATTCTTACATTTTGTGCTTATGATGCTCACAAGATACCAGTTTAGAATCATATTAGTTTAGGAGAGAGAAAGCATTATATCAACATGCTAGTTATTGAAGCAACTAGGTAACATCATTATATACTTGCAATAAGTATTAGGTTCCAACTTAATTATCTAGGTTCGGGTTTCAAAATAGCAATTAACATCAAACCCTAATTATCACCATCTCCCACATTCTTGGAAGTAAGAGAGTCAACTATTACTATCATAAGGTGACAACATTATGTAAACACATGTTCAGGGATTCTCATCGACTGAAGGAAAACCCAGTTCACCAATCTTTGCAAACAAAGAGAAACTAAGCCAAGGTGACCAAAGGCAACCATCACCCTAGAGACCAAAGAGAACAAAATCATCTCTTCGACTGAAGGGACTAGGTCAAAGAGAACTTGGCGACCGAAGACACCAAAACACTCTCATCAACTGAAGAAGAATCAACATCACTTATCATGAAGGACCATGGTTCATTGACCAAAGGGAGCCATGTAATCATCATCGACTTCATAGAACATACGGGAATGGCGACCAAAGATCATAAGGGAAAACTCATTGATCAAAGAGAAAACATGTCACCTTTACGAGCTCCCAAGTAGGTCCATACTTAGCGACCCAAAATCCACCAAACGCAGCGACCACAAAGACCACATCATGATAAACATCAAGTGAGAGAAAACCACCTTCAACACATGAGCAAAATGGATTGATCACCACCATGAATCAAAAAATCACCAAGGTGTAAAAGTGCAAAAAGAAGGATATCACCCAAACCCTAAATCCGATCATCGATCGTGAGAAAACCAAATTATGATGCAAGATATGGAAAACCAATCATTCAGTCATCACACATGTATCTAGAAACCTCCATCCTCACACAAGAGAAAAAAATTATGATCATGAGAAGGAACTAACATTTAGCATGTGCATGCAAGAACCAAAACCTTCATCATCAATAAGAGTTCGAGTATAAAAATTAGGGTTTAGGAAAAGAAGTTACTCTACTCATAATCACCAACCCTATCTCAAGCTTTCATAACCCTACTATTAGGAACCACATTTTAGGGATAGATTAATTGAATGCAAGAATAAGTGCAACTATAATTGAGCAGAAAGTTATATAACTCATCGTGATTGTGAAGAACAAATTTAAAAGCAAGATGCTCCAAGGAAAGAGAGGGAAACCAAAGCTTCATCACCACCTCACGACCAAGCTAGAATCACCTCAAAGAGGGAAACAAAACCATAATTTAAAGGTGCAGAAGGAAGAGGGAAAACCCTATGATGAAAAGAACAAGAAGCAGAGGAGATCTCCAACTCAACTCAACACTACCATGGAGAATCATTGATTTGGCCAAGAAAAGAGGGGTAGGGTTGTAAGAAAATGAAACCAAGAAGGATAGGTCACTTACCAAAACCAAGGAATCATGAAGGATCACCAAAGGTGAGTTGCTCCAACCCTAGATCTACACATACAAGGGTTCAACCACCTTGCTCCAAGGTTGAGCTCTCCTTCTCCACCTAGAACACAAGGGACGAACTCCATGTAGAAGAGAGAGAAAAATGATCACCTGCATGCAAAGAGAGGGGTATATATACCCAAGGGTAGGAGAAAGGTGAGGAGGTTAGGTGTTAAGCCGCATGTGTCACTTGTCCACCATATATCATCCATGCAAGCACTAAGATCATGCATGCAACAAAATATTGTTAAAACCAAGGAAGGTCGTTGACCTACTTATCTAGAAAAACCCATCGGTCGCATGAATTCTCTACAACTAAAACACATAAAAACCTCAACGGTCTCATAGAATCCAACACCCTAGATCTTCATCGACCAAAGAGAGGGAGTTAAGGCTCTTCGACCGTAGAGAAACCAAGGCATACTTAAAAACATCTTCGACCGTAGAGACATGATCAAATAACATCAAGGTGGTTGCTGAAAACCAAAACCTAATCGATCAACACACAAAATGTCAACACCAAAAAGGGCATCCAAGCAAACCTAGAAACAATGACACTCATGATGTCACCACCTCTCTCCACATCGAACCAAGATGCAATAAAGCACCCTAAGGCACAAATCTATCCGAAAAGGCACCAAAACATGTGAGGTACATCAAGCATGTGATAAATTTCAAGATAAACCCTAAACATGGGTATATTGCAATTAGGTTAAAAAAATAACACATATATGTTATAAGCAAACTCTATCAAACTGAGGTGGACGTCCCAACCCTCCAAGAAACTTCAAAACACAAGCTCTCAACTGATCCTCCAAGATATGAATGGTCCTCTCTGAGTGACCATCTGTCTGTGGGTGAAACATTGTACTGAACCTCAACTGTGTACCCATGGTTGTATGCAGACACTCCCAGAAATGACTGGTAAATTGAGGACCTCTATCAGATACTATTGTCACTGGAATACCATGATGACACACTATCTCATCCACATATACATGTGTCAACTTCTCTATTATATATGTCATCTTCACAAGAAGGAAGTGTGCTGACTTAGTCAACCTGTCAACTATCACCCAAATGGAATAATGGCGCTTGGCCATCCTAGGAAGACCAACCAAAAAGTCCATAGTGATTTGATCCCATTCCCACTGTGTTATATGCAATGGTTGCAACGTTCCTATAGGATTCTGATGCTCAACCTTGACCTGTTGACACATATGACACTTTGCCATGAACTCAGACACATCACACTTCAAACTAGGATACCAATATAGATCCTTCAAGTTATGGTACATCTTGGTACTGAAAAACACTAGAGGGGGGGTGAATAGAGTTTTTAAATTAATTTTAACAATTTATTAAACTCAAACAACCACAATTGAAAATTGGAAGAAGGAGACAGGTGTTTAGAGTGGTTCCAACTTTAGCAAATACTAAAGTTGTCAGTCCACTACCCGGTTGCTTACCCAACCGGGATTTTGAAAGTATTTATTTTATTACCTTCTCAAGGATTTATACAAAATACAATACTTTCCTTTACACCCTTTGAACAGCCTTCACTTGAAGTAGGTGCACCAACTTTGAGGTAGCCTTCTTGAAGTAACTCCAAGCTCCCCCTTGAAGTAGCCTTCCTCTCTAGAAGTAACCTCCCGTTGCACCAGCCTTCTGAAGTAGCTCAAAGTCACCTTCTTCACCAAGAAGATCTCCACCCTCTCCAATCAGCAGCCTCCAACCTAGGAGTAGCAAGGAGAGTACAAACGGTAATAGAGAACAAGAAAGGAAAAAGGAAATTACAACTTATCCTTTGTAGCCCAAGGCTTGATTTGCCTAGATCAAGCGTGTAGATCTCCTAACCAAGTGTATGAACTTGTGATTGCAGTGGGTAGGAGATACTAGCCTATAGGACACGAATTTTGAGCTAAGGAAGGAAATGGCCAATTGTCACAATGCTCAAATTGCTCACAAACAGATTGCTCAAAGTATGCTCAAGGATTTCTCAAGTGTAACAAGTGAGTTTGAGTGTCCTATGGCTTGTCCTATTTATAGGAATGGCGTAAGGATGCTTAAGGACATTCTAGACAACTTCTAGGGGTTTCTAAGTGCTTAACTAGCCGTTAGGTACAAGTTTGTTGATTTAACAACGGCTAATTAATTAATTCTGCAGTTGCTGTCAGAGATCATCTCGGTCGAGGAATGGTCGACCGAGACACCTACTCGGTCGAACTTTTGTCGACCGACAGGCTCTCTGGAACAAGTAATTTGCAACGTCTATCTCCAACTACCAACTACCTTGTCAGATGTGTCTAACGGCTACTTTGGATCTTTCTCGGTCGAGAAGATTGTCGACCGAGAGTGTCTCGGTCGAGGAGTTTGTCGACCGAGATTGATCCTGTTTCAATGTTTCAATTTAGGCACTAATTATATGTATGAGTGTGCATATGTGATCCTATTTGAAGGGGATGACTTATCTAAATATGGTGTTTAGCTAGGGAGAATCTAACGCTTGATTTACATGAAATCTAAGTACTTGTACATTATATATTTGTACAAGTTTTTACAAGGCGATTACATTTCATGAAAATACAAACATATAAGCATATGGATTTCCCTAATTGCTTTTGTCATCCACCTTGTTCCTGCACACTCAAGTAGCTCGTTAGATCAATAAGAATGAAATGTTTGTCATAATCAAAACAAAGGGTTTTATAGATGTCCATTTAGCCAACAATCTCCCCCTTTTTTAAGATGACAAACATTTCCAAAAATATAAATAAAGGAAATATAAACCATATGAGTTTCATACCTTTAGATTACCTTGTGTAGCTTTTCCTCTTGGTTATAAAATGTGTGCTTATTATTCCCCTTGAATTATGGAACATGAAATCCAATTCACTAGGGAATATAGAAACTTTCAATGTAAAGCCAAGAGTTTATTTATGAAACTCATTGATTGAGTGTTTCATAATTACTAAGTTTTAGTTTTATATTTATTTCTCCCCCTTTGTCATTTCAAAAAGATATCCGTTAGAAATAAAAACTCCCCCTTAATTAGATGTCCCATCAAATTTAATGAAAAAGATGTCCATTTAAAAGCCAAAATATCATGATGCAAGTAAGAGTTTTTGTTTAAGTAGCACAAATATCAAAGAAAACATCTTCCAAAGGAGTGATAAGCAGTTGCTTCCTAATTTTGTTAAATTGATCTAGTGGAAGCGGTTTTGTAAAAATATCAGCCAATTGATCTTCTGTATCAACATGATGAAGGGAAACATGATTCTTGGAGATATGATCCCTTAAAAAGTGATGACGGATTTCAATATGTTTAGCTCGGCTGTGTAAAATAGGATTGTGTGCTAAGTTTATAGCGCTCGTGTTGTCACAAAAAATAGGCGTAGATGAAAGAGTAAAACCATAATCGTTTAATACTTGTTGCATATAAAGCACTTGAGCACAACAAGACCCGGCTGCCATATATTCAGCTTCAGTTGTAGATAGGGCAACCGTATTTTGTTTCTTGCTAAACCACGATACTAAAGCTCTTCCTAACAAGAAACAGCCACCACTAGTACTCTTGCGATCAAGGCGACAACCAGCATAATCTGCATCAGTATAAGCTTTAAAATCCAAGGATTGTCCTTTTGGATACCATAAACCAAAACAAGTAGTGCCGGCTAGGTAACGAAGAATTCGTTTGACTGCTAGAAAATGAGAGTGCATAGGTTGTGATTGAAATCGAGCACAAAGACCAACGGAAAACATAATGTCTGGTCTAGAAGCAGTTAAGTAAAGCAAACTACCAATCATGGATCTATATAAGGAATCATCAATAGGTTCCCCATTTTCATCCTTATCAATTTTAATAGAAGTAGCCATAGGAGTAGTAGCATGTTTGCACTGATCCATCCCGAAACACTTTAAGAGTTCCTTAGTATATTTTTCTTGGCTTATGAATATTCCGGCAGGTGTTTGCTTAATTTGAAAACCAAGAAAGAAAGTTAGTTCACCCATCAGGCTCATTTCAAATTCTTTTTGCATAATGTCATTGAATTGTGTGCACAATGAATCATTAGAAGCTCCAAAAATAATGTCATCAACATATATTTGCACAACTAGGAAATCAGATGTATATGTTTTGAAAAATAAAGTAGAATCTGAATTTCCAATAGAAAAATTATTATCAAAGAGATATGTCTTGAGCCTTTCATACCAATTCCTAGGTGCTTGTTTTAAACCATAAAGTGCTTTCTTAAGTTTATAAACATAGTCACCTTTTTCCGGTATTTCAAAACCAGGTGGTTGGGCAACATATACTTCTTCTTGAATAATGCCATTTAGAAATGCACTTTTTACATCCATTTGGTAGAGTTTGATGTTTTTATGTGCAGCAATAGCTAGTAACATTCTAATAGCTTCAAGTCTAGCTACCGGTGCATATGTTTCATCAAAATCTATTCCTTCTTGTTGATTATATCCTTGTGCTACTAACCGAGCTTTATTCCTTATTACTTCTCCTGCCTCATTTAGTTTATTCCTAAAAACCCATTTAGTTCCTATGATGGTTTTATCTTGTGGTTTAGGAACTAAATCCCATACATCATTTTTAGTGAATTGATTCAATTCTTCTTGCATGGCTATTATCCAATAATCATCTTTAAGAGCTTCAGATATCTTTTTAGGTTCAATGATAGAAATAAAAGCCATGTTTGCAACATCTTTGAAGGAAGACCGAGTTTTGACTTTATCATTAGGATTTCCAATAATAAGTTCTTGAGGATGATCCTTAATAAGCCTAGGTGTAGGTTGTGGTTCAGCTTGGTGATTATTTGTAGTAACTTTCTCACTATCATTTGGTATGTTTAAATTTTCTAATTGATTAGTGAGATCTATGATTTCTAGATTTTCATATTTGGTCTCTTCATGAAAAGAAACATGAATAGATTCCTCAACTTTGCTAGAGATAGTGTTATATACTCTAAAAGCTTTGCTAGAAGTGGAATATCCCAAAAAGAATGCTTTGTGTGATTTAGAGTCAAACTTGTCTCTATCATTTTTGGTATTTAAAATATAGCATGTGGAGCCAAAAGTATGAAAATAGTCAACTCTAGGTTTCTTAGAATGTATTATTTCATATGGAGTTTTCTTCAAGTGAGAGTGAATAGTTACTCTATTTAACACATAGCATGCAGTATTTACAGCTTCATCCCAAAAGGTTTTGGGTGTGTTGTGTTCGAGCATCATAGTTCTAGCCATTTCTTGTAGTGATCGATTTTTCCTTTCGACTATACCATTTTGTTGTGGGGTGCGTGGAGCAGAAAAATTATGAGTGTACCCTTGAGATGTACAAAATTCCTCAAATGTATGATTTTCAAATTCTCCACCATGATCACTTCTAATGGTACATATTTTGCTTTGTAATAGATTTTCTATCTTGGAACAAAATTGTATAAAAACATGAATAGTATCATCTTTAGTTGCAATAAAATGTACCCATGTGTATCTACTATAGTCATCAACAATAACAAAACAGTATCTTTTACCACCAATAGATTGTGTCCTCATGGGTCCAAATAAATCCATATGAATTAATTCTAAGGACCTACTGGTGCTAAGTACATGTTTTGGTTTAAAAGAGGTTTTGGTTTGCTTTCCCATTGTGCATGGTTCACAGTTTTCAACTTGATCAAAAGATAAAGTAGGCAATCCACGAACAAGATCATATTTCACTAACTTTTTAATAACATGTGAAGTAGCATGTCCGAGCTTTTTATGCCATAGTTGTAAGGTATTTTCATTTGCGAGCAAGCATTTTCCCACTACTGGTTTAAGGATATAAAGATTTCCAACTCTATTTCCTTCATAAATAACATTTGTAGTGTTTTCTATCAATAACTTGCATCAAGTTTTGTTAAATAACACATCATAACCACTATCACATAATTGAATAACACTTATCAAATTATGGTGCAAACCATCAACGAGTAGAACATTCTTTATTTCGAGGTTTGTACCAACATTACCTATTCCAACGATTTTGCCCTTACCATTGTCTCCAAAGGTGACTGTTCCACTTTTCTTTTCTTCAAAGGTTTGAAATGCATCCTTGTTTCTGGTCATATGTTTGGAACATCCACTGTCAACCACCCATTCCTCTTGAGAGTCTTCATCATTTTCTCTTGCCATTAGACAATCCACCATTTCTTCTCCGCTTTCACTGTCACTTGACTCGTCCCATGCAGCTTTATAGGCTTTTTCTCCCTTTTTCTTGTGTGAGCTTTTCTTTCCATTCTTTGCTTTAGGACATTCATTTTTGAAATGCCCTTTCTTCCCACATTCAAAGCACCTAGGAGTGGTAGAAGAAGAGCTGGAAATTTTGTTAGATTTAAATCTTTTGTATTTCTTACCGTTGACGATCAAGGCTTCTTCTCCTTCTTCTTCACTTGACTCCTCACTTTCTTGTGTGATGACTTTTGAAGCTTTTAGAGCCATATCCTTCTTCTTTCCTTGCTGAAGTTCACGTGCTCTTCTTTCCTCCTCTTCTAGGGTTGCTTCATGAGCTTCTAGGTTGCCAATAAGTTGCTCCATTTTCAGTCGAGTGAGGTCGTTTGCTTCTTCAATGGCTGTCACCTTTGGCTTATATTTTAGAGGGAGTGATCGAAGGATTTTTGATACCTGATCTTCTTCAAGGACAGGTTTTCCTAGGGCACTTAAACCATTAACAATAGTAGAAAATTTTGCAAACATTTCACTAATAGATTCATCAGGATCCATACGAAAGTGTTCAAACTTTTGTTTAAACATGCTAATTTTGGAATTTTTGACTTGAATTGTTCCTTCATAGGTTATGGATAGTCTATGCCAAATATCATAGGCTGTGTCACAATTAGATATTCTATTAAATTCTCCTACCGATATAGAACAATATAAAATGCTTACAGCTTTTGCATTCATTTGAGCTAGCTTTACCGTATTTGCATCCCATTCTGCAAATTGAGTTTGAGGGAGCTCATATGGGGTTGACACCATTCTCCATAAGTCCCAATTGATGCCTTGGAAGTAGAACTGCATCCTTCTCTTCCAATATTGGTAGTTTGTTCCATCGAACGCTGGAGGCCTAGCAACAAGTGTCCCTTCGAGGTTAAGGTTGTTGAGCACTCCATCACCCATTTCTTCAAGACCTTGTTAGGGTTCCTTGAAGCCTGCTCTGATACCAATTGAAAAACACTAGAGGGGGGTGAATAGAGTTTTTAAATTAATTTTAACAATTTATTAAACTCAAACAACCACAATTGAAAATTGGAAGAAGGAGACAGGTGTTTAGAGTGGTTCCAACTTTAGCAAATACTAAAGTTGTCAGTCCACTACCCAGTTGCTTACCCAACCGGGATTTTGAAAGTATTTATTTTATTACCTTCTCAAGGATTTATACAAAATACAATACTTTCCTTTACACCCTTTGAACAGCCTTCACTTGAAGTAGGTGCACCAACTTTGAGGTAGCCTTCTTGAAGTAACTCCAAGCTCCCCCTTGAAGTAGCCTTCCTCTCTAGAAGTAACCTCCCGTTGCACCAGCCTTCTGAAGTAGCTCAAAGTCACCTTCTTCACCAAGAAGATCTCCACCCTCTCCAATCAGCAGCCTCCAACCTAGGAGTAGCAAGGAGAGTACAAACGGTAATAGAGAACAAGAAAGGAAAAAGGAAATTACAACTTATCCTTTGTAGCCCAAGGCTTGATTTGCCTAGATCAAGCGTGTAGATCTCCTAACCAAGTGTATGAACTTGTGATTGCAGTGGGTAGGAGATACTAGCCTATAGGACACGAATTTTGAGCTAAGGAAGGAAATGGCCAATTGTCACAATGCTCAAATTGCTCACAAACAGATTGCTCAAAGTATGCTCAAGGATTTCTCAAGTGTAACAAGTGAGTTTGAGTGTCCTATGGCTTGTCCTATTTATAGGAATGGCCTAAGGATGCTTAAGGACGTTATAGACAACTTCTAGGGGTTTCTAAGTGCTTAACTAGCTGTTAGGTACAAGTTTGTTGATTTAACAACGGCTAATTAATTAATTCTGCAGTTGCTGTCAGAGATCATCTCGGTCGAGGAATGGTCGACCGAGACACCTACTCGATCGAACTTTTGTCGACCGACAGGCTCTCTGGAACAAGTAATTTGCAACGTCTATCTCCAACTACCAACTACCTTGTCAGTTGTGTCTAACGGCTACTTTGGATCTTTCTCGGTCGAGAAGATTGTCGACCGAGAGTGTCTCGGTTGAGGAGTTTGTCGACCGAGATTGATCCTGTTTCAATGTTTCAATTTAGGCACTAATTATATGTATGAGTGTGCATATGTGATCCTATTTGAAGGGGATGACTTATCTAAATATGGTGTTTAGCTAGGGAGAATCTAACGCTTGATTTACATGAAATCTAAGTACTTGTACATTATATATTTGTACAAGTTTTTACAAGGCGATTACATTTCATGAAAATACAAACATATAAGCATATGGATTTCCCTAATTGCTTTTGTCATCCACCTTGTTCCTGCACACTCAAGTAGCTCGTTAGATCAATAAGAATGAAATGTTTGTCATAATCAAAACAAAGGGTTTTATATATGTCCATTTATCCAACAGGTACTTCTTGGATGCAACACATACATCAAGGAAAAAGCTTCCTTAAGGACCATCTCCATCAAACCATTAGAATCTAGAACCACTTTCCTACCGTGGAAACAAACTATCCCATCCTCTATCTCATGGAAGCCTTCATGCTTCTTGCCACCCAACTCTAATCGAATCTGTTGTATCATTGTATCGTCACATTGTGCATCTTTGATATGTTGCATCAATGTGGCCTTCACCTACAACTGTGCTAACAAACTTCCCAACAAGGAGACTTCTAAGTTCATGTTCATCTAATGCAACAATACCAACATGTCTTGCTTATGGTACACTAATGAAAACAACTATGCCTTCTCTATAGGTGATGACAAAGAAGCATTCATGCTAACGCATTTGCTACCACATTCACCTTTCATGGATGGTACTCTATGGTGCAATCATAGTCCTTAATCAATTACATCCATCATCTAGGCCGCATGTTCATCTCCTGCTTTGAGAAGATGTACTGAAGGTTCTTGTGGTTGGAGAAGATCTGACACTTCTCTCCATAAAGGTAGTCTCTCCAAATATTCAAAGCATGGGCCACAATAGAAAGCTCCAAATCATGCAACGGGTATCTCTCCTCATATTTATTAAGTTGTCTTGTCACAAAAGAAATCATGTTCTTGTCCTACATCAACACACATACCAAGCCATTCTTTGATGCATCACAGAAGACAATATACCCTTTCTGTTGATCTGACAGAACTAACAACAGAGCACTGGTCAACTTCTCCTTTAAAAGTTGAAAAGATCATTGGTACTTGTCATACCAGACAAAGGGTACACCTTTCCTTATCAACTTGGTTAGGGGTAACGCCACAACATTGAAGTTCTTGATGAACCTCCTATAGTAGCCTACCAAGCCTAGGACACTGACTTCAAACCTCCATCGATGTCTTATATTGCTCCCACTCCAACATTGACTATACTTTCTTGGGGTCCACACAGACACCTCTAGAAGATATCACATGCCCAAGGAAAGACACCTCCTTTAGCCAAAACTCACACTTGTTGAACTTGGCATACAACTTGTGATGCCCCAATAATGTCAATGCTTGTCGTAGACGTTGCTCATGTTGCTTGTTTTCTATGGAGTATATTAAGATGCCATCAATGAATACTACCATGAACTGGTCAAGATATGGCCTAAACACTCTATTCACCAGGTCCATGAACGTTGATGGGGCATTGGTTAACCCAAACGACATAACCAAAAACTCATAGTGACCATACCTCATCCTAAAGTTGACTTGGGTATGTCATCCTCCTTGATCCTTAAATGATGGTATCCTAACTTTAGATCTATCTTCAAGAACACTAGCTACAACACCTCTCAGCTGATCAAACATGTCATCTATCCTCATAAAAGGGTACTTGTTCTAGATCATGACCTTGTTCAACTGTCGGTAGTTGATGCACAACCTCATGGAACTATCCTTCTTCACAAACAACACAAGAGAACCTCAAGGGGAAGTGCTCAGTATGATAAAGCCTTTCTATAGAACCTCCTGGAACTGCTTCTTTAACTCCTACATCTCCACGGGTTCCATCTTATACGGTGATTGTTCTATCATCTACTTACCCAGAACTAGATTGATCTCAAAATCAATCTCTCTAGGAGGGGGAACTCCAAGAAACTCTTCAGGAATCACATCCTTGAACTCATGCATCATTGACACCTCTTGAATAATAGGACTCCTCACCTTGGTATCCACAACATGTGCTAGGAAAGCTTCACACCCCTACCTCATCAGTTTCTCTTCTATCATAGCTGACACTAAGAACGTTAGAAGAATCTTCCTATCTCCTTGGAAGACCAACAAAACATCACCATCAAAGAATGTCACCACTTTGAAACTACAATCGAAGACCACCGGGTACTTATCTAAGGTATTCATTCCAAGGATCACACTGAATCTAGGTATATCAAATGGCATAAGGTCCACTTGAATGTTGCATCCTGAGAAAGAAAGAACACATGATAAACATACATCCTGTAACTTAGAGGAACCAACCATAGGAATTTCTAAATGGAGACTATTAGGTCTACTAAAAATAGGAAAAGAACAACTATATATCACCTCCCTAGTGATAAAAGAGCATGCCACACCCTGGACAACCAAAAAGGATACAAAGGAAGAACCAGACAAACCAGAATGAAAAAGTTCCATCTAACATGTCATGACCTGCGGACTAACCACTCATGTCATAAAACAAAGTTGTTGCCTATTGTCATCCAAGTCCTCTGCTAGCCTGTCTAGAGGAACCTATCTGTGATGTTGAGCCATTATCCTTTGCCATCGCCAGTGTTGAACTGCTGCTGCTAGGAACCTTGTTCACTCTACCTCATTTGATGTGTAACCCCCTCATCCTTTCATAGGGAAAAACCACTTCATATGCCAAGTCTGGCCACACTTGTAACAAGTCTTGTTCTCATACCATTGCCTAGACATTACTATCACCGATATTGATGTTGTTCTGCAAGCTCTTGGTGGTGGTAAACTACAACCTTTATCCTTACTTTGAGGTGACAAAAACCTAGGCTTCTTAAGGCCTCCATAAGTCTGTCCTTGAAACTGAGTTGGTCTCTTCTTAACATTGGCTTCACACTTCTCAACAACTGACTCTATCCATCTCACAGACACCACGAAGGTAGCAAACTACTCCTGGTTCTCCAGAGAAGACACTATCGTCATCAACTCTGACTCAGACCCTTCTCAAACCACCTGATCCTCTCCTTATCTATCACAGCCATGTGAGGATAAAACCTCAACAACTCCATGAACTTTGCATCGTACTCATTGATCATCATCGATCCCTATCAGATCTTCTCAAACTGTGAGATCTTCTCATCCAGATATGTCTCTGGGAAGTAACGACTCACTAACTCCCTCCAAAACTCCTCTCAACTAATCACCATTCCAGACCTCTTCTCCTCTTCATTAGCCCACAAATAGCCAGCACTGCCCTTAACAAGTACGTTGCATACTTCACCTTATCCTCTTTTGGAATATTAAGGATCTTGAAAGCCTTCTCTGGCTCTGTCATCTACATGTTTGCATCGGATGGGTCTGTCGTACCGACATACTCTATCGTTTCAACATGTAGAAACCTCTCAAAGGTCTTCCTAACATGGACTAAAATTGTAGCCATATGCAAATTGTAGCCATCAACTGTCCTAACATGGACTAAAAATCAGTATTGGCCATGGTTGTTGGGTTGAACTAAGGCACTTCAGGCACTCCATCTACTTTGTCTTGCCACTTGGAACCACCTCCTGATGCAGCAACACTACTCTCAACATGTTTATTGTGCTCTCCAAACATATTAGCATAAGCAGAAGCTACAATCATATATGTTGGAGGATGCAAGAACAGACACAACTCTAGTCCTATGTCCATGTAAACTCAATGAACGTAGATATCTGGTACCAACCTTTTCATGTGATGCCCCAATGCCAAATGAGTGGGATGACTCAAAACAAAGTGCGTGATCAACTACTAAGAAACCATATTACCAAAAGAATGGGTAAATTAAAACTGATCTTAAATAACTACCACTAAGCAGAAACATATTACAAAAGGTCCACAACATGTAACATATCACATGTCATACCAAGTATATGCATTAGTATAGTGGTAATCTGCCACACACCTATTACAAAAGATATGTTCATCTATACAAACCATTTATACAAGCCTTATGTACAACAGATGCATATTGTAAAAAACACATATTGGCATATATATCATCTACAAAACATATCCCTCCCAGACCTGAGAGTAAAGGAATGACACATAGGACTCTACTACAAGACTAGAAACTAGCCAACCTTCAGCGACTACTGACCTCCAAGTTGGTCTTACTCAATAGCATGATACTACCCATGTTGCTAACGACCACCTAAAAAGATGTGGCAAACCACAAGGGTGAGACTCATGTCCCAGTTAGAGATATAAGTCTCAACCAATGATTATTACTACAACATGTTATAACATCATTAAGCATGATGAGAAGATTCAGTTCAATGAAGCATTTAAACTAATTAAACAAGTTAGGTAGATGCAACAACTCTAGAAGATAAGTAGATCCTCGTATACTTTTAGAAGGAATATGAAGAACATGTATAACAGTTGATTTCTCTTACCACATTATATAACAACTAAATAGTACTAAAGAAAAAGCAAGGCAAGGGTAAACATCCAATGTGAAGCGTGTTTAGCCCTAACCAGATATGCTACACATATGTGCTATATCTTTTATTAATGCCTTGAGGATTTGAGTTGTACCACCCAAATCCAACTAATTACTACTAATTCAAAATTGGTTCCATATAAGATCGAGGAAGAGTCAACTCCATGATATTCTCTTGCATTGCTCAATCAGTATGAGTTTGCACCACATTGATATATCAGTCAAACTGCCACCAGTGACATATAGTCAAGATTAAAATACCTAGCCTACCTTGGTATAGGTCACAGTGCTAGAAACCAAGGTATGCAACCCAAACACTAAGGTACAACTGCATTTGTCCTTCAATCACATCACATATATAATAAAAAAGACACAACCACAATCATTCTCAAACTGAGGGTGAGACCACATCCATCATCCTTAAACACTTGAGATCTATATGACAACAAGGTACTCTCCAAGCACCCCACATACTCAATAGTATATGCTCTGAGTTTCCCTTAGGAATACTTGTTTCACCATCCAGCAAGTTCTAACACTGGAATGGATCTAAGGCTAGAGCAACTACATGATTAGGGTTCCACTTGATTAGTTAAATCCAATTGGGTGGCTTTTTACTGCATCAATCAAGTTACAAGCAAACCTTAAATAGATTCTACAAATCATAGGTAGAGTGCAACTTCATAAGATATAAGACGCATTAAGCAATAAGCTGATCAAATCACCACATGGTACTAGTTCACTAACATACACAAGGCCATCATCATCATCACCTCACCATGGGATTTTAATCTTGTATCACATCACTAGAGGATGTCACCTCAATTAGGCACAAAGCCTCTGCTAAGGTCATAAGACTGTTCACATTGTTCCCTACACAACATCATTATCTCTCCATGCCTCATCAAGGCTCATAATCACCACACATGTGTTACATAAGTCTCAACACATTCTTACATTATGCACTTATGGTGTTAACAAGATAGTGGTTTACAATTATAACCATTTAGGATATAGAAAACATTCTATCAACATGCTAGTTATTCAAGTAACTAGGTAACATCATTATATACTTGCGATTAGAATTAGGTTTCAACTTAATTATCTGGTTTAGGGTTTCAAAATAGCAATTAACATAAAAACCTAATTATCACCATCTCACATATCCTTAGAAGTAAGAGAGTCAACTATTACTATCATAAGGTGACAACATTAGGTAAACACATGTTCAAGTATTCTTGTTGACCAAAGGAAAACCTAATTCACCAATCTATGCAACCAAAGATAAACTAAGCCAAGGTGACCGAAGGAAACCATCAACCCTAGCGACCAAAGAGAACAAGATCATCTCTTTGACCGAAGGGACTAGGTCAAAGAGAACTTGGAGACCGAAGACACCACAACACTCTCATCGATCAAACAAGAATCAACATTACTAAAATTAAAGGACCATGGTTCATTGACCGAAGGGAACCATGTAAGCATCATTGACCACATAGAACATAAGGACATGACGATTAAAGATCATAAGGGAAAACTCATCGACCAAAGAGGAAACGTGTCATATTCATGAGCTCCCAAGTAGGTCCATACTTAGCGACCCAAAAGCCACCAAACTCAACAACCACAAAGACCTCATCATGATGAACATCAAGAGAGAGAGAGAGAAAATCACCTTCAACACATGAGAAAAATGGATTGATCACCACCATGAACTGAAAAATCACCAAGGTGTAAAGCACAAGAAAAAGGTCATCACCAAAACCCTAAATTAGACCTTAATCATGAGAAAATCAAATCATGATGCAAGAGAGGGAAACCCAATCATTTTTTCATTAGGTGTGTATCCAAAATCCTCCATCCTCACACAAGAGAAAAAAACCATGATCATGAGAAGGAACTAACATTTAGCATGTGCATGCAAGAACCAAAACCTTCATCATCGATAAGAGTTTGGGTATAAGAATTAGGGTTTAGGAAAAGAAGCTTCTCTCCTTAAAATCACCACATTATCACCAACTCTACTTCAAGATATCATCACCCTACTATTAGGAAACACATTTTAGGGATAGATTAATTGCATTCAAGATTAAGTGCAATAATAATTGAGGAGAAAGTTATATAACTCACCTTCATTGTCAAGAACAACTCTAAAAGCAAGATGATCCAAGGAAAGAGAGGGAGACCAAGGCTTGATCACCACCTCACAGCCAAGCTAGTATCACCTCAAGGAAGGAAACAAAACCATAGGTTAAAGGTGTACAAGGAATAGGGAAAACCTTAGGCTGAAAAGAATAAGAAGTAGAGGAGATCTCCAACTCAACTCAACACTACCATGGAGAACCATGGATTCGACCAAGAAGAGAGGGGTAGGATTTCAAGAAAAGGAAACCATGAAGGATAAGTCAGTTACCAAAACTAAGGAGCATTGAAGCATCACCAAACATGAGTTGCTCCAACCCTAGATCCACACATGCAAGGGTTTGACCACCTTTCTCCAAGGTTGAACTCTCCTTCTCCACCAAGAACACAAGGGACGAGCTCCAAGGAGAAGAGAGAAAAAGGATCACTTGCATGCAAAGAGAGGAGTATATATACCCATGGGTAGGAGAGAGTTGAGGGAGGTTAAGTGTCATGCCACATGTTCCACTTATCCATCATATATCATCCATGCAAGCACTAAGATCATGCATGCAAAAAAAGCTCACTAAAAACAAGGAAAATCCATCAACCTACTTATCGAGAAAAACCCATCGGTCGCATGGATTCTCTGTGACCAAAACACACTAAAAACCTCAATGGTCACATAGAATCCAACACCCTAGATCTTCATCGACCAAAGAGAGGGATTTAAGGATCTTCGACCGTAGAGAACCCAAGGCATACTTCAAAACCTATTTGACCATGGAGAAATGATCAAAGAACATCAAGTTGGTCACTAAAAATCAAAACTCATTCGTTAAACACACAAAAGGTCAACATCAAACTAGGGCATCCAAGCCAAACCTAGAAACATCAGCACTCATGATGTCACCACATCTCTCTATTGGTGTATATGCACATAAAGCCATCCCAAGTGATTGCATGGAGTCAGATATTAATTAATCAATTAATATGATTATTTGGTCAATTAATGAATTCCGAAATATTCTAATTAATTCACGAGTGTTTTAATTAACGCAACGTTTCTATTTACCGATGGGTTTAGGAAACCATATCTCCCTTCGTATCCTGTTTAAAGGAGGATTGACAGCTGATATCTATATAAGATAGATAGAGGCTTTTCATTTTACGCTCACGCACGTAAACCATAGCCGTCATCGTTCTTAGGAGAGAAAGGAAAGAAACACGCCGCTAGCACGCCGCCGCAGAGACACGACTCCTTCCCGCCGACTTAGGAAGCGCGACGTGGAGTTCTGTCCATCCGCGTGGATGGAGTAGAGATGCAGACGCATTGACGCCTGCGTTCGGAGGACGTCGACGACCACCTATACGCACTACGAGCGGCGTACATCACTGCCGCAAA
This sequence comes from Alisma plantago-aquatica, assembly GCA_963693085.1. Taxonomy (NCBI): domain Eukaryota; kingdom Viridiplantae; phylum Streptophyta; class Magnoliopsida; order Alismatales; family Alismataceae; genus Alisma; species Alisma plantago-aquatica. The sequence continues at coordinate 421,528,621 of OY856414.1, read as the reverse complement.
GAAACGCCGCCAGATCTTCCTACGACGCGCTTGACGAATGGGAGAGAAGTTCCACCCGTGTAGGCCAGAAGCGTTGCACACCGTCATGTAGCGGGACATCGCCGGACTTGCTCTGCGATAAGGTATATCCCGCAAACACTCCTTCCAAATACATTGTTGTCAATGCGATCCTGTTTCGGGTTGCGTGGATTTTATTGCTTCCGCCGCGCATGTTTTCTCCACAAAACCCAATAGTGGTATCAGAGCAGTGTTGATCTATGGCGTATTTGGATTCGTTTCTATATGATCGAATCGCTGTATTTTGTTTTCTATGTTGCATACGATGTGAATTAAACCTGCTAATGTGCAAATCTAAACCTAATTCCACATACGCCGCAAGCTATTGTTTTTGACGTTTTAGACGGGGTCGACTATGGAAAATATTGATTTTCCTTAGTGCACGGAAGTAAAATTCTGTAGACCTTTCAGGGGCTCTGCCCCTGAGACCCTGCGAGGGGCGGCCTCCCATCGACCCCCGCCCAGGGGCGCTGCCCCTGTGTACCCCGAATTGTCTGTGTGGGAGTAAAAAAAATTTATTTAATGAGGAATGTCCCGCATTAAAAGTACTACAATTTTAATATGTATATATATATGTAGATATACCTATGATAGCATACACGTCGCCTTTAAAATCTATTTTATGTGGTGAGTGCATGCACGGTTATGGCCTAGTATCCCCTTTTTGTGAATGTTGTGAATGAATGTGGATGTCAATCTTGTGGATATGTTTGTTTGTGAATTCTATGGATGTATAATGGTTACATATGGATCCTTTGTATAAAGTATTCGGCTTGCATGCCGAGCCTCATCTCTTATTTCAAAGTGTAATTAATTCTTTCCTTTTATATTTGTACTCACATGATGTAATAGAGATAGGATTAGTTTTAGTTTTTGTAAACTTGATGTAAGGAGGCCACTTGAAGATCCAACTCCAAGGAGTGTCCATGGAGAAGCACCATGAAGATCTAATTCCAAGAATCAACATGAAGATCCAACTCCAAGGAGCGTCCATGGAGAAGCAACAAGAAGATCCCATTCCAAGAAGCAACTTGAAGTTCCAACCTCATGAAGCATCCATGAAGTTGTTCATTGTAATGTTGATCATTACATGCTTACAGGTTGATTCACAGGTGTTGCATGAGATGCATAAGACCATAGGTGGACCGTAATCCTTTGTTGCTCCAAAGGATTACAATAGTATGGCCATAACCGATGTATTTGTATTTATGATTGCATGTCTATCGTTTGTGGTTGTGGATATAGTAGTATATGATACGTACTATAAGTATGTGGTGTTTGGATATGTATATGTATTAATAAAACCCCTCAATTAATAATATTAAGTTTTAGTTGCCTTCCATAAAGTAACACACATGAAAATCTTGATCGACTATGTGTGGGCACGCCTCCGCGTGGTACACTGTCTATCTCGTGGAAGTGTGATGGTGGGTGTGTGGGTCTGCCTCCGTAGGGTGCACACTCATCATGTTGGTTTATGGGTTGGACTTAACTAGGGAACCTTGATAGGATCAAGTACCTAGAGGCACACAGATGCATCATGGCAAGGAGTTGTGCATGATCATCTATCCAAGAGTTGCATATGATGCAATTGGCAAAAGTTGCCTACCTTAGTATTTGGTCTTTGACGCCGGCGTTGGCTGGGCATTGATCCAATTATTTTGGGTCTTGGCTCACTATAAGGTTGTGCGTTGCAATCTTCTGAGTTGATAGTGAGGGCTATCAATTTGAATAAAATAGTGGGAGCGTAATTAATTAAAGGCCTAATTAATCTCGTTTATCAAATCTTTACTAGTCAAATGTTTTGGACTAAATGCAAAATTTTCTTTTGTAGAAATCAAATGGCAACCAACACTCACACTTTCTCGTTGCGATCATTCCTTGAGAAGGACAAACTTACCGGAACCAACTTTCAAAACTGGTTTAGGATGCTGAGAATTGTTCTCACACATGAGCGTAAGCTCTATGTCCTTGAAACACCAGAGCCAGAGGAGCCCGCCGTAAATGCGCCTAAGGCTGAAAAGGATGCTTACAAGAAGCACCTTGATGATGTCGTGGATGTCAAGTGCCTGATGTTGTGCTCAATGAACTATGAGTTGCAAGAGCAACATGAGAATATGAATGTCATGGAGATGGTAACACATCTCAAGAACATGTATCAACATCAAGCAAGACAGGAGAGATATGATGTCTCAAAGGCTTTGTTCAAAAGCAAGATGAAAGAGGGAGACTCAGTTGGCACCCATATACTCACCTTGATTGGGTACCTGGAAAGCCTATCCAAGCTGGGATTTCCCCTAGGTCAAGAGTTGGCCACTAATGTGATTCTACAATCGTTGCCTGAATCATATAATCATTTTGTCATGAACTACAACATGAACAATTTTGACAAGCCGTTGTCAGAATTGTTGGGCATGTTGAGGACAACTGAAGCACAGATGAAGAAAGACAAGCCCAAGTCTGTGATGGTGATCAGCAAGGCAAAGGGAAAGTAAAAAGGCAAAGGCAAGGCTAAGAAAAGTTCTAAAGCTGGGCAGAATCCAAAGTCATCCGTGCTCAAAGCTAAAGGTGGGATCTCCAAAGAAGGCAGTTGTCACCATTGTCACCAGCCTGGACATTGGAAAAGAAACTATCCTCTCTACCTGGAGGAACTGAGGAAGAAGAAGCAGGGGATAGAGATCTCCACTTTAGGTATATACGTTATTGAGATAAACTTAAATACTTCTTCATCATGGGTATTGGATACCGTATGTGGATCTCACATATGTTCTAATATGCAGGATCTAATAAGAAGTAAGCCTTTACGAAAGGGCCAAGTCAAGCTGTGGGTTGTTAATGGAGCAAGAGTTGCTGCCACTGCAGTTGGAGTTATTAGTTTATCTTTGCCTATGGGTCTTGTAATAGAATTAGAGAATTGCTATTATGTACCTGCCATTGATAGAAATATTATTTTTGTATCTTGTATGGACAAGAGTGGATTTGAATTTCACATTAAGAATGGAATTATTTCTATATCTAAAGATGAGATCTTTTATGGAAATGCCCCTATGTCTTATGGTATCTACTTGTTAGAACTTGAGACTAGCATATACAACATAAATACTAAAAGTTTAAAACTTGACAACTCAAACAAAACATTCTTATGGCATTGTCGTCTTGGGCACATAAACGAGAAGCGCATATCTAGACTCCATAAGGATGGTTATCTAGACTCTTTTGATTTTGAATCATTAGAGACATGTGAGGCATGTTTATTAGGGAAGATGACCAACACTCCTTTCACTGGACATAGTGAGAGAGCCAGCGATCTGCTAGGGCTCATACATACTGATGTATGTGGACCTTTTAGATCAAATTCTAGAGGATGCTATCAATACTTCATTACCTTTACTGATGACCTCAGTAGGTATGGCTATGTGTATCTTATGAAACACAAGTCAGAAACTCTTGAAATGTTCAAGACTTTCATGAATGAAGTAGAGAAGCAACTTGGTAAGAGTATTAAAGAACTCCGTTCAGATCGAGGTGGCAAATACTTAAGCCAAGAGTTTGAGGACCTTCTGAGAGACTGTGGTATTGTATCACAATGGACTCCACCTGGTACACCACAACATAATGGTGTGTCAGAAAGAAGGAATCGTACATTATTAGACATGGTACGATCAATGATGAGTTCAGCCGAACTTCCAATATCGTTATGGGGATATGCTCTTGAAACTGCAGCGTTTACACTTAACCGTGTACCTTCCAAATCAATTCAAAAGACACCATATGAGATATGGAATGGGAATCATCCCAATTTGTCTATGTTAAAGATTTGGGGATGTGAAGCTTATGTTAGGAAACAATTTCCTGAAAAGCTTGGACCCAAATCGGAAAAATGCTATTTTGTTGGATACCCCAAGGAAACTCGAGGATACTACTTCTACACACCAACTGACAACAAAGTGTTTGTTGCTAGGACTGCTATATTTCTTGAAAAGGAATTTATTTCCAAAGGAATTAGTGGAAGGAATGTAGAGCTCAAAGAAGTTCGAGACCAACAAGAAAGCAGAGAACCTAAGGAGGTACATAAGGAACATGAAGACTCACAAGTTGTTGTGGAATTTCAAGTTCCAAATGTAACACATGAACCTCGTAGGTCTAGTAGGACACGACTTGAGCCTGAGAGATTTGGATTTCTCATGACTCAAGACAGTGACGAATTGGGCATAGCAGATGAACCAACTTCCTATCTAGAAGCTACTAAGGGACCAGAATCTGAGAAATGGCTCGAAGCCATGAGATCTGAGATGGAATCCATGTACACCAACAAGGTATGGACATTGGTGGATCCACCTGAAGGGGTAAGACCCATACGGTGCAAGTGGGTCTTCAAGAAGAAGACTGACATGGATGGAAATGCTCAAACCTATAAAGGTAGATTGGTTGCGAAAGGATTCCATCAAATTCAAGGTGTTGATTATGACGAGACCTTCTCACCAGTTGCCATGGTTAAATCCATCAAGATCATGCTTGTCATTGCATCTTATCATGACTATGAGATTTGGCAGATGGATGTTAAAACAACATTCCTTAATGAGAATTTACTCGAGGATGTGTACATGACACAACCTGAGGGTTTTATCGATCCAAAGGAAGCCAATAAAGTTTGTAAGCTACAAAGGTCAATCTATGGATTGAAGCAAGCATCTCGGAGCTGGAATCTTCTTTTTGATGAATCGGTTGTTATTGTGGAAATATCCATAGACATCAATAACACATAAGATTAGAATGTATGTTGGTTGATGGAAGAATCTCATTATCCATGATATAGAGATATCAAATCAAATACATAGATACTTGTTAGAGAACAGTGTATCAGATAGACCCACCTTGAGAGTGACACATGGATACCATGATTGGTAGTTAGAGTCACATCTCATAATGATGGTAGTGATTGTGGTTCTTAGACCTGAAGTCACTACACTTATCACATGTCGTTCGGTGTACTTTGACATCATCCACCGTGGTCCTGAATAAGGATTGCCATAAAGATGGTGCTTGGGTGCACTGTGACACATGGGGATGGTTGTGAGTGATGTAGATGGAATTTGTCCTTCCTACGGGAGTTTGATATTCCAGCCACTTGATAAGCGAGACTGAGAAATGCATGGCCATGCTGATGTGAGTCAATATGTGATATTGAGCTTACATATATCTCAGACAGTCTGCTCTAGTTCAAGGAACATGGATTGAACATTGAAAAGGATAACAATTCCATGACTCGAGTTCAATCTGGATATCAGCGAAAAAGGAACTGTACAATCACTGTAACACCAGTCATGAATGATAGGTTAAGTTGTTCTCCAACTTCTCCAATTACTTGGGTAGCAATGAAGTCTTGCTAGATATTAATCATTGCTTGTGAAATCATAATATGATTATGGATATCACTGCCAATGTAATTTGGAGCCTACCGGGTCACATGCATAGGATGTGTTGGAATAGGAGTATAATTGTGGATTTGATTGGAATTGCTTCGAATCACATTGATTACTAAAATGTTTATGTAATCGATTAGAATAATATTGGAGTGACTGGCTCTAAGTGCAAGTGGGAGTTTGTTGGCGTATATGCACATAAAGCCATCCCAAGCGATTGCATGGAGTCGGATATTAATTAATCAATTAATGTGATTATTTGGTTAATTAATGAATTCCGGAATATTCTAATTAATCCACGAGCGTTTTAATTAACGCAACGTTTCTGTTTACCGATGGGTTTAGGAAACCCTATTTCCCTTCGTATCCCGTTTAAAGGAGGATTGACGGCCGGTATCTATATAAGATAGATAGAGGCTTTTCAGTTTACGCTCACGCACGTAAACCCTAGCCGTCATCGTTGTTAGGAGAGAAAGGAAAGAAACACGCCGCTAGCACGCCGCCACAAAGACACGACTCCTTCCCTCCGGCTTGGGAAGCGCGACGTGGAGTTCTGTCCATCCGCGTGGACGAAGTAGAGACGCAGACGCATTGATGCCTGCGTTCGGAGGATGTCGACGACCACCTGTACGCACTACGAGTGGCGTACATCACTGCCGCAAAGAAACGCTGCCGGATCTTCATGCGATGCGCTTGACGAATGGGAGAGAAGTTCCGTCCGTGTAGGCCAGTAGTGTTGCACACCGTCGTGCAGCGGGACATCGCCAGACTTGCTCCGTGATAAGGTATATCCCGCAAGCACTCCTTCCAAATACGTTGTTGTCGATGAGATCCTGTTTCGGGTTGTGTGGATTTTATTGCTTCCGCCGCGCATGTTTTCTCCACAAAACCCAACACTCTCCGCATCAAACCAAGATGAAACAAAGTGCCCTAAGGCACAACTCTCTCTAACAAGGTACTAAAACATGTGAGGCACACCAAGAATGTGACAAATTGTAAGATACACCCTAAACATGGGTTAAATGCAATTAGGTCCAAAAAAAGCACATATATGTGTAATTAGCTCAAACATCCTCAAAACTGGACCAAACTGAAAACATAAGCATGTCGCATGTCACTCAGGCTTATCACATGATTAGATTAAGGTTTAAAGAATCTTTATTATGTTAAGCAAGCAAGATCAAGTATAAATCTAGGTCAAGGGACTTACACTTGTTGCCTATAGAACAAGGGATGTAGAAACATCCTGGGTATTTTCTCTTCATTAGAAATCTTCCTTGGATAATTTCACTCACCACTTCACCAAAACACAACACATCTATATCTTTTATCCATCTTTTCTTGTTGATGATGTCCTTCAAGAATCTCTCATATCTAGGAATATATTCCATTGCCTTTACAAATGGGATGTTGATGTGCAACTTTTAAAAGATATCTAGGAATTTCTTGAACTACTTTTACTCCTATCTTGGCTTCAGAGTATCTGGAAATGGAACATGTGGCTTCTCTACATGTTTGTGAGGAAAAATGTACGGCACATTAGGGATCTCCTCCCTTAACTTGCTTCAACGCCACCTCCTAGGACAAAATTTGGCACATCCCCTACAGATGGGAGACCTATGGCTACTCCTTATCAGGTGCGGGTGCTTCCTTGTTGATTGTGATGGATCCACTATGGAGTAGAACCTTCACCTATTCTTGTTGCACAGCCACCTTTTTTGGAACTGGAGGTGGTGACATAATAGTGATGGAACTTTAAAGTTCTTTGTCTCACATAGTCGGTGAAGATGTGGTATCCTTGTTGCTTTTTGTTGACCATGTATTTATGGAGGTGCGTCTGTGAGCATAGTGCATGCTCCTGGTCTTCCATATAGTCTATGGGGGAATGAAACATTTGGCACATACAATGGCTCTAGAGCATGATTCTTTGGTGACTCCTCAGTAAGATGTCATAGCTCCTTAATAGTAGATACAAAGTTTACTTGATGATGTTGATGAGTTGTCTATGTATTCCCAGGAAATCCCTACTGAATGGGCTTCTTTATGGGTGTCACCTCTGTTGCAAGCTGAGAAATCTGATTTTTGATGTTACATATTTGCGTCCCTTGATTTTGTTGCACTCTCTTTGTCTGGCCCATTAAGGTCTCGTTCTGACTCACTAGCTTTCCTAGCATGTCTTCAATTTTGTCTATATTAATAGGACCTCTATCACATGGATATTGTTGATGTGAGTACATGCACTCCTCCTCTTTAGCTCTAGATGAGGTTCCATGTTTTTGCTCCAACTTCATTGCGAGTATGTCCATCTGGGATTTGATTTATGTTAACTCCCTTGATTCAATAACACTTTTAACAATTGCTGGTGCTTCTGGCTCCTCCCTCGTAATTGATTCTTGTCCGTGCTCTTTAGGATCTCATGACACTTGGTAGATTTATTGTTTAGGAAGAAACATGCTCCCACGGTATCCAAACTAGCCCTCTCCCCTTTATGTAGGCCATAGTAGAATGTCTTTGTCTGCTCATATAAATCTATCCCATGATGAGGGACCTTCCTGAGCATGTTTTGAAATCATTCATAGACTTCAGAAAATGACTCTTTGGCATGCTGCTTGAAGTTGTGGATCTTTCTAACCAATTCATTGGTCTTATAAGGTGGAAAGTATCGCTCATATAATACATATATCATTTCATCCCAGGTCTCTATTGATTCAAGAAAAAGTCTAAGAAACCATGTTTTAGCCTTGTCTGATAGTGAGCAATAAAATAGCTTCAAGTATATCATTGTATCTAGGACCTTGTCTATCTTCAACATATCACAACTTTCCACAAAGCTATTGATGCACACCATTGGGTCCTCCATCCTGTGGCCATGGAATGATTGTGATTTGATTAACGCCAATAGACTACGATCTATATTGTAATTATCCACATTGACTTCCTGCTTTTTTAATTGGTCCAAGCTGTGATGTGGCTAATGATGCTTTAGTCTTCTCCCAGATAGTTTGTGCTTCAAGCCCTTCTTTAACACATTCTTCAACATTTGGGTCCATGTTTTCTTCCTTTTCCTGCTCTAAAGGAACTATTGGAATTTGGATGAGCTTCTCATCTGAAGCCCCAAACTCTCACACCTTGCAAAAACTCTCCTCCTCATCTGTAATAATTGAAGTAGACTCCCCGTAATTAGTGATTTGAGTGTGAACCATGCACTAGTACCTGAAACATTAATGGAAAAGTGAGAACTCAGAGTATTAGTGAGTTAACAATAGAAAAATTGTCAATCATGCTCTTGATTGAAGAAAAGAGAGAAAAGTGGCCTACAGTGGCCATTCACATCACTTGTAGTGTTAGAGTTGTCGTTTGCGCAGCAACAATGCCAAAAACTTGGCACATTGTAACTATGTGTGCAAAACGCAAGTGTACGCATCGAGTAGTGTAGGCCTATGAGGCCCGAATGCTGAACTCATGGAAATATGAATCTAGAAGCTACTACTAACTATAGCTTGATCACTTATACCTAGTGAAAAAGTGATTGATTGTTGATTAAACTAATTGCAATAATTGAAATCTAACTTAAAATGGATTGTGGTCACAATTGGATGGATTACCCTAGGAATTCAGTTTCACCATAGCTCAAACTACAATTGACTCCAATTTATTAATAACTATTTATCCTAAATACTGCACCAAGGGACCTATGGCAAATATTACTTGCTCACACAGTGTAATACCCTACCTATACTAGAGAAAATTTCACTCATGTAGAGATTTAAGAGTTAGATATGTGCATTAGTGATATCTATCAGCTATTCCCTCCACAATTGTAGGCCCTCACACAACGTACATATTAACTATGTAATTATATAATTTTTCCAACCCTTAATCACTCTCATGAAGCAATTAATGGTCTAGCTAATTGATTGTGGTGATCAAGCACATACAATTTGTTAAGATAATATAAAATTATGTCCAAATTTAGGAAAATATGTGAATTAATTCATAGAAGTAATTTACAATGCATAACCGGGCTACTCCTAGGTCTTAAGAACAAAGGGGATTGGTCATGCATGATTTCTATTGTCATATTTGTGGAAGGAAAGAATAAAATTGTGAGAAACATGAGAAAATTAATGTAACCCCTAGAGAAACCCCTCTGGATGATCCCTTTTAGCTAGCGTCTTGATTTGTAACGTTCCAGTTGCAAATCCACTCTCTAGAAGCTCTCATACCACCTGGAACGTGGTCATCTCTTTCACTATCTCCTCTTCCAATATGTGCTCAACTACAATAGACTGGAAAACATAATATCCATCTTTGGACGAACTCCACTTAGGTCATAAGTGGGACTTGGCCGTCATTAGGTCCTGACTGTCACATATGGCATAAATTGAAATATGCATTGATCATGACGAGTCAGTACTACTGACATTATGTCAGTTCCACCGAGTCTCTGAATGACTCCAAACCCTTGATGAATGTCGGTACTACCTACTAGCAGGTATGTGGCACCGAGTTGTTGTTTTGTAGTTCTTGAATTCTCTTGTTGACATATGTCAATACTTTCAACTAGAAATTCAGTAGCATATAGTTGATAAACTCAGTCTGTGTTAATTTCTTAATCATAAGTCGGTAGCATCGACTTGTCAATTCAGTGTCTCAAATATTCACTTAGTAGCACTGAGTTTCCTATCAAAGCCCTATGATTTCTTCAATCAACGTGTTGGATTTTCTCCTTAAGTCAGTATCATTGTGCTGCCTTATAAATGTTTTTTTTGGTCGGCCAAAACTCTGTTGCTTTTTTTGTATTTTTGTTCTTTGGTAAGTACAAAACTAGATGGTCTCAAAGCGAGAGCCAGACGAACGGAAAAAAACTATACATCAAGAGAAGAATGTGAAACTATCTATCCATCAAGAGGGAAAAGGATGAAACATCATCAAAGCAGCCCAGGATGGAGCCTCACACATCACAGCAGATATGAGCAGCAAAAACCCAAGAAGCCAAGAAGCAAAACCAAAAAGCTAGCCAACATGAACGTCCAGAGCACAGCAACAAGGCAAGCATCTTCAACCAGCCCTGCATCAGAAGACAGAGAGAAAAAGCTCGACCAACGCAACCGTTCTAACCACCAGCAAAAAATCAGCAGAAAATAGAAGCCCATCACATGGAAGACCAAAAAGGAAACTAGCAGAAAGATAGAACGTGACAAGCTGTCCACCCCCAACCAACAAATCAGCATCACTGTCGAGGAGCTCCAAAGAAGAAGACTGAACTTCCACAGCAGAAAAGAGCAGCAAGAACCCAGGAAGCCAAAACAAGACTAAGAAGCTAGCCAAAAAGATCGTCCAGATCACAACAAGGAAGGAAGCAACTTCAAAGCACTCCCGGCCAACAGAACATCACCACTGTCGAGAAGCAGACTCCAAAGAACAGAGCTCTGCCAAAAGACCAACCACAATAACTCAAAACCCCAGGCTCCAAAGCAGGTTCAATGAAGAGAGCTCTGCCACTCCCCATCGGGATCAGCTCATCCACTTCATCAAACCAAAAAGAAAACCTCAAAGCAGGACCAGAAAACCCTATCATCAGGAACTCAGAAGAAACCATAAAAGGACCAACACCCCAGAATAATGAAGAGAGCTCTGCCACTCCCCAAACGAGATCAGCTCAACCACTTCAAAGAGAAAAGACCAGCCAAGATATAAACTCCAACAGAGAGCATATGCAAGAACCAAACTCCAACAAAGAGCATCTGCAAGAAAACCAGCAAAGAAGAAGCACAAGCCCCTCTTACAGAACAACATCAACAAGCACCAAGAATCACAAACTCTTCGTAGATATGTTTCCAAACATCCTCCGAGGATCTATAAACCTCATCATGCACTCTCTTGTTACGTTCATACCAAGAATGATAGAACACGAGGCTGCTTAATATAGCAATGTTACTGCTACCAGTGGAAATAAGATCCTCCCAACTATGAGGAATCAAGAGAGACGGCATAAAAGCACGATCCAAATCCCATATACTGTAAACAAAAGAACAGTCAAACAACAAATGACAAGAATCTTCATATCCAGAGTTACACAGAAAGCACATAGAAGCAAGAGAGATTCCTCTTCTTCTCAAAAAGTCAGAAGTAGGAATCTGATTATGCCTAGCCTTCCACAAGTGAATAATGGCTTTTTTATGGGTTTTAATGTTCCATAACCACGAAAACCCATCATCCACGGGACTGTGATTTCTAACAGCATTCCAGAAATCAATAAACTTAGGGAACTTCAAGTTCATAAAAGTAAGATGATCATCTCTCGTGATATCAATCTTCTCAGCTTTAAGATGATTCAAGATAACCTCCTGGTGTCTATTAGTACATTTCAGCATACACCACTCAGAATTTTTGATAATAATATCCACCTTAGCATCCCAAGGAAGGCCAGACATAGAAATAAGATTCCTTCCAACAAGGTCACTAAGAAAGACACCTTCGGAGATCCAAGGATCCTGCCACAATAAAGTATTGGACCCCGAACCAATGTGGCATCTAGTATGATTCTTCAGCATATCTCTCGTTCTAATGACATTGTTAAACAGCCAAGAAAAGTTAGAAGAGACATTGATCAGCCAAAAGGATATCTTTTTTAAGTATTTCTCTGAGATCCATTTGACCCATAACAAATCCTTCTTGCTAGCTACATTCCATGTATTAACAAGTAGACAAGCAAGATACATGTCTCTAGCCTTCTTGAGACCAAGACCACCTTCCTTCTTAGGTTCAGTCACTTTGTCCCACTTCACCAAATGGAGATTCCTCTTAGATTCCGTGCCACTCCAGAGGAAATCCCTACAAAGCCTATCAATATGATCCAAAGTAGAAGCGGGGATAGGAAAAGAAAACAACCAGTAAGTGTGCAAGTTGCGAAGAGTAGACTTGATAAGCTCCAACCTAGCAGCCATAGAGAGAAGCTTAGCTTTCCAAGAATCCAACCTATCTTTGACTTTATCAACAAGATTGGAACAAAGCTTCTAAGATAACTTCCCTGTAAACAAAGGAAGCCCAAGATACCTAGAGGGAAAAGAACTTTCCTTGAAGCCAAGAATCTCCAAAATAGGATCTTTGACAACCCCTTTACTGAAAATAATAGAACTCTTAGAAGAGTTAACATGAAGGCCAGACATCCTACCAAATTCATGAAGAATATCATTAATAGCACTAGCATTATCTTGATGAGCCTTGGAGAAAATCATAAGATCGTCAGCAAAAATAAGATGAGAAATAGCATAGTCTTTAGAAGCTCTAATGGGGCAAATCTTCCCCTCCATCTCAGCCACATTAATCAACTCAGTGAAACCTTGCATAGAAATAACAAAAAAGTATGGAGCGAGGGGATCCCCTTATCTCACACCATTAGAAGGCTTAAAGGAATCAGAAGGTTCACCATTAATAAGAACCTGGTAGGAAGTAGAAACAAAAATCTCCTCAATCCATTTGATCCACAAAATAAGAAAACCCATATTCACCATGACAGAAAAGAGATAGTTCCAGTTAATAGAATCATAAGCCTTAGTAATGTCAGCCTGAATACACATCATATTAGGACTAGAGTGCTTCTTAAAGTCACTAAGAATCTCATTGGTAAGTAAAACAACATCTCTTTTGCTTCTATCTTTAACAAAGCACATTGCCTTTGATCAATAATGGAAGGAAGAACCTCTTGAACTCTATTGGCAAGAATCTTGGACAAGATTTTACAGAAGACATTACAAAGAGCAATAGGTCTCCAATTCTTAATGTCAGAAGAGTCACCACCTTTGGAAATGAGAGTAATGAAGGTCTTGTTAGCCTCCCTAAGAAGCCTTTCATTAGAAAAGAACTCCATGATAGCATCAGCAACATCATCCCCAATAACACTCCAAGCATTTTTGTAGAAAACATCATTAAAACCATCAGGGCCAGGAGCCTTATCATTCTTGAGATTCTTAACAACATCATCTATCTCAGCTCTAGTAACACCATGAATAAGAGAGAATTTTTGACTAGATTTAAGGGTTTTGCCTTTCTAATCACCCTTCCAAGCATAGACACCAGAGGAATTAGTTTTAAACAAACTGCTATAGAACGAAGAAATATATCTCTTGATATCATCATGACAATGAGAAAAAACACCATCAATATTGAGCTTTTTAATAGAATTAGAATTCCTCCTGAATTTCATCGAGGAATAGAAAAAAGAAGTATTAGAGTCCCCTTCTTTGAGCCAAGAAACCCTAGATTTCTGTTTATAAAAAGCTTCTTGGATCTTAGCACAACTACTAGCTTCCAACCTCAAACATTTAGCTTTAGCACGAAGGTCTTCATCAGTAGGATATAAATCAGCCTCAATTTGAGCTTGAAGAGCATTAAAATTAGAAACCTTAGCTTTATCATTCACATCTCCATAAGTATTCTTATTCCACTTTGCAAGCTCAATTCTCAGTAAGGAAAGCTTTCTGTATAACCTGTATGTAGCAAACCCATGAACATTAGTACTCCAAACTGACTTAAGAATGTCAGGGAATTGAACATGCTGAGCCCAGGAATTAATGAATCTAAAGGGATACTTAATCTTCTAGGATGCCCAACAGTGAGATGAATTCTTTTATGGTCACTGACAATGTTGGATATAGCTTCTCCAGAAAAATCAGCACTAAAAGAAAGGAACTCAGAATTATAAAGGACTCTATCAATTCTTGAAGTAGCAAAACCACTACCATCCTGATTATTGCTCCATGTAAAGAAAGGCCCCTGGAGATCTAAGTCAAAAAGACTACAATTCAAGGTGCAACTATTAAAATCATCCATAGAACATTTGGACGGCTGTTGTTTACTGATTCTTTCACTGGATTTCCTGACGCAGTTAAAATCACCCATAAGAATCCACGGGCTATCCACTTTGTGAGAGAAGCTATCAATCGATTCCCAAAGAGAAATCCTATCCTTATCCGGATTGTGGCCATACACAGCAGACAAAAAAAACAAGAATCTCCAAAAGAGACACCCATATGAACAACCTGATCATTCTCATCCAGTTTAGTGATAGAACAGTTATCCTCCTTCCATAAAACAAGAACTCTACCCAAAGGGTGAGACTAATGATTAGAAATCCAGGAATAGTTAGGGAAGTTCTTCACCATAAAACTAGACAACTTCTTATACCTCAGCTTAGTTTCAACCATAATAAAGATGTCACTACCTGCTCTCCTAATTTCTTCTTGGACAGCAATAATCGTGTTACTAATCCCTCTTACATTCCAAGAAGAAATAGAGAAAGAAGGAGTCATTTGATAACCTGGGTTGTTGAACTGTCAGCCTCAGTATTTTCAGTAGACAATTGAAGCTCAGCTTGGATGGAGAATATTGAGTGTTTTCAACCCTATGATAGATACCAACATTTAACTTAGCTTGACATCTAGGGGGTTCTTTAAGATTTATATTCATCATAGCATTGGTGACTGGAGCCAAAGATGCATGCGAACTGATATTACTGCTTGGAGAATCAACTAAAGCAATAGGAGAAAGAATCGGAGTTGAAGGACCTGAAGAAGCAGATGCCTTCACATTACTGATTTCAAACCCCTCATTAACTTCTTTAGATAATCTAAGGTCTTCAATAGTGGGAACTTCCTCACTTAATTTCTCTCCTGCTCGACTAATTTCCACTTTGTCGACTATCTCCTCAATAATGTATAGGCCTTCATCATCCTTCCTGACAGTAGAAGTCTCCCCCACAGTGAATTAGTTCTTGCTGCTTCTTAACCTCCCAAACCTTCTTTATAGTTTTACTAGATTGCAGAGAAGGTCTGGCAAAGGCAGGATCTGGGTGACATTCCCCATGCCCCAGAAAGCCGCACTTCATACATTTATAGGGAACCCATTCATAATCCAGATCGACAGCTTGCTCATCACCTTCATCACTGAGCAGAGACAGCCTACTCGGAAACAGAGCATCCTTATGCATCACAGCCAGAATACGAGCCCGTTCAATGCAGCTCAGGTTTAGAGTATTCTCATCCATTCTAACCGGAGTTCCAAGATAAGAGCCAATTCTTTCAAACGTCCGAACATCCCATAACTCCATCGGAAGCTTACAGATGTCCACCCACACTGGAACATCCTCAAGAATCGGCTTCACCTGCTTCTCACCGATGGACCATTTCTTCAAGATAACCGACCGTCCTCTGAAAGTCCATTCAGAATTCAGCACCATCTCCAGGTCCTTTTGACTAGAGAATCTCACCAAGAAAAAACCCTCGCCCATATCATAGACTTCAAATCCTTCTTGAGTCCGCCATACCCCAGAGAAATGGTTGGCCAGAGTAGGTATATGAGGAGCAAAGTCGATTATGTATCCCAGAAGACACTTACTCCATCGATCCGCATTTTCCCTTGCTTCTCTCTTAGAATAAGAGATTTTCCCCTCAATTATGGTAACATCCGTCTTCTTCAGATCTGTAGGCTTCCCATCTTTCCGCGGCTGCAGTGACTCCCATTTGATCGGAGACAAACCTGAGACCAGATCTGGCGCCTTCCTTGACCTACGAAGCTCCTCAGATCTATTATTATCACCACGCCATCGAGCATTACGGTAAGGAGGCAGGACCGCCACCGTCTCCTTCCCGTCGCTTTATCGCCCAGAGCGGAGGAGTCGGGGAGCACGGGAGCATGCCTTATAAATGCTTTAATTACCTGAAATGTGAAAAAACCAAAGTAACTCTGAATAAAATGTGGAAAATTGGCATAGTTCAGTAAAATCACTTAATATTTGATACAATAGTGCTTCATAGGCTAATAATGATAAATAATGCTTATAAATAGTGTAAAAATGAGAAATAATGCATGAAATACATGGCAACCAGCATGTGAAAATAGATAAAATTCAGTGCATCAACTTCCACATTAGTAGGGGAACTATCAAGGAATATACATAATCCAGTAACAAAACATTAATTAGCGAGATAGCTAGCATAGATGGCATTTAAGTAGGCATGTAACTGAGGAGGACTATCTTGATAAGAAAAGAGAGCATGAAGATGTCCCACAAATAATCAGAGCACCCAAAGAAAATGAGTTTACTGTTGTAGTAGCATTAAGAAATTGGTTGAGTATGTGAAGAGCAAGAAAAATGAGAGGCTAGATCACAACATGGTATATAAGACTCCCTACTACCTATCAATATATAGATGGGTCAAGATGTATTTTATCAGTCAAGCCAAGTTGTAGATGAAGTTCCCATGGAAGTTGTCTTGGATTTAGTGAGGGTAGCATGAAAGAAGTTCAATGGTGTACCGTTGTTGAGACAAATAAAAATCTTCATTTTGGTGTAGATTTCAATCCCTAAAATGTAGCAAACTATATTGAGATTAGTCATGAGAAATTGACCACTAAGTCACTACTTGAAATAATCAATATAAGAAGAATCATTGTCAGTAATAATTAGGTCATTAACATAGATTAATATGATAGTTTGGCCAGTGAGAGATAGATTGACAAATGTGGATGGATCATGCTGACTAGGTAGAAAATCAATTGCATAAAAGACATTTTCATGTTGGTATGTATGCCTTGAGAGACAATCATATGATGGTTGAGATGGAACTTACATAAAGGATTTAATTAATAATAATAATGGAAAGCTTCCAATTCATTATCTTTCATGCAGTTATGAGATAATGAGAAAACATAATGAATGTCTAAAGAATGATATTACTCAATGTCGTATGTCTTCAAGTTCGTGACTTGAACAATGAGATCATTCAGATGTTAAGAGGAACCACCACTTAGTCGACTCCACACCGTTATGTCTCCGTCTTCTCTCTAGGTTTTCCCGGCGGTTGCCACTGGGGGGAGGGTATGTTGTCTCTGTGCGTCCCTCCCCCTGGCCCCCAATGGCTTGATCGGAGCCTGCAGATGAAGGTTGCGGTGGCTATTCTGGAGTTAGGGTGAGTTCTAGCCGTATCGACGGGGGGATCCTCGGTAGCTCAGGTGGACGAGAGATGGGGGCGTGCGTGAAACTAGACCTGGGAATGAGGCGACATGGTGACTTAGTCGACTCCACACCGTTCAAGAGCGACGGTTGGAGAGGATCCGATCCTTCCAGATCTAGGCTCCGTGCAGCCGCCTTCGCTGGTGAAGACAGGGTGTTTCGCCCCTCTTTTACTGACTTCTCGTCTCCTCCTCCGAGTACCTGGTACGCCAGGGTGACGCGACCCTCGGTTGCATTTGGATGTCGTTTTGGTGCCTCGGTGGTGGATCACCGATGGGTGGCTGGGAGTTCTCTGATGATCGATGGAGGTGCCTCCTCCAGGTATAGTGCGAAGCTCTTTGATGCTCGATGGAGGTGCCTCGCGTGATGTAGGGTGTTTGGGGCAGCTCGAGCTTCTCATTCTTTCCCTACCGATCCGGCGGATGGCCCATGGCTTCTTGGGGTTGCGCAGGTTTGGTCAAGGGGAGCAGTTATCTTCTCCCTCTTGGCTCTCCTGTACAACGTGAGGTGGTCGTGGCTCCTACGAATCCAGGCTGGTGGCTTCTCTGCTGCCATGTGTAGATGGCCTCTTGGTGTTCGACGAATCTCTTCTAAGTAATCAGAAGTTCGTAAGAAGGCACATGGGCAATCAAGCTTATGGGGAGCAGCTTGTTTTCAAGTTTTCTCCTCCTTGGCCCCTCTGCCACTGCTGTGAATGTTACACCTCTTCAGGTGTTTGAGCGGCTGCGGGTCTACTCCGACTGATTGGAAGAGCAACGATGTGGTGCGTCCTGATGCCTTCTGCTGATGCGGGTTGGGTCACCCCTAGCTGTCCGAATCTCACACGGTGGTGGCTCTGCTATAGCAGATTTGGAACACCTTCAAGGTGTTTGACGAAAAGTCTTGAGGCTTTCAGGGAACACCATTTGGGTGTTTTTGTTTGTTGCCGTGCAAACAACTTCTACCGTTATTCAAGGACCTGGTGTTTGGTCCTATTTGGATTCAAAGATCCGTTTTGCTGCTGACAGGAGGAATGGGGTTATAGATCTATCTGTTCTTCATAATTTTGTGGGTGTGCATTATTGCCAGTGAAGGCCTAGTAGGTGGACTAATCGTAGGATCCCAGTGTGCAATGCAGCGTTTTGATGGATTCTTATGTGACTTTCACTACCTTATGATGTATATATTAGGATTGATTGAGAAGCAACTGAGCCTTAGCAACTAGCACTGCTGATGTTCTTCTGTAACTCTTGACTCAGCCTCCAGAAGCCAAAGACATCACTCTTTGAAGGTGTGCATAATGCTAGTGATCAGTGTTGGTGGCATGGTTGTTGGCCTCTTCAGTTGTCGACTGGAGTCAGTTGTTTGCTAGCTGTCTTTGTTTTCTCTTTTTTTCTTGATCTTTCAGGAGGTCCATTTTTTGACTCTCTAGGTTTGTTTCGGATGTTTATCATCCCAGTTTTGTAGGGGCACATACCTCTGTACCTAAAGTTTGGTTTCAATTAATAGCAACATGACTTTTTACCGACCAAATTTTTTTTTCTTGTTATGTCCCTAGTCAAACATTACTATGGAAGGCAGATATACAATAGTAACACTTAAGACTAGAATGCATATTGGTTGATGATAGAATCTCATCAGTCATGATATGTGACATCAAACCAACCACATAGATACTTGTTGAGGAACAATGTATTGGATAGACTCCCATTTAAAGTGACATGTGGAAACCATAAATGGTGATCGTAGTCATCTCTCAAAGTATAGGTGGTGATTGTGATTCTTAAACCTAAAGTCACTACACACATCACATGTCGTTTGATATATACTTTGACATCATCCAATGTAACCCTGAATAAGGATTGTGATAACAGTGATGATTGGGTAGATGTGACACATGGGGATTGATTGTGAGTGATGTATATTGGATTTGTCCCTCCTACTAGAGTTTGATATCATGGCCACTTGAGAAGTGAGACTGAGAAAAGCATGCACATACACATGTAAGGCCCCTAACCTAGCTTAGTGCTTGATTTTGTTTGCTTTGATTAATAAGATGCTTAAACCCTAATCTAATCTCTTGAGATGCCTTAATAACATGTGACATGCTTATGTTTTCAGTTTGGTCATGTTTGGTTGATGTTTGAACTACTTATGCATATTTCAGACCAAATTGCAATTTACACATGTTGAGGGTTTATCTTGCATTTTGTCACATGTAGGTTTTACCTTAGAATCATGAGAGAAAGAACAATGCTTAGGGATGCCTTGTTGGACCTTGGTTGAAGAGGTGGTAACATGAGATGATATTAATGTTTGCATTGCTTTGCATGGATGCTTGCTTTTGATGGTGTATCAACCTTGTGTGTTGGTCTTTGAGGTGTTATGACCACAACACTCTCTTGGTTGATGTTTGTTGTGACCTAGTGTCTTTCTCCTCATGTTGGTTGCAAGGGTTTGCTAATATGTGGAGATGTGTTACGACCTTGGTGGTGCTGCGACCTTGGTTGGTGATGTTGCGACCTATCTATGTGCTTTGCTTTGACCTTGGGAGTGTAGTGGACCTAAGTGGTCTCTACACCACATAGTTTTTCACGACCGTATTGCATGTGTGTTTGCATGGCCGATCCTTTGTGGTACAAGTTTCCTTTTGGTACTCTTATACCTTAACACCTCATATATTTACCTCCCTCCTACCCCTTGAGTATATATCCCCTCTCTTTCACATGCAAGTATCTCCTTTAGCTCGTTTTCCTCTCTTATTCCTTATGTTCAACCTTGATCTTGGTGGTGCTTGAGGAGGTGGTGATCTTGGAGCTTGGTGGCTGATCACCTTTGCATGTGGTGATCTTGATCTTGTTCATCTTCTTTGTGGTGATCCTTGGTGATCTTCTTTCTTGGTAAGTGGTTTCTTACCCTTAATCTTGTATTTCTTAGACCCTATCACTCTCCCTCTTCTCTTGGCCGAGACCATGGTTCTTCATGGTGGTTTCTTGAAGATTTTCTCTCCATAGAGGTCGAGACCATGGTTTTACCATGGTATTACCTAAGTGAGATGAAGTTTTCTTCTTCTTTCTTCTTTCTTGTTTGACCTAGGGTCTGAGCTTGCTTCATCTTGAGATTTTTTCTACCACAATCTTGACCCTAAGCCACTACGGACACAACACAAGTTGTTGCGTTTGTCATCACACGTGATGTTGTTGGTTTTGGCATGTGGTCGCTACATATGGGATTTTGTTTTGGGTCACTACCCATGTTGGCCTTGTTGTGGTTGAAGTGTTATGGTTCGAGTTGGTCATTACATGTTGGTTGATGGGTGTCACGGCCACAACATCCCTAACCCTAATCGATGTGGGTGGCTACATGTGTAGTGGGTGCTACACTTAGGGTAATGTGATGTGGGCACAAAATAAGGGGCTAACCTAGTGTTGAGTTCACTACATATGTGAGTTATGTGGTCGCTACACATGTGAGTCATGTGGTCACTACACTTTGAGCTATGAGTGGTTTGTTACACCTGGTTTAGTCTGGTTGGTCTCTACAGAAGGCTTTAGTCTTGTGTGGTAAATACATAGTGTTGTTTGGGATGATTGATTGATCAAAACTATGATGCTTAACCCTAATGTGCTTCAAGAATATGGGAAACTATGTATCTAGGGTTTAATGACAAGCCTTGAGATGGAAAACTTAATCTACTATTTGAGAAACCCTTACCCTAATTCAAGTATATGATGTACTTATTGAGCTTGCTTGAATGATTAACATGAGTTAATATTGTCACTCTCGTACTTGTGTAACTCTAACCTTACAGGTGGAATGAATAACATAGCTAGTGAATGCTATGGTGTATTTGGCATGACACAAGGTGATGATTATGATCCTTTATGAGGCATGATGAGATAATGATGATGTACATGAATAATGTAATTGGGTCTAATGACCTGGCAGAGTCTCAATGCCTAATGTGAGGTGGTGTACTCTAGTGATGAGATGAGGGATTGTTATTCCCTGGTGATTTGCTAATGATGATGGCCTTGAATGGAAGTGGTATCAAGTGATGATGGGACAAGTTTATACCTCATATGTTTTATATCTTCTAACACTTAAACATACCCTTATATTTGTAGAGTTTGTTTATGGTTTGTACGTTGTAACTTGATTGATGCTAAAAGACACCCAATTGGCTTAACTAATTAAGTGAAACCCTAATCATGTAGTTTCCTTATGCCATAGATCCATCTTCAGTGTCAATATTTGCTCGATGGTGAAATGGATTCTCCCTCATTGGAAGCTTCGAGTTGTATATTGTTGAGTATATGCATTTTCACAGGATTGGTTGTGGTCATACCCTGGTAAGAGAATGGTCGAGGTTGTATCTCAGATAATGTGATTCAGTAGGTACATGATATATTTTGAGGATGGTTGCAGTCATACCTCAACAAGAGTGAGGCTGCATTTGCAACTCGGTTTTCACTACTGTTGTGCCTATATACCAAGGAGGACTTGGTTGTTTTGCAGTTGGACTTTATATGTCACTGTGGTGGACTCATACTGACCAAGGGTGTGGGGGATCATAGGAGTCTGGCTCCTCCTAGATCTTGTATGGCACTGATTTTGACTTAGCAGTAGTCAGTTGGAGCATGATCGGTATACCTCATCTCCTCAGGGAATAATAAAAGACATAATACAACCACATAGTATATTTTCTTAGGATTAAACACAACTCACGATGATTGACCCTTTACCTTATCTCTTGTACTGGTTAGTTGATTTATAATAGAAACTATTATACATGTTCTTCATGTTCCTTCTAAAAGTATAAGATGTTTTACTGCTCAGTTGTATATGCCTAAATTTCTTAAATAGTGTTGATTTCTTTACACATATCATTTACTAGAATCTTCTCAACATGACAATAATGTTATCTTCTTGCTTTAGCTTATCTGTGTTAATAATAGTTGTTGGCAGAGTGTTATATCTCACTGGGAGTTTGGTCTCACTCTATCGATTTCCATATCTTTTAGGTGGTCATGCATGACGAGGTATAGATCATGTAGCTAATACTGAGAAACGAGAGGATCAATAGTTGTTGAAGGTTTGATATGTTGCTGGTGTTTTTTAGTAGAGTCCTATGTGTGGTCCTTGTACTCTTAGGTCCTTGGGTGTGTTTGGTAGATGTTGTACATTGTTACAAGGTTTTGGCTGTATGACATGGTTATATAGATATGGCTTGTATATGTCAACATTCTGTCATATGTAACTGGTTGTGGCTAGAGATGGTCAAGTGAACAGTGATATGTATCATCTTGTGGTATGATATATGGTATAGGTGGACTGAGATGTCATAAGTTTTAGATTTTGGTGTTATATGGAATCAATTTTAATTTACCCTATTTTATGGTAATCTAGATGTTTAGTGGTAGTTCCGCATTTTGTTTTGAATTATCTCATTCGTGCAACATCTGGTTGTTACATCACATGTGAATCAATATATGATATTGAGGTCACATATATCTCAAAAATTCTACTCTGGTTCCAGGAACATGAATTGATCATTGAGAGTATGACAAGTCCATGCCTCAAGTTCATTCTGGATATCGGAGATAAAGGAATTCTACAATCACCGTAACATCTTACACAAATTGTAGGTTGAAGTTGTTATCCAACTTTCCATTCACTTGGGTAGCACTAATGTTTGCTCATGATGTCATAAATTAATTATGGGCATTCACTACCAACGTGATATGGGGCCTATAGGGTCACACACATAGGAATTCACCTAGAAGAGGAGTTTAATCATGAATAATAATTGAATTGATTACCAAAGTGTTTGGGTATTCAATTTGAGCAAAAAAAATCAATTGATTGGACTCCCAACCGGCCAGCTCATGTGAGAAATGACCAATTGGAGTGTCAAGTTGATTATAAATTGAATTGGTTGAGTTAGCCTGAACTGGGGAGCGATTCGAGTGGTTCACCTAGTGAATTTATGGGTTGGGGTCGTGAGATGACCGACTCAAAGGGCGAGACACCCCATTCGTATAGAAATTTGATTGCATCAAGGATTAGTGCTAACATCATGTTGTGCATTAATTGAATTTGAATTTCCAATTCATATGCGATTGGGAAATATGGCGAAATGACTGGTTCGCTGAGAAAACTGATCGGCTCACATGCCAACTGACTAGTTCGCTGCTCAATGGTTGTGAATTTTGTGATACTCAAGTCCCTTCCACTCCCACACAGACTGGGAACCCTAACCCTAACCCCTCGTATAAATACTGGGGTACTGCGAGCTTCTCAGACACAACTCAATTGCCTCTGACAATTATTATCCTCTCTGGTTGTGTTAACCAATAGAGAACCCGAGCAAGTCCTATCCCCGTAAAGGCAGGGATAGCAAGGGAGAACAATTGTGGGAGAGAAGTTGGTGACTAGTACACTAACGGGAGGGACAACTCCTTCATGTCTGTTCTACTAGAATGACATGAGTTCTAGTGATCTGTGTGGACTACTATTGTAACGTCGTCATTTTCAACGTCCCCCAATTAAGGAAAGACCTTCAAGTTGAGATTCATTACCTATATTTACAAGGATCCATATTTAGCAAATAATAAATAGTAAAAAACAATTCAATTATATTTCAAATATTGTTTACAAATTCTACAATGATATTCCTCATAAAATCAATACCTGTTGAGAAGAATTAACTAGCTATCTAATCCTCCTTTAACTTGTTTTTAGTAATTTTAGATAATTTCCGTCCAGTTTATCACATGTTGACATCTTCATAATTAGCAGGTACCTAAAACGCCAACAAACAAAATGTCGGACAGCATAACAAGTTATATTGTGTACGTGGGGTGCAACCATAATGTGTGTAACTAAGACAATGACATACAAACATCAAGTATTGCATATAAGAACTGGCATATTCTTTACATATTCTAGCCCTTACTGGATATATTATCTTTGGCATGATCATTGTCCCCTCCATGGCTCGTGTGTGTCACCTCTTGATATATGTCAGCCTAGGGTTCATAATATTATTATGTACTTTATGTGATACTCATAGGGGCTTTATAATTTGAATGAAATAAATAAACATCCAATAGATATCATTCATTCAATCTTCGAGAAACCTCGGCAAACGTCGGAAGTCGATACATGTAATCATAAGTGTAACCACGTACCTCAATGGTGAGCCAATCAAATTATCATATAACTATATTTCACGTATATTGTCAAGCAAATCAAGCATTCAAATATGCAAGTATGTAAATCCTAACTTGTCACCATCACTTTAATTAGATAAAACCCAACTCGGCCCTAATCTAGGGTTAAGGTTTCCATGGTATCGAGTTACCATCAAGGTTATGTCTCAAAACCCTAATTCCCATGATTCTCACATTAATAACTTAAGAACCCTAATCCATATTAGGTGTTGTCATGATTATCAAATCTATTTCATCATTGCATTATGAGTACTTAAATTCAATTAAGTTCATTAACAACCTAGAAAGATATGATCTTTAACCTTAATTATTCCCATTATTGTCTTGATTTCTCATATTTTTCATCAATAACAGATAATAACATAAAAGAAAGGCTTTTTAATGTTTCCAACATGTTAATACCCAAATCTAGGGGTTTTATGCTTTAATCACCAATTTAACACCTATTGCACTACTTTTAGAATTACAATGAGAATCAGGCCTCATATATATTTTATTTCTGTTCTCCTCGTTCTCTTGACAAAATGATATATAATTTTGCTATTTTAGGGTACTCCTATCATTTTCTATAATTAAAACAAGATACATCAGTATACCTTATTGTGAGGCCACGTGGTGCCTCCTGATTGGTTGATGCCTTCAAAGCACAGCGCCAGCTGGGGACGCGCTTTGGTTTTCTCCTGGACTAGTCGCACCTTCCGGTCTGCCATCTGAACTGAACCGGGAGTCCTTTCCCTGGTTCGCGCTCGCGTGCGTCGGTGGTGTTTTCTCCGCAGCTGCTGTGCAGCGCCGACCCGGAGTCATATCTCCATCCTCATAACGTCGGCAGCCATTACCACCGGCACGAGGTGCATCCACCGCCATCCCCTCCCTGGTTCCTTTTCCAACACCGCAAGCGGCTAGCCTCCCTGGACCTGCGTGCAGGCAGCGCCTACTGCTGGAACAACCTGGATGCGGAGGCTGCAAGCTCCGACTCTTCTTCCTCCTTTACACTTCCTCGTCAGCATGGAAGGTAATCAATATTTCGCTCTTCCTCAGCGCAAAAGCGCTCCCTCTCCCTTCCCCTCTCTCTATCTCACTCCTTATCGATGGTACAGACATCACATTGTTAGGGCTCCCCGGTGAGAAGCTGATTACAGGAGTCTTCCTTCACCAGACTTTCCCCGTCACCGCCTTGTCCTCTTGGCCACGGTTGGCTGTCAGCGTGTCCCGCAGGGATCTCGACCATCCCTAGGCCAGGTCGTGCCGACTGCTGCCCACAAAAGGTCAGGTCAGCGAGGTGGGGGCATCTGAAGTAACCTGCTCCTCGGTTGCTTCTTGCAGACCATGTTTCAAGGTCTCGGTTGCGTGGAGGGTCATGAAAGCTTGGATGTCAGGGACTTCCTACAAGGATCCCCGAAAGTATTCAGAGATTTTGTAGTTACGTTCTGCCAGGAAGCAAGGACTCCCATGGTCCTTTTATATATGCTAGTTAGATGTTTAGGGTTATAGGGAAACCAATGGAGAGGGAGAGAGATATAAGGCGGCAAGCCTGGATCTGCTCCCTACAAGGCAAAGGGACGATCCTATGGAAAGTACAACTTTCCTTCTCGTATCACCACGGGTGAGAGGGAGTCGTGGGTTAGAGTCATTAGGCATGGAAGGTGTCTCGACAATATATCTATTAGGCAAAAAAACCTAAATGGCACATTTACCAATTTTAATTACCTAAATGGCATGTTCTTGAACTTATTGCCCAAAATGGCACATTTTGGAGCAATACGTCTCCTGCTGGGACGCATTGCTCTCCCGCGAGGCAATGCGTCCCGGTGGTGGACGCATTGGTCCCACAGGAGGGCAATGCGTCCCGAGCCGTGACGTATTGCTCTGTTGTGGGACCAATGCGTCCCCCGCCGGGACGCATTGCCACGCGGGAGAGCAATGAGTCCCGGAAGGGGACGCATTGACCCCACAGGAGTGCAATGCGTCACGACTCGGGACGCATTGCCCTTGTGTGGGACCAATGCGTCCCCCACTGGGACGCATTGCTCAATGAGTCTCCATGCAGGACGCATTGGAGCAATGCGTCCCCATGCATGATGCATTGGTTTTTTTAATCATTTTTTACAGTCACTGATATTGTTTCATGGTTATTGATATGTAAATTAACAATATTGATTATATTTATACATTTATAATTCGTTCACTTGTATTTGGATGTCTATAATATACTCAATTATTATAAATTTGTCAATTTCAATAGGTCGTAACATGCATATGGAATATATAAGTGTATTGCAACCAACATTGGTTGGTTCCTAATTGATTATATAATACGAACTTAATCCAAATAAATGAGATAGCAATTAAAAACAAGGTTAAAACATGAACCAACATGACGAGAAAATAATACACAACAGAACAATATGATAGATCCACAACAACATGATCCAAAATGAACCAATGTGATATCATAATATGATAGATCCACATACAATAGATGTCCTCACAAAGGCATACATACAAAACTGTACAATATATAAAAAACTAAGTATGTCGTCCTCGCCCACGACGTCCTCGCCCACGTCCCTCTACATCAGGATCCTCTGTACCGATGTCATCTGGAGACTGCTGAACTGGGGACAACTGCGTAGGAGGCTGCTGGTGAGCATCAGGGAAGAAATGAAAAGGTGGAGGTGGGGTGAGGGGTCTAGGAAAACCAGGATAGGATGCATCAGGTGGGGTGCATCCTGAGAAATCAAACGGAGTAGGTGAATATGTGACATAAGATGGTGGTCGGCTCTCGGGAATAATTGCGGGTGGGAATGGAGTGTATGGAGCAGAAGAAGAACTTGCTCCATGGTATGATGGTGGTTGAGGTGGGGTGATGAATGAGGAATATGAAGCAGCTCCTGAAAAATATGGCCCTGTCGGTCCCCATGACATGAACTGAGAAGTGGGAGTGGGAGTGGGCTCAACAGTAGGAGTAGGAGTAGGAGTAGGAGTAGGAGTAGGAGTAGGAGTAGGAGTAGGAGTGGGCTCAGGGGCTGTGGTATGAGTGGGTATGGGATCCCACGGCCGAGCATAGTCGGGAAGACTATCAAAGTAACTCCCCTGGATGGTATAGATGTTGTCTCTGATCTGTGCAGGGGCGTGTTGTACTGCCGCTCGGATCGCCACATGTGTTTGTACCTGTAAAATAAAGTATGTACACATAATAAAGACCAATTACATATATTACAAATAACAAAGATAAATAATAACAATTTGTAAAAGAAAATAATAATGATACTCACAAATTCCTGCTGACGATAACTTTGCGGGTAGTATATGCTTGGAGGCATATCTGGAGGGGGCACAATGTATTGTGGATGATACCATGCATAGTGAACCTGAGGACTGTAGACTGTATCATCTGGTGGAGCGGGAACTAAGCTCTCACGTCTTTTGTTCCACATCTGCACCTCCTGCCTATAATGAAGCATCCAATCCTCAGCCGCATGACCCCTCCCATCTATCCGGCTAAGCTTCGGTAGCTCAAGAGTAGGTTGTACTTGAACAAAGCCGAACTGTCCAAGTACTCTGTCGGGAAAGTGCCACTCCACTATTGTGTAGCACAACAGAGGCACTCGTGCCAACCAAATATCACTACCATCTCTACAAATGGCAGGCAATCTCTCGAGAACCTCAGCAGTGTAAGGAGTCAACTCTATCTGTTATTCATATAAACAACGTGTATCATATAAAACGGAGTAAATTGTAAATAAATAAAACATATCAAACAACAGAGGTAAGTAAGTTATACCTGTGAGGGCAAAATCTGGTCAAATGTTGAATCGTAAAATTGAATTGTTCCCCTGATAGTTTGACTCCTTTGGACAAAGGTAGGCCACCTATTAAATTGAGAAACTAAATTTAGATAAACACTACATAATATTTAGACAAATAAAAAAGTTAATTGTGTTGATCTTTAACCTGTAGCCCAAGGGAACATCTTCTGGCCAATCATTCCAGCGCATTCTAATTGTACCTGGGCATCCAATTCCCAACCTCTCCCAACACCACAACTGTAATAGGCACACACAACCTGATAGATGGGCTGTTCTCCTAGACCGGGTGGTTGCCTTATACAACTCCCTATATAAGAAAGCTAGAGTTGCAGCACCCCAAGATAGAGTGCCACAACGTTCAAAATCGGACACAAGAGGGAGATACCTAACATGAACTCTATCCCCTGTACTATCTGGGATAAGGTAACTACCTAAGAAATATAAGAGATATGCCCTAGTATATCTTGTCCTCATTTCTACTTGTTGTTCTTCATCACCCGCGGTCAGATCCATATCCTTGAAGGTCTCACGCAACCAAATCAAGGAGATATGCCCCTTAGACATCTCATCTGGTGCATCTCCTAAGAAATTCTCACAAAGGTGAGTCCATGAAGAAAATTGCCCCTCATCTACACCTAAAGGATATGAAGCTATAACCGGTGGGCCATTAATCCTCAGGCCTAAAAGAACTGCAACATCCTGAAGAGTGACACTCATCTCAAAAGGGGGAAGCCTAAAAGTATTGCTAGAGTTGTCCCACCTGTTAACTAATGCAGTGATTAAACTAGGGTCAAGGTGGATACATGGTAGCCTATGAACAAGCCCAAAACCATCTATGGAAATATTGTCTAAAATATCCTGGTCAGTAATAGGCCATTGTGCCAACATAATGTGGTGCTGGGAGAGTCGGTAGGTTTCTTCTCTAGGAGCCATATCTATGAAAAGTGAAAATATTTCATTAAATGAAAAGTGCAAAAATTACATTACATGAAAAGTGCAAATAGTGTACAACATTTAAGATTGTCAAGATTCTTCATTAGATAAGATGAAATTACAACATGAACAACATGAATTACATGAACAAACAATATAAAAATACAACATGAACTACATGAAATTACTGCATTTGATTCAGTATCTCATCTAGAGGTTCATAAAATGGCCACACTTGATGTACCACTCGATGTATCTCTGGATGTGATACAGCTAACTGGTTTTTTACTTGTTCGTTGATTGGCATTGCTTTCTGTTTTGTGTGATCCCAATACCAACCAGGTAGCTCTAACACCTTTTAAGACTCCATTACAGCCTTCAACATGATTGGTAGTCAATGACCCATACCTGCAACCTCTGTCATATGCGAGAGCCCAATGTACTGGATTTTGGCCTAATAAATACGACTTCGCTGCTGGTTCTATGGTTTCTATAACAGTCATATGACGATCAAATTCATGTGTATCAGATGTGGATCCCACCTTCCACATAAGGTCCCTCAACTCCTTGGACTTGAACTGCTTATGGAAGTTCTCCCGAAGATGTCGAAGACAATAACGATGTTGAGCCCAATGAAATTTTGATTGAAGGGCTGGAAAAATCCCACTCATTCGATCAGAAATAATACACAAGTTTGTACGTCGTGGAATGATTGGAATACAAATTTGTAGAGAACCAAAGAACCACTCCCATGAGTCCTTATTTTCTTTCTCGACAACAGCAAAAGCAAGTGGAAATAGACCATTATCAACATCTATGCCACATGCAAGGAGAAGTATGCCAGTATATTTTCCTGTTAAAAATGTGCCATCAACAGTAAGAACAGGCCTACAATAGGCCCAACCCCTCACAGCTGGACCAAATGCCCAAAACACCCGCTTGAATCTACGAGTGCCTTCAGTTTGAAGGATATAATCATCAATAAGGTGGGCATATATAGTTCTTGGAATATATTGTGTCAGAAAAATTAGGAA
This sequence comes from Alisma plantago-aquatica, assembly GCA_963693085.1. Classification (NCBI taxonomy): domain Eukaryota; kingdom Viridiplantae; phylum Streptophyta; class Magnoliopsida; order Alismatales; family Alismataceae; genus Alisma; species Alisma plantago-aquatica. The sequence continues at coordinate 421,498,135 of OY856414.1, read as the reverse complement.
CGGCAACAAACTATGATATGATGATTCCCAGTCTCCAAATATTTTACAAACAGCCTTCCTCCTCGCTAGATATGCCTTCTTGTAAGATATATTGAGCCTTAGTTCAGCATTCACCTTGTCACGAATTTCTCGTGTTGACATATCCAGTCGTGATACTAGTCGAGCAATATAAGATGATGTGACTTGGTGATGATCATGATTCATAACAGTTAATTCACAATTGTGGCCTGCTTTACAACGTTTTATCTTCCACATGCCACCTGCTTTTTTGGACTGGCAAGCGGTCAATCTCCAAGGACATCGTTCATCATGGATACAAGCAAGTTTAAGATGACGATTATTTGAGCGTAATGTACGGTACTGGACATTCTTTTGTACCGACCATTTTTGGAGTGTCTCAACCAGTACAACTTTAGATGCAAATAAAGCACCCTCATATATAACAGCACTGGAAGTATTGTAATTGAGACGAAATTCATGACAAAAATCTTCCACCCAGTCATCATCTTGAAAAGCTTCATAGTTGGAATCAATGTGTTCATGTTGGGGCCATTGGTTGTCAAATATGGATGGAATATGACTCAATGCTGCAATAGAGTCAGGGAATGGATGTGTGTGCTGATCATCGGTTTCAGTCAATGACTCATCCTCAGGTGGTTCACTGTTATTACCACCTTCAATGTCACTATTGTTATCACCTTCATGATCACTATCATTATCACCTTCATGATCAATATCATTATCTCCCTCCTCAACCTCAACACCAATATTCTCAGTACTAAGATTTTGAGAAAATTCAGGTGGTTGACTCCACTCAGCAGTTAAATTGCTAAGACTGAATTGAGGTGTAGGACTGAATTGAGGTGGTTGACTCCATTCAGTAGTTAAATAACTTTGACAGAATTGAGGTGGTTGACTATGAGAGAATTGAGATTGAAATTGATTCAATAGACTCATTAAACAAGGTTGTTGGTGGATATATGTTTTTTCAAGAAACACATCAATATAGGCATCAGCTGAAAATGATAACAAGGTTCTGTATGCATCATCATCATCAACTTGTACGAGCATATGATTTTCTCCAGGGAAAAGATAGGATATTTTGATAGAGAAGTGGTTGGGATTGATGTCAAGTGTTGTATAGATATATGATTTTAGTTCAGATAGGGTATTAATAAGTGAAATGTTTATGGGTCTAACAGATCGACTAGAATAAGACCCATTAGAGAGAAATTGCCCATCATATCGCATCTTCACAATTCGTGAATTTGAACTAGATGCCATGTTCCTATATTTTAGAATATTATATTAACATCAGAAAGAAATTCATATTTTATGACATTATATCAACATAAATTAATATTTTAGAGCAATGACATCAATTTGGAATTAAATTTATTGGATTATTTTTTCTATAACATTAACAGTGAACAACAATTTTGCTAATTTTTTCAGTAAAATTAACTAACATTTCATAACAACAATTTTGCTAATTTTTTAGTAACACTAACATTTCAAAATAACAATTTTGCAATTTCAAACAATAATTTTTCAGGTATTAAGTAGCCTTCAATTGTCATTTTCTACATCATTATTTCAGTAATGTGCAATTAAAGAGTAACAATACAATTATTTCAGTTGTAATATTTCGTAAGTTCATATTTTGAAAATTAAAAATTTGATAGAATGAATACCTGAAATGGAGAGTTATCTGTTGACAATCGAAGAATAGAAGAAGAGAAAGAAGAAGCTCCAAATAGTCTCCGAACAGTAGAAGATATCAGCTCCAAGATCGCCCGAAATAAGCTAGAAATCACCCAAAGCAATAGAAATCCGAGAAAAGCTCCAGAGCAATGGGAGTATAGAGCTAGATGAAGGAAATGAAGAATGGTGTGAGTTTGGGGGGTTGTTTTCGGCCAATATATATAGGGGAGCAATGCGTCCCGGTTGGGGACGCATTGCGCCCACGTGGCACCGCCCGGCGCCGCGCGGCGGCCCCAACGGTAAAATAGCCGTTGCGCTGGGAGCAATGCGTCCCCGTCCGGGACGCATTGCCCGCGTGGCAATTTTATAGCCGTTGGGCGCGTCGCGGGCCGCGACGCATTGGTCCCACAAAGGGCAATGCGTCCTGAGCCGTGACGCATTGCTTTCCCGCGTGACAATGCGTCCCGGCGGGGGACGCATTGGTCCCACAACAGAGCAATGTGTCACGGCTCGGGACGCATTGCCCTCCTGTGGGACCAATGCGTCCCCCACCGGGACGCATTGCCTCGCGGGAGAGCAATGCGTCCCAGCAGGGGACGTATTGCTCCAAAATATGCCATTTTGGACAATAAGTTCAAGAACATGTCATTTAGATAATTAAAATTGGCAAATGTGTCATTTAGGTTGTTTTGCCTATCTATTATCTTACCATACTAAGCACGAACGATAAACAACTCGTCTCCGTCCTTATGGAATAAGCACGTGAGATTCTTGGACGATTGGGGTTTCCCCACGTGAGATTCAATCAGATTGGATGTCCGCCCGCGTGCTCTATGCCAACCCTACCGAGGTGGACGGCTGCCACCGCATGAAAGGACAGACCACGAGGATATGAGAAGAGGGTTTCTCTACACTGCTGCTTCTTGCTATCTGTTTCTCTATCGGTAGCGGAAGCCCCAAGACTGCAGCCATGGTGGCAACGAAGAAAATGAGGAAGGCTCAGGAGTACATCAACAACAAGCTCGCTCTTCTGATGAAGAGCGGGAAGTACACTCTTGCGCAAGACCGTTCTCAGGACGATCTGTACCTCCAAATCAAAGTTGATCATCGTTGCAAACAATTGACCACCTCTTCGCAAGTCTGAAATCAAGTACTAAGCCATGCTTGCAAAGATTGGAGTGCACCACTTTAACGGAAATAATATTGATTTTGGAATTTATTATGGAAAATACTACAAATCAATAATATTGATTTTGGAATTGATTATGGAAAATACTACAGATTTGCTGTCTCAGAATCATTGATGAAGGGATTCTGGTATTATCAAGAGTGCTCGTGTCTAGAATGCTAACTTTTAGGTTACAGCACTAGTAAAAATTGGGCCATTATTCACGAGTGAGTCCTGTCACAAACCCCTCTCTACAGGCCCTCACAAATAGGGACGGTTGTGAGTCTGGCCCTCACAAATGGTCCGTGAAGAGAACTCACGTGACGAATACCAGTGGCCCTCACGAATACAATTGTCACGGACCAACTGACCCTCAAGAATGTTATATTGAGGGACTATTTAGCCTTCATAAATACATTTTTGAGAGACTATTTAGCCTTCATAAATACATTTTTGAGGGCATGTTTAGTTCTCATAAATACATTTTTGAGGGACTTGATGGTCCTGGAGAATATATTTTTGAAGGGCTAATGCCTTCATTAATATTATTTTTGAGGGGCTATGTGGTTGTCATCAATGCAATTGTGATGGCCAATCTGGATCTCATTTTTTAGGGACTAAAGACCTTCATTAATATATTTTTGAGGGATTACTGTAAATGATTTGGTTATTGATTTATTGAATGATTTGTTGAATGTTAATTAATTTTAAATGAAAACTTTTTATATATAACCTCAAGCAATATTTTTATAAGAGTCACATGACATCATAAGAAGTTTCAACACCAAAATGACACATAAAAATGTTAAATCACCTCAAACCAATTTTGAAGGGCTAATGCCTTCATTAATATTATTTTTGATTCGTGGACTGATCTAAGGAGGATTTCTTGCAGCAAGCTCAGATTTCTGGTTTTATGTTCCATGTATTATCTGTGGTGGGAAAGGAATTCTCGGGTGCATGATGATACTGCTAGAACCTATGCTGAGTTGTGGAAGCTGATTCTCAAGGACTTTAAGGATTTTAACTACCTTTCTTCTTAGTTGGCTGTTAGTTTGGGGTGCTTTGCTTGATGCTTTTGGCGGGTTGTCTTTTCCTCTTGCTTCCATGTTTCTTAGGGTGAAGGTCGAGTCCCCACTCCTTGGAGGAGTGTCGACGCTCCCTTCTCCCTATTTCTCAATTTTTTCCTGCTGATGTGGTGGCTGCTTTTGCTTTGAGTTAGTAGGTTGCTGGAGTCTTTCTTTGTGGCTTGCCTATAGTGGAAGAGCTTATCCCTCGGGAGTGGCAGAGCTCTCTATAGGTAGGCTGGTTGGCGAGACTTCTTTGTTATCATGTTGGTGGTCTTTTCTGGTTCTCTGCTTCTTCTCTTCTTGCTGTTGCGATAGCATAGCTTTGGAGGTGACGTTTGCTGCTGTTTGTTTGCTGGTGTTTGAGAGCTGTGCTTCTGTGCCTATGGATGGGTGGACTTATCCTTCGGGAGTGGCAGAGTTCTCCATAGTGCCTTTTTCTTGCTGTTGCTGTTGCGATGGAAGGTGTTTTTCTGCTGTGATGTTCCTGGTTTTGAGGCGTTGGTTCTTTGCTGATGTTGGGGCTACGCTGATGAGTGTATGTTGGCTTGGAGCTGCTGCTGCAGTTGATCTTTGATGTCTTCCTTCTGTTGGATTTCTTGGAGGGGCATGTTGCTTTGTTCCTGCTATAATTGCTAGGTGTTTTCTGGTGCTGATGTGTTGTTCCCGAGTTGAGGATAGTTGTTGTTGCTGTTGCTGATGGGGTTGAGATTGATGAATGATCTTTCCCTTTGGGTGGCATCTGCTCTGTTGGTTGTTTGGGTTTTCTGCTGGCTAACTCTAGTGATGGTTGAGTCCCCTTTATGGGTGATCTTCCCCTATCACTAGGGTTTCCTTTTTGGAGCTGAGGATTGCTGTTGGTTCTGTTTCTGTTGGTTGGATGATCTTGTTTGTTGGTCTCTAGTGATGGTTGAGCCCCACTAGGTTGGGTGTTGTTGCTCGGGTTCCTGTTGAAGCTGAGTTGTGCTTGGTTTTTGTTCATGCTTCCTACGAGGCTGTTCTGTGCCTTTTCATCTGATGGGCTTTTCTTCTTATGGTTCCCATTTTGAGTGATGAGGTTCCCCACTCACTAGTTCTTCTTGTTGGCTGTGGGCTGCTTGTATTTGCTGGGGACCTTTTCTGAGCTGCAGTTCTTGTGGTTTGCTATGGTTTTCATTGCCGATGGTTTTTCTTTGGCCTTCTATGGTGAAGATATGTATGTTTCTGGATCGTTTTCCCTCTTGGTGTGACCTGGCCTGCTGGTCTTTTCTCTTGTTGGTTGATGTGGCCTCTCCTGTGATGGTGGTTGGTCATGCTCCTCTGCCCTGCTGCTATGGTTGATCTTTCTTGGGGAGGCTTTTCTTGATGCTACTGCTGTATGTTCTGGATTCTCTCTCTTGGGATGGCTGCTTATGGTGTTGTTTTGGAGGATTCCTTCTGCTTTCTTGATAGTTTTGGTGAGCTGTTTGGAGCTGCTGTGGTCGTAAGTTTGGAGCTGCTGAAGTGTTTTCTGCTGAACACGATGAGAAACTAGATTACTTGCCATTGTTCTTAATAGTTTAGAATGGCATTTTCTTGATTGTTTTGGTGAGCTGTTTGGAGCTGTTGTGGCCGTGAGTTTGGAGCTGCTGAAGTGTTTTCTGCTGAAGTGTTTTCTGCTTCTATGCTTCTTGTTCTAGCTGGAGTGTTGGCTTCTCTCTCGATGTTCTGTCCTTGATGGTGGATGGTTGTTGTTCTGGCTTCTTTTGGCTGTGGTTTCATGAAGGCTCGGCCTTTCTTTTGATGTAAAGATAGATAGATATCTCTTTAGCCTCCTCTTCTTTTGATGTAAGGATAGATAGTTTTTTCTTTCTTTTTGAGTTGGTTCCACTTTGGAATCAACTAAGTTTTGTACAGACACAAATGAAAAAATGAAAAAAAGCAACAGGAGTTTTGGCCGACCAAAAAAAGATATAAATAACGAATACATATGGTGCTAAAATTTGAGATTGATGGCAATCAACATATCATGCTAGAAACTCTTAAGATCTGTAATGTCTCCATATTCTTTCAAATGGTGTGGTGCTCTTTATCAATGCCAGGCCTCATACAGTTGGGTACTTGAGTATTCTTCTCCTAAAAATGACAAATCATTATATTAATAGAATTTAAAGTTTATACATAAATCATAGTACAACAAACAACTTACCCTTATATTTTGGTTCTGTTCTACTCCAAAGTGCATTGTCGGTCGAAATCTATCATTAAAAGCAATTGTACCCTATCAATATAAATACAAAAAGGAATCAGAGTGACTGCGAAGTATAATATCCCATATTGTTAACTCAAGGCCCAAATGACCTTGAAATTTTTTTGTATCATGTAGATTTTTGAAGTAGTGAAAGACACTGATGTAGAAATTTTCCAATAAGGTTCACCTCATTTAAACACTGATTTCTTGGTGTGAAAGACACTGATGACAATCTGCTTTGGGTGTGAAATACCGCCATCCTAGCACAAATAGATCAATAATGTCAAAAAATTTATATATTATAAATCAAATACTGGGACTCCTGCTATTACAACATAAGGGACACACCGGACAATGGCACTTACCAAGTTGACATGACTAGCACCTAAAATGTACAAAAAAAAGACTAGGGTATAAATATTTCAACTTTGTAATATATGAATGACCAAGACATAGGTGTTGTTGGTGAAGAGTAGACTTGGCAATAAGCTCCATGTAAAATTTCATAAGCTCCATGTAAAATGTCAGAGCTTTGATGGCGCTTTCATCTTCCATATTGAGTCCTAAAGTTTAAGATGCTTTGAGCATTGGCCCAACCAGTCAAGCTGCTCAAAATTCATGCCCAGTAGACAGGTCATTTTCACACTGAAGAAAATGACTTCACAAATACTTAAAAGGATATGAACACCAAATGTGAAGAAGGATCAAAAGCAAGCGACTTTTACATGTGTTATGTGATAAAGAAAATTGTGTATGAGCTCGTCCTACTAGATACAACCCAAAGTGGCAACAAGGAAGGAGAAAACTATACAAGTACATTACCCCTACTGCCTCATCAACACAATTTCTTATGCAACCATCACTTGCTCATCAACAGCCTGCGCTACTAATTACATAGAACCTAGTAACAGAAACTGTAGATCAATAAAGAGCTTATGAATCAGAATAGAGCATGCTAAAAGGAGCAGGGTTTGTGTCCCTTATTATTCAGCTGTCAATGTAAGCTTCAAAGAAAGCCATATAACACCACACTATAGATGACATCCCATAAGCACATCACTAGGGAGAAAGAATGGCATACCCATGAGCTGATACAAGCATAATGGGCAGGATCAAATAGCAATTCCTTGACCAATAAGATCACTTGGAAATCCAAAAACTGCTTACATGGCTCCCTAAGCAGTTGCATGTTGAGAGCTTACCAGGCCAGTTATCATCACACGTAGTGCTGGTTCAGCTGTAAGTTCACACTTTTATCATCACAAATCCCCTGCAGATGCTACTAAAATATGAAGAAACAACATGCCATAAGACACATGATCCTTCCAATCAACAAATACCCTATATATCATCCCAGAACACCCATTGTTGGCCTACCTGGTTCATATGCCATACACAATGGCATGCATCCTTATGCCTACCTGATTTCAAAGTACAAAATTTATAGTAGATTTTCTAGCAAATATATAGCATGTTTTCCACATAAGGAAAGTTGCATGTTTAAGGTGACATGTGAAGCATGTAAACTTGTTTTGTAATTTCGTTATAATAGGTATCAGGCAAACTACTCAGAACGATTTCACATATGAATTTCCTCCCCATCTGCATGTGACCATTCCTAGTTTTGCTTCTTTCTTGTGAATACTTTGAATTGACATTTTTCCCTTAGGAAGAGAGAGCAATGGAGCTATTGGGCACTGACTCTACATTGGAAGCATCAATACAGAACCCTGAGGTATATCTATGTGTTGTGTTATTATTTCCAAGGAGTTTAGTAGCTAACTCTAGTATTTTTGTTTTTCTCTGTAAAACTCTAAGTGAGATTACTGAAAGTCTAGTATTTTAAAATTGTTTTTTTCCTATAAAACTCTAACTCTATGCGACTCGTCATCTATTTGAACCCAGGGTAGAAATACTCCTTCCACAAGTGGAAGACTGAATATAGGCAAAGCTCAGGAAGTTGTAACAAGTCTATTGGCAAAAGGGTCACCCATCAAACAGGATGTTGTTAACAAAGCTAAAGCATTTGATGAAAAGCATCAGCTTAGAGCCAATGCATCTGCCAAGGTCATGTCATTTGACAGACGAGTTGGCCTTTCTGAAAAGATAACTGTTGGCATATCAGTAGTAAATGAAAAAGTAAAATTTGTGGATCAAAAGCTGCATGTATCGGACAAAACAATGGTCGTCATAACTGTAGCTGAGCGAAAATTGAATGACACTGGATCAGCTGTAAAAACCAACCGGTATGCTTTGTTTAGATTGTCTGATCTCAATATTGTCCATATCTTTGAAATACTAGTTAATTTTCACAAAACCCTTAGAAAACTACTTTTCACAAAAAAATATGTTAATAAAATGTGCCATTCAGTCTATTTACTGATGATGACATTGCTAATGGTAGATCTAACTAGCAACCGATTTATATTGTATGGTCAGACCGTTCACTTTATTGCACATGTTTGGCCTGCTTTGGAGTTTGGAGTCTTTTGTACTTGGTTCTAAGTTAAACTGAGTGATGCGGTGCATAATCGCTTTTCTTTAGTGCTCGTCTATTTCTGTCAGTGCATTGTATGCAAGATAATGTTGTTAAAGTTCCAATGTTTCATGTTGCTACTGCAGATCATCACAGTTTATCTACCACATCAGTTAGGAATGTATTTCTAACTAACAGTAAATCTTTAATTGATGCAGATATGTAATTGTTGGGACATCTTGGCTAAATGGTGCTTTCAGCAAGGTTGCAAAGGTTGGTCATGCTGTTGGCAACAAAATGAGGGAGAAGTTTCAACTGGCTGTCTCAAACTTGATTATGAAGGTCAGAGCTTGTATCCAATTCATTTGAATTTTGTGTGATTTCAGCAAGTTAGTGATAGCCTTATCTTTGGATTTTTTTCCCGTAGGTTTTGTACATATTCAGCTTCATTACCATGCCTAGTTGAGCTTTGTGCATGATTTAGGAATAATTAGCAGTCTTACTAAGTCGAGCCTATAATAGTGTATAGTCTATAACCTCTCAAGAATTAACTAGGCCAACTACTTATAAGCTTAAGGAAGCTTTGCAATGAGTTATTACTTGTTCATATTGATGTCTTTATGAACTGAATTTTCTATAGATAACCTGAGAACCCTCTAAAGCATAGAAAATATACAAATTAATGCATTATTAGACCTACAAAATTAGTATTCCATACTAGTTTGAGAAAGAAGAAAAGGCGGCAGTTCGTTAATTGTTGTGAATAACATATTTCTTTATATGTCAAGGCTCAGTACCTGTGCACCAATTCCATATTCCCTTGAATCCACAGGCAGTCCTAGTTCCTCATTTGCCTCCACAATGTCTCATCCATTATCTTGTAGGTTGTAGGCCCGGAGCTTATGACCTAATCCAATGCCTCTTCCTTCATGCCCACAAAGGTAAATCAGCACACCCTCCCAGCTTTTTCAATAAGCTCCATGGCAAGAGCAAGTTGGTTGCCACAGTCGCACCTTGCAGACCAAAATATATCACCTATTAGGCATTCTGAGTGCACTCTAACTAGAATATCTTGTCCATCACCAATGTCACCCTATCAAGAAGCAAACAATATCACTTAGTCAGCATGCAGTGTTTCTGTTTAGTTCAGATAATATCAACTCAAATCGAAGCTGAAGATCGGCATAATTGTGAATGATCACAACCCAAAAGAAAGATTATGTCAAAGATTAACACAACTATTAAGGAATAAAAGATCACAAAAAATGGATTAAAAACACAAAGGCAATATGAACATACTGTATTGAAGATCTCATTCATGAAATCATGATTGTTGGTCCCCACTTCAAAGAGGCCAACAACTTCCTGTGGCCTTTCTAGCTCAGGGCTCCACTTGGTGGTCTCAAGAAGAAGAGGAACCACTATGTTGAGGGAGGTGATGCTGAAAACTGTGAGAACTACATAAATGAGATGATTAGGAGAATGAACTAGGCGTTGTCAGTGTTGTGTTCAAATTTACTCTAGAACCCCAAGTTCTCTAAAAAATTTGTTTGTTAGAGATGTTCAAATTTTCTGTATCTTCATTCAGAATGCAGAACTCCTCTCCCTAGTGAAAAAAAAAGCATCATTAGAAGAAGCCTCCAAGAGAAGGTGATTGTATTTCTTAAAATACAACATCGACTACAAGCAAGGAGGATTTGCAAAATCAGCAAGCAATTTAATTTTGATTCAAAAAAATTGTAAATGCTGGATAAATAATTGACCAATTATTTTATTTTGGTCAAATCACCCTAACTCAAGTAGATAAATGGAGGAGGTTGCTTACAAAACAAGAATAGGTCAGTGCATCCTAGTATGCAGGGAACAAGGAAGCCTAGTGCTTCTCATCTTTACAATTAAAACTCTACCAAGCGTATCATGTTCCCAAGACACTGTCCATTCAACTTTGAACCTCGTCAAACCCACTAGGACCATTTACAATGTTATTATTTAAAACCTTCCTTACTGTTATAGGGATGGTTAGGTATTTGTCTCATAATGCTTGTTATAAGTAATAACAATATGTTGATATCAGATCTAAGAAGAAACAGACTGTCAGTGCCTTTATGCATAGAGATATGCTACAATATTGAGATTCTATGGGATATGTTGGACATAACCCATAGCATCAGGACCACACACAGCTTTGAATCTCCTTTGGTAGAGTCTAAACAGCCATGCGTCAAAATACTCCTTTGTAGTAGAGAGATCGCCTATTTGGAGTTTGAGAAGAGAAGCCGTGTAGCTAGTTTGACAGTATAAGTAGCCCATAATTTGGTTTGACCTCATAATGTATTTTGACATTGATAAATCAGGCCAGCAGATTTGCTGCATATGCTTGCCAATTTTTAGTATAATGCTTAATACATTTATATTTATGTGATGTTATGGATCTTTAATGTATGTTGGTGGAACATTTTGTTTTGATTTTCTGTTCAAGTTTTAATTCATTTTGTATATTTTATATATGAGAAATTGTACTTTCGTATTAAGATCCATGTGTATGCAGATGTTCTGTTTTGTTCTAGGCCTAGACATAGAAGTTATCTCTACATGCATCTTTCTCATGAACTTATTGGTCACTCTTATCTCATTTACGCACTGTAAAGCTAGTAATAATACCAAATTTAGCTTTAGTTCACCTAATTGTATGCTCGAAGTTTAAATCCTGCTAGAGGAGGGCATGTTGAATCGATCACCCCCTGGATTTTCCCAAAATAAAGTCTAGTAGTATATCAATTACATTCATCATTCTAATTGGTGCATATTTAGTTGGTTAGGAAGATACTCCAAAGTTATTTAATATTTGCTACTCCCACTTTAATCTAACATATAAAGTATTATGTACCCTTGTATTTTCACATATCCATCTTAATATTCCCATTTTTGCTACACTCTTGAAATAATATTTTGCATTACATTTACTAACATAAAATATGGCTGGTTTGAGCATGGTTTTAACAGAAAGCCTTTCAAAATGTAAGATTTAATGGAAAATGCATGCTAGTGGCAATTACTTAAACTAATATGGGGGCAATAATATCATGTGACATAGTGACAATGGACAAATTAACAAAGGTGGTGAGTGGTTAAATTGTTATCGTGAAAGATACTCAATGATAAAAGACAGAGCGGTCTCCCAAACCCCCCTACAGTTACCAGCCCACTCTCTTACATAAATCCATACAACTTGTGGTAGTACTTATGAGTTATAACTCAAAAAGAAAACTCAGGGGTGGCTGCACTCATACAAGCAGCATGTCAGCAATAAGGGTAAGCCACATTTACATCAATTCTGCACCTAAAGCTTTTTCAAGCTTTGAATTCAGGAGCCATGAAATGATCAGAGATAATCCCAACAAAAAAATCTAATAGTGTTGGTATCCACAACATAACATTGTTTTGAGCCATATTGGTTGTAAATAGACCAAATTCTCCTCTATCCGTTCTTCCTATGTTATATTCATTCTACCTACTTTTTCCTACGCCTTCCATCTAAATTATAGTACCATATTCTAACAGGGCCATAGCACTAGAAATGCCCAAACTATTTATGACTGCCCCTCTAAAGCTTATTACTTACAATTGTTACTCCCAATTCTATAGAATGACTTACGATTTTACATTTTCATCTCGTATATCCTCATTTCTGCTACATCCATTACTACCAGAACACTTAGTTATTCGCTTAACGACGCCAGCTACCAGAAAATATGGGTGAACATATAGCTATCTTATAAAACGTGCCTATCAAGTGAAACAGAATTTTGTAGTTGCACAAAATTCCCACCATACTTCTCCATTTTATCTTCTGTAAGTATATCCTACATCCTAATGCAGTTCCCCTTTCCTTTCTACAATGGAGCTTGAACATCAAGCTCACCCAATTCCGGGATCACGTCTGAAACCGACACACTCTTCTACTCAACACTTATATGTTGGTTAAATTGGCAGTGGATTTACTAATTTTTGGTCTATCAGTGCTTGGATCATTAAATGTTGTTCACTGAACTAGTACATGAGTCACCTTCAACAAATAGCATACGTCATCAAGTATCATACCAAGTACCTTTAGATAACTCTCTCATTACTAGCTACATAAAGACAAACATTACTCCCAAGACAATCTTTTTCTAATTGGTGAATCCAAGCCAATCTTTACTGTAGCCAACAGTTGTAGGAACATTTTCTGGATCCTCTTTTGCAATCTTGACACTAATCGTTGAGCTATCGTACATGTCATTTTCTAAGAAACCTATCATATCTTTCTCAGTCTTATAGTATGGTGCATTCTCATGCATGTTGTTAATGAAATCCAATATTGTTGAACTAGGACGACATAAGAACATTGATGTGGTTACTATGGTATTTACAGGAACTTGAAGTGGCTAAAAAAATTAAGGTTAAACCTCATATAGCATGTTTTCCTATTTTCTTGAGATGGTGAAAAACCCAACTAAGATTAATATGTATTAAGGTACAACTATCATTTTTTTATAAAGATTTCAAAATGACCATGGGTGGCATCACTATTTATTATTGGTGATATTAAATCCCATCATGAGAGCAAAAAACAGTACAATATCTCATCTCAATTGTTCTAAAATAAATAGTTAATATGAGATTATGACAAAACAAGCGAACTACAAGTGTTGAACTAAATTACACATGATCTTCACTAATATATTAAAAGCACACATTATTGTGAGCGAACGATAGAGGCTAAATGTGGAGTGCTTTATTGAAATAACTAACCACTTGGTATAGATGCAACAAATGTTAGCCTCATAATCCTCACAAACTTGAACAAGTCATTGGTATGATTCAACTCCTCAAACAAATCTGATACGTTGTCCCATTCTAAATCGCATTGCACCACTAAAGATAACACAGATGGAGAATAAAAATGTTAAACCAAGAACATATAAAGGAAAAACTTTCAGCTGTATACACATTGCAGAGGTGTTAAAGGAAACCCTTACAGCTGTATGTATCACCATGCAGTTTAACAGTAAATGAAAATTCTTTTTCAGGATTTCTGATGTCAATTTTGGTGAAAGTAAACTTTACACCTACAAAATAATAAATCAATATAGTAGGGTTGTCTTTAAATTTCAAAGTTTTCAACCAACGACAGGTTTAAACTTTTAGATTCTGATTCCTTTCTTGTACCTGTTCCGCCTGTAACTTTGAATCCAAGAACCTTATCATACCAAAGAATTGTCTCCCTAAGATTTTTCCTTTCATCATTCTTTTGATTGCATTGATCTTCTAGAGTTTTTAGAGTTGCATGGAGAAGAAAGCAAACAAATCAAGAAGAAAAAAATATTTAGAAGCAGGACAAAATAACAGGAGAAGGGATGAGGAAAAGCTTACCGAGTAATTGCTGAGAGATAACAGATGTGTACTCGTCTTTCCTAACTTTTTGGACCGTCAAAGATTTCTTCAATTCTATTGTCTGAGCTTTAGTAGTTGTAACTGACTTGGATGCATTCTTGTATTTTACCTCATTAGAATTTTTCACTGGGAAAAAATTGCCAAAATAAATCATTGCAAACACTTGAGAAACTGCATCAAGAAATTGAATTCAGATTTTCAATATTATTGCAAGACATGCAAGATGTCATAGAAACGAGTTGTCATGTGAAGGCGCGTGCTCCTTCTTCGGAAAAAATGGGCGGGGTGAAACTTGCAGGACGTCGCCGTCATGTGAAGGCGCGTGCTCCTTCTCTTGAAGCCCCTCGATGTCTATCCGTCGAGGGTCCGTTCAACTGCGAAAAACTAAATCATAGAAATAAAGTTTAAATACTCGAGATTGTTCCAGTACCTTCAATTTGCCGGAGATCAACCGCAGCGGCGTTCCTGCTCGAGGCTCGCTTGAGATGATATTGGAGTGCCGACCGAGGGCTTGCGCCGGAGTGTCGGTCGAGTGCGTCGGGCTTGCACGCGGAACAACACGCGGAACAACAGAGGGCGAAGACGAAACGACCGGCGCCGAGAGGGGAGAACCAGTGGGACACTCACAGCGTGAGAGGGAGATGTGCACGACGTGAGAGGGGAAACAGTTCTCATGGAATAAGGGGGAGGGTTTTTTTTTGCAAATGTTGTGTTTTAGAATGGAGGGAAGGGTTACGAGATGGAGGGAAATATTTGGCATGGCATTTTTCACGGGGTGATTAGTGAGTAATGTATTTGTGAGGGATTAGTGTTCACATAAAAGGTCTAAGGATGTAAAAAACACGGTTGAGGGATTTGGTCCCATGTTTGAAGGATGATCCCTCACAAATAGACATCATTATTCACGATTTTCGGTTCCTCACAAATGTTCTTCAATAAAGGCCAAATTTTTTGTAGTGCAGTCAGGTCCTTTCATATACTCTGCCATGGATGTTTCTTACTACCAAATATCGTGTATCCCAATTTTTGAGTCGTGGAAGATGTTTTCACATGTTGGGAGATATTTCTTGTCATGTTTCAAGATGTTGGCAACATATATTCTGGTTTGTGCTGGTGTTGGAAAAAAAAGATATGAGAAGAAATAGGGGTTTGACGAGGAAGATGAGAATCATGCGAACAAAACGTGAAGGATTGACAATGTATAACATCTTCTAGTGTCATGTCTTTCTTAACAAGAATCTGCATAGGGGTTGTGTCCTCTTCCTTTACTTGCTGCTGGAGAAATCAACATTGTTTTTTCAGTCACAATCCTGACTTCAAGGTCACCTGATGTGGACAAACGTACATCTCGTGGCCACGGTCAAGATTGGAGGCTTAGTAGTGACAACAACATGATGTATTTCCCACTAATGAAGGCAAAGTATATTACTGATGACATAATTGACTATGGTGTGAATCTACAAAAGTTTCTAGCATATGTTCAAATCTCTCCAGGTATTATAGTTTTACATCATTCCTTGCTATCCATTCATCCCTTAAAATATATAATTTTTTTTGCTTTAGTTAATGAGCTATGTGTGATCGTTAATACTAAAATTGTTATATTTGAAAATTGCTAATGTCTTTAGTATCAAGTTGATGAACACAGATGGCAACTCTGGTATTATATGACCCTACTATTTTTACTTTAGAACGTATGCCATTTCAAGTCTGCCTACAAACACAACTGAATTTAAGAGGAAAGTCTGAGAACTCTCATATGCCATCATCTAGAACATATGGAACTTTGTTGCATGGAGGAGGTTTATACATGACAACATTATTTTGTCTTCTTATCGTACCAATAAGCTCTGATCTCTTTCAGATTTTTTGAATCAATTTGAAGTGGATTGAAGAGATCTTGCAAGCATCTATGTGCATCACCTTAAAATTCACTCTGATTTGGCTTGTTTATCAAGGTCAATCATTGAATATTCTTTTTATATGCTCCCGCACAAGATGTTATGAAACCATTTTTGATGATATAACGTATGTTTTACTTTTCTACTTTCCAACAATAATTGTGTTCAAGACAAACACTATAAGGTCGTAGTGGCATCTATTGTTTCCAAAGGAAGCGATCGTCTGTTTAAACTCATTTTTAAGCATGCACTTCTTTCTATTTAAGATTGTGGTTGCCTCAAAACTAGAATTACTTTTACAAATGTGAACTGTCCAATGTACTTTTTATAGTACTAAAATCTCTAATTACAACATGATATTATATAACATAAAATTGTGATGAAAAGAATAAAAAATCTAACACTACATGACCCTATGTTTGTCAACATGATCATTAATTGGATACATTTGCTAATGCCATATGACAAAGTATGTATGTATTCTACTCATTGGGTATTGTTTCTATGTGTGCCTTTTCTAAACACCACAAGTCTACCCTACAAAATATTTTCTTTTTTCTAGATACCCATTATGACCGCGTTCCAGATTATATACTAGGTATATGTTTATCCTCAAATGCTAACTCAAATATGCACATTCACAAACTCCAATCATCTTCTCTATTTAGACATATTGTTTTCAGTCGTAGAATTATGAGATACTTTAATTTATAACTTTTTTCATTTACACGTTGGCTCCATGTATTCTACATAAGTCATATTTCAAATGTTACACATATATTATACTCATGTACTACTCTTTCTTTGCCAAGACCTTTCGTCATTCTCACCATGAAAATAAGGACATATTGAGTTAAAATCTTAACTATCAATGATATGTATTTAAAGAACTATGCAAACCCACTTAATTTTGTTTACAAACTCAAGTATTAGATTTTCCCACTAAATTATTTCATTGCGTAGTCCTATACATTTGATAAAAAAGTGGTATATAGAATTCCTCAAATAGCATTGGTCCCATCAAAATCATTAATGTATCATAAAAATATATTTTATGTGAAGATATAGAGTAAAAAAATGTTATTGTGATCAGACCCACATGTTTTCACTACATTACTACAAAAGTTTTAAATTCACTTGTAATGCAATGTCTATTTAGATATCCTTGCATCGCATTATTATTTTTTATCTAACAAGAAATCACTTGGTTGGTGAATAACTTTATATGTGAATAGAGGATCTAGATTTATATTTTAGTGTCAATAAAATTTGGGATCTCATGTTGCCCACATTGATTTGTAAATCATAAAAATATTTATTTTAGAGATTTATTATATTGAGAACGATTTGTTTGCTTCTATCATTTTGATACATGCTATTTTTCATTAATATACTCATTCTTTCATTTTGACAAACATTTCTCATTCTTTAAATGTATAATAAGTGAAGTGTACATGCTCTATCTATATTTTCAAAAAAAACTCTATTGTACTAACCTTCTAAGGATAAAACAATTTTGACTTCCTTTCTATGCAGTGTCGATTATTGATTAATGGTTGGATGTACTAGGAAATTGATGACTCAAGAACACTTGACAATATAAATGTAATTAAATTATCAAAATGAATATCACAATAACAATTATGAATATAATAAATTGTCCTCATGAGACCAACAATTTGTTTAACTGACAACGACAATTGTCCCTGTAGAAACTTGTTTGTTCATTTGTATATTTTTCAACCATTACATTTTTTCCAAGCATAATTCAATAGTATTATGTTTTCGTGATAAAAAATATTCTTTAATCAAGGAAGACAAATCCAACTATATTTATGATGGTGTGTCATTCAACATTGGTAACCACAACTAACATGGTTGGAGTGGACAAAAAAGTAGATGAACTATAACTTACAAAAATTAGGCATTCTATTTAAGGAAAGTTCTTGTCTAACTCCTAGAGACTCACTAAGATTTTTGTGTGGTGTGAATTACACTACATTAGTTTTTGTAAAAATCATAGTATGGAATAATATTATTCAAAATGTGACACATCAAGTTGTTCTTCTCCTATCACATTTCTAAGTTCTACTCGTTCCTATAAATCATCACAAACTATGTAACATAGTATTCTCTAGAATGATGTCTGATTTTTGTTCACTCATTGTCCACTAACCATAACTGTTGATTACTTACTAGATTGTGATCCCATTTGAAATTATAAAAAAAAATTCTAGACAATTTAAAAGTTTATACATATATGTAAAAAAGAGAAAAAATTATTCTTCTATCCACACAATCTATAGCAGATGCCAGATACTCACTCAGAGGGTATTAAATTTTGAATTCTCATCCTTTGATTGAAATCAGGGTTCCTTCTTTGGAAACTCCTAGAATTTATGACCATGCTATCCCGTTCTTATTTAAGAATTTATATATATACTTATATATGGACGCATATGCATATACCAATAATTTTTCCACTTCACTAAAAATTTCATATGAAATTATAGGATATCTTTACTTCATGCATGAGTTCATTAAATTGTTATTTATTTGCATTTTTTTAATTCAAGACGTGATATTCATTTAAGAATCTTCATGTCAAATAGTAGTAGTTCTAGATAATAAAATATTGTTATTTACCTTATTATATATCAGATAAAAAAGTTCAAAAATGTAGTACTTATAGTTGAACATTTTGGAATATTATTTCCATTTATTAACTTACTTATGCTAGCACCAATGCATACGTTATGGGTCGTATATGAAATGCAAAAATTGACGGCATCCCTATTTTTAGGAGCTTGTGAAGAACAATGCCAAAGATAAAATATACTCAAAACTATATGAACAATTGATATTAATAACAATAATAAATAGTGATATATATTCATATCGAGACATCGAGCCATATATTTTTATAAATGTGTATAGTATAGTAAATTGATTCATTTGTACATGCATGTATACTTTATATAGTAACTACTTTTTTAAATGTCATCCACTTCAGTAATAATATTGTTATGGAAGACCTTATACGTTGTTTTTCTTTGAATTCATGTTCATCTTTGATAGTTACTCAAATGATTTGAGTACAATAACCAATTTTGATTATAAAAAAACACATATGAAAATATTTGTAGTAGAAGTGCTAATATACTAGATCTCATTAGGAATGTCATCAAGGAAAATGTTCAAAAAAAAATGTATGTGTGAATTTTAAAGAACTATACCACATCAGGAAGAAGAAAAAGAAAATCAAGATGCAAAATTTAAACTATATGAATAAAAAAACACCAGTATATGTAAAAAAATAGAAAATCATAAACCGCAAAGGTGCGTATTCGAACAATTTCATTTTGATATACTTTTCTTTATTAGCTTAAAAATATAGCATATTTTATGATATTATTGAATTCTTTTTGCATTGGTGCCACGTGCTTTTGGCACGTGTATTTACTAGTATCCATAAAAAGGCATCTCTTTTTTTCTCTATCGATCACTCAACCATTGACTAGGAAACGAAACATATTCCCCCTTTCTTTCTTTTCCACAAGTCATGAATGCATATCCTTAATGTAAATGTCAATAAAGGATAATTACTTCTTTTCATATTCTCATCTTTGATTATCCAAACCCAAAGGCCATAAAAGAGAGCATAAACTTATATGGAGTATTTTGGATTAAAGGTCATTAATCTTTTCTTGCTTTGAAATATAGGTTGTTCCTTTTTATCTCTCTTTGATCTATCCCCTAAATGAAGTATAGGAACTCATTAATATTATCTCAATTATATTATGTAATTGAGATTTATTGGGATGTCTTTTATATAAAAACTTGTTCTTTTAAGCATCTCATTAAAGCAATTACCATTTCTTCATGAATCATCCTTTTCCTTCAATTTCTAGAATCCTCTTATTTCCATCAGTATTTTCTAGTATACCAAAAGATAAATTGAAATATTATTATTCAATGTTTCGAATATTGCATTACCAATGATGGCTAGATAATTAGTCTTTTAATTATTAAAAACACTATATATTTTATTTTTCTTTTTCTTATTATTCCATGAATAATACAATTAAGAACTCACCTATCAATTCATGGCTTATATTCAATTGTACCAAAACTGAGGATATAATATTCCCCACTCCTTAAAAGGAATTTTGTCCCCAAAATTCAAACCCGATAAGCTTTACGGTGAATGATAACCCAACTTAGTTCCAAACTTACTGTCAACAACCCTTCTTAGATTATATTTGATCACTTTTATTGATACAAAAAAATCCTTATATTATTACTAATATTTATACCTAAAATAAAATCAAGGTATATCTAGATCCTTAACATATTTACATGATATCATATCATAATCATTACAGTTTCATTTGGTGATTACCTTCTCACCTAGGCTTTCAACTTATTATTCATTTTCACATAAGGGTGAGATAATACCTCCAACCTTAAGTCGTGTCATTGAGCTCAACTTAAGATATTTATTTTCATGTCAATTTTAAGCACAACATATGTTTACCCGATCTCTCTCCCTAATAATGAGATGAAAGAAGCACTTGATTGCAGCCCAAATACAAAGTTCATACCATTCCGAGAGCATAGAGGGTGTATCCACACACTATCTTAAAGGGTCACATCATAAGTTGAATCATTCACAACATGACTCTAAACCATGCTTACTTTTTATTTCCACATTATTCTAATGAAGTCAAAAGCCCTTTTTCTACTCTTAAGTTTGTACACAACTCCTCTTAAGATTTCTTTATTACATGACTTCTTTGTATCTTTTACATTTACAACTCAGGTATTATGAGCCTTAGCAACTTCCTTGAGGTCTCTAGGGGTATATGTACTTTTTGGAGTGATCTTATCCTTATGCATTCTAAGGAGTGCCCCTCACATTCACCCATTGGCCACATGAACATCATGAAGGTATCTAATCTCATGAGACATGGGCCTTGGGCAAGCGTAGTTGTTACCTCCTGACCAGATGGTCTTGTGTGTTTAGGGATCAATCAACTCCTAATCCCATCGGTACATGTACCTTTAATACTCTCTACTTGACCTTAGGATTGACTTCAGGCTCTACCCTTCCTAAGGGTTCATTGCTAGCACATTATTTTCATATGCAATTCTTTAAACCAGATTTCCTCCATCTCTTATAATGTTAATTATTCACTTTATGTCCCCTCATTGGACTCATGGCTACATTTTATGGCAACATTTCTTTTCCAGACTTGGTCTCATACGATCATCCAATTCCATGGTGACTTTTCCTCATGTTCCTCAGAGATGACATACTTGAGTTCAAGGATCATACTCATTGTAAGTGCTTTCATCTCTTATATTAGGTGATATTCATGGTTACCTCAATCTTTAAATTGGTTTAGTCAACTTACCTTTCTAGGGAAGGTCCTAACCTAGGGTTCCTTCATGGTTCATAGGAGGAAGTTAGGCTTCTCTAGCCACAACCTGACCCCAAGGTCTAAGGTTTTGCCCCCCCCCCAATAGGTCATCTCCCACTCTTGGGTTGACTCACCATGGGTTGGCACACTAGCCCTAAAGGTTTTATGTTTCCATCTTTATTATTATTATAACTTCTCAACCCTTATTTGCTTGATCTTTGGGATACCCTCTCATGGATTTTTAGTCCCAGTGGACTTTTATACCTTCTCGTATGGGCATGGTATTCTTCTGATCTTCCCATTAGGATTTGACACTTCATATACCATCCTATCTGGGCTTGGTATTTCATCGGCCTTCCCATTCGAACTTGGCACTTCATATACCATCCTATCCAGGCTTGGTATTTCATTGACCATCTCATCCAGGCTTGGCACTTTAGCAAACTTCCCATTGTGGCTTGGTTCAAAGTCATTTTCAGAATGACTAAACTTCTAGAGATAGTGGTAAGGCAATGAGCAAGTTGTATTCATATTTCCATTTTCATGTATAGCCATTGGTCATTTATGTCTCTCATGTATATTCAAATTTCTCTTCTTCTTTTTTCACATGCATCATGCGTACATTTCTCCATATTCATTCTTGGAAATCTATGTCATATAGACTTATTTACATTTTCCTTAATTCTCATTAATCGTATCCTTATTGGGTCCACATGGGTAGGGTTTCTATTTTACCCACACTATTTCCATTTCTCATGATTAGGGTTTTAGGTTAGGATTAGGGACTACTCAACCTACACCCTACATCTTAGAGTTTGTTATGTTCCTTAACCCTCTGAAGTTTTCAAAACTCAACCTTAGTTCCAACTAGAGTTACCCTTGTAACCCGTTATCACTATTTTCACATTTCATATACATTATTATTTCCACATTACAAGTACAATATTATTTCCTCATTGGATGTGCATTTTATTTCCACATGTAATTTATTATTCACACATGACATGTCTATTACTAATTCCACATTTTCATGTGAATTAATTGGCAAATGATGTCTTAATCCTACTTCTTCTCAAAATCCTAACTTGAGATGTGGAGTGAAATCTCTTTTATGGTTTATTAAGATAGAGGTGAGAAATGGATAAATCAAGATGAGAAGAAACCCTAAAGGTATTTTACTTCGGGAAAAGACTTCATACTTTGGTCAGGCAGGATGCATGTGTCTGGGAGTCCTCGTAAGCCGACTAGTAGTGTAGAGGATAATTTCACCAGCCCCCAGTCACATTCCCTTCTAGACACCACCATCTTTAGACAATGTCCTAATAATTTCCTCATAATTTCTATAGATTACTTGAAATTTTAAACTATTAAATAGAATTTAAAAAAGTTGGTGTTATGATACCAAATGTAATGACCTCACTTTCAGCATTCCCCGATTAAGGAAAAACCTTCAAGTTGAGAGTCATTACCTATATTCCTAAGGATCCAGAGTTAGCAAAAAATATATAATAGAAAATAATTTCAATTAAATTTCAAATATTGTTTACAGTTTCTACAATTGATATTCCTCATAAAACTAATACATGTTGAGAAGAAGTAACTAGCTATCCAATCCTCCTTTAACTTATCTTTAATACTTTTAGGTAATTTCCATCTGGTTTATCACATGTTGACATCCTCATAATTAGCAGGTTCCTAAAATGTTGACAAACAAAATTTCGGTCAGTATAACAAGTTATATTGTGTACGTGGGGTGCAACCATAATGTGTACAACTAAGAGAATGACATACAAACATCAAGTATTACTCATAAGAACTGGCATATTCTTTACATATTCTAACCCTTACCGGATATATTATCTTGGGCATGATCAATATTCCCTCCAGCGCTCGTGTGCATCACCCCTAAGATAACGACATACAAACATCAAGTATTGTTCATAAGACCTGGCATATTCTTTACATATTCTAACCCTTACCGGATATATTATCTTGGGCATGATCACTATTCCCTCCAGGGCTCGTTTGCATCACCCCTTGATATACATTAGGCTAGGGTTCAGAATATTATTATTTACTTTATGTGATACTCATGGGGGCTTTATAATTTACATGAAATAAATAAACATCCAACATATATCATTCATTCATTCTTCAAGAAACCTTAGAAAACATTGGAATTCAATACATATAATCATAATTGTAACAACATACCTCAATAGTGATCCAAGAAGATTATCATATAACAAGACTTCACTCATATTCTCCAAGAAAGAAAATCAAGCATTCAAATCTACAAGTATGTAAATTCTAACTTGTCACCATCACTTTAATTAGATAAAACGCTACTCGACCCTAATCTAGGGTTTAGGTTTCCATGGTATCGAATTACCATTAAGGTTATGTCTCAAAATCCTAATTCCCATGATTCTCACTTTAATAACTTAAGAACCCCAATCCAGATTAGGTGTTTCCATGATAATCAAATTTATTTCATCCTTGCATTATGAGTACTTAAATTCAAGTAAGTTCATTAACAACCTAGCAAGATCCCTAATTATTCCTATAATTATTGATTCCTCATATTGTTCATGAATAACACAATAACATAAAAGAAAGGCTTTTTAATGTTTCAAATATGTCAATATCCAAATCTAGGGTTTTTATGCTTTAATCCCCATTTTAACACCTACTGCACTACTTTTAGAATTAGAATGAGAATTAGACCTCAAAGATATTATACTTGTGTTCTTCTCATTCTCCCGATCAAAATTACATATAATTTTTCCATTTTAGGGTCCTCCTATCATTTTCTATAATTAAAACAAAGTATATCATTATACCTTATTGGTGAGGCCATGTGGCGCCTCCTGATTGGTTGATGCCTTCAAAGCACAGCGCCAATTGGGGACACGATTTGGTTTTCTCCTGGACAAGTTGCACCTATCAGTCTGCCATCTAAATTGGACTAGGAGTCCTTTCCCTGGTTCTCGCTCGCGTGCGTGGGTGGTGTTTTCTTCGCAGCTACTGTACAACGCTGACCCGGAGTCGTATCTCCATCCTCACATCACCGGAAGACATTACCACCACCATGAGGTGAATCTACTTCCATCCCCTCCTCTGTTCCTTTTCCAACATCTCCAATGGCTAGCCTCCTTGAACCTATGAGTAGGCAGTGCCTACTACTGCAACAACCTAGATGTTGAGGCTGCAAGCTCTAATTCTTCTTCCTCCTTCACACTTCCTCGTCGGCATGGAAGGTAACCGGTCTTCCACTCTTCCTCATTGCAAAAGCACTCCCTCTCCCTTCCCCTCTCTATGTCTCACTCCTCATTGATGGGACAGAGATCACATTGTTAGGGCTCCCGGTGAGAGGCTAATTACATGAGTCTTCCTTCACTAGACTTTCATTATCGTCACCTTGCCCTCTTGGCAACAGTTGGTCGTCAGCGTGTACTGTAGGGATCTCAACTGTCCCTAGGCCAGGTCATGCGAACTGTTGCCCAGAAAAGGTTGGGCCAGTGAGGTGGGGGCATCTGAAGTAACATGCTCCCTAGTTGCTTCTTGCAAACTGTATTTCAAGGTCTCGGTTGTGTGGAGGGTCAAGAAATCTTAGAAGTCGGGGACTTCCTGCAAGGATCCTTGAAAGTATTCAGAGATTTTGGAGTTATTTTTTTCCTGGAAGTAAGGACTCCCATGGTCCTTTTATATATGCTAGTTAGATGGTTAGGGTTATAGGTAGATCAATCGAGAGGGGGGGAGATATAAGGCAACAAGCCTGGGTCTGCTCCCTCCAAGGGCAAGGGGACGATCCTATGGAAAGTAAAACTTTCCTTCTCATATCACCATGGGTGAGAGGGAGAGCGGGTTAAAGTCATTAGGTATGGAAGGTGTCTCAACCATTTATATCCATAAAAAGGCAATTCTTTTTTTTCTATCCAATCACTCAACCATTGTGTAGGAAAGGAAACATATTCCCCCCTTTCTTTCTTTTCCACAAGTCACAGAAAGGAAACATATGTTGACACATATGACACTTTGCCATGAACTGAGACACATCACACTTCAAACTAGGACACCAATACAGATCCTTCAAGTTATGGTACATCTTGGTACTTCCTAGATGCAACACATACATCAAGTAAAAAGCTTCCTTAAGGACCATCTCCCTCAAACCATTAGAATCTATAACTACTTTCCTATGGTGGAAACAAACTATCCCATCCTCTATCTCATGGAAGACTTCACGCTTCTCGACACCCAACTCTAATCGAATATGTTGTATCACTATATCATCACACTGTGCATCTTTGATATGTTGCATCAATGTGGCCTTCACCTACAACTATGCTAACAAACTTGCCAACAAGGAGACTTCTAAGTTCATGTTCATCTAACACAATGATACCAACATGTCTTGCTTATGGCACACTAATGAAAACAACTATGCCTTCTCTATAGGTGATGACAAAGAAGCATTCCTGCTAACCGCATTTGCTACCACATTCACCTTTCCTTGTCAACTTGGTTAGGGGTAATGCCACAACATTGAAGTTCTTGACGAACCTCCTATAGTAGCCTGCTAAGCCTAGGACACTAACTGCAAACCTCCATCAATGTCTTATATTGCTCCCACTCCAACATTGACTATACTTTCTTGGGGTCCACACAGACACCTGTAGCAGATATCACATGCCCAAGGAAAGACACCTCCTTTAGACAAAACTCACACTTGTTAAACTTGGCATACAACTTGTGTTACCCCAACAATGTCAATACTTGTCATAGATGTTGCTCGTGTTGCTGATTTTCTATGGAGTATATCAAGATGTCATCAATGAATACTACCATGAACTGGTCAAGATATGTCCTGAACACTCTATTCATCAGGTCCATGAATGTTGATGGGGTATTGGTTAACCCAAACGACATAACCACAAACTCGTAGTGACCATACCTCATCCTAAAGTTGACTTGGGTATGTCATCCTCCTTCAAAGCCTTCTCTGGCTCTATCATCTACATGTTTGCATTGGATGGGTCTGTCGTTCCTGCATACTCTATCGTTTCAACATGCAGAAACCTCTCAAAGGTCTTCCTAACATGGACTAAAATTGTAGCCATATGTAAAATTGTAGCCATCAACTGTCCTAACATGGACTAAAAATTAGTATAGGCCATGGTTGTTGGGTCGAACTAAGGCACTTCAGGCACTCCATCTACTCTGTCCTGCCACTTGGAACCACCTCCTGATGTAGCAACACTACTCTCAGCATGTTTATTTGGTCTCCAAACATATTAGCATAAGTATAAGCTACAATCATATATGTTGGAGGATGCAAGAACATACACAACTCTAGTCCTATGTCCATGTAGACTCGATGAACCTAGATCTCTGGTACCAACCTTTTCATGTGACTCCCCAATGCCACATGAGCAGGATGACTCAAAACAAAGTGTGTGATCAACTACTACAAAACCATATTACCAAAAGAATGGGTAAATTAAAACTGATATTAAATAACCACCACTAAGCAGAAACATATTACAAAAGGTCCACAACCTGTAACATATCACATGTCATACCAAGTATATACATCAGTATAGTGACCATCTACCACACAACTGTTACAAAAGATATGTTCACCTATACAAACCATTTATACAAGCCTTATGTAAAACCAAGGCATATTTCCAAAAACACATATTGGCATACATATCATCTACAAAACATATCCCTCATAGACCTGAGAGTAAAGGGACGACACATATGATTCTACTACAAGACTAGAAACTAGACAACCTTTTGCGAATATTGATCTCCAAGTTGCTCTTTGTAACATACCGAATTTTGAAATTTTATCTTTTGACCCTCTTTCCAATCTTTTCCTTTCATTTATATCCTTATTGTCCTTTCTATTTAATTAGTGGAATTTATAGTGGTTTGGTGAACATTTATTCACTAATTGTTCCAATATAAGGGTTTATGCACAAATACCTCAGTGAAGGCTTAATTACCATAATTAAGTTCTCTAAACCTTCATATAACTTTTTTATATGATTTGAAAACATAAAATGAGGCTAAGTTTCAATTTTGGTTCAATTTGGATGTTTTTTGTGCAAGTTACACAATTTTAGGTACATTCTGGACTTTTATGCAATTTACCCAATTGGGAGGTTTTCTTTGCAAATTATCAACTGAATTTTAATCCTTAGATATTCCCTTACCATTAACGAGATTTTAAACCATTGGAGAACCTAGTTTCACCTTGGTTTGATGGTATTTCTTTCCAAGGGCATTGTAGGGATTATCCTCTTTATAAAGGTGCTTATCTTTAAAAGCTATCAACCAATGAGGTTATTTCTTTCTTGAAAAACGGTGGGGATGGCCTAGAAGGATATGTGGGCTCTTAGGACCGAATTTTGATATCCAGGAAGAGTCCATGAGCTTTCCTCTTGCATGGCCATCAAGCCCTAGGCTAAAGACACATGGAAAGTCCCTTAAGACACCTCATGCTTCACCTCTCTCTTTATATAGCCATGTATACCCCTTCCCAACTCACAATTCAAAAACTCTTGCTCTCCTTTTCTTTCCTCTAGCTTAGATAATAGTTCCTTCTATATTTGGCCATGAAGTTTCTATCCCAAGGTAATAGAGGGAGCCTACCCTGGTGAAGAAGGCTCCTAGGGCTTCCAAATTGCTCTATTAGGGTTTCTAAAGCTCCTCCTTGGTGAATTCGACCAAAACTAGTAAGTTGCCTCCCTTCCTTCCCTATTTTCATACTGTTAGTCTTCCTTACACCCTATTACAGGTAGTAACCATGGAATTCCATGGTGAAACCCCACCTAGAACCCTAAAACACCTCATCTCTATGCTATTTTGCTAGGGTTTATTACTTCTAAGTTGAGAAGGTGATCTTTGTCCAAGAAAGGAGCTAGGCTTGGAGCAACCAGACCTTCTAAGCTCGGATCCTTGCTATTTGGACCTTCTTATCTTCCCTAGAGGTGAGTTTCGTAACCCACTTCTCATATATTGCTTGCTACATGCTTAAAATTCATGCACCTATGCTTAAAATTGATGATTTCCATCTCTATTTACCATGTTCATCTAGGGTTTTGGTTTCTTACCGGTTTACCATCTCTAGAAGATCTAGTTTGGATAACTATTAATATAAAACCATGATATTAGGTCGAATGGTGTTTTCCCTCCCTCTCTCTCTCTTTGCTTATCTCATTTGGTTTGATGATATGTCGGTTTCTGATTGGCCGAATTTTAATAATTCATAACTTTTGATTCATTTGTCCAAAAACTAAAGTAAAATACGTCCTAAACTCAGAAAAATATTTTATTTTCAATAATAATATTTCCAACTATTGGTTTTGAGTTTTGTCGATGATGGTTTTCTAGAAAATGATTTAATCACTTAAAAATCACCAAAAATACACTCTAATCATCATAACTCCAAAATATACAAAATTATATGTTTTCTTAATCATATGAACCTAACTAAGTCTATGGTGATGTTTTTATAGTCTAAATCGAGGTTTTTCTAATAAAAGTAAAAATATGGGTTTTCTCTACCTTAATGCATATATATCATTCTAATACATGCATATGAATTGAAAATAGGAAAAATTGATCATGGACTCAATCAAGTGATGAATGTGGATAATATGAATCATAATGAAAGGTATGTGTTATTTATGTGCAATCCCTATTTATGTATGTGCATTCCTTACACCCTATGTTGGGATAATTGTAGCCAAACCCTATATTTCCCTAATGAGGCTTAAATGAACCATAAATATTCTATTCTTGAATCCTAATGTTGTTCATGCCTCAAATTAGATTATAATTTCTTCTTGTTTGGGTCTTATACCCCACTGCCATGCTTATTGAATATTATGACTACTCTTGCCATGACTACTTTTCTAGCATGTGGATTTATGTTCTATTTAATTTAAAGTAGCGGAACTTATGTACAACCACCCACAGAGGGCATGTAAATAATCATCCTGGGGAATGTCTTATTCTCCCCATAATATTGTAGGATACTGGGAATGTCTTATTCTTCCCTCACCTAAGGTTAGAGGTCTGGTAGGTGCCTCAACCCTACTTAGGTAGGTAGGCATAATTATCTTACATGCAAATCCTTTTTGATATAATTGTTAATGGCAAGTTTCTTTTGAATATATCCTCATAGTCTTGTTATCTTCATCTTATGATGATCCCTAACCTATTCTTATTTTCTTTACTTATCTTGTTATCCTAGATTAGCTTTGTGACACATACCTTGTTTCCTTTCCCTTTTTGCTGGGTGCTTTCCCAACCACCCAGGTGCTGAGCAAGTTGATGGATAAGACAAGGAAAATCTTAGCTTTTGGCTTGGACTCAGTTGATGGAGATGTCGCTTGGAGACAAGATTGTAGTAGTCTAGACTTCCCTATATCTAGATCTTGATTGTGTGTCTTGATGTAAACCCTAATGGGAGAATTTGATGTATTTTTGTAAACCTTTTATGAAATTTGAATATAGTCAGTTGTTTTTATTCCGCTGCTTTCTAATGGTCTTTTGTATACCATTATAATAAATTTGGAAAATTTATGCCCATTCCATCATACCTCTGAGTGTGTTTGGAATGGATGTCAATTCTTCAAAAAAAATTAGTAAAGGGGTGATTTCACTCTTTTACACTCTTACTCAATAGCATGATACTACCCATGTTGCTAATGACCACCTAAAAAGATGTGGCAAACCACAAGGGTGAGACTCATGTCCCATTTAGAGATATAAGTCTCAACCAATGATTATTACTACAACATGTTATAACATCATTAAGAATGATAAGAAGATTCAGTTAAATGAAGCATTTAAACTAATTAATCAAGTTAGGTAGATGCAACAGATCTAGAACATAAGTAGATCCTCGTATACTTTTAGAAGGAATATGAAGAACATGTATAATAGTTGATTTCTCTTACCGCATTATATAACAACTAAACAGTACTAAAGAAAAAGCAAGGCAAGGGTAAACATCCAATGTGAAGTGTGTTTAACCCTAACCAGATATGCTACACATATGTGTTATATCTTTTATTAATGCCCTGAGGATTTGAGTTGTACCACCCGAATCCAACTAATTACTACTAAGTCAAAATTGGTGCCATATAAGATTGAGGAAGAGTCAGACTCCATGATATTCTCTTGCATTGCTCGATCAATATGAGTCTGCACCACATTGATATATTAGTCAAACTGCCACCAATGACATATAGTCAAGATGAAATTACCCAGCCTACCTTGGTACATGTCACAGTGCTAGAAACCAAGGTATGCAACCCAAACACTAAGGTACAACTACAATTGTCCTTCAATCACATCACATATATAATAAAAAAGACACAACCACAATCATTCTCAAAGTGAGGGTGGGACCGCATCCGTCCTCCCTAAACACTTGAGATCTAGATGACAACGACGTACTCTCCAAGCACCTCACATACTCAATAGTATATGCTCTGAGTTTCCCTTAGGAATACTTGTTTCACCATCCAGCAAGTTCTAACACTGGAATGGATCTAAGGCTAGGGCAACTACATGGTTAGCGTTCCACTTGATTAGTTAAAGCCAATTGGGTGACTTTTAACTACATCAATCAAGTTACAAGCAAACCTTAAACAAATTCTACAAATCATAGGTAGAGTGCAACTTCATAAGATATAAGACACATCAAGCAATAAGCCGATCAAATCACCCCATGTTATTGGTTCACTAACATACATAAGGCCATCATCATCATCACCTCACCATGGGATTTTAATCATGTATCACATCACTAGAGAATATCACCTCAATTAGGCACAAAGTCTCTGCCAAGGTCATAAGATTGTTCACAATGTTCTCTACACAAAATCATTATCTCTCCATGCCTCATCAAGGCTCATAATCACCAAACATGTGTTACATAAGTCTCAACACATTATTACATTATGCACTTATGATGTTTACAAGATAGAGGTTTACAATTATAACCATTTAGGAGATAGAAAACATTCTATCAACATGCTAGATATTCAAGTAACTAGGTAACATCATTATATACTTGCAATTAGAATTAGGTTTCAACTTAATTATCTAGGTTAGGGTTTCAAATAGCAATTAACATCAAAACCTAATTATCACCATCTCACATATACTTAGAAGTAAGAGAGTCAACTATTAGTATCATAAGGTGACAACATTAGGTGAACACATGTTCAAGTATTCTCATTGACCAAAGGAAAACCTAATTCACCAATCTATGCAACCAAAGATAAACTAAGCCAAGGTGACCGAAGGAAACCATCAACCCTAGCAACCAAAGAGAACAAGATTGTCTCTTCAACCGAAGGAACTAGGTCAAAGAGAACTTGGAGACTGAAGACACCACAACACTCTCATTGATCAAACAAGAATCAACATCACTGAAATTGAAGGACCATAGCTCATTGACCGAAGGGAACCATGTAAGCATCATTGACCACGTAGAACATAAGGACATGGTGACTAAAGATCATAAGGGAAAACTCATCGACTAAAGAGGAAACATGTCATATTCACGAGCTCCCAAGTAGTTCCATACTTAGCGACCCAAAAGCCACCAAACTCAATGACCACAAAGACCTTATCATGATGAACATCAAGAGAGAGAGAAAATTACCTTCAACACATGAGAAAAATGGATTGATCACCACCATGAACTGAAAAATCACCAAGGTGCAAAGCACAAGAAGAAGGTCATCACCAAAACCCTAAATCTGACCTTAATCATGAGAAAACCAAATCATGATTCAAGAGAGAGAAAACCAATCATTTTGTCATTAGGCATGTATCCAAAATCCTCCATCCTCACACAAGAGAACAAAACCATGATCATGAGAAGGAACTAACGTTTAGCATGTGCATGCAAGATCCAAAACCTTCATCATCAATAAGAGTTTGGGTATAAGAATTAGGGTTTAGGAAAAGAAGTTTCTCTCCTTAAAATCACCACATTTTCACCAACTCTAGCTCAAGATATCATCACCCTACTATTAGGAACCACATTTTAGGGATAGATTAATTGCATTCAAGATTAAGTGCAATAATAACTGAGGAGAAAGTTATATAACTCACCTTAATTGTCAAGAACAACTCTAAAAGCAAGATGATCCAAGGAAAGAGAGGGAGACCAAGGCTTGATCACCACCTCACAACCAAGCTAGTATCACCTCAAGGAAGGAAATAAACCATAGGCTAAAGGTGTATAAGGAAGAGGGAAAACCTTAGGCCAAAAAGAATAAGAAGTAGAGGAGATCTCCAACTCAACTCAAAACTACCATGGAGAACCATGGATTCGACCAAGAAGAGAAGGGTAGGATTTCAAGAATAGGAAACCAAGAAGGATAGGTCAGTTACCAAAACTAAGGAGCACTGAAGCATCACCGAACATGAGTTGCTCCAACCCTAGATCCACACATGCAAGGGTTTGACCAACTTTCTCCAAGGTTGAGCTCTCCTTCTCCACCAAGAACACAAGGGACGAGCTCCAAGGAGAAGAGAGAAAAAGGATCACTTGCATGCAAAGAGAGGGGTATATATATGTTATGACCACATCTGAGCTTAATTGGTAAACTAGGGTTTACCTGGATCATTATATGCTTAATTGGATTGATCATTGCTTAAATATAATTAATGATGATAATTCAATTATGATCTTTTAAACCTAATAAGAACGTTAAGTGTTCTATTGTTTGAGAAATTAGGGTTTGAGAAATATAAACCCTAGTTGGCTGAAATTAGGGTTTTGATGGTACATGAGTATGGAATTTGATCAGGATAGCAGTGTGGTAAATGATTTTTCATATTTTCTACAAATTTTGTATTTATTTAATTTTGGATATGATATGTATAACTCAATCATGCATATTGGAGAAAAATTTCAGAATATTTGAGTGTTCTTTGAATGTGGTTCTCGGTTGAACTATACTTCGACCAAAATGCTCACAAAGTACTTTTTAGTAGTGTAGTGTTTTATTTTTATTTAATTATTGGTAACTCTAAATGATCTGAAATTTCAACTAGAGATCTGAAACTCAATAATAAACAACCTATAAAATTTTCATAATTTTGGGATGCGTTTAGACCTTATCAGTAGTCGAATTACAGTAATATTTTATTGACAAAAAATTCAGTTGAAATAAGAGAAAGTATAGTGAGGGATCAATGTGCAATTGACTCAAGCAACTCAATTGCTCTATATGGTCAACCAAACACACTAGCAGCCCTCATAGTTCATGATTCAATCCAGAGAAATGAAATCCTAGAGAGAGAGAGAGAGTTAGGGTTTGAGAGGAGAAATTGATAGAGATGCTGACCTAGGATTTTGCGGTCTGAGGAATGATGAAATCATGTAAGTTTAGCTTCTTTGGATATAGTTTCATGGTGAATCTTCTCTCACATGTAAAAATTCTTTCCCTCCTCTAATTTGATCCAAAATGGTATCAAAACTTCCCCTTTTCTCACTCTTTCTTCATAATCCCTCATTTTTAGGGTTTCCAAGTTGAAAGGAAGAAGAATTGGGTGAATTGCTAGGGATTTGATATGGATTCGAGATTTTCATATATGGGATATGTTTTTAGGGTGTTTTCACACCTTAGGGTGAGTAGGAACTTCCTTTAAATAGTATATTGCACAAAAATTGGTTAAATCAACCATAATCTTTAATTGCTTAGTATGCGACTACAAACCCTGAATTATCTATTTGTTCTAAGTTGTTGCAAAATGATATGAAATGGATTCTTCCTTTGTTTGAATGAATTTTAGATGATAAAATCATATTAGAAATGTATACAATGCATTCTAATGAGAATTCCCTAAGTATTCATAGAGGTTATAAGAGTAAACTAAAATATAGGGAATTTGTCTATGATTGAAATTTGTTGTATAAGTAAATAGAGAAAGTTGCTTATCTAGATCCTTTTGGTTTTGAATGATTGTTTATCTAAATTCATAGTACATATATGTTAGATACTATCTTGGATTTCATTTAAAGTGAGTGGTGTTTGTTTGGTATCTCAGTGAAGAGGGTGAAGCCCTAGATGTGAGGAAAGTTGGATATTTGTGAATAGATATCGTGAAATCCATTTGAAGAGATTTTCTTGACATGATAGACTTTATTTATTCAATGTTATTATTGATGCATGATATCCCAATGAATGGAATGGAAACCCAATTTCAGCTCAGTTCCAAGGTTTCATACATATATTGATTTTATATGATTTGTTGATAGTAGTCTTTATTCAGTGAATGTTTATGTCGCATAAAACCTTTATGGGAGCCATGGGAATAAATTGTTGCCTAGTGAGAGGTGACAAGATGTGTGATGGCCTTGTGAGCCATGAGAATACTTATAAAACCAGTGAAATGAATACCTTGGTCTAAGGACCTAGAGGTAATGGTTACTTGTTACAGAGGTAACAATGCTATGTGATGATCTAAGGGTTTGAATACCCAGATTTAGTATTTATGATAATGATGTGAAGGGATGAGAATTCCCAGTAATGTGATAAGGGATTGAGATCCTCGATATCATGTGTTGTAAAGATTTGAAAAGTATTTGATAGATGTATTACACCTTTCTTTGTAGCATTTGTTGTGATTAAATGAAACCCTAAGGGTAGGGTGTTCAATGAATCAAGTATTTTGATATCAATGTTCTCAGTTATTATTAATAATTCTTGTCATGATAAGTAATTAACTCTTAATTGAGTTATTAGATTCACAATTCAAGATTTGGGTTGATATGCATGTTCTTTGAGAAATTACAGATAAGTTGCAGGTGCTATTGACGATTAATCATATGTTAAGTAATTAACTCTTATCAGTGTAATAAGATGATAAATTACACGATTCTAGTGTGTATGTGCCAAGTGGACATGTAATCTATTTATTTAAGAATTTTAGTCTGCCTGCATGTATAGTATGTTTATTACTCAGTATATTACAGTGTTTTGAATATACTGCTCTGCCAAGTTTAGAATGATATACATGTTGTATTATAACTTAAAATAAGTAGACGCGACACAATAGAGATACCAGAGTCAAGTATAAGTAAGATAAGGGTACAATGTAGAAAGAGCTTTCTAGGAATAATAAAATAATAGAATTAGGAGCCCTGAACACCGTAGAACCCCTATGTGAGGTCTGGGCCTTAGGGGTGAAATGGCCTAACCCTAGCAGCATCCAGTATACGGGGGTCGGAACGTGCTATCAGGTGGCATGGGGGACAAATCCCTAGTGGAAGTCTCCTTAAATTATAGTTTGTAGTGTCCAACATCAACCAGAAGTCCTGGTGGCACTAGAGTACAGAAAAGCCAAGAGGTGGCTTGACTCTCTGCCTGTGTGCTTAGGTTAGAGGAGGAGTCCAGTTTAGGCCAGAGAGCCATTTCCCTATTGTAGACTAGGAGAGTAGTCAGACTTAGCATTTCTCGGGTGTGTTTGCTAAGTCTTGTACGGTGTGATCGTAGTACACTACAAGTCTTCATATGTAGAGTACACTGCATATGATCATGGCATAATAAAATGAATGAGAGGTCAAACAAGTGTGTACGTTTATTCAATTATTCTTTATATGTTTCTGAATTATTAGTTCTCTTTATGATCAATCAAGCATTTCATATATTGATTCACTCTTATATATATTTAGAGTATCCTGCCATATTTATGATTGTCAATTATTAGACTCTTTAAAGCTTACTGCTGTTATAATTGATATCAATTGCTCAAAAGTATATATGTAATTATATCAGTGCTTTAGACTATTTCTTTGAAGTACTCATTCACTGAGCGAGTAGGCTCACCCCTCTACTCACAATTTTTAGGGAAATCACATGGACTTGAAGAAGATATCATTGCATCAGAGTAGATCTTCCACAAGAATTAAGTCTGAGTATAGTTAAGTTCAGTCGGTCCTTCTCACTCTAGGTCCTTGTAAATAAATAAGAGAGAGTTGTAAATGATGATGTATAACATTATTCCTATTTTAGCAATATGTGTGAATCAACAAGTCTTATGTGCTTAAAAGTATGAGGAACATAATGAATGTTCATACATGTATTTTTACTGTTGAAATCATATTAGAGAAATCAATGTTTAGATTCCCTTGTAAAGTTGGTTTATATGGTTCAATGTGAGAAGACAAAGAGTTTTGAAAGAGAAGAAAAAGTTAAGGGTGATCTTTGTATTTTACGTTAAATCCTCAATTTATGCCCTAATCTCATGATTAGTGGAAATTGTGAGATCGGGGTGTAACAACTTGGTATCAGATCTTAGGCTGAGTTGCCAGGGACCATTAAGTTAGTAAGTTAGAGTCATAAATGTGGTAGATAGGAGATGTTATGATGTTAGCTCTGGGGATTTGAGTATTTGGATATCCTGACCCGATATTTGAGTACTTGGATCAACCAGTATCAAGCTACTCTGTCTATTCTTTCATGTATACCCTGGCCAGGTATACAGTGGAAGGATGGTCTAGAGAGGAACCCTAGAAATATTAGGATTAGAAATAAGATAAGTAACATGAATTAAGAGCATAAATATAAAATGAGATAGAACTTTCATTTCATATTATTGTTTTATTGGAGATGAATAGAAAATCTCTTATATGTTTGAATTCAGATATTCAGTATTTTAAAATATATATGGGTCTTTAAGATTTGTTGTACACCATGTAGTTGTAGCATTTATTGATTACATTCTTTGTATCAAGTAGACTAGAAATGATCTTTGAATGATCTTTCCTAAGTGGATAAGTTTTCTTCCACACATTTGAGATGAATAGGAGTTGAGTAATCCTAAGTAGCTCTTGGCTTTAGGACTGCAGGTTCGGCCTGGTCCGACTGGCAGGATGCATTATTGGGATCTAATGACTCCTATTAGTAACATAAAAAGAGTAAATTTTGGATAGATTAGATCCAAATTCTAGTATGAATGTATATACTCTAAGATTTTGAAGTATAAGGGAAAGACTGGGATAACTAAGAATCAGTTGGAACTGATATCTGAGATCCAACTTTGGGGCCTCATATGAGAAACCCTTAATTGGGAATAAAGGAACACAACATAAGGTTCAGATTAAGTTTAATTATTAGTATTATATGAACTCTAAATATGAAATATGGAAAAGATATGAGAAAAGTATGTAAGGGCCAAGGTAATAAGAATCAATCAGGAGGAATGGATTATATAATCAAGTACAATGTTTTATGTACTCCAATGCAAAGGAAAAATAGAAGAAAAGAGTTAAGTATACAATAAGTAAATATAAGTGAAGAGTCTTTAGAAGAGTTAAAGTAAAGAGAATTAGATAAATATGTAAATCATAAGACTAGGATAAGAAACTAAGTTTAGTAAAAACTTGTGAGATCTAAAGTTTGAATTTCAAATTAAGGGAACAAAGTGACACCACAATAACGTCATGCTAATGATAAAGGACAAACCCTAGAATGTTTAGATTTGTAGTATTTCAAGGGTTGTCACTAGTGATTTGACCTTGAATACTAGCATCTCTATAAAACAAGATCATGAAATTTGCACTATGAGAAGTAAACTAGCACTGATAGTAATCCTAGCTAATATGAAAGGTATATAAACAATATGGAAATGATTTAGAACAAAGGATAATAAATAGATTTGAAATATAAGAGGTGTGTTTTGAACAAAAGGAGAAATACAATATGGGTGAAGTGTGATATGAAATAAATTCTTGCAGTAATAGCAAGAATGATGAATAATCTATTCATACCTTGTATGTTTCAATTTTAGGGATGTTTAATCTACATGATTAAAATGAGAAGGATAAGTAGCAAAAAGTAAGTAGTAATGAATGAGGAGAGAGATAAGTGAAAACAATGGATTTTAGTAATATGTGAATTTGTTTTTAGAAGTATAATTTATTGAAGGTATATTAAGGGATGTAAATTGGTTCCACGTATGATTTCAATGTACATGTGCAAGCAATATGTTAATTAAAGGTGTCTGATAGTTTAAGTCATTCATACCAGTAATCCATCTTAGTATTTTACAATTGTTGTATGGTGATATGGGTTGAATGATGATGGAAAAAATGGAGGGTTACCCTGAATAAGGTAGTCTTACCTATTCATTCATATGAATAGAAGGGATGATAACCATATTGTATTGTTATGTAACCCTAATGGGGTGTAGCTTGTTATACCTAGTTTTAATATAACTAAGTGATGGTAATTGGGTATGAATAGTCCTTGAATGACTAATACAATTATGGAGTACTCTGTTACTGTTGTTGAAACCCTAGTATGCTATAACCCGATGGTTACACCTTGAATTATGTGTGGGTTCATACTTGAGAATAGTATGGAATGTGATGGTAATGCTTCACCTTATGCATCCATGATCCAACGGGGATGCCCTGAGTAGTAATGTACAATTGTTGTTGAATCTAGTCTTTTAACTCAAGGCTATTTTTCTATTTGAGTAGCACAATAGTAAAATTCAAAAGAACATGGTGAACTCTCTTTTGTGATTTAGAGATAATACATAACAATAGTACATATTTAGCAGTATGAATTGAGATAGTTGGATCAGATTATCAATGTTGAGGTAACACCACAAGAGTATGAAAATATTGAAATGGTTGTTTCTCTCTCTATCCTATGATTGATTGTGGCATAGAGAATTTGTTTGTTATCATTGAGAACTATTTCAAACATGTTGTGATTTAGTAAAGGAATAAAGGACTTAATGTTGAAAACTGCATTCAAGTATGAAATACAAGAATATAATGACATGTAAGATTT
The DNA here is from genome assembly GCA_963693085.1 of Alisma plantago-aquatica. Classification (NCBI taxonomy): domain Eukaryota; kingdom Viridiplantae; phylum Streptophyta; class Magnoliopsida; order Alismatales; family Alismataceae; genus Alisma; species Alisma plantago-aquatica. Next base: position 421,458,896 of record OY856414.1, on the reverse strand, counting down.
CAGAAGTTTAAAATAAACCTTGAATGTACTTTACTTGCATATTTATGTTTTGGGGACGAAACCTTTTTAGGGGGGGGAATTGTTATGACCGCATCTGAGCTTAATTGGTAAACTAGGGATTACTTGGATGATTATATGCTTAATTGGATTGATCATTGCTTAAAACTAATTAATGATGATAATTAAATTATGATGTTTTAAACCTAATAAGAACGTTAAGTGTTCTATTGTTTGAGAAATTAGGGTTTGAGAAAAATAAACCCTAGTTGGCTGAAAATTAGGGTTTTGATGGTACATGAGTATGGAATTTGATCAGGATAACAATGTGGTAAATGATTTTTCATATTTTCTACAAATTTTGTATTTAATTGAATTTTGAATATCATATGGACAACTCAATTATGCATATTGGAGAAAACTTTCAGAATATTTGAGTGTTCTTTGAATGTGGTTCTCGGTCAAACTATACTTCGACCAAAATGCTGACAGAGTGCTTTTCAATAGTGTAGTGTTTTATTTTTAAATATTTATTGGTAACTCCAAATGATCTGAAATTTTAACTGGAGATCTGAAACTAAATAATAAACAACTTGTAAAATTTTCTTAATTTTTGGATGTGTTTAGACCTTATCAGTAGACGAATTATAGTAATATTTTTATGATAGAAAATTCAGCTGAAATAAGAGAAAGTATAGTGAGGGGTCAATGTGCAATTGACCCAAGCAGCTCAAATGCTCTATACGGTCAACCAAACACACTAGCAGCTCTCATAATTCGTGATTCAATCTGGAGAAATGAAATGCTAGAGAGAGAGAGTTAGGGTTTGAGAGGAGAAATTGATGGAGATGCTGACCTAGGGTTTTGTAGTCCGAGGAATGATGAAATCATGTAAGTTTAGCTTCTTTGGATATAGTTTCATGGTGAATCTTCTCTCACATGTCAAAATTCTGTCCCTCCTATGATTTGATCCAAAATGGTACCAAAACTTCCCCTTTTCTCACTCTTTCTTCATAATCCCTCATTTTTAGGGTTTCCGAGTTGAAAGGAAGAAGAATTGGGTGAATTGCTAGGGTTTGATATGGATTCGAGATTTTCAGATATGGGATACATTTTTAAGGTGTTTTCACACCTTAGGGTGAGTGGGAACTTCCTTTAAATAGTATATTGCATGAAAATTGGTTAAATCAACCATAATCTTTAATTGCTTAGTATGCGACTACAAACCCTGAATTATCTATTTGTTCTATGTTGTTGCAAAATGATATGAAATGGATTCTTCCTTTGTTTGAATGAATTTCAGATGATAAAATCATATTATAAATGTATACAATGCATTCTAATGAGAATTCCCTAAGTATTCACAAAGGTTATAAGAGTAAATTGAAATATAGGGAATTTGTCTATGACTGAAATTTGCTGTATAAGTTAATAGAGAAAGTTGCTTATCTAGATCCCCTTGGTTTTGAATGATTGTTTATCAAAATTCATAGTACATATATGTCAGATACTATCTTGGATTTCATTTAAAGTGAGTAGTGTTTGTTTGGTATCTCAGTGAAGAGGGTGAAACCCTAGATGCGAGGAAAGTTGGATATTTATGAATAGATATCGTGAAAACCACTTGAAGGGATTTTCTTGACATGATAGACTTTATTTATTCAATGTTATTATTGATGCATGATATCACAGTGAATGGCATGGAAACCCAAATTCAGCTCAGTTCCAAGGTTTCATACATATATTGATTTTATATGATTTGTTGATAGTAGTCTTTATTCAGTGAATATTTATGTCGCATGAAACCTTTATGGGAGCCATGGGAATAAGTTGTTTCCTAGTGAGAGGTGACAAGATGTGTGATGGCCTTTTGAGCCATGAGAATACTTGTACAACCAGTGAAATGAATACCTTGGTCTAAGGACGTAGAGGTAATGGTTACTTGTTATAGAGGTAACCATGCTATGTGATGATCTAAGGGTTTGAATACCCAGATCCAGTAATTATGATAATGATGTGAAGGGATGAGAATTCCCAGTAATGTGATAAGGGATTGAGATCCCAAGTATCATGTGTTGTAAAGATTTAAAAAGTACATGATAGATGTATTACACCTTTCTTTGTAGCTTTTGTTGTGATTAAATGAAACCCTAATGGTAGGGTGTTCAATGAATCAAGTATTTTGATATCAATGTTCTCAGTTATTATTAATAATTCCTGTCATGATAAGTAATTAACTCTTAATTGAGTTATGAGATGCACAACTCAAGATTTGGGTTGATATGCACGTTCTTTGAGAAATTACAGATAAGTTGCAGGTGTTATTGATGATTACTCATATGTCAAGTAATTAAATCTTATCAGTGTAATAAGATGATAAATTGCACGATTCTAGTGTGTATGTGCCAAGTGGACATGTAATCTGTTTATTTAAGAATTTTATTCTGCCTGCATGTATAGTATGTTGATTACTCAGTATATTACAATGTTTTGAATATAGTGCTCTACCAAGTTTAGAATGATATGCATGTTGTATTATAGCTTCAAATAAGTAGACACGGCACCATAGAGATGCCAGATTCAAGTATAAGTAAGAGAATGGTACAATGTAGAAAGAGCTTTCTAGGAATAATAAAATAATAGACTTAGGAGCCCTGAACATCGTAGAACCCCTATGTGAGGTTTGTGCCTTAGGGGTGAAACAACCTAACCCTAGAAGCATCCAGTATACATGGGTCAGACCGTGCTATTAGGTGGCACGGGGGACGAAGCTCTAGTGGAAGTCTCCTTAAATTATAGTTTGTAGTGTCCAACATCAACCAGAAGTCCTGGTGGCACTAGAGTATAGAAAAGCCAAGAGGTGGCTTGACTCTCCGCATGTGTGCTCAGGTTAGAGGAGGAGTCCAGTTTAGGCCAGAGAGCCATTTCCCTATTGCATACCAGGAGAGTAGTCAGACTTAGCATTTCTCATATGTGTTCGCTTAGTCTTGTACGGTGTGATTGTAGTGCACTACGAGTCTTCATATGTAGAGTACACTGCATATGATCAGGGCATAATAAAATGAATGAGAGGTCAAACAAGTGTGTACAGTTATTCAATTATTCTTTGTATGTTTCTGAATTAGTAGTTCTCTTTATGATCAATCAAGCATTTCATATATTGATTCACTCTTATAGATATTTAGAGTATCCTGCCATATTTATGATTGTCAATTATTAGACTCTTTAAAGCTTACTGATGTTATAATTGATATCAATTGCTTAAAAGTATATCTGTAATTATATTAGTGCTTTAGACTATTTATTTGAAGTACTCATTCACTAAGTGACTAGGATCACCCCTCTACTCACAATTTTTAGGGAAATCACATGGACTTGAAGAAGATATCATTGCATCAGAGTAGATTTTCCACAAGAGTTAAGTCTGAGTATAGTTAAGTTCAGTCGATCCTTGTCACTCTAGGTCCATGTAAAGAAATAAGAAAGAGTTGATGATGTATAACATTATTCCTCTTTTTGCAATATGTGCAAATCAACAAGTCTTATGTGCTTAAAAGTATGAGGAACATAATGAATGTTCATACATGCATTTTTACTGTTGAAATCAAATTAAATAAATCAGTTTTTAGATTCCCTTGTAAAGTTGGTTTATGTGGTTCAATGCGAGAAGACAAAGAGTTTTGAAAGAGAAGAAAAAGTTAAGGGTCATCTTTATATTACATTAAATCCTCAATTTATGCTCTAATCTCATGATTAGTGGAAATTTTGAGATCGGGGTGTAATAGTATACCCATGGGTAGGAGAGAGTTGAGGGAGGTTAGGTGTCATGCCACATGTGCCACTAATCGTGCCACTAATCCATCATATAATCATCTATGCAAGCACTAAGATCATGCATGCAAAAAAAGCTCATTAAAAATAAGGAAAATCAATCAACCTTCTTATCGAGAAAAACCCATCGGTTGCATGGATTTTCAGTGACCAAAACACACTAAAAACCTTAATGGTCGCATAGAATCCAACACCCTAGATCTTCATCGACCAAAGAGAGGGATTTAACGATCTTCGACCGTAGAGAACCCAAGGCATACTTCAAAACCTATTCGACCATGGAGACATGATCAAAGAACATCAAGGTGGTCACTAAAAATCAAAACTCATTTGTTCAACACACAAAAGGTCAACATCAAACTTGGGCATCCAAGCAAAACCTAGAAACATCAGCACTCATGATGTCACCACATCTCTCTGCATCGAACCAAGATGAAACAAAGTGTGCTAAGGCACAACTCTCTCTAACAAGGTACCAAAACATGTGAGGCACATCAAGAATGTGACAGTTTGTAAGATACACCCTAAACATGGTTTAAATGCAATTAGGTCCAAAACAAGCACATATATGTGTAACTAGCTCAAACATCGTCAAAATTGGACCAAACTGAAGACATAAGCATGTCGCATGTCATTAGGGCTTATCACATGATTATATTAAGGTTTTAAGAATGTTTATTATGTTAAGCAAATAAGATCAAGTATAAAGCTAGGTCAGGGGACTTACACTTGTTGCCTATAGAACAAGGGATGTAGAAACATCCTGGGTATCTTCTCTTCATCAGAAATCTTCCTTGGATAATTTCACTCACCACTTCACCAAAACAAAACACATCTATATCTTTTATCCATCTTTTCTTATTGATGATGTCTTTCAAGAATCTCTCATATGTAGGATTCTATTCCATCGCATTTACAAGTGGGATGTTGATGTGCAACTTTTAAAAGATATCTAGGAATTTCTTGAACTACTTTTACTCCTATCTTGGCTTTAGAGTATCTGGAAATGGCACATGTGACTTCTCTATAGGTTTTTGAGGAAAATGTATGGCACATTAGGGAACTCCTCCCTTAACTTGCTTCAACACCACCTCCTAGGACAAAATTTGGCACATCCCCTACAGATGGGAGACCTATGGCTACTCCTTATCAGGTGTGGGTGCTTCCTTGTTGATTGTGATGGCTCCACTATGGAATAGAACCTTCACCTATTCTTGTTGCACAAACACATTTTCTGGAACTAGAGGCGGTGACATAATAGTGATGGAACTTTGAAGTTCTTTGTCTCACATAGTCGGTGAAGATGTGGTATCCTTGTTGCTTTTTGTTGACCATGTATTTATGGAGGTGCGTGTGTGAGCATACTGCATTGGCATTCTGCATGCTCTTGGTCTTCTATATAGGCTATAGGGGAATGAAACGTTTGGCACATACACCCAATCTAGCTCTAGAGCATGATTCTTTGGTGACTCCTCAGTAAGATGTCATAGATCCTTAATAGTAGATACAAAGTTTACTTGATGATGTTGATGAGTTGTCTATGTATTCCTAGGAAATCTCTGCTGAATGGGCTTCTTTATGGGTGCCACCTCTTCTACTAACTGAGAAATCTGATTTTTAATGTTACAGATTTGTGTCCCTTGATTTTGTTGCACTCTCTTTTTTTGGCCCAGTAAGGTCTCGTTCTGACTCACTAGCTTGCCTAGCATGTCTTCAATTTTGTCTATATTAATAGGACCTCTATCATGTGGATATCACTGATGTGAGTACATGCACTCCTCCTCTTTAGCTCCAGATGAGGTGCCATGTTTTTGATCCAACTTCATTGTGAGTATGTCCATCTGGGATTTGATTTATGTGAACTCCCATGATTCCATAACACTTTTAACAGTTGTTGGTGCTTCTGGATCCTCCTCCACAACTGATTCTTATCCATTCTCTTTAGGATCTCATGACACTTGGTAGCTTTATTGTTTAGGAAGAAACATGCTCCGGTGGTATCCAAACTATCCCTCTCCCCTTTATGTAGGCCATAGTAGAATGTTTTTGTCTGCTCATATAAATCTATCCCATGTTGAGGGACCTTCCTGAGCATGTTTTGAAATCATTCATAGGCTTCAAAAAATGACTCTTCGGCATGCTACTTGAAGTTGTGGATCTTTCTAACCAATTCATTGGTCTTCTAAGGTGGAAAGTATCGCTCATATATTACATCTATCATTTTATCCCATGTCTCTATTGATTCAAGAAGAAGTCTAAGAAACCATGTTTTTGCCTTTTTTGACAGTGAGTAATAAAATAGCTTCAAGTATATCATTGTATCTAGGACCTTGTCTATCTTCAACATATCACAACTTTCCACAAAGTTGTTGATGCACACCATTGGGTCCCCCATCCCGTGGCAATGGAATGATTGTGATTTGATTAACACCAATAGACTAGGATCTATATTGTAATTATCCACATTGACTTCCTACTTTTTTAATCGGTCCAAGCTATGATGTGGCTAATGATGCTTTAATCTTCTCCCAGATAGTTTTTACTTCAAGCCCTTCTTTAACACGTTCTTCAACATGTGGGTCCATGTTTGCTTCCTTTTCCTACTCTAAAGGAACTATTGGAATTTGGATGAGCTTCTCAGATAAAGCCCCAAACTCTCACACCTTTCAAAAAATATCCTCCTCGTCTGTAATAATTGAAGTAGACTCCCCGTAATCAGTGATTTGAGTGTAAACCATGAACTAGTACCTGAAAGATTAATGGCAAACTGAGAACTCAGAGTACTAGTGAGTTGACAATAGAAAAAATTTCAATCATGCTCTTGACTGAAGAAAAGAGAGAAAGGTGGCCTACAGTGGTCGGTCACATCACTTGTAGTGTTAGAGTTGTCGTTTGCGCGGAAACAATGCCAAAAAATTGACATGTTGTAACTATGTGCGCAAAACGCAAGTGTACGCATCGAGTAGTGTAGGCCTATGAGGCCCAAATGTCGAACTCAGGTAAATGTGAATTCAGAAGCTACTAATAACTATAGCTTGATCACTAGACCTAGTGAAAAAGTGATTGATTGTTGATTAAACTAATTGCAATAATTGAAATCTAACTTAAAATGGATTGTGGTCACAATTGGATGGATTACCCTAGGAATTAAGTTTCATCATAGCTCAAACTACAATTGACTCCAATTTATTAATAACTATTTATCCTAAATCATGCACCAAGGGACCTATGGCAAATATTACCAGCTCACACAGTGTAATACCCTACCCATACTACAGAAAATTCCACTCATGTAGAGATTTAAGAGTTAGATATGTGCATTAGTGATATCTATTAGCTATTCCCTCCATAATTGTAGGCCCTCACACAACGTACAAATTAACTATGTAATTCTATGTTTTTTCCAACCCTTAATCACTCTCATGAAGTAATTAATAGTCTAGGTAATTGATTGTGATGATCAAGCAAATACAATTTGTGAAGATAATATAAAATTATGTCCAAATTTAGGAAAATATGTGAATTAATTCATAGAAGTCATTTACAATGCATAATCGGGCCACTCCCAGGTCCTAAGAACAAAGGGGATTGGCCATGCATGATTTTTATTGTCATATTCATGGAAGGAAAGAATAAAATTGTGAGAAACATGAGAAAATTAATGTAACCCCTGGAGAAACCCCTCTGGATGATCCCTTTTGGCTAGCGTCTTGATTTGTAACATTCTAGTTGCAGATCCACTCTCAAGAAGCTCTCAAACCGCCTGGGACGTGGTCGTCTCTTTCACTATCTCCTCTTCCAATCTGCGCTCGACTATAATAGACTGAAAAACATGATATCCATCTTTATACGAACTCCACTTAGGTCATAAGTGGGACTTGGCCTTCATTAGGTCCTGACTTGGCATAATTTGAAATATGCACTGATCATGACGAGTTAGTACTGCTGACATGATGTCAGTTCCACTGAGTCTCTAATGACTCAAAACCCTTGATGAATGTCGGCACTACCTACTAGTAGGTCTGTAGCATCGAGCTGTTGTTTTGTAGTTCTTGAATTCTCTAGTTGATATATGTCAATATTGTTGACTAGCAAGTCGGTAGCATACAGTTGATAAACTCAGTCCATGTTAATTTCTTGATCATAAGTCGGTAGCATCGACTTGTCAATTCGGTGTCTCAAATATTCACTTGGTAGCACTGACTTTCCTATCGTAGCTCCAAGATTTCTTCAATCAACGTGTTGGATTTTCTCCTTAAGTCGGTACCACTGAATCTACATTCGGTACCATTATGCTACCTTATATGTGCTTTAATTACCTAAAATGTGAAAAAACCAACGTAACTCTGAATAAAATATGGAAAATTGCCATAGTTTAGTAAAATCACTTAATATTTGATACAATAGTGCTTCATAGGCTAAGAATGATAAATAATGCTTATAAATAGTGTCAAAATGAGAAATAATGCATGAAATACGTGGCAACCAGAATGTGAAAATAGATAAAATTCAGTGCATCAACTTCCACATTAGTAGGGGAACTACCAAGGAATATACATAATCCAGTAATAGAACATTAATTGGCGAGATAGCTAGCATAGGTGGAGTTTAAGTAGGCATGTAACTGAGGAGGACTATCTCGATAAGAAAAGAGAGCATGAAGATGTCCCACAAATAATCAGAGCACCCAAAGAAAATGAGTTTAATGACCAATTTTAGTAGCATTAAGAAATTGGTTGAGTATGTGAAGAGCAACAAAAATGAGAGGCTAGATCACAACATGGTATATAAGACTCCCTACTACCTATCAATATATAGACGGATCAAGATGTATTTTACCAGTCAAGCCAAGTTGTAGATGAAGTTCCCATGGCAGTTGTATTGGATTTAGTGAGGGTAGCATGAAAGATGTTCGATGGTGTACTTTTGTTGAGACAAATAAAAATCTTCATTTTGGTGTAGATTTCAATCCCTAAAATGTAGCAAACTATATTGAGATTAGTCATGAGAAATTGACCACAAAGTCACTACTTGAAATAATCAATATAAGAAGAATCATTGTCAGTAATAATTAGGTCATCAACATAAATTAATATGATAGTTTGGCCAGTGAGAGATATATTGACAAATGTGGATGGATCATGCTAACTAGGTAGAAAATCAATTGCATAAAAGACATTATTGGTATGTATGCCTTGAGAGCCAATCATATGATGTTTGAGATGGAACTTACATAAAGGATTTGATTAATAATAATAAAGGCAAGCTTCTTATTCATTATGTTTCACGCAGTTATGAGATAATGAGAAAACATAATGAATGTCTAAAGAATGATATTACTCAATGACGTATGTCTTCAAGTACAAGACTTGAATAATGAGATCATACAGATGTTAAGAGTATTTAAATTTTTCTTATGTCCCTAATCAAACTTTACTGTGGAAGGCAGATATACAATAGTAACACTTAAGACTAGAGTGTGTGTTGGTTGATGACAGAATCTCATCAGTCATGATATGTGACATCAAACCAACCACAAAGATACTTGTTGAGGAACAATGTATTGGATAGAATCCGTTTTAAAGTGACATGTGGAAACCATAAATGGTGGTCATAGTCATCTCTCAAAGTGGAGGTGGTGATTGTGATTCTTAAACCTAAAGTCACTACACACATCATATGTCATTCGATATATACTTTGACATCATCCAATGTAACCCTGAATAAGGATTGTGATAACAGTGATGATTGGGTAGATGTGACACATGGGGATTGATTGTGAGTGGTGTATATTAGATTTTTCCCTCCTACTAGAGTTTGATATCATGGCCACTTGAGAAGTGAGACTGAGAAAAGCATGCACATGCGCATGTAAGGCCCCTGACCTAGCTTAGTGCTTTATTTTGTTTGATTTGATTAATAAGATGCTTAAACCCTAATATAATCTCTTGAGATGCCTTAATAACATGTGACATGCTTATGTTTTCAGTTTGGTCATGTTTGGTTGATGTTTGAAATACTTTTGTTTGTTTCAGACCAAATTGCAATTTACCCATGTTGAGGGTTTATCCTGCATTTTGTCACATGTAGGTTTTACCTTAGAATCATGAGAGAGAGAACAATTCTTAGGGATGCCTTGTTGGACCTTGGTTGATGAGGTGACATCATGAGATGATATTAGTGTTTGCATGGCTTTGCATGGATGCTTGTTTTGATGGTGTATCAACCTTGTGTGTTGATCTTTGAGGTGTTATGACCGCAACACTCTCTTGGTTGATGTTTGTTGTGACCTAGTGTCTTTCTCCTCGTGTTGGTTGCAAGGGTTTGCTCATATGTGGAGATGTGTTGTGACCTTGGTGGTGTTATGACTTTGGTTGGTGATGTTGTGACCTATCTATGTGCTTTGCTTCGACCTTGGGAGTGTAGTGGACCTAAGTGGTCTCTACACCACATAGTTTTTCATGACCCTATTGCATGTGTGTTTGCATGGCCGATCCTTTGTGTTACAAGTTTCCTTTTGGTGCTCTTATACCTTAACACCTCATATCTTTACCTCCCTCCTACCCCTTGAGTATATATCCCCTCTGTTTCACATGCAAGTATCTCCTTTAGCTCTTTTTCCTCTCTTATTCCTTGTGTTCAACCTTGATCTTGGTGGTGCTTGAGGAGGTGGCGATCTTGGAGCTTGGTGGCCGATCACCTTTGCATGTGGTGATCTTGATCTTGATCATCTTCTTTGTGGTGATCCTTGGTGATCTTCTTTCTTGGTAAGTGGTTTCTTACCCTTGATCTTGTATTTCTTAGACCCTATCACTCTCCCTCTTCTCTTGGTCGAGACCATGGTTTTACCGTGGTAGTACTTAAGTGAGATGAAGTTTTCTTCTTCTTTCTTATTTCTTCTTTCTTGTTTGACCTAGGGTCTGACCTTGCTTCATCTTGAGATTTTTTTCTACCACAATCCTGACCCTAAGACACTACGGACACAACACAAGTTGTTGTGTTTGTCATCACATGTGATGTTCTTGGTTTTGGCATGTGGTCGCTACATATGAGATTTTGTTTTGGGTCACTACCCATGTTGGCCTTGTTGTGGTTGAAGTGTTATGGTTCAAGTTGGTCGTTACATGTTGGTTGATGGGTGTCGTGGCCGCAACAGCCCTAACCCTAATCAATGTGGGTGGCTACATGTCTAGTGGGTGCTACACCTAGGGTGATGTGATGTGGGAACAAAATAAGGGGCTAACCTAGTGTTTAGTTCACTACATATGTGAGTTATGTGGTCGCTACACATGTGAGTCATGTGGTCGCTACACTTTGAGCTATGAGTGGTTGTTACACCTAGTTTAATCTGGTTGGTCATTACAGAAGGCTTTAGTCTTGTATGGTCAATACATATTGTTGTTTGGGATGATTGATTGATCAAAACTATGATGCTTAACCCTAATAATGTGCTTCAAGAATATGGGAAACGATGTATCTAGGGTTTAATGACAAGCCTTGAGATGGAAACCTTAATCTACTATTTGAGAAACCCTAACCCTAATTCAAGTATATGATGTACTTATTGAGCTTGCTTGAATGATTAACATGAGTTAATATTTTCTCTCTCATACTTGTGTAACTCTAACCTTAAAGGTGGAATGAATAACATATCTAGTGAATGCTATGGTGTATTTGGCATGACACAAGGTGATGATTATGAGCCTTTATGAGACATGATGAGATAATGATGATGTACATGAATAATGTGATTGGGTCTAATGACCTGGCAGAGTCTCAATGCCTAATGTGAGGTGGTGTCCTCTAGTGATGAGATGAGGGATTGTTATTCTCTGGTGATTTGCTAATGATGATGGCCTTGAATGGAAGTGGTATTAAGTGATGATGGGACAAGTTTATACCTCATACGTTTTATATCTTCTGAAACTAAAACATACCCATATCTTTGTAGAGTTTGTTTAAGGTTTGTATGTTGTAACTTGATTGATGCTAAAAGAGACCCAATTGGCTTAAATAATTAAGTGAAACCCTAATCATGTAGTTGACTTATGCCATAGATCTATCTTTAGTGTCAATATTTTCTCGATGGTGAAATGGATTCTCACTCATTGGAAGCTTCGAGTTGTATATTGTTGAGTATATGCATTTTCACAGGATTCGTTGTGGTCATACCCTGGCAAGAGAACGGTCGAGGTTGTATCTCAGATAATGTGATTCAGTAGGTACATGATATATTTTGAGGATAGTTGTGGTCATACCTCGGTAAGAGTGAGGCTGTAGTTGTAACTCGGTTTTCACTAGTGTTGTGCCTATGTACCAAGGTGGACTTGGTTGTTTTGCAGTTGGACTTTATATGTCACTGTGGTGGACTCATCTAAGGGTGTGGGGGATCATAGGAGTCTGGCTCCTCCTAAATCTTATATGGCACTGATTTTGACTTAGTAGTAGTCAGTTGGAGCATGATCAGTATACCTCATCTCCTCAGGGAATAATAAAAGACGTAATACAACCACATAGTATATTTGCTTAGGGTTAAACACAACTCACAATGGTTGAACCTTTTCCTTGTCTCTTGTATTGGTTAGTTGATTTATAATAGAAATCAACTATTATACATGTTCTTCATGTTCCTTCTAAAAGTATAAGATTTTCTACTGCTCAGTTGTAGATGCCTAAATTGCTTAAACAGTGTTGATTTCATTACGCATATCATTTATTAGAATCTTCTCAACATGATAATAATATTATCTTCTTCCTTCAACTTATCTGTGTTAATAATAGTTGTTGGCATAGTGTTATATCTTATTGGGAATTTGGTCTCACTCTATCGGTTTCCATATCTTTTAGGTGGTCATGCATGATAAGTTATAGATCGTGTATAGAAGATTGAGCAAAAAGATGATCAGTAGTTGTTGAAGGTTTGATATGTTGTTGGTGTTTTTTAGTAGAGTCCTATGTGTGGTCCTTGTACTCTTAGGTCCTTGGGTGTGTTTGGTATATGTTGTACATTGTTACAAGGTTTTGGCAGTATGCCATGGTTGTATAGATATGGCTTGTATATGTGAACATTATGTCATATGTAACTGGTTGTGGCTAGAGATGGTCATGTGAATAGAGATATGCATCATCTTGTGGTATGATATATGGTATAGGTGGACTCAGATGTCATAAGTTTTAGATTTTGTTGTTATATGGAATCAATTTTAATTTCGCCTATTTTATGGTAATTTAGATGCTTAGTGGTAGTTCCACATTTTGTTTTGAATTATCTCGTTCGTGCGGCATCTGGTTGTCACATCACATGTGAATCAATATATGATATTGAGGTCACATATATCTCAAACATTCTACGCTGGTTCAAGGAACATGAATTGAACATTGAGAGTATGACAATTCCATGCCTCAAGTTCATTCTGGTTATCGGAGATAAAGGAATTGTACAATCACCATAACACCTTACACAAATTGTAGGTTGAAGTTGTTCTCCAACTTTCCATTCACTTGGGTAGCACTAATGTGGGACTAGGCACCACTCTATGCTTGTGATGTCATAAACTAGTTATGGACATTCACTGCCAACATGATATGGGGCCTATAGGGTCACACACATAGGAATTCACCTAGAAGAAGAGTTTAATCATGAATAATAATTGAATTGATTAACAAAGTGTTAAGGTACTCAATTTGAGCAAAAAATCAACCGACTGGACTCCCAACCGATCGGCTCATGTGAGAAACGGCCAATTGGAGTGTCAAGTTGATTATAAATTGAATTGGTTGAGTTTTTCCTGAACTGGGGAGTGAGTTGACGGTTCACCTAGTGAACTGATCGTTTGGGGTCGTGAGATGACCGACTCAAAGGGCGAGACACCCGGTTCATAGAGAAATGTGATTACATCAAGGATTAGTGCTGACATCATGTTGTGCATTAATTGAATTTGAATTTCCAATTCATATGCGATTGGGAAACATGGCAAAATGACTGGTTCGCTAAGAAAACTGATCGGCTCACATGCTAACCTAGTAGTTCGTCGCTCATTGGTTGTGAATTTTGTGATACTCCAGTCCCTTCCACTCCCACACGGTCTGGGAACCCTGACCCTAACCCCTCGTATAAATATAGGGGTACTGAGACCTTCTCAGACACAACTCAATTGCCTCTGACAATTGTTGTCCTCTCTGGTTGTGTTAACCAATAGAGAACCCGAGCAAGTCCTACCCCCATAAAGGCAGGGATAGAAAGGGAGTGACAATTGTGGGAGAGAAGTTGGTGACTAGTACATAAACGGGAGGGCCAACTCCTTCGTGTCTGTTCTACTAGAATGACATGATTTATGGTGATCTGTGTTGACTACTATTATAACATCCTCATTTTCAACGTCCCCCAATCAAGTAAAGACCTTCAACTTGAGAGTCATTACCTATATTCGCAAGGATCCATATTTAGCTAATAATAAATAGTAGAAAACAATTTCAATTAAATTTCAAATATTGTTTACAAATTCTACAATGATATTCTTCATAAAATCAATACATGTTGAGAAGAAGTAACTAGCTATCTAATCCTCCTTTAACTTGTTTTTAATACTTTTAGATAATTTCCATCTGGTTTATCACATGTTGACATCTTCATAATTAGCAGGTACCTAAAACGCTGACAAACAAAATGTCAGACAATATAGCAAGTTATATTGGGTACATGGGGTGCAACCATAATGTGTGCAACTAAGATAATGATATACAAACATCAAGTATTGCACATAAGAATTGGCATATTCTTTACATATTCTAGCCCTTACTGGATATATTATCTTGGGCATGATCATTGTCCCCTCCATAGCTCGTGTGTGTCACCTCTTGATATACGTCAGCCTAGGGTTCATAATATTATTATGTATTTTATGTGATACTCATAGGGGCTTTATAATTTGAATGAAATAAATAAACATCCAACACATATCATTCATTCAATCTTCGAGAAACCTCAGAAAATGTCGGAAGTCGATACATGTAAGCATAAGCGTAACCACGTACCTCAATAGAGAGCCAAGCAGATTATCATATAACTATATTTCACGCATATTGTCCAAGAAAGAAAATCAAGCATTCAAATCTACAAGTATGTAAATCCTAACTTGTCACCATCACTTTAATTAGATAAAACCCAACTCGGCCCTAATCTAGCGTTTAGGTTTCCATGGTATCGAGTTACCATCAAGGTTATGTCTCAAAACCCTAATTCCAATGATTCTCACATTAATAACTTAAGAACCCTAATCCATATTAGGTGTTGCCATGATTATCAAATCTATTTCATCCTTGCATTATGAGTACTTAAATTCAATTAAGTTCATTAACAACCTAGAAAGATATGATCATTAACCCTAATTATTCCCATTATTATCTTGATTTCTCATATTTTTCATCAATAATAGATAATAACATAAAAGAAAGCCTTTTTAATGTTTCCAACATGTTAATACCCAAATCTAGGGTTTTTATGCTTTAATCACCATTTTAACACCTATTGCACTACTTTTACAATTATAATTTGAATCATGCCTCATATATATTTTATTTCTGTTCTCCTCATTCTCCTGATCAAAATGATATATAATTTTGCTATTTTAGGGTACTCATATCATTTTCTATAATTAAAACAAGATACATCAATATACCTTATTGTGAGGCCACATGGTACCTCATGTTTGGTTGATGCCTTCAAAGCACAGCGCCAGCTGGGGACACGGTTTGATTTTCTCCTAGACCAGTCGCACCTTCCGATCTGCCATCTGAACTGAACCGGGAGTCGTTTCCCTTGTTTGTGCTCACATGCGTCGGCGGTGTTTTCTCCGTAGCTGTTGTACAGCGCCAACCCGAAGTCATATCTCCATCCTCACAATGTTGGCAGCCATTACCACCGACACGAGGTGCATCCACCGCCATCCCCTCCCTGGTTCCTTTTTCAACACCGCAAGCGGCTAACCTCCCTAGACCTGTGCGCAGGCAGCGCCTACTGTTATTCGTATAAGGGTACAAAACGTGTTTGAAGGCATAAACGTATAAGAGTATACCAGAGTTGCGCTGAGGCATGTGAGATGCACGATCTTTAAGAGTATTTCCGCGGTACTCGGCGGCGAACGTCTGTGTAGTAGTCTCCTGTGTGGATACTCTCCCAGGATCCAACAGCGTATGTCAACATGAAGCGTGCACACACAGTCACGACGACGGGCGAAAGGCAAGCGATCATTCTTCCAGTGGACAGACTGCAGGCGGAGGAGAAGAGAGGAAGTAGAAATGAGAGAAGTTTTTGTATATTCCGAACTACAACGGAAAACAAACATAAATAACAAGGAAAAGTGCAGTTGCAAAATTGGGCTGCGGTCGGGAAGCGTCCCAATGAAAAGGTGTGACGCAAAAAGTTGCGGTACATGTTACAATTTGGTTCAGTGAACCGGAGAGCAAAACCAAGTCGGAGCCGTGCCCATACAAGGGGCTCTGAGAGGGCAGATTTACACCCAGCCTGCACGCATGATGCGACATGTGTCGATGCGCCCGATTAAAGGTTTTATGGACCGGACCGGCCCAAACCCACTTGGGCTGCCCAGCATGCGTTTGCGAAGCCCACATTCTATTTTATTCCTCAAATATTACATGGACCAGTAGCCATATATCAAACCCACGAAAGTCCCTAAAACTAGCAATATGGGACAAAAAGTTTTGCTTTGAAATATAGCAGAAACCACATCAATCCCCCACTATTTCAAAACAAAACAAACTAAAATTCGAGTTGACCACTGGAAGAACTTAAATAATGGCATGCATAAGCCTTGGTGGAACTGAGTTTTTTGAAAAAAAACATAGAGTAGATGTACGTAACCTATAGAGGATTGGTGGAACTATGTTCTTGAACCAATTCCTCTTTTACCTGATTAGAGGTACATTACTCACATGACACTCATAAAATCAATTACCTTTCTTACGGATTGGCGTGTTTAGGCCATGCGCCTACTGAGAATATTCATGAATGCTCTAGAGATCTGCCTGAATCTCAATAGGAGCGGCCTCACTCCACACTCATATAGTTGGACTTTCATCAAGCATATATTGTAGTATATACACCACCATTAATGGCTATGAAATCCATTAAGAAATATATTCAACTAAATCATTGCAAAATGGTGTTTACATCATAAGAATGAGATACATTTATTACAACACATTGAGTCCTCTAGTGACTTAGTTTTTCCCATTGAACCTTCTTCCCGGGATCACCGTTCATGAAGGTTGGGTGTCCATCACTTCGACTTCTGGTATCGGCATAATCCCATTCTCCTTGATGTATCACTCACTAGTCTTTGACTTAATGGCTTTGTCATAGGATCGACAAAATTTAATTCTGACTTTACATAATCCATTGAGATTATGCTATCACATACAATTTGTCTCACAATATTGTGACGTAGATGAATATGTCTACTCTTCCCATTATAAACTTTGTTTTTATCTCTTGCTATGGCAGCTTGATTATCATAGTGTATAAACACTGGTGGAGAAGGTTTCTCCCAAATGGGAAGATCCATTAGAACATGTCTTAGCCATTTGGCTTCAGTTCCAGTCTTTTCTAAGGCAATAAACTTAGATACCATAGTGGAACGAGCTATACATGTTTGCTTGGAGGATTTCCAAGACACAACACCTTCACCCATATTGAAGATGTAACCACTTGTAGATTTCAATTCATCTGAATCAAAAATCCAATTGGCATTACAATATCCTTCTAGCACAGTTGGAGATCCACAAAAAAACAATCCATGATTAATTGTACCTTTAAGGTATCTTAAAATCCTATATAGAGCATCCCAATGATCCTTGTTAGGATTTTGGGTATATCTACTTAATCTCCCCACTACGTATGCTATATAGATCTGGACGAGTACAATTCATTAAGTACATCAGGCTTCCAATTACATATGCATATTTGACTTGTTGAACCCTAGTACTTTTATTTTTCTTAAGATGGAAATTAGAATTAAAAGGTGTACTTACTGGCTTACAATCAAACATTGAAAATATTTTGAGAATTTTCTCAACATAATGTTCTTGGGATAGCATGATGTAATCATCATGTTTAAGGAGTTTAATTCCTAAGATTACATCTGCTTCACCCATATCTTTCATGTCAAAATTAAAAGCCAAGAAGCCTTTTGTACTATTTATAACATCAATATTAGTGCCAAAAATAAGCATGTCATCTACATAGAGGCATATAAGAACACAACCTTGGTTATCGACTTTAGAATATATACATTTATCTCCTTCATTTATATGGAATCCATATGATACAATTACCATATCAAATTTCTCATGCCACTGTTTAGGTGCTTATTTCAAGCCATAGAGAGATTTGATTAGTCTACATACCATATGTTCTTTCCCTAAAATACATAACCTTCGAGTTGATCCATATAAATTTCTTCATCTAAATCTCCATTCAAGAAAGCAGTTTTAACATCCATTTTATGTATAATTAATTTCTTAATAAATGCCAAAGCAATTAAAATCTTGATTGAAGAGATTCTAGTAACAGGAGCAAAGGTACCAAAATAGTCAATATCCTTTTGTTGTTTATATCCCTTGGCAACCAAACGAGCTTTGTATTTATCTACAGTCCCATCTGTTTTCAATTTTCTTTTAAATATCTATTTACATCCTATGGGTTTAATACCTGGTCGAAGTTCCACTAGTTCCCATGTATGATTAGATAATATAGATTCGATCTCACTGTTAATTGCTTCCTTCCATAAAGAGGAATTAGTTGAATTAATAGCATCATTGTAAAATTGAGGGTCATTATCCACTTTAAAGGAATAGAAATCATCACCAAGATTCTTTTCCTTCCTCATCCTAATGGATCTTCTAGGTTCTATATCATCATGTTCTAAATCATCATTAGAATTTAATGTACTTGGGATATTCTCCAAAATTTTATTTGAAGGATTAGATAAGTTTTCTAAGGGAGTTTTCATAGGAAAGATATGCTAAAAAAATTTAGCATTTTTAGATTCAACAATTGTATTAGGTTCTACAACATTGTTGCCACTTTTAATAATCAAGAATCTATATGTGGCACTATTTTGAGCATAACCTATAAAAATACCATCTAGGGTTCTAGATCCCAATTTTTGTTTCTTAGGCTCAGTTAATAAGACTTTAGCTAGACACCCCCACACTTTGAGATATTTCAAATTAGGAGGATATCCTTTCCATAATTCATATGGTGTCTTGTTTGTCTTCCTACTAGGGATGCGATTTTGAAGAAAACAAGATGACAAAATCACTTCCCCCCCACAAGTTGTTGGGTGCGCCTGAATTGATTAAAATAGAATTCATCATTTCTTTTAGAGTTCTATTTTTACGTTCAGCAATTCCATTTGATTGGGGTGAATATGGATGTGTGTATTCATGTATAATACCATGGTTTACACAAAAATCATTAAAAGTAGAACAATCATATTCACCACCCCTATCTGAGTGAAGACGTTTTATTTTCTTATTAAGTTGATTCTCTACTTCTATTTTATATTTAACAAACATTACAAAAGATTCATCCTTTGAATGTAGTAAATATATTTTTGTATATCGTGAGAAATCATCTACACAAATAATGTAGAAATGTTCCCCACCTCTAGATAGATTTCTTTTTAAATCTCTAAGATTGGTGTGTACTAAATCTAGTAATTCAGAATTTCTTTATGAAATTTGAGGACACGGCTTCTTAGTAGATTTAATTTTAGCACATATTTGACATTTATTATTTAAATTAACAACACCATTAACATCCTTTAGTAAACCTAAAGATTTCATGTGTTGTAAGTATTTAAAATTAACATGTCCTAATCTATTATGTCATATATCAAAAGAATCAACGAGATAAGCAGAAGAACTTATTTCATTAGTAGAAGAGTTTGGTACATTCAGCAGAAAGAGCCCATTAGAGAAGTAACCCATGCCTAGGTAGTCCCCAGACTTGGTGAGAATGACCTTGTTTGATTCAAAAGACACTTTCACTCCAAACTTAACAAGTTGAGAAACAAAAATTAAATTAACACGGATATCTAGGACAAACAGCACATCTTTGATCAGCAAAAATTTTCCAGAAGTCATCTTGATCATAATATTGCCCTTTCCAGTCACACAAGAAGCAGTAGAGTTGCCCATGACAACCCGATGTTCCTCCTACCCTACCTCAGTGTAGGTCACGAAAGCATCTCTGTTTCCATTGATGTGGCGACTAGCCCCCGAGTCAATGATCCAATCGTTCTGGGTGGAATGATCTCATGCTAGCAATGCTGACAAATGTCACAAATACGTCCTCCGTGACAATGTTGGTTGATGTATCCTTTGATTCCTGGACTGCTTGTTTCTTCCTATGTCTGCATTTAGGAGAAGTATGACCAAGTTTGCCACAAACATAGCAAAAAACATTCTTTTTATTAATATCTTTGTTTCTTTTATATTTATTCTTTTTTCCTTTCCCTTTCTTATTTTTCCAGTTATTTTTAGATTGATCAGTAGAAACTTTATTTTCTTTAACTTCATTATTAACAAAGTTAGCAGTACATGACAACTCTTTATTCAGTTCAAATTTTTCTCTAGTACGATTTTGATCTTCAACTCAGATATGTATTATTACATCATCCAGTGACATAGTCTTTCTTGTGTGCTTTAAATTGTTCTTGTAATGTTTCCAAGAACCTGGCAGTTTTCCAATTAAAGAACCCACAACGAAAGACTGAGGAAGATCAATTTTTTTATTTTTTAAATCATCAAGTAAAATCTGAAATTCATGAATTTGAGATGTAATTTCTTTATCTTCAGTCATATGGAAATTTAGGAAATTTGCAACAGTACATTTTTGGGTAGAAGCGTCTTCGAGAATGTATTTCTTATTCAGACTTTTCCAAATTTCGGATGCAATTTTAATTGGAAAGTAAGCATCAAACAATTGGTTAGATAACGTACTTAGAATCACATGTCGACAAATGCGATTTGCTTTTTCCCAATCAACAGAATCATTTTCAGGTTTGGGTTCAGTTAAAGCAAACGAGACATTAGAAACTTCTAAAGCATTAATAATTTTTTCTTGCCAACACCTATAGTGTTGTCCATTAAAATGTTCAATTTTCGTAACATCAGGCACGGTGTTTGTTTAACAGTAGAAACAATAACAATTTGGTTGTTATTGTTAGAGGGTGTCACAGGCGTAAAGGGGGTTTCAAAACCTTCCATGTTAGTACTCATCACTGAACGAAATACTCTTAAGATTGTTATTCATATTAGGGTACAAAATGCGTTTGAAGGCGTAAACGTATAAGAGTATACCAGAGTTGCGCTGAGGCGTGCGAGATGCACTGTCCTTAAGAGTATTTCCGCGGTACTCGACGGTGAATGTTTGTGCAGTAGTCTCTTGCGCGGCTACTCTCCCAGGATCCAACAACGTGTGTCAACGTGAAGCGTGCACACGCAGTTACGGCGACGGGCGAAAGACAAGCGATCGTTCTTCCAGTGGACAGACTGCAGTCAACGGAGAAGAGAGGAAGTAGAAATGAGAGAAGTTTTTGTATATTCCGAATGCCAGTGGAAAACAAACATAAATAACAAGAAAAAATGTAAGGAAACGGCGCGTTGCGGTTGCAAAACCGGACTGCGGTTGGAAAGCGTCCAAATGAAAAGGTGTGACGCAAAAAGTTGCGGCACATGTTACAATTTGGTTCAGTGAATCGTGCAAAACCAAGACGGGGCCGCGCCCACGCAAGGGCTTCGGGAGGTCAGATTTGAACCCCTACGTACGGGATGCAACGTGCGTAGACACGCCCGATTAAAAAGTTTCCGGACTGGCCCAAACCCACTTGGGCTGCCCCAAAATGCACGTGCGAAGCCCACATTCTATTTTATTCCTCAAATGTTACAAGGACCTGCAGCCATATATCAAACTCACGAAATTCCCTCAAACTAACAATATGGGACAAAAAGTTTTGCTTTGAAATATAGCAGAAACCACAACACCTACTGCTGGAACAACCTGGATGCGGAGGCTGCAAGCTCCGACTCTTCTTCCTCCTTTACACTTCCTCGTCAGCATGGAAGGTAACCAATATTTCGCTCTTCCTCAGCGCAAAAGTGCTCCCTCTCCCTTCCCCTCTCTCTGTCTCACTCCTTATCGATGGTACAGACATCACATTGTTAGGGCTCCCCGGTGAGAAGCTGATTACAGGAGTCTTCCTTCACCAGACTTTCCCCGTCACCGCCTTGTCCTCTTGGCCACGGTTGGCTGTCAGCGTGTCCCGCAGGGATCTCGACCATCCCTAGGCCAGGTCGTGTCGACTGCTGCCCACAAAAGGTCAGGTCAGCGAGGTGGGGGCATCTGAAGTAACCTGCTCCTCGGTTGCTTCTTGCAGACCATGTTTCAAGGTCTCGGTTGCGTGGAGGGTCATGAAAGCTTGGATGTCAGGGACTTCCTACAAGGATCCCCGAAAGTATTCAGAGATTTTGGAGTTACGTTCTGCCAGGAAGCAAGGACTCCCATGGTCCTTTTATATATGCTAGTTAGATGTTTAGGGTTATAGAGAGACACTAGTACAAACTGTGGAGAATTCGACACTGCTGTGAATGGGTTTCTAAGCAAATTAAACTCCAGTCAGAGGCAAATCAGCAGCTGGCGTCAGTTCAGCTATGTCTTGTATACTGGAGACAAAAACAAAACGAATCTAACACATACTTAAAAAGTTGAGATCAGCAATTGTCAGATTCGTGATCCACTAGTTCCCAGGAGCTGCTGACCAAATATGATCTACAGGTGTGTCCAATTTGAGCGCACACAATCACAAAAAAAAACACGTGTGCTCTACTTCTGTACGTAGACCACACACCACACATGCATGTATATAAATATAAGATAGAACAGAATAACAGAACTCATCACCAAATTTTCCAATACGTATAAGAGAAGAATATTAGCTGATTTCTGAACATAGAACTAACTCAAAATTATAAAAAATACATGACACTAACACATACACGAGAAAAAGAAGTATAAACTGTACTTCTAAATGAAGTTGAATACAAGCATTATCAACCCAAGCTGATCACTTATATATTACAGAGTTTGGACCCTAATTTGTGCATATAATTCATAATAACGAGTACTACACAACAAACGTCCAAGACCAATAATGCATTTAAAAGACCTCAGATCACCAAAAGACCACAAGAACCGGTAGCCAGTACATCGAATCTTGACACCATTTGCAACTCAGTGCATGTAGTAAGAAATCAAAATGAAGTCCAGAAAATACCATTCTCTGTCATATCCCTGTAGAAAGATAAGATTCAAACCTATAAGTATATGAATTACATACTTAAATTAATTAAAGCACACATATTGAGTCATGAAATGAATGTAACGTAACTGATGTATTTGAAAATTGAACCATGTCTTATAAGTGAGATGAAAGTTATTAATCATGCAAGAGTTGTGGGGCCAACACTTCTGATCAAAGGCTTCAACACATCTATAACATACATAATGAAAACATTTTACAAGTAAATTGTATTTGCAACACTTCTCGAGGAACAAAAGGCCCATAATAGGGGGTCATTAGGATGCCGCACTCAAAATCGCATATGCTTTTACAGATTGCAGGAGTCTTACAGTAATGGTTGATAATAGCATTTTTAAAACAACTTCATTTAGATCAGCAGCACAAAAGTCCAAGCTTTTTCTACACGACTGAGAACTTGCTCAATCGAAGATCACTTGGCAGAAATCAGTTGGTTATACTCTACATACTTCAGTGTTGTCTCTGCACAATCAGCCCACAGAGGACCATATCCTCCTGCAGAGAGATGAGTAACCTTCTGTGCATGGGGCGAGTGGCAAGGATGGTTGAAGATTGGACTGTCGAAGACGGAATCAAGCGGTGTGCTACAGAGGCTGTGGATATCGTCACATACGGAGCAGAGTATGGTAAGGCAAGGGTGGTATAGCAACAGAGAAGGGGGTATGGAGAGAGGAAGGGGTCCGGCGTGAGGAGGCTGGATAGGGGAGCCAGAAATAACGAATGGAAGTGCTTGTATTGGTTATCAGGAGAGACAGGAAGGTTTAGTGATTCTAAATCGTGTTGGCGTGACTGGAAAATCCCTATTTAAACACAGCAGAATACCACAGCTAAACTACCGGTGATTGCCGATAATTCTTGTAAAATAACAAACGACAACTTTCAAATGTCACTACTTAGACCACCACGTCTCAATACAATCCCGCAAACAATGCTCCATCCAAACGGCTCCTAAGAGTTGAGTATTTGTCAATCATGATGCCTTGTAACAACAGTCTAGCCAACCCTCAACCATAATATTAAGCAGTTAAATTTTTTATAAAGACTAAGGAAGCTTCACAAATAGAAATGTACTACCAATAATCATGGAAACCATTGTTTTCTGACATCACCATTATTCTTCTTTTTCTTTTCAAACCATGTGGTAATGTGGCATTGTGGTGTTCTGAACAAGACTCTAAATTAGTTTGAAAATATGCAGCTCACTATATTGGGGTCAAATTGACCACATAAAGGAATACCGATAGGATTCCCATTCAAACAAGCCAAATAGAATAAATGTCTTTAACCCCCCTAGATCACCTATTTAATTAAAGCGTAAAACCACTCCATTTCTCTATGCCCAGTTCGGCTCATCCACCCACCCTGAAACCCTTTCATTCTATCAAACCTTGGGCCACTACCTTTAGACTCTCTTCCTTGCCTTCTCAATTCCAACATCTCATCTCATTGTCTTATCATCATTCACCTATTACCCCAAATACATGGTTGTCATAGATTTCTACTAGAAATTTAAGTGCAATTCTAACTGGAGATCATGTATGGCTAGTCCAACTCAAAAAATGTTGAAGAATATGAAGAGGAAGTAGACCTACTAGAAACCAATTAGCACTTGTGGAACATAAGAAAGTAATGCGGCTGAAGAACCTAGTATAATCAAGAATTAATACGCCTGGCAAAAATATCTCGACCCAACCCGACCCGAAAATATGGTATTTCAAGTTTAAAATAGGGTTTTGGTCAAAAACGGGTAAACCCGAATTGGATCTTTTATTCTAGGGTCATGCGCAACTATGACGATAAATCCTAAAGACTCGAGACAGTGTCCTAAAGGCCAATCTGAGACTATCACTTGCTTACAGCTCCTCTGAAACCCTTAGTTCCTCTGCATCTCTTCTCTCTCACTCACTCGCTTAACATACCCCTAGCCGTCGCACTACAAATGAGCAGCTCCATCCACGAGCCGAAGACGAAAAAGGAGATAAAGACACAACAATACAACACCTCACGAATCTTCAATTAATCCTCGATGGCCTGCTCCGACAACTTTCATAAAAGCCAAAGTAAAAGCGCTCCTCTTATGGCTCATTATCTACCAACATGTGGCAATGATGATGGCGGCTCCAGTGTGTTCGACGGAATCTCCCTCACCGGTCTTGGCATCCGAGGGAGCCTCAACGACCTGGAATTCTCGTCCTTCCCCACCCTCACCTTCCTCGACCTCATCAACAACAACCTCAATGGCTTCATCCCTCCTAACATATCCCAACTAACGAGCCTCAAGTACCTTATGTTGAGCCTCAACTTCCTTGGACCTCTCACCAACACATCCACACAATCATTTCTGCAATCCTTCCTCAACCTCTCCCTTCCCAACAACAACCTCCACCAATGTCCCCCACGACAAGTGTGAGAAGAACAACAAAAAGTGCCACGTCTGTTCGTCGGCGTGGGTGTGCATCTTTGATAAGTCTACACATCATCGTCTTCACTCTCTCAAGCCCTCGACCAGTGAAAATAAATGTTCCGACAATTGACCAAGCCCGCTATAATCAACACAAAGGAACAATAAACACACATGCCATGTCTGCCAGGTGCTCGATCAAAGGATATCCAACCACCAACTAGCACTCTATCCTCTCACCAGTGATGTCATAGTGGACATTGAGTGCTTGGTGGTCGTATGCTACTATTGTAGTTATGGTTGATGGTGTTGCGAAGACATTTGGAACAACAACAACGTGAAGGATGGGAACTGCGTCCTCCATGGTGCAATGTTGCCAGATCTTCAGACTTGGGATGAAGGGCAGTTGTAACATACTGAAACCTAAGACTTAATCTTATTCCAGGGTTAATAACTTAGAACCCTTAGTTCTTGGAGGTTTAGCCAAATGAGGTTTAAAATATGTTCTTTGGTGACCTTAAATATATTAGTGCATGCATAAATCACATTAAAATGTAAATTTAAATTAATATTACTCAATCCCTTCAAATTAATCATAAAAGCAATAAAAGGTACATAGTAAATGTGGATAAAAGACAGTGTTCATAATTGAGAATAATGAGTTATAATTCCACAACATACGAAATAGATAATGTTATGTGGGATAATGGAGGTATAGATTCGTTTTAGATCTTTTCTATGCCTTAGCGTGCAAGGAAGAGAAAAAGGAAATCAAAGATAATGCTTAATACATATATAATGAGATATTGGTTCATTAATGGGAGAAATAATAGAAATAATAAATAATGTGTTAAAAGGAAAACTTCTGAGATAATAATAATCTCATATTTGTTTCCTTGGGATATGCCTTGGCTTGGAGCCTTAGAGGCCAAGTTTCACCAATTTAGGATAATAAAAGCCATATCTATTTTAGTGGGAGAAAAAGGAAATCAAAGATAATGCTTAATACATGAATAATGAGATATTGGTTCATTAATGGGAGAAATAATAGAAATAATAAATAATGTGTTAAAAGGAAAACTTCTGGGATAATAATAACCTCATATTTGTTTCCTTGGGATATGCCTTGGCTTGGAGGCCAAGTTTCACCAATTTAGGATAATAAAAGCCATATCTATTTTAATTAGAAAAGAAAAGTGTGTCTTTCCTTAAAACTATTAAATAAAATATTATATGAATCCAAAAGTGGAAAATAATTTTAGATTCATAATCAACATAATAAAATAGGTCTTTGGGTGAATTTTCACTAAATTTGGAGAAACTTTGATTAAAAGGTGAAATAATGAGAGAGAACGTGTAGAACCTTCAAAATATTAAATAAGTACACAAATAACTCCAACATGTAAAATTTATGGCAAATTCGTATCCAACATGTTAAATATGGCTTGTGGGTCAAGTTTCGTAATTTTTTGGATAATCCTAATGTCATTAATGAAGGAGGAAAGAGAAAATAGTAATTAATTTATTTGATACATTAAAATTTATCAAAAGGAAAATCTAATTTTATATTCGGATAATACATATCAAAATTAGCCTCTGTGCAAAATTTTAGCCAATTTTAAAATCTGTTTGAGCCAGTAAATGAAGAGAGAGAAATTCATTTAATACTATATGTATCACTTTAATTGATTTTGAATTGGATAAGGTTTTCCTTTTTTATTTGGCGCGTGGATCCCAACCGTTGGATTTCGATCCGACGATCCTCAGATCGTCTCCTACCCGCGGTCGACCTACTACAATGTCGCAGGTGGGTTGCTCAAAGAATCCCAATTTTCTCGGTCTATATACATCCTTAATCTGCGATTTCTTTTGCATTGAATTCGTCGAGATGTCCCGCACACAACAAACTCTTACATGAGTTCTATTTCTTTGGATCCAAGAAACGCCCAACTCCTTGGGCACAAAGCTCCCCCTACCACCGACCATATACCCAAATATGCCACCTTATATATAGGTAACCCTACTCTTGATTTCGTCGCAGCCCATGCTATCTCTCCTCGCTTCCAATTTGTGCGGAGGTATCGTGTTTTGCTGCTGCTTGCTCGGAGAGCTGCTTTCTTCTTTGTAACCTGCCACCTTGCGTATGCAACCCAATTAGAGAGTCGGTGAGTGTGCTTGTACCTGGTCGGTCATGTTCTCGTCGTCTCCAACGAAATTTGACCAATCTGGTAGTTTTTCCCAAATCTGGTGCGAGTACCTCGCTGCCAGCCATGGCGTGGCCTATGAGGGGAAGAACCTCCCACATGTATTCCCAATTTTACCCCTCTCTTCACCAACTTCTTTGCTTTTCTCGCCAAGGGCAATCTCATCTTTCAGCCTGTGTTCTCTTTGTTTTTGGGACGAGTCAAATGTGCCTTTGATCGTGGACTTGGCTTCACCCGATTGGGCCAACTCAGTATGGCCCGAGCTATCTCTTTCTCTCTCGGCCCTTGTTTGATGATTTGGTTTTTTCTTATTTTCTTATTGGTTGGTTTTATAAAATACATAACTAATTAATCTCTAATCAGAAGAATATGCATAAATAGTCAATAAAATGAGAAAAATGTAAGCTTTCTTTTTCTAAGGTTTTTGTCGCCTGAATCCAATATTTTATGATGAGTAATTTTAATAGATCTAATTAATAAGTTAATAATTTGTACAATTCATAACTAATAAACCCTTGGACCAAAATTAAAAGTAAAATATGTTCTAGACACAAAAAAAATATGATCTATCTTGTAAAAATAAATTTGACGCCTGGTTTTGAGTTTTTCAAAAAAGTATTTTTGAGGATGATTTAATTAACTAAAAATAACCCTAAAAGTCCATATCTTCAAAATACTTAATATTATATGTTATTTTGATCAGAAAATCCTAATTAAGATAATGATGATGTTTTTAAGACCTAAATCGGTGGTTTGTAGAAAAAATTGACAACTTTAGGGTTTTGAATTCTTAATGAATGCATATATTGCTAATACATGTATTTGGTTATTATACTAGGACAAGTGGACTCTAATCTTGTTTTAAGACTCTGTGAAGAGGTATGTTAGCATCTCCTATTTTTCTTTCTTGAGCAAAAACCTAAATTGTCTTTCTTTTGGTCCTATGGACAATAACCTAAAAACCATATCTTTTCCTCTTGAATATTATGCTTCATGTGAAGTACCCTACTTGTTGCTGATCTTGTGATCATGATATCTTCTGACTTTCTTTTGTAATCTTTATTATGACTTGTTCATTATGGAACTCAATTTGTTGTTATATGCCCACTTTGAGGTGGTTGATAATGATGATCACTTATGTGGTGATTAATTTGTAAAATCTGACTATACTTGTACTTGCCTCCATATTAAGCATGTTGTGTGACTCAGAAGCCCTAGAGTAATATAATTTGCATTGGTTTTGGGTTATGTGCCCTTATTGTTTATTTTGGGATGGTGGTTATGTGCCCCATACCCGGGTTTCATCTTTATGGGGGTTGACCCAATTTTTAAATATATTGGGGGTTTGGTTATGTGCCATTCTCTATCAGGTTTCAACTTTATGAGGGTTGGCCGCCAATTGTTATTTATGTTGTTCTAGTGCTATGTTTATCTCACCTACATGCAGGTTGTTATGGGTTTTGTACCCTAAAAATATTTTGTGTGCTTTTGTGGCACCAATTTTATTATAGTTTTAATGGCAAGTATTCCTTTTATCATAAGTTTGAGATTCATTCCTTTTATGCCCGATTTGGGTAGTTCTTATCTTTTTGCATGGGAAGCTTTCTCTACTTGATGTACCTTTTTCTTAAAATATATAATCCTCAATGCCTTTTTAGCAGGCTCATACCAGCGTTTTGTTGATATCCTCTTTTTCTTTTCCTTTTATGGGATACGCTTCCTACCCCAGGTGTTGGACAAGGAGGAGGAGATCTAGGAGGACCTGGACCACAACAAGGATAGCTGACTTCTTGGGAGACATTGCTTGATGTTGTTAGGTGATCCTCGGCTAGTTCTACATATGTAGTTAGATTTCCTTTATGTCACCTTGTGTGGTGAAAGTTTAGTATGTTAAGAAGCCTTGTAATGGTTAGATATATCTTTCAATTCCGCTGCTACTTTGTGTTATGAAACAATCATGTTAAATAAATTTGGTTTCATCCCCTTTTGAGAAAAAAAATTGTTGGTGGATGTTGCCCTCTTTATTTTTAGTAGGGAGTGGATCCCTATGGGATCCCACTCCTTACAGTAGTGGTTGAGCCCAGCTCAAGTGACCAAACAATCAAAAATTCAGCTCTATATGCCTAGATCCTAGTGATGTTGTAGGAGACTTTGTAGTTGATCCTCGCAATACCTCATGCTAAGATTGCTAAGATTGCATTGATAATTGTGTGACTAACAATAATTATATTCCTAAATATTGAATATAACCATAAATTCGAACCTCACAACTATGACCTCCACGCCTAGCTATATTAGAGAAATGTGTGCCTACTCAATTTATATGATTTTCTTTTGAATCCCTCTACCTTATCGAACTACCCCATCAATGTCGTAAGCCATTCACATCTCATTCTTCCATAGTTGGCCATTATTGCTAGTCCAACTCCAATGATATTGAAGAATATGAAGAGAAAGTGGGAACTACTAGCAACTGAAAACCAATTACTTCATGTAATAAAGAATAGCAGGTTAAAAACCTAGTACGGTTAAGAAATCCTCACAGGTTCAAGCAAGGAAATCAAAAAATGATAAAGTTGTGATCTTGAAAGCATTTGGTAAACAAGAAATTATTAGCTTGTTTCTATTTATTGTTCTCTATCTGAGGGTAAATAATTTATTGTATTAAGTATTTGAGCAAGAAATGATTGTAGATAGTGTTTGACTACAAAATTCAAGATATTTCTCTTATGCTTGACCAAAGAACATTATTGTCTAGAAAACACACATTTCTAGATAGTTGTCGTGTCTGTGTCTGTGTTGGACACAAACACTTCTTGGACACAATCTAAAATATTTTCGGAAAATGTCGTGTTCCGTGTCTGTGTCTAGAAATGTCTATGTACTTCCTTGATAATTGTCAATGTATTAAAAAACGGGAAGCGGGAGGCGTGCGGACGGGACCTTGTAGCCGCTCAAGCGGCAGGCGGGCGCTTAAGCGGGCAATTTTTTAAAAAGTAGATGCTAAAACTCTTATATATTTATATACAAAATTACGTGTATGTGTATATAAAAAAATATTTCTAACGAAATCAGTAATACTAACTAGTAGTATCAATTACTAATGAACGAAATCTGCAAGAATATCATTAAAATCAGTAAAACCATTAGAAGTATAATAGAGTAATATGATATTTACTTGGATATATTATAGCAATACCCTATTATATACAGCTTACATACAAAGTTTGCATTCTAAAGTAGGACTAGGTATATCATAGAACATTTAATGTATACAAGCTTCATATATTATACTCAATACTACTTGGATTATATAATTAATTAACATTACATGCTTACAGCAGCATTTTTTTCAAAAAGTGGGAAAAAAATGGGCAAAAAACGGGTGAAGCGGAAAAAAGCGGACGTTTTTTGAAAACCCGCTCAAGCGGGCGCTTAAGGGCGATACTAGGCGGATGGGCTTTGCTTCCCGCTTAATTCACTGATAATTGTTACTCATAAGATTGTATGTAGGCATGGAAAATTGAATGATTAGGCCCAATAGCTAATGCAATAACAATATTTCGAGGTTGGCCTAGTCTAAGGTTTATTTTCATGGTCATCAGTTAGGCCTTACGATTTAAAATGTCTTATAAATGAAAATACATATTTAGAAGGAAAAATAGGAGTTTCCATTGTAAGGTAGAATGCCTTTATAGCCAGCGTTTCTAAAATAATGCAAATGAGGCAAAGAGTAGAAGTGAAGTTTATAAGTTAACCAAAATCATTGCAAAGAAAAACAATGTAGCATTTGAACAATAAATATAAAAAACAACTCTTCTTTGAATGTTAGAGAATATTGCATCTACTTGTTCCTGCTAGGTAAAATCTTATGGATGATTAATCATATCTCATAGATTCTCTAAGTAATAGCACCCTTTTTGCAACAGATAAATAATTTAAGATTATATACATATAGTAACTCGTAATATGATATATGACAAAATGTGAAAGACAAATTGTTACATACGTATTCTAAGATATAAAGAACAACGTTGATTTAGACGTGGAAGGCATGAATTTAATTTTATAATAAACGGCCAATTTCTTGAGGGTTAGAATTTATTATATTAGCACATCATGCCTGATCATCGATAGAGAAATGTGATCGAAAACCAATAATATAACTAGATAACATAGATTTTACTTTAGTTTTTCTTCTTCAAAATACCACTCTCTTACTAGTACCTATAGTGAAAAAATTTAAACTCATTTTCCAAACTTAAATAAAAGCTATGATTTAACTTTAATTAAAAACATGGTTCCATTTTTTCTATAGACATGACAAATAGCAAACTAATAGAGTTGAAAGAGGTAGTGAAAGAGAAGAGGTGTGCGAATACAGTATTTATGCTAACCGAGAACCTACCTCTTTTAATTGGAGATCAGTTCACATGAATGTTGCCAACAATGGCGCCCTTGAGCTCTTCTTTCTCCTCCTCGTGACTTCACTACTGGTGGTCTCAGCTAATCAAGGTTGGGTGTGACCTCGTCACTGTTCCTCTCTCGTTGGGAGTCAAAGGGCTCGGTGGAAGTATAGATGTCCCACTTATCAGTGTGGAAGGTGTTGTTCATAGTGCGATCTCGATAGAGGGAATGAGAAATCCATCTCGGGAAGGAGGCAGGGGAAGGACACAGAGGTTAGGAGAGTGTAAGATATTAGAAAAAGAAAAAATTTTACCATGTTTAGGGTCGATTCCAACATAGAAAAGGATGCAGTGGAGGATATTTCGAAGACGAAGTAGGCACCGACGACCGAGAAGGCGTCGACAGTGTAGGTGACGTGGGAGACCGCGATGGGGGCAGAGGAGGCCCTGACAACTGAAGGAGGCTCTGTGACCGAAGAGGTGGTGTCGGCAGAGGAGGCGCTGGCGGTGTAGGAGGCGCTAGCGGTGGAGGAGGCTCTGGAGACTGACGAGGCACTGGCGTCGGAGGAAGCGTAGGCGACAGAGGAGGTACATGCGTCCGAGGAGGCATAGGCGTTCGACAAGCTGCTGGAGTCCGAGGAAGTTTGCCGGTGATAGCAAAGAGGCGAGTAGGAGATTAGGCCGTTGAACCTAGGCTTCAGCGTCGAGGGGGAACAAAGATGCTGAGACGGGAAGGTTTGGTGAGTTGTGGCTGTGCGGCTGTGAGGGTGCGGGTAGAGGAGTGGTCTGAGTTTGCTTTAGTTGATGTTAGGGTTCCAACTAGAGCCGTTAGATTAAAATGAATAAAAAGATCTGATCCATTTATTTTATTTTTGTGGATGATCGTGTAGTTAAAAAGAGGGACTTCCTTGGCGCGTAGCCGCGGGAGATGGGGCATTTGGCTCCACCCAAGGCGGGGGAGGGGGGCGGCTGGGGTTGGCTTTTTTTATTGCTTTGGGCACTCTTCCCTTCTTTGGAAATGGACTGGAATTTCGTAGTCTGGACTCGATTAAACAGGGTTAGTCTGGATTCAGTCTGATTCTGTTTGGCAACCTAGTCTGATTCTGTTTGGCAACCCAGTCTGATTCTAATCAGCTGGTCTGATTTGAGTCTGACTGCAGTCTGATTCTGTTTGGCTACTAGACTGGATTCAGTCTGATTTTGTTTGGCAATGTAGTCAGTATCTGCAGATTTTGTCCTGATGTTGTAAAACTGTTTTAACAAGAATAATGAATGTGTAGTTGTGCTGCCGCTTAAGAAGAAGTTGGCCGAAGTGTATTATATACTAAATAACAAATACATAATATAATTAATGTATTTAAATGAAATAGTAGCAAACATACGTAGCATGTCTGTAGCAGAACGTAATACCATATAAATAAAAAGATAATATTATATTGGTTCTCGGGCAAATAAATACAAACTGAAACGAGAGGTCTGCCCTGGACCTAGACAAAGACAAAGCTACACAATCTAATAAGTTGGTGAGCAAGCAGCCAACTTCATGCCTCGTCAGACTCGTCGGCCAACTTCATGGCCTCGTCGTACTCTTCCCACAACACAGGACAGGGTTCGTCCAACACCTGATTTGTTTCCTGTTTGCTGGCGTCTTTTGGCCACTCGAACAGCAACGGCAGATGGTGAATAGGAGGAAACAAGGTTCGCAACATTTGGGCCCTCATTTGGCTTGTTCGTCTCTCTCATTTGGGCCCTCATCGCGTGGAGGCTCGCAACATGGTTTTTTGCAAACAAGGTTTTGTTCTACATATTTTTTAATCTTCGACGGAGACATCAATCGTTTTTCAAATTTTATCTTTGCCTTTGACCGTGACCGCGATGATGACATCTATAGTTAATAAATCAAATTTTAGTATTAGCAAATATCAATAATAGAAATATAATTGTGACAATATTGAATAAAAATAAATGCTCCAAACAAACTTAGCTACAAACAAGTAAGAACGTGATTTATGCATTCAATACATAAAAAAAAAGGTCCAAACAAACTTAGCTGCATACAAATAAATGTTGCGAGGTAAACACAAACAACTAGAAAGTCGTGGAAATATATTACAGGTTAATGTGTTATTTTTGGCGTCTAACGTGGTAGTTTGATTCACTCATCAGTGTTAATAGGGTATTGAGCAATGCCAGGTGGGTAAATGCGACGAGTCATCATGAAGTTGTGTTGCACGGCCAATGGCGGGGGAGGCAATACATCTCCCAAAATAAAAAGATTGTCTGTTATGAACTCTCTCCTTATGTGTTGCCATCTCATCTGCAACTCAGTCAAAGATATGTAAGGCTCCCCAGTTATGTTTCGGAAGTGACGTCATGCCTCCATCCAAGCTTGTGTAGTATATACTCCATTAACACATCTACCCAACTCATATTGGTTTCTCATCATACCTCTGAGAACCATATCAAGCTCCCTACACCACATAAAGGAAGGCGTCCTTTGAGGCCCAGCCATATTACAGATTTTGTAAGTAATATGTTTTAGATGTACGTGTGTATCGCATAATTAAGGGAATATAAAATGCATATTCAGTGTTAGCTAACATTTATCAACATAACGGTGAAAAAACATACACCCTCCATAAAACATACACCAACATTATGATAAATAACTAAAGCATGTTGATGTCGGATGAATTCAGAAAGATGTAATGTTAAAAACATCAAATGCTGGACAATATAAATCGACACACCAAACTAAATGTAGTTCTCTGCCATTAAACGTTATGGCGTCACCGTGGGTGAAGGAATGTCTAAAAGAAGACTACATTCTTCCTCCAGACTGGCAACGTAGCGTTCTACACCGTCATGCTCATACTTTTTTTGGGTGTATATATCATCGTAGTTGTGATGAATTTCAACACAGTCCTTCATGTTCATTGCCTGGCCCCACACTGACTTGCACTCGACAGTTAGTAACATAATCTCAACTTTCAAAGAATCAATTGTTGGGGGGAGATCGACTGCCCAACGGAAGTATCTGCACCGATCTTTTCCCTACAATGTATAATCAAATTTAATGAATGACAAAGAATGTGCAGCATACACAACGGCAACCTATTATGTATGTATTTACTAGTGCACCTCACGAGAAGGACATATGTAATACATTTCGCCCGACCTTTCACTCAGAATGCCAAAATCATACAACCTTGCATCCTCTATGTTAAGCCGCAAGGCTGCATCTAACCCACAATCACACCTCGGAACTCCAGATGGATCCATTGACATCTAAAACATACTTGAGGATTAGTAAAAACATTGTCGGATTCTGAACATAGATTTCAAATACAACTTTCTGAACATAAAATAGGCCTAAATGCTTGTTCTACATCTATGATGTATTGTATTCATCCTCGTTTGAAGAGTCGTTACTGCTCGTGATGTGAAGTAGTTGTCGAAGATATTGGCACCTCTCACGTAGAGTGGTAATACCTTGTTCAAGCCTATCGATGTCTGCTCTTGTCGAACTGACAAAGTCACATTGTTCAGACCATAGCTTGCGTTCGTTGCGGGCATATGCAAGTTGTGTTAGCATAGCATCCCTAACTGCAGTAAGTGTGGAAACTGTGGGTGGTACACGCTGCGCAGGCAATCTCATCTGACATCTGTTCGAAACAAGCCCCCTACCACATGTAAAATACGGTCTGTGGGGGTTGTTGTTTTCAAAACGTCCATTTGTCACGTCCGCTTCATCCATATACACACGTACAGTGCATTGAAGGCTGCATGTACAGCGAGGCATTCCATTATCCATTTCAAGACAACCTACTGATTCATTATGTCATGTATATTATTAGGATCCAGAAAAAAGTTTGTAAAAAAAACAACTAAAGCCTACAAAGTTATGTCGTGGACAATTTTTCAAATAATGTCGAAGACTATTACAAATACAATTGTAAGTCAACGGGAATCCCATAGCAAATTAGAAATGGATTCACGTAAACGCTCGCCCTCCCTTGAATCAGCCTGAGTTGTTTGTTGGAGGGAACTCAGGTCAACCCCAACAGGGGGAACGGCATATGTTGAAATGTCATCTGGGAGTTCGTCCATTATACTGTCGCCATCATGTTGGCGGCGTATGAAATTGTGGAGGATACAACAAGCCATTACTAGGCGACACTACGAATGTATGGGATATGTCGCCCCCTTTTTAAGGTAGGCAAACCGCCGCTTCAACACCCCAAATGCTCTTTCTACAACATTACGTAATTGTGTGTGGCGGTGGTTGAACATCTCCTTCTTGCTGGTGTAGGCATGTCTGTTTCCTCGGTACTCAGAAATATGGTAAGCTGTGTTGCGATACGGTGCAAGGAATTTCCGAGTGTTGGCATACCCTGCATCTACTAGGTAAAACTTTTCCGGCGGAACTTTAAACCCGCCTGTGGTCGTTGCTGACTGTAGGACCCGTTGGTCAGCAGCCGATCCCTCCCACCCAGTTAGGACATATGTAAACTCCATGGAGAAGTCAACTACAGCCAAGACATTAAGAGAGACATTCCCTTTTCTGTCTCGGTAGCGATTTTTCTTGTCTCGTTTAACCAAGACGGGGATGTGTGTTCCGTCAATTGCCCCGATGGCATTCTATAACACCAAAATAGGTTGTCAACATACAAAATATTTCCAAATGATTAAAGATTCTAGGGGCTAACTATTACCTTGAAGTAAGGGTAGAACCTTGGGGTGTCCAATATATGAGAATGTGTTGTCGTGCATGTTGCTACAGTTTGCATGACAATGTACTCATTGGACAACGAACACACAGCGTCCAAGACTTCGTTGAACTTCCTACTTATGGTCTCACCAGAGTGAATGTATTCCTCAGCCAAAGCACGATTTGTATGTCCATGGCCAACCATTTGTAGGAAGTAGCACACAGCTTCAACCGAACTGACGCCTCTAGTGCTTCGTAACAAGGCTCGACTCTCAAGCTTGTCCACAAGGGCCAATATAGAATGTGGTCTCATTCGATATAGGTCATAAGCCCTTTGTTCATGACCGTTTAAAATTTCTAAGACCTTCTGGTGGCCACTCCTAATGCTAACTGACCTAGGTATTGTAGGTGGTATGTCGGAAATGTCGTCAATGATGGAGTTTGCTATGGACTCAGCTATTGTATCAGCAATGTGATTAGATGGACCAGACAATGTATGTGGAATGTGCGTGAGGAGGTCAGGTGTTTCTATTTGGTCAGTGGTTGACATTATACCTACAAGTGGAAGCATAGCAACGTTGTCATGGCAAGGACAAGGAAAATAACTAGGCTACAATCATATGTAACTGTGGACACATAAAATAATGGTTTCCAGGATACAAAGCGAATTAGATTGATCGCAAAATAAAACCATGGCAGTGAAATAAATTATTACAACAGTTAATCAATAATGTCTGGACGGGAATAAAAATATTACAACAATTCAGCAAATAAGATTAAGCCCAACGAAAATGTTTGGATGGGAAATAGATTATTACAACAACGAAAGAACTTTCTACTGATTTGATGAGTTAAATGTCTGGTTGTTAATGTTTGGTGATCCAGAAGGGCCAGCATCATTGGACGAAGGAAAAAATGGACGGTGAGATGACGCAAAGTTTGGTGATCCGGAAGGCCCAGCATCATTGGACGAAGGAAAAATGGACGGTGAGATGACGCAAACGACGATGGCATACTTGGTATGTTGCTGAAGTTGGGTGTTGGGGATTGCGGGAAAAATGCATGGTGAGATGGCATAAACAAGGATGGCATTGAAGGTGTTGTTGTTGCATTGACAGCTTGGAACGAGGATGGCATTGAAGGTGTTGGTGTTGCATTGGCAACTTGGGACCTTTCCCAAAGGTCTTGCAACCATATGGTTATCTTTTGAGGTGTGTCTATAAGGCTGAGGTAGATGGTGCGGTTTGTTGAGTCCTTGATGGCGTTCACAAGTGTTGTAAACACAGGAGTGGGGGCATCTGGGTAAGTGTCCTGGAAATATTATAAGATGGTTGTAAATTCTTTCTTTTCAAAGGCTCTAGTTGCCACACCACTGTCTAACTCGTGAACCTTTGCATAAACCTGTGTGAATTCAGATAACACTTCATTTGATAACCCACATCAGTCTTGAGGCATTGATGGCCGCTTCTTGCGCCTAACGACAGGAGGCCTCCCGCCAACACTCGGTGTATCTGTTCTGCCTCCCCCAGTTTCTCCCTCACTTTGCATCCCAAATGCGCCCATATTAGGTTTCCCAGATTGGCTTCCAGTGTTCATGGGTGTGTCTGGGCCATCTAAGTCGACAGTGATATCATCCTCGGAAGCAACGTCAGAAGGGATATGTGTGTCCGTTGAAGACATTGCATGATGTCCTCTAGCAATGTTCCTCCCCGCCATCATCTCGATGTCATAGTAGTGGGGAAACGGCTTGTTAAGCAACCTAGCAAGGTCCTTGTTTGCCTAAGTATAAAAAAAATGTTTATTATGAAATTAAAGTGTTAATAGATGACATTTTTTTAATTAAGGGACTGGTTATTGGATATACCGCAAGGCTCTCCCTCCATTCAGGGCTGTCAGGCAGCGTTGGCTTATGCCTTGTGTCATCCCATCCAACGCCGCTCTTATTCGTCACAAGCTTCAAAGCGGAATAGTCCCTCCTCAAGTTCTTCCACCGAGTTTTCAGCTGGTCTGTATTGCAGGCCGTCTTCCCCATCCTATTTTGCATTTCCACAGTTGCCTCCCTCCAAGCCTCCCTAGTAAAATGACCATCGACACACCTGCCTAGGTCATATTGTCTACGCAATGCAGATACTAGAGCGGCATCAGAATCTGTTGCCCAAACAATACGAAACCCGGGGTCAGCGGAAGACATACCCCCATAGGTGCTGCAATATATTATGATATTAGTTCATCAGTTTATCAGAATCTCTTGCCCAAACACTATGAAAGTACCTTGTTC
Source organism: Alisma plantago-aquatica (assembly GCA_963693085.1). Classification (NCBI taxonomy): domain Eukaryota; kingdom Viridiplantae; phylum Streptophyta; class Magnoliopsida; order Alismatales; family Alismataceae; genus Alisma; species Alisma plantago-aquatica. The sequence goes on along the minus strand of OY856414.1, from coordinate 421,419,665 downwards.
ATCAGTTGCATATATTTTCTTTATATTATTTCCACTAAAATAAAAAATGATATCAAGCCGTGTTATATAAATTTTAGGTTAAACATCCATAAAAAAGAATTCAAATCTTTTCAGTAACAAATGAAGAACCCGCCTCTTATTTTATAAGGTCTTCAGATCTAATATTGGCACTCCAGCAACCATAAAAAATAATTCAAAAAAAAGCAAGCTGGAACAGTGTATTAATGAGAGCATTATACGAGTTCCCATCTTATTCAATAATCCCATGAATATTGATTAACAAATTTCAACAAACCAATGTCCTGTTTCCGCAAAAGAGGCAATTTAGAGCATTGGTAAATGCTAAATTATCTGCAAAAGAGGCAATTTAGAAGACAGAGAAGAGAACCAACTATAATATCTAGCAACAGTGGTGACAAGTAAGATGATCATATTTAGGGAAAGAGGAAGTGAACCTAATACTGAATTAGATGATTTTACACCGACTTCTCAATTTGTCTCAGAGTGGAAATGATGGACTCAATTTCAAAGTATAAAATAGAATATCTGATCCTAAATTCAGACCCAGTGTCAAGCTATCATAATATTGGTTATAATGTTTTTTTGTAGGCATATTTCTAGAAATGATTTGCACGTCTCATCACTATGAATGTCTATATACAACTTTTGCATAGAAGAAACATCAATTTATGCTAAGTTGGTTTGTTGGACTCTACAATAATTGAAAATAGTATTGCCATATATGCAACATTTTATCTCTTTTTGTTATGTTTCCCCTCTTATCACACAAAGCAGATATTTATCAATGAAAAATGTAGATATTGGAAAGACAAAGAGTATATAATCATGTAGACAGGAAATGAACTCCTCATAGTTGTGAAAAGGGAAAAATAATATCTCTAATTAATTATTATCAATGACTATGCTTTTTTTTCTAGACAAATAAATGTAAAAAAGATAAAATATTAGTTATAGTTAAAAAATACCAGTGATTGTAACTAAACTTACTCTATACAACAAAATTGATTCTGTAATACAATCATTGCTACATTGCACATGTCGGTATAAAATTGTTCTATTTTAGCTGTTGAAACAAAGGAAGTTGGGTCACGGAAAAATATTACTAGCTATAATAATAAAATAGGTCGACAAAATGATGTGTAATTGCACATGTATGTACAACAGCAACACTGATAAATTGCACATGTATGTATAAAACAGTTCTATTTCAGTGTAATGTACATCTTCAGTGCATGGAAAGTCAACAACAAGCCATCATAGGATAATCCAAGCATATTTGTTTGATGCTTTCAAGCAAAATAAATAGTATGATATCATTTCAATGTTATAAATCATGACACATGCTAGGTATTATCATAGATTAAATCTGTAGATTAAATTGTTCCCCCTTATTACAACAATGAAGACCTGTAATACATTTCAATGTTACATAATGATATAATGATATCATTTCAATGTTATGGTCATCAAATAGACTCAATGTAATTCAACCATTGTGTAGAATCCAAAACAATAATCATTTTATTTTACAGATTATCTCTTCATAGTCGAAACTGATTCCATTTTTTACAGACCTAGGTATTCTATAACAGAAACACTACTAAATCGAAACTGATTCCATTTATAAGTACTGTTTATCATTTTATTATTCCATAGATGCACATAATCAGCTAGTACAGTTATTTTTTCGACAATAATATCAACCAAAAAGGGAGAGAAAGAAGGAACTTTGGGGTAGATATCAACCAAAAAGGTTGTATTATAGCAATACAAACATAATTGTTATATGAGTTGAAACAGAGGAAGTTGGGTCAAGAAAATCATTTATTTTACAGACCTAGGTATTCTATACAGAAACACTAGTTTTTAGAGACATAGAAAATTTGATATCCAAGCCCTAACTCCTGAATCAATTTCTTAGCTTCATGATAAGAAGATGGGAATGTGACCAAATGTGGAAAGCCATCCAATAGAAGTGCTCAATCTAAACATTATTTAGGGAAAGAGGAAGTGAACCTAGTAGTGAATTAGATGATTTTACACCGACTTCTCAATTTGTCTCAGAGTGGAAATGATGGACTCAATTTCAAAGTATAAAATAGAATATCTGATCCTAAATTCAGACCCAGTGTCAAGCTATCACAGTATTGGTTATAATGTTTTTTTGTAGGCATATTTCTAGAAATGATTTGCACGTCTCATCACTATGAATGTCTATATACAACTTTTGCATCGAAGAAACATCAATTTTTGCTAAGTTGGTTTGTTGGACTCTACAATAATTGAAAATAGTATTGCCATATATGCAACATGTAGATATTGGAAATGAAAAATTATCAAAACTGATCATGTTATCTTAGTGCACAGGAGTCTACAAAGCAGATATTTATCAATGAAAAATGTAGATATTGGACTCTACAAAGCAGATATTAATCAATGTAAAATGTAGATATTGGAAATGAAAAATTATCAAAACTTATCATGTTATCTTAGTGCACAGGAGTTCATTAGGGCTATTCACACACATGTAAATCATATTTTCCATTTCCACATATTTCATCCATCAATCAAAAGTATATATTGATCAACTAACCCACTTGATTCAATCCCTCAACAAAAACCCTAAACACAGATATCACCACCTCATATTGATCCATATGTATATAATAGTCCATTTTAGAAAGATTAAACAATACATTATATAATTCATTCTAATACAATTCAAATATGATTCTAGACATGTCAATTCAATTCCCAAGCATATCACACATTGGGCTAATTTTTAGGCAATATTCACATGAAATTGCATAGTCATTTATCCATAGAATTTTATATGGAACATTAATCAATATATCAGGAACATATCAACTTCCGTTCAATGAGGAATATTCAAAATTAGTACCTAATATCTTTTAAATCAATACCCAATCACATACAAATACAATAAAGATTTCTAGTTATTTTAACGAGATAGAATTAGGCTTTTGACATGAATAAAAATGTTAAGATGATGATAAACACTCAATTAAGGTGAGAAGAACCTTAAAAATGTAGGTTAAACTCTAATTTCTAGAAATCTAATCAAACTCTAGAAACTGAATCCATTTCTTCCTTCTCTCAGCTCAAAAACCCTAGAAATGGAGATTAGGAGACAACAAGTGAGAAAAGAGGGAGATTTGATATCACTTTGAATCAAACCATAGGAGGGATGGCATATTGACATGTGAGATAAGACTCATTATGAAAGGCTATTCTATGAAGCTAAACATACTTGATTTCATCATATCTCAGATGGTGAAACCCTAGGTCAAAATCTCCACCACTTTGTCTTCTCAAACCCCTAGCTCTCTTCTCTATCTAGGATTTCATTTATCTAGAACCAATCATGAGGTATGAGATCTCCTTGGTTGATAGGTTACACTTTTTTTTCCAACAAATTTTTCTATCATAAAGCATTTTACTGAAAATCATCTACTGAATAGGTCAATCTCATCTAAAAATTATCAAAACTTATCATGTTACATAATCAGTTAGTACAGTTATTTTTTCGACAATAATATCAACCAAAAAGGGAGAGAAAGAAGGAACTTTGGGCTAGATATCAACCAAAAAGGTTGTATTATAGCAATACAAACATATTTGTTATATGAGTTGAAACAGAGGAAGTTGGGTCAAGAAAATCATTTATTTTACAGACCTAAGTATTCTATACAGACCTAGTTTTTACAGACCATTTTTTACAGACCTAGGTATTCTTAGCTTCATGATAAGAAGATGGGAATGTGACCAAATGCGGAAAGGCATCCAATAGAAGTTTCAATAGTTGACTAAAGATGTGTTTGTCCAGTGAAGCATACATTTTAAATTAAATAGTCGTAGAAGAAATGACAGTGTTGACAATTTCTTACAACCAGGGTAAAGCTCATTATTAGAAAGAAGGAACTTTGGGGTAGATATCAACCAAAAAGGTTGTATTATTCCCTGGCCGTATTCAAACACAACGATTAACAATAATACTACAGATTCTGACTGTCATACACAATGATTAACAATAATACTACAGAGATGAATATATTGTGGAAAAAGCATAACAACGACAAACATTTATTAAACTATGCCATCGACTGATAAAATGTGACTATCATACACAATGATAACTTGTTTGGAACCAATGTCAGGTGAATAAATACACAAATTGATGATCAATCCATCTCAGAAAAGTCTACCCTAATCGACATCACAAACAAAGCGTCGGCTACCCTATTTCATAACCAACCTTAGTAGCAAGGGGCGAGAAAGAAGAAGCACTGCGGAATCCTGGCTGTGTGTAGCGCCGCCAGAGCACCAGGGAGGAGAACCGCCAGATTTCAGCCACGGACGATCAGCTTCCGTGAATAGCTGCTCCAACAGGCGTAAGTGGAAGTGAATAACCTCGCAGCACAAGGCGAATATGAAGGCAGACGGGGGCTTTGGCTTGGAGCTAGGGTTTCTCCTTCTCCTGTGCATCGACAAGATGGGACAATGTCAGATTGAGATAGTCGAAGACCAAGGCAGGGTATGGGTTACCTTGATTTTGAGGGATGTAGCCGCCCTAGTAGACCGGCAGTTACATACGGCTGAATAAATTCTCCCCCTGGGCGCTTCGCCCGACGATGACCTATGGCCTCCATCCGTGATTTCGTCGAGGTCGCAGACATCGCTTTTACTTCTCTCACACACGGACCAACAGTATTGCCCGCAGAGAACAGATGCGAAGCGACGGGAGGCAGACCGCCGAGAGGGAGAAGGCTAGGGCGACAGGGAGGGGGCGCGAGGGATCGGGGTCGGGGGGTTGTAAACCGGACTGAGATTCGCGATCCTGCCTCGACCGGGACTGGGATTATGCGGATTATGGGATTCCGTTATCCCAAAATGGGGATCGAATTGGGTTGGCTTCCAAACACCTTTTTCGACCAAACCGGACCGGCTCAGGCCCTCGTGGTGCTAAATGACATGCGCTAATCCAAGCCCAGTCCGTTCCTAAACAGGGGCTCTAAGTCTCGTCCAAATCTGACGTATTCAATTGATGTATTAATTTCTTCGTCAAATTTTTTAAAATAGCACGTCGGACTGAGACCAATGGAGAGGGAGAGAGACAGGGGCGGAGCCAACACTTTATGATTGGGGGGGCCAAAACAAAGTAGATGGGTTTTAAACCGAGGCAACCATACAACATGGACACAATGCTATAACCGTTAACCATTAGGCTACACCATAATTTTTGTCAAAATATCATGCAAGTTGTATATATTCCGGATGTCGCACACATGAGATCCGCAGTGAGTTATAAAAATGGAATAGTTGGGATTAGAACCTAGACAACTTGAAAGAAGGGACACAAGCTAAGCATGCTAACCACTAAGCCAATAGAGCCACATTAATCAAAGCAGAATAAATATATATATATATATAGTTTCACACATTTACATATATATACATATCTATATGCATAAATACCTAATTTTTTTTTGTTTTTTTGGGGGGGCTGCGGCCCCCGCGTGCCCCCCTTGGTTCCACCACTGGAGAGAGATATAATGCGGCAAGCCTGGATCTACTCCCTACAAGGCAAAAGGATGATCCTATGGAAAGTACAACTTTCCTTCTCGTATCACCACGGGTGAGAGGGAGTCATGGATTAGAGTCATTAGGTATGGAAGGTGTCTCGACAATATATATCCATAAAAAGGCATCTCTTTTTTTTCTATCCAATCACTCAACCATTGACTATGAAAGGAAACATACTCCCCCTTTCTTTCTTTTCCACAAGTCATGAATGCATATCCTTAATGTAAAAGTCAATAAAGGATAATTACTTCTTTTCATATTCTCATATTTGATTATCCAAACCCAAAGGCCATAAAAGAGAGCATAAACTTATATGGAGTATTTTGGATTAAAGGTCATTAATCTTTTCTTACTTTGAAATATAGGTTGTTCCTTTTTATCTCTCTTTGATCTATCCCCTAAATGAAGTATAGGAACTCATTAATATTATCTCAATTGTATTATGTAATTGAGATTTATTGGGATGTCTTTTATATACAAACTTGTTCTTTTAAGAATCTCATTAAAGCAATTACCATTGCTTCGTGAATCATCTTTTTCCTCTCAATTTCTAGAATCCTCTTATTTCCATCAATATTTTCTAGTGTACCAAAAGATAAATTGTAATATTATTATTCGATGTCTCAAATATTGTGTCGCCAATGATGGCTAGATAATTAGTCTTTTAATTATTAAAAACACTATATATTTTATTTTTCTTTTGCTTATTATTCCATGAATAATACAAGTAAGAACTCGCCTATCAATTCATGGCTTATATTCAATTTTACCAAAACTGAGGATATAATATTCACCACTCCTTAAAAGGAATTTTGTCCCCCAAAATTCAAACCCGATAAGCTTTACGGTGAATGATAACCCAACTTAGTTCCAAACTTACGGTCAACAACCCTTCTTAGATTATATTTGATCACTTTTATTGATATGAAAAAAATCCTCATATTATTACTAATATTTATACCTGAAATCAAATCAAGGTATATCTAGATCCTTAGCATATTTACATGATATCATATCATAATGATTACAGTTTCATTTGGTGATTACCTTCTCACCTAGGTTTTCAACTTATTATTCATTTTCACATAAGGGTGAGGTAATACCTCCAACCTTAAGTCGTGTCATTGAGCTCAACTTAAGATATTCATTTTCATATGTCAATTTTAAGCACAACATGTGTCTACCCGATCTCTCTCCCTCATAATGATATGAAAGAAGCACTTGATTGCAGCCCAAATACAAAGTTCATACCATTCCGAGAGCAGAGAGGGTGTATCCACACACTATCTTAAAGGGTCACATCATAAGTTGAATCATTCGCAACATGACTCTAAACCATGCTTAGTTTTTATTTCCACATTATTCTAATGAAGTCAAAAGCCCTTTTTCTACTCTTAAGTTTGTACACAACTCCTCTTAAGATTTCATCATTACATGACTTCTTTGTATCTTTTACATTTACAGCTCAGGTATTATGAGCCTTAGCCACTTCCTTGAGGTCTCTAGGGGTACATGTACTTTTTGGAGTGATCTTATCCTTATGAATCTAAGGAGTGCCCCTCACAATCACCCTTTGACCACATGAACATCATGAAGGTATCTATTCTCATGAGACATGGGCCTTGGGCAAGCGTAGTTGTTACCTCCTGACCAGATGGTCTTGTGGGTTTAGGGATCAATCAACTCCTAATCCCATCGGTCCATGTACCTTTAATACTCTCTACTTGACCTTAGGACTGACTTCAGGATCTACCTTTCCCAAGGGTTCATTGCTAGCATATTATTTTCATATGCAATTCTTTAAATCGGATTTCCTCCATCTCTTATAATGTTCATTATTCACTTTATGTCCCCTCATTGGACTCATGGCTACATTTTATGGAGGCATTTCTTTTCCAGACTTGGTCTCATACGGTCATCCAATTCCATAGTGACTTTTCCTCATGTTCCTTAGAGATGGCATACTTGGGTTCAAGGATCATACTCATTATATGTGATTTCATCTCTTATATTAGGTGACATTCATGGTTACCTCAATCTTTAAATTGATTTAGTCAACTTACCTTTCTAAGGAAGGTCCTAACCTAGGGTGCCTTCATGGCTCATAGGAGGAAGTTAGGCTTCTCTAGCCACAACTTTGCCCCAAGGTCTAAGGTTTTGCCCCCCCCCATAGGTCATCTTCCCACTTTTGGGTTGACCCACCATGGGTTGGCACACTAGCCCTAAAGTTTTTATGTTTCCATCTTAATTATTATTATAACTTCTCAACCCTTGTTTGCTTGATCTTTGGGATACCCTCTCATGAGGTTTTAGTCCTAGTGGACTTTTATACCTTCTCATCTGGGTATGGTATTCTTCCGGTCTTCCCGTCCGGGCTTGACACTTCATATACCATCCTGTCTGGGCTTGGTATTTCATTGGCCTTTCCATTCTAACTTGGAACTTCATATACCATCCTATCCAAGCTTGGTATTTCATTGACCTTCTCATTCGGGCTTGGCACTTTAGCAAACTTCCCATCGGGGCTTGGTTCAAAGTCATTCTCAAAATTACTAAACTTCTAGAGATAGTAGTAAGGCAATGAGCAAGTTGTATTCATATTTCCATTTTCATGTATAGCCATTGGTCATGTATGTCTCTCATGTATATTCAAATTTCTCTTCTTCTTTTTTCGCATGCATCATGCATACATTTCTCCATATTCATACATGGAAATCTATGGCATATAGACTTATTTACATTTTCCTTAATTCTCATTAATCTTATCCTAATTGGGTCCACATGGGTAGGGTTTCTATTTCACCCACACTATTTCCATTTCCCATGATTAGGGTTTTAGGTTACGATTAGGGACTACTCAACCTACACCCTACATCTTAGAGTTTGTTATGTTCCTTAACCCTCTAGAGTTTTCAAAACTCAACCTTAGTTCCAACTAGAGTTTACCCTTATAACTCGTTATCATTATTTTCACATTTCATATACATTATTATTTCCACATTACAAGTACATTATTATTTCCTCATTGGATGTACATTTTATTTCCACATGTACTTTAATATTCACACATGACATGTTTGTTACTAATTCCACATTTTCATGTTAATTAATTGGCAAAGGATGTCTTAATCCTACTTCTTCTCAAAATCCTAACTTTATATGAGGAGTGAAATATCTTTTATGGTTTATTAAGATAGAGGGTGAGAAATGGATAAATCAAGATGAGAAGAAACCCTAAAGGTATTTTACTTGGGGCAAAGACTTCAGACTTTGTCCAGGCAGGATGCACGGGTCTGGGAGTCCTCGTAAGTCGACTAGTAGTATAGAGGAGAATTTTGCTAGCCCCCAGTCACAGTCCCTTCTAGACACCATGATCTTTAGACAATGCCCTAATAATTTCCTCATAATTTCAATAGATTACTTGATATTATAAACTATTAAATAGAATTCGAAAAATTTGGTGCTCTGATACCAAATGTAATGACCTCACTTTCAGCATTCCCCGATTAAGGAAAGACCTTCAAGTTGAGAGTCATTACCTATATTCCCAGGGATCCAGATTTAGCAAATAATATATAATAGAAAACAATTTCAATTAAATATTAAATATTTTTTACAGTTTCTACAATGGTATTCCTCATAAAACTAATACATGTTGAGAAGAAGTAACTAGCTATCCAATCCTCCTTTAACTTGTCTTTAATACTTTCAGGTAATTTCCATCTGGTTTATCACATGTTGACATCCTCATAATTAGTAGGTTCCTAAAATGTTGATAAACAAAATTTCGGTCAGTATAACAAGTTATACTATGTACGTGGGGTGCAACCATATTGTGTACAACTAAGATAATGACATACAAACATCAAGTATTACACATAAGAACTGACATATTCTTTACATATTCTAACCCTTACCAGATATATTATCTTGGGCATGATCACTATTCCCTCCAGGGCTCGTGTGCATCACCCCTTGATTTACATCAGGCTATGGTTCAGAAAATTATTATTTACTTTATATGATACTCACAGGGGCTTTATAATTTGCATGAAACAAATAAACATCCAACATATATCATTCATTCAATCTTCAAGAAACCTTGGCAAACGTTGGAAGTCGATACATGTAATCATAAGTGTAACCACATACCTCAATGGTGATCCAAGCATATTATCATATAACAAGACTTCATGCATATTCTACAAGTAAGCAAATTAAGCATTCAAATCTACAAGTATGTAAATTATAACTTGTCATCATCACTTTAATTAGATAAAACCCTACTCGGCCCTTATCTAGGGTTTAGGTTTCCATGGTATTGAGTTACCATTAGGGTTATGTCTCAAAACCCTAATTCCCATGATTTTTAATAACATAAGAACCCCAATCCAGATTAGGTGTTTCCATGATAATCATATTTATTTCACCCTTGCATTATGAGTACTTAAATTCAAGTAAGTTCATTAGCAACCTAGGAAGATCCCTAATTATTCCTGTAATTATCTTGATTCCTCATATTGTTCATCAATAACAGATATAACATAAAAGAAAGGCTTTTTAATATTTCCAACATGTCAATATCCAAATATAGGGTTTTTATGCTTTAATCACCATTTTAACACCTATTGCACTACTTTTAGAATTACAATGAGAATTATACCTCAAAGATTTATACATGTGTTCTCCCCATTCTCCCGATCAAAATTACATATAATTTTGCCCTTTTAGGGTCCTCGTATCATTTTCTATAATTAAAACAAGATATATCATTATACCTTATTGGTGAGGCCATGTGGCACCTCCTGATTGGTTGATGCCTTCAAAGCACAGTGCCAATTGGGGACGCAATTCGGTTTTCTCCTGGACAAGTTGCACCTGTCGGTCTGCCATCTAAATTGGACTAGGAGTCATTTCCCTGGTTCTCGCTCGCATGCGTGGGCGGTGTTTTCTCCGCAGCTACTGTGCAACGCTGACCCGGAGTCATATCTCCATCCTCACATCACTAGAAGACATTACCGCCCCCATGATGTGCATCTACTGCCATCCCCTCCTCGGTTCCTTTTCCAATGTCTCCAATGGCTAGCCTCCTTGAACCTGTGAGCAGACAACGCCTACCGCTGCAACAACCTAGATGTTGAGGCTGCAAGCTCTGACTCTTCTTCTTCCTTCACACTTCCTCGTCAACATGGATGGTAACCGGTCTTCCATTCTTCCTCAGTGCAAAAGTGCTCCCTCTCCCTTACCCTCTCTATGTCTCACTCCTCATCGATGGGATGGAGATCACATTGTTAGGGCTCCCAGTGAGAGGTCGATTACATGAGTCTTCCTTCACCAGACTTTCCTTGTCGTCACCTTGCCCTCTTGGCAACAGTTGGTTGTCAGCGTGTACTGTAGGGATCTCAACCATCCCTAGGCCAGGTCATGTTAACTGTTGCCCAGAAAAGGTCGGGTCAGTGAGGTGGGGGCATCTGAAGTAACTTGATCCCTGGTTGCTTCTTACAAACTGTGTTTCAAGGTCTCGGTTGTGTGGAGGGTTAAGAAATCTTAGAAGTCGGGGACTTCCTGCAAGGATCCCTGAAAGTATTCAGAGATTTTGGAGTTATGTTTTGCCTGAAAGCAAGGACTCCCATGGTCCTTTTATATACGCTAATTAGATGTTTAGGGTTATAGGGAGACCAATGGAGAGGGGGAGAGATATAAGGCGACAAGCCTGGGTATGCTCCCTATAATGGCAAGGGGACGATCCTATGGAAAGTACAACTTTCCTTCTCATATCACTATGGGTGAGAGGGAGAGTGGGTTAGAGTCATTAGGTATGGAAGGTGTCTCAACCATATATATCCATAAAAAGTCATTTCTTTTTTATCTATCCAATCACTCAACCATTGAGTAGGAAAGGAAACATATTCCCCCCTTTCTTTCTTTTCCACAAGCCACAGATGCATATCGTTAATGTAAAATTCAATAAAGGATAATTACTTCTTTTGATATTCTCATCTTTGATTATACAAACCAAAAATCCATAAAAGAGAGACTAAACTTATATGGAGTATTTTAGATCAAAGGTCACTAATCTTTTCTTACTTTGAAATATAGGTTGTTCCTTTTTATCTCTCTTTGATCTATCCCCTAAATGAAACATAGGAACCATTAATATTATCTCAATTATATTATGTAATTGAAATTTGTTGGGATTTATTTTATATACAAACTTGTTCTTTTAAGAATCTCATCAAAGTAATTACCATTGCTTCATGAATCATCCTTTTCCTCTCAATTTCTGGAAACCTCTTATTTCCATTAGTATTTTCTAGTATACCAAAAGATAAATTGAAATATGGTTGTTCGATGTGTTGAATATTGTTTTTCCAATGATGGATACATAATTAATCTTTTAATTATCTAAACCACTATATGTTTTATTTTTATTTTGCTTATTATTCCTTAAATGATACAATTAAGGAACTCACCTGTCAATTTATTGCTTATATTCAATTTTACCAAAATTGAGGATATAACAACTATAGAGGCGAGGAGGTTGTTGTCTACTACTGGGAGGACAACGTGAGCTTACTGTCCGTGGTGAAGCTACTATAGATACCGCCCAAGTTTGTAGTTTGTGGAGGAGCTGATGCAGATCAATCTCAATGCAACTAGGAGTGTTGCACTACTGTAATGAGTTATAGTCACTGCACTTGCTTTAGGACCAGGTATGAACTCATTAAACCATCATTTCCATTACATAATTGTGGATGCAATCTTGTTGTTATGAGAAATAAGGATAGAATTTTTTGTTCTACTTCCTACTCTGTGTCCATATTTCCCTATAGTAGTATTAGAGCCACATCAATTTACTTTGTTTTTTGATAATTGACATGATTGGATTTTTGGTTTTCATCATTTATTTATTGCATATGAAGTGAATACTTAAACTACTTAATGTGCAAATCCGGTAAAATACCGCATATAATGTGAAATTAATATATATATATATATATATATATATATATGTGTGTGTGTGTGTGTGTGTGTGTGTGTGTGTGTGTGTGAAATTTACACGCATAGCCCTAAAATTAGTTTTGATGGTGGATGTATAGCATGGTTATAGACAATAACCCAAATATCTGTGTGTTGTTGGATGGTTAATTTTCTTCCTATTTTATCTCAGTTTGCATATCAAGCATCCACCTTCTTTTTTCCAATGTAAAAGTATTACTTTTCCACCATTTCTCCCCTCGAATGTAACTCGAGGTTTCTTTTTACCATGTAATAAGTTTAATAGCAATAGGATAGTTTATTTCTACAACAATGAAGATGACGATCAGCGTCAGGCGAGCCGGCCATTTCACGTGGCGAGTTGACCGACTAGAGGGTCGAGGAGAGCAGATCCCAAGAGGAGCAAACTGATCGGATGGTGGTCCCAACTGACTGTTTGGTGGTGTACAAAAATTAGTTGGACAGGAGGCCAAATGATCATTTCTAATGAGCAACCGAACGACCAAGAGGTGAGCTAACCAGTTTAAGGGTTGAATTGATCAACCCAGAGTGGCAAGCATAGATCTACACCAACAACAAATTCGTGCATGAGATGTAGACATTGGTGGTAGTAATTTCGTGTGGCTCTAAGGAATTATAATAGATATGGAAATAGCCATCGTTGATGTTTTATATTGCATGTTTATGTTGTGGGATATAGAATGTATATGATACATACTAGTATGTGGTGATTGGATATGTATGTGTGTGTTTGTTTATATATATATATATATATATATATATATATATATATATATATATATATATATATATATATATATATAATCCCTCAATCAAACATATTAAGTCTAAGATGTTTTCCATTAGTGGAACACATGAAAAACTTGACCGACTAAGCATGGGCACCCCAAGGGTGGTGCATCGTCTATCTCATGGAAGTGTGATGGTAATAATGTGGGCATGCCAAGCAGGTGCATTATTATCATGTCGACTTTTGGATCAGGCTTAACTTGAGTGACCATAATGAGATTAAGCACTAGAGGCATACAAATGATAATGGCAAAGAGTTTCAAATATCATCTATCCAAGAATTGGATAAGATGTAATTGTTAAACTTTTCCTACCTTAATGATTAATTATGGAGGTTCGTGTTGGCCGGGTAATAATTGAATTGTTTTGGATCTTAGCTCACTTGAAGATTGTTTATTGCAATCTTTTAAATTGATAATTGAGGGTTTTCAATTTGATCAAAATAATGAGAGTGATACCTAATTAAAGACTTAATTAATATCGTCAATTATTTTCAAATTAAATCAAATTAAATCAAATAAAAAATGGGTTTTGACAAAATTGAAATGCTTTTGTTGAATCAAATTACAACGCACAACAACAACTTTTCACTGTGATCAGTCCTTGAGAAGGACAAGTTCAATGGGAATAACTTCCACGAATGATTTAGGATGCTAAGAATTGTTATCACATAAGAGCGCAAGTTCTATGTCATGGGGACACCAGAGCCAGATGAACCCCTTCCCAATGCACCCACAGCTGACATGAATGCTTACAAAAAGCATACTGAAGATGTCGTTGATGTAAAATTTCCTATTCTATTCTCCATGAACTATGAGTCGTAAAGGCAACATGAGAACGTGGATGTTATTGAGATGGTCACACATCTTAAGAACATGTTCCAAGATCAGGCAAGGCAAGAGATATTTGATGTCTCTAAGGCTTTGTTCAAGTGTAACATGGTAGAAGAAGATCAAACATGTCCTCATGTTCTAGGCTCATTGGGTATGTGGAGAATCTTTCTAGACTAGGATTCCCCTTGGGTCAAGAGTTGGCCACTGATGTGATCAGCAGTCTCTACCAGAATCCTATAGTTCATTGTTCAGGAACTACAACACGAATGACTCTGGAAAGCCGTTGATAGAGTTATTAGGCACGTTGAGAACTTTTGAGGCACAAATGAAAAAAGACAATCCCAAGTATGTGATGATGATCAGCAAGACAAAGGAGAAGTCTAAAGTCAAAGGCAAAGCTAAGAAGAGTTCTAAAGCTGGCCAAAAGCCTAACTCTTCAACACTTAAAGCAAAGGGAGGAGTAAAGAAGGGAGGCAATTATCACCACTGTCACCAACCTGGACACTAGAAAAGGAATTGCCCTCTCTTTATGGAGGAATTAAAGAAGAAGAAGGAAAGGGGCAGAGACCTCTACTTTAGGTATAAATGTTATAAGATAAATTTGGTTACTTCTTAATCTTGGTATATGATACTGGATGTAGATCTGACATACGTTGATGTATATGATCCGATAAGAAGTAAAGCCTTTATAAAAGGGCAAGAGTGGACTGTGTGAAGCAAGAGTTGCTACAACTTTAGTCTACATTTAGAACTTATCTTAGCCCATTGGGCATGTAATAGAATTTGTTGAACTGTTGTTTTATTATGCCAATAAATATTAACATTTTACTTTATGCATCGTGTATGATAAGGATGATAATAAATGAACAGTTGTTAATGCTTATATGTCAAAGATATGACAAGGATGATAATAAGGAAGAGTTGTTAATGCTTCTATGTCAAAGATGTGATCTTGTATGGAAATGACCCAACATCTAGTGGTCTTTATATGAAAGGATCTAAAGATGAATGTTTACAACATAAATACCTAAGCATTATAATTGATAACTCAAACAATATTTATAGCATTGCCATCTAGAGCACATATGTGAGAATGCATTACTAAATTCCATATTGATGTTGATGTAGTCTCTTTTGGTTGTTGAACCAATAAGAGACATGCAAGTCTTGTCTATGAGCTACATGACAAACCACCTTGCACCAAGTGTAGTGGAGAGAACAAGCTTTCTATTACTACTTGTACATATCAATGTATTGATCTTTTTGAAGAAATGCTATAGCTAGTTGTTTGTACTTCATTATATTCAATGATGATCTTAGTTAATATAGGGTTTGTATTTGGTAAAATACAAACATGAATCTCTTGAAGTGTTCAAGAAGATCATAAATGAAGTATAACTTTGATAAAGTGTTAATAAACTTTGATATGATCAAATGTTGAAATACTTTACATTTAGTTTGAGAACCTTTTGGATAGATCGTGATAGTGTATCACAAGTGAAATCCACCTAAAACATGATGATGTATCAGAAATAAGGAATTACATCTTGTTGGATCATGATGTAGTTGTCATTTAATCTAAACTTCTATTCTCCTCATGGGTATATACTTTACACTAAAACAATGTACCATCTAAAATGGTTTAAAATACATCATATGAGATATGATATAGGAATGTAGTGATATGTCTTAAGGATTGAAACTTTTATAAAGAAGGTGGTTTCTTAAAAGATTGATCCACAAACCATGATTGGTGAATGCTACTTTAATCCTAATATGACAAAAAGATGTTTGTTTCTAGGATAACTGAGTTCCAAAAGAATCAATAGGAGTAAAAGTAGAACTCAAAAAGCTCAAGGTCAATGAGAAGGTACAATGGGAACAATTGGGAGTCACAAATTGTTGTGGAACCTCAAGTTCCTCATGTAACATAGAACCTCATAAGTTCTAGTAGGACACATATGAGATTGAAAGATTGTGAATCCAACAACTCAAATAGGTTATTCATAAGATGATAAGCCCACAAATAAACTAGATTCTATTGAGATCCAGAATCTAAGAAATGGCTTAAAGCCATTATGGAGTCCATGTTCACTAACAAGGTATGACCATTATAGTACCACCTAAAGGGGTAAAACCCAAAGGGTGAAGTTGGGTTTTCATTACAAAGACCAACATGGATAACCTAAAAGGATACATTGGATTCAAAGGTTTTCAAATTAGTTCAAATTTTTGAACATGAAGAAATTCCTTCACCAATTGTCATGCTTGTTGTTGCAGCTAGTATAGACTATGAGACTTGTCATATGAAGCTTAAAATTGCATTCCTTAAAAGGAATATATGAAAGGATGTGTATGTGTCATAGCCTAAAGGTTTTATAACTTTGTGAATGCAAATAAAGTCTATAAGCTACAAAGTTCAATATAAGAGATTGAAACAAGCATCTCAGAGATGGGAACTTTTGACTTGACAAGATAGTGAAAGAGTTTGACTTGAGCCAAGATAAAAGATGAAATATGTGATTACAAAATATTTAGTGGGAGTATATATAAATATTCCACATATGGATGGAGAATAACATATCAATATTGTAAACATTGAGACATGGCATGAAAACACCTTTGCAATGAAAGATTAGGTGAAACATCCTATGTGATAGGAATTGATATCTATGGAGATTGTTTTTGAAAGTTTCATGACCTAAAATGAGAACATACATTAGCAAGATGTTGAATGAATTCAGCATGAAGGATTCTTGAGAGAGATTTTGTCCATTTAATATGGGATTAGTCTCTCATGAACCCTATGTATTCATTCTTATGAAGAATGGAAAGACATGAGGAAGATGACATATACACCAACAATTGGATCTATCATGCATGCTATATAAATGTACTCATCCCATAGTCTTGTATGTAATGGACATGACAAGATGGTATTAGATCCCAATGAAGGTTATTGGAATGTCATTCAAAGATATCTATTGGTACTTGAGAGGCACTGAAGGTTGTGTTGCTAGTTTATAGAAACAAGGAAGAGTTGGATGTACGGGTTACACTGATGCAAGATTCCAAAATGATAGAAAGTGATCGCAATATAAAATATGTTTCATTTAAGAAAGGAGTTGTGAGTTGGAAGGGTTTCAAACTATAGACCATTAATTCAATTCTATAATATAAGTCATGTATCCTAGTGTTATGAACACATGTGTGGGTACTACATAGATCTAGGAGTTCACATAGATGAACTTAAAGATGTTCCAACCATTGATGACACGGGTATTGTGACAACAATGGATCTACCAGTTAGCCAAAGAATATCAAATAGCATATTATGGCAGTATCAGCTCATGGCAAAGAGATGAGAAACCTACAATATAAAGACTATATCAAAGTGTTGCTAATATGCTAGATTAGCACTTGCACAACATAATCATGATGGACATGTTTAGATCACTAAGAATATGATTTGTGGGTGATTGGCTCTAGGTGCAAGTGGGAGTCTGTCGGTATGTATGTCCTGAGAGCCAATCATATTATGATTGAGATGGAATATTACATAAAGGATTTCATTTATAATAATAATAATAAAAGCAAGCTTCCAATTCATTATGTTTCACCCAGTTATGAGATAATGCAGAATCATAATGAATGTCTAAAGAATAATATTACTCAATGTCGTATCTCTTCAAGTATGTGACTTGAACAATGAGATCATACAGATGTTAAGAGTATGTACATTCTTACTATGTCCCTAGTCAAATGTTATTGTGCAATGCAGATAGATAGTAATAACGCTTAACACTAAAGTATGTGTTGGTTGATGATAGAATCTCATCAGTCATGATATATGATATCAAACCAAGCACATAGATACTTATTGAGGAATAATGTATCAGAAAGACCCACCTTGAGAGTGACAGATGGAAACCATAAATGGCGGCTATAGTCATCTCTTATAGTGAAGGTGGTGATTGTAATTCTTAGGCCTGAAGTCACTACACTCATCACATGTAGTTCGGTATACTTTGATATCATCCAATGTAACCCTAAATAAGGATTGCTATAACGGTGATGATTGGGTAGATGTGACACATGGGGATTGATTGTGAGTGATGTAGATTGAATTTGTCCCTCCTACTGGAGTTTGATATCATGGATACTTGATAAGTGAGACTGAGAAAAGCATGTGCATGCACATGTGAATCAATATATGATATTGAGGTAACATATATCTCAGACAGTCTGCTCTGGTTCAACGAACATGGATTGAACATTGTTAGGATGACGATTACATGCCTCAAGTTCATTTTGAATATCAGATACAAAGGAATTATACAATAACTATATCACCTTACACATATTATAGGTTGAAGTTGTTCTCCAACTTTCCATTCACTTAGATAGCACTGACGTGTGACTAGGCACCACTCTTTGCTTGTGATGTCACAAATTAGTTATGGACATTCATTGTCAACGTGATACAGGACCTATAGGGTCACACACATAGGAATTAACCTAGAACAAGAGTTTAATCATGAATGATAATTGAATTGATTACCAAAGTGTTTGGGTACTCAATTTGAGCAATAAATCAACTATCTAGACTCCCAATCGTTCGACTCATATGATGAAATGACCAGTTGGAGTGTTAGGTTGATCAGGAATTTGAATTGACTGAGTTCTGCCTGAACTGGGGAGTGATTCGACCAGTTCACCTAGTGAACTAATTGGTTGGGGTCATGAGACAACTGTTGACCTAGAGGTTGTACATTACCTATATTTTGATAATGACTTAACCATTCCATTCATATGTATCTAACATGTGCGTTAAAGATTGTTTGCAGACATTAGGTACATGAAAAGGATCACATATACAAGCCCTAGAATGGGCCAAGTGCAAGCCAATTTGACTACAAGTGTGCAATTTAGGATTTCCATGTAAATCACCTTAGAACATAAATGTAATCACTTGTAACGATGTATATGCTTGTAACTTAGAAGAGAAAATTGTTTGGGACAAAATTCACCAAGTGCTAATCACTTTTATTGCAAATTAGAAAATCCATTTCAGGCACTTGGTCGGTCGAGTTTTCCACCGTGGAACTCGACCGATCATCCTGAGTCGATTTCCTGAAGATTGCAATCGGTCGAGTTGTGCACTCACAGAACTCGACTGATTGGGTAGTAGGCCATTTCCAGTTGAAATGGTCGGTCGAGTTTCCTCAGGACAAACTCGACCGATCAATTCAATATTGGATTGCCTGCTACCTGATCGGTCGAGTTACACCCATTGATACTCGACCGATTGCACTGTACGGAGTTTGCAGAAAAAGTAATATGACCGTTGGTGAATTGTTTTGGGCAAAAATATAGCTGTTTTCTTGAAGGAAAAACGACCACTTATGCACCCAAGTGTCCCATAACATAAAGGGCCACCCTCAACTATAAATAGAACCCCTTGGACTTCATTCCAAGCTGCTCTTCCATTGCAAACTTGGTTCTAGCTTAGTTGAGAGTGTTCCAAGCCCTTGAGCCCCTTTCTCTCTCTACCTTCAAGACAATTTTGTGAGTGAGATAGGTCCTTGTGTATGAGAGCTATCCTTTGTGCTATGTAAAGCTCTCCTTTCTTTCTTCCCACCTCCAAATCAAATAGAAGATTGATTGAAGCTACTTTTCTGAGTGAAAGAGGAGTTGCTGCTGTTCTTCTCCGAGTGAAGGAGAAGATGTGTTGCTGATCTTCAAGAGTGAAGATTGATCATTGCTCCAACTCCCTTGGTGAAGGGAAAACGTGGGCAAGCTCTCCAAGTGAAGGAGAGGTGCAAGGCAAGCTCAAGCAAGATAGGTAATTCCTGCAAGGCTGAAGACAAAGGTGAGATTGGGTAAGTCCTTTGTAGAAGGCTGAAGAATCTCGCTTTGTGGGTAAGTCCTTGGATAGGTAGAAGATCTTAGCTTGTGTAATTAAGCCCTTGGTTGTGTGGTTTATGTTTCTTGTAATCTTATCGTGATATATAAGAGGACCAAGTTGCAAATCCTAGAGTCTAACCAACTCTAGGTAGTGGATTGACATCACTCCTAAGTTTAGGACGTGGAACCACTCTAAACCACCTGTCCAAGTGCATGATATTCATTATCTCTTATCCTTGCTTTGTATGCTAGAATAGGATATCAAATTGCTGCTTGAATTAGTTTTTGCACTCAAATTAAATTGGTGGTCTAATCGATTTTGTGAAGTGTGTGTAGCTCTATTCACCCCCTCTAGAGCCCATCGATCCAACAAGTGGTATCAGAGCAGGCCTTCTCCAAGCTACTTCAACAAGTAGGAGAAGATGGGCGATTCGGCTCTTGGGTCACTCAACCTTGAAGGAAGCTTCTCCATGAGACCTCCGGTCTTCGACGACACAAACTTCTTATATTGGAAGAGGAGAATGCAATTCTATCTCCAAGGGGTGAGTTTCGAAATGTGGAAGATTGTCCATCTCAAATATGACGACCCAAAAGGGGACATCACCACATGGACGGAAGCAGAGATGAAGCATGCTCAACTCAATGCCAAAGCCGTGAGCATCATCTATGCCGCCCTTACACCATCAGAGTTCAACCGCATCTCTTCGTGGGACACTGCGCATGAGATATGGCACAAGTTGTGTGTCACATATGAAGGGACCGAGCAAGTCAAGGAGGCCAAGGTCTACATGCTTGGTGGTCTTCTTGAGAACTTCAAGATGGGGAAGAATGAAAGAGTGGCAGATATGTACACAAGGCTAAACGTCATCTTGAACAGTCTTGCAGCCCTTGGGAGTGTCATGGATAGAGGTACAATCAATGCCAAAATCTTGAGATCTCTATCAAAGAGATGGGAGCCAAAGGTCACTTCTATTGAAGAAGTCTACAAGCTAAGCGAGTTATCAATTGAGGAGCTGGTTGGTAATCTTCAAGCTCATGAACCTAGGCTTGACAAGAAAGAGGAAGAGGAGAAAAGAGAAGAAAAAGAATCAAAGAAGATAAAGGACACAGCCTTCAAAGCTCAAATTAAAGAAATGGTCCAACAACAACAACTTGCTATGAAGTCTCCCTGCCCTTCCTCAAGTGAAGATGAAGGTGTCAATGATCATGAAGCCAACTACTCAAAATGGAAGCACTTCAAGAGCAAGCCCTCCTCCTCAACTCCTAGGTGCTACGAGTGTGGTAAAAAAGGCCACTACAAGAGTGACTGCCCAAAGGCCAAGAAGAGCCATCATAAGAGCAGCCACAAGAAGGATGACAAGTACAAAAGAGAAGCAAAGTACAAAAGAAAAGACAAGAAGGAGAAAAGATCCAAAGATGCAGCTCATGCGGCATGGGAGTCTTCTTCTTCAAGCTCCTCAAGCTCCGAAGATGGAGAATGCCATCTTGCCCTCATGGCCTCAACTAGTGAAGATGTATTTGAGGTAAGTGAGGTAAGCAAGATTAGTGATGTTAATTTACTTGAGCTATCTAAGGAAACTCTCATTGATATGCTTAATGAATGCCAATCATCTTTTGCTAAATGTAAATCTAAGAGGAAAAGATTAGGCAAAATAGTTGATGATCTTTATGCAAAAATTGACATTCTTGATGAAAATGAAAAATTGCATCTTGATAGCATAGAATCCTTGCAAGGGCAATTTCTTGACCTTGAACTTCAATACAATGGAGTAGAGGTTGAGAATGGTGTATATCTTAAAAACATTGAAAATCTTAAGATAGAAAACCAAAATTGCCTAGATGAGCTTGACACTCTTAAAACTGAAAATGTAGAACTCAAGCTTATTGACGATGCTAGGAGAAAAGAAGTATATGCCTATCAAAGAGAAATAGTTGTGCTCAAATCTGAAAATGCAAAATTGCTTGCTCAAATTAATGATTTATCTTCTAGACCTGTTTTGCCTAGAAATGAAGTTGCTAGCTTAACTCTAGAAAAAGATTCTCTTCTTACTAAATCCCTCTGTCTTGAGGCCGACCTTTTGCATGCTAGAGAATATCTTGAAAATCTTTCTACTAATGTTATAAACCTTAGTGATGATAATGCTAAATTAAGATCTACTTTGCAAAGGTTTCTTTCGGGAAAGAAATCCCTAAATGATGTCCTAGAGCACTCTACCAAACAAGTTGGTACTAGTGGTTTAGGATATAATGGGACTTCTCCCAAAGGTAAGAAGAAGAAGGGTAAGAAGAAGAGTGTGGAACCTCCAATTTTCAATGGAGAGTCTTCCGGCTCTAAAAACCCTATGGTTTGTATTCATTGCAAATGTGATGACCATTATTCTACCTATTGTCCTTACAAGCCCAAGGAGACCAACCCAAAGATGAAATGGGTCCCCAAGCTAACCCCATACCCCAAAGTTTGAGTTGGGTTCCGACATCCTCTTTTCTTGCAGGTTCAAAAGAAATGGATTGTTGATAGTGGCTGCTCTAAGCATATGACTGGAGAAATCAGCCATTTCAACAAATTTGTGAAAAAGAAAGGAGGATCGGTAACCTTCGGGGACAACAAGAAGGGTAAGGTTATAGGTGAGGGTGATGTAGGCAATGAATTATATATTAAAAATGTATTGCTTGTTGATGGCCTACATCACAATTTAATTAGTGTTAGCCAATTATGTGATAATGGTCATCTTGTGTTATTTACTGCTGTAGAATGCTTGCTTCTAGATTCCCTCTCCTACAATGTTATATATAAGGGAACTAGAAATGGTAATCTTTATGTTATTGTTCTCGATGCTCTAAAGCCCATACTAAATAGATGCTTAGTTGTGGATAAAAATTATCTTTCTCTTTGGCATCGTCGTTTGGGTCATGTGAATTTGCATAAAATGAAGAAATTGAACAAAAATGACTTGGTTCGAGGACTTCCCAAATTGGATTTTGATAAGGAAGAGGAATGCCAACCTTGCACACAAGGGAAACAAACCAAATCCTCCTTCAAATCCAAAGGATTCATGAGTACCAAGAGAGTTCTTGAGCTTCTTCATATTGATCTATTCAGACCAATGAGAACACAAACGCTTCGTGGCTCCAAGTATTGTCTTGTTATTTTTGATGATTTTTCTAGATATACTTGGACTTTCTTTCTCATTTCTAAAAGCAATACTCTTGATGTTTTCTCGAGCTTTTGTAAACGAGTTGAAAACGAAGCTTCTTGCCATGTTGTTTCTATCCATAGTAATCATGGGGGAGAGTTTGAAAATGATCTTTTTGAATGTTTTTGTGAAAAATCGGGTTATTCGCACAATTTCTCTTCTCCTCGCACACCTCAACAAAATGGAGTTGTTGAGAGGAAGAATAGATCGCTACAAGAGATGGATATGACCATGCTTCTTGAGTATGACACTCCTAAGAAGTTTTGGGCTGAAGCCGTTAGCACGTCATGTTTTGTGCAAAACCGAGTTTTCACACATCCGACTTTCAAGAAAACCCCCTATGAACTATGGCGTGGTAGGAAGCCGTCTATTGATTTCTTTCATGTTTTCAGATGTCCTTGTTTTGTTTTAAACACTAAGGATTCTCTCGACAAGTTTGATCCGAAATCATACAAGGCTTTCTTCCTAGGCTATAGCACTACTAGCAGGGCATTTAGAGTATTTAACATTGAACTATCTAAAATTGAAGAATCTATAAATGTTAAATTTATTGAAACTAACCCTGTTATTGGCAAGCATATTGGTGATGATGATGTTGCAGATGAAATAATTCATATCTTAAAAGATCTCAACATCAAAGACAAAGGCAAGCATGTTGCAGAAGAAGAAAAAGAAGAAGAAAAGAAGAATCCCACTCCCCACTTTGCAAAGAATCACCCCAAGGAGTTGATCATTGGAAATCCATTTGAGAGAGTGAGGACACGAGCTGCTCACAACAAAGAACAAGCAGATAGTGCCTTCATCTCCCAACTAGAGCCAAAGAACATCAAAGAGGCCCTTGGTGATGATGAGTGGATCCTTGCCATGCAAGAAGAGCTTGAGCAATTTGAGAAGAACCGTGTGTGGACTCTAGTGCCAAGACCAAATGATAGAAAGATCATTGGCACCAAATGGGTCTACCGCAACAAGATTGATGAGCAAAGAAAAGTGGTAAGGAATAAAGCAAGGTTAGTAGCACAAGGTTACAACCAACATGAAGGTATTGATTTTGATGAAACTTATGCTCCTGTTGCTAGATTAGAATCTATCTGTATGGTACTTGCTTTTGCTAGTTATAAAAATTTCTTGCTTTATCAAATGGATGTTAAAAGTGCATTTTTGAACGATACAATCGAGGAGGAAGTATTTGTTGCTCAACCTCCGGGCTTTGAAAATGACAAATTACCCAATCATGTTTATTTGCTACAAAAAGCTCTCTATGGACTCAAACAAGCACCTCGAGCTTGGTATGAGAAATTAAAGAACTTTTTGTTAGATAATGGGTATGTCATGGGCAAAGTTGATTCTACTTTGTTTCTAAAACACACTTCTAACCATTTTCTTATTATTCAAATATATGTGGATGATATCATTTTTGGCGGGACTGATCTTGATCTTTGCAAGGAGTTTAGTTCTCTTATGTAGAGTGAATTTGAAATGAGCATGATGGGTGAGTTGACCTTCTTCCTCGGCTTTCAAATCAAGCAAACAAAGGAAGGAAACTTCATCAACCAAGGCAAATACACAACTGAACTACTCAAGTGCTTTGGGATGGAGAACATGAAGCGGATGGATACACCCATGTCAAATACCGCCAAACTTGATAAAGATGAAGAAGGTGAAAAGGTAGATGAGAAGCTCTATAGAGGTATGATAGGAAGTTTACTTTATTTAACTGCCTCTAGACCTGACATTATGTTTAGTGTTGGCTTGTGCGCTCGCTTTCAATCTTGCCCTAAGCAGTCACATCTCACTGATGTTAAGAGAATTTTGAGGTACTTAGCCAAAACTCAAAATTTTGGTCTATGGTATCCTAAATCAAGGGATTTTACTCTTACGACATATAGCGATGCGGATTATGCAGGGTGTTTGATTGATAGAAAGTGCACAAGTGGCACTTGCTTCCTTCTAGGACCATGCTTAGTGTCTTGGTTCTCCAAGAAACAAAGCACAATGGCATTATCAACTATCGAAGCTGAATACATCGCAGCCGGGAGTTGTTGTGCACAGGTCCTATGGATGAAGCAAATGCTCTAAGAATTTAACATATTTTTTGATGCTTCTCCTATCTATTGTGACAATACTAGTGCAATTAACCTCTCTTATAATCCTATATTGCATAGTAGAGCTAAGCATATAGAGGTTCACCATCATTTTCTTCGTGATCACATTGCCAAGAAAGATATCTATATCACACATGTGGACACGGAAAATCAGTTGGCGGACATTTTTACAAAACCTCTAGCTAGAGATCAATTTAACTTTATTCGATCTAAACTGATCATTATTGATTTAAATGATATTGCTATGTGATCTAGCTAGTGGTCTCTATCCTATATGCTTGCTCATGTCATTCTTCACCTTATGTTGCCTATACATGCTTGCTTATGCTTATTTTGCCAATCAATATGCCTAGTTTTTGCATGTTTTTTGGGTTTTTATCGAATTTCGCATTCTATCGCTAAATAGTGCCCAATGATGAGCAAAATGTGCCTAGGTATGTTAGAATGGAAAAATAAATTTAATAGGCATGTATGTGGCTAGAATATAAGATTTAGTTTGCTAGGTCAGGTTGCCATCGGTCGAGTTTCACCCCAGAAAACTCGACCGATCAGGACCCGAGAGATGTTCTTCAGTGGACCGATCGGTCGAGTTGTCCTGTCTCAGAACTCGACCGATCGACGGGCTGCGCCAAATTAAAACTTAGGATCGGCCGACTATTTTCCCTTGCAACTAGAAAATAGCCGACCGATTCCTCTTCTCTTGGCCCGTGCTCTCCACCCTAGCCCTAACCCTTCCCTCCTCCTCCCTTGACCTCCGGAAGCGCATCCTAGTCCTTGTGCTTAACTACAACATCCATCCAAAGCGAAATCAAACGGATATTGCGGAAAACATAGCGGTTTTGATGTATTATTTGTTGAACAACATAGGTGTCAAGTGGGCTCATTACATTCTTCATCATATGACCTGCTTTGATAAAGGCAAGAACACCAAGGGCACCCACCCTCCCTATCCAGCCTTGATCTGTGGTCTCTTCCAGTTCGCCACTGACAAATCACTCTTTTCCGACTTCCATTACCCGGTTGCTCGAAAGGGAGTGTGCATTAGTGAAACCACTCTTCTAAAGTCTGTGCCTGCCTCTGGTGCTTCTGCCTCTGCCTCTGCCTCCACCCCTACTTCTGGTGCCCCTCCCGCCTCCACCCAGGCTCCACCCCCGCAGCCCCACCCTCGCCCTAGCCGTGCGTCTTTCAGAGCATCAAATGAAACCCTTCTGGGTTACATGATGCATGAACAGGCGTACAGTCGCCAGGTCCAGGATCACCTCCATCAGGATTTGTGTTCGATCATGTCTACCATGAACCTATCCTGCTCTTCACCCTACCCAGCATACCAACCATATCCGGGTAGTGCTTATGCCTCCTATGCATATGAGCATTACTTTCCTGCTCCACCACCGTTTGCTGTCGAGCCTTCCGCTGCTGCTCCACCTCAGTATCCCTCCAGTAGCTCTACTCCTGCATATCTACCGCTACATGCTGGCCCCCTGGCCTCTCTGCTCGCTTCCTTGGGGGACTCTGCTCCGTCCTTCCCGCAGGCCCAGGATCTTCTAGCTCTTGGCATGTCGTGGGTTGAGCAGAATGCCCGCTGGCCCGGTCGCTCCTTTGGTCCTACTGACGAGGAGATGCCCGACCAGGCTGAGGATGCCGATGAGGATGCTGATGATGCTGATGGTGATGGTTCTTCTACCGAGGATGGCGATGATGGTGCTGGTTCTGCTGCTGGCACAACTGCCCCGCCTTCGGATGGTGATGAGGACTACAACCCCGGCGATGACGAGGACACAGTTGACATAGATAGCTTAGATGTCTAGGAGGTTGTCTTAGATTATAGTCTAGCATGTCTATTATATATCTTTCTAGACTCTTTTGTATAAGCAACATCCTGGCACATTAGTCTGAGCTGTACTATTTTCTTATTCTATGTTTTCTCACTTTTTATGGTTGTAGTCGCTTATGAGAACATATGTCTGAGTTGGAATATCATTGCTACACTTTGGCTATTTCATCCGTGTTATCTTCTGCTTGGTGTTTGATGAGCTATATTTTGATTCTGACTTGGATTGTATGTTTCTCCTCTGTGGTTGTATGTTATATGCCTTTACACTGTTGTTTATCATCTTTTACATATATGTGTGGTTGAGTCTTGGAGAAGACCTAGATTTTGCTCTTCTACACCCCCTTCCTTTTTGATAATGTCAAAAGGGGGAGAAATATCTCATGGTCTGAAACTCAATCATATTGTTTTTATGGTGATAATACTATTGCTTTCTTGCCTAAGTGATCCTCTTCTTGTAAATTTGCTGATTGATCATATGACATGTAAGGGATTACATATTACATGGATTTTGGTTTTGCTATGTATAGAAAACCTAACATGCAGGTGAGAGGAAGCATAAATTGAGGGGGAGCAATTCCAATTGTTCTTATCATGAATCCCCCTAATTCACAAGGCAAAGGTTTAATTTTCTTATCCTTTTCAATATGTTTGAGGAATGGTTTGTCATTGTCAAAAAGGGGGAGAATGTTGACCTAGAGGTTGTACATTACCTATATTTTGATAATGACTTAACCATTCCATTCATATGTATCTAACATGTGCGTTAAAGATTGTTTGCAAACATTAGGTACATGAAAAGGATCACATATACAAGCCCTAGAATGGGCCAAGTGCAAGCCAAATTGACTACAAGTGTGCAATTTAGGATTTCCATGTAAATCACCTTAGAACATAAATGTAATCACTTGTAACGATGTATATGCTTGTAACTTAGAAGAGAAAATTGTTTGGGACAAAATTCACCAAGTGCTAATCACTTTTATTGCAAATTAGAAAATCCATTTCAGGCACTTGGTCGGTCGAGTTTTCTACCCTGGAACTCGACCGATCATCCTGAGTCGATTTCCTGAAGATTGCAATCGGTCGAGTTGTGCACTCACAGAACTCGACCGATTGGGTAGTAGGCCATTTCCAGTTGAAATGGTCGGTCGAGTTTCCTCAGGACAAACTCGACCGATCAATTCAATATTGGATTTCCTGCTACCTGATCGGTTGAGTTACACCCATTGATACTCGACCGATTGCACTGTACGGAGTTTGCAGAAAAAGTAATATGACCGTCGGTGAATTGTTTTGGGCAAAAATATAGCCGTTTTCTTGAAGGAAAAATGACCACTTATGCACCCAAGTGTCCCACAACATAAAGGGCCACCCTCAACTATAAATAGAACCCCTTGGACTTCATTCCAAGCTGCTCTTCCATTGCAAACTTGGTTCTAGCTTAGTTGAGAGTGTTCCAAGCCCTTGAGCCCCTTTCTCTCTCTACCTTCAAGACAATTTCGTGAGTGAGATAGGTCCTTGTGTATGAGAGCTATCCTTTGTGCTATGTAAAGCTCTCCTTTCTTTCTTCCCACCTCCAAATCAAATAGAAGATTGATTGAAGCTACTTCTCCGAGTGAAAGAGGAGTTGCTATTGTTCTTCTCCGAGTGAAGGAGAAGATGTATTGCTGATCTTCAAGAGTGAATATTGATCGTTGCTCCAACTCCCTTGGTGAAGGGAAAACGTGGGCAAGCTCTCCAAGTGAAGGAGAGGTGCAAGGCAAGCTCAAGCAAGATAGGTAATTCCTGCAAGGCTGAAGACAAAGGTGAGATTGGGTAAGTCCTTTGTAGAAGGCTGAAGAATCTCGCTTTGTGGGTAAGTCCTTGGATAGGTAGAAGATCTTAGCTTGTGTAATTAAGCCCTTGGTTGTGTGGTTTATGTTTCTTGTAATCTTATCGTGATATATAAGAGGACCAAGTTGCAAATCCTAGAGTCTAACCAACTCTAGGTAGTGGACTGACATCGCTCCTAAGTTTAGGACGTGGAACCACTCTAAACCACCTGTCCAAGTGCATGATATTCATTATCTCTTATCCTTGCTTTGTATGCTAGAATAGGATATCAAATTTCTTCTTGCATTAGTTTTTTCACTCAAATTAAATTGGTGGTCTAATCGATTTTGTGAAGTGTGTGTAGCTTTATTCACCCCCTCTCTAGAGCCCATCGATCCAACAACAACCATCTCATAGGGTGAGACACTCAGTTCATGGAAAGATCTGATTGCATCAAGGATTAGTACTGACGTCATGTTGTGCATTAATTGGATACATATTGCCAATTCATATGTTATTAGGAAACTGCCAATTCATATGTGATTGGGAAACATGGAAAAATGATTGGTTCTCTAAGCAAACCGATGCATGCCAACCAACCAATTTTCCACTTGTAGGTTGTGAATTTTGTGATATTCTGGTCCCTTCCACTCCCACACAGGCTGGGAACCCTAAATCTAACCCCTTCTATAAATAGAGGGGTACTGGGAGGCTTCTTAGACACAACTCAATTGGCTCTAACATTGTTGTCATCTCTGGTTGTGGTAAATAATAGAGAGCCCAAGCAAGTTCTACCCGATAAAGGGAGGGATAGCAAGGGAGAACAATTGTGGGAGAGTAAGTTGGTGACTAGTACACCAACGTGAGGGACAAATCCTTCCTGTCTGTTCTAGTAGAATAGTAGGAGTTCTAGATGGTCTGTGTGGACTACTGTAGAGGTGAGGAGGTTGTTGTCTGTCGCTAGGAGGACAATGTCATCACGTAGTCTGTGGTGGAGCTATTGTAGACACCGTCTGAGTCTGTCATCTGTGGAGGAGTTGTTTCATACCAGTACCAGTGCAACTACTGCAATGAGTTATAGTTGTTGGACTTGCTCTAGGAGTAGGTATGAACTTGTTAAACTATCCTTTCCATTGCATAATTGTAGACACAATCTTGCTATTATGGGATATAAGGATAGTAATTTTTTTTCCTCTGCTTACTTTGTACCCGTATTTCCCTACATATCAAATCACTCAAACCAATCTCAGTGAGCTTATTTGAGTCTATAGATAGTATGACGAAGACATCAGACATGTTCAGTAGGGTAGGGGAACCCGTATGGAGGTTGCACGTATATTTCTTATCATATATTATTGCAAAGAAAACATTTTAAACATCCATCTATGAGGTCTTCCATTTTTGAATGATTGCAACTACAATGAGAGTACAAACAATGGTCATGTGTATGATTGCAAAAAAAATCATCAGAATCACGACCTTGTTCTTGATGAAAGCCATTAGCTTCTAATAAACCTTGTATCACTTAATAGAACCATCATAATAGACCTATATTTTATGTACCCACTTGTAGACAATAGGAACAACAAGAGCAGGAAGAGGAACAATACTCCATATATCATTGAGATCTATTGCAGAAAATTCATTAAAATGCCCACTTACAATTTAGGTACTAGTGTTTCTTCTTGATAGGAGTGTAGAACATGCAAATCATTAATAAGGCAAAACTGAGATGATGGAGCACTAAAAGTTATACAATCACAAAGGTTATAACTTGGTGCAAGAATATAAGGAAGGAATTTTTAGACTCAGGGGTTTCAGCATGAATACCATTGGAGGGGTCAGAAGTAGTTAGCTTGTCTCTAGGGTCATGAGGGTAGCGAATGTAGTGAAGTAAAAAAGGTATGATGTTTGGTGGAGGAGTCAGTGGATCAAGAACTGGGATTGGAAGACCACCCACTTTCCTATGCAGAGAGAACAATGGATATGGTCTTAGTGGGTGAGGAAGACCATGTGGAATGAGGAGAGGAAAACATATGATCCTTAGTGAATATGGCATCTCTATAAATGTGGATGTGGAGAGAAGATAGGTCATAATGATGAATATTGTTGTGTTCAAGAGTGTATCATAGGAAAACACATGTTACCACATTCATTAGTGAGCTTGGCTTGTTCTCGAGGTAGAATTAGAACATAGATTGTGCATCCAAAACACAAAGATGGACAATTTTAATGGAGAAAATAAAAGGAAATACCTAATACTATTTCCTTGAATAAAGGAAGAGAGATTAAGGTTGATGGGATAAACACTTATGGATTTAGCTTTTCCGAAAATTGATGTGGGCATGAGAGGCTAGAAGAAGAATGCTGATAGTTTCTAAGACGTGGTAATCTTGTGTTCATCAACACCATTGTGGGCATGAGCACCTGGAAAGAGAGTTGATTCTCGGTCCCATGAGAGATGGAGAGTTGGTGAATCTATAGGGACATGCATTCCCCCCTAAAATGATAACAAAAGACTTTAATTACGAGGGAGATATAGATGTGGATAAGAGAGGTAGATGATTTATCTATGGAGAGAAGTTCACTATGATTTTTCATGAAACATATCCTAGCATAGCAAGAGAAAATATCAATAAAGATAATCTTATATTTATGACCACCAAAGGTGAGTTCCCATGAACCACTATGAATTAAAGAAAAAGAGGTGGAAGTCAGATATGTAATGTTACAATAAGGAAGTTTTATCTCTATACCACTCTTACAACCCTTATACACAAGATAATGATTGGTTTTGACATCTTCTAGGACACATTTTTTGATAAGGTAAGACATGTAGAGACTGTATAACTGACCAAAAGGATGATTATATTGTATAAAACCAATGGTGGAAAAACAAGATGCAACACGAGTAGTAATGGTGTCATGGTCTAGAGCATGCAAACAATCAAGTGGATTTACACCCATTATGGTGATGGATAGGTCCAATGAGTGTTCTCCTAGACGGATCCTACACATGACAAGGAGTTTGTCAAAATACAACAAAAAAACATAATAGTCATTTTTCTAACAAACATAAGAATTTGTAGATAATTTTGGTAAACACAAACTTCAGGGAAGGTGAAGAATGAGTTCTTTAGAGTTTTATGCAAGGGCATAAGTCATGTGTTGTCATCAACCTACAAATTAATTTTGTAGCTCGAGATTGAGGAACAATAAACAAGTTTTATGGAATTATGTGTCATATGAAAAGAAGCACTCAATTCTAAAATCTAGGAGGGACTCGTTTTACTTGATGGAATAGAAGGAGTAGGTACAATGAAGTTTGTAGACCTAGAGAGGGATGAATGATATCTCTGGACATTATTCAAATGTGGGAGTTGTTGAAGAAGAGTCAAAGATGATTAAATGTTCTTCTAGGAGTTGTTGTCCATTTTGAGGCAAAGGAGGTTGGTCCAAAGAATGCTTGTTAGCAAGCTTCTAGTAGCATTCATTTTTAACATCCCAATTTTTGGATGTTTTTACATTGCATGTTTGGTTTGGAAGATTTAAGGAAAATTATGCTTCTAGGAAGATCCATTAGAATGCCACATGGGTGAAAGGCAAAATAGTTGAGCAAGAATCATAAAGTTGGGCATCAATACGGAAGGCCCAAAAATCAAGTACAAATATGTTTCTTCAACTATGATGAGTGAAATATCATGCTTTGTGTGTAAGAAGCGGTCAATGAATTATTTGGGCTTGAATTGGTTCAAAGTTAGGCAAGCATCACTAAAAATTAGTACATGTATAATTCTTCATATGTGTGAAGTGTAGTTTAGTTCTTAAATGTAGGATAGG
This sequence comes from Alisma plantago-aquatica, assembly GCA_963693085.1. NCBI lineage: Eukaryota > Viridiplantae > Streptophyta > Magnoliopsida > Alismatales > Alismataceae > Alisma > Alisma plantago-aquatica. Next base: position 421,386,709 of record OY856414.1, on the reverse strand, counting down.
AAAATTGGTTGTAGAACTCCAGACAAATTGGTTGTAGAACTCCATCTAACTCCAGACATAGCATAATTGGTTGTAGAACTCATCAAAAGAAAGATCTTGTTGTTGAGAGTAGAGATCCTTGGATGAGAGAGAGGCAACCTTAGATGTTGGGAAGATAATGCCAGTAAGTTCTCCCACCATGTCTGGCGAGAGGGAGTTGACAAATTTATTTGGATGGAAACTTTGTAGGAAGGTTGAAATTTTTCATATGGATATAACTAGAGATTGATATAAAATCACTTATGTGCGGGCCTTGTCCTCTTGGCATTGTTTTAAGAGCAAATTATTATAATGTTTGAATCAAGTACAGTGGGAAACACCAAGGTTTTCTCAATATGACCCCAAAAACAAAATCCACTAAAGAGCATACATATCATAGGAGACCATTCTTTGTACTTTTGACTGTTGAGCTTGACATAAAAGTTCTGAAGGAAATTAGGGTTACCATTTTTTAAAACAACTTGATAAAAGAGAAGTAGCCAATGACATTAGAAAAAAGGGACTACAACATGGATGGGCTGATGTGGATGGGATAAATCTCCCATATATGACAAGAATGATGCATTGTGAGTGTACGATGATGGGTGATGAGTGGTTGTAGTGGAGTATCAGAGGGGGAGGGGTTAGGGGATTCTACATTCAGGAATGGTCATCATGAGTATGTTACATAAGAGTATAGGAACGTGTACATGAATGGTCATTGGGAGAGAGTGATACACGGACCACAGGTAAATAAGTAGGAGCGATATGGGGGAAATAAGTATGTGAGGGGTAGCTAGAATTAGAATATATATCTTGTTTTGGTGAATTCTACCCATAGTTTTACATGTGCAGCATGTATGGGTATTAGAATAGGATCATCCTATTACAAGTATAGTAGTACATGTGCCTCCCACCATGAAGTGTGCTATAATGCGACGACAGTGTAGTTTCATGCTGAGATGAAGATTTTACACCCCAAACGTCACTTCTTATTAGGGGAAGGGAGTGATGGGTAGAAAACAAGAGAGTAATGATCCGAGAACCATTTTTAGGCCCTACAAGAACAATATCCATAGGTAGAGATAAATACTAGTATCTTTCATTTGAGGTCCCAATACCATGTTAGTAACTATAGTAGTGTAGGAATAGCTTGATATTTTAATATGAAGACCAATAGATTAGATGTATACAAAAGGTAATGTGAGTAATATACATGTATGAGCACAATGGGAATAAATATATGTACATTAAGTTAGATACACATGTAGAATCTTGTTCTTTAGGGGGGTACTGTTCTAGAAAATGTTCCTCAAAAGATCTCAAGAGAAACATCTTAAGTCAATAAGAATCTAAGAAAATGGTTGTGCATTGATACAAATATGTTGAATAATCAATATGTTGGCATCATATTGGTTGAGATAAAGCAACGTCCGCTACCATGTCTCAATTCACATAAGCATTGAGTTAGGTTTAACATATAGGATTCCATAATTTTAATGTGAGTTGTTTTCTTATGAAGCAAATTTTAATGTGATGGATTAATGTAACATATGCTTTCAATATCTTTGTTGATAAGATAAAACATTCTAAAAGCATCACAAGAAGATGTTATTCATAAATGATAACATGCCAAGAGTCTTGATACCATATATAACCGTTATAGGATTCAATCCTATCACTCTTCACACACATTTTATTTTGGTGGGGTAGACCAAATAAGAATAGGAACTACTTATTTTTCCATGTGAGGCAATATATTATCTAACAAAGTAAAATATGTTATTAGTACCCATGACGTCATTATGAATTCTTGCAATGGGTTTTTTTATCACTTGTTGCATTCCAATCAACCTAAACATGCACGGGTTGCCAAACCAATCACAATCCACAGTAAGAACCATATAGGAAATCTATGTAAAAGGGATTTTGGTATGTTTGTTCCTAAGTGGCTCAAATATATATAGGTATATGCAAAGAATTAACAAACATTCAATTCCATATAATGTACCAAATGTCTCACATAATATCTTGAAGGCAACTTGATAAGGAAACTATATAACTTTTACAAAGAGAAGCTAATAAGAGAAGTACTACATCCCAACATTATTAGATAGACCATCATGGCGTTCAGGTATGTTGCATCATGTCCTTTATGCAATAGATACATACAGTCTTCATCTTTTAGTAGATTTTTATTGTAACAAAGTAGAAAAAGTTAGTTCAACCACATTGGTATTCTATAAATAGATCAAAATTATATTATTAGCTAAATATAATTCATTAGGGAGAATCCTATAATAAGGAGATCAAAATCATTTCAGACATCATTCTTATCAAAGAAAGTGTATTTTAACTCATATTTTTCATTATACGTTCAGCCTTGGCTTTAGTCAAGTTCTAACCACACAAGGTCAACATAGTGGTTGAATAACATAGGTCAATGGTGTATGAACCAAGGACCCCATATAAGGGGCTCAAAATGTATGAACCATGAGTCAAATAACCATGGAATCAATGGTGTATGAACCAAGATCCACATATTACTTCTCTATATGTTGAAGTTTAAGAACCATGGAATCAATGGTGCAATAGTTTTCATAGGTAACAAGTATCTCATGGAAGTCAATATCCAAGCAACACATGAACCATCACATAGAAACATATTATCAACAATATCTACAGTCTAGTCAATACGAGGTAATGTATCCCTTAGGTATGATTCAGGAGTATGACTTAAGAGATCAAGTTATGAGATCAAGGATCTTGAAAAGTATCAAGTAGAGCATAATGTCGATATGAAGACATTCTCATTATGGGACCCGGAATACCATGTTTGGGTGAGCTTCTAAGTTAACCCTACGTGGAATACATTAACTCGTATCATTATCATCATCATATTTACATTATATACATGCATATATCTCACACGACACCAACATGAAGAAGGATACATCTAATCAAACCCTATGATTCACATAGATCTATATCATATATTATTTTTGGGTAAAGTATATTTAAGTGAGTCACATGAAGTAGATATCAAATATATAATATAGTCAAAGAGTGAAATATCGATCAATGTCTTGGAACCTTTTTCAATATGTCCTTATTTTTTATATTAAAATGGTATACTTAAAATCAATTTTGAGCAATTGATGAATTTCTAGCATTTACTAGAGTTTCCAGTGTTCTTTAGGTCTCTTTGTGTGGGGGAGAGAGATAGTGATTCACTCTTTTTACTAAAAATATAGGGACATTTGATGGTTGATCTAATGGTTGGGACCAATAAGCATGAGGTGGATGATGTTATAATATGGGATGGGGCTAAAAAAAGGGGGAAGTGTGATCCTAGATGGGATAGTTGATGTGTTTTTTCTTCATCTGACACTCTCTCTCAGATGGATACAACTCATTGTAAGAGTGGGCTCACCGGAGGGAGGTTAGTTTGAAGAAACAGACTTTGGGGCTAGTCTATGAGTAGTTGTTTGAGTTTGGCTTGGCCTCACAAATTGACAAGTGGTCTTCATTTCCACCAAGGAGACTCAAGGTGAAAAATTCCCAATAAGGATGGGGTGATAAATACGCAGAGATAAGAAGGGCTTGGGATGAATAATTGGGGTGCAAGGTCATAGGAAAATCTTGATTATCAAGTGTAGGTTGGGTGCTATTTATAATAGGGGAGGAATCCTAGGGTTAGGTTTCATCTCCTCGGATGTAGCCAAAGTGAGACTGAGTTGTAAGGAGAACTTGATTCTCCTACTTGAGACTACATGATCAATGAAACAAGCCATCACTTAGATCATCACAAAGAAACAAAGATACTCCTTTGATTGGTTTTGGTTAAAAACTATGAAGGAGGTGGGCCAAGGGTAAGTCTCATAGACATCAACCCTAGTGATTCAAGATTTGACCGTGGCCAAGAGTCATTGGATCATGGGTGTGATCCATGGGTACCTCAATCTAATGGCCACTGATAGGTTGTAATGGCTCGTAACATGTAAGTCCATGATAATCTTTGTGAGGCACGCACCCATCGGATATAAAATCCAAGTTCTAACATAAGAGTCAAGTAAGAAAAGAAAAGAGAAAAGGGGAAGGATACAATTTCAAAGGGGGATATTAAGCATATCACTTCTAAAATTATTATCACACATACACAAGCTCCAAAATTATTGAGTTTTTTTTTCATAACTCAAAACTAATATTCCCTTTTTTAAAAAATCGAAGATCGCATGCTAAATTCGAATGTCTCAATTAATCAAAGCATGTTAGAAATAAATTAAGTAGGGTTTTCATAAGCATTGGTGTACATATGATATTTGAGGTTTAATTTCTTATTAATAATAGTATAAAAACTAGGGTTTGTTAAAACGATAATGTCAGATAAACTAAAATTTTAATTTTTAAGAATATAATTTGGGAAAAGTTGAAATGCTTAGTTCATCACGCCCTTCCATCCACTAGAAGGAATATTCTTCACAAAATTCGAACATCCTTGAAAAGAATTTGGAAATATTTCCTCTATATCATATTTTAACTATTGAGTTGTGTCATCACTTGTGTTGCTTCCACAGTAAATTCACCATATCAATATTTTTATTTTTGAGCTCATTAGTTTGGATATCTAGAACTTGACTGGGACTTCCTAGTACAATGGAGTTTCCTTCAACTCAATGGCTCATGGTTGAGGACATGATTGGTGACTTTGACATATCACTTGAGATTTGATATGTGAAATACATTGGACATCATACTATGTTTCTTAGGGTTAGTCAAAGTGATATGCACATTCCTTGATGCAATATAAGATCGTAAATGTTAATATATTTAGTGTTATGTGTTATGTTGTGTTATATTATGTGTTATCTGTGTTTTCCTCTTTAGCCTTTCATCCCATATTTCTTATCTTTGTAACCAATCCTCAACTCATTTGAGATATAAATAGAGGACTTACATTATTTTTAATCATATCTATAGATTCTAATTCATCTACATGATATTAGAGTAGTTTGATTTTTCCTAGACAGACCTAACTGATTTTCCCTCCCTAGCCCCATGTTGTTGTCAACTCTTCCCCTTCACCCTTTCCTCTTCATCATATAACCCAACTATAACTAATCCTTTCTTCTTTCTCATGACCCCCATTTCATTGTCTTAAGGACTAGAACCCAAGAGGGGACCCACTCCTCAATAAAACAAATAAGAGTTTCCATGCTTAACAAACACTCACCAATTTTTATGAATAACTATTATTTTACCTTTTATAAACGGAGATAATAAAGATTTTATATCTTGACTATTTTTAGTTTATAAGATTACATAATAATCTCCCACATGGAGCTTATGTGAAGGTAACAACTTCAACATATAAGCAAAGGGAAGTCCGAATTACTTCAAGTCCATCTCCCAAAAGTCAACTCCAGTAAGAAAAGCCCTTGTCACCATGTCAAATCATCCATGTATTTTACCCAAGGGGTTGGAATCATACCCCAGAAGAGAAGAAAAGGTGGAAGCTAACAACATTAAAAATGGTATGTGCATGTAAATAGATATTGAGAAATATTGGGGAAAAAGGACAACAAAAAATATTATCAAGGCTTATAATAAATAGGAAAGTAGAATATCCAAGTGGATATTAAAAAGAAAATATTAAAATATCTAAAATGCATACTTTTCATTTTAAAATATTATCAACATTGGCCACATAAGCACAACAAAAAGATTAGGGCACACAACCCATAAAAAATAATTAACAGTTGAGCATGAAAGTGAGATAAACACAACACTAATGAAATAAAAGTAAACAATGGCAGTTAGGACACATAATTCTAGAACCTAATAGAGGATGTTTGATAACCAAATTTCGATATATATAAATGTGACCACATAACTTGGGCATGGGGCACATAATTTATCCCAAAAAAATAACATGAGCACATAACTCAAAAGTCAAAATTATTTCATATAACTCTAGGGCTACTAAATCAAAAAGCATGCAATGATGTAGAGGCAAGTGAAAGTTTAGTTATCAATTAGTTCCATAACCAAATGGATATATAATACATCCACCATAAAAGTGGGAAAAATAGGGTTCCATTTCACAAAAAGGAACAATCTAGTTCAATCCATAATTTAGGGTTACAACATGATATATAATGAAAAAGATACATATTTAGAGTCCAAAATGCATATCCAAAAGTCTAAGGAGATCAGAGCATCAATAACCAATCATATGAATCAACAACACATAATAGAGGTAAGGTATGTAATGTTTTATGTCTCAAAGGACCGATAAAGAGAAAATATAGGTAATTGTCCAACATGGAATTGATAGAAGGCAACATACATAAGAAAGAGAAATTAGATCAATTGATTAATATGATTAAGGAGTGCAACTTACCTCATATCCAGTCTAGTTATCTCCAAAGTCAAAGCTAAATCTTGAATAGAGCTTCATACAACCTATTAAGCATGTTTATAGAATTAGAGTTAAGTTCACATTAATTACATAAACTCAAAAAATCGCCTTATCATTATCAATGAAGTAGGTTATCATAACCACAACGCCTTGTAGATTATATTTGAATGAGTTCATATCATATTTTATTTTATTTCATTGACTTATAAATTATTAAATATGAAAATTAATAATTTTGGTCATTTAGGAAAATACTAAAAAAATCACATATTTATATTATTGAACTTGGTTGGTGAAAAACCATACCATCATGCTATTCCAAAACATATTTGATTTTATTTTTATGACTTGTAAGTTAATTTCAATAATTTTCCAAAGATAACTAGATATAAAAATCATTTGAACTAAAAAATTGGCTAAAAACTGATGTGCCACCTTGTCACTTATCGAGATATAAATTTGTTATGCAACAATTAGTACTTTCAGTTACTTAAAATCATGTGCATCTGAATGAAATAAGTGATATAAAGGTATAAAAGCCCATATAAATGTGACATACATCAAAAGAGGTTGACGACATAAGCATCAAGAGGCAAACAATCATCTACTTCACTTTGATTCCCCTTACAAGAAAGCAAACAACTTCTTTCGAGCTCAATAGAGAGAATTAAAGCAAAATTGTGATACAAAATATGCCCCAAATTGGGATTGTGGAATTCCTTGTCCTCCTTTTGCCCCAAACGACCCCAATCATGGATCCTATGGTGGTCGAAGTCGCCAAACCCTCCCATCACATTGAGAGCAGATAGAGTTAAGGTCTTGATTTCCTATCGAATATTGCCTATGAAAAACCCAAACGTTTGAAATCAAGTCATGATGGTTTATGAGAACCATAGATGAATAGAAACTAAGCAAGACCCATCTCTAAGCAAAGTATTGCAAATATGGATCTGAAACTAAGAATACAAAGTCAAAGGGGGGAATAAGGAAATACCATGAGTTTTACCATATTGGCACCATAGGAAGCATTATTGTACATGGTGGAGTGATTCTGGGTGGTCAAAGATGTATATAAAGGCCTCAACCTCAATATCAGAGTCAAGGTAGGCATCACAAATGAAGGGTAGTTGGGAAAGTACTCTCCAAATCTAATGAAGGTATATAGTTCATGGAATATTACTTATAAACATGTCACGATGGTTTTGGGATAGTTCCATAGGGGTCCTAAGCACAACAAATTCTAGGAGAAGAATAGAAAGCAGACATATGGGAGATACATGAGATTAGGGGAAACTAGGATGTGGTAGATGCGTGGAGGCCATGAAACCTTGGGCTACTTAGGGTACTAGATTTGGAATGATATGAGGAAAGTGTTGGAGAAGAAATTAGTGGCAGAGAAGAAAAGGAGAGAAAGAATTAAGATGAAAAAGAGGAGAAAGGATGAAGGCTTTTCTATGATCAATTCACCATCTCCTATTTGAGGTTGGTGATAAGTCTGGATCTTCACGATAAGCATTCAATGGCTCATAAATAGATCGGATACAAAAAAACACAAAATGACATCAAAACTTTAGGAAATCTGATATTTAATCGTGTGAATGATGAAAATATGAAACATTGTAAAATCTCTAAGGAAATATAGAGTATTTTTAGGGTATTTCAATATTTTTTATTTCCGTAATTAATTTAGGCATCCATAAATATCTAATTCTAATGAAAATTTACACCTGGGCCAAATAAGACATGTAAAATCAAAATTTTATATTTGTTTCCACTTGTATGGTAATCCATTATATTATTTAACATGTATTGTCTAACCTATATTTTATTTATAAAATTAAGGCATCTAGCCATACATTTAATGTGAAACTTGGCTCTTAAGGAAACTAGAACATGAATAGTCAAACATAGGTTTAGATTCTTCTTTTGAGACAATCTAACTTTTGATCTCATGATTTAGGGTTAAAAGGTATTATTTGCATATTTATTCATCAAATAAATATATATATGAATAATTTGTTGATATTATATTTGTTTGGGGACTATAATCTCATGACTGATTTTCCTTAAATCTCACATGTACTCGCTCTCATTGTTGAATTCCAAATTCCTTTTAAAATACTTGGTGATGTTATCTTTCCAATATAAAATCAAACCAAGTCTCCATTATTCTTTATAGACATTTATGACTATTAATGCATTCTCAACATTCGATTAACATGGATGTGTTCCAACTCATTTTCACCGCTTATTATTTATCAACATTAACCATCTCATCACTAGCTACATATTTTTCTATATTATGAAGAGTAAGGGTGAAAAGGACCTATCTTGCACATTATAAGATTTCGAATGTCTCTATCAAGTCAAGCAAGACACCAAGGGTCATCATATGACCACGTTATAGTATATATTATACCTTGTTTGGAGTTAAGCTAATAACTTTACTCTTTGGTACCTAATTCAAGAAATCAGGATTTTAGGGACAAGGAAGGCATGTTTTAGTATGGAAAAACACTCTACTCCTTAAAGAGGATATCGTCCTCTAAATCTAACCATCATTTCACTACTAACTAAATACTCAGCACCCGTTGAAAGAGTAAACCTTATAATTCAAACTAAACCACTCTAAAGATATTTAGGGTTACAGATCAAACATAAAGGTGTGTTTATGGTATACATAGGTTGTGCCTCCAACTGGATGATCATAACTACCTAGGGCTGAATCATAGGTACTTGGTATACCAACCTAACAACCCTAAGGTTCACATAAGCATCCAATAGGTCATAGGATATGAACTTCCACAGCCTAATGGAGAAAAGGATGGTAGGTCCACTAAACCTTTAGTTCAAGCCACTTCTTCCTAAACATCACTCCATACTTGTAACTAGGTTTTAGATTTCCACTATAACTAGTTATAGAATTTGACTACCAAACTTCATACATTCAATCATTGTGATTTAGTTTGTGAAAACATTGATAAAATCTAGAAAGAAAATGTACTTATGGTACGTAATAAAAAAATCTTTGAAAAAATGGCGACATAAATCAAAGATGATCTCTAAAACAATGAGAACAATTCACGAATTTTCATGTATGGTCTCCTTATCAACTACTTTCTCATTCACATACCAAATTCCACCCTAAAGTCAAAACTCGTGACATCCAAAGAGATATGCCACAACTAACCTACATTATAGGGTATGAATACCTAGGGTCTCATCACATTAGTGTTTACTCAATAACATACTTGTGTACTTCATATGATTATGTAACTCATTAACAACATAGGCAAATTTTTGGGTAAATATATCATATAGGGTTTTCACTTAGGGTAAGGGTTCTACCTAGGGTAAATAGAAAGTTAGAATCTAATTTCCTTGGATCGAATACCATCTTATAAGGAGTCAGACCCAAGATAAGATCCACTCCTCACCAAATCAAATAAGAGGTATCACTCATAACAAAAAAACACCTATTTTTTGCAATGGATGAATGACTATTATTTAATATTTCATAAATGGAGATCATAAAGACCAAAGTACATTAGCAGAATGAAATTTCATTAATATTTTCAATTTATATTACTACTTAATAATATCCCTCATGGGCTCACATGAAGGTAACAACTTCAACATCTAAGTAGAAGAGAATTTGAACTACTTCAAGTTTATCTCCTAAAAATCAACTCCACTAAGCAAAGTCCTTGATTCCTCCATGCCTTTTACCTAATGGGTTGAAATCATACACTTGAAGAGAAGAAAAGGTGGAAGATATCAACACAAAAGTCAGTATGTGCATGTAAATAGACATTGAGCAATATTAGGGAAAAAGGACAAAAATAAGCATTTTCAAGGCTTCAAACAAAGAGGTATATAGAACAGACAAGTGGGTATCTATTATGGTATTCTAATGATACACTTTCCATTCAATAAAATATACCAACATGTGCCACGCAAGCACAACAAATATATTAGGGCACAACCAATAAAAATGATCAAAATACTACCATGCAAGTGAGATAAACACAACATTAGTGAAATATGAATAAACAATGTCAGTTAGGGCACATAACCTTAGAATATGATATAGAATGGCACATAAACATCCCAGATATATAAAGGTGGGCACATTTAACAAATGGAGAAAATAACCTCCATTCCAAAATATAACATGGACACATAACCGAAAAACCCAAAGCATTATGCATAACTCTAGGGCTACTAAATCAACAAGCATGGCTGAGGGAGTTGTAGCTCATTGGTAGAGACCCAGGCTCCCCAAAGTAGAGACCCAAGTTTGAAACCTCTTGGTGGTGTGCTTCATCCAACCTTAATCCCATCGTGTAGCTAAGCCTCTGTATGATTCAAATGCTTGCCTCATTGTGAGGGTAGGCGAGGGGGCAGTGGTTTACACTATTTGGGGGCTCTCAATCATGACCCGTCTAAGGGGGCACTCCCACGTCATCAAGAAAAAGAATCAACAAGCATGTAATAATGTAGAGGCAAGTGAGAGGTTGGTCATAAAAAGAGTTCCATTACTAAATGGATAATATAAGACATCCATGATTAAAGTGTGCAAAAATTAGGTTCCATTTCACAAAAAGGAACAATTTACCTCAAATTCATGATTTAGGGTTACAATACACATAGGATGAACAAGATACATCTTTAAAGTCCAACATGGATATTCAAAAGTCTAATAAGATCAAGGGACCAATAACCAATCATAGGAATCAACATATTAGAAGAGAGCGAAGGTTTGTAGGGTTTTATGTCTCAAAGGACCAAGAGAGAGAATGTATAGGTAATTTCCCAACGTGGAATTGTGGGAAGATATCATACATGAAGAGAGAGAAATTAGATAAATTGCTCAATATGATTCAGGAGTGTAACATACCTCATATCCAATCTAGATATGTTCAAAGTAAACCCTTCATCTTGAAGAGACCTTCAAACACCCTGCTATGTATATATATAATATAATCAGGGTTAAGTTCACATTAATTATGTAAAACCAAAAAATGCCTTGTTATTAATAACAATTAGGTCATCAAACCACACCATCTTGTATATTATATCTCCATGTGTCCATAGCAAAAAAATTTATCTTTCTTGACTTATAGATTATTAGATATAAATTTTAGAAATTTCCTTCAATTAGTAAATCATAAGAAAATTAATATTTATTATATTTTATTTGGGTGATGAAACACATGCCATCATGTAGGTAGAAGTCCTAAAATTCCAAAACATTTTTATTTTATTTCTCTAACTTATAAATTAATTTCTATAATCTTTTGAAGGTACTTAGATTTAACAAATCATTAAAAATAAAAACTTGGCTAAAAGTTAATACGCCACCTTGTCACTTATCAAGATATATGTGTTGCACATCATTTTAATTAGTACCTCCATCCACTCCAAATACCACACATCAGAATGAAATAAGTAATAAATAGGCAAAAAAACTCGTATAAACTTGACATACGTTGGAAGAGGTTGAGGGAATAAGAGTCAAGCAAAAAAGAATCATCTTCTTCACTTCGACTTCCCATGTGAGAAAGCAAATAGATTCATATGATCTCAAAGGAGACAAACAAAGTAACACCCCCATGGTAAGAAAATTTGTAGAGTTCATCATCCTCCTCTGGCCCAAACAACTCCAATCATGAGTCCTACAATTGACGGATTCGCCAACCCCTCTTTCGTCATGAGAGAACATAGAGGCTACATCTAGGGTTTATGTTCAAATTCACCTATGCAAAATGAAAAGATCAGAAATCAAGTCATGATGATCTATTAGAATAATAGATGGAGATGAACTAAGCAAAACCCATCCCAAAGCCAGCAATTGCAGATATGGATTCAAAATTCAAAACCCAAAGCTAAAGAGGGTAAAGATACCATGTGTTTTTCAAGATTGACACCACCAGAAGCATCTCTATATATGGTTGAGTAATTGTAGGTGGTTGGAGATGTGTTTGAAGGCCCTGACCTTGATGTTTGAGTCTGGGTAGGTGTCACGGATGATGGGGAGTCAACAAGTACTCTCCAGAACTGATGAATGTATGACATTCATGGAAGATGACTTAAAAACATACCACTGTGGTTTTGGTATGGTTTCATAGAGTTCAAAAGCATCACAATTTCCAAGAGAAGGAAATAAAAGGGAAACACGGGAGAAATAGGGGATTTGGGGTAACTGGCATGTGCTAGAGGCATGGAGACCATAAAATCCTTGGCTACTTAGGGTCACTGGATTTTAAATGATATAAAGAAAGTGTATAAGAAGAAATTTATGGTAAAGGATAAAAGGAGATAGAGAAATTAGTATTAGAAAGAGGAGAACGGACTACATGTTTTGTGCAATCTATTTGTAGCCTCATGCTCGAGTTGGGATATGAGTCTGAATCTACACGATGAGCATTTAATGGCTAAGAAATAGATTGGGAACAAGAAAATGCTTGTGTGACATCAAAAATTTATGAAATCTTAGATGTAATCATGTAGCAATTGAGAATCTAAAAATTTGAAAAATTGAATGCATACAAGGAAACAAATACTAATTTTGGTGTATTTTGTTAGTTTTTCATTTCCTAATTAGTTCAAGCATCTAGAAATATTCAATCCTAAAGAAAATTGACACCTAGGCCAAATAAGGCATGTAGATCCAAAATTGTTTATTTATTTCCACTTTTGTGATAATCCATTATATGAATTAATATTTTAGTGTTTAACTTACATTTTGTTTATTTAATTAAATTAAGGCATCTTGGATTATTCATTTAATGTCAAACTTGTCTCTTAAGAGAACTAAAACATGACAAGTCTGGATGTAGGTTTAGTTTCTTTTTTTGAGAAAATTTAATAGGTGATCTCATGGCTTGGGGTTAAAAGGTGTTTTTTCCATATTTGTTCACCATATATATACATATATATATATACATGAATAATGTATTCATATTATATTTCTTTGAGGATGATCTTCCCATGAATGATTGTTCTTATGTCTCACATGTACTCACCCTCATTATACAATTCCATATTCTTTTTAAAGATTTTTAGTGATATCATCTTTCCAAATAAAAACAAATAAAGTCTTTATCATTCTTTATATCTTTTTTATAACTATTAATGCATTTTCAACATTATTATTTACATGGATTTGTTCTAACTCCTTTACACCACTTATTATTTATGAAAATCAACCATATTATCACTAGATACATATTAATTCCATCTTATTAAGATTAAGGGTAAAAAACCTATCTTGCACATTATAAGATTTCTAATGCCTCTATTAAGTCAAGCAAGACACATAAGTTAGTCATACGACCATGTTTGGGTATAGACTATACCTTATTTGGGGTTAAACTAAGAACTTATGCTTTGGCACTTACTTTAGGAGAATTAGGATTTCAAGGGTAAGGAAGGCATGTTTCAATATGTTTCACTCTTTCTCCATTCCCATGTCTGTTATCCCCCACAATATTCCCCACTCTAGCCATGTCATCACCACTTCTCTCCACCTTAATCATGTCTCCATCAGCACCCATATCACCCTAGCTAACCCTTATGTATCCCCTACTACCACCAATAAGACCTCCTGTCAAGCTTTTTGTTATCGTTACCACCAGGTGCAGCCCATCCCACCTTGCAGCCAACACCACCTAGCACCACTCATCTTTCCATCAAGCCTTCCTCCTCCATCCAAACAAACCCATCATCCTCCCTTCCATCTTTAGCCACCATCATCCTCACCCTCCCACCCTTCTATTGTGATTGTAGACATCCCCTCTCATAGTTTCACTTCCATATCATGTGTCACCACTAGGGGTGTAAATAGTGTGGGTATGGTGCGGGTATAACCATACCCATACACATATCCATTTAATTTACAGGGTCTAGTTTTAGTTCTAGACCCGCATTACAAAAATCTACATGCACAACATACTTGTACCTACAATAAAAGTGAGTATACAGTGTGGTCCACGGGTAAGCGATTTCATATAAAGCATCATATTGTTTGGGTAAGAAAAGTTATGACTATGTTCTATATATTTTAATACCATGAGATATTGATATTATGTACCACTTAAGATGCAATAATTATATTAAATAATGCAATACTTTCTAGATTGAAGATCAGTTGAGTTAATTTTTAGATATTTGTAGTCATCGTCATAGTGTTTTAATTATGTAGCATAGCATGTTACTATTTCAATTTTGAGTTTACATATGTTTCTCATGAATTTAATTAGAATACTAAATTCTCAGTTAGATGACTATTCTCAACCTACTTGTAATTAATGCATGATATAACCTCAAGTATTATTATATTTAGACTAGTAAAACATGATATAAATAACATATCATTTAAGTAGTTATTTATGTGTAGCGGGTACATGGGTCTAATAGGTCTACATACAAGCATACACATTAGTGGACCCATTTATATGTCGATCTACAAGTATGCAGTTACAAAAAATTTAACCTATGATGGGTTTTTAAAGGATTCATATTTGCAGGTTTGTGGGTCTACCCGTACCCATTTACATCCCTAGTCATCACCTCCATAATCACAACCCCCATCTCTTTCCTGTAGCACTGATGTGGTATTTTTGTACCCTCAATTCACTAAAATATAAAATCCTAGTTTTTACCTAGACAATAGCACAAAAACATCACCCACAATTGGATGGGTCTTACTGTAGTACAATTAAGGATCAAACCCAAAGGACAAATATTTAAGAATGAACTAGATTTTTAGCCTAATTAAGAGAAGTACTTAACAAGGATAGTTTTTTTTGAAAGGTTTGTTTAATTAACTAAATTAATAATGCAAGACACAAAATAAACTATGAAAGAACTATTTTTAGCAATGGTGAAATTACTGAAAAGACCAGTTTCACCACTACTACCAACATATCTACTCTCTCACATTGTATAACTCACTCACAAGATTATTGGGGCAAAGAACTCTATATCCTTGCAGGGTGTGGAATTCACAGGCATTGATTTTGTCATAGGCTTGATGTCTTGTGAACTACAGATCTTGAATATGTTGCCTCATGAGATCTCAAACACCCTCACAACCAACCCCACACCTATGAAATGATGTAGAGAGTGTCGTTATTTCTCATGATTTTCTCCTCCACTTCCAATTGAACCTCTGATGCTCCCTGGTTCTCCTACCTACTCGACTTGCATCTCAGTCAAGTACCCCCTTGCCTAAGTCATATCTACTATCTTTGATGAAATTAGCACACCAGTAAGCTTTCATGGTGCCCCTTATTCACATTCTCCTCAATGGTTTGACTTGTTCTCTCCCTAGTCAGTGTACCCTATAAGTTGCCTTTGAGGTCTTTGTCGGCGCTTGTCACCATGGCACCTCAGGGATCCTATGGCCAAGGAAACCCTACCCCAATCTTAACTTGAACCCTTGGATCATTTGCAGACCGTCACTTGGGCTTTTGACCATGGTTCAAAATTCGTTCATTTCTTCCCCTATTTTAATGGTTTCTATGGTGAACACCAAGGACAAGAAGGCCCTTTCTACAATGCAATTATTTCTCCGATTTTTTTTGTTCTCGAGAACTCCCTTGTGTGGTTTGCAATCTATATTTCATAGTGTTCCTTGCATGAACTTCTTTTGGTTGCCCCATGGCCATATAGGAGTAGGTTCTCGAGCCACTACACTCCCCAGCATGAAAGCCTAGGCTCATTCAGTATGGTTCTTCATCGGGAACGATGGGGAGGCTGGCTTTCCCTAAGGGGTAGTGCCCCCAACCCTAGATCAGAGCTATGGAGATCCTATCAAGCTACTCTTCTTATGGAGCGCACAGGGAAGAATCTAGGTCTTGTAATGACCTTAGTACCCATGTGTTGTGGATTGGCCGATTTATGTAGCAAGGGTAATTGTGACATTTTTCACGCCTTTATTTTGATGACACCCATTTTTAATTTATCAATGAATCACCGATTTTCCCTACATTTTTATTAGATGTAACATGTGCCATAGTTTTATCGGTCTTTTCACCATTAATTTACATTAGCTGCTTTTCATATTTAAATGAATGGCACACTATAGTTTCTTGATTTATGATTAATGCATAGTGCAAAATTCATAGTAATTGCATACAATCTCAGAAAAATATGGAAAAATGAGCCTTGGAAAGATATTTTTATGCCCCATTGATTTATCTTATTTTCAAATCCCGATGTCTATCAATAAAAAATAGTAGGTTTTATGTGACCCAATACATTTGTGATATGAATAGGGCGGACCAATGCCTTTGTACTCAATTTACACTGGCTAATAGGTGCATCTGTACATATCCACCAAGAGTACGACATACACCACATATATAATTTTTTGTATTATTTTAAGGGTGTCAAATATATGTCTATTAATATGTAGGAAAAATACATAGTATATGGTAAATGGATCCTTGAATTCCTTTTGTCATCAATGTAGCCTCTTCCTAGGCTAGGGGGTCTAGGACTTTTTCCACCGCCCATTTTCACGAGGCCTTGTTTCTTATAACCTTTTTCCAACATTATATGCCCCTACACTTCGAATTTAAGGTTTACCATTTATCTCTTTTTGCATGAGAGAGATTGCTCATTTGGTGGTTTAAATATTTCTTTTCCATATTTGTCGTTATGGGTCTCTTCTTTGTAATTAGAGTTGTTTAGTTGATATTTTGATGTTACTTTATATAAAATCATAAGAGATGAGATTGTCTATATACAATATAATTTATAGATACATTTATCTACTAAGAGTAATGCAAGATCAAAAGACATGTTAGTACAAGGATACTTTACAAGGCATATTAGCTAGAGGGTATGTAAACTTGCCAACCCTTTATGTGCTTAGTTTCCTTAGAGAAGGTGTTTGATCAATGTTAACTATACTAGGATTTCATTGAAATATTTTATACTAGTGTATCATTTTATAAATTAATTAGTCTTTTATTTTGAAAGAAGTATAGTTCATGCTATGGAGGCTAATACAATTCTATATTTGTTAGCCATTTGAATCCATCTATACTCAATTTATAGAGACCGCCTAGAGATCAAATATTGTTCCTTTATGCATAGGTGGTCCAATACTCCTCTACCATATTTATAATGCATGGTAGGCGATCTTATCTTTCTTTGCCATATGTCAAATGGCCAACAAACATACCAATGACTCTCTAGAAATGTATAGCTATAAGTAGACAAACAAATATCTCTCTTCCACATTTATGGTAACTAGACGACAACAAATTGTTCCTATATTGTGAAGTTGAAGTTAACTATATCTAGACTTAGGTCAAACATTTCATAAAAGATCTTTTTCACTATGCATTCTAAGTGAATATGGCAAGTGGAGTATTTGATATCAGTCTAAATACATCATAGAAGATGTAATTAAATTGGTCCTATAGGGATATTTATGGGATAATATCACATGATTATTTAATATTAAGGACTAATCGAGATATAGAGGGCCAAAACATTTTGTGAACCATGATTCTGAGACACTATGTATTTGATGTTTTATGAACAAAGAATCACACATTAGTTCCATATGGACTGAAGGTGTATGAACCATAGATCACATATTTTTTTCTTTCCTTCCTTTGTTGTAGGTGTGCCTATATCATATAATGGAAATTATCAATTGTGTTCATGTTTTTCAACATATTTATACAAAAACTAGAAACATAGTCATTAGGAAAATTTATTCTTACAAGTAATTGTCAAAACAACACATGAATCTTTACATAAATAGGAGGTTAAGTGTACCTTGAGTATAATTCAGGAGTGGAAATCTTAGAATATGACTTGAGAGATAAAGTTAAGATATAAATGATCCTAGAAAGTGTAGGGTAGATTATAAGGGTCAATGTGAGGTCATTATCACTATAGGTCCCAAAAGAGTGGTCTAAGGTGATTAAATTTGTATTAACCCCAAGTGGAATCCATTCACCCATACCATTATCATCGCAATATTTTGTATACTAAACATACATATATCTCACGTGTATCCATCTAAATGAAGGGTACATCACTTAGGTTAAATATAACTTAATAAAACCCTAATAATTACATACATATATATCATATATCATTTTTTGTTAAAATTCAATATTCAAACGAGTCAAATGCAATATATTTGTAATATCCAATATAGTTACTGAGTAAGTCCTATCCATGTACTGCAACCATATTTTAAATTTTCCTTGTATTATTTTGATCAAAATGGTGTCTTTGAGTGATGGATAAATTTCTAATTTTGCGTAGAATTTTCAAATATTCTATGTTTATTCATGTGAGAGAGAGTGATTTTCCTCTTATTAGAAAAATGTGGGTTATTGTATGGACAATATGATGGTTGGGTCAAATAAGTGTGTGGCAAACCTTGGTCTACTATTGATTGAGGCTTAGAAAAAGGGATCTATGTCATAGGGATTAGACGATCAAAATGCATCATCTTCAACCTACTCTAGATCACATAGTAGTAACTTCTCCTAATAGTGGGCTCAATAGAGGGAGGTTGGGTTGGAACAGGATCTCTAAGGCTCATATGTGAGTGGCCATTTGAATTATACTTGGCCTCATAAGTCGATTGGTTATATTTGATTTCCATCGGTGGGACTTAGGTCCAAAATGCCCAACATGGCCTAGGTGTGGCAAAGAAGTAGAGAGGAAGAAGGGTTTGGGGTTGTTAATTCGAGGTGAAAGGTTTCAATAGATGCTTGATTGTGATCAAGCGAAGGTTGGAGGAGTTTGGGGTGCTATTTATAATCGTTGAGGAAGCCTAGGGTTATGTTTCATCTCCATGGTCATTTCTAAAGTGGGATTGAAACGGAAGGAGAATTCGAAGCTCCAGCTCAAAACCACTAGAGTGGTCAAAGGACCACTACCAAGATTGTAGCAAAGAATTTGAGCTATTCCCTCACTCTATTTTTTTTCAAACTTGAGGAGGTGGAAGAGGCGAGGCTCCAAACTATCAACCCTAGTAGTTCTAGAGGTTGATGACAGTAAGGATCTATTGGATCAAGGGTTTGATCTTGCAGTAGCTTGATCCAATCACATCTGACAATCTGACAGTGGCTCACAACTTGTGGGTCCACGTTGTCCATCAAAGGTCACACTTGTTGGATCTAAGATCCAAGGTCTAACATTAGATACATGTAAGAAAATATAAAAAATTGGAAAGGATATTAAAAAATCTAACTTTTGAGCATGGAGCTTCTAAAAAGTCATATATTTAACACATAAGCTATGAATTTGATGGTATTTTAATCATAACTCAGGGATGCTATTTTCTTCTACAGAAAAAGTGTGAAGATCATTTTGAGATGTTGAAATGTTTAACTGATCAAAACATATTAAGTGTAAATACATGTGGGTATTCATATATATGCAAGTTTACATATGATATTGAAAGTCCAACTTATGGTAACCTACAATATATGCAACTAAGGTTTTTTTTTTTCAAATTAGGAAGTAAGATAAACTTATATATTTAAATTTTGGGAAAATTTTAAAGTGGCATGCCAATTCTAGATTTCCTCATATAACTCTCTAATTTCTTGTGATTTCGATTAAAATAAAATAGCTCCCTTTCACCCTGGTTTAGAATATATTAGGGTTAAATAGAGTCAAATAACAACATGTATTAATAAAAATATTTTCCACAAAATTTTAGAATTAACTAACTAAATTATTTTTCTAATGTGGTTAATTATATAAATATATTAATTAATTAGTTTGATCCTAATTTGGAAACATAGACTCATCCTAAGTCTAGTTGATGAAAGAAATTGAATACATCTAAAATGTTGAATCAAATAAATCAAGAAAGGAATTAAATAAATCAATTGGGTGCCTAACTTAGAACTAATGTAATAAAATAACAAACATTTTGTGATGGTGAAACTAACATTAAAATAGGGATCCTCGCATCTTTTTTAGACTATAGGTCAATTTCCAGCCAATTGTGCACCATTTACCCTTTCAATTAATTTATTGAATATACAAACTATAGAACATATAAATTCATTCAATATTTCAGTTAAACTATGGTTCTATTTTATTCTATTTCTATTAACGCGCAAACCTCAGTGTTGTTACTGATCTTCTCTCCCACTCCACCGACTTATACCCATCCCCATGGGATTTGCTGCTCCTTGTTTCTCATGGAGCACCCTACTCCTTGTTTAAGATAATTACGTGTGTACTTAAAACTTGATCACAGCTGATGTTGATCATCTGAATGGTCACGTGTTAACGGATAAGATGAGAAGTGGCCTGCTCCCTACATAATCGGGAGTAGCAGATTCGCACTCACACCCATCGGACGTTCACCTTTTTTTTGGGTCACGTCTTCTCTTATGTTCTTCCCTTCATCACTTTTCTCTCGACAGCCCTAAACCTTATCCACAATGCTAGCCTCACGCCATGCACCCAATCGTCATTGCTGCAAGGAACACTGACAGGTAATGTGGTTGACATCGACGACACATGTTGCCATCAAACGACCATTATCTCTCCCATTTGTTCTTCCTCATCCTATTCTTCTCTTATTCTCCTCCTCACATCTTCATCCGCACTTTAAAATCCAACCACCCATCTCTCTCTCTTTAGAGTTATAGCCAACCACTACAGTTATATGGCATCATCATCTGCCTGGAGTGATATGGCAAGGTTTCCGGCATCCGTTTTTCTATGGGTAGGCTTGATCCCTGACGCCACCTAAACGTTTGCAGCGGCCCAAAATCTAGTACATGATCATCTTATATACATCACTCTACAATCTAAGATGAATACAATCTACCTACAACATGAGGAATTTGTCTGGCATCTGATCCCCTCAAACGCCAAGCAGTGGCTTGCATTAGTCCATTCACACCGCTCAGGTCCTTTCCAACTCTAGATCACCGACCACCATTAACCTGGTCAGACATCACTACTACCTACTTCCCATCTTCCACCTCGTGAGAAGTTTGAAACCTCAGTAGACAATAGATTTGCAATATCCAGTCCACTACCATCGTCAGGATCCAACATAATGTTGCCCCTTGACTTGGCTCCATGATTGTCGGTTCCACCCATGCCAAGACTGCACAATAAATGTTCTGGTTCTTTCACGTCGTCTAAGATACTCCATCAGACTACTTAAGGAGAAATACTAGAATAGGTGATAGAGGCATTATAATTCTCATTAGAGATTGTGCCCACATTTTTGGCACTTCAAGCAAGATTTATAATACTCATGCGAATCTTTGAACAAGGTCAATCAAAAGAAATCACATTTTGGAACTTTTACAGCCATTCTCTACCCTCAGAAATGACTTTCACGTGCACCAAGGTGGCACACTAAAAGTATATCTCGTTGCTCATCTTCTAATGCACCTTCTAATAAGTTGGTTCGAGCAATATTTGAAGAAGTGTGGTTCATCCTACACATAGTTTTTACCATAGCAAACAACCTCTTCTTTTCCTTCCTAGAGCATTTTCTAGGCAATATTCCACTGGACGAGTCATTCACTAGGCATTTTTCACCATAGCAAACAACCTCTTGTTTGAACCATGGTTTTTGGGCATATACAACTAGCATGAGTCATTCACTAGGCTTTTTTTCTTTGATTTTGTTAAATTCTTCACAAGGTTCCTCGATCCCTAAAATTTGGTCAGCTTTAGAATTTTGAATTCCTTTCTTCTCAATAATATCCAAATAAATTCTTCGATCAGGATAATCCATCTTTTCCACCTTGTCTTGGGATATTTTTTTGGTATGAGATATTTAAGGGCATCATGATCGATGTAGACAATGATTTTGTTTTGAAGAATAGAAGTACAAGACTTTTCCAGAGAAAACAATACTACAAGTAGTTCCTTCTTAGTAGCGGTGCAATTTGTTTGAGCTTCATTTAAGAATTTTCTTGCATAGTGATTTCCATGAGGTATCCGGTCAATTCTTTGGCCAATTATAGTCCCCACTGTTGTATGTGATGCATCAGTTATGATCCCAAATGGTCTGGAAAAGTTGAGAGGCTTCATAATAGGAGCAGAAATCAATCTGTACTTTATGTGATTGAAGGCTTCAATGCATTTATCATCAAATTGGAAGCCAACATCTTTCTCAAGTAAATGACATAAGGTCATTTCTATCTTGCTAAAATCTCATATGAAGTAGTGATAGAAACATGCATTCCCCAAGAAAGAATGGACATGTATTATGGTGGAAGGAATAGGAAAAGTGGATATAAGGCTGACTTTTTCTTTGTCAACTTCAATCTTAGATTTTTGATACTTGGTGTCCAAGCATAATACCCTCAAGCACAATGAAGTAATTTTCTCCCATGACAACACAAGGTACGCTTTCACACACCTATGATATTTAACATTAGTGAGATGTGACAAACAACCATCAAAGATTTCTCAAAATTTGAAAAGTCACCCATGAGGGATGAGTCAAGCATATAAAAAAAGATAGACATCACACATCTCTGAGATGTAGAAGGAGAATTGCAACAACAAAATTCTATACTTCTATATACAAATGTCCCCACTAGACATGTGACAATGGCCTTTTCTTGATCAACTAGAGGGATTGTCACTTTGAAGTAACAAGAAGAATCAACAAGATAACAAAAATAACTTTGTCCTAGCAATTTATAAAGAATTTGATCAATGAAGAGCAATGGGAAATGATATTTCTTGGTCCTTGTATTCAATAATCTATAATTAACACACATTCTCCAATTATACTTCTCTCTCACTAGTACTAGATCGCCATCATCATTTGGTGCAAGGGTGATCCCACTCTTTTTGGTCACAACCTAAATGTGCGCCAGCATCAAAGTGCTTCACTACCTCTTGAGTAACAATCTATTTTTGCTTTGGATTCGATCTCCTTTGAACTTCATGATCCAAATCTAAAATTTGTTTAAAAATGAATTAAAAATGGC
Source organism: Alisma plantago-aquatica (assembly GCA_963693085.1). Taxonomy (NCBI): domain Eukaryota; kingdom Viridiplantae; phylum Streptophyta; class Magnoliopsida; order Alismatales; family Alismataceae; genus Alisma; species Alisma plantago-aquatica. The sequence continues at coordinate 421,363,294 of OY856414.1, read as the reverse complement.
TAAGAGAACTACAAAGTCTTGTGGTGGTGAAACCCAAACTTCCAACAATCTCATTAACTGAAACTAATATTAGATGAATTTCTTACTCTTTTGCAAGTTTACTTTGTCATTTAGATTTAAGTCTCTCGATAATTTAGTTTATTTCTCTAAATTTTTGTCATGACATGTCCCGACATTTTGAACAAAACATACACATCCAAAAACTTTTTAAAGGAACAATATTAATGGGATGACCGGGACTCAAATGTTGAAAGGGTGTGTGTTTTTAATGGTAGATGATGGCATGTGATTGATGAGATATGTGGCGGTGAGGACAACATCATCCTATAATTCCTTGGGACGCTCGTATGCAAAAGACAAGTACGACCAATTTCAAATATGTGATAGTTTTTCCTTTCGGATACCCCATTTTGTTGAGGTGTGTGAGGACAAGATAAATGGTGTATAACCCCTTTAGAAGATAAGAATTGATCAAGAGAAGGACTAAAATATTCTTTGGAATTATCCGTTCAAAGAATATGAATACGCCGAGAGGAGTGGGTTTCAATCTCATTATAAAAGCTCTATGTTATTGATAAAGTTTTAGAGCAATCTTTCGTCAAATACAACCAAGTGACTCTTGAGAAATCATTGATGAAAGTGAAAAAATTATTTTAACCAAGTTTTGATGGAATGTGGTATGGGCCCCAAACATCAGATGAATAATTTTGAAACTTGACTGAGCAGTCATCTGATCCCTAGACTTAAAGGTGTATCGATGATGCTTTCCTAACTAACATGACTCACACTGGAGTGTACTAAGTCTATATAGTGGAGGGTGGAGAATCCAAAGTTTGTTCAGGGACCGTGTCCAAGCCGACTATGGATATGGAGAGAAGTTTTCATACACACCTTGGACTCTATACCAAGATAGTAGAGACCTACAAGTTCATACCTGCCACCAATTAACCTTCTGCATCTAAAGGTCCTATATCACACAATCATCATGGTTAAATGTAACTAAGTCTTGAAAATAATAGGTTAGTTTGCTAATAAAAATTAAATTGAAAGGAAACTCAGGAGCAAATAACGTTGATTGAAAGGTAACTGTAGGTAGAGGTTTAATAATCCCAGTATTATTTGCTTTGGTAGTTGACGAGTAGAATTTCATTTTTCTATTAATAGCCTCTTTCCCTAGGCCTTAACGATACCAGTAACTGAATTGAACCTTCAAGAAAGTTCGCTAGATCTTCCTCTTCCTCTCTGTGCTCTTGTTTTGAAGATCCATCGTGAATTGTGGTTTCGCCCAATCTAACCTTAGCAAGCTAGTTGCTCGAAGCAACTATGGTGCAGGATGAAAGGCTGGAGGTTGGGGATGAATTCCCCTGGTCTATTACCAATAATGCCCATCGCTTCCTTCTTACTTTGATCTTTTTGCTTAAGGGCATTTTGGACATTCCACGGTCATTTACCTTTGCTTCCTCTTTGAGGCGACTTGCCATCTTGTCTGTAGGCCGACTGAGTTGGCTGCCCATGATTGGTCCTACTCATGCAAGCACCCTCTCCCTCTCTCTCTTTGTTTATAGTGAGATAGACGTTGATGTGGCTTTTTTTATTTTTCTTGATTGGTCAGTTTTGCAAAAATCATATCTTTTGAAGCACTTATCCAAAAATTATAAATAAATATGTTTTGGTATTGGAAAAATGTTTTATTTCTAATAAAAATAGTTTTAGGTCCTGGTTTCCATGTTTTCAATGATGGATATTTGAGGATCTAATTAATTAATATAAAAAGCCCTAAATTGGTAACTAATTCATCTAAACTTCAAATATAACAAATAAAATGTTTTCTTGATCAGAAACACATAAGGAATCGGTGGTTCTAGGTTTTGAATCCAAAATATGAGTTTTTTGGAAAGGTCTATAATTAGGGTTTCATTACATTTATATGAAATTTCAAAACCCTAATACATGTGAATAATTTGTAATTAGGCAAAAGTGATCTTGGAAACAACTAGATTGGTGAAGAGTTTTTTTTAGGTGAAGTCAGGAGGCTATCTTATTCATCTTGCTCTCCTCGTGCAAGCTAATTTGTCAGCAAAAGTGATTACATTATTTGAAATGCAAGAATGAAATCTGGTAGTACTACTACCATTACAAAGTTCTTTATGGATAATTCCTTCAACTATTTTAGGCGGTATTCTATAAAAACAGAATCCATTCCCAGATTTTAGGTGGAACTTAGCCAGAGTATCCGCAGCATTGTTTGCTTCCCTGTGGACATAGCAAATGGACCAATTGGCCTTCTTTTTCTTCCTTATTTGAAGAATCCATCGTGCCAGCTTCGGGTTCTCCTCATGATCTACTTCCACTGCCTCGCAAGCAAGCCTGGAATCGGTTTCTATAGTTGCATGGTCAATCACCAGGTCATGGGCAAGGTCCATAGCCAAGACTATTTCCTGAAGCTCAGCCTCAAGGGAGTTCTCAGCCTTACAATTTCGTGCTATACCTCCATGCCAACCTCCGAGATGGTCTCTACAAATCACCGTCGCGCCTGCATGTTTGTTCTTAAAGGCTGCATCTGTGTTTAGTTTGTAGGAGGGGTACTTTGGCTGTTGCCAACCTTCATCACGATCTAGCCTGTGCGGTTTCTCTTCTTTCTGCCATGCCACTTCCGTCACCTTTACTTCTTCGGTTATCTTACTAACAAGATAGTGAGCAGTAGTCATTTTCTTTTCAAAGATTTCTTCATTTCTGTCCTTCCAAATCATCTAGCAAGTAATAGAGAACATAACAGCATGCTTCCTTTCCCCTGACAAATTCGTGTTCAACCATTGCCATATGTCCGTCGCATCATTAAGCACCAAAAGTTCCTGAGGACTCAAAACTTTGCTCCATATGTCCTTAGCTTTAGGACAGTCACGTAAGGCATGAAGCACAGTTTCATCATATCTTCCGTATCTAGGACAGTCTGCACTATTGGTCATTTGTCTCCTAAACCGCCTGTTGTTCATAAGGATAGCTCTATGACCCACGAGCCACAGAAAGAACTTTACTTTAGCAGAGATCTTGAGCTTCCAGATAAGGTTCCATTTGCCCTGGCATTGGACTTCCTTTTGGGACCTGAGAATTTTATAGGCGCTCTTAGTCGAGAACTGCCCGTTTTCTGTGTGAATCCATACCCGTATGTCGTTCAACTGCGAATCCATAGGGACATGTATTTTTAAAATTTGCTTTATATCCTCTTCAGCGATCCACTCCTTCAGGAACTCAGTGTCCCATTCATTGTTAAGATTAACAAGGCTAGCCACCTGTAAATCCTCCAACTCAGCTGGTATCGGCTTCCTAGTTCGATCATACAAACGTATGTTATGGTTCCACCATTTATCATACCATACATTAATGCTCTTGCCACTTATGGGGTTCCAAATGGAATTCTCGTCAATAAACTCTTTACAATTCAGGACTGCATGACCCAACCTGGATGAGTTTCCAGTGGTTCTACTGACATGTTTGGTATATTTATCCTTCATTCCCTCGCACCAAAAAGATTTCCTCCCAGTCACTATCTCCCAAGAATGTCTGCTAATCATCGTCTGGTTCCATTCACGCATTGATTTAATGCCAAGGCCACCATTGTCTTTGTTGTTCGTCACCTTGTTCCAAGCGACCAAGGATAAGGGGTTGGACTTGTGCCCCCCACCCCATATGAAGGACCGCACATTAGCGTCAATTCTATCACAAACCTTCATAGGGATGACTGCCGACTGCATCGTGTATGTAGGAATTGCGCTTAGGGTGGATTTCGCCATACAGACCCTACCAGCAAGAGAAAGGCTCCGTGCAGACCAAGAGTTAATACTAGGACTTCGGCATAAGGTATGTTTGCATCTCCTATTTTCCTTTTTGAGTAATTCACCTAAGATGGTCTTCTTAACATTAAAAACTAATTGACTATTCAAAATTTCTTTTCTATTTTATAATTTCCCTAGTGGTAAGAATTTAGGGAAGAAAAGTGGTCTACTCATAAGACCATGGGATGGTGACAAGATAATTAGAGATGTAAATTTTTTATTATAGTTATGAAATTAAGATGCTTCACAAGGTAGTTTACTCTCATTTCCTAGTATTACATGTACGAGTGTAGATGAGTTTGTATGTTCATTTGATATCATGCTATTGTTGATACAATGAATTAGCAAAGTAAGATGTCAATGCTACATATAGTTATTCTAATGACTTAAATGATATGGAGATGAATATACAATAACTCAATGTCATTTGAATATGATAAGATAAGGCATCTTTATTGAGTCCACATGAGGACATACGTTTATTTAGGTTAAGAGACTATCAACCATACTCTTTTGTATACTTTTAGAGCCTTAGGAACGGGTAGATATTTGTTGGAAAAATAAACCTAAGTTCTTATGCAAAGGGCTTTGTGCGTTTATCCAATAACTACAACCTGTGTGGTTTACTCCACATTTATCACAAACATGGTTAAAACCCATCTAGAGATGAATACTATAGTATACTGCTTTTATATTAAACTACCATACTTTTGAGAATTTATATTCATTCTCCAAATACCTTTGTCATGTTACAGACATGCAGACACAAGAACTTCTGAAATTAACACTTGGTTTTCTTTGAATTATTTATAGAAATTTTTGTGGTTGTTGTCTCATGATTTTTTTATATTGTATTTGAGGTCTCAAAACTCCTTAATGGTTTAGCTAGGTTAACATTCTCTACTCTCGTGGCATCACAATTACTAAGTCATTAGAGACATGGATTTCTTGCGATGAAGTGAGTTCTCTGACTTATTACTTATACTTCAATCATTTCAAACTCTAATTTTGTGATGTGTCATCTCACTCCCCGTCATTCCATAATCCAAACTACATATACTATCATAATGAAAAAAAATTATATTCAATATCATATATATAGTGCTAGATTCATAAGTAATTAAGACTCAAGAGGAACTTATATTACAATTTTAGTCCTTTTTGAATATTATTGAAATCAATATTTTGCCTATTTTGGACTAAAGTGCAAATTACCCAAGTTGAGGGGTTTATTTGAAATTTGTGCATGATAATATGTTCCTCATGTGACAAAGCATCATGAGAGTGAAGATGATGCAGAGGTCTGGCTTGCGATAGCCTGAATACCAAGAAAGAGCCGATAAAGCAATGTTTGTGCATGAAAACCTAGTTTTGGTGTAATGTGCAATTTACCCAAAACCTAGGGTGCAATATGTAATTTACTACTTCAATAAGGTCCCTAATGTTTCTTGGCATCATGTGGAGCAAAGAAAATGAGAGGGGTGCCTTATTTGAATTAAGTTGAAGGAGAGAGAATCTTGTTATTAAAATAATCATGATTTAAGCATAATGGAAACATTAATGCAAAAATAAATAAAATAATTGAAGGGCCTTCAACCAAAATTAAAATGGTGAAATTCAGATGTGTGTGTAGACGTCCTTGAGCTTTTCAAGGACCGAAAATATCCTAAGGAGGTGAAATTCCACTCACCTTATTATAAGGAAAAGAATTTCCACTCAAAAAGATATATTAGTATTATAAGGGATTAAGGTGCTTATTTTCTTTTCCCTTAATCCATGGATAATGGAAGGGAGCTCGGTGGGATTGAGTTGCCTTTGCATTCAATAAAACCAAGGAGGAAGTGGTGGCAACATTTTTGGAATTAATTGATTTTTTTTATAAAATATTTTCTCTTTCATCAATTTTTTCTTATAAAAGAGTCTTTTCCAACCCACCTAAGGATCTTTTTTGATTCCTTTCTTCTCCTTGCTTGCAAAATCGACCAAGAGAGCTAAGAACAGCAGGAAGGACTCCCCCAACATGTTGGTAAGCCTTTGACCTTCGTTTTTCTTGATTTCATGGTGAAAATCATAAAACAATGCATGATTCCTTCATTTCTTCACTCTATCTTAAACCCTAGTCGATCCTTTCACTCCAAAAGCTTGAGAAACGACCTAGGGAGGTTGCTAGAGCTTCAAACACCATTGGAGCCGTGATGATTGGAGCTTGGGATCAGATTTGAAGGTGGGTTATATAACTTAAACCCTTAATCTTTGTCATTGAATTCAATTTCTTCATACAAATGAGTTAATTGTTATTATTGCAATAGCCTTGCTTGATTAATGGAATTGCCATGGAAAATGGCAGTAGTTCCATGAGTCTAAAGGTTGAAGATGATAACCTATTCATAATCACACACCTTAATTAAAAATCAAGAGCAAACGGTCTTGGACCTTTGGTCCAAACGGTTTCACCAAACCGTTTGAGACCAAACCGTTTGTAAACCGTTTGGTGAAGTTGGACTCCAAACCGCATGGATGAGTTGACCATTTGGTTTAGTTGACCGTTTGAGGTCTGAACTTAATCACATGATTGGATGATGATCCAATGGACTTGATTTATTGATCCAATGTATGCACGATCCTTTAAGTGGAAACCCTAATCAAGTTGATTGAAGAAATCCTTGATTGGTCCTAATGATTTCAATACAATTTGGGTCAAACGGTCTTGAGACCGTTTGGGACCAAACGGTTTCAAAACTGTTTGGTGGGTTAGTGGTTGATCCTTGACCCATGGATGATGATCTAATGGTTTAGATTGATGAACCCTTCAATTGAATAATCAATGATCAATTCAATGGTGCAATTGGAAATCGATTTGATGGAGAAATGACCTAGTGAGCCATTGTGGTTTTGGGACTGATTTGGTCCAAACGGTCTTGAAACCGTTTGGGGTCAAATGGTTTCAAAACCATTTGGTGGCAAACGGTTTCAAAACCGTTTGGTTGCAAACGATTTCAAAACCGTTTGGTGGTGAAACTTCAAAACCGCAAGGAGGTTGTTAGTGGTTCAATCATTTGGATAGTGAAAGTAATGATAGTCCTAATTATCCAATGATGGTTAGTAATGTTAATCAATGAAGGTACAGAGGTTAAAACCCTAATAGTACCTAAGTGATTAGTGTCAATTAGGGATAAACCCTAATTGTTTATAAGATCAATGACTTGGTACACTATGTTAATCATAGTTGTATGTACTTGACTAAAGGGTTAATATAACCTTATCAAGTTGAGAGGGTGATAATATGAAGTTGATACATGAGTATGATTCATGTGGTGATTAAGGGTATGATTCTTAAGTAAATAGATCATGAAACCCTAATCATGAACATAAACCCTAATTGACAAGGTTATTGAACCTTAACCCTAATCCAGGGTATGGATGTGACCCTAAACCAGGGTGATGATATATGTGAACCTAATTTAGGGTAATATGATGCAAAACCCTAATTATGGGTAATGGAACATGAAATCCTAATTAGGCTGAATAGTAAACCCTAATTATGGGTGATGGAGCATGAAACCCTAATTGGGATGAATAGTAAACCCTAATTATGGGTGATGGAGCATGAAACCCTAATTGGGATGAATAGTAAACCCTAATTATGGGTGATGAAACATGAAACCTAATAGGGATGAATAGTATACCCTAATTGTGGATTATTGAATGTAAATCCTTTTCTAAGGTGAAATTTATGTGAAACCCTGACTAAGGATGGTTTCATGAGAAACCCAAATGTTTGATGTTCTGTGAAACTCAAATCCAGGGTAATGCTATGTAATGCTTAACAAACTCTAAGCTTGGGCAATATGGTGATAAACCATATCTTTGATGTGATAATGGGATGATTATCCCCATGTGACATGAAATGGGAAACCCTAACCCTAGTGAGGGAATAGTGGTGTTACCCATGAATAGTGAATTCACATTTGTTGTACATGGTTCTGATATGTAATTGATATCACTGTTATCATCTGTACTAACCATCCATGTATATTGAAATAATGATCATGGCCAGGTATGAGCTATGATGTTTAATTCACTATTGTGACTGTGCCTTGAGTGCCATAATATACCTTGTTGCCTGGTAAGAGGTAATAAGAGAGTTAATGGGCCTCGAGTACCATGTGTGATGCTTGTAATAGCAAGTATCTTGTTTGCCTTGGTCAATTGACCTGAAGGTGATGGTTACCTGGAAAAGTGGTAGCAATGCTTAATGATAAATGAATGGTTTAATTACCCAGGTCCATATGATTATGGTGATGAAATTGTGAAGGGATGAGAATTCCCAGCTTTGATATAAGGGAGTGAGTCCCCAATGCATTTTTAAGACTGTTAAGTAATTGATGAAAATAGTACACATTTCTTTATAGCATTGTCATAATAAGTTTTGTTTGAGAACTTGCCTGATGCTAAAAGAATATTAAAATGTACTTAATTAATCAAGTGAAATATATTCATGTAGTGCTCTGACCATAGATCCATCATCGTCAGCAGTTGGTGATGGTGAAACATGTTTTCTATGGAATTCTTGGAATTCACATATTTTGAATATGTAGGGGTAAATGGGCGAAAATATCCTTACGTCCGGGTGAAGAGATTGAGGGAAGGTAAACATTAGACCTCTCAATCCTTCATGTGTCTGGATAGATGTATCTTAAATCTCCCGATGGTTGGGACGAATGTACCATTAATCTCCCAATGTTATTTTATGTTGGGTCGATGGAGATAAACATTGATGCCCTCGATTTTCGATGAGAGTGCTGTTGACGTTGTAACTCTATATAGAAGTTCCAGTATACTCTAGAAAGCTATTTGAGCAGTCGACACAGTCCTTCTTGTAGTCCTGTGCTGACCAGGATGTGGGAGGTCATGGGAATCCGACTCTTCCATTGACCTATTTATGGTACCTATTTCGATTCTAGAAATGGTCAATTGAAGTATGAGTGGTATACCTCATCTCCTCAGAGCTTAAATCTGTTTGTAAAATATAATTAGTTGTGTAGCGTATTTGCATAAGATTGAAATACGAGAAACACTGATTGATGATATACTGCTTAGCATGCTCTTGATACATAAATGTACTCATGTTCCTTTAATTCATATTGAATATGAGACATGCTGCTATATCAAGTTATAATTGAAACACTTGCATAAGAATGGTGCCCTAATCTGCATAGGTGTTGATTCATCTACTACTAATTTATATTATCCCATTATTCAGTTTATTTCTATTTAAATTGCAATGATAATGTTTTGGCGGAGAGTTATATCTCCCGCTGGGGCAATTTTTATAATTGTCTCACCCCCCGTGGGATTCAATGTTTTTAGGTAGATGCAGACATCAAGGCAGAAACTCTTCTGCAGGAGAAGAGCAGTAGCGGTCACAGGGAGAGCAGTGATCCAACAGGTGGAGACATTGACTGTCTGGTTTTTGTGTAGATAGTCCTATAGTCATCTCTGTACTCTCGGGTCCTAGGAGTTAGTGTTTTGATACTTCGATCTAAGATTTTGTGCATGTATGCCTCGAGGTGAAATGATGCATGTAATGTATGTATATATGAACCAGGATGTAATGTTTTACTTTGGTTCTAAATGAAAGAGTTTTCCTGTGAATGGATCTCTTAATAAATGGTTTTAATTTTTAGTGATTTTCAGTAATTCCGCTGCTAACGAAACGCTCCCGCATAGTTAATCTCATTTTTATGAGTTGAATGCCACAACATGAGTCAACCTCCATAGATGGACACTCATGCATCTCGATAATGCGTCTGAAAGGAGGCAAACTCAGAAGGAATCAAACTTTAAATTCATAACCCGAAACCTTCAAGGACCCCCGCAACTTTATTACGGGGTCGAAGTTAATATACGAGGTCAAACACATGGACATGAGACATTTAGGATGCTTAAGATCTCACTCTTAAGCCAGACAAGCTAATCTGATAGCCGATAGAAGTATGGAGCTAGAACTAGTCTAGCAGATTGTCACAAAGTAAAACAAAACAAAGAAAATAAAACAAAACAGAGTTTGTAGGATTCTACTAATGAGAGAGAAGGAGTTCTCGGCTATGTAACCACAAGTTGGGTAGTTTATGCACCTATTATCGGGCGTAGACAACCCTCAAACACCCTAGCAAGCAACCTACATCCAAACATAGTACGTACTGTAGTATTTGTTCCTGTGGGGTCATCCCACTCGCTTTTGCGTAGCGTGACTGAAACCCATCAGTGATATGAAACCTCTCTTGAGTATGATAAATCAACACCCTAGAATATTTTAGATACCCTCTCAGGTCTAGAATATTTTGAGATGTTAGGAACAGGTGTGATCTAGTCAGAAACAGGTAGTGGGCCCGACCGTGCTGGGCTAGACCCGACCGTACCCAGGTCTACGGTTCTGCACAGATCACCTTGAACCATTCTCCTTTCAGATTCTGATCCAAACTACCTTCTCTTATCTATTTTTATAATGAATCTCTTAATATAGGTAGAAATAGAAGTTCAAGTAAGAAAGAGATCAACCAAACTAGCAATCATAACTACAAAGAGAAGATAGAACAAAAAACATACTAGATCTGGAATAAAACTCCCTGCTTAAGGTAAAAGTACATAAACATTGCCAAAATAGACTACATAGCCAAGAAGGAGCTAAAATAGCCATGGACAAGCATGGTTGGCACCGAGAAAAGATGGAAGAACATCATTTGTACGTAAATAAAGGAGAACAGTAGAAGAAAGGAGAAAGAGAAGAGATTTAGCCCGTACAAGAGAGGCGGTTCTTGCTCCTTAGCCTCCATATAGGTCGGATCTTGTCTTTGGGTCATCCTCCTTGGTCTTATGGACTCCTTGGAATCCTTTCTCTTTGATCCCACCCTAAACAATAGCTTGGCTGGGTGTATGGAGGTGGAAGATAGATGGGAATGGTGGGATATGGGTGAATGGTGGTGGAAAAGAGTGGTAGATGGAAGCAAATTGGAGGAACGAACATAGGATGAGCACTTCAGACCTTTTCAGACCTTAGAACTAACTCAGGGGGCTTTAGGGACCAAGAATGTGTGGAACCACAATGTGGAACTTCCCAAAATTCAGAACCCCTCTCCAAGTCGTGGGGGTGAGTATTTATAGGCAAAGGCAGAAGATGGCCACGACACCTACCTCGGTCGCTACCTCGGTCTTGGCCTAACCATGCTAGGTTTGGCATGATCATTCTGGGGGTCACAGTCAAGGTAGATCCCACACTTGAGACAAATCCCACGGTCAAGGTGGTTGTATCGTAGTCGCAGTCATGTGTCGCGGTCGCGCTGGTGTACTACAGTCGAGATGGTGTCGCGGTCGTATGCTGCAGTCACAGTCGTGTGCCGCAGTCGCACTGGTGTATCGAGGTCGAGATGGTGCCACAGTCACGACACTGACGTGGATTTTACTGCACTAACAAATCCACCTAGGGCTGAAATCCCTAAGTTTCTACCAAAACCTTAGTGCAATAATACCACCCATAAGCGGACGGGTCTTATTGTAATATAGTTAAGAATCGAATCCTAATGGACAACTTTTTAAAGAAATTTTCTAATTGAATCTGGATCGATTAAGACTAATATTTAGAATAACAGTTGATTTGGGTTTAGTTAAACTAATTACAAAGAAAGTAAAAGAGTGGGATTAAAACTGAGTTTAGATTAATGATGGGAATCACTGGGGTGGAATCTGGTTTCACCACCACTACACATGAAAACACATCCAAAACACATCCATGCAAGATACAACTATCTAAATGGAGTATCAAACCATCCGTTACAAAATAGAGTTTGCGTAAGCATCTCCACGGGCTCAATGTCTCGTTACCCACGGGTCACACATTTACTACTCCGGAGATATCCCTTCAAAAGTTCTTATCCAGACATCAACCATGTTAATCCATATTTAAATCCTAAGTACTGAAGTTCTCGCAACAAAGAAATATAATAGATCATGCAAGGCAGGTGATCAATCCACAAATCATGCATTAAACGATCAACAATGAAATGGAAAGTTATATACAAGCCATGGAATGTTATAATATGAACATGTAAGCACGGGCAGCGCGGCTGGTCCCCGCACCCCAACGAAATGGACTACTCGCTCCTCATGATAGAAACAAAAAGAAAAAGAGAGAGGGAAGATTCTTCCATGGTCATGGCGAAGGATATGATCACAACTCGGTGCAGAAACAATCTTCTATAAGATGGCAGGGCAGATCTGGACAGGGAGGGAAAGAAAACTAAGATGGATGAGGATGAACTTATCTTCTCCTTCTTCCTTCTCTTCTTGTGCTCTTTCTCGTAGGAGATGGAGCGGTAGATGGCTGATGGATGAAGGTGCTACAGATCTGAAATCCCACCACTTTTGTGGCTTGGAGGTAGATCTTGATGGAGCGTAGATGACGGAGTAGCAAGGACACCACAGAGGTAGTCTTTGGTGGTGGAGATCATCTTCCTTGGTTGGGCACAGAGTGGTAGCTTGTCAACGTCGTAGAGCAGAAGAGATGCCTCAAATGAAGGAGGGGGTCATCTATTTATAGGTGTAGGTTTGTGGAGCACTGACTTAATTGCTACGATCGCAACCTTTGGTATCAGTCGTGGTACTCCTCGGCCTGACTGTACCGGGTGTGTGCCTGATCGTGTCGAGGTGGCTGTGATTGATGTGATTGTCACGACTGAGGTTGTTTTGTATCAGTCGAGATCTATGTCGCGGTCACATGCTTCTTGGTCACGGTGGTTGTTTCTTGGTCATGGTGGTTGCTTCTTGGTCACGGTTGTGGCAGGGTGCCACAGTCGCACTTCCTTGACGTCAGCCCGACCGTGACGAGCTGGGCCTGGTCGCGTCGAGTGTCCGTCGACATGTCATCTTGGCCGCGGTTGCGACATCCTCTTGTTGGTCGTGGTCATGACATCCTTCAAAAAACCCACCCTCACGGGGGGGGGGGGGTATTGCTATGGGTTGATGGGCCTGAGTTGATGAATCCTCTGACTGATGACGATGCTTTCTGATGAAGGAATTGCCCATCGAAAATAGGGTCCACATTATTGAAACTGTCTCCTACACTAGTGCACATAGTGCGATGCTTAATTCTACAATGGAGACAAATGGATTTAATTAAAACTCTAAATAATCATCTAAATTGAGGAAAATTGTATATGAGTATATTCAGGGGGCATATGAGAGCTTTCAGTGCAAAGTGGGCCAAAAATGGCAACTAAAGCTAAGATGAATATGCATTCATCAGACACCTTGGCCTCGGCCCGACCATGCCGAGTGTTGGTTGACACGACGTCTTGGCCGCGGTCACAACATTGTCTCCTTGGCTGTGATCGCAATATCCTTCTTAGTCACAGTTGCAACATCTTGGAACAAACCCACCCCCATGGGGGGCATTACTGGTGGTCGATGAGCCCACATCGATGAACCTTCTGATTGGCGATGATGCAATCTGATAAAGGACTGGCCATTGAAAATAGGGTCCAAGATATCGAGACCAGTGTCTCCTAAGCTGGTGCACATAGTGCGATGCTTAATCTGTGACCGAGATGGATGGAACCCTAGTTGCTGCAAAACCATGTGTTGGGGAGAAATCTTAGAGAATATATGTCTATTCAGGTTTGGTGCCTACAAGTCCCAAAATTGCCTAGTTGAGAAACTTTATCTATGAAAAGATATAAATTACTAAAAGATAAGGATCTAGGGCTATTTTGGGCATATTAAGGCTATAATGACACAAAACCATAAATAAATGCTTAGCATAGATGCCTAAATTTGGGTGTTATCAGACACCCCAGAGCTCCCTGCCTATTCCCTATATAAGGAACAAGGGATTTGGTCCAGGAGTAAGGGAAAAGCCTTCACGAGGCAAGTTAGTGTCCCAGTAGCCCAGAGATAGGTCGACATACCCGCTAGCCTTCCCCGCAATCCACGATCCTCTGTTCGCCACCGATGGGGGTTTCACCGCACGCTTGGTTTGTGCCCCTCTGGTCAATGCAAGACCACCGACGAGTCTACCCGGACTCGACGATAGTGGTGACACCTTTGCCTAACCATCCAATGCACTAGGGTGTGAAGTCAATGATTGTATTGACTCGTCCCTGACATTGGCTTGCAAACAGGGACCTCACGAGGAAGAAGATGACCAGGCACGGGGAAAAGATGCCTCTGCCCCTGACTCTATCACAGCAAGGGGAGAGCGAATGGGTCATTTCTTCTTTTCTTTTTCTCTATAGGTCGTGTGACACAGGGAGTCAGGTTGGCGAGAGACCATTGGTCCACATGAGCAACATGGATAATTCCAGGTATTTTGCTGATGTGGTGCTTCCTTATTGGTCAATAAGGATTTATTTTGCGGAAATCATAACTTATGATTGGTAATTGAGATTAATGCATATTATATAGGAAAATTGATTAGAGAAATCAATAGAATACATTAAAAATATGACCAGGGCCTAAATATTATTGTAGTCTAAGAAGTGTATAAAGATGCCATCTTTAATGGTTTTATTAATAGAGAACCCTAAGTTTTGATGATAATTAGATCTAATGATGTTCCCCGAATATTTTGAGTTAAATATTAACCTATTGACATTAAAAGGAGGAATTAGATCTAAGAGGATAATATGTGTACATAATTGGCTTAATTTAGGGTTCCATGTATATAGAAGTGCTTTAATGGGTCTAGAAACCCAAATTTTGGTAATTATGAGTTTTAATTATGAAAATCCATAAGTAAGATAAAGATATGATGTTCTTGAACTAAATAGAGGATAAAGACCCTTAATGTGGATAATTTGTGTAATTAGGGTTTTTATAAGAAGAAAATATGTTTTAGGGTTAGTTCACCTAAGAGGATAAAAGTTGGAAAATAAATCCAAGAAACCCTAATGAAACCCTAATAAGGCTTATAAGCCTTAGAAAGGAATCCCAAGTCAATAAGGAGTTGTTTGGGGATATGATTGTAATAATTATGTATTTTACATGCTTTTCAAGATCAATATGTGCTTGATTGGTTGCTTGACTTGGTTGATTTAACTTCTTGGTTGAATTGGATATCTTGGCAATATTTTCCTCCACCCTGCTAGTCAGTTTATGAGGACTCCCAGAATCCGTGTGACTGTATGGCCATCATCTGAGGATTTGACTCGAAATAAGATACCTATATGACTTCTCATCTATCTTCATTCCTTCTCTACCCCTTTTCACTGAGAAACTATAAGTGCTTAAGGGTTTTCTCTCTCTCCACCTCCTCCTAAGTTTGATGGTTAAGAGTATTAAGAATTATGGAATTCTCCACAAAATGGTAAAAAGCATGTAAGCAAGATGTCATGGTCATAAGTTTTAATGATGAAACTCAGACTAAGATTAGTTACATGCTTGTACAACATAGCATGTGTGAAGACAGTTTTTGTGCCGTTGGACACCCCTTAGGAGAGTGCTAGGTTAGAACATCTCGTAGGAAGAAGAGGAGAAGGATAGCCTTGGAGGAAGAAGTCTCTAGCATGAGGGAGAGACTTGATATATCATCTGAGGATGATTTTCAACCCAAAACCTTAACTAGTGGATAGAGAAAGAGAGGAGACAATGAGTTGGATACCTTAGTTGTCCATGCAAGTAAGTACATAGGTTAGACATGCCTGATATATGTAGAGGTTTTGAGTACACATGAGAAACATAAACAATGAGTGGTTGCATGACCCCTAGTGCCACTTTTGGTGACCCGGTCTAGGGTGGGTCATGCCTGATAAGGAGCTTTGTGGTATGTAATGAGATAATAGGGTATATGACGATCTCAGACAGACAAAAGATTTGAGAATATGTTTCATCCATATGAGAATAGATGTGTACCTTAGGAGCCTTAACCCCATCTTCTAAGAAGGAATCCATAGTATTAGGTTAGTTAGAGGGTTAGCTGAGGAGAGAGTGAGACCCAGAAGGAGAAAGTTGGAAACCTAGACTCTAAGACATGAGGAATCATGAGAAGGTTTGGTATGATATGGCCTAGAATGGACTACCCTGAGTGGAAGTGCGGTGTTGCTTCATGCGTGATCTATAGAGGCTTATTGTACCTTAGAGGTCTCTAGAGGAACCAAACCCTAGGACAGAGAAAGAGGCTTCTTATACAGATGTATAGATGGTATGACTGCCTACAATTTAGGTGTAGGAAAGAGAGTTTCAAAGACCCTGGAGAGGTATGGTATGGTAATAAGTTGTGAGGCCTCGTACCTAGTTGGTTGTCCTTGTATAGGACTCTAAGGGTTGTTCGTGTGGAAGAAATGTTAGGAAGTATCTGCCATATCATGTATGGGTTCGGTACATGTTTGAGTAGCTGAGCCATCCAGTTTAGATAACTAATGCAAAGGAGGTGAGCATGGAGTTCCTAGACCAAAGAGGGGAAGTAGCGGTACCTGGTGCACATAATGCTCACAAGGTTGAGTGGGTTCATAGGAATTAAGCATGGCACCCCCCATGTGTTGGAATAATAGGAAACCCCACTTGAAATGAGATATATGATTGATGAGCCACTCACACAAGTTGGTGACACATGTATGTATGAAATTGGTCCAACCTTGAGGAATGATGACCAAGTACGACATAGTAGAAAACTTATAAATGGTTGAATAAGTTGTCTAATTGCTAGCCACATGCATGGGTAGAATGACATGAGATGCTTATACATTATGATATAAACCTTTGATGCAAGGAAGTTTTATGACCCTTAGTACTATCAAGTGATAGCTTTCTCCTATCCTGGGAAAGGACCCTTCATATAGGAGTGAGTACCAACTCTTGCTTAGGTTTGAGGTAACCTTAAAGGTCACTTAAAATAACTTGAGAGATTAAGTGCATGAAGCACAAAAGCACATAGATTGAGTATGATTTGTTACACCCAAGAATGACATCTCTAAGGGACATGAAGAAAAGTCACTATGGAAGTGGCCGGTAGAATGGGGCCAGACCTAGATGGGTAGGTCACCATGTTTCCCATGAAGGGACATAAGGAAAACTATGAGTGCCCATAGATATGATGGAAATTCGGGGTGAGGATTATAAAGGATGCTTGTGTTTGTTATCATCAAAGGAACCATAAGCAAAATGTGTGATGAAATAAATGTGATAGACCCCAAGTCGTTCTTAAGGTCAAGGAGGGATGACTGATGGAAGTAGAAATTGGTTGTTCCCTAAATGCACAAGACCATAGGGTTGATAGGTAACATCTACTTTTGCCCGAGGCCCATGGGTTAGGAGGTTGGCCACCTTCATGAGCTCATGGGGCCTAAGGGGTAAATGTGAGAGGCACTCCCTAGATGCATAAGGGTAAGATCACCCCAAAAGTATCGACGACCTCGAGGAAATGACGAAGGATTGTAAATAGGAGTTATGGTAAGACCCAAAGGTGATGGGAAAAGCCTTCCTATGGGTATAAACATGGAATTGATGTATTCATGGTTTGGAGTCATGTGGAGTATGTTTTGACTTAAAATGGAAAGTATAATGGTGATGTTGTTGAGTTTTATGGAAGGAAACATGCACTGTGGAAGCAACAAAATAAAATATGTTTCCACACAACCCACAACAGGATCTCGTCGACAACAGCTTATTCAAAAAGAGTGTTTGTGGGATATACCTTGTCGTGGGAGCAAGTGTGGTGATGTCATGTTGTGCGATGGTGTGAAACACTCCTGCTTACACAAATAGTACTTCTCTCCCGTCCTCTGAATATGTCACATGAAGATATGGCGGTGCTCCTTTCGCGTGGTGATGTACGTCACTCGTAGCACGTATGGACGATCGTTAACGTCCTACGAACATAGGCGTCTCAGTGTCTGTGTCTCTACTTCATCTACGCGGATGGACTAGAACTCCACACTGTGCTTCCTAAGCTGGCAGGAAGGAGTAGTATTTGTACAATGACGTGCTAATGTCACGGTGCTCTCCTTTCTCTCTTGAGGATGGTGATGGCTAGGGTTTACGTACGTGAGCATAAACTGAAAAGCCTCTCTCAATATCTTGTAAAGATATCGGTCGTCAAGCCTCTTTAAATAAGAGACAAAAGGAAGCATGGTTTCCTAAACCCATCGGTAAACAGAAAAATCACATTAATTAAAATGCTTGTGGATTAATTAGAATATTCTAGAATTAATTAATTAACCAAACAATCGTATTAATTGATTAATTAATATCTGACTCCATGCAATCGCTCGGGATGGCTCTATGGGCATATATACCAACAGACTCCCACTTTCACTTAGAGCTAGTCACTCCAATTAATTGGCTCAAACATTTTAATATATTCCAATATTATTCTAATGGAATAAATAATTTTTTTAGTAATTAATGTGATTCGAAACAATTCCAATCAAATCCACAATTATACTCCTATTCCAACACATCCTATGTGTGTAACCCGATAGGCTCCAAATTACGTTGGCAGTGATATCCATAATCATATTATGATTTCACAAGCAATGATTGGTATATAGCAAGACTTCATTGCCACCCAAGTAATTGGAGAAGTTAGAGAAAAACTTAACCTATCATTCATGATTGGTGTTACAATGATTGTATAGTTCCTTTGTCATTGATATCTGGATTGAACTCGAGTCATGGAACTGTTATCCTCTTCAACGTTGAATCCATGTTACTTGAACTAGAGCAGTCTGTCTGAGATATGAGTAAGCTCAATATCACATATTGACTCACATCAGCATGGCTATGCATTTCTCAGTCTCGCTAATCAAGTGACCAGAATATAAAACTCCCGTAGGAAGCACAAATTCCATCTACATCACTCACAGTCATCCCCATGTGTCACAATGCACCCAAGCACCATCTTTATGGCAATCCTTATTCATGACCACGGTGGATGATGTCAAGGTACACCGAACGACATGTTATAAGTGTAGTGACTTTAGGTCTAAGAACCACAATCACCACCATCACTATGAGATGTGACTCTAACTACCAATCATGGTATCCATACATCACTCTCAAGGTGGGTCTGTCCAATACACTGTTCTATAACAAGTATCTATGTATTTGGTTTGATATCTCCATATCATGGATAATGAGATTCTTCCATCAACCAACATACATTCTAATCTTATGTGTTATTGATGTCTATGGATATTTCCACCATAACAACCAATTAGGGACAAAATAAGTATACATACTCTTAGCATACATATGATCACATTGTTTAGGTCATCAACCTGAAGACATATGCCATTGAGTATATTATTCTGTAGACATCTATAAGTTTTGTGGTCATTTCACAATATAAAACACAAACATATAGATTGGAAACTTGCCTTTATTGATATGATCAATGTAGTATTACAAATTGTTTACATAGTATCCCATTACAATCATCAAATGATACTCTCTATGGGTATACATACCAATAGATTTCCACTTGCACTTATACCCAATCACTCATGAATCTCAATCCAAGTGATCAAACATGTCTGTCATGTTTCTACTGTGAAAGTGCTTTTGTGAGCGGGTCAGCCATATTGCTTTTTGTAGGTACTCTGCAAATCATCACATCTCCTCATTGTACGATCTCTCGTATGAGTTGGAACCATCGTAGAATATGTTTAGAATGTTGGTGCGATCTTGGTTCTTTATCCTATGCAATTGCTCTATTGTTGTTGCAAAACAACTCAATTGCATCACTAGCGCTTGGAACCACTCCAAGTTAAGAAATGAACTTCTTGATCCACACAGCTTCCTTTACAACATTAGATGCGACAATATATTCAGCCTCTATTGTAGAATCCGCAACCATCTCTTGCTTGGAACTCTTCCAGCTCACATCTCTGTTGTTTAGGAAAACACAAATCTAGATTGTGATCTATAGTCATCTTTGTCAGTTTGGAATCTAGCATCGGTGTAACCCTTTACCACGAGCTCTTCCTCACCTCCGTATACCAAGAATTGATCCTTAGTCCTTCTCAAGTACTTTAGGATGTTCTTTACAACTGTCCAGTGACATTAACATGGATCTGACTGATATCAACTCATCATGCTCAAAGCATACAACACATTAGGATGAGTACATATCATCACGTACATGATAGATCCAATTGCTAATGCATATGGAATCTTACTCATGCACGCCCGTTCATCACATGAACTAGGACATTGGGCTTTAGATATCGTACCCCATGGGACATGGACAAGTTAACTCTCTTATAACCCTCCATGCTAAACCTCTTCAGCACTTTATCAATGTATGTGCTCTGTCTTAGGCCTAAAAGCCTTCTAGATCTATCTCTATAGATCTTGATTCCTAGTATATAGGATGCTTCACCTAAATCCTTCATAGAGAAGGTCTTTCCTAGCCAAGATTTTACTGTTTGAAGAGTAGGGATGTCATTTCCCATCAATAGTATGTCATCCACATATAATATGAAAAATACAACTGTGCCCCCACTAACCTTTTTATAAACACAAGGTTCATCTTCATTTTAACTAAAGCCAAACGTTTTGACTACTTTGTCAAAATGTAGATTCCAGCTTCGAGATGCTTGCTTCAATCCATAGATTGACCTTTGTAGATTACAGACTTTATTGGCTTCCTTCGAATTGATAAAACCCTCAGGTTGTGTCATGTACACATATTCGAGTAAATTCTCATTAAGGAATTTTGTTTTAACATCCATCTGCCAAATCTCATAGTTATGATAAGCTGCAATGGCAAGCATGATCTTGATGGATTTAACCATGGCAACTGGTGAGAAGGTATCGCATAATCAACACCTTGAATTTGATGGGATCCTTTCGCAACCAATCTACCTTTATAGGTTTGAACATTTCAATCCATGTCGGTCTTCTTCTTGAAGACCCACTTGCACCCTATTGGTTTAAACCTTCGGGTGGATCCACCAAGGTCCATACCTTATTGGTGTACATGGATTCCATCTCAAATCTCATGGCTTGAGCCATTTCTTATATTCTGGTCCCTTAGTAGCTTCTAGATAGGAAGTTGGTTCATCTGCTATGCCTAATTCGTCACTATCTTAAGTCACACGAAATCCAAATCTCTCTGGCTCAAGTTGTGTCCTACTAAACCTATGAGGTTCCTGTGTTACATTTGGAACTTGCAATTCCAAAATAGTTTGTGAGTCTTCATGTTCCTTATATACCTCCTCAGGTTCTCTACTTTCTTGTTGATCTCAAACTTCTTTGAGCTCTACATTCCTCCCACTGATTCCTTTGGAAATAAATTCCTTTTCAAGAAATACAACAGTCCTAGCAACAAACACTTTGTTGTCAGTTGGTGTGTAGAAGTAGTATCCCCAAGTTTCCTTGGGGTATCCAACAAAATAGCATTTTTCAGATTTGGGTCCAAGCTTTTTAGGAAATTGTTTCCTAACATAAGCTTCACATCCCCAAATCTTTAACATAGACAAATTGGAACGATTCCCATTCCATATATCATATGGTGTCTTTTGAACCGATTTGGAAGGTACACAGTTAAGTGTAAGCGTTGCGGTTTCAAGATCATATACCCAGAACGATATTGGAAGTTTGGCTAAACTCATCATTGATCATACCATGTCTAATAATGTATGATTCCTTCTTTCTGACAAACCATTATGTTGTGGTGTACCAGGTGGAGTCCATTGTGATACAATACCACGATCTCTCAGAAGGTCCTCAAACTCTTGGCTTAAGTATTCACCACCTCAATTTGAATGGAGTGCTTTAATACTCTTACCAAGTTGCTTCTCTACTTCATTCATTAAAGTATTGAACATCTCAAGAGTTTCTGACTTGTGTTTCATAAGATATACATAGCCATATCTACTGAGGTCATCAGTGAAGGTAATGAAGTATTGATAGCCTCCTCTAGCATTTGATCTAAAAGGTCCACATACATCAATATGTATGAGCCCTAGGAGATAACTAGCTCTCTCACAGTGTCTAGTGAAAGGAGTCTTGGTCATCTTGTCTAATAAACAAGCCTCACATGTCTTTAATGATTCAAATCTAGATAACCATCCATATGAAGTCTAGATATGCACTTCTCATTTATGTGTCCAAGACGACAATGCCATAAGTATGTTTTGTTTGAGTTGTCAAGTTTTAGCCTATTAGTATTTATGTTGTATATGCTAGTCTCAAGTTCTAACAAGTAGATACCATAAGACATAGGGGTATTGTTATAAAAGATCTCATCTTTAGAAACATAAATCATTCCATTCTTAATGTGAAATTCAAATCTAGTCTTGTCCATACAAGATACATAAATAATATTTCTATTAATGGCGGGTACATAATAGCAATTATTTAATTCTATTAAAAGGCCCGTAGTCAAAGATAAACTAATAACTCCAATTGCGGCGGCAACAACTCTTGCTCCATTAGTGACCCACAACTCAAATTGGCCCTTTCGTAAAGGCTTACTTCTTATCAGATCCTGCATATTTGAACATATGTGAGATCCACATCCGGTATCCAGTACCCATGATGAAGAAGTATTTAAGTTTATCTCAATATCGTATATACCTGAAGTGGAAATCTCTATCCCCTACTTCTTCTTCCTCAGTTCCTCCAGGTAGAGAGGACAATTTCCTTTCCAATGTCCGGCCTGGTGACAATGGTGACAACTGCCTTCTTTGGAGATCCCACCTTTAGCTTTGAGTGCGGATGACTTTGGCTTATGCCCAACTTTAGAACCTTTATTAGCCTTTCCTTTGCCTTTTGACTTTCCCTTTGTCCTGCTGATCATCATCACATAATTGGGCTTGTCTTTCTTCATCTGTGCTTCAACTGTCCTCAACATGTCCAACAATTCTGACAACGACATGTCAAGATTGTTCATGTTGTAGTTCATGACAATATGACTATATGATTTAGGCAAAGATTGCAGAATCACATTAGTGGCCAACTCTTGACCTAGGGGAAATCCCATCTTGGATAGGCTTTCCATGTAGCCAATCAAAGTGAGTGTGTGGGTACCAATTGAGTCTCCCTATTTCATCTTGCTTCTAAAGAAATCCTTTGAGACATCATATCTCTCCTGTCTTGCGTGATGCCAATACATGTTCTTGAGATGTGTTACCATCTCCATGACATTCATGTTATCATGCTGCTCTTGCAACTCATAGTTCATTGAGCACAACATCAGGCACTTGACATCTACGACATCATCAAGGTGCTTCTTGTAAACATCCTTTTCAGCCTTGGGCGCATTTGAGCCGGGTTCGCTGGCTCTGGTGTTTCAAAGACATAGAGCTTATGCTCCCGCGTGAGAACAATTCTCAGCGTCCTAAACCAGTTTTGAAAGTTGATTCCGGTAAGTTTGTCCTTCTCAAGGACTGATCGCAATGAGAATGTGTGAGTGTTGTTTTCCATTTGATTGCTATAAAAGAAAAAGTTTGCATTTAGTCCAAAACATTTTGACTTGTAAAGATTTGATAAACAAGATTAATTAGGCCTTTAATTAATTATGCTTCCACTATTTTATTCAAATTGATAGCCCTCACTATCAATTCAGAAGATTGTAGCATACAACCTTCTAGTGAGACAAGATCCAAAATAATTGGATCAATGCCCAACCAACGCCGACATCAAAGACCAAATACTAAGGTAGGAAAGTTTTTCCAATTGTATCATATGCAACTCTTAGATAGATGATCATGCACAAATCCTAGCCATGATGCATCTGTGTGCCTCTAGGTACTTGATCCTATCAAGGTTCCCTGTTAAGTCCAATCCATAAGCCAACACAATGAGTGTGCACCCTACGGAGGCAGACCCACACACCCACCATCACACTTCCATGAGATAGACAGTGTACCATGCAGAGGTGTGCCCACACATAGTCGATCAAGATTTTCATGTGTGTTGCTTTATGGAAGGCAACTAAAACTTAATATTATTAATTGAGGGGTTTTATTAATACATATACATATCCAAACACCACATACTTATAGTACATATCATATTCTACTATATCCACAACCACAAATGATAGACATGCAATCAAAAACACAAAAACATCGATTATGGCCATACTACAAATAGAAAAGAATATCTCATGCCATATGATATCTGGTTTATACACCATAGCAAAATTGACAAGTCACAAAACAAGGAATATATTCCTGACTCCAGTAAACACAGTGTGCTTACTTTGGGATGATGCATCCTGGTTATAATGTGAAGATTATCTATGCCCGACTGCTGACTGGGAAGTTCCCTAGCTGCTGCAAAACAAACACATGTACGGATGAAAAATGGTCTCATTCAACAAGGAATCCTGAGAAGCAACATTTTCTAGAAATAGAATACTTACCAACTATAATATGTTATGTTTTATTTTGAACTAACTAATATGTTTTGAACTAACTAAAATATTATGTTTTGAACTAACTAATATATCTTACCAACTAGTTATTGTAGATACATGTGTGAACGTAGATGAAAAGAGAGGTTGTTCAAGTAGTGAAGATCCGGGTTATTGTAGTTAGGTAGGAAATCGCCCAAAATATCCATCGAAAAAGGATGATCCAAGAGAAATCAGAATGTACATAGATGAAAACATAATCCTACCAGGTGTTGAAGATATGAATCCTTCTACCCAGGGGAATAACACTGTGTCTAGTTCTTCCTTAGCAAACATTGAACGTTCAAATCCATTGGAAGTTACTCGGGTTTCTCATTGCATTGAACCCCGAGTGGAAGAAGCAGAATGCAGCTTAGAGATCAAACCATCACTTGATAGGGATGAAACAATCAATAATGCACAGACTGTTGCATCAGTTGTTTCTGATGGTGGTATTGTCAAAATTTATGAGATGGAAAGCAAGGAAATAACAACTCCACATGATACATTATTTGATAATCCTTGTGACGCATTGAAGGCTCCTTCTTTATCTAGTGATTGTGCTGTCCAAACTATGATGTTGGACACACTGTTGAAATGGTAATTTCAAACTACAATGAAAACACATCCAATGATAGAAATGCAAATGTGTCAAGATGCAGAAAGTCTACTTAAAATGCAGAACTTTGTGAGCATGTGAGTGAAGACAAAGGTGTTTCTTCTTATGTAGTCTACAAAATAGAAATACATGAAAGCTATATTGTCTCACTTGATTTGATAAACAATGAGTTGCAACCTTCAGGTCCAACAATAGACAAGAATGACCTAGAACTGAACGATCAACAATCATATGGAACTGCTACGTTTACATCTGAAGTGAATTTGAGTCCAGAGTTAGTTACACCTGTGATGCAGGGGTTTTGAGTCGTTTTTATAGGCTGGTTTTGCATACGTTTTATGTGTATTTTGATCATATTTGTGATTAATATCGCATGATTCACTACCTTTAGTCTATACTCTCATTTTGCATCAAATTTACCTTGTTTCATCTTATTCTATATAAAAGATCATATTTGTTGGATTTGATTGGTGTTCTTCTCTTCATTTCAGGCAATTCAGATATCTGAATACGTCGATACCATTGAAGGATGGTCGATACCATTGACCTGGTCACAGTGCATTGCCGGAGAAGAGCAAACAGAAGTTGATACCATCGATGGGACTGTCGATGGTATCGAGAGAGCGTCAGCGAGCTAGATTTCCAAATGTTGATACTATCGACCTCGCCTTAGAAAAATCAGCTTCAACGTCGGATTCCAGAGAAAAGCAATGCCTAAGGCATCGATACCATCGACACACCATCGATGGTATCGAGGCAACATCAGAGAGAACCCCAAGAATTGCGCAAGAGCCGGTGCCTCATGCAGGTCTATACCATTGACCCACATCGATGGTATCGACGCCGTCAGATCAGGTTTCACTAAAGATCGTGTCTAATCATACGGTGGGTATCTTTGGGCGACCAAAAGTGGTGCATATACCTAATTACAGTGGTCCTAAGAAACCTATCATGTCCGGAGCCATTGCACAAGTCTTGAGGAGGAGAAGGAGAGAAGAACGAAGCCCAGAGCCACGCCACGATCGTTCTGAGAGCCGCGGAAGGAGTTTCCCACTGTCGAAAGGTTGTAGATCGCTCGTCCTACACTGAGGACATCTAGATCTCCTCCGTTCAGGGGTTTACATCACATCTATTCACATTTTCCATATGTTTTCCCTTTCTCTCATCATGTCTTTCATTGAGATGAACATGCGGGGCTAATCCCCTTTATCTTTAGGACCGGGAGTAGCCCGGGTGATTATTGTATGACCGTTTTGACATAGTTATCGTAATTTGTCTCTAAAATCTATGGTATGATTTCATTTTCTCCATTATATCATTATGATTGATCACCCTAATGATAATTTAATACTTTTAATTACTTTGAAAGAAGAATTAACGGTTGAAAATAGACGGATATCACATTAACTAATAAATCCTTTGAACAAGGCAATGTACAGTTAATGGTGGAAACCTAGAGTATGATCTTCATGCACCTGATCTAGGGTATAGGCTACTACTACTGTGGAACCGACCTAGATTTAGGTAGTGAATTGTATCGCGACAGTGAACAATTCTGACTACAGGCCACTACCTGGAATAGGAGACAAATTAGGATAATTGTGTAGGAATTATTACAATGAGAACATGTGGTGAAACCGCAATCCTAAAGATTCCATATTTAATTGATTAAACCAACCATTTAATCAATTGTTTTGCTTTCTTTTATTTTTCTTTTCTTTTTCAATCAACTCTCAAACCATTTTAATCGGTCTAGCTGATTGCGAACGGTTAGTAGTAGTCTACCAAAAATCTGTTCCCTAAGTTTGACTCGGGCCTCACAAAGGCCTATATTACATTGGCGCGTGCACTTGCATTATACACACGGTAAATTTCTGTAAAGTTTTTGGCGCCGTTGCCGGGGAACAACAATTTTCAGCACTACGAGGGCTACAAGCGGCCACTCTAGGCCACTTTTTTTAAAAAATTTAAATTCTAGAAATTAATCGTCTATGTTTTATAATCTGTAATCGTCTAGTACTGTGCCTAATTAAATTTATTACTGTGTAGGTACTTGTGCATGGTGAGTACGCGTAGCACAGACTATGCATAGTCATCGGCGGAGGTCCCATTTTTGGGATCAGACTACGAGGAGAACGACACCCAAAATCAACTCGAGAATGAGAATTCAGATTCTGAACCCGAAGCAATGGTTGAGGAACAAATAATTTGGGAGAAAATCAAGGTGTCGTCCTCTTCTGCATCTAAGGGACCAATTAAGAAGCAGGCCATCAACATTCCTAACTACAAAATTGACCCATGCCTAATCAATTTGGTCAATCCTAATGTGTTTCACAGGCTCAAAAATGAAGATCCGGTGACCCACATAAGCCAGTTCGTGGAGAACTATGATACGGTCAAGATAGACTGGTTTCCACATGAGATGCTCTACTTTAAGTTATTTCCCAGTTCTCTAGTGGGAAATGCTCGAGAATGGCTACATAATTTGGATGATGAGTATGTGGAATCTTGGGACCACATGGTTGAAGTTTTCTTCAAGAGATTTTTCCCGCCTGAGAAAAAAAATGATCTTATAAGAAAAATCCATAACCTCAGTCAGAAAGCTGGTGAAACATATTCTGAGACATGGGAGAGATTCCATATAATGCTGAGGAGATGCCCACATCATGGGCTGGATAAAGAAAAGCAGGTCAAGATTTTCTATTTTTCTCTTTCTGAGCATGATAGAAGCAATCTAGATTCAGCAGGATCGGGGTTCTTCCTGAATAACATTGATACAAGGTGTTGGGAAATTCTAAAAAATATGGCTAAAATGCAGTCATGGGGTGATAGAGATGCTTCGAAACAAGTTAAGGTTGTGGGAGATGCCAAAGCCATCAAAGAACTCAATGAAAAGATGGACCTAATTTCTAAAAGGCTACTTGCACAAGAGGAGGAAACTGATGAAGACGCGCAAGTTAAATACATGTGTCAACAACAAGGGTATAAGAATAATGATTACTCTTGGATGAAAGACAAAAAGTTCTCATGGAAGGATCCAAATAATTTTCTCCAGGATACGGATGCTAAGCCACAGGCCACGACAGAGGACATGAGCAATGATTTGCTAAACCAGATGATAAAGAAGAATCAAGAGCTGATGAGCACCTTTGGTCAATAAATCAAGCAACAAGGGGAGTTTATGAATCAGTTTTGGCAGACTCTGCAAAGTCATGGGGCTCAAATGAGGACACTTGAGACGTCTTTAGCACAGATGGTAGCCGAGATTTCAAGTTTAAAGAAACCAACACAACAAGGCTTCCCAGGAAATACAAATGTTCCAGGAGGAAATCAACAAGCCAAAGTAATTCTGTTGAGGAATGGAAAGAAGACTTTAAACTCTAAGGCCGATGAACCAAGCACATCCCAGCCAGAAGCCACAGGTGAGGCCACAGAGGAAGACACAATCACAAAGATAGTGGATGATGCTGTAGAGAAGGCCGCAGAAGATCCCATTACAGAGGAAGAGACTGAAAAGAGGATGCTACCACATCAGAGGGCACAGACCATCCCAGTCCCTTATCTAAATAGTCTGAAGGCAAAGGAGGTGGATGCTCAGTTCAAAAATTTCCTACATAGTTTTAGGAAACTTTCGGTTAACATCCCTATATTAGAAGATATCGAGCAGATACCCTCTTATGGTAAGTTTCTAAAGGATGTAATTACCAAGAAGAGGAAGATTCCTGATACTGAGGTGGTAGTTCTTAAAGAGCAGGTTAGTGCCTTTATTTTGGGCACGTTGCCACCAAAATGACAAGATCCGGGCTGCTTCAATATTTCATGTTACATTGGTAAGGTGAAATTCGGCAAAGCATTGTGCGATTCCGGGGCAAGTATAAACCTGATGCCCCTTTCTACATTCAAGAAACTGGGTCTTAAGGAATCTAGACAAAGCAACATGACAATTCAACTCGCGGATAATTCGGTGGTACGACCATATGGTATTTGTGAGGATGTTTTGGTAAAGGTTGATAGATTTGTATTTCCAGCTGATTTTGTAGTCATGGAGATGCAAGATGAGCAAGGGAATGAGATACTCCTAGGAAGACCGTTCTAGGCCACCACTGATATGATACTGGAAATGGGTAGAGGCTGTCTAACATTGGGTATAGCAGATGACAGATTTGAGATGGTCATGCCACCAAGTACAAACAATCACAGGCAAAGGAGCAATGTCGTATGGTGAAGCACTTTGATCAGAACATTTCTCTTTGTTTAGGGAAACCATTTCTAGATATGGCTCATGGGATGACCAAGGTAGACAAGGGGACACTGACTGTGGATATCATGGAACAAACAAAAGTTTTTTCTCTTTGTAAAGTTGTGGGTTATCTGAATGATGAAGAGGAGGAAATTCCTCTATCTATGGAGGATGATGCAGTAGCAGTTTCTATGCTTGATTCATATCCAAAACTGCCCCTTGAAGCTTGCCTTGTCAACATCATGCATGATTGGATGAGAAGCATGTCATTATAAGAATGTGTCAAGATGCTTCAAGTGCTCCCTTGCTATTATGCCAAGCACTATGAGGATCTTGGGCCGCTCCCACCACCGCTTCAATCATCATTGATCTGTCCACTGGAATTAGAGCTGAAGCCACTACCCCCTCACTTGAAGTATGCCTTCTTAGCTGAGGGTGAAAATCTATCGGTGATTATCTCAGCATATCTGAGTGCCGATGAAGAAAAGCAATTGATTATCGTGCCGAAGAACCACCATGGTGCATTCGGGTGGTCAGTTGTTGATATTAAGGGGATTTCCCCTACTCTTTGCCAGCACAAGATTCGGATCGAGGAAGGAGCTAAGTCTATGATTCAGCCGCAACGTCGACTCAACCTGAGCATGATGGAGGTCGTTAAGAAGGAGGTGATTAAGCTCCTTTCTAGGGGCATCATCTATGCCATTTCAGACTCGACGTGGGTAAGCCCAACATAGGTAGGCCCTAAGAACGGGGGAATCACTATAACTCAAAATCTTATGAATGAACCTATCACCACCCGATTGGTAACCGGGTGGCGAGTGTGCATTGATTACCGTCGCCTCAATTCTGCCACTTTAAAAGACCATTTCCCTCTTCCATTTATGATCAGATTTTGGAGTGGCTGGCTGGACGCTCTCATTTTTGCTTTTTGGACGGCTATTCCGGCTATAATCAGATTTCTATAGACCCTAAGGATCAAGAGAAGTCCACCTTCACTTGTCCTTATGGGACTTTCTCATATCACAACAAGTTGTTTGGGCTATGTAACGCACTGACAACTTTCCAACGATGTATGCTTGCTATATTTTCTAATATGGTAGAGCACTGTCTAAAGGTTTTTATGGATGACTTTTCCATCTACGGTGCTTCGTTTGATGAGTGTTTGTACAACTTGGATAAAGTGTTACAAAGATGTGAGGACATGCATCTAGTCCTAAATTGGGAAAAGTGTCATATGATTGTTAGTGAAGGAATCGTGCTTGGACACAAGGTGTCTAGCAAAGGACTGGAGGTAGATCCAGTAAAAATCGAGGTTATTGCCAAATTACCTCCACCGAATTCGGTGAAGGGAGTGAGGAGTTTCCTTGGTCACGCGGGTTTCTATCGCCGTTTTATCAAAGATTTTTCCAAAATTGCTAAACCATTGTCTGAATTAATTGAGAAGGATGATGTGTTTGATTTTAATAATAAATGCATACATGCCTTCAATGTCCTTAAAGAAAAATTAATTTCTGCACAGGTTGTCCAAATACCAGATTGGACTAAGCCCTTTGAGCTTATGTGTGATGCGTCGGATTTTGCTGTAGGGGTTGTTCTTGGGCAACATTTTGAGAACAAACCCGCAGTGATTTTCTATGCATTGAAAACTTTAAATGATGCACAAATTAATTATACCACCACTGAAAAAGATCTTCTTGCCGTGTTTTTCACATTCGAAAAATTTAGGCAATATTTAGTGGGGTCAAAAGTTGTGGTTTGGACGGACCACGCTTCCATCAAATACTTAATGGAAAAGAAAGATGCCAAGCCTAGATTGATTAGGTGGATCTTGCTCTTGCAAGAGTTTGACATCGAAATTAAAGATAAGGCAGGCATTGAGAACATGGTTGCGGACCACTTGTCTCAGTTAGAGTGGGTAGATGAGAGAGATATCAATATACCCATTACCGAGATGCTTCCCGATGAGCAAATTCTTTCAATAAAATCTAACGATCCGTGGTTTTCAAATATTGTGAATTATCTTGCATGTACGGAAATACCGGACGATTGGACTTATCAAGAAAAGAAGAGATTTTTCCATTCTTTAAGATATTATTTTTGGGATGACCCCATTTTGTTGAGACAATGCATGGATGGCATCTTACGCAGGTGTGTACCAGAAGGTGAATATGATAGTGTGCTCAGTCACTGTCATACACTACCCACTGGAGGTCATCATGCGAGCACAAGGACAACGACCAAAGTGTTGGAGGGTGGCCTTTATTGGCCTACACTCTTTCGGGACACCTATGACTATGTGAAAAGATGTGATTCATGTCAAAGGGCAGGTAACATCTCAAGATGGCAAGAGATGCCCCTCAACGTGTTTCAAGAGGTTGAGGTATTTGATTTATGGGACATCGATTTCATGGGACCATTTGTGTCCTCAAATTCCAATTTGTATATTTTGCTTGTCGTGGATTATGTGTCGAAGTGGGTAGAGGCAATACCCACAAGGACTAATGACGTTGCGGTAGTGTGTAGGTTCGTGAAGGAAAATATTTTTTGTAGGTTTGGTGTTATGACCCCACCACCCGATAACCCCCAATTAAGGGAGACCGAGAGGTTGAAGTTGCACCCATGACTTCCGGATCAAAGGTTCGGCAATTAACCAAGAATAATTATCAAATTTTAACATACTAAACTGAAAATTTGTAAGAAAATAAACTTTGCATACCTTTTGAAAATTTGGATTTCTAACTTTTATCCACTTAATGATTCTACGCTAACTAATCCTCCTTGTATTTTTCTTCATGTATTTCACAATGTGACGATTTACTATTTGTTCTTTTGGCTTGTACCTAAAACGCCGACAAACAAAACGTCAGTCAGCCGAAGCTGGTATGTGGGGGAAACAATAATCATGCAATTATCTATAACAATGTATTGCATTCATTTATCATTTAACAAACAAGTTTACGTTTTAAGTATAACTACGTGATCCATGTGTACCCTATCCCCAGCGTTGTCCCTGCAGTGGACCTGGATACTACCGCCCTTGTGGTAGATTCCCATTTTACCCCTCATGACTTCACCTAATAGGTGAATCAATTTCTACGGCTGAGTCACATGGCACTACCCGTAGGTAGCCCACTCCTTAACTCATGGTATGCTAAGAGTCTCATGGCACTACTCATGTGTAGCCCAATTTCTAACTCATGATACCCTAGACCTTGCTCTAGGTTATCCTTAGCCTTTGCATAGCCACAGGGGTGGAATCGGATCTAGCTAGTTATACATGTATTCTCATAGTGATAGTCATAGTCACTTTATAGTTGCATGAATTAAAACATCCAACAGTTATTTCATGCATTGAGGGAAACGTCGATACAAACCTCAAAAAACTAATCGGTATAGCCATAAGCGTAACCACATACCTGATTTGATGAGTCATGCAGATTATTGAACATATACTTCATGTATATACAATCAAGCCAATCAACAGATCCAAGCAAGTAATTCAATCATCACATAATCCCTGAAAAGAATATGTACTCTATTCATTACACACTTTATCAAGAATCTACTTTATTGACTTGGATTCTCTTTCTAGGGTTTCTAATCCGCATTAAGGTTTCATTAATATTCTTTAGGGTTTCTTAGATCAATTTCTCCAACTTATCTCTTTTAGGTTAGCAAACCCTAAAAGTACTCATTTCCATTTATATAAACCCTAATTGCTCAAACTATTCATTTAAACACCCAAATTGACTTAGGATCATCATATCCCTATTTATTTATGGATTTGAACAATTAAAACATTTAAAAGACATATTTACCTAAATTAGGGTTTTCAAGCTCATTAATGCATAACCATGCACAAAACCCTAAATTAAGCCAATTATATAAAAAGATCATCTTTTTAGATCCTATTTTCACTTTTATTTACAATAGGTTAATATCAGCTTGAATTATCCATTGATCAACATTAAATCTATCTATCATCAAATCTAAGGGTCTTTCCTTAATTAAAACATCAAAGATGATAACTTTATGTCTTTGCACATTTCGAGCATATTTAGGTATATAAACTCTAAATTAAACTAATTACATGCAAGGATCATCATTTTTTTTACATAATGTATCTTTTTGCATTTAACAGGTTAATATCAACTCTAATGATCCATTAAACCCTATTAAACACATTAATCATATCAACATAGGGTTTCTTAATCTTTAATTCATTAAAGATGATGATTTGCACTACATTTCGAACTATGATCAGATTCAGGCTATAAAAATATTTTTATTGGATTCCTTGTGTTCTTCTGATCAAAATCCATATATAAACTTTTGTCATCTGAGCTACAAATCATTAGATATGATTTTTGTATGAATTACTTGTTTGGACCAATGGCATGTTGCCACGTCGTCAATTCCATGCAACACTTGCGATTTGGAAACATAAATAGATGACGATTCTGCCCCCCGCTTAAGTTTCTGGTCTTCACACCCGCGGAGGGTATAACTGACAAAATCCAGCGGGTTGCCTTCAACCTCGCGATGCATGAACTGGCCGCCGTCAGCAGCCCTAGGCGCGATCTGGGCGGCTCGCCCTCTCTTTCTGGGACCCTGCAAGCAGCCGTTGCACCTTGCCCTAGCCCCGCAGGCTTCAGCCGTACCTGGGGCGCCGCCCAGTGCGCGGCCAAAGTGGCTAGGTCAAGAGCAAACTACCCCCAACCTGCAGCAGGTGAAGCAGCTGTTCGGCGGCTGTGGTGCTTTGGTTGAAGTGCAGACATGATCGCAATGCAGCTCAAGGGCTCCGTGGAGCATCCAGAGGTCGATTCCATCCACTATGGTCGTCTCATGACTACCCGATCCCGTTGCTCATCTTGGCTAGGGTTTACGGTCAAAACAAGAAGAAGAAGAGGAAGAGAGGGGTGTACGCGGGATCTCTCCCTACTGGACTCTGCCCAAAGCTCTTTCTCCTTTTATAGAGGGTGAAACGAAGTCTTAAGATGGCTATTCTCGATTTGCCAAGTCCCTTTCCTATTAGGGAGTTTATATTCCTTCATGAAAAAGCAACTTTTCTCTCTCTCTTCTTTGGATATCCCCTATTATATGGATATTCGAAATTCCTCGTTAATTTCTTTGTGCTTGCCCTTTTTATTCATTGGCCACGAATTTTCATTCTCTCCTAATAGTAATAACTTCCTTTTTAGTAATACCACAAAATTCCTTAATAATGAATCACATTATCCTCTTATTTTGCCTTTTTAGTATTTTCTCTTTCTTTCCTCTTTATTGGGATTCCTTGGATCCCAAGTTACTCCATTATTTCGAAATTCTCTTTATTGGATACTTATTATCCTTCTAGATGCATCATTATGCATTATTTCACATTATCTTGTTTATTTCTCATTTAATTATTTCTTTTCTAAGATTACTTTTTATTCCTCTCTTATTTTCCTCATTGACATTCCTTTTAATATTAGCAACCTTATGGGTACGAAAATTCCCCAAGAAATCTCATTTATGCCTCTTTCCACTCATTTTCCACATTTTATCATCATTTTCAATTTATTTCTTAATAAAGAAATACTTAATTAAACTTTTCTTTTCTTATCGCTCTCTTTTTGAAACCTTGGACTCCTTGGTACCCAAGGAACCCAAGAGGCACGAAATCCTCTTTGGATTTGCCTTCTAGAGGTTTCTACATATTTCTTTTCTTAAAAATTCAATTATCCATTTACTAATTGAATTTCATTATTATTTGGGCCCAATAGCCAATAAAGCCCACAACACAAACATCAAGGCTATTGTAAACGAAATCCATTTAGTTGAAGCAAATTATTTCATTATTTGTTCAAATATATTTAGTATGAGAAATTTCATTTCTCACCAAATGAACTCAAAATCGGGGTTGTAACATCCTTCCCCTCTTATAGGAATTTTGTCCTCAAAATTCTACCAAACAAACAAACAATTCAGGATAAGACTTTTCCATGTCCATCATTGGCACCTATGTGGCTTTACCGTACTCATGGCGCATTCAAAGAACCTTTATCATCACATATTCTTTTCTCTGAGTTCTTTCATCCTGGCGTCTATAAACTACACAGGTGACTTAGGCCATTTCAGCCTCCCTTGGGGCTCACTAGGTTCATTGCTCAGCACATGGTCGGGATACCTCACATAGTGCTCTAAATTGGACACATGGAACACATCTCACATTACTCTATCCTGAGGGGTAGGGTCAAAACCTAACCATCTCCACCCATCCATCTCTAATGGACCCATGTATCGGGGACTCAGCTTTCTCAACTACAGCTCAGAGGGGTCAGATTCTCACATTATATTCTCCCACAGTGCACTGCATGTTAGTCTACTTTGCATCTGCTCACGACTCTCGTCGTCTCTAGGCTCCTTTCATCCATTGCATGATTAAAGTGACTTTCGTCTTCATGCACTGTGGTCCTTTTCTAATCATCATGTGGTCCTTTCACCAACATCACCTTACTGAAGTGGTGACCGACACAACTTCCCTGACAAAGCTTCCTAGAATCCCGATACTAGCTATGGTGGTCATCATCACATCTTTCATAGGACAAGAACTGTCTCTAGCTATCACCCTGAATGAGCACCTATGCTCTCATCAGACCCTTTAGTCTGGATCATACTAACCATTAGTTAGGGGTGACAAACTGTACTAGCATCGAGTCCTTCATGCACCTACTTTCATCTTGTGGAAGGGAACCTTTAGGTCAAACTCAAGAACCTTTGAACTCACTTCATGGTGTAGTTGAACCATCTCTTTCATGGGTAATTCACCCTGATCTGTCCCTTGACAGAACTCTTTCTTTCTCATGTCATCTAGGTAAGGCGATCTACCATAACCCATATTGCATCTCGACCTTCCTTGGTCCTGAGGATACTTACAACATCCATAGAGATGAACTCCCTTTCTCTTTCGGGGACTTTTTTTTATCCTTTATATCAATGCACTGGGGTACTAGTGTTCGTCCTTTACCTTTGGCTTGCATGGCCATATACCACATGCAACTTTATCTTGGGTATCTAGAGTACCATTGTCAAACATTATCTTCGTAGTACGGTGTATGGTGATCTTAAAATCATGATTTCATGTAAGTCATAATTCCTCAAGGTCGATTCCTCGAAACCCTAAACAACTCTAGTTGGGGTTTCATCACCTACTTTTCCAAAGAAGTGCACTTGAGGTTCTACCGCCTTCCTTTCATTGTATCAAGGACTAGACTGACTAACCAAATAACCATTAACTCTTCAATGTATCTTGTTACTTGTGAGTGTTATCCAAACACCTCTCCTTTTTGAACTTAGGGTTAGCCAAACAACCTTTTCTAGCTTCTAGTCAAACAAGTCAGATGTATCTCAACCAGAGCATCCATTACCACTTCACATCCTTAGGTATTAGGTAACATTGAAGACATACACTTCCATGCATTTCACTTATCCTCTCACCTCAAACCCTATGTCTATCTTCATTAAGAACACTCTCTGATTTCATCATCATGGTGATCAAACTCAACCTGGTATAACTTGTAAGTTCTACATAGCTTATGATAAAAACTTCCTCATAAGGTGACTACCTCATTCCTCTTAGTGTTTGCAAACCATCCATGTATCATTCACTTTACCAGGGTAGGTTATCATCTCTATCCCTATTTCTCATGGCAATGTCCCAAACATCTCTTATCCTTGGTGTATGGCATGCGTAATGTCCTATCTCTCACCCCCATAACAAAAGGAAATAAGCATTTGGCTGCATTCCAAATATAGAGTTCTTCCTGTTCCAAGAGTAGAGATGGTACATCCCACTTGCCAATACACCTTTACATCTAAGTTGCAACGTGCCACATATGTCTCTATAGCACAGACATCATGATATCAAACTAGTTTTGAACCTACTGAGGTTTATATCCTTGGTCATCTCCTGTAGGTCTATAGGATACCAGCTCTTTTGGGGTCATCCCTCTTCCCTCATGCATCAAGAGAGTTCCCTACTCATTTGCCCTTTGGGTCCCATGAGTTTATGAAGGTGATCAATCTCCTAACCCATGGCCCTCAGTTAATGATAGCTGTTACCTCTCGACCCTATGGTCATGTGCAACTGGGGAATTAGAAAACTCCTACTTTCATCGGTCTTATCCCTACCTGACCCTAGGATAGACTTAGGATTCTCCATTATAGTACATGTTCACTTAGAACCTTACCCAAGCCTTCATCATCTCTCTTTCTGCATTCATGGGCTGACTTTCATCCTTTCATCGGGATCATGGCAACCTGCCTACCTTGGTCAAGCCCTATACTGGTTACATCCATGGTAACACATCAGCATGCACTTAGAGATGGATATCTATGGGCCTACGGGTTCATTCTCATACCATGTACTTTTCACTTAGCTCCTCAAGATCCTAAGAGACCTCTTTAGGTTACCTTAAACTAACCAAAACTGATATACACCCTACCAAAGGTGTCTCTCTCCCAGGATGGGAGGAAAACTATCTCTTGACAGCAAGGTCACAAAAGCTCTTAGGTCTAGGGTTTACATCCACATGAGCCTACTTAACCCTAGCAAGCTATTAAGGCATAAACAGATCACCTACTGAACCATGTTAGGTCATACTTGTCCTCTTTCCTCAATGCTATATCAAGATCATACCTTCCTTTATCATCAACCTAGCTATGAGGGGTTCATTACACATACCTTAAACTTAAGGGACTTCCCTTTTCCTTTATTCATGAGGCGTACCATGCTCGAAACTATAGAAACTTAATTCTCATCATGAGCATTAGGTATACCACTTTCCCTCTTAGGCCTAGGAACCCTAGGTTCACTTTTAGGTGTCCAACTGCATACTCTATCTATTAACCATGAATCAAGCTTACAAAAGGCATAATGTGCACTTCCTGTCATCCTTCAACTCAAGCAACACTTAGAGTTGGATTTTCCTCAAGGACAAACCATAAGGTACAAGGCGTCATAACCCGTTACTATACCTCTCCAGGGTTTATGGAACTCTTCTTCTCATCTATATCATAGGTACAAAGGTATAAGCAGACTCATCCTCTCTCTAGGATTTGGTTCTTTCTCATGGTAACCAGGACATCCGAAACCCTAGGGATCAAGCATGTGGCGACCACTATCATCCACTTAGGTCGCATCATCCCCGACTCCCGCTGTTCCTCATATCGCGGGGTCTAGGTTTCCAACCTTCTTGCTGGGTTTCATGCTCTCTCTCTCTAGAGATAACCCTAACCTTACCATTAGAGGTCTTATCTTCGTGAAGGGTCAACCTCCAAGGCATGAAACCTATGTTCAACTTATGTTCGCTCAAGGTCATCCATGCTTATTTCATAAGCCATCCTTCGTACCCTCATGTTCAGGGTTTCAACCCTACTCACACAACTAACGTACCATGGGTGCCTACTATGCCTATTCGCATAATTCCATAGGGTCTCTACAGGTCTTCACTAACAACATCATCGAAGGAGCTATCCTTTACCCTAACATGCATGACCCTTCCCAGGGTTGGGTTGCCAAAGGTGTTAGGTCACTCATGGTTCATATGGCATCCCAAAGGCATGTCCTTTCAAACACCTGGTCCAACTCATCTCTCTCTAACCTTCACTTAGGGTTAGGGTTAGCATCATCCTCAGAGGATGTGCCAGGTCTCTACTTGCAATGGAGTTCTCTATCTCCAAGACTAACTTATCCTCCTGACAAGAAGGTCTAGCCTCAAGTCTCTTCTGAGGACATGACCACTTATGTCATACGACCTAAGCATGTATTTATTATTTAATTTGCGCTTAAACTATTAAGCTTATGTCCATGACATCTTATTTACATGCCTTTCATTAATTTGATGGAGGATTCCTTAAACCTTATTAACCTTACCCATACCTCAAGAGGGTGAAGAGAAGAAAGAAAACCCTAATCCTTTAGGTCCTTATCAGAATTTTGTGATGAGAAGGGATGAATAAGATGAGAAGTCCTAAAGGTATCTTATTTCGATTCATACCCTAAGACTTTGGCCAGGCAGTCACACAGATCCGGGAGTCCTCGTATTCCGACTAGCGGTGCGGAGGAAAATATTGCCAGCCCCCGGTCGTGATCCTTTTCTAGACACCTCCATCTTTTGGATAATCCTCTAATAACTCCCTTGGGTTCTATGGAGTTTGTAAAAATTAATAATTATTAATGGTTAATTGAGGAACCCAAGATCTGATACCAAATGTTACGACCCCACCACCCGATAACCCCCAATTAAGGGAGACCGAGAGGTCGAAGCCGCACCCATGACTTCCAGATCAAAGGTTCGGCAATTAACCAAGAATAATTATCAAATTTTAACATACTAAACTGAAAAGCTGTAAGAAAATAAACTTTGCATACCTTTTGAAAATTTGGATTTCTAACTTTTATTCACTTAATGATTCTATGCTAACTAATCCTCCTTGTATTTTTCTTCATGTATTTCACAATGTGACAATTTACTGTTTGTCCTTTTGGCTTGTACCTAAAACGCCGACAAACAAAACGTCGGGCAGCTGAAGCTGGTATGTGGGGGAAACAATAATCATGCAATTATCTATAACAATGTATTGCATTCAATTATCATTTAACAAACAAGTTTACGTTTTAAGTATAACTACGCGATCCATGTGTACCCTATCCCCTGCGCTGTCCCTGCAGTGGACTTGGATACTACATCCCTTGTGGTAGATTCCCATTTTACCCCTCATGACTTCACCTAATAGGTGAATCAATTTCTAGGGTTGAGTCACATGGCACTACCCGTAGGTAGCCCACTCCTTAACTCATGGTATGCTAAGAGTCTCATGGCACTACTCATGTGTAGCCCAATTTCTAACTCATGATACCCTAGACCTTGCTCTAGGTTATCCTTAGCCTTTGCATAGCCACAAGGGTGGAATCGGATCTAGCTAGTTATACACGTATTCTCATAGTGATAGTCATAGTCACTTTATAGTTGCATGAATTAAAACATCCAACAGTTATTTCATGCATTGAGGGAAATGTCGATACAAACCTCGGAAAACTAATCGGTATAGCCATAAGCATAACCACATACCTGATTTGATGAGTCATGCAGATTATTGAACATATACTTCATGTATATACAATCAAGCCAATCAACAGATCCAAGCAAGTAATTCAATCATCACATAATCCCTGAAAAGAATATGTACTCTATTCATTACACACTTTATCAAGAATCTACTTTATTGACTTGGATTCTCTTTCTAGGGTTTCTAATCCGCATTAAGGTTTCATTAATATTCTTTAGGTTTCTTAGATCAATTTCTCCAACTTGTCTCTTTTAGGTTTGCAAACCCTAAAAGTACTTCTTTCCATTTATATAAACCCTAATTGCTCAAACTATTCATTTAAACACCCAAATTGACTTAGGATCATCATATCCCTATTTATTTATGGATTTGAACAATTAAAACATTTAAAAGACATATTTACCTAAATTAGGGTTTTCAAGCTCATTAATGCATAACCATGCACAAAACCCTAAATTAAGCCAATTATATAAAAAGATCATCTTTTTAGATCCTATTTTCACTTTTATTTACAATAGGTTAATATCAGCTTGAATTATCCATTGATCAACATTAAATCTATCTATCATCAAATCTAAGGGTCTTTCCTTAATTAAAACATCAAAGATGATAACTTTATGTCTTTGCACATTTCGAGCATATTTAGGTATATAAACTCTAAATTAAACTAATTACGTCCAAGGATCATCATTTTTTTACATAATGTATCTTTTTGCATTTAACAGGCTAATATCAACTCTAATGATCCATTAAACCCTATTAAACACATAAATCATATCAACATAGGGTTTCTTAATCTTTAATTCATTAAAGATGATGATTTGCACTACATTTCGAACTATGATCAGATTCAGGCTATAAAAATATTTTTATTGGATTCCTTGTGTTCTTCTGATCAAAATCCATATATAAACTTTTGTCATCCGAGCTACGAATCATTAGATATGATTTTTGTATGAATTACCTGTTTGGACCAATGGCATGTTGCCACGTCGTCAATTCCATGCAACACTTGCGATTTGGAAACATAAACAGATGACGATTCTGCCCCCCGCTTAAGTTCCTGGTCTTCACACCCGTGGAGGTATAACTGACAAAAGCCAGCGGGTTGCCTTCAACCTCGCGATGCATGAACTGGCCGCCGTCAGCAGCCCTAGGCGTGATCTGGGCGGCTCGCCCTCTCTTTCTGGGACCCTGCAAGCAGCCCCCGCACCTTGCCCTAGCCCCGCAGGCTTCAGCCATACCTGGGGCGCCACCCAGTGCGCGGCCAAAGTGGCTAGGTCAAGAGCAAACTACCCCCAACCTGCAGCAGGTGAAGCAGCTGTTCGGCGGCTGCGGTGCTTTGGTTGAAGTGCGGACATGATCGCAATGCAGCTCAAGGGCTCCGTGGAGCATCCAGAGGTCGATTCCATCCACTATGGTCATCTCATGACTACCTGATCCCGTTGCTCATCTTGGCTAGGGTTTACGGTCAAAACAAGAAGAAGAAGAGGAAGAGAGGGGTGTACGCGGGATCTCTCCCTACTCGACTCTGCCCAAAGATCTTTCTCCTTTTATAGAGGGTCAAACGAAGTCTTAAGATGGCTATTCTCGATTTGCCAAGTTCCTTTCCTATTAGGGAGTTTATATTCCTTCATGAAAAAGCAACTTCTCTCTCTCTCTTCTTTGGATATCCCCTATTATATGTATATTCGAAATTCCTCGTTAATTTCTTTGTTCTTGCCCTTTTTATTCATTGGCCACGAATTTTCATTCTCTCTTAATAGTAATAACTTCCTTTTTAGTAATACCACAAAATTCCTTAATAATGAATCACATTATCCTCTTATTTTGCCTTTTTAGTATTTTCTCTTTCTTTCCTCTTTATTGGGATTCCTTGGATCCCAAGTTACTCCATTATTTCGAAATTCTCTTTATTGGATACTTATTATCCTTCTAGATGCATCATTATGCATTATTTCACATTATCTTGTTTATTTCTCATTTAATTATTTCTTTTTGAGGATTTCTTTTTATTCCTCTCTTATTTTCCTCATTGACATTCTTTTTAATATTAGCAACCTTATGGGTACGAAAATTCCCCAAGAAATCTCATTTATGCCTCTTTCCACTCATTTTCCACATTTTATCATCATTTTCAATTTATTTCTAAATAAAGAAATACTTAATTAAACTTTTCTTTTCTTATCGCTCTCTTTTTGAAACCTTGGACTCCTTGGTACCCAAGGAACCCAAGAGGCACGAAATCCTCTTTGGATTTGCCTTCTAGAGGTTTCTACATATTTCTTTTCTTAAAAATTCAATTATCCATTTACTAATTGAATTTCATTATTATTTGGGCCCAATAGCCAATAAATCCCACAACACAAACATCAAGGCTATTGTAAACGAAATCCATTTAGTTGAAGCAAATTATTTCATTATTTGTTCAAATATCTTTAGTATGAGAAATTTCATTTCTCACCAAATGAACTCAAAATCGGGGTTGTAACATTTGGTGTGCCACAGATGATTATTAGTGATGGAGGCACCCACTTCACGAATAAGAAATTTGCTACACTATTGAGTAAATATGGGGTCAAGCACAATGTTGGTACTCCGTATCACCCGCAGACGCAAGGCCAAGTCGAGGTTTCCAATCGAGAGATCAAGAAGATATTGGAATGCACAATGGCATCTTCGAGGAAGAATTGGAGTGCACTACTACCAGATTCTTTATGGGCATATAGGACCGCCTTTAAAACCCCTATATGCACTACACCTTTTAGGCTAGTTTACGGGTGAGCTTGTCATTTGCTGGTCGAGTTAGAGCACAAAGCGCACTGGGCATTACAGAAGCTTAATATGAGCTATGATGATGTAGGAACGAAGAGAATGTTAGAGCTCAATGAGTTAGATGAGCTTAGGATGAATGCTTATGAGAACCAGAGGATCTATAAAGAATGGACAAAGCAACTGCACGACCGCCACATTCAAATGCACATTTTCAAAAAGGGTGATCGCATGTTATTGTTCAACTCGAGATTAAAGTTGCATCTCGGGAAACTGAAATCCCGGTGGAATAGACCTTTTGTGGTGGAAGATGTCCGCCCACATGGTGCTATTATGGTGAGAGATGGAGAGCTAACGTTCTTCGTGAATGGTCAAAGACTGAAGCTCTACTATGGGGAGGATTACATGAAAAAGGTGCATGATGTTAAACTCAAAGCACTTAAGGAAGAATGATGAGCTTGATTGCATCTATCCTAAGACGTGAAAGTAGGGCGCTTGTTGGGAGGCAACCCAACCATCGGTAGTTCAC
This sequence comes from Alisma plantago-aquatica, assembly GCA_963693085.1. Classification (NCBI taxonomy): domain Eukaryota; kingdom Viridiplantae; phylum Streptophyta; class Magnoliopsida; order Alismatales; family Alismataceae; genus Alisma; species Alisma plantago-aquatica. The sequence goes on along the minus strand of OY856414.1, from coordinate 421,319,794 downwards.
ATTTTTCTATTTGCTTTATTTTCTGTCGTGTTTTCAAGTTAGTTTTTATTAATTTCGTTTTTAGTGTAAAAATGATACCCTAATAAGTTTGCTCAGTGTGCAGTACTGTTTAAAAGTCGATACCATCGACCACAATGTCGATGGTAGTGACGTGGGTGCAGGCAAGCGGCTATAGAAAATTTTCCGAGTCGATACCATCGACGGACTCGTCGATGGTATCGACCTACCATCAGCGACATCAGAAAAAAGAGAGTGCCAGGTCGATAGTATCGACCAAGAAGTCGATGCTTGCGAGATCCCTGAAGATTTTCAGAGAAATCCATCTTAGTAAAGTCGATACCATTGACATCCCTGTCGATGTTATCAACATGGCAACAGTGAGGAAGCGGCGCCCGAGCCTCATGAGGGTAATTGAAACAGAAAGGGTCGATGGTATCGACGTGACACGTCACTGATCCGCGAGAAGATATCAATGGAGCCCACCAAATCAAGAAGTCGATCCGTGGGATGGGTCTATATCATTGACACATGTCGATAGTATCGACACATGTCGATAGTATCGACACATGTCGATAGTATCGACATGTCACCTATTCGGGCCCCCGCATCCAGCAATTGACGACCATCGATGGTCGTGAAATGGCGGATTGTACTACAGGTGTCGATACCATTGACACCCCATCGATGGTATCGACGGAGCGACAGTGGCGTCGATTTCAGTTATAAAAGGAGGGATAGTTTCTCATTTCTACTCACACCTTCATAGCAAATCCCCTCAACTCTTGTGCTAAGTATTACAGAGCAACCGAAGATCTTCACCGAGAATCTGGCAATCGAGCAATCATCACCGAGCTCTTCATCGACATTGGAGATCATCTTCTCCTATCTACTCCGACCTTCCCCGAGCTCCATTCTTCTATCTCTTTTCTTTCATCATGGTGAGGAACATTGGTTCATCCTCTTCGTGGGCTACTCCCATGGAGATTGACACATTCGTGCCACCACTGCCGGGCTCTATTCCCCGTCTGAGGATTTCCCACCCCTCGACGGACGTGAAGAAAATCTTTGACGAGTTGATGAAGAGGCCAATAGAGCCCACTCGTTACATTGATCGAGCAATGATCCAGGACCTTGGCTTTGAGGAAAACCTCAACCATGTCCTCCTTGGCCAAGTTGGGAGGAGGGCAACAACATGGGAGGAAGCAATTCCCTACCACATTGAGGGTCATCCTTTCTTTGGCGAGTGGCCAAATTATAAGGAGATCATGGCGGAGTTCATGGCCTCCCTCGATATCTGTGTTGTGCCCAATGACCTTATCGCCACAGACCACGAGTGGATCAAAGGCCATGTTTCCTTCCGTTTGTTCAACCACAACTATACTATTACGCTCGACCAATTCAACTCAATCTACAACTGGTGGCACTCGCCTGAGCAGTACCGACGACCGGATAATCAGGCCAATTATGATGCGATGTTTGTAGAGCTGGTAACCACTCCGGCGGGGAAATCGATCAGCTATCACAATGCAGTGGTGGCTGACTTCGAGCACCGGTTCGTGTGGGTTTTACACCGTATGCTTTGCATCACCTTCTTTGCTTGAGGCGAGCTTTCTTTGAGCAAATTCTAGGAGACAAATTTATTTTTCCTCTACAAGCTGCTGAAGAGGGAAAAGTTAAACTGGGGCGCATTTTTCTTGATGCGCGTGATGGCCGTGAAGAGGAGTACCAGAAGAGCCCCTGTTCATTTTGGGGGACTTATCACGCCACTAGCACTCTATCTTGGGATAGATCTATCATCACTTCATCCACTGGTCAGCAAAAATCCAGTGAATCTTGCTCATTTCCACCGCTCCAACCTTCTGACAGCTTGTGATGGCGTGGTCTATGTGCACTGCCACGTCAACAAAGAGTATCAGGAGTGTGCACTCCCTGATCCCATCTTCAACATTCAGGGGGGCCAGCACTTTAGGTGGCCCATTATTGCAATCGAAGATTCAGAACGTGAAGAAGACACAGGTAACAATGACTACGACGATGAGAATGAGGAGGAGGAGGAGACCTTCACTCCTCTTCGGGCACGAGTGGCACCGAGGAAGCGGCCACACTTCTACCCAGGTGCATCATCATCCTCGCAACCTCTGCCACCACAACCCTCTCAGGAAGGAGAGGACGTCTATTCGATGCAGGGAATGTACAACATGCTCCAGAGCATCCAGGAGACACAACAACATCACACTGCATCATTCGCCGATATCCAAGATACCACAAATTGGTTGTATGTGAATCAACAAGCCATCTTCGAGAATGAATGCCAACTGTTCGCCAATTAACAACAGGTTTATGACCGGTTGGGGAGGATCGAGCAGCAGCAACAGCCGTTTTATGATCATTACTGGAATCAAGGTTACTTCGGGGGCTACCAATAGCCACCACCGATGCCCCCATATGATCCAAACTTTCAAGGGAAATATCCATCTTGGGATCCCACTATCCCATAGTACCCACCACCTGAGCAGTAAATGGTATCACTATTCCACCTGCTGAGATTGTTTTTGACTATGAGGCCATAGTCGAATTCAAGCTTAGGGGGGAGATGGAACAATTTCTATCTTTTATTTCCTTTTATTTTATTTTAGCAATTTTTGTAGTTTTTAGGATCCACATGCTATCTAGTGTATCCGTGGATGTCTAATGTTAATGTGTCATCTTAATGTTTTTCACATGGGAGTTATGGGTGCCATTATCTGAAATCGGAGCATAATTGAAAATTTTTCAAGAATTTGCAAGTTGAATTTGTTTGAACTTGAGCACTTAACCTATGAAAATAATTGGGTTTGTCAACTTTAAAGCATAAGATCATGATTGTACATTCTTATGATTCAAGAAATGTGGGTGGACATGGATGTTGAGCCTAAACTGACCAAATGATAATGGGACTTTAATCGAAAGTGAGAGAGAGAAACCCTTTGATTTATTGTTACACAAGTCAGTAAAGAGGGAAATATAATCTATTCCAATGGTTTTGTACATTAGTCTTGTGATCTATCCATTTCATTTCATTCAATATCCACCATAAGAATTGGAAGCACTTATAATTTTTCATCTCTTGATTGCATGACATGCAGATAGGATTTCATTGTAGCTAGATTTTGCATCTCTGCATTCACACATTCTCAAGTGCATGTCGTTATAGTTGCATTTTGCATACTCTAGAGCATATAGGACTTTTTGTACCTCATTTCTTCTAGAAAATAAGAAAAGCAGGAAAATTGTTCTATACCCTCTGAAAAGTAATTTGTAAGGCATCAATGATGTTAGCTAAGTAGAAATAAGTCCAAGAAAAAAAATTGTGAATGTTCTTCTAGTCAATTGAAAAATGAGGGCTTGAAAAAAAAAGAGAAAAAGAGAAGAAATGTAAAAAAAAGAGAGGGAGAAAAGAACTTGTTTCACCTACATGTATACATAAAGAAAAAAGGAATAAGCACATAATGTAGTTTTAATAGTCATTCCATATCATCTTGAGATGGAATGATAGTGCATGCATCATTCTACCTAAAATTTAGGCATTAGGTCATTATATGCATATGCATCATTTAGGTCATTTTGTTGATTTTGCATGATAAAACTATTTGGTGCTTCTCTTTCTTCCACAACCGCCTATTTCATCCACCCGTTGCTCAAAATGGTAGGCCACCCATGATTATCTCCTCATTATTGTATACCAGGAGATCTGCTTCCATATAGATGGTAGTTAAGACTTGAGCAACATAGATATGAGATCACAAGATGCACTAAGTCTGAACTGGAGAAATTAATTATATCAACTGCTTTATTTGATAGTGTTTGATGATCTTGGGGTGGACATTTCTTATGGACGATCATTGTCACCTCTAGGGTAGTTATCATTCTGTGGTCAGTGAGGGCCGGCATGTGCATGACATGTGGGAGTCATATTGAGTTGTCTTTTATGCTAATATGTTCTTTAGTTGACTCTCGCAATTCTATTCTACAGTTTTGTGCTCGAGGACGAGCAATGTTCAAGCTTAGGGGAGTTTGATGCAGGGGTTTTGATTCATTTTAATAGACTGGTTTTGCATACGTTTTATGTGTATTTTGATCATATTTGTGATTAATATCGCATGATTCACTACCTTTAGTCTATAATCTCATTTTACATCAAATTTACCTTGTTTGATCTTATTCTGTATAAAAGATCATAATTGTTGGATTTGATTGGTGTTCTTCTCTTCATTTTAGGTAATTCGGATATCTGAATACGTCGATACCATCGACGGATGGTCGATACCATCGACCTGGTCACAGTGCATCGCCGGAGAAGAGCAACCAGAAATCGATACCATCGATGGGACTGTCGATGGTATCGAGAGAGCGTCAGTAAACCAGATTTCCAGATGTCGATACTATCGACCCAAAGTCGATACTATTGACCTCGCCTCAGAAAAATCAGCTTCAGTGTCGGATTCCAGAGAAAAGCGATGCCTAAGGCGTCGATACCATCGACACACCGTCGATGGTATCGAAGCAACATCAGAGAGAACCCCAAGAATCGCGCAAGCACCGGTGCCTCATGCAGGTTGATACCATCAGCCCGCGTCAATGGTATCGACACCGTCAGATTAGGTTTCGCTAAAGAGCATGTCTAATCATACGGTGGTGATCTTTGGGCGCCCAAAAGTGGTGCATATACCTAATTACGGCGGCCCTAAGCAATCAATCACGTCTGGAGCCATTGCACAAGTCTCAAGGAGGAGAAGGAGAGAAGAACAGAGCCCAGAGCCATGCCCCGATCGTTCTGAGAGCCGTGGAAGGAGTTTCCTAGTGCCGAAAGGCTGTAGATCGCTCATCCTACGCTGGGGATGCCCATATCTCCTATGTTCAGGGGTTTACATCACATCTATTCACGTTTTCCATATGTTTTCCCTTTCTCTCATCATGTCTTTCATTGAGATGAACATGCGGGGCTAATCCCCTTTATCTTTAGGACTGGGAGTAGCCCGGGTGATCGTTGTATGATAGTTTTTACATAGTTATCATAATTTGTCTCTAAAATCCGTGGTATGATTTCATTTTCTCCATTATATCATTATGATTGATCACCCTAATGATAATTTAATACCTTTAATTACTTTTAAAGAAGAATTAACAGGTGAAAAGAGACGGATATCACATTAACTAATAAATCCTTTGAACAAGGAGATGTACAATTAATGGTGGAAACCTAGAGTATGATCTTCATGCACCTGATCTAGGGTATAGGTTACTACCACCGTGGAACCGACCTAGATTTAGGTAGTGAATTGTATTGCGACAACGAACAGTTCTGACTATAGGCCACTACCTGGAATAGGAGACAAATTAGGATAATTGTGTAGGAATTAGTACAATGAGAACCTACGGTGAAACCACAATCCTAAAGATTCCATCTTTAATTGATTAAACCAACCATTTAATCGATTGTTTTGCTTTCTTTTATTTTCTTTTCTTTTTCAATCAACTCTCAAACCATTTTAATCAGTCTAGATGATTGCGAACAGTTAGTAGTAGTCTACCAAAAACCCATTCCCTGAGTTTTACTCGGGCCTCACAAAGGCCTATATTACATTGGCGCGTGCACTTGCGTTATACACACGGTAAATTCGTGTCAACCCGCAAGTCAAAAACACCTTGTTGGTCATGATTCACACTGCACAGAAAACTCCGAGCATTGTGGAGACTTGACTTACCTTGAAAAAGGGGCTCTTCTAAATTCTAGTGACTGCGAGAACACAAAATTTCCTCAGATAGAATATCAAAAATGTGAAATGCAATCTCTGACAATCGGGTACACGTTGAAGAAAAGGGAATGGCCACTACCATTTCTGATGCAGTTGGCATTGATGCTTTCCGACATTCTAGTTCTTTTCATGATACAGAATCTACTTGATTACAGTTTCATGCTTTTTGGACTTTTGTCATGTAGGCTTGCAGAAGGTGATGTTTGCAGGTCAGAAAGTATTTATGCTCATGCTTCTGCGGTCTAATGATTCTCCCTTGATATTGGTGGATTGGTATCGGGCTCCTATGCTTCAAATTGAGTTCAGAACCTGTGGGGAAAATGAACACATTCTTAGTGTAACTTCATGTTGTTTCTGAGGAACATCATGTGGTTGGATGTTGGTTTCATGGCACACACAACACAATCTTAGATTCATACAGGAACTTATTAGATCATCTAGAATACCTCAATGTTATTTATCTGAATTGATTTCATAGGATGAAATTAAGATAAATATATTCAATTGCTTGCTTAAGGTATTTGAAGTTGATTCCTTGCAATAAAAAATTATTGTAGAATGTCCTCAAGAAAAATGTCTTGACATATACTCACAAGGGTGCAAGTAGTTGCAAATATTTTATGGTAGAAGTCTGTTACTAAGATATATATGTTATGTAAGGACTAGAGAGAGCCCACTTGTTTGTTCTGGGTAATGTACATAATGTCATGTACTTAGGTATAGGAATCTCTGTCTCCACCACCTGTAGTGTAGCTTGGAAGCTCCATAACCCTTACTCAAATTTCAATAGTCAAGCAGTCACTATCATCAACCAAAAGAAGCAATAAACCAAAATATGAGATAGAACAGTTTATGTTCGTTCAAGGCAAGTTGTTCCTACCTCATAGGCTTTTAAGGTTATATTGGACCTGACACTTTTTGGGCCCTCTTTCTTGATAATTGTTTCCTTGATTATTACTTAAGGTTTTCTTGAGTCATAAAGTAGTATGAGAAAATAGAAATAACTTCACATATGTACTATCCAAATTTCACACCACCTACAATGGAAAGGCAGAAAGGCAAATATTTAGAAGTACAACCCATGAGGTGTCATATTTGTGTGTCTGGGATGTAAGACCAGATGATGAGACCAATGAGAGACAAGACTTCGGTTTTTTCTAGAGAAACTACAAAATTGTGATATTACATGCTTCCTTTGTCAGTTAACTCTGTTCAAGCACAGAAGATTAGTCAATCAAACCCAAATGGCAAAGATAAAAATAAATCATTGAGCTAGAGAGCCACTATAACATTTTCACCTTGAAGTTCAATGGAAGCCAATAACATTACAGGACAATAAACATTCTTCCTGTTAATCTGTTAGAATGCAGGGAGTCTAAAACCCTATATTGATCCAGTGGGGATCAACAAAGAAAGAACCACCATGGAGGAGTGAAAGCCATTGAATCCATTGAACCAACACTCAAATAAAAAACCATGTTTGGAGTGAAAGCCATACATTAAGAGTCGATCAATGATATTCAAATCATGATTGGTTGTTGGAACTGACATATCAAAAGTAGTGGCTAATTATTAAACTATACAAGGATGTTACACAATATACAAAAACTAACAGGGGATGTCACATGGGACATGGGTTAGTTTTGAAATATAAACTAATTTTTTATTGTAAGTGTACTGAGATCAAGCTAATTTTAATAAGCAAGAGGTAGGAACTTCTTCCAAAAGAGAGATGTGAATGGGCAGTATTAAGTGGTATCATATATATGGTTTACCTTTAGTTGGACTTAGTTATCTACTGCCATGTCAAAATGTTGGTTTGCTGAAAAATGGAATAAGGCATACATTAGCACGATAACAGAAAGTCTAGAAACCACAAAGTGTAATTGATTTCTTACTTGTTCTAGAAAAGAAGAAATTCAAATTTGACTTAGAGGAAGTGTCATCTAAGACACAACATAAATGATAGTTAGATCCAATAAGTAGTCCATAGAGGCCATGCTTTCAAGAAAAGACACAACATACAGAAGGTGGTAGAGAACACTAAAAATTACTTAGAATTTTCATGTATAAGAATTTATAGCAGTCAGACACAAGCACCGACCCAACAGTGAATACTTTAGAATACATCTGCACTCATACTTTGTTCTCTTGCTAATAGCATGACACATATCTATACAGAAGTATGTCAATAACTTAAGAAAATAACTTATTGAATAGTTTATAAGAACTTACGATAGCCTTCAATTGCCACTTACTAAAGACCTCATCCCTAGTTTCACAAAATCAGAATGTTTTGAATGAAAAAAATTGACAGTAACATATGAAAAAATTCACCAATTATTCTCCATTGAAGTGAGTCGCAATTGACTATAAACCCCACAATTGTTAGTATACAATTTCAGAATACATAAGTTAATAAAGTTAAACGATGCATAGACTATTATAGATCCTGGTGAAATTTTAATGGCTTGGTAAATATCTGAGGAGAACAAATGGGCTATGAACTATAGGTAACCTCAAGAGATATTATCCAATAACTTTGTGGGTTTAGAAGGGACAACCTCATTACTAAGGGGGCAGATATTTGAAAGCACACACTAAAACTACAAATCATAGTACCAGTAAGCTATCAACAATCATTCTGGACACACTATAGGCAATATTTGGAGGTCTTTGGTTTCCACAATTAGATTTAGTCAAGGGTATGGCAGTTGGTTTTCACAATTGAAAGAAAACGTCCAACTAGTAGTACATTAGATTTCTAAATCTGAAGTATAGTGCAAGTTGAAGTATAATGCAATTTGAATGGCTATGCGCATGCCTTGATCTTTAGCTTGAGAAATGTTCAAGGACCAATGAAATATCTAGAGGCCGACATCACATTTGAACCATTTAAGTCCTCAAAATGACGTTTATTCTAGTTCAATCCGATCCAACAACATCATATGCATTGCTTTTAAACACCCTACCTACAGAGGCAACCAACAGGTGCTCCTTTGTGGCGTGTGTATGAATAGGTAGTTATCAAACAAGTCACATTTATCCTTCATTAGTGTTGATGTCTTTTTAGGCAAATGAGACATACTATTCATCTCATCAAGTATAGTCAACCAACAACGTGCTCTTTTAAGTATCTAAGAATGTTGCCTCCTATGGATGATCACAAAATGGTGGAAAATTTATAGAATGAGATGATTTAAGTAAACTAAACAAGTAAAAATACAACAAGAGCATCCCACTTAAATCCTAACAAACACCGATAGAACTGATGCAATTGACCAAATATGGTAGATAATGAAGCAGAGAGAAAAATAGGACAAGTAATAAAAAGAGAGAGAGTTTGTAACATACATCATGAACAGATGTTGTTTAATATCCAAGGCCTTTATTTTTAGTTTCTCCTCTCAATTGTTTGATTTCAGATATGACAGCTAGATTTCATATGAATGCACAAACAGAGTTATTTATAGGCATGGTTGATCAGATTACTTAGATCTATAAACAGATAACTAAATGAAGATTGCATATAAATCAATCTGCATACCCTACCGGTATGTATAAATTATTTATACCAATTCGGATGTATGCCCTGTGTAATACTTGAATGCACATCTAAAATAGTTGGCAAGATTATAAAAAAGAATGATTGGTAACATGTTCCTCCTAATTAAGACTTGAATTGACAAGTTCAAGACAAAATCAACAATAACACGTGGCACAAATGTGTATTAACATGAATACTCACTTAAAGTAGGTGTTTCATTAAATATGAAACATTTCGCCCTATCTCTTTTAACTAGTTGTAAAATTAGAGAAAGAGCCAAAAGAAACATCACATGCATCGTTGCATACTAGAGAACATCACATACATAAGTGTGAAATCGAGCCTTGCCATAAAAGAGGTCTAATTGTTAACCAATACTATAGAATATTCATATCACGGTCTTATGTAGCAAGAGAAATGGAAAACAATGTTGTAATGGTGGTTCGGATGACAACCCTTTCTATATCCACTGAATTGACAAGCTTTACATCAATCAAAAACTTTATTCTAAACCTATAGAAAAGAGGGAAAATATCATCTAGATAATTATGAAGGAACTTTTATTGTTTGCCTCGCTCCAAGCAGTTTACCTACAATAACAAAAATAATTATCTAAAACCATTATATAGACATGTTACACTTATAGCACAGTGGAAAAAAAACCCAAAAAATGAGTAGCTTCTTTGGCCAAGCTATTATTGATTCGATTGCATCTTCAATGATTTGATAATTGTCAAATGGTCTAACCAACTGCTCTTCAGGTTTAATTGCTACACCAATACAAACAACAACAAATGCAGACCCTAACTTTCCTCCTCCTTTTACAAGGTCAAGATTCACGCATATCTCTTGTCCTTGAGCTACAATTGACGTTCCATCATCGAAACTTAACAACCTCACGACCTATACGTTGTACGAATTATGATTTAAAATTTTAATATCAAGAATCAAATTTATTAGGATTTTTTTTCTTTTAATAACTTATCTTTCTGTAATGGTGGTTCCACTACATGACTTTTATGGCATGGGTGTTCCTTCATTTGTGGTTGTTTCCATATTCTACAATACAAAACACTTATCACATTAATGAAATCATAACTTATAATTATTACTAAAATTTTGAATAATTACTTGATTTGCTTAAAATGGAACACTCCGGCTTGAACTGTTGGTATGTATGCCCTGAGAGCTAATCATGGGATGATTGGTGGGATACATTAAGATTGATTTGATAAAGATCAAAGGCAAGCTTCCAATTCTTTCTGGTTTAGTCATATGAGATAATGATAGAACAGATTGAATGTCTAGAGAATGACAATACTCAATGACGTATGCTTTTAGATTAAGGACCTAAATAATGAGATCATACAGATGCTAAGAGTTTGTACATTCTTGTTATGTCCCTAGTCGGATGTCATTGTGGAAGTTAGATAGACAACAATGACATACAAGACTAGATTGTGGTGTTGGTTGATGACATAATCTCATTAGTCATGATATGGAGATGTCAAACCAAACACATAGGTACTTGTTAGAGAACAAGTGTACCGGACAGACCCACCATGAGTTTGACACATGGAACCATGTCATGGTAGTCACAGTCAGTTCTCACAGTGATGGTGGTGAGTGTGATTCTTTAACCTGAAATCACTACACTCAACACATGTCATTGGGCACACTTTGAAATCATCAAATGCAATCCTAAAACATGGGTTGTTATAAAAGTGATGATTAGGTGGCTTTGACACATGGGGCTTTTGAGGGGTGAGTGATAGATATGGTATTTGTCCCTCCTGAGGGAGTTTGATATCCATGGCCACTTGATGAGTAGGATTGAGATAGGCGTGCACACATGTGTGAATCGGTATGTGATATTGATGTCATACATATCTCCTCCAATCTACTCTGAGATCATGAAAGTGAATGAACGTTGACATGATGACTGTTCTATGCCTTGAGTTCATTCAGGATATCAGTGACAAAGGAACTATACATTCACTGTAACACCATTCACAGATTGTAGGATTGAAAGTTGTTCTCCAACTTTCCTTTTCTCTTGGGTAGCACTGATGTGTGACTAGGCACCGCTCTTTGCTTGTGAAGTCATAAGTGTTATGGACTTTCATTGCCAACATGAAATGGACCTGCAGGGTCACACACATAGGATTTAACCTGGAAGAGGAGTTTATCCACAAATGATGTTTAGATTGATTACTAAAGGAGTTTAGTGGTTCAATTAAACACTCAATCAATTGATAGCTCATTATCATAGTATTCAAGGTGTTGGACCGATTGATTGGAGTATCAGATTGATTGAAACTGCAATTGACTGATTTGCACAGTTTGCTATCCCAATTGATCGGCTCATAGGGATGAACCGATCGGCTCAGGTTGGTGAACCGGTCGGCTCAAGTTGTGAGTCGATCGGCTCATGTGTCATGAAACGATCGGCTCAATTGTTGAACCAGTCGATTCATGTGACCAACTGAGATCGTTTGGAAAGTCAGAAGAATATTTTGCAAATACAATTTGTTTCACTTGTACAAATTCGATTTGGACAAGGATTAATATTTGATTAATAAAAAACAAATATGAAAGTCAATTTGAGTTGGATCAGGACCACGAACCGATCGGCTCTGGTCCCAAATGATCGGCTCAGGTCCTGAAATGATCGTTTCAGTGTGTGAACCGATCGATTCAGCTGGCGCAGGTTGGTTGTTTTGTGGAAAATCTCGAACCCTTCTACTCCTGCTTTAATCCCACATTGCCCGAGGTAGAGAACACTGTCCCATGACCCTCATATATATATAGAGGTATTGGGGGCTTCTCAGAAACAATAACTCAGAACACCAATTGCTCTGCAAAGTTGTCGTTCTCTTTGGTTGTGGTACCCGAGAGAGCACGAGCAAGTGCTACCTGATAAGGGAGGCGCAACAAGGGAAAGACAACTGTAGAAAAGCGACTGGTGGTAGGAGAGTGTGTTGGTGACTAGTACGCAGACAGGAGGGTGCAACTCCTTCTGATTCCATGTGGGACAAGGAGATCAGAGTTCCAGGTGGTCCGTGTGGACTACTTCAGAGGCGCGAGACTTCTGCCGCTCAGAGGACAGTTGTCAATCCTGACATTCTCGGTGAGACCAGGAGTTGCACATACACTGTCTAAGACTGGAGGTGAAGACCGCACAAGCCATGAGGTAACGTTGCCGAGCAAGCCTCGGGACAAGGTATGTCTCTACAAACCATCCTTCCTATTGTATAGACGTTGAAGCGATTCCTTTATTCTGGGTTTGGGAGAAGAAATTTTTTTGTTTCGGTTGCCTTCTCTATCTCCCCTAAAACCCAACAGTGGTATCAGAGCCACGTCAACTGCTTTATACTTTAGGATTATCGATGTGATCGATTTTGGTTTATCACCTTTATTTATTGCATACAATGCGAATAAAATTGGCTTTATGCACGTCCAATCCTAAATCTAGAAATCACAATATACATATATGATATGAATGCACTTGATACGCTTCGCCCTTAAATGAGTTTTGTGGTGGATGTATAGCGTGGTTATGGCCAATAAACCCTACATTTGTGTGCTTGGTTGTAAGTGGTTGCTTTCATCTCGGTCTGCACATCGATTCCCTACCTCCTTATTCCTAATGTAACTCGAGATTTCTTTCCTACCTTTGCTCCCCCCGAATGTAACTCGGGTTTTCCCAATTCAAATGTAAAATAGGATAGATCTTTTATTTCCTGTTATGTCAAAGAATTGATGACAAGTGAAACGATCGGCTGGCGATCCAGATGATCGGTTCGAGGAGCGAGACGATCGGGTGGAGTCCATGAGGAGATGCACGATGACCAGATGATCAGTTGGAGGAGCCAATCGATCAGCTGGCGGCACCCAACTGACCGAATTGATGGCGAGCCGATCAATCATGGAGATGAGTTGATCAAACCCAGTAAAGGCAAAGCACAAAGTTCATCTTGTACAGGTTGCATGTGATGTAGACCTAGATGATTGTGATTCCTATTAGCTCGGGGAATCACATTAAGATGGCCATAATCATCACTTGTATCGTTTCACATGTTTTCTGTGGGATATATCATGTGTATGATACGTACTATGTATTGTGGTGATTGGATATGTATATGTACCTATAAAACCAAATCCCTCATCTAAATATTAAGTCTTTTACGCCTTCCATAAGCGGCACACATGAAAAACTTGATCGACCAAGCGTAGGTTATGCCAAATCATGGTGCGCCGTCTATATCGTGGAAGTGTGAAGGGTAAACATGTAGGTTCTGCCAAAGCAGGGTGCATGTTTACCGTGTCGACTTTTGGGTTAGACTTAACTAGTGATTCTTAGAGCGTCTAAGCCCAGAGGCATGGAATGTTCATGGCAAGGTGTTGCACATGTTCATTCATAAAGAGTTGCATATGATGCAATTGGCATGATGGCCTACCTAAATAGTCAAGATTGTGGGTGATCAGCCAAAGCTGACTCAAGACTTGATGAAATATGGATCTTAACCCACTAGAAGATTGTACGCTGCAATCTTCTGAATTGATGGTGAGGGCAATCAAGTTGAACAAAAATAGTGGGAGCGATAATTAATTAAAGTCCTAATTATATCGTTAACCTTTCAAATCAATCAAATAAGTCAAAATTGAGTTTTGGACTAAATTGCATATATTTCCTTTTGTAGTACAAATGACAACAAACAACAATCACTTTTCGTTGTGATCGGTCCTTGAAAAGGACAAGCTGAATGGGACTAACTTCCACGACTGGTTTATGACATTGAGAATTGTTCTCACTCAAGAGCAAAAGCTCTATGTCCTGGATACTCCAATTCTAGAGGAACCTGCTCCTACTGCACCAAAGGTAGAAAGGGATGCTTATAAGAAGAATTATGATGATGCCATTGATGCAGAGTGCTTGATGTTGTGCTCCATGAACCAAGAGTTGCAGAGACAACATGAGAACATGGGTGTCATTGAGATGATTCAGCATCTCAAGAACATGTATGAAGATCAAGCACGATAAGAGAGATATGATGTCTCCAGGGCACTATTCAAGTGTGTCATGACAGAAGGAGATCCAGTTGGTCCTCACACGCTCAAGATGATTGGGTATGTCGAGAACCTGACGAGACTGGGATTTCCCGTGAGCCAAGAGTTGGCTACTGACGTGATACTGCAATCGTTGCCAGAATCCTACAGTCAGTTTGTGATGAACTACAACATGAACAACTTTGACAAGCCGTTGACGGAGTTGTTGGGCATGTTGAGGACAGACGAGGCACAGATGAAGAAGGACAAGCCTAAGCCTGTGATGATGATCAGTAGCAAGAAAGGCAAGTCCAAGTGTAAGGGCAAGGGCAAGGCTAAGAAAGGTTCTGATGCTAGCCAGCAGCCCAAGTCATCTTCAACTCTCAAGGCCAAGGGAGGCGTGACCAAGAGAGGTAATTGCCACCATTGTCAAAAGCCAGGACATTGGAAAAGGAATTGTCCACTCTATCTGGAAGAACTAAAGAATAAGGTGGCGATAGATGTCTCCACCTGAAGGTGTCATGAAATAAACTTGTAACACTTTTTAGGTATATGATACTAAGATATAAAGTGTAAAGCACCCAATAAATGGGGCAAATGTTGCCACCATAGATAGGAGTACTTTGGTTTATTTTTAGCCATAAAGGCATGTACTAGAGTTATGAACTGCTATTTCATATTTTCCAATGGATAGAAACACATTATTTTTGCATATTGTATGACAATGATAGAAATTAATGATGTTGATGTTTCAATTTCAAAGATATGATCTTTATGGCAATGCCTTGTTTATCTTGTGTGACTTGGTATGCATAAGATAAAATGATACCTAAAAGTTATTGATAACTCAAACAATCAAATTAGCATAAATCATGAGAAATTCATTTCTAGTTTCCATATGATGGATAAATCTAGACTCTTTTGGTTAGAGAACTGGTAAGAGACATGAATCTCTTGGACATGATTAATCAATCTTCACTAAGGTAGTGGGAGAATGATTATCCTATTAGGTATCATACATGAGATGTATTTACATACCTATTAGAGTTAATGTTAATACTTCAAACGGTGTTTAGAGAAATACCAATATGAATATCTTGAAGTGTTCAAGAATATCATAAATGAAGTACGAATTTGGTAAAGTGTTAATTCTTGATGAGATCAATGAATGAAATACTTGAACCAAATGTTTGATTATGATAATGTATCATAGTGAGCTCATGATTAAGGCATGGTGATATCTAAATCAAAAGGAGTCATACTCTAAGGAGTTAGAGGATGATTATCAAATAACTAATCTATTCTTAAATAAAGAATACCCCACACTAATAAAGGACATTAAGAATCACAAAGGGTTGTGAGTTCTTATATCCTTGACAAATACACCTCGATTATCTATGTGATGAGTTGATCATATGATGAGTCAACTATCTAGATGAATATGAGGAACCAGATTTTGAGTTATGGTTTATGACCATTACATCCTAAATGACTTCCATGTGAACCATAAGGTGTGACCTTGATGGCAGCACCCATTGGGATGAAATCCATAAGTACGAATGAGTCTTAAGCGTTAAGACACATGGATAACATTTTGAGAAGTATGATTCTTGTTAATTGCAACTTAATGACTAAGAGATTTGGCATACGGATACTAAAACTGCATTCCTATAAGGAATAAAACAAGGATGCGTACGTGATACAACCTATAAGGTTTATGAATCCATTAATGCAAATAAAGTCTATAAGTTACAATGGACTAATCAATGTGATTGATTGAGTATAAGAAACTCAGAGATGGGATCTTTACATTGATAATATAGTCAAAGGGTTTGAATGATATAACAAAGATAAAGAAGGGATCTGTGATTTAGTGGGAGCATATTTGCATTCCACATGTTGATGAGGAATGAGATGTTCTAGAATGGAAATCCAAAGTGGAAATTATCTTTAGGGAAGATAGAGACGTTTCCTATGTGATAGGATTAGAGATCTATAGAGATAGTTCTCAAAAACCTCTTGACCTGAAAAGAGAAAGCATACATTGGCAATCTATACTGAAAGGTTCATCATGCACAGATTCAGTGGGAGAAAATTTGTCCATGTTACATGGAGTTAGTATCCCAAGGCCAAGTGTCCAATTCTTATGAAGAATGGAAACACTAAGAATAGATAAGGATCTATCATGTATGTAAACATCCCATCATCTTGCATGTATGGACATGGCAAGAACAAAACACATTTATCATCTTGTATGTAGGACATGACAATATGATATGCTCATCCTAATAACTCGTATGTGGGACATGACGAGTGGATGTCTGTCTAGTTCAGTAAGAGTTACTGAAATACCATAAGAACTTGATCAGTACTTGAGAAGTACTAGCTCTATGGAAATAAGGAAGGGTTCACTGTAAAGAGTTACACTTATGTGAACTTCTGGAAAAGATAGAAAATTAATCGCAATATATATATGAGATATATAAAAGTGAATGTTTGTTGTTTTAAAAGGAAATGTCGAGTGTCCGTGTGTTAGAAAACAACAATGGATACTATATGGATCTAGGAGTTCATAGAGATGAACTTATAGTCATTCCGGTCATTGATGACAAGTTAGGAGTGCTTGGTCATGCAAGGTGGCTAAAGGTTAGCAAAGGAATACTAGATCGCATATTACAGCAACTCCATCTCATACGTATGACGTACAGTAAAGAGATGAGAGACATGCAATTAATACCGACTTTGGCAAGGTGTTTCCATAACTCACTATGTTAGCACTAGAGCACAATAACATGTGAGACATGTTTGAAGATCACTAAGAATATGATTCAAGGGTGATTGGCTCGCAGTGCAAGTGGGAGTCTGTTGGTATGTATGCCCTGAGAGCCAATCATGGGATGATTGGTGGGATACATTAAGATTGATTTGATAAAGATCAAAGGCAAGCTTCCAATTCTTTCTGGTTCAGTAATATGAGATAATGATAGAACAGATTGAATGTCTAGAGGATGACAGTACTCAATGACGTATGCTTTCAAGTTTAGGACCTGAACGATGAGATCATACAAATGCTAAGAGTTTGTACATTCTTATTATGTCCCTAGTCGGATGTCATTGTGGAAGGTAGATAGACAATAATGACATACAAGACTAGATTGTGGCATTGGTTTATGACAAAATCTCATTAGTCATGATATGGAGATGTCAAACCAAACACATAGGTACTTGTTAGAGAATAAGTGTACTGGACAGACCCACCGTGAGTTTGACACATGGAACCATGACATGGTAGTCACAGTCAGTTCTCACAGTGATGGTGGTGAATGTGATTCTTTGACCTGAATTCACTACACTCAACACATGTCGTTGGGTACACTTTCACATCATCAAACACAATCTTGAAACATGGGTTGTTATAAAGGTGATGATTGGGTGACTTTGACACATGGGGCTTTTGAGGGGTGAGTGGTAGATATGGGATTTGTCCCTCCTGAGGGAGTTTGATATCCATGGCCACTTGATGAGTAGGATTGAGATAGGCGTGCACACATGTGTGAATCAGTATGTGATATTGATGTCATACATATCTCCTCCAATCTACTCTGAGATCAAGAAAGTGAATGAACGTTGACAGGATGACTGTTCCATGCCTTGAGTTCATTCGGGATATCAGTGACAAAGGAATTATACATTCACTATAACACCATTCATGGATTGTAGGATTGAAAGTTGTTCTCCAACTTTCCTTTTCACTTGGGTAGCATTGATGTGCGACTAGGCAACGCTCTATGCTTGTGAAGTCATAAGTGTTATGGACTTTCACTGCCAACGTGAAATGGACCTGCAGGGTCACACACATAGGATTTAACCTGCAAGAGGAGTTTATCTACAAATGATGTTTAGATTGATCACTAAAGGAGTTTAGTGGTTCAATTAAACACTCAATCAATTGATAGCTCAGTATGATAGTGTTCAAGGTGTTGGACCGATTGATTGGAGTATCGGATTGATTGAAACTGCAATTGACTGATTTGCACAGTCTGCTGCCCTAATCGATCGGCTCATAGGGATGAACCGATCAGCTCAGGTTGGTGAACCGGTCGGCTCAAGTTGTGAGTCGATCGACTCATGTGTCATGAAACAATCGGCTCAATTGTTGAACCAGTCGATTCATGTGACCAACCGAGATCATTTGGAAAGTCAGAAGACTATTTTGCAAATCAATTTGTTTTACTTAGACAAATTCGATTTGGACAAGGATTAATATTTGATTAATCGGAATCAAATATGAAAGTCAATTTGAGTTGGATCAGGACCACGAACCGATCGGCTCAGACATGAACCAATCGGCTCAGAGCACCATACGATCAGCTCAGGTCCCAAACGATCGACTCAGGACCCGAAACGATCGTTTCAGAGTGTGAACCGATCGATCCAGCTGGCGCAGGTTGGTTGTTTTGTGGAAAATCTCAAACCCTTCTACTCCTGCTTTAATCCTGCATTGTCCGGGGTAGAGAACCCTGTCCCATGACCCTCCTATATATATAGGGGTATTGGGGGCTTCTCAAGAACAACAACTCAAAATACCAGTTGCTCTACAAAGTTGTCGTTCTCTCTGGTTGTGGTAACGGAAAGAGCCCGAGCAAGTGCTACCTGATAAGGGAGGCACATCAAGGGAAAGACAACTGTAGAAAAGCAACTGGTGGCAGGAGAGTGTGTTGGTGACTAGTATGCCGAAAGGAGGGTGCGATTCCTTCCGATTCCTTATGGGACAAGGAGATCAGAGTTCTAGGTGGTCCGTGTGGACTACTTCAGAGGCGGGAGGCCGCTCGGAGGACAACTGTCAATCCTGACAGTCCCGGTGAGACTAGGAGCTGCACAGACACCGTCCAAGACTGGAGGTGAAGACCGCACAAGCCGCGAGGTAATGTTGTCGAGCAAGCCTTGGGACAAGGCTTGTCTCTACAAACCAACCTTCCTATTGTATATACGTTGACGTGATTCCTTTATTCTGGGTTTGGGAGAAAAAAAAATTGTTTCTGCTGCCTTCACTGTCTCCCCTAAAACCCAACATGAACTTCCCAAAATTATGGCTTCTAGATGTTCTTGTCTTTTTTTCAGATATGACAATTTTTTGTGTCTCGCATATGTGATGTAGGTATTTGATTGTACCTTCAAAATCCTCCACATATGCTTGACTAAACTCATTAGCCTCATGGTTCACACGAGCCTTCTTTGCACCCAATATTTGATCAGCAATTTCATCTTCATTACTATTTGCATCATTGTTTTCAACTGCTGATTGTAACTTGTCCAACAACAGTAACCATAATTATGATGAAAATTGAGAAAATAAAGTCAAATATGTCATGAATAATTTTATCCTTATAATTCGTTCAACTGATTTTGCATCTATAGGAGTATCGTCCTTCTTCTTATGGGTAGCAACAAACAACTACAATCGACAAACGGTACCCCCTTTATTCTTTTGTTGCAACTATTATTAACACACAAATAAAGTATAAGTAGAGTGTGAATGTGTTATGATATTATTATCATTATGTGGAAAAATCACTCACATTCTCTCTCACACAAGCATAGGGCATCTAGCCCGATGTATGGTAACAAACTTTATACTCATATTATTCTTTACACTCTGTAACTACAGTTCATGAACAATTAACCTTATCACCAATGAAAACTAAGAGAAGACATAATATATAACTAATTATCTTACCTTTCCATCATTAGAGTCCTAGAATTTCATAAGAAAAGCCCACTACAATGGATCAACATGGGAAGGACAATCATTAAGTCTGTCTGTTTTGTCTTTGTGGTGCATATAATTTTTTCTTTTGATTTCAGATTTGAAGTTTCTCTAACAATCCCTAACTATGCATAAAACCAATTTCTTTCCCTTTGGGTCGATAGTAAATTTCTTCTGTTAAATGAAAAATAGAATGAATATAACAAATACACACTTAAATAACAGTTTAAAAAAATATATTAGCAAGACATAATTCCATATTTCAGTTTTCTTTCCAGTTGGTAATTGTCGCCAATCCCAGTAATCCAAGGGTGCCAGTTGTGAATTTCTAGCAATTGTTTCCAAAAAAGAAGATAAGTCATTTTGATGAGGTCCAATTGGTTCTCCATTTTCATCCAATGTGATGGGTAATTTTGCATCCCCTGTCTTACTCCATAATCGAAGACACTTAGAATAGCCTCATTTTTTATTATGCACAACACCATCTAAAAATGAAAACAATATGAGGCAATTATTTTTAAAATATACATATATATGCTAAAATATGAGGTAATAGTTAATTGTTGTAAATTTTTTATTACAGACTTATGTACCTTCATCATGATTAGCAATAGTATCATCATCAACCAATTCAAAGTCCTCATCATTTACATGATTGGTTTTGACCTCATGATCTATATTGCCATTATTAACAGAATGATCAGCTCTCATGTCATTATTTGCCAGATATTCCCTATGACTAGCTCCAACCTCATGATTGATATTGGCATTATCAACTGAATGACCAACTCTGGTACCATTGTTTGCCAAAGATTCCCTAACACATGTGGTAACCTTATGATTGATATTAGCCTTATCAACAGAATGACCAGCTCTGATGCTATTATTTGTCAAAGAATTTCTATGATTAGGTCCAACCTCATGATTTATATTGGAATTATAAACAAAATGACCAGTTCTCATACAATTGTTTAATAGAGACATCCTACCACTAATTGGAACATCATGATTTATCATAGACACATGTGGATGGTTCTCTTTTTTGATGTTTACTTCAACATTGTTGCTGTTGAAAACAGATGATGCACCAACCTTTTTATTAGTTTTATTTCTCAAATCAGCTTTGGAACTTCCAAGATCATCATTAACTGAACCAAGATATCCTCCCTTCATTCTCAATCCAGCATTAACTAAACCAAGATATCCTCCTTTCCTTCCCAAATCAGCAATAACAAAACCAAGATAACCTCCTTTCATTCCCAAATCAGCATTAACTGAACCAAGATAGCCACCATTCATTTGCAATCTTTTATACATTCCTACAAAGATAAATAATTAGGTCAGATCTTATATCTATAAGTACAAAATAATAATAGATAAATTGTGTGTCACCATACCTGCCAATTTTCCTTTAATTACTCCATTGTTTGCATCATCAGTTTCTCATACAAACAACAATTGTGAACGTCTTTTCAACATCCTGAAAATAGAATCCGAAAAGTATAACCACATAATTATAGTTAAATAATAATGGTTGTAGGGGCTACCTGATATAAACATTATAAAATAGTTGTTGATTTGATTATTGAGAACAAAAAAAGTTTGCAAATTTAAAGAGAAATAGTATGCATATGAAAGGAAAAACAAAGGTATTCATAATTAATAATAAATGAATAAAACTAAATTCTTATAACTCTACATTGAGATACAAAATATTCAAAAACTACATATGATAGATCACAATGATCTCATTCAAGTTGCTCATCATTTTTTCCATCATTTTTGCCATCGTAAAAAGTTACACCATCCATATCTTCTCTAACCAAATCAGATCCATCACAAACATCGCTAAAAATAGATTCTCAATCATCTTCATGAGAATCTTTAGGGACGCATGTCCCATCCATGAAATTTTCATTAAGCTTCTCATCCATGTCATAAGTATCACGTGGTGTAGTCTACACAACAAAGCTCCGCCCACGGTGATTGATGTCAGTCACATAAAAGACTTGTTGTACTTGAGAGGCCAATACAAATGGATATTCAATTAAGTCAATGAGTTTTAATTTGACCATTGTAAATTCATTTTCATCCTTTATGACGCCCTTGTTTGCATTGACCCAATCACCTTTGAACAATACAACTTTCAGTTTCTCATAGTAACTAATCTCAAAAATCTCTTTGAGTACCCCATAATAGGTAACTTGACCCATTTTAGGAATTTTGTCCTTGGAACTAGAAAAACTTTCTGCCTGGGCATTCGTCATTATCCCACTATTCTAGGTTTTTTTACCATGTTCCCACTCCTTGGTTTGAAATCTATATCCATTTGTTACATATCCATTGTATATGTTCGCCATATTTTGTGGTCCCCGAGCCAAAGTTAGTAGATTTGATGGCACATTTTTTGACTTAACCTTCTCTTCAATCTATATACATTATGAATTGAGTTATCAATACACTGCTCTACTCTAACAATATTTAATGAAATTAATTTTATAGACTTACATGCTTCTTAAACCAATCACTAAAAGTGTTCGTATGAATATTACTGATTTCCCACTGTCTTGCACGTGGATTCAATTTCTTCACGTGGCGAATGTGCTCCCAGCTAACAAGTACATAAGTCATGTGTACATACATCTAACAGTGAGCATGCATATTTCTTAATAATGTAATGAACTCACTCCATGATCGGTTTAACTATAACAAAATTGGATAAAATATATTGATGTGTAGTTTTCAGCATCACATCTTTAAGAGAAACATGAATATTCTTTCCTATTTGACACCCTTTGTGTAAAAATATAGACCACTCATCATCTGTAACAATATCATCATCTTCAACATCATTTCTAGCCAATTTTTTTAACCTTGTCTCTACCCCAAAGAGATACCTTGAACAAAATGTTAAACATTCATCTGCCAGGTAACATTCTGCTATGGAAGCTTCTGGAGCAGCTTTATTCCTCGCATATTCTTTTTAAAGTTTTCAAGTATCTATAATGATAAATAGAATTTGTTTAAAATAAAAAAATATATTTGGTAAAATTTTAGTGAAACAAATAGTAAACACATACTACCTTTCCACTGGATACATCCAATGATGAAATGGTGGTCTAGCTATCTTAGCTTCTCGTGGAAGATGAATGACCACGTGCTCCATGATGTCAAAAAATGAGGGCGGGAAAATCTTCTCCATGTTGCACAGAATCACTGCAATTCTAGATTCTAACTTCTCAATAGCATACAGATTTATCTCTTTTGAGCATATGTCTTTGAAAAATCTAGACAACTCAGTTATCACAGTTATGACATTCTTGCTCGGCAACGTTACCCATAAAGCCAATGGCAGAATTTGTTGCATTAATATATGGTAGTTGTGACTCTTTAATGCCAACAATTTTCTTTCTTTGATGTGTGCATTTCATGAGATATTGGAGGAATAACCATATGGAACCTGTACAGACTTCAAAAACTTACATAATAATTTTTTTCCTCCTTTTTCAAAGTAAAACAAGAAAGTGGAATAATATTCTTACTTCCGTTCTTGATAATGTGCAGTCTAGGTCTTATTCCCATCTCTAAAAGGTCATAACAAGATTTTTCATTATCCTTTGACTTATCCATCCCAAGTAACGTGTGAATCAAACTCTCACATACATTCTTTTGAATATGCATTACGTCAAGATTATGACGAATAAGGTTGCATTTCCTGTATGGCAACTCAAAGAAAATGCTTTGTTTTTTCCAATTGTAAGGCATATTGTCTACATCTCTGGTTTGAACTAAAACTTGATTTCCAGACAACATCTTTGGAGCAATTCTTAATTCTTCTTTTCCGTCAAATGAGGACATATCCCTACGAAATTTATGATCCATCGGAAGGAACCTCCTGTGGTCCATGAAACATTGTTTCCTACTATGTGGTAGTTTAATAGACCATGTGTCCTTATTGCAAATAGGACATGCATCATACCCACTAGTTTTCCAACCAGATAAATAACCATAGGTAGAGAAGCCATTTATTGTCCATAGTAAGGTGGCACACAATTTGAATACAGCTTTACGATCAGCATCGTAGGTATCAACACCAACTTCCTATAGTTCTTTCAACTGTTCAATCAGAAGTTGTAAGTAGATATCTATCTTCATTCCTGGTTGACTTGAACCAAGAATAATCATAGAAAGGATAAAATTAGGTGTCTTCATGCATAAACATGATGGCAAATTGTACAGAATCAATATGACTGGCCAAATACTATATGATAGACTCATCATGCCAAATGGATTAAATATGTCAGATACTAAACCAAGACGTACATTACAAGAATCAGATGCAAAATTAGCATGCATGTTATCAATGTCTTCCATGTGGGTGAATCTGTTGGATGTCATAATACTTCATCCTTGGTGCGACTTTCATCATGCCACCGCATTAGTGGTGTGACTCTAGAGAACATTAACAACCTCTTCAACCTAGGAGTCAAGGGAAAGTAGCGCAGAACTTTACAGGGAACTATTTTCTTTTTAATTCCCATACTTTGTGCACCGTCTACATCAGTTTCAGTCTCTTTATATCTAGAAGCATTACAACGTGGGCATGAAGTATTATATGCAAACTCCTTGTGATACAAAATGCAATCATTTATACATGCATCAATTTTCTCGTAGTCAAGATCAAGGTCCCTAATTATTTTCCTTACTTCATAGTATGAGCCAGTCAATGTGTCACCCTCAGGAAGCAAATCCTTCAAAAATTCGAGCAGCTTAGTAAATGATTTATTGCTCCAATGATTGTTACATTTTATATGGAACAACCTCACAATGGAATACAACTTGGAATACTTCTTATTTCTAGGATACAACTCTTGTGTAGCAATATCTAACAATTTGTACAATTGCTCAGCTTCTTCATCGTCCATAAATACAAATTCATCATCGTCGTCATTGTCCATAGTTTCTTGACAATTTTGGACTTCATATGCATCGTGCAACATGTCTTTCATATCATCAAACGACATGTTGTCTTGCATAGAAGAATCTTCCTTGGCATCAGAAGAAGTCTCACCATGAAAAATCCAACCAGTGTAGTTGTTGAAAAACCCATTCCATAATAGGTGCTCGGTTGTCACTTGACGATTCTGTCTTTGTGTATTTAGAAACTTTTTACAAGGGCAAAAGATAGTCTCATTCCTACTACAATTTTCAAAAGCGTCCTCTATGAATTTGACTACCCCAGTTAAGTACTTTGTACTGGTCATGTCTTCCTCAATAATCATGCTTTTGTCGATCATATTTCCCTAGATAAACATAAGTAATCACATCAATAAAATAAATATATAAATACGTAGAAATTTTTAATCAAACAGAAAGATTTAAAAAAATTAATAATAAAGAAGGTAAAAAAAGTAACCGAACAAAAAAAGAAGGTAAAAAAAGTATACATAATTAAACACAACAAAAAATTAAATATATAAATAAGTAGAAAATCAATAAAGTATAATACCGATCATATCATACATTATATACTACATAATACTTTAACAAGACATGAATATATCTATTTATCTATGAAGTATTGGCAATAAATATTAAAATAGTTTTGTCTTGTACAAAATTCAATTGAGTTAGCATGTAAGAACATAAGCCATGCATGTATACCAAATACATATAGGTTGTTATACAAGCACATGAAAAACCTGAGCTCAATGGTTATGTAGAGACTCATCTCTTTTAGGGGAGTGGTAGTCTATTATGTGAAGAGTCATCTCATGAATGGAATGAGCAGTTATATGTAGGTCAGTTTTCTACTTTTTCCATTTTCCTGCCAAACATCTTTTAGCTATGGTTCCCTTGGCTTACATAAATTTTAGTTGGTTCTTGTATAAGGATTTTATGTATATTATTTAGAATAGGATTTCAAAATCGTGCCTTCTTGTGTATAATAACCATGCTTGAGTAATACACAATTGTGCTTCAACTTGGTCCTTCAATTATGTTGGAATGGAAGTGGCATTCTGACACAAGGGCAGTGGCTGTAATGCCCATTGGATAGGGGCAAAACTAATTAGTCAATCCAGTTCAGACCTAGGCTTTTCCCCATTTTGTACAACACAAGATGTTAGGCTTATGGTTACAATGTTGCAGATTTTCTTGCTTATGGAAATGCCTCTCAGGTCATAGTGTCTCCATTCAGCTGTACTAAGTGCTAAACAGTATGTATCTAACCACCAGATCACTCTCCCTTATTGTCATTTTCTTTTGATTTTACCGGTATATATAACACCAGTGTCGAAATGAGGCCTTATAATATAGCCACCAAAGAATTTCCCTAGATAATATATCATGAATAATTGAAAAAAAATCTATATATTAGACCCCTTCTATATTATCTCTGCTTCTTTAAAAACATTGATTTAGGGATGGATGTCTTTGGGTGTTTCCTTTTTTATTCACACTACATATAGTATATGTTTTGTAGGTTTGAGATATAACATGGGTTTATCTGATGTCCTATACCTTAAAGTAATAATAAGTAAGAGTGTTATAGAAGCTATTGTATGCTGAAAATATACAAATAAAGTTCAATGTAAAATAACTAAATGCACATGGATTTTTGATGTTTTCTTAGGTGCTTTAAGGTTCCTAACCAAGTTTACTTTGTGAATATATGAGGTTTGAGGGAGAACTTTCACCCCTTGGTTCATAGTAGTTTATGCGAACTCCTTAACAACTATAATCTAAACGTGAAGTTTGACTTTGTAGTTTTTTTAATCCTAGAAGTTGTGATAGTTATTCATAAAACCTTCAATGAATTAGTATGTTGTTCTTGTGGCTACAAAACCTTATGACATTGGTACCAAGGTTCTGAGAACCATGTTGCTTCTCCTTCTCCTCCTGCTTCGAGATCAAGTGGATGACCTACAATGTTGTGTAGAAAAGTGCATCATCCTGATCACTGATATTAACTCTTGCCATCCCAGCTATGATATCCCTTCTTATACCATTAGATGACTCAACCTGTCGCTAAAAAACTTTAACCTTGCTATGCCTACATTCCTCAAGATGAGTACAAAGTCAAGTTGTGCCGTGTCTTATAAAAGGGATGTTGTGTATGCTACATTTTATTTGTGCAATTAAATTGTTTATAGATTTCTATTATGTCGAAAGTGAGATAGATGATTATTTGGTCCATCTGGCTCTGCGAATGTCTTTTCTCTTTGTTTATGCATTGTTTAAAAGTGGAAGATAAGTAACTTACACCATCCACCCAGCTATTCCGTCTACAAAAAATCTCAATGGTCCCCCCTAGTTGGCTTTGTTAACTAGCTAATTCATAACTATCACCATTAGTTCATTTTCATGTATGATACTTCCCAGTCAAACAAATTGCCTTTATTAGGTATGCATGTTGATGTGGATCACTTCTTGCTTTATTTTTTTCTACTCATTATGCTTGATTATAAATAAGCATCGAGCATTACACATATAACCATCAATGAATAATCTAGTAGGTCCGTTTTTTGCATTTTACAACTTAGAATGATTTTTTCAATCTACTTACCACCACTTTCAAGTATCACCCAGGAATAGTGATAAATCTACTAGTTGTGTATCTTCTATTTCTGGTTTAGATTCATTAAAATCAACACTCAATTGAACACACTTTGCTTGTGATGCCCTGTGGTCATGAAAATAGCTAAGCCCAGAAGCCTTTACCAGGAACACTTCATGCTTACAAAAGTCTGTTTAGTAATTTTTTCGACCCAAGTTGTTTTTTTTCAATGATGAGAGTATGTTGATGTGTCCATCATATGGAATACACACTAGAGCCATGTATTGTGCACTGCACATGACTAATATGGGGCCACTTGTGGGAATGAATCAACTGAAATTCACTGCTTCCTCATCCACCGTCTGTCACATAAACCATAATCTTTGCATAGAGGAAATCTGCCAATCCCATTATATGGAGTGAAGGTCAGAATCCAAGGTCAGTGCATTGTGTGAGACTGGGACAAGCCATCAGGTCCAATGAAATAAATAACTAAAGTACAGTCCTGCCTTGTCATTTTTCACATAATTTTTCCAATTTTTCATGTTCTGGCAAGAACCATCAAGGTTCTCATGGACGTCTTGCCTATCCATCCCTCTAAATGACTTGCTATCCTACTCATGTGCTCTTCAACAAATTCGCTCACCTTGTTTCTTGCAGACATAACATCAGCCTTCTCTAGTAACCTACCTCATCTATTGGCTCCCTTGTAGTGCTCCCCATCCCCCTATTCTCACATTTAGGTTTATAGAGTTTCTTGCCACATATTTTTTGCATAAACATTGTAACTACTTGCTATACAAGTTTGTCAGTTATGCTCTCTATAAGTGGAGCATGACATCAAGTAATGTCCCAACCAGGGCCCATCGTAAGGAGAGAACCAAGGTAACTGTTTAATGGAAAATGGCCATGCACCCCTGTTGAAGGGACATATGTACTTGTTGACCTACAAACTATGGTGGTGACTGAATTTCTAGACCAGAAATTCATACCTCTTCCACCTGGAGACCAATTAAGAAATTATACTTCTGGATAGACCCATCAAGAAATGCATATCACAAAACAAAGATTTTAGATCAAGGACCAGGACAACATAATGAACATGTAGGAAAGCTTGTTGCAGCAGCACAGAAGTTAAGAGTTCAAAATAGTGAGATGCTATTACACCCTCTATTACACCCCAATCTCACAATTACCATTAATCATGAGATTAGGCATAAATTGAGGTTTTAACGTAATACAAAGATCACCCTTAACTTTTTCTTCTTTTTCAAACTCTTTGTTTTCTTGCATTGAACCACATAAACTAACTTTACAAGGGAATCTAAACATTAATTTATTTAATATGATCTCAACATAAATGATACACATCCATTCTCAGGTACATACGACATGATAATCAGATATATTCTCTCTAATTAAGGAAACAAAGATACAAAACATTACTTACAACACTCTCACATCTATATGAGGACCTAGAGTGACAAGGACCGACTGAACTTAACTATACCCAGACTTAACTCTTGTGGAAGATCTACTCTGATGCAATGATATCTTCAATCTCCATAGTTCCCTAAAAATTTTGAGTAGAGGGGTGAGCCTACTCGCTCAGTGAATGAGTAAAACAATAATGCAGTCTAAAGTACTAAATCATACATTTATCTTTCTTGGATGATTGAAATAAAACAAGATAGTAATTTCAAATTAAAAGACTAGATATTCAAAAACTTACTAATAACATTGAAGCGTACATCATTGGAAATAAACAAGTATGGAAATATAATCCTCACTATATTCAATATTACATTTAAAGAACAACTGTTGTGAAACTAAAATCAAACCTTTCTTAACTCTTCTTACTTATAAGAAACTCTTTAAACTTTTATTATCATATTTTAGTGTATGCCCTGATCATATGCATTGTACTCTACATATGAAGAATCATAACGAAATATGATCTCACCGTACAAGACTTAGATGACACACCTAAAAATGCTAAGCCTGACTACGTCGCTGGTCTGCAATAAGAAAATGGCTCTCTGGCCTCGACACACCTATTATGCCGTAAAAACTTATTACATTCACTAGATGTCTCTACCACGGTGCTTATGCATCATATATGATTCATTTTCTTATCACTTCATTCCCACATTGCTCTCATTAAGGAAGATATGAAAGAGGAGATGATTTTGAGACTTAGAATTCTTATCTTCAAACATTCAATAATACATTTCTCATATGTAGGTTTAATTAATTATCAATAAGGATACTTGACTAACTAGCACTTTCTTGAATCTCACAACCTCTTTCTTTTATAATCTATATTACTCCATTTTGTTTCAAACCCTTCTTTACTTTCCATAATCCGCTTACCATATACTACTATTACACATGTCATCTTTAACTTCTAGTTTTCTCTTATGATCATGTTGCTTCTTTTATTTGTATGATCATGTATACCATGTTGCATATATTTCCTTTTATCCTTCTACTAATGTGAAGTTGAAATTCTAAATCAATAATCTCTCTACTAGTATCACCTCATGTTTAATACATTACACATCCTTCATTTTAAATCAAACTCCTCATGCATGGGTGAAACACAATTTCTCTTTCAATCAAGTTTTTCCTTCCTGAATATAGTCTACCTTTGTATAACTTATTCATTTATTTAGCTACACTTTTGTTCTTCTTTTAGAAACTAGTTTGTTGTTCTATAAAGACTTAGAATCCAAAGGCAGTAAGGATGAATGTATTAAACTTATTAATAAAGGTATACATTCCATGCTCTCAATTATATCATAACCCTCATTCCTTAATCAAGCTCATTATTTCCAACATTTCTCTTTGTTTCAACTAAGTTTCTTATCCTAGTTTTATGATTTACATGCTCATCTAGTTCTCTTCACTTTAACTCTTCTGAAGACTCTTCACTTCTATGTACTTATTGTATTCTTAGCTCTTTTCTTCTATTTTCCCTTTGCTTTGGAGTACATAAAAACATTGTACTCGGTTATATAATCCATTCCTCATGATTGATTCTTACTATCTTGGCCCCTTACATACTTTTCTCATATCATTTCCATATTTCATATTTAGAGTTCATATAATACTAATATTTAAACTTCATCTGAAACTTATGTCATGTTCCTTTATTCCCAATTAATGGTTTCTCATATGAGGCCCCAAAGTTGGATCTCAGATACCAATTCCAACTGATTCTTAGTCATCCCAGTCTTTCCCTTAAACTTCAAAACCTTAGAGTATATCGTTAGCTAAATTGGACATTATTATAATCCCTTTGTTTTGATGATGACAAACATTTCATTCTTGTGGATCTAACATGCTACTTGAGTGTTGCAGGAACTAGGTGGATGACACAACTTTGGAAATCTAAATGCACATAATGTGTTAATTTCATTATTGTAATCAAATGTAAAAACTTGTACAAGTATATAATGTACAAGTACTTAGATATCATGTAAATCAAGCGTTTAGATCTTCCCTAGACACACTCAACACTTAGATAGGTCATCCCCTAAAATAGTATCACAATTGCACACTGATACACACACTTAATACATAGTTCAAAACATTGAAATAGAGTCATTTTCGGTCGACAAACTTCTCGACCGAGACACTCTCGGTCGACAAACTCCTCGACCGAGAATTGACCCAAATAGCCGTTAGACCCAGTAGACAAGGTAGTAGGGAGTTGGAATCGAACGTTATATATACTTGCTCCAGACCGTCTCTCGGTTGACAAAGACTTCGACCGACGGACTCTCCATCGACAAATTTCTCGACCGAGATTGTCTCTGTCTGCACTTTTTAGAATTAATAAACTAGTCATTGCTAAAGCAATTAGTGGGCAACTAACAGCTAGTTGAGCACTAAGAACCCCCTAGAAAGTGTCTAGAACTTCCTTAAGCACTCATAGGCCATTCCTATAAATAGGACATGCCTTAGGACACCCAAAACACACTTGTGCAATACTTGGCATACATACTTGCAATTGGCAATCCATTCTTGTGAGCTATTGAGCAACTCCAACATTTGTTATTCATTTCCATTGCTCCAAATTCGTGTCCTATAGGCTAGCATCTCCTACCCACTGCACTTACACTTTCATACACATTGGTTAGGAGATCGAAATGCTTGATATAGGAAATCAAGCCTTGTACTACAATGGTAATTGTAATTTCCATTTTCCTTTCTTGTTCCTTTTTATTACTTGTACTCTCCTTGCTACTCCTAGGGTTGGAGGCTATGGATTGGAGAGGGTGATATCTTCTCAGGTGGAGAAGGAGGACTTTGGACTACTACAAGAAGGCTGTCTCAACGGAAAGCTAGTTCAAGAGGAAGGCAACTTCAAGGGGGAGCTTGAAATTACTTTGAGGAAGGTTGCTTCGAGGTTAGTGGGACTACTTCTAGGTGAAGGTTGTCCAAAGGGTGGTGAAAGTATTTGTAATTTTATGTAACATCCTTGTGAGGTAAAAAAAATTAAATAATTTCAAAATCCCAATTGGAAACAATTGGGTAGTGGACGGACTCCCTTAGTTTTTGCTAAGGGTGGAACCGCTCTAAACACCTTGCCTCCTTCTTCAAGTTTTAATTGTGGTTGCTTGAGTAGAATTATTGTTAAATATTTATAAAACCCTATTCACCCCCCTCTAGTGGTTTTTTCAATTGGTATCAGAGCAAGGCTTCAAGGAACTCTAATAAAGTCTTGAAGAATGGGTGACGGGGTACTCAACAACCTCAACTTTGAAGGGACACTCGTGGCTAGACCTCCACCTTTTGATGGCACTAACTACACCTACTGGAAGAGGAGGATGTAGTTCTACTTCTAGGGAATTAGCTGGGATCTCTGGAGGATGGTGTCAAATCCATATGACCTTCCTCAAACAGAGTATGCAAATTGGGATGCTAATATGGTAAGATCAACCCAAATGAATGCAAAAGTTATAAGTATACTCTATTGTTCAATTTCCGTTGGTGAATTCAATAGAATATCAAATTGTGAAACAACATATGAGATATGGCATAGACTCTCTATAACCTATGAAGGAACTGTTCAAGTTAAGAATTCTAAAATCAGAATGCTTAAACAAAAGTTTGAACAGTTTTGTATGGATCAAAATGAGTCTATTAGTGAAGTGTATGCAAAATTTTCTTCTATTGTGAATGGTTTAAATTCTTTTGGTAAAGTAATAAGCGAAGAAGATCAAGTATAAAAAATTCTTAGGTCTCTTCCTCCCAAGTACAAGCCCAAGGTAACTGCTATTGAAGAAGCAAATAATCTCACCCGACTAAGGATGGAGCAACTCATTGGCAACTTAGAAGCACATGAGGCAACCTTGGAGGAAGAAGAAAGACGAGAGCATGAAATTCAACAAGGGAGAAAGAAGGACATTGCATTCAAATCATCAACCAAGATTAGTCATGACACAAGTGAAGATGATAGTGAAGAAGAAACTCTCATTGTAAATGGTAAGCAGTATAAAAGTTTTAAAACTAACAAAACTTCTAGTGTTTCTTCTTCCAGGTGCTTTGAATGTGGCAAAAAGGGACATTTAAAAGGTGATTGTCCAAAACTTAAGAAGGGGAAGAAATCATCTCACAAGAAGAAAGAAAGAGCATATAAAGCTGCATGGGATGATTCAAGTGATGATAGTGAAGATGGAGAAAAAGAAGTAGGATGCCTTATTGCTACAACAAATGAAGAAGAAGAAGAGGTAAGCCTTTTTTATTTTCCAAAATAAGATCTAATTGCTAGTCTTCAAGATACACATGAGAAATATGTTGATTGCAAAAAGAAACTAAAGAAAGCTACTAAAACTAATGAGGATTTGTATGATAAATTAAATAATCTTTCTTTTGAAAAGGACAATATTGTTTCTAAAAATCTTGCCTTGAAATCATCTTTAAATGATTGCAATATGAAGTTGCTTACTTTAGAAACAAATCATGATCTTCTTTCTCAAGAAAAGGTTGATTTGCTTGCAAAACTACATAATTTTCAGACTCAACCTATCCTATGCAATCATCTAGATTATGATGCTATTGTTAAGGAAAAAGATGCTTTATCATCTAATCTAGATCAAGCAAAGTTAGATATCAAAAAGAAAATGGATGATATTACCAAGTTACAAAGAGAGATTAATAGATTGAGAAACAATGATGTTCTTGATAAAATTTTGAATGATTCTTCCAGTTATAATGGAAGGAGAGGTTTAGGATATGTTTCAAAAGGGAAATCCTATCAACCTAAACCTAGAAGAACACAAGCACCCAAGGCCAAGATTATGTATGTACCCAAAAACAACTAAACTCCTAGAAAGAGAAATGAGATTGATTTTATTAGTTGTCACTATTGCTTGCATCTTGGACACTACTCTTTTTCATGCCCATACAAGAAAAGGAATGATGATCTAGTTTGGGTTCCTAAAACTTAGAGATTTTAATTTGATTAGTTGAGATTTGACCTAAAACATTTCTTTGATATACAAATGTCTTATCTCAACAAAACTGAGCTTCAATATTTATATTCTTGCAAAATTGTATTACCTTTTGTTGAAAAACAATACAGAAACATTCTCAGTCGAAAAAATGTTCGACCGAGACATTGTCGGTCAGGAATTAGTCAAACGAGCAGGTTACTATTTTTAAGCTTGCAAAAATATGATAAAACCTATACAAATAGCAGAATACTCGGTCGAGAAAATCTTCGACCGAGATAAATTCGATCGAAGAAAAGTTCGACCGAATCAAGTTCTGCTGAACCTGTTTAATTGATCCAATTTGCTATAAATTTGTTATTAATGATTGATTTAATCTGCAAATCAAGAATGAATCTTGGAGCCAATTCTTTAAACATATTGATAAACTTGCATCATGACTTATTAAATATACTTTGATTATAGCATTCTTATTAAGATTGTTACAAAACATGTTGATTAAAAAACTTGTATACTTTTTGCAAACTAAAATTGGACATGCCTTCTTGCAAAAATGAATTAATACAAATATAGCATAGATTGCAAGTTCATTTTTATTTGCTATAATCTCCTACATGGTTTGGCTTAAAACTAAAAATTATGAACCATGTTGATTTAATCAAGGAAATTACTATTTTATAATAATCCACATGGTTTGTCCTAGGTATTCCTTGGTTTATATATATAGAAATCATGTGTCTTGAAATTTGCCTTTAAATGATCATGATCATTATAATTATGGATATGCCTTTACTCTTTCACCATGATCATTGTGTTTCATCTTTTACTTGGTTCACCTAAAATGACCTTTGATCTATATATAAACCATGAATGGATACTATTTGTAAAATGATCATAGTGATTCAGTTCATCACACATAAAGATGATATTTTCATTGAAAATGCAATTTTTGAAAAATGATATTCTTGTTATATACTCTGTAAGCTATGTTTCAAATATTCAATTAAGTAGATCATTGAAAATGCTTAAATTGGAAAACTGCAAAAATTGCCTCTTGGTTGAAATCAAGTTTGACCAAGGGGCGCCCAGGTCGAAGTCAAGTTCGACCTAAAATAAGCTTGAAAAAATGCTTAATTGTAAATCATTTCCTTGCACTCAATCTTAGTATATTGAAAACAAGATTTTAGTGCATAGCTCTCATAAAAGGTTAACATATGCTTATTGTGACCTTAGAATCCTTAAATTATCTCGATTATAAGATTAAGGGGGAGCTCACAAAAACTATCTTGACTATAAGATTAAGAAGGAGCTTACAAAACTTTGTAAACATCATAAAGAAAATTTGAAGCTAGTTATGACCTTAGTATCTTTAAAGTAATCTCTGAGCCTTCAATATTTATGAATATAATGGAATTCTCTAAACAAATTAGGGCTTAACATCCCGTGAATTTGGTTAGAGATACATTCATTGATTCTACTATAAGCTTAAAAGAATCTCATATCATTTCAGGGCTTAACATCCCTTGTAAATGGTTGAGAAACTATTAAATATACTCATGAGCTTAAAGGATTCTCATGTCATTTTTAGGGCTTAACATACCTATGGGTAGTGCCATGCGACTCAACCCTAGATATTGATCTACCTGTTAGGTAGGATCATGCGGGGTTTAATGGGGATCTACCATGATGAAGGTAGCATCCAGGTCCACTGCACAGACAACAGAGAGATAGGGGATAGGTAAGGATTGAGTAGTATTGCTTAAATTGTAATCTCGACAGTTAAATGATAATTGGTTGATTACATTGTTATCATGGTTGCACGATTATTGTTTCCCCCACATACCAGCTTTATGCTGACTGACGTTTTGTTTGTCGGCATTTTAGGAACAAGTGAAAAGAACAAATAGTAAAGTGGCATATGTGGACTTAAATATGAATTAAAGTTCACGGGAGGATTAGTTAGAATAGACTCCGTGTGGATAGAAGTATATATCCAAGTTTTTGAAAAAGGTATGAAAAGTTAATTTTTATTACATTCTTTCAGTTTAGTTTGGTAGAATTTGATAATTATTATTGATTATTTGTTGAACCTTTGATCCGGAAATTGGGATAACATCTCTGACCTCTTAGTCTCCCTTAATTGGGGGTTACTGGGAGGCAGGGTAGTTACATTTGGTATCAGAGCATAGGTTCCTCATTTAATATGTAATAATTATTAAATTTTACAAACTCTTTAGAACCTAAGGGAGTTATTAGAGGATTTTCTGAAAGATAGGGGTGTCTAGAAAAGGATCACGCCCGGGGGCTATCAAGATTTTACTCTGCACCGCTAGTCGAAATACGAGGACTCCTGGATCCGTGTGACTGCCTATCTAAAGTCTCAGGATTTGACTTGAAATAAGATACATTTAGGACTCTCTCCTCTTGTTCATCCCCCCTCAACTCAAATGTTGTTAAGGATTATAAGGATTAGGGTTTCCTCTCTTTTCCTCACCCTCTTGAGGTATGGGTAAGGTTGATAAGGTTTAAGGAATCCTCCACCAAATTAATGAAAAGCATGTAAATAAGATGTCATGGACATAAGCTTAATAGTTTAATCGTAAACTAAAGAATAGATACATGCTTAGGTCGTATGACATAAGTTGTCATGCCCTCAGGAGAGACCTAAGGCTAGACCTTCTTGTCAGGATGATAAGTAAGAAAAGTTAGTCTTGGAGGTAGAGACCTCCATTATAAGTGGAGACCTAGCACATCCTCTGAGGACGGTGTTAACCCTAACCCTAAGTGAAGGTTAGAGAGAGAGATGACATGATGAGGTGTTTGGATAGACATGCCTTGGATGCCATATGAGCCATGAGGGGTTGGATGATTGAGTACCTTTGGCGAACCAACCCTGGGAAGGGTCGTGCATGTTAGAGTGAAGGATAGCTCCTTCATTTATGAGATTAGAGAAGAACCTATGGAAACCCCATGAGCTTATATGAGCATGACATAGTAGGCACCTAGAATACGTCAGTAGTGCGAGTAGTAGGTTGAAACCCTAGACAGGATAGCCATGGATAACCTTAAGCAAACATAAGCGTGAACATATGCTTCACCATGTAGAGGTATGCTTGTGAGCTTGATCCACCTTCATGAAGAGAGGACCGCTAATAGTTAGGTTGTTTGTAGGGTTAGCTCTAGAGAGAGAGAGTAGGACCCCAAGCAAGAAGGTTGGAAGCCTAGACTGCGAGATATGAGGAAAAGTAGGGAGTTGAGGATGATGCGACCTAAGTGGATGATATATTGGTTGCCTTTAGAGGAACCAAACCTTAGAGAGAGGATGAGGCTTCTAGTACCTATGTGCCTATGGTATAGATGTTTACCTTATAAGATGGGAAAAAGAGTTCCTTAGACCATGGAGAGGTTTAGTAACAGGTTGTGAGGCCTTGTACCTTGTTGGTTGTCCTTGAGGAGGACTCAACTCTAAAGTGTTGCTCGAGTAGAAGGATGACATGAAGTGCATGTCATGCCTTACACATGCTTGATTCGTAGTTAAGAGGTTGAGCATGCACTTTGACACCGAAAAGTGAACCTAGGGTTCCTAGGCCTAAGAGCGGAAGTGGTGTACCTGATGCTCATGACGAGATTTGAGTTTCTATAGATTCGAGCATGGTACTGCTCATGGTTAGAAGAGAGGGAACCCCCTTAAGTTTAAAGGTATGTTTGATGAACCCCTCACAGCTAAGTGGATGATATGGGAAGGTATGATCGTGATCCAGTGTTGAGGATGAGAACAAGTATGACCCAACATGGTTTAGTAGGTGGTCACCTTGTTCCTTAGTAGCTTGCTAGGGTTAAGCATGCTCATGTGGATGTAAACCCAAGACATAAGGGTATTTGTGACCTTTGTTATCCATAGGTGTAGTTTACTCCCATCCTGGGAGAATGACCTTTTGTAGGGTGTATACCAGCTTTATGGGTCTTGAGGAAACCTAAAGAGGTCTCATAAGATCTTGAGAAGCAAGTGAAAGTACATGGTTTGGGAATGAACATGTAAGACCCATAGATAACCATCTCTAAGTGCATGTGGTTGTGTTACCATGGAGGTAACCGGTATGGGGCTTGACCAAGGTAGGCAGGTTGCCATGACCCCTATGAAAGGATGAAAGTCAGCCCATGAATGCAAATAGAGAGATGATGAAGGCTTGGGTAAGGTTCTAAGTTGAACATGTACTATGTTAGAATCCTAAGTCTATCCTAGGGTCAGGTAGGAATAAGACTGATGGAAGTAGGAGTTGCCTAATTCCCTAGTTGCACATGACCATAGGGTCGGGAGGTAACAACTATCATTGTCTGAGGGTCATGGGTTAGGAGATTGATCACCTTCATGAACTCATGGGACCCAAAGGGCGGATGAGTAGGGCACTCTCTGGATGCATAAGGGAAGAGGGATGACCCCAAAAGTACCTGTGAAGGAGTGGACTTTTGAAAATCCTAAAGTGTCCAATGACACAAGTGAAGTCATGCACGTTGAGTTGTTTTGAGAATCCCAAGTATTTTAGTAAAGTTGGAATGTTGATTGAGATTTATATAATGATTAAGATCCATGAGTTTATGCCTATTTGAGGAATTTAATTGATTGGTCTAGCAGTTGATTTTTGACACCAAATTCGTGCACAAGGAATCTTGAGTAGTGAGGAAGCTATGGTTAAATTTGGTGGCATTTAGATGTCCCTAGAGGAAGTTATTAAGGTTTGAAATTTGTGAAATAATATGAAAGTTTGGGGAGCGTTTGCCTATGTTAGGCTACGTCACGCCCCTTTGTTTTGGGCTGGGTTGAAGGGACAATTTCTGGTTGTGTATCTTTGATCTAGTGGACTCAGGCTTGAATGAGGTGAAGCCACAAATTGCCCTTTCACCTGCATCGATCTAGGCCATAGATTCTTGATCGGATGGCTTAGTCTTCCTCCCCTACCTCTGTTTAGACTGGAGATCATGGGGGGAAACCAGAGGCAGTGGTTCCCTACCACCCACTCACCAAGATCGTGGGGCGAGGGGAGAGACTAACCTAGCAGTTGGCTTCGAACTGGGATGAGCCTTCTTTTGACCCCTTAAGCGAGATGCAAGACCACACCAGCAGAAAGAAGGAGCCCCAGTCTTGCACTGTCTCTCCACAGCCGCGAGTAGGTGGTGGCCATGAGTAGATAAGAGAGCTAGAAGGTCGTTCTGAGGAAGACAAGGAAGGAGAAAGAAAGCACAGATTTAGGGGAGTCCAACGCATATGCCCCATCGACCTTCATCACAGTTTTGATGTTAGATGAGGAGCACCTTGCTTCTAGATGAAGATGGAGCTCGGGGACCCTACACTCTCGTTTCCATCGTGAACAATGGTCGCAGGTGAGTTTCTGGAGGCTTCGAGTTTGCTTCCACACCTTAAATCATGCACGAGGATGGACTGGGGTGGTTTTCCCCTTTTGGTTTTTCCATGGCAGCAGTAGTCGTCAGCGACCTCCTTGATCTCACCAGGAGGTGCCTCGAGCAGCAAACTGATCAGCCGTGGAGGTCTGGAAGGCATGGAAAAAGCCAAAGATGGCCTTAGGATCGTGCGGGGATCACCCCTGAGCAACAAATTGCTCGCCTAGGTAGGACCTGGTGGCGGCGAACCTGTTCACAGAAGAACAGAGTCTTGACTTGCAGATCGTGTGGATCGTGAAGCGAAGGGGAAAGTGGAGTGGAGCTGGGTCTAGAGACCAGACCACCCGGTCCAAAACTGAACCAAACCAGGTGCAAAATTGAGCCGAATCAGTGACCCACAGAGGCCACATGGCAGCTGCAGATTGGCTCAAAAAGGTAAAATCCCAGAATTACTTGGATCTTTGTTAATTCGTAGAAAATAGCTTGAGCATCAGAAAAATAAGTATAATATACCAAACTTCTCAGAAAAATGAGTAGAACACAATTAAAGCAAAATATCAAGATTTTGATGCACGAATATTAGTGATATCTTGTTAGTTGTGAAATGCTTAATTGATGGATAATAAATAGCAAATCATGGTCTAAAATTATGATAAAATGTCATTAAATCTATATTCATGTTTATAATCCAGTGAATGTCAGTAATTGTAATGTTAGTGTATGAAATCATGTAATTTGCTTAATATGGATAATCAGGGCTGATAACCCTAAATAAAATGCAATAAATGCATACATGCTCAATTAATGATGAAATTCACAGAAAACCCTCATGTCAGTAACTGGAAGATAATATGTAAATATGAGATCAGTTTTGTACATGAAATTCATGTTAT
Source organism: Alisma plantago-aquatica (assembly GCA_963693085.1). NCBI lineage: Eukaryota > Viridiplantae > Streptophyta > Magnoliopsida > Alismatales > Alismataceae > Alisma > Alisma plantago-aquatica. The sequence goes on along the minus strand of OY856414.1, from coordinate 421,279,327 downwards.
ATGAAGATAATCCTTAATACATGGGTTGTAGCCCTAATTTGGATAAGGTAGATATAAACTAGGGTTAATATGTGCACTAAAAGGATATGGAACCTAATGTTCAAATAGTGAATCATAATCTGGAAAATGACATCAGTAAGATAAATCTAAGATAAGAATATAAGTAATGATGCACATATCCTAATGATTAAGTCAAACCCTAATGAACACGACTAGGGTTGATATGATGAGAACCTCATGATAATATATGATCTTGTCTTGATCAGGTTTAACAAAGTTTTAGATGACATCAAGAATATGTGATGATTAGGTTTCTCTTGATCAAGGTATGCCATTACCTCTTACTTGGCTTATTATACATTATGTGTGTGTTATATGGTAGTAAAGACTTGGCATATGGTATTGGATGAAATGATTGTTCTTGTATGATATGTTACATGATTTTCCATACTTACTACTATGAACACATCAAACATAATATATATGTTCCATTATATGAAAACACTAATTCTCTTTGGTAGCATAGTGCTGGAAAGTGATCATTCTCTTTGGTAGCAGATCACATTGTACAATGATCTTACTCTTTGGTAGTAGATCATAAGGCCTTACATCTCATACTCTTTGGTAGCTGAGATGATGCATTATTCCCTCATGTGGCAAATGCATGGATGATATAATGGAAAATATGCTTAAAATATGTGTTCTCTTTTGTTAATGAACATCTTTGTGCAAGTATATGATTTTCTTATATTTCTTTACAACTGCCAAGTATTAGTTTTATCTTATTGCCAAGATATGATCAGAGGTATATAAAAGACACGTAGGCATACTCAGTACAGTATTCTTGAATATTGTGCTGACGTGTACTACATGTAATCTTTTGTTTAGGTTGTGGTTATGCTCTTGAAGATCCAAGATAGTGAGAGTTGTGTGGCTGATGTACAGGTGGACCTGTTGTCTTAAGATCTTGTAGTTTAGTGGTAGTACATGTATATGTATAAGTTTGTTGTTCAATATGTAATATCAAATGTTGTAACAATTCATGTTGTAATTATATGTTGAATGGTGAACATGTGTGTATGGTTTTATTATTGTTCATGTGAATGTGCTACTAATTGTTTCCTTATGACTTCCTTTGATTTTCTTCTTCTTAGCCTAGTGTGTGGTGCTCAAATTGGGATTCTCGCTGAGGTGAGGGTTTCAATTTGGACGTCACACATCAGATTAAGTTTTAGAAAATCCGGGGACATCACAGTACCGACACCCTATAGACCTAGAGGAGATGACCAGGGATTGTGTGTGGACCCAAGTAGGTTCGAGACCAGTTTCCATGGAAGTAACTTTGATATCAAGATGATTGGGATGTAGAGACATAAGTTGCACGTTTCAACTTAGATTTAAAGGTGTACTGGCAAGGTGGGTTGTATCATCCCTACTCTTAGAACAGGAAGAACTCTGTATTTGGACTGTAGCCAAATGCTTATTTCCTCTTATTATGGGAGTGAGGGATAGGACAATACGCATGCTATACACCAAGTATAAAAGATGATGCGAGTTGGAACATTGCTATGAGGTATGAGGACAGAGATGATAACATGCCCTGGTGGAGTGAATGATACGTGGATGGTTTACAAACAATAAGAGAAATAAGGTAGTCATTTTATGAGGGTGTTTTCATCATGAGATATGAGTCATACAAGGTTGAGTTTGAAAAACCAAGAGAATAAGCTCAGAGTTTTCTTGATGAAGATAGACCTAGAGCTGAGATGAGATAATAAGTGGAATACATGGAGGTGTATGTCTTCAACTTTACCTAACCCCTAAGGATGTGAAGTGGTAATGGATGCTCTGGATGAGATACAGTTGCCTAGTTTAGATGGAGGCTAGAAGAGGTTGATAGGATAATTCCCAGTTGGAAAGAGAGATAAGTTTGGCTAACACACAGATGTAACAATATTGGTTGATCAAGTTAGTGGTTGTTTGGTTAGCCAACTTAGGCCTCGATGCAAAGAAAGGATGGTTGTAGAACCTCAGATGCACTTCTTTGGAACAGAAGGTGATAAAACCCTGATGAGAGTGGTTTAGGGATTCTGAGGAATCGATCTTGAGGAATCATGACATACAAGAGATCATGATTTAAGATTACCATATACCATGGTACTACCAGGTTAATAAGTGACAATAGCACTTTGGATGCTTAAGATGAAGTTGCATGGGGTATGTTGCCATGCAAGTCAGGAGGTGAAGGATGAACATCAGTAACCCAGTGTATTGCTATAGAGGATAAAAGAGTCCCTGAGAGGGAATGGGAGTTCATCACTATGGATGTCGTGGTAAGTCTCCCCTAGACCAAGGAAGGTCAAGATGCAATATGGGTTATGGTAGATCGCCTTACCTAGATGACATGAGAAAGAAAGAGTATTGTCAATGGATAGATCTGGATGAACTACATATGAGAGAGATGGTTCAACTACACCATGATGCGATTTCAAAAGTTCTTGAGTATAACCTAAAGGTTCGCTTCCATAAGGTGGAAGTAGGTACATGAAGAACTCGATGTTAGTGCCGCTTATCACCCCTAACTAATGGTTAGTATGATCCAGGCTAGAGGGTCTGATGAGAGCATGTGTGCTCGTTCAAGGTGATACATGGAGATAGTTCTTGTCTTCTGTAAGATGTGATGATAACCACCATAGCCAGTATCAGGAGGTAAAGGAGCTCTGCAAAGGAGGTTGTGTCGGTCACCACTTCATTAAGATGATGCTGGTGAAGGGACCTCACGAAGGTCAGAAAAGAACCATAGTGTGTGCAGATGAATTCGCTTTGATCGTGCAATGGCTAAGAGAGCCCAGGGGCGACATGATTCGTGTGCTGATGCAAAGCAGACTGACATGCAGTTCACTGTGGGAGAGTATGTGATGTGAAAATCCAACCCCTCTAACTTATAGCTAAGAGAGTTGAGTCTCTGATGCATGGGTTCTTTTGACATGGTTTGGTGGAGAAGGTTAAGTTTGCCCATACCCCTTAGGATAAAGTGATGTGTGATGAGTTTCATGTGTCCAATTTAGAGCACTATGTGAGGTACCCGGACCATGTGTGGAGCAATGAATCTAGTGAGTCCCAAGAGAGGCTGAAATGACCTGAGTCACCTATGAGGTTTATAGATGCCAAGGTGAAGAAACTCAAAGAAAGTAATATGTGATGATAAAGGTTCTTTGGAAGCACCATGGATAAGGTAAAGTCGCATAGGGACCAATGATGGACATGGAACAGTCTTATCCTAAATTATTTGTTTGATTGGTGAAATTTTGAGGACAAAATTAAGGGGAAGGATGTTACAACCCCAACTTTTGGGTTCATTTGGTGAGAAATGTAATTTCTCATATTAAAGATATTTGAACAAATAAAGATATAATTTGTTTTGAATAAATGGATTTCATTTACAATAGTCTTGATGATTGTTTTGTGGGCTTTATTGGCTATTGGGCCCAATAACAAGGAAAATACAAAAGAAACCCCATTATAAATAAGAAATGGAGAAAAGAAAAATGTAGAAACCTCTAGAAGGAAAAAGAATTTAATCCAAAGGTGGATTTCGTGCCTTTTGGGTTCCTTGGGTCCCAAGGAGTCCAAAGTTGCAAAGATAATGCAAAAAGAAAAGAAAAGATCAATTAAGTATTTCTTTATTAAGAAAGAAATTGAAAATAATGATAAAATGTGGGAAATAAGTGGAAAGAAGTATAATTGAGTTATCCTTGATGGAATTTCATATCCCAAGGATTCCTAATGGTAAAAGGAGTCCCAATGGAGAAGAAAGAAAGAGAAAATATGAAAAATGCAAAATAAGAGGATAATGTGATACATTATTAATGGTTTTTGTAGCTTTGTTAAAGAAGTGGTATTTTCTACTTAAGGAAAACTTAATTTCGTGCCAATGGGTTAAAATTCAAGCAATAAAGAGAATAAGTAAAAGGATTTTCGAATTCCTAATTATCCAAAAGATATGGTTTATTAAAGGAATAAGTTAGGAGAGAGAAGATTTCTTCTCAAGGAAGGAATAGGTTTCCTTTAAGAGTGGGACTTGTTTCCTCTTGGATGAACGTCCCTGGGTGTGAATACCCTACCCTATATAAGGGGTAGAGCCCTGGGCCGAATCTAGGAGAGAGATCCCACGTACCCTTCTTTCTTCTTCTTTTTCTTCTTCTTCTTCTTCTTCTTCTTGGCATACAAACCCTGACTAAAAGGAATGGCGTGAACCAGAAGCCATGAGGCGACAAGATGGAGTTGCGAGGGAGAGCCTGATGCTCCACGGAACTAGGGAATAGCTCTTCCATCGAGGACAAGCCCTGACTTGCGTGCAGTTGTAGCTACCTGGCTGCAATGGCGGCCACACATGACAGGTCGAGTGCTCTTGCTTTAGCCAGCTATATCATGATTTGGGTAGTACCCTAGGTGCATTTGAGGGTAGAGGAGCTTGGGTGGCCATTGGCGGCGGTCCATGAGCCCTAGGATGGAGGGGGCACACCCGCAAATGAGCTGCAGATCGGCAGCGTCGCTAGGTTGCGCAAGGTTGAAGACGTGTTGGTCATTGGATCGTTTTGTCCCTCCGTGGGCTGAAGGACCAACCACTTACGTGGGGGTAGTTTCTATTGGATCCTAGATGGATGATTAGATGCTCTAGAGGGGGGTGAATAGAGCTGAAAGCACTTAAACAAAACTCATTAAACCTTCAAAATATATGACAATATAAGGTTGCTAAATAGGTAATTTGAGTGCAACTAACACATACATAGCAAGGGAGAGAGAGATTGAACATGCACCAATTAGACAAGCTATTTAGAGTGGTTCCACACTTCAAACTAGAAGTGTGTCAGTCCACTTTCCTAGAGAGGTCAACCTCTAGGACTTCCAAACTATTGCACTCTTATATTCATTCATAAGACATACAATGCATGACCAAACAAAAGACTTACCTATCCAATACAAAGAGTCTTTAACCTTACAAAGTACTTACCCACTTTGCAAGAGTCTTCGGCCTTCTCCAAGGACTTACCCACTGTTGTACAAGTCTTCAGCCGTGCAGGGATTACCCACTCTTCTTGGATCTTCAGCTTTTGACTTCACCTTCACTCGGAGAAGCTTTCACCAAGGACTTACCTACTTGAGCAAGGAGTCTTCTGCCTTCACCAAGGACTTACCCACTCTTGCTCCAAGTCTTCAACCTTGTTCTTCACCAAGGGACTCCTTCCCTTGTTCTTCTTCACCTCTCTTGGATAAGAGAGAGAACCTTCATCTTCATGATTGAAATGAGAGAAATGGAGGTGGTGGAAGTGAGAGCCTCATAAGATATACATATAAGACTAGCTCTCTTACAGATTTCCTACTCACTCTAATGGATGTAGCAAGTGATTAAGCTTAGAGAGAGAGAGGAGGCTGTAGGAAGCACTCAGCTATAGAATAGGAACCTCACATAGAGTTTGCAATGAATGCTCAACCTTGGAATGAAGCCCAAGGGGTCCTATTTATAGCTGGGGATGCCTCTTAGCCTTTGGGAACACTTGTGAATGAAAACTAGCCGTTTTGTGGCTTGCAACAGATCTATTTTCACTTGTTGCAACTCCACAACGGCTAGAAACACTTTTCTGCACTTTTCCGTACAGTGTAATCGGTCGAGTTTCTATAAGTGTAACTCGACCGATAGAGTAAAAGACAAAGCCGATATTCATACCATCGGTCGAGTTTGTCATGAGGAAACTCGACCGACCAATGAAAATCGATTTGGTCAGTTACTCCATCGGTCGAGTTCTGTGTAAACACAACTCGACCAATGCAATCTCCAGAAAATTGATCAAGGATGATCGGTCGAGTTTTCAGGCTGGGAAACTCGACCGACAAAGTGTCTGTAATCAATTTTCGAAGTTGCATCTAAAGTGCTCTAATTTTCGATCTAAGTGCTCCTGATATTTTTCTAAGCTTAATTACAAGTCATACAATCATTAAAAGTGATTTACAACATGATTCTAATGGATATACATCATATTACAAAAATGTGCACTTGTATTGACTTTGACTTGTCTTTTCTCCAATTTGATATGCGCAAGTTAGGGCAATTGGAGTGTGTCTATACCTAATCTGAAAACACTCAAGTAGAGGCATTAGACACCAATATGTGGAATGGTTAGTCATCATCAAAACACGGATTTAGTCAATTTAGACGTGAGTTAACATTGACCTAATTGACCTTGAGTCAACAGTTTCATCATTTAGTTATGTTTTCCAAGCAGCAAGTCACGTTGCATGGAAAGGGGACACATGGCGCACTCTGATTGGCTCTGGTGAGTTAATTTTACAAAAATCATATATCCATATTGTTAACTCCGATAGTAGCAAATAATATATGAAAATTGCTTAGAAAAATGAGAGGAATTCAATAAAAATGTATATAGAAGCTAATTACTCTTTCAATTCTAAAGGTAGTGTAAGTTATCAACTTTATTGAATTAAAGATTAAGAAACCCTATTTTGAGTTGACTAATATATTTAGTAGGTTTTAATGGATGATTATAGTTGGTATTAACCTGTCAATTATAAACAGGAACATTAGGAACAAAAAGGATGAACTTTGCACGTAATTGGTTTAATTTAGAGTTTCATGTGCATTTATATGCTTTAATGGGCCCTGAAACCCTAAAATTAGTGAATGTGACTTTTGATAGCTTTAATTGTTCAAAATCATGATTAAAGTCGAGATATGATAATTCTAAGCTATTTTGAGTATAAAAATCCCTAATTGTGGATAAATACCCTTAATGTAGTAATTAGGGTTTTCTGATGAATAAAGGTAGAATTAATGACAATTAGAATTCATATGTGAATTAGACCATAATGAACTATGAATTGATGATAAAGGAGCATAATGATCTTTTCATGGATTAAAAGGATAAAAATGGTAGCTTTAATGTAAAAGAGGCTTAATGGACTTAATTGATGATTAATTGTGCTGTTTTTGAAACTAAGGTTATATGTTGTGAAAAGGTAACCTTAATAACTTTCATGAAGGATAGATGAGAAATTAGGGTTTAAAAGAGTAAAATGAAGTAAAAACCCTAATTTCAAATTAAACCCTAAAAGAGGTAGAAATCCTAAAAAGGAATAGAAACCTTAAGTAGCAAGATGGTTTGAATAGATTTTGATAAAAAGGAATTGGATGTGATTTCAGGATTCTTGTACTTGTTTGATTGGATTTCCCTTCTTGGTTGATTCTGTCTCAAATCTTCCTAAAAGGTATGTGGTTACGCTTATGAATATCTTGAATTTGTTTTTCGAGGTTTTCCAAAGTTTTCCTTGATGACTTGAATTAAACTATTAGATGAATTTAATTCATGCAAACAATATTGTGGATATGACTATCACTTAAGATATGTGCCTACTAGCTCAGATCCTAGTCCCCTCTGTGGATTAATAGTTTGACCTAGTACATGGCTACCTATGTGGTAGGTCCATCAGGTCATTAGATGACTTAGTACATGGCTACCAAGGGGGTAGGTCCATTAAGTCACCTTGAGTTAGGGATTAGGCTACATATGGGTAGTGCCATGCGACTTTTCAGCACACCATGAGTTAGGGATTAGGCTACCTATGGGTAGTGCCATGTGACTCAACCCTAGATATTGAGATACCTGTTAGGTAGGATCATGCGGGGTTTAATGGGGATCTACCATGATGAAGGTAGCATCCAGGTTCACTGCAGGGACAACACAGAGATATGTGATAGGTAAGGATTGAGTAGTATTGCTTAAGTCGTAATCTTGGCTGTTAAATGATAATTGGCTGATTACATTGTTATCATAGTTGCACGATTATTTTTTCCCCCACATACCAGCTTTATGCGGACCGACGTTTTGTTTGTCGGCGTTTTAGGTACAAGTGAAAAGAACAAATAGTAAAGTGGCATATGTGGACTTAAATATGAATTAATGTTCAAAGGCGGATTAGTTAGAATAGACTCCCTATGGATAGAAGTAGATATCCAAGTTTTTGAAAAAGGTATGAAAAGTTAAATTTTATTACAATGTTTCAGTTTAGTTTGGTAGAATTTGATAATTATTATTGATTATTTATTGAACCTTTGATTCGGAAATTGGGATAACAGCTATGACCTCTTAGTCTCCCTTAATTGGGGGTTACTTGGAGGCGGGGTCATTACATATGCTATGGGGCACCTTGTGGAGTGCCTAAGTTTCAAGTTTGAGCTTGGTTGGATGATGCTTGTGCTTTAAGTGCTAGTTTTGGTGTAAATTGCAAATTACCCAAATTGAAGGGCCAATATGCAATTTAACAGCTCTAGAGTCTCCTCCCTTTTATTTGGCATCATCTAGGATGTGTATGGAAGTTGGGGCACCTTGTTTGGATGATATTTAAGGAGTGACATCTCTATATAATTTTTATGCCTTATATGTCGCATGTGCTATCTTGCCCTTTTGTGTATCGGGTAGAGCTTGGAGTATGTATCAGTTTTGAGGGTGTGTCACCCAGGGAAGAGGATCAGCTGCATGATACACAGCCTAGAGTGTATCACTAGTCCGTTCATGTGGAGCTTGGGTGGCAACAAGTGGCGTTAAGAGCATGAGCAAGTGGCATCTAAGTTTATGTGGTTATGACACCTTTCCTTTGCTACCTCTCTCTTCCTTGGTGTATATAACTCCCTTCCTCCTTACCCAAGTGATCCTTTTCAGACACCTCTTTCCCCTTCCTATATGAGATGAGCTTGGGATCTTAAGGAAACCCCCATGGAGCTTGGGAGGCCGAGTTCATTTCCCATGGAGATTTCTTGCTCAAGATCCGACCTTGGTGAGTCATGCTTCTTTACTGGCTTTTCCTTGTGCTTTCTTCTTCACCTCCTTCCTCCCCTCTCTGCCATGGATGGACCCTTGATGAGAGTAGGCAAGTCCTTGGTTCTCTCCCCCTTTACTTCTTCTTGAGCTAAGCATAACCATGGGTTCTTCTTCTTCTTCTTCATCTTTTGTTTCTTGAGGTGACGATGATGGAGTTGAAGGCAAGTTTGGAGCCTGGGATGGATGATCTTCATGTTGAGGAACGTGGGTTTGATGCTTGGACCAGGAATCTTGATGCCTTTCATGGAGATCCTCTAAAGGAGGGTTCCATAACTCTTAACCATCTCTATTATGTTCACTCTCCATATGTGCATACATTGATTCTTGTCTTTAAATCGACACCCTTCTCTATGATAGTTGTGTATGTGGAACTTGAGATCTATTCTAATGGAAATGGTCACATTTTATTACTGTCCTTATCTTGTTTTCCTTGAGAAAGTTGGTGAAGGGTGTCTTGAGGTTGAAAATGACCCACCCGATATGGTGCTTACCTGATATGGGGCCTTACTCGATATAGAGTCTTGCCCGATAGGTTGTGCTTTGGTTGATGGATTGTGAGCAATACCCTACTCTCAATTTTTTGTTGAGAGGTGAACTTAGGATCCTTTTATCCAAAGATGTATGATAGTGAGTCCTTGGGCAATACCCCTCTCTCACTTGGTTGTTGAGAGGTGAGCCTATGCTCTATATGGTTGGGCGACATGTTAGTTTGGCCGATAGGGTCTCCTTAACCCTAGGTTGGCCGATATACCCTCTTGGATACATAGGGTGACATGAGTAGACATTCTTTGATGCTGAGTTTTGAGCAACACCCCTCCTTCCTTGAGTTGTGAGGTGAGCTCTAGCTCTTGGATGATATGATGACGGGCGATATGATAGTTGGCCGATATGAAGCCCTAACCTTAGCTTGGACAATATAGTGTCTTGGCCGATATGAATGCTCTAACCCTAGTTGCCCTACATGTTGTCTTGGGCAATAGGATGCTTTGGCTGATAGGATAACTGTTACCCTAGTTGCCCGACATAGCATCTTGGGCGACATGGAGTCTTGGGTGATAGGGTTGCCCTAACTCTAGTCGACTGATAGGGGTGCTCTTATTGTGATGATCTCTTGGGAATCATGGTGTGTTGCCCAATATAGTGCTCCATGGATGACAAAGATGTGAGGTTGGGCGTTATGGATGGTCCCTTGATATGCTTCCAGATATCATCAACCTAACCCGATATAAGTGTGAATGTATCTGATGACTTGGGTGACACTAAGGATGAATGCTTGGTCGATACGGTATGAGCCTGGGTGGTAGGCCTGGGGCGCTACAAGTTGAGAGTTTGGACGATATGGTGTCATGAGTAACACAAGGACCAGTGAGGCTTGGGTGAACCGAGTAGGGCAGAGGTTGTTACACCTATATCTTGTTAATAGAGGTGAACATAGATGGGGAAAGAAGGAAGTCAATCGTGGTAGGGATGACCTAGAGAGCACCTTGGTGGTTTTGGTGCTATGAGGTCCTTGGCCGACACAGTTGTAAGGTTGCCTAACCCAAGAGAAAGTGAGATGTGTTTGTTGAACATGGAATCTGACATGTTTAGATCCATGAGTTGTTTGATATCTCATAAGGTGGTCTCTTGACAGTAATGGCCTAAGGTATGTCTGGCGATATGGCCTTTGGAGGTGTTCTTACACGATATGCCTAGAGGCATGGTGCTTAGGGTTGTTGGTGCCCGATATCCCTTTTGTTGAAGAATTGTGCTCTACCCGATATCCTTGGGTGAGGGTTGGTACTGATGAATCCAAATTCATTGTGATTTCCAGCGCCATTTTGGTCCCAATTCGACTAAATACATTCGATTTCATCTCCTTAAAACTTACAATGTGCAATTTTACTTGGTTGATCATATTATCAAGTTATTAACTAGTTATATATGGATTTCATGCAGATTATGCAAGTCATGTTGAGGTTGAACCATCAACTAGAACCCACCTCCATTTAACCCTAATCTACCTTCAACATAATCATCACCACTGCTCACTTCATTCCACCTTTATCTCCATCAACCATCATCTGTATCAAACCCTAATAAGTGGGGCCCACCTTTCTTTGCCCCAGATCTACCTTCACTCAAGATCCTCTCAACCTTGGTCTTGACCAAACGGTCTTGATCCATTTGGTTTCACCTCATTCAATCTTGGACCTTCTCCTCACCACACGATCACCGATATACGGTCCTCATTTACCTCCTCCATTTAGTTTGGGCCTCACATGCCCTAACGGTTTACTCCTTCACCCCTCTACATGATCTTAGACCATGTGAAGGCACGTGGTCTCAAGACCGCGTGAAGCCTCACGGTCTCAAGACCATGTAGCAGACCCTCCTCAAGACCGCATGGATGTCCTGATTGTGCCCCTGCCATCGCCGCCTTCCTCCGCCACAGATCATCACCCGCGTCCTCTTCCTCTTCTTCTACCTACCTGCTTCCTCTGTTTCGACCAACAGCAGCGCTCCGCAACCTACCCTCGCGATTTGCTCCTCAGGACCATGAGACAGCCAACAATCAAGACCGCAAGAGGTACGAGATTGTGTATCCCCCAGACCATGAAGACGATGAAACTGCAAGGCCAGCCATCGAGCACAGGACTGTGAGGACTGCAGACCGCAAGATCGTGATCGGTTTCCAAAATCGTTAGTACGGCGATTGTGAGAAACCAAGACCGGTTGTTCCAAACTGCATGAACAACCAAACTGCGAAGGCCAGAGCAGCAAGACCCCATGACCGGTTGGACAGCATGACCATGAAGATGATGACCGATTGGAGGCATTTAACTCCATACTGTTTCAACTCAAAACCGTGTGAAGTGGACTCACATAAAAATAGGACCAGTAGGGTCCTCATTTGAGGCATCAGATCTGGGACACCACCAGGCTGCTCCTTGCTAGCTCGACCCCTGCTCCCTCTGATCTACCACAACTCCATCACCAGGCTTCACTTAGCGTGCTCGACCCCTGGGAAAGCTCGTCTGCCTCCGTTTCTCCTCATTCTCCACTCCACCACCAGGTTGTGCCTAAGAAGCACTCGACCCCTAGTAGAGGATGATCTCCACAGCCAAGTTGAGTGGCAGGCTTGTGCATCAACCTGTCATCCACTCCACCTACGCATCCACAACCTGCTCCTCATGCTGCAAGCAAGGAGGATGAGATGATAAGGAAGGTGGAGAGAGAAAGATTGCCCGGTCTATCTTGGGGTCCCTCGCTCCTCGTCTAGATCTGTTCTGATACGGCGTAGAAGACCGCATCATCTTCACTGAGTTGCGACACTCTTCTGCACCATGCTCATGGCAGAATCTTCCCTCTCTCTTGTTCTTTTTATTCCTCACATCATGAGTGAGTAGTTCCTTTTTGTTGGGGTGCAGGAACTAGCCTCGCTGCCCATGCTTTCATGTCTTTTAATTTTAACATTCAAAGGCAATGTATATAACTTTTCATTTCATTGTTAATCGTCGATGATTACTTGTAGACTGATCAGCTGCTTGCTTTTATCTTGTTCTTTCCTATGTTGCGAGAACTTCAATATGTAGGATAGATGTCAATTAACGTAGTTGACTCCCTGACTAGAAATAGAAAGGGATTCCTTGAGTTCGTAAGTGTATGATTCATGAAGGGATGAGCCATCTAGCCCATGGTGATGCTTATGTGTGCCTAACGCCTGTATAGGGGGCCCACGGCTTCAGTTGGATATTTGTATCTTTGGAACCGTAAGTGCATGATCCGGATGGCGACGAGACATATGATGCCTAAGGTGATGCCTACGCAAACCTAAACATCCCTCTGGGAGGGTTCACAGCAGTTCTATTTGGATAGTTAGATCTTGCCTGGATGTTTGTGATTGGATATGCTTATATGTGTAGTGGTGGTGAAACCCGGGACCACCCCAGTGATTCCATATCATTAATCTAGATCAACTTTAATTCTATTCTTTACTTTCTTGCAATTAGTTTAATTAAACTCAAATCAACCCTTGTTCTAAACATTAGTCTTACTTGAACTAGACTAGACTCCGAACTCACTGCTAGTTTTGACCCTGAGATAGACATAACCTTTCATCGTCAGAACAGATAAAACCAAGCAAGAATGGCTCAAGAGGAGGAAATAGCCCGAAGGGTAGCTCAAGCCCTTAATGTGCAAAGAGAAAGGCTTATGCAAGAAGCCAGAGCTGCAGTTCAAGAAGAAATCCAAGGAGAACAAGCAGCAGCGCAAGCAGCAGAACTACAGAAGGACCTTAGGGAGTTCTCAATCCCTAAAGCTGCTAAAGTTCATCACCCAGTACACCCTCCTCCCATTAACACTCCCAACTTTGAGCTCCGAGCACATTGAATCACCTTGCTTCATAATAACCCATTTTATGATAAGCAAGGAGAAGATAGTCAGGAACATATTCTGAGTATGTGTTATGATGAAGCAAAATGGAGTGTCCGACGATGCCATTAGACTCCATCTTTTCAAGTATTCACTTGCTGATAGAGCTATAAGTTGGTACAACTCCTTGCAATGTGAACCCATCACTACTTGGGAACAACTTCAAAACATTTTTCTAGAAAAGTTCTATCCTCCTTCTCTCACCTATGAAATTAGGGGTCAAATAACAATGTTCACTCAAGTCCCTAGAGAAACCCTTGTTGAAGCATGGGAAAGATACAAAGAGCTTCTACGCAAGTGTCCACAACATGGAATTCTCAAGAATCAACTCATTGAGATCTTCTATAGGGGCGTGGATGACGATATCAAGAGGTTCTTGGGCTCCTCGTTCGGAGGAAATTTCATGCGTCAAAGTTATGACAGTGCATGGAAGGTTGTCACCCTTGGAGCTGAAAATCAAGCTAATTGGGGTAGATCAATAGGTAAAGGAGTGTTGAAGGTAGTTATGGATGAATCTATTCCTGAGTATAAGTCTATAGCTGAAACCCTCAAACTCTTAGTTGCTAACCAAGACCATATTGAATCATCTCTAGCTGCCTATGAAAGAAGACGCTCACCCTCTCAACAACAAGAACAGATTAAGTTAGCTTCATAGTTCTGCGAAGCATGTAAAGGAATTGATCACTCGACTTTATCCTACAATGTTCTCTATGATGTTGTCCTAAGCAAAGTCAATGGACCAGGAGATAATGGCCAGATGGAGAGTCTAAATGTTGTCAGCGCATTACCTAGTCAAGGATACTACAACCCAAATCAGAATAGGAACCATCCCGGTTTTCAATATGGAAATCCTTCGGGAGTAGTAAACTCACATCAATTTGGTTCAAACAACCAACAACAGAATTTTGGGAATCAAGGGAACTATAGGGGTAACCTTCTGAACAGGAACTTCAACAATTACCAGAACAACCATCAGTTCCAAGATCCAAACGAGGCCCTTTATCAACATCAAGTCGGTCCCATTTCTCTGGATGACAAACTGTCGACCATTGAAAAGATGCTACAGTCACAGCAGACGATGATAGCTAACCAGCAAGCCCATCAGAAGGCCATTGAATCTCAACTAGCTCAACTTGCAGCTAGCCTCAAGCCACCTACTGGAGATTTAGATGGGCAACCAGAAGACAATCTTATGCATGTGGAACAACTTAAAGCTATAATAACTCATTCAGGCTTTGTCTTACCAGAACCTACAATCCTTGTCACTGTGATAGATGTCCAAGGTGTTGAGCATAGTGTAGGTGCCTCTCAGAACGATAAGACCGACAAGGAAAGTTCTGAGGAACCTATTGTTGTTGATGCAGAAGACTCGACTGAGCCAGTTGTTCCAGTGTACAAACCTCGTGTGCCATTTCCAAACAGACTGAATTTTACCCTGCTCGATACTAGGTTTAACAAAATCAAGGAAATCATGAAAAAGTTGTATGTCAATATCCCGCTCTTGGATGCCATGGCTGAGATGCCCCAATGGTCAAAGTTTTTCAAACTCCTACTCGGTCGCAAATACAGAACTGAAGAACATCAGACGGTGAAATTGGCAAAAACCTCATCTTATTTAGTGATGGATAGGATGCCTCACAAGCATAAGGATCCATGAACCTTTGGAACTAACTACTCGATAAGTGATTTCATCAACCGACCCGGCCTAGCCGATCTCAGAGCTAGCATTTCTATCATTCCTCTTAGCCTTTGCAACAAATTGGGCCGCACCAACTTCTTGCCCACTAGAATGTCCATAGAGCTTGCTGACTCTTCAACGATCAATCCAGTTGGCATTATATAAGATATTCCTATACGGCTTGGGGATCTATATGTCCTGTGTGATTTCATACTTATGGGTATCATGGAAAATCCCCACTACCCCCTCCTTTTTGGAAGACCTTTCCTCTCAACTGCTAGAGTCCTAATCGATGTGGAAGCTAGAGTTTTAACCCTAAGAGTGGGGAACCAATCTTTTGAATTCTATGCATCCAAAGGTGCAAAGGAACGCACTGCATAGGAAGAGGCGTATTTTGTGGACTGTGTTAATCAATTCACTCAAATGCAGCAGCAATTCCTTACCTCAAAATCTGATATTCCCTCAGGAAAGGACATGATAAAAAGGAGATTGAGAGTGAACCAGTCTATGTTGAGACAAAAGAAATGTCCTCAACTATGGAGAAGACACATCTCAACCATGTTGTTACACACACCGAACCTTCTTTAGGTGTCCATGAGCCTCCTCATCTAGAAACAACTATCCTCTGTAATGCAACAGTAGCCCAACAGACAGAGACTACTGATTTCATCTCCTCTCTGCAACAAGATTTGGACTGTAGTTTCTATCGAGAACATCCACCAGATCCATATCTGATTGCATGAATGACCAACATTACTATGATGAAGGGATAGTGCATAAACAAATGAACTTTTCCTCTGCACCTCAACTACACTACACCATCAATGATGCAACTCAGATACCCTACAACTATTCTTCACCTCAAATTGAGCAACAAAGAATAATTCAACATAACTCAAGTTGTTTCCCTACGTGCTCTGACATTGGTCGCTCTTTATGGGGAAGAATTCAAGAGGCTAAAATCAAAGCGAGGGTTAATGAATGGTTGAGAAAGAAACCACCAAAAGAATATGTCAGTCCAGCTCAAGTTCCAAATAGAGCCCCACCATGGTGATAGTATCCATGTCGAGCCATCGACATAAAACAAAGGCGCTTGTCGGGAGGCAACCCAATCAATAATTTCATTTTTACTTTTAGTTTTGAATTAGAAAATTTCCTTAATTTTGTTTTTTCTTTTTAGAAAAGTTTGCACTGAATAAAAATCACATCGTGAGTTGCTATCTTAAGTTTTGACTAGTCCTCATTTTTGAGATTTTCAGATAGAAGATGCACGCTGATTGGAACGCAACCACATCTGGTGGTCCAACCGACGCAAATTTTCCCCTCCATCTCGGATTCAGAGTTTGCTCAGGACAAGCAAATTTCTATGTTCGGGGTGGAGGGTGGGTGGTATGTACTTCACTTTCCACCCACTCATGTTTGTTTTAGACTTAAGGTTTCATCGTTGCATTTTTAAGCAAATTTTTCAAAAAAAAAACAAAATTTTGAAGTTTTTACAATAGTTTGTATAGAAACTTGATGAAGTTTTGACACTTTTCGTTTCAATAATAGACATTATCTAGCTAGCTAGTTTCTCTCTTTGCATCATTATACCCTCCTTATTCGAAGCAGATCCTCAAAAGGCCATTTTCTGAAAACTAGCCTACTGATTGAAATCATCTTGAAAAGCTTATGAATCCTAACATAATGATCCTTATGCAAAAATGGCAAGTGTCTTTCAAACTGATAGGGATCAAACACATTATGCTTCCTAACTGATAAGTGGAACAATAAATTGGAATCCCCACCGGATCCTCATCAAGCCATTATTTGAGAAGAGTACGATAAAGAGAACCACTTGGTGCACTGAATTGTAAATCAAGTTGCATTCTGATCTGAACTCTCTTCTACACTTCTTCTACCATCTTTGTACCCCTCCATCCAACAAAAAGAAACAAAAATAGCCAAAATAGTGCCAAACCCTAAGTTCGGGGTGGCACACCACCTCCCTCTATATCCGCTTCTTCCATACCCCTCGCTAATAAATAGGGGCGTACCACCAAGAAAATATGCCAATGTGCATACAAAAAGAAAATGCAATCTCGAGTCAAATAGAGGAGAGATTCACACACAAAAATGCAATCATAAAATAAAAATCTTGAGTCGAATAGAGGAGGGATTTATTTCTTCCTTCCATACCACCATTCACTCCCTTTTCCACCTAAAGGCATAATGAATGCCTCGACTATCCTGAAATACACCAATGTCGGATCATATGCACACTTGTTGTTCTGCGGGTATCTCTGGACTCTTACGAAACTCTTAGAAATGCTTGTTGTTGGAAAAAGTGAGGAGGAAGCGATGTAGGAAAACAAACTCAGGAACGAAGATATTGTAAGATGTGTTCAGTGGTCTCAGGAAGTTGAGATGCTTAGTCATACTATGCAGAAAGGAAACAAATCGTGATGTGAAGATGAGGCAGTCACACGAATTGAATTCATTAATATAGCGACTGTTTCAAATTTTGTGTTACTCGAGGACGAGCAATGTTTAAGTTCGGGGTATTCTGATGAATCCAAATTCATCGTGATTTTCAGTCACCATTTTGGGCCCAATTCGACTAAATACATTCGATTTCATCTCCTTAAAACTTACAATGTGCAATTTTGCTTGGTTGATCAGATTATCAAGTTATTAACTAGATTTATATGGATTTCATGCAGATTATGCAGATCATGTTGAGGTTGAACCATCAACTGGAACCCACCTCCATTTAACCCTAATCTACCTTCAACATAATCATCACCACTGCTTGCTTCATTCCACCTTTATCTCCATCAACCATCATCCGAATCAAACCCTAATAAGTGGGGCCCACCTTTCTTTGCCCTAGATCTACCTTCACTCAAGATCCTCTCATCCTTGGTCTTGACCAAACAGTCTTGACCAAACAATCTTGACCAAACGGTGTTGATCCATTCGGTCTTGGACCTTCTCCTCACCACACGATCACTGATCTACGGTCCTCATTTACCTCCTCCATTTGGTTTGGGCCTCACATGCCCTAACGATTTGCTCCTTCACCCCTCTACACAATCTCAGACTGTGTGAGGCCACACGGTCTCAAGACCGTGTGAAGCCTCACAGTCTCAAGACCGTGTAGCGGACCCTCCTTAAGACCGCATGGATGTCCTGATCGTGTCCCTACCATCGCCGCCTTCCTCTACCACAGATCTTCACCTGCGTCCTCTTACTCTTCTTCTACCTACCTGCTTCCTCTTCTTCGACCGACAACAGCGCTCTGCAACCTACCCTCGTGGTCTGCTCCTCAGGACCGCGAGACAGACAACAATCAAGACCGTAAGAGGCACGAGGTCGTGTATCCCTCATACTGTAAAGATGACAAAACCGCGAGGCCAGCCATCGAGTACAAGACCGTGAGGACTGCAGACTGTAAGATCATGATCGGTTTCCAAAACCATTTGGACGGCGATCACGAGAAGCCAAGACCAGTTGTTCCAAACCGCATGAACAACCAAATTGTAAAGGCAAGTGCAGCAAGACCTCAGGATCAGTTGGACAGCAAGACCGTGAAGATGAAGACTGGTTGGAGGCATTTAACTCCAAACCGTTTAAACTCAAAACTGTGTGAAGTGGACTCACATAAAAAATGTGAAAACCCCAACCAGAGCCTATAAATAGGACCAGCAGGGTCCTCATTTGAGGCATCAGATCTGGGATGACACCATGCTGCTCCTTGCGAGTTCGACGCCTGCTCCCTCCAATCTACCACAACACCATCACCAGGCTGCACTTAGCGTGCTCGACCCATGGGAAAGCTCTTCCCCCTCCGTTTCTCCTCATCCTCCACTCCACCACCAGGTTGTGCCTAAGAAGCACTCGACCCCTGGTGGAGGACGATCTCCACATCCAAGCTGAGTGGTAGGCTTGCACATCCACCCGTCATCCACTCCACCTACGCATCCACAACCTGCTCCTACTGCTGTGAGCAAGGAGGATGAGATGAGAAGGAAGGTGGAGAGAGAAAGACTGCCTGGTCTATCTTGGTGTCCCTCACTCCTCGTCTAGATATACTCCAACACAGTGTAGAAGACTGCATCATTTTCACCGAGCTACGACACTCTTCTACACCATGCTCATGGTAGAATCTTCCCTCTCTCTTGTTCTTTTTGTTCCTCACATCATGAGCGAGTAGTTCCTTTTTGTTGAGGTGTGAGGATGAGCCCCGCTGCCCATGCTTTCATGTCTTTTCATTTTAACATTCAAAGGCAATGTATATAACTTTTCATTTCGTTGTTAATCGTCGCTGATTGCTTGTAGACTGATCACCTGCTTGCTTTTATCTTATTCTTTCCTATGTTGCGAGAACTTCAATATGTAGGATTGGATGTCGATTAATGTGGTTGACTCCCTGACTAGAAATAGAAAGGGATTTCTTGAGGTCGTAAGTGTATGATCCGTGAGGGGATGAGCCATCTAGCCCACGGTGATGCTTCTGTGTGCCTAACACCTATATAGGGGGGCCACAACTTCAGTTGGATATATGTATCTTCGGAACCGTAAGTGCATGATACGGATGACGACAAGACATCTAATGCCTAAGGTGATGCTTACGCGAACCTAAACATCCCTCTGGGAGGGTTCACAGTAGTTCTATTTGGATAGTTAGATCTTGCATGGATGTTTGTGATTGGATATGCTTGTATGTGTAGTGGTGGTGAAACCTGGGACCACCCCAGTGATTCCATATCATTAATCTAGATCAAATTTAATTCTGTTCTTTACTTTCTTGCAATTAGTTTAATTAAACTCAAATCAACCCTTGTTCTAAATATTAGTCTTACTTGAACTAGACTAGACTAGCAATGATTCTTAAAAACATTGTCCCTTGGGATTCGATCCTTAACTATACTGCGATAAGACCCATCTAAATGCTGTCAGTGTTATACCTGGTCAAGGGTACTACAACCCAAATTAGAATAGGAACCATCCTGGTTTTCAGTATGGAAATCCTTTGGGAGAAGTAAACTCACATCAATTTGGTTCAAACAACAATAATAGAATTTCAGGAATCAAGGGAACTATATGGGTAACCTTCCGAACAGGAACTTCCATAATTACCAGAACAACCATCAATTCCAAGATCCAAACCAGGCCCTTTATCAACATCAAACTGATCGCATTTTTTGGATGACAAACTTTCAACCATTGAGAAGATTCTACGATCACAACAGACGATGATAGCTAACCAGCAGGCCCATCAGAAGACCATTGAATCTCAACTAGCTCAACTTGCAGCTAGCCTCAAGCCACCTGTTGGAGCTTTAACTGGGCAACCAGAAGACAATTTGAGGCACGTGGAATAGCTTACATATGTAACAACTCGTTCAGGCTTTGTCTTACCAAAACCTACGATCCCTGTCACTGTGACAGACGTCTAAGGTTCTGAGCACAGTACAGGTGCCACTCAGAATGATAAGATCGACAAGGCAAGTTCTGAGGAACCTATTATTGTTGATGTAAAACACTCGCTTGAGCCAGTTGTTCCAATGTACAAACCTCGTGTGCCATTTCCAAATAGACTGAATTTTACCCAGCTCGATACTAGGTTCAACAAATTCAAGGAAATTATGAAAAAGTTGTATGTCAATATCCTGCTCTTGGATGCCATGGCTGAGATGCCCCAATGGTCAACATTTTTCAAACTCCTACTCAGTCAGAAATACAGAACTGAAGAACATCAGACGGTGAAATTGGTGGAAACCTCATCTTATTTAGTGATGGATAGGATGCGTTGCAAACATAAGGATCCAGGAACCTTTGGAATTAACTGCTCGATAAGTGATTCTGTAAACCGACCCGACTAAGCCGATCTCGGAGCTAGCATTTCTTCCATTCCTCTCAGCCTTTGCAACAAATTGGTCCTCACCAACTTCTTGCCTACTAGAATGTCCATAGAGCTTGTTGACTCTTCAGTGATCAAGCCAGTTGGCATTATAGAAGATATTCCTGTAAGGCTTGGGGATCTATATGTCCCGTGTGATTTCATAGTTATGGATATTAGGGAAAATCCCCGCTACCCCCTCCTTTTTGGAAGACCTTTCCTCTCAACTGCTAGAGCCCTGATCGATGTGGAAGCTGGAGTTTTAACCCTAAGAGCGGGGAACCAATCTTTTGAATTCTATGCATCCAAAAGTGCAAAGGAACGCACTGCATAGGAAGAGGCATATTTTGTGGACTGTGTTAATCAATTCACTCAAATGCAGCAGCAATTACTTACCTTAAATCTGATATTCGCTCAGGAAAGGACCATGATAAAAAGGAGACTGAGAGTGAACCAGTCTATGTTGAGACAAAAGAAATGTCCTCAACTATGGAGGAGACACATCTCAACCCTATTGTTACACACATCGAACCTTCTTCAAGTGTCCATGAGCCTCCTCATCTAGAAACAACTATCCTCTGGAATGCACCAGTATCCCAACAGATAGAGATTACTGATTTCGTCTCCCCTCCGCAATAAGATTTGTACTGTAGTTTCTATCGAGAACATCCACCAGATCCATATCTGATTGCATCAATAACCATCATTACTACGATGAAGGGATAGTGCATCAACAAATGAACTTTTCCTCTGCACCTCAACTACACTACACTATCAATGATGCAACTCAGATCCCCTACAACTATTCTTCACCTCAAATTGAGCAACAAAGAACAATTCAACATAACTCAAGTTGTTTCCCTACGTGCTCTGACATTGCTCGCTCTTTATGGGGAAGAATTCAAGAGGCTAAAATCAAAGCGAGGTTTAATGAATGGCTGAGAAAGAAACCACCAAAAGAATATGTCAGTCCAGCTCAAGTTCCACCTAGAGCCCCACCATGGTGATAATATCCATGTCGAGCCATCGACATAAAACAAAGGCGCTTGTCAGGAGGCAACCTAATCAATAATTTTGTTTTTACTTTTAGTTTTGAATTTGAAAATTTCCTTAATTTTGTTTTTGCTTTTTAGAAAGTTTTGCACTAAATAAAAATCGCATCGCGAGATGCTATCTTAAGTTTTGACTAGTCTTCATTTTTGAGATTTTCACGTGGATGATGCACGCTGATTGGAACGCAACCACATCTAGTGGTCCAACCGGCGCAAATTTTCCCCTCCATCTCATATTTAGAGTTTGCTCGAGACGAGCAAATTTCTAAGTTCGGGGTGGAGGATGGGTGGTATGTACTTCACTTTCCACCCACTCTTATCTGTTTCAGACTTAAGGTTTCATCGTTGCATTTTTGAGCAAATTTTTCAAAAAAAAAATCAAAATTTTGAAGTTTTTACAATAGTTTGTATAGAAACATGATGAAGTTTTGACACTTTTCATTTCAATAATAGCCATTACCTAGCTGGCTAGTTTCTCTCTCTATGATTTTCTTTGCATCATTATTACCTCCTTATTCGAAGCAGATCCTCAAAAGGGCCATTTTCTGAAAACTAGCCTACTGATTGAAATCATCTTGTGAAGCTTATGAATCCTAACATCATGATCCTTATGCAAAAATGGCAAGTGTCTGTCAAACTGATCGGGATTAAACACATTGCGCTTCCTAACTGATTAGTGGAATAATAACATGGAATCCCCACCGGATCCTCATCAAGCCATTATTTGAGCAGAGTACGATAAAGAGAACCACCCAGTGCACTGATTTGTAAATCAAGTTGCATTTTGATCTGAACTCTCTTCTACACTTCTTCTACCATCTTCGTACCCCTCCATCCATCAAAAAGAAACAAAAATAGCCAAAATAGTGCCAAACCCAAAGTTTGGGGTGGCACACCACCTCCCTCTATATCCGATTCTTCCATACCCCTCGCTAATAAATAGGGGTGTACCATCAAGAAAAGATGCCAATGTGCACATAAAAAGAAAATGCAATCTCGAGTCGAATAGAGGAGAGATTTGCATAAAAAATGCAATCAATGAAATTGCAATCATAAAATAAAAATCTCGAGTCAAATAGAGGAGAGATTTATTTCTTCCTTCCATACCACCATTCACTCCCTTTTACACCTAAAGGCACAATGAATGCCTCCACTATCCTGAAATACACCAGTGTCAGATCAGATGCACACTTGTTGTTCTGTGGGTATCTATGGACTCTTATGAAACTCTTAGAAATTCTTGTTGTTGGAAAAAGTGAGGAGGAAGTGATGTAGGAAAACAAACTCAGGAACGCAGATATTGTAAGATGTATTCAGTGGTGTCGGGAAGTGGAGATGCTTAGTCATACTATGCAGAAAGGAAACAAATCGTGATGTGAAGATGAGGTAGTCACATGAATTGAATTCATTAATATGGCGACTGTTTCAGATTTTGTGTTACTTGAGGATGAGCAACGTTTAAGTTCGGGGTATTCTGATGAATCCAAATTCATCGTGATTTTCAGTCGCCATTTTGGGCCCAATTCGACTAAATACATTCGATTTCATCTCCTTAAAACTTACAATGTGCATTTTTGCTTGGTTGATTAGATTATCAAGTTATTAACTAGTTTTATATGGATTTCATGCAGATTATGCAGGTCATGTTGAGGTTGAACCATCAACTGGAACCCACCTCCATTTAACCCTAATCTACCTTCAACATAATCATCACCACCGCTCGCTTCATTCCACCTTTATCTCAATCAACCATCATCCATATCAAACCCTAATAAGTGGGGCCCACCTTTCTTTGCCCTAGATCTACCTTCATTCAAGATCCTCTCATCCTTGGTCTTGATAAAACAGTCTTGACCAAACAGTCTTGACCAAACAATCTTGACCAAATGGTCTTGATCCATTTAGTTTCACCTCATTCGGTCTTGGACCTTCTCCTCACCACACGATCACCGATCTACGGTCCTCATTTACCCCCTCCATTTGGTTTCAGCCTCACATGCCCTAACAATTTGCTCCTTCACCCCTCTACACGATCTCAGACCGTGTGAGACCACGCGGTCTCAAGACCGTGTGAAGCCTCACAGTCTCATGACTGTGTAGCGGACCCTCCTCAAGACCGCATGGATGTCCTGGTCGTGCCCCTGCCATCGCCACCTTCCTCCACCACATATCTTCACTCGCATCTTCTTCCTCTTCTTCTACCTACCTACTTCCTCTGCTTCAACCGACAGCAGCACTCTGCAACCTACCCTCGCGGTCTGCTCCTCAGGACTGTGAGACGGCCAACAATCAAGACCGCAAGAGGTACGAGATCGTGTATCCCCCAGACCATGAAGATGATGAAACCGCAAGGCCAGCCATCGAGTACAGGACTGTGAGGACTACATACCACAAGATCGTGATCGATTTCCAAAACCGTTTGGACGGTGATCGTGAGAAGCCAAGACCGGTTGTTCCAAACTGCATGAACAACCAAACTGTGAAGGCCAGAGCAGCAAGACCCCAGGACCGATTGGACAGTAAGATTGTGAAGATGAAGACCGGCTAGAGGTATTTAACTCCATACCTTTTAAACTCAAAATTGTGTGAAGTGGACTCGCATAAAAAATGTGAAGACCCCAACCAGAGCCTATAAATAGGACCAGCAGGGTCCTCATTTGAGGCATCAGATCTGGGATGCCACCACGCTGCTCCTTACGAGCTTGACCCCTGCTCCCTACGATCTACCACAACACCATCACGAGGTTGCACTTAGTGTGCTCAACCCCTGGGAAAGCTCTTCCGCCTCCGTTTCTCCTCATCCTCCATTCCACCACCAGGTTGTGCCTAAGAGGCACTCGACCGCTGGTGGAGGACGATCTCCACAACCAAGTTGAGCGGCAGGCTTACACATATGCCTGTCATCCACTCCACCTATGCATCCACAACCTGCTCCTCCTTCTACAAGCAAGGAGGACGAGAAGAGAAGGAAGGTGGAGAGAGAAAGACTGCTTGGTCTATCTTGGTGTCCCTCGCTCCTCATCCAGATCTACTCTGACACAACGTAGAAGACCGCATCATCTTCACTGAGCTATGACACTCTTTTGCACCATGCTCATGGCGAAATCTTCCCTCTCTCTTGTTCTTTTTGTTCCTCACATCATGAACGAGTAGTTCCTTTTCATTGGGGTGTGAGGACTAACCCCACTGCCCATGCTTTCATGTCTTTTCATTTTAACATTCAAAGGCAGTGTATATAACTTTTCATTTCGTTGTTAATCATCGATGATTGCTTGTAGACTGATCACCTGCTTGCTTTTATTTTGTTCTTTTCTATGTTGTGAGAACTTCAATATGTAGGATAGGATGTCGATTAACATGGTTGACTCCCTGACTAGAAATAGAAATGGGTTCCTTGAGGTCATAAGTGTATGATCCATGAGGGGACAAGCCATCTAGCCCACGGTGACGCTTCTGTGTGCCTAACACATGTATAGGGGGTCCACAACTTCAGTTGGATATATGTATCTTCGGAACCGTAAGTGCATGATCTAGATGGCGACGAGACATCTGATGCCCAAGGTGATGCTTATGTGAACCTAAACATCCCTCTGGGAGGGTTTGTAGTAGTTGTATTTGGATAGTTAGATCTTGCCCGGATGTTTGTGATTGGATATGCTTGTATGTGTAGTGGTGGTGAAACCCGGGACCACCCCAGTGATTCCATATCATTAATCTAGATCAACTTTAATTATGTTCTTTTCTTTCTTGCAATTAGTTTAATTAAACTCAAATCAACCCTTGTTCTAAATATTAGTCTTACTTGAACTAGACTAGACTAGCAACGATTCTTAAAAACGTTGTCCCATGGGATTCAATCCTTAACTATACATCGATAAGACCTGTCCACTTGCGGGTGGTATTATTGCACAACATTTTGGTTAAAAGCTCTGGTATTTCAACCCTGAGTGAATTTTTTAGTGTGATAATAAGCCACACCAACAAACCAGGAGATAATGGCCAGATGGAGAGTCTAAATGTTGTCAGCGCTATACCTGGTCAATGATACTACAACCCGAATCAGAATAGGAACCATCCCTATTTTCAGTATGGAAATCCTTCGAGAGTAGTAAACGCACATCAATTTGGTTCAAATAACCAACAAAAGAATTTCGGGAATCAAGGGAACTATAGGGGTAACCTTCTGAACAGGAACTTCAACAATTACCAGAACAACCATCAGTTCCAAAATCCAAACCAGGCCCTTTATCAACATCAAGCCAGTCCCATTTCTCTGGATGACAAACGGTCGACCATTGAGAAGATGCTACAATCACAGCAGACGATGATAGCTAACTAGCAGGCCCATCAGAAGGCCATTGAATCTCACCTAGCTCAACTTGCAGATAGCCTCAAGCCACCTGTTGGAGCTTTAGCTGGGCAACCATAAGACAATCTGAGGCATGTGGAACAACTTAAATCTGTAACAACTCGTTCAAGCTTTGTCTTACCAGAACCTACGATCCATGTCATCGTGATAGATGTCCAAGGTTTTGAGCATAGTGCAGGTGCCACTCAGAACGATAAGACCGACAAGGCAAGTTCTGAGGAACCTATTGTTGCTGATGCAAAACACTCGTTTGAGCCAGTTGTTCCAGTGTACAAACCTCGTGTGCCATTTCCAAATAGACTGAATTTTACCCAACTCGATACTAGGTTCAACAAATTCAAGGAAATCATGAAAAAGTTGTATGTCGATATCCCACTCTTGGATGCCATGGCTGAGATGCCCCATTGGTCAAAGTTTTTCAAACTCCTGCTCAGTCGGAAATACAAAACTGAAGAACATCAGACAGTGAAATTGGCAGAAACCTCATCTTATTTAGTGATGGATAGGATGCCTCACAAGCATAAGGATCCAGGAACCTTTGGAATTAACTGCTCGATAAGTGATTCCGTCAACCGACCCGGCCTAGCCGATCTCAGAGCTAGAATTTCTATCATTCCTCTCAGCCTTTGCAACAAATTGGGCCTCACCAACTTCTTGCCCACTAGAATGTCCATAGAGCTTGCTAACTCTTCAATGATCAAGCCAGTTGGCATTATAGAAGATATTCTTGTAAGGCTTGGGGATCTATATGTCCCGTGTGATTTCATAGTTATGGATATCAGGGTAAATCCCCACTACCCCCTCCTTTTTGGAAGACCTTTCCTCTCAACTGCTAGAACCCTGATCGGTGTGGAAGCTGGAGTTTTAACCCTAAGAGTGGGGAACCAATCTTTTGAATTCTATGCATCCAAAAGTGCAAAGGAACACACTGCATAGGAAGAGGCATATTTTGTGTTGTGTTAATCAATTCACTCAAATGCAGCAGCAATTCCTTACCTCAAAATCTGATATTCCCTTAGGAAAGGATCATGATAAAAAGGAGACTGAGAGTGAACCAGTCTATGTTGAGACAAAAGAAATGTCATCAACTATGGAGGAGACACATCTCCACCCTATTGTTACACACATCGAACCTTCTTCAGGTGTCCATGAGCCTCATCATCTAGAAACAACTATCCTCTAGAATGCACCAGTAGCCCAACAGACAGAGACTACTGATTTCATCTTCCCTCCACAATAAGATTTGGATTGTAGTTCCTACCGAGAACATCCACCAGATCCATATCAGATTGACATCAATGACCAGCATTACTACGATGAAGGGATAGTGCATCAACAAATGAACTTTTCCTATGCACCTCAACTGCAATACACCATCAATGATGCAACTCAGATCCCCTACAACTATTCTTCACCTCGAATTGAGCAACAAAGAACAATTCAACATAACTCAAGTTGTTTCCCTATGTGCTCTGACATTGCTCACTCTTTATGGGGAAGAATTCAAGAGGCTAAAATCAAAGTGAGGGTTAATGAATGGCTGAGAAAGAAACCACCAAAAGAATATGTCAGTTCAGCTCAAGTTCCGCCTAGAGCCCCGCTGTGGTGATAGTATCCATGTCGAGCCATCGACATAAAACAAAGGCGCTTGTCGGGAGGCAACCCGATCAATAATTTCATTTTTACTTTTAGTTTTGAATTAGAAAATGTCCTTAATTTTGTTTTCACTTTTTAGAAATTTTTACACTAAATAAAAATCGCATCTCGAGATGCAATCTTAAGTTTTGACTAGTCCTCATTTTTGAGATTTTCATATGGAGAATGCATGCTGATTGGGACGCAACCACATCTGGTGGTCCAACCGACACAAATTTTCCCCTCCATCTCGGATTTAGAGTTTTCTTGAGATGAGCAAATTTCTATGTTCAGGGTGGAGGGTGGGTGGTACGTACTTCACTTTCCACCCACTCCTATTTGTTTCAGACTTAAGGTTTCATTGTTGCATTTTTTAGCAAAGTTTTCAAAAAAAAATCAAAATTTTGAAGTTTTTACAATAGTTTGTATAGAAACTTGATGAAGTTTTGACACTTTTCGTTTCAATAATAGCCATTACCTAGCTGGCTAGTTTCTCTCTCTATGCTTTTCTTTGCATCATTATACCCTCCTTATTCGTAACAGATCCTCAAAAGGGCCATTTTTTGAAAACTAGCCTACTGATTGAAATCATCTTGTGAAGCTTATGAATCCTAACATCATGATCCTTATGCAAAAACGGTAAGTGTCTGTCAAACTAATAGGGATTAAACACATCACACTTCCTAATGTATAAGTGGAACAATAACATGGAATCCCCACCAGATCCTCATCAAGCCATTATTTGAGCAGAGTACGATAAAGAGAACTACCCAGTGCACTGAATTGTAAATCAAGTTGCATTCTGATCTGAACTCTCTTATACACTTCTTCTACCATCTTCGTACCCCTCCATCCATCAAAAAGAAACAAAAATAGCCAAAATAGTTCCAAACCCTAAGTTCGGGGTGGCACACCACCTCCCTCTATATCTGCTTCTTCCATACCCCTTGCTAATAAATAGGGACGTACCACCAAGAAAAGATGCCAATGTGCACACAAAAAGAAAATGCAATCTCGAGTCGAATAGAGGAGAAATTCACACACAAAAATGCAATCAATGAAATTGCAATCATAAAATAAAAATCTCGAGTCGAATAGAGGAGAGATTTATTTCTTCCTTCATACCACCATTCACTCCCTTTTCCACCTAAAGGCATAATGAATGCCTCCACTGTCCTGAAATACACCAGTGTCAGATCAGATGCACACTTGTTGTTCTGTGGGTATCTCTGGACTCTTATGAAACTCTTAGAAATGCTTGTTGTTGGAAAAAGTGAGGAGGAAGTGATGTTGGAAAACAAACTCAGGAACGAAGATATTGTAAGATGTGTTCAGTGGTCTCAGGAAGTTGAGATGCTTAGTCATACTATGCAGAAAGGAAACAAATTGTGATGTGAAGATGAGGCAGTCACACGAATTGAATTCATTAATATGGTGACTGTTTCAGATTTTGTGTTACTCGAGGACGAGCAACATTTAAGTTTGGGGTATTCTGGTGAATCCAAATTTATCGTGATTTTCAGTTGCCATTTTGGGCCCAATTCAACTAAATACATTCGATTTCATCTCCTTAAAACTTACAATGCACAATTTATCTTGGTTGATCAAATTATCAAGTTATTAACTAGTTTTATATGGATTTCATGCAGATTGTGCAGGTCATGTTGAGGTTGAACCATCAATTGGAACCCACCTCCATTTAACTCTAATCTACCTTCAACATAATCATCACCACTGCTTGCTTCATTCCACCTTTATCTCCATCAACCATCATCCGTATCAAACCCTAATAAGTGGGGTCCACCTTTCTTTGCCCTAGATCTACCTTCACTCAAGATCTTCTCATCCTTGGTCTTGACCAAATGGTCTTGATCCATTTGATTTCATCTCATTCGATTTCACCTTATTCGGTCTTGGACCTTCTCCTCACCACAAGATCACCGATCTACGGTCCTCATTTACCTCCTCCATTAGGTTTGGGCCTCACATGCCCTAACGATTTGCTCCTTCACCCCTCTACACGATCTCAGACTGTGTGAGGCCACGCGGTCTCAAGATTGTGTGAAGCCTCACAGTCTCAAGACCATATTGTGGACCCTCCTCAAGACCACATGGAAGTCCTGATCGTGCCCATGCCATCGCCGCCTTCCTCTACCATAGATCTTCACTCACGTCCTCTTCCTCTTCTTCTACATACCTGCTTCCTCTGCTTCGACCGAAAGCAGCGCTCCGCAACCTACCCTCGTGGTCTGCTCCTCAAGATCACGAGACGGCCATCAATCAAGACCGCAAGAGGCACGAGATTGTGTATCCTCCAGACCGTGAAGACAACGAAACTGCAAGGCCAGCCATCGAGTACAGGACCGTGAGGACTACAGGCCGTAAGATCGTGATCGGTTTCCAAAACTATTTGGACAGGGATCGTGAGAAGCCAAGACCGGATGTTCTAAACTGCATGAACAACTGAACCGTGAAGGCCAGAGTAGCAAGACCCCAGGACCGGTTGGACAACAAGACCATGAAGATGAAGACCGGTTAGAGTCATTTAACTCCAAACTGTTTAAACTCAAAACCGTGTGAAGTGGACTCACATAAAAAACATGAAGACCCCGACCAGAGCCTATAAATAGGACCAGTAGAGTCCTCATTTGAGGCATTGGATCTGGGATGCCACCAGGCTGCTCCTTGCGAGCTCGACCCCTGCACCCTTCGATCTACCACAACTCAATCACCAGGCTGCACTTAGCATGCTCGACCCCTGGGAAAGATCTTCCCCCTCCGTTTCTCCTCATCCTCCACTCCACCACCAGGGTGTGCCTAAGAAGCACTCGACCCCTGGTGGAGGACGATCTCCACAGCCAAGCTGAGTGGCAGGCTTGTGCATCCGTCTGTCATCCACTTCACCTACACATCCACAACCTGCTCCTCCTGTTGTGAGCAAGGAGGATGAGATGAGAAGGAAGGTGGAGAGATAAAGACTGCCCAGTCTGTCTTGGTGTCCCTCGCTCCTTGTCTAGATCAACTTTGACACAGCGTAGAAGACTGCATCATCTTCACCGAGCTACGACACTCTTCTGCACCATGCTCATGGCAAAATCTTCCCTCTCTCTTGTTCTTTTTGTTCCTCACATCATGAGAGATTAGTTCCTTTTTGCTGGGGTGCGGGGACTAGCCCCGCTGCCCATGCTTTCATGTCTTTTCATTTTAACATTCAAAGGCAATGTATATAACTTTTCATTTCGTTGTTAATCGTCGATGATTGCTTGTAGACTGATCACCTGCTTGCTTTTATCTTGTTCTTTCCTATGTTGTGAGAACTTCAATATGTAGGATAGGATTTCGATTAACGCGGTTGACTCCCTGACTAGAAATAGAAAGGGATTCATTGAGGTTGCCTAACCCAAGAGGAAGTGAGATGTGTTGGTTGAACATGGAATCTGACATGTTTAGATCCATGAGTTGTTTGATATCTTAGAAGGTGGTCTATTGATAGTGATGGCCTAAGGTACGTCTGGGCGATATGGCCTTTGGAGGTGTTCTTACACGATATGCCTGGAGGCATGGTGCTTAGGGTTGTTGGTGCCCGATATCCCTTTTGTTGAAGGATTGTGCTCTACCTGATATCCTTGGGTGAGGGTTGGTACCCTACCTGACACTCTTTAGTGAGGGTTTGTGGGTCGTTGTCGGGTTTTGTTGAGGGTAGGAAACACCTCTAGTGAAGGGTTGTGCCCTAACCCGATAAACCTAAAAAGTTATCTTGAGCCTTATATGATAGTATGTTATCTTGCTACCTTGAGCCCATATCTTTGATCATGATGATAAGACATGATGAATAGGTTGTGAACATTAGTATGGTGGTTACCTATGGTTGATGGTAGTTGAACCTTTGATAATGCTTGATGGTAGATCATGGTTGTATGATCCCTAAAGATGAATCCTTAAGAATGGCGTGCATGATGACATGAGATGTAGGGTATGATGGGATACCCATGGTATGGTAACAATAATGTGTATTGTTTAATATGCCATCTAAGACATTGTGCTCCATGTGTTCATAATAAAGGATGTTGTTCCAATCCTATAAACCTTAATCTTAATGACGTAATAGTCATGATATGTTCTTTAAAGATTTGTATGTGGTGATCCAGTTATCTCTTTTGCTATGCTCCCTAACCATGCAGGTATTAACAATTGAATTCATAGCCAGGTAAGAGCTATGGTGATTATATGATCATGTGCTTTGTGTAGCACTTGGTATATGAGCAATACCTGAGTAATGATGATGTGCCTTTTTGATAAGATAACATGTATCACCATATGATGAGAAAGGTCTGGTGACCTAATAAAGGTTGAGTGCCTGATTGAGGTGTTATCCTCGAGTTGTGATATGATGGATTGCTATCCCATGATGATGTATGATGATGAAGCCTTGAGTGGCAGTAGCATTATGTGTTGAACTGAGGGATTGATATCCCATGGCAATATGATGATTGTTGAGGGCATTGAGAATAACAGTAACAGTGTGACACAAGATAATGGAATTTAATGTTGTTTATGTTTTATATATGGTTGTTTAATACAACTTGGTTTCCCCAACAATCCACTTAGAATGCATTAACTAAATATAGATGAACTTTCATGTAGTTTGCTCTGGCCATAGATCCATCATCATCAGGAGTTGGTGATGGTGAAACGGGTTCTCCTATGGGTTAACCCAGAGCGCATATTGTTGAATATGTGGGGTTTCTCCTAGCCGAAAATAGGAGGATTAGAGTGCAACTGCTGTTGTAGAGTCAAGATGTGTATAAGAGCATGGTGAACAAGCTCATGGCTCAGTGTGATAGAGCATGGTGAACATGCCCACGGCTCAGTGTGATAGAGCATGAATGTGTTTATGGCTCGAGAGCATGGTGAACAGGTCTGTGGCTCAAGATATACTAGCGTCTTAACCTGTACCAAGATGGGCTAGAGAAAGGGTAGCCTGCAGAGTTGACCCTGTGAGTAAGGTCACTTAAGCAAGAGACTGTGGTCCTGCTTTGGTTCTCGTGCACTGACCACGAGGGTAGAGGTCATGGATTCCGGCTCTTCCATTGACCTTGTATGACACTGGCTTTGGGTTTCACAACTGAAGGTTGGATTTGGGCGGTACAACTCACTTCCATAGGGCATAATAATTCGTAATCAAGCTGTATTGTATCTTTGCTTATGGCAAATATGAAACATCGGATGAGGCCTTGTAATGTTCTTCTATGATCTTTGTATAAGTTTTTCATGTACATGTTCTTCATATTCCTTCTTTCATAACTGGTTAGTTATTACCTGTTGTTTAAATTGATCTATCTGCTTAGTTATCTGTGACAATAATAAAGTTGGTAGAGGGTTATGTTTCTCGTTGGGACTGTATGTCTCACCCCGCTGGTTAAATAACATTTTTAGGTGAACGTGCCTGGCGAGATGAAGATCATGTAGCTGAGATGATATGTAGAGGTATCGTACCTGGTGGAATAAATAGTGTCTAGCAGTAGAGTCCTATGTGTCGTCCATGTACACTCATGTCTTTGGGAGAGTTTTTTTATGTTTCTGATAAGATGATCGATATGTGGTTTTTGGCTTCTGTACCTTGATGTAATAAATCAGCATGTGGAACAGTTATTTTGTGTAACAAGATGATGGGAAAGTATGTTGTAGCACCTTGAAAATATGTTATGAAAAGAAAGTGTTGGCTCAGATGCAACATGTCTCGTCTTATGGTGCTTGTTGTAAATTGGTTTTAATTTTCTGTGATTTTTTATAATCTGTTAGTTAGTATGTAATCGTGTTTTATTTGAGTTGGGATGTTTCAAGTGGTTGGTATCAGAGCACTAGGTTCGTTGAGTCTACAGGGACACTGGGACTAGGATTAGGATGGTTTCTAAGGTTGGACCATGACATAAAATATGGTGCATACTACTTAATCTTGATACTTGATGCCCTGGAAAAGTATTCAAATATTGAAGAGAAAGGTAAGTATGGAGCATTAGATTGTTTCCTCGTTGATTACTCTGATCAATTAATCATTCTACAGCAATCTAAAGAGCATAATAAATCAATAAATATGACGCTAATACCTTCATCATGTTATAAAAGAGGTAAATGAATGCACCATAACCCCTTAATACTTGGATGCTTGGTAATAAAAAGAGGAAGTAACGGTTCTATGAAACCTAAAACCATATGAGAATATGATGAGATAAGTTCTTGAAACTGTAATCTCAAGATATATACATCGCAAAAGATAGATTAACATGTGATAACAAGGTGAGTTAAAGTATAAAACTTACACAAGATCAAGAAAATGCCTGAAAGCAAAGATAAGGTTGGAAGAAAGAGAAGAACAAGTGATGAGTAAATAAGATGGAACATGCGATAATCTTAGACCAACCAATGAACGTAAGCAAAAATGGGAAAGTATAAAGTGTAAAATTCATGATGAGTAAAAGGGAACAAGGGAGATGATCCATGTTCAATAAAGAATATGTTAAGAGTAATGCTCTTTTTCATAAAAAGAAAGTGGAAGCACGGTACAATCAGGAAATAATCATGAATATGATGAAACGACAACAAGAGAAAAAGAGTAATAACACGTAATTGTCTTGATGATTCCTGTGTTGATTGCAAGGAAACCAAGAAGAAGCAAGATAAAACCAAACGGAACAAAGTTTAATGATGCATAAATAGTTAAAAACTCTTGTAAGGATCAAAGAAAGTGATAATTTCCTCACCCTTGATATGAAACCATAGATGTTAATGGGGTGATAGGAGGAGTTTGTTCCCTTGTGTTCCTTCCTTCTGAGGGAATGACAGTCAAGTGGACCTTATGTCACTTGATATGTATGCTTTTAGAGCGATCTCTGGTTGGATACTTTGAAAAGTATCATTTGATCTTAGACTTTAGTTCCAAGATGGAGATGCATGTGATATATGATGACGGTAGGATCCTCCTGACACGTTTTGATCTGGTGACGACGGTAGATTATGGATGTGATACCAGAAGTGATATGTTTTGGCTCAAGAGATGGATACAAAAGTAAGGAATCCAAGATACGAGCATGTGAGAACATGTCTTCCGGTAAGGGGGAATTAAGAGTCAAGATACCTGGATCGTGAAGGTATGGTGGTGAACTATCTTGATAGATCATCCTTGACCTGGAACCCATAAGATTGAAGCTTGTTTTGGAGTCTGGACCTATGTGGTAACCCTTGAGGTAGCAATTCATCATCCCAGAGGAATGCTGATGAGGATAAGCACGTGAGGACCGGATGGTTTGACCAGATTGTAGAAGGCAACAGTTAGATCTCGTGACATGAGTTGGCCAGAACAGTGTGTGCTGGCAGGTCAGACGAATTCACTCCTTTCCGCTTTGTCTTCTTCTTACCTCTTATCTACCCCAGTTGATCCAGTATAGGGTGTACCCCCCCCCATTTTAACATTTGTAGTACGTTTGGCAGATGTTTCCTTCTTGTTAGTCAGGAAAGAGATAGCATGTTGTTGAGCACCTTGTTGTATGACCTGGTTGTGTTGGATGAAGTATATCCTTCTCATATCCTTTCTTTTCCTAGACATGAAAGTCAAGCGAATCTCTTTCCACTTGACATATCGAGGATCGAGATAACCCTGGGAATGGATATCCTTGGAAAGGTGTGAAGTGGTCTCATATGGAGAAGTTGGCTTTGATTTGACCTGGCTAAGTGCTTATAGTATGGCTATCACCTGTTAGGGGTTTATGCTCCGCATAAACATGACATTGGAAGGTATGCACCCAAGGAAAAGAACCGCTGTAAGATTGTCTTGGGAAAAGTTCATCAAGTTAAGCTTGATTCCTTAGAATACTCCTAGCTAAGTCTCGAGTTAAGGAAGGTCCAGGCAGGATGTGCATTAATTAGAGATAGATGAACAAGCTTTGTAATCCCTATCCATACCAGTTGAGAATAATGCATACATGTTACAACCGTGTTGACACGTGTTGTGCCCTTGGGAACCAATATGAAGTTGTGTCAGCCTTGCATCCAAGATGATGTAGTGTATCTTGCTCTGTTGTTGCTAATCGAGATGTTTAGTTCCTTGGTTACTCGATAGCTCATTTATGTTACATCTTAAGCAAGACATAGTGAAGTGCTTTATGAGTTTTGTTATTTGTATGCATGTGTTTATCTTATGACAATCCCTTATGAGATAGATCTCCCTTGGATTAGAGACATCCTTTGTGGAAGGAGAAGGAACAGTTGGAATGTATAGAGCAGAAGGATAGTGATACAAGTTATGTGAAGCTTAAGTGTTGAGCTTGTAATATCAGAGTAGCACAACATAAGTGTAACAAGGAAGGTGATATATCAGTAAAGGAACTGATACCTAAGTGATACAAGTTCCATGTGATGTTCCAGTATATAAAGAGTGTTATCAGACAAAGGATGATGAGACAGAGGGTTGAGCCTGTGATCAGTACAAGAAACCATGTGTTGACTCTGGAAGAAGAGAAAGTACGTTGGTCATATATCTATGACACCCAGGATCTTTTGTGGAGTTGTATGATGCGATGCGTGAGTAACATCCGTCTTCTTTTTGCTCAGGATTTTGGGGACAAAATCCTTGTTAGGGGTTTATGACTTGTAAGGACCCTGACCAATGTTTTGGGATAACCCTATTTTATTTGCTTAAAAAAGGTGCTTAGAACCTTAATCTAATCCCTTAAGAAGTTTTGATATCATGTGTAAAGCTTATGTTTCCAGTTTGGCCCCGTTTGGATGCTGTTTGAGCAATGTTTTCTTGTTTTGGACCAAAGTGCAATTTACCCAAAGTAAGGGGTTATATTGCAATATGTCACATGTAGAGCTATCCTTTAGTTATATATCATCATTAGAGAGAGATTGATGCTATGGGGTGCCTTGTGGAGTGCCTAAGTTCCAAGTTTGAGCTTGGTTGGATGATGTTTGTGCTTTAAGTGCTAGTTTTGGTGTAAATTACAAATTACCAAAATTGAAGGGCCAATATGCAATTTATCAGCTCTAGAGTCTCCTCCCTTGTATTTGTCATCATATAGGATGTGGATGGAAGTTGGGGCGCCTTTTTTGGATGATAGTTAAGGAGTGACATCTCTATATAGTTTTTATGCCTTATATGTCACATGTGCTATCTTGTCCTTTAGTGTATCTGGTAGAGCTTGGAGTATGTATCGGTTTTGAGGGTGTGTCGCCCAGGGAAGATGATCAGCTGCATGATACACATCCTAGAGTGTATCAATAGGTCATGCATGTAGAGCTTGGGTGGCAACAAGTGGTGTTAAGAGCATGAGCAAGTGGCATCTAAGTTTATGTGGTTATGACACCTTTCCTTTGCTACCTCTCTCTTCCTTGGTGTATATAACTCCCTTCCTCCTTACCCAAGTGATCCTTTTCAGATACCTCTTTCCCCTTCTTGTATGAGACTAGCTTGGGAGCTTTGAGAGCTTAAGGAAACCCCCATGGAGCTTGGGAGGCAGAGTTCCTTGCCCATGGAGATTTCTTGCTCAAGATATGACCTTGGTGAGTCATGCTTCTTTACTAGATTTTCCTTGTGCTTTCTTCTTCACCTCCTTCCTCCCTTCTCATCCATGGATGGACCCTTGATGAGAGTAGGCAAGGCTGTGGTTCTATCCCTCTTTATTTCTTCTTGAGCTAAGCATAACCATGGCTTCTTCTTCTTCATCATCATCTTTTGTTTCTTGAGGTGATGATGATGGAGCCGAAGGCAAGTTTGGAGCCTGGGATGGATGATCTTCATGGTGAGGAACGTGGGTTTGATGCTTGGACCAGGAAGCTTGATGCCCTTCGTGGAGATCCTCTTAATGCGGGTTACATAACTCTTAACCATCTCTATTATGTTCACTCTCCATATGTGCATACATTGATTCTTGTCTTTAAATCGATACCCTTCTCTATGATAGTTGTGTATGTGGAACTTGAGATCTATTCTAATGGAAATGGTCACGTTTTATTACTATCCTTATCTTTTTTTCATTTTTCAAGTTGGTGAAGGGTGTCTTGAGGTTGAAGATGACCCACTCGATATGGTGCTTACCCAATATGGGGCCTTACCCGATATAGAGTCTAGCCCGATAGGTTGTGCTTTGGTTGATGGATTGTGAGCAATACCCCTCTCTCACTTTGCTATTGAGAGGTGAGCTTATGATCCTTTTATCCAAAGATGTACGGTAGTGAGTCCTTGGGCAATACCCCTCTCTCACTTGGTTGTTGAGAAGTGAGCCTATGCTCTATAGGGTTGGGCGACATGTTAGTTTGGCCGATAGGGTCTCCTTAACCCTAGGTTGGCTGATATACCCTCTTGGATACCTTGGGCAACATGAGTAGACATGCTTTGATGTTGAGTTTTGAGCAACACCCTCCTTCCTTGAGTTGTGAGGTGAGCTCTAGCTCTTGGCCGATATGATGACGGGTGATATGATAGTTGGTTGATATGAAGCCCTAACCTTAGCTTGGACAATATAGTGTCTTGACCGATATGGATGTTCTAACCCTAGTTGCCCGACATGTTGTCTTGGGCAATAGGATGCTTTGTCCAATAGGATAACCCTAACCCTAGTTGCCCGACATGGCATCTTGGGCGACATGGCATCTTGGGGGACATGACATCTTGGGCGATAGGGTTGCCCTAACTCTAGTTGACCGATAGGGGTGCTCTTGTTGTGATGATCTCTTGGGCGTCATGGTGTGTTGCCCAAGATAATGCTCCATGGATGACAAAGATGTAAGGTTGGACGTTATGGATGGTCCCTTGATATGCTGTCTGATATCATCAACCCTAACCCGATATAAGTGTGTATGTATTTGATGACTTGGGCGACACTAAGTATGAATGCTTGGCCAATACGGTCTGAGCCTGGGTAGTTGGCATAGGGTGCTACAAGTTGAGAGTTTTGATGATATGGTGTCATGTGTAACACAAGGACTAGTGAGGCTTGAGTGAACCAAGTAGGGCAGAGGTTGTTACACCTATATCTTGTTGATAGAGGTGAACATAGATGGGGCAAGAAGGAAGTCAATCCTGGTAGGGATGACCTAGAGAGCACCTTGGTGGTTTTGGTGCTATGAGGTCCTTATTCGACATAGTTGTGAGGTTTCCTAACCCAAGAGGAAGTGAGATGTGTTGGTTTAACATGGAATCTGACATGTTTAGATCCATGAGTTGTTTGATATCTTAGAAGGTGGTCTCTTGACAGTGATGGCCTAAGGTATGTCTGGGCGATATGGCATGTGGAGGTGTTCTTGCATGATATGCCTGGAGGCATGGTGCTTAGGGTTGTTGGTGCCCGATATCCCTTTTGTTTAAAGGATTGCGCTCTACCTGATATCCTTGGGCGAGGGTTGGTACCCTACCTGACACTCTTTAGTAAGGGTTCGTGGGTCATTTTGGGGTTTTGGTGAGGGTAGGCGACACCTCTAGTGAAGGGTTGTGCCCTAACCCGATAAACCTAAAAAGTTATCTTGAGCCTTATATGATAGTATGTTATCTTGCTACCTTGAGCCCATATCTTTGATCATGATGATAAGACATGACAAATAGGTTGTGAACATTAGTATGGTGGTTACCTATGGTTATTGATATGAATAATTGAAAAACATGGGTAGGATATACATGTTTAATTAACAACATGATTTGTAATATTTAGGATAGCATCAATGATAGATTTAGGTATATATAGATCATCAATTTGACTAAACCTAATTTATCATGTATATATTTATATAGTAGTCCATTAGCAAGTAAGTATTCTATAATTTTGATTATAAGAAACACAATAGTAGAGGAATATTCGACCAATCATTTAGTAATGATCACAAGTTGTAGTATGCTTACATGTTAGTTTATCTATACATACAATAAGGATTAGCTATGAATTCCCATATGGATGTATATGGAACTTGAACCCTAGATGCATATATCCACATACATATGATCTTATTTAGAGAAAGAGAATATATATAGAGTTATGAAGAGAGGAGCCATAAAAAGGATGTTTGAATCTATAAATGAATCTACCTCCTCACAATCATCTAAACAATTAATAAATCTATTTATATACTTATAGATATATTTGAAAATATATACTTGTATGTATTAAGGAATTTTGAATATAAACCCTAAATATTTCTAGCAAGGGCATCTTAATAAGGAGTATCTTATAAGTTAAATATATTGAACCATAGTTACTAATTGTAATTGTATCACACTGGAGTATATAATATTTGAGGAACTTTTGGGGAAAATATGATACATTAATGTGTAACACTAATAACCTAGTTGGAAGTCTAGAAATAATGTTGATGGGAAAATATGGAACACAAACGGAAGACTAAAAAACCTAAATTCAAAGGAAAATGAACAACACTTGGTTCCAAGCCATATTGTGATAGGTATTTCTCTGCATTTGTAAATCTCTCTGTTTTTATTAAATTCATGGGTTGAATACTTGGAATTCACATTTTTATATCATTTGATCCAAAGGTACAAAATTTCTATATAATTGGAAATTTTGTTCTCTTTTGAAAGCATGCATAGGAGATAGGTTGGTTGGACTAATACTATTTTAGAACTTTAGCCTTCCTCCTTTAAAGGCCATCAACAAATAAATTCTAAAATTAGTAGCACAATGTTTATACGTTGAGAAAGGGCAAGCTAGTAGCCCTAGTTTAGTGAAATTATATTTTCACGCATCTGCATAGAGTTAAAGGACATAGGGTCCCTCAATTTACTGAGAATCTTAATTGGTCTGTGTCGTTCTCTGTAGGACAGTATATATGGATTCT
The DNA here is from genome assembly GCA_963693085.1 of Alisma plantago-aquatica. Classification (NCBI taxonomy): domain Eukaryota; kingdom Viridiplantae; phylum Streptophyta; class Magnoliopsida; order Alismatales; family Alismataceae; genus Alisma; species Alisma plantago-aquatica. Next base: position 421,238,562 of record OY856414.1, on the reverse strand, counting down.
CCAACAACTAGATATTGACATGTGTTATCGATTTGAAAATTTGAATTATTAGTGTCAAAAAATGGATATTGAATCTTATTGATTGGAAAACTCATTGATGCCTTTTGATACTTTCCTATGTTGTTTATTCCTTCAAAAATTTTCAAAAAATCCTCTATAGATAGGTTCATACTTTTACTTTTCAATTATTAATTTTGTACCAATCATTCAACTGACAAGAATTTCCTTTCCTGGGATCCATGTGTGGTTGTGTTCCTACAGAAATTCATGGACATATGATAAAAGAAGACCCAGAAGAGATGTGAAAGAGTTGTCTCATGTTGAAGAGTATATAGTATTTATGCACATTCTTAATTTTGTAATCCTATGTATAGATTCCATGACTCTAATGTAAAGTGTGATTGTAAAAAGATTTATTTATATTTTCTGATGTAATTTTGTAAATATTTGATCATAAGGATCATGTCTTTACAACATGGTAATTAGATCTATAAACAGTCGACACTCATGTATGTGTCTTGGAATTTAGGTTTAGTTAGGAATACAAACACCATAGTTGGAACTTAGAAAAATAGTTCACAACAAACCCTAGTAGCATTGGCCTAGTTATTGGGATATACCTAAACTACGAGAAGGAAACCCTAAGAGCCTATGATACCTTAATTTAGAAATTCATGAAACATACCTAGCTCGTATACTAATTTGTGTACTTCCCTAGGCATCAATTTATATGGAGAAATTATTTAGGAAGAAGTGTTTAAGACACATGTATGTATATTCAGAATACAACTCTTGGAATGTTTAAATCACCACTATAAGTAGACAAATGGTAATAGTACCCTATAGTACCTCTTTAGTTAGGTACGACCACAAGTAATTGCAAAAAAATATAACAAACCCTAGAATGATAAATATCATATAATTGATAACTTTCATTTATAACCTTAAAATATATGTAAGAGTGATAGATAGCTTTTTCCAATGTTTGTTAGTTTAGAGTAAACCATCATCGTGTAAGTGGAATGCGTTGAGGTGTGTAAGGAAGGAAATTTATTGAAGGTTCTAGCATAATTAGTCCTAATCTACTCAAGTGGTGGTGGGGTTTCCTCATTTTACATACCACTCTGGCCAAGGCAATTTTGACTACTTGGGAGAAAACCCTTGTATTTGCATAAAATAATCAATTCAACTTGAAGAAAAAAAATGTAATATATAGAAAACAAAATATGTTAACACAAAGAGAGGAGATAAATAATAATATGACAAGACTTAGATGAAAAATCTTACCAATACAAAACTTGTTCAAAAAAATATTGCCACATGATAACTTTGACATATAACCCCTACAAAATATAATGAGTTGAGACTTAATTAATAGGCTTTCCTTTTATATATGTAATTATGATATTTGCATGAGCAAGAAAGAGTCACAAATTCAACGATATAGATGCAAATTTAACTTCAGTTTGCATCCCAATTCGTAATAAGAGAGTTTAATGGTAACATGTGATAAATATTAGGATTTCTGCATTTTTCCTGAAACTCCCAATTATATATATATATATATATATATATATATATATATATATATATATATATATATATATATTACTTTTGATAATTTATGTTGAATTGAGAATTATAGTGATGTAGAACCCTACCCACTGAAAATTGAGAAATTAAAATGAAACATATCTAATTTTGGACCCAATAAAATGTCACACGAAGAATAGTGAGAACAATATTGAGTAAAATTTGATGAAGTTGCGAGCTTGACTATGATAGTTATAGTTTATATAACAATTTTGTGTTGTAATACAAAAATTGGTTTAGATTCTTGACCTAGAAATGTGTACCTAACCCTAGAGGAATATATGGACTTGGCATCACTAAGTTTTTAGGTGACTCTTTATGTTTCATGGAAATCTAAATTCCCAAAATATGTCAAGTGATTAGGATGATGGAGTAGTTGTAATCACAATGTAGACATGAGTTTATTATGACTTGGTTCTAAAATTGATTTTGGCCATTTTCATTTTACATAAATAAAAATTCCCTTTGAAAAAAAATATTTTCTTTATAATACTATAACATACCCAAATCTGGATATTTACCTCAACCTTCACCAATTTAAGACACATTTTAATTATTTTTAGTATTCTGTTATCATCCTTGTATTTATCTAATTAAATAGATTTGAAGTCAATAATTTACAAAATTTTAATCAATAATCGTTTACTTAACGATTGATGAGAAATGTATTTAAGTGTTCAATTTGGAGTTAAATATACTAATTCACCAATTAAGTAATTTGACACTAAAATTGGATCATTTGAGTCAAATTGATAAAAGGAAATACAAAACTGTATCATATGAATTAAGTAAGGCTTTAAATGCATTAATTGAGTACTTACCTCATAAGTAATGAAATAAAATAGTAAACATTTTCAAACAATAAAAATGATATTAAAATTGATCTTATCACACCTTAATTAGTCAAGCTGTCAATTTTTGTGTCAATGGGACTCCAATTGACCATATGTTAATTGGTTAAAGTTATAGCCTTCATACATACAACGTTCATTTATCACTTTGGCCAGTATTCATTTAATTCCTTCACCAAAGTAACAATGAGTGTCTATTCTAACTGCGTTAACCTGTGCGTCCGCAAATCATGAAGCCATTGTAACCAACGATCGTTTCCCCTCCTTCCTCTTCTACTTTCTCCTTCCTTCCCTCTCCTATATCTCCTGATACTTTTCACTCTCATGTCCCTTCACGACAGAACCCTAGCCACCATCTTAGCCTCCCTCCCTCTAACTTGCATCATTCACCCTGGAAGAAGGAACCACTGCCAGCAGTTCCAGTTGCGGCGACTGCAACAACTGCCTTCGCAGCATCACCACTGTCGACCCTGGTGCCTCCGGAACACCATGGACAATAGTCATTGATAGCCCCGCAGTGTAAGCATGAGCGCCACCAAGATCAGCGACACCCCGAGATAGAGCCCTGAACCCAACCAGCCTGCTCCATCTCAGTGTCACCTTAGGCACCTTGGTCGGCTCAAGCAACCCACTGCCATGCCGCCTCCCCCTCTGCTTCATCTCCTCGGTCAAAGACCTCTTTCACCAGACACGTCTTCTCCTCCGTTGGCTCCTCCTTCACCTGCGCCCAGCAGTGCCAAACAACGCCAAGCAAAGCAAGTGTCGCCAGCCTGTATCAGGTGCCTCCATGTAACATCATCGCCCCTGGCTCGATGTCTTCCTCTCCCACTCCGCCAGGCTGCACCGCCATCCACCACCTGTAACGCCGCCAGCACTGGGAAAAGGAAACCTCTATCCTTCCCTCGCCAACATCGACATCATTGTCTACTGAAAGAGTCACTGCAGACCTAGCTTCATCCCTGAACACTACAGCTGCCTCAATCAGGCACCACAGATCTATCGTGGTTCCTCCTGTCTTCTTGAATCTCGGCTGCCAATAATACTCCCTCATCCAAGGGTGATTATACGGCAAACCTGAATCACAAAACCCCCACAATAGCCGGTTCACCTCAACGGCAAGACTACCTATGACATGCACCTTGGGATAGGCATCTTGTATAACTTCCTCTTGGCAACTATGATCAAAGGTACAACTTTACAAACATTGAATAAACCCAACTTGCATATTGATAACTAAAATTCAGTTGGTTTCATTGTCTAAAAGATGGGCAACCTTTCATACAATCCAAGTCGTTAAGTAGTTAATCAATGAGATTAATGAACTAGTATAATATATTGGTAAATTGACACATGGTTAAACATTAGAATAGTAGACTCAAGTATGTATATTACTGCTGGACTATCATCTATATTTATATTTGTACATCAGTATTTAGTAGAAGCAAAACAAAGATCTAAAATTCTATATGACTTTGACCCTAATGCTAATATATAGAACCAAGTATAGGAATTAGTCATAATATGTCATGTATGTAGAGTTTGGTTAAATATGATATTAAAATATTCGATCTCTTAGTTTGAATCTGAAATATTAATATATGCATGTTAATGAATATCAAGCTTTCATATTTAAGTATAAGTCTACTTAAAACACCTTATGTACCCAATGAAATCCTTTGTAAACATGAAAAACCCTAGGTACACATACACATATTTACACAAGTGATGGTAATTAGTAATACAAATATAATCAGGGAATACATATAAGTTAATCGGTTTATGAAACAAATGATGAAAGAGAGAATGATATGTATAAAAATGTACTTTTATAAACATATACCTAGATGATATCTTAGTTGGATTATATGTGAACCTAATGAATTTTCAAATGGAATATACTTGCATATGCACATAAAGATTTAAGCATGAATATATGACCAATATACATATAAAGGCAATTCATGTTAAACTCAAGATATTTCTAGTTAGAGTATCCATGTGAATAATAGTTAAACCATCCCTAACACTACAAATGAGATTAAAACCCTAACTTTACAATGGATGACTGATACTAGGTTTAGATATGCATCCAGTTATGATTTGATATATGTGTACTAATGGGTATATCCAACACCTTTAGGTCAAGATGGACAAACTATGATATTTACCCCTACAAATAGTGTTGACCATGAACATAAGGTATGTACTCCTCCCTATTTATAACTGGGCATTTATATGACAATTTTCCCATAATGAGGCAATCTCTGCAATACTTGCTCTTTTCCCATTTGTTGGACATTTCATATACTCCCAATTGGAATTGTTATTGCTCTTTTGAAATTATTATTATCCTGTTGAATTGGGTCAATGACCCCACCAACAATTGTGCTTGAGTTATGCCATGTATTTTGTGAAAAGTGAATCTTGCCACTCTATTTATGCATGTTAGATAATTCGAATGGTTTAACTAACGTAGACGCTTATGCGTAACCATTAGGGCACATCTATTTCTGCCCGGGGTGCGTCTTTCCACCTCTTTTTATACAGGGGTGCGTCTATTTCTGCCCAGGGTGCGTCTAATTCCACCCATTTTATTTAGGCCATTGACTCAGTGGTGTCGTGGCCCTATTTTAGTTACTTTAGTCAAATGTATCGGCATGCAAATAATTATATGATTGGATTGTTATTCATGGCAATAATGATGATAATAATTGTTTATTTATAATGCCTCATTCTTTTGAAAATTCATTCTCTTGTTACTTCTCCTTGTAGCTTACCTAATTTTTAATAGCCCCCTTTTTATGGTAACATCTTACTTTACTTTTAATGCCCTAGTTAATCCTCTAATGTACATACTCAACTTTTGCTGATACATATCTTGTTTTCCTATTCTTCTGGGTGTTCCCTCCACCCAGGTGTAGGTGCTTGACATGTCAAAGACTCAAGATGACTGTGAGCTAATTGGTGGACATAAGGACAACTTGAGATAGCCTTGTTACCCTATACATATGGGCATATGTGTGAATAGGTGTAATATTTTCATTTTATGTACCACCCTTAGGGTGAGAAAGTTATGTACATGCGACCATTTTGTAAATTTGTAAATAGTTATGTTTTCCGCTGCTTAAATATTTCCTGGCTCGTGTTTTTACCATTGAGTGGGCCCACTATCGGGTCCCACTCTTTACAAATACTACATCTACAAAAGAATTGATTTTGTGTAATTTTATCAATGATTTCTCAAAATAAGTCACAATACACGAGATATGAGAAAACCCTAGAGGAGAGTCACATGAAACCCTAGAAGAGAAACCTAGAGTTTGGTGCGGGGTAATGTTTAAGGAGAAGTGAAGGAGACTACATTGTAATTGACTAGTTGAGTCCTTTTTGAGGGTGAAGAGTAGTGCACATTAGACCATGGAAGTGTGGATTTGGGGATAAAATCATGTCTAAGGGGTGGAGAGTTGTAACATACTAGAATTTTGGTACTATATCTATTTTGAGCTATAAATCACAATCCTCTGGAAACATGAATGCATTTGCAATTTTGTCTCTCGTTATAAATCTCATTTGATGATTTTGGTCAATTTTCATATTCTAAGATAGTAATTTATTTCCTTTTGAATTCTTTATGTCTAAAATAGTGCATTTTCCCCCACTCGAGAAATATTTACAAAGGAGCCCCTTAATTTAACCTTATGAATTGTCTTGACAACAATTTATGGAATTTGATATTTTAGCGCTTTGACACCCGGACAAGGTCATATAAGTCAATAATACATTCATTTCGTTAACTAACGTCTATGGAGTCAAATGAAAACATTTATTAGAATGTCATATATAAATCATTGAGTAATCTATTGTTGAAAATTTAGTAAATCATGATATATCTATGCATTTATTATTAACAATTTATTTGGGAAGTTCTCCGATTAATATACATCTAGCCCAATTTTCATCAAATTTTGTCCCTCCAATTAAGTAAGTCAAAAATGTAAAATCATCTAAATTTACTTATAGGATCCTCGTTAACTTTCCAAAGTTTTTAATTAGTGTGTTCCCTGGACACGACTACATCTAGCTCGTCATGTATGGAAATAGTCACCCTAATGGTGTCGTCCATTCTCTCCTCTAACCTTTCTTATCTTCATCTCCTCCTCCCTACTTATTCCCTTCCCTTAGTTCCTCATCTTACAGAAAACCTAGCTACCACATACCTCTTCCGTCCACCCTTGTCCAATCTGCACATAGCTTTGCAACCCTCTTCTTCGACCAATATCGAGGCCACTGATGAACTATGGGCTTCATCAAGGCATGCTTCCCCTGATACTACGTATTTCCCACCCCAGTTGGTCCTCCAGATCCTTTCACTGCCTTGTTCTTGTCCTCTTTTCTCTCAAGCATTACCGACCATCTCTTTAAGACAACAACCTGTAGAATTTCCATCACTTCCTACAAATGCAAGGTCTTATGACATTTGGCTTCCACACCACCACCAACACCCTACATCACCTCCTTGGAAACCTGACGAGGTCGATCTCATAAAAAGGTAGACGACTTACTTCTACCATCATGGAGATACATCACTCAACCTGGTCCAGATCCCACCATTACCTACAATACCAGGTCGGATCACCATCGCAACCTCCACCTCTCATTTTCAGAACCCTCTAAATTCTTTAAACAGGCCCATATACCCCTCCTTTCTCCATGCAATGACCACCTTCTTTACTCTAGCAAGGATAGATCTGCAAGCAACAAGGACATACTCATGAGACCCTTTCAACAACCCCTAAATGGCTCAGTCCCCTCTGACCAGCTACCGTCTTCTCCAAGAGAGATCCGCTCAAGGGTGTTATTAATCTCATCCATACTTTCCAAGGGCGTAGTTAAATCCATACTCGACCATTAAAACCCAACTTGGAAACCAATCAGTGCAGATCAACACTACTGTTTTGAGCATCTACAAGTTAGTTTCTTCATTTCTTAATTTGTTATGAGACAAAATAAAGGATTTAACCCAGTCTTTACATAGACTATACTAAGTTGATCCACCCCATTATAGTAATATACAAAAACATCTATATACACTTGTGAAAATGGTAATACAAAAAACCAGAAAACTTGGGTAAGATATTTATGTTTAATTGACAACGCAATTTCTAATATTTAGGATAATATCAATGATATATTAAGTATATCTCAAGATAAAAAATTTGACTAAACCTATTTTATGGTGTATATATTTATATAGTAGTCCATTAGTAAGTATGTAGTCTATAAATTTTGATTATAAGAACCCCATTAGTATAGGAATATTAGACGAATGATTTAGTAATGATCACAAGGTGTAGTATACTTACATGTTAGTTATCTATATGTACAATAAGGAGTAGTTATGCATTCCCATATGGTGTCTATGGAACTTGAACCCCAGATGCATGTATCCACATACATATGATCCAACCTAGAGAAAGAGAATATAAATATAGTTATGGAGAGAGGAACCATAAGAAGGATGCTTGAATCTATAAATGAATCTACATCCTCACAATCAACTAAATAAGTAATAAACCTATTGATATATGTATAAAATATTATAAAATCAATACTTGTATGTATTGAGGAATTTTGCATTTAAACCCTAAATATTTTCTAGTAATGGCATCTTGAAATATAGTATCTTATTATTTAGATATCTTGAACCATAGTTACTAAATATTAATTATATTACATTAGAGAGAATATAATATTTGAGGAACTAACTTGGAAAAAATATGATATACACAAGTGTATGGCGTTAATAAACTAGTTGGAAGTGCATAAATAAAATTGATGGGAAATATGGAATACAAATGGAAGATAAAAAACCTAAATCCTAAGTAAAATAAAAAAACTTGGTTCCAAGACATCGTGACAAATATTTCTCCACATTTGTAGGTCTCTATATTTTGATTAAATTCATTGAGATGAATACTTGGAATTCACAATTTTACATATTTTGATCCAAATATGTGAAATTTCTATTATATTTGGAAATTTTATTCTCTTTTAAAAGCATGCACAATAGATAGGTTGGTTGGCCTAAAATTATTTACAACTTTAGCCTTCCTCCTTTAAAATCCACCAACAAATAAATTCTAAAAATAGTAACACAATGTTTAAACGTCAAAAAGGGCATGCTAGTACCCCTAGTTTAGTGGAATCACACTTCCACACCTCTGCACAAAGTTAGAGGACATAGGGCCCCTCAGTATACTAGGAGTCTAAGTTTGTGTGTTGTCATTCTTCATAGGAGAGAAATGACAGATTCCCCAACAAATGTGCTATCTATTGACTCAAGGTCAATTAGGTCAATGTTGACTCACGTCTAAATTGACTAAACCCGTGTTTTGATGATGACTAACCATTCCACATATTGGTGTCTAACATCTCTACTCGAGTGATTTCAGATTAGGTATAGACACACTCCAAATGCCCTAACTTGCGCATATCAAATTGGCGAAAAGACAAGTCAAAGTCATACAAGTGCATGTTTTTGTAATATGATGTAAATCCATTAGAACCGTGTTGTAAATCACTTGTAATGATTATATGACTTGTAATTAAGCTTAGAAAAATATCAGGAGCACTTAGATCGAATATTAGAGCACTTTAGATGCAACTTTAAAAATTGATTACAAGCACTTTGTCGGTCGAGTTTCCTAGCCTGAAAAATCGACCGATCATCCTTGATCAATTTTCTGGAGATTGCATCGGTTGAGTTGTGTTTACACAGAACTCGACCGATCAAGTAACTGACCATTTCGATTCCTAATGGTCGGTCGAGTTTTGTCAGGACAAACTCGACTAATCATTTGAGTATCGGCCTTGTCGTTTACTTGATCAGTCGAGTTACCCTTATAGAAACTCGACCGATTGCACTGTACGGAAAAGTGCTTCTAGCCGTTGTGGAGTTGCAACAAGTGAAAATATATCCATTGCAAGCCACAAAATGGCTAGTTTTCATTCTCAAGTGTTCCCAAAGGCTAAGAGGCATCCTCAGCTATAAAAAGGACCCCTTGGGCTTCATTCCAAGGTTGAGCATTCATTGCAAACTCTATGTGAGGTTCCTATTCTATAGTTAAGTGCTTCCTACAACCTCCTCTCTCTCTCTCTAAGCTTAATCACTTGCTACATCCATTAGAGTGAGTAGGAAATCTATAAGAGAGCTAGTCCTACATGTATATCTTGTGAGGCTCTCACTTCTACCACCTCCCTATCTCTCATTTCAACCATGAAGATGAAGGTTCTCTCTCTTGGCTAAGAGAGGTGAAGAAGAACAAGGGAAGGCATCCCTTGGTGAAGATCAAGGCTGAAGACTTGGAGCTAGAGTGGGTAAGCCCTTGGAGAAGGCAGAAGACTCAAGCTCAAGTGGGTAAGACCTTGGTGGAAGCTTCTCCGAGTGAAGGTGAAGTCAAAAGCTAAAGATCCAAGAAGAGTGGGTGATCCCTGCAAGGATGAAGACTTGTGCAAGAGTGGGTAAGTCCTTGGAGAAGGCCGAACACTCTTGCAAAGTGGGTAAGTACTTGGTAAGGTTGAAGACTCTTTGTATTGGATAGGTAAGTCCTTTGTTTGGTCATGTATTGTAAGTCTTATGAATGAATATAAGAATGCAATGGTTAGGAAATCCTAGAGGTTGACCTCTCTAGGTAAGTGAACTGACATACTTCTAGTTTGAAGTGTGGAACCACTCTAAATAGCTTGTCTACTTGTGTTTGCTCAATCTCTCTCATCCTTGCTATGCATGTTTTAGTTGCACTCAAATTACCTATTTAGCAACCTTATCTTATCATATATCTTGAAGGTCTAATGAATTGTGTTTAAGTGCATTCAACTCTATTCACCCCCCTCTAGAGCATCTAATCACCCATCTAGGATCCAACACTATCTATTTGAAATTTTGAATTACTTGTCTCAAAAATTGGATATTGAATCTTATTAAATATGGAAACCCATTATTACCTTTTGATACTTGCCTATATTGTATATTCCTTTGCATTTTGTAATAAAAATCCTCTATATATGTTCATACTTTTGCTTTCCAATTGTCAATTTTGTATTGGTCATTTGATTGACTCGTATTTCCCTTATTGGGGTCAATGTGTGGTTTTGTTCATCTAGGAATTCATGGATAAGTGAAGAAGATCTAGAAGAGACGTGCTAGAGTTGTCCCCTTCTGAAGATTAGATATGATTCATGCATGTTATTGATTTTTTAATCCTATATATAGCTTCCGTGACTCTAATGTAAAGTATGATTGTAAAAAGATTTGTTAATATTTTCTGATGCAATTTTATAAATATTTGATCACAAGGATCGAGTCTTTACAGTTGTTGAGGATCATTTCTCCTAGTTGGGAATCTTGTTTCTTTGATTTTCTTGCTTCGTGCTTTGGCCAGTATGTCAGAGACCACTACATGCAACTCCAGCCATATCGAGCCTTTTTTTGGGTTCTCCGGCACCATCACATCACAATAAAGGTGATGGGAATGTTGGTTCATGTTGTCAATCAACGGTATTCAAAATCAAATCTTCACTATATCCCCTATCCATGGTGTTTCTTGTTCAAAAAAGGAGCAATGGGGTGTAGTTGTACAAGTTTGCCCTTGTTTTGGGTGTTTGATCTGTTTTTCCTCAAGGGGTATTATCCTCTATTTTTCTTTCCCTACTTATTCTCGATTTGCACTATTCTTTGGTCCAAGTTGTGTGCTTGACTTGTTGCAGGCATGGGTTAGTTGGAAGACCCTTATTGGGTCATGTCAGTATTGTTTTTAAAATAGGAAATATTACATATGTTGTTTTATGGAATTTTTGGATTAGTTGTTTCTTTAAATTCATAGTAAATTATATTTACTTTAGAAAAAAATAAAGAATATATATTTTTGAATTAAAAAATTATAATCTATCAAATTATAACAGTTTGACTATATAAACCCAGTGCAAAATATATGTGATTTCTAAAAGTATCTCGAACTGGCTAGATTTTTTAGAATTCATATCTAATAGTCTATAAGTCAGAAAAATAAAATAAAAGATGCTATTCAATCATAAAAGTACAATCTACAAGACGGTGTGATTCTGATAACTTAATTGAATAATAACAAAAAGGTGACTTTTGGGATTTATGTAATTAATGTGTGAACTTAACCCTGATTCCATATACATGTTTAATAGGTGGTAGGGGCCCTAATGTGGATATATGGTTTTAGCTTAGATCTTAGTAGATTGAATATGAGGTATGTTGTATTCCCCTATGAGTCATCATGAGCAATTAATCTTTTATTTCTCTCTCTTGAAGGTATAAGTATATTTAAATTCCTCTCTCATGTTTGATTGGCCTACATGGATCTGGTTAACTAAAATAAATCTTGTGACCTCCTTAATATGTTGGATAATTTGTATCTCAGTCATCTATTATATGTAGAAACCCTAATTTGAGAGATTGAACTAAGTGAAATCCTAACTTTCATGTGATGGTTTTTTGTGATTTTATGTATGAGTTGGATGTTGTCATCCATATTCAACACGACTATGCTTTATATTCCATGTCCTATTTGCTTGTGTGATTGACTGCTCATAATTAGAAGTTTTAATTCTCCTTGCATTACACTGTGGTTTTAATCCTGTTGTAATATATTATTATTTTGGACAGTGAGGTTTTAGTTCTCCTGTCTGGTTTGCGTAGAAGTTTTCTTTCCTGAACGACTTCATGTGGCCCCAGCGACAGCCGACGTTACAGCGGTTTCCGTCTCGGTGGGTCCACGAGGGGCATACTTGTCAACACAGACACGTCCTCTCCCGCGCTACAGCCTTTCGGTTCCCGCCATAAACACCCGAGGCGCCCCCCATTTCTTCCCGCTCCGCGATAGCCCGCCCTAATCCCAGTAACACTCTCCAACAGAAGCAGCGAAACAGCAGTCGCCGCCATCCATTCGCGAGTGAGGAAAGGTAGTGGGTAGCATGGACGCGTTCGGCGGCTTCTATGTCGATGAGAAGGCAGTCAGAGTGGAGAATGTGTTTCTCGAATTCCTCAAGAGGTAAGGCCAGTCAATAGGGTTTTCTATCTGCCCTGTCCTTGCGTTTCTGCCGCCAGTAATCGGGATCTTCACACTCTGTTTTCCCAATCAACTAGGTTCAAGGCTGATCCGAACTCACCCGAGCCATTTTATGAGGCGGAGATCGAAGCAATGAGGGCCAAGGAGTCGACCACCATGTTCGTCGACTTCTCCCACGTCATGCGCTTCAACGACCTCCTTCAAAAATCTATCTCCGATGAGTTCCTCAGGTAATGATCCACTCATTCTTCCACTGTCTGTCGCTTATTTTTCCTCCCCTGAAACGAATTTCCGTTGTGACCGAGGCAAAATCCGCCAATGGGGGCCTATCGTTTTCTGAACTCTCACACTGATCTGCCTGCAGATTCGAGTCCTACTTGAGGAACGCCTGCAAGAGGTTTGTAATGGAACACAAGTCAGGGGAGAACAGGGGGACCATAGTTGGGGACGACAACCCTAATCGTGACATCAATGTTGCATTTTATAACATCCCCCTCATGAAGAGGTACATAATCTCTGAGACATTAATTTAAGCCCTTCTTCTGTAAAATTCGCTGTTTCCCCCGTCCAAGTTTTAGCTAGAATCCTTGAAAACGTTTTAGATTGAGGGAGCTGACGACGTCTGAAATCGGAAAGCTGATCTCCGTGATGGGAGTCGTAACCCGGACGAGTGAGGTGCGCCCTGAGTTGCTAGCCGGTACCTTCAAGTGCTTGGATTGTGGAGCCGTCATAAAAAATGTTGAGCAGCAGTTCAAATATACCGAGGTGCATTCCAGTGGCTTTAACAAATTCCTTACTTTTACGTTTCCAAGCTTTCATTTTTACTAAACTATGTTTTCTTTTTTCTTCTTCTCTTAAAGCCAATAATATGCACAAATGCGACCTGTCAAAATAAGAACAAGTGGGCACTGATCCAGCAGGAGAGCAAATTTGCTGACTGGCAGAGGCTTAGGATGCAGGAGACCTCCAAAGAAATACCCGCTGGTTCTCTTCCTCGTTCTTTGGATGTCATCCTCCGGCATGAAATGGTCGAACATGCCAGGGCTGGAGACACGTAATACAATTTCACCTTCCTCGTTACCGTTTATTATGTTGCCACTAGACTGGATGCCGTTTAACAAAGCTTTTGCACTGGAATTAATATTTAGGCGCTTGGCGTATTATGCAGTGTTATTTTCACGGGATCATTGGTGGTTGTTCCAGACATAATGGCGTTGGCATCTCCAGGTGAGAGATCAGAAACTCGCCGAGAATCTTCACAGAGGCAGAATGCTGCTGGTGGACATGGGGGTGTGAGAGGATTGAAGGCTTTGGGAGTTCGGGACCTTTCATACAAGCTTGCATTTATTGCGAACTCAGTGCAGGTATTCCTAAAATCTTTTGATACTTAAATTCAGTAATTAGTAACTGATTCCTGTTCTCTACCTTTCTCATTCTTAATTTGTTTTTCTTTAGGTGTTTGATGGCAGAAGAGATGGCAACATCCGGGACAGGAGGGGGGATGGCGATGATGATGACAAAATAGAATTCACGGTACATTTGTTCATCTATTATTCTTCTCCCCATGCTGTTTGTGCTAATAAACATCTCTAATGCGTTTCACAGTCATTCTCTATTCACCTGTACATATTTTAGTATAAGCTTTGTTATGGACAGTTGCTTTTTAAAATGCTCAGTGTATGGGTTGCATACTTGTATTGCTGACGTTGCTAATGTTTGCAAACTGAATTGCTAATTGGTATTGTTTACCATAAAGGGGCATTAAAGGATAGGTCTTTATGTCTTTTATTGTCTTTGGAGTTTGCACCTATCATTTTATTGATTATCTGTTGAGTTTAGAGTGGGTTTGTCTAAAAGATCACTTTCTTTGCTCTGCAGCAAGAGGAGGAAGACGAGGTCAATCGAATGAGGAATACCCCTGATTTCTTCAATAAACTAGTTGACAGCATATGTCCAACTGTTTTTGGTCACCAGGAAATCAAAAGAGCTGTTTTGCTTATGTTACTAGGAGGAGTTCATAAGTTCACTCATGAGGGAATAAACCTCAGAGGTGATATCAATGTCTGCATTGTTGGTGATCCCAGCTGTGCAAAATCTCAATTTCTCAAGTAAGCAATAATTCTTTTCAGTTTGGGGGCATAAACTTGAAGTTCACTAACATGCCTGAGGCATATAGTAGGTGCAGTGTGCTTGCCTTCGAAATGTACCTGGATGCATCAATTTCTACTGAATTTGTCATTCGAGCCTATTATATACTATGCAATGTTAAGAGATGACTGAAACTATAATAATTGCAATAAGTTGCCTAAGGAAATTTGTGGGAGGTGAAAAAGAATGTTATTTAGCCTATTATATACTATGATGTGTAAGGAGCCTTATATCTACGTTTTGCATGCCAACGTATCAAGAGTTTATTAAAGGGCACATGTTTATATGATCTAGGGTTTGTGGTATAAGATGTTCTATTTTCTTGTCTTTAATATGTACTGAGGCCCTGTCTAGTTTCAAAAAGATTTGTTCCACTAATACCACAAAACCCTTGAACAGGTATACATCTGGCCTTGTTCCGAGGTCTGTTTATACATCTGGAAAGTCGTCCTCTGCTGCAGGGTTGACAGCAACTGTTGCCAAGGAACCAGAAACTGGGGAGTTCTGTATTGAGGTGATCTAATTGCTTTAATGTTTTAGGAAATGATATTAATTCCCATCTAAGGTAGGCAAATATGTAAATGAATATACACTGAATATTCAGACACCTATGTTTAATGGCACCCTTCTACTGGCTGAATAATGCATCATCTGAGACGAAATGCCAAAAGACTATGAAACTCATGCAATTGAACTTGAAACCAGGGAAACTAGATAGCAATATAATCTTTTCGTTCAATAACGAGATGTTCATGCTTGCTGCCATTCTCTCTTACGATTAAGGTCTACTATATTAGACACCCTGGTACCCTTTCATCAAGGTCCCTGGTAGATAAAACAAAAGTCAAAATATGAATATATGGAAACGACTTCTCTATTTCAAGTGATGTTTTCTTCTTGCATCTCACTTATGATTATTTTCATGTTTAGCAAATGTAGTGAGTCAGCTGGCCCCTGCCTTAAAAAGGAATTTGCATGTTTGACTAATCTGACTTTAGTATCTAACAGTCTGTACGCATTCTTATCATAAAAAGACTAGTATAATATATCCTGAAAATGAAGACTGATCTTATCAATAGTTTTATTATTATCATCAAGTACTTAGGATTTTGTCCTTAGTTCTTGGTTCTATCATCATGAACTGCTGTGCTTGGCCTGGGGCTCAGAAGGAGACATGTTTTGGGCCCAACTTATCTGTGTGCTTGAATCCTTTAAACATAATTAATACCATCAGTGCTTTCTTCTGTTGCTATGTAGCAGACAAATTTTGTTGGTTGGTTGGTCTTTTTAATGTGATGGTATACATTTATAAGCTATAAGCTTAAGTACGATTGTTGTGCTATCTACAGGCTGGTGCATTAATGCTTGCTGACAATGGAGTATGCTGCATTGATGAGTTTGACAAGATGGATATCAAAGATCAGGTAAGGCTTTCCTCTTCTGCTTATCTTTGAGGTACAATTTCAGATTGTTGATTCCCTTTTATTGTTTGATTCAAAGGTTGCTATCCATGAAGCAATGGAACAACAAACTATCAGCATCACAAAAGCTGGTATACAAGCCACTCTCAATGCTCGAACCTCTATCTTAGCTGCAGCAAATCCTACAGGAGGTCGTTATGACAAATCAAAGCCTCTCAAGGTATAATATTGGTTGCAATTATGGTATTCACTGGCACTGGTTTTCATCAGAGATGTTGTCTAAAGTTGCTATCAGCACCTTTTTCTTTGGCGCTAAACTGGTAGTTGATACCTTACTTTTCAATTACAGTACAATGTTGCCCTTCCTCCTGCTATCCTTTCAAGGTTCGATCTTGTGTATGTTATGATTGATGAGCCCGATGACAATACGGATTACCGCATTGCCCATCACATAGTCAGGGTTCATCAGAAACGTGAAGCAGCACTTTCTCCTGTGTTCAGCACTGCTCAACTTAAGCGTTACATTGCATATGCAAAATCTCTGAAGCCACAGGTTGGTTGGCTGAGCTTTCCAAGCTTGTACATGGAAGAGTTATCTGCAAAGTTTGATTAACCTTCTATTTTGCAGTTAAGTTCTGAAGCAAAAGAGACACTTGTGGAGTCTTATGTTTCTCTTCGAATGGGTGACACTGCTCCTGGAAGTAGAGTTGCATACCGTATGACTGTTAGACAACTAGAGGCACTTATCAGGCTTTCAGAAGCAATTGCAAGAAGCCATTTGGACAAAGTGGTATGCTACTGCATTAAAAAAAAATAGTGATCGACTTTCTGTATACAAGGAATGAGCTGTTTTTTATATATTATATACCAACTAAGGTTTACCATGATGAGTCTTGCAAATATTACTTAATTCTTAAGTTTGGATGTATGGATGCAGAACAATGTATCTTGGCTTCACTTTGTATTTTGTCAACGCATTAAGTAATACCTGTCTACAGGTTCGTCCAGCTCATGTTAATGTGGCTATGAAGCTGCTGAAAACATCTATAATCAGGCAAGCTTTCTTAGAAACTTATATGCTATGCGTTACTTTTGTTAATTAGTCACTGAATTGTTTTCTCATGGGACGAATGTAATTGATATGATAGTTTTGTTATCTGTCTGAATTTGCAGTGTGGAATCCAATGGAATTGATCTGACAGATTTCCAAGATGAAGATGACTTAAATGCTGATCAAGGGGCTGGTCAACAAGACGAGCCAATTCCACCTTCAGAAAATCCAGGTAAAGTGTTAATATCAATAAATATCTTATTGATTTCAATCTTTGTCCTATCTGACTACAAAAGCCCCGTTACATTTGCAGAAGCGACTGATGGCCGCCCAAAGCAAAAGATTGTGATTACAGAAGAACAATTTCAGAAAGTTACACAGGCTTTGGTAATGCGCCTGAGACAGCATGAAGAATCAGTAATGCAAGAAGGTAGCTTCAGCACCCTGTTACTAAGCATTTTTGTCAATCCAACTGTCCACTTTAATTCAAATTATATGAATTTATACGGCTTAGGACATGTTCTGTGCCTATCAAAAGAGATTGATAGGCTATCGGTTTTCTTTCTACTATCAAAGCAACTTGTTATATCAAGTTTTTATGATTGATTTTGCTTGTTTAGTTACTGAGGGTTGATGGTATCTAGGTTGTCAATTATCTGCCACCGTGGGGATCCTTACTTGCCAAGTTTCTTTTTCAGGGACCGGCTTAGCTGGGATGAGTCAGAAAGATTTGATTGTGTGGTATATGGAAGAACAAATGGAAAAGTCAAAAGGATCAAGTTCCAGAGAAGACTCTGTAGCGTTCAGCTCCATGGAAGCCATGAAGAAAGAGGTTCGATGTGTGAAGGCCATTATAGAGGTATGAATTAACTCAAGTTCCTATTCACTCTTCATAAGAACAATTTTTGACAACTCCTGCTTTTGACAACTCTTAGCACGAAATCACTTAATTACAAATTTTCCTTGCAGAGCCTGATACACAGGGAAGGCCATTTGATAGTTATAGATGATGGGAAAGGTCCAGATTCTGGTACCGGGGAGCAAGATGAAGGGGGCAGGCCACTTTCTGACCGTGAGAGAAGGATATTAGTTGTTAACCCGAACTATGCTCTTGACTGACATCTTAATTGGTTTGTGCATGGATTCACCGGGATTACTCCTAAGCTTGTGCTCGAAAATGATGATTTATTAAAGGCCGTCTTGGAAGCAGATTCAGACATCAAATTATGAGTCTTCAGTCACATTTTTTCTGCCGTTTGCTGCAGGATAACATGCCTGGCTGTAATATGAAGTTCATCTTTTAAGATGCTTTGGCTGGATGATGTACACCTGTTCTATCAGTTAGTTTCCCTCTACCTAAGAGTTGACCCGTCTCTCTGACTATTTGAAGTGTATACACATTTGTACCTTAATCTTATCGCTGAAGGCTATCTATATTGATTACTGTAGTTGGCTGTCCTATACCTGGCTTTAGCTGTTTTTTTGTTCATTGAGTTGTGATGGTTAATGTAAAGTAATGGCATTCTGCAGGATGGAATGTCACTCATATTACATGCCAAATTCTTTCTAAAGCTTATTTTCCCATTACGACTTATTTTTTGAACATCACAAAAGCTATGGATATCCATGTGTGTTTATAGAGAACTAGTCATAACAAAATCCATTTCTTCAGAGAAATGTATCAATTGTCGGAGAACAATAAAAACAAGCCTTCGCTTATTGGTGGGGATTTAATTGTACTAATGCACTCATGAAAGATCACACAACAATGATACCATACAACATCATCACAACATGAATATACTCACCGGCTATACCAACACATATGGACTTGTTGACATCAAAATCAATATTTTTAGTTTTACTTATTCCCAAGACTCCTCTTGAGCTATTTTTGATAGATTCCTATGTACTGACCCCTAGGATGACATATTTCCACTCAACACATCTTTAGCTAGGATACACGTTATCTCTGACCACATGCCTATTATATTGAACACAAAATACATACCTTCAGAATTGGCTCGATTCGTAATCTAGAGATTTTGGATAAAGTACAATCGTCATGTGTACAATTGTCCCGAGGATATTGTTAATAACAATTGGAGCTACGACAATAATATAGTCGCGATTAAGGGACTCACAAAAAATCTCAAAATTTGTCATGTCTAAACTTAGAGTGGAAAGGGTATATTGGGAAACGTTTACAAAAAAATACACAACTGTAGAATCTCTTATTATCGAAGACACCTCACCAAATATAGATGATCTTAAAATAGATAAATCAAATAACATGTCTAACAACTTCTACATGATCAATAGATAATAAGGAAACAAGGATCCAAACACAAATGGTTAAAAGAGGAAGATCTTACCACCAAATTCTTTGGTAAGGTTTTGTAACAGGCTCTTGAGGATTAACTTAATGCAAATGCTCAATTGTGATAGAGGGTTTACTAGGAAATCATCGAACATGTTATTAAGGTTTCCAAAACTATTCAATATGAAACACAATTACTCAAAAGATATTCTTTTCAATTTGGTCAAGCTATCTAAAAACAAAATCACTAAAGCAATTTGACCTTTACCCAGAATGAAATAGATAAATATGTCTTATCCTTAGGAGTTAAAAAATTTCCACAACCAGATGATTTTGATATGCCTTTCTACATACATAATTCAAACATTATTAAGAACCAAATACACTATCTCTTTGTTAATTTCTTTGAAATGGAACCCATGGGTCTAAGTCAAACTAATGATGTGTTCATTGCTCTAACCAAGAAAATTGACAATCACACAAAAAATCGTCATTTCAAGCTGATTAGTCTCATAAATAACTCTTATAAGATTATTGACAAAGTTATTAGAACTTGGATAAAATTCACATGCAATGTATCATTAGACAAAAAGAAATTACCTTCATAGAATCTCTCATGATATAAGACACATATATAATGGTAAATTAAATTCTACAAACTCTCCAATCCAAAAAGATACCTATGTTGGCCCTTAAGATAGGCTTGAAAAGCTCTTGACAATGTCAATTAGGACTTCCTAATTCGATGCATTAAAGGCTACAACTTTTTCAAAAATGGATCAATTGGATCGAATCCTACCTCAAGTCTGGTCACTCTTGGTTCTCATCAATAGACCACCTTTTGGATATATCAAACACACTATGGGCTCAGATAAGGTGATCTCCTATCTCCATATTTGTTTGTCACCGTCACGTCTTCATTGGCTTCTATGTTTATAATGGATGTTAAGAAAAAAATACTTACCCGATCGATGGTCTTGGTAATGAACACCTTATCCAGTTTATCGATGACACCATAATTTTCATCCATCCTACACATGATAATGTAATTAATGCCATTAGAATACTGGGCATCTTCCAACATTTGTCGGGGTTCAAACTAAATTTTAATAAATCTACACTTGATGGGACTCACAGTAACGAGGACAATATGACGCGCTTCACTATACATCGCTCCATGCAAGGTTGAATCCTTTTGCTCTTAAATACTTATGGATGGCTCTTCCCCCCCAAACAACTTCCGATCTTTGTCTGGTAGCCTATCCTTGACAAACTGATCACATGACTAACTACTTGGAAAAACATATGTCTCAATAGAGCAGGTAAGCCCACTCTACTTAATGGTACCCTATCAAAGATCCCAACTTATTACCCAAGTGATATTCCTCTCCCTAGGAAAATGAGATGTATGTGGACAAAATGAGCCACAATTTTTTTAGGTCAGTATAGTGGAAGAAACTACATCTTATCAATTGAGACTATCTCAATAAACCAAAATCTCTTGGTGTTTGGGGTATCCTCAACCTTCGATTTCATTCAGAACACCTTTTTAACAATATTACGTTAGCATTATTGAAAGAAAGATCAGAATTTGGTACAAATACATCACTAATTACTATAATAGAAATAAAACACTATGGGTGTACACACACAAAAACAAATGTCTATCTACATTATGGAGATATGTTAACAATTACAATCATCTTATATGATGCTATCCACACTCCTCACTGTTGGGACTCCATGTCCTTTTGAAAGAATAATTGTCTAATATGGAACAACGAGATCAATATACATTGTGTAAGGCCCCTGACCTAGTTTTTGGGGCTAACCCCATTTATTTGGCCTAAGAGCATGCTTAGAATCCTAATATAGACCCTTGAGACGTTTTATGATCATAAGAGGCACCTTTGTTTCAAGTTTGAGATCTTTTGGATAATGTTTGTGCTTTATATGCTAGTTTTGGACTAAATTTCAAATTACCCAAGGTGGAGGGTTAACATGTAATTTGTCACCTCCATAGTGTGCCTTCCATGACTTAACATAATCTTGAGGAGAGAGAAAAGGTGGGCACTTTGGATAGACCTTGGTTTGATGAGATGAACTCATGTGGTGATTAGGGCTCTTTAGGGTTTCCTTGTACCCATGCATAGATGAGCTTGTACCGACCATGAGGGGAGTGTTGTGACCACAACACATCAACCTAGATAGGTGTGTTGTAACCTGGGATGGTTTATAGTAAAGATGGGGTTGCTAGGGTTCCATATACACAGGCTTTGTGAGTGTTGCGACCGCATGCATGAAGGGTGAACAAAGTGTAGCGGCCGCTACACTTAACCTAGTGTTGCGACTGCAACACAAGGGGTGAGGGTCGCTACACCCCATGTTAGTATCACCATTCGTTGCATGTGAGTGGGGAAGGCTTGCATGTGTGTTTCTTGGGTGGACAAGTGTCCGTTATGAGCCCTAGAATTGGACACCTCATTCCACCATCACCACCCTCCTCTATGAGTATATAACCTCTCTCTTCTCCACTCAAACCATCCTTTTCAACCCTTTTCTTCTTCCTCCTTCTTGTGCTCGGCCATGTATTTTTGTGAAGAAAGTGGAGCTGTCCTCGGTGCTATAGTGGCCGACCATATCCTCTAAGTGGTTCTTTGGAGCTAAATCATCTTTTTGTGGTGATTCTTGGTGGTTCCTTCTGTAGGTGAGTTGCTCCTCTCTTTCAACACGTTTTTCTTTGGTATTCTTCTTCCCTTCCTTCTCTTTTCTCAACCTTAGGCTATGATTTACCTTGGTGGCCATCTCTTGATGGAAACTCTTCCCCATAAGGTTCTTAGACCATAGTTCGTCTAAGGTGGTACCTTTGTGAATGGAGCTTCCCTCTTTTCTTCCTTCTTCTTCTCCACCATTAAAGTTCGGCCTGGGGCTTTGTTCACCATCTTTTGAGCTATCTTTAACCATGGAATGTTTTTCTTCTCTTGAGGCACCCTTTTGGCCAAAGATGGAGCTTTTGTGAGACTCATCTTCAACCTTGGGAAGAGAAGGAGATCAAGCTTGATTTCAGGCAGGTGATATAGCCTTCCTCTTGTTACTATTATTGCACATTGTTCTTGCTTGCATGTTGATATTTCCAAATCTAAATCGTAATCCTAATATGTTAGATAGATTTATCATGATATAGAATGAAAATCTTGGGTACATTCATTTCATAGTTTGCATCTAACCCTAAACCTTAACTCTATGAACCCGATCTTGGTGATGATGATGAGATGCATGTTTCCTTCTTATTTTTTGTTATGAAACTCTACAACTCTAATCATGGATCACCTACCTTGTGCATGAGGGTGGTTTGGTTTGCTTTGGTTTGCATGAGTAGGAAACTTGGGTTTCATCCCTTGAATCATGATCTTTATGGTGGATTTATGTGACATTATGCTCTAGTGTGTTGATGATTATCTTGTATGGAGTTTTTCCCTTAGTCGGTGCTAGTTTGTTTTGGGATATGTGTTCTGTTGTGACCATGTTTAAGGGATGGCTTTGGGTCACAACCCCTAGTTCAAAACAATAGGGTCTCTACACCCAAGGTTACACCATCTTATATTTTAGGTCACTACACTTGGTTAATGTGATGATTAGCTATCACAATTTGATGTGATATATATGAGGTGATGCAATGATGATAGGGTGATACTAAGATGCTTATGTCAATCCTATTACACTCTAATCTAAAGAGAGAATATATGTTAAAGCCTAATGTATTAAGAGAGAGAATGAATCCCAATTTTAACTAAAGGAAACAAACTCTAGCCTTGATTTAAAGTTTGTGATATGGTGAGTCATATCCAATCATCATAGTAGCTATGATGAGATGTAAAGGTTACTAAAAAACCTTAATCATCTATGGTTAACCCTCATGTGCCTTAGGAGGAAAAATGTTAGGAGATTAATGTTTGGTGACACTATACATTTTGGAACCCTAAATTTGGGTGTATAAGATACTTGTCCATCTATGTTTGAGACAGTTGCTTTGTGATGAAGTTTTATCACTCTACATCATAGTATCATTCTA
The DNA here is from genome assembly GCA_963693085.1 of Alisma plantago-aquatica. Taxonomy (NCBI): domain Eukaryota; kingdom Viridiplantae; phylum Streptophyta; class Magnoliopsida; order Alismatales; family Alismataceae; genus Alisma; species Alisma plantago-aquatica. Next base: position 421,215,009 of record OY856414.1, on the reverse strand, counting down.
TTAGGTGATATCATGTTCTAGAGCTTGAATGCTGAAGGTTATCATGCTTGGTTCACTCATAATCCAAAACCCTAATTCCTATCTACCCGATTTGAGTTGATAATAATATTGATGGTGCTCTTTCCTCTCTTGATCTTGGCTTTGATCACTTTCTTTCGATTCATGTACCTTGGTGTTTCATGTAGTTATAGGTCCTATTTTGGGTGCTCTAAACATCGGTTATCTCTCTTGCATGAAGTCCTTTCTTGGTGGTTACATGATACTCGCTTTAGGGTTTTTGGGTGACCGATTTGTGTAAGGTTTTCCCCTCCATGTTGATGATGGATTTCTTTGGTGTTCTCTTTTGTTTTGGCCATGGAAATCTTATGTTTTCCTCATGTGTTGAGGTTTGGATTTCTCTCTCCTAAGTGGTTTTTCCTTGATGATCTTCTTGGAGCTTGTTTTAGGGTTTGATGGCCTTGGATCCTTGAGTTTTAAACCTTGATGGCGCTTAGTCTTATGTTGTTTGATCTTGTTTTGACAAAGATAGTCTTGAGCCTTGATGTTTAGGGTCGAGTCATGTTCTTTCTTACTACTTTGGGGTCAAGACTCCTTACTTTCAGTCCTGGTCAGGTTGCATGTTCTTGTGTTGACCATAATGCCTGCAAAACGACTGATTTCAATGCCTTGCTATGACGCTGGTTGTTCCATGCTCTGTCATGGGCGTGACGTTACTATGCAGTAGCAATCGTGACACTGTGTTGTGTTAGGGCTGTGTCACCATGTAGTGTTTTTGGTCAAGGCGTCTATGTTGGTGATGTTCACAATGCCTTTTCTTGCGTCACAGTCATGACCTTCTTTGGCAACGGTGGTCGTGATGCGACATCATTGGGTTGTAACCATGATGAGTTTTGATCACAATGCCATGCCCTGTCACGGTCGCGACACTAGGTGTAATGTTGGTCGTGATGCCTGGTCAATGCGAGGTCACGATGCCTGGTTAGTGTGTGGTTGTGACATGCACATAACACCATGATACTATGCACATATACACGTATATAATAGTGATACCTCATGTTTTTGACATGATGAACCATGTATGGTGCTATTTGGTGGGATGCCTAATCAACTCTAATATATGTTCTTCAACCTTAATATGTTCCAAGATTATGGGAGGCAACATCCTTAGGGTTTAGGGATGATATATAGCTACAAAACCCTTACCGGATATGTGTGGAATCCTAACCTTAACGACAGGCCATGTGATATGTTTGTTTCTCTCTCTTGGAATGTTTATTCTGTTATGATGTTTTCTCTCTCTTGTATATAAACTTCTAACCTTGTAGGTGATGTACATATGAAATATCACAACTAGTATATGCTACATTGGATATGATGTGATACAAGATGATGGACATGAGCCACTATAAGGCATGTTGAAACACATGTGATACAAGAATGATGTAACTAGGGTCTTGTGACATGGAAGAGGCTTGTTGCCTAGCTTGAGGTGTTAACCTCCAGTGATGAATGAGGGAATGACATCCCATAATTAATATGACAATGATGATGGTTGTGAATGACAATAGCATTACATGATGTGGTGACAAGTTTATGTTCCAAATGCTTTATATCTTTTGAAGTTGTTATATGCCTTACTTTTGTAGGATTTGTCTATGCTTTATACAGTATAACTTGGTTTATGCTAAAAGACACTTAATTGGCATAATTAATCAAGTGGAACTTAATCATGTAGTTTGTCCTATGCCATAGCTCCATCTTCAACGTCAGTACTTGCTGGATGGTGAAATAGGCTCTCCTTAGTGGAAGCTCAGAGTCATATATTGTTGAGTATATGCATTCACATGATTGTATGTGGGCCATAACCTGACAGGAGTGTATCTACGGGTCGTAGCTCAGTGATATGGTGCTTATGAGATTTCACAGGATTGGCTGCGGGCCATACCCTGGTAGGAGTGTGGCTATGGGCCATAGCTCAATTTCACTAGCGTTGTGACTTGTACCAAGGTGGACTAGGACTTTCATAGTTGACTATATGTCACTGGTTGTAGTTAACTGGTATGTCTCTGCAGTGTACTCATGTATTAACCATGATGTTTGGTGAGGTCATGAATTCCGGCTCTTCCATAGACCTTGTATGGCACCGATTTTGACTTAGTAGTGGTCGTTTGGATTTGGGTGGTATGAATCAAATCCCCAGGGCATAATAAAATATGTAATCATCCATGTAGTATGCTTACTTAGGATCAAATATGAAAACATTCAATGAGGCCTTGCTTGCTTTTGTACATTTTAGTTGGTAGGAAATATACATGTTCTTCATATTCCTTCTGAGATGATAAAATGTTCTACTGCTACATTATAGCTACCTTAGTTGCTTAGATGATAATAACTACCTTACTCATATCATTTAGCTGAATCTGCTTAGCCTAATTAATAGATTTACTACTTGTTCTTCCTAACCATATATTTGTTGTAACATCCCTGACCTGGGTTATAACCTAACCCTAGAAGTTTTGCCTAAATATGTAATTATATACTTGTGAATACTCCCTGGCATGTAATTAAGTTCCTCAGGAACATTTACTTTCAATTTTGCTCCTTTATATGTAAAGTTGTAGCATTGTTTTGTAGTGCAGGGACCTATGTGCAAATTACCCAGTTAAAGGGGTTAACTTGCAATGTTCACAGGTTAAGATGTTCTTATGATAATAAGACATCATATGAGTAAATATGATGAAGTAAGAAGGATTTTCCAAGCTTGGGCATCAAGATGCAGCTTGTGGAATGATCCTTGTGCTTAAAAACCCTAATTTGGAGTAAAGTGCAATTTACCCAAATTGAGGGGTGTAATTTGTAAAATTCACCTTCTAGAACATCTTTTATAACTCTTGCCATCATTTAGAGTAGACATGATGAAAAGGGGACATCTATGAATAATCAGATAAGAAAAATGATCCTTGTGGTAAAAATCACCTAATATGGGTATGGGAACCTTTCATGTATGTACCTTAGTTGAAAGTTGGCTTTCTTTACCCTTAGATCTTGAGATTTCATGAGCTTTGAATAAGTTTAGATGAGTTTGGACGTGCCTTGAGCAAGGAGGGACTTAGATGTAAATTCCATACTTTAGAGGTCCTTATGGTGTAAAAAGGCCTAAAGTATATAAGCCATTTCCTTGTAACAAGTGAACGAACCTTTCATTTCCTTCACTTCTTCTCTTCTTTCTCAACCGACCAAGACTAGCTCTGGAGCAGAGAGGGACGACCAAGGGTTCTAGGTAAGTTTAGATCATCCCTTTTGCTTGAATTCATGGAGGAAACTCGTTTTCAAGGTTGGATTCATGGCTAGCTCACCTAGCTCTATCTTTCTAGCCTTTCCTTTCCAACGTTTCCTTGGAGAATTCACCTTGGCCAAACCTGTGGAGCTCAAAGACGCCATTAAAGCTTGGAGCTCGAGGAACGACCTTTAGGCGGGTTTTATAACTCTAAACTCTTTGCTTTATATGCATACTTAGTTCTTGCAAATTAGCATGATACTTCTTCTTCTACCTCCCTTCTTCCTTGCACTTTTGCAAGCAAAACGGTGGAATAACCGACCTTAACCAAGGTTGAAGATGATGGGCGTGAAATCCTATCCTACTTTATCAAACGACCTTGGACCCTTTTGGTCCAAACGGTTGCAAACCGTTTAAGGTCAAACGGTTTCAAACCGTTTGCTCTCAAACGGTCTTGCAAGACCGTTTGGATTGAAACGGTCTCAAGACCGTTTGATAGGGTTGACCAAGGGACGACCGTTTGAGGGTCTATTGGTAATATGTTGAATTTCATTTCTGCAAAGAATAAAAGATTATTTCTTAACCAATTGAGAGTTGAAGGCACTTCAACATCCTAACCCTAATCGGGTTGAAATTACTATTTTAAAGCATAGATCTTGTTGAATTTTGGGTTGAAGGACCCAAACGGTCTCAAGACCATTTGGGGGTTCTTCCAAACGGTCTCAAGACCGTTTGGGCACAACCCAAGACCGTTTTAAGGTCTAGGGTTGAGATAATCTAATGGTTTGAAGGTCCAATTGCAATAAGTTGATGAATTGATAAAAATGCTGATTTTTGACCTAATTGGAGTTCAACCCTAATCTAACGGACTTGGTTTTTGGTCAAACTTTGGGCAAACGGTCTCAAGACCGTTTGGATGATGTCCAAACGACCTCAAGACCGTTTGGGCCAAGTTTGGGCCCATATGGAGGTCAATTGATAGGTTCAACCTTGAATTGATTCACAATGTTGAATATTGATGACCATCCGATTTGAAACCCTAATTAAGAAGGATTCAACCCTAATTGGCTTTCAATTGAGGGTCAATTTGATGTCCAAGTGATTGAGGTTAATCTTAATTAACTCAATTTATAAGTGGTTAATATGGCTTTGGCCAATTGAGGGCTTCAACATACTTAACCATGACTAATTGTAACTTTTGAACCACTTTGGAGGTCCAAACGGTTTGAGCCCATTTGGACCAAACGGTCTCAAGACCGTTTGGGCTCAAACGATCTCAAGGTCGTTTGGTCCAATCGATCTCAAGTTGATTTGATCAAACGGTTTCAAACCGCATGAGCTTCAAATGGTTTGGAAAGTCAACCTTTCTAAACGGTCAACACATCCAAACGGTCTCAAGACCGTTTGGTGGTTGAAGGTTGAAACCATTTGAAGGTGTTCAAGGTGGTTTGTACTTAATCAATTGATGATGTAATTGATTCAATGATGATCTAATCTAAACCCTAATGGTAACCTAGGTCATTAAGGGACTAAGTGATTAATGAGTTGACCCATGATGGTGATCATGAGATAAATTACCGAAATACCCTTGAGGGGTTTAATGGAGTAAAACCTTGTTTTAATCAAACCCTAATCACATGATAGTGATGTTTTGGCTTATGTTAGTCAATGAGGACTTAACCCAACCTGATCTAGAGTGGTGTTATCACCATCTACTAGTAAGAGGAGAGAGAAAGTATCCTAAGAGAGAGAAAGTACCCTTTGATGGTGGAAACTTAAGTAAGATACTTTCAATACACATGAATGTACATGAGTAGGGAATGATCCACCCATGTGAGATCATGGAAACCCTAATTATGATAACTAGTGAATCTTAATCTTACTTAAGAGCTTTAATGATGATGTTTCTCATACCTGATGATGTAATGAGTACAATTCACCATGGAGTGAATAGTAAACCCTAATTCTAGGGTGGTGACATGAAAGATGAATAGTAAACCCTGCTTGATGAATTGTTTACTATTACCAGTTGAATTAACCTTGCAGGTTGTTATGAGATGATGATCATATCCAGGTATGGATTATAATACTATATTCATTGAAAGCATGTCTTAAGCTTTATGAATAAGTGAAATATCTTGATGCACTGCTAGTGACATCTATTGAGATTTATGGGCCGTAAGAGCCATAAATACCATCAAGGTCATGCTTAACAGATGACTTGTGATGAAATGATTGAGAACAGATGATTGAAAAGAGTTAGGCTTGCTACATTTTAGTATTCTCATTTATAGCTGTTATGCTAATGTTATTGTTTGAAGAACAATGTATGATGTTAAAAGAATACTGAATGTACCTAACTAATCAAGTGTAATGTAGAGCCCTGATCATAGATCCATCATTGTCAGAGTCTAAATGATGGTGAAACAGGTTTTCCCAAGGGAACTCCTGGATCACATACTTTTGAGTATGTGGGGTATATGGATGTGTAGAACCTTACATCCTAGTGTAGGAATTGATGTAGATTTTTATAGTCCGTCAAACCTTCACTACAAACCCAAAAGGTGAGATGTATCACTATTCTCCCAAAGTAAACACAAACATCGCATCGGTGAAAGATAATCAAGAAATCTTCCGATGACGAAGAGAGTACAGAACGCCACTGTAACTCTAAAAACATAGCGAAGGTCCAGTTTACCCTGGTGAGCTATAAATAGCAGACGTCCTGCCAGATGTCCTGCAAACAATCCTCTAACTGACTGAGTAAGATGAGGTCATAAGAATCTGGCTCTTTTAATGACCTATGTATGATACTGATGTGACTTCTTAGCGATCAGTTGGAGTATGAGTGGTATACCTCATCTCCACAGGGCATAATAATGTTTGAAAAACATAATCAATAGCGTAGTATTACTTGGTTGATGTTACACTGGATAAAGTATATGTTCTTCATGTTTCATAAATGTTGAACTCTTGCTTATTATCAAAACTGCTAATGAATGCTTTGAAAGCTTTTACTGCTTCAGTTATTCTTTGTTTGCTTATAAAGCTTCTAGTGGAGAGTTATAACTCTCACTGGGGCAATTATGTATAATTGTCTCACCCCGTAGACTTCAACTTTATAGGTGGTCGTCGAAGACGGAGGAACCGGTCTAAAGGTGACCAATCCCAGCAGCAGTAGCAGCACCAGGAGCAGCAGTAAATCTCAGGTGGAGATTCAGCCTGCTATGTGGTGTAGTTAGAGTCAGTCCTATGTGTCCTCTGTACTCTCAGGTCTTGGAGTGTTTTGGTTATGAGTTCTTGAGATTTTGTATCATGTTGTATATAATTACTCAAGAAGTAATTTGATAGAGAGGTATACAATTTAAATCCTTTTTCTATGGAAAAGGTTTGTGGTTTCAAGCTCTTGTCTCGAAAAGTTTTAATTTCCCGTGATTTTTGTCTTCCGCTGATTATCAATTGCTTCCGCTCATGTTTAAATCGTGTTTATATCGTGGTTTGGAGATCGGAGCCCACAATTAAGTGGTATCAGAGCTCTAGGTTCGCTGAGTCTACAGAGGCATAGGATTTAGAAAGTCGAGTCTATCTTTAGTATTCCTTCCTTATCTAATAGAATCTTCTACTCCTCAGGAGGAGAAGATACATAAGAATGTCAGAGCCACATGATGAAAACGTGGTAGAAAGTAGTGCTAGTGCACCTCAAGGCGGTGCGGGAGTACCAGAGATAGAACAGCCTGTACCTGAGCAACCCAGAGAGCCACCCCAGTTCGACCCAGCCGACATGGGTAACCCAGCAGTTTAGACGATGTTCGGGCAGTTTATGACTGCCATGACACACATAACCGACAGGATGCCTATGCCTGTACCCAGGGCACCTGTCCAACCAGAAGGTCAAGGTATCTATGGTTGACGGAGTTGGAGAAGGCTTTCAAGATTCTCAATATCCCTGAAGCTGAGAAGGTCAGACATGCTGTCTATCTTCTCAAAGGAAGCGCTGGTCATTGGTGGACAATGGAAGAGCAGAAGAGACCTGGAATGGAGATCTCGTGGGAAGATTTTCGGCGGGAATTTGTTCATAGATATTTCCCAAAGACCTTCCTAGACGAGAAGATCTCTCAATTTGAGAGACTGAGGCAGGGAATAATGAACATTAGTGAGTATGAAGCTAAGTTCATGGAGTTGTTACGGTTTTGTCCGCACATGGCTGCCACATAAGAAGAAAGAATCAGGAGATTCGAGAGGGGTTTGAATGCTGACATGACTACCCCTGTGTCTGCCTTAGAAAACCGAGAGAGATTCTCTACCTTCGTTGAGTTAGTCCGAAGGATAGAGAGATCTGTGGTTGAGAAGAGGCAAACTCAGAAAAGATATCCACATTTCCAGGGTTCTTCATCTAAGGACTTTAAGAAGCCTAGATCCTCTGCACCTAACCCTCCACCACCTAGATCTAGTTCTCAGACTCAGTGGTCTCCAAGTAGAGGTAGAGGACGAAGACAACCACCTCAGGAGACTCAGAGTTCTGCATCAATGTCAGTTACTGGACCACCCAGACCACAACAACTGGAGAGAAGTTGCTACAATTGTGGTAAAGTGGGACACTTGATGAAGGACTGCCGATCTAAGCCTGTCAGTGTGACACAGCCTCCGAGATAGAATCAAAAAGGATCTCAGAGAATGCAATCTCAAGGAGCAGCTCGAGGACGTGGACAAGCATCTCAAGCTGGATCATCAGCACCACCTCAACACCAGGCGACATCGAGGTTCTATGCTATGAACCCACCAGAGGCAGTGGTCGATCCACAAGTGGTGACAGGTCATATGGAACTTTTATATTCTGATATGTCTAAACCTTGTGTAGTATCTGTTCTGATTGACCCGGGTGCTACGCACTCTTTCATCACTCGAAGAGTGATTCGCAACTGCAATATGACAGTTAGTCATAGGGCAGATAGTTTTCTATTGGAGACTCCGTTGAGAGGGTATGCCGTTCTGCAGGATGTATGCTCTCCCTGCATCCTCTTCTTTTCTAATCATCGCATTCAAGTGGACCTTATACCACTTGATATGCAAGGATTTGATGTAATCCTCGGAATGGATACCTTGGAAAGGTATCGAGTTGTCTTGGATTGTGAGTCCAAGTTGGCAGTGTTTGCTGATGAAAGCAACACATGGATCTTTCAAGGAGAAAGAAAGATTCTGCCCACTTGTCTTGTATCAGCTATGGTTGCTGATAAGCTGATGAGGCAAGGATGTTATGCATTCTTGGCCCATGTGGTAGATGTTACCAAGGAGAGTCCCAACCCTGTTGAAGTTCCTATAGTCAGGGAATTCGAGGATGTGTTTCCTGAAGAACTTCCTGGTATACCACCACCTCGGGAGATTGATTTTGAAATCAATTTAGTCCCAGATACAAAACCTATAGCCCAGACTCCTTATAGTATGGCGCCTGCCGAGATGGCAGAACTCAAGAAACAGCTTCAAGAGTTACTTGAGAAAGGTTTTATCCGACCGAGCACTTCACCTTGGGGTGCTCCGGTTTTGTTTGTTAAAAAGAAAGATGGATCGATGCAGTTGTGCATTGACTATAGACAACTCAATAAAGTAACAATAAAGAACAAGTACCCTTTGCCGAGGATTGATGATCTTTTTGACCAGTTGCGTGGTGCAACAGTCTTCTCAAAAATAGATTTGAGATCTGGATATCATCAACTCCGCATTAAGGATAGTGACATATCCAAGTCTGCCTTTAGGACAAGATATGGTCACTATGAGTTCACGGTTATGTCATTTGGACTAACCAATGCACCAGCTGCATTCATGGAACTCATGAATAGAGTTTTTCGACCTTTCCTTGATCAGTGTGTTGTCGTTTTCATAGATGACATACTGATTTATAGTAAGGATGCTCAGCAGCATGAGCAGCACCTTCGCCAAGCTTTGACCTTGCTAAGAGAACACAAGCTGTATGCAAAGTTTAGCAAGTGTGAGTTCTGGCTGCCTGAGGTATCTTTTCTTGGGCATGTGATATCTGCCTCAGGAATTCGTGTTGACCCTGCAAAGGTAGAATCTGTTCTACAATGGGGACAACCGAAGACACCGACGGAGATTAGAAATTTCTTGGGATTAGCTGGTTACTATCGAAGGTTTATTAAGAATTTCAGTTCTATAGCCTTACCTTTGACCAAGTTAACCCGGAAAGATGTACCTTTTGCCTGGAGTGATAAGTGTCAACAGTCTTTTCAGCTGTTGAAAGAAAGGTTGACAAGTGCACCTATGCTTGTGCTACCTGAACAAGGAAAAGGATATGTAGTCTTCTGTGATGCCTCCAAGAATGGACTTGGATGTGTGTTGATGCAGGATAAACAGGTGATTTCTTTTGCTTCCCGACAGCTTAAGAAACACGAGGAGAATTATCCGACACACGATCTAGAGTTAGCTGCTGTGGTCCATGCCTTGAAAATCTGGAGACATTATCTCTACGGAGAAACCTTCCAAATTTTCACAGACCACAAAAACCTTAAGTATATCTTCTCTCAACATGAGCTTAACATGAGGCAACGTCGCTGGATGGAGTTAATCAAGGACTATGATTGTACAATTGATTACCATTCAGGAAAGGCCAATGTGGTTGCAGATGCCTTGAGTAGGAAATCAGCAACATCAACCATGGATAAAGCACAACTAAGTTCCTTAGTATGCTCTAGGAGAGATATGCTTATCTCTTTAAGGCAAAACAATGTACAGTTGAAGGTGTCATTGTTAGCTGGTTTGTTAGCTGAGATGTAGATTAAACCTACCCTAAGAGAGCAGATAAAGGAGGCACAACAAGTAGATGCTGCAGTTCAGCAGTTTAGATCCGCGTATGGTAGTGAGAAGCAAGAAGGTTTTCATGATTCAGATGACCAGGTGGCATGCTATCATGGGAGGATGATAGTACCTGATGTAGATAACCTGAGGAAGATAGTTCTAGAGGAAGCTCATTCTTCAATGTATGCCATGCATCCAGGGAGCACCAAGATGTACCGAAACTTGAAGGATATGTATTGGTGGCCTGGGATGAAGAAGGATGTAGCTGAGTTTGTTCTAAGGTGTTCTGTGTGTCAGCAGGTCAAGGCTGAGCACCAGAAACCTGCAGGAACAATGCAACCCTTATTCATACCACAATGGAAGTGGGACCATGTGACCATGGACTTTGTTGTTGGCCTACCCAGGACAAACAAAGGACATGATTCCATTTGGGTAGTTGTTGATAGGTTGACAAAGACAGCACATTTCCTACCTGTCAAAACAACCTATTCTGCTGAAAGGTTATCACAGTTGTATGTACAAGAGATAGTGCGTTTGCACGGAGTTCCTGTCACAATAGTTTCTGACAGAGGTCCCCAATTTACAAGTCGCTTTTGGGAGCAGTTACACAGAGCCTTAGGCACCAAACTAAGGTTTAGTACAACCTTTCACCCACAGACTGATGGACAGTCGGAAAGGACTATACAGACCTTGGCAGACCTGTTGAGAGCATGTGTTCTCCAGTTTACCGGGAGTTGGGATCTACATCTGAACTTGATAGAGTTTGCCTATAACAATAGCTATCAACATAGTATTGATATGGCACCCTATGAAGCTTTGTATGGTAGACGTTGTAGATCACCCTTGTGTTGGTATGAGACTGGTGAGCACCAGTTGTTAGGTCCTGATCTTGTGCAGCAAACTACAGAGAAGATTAAAGTTATACAGCAACAACTTAAGATTACACAGGATAGGCAGAAGCCGTATGCTGATAAACGTCGTAGACCCCTAGAGTTCCAGGTTGGAGACAGAGTGTATCTCAAGGTCTCACCTTGGAAAGGAGTCCTTCGTTTTGGAAGAAAAGGAAAGTTAGCTCCTAGATTTATGGGACCTTATCCAATTGTTGAGAGAGTTGGAAAGGTGGCCTATAGACTAGAGTTACCTCAAGAGTTGCAGAAGTTACATCCTGTGTTTCACATTTCCATGCTGAGGAAATGTCACCCAGACACCGAGTCAGTTCTACAACCAATGGAAGTAGAATTAAATGATGATATAATATATGAGGAGGGACCAATGTCAATCCTTGATAACAGAACTAAAAAGTTAAAGAAGAAAGATATAATCCTCATGAAAGTCCTCTGGAACCATCGTGGTGTTGAAGAAGCCACTTGGGAACTAGAGGATGAGATGAGAAGGAAATACTCTGCTCTTTTCTCCTAATACGTTTTATCAATTTCGGGGACGAAATCCTTGTGAAGGGGTGGATAATTTGTAACATCCCTGACCCGGGTTATAACCTAACCCTAGAAGTTTTGCCTAAATATGTAATTATATACTTGTGAATACTCCCTGGCATGTAATTAAGTTCCTCAGGAACATTTACTTTCAATTTTTCTCCTTTATATGTAAAGTTGTAGCATTGTTTTGTAGTGCAGGGACCTATGTGCAAATTACCCAGTTAAAGGGGTTAACTTGCAATGTTCATAGGTTAAGATGTTCTTATGATAATAAGACATCATATGAGTAAATATGATGAAGTAAGAAGGATTTTCCAAGCTTGGGCATCAAGATGCAGCTTGTGGAATGATCCTTGTGCTTAAAAACCCTAATTTGGAGTAAAGTGCAATTTACCCAAATTGAGGGGTGTAATTTGTAAAATTCACCTTCTAGAACATCTTTTATAACTCTTGCCATCATTTAGAGTAGAAATGATGAAAAGGGGACATCTATGAATAATCAGATAAGAAAAATGATCCTTGTGGTAAAAATCACCTAATATGGGTATGGGAACCTTTCATGTATGTACCTTAGTTGAAAGTTGGCTTTCTTTACCCTTAGATCTTGAGATTTCATGAGCTTTGCATAAGTTTAGATGAGTTTGGACGTGCCTTGAGCAAGGAGGGACTTAGATGTAAATTCCATACTTTAGAGGTCCTTATGGTGTAAAAAGGCCTAATGTATATAAGCCATTTCCTTGTAACAAGTGAACGAACCTTTCATTTCCTTCACTTCTTCTCTTCTTTCTCAACCGACCAAGACTAGCTCTGGAGCAGAGAGGGATGACCAAGGGTTCTAGGTAAGTTTAGATCATCCCTTTTGCTTGAATTCATGGAGGAAACTCATTTTCAAGGTTGGATTCATGGCTAGCTCACCTAGCTCTATCTTTCTAGCCTTTCCTTTCCAACGTTTCCTTGGAGAATTCACCTTGGCCGAACCTGTGGAGCTCAAAGACGCCATTAAAGCTTGGAGCTCGAGGAACGACCTTTAGGCGGGTTTTATAACTCTAAACTCTTTGCTTTATATGCATACTTAGTTCTTGCAAATTAGCATGATACTTCTTCTTCTACCTCCCTTCTTCCTTGCACTTTTGCAAGCAAAACAGTGGAATAACTGACCTTAACCAAGGTTGAAGATGATGGGCATGAATTCCTATCCTACTTTATCAAACGACCTTGGACCCTTTTGGTTCAAACGGTTGCAAACCGTTTAAGGTCAAACGGTTTCAAACCGTTTGCTCTCAAACGGTCTTGCAAGACCGTTTGGATTGAAACGGTCTCAAGACCGTTTGATAGGGTTGACCAAGGGACGACCATTTGAGGGTTTGTTGGTAATATGTTGAATTTCATTTCTGCAAAGAATCAAAGATTATTTCTTAACCAATTGAGAGTTGAAGGCACTTCAACATCCTAACCCTAATCGGGTTGAAATTACTATTTTAAAGCATAGATCTTGTTGAGTTTTGGGTTGAAGGACCCAAACGGTCTCAAGACCATTTGGGGGTTCTTCCAAACGGTCTCAAGACCGTTTGGACACAACCCAAGACCGTTTGAAGGTCTATGGTTGAGATAATCTAATGGTTTGAAGGTCCGATTGCAATAAGTTGATGAATTGATAAAAATGCTGATTTTTGACCTAATTGGAGTTCAACCCTAATCTAACGGACTTGGTTTTTGGCCAAACTTTTGGAAAACGGTCTCAAAACCGTTTGGATGATGTCCAAACGACCTCAAGACCGTTTGGGCCTAGTTTGGGCCCAATTGGAGGTCAATTGATAGGTTCAACCTTGAATTGATTCACAATGTTGAATATTGATGACCATCCGATTTGAAACCCTAATTAAGAAGGATTCAACCCTAATTGGCTTTCAATTGAGGGTCAATTTGATGTCCAAGTGATTGAGGTTAATCTTAATTAACTCAATTTATAAGTGGTTAATATGGCTTTGGCCAATTGAGGGCTTCAACATACTTAACCATGACTAATTGTAACTTTTGAACCACTTTGGAGGTCCAAACGGTTTGAGCCCATTTGGACCAAACGGTCTCAAGACCGTTTGGATCCAAACAGTCTCAAGACCGTTTGAGGCCAAACAGTCTCAAGACCATTTGGGGACAAACGGTCTCAAGACCGTTTGGGGCCAAACGGTCTCAAGACCGTTTGGGCTCAAACGATCTCAAGGTCGTTTGGTCCAATCGATCTCAAGTTGATTTGATCAAACGGTTTCAAACCGCATGAGCTTCAAACGGTTTGGAAAGTCAACCTTTCTAAACGGTCAACACATCCAAACGGTCTCAAGACCGTTTGAGGTCAAACGGTCTCAAGACCGTTTGGTGGTTGAAGGTTGAAACCGTTTGAAGGTGTTCAAGGTGGTTTGTACTTAATCAATTGATGATGTAATTGATTCAATGATGATCTAATCTAAACCCTAATGGTAACCTAGGTCATTAAGGGACTAAGTGATTAATGAGTTGACCCATGATGGTGATCATGAGGTAAATTACCGAAATACCCTTGAGGGGTTTAATGGAGTAAAACCTTGTTTTAATCAAACCCTAATCACATGATAGTGATGTTTTGGCTTATGTTAGTCAATGAGGACTTAACCCAACCTGATCTAGAGTGGTGTTATCACCATCTACTAGTAAGAGGAGACAGAAAGTATCCTAAGAGAGAGAAAGTACCCTTTTATGGTGGAAACTTAAGTAAGATACTTTCAATACACATGAATGTACATGAGTAGGGAATGATCCACCCATGTGAGATCATGGAAACCCTAATTATGATAACTAGTGAATCTTAATCTTACTTAAGAGCTTTAATGATGATGTTTCTCATACCTGATGATGTAATGAGTACAATTCACCATGGAGTGAATAGTAAACCCTAATTCTAGGGTGGTGACATGAAAGATGAATAGTAAACCCTGATTGATGAATTGTTTACTATTACCAGTTGAATTAACCTTGCAGGTTGTTATGAGATGATGATCATATCCAGGTATGGATTATAATACTATATTTATTGAAAGCATGTCTTAAGCTTTATGAATAAGTGAAATATCTTGATGCACTGCTAGTGACATCTATTGAGATTTATGGGCTGTAAGAGCCATAAATACCATCAAGGTCATGCTTAACAGATGACTTGTGATGAAATGATTGAGAACAGATGATTGAAAAGAGTTAGGCTTGCTACATTTTAGTATTCTCATTTATAGCTGTTATGCTAATGTTATTGTTTGAAGAACAATGTATGATGTTAAAAGAATACTGAATGTACCTAACTAATCAAGTGTAATGTAGAGCCCTGATCATAGATCCATCATTGTCAGAGTCTAAATGATGGTGAAACATGTTTTCCCAAGGGAACTCCTGGATCACATACTTTTGAGTATGTGGGGTATATGGATGTGTAGAACCTTACATCCTAGTGTAGGAATTGATGTAGATTTTTATAGTCCGTCAAACCTTCACTACAAACCCAAAAGGTGAGATGTATCACTATTCTCCCAAAGTAAACACAAACACCGCATCGGTGAAAGATAATCAATAAATCTTCCGATGATGAAGAGAGTACAGAATGCCACTGTAACTCTAAAAACATAGCGAAGGTCCAGTTTACCCTGGTGAGCTATAAATAGCAGACGTTGGCCAGATGTCCTGCAAACAATCCTCTAACTGACTGAGGAAGATGAGGTCATAAGAATCCGGCTCTTTTAATGACCTATGTATGATACTGATGTGACTTCTTAGCGATCAGTTGGAGTATGAGTGGTATACCTCATCTCCACAGGGCATAATAATGTTTGAAAAACATAATCAATAGCGTAGTATTACTTGATTGATGTTACACTGGATAAAGTATATGTTCTTCATGTTTCATAAATGTTGAACTCTTGCTTATTATCAAAACTGCTAATGAATGCTTTGAAAGCTTTTACTGCTTCAGTTATTCTTTGTTTGCTTATAAAGCTTCTACTGGAGAGTTATAACTCTCTCTGGGGCAATTATGTATAATTGTCTCACCCCGTAGACTTCAACTTTATAGGTGGTCGTCGAAGACAGAGGAACCGGTCTAAAGGTGACCAATCCCAACAGCAGCAGCACCAGGAGCAGCAGTAAATCTCAGGTGGAGATTCAGCCTGCTATGTGGTGTAGTTAGAGTCAGTACTATGTGTCCTCTGTACTCTAAGGTCTTAGAGTGTTTTGGTTATGAGTTCTTGAGATTTTGTATCATGTTGTATATAATTACTCAAGAAGTAATTTGATAGAGAGGTATACAGTTTAAATCCTTTTTCTATGGAAAAGGTTTGTGGTTTCAAGCTCTTATCTCAAAAAGTTTTAATTTCCCGTGATTTTTGTCTTCCGCTGATTATCGATTTCTTCCGCTCGTGTTTAAATCGTGTTTATATCGTGGTTTGGAGATCGGAGCCCACATTTGTGTTATAATAGTGGCTTGTGGAGAGTTATGTCTCCCACTGGGACGTTAGTCTCACCCCATGGGTTTTCCACATCTTTTAGGTAGCCATGCATGAAGAGGTGGAGAACATGCAGCCAGTGAGGATAAGTAAGGAGAGAAATAGCTATGAAGGTTGTATATGTTTTGAATTCCTTGTAGTAGAGTCCTATGTGAGGCATTCTTTACAAGTTACATGTACATCATGTATCTTGAGTAAATTTTGAGAAGTGGGTTAATTTCCATCAGGGGCTGGGAACCCCTGAGCGACTATGATGCCCCATATTTTCTACTACATAAAGGTTAAAGATATAGATGATGGTCTTCGTTCCATCGACATGCTCCCACATCGACCTATTATGGTCCCAATATGAACCTACGACGCCCATGTTGTTGTTTTCATTGTTGCTATGGGTTTTCTATGGGGATCTCACTCATGTTTGTCACAAACATTATCTTATCACCCCTATGCCTACATATTCAAGGTAGTGATGTTACTTAACACATGATTTATTTCCTTTCCTTCATTATGTTTTGGGTGGCACTATTACTCCTGCCACCCTTTTGCTCATGTGGGTTAAGATGTTTTGATAGAATATTAATAAACTTAGTTTATCAAAAGACATATAGTTATATTATTAGCAAATAAACACCATATAGTTATATTATTAGCAAATAAACACCATAATATATGTCAAATTATAATATGTCTTGGGGCATATTTGTATCAACACTCTTGACTTGCAAGTTAATCATGTTGAGGTAGTATCTTGTTGGGGTTACAAAAGAAAGTCTCAACTCATCAATCACCCACAAGTGTAGGGGTCAATTGTAGTCAAGTGTCGAACACCATGAGCTAGGTTAGCTAGGTGCAAAATTGTTAACTCTCATTAATCTAAGTCAAATTACAAGGTCGAGTTTGATTATAGATATCTAAAGGACGAGTAACAACAAAAGAGCTTAAGTTCAAGTTTGAATTCAGAATTTTAGAGAGTTGGACATTAGATTTCACAATAACACCATCACATCATATGGAACTACTAAATTAAAGCATGCCGTCAATTCGCAAGGAGTTTGTCATCATCATGCACCTCCCGGTGACATGAGATGGTTCTCAACTTCACATAACACTCCTATGTGTATGCTTAGTTTTAAACACAACCATCAATCCTCAACATTCTCCAGCCACTCCCGTGGTCAAGAGCACATTGCCATGGATCCTACTCCCTACTCGTACATTCTCTCAAAGCACAAAGAAGCATAAAACATGTATAAAAGGTGGCCAACCAAGCATACAAGCTAATAAACACCATAAGAATCCAAGGTGAAGCAAATTAACAAGAATTCAATATAAATTTTGAGTTCACATGTGCAATGGCATGGGAGTTACTCTCCCATGCCCAAGAAGAAAGTTCTACTTGCACATAATGGAGAAACACAAGCACATAATAGAATTTTTAGAGTTGTGCATATCTAAGAGAAGAAAAAGCTAAAGGAACCAAAGGCGTAGTCAAGGGGAAGTATAACTCTATCTAGAGGACAAAATTCAACCTTTGGAACTGCTTCAATTCAGACAATCCTCCCTCCCGAGAAGATTGAGTGAGAAGAAAAGTTCTGCTGCACCTTTTGGGGAAAAATGGTGAAGAATGGAGGTTCTTTCTCAAGAAACCTCTTCTTCCACCCCAAAATCACCCTTCTTTTTCTCTGGAATTTTTCTTGGATGAAATGTGTTTCAAATGGAAAGTGATAACCACCTCAAATGGCTGGACTCACTTTTAGAACGAGGGGCAGTTGCTCCTGAATTCTATAGAAAACTAATGAAGACATGATGTGTCTTTGTGGAGACATGTCGTGTGTCTTTTTGGAAACAAGTCATGTGTCGTTGTGTAACTGGATGATGAACTACAACCTCATGATAAGTACACAATGTGTCTCCACTAGGGACACGCCGTGTAGCTGCTACTGGAGTCAATCTGGGAAGATGGCACACGTCATGTGCTATTTATTAAACAAACTACCATGTGCGTTGGCAGCAAGCTGAAGTCGGCCTTTGGATTGTGAGGACACGTAATGTCTTAATAAGGACATGTTATGTCATCTGCTCTGTAGTTTGGGCACCAAGGTTGTTGGAAACTTACATGCCTGTGTGTTTAATAAAATACGACGTGTTCTTTGTTGTTTGAGCTTTTTTTGGAAAGTTACACATCGTGTCTTATTAAAGACACGTCGTGTTCGGTGTTGTTTCTTTAGGATGAACTCTGAATCTACTACAATTCAAAGGGAGGTCCAACTGAGGTCATATTTGGGTTGGACTATCTTCAATTTATCATTTTCAACATGTGCTTGTGATCAACATCAGCAACAAGTAAAATAACTAAAAGATGACAAGTTAAATATGGTTAGAGGATAAATGAGAGGCAAAAAGAACTGAGTTTGTGTGTGAATGTGTGAAAAAAGTAGATGTGAAATGTGCACATCAACCGGTCCCCGTGGCGCAAAGGGGATAATTATTATAGATGTTGATGCGACACTTTTTATTGTCCCAAATACTTTTACCTTGCAAAATTGGTAGTAATTACTAGGGTTATTAATAAAGACAAAATATATATGAAAATTGATGCAAAAAATGAGAAGAATGTGAAAAAAATACCAGTGATGCCTAAATATGATCCCAATTATAAAAGTAGTGCAAATATTGGTTAAAATTGTCATTAATGCATATGAGCCCTAGTTTTTGATAAATAGGTTGTTAATCATGTTAAACATGTTTCTTTGTGATGTAATTTGATATTATAAAATATAATGATGATTTAACATGATTATTACCATAATGATGATAATTAGAGCTGCTAATGTGAATAATCATGAATATGATGAATTAGGATTAAAGGTCATATCTTGCTATGTCAATTATGAACACAATCAAATCCAAGTGATCATGATAAAAGAATATGTTGGATATAGTAATTAGGGTTTCACCTAATGTTTAATATGTGATGGAACTAGGGTTTGTACCCTTATTCCTCACATGAACTTGAGACAACCCTTATATTAGGACCCGAGTAGGGTTTAATATGATTAATGTGATGGTGACACTTTATGATTTACATACATGCATATTAATATGTTGATTACTTAGATATGTTTATATATTGCATAATCTACATGGCTCACCATTGAGGTACTTGGTTACGAGTATGACTACATGCATTAGTTCGTCGATGTTTTTTGAGGATTTCTTGAGGATTGACTAAATAAACTTTTGAGTGTTAATTTACATTATGTTAAATTATAATGTCACTATGATTATCACATAATATGTGAAGAAAATTCCAGTTCTTATTTGCAAGTAACTTTTTGAATATATGTTGTTATATACTTGCACACTTTTGCATGCATCCTATGTACACAATGTATTTTTATATACTAATCCATGCTTTTGGTTTCAGGGCATCTTAGGTACATGCTATATATGAAGATATCAAGATATGACAAACAAATCAAATTACTTAAAGACACTAAAGTTAACTTGTAAGGAAGATTACTTAGATACTTCTTCTGATATGTACAATTCTGATGATACAATTTCATGTAACTCCTTCAATGAGCATCTTATAAACAATTTTAATTTAATGTAAATTATTTGCTATTATTTATTGTTTGGTCAAATATGGATCCTCGGGAATTTTAGGTAATGGCTCTCAACTTTTGGGTCATTCCTTAATTGGGGGATGCTGAAAAGTGAGATCGTTACATTCGATATTTGAGGCCCAAAATTTCCAAATAATATGTAATAGTTTATAATTTTAGGTAATCTGTAGAAATATGAGGGAATTATTAGGGCATTTCCTAAAGACGGTGGTGTCTAGAAGGCATCACAACCCAGAGGGTGGAAAAAATTTCCTTCTCATTGTTAGTCAGTTTAGAAGGACTCCCAGGCCCATGCATCCTACCTGGATAAAGTTAGAAGATTTTTCCGAAAGTAAAATACTTTTAGGTTTTCTTCTCATCTTGATTTGTTCACTTATCATCCTCTTGCTTAATAAACCCTATAAGAACTTACCTCCTCATATGAATTTAGGGTTTTTGAGAATAAGTAGTATTAAGACATCCTTTGTGAATTAATGTACATGTAAATGTGGAAATAATAGTGTACATGTAATGTGGAAATACTGATAGGCTAAAGAAAAAAATTTATGTGTTTTTCCTTGTGAGGGTAACCCTAAATGGAACTAAGGTCGGTTTGGAAAACCCAAGTTGGTCAAGGGGACATGGAAAACCTAAGGGGCAGGGTCTAGCCCCTAACCTGCATACTAAATCCTAATCTTGGGAAATGGGAGTATTGTGGGATATAATAAACCTACCAATTTGAGAATCCTAATCAAGGTGAAAATGAATAAGAAAGATAAAAAAAAGAGGTTGGTCTCCTATGCGTGTGTGCATGTGGAGCAAGGACTTAATGTAAATGGTTTTAAGCAACCTAAGAGTAAAGCATCCTATGATATAACAAGCTCGAACCCCCCATGCTATCTCTAAAAGTTTATGTGGAAAGAAAGTCATTAACATGCAAATGAACAAGCCCCTTGAAGGGAAGGTCATAAAAGATCAAGCCCCTTGAGGGGAATGTTGCAAGAGAATAAGCCCCTTGAGGGGAAGGTCAAGGAGGGTCAAGCCCATGTGTGGGAAGATAGACATGGCACCAAGCCCTAGATTGGAAAGGTGGCATGAGTCCATAGTGTAAACGACCAAGCCCCAGATAGGGAAGGTCAAAAAAGGGTCAACCCCATGATTGGGAAGACAGATGTGGCACCAAGCACATGATTGGGAAGGTGGCCTAAGTCCACTATAGGGACAAAAAACCATGAGAGGGTATCCCAAAGATTGAGAAAACAAGGGTTGAGAAGTTATAATAAGAAATAAATAATTCAATTGCATAAAAATGAAAATATGAAACCTCATTTCAACTTTACGGTTGGTGTTCCAACCTGGGGTGGGTCAACCTAAGAGTGGGAAAAGGATCTACGGGGGGGGGGGGTAAAAACCTAAACCATGTGTGGTCATGTTGTGGCTAAAGAGCCTAACTGTAAGGACCCTGACCTCCGTTTAGGGCTTATCCTATTTGCTATGCTTAACCCTGATGCTTAGTTGCTTGCTAATCACCTTTGGTGGTGATTAGGGTTTATTGGTGTTTTGTTGAGAGCTGGAGGTGCTGCTTGCAATTAACCCAAGTCTAGGATTTGTGGGTAAGTTTGCCACCTTGTGAGGTGTTCCTCCCTCTCCTTGCTTCCTCCAGTGTTGAGAGGAAGGTTTGGGCTTGTTGCTTGAGTTCCTTTGGGCTTGGTTGAGCTTGATGGGCTTTGGGGTGCCTTGCCTTTGCTTCTTTGGACCTTGTGTCAGGCTAGAGTGCTTGTGTCGGCCAGTGGTGTGCTTGTGTCAGCCAGTGGTGTGCTTGTGTCAGCCAATGATGTGGAGGTGTGTCGCCCATGGGCCCTTTGACCTTCTTTGACCTCATTTGTGTCACCACTAGTAGACACTTGGTGCTTGATGCTGGCATGTGGTAATAGCCTTGAACATGTGTTTAAGACATGCTAGAGTGGTGGCATTGCCCATGGATAAGTGTCCCTAGGTGGGTGACACCTTGCTTTGTTCTACCTTGGTTTCTCCTCCATCCCCTCCTATATATGCATTTCCTTTCCCTTGCTAAGGATCCCTTTAGTTCCTTAGTCTCCCTCTCCCTTGGTGCATGACACCCTCTATTCCTTTGCAAGCTTGGTGGCCGATCCTTCTTGGAGTCTCCTTCTTCCTCTAGTGGTGGCCGAACCCTAGAGTGCCTTGCTCTCCTTCCTTGGTGGTGCTTGGAGCTTGGTGCTAGGAGCTTGGAGCTTGCTTAAGGCGGGTTACATAACTCCCAACCCTAACTACATTACCTTCTTTTATGTTCTTATATGTTGCTTATGATCATATCGGCTATGTGTGTTGCTAGTTTGGTTTCTTGCTTAGTGTTCTTGTTGATCGAATCTTGTGCTATGGTTTCTTGTTGAGCAACACCCCTCTCCCTCCTTGGTCTTGAGAAGTGAGCTTGAACTCTAGTGACATGAGCAATACTCCTCTCTCGTTTGAGTTGAGAGGTGAGCTTGTGTTCTAGTTGGTTGAGCAACACCTTTCTCCCATCATGGACTCGAGAGGTGAGCTTAGTGGTGGTTGTAAACCTTGGTTGTGGTTGCTCCTTGTGTTGCCCGATTGGTGATAAGAAGTTGTGCAATACCCCTCTCTCATTTAAGTTGAGAGGTGAGCCATTTTCTTGATCCTTTAGGGTTTTGGTGCCCTTGTGCTTGAAGTTGAGGATGACCCTGTCGGGTTGCATCTTTCCCGATATGGGTTGGAGGTGATGATGCCCGATATCCTTCTTTGGCTTGAGTCTTGGTCTACATGATGTAGTGGCTGTGTCGGGCGTCACCCTTGTTTCCTGCCTTGTGTGAGTGTTGGGCGTTACACCTGGTTGAAGGTCCTAACCGACATACCTTGGTCAGGCGGTCGCTTGATGCTTTCATAGCTTGGACGTTGGGGCATGGTGATCTGGCTTTGTGTCGAGCATCACACCTTAGTCTTGTGTGTTGGCAGATAGCATGATCTCAGCTGGGCGTTATGCTTCCTTTGTCACCCGTTAGAGTTGCACCTCTGGACTTTATCCCCACGTTGTGTGTGTGCTGCCCGATATGCCTTGTACGCGACACACTGTTGCACGATATAGGCTGAGCCTGCATGTTGCATATGGAGGCCCCGTTGCACATGATACCCTTGATACCTGACGCAGCGTTGCGTGACACAAAGTTGCCCGACACCCCCTTGAGCTTAGCTGCACGTTATGATGTTGACCGTTATGCCTTGGATGCCCGACACCCTAGTGCTTGGCCGATATGTGGCTGGTTTGCTTGACCGTCATGTGGTTGTAGTTTGGGCGTTATGGGAGAGTACCCTACCTGATACTACCTTTGGTGAGGGTAGTGGGCGTTTCTAGTGAGTGTCTTGCTTCTTATATGAACAACCGATATGCTAAATCTTGTTTCATGCTGTCACGTTTGGGTTATAATGGTGACCCTTGATATACTCAATCATAGTGAGGTGTTTGATATAATGGATTACATCTATGTATCTTGCCATGATAATACCTGTGTTATGATTATCTTGAATCACCTGTATAATGCTAAGGAAATGGTAAGCAATATAAGATGTCTTGCATGATGTTATGACCTATGTCTATGCCACAGGTTGAGACATGAATGATAACATATATTGCCCTATGTTGATGATATGAATCTTCTGTTAATTCATGATGAGTGTGTATACTAACCATGCAGGTGACTCATACAAATGCATAGCCAGGTAACGAGCTATGAGGTACATATGTTGAGTAACATTGCTTCGATGGTTACTCTTGATGATGAGATAACATGCATGATGTGTTTTGGTATGAGGACCTGAGTTTGGCTAAAGTACTCAGTTGAGGTGTTATCCTCTAATGATGATCTGGGATTGATATCCCAAGTGATGAGATTGCCTGTTGAGGCAGTGATTTCCTGTGATGAGGGATTGAAATCCCAGAATAACATGATGATGGTAATAATAATGTAGTTTTACGATATGTATGTGTTACTACCTTGATTGCCTCAACAATCCACTTAAAATATACTAACTAATCACAGTGGAACACATCACGTAGTTTGCCCTGGCCATAGATCCATCATCGTCAGGAGTTGGTGATGGTGAAACGGGTTCTCCTGCGGGTTAACCTGGAAGCGCATATTATTGAATATGTGTGGTTGCTCCTAGCCGAAAATGAGGAGGTTAGAGTGCAACTTCGGTTGTAGACTCCAGAGTGCGGATTCAGGCCCGTAGCTCAATTACGATAAGAGCATGGTGAACATGCCCATGGCTCAGGATGTGTGATATGGGAGCATGATTGCGTTCATGGCTCAGAGCACGGTGAACAGGCCCATGGCTTAGTTTCACTAGCGCCGATACCTGTACCAGGGCGGGCTAGGCAGAGGGTAGCCTGACCCTGTGGCTGAGGCCACTTAAGCATGAGACTGCGGTCTTGCTTGTGTTGTACTCGTGCACTGACCACGAGGTGGGAGGTCGTGGAGTCTGGCTCTTCCATTGACATTGTATGGCACCGACTTGAGTTTCGCAACCAAAGGTTGGATTTGAGCGGTACAACTCACTTCCTTAGGGCATAATAATACATAATTCAGCCGAATAGTATTTACTGCTTAAGACAAAACACAGAACATTGATTGAGGCCTTGTTTGTGTAGTTAATCCTGTTATACTTGCAGTTACTTATACATTCCTTATGTTTTGAGGTAAGATCTTATAAATCTTATCTTGTTAATCATGTTCCATAAAGAAATACTTGGGTATATGCCTTCCGTACAATCTGGTAAACTTGATGGTAAGAATAGTCTTGTTATATAAACTGCTCTTGTTGCACCTTTTAATCGTTATCTGCTGTTGTTGCTTTCATCTTCCTTTGGTTTTATAGTTTTGGCGGGGAGTTATGTTTCTCGCTGGGATTGTGTGTCTCACCCCTATGGTTTACAACCTTTTTAGGTGTTCGAGATAGACGTGGTGGTGGTCGTGGAGTTGTCGCCGAGCAGCAAGAAGAGCAGTAGAAGGCAAGAGATAGATATGCTGCTATTTTGGTCGTTTTGTAGTAGAGTCTTCGAGTCATCCCTATACTCTCAGGTCCTTGGAGGTGTTTTGACGTTGTTTCACGATATATATAGCTGATGATGTTTTGTATATTCTGCTGCTGGCCAGATGTGGGCCGTGATGTATATTATAATAGGTGATGAACTCATGTGATGACAGGACAGCTGATCTCCTAAGCTGTGGACACATGTCAAGATCTTGTAAATGTTTATATAACCTGTTTCCTTACAGGATGAGGATCTAAATGTAATTGTTTCTCAGTTATTCCGCTTCCTGAAATCGGTTTTAATTAACCCATGTTTTTGGTAATTCGTGGTTTATGATGTTTTCTGCACGTTTTTGCGTAACACCTCACTGTCTGTGTGATAGTGGGATGTGTTGCCACACTAACCTCCTCCTGTGAGCCAAGAAGGCACACTAGATTAGGACCTTCCCTAGAAGGGTGAGATGATAAATCAATTTAAATATTGAGATAACCTTGAACGTGAAGGATTAAGTATACACAATATGAAAGCATATACATTCTTTGAACCTAAGTATACCATCTCTAAGGGACATAAAGGAAGTCACTAAGGAAGTGGTAAAGGTTTGTGACCAAGCTTGGATAGGAAGGTCACTAATCGTGCAAGCCGAAAGAGGAAGGTCGACATAAAAAGGAAGGTCAATGTAATGAATGGTGATAAAGTTGGGATAGGAAGATCACCAATAGGCCAAACCAAGATAGGAAGGTCGATATAAGAGAAAGTAATTACCACAATTGGTGATCAAGTCAGGATAGGAAGATCACCAATAGGCCAAGCCAAGAAAGGAAGGTTGATACAAGAGACAGTCATTGCATTAATGAGTGATCAAGCTGGGATAGGAATGTCACCAATAGGACAAGATGGGATAGGAATGCCAATATGATAGGAAGACATTGCAATGACTAGTGACCAAGATGGGAATGGAAGGGCAGTAATAGGTCAAGCTGAGAAAGGAAGACCACTATGAAAGACCAAGCCCAGGAAGGGAAGGTTGACATGAGCCCAATGAAGGGACATAAAGTGAAAATGTGCACCCCAAGAGATGAAGGAAATCCTAGTTAATGAATTACAAGAGGAAACAATGTGCTAAGGTTGTGATATCACAATAAACCCTAGACAAGTTAGGGCCCTAAGTTAATCCTAAGGTCAATTAGGGAGGATTAAAGATACAAAAGACTGATGAGATTAGGAGGTGATTGTGCCTTGAATGCATCAGACCATAGGGTCGGTAGGTAACTACCATGTTCACCTAAGGCCCATGAATAAGAAGATTGCAAACCTTCATGAGTTCATAAAGCCCAAGGGGCGAATGTGAGAGGCATTCCCTAAATGCATAATCACTCCAAAAGTACTTGTACCCTAGAGACCTTGAGGAAATGACTAATGCTAATGAGACATGAGGTGTAAATATTAAAGAATTCATGTAATAATGAAAACTTAAGAGGAGTTGTGGACAAACTCAGGAGTGGGAAAGGCATTTGAATTCATGAAATATAAGAATATTGGGAATTAAAAAGTATGCATGGTTAGAGTCATGTTGAGAACGATTCAATCTAAACTATTTAGGATAATGTGTGTACATCATCTCTGCTATTGGAATGGGATGAACTTTGTTTTTGAACTGTAGTCAAATGCCTATTTCATCTCATTATGAGTGACACATGATCTAGGTTTTAAGGTGTTACCTTACCCTTATGTGGAAATAATGAATAATAGGTTGGAAACCTAGGTGAAAAGGTGATCACCAACTGAAATTGTAAACACTAGGTTTGAGATCATGTCAATACTAAAGAAGTGGATATACCCTGAATTGAATTCAGGTACCAATCTTAGTAATAATATGAGGAATTTGCGTATCAACAAAATATGTTAAAGATATATAAGTAGGGTTGCTAACCCTGAGGTTTGAAATTAAAATGAGTTATCTTTCATCTCAAACTTACTAGGTGTAAATTTTGGAGACAAAATTCCTTTTGAGGAGGGGTGAATGTTATATCCTCAATTTTAGTAAAATTTAATTATATAAATATAATCCATGAATTGATAAGTAATCTCCCCAATGATATTACTGATAGAATAATAATGTTACCCATGAGACTATTTGTGTTGCAAATAGGTCCTTGGGGCACAAGACAAAGAAATAAGAAATTCTATGCATAAAATATAGTAATGTCTTTATGAATTAATAGACAATTGTAATATGGAATAATATGCAAGTATCTAAAAGAAAATAAGATACATGGTGTTTTAGATAATGAAAGAATAATTTTCTAGCCAAGATTGGCAACACAATGTTTGAGGCATCAAATAGCATTATCTTAAATTAACCTCTGTATACTTGAAAATAATAAAGAAAAGGAAGTGAATTCTAGAAACTGGGAGGAAAAGGATACTCCATGAGATATTGGCAATTATTTAATGAGATACTTAAAAAGTAAGATTTGTATGTGAGAGTTTTGCAATAAATTGTGAATACCTAAATATTAGTTAGAAAAGATATTATTTGGTTTCCTTTTTGTATCCAATGTTGCCAAATCCAAGTTTGATGGAATGATGGGGGGTTTCCTTCTCAAAACACTAGGGTTTATGGAATAAAAGGTAAGAAGAATATACTTAAATTCTTTCCTAAAAGTATGACTTGCCTTTCCCATAATTTAGTTGGAGTTGAATTTATTTATGAAAAAGGAACATCTTTTAATACATATAGAAAGGGGAGCAATGGTGTGCTTAAGGAATATCATAAAGTGGCATGTATGGATTTTGGTGTGACCCTCTCGTTAATTTAACAATGTTAATATGGTGAAAGAAAAGTGGAGGAAATCGATGAGTGTTCATGGTTTAGGAAAAGGAAGTAAAACATGAGGAGGCAAGACCAGAGGTAAGAATTTTATAAGCCTAGTATATATATAGATAAAATCCTTCATCCTTTTAGTGGGATCCCCTCCCCTTATTTCTCTCTCGATATCCATAGTCGTTTATCCCTCCCTTAGAACCCAAGCCTTACATAGTTGCTGCAAAACTCTCAAAATGAGAGAGGCACCCATCCTCAATGATGCAGTATTCTGGTCACCTCAAGAAAACCCTACCTTCTTGCCCTAGTTACGTTGATCAACCCTGCATGTCTCAGGCTGGGTTGTGACTCTGATAATCTACCACGAGGGTCCCATTATGGAAAAGAAAGATGTTGTGAGTTCCAAAGTACTTCACCATCCTTGTCATGATGACTAGGTACACCTCTGGCCCTTCTACCTCATTTTCTAGTACACACATCCCGAAGAGAACCCCTAATGTACCCTCTCACCCATGCATTCTCTGGTGAAGACAACCCCTCCTCTGAGTTTTTTAGGTATGGGAGGAGGCACGTAAACCCTAACCTAGTCGTTTGGTGGCCTGGAGAAGGGGGTCGAGCCCTAGGTTGACCCTTCTAGGGTTGTGCATGAACCCTACCATGAGGAGGGTGATGATTGGAGGTCTAACGACCCGGCTACCCATATATGTAAACCTAGGGCTTAAGGGCACCACAATAATTTCATGTGGTTTAAGGGCATGCCCGCGTGGAAATTGGGGCCGAGATGGCCGCCAGAAATTGTCCAGAGCTGACCCATGTGGCACAAAGGGGATAATATTATAATTGCTGACGCGACAATTTTTATCGACCCAAATACTTTTATCTTGCAAAATTTGTGGTCATTACTAGAGTTAATGTTGGGTTTTGGAGGAGACAGAGAAGCAGCGGAAATAAAAAATTTTCTCCCCAAACCCGGAACAAAAGGAATCGCGTCAACATCTATATAATAGGAAAGATGGTTTGTGAATCATACCTTGTCCCGAGGCTTGCTCGGCGACAATACCACGCGCCTTGCGCGGTCTTCACCTCCGGTCTTGGACGGTGTCTGTGCAGCTCCTGGTCGCACCGGGACTGAAGACTCCTTCTCCTACTGGACTGTCGGATGACAGTTGTCCTCCTGAGCGGCAGTGACCTCCCGCCTCTGAAGTAGTCCACACGGACCACTTGGAACTCCACTCTCCTTGTCCCACAAGGAAGTGGAAGGAGTCGCACCCTCCTGTTGATGTACTAGTCGCCAACACACTCTCCTGCTGTCAATTGCAACTGCAGTTGTCCTTCCCTTGCTGCACCTCCCTTTGCGGGAAGCACTTGCTCGGGCTCTCTCTCGGTTACAAAAACTAGAGAGAACGACAACTTTGCAGAGCAATTAACTTGCACTGAGTTGTACTCTGAGAAGCCCCCAATACCCCTATATATATAGGCGGGTCATGGGACAGGGTTCTCTGTGCCCGGCAATACGGGACTAAAGCAGGAGTAGAAGGGTTCAGGATTTTCCACAAAAAGCAACCATCTCGCAACCTGAACCGATCGGTTCACAAGTGAACCGGTCGGTTGGGGACCTGAACCGATCGGTTCACCACTGAACCGATCATTTGGGACCCTTGAACCGATCGGTTCACTCATGAACCGGTCGGTTGGGGTTCCAGGTTGGTTCCCAATTGACTTTCCTTGTTTCTTTCCCAATTGGTATCGAATACCAATATTATTCTCAATCGAATTGGGCAATTGAAACGAAAGGAAAATTCTCACCAATCCTACTTTCCCAAGTTGCTCGATTGCACCAGTTGAACCGATCGGTTCAACACTTGAACCGGTCATTTCACTCTGTGCATGAGCCGATCGGTTCAACAATTGAGCCGACCGGTTCAGCAACCTCAGCCGACCGGTTCATCACATGAACCGATCGGTTGGGAATGCAGATTGTGCAGAATCAGTCAAATGCGATTTCAATCAATCCGATACTCCAATCAATGCGTCCAACACCTTGAACATTATGATATTGAGCTATCGATTAATTGAGTGTTTAATTGAACTACTAAACTCCTTTAGTAATCAATCTAAACATTGCTTGTGGACAAAACTCCTCTTCCAGGATAAATCCTATGTGTGTGACCCTGCAGGTCCATTTCACGTTGGCAGTGAAAGTCCATAACACTTATGACTTCACAAGCAAAGAGCAGTGCCTAGTCACACATCATTGCTACCCAAGTGAAAGTAGAAAGTTGGAGAACAACTTTCATCCTACAATCCGTGAATGGTGTTACAGTGAATGTATAATTCCTTTGTCACTGATATCCAGAATGAACTCGAGGCATGGAACAGTCATCCTGTCAATGTTCATTCATTTCCTTGATCTCAGAGTAGACCGAGTGAGATGTGTATGACATCAATATCACATATTGATTCACACGTGCATGCGCATGCCTTTCTCAATCCTACTCATCAAGTGGCCAAGGATATCAAACTCCCTTAGGAGGGACAAATCCCATATCTATCACTCACCCCTCAAAAGCCCCATGTGTCAAAGCCACCCAATCATCACCTTTATAACAACCCATGTTTCAGGACTACGTTTGATGATGTCAAAGTGTACCCAACGACATGTGTTGAGTGTAGTGATTTCAGGTCTAAGAATCACACTCACCACCATCACTGTGAGAGCTGACTGTGACTACCAAGTCATGGTTCCATGTGTCACTCTCACGGTGGGTCTGTCCGGTACCTTGTTCTCTAACAAGTACCTATGTGCTTGGTTTGATATCACCATATCATGACTAATGAGATTCTGTCATCAACCAACACACAATCTAGTCTTTAGTGTTATTGATGCCTATGGTTATTTCCACAATAACAACCGACTAGGGACTAAACAAGAAAGAATACTCTTAGCATCCGTATGATCTCATCGTTTAGGTCCTTAACCTAAAAGCATACGTCATTGAGTAAAACAATCCTTAGACATCTATCATGTTACACCATCATCTCAGAAACAGTTTAAACATATAGATTGGAAATTGCCTTTATTATTATTCAAATCATTTACAAATTATCCCATTACAATCATCACATGACTTGCTCTATGGGCATACATACCAACAGACTCCCACTTGCACTTAGAGCCAGTCACCAAGGAAACGCAGTCCTTGTGACCTAGCATGACCATCATGCTTCTGCTGAGAAAGGGCCTTAGTCAGTGGATCAGCTATGTTGTCTTCAGTTGGTACTTTGTAAATCTTCACATCTCCTCGCTGTACGATCTCTCATATGAGATGGAAGCGCCGCAGTATGTGCTTGGACCGCTGATGTGATCTAGGCTCCTTAGCTTGTGCAATAGCTCCATTATTGTCACAATAAAGCTCAATTGCATCACAGCTACTGGGAACTACACCAAGTTCAGAAATGAACTTCCTGATCCACACAGCCTCCTTTGCTGCATGCGAAGCAGCAATATACTCAGCCTCTGTAGTAGAATCGGCAACTGTTTCTTGCTTGGAACTCTTCCAGCTCACAACTCCATTATTAAGGCAAAACACAAATCCTGATTGTGATCTGTAATCATCTTTATCGGTTTGGAAGCTTGCATCGGTGTAAACCTTTACAACCAGCTCTTCCTCACCGCCGTACACAAAAAACTGATCGTTAGTCCTTCGCAAGTACTTGAGGATGTTCTTCACGGCTGTCCAGTGAGCATCCCCGGGATCTGACTGGTACCTGCTTGTCATGCTGAGAGCATACGAGACATCTGGGCGTGTGCACAACATAGCGTACATGATGGATCCGATGGCTGATGCATATGGGATCCCATTCATACGCTCCCTCTCTTCACAAGATTGAGGACATTGAGCTCTAGAGACGGTAACTCCATGTAGCATAGGGACGTTGCCTCTCTTTGAGTTCTCCATGCTGAACCGCTTCAGCACCTTGTCAATGTACGTGCTCTGACTTAATCTGAGAAGCATTCTAGATCTATCTCTATAGATCTTAATTCCTAGAATATAGGATGCTTCTCCTAAGTCCTTCATTGAGAAAGTTTTCCCAAGCCAAGTCTTTACCTTCTCTAAGGCTAAGACATCATTCCCCATCAAAAGTATGTCATCCACATACAATATGAGAAATGTGGTCGAGCTCCCACTAACCTTCTTGTACACACAAGGTTCATCTTCATTTTGAATAAAGCCAAACACTTTGACTTCTTCATCAAATCGAAGATTCCAACTCCGAGATGCTTGCTTCAATCCATAGATTGACCTTTGCAGTTTACAGACTTTATTGGCATTCTTTGGATCTACAAAACCTTCAGGCTGTGTCATGTACACATCCTCATGAATATTCCCGTTAGGGAATGCGGTTTTAACATCTATCTGCCAAATATCATAGTCATAATAAGCTGCAATAGCAAGCATGATCCTGATGGACTTAATCATGGCAACTGGAGAAAAGGTTTCGTCATAGTCAACACCTTGAATTTGTCGAAAACCCTTTGCAACCAATCTACCTTTATAAGTTTGCACATTGCCATCCATGTCGGTCTTTTTTTGAAGACCCACTTGCACCCTATGGATTTTACCCCTTCGGGTGGTTCCACCAAAGTCCATACTTTGTTGGAGTACATGGATTCCATCTCGGATCTCATGGCTTCTAGCCATTTCTCAGAATCTGGTCCCTCCATAGCCTCTACGTAGGTAGTTGGATCATCATCTATGATCAACTCTCCACCTTCCTGAGTTACAAGGTATCCAAACCTCTCAGGTTCAAGGTGAGTCCTACTAGATCTACGAGGTCCTTGTGTTACCTGAGGAGACTGAGATTCCACAACACCTTGTGAATCTCCATTTTCCTCTGGTACATCTACCGGTTCAATGTTTTCTTGTTGGGCTTGAACCTCTTCAAGCTCTACTTTCCTCCCACTGTTTCCTTTGGAAATAAATTCCTTCTCTAGGAACACAGCTGTCCTGGCAACAAACACTTTGTTGTCAGTAGGGTGGTATAAATAGTATCCCCTCGTTTCCTTGGGGTATCCAACAAAATAACATTTATCAGATTTGGGTCCAAGCTTATCAGGAAACATTTTCCTAACGTAAGCCTCACAACCCCAAATCTTCAGAAAAGACAAATCGGGACGCTTCCCAGTCCACATCTCATATGGTGTCTTTTGAACCGATTTAGATGGCACACGGTTAAGAGTAAACACGGCGGTTTCAAGAGCATGACCCCAGAAGGAAATCGGAAGATCAGCAAAACTCATCATTGATCGCACCATATCTAACAATGTGTGATTCCTTCTTTCAGACACACCATTATGCTGTGGTGTTCCAGACGGAGTCCATTGTGATACAATACCATGGGCTCGCAGAAGGTCCTCAAACTCCTGGCTCAAGTATTCTCCACCTCGATCGGAACGAAGTGCCTTAATACTTTTACCAAGCTGGTTCTGTACTTCATTCATGAAATCCTTGAACCTTTCAAGGGTTTCTGACTTATGTTTCATCAGGTACACATAGCCATACCTACTGAAATCATCAGTAAAGGTAATGAAGTACTGATACCCATTTCTGGCATTAGTTCTAAAAGGCCCACATACATCAATATGTATGAGTCCTAATAGATCACTAGCTCTCTCACCTTTACCTGAAAAGGGAGTCTTGGTCATCTTGCCCAACAAACAAGATTCACATGTCTCTATTGATTCATAATCAAAAGAGTCTAGATAACCATCTTTATGGAGTCTAGAAATGCGCTTCTCATTTATGTGCCCTAGACGACAATGCCAGAGATATGTTTCGTTTGAGTTTTTGAGTTTTTTCTTTTTGGTGTTTACGTTGTAAACACTTGTCTCCAAGTCTATCAAGTATAGACCATAAGACATAGGGGCACTGCCATAAAAGATCCCATCTTTAGAAATGGAACACTTTCCATTCTTAATAAGAAATTCAAATCCATCTTTGTCCAAACAAGAGACGGAAATGATATTCCTATTTATGGCAGCTACATAATAGCAGTTCTTCAACTCTATTATTATCCCACTAGGTAGAGTTAACTCATAGGTTCCTACGGCACTGGCGGCAACTCTTGCCCCATTAGCAACACGTAGTTCAACCTCGCCTTTCCCCAAAGGCCTACTTCTCTTAAGATCCTTCACATTTGAACAAATGTGAGATCCGCATCCGGTATCAAGTACCCATGATGAAGAAGTAGTAAAGTTAATCTCTATCACGTATACACCAGAAGTAGAGATCTCTATCTCCGACTTCTTCTTCCATTGTCCCTTCCATCCTCTCCATGTAGAAGAAATTGGTTTGGCGAGAGAAAACTTCTCTCCTTTACCTACTTTCTTCTTCACCAACGCATTAAGCGTACATAGAGTGGATTCTAAGGCTCCTGGTATATCTGGATTGTGCAGAACACTTCTCACAGTCCTCAACCAGTCATGGAATTTATTCTCAATTAATTTTCCCATTTTAAAAGATGATTCTTTTGCCATTCTACAAGAGAAAATTTGCATTTGTCAAAACCTTTTTGATTTGATTTGAATAAAATTTGACGATAGTTAATTAGGCCTTTAATTAATTACCGCTCCCACTATTTTGACTCAAATTGATAGCCCTCACCATCAATTCAGAAGATTGCAGCGTACAATCTTCTAGTGGGTCAAGATCCTGAAATCCTCTGAGCCATGGACCAGCTTGGGCTGTCACCCACAACTCAGATCTTCCAGGTAGGCAACTCTTGCCAATTGCATCATATGCAACTCTTGAAAGATGTCATATGCAACTCCTTGCAATGATCATCTCCATGCCTCAAGGCGCTAGATCCTATCTAGGTCACCTTGTTAAGTCCAACCCAAAGCCAACACGATGAACATGCACCCTGCTTGGGCAGACCCACATATTCATCCTTCATGCTTCCACGAGATAGACGGTGCACCACGCTTGGGCGTGCCCACACTTGGTCGATCAAGCTTTTCACGTGTGTCGCATTTGGAAGGCATCTAAAACTTAATATTTAATGAGGGATTTTTGTTTTATATACATATACATATCCAATCACCACAATATATAGTACATATCATATACATGCTATATCCCACAGAAAACATGCATAAACGATAAAAAGCAATGATTATGGCCATCCTATTTGTGATTCCTCGAGCCAAGAGGAATCACGGTCATCTAGGTCTACATCACATGCAACCTGTACAAGATGAAATCTGTGCCTGCCTTTCTGGGTTTGATCAGCTCATCTCCATGACTGATCGGCTCGCCATCAGGTAGGTTGTTCGGGTGCCACCAGCCGATCGACTGGCGCCACCAGCCGATCGGTTCACCGGTCATCGTGCATCTCCTCAGGTCGCCACCTGCTCATCTTGTTCCTCGAATCGGCCGTCTGGATCACCAACCGATCGGTTCACTCCTTGAACCGATCATCTTCAGGTTGTCCGTCGTTCTTTGACATAATAGGAAATAAAATCTATCATATTTACAATTGAATTGAGAAACCCCGAGTTACATTCGGGGGAGCAAAGGTAGGAAAAGAATTCTCGAATTATTTCGAGTTACATCAGGAATATGAGAAAGGGAATCGGTGCGCAGACCGAGATGCAAGCAACCACACAAACAACCATACACAGATATAGGGGTTTATAGGCCATAATCATGCTACACATCCACCACAAAACTTGTTTAAGGGCGACGCGTATCGAGTGCATTAATATTACATATCATATATGTATATTAGGGATTTGTGGATTGGACATG
This sequence comes from Alisma plantago-aquatica, assembly GCA_963693085.1. NCBI lineage: Eukaryota > Viridiplantae > Streptophyta > Magnoliopsida > Alismatales > Alismataceae > Alisma > Alisma plantago-aquatica. The sequence continues at coordinate 421,179,655 of OY856414.1, read as the reverse complement.
TAATAAAAAGCCAATATTATTCGCATCGCATGCAATAAATAAAGGCGACAAACCAAAATCGATCATATCGATAATCCTAAAATATAGAGCGGTTGACGTGGCTCTGATACCACTGTTGGGTTTTGGAGGAGGCAGAGAAGCAGCAGAAACAAAAAATTTTCTCCCCAAACCCAGAACAAAAGGAATCGCGTCAACATCTATATAATAGGAAAGATGGTTTGTGAATCATACCTTGTCCCGAGGCTTGCTCGGCGACAATACCACGCGCCTTGCGCGGTCTTCACCTCCGGTCTTGGACGGTGTCTGTGTAGCTCCTGGTCGCACCGGGACTGAAGACTCCTTCTCCTACCGGATTGTCGGATGACAGTTGTCCTCTTGAGCGGCAGTGACCTCCCGCCTCTGAAGTAGTCCACACGGACCACCTGGAACTCCACTCTCCTTGTCCCACAAGGAAGTGGAAGGAGTCGCACCCTCCTGTTGACGTACTAGTCACCAACACAGTCTCCTGCTGTCAATTGCAACTGCAGTTGTCCTTCCCTTGCTGCACCTCCCTTTGCGGGAAGCACTTGCTCGGGCTCTCTCTCAGTTACCAAAACCAGAGAGAACGACAACTTTGCAGAGCAATTAACTTGCACTCAGTTGTACTCTGAGAAGCCCCCAATACCCCTATATATAGGCGGGTCATGGGACAGGGTTCTCTGTGCCCGACAATACGGGACTAAAGCAGGAGTAGAAGGGTTCGTGATTTTCCACAAAAAGCAACCATCTCGCAACCTGAACCGATCGGTTCACCACTGAACCGATCGTTTGGGACCCTTGAACCGATCGGTTCACTCATGAACCAGTCGGTTGGGGTTCCAGGTTGGTTCCCGATTGACTTTCCTTGTTTCTTTCCCAATTGGTATCGAATACCAATATTATTCCCAATCGAATTGGGCAATTGAAACGAAAGGAAAATTCTCACCAATCCTACTTTCCCAAGTTGCTCGATTGCACCAGTTGAACCGATCGGTTCAACACTTGAACCGGTCGTTTCACTCTGTGCATGAGCCGATCGGTTCAACAATTGAGCCGACCGGTTCAGCAACCTCAGCCGACCGGTTCATCACATGAACCGATCAGTTGGGAATGCAGATTGTGCAGAATCAGTCAAATGCGATTTCAATCAATCCGATACTCCAATCAATGCGTCCAACACCTTGAACATTATGATATTGAGCTATCGATTAATTGAGTGTTTAATTGAACTACTAAACTCCTTTAGTAATCAATCTAAACATTGCTTGTGGACAAAACTCCTCTTCCAGGATAAATCCTATGTGTGTGACCCTGCAGGTCCATTTCACGTTGGCAGTGAAAGTCCATAACACTTATGACTTCACAAGCAAAGAGCGGTGCCTAGTCACACATCATTGCTACCCAAGTGAAAGTAGAAAGTTGGAGAACAACTTTCATCCTACAATCCGTGAATGGTGTTACAGTGAATGTATAATTCCTTTGTCACTGATATCCAGAATGAACTCGAGGCATGGAACAGTCTACCTGTCAATGTTCATTCATTTCCTTGATCTCAGAGTAGACCGAGTGAGATGTGTATGACATCAATATCACATATTGATTCACACGTGCATGCACATGCCTTTCTCAATCCTACTCATCAAGTGGCCAAGGATATCAAACTCCCTTAGGAGGGACAAATCCCATATCTATCACTCACCCCTCAAAAGCCCCATGTGTCAAAGCCACCCAATCATCACCTTTATAACAACCCATGTTTCAGGACTGCGTTTGATGATGTCAAAGTGTACCCAACGACATGTGTTGAGTGTAGTGATTTCAGGTCTAAGAATCACACTCACCACCATCACTGTGAGAGCTGACTGTGACTACCAAGTCATGGTTCCATGTGTCACTCTCACGGTGGGTCTGTCTGGTACCTTGTTCTCTAACAAGTACCTATGTGCTTGGTTTGATATCACCATATCATGACTAATGAGATTCTGTCATCAACCAACACACAATCTAGTCTTTAGTGTTATTGATGTCTATGGTTATTTCCACAATAACAACCGACTAGGGACTAAACAAGAAAGAATACTCTTAGCATCCGTATGATCTCATCGTTTAGGTCCTTAACCTAAAAGCATACGTCATTGAGTAAAACAATCCTTAGACATCTATCATGTTACACCATCATCTCAGAAACAGTTTAAACATATAGATTGGAAATTGCCTTTATTATTATTCAAATCATTTACAAATTATCCCATTACAATCATCATATGACTTGCTCTATGGGCATACATACCAACAGTTAACAGATAAAGACAAATTATATAAGAAAATTGATGATAAAATGAGAGGAACATAAATAAAATATCAATGATGCCAAAATCCGATCCCAATTCTAAAAGTAATGCATATATGGGTTAAAGTTGTGATTAGTGCATATGAATCATAGTTTTTGATAAATAGGTTGTTAATCATGTTAAATATGTTTCTTTGTGATGTAATTTGATAATGTAGAATATAATGATGATTTAACATGATTATGACCATAATGATGACAATCAGAGTTGATAATGTGAATAATCATGAATACAATGAATTAGGGTTAAAGGTCATATCTTGCATTGTTGTAAATGAACACAATCGAATCTAAGTAATCATGATAAAAGGATATGTTGGATATAGTAATTAGGATTTTAGCTAATGTTTAATGCGATGGAACTAGTGTTTGTACCCTTATTCCTCATATATACTCGAGACAACCCTAAACCCTAGATTAGTGCCCGAGTAGAGTTTAATATGATTAATGTGATGGTGATACTTTAGGATTTACTTGCATGCATATGAATATGTCGATTGCTTGGATTTGTTGATTAGATTGGTTGAATATACTTAAAGTACACATTGCATAATCTGCATGGATTACCATTGAGGTATGTCGCTACGAGTATGACTACTTGCATTAGTTTGTCGGTGATTTTTGAGGATTTCTTGTGGATTGATTAAATAAACTGTTGAGTGTTTATTTACATTATTCTCAATTATAATGCCACTATGAGTTTCACGTAAAGAAATATTATGTGAAGAAAATGCAGTTCTTATTTTCAAGTAATTGTTTGACTATATGTTGTTATGTACTTGCACACTTTTGCATGCATCTCACGTACACAGTATATTTTGATATGGTTTCACAACATTTTAGGTATATGATAAATATGAAGATATCAAGATATGATGGGCATATCAAATTACTTGAACACATAAAGTTAACTTGTAAGGATGATTAGTTAGATACTTCGTATGATATGTACAATTCTGGTCATAGAATTTCATGTAACTCATCTGAGGAGCATCTTGTATACAATTTTTAAATTAATGAAATTTATTTGATATTATTTATTATTTGGTCAAATCTAGATCATTAGGAATTTTAGGTAATGACTCTCAACTTTTGGGTCTTTCCTTGATTTAGGGATGCTGACAAGTGAGGTTATTACAAAACCACACCTTAGTTGACAAAATAGAAGTCATGTGAAGCTTCCTCAAGGTCTCATGGAGGAGTGGATGCCTTCACTATGATGCCATGTCCTCTAGATGACACCGACAAACACCACACACATAACACTATCGCCAGAGTTGGGGATGGCTACACAATCGATCAATCGGTAACCTAGGGTGGTAAAATACTTTAGGAGGCGACAAAAAAGCCAAGTATGGTTTTATTTATAAGTTGAGGGCATCAAATGGGTGAGAGGTTAAGAATTAGGGGAAGGAACCTTGGTGATGAGAACCCTCTTGCTGTCAAGGACTCTCTACTCACCTAAACCCCCACAAAATCTAGATTGATCATCTCATCAGTGGCAGGGAAGATAAAGGGGTAGTAATCCCATTTGGAGTGGGAGTCCAGTGCAAGAAGTTCACTGGGTGGGGTGTCCACGCGAGCAAGAACTCTTATCCCCAACTTGAAGATGACCCAGATGCCAAGGATCCCCATCCAACAGTCTGTCTTGAAGAACAAGTAAGTTACAACTTCTAGGAAGCGTGACGCTGCAACCTTGACTATGATAAAGTGATTAAACCCCAATATAATCCCCTAAATGTTATTCCTGAAAATGACATTGCTATCTAACTAAGTATTATTGTCTCCTATTAAATTGATCCTCTAAACATTATCTAAATCAACCAAAAAATCACACCCAACCTATTTCAACAATGTAAAATCCAATTATGGAGTTTGATTTCTATTTTGAAATGTCTCTTATGGTTTATAGGAAATTATAGTTTTTAATGAATCATTATCATTTAGGATGTGTCAATTATTATTTTATCATTTCCATTTTCAGAATTACAATCTAAAGTTGGCTAGTATATTTATTTTGTATTTGATGGGCAAATATCTATAATAAACCATTCAATTACCCAAATTGCATACTAAACTATATTAGACCCTAAATATGTGTATGTAAGAAACATGTGACCTTTATTATATGCTTTATGAACTCAAACTACATATTACGTCACATGATGGTATTTATATACACTTTAAGTATGTACTACACTATCTTAGGGTATTCCAACACCCAAATTTATCCCTTTAATAATCCTTGCATCAATATGTACATTCTAGGGGTTGGTCACTTAGAAATTAGGGTTTACCTCTCAACCATCACTGTTATGGAAAAACACATACTAAGTATCCTCAAGCCCAGGGTTATGTCTAAGAGGTCTATATTATTTATCACTTCATGGTCAAAACCGTAAAGTGAGTTCAAGACATACATATCAAGAGTTGGGGTTTACACCTACTTGAACAGTTATAGGCATTCTTTGTTCATCAATATCAAATGAGGTATATCCAAGTATAGCTTGCACCTCATTTGGTGGGATATAAAGAACTGATCCCATACAAGTATGGTTCATACAATTTGAGCTTCTAAGTTTAAGATTTTAAGTTTCAGTATGTTACAAGAAGCCCACACCTCCAATTAACTATCCAAACCCCTATTCCCTTGTCTTGCTTAGCCAATATTACTTTAGTTAGCTTCTTACATGTTTAAGCAGTCACTTGCCTTTCTCATTCTAGTTCATGATTTCTAGAACAGTTAGTGCTAAATCTAGTAACCTAGTCACTTGTGCTAGTTTGTGGTAGTTACTTGCTAGTCTAGTCCTTTTGTTACCTTTCTTGCCTAAACTAATAGTTCAAAGTTTCTTCTTGCCTTTCTTAGTTGGTTCCTCTCTATCTTGCTAATTTTTATTTCTTTGCTAATGTAATGCTTAATCTTTGTTTTTTCCCCTTGATTTCCTTATTCTAATTAATTTTTCCATTGCTTAGTCAATTAGCCTTAACTAGGGTTAACTTAGGTTTGGTTCTTGTCATATTTTCAATTACTTGTTTACCATTAGAGTAACTCTAAAAGCAAGATCAAACCCTAAAACCCTAGTCTCTGCATTAGGAACCTAACATGGGAGAATATAGCTCCAACTCTCCCTTGGGTTTGACCCCGACATGCCACTCCTATACTAATCCTGAGCCCATGCGATTACATAAGCATCTTAGAGTGTGTCCAAACTAGGCTTTATAAATATCGAAAGACATAGGTAAGGCACATATAGCCACATAACTTGACTGGGTGTTGTTAGGACACATCAAGCTTTTTGGCAACATTTTCATGGAAAACAAAGCACCTTAGATCTCTACTTGAGGCATGATCTCCCCAACACCTTTCGAGGACAAAATAGTTAGTTGTTGTATTGTCATGTCAGTTTCCCTCTACAAGAAGACTTGCATGTTGTTAGATTTATTAGATGTATATTTCTTTTTACTTTGTTATACCACCTTTTATGGTGAGGAACCATTGTATAATGATACACTTTGCAACTTTGTAGTATTGTTGTCTCCACTACTTTATTTTTACATGGCTCTCTATATCACACCATTTGAGTGGATCCCCTTTCATATCTAACTCTTTACATTGTTCTTTGTGACTACAACTACTTATCTTTCTGACCTACAAGTAGGTTGTGGCACTTGTATCCCAATGTCTCATGAATTGAAGAGAAATATACAAGCATCGGCCCCACCAAAAAATGACAATTGAGGGCATGTATATGAAATATGGAAAGACAAAGAAGAATGTAAACAATGTGAAAAACAAAAAGGAGAAAATCAGGAGAAAGGAGCCCATTACACCCTTTATTCTTGCTAAATGATTCTTTCCCCAAATAGGGATGTAAAAGATATGGACTATGACCTGATTAAGAATTAGGTTCTAGGCTTAGTATATGTGCCCTTTTATCATGTGTTTTGTGAGATAAATATTGTAATATAAAGGGCACCTAACCTTGTCACGTTGTGTTTTATGCATTTCTCCTTCTAGGTGTTTTGAAATATCTTCTCTTTTGCATTATTAATGACATATATCTTTTTAATGCACATAACTTGATTAGTATGAGAGAAAATATATTCTGAGTTGCATGTATATCATGTGCCATATTTAAAAAAATACTTACACGATGTTGTCAAATATTTTGTAAACATGTCCTTATTAATTTCTCTTCTTCCTCCCTTTTGATACGACTAAAGGAAGAACAATATTAGACTCTCTGTGTAAATGCATTCATAAAAAATGTATCTAGATTATGTTCATTTGAAAGAAAAACATAGGAAAATTAACAAGAAATGAGTGGGAGATTTTATTTGATTTCTTCAAGCTATTTACTCTCCAAAAGGTATGCTTTTTAATTTGAGAATATAAAAAAGGGGGAATATATTTAGCATAAGTCTACATTGCATTATTTCCATATTTTTTGTGGTGACTAGTCTATCCCATTTATCTTTTATATAATGAATCCATTTGGGCAATCTAAAGTATGCAACACACACTCCAAATGCCTAATTTACAATATCCTAAATTGAAGATGAAATAAAAAACATACATAAGATCAAACCTAAGTGAAGATTAAATATAATTATCTCTACATGTCTAATTAAATTGCATAAATTGGTTGTATTCCATGTTTTAAGCTCATAGTATTTAAAGATGCAATCATAACATATCGATGCAATACATGTATCTACCAAAAAAATTACTTGGATTTAAGATTTTGAGAAACTTAAACTGACCAAACCACTTTTGGTCTGGTGAAATATGTAACTTGACTTCGCTTGAGACATGGACAATCACATGCTAAGTATACCTTTAAAAATTTTAATTATTGAAAGTTCCTATGTTGTTACAGGCTATGTGTACACACACATTTGAACCTTCAACTGACATGTCGTTGGTCTAATTTAGAAGCAAGTGCAAGTTGAATATTGAAAGGATAAGGTCAACCTATCCATTATACTATACAAGAAAGAAGTATGTGATGGCTATAGTTCTTCAAAGAATATTAAACTAACTGAATTTCATCTCCTGTTAAAATAGTTTTTTGGTGTCTGGAGATTTTTAATATTTTGTATCAACAACTATACAACTAGCCTAGATTACTTAATTATCAAATAGCAATTTAGGATTTGGCAAAGTGCTAGTTTAGATGTTGAAAGTTGATATGTTACCTAAAAAATATTGAGAATCCATTCCTATCATGTCTTGAGTCTAGTTGGAAAGCTATGTTGTTGTTAAAATACAATTCGATGTATAATTTGATGTATGATTTTACAATTCGATGTGTATAAAAAGGGAATGGTTACTCTGTATTTGAAATACAATTCGATGTATGATTTTACAATGGTTTATACAAAGTACCTCTAAGATTAGGAACCTATACTAATAGTACCTACTGTGTAGTGGGGCTACAACATTCCAAGAAAAAAAGTTAATTCAAGTCCTCATGCCTTATAGCAGCCGTCTCTTAGCTACTTTAATTTATTTATATAAATGTTCTCAATTATTTAGTATTAGTATTTTTTAGCTCAAATCAAAACCCATGATGAGAATCCCACATCACTTCGTCAATATTCACATAAAAGTCTTAATAAAAAAATTTGACTTGTAAAAAGAGTTTGCTTTCATTAAATAAATAAGAGTGTTGGGTCTCCTATATATAGGAGCCAGGGAGTACATGACTAAATAGAGAAAAGGAAAACACAATGGGCCTAAGCCCAAATAATCAAATATACTAACATGCCTCCTCAAGTTGGAGAGTAAACATTGTGAAGTCCCAACTTGACACCCACATACTTGAATAAAGTAGGAGGAAGAGGTTTGGTAAGGATGTCATCAACTTGTTCATCTATCCTAATGTGATGAGCGATGATCTGCTTGGCTAACCAGATCGCATACAAAATGACAGTCAACTTCAATGTGTTTTGTGCGCTCGTGGAAGACATGATTATTAGCTATGTGTATAGCCACATGGTTGTCACTGTATAGAGTAGCTGGAGTTTGAAAAGGAATTCCAAACTTAGTCAGGATGGACCAGACCCACTATACATCACAACATGCATGAGTCATGGCCTAATATTATGCCTCAATGCTAGAGTGAACTACTGCAGCTTATTTTTTTACTCCGCTAGGAAACTAGGTGAGTGCCAATAATGACGCAATATCCATAAGTGGATTGTCAGTCTTTAAAATCACCATCTCAATCTGCATCTACATATCCATAGATGGAGATTGCCTTATGCTTAGGACGTTTGTAGAGAAATCCTCATCCTGGAGCACTCTTTAGATAGCAAAGAATGCATTGAACGATGGACAAGTGGAGCTAGAATAGTGGACACATGTTTTGGCTAACTACCCCAACAACATAGGCAATATCTGGTTGAGTAATAGTTAAGTAAATCAGTTTCCCAACTATATGATGATATTTCTCTAGATCAATAAAGAGTTCTCCTTCATGCATAAGTTGTTGGTAAGGTATGCCTGTAGAGCAAATCATATGATGATTGACATGGCATAATTACCTAAAAGGACTTAATTAATAATAACACACATATATAAAGGAAAGCATACAGTTCATCTATTTCACTCAATTATGAGATAATGAGGATACATAGTGAATGTCTAGAGAATTATATTACTCAATGACGTATGTTGTCAAGTTCCTATCCTTGTGATGAGATCATGCGGACGTTAAGAGTACATATACATATTCTCAATATGTCCATGATCGGTTGTTATTGTGGAAGGTTGATAGACAACAATAACACATAAGATCAGAGTGTGAGTTGGTTGATGACTAAATCTCATTAGTCGTGATATGGAAACATCAAATCAAGCACACAGATACATGTTAGAGAATAGTGTATCAGACAGACCCACCTTGAGAGTGACACATGGTTTTGTGGTCACAATAATCTCTCATAGTGAAGGTGATGATTGTGATTCTTAGATCTGAAATCACTACACTCGTCACATGTCGTTCGGTATGCTTTGACTTATCAAATGCAGTCCTAAAACATGGGTTGTTATAACCGTGATGATTGGGTGACTTTGACACAAGGGGATAGACTCTGAGTGATAAATATCAGATTTGTCCCTCCTATGAGAGTATTATATCATGGCCACTTGATTAGTGAGACTGAAAAACACATGCGCATGCACATGTGAATCAATATATGATCTTGATGTCACATTATCTCAGATAGTCTGCTCTTGGTTCAAGAAACATAGATTGAACATTGAGAGGATGACCAACCATGCCTCGAGTTCATCCTGGATATCAGAGACAAAGGAATTATACAATCACTGCAACAATCACTGCAACACCTTACACAGATTGTAGGTTAGAGTTGTTCTCCAGCTTTCCATTTCACTTGGGTAGCATTGATATACGACTAGGCACCACTCTTTGCTTGTGATGTCTGAAGTTAGTTATGGACATTCACTACCAACGTGACATGGGACCTGTAGGGGCACACACATAGGAACTCATCTAGAAGAGGAGTTTGATCTTAAACAACAATTAGATTGATTACTAAAGTGTTTAGGTATTCAATTCATGCAAGTAATTGCTTGAATGACTGACCATGTCTGCCAAATGACCATCTCACTAAGTGAGATGACCATTTGGGCAGCTAGACGGGTGTCTCATGTAGTTGAGACAACCATTTGGGGGTCAGGCTGATTGGAGATCAATTTGGCTAAGTTTTTCCCTTGAACTGACCGACTCATCTCAACTCACCAGACGACTGTCTGGGTGAGTGAGACGGGCGCCTGGCTGGTGTGAGATAGCTCGGTTGGGAAGAACGAAAGTTATAAAGTTTTCCGAACTCATTTCAACTGCACATACTTGGGTTGCAAGTAAATTAATATATGACATTAATTAGGAAATGATTTGCCAATTCATATCTGATTGAGAAAGCATGAAATGACCGTCTCATATCCCAGACGGCCATCTCGCTTAGCAAAATGACCGTCTCGTGTGTGAGATGACCGTCTCGGCTTATGAGATGATCATTTCGGCTGGCACAAGTTGTGAAACTTCCAGAATTGTTGTGAAAATTCAAGATCTTCCGGTCCTTTCCACTCTCACTTTAGTCTCGCAATGGCTAGGGACAAGGAACCTTGACCCTAACCCCTCCTATATATAGAGGGCTATTGGGGGATTCCTAGACTACAACACAACATAGACAATTGAGAATCAGTTCCTCTAACAATTGTTGTCCTCTCTGGTTGTGGTAACCAAGAGAGCCCGAGCAAGTCCTACCTAAAAAGGAGGGATAACCAGTGGGAGAGAACAATTGAGAAGTTTTCATTATGGGAGAGAAGGTTGGTGACTAGTACACCAACGGCGAGGAAAACTCCTTCTTGTCTGTTCTTGGTAAATAAGAGGAGTTCTAGTTGGTCCGTGTGGACTACTCTAGAGGCAGGAGTCCTTCGGCTACTGCTCGGAGAGCAAAGTCAACCTGTAGTCTGTGGAAAGACCACTAGAGTCACTGTAGAGGTTGTGTAGACATTGTTCGTGGTGAAAACCATGAGCTGTACAACCACCGTCCAAGAGAAACTTGTCAGTAGTTTCAAAGAAGCGAGTTTTGTTGCTGGACTTGATCCAGGACCGGGTATAAATTGCTAAAATCATCCTTCCTATTTCATAGTAGTTGACACAATCTTTTTGTATTGGGGAATACATATAGATAAAATTTTTGTTTCCGCTTCTATACTTTGTGCCCGTATTTACAACATAAGCTTTGTATGATATTCCATCGGGGTAGAGACTTGTTTGGCTTTTGCCATGTTGGCCTCTTGAAGTGGGTCCAAGACATAGCAATGTTGTGATAGACTTATCCTTGAGGGTGCACAGAGGACTTCAATACGGAGGAAGTGACGTAGGGTTCCCAAGTCTTTTGTGTGGAAGTGTGCATGCAGAGACAACTTGAGCTGGGATATCTCCATCACATCATAGATAGTGATTGCAATGTCATCTACATAGACAACAACAAGAACATGGCCTTTGGAGGACTTAGAGAAGAACAAGGAGTGGATTGTGGCTGATATCTGAAAGTTATAGTGAGTTAGGACATCACTTAACTTATTGAACCAGACCCTTAGAGAGTGCTTGAGGCCCTAAAGAGATCATCAGATATGTCATACTTTGTGAGAAGATTCCCCTTGAGAAACAAACTTGGGAGGTTGTTGCATGTAGACTTCCTCTGGGGTATCTCTGTAAAGAAATGCATTCTTGATGTTGAGCTGGTAAGAAAGCCAGTCAAGGTGAGATGTAAGGAAGATAAGGTTGTAGATGGATGCAATCCTTGTCACTGGAGATAATGTCTCAAAGTAACCCATGCTAAAGGTTTGAGTGAATCCTTTGGCAATGAAGCGCCCCTTAAGTCATTCAACAGAACCATCCGACTTATGCTTTACAAAGAAAACCCATTCACAATCTACAATATTTTGCCTGCTGGTGGGGTTACAAGATCGGTGTGTCTTGTATGTGGAGAGCCCATATTTATTATGTCATGGCAGCTTTCAATCTAGGCTGATACATATCTTCTATTGGACATTTAGGAACATATGTTGTGTCAGGGCATTAACAAAGGATGAGGCAGAAGAAGAAAGACGGGCTAGACAACAAGTGCTTGAAATGGGATGCTTGATAGTACTAGAGCATATCCCTTTTTGTAGTGCCACTGGTAGATTGGATTGGTCTGAAACTAACAATGACAAAGAAGATGCATCCATTGACTCTTCTTCCATGCAATGATTTGGTGGTTGTGTCAGTGGGATGAATGGATCAAGAAATGAGACCATATCATTTATATGATCAATGGAGGTGAGTTGGATAAAAAACATTTTATCCTCATGAAAGGTGGCATCCATATATATGTAGATTCTTCTACAATTAGCTTCTAGACATTTGTATCCTTTTTTAGAATGAAGGTAATCGAGAAACACCGTTCAGATATCATAGGGGGAAATCTTGTCCAACTTGGGGTCAAAATTATGAACGAAGGTGAAAAAAGTAAAAACCTAAGGCGGCAGAGGGAACAATGTGGACTGAGGGTAAACAACAAAAAAGAAGAAGTGTGCTTCTTGAGAATAGAGGAAGGTTGGTGATTAATAAGAAAGCAAGCAGTGAGGACCACATCAAACCTAAAAGACTTGGGCGAGTTTGCATGAATCAGAAGAGAACGTGTAATGACAAATAAATGGAAATTTTTATGCTTGGAAATGTCATTTTGTTACAGAGAGTATGTGCACGAGTGTTGTTGAATTTTCTCTATGTCACAACAAAGGGAGGTGACAACCTTTTCCGTATATTCAAGGGTGTTGTCAGTTCGAAGAATCTTAACCTAAGTTGAAAATTGAATCGTAACTAACTTTTGAAACTTGTAGATCAAAGTAAAGACTTCATCATGAGTGGGAATTAGGTAAAGCCATGTCATTCTAGAAAAATCATCCAAAAATGTAAGAAAATAGCTATAGCCATTATAACTAGTAATCCTGAATGGACCAAAGACATCAATATGAACTAAGTCAAGCATACAAGATGATTGTTTACAGATATATCCGAGAAAGACACACAATGGTATTTCCCTAGCTAGCAGACGTTACACAGAATGGAAGAACAAGAAGATATCTAAGCTTGTCTATAGGTCAATGGCCATGATGTAGATGCAGATGAAGTGGAGTGGAGGTAAGAAGGGATTGTGGCATGCTAGAGGGTGGGGGGGGGAAGTAGAAGAGATCACCCAATCATATTCCCTACCCAATCATCATCAAATTCCTCTAGTCCTATAAAATAAAACTAGGTGAACCAAAAGTTACATAACATTTGAGAGAATCAACTATTTTTGCTACAAACATCAAATTGATTGGAAAGTTTAGAATAGAGTGGACAACAATCAACTTGACTTTAAAAGAGATAGGAATAGTGACACACCAAGTCACTCGTTTAACCAACCCATCCACAATGGTGATTGAGGAGTGAGGGATATACAAATTGTATGTGGTTAAGAGATGGGGCATACTAGTCATATGCTAAGTCGCACCCAAATCCATAATCTAGTTAGAACTGACAACAAGCACGGATGCCCCAAATTTACCTTGAGGAGCGGTGGATAGGTGGGAAAAAGAACTGGCAGTAGGTAAATCTCCGACTTGCCAATCTGAAGAGGCAAAAGCGGTAATGTTGTTGTGTGAGGGAGAATCACCATAATATTGGGCAACTTGCCAAAGGCATTTGTATTCCTCATGAGATAATATGACATGAAAAGTTTGAGAAGATGATTGTGGTGATAGAGGTGCATGACCAATTTTCAGAATAGTTGCTTGACTAATGTGGTCAGGTGCTTGAGAAACATTGACAGAGCCTCTGCCATGTCCTCTCCCATAGTTTGATGGATATCCATGCTTCAAGCGGTAGATATCTTCAATGTGGCAAAGCTTGCCACAATAAGTGCACTTTGGATGTTGGCCTAATCCATAACCCTGACCTCTGTGCGCTGCAGTCATTGCTGACGGAGGTTCAAATTCAATAGGAGAAATGCAAGGAGAAATGATTTTAGACTAGGTGAGGCATACATATGACTGGTCCATTGATGGAAGGGATACACCAACTAGTAGTAGCTATCAAACAAAAGTAAAGTGAGGATGAAGCCCATTTAGGAAATTCCTAGTGAGGAGAGTTTCTCTTTCTTTGGTGACCTCTGGAGAGGTTGTCGATGAGAAAAATTTAGTTGCCTGGATAGGGCCTTCATCGTATCATAGTACTTGCATAGGGGTTGATCCCCTAGTTGTTCAGAGAAGATTTTGTCCATGGAATTGTAGATGTACAAGCAGATGTCCTCCTGAGTGAAGAACTGCTTCATTTTGTCCCACATTGTTTTGGCACACTTGTGCCACATGTACTTTATGGCAATGTAAGTCTCCATGCACCCCCAAAGATAGGAGAGAACATGGTTGTTTCCAATAGTCTACACAATATCTGGTATGGCAGGGGTGTGACAACTCAATGCCACACAAATGAGATTACTCAAAACCAAACACTCAATCAACGACTAACATTCACATAGCCAAAAAAGTAGGTAAATAGAAATTCATGTCATATTACCATTATGTGTGAAACATATTACATAAAGGTTTAACAACCTATGTCACCACATATACCATATCAGGTATTTACATCTATTCACTGGCCTCGACCACACCTATTTACAAAAGATCATCTTCACAAATACATGCCATACGTACAAGCACATGCATACTGCCAAAACCATGCATCACTATACATCATCTACAAAGCATCCCCTTCCTAGACTTGAGAATACATGGATGACACTAGGAAATCTACTAACACAACAACTAGCAACTATCTAATCTTCTTTGGCTACTGATCTCCAAGCTTCTCTTCCTCAATAGCATGATCCCTCCCATGCTACTGACAACCACCTAAAAAGATGTGGTAACCCATGAGGTGAGACTAACGTCCTAGCGAGAGATATAACTCTCCACCAATGATTATTGAAACAAGTTAGGATATATTATCATTAAATAGGATGAGAAGATTTAGCTAAATGAACAAGTTAATCAAATTAAGCAGTTACAACATAATAAACTATTCCAACAAGTTTGGCAATCTCAGAAATTATTCAGATAATCATCTCAACATATATAATGAAGGAATATGAAGAACATGTAAATTTATCACCTACTAGACTTATATAGAAAGAATGCAAGGGTAAACATCTAATGTGAATTGTGTTTAACCCTAAATAGATATACTACACATATATATTACATCTTTTATTAACGTCTTGAGGAATTGTGATATACCACTTAATTCCAACCGACCATTGCTAAGATGAAATCAATGTGATACAAGATTAGTAAGAGAGTTAGATTCCTCTTATCTCATCCTCCCTCAGTTAGTACAAGTTCACCGCCATGACATATAGAGTCAAATTGCAAAACACCTAGTCTACCTTGGTATATAGGTCACGACACTAGACACTAGGGTATACAAAACCTTGCCACCGAGGTACAACCACAGTTGACCTTAAACATATCACATATACAAATATCAAAGACATGACCACATCCATTCTAACACTGAGGAATGACCATAGCCATCCTCCATACACCTTGGGATCAGGATGTCAAGGACACACAGTCACTTGCACCTCACATACTCAATAGTATGTGTTTCGAGTTTCCCTTACGAATACTCATTTCACCATTCAACATGTTCTAACACTGGAATAGATCTATGGCACATGGCACTCATGATTAGGGTTTCACTTGATTAGTTAAAGACAATTGGATATCTTTTAACTGCACCAATCAAGTTACAAGCAACCCCTAAAAGAATTATACAAAACATAGGTAGAGTACAACTTCAGGAGATATAAAACATTTTAAACATAAAACTTGTCATATCACCACATGGTATTGTTCACTACCACTCATGAGACCATCACCATCATCATGTCACCATGGGATACCAATCCCTTATCACATCACACAGAGGATATCACCTCAATTAGAGTAACAAACCTTATCCAAGGTCATAAGACCATTCACATTCTTCCCTATAAGAACATCATTATCTCCTAATGCCTCATTTGGGATCGTCATCTTCACCATACAAGTGTCACATAAGCTCAATAACAATCTTACATTATGCATCATGATGTTCATAAGATGGCAAATTAGGGTTATAATAGTTTATGAGAGAGAAAATAGTCCATCGTCATGCTAATTACTTAAGCAAGCTTAGCAACATTAATATGCTCTTGAAAATTAGGGTAGGGTTTCAACAAGACAAATTGAATTAGAATTTCAAATCAGCAATAGATGTAAACCTTGATTTATTATCATCTCCAACAATCTCCGAAGTAAATGACTCAAACATCACCAACATAGAGGAAACAAAATGGTGTGCCCATATGGACCAGAAAACATCATTGGTCACATAATATTAGTGGTGTCATCAACTGTTGAAACCACGTCGCACCACCTTCATTGACTGTTGAGGTCAAGCACATCATTGACCATTGAAAACCCAAAGTTGGAGACTAAAGAAAACCAGGGTTCAACCCCTTTATTGATCGTTGAAGTTAACCCATTTCAAAGACCGCTAAACCAAGGTTAACCACTCTCAATGCCCATTAAGGTCCACCCAGAATCAATGACCAAAGAAGGTTTACACTCATCGATCGTATAAGATTCAAACTTAGTGACCACATAACCCAAAACATAGATACCACCATCTCCAACATACTTAGTGACCCATCAAGAGAGAGAAAACCTTGAAAACCAAAACTTCATCAATCCACAAGGGTCAAGAAGATTGATCATCACCATGAAACCAAAATCCAAAAAGGTGTGTCACACAAGGAAAAGGATCAGATCCAAACCCTAACGTCAACCATCACCATGAGAGGAAATAAAACCATGATTCTGAGAGAGGAAAAACCAACAATTTCACCATCATGCATAAAAAACCTCCATCACCAAGTAAAAATTTCGGGTACAAAGATTAGGATTCACAAAAGGGAAGATATTTATTCAAGATTATGATGAAACCATAAACCCTAGATCATAGATATCATCTTACTACTAGGAATCATGTTTTTAGGGTATATCATGTTGAATCTAGGGCTCTAGAGGGGGGTGAATAGAGCTTCAAAACTTGCACAAGAATAGTTAGACCTTAAAATTATATCAATTGAAACCAAATGCTAAAAGTGAATTTGAAGTCCTATCTAAACAAGCATAGCAAGGATGAGAGAGATGGAAATAAACACTTGGACAAGGTGTTTAGAGTGGTTTCAATCTCCAAACTAGGAGATCATCAATCCACTACCTAGATAGGTCAACCTCTAGGACTTTGCAACCCATGTATACTTGCATTCCATTATAAGACATACTAGAAGACCACCTTACACCCAAGGGCTTACCTACCCAAGAGCTAGTCTTCTACCTCACAACAAGTCTTACCCACTCTTGCAAGCAGCTCGATTCCTTTTCCTAGAACATCTCCTCCTTGCAACAAGTCTTCAACCTTAAGCATTTACCACCAATCTCCTTAGATCTTCAACCTTGTCCTTCTCCTTCACTTAAACAAGATCTTCACACCTTTTTCAACCTTGAAGAAGAACAATAGCTCCTCCTTCACATGGAAAAGATCACTTCAGTCTTTTCTCTTTGACAAAGGGGATTGGGAAGATGGAAGGATGGAGAGATTTACATTGTAACAATGAGATAGCTATCTTACAACATGCCTAACTCACTCATAATCATGAAATGCTTTGTAAATGTGATAACATCCAATTTTGCAGATATTATATGCTTATTTTATCCATATTCATCCACTAATAAGGCAAATTTCTATCCATTTCCCTCCTACCTTACATGTATTCTCCCTACCTTATATTGACAATGATAATGACGTCATATGCAGAAAAACAAAGGACTAGAAGCTTGATTATAAAAAGCAGAGCCATCACCAGATGAAAACTGATGGTCCTTGATTAGCCATTGGTTTACCCTCACTGGATGTCACTTAGCAACTCCCTGCTGCGCCATCAGTTGATAACTACAGTAACCCATCAACCAATGGAGCACTTGTGGGCATCACCCGGTGGCATGTCTGCGTTCGTCAACTGCAGACACTCCAACAGCCACCAAATAGTGTCATGTCTGTGCCCCTCAACCGATGGTGCACCTACGGGAATCATTCAGTGGCGTGTCTGCATCCATCAACCACAGACACTCCACTACCCACCAACTGGTGACATGTGTGCACCCATCAACCGATGGCATACCTGTAGGCGTCACCCGGTGGTGTGTCTGTGCCCATCAATTGATGGCGCACCTATGGGCATCACCCGGTGGTGTGTCTGCTCCCATCAACAGATGGTGCACATGCAGGTATCACCTAGTGGCATGTCTACGTCCGTCAAACGTAGACACTCCAACAACCACCAACCGATGGTGCATATGTGCCCATCATCTGATGGTGCGCCTACTGATGACACTCGATGGTGGCCCTGACAGGTACCATACTCGGGACCATTGAGCACATGCCCCGAGGGCGGGTACCTGGGAGGATTGGGGCACAAGTAAAGGACCCCAGGCTGGTGCCTACAAATAGGAGATGACAAACTGTGTAAAAAGGGTCGTTGTCATCACACACCTTATTCTCGAGCTGACGCTACTAACCAGACAAAATCATCCAAAGGAAGAAGTCGCCATCAACTGACATCCACCGTCATCGGCTGAGAGGTGCAACGGATGAGAGTCCATCGTTCCTACCCTGAGACTTCTGCATGCTCCCCCACATTTGTTCCCGTAGTTCCTCCTACAACATAGGAAGGAAGGAGGAGGAAAGGAGATCACCAATAGTGTTGCTTTGACCTAAGGGGCAACAAAACTTGGCCATCAGTTGTGGCCACCACCCGGTCATCATCGGTGTATCCCTTGGTCCCCTGCTTTGACTTTCTTTCCTTTCTCCATATTCTCCTTCCTATAGTTCTCCATGTCTCCATACGTTTGTAAAGCCAAAATGCTACTCATGTGAATGAATGGCTAAACTCTTTACTTGGGTTGGGAGTAGCCACTAAGGCTCTCCCAACATGTATATGCTTACATCCTTTTGAATATATATATCATTAGCAATAGTTATCTCCATACTCTTGTTATTAAATGCTTCACTTGTATGCTTAGCTACCATCTTGTGATGTTTGATTTTTAATACCTCAAAAGAGTAGTATTAAGGTTATCTAAGTGTTATGGAGTTGCTTGAATTCATGAAAATGTTGGAATGCTAAAGCTAATGGTCATATTGTTTGCTTTGTGATTGTTTGTTTGCTATTGAGAGAGAGAGAACCTTATAATCTAGATCTATACTAAACTCGAGAGAGGAGGGAACAAACATAAATGATGTTTTCTTTTAATCTTGCTAAGGGTATACAAAAGGGTGTGAGTATTGCATGTTGGTGAGAGATCTTAGTAGGTGAAACTCAATCCAAGTTCCCATTCATACTTTGGTAGCATCTTGTCTTGTTTGATCTTATTCTCCTATTTTTTTCTTTTTCTTTGCTTTTGTTAGTTTGTTTGGAGTGACATATTTCCTTTGAGAACACCCCCTTATTCTACCTTTTCATTGGTGTATTTGAGTCTAAGGCTATATTTTCCTAGCACATACCAACCTTGTCCCTATGGTTCGACCCCAGTTTAGTACATAGAACCCCATATAATAGTTGCAGGGGCCTAAGTGTCAGATTATAAATCTAAGAGTTTGACTACTCTAGATCCGATACATTTGGATGTGTGATTTAGGCCAGTCAACTTTTTAGCATCGTTATTGGGAACAAGAAAAAATGGCACTATTAAGAACACAAATCTACTCACTATACACTCGTGCCTCGAAGCTTAGCAATAAGCTTGACTGCACAAAACCCTAAATCTGCTACATCTAGATTGCTTAGAATATTTTGTTTTACGAGTCTAGTTCTCTAGCTTGACTATGTGGTTTATTTAGGTAACCTGAAGGGAAGTAGATTTAATCAACACTTCACCCTCTTTTCATGACACCATGCCGCCTCATAGAAATGGTAGCCTTACTGGGGAGGATCAAAACACAAGAGTCCAACATAATTTCCCACCTCTAGAAACCGAAGAAGAATGAGAGGAACGTCACTCTAATGGTCATAACCACGAGGAAGAGGATCGTGAAGACCAACGAGAAGAAGAGCGACATCACCATGAGCACAACCACCACTGCCGCAGAAGGCACAGAAGGAATCACCATGAACGTGAACATGAACATGACAACCAGATAAGTGAAGATGAATATGATGAGGAAGAGAAGACTCTTAGAGAGCTAGCCGCAACTAGGGCCAATGAACTAAGATGCCCGATTGTTATCTCACATTTTGATGTGGCTAATTTTTGAGTTGAAACATGTCATCATCTCTATGATGTGGAACTATCCTTTCTGAGGGAATTCAAAGAATGAGAATCCTTACCATCATCTTGATGCCTTCAAAAACATCTATGACATCATCAAGATGAGGGGAGTGCCTCAAGAAGTCATATAATGCAAAGGATTCATTTTCTCTCTTGAAGATAAAGCTCTATCCTGGTACCTAAATCTACCCCACCAGTCTATAGATGGATGGAGGCCCCTCATTGATGCATTCATCACTAAATTCTACCCCACTGAGATGATAATTCAAAATAGGAAAAATATCACTTCCTTCATGCAAAAGCCTGGATAAAACCTTCATGAAGCTTGGAAACAGTATCAGGAATATCAAAGGGACTTTCCTCACCACAATTATCGCAAAGGATTTCTGGTGGCAATGTTTTACAATGGGTTAACTCCCATGGAGCGGACCTCGCTGAATGTAGTCGCCGAGAGTGATTTCCTTGGAAAGAAATTGAGCAAAACTATGAAGATCATCGAAAACATTGCTGCTTTGTAAATAGGTATGGAGTATGAGGGAAGTGATAGAGGCTCAACAAAGAAAGCTGGCTCTGAAGGACCTTCAATTGAATTCAAGGCTCTAGAAACCATTACTACTCAAATTCAGAAGATTACCACATATGTCAAACAACTAAAAGACACTGGAGGAAAAGGTAAGAAACTTGTTGAGAAAGTCATGAAGTGCGTCGCGTGTGAAGGATGCCACATAATTGAAAATTGCATCTATACATAGTCGAAAGGAAGTGAAGAAAGTGAAAGTGAGGAAGAGATAGAAAATGTCTCTTATGCAAGTTTTAAATGGCCATACCATCTAGGATTCAATTACGACAACAAAGACATTGTTGAGAACTCTCATCAGCTGAGTGGTTCATCTAAACCGCCTCTAGGATTCGAGAAGAAAGGTGGACCAACTCAATATACCAGAACTACTAGCTATAAGTCAAATAAGAACAACTATCAATATCAAAACAAAAATGCTAGTCATCAAAATCTAGGGCAAAATCAAGGTCAGAATCAGACCAAGGATAACAACCAGCTTGACATGATTGCTCAATTGTTCAATTTTGCGAAGATGCAAGCTTCAGTAAATGACCAACTTACCCAAAGCTCTATCACCAACTCATGAGTGTTAACCACTATGCAAACTTAGATGGTAGACATGCAAATGAATCAAAGACAAATTGATCAACAACTAGCCCAGCTGGTAGATCTTATAAAGAATCCTTTTGGGAAAATCTCATCAAAAACAGAAACCGCAAAGATGGTCACCTTTAGATCTGGGAGGATGCTAGAAGATTTTGGTACCAAGAACGTCGTAGAGGAAAGAGACCCTAATGAACCACAACCTGAAAAAGTAACTGTACAAGAAGAATATGAAAGAGAAAAGCCCCCTGATGAGGACACATAGGGAGAGAAAGGCAAAAAGAAGAAGGGTGCAAAGGTCAAGAACCCAGATCCTGTAGAAGAGCCCTTTACACAAAGAAATCCCTATGCCCCGAGGGCCCAATTTTCCTACAAACTGATTAAGGCTCATATAAAGAAGAGATACAAGAAGTTTATGGAGGCGATAAATAAGTTACATTTGGATATCCATTTCCAGATGCAATTGAGGAGATGCCTACATATGCTAAATTCTTTAAGGACTTAATAAAAAAAAGAATGACAGTGGACCACATTGAGATAGTACAATTAGCCAAGATGTCGAGTGCCTTTGTTCAAGATGAGATGCCGATAAAGAACAAAGATTCAAGGGCATTCAATATACCCTTTTGTTTTGGAGATAAAGTAGAAAGAAAATGGTTAGCCAACTTGGGAGTGAGCATTAGCCTTATGTCATTGACCCCAGCTCAAAGGCTCAGATTGACAAATATGGTGAAAATTGGAATCAAAATTGAGTTAGCCAACCACACATTTACGAAGCAAGTGGGAATAGAAGAGGATGTCCCTATTTAGGTTGGAAGATTATTTATACCATGCGATATAGTGGTGATCGACACTGTTGAGGACCCAAAGTGCCATATATTTTCGGAAGACCCTTCTCTAGCCACAAGAAGAGCTCTAATAGATGTGGCGGAAGGGATTATTACTCTGTGAGTTGGTACTGATCACATAGATTTCTGTGTATAAGATGCAATGAGGGGATCCTCTTTGTTTGAATCAGCTTACTTAATGGATAATTATAACCAATATTGTGAAGAGGTGCAAGAGTATAAGCCCATTATGGATCCACTCATGCGAGCCTTGAGTAACACTGACCCTAGTTTGGAAGACCTAGAAGTGGTTGAGGTTCTGGACTACTTGAATCAACCCGACAAAGAGGAATTTAGTGATGAGGAAGAAGAAATATTCAAAACAACAAAGTATGCATTGCTAGAACAAACCCATGAAGAGAAGGAAGCACAAAAATCAAAGCCAAAATTAAAGCTACTGCTGGAAGGGCTGAAGTACAAATTCCTTGATGATAAAGAGAGGAATTCAGTGATAATTATTGCAGATCTGACAGATGAAAAAATGGAAATGTTGTTGAAAGAACTCAGACAACATAGGAAGGCTATAGGATATTATGTAGAAGATATCAAGGGCCTCATTCCAGATCTATGCATGCACAGAATCAACCTAGAAGAGACTGCTAAACCACTGGTTCAGCCTCTAAGGAAATTAAACCAGATGTTGAAAGAAGTAGTAAAGAAAGAGATAATAAAACTGTGTGATATAGGTATTATCTACCCCATCAGTGATAGAAACAGAGTCATCCCGATCCATGTTGTACCAAAGAAAGGAGGGATGACAATAGTGAAAGGAAGCAATGGGGGTGAAGTATTCACTCGGATGGTTACTGGGTGGAGAATGTATATTGATTACCAAAAACTCAATACCGCCATGAGAAAGGACTACTTTCCCCTACCTTTCATTAACCAAGTTCTACAAATGCTTGTGGGGCAATCCTATTTCTATTTTCTCGACGAATATTCTAGATTTTACCAAGTCCCTATCCACCCTGACGATCAAGAAAAGACAAATTCCACCTGTATCTATGGGACGTACACCTTCAGAAGAATGCCTTTTAGATTATGTAATGCGCCTGCTACTTTTCAAAGGTGTAGGATATCTATGTTTTCAAATTTCTTAGAAGACATAATGGAGGTATTCATGGATTACTTCTCAGTATATGGGCCCGACTTTAACAAATGTCTTAAAAACTTATCAAAGGTCTTACAAAGATGCGAGGAAAAGTGGCTTGTGCTTAATTGGGAAAAATGTTATTTGATGGTGATGGAAGGAATATTGCTAGGGCATAAAATCTCTAAAAAGGCTTGGAAGTAGATAAGAGTAAGATAGAAGCTATATCAAAGTTGCCCCCACCAAAATCCATCATAGGAGTGAGGAGTTTTTTGGGACATGTTGGATATTACAGAAGGTTCATTAAATATTTTTCAAAGCTTGAGAAGACTTTGTCAAACCTCCTTGTTAAGGATGTGGATTTCAATTTCATTGCTAAATGCCTCATATCATTCAATTTTTTGAAATTCCCTGACCTCAACCCCTATACTTTAAGAACCTGATTGGGGACTGCCTTTTGAAATCATGTGTGATGCCAGCAATTACGCCATTATACTTGGGCAAAGAAAAGATAAGAAGCACCAAGTGATCAACTATGGTAGTAGAACTCTTGATGAAGCTTAGATAAACTACATCACAGTCGAGAAAGAAATGCTAGCAATAGGATTTACATTCAACAAGTTCAAATCCTACTTAATAAGATCAAAGGTCAAGGTGTACACATATCGCAGGGCCATCAAATATCTCATGCAGAAGAAATACAAAAATCCTAGACTATTATGATGGGCTTTGTTGCTACAACAATTCAACCATGAAATTATAGACAAGAAAGGAACGGAGAATGTGGTGGATGACCACTTGTCTAGAATAGTATACACTAAAGAAAATCAAATACCAGTGAATGACAATTACACAGATGAGGCCTTGATGATTGCCAAGTCAGTCGAACCAAATCTTCCTGGGTTTGCTGATATCAGTAATTATCCGGCTTACAAGCAATTGCCTCCCAAGATAACATATAATTAGAAGAAGAAATTTTTCTCTGACCTAAAATCATTATTGGGATGAACCTCTGCTATTCAAAAGGTGTTCTAACAATTTATACCGACATTGTGTACCAGAATAAGAGGTGCCTCAAATCCTCAAGGAATGCCATGCCTCACCTTATGGAGGTCACCGTGGAGGCGAAAGGACTGCGGCTAAAGTCCTACAATCCGGTTTTATTGGATGACACTCTTCAAGGATGCAATGTCTTTTGTCAATTCTTGTAAAGAATGCCAGCTAACATGGAATATTACTATAAGAAATGAAATGCCTATGTTTGATTGGGTGGAAGTAGAGATCTTTGATGTTTGGGCGGTGGATTATATGGGACCCTTCCCCTCCTCCAAAGGAAACAAGTACATCCTGGTTGTAGTAGATTATGTCTCTAAGTGGGTAGAAGCTATAGAAACTCCCACTTGTGAATCTAAAGCAGTTGTGAGACTATTCGAGAAGACTAGTTTCCCTAGATTTGGGGTTCCATGCACTGTCATTAGTGACGTGGGGTCCCATTTTATGGAAAAATAGTTTGAAGCAATACTAAAGAAGTACGGGTCAAGCATAAATTCACCACACTATACCACCCCCAGACATCAGGACAAGTCGAAGTTTCAAACTGACAAATTAAGAGATATTAGAGAAAACCATTGGCAGGACCCGTAAGGATTGGTCCATGAAGTTAGATGACGCCCTGTGGGCATATAGAACATATTACAAAATGATGATAGGGACAAAACCCTACCAGCTCATCTATGGAAAGTCATGCCATTTTCTAGTAGAACTTAAGCACAAGGCTCTTTGGGTCATCAAGTTCTTAAATATGGATCTAGACAGACCTAGAAAGAAAAGGTATTTGTAGCTTCATGAGTGTAACGCCCGGGCCCACTGCCCAAGGCTCTAGTAGAGTTTCAGGAATGACGACTGCCCCCACAGACCACCACTAGCCTTAACTGCGTGCTTTATTCTCACTCATGCGCAAGCCATGATCAACTTCCCGACTGGTCACCCATCCTAGTACTACTCCAAGCTGAGCATGCTTAACTATGGAGTTCTTTAGTAATGGGCTCCTGGAAAAGGAGGTGCACCTTGGTGATATGGGTAGTTCAATCATTCCTTTTAAGAGTGTTTTATCCGATGCCTCAAATCCTGGGATGTTACAATCTCCCCCACTTAGACTCTTGATGTCCTCGTCAAGGCTCAACTATAAGGCCTCATAATATCTTCCCCATTTCAGTGCAGACCCACAATGGCCCATGGACACCCATCTCCCGATCACAGAATACCAGCGCAAGGGTGGCTACGTCAACCATGGACAACCCTTTCCTACATGCCTGGACCGCACAGCTCAAGACTGGCATGCCATGCCCATATGGGCCCCACCTACTGGAGGGGAATTGGCTCTGATACCATTTGTAACGCCCGGGCCCACTGCCCAAGGCTTAGTAGAGTTTCAGGAATGACGACCGCCCCCACAGACCACCTCTAGCCTTAACTGCGCGCTTTATTCTCACTCACGCGCAAGCCAGGATCAACTTCCCGATTGGTCACCCATCCTAGTACTACTCCAAGCTGAGCACACTTAACTATGGAGTTCTTTAGTAATGGGCTCCCGAAAAAGGAGGTGCACCTTGGTGATATGGGTAGTTCAATCATTCCTTTTAAGAGTGTTTTATCTGAGGCCTCAAATCCTGGGATGTTACAATGAGATTGAAGAATTGAGGCTACATGCCTATGAGAACGCCTGGATCTACAAGCAAAGAATGAAGGTGTGGCATGATGCCTACATAAAGCACCAGGATGTCTCTAAAGGAGACAAGATTTTGTTGTTCAATTCAATAATTAGGTTATTTCCAGGAAAATTAAGGTCCAGATGGTCTGGACCCTTCTCTTTTGTCAAGATTTACCCATATGGGGTGATGGAGATTACCAGTGAAAAGACTGGTACCTTCAAGGTGAATGGGCACAGAGCAAAAGATACTATAAAGATGAAGCTTTTTTCAGAAGATAAGAACTAGAACTAGAGCAGCCCATGCCTACTCCAGATGAAAACCCATTAGAAGCTAGAAACAAGATTCAAGCTAAAGACTTCAAATTAGCTCTTCTTAGGAGGCAACCCTAGGATTTCCCTTTTTCTCTATATCTTTCCTATCACTTTTCCATATAATAAACTATTAGTATTTTAATAAGTCTTAGTTCAAGGGCTTACTGTCTTTTGAATTTAGTAAGTAATAGACTTTTTTTCAAAATTTTATCTACAAAAGAGGTTTCAAACTTGGTTGTTAGAATTTAGTATGCAAATAATAAAATTAATGAAGTCTATATACATGTCTTTCATTATTGGAGTAAATTCTGTTAGGCCATCAGTTGGTACCCAGAAGACCCACCGGTGCATATCACCCTGCCTCAACCATCGGTTGAGTAAGGAAAAACCACCATCAGGTGATTATAGTAGGCTTTCCATCGGACGTTATTCACAAACGAGCCATCGGTTGACAGGCGTAGACAAGCCATCGGCTGTTCAAGGCACCTTCATCGCCTGCCAAGCCATCGATTAATGGTCGAAGGGGCTGAAGACCCTACCAAAACACCTGGTGGTATACCTAGTGGTAGTAAAAGGGGACCGACTAATCCTCTTCCGCCTTCCTTTTACCAAGCAACCAAGCTAAACCCTACTAGACAAAGCAGCGAAGGAAGCCAAAGTGACAGAGATGACTCTCCTCACCGTTAGCGCCAAACAAGACAAAGGCATCTCCGACCAAGTGGAGGACACCAGAGAAACACGTCTAGACCACCAGAGAAAACAACACCAGCGTCGACAAGTAAGGGATACTTAGTGTATCTATAAGCATAAGATGGCAGGAAAGTAGGGAAATATCCAAGTGCATTAGTCCAAGTACACCAAGAAGGTGAGAGACTCAATGACCGCAAAGGAAACAAAGAGAGTGGAAAAACTAAAGTCTAAACATGTGAGCTACACTGAATAATATCGGGAACCCACTCCAGAAAGAATCAAGGCCAGACTGGAAGCAAATAGAACAAAGATCTTAGTTGAACCAATACTGGAGGAGGAAGAACAAATGAAGACAGAGGTCTCTGAGTACACACCATCCGAGGAGGTGCCAAATCCCAAGAAGAGGATTGCGCCAGAAGCTGATGAGGAGAGGCCCAAGAAAGCAGCCAAGATATATAAGGAAAAAACACCAGTCAAAGTCACAACTCTAAAACCTCTTATTCCCACAAACATCCCCAACCAACCAGCACAGGTCAGCAGAAGAGAGCAACTTGACAATCAGTTGGTGCCCATAGATGAAGAAGACCATGAAATATGGTGTGACATATTCAATAGGAAGAATTACAAGGAAACCAGATATGGTGACATCAACACCTTAGAGCAACTGGGGATCTACCAGAGGGTGAAACAGTCATTCGAGCAACTAGGAATATACAAAATCTATTTCACAAACATGACCTCTTATGATAATGTGACACAGGAGTTCATGTCCTCCATCATAAAAGTGCCCGTGGATAGTAGTGAAATCTCAGAGTGTGGGGGTGAGAACAAGCTATAAGTTTGAATTATGAAGAAAGACTACATCCTAACTGATACATGGATTAATGCGGTCATTACAGACTCAGCCAAACAAGCAGAGCGTGTTAACAAGGCACGAGGTGAAGGATGCAAAGGGGTTCACAACCGATAAATCCTGGGAAAATCTCTTAGGAGATCCCAAATACAGCTCTGAACAGTCAAAGGCCGCAATGATGCACTCTGGATTCATGAGGGTAGTGCAAAAAAATTGCAAACTCATTGATGTTCAGATCAGACAAAGGAAATGTAACCAGGTTGGACCTCCACATTCTTTGGAGCCTAATGGAATCAAAGGCAGTTAATTTAGAAAAAAATACTAATAAAAAATCTACCTATAGAAATGGGAGAAGATGGTCTCTGCAATTTATGCATGGGGGATCATCACATATATAGCACACCAGTTAGGCTACCCAAGCAAGCTTAAGTACTTCCTATGATCTGAACATTGGTAGACAGAAAGTATCTGGTCACAGCGAATGTCCTAGCAAGGACACAAAATGGATACGCCTACTGGTTCTGCAGAACAAAACTCTTACTACCCCTCCCGAAACTAAGCAGATATGACCTGGAGAAGCTCATTTTCAAGGAGGAAGAGATGTTGAGGATAACATCAGGAAAGATTGCAACCATCAAAAGGAGATAGCAACCAAGCAAACATCTAGAAAAAAGGGTGTTCAAGTGAGTCCTGAGAAGCCAACAAAGAAACCACTACCTCCGAAGGAGGTAGACTTTGAGATCGAAGATGCCAACATCACTAAGCAAGTTGCTAAATGTAATGATTGGATCCATAGGGGAACCACTCCATACTAAAAATTTGAACAATAAAACCTCCTGTCCAAACACACCTTTAAGGAATCTTGGAGTGGGTGTAAAATTTTGAAATCTTATTAATGGTATTCAAAACAATCAAAGTATAGCAGCGGAATAGAAACATTGACTATATTCAATTTCTCATAAAGGTACGAAAGAACATCTTTACTTACATGTAAGGGTACATCAAAAGGATCCAGGTAGAGGGAAATCTAAACCACATCAAGATTGTCTCCAAGCTTTAACTCCTTAAGCTAGGTCAAAAACTTTATGTCATGTCCATCATATCCTTCACCTAGGGTTGGAAGCATACCCCAGCAAGAAGAGAAAATAGAAGACATCAACAAAGGCTGGTATGTGAATACTAAAAAGTAAATTGAGTAATATATGAAATAAGGACATCAAATAAAGTGAAGCTTCCCATAGACAAGAAAAATACCACCCGAGTGGGTATCAAGAGAAAAGATCCCAATAAGAATGATACTTTCCATAAAACAACATAAAAAGATTGTGACATATATAAATCCACTGCCATGGTGGGAAATGAAGCACAATAGGAGAAAGTAGGGTACATACCCCACAATCATCATCAATATCCTACATGCATGTTAGATAAGCATAGCCCTAGAACAATATAACAACAAAGTTGGCCAAAACTCATAAACTTGAAACTTGATAGAGAATGAACCACTGCCAAACTCCCAAATATATAAAACATGGGCCAAGAATCATACATCTTGCCCGGGCATGGGGTAACCTCTCCATCCTAAAAGAGTAGGAAATTACACATCTGCTCGGTAGGAAATTACACATATGCCATAAACAAAAATCAATGCAATTACACTACTCTAGTGCTACTAAATCCCATAGCATGTAAAATGTAGAGGCAAGTAGAAAGTATGGTCATAATTATACAATGTTGACATATCATATAATGGATAACACATACATCCACATGCAAGTGGGAACAAGATATCACATATCATCAACATCCACATCATAGTGGGCACATATCACCAAAAAGTCCAACATGCACTAAAGCACAATATTAGATTTCAAGAGAATATCCATGATCAAAAGATCAATAACAAATAAGTAGTTCACATGAACCATGATTTCCAAAAGAAAAGACATATGTGTAAGCTATTATCCATAGGACCAAGAGAAAGACAAAAATAGGTAAATTGCTCATCAAGAATAATAGGGGATGTAAAACATACCACACGTTAGAGTCTATACAAGTCCAAGACACTTCTAGATCCAAGTCTAGGCCTCCAAAGAACCTGTTAAGCATATATGTAGATTTTGAGTCAATTTTACATTAATTATTCAAACCCTAAAAACCACCTTTTTCATTATTTGTGATTTAGGCTATTAAAACCATGTCATGTTTTAGGTTATACTTTCTTAAGTTCAAAACATATTTTATTATTTTTTTCTGACTTATATATATTTAGTTATTTTTACAAGTTATTATTTATTTAGGAAAATCCATTAAAATCACATATTTTCAACATTGAATTTAGGCAAAAAAACCAACACCATAAGATAACTCTTATTTTTATGAATCCAATGGCTATTTATTTGTATTTTTTTGATCAAGAAATAATTATTTATTAATTTTTGAAAACCGACTAATCAGAAAATTGCAAAAAGCCAAGTAAGCGAGAAAAGCTCATGAGAAAGAGAGAAGCCAGACCCACTAACATGGCCCAATCAGAGGTAGCCATGCCACTGGGTCAAAGCTCATCTTTGACTCATCTAAAACAAGGAAAGAGAGAGTGAATGACCAAAATGCCCCTGGCGATTAAAACAAAACAAGAGAGTAAAGGAGGGGGTAGAAGAGTAACTATATATGGGGGTATCATCCCTTCCAAGGCCCCGCACCTGGTGCTCAGAGCAACAAGTAGCGTTTGGCTTCAAATTGGGCAAACCCCATATAGTCGTCGAACTAGAAAATTGATATTACCAAAGCGAACACCTTTGATCAAGGAGCTTACCTCGAAAGCCAAATGAAAGTTGGTGATGCAGTGAGATGGGGAGAGAAGCTACAAGTTCAGGCGCTATAATAGGTGATTAATGGTGAAATGCCAAGCCAATAAAGAAATTGCAAAGATAGAAAGGTTATGTGGAAGGTGGCGAAGCTAGGGGAATAGTTATATATAGGTGGGGCTTTGGTTTACGGACAATGGAGGTAGGGGGTCGAGAAGCCATGGGAGATATTTGGGCATTTCCAGAATAGGGCATGAGAGGAGTTTTATAATAGCTCAGGTGTGTGGAAATCTCTCTCGAAACCAACGTAGGAAAAATTAGGGAAAATGATCGAGAAACGACCGAGAAAAACGAACCACAAGATCACTCCTTTGCGTCAGTATTGTACACGCGCGGAGGCACTCCTACCTGAGGTAAGAGATGCAATTTGAACCATTCTTTTGTGATCAATGGCTCAGAAAGCCTAAAAAATCACAATGCACATGTGACAGCTATCAAATCGGAAACCTTAATTGAAATAGAATTTGAAAAAAGTGGTACATTGATTATTTTCCTTTTTCTCTTTCTTCTTTTGATGGTGCAAATGAAACCCAGATTAGATGAAATTTGACACACAACATGTTTTTGATATGAGGAATCCGAATATGAAATTAGATTTTCCTTTTGAGAACTTTTCATGTGTTAAATAAATCAAATCATATTTTCTCTTTCTTCATGCATTAATGACTTTAAGATTCTCCAAATTTGATGAAACTTCACCCACAAGTTCTATTTAATGTGTTGGATATGAATTTGCCATCAATTTTATATGTTAGAGTTGTTTGTAAAATTATTTAATATTTTGAAGGTTCTACACTTTCTCTCTCCTATTTTCACATATATAATAAAGATTATCCAAATTACATTAAAATTCACCCAAAGGATATTTTTAATGTGTATATTATGAATCTAAGATTATTTTCTTTTTTTTGGAGTCATTTAATATTTTAATTGATATTTTGTGGAAAACATAGATCTTCTCTTTCTAAATTGTATTAACTTAATTATTATGATGTGAATAATGTGAAGTTTGACTCCCAAGGCAATTGGGACCCAAGGAACATGATTTTTAACTTAGATTTCATTTTTGGGGTTTCCCTTGATGAGTTATGACACAATTAATATTTATGGCCAATATTATCACATTATCATATTATTTCACTATTATCATTATTGCTCATCTAATTGGGTTCCTTATCTTCATATTATCACCAAAAGAGTTATGTGACATTTTTTATATATCCATTATCATTCTAAGACTAATGTGAAACCATTAGGTTACATTAGTGTGATATATTCATGCATTAGTTCATTAGGATTTTACTAAACATCTTTTTAGGTCGAACCCTCAACCTTGTTTGGCTAATTCTAAGAGATCAAACTTCTAGGGCAGGGTTCAAGATTCGGTATGTTATAGCACTCCACCCCTTAAAAGGATTTCATCCTTGAAATCTATCAATCCAAACATCAACAACAAACTACTCTCCACCCCTTAAAAAGGTTTTACCCACATATCTTTTAGTTGTGAAAGTTTTAGAAATTTATGTTGCTCATGTATCCAACTAATAGTCACACCATCTAGGTATTAGTTTTAGATCCTTGTGTTTCTAACCTATCAACCCTACATCCAAAAAGTCATAGGGTAGGTCAACTACACCTTTATATCAATCCTAGTCACAACTCCAAAGTCAAAGCTAGGGTTAGCTTTAGGTTTAGGGTTTTACTAACAAAACTTCTCATATCACTTCACTATGACTTAGTTCAAGAAAATTTGGATAAAATCTAGAATTTTTTTTGTGTACATATAGTATATAAGGAAAATAATTTTGTGTGAACACTAAAATTAGGGACCAAATTCAAAGCAAAAACCAAGTCACAATATTTCCAAATTGAGACCTCCTTATCCTACCATTTCCTCATAACCTAATTGAATCCTCAAGTTAAACCACATTGCATCAAGAGATAATCATCATCTCATCAAGATCAAAGGGTGAACATCTCACCTAGAGGTAACTATCTAAGAGAAGGGTTCTATTAGGGAGACAAATTTGAAATAGTCAGTTTCTGACTACCATGGGCTCTGATACCATGCTGTAAGGAGTGGGATCCATACGAGAACCACTCCTTACTAAAAATTTGAACAATAAAACCTCCAGTCCAAAACACCTTTAAGGTATATTTGAGTGGGTGTAAAATTTTCAATTTTATTAATGGTATTCAAAACAACCAAAGTATAGCAACAAAATAGAAACATTGACTATATTCAATTTCTCATAAGGTTACTAAAGAACATCGTTACTTACATGTAAGGGTACATCATAAGGATCCAGGTAGAGGGAAATCTAAATCACATCAAGTTTGTCTCCAAGATTTAACTCCTTAAGCTAGGTATAAAACTTTGTGTCATGTCTACCATATCCTTCACCTAAGGTTGGAAGCATACCCCAGTAAGAAGAGAAAATAGAAGACATCAGCAAAGGTTGGTATGTGCATATTAAAAAGTAAATTGAGCAACATATAAAATAAGTACATCAAATAAAGTGAAGCTTCCCATAGACAAGAAAAGTACCACCTAAGTGGGTATCAAGATAAAAGATCCCAATAAGAATGATACTTGCCATAAAATAACATAAAAAGATTGTGACATATATACATCCACTGCCATGGTGTGAAATGAAGCACAATAAGAGAAAGTAGGGTACACACCCCACAATCATCATCAATATCCTGCATGCATGTAAGATAATCATAGCCCTAGAACAATATAACAACAAAGTCGGCCAATCATCATAAACTTGAAACATGATAGAGAATGACACACTTCCAAACTTCCAAATATAAAAAACATGGGCCAAGAATCATACATCTTGCTCGGGTATGGGGTAACCTCTCCATCCCAAAAGAGCAGGAAATTACACATCTGCTCGACAGGAAATTACACATCTGCCATAAACAAAAACCAATACAATTACACTACTCTAGTTCTATTGAATCACATAGTATGTAAAATGTAGAGGCAAGTAGAAAAGTATGGTCATAATTATACAATGTTGCCATATCATACAATGGAAAACACATACATCCACATGTAAGTGGGAACAAGATATCACATATCATCAATATCCACATCATAGTGGGCACATATCATCAAAAATTCCAACATGCACCAAAGCACAAGATAATATTTCAAGAGAATATCCATGATCAAAAGATTAATAACAAATAAGTAGTTCACGTGAACCATGATTTCCAAAAGAAAAGACATATGTGTAGGCTATTGTCCATATGACCAAGAGAAAGACAAAAATAGGTAAATTTCTCATCAAGAATAATAGGGGATTCAAAACATACCTCACTTCAAACTATATACAAGTCCAAGACACTTCTAGATCCAAGTCTAGGCCTCCAAAGAACCTATTAAGCATATATGTAGATTTTGAGTCAATTTTACATTAATTATTCAAACCCTAAAAATCACCTTTTTCATTATTTTTAATTTAGGTTATTAAAACCATGCCATATTTTAGGTTATACTTTCTTGAGTTCAAAACATATTTTATTATATTTTTCTGACTTATATATATTTAGTTATGAATTTTACAAGTTATTATCTATTTAGGAAAATCCATTAAAATCACATATTTTGAACTTTAGATTTAGGTGAAAAAACCAATACCATAAGATAGATCTTATTTTTCTAAATCCAAAGACTATTTATTTGTATTTTTAGATCAATAAATAATTAGTTATTAATTTTTGAAAATTGGCCAATCAGAAAATTGCAAAAAGCCAACTTAGTGAGAAAAGCTTGCGAGAAAGAGAGAAGCCATACCCGCTGCATTGGCCCAACCAGAGGCAACCATGTCACTGGGTCAAAGCTCATCTTTGACTCATCTAAAACAAGGAAAGAGAGGGAGAATGACTAAAATGCCCCTGGCAATTAAAACAAAACAAGAGAGTAAAGGAAGGGGTAGAAGAGTAACTATACGCGGGGGTATCATCCCTTCTAAGGCCCCACACCATTACTGCTTGGAGAAGTAAGCAACATTTGTCTTTAAATTGGGTGAAATCCATATAGTCGGTGAACTAGCAAACTGATATTACCAAAGTGAACACCTTCGATCAAGGAGCTTACCTTGAAAGCCAATTGAAAGTTGGTGATGCAGCGAGATGGGGAGAGAAGCCACAAGGTCATGCACTATAATAGGTGATTGATGGTGAAATGCCAAGCCAACAAAAAAATTGCAAATATAGAAAGGTTACGTGGAAGGTGGCGGAGCTAGGGGAATAGTTATATATAGGTGGGGCTTTGGCTTACGGACAATGGAGGTTGGGGATTCGAGAAGCCATTGGAGAGATTTGGGCATTTATAGAATAGGTCACGAGATGAGTTTTATAATAGTTTGGGGTGTGTGAAAATCTCTCCCGAAACCAATGCAAGAAAAATCAAGGAAAATGATCGAGAAACGACTGAGAAAAATGGACCGCAATATCACTCCTTTTCATCGGTACTGTACACGCGCGGAGGCTATCCTTCCTAAGGTAGGAGATGCAATACGTACCATTTGTTTGCGATCAATGGATCAGAAAGCCTAAAAAATCATAATGCACATGTGACAACTATTAAATTGAAAACCATAATCGGAATAGAATTCAAATAAAGTGGTACATTGATTATTTTCCCTTTTCTCTTTCTTCTTATGAGGGTACAAACAAAACCAAAATCAGATGAAATTTGACGCCCAACCTATTTTTGATATGAGGAATCTGAATATGAAATTAGATTTGCCTTTTGAGAACTTTTTGACGTGTTAAATAAATCAAATCATATTTTCTCTTTCTTCATGCATTAATGACTAAGATTCTCCATATTTCATGAAACTTCACCCACAAGTTATATTTATGTGTTGGATATGAATTTGCCATCAATTGTATATGTTGTTGTTTGTACAATTATTTAATATTTTGAAGGTTCTACACACTCTCTCTCTCTCTCTCTCCTATTTTCACATATATAATAAAGATTATCCAAATTACATTAAAATTCACCCAAAGGCTATTTTTAATGTGTAGATTACGAATCTAAGATTATTTTCCTCTTTTGGAGTCATTCAATATTTTATTTGATATTTTGGGAAATCATAGATCTAATCTTTCTAAATTGTATTAACTTAATTATTATTATGTGAATAATGTGAAACTTGACTCTCAAGGAAACCGGGACCCAAGGAACATGATTTTTAAATTAGATTTCATTTTTGGGGTTTCCCTTAATGAGTTATGAAACAATTAATATTTATGGCCTATATTATCACATTATCATATTATTTCACTATTATCATTATTGCTCATCCAATTGGGTTCCTTATCTTCACATTATCACCAAAAGAGTTATGTGACATATTTTATATATCCATTATCATTCTAAGACTAATGTGAAAACATTAGGTTACACTAGGGTGATATATTCATGCATTAGTTCATTAGGATTTTACTAAATATCTTTTTAGGTCTAACCCTCAACCTTGTTTGGCTAATTTTAAGAGATCAAATGTCTAGGGTAGGGTTCAAGATTCAGTATGTTACACTAAAACCCCTTCCCCAAAAGCTAATGATCATAAGAAAGGGACAACTACTAATCAAGAAGCATCTATGAGGCCTTCAGTGAAGAAGGCAGAGTATGGAAGTAAGACAGATGGGCACAAAGTGGTAGAAAAGATAGACATGCCTGAGAAAGAGGTGCTATAATGGGAATGAAGCTCACGTCAAGTCAAGGAGTCACCCAAAGTCCATGGAGAAGGGAATGAAGTAATCTTAATTGATAAACCCAGACTGAGGGTGACTACAACAACAAAATTCAGGTAGATAGGACAGGAGATTGACCACCTCTGTGAGAACGGATCTAACTCTAATTTGAATTTTGTCAATATAACTACAACTCTTTTGTGAGTAATAGTGCTAGTACAGATGTTGACTAAGGACATCTGACATGTCCTCAGTCTTCCACTATAGATGCAGTAGCTAGTTACAAACCAACTATAGGTAATGCAAGCACAAGCTAGAGTGACAAGTGAACTTGCCACCCTATAAAAAGAACAGGATGAACTACGAGAAGAAACATGAAGATACAAGAGGAAGCAGTGAAAAGAAAGGAGAACTCGCCACCAATTATCAACATGTCTATGGAGGTACATCAGCCAGCTCCTACAGAACCAACATAAGATGCTGATTTCCACCTCAGAGCGGACATGTTGATGACTAAGATGAAGATGGAGCAAGAAGTGCCTAGTGCTAAGGTGACGACATCCAGATGCACCCTACCTCTTGAGGAAGAAGAGTCAACAACTTTTGCCACAACAAAGGAGTGTCCACTGAGGGATATGACACAACCACATCTCCAGCCTCGCCTAGACACTCAACTGACATAAATGAAGATAAAGGGCTTGAAGCACAGCCGAAGCAAAGTGCCGCTATGCCGACAGAGCCTACAATCCCCATAACAAAAGAGGAAGTAGTGGGAGAGAATGACATCAGGATGGTACAATCGGAAGTAAGGGGAGAGGTCAATGAAACAAGAGAAGATGTAATGGATGGGCTTGACCCACTGTTCGGCTACAAGATCCCACCCCACACGATTATGATAGCTTTATGAAAGAATTACTTCTAGATGTACCAATAACGGGTGGAGGATTATCCATATCTTTTGAGAGAGAAATAGAACAAATGATATCTTAAGAAGATAAGGGAAATCTAGACAACAAGTTTGTTGAAGTACTCCCAAAACTAGCAAACCCAGTCTTCTAGGAACCACCTAAAACCTCAACGGACGTGAACACACCACTTCCACCCGCACCACCCCTTCTTCCATGTAAGATGGTCGATATGGATATGTCATTATTTGTGGGTATGATGATATGGGACATCCATGTCCTGGTCGACATCCTCAATGATGCAAAGCCAGGACAGGATATTGTCTACCTCAATGACAAATACAGTCTAACAAGAGGTGATTTGGATTCTGCTTTTGTACCTCAGGAGAACATAAGCAGAACCCTTTTCAAGATCTTGTGCTGGGAAATAATAGAGGAGTACATGCACAGAGACAGATGGGCTGGTATTCAATGCACAATCTAATCTAGAAGCACACCTACTCAAGGAAAGAGATAATACCACATCAATACTCGAGCTGTAGGAATCCCTTGATAGAAGCAGATCATTGAAGTTCATCACTCTACCCTTCAACGCCTTCAACCATTCGCTGCTCATAGTGGTTGACCTATCTGGAAGAGGAGTTCTCACTTACAACTTCAGAGCCAAAGATCTACCCTATAAATGAATGGTCTTTGAAAAGGTAGAGCACAGAACAATATAAGAAATCCCTACCCTCTTGAAAAGATTGATACAAGGAGTAAGTGGGTGGTATTGCCCCAATTGGAAGGAAATTTCCATTGAATGCAATTTCGCCCAAGAAGGACAAAATTTAGGGGACAGTGCATTCATAGCACTGACTATAATTGAAGCTGTCAACTGAGGAATGCCTGTGGAGCAAATTGCTAATGAAAATTTCCATGTCTTACAAGGGAAATACATCATGGAAATCATCCATGATAGGAGGTTCTTTTATGAAAGAAAAATGCCAGGCGTACCAAGGTGTATGTACTCCCTTATTCCTTTGCCTAAAAAGATGCCTTGGTGAGAGGAGCTCAAGTCTTTAGAAGAAAGAAGGAGATCACCAATGCCACCTACTGCCCACCACCACCCAGTACAACACACATAACATCTATACATGCTGAGAGGGAACCACCACAACAAGTCCCTGAAACCCCAGTGGAATTCCCTACCACTGTTGAGCAGGAACCAACCCCAGAAGTTGAAACAATAGCAACCATCCCCCCACATATGCAATCAATTATGGTCCCAACCTCCACTGATGTCATAATAGCAACCTCACCTCCACAAGAACAAGTTGTCGAAGGAAGTGAGGTACATACGAAAGAAGAACAAACTACTGAAAATCCAGAAGAACTAAAACTGACATATGTCACAACACCTACTATTGAGAACTTCAATGAACTGGCATGCTATGGATTATTTGTGGAAGAAGTCCAATTCCTTCTAGATGTTTTGTGACCACATGAGGATGACTTTATGGTCATTTTTGAAAGAGAAAATGTACAAATCTTGCTCCCAGACCTCCGTGATATCCTGACAACAAGCGGGTACATGACAGTAAATGTCATGATAGCTTGTTGGCTACTGCTAGCTGACGATCTCACCAATGTATACATGGCATTTTACAGAGTATTGGGAAATTTCATATCGAAAAAGGAATTGAGCTACCTACAACAACCAATAGATCACTTAAAATACAATGTTCCCCGATGAATTTTTGTGTCGATTTTATGTGATGGACATTGGGCACTACTAGCAGTGGACACCGTCAATAAGACATCCATCTTCTATAACAGCTCCAATGGTATGTTCAGTACAAAGCACACAAAATTTCACAAAACAACCAATAACATCATTGAAGGAAGAGCCACCCTAGTAGCCAAAAAGATTACATAATTGATCAGAATCTTTGGTCGCGGTGTTCCATCTAATATCACATTTGAGAAACTGTAGTTCTATCATAGGTGTCCACAGCAAGAACCTCTTTCAAACGAATATGTATTCTACGTACTTTATTGGATACAGATGTTGGCTTCAGACCAAAAGATTGAACAATGTCAGGACGACTACTACCACCATCTCTGAGGACAATATGTTATGAAGATCCTAGATTGGGAATGGTCGATCGCCCACACTTACCAAGAATTTTCCTGTTCTAGATCAACCTCATTCTTTGACACCTTGTGGACATGGTGAATGATAAGTTTTGGGGGGGTCTTAATAGGAGAACATGGTACATCTCCACTCTGTCCACTCTGACACTAATTGTTTTCTATCCCACTTAACAAAATTTTGACAAAATATGATCGGCCTAATTGGCCAGTTTTGGCCTGATTTTTATACATGCATATAAATACCCTTGTGGAATTATTAGTATACAAGTAGTTTTAAAAAGGCAAACTTTGAATCCATTTTTCCAGGATTGTATCATAACCCCAACTCTTAGACTTTCTTGTCTTCAGGATAGATCTTAGCATAATTATTTCAAGAATGACAGATCTGGGTTTCTTAATCTATTTAAAAAATTTTGAGTGTGATAATGTCTTAACGTCAGCCTAACCTCGAGATAATGTAGAAGGCATGGGTATGTTAGTCAACTAAGAAGAAATCTCAACGAAAGGAGGACTCAACCTACCACACTCCTGATAGACACCATGATCCCAACTACAGATAGGAAAATGCATAACCATGGCAAAAGAGGAAACAACTACTCCCACTAGTTTTAAAAATCCCCACTTTGGGATCTAAAGAGGCATGATAGCCCAACCTTCCCTAGACACCCATTATCCCAAAGCCTATGAGCATGAATAAAAGCCGAGAGGAGTAAAATCATGAGAGTTGTGCCTGGGAAGATGTTGAAGGGCTCCACCTGACCGGTGTATTGCTGCACTCATGAATGCAAATATGTTGTGCCCGGTAGTGGAGTCTAGAAGTCAACTTTTACACACCTACATTCAAAAGGGAACCTCACACAACCACCTAACTTTACATCATGTCCCTCTACAACACCACCACCTCTAAGATAGATTAATGGTCAGGCGAACCTAAGGAACATAGGAAACACTGAAGCCTCATCCTACCCAAGCACAATAACTAGGAGATCTAAAAAAATAAAAGTTGGGTGTGAAAGCTACCTCTGTCGGAACTTTGCACAAGTACAACCTGGAATAGGATCATCGGTGCATCATGAGGGAGGAACTTTTTGATAAATAAAGTCGTGGTAAACAATATGAGTACTGCAAATCCTAACTAAGAGAGAATCTTAGGTGTCGATGGCCCCTTGATCTGATGTGTAAATCTTGACTTTAGGCTGACATTATCACATTTTTTGCACTCACATAAACAATAACCAATAATGCCCTTTGAAGTCATTTGATGATTTGTGGATATTATATGCCTTATTCTATCCATATTTTTCCACTACTTAGGAAAATTTAAATCCACTTCCCTCCTACCTTACATATATTCTCCCTACCTTATATTGATAATGATAATGACGTCAGGTGTAGGAAAACAAAGAACTAGAAGCTTGATTATCAAAAGTAGGGCCATCACCAGATGACAACCAATTGTTCTTGATTAGACATTGGTTCACCCTCATCATATGTCAACTAGCATCTCTTTTTCATGCCATCGGTTGATAACCATAGTAACCCATCAACCGAGGGCACACCTACGGGCATCACCCGGTGGTGTGTCTACATCCGTAAAATGCAGACACTCCAACACCCACCAACCAGTGGCGTGTCTACAACCATCAACTGATGTCGCACCTACATGTATCACCCGGTAGAGTGTTTGCGTTCGTCAACCATGAACACTCCAGCACCCACCAACCGGTGGTGTGTCTGTGCCCATCAACTGATGGTTCACCTACAGGCGTCACCCAGTGATGTGTCTATATCATCAACCGATGGTTCACCAGTGGGCATCACCTGGTGGCATGTCTGTGTCCGTCAACTATAGACACTCTATTTCCTACCTACCAATGGTGCATCTGTGCCCATCAGCCGATGGTGCACCTACTGATGACACCCAATGGAGGCCCTAATAGGTACCATACTTGAGACCGTTGAGCATGTGCCCTGAGAGCAGGTAACAGGGAGGCTTGGGGCACAAGTAAAGGACCCTAAGATGATGCCTATAAATAGGAGACGACCAACCACATAAAAAGGCTCGTCATCATTGTGCACCTTGCTCCTGAGCTGACACTATTGACCAGACAGAACCAGTCGAAGGAAGAAGACACCATCGACTAATTTTCACTGCCACCAGCTGATAGGAGCGACACACGAGAGTCCATCAATCCTACCCCAGACTTTTTCCTGCTCTCCCGCATCTGTTCCCGAAGTTCCTCCTACAACACAAGAAGGAAGGAGGAAAGGAGATCACCAACATTGTTCCTTTGACCCAAGGGGCAATAAAACTATGCCATCAGTTGTAGCCACCGCTCAGTCATGATCAATGTATCCCTTGGTCCCCTACTTCGACTTTATTTCCTTTTTTCCATATTCTCCTTCCTATAGTTCTCCATGTCTCCATAAGTTTGTAAAGCTGAAATGCTACTCGTGAGAATGAGTGGCTATCTTTACTTGGGTTGGGAGTAGCCACTAAGGCTCTCCCAACATGTATACACACTTACATCCTTTTGAAAATATATATCCTTCACAACAGTTATCTTCATACTCTTATTCTTAAATGCTTCACTTGTATGCTTAGCTACCATATTATGATATTTGATTGTTAATACCTAGAAAGAGTAGTTAGTAATAAGGTTATCTAAGTGTTATGGAGTTGCATGAATGCATGAAAATGGTGGAATGCTAAAGCTAATGGTCATATTGTTTGCTTTGTGATTGTTTGTTTACCATCGATAGAGAGAGACAACCTTATAATCTAGATCTATCCTAACATCGAGAGAGGAGGGAATAGACATAAATGATGATTGCTTGTAATCTTGATAAGGGTATACAAAAGGGTGTGAGTATTACATGTTGGTGAGAGATCTTAGTAGGTGATACCCAATCCAAGTTCCCAACCATATTTTGGTGGCATCTTGTCTTGTTTGATCTTATTCTCCTATTTTGTTTCTTTTTCTTTACTTTTGTTATTTTGTTTGGAGTGACATAGTTCTTTTGGAAACACCCCCTTATTCTACCTTTTCGTTGGTGTATTTGAGTCTGAGGCTCTACGTTCCTAAC
Organism: Alisma plantago-aquatica; assembly: GCA_963693085.1. NCBI lineage: Eukaryota > Viridiplantae > Streptophyta > Magnoliopsida > Alismatales > Alismataceae > Alisma > Alisma plantago-aquatica. The sequence continues at coordinate 421,136,863 of OY856414.1, read as the reverse complement.
AACTACCAACCTTGTCCCTGTGGTTCGATCTTGATTTACTACAACGAACCCCGTATAATAGTTGTGGGGATATGAGTGTCAGGCTATAAAACTAAGAGTCCAACTACTCTAGATCTGCTCCATTTGGATGTGTGATTTAGGTCGGTCAGAATGAAAGAGAGAAAGGGGATCAAAGGGGTTTAGCACACTCAACTATAGTAAGGACCAAGGATAGCATGAATGAGCAACCTTGGAATGAACTCCAAGAGGTCCTATTTATAGTTAGGGGTGTTCCTTTGAGTGTGGGATCACTTAAGAAAAAAAATCCATTTTACAAACTTGCAACAGATCTATTTTTGATTCTAACAACTCTCCAGTGGTTGAAATCACTTTTACTACATTTTTCATACAATGTATTTAGTCGAGTTTCAATAAAGGTAACTCGACCGATCCACTATCCGATAAAGCCAATTTTCAAATGATCAGTCAAGTTTGTCCTGGGATAACTTGACCTATTCACCAAAATCAACTTTGGATTGAAAGTTGGTCGACCGAGTTCTATGAGTGTACAACTAGACCGATCCAATCATTTCCAAAAATCCATCACGGATCGGTCGAGATTCAAACTCGACTGATAAGGTTGTTGTGATGAATTTTCCAAAATGATTTTTAAGTGATCAAAGGATGGAATTTAGTGTCCCTAATTTTTTTCTCATGTTAGTACAAGTCATATCATCAATACAAAAGATTACAAAAATATTCTAACGTGGTTTGGAGTGTTTTCCACAAAATTGCATTTGCATAGTTTTGTACTTGAACTTCAACAAGCTAGGGCTTGATGGTTTGATCCTTTTCATGTACCTAATACTTGAAATTTATCTCAAACAAACATATTAGATACATATGAATGGAATGGTGAATTCATTATCAAAATATGGACAATGTATAACTCTTAAGTCAACATTCTCCCCCTTTTTATAATGACAAACCATTACTCAACATATTGAAAAGGATATGTAAAAATTATACCTTAGCCTTGTAAAATGCAAGGGGATTTATAATTTTAACAATGTGAATTGCTCCCCCTCAATTTATGTTCACTCTTACCGGCATAGTTAGTCTTTCTACACAAATCTATATAACATGTATACTACATGGTCCTTTAGCAAGTCACATGATACAACATATAATTAGACAAGAAAAGGATCACATTGGAAGTAAAAATAGTATGGTTGAGCTTCAAAACATCAAACTTCTCTCCCCCTTTTGGCATTATCAAAAATTAAGTGGGTGGAAGAGCATAAAAACATGTCTTCTCCAAGAACAACCAAAAGTATGTAACCATAAGATAAAACATTCAACCACATAACACACATCAAATAGAGATGAGAATAGAGACAAGCAAGCAACTTGTGTCATAATCAAAATATGGAAAACATACCAATAACTCTCATGATAAATCACATATAGAGTTATGATACATATGATTAAGATTACAACACATAAGCATGTTCTTGAAACAAGTACAAGCTAGAGATGAAAGCAACATGATAATAGATATAGTGCAGCTCTGATAATGTGCCCAGATGTCTTTAATACAAAATAGTCCAGAAAGGTATATATGATCAACGTCTAAGAGCTAAAAACTAAAACATAAAAACATCTAAGATATCTATGTCCACAGAATCATCATCAACATCATTCTCGTCGGCTCCAGGCTCATAGTCATCGTATCCATCTGAAGGTACAGCAAAGGCAGTAGCTTCACCTTCATCACCAGAGCCATCAGAACCAGTGTCAGGGTCGTCATCCTCAGTGGCCTCCTCCTCCTCATCATCAACTTCCTCATCAGCCTGGTCAGGCATCTCCTCATCAGAATAAGGGCCGAAACCTCAACCGGGCCACATGGCATTCTGCTCATCCCAAGACATGCCAAGATCATGGAGCTCCTTGTCCTAAGGGAAATTGGGGGTAGAAGTGCCAAGGCCGGCAAGCAAGGTAGAAACAGCCTGTAGGCAAAGGTAGCACTCCAGGGGTAGGTCCACCAATAGTAGAGGGTCTAGCAACGAAAGCAACAGGTGGAGGGGCTGGGTAGAAGTGACTATATGCATAGGAAGCATAGTCACCATCTGGATAGGGCTGGTAGGTAGGGTAAGGATGGGCACAAGATAGGTTCATGGTCAACATGATCTGGCATAGGTCATGATGCAGGCACTCCTAAACCTATAGGTTGTACTCCTGTTGATGCATCATGCAATACATGAGGGCTTCATTGGATACATGAAATGAGGCACGGGCAGGTCAAGATGGAGGTGGAGGTGCCAAGGTGGAGGTAGAGGCTCCATGTGTGGTGGAAGAAGATGTGTGCAAAAAGGTTTTCTTGATTGTGGTCTCACTGTAAAACACTTCTTTTCTAGAGGGTTTGTAATGAAAATCATGAAAAGGAGACTTCTCAGTCACAAAGGTGAAGAGACCACACATCAGGGTTGGGTAGGGTGGGTGGGCGCCTCGGGTATTCTTCCCGGAGTCAAAGCTGGGCATGTGGTGAAGGATGTATCTAGAACACTTGACTCCTATGTCTTCAAAAGATAGTACATAATCATTGTGGTATTCTCTACAATTTTAGTTTGATTCTTTTTGGGGTGAATATTATTGACTACTAGAGCAAGTATGCGGTTTTTGAGACCCAAGGAAGAGGATGGGATGGTTAACTTCTTATTATAGGGTGTTTGAGGCTTCTTTAAGAACTTATGAATATCAGGGAGAGTAATACCAAAGTTCTTGTAGAAAGACTCAGGGTCAAGCAAGTCAAAATGTTCAGGATAATCTTTCCTCCACATGTCGGTTACCTCAGTACCATTGAGAAACATGTTCAAGGTATCTTCTAAGATAGTGAATCCTTACCAGCAATCATAGAGGTGATCATGACTTGAGTATTCGGAGGGAGTACAAGAGAGTCATAGTTCCATGAAAGTTTGGCGTAAGTTTGGCGTAAAATACATGGGCCGCCTTAGTGATTGTAATGGAATTAAGCACCGACATTCGACACTCAGGGATGTTAGGTGATGGTCATAAAGCAACTTAGCTACCTCACCTATCACCTCTTATTTATGCGGGCGAGGCTCAAATAAGGCATGGAAAGGAAAAGGATTCCTAGGATGGAGCTCCTTATACATGCTTAGAGCTTCAGTCGAAACAAAGAAGGTTTCATCATAAGAAATGAGGCAAAAGTTGGAGGATGACGATGGTGCTTCAGCAGGTGCAACCCTCTTTCTTCTATTTGAGGCCATGAAGGTGAGATGGGGAGGATTGAGATCCGAAACTAGAGGAAACCACCACCAAAGGTCATCTAACCACCTAGGACAAATAGGAAAAGGAGCTAGGTAGGTCAAACGAAGGTTGGCTAGGGCTAGGATAAGGAAGGTTGAGGCTAGGGTTGAGGGTTTATGAGAGTTGGAGGAAGAATCAATTAAATTTTCTCTAGTTGAGAGGGAGAATAGTCAGTCAAAACATGTTTAAGTTTGGTCCAGCCTGGCCATTGGTCGAGTTTTGAGAGAAAGAAACTCGATCGAATGGCTTTTTACATAAGCCCTCGACCACAAATCAGTCGAGTTGGCAACTCGACCGACAGAGTTTCTATCCCAACATTAGAAATTTTAGATTCTAGCCATTTGATTGCTAATTGAATTTATTTATTTTGGTCCATTTTACATTTTAGACATACTTAGGCACATTTCACTCATCATAGGGTACTACTTTGTGATAAAACAAGCAATTTGAAAAATACCCAAAACAAGCAAAAACAAGGCATAAGAACATGAAATTTTAGCACTTTAGCAAGCAAAGGTGATCAAGACATGAGCAAGGCATATAGGATAGATAACAAACTAGCTAGATGGCATATGAATATCATTTAAAGTAATTATGAGCAGTTTAGATCTAATAAAATTAAATTGCTCTCTAGCTATAGGTTTAGTAAAAATGTCTGCCAACTGATTTTTCGTGTCCACATGCATCATATAAATATCCTTTTTGGCAATGTGATCACAAAGAAAATGGTGATGAACCTCTATATGCTTGTCTCTACTATGCAATACAAGATTGTAAGATAAATTGATTATACTAGTATTATCACAATAGATAAGAGAAGCATCAAAATAAATGTTAAAGACTTGAAGCATTTGTTTCATCCATAGAACATAAGCACAACAACTCTCAGATGCAATGTATTCAGCCTCGGTAGTTGATAGAGCCATTGTGCTCTATTTTTAGGAAAACTAAGACACCAAGCATGGTCCTAGGAGGAAGCAAGTGCCACTTGTGCACTTTCTATCAATCAACCACCATGCACAATCAACATCACTATAAGTAGTAAGAGTAAATTCCCTTGACTTAGGATATCATAATCCAAAATTTTGGTTTTGGCTAAGTACCTAAAAATCCTCTTAATATCTATAAGTTATGATCTCTTAGGATTTGATCAAAAGTGAGAACACTAGCCAACACTAAACATTATGTCAGGTCTAGAGGGAGTTAAATAAAGTAAACTTCTGATCATACCTCTACAGAGCTTCTCATCCACTTTCTCACCTTATTCATTTTTATTAAGCTTGGTGGTGTTTGACATGGGAGAGTCAATTGGCTTGGAGTTCTCCATCCCCAAGCACTTAAGTATCTCACTTGTGTACTTGCCTTGGTTAATGAAGTTCCCATCTTTTGTTTTCTTGATTTGAAAGCCAAGGAAGAATGTAAGCTCCCCCATCATGCTCATCTTGAACTCACTCTGCATAAGATCACTAAACTTCTTGCAAAGATCAAGATTAGTTCCACCAAAAATAATATCATCAACATAAATTTGAATGATAACAAAATTGGTAGAAGTGTGTTTTAGAAACAAGGTACAATCTACTTTTCCCATGATATAGCCATGTGTTGGGAGTTTAAGAAAGAAATATCTCAACTCGCTAATCACCTGCAAGTGTACAGGGTCAATGTAGTCGAGTGTCGAACACAAGGAGCTAGGATAGTTAGGCTCAAATTTGTTAACTTTCATTAATCCAAGTCAGGTTACAAAGTTCAAATTGGTTACAGATTTAAGAGGCAAACAAAAGTAAAAAGCTCAAAGTTAAAGGGTTGAATAAGTAATTAAAGGCTTGGGCATTAGATTTCACTACCATACCATCATATCATATGGACTTATGAAATTAAGAGTACTATTAACATGCAAGGAGCTTGTCATCATCGTATGTTTCCCAATGTCATGAGATGGTTCTCAACGTGGCATAACGCTCCTACATCTATGCTTAGTATCGAGCACAACCTTAACCCTCAATATTCTTAAGACACTCCCGTGGTCAAGAGCATACTACCATGGATCCTACTCCCTACTCCCTCGTACATTCTCCCGAAGCACAAGGTAAGCATGAAACATGTACAAAAGATGGTCAGCCAAACATACAAGCAAGAAACACCGTAGGCATCCATGGAAAAGCAAAGTAACTGGAAATAAACATAGATTTCGAGTTCACATGAACAATGGAATGGGATTTACTCTCCCATACCCAAGAAAAGAGTTCTACTCATCCATAATGGAAATGTCTAGACACAATGCAGAAATTTCAGAGTTTTGCATGCTTAAGAGAAGAAAAAGCTAAAGGAACCAAAGATGTAGCCAAAGGGAAGTACGACTCCGGTTAGAGGATGAAATTCCACCCTTGGAGATGCTCCAACTCAGACAATCTTCCCTCTTGGAAAGCTTGAGTGAGAGAAGTAAGCTCTACTGCGCCTTCAGAGAATAAATGAAGAAGAAATGAAGTAGAATGGAGGTTCTTTGCCAAGAAACCACCTTCTTCCAACCCATAAATGCCCTCCTTAGCTCTAGAACTTCTATTGGATGAAAAAAACTTTCAAAATGACCCGAGATAACTGCCCATTGCATTGCCTTGGTCTTTAAAAATGAGGGGAGGTTGGTCTAGTTTCTACAGAAACTGATAACGACATGGCGTGTATTTTAGAGGACATGTCGTGTCCCGTCATGTAATCTTGCTAGATAATGTTGTTGTTGTGAAGTACACAACATCTATTTAAGTGACACATTATGTGATAATCTTCTAGAATCGATTTAGGCAAAAGACACACCCTGCATGTTCGATTAAGCACACATTGTGTGCGTTGGCAACAAGTTGTAGTTGGCCTTCAAGTCCCGAAGACACGCTGTGTCCTAGTGGGGACACATTGTGTCGTGTTCTCTGCATTTTGGATTTGAGAACACTGGAGACACACATGTCATGTGATAAATATCACACGACATGTTTTTTATTATGTGAAGGTCTCTGTGAAGGAACACATCGTGTCTCAAATAAGGCACGTCGTGTGTAATACTGTTTCTTCAAGAATAAACTCTAAATTGGCTATGAGTCGAGGAGAAGTCTTGTTGGGGTCGAATTTGCATAGGGCTATCTTCAATTTAGTACTTTGAATGTGTGTCTGCAATCAACATCATGTGGTAAGTAAAATAACTAAAATGTGGTGAGATAAATATGAATATAGGCTAATGGAAGGCAAAATGAGATGAATTTGAGTGTGAGATTGTACAAAAAGTCAATATGAAATGCACACATCAAATCCCCTTAAGCTTGAACTATTGCTTGTCCTCAAGAAAAAAGAGCATAGAGCACAAATGAAGGAATTGCAAAGCTCATGTACAAATCAAATGAAAAGAAAGATGAGTATGAAACCACATCAACCATGATCAACATGTTTATACTTGTATCCATCAATTCAACTTAAACACCCATGGAAGAGATTTTTTGTTCAGAAAGGGTGGTCACAAATTAATGAATTAATCAATTAAACAACACTAAGTAGAATTTGGATGACCAAGCCAAACAAGTAGTGGACGTGCAACATGAATTTTCAGCTATTAGGGATACAAATGATGAAATCTTAGTTAACATTAACAATCTTAGTTGTACTCTTCTTCTATTCCAAAGGATGATTTGACAATGGATTACGGGTTCCGGAACTCGGCTACTAATGTAGGCTTATGCACACGTAGAATGTCAGTTGGGGTGTTTTACCCTCTTTTGAGACATAACACCGAACCATCGTTGCCAGATCAGACTTACACTAGGCCAACATGATATGTGGGCAGTTAGCCATCTTTTATGGGGTATGAGGGTGAAACAAGGCAATAAAAATTTTGAAAATTTTTCACAACATAAGAGAGTCAACTGCATTCTAAGATTAGCTAGATTTTGTTCATTTGTTTTGAAAAAATTTCACTGAAAAAGTGGTTGTATATGCACTAAGAGTTTGGAAAGGGTATCCCATATTCTAATTGATGTTGTAAAGTTGATTCACTCATAAAAATTTGAGACCATTACATGTTTTAAGCAATCAAAGATGTGAAAGGTGAATGTTCAAGCTACAAGTATAAACCAAAATTAAGCACATGTTGCGAGACAAAGGGTTTCATTTGATTCATGCATGCTCTTTAACAATTCCTACAAATGATAAATTTAGTGAAAGAGTACAAGATGGTTCAAACTTATGAAGAAAAATAGTTCATTACACAAAGTGAGCCTCACATCATATTGAAATTGTCATAGGAAAAAGAAAATCATAACTTAAAAACAAGATTAAACTAAAGAACTAAACATGAAAAGCAACAAAAGCAACTACATTACTGACTGATTGCATCCCCCCCTAAGCTTGAAATTTGCAGTGTCCTCACTGCATCAAACAAACTCGAAGAAAATGCAACCGGGTACCTGTCATGGAATGGCATCAGTAGGTGGGACCAGCTCCCCTGTGACCAGAGGGAAAGTATTGGCTGACAAGATCATCATCGTCCTGAATGTCGACGCACATGGGTTGTGGAGTAGGCTTGGACTATGGCAGCTGGGGTGCAGGGTGGTGCGACTGAGGCATTGGATAGTGGCTTTGAGAGATGTGCCACATATCCATGCGCTGGATCATGTCATGCATAATAGAATATTGTTGACCCATTAGGTCCAGGTGGCCATCTATGTGGTCAAACCATTGTTGTATCTAGCCATAAAGATGCCTGACATCAGGCATGGCACAAGAGTACTCTTTCTAAGTGCTTGTGAAGGGAGGTGGTGGAGTTGTAGGGGGTGCCTCAGTAGATTGTAGTCCTTCAGGGTTTTCTGTATCATTTGGTCCAGTAAGAATGACCTTCCAATTGTCTTTATTTCTCAAGGTGATGTTCTCCAAGTCCAGAATGTCGATGTACTTGTCTTCATCAAAGAAATATCTAAATTTGGTATCATCATTGGGTAACCTAGAGATCAATCCTGTAGAAAGAAGGTATTAAATATCCATCAGGTTTTTTCCTGGTGTAGCCTCTAAACATGTCAAGTCCACCTCGAGCTTCTTGGCAATAAGAGTAATCAAACCCGCACACATGATATCCCTAGATTCTCTCTTCTTCATTTTCTTAATGTCTATGAACCTGGTAAGAATGTAGTATCCTACATTGATCTTATGGTCGTACACCATGCCCCACAAAAAGAATTAATCTTGTTTCTCACAAACTCCTTGAGTTTCCTTCTTTACAAAAACCTGTGTACTGAGAAGGTGGTGGACATATCTGAAGATGGGGTTATGGATAGAAGATGACCTGACCTTTTTGGCATCATGATGCTCCTCATCAGTGATCTAAGACTAAAACTCATCATTGTTAAAGACTAGAGGGAAGTTCAGTGCCCCCTCGTAATCACACTCTAAAATCTCACATAATTGTTTAAAAGTGAATTTGAAACCTCAACCTAGTAAACGGAAATGAATTATTGCATAAGGTTCCAACCTTTTCTGTGGGTCCTCCTCCACCTTAAGAGTAGTAAGAAACTCGTATACAAGGTGAGGGTAAGTATTCATTACTGAGTAGTAGAGGCAGTGGAGTCCAAGTTCCTTCAGATTTGTGATGACTTCATCTTTGAATCCCAGGGAAGTCAGTGTTTTCTCACACGCAAAATGCATAGGGAGCACCCTTCTTGAGATGAGGAACTGGTAAGTAGGGTCTTCCTCTATTGTGACCCTGAACTAGGTCATGGAGATGTAGGCTGGGGCCGAGGAAGAGCTTGCTTCATGCCTACAGTTTGAGGTTTGTTTCATGGGTGCCATAGCTGCTTGTGAGTTGTGCTAAGACGACCCTTCAACATGACGTGTCTTATGGAGACATGGCGTGTGCTTTGCCAGAGATGATGACAGAAATGCGCGGAGACATGCCGTGTCTTTTTGGGGACATGCTGTGTACCTGGAGCAGAGCACCAGCCAGAGGTGGATGAACAGTGGAGTCTTTACACAAAGGGTGTCGAATGTTGTCGTCGTATCTTCGAGGATAGATGGAAAAGGAAGTGAGGATGACAAAGGAGATGAATCTTGCTCACTTTACCTGAAGTGTTGAGGTTGACTGTGGCAAAAGGCAGTGGCGACGACCTTACCTAGATGGCTCTGCTTCTTGGAATGAGAGAGAGGGAGGGTGGGGTGACTTCATAGTGGCTTGCAAAATTGACCTTGGTAGTAGGGGATGATGATGGAGAGGCAGATTCATGGTGGCACACACAGCGGCTCAGCTCAAACACAGTAGGTTCACATGTTTCTTTGGGAATGAGTGTGTTGTGAGTGTGAGAGTGACGGCTTGGGATTAAGGTTAAGAAACCCCTTTCTTGTCAAAGGACATAGTGTGTCTTCTTGTAGAGGTTGTTGTTGTCTTTTGAGAAAACCTAGGCTGAAAATGACACGGCGTGTGCTTTTTAGCACAAGACGTGTATGAATGTAGAAGCTTAAGTATACATTTCTTTACTGATAAAGACACATCGTGTTCAAATAAAGACACAATGTATTTTATTCCAGAAAAGTTGCTCATTCTTGCGTATGAAGTACAGTCATGTCTGAATTACCACACGTCGTGTAGTGTTCCATATGGTAACAACGCATTCTCTATTTGATAACAACATTGCGTGTCATTTTGAGACACATCATGTGTTATTGAAAATTTACTTAGACAACTCCTTCTGTGAGTGCCAACACGGTGTGTCAACTAAAGACATGTCGGGTCTATATGAATTTCTACAGAAATTAGTTTCTTATCAGCACCTACAGAAGTGATGAGATGTAAATATTAGTGTCTACATTATTACATTCATCCATGACAAGTTTATTTTGGGAAATTAAACATTGTTCTTGACTCAAATTGTTTAAAGAAAATCTATCCTAATGTGGGGTCAACTCCCACAAGTTCTTTTGTTTAAAGTCTGGAGTAAGACTCTTCAAATGATTGATCAGACATCTTGGAGGGGGCAAGAGGCTCCCTTGTCAATTTCTTCTTCAGTGGTGTACAACTTGCATCTTTGTCCATTGACTTTTGAGGTTGATTGCTTCCCTTGTATCCCCACAGTCCCATATGGAAATACTTGTAAGACTAAGAATGGTCCAGACTACTTGGATCTCAATTTTTCTAGAAAGAGTTTGAGTTTGGAGTAGAACAACAAAACTTGGTCTCCTTCTTTGAAGTCCTTGACCTTGATTCTTTTGTCATGCCATCTCTTAGTCTTTTCTTTATAGATCTTGGCATTCTCATAAGCATCCATTCTTAGTTCTTCTAGCTCTTGGAGTTGCAACAATATTTTCTCTCCTTCCTTCTTGAGGTCATAGTTCAGGAATTTGATTGCCCATAGTGCCTTGTGCTCCAATTCTATGAGTAAATGACATGATTTGTTGTAGACAAGTTTGAAAGGAGTTGTTCCAATAGGAGTTTTAAAAGTTGTCATGTATACCCATAATGCATTATCTAACTTTAATTCCCAATCCTTCCTTGAACTGGAGACGGTCTTTTCTAGGATAGCCTTTAGTTGCCTATTTGAGATCTCCACCTAACCTGATGTTTGAGGATGGTAATGTGGACACCTTATGCTTCATTCCATACTTGTTAAGCAGGTTGTTGAAGTTCCTTTCATTAAAATGGCTGCCACTATCTAATATTATTTCTCTTGGAACTCCAAATATGGGGAAGATGATCTTTTGGAATAGTTTTATGACTGACTTTGCATCAGGAGCTTGAGTGGGGATTGCCTCCACCCATTTGGAAACATAATCATAGACCACTATGATGAACTTGTAGCTGCATGATGATGGAAAAGGGCCCACATAATCTATGCCCCATACATCTTCTATTTCTAGAATTGAGTTCAATGGAATTTCATCCCTCTTTGAAATTCCCCCAGCTCTTTGGCAATTGTCACAAGCCTTGACAAATGTGTGCACATCACATAATAGATTTGGCCAAACAAATTTAGATTGAAGGATTTTGGTTGTAGTTTTGTCTGCTCCAAAGTGTCTGTCATAGGGAGAGGAATGGAAATCTAAAATCACACTAACAATTTCTTCATTTGGGATACATCTCCTGATGAGTCCATCCGCGCATTACTTGAACAATAGAGGGTCGTCTCAATAATATTTAACATCATGAAGGAATTTCTTCTTTTGTTGGTAAGTGATATCAGGTGGAATACATCCGGTGGTAAGGTAATTTGCAAAATCAATGAACCATGGCAAAGCAAGGGAGTTTACTACATGCAACTTCTCAATGGAAAACTTGTCATCAATAGGAACTTTGTCTTCAACGCTAGTAGAAAGACGTGAGTGATGGTTAGCTACATTGTTCTTGGTTCCTTTCTTATATTTGATTTCTAAGTCAAACTCATGTAGTATCAATATCTAGCTGATGAAGCGAGGTTTGACATCTTTTTTGCTCATAAGGTATCTTATTGCAGCATGATTTGTATACACAATGACCTTAGAACCCACTAGATACTGTCTAAATTTATCAAATGCATAAACAATGGAAATAATCTCCTTCTCTATAGTAGCGTAGTTGATTTGTGCTTCATCAAGGGTCTTGTGTAGTGTATAGCATGGAGTTTGTTGTCTTTTCTTTTTCTCGATACTGCTCCTATGGCGTAGTCAGTGGCATCACACATTACTTTAAAGGAAGCACTCCAATCTGGTGGTTGGATAATAGGAGCTGAAACTAGGGCATCCTTTAACTTTAGGAAGGTGATTTGGTAATAATCATTGAATACAAACTTGACATATTTTGCTAACAATGAGCATAGATGCTTTGCAATCTTTGAGAAATCCTAATAAAACTCATGTAGAAACCTGCATGGCCTAAAAAACTACAAATTTCCTTCACATTGGTTGGAGCCGACATCTTTTCAATAGCCTCCACTTTAGCTTTATCGACTTCAATCCCTTTATTTGAAATAACATGTCCTAGAACGACACCTTTCTACACCATAAAGTGGTATTTCTCCCAATTAAGCACGAGGGTGACTTGTTGGCATCTCTGTAAAACTTTAATTAGATTCAACAAACAACCATGAAATGAATTGTCATAGACGCTAAAGTCATCCATGAATATTTCCATAATATTTTCAATGTAATTAAGAAAAATGTCCATCATACACCTTTAAAAAGTGGTGGGAGCATTGCAAAGCCCAAAGGACATCCACCTATATGCATAGGTTCCATAGGTGTAAGTAAATGTGGTCTTTTCTTGATCGGGTGGATAGATGGGAATCTAAAAGAACTCACTATACCCGTCAAGATAGAAAAAATAGAGTGGTGAGAAAGTCTTTCTAGAATCAAATCAATAAAAGGTAAAGGGAAATGATCTTTTCTGGTGGCTTTATTAAATTTTCTATAATCAATGCACACTCGCCATCCAGTGACGATTCTTGTTTGAATTAATTCATCATTTTATCCTTTAATTACCGTTGTTCCTCCTTTCTTAGGCACAACATGCATAGGACTCGCCCAAGGACTACCACTTATTGGATAAATAATTATGGCATCTAAGTTTTAAAATTTCCTTTTTTACAACTTCCATCATGTTTTGGTTTAGTCTCCTTGGGGGGTCTATGCATGGTTTGGCGTTCTCTTCCAAAGCTATCATATGCATACAAATGGATGGGTTAATTCCTTTGAGGTCATCAATAGAATAACCTATCACATCCTTATAGCTTCTAAGTTCATTCAAAAGTTTTTCTTCTTGATCATTGTTCATTTCAACATTTATAATGACAGGAGAGGAAGAGTTTGGGCCTAAGAAAGCATACCTTAACCCGGTGGGAGGGGTTTTAGTTCTACTTGTTTGCTTGGAGTTGTGGTATTTCTTCCTTCATTCTTATATGAGTCTTCTTCACTTGGTGGAATCTCCAAAGTTTCAGGACTTTCCTCATTGAGAGTGGCACTTGCGTCATATTCTTTAAGATCATCTAAGGCAGTTTCAACATAATTCTTTTCTTCCTCAAGCAGTGTATCAATAGTGTCAACAAGACAAAGGTAATCCTTGGAGCTGGGCGCCTTCATGGAATCATAGACTGAAAATACTAGTTCTTCATATCCCACTCTAACAATGAGTTTTCCTTCTCTAACATCAACTAGACAGGTTGTAGTGCGCAAGAAGGGTCTTCCATAAAGGACTGGATTGGTTGGGTCTTCATGCATGTCCAAGACCACAAAATCACATGGAATGAAGAACTTTCCTATCTAAATAGGGACATCCTCAATCACTCCCCTCGGGTGTTTAATTGAGAGGTCAGCTAGCAGAATTGTCATAGATGTTGGTTTCAAATCCCCCAAGTCTAGCTTCTTCCACAAAGAGACGGGGATCAAGATGATGCTAGCTCCAAGGCCAACAAGGCCTTTATCAAAATTAGAGTCTCCTATCTTACAAGGGATAGTAAAGGCACCTTGGTCATATAGTTTCTCAGGTATACGATTCTGAATGATGGATCTTAGCCTTTCAGAAAGCATAATAGTTTCTTCCTGTCCAGATCTCCTCTTCTTTGTTAAGATATCCTTTAAGAACTTTGCATAGGAGGGCATTTTGTCTATGACTTCAACTAGGGGCAGATTTACATACAACTTGTTCAGAATGTCCATAAATTTGTTGAACTTCACATCATCTTTGGTGTTGGCAAACCAGTGAGGAAAAGAGACATTTGTCTTGGTAGAAGAATCACCTTGATGCAGATTTCTAGAATATTTTTTTCTTTGATTTTCAGCAATATCTTCAATAGTAGTGTCAGCAATCTCTCTAGATTTCCTCTTGGATGGCGGTGTGGATCCTCCTATGACTGCTCCACTCCTCAAAGTCACTGATATATTAGTCTCCTTGGGATTCATAATAGGTTGACTGGGCAAAGAACCTGAAGATGTTCCTTGGTTGGGTAATGCTTGTTGAGCTATCTGATTCTCCAACATTTTGGGGTGAGTGACAATTCCATCAACTTTGGAAGACATCTATGTGATAGCATCTTTTAATATGTTTCCATGTTCCCGGAACTCATCATTTTGCTGGATTTGTGTGGTGACAAAGGTCTCAAGGAGGCTTTCCAAGCATGATTTTTGCAGTGGAGAATTCATTTGCTGAAATTGATTGAGGTTTCTGTTGTTGTTAGAATGGTACCCCGGTGGCTTTTGGCAGTTGGCATTCATCGGTTGACAGTTTCTCATAGGTTGTTGCCCTTGAGCTTGACCTTGTTGCTGGTTTTGTGAATTGTTGTTCCTATAAGAGAAATTTGGATGGTCCCTCCATCCTGGGTTATAGGTTTCAGAAAAGGGATTGTTGCCTTGTCTGTTATTGAAATTTCCTACTGCATTGACTTGTGTTGGTGCTTTATTGGCATTCATCTATGGTGCAAAACAAGAAGCATAGTTATGCCCAAGTGTTCCATAAGCCTCACATACTTTCTCAACTGCTTGAACTGAATGAGTGGTCAGCCTTTCAAATTTCTGAGTCAAGGCATCAAGTTTGGCTGAAATCAAGTCCATGACATCAACAATATGTTTCCCACTGGACTTTTCATTTGAGCTAGTGGAAGAGATTGGCTGGCTAGTTCTTTCAGAACTCCACTGGCTGTGGTTGAGTGCCATGTCTTTGATGATAGCGAAATCCTAACTATATGACTTGTTCATCAAGGCTCCATTTACAGCGACATCGATGGTCATACGGGTATGGTAGAATAACCCATTATAGAAATTTGTAGAAGCAGTCATTTTGCCAAACCATGGTGAGGGAATAGGATTTGGAGGTCCTTAAACCTCTCTCGGGTGTCATAGAGCATCTCACATTCTTGTTGCTTGAAGTTTGTGATTTGATTCCTCAGTTAGACCGTCTTTCTAGGAGGAAAATACTTAGCTAGAAAAACATTAAGCAGATCATCCCAACTCTTGATGGAACATTTAGGCAATGAGGAGAGCTACACCTTGGCTCGGTCTCACAAAGTGAATGGGAACATGAGTAAGCATACTCCTTCAGTTCCATTGAACTTAAAAGTGTTCATGTACTACAAAAATTCTGCTATGTGAAGATTTGGATCCTCCATAGGAGTTCCCCCAAAGCAATCTGTTGGATCATCTGCATGATTGTAGGGCTTACGGAGAAGTTGTTGGCCTCTATCATAGGATGATCTATGTCCCCACATATATTAATGGTGGGCACATAAAAATCCTTGAGTGTATGGTTGTCCTCCATCTTTGACTCTTAAAGAGGATAGGGTGAAGGAGGTGGTGAAGGTGAAGATTGCGTTGATAAAGGACGTGATTCCCCTAGACTTGAAGAGTTCTCACTTCTCCTTGCTCTCCTGCGGATACTAAAGGTTCACTCTATTTCTGGGTCTAGAAAGATTGATGTCTATAGACCCCTCTTAGAACGATGCATGCACCCTAAAAATCAAAATTGAGTAAGATTCACAAAATCTAAGAGATACCACAAAATGAAATGCAGAAATGATGACTTAGTCTCAATTACTAATTAAATATTTTACTCTAACTAAAAATTACTGTAGCTCCTCGAAAATGGTGCCAAAAACTTGTTGGGAGTTTTATAAAGAAATATCTCAACTCATTAATCACCCGCAAGTGTATGGGGTCAATGTAATCGAATGTCGAACACAAGGAGCTAGGCTAATTATGTGCAAATTTGTTAACTTTCATTAATCCAAGTCGGGTTACAAATATAAGATTGGTTATAGATTTAAGAGACGAACAAAAGTAAAAAGCTCAAAGTTAAAGGGTTGAATAAGAAATTAAAGGCTTGGGCATTAGATCTCACTACTATACCATCATATCGTATGGACTTATGAAATTATTATTACCGTTAACATGCAAGGAGGTTGTCATCGTCGTGCATTTCCCAATGTCACGAGATGGTTCTCAATGTGGCATAATGCTCCCGTGTCTATGCTTAGTATCAAACACAACCTTAACCCTCTATATTCTCAAGCCACTCTCGTGTTCAAGAGAATACTTCCATGGATTCCACTCCCTACTCCCTCGTACATTCTCCTGAAGCACAAGGTAAGCATGAAGCATGTACAAAAGGTGGCCAGCCAAACATACAAGCAAGTAACACCGTAGGCATCCATGGAAAAGCAAAGTAACTAGCAATAAACATAGATTTCAAGTTCAAATGAATAATGTCATGGGAGTTACTCTCCCATACCCAAGAAAAGAGCTCTACTCGTCCATAATGGAAATGTACAGACACAATGCAGAAATTTTAGCATTTTACATACTTAAGAGAAGAAAAGGCTAAAGGAACCAAAGATGTAGCCAAAGGGAAGCACGACTCCGGCTAGAGGATGAAATTACACCCTTGTAGCTACTCTGACTCAGATAGTTTTCCCTCCCGGATAGCTTAAGTGAGAGAAGTAAGCTCTGTTGCACCTTTGGAGAAGAAATGAAGTAGAATGGAGGTTCTTTGCCAAGAAACCACCTTCTTCCACCCCAAAATCACCCTCCTTAGCTCTGGAACTTCTCTTGGACAAAAAACACTTCCCAAATGACATGAGATAAGCGCCCATTGTGTTGCCTTGGTCTTTAAAAACAAGGGGCGGTTACTCTAGTTTCTACAGAAACTGATAATGACACGACATGTCTTTTAGAGGACACATTGTGTCCCGTCGTGTAATCTCGCTGGATAATGTTGTTGCTGCAAAGTACACAACATCTCTTTAAGTGACACATCATGTGATAATCTTCTAGAATTGATTTAGGCTAAAGGCACACGATGTGTTTGATTAAACACATGTTGTGTGCGTTGGTAGTAAGTTGTAGCCAGCCTTCAGGTCCTGAAGACACGTCGTGTCCTAGTGGGGACACGTCGTGTCATGTTCTCTGCATTTTGGTGTTGAGACCTTTGGAGACACACATTGTGTGATAAATATCACACGATGTGTTCTTCATTCTCTGAAGGTTTCTGTGAAGTAACACGTCGTGTCTCAAATAAGACACGCCATGTGCAATGTTGTTTCTTCAAGAATAAACTCTAAATCAGCTGCAAGTTGAGGAGAAGTCCTGTTGGGGTCGGATTTGCATTGGGCTATCTCCAATTTAGCTCTTTGAACGTGTATCTACAATCAACATCATGCGGTAAGTAAAATAACTAAAATGTAGCAAGATAAATATGAATAGAGGCTAATGGAATACAAAATGAGCTTAATTTGAGTGTGAGATTGCACAAAAAGTCAATATGAAATGCACACATCGCCATGATATGACAAAAAGTTCTTTTGTTTCTAATACCAAGCTTGAGGTGCTTGTTTGAGACCATAGAGATCTTTTTGCAATAGATAAACATGGTTAGGTAGGTTATCATGTTCAAAACCTAGGGGTTGTGCAACTTACACTTCCTCCTCAATTCTACCATTTAAAAATGCATTTTAATATCCATTTGATATAGAATGGAGTTCTTGTAATTAGAAAAAGCAAGAAACATTCTAATTGACTCAGTCAAGCTACATGTGCATATGTTTCATCAAAATCTATACCTTCTTACTGATTGTATCCTTGAGCCACTAACCTTGTTTTATTTCATACCACCTTGCCGCTTTCATCTAGCTTGTTGCGGTAGACCCACTTGGTGCCAATGATCTTTCTATCACATGGTCTTAGCACTAGAGTCTGCACTTTGATCTTCTGAATTGCTCCAGTTCTTCTTGCATGGATAGGATCCACTCATCATCCCTAAGAGCTTCTTTGACATTCTTTGGCTCGAGTTGTGAGATGAAGGAGTTGTTGGCTTGTCCTTTGTTGTAGGCATCCCGTGTCTTCACTCTTCCAAACGGGTCACCTATGATTAGCTCTTTAGGATGATTATTTGCAAATCAAGGGGTTGGATCCTTCTTTTCTTCATATATCTCTTCTTCTTGAGTGTCCACCTCTTTTCCTTTTTAAGTAATGTCGAGTTCTTTCAATATAGGAATTACTTCATCTGCAACATCACCATTAGCAATATCCTTGAAAATAGAGGGGTTAGTCTCACTAAATTTGACATTAATAGATTCTTCTACTTTAGATAGATCAACATTGTATACTCTATAAGACTTGCTAGTAGTGCTATAGCCAAGAAAGAAAGCCTTGTACGACAAACTTGTCAAGAGAACCTTTCATGTTCAAAATAGAACAAGGACACCCTAAAACATGAAAATACTTGATAGAAGGCTTCCTACCACACCATAGCTCATAGGGGGTTTTCTTTAAAGAGGGATGTGTGAAAACCCAGCTTTGCACAAAATAAGAAGTACTAACGGCTTCGGCTAAAAACTTCTTTGGAGTATCGTACTCTAAAAGCATGGTCCTAGCCATTTGCTATAGTGACTTGTTATTCCTCTCTATGAACCCATTTTGTTGAGGTGTTCGAGGTGAAGAAAAGTTATGTGCATATCTAGACTCTTCACAAAAAATTCAAAAAGATCATTTTTAAATTCTCCCCTATGATCACTACGGATAGAAACAATGCGACAAGAAGCTTCATTTTCAACTCATTTGCAAAAGCTACAGAAAACATCAAGATTATCACTCTTATAACGAGAAAGAAGGTCCAAATATATCAAGAGAAATCATCAACAATAACAAGACAATACTTGGAACCACAAAGCGATTGAGTTCTCATAGGTCCAAGTAGATCAATATGGAGAAATTCAAGATCTCTCTTGGTACTAAGGATTCCTTTGGATTTGAAGGAGGACTCAGTTTGCTTTTCTGGTGTACAAGGTTGGCATTCCTCATCCTTTTTAAAGTCCAATTTAGGAAGTCCCTTAACCAAGTAGTTTTTGCTCAACTTCTTCAATTGATGCATATTTACATGATCTAGTCGATGATGCCAAAGATAAATATCATTCAATTTGACTATAGGGCATCTACCAACAACATGCTTAACAGATTCAAGCACAATTACATAATTATTACCATTCCTAATTCCCTTATATATGACATTGTAAGTGATGGAATCTAGGAGCAAGCATTCAAAAGAAGTAAACAACACAAGATAATCATTGTCACATAATTGACTAACACTTATTAAATTGTGATGTAGGCCATCTACAAAGAGAAAATTCTTGATATACAAGGATTCACCTACATCACCCTCACCTTTTACTTTACCTTTCTTGTTGTCCCCGAAAGTAACTGATCCTCCTTTCTTCTTTGTGAAATTATTGAAATGGCTTATATCACCTATCATGTGCTTTGAGAAGCCACTATCAACAATCCATTTTCCTTTTTCCTGTAAGAAAGGAGAATGTTAGTTCCCAACTCAAACTTTGGGATCCGGTGTTATCTTGGGGACCCATTTCATCTTTGGGTTGGTCCCCTTAGGCTTGTATGGATAATAAGGAATAATGATCATCACTCTTGCAATGTTACCAAATCATAGGGTTCTTTGAGCCCGAAGACTCTCCATGGAAGGAAGTAGGTTCCTTACACTTTTTCTTACATTTGGACTTACTCTTGCCCTTAGGAGCTTCCCCTAAAAACCCCAAACCACTAGTATCACTTTGTTTGTTAGAGTGATCAAGGATTTCATTTAGGGAGTTCTTCCCTTTGAGGAATTTCTATAGAGAGGCTCCAAGTCTATGATTATCATCACTAAAAGAGATAACATTAGAAGAATAACTAGCAAGATCATCTCTAGAATGTAAAAGGTCGGCCTCTAAGCAGAGGGCTTTAGTCAACTTGGAATCTTTTTTAAGCGTAATTGAAGCAACATCATGGCAAGGCAAAATAGGTATAGAAGATAAATCATTAACTTGAGTAAGTAACCTAGCATTTTTAGATTTAAGCAATTGAATTTCTTTGAGATAAACATCTCTCTCATCGAATATGAGCATCACTAACAAGCTTAAGTTCTACATTTTCATCTTTAAGTGACTCAAGATCATCAAGGCACTTTTATTTATCTTCCACAAGAGATGCAATATTCTTAAGATAGACACCATTCTCTACTTCAACTCCATTGTATTGGATCTCAAGATTAAGAAATTGGGCTTGCAAAGAGATAATGCTCTCAAGATGAATTTTCTCATTTTGCTCAAGAATTTCAAGCTTGGCATACAAATCATCAATAATTTTACCCAATCTCTTCTTTTTAGATTTACATTCAAAATAAGAAGAACGGGTAGCATTAAGCATGTCAATAAGAGTTTCTTTAGCTAACACATGCAAACTTACCTCACTTACCTCACCGATGTCTTCACTAGTGGAGACCATGAGGGAAATGTGGCATTCTCCATCTTCATCAGAGCATGAGCCACTAGAGGATGATCATTACCATGTGACATGAGCTGCATCTTTGTTCCTCCTCTCCTTCTTGTCCTTCCTATTGTATTTTCTATCTTTCTTGTAATCATCCTTGTTCTTGGATCTGCTCTTGTGGTGTGACTTTCTAACCTTAGGACATTCACTCTTGTAATGTCCTTTTTTACCACACATGTAACACCTTGGAGTGGATGAGGAAGATTGTGTTCCTTTGAAGTGTTTTCCCTTGGAGAAGTTGGCTTCATGCTCACTAGGGCCATCATCTTCACTAGAGGAGGAGGCAGAGGTCAAGCAAGCAAGTTGTGGTTGAAGGATGAGAGCTTCCACTTGAGCTTTGAAGGTGCCATCTTTGATCTTCCTTGATTCTTTTTCTTCTTGATTTGCTTCCTCTTCTTGCTTGTCAAGTCTTGACTCATGAGCTTGTAGATTGCCAATAAGCTCCTTAGTTGGAAGATCACCAAGACTTATTACTTCTTCTATGAAGTTCACCTTTGACTCCCATCTCTTTGGAAGAGACCTTAGGATCTTTGAGTTAATTTCTCCTCTATCCAAAGTATGTCCCAAAGCATCTAGGCCGTTGATGATGATGTTGAGCCTTGAATACATCTAGGCCACTCCTTCTTTATTCCCCATCTTGAAGTTCTCTAGGAGGTTGTTCAACATGTAGATCTTTGCCTCCTTCACTTGATTTGTGCCTTCATAAGTGAGTCCCATATCTCATAGGTTGTGTCCCATGAGGAGATGTAGTTGAACTCGTATGGAGTGAAGGAAGCATAGAGGATGCTAGTTGCTTTGGCATTGAGTTGTGCCGCCTTTAGAGTTGCTTCATCCCAAGTACCTACAGCTCTGACTGGCTCCTTGTAGGGTGCAATCATCACTTTCCACAAGTCAAAATTCATTCCTTGAATGTAGAACTGCATCCGCCGCTTCTAATAGAGGAAGTTGGTGTCGTCAAAGAACTGGGGGCGCATGGAGAAGCCTCCCTCTTGGTTGAGGGAACCAAGTAGGTTCTCACCCATATTCTCATCTCATAGGAGAGTTGTTGGAGAAGATGCTTCCTCTGATACCACTTATTGGATCTAGGGCTCTAGAGAGGGGGTGAATAGAGCCTCAAAACTTGCACAAGAATAGTTAGACCTTCAAATCATATCAATTGAAACCAAATGCTAAAAGTGAATTTGAAGTCCTATCTAAACAAGCATAGTGAGGATGAGAGAGATTAAAACAAACACTTAGACTAGGTGTTTAGAGTGGATCCAATCTCCAAATTAAGAGACTGTCAGTCCACTACCTAGAGATGTAAACCTCTAGGACTTTGCAACCCATGTATACTTATATTCCATTATAAGACATACAAGAAGACCACCTTACACCCAAGGGCCTACCTATCTAAGAGCTAGTCTTCTACCTCACAACAGGTCTTACCCACTCTTGTAAGCAGCTCAATTCCTTCTCCTAGGACATCTCCTCCTTGCAACAAGTCTTCAGCCTTGAGTATTTACCCACAAAGCTCCTTAGATCTTCCGCCTTGTCCTTCTCCTTCACTTGGAGAAGATATTCACACCTTCTTCAACCTTGAAGAAGAAGAAAAACTCCTCCTTCACTCAGAGAAGATCACTTCAGCATTTTCTCTTTGAGAAAGGGGATTGGGAAGATGGAAGGATGGGGAGCTTTACAATGTAACAATGAGGTAGCTCTCTTACAACATGCCTAACTCACTCATAATCACGAAATTCTTTGTAAATGAGAGAGAGAAAGGGACTCAAAGGGGTTTATCATGCTCAACTATCACAAGGACCAAGGATAGCATGAATGAGAAATCTTGGAATGAACTCCAAGAGGTCCTACATATATCTGGCGGTGTTCCTTTGAGTGTGGGATCACTTAAGAATGAAAAATAGTCATTTTACAACCTGCAACAGATCTATTTTTTATTCTAACAACTATCTAATGGTTGGAATCACTTTTTCTACATTTTCTGTATAGTGTAGGGATGAGCATCGAATTGGGCCGGCCCGATCTGACCCACAACCCAGCCCGCATAACCCGATCCAGACCCAAACCCAATTTTATAATATGGGTGTCGGGCCTAAAATTTAAACCCATATTTTATTTGGGCCGGGTACGGGTGGAGGTAAACCCAGGCCTAAAAACCCGAATGCCCAGATTAGATTTTATGTACATTATATACAAATACATCTATCTTTGTCCTGAAAGAAAAACATACAAATTTCTTGATGCAATATGTAGTATGTACCTAACCAATAACAACATGGATACTATGTAATCAATAAACATGATTAGTGAATTCATACTAGTAAGATAACCATCATTGACATGAATAGACGTACTTGATTTCTTTGTTTTGATCTCATTGTGTCCACATGCAGGATACAAATGATCTTTTGCTCAATGCTTAGTAGATTATGCCCATCTTTTTGCTCATATGCCCACATGTATATACATATAGGATGAGGAAGCAAAAAGGCACAACATTGTGGACTCCATTGATTTTTTAAGTCTCATACATTCACATGTACGTGAAAATGATTTGTTACTCTTTCAATATCCTTTTCGTTGTTGTACGAGATCACACAACAAAGGTATACATATTTCAGCTACATATCACAAAGTGTATATACATTCTTTTGAAGGTTTATCACAAAATACATATCATACTAATTCAATTTTCATGTTAGCAAGTTAGATCTAGAAAATTTTGATATGATCATTCGATGTTATATGGGCAAACCCGAATCCGGCCCGAAACCCAGCATTCTTATATTGGCCGGGTATGGGTTGACATTTTTCAATTTTATCCAGGCCCGAACCCGACCCGTGGCCTGCTTT
This sequence comes from Alisma plantago-aquatica, assembly GCA_963693085.1. Classification (NCBI taxonomy): domain Eukaryota; kingdom Viridiplantae; phylum Streptophyta; class Magnoliopsida; order Alismatales; family Alismataceae; genus Alisma; species Alisma plantago-aquatica. The sequence continues at coordinate 421,113,403 of OY856414.1, read as the reverse complement.
AAAATGTGGGCTTGGCAAAACCTGATATAACCCGGCCTGATGCTCATCCCTAGTATAGTGTATTCGGTCGAGTTTCAACAAAGGTAACTCGATCGATCCACTATTTGACAAAGCCAAATATTCAAATGATCAATTGAGTTTGTCCTGGGGTAACTCGACCAATTCACCAAAATCAACTTTAGATAGAAAGTTAGTCGGTTGAGTTCTGTGAGTGTACAACTCGACCGATCCGATAATTTCCAAAAATCCATCACTGATCGGTCGAAATTCAAACTCGACCGATAAAGTTATTGTGATAAATTTTCTAAATTATTTTTAAGTGATCAAATGACGAAACTAAGTGTCTCTCATTTTTTTCTCATCTTAGTTACAAGTCATATCATCAATACAAATGATTACAAAAATATTCTAAGGTGGTATGGAGCATTTTCCACAAAAGTGCATTTGCATAGTTTTTTACTTGAACTTTGATAGGCTAGGGCTTGAAGATTTTGATATGTTTCATGTGCCTAATACCTAAAACTTATCTCAAATAAACATATTAGATACATATGAATGGAATGGTTAAGTCATTATCAAAATATGGACAATGTATAACTCTCAAGTCAACAGATTATTTGTGTGCAAGTTATGTGTAAACAATAATCAAGGAGAAAGTTATATAACTCACCTCAAAGGAGAAGAAGCAACTCCAACAGCAAGGAGGCTCCAAGGAAATACAGTTCAAAACCCTAGCTTGACCACTTCAACAGCAAGCTAGTTCTACTTCCAAGAAAGAAATAAGCTCTAGGTCAAAGAGTAAGGAGAGAAAAACTCTAGGAACAAAGATCAAGAAGAGAAGTTATTCAACCTCAACTCAAGCACTACCATGGAAGCTCCATGGGTTCAGTCATGAAGAAAAAGAAGAAGAGGCTAGATAAGGAAAAAACAAAGATAAGAGCAAGATCACTTACCAAGATTAAGAGGATAAGCAAAGATCACCAACGAAGGGTTGTTCCAATCCTAGCTCAACATGCAAGATGGATCGGCCACTTGAGATCCACCTTCACCAACAAACACAAGGGGAATGAGATCCAAGCAAGAAGAGAGAAAGAAGGGTTGCATAAGGTTTAGTTGCATGCAAGGAGAGAGGTTTATATAGCCAAGGGTTGGAGAGAGAGAAGGGAGGATAGGTGTCATGCAAACGCATGCCATGTGTCCACCAAAACTCATCCATGCAAACTCAAACATGCAAATTAAGGCGTTAAAACCAAGAAAAGTCAGTGACCAACATAGTCCAGAAAAGTTCATCGACCGCTGAACATTTTCAGCGACCAAGGAGGATCAAAACTCAATGATCGTTAAAGATCAAATCCTAGGGTTTCTTGGCGACCAGAGAGGGTTCATGGGCTCATCAACCACCAAGACCACTAGGCACACCTCAAACCTCATTGACCATCAAGAATCATGGATCATGAGATCCTAGGCGACTGCCAAAACCAAAGCTCATTGGTCAAACACACTTCAAAGTCAACCATCCACATAGGGCATCCAAGCAAACCCTAATTCTCCACGTAACATGTCACCACATCAAACCAATGTACACTCTCTCCAAAATTACGTCAAAACATGTGAGGAACAACAATTGTGTGAAAAAATTCAAGAAAAACCCTAAACATGGGTAAATTACAATTAGACCCAAAATAAGCACATATAAGTATAACTAGTTCAAACAACATTCAAGCTAGACCAAACTGGAAACATAAGCTCATCACATGTTATCAAAGCACATCACAAGGTACACACAATCTCCCACTTGGAACTCTAAAGGTCTGTGATGGTTATCAGCATATGACTTTTGTCTGTCTTGGGCTACCTTCAACTATTGTTGTATCACTTTGATCTTCTCTATAGTCTAATGCCCTAGCACATGATCCAAAAGTTGATACTCATCTGTTTCATACCAACAAAGCGGGGAGTGACAATGACTCACGTGCAAGGCTTCATCTGGTGCCATGTCAATACTCCTCTAATAACTGTTGTTGTAGGAAAACTCTATCAAACTCATATGCACATTCCAACTCCCAAGAAACTACAAGAAACAAGCTCCCAATAGGTCTTCTAATGTCTTAATGGTCCTCTCTGAGTGACCATCTATCTGCAGGTGGAAAGTTTCATTGAGCCTCAATTGTGTCCCCGTTGTTGTATGTCGACGTTCCCAAAAATGACTCGTAAACTGAGGGCCTCCGTAGATACTATGATAAATGCAATACCATGCAAATGAACTATCTCTAGAACATTAATATGTGTCAACTTCTATGTTGTTTATGTTGTCTTGCATGGAGAGAAGTGAGCTAAGTTGATCAACCTACCAATTATCATCCAAATGGAATCATGACCTTTGGTTGTCCTGGGAAGACCAACCACAAAGTCCATAGTGATATGATCCCATTTACACTATAGTATTGGCAAAGTTTGTAACATTCTTGTAGGATTTTGATGCTCAGCCTTGACCTCCTAACAAACTGGACACTAGATACAAACTATACCACATTGTGCTTCAAACCAGACCACCAATATAGATCCTTCAGGTTGTGGTACATCTTGGTACTGCCTGGGTGCATCACATACATCGAGAAATGGGACTCCTCAAGAACCAACTTCCTCAAACCATTAGTATCTAGAACCATTATCGTGTTGTGAAAACATACTGTCCCATCATCTGTCTCATGGAAACCATCAAATCCCTTACCGCCAAACTTTGCCCTGATATTTTGTCTCACAATATCATCTTGTTGTGCATCTTTGATCTGTTGCATCATGGTAGGCTTCACATGTAGCTACGCTAGCAAGCCCTCCAATAGAGAAACCTCCAACTATATGTTCATATGACGCAACGACACCAACATGTCTCGCTTGTGGCACACTAATGAACACAATGGTGCATTGTCTCCAGATGATGACAAAGTTGATTTCCTTCTAAGAACATCAGACACCACATTCTCCTTCCCTAGATGGTAGTCTATTGTGCAATCGTAGTCCTCGATCAACTCCATCCATCTCCTCTATCACATGTTCAAACCCTGCTTCAAAAAGACATATTGAAGGTTCTTATGGTTGGTGAAGATCTAACACTTCTCTCCATAAAATTGGTGTATCCAAATCTTCAAAGCATGGACCATAGATACAAGCTCCAGATCATGTGTCAAGTAGTTCTCCTCGTGTTTCTTGAGTTGCCACGAAGAAAAAGAAGTCATGTTCTTATCTTGCATCAGTACACATCCCAAACTATTCTTCAACACATCACAGAAGACGATGTAACTTTTCCCTTGCTCTAGAAGAACTAACACTGATTCACTGGTCAACTTCTCCTTCAACAGCCAAAATGAAAGCTGACACTCATAATCCCAAACAAAAGGAACACCTCTCCTCGTCAACTTGGTTAGGGTTAACAGTACACCATTGAAGTTCTTAATGAACCTCCTGTAATAGCCTGCCAAGCCTAGGAAACTATGAACCTCCATCGGTGTCTTAGGGTGCTCCCATTCTAGCCCAGACTCCACCTTCTTCGGGTCCACGCAAACCCTTATCAGAGATTGCATGCCCAAGAAAATACACCTCCCTCATCCATAACTCACACTTGCTGAACTTAGCGTACAACATGTGTTACCTCAATACCGTCAAGGCTTGGCATAGATGTTGCTCATCCTGATGACTATCTCTAGAGTATATCAAGATGTCATCTATGAACACCACCACAAACTGGTCAAGGTACAGTCTGAACACCGCGTTCATCAGATCCATGAAAGTTGTCGACAACATAACCACAAACTCGTAGTGACCATACCTAGTCCTAAAAGTTGACTTGGGTATGTCATCTGCCTTGATCCTCAACTAACGATATCCAGAACTTAAGTCTATCTTTGAGAACATTGCATCACCTCTTAGCCAATTGAATCGATCGCCTATCCTTGAAAAAATGTACTTGTTCTTGATTGTGACCTTGTTAAACTGTCAGTAATCTATGCACAACCTCATGGAACCATCCTTCTTATTGACAAAGAACACGGGAGCACCCCAAGGGGAAGTGATTGGTCTGATAAATACCTTTTTAGTAGCTATTGCAACTACTTCTTCAACTCATGCATTTCTGTCAGTGCCATCATGTACGATGTCTACGGTATAGATTGCATTCCAAGAACAAGACTGATCTCAAAATCAATATCTCTAGGAGGGGGGATACAAGGAAATTCCTCAGGAAAGACATCCTCGAACTCCCTCACAACGGGTACCTCTTGGATAGAAGGGATCCTCCTCTTAGTATCCACCATATGTGACAAGAAAGCCTCACACCCCTACTTCATTATCCTCTTTGTTTTCATAGCTGACACCAAGCATGTCAAAAGAATCTTCCTATCTCCTTGGAAAATCCACAATACATCACAATTATGGAAAGTCACCACTTTGGAACTACAATCCAAAACAACCATGTACTTATCCAAGGTATCCATCCTAGGGATCACATCAAATCCATGCATGTCAAGTGGCACAAAATACACTTGAATGTTGTATCCTGAGAAAGAAAGAACCTAAGATGGGCAAACCTCCCACAACTCTATGGAACCAACAAGAGGGGTTTCTAACTGAAGGCTATCAGATCTACTAACAATAGGATGATAACAACTATCCATCACCTCTCTAGTTATGAAAGAGTATGTCACACCAGGTCAAACAATATAGATACCAAAGAATAAGTAGACAAATCAGAATGAAAAAGTTCCATCTGACCTATCACGAGCAGTGGATTGATCACTAATGTAGAATCGAGTCATCGCATGTTGACGTCCACGTCCTCTACTAGCCTATCTAGAGGATCCTATATGTGATGCCTGACCGTGTCCTCTTCCACCACCATTTCGGAACTGTTTCTATTGAGAACCATGTCGACTCTGCCTCGACTGTTGTGTCACTTCCTCATCCTTCATTGGGTAAAACAATATGGTATGCCTGATCTATCCACACTTATAACATGTTTGTGCCTCATACCATGGCCTAGACGGCCTTGTTACTGACACTGATGCTGTGTTGTGAGCTTCTACATGTAGAAAAATATGACCTTTGCCCTTGCTCAGGGACCACTGAGACGACACCATTGACCTATGCTCATAGAAAGTTGGTCGTTTCTGCGATTGAGGTGAAGAAAACCCTAGATTCTTAAAGCCTCCAGATGACTGTCCCTGAAACTGAGTTGGCCTCTTCTTAACATTGGTTTCACACTTATTAATAGCAGATTGCTTTATCCTCCTCACTAACTCCAAAAAAGGTAGAGAACCTCTCCATGTTCTCTAAAGCAGACACTATCATCGTCAACTCCATAATCAAATCCTTCTCAAACTGTTAGATCCTCTACTTATCGGTCGCCGCCTGTGAGGATAGAACCTCAAAAGCTCCATGAACTTTGCCTCATACTTGTTGATGGACATTGAACCCTATTGTATCTTCTCAAATTGTGATATCTTCTCACCAAGATACATCTCTGAAAAGTATCGACTCCAACTCTTGTCAAAACTCCTCCCAACTTCTCACCACTCCAGTCTCGTCTCCTCCTCAATGGCCCACCAATAGCCAGCACTACCCTTCAAAATGTACACTACATGCTTCACCTTGTCCTCTTTTGGGATATTGAGGATCTTAAAAGACTTTTCAAGCTCTATCAACCACATATCTACATCCGACAGATTTTTTGTACCCACATACTCTACAGCTCCAACATGTCTCAGACACTCAAACATTTTCCCAAAACCCTGAGTTTCCACATTGGGGACAACTACCCTTGCTTGAGGTACGGGCGCTCTATCCACCATATATAAAATCATGGCCATCAACTGTCCAAACATGGACTGAAACATTAGGTTGGCCATGGTTGTTGGGTCGAACTTAGGCATTGTGGGTTGTTCCAGTCCCATCTTTGACACTATCATCCCATGTTTGCCTCCTTGTGCCACATCATGGCATGACAAAGCTACTCTCAGCATGTTCTTCATGCTCTCTAGACATATCTACATAAGCATAAGCTATTGTTAGATATGTTGGATGATGCAAGAATAGACACAGACCGTAGTCCTATGTCCATGTAGTCTCATCGAACTTAAATCTCTGATACCAACCTTTCATGTGACAACCCAATGCCACACAAATGAGATTACACAAAACAAAACACTCGATTAGAGACTAAACATTCACATATCTAGAAAAGTAGGTAAATAAAAACCGATCTCATATTACCATTATGTGTGAAAACATATTACATCTAGGTTCAACAATATATATCTGTAACATCCCAGGATTTGAGGCCTCGAATATAATGATCTTATATGGAATGATTGGACTACCCATATCACCAAGGTGCACCTCCTTTTCTGGGAGCCCATCACTAAGAACTCCATAGTTAAGCGTGCTCAACTTGGAGTAGTACTGGGATGGGTGACCTATTGGGAAGTTGATCCTGGCATGCGCGTGAGTGAGGATAAAGCGCGCAGTTAAGGCTAGTGGTGGTCTATGGGGACAGTCATCATTCCTGAAACTCTACTAGAGCCTTGGGCAGTGGGCCCGGTCGTTACAAACTGTATCAGAGCCTAACCCCTCCAGTAGGTGGGGTCGTCATTCCTGAAACCATGCTAGAGCCTTGAGAAGTGGGCTCGGGCATTAGAAAATCACCACATATACCATATCAGGTATTTACATATGTTCAGTGGCCTCAACCACATATGTTTACAAAAGATCATGTTCACACACACATGCCATATGTACAAGCACATGTTTCTTCCAAAATCGTGTATCAGTATACAACATATACAAAACATTCCCTTCATGGACCTTTGAGTACATGGATAACGCTAGGAACTCTACTACCACAACAAATAGAAGCTATCCAACCTTTTGAGGGTACTGATCTCTAAGATGCTCTTCCTCAACAGCATGATCATGCCCATGCTGCTAACGACCACCTAAAGAGATGCGGTAACCTAGGAGGTGAGACCATCATTCTAGCGAGAGATATAACTCTCAACCAACGATTATTGAAATATGGCAGGATATATTATCATTATACATGATGAGAAACTTTAGCTAAATGAAAAAGTTAAGAAAATTAAGCAGTTACAATATATTAAACTACTCTAGCAAGTTAGGCAATCTAAGAAACTATTCAAATAAGCATCTCAACATATATGACTAGAAGGAATATGAAGAACATGTAAATTTATCACCTACTAGATAGTATAGAAATAAGGTAAGGGTACAATGTGAATTGTGTTTAACCCTAAATAGATATACTACATGGATGTATTACATCTTTTATTATTGCCTTGAGGAATTGAGATATACCACTTAATTCCAACCGACCACTACTAAGCCAAAATCAGTGCCATACAAGATTTGTAGGAGAGTCAGATTCCTCATATCTCATCTGCGCTCAATCAGTATGAGTCTTCCGCAATTACATATAACGTCAAATTACAAAACAACTAGTTTGCCTTGGTATATAGGTCACAACACTAGACACAGTGGTATACGAAACCTTGCTATCGAGGTACAACCACAGTTGTCCGTAAAAATATCACATATACAAATCTCTGAGACACAACCACAACCATTCTCACATTGAGGCATGACCATAGCCATCCTCCATACGCCTTAGGATCAAGATGTCAAGGACACTCAATAGTATGCGCTCTGAGTTTCCCTTAGGAATACTCATTTCACCATCCCAACATGTTATGGCATTGGAATGGATCTATGTCACATGGCACTGTTTGATTAGGGTTTCACTTGATCTAGTTAAATCCAATTGAATACCTTTTAACTGCATCAATCAAGTTACAGGCAACCTCTAAAAGAATTCTACAAAACATAGGTAGAGTATAACTTCCAGAGATATAAAACATTTTAAACATAAAACTTGTCATATTGCCACATTGTTTTGTTCATTGCCACTCATGAGATCATCACCATTATCATGTCACCATGGGATACCAATCCTTTATCACATTACACAGAGGATATCACCTCAATTAGGGTAACCAACCCTATCCAAGGTCATATGACCATTCACATTGTTCCCTACAAGAACATCATTATCTCTCCATGCCTCACGGGGCTCATCATCATCACCATACAAGTGTCACATAAGATTAATCACAATCTTACATTATGCATCATGATGTTCATAAGATGGAAAATTAGGGTTACAACAATTTAATAGAGAGAAAATACTCAACTATCATGCTAATTACTTAAGCAAGCTAAGCAACATTAATACACACTTGAAAATTAGGGTAAGGTTTCAACAAGGTAAATTGAATTAGAATTTCAAATCAGCAATAGATGTAAACCTAATTTCTTATCATCTCCAACAATATCAGAAGTAAATAACTCAAACATCACCAACATAAAGGCAACAACACACCTTGCCCATATGGACCAGAAAACATCATCAGTCGCCTAAGATTAGTGGTGTCATCAACCGCTGAAACTAGGTGTCATCAACCACTGAGGTCAAGCACATCGTTGATCGTTGAAAACCCAAAGTTGGAGACTTAAGAAAACCAAGGTTCAACCCCTTCATCGATCACTGAAGTTAATCCATTTCTACGACCGCTAAACTAGGGTTAACCACCCTCAACAACCATTAATGTCCACCCAACATCAGTGTCCAGAGAAGGTGTACACTCATCAACCGCATATGAAACTCAACGACCACATTGTAGAGAAATATGGCATCAGATAGGAAGCAAAAAAAAAAAATTACTGATATATTTCCCATTAACCAGTGGATCACATCAATAACTATGTAATGGGAACGATGGTTTAATGAAGATATACCTGGTCTTGGAGCAAGTCCAGTAGTAATCCTCTTTGATATAGATGTGCACTCTTGTGCAGTGTCTTTGTAGCTCCTGGTTGAATTGGGACTCATTTGACTGCTCCTCCATGGACAACAGACTCAAACGTCATCATCTATAGTAGTTCCTCTCGTCACAGACTACTGGTGAAGTCATCGTCCTTAGAGAAGGGCAAAGGCCACCTCGCCTCTAGAGAAGTTCACATAGACCAACTAGAACTCTTATCGTCCTGCTAGAATGAATAGGAAGGATTTGTCCCTCCTGTTGATGTACTAGTCACCAACATACTCTCTAACAACAATGATCCTTAGTTGTTTGCTCCCGTACCTATTCCTCCCTAGTCGGGTAGGACTTTCTTGGGCTCTCTTGGTTACCACATCCAAAGAGGATAACAATTGTCAGAGCAATTGATTCTCAATTTCCTATGTTGTACTATGGGAAGCCCCCAATACCCCTATATTTATAGTAGAGGCCAGGGTTAGGGTTTCCACTCTATGCGGGAGTGGAAGGGACCAAAAGATATTGAATTTTCACAACCTGTGACATCTAAAATGGTCATCTGGCATACGAGACGGTTGTCTTATAGTGCGATACGGTCGTATGGCACTTTCCCAGTCGCACACAAATTTGGAAAATCATTTTCTATTAATGATAAACATTAATTTCTTGCATCAATAGAATTGTGCAACTAAAATGATCAAAGTTTCTCACAAATTTTGGGAAAGTTGCTAGAACATTCCACCGGCCCAACTGAGAAGATTGGTTCACCAAGTGAATCGGTCATCTCACTATGCCCGAGCCAATGGGTTCACCCAGTGAGTTGATTGGTCGGAGCCAATTTTGTGCAGAACTTCACCAATTTAGCTCCAATCAGCTCGACTCACCAAACGGTCATCTCAACACTTGAGTCGATGATTTGGTGATTGTCTCACCCAGTGAGATGATCGGCTAGTAGTGTAATTAGCTAATCTGTTGTGTGAATTGAATACCTAAACATTTTAGTAATCAATCCAATCATCATTCAAGATCAAACTCCTCTTCTATATGAGTTCCTATGTGTGTGACCCTATAGGTCCCATATTACGTTGGCAGTGAATGTCCATAACAACTTATGACATCACAAGCAATTAATGATGTTTAGTCACACATCATTTCTTCCCAATTAAATGGAAAGTTGGAGAACAACTTCAACCTACAATCTTTGTATGGTGGTACAATGTTTGTATAGTTCCTTTGTCATTGATATACAGATTGAAATCGAGGCATGGATCTGTCATCCTCTTCAATATTCAATCTATGTTTCTTGTTATAGTAGACTGTATCAGATATGTGTAAGCTCAATATCATATATTGGCTCACATGTACATGGCCATGTATTTCTCAGTCCTACTAACTCAAGTGGCCTTGGATATCATAGTCCCATAGGAGGGACAAATCCCATCTCTATCAATCACAGTCAGTCCCCATGTGTCACAGTCACCCAATCATCACCTATATAACAACCCATGTTTCAGGATTGCGTTTGATGATGTCAAAGTATACTGAATGACATGTGATGAGTGTAGTGATTTTAGGTTTAAGAACCACAAACACCACCATCACTATGAGAGATAACTATGACTACCATGGTAATGGTTTCCATGTGTCAGTCTCATGGTGGGTCTGTCGAATACACTGTTCTCTAACATGTGTCTGTGTGATTGGTTTGATATCTCCATATCATGACTACTGAGATTATGTCATCAACCAACTCACACTCTGATCTTATGTGTTATTGTTATCTATTTACATTCCATAATAACAACCAATCAGGGACATAATGAGAATGTATATAATTTTAACATATGTATGATATTATTCTTCCAAGTCACATACTTGAAGACATACGCCATTGAGTAATATCATTCTTTTGATGACCGCTATCAACTGACATGTTATCGCACAAAACTATTTGGAAATAAATATTAACAGTGGATTACTAAAAATTAAAACCATTTTACCAAGAGATCCATTACCAGAAAACTCTTTACAGAAAGAACCAAATCCATATATACATCATGGTTCACTTAATACATACATTGTTCCATCATATCACAAGGATATGAGATACCAATTGCTTTACCAAAACACATACAAAAGCAACATTATACATCGAGGTGTCCAAGCCAAAATCTCATATTGATTATAAAACTATTTACGCACTATCTCCCAAGGACCTGAGAGTACATGGACGACACATAGGACTCTATTTCTACAAGATACATAACAACACACTCAACCCGAGCTGTTATTATTGTCCTTGTTGTTGTTGCTCACTCTCTACTACACGATCTCTACCTCCTCATGCACGTCCACCTAAAATGTGCGGAAACCCACGGGGTGACATCCATATCTCAGCGGGAGATATAACTTTCTACCAACAATATTATCATCACAGATAAATCTTATTAAAGAGAATAGAAGAAACCTTTATTGAATTAAATAGGTATAACTACTTGTTATATGTAGTGTAGAGAAATCTCATCATTCAAGTAGTTCAGATGTCTATAATTGAGCAATAGATCATCTAGTCATTTTTAGAAGGAATATGAAGAACATGTATAACATTTATCAACTATGACATATAGAAGTAATTGTAGCCTCATTCAATGTTTCTGTATTTGATCGTTAAGAAATTATGCTACATGGCTGATTACATTTTTCAACAATCAATCTTATCGCTCATACTCCAACCAACCTAAATTAGGTAGCATCAATGTCATACAAGGTCCATGGAAGAGCCAGACTCCATGACCTCACCCCATTGGTCAGTATGAGTGAACCTAGAGTGACATCACGAGTCAAACTGCTATTTCTCTAGCCTGGGTATATAGTCTCAATTCTAGAGAGATACATCCCGTAGTTATTCCCTTATCAGGGTATGACTCGTAGTCAATCATGATACTCTTATCAGGGTATGGTACGTAACCAATCTTGATTGTATATTGAATCAAGACCTACAACCACACTTTTTCATGGTATGGACTGTAGCCAATCTTTCCAGTTAATGATACAAGGAGATACCTCAACCTGCACCACACATATTCAACACTATGCGCTCTAAGTTTCCCACTAGAATTTGCTCGTTTCACCATTCAACAAGTTCTGACACTGAATGGATCTATGTCTAGGGTAAACTACATTTTTAGTTTCACTTAATAAGTTAAGTGCATTACAACATCTTTTGGCATCAATCAAGTTACACGCATGAATTATAGATAAATGATACAACAAAATATGTAATACATTTTTCAAGGAATCTTGTATCAATTGGAACACATCTTGTTATACCCATCCTGGGATCTCAATCCCTTGATCACATTATTGGGAATCTCATCTCTTCAACATTTTCATTATCATGATCACATGCTTTGGATATCAAACCCTCAGTTCATCATTGAACAATGTCACCTCTTACCTAGAAACAATCATCTCTAGGTCATCAGACCCATATATATATATATATATATATATATATATATATATATATATATATATATATATATCGTACTTAATGGACAAGTATTTCACATGGCTCACAAGGCCTTATATAATCTGAATCATGCTAAATTGTCATAGCTCATACCTGGATATGCTCATCATCTCATAATACATGCATGGTTAGGATTTCATGGTAAAAGCAATATCAAGTAAATATCATCACCATTCCATAAAGAGAATCATTCAAATTGCAACCCCTTCATAATTAGGGTTAGGGTTTCCTTTGTATCCGATTAGGGTTTTCAAGTTCATATTTAACAATCAAACCCTAATTCACAGCATAAGAGCTTATTTTATTGCCAAAAGTATTCAAGCATACTTATTTACTCTCACCAATTATCATCAATTGATTATCACATGAAGTATTACCTTTCTCATATGAATAGTATAAGTTTCTCTCTCATCCTTACTAGGATATTGATTTCAGCATACTTATTACATTGGCTTGACCCTTTCTAGGTTTCATCAGTGTACACTTATCAAAGTGTATCCATCTCATAACTGCCTAGTATATCAATTGATTATATTCATCATGTATTGGCCTACACTCATGAAGGTTATCGGCCTACATACTAACTCTTGTGTCAGCCTAGACACATTCACTTGTGTCGGCCTAGACACATCCACTTGTGTGTCAGCCATGGTATTGGCCTCACCACTACTTGGTGTGTCAGCTATGACTTCAAGGAATGTGTTGCCCACACCTTCACATGGTGTGTCGGCCTAGGTGTGTCGCCCATCACACTTGTGTCGGGCTAGAGGTGTGTTGGGTTGCTAGGGTTAAGGCATGTTGTGTTAGCCCTATTGTCTTTATAAGAACCCGTTACACTAAACAAGATTACTCAAAACATAAAACACAATCGATCACCAATTAACCACATAACCAAATATATGGGTAAATTAAAACTAATTTCAAAATCAACACCCGCTTAGAAACATTTGCATAAGAGCCCAATATCTTTCTTGTATCCATACTATGACAAGAATTTGATACAAATTGTTCTATCGCCTTAGCCACTACATATATACATAGGGGAACGATATTTGTATATGCCACACAAACAAGCATTAACAAGTGGACATACAAACCCTAATTAGTTATGGCACTGAAGATGGCTCTACGGCACTGGGCACTACATGATTAGAGTTGCACTTAATTAGTTATGTCAATTGGGTGGATTAAGGTTGCATCAAACAAGTGGACATACAAACCCTAATTCACTTATAGCAAGCATATAAATATCACAACTTCAAAAGATATAAAATGTGTGAAACATAATTTCTCATATCATCATCACATGGTACTATTCACTTGCCCTTCATGAGACTACACTAGTCATCATACTATCACAAGATATAAATCCTTTTCACAATATCACAAGGTATCAACCCTTATCAAAACAAGAGGATTACACCTCATTCAGGGCTCAACCATGCCCAAAGGTCATTAAGACCATCATATTATTCCCTACAAGATCATCGTTATCTTTTCATGCCTCATAACAAGGCTCAACAACATCACTTACAAATAATACACTGGATCAACACAATATTGCATTAATGAGCTAGGAGATATTCATAAACATTCATAGCAGGGTTATATTAACATTAAGAACATTCCTTTATTACATCAACATGCAAGGAATCTAGATATGATTAACCCTCATCATATTCATAATGTACATGTTTAGCATAAGAAAGTATCAACCATGTGGCTATGATAACTACCAATTAACATATTAAGGTTATGATCATATTAAGGAGATTATTTCACCATCATTCCATCATAAAAGAATGTTAAACATGAATACTCATCTTTATCTATTTGCATTAGAGTTAGGTTCAATAAGATAAATTATATTCATGTTACTAATTAGCACTTATACCCAAACCCTATCTCGCAGCATCCCCATTGGATCATATATGCATAAGGTGAAGCATCACCATCACATTCCATACTATTCTCAAGTATGAATCCACACATAAATCAAGGTGTAACCATCGGGTTACAACATACTAAGGTTTCAACAACAATAAAAGAGTACTCCATGATTGTATTAATCATTCAATGACTATTCATACCCATTTACCATCATTTAGTTATATTAAAGCTAGGTATAACAAGCTATACCTCATTAGGGTTACCCATTAATTCATTATGGTGATTATAAATCATAATCATATGAGGGTAAGGGTAAGACTACAAGTTTAAGGCATTGAACCATCAAATTCTCATCATTAGAATCATAACATTACATTATAGGCTTCACCCAAAACAATGGGAATATTGAGGCATCAACTTATAATCATTAAATGTTGAAAAGGTAAATCCATTGGTCATTTACATAAGTAAACATCTTGAACAAATCACCTATGAAGTCATTGAGTTGTGCTCTAGAAAGAGTCACCATCTAACCCTAGACATCCCTTGACTAACAACATAAAAAGTTCCATTGAAAGTAGGGTAAAACCCACAAGTGATTGTTTATTTAAAACAAGTCGTCAATCAATGAGCTTCTTAAGTTGATCTCATAAAGGAAACCACTTAAATCACTTTATTAGGACCATCATATTACATTTAGGCATCATTCAAATTTATTGGATGAAGAAACATTAGATCTTAACCATTAGGTCAATTTCATATATTAAAACCATCAATTGGAGTAAAGGTCCAACCATTGCATCAAATGAGCCAAGAAACCATTGGTTTAAGGCTTAATTGATGCTACAAATACATGCTTAGCTCACCATAGATTGTGGAGACCTGATCCACCATCATTATTTACCATTAAGTCACCATAGGTTGCTAGATCAGCATTATATTCATTAATCACCATCAAATATCAAACTAATATCACCATTGATTGATAGCATCGTTAGGGTACTTAGTTGTTAATCACTAAGATTCTAATTAGGCCAACACCTGACCTAAGGGGTGAAATTCAGTTGACACCCTTGGTCACCACCATCAGTTGTCATGAAGACAACACCATCGGTTGTTGTAAAGGTACCACCATTGAGTCATTTGTTTATAGAAGAAATCAACTTTAAACCCTAAAATTGACCATTGGTTGATAGGTGTTTAGCACCATCGTTTGTCAAACCAACCTGATACAAGTCATATTATACCTTAGGAATAATGTACACATGATTATAGGCTCATGTAGAACTAAAATCAGAATAGGAAACATTATAAAAAAAATCCAAGTCAAACATAGCTTTTTAGTCCATGGATCACCATTTAAAATCAAGAACATGAGCTAGCAAGCTTATGGTAAAAAATAAACGTGGAGAAAGTTATTAAATTACCTCTAATGAGACTATAAACTCCCAAAAATAAGAAAACATGAGCAGGTAGGGTATAAAATCCAAGCATAAGTTGTGAACTCGTCCATCTAGCACCTTTCTTCATCAAATGAGCAAACCCTAAGCATAAGAAAGGTAGGGTTTTAGAGATTTAGAGAAATTTCTACCATGTAATAGTAAGTTTCTAACCTGGATAAAGGTATGAGGAAGGATAACAGAGAAGGAAACGGAGGAAGTATGGGGATTCTTACTCATTTAGGTCAATATCACCAGAAGGAAGCTTTTTAAACCCTAAAAGAGAGCAAAACAAAACCCTAGGAGCTTCCACCAAGAAATTCACCTTCTTCTTCTACCTTGGACAATCCTTTACAGATAAAAAGATAGGGAAAAAGGTTCTTAGCAGGAGGGAAGTGGTGGAAAGCAAAACTTTCATTTGGGAGCTCAAAAATAGATATATAAAGCTCTAGGATACGGGAGAGAAGAAGCATGAGGTGTCTAAAAAGCTCTTTGTGCATCCATGGCCTTAAACTATTAAGGATATACAAGCAGCCACACAAGAAGCTCCCCCAACGTCCATAGATACCTGCTTAGCTCACCTTTGTTGAATTTTCAAGCCAATCAAATAAATCATTGGTTGATAGCTCCTAAAGGTAGCTCATCCATAAAGGGTAAACCCTAAAATACCCTTGAGGAAAACACTTCTAAACCAAGGTTCAACTAGGCTTCCCATGGCTCCACAAGCTCAATAATGATGAGAGAACATCCAAAAAAACATAATTAAAGTGATAAATTGCAAGGAAAACCTCACAATTGGGTAAATTGTAGAAAAGTCCAAAATGTGCATAAAATTGCATAACTTGCACAAACAGTGTCCAAATTGGACCAAACTTGAAACTTAAGCTTGTATTATGATTACAAAGCATATAACAAGGTAATATTAAGGTTATAAACATTCAATTATGATAGTTAAGTATGTTCAATACTTTAAGCAAGGTCAGGGGTCTCTCAACCATAAACCCCTAACAGGGATTTTGCCCCCGAAATCCAAGGTAAACAAAGATGGATACTTCTCATGCACCTCATCCCCATTCTTCCACATTGTAACTTTCATCTCATGATTATGTCACATTATTCTCATAGAATTCATATTCTGGAAGGAGTGGGACCCGATCGGGGATCCTTTCCCTACTGGAAAAGAAAAGGCCACATCCCTTGAAACAAATACCACAGAAATTTTTTCACCAAAGGGATGTGTACCAATACTTTCTACATGTATGTATCATATTACCAAAAATATAGTAGTGGAATAAGAAAGTTCTAACTATTACAAAGCTTGTTATCATTATACATCACTTCACCACACATGGGTGTCAAAAAGGAAATCTAATCATATAAGCCAAAGATCAAGTTGAGGGTCATCTGACCACCTCTTCAAAGTCTCCCAAAAGCTCATCTACAATGTTGAAGTCCAAGTCCTCCTTGCTCTACCTGGGGTTGGAAGCATACCCCCACAAAAGAAGAGAAGAAAGAGAAACATCAATAAAATCTGGTATGTGCATACTAAAATAGGAAATTGAGAAATATATGAAAATAAGGATATCAATTATAAATGCTTCCCATAGAAGAGGAAAGTACTACCCAAAGGAGCATAAAAGAAAAGAACATTCATATCATGATGAAAGCAAAATATAAGTTCAAAGCATCCATGTGTTTCACCTGTGACAAAACTAGAATAATATATCATGTAGGTAGGAAATACACATCTACCAAAAATGTAGAGTGAGCAGGGTCTTGTATACATCTGATCTATAATAGGATGGTGGCAAGGTCTGTCAACATCTGTCTAGCAGGAATTTTCACATCTACCAATATATATAAAAATATGTAGGGATTTTCACATCTACATTCATATGTGGGAATTTTCACATCCACATAAATGCACATTCAACATTATACTAGTAGTAACCACATGATGCATAACAAGTATAAACAAGAGATATGAAATCAAAAATATCCAACAAGGTGTGCTACGTATACATACACTATCGTTGTGGGAAAAGATGCACAACACATCCAATACAAGGTGGGCATAAACATCCACATCAATGCGGGCACAAAGCACAAGATAGGAGTCCAAGAGAATATACAAGGTCATAATAATAATCTAGTTCATAAGAACCATGATATCACAAGAATAGAGCATTATGCAGGATAATGTCCATAGGACCAAGAGTAAGACAAAAATAGGTTAATTACCCAACATAGAAGTGTAAGGACCCTGACTTGGGTTATGAGGTAACCCAGTTTGTTTTGTCTAAGTAAGTTGCTTAGAACTTTAATATAATCCTCTAAGGTGTTTTGTTATCATGTGACACACTTATGTTCCTAGTTTGGTCCTGATTGAATGTTGTTTGAGCAATGTTCCTTTGATTTGGACCAAAGTGCAATTTACCCAAGTTGAGGGGTTATATTGCAATATTTCATATTTTGAACATTCCTCATGTGTTTTAGCATAATTATAGAGAGAATGATGCAAGTTGGTGGCTTGTGGAAAGCCCAAATTCCAAGTTTGAACTTGTTTGAACAATGTTGGTACCTTACCAATTTTGGTACAAATTGTAATTTACCCAAAATGTAGGGTTGATATGCAAATTACCACCTCTAGAGTTTCCCTACTCCCTCCTAGTATCATGTAGAGGAGATATAAATAAGTAGACACCATGCTTTATTCCATTATGAATGATGGTTATCTTGGTGATGAAATGACCAAGAAAAGGGTTGAATATGAAAGCTTAACTTGAGTTGTATCAAGTTGAAAAGCTTATATATGAGTGTCTATTGGCCAAGGAGACATAGGAGGAGCCTCATCATTTTTTGAACTCTTGTCAAAGTCCATGTCATGAAAATCACCTCAAGTAGGTGAGTTGTGTCGGGTTATAACTTCCTTAGTAAAGTTGTGACGAGTTGTGCATAAAGTGATGAATTAATTGATATATCTTAATGAAAGGGATATGAAATGGACGAATCTTTATCCCTAGATCACCCTCAACTGTTTTTCATGTCAAGATAAATGTTAATGCATGCATTTACACGTGTCATCCATGCATGGACATGTGGCACCTACTAGCTCAAATTGATGACACCTCATTTTTACCTTCCTTCATGAGCAACAAGTATATATACCCCTAGTTTCACCCCTTAGTGGAATTTTTCGAATCTTACCACCCTCCTTTCCTAAGGTATCGTGCATAGAGATCTTGTATCGTGCAGGAGTGGTGTGGTATCGTGCATGGGCTTTGGGTATTGCCCATAGCAAAATTATATCACCCAAGTAGGGTGATATCGGCCATAGTGAAGTGTTTTTGGCCCCAAGTGAAGAGGATATCGGCCACAAGTGGTGGAATATCGTGCAAGGGATGTGAGGTATCGTGCAAAGGTGCTAGAGAAAGAAGTATCTCAATACTTAAACCTAAAGTGAGGCCATGATCATCTTCAACCTTGGATTGAAGTATGATTTTAGGGTTTTGATCTTCTTTTCTTTTCTTCTTCACCAATTTCTTATCCATGGTGATTCCTTGTATATGAAGGAGTTGTGAACGAGCCTTGGACTTTTATAAGTCATCTTCAACCTTAGGAACGTGGAGCTTTGGAGCTTGGAGCTTTGAAGTCGTTCTTAAGGTGGGTTATATAACTTGAACTCGACCATGTTATTATTCATCACCTAAATTGCTATATTTAATGATCTACTTTTAATTCCGAAATTTCCTGAAATAGTTGATGAAATTATGAGTTCTAGTAGTTTCTTAGACCTGTTGACATGAACTATAACAGTTAGAACAAAGGTCTAGAGCTTGAAGATGATGATATCACCTTATAAAAGTGATATCGGGTGCAAGCACACAAGCAAGCACCTCTAACCCAATATGATGATGCACCTACTTCACTAAAATGATATGGGGGTGTAGTATACACCTGTTGCATGATAGGGAGTCAAGTATAGACTCCATGCACCATACAAGGTTAAATGAATACTTATAAGTTGACATGAAACCCTAATATGAGTAACTCGATATGAGTAAAGAATAGCAAATGCTATTGTACAATATGATCATATAATATATTATTGGTACTTGGTATCATGAAGCATACATATCTGGTGAATGATATGAACATTTAATTAAAGCCTATTGCATGATATGGTAGCCCAATACACAACCCTAGTTGATGTCTAGCCCAACATGGTGATGAGTTATACCTCTTAAACACCATGGGCGATACATACATGTATCATGTGCCCGTCACAACCAACCCTAACCCGACATGGGTGTTACAACCCAACATTTGATGATCTAGCCCGACATGGCTTGGTGCCCTTCACTCCTATCGACTTGTATATTGGGTTGAGCCAAATATGGAAAATCCTAACCCATCACAACCAACCCTAGATGGTGAGCCACCCGATATGCTGATTGAATACATCTCTAGCCCAACATGGTGATGGCTTAATACCTCATGCACGACATGGGTAACACATACAAACACCTCTCGCCCAATATGAATGGTGTGTATATACTTCTAGCCCAATATGGTGAGTGTCATATACTTACAACCCGATATGGTGAACATATGCACACTTCTAACCCAAGATACCTTGTAAAGGTGAGGGCAAGACACTCTTAGGAGTGATGAGTGTAACACCAAGTAATGGTGTGGCTAATACCTTGATAGGTGAAACACCTAAAGTGGTTGATAATGGACAACCTTATATCAACAATGTCTCAACCTGAGATGAGTCCATATCACTTGAAGATAGTTGGGTAATTCAAATGTGTTACTTATGGCCTATACACTACATGATAAATGTGATGAGTTAGTGCATAAAGTATTAGGATGAAAAAATACCCTAATACAAGATAAGTTGATGAACTTAAGTAAGTTAAAAGTGATGAGGGAAGTGATACACTAAGACATGATAAATATCACATCCAGCACCTCAAGGTTGATATACGTTGATGCATTTTAAGTCCAATATACTTGGATGAGTAACACATAAAGTGTGTAATGTCAATTGTTACATTGAGATGTAATGCACTTTGATAAGTTTAGGCTAACATGCCTTGAGAAGGGTTAAGCCAAGTTAATAAAGTATGATGTAATCATATTCTGGTAAGGAGGAGCGAGAAACTCATACCTTGTGTTGATAATCATTTAATGATAAATCATGAGAATAAATAAGTATGATTGAATACTTATGATATCAATCTATGCTCCTAGATGTGTGGATCAATGAATTAGGGTTTGGTTTAAAAATATGAACATGAAACCCTATTCGGATATAAAGGGAAACCCTAACCCTAATGATGGGAAGGATGTAATTCTCTTATTGCATAAGCCTTATAAGGCATGTTAAATACTTGTATGAAAAGTATAATGATTAATGGCCTTGTGAGCCATATGAATAAGTTGTTGTCTAGTAGGAGGTGACAAGATGTGTCATGGCCTGGTAAGCCATATGAATAAGTTGTTGCCTAGTGAGAGGTGACAAGATGTGCAATGGCCTTGTGAGCCATATGGAATACTTGTACAACAAGTAAAATGAATACCTTGGTCTGAGGACCTAGAGGTAATGGTTACCAATAAGAGAGGTAACAATGTTATGTGATTATCTAAGGGTTCGAATAACCAGATCCAATAATCATGATAATGATGAAGTAAAGAGATGAGAATTCCCAGTAATGTGATAAGGGACTGATATCCCAAGTATCATGCGTTTTAAAGATTTGGAAAACTATGTGATAAGATATATTACACCTTTCTTTGTAGCATTTGTTGTGATTAATAATGATAACTTGTTTGATGCTAAAACAATGATGTAATGCATGTAATATATCACTAGAAACTACAAAACGTTGCCCTGATCATAGATCCATTAGCATCAGGATTTGCAAAATGGTGAAGTAGGTTCCCCATGGCATAACCCAGAATGCATACTTTTGAGTATGTGGGGGCTTAAGTACGGTCGGTAATGTGTGAGTCGATCCCCTTACGAGCCCGAGATGAATGGGGATTTGGCTATATGCCATATCCTGGATCGAGTGTGACTTTGGTCGTAGACTCTTTGTTGAGCATGGTGAACTGGCCCGTGGCTCTGAGTATGGTGCTTGTGTCGCCATGACTCAGTAATTTCATAAACTGGGAACTGTTGTTAGTAGATGTTCCCCTAAGAGAGTGCAGTTGACGTTGTAGTTCTAAGTGTGGATGCCTACGTACCCTGGCACATCTTGTTAAGCAGTTGACATAGTCCTGCTAGTGGTCTCGTACTGACCGAGACAAGTGAGGTCATGGAAACCGGCTCTTCCATTGACCTTGTATGGTACCGACTTGTGAGAAGTTTGTGGTTGGTTGGAGATGACCGGGGTATGCTTCATCTCCTCAGGGTATAAGTGTGATTGTAAAATATGTTCAGCTGTGTATCATATCTGCTTAAGGATCGAATACGAGAAACATTATTTGATGTGCAATACAGTTATACATCTTAGTGGATAGATGTTATTTATGTTTCTTTACATTTCTTGCAAAGCAGATAGATGGTTATAACTCTACGATGGGTAGATGCAATGGTCTCCTTAAGAAAGGAGATTATCTTATTCTGCTCATACAATGATTAATATTGCCTGTTAATATAAAAGAACCTCTGCTCAGTTTATTAATGATTAATCTATGATAATATTATGGTCGGCAGAGAGTTATATATCTCATTGGGACAATTGTCTCACCCCGTGGGATCCACATTTTTTTAGGTGGACATGCACGAGGTGGCAAAGATCTTTCTACAGAGGAGGAACAACAGCTGAGGCAGCAGTGACAGCTCAGGTTGAGTGTACTGTCTATCATGTCTTGCAGATAGAAGTCTTGTGTGTCGTCTCTGTACTCTCAGGTCCTTGGAGTTTGTTCGTACTGGTTTCATGAATGATCTGAGATTTTGGCTTGAATGCCCTGAGGTCTTATGTTGCTCCAGTATGTGTTTTGATAGAGCAACTTTATATGTTGTCCTCGAGATGATATGAAACAATGTTGTACAATGTAAATCATGATATGTATGAGTTTTGGGATCTTTCAGTAAAAGTTTTCTGTACAAGGATCTCCTTGCAAAATGGTTTTAATTTTTAGTGATTTTTGTTAATCCATTATTTATGGTTATTCTGCTTAATTAGTGATGATTTGTCTGTCGGTTTGGCGATTGTCGTTACATCTTTGGTATCAGAGCTTAAGGTTCACTAAGTCTACAGAGACATAGGATTAAGGTGTTGAGTATGTTCTAGTGTCCTCCAGTATACTCTATAGTGACTTCTTCTTATGCAGAAGAAAGGGTGAAGTTTTAAAATGACTGGAGAACACGAGGAACATGTTGCTAAGAGAAATGTTGTTGCACCAAGAGAGGGTACAAGGGATCAGGTAAGAGAAGGGCAAGTGCCTGAGAATTTCTATCTTGACCCAATCAGGATAGAGAATCCTATGTTTATGCTCTTGATAGGCAGGTTAAGACAATAGTGATGCATGTAGTAGACTGGATACTAGCATTACAACCTAGGTTACCAGTCCTTAATGTAGAAACTTTGGGCTTTGAAAGGATTCTTGGATGACATAGTCATGTTGGAACAGTGAAAATGTGGGAAATATTAACATATGGCGAGAAAATATACTCTGCCATAAGTTTAGACATATAGTATATATGTGATGGCAGTGCCCAAGGAGGAGAAATAAGCTAAGAATTTAGGAAATGTCACTACAATTTTAGAGACATTTTCCTAGTTGTTCTAAAAAGCCAAAGTTTTTGGTGCCACCAGTGCAATAAATGCCTAGTGCACCAGGGCAGTAATCACTATGTAAAGGCAAAAGTCCTAACTTTCCACCAGTAAGAACTCATGGCTTAGCTTATACATAAGTAAAAAGACCGATAAGACCATGGTACAAGGACAAGACATGTTATAGATGTGTACATGTCGAGCATACTAAACTCTTTTCTCTGAAAAGAAGGGAGGAAATGACTCAACAACCGAAGCAGACTCGGCAGGGCTTACAAAAGTCACAGCCCAATAGTGTAAAAAGGCAAGAGCAACAACATGAAATAGCTAGACTCTATAGGTTGAGTCAACCTAAAGTGGTGGATGACCGTGAGGGGTAACAGTCAGATAGAGCTTTTTCATTTCGATATGCCTTATCTTGATGCTATCTGATAATCCTAAAAAGGATTGCTGATATGGACTTCCCTATTGATTGTCCTATGGGGACATAGGGAAGAAATAATGAGAACTAGAATTTATATTATGTTCACTATTCTTTTAAATGCTCTATAATTGGTCTTATCTGTGTAAAAGAGGATGAGATATAGAAGTGATGCCTGGAGAAAATCCAGGAATGTTAAATCTTGTGTTCATAATGATATGAAAATTAAGGAACATGATAGTAAATAAAGTGCATACTACCTAATCTTAGTAGTTGTATACCCTGTCTAGGTATATAATTATTAGATATAGGGCAAGTATGGAACTCTTAGATTGTTATCTTTCTTATTACTCTGATCAAGTAGTCATTCTGAGACAATCTAGTGAGTATAATGAAACTGAAAATATGGTATGGACATTTGTATCACATCCTAAGTGCAGTAAATGGAATCTGAGATGATCTCTGATCAATCTGTGTGCATGAGGAAGTAAAATAATATAATCCTCATAATAAGAGAATGAGAACAAGGGAGATGATCCATGTTTGATAAATCCTGTGTGAATAGTAAAGATCCTTTCCATAATGTGGAAATGGGAAATGTGATAAAATCCCAAAATGTTCATGAACATGTTAGACAATAACAAAGATAGGAGTGATGACATGTAATCATCCTTATAATTCCTATGTTGATGGCAAGGAACCTAGGATGAGACAAGAGTAAATGACTCATGAACAGTTGAAAGTTCATGCAATAATTAGAGGAGATGATAATCTCTTATCTTTGATAAACAACCCTGAGTGATGATGGGGTGATAAGAGGAATATGTTTCTTTGTGTTCTCTTCTTTTAGGGACATGGCAATCAAGTGATTACTATGACACTTGATGTGCATGGATTAGAAATAATCCATTGATGGATACTTAGAAGAGTATCAGTTTGTCTTGGACTTTGGTTCCAAGATAAAGATATCTGTAATAAATAATGTCCCAAAGATGAAAGAAAGATCCTTATATGTGTGGCTATGGTAATAACAACAGAGAGATGGAAATGATGAGGATGTGATGTTTTTTCGACACATGTGACGAATACCAAAGTAAGGAATTCTGGTATCTAAGAAATATCAGGTGGTATGGGAAAATAAAGACATAACTCCTAACCAGATAATTTATGTTGGTTACCTGGAATGGCCAACTGTGAAATTAGTCTAGTTACATAAAATATTATGGACATCATTTGTTAGGGGTTTATGCTCAACATAAACATAACTTTAATAAAGATATATTAATTGAAGGAGAAAAAGTTTATCAAAGCTAAAAAATGTATGATAAGACCTGTAGTCCCAAGTGGGTGACAAAACATAACCATAATCTCTCCATGAAAAAGAAATGTTAAAAATAAGTGGGGTTTGACACTTGAATCATTCAAAATATGAATAACACTTCTTTGATATAGAAGGTGTTACCTGACACAGTATATATACTATAAGTCAATAATGAAGAGGCAGATGAATATATATATATGACAGATTCAAATGATAACCCTATGTGGAAGAACTTTGTGCTTGTCAAAGTTCTATGACATCTCCATGACATTAAGATGTTATGTGGAGACTTGATGATATAATGAATGAATAATATATGTCTCCCTTTACCTGGGATTTCGGGGACGAAATCCTTATTAGGGGTTTATAACTTGTAAGGACCCTGACCTGGGTTATGAGGTAACCCTGTTTGTTTTGGCTTATTAAGTTGATTATAACTTTAATATAATCCTCTAAGGTGTTTTGTTATCATGTAACACACTTATGTTCCAAGTTTGGTCCTGATTAAATGTTGTTTGAGCAATGTTCCTTTGATTTGGACCAAAGTGCAATTTACCCAAGTTGAGGGGTTATATTGCAATATGTCATATGTTGAACATGCCTCATGTGTTTTATCATCATTATAGAGATAATTATGTAAGGTGGTGGCTTGTGGAAAGCCCAAATTCCAAGTTTGAACTTGTTTGAACAATGTTGGTACCTAGTGCACCAATTTTTGTACAAATTGTAATTTACCCAAAATGTGGGGTTGATATGCAAATTACCACCTCTAGAGTGTCCCTACTCACTACTAGTATCGTTTAGAGGATAGATAAAGAAGGATACACCATGTTTGATTCCATTATTAATGATGGTTATCTTGGTGATGAAATGACCAAGAAAAGGTTGAATATGAAAGCTTAACTTGAGTTGTATCAAGTTGAAAAGCTTATATATGAGTGCCTATCGGCCAAGGAGCCATCGGAGGATCCTCATATCGTTTTGTGAACTCTTGGAAAAGTCCATGTCGTGCAAATCACCTCAAGGAGGTGAGTTGTGTCGAGTTACAACTTCCTTAGTAAAGTTGTGAGGAGTTGTGCATAAAGTGATGAATTAATTGATATATCTTAATCAAAGGGATATGAAATGGACGAATCTTTATCCCTAGATCACCCTCAACTATTTTTCATGTCAATATAAATGTTTATGCATGCACGTACACGTGTCATCCATGCAAGGACACGTGGCACCTACTAGCTCAAGTTGATGACACCTCATTTTTACCTTCCTTCATGAGCAACAAGTATATATACCCCTAGTTTCACCCCTTAGTGGAATTTTTCGACTCTTACCACCCTCCTTTCCTAAGGTATCGTGCATAGAGCTCTTTTATCATGAAATAGTGATGTGGTATCGTGCATGGGCTTTGGGTATTGCCCATAGCAAGATTATATCGCCCACGTAGGGTGATATCGGCCATAGTGAAGTGTTTTTGGCCCCAAGTGAGGAGGATATCGGCCACAAGTGGTGGCATATCGTGCAAGGGATGTGAGGTATCGTGGAAAGGTGTTATAGCAAGAAGGGGCTCAATACTTAACCCTAAGGTGAGGCCATGATCATCTTCAACCTTGGATTGAAGTATGATTTTAGGGTTTTGATCTTCTTTTCTTTTCTTCTTCACCAATTGCTTATCCATGGTGATTCCTTGTATATGAAGGAGCTGTGAAAGAGCCTTGGACTTTTTATAAGTCATGTTCAACCTTATGAATGTGGAGCTTTGGAGCTTGGAGCTTTGAAGTTGTTCTTAAGGCGAGTTATATAACTTGAACTCAACCATGTTATTATTCATCACCTAAATTGCTATATTTAATGATCTACTTTTAATTCTGAAATTTCCTGAAATAGTTGATGAAATTATGAGTTCTAGTAGTTTCTTCTTTCCATGAACTATAATAGTTAGAAAAAAATTCTAGAGCTTGAAGATGATGATATCACCTTATAAAAGTGATATCGGGTGCAAGCACACAAGCAAGCACCTCTAACCCGATATGATGATGCACCTACTTCACTAAAATGATATGGGGGTGTAGTATACACCTCTTGCACAATAGGGAGTCAAGTATAGACTCCATGCATGATACAAGGTTAAATGAATACTTATAAGTTGACATGAAACCCTAATTTGGGTAACTCAATATGAGTAAAGAATACCAAATGTTATTGCACGATATGATCATATAATATATTATTGGCACTTGGTATCATGAAGCACACATATCTGGTGAACGATATGAACATTTAAGTTAACCCTATTGCAAGATATGGTAGCCCGATACACAACCCTAGTTGATGTCTAGCCCGACATGGTGATGAGTTGATACCTCTTAAATGCCATGGGCGATACATACATGTATCATGTGCCCGTAACAACCAACCCTAACCTGACATGGGTGTTACAACCCAACATTGGATGGTCTAGCCTAACATGGCTTGGTGCCCTTCACTCCTATCGACTTGTATATTGGGTTGAGTCCGATATGGCAAACCCTAACCCATCACGGCCAACCCTAGATGGTGAGCCACCCGATATGGTGATTGAATGCATCTCTAGCCCGACATGGTGATGGCTTAATACCTCATGCACGACATGGGTAACACATACAAACACCTCTGGCTCGATATGAATGGTGTGTATATACTTCTAGCCCAATATGGTGATTGCTCATATACTTACAACCCGATATGGTGAACATATGCACACTTCTAACCCGAGATACCTTGTAAAGGTGAGGGCAAGACACTCTTAGGAGTGATGAGTGTAACACCAAGTAATGGTGTGGCTAATACCTTTATAGGTGAAACACCTAAAGTGGTTGATAATGGAAAACCTTATATCAACAATGCCTCAACCTGAGATGAGTCCATATCACTTGAAGATAGTTGGGTAATTTAGATGTGTGACTTATGGCCTATACACTACATGATAAATGTGATGAGTTAGTGCATAAAGTATTAGGATGAGAAAATACCCTAATACAAGATAAGTTGATGAACTTAAGCAAGTTAAAAGTGATGAGGGAAGTGATACACTAAGACATGATAAATATCACATCCAGCACCTCAAGGTTGACATACCTTGATGCATTTTAAGTCCAATATACTTGGATGAGTAACACATAAAGTATGTAATGTCAATTGTTACATTGAGATGTAATGCACTTTGATAAGTGTAGGCTAACATGCCTTGAGAAGGGTTAAGCCAAGTTAATAAAGTATGATGTAATCATATTCTGGTAAGGAGGAGTGAGAAACCCATACCTTGTGTTGATAATCATTTAATGATAAATTATGAGAATAAATAAGTATGATTGAATAGTTATGATATCAATGTATGCTCCTAGATGTGTGGAGAAATGAATTAGGGTTTGGTTTAATAATATGAACATGAAACCCTAATTGGATATAATGGGAAACCCTAACCCTAGTGATGGGAAGGATGTAATTCTCTTATTGCATAAGCCTTGTAAGGTATGTTAAATACTTGTATGAAAAGTATAATGATTAATGGCCTTGTGAGCCATATGAATAAGTTGTTGCCTAGTGAGAGGTGACAAGATGTGTCATGGCCTTGTGAGCCATATGAATAAGTTGTTACCTAGTGAGAGGTGACAAGATGTGTAATGGCCTTATGAGCCATATGGAATACTTGTACAACAAGTAAAACGAATACCTTGGTCTGAGGACCTAGAGGTAATGGTTACCTGTTAGATAGGTAACAATGTTATGTGATAATCTAAGGGTTTGAATACCCAGATCCAGTAATCATGATAATGATGAAGTAAAAGATGAGAATTCCCAGTAATGTGATAAAGGACTGAGATCCCAAGTATCATGTATTTTAAAGATTTGGAAAAGTACGTGATAAGACGTCTTACACCTTTATTTGTAGCATTTGTTGTGATTAATAATGATAACTTGTTTGATGCTAAAAGAATGATGTAATGCACATAATATATCACTAGAAACTATAAAATGTTGCCCTAACCATAGATCCATCACCATCAGGATTTGCTGAATGGTGAAACGGGTTCCCCGCGGCATAACCCGGAATGCATACTTTTGAGTATGTGGGGGCGTAAGTACGGACGGCCATGTGTGAGTCGATCCCCTTACGAGCCCAAGATGAATGGGGATTTGGCTATATGCCATATCCTGTCTTGAGTGCGATTTCGGTCATAGACTCTTTGTTGAGCACGATGAACTGGTTCCTGGCTCGGAGCATGGTGCTTGTGTTGCCATGATTTAGTAATTTCATAAACTGGGGATAGTTGTTAGTAGATGTTTCCCCTAAGAGAGTGTAGTTGATGTTGTAGCTCTAAGCATGGATGTCTACGTACCCTGGCACAGCTTGTTAAGTAGTTGACATAGTCCTGCTAATGGTCTCATACTAACCGAGACAAGTGAGGTCATGGAAACCGGCTCTTCCATTGACCTTGTATGGTACCGACTTGTGAGAAGTGTGTAGTCGGTTGGAGATGACTAAGGTATGCTTCATTTCCTCAGGGCATAAGTGTGATTGTAAAATATGTGCAGTCGTGTAGCATATCTGCTTAAGGATCGAATATGAGAAACATTGTTTGATGTGCAATACAGTTATACATCTTAGTGGATAGATGTTATTTATGTTTCTTTACATTCCTTGCAAAGCAGATAGATGATTATAACTCTACCATGGGTAGATGCAATGTTCTCCTTAAGAAAGGAGATTATCTTATTCTATTCATACAATGATTAATACTGCCTATTAACATAAAAGAACCTCTACTCAGTTTATGAATGATTAATCTATGATAATAATATGGTCGGCGGAGAGTTATATCTCTTGCTGGGACAATTGTCTCACCCCGTGGTGTCCACATTTTTTTAGGTGGACATGCACGAGGTGGCAAAGATCTTTCTGCAGAAGAGGAACAACATCTGAGGCAGTAATGACAGCTCAGGTTGGGTGTACTGTTTGTCATGTCTTGTAGATAGAAGTCTTATGTGTCATCTCTGTACTCTCAGGTCCTTGGAGTTTGTTCGTACTGGTTTCATGAATGATCTGAGATTTTGGATTGAATGCTTCAAGGTCTTATGTTGATCCAGTATGTGTTTTGATACATCAACTATTATATGTTGTCCTCGAGATGAGATGAAATAATGTTGTATAATGTAAATCATGATATGTATGAGTTGTGGGATCTTTTAGTAAAAGTTTTCTATACAAGGATCTCTTTGCAAAATTGTTTTAATTTTTAGTGTTTTTTGTTAATCCCCTATTTATGGTTATTCCACTTAATTAGTGATGATTTGTCTGTCGGTTTGGTGACTGTCGTTACAAGAAGAATAGGGGATACATCATACATTTAGAGAGAAGAATTAGAAACTGTTCAATATAGAAATAATGTGAGATGCAATCATACCTCAACTTCAGAGTCTATACAGTCCAATGTCCAACCTAAGTCCAAGCCTACGCCTCCAAAGAATCTCTAGGGAAGGTGAACATGTCCAATAAGTAAGGTGCCCAAGCTTAGAGAGGCTAGTTTCTCCAACAAAGCTCCTATCTCGAGCAAGAAGCACCTTCTCCACTTTAGAGGTGAAAAATCCTAACAAAAGAACATAGAGATGAGGTGTTTATGGGTTCTAGGTGGGGTTTCACCATGGAAGACCATGGATTCGACTTGGAGGAAGGTTGAAGGAAGAGGAAGAATGGGAAAAACGAAGAAGAAAGAGAGAAAATCACTTGCCTTGGTCAAAAACCCTAGAAGAGGACCTTGGAAACCCTAGGTAGGGCTAGATGGAACTCTAGGAGACCTTTTTCTCAATAAGGGGAACATCTTCTCCCCCGGACCACCTAGTTCTACATTAAAATAGAAAATTATAGGTACTCTAAGCTAGAGGAAATAGGGAGTGAGCAATGATTTCGAATTGGAGCTAGGAAGGGGTAAATATAGCTTCATGGATAAGGAAGGGGTCAAGCATGAGGTGTACATGGAGTTTTCCATGTATTCAAAGCCTAGAGATTCTATGTCCATGCAGCACCTCTCTCAGTTACTACTCACACTTTCTCTCTTTTATCCATATCCTTATTCTTATCCTTATCTTGACCTTTATCCTTATCCTTATCTTTGTCTTTATCCTTATCTTAACCTTTATCCTTATCCTCATCATTGTCCTTGAAGAGAAATACTTCCAAACCGAGTATAACTAGGACCCCCAAAGCTCAAACAAATTGAGAATGATAAGGGAACCTATAAGGATCATAATGCTTGTGACAATTAACAAATAAAACCTCCCAATTGGGTAAATTGTAGAGAAGTCCAGAATGTACCTAAAATTGCATAACTTGCACAAACAACATCCAAATTGGACCAAACTTTATCCACAAGTTATCTGTGATGTGTTGAATATGAATTTGCCATTATTTCCATATTTTTAAGTTATATAATCACATTATTCATTACTTATGCCTTTTACTCATTCTCTCTCCTAAACTTATCCTAATATTTCAAGGTTGTCCAAATTAGATGAAATTTGACATGTAGGCTAATTTTGATATGTAGATTTTGAATTTGAAATTTGTTTCCACTTTTGAGACTTCTTTTTATGAGATATGTCATATGGCCCATTAACGGACCATTATCTGAATTATTCATCCAATTAAGTTTCTTATCTTCATATTACCACCAAAATGAGTTATATGGCATATTTTATGTATCCATTATAAACCTAAGATTAATGTTAGAACATTAGGTTACATTAAGGTGATCTATACATGCATTATCTCATTGGTATTATACTAAACATCTATTTAGGTCTAACATTTAACCTTGTTTGGCTAAGTCTAAAGCGTCAACTTCCAGGGTAGGGTACGAGATCCAGTATGTTACAATAAGGCCAGATCACCCCCTTACTTAATATTTGAAGAATAAAACTTCCATTCCAAAGACACTCAAATGTATGCTGGAATAGGTGTGACATTTTCAAATTTCAATAAATGGCATTTAAAACAACCAAATTATAGCAACGAAATAAAAATGTTGACTATATTCAATTTATCACAAGGTTATTACAAAAGTACATCATAATATCCCGTAAGGGTTTACATGTATGATACAACATAAGGATCTAGTAGAGGGAAATCTAAACCAAAACAAATTTGTCTCCGAGTTTTAACTCCTTAAGCTAGTCCAAAACTTCATGCCTTATCATCCAAGTCCTTCACCTAGGGTTGGAAGCATACCCCAACAAGAAGAGAAAATAGATGACATCAGCAAAGGCTGGTATGTGCATACTAAATAGGAAATTGAGCAATATATGGAATAAAGGACATCAAATATAAAAGACTTCCCATAGAAAGAGAAAAGGACCACCCAAATGGGTATCAAGAGAAAAGGAATTGAAATAATAAGATAACAAAAGAATACTTTCCATTAATAAAGTATAAAGATTGTGCCACACGAGCACATGTAAAGAATTAGGGCACACACCCCATATCGTCAACCTGCATGCATGTGAGATAAACATAGCCCTATAATAATATAAACAAAAAGGCGGCCAAGTCTCATAAACTTGAAACCTGGTAGAGAAAGTAATACTACCAATCTCCCAAATATATAAAACATGGGCCAAGAATCACACATCTTGCCCTGGGTATGAGATTCCTTTCCATCCCAAAAGAGTAGGAAATATCACATCTGCTCAGTAGGAAATAACACATCTGCCATAAAAACCAATGCAATTACACTACTCTAGTGCTAATGAATCACATAGCATGTTAAATGTAGAGGTAAGTAGAAAGTATAGTTAGAATATATAAACTAGTCACCACATAAGTGACCAACATATACATCCACCTCATAAGTGGGTAAAAGCATCACATGTCATCTTTTAGAGTTCCATCATGAACAAAGCATAAGATAAGAGTTCAAAAGAATATCCATCATCACAAGATCAATATCAAATAAGGTAGTTCACATGAACCATAATTTTCAAAAGAAAAGATATTGTGTATAGGCTAATGTCCATAGGACAAAGAGAATGAATAAGTATAGGTGAATTGCTCAGCATAGAAGAATTGGAGATACATCATACCTCAACTTCAGAGTCTAAATAGTCCAAGTCAGTCCTAGATCCAAGCCTAGGCCTCCAAAGAACCTCAAGGGAAGGTGGACAGGTCCAATAAGTAAGGTTCCCAAGCTTAGAGAGGTTGGTGTAAGGACCCTGACCTGTGTTTAGGGCTTACCCTGTTTGTTTTGCTTAACCTTGATGGTTTGAGGCTTGCTAATCACCTTTGAGTGGTGATTAGGGTTTGGTTGTGCTTTGTTGAGGGTTGAGGGTGCTACTTGCAATTAACCCAAGTCTAGGGTTTTGGGAGCAAGTTTGTCACCTTGAGAGGTGTTCTTCTCTCTCTTTGCTTCCTCTAGGGTTGAGAGGAAGGCTTGGGCTTGTTGTTTGAGTTCTTTGGACCTTTGTTGAGCTTGTTTGGGCCTTGGAGTCCCTTGTTTGGGCTTGCTTGGGCCTTGTGTCGGCCAAGTAGAGCTTGTGTCAGCCTAGAGTGGGCTTGTGTCGCCCATGGTGCTTGGTCCAACCTTGGTCATGTTTGGAGAACACATGGTGCTCATTTTGGACAAGTGTCTTATGGCTTGCAAGAGAGGTGGCTTGAGTTGGTGGACATGTGTCCCTTGGGTGGATGACACCTAGCAAGGGTTCACCTTGGTTTCTCCTCCTTCCTCATCTATATAGGTTGTCCCTTCCTTAGCTTGAGGTCCCTTTAGTTCCTCTTCTCCTTGTGCACGACACACCCTCTCTTCCCCTTGCTTGGTGGCCGACACACCCTTGAAGAAGGAGCTAAGGTGGCTGACACACCCTTGTGTGAGCAGCTTGGAGGCCGATACACCCTTGGAGTTGAAGGAGTGGAGGTCGACACACCCCTCTTGGAGGAGCTTTGGTGGTCGACAACCCTTGGAGCTCAAGTGCATCTTCTTCCTTGGAGCTTAAGGCGGGTTGCATGACTCTAAACCCTAACTACTCTCCTCTCTTTGCATATATGTTTGCTTTAATCTTACCCTTGCATGTTTGGAGTTGTTCTTTAGTTATCTTGCATGTTGGCCGATCCTTGTGTTAGGGTTTAGGAGAGCAACACTCCTTTCTCCCCTTGGTCTAGATGAGTGAGCTTGAGCTCTAATGCCATGAGCAACACCCCTTTTTCCTACCCTATTGAGGTGAGCACATGACTTAGTAACTTGAGCAAGACTCTCCTCTCACCTTGGGCAAGATGGTGAGCTCATTTAGATGGCTTGAACCTTAGTTGAGCATGAATGTGTTCATGGCTCCGAGCACGGTGTTTAGACACGTGGCTCAGTTTCTAGTGCCGTAACCTGTACCGAGGCGGACTAGAAATTGAGCCACGTGTCTAAACACCGTGCTCGGAGCCATGAACGCATTCATACTCAACATATCACATATCTGGAGACATGGGCCATGTTCACCATGCTCATCACACATCCGAGTCTGCAACCGCAGCTGCACTCATTTCACCTCTCTATTTTAGGCTAGGAGAAACCTCACATATTCAAAAATATGTGCTCCGGGTTAACCCGCAAGAGAACCCATTTCATCATCACCCTATCCTGACTGGTGATGAATCTATGGCCAGGGCAAGCTACATTATAGGTTCTTGATAGAAACTGAGCCACGTACAGGTCACGACACTAGAAACTGAGCCACGTGTCTAAACACCGTGCTCGGAGCCATGAACGCATTCATGCTCAACTAATGTTCAAGACATCTAAATGAGCTCACCATCTTGCCCAAGGTGAGAGGAGAGTCTTGCTCAAGTTACTAAGTCATGTGCTCACCTCAATCGGGTAGGAAAGAGGGGTGTTGCTCATGGCATTAGAGCTCAATCTCACTCATCTAGACCAAGGGGAGAAAGGAGTGTTGCTCTCCTAAACCCTAACACAAGGATCGGCCAACATGCAAGATAACTAAAGAACAACTCTAAACGTGCAAGGGCAAGATTAAAGCAAACATATATGCAAAGAGAGGAGATTAGTTAGGGTTTAGAGTCATGCAACCCGCCTTAATCTCCAAGGAAGAAGATGCACTTGAGCTCCAAGGGTTGTCGACCACCAAAGCTCCTCCAAGAGGGGTGTGTCGACCTCCACTCCTTCAACTCCAAGGGTGTATCGACCTCCAAGCTGCTCACACAAGGGTGTGTCGGCCACCTTAGCTCCTTCTTCAAGGGTGTGTCGGCCACCAAGCAAGGGGAAGAGAGGGTGTGTCGTGCACAAGGAGAAGAGGAACTAAAGGGAGCTCAAGCTAAGGAAGGGACAACCTATATAGATGAGGAAGGAGGAAAAACCAAGGTGAACCCTTGCTAGGTGTCGTCCACCCAAGGGACACATGTCCACCAACTCAAGCCACCTCTCTTGCAAGCCATAAGACACTTGTCCAAAATGAGCACCATGTGTTCTCCAAACATGACCAAGGTTGGACCAAGCACCATGGGCGACACAAGCCCACTCTAGGCTGACACAAGCTCTACTTGGCCGACACAAGGCCCAAGCAAGCTCAACAAAGGTCCAAAAAACTCAAACAACAAGCACAAGCCTTCCTCTCAACCCTAGAGGAAGCAAAGAGAGAGAAGAACACCTCTCAAGGTGAAAAACTTGCTCCTAAAACCCTAGACTTGGGTTAATTGCAAGTAGCACCCTCAACCCTCAACAAAGCACAACCAAACCCTAATCACCACTCAAAGGTGATTAGCAAGCCTCAAACCATCAAGGTTAAGCAAAACAAATAGGGTAAGCCCTAAACGCAGGTCAGGGTCCTTACAATCTAACCCCCTTTAAGGGATTTCGTCCCCGAAATCCGAAGAGAAAAGCGAGGGATACTTCCTCCTCATCTCTTCCTCAAGCTCCCACGTGGCTTCCTCAATGCCACGACGCTGCCAAAGGACCTTCACAAGAACCAGGTCCTTCCTCTTCAGCTTCTTAATCCTTCTGTCAAGAATCGCCACAGGACCTTCCTCATAGGTCACATCTGCATCAAGCTCAACCTCAACTGGTTGTATCACTGTACCTGAATCTGGATGACTTTTCTTTAGCATACTGATATGAAACACTGGATGCAACATGTGCAACTCGGGAGGCAACTCTATCTTGTAGGCTACCTTTCCAACACGTGTTATAACTGGGTAAGGCCCCATATATCTGGGTGCCAACTTACCCTTCTGTCCAAACCTCAGCACACCTTTCCACGGCGAGACTTTAAGAAACACTTTGTCTCCTACCTGGAACTCCAACGGTCATCGGCGATTGTCTGCATAAGACTTCTGCCTGTCTTGTGCCACTTTCAACTGTTGCTGTATCACCTTGATCTTATCTGTCGTTTGCTGCAGTAACTCAGGACCCAAAAGTTGATACTCACCTGATTCATACCAACACAAAGGAGATATGCACTTCCTTCCATACAGAGCCTCATAAGGAGCCATGTCAATGCTTCGCCGATAACCGTTGTTGTAGGCAAACTCTATCAAACTCAGATGTACATCCCAGCTACCTAGGAACTGCAAAACACAAGCTCGAAGGAGATCCTCCACAATCTGAATAGTCCTTTCAGACTGTCCATCTGTCTGTGGGTGAAAGGCTGTACTGAACCTCAACTGCGTTCCCAACGCTCTGTGCAACTGCTCCCAAAAATGACTGGTAAACTGAGGACCTCTGTCAGAAACTATTGTTGCTGGCACACCATGCAAACGAACTATCTCATCCACATACACTCTAGCGAGCTTCTCCGCTGTGTACATTGTCTTCACAGGCAGGAAATGGGTAGACTTCGTCAATCTGTCCACTATCACCCAAATGGAATCATGATTCCTAGTTATCTTGGGCAGACCAACTACGAAATCCATGGTTATATGATCCCATTTCCACTGCGGTATCGGAAAAGGTTGTAACGTACCTGCCGGCTTCTGATGCTCAGCCTTCACTTGCTGACAAATCGCACGTCTTGCCACGAACTCAGCCACATCTTTCTTCAAACCGGGCCACCAATACAAGTCCTTCAGACTATGATACATCTTGGTGACACCTGGATGCATCGCATACATCGACGTGTGTGCTTTCTCAAGCACCAACTTCCTCAAATCATCAACATCTGGAACCACCATCCTGTCACGATAGCATACTAGCCCATCCTCAGACTCATGAAACCCATCACGCTTGTCGCTGCCGAACTCTGGTCTGATCAACTGTACCGCCCCATCTGTCTGTTGTGCATCCTTGATTTGCTGCCTCAACGTAGGCTTGACTTGCATCTGTGTGAAAAGACCAGATAATGAAGAAACTTCCATCTGCACATTCATCTGTCGTAGAGAAACAAGCATATCCCTCCTATGGCAAACCAGGGAACTTAACTGTGCCTTCTTTGAAGAAAGAGAAGACTTTCGACTAAGCGCATCTGCTACCACATTCGCCTTACCAGGATGATACTCGATAGTGCAGTCGTAGTCATTGATCAACTCCATCCATCATCGTTGTCGCATATTCAACTCGTGTTGCGTAAAGATATACTTCAGGTTCTTATGATCCGTAAAGATCTGACACACTTCCCCATACAGATAGTGTCTCCAAATCTTTAACGCATGAACCACCACCGCCAACTCCAAATCATGAGTTGGGTAGTTCTCCTCATGCTTCTTGAGCTGTCGCGAGGCAAAAGAAACCACATGATCTCCCTGCATCAACACGCAACCTAAACCTTTCTTGGAAGCATCACAGAAAACAACATAGCCTTTCCCAGGCTCTGGAAAGACCAACACTGGAGCACTAGTCAGCTTCTCCTTCAGATTCTGGAAAGCTTGCTGACATTGGTCATCCCAAACAAAAGGTACATCTTTCCTGGTCAACTTCATCATTGGTAACACGATCACACTGAAGTCCTTGATAAACCTCCGGTAGTATCCTGCTAAACCAAGGAAACTACGAACTTCTGTCGGCGTCTTCGGCTGTTCCCAATCTGCAACAGATTCCACCTTCTTCGGATCTACCTTGACTCCTTCAGCGGATATCACATGGCCCAAGAAGGTCACTTCATCCAGCCAGAACTCACACTTACTGAACTTGGCATACAACTGATGTTGACGAAGAAGAGTCAACGCTCGACGAAGATGTTGATCATGCTCTAGTCTGTCCCGACTATAGATCAAGATGTCATCTATAAAGACTACAACAAAGTGATCTAAGAACGGACGGAACACTCTGTTCATCAGGTCCATGAAGGTTGCAGGTGCATTGGTTAACCCAAATGGCATAACCACAAACTCATAATGACCATACCTTGTCCTGAAGGCTGACTTCGGTATGTCATCCGCCTTTATCCTCAACTGATGATATCCGGACCGTAGATCGATCTTTGAAAACATTGTAGCACCACGCAACTGATCGAACAGATCATCTATCCTCGGCAATGGGTACTTGTTCTTGATTGTGACCTTGTTCAACTGTCGGTAGTCTATACACAACCGCATCGAACTGTCCTTCTTCTTGACGAACAACATAGGAGCACCCCAAGGCGACGTACTCGGTCGGATAAAACCTTTATCCAGCAACTCTTGTAATTGTTTCTTCAACTCTGCCATCTCTGCTGGTGCCATTCTGTACAGTGTCTGCGCAACTGGTTGCGTTCCTGGAACCAGATTGATCTCGAAATCAATCTCTCGGGGTGGGGGAACACTAGGAAACTCCTCAGGAAACACGTCTGCAAACTCACGAACAACTGACACCTCCTCAAGGCTAGGACCTTTTTCCTTGGCATCCACTACGGTATCTACCACGTGAGCTAAGAACACCTCACATCCCTATCGTAACAACTTATCCGCCACCAAAGCTGATACCAGACATGTCGGAAGAATCTTCCTATCTCCCTGGAAGATCCACTTCTCTCCAGCAACATCAAACACTGCCTGCTTGGAACCATAGTCCAAGACAACCTTATACCTCTCTAAGGTATCCATCCCAAGGATAACATCGAACCCATGCATAGCAAGTGGTATGAGATCCACTTGAATGCGGTGTCCCGAAAAAGACAAGACACAAGATGGACACTCTTCTCGAAGCAAAGAGGAACCATCAAGAGGGGCTTCTAACAACAAGCTATCCTTCTTACAGCTAACAGGTAAACGACAGTTCTCAAGCATACTATAGGCGATAAAAGAGTGTGTAGCACCCGGGTCAACCAGAACAGATATAAAGCAAGAAGAAGACATATCAGAATGAAATAACTCCATCTGACCTGTCACTACTCGCGGGTTGACTACCGCCTCTGGCTGATTCATAGCGTAGAATCGAGTCGTTGCTTGCTGTCCACGACCTCTGCTTCCCTGAGCAGACGATCCAGCCTAAGACGCTTGACCGCGTCCTCATCCTATGCTACCACTGGGTTGTGGTCTCTCAGACCCCTGAAGGTTCTGTCTCGGCTGCTGCGTCACTTCAACATCGTTGTAGGGACAACTTGATCTGATATGCCCTGTCTGACCACAGGCATAACATGTCCTAACATCATCTCGAGGCCTGGATGGCCCTGTCACCGCCACAGAAGCCGAACTTGGTGCCTTAGAAGGCGAAGAAACATAACCTCTTCCTCTACTCATAGACCACTGAGATGGTCTACCAGAACCTCTCATCGCTGCCGGTGCCGAAAACCTGGGCTTCTTGAAGCCACCAAACCTCTGACTCTGGAATTGAGAAGGTCATTTCTTATCCATAGACTCTCTCTTCTCCCTTACTGATCGTTCGATCCTCCAAACAGATTCCATAAACGTAGCGAACCGTTCTCGATTCTCCAACACAGAGACCGGTGTCGTCAGCTCAGCACTCATACCCTTCTTGAAACGTCTGATCCGTTCCTTGTCTGTCGTCGCCATGTGAGGACAAAACCTCAACATATCCATAAACTTAGCTTCATACTCGGTGATGTTCATCGTTCCCTGTCGCAAACTCTCGAACTGACAGATCTTCTCATCCAAATACATCTTGGGAAAGTATCTGGCGACGAACTCGCATCGAAACACTTCCCAACAGATCACCTCACCAGGCCGCTTCTCTTCCTCGATGGTCCACCAGTGACCAGCACTACCTTTCAGAAGGTAGACAGCATGCTTTACTTTGTCTGCTTCGGGGATGTCGAGGATTTGGAAAGCCTTCTCAAGACTTGTCAGCCACAGATCTGCATCCTCTGGATCAGCCGTTCCAGCATACTCCGAAGCTCCGACTCGGCGAAGCCGCTCAAAGGTCTTCCCAATACCTGATGCTTCTCCATGGGGAACCTGTGCTCGCGGAGGAGGCACTAGTAATCGCTCAACCATGAGATTCATCGTAGCCATCATCTTCCCCATAAGTTGTTGGTAGGCAGGATGTTCAAGAATGGCTGGGTCAGGTTGGGGGACCTCAGGCACCCGGTCTTCATGCGCCTGTCCTACTGCTCCATCAACAGATGCAGCATCGCTGTGCTCAGCAGCGAGTTCTTCATGGTTTCCAGACATCTTGGCTTTTCTTCCGCTGAGGGCAGAAGATTTCTATGAGAAAATCTGGAAAACACATAAGAACAAACACAACCTAGTCCTAGATCCCTGTAGACTCAGCGAACCTAAAGCTCTGATACCAAACTTGTGGCAACACATCCCATTATCACACAGATAACGAGGTGTTACGCGAAAATGTGCGGAAATCACCATAACCACAGTTAATCAAAAAACACGGGTTAATTAAAACTGATTGCGAAAAACTGATAAACTGTGAAACATATTACATTCCAGTCCATATCCTGCAAGAAAACATGTTATATACATATCCATACAAGCCTGGATACATGTCCACAGCTTAGCGCAACAGCTGTCCTGACATAACCATGAGTTCATCACCTGTTATATACATAAAGGCCCACATCCGGCCAGCAGTAGGATATACAAACGTTATCGGTCGTACATCATAAAACAACGTCAAACACCGCCAAGGACCTGAGAGTACAGGGATGACTCTAGACTCTACACCAAAACATCAAAACAACAGCATCTCCAAAGCTTGCCTTCTACAGATCTTCTCGCTGCTCGGCCGCAACTCCGCGACCTTTCTAGTGCCATGACCTATACCGAGGCAGACTAGGCAGAGGGTAGCATGTGGAGCTGACCCTGTGGCTTATGACCACTTCAAGCACGAGACTGCGGTCCTGCTTTGTGTTCTCATGTACTGACCATGAGGCGGAGAAGGTCTTGGATTCCGGCTCTTCCATTGACCTTGTATGGCACCGGCTATGGGCTTCGCAGCCGAAGGTTGGATTTGAACAGTACAGTTCATTTCCTCAGGGCATAATAATATGTAATACAGCCGTTTAGTATGTATTGATAAGACAAATACGAAACATTGGTTGAGGCCTTGTTTGTGTAGTTAACTTTAATTATATCGTAATTGTTTATGCATTACCCTTTTGTGGTGAATCTCATATAATCTCTCTTGTCAATCATGTTCCATTGGGAAATATAGTGGTTATATGCCCTTTTGATACAGCTGGTAAGTCTGAGGATGGCTTGTTACTTATAATTGTTCTTGTTATATTCTTTATCAATAATCTGCTGAGATAAGCTTTATCTTATCTGAGGTTTTGTAGTTTTGGCGCGGAGTTATGCCTCCCGCTGGGACAATGTTCAATTGTCTCACTCCACTAGTTTTCACCCTTTTTAGGTGGTCGAGCTTGTCGTGGTGGTGGTCGCGGAGTTGCGGCCGAGCAGCGAGAAGATCTGTAGAAGGCAAGCTTTGGAGATGTTGCTGTTTTGATGTTTTGGTGTAGAGTCTAGAGTCATCCCTGTACTCTCAGGTCCTTGGCGGTGTTTGATGTTGTTTTACGATGTACGACCGATAACGTTTGTATATCCTGCTGCTGGCCGGATGTGGTCCTTTATGTATATAACAGGTGATGAACTCATGGTTATGTCAGGACAGCTGTTGCGCTAAGCTGTGGACATGTATCTAGGCTTGTATGGATATGTATATAACATGTTTTCTTCCGGGATATGGACTGGAATGTAATATGTTTCACAGTTTATCAGTTTTCCGCAATCAGTTTTAATTAACATGTGTTTTTTTATTAACTGTGGTTATGGTGATTTCCGCACGTTTTCGCGTAACACCTCGTTATCTGTGTGATAATGGGATGTGTTGCCACAGTTGGTTTCTCCTACAAAGCTCCTATCTCGAGCAAGAAGCACCCTCTCCACTTAAGAGGTGAAAAACCCTAACAAAAGAACATGGAGATGAGGTGTTTATGGGTTCTAGGTGGGGTTTCACCATGGAAGGCCATGGTTCTGACCTAGAGGAAGGTGGGACGAAGACTAACAATATGAAAATGGGGAAGGAAAGGAGGATACTTACTAGTTTTGGTCAAAATCACCAAGGAGGAGCTTAAGAAATCTTAAATAGACAAATTTGGAACCCTAGGAGCCTTCTTCACCAAGGTAGGCACCTCCTTTTACCTTGGGACAACACCTTCGTGGAAAAATAGATTAGGAATGATGCTCTAAAGTAGAGGGAATAAAGGAAAGCAAGATTTTTCGAATTGGGAGTTGGGAAGGGGTAGATATGGCTATATAAAAAAGAAGGTCAAGTATGAGGTGTCTATCAGACTTTCCATGTGTCATGTATAAGGGTGTCCATGAACATGCAAGCCTTTATGGATAAGGAAGAAGTCAAGCATGAGGTGTCAAGTTACTTTCCATGTGTCCAATGCTAAGGGTGCCTATGGACATGCAAACCTTTATGGATAAGGAAGAAGCCAAGCATGAGGTGTCCATGGAGCTTTCCATGTGTCCTTAGCCTAGGAATTTCGTGGTCATGCAAGAGGACAACTCATAGAGGCTTCTTGAATATCAAATGTCAATTTATGGACACTTATACGCCATCCTAACCGACCTCCAATCAAAGAAATAACCCCATTGGTTGATAACTTCTAAAGATAAGCTCATTTATAAAGAGAGTAATCCCTAAAATGCCCTTGGAGAGAAACACCTTCAAACCAAGGTGCAACTAGGTTCCCCATGGTTCAAAAACTTGAGAATGGTAAGGGAATATATAAAAGAAAAACCTCCCAATTGGATAAATTGCAAAAAAGTCCAGAATGTACCTAAATTGCATAACTTGCAAAAACAACATCCAAATTGGACCAAACTTCATCCACAAGTGATCTTTGATGTATTGAATATGAATTTGCCATTATTTCCATATTTTGAAGTTATATAATCACATTATTCATTACTTATGCCTTTTACTCATTTCCTCTCTCCTAAACTTATCCTAATATTTCAAGGTTGTCCAAATTAGATGAAATTTGACGTGTATGCTAATTTTGATATGTAGATTTTGAATTTGAAGTTTGTTTCCACTTTTGAGACTTCTTTTTATGAGATATGTCATATGGCCCATTAACAGCCCATCATCTAAATTATTCATCTAATTAAGTTTCTTATCTTCATATTACCACCAAAATGAGTTATGTGGCATATTTTATGTATCCATTATAAACCTAAGATTAATGTTAGAACATTAGGTTACATTAAGGATATTTATACATGCATTAG
The DNA here is from genome assembly GCA_963693085.1 of Alisma plantago-aquatica. Classification (NCBI taxonomy): domain Eukaryota; kingdom Viridiplantae; phylum Streptophyta; class Magnoliopsida; order Alismatales; family Alismataceae; genus Alisma; species Alisma plantago-aquatica. Next base: position 421,069,479 of record OY856414.1, on the reverse strand, counting down.
CTCATTGAGGTTATACTAAACATCTATTTAGGTCTAAACTTCGACCTCGTTTGTCTAAGTCCAAAATGTCAACTTCCAGGGTAGGGTCCGAGATCTAGTATATCGGGGATCCACTTCCCTACTAGAAAAGAAAAGGCCACATCCTTTGAAACAAATACCACATAAAAATTTTCACCGAAGGGATGTGTACCAATACTTTCTACATGTATGCATCATAGTACCAAAAATATAGCAGCGGAATAAGAAATTTCTAACTATTACAAAGCTTGTTATCATTTTACATCACTTCACCACACATGGGTGTTAAAAAGGAAATCTAATCATATAAGACAAAGATCAAGTTGAGGGTCATCTAACCACCTTTTCAAAGTCTCCCAAAATCTCAGATATAATGTTGATGTCCAAGTCCTCCTTGCTTTACCTGGGGTTGGAAGCATACCCCACAAAAGAAGAGAAGAAAGAGAAACATCAATAAAAGTTGGTATGTGCATACTAAAATAGGAAATTGAGCAATATATGGAAATAAGGATATCAATTATAAATGCTTCTTATAGAAGAGGAAATTATACCCAAAGGAGCATAAAAGAAAAGAACATTCACTACAAAAAAGGTGATTTATCTACAATTATTTTTAGTTACATATAATTTAAATATAGTTAGAACTATTTTTAGATATAAAATTAATAAGTGTAAATAAAAAAATGTAGCCAATTTATAAGATTACAGCAGACTGCATTTGCACGTCTTTGTTTAATTTATAAGCATACAAGTGTAACAAATTAAGTGTTAAAAAATGGAGAAAGTGAATTTAAAATCCCGATGTCCCGCACCCGATGCTAGTATTTTTCCCCTCTCCCCCGACTATTCTCCCCTATCTGCAATTATCACTCACAATTCGCCATCACTCCCTAGACTATCCCAGTTGACTCTCCCATATGGTTAACCTTCTCCTCAATCTGCACCGCAATCCCAGACTCCCTGCCATCTGCACCGCGATCCTAGACTCCATTGTGGCCAAAAGCTTCTCCGCAACCCCCCGACAGAAAAGACATGTGCTCCTCCAACTAGGCATTGATCCTGACTTCAGGATGCCATTAGGAGATTCTCACCAACCGGCCATCCGCAAAGATGGCTAGTGCATCTGATCTCCTCAAACCAACCCGCCATTGTGTTTGACCTCCCCCGCCCAGGTGCCAATTTAGCTGATCTCTCTTGACAAGGCCTCCATTCCATTTGATCTCCCCTGACCATGCCGCCAGTGCCTTCTCTTCCTCTGACAGATACCAAGTAGGGATGTCTCCTTAGTCGATGTTGCCTCTCTTCCCCCAATAGGAACCAACCATTGTTGCCTTCCCTTCTACTCGGGTTGTTCCAACTGGTGTTGCCACCTTCAATCTTGGTAACTCCTCTTCTCTTCATAGAAGCACTCACATAGAAAAAACTCCATAACTAGCACAATTCGTCATGTATCTGGAGGTAAAGAAAGAAACTATAGTAGTGGAAATTTCTTCCAGTGTGCTTCGTCTAACTTTTCTTATTACTGCATGCATTTCTTCATTATCTTAATTCTGGTTTGGGGATATTATCTTTTTATAAGTTTTAAATGACTATGTAATCATGAAAATCAGAAAAACTCATGAGAGTTGTGCATTCAAATCACATAACAATGCTTCAATAAGTAACAACCAATATTCCAATTGGAAAGTTATGTCATCCTATTCTTTGTTTATAGCATAACAACTACGTAGTTTCCTACTAGGATGGTGTCCCCATCTACTTTTGCTACTCCTGGTATTCTAAATGTCATCTATTCTCATTGTAAGACCTTTTTGGTGGTGTGACTATTTAAAAGTGGAGGAAATCCCCCTCCCCTATTTTATAATTTGAACCTCGATTAAAAAACAAAGGAACTCCTATTATATGTGGCAATGAACACTTTTTGAACTAAAAATAGTAAGAACCCTCTTACATTGTAGAAAGTGATCCCAATTGATTGCATATTTCCTAATTATGTAGTTTTAGCCTCCAAATTAGTGTTCATTGTCTACATAGTTTGTCCAAAAAACTATGACAACCATATTGGGAAACCTATGGGGACCATATAGAAATTGTATTCACTGAATATAGAAATAAGTAGCAGGGATTGATGAAAATTAGTGAATATTAAACCAATTTGATTGGTTCAATATGCTTAGGGACCAAGAGAATGTTCACTTTAGTTTAAGTTCATTTTTGGGGACAAAAATCCAAGTGGTTTGAATAGACTAAACAATGAACAACCTGCTGCTAATGGGCTTACAGCATGTTAGAGAATGTGTTTGACTTATACTTCATCCATTTGTCTGTCATTGATTTAGATTCTAACTCAATTCATTGTTGTATTCCATCTCACCAGCCCTCCTCAACCACTCCATCAAGGCTAATTACTTCAAACACCCATATATACCTTAGAAATCAAATGTCACATGGTTTCTGAAATTCATTTCTTTGTTATCGTTTTGTTTCACGGAGTTAAATTCCCAACTTGCAAGTTGTACTTCACCGAGCTAAAATAGTCAAATACAATTCTTTTAACATTAAAATATATATTGCCATCAACTATTTTATTCTATAGACCACCGTCATTGATCTAGTTTACTTAATTGTTGGCTTGTTTCCCAGAACCATGTCCCGATATTCTGATCATAATGCTCTTGGTTCTTGTTTTCATTCAGTATAATGTCTCTCTAAATTTGAATGGTTGAATTCTATCATCCTTGACCCGCCCCATACATTATATGAGCACAACCCACACTATTTAACGACAATCTATATATACAATTTGTAGACTTAAGAAGCTACAACATTTTTGCCATGGTCTAGATTTCAAAGATAGTTATATGAACAAGTGCCTAGAGACTTCTTTGCATTAGCATGCCTTTCAACTTTGCCATAAAAGTGCAGACTGATATTATGCAGCAAATTTGGGATCACCACCCTATCATTAATTCCTAAATAATCTTCACCACACTCTCTATAAAGCATCAGTAATGAACCAAGAGACGACTACATTGCCCACCCACCCACTCAAATGTTGTGACCTATTTTCACTTTGAATAAAAGCTTCACATGTTTTCTGCCAAGCTAACCACAATATCATATCTTTGTGGAAATCAACTTTACAGAACTAGCAACCGCATTAATATATACCATTCAAACAGATAAAGTAGGACAATAATTTAATTGCAAAGAAAATGAAAGCAACAAATATAGAGATCAACCAATCTTTTGAAAATGATATGTAAGAGACAACACCAACAAGCAGCACATGAACTATTTAAACCATATTAAGGTTTTTATATATTATTACTTATATGTGAGGGTAATTACACTGAAACACATCTATATCTATTTCACGACCTTTCTAGATTCAGAATAAACAAGGAAGAAGAAATATTATTTGGATCATGTTTTAAATCTGTCTTGAAAACTTTAGTCTAAAATAACTTGCATATCTTGCACTAGTACGAAATCCACATGACTTACATTTGTCACTGTCACAATTTTATAATATGATTTACTTAACTTACCATCCACACATTAATGTAAACCATTCCAATTTCAAATATAATATTTTGCATGAATCCACAGATGTACCATTAGAATCGATATTGCATCATTTAAGTACCATGTCAAGTTATATACCTTAATAGTTCTCTAATAGTGTGGTGTACATTCAAAGGTTCTTAGAATGTTTCCATTACTATTTATTAAACAATGTCGATGTGAAGCATAGACAGGTTAAGCTAAGATGGTCACACTAAAAGAACCTCCCATGTTGTGAGAACTCAACAAAAAGAAGTTGTATCTTTGAGTATCCTTTTCTGTATGGCCAGAAAGCTTATTGGGTTAGTAAAATATATTCAGTGCTATGATCCTTAGTAGATTCATGCATTTTAGATTAGAACATTTGGCTTTCTGACATGAGGTATGAATCTCCTTACTGTCTACATGATAATCCTTTTTTGTCTAAGCTATTCACCTATCCGAGTGGTGAGTGATGAGCTCTTAAGTTTGTACACGAACGATGCTTTCATGCGCTATTGTTCCTCATGGTTATTTAATATATTATTTTCAATGTGTAATACATTATAAATGTAGGTCTTTTAGGCAAACTGAGTTTGATGCAAGAGGAAGTGAATAAATGATGTAAATGCAGCAATAGAAAACTGCATTAGGGCTTGCAAAATGAAATTTCCATCTTCCAGTGTCTAGATTATATGTAAGAGTCACCTAATATAAGATGCATACTAATTTGTACCCTTCATTTACATTGAGGTGACTATTTATATCATTGTTATTGGAATAAGCCATTTGTAATTCTATTTTTGGATAAACTATTCATATTCACATTTTTCTTTCATTGAAGTATAAAATATATGTGTTGATTCATTAAGTGTTACAGAAGTTATTATTGATGTAGTTGTGTGACTAGGATAATTGAAAAGCTAGAAATAATAAAACATCAAAGTAAATATTCAATACATTCCATTTCCTTCATTTTATTCAATGTGAACTGTGGCGTCACACTTTACTTTTATCATTCATGGTTACAACATAACCAATGGTCTATAGCTCCCCCCCTCTTTTATTTGTCCTTCTCGCCTACCTACTGGTTATGCTATTTGTAGTTAGTAATCATGTTATTTCATTTAGATTTATAGTCAACTATGGGCCCCCTTCACTAAAAATAATGACATTGCTTCAATTCCAAATTGCCCGGACATTGATCGTATATTCAACCTTCATTAGTTGTTGTCTAAGGTATTGAAATGTCAATGCAAATTAATGACTTGAAATGTCTAGTACATTATCTCAATTGACTAATAGTCCAGGCCTCATTAGCATATTGCAATACAATAGTGCATGTTGTATTCAATCGTATTGGCTGGAGGAAACCTTGCAACATTCTTAGTTACTTATATTTTTAAATTCTTTCGTCATGTAGGATATAGGGTCCAAACCATTGTTGATGGCACCCAATTCTAACTCGCTAGGATGAAGATACTTTGTCTACAAACTTCCAAGTAGCTCTATGGTTTGAGGGCTAGGCATTTCTAGAATCAATTTGGTTCATGAAGGAACATGTGGATCTGAGCATTGACTTATTCTTACAATGAGAAAAGTCATTCCCCCACCTTGCAAAGATGTCAGTAGGTGATTTCCACCACTATCGATTGTTTCCTATCACCAGGTCGCTGGTGACAAAGTTTATGTATTCTTGTTTAGATATGTTTTAGGTTGTAGCAAGGATATTCATGTTTATCCGCATTGGTTTTCTTAGGGAGTAGTTCCTAAAATAGTGGATTACCATGTCATCTTAATTGTCATAGAATGGGTAGGTTGGATACATATCTTCGAGTAGTCTTTTTTAATAAGTTTAACATCTTTTCACTTGTTTTATCATAATTGGAACATCTATCTTAGACAAGACTTTCTCAAAAACCAATTTGGATAGCAATTTAAAAACCAGAAAGTAGAGAAGAGCACTCCACACCATCAGATTTCCAATTAACATGGACAATATTTTCCGCCATGGCCAAACACCTACCTATATGATCTCTGAAAACTAACCACAACTAACCAAGTTGTTACATATGAGTGCATCGTCTCTGTTGAATTTTATCTCTTCACAAATAGCGGGGATCCATCTACAACTTCTATTAATAGCAGGCCTTGAGGTCAGCAAGCTTGATCTATCCTCACTTCATTGTGCATTTTCACCAAGATAATGGTGTTGTTATTTACAATTTAAATTGGCATGCATATTTTGTAAGTAATTCAAGACTTGAAACATTTTGGATACTATTAAATGTGTTCTATGATGTTTGATGTGACTATGTAGTTTCATGTTAACCAAGAAATATTTCTATTGCAAAGTATAAATACAAATGACTGTACATGATGAACAAACAATGGTTGTCCTGCAGATCAGTCATCACATTTTTCTAAAAATATTTATAAACCTCAGATGCAAAATTATAGGAGGTAAATAGAATTGAAGGAACATCAGGCCAATGAACTTCAAGAAGGACTCTAGCTTTACAAGTAAGTGAATGTGACTTTCTTTCATTCCTCTTCTAGAAATTTGTTTCCCATTCTAATGTTTTAGTATTCTTGTGATTTTCTTAGTATCATTAATATGTTTGCACATTGACATTTAAATAAGACAAATATAACATACATGCTTGAGTAGGGCTACTGGTATAGTGCTATTGCTGAAGAAGTCCATCAATTTGTCACTAGTTGGAGTGTTGGGATGTTAAGTTTATGATGGAAGTCAGAGTTTTAAATTTCCTCTAATATGCTTGATGGTTAAGCATGTGTGTGCATGTCATGTAAATTGAGTCATGGTATATAAGTTTTTTTTATTTGTCTTTTCTAAGGGTTGATGTTTTATCACCTTATTGTTCCTTATCATTCTCGTTGTCAGTTAAAGTTCTACAAACTTAGTTTATGACTTTGGGCTATGTCTAGATTTTTTTGTAGTCTTAAAGGTTTCTTTCAAAGTCAAGTGTCATATAATGGTTACCCTCATCTAGAAAAGCTACTCTCATTGATAGTGATATTATTTAGATTGCTAGTCCAAATGATATACTATTCATACATGTTTTTAGTTGTGAAACTTCTCTTATCTGTATGGTTGTCTGTTCTGAGTTGAAGAACATCAAGATTCATTAGAGGGTTTGCTTGTTCGTATGTTGTTATATATTTATCAACTTAATGGTTTAAGTATATGTATAGATTCCCTCCAACAAGTTGCTAGTTCCATAAATTTTAGGTATCCTGGTTATGTATGTAGCTACTATTAATCGCTTTCAATCCAGTCAATTTATCTATGGTTATATTTCTCAGTCTGATTGATTAGAACAACTTTTTATTTTGCTTTGGGGTATCTTTATTTGATTGTTCTACAGGTGGCACGACATCAACAATGCTAAGTTCCTTAAACTTTTCCTTAGGATCACCTTCTACATGCTAGTTATGGGTTACTGAAGAATAACTTAGAAGTTGCAATATCGCTTCTCTCACATTGAGCGCTCATAACTATTGTCCTCCAACACAATCATTGTCATAATCAACACTTAGTTCACTAGGCTCGTGACCAAACATAGATACCATCCCTCCTGATTATGTAATTATCTAATGGTTCACCATGTGCATTGATTGTTGAAGATGCCAGCTAAGGGGAGGTGTTCTCTTCTCTATCAAATTTCTCAATCTTCAAGAGCCTGCTTTATTGGAGCACGGTTGTCCCTATCAATTTGATGTTGTTTTGTTTTTCCAGCAGGTGCCTCCTTCACTGTACAAGGGGTTTTAGAGGAGGAGGTGTGTGATAATGTCCATTCAGTGAGAAGTGCGAATAAGAGCAGACCTTCCTTATATAGGTTCCTCCAAGAACTATATCTAGTACTTTAGGAAATTTGGACTCCTTCAAGATGGATGCACAAGTATTTGGACACCTTCAGGATGTAATTTTGTTACTTTTTTCATTTTACTCAAGCAATTGGTTCATTTTATATTTGTTCGATATGTATTATGATCTCTTATATGTTAGGTCATTCTTTTCTTTACCCTTTGTCTCATACATTTGCTACTTTAATGTGGCTTCTAAAAATCGTAATGAATCAGGCAACTATATTGTACAAGACAAGTAAGGGAAGAGTTACAAAGAGGTATTGGTTTTATTTTATTCCTACAACACTTAGTGTTATCTCGATATTTTTATTGTATCTTATCAAACAAGGGAAGAGGTCATTTGTTTTACCAACTGGGTTCCATCAGTTAGTCTTATAACTATCAATCACTTCTATGCATTCATGGTTAGTCTTATAACTATTTATTTGTAGAGTTTCTGAAACTTTTTTAGTCTTGTATTTTTTCTTACATGAGTTCAATTCATAATCATGTAGTTCTCAACTATCATTTTGTTGGAAGGAACTAACTGGAACATCTCATGCATCAAATGGAGGCATTAAAAAGAGGATATGAATATAACATATATATATATGGTAATGTGGCATAGAGAGGTTGAAGAACTTGCACTAGATGCCTCCAAGTTCATGGTTACAAGTACAAAACAAGAGATATAGGAGCAATGGGACTATATGATTATTTTGATGTCCACTACTAAAAAAGGTCTTTAACTATAAAAAAAATCTTGTAGTGAAAACCCCATATTTTGTAGCGATAGGCTTTGACTACATATTTCTTTACACATACAAATTGTAGTATATGCTCATATAGATAAAGCCTTTAACTATATTTTTCAAATATGTAGTTAGATAATCCATTAACTACAAATTCATATGTATCCAGAAGTGTAGATAGATATTGTCCTTACATATTTAAATATAGGTATAATTATAGATGTATGCCTACAATTGTATATATAGTGAGTATGTAGCAAAAACATGAAGTTAATACAAATTATATGTAGTTAATGTGTAGGGAAAGGCAGCATCTACTGCACACATATATATGTAGTTAGATTATGAACTAGCTACATATGTAGTGCCACATATACATATATGTATAGTTTGATTATTCATGTATTGTGTAATTAGTCCAGAAGCTCTTTTAGTAACAAATGTATAGTAGTTAGACCAAGTAATGCTCTTTATGCCAACAAACTTACTTTCATTTATACTGAAATGTCAAATGTACATGGGGAGGACGTATACCTTGCCCCTATTACATAATGTGTACAAAGAAAAGGATATACATATACTAATAAATTCGGTGAGGTCTACACGCATCTTAGAAAAAGAGTATGTATCTTTCTCAACTAGTTTTAGAATCGTTGTTGTCTTCTCCTTTTGTTCAATGAGTTGGTGATAGCATGGGTTCTTGTGTTGCATAAAGATGTGACCTTGTGACACGTTGGCCCTTCATCCGATTTCCTTGATGAGTGGGTCGATTTTGTTGAATGGAAGAAGTCTTGATTTGAAGATTGTAGCATCGCCCCTCATAGTGACATCTTACTATTACAACTTGGACCATCCATAGATGTTCTAGGAATCCTCTTTGTACTCTATTTTGTTGGACTTGATCTAGACCCAAAGAGGGATTCTTGTTTAGAAATAAGTTGACATTGAGGCCTTTTTTTGTCCTGCATCATATATGTATCAAAATTGCAGTCATTGAATAGAATAATTATTTCATTCATTTTTAAGTTGCATCATACTTCTAAAGTGGTAAAGAAGTTATCTGAGATATCAAATAGTATTTGAATTCTGAATTTGCATCATACTTCTAGGAACCTAGAGAAGCAAAGAAGAGAAACCTCTTTAAAAGATGAAGAAAATCATATTGTAATCTTCTAGAGCAGAAGGCCTCAGATAGCAATAAAAGTAGCTAATGATTTTATGGGTAGTAGACATATTGGAACAAAATGTAACCTGAGAAGAATTAAGACTAATATCAAAAGATATATCATTCTTAAGTTTTAGAACAGTAAGCTCAAGCAGGCTTCACAATAATTGCATGAGCCTCAACAACACAACTCTAACAGATTTTGGATTCTAAAATAGCAGAGAAAACCACATGACTTAAACCCAGAGAAACAAAAAACAAAAATCAACTTCAATTAACTCTATAACATGCCAAGAAATTCATTTTGAATAATCCTTTAGAGAACATCATAATGCATGCCCTTGTCTTCGTGAACCCTCTAATTCTAGTGCAGAAATCTTTAGAAACTATATATGTTCTCTAGGACTCATATCCTATCAATATGGAGTCAAATTCAAGGGGGTGAGTCGGGAGAATTGACATCAGCAAATGTATGCCAAGATAAAGGGGAGTAGTAGATGTGTCACATAATTATATTCTGGAAAAAAATATATAGAGGAATTGTAGCTAAGATAATACTTGATGGAGTTCGTAAAACATGGAGTAAGATAAAAACATATCCAAGTTATTGATCATTTGATTGAAGATTTTACCATTTCTTAGTAAACATGAACAGAAAGCAAACAATATTCATGAAGCCTGAATGGTGAGTTTTTGAGCCCTTATAATCATTATCATTGATTTTTTTTCTCCATTAGGTTTCTGAGCCTCTATAGTTACTGAAAAGATATTGATTACTAAGCTATCTTGTAGCATATAATCAAGATTTGAATAGAAAAATAAGTTATGACATAAGAAGGATCTCATGATCTGAAATGAAGTAATCTGGCATTGAAACCCACATATGGGAGCATGTGAAAAATGAATTATTGTTAGTTAAGAAACCCTCCATATTTTCTTTAGTTGTCCTATGTTATCTTGGAGAATGCAATAAAAGATCTTGATCTTACTTTTTCCCTGTAAAGACTATTGATTGTGCAAGAATGAAAGGCAAGAAAAATCATATTATTTTTATGCACGCTTTGTAATACTTGGAGGGAGAGGAAAGATAGAGTTCATACAAATAAATATCGATCTCCTGAATCTCTTGGGGATGCAAATAAGAGAGTGACAATCTGCCTTTGTGATGTTTAAATCGGGTTTCTTTTATCTCTGAATTACTTTGTTTCTTTTGGCTACTGCTAGTGTCCTTTGCTTGGATATTTAGATTCTACTTCCACTAAAGGACCTATAAATATAAATGTGTCGACCTTTCATGAAGCCTGAATGGTGAGTTTGGTTCAGATTTCAAGGGTACTTGTGTTTTTGGCCTAAATCCACACAAGTACTTTGTACAATCACATTTGTCTAGGCAGTCACCTCTAAGAAAATCTCACAATGAATAAGCTCATAGGAATTAAGAGGTGTGTGGAGTAGCAAGGCCAATGATTATAAGAGTTCTATCCATGAAATCTGACAACTAGTTACAAAATAAGCACAATAAAGAATCTACAGAAAGTTGTTTGGATTTTTTCTATATAAGCACAACCGATGTATGTAGTCTATGATCTCATAGATAAATGACAAGTGAATCATTGAATGGCATATGGAAATAGCCAATATAAGCTTCCAATTCAACTATACTAGATTGGGCTACACTTATTCATGCTTTATGTTCAAATATAATGAATTTAAAGATCCTTTAATAAATCTTCTCATATTAACTTAGATATACCTCTTCCCCTTTAGTTTTTGTTTGACTTTGACTCAATATTGTAGTGCTTCAAACTTCACACTGACCTAGAAAGACACAACCACGTGGATGAATCATGAACCCATTAATTGATGACCCAACCTTTGCAACAGAGTTGGCAATCTACTGGTTGTAAGGTGGTACCCACTTACAGCGATTATAATCACCCTAAGCATCAATATTAGAAAAGCAGACTTCATGTGTCTAATATGTCCCCTAAAACTATGAGATAAAGCTATGGGATTGGGCATTGGCTTCTCAATTTCCTAAAAAAGTGTTGCAACACTACATGGTGCATGATGGTACCACAACTGTTGCGGACATCAACATCAAATGGATAGGGGAGCCAAAAGCTGAAGCAACATCAGAGCGTTATGAAAAGATGAAGATGTGGTTTCCATCTTGGATTGATGCCTAGGACATCATCCAATCTTTCGTAAGGGTGAATTGTTAGGAGTCTGACTATAGTATTGTGTGTAATACTATTAGTCTGTAAAGTTAGGTGTTAGCTATTGGCATCATCAATTGCAATGTGGAGGTAGTCTGTTATGTGAGAGTGTTCTTCCAACTGTAATAAGAAAGGAATTACAAGTGGGTGAAGGTATTAAATTCAGAACATTGAAATCCTTCTATTGCACATCCAATTCTCTTCTATTTCTCTCTCATATCTGTCACCATAGGTAATCCACCTCCCACCCCTATTCCTCACACATTATGAGATCATCTCAGTTGAATCCTAATAAGAAGGAGAAGTAGTGCCTAAGGTAGAAACATGATCTGTAGGAGAAGATAGAACCTCAACATGGAATAATTCAAGTGTACTACTATGCTTCCAACACTCATTGAACCCAATAACTGAAGGTGTTGCAACTAGAGGAGTGAAGACCCAGATATAGGAAACACATGATTAGGAAAAGGCACATGAGAGTCACAAATATAGTTGGCTTGGAAAAGAAGGATATATCCTTAAACAATGTGACATCCATAGTAACATACATCTACTTAGCAACATGAAGGTAACATTGGTGCCTCTTTTAAGTCCAGGAATGACCAAAAAAGCAACAAATAATAGGATTTGGAGATAACTTATTAAGCCTAGACAATATTTTGAACAAAACTTATGCAACCTTATGCCTTAGGCGATAAAGAGAAAAATGACTAGAGTAAGGAAAAACTTCCCCTGATTCCAAAATGTTAAACAAGCAGATAGAAAAACATTTTGCTAAGCTCTCTAAGTAATGTACAAATTGGACGTTTCTATGATGACAATAAAAAACAATGTGAGTATCATCCTCTCACCTTAAGGAACACAACATTTTTTATATTGAGGTCACCAAACAGAACAACCTCAAAACTTGAGCCAACCCAAGTGAGAACAAGAAGTAAGCATGAAATTAGCTAAGGTATTTTCAGAAATCTAAGCTGACAACCAATTGAAATGAGGCCAACATCTACTAAAAGGAATTTGCAAACGTCCTTAGTAGATAGACAATGAAAACTATAGTTTTACCTATCATAAAAACAACAACAGTTCAAAACAAGGAACACAACATATGAAGAATTTAGAATATCATCCTTTTAATGGACATAAGTTGGGTCTTCAAATAATAAGTAAAAGAAGTTCCCTGAAGTGAACTAGTCAATAAAACTTTAATAAGCAAGCATCTACTTTAGTGATTTCTTTAAAGTTATTAGATTAACGTAAATCCAAGCATGTGTACTATATATTAAATTCCTTAGAAAATCAAAATCTCGTTGATTCCAAATCTCATGTTCCAATGGAAGTTATATAGGAAAGTAATTACTCATTTCCTATGAGAGGGGAGTTCATACTTGATTGGACCTCTAGTTTTGAACTCAGAACATGAGGTGATCATCAAAAACCCCACTATTCGGTTGGAACTGATCCACCCATGCACCTTTTTGTGTTGGTTTTACATAGAGCACATGAATTTGTCACTAACCTGGCAAAAAGAAACACCAGTTACTTATGATTTTGGTTGAGAGCCATGTAATATTGTATGGATGTGAGGCTGCTAAACTAATGAATATCAAAAAGCTAGAGGTAACATAACCATATTTCCAGACTTCTAAAATTGAACATGCTTAGTTCCATAAAATCTAAGCAGCTCTAAACTCGTTTATAGCCCATGTATTCACCAGAAGTAGCATGAGCCAGGCTCTACTAAATAAGAAACTATATCTCCTTTGAAAAAACAAAAAGACATGAAAAGTATGTGTATAGATTGAAAAAAGAAACCGTGGATATGACCTTCAGCTGTATTGAAAAAATTGAGAACTTTGACACCAAGCCTAAACCATTAACAAGATGAAGAATTCAGTTACCTCCCTATAAGACATATGCAACATGGTCGAGGCAATAATAGATTCTAAGTGCAACAAAAGCTTCCCATGAGGAGTTGATCATAGTCTAATTTAGTTGTATGTGTTGGGTCCCTATAATTACAAAAGAGATACTGATTTTGTAAGCTATATAGCAACATATAATCAAGTTGTGAAAGAAATATGCCATAAGAAATTCTCATGATTTGACATGATGCAAGTTGGATTTGAAGCCCATAGATATGAAGCACATCCAAGGTGTGAAGAACATAGAGTGAGTGAGAGGGGATATAGGTTTGTCCTCGCCCTGCCCAAGGTGTGAAGAAGAAGATCAAACCTGATGCACTCAGCCCAAGTATGCAAATGGATAAAACCCATTTAGAAACAACCAATATGAGGTGATATGTCAGTTGGATTATTTAGGATCAACCTACAAAAGCTTGAGGATGATTCAATGCACTGAGCACACACATCTACAAATATATGCTCAAAAGCTTGAGGCCCTCTATAGGGTGAATGAAAAACCATACTCCTAGTCGTTGTAGTGAAGAAACACAAGAAGGAGAAGAGATTGAGAATGATTCAATACAAATATATCAAACATTGAAGGGGGGTTGGGTAGACATCTAAACAGGACTGCCACCATGGAAATGGATCCAAAACTAGTAACTTTGTAGGGTTTCCATCTAGCACAATTAAAACAAGCAATCTAGTTTCAAAATATCTATTAATATTATTGTGTCCATCAAGATGAAAGAGAATACTTAGTTGTATAAGACATTACAGAAGTTGTCCCATTAGGATGGAGTCCACTAGCCCTTACATCAGTCTGTGTGCCATAACTTCCGTCAAAGTTTGCATTGTTAAGAGAGTGGCACTTAATGCTTGGAATGAGTAGAGCTAGACATAGGATCTCTAATATTTCTTATACTACTGGAGTTTGATCTAGAGTTTAAGCTATCTGGTAGTAGGACTTGACGAGACCTCTACCTGTGTAATGGCCCATGAAGTCTTTTTCCTGGTTCAGTTTGTAAGCTGGCATCTTCTCGTGGACTTAGAACTTATATTGTTATCCCAGCATCACTGATTTTGATGTTGTTCAAGTTCCTACTTCATGTAAGCATACAAAAGAGTAATCAAATCATCACTAGAATAGAAGGGATGTATTTTTTTTCTATAAACAAATACATCCAAACACTACAACCAGTGATAAACTGATGAAGTTCAATTTACAACTATCCTTAATAAACCTACAAGTAGAGAAAAATAGGTCCATATATGAACAAGTAGATAGTACAACAAATCAAAAGACAACCAAGCTGATTAGAGAAGATTCTCAGACTTGTTAGCAATAAATAATAATGCATTAACTGAATTGAGATAAACTTGGACTAATTTTGACTCAAACAGATGATTTTTTAAACTATGGCTAGGAGAAGATCTTAGATTTATACTTTGAAAGATAGGGATGAATGATTACTTCAGATTTGTTTGTGTCTACTAATTTAGCATGTATGACAAGTTACTCTTGAAACTTTGAGAACCTTCTTTCTAGTTGAGTGCCCTAAAAATAGAATCTATTTTTAAGGTCAAAATGTATTTCTAGAGTTAGCATTTTTAATATTATACACAAAGAAAATCATGTTACTTATGATCTATATTTGATGTTAGTCAACAAATAATAGTCATGATTGTTACATATCTTTAAAATCTTCTTAAAGGTCTATTCTAAAAGGAACTTCCACACAGACCCTGTGCGTTGTCACCCTGTAGCCTAACTTCATGTAGTTTTCAGAACCCAAATTAGATATGTTAATGGACTTAGAAAAAGGAACTTGGAGGATTGGTAGACTGGCTGAGATGTTATCTACTGATGATCAAGATACTATCCTTAATATCCCCCTTTGCTTGGAAGCCATAGATTCACAATATTGGTTTTCTACTGAGGATGGTGTTTTTATGTTAAGACATCATATCAGTTAGGTACCAATTGTGGAACTACAGGCTGGCTGGGACAAATCTCTAAAACCCCTGAACTACATGTCATCCTGATCATTTCCTTTAGAGATGTGGTTGATGCAAATATCTTCAGATCAAAAGATGGCAGATCATGTTAGAGAAAGTTCCAAATGATATGCCATCAAGAAATTATATAAAAGCCTACACAATTATTCCACTTATGGAATGAACTATAAGGAATGTAAGTATCAACACCTAACCCCATTTTTTGGGTATATAGATAATTAATAACCAAATATGTCATCACAAAAAGCAACCCTGCAGCAAGATACGAATACAACAATGAAGAACAAATGGAATAAATTGAAAGTAACTGTCCATGTAGAGATTTATAAAGAAATAATTTCAAGATATGTATAGGAAGCAGTATTCACCCTCATCTCCAAGAAGTAACATCCTCATAAGGGATCATATTCAGAGAGAGGGTTTGTTGGCCATCAGGAATGTAACGGATGTAACGGATATCACATACCATCCAAGGTTCAATCGGTTAAATATGTTAAGCTCATCATAAGTTAGTCCTTGTGAATTTATAATAGTGTGAAGATCCTACACAAGTAGATAAATATTCATAAGCTAAAAAAGGTTAAGAATATACATCAGAAAGATGGAAAACCAAGACAAAGAGATTCAAAAGAACATACATTTGTTACATCTACATTGTCAAATCAAAGCAGAAAACAAACATGACAAATAAACTCAACTGAACTTCAAAGACTTTCTCAATAAAACTGCAAGTATCATAATGAATTTGAGAAACCTGGACCTTAGGATGTGTTTAGGATTTGGGTGGTATGGTATACTGGATAGGAAATGATTATATGGGATGCATGATAGGATGTCAGTTTTCTTTCCCCTATTTGGATGCAATAAAAGGAGGACTGGTATACCAAATTGAATAATCACAATAAGAAAGTACGTGTAGCAAGGAGGGGAAGTGTAACATTGCTGACAAAAGGTTAAATAAACAATCTATAGTTATACTCTGGAAAAAGTAGATACGAGATTCTAACTTCTATAGTGAATATGTGTCCAAGGAATCAATGTAGTTCAGTAAAACTATATCTATAATCTAAATGATATTTGTACCTTGCACCTCTACTGGAATTTGGGTACTTTGAACCTCCATTTAAATGTAGGTTATCCATCGCAATATCATCATTCGAGAATGTATTGAAATGAGATGCATCATATCCATTTTATGAGGTCTACCTACAACCAACATAAGCCCATAACATTAGAACAAACAAAGTGGAAACCTAAAAGACCATGTGGGTTGACCCATAGTTTAGTATGATTACCATTTATTTCCTTATCTACAACATAATATCCTAATTCATATAGGATTATTATATAGTAATCATGGACTAAATATTATCAATGGTACACTTAAGCAAATCTAGTTGTCACATGGAAAACCATGGCCCCAGTTTAGAAGTTTTTGTATTGAGCTTTCTATTTGAAACACTTGCAAGAAATATTCTTCAAATATAACCATTTATTACAGTACACTTTTTTCAAGAGGATTTTTTTAAGTAGAAGTTATTGAGATAGTTGAAAATAAGAATGAGGTCAATTTAACTACAATTGCTTAGCAAATGAAGGAAAATTACAAAAAGAATAGTTTATGCATGTTTGGATTACCTAAAGGAATCGTGAGCATGTGTTTCATTAGTTAAAACATGGTCCTTATTCTAAATGACTAGTACATATGTATGTACAAGTATATTGAAAAACCATAAGTAAAATGTTAAGAATGCGTACATGAGGATTTTTACCAGTCTTGTCCATTTGTATGGTTATCTATCATTGCTTGTAGCTCCCAATTATCAAAAGTAGATTGACCTTCATATTTTAGAGGCCTGATAACTTATGTTAGACAGTCCCACAGTCTGGGAAGTATATCAAAGAATGAAGGTCCAAAATTCCAACACATATACTTTAGAGCATTTTATTCCCCATGTTTTCTTATCCAAGATTCAGGAACATGATGCCAAGATCAACTATTTCCACAGACCATGTGGAAAACTTCCAAGAAAGTATTGATGATAACATGTAAGCCTAATTTTCAGGACCAAGGGAAAATATAACTTTTTGTAGATATTCAAAATGTATATGACTCAGAGAAAATAAAAGAAAGGAAAACTTTGTAAAACAAGAATGTGAAACAGATAAAATATGAAGGGTTTTCATAAAACATGGAAAAATATGAGATGCTAACATTAGTATTAGTCCTCGAAAGGATATTGTCACATCTACAAATAAGCATCAAAAGGTTGAGATTGGTTCATTATGCATGGTATAATATATATAGATGTCATATATTGTATGTGTAGAATTAGGCATTTCATTGGATTATGAGGCTTAGACTCCTCACAATCCCACCTCAAGCTTCATCCTAGATCACATATTTCATTTTCCTCCTGATCACATTTTCTTTTGAGGTAGATAAAATATTTCTAAAAACAAGAGAAACTAGAATTGGATGTCAGTAACTCTTACGACTTTCTCAAGATGTCTGTCATATTGTCCTACACTATGTCCCTCATATACAGATGCTAGTGTTGTGTCTAGGATGAGAAAAGTTGAGCCCATCTACTGAAGAAGTTCATAATATTACAACTAACAACTTGGGCTAGTAATTTTCTAATTCCATCACTATATTAGAGTACATGTCTAAAATTATAAACTAACTTGTCATCATGGGATGACGAATGGAGATATTAGAGATTCACTTTGTATCAAAGGAAATAAAATGTCATGAGGTATATCCCTAAATATGGCTATGGAGTAATAGATAGTGGATGGGGATCCTGAAGATTATGTGTTAAGCCACAAGCCTAGAGAAGATAACGTAATAGATTGAGCCATAACATCTCTACAATCTATCCAAGTAATTTTATTGTTGAAATTATCACTCTACACAGTTAAATCTCATAGACTGACAGGTTTATCTTAATATATGGCACTTATTGTTAATGTGTCGCTTAGCACTTACAATCACTAAGATGTTTATCCTAGAGTTTAATCCTTTTTCTACTTTCGATTAAGGCTAGTATAGAAAGGGTCGATCCCACAGGACAACTTATTAAGATTGTTATCTCTAATCCCAATTATTTGAAGAACTTATTTTATTTTATTTTTTTGGTATTTTTTTGAAGTTTTGAAACAGAAAGTAAAAGTCAAGTTTTGGGGGTTGGTGATTAACACTAAGAAAAGAAATACAAGAATAAAAATGCACTTAACAAGAATATAAATTTGCCCTGTCACAAGGAAAATTAATATTATTGTTAGCACAAGAAATACTATTATCAATGAAAATACAAAGAATTTAAAGAAAGCAAAAGAAAGTGGTGATTAAATAAAGAGATGGGAATCGAGGCTTTAGGGGTTTTCACCACCTTAGCCTAGGCAAAAACAAACTAATCCTTTAAAAATGACGGATTCGATGAAGGTAAGTGAATTAATAAAAAAATCCACTAAAGATAGACTCCACATGAGCCCATTGGTCCTGGTGCTCATGCTTCTTAGTACATCATCCTAAAAGAAGAAGATTCATGGTTGTTTCAAAACTTCTATGTGATTGGGTTTGTTGTTCTAAATCTGAACTTCCACGGTCATATCCATCCAGATTAACTTTTGATCAAATCAATTAATTACTTTGATAGATCAATTAGTTATCAAACCCAAAAGCCATCTAGAATCATTTTTTAAGGAAAAGTCGATAAAGCCATAGCTAAGGGGTTATTCCCCTTGCCTCGATAAAGAACTACTCACTCATGGAAAAGGAGCAAAGAGAGACGGAGGGAGGAAGTGATCTAGCCATCTTCGAGTCTTACGACTACTGATCCTCGATTAGAGACAATGAAGATGGATGCCTCTTCCTATCTTACCCGATTTCTCAAGAGAGGGGAGGAGGAGAAAAGAAAATACTAGATCTAAAACACAACGGAATAACAGAACAAAATTGCAAGGCTAATTTATTTCAAAACTAGAAGAATACAAGAAGATTGCTCCAGAATGCTAATACAAGAGAAAACCCGAGATGCCTAAGGAGGAGGAAGTTCTCCTCCTTTTATAGAAGAAGGAGGGGGTATACATTAGGTTTAGGGCAAAAGAAATAACCTCCGTCGGTTGCTAACTTTCTAGATCTAGTCAATAGAGGAAACAATTGATTGCTTTGCATCCCTTTTGCATTAATTTCCCACAATATAGGTTTCGAGTATATTTTTGGGCTATTTAAAAATTTGGAAGTGGCCCGAAAATATATTTTTCCTATAGATAATTGAATTATCTTTCCAACGCATACTTTCACAATAAATTCTACCTTGGGATGTGGGAGTTATACCAATTTTGGTGAAAGGTATATATTGAAATCAGACTCTGCGGGAAAACGTAAGGCTACTTTCACTGGTTAATTGTGCAGCCAAATAAACACATAAATTACCGCAAAATATGTCTTTTTTGTAGACAATAAAATTCTATTTTCATTCCATACTTTATATTGAAATTATGCCTTTAGACTCAAAAGATATGGCTATTTTGGTGACAAGTATCTCAGGCACTGCGGGAATATTTGAAAAGCCGCATATCTTCATCTTTTATTTTCTCGATTTAATTACTTAGATAATTCCTGAAAATTAAGAAAAATATCATAAGAATTCAGAAAAATTATATCAAGAAAATGAAAGTGCTATTTATTTTTGAATTAGCTAAAATTAACAAAAAAAGTCATAAATAATTATTCTAAATGAAGCAAAAATAAGAGAATTCATCACTTATCCTAAAGAAATAGAGAACCGACATGATAATCTTTCAAACCAGATGTTATTCATGCAATAAAATAATAGATATTATTCATTTTGAATGGAAGGGTTTCATTCTAGAGGATTCCCCTCATCTCGAATATCTTGAGGACCATGTACCAGCCACCACAAAAGAATAGAAGGGAGCTATGGCTTGATACAAAGTTTGGACGTCCAAATAGGAAGTCTCATCTAAGATTTCATTCTCTTATGTATTCCTGTGAACAAGATTAAGTTCTAGAATAGATGAAGGGAAGAAGAACAATAATGGTAGTGGACGTAATAATAATATCATACTGACATCCTCAATGATAAAGAGGGAGGAATGGTACCTGGATGCATCAATGAATACTATACTTGAAGACAGACCCTTCTGCCTTCTTTACTTTGAGCACAATGACATAGGTGGACAAGTTAACTATTGAGCACTTATTTTCTTCTAGGGCTTAAAGATGTAGGAGGTAATTTGTTGAAGAAAATGTCTGCGAGAGGTTGTGCCTTATTTTTATATATAGAATATGAGTTACAATTTGATTAGGCTCAATACTATTGAGAATATAGGAGAGAACCCAGAAATCCTTCTCATCCCATACTCCATTTGTTGGATCACTTAATTTTTCATAGTTAGCGCCTTGTTGATGTGCTTTAGTAGGGCTATCAAACTGGATATGGATCCAAGACTGAGCCCAAATGATGCAGTTGTTGGAGTTTGAGTTTTATATAAGTAAACCACCCGATAGTATTATCAGAGCTGTCACTAGATGCCAAGGAATCCATGATTACAAAAAGGCAGGTGAAAAATAAACTGATACAATATGTCATTCCGTATGGCACACACATGTAGAAATTAAATACTATAGAACATATATGTGAATACAAATAGAAACCATCATGTCACTATAATAGATTCAGTAAAAGCATACATACTAGATTTAGGCAGAGACTTGAATGAGAGGTGTTTAATACATAGAGGTCAGATCATGACAACCTTAAGAAAGGAGGTGGACTAAACCTAAGGTAGGAAGATAGATAGAGGATAGGATAACTTAGTTATGATGAGGGACATGCAATGGTGGCAACAAGGAGAAGGTGGCGATTGGATATTTGAAGAAAGAGTAGCAATAATAGTTTGGGAGGGGTGGAGGGGAGTGGGTTGTGATTGGGTTGGATATATCGATGTTTTCACCATTGGTATAAAGTTTCCCTATATTAGATATTTATATGTACCATATATATCATAGTGCAAGTAGATTTGTACAATATACCACATATTTATTGAGCTTTATATGAAAAACAGCAAAAATAGAGAATATAAATAGCAAACCATCAGGGTTAACTATTAGGGTATCAAATGCAATTCACTACATGTCTCAAGTTTTCTTGCACAAGCGTGGCTTCACATATTTTAATACAAAGGTCTTTACCCCCAGATAGTTGCTTGAATAGTTAGAATAGCAATAGAAATAGAACAAAACCAACAAGTCAGCTTTGTGACTTGATGAAACCAATAGTTATCTCTGTATTTTGACACAATCACAATATTTCATAAAATTAAAGACTAAATGAAGAAAACAATTGGCAATTGATATTACAACACCAAGTACATACCCAGAGTGGACGAAGTGACCAACCTTTGTGGAACTGGTCCTATTGCACCAGTAGCCGCTGACATACCCATCCATAAGCTTATAACAATGCTCAAAGATATCCTTCTTCCTTTTTGTTATCCTTAAGGGTATCTTGATGTTAAACAGGATGAAGACCAACCTTCTGGAATCACAATATTTGAAGATGAAGAACTTCCACAACGTGGTGAACCTGTATAAGAGAGAATCATGAATGCAGCATTCCCTGAAAGAAATGCACCCATCCACGAGAATGGGCAACCATAATAAACCTTACTATGAAACAAGAAACCTAATAGATGAATCTAAATAGATATTACTTTCTATCTCAGGACCTTCTTAAAAATAATGAACTCCCTACATTTTTTTTAGCACAGGGATGTATATAAGTATTGAATAACAGCTCATAAAGTAAATATTCATACATATGTTCATCAGAAACAAAAACTTTAGGGTGAAATTAATTTTCTAAAAAAGAATTGACTCCAGATTCTAGCAAATATGAAGAACATTTCTACATTTATAATAATTAAGAACATACTCTTGTGTCACAAAATTTGAACCAAGAAACAAAGTCACACTGACAACAAAACTGAAATAAATCAGTTTCCATGTAGCTCAATGACCAACCTCAGGTGTTTCCACCTCTCCAGAAGGTCCAAATACCACTTGTAGATACAACCACACACAAAAGTCTGGAATCTATCCCATAGAGCATATTTCAAACATGGAGGGAGGAGACTAGTTTTATAATAGAAAGCATTTTGCACATAAAGTCTTATACTTGAGTAACTGAATATGTAAGTTTTTTCCCCTACATCTCTACAATGAGGTGATGCCCCACATGAATGGCAAGGCCCTGAGTAAGCTCATTAAAGTTGACAACTATACTTCTACATGTGCAAATTGGTAGTCACTGCTAGAACAAGGTCATCATATTTATGGAACTTGA
This sequence comes from Alisma plantago-aquatica, assembly GCA_963693085.1. Lineage (NCBI taxonomy): Eukaryota > Viridiplantae > Streptophyta > Magnoliopsida > Alismatales > Alismataceae > Alisma > Alisma plantago-aquatica. The sequence goes on along the minus strand of OY856414.1, from coordinate 421,046,610 downwards.
TTTTGACTTTAAGAGAAGTACCAACAATTTATGGAAAATCAGGAGAAGTGGAGGAAAAAACAAATCTCAACTAAATCAAGAATGACGACTATTATTCCAAGTTTTAGCACATGTTTGATAATTGCATGAACAAAATAATCTTAACCTTAACTCCAAAAAATGTTATAGGACCCACCACAATATATATACTACCCATCCTCCCTCCACCTTTTATATTGCCTCCTATCTTTAACCCTCTAACATTTATTTTCTTCACTCATCCTACCCCCTCCCCCCTTACTTACTGTCCATCAAACTACCTCTTCCATGCCTAGCTCCACCCATCACGACCCCTCTTTGATTGTATGATCTTGGTCAGAACAAGAGAATAACAGGGGAATGGAGCAAAGAGATATTAGACACATACTAAGAAAGACGAGGAGGGAAAATAATAATAAGAAAACTATGGAGAACAAGAATCAGTTCTATGATTTAGCTTATCGAAATGAAGATGTGGAGATCAAAGTACAGCTGCAAGAAGATAATGATGAGTAGTAGGAAAATGCAGCAAAATGCTAGACCGTGAGGAATAGTAATAGATAGATAAGCAAAGAGCCTAGGAATAGAGGATCCAACCCATGTAGGACATCTAGAACCAAATGGAAATCCAAAACAAGAAAACAACCTAGGAATATGGTTTCCTCATGCCATTATGCAATATCTATCAAGAGTTGAATCAAATAGAGACATAATCTAAATGTTTGTAATATACTATTAAAGTTTAAGTAAGTAGAGACATAATCAACATATGGTACAGCCGGTACTACACAAATCAGACCTTCATTTTATGCTATCTTCAGCAATTCACAAGTAGTCATGTATCTTACTAAGATGCAACTTGAATGCCTCAGAGTTCGAATCTAATATAAATAAAAATAGACCATATTAGTAACCCTATAAAAGTATAAGAACAAAGAAAATTGTCTCTTGAGATGGTGAAAAAAATAATAAACACTCACTAATGTCCGGTGAGGAGCTTAAGAAAAATGACCACTATTATTAAACCCTATACAAGAGTTCTTCTTTGGACCCTTCATTAAACACATCAATTGGAATACCAAGAATCTATACAAATAAAAAATGTGATGCATTAGCAACATAATGGCAACCAAACTAGAGTTTATAATTGCCTTATAAAAAGGGCATTCCAAATGCATCATTTAACAGTTCATGACATGTACAAATGAATATCCTGTGCAGGAAATATCTTATTACCATCGAATATACATTAAATCTAAGCCTTGAACTAATGCTTCATCACTTTGTATTCCTTTACACTCGGGTTAACCTTTAAAGTAGCAGTGCAACACTTGGCATCAGCATAGAAAGGACGTCCAGATTTTAGTGAAAAATGAACATGTTAGCTGATCATATATGATAGAATTCATTAGAACAGATCCTTGTATCTAGTCTTCATAATCAGAACCTAGAATAAGGTGAACAACTATATTGATGTGATTAGTTTTCAGAAAACTAAACCATCTAGAAGAGGATTCGTAGCAACATGCATAAACTACCCTATATATTAATAGACTGACTCATCAACTGGTGATACAAATCCAGCTTGAGTAACAAGTTTGAGTTGTCAATGGCATGTGTACTACAAACTACCAAATGATGATTAGAGAACTACTTAAACAAGTTGCGGAGGGTCCAGCTTAACTAGTGAACAAAATATCATTGTAAGAGGGAAAGAACCAATAGAAACACATTTTTGTTCCCAAAAGGAGCCCTTCACGACAGCATGGCACTAGGCATCTTATTAATGGGTACACAAGGAAATGATTTCACTTAAAATTATAAATACCACCATTGCTTACTTAGAATGGCCATTGTAGCATGTGACTTAGTCACCATCAGATCTGCAACCAAAGTATACCCTTCTTATAAGATTCACTCTACAAGCAAAGTATGCCCACCTTCTACTGGTAATAATAAAGCTCAAGCATAATTGTAAGCCCCATATCAAAATTTAAGGATAATTGATCAGTGTTCTTCTTTGAAAAATACAAGTAAAAAATGTATGAACGGTGGATTTGTACTGAAGATGAATGGAGTTGAAGATGCAAACCTTGCTTGTATAGTGCTTAACAAATGGAAAACATTGTTTTTGTTGTTGGATATCACCATGGAGTCTTTTATTGCTCCATGTGGCCATTGTTTTTAGGCCCTATTTGTATCAATGGTTGCATTTTCGATCTTCTCACAAAGAATATACTATCAGATTCATAAACAAACTTCCCAAATCCAAGTGTGTATTAAAAATTAAGAACCAGTAAACAGATTCGTCCGCAACTAGAAGTGTGGAGAAAGCTATGAACATGGGTACATGTGACAAAATTTAGAGATCTAGAACTTGAATATGAAGGATGGATACAAAATATACACATAATGTACCATGTATTAGTCAATGGATTATAACAACCATCCTCACATTGTTAATGTGTATAGTTGGCTAGATCATCACAACTACTGAGAACATAAGAGACAGAAAAGGAGAAATTGCATTCCATACATGAGCTTAGTCTCTTGCTTAACAACTAGACAATGCACATATGAACTCCACCAAGGATCACACAGCCCCTGGAACCCAAATCTAGGGACATGCAAATTGAGGACTAGAACAATAGAAACAACACAAACTCGGGTAACAGTCACCCTCACCCCCTAACACAGTAACTAATTTCAGAAAATAAAACCAGAATTCATAATTTTCTACGACATTTTGGTCAGCCAAATGTCATATATGAAATAAAATGTAGCATGGCAAAGACTTCTCACATTTTTGCATGTTATGACTGTGGCCACAATCTTAATAATGAGTCGCAAGAGGTGCATACCTTCATGGAACTAGAAGACACCTTTCCCTTGAGAGAAGATACTGATTGAGATTAAATTTTAGCATCTGGAGGTGGCATGGCACTAGAACCTACCAACCAATACTATAGATTATTCATATCACGGTCTTGTGTAGCAAGAGAAATGGAAAACAAGGTCTAATAATTTGGATGACAACTTTTACATCAATCTAAAAAAAATTAATAACTCTGTAATTTGGATGACAATCCTTTCTATATCCAATGAATAGACAAGCTTTACATCAATAAAAAACTTTATTATAAACCTATAGAAAAGAGGGAAAATAGCATCTAGAGAATTCTAATGGAACTTTTATTGTTTGCCTCGCTCCAAGCAGTTTACCTACAATAACAAAAATAATTATCTAAAACCATTATATCGACATGTTACACTTATAGCACAGTGATAAAAAAATTACCGAACAATGAGTAGCTTCTTTAGCCAAGCTATTATTGACCCAATTGCATCTTCAATGATTTGATACTTGTCAAATGGTCTAACCAATTGCTTTTCAGGTTTAATTGCCACAGCAATGCAAACAGCAGCAAATGCAGACCCTAACTTTCCTCCTCCTATTACAAGGTCAAGATTCATGCCTATCACTTGTCCTTGAGCTACAATTGATGTTCCATCATCGAAACTTAACAACCTCATGACCTATAAGTTGTACGAATTATGATGTAAAATTTTAGATATCAAGAATCGAAGTTATTAGAAGTTTTTTCTTTTAATAACATGTCTTTCTGTAATGGTGGTTCCACTACATGACTTTTTTGGCATGGGTGTTCCTTCATTCTTGGTCATTTCCATATTCTAAAATACAAAACACTTATCACATTAATGAAATAATAACTTATAATATTTACTAAAAATTTGAATAATTACTTCATTTGCTTGAAATGGAACACTTCGGCTTGAATTCCCCAAAAATTTTGGCTTCTAGATGTTCTCGTCTTTTTTTCAGATCTGACAATTCTATTTTTTGTGTCTTGCATACTTGTTGTAGGTCTTTGATTGTACCTTCAAAACCCTCCACATATGCCTGACTACACTCATTAGTCTCATGGTTCACACGAGCCTTCTTTGCACCCAATATTTGATCAGCAATTCCATCTTCATCAAGATTTGCACCATTATTTTCAACTGCTTATTGTAACTTGTCCTACAATAGTAACCATAATTATCATGGAAAAAAATGAGCAAATAAAGTCAAATATGTCATGAATAATTGTATACTTACAATTAGTTCAGCTGATTTTGCATCTACAGGAGTACCATCCTTCTTCTTATGGGTAGCAACAAATAACTGCAATCAACTAACGATACCCCTTTTATTCTTTTATTGCAACTATTATTAACACAGAAATAAATTATAAGTAGAGTGTGAAGGTGTTATGATATTATTATCATTATGTGGAAAAAATACTCACATTCGCTCTCACGCAAGCATAGGGCATCGACCCTGATGTATGTCGTGTGGTAACAAACTTTCTACTCATATTATTCTTTGCACTCCGTAACAACAGTTCATGAACAATTAACCTTATCACCAATGAAAACTAAGAGAAGACATAATATATAAATAATCATCTTACCTTTCCGTCATTAAAGTCCCAGAAATTCACAAGAAAAGCCCACTACAATGGATCCACACGAGAAGGACAATCATTAAGTATGTCTGTTTTGTCTTTGTGGTGCATATAATTTTTTCTTTTGATTTTAGATTTGAAGTTTCTCCAACAATCCCTAACTGTGCGTAGAATCAATTTTAAATTTCATCTGTTATATGAAAAATAAAATGAATATAACAAATACATGCTTCAATAACACTTTACTAAAATATACTACCAAGATATAATTCCATATTTCAATTTTCTTTCCAACTGGTACTTGTCGCCAATCCAATTAAACCAAGGGTGCCAGTTGTGAATTTCTAGCAACTGTTCCCAAAAAAGAAGATAAGTCATTTTGATGAGGTCCAATTGGTTCTCCATTTTCATCCAATGTGATGGGTAATTTTGCATCCCCTGTCTTACTCCATAATCGAAGACACTTAAAATAGCGTCATTTTTTATTATACACAGCTCCACCTAAAAATTTAAAACAATATGAGGCAATTATTTTTAAAATATACATATAAATGCTAAAATATGAGGTAATAGCTAATTGTTGTAAATTGTTGATTAGAAACTTATGTACCTTCATCATGATTAGCAGTAGTTTCTTCATCAACCAATTTGAAGTCCTCATCATTTACATGATTGGTTTCGACCTCATGATCTATATTGCCATTATCAATAGAATGATCAGCTCTCATGTCATTATTTGCCAAAGAATCCCTATGACCAGCTCCAACCTCATGATTGATATTGGTTGTATCAACTGTATGACCCACTCTGGTACCATTGCTTGCCAAAGAATTAGCCTTATGAACATAATGACCAGCTCTGATGCTATTATTTGTCAAAGAATTTATATGATCAGCTCTAACCTCATGATTAATATTGGCATTATCAACACAATGACCAGTTCTCATACGGTTGTTTAATAGAGACATCCTTCCACTGATTGGAACATCATGATTTATCATTGACACATGTGGATGCTTCTCTTTTCTGATGTGTACTTCAGCATTTTTATGCTTAAAACAGATGATGCACCAACCTTTTTATTAGTTTTATTACTCAAATCAGCTTTAGAACTTCCAAGATCATCATTAACTGAACCAAGATAGCCTCCCTTCATTCTCAAATCAGCATTAACTCAACCAAGATATCATCCTTTCATTCCCAAATCAGCATTAACAGAACCAAGATAACCTCCATTCATTCCCAAATCAACATTAACTGAACCAAGATAGCCTCCATTCATTTGCAATCGTTTAGACATTCCTACAAAGATAAATAATTAGGTCAGATCTTACAACTATAAGTTCAAAATGATAATAGATAAATTATATGTCACCGTACCCGCCAATTTTTTTAATTACTCCATTATTTGCATCATCAGTTTCTCGTACAGACAACAATTGTGAACATCTTTTCAACATCTTGAAAATATAATGCATAACAAATATGAATAAAACAAAACTATAACCACAAAATTATAGTTAAATAATAATGGTTGTAGGGGCTACCTGATATAAACATTATATGACAGTTGTTGATTCAATTGTTGAGAACAAAAAAAGTTTGCAAATTTAAAGAGAAATAGTATGCATATTAAAGGAAGAACAATGATATTGATAATTAATAATAAATGAATAAAACTAAATTCTTATAACGCTACATCAAGATATAAAATATTAAAAATTACATATGATAGATCACAATGATCTCAATCAAGTTGCTCATCATTTTTTCCATCGTAAAAAGTTACACCCTCCGTATCTTCTCTAACCAAATCAGATCCATTAGAAACATCGCTAAAAATAGATTCCCAATCATCTGCATGAGAATCTTCAGGTACGCATGTACCATCCATGAAATTTTCAGTAAGCTTCTCATCCATGTCATAAGTATCACGTGGTGTCGTCTGCACGACAAAGCTCCACCCACAGTGATTGATGTCAGTCAGATAAAAGACTTGTTGTACTTGAGAGGCCAATACAAATGGATTTTCAATTAAGTCAATGAGTTTTAATTTGACCATTGTAAATTCATTTTCATCTTTTTTTACGCCCTTGTTTGCATTGACCCAATCACCTTTGAACTGTACAACTTTCAATTGCTCATAGTAACTCATCTTAAAAATCTCTCGGAGTACCCCATAGTAGGTAACTTGACCCAATTTAGGATTTTTGTCCTTGAAACTGGAAAAACTTTCTGTTTGGGCATTCACCATTATCCCACTATTCTGGATTTTTTTACCATGTTCCCCCTCCTTGGTTCAAAATCTATATCCATTTGTTACATATCCATTGTATTTGTTCACCATATTTTGTGGTCCCTGAGCCAGAGTTAGTAGATTTGATGGTAAATTTTCTGACTTGGCATTCTCTTCAATCTGTATGCATTATGAATTGAGTTATTAATATAATGCTCTAACAATATTTAATGAAATTCATTTTATAGATTTACATGCTTCTTAAACCAATCACTATAAGTGTTCATGTGAATATTACTGATTTCCCATTGTCTTGCACGTGGATTCATTTTCTTTACATGGCGAATGTGTTCCCTACTAACAAGTACATAAGTCATGTGTACATACATCTAATGGTGAGCATGCATATTTCTTAATAATTTAATGAACTCATTCCATGAACGGTTCAACTGCAACACAATTGGATAAAATATATTGATGTGCAGTTTTCAGCATCGCATCTTCAAGAAAAATAGGAATACTCTTTCCTATTCGATGCCCTTTGTGTGAAAATATATACCACTCATCATCAGTAACAATATTGTCATCTTCAACATCATTTCTAGCCAATTTTGTGAACCTTGTCTCTACCCCGGAGAGATACCTCGAACAAAATGTTAAGCATTCATCTACAAGGTAACATTCTGCTTTGGAACGTTCTGGAGAAGCTTTATTCCTCACATATTCTTTCAAAGTTTTCAAGTATCTATAATGATAAATAGAATTTGTTTAAAATCAAAAAATACATTTGATAAAATTTTAGTGAAACAAATAGTAATACATACTACCGTTCCACTGGATACATCCAACAATAAAATGGCGATCCATATATCTTAGCTTCTCGTGGAAGATGAATGACCATGTTCTCCATTATGTCAAAAAATGAGGGCGGGAAAATCTTCTCCATGTTGCACAGAGTCACTGCAATTCTAGATTCTAACTTCTCAATAGCATACGGGTTTATCTCTTTTGAGCATATGTCTTTGAAAAACCTAGACAACTCAATTATCACAGTTATGACGTTCTTGCTCAGCAACGCTACCCGTAAAGCCAATGGTAGAAATTATTGCATTAATATATGGTAGTCGTGACTCTTTAATGCCAACAATCTTCTTTCTTTGATGCATGCATTTCATGAGATATTGGAGGAATAACCATCTGGAACCTGTACAGACTTCAAAAACTTACAGAATGATTCTTTTTCCTCCTTTTTCAAAGTAAAACAAGAAGGTGGAATAATATTCTTACTTCCATTCTTGATAATGTGCAGTCTAGGTCTTATTCCCATCTCTAAAAGGTCATAATGAGATTTTTCATTATCTTTTGATTTATCCATCCCAAGTAACGTGTGAATCAAACTCTCACATACATTCTTTTCAATATGCATTACGTCAATATTATGACGAATAAGGTTGTACTTCCAGTATGGCAACTCAAAGAAAATACTTTGTTTTTTCCAATTGTAAGGCATATTGTGTACATATTTGGTTTGAACTAAAACTTGATTTCAAGACAACATCTTTGGAGCAATTCTTAATTCTTCTTTTCCATCAAAGGAGGACATATCCCTACGATATTTATGTTCCATCGGAAGGAATCGCCTGTGGACCATGAAACTTTGTTTCCTATTATGTGGTAGTCTAATAGACCACGTGTCTTTATTGCAAACTGGACATGCATCATACCCACTAGTTTGCCAACCAGATAAATAACCATATGCAGGGAAGTCATTTATCATCCATATTAATGTGGCAAGCAATTTGAATATAGCTTTACGATCAACATCATAGGTATCAATACCAACTTCCCACAGTTCTTTCAACTCTTCAATCAGAGGTTGTAAGTCGATATCTATCTTCATTCCTGGTTGAGATGGACCAGGAATAATCATAGATAGGATAAAATTAGGTGTCTTCATGCATAACCATGGTGGCAAATTGTACGGAATCAATATGACTGGCCAAATACTATATGATTGACTCGTCATGCCAAAGGGATTAAATCCGTCAGATGATAAACCAAGACGCACATTATGAGAGTTAGATGCAAAATCAGGATGCATGTTATCAAATGTCTTCCATGCAGGTGAATCTGATGGATGTCTTAAAACACCATCCTTGGTGCGACTTTCATCATGCCACCTCATTAGTGGTGCGACTCTAGAGGACATAAACAATCTCTTCAACCTAGGAGTCAAGGGAAAGTAGCGTAGAATTTTACAAGGAACTCTTTTCTTTTTAATTCCTATACTTTGTGCACCTTCTATATCACTTTCAGTCTCTTTATATCTAGAAGAATTACAATGTGGGCATGAAGTATTATTTGCAAACTCCTTACGATACAAAATGCAATGATTTATACAAGCATCAATTTTCTCGTAGTCAAGACCAAGGTCCCTAATTATTTTCCTTACTTCATAGTATGATCCAGGCAATGTGTCACCCTCAGGAAGCAAATCCTTCAAAAGTTCGAGCAGCTTAGTAAATGATTTATTGCTCTAATTATTGCTACATTTTATACGGAACAACCTCACGATGGTATACGGCTTGGAATACTTCTTATTTCCAGGATACAACTCTTGTGCAGCAATCTCTAACAATTTGTAGAATTGCTCAGCTTCTTCGTCGTCAACAAATATAAACACATCATTGTCGTTGGTGTCCATAGTTTCTCGACAGTTTTGGAGTCCATATGCATCGTGCAACATGTCTCTCATATCATCAAATGGCATGTTGTCTTGCATAGAAGAATCTTCCTTGGCATCAGAAGAAGTCTCACCATGAAAAATCCAATCAGTGTAGCTGCTAAAAAAACCATTCTATAACAAGTGCTCGATTGTCACTTGACGGTTGTGTCTTTGTGTATTTAGACACTTTTTAAAAGGGCATAAGATAGTCTCAGTCCTACTACATTTTTTGAAAGCGTCCTCTATAAATTTGACTACCCTAGTTAAGTACTTTGTACTGGTCCTGTCTGTTGGGTTTTATGGGAGGCAGAGAAGTAGCGGAAACAAAAATGCTCTCCCTCAAACCCAGAACAAAAGGAACCGTGTCAACTTCTATATAATAGGAAAGATGGTTTGTGGATGCATACCTTGTCCCGAGGCTTGCTCGGCGACAGTACCTCGCGCCTTATGCGGTCTTCACCTCCGGTCTTAGACGGTGTTTGTGCAGCTCCTGGTCGTACCGGGACTGAAGACTCCTGGTCTCACCGGGACTGTTGGGATTGATAGTTGTCCTCCGAGTGACAGAGGTCTCCCGCCTCTACAGTCATCCACATGGACTGCCTGGAACTCCGATCTCCTTGTCCCACAAGGAATCGGAAGGAGTCACACCCTCCTGTCGGCGTACTAGTCACCAACACACTCTCCTGCCACCAGTCGCTTTCTACAGTTGTCCTTCCCTTGTTGTGCCTCCCTTATCGGGTAGCACTTGCTCAGGCTCTCTCGGTTACCAAACCCAAAGAGAACGACAACTTTGCAGAGCAACTGGTTTGCACTGAGTTGTACTTTGAGAAGCCCCCAATACCCCTATATATATAGGAAAGTCATGGGGCAGGGTTCTCTATCCCGGGCAATGCGGGACTAAAGCATGAGTAGAAGGGTTCGAGATTTTCCACAAAAAACAACCAACTACGTAACATGAACCGATCATTTCACAACTGAAACGGTCGGTTGGGGATCTGAGCCGATCGGTTGACACCTCAACCGATCGGTTGGGACCCATGAAACGGTCAGTTCATTTCTGAACCGGTCAGTTTGTAGTCTTGATCAGTTCCCAGTTGACTTTTCTTCTTTTGTTTCTAATTGGTATCAAATACCAATCCTTGTTCCAATCAAATTGGGCAAGTGAAATGAAAGGAAATTTCTCACCAATCTTATTTTCCCAACTTGCCCGGTTGGACCTGAATCGATCGTTTCAACACTTGAATGAATCGCTTCACCATGTCCATGAGCCGATCGACTCACCAGTTGAGCTGATCGGTTCACCAAGCTCAGCCGATCGGTTCATCACATGAGTCGATCGGTTGGGAGTGCAGATTGTGCAGAATCAGTCAATTGCAGTTTCAATCAATCTGATACTCCAATCAATGTGTCCAACACCTTGAACATTATGACATTGAGCTATCAATTAATTGAGTGTTTAATTGAACTACTAAACTCCTTTAGTAATCAATCTAAACATTGTTTGTGGACAAAACTCCTTTTCTAGGTTAAATCCTATGTGTGTGACCCTGCAGGTCCATTTCACGTTGGCAGTGAAAGTCCATAACATTTATGACTTCACAAGCAAAGAGCGGTGCCTAGTCACACATCAGTGCTACCCAAGTGAAATAGAAAGTTGGAGAACAACTTTCAATCCTACAATCTGTGAATGGTGTTACAGTGAACGTATAATTCCTTTGTCACTGATATCCTGAATGAACTCGAGGCATGGAACAATCATCATGTCAACGTTCATTCATTTCCTTGATCTCAGAGCATACTGGGTGAGATGTGTGTGACATCAATATCACATATTGATTCACACGTGCATGCGCATGCCTTTCTCAATCCTACTCATCAAGTGGCCAAGGACATCAAACTCCCTCAGGAGGGACAAATCCCATATCTATCACTCACCCCTCAAAATCCCCATGTGTCAAAGCCACCCAATCATCACCTTTATAACAACCCATGTTTCATGACTGTGTTTGATGATGTCAAAGTGTACCCAACGACATGTGTTGAGTGTAGTGATTTCAAGTCTAAGAATCACACTCACCACCATCACTGTGAGAGATGATTGTGATTACCAAGTCATGGTTCCATGTGTCACTCTCACGGTGGGTATGTCTGGTACCTTGTTCTCTAACAAGTACCTATGTGCTTGGTTTGATATCACTATATCATGAATAATGAGATTCTTTCATCAACCAACACACAATCTAGTCTTCAGTGTTATTGATGTCTATGGTTATTTCCACAATAACAACCGACTAGGGACTAAACAAGAATGTATACTTTTAACATCTGTATGATCTCATTGTTTAGGTCCTGAACCTAAAAGCATACGTCATTGAGTAAAACCATTCTTTAGACATCTATCATGTTACACCATCATCTCAGAAACAGTTTAAACATATAGATCGGAAATTGCATTTATTATTATTCAAATCATTTACAAAGTATCCTATTACAATCATCATATGACTTGCTCTATGGGCATACATACCAACAGACTCCCACTTGCACTTAGAGCCAGTCACCAAGGAACCTCAGTCCTTGTGACCTAGCATGACCATCATGCTTCTACTGAGAAAGGGCCTTCGTCAGTGGATCATCTATGTTGTCTTCAGTTGGTACTTTGCAAATATTCACATCTCCTCGTTGTACAATCTCTCGTATGAGATGGAAGTGCCACAGTATGTGCTTGGACCGCTGATGTGATCTGGGTTCCTTAGCTTGTGCAATAGCTCCATTATTGTCACAATACAGCTCAGCTGCATCACAACTATTGGGAACTACACCAAGTTCAGAAATGAACTTCCTAATCCACACAGCCTCCTTTGTTGCATGTGAAGTAGAAATATACTCGGCCTCTGTAGTAGAATCGGCAATTGTTTCTTGCTTGGAACTCTTCCAGATCACATCTCCATTATTAAGGCAAAATACAAATCCTGACTGCGATCTGTAATCATCTTTATCGGTTTGAAAGCTTGCATCGGTGTAACCCTTTACAACCGGCTCTTCCTCGCCGCCGTAAATAAGAAATTGATCCTTAGTCCTTCGCAAGTACTTGAGGATGTTCTTTACGGCTGTCCAGTGAGCATCCCCGGGATCTGACTGGTACATGCTTGTCATGCTTAGAGCATACGAGACATCTGGGCATGTGCACAACATAGCGTACATGATGGACCCGATGGCTGATGCATATGGGATCCCATTCATACGTTCCCTCTCTTTACAAGATTGGGGACATTGAGCTCTAGAGACGGTGACTCTATGTAGCATGGGGATGTTGCCTCTCTTTGAGTTCTCCATGCTGAACCGCTTCAGCACTTTGTCAATGTACGTGCTCTGACTTAGTCCGAGAAGCCTTCTAGATCTATCTCTATAGATCTTAATTCCTAGAATGTAGGATGCTTCTCCTAAGTCCTTCATTGAGAAAGTATTCCCAAGCCAAGTCTTTACCTTCTCTAAGGCTAAGACATCATTCCCCATCAAAAATATGTCATCCACATACAATATGAGGAATGTGGTCGAGCTCCCACTAACCTTCTTGTACACAAAAGGTTCATCTTCATTTTGAATAAAGCCAAACACTTTGACTTCCTCATCAAATAGAAGATTCCAACTCCGAGATGCTTGCTTCAATCCATAGATTGACCTTTGCAGCTTACAGACTTTATTGGCATTCTTTGGATCTACAAAACCTTCAGGTTGTGTCATGTACACATCCTCATTTATATTCCCGTTAAGGAATGCGGTTTTAACATCCATCTTCCAAATCTCATAGTCATAATAAGTTGCAATAGCAAGCATGATCCTGATGAACTTAATCATGGCAACTAGAGAAAAGGTTTCATCATAGTCAACACCTAGAACTTGTCGAAATCCCTTCGCAACCAATCTGCCTTTATAAGTTTGCACATTGCCATCCATGTCGGTCTTCTTCTTAAAGACCCACTTGCACCCTGTGGGTTTTACCCCTTCGGGTGGTTCCACCAAAGTCCATACTTTGTTGGAGTACATGGATTCCATCTCGGATCTCATGGCTTCAAGCCATTTCTCAGAATCTGGTCCCTCCATAGCCTCTACGTAGGTAGTTGGATCATCATCTATGATCAACTCACCACCTTCCTGAGTCACAAGGTATCTAAACCCCTCAGGTTCAAGGCGGGTCCTACTAGATCTACGAGGTCTTTATGTTACCTGAGGAGATTGAGATTCCACAACACCTTGTGAATCTCCATTTTCCTCTTGTACATCTACCGGTTCTATGTTTTCTTATTGGGCTTGAACCTCTTCAAGCTCTATTTTCCTCCCACTGCTTCCTTTTGAAATAAATTCCTTTTCCAGGAACACATCATCCCTGGCAACAAACACTTTGTTGTCAGTAGGGTGGTATAGATAATATCCCTTGGTCTCCTTGGGATATCCAACAAAATAACATTTATCAGACTTGGGTCCAAGCTTATCAGGAAACATTTTCCTAACGTAAGCCTCACAACCCCAAATCTTCATAAAAGACAGATTGGGACGCTTCCCGGTCCATATCTCATATGGTGTCTTTTGAACCGATTTAGATGGTACTCGGTTGAGTGTAAACACGGCGGTTTCAAGAGCATGACCCCAGAAAGAAATCGGAAGATTAGCAAAACTCATCATTGATCGCACCATATCCAACAATGTGTGATTCCTTCCTTCAGACACACCGTTATGTTGTGGTGTTCCAGGCAGAGTCCACTGTGATACAATACCACGGGCTCACATAAGGTCCCCAAACTCCTGGCTTAAGTATTCTCCACCTCGATTAGATCAAAGTGCCTTAATACTTTTACCAAGTTGGTTTTGTACTTCATTCATGAAATCCTTGAACCTTTCAAGGGTTTCTGACTTATGCTTCATCAGGTACACATAGCCATACCTACTGAAATCATCAGTGAAGGTAATGAAGTACTGACACCCATTTCTGTCATTAGTTCTAAAAGGCCCACATACATCAGTATGTATGAGTCCCAATAGATCACTAGCTCTCTCACCTTTACTTGAAAAGGAAGTCTTGGTCATCTTGCCCAATAAATAAGATTCACATGTCTCTATTGATTCATAATCAAAAGAGTCTAGATAACCATCTTTATGGAGTCTAGAAATGCGCTTCTCATTTATGTGCCCTAGACGACAATGCCAAAGATATGTTTTGTTTGAGTCGTTGAGTTTTTTCCTTTTGGTATTTACGTTGTATACACTTGTCTCCAAATCTATCAAGTATAGACCATAAGACATTGGGGCACTGCCATAAAAGATCCCATCTTTAGAAATGGAACATTTTCCATTCTTAATAAGAAATCCAAATCCATCTTTGTCCAAACAAGAGACGGAAATGATATTCCTATTTATGGCAGGTACATAATAGCAGTTCTTCAACTCTATTATTAGCCCACTTGGTAGAGTTAACTCATAGGTTCCTACGGCACTGGCGGCAACTCTTGCCCCATTGGCAACACGTAGTTCAACCTCGCCTTTCCCCAAAGGCCTACTTCTCTTAAGATCCTTCACATTTGAACAAATGTGAGATCCGCATTCGGTATCAAGTACCCATGACGAAGAAGTAGTAAAGTTAATCTCTATTACGTATACACCAGAAGCAAAGATCTCTATCTCTGACTTCTTCTTCCATCGTTCCTTCCATCCTCTCCATGTAGAAGAAACCGGTTTGGCGAGAGAACCTTTCTCTCCCTCACCTTTTGTTCCATTGATCTCTATCAATGAACTTTCTTTCTTCTTCAACAACGCATTAAGCGTACATAGAGTGGATTCAAAGGCTCTTGGTATATCTGGATTGTGCAGAACACTTCTCACAGTCCTCAACCAGTTATGGAATTTATTCTCAATTAATTTGCCCATTTTAAAAGATGATTCCTTTACCATTCTATAAGAGAAAATTACATTTGTCAAAACTCCTTTTGATTTGATTTAAATAAAATTTGACGATAGTTAATTTGGCCTTTAATTAATTACCGCTCCCACTATTTTGACTCAAATTGATAGCCCTCACCATCAATTCAAAAGATTGTAGCGCACAATCTTCTAGTGGGTCAAGATCCATATTTCATCAAGTCATGAGTCAGCTTTGGCTGATCGCCCATAATATTGATTATTTAGGTAGGCCATCATGCCAATTGCATCATATGCAACTCTTGATGAATGAACATGTGCAACACCTTGCCATGAACATTCCCTGCCTCTGGGCTTAAACGCTCTAAGAATCACCAGTTAAGTCTATCCCAAAAGCTGACACGGTAAACATGCACCCTGCTTTGGTAGAACCTGCATGTCGACCCTTCACACTTCCACAAGATGGACGGCGCACCACACTTTGGCATAACCTACGCTTGGTCGATCAAGTTTGCCATGTGTGTCGCTAATGGAAGGCGTATAAGACTTAATATTTTAATGAGGGATTTGGTTTTTATATACATATACATATCCAATCACCACAATACATAGTATGTATCATATACATGCTATATCCCACAGAAAACATGCAAAATGATAAAAGCAATGATTATGGCCATCCTATTGTGATTCCTCGAGCCAAGAGGAATCACGGTCATCTAGGTCTACATCACATGCAACCTGTACAAGATGAAATTTGTGCCAGCCTTTCTGGGTTTGATCAGCTCATCTCCATGATTGATCGGCTCACCATTAAGTTGGTTGTTCGGGTGCCACCAGCCGATCGACTGGTGCCTCCAGCTGATCGGTTCACTGGTCATCATGCATCTCCGCAGGTCGCCACCCGCTCATCTCACTCCTCGAACTGGTCGTCTGGAACACCAACCGATCGATTCACGCCTTGAACTGATCGTCTCAGGTCATCCGTAGGTCGTTCGCCTTTCTTTGACATAACAGGAAATAAAATATATCCTATTTACAATGTAATTGTGAAACCCCGAGTTACATTCGGGGGAGCAAAGGTAGGAAAAGAAATCTCAAAATATTTTGAGTTACATCAGGAATAGGAGAAAGGGAATCGGTGCGCAGACCGAGATGCAAGCAACCACATACAACCACACACAGATATAGGGTTTATAGGCCATAATCATGCTACACATCCACCACAAAACTCGTTTAAGGGCGACGCATATCGAGTGCATTAATATTACATATCATATATGTATATTTGGGATTTGTGGATTGAACATGCATAAACCCAATTTTATTCGCATCGTATGCAATAAATAAAGGCAACAAACCAAAATCGATCATATCGATAATCCTAAAATATAGAGCAGTTGACGTGGCTCTGATACCACTGTTGGGCTTTACCGGAGGCAGAGAAGCAGTGAAAACAAAAATTTTCTCCCTCAAACCTAGAACAAAAGGAATCGCGTCAACGACTATATAATAGGAAAGATGGTTTGTGGATGCATACCTTGTCCCGAGGCTTGCTCGGCGACAGTACCTCGCGCCTTGCGTGGTCTTCACCTCTGGTCTTGGACGGTGTCTGTGCAGCTCCTGGTCATACCGGGACTGAAGACTCCTGGTCTCACGGGGACTGTCGGGATTGATAGTTGTCCTCCGAGCGACAAAGGTCTCTCGCCTCTTCAGTCGTTCACACAAACTGCCTGGAACTCCGATCTCCTTATCCCACAAGGAATCGGAAGGAGTCACACCCTCCTGTCAGTGTACTAGTCGCCAACACACTCTCCTACCACCAGTCGCTTTCTGCAATTGTCCTCCCCTTGTTGTGCCTCCCTTATCGGGTAGCACTTGCTCGGGCTCTCTCGGTTACCAAAACCAGAGAGAACAACAACTTTACAGAGCAACTGGTTTGCACGGAGTTGTACTTTGAGAAGCCCCCAATAACCCTATATATAGGAAGGTCATGGAACAGGGTTCTCTATCCTGGGCAATGCGGGACTAAAGTAGGAGTAGAAGGGTTCGAGATTTTCCACAAAAAACAACCAACTGCGTAACATGAACCAATCATTTCACAATTGAAATGGTCGGTTGGGGATCTGAGCTGGTCGGTTGACACCTCAACTGATCGGTTGGGACCCATGAAACAGTCAGTTCATTTCTGAACCGGTCGGTTTGTAGTCCTGATCAGTTCCCGATTGACTTTTCTTCTTTTGTTTCTAATTGGTATCAAATATCAATCCTTGTTCCAATCAAATTGGGCAAGTGAAATGAAAGGAAATTTCTCACCAATCTTATTTTCCCAACTTGCCCGGTTGGACCTGAATCGATCGTTTCAACACTTGAATGAATTGCTTCACCCTTTCCATGAGCCGATCGACTCACTAGTTGAGCCAATCGGTTCACCAAGTTCAGCCGATCGGTTCATCACATGAGCTGATCGGTTAGGAGTGTAGATTGTACAGAATCAGTCAATTGCAGTTTCAATCAATCTGATACTCCAATCAATGTGTCCAACACCTTAACATTATGACATTGAGCTATCAATTAATTGAGTGTTTAATTGAACTACTAAACTCCTTTAGTAATCAATCTAAACATTGTTTGTGGACAAAACTCCTTTTCTAGGTTAAATCCTATGTGTGTGACCCTGCAGGTCCATTTCACGTTGGCAGTGAAAGTCCATAACATTTATAACTTCACAAGCAAAGAGTCGTGCCTAGTCACACATCAGTGCTACCCAAGTGAAATAGAAAGTTGGAGAACAACTTTCAATCCTACAATCCATGAATGGTGTTACAGTGAATGTATAATTCCTTTGTCACTGATATCCTGAATGAACTCGAGGAATGGAACAATCATCATGTCAACGTTCATTCATTTCCTTGATCTCAGAGCAGACTGGGTGATATGTGTGTGACATCAATATCACATATTGATTCACATGTGCATGTGCATGCCTTTCTCAATCCTACTCATCAAGTGGCCAAGGACATCAAACTTCCTCAGGAGGGACAAATCCCATATCTATCACTCACCCCTCAAAAGCCCCATGTGTCAAAGCCACCCAATCATCACCTTTATAACAACCCATGTTTCAGGACTGCGTTTGATGATGTCAAAGTGTACCCAACGACATGTGTTGAGTGTAGTGATTTCAGGTCTAAGAATCACACTCACCACCATCACTGTGAGAGCTGACTGTGATTACCAAGTCGTGGTTCCATGTATCACTCTCACGGTGGGTCTGTCCGGTACCTTGTTCTCTAACAAGTACCTATGTGCTTGGTTTGATATCACTATATCATTAGGGCTGTAAATGGGTACGGGTAGACCCGCAGACCCGCAAATCAAGACCCTTAAAAAACCCTTCACGGGTCTAATTTTTTATACCCACATACCCTTGGACCCGTATACCCTTGGACCCGCAAATAAGTGGGTCCAATAATGGGTATGCTTGGACCCAGACCCGCTAGACCTGTGTACCCGCTATACATAAGTAACTACTAAAATAATATGTTATATATATCATACTTTACTAGTGTAATTAATATAATTATTGAGATTATATCCTACTCTAAGGTTGAGACTAGTCATATAACTAAGAATTTACTATTCTAGTTACAATAACGAACATCATATGTAAACTTAAAATTAAAATGTCTACTAATCTACATTAGTTTTTACATAAATTAAATGTTATGATCATGACTACAAATATGTAAACAATTACTCAATTAATTTTATTATATATAATATAGCATTGTCTAATATAACTATTACATGTTAATATACTATATGATAACAATATCTTGTTGTGTTAAATATATATAACATAGTCATTTCTCTTACATAAACAATGTGATGTTTTATAGAACCTCTTACCCACATACCCGCTATTATTGCGGGTACGGGTATGGTGCGGGTCCAGGTTTTGTATTATGCGGGTCTAGAACTGGAACCGGACCCGCTAAATTAGATGGGTATGGGTATGGGTATGGCCAGACCCGCACCGTACCCGCACCGTTTACACCCCTATATATCATGAGTAATGAGATTCTGTCATCAACCAACACATAAACTAGTCTTTAGTGTTATTGATGTCTATGGTTATTTCCACAATAACAACTGACTAGGGACTAAACAAGAATGTATACTTTTAACATCAATATGATCTCATCATTTAGGTCCTGAACCTAAAAGCATATGTCATTGAGTAAAACCATTCTTTAGACATCTATCATGTTGCACCATCATCTCAGAAACAGTTTAAACATATAGATCGGAAATTGCATTTATTATTATTCAAATCATTTACAAAGTATCCCATTACAATCATCATATGACTTGATCTATGGGCATACATACCAACACTAGCTTCCTCAATAATCCAGCCTTTGTCAATCATACTTCCCTAGATAAATGTAAGTAAACACATCAATAAAATAAATTTATAAATACGTAGAAATTGTTAATAAAATGGAAAGATTAAAAAAAATAAAGAAGGTAAAAAGTATACATAATTAAACATAATGAAAAATTAAATATATAAATAAGTAGATAATCGATGAAGTATAATACCAATCATAGTATACGTAATACTTTGACAAACCATGTATGTATCTATTTATCTATGAAGTATTGGTAATCAATATCAAAATAGTTTTGTTGTCTTGTTGGACTATGATGATAAGGTTCAACCAGGGAAGCATGGACACATTTCTAGACGCAGACACCGATACGGACACGGGACACGTCAATTTTCTAAAACATAGGACACAGACACGGCTCCAGATGAGGTTTTTCTTCATATATACAAATGTGTGTATGATGTATATGGGATTAAGAGAGAAAGATTTCTCTCCCCCCTCCCACGCCTGTGGCGGAGGCCGAATGCCCAGGAGGGTGGTAAATCAAGGCAGCAACTGGGATTTGAACCTGGGTCCCTTCATGAGGAGACACCGTGCTTGACCACTTGAGCCACTTCTTGTCAGTGTATGATGTATATATCTATGTGTATATGTATGAAATATGAAAACATGTGGGCGATCAGTATATGGAATCTCACTGCCCCTCCACAATTGAGACAATTCATATGAATGTTTTCCACTGATCAGATCTCCAAAAAAATACAGACCCCTTGTGAGACATATTCCTCAAGATGTAGGGTGTTCTATCTGTAATATTATTTGCAGGGATTGACACAGAGGTGGAGTGATTGGCAGAGAGAGTGGAAGGTGAAGGAGGCATGTTGAGTTTAGATTGGTTCTTATGTAAGTTACAGGGTCATGTACTTTGTCTTCGCAGTGTTGGCTATTGTAGGATTAGGATGGAGTGAACATCAGAACTGAAAACAAGAAGAAGAGGGAAAATCGGAGTGGAAAAATTTGAGGATTGGAGTGTGATGATATGGTGTAAAAATCCATTGGAGGGCCTATATTATAATATGTACTACTGGAAAATCTTTCATTTAAAGCCTCTTTGCATGCAAAATTTTCCATCTTAACCTTCTTTTCACTACTAGACGACCTATACCAGAGGGCCTCTATTATAATATGTACTACTGGATATTCGTTCATCTAAAACCACTTTGAATGCAAAATATTTCATCTTAACCTTCAGTTTCAAACCCACATCGGTACTAGGATCAGGAACTAAATTCATTCCCTATGCCACCTGATAAATTTACCACCATTTATATACCACTTAATTCACCACTAAGAAAAGGTCCAAGATCACAATGCAGTGGACACAAATTATTGTCTGTCACTTTAATCCTACACCTATGCAACTACACTTATAGTTGTTTGATATCCAAAATGAATTCTTTGAGATATAGAATGCATCATACCTAAGGGTTGTCCATATAACATTGGGATATAATATGTTAGCTATTCTTTTATCACTCTAATATTGTTTGTTGCAAAAAATTGTAATTCTACGTTGGTCAAAGATCACTATAAATGATAAAATGTTAATTTGAATTTATCATAAAGCTACTTGCTGACATGCAGTATGGCTTTTGTAAGGTGATATCAGTTGATGTAACTAAGTTTATGTACTTTTTCGCATGGGTAAGTCCCACTAGTTTCGTCCATATTTGTCAATTAAGATGGTGTTGCTATGTTAAAACAGACATGTTGAATATCATGGTGAAGAATGTGTAGACCAGAATGCTAAAGAATGTATATCCTTGATTATGTTTATTATACATAATAGGTAGTTCATGGCATATATGTAGTCCTTGGCATGGATGAATAGGAAGACAAGTGACAAACTTAAGGTGTGTAAAAATGTAGATTCTTTTAGAGTGTTGGATTCAGTTTAATTATAGCTCAGACAACTATGGAGTTAACTTGCAAAACTTAAACATGTAAATGATTAACATTTTTTATTAATAGCTTTGATCTAGTGAAGATCACAACCGTTATTGTGATCAAGTATGTTTTGGTTAGGTTCTCTAACATATATGATTTTAACTAGAGAATGTATTTTAATTGAATTTAATTCTCTTGAATGTAGTGTTTCTACAAACATTGACCTAGAGGCCTCATGGAACCTAAAATTTGATTCCTTATACCTATTATTGACCAAGAAAGACAAGGTCCAGGTCCCATGCAATAGGTGAATTTCATTCATATCCATTATCATTCATATCCATAACTCATGGACACCCAGCCTTTGTACCACTATATGTGGATATTTCAAAGTTTTAATCTATAATGCAAAGATGATATTGGTATCTAGACACTTGCCAATGGCATTTAGTGTTTGTTTAATGCATCATAATGTTTGTTTAGTGCCTACATATGCAATAATTACAAATTGGAACCCTGGACTATCTCTATGCACTTATATGGCAGGAGATATACATCTCAAATTCATAAATCATTTGATAATCCAACATACTAATATATTCTATACAAGCTTAATGAAAAATTATAAATTGTATAATGACTATCACGACTTCAGATTTCCTTACAGAATACTTTGAATAACATACTAATCAAGTTACATAAAATTTTGAAAAGATTAAAATTACACAATATAGTCTTAACAAATTACTTGAGAGATCTCATCTCTTATGCTATGTATTATGCATTGGATATAAAATGAGAGAAATTCTAGTGTGCATGAAGAAAATGAAATGCCCAGGAACTGCCTTTGGAATATTATTCTTTATGAGTTCAAGTGTCTAGATAACTCTTAAGCCTAGCCTAGGACTTGTTAGGTTTCAGCTTAGTAGATTTCTAACTTTGCTTGAGGGTTGATCTCTTCTAATGATCTAATCAGAAAATCTATGTGATGAGTTTGTATGGGAACCATATAGAAACAATGGGATTGGTTTCAGTGTGGCTACATGAGTTCGATTTCTGCCCAACCAAATGGGCTCTTAGTGAAGAAGAACAACTAGAAGTGAAGAAGGAACCCCAGAACGTGAAGCTAGACAATACATACACACATAACTCATATCAAAATGCAACCAAGATATGTGAAGCTCATCTCTTTTCTAGAGGCATTTGGGTTTTCATGAAAGAAGGCATATGTGATATTGAAATCAAAGGCCCTAACCTAGATGCCTGGGTGCTCTGATGCTGGGTAGAGACGATGAAGGGACCGGAGACGATGGAGGGACAGTGCCCTTGGGTTGCTGGGCGGTGATGATGGAGAGATGTCGTACCCTCAGGCTGCTGTGCGGCGGTGTTGAAGAGCAGAATCCAGGCCGGCAAGCTCAGATGCACTTGGCAACGACAGACTGCGCTGCGAGCGATCCACGGACTGCGTACGGGCGAGCGATCTGCTTCGGGCGAAACTAGGGGTGATCGCCTGGAGGGACTTTACGTGGGTGATCAGTGGGAGAAATCGTGGGCATTTGGGAGCCTGCTTGTGTGATTTTCACCTACTGGGAATGTTGTGCACGGGAGAGGATGACAAGAGGATAAAATTTTAATGAAATATGAAGTTTGATTTTATTTTAAAAAGTTCTCATTTAGTTATATTTAGTTAATACATTTAAGACATGGAGAGGATAAGTGTATCTATGTCTTATGAATTGAGTTAACTATACTTATTTTATTTATACTTTTTAAATTTGTAGCTAACTAGGGATTTAACTACATAGAAATTATATGTAATTAGAAAAATCGTAGTTAAAGACCATATTTTTGTAGTGGTCAACTTTGACCATGGTCTAGGGTGGGACTGTGAGATGTAAACTTATATTCTCATGGGGGTGTCATTGTATACATGTATTTGTTTTTCAATACATTTTGTATAATAGGGGCACAGTTTAATGTCCTCTCCACATAAACTTATTATTTCATATTAATAAAAGTATGATTGGTTAAATTATAAGCACAACTTGATCTAGATCAATATTGACTTTCTCCTCTTTCTAAAAGTGGTAAGTTGATGATTGGATACATAAGCATACTACATATGCATGCATGTGTAGTACAAGATGTCTTTCACTACACACTAACTACGATTACAAATGTAGTTAGTGTCTTTTTTGTTACACACAAACTACATATACAATTGTATCAAATGGCATATCTCCCTACATATCATAGCTACAAATAGAATTGTAGTCATCTATTTAACTACAATTACAACTACAATTTTAAGTGTAAGGACAATTTTTACCTACAATTAGGGTTACATATGAATTTGTAGCTAGATTAATATCTAACTACAATTTTTAAAAATGCAGTAAAAACAATTAGCTACACGTGTATTAACTTCATATTCTAAATGTAAGGATAATTGTAGCCAAAGCTTTTGGCTACAAAATTTGGGGTTTTTGCTATAATTTTTTTTGTAGTTAAAGACTATTTTTTTGTAGTGATTCATATCATGATGAAAGCAAAATATAAGTTTAAAGCATCCATGTGTTTCACCTGTGACAAAACTAGAATAATACATCATGTAGGTAGGAAATACACATCTACCAAAAATGTAGAGTGAGCAGGGTCTTATATACATCTGCTCTATAATAGGGCAGTGGCAGGGTCTGTCAACATCTGCCTAGCAAGAATTTTCACATCTGCTAATATATATAAAAATATGCAGGGATTTTCACATCTACATTCATATGTGGGAATTTTCACATCCACATAAATTCACATTCAACATTATACTAGTAGTCACCACATGATGCATAACAAGGATAAATAAGAGATATGAAATCAAAAATATCCAACAAGGTGTGCTACATATACATCCACTACCATGGTGGGAAAAGAAGCACAAAACATCCACTACAAGGTGGGCATAAACATCCACATCAATGCATGCACAAAGTACAAGATAAGTGTAATACCCAGATTTTCATAACACATGAGCGGAAGCAATAAATTTTTTTTTCTTTTCATCTGGGAGTGTCACAAACATGATAACCATTGCAATAAAAGTAAATGAAACACTTTGCAAAACTAGTAAAACTGATTCGTACATAGCTTTTTGTCAACATAAAACTACATCATGTTTATGTATAATTTCATAATAAAAAGATGTCAATACTCAGGATCGTCTAGGTAGATGGCACCCCACTAGGCAAGCTTGAAAGTCTCTTAAGCCTTTGTTGGTCCATTTGTTCTTCAATTGCTCCAAAATCTGCGGACATCGCGTCCCCAGCCATGCATTGGGAAAAACAGTCGTTAGAGTAAGTGGCATGAGTATTCTAAAATGTACATTGCTAAAGAATTGAAATATTACAAAAGATTCTTGAAATCACAAATATAAAATGAACATTAAACTCAGATTAAATCTAGAAACATATTATCTCTCATTTCTTAAACTCTTATTTTCTACTCTATCTTTTCAGGAGACCTATACTCTAGGTCTCATGGCCTACGCCAAAGTGTATAGATCATAAATATCTTATCTGAATTCCTCTCATCACACTCATGGATGAGATTATAGACATGCTCTAATCTTAAGTATCTTTTACTTACAATTTTTATCTATTTGTGGCCACCATTATACAATAAGTCCTCCTGAATTGGCGTATCTATGCCCTGAATTGGTACTGAAGTACCCTGAAATGGCACTACATGCCCTGAATGACACCGAGGTGTCTCTAAATTGGCATGGCTACACCCTAAATTGGTGCCGCAACACCTCTGAATTGGAGTAAACACTCCTCTGAATTGGCAACATATGCCTCTGAATCGTCCCGGGACTACTGAATGAGGACTTATCATATAATGTCTTATGTGAAGGTTTCAACTTAATTATCTTAAGTCTAAACTTACTTACTTAATTCTTAATCTGAACTGAAGCTAAATACTGATAGATTTACTGAATACTGAATCTGAACTTATCTTATATTAAACTGATAACTGAACTTATCTGAGATTGGTTACTGAGTATTGAGCATGTACTGAATTCTAAATCTGAATCTAAATCTGAATCTTTTATTCTTAAGTGATAAACTTAATCTAGAACTAAATGTGAATATGGATCTCAATTACTTCATAATTGAGATTGGGTCTAAAACCCTTATCATGTATCTTTATTCAAAATCTGGCTACTCACACAGTGAGTAGTCTAAGTCTGAATCTAAATCTCTTATTCTTAAGTTCTAAACTGAATTCATTACTGGATTTGAACATGTATCTCATTATCTGGGTAAACTTTATTCTAAAACTCTTATTTGGTAAGATTACTTCATTATATCAATTCTATCATAATTGAGTCTAATGTCTTCTGAGAAAGGATTTGACATGAATATAGAAACAATGAGTATAAAAAGTATCTTAAGTCAAACTTATGAAAGTATCATAAGTACCACATATTTAAAAAATATCAATTCTGATAAGATAGTACAATCCTTCTTATAAAATATGATGTTACCCTAAAACTTTGCATATGAACTTACATATTAAACCTTAAATACCAAAATAGAAATCTTATAAAATATTGTATTACAACCTAATCATAAATTAATGTGTCATTACCTTATAATGCCATCATGAACTCATTTTTACAATACATTGTGATCCCAATAGTACCTTTATTTCTAAAAGTAGACCATGTCTTAATATTCTGAAATTCATATTCTTATATTGTAATTAAATTCTAGATATTATTCATTCTAAGGAATCTAGTTGTTACATCTATACATATGCATGAAATCTTAATGGCGTGTTTCTGCTTGAAATCATAATACATAATTATGCATATAAATATGAGAAATCCTGACAATATATGTGTATTTAAATCCTCAATACAAAACTATCCCAAATCACCAACTAAGTATGGCTACATTACTTGCATATCTTATCTTACAATCTTATTCATTAATTTCGAACATTTCTAAGAAATCTTGTAGGAACACGATTCTTTAACTTTCTCATGGACTTGGTCCATGGGTCACAACTATTTTGAGCAACATGTCTCTATTTGAAATTTTGGATATCTCAACTTACATAATGATAGAGATATGAAAATATTCTTGTGTGCATTAAAATCTTAGAACATTGAACTATATAAATTATAAAAGTCTTATGAGGAGACATGTAAACATACTGAACTTAAACATGAGTACTCATGGGCATGGACCACTTACCTCTTATACAGATGGCATCGATAAGGAAGTCTCCATTCTAAGTTCCATAACTTTAATAACCTGGATATCATCATAGTTTTATCATTCCAAGCCTATATTCTCTCTTTCTATTTCTGAATCTCAAAACCCCATCTTCCTAACTACATATACCAACTTAAGGTTCTTATTTAGACTAAACATAACTTTAATCTAAAATCACCATAAAATATTGGCGTTAAAATAAAATAAAACTCATACTATATAATAAATATTATCTTTGTACTCAAATAAGACATAAATCGTCTTATGCACTAATATGAACATACACTTCATATAATCAGAATAATTCTCAAACATAGTCACATATTCTAAACTTACTGACTCAATTAGGAAATCAAAGTAGAATACCATCACATTACTAATATCAGGCCTAATTGGCCATAATATCACTTATAGTGTTAGGATAATCAATTATTATTGTTTCATAATGGCTACTCATCTAAAACTAAATACTAATATAATAGCACAAGAAACTTCATCAAATCTCTAGAAAAGTACTCATATAATGTAGGAATAGTCATGTATTAAAATATCATGTCATTTAAAAATCATATCATGGGTGAAATACCCAAAATACCCTTATTAGTGTTTACATTAAAAACCTCACTAAACTTCATATATGAAAGATCAGGATCTGAATTAATGTTAAACATATCAAAATACACATTCAGTAAAATTTGTATGAATTTCTAAAGGCGTTTACTATTTTTAATTGGCAAAACATCAAAAGCATATAGTTTTGTCTACCCAGAATATAATAAATATAAGACATCAAAATCATACTCTAGAACTATTTTTATAGAATAGTACACTCAAAGAGATTTCCATAGGTACCTTGTTTGTCCCAAACCGAGATCTGTAGCTCAAGATATGAATTTTAGACGTTTACCTAACCTTGGTCAATCTCAGCCGTCAAGATTTGATCTGGCGGCCCTCAACTCAGGCGCATCTCAGGCCTAGGGCCGGCGCTTCCCTCGTCTTCTTCTCTCACAGGCGCAACACAAGAGTTAAGCCCCTGTTTCTCCGTAGAAACAGAGTGCGGCACCGAGCACCTCTCCAGGGTGATGTCCGGCCGTCCAAGATCTACGCAGTCGTGAAGTCACTGTTGAGCCTCCCCCCCAACGTTGAGGCACTTAAGAAAGAGGTCTTTGGCTCGACTAGTTGGGTTCAGATCGGGAGTCTCAGCTCCCCTGTCTCCCATGCGTCAAACAGGAAAGTCGCCCGCCTAGGTGGTCGGACGACCCACCGTCTGAGGCAAATGTTGCAGCTTGTTCGGAGGGTTGCTCCTTGCCTCGGCGTAACCTCACCCTCGCTTGCTCTGACTGTGCTAGCTTCAAGAGGCGTCATTGGTGGTGTTGTCCTCCAAAATACACATCGCCCAAGTCTTAGGCGCCGCCACTCTCTCTTCCTCCTCTTTTCTTTGTGGTTTCTCTATTAATCTCTCTCTTCCGCTCAAAACCCTAAGCCCCTGTTTGGGAACGGACTGGGCTTGGATTAGCGCCCGTCGTTTAGCGCCATGAGGGCCTGATCCGGTCCAGTTTGGTCGAAAAATGTGTTTGGAAGCCAACCCAATTTGATCCCCATTTTGGAATAACGGAATCCCATAATCCGCATAATCCCAGTCCCGGTCGAGGCAAGATTACGAATCTCAGTCTAGTTTATGCCCAGACACAACCGCCCGACCCCGATCCCTCGCGTCCCTCCCTCTCGCCCCTCCCTCTCACCCTATTCTTCTCCCTCTCGCCCTAGCCTTCTCCCTCTCGGCGCTCTGCCTCCCGACACTTCACAACTGTTCTCTGCGCGTAATACTGTTGGTCCGTGTGTGAGAGAAGTAAAGCGATGTTTGCGACCTCGACCAAATCACGGATGGAGGCCATAGGTCATCGTCAGGCGAAGCACCCGCGTGGAGAATTAATTCAACTGTCTGCAACCGCCAGTCTACTGGGGCGGCTACATCCCTCAAAATAAAGGTAACCCATACCCTGCCCTGGTCTTCGACTATCTCAATCTGACATTGTCCCATCTTGTCGACGCACAGAAGAAACCCTAGCACGTCCAAGGCAAAGCGTCCGTCTGCCTTCATATTCGCCTTGTGCTGCGAGGTTCTTCACTTCCACATACGCCTGTTGGAGCAGCTATTCGCGGAAGCTGGTCGTCCCTGGCTGAAATCCAGCGGTTCTCCTCCCTGGTGCTCCGGCGGCGCTACACACAGCCAGGATTCCACAGTGCTTCTTATTTCTCGCCCCTTTCTGCTAAGGTTGGTTATGAAATAGGGTAGCCGACGCTTTGTTTGTGATGTCGATTAGGGCAGACATTTCTGAGGTGGATTGGTCATTAATTTGTGTATTTATTCAGCCGACATTGGTTCCAAACAAGTTAATCGTTGTGTATGACAGTCACATTTTATCAGTCGATGGCATAGTTTAAGCAATGTTTGTCGTTGTTATGCTTTTTTCACAATATATCCATCTCTGTAGTATTATTGTTAATCGTTGTGTATGACAGTCAGAATATATCCATCTCATTATTCATGTTTGAATACGGTCAGAGAGGAGGCCAGGGAATAATACAACCTTTTTGGTTGATATCTACCCCAAAGTTCCTTCTTTCTAATAATGAGCTTTACCCTGGTTGTAAGAATTTGTCAACACTGTCATTTCTTCTATGAATATTTAATTTAAAATGTATGTTTCACTGGACAAACACATCTTTTAGTCAACTATTGAAACTTCTATTGGATGCATTTCCACATTTGGTCACAACCCCATCTTCTTATCATGAAGCTAAGAAATTGATTAAGGAGTTAGGCCTTGGATATCAAAATATCTAGGTCTGTAAAAACTAGTGTTTCTGTATAGAATACCTAGGTCTGTAAAAAATGGAATCAGTTTCGACTAGGAAGAGATAATCTGTAAAATAAATGATTTTCTTGACCCAACTTCCTCTGTTTCAACTCATATAATAAATATGTTTGGATTGCTGTAATACAACCTTTTTGGTTGATATCTACCCCAAAGTTCCTTCTTTCTGTCCCGTTGTTATGCTTTTTTCATTTCCTGTTGCTTGCTATATGGAGATAATTTGGACTAGGACGAGATAGTCTTTATGTAGTACCCACAAGTATCCCAAATGATTTTATTGTCGAAAAAATAACTGTAATAACTGATTATGTGCATCTAGGGAATAATAAAATGATAAACAGTACTTATAACTAGCTTTTGTTATATATTACTTGTAGTATTATTGGTATAAGTACCATATTTCATGCTTTATAACTTTTAAATGCTATGATAATATTTTTGTTGCTTGAAAGTCATCAAACAAATATGTTTTGATTATCCTATCATGGGTTCTTGTTGAGTTTCCATGCACTAAACCTGTAGATTACACTGAAATAGAACAATTTTTTACATACATGTGCAATTTAGTAGTGTTTCTGTTATAGAATACCTAGGTCTATAAAAAATGGAATCAGTTTCGACTATGAAGAGATAATCTGTAAAATAAATGATTATTGTTTTGGATTCTACACAATGGTTGAATTACATCGAGTCTATTTGATCACCATAATTTATTTCTGACATTTGATTTGTATTTGAAAGGCAACCCAGTCTATTTGATTTCTATTTGATCACCATAGTAGTTTTCAGTGACCCAACCCAGTCAGTTTCAACAACTTGTTGCAGTTCAAATCTCTTTTGTGATATTAATTTATAATCGTACTCCTTCTACGTGCACATTAATTTAACTTTTAAATGCTATGATAATATTTCTTATTTTTGAAACTCATCAAACAATTATGTTTGGATTGTCATGTCATGGGTTCTTGTTGAGTTTCCATGCACTGAACCTGTAGATTACACTGAAATAGAACAACTTTTTCATTGTTGTAATAAGGGGGAACAATTTAATCTACTGATTTAATCTATGATAATAACTAGCTCAGTCAAAAATATAATCAATTTAATCTACTGATTAGTATTGCAGTAGTATAGGTCGAAAATGAGTACTAATAACTACCTTTATTTATACATTACTTGTAGTATTCTTGGTATACCTACCATGTGTCATGATTTATAACATTGAAATGATTTTCTTGCATAGATAATTTTGTGAAAGTAGGAAGTTTCTTATGTAGATACAATGTTGTGGTTCAGAATGACATTTTACTAAATTACACGAATTACTCAATCTATTAATATGATACAACATTAGGCAATTCCTCAGTTTAAGCATCATTTTGTTGACCTATTTGATTATTATAGCTAGTAATAGTTTTCAGTGACCCAACTTCCTCTGTTTCAACAACTTGTAATTAAAATCTCTTTACATTTGTGATATTAATATTAACATTTTGTCGACCTATTATAGGTCGAAAATGAGTACTAATAACTACCTTTATTTATACATTACTTGTATTATATGTCATGATTTATAACATTGAAATGATATCATTATATTTTTGTTGCTTGAAACTCATCAAACAAATATGCTTGGATTATCCTATCATGGGTTCTTGTTGAGTTTCCATGCACTGAACCTGTACATTACATTGAAATAGAACAACTTTTTCATTGTTGTAATAAGGGGGAACAATTTAATCTACTGCTTTAATCTATGATAATACCTAGCATGTGTCATGATTTATAACATTGAAATGATATCATAATATTTCTTTTGCTTGAAAGCATCAAACAAATATGCTTGGATTATCCTATCATGGCTTGTTGTTGACTTTCCATGCACTGAACATGTACATTACACTGAAATAGAACTGTTTTATACATACATGTGCAATTTATCAGTGTTTCTGTTATAGAATACCTAGGTCTGTACAAAATGGAATCAGTTTGACTAGGAAGAGATAATCTACACAATGATTGAATTACATTGAGTCTATTTGATCACCATATTTTATTTCTGACATTTGATTTGTATTTGAAAGACAAATGTTGTGTTTCTTGCATAGATAAGTTTGTGAAAGTAGGAATTTTCTTTTGTAGATACAATGTTGTGGTTCAGAATGATATTTTACTAAATTACATGAATTACTCAATCTATTAATATGATACAACATTAGGCAATTCCTCAGTTTAAGCATCATTTTGTCGACCTATTTGATTATTATAGTTAGTAATAGTTTTCAGTGACCCAACTTCCTCTGTTTCAACAGCTAAAATAGAACAATTTTATACCGACATGTGCAATGTAGCAATGATTGTGTTACAGAATCAATTTTGGTGTATAGAGTAAGTTTAGTTACAGAATACTTCCAGGACACACCAACATAGTAGTAGCTGCTGTATAGAGTAATTTTGGTGTAATTGCAGCTCAGCCATCACCATTCCAGTACATGCTTTCGTTGGCTTAGCAAGTAATGCAAGACAGATATGTTATTAACAAACAAAACACATCTTCAAATATGGCTAATGTGTACAATTTGAGATGAATCTGATGGCATGAATCAAATTCCACTGTAGTATTATCTTGATAGCATAACGATTTGTGTATCATAATATATTGCAGCACCTGCAGGGGTATGTCTTATGGTGAGCCCAAGTTTCGTATTGTTTGGGCAAGAGACTCTGATGCCGCTCTAGTATCAGCATTGCGCAGACAATATGACCTAGGCAGGTGTGTCGATGGTCATTTCACTAGGGAGGCTTGGAGGGAGGCAACTGTGGAAATGCAAAATAGGATGGGGAAGACGGCCTGCAATATAGACCAGATCAAAACTCGGTGGAAGAACTTGAGGAGGGACTATGCCGCTTTGAGCTTGTGACGAATAAGAGTGGCATTGGATGGGATGACACTAGGCATAAGCCCACGCTGCCCGATTGCCCTGAATGGAAGGAGAGCCTTGCGGTATATCCAATAACCAGTCCCTTAATCGAATAAAGTAATGTCCTATATTTACACTTAAACTTTCCTAATACAAATGTTTCGTATACTTAGGCAAACAAGGACCTTGCTAGGTTGCTTAACAAGCCGTTTCCCCACTACTATGACATCAAGATGATGGCGGGGAGGAACATTGCTAGAGGACATCATGCAATGTCTTCAACGGACACCCAAATCCCTTCTGATGTTGCCTCCGAGGATGATGTCAGTGTCGACTTAGGTGGGTCAGAGACACCCATGAACACTGGAAGCCAATCAGGGGTACTGAATATGGCCGCATATGGGATGCAAAGTGAGGGAAACACCGGGGGAGGCGGAACAGATACACAGAGCGTTGGCGGGAGGCCTCCTGTCGTTAGGCGCAAGAAGCGGTCATCAATGGCTGAAGACTGATGTGGGCTTTCAAATGAAGTGTTATCTGAATTCACACAGGTTTATGCAAAGGTTCACAAGTTAGGAAGTGGTGTGGCAACTAGAGCCTTTGAAAAGAAAGAGTTTACAACCATCTTACAACATTTCCATGACACTTACCCAGATTCCCCCACTGGTGTGTTTACAACACTTGTGAACGCCATCAAGGACTCAACAAACTGCACCATCTACCTCAGCCTTATAGACACACCTCAAAAGATAACCATATGGTTGCAAGACCTTTGGGAAAGGTCCCAAGCTACCAATGCAACACCAACACCTTCAATGCCATCCTCATTTATGCCATCTCACAATGCATTTTTCCCGCAATGCCCAACACCCAACTTCAGCAACAGCTCAAGTATGCCATCGTCGTTTATGTCATCTCACCGTGCATTTTTTCCTTTGTCCAATGATGCTGGCCCTTTCGGATCATAAGGGGGGAACATCAGTTTGATTAACGGCCAGACATTTCACTCAGCAAATCAGTAGAAAGTTATTTCATTGTTGTAAAAATCTATTTCCCTTAGAAACATTTTCTTTCACCATAATCTAATTTTCTGAATGGTTGAAATATTTTTATTCCCATCCAGACATTATTTTACCGCAAAAACTAAATTGATTAACGGTTGTAATAATTTATTTCACGGCCATGCTTTTATTTTGCGTTCAATCAAATTCGCTTTGTATCCTGGAAGCCATTGTTTTATATGTCCACGGTTACATATGATTGTAGACTAGTCATTTTTTCCTTGTCG
Source organism: Alisma plantago-aquatica (assembly GCA_963693085.1). NCBI lineage: Eukaryota > Viridiplantae > Streptophyta > Magnoliopsida > Alismatales > Alismataceae > Alisma > Alisma plantago-aquatica. The sequence goes on along the minus strand of OY856414.1, from coordinate 421,012,541 downwards.
TTGCCATGACAACCTTGCTATGCTTCCACTTGTAGGCATCATGTCAACCACTGACCAAACGGAAACACCTGACCTCGTCACGCACATTCTACATACATTGTCTGGTCCAGCTAATCACATTGCTAATACAATAGCTGAGTCCATAGCAAACTCCATCATTGATGACACTTCCGACATACCACCTACAATACCTAGGTCAGTTAGCATTAGGAGTGGCCACCAGAAGGTCTTAGAAATTGTAAACGGTCATGAACAAAGGGCTTATGACCTATATCAAACGAGACCACATTCTATATTGGCCCTTGTGGACAAGCTTGAGAGTCGGGCCTTGTTACGAAGCAGTAGAGGCGTCAGTTCGGTTGAGGCTGTGTGCTACTTCCTACAAATGGTTGGCCATGGACATACAAATCATGCTTTGGCTGAGGACTACATTCATTATGGTGAGACCATAAGTAGAAAGTTCAACAAAGTCTTAGACGTTGTGTGTCCGTTGTCTAATGAGTGCATTGTCATGCAAACTGCAGCGACATGCACGACAACACATTCTCGTATATTGGAGACCCCAAGGTTCTACCCGTACTTCAAGGTAATAGTTAGCCCCTACAATCTTTAATCATTTGGAAATATTTTGTATGTTTACAACTTATTTTGCTGTTATAGAATGCCATCGGGGCAATTGACGGAACACACATCCCCGTCTTGGTTAAACGAGACAAGCAAAATCGCTACCGAGACAGAAAAAGGAATGTCTCTCTTAATGTCTTGGCTGTAGTTGACTTCTCCATGGAGTTTACATATGTCCTAACTAGGTGGGAGGGATTGGCTGCTGACCAACGGGTCCTACAGTCAGCGACGACCACTGGCGGGTTTAAAGTTCCGCCGGAAAAGTTTTACCTAGTTGATGCGGGGTATGCCAACACTCGGCAATTCCTTGCACCGTATCGCAACACAGCTTACCATATTTCTGAGTACCGAGGAAACAGACATGCCTACACCAGCAAGAAGGAGATGTTCAACCACCACCACACACAATTACGTAATGTTGTAGAAAGAGCATTTGGGGTGTTGAAGCAGCGGTTTGCCTACCTTAAAAAGGGGGCGACATATCCCATACATTCACAGTGTCACCTCATAATGGCTTGTTGTATCCTCCACAATTTCATACACCGCCAACATGATGGCGACAGTATCATGGACGAACTCCCATATGACATTTCAACATCTGTCATTCCCCCTGCTGGGGGTTGACCTGAGTTCCCTCCAACAAACAACTCAGGCCGATTCAAGGGAGGGCGATCGTTTACGTGAATCCATTTCGAATTTGCTATGGGATGCCCGTTGACGTACAATTGTATCTGTAATAGTCTTTGACATTATTTGAAAAATTGTCCACGACATAACTTTGTAGCTTTACTTGTTTTTTTTACGAACTTTTTAATGGATCCTAATAATATACATGACATAATGAATCGGTAGGTTGTCTTGAAATGGAGAATGGAATGCCTTGTTGTACATGTGGCCTTCAATGCACTGTACGTGTGTATATGGATGACGCGGATGCGGCAAATGGACGTTTTGAAAACAACAACCCCCACAGACCATATTTTACATGTGGTAGGGGGCTTGTTTCGAACAGATGTCAGATGAGATTGCCCTCACAATGTGTACCACCCACAGTTGCCACACTTACTGCAGTTAGGGATGCTATGCTAACACAACTTGCATATGCATGCAATGAATGCAAGCTATGGTCTGAACAATGTGACTTTGTCAGTTCGACAAGAGCAGACACTGATAGGCTCGAACAAGATATTTCCACTCTACGTGAGAGGTGCCAATATCTTCGACAACGACTTCACATCACGAGCAGTAACGACTCTTCAAATGAGGACGGATACAATACATCATAGATGTAGAACAAGAAGTTAGGCCTATTTTATGTTCGGAAAGTTGTATTTGAAATCTATGTTCAGAATCCGACATTATTTTTACTAATCCTCAATTACCTCAATTATGTTTTAGATGTCAATGGATCCATCTGAAGTTCCGATGTGTGATTGTGGGTTAGATGCAGCCTTGCGGATTAACACAGAGGATGTAGGGTTGTATGATTTTGGCATTCTTAGTGAAAGGTCGGGCAAAATGTATTGCATATGTCCTTCTCATGAGGTGCACTAGTAAATACATACATAATAGGTTGTCTTTGTGTATGTTGCACATTCTGTATCATTCATTAAACTTGATAATACATTGTAGGGAAAAGATCGGTGCAGATACTTCCATTGGGCATTCGATCTCCCCCCAATAATTGATTCTTTGAAAGCTGAGATTATGTTACTAACTGTCGAGTGCAAGTCAGTGTGGGGCCAGGCAATGAACATGAAGGACTTTGTTGAAATTCATCACAACTACGATGATATATACACCCAAAAAAAGTATGAGCATGAGGGTCTAGAACGCTACGTTGCCAGTCTGGAGGAAGAATGTAGTCTTCTTTTAGACATTCCTTCACCCACAGTGACGCCATAATGTTTAATGGCAGAGATGTACATTTAGTTTGGTGTATCGGTTTACATTGTCCACCATTCGATGTTTTTAACATTAAATCTTTCTGAATTCATCCGACATTAACAGGCTTTTGTTATTTATCATAATGTTGTTGTATGTTTTATGGATGGTGTATTCTTTTTCATTGTGATGTTGATAAATGTTAGTTAGCACTGAATATGCATTTTATATTCCCTTAATTGTGCGATACACACTTATGTCTAAAACATATTACTTACAGAATCTGTAATATGGATGGGCCTCCAAGGACGCCTTCTTTTATGTGGTGTACGGAGCTTGATATGGTTCTCAGAGGTATGATGAGAAACCAATATGAGTTGGAGAGATGTGTTAATGGAGTATATACTACACAGGCTTGGATGGAGTCATGGCGTGACTTCCGAAACATAACTGGGGGGCCTTACATATCTTTGACTGAGTTGCAGATGAGATGGAAACACATAAGGAGAGAGTTCATAAGAGACAATCTTTTTATTTTGGGAGATTTATTGCCTCCCCCGCCATTGCCCATGCAACGCAACTTCATGACGGCTCGTCGCATTTACCCACCTGGGGTTGCTGAATACCTTATTAACACCGATGAGTGAATCAAACAAGCACGTTAGACGGCGAAAATAACACATTAACCTGTAATATATTTCCATGACTTTGTAGTTGTTTGTGTTTACCTCGCAACATTTATTTGTATGTAGCTAAGTTTGTTTGGAGCTTTATTGTTATGTATTGAATGCATACATCACGTTCTTACTTGTTTGTAGCTAAGTTTGTTTGGAGCATTTATTTGTATTCAATATTGTCACAGCTATCTTACTATTATTGATATTTGCTAATACTTATATTTATTTATTAACTATAGATGTCATCATCGCGGTCACGGTCAAAGGCAGGGACAAAATTTGAAAAACTATTGATGTCTCTGTCGAAGATTAAAAAATATGTAGAAGAAAACCTTGTTTGCAAGAAACCATGTTGCGAGCCTACACACGATGAGGGCCCAAATGAGAGAGACGAACAAGCCAAGGGTATTACTCATCCTATTCACCATCTGTCGTTGTTGTTCGAGTGGCCAAAAGATGCTAGCAAACAGGAAACAAATCAGGTGTTGGACGAAGCATGTCCTGTATCATGGGACAAGTACAACGAGGCCATGAAGTTGGCCAACGAGTACGATGAGGCATGAAGTTGGCTGCTTGCTCACCAACTTAGATTGTGTAGCTTTGTTGTTGTCTAGGTCCAGGGCAGACTTCTCGTTTCAGTTTGTATGTTACATATGTATTTGCCCGGGAACCAATAAAATATTATCTTTTTATTTATGTGGTATTACGTTGTGCTACAGACATGCTACGCACGTTTGCTACTATTTAATTTAAATACATAAATTATATTATGTATTTGTTATTTTTTATATAATACACTTCGGCCAACTTTTGCTTAAGCGGCAACACAACTACACATTCCTTATTCTTATTAAAACAGTTCTACAACAGCAGGACAGAATCAGCAGATACTGACTCTGTTGCAAAACAAAATCAGACTGAATCCAGTCTAGTAGCCAAACAGAATCAGACTGCAATCAGACTCAAATCAGACCAGCTGACCAGAATCAGACTGGGTTGCCAAACAGAATCAGACTGAATCCTGACTAACCCCGTCTAATCCAGTCCAGACTATGAAATCCCAGTCTGTTGCCAAACAGGGGCTAAGGACTTTCTTCCTTTGTGGCACGAGGCCTATATCGGTCCTTCGTTCTCGGTCTGACAATGAGACCAATCTCACTGTGGACTCATATTGTATTCCTGTATCGAAAGAACAGGAGGTCGCTTGAACCGGTAGGTTTGGTTCAGTCTTCACTTCCTTTGTTCTTCACTTCCGTGACATCACAACTTACTTATATACGTATACATCTCCTAGACTTATTGAAATATTCTCCTCAAATCGCATAGTCTGACTCCCTACGATGCTTGGATTCCCAAACACGATAGTCTTTTCCTTTCTTTCCTTTGCGTCCCACTATTACTAGGGAGCGGATGACATTACTTTTTTTTAATATCCTATTAATAGCAATAGAACTTGCCGATATAGTGTAGTACCACCAACTAAAAATTGGTTTGGGTTGATCCAAGCAATCATTACCCACATATTTTAACTAAGCTTGTTTTCTTCTAAACTCTCCGTAAGTAACATCTGTTACCCAATAGATAACAACTTTGACCATACCAATTCCAAGCTTCATCACAATTAAACAATTGTCTCATCATATCCGAATAAATATCATAAAATTTACTAAAGTATATTTAGATATTACTAAATATCAAAATTGTCCAAAAAACCCAAAGGTCATTTTTTCTTCGCTTTTACTTCAAAAAAGAAAACATCAAAAATGTATAGAACCTCTTTCTCAACACAACAATCAACTTCAAGTTCTATAAGGACCAATATCATCAAATGGTGGTCATTTTTATATGTGTTCCTCTGCTTCACTCAACACTAATATTGGTTCAGATTAGGTCAAAGACGTGGTACCTGAGCTCATATGTCTTGATATCGCCTATTTATCCTTTGCCCACAACATGATTAATAACTTATCTTGGTTTTGAAGATCGGGGTGTGACAATAAGAGTCCAAGAGAATATACAAGGTCATAATAATAATCTAGTTCATAAGAACCATGATATCAAAAGAATAGAGCATTGTGCAGGATAATGTCCATAGGACCAAGAGTAAGAAAAAATAGGTTAATTGCCCAACAAAGAAGAATAGGGGATACATCATATATTTAGAGTGAAGAATTAGAAATTGCTCAATACAGAAATAATGTGGGATGCAATCATACCTCAACTTCAGAGTCTATAAAGTCCAATTCCAACCTAAGTCCAAGCCTAGGCCTCCAAAGTAAGGTTCCCAAGCTTACAGAGGTTGGTTTCTCCAACAAAGCTCCTATCTCGAGCAAGAAGCACCTCTCCACTTTAGAGGTGAAAAACCCTAACAAAAGAACATGGAGATGAGGTGTTTATGGGTTCTAGGTGGGGTTTCACCATGGAAGACCATGGATTCAACCTAGAGGAAGGTTGAAGGAAGAGGAAGATCCGGAAAAATGAAGAAGAAAGAGAGAAAATCACTTGCCTTGGTGAAAAACCTAGAAGAGGACCTTGGAAACCCTAGGTACGGCTAGATGGAACTCTAGGAGACCTTTTCTCAATAAGGGGAACATCTTCTCCCTTGGACCACCTAGTTCCACAGAAAAACAGAGAAAGATAGCTACTCTAAGCTATAGGAAATAGGGAGTCAACAATGATTTCAAATTGGAGCTAGGAAGGGGTATATATAGATTCATGGATAAGGAAGGGGTCAAGCATGAGGTGTACATGGAGTTTTCCATGTGTCAATAGCCTAGAGATTTTATGTCCATGGAACACCTCCCTTAGTTACTACCCACACTTTCTCTCTTTTATCTACATCCTTATCCTTATCTTTATCCTTATCTTGACCTTTATCCTTATCCTTATCCTTATCTTGACCTTTATCCTTATCCTTATCTTCATCCTTGTCCTTGAAGAGAAATACTTCCAAACCAAGTATAACTAGGAGCCCCAAAGCCCAAAAAATTCGAAAATTATAAGGGAACCTATAAGGATCATAATGCTTATGACAATTTGCAAATAAAACCTCCCAATTGGGTAAATTGTAGAAAAGTCCAGAATGTACCTAAAATTGCATAACTTGCACAAACAACATCCAAATTGGACCAAACTTTATCCACAAGTTATATTTGATGTGTTGAATATGAATTTACCATTATTTCCATATTTTGAAGTTATATAATCACATTATTCCATACTTATGCCTTTTACTCATTCTCTCCTAAATTTATCCTAATATTTCAAGGTTGTCCAAGTTAGATGAAATTTGACATGTAGGCTAATTTTGATATGTAGATTTCGAATTTGAAGTTTGCTTCCACTTTTGAGACTTCTTTTTATGAGATATGTCATATGGCCCATTAACAACCCATTATCTAAATTATTCATCCAATTAAGTTTCTTATCTTCATATTACCACCAAAATGAGTTATGTGGCATATTTTATGTATCCATTATAAACCTAAGATTAATGTTAGAACATTAGGTTACATTAAGGTGATCTATACATGCATTAGCTCATTGGGATTATACTAAACATCTATTTAGGTCTAACCTTCAACCTTGTTTGGCTAAGTCCAAAGCATCAACTTCCAGGGTAGGGTCTGAGATCTAGTATGTTATAGCACACCACCCCTTAAAGGGATTTCAATTTTGAGTAAAAATTATCATGAACTTCTTCAGCATCCATCGAAAAAACCCTTCTAGCTTTTCTTTTCACAGGCCTTCTACCATTATTTCCATTATTGTTTCCATTATTCCGGGGAGGTACTTGTTGATGAGATGGTGCTTGTCCATTCTTGAGCTTAGGACACTAAGGGCAAACATTTTCAGGATCATTGTAGTAGTGACATATTGGCACCCTATCCGTTCTTCGAGCAACATTGTCCTCAGAACGACAATCACTTGTAGGGTGCTTCCTCTTATGATTGTTTTCCTTGTAGGACTGCAAACTAGGATAGGATTCCACAGCTAAGGCCTTATCCACCATATGTTGAAAGTTCAAGGGTAGTTTTGGAATAAGAGCACAAACTATGTTGTAGTTGAGTCCATTAAGGAAAAGGTCAGCTTTCCTTTCTTCACGCAAACCTTTAGCATACCTCTCAAGCAGGAGGAACCTTTGCACATATGCATAAACTAACATGGGACCTTGCTTCAAACTATAGAACTCAGCTTCCTTCTTCTTCAAAACAGCAGTACATATGTACTTTCCTCAGAAGAGAGCTAAGAACTCCACCCAAGACATGGTTGAGATGTCTCTAGTCATTAAAATTCCATTCCACCACACTCTTGTGGGTCCTTCCAAGACATAGGCAGCAAACCTAACCTTCTGGTGTAGAGGACATGCCAGACCATCAAATGTCCTCTCTATGGCCAACACCCAATCATCAGCTTTGTCCACCATCTCTAGCTCACCCTCACCCTTAAAGTAGGGTGGTTGCATCTTCATGAAGTCGATGATTGAGTACTCCTTGGGTTTCTCAGGCACAAAAGAATTGTTCAGCTTCCTCATCATAGCTGAAGAGAGAAGATATCTCAACATGGTCAACTCTTGATCAGGAGTAAGATTAGTAGCAACGGGAGTATCCTGATCAGAAGTCTGACTCTCAGGGGTAACGGGAGGGTCTTGTCTTGGCATCCCGTACTTAGGGTTCTGAGGTGCCTTAAAGCCTCCTAGGTTATCAATAAAGGAGTTATGTCCAACCATAAGGTTTTCCTGCACATGGCAAGGATACTAGGTGTAAACAACCTAAGATAGAGGTAAACATCCTAAAGGGAGACAAGGTTGAAATTTTTAGACAACCGACTACTAATGGCTCTGATACCATGTTGTAAGGAGTGGGACCCGATTGGGGATCCACTTCCCTACTATAAATGAAAAGGCCACATCTGTTGAAACAAATACCATAGAAATTTTTTCACCAAAGGGATGTTTACCAATACTTTCTACATGTATGTATCATAGTACCAAAAATATAGCAGCGGAATAAGAAAGTTCTAACTATTACAAAGCTTGTTATCATTATACATCACTTCACCACACATGGGTGTCAAAAAGGAAATCTAATCATATAAGCCAAAGATCAAGCTAAGGGTCATCTAACCACCTCTTCAAAGTCTCCCAAAAGCTCACCTACAATGTTGAAGTCCAAGTCCTCCTTGCGTTACCTATAGAGGAAATTGAGCAATATATGAAATAAAGGATATCAATTATAAATGCTTCCCATAGAAGAGGAAAGTACTACCTAAAGGAGCATAAAAGAAAAGAACATTCATATCATGATGAAAGCAAAATATAAGTTAAAAGCATCCATGTGTTTCGCATGTGACAAAACTAGAATAATATATCATGTAGGTAGGAAACACACATCTACCAAAAATGTAGAGAGAGCAGGGTCTTGTATACATCTGCTCTATAATAGGGTGGTGGCAGGGTTTGTCAACATCTTCCTAGCTGGAATTTTCACATCTGCCAATATATATAAAAATATGCAGGGATTTTCACATCTGCATTCATATGTGAGAATTTTCACATCCACATAAATTCACATACAACATCATACTAGTAGTCATCACATGATGCATAACAAGGATAAACAAGAGATATGAAATCAGAAATATCCAACAAAGTGTGTTACATATACATCCACTACCATGGTGGGAAAAGAAGCACAAAACATCCACTACAAGGTGGGAATAAACAACCACATCAATGCAGGCACAAAGCACAAGATAAGATTCCAAGAGAATATACAAGGTCATAATAATAATCTAGTTCATAAGAACCGTGATATCAAAAGAATAGAGCATTGTGCAGGATAATTTCCATAGGACCAAGAGTAAGACAAAAATAGGTTAATTGCCCAACATAGAGGGATAGGGGATACATCATACATTTTGAGTGAAGAATTAGAAATTGTTCAATATAGAAATAATGTGGGATGCAATCATACATCAACTTCAGAGTCTATACAGTCCAAGGTCCAACCTAAGCCTAAGCCTAGGCCTCCAAAGAACCTATAGGGAAGGTGGGCATGTCCAATAAGTAAGGTTCCCAAGCTTACAGAGGCTGGTTTCTCCAACAAAGCTCCTATTTCGAGCAAGAAGCACCTTCTCCACTTTAGAGGTGAAAACCCCTAATAAAAGAACATGGAGATGAGGTGTTTATGGGTTCTAGGTGGGGTTTCACCATGGAAGACCATGGCTTAGACCTGGAGGAAGGTTGAAGGAAGAGGAAGATTAGGAAAAATGACAAAGAAAGAGAGAAAATCACTTGCCTTGGTCAAAAACCCTAGAAGAGGACCTTGGAAACCCTAGGTAGGGCTAGATGGAACTCTAGGAGACCTTTTTCTCAATAAGGGGAACATCTTCTCCCTTGGACCACCTAGTTATGCAGAAAAATAGAGAAAGATAGGTACTCTAAGCTAGAGGAAATATGGAGTGAGCAATGATTTTGAATTGGAGCTACAAAGGGGTATATATATCTTCATGGATAAGGAAGGGGTCAAGCATGAGGTGTACATGGAGTTTTCCATGTGTTAAAAGCCTAGAGATTCTATGTCCATGCAGCACCTCCCTCATTTAATACCCAAACTTTCTCTCTTTTATCCATATCCTTATCTTTATCTTTATCTTTATCTTTATCCTTATCTTGACCTTTATCCTTATCCTTATCTTTATCTTTATCCTTATCTTGATCTTTATCCTTATCCTTATCTTCATCCTTGTCCTTGAAGAGAAATACTTTCAAACTAAGTATAAATAGGAGCCCCAAAGCCCAGAAAATTCGAGAATTATAAGGGATCCTATAAGGATCATAATGCTTGTTACAATTTACAAATAAAACCTCCCAATTGGGTAAATTGTAGAAAAGTTCAGAATGTACTTAAAATTGTATAACTTGCACAAACAACATCCAAATTGGACCAAACTTTATCCACAAGTTATCTTTGATATGTTGAATATGAATTTGACATTATTTCTATACTTTGAAGTTATATAATCACATTATTCATTACTTATGTCTTTTACTCATTGTCTCTCATAAACTTATCCTAATATTTCCTATAAAGTGGAGAAGGTGCTTCTTGCTCGAGATAGGAGCTTTGTTGGAGAAACTAGGCTCTCTAAGCTTGGGAACCTTACTTATTTGACCTGTCCACCTTCCCTACAGGTTCTTTGGAGGCCTAGGCTTGGATCTAGGACTAACTTGGACTGTTTAGACTCTGAAGTTGAGGTATGATTGCATCCCACAAGATTTCTATATTGAGCACTTTCTAATTCTTCACTCTAAATGTATGATGTATCCCCTATTCTTCTATGTTGAGTAATTCACCTATGCTTATTCATTCTCTTTGTCCTATGGCCATTAGCCTATACACAATATCTTTTCTTTTGAAAATCATGGTTCATGTGAACTACCTTATTTGATATTGATTATGTGATCATGGATATTCTTTTGAACTCTTATCTTATGCTTTGTTCATGATGGAACTCTAAAAGATGACATGTGATGTCTTTTTCCCACTTATGAGGTGGATGTATATGTTGGTCACTTATGTGGTGACTAGTTTATATATTTTGACTATACTTTCTACTTACCTCTACATTTAACATGCTATGTGATTCGATAGCACTAGAGTAGTGTAATTGCATTGGTTTTTATGGCAGATGTGTTATTTCCTACCGAGCAGATGTGATATTTCCTACTTTTTTGGGATGGAAAGGAACCTCATACCCAGGACAATATGTGTGATTCTTGGCCCATTTTTTATATATTTAAGAGATTGGAAGTATTCCTTTATCTATCTGGTTTCAAGATGTATGGCTAATCTTGATATGTAGATTTTGAATTTGAAGTTTGTTTCCACTTTTGAGACTTCTTTTTATGAGATATGTCATATGGCCCATTGACGGCCCATTATCTAAATTATTCATCCAATTAAGTTTCTTATCTTCATATTACCACCAAAATGAGTTATGTGGCATATTTTATGTATCCATTATAAACTTAAGATTAATGTTAGAACATTATGTTACATTAATGTGATCTATACATGCATTACCTCATTGGGGTTATACTAAAGATCTATTTATGTCTAACCTTCAACTTTGTTTGGCTAAGTCCAAAATGTCAACTTCCAGGGTAGGGTCCGAGATCTAGTATGTTACAGCACATCACCCCTTAAAGGGATTTCGTCCTTGAAATCAAAGCATCAACATATAGAAAACAACTTATTCACCACCCCTTAAAGGATTCATCTTATTAAGTCAAAACTATCCTTTAGGTACAAAAGGTTCAACTACACTTCCTTACATCCAACTACATAAGCATCATGCAAAAAAAACATAACTTATAAAGACTAACTATGAACTATGGGTTAATTTGCTCTTGTCCATCCTCAAACAAGTCTTTACACCTGGGAGACTAGTTCAACATATTAGGGTCCCTAAAGATAAATCATATAGATGTCTAAGGCTACTATTGCCTATAAGCATGCTATTTTGAACAATTCAGATCATCTCAGGCCAGGAAGGTATTGTATGGATTCAGGAGTCCTCATAAACTAAGCTAGTGGTGCGAAGGAAAATCTTGCCAGCCCCCAAAACATGATCCTTTCTAGACACCTTTTTTTCAACTTCATGTCCTAGTAGCTACCTAAAGGCCAAGCTAAACAACCTCAAGTTACTATGGTTATCTATGCATCTTTTACTTGTAAGTATTTTAAGTATCTATTCATCTTTATTCTAATGTGAAACTATATGATCCTAAATCAACCCTTCATCATCTATTGATCAACTCTAGGGCAAACATATCACTTAAAGGTAAGGCAAGGATTCTAACTAGGGAGACAAAATTGAAATAGTCAGATTTTGACTATTATGGGCTCTGATACCATGTTGTAAGGAGTGGGACCCAATAGTTAGAACTTTCTTATTTTTCTGCTATATTTTTGGTACTATGATAATGCATGTAGAAAGTATTGGTACACATCCCTTTAGTGAAAAAAAATTGTGGTATTTGTTTCAAGGGATGTAGCCCTTTCTTTTCTAGTAGGGAAGTGGATCCCCTATTGGGTCTCCCTTTAGGATGTTTACCTTTATCTTAGGTTGCTTACACCTAGTATCCTTGTCTTGTGCAGGAAAACCTTATGGCTGGATAGAACTCCTTTGTTGACAACCTAGGAGGCTTTAAGACACATCATAACCCTAAGTACGGGATGCTAAGACAAGACCCTCCCGTTACCCTTGAGAGTCAGACTTCTGATCGGGATACTCCTGTTACTACTAATCTTACTCCTGATCAAGAGTTGACCGTGTTGAGACAACTCCTCTCTTCAGCTATGATGGGGAAGCTGAATAGTTCTTCTGTGCCTGAGAAACCCAAGGAGTACTCAATCATCGAGTTCATGAAGATGCAACCACCCTACTTCAAGGGTGAGGGTGAGCTAGAGATGGTGGACAAAGTTGATGATTGGGTGCTAGCCATACAGAGGACATTTGATGGTATGGCCATGTTGTAAGGAGGCGAGATCACCCCCTTACTAAAGATTTGAAGAATAAAACATCCATTCCAAACACACTTAAAGGTATGCTGGAATAGGTGTAACATTTTCAAATTTCAATAAATGGTATTCAAAACAACCAAAGTATAGAAGCGGAATAAAAATGTTGACTATATTCAATTTATCACAAGGTTATTACAAAAGTACATCATAATATCCCATAAGGGTTTACATGTATGATACAACATAGGGATCCAAGTAGAGGGAAATATAAACCATAACAACTTTGTCTCCAAGCTTTAACTCCTTAAGCTAGTCCAAAACTTCATGCCTTATCATCCGAGTCCTTCACCTAGGGTTGGAAGCATACCCCAGCAAGAAGAGAAAATAGATGACATAAGCAAAGGCTAGTATGTGCATACTAAATAGGAAATTGATCAATATATGGAATAAAGAACATCAAATATAAAAGGCTTCCCATAGAAAGGATAAGGACCACCCAAATGGGTATCAAGAGAAATGATTTTCAATAACAAAAGAGATACTTGCCATAATAAAAACAATAAAGTTGTGCCATACTAGCACATGTAAAGAAAGTAGGTCACACACCCCTACAATCATCATCAACCTGCATGCATGTGAGATAAGCATAGACCTAGAATAATATAAACACAAAGGTGACCAAGTCTCATAAACTTGAAACCTGATAGAGAAAGGAATACTGCCAATCTCCCAAATATATAAAATATGGGCCAAGAATCACACATCTTTCCCTAGGTATGAGGTTTCTTTCCATCCCAAAAGAGCAAAAAATATCACATCTGCTTGGTAGGAAATAACACACATCTACCATAAAAAACAATGCGATTACACTACTCTAGTGCTACTGAATCACGTAGCATGTTAAATGTAGAGGCAAGTAGAAAGTATAGTCATAATATATAAACTAATAACCACATAAGTGACCAACATATACATCCACCTCATAAGTGGGAAAAAGACATCACATGTCATCTTTTAGAGTTCCATCATGAACAAAGAATAAGATAAGAGTTCAGAAGAATATCCATGATCACATGATCAATATCAAATAAGGTAGTTCACATGAACCATGATTTTCAAAAGAAAAGACATTGTGTATAGGCTAATGTCCATAGGACAAAGAGAATGAATAAGTATAGGTGAATTGCTCAACATAGAAGAATAGGGGATACATCATACATTTAGAGTGAAGAATTAGAAATTGCTCAGTATAGAAATAATGTGGGATGCAACCATACCTCAACTTTAGAGTATAAATAGTCCAAGTTAGTCCTATATCCAAGCCTAGGCCTCCAAATAACCTCTAGGGAAGGTGGAAAGGTCCAATAGGTAAGGTTCCCAAGCTTAGAGAGGCTAGTTTCTCCAACAAAGCTCCTATCACGAGCAAGAAGCACCTTCTCCACTTTAGAGGTGAAAAACCCTGACAAAAGAACATGGAGATGAGGTGTTTATGGGTTCTAGGTGGGGTTTCACCATGGAAGGCCATGGTATCGACCTGGAGGAAAGTGGAAGGAAGATTAACAACATGAAAATAGGGAACGAAAGGAGGATAATTACTAGTTTTGGTTAAAATCACCAAGGAGGGGCTTCAGAAATCCTAAATAGAGAAATTTGGAACCCTAGGAGCCTTCTTCACCAAGGTAGGCACCTCCTTTTACCTTGGGACAGAACCTTTATGGCAAAAAAGAGCATAAATGATTCTATAGGATAGAGTGAATAAAGGAGAGCAAGAGTTTTTGAATTGGGAGTTGGGAATGGACAGATATGGCTATATAAGGAAAGAGGTCAAGTATGAGGCGTCTATGAGACTTTCCATGTGTCATGTATAAGGGTGTCCATGGACATGCAAGCCTTTATGGATAAGTAAGAAGTCAAGAATGAGGTGTCAAGTTACTTTCCATGTGTCCAATGCTAAGGTTGCCTATTGACATGCAAACCTTTATGGATAAGGAAGAAGTCAAGCATGAGGTGTCCATAGAGCTTTCCATGTGTCCTTAGCCTAGGGATTTCATGGCCATGCAAGAGGACAGCTCATAGAGGCTTCTTGAATATTAAATTTCGGTTTATGGACACTTATAGGCCATCCCAACTGACCTCCAATCAAAGAAATAACCCCATTGGTTGATAGTTTTTAAAGATAAGCTCATTTATAAAGAGGGTAATCCCTATAATGCCCTTAGAAAGTAACACCTTCAAACCAAGGTGCAGCTAGGTTCCCCATGGTTCAAAAACTCTATAATGATAAGGGAATATCTAAATATTATAATGCATGTGACAATTTACAAAGAAAACCTCCCAATTGGGTAAATTGCAGAAAAGTCTAGAATGTACCTAAAATCACATAACTTGCACAAACAACATCCAAATTGGACCAAACTTCATCCACAAGTTATCTTTGATGTTTTGAATATGAATTTTCCATTATTTCCATATTTTGAAGATATATAATCACATTATTCATTACTTATGCCTTCTACTCATTTTCTCTCTCCTAAACTTATCCTAATATTTTAAGGTTGTCCAAATTAGATGAAATTTGACATGTAAGCTAATTTTGATATGTAGATTTTTAATTTGAAGTTTGTTTTCACTTTTGAGACTTCTTTTTATGAGATATGTCATATGGCCCATTAACGGCCCATTATCTAAATTATTCATCCAATTAAGTTTCTTATCTTCATATTACCACCAAAATAAGTTGTGGCATATTTTATGTATCCATTATAAACCTAAGATTAATGTTAGAACATTAGGTTACATTAAGGTGATTTATACATGCATTAGCTCATTGGGGTTATACTAAATGTCTATTTAGGTCTAACCTTCAACCTTGTTTGGCTAAGTCCAAAATGTCAACTTCCAAGGCAGGGTCTGAGATCTAGTATGTTACAACACACCACCCCTTAAAGGGATTTCATCCTAGAAATCAAAACATCCATATATAAGAAAAAAACTTATTCGCAACCCCTTAAAGGATTCATTTTATTAAGTCAAAACTATTCTTTAGGTACAAAAGGTTCAACTACACTTCCTTACATCCAACTACATAAGCATCATGCAAAAAAAAAGCATAACTTGTAAAGACTAACTATGAACTATGGGTTAACTTGCTCTTGTCCATCCTCAAATGAGTCTTTACACCTGAGAGACTAGTTCAACATATTAAGGTCCCTAAAGATAAATCATATAGATGTCTAAGGCTACTATTGCCTAAAAGCATGTTATTTCAAACAATTCATATCAGCTCAGGCCAGGCCGGTATCATATGGATTCGGGAGTCCTCGTAAACGAAGCTAGTGGTCCGGAGGAAAATCTTGCCAGCCCCCAAACCCTGATCCTTTATAGACACCATTGCTTTCAACTTCATGTCGTAGTAGCTTCGTAAAGGCCAAGATAAACAACCTCAAGTTACTATGGTTACTTATGCATATTTTAATTGTAAGTATTTTAAGGATCTATTCATAATTATTCTAATGTGAAACTATAGGATCCTAAATCAACCCTTCACTATCTATTGATAAACTCTGGGGCAAACATGTCACTTAAAGGTACGACAAGTATTCTAACTAGGGAGACAAAATTGAAATTGTAACAACCCTGACCTGGGTTATGAGCTAACCCTATTTGTTTTGGCTAATAAAGTTGCTTAGAACTTTAATATAATCCTCTAAGGTGTTTTTTTATCATGTGACACACTCATGTTTCAAGTTTGGTCCCGATTGAATGTTGTTTGAGCAATTTTCCTTTGTTTTGAACCAAAGTGCAATTTACCCAAATTGAGGGGCTATAATGCAAAATGTCACATGTTGAATGTGCCTTATATGTTTTAGCATCATAAGAGAGAGAATTATGCTAAGTGGTGGCTTTTGGAAAGCCTAAATGCCAAGTTTGAACTTGTTTGAACAATGTTGGAGCATTGTGTGCCAATTTTGGTACAAATTGTAATTTACCCAAAATGCGGGGTTGATATGCAAATTACCACATCTAGAATGTCCCTACGTCCTCTATGTATCATTTAGAGGAGATAGAATGAATGATACACCATGTTTGGGTCAATTATGAATGCTGATACTCTTGGTGATGAAATGACCAAGAAAAGGGTTGAATTTGGAAGCTTAACTTGAGTTGTATCAAGTTGAAAAGCTTATATATGAGTGCCTATCGGCCATGGAGCCCAAGGAGGTGTTCCATATAGTTTTATGAACTCTTGGAAAAGTCCATATCATGCAAAGCACCTCAAGGAGGTGAGGTGTGACGGCCAACAAGTTTCCTTAGAAAAAGTGTATCGGCTTGACTTAAAATAGTGATTAAACCTAGATGACTTATCCAAATGGATAAGCAATGGAAAAATTTGCATCTTTAGATGATCCTCAACCTTTTTGCGTGTCAAGATAAATGTTGATGCATGCATGGACACGTGTCACCCATGCATGACACGTGGCACCTACTAGCTCAAAATGTTGACACCTCATTTTTGCCTTTCTTCATGATCAACAAGTATACATACCCCTAGTTTGACCCCTTAGTGGAATTTTGCGACCCTTACCACCCTCCTACCCTAAGGTATTGTGCATAGAGCTCCCATATCGTGAAGGGATGCTGTGGTATCGTGCATGCGCCTTGGGATGTCGCCCATGGCAAGAGCATATCGCCCAAGTAGGTGATATCGGCCATATAGGGTGATATCGGCCATAGAGTGAAGTGGTTTGACTCCAAGTGAGTGACATATCGTCCAAGTGAGTATCATATCGTGCAAAAGGGGTGGCATGTCGTGCAATAGCACAAGGGTATCGTTCATAGGCCTTGTGTATCGGTCATAGCAAGTATATCGGCCATACCATGTTGATATTGCCCATAGCAAGTTGATATCGGCCAATTGAAGTGATTTTGGCCACAAGTGAGGGGGTATCGGCCACAAGCAAAGTTGTGTCGGCCAAGAGGAAGTCCATATCACCCAAGAGTGGTAGGGTGTCGGCCAAGGAGCTAAGGAACTCAAAACTTAACCCTAAGGAGTTGTGAACGAGCCTTGGACCTTTGATAAAGTCATCTTCAACCTTAGGAACATGGAGCTTTGGACCTTGGAGCTTTGAAGTGGTTCTTAAGGCGGGTTTTATAACTTGAACTCAACCATGTTATTATTCATCACCTAAATTGTTGTACTTAATGAATTACTTTTAATTCCGAAATTTCCTGAAATAGTTGATGAGATTATGAGTTCTAGTAGTTGCTTAGACCTATTTACATGAACTATAACAGTTAGAATAAAGGTCTAGAGCTTGAAGATGACGGTATCACCTTATAAAAGTGATATCGGGTGCAAGCATGCAAGTAAGCACCTCTAACCTGATATGATGATGCACCTATTTCACTAAAATGATATGAATAGGTTTGTAAACCTTGTTGCACGATATGGGGGTGTAGTATACACCTCTTGCACGATAGGGAGTCAACTATAGACTCCATACACGATACAAGATTGAATGAATACTTATAAGTTGACATGAAACCCTAATTTAGGTAACCCGATATAAGAGAAGAGTAACAAGTATTATTGCATGACATGGATGCAAAACATGGATGCATGACATGGATGCACAATAGGGTTGCACGATAGGGTTGAACGACAGGATTGCACAATAGGGTTGAACGATAGGGTTGCACGATACACAACCCGAGACAATATGATAGCCTGATATGGTGATAAGTTGATACCTCTTAAGTATCATGGGCGACACATGTATATGCCATGTGCCTGACACAATCAACCCTAACCCGACATGGGTGTTGCAACCTAATGTTTGATGATGTAGCCCAATATGGTTTGGTGCCCTACACTCCAATTGACTTGTATATTGGGTTGAGCCCGATATGGCAAACCCCAATCTGTCATGGCTAACCCTAGATGGTGACTAGCTTGATAGGGTGATTGAATGTACTTCTAGCCCGACATGGTGATAGGTTGATACATCATAAGTATCATGGGCGACACATACATATATATTGTGCCCGATATGAGGTCAAGAAGGTACCTCATGCCCGATATGGAGACAAGTGCAAATCCTAGCCCGATGTGGTGAGTTTCTATACACCTACAATCTGATATGGTGAACATATGCACATGATTTAACCCTATACAACTTGTAAAGGTAAGGGCAAGACACTCTTAGGAGTGATGAGTGTAACACCAAGTAATGGTGTGGATAATACCTTGATAGGTGAAACACCTAGAGTGGTTGATAATGGTTAATCCTATATCAATAATGCCTTAACCCAAGGTGAGTTCACATCATTAATGATGGTTGAATAATTCAATTGTGTGACTTATGACCAATACATTACATGATAAAGGTGATGAGCTAGTGCATAAAGTATTAGGATGGGACATACCCTGATACAAGATAAGTTGATGAACTTAAGTATGTGAAAAGTGATGAGGGAAGTGATACATCAAGACACGATAGATATCACATCCAGCACTTCAAGGTTGATGTACCTTGATGTACCCTAAATCCAATATACTTGGATAAGTAACACATGATGAGTGTTATGTAAATTGTTACATTGAGATGTAATGAGTTTAATGCACTTTGATAAGTGTAGGCTAATATACCTTGAGAAAAGGATTAAGTCAAGTTAATAAAGTATGATGTAATCATTCTCTGGTAAGGATGAGAGAGGAACTCATACCTTGTGTTGATGATTCATTTAATGATAAATGATGAGAATAAATAAGTATGATTGAATACTTATGGTATCAATATTGGCTCCTAGATGTGTGGAGTAATGAATTAGGGTTTGATCATTGATAATATGATCTTGAAAACCTAAATGGTTAATAATGAACAACCCTAACCCTAATGAAGGGTAATGATATGTAAAAGAAACCCTAATCAATAAGAAAGGAAAATCCTAACCCTAATGATGGGGAGGTTGTATTTCTCTTATTGCATAAGCCTTGTAAGGAATGTTAAATACTTACATAACAAGTACCATGTGAATAAGTTGTTGCCTAGTGAGAGGTGACAAGATGTGAATGGCCTTGTGAGCCATGTGAATAAGTTTTTGCCTAGTGAGAGGTGAGAAGATGTGAATGGCCTTGTGAACCATGTGAATAAGTTGTTTCCTAGTGAGAGGTGACAAGATGTGAATGGCCTTGTGAGCCATGTGAATAAGTTGTTGCCTAGTGAGAGGTGACAAGATGTGAATGGCCTTGTGAGCCATGTGAATAAGTTGTTGCCTAGTGAGAGGTGACAAGATGTGAATGGCCTTGTGAGCCATGAGAATACTTGTACAACAAGTAAAATGAATACCTTGGTCTAAGGACCTAGAGGTAATGGTTACCAGTTACAGAGGTAACAATGTTATGTGATGAATTCCCAATAATGTGAAAAGGGACTGAGATCCCAAGTATCATGTGATTTAAAGATATGAAAAGAATGTGATAAACGTATTGCACCTTTCTTTGTAGCATTTGTCATAATAATTCTTGATTGAAACTTGACTGATGCTAAAAGAATACAGAAATGTACTTAATTAACCAAGTGAAATCTTATCATGTAGAGCCATGGCCATAGATCCATCATCGTCAGTAGTTGGTGATGATGAAACGGGTTGCTCCGCGGCATAACCCGGAGGGCATACTTTTGAGTATGTGGGGGTGATGGGTGAAAATATCCTGACGCCCTAATGCGGGATTGGTGGTTGATAAACACGAGATCCCACAATCCTTCATTATATGTGTCGGGATGGATGTATCACGAATCTCCCGATGATGAAGGATGGGATGGATGTTAGATAAATACGAGATCTTTCTCTCCCGAAGAGAGTGCAGTTGACGTTGTAGATCTACATAGCGAAGTTCCAGTATACTCCTGGATTAGCTATTTTAGCAGTGACACGAGATAACCTACAGTTTGTACCCACGCTGACTGGGGAGGGTGAGGTCATGGAGTCCGGCTCTTCCATTGACCTATGTATGGAACCGAATTCGACTTCGCAATGGTCGGTTGGAGTATGAGCGGTATACCTCATCTCCTCATGGCATAAGTGTGATTGTAAAGTGTAATCAGCCGCCTAGCATGTTTGCTTAAATACGGAAATCATTTGGCTGATGTTACATTTATTTTATACATCCTTAGTGGATAGATGTTAATCATGTTTCTTTACATTCCTTGCAAGCAGATAGATGAATTATAATCTACCATGGGTAGATGCAATGTTCTCCTTATGAAAGGAGATTACTTCATTATGTTCATATAGTGAATTATCCTGCTTATTAATATAAAAAGAACCTCTGCTCAGTTTATAATTGCTTAATTTGTGATAATAATATGGTCGACAGAGAGTTATATCTCTCGCTGGGGCAATTTTCAATTGTCTCACCCCTGTGGGGCCCAAATTTTTAGGTGGACGTGTACGAGGAGGTGAAGACCTTTTTGTAGAGGAAGAACAACAGCTGAGGCAGCAGTGACAACTCACGTTGAGTGTACTGTCTGTCATGTCTTGTAGATATGAGTCATATGTGTCGTCTCTGTACTCTCAGGTCCTTGGAGTTGGTTCGTACTGGTTTTATGATCAATAAGAGATTTTGGTTTACACGCCTCGAGGTTTTATGTTTCTCATGTATAGTTTGGTAAAGCAACTATTATATGTTATCCTCGAGAAGAGATGGTAAAGTGTATGTACAATGTGAGCAATGATATATATAAGTTTTGGTTCTGCCTTAAAGAGTTTTCCTAGAAATGGATCTCTTTGCAAATTGGTTTTAATTTTTAGTGATTTTTGTTAATCTGTTGTTTATGTTTAAATTCCGCTTAATGAGTAACGATTTGTCTATCGGTTTGGCGATTGTCGTTACAGAAATAGTCAGATTCCTCCACACCACTAGCTTGGTTTACGAGGACTCCTGAATCCATATGATACCGGCCTGACCTGAGCTGATATGTGCGGAGGAAAATCTTGCCAAACCCCAAACCCTGATCCTTTCTAGACACCTTTGCTTTCAACTTCATGTCCTAGTAGATGCCTAAAGGCCAAGCTAAACAACCTCAAGTTACTATGGTTACTTATGCATCTTTTAGTTGTAACTATTTTAGGGATTTATTCATCACTATTCTAATGTGAAACTATAGGATCCTAAATCAACCCTTCATCATTTATTGATCAACTCTAAGGCAAACATGTCATTTAAAGGTAAGGCAAGGATTCTAACTAGGGAGATAAAATTGAAATAGTCAGATTCTGACTACTATGGGTTCTGATACCATATTGTAAGGAGGCAGGATCACCACTCCCTACTGTATAAAATTTGAAGAATAAAACATCCATTCCAAACACACTCAAAGGTATGTTGGAATAGGTATAAATTTTCCAAATTTATTATAATGGTATGCAAAAGATGAAAGTGTAGCAGCAAAATTAAACAAATGACTATATTCAATTTTCACAAAAGATTACAAAAGTATATCATAGTCTCCCATAAGGGTTTACATGTATACAACATAAGGATCTAAGTAGAGGGAAGTCTAAACTACTTCAAATCTATCTCCAAGCAACATCTCCAAGAGCTAGGTCAATGTGGGAAGCAATGTTCTCCTTGGTCATGTTCAACACCTCGATCTAAACCTAAGTGGTTGGGAAATCACCCAGCAAGAGACAGAAATACAAGGTATGTGTCAAATAATGAACAAGAACAAAAGATAAGGAAATAACATGAAAGTAAAGGCTAAGATTTTATCATAAGATGAACAGAACAAGAGTATGAGGCTATATTCAAAAGAAACTTGCCATTAACAATTATATCAAAAAGGATTTACATGTAAGATAATTATGTCTACCTAACCAAGTAGGGTTGAGGCACCTGTCGGACCTCTAACCTATAGGGGAGAATAAAAACATTCCCCAGGGTGATTAAATACATGCCCTCTGTGGGTGGTTGTACATAAGTATCGCTACTTTTAATTAAATAGAACATAAATCTACATGCTAGAAAAGTAATCATGGTAAGAGTAGTCATAATATTCAATAAGCATGGAAGTGGGATATAAGACCCAAACAAGAAGAAATCATAATCTGATTTGAGGCATGAACAACATTAGGATTCAAGAACAGAAGATTTAGGGTTCATTTAAGCCTCATTAGGGAAATATAGGGTTTGGATGCAATTATCCCAAAATAGGGTGTAAGGAATGCACATACCTCTCTTACTGATGTCAATTACTAACTTTCACCACTTTAATTGAGTCCAAGCTCTAGTTTGCCTGTTTTCAATGTATTAACATGTATTAGAGTACATAGTGCACATTAATGTATAGAAACCCTAATTTCATAACTTCTTAGCAAAACTTAGATTTAGATTTTGAAAATATCACCAATGAACTTATTAGGTTCTCCTGATGAAGAAAATATATTTTTATGTTAATTTTGGAGTTATGATATTTAAGATGTGATTTTTATGGATTTTATGCATTAAATTCATTTTACAAAAATCACCCTTCATAAAACCATGAAATCAGACCTTACAAATATTTTTATTAGATAGAGATTAATTTTCCAATTTGAAAACATATTTATTTGTCAAATTTGGATAAGCGGATTAGAACATATAAATTTTTCAATACTGACCAATAGGAAACTGCCACATCATCAAACTGATCGAGATAATTGAAGAGAGAGGGAGATGGAGAAAATACCATTTGACCCAAGATTAGGTTTGAAGTTGCATAGGTAACCAAACTAGAGCTTCTAGAGAAGGTAAAATAGCAAGAAGCCAAAACCCTAGAAGAACATGGTAAAAAGAGATGGAAATCATCGATTTTAAACATAGAAGCATGAGTTTTAAGCATGTAGTAAGCAATATTTGAGAAGGGGGTTAACAAAACTCACCTCTAGGAAGGTAAGAAGGTCCAAACAGAAAGGATCTTAAGATTAGAAGGTCTGGTTGCTCCAAGCCTTCTTTGATTGGAGGATGGTGGGGATGGCCTAGAAGTCTCCATGGGCTTTTAGGACTGACCTTGGATATAAAAGAAGCCTCTATGAGTTGTCCTGTTACATGGACATGAAATCCCTAGGCTAAGGACACATGGAAAGCTCCATGGACACCTCATGCTTGACTTATTCCTTATCCATAAAGGTTTGCATGTCCATAGGCACCCTTAGCATTGGACACATATAAAGTAACTTGACACCTCATGCTTGACTTCTTCCTTATCCATAAAGGCTTACATTTTCATGGACACCCTTATATATGACACATGGAAAGTCTCATAGACACCTCATACTTGACCTATTTCTTTATATAGCCATATCTACCCCTTCCCAACTCCCAATTTGAAAATTCTTGCTCTCCTTTATTTCCTCTAGCTCAGAGCATCATTCCTACCATCACATTCCAAACTATTCTCAAGTATGAACCCACACATAAATCAAGGTGTAACCATTGGGTTATAACATACTAGGGTTTCAACAACAATAAGAGAATACCCCTAGGTAGGGCTAGATGGAACTCTAGGAGACCTTTTTCTCAATAAGGGGAACATCTTCTCCCTTGGACCACCTAGTTCTGCAGCAAAATAGAGAAAGATAGGTACTCTAAGCTAGAGGAAATAGGGGGTGAGCAATGATTTCAAATTGGAGCTAGGAAGGGGTATATATAGCTTCATGGATAAGGAAGGGGTCAAGCATGAAGTGTACATAGAGTTTTCCATGTGTCAATAGCCTAGAGATTCTATGTCCATGCATCACCTCCCTCAGTTACTACCCACACTTTCTCTCTTTTATCCATATCCTTATCTTTATCTTTATCTTTATCCTTATCTTGACCTTTATCCTTATCCTTATCTTGACCTTTATCCTTGTCATTATCTTCATCCTTGTCCTTGAAGAGAAATACTTCCAAACCAAGTAAAACTAGGAGCCCCAAATCCCAAAAAATTTGAGAATGATAAGGGAACCTATAAGGATCATAATTCTTATGACAATTTACAAATAAAACCTCCCAATTGGGTAAATTATAGAAAAGTCCAGAATGTACCTAAAATTGCATAACTTGCACAAACAACATCCAAATTGGACCAAACTTCATCCACAAGTTATCTTTTATGTGTTGAATACAAGTTTGCCATTATTTCCATATTTTGAAGTTATATAGTCACATTATTTATTACTTATGCCTTTTACTCATTTTCTCTCTCCTAAACTTATCCTAATATTTCAAGGTTGTCAAATTAGATGAAATTTGACATGTATGCTAATTTTGATATGTAGACTTCGAATTTGAAGTTTGTTTCCACTTTTGAGACTTCTTTTTATGAGATATGTCATATGGCCCATTAACGGCCCATTATCTAAATTATTCATCCAATTAAGTTCCTTATCTTTGTATTACCACCAAAATGAGTTATGTGGCATATTTTATGTATCCATTATAAACCTAAGATTAATGTTAGAACATTAAGTTATATTAAGGTGATATATACATACATTAGATCATTTGGTTTATACTAAATATCCATTTAGGTCTAACCTTCAACCTTGTTTGGCTAAGTACAAAATATCAACTTCCAGGGTAGGGTCTGAGATCTAGTATGTTACAGCACACCACCCTTAAAGGGATTTCATCTTCAAAATCAAAACATCAATATATAAGAAGAAAACTTATTCACCACTCCTTAAAGGATCCATCTCATTAAGTCAAAACTATTCTTTAGGTACAAAAGGTTCAACTACACTTCCTTACATCCAACTACATAAGCATCATGCAAAAAAAAACATAACTTGTAAAGACTAACTATGAACTATGGGTTAACTTGCTCTTGTCCATCCTCAAACAAGTCTTTACACCTGGGAGACTAGTTCAACATATTAGGGTCCCTAAAGATAAATCATATAGATGTCTAAGGATATTATTGCCTAAAAGCATGCTATTTTGAACAATTCATATCAGCTCAGGCTAGGTCGGTATCATATGGATTCAGGAGTCCTCCTAAACCAAGCTACTAGTGCGAACGACAATCTTGCCAGCCCCCAAACCCTGATCATTTATAAACACATTTGCTTTCAACTTCATATCCTAGTAGCTGCATAAAGGCCAAGTTAACAACCTCAAGTTACTATGGTTACTTATGCATCTTTTACTTGTAAGTATTTTAAGGATCTATTCATCATTATTCTAATGTGAAACTATATGATCCTAAATCAACCCTTCATCATCAATTGATCAACTCTACGGAAAACATGTCACTTAAAGGTAAGGCAAGGATTCTAACTAGGGAGATAAATTTTAAATAGTCAGATTTTGACTACCATGGACTCTGATACCATGTTGTAAGGGGTGGGGCCCGATAAGGGATCCACTCCCTACTAGAAAAGAAAAGGCCACATCCCTTGAAACATTTACCACAGAAAATTTTTCACCCAAGGAATGTGTACCAATACTTTCTACATGTATGTATCATAGTACCAAAAATATAGTAGCAGAATAAGAAATTTCTAACTATTACAAAGCTTGTTATCATTATACATCACTTCACCACACATGGGTGTCAAAAAGGAAATCTAATCATATAAGCCAAAGATCAAGCTGAGGGTCATCTAACCACCTCTTCAAAGTCTCTCAAAATCTCAGCTACAATGTTGAAGTCCAAGTCCTCCTTGCTCTACCTAGGGTTGGAAGCATACCCCACAAAAGAAGGGAAGAAAGAGAAACATCAACAAAAGCTGGTATGTGCATACTAAAATAGGAAATTGAGCAATATGTAAAATAAAGGATATCAATTATAAATGCTTCCCATAGAAGAGGAAAGTACTACCCAAAGGAGCATAAAAGAAAAGAACATTCATATCATGATGAAAGCAAAATATAAGTTCAAAACATCCATGTGTTTCACATGTGACAAAACTAGAATAATATATCATGTAGGTAGGATATACACATCTACCAAAAATGTAGAGCAAACAGGGTCTTGTATACATCTGCTCTATAATAGGGCGGTGGCAGGGTCTGTCAACATTTGCCTAGTAGGAATTTTCACATCTGCCAATATATATAAAAATATGCAGGGATTTTCACATATGCATTCATATGTGGGAATTTTCACATCCACATAAATTCACATACAACATTATACTATTAGTCATCACAAGATGCATAACAAGGATAAATAAGAGATATGAAATAAAAAAATATCCAACAAAGTGTGCTACATATACATCCACTACCATGGTGGGAAAAGAAGCACAAAACATCCACTACAACGTGGGCATAAATATCCACATCAATGTGGGCACAAAGCACAAGATAAGAGTCCAAGAGAATATACAAGGTCATAATAATAATCTAGTTCATAAGAACCATGATATAAAAAGAATAGAGCATTGTGCAGGATAATGTCCATATGACCAAGAGTAAGACAAAAATAGGTTAATTGCCCAACACAGAGGAATAGGGGATACATCATACATTTACAGTGAAGAATTAGAAACTGCTCAATATAAAAATAATGTGGGATGCAATCATACCTCAAATTTAGAGTTTATACAATCCAAAGGCCAACCTAAGTCCAAGCCTAGGCCTCCAAAGAACATTTAGATAAGGTGGACAAGTCCAATAAGTAAGTTTTCCAAGCTTAGAGAGGTTGGTTTCTCCAACAAAGCTCCTATCTCGAGCAAGAAGCACCTTCTCCACTTTAGGGGTGAAAAACCCTAACGAAAGAACATGGAGATGAGGTGTTTATGGGTTCTAGGTGGGGTTTCACCATGGAAGACCATGGCTTCGACCTGGAGGAAGGTTGAAGAAAGAGGAAGATCGGGAAAAATAAAGAAGAAAGAGAGAAAATCACTTGCTTTGGTCAAAAACCCTAGAAGAGGACCTTGGAAACCCTAGGTAGGGCTAGATGGAACTCTAGGAGACCTTTTTCTCAATAAGGGGAACATCTTCTCCCTTGGACCACCTAGTTCTGCAACAAAATAGAGAAAGATAGGTACTCTAATCTAGAGGAAATATGGAGTGAGCAATGATTTCAAATTGGAGCTAGGAAGGGGTATATATAGCTTCATGGATAAGGAAGGGGTCAAGCATGAGGTGTACATAGAGTTTTCCATGTGTCAATAGCCTAGAGATTTTATGTCCATGCATCACCTCCCTCAGTTACTACCCACACTTTCTCTCTTTTAACCATATCATTATCTTTATCTTTATCTTTATCCTTATATTGACCTTTATCCTTATCCTTATCTTTATCGTTATCCTTATCTTGACCTTTATCCTTATCCTTATCTTCATCCTTGTCCTTGAAGAGAAATACTTCCAAACCAAGTATAACTAGGAGACCCAAAGCCCAACAAATTCGAGAATGATAAGGGAACCTATAAGGATCATAATGCTTGTGACAATTTACAAATAAAACCTCCCAATTGGGTAAATTGTAGAAAAGTCCATAATGTACCTAAAATTGCATAACTTGCACAAACAACATCCAAATTGGACCAAACTTCATCCAAAAGTTATCTTTTATGTGTTGAATATGAGTTTTCCACCATTCATATGATGATTAAAGCAAAATATAAGTTCAAAGCATCCATGTGTTTTACCTGTGACAAAACTAGAATAATATATCATGTAGGTAGGAAATACACATCTACCAAAAATGTAGAGCGAGTAGGGTCTTGTATACATCTGCTCTATAATAGGGCAGTGGCAGGGTCTGTCAACATCTGCCTAGCAGGAATTTTCACATCTGCCAATATATATAAAAATATGCAGGGATTTTCACATCTGCATTCGTATGTGGAAATTTTCTCATCCACATAAATTCACACACAATATTATACTAGTAGTCATCACATGATGCATAACAATGATAAACAAGAGATGAAATTAAAAAAATATCCAACAAAGTGTGCTACATATACATCCACTACCATGGTGGGAAAAGAAGCACAAAACATCCACTACAATGTGGGCATAAACATCCACATCATTGCGGGTACAAAGCAAAAGATAAGAGTCCAAGAGAATATATAAGGTAATAATAATAATCTAGTTCATAAGAACCATGGTATCAAAAGAATAGAGCATTGTGCGGGATAATGTCCATAGGACCAAGACTAAGACAAAAATAGGTTAATTGCCCAACATAGAGGAATAGGGGATACATCATACATTTAGAAAGAAGAATTAGAAATTGCTCAATATAGAAATAATGTGGGATGCAATCATACCTCAACTTTAGAGTCTATACAGTCCAAAGTCAAACCTAAGTCCAAGCATTGGCCTCCAAAGAACCTCTAGGGAAGGTGGACAGGTCCAATAAGTAAGGTTCCCAAGCTTAGAGAGGTTGGTTTCTCCAACAAAACTACTATCTTGAGCAAGAAGTACCTTCTCCACTTTAAAGGTGAAAAATCCTAACAAAAGAACATGGATATGAGGTGTTTAAGGGCTCTAGGTGGGGTTTCACCATGGAAGACCATGGCTTCGACCTGGAGGAGGGTTGAAGGAAGAGGAAGAACAGGAAAAATGAAGAAGAAAGAGAGAAAATCACCTGCCTTGGTCAAAAACCCTAGAAGAGGACCTTGGAAATCCTAGGTAGGGCTAGATGGAACTCTAGGAGACCTTTTTCTCAATAAGGGGAACTTATTCTCCCTGTTCCGCAAAAAAATAGAGAAAGATAGGTACTCTAAGCTAGAGGAAATAGGGAGTGAGCAATGATTTTGAATTGGAGCTAGGAAGGGGTATATATAGCTTCATGGATAAGGAAGGGGTCAAGAATGAGGTGTACATGGAGTTTTCCATGTGTCAATAGCCTAGAGATTTTATGTCCATGCAGCACCTCCCTCAGTTACTACCCACACTTTCTCTCTTTTATCCATATCCTAATCCTTATCTTTATCTTTATCCTTATCTTGACCTTCATCCTTATCCTTATCATCTTTATCCTTATCTTGATCTTTATCCTTATCCTTATCTCCATCCTTGTCCTTAAAGAGAAATACTTCCAAGCCAATTATAACTAGGAGCCCCAAAGCCCAACAAATTTGAGAATGATAAGGGAACCTATAAGGATCATAATGCTTGTGACAATTTACCCAATTGAGAGGTTTTCTTTTCAAATTATCACCTGAATTTTAATCCTTAGATGTTTCCTTACCATTCTCGAGATTTTGAACCATGGGGCACCTAGTTCCACCTTGGTTTGTAGGTGTTACTTTCCAAGGACATTATAGGGATTACCCTTTTTATAAATGAGTTTATCTTTAAAAGCTATCAACCAATGGGGTTATTTCTTTGTTTGAAGGACGGTGGGGATGGCCTAGAAGTCTCTAGGGGCTTTTAGGACCGACTTTTGATATACAAGAAGATTCTATAAGTTGTCCTCTTGCATGGCCATGAAGCCCTAGCCTAAGGACACATGGAAAGTCCCATAGAAACCTCATGCTTGCCCCCTTTTTTATAAAGCCATGCCTACCCCTTCCCACCTCCCAATCCAAGAAGCAATCATGTCCTTCTCTTTCCCACAGCTTAGAGCATCGTCCCTTCTATGTTTGGTGATGAAGTTGTTGTGCCAAGGTAAAAGAGGATGCCTACCTTGGTGAAGAAGGCTCCTAGGGTTCCAAATTTTTCTATATAGGATTTCTTAAGCTCCTCCTTGGTGATTTTGACCAAAACTAGTAAGAGTCCTCCTTTCCTTCCCTAATTTCATGTTGTTAGTATTCCTCCCACCTTCTTCCAGGTCGGAACCATGACCTTCCATGGTAAAACTCCACCTAGAATCCTAAAACGTCTCATCTCCATGCTCTTTTGCTAGGGTTTGCACCTCTAAAATGGAGAAGGTGATCTTTGCTCAAGAAACCTGATGGAGAAAGGAATACTTCCAATCTCCCAAATATATAAAGCATGGGCCAAGAATCACACATCTTTCCTTGGGTATGAGGTTCCTTTCCATCCCAAAAGATCTGGAAATATCACATCTGCTCGGCAGGAAATAACACATCTGCCATAAAAATCAATGCAATTACACTACTCTAGTGCTATCGAATCACATAGCATGTTAAATGTAGAGGTAAATAGAAAGTATAGTCAGAATATATAAACTAGTCACCACATAAGTGACCAACATATACATCCACCTCATAAGTGGGCAAAAGACATCACGTCATCTTTTAGAGTTCCATCATGAACAAAGCATAAGATAAGAGTTCAAAAGAATATTCATGATCACGTGATCAATATCAAATAAGGTAGTTCACATGAACCATGATTTTCAAAAGAAAAGACATTGTGTATAGGCTAATGTTCATAGGACAAAGAGAATGAATAAGCATAGGTGAATTGTTCAACATAGAAGAATAGGGGATACATCATACCTCGACTTCAGAGTTTAAATAGTCCAAGTTAATCGTGGATCCAAGCCTAGTCCTCCAAAGAACCTCTAGGGAAGGTGGACAGGTCCAATAAGTAAGGTTCCCAATCTTTGCGAGGTTGGTTTCTCCAACAAAGCTCGTATCTAGAGCAAGAAGCACATTCTCCACTTTAGAGGTGAAAAACCCTAACAAAAGAACATGGAGATGAGGTGTTTATGGGTTCTAGGTGGGGTTACACCATGGAAGGCCATGATTCTGACCTGGAGGAAGGTGGAAGGAAGACTAACAATATGAAAATAGGGAAGGAAAGGAGGATACTTACTAGTTTTGGTCAAAATCACCAAGGAGGAGCGTAAGAAATCCTAGGAACCCTAGGAGCCTTCTTCACCAAGGTAGGCACCTCCTTTTCCCTTGGGACAACACCTTCATGGAAAAATAGATTAGGAATGATGCTCTAAGCTAGAGGGAATAAAGGAGAGCAAGAGTTTTTGAATTGGGAGTTGGGAAGGGGTAGATATGGCTATATAAAAAAAGAGGTCAAGTATGAATGTCTATGAGACTTTCCATGTGTCATGTATAAGGGTTTCTATGGACATGCAAGCCTTTATGGATAAGGAAGAAGTCAAGCATGAGGTGCCAAGTTACTTTCCATGTGTCCAATGCTAAGGGTGCCTATGGACATGCAAACCTTTATGGATAAGGAAGAAGTCAAGCATGAGGTGTCCATGGAGCTATCCATGTGTCCTTAGCCTAGGGATTTCATGGCCATGTAAGAGGACAACTCATAGAGGCTTCTTGAATATCAAATGTCAGTTTATGGACACTTATAGGCCATCCCAACCGACCTCCAATCAAAGAAATAACCCCATTGGTTGATAGCTTCTAAAGATAAGCTCATTTATAAAGAGGGTAATCCCTAAAATGCCCTTGGAAAGAAACACCTTCAAACCAAGGTGCAACTAGGTGCCCCATGGTTCAAAAACTCGAGAATGGTAAGGGAATATATAAGGATTATAATGCATGTGATAATTTGCAAAAAATACCTCACTATGGAACTATGGGTTAACTTGTTCCTGTCCTTGGTCCTCATCATGAACTTCTTCAGCATCCATAGCAAAAACCTTCCAGCTTTTCTTTCCACAGGCCTTCTACCATTATTTCCATTATTGTTGCCATTATTTCGGGGAGGTACTTGTTATTGAGCTAGTGCTTGTTCATTCTTGAGATTAGGACACTTAGGGCAAACATGTCCAGGTCCATTGCAGTAGTGAAATATTGGCACCCTATCCCTTCTTCGGGCAACATTGTCCTCAGAACAACAATCACCTTCAGGGTGGTTCCTCTTATGATTGTTTTCCTTATAGGATTGAAAACTAGGATAGGATTCCACAGCTAAGGCCTTATCCACCATCTGTTGAAAGGTCAAGGGTAGTTGTTGAATAAGAGAACGACCTATGTTGTAGTTGAGTCTATTAAGGAAAAGGTCAGCTTTCCTTTATTCACGCAAACCTTCAACATACCTCTCAAGTAGGAGGAACCTTTGCAGATATGTAGAATCAGACACGGGACCTTGCTTCAAACTATATAACTCAGCTTCCTTCTTCTTCAAAGCAGCAGTATAGATGTACTTCCCTCATAAGAGAGCTAAGAACTCCACCCGAGACATGGTTGAGATGTCTCTAGTCCTTGAAATTCCATTCCACCACACTCTTGCAGGTCCTTCCAAGACATAGGCAGCAAACCTAACCTTCTGGTGTGGAGGACATGCCATACCATCAAATGTCCTCTCTATGGCCAACACCCAATCGTCAGCTTTGTCCACCATCTCTAGCTCACCCTCACCCTTGAAGTAGGGTGGTTGCATCTTCATGAAGTCGATGATTGAGTACTCCTTGGGTTTCTCAGGCACAGAAGAACTATTCAGCTCAACTTCCCCATCATAGTTGAAGAGAGAAGTTGTCTCAACATGGTCAACTCTTAATCATGAGTAAGATTAGTAGCAACAGGAGTATCCAGATCAGAAGTCTGACTCTCAGGGGGAACAGGAGGGTCTTGTATTGGCATCTCGTACTTAGGGTTCTGAGGTGTCTCAAAGCCTCCTAGGTTGTCAAAAAAGGAGTTCTGTCCAGCCATAAGGTTTTCATGCACAAGGCAAGGATACTAGGTGTAAGCAACCTAAGATAGAGGTAAACATCCTAAAGGCAGACAAGGCTGAAATAATTAGATGACTGGATGCTAATGGCTCTGATACCATGTTGTAAAGAGTGGGACCTGATAGGGGATCTACTCCCTACTAGAAAAGAAAAGGCCACATCCCCTGAAACAAATACCATAGAAATTTTTTCACCAAAGGGATGTGTACCAATACTTCCTACATGTATGTATCATAGTACCAAAAATATAGCAGCGGAATAAGAAAGTTCTAACTATTACAAAGCTTGTTATCATTATACATCACTTCACCACACATGGGTGTCAAAAAGGAAATCTAATCATATAAGCCAAAGATCAAGCCGAGGGTCATCTAACCACCTCTTCAAAGTCTCACAAATGCTCAGATACAATGTTGAAGTCCAAGTCCTCCTTGCTCTACCTAGGGTTGGAAGCATACCCCACAAAAGAAGAGATGAAAAAGAAACATCATCAAAAGCTGGTATGTGCATACTAAAATAGGAAATTGAGCAATATATGAAAATAAGGATATCAATTATAAATGCTTCCCATAGAAGAGGAAAGTACTACCCAAAGGAGCATAAAAGAAAAGAACACTTGTATCATGATGAAAGCAAAATATAAGTTCAAAGCATCCATGTGTTCCACCTGTGACAAAACTAGAATAATATATCATGTAGGTAGGAAATACACATCTACCAAAAATGTAGAGCGAGCAGGGTCTTATATGCATATGCTCTATAATAGGGCGGTGGCTGGGTATATAAACATTTGCCTAGGAGGAATTTTCACATATGCCATTATATATAAAAATATGCCGGGATTTTCACATCTACATTCATATGTGGGAATTTTCACATCCACATAAATTCACATTCAACATTATACTAGTAGTCACCACATGATGCATAACAAGGATAAATAAGAGATATGAAATCAAAAATATCCAACAAGGTGTGCTACATATACACCCACTACCATGGTGGGAAAATAAGCACAAAACATCCACTGCAAGGTGGACATAAACATCCACATCAATGCAGGCACAAAGCATGCGATAAGAGTCCAAGAGAATATACAAGGTCATAATGATAATCTAGTTCATAAGAACCATGATATCAAAAGAATAGAGCATTGTGCGGGATAATGTCCATAGGACCAAGAGTAAGACAAAAATAGGTTAATTGCCCCACATAGAAGAATAGGAGATACATCATACATTTAGAGAGAAGAATTAGAAACTGCTCAATATAGAAATAATGTGGGATGCAATCATACCTCAACTTCAGAGTCTATACAGTCCAAAGTCCAACCTAAGTCCAAGTATAGGCCTCTAAAGAACCTCTATGGAAGGTGAACAAGTCCAATAAGTAAGGTTCCCAAGCTTAGAGAGGTTGGTTTCTCCAACAAAGCTCCTATCTCGAGCAAGAAGCACTTTCTCCACTCTAGGGGTGAAAAACCCTAACAAAAGAACATGGAGATGAGGTGTTTATGGGTTCTAGGTGGGGTTTCACCATGGAAGACCATGGATTTGACCTGGAGGAAGGTTGAAGGAAGAGGAAGAATAGGAAAAACAAAGATGAAAGAGAGAAAATCAACTGCCTTGGTCAAAAACCCTAGAAGAGGACCTTGGAAACCCTAGGTAGGGCTAGATGGAACTCTAGGAGACCTTTTTATCAATAAGGGGAACATCTTCTCCCTTGGACCACCTAGTTCCGCATAAAAATAGAGAAAGATAGGTACTCTAAGCTAGAGGAAATAGAGATTGAGCAATGATTTCGAATTGGAGCTAGGAAGGGGTATATATAGCTTCATGGATAAGGAAGGGGTCAAGCATGAGGTGTACATAGAGTTTTCCATGTGTCAAAAGCCTAGAGATTCTATGTCCATGCAACACCTCTCTCAGTTACTACCCACACTTTCTCTCTTTTATCCATATCTTTATCCTTATCTTTATCTTTATCCTTATCTTGACCTTTATCCTTATCATTATCTTCAGCCTTGTCCTTGAAGAGAAATACTTCCAAACCAAGTATAACTAGGAGCCCCAAAGCTCAACAAATTTGAGAATGATAAGGGAACCTATAAGGATCATAATGCTTGTGACAATTTACAAATAAAACCTCCCAATTAAGTAAATTGTAGAAAAGTACAGAATGTACCTAAAATTGCATAACTTGCACAAACAACACATTGGACCAAACTTTATCTACAAGTTATATTTGATGTGTTGAATATGAATTTACCGTTATTTCCATATTTTGAAGTTATATAATCACATTATTCATTACTTATACCTTTTACTCATTATCTCTCCTAAACTTATCCTAATATTTCAAGGTTGTCCAAATTAGATAAAATTTGACATGTAGGCTAATTTTGATATGTAGATTTCGAATTTAAGTTTTGTTTCCACTTTTGAGACTTATTTTTATGAGATATGGCATATGGCCTATTAACGGCCCATTATCGAAATTATTCATCCAATTAAGTGTCTTATCTTCATATTACGACCAAAATGAGTTATGTGGCATATTTTCTGTATGCATTATAAACCTAAGATTAGTGTTAGAACATTAGGTTACATTAAGGTGACCTATACATGCATTAGCTCATTGGGATTATACTAAACATATATTTAGGTCTAACATTCAACCTTGTTAGGATAAGTCCAAAGCGTCAACTTCTAGGGTAGGGTCCGAGATCTAGTATGTTACATATTCTTCTCCCTCAACTTCTGCATGTGTAACATTGGTTCATCATAGGAACTGTTGTATCACATGTACATGTCTGGTAGTACCTTTCAACTTTGGGACTTGATTGTCATCTTGAACTATTCTATATGTTGTATCACACATCCCTCAGAGGCCATACTTGTTGGATCTTACCAAACATAGAACATCATGTATCTCTTATCATATGTAACTTTACAAGGTTTCATTTCTATGCACCTTTAATGGTTGTTGTAATTAACAACTCAATCAATCATGTACGCATATCCTAATTTTCAAGAACTATGAAGCATATATATATATATATATGTTTGTCTATAATCGTTAACAAATATAAATTCCTGATTGACCTTGTTAAATGTAGAACAACGACACTGCCTTCATCTTATCAAGATTCCCACAACACACTTAACAGAGATATCATAACTCCAAGAGGATACTTTAGTCAACCCCAACTCACTCTTTCTAGACTTGTCACACATAAGTACAGTTGCTTTTTTTATTCTTAAGGTTTAACAAAGATATTGACCATGTTACTGACCATCTCTGGAATACTTTGAGATGTCATCATTCAAAGCTTGCTACAACTTGTTAGACATGACCTGGACACTCTGTTCCTCCTATTCATAAATTCTATTCGTGCATTAGTTATTCTAAAGGACATAACCATAAACTCATCACGGTCATGTAACTTGTGTCATCCACTCTAACTCTTATGCTTTGATATTTGATCCTAGGTTTATCTTAAAAGAACATGGTAGCACATGTCTACTAATAAAAAAACCATCTATCCTTGATAGTGGTCTTGCCCAACTATCACTGAACCATACACAACATTATAGAATAACTTTTGTTTTTTCTTCTAAACAACATTTATAGGGTCATCATCAACTATATATCTCTCTCTCTCTGAGGGAGAGGAATACTTGGAATGTTTATTTTATAAACATATCAAACCTTCACTTACTTCCATACTGTTGATACATCTTGGATACTAGGATTCATTACCTTGGTATCCACCTCATGCACTATAAGGAACTCACATCCTTATCTCATCTACTTTTACCAATATAACAAATTTCAAGACATATAAGAGGAGTATTCCTAATTTTTGGAAGGCTCAAAAGTAAACTCACCACAAACTTTGTGATCTTGCAACCATAGTCCAAGCAACCTTATGCTATAATAAGCTATCTACCTTCATGTTTAAAACAAATCCACACATACCAAGTGGAAATGATCCACCTGAAAGATGTGCCCTAGAAAGGAAAGACACAAAGGGAAACACACTTCCCACATCATAGAAGAATTGTTCGAGGGTCACTAGCAAAAAGGTAACCAATTCTATTTTCATTATGTAGGTTACAACTTATTATGTATCGTTTTACCTTTTTCATTTCGGGTTCCTTGCCATTAGCATAGGAATCATCATGATTAATGTATCTCATTACTCCTTCCTTGATGACTATTTATCACACTTGGATATGTTCTCTTGTTTTATTATGTTTTTCAACCACTTATCCAGAGGTAAATCATCATATTCCAAATTTGCTTCATTAAACAAGGATCACCTCTCTTAATTTCTTTCACATGCCATGCTAATTTTACATTAAAACTTTCTTACATACATAGGTTGGTCTGAGATTAACTCAAGTTCCACCTTATTCTTTTGTCATTGTTCC
This sequence comes from Alisma plantago-aquatica, assembly GCA_963693085.1. NCBI lineage: Eukaryota > Viridiplantae > Streptophyta > Magnoliopsida > Alismatales > Alismataceae > Alisma > Alisma plantago-aquatica. The sequence goes on along the minus strand of OY856414.1, from coordinate 420,974,844 downwards.
CATTCATCTTCTCATTTTATACTTATCATAGGAATTCTCTCCATCTTATGTGAATTTCATACCTTGAATCACTGTATAGGAACAGACTTATCTGTCTTTTACTTTATTATCTTCTTGAATTACATCTTCAAAAACTCCTCTTTTGCTTATTTGTATTCTAGTTTAGATTTCATGTTATTGTATCTTTCTCTGATAGTTACCAAACATTCAATTTTTAATAGTTAATGATGTAATTCTCATCTTCTCTTGAGGTGATATTAAATTATCTACACCGTGATTTCTGATTCATTATGCTCTTTAGATTGTTTCAAAATGACTACTTGATCAGAGTAATAAAAAAGATAACAATCTAAAAGTTCCATATTTACCTTTTATTCCATAATTGAACACATGGCTAGGGAACCCAAGTATTGAGATTAGGCAGTATGCACCGTGTTTATATGTCATGTTCCTAACTTAGACATCATCCTAGTCCTAAATCCTAGTGTCCCTATAGACTCGGTGAACCTAAAGCTCTGATATAAACTTGTAAGAACCTGTTACACTAAACGGGATTACTCAAAACATAAAACACAATCGATCATTAACTAATCACATGCCAAAAATATGGGTAAATTAAAACTGATTTCAACATCAACACCAGCTCAGAAACATTTTCATAAGAGCCCAATATATTTCTTGTGTCCATACTATGACAAGAATTTGATACAAATTGTTCTATCACCTTAGCCACAACATATATACACAGGAGAACAATATTTGTATATGCCACACAAACAAGCATTAACATGCTAACAAAATTCCAATTCGTTTAAAACACCATATACAAACTTTTCATGCCCAGACATGAGAGTACAAGGATGACTCTAGGACACACTAGACATCTAATCAACTTTCTCAAGGATTCATTACTATAGATCCTCTTTGCTGCCATAGGTTTGTTTTTATCACTTCTGATTACCTAAAAAAGATGTGGCAAACCACAAGGGTGATCATCATATATATCTCTTCCCTCCTCTCTCAAGCTTAGGATAGATCTAAATTATAAGGTTGTATCTCTCTCTCTCTCTCGATGGAAAACAAACAATCACAAACCAAACCATATGACCATTAGCGTTAACATTCCAACATTTTCATGCATTCATGCAACTTCATAACACTTAGATAACATTAATACTACTCTTTTGAGGTATTAACAATCAAACATCATAACATGGTAACTAATCATGCAAGTGAAGCATTAAGAACAAGAGTATGGAGATAATCCTTTCTAGGAGCATATATATATTCAAAAGGATGCAAGTATATACGTGTTGAGAGAGCCTTATTGGCTTCTCCCAACCCAAGTAAGGTGTTTAGACACACATGTTAATGGGCAGCATAACGACATTACAAAAGTGTAGATACATCAAGAATAATGAAGAGGGGGTACAACGTGAGGAAGATGATAGATCTAAAGAAATAAGGAGACGATACACCAATGGTACTTCTTCATATATAGATCTGGTACGGGCGTGGAAGATGACAACTCCTTCTCTCAAAGAAGAGGATGGCAAATCTTCTCTCTCCTCCAACTTTCGTCTTCGGAGATCCAATACCAATGGAGATGAATGAGGATGGCTCTGGAGTTTGGTAGTACTTTGTTGCTCTTGATGACTCCCCCTTGTATGTGAGGTCAAACCTATTTATAGGCACTGCTCACTGACTTAATTTCTCTATCGCGGTCACGACTCATATCTTTAGTCGTGGTCACGACGACATCTCGGTCGCGGTGACGCTCATCCCGGTGGCCACAACTCCTCTTGAATGAAACCATATGTCATAGTTGCGATGTCACTTCTCGGTCATGACTGGGGTCATGGTTGGTAAATGCCAAAACTCCTAATGTAGTGTCACTACCGTAGTGACTAACTGTCAATCATCAAATTTGTCCCGAGAGAGACATCCATGGATCATTATGGTCTAGATGATGTCACGATCATGACTTATGATAAGTCTATATGGATGGAGGGAAGTGAAATCAAATTTTGTTCAAAGACATCAAAATAGATAGGAAATTCCATAGTAGGGGTGTCGAAATGGAAATAAAATAGGAGTAAAAAGTTTGCAAAATGACATGTTATCAATAATACATATACATTGACCCATCACCACATATATATAGTATGTATCGTATACATGCTATAACCCACAAAAAAAACATGCAATAAACAAAAAGCGATGGTTATGGCCATTATAATATAATTCTTCGGATCCACATGGAATTACCACAACCTAGGGTCTACATCACATGCAAAAACTTATTACTAAGGAAGATACATGCTTTCCAATCTGGTTTGATCGGTTCAACCCTTGAACCGTGTGAGAACCCATTACACTAAATGAGATTACTCAAAATATAAAACACAATTAATCACCAATTAACCACATACCCAAAAATATGGGTAAATTAAAACTGATTTCAACATCAACACCTGCTCAAAAACATTTGCATAAGAGCCCAATATCTTTCTTGTATCCATACTATGCCAAGATTTTGATACAAATTGTTCTATTGCCTTAGATACAACATATCTACATAGGAGAACAATATTTATATATGCCACACAATAAACATTAACATGTTAATAAAATTCCGATTCTTTTGAAACACCATATACAAACTTTCCTGTCCGGACCTGAGAGTACAGGGACGACTCTAGGACACACTAGACATCTAATTAACTTTCTCAAAGATTCATTAATATAGCTCCTCTTTGCTGCCACATGTTTGTTTTCGTCACTTCCGATTACCTAAAAAAATGTGGTGAACCACAGGGGTGAGACCCATGTCCCAACAAGAGATATAACCTCCAACAATGCTTATTGATTACAACATTTTAAATAGTAGATAACTAAGCAGTTGGAGTATTTAATAATCAATTAAACAGATTGAATAGTTCAAGTATACTAAACATATTAAGTAAATCATCTTAGAAACAACTATGATCATCAATGCATATATAAATAACAAATAAATCCATTTCTTTGGATAGATATCTACTCAAATATCATCAAATTGCATCTAATAACAATCATTATCATTAATCTGACTATCATCATATTCCTTACTAACAGTACAAGCAATCTAGTAGCATAAGCATACCTGACATCATGAATACGTCTAGTAACATAACATGGCTATAAATATTGGCATCTCAAATAAAGGGAACAGATATATAATATAAGTAGAACTAACATCAACAACACAATGAACTACATAGGCATGATTAGCAGTTTAAGAATTTCTAATTACATAGGCATGGCTAGCAATATAATACATAGCTAGCAGCAACATCTTAACTATCAGTATCAGTATATTTGACAACATAAGCATGTTTACAACATGAGCATAACTACAACATAAGTATATCTATTTTCTCTTATTGTACTATACATGATCTCAGTGAAAGAAAAAAAAAGGTTATCATCTAATATGAAGTGTTGTGTATAACCCTAAATAGATATGCTACATGGCTATATTACATATTTTATTATGCCCTGGGGAGTTTGAGTCGTACCACTCAAAGTCCAACTGACCACCGCTTGGTCGCAATCAGTTCCATATAGGATCTAGGAAGAGCCGGACTCCAAGATCTTCTCCACACTCGGTCAGTACGAGTCTGCACTGCAGTGACATATAGTCAAACTACAAAATAGCGACATATAGTCCTATAACTAGCCCACCTTGGTACAGGTCACAACGCTAGCATCTAGGGTATTCAAACCCAATCAATGAGGTACAACCGCAGTTGTCCTCTAATCACATCATGTTATAATCACTGAGACCTGACCAAAGTCGTTCTCAAAAAGTGGGCTAGGTATGACCGCAACCATCCTCCGAAACACTTGGTGTTAGGATGACAAGCACCCCACATACTCAATAGTATGCGCTCCGAGTTTCCCTTAGGAATTCTCATTTCACCATCCAGCAAGTTCTGACACTGAAGATGGTTCTATGACACAGGGCACTACATGATTAGAGTTTCACTTGATTAGTTATCTCCAATTGTGTGAATTAAGGCGGCATCGAACAAGTGGACATACAAACCGTAATTCACTTCTAGCAATCATATAAGTATCACAACTTCAAAATATAAAAACGTGTGAAACATAATTTCTCATCTCATCATCACATGGTATTATTCACTTGCCATTCATAAGACTACACCAGTCATCATACTATCACAAGATATAAATCATTTTCACAATATCACAGGGTATCAACCCTTATCAACACAACAGGATTACACCTCATTCATGGCTCAACCATGCCCAAAGGTCATTAAGACCATCATACTATCAAAGGATATAAATTCTTTTTACAATATCACAGGGTATCAACCCTTATCAACACAAGAGGATTTCACCTCATTCAGGGTGCAACCATGCCCAAAGGTCATTAAGACCATCATACTATTCCCTACAAGGTCATCATTATCTTTGTGTGCCTTATAACAAGGCTCCACAACATCACTTTCATATAATACACCAGATTAACACAATATTGTATTAATGAGCTAGGAGATATTCATAAACAATCATAGCAGGGTTATATTAACATTAAGAACATTCCTTTATTACATAAACATGCAAGGAATCTAGATATAATTAACCCTCATCATATTCATAATGCACATGTTTAGCATAAGAAAATATCAACCATGTGGCTATGATAACCACCAATTAACACATTAAGGTTATGATCATGTTAAGGAGGTTATTTCACCATCATGTCATCATATAGGAAGGTTAAACATGAATACTCATCTTTATATATTTGCATTAGAGTTAGATTCAACAAGATAAATTATATTAATGTTACTAATCAATACTCATACTCAAACCCTAACTCATGGCATCCCCATTACATCATGCATGCATAAGGTGAAGCATCACCATCACATTCCATAGTATTCTCAAGTATGAACCCACACATAAATCAAGGTGTAACCATCAGGTTATATCATACTAGGATTTCAATAACAATAAGAGAGTACTCCATGATTGTATTAGTCATTCAAGGACTAGTCATATCCAATTACCATCATTTAGTTATATTAAAGCTAGGTATAACAAGCTATACCTCATTAGGGTTACATATCCACACAATATGGTTACCAGCCCTTCTATTCATAATCATGAATAGGTAAGACTACCTTATTAAGGGTAACCCTCCATTTGTTCCATCATCATTCAACCCATATCACCATACCACAATGTCACCAAGAACCATTGGATGTTTAAAAGGTAAGACTATTGGTTGTTTTCATAAGTAAACACCTTAAATGAGTCATTTATGATGTTATTGAGTTGTGATCTATAAAAGTCACCATTTAACCCTAGACATCCTTTGATTAACAATAATAAGGGTTCTATTGAGAGTAGGGTAAAATCCACAATCGACTGTTCATTTAAAATAAGCCATCCATTGTCAACAAGTAAGCTCCTTAAGTTGATCATATAAAGGAAACCATCTAAATCACATTATTAGGACCAACATATTACATTAGCCATCATTCCACTTTATTGGAGGAATAAACATTAGATCTTGACCATTGGGTCAAGTTCATATGTTAAAACCATCAATTACAGTATAGGTCCGACCATTGCATCAAGTGACCCAAGAAACCATTGGTCTAAGGCTTAATTGATTCTACAACTATATGATTAACTCACCATAGGTTTTGGAGAGCTGATCCACCATCATTGGTGACCATTAAGTCACCATAGGTTGTTAGATTAGCACTACATTCATTAATCAACTTCAAATATCAAACTAATATCACCATTGAGTTATAGCATCATTAGGGTACTTAGTTGTTAATCACTAGGCTTCTAATTAGGCCAACACCTGACCTAAGGAGTGAACGTAAGTTGACACCCTTGGTCACCACCATCAGTTTTCATGAAGACAAAACCATCGGTTGTTGCAATGGTACCACCATCGAGTCATGTGTTTATAGAAGAAATCAGCTTTAAACCCTAAAATTGACCATTGGTTGATAGGTGCTTAGCACCATGGGTTGTCAAACCAACCTGATTCAAGTCATATTATACCTTAGGAATAATGTACACATGATCATAGGTTCATATAGAACTGAAATTAGAACAGGTAACATTATAAAAATTGAAATCCAAGTCCATCATAGCTTTTCAGTGCATGGATCATCATTTTCAAGCAAGAACATGAGCTAGCAAGCTTATGGTAAGTAATAAACGTGGAGCAAGTTATAAAACTTGCCTCTAATAAGAAGATAAACTCCCAAATAGAAGAAAACACGAGCAGGTAGGGTAGAAAATTCAAGTATAAGCTATGAACTCGTCCATCTATCACCTTTCTTCATCAAATGAGCAAACCCTAAGCATAAGGAGCAAGAAAGGTAGGGTTTTAGAGCTTTAGAGCAATTTCTACCATGGAACAGCAATGTTCCAACCTGGATAAAGGTAGGAGGAAGGATAAAAAAGAAATAAATGGAGTAAATAAGGGGATTCTTACTCTTTTAGGTCAAGATCACTATAAGGAAGCTTTTCAAACCCTAAAAGGAAGTCAATTACAACCCTAAATTCTTTTTCTAAGAAGATCCCCTCTTTCTTCTTCCTTGGACAGGAAATTCACAGAAGCACATCGGGAGAATGAGGTTCATAGAAGGAGGGGAGTGGTGGAGAGAAAATGGCTTGTTTTGGTGCTTAGGGATAAGTATATGCAACTTTATGATAAAGAAAAAGAAAAAGTTGAAGTTCTAGTATCTTTCCAAGTGTCCATGGCCTTAAACTATTAAGAATATACAAGAACACACACAAGAATATCCCCCACCATATATAGAGACATGATTATACCTTGTTTCTTGAATTTCCAAGCAAAACAAATAATTCATTAGTTGATAGCTACTAAAGGTAGCTCATCCATGAAGGGGTAAACCCTAAAATACCCTTGAGTAAAACACCTTCAAACCAAGGTTTAAATAGGCGCCCCATGGATCAACAAGCTCAAGAATTATGAGAGAATATCCAAGGAACATAATTCAAGTGATAAATTGCAAAGAAAACCTCTAAAATGGGTAAATTGTAGAAAAGTCCAAAATGTGCATAAAATTACATATCTTGCTCAAACAGTGTCCAAATTGGACCAAATTTCAAACTTAATCTTATATAATGATTTCAAAGCATATAACAAGGTTAGATTAGGGTTATAAGAATTCAATTATGATAATTAAGCTTAGTCAATTCATTAGGGCCTTACAAACCGGTCGTCTTGCCTCATGGCATGTCGGTTGGTCTTCACATTGGTCTTTTGGCCATCAAATCTACCATCTTCTGGATCCTCTAGTCGATTGGTCAGGTCCACGGCCAATCAATCAGGCAAAATCATCCTCCTTGATTCTTCTCGGTCCTCCAGCTGGTTAGTTCACCTCATTGACGGTCGGCTGGCCTGGTGCTGAGCGTCTTCTTCTTCGTCGAAACAAGAAAGTAAACTACCCTACTATTACATGATTATAGAGAAACCTCAAGTTACATTTGAGGGTAACAAAGGTAGAAGAGAATAATACTTTTACATTGGGAAAATAAGAGAGAGGCTCAGTTTGTAGACCGAGATATCAAACACACAACCACCGTGACAGATAAAGGGTATTGGACATAACCACACTACATATCCACCGTCAAAACTCATTTTTTAAGGTATATATATTTGTTTGGGTTCTTATTCAGTGATTAGTTGAATGTGCACATCAACCAGTTTAGATATTCACATTATATGCAATAAATAAACATGATAAAACCAAAATCTGATCATATTGATTATCCCAAACATAATTGATTGATGTGGCTCTGATACCACTATAGGGAAATATGACATCAGATAGGCAGCGGAAATAAAAATTTTACTGACATAATTCTCATTAACTAACAGATCATGTCAATAACTATGCAATGTGAAGGATGGTTTAACAAAGATATACCTAGTCCTGGAGCAAGTCCAATGAAAATCCCCGTCAATGTATATGCGCACTCTTGGACGGTGTCTATGTAGCTCCTGGTTGCACTGGGACTCGTCTGACTGCTCTCCACGGACAGCATGCTCGAACATCATTGTATGCAGCAGTTCCTCTCGTCATAGACTATTGGCTTATGTTGTCCTCCTTAGTGATGGGCAAAGGCCACCTCACCTCTAGAGAAGTCTACACGTACCAACTAGAACTTTTGTCGTCCTACTAGAACGGACAAAAAGGAGTTGTCCCTCCCATTGGTGTATGAGTCACTAACCTACTGTAACATCCCTGACCTGGGTTATGAGTTAACCCTAGGTGTTTTGCCTAAATATGTGATTAAATCTTTGTGACTAACTCTGAGCATGTAATTAAGTTTCTCAAAAACATATATTTCAGTATTTGCTCCTTTTTATTTAAAGTTGTAACATTGTTTTGTTATACAGGGACCTATGTGCAATTTACCCAGTTGAAAGGGTTAGCTTGCAATTTGCACATGACGAGATGTTCCTCTGATTTTGAGACATCATGAGAATCTTTTTGGCAAAGTATGAGGGATTTCCCAAGCTAGGGCACCAAGGTGCAGCTGTGGAAGCAATCCCAGGGCTTGAAACCCTAATTTGGGGTAAAATGCAATTTACCCAAATTAAGGGATCCAAATTGTAAAATATGTCATCTAAAGTATCTTTTAGACTCTTGCCATCATTTAGAGAAGAAATGATGAGGAAGTCACCTCATTTGAGTTATCAGGTTATGAAATATGCCTTGTGATTGAATAATCAGGGTATATGTGCAGAAGCTCTTTATGTATGTACTTTATTATTAGATTGTTCTTCTTTGCCTTCTTTTCTAGACCTTAAGATAAGGTTTGTCCTTAGAATAAAGAGGAAGGGAAGAGCAAGTAATGAGGGAAGGACTTAGTTGGAATTAGGGGAAACTTATGGGCCTTTAATGAAACATCACCCAAGTATTTATACACTTTACTTCTCTAAGCAAAGAAACCTTTCCTTCGTGCATATCACTGTTTCCTCTTTGCTTGGCCGACTAAGGACTATCTTGGAGCTCAATAGGAACGACCAAGGGTGCAAGGTAGGTTTGAACCCCTCTTCTTGCCTAATTCCATGATTAGAACTCGAATTCAAGGTCATCTTCATGGCTAACTCTTGAAACCCTACCTTTCTAGCCGTCTCTTTTCATTCTTCCTTGGATTTTTCACCTTGGCCAACCTGTGGGAACTCAAGGACGCCATTAGAGCTTGGATCTTGAAAGCTTGGAGCTCAAGAAGCAAGCTTTAGGCGGGTTTTATAACTCTAAACCCATGCTTTACTATATACATCTCTTATATGCGGTTAGATGATAGTTCTTCATGTTTCCCTACTTTTCCCTATTATTTTGTAAGTTAATCCATGGGGTATCCATACTGTTCTTAAGCTAGGAGATGAAGGCGTGATTTCCAAGAAAAACCCACCGTTTTTACTTCCATAAACGGTCTCACCAGTTTGCTCTCTCGGTCTCAAGACCGCGAGGTGAGCAAACGGTCTCGAGACCGCGACAGGTCAAACGGTCTCCAAGACCATTTGGCCCCGTTGAACGGGCATGGACCGTATAACGAATCTGTCACTAATTATAAAGGTTAATTACCCTAAAAATTTGGGAGGCTAACTCCAAAGGAATCGGGAGATATGACCTTTTTAAGTAACAAATTTAAATGAATTTATTCCTGATTCTCAAACGGTCTGAAATTGCCTTTTTGGGCAAACGGTCTCAAGACCGTGTAAGGTCGTTGACCAGGCATTTACCGTATGATATTACTGTTCAAAATAATGTTAATTAACAACTCACCAAGTTTTATGGTCTAATTCCAAACAGGCTAAGAGTTGAAGGGTGAATACTAGGGCTAACCCTAGGTGAAATCAGTACTGAAATCATGGTGACCTAATTAGGGTTTTTAGGGTTGATTGACCTAAATGGTCTCAAGACCGTTTGGGGGTCATCCAAACGGTCTCAAGACCGTGAGGGCAATCAACCATGACCGTTTGGAGGTTTGGGGTCAAGAATAGTTGACCAATTGAAGGTACAATTATACCAAATTATATTGCAATTAAATATTGATATGATCATCAACTCAATAGGTCAGACCTTGATGAATTTGCACTAGAATCCAAAATTGGATGGGCAAACGGTCTCAAGACCGTTTGGAACTCATCCAAACGGTCTCAAGACCGATAGGAAAATCAACCAAGACCGTTTGAAGGTCTAGGGTTAAGTAATTTGACCAATTGAGGACCTAATTGCAAATAAGTTATCAATTTAATCAAAATTCTGTTTTGTGGATCAATCATGGTTCAACCCCTATCAAATCACCTTGAACTTTGATGAAATCTTGGGCAAATGGTCTCAAGGCCATGTGGGGTCCACCCACATGATCTCAAGACCGTTTGGGCCAAGTTTGGGCCCAATTGGAGCTCAATTGAAGGGTTCAACCTTGTGTTGAGTCACATTGTTGAGTGTTGATGGGTGAACATTGATAGACCCTAATTGAATCGACTTCAACCCTAATTGGTCAACCATTGAGGGTCAATTGAATGACCAAGTGGTCAAGCATAATATTAATTGACCCAATTCATAAGTGGTCATCATAGTTTTGACCTTTTGAGGGCTTCAACTTTGGTTGACATTAGGTGGTAACCTTTGATTTTGTTGTTGAAGGACCAAGTGGCTAAGACCATGAGAGCCTCGCGGTCTCAAGACCGTGAGAGGGCTCGCGGTCTCAAGACCGAGAGGAGGCTTGCGGTCTCAATACCGAGAGGAGGCTCGCGGTCTCAAGACCGCGAGGGGCCTCGCAGTCCTGGGGTCAAAGTGGGCAAACGGTCTACATAGCTTCGCGGTCTTGAATTCACATGATGGCTCGCGGTCTTGAAGTAGGTTGAGGGGGCTCGCGGTCTTGGAAGAGGTTGAGGGCTCGCGGTCCTAAAGTCAAAATAGAATAAACGATCAACACACCCTCGCGGTCTTGAAAAGTCAAAATTGGATAAACGGTCAACACTATCAAACGAGCTCAACTCAATTGAAGAATGATGGTTGAAGGTCAATCAATGTGATTCAAAGTTGACTTCTTTCAATCAATTGATGAAATAAATGGTTCAATGTTGCCCTAATCAAACCCTAATGATAACCTAGGATATTAAGGGGCTAATTGACTAAGATTTTGACCCTAATGATGATCAATGGGGTGAATTACCAAAATACCCCTGAAGGGTAATTTGAGTAATACCTTGATTAGATCAAACCCTAATCACATGATGATGATGTTTTAACTATATTAGTCTATGATGACTCAATCCAACCTGATATAGAGTGATGTTGACATGACCTAATAGTATGAGGAGAGAGAAAGTACTTCTAGAGAGAGAAAGTCCTTCTAGAGAGAGAAAATACCCTTTTTAAGTGGAAACTCAATTAAAGCATCTCCAATGCACATAAGTAAGCATAATTAGGGTATGACCCACCTGTGTGAGATCATAGAAACTTAATTATGATAAATGATGAACCTTTAACTAACTTGAGAACATCAATGAAGATGTTACTCATACATGATGATGTTATGAGTTCAATTCACCTTAATGTGAATAGTAAACCCTAATTCAAGGGTGATGACATGTTATTCGAATAGTAAACCCTAATTCAAGGGTAATGGCATGCATTTGAGTATTAAACTCCAATTAATGAGAATTAGAGATTTAACTCTTATGACAAGAGTGGGAAGTATATTCCTTATTTCTTTATTACCTTTATCAGTTGTATTAACCATGCAAGTTCTGATATGAAGGTAATCATATCCAAGTATGGATGTTGATGTTTATTTCATTAAAGGCATGTTGTTAGCCTTATGAATAAGTAAATTAATCTGATGCCTTGTTAGTGGCATCCTATGAGGATAATGGGCGGTGAGAGCCATGAATGCCATCAAGGTCATGCTTTAGAGATGACTTGTGATGAGGATAATGAGAAATGATGATTGACATGAGTTAGGCCTGTTACATTTAGTATTCTTCTTTTATAGCTGCTATGCCACTGTTATTGTTTGGAGAACAATGTATGATGTTAAAGAATACTGAATGTACCTAACTAATCAAGTATAATGTAGAGCCCTGATCATAGATCCATCATTGTCAGAGATTAAGTGATGGTGAAATAGGTTTTCCTCTGGGAACTCCTGGAGCACATACTTTTGAGTATGTGGGGTACATGGATGTGTAGAACCTTACATCCTAGTGTAGGAAAGTGATGTAGATGTGTAATCCATCCATCCTTCACTATAATTCCATACCGTATCAGTGGTAGGTAAACATGAAACCTCCTGATGACGAAGAAAGCACAGATATTCGTATCAGTGGTAGGTAAATATGAAACCTCCTGATGACGAAGAGAGTACAAAATGCCACTGTGACTCTAGAATAGCGAAGGACCAGTTTACCCTGGTGATCTATAGTAGTAGAGACACGAGATGTCCTACAAGTGATCCTCTTACTGACTAAGGAAGGTGAAGGTCATGAGAATCCGGCTCTCTTAATGACCTATGTATGATACTGATGTGACTTCTCAGCGATCAGTTGGAGTATGAGTGGTATGCCTCATCTCCACAGGGCATAATGTTGTTTGTAAAACATAATCAACCATGTAGTATAACTTGTTAGAGATGACTCCAAGTTAGTTGATTGATGTTACATTGCAATAGTGTTTATATTCTCCATATCTCCTAAATTGTAGAGATCTTGTTATACCTGCAACTGTTATAGAGTACTTTGAAGGCTTTACTGCTTAAGATATTATTTGATGTTATAATAAAGCTTCTGGCGAAGAGTTATAACTCTAGCTGGGACAATTATGTATAATTGTCTCACCCCGTAGACTTCAACTTTTTAGGTGGACGTCGGAGACGAAGGAACCAGTCTACAAGTGATCAGTCTCAGCAGCAGCAGCACCAGGGGCAGCAGTAATCTCAGGTGGAGATTGTCCTGCCATGTGGTGTAGTTAGAGTCAGTCCTATGTGTCCTCTGTACTCTCAGGTCTTGGAGTCTTTTGTATAGTGATCTTGAGATTTTGTATCTGGATGTATATAATTACTCAAGAAGTAATTATCCTGAGATGTAAACAGTTTATCTCTCTTTATAAAAGAAGTTTTTATGAATCCAAGTTCTTATCTCGAAAAGTTTTAAATTCCCATGATTTTTGTCTTCCGCTGATTACCGATTCGCTTCTGCTAAGTTTTAATCGTGTTTATGTCATGGTTTGGAGATCAGAGCCCACAACTAGTGGTATCAGAGCTCTAGGTCAGTTGAGTCTACAGAGGCATAGGACTTAGGATGTCGAGTCTACCTTTAGTACTCCTTCCTTATCTAATAGAATCTTCTGCTCCTCAGGAGAAGAAGATACATAAGAATGTCAGAACATCATGATGAGTATGTGGCAGAGAGTAGTGCTAGTGCACCTCGAGGCGGTGCAAGAGTTTCGAGAATAGAACAACCTGCACCTGAGTCGCCAAGAGAGCCACCCCAGTTCGACCCAGATGACATGAGTAACCCAGCTGTACAGACGATGTTCGGGCAGTTCATGACTGCCATGACACATATAACCGATAGGATGCCCATTCCTGCACCCGGGGCACCTGTCCAGCCTGAAGCACAAGGTATCAGTAAGACATTCAAATGACTTCGTCGTGTCGGAGCTACCGAGTACTTCGGGACTGCCGACCCTGCAGATGCTGACTTATGGTTGACAGAGTTGGAGAAGGCTTTCAGGATTCTTATGATTCCGGAAGCTGAGAAGGTTAGACATGTTGTCTATCTTCTCAAAGGTAGTGCTGGTCACTGGTGGAACATGGAAGAGCAGAAGAGACCTGGAGTAGAGTTCTCATGGGAAGAGTTTCATCGGGAATTTATCAAAAGATATTTTCCAAAGACCTTCCTAGATGAGAAGATCTCTCAGTTCGAGAAACTAAGGCAGGGTATGATGAACATTAGCGAATATGAAGCTAAGTTCATGGAGTTACTGCGGTTCTGTCCGCACATGGCTGCTACGGATGAGGAAAGAATCAGAAGATTTGAGAAGGGTTTGAATTCTGATATGTCAACCCCTGTATCTACCTTAGAGAACCGAGAGAGATTCTCTACCTTCGTTGAGTCAGTCCGAAGGATAGAAAGATATGTGGTTGAGAAGAGACAAACCCATAAAAGATATCCACAGTTCCAGGGTTCTTCATCTAGGGATTCCAAGAAACCTAGATTCTCTGCACCTAACCCTCCACCACCCAGATCGAGTTTTCAAACTCAATGGACACCAAGCAGAGGTAGAGGACGGAGTCAAGCGCTTCAAGGGACGCACAGTTCTGCATCAGTGTCAGTTACTGGACCACCTAGGCCACAGCAACAGGAGAAGAGTTGTTACAACTGTGGTAAGGTGGGACACTTGATGAAGGATTGCCGTTCTAGGCCTGTCGGTGTGACACAACAACCCCCGAGACATAATCAACAGGGATCTCAGAATAGACAACATCAAGGAGCAGCTCGAGGACGTGGACAAGCGTCTCAAGCTGGATCATCAGCACCACCTCAACACCAGGCGACTGCGAGGTTCTATGCTATGAACCCACCTGAGGCAGTGGTCAATCCACGGGTAGTGGCAGGTCAGATGAAACTTTTATATTCTGATATGTCTACATCCTGTGTTGTATCCGTTCTGATTGATCCGGGTGCTACACACTCTTTCATCACTCGTGAAGTGATTCGTAACTGCAATATGACTGTTAGTCATAGGACAGATAGTTTGTTGTTAGAGACTCTGTTGAGTGGGTCTGCCGTTTTGCAGGAGGTATGTTCTCCCTACATCCTCTTCTTTTCTGACCATCGCATTCAAGTGGATCTTATACCACTTGATATGCAGGGATTTGATATAATCCTCGGGATGGATACCTTAGAAAGGTATAGAGTTGTCTTGGATTGTGAGTCCAAGTTGGTTGTGTTTGCTGATGAAAGAAACACATGGATCTTTCAAGGAGAAAGAAAGATTCTACCCACCTGTCTTGTATCAGCTATGGTTGCTGATAAGCTGTTGAGGCAAGGATGTTATGCATTCTTAGCCCATGTGGTAGATGTTACCAAGGAAAGTTTCAATCCTGCTGAAGTTCCTGTAGTCAGGGAATTCGAAGATGTATTTCCTGAAGAACTTCCTGGTATACCACCACCTCGGGAGATTGATTTTGAAATCAATCTGATCCCAGATACGAAACCCATAGCTCAGACTCCGTATAGAATGGCGCCTGCCGAGATGGCAGAACTCAAAAAACAGCTTCAAGAGTTACTTGAGAGAGGTTTTATCCGACTGAGTACTTCACCTTGGGGTGCTCTGGTCTTGTTTGTTAAAAAGAAAGATGGGTCAATGCGATTGTGCATCAACTACAGACAACTCAATAAAGTAACAATAAAGAATAAGTACCCTCTGCCGAGGATTGATGATCTCTTTGACCAGTTGTGTGGTGCAACAGTCTTTTCAAAAATAGACTTGAGGTCTGGATATCATCAACTCCGTATTAAGGATAGTGACATATCCAAGTCCGCCTTTAGGACAAGATATGGTCACTATGAGTTCACAGTTATGTCGTTTGGACTAAACAATGCACCAGCTGCATTCATGGAACTCATGAATAGAGTTTTTCGACCTTTCCTTGATCAGTGTGTTGTTGTCTTCATAGATGACATACTGATTTATAGTAAGGATGCTCAGCAGCATGAGCAGCATCTTCGCCAAGCTTTGACCTTGCTAAGAGAACATAAGTTGTACGCTAAGTTTAGCAAGTGTGAGTTCTGGCTGCCGGAGGTATCTTTTCTTGGACATGTGATATCCGCCTCGGGAATTCGTGTTGACCCTACAAAGGTAGAATCTGTTCTACAATGGGAACAACTGAAGACACCGACCGAGATTCGAAGTTTCTTGGGGTTAGCTGGCTATTATCGAAGGTTCATTAAGAACTTTAGTTCTATAGCTTTACCTTTGACCAAGTTAACCCGGAAAGATGTTCCTTTTTCTTGGAGTGATAAGTGTCAACAATCTTTCCAGTTGCTGAAGGAGAGGTTGACAAGTGCACCTGTGCTAGTGCTACCTGAACAAGGAAAAGGGTATATAGTTTTCTGTGATGCTTCCAAAAATGGACTAGGATGTGTGTTGATACAGGATAAGCAAGTGATTTCTTTTGCTTCCCGACAGCTTAAGAAACACGAGGAGAATTATCCAACACACGATCTGGAGTTAGCTGCTGTGGTTCATGCTTTGAAGATCTGGAGACATTATCTCTACGGAGAGACATTCCAGATTTTCACAGACCACAAAAACCTTAAGTATATCTTCTCTCAGCATGAGCTCAACATGAGGCAACGTCGCTGGATGGAGTTAATCAAGGACTACGACTGTACAATTGATTACCATCCAGGCAAGGCCAATGTTGTTGCAGATGCCTTGAGTAGGAAATCAGCAACATCAACCATGAATAGAGCACAACTAAACTCTTTAGTATGCTCTAGGAGAGATATGCTTATCTCTTTAAGGCAAGACAATGTACAGTTGAAGGTGTCATTGTTAGCCGAATTGTTGGCTGAGATGCATATTAAACCTACCCTAAGAGAGCAGATTAAAGAAGCACAGCTAGGTAATACTACAGTTCAGCAGATTAAATCTGAGTATGAAAATAAGAAGCAAGATGGTTTTCATGACTCAGAGGACCAAGTAGCTTGTTATAATGGAAGGATGATAGTGCCAGATGTGGACAACTTGAGGAAGTTAGTCCTGGAAGAAACCCATTCTTCCATGTATGCTATGCATCCAGGGAGCACCAAGATGTATCGGAATTTGAAAGATCTGTATTGGTGGCCTGGGATGAAAAAGGATGTTGCAGAGTTTGTTATGAGGTGTCCTGTGTGTCAGCAAGTTAAAGCTGAACACCAGAAGCCTGCAGGGACAATGCAACCTTTACCCATACCACAGTGGAAGTGGGACCATGTGACCATTGACTTTGTTGTTGCCCTACCCAGGACAAGCAAAGGACATGATTCCATTTGGGTAATTGTTGATAGGTTAACTAAGACAACACATTTCTTACATGTCAAGACAACCTATTCTACTGAAAGGTTATCAGAATTGTATGTTCAAGAGATAGTGCGCTTGCACGGAGTTCCTGTCACAATAGTTTCCGACAGAGGTCCTCAGTTTACAAGTCGTTTTTGGGAACAGTTACACCAAGCCTTAGGCACCAAGCTAAAGTTTAGTACGGCCTTTCATCCACAGACTGATGGACAGTCGGAAAGGACCATACAAACCTTAGAAGATCTGTTGCGAGCATGTGTTCTCCAGTTCACCAGAAGTTGGGATCTACACCTAAGCTTGATAGAGTTTGCCTATAACAATAGCTATCAGCATAGTATTGATATGGCACCTTATGAAGCATTATATGGTAGACATTGTAGATCACCCTTGTGTTGGTTTGAAACTGGTGAGCACCAGTTGTTAGGTCCTGACCTTATGCAGCAGACCACAGAAAAGATTAAAGTTATACAACATAAGATTAAGACTGCTCAGGATAGGTAGAAATCTTATGCTGACAAACGTCGTAGACCCTTAGAGTTCCAGGTTGGAGACAGAGTGTATCTAAAGGTCTCACCTTGGAAAGGGGTCCTTCGTTTTGGAAGGAAAGGGAAGTTAGCTCCTAGATATATGGGGCCTTATCCAATCATCGAACGGATTGGAAAGGTAGCATTTAGACTAGAGCTACCACCTAAGTTACAGAGGTTACATCTTGTGTTTCACATTTCTATGTTGAAGAAATGTCACCCAGACACCGAGTCAGTTCTACAACCTATGGAGGTAGAATTGAATGATGACATATCCTATGAGGAGGGACCAGTGTCAATCCTTGATAAACGAATTAAAAAGTTAAAGAAGAAAGATATAAGTCTTGTGAAAGTCCTCTGGAACCATCGTGGTGTTGAAGAAGCCACTTGGGAGTTAGAGGATGAGATGAGAAGGAAATATCATGCCCTTTTCTCTTAGTATGTTTTATCGATTTCGGGGACGAAATCCTTGTAAGGGGTGGATAATTTGTAACATCCCTGACCTGGGTTATGAGTTAACCCTAGGTGTTTTGCCTAAATATGTGATTAAATCTTTGTGACTAACTCTGAGCATGTAATTAAGTTTCTCAGAAACATATATTTCAGTATTTGCTCCTTTTTATTTAAAGTTGTAACATTGTTTTGTTATACAGGGACCTATGTGCAATTTACCTAGTTGAAAGGGTTAGCTTGCAATTTGCACATGATGAGATGTTCCTCTGATGTTGAGACATCATGAGAATCTTTTTGGCAAAGTATGAGGGATTTCCCAAGCTAGGGCACCAAGGTGCAGCTGTGGAAGCAATCCCAGGGCTTGAAACCCTAATTTGGGGTAAAATGCAATTTACCCAAATTAAGGGATCCAAATTGTAAAATATGTCATCTAAAGTATCTTTTAGACTCTTGCCATCATTTAGAGAAGAAATGATGAGGAAGTCACCTCATTTGAGTTATCAGGTTATGAAATATGCCTTGTGATTGAATAATCAGGGTATATGTGCAGAAGCTCTTTATGTATGTACTTTATTATTAGATTGTTCTTCTTTGCCTTCTTTTCTAGACCTTAAGATAAGTTTTGTCCTTAGAATAAAGAGGAGGGGACGAGCAAGTAATGAGGGAAGGACTTAGTTGGAATTAGGGGAAACTTATGGGCCTTTAATGAAACATCACCCAAGTATTTATACACTTTACTTCTCTAAGCAAAGAAACCTTTCCTTCATGCATATCACTGTTTCCTCTTTGCTTGGCCGACTAAGGACTATCTTGGAGCTCAAGAGGAACGACCAAGGGTGCAAGGTAGGTTTGAACCCCTCTTCTTGCCTAATTCCATGATTAGAACTCGAATTCAAGGTCATCTTCATGGCTAACTCTTGAAACCCTACCTTTCTAGCCGTCTCTTTTCATTCTTCCTTGGAGTTTTCACCTTGGCCAACCTGTGGGAACTCAAGGAAGCCATTAGAGTTTGGAGCTTGAATGCTTGGAGCTCAAGAAGCAAGCTTTAGGCGGGTTTTATAACTCTAAACCCATGCTTTACTATATACATCTCTTATATGCGGTTAGATGATAGTTCTTCATGTTTCCCTACTTTTCCCTATTATTTTGTAAGCAAATCCATGGGATATCCATACTGTTCTTAAGCTAGGAGATGAAGGCGTGATTTCCAAGAAAAACCCACCGCTTTTCACTTCCTTAAACGGCTCACCAGTTTGCTCTCTCGGTCTCAAGACCGCGAGGTGATCAAACGGTCTCGAGACCGCGACAGGGCAAACGGTCTCCAAGATCGTTTGTCCCCGTTGACCGGGCGTGGACCGTATAAAGAATCTGTCCCTAATTATGTAGGTTAATTACCCTAAAAATTTGGGAGGCTAACTCCAAAGGAATAGGGAGATATGACCTTTTTAAGTAACAACTTTAAATGAATTTATTCCTGATTCTCAAACGGTCTGAAATTGCCTTTTTGGGCAAACGGTCTCAAGACCATGTAAGGTCGTTGACCAGGCGTTGACCGTATGAGATTACTGTTCAAAATAATGTTAATTAACAACTCACCAAGTTTTATGGTCTAATTCCAAACAGGATAAGAGTTGAAGGGTGAATACTAGGGCTAACCCTAGGTGAAATCAGTACTGAAATCATGGTGACCTAATTAGGGTTTTTAGGGTTGATTGACCTAAACGGTCTCAAGACCGTTTGGGGGTCATCTAAACGGTCTCAAGACCGTAAGGGCAATCAAACATGACCGTTTGGAGGTTTGGGGTCAAGAATAGTTGACCAATTGAAGGTACAATTATACCAAATTATATTGCAATTAAATATTGATATGATCATCAACTCAATAGGTCAGACCTTGATGAATTTGCACTAGAATCCAAAATTGGATGGGCAAACGGTCTCAAGACCGTTTGGAACTCATCCAAACTGTCTCAAGACCGAGAGGACAATCAACCAAGACCGTTTGAAGGTCTAGGGTTAAGTAATTTGACCAATTGAGGACCTAATTGCAAATAAGTTATCAATTTAATCAAAATTATGTTTTGTGGATCAATCATGGTTCAACCCCTATCAAATCACCTTTAACTTTGATGAAATCTTGGGAAAATGGTCTCAAGGCCATGTGGGGTCCACCCACATGATCTCAAGACCGTTTGGGCCAAGTTTGGGCCCAATTGGAGCTCAATTGAAGGGTTCAACCTTGTGTTGAGTCACATTGTTGAGTGTTGATGGGTGAACATTGATAGACCCTGATTGAATCGACTTCAACCCTAATTGGTCAACCATTGAGGGTCAATTGAATGACCAAGTGGTCAAGCATAATCTTAATTGACCCAATTCATAAGTGGTCATCATAGTTTTGACCTTTTGAGGGCTTCAACTTTGGTTGACATTAGGTGGTAACCTTTGATTTTGTTGTTGAAGGACCAAGTGGCTAAGACCATGAGAGCCTCGCGGTCTCAAGACCGTGAGAGGGCTCGCGGTCTCAAGACCGAGAGAAGGATCGCGGTCTCAAGACCGAGAGGAGGCTCGCGGTCTCAAGACCGCGAGGGGCCTCTCGGTCCTGAGGTCAAAGTGGGCAAACGGTCTACATAGCTTCGCGGTCTTGAATTCACATGATGGCTCGCGGTCTTGAAGTAGGTTGAGGGGGATCGCGGTCTTGGAAGAGGTTGAGGGCTCGCGGTCCTAAAGTCAAAATAGACTAAACGGTCAACACACCCTCGCGGTCTTGAAAAGTCAAAATTGGCTAAACGGTCAACACTTTCAAACGATCTCAACTCAATTGAAGAATGATGGTTGAAGGTCAATCAATGTGATTCAAAGTTGACTTCTTTCAATCAATTGATGAAATAAATGGTTCAATGTTGCCCTAATCAAACCCTAATGATAACCTAGGATATTAAGGGGCTAATTGACTAAGATTTTGACCCTAATGATGATCAATGGGGTGAATTACCAAAATACCCTTGAAGGGTAATTTGAGTAATACCTTGATTAGATCAAACCCTAATCACATGATGATGATGTTTTAACTATATTAGTCTATGATGACTCAATCCAACCTGATCTAGAGTGATGTTGACATCACCTAATAGTATGAGGAGAGAGAAAGTACTTCTAGAGAGAGAAAATACCCTTTTTAAGTGGAAACTCAATTAAAGCATCTCCAATGCACATAAGTAAGCATAATTAGGGTATGACCCACCTGTGTGAGATCATAGACACCTAATTATGATAAATGATGAACCTTTAACTAACCTGAGAACATCAATGAAGATGTTACTCATACATGATGATGTTATGAGTTCAATTCACCTTAATGTGAATAGTAAACCCTAATTCAAGGGTGATGACATGTTATGCGAATAGTAAACCCTAATTCAAGGGTAATGGCATGCATTTGAGTATTAAACTCCAATTAATGAGAATTAGAGATTTAACTCTTATGACAAGAGTGGGAAGTATATTCCTTATTTCTTTATTACCTTTATCAGTTGTATTAACCATGCAAGTTCTGATATGAAGGTAATCATATCCAAGTATGGATGTTGATGTTTATTTCATTAGAGGCATGTTGTTAGCCTTATGAATAAGTAAATTAATCTGATGCCTTGTCAGTGGCATCCTAAGAGGATAATGGGCGGTGAGAGCCATGAATGCCATTAAGGTCATGCTTTAGAGATGACTTGTGATGAGGATAATGAGAAATGATGATTGACATGAGTTAGGCCTGTTACATTTAGTATTCTTCTTTTATAGCTGCTATGTCACTGTTATTGTTTGGAGAACAATGTATGCTGTTAAAGAATACTGAATGTACCTAACTAATCAAGTATAATGTAGAGCCTTGATCATAGATCCATCATTGTCAGAGATTAAGTGATGGTGAAATAGGTTTTCCTCCGGGAACTCCTGGAGCACATACTTTTGAGTATGTGGGGTACATGGATGTGTAGAACCTTACATCCTAGTGTAGGAAAGTGATGTAGATGTGTAATCCATCCATCCTTCACTATAATTCCATACCGTATCAGTGGTAGGTAAACATGAAACCTCCTGATGATGAAGAAAGCACAGATATCCGTATCACTAGTAGGTAAATATGAAACCTCCTGATGACGAAGAGAGTACAGAATGCCACTGTGACTCTAGAATAGCGAAGGACCAGTTTAGCCTGGTGAGCTATAGTAGTAGAGACACGAGATGTCCTACAAGTGATCCTCTTACTGACTGAGGAAGTTGAAGGTCATGAGAATCCGGCTCTCTTAATGACCTATGTATGATACTGATGTGACTTCTCAGCGATCAGTTGGAGTATGAGTGGTATGCCTCATCTCCACAGGGCATAATGTTGTTTGTAAAACATAATCAACCATGTAGTATAACTTGTTAGAGATGACTCCAAGTTAGTTGATTGATGTTACATTGCAATAGTGTTTATATTCTCCATATCTCCTTAATTGTAGAGATCTTGTTATACCTGCAACTGTTATAGAGTACTTTGAAGGCTTTACTGGTTAAGATATTCTTTGATGTTATAATAAAGCTTCTGGCGAAGAGTTATAACTCTCGCTGGGACAATTATGTATAATTGTCTCACCCCGTAGACTTCAACTTTTTAGGTGGATGTCAGAGACGAAGGAACCAACCTACAAGTGATCAGTCTCAGCAGCAGCAGCACCAGGGGCAGTAGTAATCTCAGGTGGAGATTGTCCTGCCATGTGGTGTAGTTAGAGTCAGTCCTATGTGTCCTCTGTACTCTCAGGTCTTGGAGTCTTTTGTATAGTGATCTTGAGATTTTGTATCTGGATGTATATAATTACTCAAGAAGTAATTATCCAGAGATGTAAACAATTTATCTCTCTTTATGAAAGAAGTTTTTATGGATCCAAGTTCTTATCTCGAAAAGTTTTAAATTCCCGTGATTTTTGTCTTCCGCTGATTACCGATTTGCTTCCGCTAAGTTTTAATCGTGTTTATGTCATGGTTTGGAGATCAGAGCCCACAACTAGTGGTATCAGAGCTCTAGGTCAGTTGAGTCTACAGAGGCATAGGACTTAGGATGTCGAGTCTACCTTTAGTACTCCTTCCTTATCTAATAGAATCTTCTGCTCCTCAGGAGAAGAAGATACATAAGAATGTCAGAACATCATGATGAGTATGTGGCAGAGAGTAGTGCTAGTGCACCTCGAGGCGGTGTAAGAGTTCCGAGAATAGAACAACCTGCACCTGAGTCGCCAAGAGAGCCACCCCAGTTCGACCCAGCTGACATGAGTAACCCAGCTGTACAGACGATGTTCGGGCAGTTCATGACTGCCATGACACATATAACCAATAGGATGCCCATTCCTGCACCCGGGGCACCTGTCCAGCCTGAAGCACAAGGTATCGGTAAGACATTCGAATGACTTCGTCGTGTCGGAGCTAGCGAGTACTTCGGGACTGCCGACCCTGCAGATGCTGACTTATGGTTGACAGAGTTGGAGAAGGCTTTCAGGATTCTTATGATTCCGGAAGCTGAGAAGGTTAGACATGATGTCTATCTTCTCAAAGGCAGTGCTGGTCACTGGTGGAACATGGAAGAGCAGAAGAGACCTGGAGTAGAGTTCTCATGGGAAGAGTTTCATCGGGAATTTATCAAAAGATATTTTCCAAAGACCTTCCTAGATGAGAAGATCTCTCAGTTCGAGAAACTAAGGCAGGGTATGATGAACATTAGCGAATATGAAGCTAAGTTCATGGAGTTGCTGCGGTTCTGTCCGCACATGGCTGCTACGGATGAGGAAAGAATCAGAAGATTTGAGAAGGGTTTGAATTCTGATATGTCAACCCCTGTATCTACTTTAGAGAACTGAGAGAGATTCTCTACCTTCGTTGAGTCAGTCCGAAGGATAGAAAGATCTGTGGTTGAGAAGAGACAAACCCATAAAAGATATCCACAGTTCCAGGGTTCTTCATCTAGGGATTCCAAGAAACCTAGATTCTCTGCACCTAACCCTCCACCACCCAGATCGAGTTTTCAAACTCAATGGACACCAAGCAGAGGTAGAGGACGGAGTCAAGCGCTTCAAGGGACGCACAGTTCTGCATTAGTGTCAGTTACTGGACCACCTAGGCCACAGCAACAGGAGAAGAGTTGTTACAACTGTGGTAAGGTGGGACACTTGATGAAGGATTGCCGTTCTAGGCCTGTCGGTGTGACACAACAACCCCCGAGACAGAATCAACAGGGATCTCAGAATAGACAACATCAAGGAGCAGCTCGAGGACGTGGACAAGCGTCTCAAGCTGGATCATCAGCACCACCTCAACACCAGGCTACTGCGAGGTTCTATGCTATGAACCCACCTGAGGCAGTGGTCAATCCACGGGTAGTGGCAGGTCAGATGAAACTTTTATATTCTGATATGTCTACATCCTATGTTGTATCCGTTCTGATTGATCCGGGTGCTACGCACTCTTTCATCACTCGTGAAGTGATTCGTAACTGCAATATGACTGTTAGTCATAGGACAGATAGTTTGTTGTTAGAGACTCTGTTGAGTGGGTCTGCCGTTTTGCAGGAGGTATGTTCTCCCTACATCCTCTTCTTTTCTGACCATCGCATTTAAGTGGATCTTATACCACTTGATATGCAGGGATTTGATATAATCCTCGTGATGGATACCTTAGAAAGGTATAGAGTTGTCTTGGATTGTGAGTCCAAGTTGGCTGTGTTTGCTGATGAAAGCAACACATGGATCTTTCAAGGAGAAAGAAAGATTCTACCCACCTGTCTTGTATCAGCTATGGTTGCTGATAAGCTGTTGAGGCAAGGATGTTATGCATTCTTAGCCCATGTGGTAGATGTTACCAAGGAAAGTTTCAATCCTGCTGAAGTTCCTGTAGTCAGGGAATTCGAAGATGTATTTCTTGAAGAACTTCCTGGTATACCACCAACTCGGGAGATTGATTTTGAAATCAATCTGATCCCAGATACGAAACCCATATCTCAGACTCCGTATAGAATGGCGCCTGCCGAGATGGCAGAACTCAAAAAATAGCTTCAAGAGTTACTTGAGAGAGGTTTTATCCGACCGAGTACTTCACCTTGGGGTGCTCTGGTCTTGTTTGTTAAAAAGAAAGATGGGTCAATGCGATTGTGCATCGACTACAGACAACTCAATAAAGTAACAATAAAGAATAAGTACCCTCTGCTGAGGATTGATGATCTCTTTGACCAGTTGCGTGGTGCAACAGTCTTTTCAAAAATAGACTTGAGGTCTGGATATCATCAACTCCGTATTAAGGATAGTGACATATCCAAGTCCGCCTTTAGGACAAGATATGGTCACTATGAGTTCACAGTTATGTCGTTTGGACTAAACAATGCACCAGCTGCATTCATGGAACTCATGAATAGAGTTTTTCGACCTTTCCTTGATTAGTGTGTTGTTGTCTTCATAGATGACATACTGATTTATAGTAAGGATGCTTAGCAGCATGAGCAGCATCTTCGCCAAGCTTTGACCTTGCTAAGAGAACATAAGCTGTACGCTAAGTTTAGCAAGTGTGAGTTCTGGCTGCCGGAGGTATCTTTTCTTGGACATGTGATATCCGCCTCGGGAATTCGTGTTGACCCTACAAAGGTAGAATCTGTTCTACAATGGGAACAACCGAAGACACCGACGGAGATTCGAAGTTTCTTGGGGTTAGATGGCTATTATCGAAGGTTCATTAAGAACTTTAGTTCTATAGCTTTACCTTTGACCAAGTTAACCCGGAAAGATGTTCTTTTTTCTTGGAGTGATAAGTGTCAACAATCTTTCCAGTTACTGAAGGAGAGGTTGACAAGTGCACCTGTGCTAGTGCTACCTGAACAAGGAAAAGGGTATATAGTTTTCTGTGATGCTTCCAAAAATGGACTAGGATGTGTGTTGATGCAGGATAAGCAAGTGATTTCTTTTGCTTCCCGACAGCTTAAGAAACATGAGGAGAATTATCCAACACACGATCTGGAGTTAGCTGTTGTGGTTCATGCTTTGAAGATCTAGAGGCATTATCTCTACAGAGAGACATTCCAGATTTTCACAGACCACAAAAACCTTAAAGTATATCTTCTCTCAGCATGAGCTCAACATGAGGCAACGTCGCTGGATGGAGTTAATCAAGGACTATGACTGTACAATTGATTACCATCCGGGCAAGGCCAATGTTGTTGCAGATGCCTTGAGTAGGAAATCAGCAACATCAACCATGAATAGAGCACAACTAAACTCTTTAGTATGCTCTAGGAGAGATATTCTTATCTCTTTAAGGCAAGACAATGTACAGTTGAAGGTGTCATTGTTAGCCGAATTGTTGGCTGAGATGCATATTAAACCTACCCTAAGAGAGCAGATTAAAGAAGCACAACTAGGTAATACTGCAGTTCAGCAAATTAGATCTGAGTATGAAAATAAGAAGCAAGATGGTTTTCATGACTCAGAGGACCAAGTAGCTTGTTATAATGGAAGGATGATAGTGCCAGATGTGGACAACTTGAGGAAGTTAGTCCTGGAAGAAACCCATTCTTCCATGTATGCTATGCATCCAGGGAGCACCAAGATGTATCGGAATTTGAAAGATCTGTATTGGTGGCCTGGGATGAAAAAGGACGTTGCAGAGTTTGTTCTGAGGTGTCCTGTGTGTCAGCAAGTTAAAGCTGAACACCAGAAGCCTGCAGGGACAATGCAACCTTTACCCATACCACAGTGGAAGTGGGACCATGTGACCATGGACTTTGTTGTTGCCCTACCCAGGACAAGCAAAGGACATGATTCCATTTGGGTAATTGTTGATAGGTTAACTAAGACAGCACATTTCTTACCTGTCAAGACAACCTATTCTGCAGAAAGGTTATCAGAATTGTATGTTCAAGAGATAGTGCATTTGCACGGAGTTCCTGTCACAATAGTTTCCGACAGAGGTCCTCAGTTTACAAGTCATTTTTGGGAATAGTTACACCAAGCCTTAGGCACCAAGCTAAAGTTTAGTACGGCCTTTCATCCACAGACTGATGGATAGTCGGAAAGGACCATACAAACCTTAGAAGATCTGTTGCGAGCATGTGTTCTCCAGTTCACCGGAAGTTGGGATCTACACCTAAGCTTGATAGAGTTTGCCTATAACAATAGCTATCAGCATAGTATTGATATGGCACCTTATGAAGCACTATATGGTAGACGTTGTAGATCACCCTTGTGTTGGTTTGAAACTGGTGAGCACCAGTTGTTAGGTCCTGACCTTGTGCAGCAGACCACAGAAAAGATTAAAGTTATACAACATAAGATTAAGACTGCTCAGGATAGGCAGAAATCTTATGCTGACAAACGTCGTAGACCCTTAGAGTTCCAGGTTGGAGACAGAGTGTATCTAAAGGTCTCACCTTGGAAAGGGGTCCTTCGTTTTGGAAGGAAAGGGAAGTTAGCTCCTAGATATATGGGGCCTTATCCAATCATCGAACAGATTGGAAAGGTAGCATATAGACTAGAGCTACCACCTAAGTTACAGAGGTTACATCTTGTGTTTCACATTTCTATGTTGAAGAAATGTCACCCAGACACCGAGTCAGTTCTACAACCTATGGAGGTAGAATTGAATGATGACATATCCTATGAGGAGGGACCAGTGTCAATCCTTGATAAACGAATTAAAAAGTTAAAGAAGAAAGATATAAGTCTTGTGAAAGTCCTCTGGAACCATCGTGTTGTTGAAGAAGCCACTTGGGAGTTAGAGGATGAGATGAGAAGGAAATATCATGCCCTTTTCTCTTAGTATGTTTTATCGATTTCGGGGACGAAATCCTTGTAAGGGGTGGATAATTTGTAACATCCCTGACCTGGGTTATGAGTTAACCCTAGGTGTTTTGCCTAAATATGTGATTAAATCTTTGTGACTAACTCTGAGCATGTAATTAAGTTTCTCAGAAACATATATTTCAGTATTTGCTCCTTTTTATTTAAAGTTGTAACATTGTTTTGTTATACAGGGACCTATGTGCAATTTACCCAGTTGAAAGGGTTAGCTTGCAATTTGCACATGATGAGATGTTCCTCTGATGTTGAGACATCATGAGAATCTTTTTGGCAAAGTATGAGGGATTTCCCAAGCTAGGGCACCAAGGTGCAGCTGTGGAAGCAATCCCAGGGCTTGAAACCCTAATTTGGGGTAAAATGCAATTTACCCAAATTAAGGGATCCAAATTGTAAAATATGTCATCTAAAGTATCTTTTAGACTCTTGCCATCATTTAGAGAAGAAATGATGAGGAAGTCACCTCATTTGAGTTATCAGGTTATGAAATATGCCTTGTGATTGAATAATCAGGGTATATGTGCAGAAGCTCTTTATGTATGTACTTTATTATTAGATTGTTCTTCTTTGCCTTCTTTTCTAGACCTTAAGATAAGTTTTGTCCTTAGAATAAAGAGGAGGGACTAGCAAGTAATGAGGGAAGGACTTAGTTGGAATTAGGGGAAACTTATGGGCCTTTAATGAAACATCACCCAAGTATTTATACACTTTACTTCTCTAAGCAAAGAAACCTTTCCTTCATGCATATCACTATTTCCTATTTGCTTGGCCGACTAAGGACTATCTTGGAGCTCAAGAGGAACGACCAAGGGTGCAAGGTAGGTTTGAACCCCTCTTCTTGCCTAATTCCATGATTAGAACTCGAATTCAAGGTCATCTTCATGGCTAACTCTTGAAACCCTACCTTTCTAGCCGTCTCTTTTCATTTTTCCTTGGAGTTTTCACATTGGCCAACCTGTGGGAACTCAAGGACGCCATTATAGTTTGGATCTTGAAAGCTTGGAGCTCAAGAAGCAAGCTTTAGGCGGGTTTTATAACTCTAAACCCATGCTTTACTATATACATCTCTTATATGCGGTTAGATGATAGTTCTTCATGTTTCCCTACTTTTCCCTGTTATTTTGTAAGAAAATCCATGGGATATCTGTACTGTTCTTAAGCTAGGAGATGAAGGCGTGATTTCCAAGAAAAACCCACCGCTTTTCACTTCCTTAAATGGTCTCACCAGATTGCTCTCTCGGTCTCAAGACCGCGAGGTGAGCAAACGGTCTCGAGACCGCGACAGGGCAAACGGTCTCCAAGACCATTTGGCCCCGTTGACCGGGCGTGGACCGTATAAAGAATCTGTCCCTAATTATGTAGGTTAATTACCCTAAAAATTTGGGAGGCTAACTCCAAAGGAATCGGGAGATATGACCTTTTAAAGTAACAACTTAAAATGAATTTATTCCTGATTCTCAAACGGTCTGAAATTGCCTTTTTGGGCAAACGGTCTCAAGACCGTGTAAGGTCATTTACCAGGCATTGACCGTATGAGATTACTGTTCAAAATAATGTTAATTAACAACTCACCAAGTTTTATGGTCTAATTCCAAACAGGATAAGAGTTGAAGGGTGAATACTAGGGCTAACCCTAGGTGAAATCAGTACTGAAATCATGGTGACCTAATTAGGGTTTTTAGGGTTGATTGACCTAAACGGTCTCAAGACCGTTTGGGGGTCATCCAAACGGTCTCAAGACCGTGAGGGCAATCAACCATGACCGTTTGGAGGTTTGGGGTCAAGAATAGTTGACCAATTGAAGGTACAATTATACCAAATTATATTGCAATTAAATATTGATATGATCATCAACTCAATAGGTCAGACCTTGATGAATTTGCACTAGAATCCAAAATTGGATGGGCAAACGGTCTCAAGACCGTTTGGAACTCATCCAAACGGTCTCAAGACCGAGAGGACAATCAACCAAGACCGTTTGAAGGTCTAGGGTTAAGTAATTTGACCAATTGAGGACCTAATTGCAAATAAGTTATCAATTTAATCAAAATTCTGTTTTGTGGATCAATCATGGTTCAACCCCTATCAAATCACCTTGAACTTTGATGAAATCTTGGGAAAATGGTCTCAAGGCCATGTGGGGTCCACCCACATGATCTCAAGACCGTTTGGGCCAAGTTTGGGCCCAATTGGAGCTCAATTGAAGGGTTCAACCTTGTGTTGAGTCACATTGTTGAGTGTTGATGGGTGAACATTGATAGACCCTAATTGAATCAACTTCAACCCTAATTGGTCAACCATTGAGGGTCCATTGAATGACCAAGTGGTCAAGCATAATCTTAATTGACCCAATTCATAAGTGGTCATCATAGTTTTGACCTTTTGAGGGCTTCAACTTTGGTTGACATTAGGTGGTAACCTTTGATTTTGTTGTTGAAGGACCAAGTGGCTAAGACCATGAGAGCCTCGCGGTCTCAAGACCGTGAGAGGGCTTGCGGTCTCAAGACCGAGAGGAGGCTCGCGGTCTCAAGACCGAGAGGAGGCTCGCGGTCTCAAGACCGTGAGGGGCCTCGCGGTCCTGAGGTCAAAGTGGGCAAACGGTCTACATAGCTTCGCGGTCTTGAATTCACATGATGGCTCGCGGTCTTGAAGTAGGTTGAGGGGGCTCGCGGTCTTGGAAGAGGTTGAGGGCTCACGGTCCTAAAGTCAAAATAGACTAAACGGTCAACACACCCTCGCGGTCTTGAAAAGTCAAAATTGGCTAAACGGTCAACACTTTCAAACAATCTCAACTCAATTGAAGAATGATGGTTGAAGGTCAATCAATGTGATTCAAAGTTGACTTCTTTCAATCAATTGATGAAATAAATGGTTCAATGTTGCCCTAATCAAACCCTAATGATAACCTAGGATATTAAGGGGCTAATTGACTAAGATTTTGACCCTAATGATGATCAATGGGGTGAAATACCAAAATACCCCTGAAGGGTAATTTGAGTAATACCTTGATTAGATCAAACCCTAATCACATGATGATGATGTTTTAACTATATTAGTCTATGATGACTCAATCCAACCTGATCTAGAGTGATGTTGACATCACCTAATAGTATGAGGAGAGAGAAAGTACTTCTAGAGAGAGAAAGTACTTCTAGAGAGAGAAAATACCCTTTTTAAGTGGAAACTCAATTAAAGCATCTCCAATGCACATAAGTAAGCATAATTAGGGTATGACCCACCTGTGTGAGATCATAGAAACCTAATTATGATAAATGATGAACCTTTAACTAACCTGAGAACATCAATGAAGATGTTACTCATACATGATGATGTTATGAGTTCAATTCACCTTAATGTGAATAGTAAACCCTAATTCAAGGGTGATGACATGTTATGCGAATAGTAAACCCTAATTCAAGGGTAATGGCATGCATTTGAGTATTAAACTACAATTAATGAGAATTAGAGATTTAACTCTTATGACAAGAGTGGGAAGTATATTCCTTATTTCTTTATTACCTTTATCAGTTGTATTAACCATGCAAGTTCTGATATGAAGGTAATCATATCCAAGTATGGATGTTGATGTTTATTTCATTAAAGGCATGTTGTTAGCCTTATGAATAAGTAAATTAATCTGATGCCTTGTCAGTGGCATCATATGAGGATAATGGGCGGTGAGAGCCATGAATGCCATCAAGGTCATGCTTTAGAGATGACTTGTGATGAGGATAATGAGAAATGATGATTGACATGAGTTAGGCCTGTTACATTTAGTATTCTTCTTTTATAGCTGCTATGCCACTGTTATTGTTTGGAGAACAATGTATGCTGTTAAAGAATACTGAATGTACCTAACTAATCAAGTATAATATAGAGCCCTGATCATAGATCCATCATTGTCAGAGATTAAGTGATGGTGAAACAGGTTTTCCTCCGGGAACTCCTGGAGCACATACTTTTGAGTATGTGGGGTACATGGATGTGTAGAACCTTACATCCTAGTGTAGGAAAGTGATGTAGATGTGTAATCCATCCATCCTTCACTATAATTCCATACCGTATCAGTGGTAGGTAAACATGAAACCTCCTGATGACGAAGAAAGCACAGATATCCGTATCAGTGGTAGGTAAATATGAAACCTCCTGATGACGAAGAGAGTACAGAACGCCACTGTGACTCTAGAATAGCGAAGGACCAGTTTACCCTGGTGAGCTATAGTAGTAGAGACACGAGATGTCCTACAAGTGATCCTCTTACTGACTGAGGAAGGTGAAGGTCATGAGAATCCGACTCTCTTAATGACCTATGTATGATACTGATGTGACTTCTCATCGATCAGTTGGAGTATGAGTGGTATGCCTCATCTCCACAGGGAATAATGTTGTTTGTAAAACATAATCAACCATGTAGTATAACTTGTTAGAGATGACTCCAAGTTAGTTGATTGATGTTACATTGCAATAGTGTTTATATTCTCCATATCTCCTAAATTGTAGAGATCTTGTTATACCTGCAACTGTTATAGAGTACTTTGAAGGCTTTACTGCTTAAGATATTCTTTGATGTTATAATAAAGCTTCTGGCGAAGAGTTATAACTCTCACTGGGACAATTATGTATAATTGTCTCACCCCGTAGACTTCAACTTTTTAGGTGGACGTCGGAGACGAAGGAACCAGCCTACAAGTGATCAGTCTCAGCAGCAGCAGCACCAGGGGCAGCAGTAATCTCAGGTGGAGATTGTCCTGCCATGTGGTGTAGTTAGAGTCAGTCCTATGTGTCCTCTGTACTCTCAGGTCTTGGAGTCTTTTGTATAGTGATCTTGAGATTTTGTATCTGGATGTATATAATTACTCAAGAAGTAATTATCCTGAGATGTAAACAGTTTATCTCTCTTTATGAAAGAAGTTTTTATGGATCCAAGTTCTTATCTCGAAAAGTTTTAAATTCCCGTGATTTTTGTCTTCCGCTGATTACCGATTCGCTTCCGCTAAGTTTTAATCGTGTTTATGTCATGGTTTGGAGATCAGAGCCCACACCTACTCTCACACAACAATGATCCTTAGTTGTTCTCTTCTATAGTTATCCCTCCCTAGCCGGGTAGGACTTACTTGGGCTCTCTTGGTTACCACAATCAGAGAGGACATAATCATCAGAGCAATTGATTCTCAATTTTCTATGTTGTACTATTGGAAGCCCCTAGTACCCCTCTATTTATAGTAGAGGCCAAGGTCAAGGTTCCTAGTCTATGAGGGAGTGGAAGGGACTGGAAGATCTAAAATTTTCAAAACTTGTGACATCCGAAGTGGTCATCTGGCCACCCAGACGGTCGTCTGGCACGCGAGATGGTCGTCTGGTAGTTTCCCAGTCGTACACAAAGTTGGCAAATCGTTTGCTATTAATGATAAACATTAATTCCTTACATCGATAGAATTGTGCAACTGAAATGATCAAGTTTCTTAGAAATTTGGGAAAGTTGCTAGAACCTTCCACTGGCCCAACTGAGCTGATCGATTCACCCAGTGAGTCGATCAGTTGGAGCGAGTTTCATTCATAACTTCACTAATTTAGTTTCAATCAACTCAACTCACCAAACGACCATCTCAACACTTGATTCGATCGTGTAGCACTCCAAACGACCATCTCACCTAGTGAGATGATTGGTTGGCATTGCAGTCAGCTGATCTGTTGTGTGAATTGAATGCCTAAACACTTTACTAATCAATCCAATCATCATTCAAGATCAAACTCCTTTTCTATATGAATTCCTATGTGTGTGGACGGATAGGTCCCATATGAAGTTGGCAATGAATGTCCATAACAACTTATGATATCACAAGTAATGAGCGGTGTCTTCTCACACATCATTGCTACCCAAGTAAATGGAAAGTTGGAGAACAACTTCAACCTACAATATGAGTATGGTGTTACAATGTTTGTATAGTTCCTTTGTCACTGATATCCAGAGTGAACTCGAGGCATGGATCTGTCATTCTCTTCAATATTTAATCTATGTTGTATATTTCCCTCTAAAATAACAACTAACCAGGGACATAATGAGAATGTATATACTCTTAACATTCGTATGATCTCATTCTTCCAAGTCACGTACTTGAAGACATACGTAATTGAGTAATATTATTCTCTAGACATTTATTATGTTATTTCATCATCTCAAAACTGAACAAACAGAATAAATTGGAAGCTTTCCTTAATTAATAATCAAATAATTTACAAGTTATGCCATATAGTCATCATATGATTAGCTCTCTGAGCATGCATACCAACACACATAACCCAAAACATAGCGACCACCATCTCCAACATACTTAGCGACCCGTTAAGAGAGAGAAAACCTTGAAAATCAAAACTTCATCAATCAATAAAGGTCAAGCAGGTTGATGATCACCATGACACCGAAAATCATCAAGGTGTAAAACACAAGGATAAGGATCAACTCCAAACCCTAACGTCAACCATCACCATGAGAGGAAACAAAACCATGATTATGAGAGAGGAAAAACCAATGATTTCACCAGCATGCATGCATCCAAAACCTCCATCACCAAGCAAGAATTTCAGGTACAAAGTTCAATGTTTACAAGATGGATATATCTACTCAAGATTATCATGAAACCATAAATTGTAGATCATAGATACCATCTTACTACTAGGAATCATATTTTCAGGGTAGATCATTTGCATGCAAGTTATGTGTAAACAATAACGGAGGAGAAAGTTATATAACTCACCTTAAAAGAGAAGAAGCAACTCCAACAACAAGGAGGATCCAAGTAAAGAGGGTTGAAAACCCTAGATTGATCACCTCCATGGTCAAGCTAGTTCCACCTATAAGGAATAAACAAAACTCTAGGTCAAAGAGTAAGAAGGAGAGAAAAACTATAGGAATAAAGATCAAAAAGAGAAGTTCTTCAACCTCAACTCGAGCACTACAATGGAAGCTCCATGGGTTCGACCAAGAAGAGAAAGAATAAGAGGGTAGATAAGGAAAATTGAAGATGAAGAGGAAGATCACTTACCAAGATCAAGAGGATAATCAAAGATCACCAAGGAAGGGTTGTTCCTACCCTAGATCAAAATGCAAGATGGATTCACCACTTGAGCTCCACCTTCACCACCAAACATAAGGGGGACGAGCTCCATGAAAGAATTGAGAAAGAAGGGGTGAAAAAGGTTTATTTTCATGCAAGGAGAGATGTTTATATAGCCAAGGGTTGGAGAGAGAGAAAGGGGGTTAGGTGTCATGCAAACACATGCCATGTGTCCACCAAAACTCATACATGCAAGCACTAAACTCAAACATGCAACTTAAGGCGTTAAAACCAAGAAAAGTCAGCAACCAATGTAGTCCAGAAAGGTCATCGACCGCTAAACATTTTCAACGACCAAG
Source organism: Alisma plantago-aquatica (assembly GCA_963693085.1). NCBI lineage: Eukaryota > Viridiplantae > Streptophyta > Magnoliopsida > Alismatales > Alismataceae > Alisma > Alisma plantago-aquatica. The sequence continues at coordinate 420,939,419 of OY856414.1, read as the reverse complement.
GAGGGTCAAAACCCAATGATCGCTGAAGATCAAACCCTAGGGTTTCTTGGCGACCATAGAGGGTTCATGGGCTCATCGACCGCCAAGACCAATAGGCACACCTCAAACCTCATTGACCTTCAATAATCATGGATCATAAAATCCTTGGTTACCGCCAAAACCAAAGTTCATCGGTCAAACACACTTCAAAGTCAACCATCCACATAGGGCATCCAAGCAAACCCTAATTCTCAACATAACACGTCACCACATCAAACAAAGGTACGACAAAGTGCCCTAAAGCACCTCTCTCTCTAACATGATGTCAAAACATGTCAGGAACAACAAACATGTAACGAATTGTAAGAAAAAACCTAAACATGGCTAAATTGCAATTAGGTCCAAAACAAGCACATATAAGCATAACTAGTTCAAACATCATCCAAACTTGACCAAGCTGGAAACATAAGCTCATCACATGTTATCAAAGCACGTCAAAGAGTTTGACTATACGTTTAAGCATCTTATCATGCTAAGCAGGCAAGATCAACTAAAAGCTATGCCATGGGTCTTACAAAGGGCATCCTTAGTGATAAACTGGTTTACCCCATGATTCAAAAAATGTCTGAACAAAATTCATCCATAGAAGAAAGTTTTTATCGTTAAGTTTAACGCCATATCAATGTAAATGGCTAGTCGTTTTAGTAGCATCACACATGATATAATGGGTAAGATACTGGGTAATAGAGTAATACCAATCGATAGAAATGTACGGGAATGTAGCACGATACAAATATAAAGTAAAGGTACCAGAATGTAGCACAATACAAAAGAACAAGTTAAAAAATACTACCAGAATGAACACTCGATAGAAGGAGGAGTAGCACTACCCAAATGGAACTCGGTATGAAGAAAATAATACTACTGAAATGAAACTCAGTAGAAAAAAGAGTGGCACTACCAGAATGGAACTCGGTAGGAAAATAGAAAGCACTACCGAATTAATGGCACAGTAAGGTAATGAACATGACGTCCCTAATTGTTAATAAAGACACTCAGCCATATGGATTAGGAGAACTACATGGAGAGGGAAAAAAGATAAAGCCTAGTCACTTTTTAGTTTTTTTGGGTGCTTTATACGTTAGCACAAAATCTTTTATCTCGCTTCATTATTGTTATTCTTAGAAAGTAAAAGACGGCTAATTGTTATATCAGATAGGAGAAACCTTGCTCCTATAAATAGGAGAATAAGGAATCATACAGGACATAAGACAACCCTAATGGGACAAAACACTTAGGCCCATATTACAAACTTATAATAAAACACTAACTAAATAAACTCTCAACACTCTCCCTCAAGCTGAAGTTGGGAGAATCCCAAATCAGCTTGCAAACAGAGAGTTGGACTAAGAAAAGAAAGAAACAAAATAAAACAATAAACCAAGCCCATACAAAGTTTTATCCCCCTCAATATTACATTAAAGCACTCAAACATTTAGACACTCCCCCTCAAGTAGATACTCCAAGCAAGCAGGCAAGCAGGTCACATAAGCTTCTCGATCATCTGGAGCAAAAATAAGTAACAACACGATCATCTGGAGCAAAAGATAAAATAGCTGATAGGCACCAAGTCTTCATCAAAGTCGTTGTCGTAGTAGCCAAAGAGTGTTGGGTCACAATGGCAGAGTAGTAGAGCCTAGAGAGTGTTAGATCACAGTAGCAGTAGTAGTCAACATACAAATAAAGTACAGACGGGTCAACGTGCGAAACAGAGCACGGATGAGCTAGAGGGTGCTGGTACATAGAAGTAGAAAGTCGATGTGCAAACAAGGCACGAACATGCCAGAGAGTGCTGGCATACAACAACAAAAATCGACAACGTAGGCAGATAGAAGACTAGTGTACAAAGTAGCAAGTAAATAAATAACTCCAGTATGCAATGTAGACGAATCTCCATGTAAAGTCACTACAAAAGTCTTCATCATCTTCCCTCTTCATAAAATATTCATCACATTAGTGGGCGTCAAAGTCTATAGAATGCTGGTTCACACATTCTAGAGAGTGTTGGTCCACAGTAGAAAGTCAACGTGCAAAATAGAGCACAGAGAACAGATAGTGCAAAAGCACAAAGCAACAGGTAAAATGTGCTAATCATAGCACAAGTAGTATGAATGACATCCAAATATGTAACTTCATAGCAGCGTTCGAGGTAGATGATGAATAATCAATAATAGCAGTAAGAAATTTCATATAACAACAACACAATCATGAACAAGCCACATAACAATAGACGAATCCACATAGAAGCAAAATGAACACCATATAGTAACAAAAGGATCCATATATCAGTAGTATAAGTGGCATGAAGATCCATGTTGCAGCATAACTAAATTCTTCTTCTTCTTTCTTCATCTCTCCTTCGTTTCTCCCCCTCACACCAACCACGGAGAAAATCAACGGTTGGGGTGGACAAACACAAGTTCCACTTGATTTAGGAAATCAAACAAAAGAGTTGCAAGTGGTGTAAAACCTCACATAATCAAAATGTAGACCATGGTGTGCGGATTATCCGCGGCAGCCATCTTAGCAACAATAGCATTCGAGCAGTAACAACGACAAATAAATGGTATTTGTAACAACAACAAAAAAGAAAAACACAGCAACGCATTGCAGCAGCAGTAAAGGGCTTAAAGGCCAAACTATTCTAAACTAATAGCAGAAAAGAAGAGCACCTCAGTAAGGAAAACGTCAAAACTTCAAAAAATGTGCAGCAGTACACAATGCTACAGTACCAGCGACAACATAGAGGTTAGAAGATCAAACTCCAGCTCATTCCATAGAGATTTGATGGTTTGACAGCTAAGGTAGGAGATGCTCAAGATGTAGATGACCTAAATGGAGCAGGTCCTAAGGAGAGGCAACACCTTGGTAGGCTGTAATCGAGCCATAGATCAAGAGTAGGGACAAACCTGTACATACGGCAAAAAAAAGATGCAATAACTTCTTCTCTAAGGCATGTGGAAGACTTCTCCCTATCCTAGAAGCCGCTAAGGTGTTGAGGAAGAGAAGGGGGGCACTAGAGGCTGGCAGAAACTATGAAGGAGAGGACTAGAAGCTCCCAAAATCCCGTCGTGCTACAGTAACGTACTGTAGAAATACGCCATATCTGAAGGAAAGGGCGCCCAGAGCAGCAGAAAATGAAAGAAATGATATTGAGAAGCATGGGTCAACAATCTCCAATCAAGTAGAAACAATAGGAGGAGCGTCAACATCAAAAAAAGGAGATGCAGGAGCAACAGATGCCATGGATTGATGAGTGGACAAGGCATGCGGGCGGCCAAGAATGAAGAAGGGGTTGCCCACCGGCTACTGCTCTTTTTTCTTTTTCTTTTTACTTGACGACTAGGGTTTGAGATCTCTGCTCTGATACCATCTTAGAAAGTAAAAGACGATTAATTGCACTACTAGATAGGAGAAATCCTGCTCCTATAAATAGGAGAACAGGGAAGCGTACAATACATAAGCGTACAAAACTCTAGGTCAAAGAGTAAGAAGGAGAGAAAAACTCTAGGAATAAAGATCAAAAAGAGAAGTTCTTCAACCTCAACTCGAGCACTACAATGGAAGCTCCATGGGTTCGACCAAGAAGAGAAAGAATAAGAGGGTAGATAAGGAAAATTGAAGATGAAGAGGAAGATCACTTACCAAGATCAAGAGGATAATCAAAGATCACCAAATGATCACCAAGGAAGGGTTGTTCCTACCCTAGATCAACATGCAAGATGGATTCACCACTTGAGCTCCACATTCACCACCAAACACAAGGGGGACGAGCTCCATGAAAGAATAGAGAAAGAAGGGGTGCAAAAGGTTTATTTTCATGCAAGGAGAGAGGTTTATATAGCCAAGGGTTGGAGAGAGAGAAAGGGGGTTAGGTATCACGCAAACACATGTCATGTGTCCACCAAAACTCATCCATGCAAGAACTAAACTCAAACATGCAACTTAATGCGTTAAAACCAAGAAAAGTCAGCGACCAACATAGTCCAGAAAGGTCATCAACCGCTAAACATTTTCAACGACCAAGGAGGGTCAAAACCCAATGATCGCTGAAGATCAAACCCTAGGGTTTCTTGGCAACCATAGAGGGTTCATGGGCTCATCGACCGCCAAGACCAATAGGCACACCTCAAACCTCATTGACCTTCAATAATCATGGATCATACAATCCTTGGTGACCGCCAAAACCAAAGCTCATCGGTCAAACACACTTCAAAGTCAACCATCCACATAGGGCATCCAAGCAAACCCTAATTCTCAACATAACACGTCACCACATCAAACAAAGGTACGCCAAAGTGCCCTAAAGCACCTCTCTCTCTAACATGATGTCAAAACATGTCAGGAACAACAAACATGTAAAAAATTGTAAGAAAAAACATAAACATGGTTAAATTGCAATTAGGTCCAAAACAAGCACATATAAGCATAACTAGTTCAAACATCATCCAAACTGGACCAAGATGGAAACATAAGCTCATCACATGTTATCAAAGCACGTCAAAGAGTTTGACTATGCTTTTAAGCATCTTATCATGCTAAGCAGGCAAGATCAACTAAAAGATATGCCATGGGTCTTACAAAGGGCATCCTTAGTGATAAACTGGTTTACCCCATGATTAAAAAAATGTCTGAACAAAATTCATCTATAGAAGAAAGTTTTTATCGTTAAGTTTAACGACATATCAATGCAAATGGCTAGTCATTTTAGTAGCATCACACATGATATGGTGAGTAAGATACTGGGTAATAGAATAATACCAATCGACAGAAATGTACGGGAATGTAGCACGATACAAATATAAAGTAAAGGTACCAGAATGTAGCACAATACAAAAGAACAAGTTAAAAAAATACTACCAGAATGAACACTCGATAGAAGGAGGAGTAGCACTACCCAAATGGAACTCGGTATGAAGAAAACAATACTACTGAAATGAAACTCAGTAGAAAAAAGAGTGGCACTACCAGAATGGAACTCGGTAGGAAAATAGAAAGCACTACCGAATTAATGGCACAGTAAGGTAATGAACATGAAGTCCCTAATTGTTAATAAAAACACTCAGCCATATGGATTAGGAGAACTACATGGAGAGGAAAAAAAGATAAAGCCTAGTCACTTTTTAGTTTTTTTGGGTGCTTTATACGTTAGCACAAAATCTTTTATCTCGCTTCATTATTGTTATTCTTAGAAAGTAAAAGACGGCTAATTGTGCTATCAGATAGGAGAAACATTGCTCCTATAAATAGGAGAACAAGGAATCATACAGGACATAAGACAACCCTAATGGGCCAAAACACTTAGGCCCATATTACAAACTAATAATAAAACACTAACTAAATAAACTCTCAACACTCCCCCTTAAGGTGAAGTTGGGAGAATCCCAAATCAACTTGCAAACAGAGAGTTGGACTAAGAAAAGAAAGAAACGGAATAAAACAATAAACCAAGCCCATACAAAGTTTTATCCCCCTCAATATTACATTAAAGCACTCAAACATTTAGACACTCCTCCTCAAGTAGATACTCCAAGCAAGCAGACAAGCAGGTCACAAAAGCTTCTCGATCATCTGGAGTAGAAATAAGCAGCAACACGATCATCTGGAGCAAAAGATAAAATAGATGATAGGCACCAAGTCTTCATCAAAGTCATTGTCGTAGTAGCCAAAGAGTGTTGGGTCACAATGGCAGAGTAGCAGAGCCTAGAGAGTGCTAGATCACAGTAACAGTAGTAGTCAACATACAAAAAAAGTACATACGAGTCAACTTGTGAAACAGAGCACAGGCGAGCCAGAGAGTGCTGATACATAGAAGTAGAGAGTCGATGTGCAAATAAGGCACGAACATGCCAGAGAGTGCTAGCACACAACAACAAAAATCGATGACGTAGGCAGATAGAAGACTAGTGTACAAAGTAGCAAGTAAATAAATAACTCCAGTATGCAATGTAGACGAAGCTCCATGTAAAGTCACTACAAAAGTCTTCATCATCTTCCCTCTTCATAAAATATTAATCACATTAGCGGGCGTCAAAGTCTATAGAGTGCTGGTTCACAGATTCTAGAGAGTGTTGGTCCACAGTAGAAAGTCAACATGCAAAATAGAGCACGGAGAACAGATAATGCAAAAGCACAAAGCAACAGGTAAAATGTGATAATCATAGCACAAGTAGTATGAATGACATCCAAATATGTAACTTCATAGCAGCGTTTGAGGTAGATGATGAATAATCAATAATAGCAGCAAAAAATTTCATACAACAACAACACAATCATGAACAACCCACATAACAATAGAAGAATCCACATAGAAGCAAAATGAACACCATATAGTAACAAAAGGATCCATATATCAGTAGTATAAGTGGCATGAAGATCCATGTCGCAACATAACTAAATTCTTCTTCTTCTTTCTTCATCTCTCCTCCGTTTCTCCCCATCACACCAACCACAGAGAAGATCAACGGTTGGGGTGGACAAATACAAGTTTCACTGGATTTAGGAAATCAAACAAAAGAGTTGCAAGTGGTGTAAAACTTCACATAATCAAAATGTGGACCATGGTGTGCGGATTATCCGAGGCAGCCATCTTAGCAACAATAGCATTCGAGCAGTAACAACGACAAATAAATGGTATTTGTAGCAACAAAAAAAAAAGAAAAACACAGCAACGCATTGCAGCAGTAGTAGAGGGCTTAAAGGCCAAACTATTCTAAACTAATAGCAGAAAAGAAGAGCACCTCAACAAGGAAAATGTCAAAACTTCAAAAAATGTGCAGCAGTACATGCTGCTACAGTACCAGCAGCAGCATAGAGGTTAGAAGATCAAACTCCAGCTCATTCCATAGAGATTTGATGGTTTGGCAGCTAAGGTAGGAGATGCTCAAGACGTAGATGACCTAAATGGAGCAGGTCCTAAGGAGAGGCAACACCTTGGTAGGCTGTAATCGAGCCGGAGATCAAGAGTAGGGACAAACCTGTACAGACGGCCAAAAAAAGATGCAATAACTTCTTCTCCAAGGCATGTGGAAGACTTCTCCCTACCCTAGAAGCCGCTAAGGTGTTGAGGAAGAGAAGGGGGGCACTGGATGTGGGCTCTGATCTCCAAAACACAAGATAAACATAGCGGAAGCGATTCGATTAACAACGGAATACGAAAATCACGAGAAATTAAAACTTTTCGAAAACGATATCTCAAAAACCTGAAACTCCTTTTATAAAAGTAAGATGAACTGTTTACATCTCTGATAAATCACTTCTCGAGTGATTATATACGTCATGATACAAAATCTCAAGATTTCAAAATTCTCAGATCAACAAACTCCTAGGACCTGAGTGTACAGAGACGACATAAGACTATTCTGACTACAAGACTAGACAGCACAGTGTTTTCACCTGAAGTCACTGCTGCTCCTGAATTTGCTGATGTTACTGCTGTCCACCTGCAGATCGGTTCCTTCGACCTCGACGTCCACCTAAAGGTATAAATCTACGGGGTGAGACAATTTTCAATAATTGTCCCAGTGAGAGTTATAACTCTCCGCCAGAAACTTTGTTAAAAGCAATCAAAGGAATATCATGAGCAGGTAACTTAGGTTACTCACAACAGGCTTGATAACAAATACTCATCTTTATTTAAGGAATATGAAGAACATGTATACTAATAGTTGAACAGGATATTAAAAGCAAGCAATGTAATATCAATCAATGTTCCTCGTAGTTCAACCTAAGCAGTTATGCTACGCGGTTGATTATGTTTTACAAACATCATTATGCCCTTCGGAGATTATGTTTTACAAACATCATTACGCGGTTGATTATGTTTTACAAACCTGAGCTTAAACGAGTGTGGACCCATTTGAGGTGAAATGGGTGTGAACCCATTTAAGATGAAATGAGTTGAACCCATTTAAGATGAAACGAGTGTGAACCCATTTGAGGTGAAACGGGTGTGAACCCATTTAAGATGAAACGAGTTGAACCCATTTGAGGTGAAATGAGTGTGAACCCATTTGAGGTGAAACGAGTGTGAACCCATTTAAGATGAAACGAGTGTGAACCCATTTGAGGTGAAACGGGTGTGAACCCATTTAAGATGAAACGAGTTGAACCCATTTGAGGTGAAATGAGTGTGAACCCATTTGAGGTGAAACGAATGTGAATCCATTTGAGGTGAAACGGGTGTGAACCCATTTAAGATGAAACGAGTTGAACCCATTTGAGGTGAAACGAGTGTGAACCCATTTGAGGTGAAACGAGTGTGAACCCATTTAAGATGAAACAAGTGTGAACCCATTTGAGGTGAAACGAGTGTGAACCCGTTTGATAAAGTTGGATAAGGACCAACATAGGTATTAATGCCCTTCATCTTCAACCTTGAAACCAAGGTCTGTTCTTCACGAAAAAGCTTGCAAGAGTGCAAAGAAAGATGGGGAAGAAGAAGAACTAACTATTATTTGCAAGAATAAAAGTATGCATAACAAAGCAAGGTGTAGAGTTATAAAACCCGCCTCAAACGTTGTTCCTAGAGCTCCAAGCTTCCAAGCTTCGAAACTTTAATGGTGGCTTGAGCTCCACAGGTCATCCAAGGTTGTTTCTTCAAGAAAGGTTGGGAAGGATCGGCTAGGAAGAGAAAGCTAAGTGAATTAACCATGAAACCAACCTTATACAAGGATTTCCCCCATGAATTCAAGCTAGAAGATGGTGCTTTCTTACCTTAGAATAGGTTTGTCGTTTCCCTGAGCTCCAGAGCTTTGCCTTGGTCGGTTGAGAAAGATGAGAAGTGAGGAAGTGAAGGGAATACGTTTGGTTGTTTTTACAAGGAACTAGGCTTATATACTTTAGGTTATTTTCCACCATAAGGACCTCTAAAACATAGATTTCTCATCTAAGTCCCTTCTTCTTTCTAAGGCACGTCCAAGCATGATAATCTTATGCAAAGCTCATCAAAACTCAAGATCTAAGGGTAGATAAAACCAACATGCATACTAAGGTACATATATGAAGGGTCTTCTTACTCATACTAGGTGTTTTCACTACAAAGGTCATCCTTCTTATCCAATTATTTAATAGAAGCGCCCCTCTCATCCTTTCTTCTCTAAATGATGTCAAGAGTCATAAAAGATATTCTAGAAAGTGTATAGCACAAGTTGCACCCCACATTTTGGGTAAATTGCACTTTACACCAAAATTAGGGTTTAAGCACAAGGATTGCTCCACAAGCTGCACCTTGGTGCCCAAACTTGGGAAATCCATCATACCTCATCATATTCCTTCATATGATGTCTCTTTATTAGAGGAACATCTTAACCTGTGTAATTTGCAAGTTAACCCCTCTAATTGGGTAATTTGCACATAGATCCCTGTATTACCAACCAATACTACAATCATTGTTTAAAAAGGACAGAAATGAAAATGTATGTTCCTTAGGAACTTAATTACATGCCAAAAGATAATCACAAGGATTTAATTACATATCTTAGGCAAAACACCTAGGGTTAATTCATAACCCAGGTCAGGGATGTTACATTGGAGGCTGGAAGAAACCATGAAGGAGAGGACTGGAAGCTCCCAAAATCCCGCCGTGCTACAGTAACATACTATAGCAATATGCCATATCTGAAGGAAAGGGTGCCCAGAGCAGCAGAAAATGAAAGAAATGATATAGAGAAGCATGGGACAACAATCTCCAGTCAAGTAGAAACAATAGGAGGAGCATCAACAACAGAAAAAGAAGGAGATGCAGGAGCAGTAGATGCCATGGATTGATGAGTGGACAAGGCCTGCGGGTGGCCAAGAATGAAGAAGGGGCCGCCCACCGGCTACTGCTCTTTTTTCTTTTTCTTTTTACTTGACGGCTAGGGTTTCAGATCTCTGCTCTGATACCATCTTAGAAAGTAAAAGATGACTAATTGCACTATTAGATAGGAGAAACCCTGCTCCTATAAATAGGAGAACATGGAAGCGTACAAGACATAAGACAACCCTAATGGGCCAAAACACTTAGGCCCATATTATAAACTAATAATAAAACACTAACTAAATAACTCTCAACAGTTATTATTATAGGCAACTAGCAATACACAAACACATGATCCAAATCAAAATTGGGCACAATGTCATTACGAGGCAGTAGTTGAACAAGTGTGTCACATAAAAGAGTAGTTGAAGAATATGCCTCTAAAATATGGGAGGAATTTGCTGTAGCGGCTTCTTTGTCTCGTAGAGGACGGAATGCAGCTCTAAAGCATGGGAAGAAGTTGCTTTAGCGACAACTTTTGTCTCTAATGCATGGGAGAGTAACAACGATAGATGAACAATAGATCAAGTAATCCTTCGCATCCGTCCCGTCACAACGTATAGAATTCACAAATCAAAGATGAATCAAAAGAGTATCGAGTGTGAGATCGGTTGCGCAGTCGCCTGGGAGGGAGAAAGGAAAGGAGGGGAAAGGAAGGCATGGGAGGACCAGGGTTGGGGTATTGCATCTGATATCATGTAAAAAAATTGCTTTCATTAAACAAATAAGAGTACTCGGTCTCTTATATATAGGATATTTAGGGAGTACATGGGCTAAATAGAGAAATGGAAAATAGAATGTGCATAAGCCCAACTAATGAAATATATGAACACGACCAAATCAAGATTTAGAGCCCGTTTGATTGGGTAAAAAATTAAAAGACATTTAAAAAAAATACTTCTATTTCTAACTGATCATATTTGGTTGGATGTTTCTTGGGCTGGTGTTGTAGAAACCAACTGCATCCTAATTTTTGACCATGTAGAAAAACTCCAAAAATAGTGTGCGGGGGAAATGGACGTGGTTTCTTTTTTCATTACTATGGTCCATTCCCTATAGTGTACTTCCTCTTTTTTATTTCTAAAGTGAAGTGGATACATGGTACCAAACACAAGCAAATCATTTCGACCACTTGGATACACTATGAATCAAACAAAACGAATTTGAGTTACAACTCCTCCTCACTTTGAGTTTCATTTTTCATACTGCTAGTTCGGGCTGGTTTTATCTGCAACCAAACTAGCCCTTAGTTAGCCTACACAAAAAAGTTTAAAAATATTGATAATCTAAAATGATTTTTTGTCGATCATCCCAACTGTAAAATAGTGAATCCTCCATAACTCAAATGCGTAAGTTCTACCATGTCCCATAATTCAAATACATACATCTCTATAAAAATTTGATGTTGACCGGATGCCGTTTATGAAATTTAGACCCATTTAATTCAAATTTTAGTAGAAAAACTATTTCCTCCACTGATAGACAATGGGTTTGCCAAACACACTCCATACTCTAAAATCTTTGAAGTTTAATTCTCTAGTTATGATATAGGTACACATATATGTAAGATAATATAGACTTGAATCATTTTCTTATTGTGAAAAACCAGATGTATAAGGCATACGTATTCAACACATCTTGCTCAAGTAGATTTAATTCCAACAACAAGATGTTTCCTTTTCCTCTTCCCTTAAAATAATGAGTAGGAACAACAGCTTGAACAAATAAAAAAAAAACATTATCTCCGCACGACGCCGACGTAGCAACAGAGTTTTGTTTTGTTGAAAAAGAAAAGAAAAGGGCAGACGAAGCGCAGCAACGTCACTGTGCCAGGGTGCATTAGTGGTTCTTGTGTGTGGCTCGTTAGGGCGGCAACGAGGCTCGAGAAACGTTGCTGCCGTTTGGCCATCCCTCTTCCCATTTCAAAAAGCAAAGGGATCGTGGCCGCTTTACGGAATGGACGGCTTAGATGTCATGAAGAGCCCGAAGGCGGAGGGCCAGATTGGGAACGCCGTACGTACGTGACACGAATATGCGAACGTCTTAAATACCAGCAATGCCCTTCTGCTGTCTCCAGACTCCACTCAACTCCACCACCATTGCACACGCTCTTACCGAACCAACCTTTGGCTGGCTGGTTTGTTTTTTCATTTTGTTGTTGTTTGCCGTTCTCCCCATTCGGAGACTCCCTACTATCTTTTCTCTAGTTTTTACCACGAAACCCATATTTTTTCGCCATTCCTTCCTCTCTCTTCCTCCCAACCCAATCGAAAACAAAAATCGATCCTCATCTCACACCTCCCCAACCTCAACTCGTCCTCTCCTCCCCCACCCCATCTCTCTCGCCCACCTCCCCAACCCGCCCCCCTTTCTCCGCCGCCACAGCCTTCGATTCATCACCCCACCGCCACCCGATCCCTGAATCCGTCCCCATACTGTCCACGCAGCCCCCGTCGGACACCTGTGTCCGGCCGTTCCCGCTCGTCCCCGACTCCCTCCACACTCGGCGGGCCGCCCTGTAATGCTGAGCAACACCGCTGCCGCCGACGCTGACCAGGCTGCGATCGGGGACGCCAGGTGACGAGCCGATCGCTTGATAGGCTCGATCGCGCGGGATTCGCCACCCGATCGTGCTGCCGGAGCATCTCGACAGGCCTTTTTTTTGCGTGCCTCGATCCGCGTGTACGTGCCTTTTCCTTCCTCCCTTGCGCTTGCTTGCCGATTCGGCGATCCGTTCCTTGAGCCATCCTCACGATCATCGGGTGATGTCAGATGCTTGATGTTTCCTTTCGTACTCCCTCTTTTCCTATCTGGTCGGTCGGTTGCTTCTATCTATCCTTTAATAAAAAAAAACGGGACTTTGATCTAATCCCGCCTTACCTGCGATAAGATACACTGAAACTGCTACTGCTAACTGCTGGCATCTGTAAGCCGCAAGCATCGGGAGTGGATCCGTCAGACTACTGCTTCCGTTGCTTCTTCGATTCATCCTTACACAGATGTGGTTGCTTACATACCTTGTTTTGTTGCCTTCGATGAGGAGACTAAACGACTCGTTAGGCGACATGCTTTGTTGTTTGTCTCAGTTCGATATTAACTTCCTATATCGATCAAATCCCCTCCCTTTTATATCTTAATAGACACACCCGCACAAGCAACTGAGGTCTGTATTTGCTTTCAGTGGCCCGCCCAGAAGGGATGCTACATCCAGATGAGTATTGTTGAAGTGCCAGAGTTGCCTGTTTTGCTACCACAGGCATATTTTTCATTCCATTTTTAGTGCGTGTATGATTGTTCCCCCCTACTAAAACTGATTCACTGGTGGTTGTTTTGTTCTTCCCCTCAGCTTATTTGATGCCATTTATAACTTATTGTTAGTCCTGTTGTGTATGCTTCTTCACGTTTATAGTTCATTCTTTTTATTCTTCGCATTTTTGTTTCTTCTTTCTCTTCTCAAGCAACTTTTGTCACATGTTTCCCCGGAAATCCTCCATTTCTGGTTACTTACTATATGTATAGTTCCTTTAGTACTTCTCATCGTATTCTTTGCCTCTAAAAGCTTTAACCTCTCCACTTTTTTGACAACCAGGCATTCAAATCCCAAGGGAGTTCAGGACAACTTTAATGCGGGCCTGAGTTGCATGGAGAGAGGATGCCAGAATTGCGAAGCGGAGCACGACAAGCACGGTTGAAGTCCAAGAGGCTAGACGACATCCCCGCAGCCCTTGAAGCAGAGAACCAGGCCCCCACGCCGGCTGCCACCAGGAATGCAAGAAGAGTAGGTGCCGGTAGAGGAAGGGGAAGGGCGAATGCTGGTGCAGTAGGAGGAAGAGGGACAGCTGCCGCCGCCACTGCTGCTAGAGGAGGAGTTGCTGCCGCTGCTGGTGCTGGTAGAGGAAGAGGTGTCAGGTTGATTGATCTAGATCCAGACCAGCCTGCGCAGAGTCCCGCTTTGAATCAGGCTGCCGAGAGAGTGGTTGCTGGTAAAGAGCCTGGTATGGACGGTGGTAGTGGGGACAAGATGATTGGCGGAGATGATGAATCTGCCTCCACTCCCGTCCCTGAAAGAGTATATCTACTTCCTTTAATCTCAGTCCTTGTTTTCATCTTTGGAAGCCTTCTAATTTCTTGAATGTAGACAAATATGTCAAACCTGAATATAGAACAAATGCTTATTATAGTTGTGAAGCTAACTCAGATAATAGCATCCTCATTTCTTTTTTATGTCTGAATCGACGGAAACCAATGCTTCATCATCTTAACATGTGGTTACTGACTGTTATAACAGCCTTTTAATTTTCTCATTCCCAACAGTATTAAATCTTTCTATAAAGAACTGGCTATTTTCTTTGAAAAGGGCTTCTTGTTCATAACGGGACTTTATACCTTGCTGCAGGTCCAAGTTGGAAATTCTCCTCAGTATAAGGTAGAGAGGAAACTCGGGAAAGGAGGCTTTGGTCAGGTGTATGTGGGACGGCGAATGACTGGAGGAACAGATCGAATTGGGCCAGATGCTTTCGAGGTAATGGTCCATAATATTCTCTTTCTGCGATAATTTAGTAACAAGTCTTTTCCATAATATTCTCTTTCTGCAATAATTTAGTAACAAGCCTTTGATGCTACTACTGTTCTTTGAAATATGCATGGTTGGGTTGAATATAATGATTTTCTTTTATTGCTCAAGAGCAATGGGCGAAACAGTTTATGGTTCGAAAGTATGATGGGAGATAATTTGGCTTATTCTTAGGTCCTTTCAATAAGTTGCTGGTAGAATATTCTTATGAAGTGATGATCTATCCACATGGGTGGCCTAGGTAGCCAGCAATGTACGGTGGCACAATTGTCAAGCTGCTCAAGCTTCGTGCCTAGACAATTATAATAGGCAAGGGGCACTCTGATATGGGTGTTATGGGCTCTTCAGGTTACACCCAAAAGCCTTGAAAGGTTACTTTGTCCGTAACTTGGAAAATGAAATCCAAATGCACTAGGGTGTTTAAACCCTAAAATGAACACTAATCTTTCATCTGAACACTAGGACATTATTATGTGATTTTGAGGCCCAATAGTTAGGGCTTGAGACCCACAAATACGTACCCAAGGTGATATAGGTCAGGGGATGCACATGGTCATCAAAATGAGACATCAAAATGGATTGATACTTGGGGCTTGAGACCCACAAATACGTACCCAAGGTGATATAGGTCAGGGGATGCACATGGTCATCTAATTTCAATGCATTGATACTTAGGCACCATCATCAAAATGCGATTTCCATGATCCTAAGAAGCTAGAATGGAAGTTCTGGGGATAGAATTGGAACATGGAGTTGAGATGGCGGGTGAATTGGGAAGGTTGATACCATTCTTATGCAGAGAAATGAAGTATGATCTCCATACTTTTCATTTCATAAATGACCTATTGAGATGATGGCTGAAATGTTCATGAAGGTTAAGACGTTGGTGGTAGGACAGCCTTGGTTCCCCTCTAGACCACCACCAGATCTGTTGGGCGCATGGATCTAAAATTTGGCAAGAAGGTGGATCGTTTCATTGAATATATCGGACGTCATTACTTGGCGACATCAATGTCCGAAGATATTGATTGGTCTCAGTGTCGAGTTGAAGTTTTACCAAAACAATTGGGCTTGTCAAAGTGTCGCGGCTCTTGCCAACTACAAACTTGGTGAAGTTGACTGTTGGCACTACTTATATTTCATACCTTAAATGCTTTGCAGATACAAACATTTTGTTCAGCTGCCTTGGCGTAACTTA
Source organism: Alisma plantago-aquatica (assembly GCA_963693085.1). Lineage (NCBI taxonomy): Eukaryota > Viridiplantae > Streptophyta > Magnoliopsida > Alismatales > Alismataceae > Alisma > Alisma plantago-aquatica. Next base: position 420,923,810 of record OY856414.1, on the reverse strand, counting down.
CCTGTCGGCTGTGTTTTTCATTTGGACTTGAGAGGAGAATAGCTACTCCTAGTATGCCATATGATTATGAATATAATTCATTTTGAAGTTAAAAACACATAAAAAATGGAATATATTTTTACTGAAAATCTAGGTGTGTGTCAGATCGTGTTTTACCATAAGAGCAACGGACCCGTTCTTTTTTATTCATGTAAATCAGGTTCAGGACTGGGAGTCTACCATCTTCCTACCTACCGGCCTACTGGAGGAGTCATACGTGGTGATTTTCTTTATTATGAATCACATGTAACATACTACAACAAAGTGAAAGATTTTATCACTTTTTACCTTTGAGTTGCACAAATGAGCTTTAGGCTAAACTGCTTAATGGATAATCGAAGAGAAGGGGTTGCTAACGGGTTTGCAGTAACTTCTCATGTAATCGTATTTTCCTTTCCTCCAACAAGGAAATGAGGATTGCTTTAACACAAAATAAGTATGCCACATCAAAATTTCTACTGGAAAAATAAGGTCTTTTATTTAAAATGCTAATTAAGCTTCAATTCTCTTCAATCTTAACAGCAAGGTTCAAAATATTTAGTTAGAATGTGGATTGATGTCCGATATTTCAAAATCAATTTATCTTAGGTGGCTTTAAAGTTTGAGCATCGCAACAGCAAAGGTTGCAACTACGGCCCTCCTTATGAGTGGCAAGTTTACAGGTAACACTTCATGTTTTTGATGATGAACGCTGGCTAAACTGTATTTTTTCTTTTTACGACATCTTACATCTAAATTCTTTATTTTTGGATAAAGCACCCTAAATGGATGCTATGGTCTACCATCTGTTCACTTTAAAGGTCGACAAGGAGATTATTACATCCTGGTATGGCACATCTTTTTGTCCTTCTGTTTAGTTTCGTTTGGGTTGATCATATGGTATTAGCATGTTTCCTTTATTTCAGGTAATGGACATGCTCGGACCAAGTTTATGGGATGTTTGGAACTCGGTGGGCCAAGCGTAAGTACCCTTTTTTATCTTTCTAAATGCACGTGTTGCATGGCTGATCAACTTCTGAAACAGGATGTCTCCAACCATGGTGGCATGCATTGCTGTAGAGGCGATATCCATTCTTGAAAAACTCCATATGAAGGGGTAATAAAGAATGATATAACTTTAGATATCGGACAATGTTTAAATTGAATATTTGCAACACTTATCTAATCAGCCACCTTGTCGGTATAGGTTTGTTCACGGTGACGTGAAGCCAGAGAATTTTTTACTTGGGCAACCAGGAACTGCTGACGAGAAAAAGCTTTTCCTAATTGATCTTGGGTTAGGTATTGGCCACTTCTTCCTGTAATCTTGTTATTTTATCTCTGAGGAGTATTTGTGATTTCTTTGAATCATTGCAGTTTGCCATTTAATCCCTGATCCTCTTTTATTATATGTAAATTTACATTAACTTAATATGAATTCTTTTGTTGGGTATCTTCTCAAGATGAAAGTTTTTGTGTTTGATGTAGCATCAAAATGGAAAGACTCGTCATCAGGTCAGCATGTTGACTATGATCAAAGGCCAGATATTTTCAGGTTATCTCGTAGCATTTTTGAAAATGTTTTTCAACCTTTTTTTTGTTACCACATAAATACTAGTTCAGTAATTACAATTGGCTTTTAGTTAGCTGCTAACATCTTTTATTTCGCAGGGGAACCATTCGTTATGCAAGTGTCCATGCACATTTAGGTCGTACTGGAAGCAGAAGAGACGATCTTGAGTCATTAGCATATACTTTAATCTTTCTTATACGTGGCCGTTTACCCTGGCAGGGATATCAGGTACCTAATCAATATTTTTTTTGATCTAATTTAACAGAGATTGAACTTAGCCGGCCAACTATTGGTTCTACGGTGAACATAATTATGTTTAAAGACATATTTCACGAAGTTCTCCAGCATAGATCTGAATTGTGTGCTTGTCAAGCAACATATTCAATGTCAGAGTGATGCCTGTATTCCGCTTTTTAACTTCATTTTACCTCTTTGCTACCCAAAAAGGGCATATAGTTATGATAACCTCTAGACCTATGCCTTATCCATTCCTAATGTCTGAATGCTATGCATTCCTTTTCTGGTCCTGTAAAGTGAAGACACCCACAGCTGTCGATTGTTTCTTTAATTGTAAAAAGTGTTTGACTTACACAGATTTATTTTTTCTTCAGAGAAGAATGTGATCTGGGATTCTTTTATTTGACTTTAAAAGGGTGACACCCTTCTATATTCTATATTGTTAAATTGCCATGCTAACACGTGCTAGTATATTTTATTTTAAATTTGAAGCAAGTTGTAGTACTCTTCCTTATAGCTAGATTGCCAAGCCAATACTTGCTAGTTTAATTTCTGTTAAAGTTTGAACCGGGTTGTAATATAAAGAAGTGAACTGTCTGTTTTTTTTAATTCTAACATTCAATCATATGCGAAGTTGGGCTTCAATAACAATGGAACGTCACATGGTTAAAATCTTAGCATGCCATACTGTTTGGTCATAATGTTATGGTCAACATCTCACATTGTTAAATCTTATTATACAGGGTGACAACAAGAGCTTTCTTGTTTGTAAGAAAAAGATGGCCACTTCTCCAGAGATGCTGTGCTGCTTTTGCCCTCCTCCATTTAAGCAATTTCTTGAGCATGTAACAAACATGAAATTTGATGAAGAACCAAACTATGCAAAGCTAGTTTCGCTTTTTGATAGCCTAATTGACCCATGCAATGCCTTGAGACCTATCAGAATTGATGGAGCACTAAAGGTAACCGGTTGATAGAGATCATAAATGTTCAAATCTTGTCCTTCTAAGTGGGAATGTGAGACCTCAGAAATATTCTGTTTTACAACATATTGAGCTGACTGTATGCTATATATTATAATAGATTGGTCAGAAAAGGGGAAGGATGATGGTAGATCTTGAAGATGATGAACAACCTAGGAAAAAAGTACGTTTAGGGACTCCAGCAACTCAATGGATATCAGTCTACAATGCAAGGAGGCCCATGAAGCAAAGGTGCATTGATTTTTGCTTGTAGTTCCTTTCTTCTTTGGTTCTTAAAACGATATTCTTAATTTCATCTCATGCGTGACTATGCTGTCTTGTATTTGGATGTTAGTGTAGCAGGTTGGTATGGAAAAGACTAACGTGCTTGCTTTTTAAATGCTATGATATACCACTAAGATTTTTTAAGCTCATCTCAAAGGAAAAAGAAACAGGCTCTGTTTTTTATTGGGTTAAAACCTTTATACCGTAATCTATTTTGACTTCCACAAAACTGTATACTTGTCCTAGATACCCTCTCTCTTCCATTGAACGTAGTCACAAATTCCACCTCACCTTGGCTACTGCTAGTGGAGCTACATACCGTGACCTTTCCTACATTGCCGTTTCAAGGTAAAAGTAAACAGGCTGTGTTATGGGCTAAATATTGTATAATCTCGTATTAATTCTCTCAGTGCACATTTTCTGTTTTGTCTTGTTATACGACTTCTAATGTTAGGGACTATGTTATATCGGGTGTGTCATTAAATTCATGACTTTCTTAAAAGAATGAAGATGTGCCATTTGATATTAACTTACTCATTAATGCTCCACCTCTTACACTGTTTACAATTATCTTTTCTAGTCTTGGCTTTTATGTTAATTGGAAATAATTAGTAATGTAATGTACTATGTTTTATAAGGAATTAATAACAAATATATGTATACATCTACATATATAGCTATAAATTCAATGTGTATCAGGGAGGGAATGTATTAAAAGCTTTTATGTTAAATTGGAAATGATTAGTAATGTAATGTACTATGTTTTATAAGGAATTAATAACAAATATATGTATACATCTACACATATATCTATGAATTCAATGTGTATCAGGGAGGGAATTTATTAAAAGCATAAAGCTTATGTATATAAATAGGTAAAATCTAGAGATACTCAATACTTGCAGCCTTAACAATTTAAGTCGGGTTGCAAAATTCAACTTCACAAGTATTAAAGTGATTATAGTAGCAATTTATCTGGTGTAGTTTTAGTAGATATACTTCGGGTAACTCCTGTTCCAGCACAGAGCAAGAATCCATTTGTTAAGTAGTTGATTTGTTGAGAAGGGTTATATAGTAGAACGGTATTAAGCGAGATTCATGTCTACATATTGCTGTTATTTGTTCCTTTGCTATCATACTATTTTCCATAGTTATTTGAACTGAATATCGAGTTTGATGAGATCCACTGGTTTTATGTGTGTACTAGGCTTACTCTAGTGCTGAATACAGTTAGCCTTAGGAAAACATTATTTCTTAATATAATTTTGATTAGCTCATATTGTTCTTTACTCTAATGCTGAATATAGTTAGCCTTAGGAAAACATTATTTCTGAATATAATTTTGATTAACTCGTATTGTTCTGTGCTCTAGTGCTGAATATAGTTAACCTTGGGAAAACATTATTTCTTAATGTAATTTTGATTAGCGCGTATTGTTCTTTCAACAAAATTTCTATGACAATTTATTACTAGATTCACTTCAAATCATCTGTAATTTAATCCTATGCCAATGTTTAAAGACTAATTTTAAATTCTAAATTAAAAAATACTGCTTCAGGTAGGAAGTTCTTTTAGCTCAGTACACAAGTTTACCTACTACAGATATGCTATTTGCAGTGTGCTAGCACTGCTAAGTAAATTAGAATGCACTTTATATTGATTTCTGCAAACAAGCCAAGTGTCTATGTCTATTAATGTACTTTGTTTATGTTCTATTTGCATTTAGAAAATTTCGTTTGCATTCTACATGCATCTTATAATCTTCTCGAAGAAAAGGTTATACATTCTGGATGACAAGGCAGAATTATATTGGCAGCCTTCCATGTTTGCGACATTATTATATCTCTGAATGTTATAAATCTGAAACCTCGTACTTGCCTGATTATATCAGCGTGGAAACACTGTGGTTTGGATATGTTATTAAAGCCCATATTGATGCGAAGGGTGTAACATGTTTTGAAAGAGAACCAAACTCATGAATTTTTCTAACTTTTAACTTTTTCTGTGAAAAGCTTATCACATTTGTTTGTGTTCTGCTTGCATCTATTGAAGAAATTTCATTTGCGTTTTACATGCATCTGATAATCTCCAAGCTTATTAGTTTCTACTGAAGTGCTTATACATTCTGCATGACAATCAATCCTGGCAGAATTACATTGGCCGCCTTCCATGTTTGCGATATTATATCTCTGAACGTCAAGTCTTAAACCATGTACTTGCCTGATTATATCAGCGTGGAAACACAATGGTTTGGACATATTGTTAAAACCCCTATTAGTGCGAACGGTTTAACATATTTTGGAAGATATAACCGAACTCATGAACTTTCTAAATGCAACTTTTTCTCTGAAAAGCTTATGACATTTGTTGTTATAAAATGTTAGGTACCACTACAACGTAGCAGATGTAAGGCTTCACCAGCATGTGGAAAAAGGCAATGAAGATGGCCTTTTTATCAGTTGTGTGGCTTCTTGCTCAAATCTGTGGGCTCTAATAATGGATGCAGGAACTGGATTTTCTTGCCAGGTCTATGAGCTTTCACCAGTTTTCTTGCATAAGGTGAGTTCTTGGAGTTTTCTTATGCAAGATTATAGATACGAAAACACTAGATTGACGTTTAACTTGTGCGTTTTCCTTTGGTAACTGAAAATGTATAGGATTGGATTATGGAGCAATGGGAGAAGAACTACTACATCAGTGCAATTGCTGGTGCCAACAATGGTAGTTCATTGGTGGTAATGTCCAAAGGTATCCCTTGATTCTATTGTTTGCTAGAGACCTTAAATGGAAAATGATGATATAATAAAAAATCAAAAGCATCTAACTATTCATTCCCGCATCAAATATGGACTAGATTTTGATGTCTGACATCTCCACTGTACTCCATTTCGAGTATCATCGATTAAGTTGATAATTAATAATATCCTCAACATCAGATGCGTATCTAAAAGTATCTTTATTTCTGCTTTTTTGTGAGTTTCTAGTAGTTGAATCATGTAGGGTTTGATTTGGATGTACACGTCTGGATAGTTATTGTTATCTCCACTCGTAGGGAAATCTCTTTAAGAGGCCTGCCACCTATCTCCAATGTTGTTTCTTTTTGACATTTTCACTACTTAGGAATAAGAGAGAATTTTATTTGAATGAACACATTTAGATAGTTATTGTTTTCCCCACAAGTAGGGCAATCTCTTTTGACGCCATCTCACCCCTTATTATTATATGGACGAAGATGAATGATAATATTTGAATGACTTAATACATGGTTTATGTAGTGTATGCGCATGCATTAGGGATGGAGATGGTGGTTTGCTAGTAAAGGATAATGGCAACATGAATCAATGGAAGAAGTATTGCCACACGCTATTTGATGGAGACACCTCAAACACCTTGAAGACTTGTTTACCATCATAATCGGAAATATGAATATCATGGGCCCAATGGATCACACAACTTGAGGTTAAGAATGCATTGAAAAATATGAAAATGCAAAGTGTGTTAGGAATGAAGATGGTGGAGTGTCGGTAAAGGATGATGGCAAAAAGAATCAATGGAAGAAATACTGTTGGAAATTATTTGGTGGAGACATCTTGAATAACTTAAGGTTTTGGGTACCGTGTGTAATAGGAATATCATGGACACACAAACGATAAACCAACTTGTAGTTAAGAATGCATTGGAAAATTTGAAAACAGTGAAGATATGTGGGCCCATATGCTATCCTTTTTTTGGAAATAAAGGAGTTATGTGGTTAATGTGCCACCTCAATAAGATTATGACAATAGCTAGATTCTGGAAAAAGCGTGTGGATTGACCCGTTGACCCCTTTGAATGCTTAAAGCGTAAAGTGGGCTTTGAAGCAGACTGAAGCAGGAACTTTGGAAAAATGGTCTATATAGAGAAACAATATAGCTATCCATACTTTATTAAATTACAATTGTGAAAACCACTCATAACCAACAAAAATGGGTGATAGTCATCAATGATTCTGATTATATTATAAGCTATATAGTTTAAAGACCGTATTCGAAATTTAGAGTAGGTAATAAAAACAATATCTTATATTTAGCAACTTTTAAATACTTGAGTATACATATTGTCAGTTAACATTGAATCGTGATATCAACATTATTGAAAAGATAGTGATATCTGCATTACTAATAGCTTAGTTGTCTTACACAAAAAATCAATTACTTAACTTTGATTAAATACTAATTGTAGACTTTAACAAAGCATGATAGGGATAAAAGTATAATTCATCGTAACATGTTCACCATAGATAAATCATGTTATAAATATCATCATGTTTGAAATCATCATAACATGCATTAGTCATGTTTCACTATAAGAAATAACTTAATACATGTTACATATGGGCATATTTTTAAGATTTGTACAATGGGCATACATGTCATAGGTTTACAACAATACACACACACTTTACATAGAGTACATGCATATGTATTATTTAAAAAAACATTGGCCGAGTCTATTTATAGTACTATCACACTGTTACTATAGTGTTGGCAATTGCAAACCCGACCCGACCCAAAATTTTGACACAAAATGACCCGCATTAAACCTGAAAACACTCATTTAGTTCGAAACTGAAATTCAGTCATGTCTGTAAATTTTTATTTATATGGACTCGAATGACCGAACCCGACCCGTTCAACCCAACAGTGACCTGAAATGACTCAAAAGGAATCTTTGTTTGAATTTCCTTAACATATATCTAGTATGGATACTTCATAATATTTTTGGCATGGATACTTCATAATATTTTTGGCATGTCCAATAAAAATGATAAGTTCAAAATATGTCATGATTTTGCACATCGCATACACTTTTTAGTAGAAACTGGATTTAGGACCCGAATTAAACCCGAAATTCACTTAATGGAACAGGACCCGATTTGCCCTGACCTGATTGCCAGCCCTAATTACTAAGATTGTTGTAGGTAAGAAAAGTATAGTAGACACATACAACATTGTTTTGCAAATAGTAACAGATAGTACATGACAAGTAATAATTGCAGATACATAATAGTGTATTTAAGAAACTATGTATAATACAGTAATAGTACAAAAGATAGACTAACCATTGTTCTCATTCACATAAGGGTGGCATTCAAACCTATACAAGCTACAAAGATATGAAGCTATTGTGTTACACTGTGATTCTGTAAAGCTTTCAAAGTGATTGGTCAAGTGCAAACTATAACATACACAGATGAAATAACCAAATCAGTTTCAAAGGAGATTGACTTGGAGGTTATTACCCTAGTCATGAGGTTTATAGATACAAATAATGAAAATATAAGAGATTATTGTATGGTTTTATTGAGAATGAAAAGGCATATGACCGAGTAGACGGTGTGAATAAGAAGCTTGACATCTTAGAGAGAGATGCATATGTATATTGACTTAAAAAACCTTAGTACTGTAAGTTTTAGGTTATATCAAGTATCAATTTTAAGTCAATTGTTTATCCGTTTCAGCTTTAGATCCTTTGACAAAGCATGTTTGTGTTGAGATCCATGCCTGTATGCTTTTGATGATGACATTGTACTTATTTATGAAAGAAAAGGTGGAACTAATCATAAGCTAGCGCTATAAAGAACTGCCTTGGAATATAAATGCCTCAAGATCTGAACTCTGAAGTAAAAAAAGTGTATACGTTGCAATTTCAGCCAGTCATAAGTGGAGATAACCAAACAGGTGAAACCAAGTTGGATGGAATAGAATAAGGCTAATAGTTGGGGTTCATTCCACTTTGGAGGGTGGAGGGCAAGAAATATTCCCATATAAGATCAATCAAGAAGTTATCCGACTTTGGTTGAAAGATAAATTACATCTGCACGAGTAGTCACCTTATATGCTGTCAAATGTTAGGCATTGATGAAACCTTGCATTAAAAAGTTGACTGACAAAAGTGAGAATGCTAAGATGGATGTGTGGAAAGGCGAGGAAGGGATCATGCTGTAAATGACATAAGAACTCAAGCGGCAGTGGCTATGAGGACAGACTACGATTGGGGGGGGGTTAAAAGATGGTTTATACAAATTATCCATCAGTTAGTGGAGTAATCTATGAATCAAATAAAGTTAAAAATAATAGAGGAAGAGGTAGACCTAAATTTATTAGGGAGATTTGGTAAGGATTTGGAATCGTTACATTTTTTGAGAATCTGACCAAAGCATACCTAAACGGAATAGAATTATCATATAGCCAACCCCAACATAGTTGGGACTTGGGAATGATGCTTAGATGTTGATGGTTTATCTTCTGAGATTCTGTTCAATTTACAGTTGCTGCAACCGATCTCTGCGTTGAACGATAATCACTATAATGACATCATTGTTTCCATTCTAGTCATCCGCTAGTCCTGTGTTCTTTACTTCTATTGCAATTGTGCACTTACATATGGATGAAATGGTATCATGCCATTATGTCTGCTAATAGGAAGAACCAAATACGATTACTTAGATACCCCATATGCCAGTTATTGTGAAATTCTCCTTTTCTTCCTACTCTGCTTTCGATCTGAACAGAATGCTATTCAGTTCTTTCCATTTGAATTCAGAGGATGGACTTTTTAGATGCCACCTTTCATATGCCAGTTATTGTGAAATTCTCCTTTTCTTCCTACTCTGCTTTCGATCTGAACAGAATGCTATTCAGTTTTTTCCATTTGAATTCAGAGGATGGGCTTTTTAGATGCCACCTTTCATATTTTGCAAAATATTCCCCTTGCTTCGACATGCATGCACTGGAAACACACACAGCTGCACATTTTTTTGTAAGCTTGTTTTGCTTTTTATTCTCCTGCTGCTGCATCGGTATAGTATTCTCATTTGATTATACACTTGCAGAGTTTCAGTGTATTCAACTTCTACCTTTTTAGTATCACATTGATTTTTTTTCCTGGTAGAGAGATTACCTTGGAATGCATTGTGTAACACATTGAATTGAAGTTGTAGACATAGTTGTCAATGGCGGTGTACAGCTTTGGTAACTGGGCAGTGCATGGTCATCTTCGATGTTCACTCACTTTTCATCCATATTATTTCCCTTTGTGCATGTGGGTGGTTAACATCTCCGGCTGAGGCTTCCTTCACAGCAAGGACAGTTCTTAATCTATGCACTGGTGATCTTATTGCTATCAGTATCAAGGACTTAATACAAATATAATTCAAAATTTCTTGCTTCAATACAGCCTCAGTACAGAGGCTAATAAGGATTTGGACCCTGAAAATGAAACTAGTAAATATTCAACTGCCATAATAATACAGACGGGCACTACAAACAAGCACAATTAGACAAATTACCCATAGTGGTCTTCCTCTTTCACATTCGTTTTGTGAAATTCTCCTCCTGAATCCTCATAATAGCCTGAAAGCATATTTTTACCAAGCAGCTAACCTCCTTTGTGAAGTTGTTTTTTCTACCTTTCACCTATATCTCATTTTCTTATACAATGTATTCATCTTATTACCCACTCGCAAAATATTAACTGATACCTTGTAACAGCATATTGCCCTATGGACTAACATGGAAACACGCATAAAAATTGAGTCTTGACTCAGTTATCAAGGAAATCCAGTTGGGAACCTTGGCAGTGCATAGGCCTCCTTCCTCATTCCCCCTCAAATTTCTTTTTACCCTTGAATGCATATATATTTTTGGTGGTTAATATTATTGAGGTTTGACTAGCAAGAGGGGTCCTCTAACATACTTTGTTCTTTCTCATTGCAATCAAAGTGCTTAATAACAATTACATATTTTCTAATATACAATTTTAGGTATCCGCCTTATTTATCCGGGCCCATTACGTAGGCAACATGGCCTATAAAAAGTTTTGGGCCTCTATATGAAAAACAGTATTTAGTTCAAAGATGAGAATCATAATGAATGGGCAGTAAGATCCATACACAGGCAACATGTGTCAAGGAAATCCCTCGTGGAGTAACTCAAACGGTCAAACGGCATCATAACGTCTAAACTATATGTGCATGCTGCATTGTTATCTTAAATGGTTAGTGTTCCAGATCTAGCGTCCTTAGAAAGAGTTTGTCGGTTTGAGCTGCGTCACAGGGACGCTACTTGCCACCGACTGCTGCCCTAGCTTCAGGCCTTCCTAGTTGCAGTAAGACCCACCCATACACAGGCAACATGTATCAAGGACATCCATTGTGGGATAACTCAAACAGCATCATCAGATGTAAACGATATGTGCATGACGCATTGTTATCATGATTGGGTGGATAAATAGTTAGTGTTCCAGATCTAGAGTCTCTAGGAAGAGTTTGTGGGTTTGAGCTGCATCAGAGGGGCGCTAGCTACCCGCCACCGCCTGCTCCCCTAGCTTCAAGCCTTTGTAGTGGGAGTTGGGTGGATATGCGGCTAGGGTTTGTATTAGCCATTTTGTCACTGATCCATATTGGCTTGGTCTGACATCTGTGCTTCTTTGTGACATAAACAACTCTGTGTGGAGTGTATCATGCCTTTAGGGAGACATTTCTAAAATTTTAAAGCCAGTGTCCAACAATTATTTAACCTCACCACTACTTTTATCTAGCCTCATGTTGGGGAGTCAGCTTGTGCTAAGTTTTTGGATATATTATATATTACTGTATTTCTAATATACCGTCTTGATAGCTCAATCTCAGCCATTGTAGGGATTGTATATCTGCATTGTCCTGTGTATCTTTCAAATGTACTTGGGTCGTTTGTTTCTGTATGCTTGTAAATGCTTTATGCATATATGACTCATTTAAATCCATCCTTGTAGGAACATCTTATACGCAGCAGTCTTACAAAGTAAGCGAATCGTTTCCATTCAAGTGGATAAATAAAAAATGGAAAGAAGGTTTCCATGTGACATCAATGACTACTGCTGGTAGCCGCTGGGGTGTGGTTATGTCTAGAAACTCTGGCTATTCAGATCAGGTAAAAATGGGATGTTCATATTGATACATTATTCAATATTTCCTCTATTTTTATTTACTTTAATTTCTTTTTCTATTTATTAGCAAATTAACTCTAAATAAATAAGTACATTCGTCTATCAAACTGATTACCTGAGTCTATGGGCTCCTATCTGTCACTATGGACGGATGGAACGGGATAAGATATTTTCTGTGCCCTTTTAGTTCAATGTGTAACTATGCTTGCCTCTTGTGAGTGATGTTAGTACTGTGTACAGTTGCTGTCAATCAAAGCACTTAGATCTTAAAATTGCCTAGCAAGCAGTTTGTAACTTGACACCTTTAAATTTTTGAAGCATCTTTCTAAGGGTTACTAATATTTATACCATGAACCGAGTCAAACATGGACGCTAGTCTTGCTAATGGTAAGCAGCGTTGGGACAACTTTTGAATGAGGTTGGCTTATTATTCTAGTAACAAATAAAGCCAATGTCTCTGAACATCATATATATGTTCCATTATCGTTGATTACATGTCAAAAAAACCGACTTATTGCAGCACTCCATTGTATACACCACGTATATATATGCTCATATATTATAGGCTGTGGCACAGTGGAGTGTACTACTCATGCTGAGCACTGTATTTGCACCATACAACTACTATTTGAAAATCTAAACCGCTGATTTTTATAAGAATCATATAAGTAGCCTACAAACCAAATTTGAGCTCATTCAGTACGCTTATTAGGCAGACATGGAAAGGCTATAAGCAATCCATATAATTTTTTAAACGTTGTTTTCCAGTATTTGAATGATCTACAAATATCCCAATGAGCTTTAAGTTGTTATGTAGGCTATTCATATGATGTTCCGGAAGATCCAACGGTTTGGAATCTTCAAACTTGAGCTTGATTTGCGGACACATTCAGTAGACGGCATAATTGTGTGCTCTTTTGAGGAGTTGGTGCTCGGTGCCATTGGTGGAAAGATAGCACATGCTTCCCTTCTACTTAGGACCCAAAAGAAAGGCAATGCTGAAAAAGGACATCATAAATCAAAGAACTCATTTGATAATAATATCACTGATTTGCTACCTCTCCTCCTTTCGTGAATTTATCTATACATATATCAATATATAGATATGTATACTTATATATCTATATATATTTAGCATGATAATGAAGTATACTCGATTTAGCATTATAATATATAAATATATATTTATATATAATATATATAATATCATACTGTTGCATTTATATAAAAGTTGTTTTTAGAAAATAGTAAAGAATATTTATGTAGCTGAAAAATGATTCCCAACCAAGGAAGTGGTGACAGGTTAATTTGTTTTCCTTCAGCTCAGTAGATTTCTTGCCGATGATTTGAAATTAATTATGGAATTAAGCTTCATTGAAGGCAAAAGCTTTCATTAAGGTTTTGTTATGGGCTATAAAATTCTTTGAGTTCCTTTCTGCACAATTGCTGGATTGGAAAGGGATACACAATTTTTGGCTACAATTGAGGCTTGTTGCCTTTGATAGTTACTCTTTGAACTGGTTGTAGTGCATGTGAACAAAAAAATTGTTGATCTTGAAACTTCTATAAGTTAACATCATGATAGCCCAGCTTGCAGTTTTGTCATATGACGCCATTGAAATGTTAAAGCTTACTTCTGATTAATAAACAAAAAAAAGGACCGTTATATGCTACACAATGAACCAACTTAAAGCATTGATGGTCATCTTCCTAAGGGAGTAGTATTGAGGCAACTTTTTGAACGTCTTCTCAAACAGATAAAGTTTGTAGCTTTTATATGCTAAAAGTTTTAGGTGAATTTAGATGTCAATTCATTTTCTTATAACAGAATAAACTGACTTCTTCAGACACAGTTTCTTGAACCTTAGCTTCTTGTGGCAGGATGGTAATTGCTCCATTGTTTAAACACAGACACAAGCGCACATGCAAGCACATAAATACTATCGATTTAGTATTCTAGATAATGCTATAGCATGTCTTTTTGATTTCTTTTTTGATAAGGACATGAGCCACATTCTACAAAAATAATTATTTTGGCAATTCAAAAGAAATTTCGTTGAAATTTGGGGTTTTCATGAAGACTTAAGATTTTGGATCTGGTGGAGTTTGACGCTTAATGTTGAATATTTAAAAAAAATGTTAAGTCTACTGGAATTGCGGAGACAAGAACAACATTAGTTACACGTAGCTGATATTCTTCTCCTTTTCTATTGCTTATGTTTGCTCCTCCTCAAAGCATACCCACTGAAATGTTATTAGGGATCAGTGATCTACCTGATGTAACTAGAGTGATGAATTTTCAATATTTTCATCTATAAACAAGTTTTCTGTAAGGAGGTGTCTTAAGGTTATCATAAATTGAAACACGGTCATATAATATGTCTTCTACTGTGGAACGATGTGATCCAAACAGCCAATATTCATAATTGGGGAAAAATGTCTGTGTGGGCCACCAGGGTATGCGTCTTTTTATTGGAGGTAGCTTTGCAGATGTTGATTACAGTTAAAGCCGTGACGACATATTTGATTTTCTAGTATGTCCAGGCAACAATAAGTCATATTCTTTCCTCTTCCAGCGTTAGGACGGGTTACTCCAGAAGATGTTCATAATAACTAGCATTTTTCATTGTGATGTCAATTTTTATTGTCTTGCCGCTCTCTAAGTTTTTATATCTCCGGTTTGATATGCTTTTCTGGACTATTACCAATCGGACGTAGGTCGTGGAACTTGATTTTCTGTATCCAAGCGAAGGCATACATCGAAGATGGGAGACTGGTTACAGGATAACAGCAACTGCAGCCACCTCCGATCAAGCAGCTTTCATCCTGAGTGTACCTAAACGTAAATTGATGGATGAAACACAAGAAACTTTGCGAACATCGGCATTCCCGAGTACACATGTAAAGGTAGCTTTAACCCGTTTATTTTCTATTTAAATATTAATCTGTCTGTTTGATATAGAATAAAAACTGGTAGCTTTGATTTTCTCGATTCAAAAGTAACCTATTTTAGTGTAGAAACTCATTCAATATCGTGAATCACAATTTGTGATAGAAATCTAGAGTCATTGCTTTACACTTAGTTATCTCCTCTCTGTACCATTCGACTTGGAAGTTCCTACTTCGATAGTATTCTATATTCACTGTGACCAATGGACACTACATCTTGTGTATATTCTCGTTTCGATTCTCAGAAAAGACAAAATGCGTCTTATTATGGTTTATGTTATTGTCTTAACCAAAAAGGCGTTGATACAAGTTGTTGCGGGGATTAATAGTAAAAAATGATTATTGTGTATCGATGATGCCTGAAAATAGAGTAACCCTCACAGTTTGCTAACTCCAAACATAGATTTGAAGTTTTACAACTACAATAATTATAATAAGAAAACATATTTATTGATAGTTATTTATATTTTATACAGCAAACTTATTTCTTTTTGTATAGTGACAAAAGTCAAACGAAATAGATATAAATTTATCTATTCATTCCTTAGGTGTCTTTAGATAGGTATTGGTTCCTTAGGTGTCTCTAGGCCTAGGGTTTCTTGGGAAACTGGGCGGGCTGGGAGGGCTAGGCTGACTTACCTGGGTGCTGTTTGGCATCATCCTACTGCTTCTGTTGTTTTACTACTGCAGTAGGTTATAATACAGGTTTTTGCATGTGGAATCATTTCATATTCAAAGATGAAAGATAATAGATTGTATTCTGAAAATAACAAACAAATGTTACCACTTACCAATCTGGTATTTGAATTGAGTCATTATTGGGTCTTTAGTATTGGGGTAATTTAGGATCAATAAGATGCAGTGGTGTTATTTCGGCGAATATAAAAATAAACAGCGAAAATGTGATTAATAAAATGAATGGAGAGCAATGAAGTCTGCTTCAAGGTTCCTATGGGAGGGGATGTCCAATATTTTGTTAAAAAGTACCGTGAAAAATCCTAACAAAGGGAGATTCACAAAATTTTCTGAGAACAGGCGGTTCATTATACATGTGGAATATTTGGCAGGTCACTAAGCAGTAAAAAAAATGCTGTTTTTTTTTAAAAAGCTGCAGTTTGTTACTTTGATGTTCAGCACTTCCAAACCGACAAAGGGGCACGTTGAGCTCGTCTTATTGACCTTTAAACGGGTTCCGCACATTGTCAGTGCAGAATTTTACCCTCTCAAGAAGATCGTTTGTTCCTTTTAGAAGATTCCATGAAAACACGTTTGTAAAAAACCCTTCTAGCAAAGTGTCTGATTACCTCCATGATTGCTAAGGGAAGGACTGGAGACGTTCAACATGTTTCTTTAGACCTAGGCGCCATGTGTACAACTCCTATTCCGTTCTATTATTCTAAGTGCTGAACAATGCTTGAGTCTTTCTCCATCTGAGCTTCTCCTAGAATTTCTTGGATGCAGAAAGGGAAAAAAAGATTTATTCGGATCATCATATCACCCCATGTAGGAAATATTTTGCATAGAGTTTTCACCCATGTATAATTATTTGTAGCTCCAAACTCAGCCATTTCACAGATATAACCAAGTTAATATCTTCCTGAATAACTGATCCAGTCTTGGTCTCAAGGTAAAACCCCTCCATAGCTGCAGGATACTAATATCTTTGACAAAGCTTATCTTATTGTGTGACATCCACTTGGAGAAAATATTGCAAATTTTGAAGAGTCATTTGCTTCTTAAATCGACACATTAGTCTTTCTTATTCTTCGTAAGGAAAGTAAACGATTGATGAAGACATCCCTATCTCTCTCGTTCATTACTTGAAATGATAGCTCTACAATGATTGACCATCCCATCCCTTTGAGCATTTCCAGAACTCGATCTTTGTGGATTCCACCTCTGTAGCACTGGCATGCTTGCATTGATTTTAGTACATGGGTTAACATAAATTGATGGTTTCAAAATTGTTTAGTCAAATGTCAACTAGGTATAAATCATCAATGGTAGAGTGGAAAGGTTTCATGTTTCTGATTCAAGCTCCAAAACTCTCTCTCAGTGAATTAAAAAACGGCCGCCTGGCCGCTTAAGCGGGCAGCAAAGCCCATCCGCCTAATATCGCCCTTAAGTGCCCGCTTGAGCGGGTTTTCAAAAAACGCCTGCTTTTTTCCCGCTTCACCCGCTTTTTGCCCGCTTTTAAAAAAAATGTTGCTGTAAGCATGTAATGTTAATTAATTATATAATCCAAGTAGTATTGAGTATAATATATGAAGCTTGTATACATTAAATGTTCTATGATATACCTAGTCCTACTTTAGAATGCAAACTTTGTATGTAAGCTGTATATAATAGGGTACTGCTGTAATATATCCAAGTAAATATCATATTACTCTTATACTTCTAATGGTTTTACTGATTTTACTGATATTCTTGCAGATTTCGTTCATTATTAATTGATACTACTGGTTAGTATTACTAATTTCCTTAGAAATATATTTTTTGTATACACATACATGTAATTTTGTATATAAATATATAAGAATTTAAGCATCTGCTTTTTCAAAAATCGCCCGCTTAAGCGCCCACCTGCCACTTGAGCGGCTACAAGGTCCCGTCCGCACGCCTCCCGCTTCCCGTTTTTTAATACATTGCTCTCTCTTCTCTATAATGTGTGGCCATAAAACAGTGGAAACCTGATTTACAAGAAAAGAGAGGAGGGGGAGACGGGAAGATCTTCTTGATAGACTTCTAGAGAAACATAGGAGGCCCATCAACCCTAATTGAGGATGTGATACTACTGGTTAGTATTACTAATTTCCTTAGAAATATATTTTTTGTATACACATACATGTAATTTTGTATATAAATATATAAGAATTTAAGCATCCGCTTTTTCAAAAATTGCCCGCTTAAGCGCCCACCTGCCACTTGAGCGGCTACAAGGTCCCGTCCGCACGCCTCCCGCTTCCCGTTTTTTAATACATTGCTCTCTCTTCTCTATAATGTGTGGCCATAAAACAGTGGAAACCTGATTTACAAGAAAAGAGAGGAGGGGGAGACGGGAAGATCTTCTTGATAGACTTCTAGAGAAACATAGGAGGTGTAACCCATCAACCCTAATTGAGGATGTGATTCTAGCAGTTGCAATGCATACTTTCTCATTCTGGATCTAACGAATTTCACGACAAATACATACCTTGCCAACTGGCGGTTGTTGTAGCCTTAGTCATGCTCCTTATTGCAGTACTAGTCAAGGTGCATGCCCGGACGCCCGTACTTGTTTCTTCCTCTTATTTTTGAAAATATTTGGCTTTAAAACATCTCGTCCACCCATAATATTTCCCCCCGTTTAGTTTTTGTTCATTATTCTGAACACCCCCTTTGTAATACATTGACTTACTTTAGTTGGCCATCAATGGAAGACCGAAAGGATCCGGCCTTGGTCAGGGGTTTGACCTGGCTAGTATCTAGTCAGGCCAGAGACTATGATCTCTTCTACATCCTAGGTCTCCTGAATTGTGTTTCACATTTGGTGTATATTAATCTTTTACACCTGTGTTTTAGAGTAGAGGAATGTTCTTGGATTTCATGGTCAGATAATGAGACGGGAAGATCTTCTTGATAGACTTCTAGAGAAACATAGGAGGTGTAACCCATCAACCCTAATTGAGGATGTGATTCTAGCAGTTACAATGCATACTTTCTCATTCTGGATCTAACGATTTTCACAACAAATACATACTTTGCCAACTGGCGGTTGTTGTAGCCTTCTAGTCATGCTCCTTTTTGCAGTACTAGTCAAGGTGCATGCCCGGACGCCCGTACATGTTTCTTCCTCTTATTTTTTAAAATATTTGGCCTTAAAACATCTCGCCCACCCATAATATTTCCCCCCGTTTAGTTTTTGTTCATTATTCTGAACACCCCCTTTGTAATACATTGACTTTAGTTGGTCATCAATGGAAGACCGAAAGGATCCGGCCTTGGTCAGGGGTTTGACCTGGCTAGTACCTAGTCAGGCCAGAGACTATGATCTCTTCTACATCCTAGGTCTCCTGAATTGTGTTTCACATTTGGTATATATTAATCTTTTACACCTGTGTTTTAGAGTTGAGGAATGTTCTTGGATTTCATGGTCAGATAATGTGACAATGGTGGTCGAATCTTTTAACTTAACCATGCCTTTCATGATCAATTTTTTTAAGTAATTGAAGTATGAACTGGTTAGTGACTTGTTTGATTGTTTCTAGTGCTTTTTTGGGTCCATTATGCATAAGAATAAACTGATCCACCATCTCACCGTTTGCAACGTTTTCTCTAGTCTCTACACCTTGTTTTTATTATGGAATATTCTAGAAATAAGAATCCTACGTGGTGTTTGCACTCTGCTCAGATTCCAACTTTGCTGCTAACTACATTGTGATAATGCCTTGTCTGTGTTGCACTTTGAGTTCAATACTGTAATGTATTGCAGGAAAAATGGGCTAGAAACCTGTACATTGCTTCAATATGCTATGGTCGGACTGTATGCTGATGCATGGCTGTAGTCACGTCGCCAGAGATTTATTTCCTGTGTATGTTGAAATTTGTTGCAAAGAGAGCTGTTTTACCTGAGAATTGTTCAGGATAATGCATGGCTATAGCCTCGCTGCCTTGCAATTTGATAAAGCGGAATCTGGGCCCTTCTTTCCTGGTCGACCTTGTAAAGAAGTCACCATGTTCTGTGACTACCTCTGGAGATCGACAGACTAAAGAATTGGTATGACAAATATGGAGCCTTGGAGATCAGGGAATACAGGTAGTCGCAGGGTAATGTTTTTGAATTCGTGGAATTACATCAGATGATGCAGATTTAAGCCTCATATAGGGATCTATATATGATATGGTCCTAGAATTCTCTGCTCTGTTTCAGGGAACTGATTGATATTTTGTAAACCGTTATGGGAAATACTCAGGGTTTAACCTTGCCGAGGTTGATTTAATTTCCCTGAGGTTGTATTCTAGTAATGGCAATGATAACGTCTCTTTAAATTTTTTTATTAGCGATACTACTGATTATCGTTACTATAAATGAAATTTTAGACACGAATAGCTTGCTTTTGCTGACGTTGTCGTAGGTCCTTCGTTGGGATGTTCTGCAGGATGTTTATTTATGTTAAAGCCGCTGGTACATCAGCGGTGCCTGAAAAAAGAAGTCTATACGTACTCTTTTGTAATTTTAGGCAGCATAGAAGTGATGGGTGAAATGGACATGTATTTAGCGAGCATTATTTCGTCATTTGTCTTGACGTGGCATCCGCATGGATATGTAATGCTACATGATTTATTGTCAACTTTAATTCACCGTTGCAGACTTCCATTGCAGCAAGGTCCCGTTTTAAGAGATCTGGAGCATGTCTGAAAAAGCATAATCGTCAAACTGATGATTGCTAGGCTGTTAAGGTATTTACCAATTGTTCTAGGACGGCTGCAACTTCTTGATGCTACCTCATAGATGTCCGCTTCCTGACCAAAGTGTTGACAATGGTTGCATAATCCTGAAAATCTAAGTATAGCCTCGGCTCAAAGTAAATAGTATATCTTATAGGAGCACACGTTTGCCCACTACATAGAAGCACGTCTTTTACGAATGTAGGATACACAAACCAAATGTGTACTGTGGTGGATATTCTTAATCATGTTGATGTGGAAGGTGCAAGGCTGATGGATCTTGTGTGAAAGCCTTGCACCATCGACAACTACACAAGCCTAGGTTTAGCCGATGCCTGTTTGCAATTTGTATAAACAAGTTTAGGGATATCCTATCAGAACCCTTCGGTGCATCCACTGGCCCCATCCTTGTGTAACTGATGTTTGGTGCTTCTTTGTTTGGAGATGGATTTACCAATGGTTTTGTCTTTGCTTTGGTTGTAGGTGTCAAACATAATTTAATTTGATTCCTATCTATTGAGAATCACCCCACTGGTCTTATTTATGCACATGTGGAGGCTCTATAAGTAAACCAATATTTTTTTTTGAAGCTAAATAAGCTTAAGAATATTAACCATAGAATTGATTGATGTCGAATTGATATGGTATTATATTGGATAGAATGAAATCAGATTGGACGGAAAAAATAGTCTAATTTAGTGATCAAACGATATGTAAGTGTTATTGGTATGCCACCTACACTTGCAATTGTTAAATGTTGAACAAATGGTAGTGCGAAAAGTTTGTGTAAGCGTTGCTTATTGTAAACATATATTGTGTTTGGAATGTGTGTAAGAGAGAGAGACGATTACTATCACCCAAATATTAATTAATATTATTGAATTTATTGTGTTTGTTTGAATGATCTGCCATGGGTTACATCTTCTACAAGCTAGGTTGAAGTCATTTTAGGTTATTAGGTCCATCTAAGTGTATTAGAGTGAAGTTCTAAACCTTGTATCGTGTATGGTACGAAGTATGTAACTATTTGGCTGAGTCCACTATAACTTAGTTCATGTCAAACTACCATCGGTCATTTAGTACTCATCATTAACAACTTCTATATCTAGGTTTATGCCCCATTTATCTGAAGTTATCATCAATAAATGGTTCGTTGACTAGATACATAGTCAGGGTCAAAGGTAGCAAGAGTTAGGGTTTGCATTAGAGTTTCTCATTATGTATGTGTATTAGAGCCCCCCTTAGATACTGATGGGCATCTTGGTATATATCAATGGAATTTGACTTTTGTGGGCGAGGATAATGCAAATTGATATGTTATAAAGACACCTAGGAAGTTGCTTCCCATTTGTCAAGGTTAAGGTCTTGAGGTACTATTGTCGATTAGTGTTTTACACCTAAAAAATTCAACTTAGATAAGAGGCAATTTGCCCCAATAGCGTGTCATGCTTTGTTGACGTCGTGAATAGAGCTCACAAATTGATTGTTCATTGATAATCATGAAAACTTTAAACTTTCATAGATGGTAATAATAAGTTATTACCATAGGTTGTTTGATGAAGACCCAACTTCATGAAATCCATTATCTGATCTAGTTTGGTGTAGAACTGCCACGAGGTTATGGTTTCTATCATGTATAAAATACCATTTTATTGATATTCTTTTTCCTTAGCTGTAGTCACAAGGGCTTGCAATAAATGCAAAATTAAATTTAGAAGTGGTTCAAAAATAAAATAGATTTGATGACAATTCCCTATACAAAATTTTGAGCAATATTTAGTAGGATTGTGTTAACAAAGAACTAAAGGTATAAGCCAAATTTTGAGTCCACATACAATAAGTTATCAACCTATAACACATTAATAAGGTGTTGAGTCAATGATGTTTTGAAATCCAAATATGACTAAGGCGTTGAGTCAATGGTGCTTTGAAATCCAAATATGACTAATTGTTGTCTTTTATGGTGTTGGATATATTTTGTCGACAAGAGCTTCATAAATATAATATATTCTAACTTTTCATCCAATTTGGATCATCTAGAATATTCTATATTATATGAAAGGAAAATAGTGCAAGCGAATTAATTCCTCAATTAAAAAAATCAACCGCCTACCTAAAAAGTGATATGATGTGGTTTCTAGTCTTTCTTAATATGAGAATTAATAAGATTTGTTTGATCTTGAGCAAAGCATGAGCAAGTTACCCCCTACCTCAGACAAACTCGCATACTACACCTCTCACCTC
Organism: Alisma plantago-aquatica; assembly: GCA_963693085.1. NCBI lineage: Eukaryota > Viridiplantae > Streptophyta > Magnoliopsida > Alismatales > Alismataceae > Alisma > Alisma plantago-aquatica. The sequence goes on along the minus strand of OY856414.1, from coordinate 420,901,148 downwards.
TTTAATTTCATATCTCCCTCCTCACTTGATCTTTTCCCTCAATTTGTTATCCATTGATCTCTGGACAACTTCCAAATCTGTTGACACCAAACAAAATCCATACCATTTCGTTCTTTTCAGAATGCTCTCTTTATCTCTTATCCAAATGGTAGACAATAAACAAGACCTCAATGATCATGTATAATGCAAAGGACGCCACAACTGCTGCTTTGAGTTTTACTCCTTGTAAGAAAAGAAATGAGCCTTTGGGGCTATCTTCATCTTCTCCATTCAACACTATAAACTTGCTATGCTTCTAGACAAGTACCTAGCCCAAAATGATCTTAGCACTCTTGCAAAGCTAGTCTAGTTCATAAGGAAAACTTTTCTCTGTTATGATGCTAGTGATGCTACTCAACCTTTCAAAGCCTGCTCCAAGTAACCATAGCCGATTGTACTTGATCCCCAAAAAACTCATAATATAATTCTCGAACCACACATGGATATTCTTGGACCTACAATTCCAAAAAGGGGCATGTAAAACTCAAAACCCACTTTTACCTCACAACCCACCTTATGGTTGATTGTCACAAATATTGTTAGGTTTATGTTTGTTTTAACATGTATTTACTTTGTTCGATGAGTCCTATATGATCGATTGAGTTGTTATATGTTAATCTCATGCACTCCATACTTCTAAATTATGAGATGGAGCTTCAATATTTAGTTTTGGCACACTAGGTCGCCTCTAATCTTGAGGCTTATCTCATTGGGTCTAGAAGTATGGGAAGAACCCAATAGATCAATTGGCCACTTTGGTAACAAATTTGAGTACAAACTCTATTTTTCCCTCACACAATGATGAAGAACAATCTATTCTCTAGTTTGAGTATTATACCCACATATCATGCTATGGTCAATAAATGACCGATGGACATTCCTACCATTTTGACATAGTTATCTTAGTCATGATATGTATTGTTTAGTTTGTGCCAAACGATTGATTGTGCCCTTAGTGCTAAATAACAATACAATCATTTTTTTGCGAGGTTAGCAATATTTTACACCCTCAATTTTTATTAAAGTACCATATAAGCTTTAACTTGCAAAATTCATAAAAATAATATAATTATTATGAAAATAAAAAGTATAGTCAGTTTTACATGTAAATATGTAGATTCTGAAAATAACGATATCATAACTGAATCCAACCAATAATTGAAAAAGATATTTTATAACCAAACTTCAATCCGATAAACATATGATTTTAGATGCAAATCTTGTTCAATGTTCCAAAAGTATGATTTGAGTCTAAACCTTTGGCTCCACACTGATTACATGAACTATAGGGTTTTCTCCTATTTTTGTGCAAAAATCATCAAGTTCATGTTACCCCCTTATTTGACATGTACAGGTGGCCTATGTTTTTGACTTTAAGTGTTCCATATTGAAGCCAATGAATCCTAATCACTTTTTGAAATATATAAACAAGAAAGCAAACCATAATTCTCTACCTTATGGATAGTAAGGTTCACAATTCATGTATGTTGTAGTATTCTTGATGTACCCTTGCTTGAACTCTAGAAGTCATATGGAAACATCCACGTATATCAATTTAACTAAATGTAGACAATTAATGAATCTTTGGATTTTTTCCAATATTGTATAAATAAATGCTTTGAATGCTTTAAAATTTTCATATTTTATATCTTACATTCATAAAGTGACTATGATAATAATTTAAAATCAAAGTATATACACCCAGACTATAAGTAACTATGAGGGTTTTTAGGAAAAATAACTTCACACTATCAAAAGAGAAATCCACTTTGAAATTTAATGAATATTTAAAAACGGGTATGTAAGTAAATACACTAAAAGCATGCTCAAAGCGTTGGATATCCCCATTTTATGAAAACTTGTGAAATAGGTGACAATATTATTTGTTGAAAGTGTGAGGAAAATCACACTGATTCACCAGTGGTGGTTATGATTAGGTTGAATAGAATGAATTACATACATAATTTATTTTGCACAATCAATTATCTAGTATAAAATGTATCTTATATACATTAATATTTTTTGTGCCACGAATACCAACACACTTCATTTATCGACGATTGATTTTTTTTACATGTTTACAGGTTAAGTCACAATCCAATTTCAAGAGGATATTACAACTAAAAAAGAAAACACTAAAAGAAGAGGAAGAAAACTATTCACTCTAAGAGGTTTTAGTCATTAAGACGATGGGTTCTAAGAAATAGTTTATGATTAGCAAGTATTTCTTTTTTCTAATTCAAGACTTTGTACCTATATAGTGAAAACTATATAGTTTTGTTAAACTATTTTTTTGCTTGTGGATAAAATGGTATGTTTTATGGTTTGTTCCAAAAATTTGATCCTTATTCTAGTTTTGCAAATCCCACTCTTGTTATCTCTAGATTATGTGGGTGTTTGCACTAGGGGTCGCCTCAAATAGTGCCAATGTAGTTTTCATAAATAATAATTCAAAAGTCTATATAATCAAGGGTAACTATTAAGTTTTCTAATCATACATGGTGTTTAAGATTGGGTCATGTCCCCAAGAATTGACATAATTACATGTGCAACACTTTATGGAATATGAGCTATCCCAAAGAAATTATGATTCCTACCCTATTTAAACTCCCAAGGATTTCTAAGTGGTTAAGTCAATTTGGGTCTTCTCATATCAAATTTCACATGTTTCTCATATCTTGTTACCAAAACCCTAAGATTCTCTCTACTATTCTCTAGGAGCTACCTATCCTCATAAGATAGGATTGTGGTGTTAAGGCATCCTACCCCTTTTTTAACTACCATGGGATAACAAATTAAATATAAGAAAAAAATAAAATTAAGGATTTGTTTGATGTCTGCTCCTAAAAATGGATATCTGTACCGTTCTAGTAGTGACCCACATAAGGTGAGATATTATTGTGAATGATGAATTTGATAACCGACCCAAGAACAAGTTAGCATCTTCCTCAGGGGAAAAGACATGGTTGGAGAGACCACTAGCCAAAGGAACTAAGACAAGATGTTCAATTTTGAGGAAATCACAAAAATAAACCCAAAGTCCCATACCATTTTACCCTATAGGGACTGGGAAGATAAGAAAAAGGTCTTAATGCACTATATGAATGCATTATATTTGAACTATCATGTGGTGAAATTAATACCCCACCACCTCAAACACACTTAAGAGGGGAAACAATATTCTTGATTTCATTAAGATAAACTTACTGGAGTTTTGGGGTGAGGAGAAACCCAATTTTTTTGGAAAAGATAATGCATGGTTCTTAGCATACGACATATTGTTTGTATCCTATAGATACCAAAAGATAATAATCTTACATATTTTCTCTAATTGTTTGAGGAAAAAACCGATTTATGGTGATATTTTTTCCATACTCTCAATTGCTTAGGCTACTTGGAAAACGTTAAATCCATAGTTTTCACTAGTTTCATCTTTCCATACTCAAAATAAACTTGGGATGGAATCCCTCTTACTTCAAAAAGGTTTATAAACCATATTTCCACGAGGTTCATCTCTTCCCTTCCAACAACAAGATGGAGTGTTAGATTGACGAGATTCAATACGGGGAGATGTCCATGATAGATTATGTCATAAAATCCTTCCTTCTTGTATGCTTTGTCTATATGATATTTGAAGAATAGAGAGTGGGTCATTTCATAGACCCCCTCTCTACTCACCTGAAACCTTTTTTCTAGTATCATAATGTTGTACTTTTGATTAGTCTCAAGACATTGCTCTTCAGATGGCACGAATCCTAGGTCTTACCAGGGCACAATCTATTGGGAACCTTTGGTTCATTATGGGATCCACCAACCCAACTGATAATAAGAGGTTCTAGGGCCACAACTATGGAAAGGGAAATACTAAAGTAAAGTTTCCCAATAATGTTCAAAATAACACGTTGGCTTAATAACTATGCATTTTCCACATTTTGATGACTTACCCATTCAATTCATGTTTATCCAAAATTTCTACTTTAGATCTATTTCAGATATATAGGAAAATGAAAATCAAATTCACGAACACGAGTTTGTCAAATTCTAGTCTTCTCATCACAAATTCAAGAGTTGAAGACTAGATAGATTTTCTATTAGAATTGTGTTGTAAGATATTCATAATGACTGTATGACATGTAATTTAGCTTTATAGTACATTAGATTGATTTAGAGAGAACTAATAGGCCTTTGTCATAGATACTATAGGAGGCTTTATTATTTGAGTTTTCCCTGGGAAAATATGACCGATAAGCATGTCTATTGGATTAATAGGGACCTTTTTTGCTTGGGTTTCTTTTTTTGGTGATCGAGAGAACCCACCCTGGACAAGCCCGACACGGTAAACTCTCGAGGAATGAGAGGATGTGGTCCAATCACCCTCCCCCCTTACCAAATCAGCGTGGATTGCCATTTGCAAAGTGCCTTCTGTGAGGTTTGAACCCGAGTCCTTCATTGGGACTTACCGATTTTTACCCCCCAGGATACTATGGCCTGGGTTCTTATCAGTAAGTAACTCATTTGACTGAAAAATTTATCCAAACAAAAAGTTATGTTGTCCATTCCCCCCCCAAAAGGTAACTCAACTAACAACACTATTATAAAGTTCTAAAAAGTGCATATAGCCATTTGAAGCAATTAGAACATCAAAAATAGATCTATTGGAAGCCATCAAAATGTCTAGATTTCAATCTGAATGTCTCTACTGGCTAGAAGGGATCCTCAACTATAAATAATGACCCTTAGACTTCATTCCAAGTTTCCCTTTTATATTCCTATGCTATACTTGTGTGATTGTTCCTACAAGAGCTCCCAATATCTCTCAAGCTTAATTACTATTTTACTTTCATTTGAGTGAGTTATGTATTTTATAAAAGAGATGACATCAATCTCATCTTTATAAAGCTCTCAATCTCCTTTATCCAACCTCCTCTCTCAAAGCTTTTCATTGAAGATTGCTTCCTTGGTGAAGGAGGTGAAGGTTTTATGAATGTCCCAAAAGGGGCATTATACGAATGAACTTCCAAAAGCAAAGAAGCATCACCACAAAAGCAACCATAGGAAGAAAGAGGACCACCACATGGAGAGAAGGCACAAGAAGAGAGACAAGAAGGATAGAAAGGATAAGGAAACAACCCATGCTGCATGTGATTACTTTTCCTCCTCTAACAATTCTTTTTCAAATGAATATGAATGCAACATGACACTCATGGAAAATACAAGTAAAGAAGTCATTAAGTTAAATAAGGTAAATATCCACGAATTCACTAAAAAAATATCACATTGGTAGTATCCATGCTTTCATCACTTCTTATTCTAAATACAAGTAACAAACAAAATATTAGAAAAATGGTTGATGACTTGCATGCTAGAATAGAAACCCCTGTACAAGATGAAAATGCTTTGAAGCATATCATAGATACTATGCAAGAGATTAGCCTTGATCTTGAACTTCAATATAATGGTATTAAAACTAAAAGTGATGTTTATCTCAAAAAATAAATGTGCTTCAATATGAAAATAAATTTATCTTAATGAACTTAGAGTGCTTAGATGTAAAAATGTTGGATTGCTTGTTGAAGCAAATGATCTTGAAAATAGATCTATATTGCCCTTAAATGAGGTTGCTAGAATTATACTTGAGAAGGACTCTTATTTGACTAAACACTTTATTTAGAGGTTGACCTCTTTTATGATCAAGATCATTTATGTAGCTTATCTTTTACCATCTTTACTCCTAGTGATTATAGCCACATGCTTGGAGCTTCATTACTAAAGTACCTCAAGGGAAAGAAGTCCCTAAATAAAATCTTAGAACACTATAATCAACAAGTGTGTAGATGTGGTTTATATGTGGGTGACCAGAAAAGAAATAAAAAGAAAAATGGTAAGTGACCTATAATATTGGATGGAGAGTATTTTGGCTCAAAGATCGACACGGCTTGTTCTTATTGCAAGAGTGATGACCATGTTACTCCCGTATGTCCAAATTAGAAGAAGGGAACAAACACCAAGATGATTTGGGTCCCCAAGCTAACCAGACTCCTAAAGTTTAAATTGGGAATCAACATTTCTTATTTTGTAGGAAAATGAAAATTGGACAGTACATTCTCCAAGCATAAGACCAAAGAAAAGAGGCACTTCAACATTTTGCTGACAACCTGAAGGGTAAGATCATAAGTGAGGGTGATGTAGGTGATTCCTATGCATCAAGAGTATTATCCTTGTGGATGTCCTACATCAAAACTTGATAAGTGTTAGTCAACTATGTGACAAACATTATCTTATTTTATTTGCCTCTCTTGAATTCCTATTACTAGATTCCCTCACTTACAATGTTATATATAAGGGAACTGGAATAATAAATATGTATACTATTTTCTTATCTCTCTTTAGTCTATATTGGAAAATGCCTTGTAGTCGATAAACATGATGTATTTTTGTGGCACTATAGGCCATGTCATGTAAACATCCATCAATTGGAGAAATTGAGAAAAATGTTTTACACAAAGGGCTTTCTTGGTTGAACTTTGAAAAAGATGATGAATTCCAACCTTGCACAAAAAAAGAAAACCGAATCCTCCTTTAAGTCCAAAAGAGTCCTTAATACTAAAATAATTCTAAAACTTCATCTTATTGATCTCTTTGGACCAATGCATACAAAAACACTTAGAGGCAATAAATATTGCTTGGTTATCATTAATGATTTCCCCCTCTTTACGTGGTCATTTTTAGTTTCTAAGAGTTATACACTTGATGTTTTTTCTTCTTTTGAAAATGATTTGAAAACAAAACTTATTTCCAAATAGTCTCTATTCATTGTGACGACGGGGAGAATTTGAAAATGATTTGGTTGAAAAGTTCTGTGATGAATCCAATTATGTGCGCAACTTTTCTTCTCTTTGTAAAACTCAACAAAATGTGGTTATAGAGAGTAAGAATAAATATTTGCAAGAGATGGCAAGGAAAATGCTCTTAGAGTATGAGACTCCTAAGAAGTTTTGGGTTGAAGCTGTCAACACCATTAGTTTTGTGCAAAACTTGACTTTCATTCATCCTATGCTAAAGAAAAAGCCCTATGAGTTATGGCATGGTAGAAATTTGACTGTTATTTTCTTCCATGTTTTTTGTTGTCCATGTTTTTGTAAACACCAAAGACTCTCTTGATAAGATTGATGATAAATCAAGGCTTTCTTTCTTAACTCTAGCTCTTTGAATAGAGCATATAGAGTTTATAATATTGATCTATCAAAAGTATAAGAATCTATCATGTTAATTTCTTGATACTAAACCCTATTTACCAAAAAGTGTTGTTTGTGATGATTTTGTAGATGATGTTATTCCTAGTTGAAAGAACTAGATATAAACTACAAAAGTAAAGAGGTGGTTCAAGAAGATTGCACTCAAAGAGAAGAAAAGAAGAATCTCACTCCCCTCTTTATAAAGATGAAAAGAGAAGAAAGGAAGGATCTCACTCCCATCTATGGTAAAGATCATACAATCAAGCTCATTATTGGCAATCAATTCGATAGAGTTAGGACATGGGATGCATTCAACAAAGAACAATCAAACAATGTTGTAAGACTCCTGAACTAGCTTAATGCTTAATTGTGTTTATCTTATATAATGAGATTCTTAAACCTTAATCTAAGCTATTGAAATGTTTTAATATCATGTGACATACTTATATTTTCATTATGGGCCCAATTTGATTAATGATTAAGCTATTTTGCAATATATGTATATGTTTTGGACTAGTTTGCAAATTATCCATAAGAGATGATTAATTTGCAAAGTGTCACATGAAGAGATGGCATCTTGTGTTTTGATAACATGAGAGAGCAAAATATGATATGGGACACTTTGTTTGAATAACAGATGATGGTGTGACATCATCATGTGATATTCGGGTTTCTAGGGCTTCTAGGGTTTGCATGGTTGACTTGATGTTTGACCTAGGGTTTGGTGTTATGACCTCCTCACCACTTGTGGTGAGGGTCGCGACCAAGACACATGCTTGGGAAGCATGGTCGTGACCTAGACAACCTTGTTAAAGGTGGTTCGAAACACCTTGTCTTTTAGTGATTAAACCATGCACATGTGACCTAGGGGTTTCACCTTAAAAGTGTATCAACCCAAGACAAGTTGATGAAGATGGTGTTGCGACCGCAACAAGAGGGAAACCGACCTAGTAGGTCATGACACAATTGTTGGATAGACATGACCATGGATTTTTGCATGCAAGTGAAGGGAAGGTTATCTCTTTGAAGGGCATGTGTTCCTTGGTGAGATATTTTGTTGACACCTCAAAGCTCTTCACTTCTCTCCTCCTTTTGGGTATATAAACCATCCTCTTCACAACCATGCAATCTTTTTTATCCTACAACTTCATCTTCTTCCTTGAGACGGACTTTAGAGCTTCAGGAGCAAGAAGAAGCAAAACTTGATCCTTGGGTGGCAGATCTTTGGTGCATGATTGAAGATCTTATGCTAGGGTTAACTTTTGGTGGTGAATCTTGGAGAATCATCTTTTGGTAAGTGATCTTTCCTTCTAGATCACGTTTTCTTCTGAGACTCTTCATCATCTTCTTCCTCTTTGGCCATGGATCATCCATGGAATTTCTTCTTGAATATCTCTTTCTTACAAAGATCATAAGCTAGGGTTATCATGGTGAACTCGAGTGAAAGATGATCTTTTCTTTTTGGTTCGACCAAGATCCATTTTCCTTTGTTTGACCCTACTTCTAATCATGGAATGTTCTTCTTCTTGGAGGTGTTTCCCTTGGACAAAGTGTTGGACTTCGGTTGAAGGTCTTGAAAGCTTGAGTCTTGGGAGGTTGTTCTTCACCAAAATCAGGCGCATTTTATAACTTCTCCTATCTCTATTATATGCATCTTTACATTTGATCTTACTATTTGTTTTATGAATTCGTTATGTTGAACAAACAAAATTTTTTGATCTGATTATATGTGTATAAGGATCTCGGTTTTTCCTCCTTAAAACATCTCTCTTTGATGATCTTCATCATCATAGTTAGGGTTCGTTGAACACTCAAGAGTATGGTGATACTCACCCTATGATGCTTGGTGTTCTGGGTAGATTACCTATTTTGATTCTAGTTCAGATCTGCTATGGGTGCTACAGGTGTTCAAAGACCAACCCCCATACTTCTATCATGGTCGACACCCCTTGGTAGGGTGGTTTTGGTCGCAACATACCCCTTAACCTTAGACTAATCGCTACCTACTGGTTGGGACGCGACACAACATTGTTGCAGGGTCAGTTTTGGTTTTTGGCTGATGTTACGACCAAGATGACTAAGTATGATAGTGGATATACTTGTTAGCTGGTGTGTAGGTAGTATCAGGTTGAAGTTAAATTAGTTGTGATCGAGACATGTTTAGGTTGGGTCATAATACATGGTTTGTAAAGAAGAAAATGACCCGCTGTATGACTTGTTCTCGATGCCATGCTAGATGGTCGCGATACACCTAAAAAGCAATGGTCACGACACACCTAGAAAGAAACGATCATGATGTAATTTATCACGGTCGTGGCGTAGCGCTGCATAGCCATGGTGTCGCGGTCGTAACACCCTGCTGACGTGTTTTTCTAGTCACGATTGTGATGGTGTATTTTAATGGTGTTTCAGTTGTAACTAGGTGTGATTCTAGGTCCAGACCTTGGGATGTGTCACAGTCGTGACACATGGGTCGTGTCTTGATCGTGAAACCCCATATCCAGTCAGGTCGAGATGCCTTGTTGCTGTTAGGTTGACACTCATGTGTTAAGGGTGATTGACACTCAAATGTTGAAGGTGGTTAAGAAAACACACATGTAAGTATGAACATTTTCAGTACCTAGAATAATGGTTTATCTTAAAGTAATGTGAATATGAATGGCTAACCATAAAAAACAATACGTGAACCTCTCACAATACAGAAAGTGATGGAGTTAGGGATGATATTAAGTTAAGTGTGTTCATTATATTTGAAAAATTGTTATTCATGGATACTATTTTCTCTCTCCTACTTGTGCAACATTAACATGCAGGTGAAATGAATGGCATAGCTAAGTGAATGCTATGGTGAGCCCTGTACAATACAAAACAGTAATTATGAGTAATGTTGAGGCTCTTTTGTGATATTGAATATGGATGATCATATAAATTGTCTAACGACCTCGTAAGTGATTTGTGGATAAATGAGGGATTGACATCTCATAGTGATGTGTTGTTATTGATGACATCAAGAATGCTAGTATACTAGTGCCATGTGATTACGAGACAAGTTCTCACTTAATATGTTTTATATCTTCTGAAGTTGCATCCTCCCTTAATTTTCTAGATTTTGTCTAGAGTTAATATGTTTTAACTTGATTGATGCATTAAAACATACCCAATTGGCATGTTTAATCAAGTGAAACCCTAATCATGTAGTTTCCCTGTATCATATATCCATCTATAATGTCGATATCTAGCTGGATGGTGAAATGAGTAACTCCTACAAGAAAACTTGGAGCGCATATTGTTGAATATGCGGGGTGCAAGTGATATATTTCCTTGTGTCCTTAAATTGTGGAAATAGTGATATATTGTTTATTATTGAATGGTCAAGTGTGATCCAGTTATTTAGTGTTGTGCCATGTACCAAGGTAGAGTAGTTGTTTACATGACCATAGCTTGACTATGAGTTGTTGTCTCTACAAGACTGTAGCTATGACTACCATTTGCTATCTTTTAGTAGTATGACTATATGTCACTACATTGTAGAGAGCTGACCAACTAGTGCTGGTGATGATCATGGACTCTGGCTCTTACGTTGATCTTGTATGGTACTGATTTCAACTTAGCAGTGGTCAGTTGGATTTGAGTGGTGCGACTCAAATCCTTAGGGATTAAAATTGGTTAAAAAACTGTGCAGGATATTTATTTAAGGTCAAATATGAATCACATTGGATGACCCCATGCTTTATTTCTTGTATTGTTTATATTATAACAATTAGACATGTTCTTCATATTCCTTTTAAAAGTATAAAATATTCTATTGTTCAGTTGTATTTGCTTAAGTTGCTCAAATAGTTATACCTGCTCTATTGACTATTTCTTCATATTACAATTCTTATGATAGACGTTGGCGAAGAGTTATAGCTCTTTTTGGTATGTTTGGTCTCACTCTATGGGTTCGAAAACTTTTTAGGTGGTCGTGGACGAGGTGGTCGAGGTCATGGTGTAGGTATAGAGCAACAAGGAGAACAATAACTGCTAGAGGTGTGATATGCTACTGGTTAGAGTTTTATGGTAGTAGTCCTATGTGTCATCCCTGTACTCTCAACTCCTTGGGAAGATTTTGTATTTTGTATACTAACACTTAGATTTTGGCATGTGCCATGTTTGTATATAAATGGCATGTACATGTAAATAGACTATACTATGTAAACAACTATAGATTGATAGTCTTGAACCTGATATGTATACTATTTTGACGTATAATGAATATAGGTGGCTTGTGTTGAAGTCTTGATATGACAAACTTTCGCTTGATATAATAATTTGCAATTGGTTTTAATTTACCCTAATTTGTGGTAAAATTGTGGTTAGTAATAATTCCGTAATTTGTTTTGAGTAATCTCGTTTATTGTGGCGATGGTTGTCACAAATGCCTTCATATCAAAACTTGAGCCAAATAATGTAAAAAAAACTTTTAAAATGTGGAGTGGATCCTAGATATGAAAGAAGAGTTGGAACATTTTAAGAAAAACAAATTGTGGACCCTTGTGCCAAGACCAAAGGATTTAAAAATCATAGACACCAAGTAGGTATACCAGAATAAACTTGATGATCATGGAAAGGTGGTAAGGAACAAGGCAAGGTTAAAGGCACAAGGCATTGGTTTTGATGAAAATTATGCTCATGTTGCTAGATTGAAATCTATCTGTATGATACTTTCCTTTACTAGTCATAAAAATACTTTCCATATTAAATGATGTTAACTAAACGGTGAATTACAAGAGAAAGTCTTTGTGGCTCAATATCCTAGATTTGAACATGACAAGTATGTAGATCATGTTTATCATTACAAAAGGCTCTTTATAGTCTCAAACAATTCCCTAGAGTTTGGTATGACAATATTAAGATCTTTTTGATTGTTAATGTCTCTGTCATGGAAAAAGTTGATTCCAAACTATTCTCCAAACACACTTCTAATAGTTTCTAGGTTATGTAAATTTAAGTTGATGATATAATTTCTGGTGGCACTCATCTTGATCTTTGCTAAGAGTTTAGCTCCCTCATGCATAGTGAATATGAAATGAGCATGATGGGGGGAGATTGTTCTTTCTTGGATTTCAAATCAAGTAAAATAAAGATGGAAATTTCATCAACCAAAGAGAGCACACTATCATAATATTGAAGCACGTTGTGATAGAAAATAAAAAACCAATTGAACTCCCATGTCCAACACTACAAAGATTGATAGAGATGAAGAATGTGAAAAGGTAGATGAGAAGCTCTATAGAGGTATGATCAGTAGTTTAGTATATCTTACTATCTCTAGACCAAATATTGTATTTAGTGTTGTCTTATGTGCTAGATTTCATTATACCCCTAGGAAATCTATTCAATAGCGATAAAGAGTATTTTTAGGTACTTTGCCAAGATCCCAAATTTTGGTCTATGGTAACCTAAGTCAAGGGACTTTAATCTAACCTCCTACAATGATGCATGTTATTCTGGGTTCTCAATTCATAAAAATTAAACAAGTGACACTTTCTTCCTCCTTCAACAATGTTTTGGTTTCTTGATTCTCCAATATAAAAATAATATGGATTTATCAATGATCGATGTTGAATGCATAGGTGCTTGTAGTTGTCATGCCCAAGTCTTATTGATGAAGCAAACACTTTCAGACTTTGATATTCATTATCTTCCTCATATTTTTTTGATAGTACTAGTGCAATGAATATTTCTTACAATCAAATGTTACATAGTAGAGCTAAACATATAGAGTCCAACCATAATTTTCTTTGTGTTCAAATTGCTAATAATATATCTATATAACTCATGTGGGCATATAAGATCAACTAAACAATACATTCGCTATACCTCTTGCTAAGGAACAATTCAACTTTATTTGATCAAAATTTCTAATCACTACCACTGATGATACTTTTATGTCCCATAATTAGGTTGCTCTTTGTATGCCTCTTTCATGTTCAAAAGTGCCTATCATCTACTTATGTTTATTTAAAATTGCCAAGTTTGAATGCTTTAGTATATGTTTGGGTCAAATCACATTTGATTTTGTTCTCTCTATTTTAAAGCTTAAAAGTAGCTTATGATGGGTAAATTTTGCCTCCCTATAAAGTACATACTAAATAGGCTCACATTATAACATTACATATGTCTCTTAGGATTAAGACAATATTTTTGGATTTTGAGATAAAAAATTCTTTTAGAAGAGTTTGTCTGGGGTAAATCAGCCGATAGGTCTAATTGAGGGGTTTTTAACACCTACTATCAACTGAGTTGGCCAAGACCCAAACTTGGCTAAAAACACTGTGACGGCCAGAAATTTCTCCCTATCAACTAGAGAATCTCGAATGACTACCCTCTCTTCTGACCTCTACTCCATCTCTTGACCCTTATCTCCCTAAAATCTATCTCTATGTATCCCAAATAGACCTCTCTCCCACTTGTACCTCTCCTTAAGTCAATTTCTTCCTATTCTAACCCCTTTCTACTTCTCATGGTAGGAGGAAGCATAGTGCCATGTGAAAAATCTCTAAAGCAGCCACTGCTTCTCTTGCTTTTAGAGATTTTGTCTATGATGGAACTACCTGGCATGCTCCCGCTAGAGGCTTGCAATAAGTGCAATCCACGAGGTCGGGAGGCACGGGATGAGATGAGATCTTAGCTTTCGAAATTTGTATGGTCCCACACTAACTACCTACGTCTACAAAGACACTACGCCCGCAAGCGCACGGGGTCGTGTCGTAGTATAGGTGAGGCGGCAAGTACGGGGTCGAACCTCGGAGATAGAGGGGGCGCTAGAGTTATATGGTGTGAGCTACGTTCCTAGTGCCGAGGGTAAGGTTTTAGGGTTTTAAGGTCGATTGTTGGTTAATTAAACTAAGAGAGCGAGTATGAAAAGCAGTATGAAACTAAGTTATCAAAAGACTAAACTAGCAATCTAGGTGACAAACTAGCTAAACTAAGGCAAGGGCAAGATGGACTAGACTAAGCAAGCAATTAACAGCTAAGGAATTGAATTAACTAGTAATCAAGATCAAAGACCGAAATTAACACTAGCTAGCAGAACTAGGCAATTAGCTAAGGTAACTAAAGCAATTTGAACTATACTAGCATTAACAAGCAAACTAAGCGATTAGGGTTTTAAGCAATTAGATGAAGGAGGTGGGCCGTTTGGGAATGTGACCTTGACATTAGTTGGGGGATGTCACCATAATAAGCGATTAGCATATTTCATTCTAGACTACCAAACCAAACAACAAGGTGGGTGCTATGAGGATGTACCCTATGCTACTAGTTGGAGAAGTAGGGATAGGTGTAATTCTCATAGGACTTACCAAGTCTAGGTCTCTAGGATAAGTGGTATTAGTCAATTGAGGACCAAGGGTAAGGATGGGAGTGGAGATGAGGATATTTGACCTCATTCCACTAGCCACCTCAGCCTTTAGGAAATCCTAGGCAATTGCACTAATCACACTTATACTAATCACTTAGAACTCACATTTGCATGTAGGAAGAAGGTGATTATGTAGGAAGATAGAGGGCTAGCTAGGGATCCCAATTAAGGACCTAGGAGCCTATCCTATGATAGCTACATAGAAACCAACACCCTAGAGACAAATGTCTTCAAGCACCACAAAGCAAGCAATTAATGTAATTAAACAACAATCACATGCACAAGTAATGGGAAATGAGATGTAAGTAAAGGCAATCATCATAGAAGTGAAATATGTTCATTACAAATTATATTCCTCCAACATGGTATCACAGTCACATTTTTGCCCCAAACAGCCCACCCAAGGGGGGCTTAGCTATACATGATCAAAACTGAAACAAAGGAGAAGGGAAAGAGAGTAGGAAACACCATGTATGCTTGATGAAGATTGATCTCTTCACCTCCTTGCTGCTAGCCACGAGCCTCCTCCTCCAAGGGTGCCCAAGAGCATGGAAAAGGTGGAATGGATGGATAGAAACCTAGAGAAACTAGGTTTCTATGGTGGAAATGAGTGGAAAGTGGATGGAAATGGGGTTGAATGCAAGGAAATGGGTGGAGTGGAGCAATGGATGCAAGGGAAGCAGCTAGGGTCGGCTAGGAGTGCTTTATCTCCAGCCCTAGAAGCAACTAGTGCTTATATATGAGCTAGGGTTAAGTGGGGGTAGAATGGGAAAAGCAGTGAAAAGTTGTTAGGTTTTGGGGTGGTAGCACGGCCGTGCTGGGCAGCACGGCCGTGGTGGGTAGGAGTGGGCACGCCCGTGGTGGAGGGGAATGGCCGTATTGGTTATTGTTAAATCAACAGGTTGATGGGTGAAAACGAAGGCTGGTGGCACGGCCGTGCTGGGCAGCACGGCCGTGTTGGGTACTAGGTAGAACGGCCGTGCTGGGTGGCACGGCCGTGGTGGCGGAGTTGGGAGGAGGTCGTTCTGAGCAGCACGCCCGTTCCATCTTCATCCAACACGGCCGTGGTGGCTGACTTGCTTGAACTTCAGTGATTTGTCGATCAACCTGTAAATTTGCTCAATTGCCAGCACGGCCGTGCTGGGGTCTTATAATGCTAGCATGGCTTTAAACTTCATAAATCTTGGATGCCTTTGCTTGGAGACGATTCTTGGCCACTGGAGGTAGGTTGAGGGAGGCTTTGGGGCCTTCTTTGGGTCCCTCCTTGAGTGGGGGAACCCTAGAACTCCCTCTCTCTCTCTCGTCCATCTAAGCATGGTCCAAGTACCTGAAATACAGTGCAAAGAACATCCATAAGCGTATTTGCAATGATAATCATATTGGGGGAAAATACTTGTAATCTAACATGTTTAGATGCAACTTAAATACAAAATGGCACATGATGGAGCCCTAAAATAGGGCTGCATCACCACCCCAAACTTAAAACATACTTGTCCTCAAGTATGCTCCAACTTAATCTCTCTTTTCCGTTCTTTTCAACAAAAACAAATGACAAATGCAAAGCAACAGAAAATTATTGAATATATGGTCTTGGAAATGACTAAGTGCATGTGTCTCACATCTCTCCTCTCCTTCTTTCACAATCCAATCATGAACTGAGCACTGAGCATACAAACTTCAAATATAAAGCATAGAAACACAAGTTGTCCATATGTCATTCCGGGTAAACCGTTTCATGTTGGTGTTAATCACAGGTGACTAGGAGTGTTGTTTTACTTTCATGCATTTGGTCTTATGCTTCAAACCACACTAGATGATCCACTTGGCTGTAGAAAGGGCAAAGTGAGCTAGATTTGATGTTTTCTAGCTCAATGGGCATAAAAGAAGAAGAAAGGGTTGCGGTAAGATTTGGGGTGCTTTTACACACTCCTCTTTTATTTATTTGAATGCTCTTAAACATGAGCATCCTTTTATTTTATTTTTGCTTTTCTTTTTATTTTTCTTTGCCCTTGGTGTAGATAGGGCATATGGTGGATAGAGTGAAGCGGGGAGACAGAGATGTGGCCACCCCAAACTTTTGGAGGTGGCCACGACTAATATGTGCACTTTGGCATCTTTTTATGAGGCGGAGGGGTATGAAGATGGTGGAAGAAAAGTCGGATCAAAGAGGGGTCATCAGTGTAGTTTTCAACATACGATTCCCTACATGAAAGCTAATTCAACACTTTACCAAGTAATATCACACCACATGATAGAATTAACACAATATTCATATTTCTACCAAGTGATTCCATTGGCTTTAGGCGTTTGTCGCTTGCTCAATTCATGATTCAACCAAAGCATTCACAGACTTAAGAGATGTGGTTCACATGTAAAAAGTCACAAACAAGACCATATATCAATAAGATCTAAGAATGTAGCATGCATTTGTCACAAGAGTACACCTTTTCATATCAAACATTGGAGATTAAGTCAAAACATCCTATCAGAGCAAGAATATTCAAATCTGGGCAAAATTGGCCAAAATGGTGCCAATTTGCACTAAATCACATCTAAACCTACTTTAGGGAATTTTAAAGACATAAAGCAGCAAATCCTACTTAACATGCACAAGAAATTATCAAAACTACATGAGAATGCAATGCATGGTATGAAGAAGCAAAAATTTTGAAAAATTACTCAAAAATGCAGAAGTTAACTAGATGAATGCGTGAATGCAAGCAGGCACACAAGGTTAGGGTAATCGAGTATGGTAAGTCAGTCAAACTGTTTGATCATCTTGCAAAAATTCAGCACAAGGTACATAGAGAAAAATGCGGCGAAAGAAGGCTTACCGCCCTACCACCCCAAACTTTTAACTCATGATGTCCTCATCATGAAATAGAAGTTTAGACTAGTAGGGTAAAAATGCGTGGGGTTGCGAAAGGCAACCGGCGAGAGCTGGAGCGGTCAAAGTAACTTTTAGGTGAGCAGGACAGGGCCACCACGGCCGTGCTGAGCAGCGCGGCCGTTCAAGCTTTCTTCCTGTAGCTCCTCCATTGAGTTGCAATCTTTTCTTCCACTTTGACCTCTGTCTCGGCTAAACCCTTCAACATCGTCTTTTCTTTCTTGTGCCTGTGCTAAAATGATTCACAAACAGAAAAACTATCAAGTATTGTGTGTGTGTGTTTCTTGGAAACCAAAAGAAAGTATGGTAAAAACAAGGTTCGAGAATCTCAAACCACGTGGGTTGCCTCCCACCAACGCTAAATTTATAGCCTTCAGCCGGGCTTGTTGATTGTTGTGCTCCTTCATTTCTTTGGAACTTTCAAGAGATCTTTGTAGTAGATCCCTTTCTCATCCTCATCTAAGCATTCCTCTTCATCAAATTCTTCTTCTACCATCATGACAATATCAAAATCTTGGTTGGCCTTGTCCGGGCCGACCTCAACGACAGGTTTCAACCTTTGCCCATTGACGACAAATTCCTTAGCTCCTTCTTTTGCACAAATGATCACTGCCCCAGATGGGTACACCTTCTTGACTAGGTAAGGTCCTTCCCATCTCGATCGGAGTTTCCCAGGGAAGAACTTCATTCTAGAATCGTAGAGCCATACCCATTTGCCGGGCTCAAAATCTTTCTTTCTTATGATCTTGTCATGTAGAAACTTGGTTCTTTCCTTGTAACTCTTTGACATTTCATATGCTTCATGCCGCATTTCTTCTAGCTCATGCAATTGAAACTTTCTTTTCATTCCGGCGCTCTCTTCATCAAAGTCCATCTTCTTCAAGGCCCAAAGTGCCTTGTGTTGCATCTCAACCGGCAAATGGCAACTCTTGCCATAGACAAGCTTAAACGGTGTAGTGCCAATCGGGGCTTTGTAAGCAATCCTATATGCCCATAAAGCTTCATTGAGGCGAAGTGACCAATCCTTGCGGTCCGGTCTCACCGTCTTCTCCAAAATGAGCTTTATCTCCCGATTTGCCAACTCAACTTGACCACTCGTTTGAGGGTGGTAGGGAGTAGCTACATGATGATTCACTCCATGTCTCTTCAGTAGCCTTTCGAAGGTGCGGTTGATGAAATGACTCCCTCCATTACTAATCATAGCCCTTGGAACACCAAAACGGCTAAAGATGTTGGATTTCACAAAATCACACACCACCTTATGATCATTTGTTCTTGTTTCCACAGCTTCAATCCATTTTGACACATAGTCTACGGCGACCAAGATGTAGACATACCCGAAAGAAGGGGGGAAGGACCCATAAAGTCAATCCCCCAAACATCAAACACTTCTACCACCAGAATAGGTGACAAAGGCATCATGTCCCTCTTTGAGATAGTGCCCACTTTTTGGCACTTGAAGCAACTCTTGCAAAAGTCATGAGCATCTTTGAACAGCATCGGCCAGTAGAATCCACATCAAAGAACTTTGGCGGCCGTACGTTTTCCTCCAAAATGGCCTCCACATATTCCGGAATGGCACATAGATAAGACTTCTTGCTGCTCCATCTCCGGAATGCACCTCCTAATGAGTTGGTCTGGGCAATACTTAAAGAGGTGAGGGTCATCCCAAATGTAGTTCTTTACCATAGCAAACAATCTCTTGCTTTCCTCTCTTGTCCACATGCTCGGTATCCTCCTACTAGCTAGGAAATTCGCTATGTGCTTGTACCATGGCTTTTGGATAGATGAGACTAAGAGGAGTTGTTCATGTGGCATTGTCTCTTTGATTGGACTTGTCATATCAAAAGGTCCATCAAGGCGGGAGAGATGATCTGCTGCACCATTTTCTACTCCTTTCTTATCCACAATTTCTATGTCGAATTCTTGGAGCAACAAAATCCATCGGATCAACCTTGGTTTTGAGTCTTTCTTGGACATGAGATACTTCAACGCAACATGGTTCGTGTAGATTGTCACTTTGTTTTGCAAGAGATACGGCCGGAACTTGTCAAGAGCGAAGATCACCGCAAGTAACTCCTTCTTGGTAGTCGTATAGTTTCTTTGAGCATCGTCTAATGTTTTGCTTGCATAATAGATAGCATGAGGAATTCGGCCAATGCATTGACCCAGCACAGCCCCCACCGCCATATCAGATGCATCCATCATGATCTCAAACGGCAAAGAGAAATCCGGGGGCTGCATGATAGGAGCAGAAATAAGCCTTTCTTTCAAATGATTGAAGGCTTCAACACATTTGTCATTAAACTGAAATTCAACATCTTTCTCAAGTAATCGACAGAGTGGTCTCGAGATTTTGCTAAAGTCCTTGATAAAGCGACGGTAGAAACCTGCATGTCCCTAGAAAGATCGAACATGTCTTACGGTCGAGGGAATGTTGAGTGTAGAAATAAGGCCCACTTTGGCCTTGTCAACTTCAATCCCGTCTTTAGAGACTCGGTGACCTAGGACTATACCCTCAGGTACCACAAAATGACTCTTTTCCCAAGATAAAACTAAACGAACTTTCACGCATCTTTCCAGAACAACAGCTAGATGTAGCAAGCACTCATCAAAGGTTTTCCCAAAAACTAAAAAATCATCCATGAAGACTTCAAGTGATGAATCAAGCATGTCAGTGAAGATTGAGGTTACACATCTCTGGAAAGTGGAGGGGGCATTGCACAGTCCAAATGGCATTCTCCGGTAGGCAAATGTACCACTTGGACAAGTGAATGTTGTCTTTTCCTGATCTGCCAGATGCATTGCAATCTGAAAATATCCTGAGTATCCATCAAGAAAACAGTAGAAGCTCTGCCCAGCCAATATTTCTAGAATCTAATCAAGAAACGGGAGTGGGTAATGATCTTTCTTTGTCTTTTCATTTAGCTTCCGGTAATCCACACACATTCTCCACTTGGATTGCTCTCTTACCGGCATAAGCTCACCATCGGCATTTTCAGCAACCGTAATCCCACCCTTCTTGGGCACAACTTGGATGGGACTCACCCACGTACTGTCAGAGATGGGATAGATAATCCCTGCATCAAGCAACTTTACAACCTCTTGAGTTACAACGTCCTTCAACTTTGGATTTAGCCTTCTTTGCATTTGGCGAGACGGTCTCGCATCTTCTTCTAAGTATATCCGATGCACACAGATAGAGGGGTCAATCCCTCTCAAGTTAGCAACAGACCATCCAATGGCTTGGATGTTCTTTCTCAAGATTTCCATCAAGGCATCTTCTTGCTCAGGAGAGAGAATGGAGGAAATGATCACCGGGAGGGTGTCATTTGAGCCAAGGAAAGCATACTTCAATCCTTCAGGAAGTTTTTTCAACTCAAGAACGGGGGGTGCTTCGAGGGAGTTCTTCAAAGGTGCAGAAATAGAAGGGAGGTCCTGACTTGCAACCACTAAGGCTAGCTCACACTCTTCATCCTCTTCATCATCATCGTCAGGGAACTCAACAATTGGTTCAAGACCTCTACCTTGGGTGGCAGTCTCAATCCACGCAGGTAGGCACTCTTCAACAATCTCGTCTAGGCACTCCACCAAATAACAATCTTCCTCGGTGGCCCCTATCACTTCGGCTGTCGTAGAAGACTTGAAGATGTTCAACCTGATCTTCATGTGCATGAATGTAACATACATGGTCCCCGTCCTCACATGGATCACGGCATCGGCTGTGGCCAAGAAAGGTCTCCCCAAGATGATTGGCACCTTTCTAGCTTCCTTTTCCATATCAAGAATGATAAAATCAGCTGGGAAGAAGGCAGAAGTATCCTCATCAAGACGGACCAACACATCATCCACATGCCCTCTAGGCGTCTTCACAGATCGGTCGGCCAACTATAGAGTGCAATGGGCCGGCCTCAACTCTCCCATTTGGAGCTCAGCAAATAGATCATACGGCATCAAGTTTACGCTAGACCCCAAGTCAAGAAGAGCCTGGTCTATGTGATGTGCCCCGATGTAGCACGAGATGATTGGAGCATCGGGGTCTTTTCTTTTCTGGGGAATGGTGTGTTGGAGAATGGAGCTCACTTGCTCAGTGAGCTTTATCTTCTTAGGCATCCTCCCTATTGTCTTTCTCTTGAAGGTGCACAATTCTTTAAGGAACTTTGCATAGGATGGAATTTGCTTGACTGCATCTAGAAGAGGTACATTGATTTTCACTTACTTGAAGATCTCTAAGATATCATCCGCATGCTTCTTCTTTTTCTTTGCAGCAGAAGGTTCCTCAAGTGCATCAGGATATGGCGGGAGTTGGGACCCCAATCGGTCCAAATCAACAGTATCATCTACTGGTATCACTGGAATCACAGTATCACAGCTCGACATCACGGTATTAACACTGCCTCTTATCACAATATCACTGCTCGGCGTCACGGTATCAACACTGCCTCTCATCACAGTATCATTCATCCGCATCTCAGTATCAACCTGCTCTGCCTCGGTGTCATCTCTGCCAACAACTGTACCATGGGGTCTCTCCAAAGTCCTACCACTCCTCAATGTAGTCACAGCCTTCACATGCTCATGGGTGGTAGGAGAGGGAGCTTGTGGAGGTGGTTGTGGCTGTTGGGGTGGTGGAGGCCTTTGGTGAGGGGAATTGGGATTTTGGAGGATGAATTGGGGTTGCGGTTGTTGTTGTGGTGGAGGGTGATATTGTGGGGGTGGTTGTTGGTAAGTGTGAGGTGGAGGTGGAGCATATTGATAATTGAGCGGCGCTTGAGGAGGCGGATGAGCATAAGGGTTCGATGGGGCTTGGCAAGATGGTGGAACATAAGCACTTGAAGTGCTCCCTAGAAAAGTCCCATCGTTGTTTGGATTCGGCATAGGTTGAGAGGGGAGTCTTCCTTCTTCTCTTCTAGCCAAAGAGAGGGAGATCTGATCCAGTCTCTGCTCAAGACGGCTTATAGATTGGCCATGTGCATTAACATCCTTTTTGACTTCATCAAGGCTTCTTAGCCTACCAAGAACCTCGTCCTCAAATTTGGAGCTGTATCGTGGCTTCTGCTGCCCCTGTCCTTGTCCATCCTCATTTGATTGTTTCCAAGAGAAATTTGGGTGGTTCCTCCACTCGGGAGTGTAGGATTGGGACATCGGGCCCTGGTTGTTGCGGCCACCAAAGGAATGTAAAGCGTTAACTTCCTCGTCCACAGTCTCCACAGCCATCGCGGGTTGGCTAGAAGAGCCACCCACTTGATTCTTCATCATTTGCATCATGTCTGCCATAATTTTCATCATATCGGGGTTGGCGGTATTGCGTGCGGGAGTCACGGAGGAGGGTGGGGAAGTGTAGTCCCGGCTGCAATGCCCCCCTTTCGTGGAAGCTCGGTGGTGAGAGTTCTCGGCTAGATGCTCAAACAGCGGCCATGAGTCTTCGGGTGGCTTGGCCATGAACGTGCCCCCGCATGAAGAATCTACATTGTTTTGACTCTGCTCCTCAAGCCCAGTGTAAAAGGCCTGAACTAGCTGCCAAAGAGGAACCTCGTGGTGAGGGCAGTCATGAAGCAACTTCTGGAACCGCTCCCATGCCTCATGGAATGGTTCATTCTCTTTTTGGGCGAAGGACGTGATGCACCTTCTCATGTAGGATAACTTGGCTATTGGAAAGAACTTCTTTAGGAACTCATTCTTTACTTCATTCCATGTGATGAGCTCTGGCCTCGAAATATACCACTCCTTGGCCTTCTCTTTGAGAGAGAAGGGAAAGAGCGTCCTCCTAATCGATTCGTCTGTGGCAGCAGGCGTACGGAATGTGGAGCACATTTCCAAGAATGCGTCTATATGGTGATATGAATTTTCGTTCTCCATTCCGTAGTACGTGGGAAGAAGCCCCAAGAGTGCCGGTGGGATGGAAAATTGCTGCCCGGGCATTTGATCAACTAGCGTGGCGATGGGGGAATTGTAGTTCCCCGGCGTGAAATACTCATGAAGCGGGCGGTGCGGTGGTGGAACATCCGGTGGCGGGTTGTTATCGGCCATTTCGGCCCCTCGGTGTAGATTGCGGCGCGCTTGATGTCTTCTTCTCCCAATCTCGGGGTCGTAAACCACCAAGTCGGTGCAAGTCGAACGCGTGCTGCACATGCACAACTGTCACCTGCACAAGTCACAAACAAACAACAAGGAGCCAAGTTAGCGAACCAATATGCAGGAGTAACACAAAGAATAAAGAATAGAAATGGTGAGGGCAAAAGGAAAGGCTAAGCTACGCTATCTAACTAGGCCGAGCGCCTCTATCCCCGGCAACGGTGCCAGAAAGCTTGGTGCGCTCCCGCTAGAGGCTTGCAATAAGTGCAATCCACGAGGTCGGGAGGCACGGGATGAGATGAGATCTTAGCTTTCGAAATTTGTATGGTCCCACACTAACTACCTACGTCTACTAAGACACTACGCCCGCAAGCGCACGGGGTCGTGTCGTAGTATATGTGAGGCGGCAAGTACGGGGTCGAACCTCGGAGATAGAGGGGGCGCTAGAGTTATATGGCGTGAGCTACGTTCCTAGTGCGGAGGGTAAGGTTTTAGGGTTTTAAGGTCGATTGTTGGTTAATTAAACTAAGAGAGCGAGTATGAAAAGCAGTATGAAACTAAGTTATCAAAAGACTAAACTAGCAATCTAGGTGACAAACTAGCTAAACTAAGGCAAGGGCAAGATGGACTAGACTAAGCAAGCAATTAACAACTAAGGAATTGAATTAACTACTAATCAAGATCAAAGACCTAAATTAACACTAGCTAGCAGAACTAGGCAATTAGCTAAGGTAACTAAAGCAATTTGAACTATACTAGCATTAACAAGCAAACTAAGCGATTAGGGTTTTAAGCAATTAGATGAAGGAGGTGGGCCATTTGGGAATGTGACCTTGACATTAGTTGGGGGATGTCACCATAACAAGCGATTAGCATATTTCATTCTAGACTACCAAACCAAACAACAAGGTGGGTGCTATGAGGATGTACCCTATGCTACTAGTTGGGGAACTAGGGCTAGGTGTAATTCTCATAGGACTTACCAAGTCTAGGTCTCTAGGATAAGTGGTATTAGTCAATTGAGGACCAAGGGTAAGGATGGGAGTGGAGATGAGGATATTTGACCTCATGCCACTAGCCACCTCAGCCTTTAGGAAATCCTAGGCAATTGCACTAATCACACTTATACTAGTCACTTAGAACTCACATTTGCATGTAGGAAGAAGGTGATTATGTAGGAAGATAGAGGGCTAGCTAGGGATCCCAATTAAGGACCTAGGAGCCTATCCTATGATAGCTACATAGAAACCAACACCCTAGAGACAAATGTCTTCAAGTACCACAAAGCAAGCAATTAATGTAATTAAACAACAATCACATGCACAAGTAATGGGAAATGAGATGTAAGAAAAGGCAATCATCATAGAAGTGAAATATGTTCATTACAAATTATATTCCCCCAACATGATATCACAGTCACATTTTTGCCCCAAACAGACCACCCAAGGGGGGCTTAGCTATACATGATCAAAACTGAAACAAAGGAGAAGGGAAAGAGAGTAGGAAATGCCATGGATGCTTGATGAAGCTTGATCTCTTCACCTCCTTGCTGCTAGCCACGAGCCTCCTCCTCCAAGGGTGCCCAAGAGCATGGAAAAGGTGGAATGGATGTATAGAAACCTAGAGAAACTAGGTTTCTATGGTGGAAATGAGTGGAAAGTGGGTGGAAATGGGGTTGAATGCAAGGAAATGGGTGGAGTGGAGCAATGGATGCAAGGGAAGCAACTAGGGTCGGCTAGGAGTGCTTTATCTCCATCCCTAGAAGCAACTAGTGCTTATATATGAGCCAGGGTTAAGTGGGGGTAGAATGGGAAAAGCAGTGAAAAGTTGTTAGGTTTTGGGGTGGTAGCACGGCCGTGCTGGGCAGCACGGCCATGGTGGGTAGGAGTGGGCACGGCCGTGGTGGAGGGGAACGGCCGTGTTGGGTAAATGTTAAATCAACAGGTTGATGGGTGAAAACGAAGGCTGGTGGCACGGCCGTGCTGGGCAGCACGGCCGTGTTGGGTACTAGGTAGAACGACCGTGCTGGGTGGCACGACCGTGGTGGCGGAGTTGGGAGGAGGTCGTTCTGAGCAGCACGCCCGTTCCATCTTCATCCAACACGGCCGTGCTGGGCAACACGGCCATGGTGGCTGACTTGCTTGAACTTCAGTGATTTGTCGATCAACCTGTAAATTTGCTCAATTGCCAGCACGGCCGTTCCATGGCACCACGGACGTGCTGGGGTCTTCTTATGCTAGCATGGATTTAAACTTCATAAATCTTGGATGCCTTTGCTTGGAGATGATTCTTGGCCACAATGCAAAGAGCATCCATAAGCATATTTGCAATGATAATCATATTGGGGGAAAATACTTGTAATCTAACATGTTTAGATGCAACTTAAATACAAAATGGCACAGGATGGAGCCCTAAAATAGGGCTGCATCACTACCTTCACCAACACACACGCTATTATGAGGTAAAAATAACTTATCCCAAGAAAACCTTTCCCCTTTTGTGCCTAAACCATTGTTGGGTTAGATTACTTAGATATTCATTTTGTCTTTGTGAAACAATGCCTTGATTTTCTTTGTGTTGAACATTTTTTATACTTAATGATTATTGTTGCAAAAAGGTAATAGCCGAGTCTATGCTAATATCACACAAAACTATACTACAACTGTTCCACTAGTAGATATTGAGATTAATCTTTCCACTACAATTTCTAGAATCAAATTCCAAGTGTATGAGGATTACCTTTAGCTCCTACTTTGTTGGAAATCCCTTGGGTTGTAAGAGGAAGAAAACCTACCCAAACCACCTAGACTTGATTTACCTTGATCAATTCTATAAGAGCTTTTAGCTTGTGCTTACTCTTCATAACATTCACATGTAACTTAAAATTGTAGGTCATCCCTATAGAAGGAAATCTATCCTTCCATCCTCTTCTTTTGATAACATAAAGGGACTCATTGCATTAATAGTGAACACCAATGTCAATCTAAAGAAAAATCAAATGGACATTGCTGAAAATTTTGAGAGGATCATATACTATCTTATACACGACATCAAGCTCAAGTAAGCACACTATATACCCCATTAGATGACTTGATTTTATTCTAAAAAAACACATGGGGTACCAAGTAAACCATATCCAAATCTTATCTATGGTCTCTTTTGCTTTCTCACTAGAAAATCACTCATTACTATTTCAAATATCCTACAAGCCACAAAGAGGTTGTGATAAGTGATACACAAGTTATTGATTCTATCCTAAACACCAAATATTCATTCACTCTAGGTGCCTCTTCCCCCCATTGATCACCACCGATCCAACCCAATCCTCCACCCATGCCACCTAGACCTAGTAGGGATTCTCTGTGCCCAATGAGTCTCTAATGGGATGTATAATGTTTAAAATTACTACAATATCTAGGTCAAAAACCATCTCCAAAAATACCTCCTTCATATAATGTCCAACATGAACATTTCCTGCCCTTCACCCTATCATGGCTATTAATCAACCCTCCCTCTCTACTAGTGACTATGCCACTTATGAATATAATCAGTTCTATCACTCAGCACATCACACATCTTTTGCTTCCCATCTATCCCTACGGATGGCCCTACCTATGAATCTCCTCACATGTATATCCCTAAACCTATATCTTTTCATCCATATCCCTCCCTAACTCAGTTTTTGGTGCTTTCTCTTGATTCTACCTCTACCATTGTAGTTGACTATGATTGGAATGTCCAACCTACCTTCTCTCAGGTACAAACTCTTGTTTCTAGTGGCAAAATGACTCGATTAAAATGGGTAGCAAGTACGCCCTTTACCCCTTATGATGTGGACATGGATGTTTGGATTTTTGAGGAAGATGATGAATATGATGGGAGTAAAGAGGATGGTGATGAGGAATGTGATGTTGCAAATGATGATGAAGAGGCTATAGATGAGGATGTCCCTGAATGTGTTGGCACTTCTTGCCAAGGCACATATGATGAGGTATATGACCCAACTCAAGATGACTAGTCCTAGATTCTAGAATGTCCTTGTACTTGTATTTTATGAGCCAACATGCATCCCATAGGTCATTTGCATATGAGGCTATCACTTATACATCTATGTCATACTTATTTGAATGTTTTATCCTGGTTGCTTTTTCATCATGTTGTAGTCCCTTTCTTATGCACTCAAAACATGGTTTCTAAAGAATATTTATTGAGGTTTTGAGTAAGTGGTTTCATATTTTGATTATGACTGTTGATATGTTATCTTTATGGCTCAATGATATCATTAATTATGGCTGTATAGGACCTAGATTAACTCTTTTACCTCCTATTTTTGATATGATAAAGGGGGAGACAACACTTCAACACATTCAAATTGATTTCCTCATTTATCTCTTGTGATGCTGATACTTGAATGGAAACACCAAATATATATTGTTGTTATAACTAACTAAAAAGATTTCTAAGCATGAATTTAAGGGGCACACATTTTACCTCATATTTATAAACCCTTATAGAATTCAAAGGTAAAGTCCTTAAATATCAAATCCTTTTCAATATTTTTAGGAATGGGTTGCCATTTTTAAAAAGGGGGAGAATGATTACATACAATAATACATTGTCCATATTTTGATGACAACTTAACCATTCCACTCATGTGGTCTAAAAGTTTCTGCTTGATGTCAATGATATATTGGTATAATAGAAGGGTAAAATTATCAAACCTTAGTTCAATGTTTAAGTCTTCTCAACAAAAAATCAAGAATTGAAGACTAGATAGATTCTCTATGAGAAATGTGCCATAAATCATTCATAATGATGCACAATTATAGTAAAGCTTAACATTACATCAAAGTCATTTAGAAAGAACCATAATCCCTTTGGAGGCCTTTGTCATAGCCAAGACTAGAGGTTTTGTCAGTGAGTTTTCCCTAGGGCAATACGACCAAAAACCAAATGTATTGGCTTCACACAGATCTCTATCGATTGAATTTCTTATTGATATGTAACTAGACCAACTAATGTATTATTCCAGATAGAAAGTTCTATTGTTTGAGTTTCCCAAAAGGTACCTTGGCTGACAATACTGTAGTGTAAAATTCTAAAAAAGTATATTTATGTAAGGCCCTTGACCTAGATTAATGCTTGTTTGTGTTTGTTTTGATTAATAAGATGCTTAAACCTTTATCTAATCTCTTGAGATGCCTTAATATCATGTGACATGCTTGTGGTTTTAGTTTGGTCATGTTTGGATGCTGCTTGAGCTATGTTTGCTTGTTTTGAACCTAGTTGCAATTTACCCATGTGGAGGGGAAATCTTGCAATTTGTCACATGAAGGTGTGCCCTTTGTTCCTTGGCATCATGAGAGAGAATATGGTGCCTTGGGGTGACTTGTTGTACTTTGGTTTGAAGAGGAGAGAAGTGGTGATATATTGAGAGTGGTTTCTAGGGTTTGGCTTGATGCCTTATGTTGATGTTAACCATTTGGTTTTGGGTCTTTCAGCAACCAACCTTGTTGTTACTTAGTGGTTTCTCTGCGGTTGTATAAATTTTTGATAGTTCTTTGAGATCCCTATAGTCGCTTGAGTTTGAATCTCTCCCTTGGGTCGCTTGACCTAGGGTTTAGGTCACTTGAAGTGTGGGTCACATGGTTTTATGTGACCATGAGCCTTGAGGCCATGAGTTTTCGGTGACCGATGGTCATCCATGAAAAAGTGACGTCACTTGGTTTTCTTGTTTTTCACGACCTTCATGGTTAGCATGGTTTTAGTGGATGCATATTTGTTCTTTGATGGACAAGTGTCATGAAAGGCCCTAATATCTTTACACCTAACCCACTTTTTACCTCTCTCATACTTTAAAGTATATCACACCTCTCCTACACATGCATGTACCTCTTTTATCCTTCCTCCTTCTCTCTCTCATCTTGTGCTCGGCCCTAGTGTTCTTGGTGGAGAAGAAGAGTTCATCTTTGGTGCTTGGTGGCCTAGGCATTTTGCATGTGGTGATCCAATCTTGGAGAAGCTCTTTGTTGGTGATCTTTGGTGATTCCTTGATCGTTGGTAAGTGATCCATATCTTGATATCCTTTTCTTGAAGAATCCTACCCCCTTTCTCCTCCTTTTTGGCCGTATACTATGGTGTCAACCATGGTGGCTATGTTGAAGCTCTTCTCTTCACAAATATCAGAGACTACGATTTGCCATGGTGGTATCTAAGTGAAAAGAGGATCTCTTCTCTCTTTTTTCTCCTTATTTTGTTCCTTTCAGCCTTGAAGTTTTGGATCTCCCTTTTCTTACCCTTTAACCTAAAAGTTTTTTCTTTCTATTTTGAGGTGGTGACTAGCTTGGTCATGGAGGAGATCAAAGATAGGGTTTCTTTCTTTCTTTTGGGGCTTTACTTGGAGGTGGTGCAACTATCATCCAAGGTGGGTTATATAACTCTCTACCTTCTCTATTATATCACTTTAACCCTACATGCATCTTACTCTAAAACATGATTAATTATTGTTGATGATGACATCTTGATTAGGGCCATGTTTCTATGTTGATCTTGCTTAACCCTAATTCACCTACCCAAAAACCTAAGTGATGGAGAAGATGATGGTTTAGCATGCAACTTAATCTTTGTTTTTTTCATCTTGGCTCATGGCCTGTTTACCTTTCTTAAGGTGGGGTTTTGGATCTATTTTCATGTTCTTGATCTTATGTTTTCATCCCTCAACTCATGATTTTTGTATTGGTCACTTGTAGTACATGTTTCTAGGGTTTGGATGATGTTTTCCCTAAGTTTTTGCATCCCTCTTGGGTGATCAATTTCATATTGATTATCATCTATTTTTCTCATATTTTCTAGTGGGTTTCTCTCTCTAAGATGATCCTCATGATGTGTTCTAAGTTGTTGAAGACTTAGAGGTGATGTTTGGTCGTTTGGTGGGTCACCTTGACTTTGTCGCTTGAACAACCTTCTTCTTCTCGGTCACATAAGTTTGTGGACCCCTACGGCCGCTTGGATGTTGGTCTTTCTTCGACCATTTGATCTTTGTATTACCTTGGTTGCTGATATAGCCTGCGACCTAGGGTTTCCTACGACCATTTGGTTTTAGCTTTGGTCATTGGTTTTGGTTGCTGACCTTGGTGGTGCCTTTGATTGCTGATGTATCTTTGACCATGGTGAGTTTCCATCGACCACCGATGTGTCATGGTTGTTCTTTGATCGCTAGTCTTGAGGGTGGTCTTCGACCATGATGTATACCCCCTTTGGTTGCATGGTTTGTGACCTATGCCTTGTTCAATCGATGAAAGGTTATGACATGTGTCTGATATGTATGGTTGTCTTGATGTTGGCCATGAAAGACCACAAAGGATGTTCCAAGAATGTGGGAAGTATGAGATAGAAAGGGTTGTTGATAATATTGTGATGTAAGACCCTAAACCGGTGTGTTTTTGAAACCCTAACCCTAATCCAATTATATGATGAGTTTATTGAACTTGTGTAAAGTAACTAGCCTTGTGACAATGTTACCTTTATCCTACTTGTGTCAATCTAACCTTCCAGGTTGTATGAATATCATGGATATTGAATTCTATGGTGATGCTTATGTGACACAAGATGATAAATGTGAGCCTTGATGAGGCATGATGAGATGATGTTGATATGAATGAATGGTGTGATGGGTTTGATGACCTGGAAGAGGCTTTATGCCTAGTATGAGGTGAAATGTCCTCCTATAACGTGATGAAGGATTGATATCCCCTAGTGATGTAATAATGATGTTGATGGCCTTGTAAGGAAGTGGTATCATATGATGATGTGACAAGTTCACACTTTATAAATTTATATCTTCTAAAGTTATAGTATGCCCTTATCTTTACAATTTTTTTTAAGGTTTATACGTTGTAATTTGATTGATGCTAAAAGTTACCTAATTGACTCAATTAATCAAGTAAAACCCTACTCATGTAGTTTCCCTATGCCATAGATCCATCTACAACATTTGTACTAGCTGGATGGTGAAACAAGCAATCCATGTGGGAAACTTGGAGCACATATTATTGAATATGTAGGGTGCAAGTCTAGGTATCTCCTTGTATCCTTAATATAATGGGATGGATGATGTCATACCCTAACATGAGAATGGTCAAGGCCGTATCTCAGATTATGTGATTAACTACATGTGATATGCTATTGGGATGACTGCAGTCATACCATGGAAGGAGAATGATTGTGGTCATATCTTAGTTCACTAGTACTGTGACCTATATACCAAGGTGGGCTAGGCTGTTTTGCAGTTGAACTTGATATGTAAATGTGGTGGACTTGGACTGACCGAGGGTGTGTAGAGATCATGGATTCCATCTCTTCCGTTGATCTTGTATGGCACTGATTTTGAATTAGTAGTGGTCTGTTGGAGCATGAGTGGTATACCTCATCTCCTTAAGGCATAATAAAATACACAATACAACCATGTAGTAGATTTTCTTAGGGTTAAATACGTCTCACATAGGATGACCCTTTGCCTTATCTTTGTACTGATTTCTTGAATTATAATGCAGTAAGAGAAATCAACTATTATACATGTTCTTTATATTCCTTCTTATAATATTAATTGTTCTACTGCTCAATGGTAATTTCTTTATTTGCTTAACCTACATTTTCAATTTAGTACATATCCTTTAGCTGAATTTGCTCACCTAATAGTAATGTTGTTTATATACTTTAATCTACCTATGATTTTATTAGACATTGATAGAGAGTTATATCTCTCATTGGGATGTTGGTCTCATCCCGGTGAGTTTCACATCTTATAGGTGGTCGAGCATGAAGAAGTAGAGATCGTGCTGTTGAGGTTGAGAAATAAGAGGAGCAGTAGCTGAGTAAAGATTGGATAAGTTGCTTGTGTTCTGAAGTAGATTCCTATGTGTTGTTCCTATACTCTCAGGTCTTTAGGGGAGTTTTGTAGCTGTAATATATCGAGATGACATTTTGGGCTATATGCCTTTGTTGTACAGACATGGCATGTATGTATATGCAAATGTTATCATATGTAATAGGTTGTGGCTTAAGGGCCGATGAACAATGTATGTAATGGTATATTGGTATAAGATATGGTCCTAGTGACTTTTTTGGACCTATATGTGATATGTTTACACTTGAGGTGGATGTGAGAAATCAATTTTAATTTATCTTGTTTTATGGTAATCTGGTTATTAGTGATAATTCCACATTTTGTTTGGAGTAATCTCACTTTTATGTGGTGTGGGGTGTCACAATTTGGTTGGTATCAGAGCTCTAGGTTTGCTAAGTCTACAGGGACATAGGAATAGGGTTGTGTCTGTTCTAGTATCCTCTAGTATATCTCATGGTTACTTCTACTTATGCTGAAGAAGACGAGGAGA
This sequence comes from Alisma plantago-aquatica, assembly GCA_963693085.1. Lineage (NCBI taxonomy): Eukaryota > Viridiplantae > Streptophyta > Magnoliopsida > Alismatales > Alismataceae > Alisma > Alisma plantago-aquatica. The sequence goes on along the minus strand of OY856414.1, from coordinate 420,868,112 downwards.
AGAAAATATGGCTGGAGAACATGAAGAACATGCCGCTGAGAGTAGTGTTGCTGCACCAAGAGGTGGTGCCATGAGGTAGGAGAGGGTTGATGGAGTGCATGAGATGCCCTAGTTTGATCCCACCATAGTATCCAATCTTGTTTTTTAGTCCATGTTTGGATATTTCATGGCTATAATGACACACATAACAGACAGAATGCCTACACCTCAAGGGAGAGCAGTAGTCCCCAATGTGGAATCTTCAGGATCATGAAAGACCTTTGAGAGACTGAGATGTGTAGGGGCAGTGGAGTATGCTGGTATGAAGGATCCAACATATGCTGACCTATGGTTGACAGAGTTGGAAAAGGCCTTCAAGATCCTCAACATCCATGAGGCTGACAAAGTGAAGCATGATGCGTGTCTCTTGAAAGGGAGTGTTTTCCATTAGTGGGCCATTGAGGAGGAGAAAAGGTCAGGTGCTGTGATCAATTGGGAAGAGTTCTGACATGAGTTTATGAGTCAGTACTTTCCAGAGACCTATCTTGATGAGAAGATCAAATAGTGCAAGAAGATTCGACAAGGATCTATGTCAGTTAATGAGTACGAAGCCAAGTTTATGGAGATTCTAAGGTTTTGTCTGCATATGACAACGATGGACAAGGAGATGATCAAACAATTTGAGAAAGGTTTGAGTACTGAGATGATGACTCTAGTGTCATCTCTATAGAACAGGGAGAAGTTCACCATGTTTGTGGAGTCTGTTAGAAGGGTGGAATGGCCAGTATTGGATAAGTGTGAGATGAAGGACAAGAAGAGGCCTGCTTAGTAGTAGGGATAGTCATAGGGTGGCTTTAAGAAGTCAAGGTTTTCCGCACCACTATCATAGTAGAGATTGACAAGTCAGCCGCAGTGGTCACCTAGCAGAGGCAGAGGCTGAGGCTACAACTTTTGGTCGAAAAGTGCCCAAAGTGTATCATCAGTATCGGTGACATGACCGATGAGGCCACAATATCACTCTAGGACTTGCCATAAGTGTGGGAAGGTGGGACATATTAGATGAAACTACCCTGTGAGAGATGAGGAAGTTACCCAATAGTTGAGATAAGGGTTATAGTAGAGACAACAGTTCAAAAGTGGAAATGGGAGAGGACATGGGTAGGTGTGGCAAACTGGTTCTTCTAGACAAGCCAACAGAGGACGCGGGTGACAACATGTAACAACTCGATTCTATGCGATGATTTAGCTGGAGGGAGTGATCAACCCTCGAGTTGTGATAGGTCATATGGATTTATTTCATTATGATTTGTCTTCTTCTTGCTTTATATCTATTTTGGTTGACCCGGGTGTGACACACTCTTTTATCACTCAAGGAGTGATTGCTAGTTGTTCTTTGCCTATTAGTCTTAGAGCTGATAGTCTCCTTTTAGAAACCACATTGGTTGGTTATGTGGAGTTTCAGGAGGTGTGTCCTTTCTTTTTCAGGACATAACATTCATGTGGACATCATACCGCTTAACATGCATGGATTCGATATGATCATTGGGATGGATACTTTGGAGAAGTATCAAGTGGTTTTGAATTGTAATTCCTAAGTGGCAACATTTGTTGATGATGATGTGTTGTGGATCTTTCAAGGAGATAGGAAGATTCTCCCTACGTGTTTGGCATCGAGGATGACGACAGAACGGTTGATGAGGTAGGGTTGCGATGTGTTCTTGGCACATGTGTTGGATACCAAGGCAAGGAGTCCAAGTATCCAGGAGGTGTTAGATTTTTGTGAGTCTGAGGATGTGTTTCCATAAGAGTTTCCAGGTGTTCCTCTAGCTAGAGATATTGATTTTGAGATCAATCTGGTATCTGGCACACAACCTATAGCACGGACTCCACACAGGATGAGACCAGATGGGATGTCAAAGTTGAAGAAATAGTTGCAAGAGCTTCTTGAGAACAGTTTTATCAGACCGAGTACGTCACCATTGGGTGCTCCCATATTGGTTTTGAAGAAGAAAGATAGATCCATGAGGCTATGCATTGATTATAGGCAGTTAAGAAAGGTAACAATAAAGAACAAGTATCCTTTTCTATAGATTAATGATAAGTTTGATCAGTTGTGAGGTGCCACACTATTCTAAAAGATAGACTTGAGGTCAGGGTATGACCAATTGCAGATCAAGGCAGATTACATACCAAATTCAGCTTTTAGGATGAAGTATGGTCACTATGAGTTTGTGGTTATGCCTTTTGGGCTAACCAATGGATCAACAACGTTCATGGACTTGATGAACAAAGTGTTCCAACCTTATATTGATCAGTTTGTGGTAGTCTTCATAGATGACATACTGATATACAGTCGAGACAACCACCAACATGAACAACCCCTACGTCAGGCGTTAACCCTATTGAGACAACATTAGTTATACTCGAAGTTCAATAAATGTGAGTTTCGTCTAAAGGAGGTGTCCTTTCTGGGACACATGATATATGCTAAGGGTGTTCGTGCGCCATAAGAAGATTGAATTTGTGATAGAGTGGGATCAACCAAAGATGCCGATAGAAATCCATAGTTTTTTGGGTTTGGGAGGCTAGTACAACAGGTTCATCAAGAACTTTAGTGCTATAGCATTACCCCTAACAAAGCTGAAGAGGAAAGATATACCTTTTGTCTTGGATGACAAGTGCCAACATGATTTCTAATTGTTGAAGGAGAAGTTGACAAGTGCTCCAATGTTAGTGTTTTAAGAGTAAGGGAAAGACTATATTGCCTTTTATGATGCCTCGAGAAATGGTCTGGGTTGTGTGTTGATGTAAGACAAGAATGTGATCTCTTTCGCATCATGACAATTAAAAAGGCATGAGGAGAACTATCCCACACATGATCTGGAGCTTGTAATAGTGGATCATGCTTTGTAGATCTGGAGACACTACCTTTATGGCGAGAAGTGTCAGAATTTCACCAGGCACATGAATCTCAAGTATATCTTTTTGTAGCTGGAGTTGAACAAGCGACAGAGATGCTAGATGGAGCTTAGTAAAGACTATGATTGCACCATAGATTACCATCCAGGAAAGGCTAATGTGGTGGCATACAATCTAAGCATGAAGTCTTCTTCCTCATCATTTGTTGACAAAGCACAATAGTGCTCTTTGGTGTACCACAAGAGAGACATGTTGGTATCATTGCATCATATGATGTGAAGTTGGAGGTGTCCATGCCAGTAGTACTGTTGGCATAGTGGTAGGTAAAACCCACATTGAGGTAGCATATTGGAGATGCACAACAAGGTGACCATGATACAACAGATCTGGTCAAAGTTCGACAATGAGAAGCATGATGGTTTTCATGAGTCTGAGGATGGAACAGTGTGTTATCACAACATCATCATGGTTCCTGATGTTGATGATATGAGGAAGATTGTACTCACTCTTTGATGTACACTATGCATCTAGGTAGCACAAATATGTACCATAATCTTAAAGATTTGTATTGGTGGCCTGGCTTGAAGTGTGTCATAGCTGAGTTTGTGGCAAAGTATCCGTGAGTCAGTAAGTTAAGGTAGAGCATCAAAACCTATAGGGACTTTGCAACCATTACCTATACCACTATGGAAGTGGGATCATGTTATGATGGACTTATGGTTGGTCTGCATATGATAGACAAAGGACATGACTCCATATGGGTGATAGCTGTCATGTTGACAAAGACAACACACTTTTTTCCAGTGAAGACGCTGTATACAGAAGAGAAGATGGCTAAGATATATGTTGATGAGATTGTTCATTTACATAGTATCCTAGCTACCATCATGTCTGATAGAGGTCCCCGGTTCACCAATCATTTTTGAGAACATATGGAAACAACTATGGGTACACAATTAAGTTCAGTACTGTGTTTCACCCACAATCAGATAAACAGTCAGGGAGGACAATCTAAATCTTGGAAGATCTGTTGATTCCCGTGTTCTACATTTTTTGGGCAATTGGGATGTGCACCTTAGTTTGATAGAGTTTGCCTATAACAAAAGTTATCAGAGGAGTATTGATATGGCACCTTACGAGGATTTGTATGGGAGATGTTGTAGATCTCCTTTGTGTTGGTATTAGACCGGTGAGTATCAACTTTTAGGTCCTGAGCTTATGTAGCAGATGACAGAAAAGATCAAAGTGATTCAACAACAGTTGAAGGCAGCCCATGAGAGGCAGAATTTGTATGCAGATAACTGGCATAGGACATTAGAGTTCCAAGTGGGAGACATAGTGTACCTCAAGTTCTCTCCTTAGAAAGGTGTTTAGAAGTTTGGGAAGAAGGGTAAGTTGGATCCTAGATATATGTGACCTTACCTAATGGTGGCATGTTTGGAAAGATTGCCTACAAGTTGGAGTTTCCACCTGTGTTGCATAGGTTGCATCTGATGTTTCATGTGTCTATGTTGAGGAAGTGTCACCTTGACACTGAATTGGTGTTACAACCAATGGAGGTTGAGTTGGATGAGGACATCTCTTACGTGGAAGGTCCTGTGTTGATCTTAGATAGAGGACCAAGAAGTTGAAGAGGAAATATATAGTGTTGGTGAAGATTTTGTGACATCATTGTGGCATAGAGTAATCCACGTGGGAACTTGAGGAGGAGATGCATAGGAAGTACCCATCTCGTTTTGGCAAAATCCTTATTAGGGGTTTATGGTTGTAAGGCCCCTAACCTAGCTTAATGCTTGTTTGTGTTTGTTTGGCTTAATAAGATGCTTAAAACTTCATAGAATCTCTTGATATGCCTTAATATCATGTGACATACTTGTGGTTTCAGTTTGGTCCTGTTTGGCTTCTGTTTGAGCTATGTTTTCTTATTTTGGACCTAGTTGCAACTTACCTATTTGGAGGCGTAATCTTGAATTTATCCCATGAAGGTGTTCCCTTTGTTCCTTGGGATCATGAGAGAGAATATGGTGCCTTGGGGCACCTTGTTGTGCTTTGGTTTAATGAGGAGAGAAGTGGTGATATGTTGAGAGTGGTTTCTAGGGTTTGCCTTGATGCCTTATGTTGATGTTAACCCTTGTGTTGACAATTTGGTTTAGGGACTTTCAGTGACCAACCTTCTTGTTCCTTGGTGGTTTCTCTGTGGTTGTATGAAGTTTTGATAGTGCTTTGAAATCCCTACGGTTGCTTGAGTTTGGTTCTCTCCCTTCAGTCGCCTGACCTAGGGTTTAGGTCGCTTGAAGTGTGGTTCACATGGTTTTATGCGATCATGAGCCTTGAGGCCAGGTGTTTCCTATGACCAATGGTCATCCCTGACCAAGTGAGGTTGCTTGGTTTTCTTATTTTTCATGACCTTAGTGGTTTGCATGGTTTTAGTGTATGCATGTTTATTTTTTGATGGACAAGTGTCATGAGGAACCTTAATATATATCTTGACACCTAACCCCTTTTCACCTCTCTCATACTCCTAAGTATATAACACCTCTCCTACACATGCATGTACATATTTTAGCCTTCATCCTCTCTCTCATCTAATACTCGGCCCTAGTGTGCTTTGTGGTGAAGAAGAGTTCATCCTTGGCGCTTGGTGGCTGAGGCCTTTTGCATGTGGTGATCCAAGCTTGGAGAAGCTTTTCCTAGGTGATATTTGGTAATTCCTTGATCCTTGGTAAGTGATACATATCTTGATCTCATTTTCTTGAACCCTACCCCCTTTTGTGACGACCCGCCATCATACTGACAGCTAAATTGCCACCAATAATTATGCAGAATAACTATTAGCAGTGGATTAACGAAAATCACTAAAAATTTAAAACCATTTTGCAAAGAGATCCATTTCCTGGAAACTCTTAAGAAAAGAACCACAACTTTATATACATCATGATTCACATTGTACAACCATTGTACCATCTCATCCCGAGGATATCATATACCAATTTCTTTGCCCAAACATATACATAAGCAACATAAAACCTCGAGGCATACGAGCCAAAATCTCAGATCGTTTATAAAACCATCACATACTAACTCCCAAGGACCTGAGAGTACAAATACGACACATATGACTTCTATCTACAAGACACGACAGATAGTACACTCAACCTGAGCTGTTACTGCTGTCCCTACTGTTGTTGTCCTTGCTCTGCAGTATGATATCTACCTCCTCGTGCATGTCCACCTAAAAATTGTGGAACCCACAGGGTGAGACACAAGTCCCAGTGAGAGATATAACTCTCCGCCAACAATATTATTATCATAGACAAATAGTATAAAACTAAGCAGAGGATCTTTTATGTAAATAAACATGTTTAATCATTATTTAATGCAATGCAAAGCAATAGCAATGTTCAAGTAGTTCAACTATCCATGACAGAGCTATAGATCATCTATTTGCTTTATAAGGAATATAAAGAACATGTATACCATCTATCAATCTAAGATGTACAAAAGTAATGAAGCATCAACCAATATTTTCATATTCATACCTTAAGAAAATATGCTACATGGCTGATTACATGTTCACAATCACACTTATGCCCAGAGGAGATGAGGTATACTGCTCATACTCCAACCGACCACCGCTTAGTCGAAATCGGTACCATACAAGGTCAATGGAAGAGCCGACTGCCATGACCTCACCGGTCTCGGTTAGTATGAGACAATTGGCAGTGACCACATGTCAAACTACAACTAGCTTGCCGCGGTATAGTGACATCTTTGCTATAGATCTATAGCTAAAACATGCACTCTCTTCGGGGAGATATCACATCAATCCCCGATACATTTTCATCAGGGCGATCACATGGAAACCCTGGCATTCATTGGAGAGATAACACATCAATCCCCATCTGGATGTAAGGATATGTTTTCCTTCACCCCACATATTCAAAAATATGCACTCCAAGTTAAACTCATTTCACCATTCAACAAATCCTAACACAGAATGGATCTATGGTCTGTGCACTACATGATAAGGTTTCATTTGATTAACCAAGTGTATTACAATATCTTTTAGCATCAATTAAGTTACAATCATGGATTATAACAAATTCTACAAAGTAAAAGGTGTAATACATTTATCAAGTACTTTCATAATCTTTGGAACATAGTGAATACATAACACTCAGGATCTCAGTCCCTTATCACATTACTAGGAATTCTCATCCCTTAACATTATCATCATCATGATTGCTAGATCTGGGTATTCAAACCCTTAGTTCATCACTGAACATTGTTACCTCTTATTAGGTAACTATTACCTCTAGGTTCTCAGGCCCATGTATACATAATACTTGTTGCACAAGTATTTCACATGGCTCACAAGGCCCATTTAATTTGTATCATATGAAACATCATAGCTCATACCTGGCTATGTTCATCATCTCATGATACCTGCATGGTTAGTCTTTCATGATAGAAACAATTATCAAGTACATATCATTACCATGAAACCTAAAAGAAACACAACCTTCCCATTAATAGGGTTGGGGTTTCTTTTTTCACCAATTAAGGTTAGGGTTTCCCTCTTTAGTCAATTAGGGTTTCAAATTCATATTATCAAGAATCAAAACCCTGATTCATATTATCAATAACTAAAACCCTAATTCATAGCTCTACACATATAAGGGTATCAATATATACTCATTGATTGATTATAACACAAAGTATGAGTTTCTCTCTCATTCTTTCTAGGATAATGATCACATCATACTTTACTAAGTTGGCTCAATCCTTCTCTCAAGGTACATTGGCCCACATTTATCAAAATGCATTGAACTCTACCCATATTAATGTATCATTTGACATAAAACGCTTCATGTGTTACTCAATCAAGTATATTGGATTGAGGTTCTTCCACCATATCGGGCATGAGGTGTGTGTGTGCTTCACACCATATAGGGCAAAGAGGTGTGTGTGTGCTTCACACCATATCAGGCAAAGAGGTGTGTGTATGCTTCACACCATATCGGGCAAAGAGGTGTGTGTGCTTCACACCATATTGGGAAAAGAGGTGTATCCTTGATCACCATATCGTGCATAAGGTGTATCCTCATCACCATATCGTGCTTTCATATCAGGTTGCTCAACATTAGGGTTTGCATATCAGGTTAGACCCTTATGCTCATATCTCTTCAAGCCTTCATGGTATCGGCCTACCCTTCACCATGTGATAAGTGACAACCTAGACAACATGTTAGTCTAGACCAAATCAAGTTTACAAACCAATAGGGGCATGAGGTTCCAAGGTGTATCGGGTTTCATATTACCGTGTTGGGTTTCAACACCATATCGGGTTAGAGGTACTTCAACCCGATATCAGGTTGAGTCATGATGATGTCATCATCTTGAAGATCAAGACCTTTGTTCTTACTATTTTAATTCATGGAAAATAGTTCTATGTCACTAATAGAACTCATGGATTCATCAATTATAAAAGAAAAATCGAAATTGAAAGTAGATCATCAAGTATAACAAGATTGAAGGTGAATAATAACATAATTGGGTTCAAGTTATATAACCCACCTCAAGAACAACTTCAAAGCTCCAAGCTCCAAAGATTCACATTCCCAAGGTTGAAAATGAACTTATCACAGATCCAAGACTCGATCACAACTCTTCTACATGTAAGGAATCACCATAGTTAAGAACTTGGTGAAGAAGAAAAGAAAGGAAGAATCACAACCCGAGATCATGCTTTATCCAAGGTTGAAGGTGACCATGGCTTCACATTTAAGCTTAATGGCTCGATCTCCTCATTGATCCTCAAATATTTGCATGATATTTAAGAGAAATGGAGTGATAAGGTTCGAAAAGATTCACTAGTAGGTGAAAGGAGTGGTATATATAATTGAGGTTCATGAGAGAGGGTGTATTAGAGGTGTCATCACCTTATACTACTAGATGCCACATGTCCATGCATGGTTGACATGTGTCCATGCATGAAAATATATTTATCTTGACATGCAAAACTCTTGAGGATAATCTAGGGATAATATTTAATCCCTTAGTTATCTTGTTAAGAAAGGTATTTCAACTCCACATCACTTTATTCACAAACCGATACACTTTTTCTAAGGAAAGTTGCAAACCAATATCCATCACCTCCTTGAGGTGCTTAACCCATCATGGAAAAGGAAAAGAGTTGAAAAACAATATGGGATCTCCTCTATGGCTCCTTGGATGATAGGCACTCCCATATAAGCTCTACAACTCGATACAACTCAATACAACTCAAATTAGGATTTCAATTATACAACTCTTCTTGGTCTTTTCATCACCAAGAATGCTACCACTCAAAGATGATTCAAACATGGTGCCTCTTTATTTCTCTCTCCTCTAGATGATTATAATAGATAGTAGGGACACTCTATAGGTGGTAATTTTCATATCAACCCTACATTTTGGGTAAATTGCAATTTGCACCAAAATTGGTACACAAGGCACACACATTATTCAAACAAGCTCCAACTTGGAACTTAGGATTTCCACAAGCCACCCCTTAGAATCATTATCTCTCTTATGATTCTAAAGAACTTGAAGAAAGTTAAAAATGTGACATATTGCAATATAACCCCTCATCTTGGGTAAATTACAAATTACACCCAAACTATTATATAATGCACAAACAGTTTGCAAATAAGCTCAAACTTGAAAATTAATCTTTCCTTGAGTCTTAATTACTTTTCAAAAGATTAAAACAAGTTTATAAATAACTTAGTTAAGCAAAAATTCTAAGTTTATGGCATAACTCATGTCAGGGATGCTACAATTATCAACACCTAATAGGGATTTCGTCCCCAAAATCTCACGAGAAAAGAGAAGGGTACTTACTCCTCATTTCTTCCTCTAGCTCCCATGTGGCTTCTTCAACACCATGGTGATGCCAGAGAACTTTCACAAGAACTATGTCTTTCTTTTTCAACTTCTTGATTCTTCTATCAAGAATCATCATTGCACCTTCCACATAGGATATATATTCATTCAATTCTTCCTCTACAGATTGCAACACCAACTCTGTATTAGGATGACACTTTATCAGCATAGATATATGAAACACTGGATGTAGTCTATGTATCTCAGGTGGCAACTCCAACCTATAGGCTACCTTTCCAATCCGTTCCGTCACTAGGTAAGGTCCCGTAAATCTAGGAGCTAACTTACCCTTCTTCCCAAATCTGAGAACACCTTTCCAAGGAGGGACCTTGAGATACACTCTGTCTCCAACTTGGAATTCTAAAGGTCTATAAAGTTTATCGACATATGACTTCTGTCTATCCTGTGCAACCTTCAACTACTGTTGTATTACTATAATCTTTTCAGTTGTCTATTGCACTAATTTAGGACCCAATAGTTGGTATTCTCCTGTCTCATACCAACATAATAGAGATCTACAATGTCTACCATATAATGCTTCATATGGTGCCATATCAATACTAGTATGATAACTATTGTTGTAGGCAATCTCTATTAAGCTCAAGTGTAAGTCCCAACTTTTTACAAACTGAAGAACACATGCCCTAAGCAAGTCTTCCAAAGTATGTATAGTCCTTTCAGATTGTCCATCTATCTGAGGGTGAAAAGATGTGCTAAACTTTAACTATGTACCCAAGGCTTTATGTAGTCGTTCCCAAAAATGACTTGTAAACTGGGGACCTCTATTAGACACAATTGTGGCTGGAACTCCATGCAACTTCACTATCTCATCTATGCAGATCTATGCAAGTTTTTCAGCAGTATAGGTTGTTCTAATAGGAAGAAAATGTGTTGACTTAGTCAACCTATCATTTATCACCCAAATGAAATCATGACTTTTGGCTGTTCTGGGTAGACCAACCACAAAGTCCATTATTACGTGATCCCATTTCCACTGCGGTATAGGTAAGGGTTGCAATGTTCCTATAGGCTTCTGGTGTTCTGCTTTAACTTGCTGACACACTGGACACCGCATAATAAACTCAGCTACATCCTTCTTCAAACCAGGCCACCAATACATATCTTTTAAGTTATGATACATTTTAGTACTCCCTGGATGCATTGCATACATGGATGAGTGAGCTTCCTCCATAACTATCTTTCTTAAGTTATTGGCATCATGTACTACCATCCTACCATGGTAACAAACTACCTCATCCTCTGACTCATGGAAACTATCTCGTTTCTCACTACCATACTCTAACCTGATCTGCTGAATCACAATATCAGCTTGTTGTGCCTCTTTAATCTATTGTCTCAGAGTAGGTTTCACATGCATCTCGGCCAACAATCCGGCTAACAAAGATACTTCTAGATGTACATTCATTTGTCTCAAAGAGACAAACATGTCTCGTTTAAAGCATATTAAAGAGTTCAACTGTACTTTATATGTGGATGGAGATGAATATTTTCTACTCAGTGCATCTACCACTACATTAGATTTTCCTGGATGATAATCAATTGTACAATTGTAGTCCTTGATTAATTCCATCCATCAGTGTTGTCTCATGTTCAACTCGTGTTGTGAGAAGATGTACTTTAAGTTTTTATGGTCTGTGAAAATCTGACATGTTTCTCCATAGAGATAATACCTTCAGATCTTCAATGCGTGGACCACTGTAGCTAATTCTAGATCTTGCGTCAGATAGTTCTCCTCGTATTTCTTAAGCTTTCGGGAAGCAAAAGAAACTACATGATCCCTCTGCATCAGCACACATCCTAGACCATTCTTAGAGGCATCACTGAAAATAATGTATCCTTTTCCCTACTTAGGTAAAACCAACATAGGTGCACTAGTCAACCTTTCTTTCAACAACTGGAAAGAATGCTACCACTTATCATTCCAGACAAAAGGAACCTCCTTCCTAGTTAACCTAGTTAGGGGTAATGCTACACAAATGAATTCTTTAATAAACCTTTTGTAGTAACTTGCCAAACCTAGGAAACTATGAATCTCAATTGGTGTCTTGGGGTATTCCCACTCTACAATAGACTCCACTTTCTTAGGATCAAAACAAATACCTGAAGCAGATATAACATGTCCTAGAAAATACACTTATGATAACCAAAACCCACACTTGCTAAATTTAGCATATTGCTTGTGCTGTCTCAACAAAGTCAAGGCTTGACAAAGGTGTTGTTCATGTTGTTGACCATCTCTACTGTATATCAGGATGTCATCTATGAAGTGTTGAATAAATTGGACATTGTTATAATCCCTTTGTTTTGATGATGAAAAACATTTCATTCTTGTGGATCTAACGTGCTACTTGAGTGTTGCAGGAACAAGGTGGATGACAAACCTTTGGAAGATCTATATGCTCAAAATGCTTTAATTTCATGATTGCAATCAAATGGAAAAACTTGTACAAGTATATAATGTACAAGTACTTAGATATCATGTAAATCAAGAATTTAAATCTTCCCTAGCCATTCACAACACTTAGATAGGTCATCCCCTACAATAGTGTCACAACTACACAATGGTACACACACTTAGTACATAGTTCAAAACATTGAAATAGAGTCATTCTCGGTCGACAAACTTCTCGACCGAGACACTCTTGGTCGATAATCTCCTCGCCTAAAAATTGACCCAAATAGCCGTTAGACACAGCAGACAAGGTAGTTGGGAGTTGGAATTGAACGTTATATAAACTTGCTCCAGACTGTCCCTCGGTCGACAAAGACTTTGACAGACAGGACTCTCAGTCGACAATTCCTCGACCGAGACTGTCTCTGTCTGCACTTTTTAGAATTAATTAACTAGCCATTGCTAAAGCAATTAGTGGACAACTAATGACTAGTTAAGCACTAAGAACCCCCTAGAAAGTGTCTAGAATGTCCTTAAGCACTCATAGGCCATTCCTATAAATAGGACATGCCTTAGGACACCCAAAACACACTTGTGCAACACTTGAGCATATTACTTGCAATTGGCAATCTTTCCTTGTGAGAAATTGAGCAACTCTAGCATTTGCTAATCTTTTCCATTGCTACAAATTCGTGTCCTATAGGCTAGCATCTCCTATCCATTGCACTTACACTTCCATACATATTGGTTAGGAGATCAAAACGCTTGATATAGGAAATCAAGTCTTGTGCCACAACGGTAATTGTAATTTCCATTTTCCCTTCTTGTTCTTTCTTATTGCTTGTACTCTCCTTGCTACTCCTAGGGTTGGAGGCTGCAGATTGGAGAGGGTTTATCTTCTCAGGTGGAGAAGGGTCTTCTCAGTGGAGAAGGAGGACTTTGGACTACTTCAAGAAGGCTGTCTCAACGGGAAGCTACTTCAAGAGGAAGGCTACTTCAAGGGGGAGCTTGAAGTTACTTCGAGGAAGGCTGCTTCGAGGTTGGTGGGACTACTTCAAGGTGAAGGATGTCCAAAGGGTGGTGAAAGTATTTGTAATTTTATGTAACAAACTTCAAGGTGAAGGATTTCCAAAGTATACATATGTACCCAAGAAAAATCTAGATCAAACTCATAAAAAGAGAAATGAGATTGATTCCATATGTTGCCATTATTGTTTACGTCTTGGACATTATTCCTTATCATGTCCCTACAAGAAAAAGGATGTTGAGTTGGTATGGGTTCCAAAACCCCCAAACTAAATAGACTAAATTAAGTTGAGATATGACCAAAGACTCTAAATTGTATATCTTTATGTCTATCTCAACTTAACATAATGAGATAACAAATTGATTCAAGTAATTAAAATTTCTAACTTGAAAATACACATTTTTATATAAACCTACAGAGACACATCTTTAATAAATTGTTTTAGTTTAGGTTCCTAAAACCTAGAGATTTGAATATGATTAGTTGATATTTGACTCAAATTTTACTTTGATACTTAAAAATTTATCTCAACTAAACTGAGTTTTAAATTGCATAATTGAATTGAAAGTGATCTATGTTTTACTTGCAAATAATTACTGAAAAATGATATAGAAACATTCTCGGTCGAGAAAATGTTCGACCGAGAACACTGTCGATCGAGAATTAGTCGACCGAGCAGGTTACTATTTTTAAGCTTGTAAAAATCTGATAAAACCTGTACAAACAACAGAATACTCAGTCGAGAAAATCTTCGACTGAGATAAATTCGATCGAAGAAAAGTTCGACCGAATCAAGTTCTGCTGAACCTGTTTTAATTGATCTAGTTTGCTATTATTGATTGATTTAATATGCAAATCAAGAATGAATCTTGGAGAAAATTCTTTAAACATATACCATAAATTGCAAGTTCATTTTTAATTGCTATGATCTCCTACATGATTTGGCTTAAAATTGAAAATATGAACCATGATTGGTTTAATCAAGGAAATTATTGTTTTATCACAATCCACATGGTTTGTCCTAAGTATTCCTGGGTCTATCTATATAAAAACCATGTGTCTTGAAATTTGCTTTTAAATAATCATAATCATTGCATTATGGATATGCTTCTATTGTTCTATCATAATCATGGATATGTCTTTACTGTTTCACCATGATCATTGTGTCTTCATCTTTTATTTGGTTTCCCTAAAATAATCTTTGATCTATATATACAAACCATGAATGGATATTGCTTTCAAAATGATCATTGTGATTCAGCTCATTACATATTAAGATGAATCTCTATGGCACAAATGCATCTTGACATACTAGTTAAATGATTATCTTGTGCTTAGCTTATGGAAAATGATATTCTTGTTATACATGATTAATACTCTATAAGCTATGAAAATGCTTAAATTGGAAATATGCAGAAATTGCCTCTTGGTTGAAATCAAATTTGACTAAGGGGCGCTATGGTCGAAGTCAAGGTCGACCTAAAATAAGCTTAACCAAATGCTTATTTGTAAATCATTTTCTTGCAATCAATCTTAGTATATTGAAAACAAGACTTTAGTGCATAACTCTCATAAAAGGTTAACTTATTATGATCTAATGCTTATTATGACCTTAGAATCCTTAAACTATCTTGATTATAAGATTAAGGGGGAGTTCACAAAAACTTTGTAAAAATCTTAAAGGAAATTTGAAACAAGTTATGACCTTAATATTTTTAAGGTAATCTTGGCTATGAAAAGGAGCCTACAATATTCATGAATGTGATATATATCTTGTTCTTAATGAAGTTCTCTAAACAAATTAGGGCTTAACATCCCATGCATTTGGTTAGAGATACATTCATTGATTCTACTATAAGCTTAAAAGAATCTCATATCATTTTAAGGCTTAACATCCTTTGCAAATGATTGAGAAATACATTTTGGCTAAATTTGACAATAAGTGGTTTGCATCCCTTGCTTTTGAAACAGAATATCTTATTAAGGGGGAGCATCTAATTATCAAATTAAGGGGGATAATTAACGGACACTTAGTGATTATCTTGGTTATCTTTTTGAAATAACAAAGGGGGAGAAATCATATAAAATAAATGAATTTAAATGAGTTTAATAATCGGCCAACACACACTTGCAAAACAAGAATGGCTACAAAAGGTAAACTTTAGGTATGAAACTCATATGATTTATATTTCCTTATTTTATATTTTGGAAATGTTTGTCATCTTCAAAAAGGGGGAGTTTGTTGGCTAAATTGGACATTATTATAATCCCTTTGTTTTGATGATGACAAACATTTCATTCTTGTGGATCTAACGTGCTACTTGAGTGTTGTAGGAACAAGGTGGATGACAAACCTTTGGAAGATCTATATGCTCAAAATGCTTTAATTTCATGATTGTAATCAAATGTAAAAACTTGTACAAGTATATAATGTACAAGTACTTAGATATCATGTAAATCAAGCATTTAGATCTTCCCTAGCCATTCACAACACTTAGATAGGTCATCCCCTATAATAGTGTCACAATTGCACACTGATACACACACTTAGTACATAGTTCAAAACATTGAAACAGAGTCATTCTCGGTCAAAAAACTTCTTGACCGAGACGCTCTCGGTCGACAATCTTCTCGACTGAGAATTGACCCAAATAGCCATTAGACATAGCAGACAAGGTAGTTAGGAGTTGGAATCGAACGTTATATACACTTTCTCCAGACTGTCCCTCAGTCGATAAAGACTTCGACCGACAGGACTCTCGATCGACAATTCCTCGACCGAGACTGTCTCTGTCTGCACTTTTCAGAATTAATTAACTAGCCGTTGCTAAAGCAATTAGTGGACAACTAACGGCTAGTTAAGAACTAAGAACCCCCTAGAAAGTGTCTAGAATGCCCTTAAGCACTCATAGGCCATTCCTATAAATAGGACATGCCTTAGGACACCCAAAACACACTTGTGCAACACTTGAGCATATTACTTGCAATTGGCAATCTTTCTTGCGAGCAATTGAGAAACTATAGCATTTGCTAATTTTTTCCATTGCTACAAATTCGTGTCCTATAGGCTAGCATCTCCTACCCACTGCACTTACACTTCCATACACATTGGTTAGGAGATCAAAATGCTTGATATTGGAAATCAAGTCTTGTGCCACAACGGTAATTGTAATTTCCATTTTCCCTTCTTATTCTTTCTTATTGCTTGTGCTCTCCTTGCTACTCCTAGGGTTGGAGGCTGCGGATTGGAGAGGGTTTATCTTCTCAGGTGGAGAAGGGTCTTCTCGGTGGAGAAGGAGGACTTTGGACTACTTCAAGAAGGTTGTCTCAACGGAAAGCTACTTCAAGAGGAAGGCTACTTCAAGGGGGAGGTTGAAGTTACTTTGAGGAAGGCTACTTCGAGGTTGGTGGGACTACTTCAAGGTGAAGGTTGTCCAAAGGGTGGTGAAAGTATTTGTAATTTTATGTAACATCCTTGTGAGGTAATAAAATTTAAATACTTTCAAAACCCCAATTGGAAACAATTGGGTAGTGGACTGACTCCTTTAGTTTTTGCTAAAGGTGGAACCACTCTAAACACCTTGCCTCCTTAAATTTTCAATCATGGTTGCTTGAGTTGAATTATTGTTAAATTTTTTTATAAAACCCTATTCACCCCCCTCTAGTGGTTTTTCATAAAGACCACTATGAACTGATCAAGGAATGGTCGTAAGATTCTATTCATCAACTCCATGAATGCAACTGGTGCATTAGTTAGTCCAAACGACATAACTACAAACTCATAATGACCATATCTTGTCCTAAAGGCTGAATTAGGTATGTCATCCTCCTTGATACGTAAATGATAATATACTGATCTTAGATCTATCTTAAAAATACTATTGAACCACACAACTGGTCAAACAGATTATCTATCCTTGGCAGAGGATATTTGTTCTTTATAGTCACCTTGTTAAGGTGTCTATAGTCTATGCATAATCTCATAGACCCATCCTTCTTTTTAACAAAAAGAACTAGAGAACCCCATGGCGAAGTACTCGGTCGAATGAAACCTTTCTCAAGCAACTCCTATAACTGTTTCTTGAGTTCTACCATCTCAACAGGCGCCATCATATAAGGTGTTTGGGCTATGGGTTGGGTACCCAGAATTAGATTAATCTCAAAATCAATCTCTCGAGGTGGAGGAATATCTAGAAATTTTTTAGGAAACACATCCTTAAATTCCCTGACAACAGGAACTTCAGGAAGACTAGGAATTTTTGCTTTGGTGTCTACCACATGTGCCAAGAATGCTTCACATCTTCAAAAAGGGGGAGTTTTTTGACTAAATTGATCTATATATACAAACCATGAATGGATATTGCTTTCAAAATGATCATTGTGATTCAGCTCATTACAAATTAAGATGAATCTCTATGGCACAAATGCATCTTGACATACTAGTTAAATGATTATCTTGTGCTTAGCTTATGGAAAATGATATTCTTGTTATACATGATTAATACTCTATAAGCTATGAAAATGCTTAAATTGGAAATATGCAAAAATTGCCTCTTGGTTGAAATCAAATTTGACTAAGGGGCGCTATGGTCAAAGTCAAGGTCGACCTAAAATAAGCTTAATTAAATGCTTATTTGTAAATCATTTTCTTGCAATCAATCTTAGTATATTGAAAACAAGACTTTAGTGCATAACTCTCATAAAAGGTTAACTTATTATGATCTAATGCTTATTATGACCTTAGAATCCTTAAACTATCTTGATTATAAGATTAAGGGGGAGTTCACAAAAACTTTGTAAAAATCTTAAAGGAAATTTGAAACAAGTTATGACCTTAGTATTTTTAAGGTAATCTTGGCTATGAAAAGGAGCCTACAATATTCATGAATGTGATATATATCTTGTTCTTAATGAAGTTCTCTAAACAAATTAGGGCTTATCATCCCATGCATTTGGTTAGAGATACATTCATTGATTCTACTATAAGCTTAAAAGAATCTCATATCATTTTAAGGCTTAACATCCTTTGCAAATGATTGAGAAATACATTTTGGCTAAATTTGACAATAAGTGGTTTGCATCCCTTGCTTTTGAAACAGAATATCTTATTAAGGGGGAGCATCTAATTATCAAATTAAGGGGGGTAATTAACGGACACTTAGTGATTATCTTGGTTATCTTTTTGAAATAACAAAGGGGGAGAAATCATATAAAATAAATGAATTTAAATGAGTTTAATAATCGGCCAACACACACTTGCAAAACAAGAATGGCTACAAAAGGTAAACTTTAGGTATGAAACTCATATGATTTATATTTCCTTATTTTATATTTTGGAAATGTTTGTCATCTTCAAAAAGGGGGAGTTTGTTGGCTAAATTGGACATTATTATAATCCCTTTGTTTTGATGATGACAAACATTTCATTCTTGTTGATCTAACGTGCTACTTGAGTGTTGTAGGAACAAGGTGGATGACAAACCTTTGGAAGATCTATATGCTCAAAATGCTTTAATTTCATGATTGTAATCAAATGTAAAAACTTGTACAAGTATATAATGTACAAGTACTTAGATATCATGTAAATCAAGCATTTAGATCTTCCCTAGCCATTCACAACACTTAGATAGGTCATCCCCTACAATAGTGTCACAACTGCACACTGATACACACACTTAGTACATAGTTCAAAACATTGAAACAGAGTCATTCTCGGTCAAAAAACTTCTTGACCGAGACACTCTCGGTCGACAATCTCCTCGACTGAGAATTGACCCAAATAGCCATTAGACATAGCAGACAAGGTAGTTAGGAGTTGGAATCGAACGTTATATACACTTTCTCCAGACTGTCCCTCAGTCGATAAAGACTTCGACCGACAGGACTCTCGATCGACAATTCCTCGACCGAGACTGTCTCTGTCTGCACTTTTCAGAATTAATTAACTAGCCGTTGCTAAAGCAATTAGTGGACAACTAACGACTAGTTAAGCACTAAGAACCCCCTAGAAAGTGTCTAGAATGCCCTTAAGCACTCATAGGCCATTCCTATAAATAGGACATGCCTTAGGACACCCAAAACACACTTGTGCAACACTTGAGCATATTACTTACAATTGGCAATCTTTCTTGTGAGCAATTGAGAAACTCTAGCATTTGCTAATCTTTTCCATTGCTACAAATTCGTGTCCTATAGGCTAGCATCTCCTACCCACTGCACTTACACTTCCATACACATTGGTTAGGAGATCAAAATGCTTGATATTGGAAATCAAGTCTTATGCCACAACGGTAATTGTAATTTCCATTTTCCCTTCTTATTCTTTCTTATTGCTTGTGCTCTCCTTGCTACTCCTAGGGTTGGAGGCTGCGGATTGGAGATGGTTTATCTTCTCAGGTGGAGAAGGGTCTTCTCGGTGGAGAAGGAGGACTTTGGACTACTTCAAGAAGGTTGTCTCAACGGGAAGCTACTTCAAGAGGAAGGCTACTTCAAGGGGGAGGTTGAAGTTACTTTGAGGAAGGCTACTTCGAGGTTGGTGGGACTACTTCAAGGTGAAGGTTGTCCAAAGGGTGGTGAAAGTATTTGTAATTTTATGTAACATCCTTGTGAGGTAATAAAATTTAAATACTTTCAAAATCCCAATTGGAAACAATTGGGTAGTGGACTGACTCCTTTAGTTTTTGCTAAAGGTGGAACCACTCTAAACACCTTGCCTCCTTAAATTTTCAATTATGGTTGCTTGAGTTGAATTATTGTTAAATTTTTTTATAAAACCCTATTCACCCCCCTCTAGTGGTTTTTCATAAAGACCACTATGAACTGATCAAGGAATGGTCGTAAGATTCTATTCATCAACTCCATGAATGCAACTGGTGCATTAGTTAGTCCAAACGACATAACTACAAACTCATAATGACCATATCTTGTCCTAAAGGCTGAATTAGGTATGTCATCCTCCTTGATACGTAAATGATAATATCCTGATCTTAGATCTATCTTAAAAATACTATTGAACCACACAACTGGTCAAACAGATTATCTATCCTTGGCAGAGGATATTTGTTCTTTATAGTCACCTTGTTAAGGTGTCTATAGTCTATGCATAATCTCATAGACCCATCCTTCTTTTTAACAAAAAGAACTAGAGAACCCCATGGCGAAGTACTCGGTCGAATGAAACCTTTCTCAAGCAACTCCTATAACTGTTTCTTGAGTTCTACCATCTCAACAGGCGCCATCATATAAGGTGTTTGGGCTATGGGTTGGGTACCCAGAATTAGATTAATCTCAAAATCAATCTCTCGAGGTGGAGGACTATCTAGAAATTTTTTAGGAAACACATCCTTAAATTCCCTGACAACAGGAACTTCAGGAAGACTAGGAATTTCTGCTTTGGTGTCTACCACCTGTGCCAAGAATGCTTCACATCTTCAAAAAGGGGGAGTTTGTTGGCTAAATTGATCTATATATACAAACCATGAATGGATATTGCTTTCAAAATGATCATTGTGATTCAGCTCATTACAAATTAAGATGAATCTCTATGGCACAAATGCATCTTGACATACTAGTTAAATGATTATCTTGTGCTTAGCATATGGAAAATGATATTCTTGTTATACATGATTAATACTCTATAAGCTATGAAAATGCTTAAATTGGAAATCTACAGAAATTGCCTCTTGGTTGAAATCAAATTTGACTAAGGGGCGCTATGGTCGAAGTCAAGGTCGACCTAAAATAAGCTTAACCAAATGCTTATTTGTAAATCATTTTCTTGCAATCAATCTTAGTATATTGAAAACAAGACTTTAGTGCATAACTCTCATAAAAGGTTAACTTATTATGATCTAATGCTTATTATGACCTTAGAATCCTTAAACTATCTTGATTATAAGATTAAGGGGGAGTTCACAAAAACTTTGTAAAAATCTTAAAGGAAATTTGAAACAAGTTATGACCTTAGTATTTTTAAGGTAATCTTGGCTATGAAAAGGAGCCTACAATATTCATGAATGTGATATATATCTTGTTCTTAATGAAGTTCTCTAAACAAATTATGGCTTAACATCCCATGCATTTGGTTAGAGATACATTCATTGATTCTACTATAAGCTTAAAAGAATCTCATATCATTTTAAGGCTTAACATCCTTTGCAAATGATTGAGAAATACATTTTGGCTAAATTTGACAATAAGTGGTTTGCATCCCTTGCTTTTGAAACTGAATATCTTATTAAGGGGGAGCATCTAATTATCAAATTAAGGGGGATAATTAACGGACACTTAGTGATTATCTTGGTTATCTTTTTGAAATAACAAAGGGGGAGAAATCATATAAAATAAATGAATTTAAATGAGTTTAATAATCGGCCAACACACACTTGCAAAACAAGAATGGATACAAAAGGTAAACTTTAGGTATGAAACTCATATGATTTATATTTCCTTATTTTATATTTTGGAAATGTTTGTCATCTTCAAAAAGGGGGAGTTTGTTGGCTAAATTGGACATTATTATAATCCCTTTGTTTTGATGATGACAAACATTTCATTCTTGTGGATCTAACGTGCTACTTGAGTGTTGTAGGAACAAGGTGGATGACAAACCTTTGGAAGATCTATATGCTCAAAATGCTTTAATTTCATGATTGTAATCAAATGTAAAAACTTGTACAAGTATATAATGTACAAGTACTTAGATATCATGTAAATCAAGCGTTTAGATCTTCCCTAGCCATTCACAACACTTAGATAGGTCATCCCCTATAATAGTGTCACAACTGCACACTGATACACACACTTAGTACATAGTTCAAAACATTGAAACAGAGTCATTCTCGGTCAAAAAACTTCTTGACCGAGACACTCTCGGTCGACAATCTCCTCGACTGAGAATTGACCCAAATAGCCATTAGACATAGCATACAAGGTAGTTAGGAGTTGGAATTGAACGTTATATACACTTTCTCCAGACTGTCCCTCAGTTGATAAAGACTTCGACTGACAGGACTCTCGATCGACAATTCCTCGACCAAGACTGTCTCTGTCTGCACTTTTCAGAATTAATTAACTAGCCATTGCTAAAGCAATTAGTGGACAACTAACGGCTAGTTAAGCACTAAGAACCCCCTAGAAAGTGTCTAGAATGCCCTTAAGCACTCATAGGCCATTCCTATAAATAGGACATGCCTTAGGACACCCAAAACACACTTGTGCAACACTTGAGCATATTACTTGCAATTGGAAATCTTTCTTGTGAGAAATTGAGCAACTCTAGCATTTGCTAATCTTTTCCATTGCTACAAATTCGTGTCCTATAGGCTAGCATCTCCTACCCACTGCACTTACACTTCCATACACATTGGTTAGGAGATCAAAATGCTTGATATTGGAAATCAAGTCTTATGCCACAACGGTAATTGTAATTTCCATTTTCCCTTCTTATTCTTTCTTATTGCTTGTGCTCTCCTTGCTACTCCTAGGGTTGGAGGCTGCGGATTGGAGAGGGTTTATCTTCTCAGGTGGAGAACTTCTCGGTGGAGAAGGAGGACTTTGGACTACTTCAAGAAGGTTGTCTCAACGGGAAGCTACTTCAAGAGGAAGGCTACTTCAAGGGGGAGGTTGAAGTTACTTTGAGGAAGGCTACTTCGAGGTTGGTGGGACTACTTCAAGGTGAAGGTTGTCCAAAGGGTGGTGAAAGTATTTGTAATTTTATGTAACATCCTTGTGAGGTAATAAAATCTAAATACTTTCAAAATCCCAATTGGAAACAATTGGGCAGTGGACTGACTCCTTTAGTTTTTGCTAAAGGTGGAACCACTCTAAATACCTTGCCTCCTTAAATTTTCAATTATGGTTGCTTGAGTGAATTATTGTTAAATTTTTTTATAAAACCCTATTCACCCCCCTCTAGTGGTTTTTCATAAAGACCACTATGAACTGATCAAGGAATGGTCGTAAGATTCTATTCATCAACTCCTTGAATGCAACTGGTGCATTCGTTAGTCCAAACGACATAACTACAAACTCATAATGACCATATCTTGTCCTAAAGGCTGAATTAGGTATGTCATCCTCCTTGATACGCAAATGATAATATCCTGATCTTAGATCTATCTTAAAAATACTATTGAACCACACAACTGGTCAAACAGATTATCTATCCTTGGCAGAGGATATTTGTTCTTTATAGTCACCTTGTTAAGGTGTCTATAGTCTATGCATAATCTCATAGACCCATCCTTCTTTTTAACAAAAAGAACTAGAGAACCCCATGGCGAAGTACTCGGTCGAATGAAACCTTTCTCAAGCAACTCCTATAACTGTTTCTTGAGTTCTACCATCTCAACAGGCGCCATCATATAAGGTGTTTGGGCTATGGGTTGGGTACCCAGAATTAGATTAATCTCAAAATCAATCTCTCGAGGTGGAGGAATATCTAGAAATTTTTTAGGAAACACATCCTTAAATTCCCTGACAACAGGAACTTCAGGAAGACTAGGAATTTCTGCTTTGGTGTCTACCACATGTGCCAAGAATGCTTCACATCTTCAAAAAGGGGGAGTTTGTTGGCTAAATTGATCTATATATACAAACCATGAATGGATATTGCTTTCAAAATGATCATTGTGATTCAGCTCATTACAAATTAAGATGAATCTCTATGGCACAAATGCATCTTGACATACTAGTTAAATGATTATCTTGTGCTTAGCTTATGGAAAATGATATTCTTGTTATACATGATTAATACTCTATAAGCTATGAAAATGCTTAAATTGGAAATCTGCAGAAATTGCCTCTTGGTTGAAATCAAATTTGACTAAGGGGCGCTATGGTCGAAGTCAAGGTCGACCTAAAATAAGCTTAACCAAATGCTTATTTGTAAATCATTTTCTTGCAATCAATCTTAGTATATTGAAAACAAGACTTTAGTGCATAACTCTCATAAAAGGTTAACTTATTATGATCTAATGCTTATTATGACCTTAGAATCCTTAAACTATCATGATTATAAGATTAAGGGGGAGTTCACAAAAACTTTGTAAAAATCTTAAAGGAAATTTGAAACAAGTTATGACCTTAGTATTTTTAAGGTAATCTTGGCTATGAAAAGGAGCCTACAATATTCATGAATGTGATATATATCTTGTTCTTAATGAAGTTCTCTAAACAAATTAGGGCTTAACATCTCATGCATTTGGTTAGAGATACATTCATTGATTCTACTATAAGCTTAAAAGAATATCATATCATTTTAAGGCTTAACATCCTTTGCAAATGATTGAGAAATACATTTTGGCTAAATTTGACAATAAGTGGTTTGCATCCCTTGCTTTTGAAACTGAATATCTTATTAAGGGGGAGCATCTAATTATCAAATAAAGGGGGATAATTAACGGACACTTAGTGATTATCTTGGTTATCTTTTTGAAATAACAAAGGGGGAGAAATCATATAAAATAAATGAATTTAAATGAGTTTAATAATCAGCCAACACACACTTGCAAAACAAGAATGGATACAAAAGGTAAACTTTAGGTATGAAACTCATATGATTTATATTTCCTTATTTTATATTTTGGAAATGTTTGTCATCTTCAAAAAGGGGGAGTTTGTTGGCTAAATTGGACATTATTATAATCCCTTTGTTTTGATGATGACAAACATTTCATTCGTGTGGATCTAACGTGCTACTTGAGTGTTGTAGGAACAAGGTGAATGACAAACCTTTGGAAGATCTATATGCTCAAAATGCTTTAATTTCATGATTGTAATCAAATGCAAAAACTTGTACAAGTATATAATGTACAAGTACTTAGATATCATGTAAATCAAGCGTTTAGATCTTCCCTAGCCATTCACAACACTTAGATAGGTCATCCCCTATGATAGTGTCACAACTGCACACTGATACACACACTTAGTACATAGTTCAAAACATTGAAACAGAGTCATTCTCGGTCAAAAAACTTCTTGACCGAGACACTCTTGGTCGACAATCTCCTCGACTGAGAATTGACCCAAATAGCCATTAGACATAGCAGACAAGGTAGTTAGGAGTTGGAATCGAACGTTATATACACTTTCTCTAGACTGTCCCTCAGTCGATAAAGACTTCGACCGACAAGACTCTCGATCGACAATTCCTCGACCGAGACTGTCTCTGTCTGCACTTTTCAGAATTAATTAACTAGCCGTTGCTAAAGAAATTAGTGGACAACTAACGGCTAGTTAAGCACTAAGAACCCCCTAGAAAGTGTCTAGAATGCCCTTAAGCACTCATAGGCCATTCCTATAAATAGGACATGCCTTAGGACACCCAAAACACACTTGTGCAACACTTGAGCATATTACTTGCAATTGGAAATCTTTCTTGTGAGCAATTGAGCAACTCTAGCATTTGCTAATCTTTTCCATTGCTACAAATTCGTGTCCTATAGGCTAGCATCTCCTACCCACTGCACTTACACTTCCATACACATTGGTTAGGAGATCAAAATGCTTGATATTGGAAATCAAGTCTTGTGCCACAACGGTAATTGTAATTTCCATTTTCCCTTCTTATTCTTTCTTATTGCTTGTGCTCTCCTTGCTACTCCTAGGGTTGGAGGCTGCGGATTGGAGAGGGTTTATCTTCTCAGGTGGAGAAGGGTCTTCTCAGTGGAGAAGGGTCTTCTCGGTGGAGAAGGAGGACTTTGGACTACTTCAAGAAGGTTGTCTCAATGGGAAGCTACTTCAAGAGGAAGGCTACTTCAAGGGGGAGGTTGAAGTTACTTCGAGGAAGGCTACTTTGAGGTTGGTGGGACTACTTCAAGGTGAAGGTTGTCCAAAGGGTGGTGAAAGTATTTGCAATTTTATGTAACATCCTTGTGAGGTAATAAAATTTAAATACTTTCAAAATCCCAATTGGAAACAATTGGGTAGTGGACTGACTCCTTTAGTTTTTGCTAAAGGTGGAACCACTCTAAACACCTTGCCTCCTTAAATTTTCAATTATGGTTGCTTGAGTTGAATTATTGTTAAATTTTTTTTATAAAACCCTATTCACCCCCCTCTAGTGGTTTTTCATGAAGACCACTATGAACTGATCAAGGAATGGTCGTAAGATTCTATTCATCAACTCCATGAATGAAACTGGTGCATTAGTTAGTCCAAACGACATAACTACAAACTCATAATGACCATATCTTGTCCTAAAGGCTGAATTAGGTATGTCATCCTCCTTGATACGTAAATGATAATATCCTGATCTTAGATCTATCTTAAAAATACTATTGAACCACACAACTGGTCAAACAGATTATCTATCCTTGGTAGAGGATATTTGTTCTTTATAGTCACCTTGTTAAGGTGTCTATAGTCTATGCATAATCTCATAGACCCATCCTTCTTTTTAACAAAAAGAACTAGAGAACCCCATGGCGAAGTACTCGGTCGAATGAAACCTTTCTCAAGCAACTCCTATAACTGTTTCTTGAGTTCTACCATCTCAACAGGTGCCATCATATAAGGTGTTTGGGTTATGGGTTGGGTACCCAGAATTAGATTAATCTCAAAATCAATCTCTCGAGGTGGAGGAATATCTAGAAATTTTTTAGGAAACACATCCTTAAATTCCCTGACAACAGGAACTTCAGGAAGACTAGAAATTTCTGCTTTGGTGTCTACCACATGTGCCAAGAATGCTTCACATCCTTGTCGCATCAATCTCTCCACTACCATTGCTGACACTAGACAAGTTGGAAGAATCTTTCTGCCCCCCTAAAAGACCCATGTCTAATCACTGTCTATGAACATAGCTTGCTTGGAACCACAATCCAAGACAACCTTATATTTTTCTAAGGTATCCATCCCAAGAATTACATCAAACCCATGCGTCTCAAGTGGTATAAGATCCACCTGAATGCTATGTTCTAAAAAGTAAAGAACACAGGGAGAACATACCTCCCGCAACACTACAGATCTGACTAATGAAGTTTCTAATAACAAATTATCTACTCTACGACTGACAATCATATTGTAGTCATGAATCACTTCTCGAGTGATAAAGGAATGTGTAGCAACCAGATCAATCAAAACAGATACGAAGCAGGATGAAGACATATCAGAATGAAACAATTCCATCTGACCTATCACGACTCGTGGATTGACTACTACCTCTGGCCGATTCATAGCATAAAATCTCACTATTGCCTATTGCTGACTTTGTGCTCTGTGGTTTGGTGTAGATTATCCTACTTGGGATGCTTGTCTATGTCCTCATGTTCCACTACTGAACTATTGCCTCTGAGAGCCTTGTTGACTCTGCCTTGATGGTTGGGTTACCTCCATGTCTCTAACTGGACATTCTCTCATCATATGTCCTTTCTGCCCACACTTGAAGCAGTTTATGTCCCCCTATGGTCTAGATGGTCCTGTTACTGACATTGATGTCGTACTATGGGCTCCACTCGGTAGAAAACTATAGCCTCTACCCTTTCTTGATGTCCAATGCGTCTGAGCACTAAACCTCTATGGTGCTACTGGTGCAGGAAACCCTAGTTTCTTAAAACTTCCAGACCTATGTCCCTGGAACTGGGCAGGGTACTTTCCTACTATTCACCTCACATTTCTCAATCACGAACCTCTCTATCCACCTAACTGCTCTATTCTCTAGAGTAGATACAAGTGTGGTTAACTCAACGTTCATACCCTTCTCAAAACACTGAATCCTCTCCTCATCCATACTAGCCATGTGTGGACAAAACCACATAAGCTCCATAAATTTAGCTTCATACTCACTAATCTTCATCATCCATGTCTAATATGCTCAAACTATAAGATTTTCTCATCCATATAAGTCTTGGGAAAGTATCTACTAACAAACTCACGTCAGAATTCCTGCCACCCAACCTCAACACCAAGTCTTTTTGCTTCTTCAATGGCCCACCAATGGCCAATGCTTCCTTTTAAAAGATACACAGCGTGCCTAACTTTATTAGTTTCTGGGATGCTAAGGATTCTAAAGACTTTTTCCAGTTCAGTGAGCCATGAATCCACGTCTGCTGGGTCAGCTATACCAACATATTTGGTGGCTCCTACCTAGAATAACCGCTCAAAGGTCTAGCCAAATCCATGTCCTTCATTGGGAACTGGTGCCCTAGGTATTGGTGCTGGCATTCGATCTGCCATATGCATTATTATGGTCATGAGATGCATAAAAAGAGCATGAAAGGCTAGGTTTTCTAGCATGGCTTGATCAAGGCAGGGATTCTCACGCACTAATTCCTCTCTAGCCTGTTCCCTTGCACCTCCTCCTGGTGTAGCAACACTGCTCTCAGCAACATGTTCTTCGTGTGCTCCAGCCATCTTTCAGCTTTACTTCTTCTCCTATATGAGCAGAAGCCATTGCAAGATAAATTGGAGGACACTAGAACAAACTTAACAATCTTAATACTATGTCTCTATAGACTCACCGAACCTTAGGCTCTGATACCAAAACTTTGTGATGACTTGCCATCAGACTGACAACTAAATCACCACTAGTAATTATGCAGAATAACCATTAGCAGCAAATTAATGAAAATCACTAAAAATTTAAAACCATTTTGTAAAGAGATCCATTTCCCAAAAACTCATAAGAAAAGAACCAAAACTTTATATACATCATGGTCCACATTGTACATCCATTGTACCATCTCATCCTATTGCTTTGCCCAAACACACACACACACACACACACACACACACACACACACACACACACACACACACACACATATATATATATATATATATATATATATATATATATATATATATATATATATATATATATATATATATATATATATATATATATATATATATATATATATATATATATATAAGCAACATAAGACCTCAAGACACACGAGCTAAAATCTCAGATCATTTATAAAACTATCGTGTACTAATTCCCAAGGACCTGAGAGTACAAAGATGACACATGAATTCTATCTAGAAGACACGACAAACATTACACTCAACATGAGCTGTTACTACTGTCCCTACTATTGTTGTCCTTCTTCTATAGTATGGTCTATACCTCCTCGTGTACGTCCACCTAAAAATTATAGAACCCACAGGGTGAGACATAAATCCCAACGAGAGATATAACTCTCCACCAAAAATGTTATTATCACAGTTGAATAGTATAAAACTAAGAAGAGGATCTTTTATGTAAATCAGCATGTTCAATCATTATTTAATTGCAGTGCAAAGCAATAGCAATGTTAAAGTAGTTCAACTATCCATGACAAAGCTATAGATCATCTATTTGCTTTATAAGGAATATAAAGAACATGCATAACATCTATCAATCTAAGATGTAAAAAATTAATGAAGCATCAAACAATATTTTCATATTCACACCTTAAGAAAATATGTGACACGGCTGATTACATGTTCACAATCACACTTATGCCCAGAGGAGATGAGGTATACCACTCATACTCCAACTGACCACTACTTAGTCAAAATCGGTACCATACACGGTCAATGGACGAGCCGGCTGCCATGAACTCACCCATCTCGGTTAGTACGAGACCACTAGCAGTGACCACATGTCAAACTACAACTAGCTTGCCGGGGGTATAGTGACATCTTTTCTATAGAGCTACAACCGCAACATGCACTCTCTTCGGGGAGATATCACATAAATCCCTGGTACATTTTCATCAGGGCGATCACACAACAACCCTTGCATTCATCGAGGAAATAACACATCAATCCCCATCTAGACATAAGGATATGTTTGTCCTTCACCCCCACATATTAAAAAATATGCACTCTGAGTTAAACTCATTTCACCATTCAGTAAATCCTGACACCAAATGGATGTATGGCCTGGGCACTACATGATAAGGTTTCATTTGATGAATTAAGTGTATTATAGTATCTTTTAGCATCAATCAAGTTAAAAGTATGGATTATAACAGATGATACAAAGGAAAGATGTAATACATTTATCAAGTACTTTCATAATCTTTGGGACACAATGAATACATAACACTCGTGATCTCAGTCCCTTATCATATTACTGGGAATTCTTATCCCTTTAAATTCTCATCATCATGATTTCTAGATCTAGGTATTCAAAGGTATATTGGGTTTCATATTACCATGTTGGGTTTCAACACCATATCGGGTTAGAGGTTCTTCAACCCAATATTGGGTTGAGCCATGATGATGTCAACATCTTCAAGCTCAAGACCTTTGTTCTTACTATTCTAATTCATGGAAAATAGTTCTATGTCTCTAATAGAACTCATGGATTCATCAATTATACAAGAAAACTCGAAATTGAAAGTATATCATCAAGTATAGCAAGATTGAAGGTGAATAATAACATAATTGGGTTCAAGTTATATAACCCGCCTCAAGAACAACTTCAAAGCTCCAAGCTCCAAAGCTTCACGTTCCCAAGGTTGAATATGAACTTATCACAGATCCAAGACTCATTCAAAACTCTTCTACATGCAAGGAATCACCATAGTTAAGAACTTGGTGAAGAAGAAAAGAAAGGAAGAATCACAACCCGAGATCATTCTTTATCCAAGGTTAAAGGTGACCATGGCTTCACCTTTAAGATTAATGGCTTGAGATCCTCCTTTATCCTCAACTCTTTGCAAGATATCTAAGATAAATGGAGTGATAAGGTTAGAAAAGATTCACTAGTAGGTGAAAGGAGTGGTATATATATAATTGAGGTTCATGAGAGAGGGTGTATAAGAGGTGCCATCACCTTATACTACTAGGTGCCACATGTCCATGCATGGTTGACACGTGTCCATGCATGCAAATATATTTATATTGACATGAAAAACTCTTGAGGATAATCTAGGGATAAGATTTATGCCCTTAGTTATCTTGTTGAGCAAGGTATTTCAACTCCACATCACTTTATTCACAAACCGATACACTTTTTCTAAGGAAAGTTGCAAACCGATATCCATCACCTCCTTGAGGTGATTAACCCATAATGGAAAAGGACAAGAGTTGAAAAAACTATATGGGACCTCCTATATGGCTCCTTGGCTTATAGGCACTCCCATATAAACTCTACAACTCGATACAACTCAATACAACTCAAATTAGGGTTTCAATTATACAACTCTTCTTGGTCTTTTCATCACCAAGAATGCTACCACTCAAAGATGATTCAAACATGGTGAATATTTATTTATATCTACTCTAGATGATTCTAAGATATAGTAGGGACACTCTAGAGGTGGTAATTTGCATATCAACCCTACATTTTTGGTAAATTACAATTTGCACCAAAATTGGTACACAAGGCACAAGCATTATTCAAACAAGCTCCAAATTGGAACTTTGGCTTTCCACAAGCCACCCTTTAGCATAATTCTCTCTCTTATGATGCAAAAGAACTTGAAGAATGTTAAAAATGTGAAATATTGAAATATAACCCCTCATATTGGGTAAATTGCAAATTACACCCAAACTATCATATAATGCATAAACAATTTGCAAATAAGCTCGAGCTTGAAAATTAATCTTTCCTTGAGTCTTAATTACTTTTCAAAAGATTGAAAAAAGTTTATAAATAACTTACTTAAGAAAAACTTCCAGGTTTATGGAATAACTTAGGTCACATATGTTACACCTTTCTCCTCTTTTGGCCGTAGACTATGGTGTAAACCATGGTAGCTATCTTGAAGATCTTCTCTTCACAAATACAAGAGACTATGGTTTTCCATGGTGGTATCTAAGTGAAAAGAGGCTCTCTTCTCTCTTCTTTCTCCTTCTTTTGTTCCTTTCACCCTTGAGGTTATGGATATCCCTTTTCTTACCCTTTAACCTTGGGTTTTTATTACTCTTTTGAGGTGGTGACTAGCTTGGTCGTCGAGGAGATCAAAGCTAGGGTTTCTTTCTTGATTTTGGAGCTTTGCTTGGAGGTGGTGCAACTATCATCCAAGGCGGGTTATATAACTCTCTACCTTCTCTATAATAGAACTTTAATCCTACATGCGTATTGTTATAAAACATGATTGATTGCTATTGATGATGACATCTTGATTAGGGCCATGTTTCTATGTTGATCTTACTTTCTTTCTTAACTCTAATTCACCTACCTGAAAACCTAATTATTGGAGAAGATGATGGTTTGGCATGCAACATAATCTTTTTTGTCATCTTGGCTCATGGTTTGTTTACCTAGCTTAATATGGAGTTTGGTTATGTTTTCATGTGCTTGATCTTAAGTTTTCATCCCTCAACTCATGATTTTTGTGTCAGTCAATTGTGGTACATGTTTCTAGGGTTTGGATGATGTTTTCCCTAACTTTTTGCATCCCTCTTAGGTGATCAGTTTCATGTTTATTGTCATCTATTTTGCTAATGTTTTCTAGTGGTTTCTCTCTCTTAGATGATGCTCATGATGTGTTCTAAGTTGTTGAAGACATAAAGGGGTTGTTTGGTCATTTGGTGGGTCACCTTGACTTGGTCGCTTGAGCAACCTTCTTCTTTTTCATCCGCATAAGTTTGTGGACCCATAAGACCAATTGGATGTTGGTCTTCCTTTTACTGTTTGATCTTGGTAGTACCTTGGTCGGTGATGTAACCTGGGACCTAGGGTTTCCTATGACCGTTTGGTTTTAGCTTTAGTTAATGGTTTTTGTCATTGAACTTGGTGGTGCCTTTGGTCACTGATGTACCTTTGACCATGGTGAGTTTCCATCGACTGCTGGTGTGTGTTGGTTGTTATTTGATCATTGGTCTTGAGGGTGGTCTTTGACCATGATGTATACCTCCATTCGATTGCTTGGTTTGTGACCTATGCCTTGTTCAACCGATGAAGGGTTATGACCTGTGTTTGATATGTATGGTTGTCTTGATGGCCATGAAAGATCACAAAAGATGTTCCAAGAATGTGGGAAGGATGAGATACCTTGGGTTGTTGATAATATTGTGATGTAAGACCCTAAACGGGTGTGTTGTTGAAACCCTAACCCTGATCCAGTTATATGATGAGTTTATTGAACTTGTTTAAAGTAACTAGCCTTGTAATGATGTTATCTTTATCCTACTTATGTCAATCCAACCATGCAGGTTGTATGAATATCATGTATATCAATTTCTATGGTGATGCTTATGTGACATAAGATGATCAATGTGAGCCTTGATGAGGCATGATGAGATGATGTTGATATGCAGGAATGGTGTGATGGGTCTGATGACTTGGAAGACGCTTTATGCCTAGTATGAGGTGAAATATCCTCCTATAATGTGATGAAGGATTGATATACCCTACTGATGTAATAATGATGTTTATGGCCTTGTAAGGTAGTGGTATCATGTGATGACATGACATGTTCACACTTTATACGTTTTATATCTTCTGAAGTTGTAGTATGCCCTTATCTTTACATAGTTTGTTTAGGGTTTATACGTTGTAAATTGATTGATGCTAAAAGATACCCAATTGGCTTAATTAATTAAGTGAAACCCTAATCATGTAGTTTCCCTATTCCATAGATCCATCTTACACGTCAGTACTAACTGGATGGTGAAATGAGCAATTCCTATGGGAAACTCGAAGCACACATTATTGAATATGTGAGGTGCAAGTCGAGGTATCTCCTTGTATCCTTAATATACTGGGATGGCTGAGGTCATACCATGGAAGGAGAACGGTCAAGGCCGTATCTTAGATGATGTGATTCACTACATATGTTACTGGGATGACTGTAGTCATACCCTGGCTTCGACCATATCTCAGTTCACTAGTGCCGTGACCTATATACCAAGGTGGGCTAGGATGTTTTGTAGTTGAACTTGATATGTCACTGCGACATACTTAGAATGAATGAGAACATGGTGATATCATGGATTCCTTCTCTTTCATTGATCTTATATGACACTGATTTTGACTTAGTAGTGGTTAGTTGGAGCATGAGTGGTATACCTCATCTCCTCAGGGCATAATAAAATACATAATATAGCTGTGTAATAGATTTGCTTAGGGTTAAATACGTCTCACATTGGATGACCCTTTGCCTTATGTTTGTACTAATTTATTGAATTATATTGTGGTAAGAGAAATAAACTATTATATATGTTCTTTATATTCCTTCTTAGAATATTAATTGCTTTACTGCTGAGTGGTAATTGCTTTATTTGCATAACCTGGATTATCCATTTAATACGTATCATTTAGCTGAATCTGGTCAACCTGATAGTAATGTTGTTAATATTCTTTAATTTACTTATTATTTTGATAGACTTTGGCGGAGTTATATCTCTCACTGGGATGTTGGTCTCACCCCTAGGTTTCCACATCTTTTAGGTGGTCGATCACAAAGAAGTAGATATCTTGCTATTGAGGCTGAGCAACAAGAAGAGTAGTAGATGAGCAAAGGTTGGATAAGCTTCTTGTGTTTTGAAGTAGAGTCACATCTATCATCCCTGTACTCTCAAGTCCTTGGGGGAGTTTTGTAGCTATAATATATCAATACAACATTTTGGGTTATATGCCTTTGTTGTATAGATATGGCATGCATGTATATGCACATGTTATTATGTGTAATAGGTTGTGGATTAAGGGTCGATGAATGATGTATGTAATGGTATTTTGTCTTAAGATATGGTCCTAGTGACTTTTGTGGACCTATATGTGATATGTTTCCACTTGAGGTGGATGTGAGAAATTGGTTTTAATTTATCCTATGTTATTGTAATCTAGTTGTTAGTGATAATTTTGTGTTTTATTTTGAGTAATCTCACTTTTGTGTGGCCCAAAGTGTCATAGTTTGGTTGGTATCATATCTCTAGGTTTGTTGAGTCTACAAGGACATAGAACTATAGTTGTGTCATTTGTGGTGTCCTCTAGTATATCTTATGGTTACTTCTGCTTATGTAGAAGAAGAAGAGGAGAAGAAAAGATGGTTGGAGAACACAAAGAACATGCCATTGAGAGTAATGTTGCTGCACCAGAAGGTGGTTCTAGGAGGTAGGAGAGGGTTGATGGAGTGCCTGAGATGCCCCAATTTGATCCCGTCATAGTAGACAATCCTGCTTTCCAGTCCATGTTTGGATAGTTCATGGTTATGATGAAACATATTGAAGACTGAATGCCTCCACCCCAAGCTATAGCCACAATCCCCAATATGGAATCTTCGAGATCGGGGAAGACCTTAAGATGTTGAGATGTGTAGGGGTGGTGGAGTATGATGGCACGATGGATCCAGTGGATGTTAACCTATGGTTGACAGAGTTGGAAAAGGCCTTCAAGATCCTCAACATCCCTGAGGTTGACAAAGTGAAGCATGCTGTGTTTTTTTTAAAAGGGAGTGTTGGACATTGGTGGGCCATCGATGAGGAGAAAAGACCAAGTGATGTGATCAGTTGTGAAGAGTTTCAACGTGAGTTTGTGAGTTGGTACTTTCCCGAGACCTATGTTGATGAGAAAATCAACTAGTTCAAGAACATCTGGTAGGGATCTGTGTCAGTTAGTGAGTATGAAGCCAAGTTTATGGAGCTTCTAAGGTTTTGTCTACATATGGTAGTGACAAACAAGGAGAGGATCATATAGTTTGAGAAAGGTTTGAGTACCTAGTTGATGACTCCAGTGTCATATCTAGACAACATGGAGAAGTTCGCGAAGTTTTTGGAGTCGGTTAGTAGGGTGGAATGGTTAGTGATGGAGAAGTGTGAGACGAAGGCCAGGAAGAGGCCTGCTCAATATCCGGGACATCCGTCAAGTGGCTTTAAGAATCCGAGGTTTTCCACACTGCTCTCGCAATAGAGATTGGCTAGTCAGTTGTAGTGGTAACCTAGCAGAGGTAGAGGCCGCAACTTTCTACTGAAAGGTGCCCAAAGTGCAGCACCAATATCAGTGACATGATCGATGAGGCCACAATATGACTCCAGGACTTGCCATAAGTGTGTCCAGGTGGGAAATATCAGATGGAACTACCCTATGAGAGACAAGGAAGTTACCCAACAGCCAAGATAGAGCCAACAAGGGTTGCAAAAACAACAACAGTTCAATAATATCAATGATAGAGGATGTGGGCATGTCTCACAAACTAGTTCTGCTGGATAGGCTAGCAGAGGAAGGGGGTGATAATAGGAAATGAATCGATTCTATGCGATGATTTAGCCAGAGGGAGTGTCAACCCACGAGTAATTATATGTCAGATGGAGTTGTTTCATTCTGATTTGTCTTCTTCTTACTTTATATCTATATTGGTTGACCTGGGTGCAACACACTCTTTTATCACCCAAGGAGTGATTGCTAGTTGTTCTTTGCATGTTAGTCATAGAGCTGATATTCTTCATTAGAAACCTTGTTGGTTTGCTTTGTAGAGTTGTGGGAGGTGTGTCCTTCTTGTGTCCTTTCTTTTTCAGGACATAACATATAAGTCGACCTCATACCACTTGACATGCATGGATTCGATGTAACCTTGGAATGGATACTTTGGATAAGTATCAGGTGGTTTTGGACTGTAGTTCCAAATTGGCAACTTTTATTGATGGAGAAGTGTCATGGATCTTCCTAGGAGATAGGAAGATTCTCCCTACATGTTTGGTGTCGGCGATGACAACATAATGATTTATGAGGTAGGTCTACAATGCATTCTTGGCACATGTATTGGATACCAAGGCAAGGAGTCCAAGTATCTAGGTTGTGCCGGTTGTTTGTGAGTTTGAGGATGTGTTTCTAGATGAGTTTCTAGGTGTTCCTCCAACTAGAGAGATCAATTTTGAGATCAATATATTACTTTGCACGCAACCTATAGCACATACTCCATGCATGATGGAGCCAATTTGAGATATCAAAGTTGAATAAATAGTTGCAAGAGCTTCTTGAGAAAGGTTTTATCAGGCCGAGTACGTCACCATGGGGTGCTCCCGTATTGTTCATGAAGAAAAAAGATAGATCCATGAGACCGTGTATTGATTACATGTAGTTAAATAAGGTAACAATAAAGAATAATTATCCTTTGCCGTAGATTGATGATTTATTCTATCATTGTGAGGTGACATGGATTTCTCAAAGATAGACTTGAGGCCGGGGTATCACCAGTTGCGGATCAAGGTAGATGACATACCAAAGTTAGCTTTTAGGATGAGGTATGGTCACTATGAGTTCGTGGTTATGCTGTTTGGGCTAACGAATACACCAAAAACGTTTATGGACTTGATGAACAGGGTATTCATACCTTATCTTGACCGATTTGTGGTAGTATTCATAGATGACATCCTGATATACAGTCAAGATAGCCAACAACATGAACAACACTTGCATCAGGCGTGACCTTGTTGAGACATCATCATTTATACATGAAGTTCAATACATGTGAGTTTTTGCTGAAGGAGGTGTCTTTTCTTGGACATGTGATATCTATTTAGGGTGTTTGTGCAGACCCTAAGAAGATTGAATCTATTATAGAGTGGGAGCAACCAAAGACACTGACATAAGCCTACAATTTTCTGGGTTTGGCAGGCTATTACAAGCGGTTCATCAAGAACTTTAGTTCTATAGTGTTACCCCTAATGAAGCTGATGAGGAAAGATATACCTTTTATCTGTGATGATAAGTGCCAACATGTTTTCCAATTTTTGAAGGAGAAGTTGACAAGTGCTCTAATGTTAGTGTTTCCAGAGCAAGGGAAATGTTATATTGTCTTTTGTGAAGCCTCAAGAAATGGTTTGGGTTGTGCGTTGATGCAAGATAAGAATGTGAACTCTTTTGCATCATGAAAGTTAAAGAAGCATGAGGAGAACTATCCCACGCATGATCTAGAGCTTGCAGTGGTGGTTCATGCTTTGAAGATCTGGAGACACTACCTTTATGGCGAGAAGTGTCATATTTTCACCGACCACAAGAATATCAAGTATATCTTTTTACTGCAGGAGTTAAACATGCGACAGAGACGCTAGATGGAGATGATCAAAGACTATGATTGCACCATAGATTACCATCTACGGAAGGCAAATGTGGTGGAAAAAGCTCTAAGCTAGAAGTCTTCTTTGTCAACATCTACTGACAAAGCACAATTGTGCTCTTTGGTGTGCCATAAGAGAGACATGCTGGTCTCCTTGCATCAGATAAATGTGAAGTTGGAGGTGTCCATGCTAGCAGGACTATTGGAACAGTTGTAGGTAAAACCCACATTTGGCAGTAGATTTAAAGATCCACAATAGGGTGATACCATGATACATTATATCTAGTCAGAATTCGATTGTGAGAAGCATGATGGTTTTTACGAGTCAGAGGATGGAATAATGTGTTACCACAGTAGGGTCCTAGTTCCTGATGTTGATGATCTGAGGAAGATGGTCATGGAAGAGGCTCAATCTTTGATGTATGCTATGCATCCAGGTAGCACCAAGATATACCATAATGTTAAATACTTGTATTGGTGGCCTAGATTGAAGTGTGATATAGCTAAGTTTGTGGCAAAGTGTCCCGTGTGTCAGTAAGTTAAGCAGAGCATCAAAAGCCTATAGTGACTTTGCAACCATTACCTATACCATAGTGGAAGTGGGATCATGTTAAGATGGACTTTGTGGTTGGTATACCTAGGACAACCAAAGGACATGACTTCATATGGGTGATAATTGACATGCTGACAAAGGCAACATACTTTTTTCCTGTGAAGATGATGTATATGATAGAGAAGCTGGCTTAGATATATGTTGATGCAATCATTCATTTGCATGGTATCCCATCTACTATCATGTCAGATAGATGTCCTCAGTTCACCAATCATTTTTTAGAACGTCTGCACACAACTATGGGTATACAGTTAAGGTTTAGTACTATGTTTGACCTACAACCAAATGGGCAGTCAGAGAGGCCAATCTAGATATTCTAAGATCTATTGAGAGCATGTATTATGTAGTTTTTGGGAAGTTGGGATGTGCACCTCAGTTTGATAAAGTTTTCCTATAACAACAATTATCAGAGGAGCATTGATATGGAACCTTACGAGGCTTTGTATGGGATATGTTGAAGATCTCCTTTGTGGTGGTAAGAGACCAGTGAGTATCAACTTTTAGGTCCTGAGCTTGTGCAGTAGATGACAATAAATATCAAAGTGATTCAACAACAATTGAAGGCATCCCAGGATAGGCAGAAGTCATTTGTAGATAACCGACATAGGCCGTTAGAGTTCCAAGTGGGAGACAGAGTGTACCTCAAGGTCTTTCCTTGGAAAGGTGTTTTGAGCTTTGATAAGAAGGGTAAGTTGGATCCTAGATATATCAGACCTTACCCAGTGGTGGCATGTGTTGGAAATGTGTCCTACAAGTTGGACTTTCCACCTGAGTTGCACATGTTGCATTCAGTGTTTCATGTGTCTATGTTAAGGAAGTGTCACCCTGACACTGATTTGGTATTACAGCCGGTGGAGGTTGAGTTGGATGAGGACATCTCTTATGTGGAAGGTCCTATGTTGATCTTAGATAGGAGGACCAAGAAGTTTAAGAGGAAGGATATATTGTTGGTGAAGGTTTGTGGCATCATCGTGGCATAGAGGAAGCCACGTGGGATCTTGGGGAGGAGATGCATAGGAAGAACCCATCTCTTTTCATGTAGGATTTCGGGGGAAAAATCCTTGTTAGGTGTTTATAGTTGTAAGGCCCCTGACCTAGCTTAATGCTTGTTAGTGTTTGTTTGGATTAATAATATGCTTAAACCTTTATCTAATATCTTGAGATGCCTTACTATCATGTGACATGCTTGTGGTTTTAGTTTGGTCCTATTTGGATGCTATTTGAGCTATATTTTCTTATTTTGGACCTAGTCACAATTTACCCATATGGAGGGGTAATCTTGCAATTTCTCACAAAAAGATGTGCCCTTTGTGCCTTGGCATCATGAAAGAGATGATGGTGCCTTGGGGCACCTTGTTGTGCTTTGGTTTGATGAGGAGAGAAATGATGATATGTTGAGAGTTGTTTCTAGGATTCGCCTTGATGCCTTATGTTGATGTTGACGCTTGTGTTGAGCATTTGGTTTAGGTCTTTCAGTGACCAACCTTTTTGTTCCTTGCTTTTTTCTTTGTAGTCGTATGAAGTTTTGATAGTTCTTTGAGATCCCTATGGTTGTTTGAGCTTGGATCTCTCCCTAGGGTCGCTTGACCTAGGGTTTAGGTCACTTGAAGTGTGGGTCACATGGTTTTATGTAACCATGAGCCTTGAGGCCAGGTGTTTCCTATGATCGATGGTCATCCATGACCAAGTTAGGTCACTTGGTTTTCTTATTTTTCATGGCCTTAGTGGTTTTCATGGTTTTAGTGGATGCATGTTTGTTCTTTGATGGACAAATGTCATGAGGAA
Source organism: Alisma plantago-aquatica (assembly GCA_963693085.1). Taxonomy (NCBI): domain Eukaryota; kingdom Viridiplantae; phylum Streptophyta; class Magnoliopsida; order Alismatales; family Alismataceae; genus Alisma; species Alisma plantago-aquatica. The sequence continues at coordinate 420,827,511 of OY856414.1, read as the reverse complement.
CCCTAATATCTTGACACCTAACCCCCTTTTCACCTCTCTCATACTCCTAAGTATATAACACCTCTCCTACAAATGCATGTACCTCTTTTGGCCTTCCTCCTTCTCTCTCTCATCTTGTAATCGACGCCAATGTGCTTTGTGGTGAAGAAGAGTTCATCCTTGGTGCTTGGTGGCCGAGGCCTATTGCATGTGGTGATCCAAGCTTGGAGAAGCTCTTCATTGGTGATCTTTGGTGATTCCTTGATCCTTGGTTAGTGATCCATCTCTTGATCTTGTTTTCTTGAAGAACCCTACCCCCTATATCCTCTTTTGGCTGTAGACTATGGTGTAAACCATGGTGGCTATCTAATATATATTCTCTTCATAAAGATCAGATATGATGGTTTGCATGGTGGTATCTAAGTGAAAATAGGCTCTCTTATCTCTTCCTTCTCCTTCTTTTTTTCCTTTCATCTTTGAGGTTCTAGATATCGCTTTTATTACCCTTTAACCTGAGGTTTTTCTTTCTCTTTTGAGGGGGTGACTATCTTGGTCATGGAGGAGATCAGAGCTAGGGTTTCTTTCTTGATTTTGGAGCTTTGCTTGGAGGTGGTGTAACTATCATCGAAGGTGGGTTATATAACTCTCTAACTTCTCTATTATAGCACTTTAATCCTACATGCATCTTATTCTAAAACATGATTAATTGTTGTTGATGACAACATCTTGATAAGGGCCATGCTTCTATGTTGATCTTGCTTTCCTGCTTATCCCTAATTCACCTACCCAAAAACCTAAGTGATGGAGAAGATGATGGCTTGGCATGCAGCTTAATCTAGTTTTTTTCATCTTGCTCATGGTTTTTTTTAATCTTTCTTAAGGTGGAGTTTTGGTTCTATTTTCACGTGCTTGATCTTAAGTTTTCATCCCTCAACTCATGATTTTTGTGTTGATCACTTGTGGTACATGTTTCTAGGGTTTGGATGATGTTTTCCCTAAGTTTTTGCATCCCTCTTGGGTGATCGATTTCATGTTGATTATCATCTTTTTTGCTCATGTTTTCTAGTCATTTTCTCTCTCTAAGATGATCCTCATGATGTATTCTAAGTTGTTGAAGACTTACATGTGATGTTTGGTCGTTTGGTGGGTCACCTTGATTTGGTCACTTGAACAACCTTCTTCTTCTTTGGTCGCATAAGTTTGTGGACCCCTATGACCACTTGGATGTTGGTCTTCCTTTGAGCATTTGATCTTGGTAGTACCTTGGTCACTGATGTAGCCTGTGACCTAGGGTTTCCTATGACCATTTGGTCTTAGCTTTGGTCGTTGGCTTTGGTTGCTGACCTTGGTGGTGCCTTTGGTTGCTTATGTACCTTCGACCATGGTGAGTTTCCATCGACCACTGGTGTGTCATGGTTGTGCTTTGATCAATGGTATTGACAGTAGTCTTCAACCATGATGTATACCTCCCTTCAATTGCAAGGTTTGTGACCTATGTCTTGTCCAACCAATGAAAGGTTATGACATGTTTGATATGTATGGTTGTATTGATGTTGTCCCTGAAAGACCATAAAGGATGTTCCAAGAATGTGGGAAGGATGAGATACCTAGGGTTATTGATAATATTGTAATGTAAGACCTTAAACGAGTGGGCTATTGAAACCCTAACCCTAATCCAATTATATGATGAGTTTATTGAACTTGTTTAAAGTAACTAGCCTTGTGATGATGTTATCTTTATCCCACTTGTGTCAATCTAACCTTACAGGTTGTATGAATATCATGGCTATTGAATTCTATGGCGATGCTTATGTGACACATGATGATAAATGTGATCCTTGATGAGGCATGATGAGATGATGTTGATATCCAGGAATGGTGTGATGGGTTTGATGACTTGGCAAAGGCTTTATGCCTAGTATGAGGTGAAATATCCTCCTGTAACATGATGGATTGATATCCCCTTGTGATGTAATAATGATGTTGATGGCCTTTTAAGGTTGTGGTATCATGTGATTACATGACATGTTCACACCTTATACATTTTATATCTTTTGAAGTTGTAGTATGCCCTTATCTTTACAAAGTTTGTTTAGGTTTATACATTTTAACTTGATTGATGCTAAAAGATACCCAATTGGTTTAAGTAATCAAGTGAAACCCTAATCATGTAGTTTCCCTATGAAATAGATCCATTTTTAGCATCATTACTACCTATATGGTAAAATGAGAAATTCCTGTGGGAAACTCAGAATGCATATTGTTGAATATGTGGGGTGCAAGTCGATGTATCTCCTTGTATTCTTTATATACTGGGATGGTTGAGGTCATACCCTGGAAGGAGAACGGTCAAGGCCATATCTCACATGATGTGATTCACTAAACGTGATATGTTACTGGGATGACTATGGTCATACCCCGGTAGGAGAACGGCCGTGGTCATATCTTAGTTCACTAGTGCCATGACCTATATACCAAGGTTGGCTAGGCTGGTTTGTAGTTGAACTTGATATGTCACTATGACAGACTCAGACAGACTGAGGGTGCAGATTGATCATGGATTCTGACTGTTCCATTGATTTTGTATGACACTAATTTTAACTTAGTAGTGGTTAGTTGGAGCATAAGTGGTATATCTCATCTCCTCAGGGCATAATAAAATACATAATACATACGTGTAGTAGATTTTCTTAGGGTTAACTACGTCTCACATTGGATGACCCTTTTCCTTATCTTTGTAATAATTTCTTGAATTATAATGTGGTAAGAAAAATAAACTATTATACATGTTCTTTATATTCCTTCTTAGAATATTAATTGCTTTACTGCTTAGTGGTAATTGCTTTATTTGCTTAACCTACATTATCAGTTTAATACATATCATTTAACTAAATCTGGTCAACCTGATAGTAATGCTATTTATCTACTTTAATCTACCTATACTTTTAATAGACTTTGGATGGGTTATATCTTTCACTGGGACGTTGGTCTCACCCCTGGGTTTCCACATCTTTTAGGTGGTCGAGCATGAAGAAGTAGATATCTTGCTATTGAGGCTGAGCAGCAGCAAGAAGAGCAGTAGCTAAGTAAAGGTTGGATAAGCTGCTTGTGTTATGAAGTAGATTCCTATCTGTCGTCCCTATACTCTCAGGCCCTTGGGGTAGTTTTGTAGCTATAATATACCGAGACAATGTTTTGGGCTATATGCCTTTGTTGTATAGATATGGCATGTATGTATATGCACATGTTATTATGTGTAATAGGTTGTGGCTTAACGACCGATGAATGATGTATGTAATGGTATTTTGGCTTAAGATATGGTCCTAGTGACTTTTGTGGACCTATATGTGATATGTTTCCACTTGAGGTGGATGTGAGAAATTTGTTTTAATTTATCCTACTTTAAGGTAATTTGATTGTTAGTGATAATTCCACATTTTGTTTTGAGTAATCACACTTTTGTGTGGCATAAGGATTCATAGTTTAGCCATTTGAAGGGGTTAAAACTTCAAAAGTAAAATTCACTAGACTCCCAACAAATGAGTAGAATTCAATCTAAGTGTCTATAGTGGCTAGTAAGCATCCTAAACTATAAATAAGAACTCTTGAACTTCATTTCATGTTTGAATTTAATGTTCCTATGCTATAGTTGAGTGATTTTCCTACAAGAGCTACTACTTCCTCAATCTTAACTACTTCTTTACTTTCATTTGAGTGAGGTAGTTTCTCTATAAGAGAGCTAGCATCAATGTCATCTTTGTAAATCACTCTCCTCTCTTAAAGCTTGTGATTGAATATTGCTTCCTTGGAGAATGAGGTGAAGGTTCAAGTCCAAAGATCCAAAGTCATGGGTGGGTAAATCCTTGGTGAAGGCCAAAGACCCTTGGTCATTAGATAGGTAAGACCTTGGTAAGGTTATTGATTTCCTTGGCCTTAAAGGGAGGATGGTTACTATTTGTACTTGAAAAGAGAAGGTGTTCTTAGTGTAACTCTTACTATTAATATTAGGCGGTACACAAATATTCAAAATCCCACAGACTTAGCTCTATGGATAGTGAAGTACATCTCTTTTAGAGTTTGGAACCACTATAAATAATTGTGTTTATTTGTGGCTTGCTCAATATATCTTATCCCTACTTTGTTTATTTAGTTGCACTCAAATTTTCATATAACATGAATGTCCAACAAATTGTGTAAGTGTTTTTAGACATATTCATCCACTTCTAGAGCCCATAGCCTTAACATAAGGGACAAGAACTACCACCCAGGTTATAGAGGGAGCTATGGTCCTCCTCTGCCTATATAAGGCACCGACAACCACCCTCTTATCACCCCTATCCTTCTCCTCCTTCAATTTTCCCTCGGAGATAGCAAAGCCCCTGGACCCATTCAATTTTACTTCCGGAGACCTTGTAGAAACCCCAATCTACTCCACCCTCATCACTCGCAATTGGTGCTCGGGTAAGGTTCACTGACCCCCCTTAAACATCTTTCGACTTTTCCTTTGGCTCGCGATAGCCCAGGGCATCGATTCCTATAGAAACCGGTAACACCTTGCCGCCGCCACTCTATTTTTGGGTCTTCGATGCTCCTCCAACCCTGGTTATTGGTCCTGTAGGTCCGCATTGCCGCCGCGAGCATTGTCAAGGTTTGATTTGCGTCCTGTTTGAGCTGGTATTAGTTTTTTGATGGCCCCAATTCCATCCCACGTTCTACCTCCTCCCAACGATGCTCTCTGAGCTCCTGAACTTTTTAGAACTCGAGCTTTTTCTCTATGAGCTCATGTGAGTGTGAGGATGTCTACAAAAGTGATAGTTTCACCGCAAAATCACCTCCTTCGCTAGCCACAACGCTCGATGTCTCTCGATCTTGCGCTCAGTGCCACGACCGAAGGAAGTAGATCTCGGGTTAATAAATTACCTCAGTACCCTTGCTGCCTCGATTGATCCATAATCCTGGCATGGGTAATTTCATAATCTCGCATCCTCGTTTTGTTTCTCGCAGCAAAGAATCGATAATTGCAAATGACTGAACTGCCCTCGCTACTTAAATAGTTTGATTTGACGAGTAAGGGAATTCTGGTAATTTCCCCCTTCTCACTTGCTGTTGACCTAAGTCAGCGAGAATGGACCCATCGACGCAGCCAAATATGATTGGCCCACGTCAGCGTGGGCCCGTCCTTAGTGGCCCAATCCCGTTCACCCATTTACTTTGCTAAAATGGATTTTTCTTGCATTCTGATTCGTCTGATTTAACTAATTCATAAATCAACCATTGGTCAGAAAAATGCAAATAAATAGTCATTGGAAAGGATTTTTCGAGTAGAATCCGAATTTCTATTTTGAGTCCTATTTCCAAATGCTTTCTCAAAGTTTATCTTAAATATCATTTTAATCACCTTAAATGATCTAAAATGTGTATTTAATTCATTTTAACTCCAAATTGGGAAATAAAAGATGTTTTCTTAATCAAGAGAACATGATTAATCGATTGGACTAGGTTTTGAGTCTTAAATCATGGTTTTGAAAATAAGTTCCAAAATTAGGGTTTTCCTATGCTTTATGCCTTAATATATATTAATTCATGTAAAATATTTATACCTAGGAAAAAGGTTTTGGATAACAAGCATATGGTGAGAAAAGATGATTAAGAATCTACAATAAGGTATGTGACCCTTATTTTAATATGTGGACCATATTTATGGATGTGATCCTTATTATATAATTGTGGAATGATTAATGTGCAAATACACCTATTCCTTAATTGGGATTTTATCCAACCCCACATTACTAAATTTCTAGCCTTGTAATCCCTCTAATGCCATTTCTTGGTTTTGTTCATTATTTGATGCTTCAAATGCCCATGTTGGCTCTTTTATAGAAATACTTGTACATTACTTGAAATGCCAATGTTGGCTTGCTTAATTGGAATGTTTATTGGAAATTATTCCCATTTGCTATGATGCAATTTTATTTATATCTCTCAATGCTGCCAAGTGACTTATTTATGCATGATGTATTTATTGACCAAATGATAATGTAGTGTACATGAGTACAAACCACCCATAGGGCACTGGGGTTTTAGTCCCCCTGCCGTAGGCACTGGGGTTTTAGTCCCCCTACCACTTTATACAGGGCATTGAGGTTTTAGCCCTCTTTCCAGGCACTGGGGTTTTAGTCCCCCTACCATTTTATATATGGTGAGGTCTGATAGGTGCCTTACCCTACATTGAGATGAGTTTGTGTCATAATATATTCATGCAATGTGATTATGGTTGATGTTGATATGTGTAAGTCTTCAAATTCTTATTTGTTCATTTGCCTCTTACTCTTAAAATTACTTAGTATAGTGGATCATTTATTATTCAACGCTTTAGCTTTATAATTGTCTGTTTCCTCTATTGACACATACATTCTTATCTCTCTCTTGCTGGGTGATCCCAACCACCCAGATTAGGATCAGAGTGTGCATGGGAAGCTTGGTGAACCTGCCTAAGGTTAAGGTGATCATGCACATCTAGTTAGCTTGGATTAGTTGCATATACTTTTGTTATGTTGTTTGTGGAGACAAGTTGTATTAGTTTGAGTCTTCCTCTACCTAGATCCTTGTTCTTGTATAAAGATGTACCCCATCTGGGAAAATTTTGTATAGTACTCTGTATACATTTTGAATAAAGTCAAGTTTTAATCTTCCGTTGCTACACAATTGGTGTTTTTGTTTGCCATGGTTTTTAGTAGAGACTTGGTCTTTACCAAACTCCTAAGCCCACCTAATAGATCCTTATCTAGTGTTCTATCCCTCCACCTGTCCATCTATTCCACTAGCCTGAGGTGTGAGATTTAAGTAGCTAGGTGTGTTTCTCTTGATGCACTTAGATAAGAATAAGTTGAGATGTTGGATGGGGAGTCATAGGAGGTAATACCCTTCTCCTACACTTCATTCGCCCCTTATGACCCAGTGAAATAGGAGAGTCACTCATAGAAACCTAAACTAGAGTGATCTAGATTTAAATATACCTATTCCATACTTAAAATGAGCCTCATAAGGGTGGATAGAGGTTATATGAACTAGATCCCCTACACACACCTTATGACATCCACATCCATCTGGTAGAATATGATTTTCCATCCTTATTATCATGGGTTGTAGTTACATTACCCTCAAACGTCCCACTCCCTTATTTTTAGTGCTTGTTTGCTTAACTTACTCACTTGCTTGCTTAGTATTAACTTCTAAATGAATGGTGAATTGCTTTTTATAGGTTTACTTAATTTTAGTTGTAGTTACTCTAGTTGGTTGCTTGGTTAGTGCTTCACTTAGTATTAATTTTCTCCTTATAGTCAATTGCCTTGCTAATTGATAATTAGGATTGCTCTTGCTAGTCTATGGTAATTAGTTGTTACCACTTGCTAGCTTAATATAATTGTCGCCTTTTGCGTAATGTAGTGTTACTTGCCTCCTAACTTGTTCATTAACCCTAATTTCTAGGAGTAATAATATTTTAATATCGATTTTCTGTCATGCTTAACCCATAGTGTAATAAACCAAACCAAGTTTAAACCATTGAAACCCTACACCCTACACCCTACACTAAGAACCTAAAAAACCCAATATATCTAGTGCCTTCTCAGCTTCTTGTGGATTTGACCTCTTACTTGCCTCCTCTATACCTACATCCTAAGCTCGTGCACTTGTGGATCATGTTGAAATAGAGTGCACTATCATGTTACTCTTGTTAGTCTTGGTGTATGAGCTTTAGTTAGTATGAGTTATCGACCCAAATCTTAGGAATACATGCTGAGAGAATGTGTGCCCTACATTGCTAAGGATTGTTGGAAAGTTACCTACCTCTTGAATTTGTGTAATAAAATAGATACCAATTGGATATTTTGTATTTTTATGCAACATTACATGAAATTTTTTGTCATTCACCCTTGCATTGGGATGATGTGAGCACGTGGACACTTGTTAGAAAGGATCAGTAGTGGTTGTACATGTAATAGGTAGCACTCATAAGTAGAGAGGTAAGAGAGACGCCAAGATTGGAATAAGCAGTAGAAATGTAAGGAGGCGAGATCACCCCCTCACTAAATTTAACGGAAAATACAAAACATCCCTCTTTATATAAAAATTTGATGACGAAGGATGCATGCATAATAATTCCATTTAAATAAGCATGTACCAAATACAAAAGTGTCAATAGTAGCAATGAAAGAAAAAGATGAGAAACCTATGCTATTACATAGCTTTATTACAAAGGTTTATAACATAAGATTGAGTAGGATCTAGCAATAGAAACCTAGCCATCTTGGTAGTCTCACTCCTGGTCAACTACTTATTATGGTTCTATCCCTTGTCCTTGATCTATCTCGTTCCCTGGTCATGGGTGGTTGGGGGTCACCCATCAAGAGAAGATAAAAGTTTGTGTGTTGGTTTGTTACACTAATGAGTTTTGATCAAAAGAATTATCTTGTACTCAACTAGCTATTTCTCGCAAGTATACGAGAGTAGTTGTAGTCCAAGTCGAACACAAGGAGCGTTGGTTAGCTAGGCACAAGAGTTATGATTTTCAATAATCTAGATCATTGTACACAAGATGATTGGATTAGAACAACTAAATTATAGATTCAAAACAAAACAATAAATTATCACTTAAGAAAGGTTAAAACTCAGATTTAGGAGGACCCTAGACTTGGGATTTCACTATCACATCATAGATTATATTAAAATATTAATTTAAACATGTTAATTAACTTGCAAAGGAGGTTTGTAGTCATCACTCACCTCTTGGTGAAGTGATGACGATTCTAATACCATACATCACTCTCGTGTATGTACTTCATTTCAAATCACAAACCTTGCTCCTCAACTTAATCCCAACTACTCTCGCGGTCAAGGACAAGTTGCCAAAAGAGTAACTCCATACTCTCAAACACATCTTCTCAGGTTATGAAAGAAAGCATAAAACATGCAAGTATGATGGCCAATCACACAAACAAGCATTTTAGATCTGAAACAACTCTTGGAACATGCAAGAAACTAACATTTAGTAAGAAATTCATATGTTCATACAAGCTATGACATGGGAGTTACTCTCCCATGTCCAAGATTCATATTCTACCCATCCATGGCTAGAGAAAGAAGGTACAAGTAGTAGAAAACATCAAAGAACATAGTAAAAGAGTAGATAGAACTAGTATGTCTGTGAGAAGTAGTAGAACGAAGAAGAACTCTGGCTAGAAGTCAAGCTCCATCCTTGCTTGCTGCACTTTCTCTAGATTTCTTCACTCCCAAGTAGATAGAAGAGGAAGACGAATATCCTTGCTGCAAATACTAAAGAAGAAGGAAGAAGAAGAGGGTTCTCTCTCGAGTAACCACCTCCTATCTCCCTTGGTCTCCTCCAACTTATCTTGGACTCCCTCTAGTCGAGTTTCCCTCTAAAAAGTCCCAAATAGTCAGTGATAACTATCCCAAGACGGCTTGGGGTCATATATATAAGTGTGAGACACTTACATTCACATTTGAGTGAAATCTACAGGTCACACGACATGTCTTTTATAAGAAACAATGTGTCTTATGCAATAACTGAAGTTTGGATCGAGTTTTGGAGGTTACATGACATGTCTTTAATAAGACATGATGTGTTTTTAATAAGACATGTCACGTCTTTAATAAAACACGCCGTGTTGCTGCAAATCTGGAGTTCTGCATTCAATTTCTGGGTTGAGACACAGGGTGTCTTTAATAAGTTTAAGACACGGGGTGTCTTGATTAAGACACATGGTGTCTTTATCAGTTTCAACAACATTGATTTTCTAAATGTCTAGATGATTGTGGAATGTTTTTATGAATGTTATAATGGCCTTTTCTCCCCATTTTAATGCCAAATTGTTGTACCTACAAACCAAACCATAGATCAAGTGAAAACAACAATAAAGATGGAAAATCTAGCATGATTAAGAGTGATTATTGGGTTAAAATGATTGGGAAATGCAGCCAAAAGTGGTCTAATAAATGATATAAAATGCACACATCAAATCCCCCTAAGCTTAAACCATTGCTTGTCCTCAAGAAAAAAGAGCATAGAAACCCAAATGAAGGAATTGTCAAGTTCATGCATTGATTAAATGAACTGAAAGATGTGTATATGACCAAACCAACCATGATCACAATGTTTATACTCATAGCCATCAATTCAACTTAAACACCCAAGAAAGAGATTTTTAGTTTAAAAGGGCCGGTCACAATTAAATGAATTAATCAATTAAACAACATTAAGTAGAATTTGGATGACCAAGCCAAACAATTAGTGGATGTGCAACTCAAACTCTCAACTATTAAGGATACAAATGATGAAATCTTAGTTAAAATTAACAATTTTAGTTGTACTCTCTTTCTTTCCAAAAAAAATGATATGACAATGGATTATGGGTTCCGACACTCGGCTGCTAATGTAGGCTTATGCACATGTGGAATGTCAGTTGGGGTATTTTACCCTCTTTTAAGACATACCAACTAACCATCATGACCAAATCGGACTTACACTAGGCTATCATGATATGTGGGCAGTGTGGCCATCTTTTATGGTGTATTAGGGTGAAATAAGCCAAATGAAATTTAAAAATTTTCCACAACATAGTAGAATCAACTAAATTACAACATTATCTAGATTTCATTCATTTGTTTTGAATAATTTTCAATGAAATAGTGGTTGAAAATGCACTAAGAGCTTGGTAAGAGCATCCCATATTTTAAATGATGTTGTAAAGTTGATTTACTCACAAAAATTGAAACCATTACATGTTTTAAGGAATCAAGGATGTGAAAGATGAATTTTTAGGCTAGAAGCATAAACCAGAGTTAAGCACATGTTGATGTCCAAAAGGTTCCATTTGATCAATGCATGCCTTTTACAATTTCTACAAGTGATATTTCTCAACAAAAGAGGACAATCAGTTTGGCATAGAAAGGATTCAATCCACTTAAGCTTCATATCATATTGGATTTTCCAAAATAAGAACAGAAACTAAAATAAGAGCTAAGAAAAAGATGATAAATGGGAAATAAAACTACACTACCGGCCGGTTGCTCCCCCCAAAGCTTGAAATCTATAGTGTCTAACTATAGAAATCAAACAAAGAGAATGGCAATCGGGTACCTCATCATGGTGGAAACATCAACGTCCATGGAAGACCGGTGCTCTGATTTGCAGCTGGAAATTGTTGTGCTAAAGATTAATGCCTCCTTGCAAATATGTCCTTGATTTGGGGCAAGCAAATGCACCTATAAGCTACAACAAGAATAGTCTTTTGTACGCCAATACTATTTGTCTTTTCATTCTCCTTTGAAGCATCATCAAAATATGAGTTGGGAAGAGTGTTCTCATTATAAAGCAATGTGTCATCTAGTGTGTGAGGAGGAAGGACATGTGGCTTGCTTAAAGAATCTAAAAGTAGATCATGTGTTGTAGCTTTCTCCCCTTGATTTGCAACTTCATAATCATCATAGGTATCTGAAAAAACCACTGGAGGGGGGGTGAATAGGGTTTTAAAGTTAATTTAACAATTATTTAACTCAAACAACCACAAATGAAAAAGTAAGAAGGAGACAAGGGATTTAGAGTGGTTCCTACCTTAGCAAATACTAAGGCAGCCAGTCCACTAGCCGGTTGCTTACCCAACCAGGATTTTGAAAGTATTAATTTTATTACCTTCACAAGGAATTACACAAAATACAATACTTCCTTACACCCCTTTGAACAACCTTCACTTTGAAGTAGATGCACCAACTCGAGGTAGCCTTCTTGAAGTAACTCCAAGCTCCCCCTTGAAGTAGCCTTCCTCTTAGAAGTAACCTCCCGTTGCACCAGCCTTCTTGAAGTAGTTCAAAGTCTCCTTCTTCACCAAGAAGATCACGACCCTCTCTAATCTGCAACCTCCAACCTAGGAGTAGCAAGGAGAGTACAAGCAATGAAAGTGAACAAGAAAGGAAAATGGAAATTACAACTTATCCTTTGAAGCACAAGGCTTGATTTGCCTATATCAAGCGTGTAGATCTCCTAACCAATGTATATGGAAGTGTGATTGCTGTGGATAGGAGATACTAGCCTATAGGATACAAATTTAGAGCAAGGTGAAGAGTAGCCAACTGCAAGTATTGCTCAATTGCTCAAAACAGATTGCCAATTGTAAGTGTAAGCTCAAGTATATGCACAAGTGTATTTTTAGGTGTCCTATGGCTTGTCCTATTTATAGGAATGGCCTATGGATGCTTAAGGACATTCTAGATACTTTCTAGGGGGTTCCAAGTGCTCAATTAGCCGTTACGTATCTACTAGTTGGTTTAACAACGACTAGTTTAATTAATTCTGCAGTTGCTGTCAGAGTCCATCTCGGTCGAGGAATTGTCGACCGAGACACCTACTCGGTCGAGGTTTTGTCGACCGACAGGCTCTCTGGATCAAGTGTTTGCAACGTTCATCTCCAACTGCCAACTACCTTGTCAGCTGTTTCTAACGACTACCTGGGTCTTTCTCGGTCGAGAAGCTTGTCGACCGAGAGTGTCTCGGTCGAGGATTTTGTCGACCGAGATTGACCCTGTTTCAATGTTTCAATTTAAAGTACTAAGTATATATGTGAGTGTGCATATGTGACACTATTGAAGGGGATGATCTATCTAAGTGTAGTGATTGACTAGGGAAGATCTAACTATTGATTTACATGAAGTCTAAGTACTTGTACATTATATATTTGTACAAGTTTACAATTGATTACATTTCATGAAATGTACAAGCATTCAAGCATATAGATTCCCTAGTGCTTTTGTCATCCACCTCATTCCTGCAACACTCAAGTAGCTCGTTAGATCAACAAGAATGAAATGTTTGTCATCATCGAAACAAAGGGATTTATCATAATGTCAATTTAACCAACAATCTCCCCCTTTTTGAAGATGACAAACATTTCCTAAATATAAAATAAGGAAATATAAAGCATGTGAGTTTCATACCTAAAGATTACCTTTTGTAGCCATTCTTGTTTTGCAAGTTGGTGCTGGCCGAGATATTATGAAACTCATTTTATTTTATGTTTTTGACTTTATATTATTTCTCCCCCTTTGTCATTTCAAAAAGATATCCAAGAAAATCATTTTGTATGACTTTTATGTCTCCCCCTTAATTTTATGCTATGCTCCCCCTAAAAGAGATATTCAATCAAGGGATGTAAGTCATTTATTGTCGAATTTATCCATAATGTATTTCTCAATCATTTGCAAAGGATGTTAAGCCTTGAAATGATATGAGTTCCTTTTAAGTTCATGGCATTTGTGTATTGATTTCTCACCCATTTTACAAGGGATGTTAAGCCCTAAAAATGACATGAGAATCCTTAAGCTTATAGTAGAATACATGTATGTATCTCTAACCAAATACATGGGATGTTAAGCCCAAATTTGTTTAGAGAAGTTCAAAATATATATGTCACATTCCTTTATTTTCATAAAGATTAAAAATACTAAGGTCATAACAAGCTTCAAATGATGTTTACAATGTTTTGTAAGCTTCTTAATCAAATAATCAGATTTGTTTGTGTGAGATCCCCCTTAATCTTATAATTTAGATAAATTGAGGATTCTAAGGTCACAAATTGATTTTTAAGATTTGATTTTGACCTTTTATTAAAGCTTCATGTTTTCAATATGATAAACACATTTTGAATCAAGATACTAAGATTAAGTGCAGTAAAAGGATGTCCAAATAAGCATTGTGTCAAGCTTATTTTAGGTCAACCTTGACTACGACCATAGCGCCCCTTGGTCAAGTTTGATTTCAACCAAGAGGCAATTTCTGTAGATTTTCAAATTAGAATGCATTTTTGCCATAGAATTTTACTATTTATGCAAAATGGCCTTTTCATATGAGCTGAATGACAAAGATCAACAACAATATTCATTCATGGTTTGCATATATGGATCAAAGATGAGTTTAGACAAACCAATGAAACATAATGATTATGCCACAATGATTTATGATAGAACAGTAGAAGCATATTCTTAATATAATGATCAAGATAGAAGCATGTAATTTTATGAAATACAATGATTATGATCATTTAAATTTAATACACATGGTTCCTATATAGATAGACCAATAAACCATGTGGATTATGATAAAACGATAATTTCTTTGATTAAAATAACATGGTTTATAATTTTCAGTTTTAAGCCAAGCCATGTAGAGGATAAACCAAAATAATCGCATTCATGATTCATGGAGTTTCAAAATTAAGACAAACCATGCAAATGATCATGCTTAATAAACTTATTCAATCAATGAATAAGGTTTGTTCAAAATCAGTTTTCATATAGCACTTTTGTAATATGTTAAATAGATTTCATATTCATAATGTTATACCTTAATTCATGATGCAAAAAATATGTCTTGTTTCAAAGATGGTCTCCAAGATTTATTTGTGATTTTCATATTAAATCAATCATTAACAACAAATTGATAGCAGTATATTCAACAGATTTATTGCAGACTGGAAATCAGTAACCTGCTCGGTCGATGATTGCTCGACCGACAGTTCTCTCGGTCGACAGTTTCTCGACCGACGAGGTTTCTGTACTATTTTCAGAATTGTTAATTGCTTCTAAGTAAAACAAAATTATGCAAGTTAGAGCTCAATTGTGTTGAGATATGACATTTGTATATCAAGAATCAGTTTAGGTCAAATCTCAATAGTTAAATTTAAGCTTCTAAGTTTTAGGAACCCAAGCTAGATCATCATTCCTTTTCTTGTATGGGCATGAAAATGAGTAATGTCCAAGGCGCAAACAATAATGACAACTAATAGAGTCAACTTCATTTCTCTTTCTAGGAATTGTGCTCTTAGGTACAAACATAGTTTTAGTCTTGGATGCTTTAGCTCTTTTGGGTTGATTTCTCTTTGGATCATATCCTAATCCTCTTCTTCCATTATAACTAGAGGAAATTTTTAGAATATTCTCAAGGATGTCATTTCCTCTTAACTCATTTATTTTTCTTTGTAGCTTAGCAATATCATCCATCTTCTTGTTGATATCTAATTTTGCTTGATCTAGATTAGATAACAAAGAATCTCTTTCTTTCACAATAATATCATAATCTAGATGTGTACACAAAACAGGTTGTTTTTGAAGATCATTTACTTGTGTTTGCAAATTTAACTTTTCTAAGGAAAGAAAGTTGCAATTTGCTTCTACAGATTTTAACTTAATATCATAATCTTCAATTGCCTTTTTGAGATCTTCATTTTCAGATGCAAGAGCAAGAAGTTTAACATTTAAATCATCTCTTACTTTATTTGATTTTTTAAGTTTCTTCTTGCAGTCAATATATTTCTCATGAGTATCTTGAAGACTAGTAATTAGATCTTCTTTTGGTAGATCAAAAAGACTTACCTCTTCTTCTTCTTCTTCATTTGTTGTAGCAATGAGGCATTCTACTTCTTCTTTTCCATTATCACTATCATCACTTGAATCATCCCATGCAGCTTTATATGCTCTTTCTTTCTTTCTTTTTGTGAGATGATTTTTTTCCTTTCTTGAGTTTTGGACAATCACCTTTCATGTGTCCCTTCTTGCCACATTCAAAGAACCTGGAAGAAGAACCACTAGAAGTTTTATTAGTTTTAAAACTTTTATATTGCTTACCATTTACAATGAGATTTTCTTCTTCACTATCATCTTCACTTGTTTCATGATTGTCCTTGGTTGATGCTTTGAATGCAATGTCCTTCTTTTTCCCTTGTTGAAGTTCACGTTCTCTTCTTTCTTCCTCTTCTAAAGTTGCCTCATGAGCTTCTAGGTTGCCATTGAGTTGTTCCATCTTTAGTCGGGTGAGGTCATTTGCTTCTTAAATGGCCGTTACCTTGGGCTTGTATTTGGGAGGAAGTGATCTAAGGATCTTTGACACCTGATCTTCCTCACTAATAACTTTACCTAAAGCATTCAAACCATTTACAATAGAAGAGAATTTTGCATACATATTACTAATAGATTCATTCGGATACATACGAAACTGTTCAAACTTTTGTTTAAGCATTCCAATTTTAGAATTCTTAACTTGAACAGTCCCTTCATAAGTTATGGAAAGTCTATGCCAAATTTCATAGGCTGTTTCACAATTTGATATCCTATTAAATTCTCCTACTAAAATTGAACAATAGAGAATACTTACAGCCTTTGCATTCATTTGAGCCGACTTTACCGTATTGGTGTCCCAAGCTGCATATTCCACTTGAGGAAGATCATAGGGTGTTGACACCATCCTCCATAGATCCCAACTAATCCCTTGGACTCCATAGATCCCAACTAATCCCTTGGAAATAAAATTGCATTCTTCTTTTCCAGTAGGTGTAGTTAGTTCCATCGAATGCCGGAGGTCTAGCCACAAGTGTCCCTTCAAGGTTGAGGTTGTTGAGAAACCCGTCACCAATTCTTCAAGACTTGGTTAGGGTTCTTTGAAGCCTGCTCTGATACCAATTGAAAAAACCACTAGAGGGGGGGGGTGAATAGGGTTTTAAAGTTAATTTAACAATTATTTAACTCAAACTACCACAAATGAAAAAGTAAGAAGGAGACAAGGGATTTAGAGTGGTTCCTACCTTAGCAAATACTAAGACAGTCAGTCCACTACCCGTTGCTTACCCAACTGGGATTTTGAAAGTATTAATTTTATTACCTTCACAAGGAATTACACAAAATACAATACTTTCTTACACCCCTTTGAACAACCTTCACTTTGAAGTAGATGCACCAACTCGAGGTAGCCTTCTTGAAGTAACTCCAAGCTCCCCCTTGAAGTAGCCTTCCTCTTTGAAGTAACCTCCCGTTGCACCAGCCTTCTTGAAGTAGTTCAAAGTCTCCTTCTTCACCAAGAAGATCACGACCCTCTCTAATCCGTAGCCTCCAACCTAGGAGTAGCAAGGAGAGTACAAGTAATGAAAGTGAACAAGAAAGGAAAATGGAACTTACAACTTATCCTTTGAAGCACAAGGCTTGATTTGCCTATATCAAGCGTGTAGATCTCCTAACCAATGTATATGGAAGTGTGATTGCTGTGGATAGGAGATACTAGCCTATAGGATACGAATTTAGAGCAAGGTGAAGAGTAGCCAACTGCAAGTATTGCTCAATTGCTCAAAACAGATTGCCAATTGTAAGTGTAAGCTCAAGTATATGCACAAGTGTATTTTTAGGTGTCCTATGGCTTGTCCTATTTATAGGAATGGCCTATGGATGCTTAAGGACATTCTAGATACTTTCTAGGGGGTTCCAAGTGCTCAATTAGCCGTTAGGTATCCACTAGTTGGTTTAATAACAGCTAGTTTAATTAATTCTGTAGTTGCTGTCAGAGTCCATCTCGGTCGAGGAATTGTCGACCGAGACACCTACTCGGTCGAGGTTTTGTCGACTGACAGGCTCTCTGGATCAAGTGTTTGCAATGTTCATCTCCAACTGCCAACTACCTTGTCAGTTGTTTCTAATGGCTATCTGGGGTCTTTCTCGGTCGAGGATTTTGTTGACCAAGATTGACCCTGTTTCAATGTTTCAATTTAAAGTACTAAGTATATATGTGAGTGTGCATATGTGACACTATTGAAGGGGATGATCTATCTAAGTGTAGTGATTGACTAGGGAAGATCTAACGCTTGATTTACATGAAGTCTAAGTACTTGTACATTATATATTTGTACAAGTTTACAATTGATTACATTTCATGAAATGTACAAGCATTCAGGCATATAGATTCCCTAGTGCTTTTGTCATCCACCTCATTCTTGCAACACTCAAGCAGCTCGTTAGATCAACAAGAATGAAATGTTTGTCATCATCGAAACAAAGGGATTTATCATAATGTCAATTTAGCCAACAGTATCAACATCATCATACCTTGAAGGATATACTTCTATGACACCACTATTCTTCAATGTCACTGTCCTAAAATATGTAGGATTCATCTCCGGTGGATTAGGCAAGAAAGGTGGAAATGCTTCTTTGCTAGAAAGATCTTACTGGGAAATTTGTTTCTCCAAGATGTGTGCATGAGTGGCAATATCGTCCACCCTAGAAGAGAGTTGGAAAATGACACCCTTCATTGATTGTCTTTGTTGATGGAACTCCTCATTTTGCTGCATTTGAGTTGAAATAAATGTTGCAAGCATGCACTCCAATCTAGAAGTTACTTGTGGTTGTTGTGGCTGATTGAAATTTGGGTTCACATTACTGTAGAAACCCGGTGGAGTATAGCCCATTAGAGAATAAATAGAAGAAGCATAACATGTAGAGGATGAGTGTCTAAGCAACCCACATACATCACAAATAATATTGGCTGCTTGAAATGGCTGTATGCTTAGCTTCATAAACCTTTGTGATAACGTGTCTAGCTTTGCTACAATTATGTCTATAGCATCAACCATGTGACTTCCCACTTGTATCTTGGATGTAGTAGCTGAATAAGATGGCTGGTAGATTGTATCTGAGCTCCATTAGCAATATTTTTCTTCCATATCTTCAATAATAGCATAAGATTCTCCATAAGATTTGTTCATTAGAGCTCCATTTGCAGCTGCATTAATAGATAATCTTATATTGTAGCACAAACCATTGTAGAAAGATTGCAATAGAATCCAATTGCTTAGACCATGATGTGGACAAAGATGTTGGAGATCTTTGAACCTCTCCCATGTATCATACAAGCTCTCTCCATTCCTCTGAGAATAATTGATGAGTTGACTCCATAGCTGTGCGCTCCTTCTAGGTGGAAAATATTTTTCCAAAAAGACTTTTAGAAGCTCCTCCCTAGTGTTGATGGATTTCTTTGACAAGGAATAGAGCCAAGACTTGGCTCTAACTCTAAGGGATAATGGAAAAAGGAGTAGGCAGATCCCTTCAGTAGGAATGCCATTTATCTTTATGGTGCTTAGCAACTACAAAAATTCAGCAATGTGGAGGTTTGGATCCTCCATTGGTGTCCCTCCAAATGCATTCAGCTGTAGCAATTGTATGATGGCCGGGTTGATAGAAAACTCCTCTACCTCAAATTCTGAAATATTAATAGGTCCACTCATGTGCATTGTAGCTGTACCAAAGTAGTCCATAAGAGGAAGGTCATCCTCCTTGACTAGTTCTTCATGTGGATCTGGAGGATTAGGTGGATGTGGCATAGATGGTGGTGGTGTATGTGGTATGAATGAAGGTGGTGGATATGAGGGTGTGGAAGAATGTGGTATGGGTGTTGGCAGTGTATCTGATGGTGGTGAATTAGGTGTGAATGATGGTGGCATGGATGAAGTATGCATGGATGAGGGTGGTGCATATGAAGGTGATGTGGATGAAGGTGTCATATGTGAATGTTGTTTGGATGATGGTGACATGGATGATAGTTGTGTGGGTTGTGATTCCTCCATACATGTTTGGGTTTCACTCTTTCTTGCTCCATGATGGCTGAAAATGATTTATTCATTTTTTGAATGTAGAGATATGCACATTGTTGGGTTTTTGGGGAGGCAGAGAAGGCAGCGGAAACAAAAATTTTCTCCTCCCCAAACCCAAAACAAGGAAACACGTCAACGTCTATACAATAGGAAAGGATGGTTTGTGGAATCATACCTTGTCCCGAGGCTTGCTCGGTGACAATACCTCACGCCTTGTGCGGTCTTCACCTCCAGTCTTGGACGGTGTCTGTGCAGCTCCTGGTCGCACCGGGACTGACGACTCCTGGTCTCACTGGGACTGTCGGGATTGACAGTTGTCCTCCTGAGCGGCAGAAACCTCCCGCCTCTGAAGTAGTCCACACGGACCACCTGGAACTCCAATCTCCTTGTCCCACAAGGAATTGGAAGGAGTCGCACCCTCCTGTCAGCGTACTAGTCGCCAACACACTCTCCTACTACCAGTCGCAACTGCAGTTGTCTTTCCCTTGGTATGCCTCCCTTTTTGGGTAGCACTTGCTCGGGCTCTCTCGGTTACCAAAACCAGATAGAACGACAACTTTGCAGAGCAACTGGTTGCACTGAGTTGTACTTTGAGAAGCCCCCAATACCCCTATATATAGGAGGGTCATGGGACAGGGTTCTCCATCCCGGGCAATGCGGGACTAAAAGCAGGAGTAGAAGGGTTCAAGATTTTCCACAAAACAATCAACTCGCAACCTGAACCGATCGTTTCTTTTCTGAAACGGTCGGTTGGGGACCTGAGCCGGTCGGTTGACACCTCAACCGATCGATTGGGCCACCTCAACCGGTCGGTTCACTTCTGAACTGGTCGGTTCGTGGTCCTGGTCAGTTCCCGATTGACTTTCCATCTTTTGTTTCTAATTGGTATCAAATACCAATCCTTGTTCCAATCAAATTGGGCAAGTGAAACGAAAGGAAAATTCTCACCAATCTGACTTTCCCAACTTGCTCGGTTGCAACAGTTGAACTGATCGTTTCAACACTTGAAGCGATTGTTTCACCCTGTCCATGAGCCGATCGACTCACAACCTGAGCCGATCGGTTCACCAAGCTGAGCCAATCGGTTCATCTCATGAGCCAATCGGTTGGGAGTGCAGATTGTGCAGAATCAGTCAATTGTAGTTTCAATCAATCCGATACTCTAATCAATCAGTCCAACACCTTGAACACTATGATTTTGAGCTATCAATTAATTGAGTGTTTAATTGAACTACTAAAATCCTTTAGTAATCAATCTAAACATTGTTTGTGGACAAAACTCCTCTTCCAGGTTGAATCCTATGTGTGTGACCCTGCAGGTCCATTTCACGTTGGCAGTGAAAGTCCATAACACTTATGACTTCACAAGCAAAGAGCGGTGCCTAGTCACACATCAGTGCTACCCAAGTGAAATAGAAAGTTGGAGAACAACTTTCAATCCTACAATCCGTGAATGGTGTTACAGCGAATGTATAATTCCTTTGTCACTGATATCCCGAATGAACTCGAGGCATGGAACAGTCATCCTGTCAACGTTCATTCACTTTCTTGATCTCAGAGCAGATTGGAAGAGATATGTATGACATCAATATCACATACTGATTCACACATGCGTTTGCACACCTATTTCAGTCCTACTCATCAAGTGGCCTTGGATATCAAACTCCCTCAGGAGGGACAAATCCCACATCTATCACTCACCCCTCAAAAGCCCCATGTGTCAAAGCCACCCAATCATCACCTTTATAACAACCCATGTTTTAGGACTGTGTTTGATGATGTCAAAGTGTACCCAACGACATGTGTTGAGTGTAGTGATTTCAAGTCAAAGAATCACATTCACCACCATCACTGTGAGTACTGACTGTGACTACCATGTCATGGTTCCATGTGTCAAACTCACGGTGGGTCTGTCCGGTACACTTGTTCTCTAACAAGTACCTATGTGTTTGGTTTGATATCTCTATATCATGACTAATGAGATTCTATCATCAACCAACACCACAATCTAGTCTTGTGTGTCATTGCTGTCTATCTACCTTCCACAATGACATCTGACTAGGGACATAATAAGAATGTACAAACTCTTAACATCCGTATGATCTCATCGTCCAGGTCCTCAACCTAAAAGCATACATCATTGAGTACTGTCATTCTCTAGACATTCAATCTGTTCTATCACTATCTCATATGACTGAACCAGAAAGAATTGGAAGCTTGCCTTTAATGTTTATCAAATCAATCTTAATGTATCCCACCAATCATCCCATGATTGGCTCTTAGGGCATACATACCAACAGACTCCCACTTGCACTGCGAGCCAATCACCCTTGAATCATATTCATAGTGATATTCAAACATGTCCCACATGTTACTGTTCTCTTGTGCCAACATAGTGAGTTATGGCAACACCTTGCCAAAGTAAGTATAAATTGCATGTCTCACATCTCTTTGCTGTACGTCACACGTATGAGATGGAGTTGCCGTAATATGCGATCTAATATTCCTTTGCTAACCTTTAGCCACATTGCACAATCAAGGATTCCATATTTGTCATCAATGAGCAGAATATCTATAAGTTCATCTCATGAACTTCTAGATCCATATAGTATTATCCACTGTTGTTCTCCAACACATAGATACTCGTCATTTCTTTTTAAATGGTTTTATTGGAACACTTCCAATTATCAACAAACTTTCACTTTTATATATCCTATATATATTTTGCGATTAATTTTCTGTCCTTTCAGAAGTTCACATCAATGTAACTCTTTACATCGAACTCTTCCTTATCTCCATAGAACTAGTACTTCTCAAGTACTTATCAAGTTCTTATGGTTTTTAGTAACCCTTACTGGAAGTAGACAGTCATCCACTCGTCATGTCCCACATATGAGTTATCAGGATGAGTACATCATATTATCATGTCCTACATACAAGATGATGAATGCATTTTATTCTTGCCATGTCCATACATGCAAGATAATGGGATGATTACATACATGATAGATCCATATCTATTCTTAGTGTTCCCATTCTTCATAAGAATTGGACACTTGGCCTTGGGATACTAACTCCATGTAACATGGACAAGTTTTCTCCCACTGAATCTGTGTACACTGAACCCTTTAGTACAGATTGCCAATGTATGCTCTCTCTTTTCCAGGACAAGAGGTTTTCGAGAACTATCTCTATAGATCTCTATTCCTATCTCATAGGAAACATCTCTATCTTCCTTAAAGATAATTTCCACTTTGGATTTCCATTCTAGAACATTTCCATTTCACATCAACATGTGGAATGTGAATACGCTCCCACTAAATCACAGATTTCTTCTTTATATTTGACATATCAGTCAAACCCTTTGACTATATCATCAAAGTAAAGACCCAATTCTGAGTTGCTTGTACTCAATCAATCACATTGATTAGTCCATTATAACTTATAGACTTCATTTGCATTACTGGATTCATAAACCTTATAGGTTGTGTCACGTACACATCCTTGTTTTATTCCTCATAGGAATGCAGTTTTAGTATCCATATGCCAAATGCCTTAGTCATTAAGTTGCAATCAACAAGCATCATCCTTTTCAAATGTTATCCATGTGTCTTAACACTTAAGACTTATTCGCACTTATGGATTTCATCCCAATGAGTGCTACCATGAAGGTCATACCTTATGGTTTACATGGAAGTCATTAGGATGTAATGGTCATCTACCATAACTCAAAATTCGGTTCCTCATATTCATCTGGATAGTTGACTCATCACATGAACAACTCATCATAGATAATTGAGGTGTATCTGTCAAGGATATAAGAACTCACAACCTTTGTGACTCTTAATGTCCTTTATTAGTGTAGGGTATTCTTTATTTAAGAAGAATTTAGTTATTTGATAATCATTCTCTAACTCCTTAGAGTATGACTCCCTTTTTATTTAGACATTACTATGCCTTAATCATGAGCTCACTATGATACACTATCATAATCACTCATAAGGATCTCAAACATTTTGGTCTAAGTATTTCATTCATTGATCTCATCAAGAATTAACACTTTACCAAGTTCATACTTCATCTATGATATTCTTGAACACTTCAAGATATTCATATTGATATTTCTCTAAACACCTTTTGAAGTATTAGCATTTACTCCAATAGGTATGTAAATACATCACATGTATTATACCTAATTGGATAATCATTCTCCCACTACCATTAGTGAAGATTGATTAATCATGTACAAGAGATTCATGTCTCTTACTGGTTCTCTAACCAAAAGAGTCTAGATTTTTTCCATCACATGGAAACTAGAAATGAATTTGTCATGATTGATGCTAATTTGATTGTTTGAGTTATCAATAACTTTAGGTATCATTTTATCTTATGCATATCAAATACCACAAGATAAATAAGCACTACTACAGAAATGGCTTATAAAGTCACTTTTCAAGGTGTCAATTGTATACATAAACCGACACCTAAACTCTACAGTGTCGGTTGATAACATAAACCGACATCCAATCTATGAAGGGCGACCAGACACGGGTACCACTTTTATTAAGTGTCAGTTACTTATTAAAAAACCAACACCTAAAAGTAACCGCCAAAAATAAAATTTCCAGTGAAAAAAATTGCCTCCAAAAATTGACATACAGCGTCGGTTTTTAATGGAGGAACCGACAACTAAAGATTTTCTGTGAGACAGAAATTTGTACAATTTTAGTCGTCGGTTTTGTGACAATAACCGACGCCGTTGTGTTTTCACGCTATTAACCGTGAAAATTTTCACCTCCCTTTAGTGTCGGTGTTTTGTTGTAAACCGACAATAAAAACATTCAGTGTCGGTTTTTAAAAAACCGACACCTAATGTTAACTCAAATCGCGCAAAAGAGCCCGACTCTTCCCCTTTCTCTGTTTCATTCATTCTCGTGCTCAGGGTTTGGTCCTCCGACGATTTCTCTTCCGCCCGGTGCCGCTCCTTGCCTGCTGCTCTCCCTTCCGCCGACGCTGCGCGTCGGCCCCGCTCGCCGCCTGCTGCTGCAGTTTCTCGCCACCGCCTGCTGCTGTAGTTCCTCGCCGGTGCCGCTCACCGCCTGCTGCTGCAGTTTCTCGCCGCCTCTCCTCGCCGGCGCCCTCTCCTTCTCTGCTCTGCCGGTGCCCTCTCCTTCTCTACTCGACGTCCTCTCCTTCTCTGCTCGACGTCGGCGCCTCTCCTTCTCCACGCTGCTACCAACAGTAGGCCTCCTTTCTTCTTCTTCTTCTTCTTCTTCTTCCTTCTCCCTCTCCTTACCAACAGCAACCATGGCCGTGTGGGCTGGCACGGCCGTGGCTGTGTTGGCCGACCACACGGCCGTGCTACCCAACACGGCCGTGTGGTTGGCCAACACAGCCACGACCGTGCCAGCCCACACGACCGTGGCTGCTGTTGGTTATTTATGTACTGATTTTGTTATGATTTAATCATCTACTTAATGTTCTAATCATGTTCTATGATAAGCCTTAGTTAATTTAATATGCATACTTTGTATGTAAGACATAGTAATCGGGTACTGCTGTATATCCAAGTAAATTACATGTAACTAATCATGACATAGCTAGATTTTAGAATGCATACTTTGGTTAAATGTACTGCTGTAATTTTTGATCTAGTGATGATATGTAAATGTAGCAATAAGTTAGTAAGGTATCAATGATAAGTCTGTTGTAATGTGATGCAAAATAGTTATTGTATCATGCATATCTTAATACTTTTTGTTTTATAGTTGTATAGGATGTTTTATGTGTGACAAGTCTATTGATTAATAGTTTAGCTATAATCATTGTTTTATAGTTGTGTTATAAAGTATTTGGGTGTTTAGTATGGTTATTTAGGGTGTTCAGATATGTATAAAGGTTCCAAAAAGTATAGTATATATATGCATACATGTGCATTTTTTTAATAAAATTGTATAGAAAATCAAAACCCGTTCTTGGTGAGAATCCTAATCACCCTTCTTGCTTAATGATGAACTGTAATGCACACATGTGACATGCTTGGAATGTAAATGATGAACTTTTCCCTAAATTGCCAATCATGCTTTTAAAGACATCAATAATCACCCTAACTTGAATAACTAGGATTTTAGGTATAAGAATGACAACACATTATTTGTTGGCCTAGAAATCCGTCCAAGATTTACTCATTAGGAGTAAATATTGGATAGTCCCCCGTTTGGGACTGTTCTTGAACACCTAATCTCGCTTAGGATGTAAGTGTATAATGTGTATTGGGTTTTCAAGAAAATTTCGGCAGCATTTCCCCGTTTGTTCTCTAAGTACATATGTACTTGGAGAACAACGGGGAAATGCTGCCGAAATTTTCTTGAAAACCCAATACACATTATACACTTACTAGTGAGATTAGGTGTTCAAGGATGGGATAGGTGGTACATGTACATTTATTATATATAAGAATGACATCACATGTATTTGTTAACCCTAGACCGTAATCTTGTTGTAATATATACTTGTTTTCTCTTTGATCATAGAGCTTTACAATTTTGTTGTGATATATACTTTGTTGTAATAATGTGAACTTTACAATGTGAGCTTTACACTTTGAATTACTACTTTACAATGTGAACTTTACAATTTGAATGTGAATTTGCAGATGGATGACCATTCTCCTGATGATCATGCTGATGACTACCGTGAGGGTGAGGACATCAATGCGCCGCCTCACAATGTAAGTTTTAAAAATATATCATATATTTATATCTATATGTCCATTTATAGTTATATCTTGTAAATGTGAATTATTTTGTCAAATTTTAGGTTGATGATGCACATGTACCATCTGAAGCACTTGAGGCACTTGATCAACAACACCAAAAAGTTGACAAGAGAAGGGGCATCACTATGATGAAGAAGTTAATTGCGCAAAAGGGCAATGGACCCAAACTTGTTGTGGATTTCGATAATGCAGGAAATGCATGTGGTGTGAATCGCAATTCATTTATTTCATATCTTGGGTTTGTTACTCGTAGCCATTGCGGTTTTTTCTTAGATTCTTGGCATAAAGTTTCTAAGGAGAAGAAAAATTTAATATGGAGGGATTTATGCGTGAGTTATTATTAATTTGCAATTCTATTTTGTAGATTACTAAATTTTTGGATACTAGTTAATAGCAATTCTATTTTGCAGAGTATATTTGAATTGGATGAAAAGCTGCATCGTAAATGCGTGATGCAACGCTATGGGAGAGTCCTAAGGAACTATAGGAAAAATCTCACCAGAGAATACATAAAAGAAGCTGACAAGAGGAAGAAGACAGCCACTGAACAGTGGAACTTCCTGGACAAAGAAGAATGGGACGCGTTTGTCGCTTCAAGACAAACTGATGAATTCAAGGTATTAGGCGTCCGTCTCAATCTCATTAATTAATATATGTTGTATTCACTTATTCAAGATTAACATTTAGTGTTACAAACCAAATCATTAATTTGCATACTAACTAGGCCCTCAGTGAGGCACAAAGATCAAGGCGTGCACTAAATGTGCATGACCACAGAATGGGTCCAAAGGGGTATGCAGGCGTTCGCCAAAGACTACAGGCTGAGGCTACTGCTGCTCAGTCTGCTGCTACTCAGGAGTCCTCTACCATAGGTAGCACACCTCTGCCTCGCCATGATGTCTGGATAGCTGGGAGGCAAAATAAGAAGGGAGAAATAACTAAGGCCGCAACTACTGAGGCGGCTGCAAAAATGGTAAAATACAACTCTTACAGCAATCATTCGAATATTGATTATTTGTGTTGTTTACTTAAGTACAAATTTTTGTTTTGGCGATTAGCAGGAGCTGCATGAGCAGAGGAAACAAGGAAAGTTCATCCCTGAGGGAACAAAGGATGAATTGACAGTTGCTCTGGGTAACCCAGAGCATCCTGGACGTGTTAGGGCTGCAGGCGCTGGTGTGGGCATCAAATCTTTTTTTGGGTCATCCCAGCGCAAACATGTCCCAAAAGCGGGACTTTCACAAGAAGAGGTAATATATTCTTTCTTTATAATGTTACTGTAAAAGAGAATTCAAAAATTAGAATTTGACGTTTCTTTTATCCATGTATAGGTGGATAAGCTATTTGACAGGAAACTCGAAGAAGCAATGAAAAAGTGGCAGGCATCTCAGACTGCCACTTACCAGACAATACCTACTGCAGACTCTACTCCTACTCCTACTGCAGAGGTTGGGAGTAATCCTGTAGAACCACCACCTAGCACATCCACTGTAAGTATTTTTATGACATATTAGATTTCATTTTTGGGGTTTCCCTTAATGAGTTATGAAACAATTAATATTTATGGCCTATATTATCACATTATCATATTATTTCACTATTATCATTATTGCTCATCCAATTGGGTTCCTTATCTTCACATTATCACCAAAAGAGTTATGTGACATATTTTATATATCCATTATCATTCTAAGACTAATGTGAAAACATTAGGTTACACTAGGGTGATATATTCATGCATTAGTTCATTAGGATTTTACTAAATATCTTTTTAGGTCTAACCCTCAACCTTGTTTGGCTAATTCTAAGAGATCAAATGTCTAGGGTAGGGTTCAAGATTCAGTATGTTACACTAAAACCCCTTCCCCAAAAGCTAATGATCATAAGAAAGGGACAACTACAAATCAAGAAGCATCTATGAGGCCTTCAGTGAAGAAGGTAGAGTAAGGAAGTAAGACAGATCGGCACAAAGTGGCAGAAAAGATAGACATGCCTGAGAAAGAGGTGCTACAATGGGAATGAAGCTCACGTCAAGTCAAGGAGTCACCCAAATGCCATGGAGAAAGGAATGAAGTAAGCTTAATTGATAAACCCATACTGAGGGTGACTACAACAACAAAATTTAGGTAGATAGGACAGGAGATTGACCACCTCTGTGAGAACGGATCTAACTCTAATTTGAATTTTGTCAATATAACTACAACTCTTTTGTGAGTAATAGTGCTAGTACAGATGTTGACTGAGGACATCTGACATGTCCTCAGTCTTCCACTATAGATGTAGTAGCTAGTTACAAACCAACTATAGGTAATGCAAGAACAAGCTAGAGTGACAAGTGAACTTGCCACCCTATAAAAAGAACAAGATGAACTACGAGAAGAAACATGAAGATACAAGAGGAAGCAGTGAAAAGAAAGGAGAACTTGCCACCAATTATCAACATGTCTATGGAGGTACATCAGCTAGCTCCCACAGAACCAACATCAGACGCTGATTTCCACCTCAGAGCGGACTTGTTGATGACTAAGATGAAGATGGAGCAAGAAGTGCCTAGTACTAAGGTGACGACATCCAGATGCACCCTACCTCTTGAGGAAGAAGAGTCAACAACTTTTGCCACAACAAAGGAGTGTCCACTGAGGGATATGACACAACCACATCTCCAACCTCGCCCAGACACTCAACTGACATCAATGAAGATAAAGGGCTTGAAGCACAGCCGAAGCAAAGTGCCGCTATGCCGACAGAGCCTACAATCCCCATAACAAAAGAGGAAGTAGTGGGAGAGAATGACATCAGGACGGTACAATCGGAAGTAAGGGGAGAGGTCAATGAAATAAGAGAAGATGTAATGGATGGGCTTGACCCACTGTTCGGCTACAAGATCCCACCCCCACACGATTATGATAGCTTTATGAAAGAATTACTTCTAGATGTACCAATAACACGTGGAGGATTATCCATCTCTTTTGAGAGAGAAATAGAACAAATTATATCTTAAGAAGATAAGGGAAATCTAGACAAAAAGTTTGTTGAAGTACTCCCAAAACTAGCAAACCCAGTCTTCTAGGAACCACCTAAAACCTCAATGGATGTGAACACACCACTTCCACCCGCACCACCCCTTCTTCCATGTAAGATGGTCGATATGGATATGTCATTATTTGTGGGTATGATGATATGGGACATCCATGTCCTGGTCGACATCCTCAATGATGCAAAGCCAGGACAGGATATTGTCTACCTCAATGACAAATACAGTCTAACAAGAGGTGATTTGGATTCTGCTTTTGTACCTCAGGAGAACATAAGCAGAACCCTTTTCAAGATCTTGTGCTGGGAAATAATATAGGAGTACATGCACAGAGACAAAGATGGGCCGGTATTCAATGCACCATCTAATCTAGAAGCACACCTACTCAAGGAAAGAGATAATACCACATCAGTACTCGAGCTGTAGGAAGCCCTTGATAGAAGCAGATCATTGAATTTCATCACTCTACCCTTCAACGCCTTCAACCATTCGCTGCTCATAGTGGTTGACCTATCTGGAAAAGGAGTTCTCACTTACAACTTCAGAGCCAAAGATCTACCCTATAAATGAATGGTCTTTGAAAAGGTAGAGCACAGAACAATATAAGAAATCCCTACCCTCTTGAAAAGATTGATACAAGGAGTAAGTGGGTGGTATTTCCCCAATTGGAAGGAAATTTCCATTGAATGCAATTTCGCCCAAGAAGGACAAAATTTAGGGGACAGTGCATTCATAGCACTGACGATAATTGAAGCCGTCAACTGAGGAACGCCTGTGGAGCAAATTGCTAATGAAAATTTCCATGTCTTACAAGGGAAATACGTCATGGAAATCATCCATGATAGGAGGTTCTTTTATGAAAGAAAAATGCCAGGCGTACCAAGGTGTATGTACTCCCTTATTCCTTTGCCTAAAAAGATGCCTTGGTGAGATGAGCTCAAGTCTTTAGAAGAAAGAAGGAGATCACCAATGCCACCTAATGCCCACCACCACCCAGTACAACACACATAACATCTATACATGCTGAGAGGGAACCACCACAACAAGTCCCTGAAACCCCAGTGGAATTCCCTACCACTGTTGAGCAGGAACCAACCCCGGAAGTTGAAACAATAGCAACCATCCCCCCACATATGCAATCAATTCTGGTCCCAACCTCCACTGATGTCATAATAGCAACCTCACCTCCACAAGAACAAGTTGTCGAAGGAAGTGAGGTACATACGAAAGAAGAACAAACTACTGAAAATCCAGAAGAACTAAAACTAACATATGTCACAACACCTACTATTGAGAACTTCAATGAACTGGCATGCTATGGATTATTTGTGGAAGAAGTTCAATTCCTTCTAGATGTTTTGTGACCACATGAGGATGACTTTGTGGTCATTTTTGAAAGAGAAAATGTACAAATCTTGCTCCCAGACCTCCGTGATATCCTGACAACAAGCGGGTACATGACAGTAAATGTCATGATAGCTTGTTGGCTACTGGTAGTTGACAATCTCACCAATGTATACATGGCATTTTACAGAGTATTGGGAAATGTCATATCGAAAAAGGAATTGAGCTACCTACAACAACCAATATATCACTTAAAATACAATGTTCCCCGATGAATTTTTGTGTCGATTTTACGTGATGGACATTGGGCACTACTAGCAGTGGACACCGTCAATAAGACATCCATCTTCTATAACAACTCTAATGGTATGTTCAGTACAAAGCACACAAAATATCACAAAACAACCAATAACATCATTGAAGGAAGAGCCGCCCTAGTAGCCAAAAAGATTACATAATTGATCAGAATCTTTGGTCGCGGTGTTCCATCTAATATCACATTTGAGAAACTGCAGTTCTATCATAGGTGTCCACAGCAAGAACCTCTTTCAAACTAATATGTATTCTACATACTTTATTGGATACAGATGTTGGCTTCAGACCAAAAGATTGAACAATGTCAGGACGACTACTACCACCATCTCTGAGGACAATATGTTATGAAGATCCTATCTTGGGAATGGTCGATCGCCCACACTTACCCAGAATTTGCCTGTTCTAGATCAACCTCATTCTTTGACACCTTGTGGACATGGTGAATGATAAGTTTTGGGGGGGTCTGAATAGGAGAACATGGTACATCTCCACTCTGTCCACTCTGACACTAATTGTTTTCTATCCCACTTAACAAAATTTTGACAAAATATGATCGGCCTAATTGGCCAGTTTTGGCCTGATTTTTATACATGCATATAAATACCCTTGTGGAATTATTAGTATACAAGTAGTTTTAAAAAGGCAAACTTTGAATCCATTTTTCCAGGATTGTATCATAACCCCAACTCTTAGACTTTCTTGTCTTCAGGATAGATCTTAGCATAATTATTTCAAGAATGACAGATCTGGGTTTCTTAATCTACTTAAAATTTTTCAAGTGTGATAATGTCTTAACGTCAGCCTAACCTCGAGATAATGTAGAAGGCATGGGTATGTTAGTCAACTGAAATTGTAGTCGTTTCAAAAAAAGATGATATGTATATAACATTCTTTACACAAAAATTTGTAGGGGTTGAAGCCATGCCGTCTAAAAAGTAAAGAATATGTCGTGGCAGAGGCGTCGGCTTACCCATCCCTACCAGGGGAAACGTGTCACGGGTCTCCAGTACGAGCTGGTTGGATTCGGGTGAGCTCGATACATATATTCCCCCAGTGGATGGATCTTCCACTGTCATATGCCCACCCAAATTTTGAAACGCTTAGTGAGGCAGTAGGTGGAGTGATATTGTGGCTAAAAGCGGATGTCTTCTTTACTGATAAGGTATGGTAAATTTACATTACGTTCAATTGTTAGTGTGTGTATATGCTGGCAGTTGATCTGAAATTATATATATATATATATATATATATATATATATATAGAGGTTAAAAAGAAGACACCCACAACATCTAGGCCTCCACTTCCACCTCCTGCATTACATAGTTGGGTTCCACAGGACCTACCTGTCCCGTTAGGTCCTTACTGTAGGGGTATGGCAGTATGGTTAGGGGAACATGATATAAACTCCCCTATAACTGTTTCTTCTGATTCAGATTCTACAGGCCAGTCATACGAAACAAAACTATTTATACAAGATATATTGGAGTTGTTTCGATATGATTGGCTAAATACATCTGTGATAGAGCTATGGATAAGGTGAGATATTCTTTATACATCCATATACCTTGTGTATGATCTGGTGATCTGGTTTCTTATTTATTAATGCATGCGTAATTAATACATATTTTGCAGCTACTTAGACAACATATGTGCAGATTTTGGATTCGAACATGTAGAGTTTTTGATTCCATCCTTGATTAGTCTAGTAGCTAAAGATCCTACATCAGTTCAACAATACTACTGTGAGTCTTTTTCAAATTTTTCTGTAAAAAAGAAGACGGTGATAATGGCTCCATTCAATGTAGAGTAAGTTTACTTTGCTTATTATAATTTGGACTTAAGAAAATTACATTTTATTGTGGATTTTGAGTTATTAATTTCTAACTTTTTTTCCTCTAGGGGTAGGCATTGGGAGTTATTGGTTATTGCCCCCGAGACGTTCACTATGTATTATCTAGATCCTAAGGGGGGTAAATTGAATACAAGATTTGGACACATAATGAAAATGGCAATATTTCGGTGAGAAATATTTCATTTTTCATATCCGTTAACATATGTTATTACATTACTATTTAATTGCAATGTTCTGTGTTAGATTAACATGTAGGGGTTTTGAGGAGTACAAAAAGGCTGGAGGAAAGGTCCCCATGAAAAAGAACCAGCCAATAATTTGGAAGAACGTGCAAGTAAGTTCATGACTACAATATATGTATATATTATTTATGTGAACAATGCTTAATTAGTTGTATTTTTTAATATTTTGTATGTTTGAATTTATAGTGTGCTACACAAGACAACGGATGGGCATGTGGATACTATGTCATGTGATATATGCACATGATTATCAAACATGCCGTACTGGATATCAAATGTATTGCTCAGGTATTATATAGTCTCATTAGATAATATGATCGAAATATATCAATCTTATTTATAGCTCATTAATTATATATATACATCATTCTCTTTACAGGTGTTTAAAGCTGACCCCATTACAGGAAAGGACTTACCAAATGTTAATTCTCCCTATACAATGGGAGAATTAAATGAAGTAAGAGAAGAATGGGCAACAACCATACAATTAGTGGGGGCTTTAAAATATAATTGGGATCCTGATAGCAAATAATGACTAAACAATGATACTTTGTAAATGAATTTCTGAATTATAATATATGTGTGAATGTTTCTACATGTCTGCATGTTTCTACATGTGTCTGAGTGAAAATGAATGAAAGTGTTGGTTGCTATATGAATGTTTCTACATGTGTGAATGTGAATGAATGGAACTACAGATTGCTAGCATGTGTGAATGTTTATAAATGTGTGAAACTAAAATGGAACTGCAGGTTGCATTGCTAAATGCATGTGCTGCTTTTTTATTGTTAATTTTGTAGGTTTGTGGCCTGTTGTCGGTTGATATCAATGGATGTCGTAAAACCTGCAGTTCATAACTGAACTGAACAGGTTTCTCATCCTGTGACCAGCCACAGCAGGTCTGCAGACTGACAGGAAAAAAAACCAATAGGCGTCAGTTATTTGTAAATAACCGACACATAATGATATAGTGTCGGTGTTCCTACAATAAACCTACGTCTATGTCCTTAACACCACGGCCGTGCTGGACAGCATGGCCGTGGGGCGAAGATATATGGTGTCGGTTTTTTACTAATAACCGACACTGATAGTGCCCAAGATGGCGCCCTTTTTATGGCGCGAAGGGTTTGGGCGTCGGTTTTTAACTAATAACCGACGCTTATAGTCCCATGATGGTGTGTTTTCGGTGGCGCGCGAAGAGTTTGGGTGTCGGTTTTGGAACCGACGCCTGATGGGTGGACTTTTAGTGTCGCCCACATAGATGTCGCTTAGAAACCGACACTAAAGGCTTTAAATAACCGACACTAAAGGTAGGTTCTGTAGTAGTGAAGGCATTGCCACAAAGATGATATCTTTAAAAGATTGAAACATCAAATTTATTAATTGCCATCATTGTCATACAATATGAAAAAATAAAGTGTTTCTATCTATTGGCAATATATGAAATAGTAGTTCTCAACTCTATTTCATGCCCTTTAGGCTGAAATAAACTGAAAGATACTCCTATCTATGACAGAAACACTTGCTCCAATGATGGGTACTTCTTTCTTGGTCCTTTCACAAAGGCCATCACTTCTTTGCGGATCTTGCATATCATATATGATAGATCCATATCTTGGTATCATATACCTCAGATAAAGAAACGGTTCATTTCATGATACCTTAGGTGGAGATCTCCATCCCCTCCTTCATCTTCTTTTGTTCTTCCAGATATAGAGGGAAATTCCCTCATAGACCCTTTCCCCATGTGCCTTGAGGCCGAAGACGGCTTGGATTGCTGGCTAGCATCAACACACTTCTTTGCTTTGCCCTTGTCCTTGCCCTTATTTTTTCTTTGATCACATCAAAGATTATGGTTTGCCTTTCTTCATCTTTGCCTCTACTATCCTCAACATGTCCAACAACTCTGTCAACGCTTGTCAAAGTTGTTCATGTTGTAGCTTATCATGAATCGTATGATTCTCGCAACATTTGCAGTATCATATCAATACCCAACTCTTGGCTCAGAGGGAATCCTTCTTAGTCAGGTTTTCCACATACCCAATCACATTGAGTGTGTGAATACCTTACTGGATCTCCTTCTGTCATGACATACTAGGACAGTGTCTTGGGGACA
Source organism: Alisma plantago-aquatica (assembly GCA_963693085.1). Classification (NCBI taxonomy): domain Eukaryota; kingdom Viridiplantae; phylum Streptophyta; class Magnoliopsida; order Alismatales; family Alismataceae; genus Alisma; species Alisma plantago-aquatica. The sequence goes on along the minus strand of OY856414.1, from coordinate 420,792,372 downwards.
TCATATGTCTCATGTTGTCTCTGCAACTCATAGTTCAGAGAACACAACATCAAGCATTCCTCATCAATGTCAGCCATTGATATGGTGGGATCGAGTTCATCTGGTTCTGGTATAACTAGGACTTAGAGCTTTCACTCTTTGATTGAGAACACTTCTCATCATCCTAACCAGTTGTGGAATTATTCCCATTTAATTTGTTGGTCTCAAAGACCGATCGCAAATAAAGTGATTATTGTTGATTAACCATTTATTTTAACAAAAGGAAATATATGCAATTTTAGTCCAAAACTATTTTGACTTATTTGATTGATTTGAAAAGTTGACGATAAAAATTAGGCCTTTAATTAATTATTGCTCCCACTATTTTAGTTCAAATTGATAGCCCTCACCATCAATTCGGAAGATTGCAGCGTACAACCTTCTAGTGGGCAAGATCCTGAAATCCTCTAAGTCATGGACCAGCTTGGGCTGTCACCCACAACCTAGACCTCTCAGGTAGGCAACTCTTGCCAATTGCATCATATGCAACTCTTGATAAGATGTCATATGAAACTCCTTGCCATGAGCATCTCCATGCCTCAAGGTGCTAGATCCTATCTAGGTCACCTTGTAAAGTCTGCCCCAAAGCCAACACGATGAATATGCACCCTGCTTGGGCAGACCCACACATTCATCCTTCACGCTTCGACGAGATAGACGGTGCACCACGCTTGGGCGTGCCCACACTTGGTCGATCAAGCTTTTCACGTATGTCGCATTTGGAAGGCATCTAAAACTTAATATTTAATGAAGGATTTGATTTTATATACATATACATATCCAATCACCACAATATATAGTACATATCATATACATGCTATATCCCACACAAAACATGCAAAATGATAAAAGCGATGATTATGGCCATCCTAACGTGATTCCTCGAGCCAAGAGGAATCACGGTCATCTAGGTTTACATCACATGCAACATGTACAAGATGAACTCTGTGCTTTGCCTTTCTGGGTTTGATCAACTCATCACATGAATGATCGGCTCGCCATTAGACTAGTCGGCTGGGTGCCACCGGCCGATCGGTTGGCTCCTCCAACCGATCGGTTCGCCTGGTCATCATGCATCTCTTCATGGCCGCCACCCACTCGTCTCGCTCCTCAAACTGGTCATCAACTGATCGGCTCACTCCTTGAACTGATCGTCTGGAACGTCAACCGATCGGTTCACTCCTTGAACCGATCGTCTCAGCTGTCGTCAGAATGTCTGCCGTTCTTCGACATAACAGGAAATAAAATTCTATCCTATTTTACATTGTAAAAAGAGAAACCCCGAGTTTCATTCGGGGGGAGCAAAGGTAGGAAAGAAATCTCAAATTATTTCAAGTTACATCAGGAATAGGAGAAGGAAGATCGATGCGTAGACCGAGATGCAAGCAACCACATACAACCATACACAGATAGGGTTTATTGGCCATAACCACGCTATACATCCACCACAAAACTCATTTAAGGGTGACGCGTATCGAGTGCATTCACAATACATATCATATATGTAAATTGGGATTTATGGATTTAGGATTGGACATGCATAAAGCCAATTTTATCCGCATCGTATGCAATAAATAAAGGTGACAAACCAAAATCGATCATATCGATAATCCTAAAGTATAGAGCAGTTGACGTGGCTCTGATACCATTGTTGGGTTTTTGGGGAGGCAGAGAAGGCAGCGGAAACAAAATTTTTCTCCTCCCCAAACCCAGAACAAGGAAACGCGTCAACGTCTATACAATAGGAAAGGATGGTTTGTGGAATCATACCTTGTCCCGAGGCTTGCTCGGCGACAATACCTCGTGCCTTGTGCAGTCCTCACCTTCGGTCTTAGACGGTGTCTGTGCAGCTCCTGGTCGCATCGGGACTGATGACTCCTGGTCTAACCGGGACTGTCGGGATTGACAGTTGTCCTCCTGAGTGACAGAAACCTCCCGCCTATGATGTAGTCCACACAGACCACCTGGAACTCCAATCTCCTTGTCCCACAAAGAAATGGAAGGAGTCACACCCTCTTGTCAGCGTACTAGTCGCCAACACACTCTCCTACTACCAGTCGCAACTGCAGTTGTCTTTCCCTTACTGTGCCTCCCTTTTTGAGTAGCACTTGCTCGGGCTCTCTCGGTTACCAAAACTAGAGAGAACGACAACTTTGCAGAGCAACTGGTTGCACTAAGTTATACTTTGAGAAGCCCCCAATACCCCTATATATAGGAGGGTCATGGGACATGGTTCTCCATCCCGGGCAATGCGGGACTAAAAGCAGGAGTAGAAGGGTTCGAGATTTTCCACAAAACAATCAACTCGCAACCTGAACTGATTGTTTCATTTCTGAAACGGTCGGTTGGGGACCTGAGCCGGTCGATTGACACCTCAACCGATCGGTTGGGACACCTCAACCGGTCGGTTCACTTCTGAACCAGTTGGTTCGTGGTCCTGGTCAGTTCCTGATTGACTTTCCATCTTTTGTTTCTAATTGGTATCAAATACCAATCCTTGTTCCAATCAAATTGGGCAAGTGAAACGAAAGGAAAATTCTCACCAATCCGACTTTCCCAACTTGCTCGGTTGCAACAGTTGAACCGATTGTTTCAACACTTGAAGCGATTGTTTCACCCTGTCCATGAGCCGATCGACTCACAACCTGAGCCGATCGGTTCACCAAGTTGAGCCGATCAGTTCATCTCATGAGCCGATCGGTTGGGAGTGCAGATTGTACAAAATCAGTCAATTGCAGTTTCAATCAATCCGATACTCTAATCAATCAGTCCAACACCTTGAACACTATGATTTTGAGTTATCAATTAATTGAGTGTTTAATTGAACTACTAAACTCCTTTAGTAATCAATCTAAACATTGTTTGTGGACAAAACTCCTCTTCCAGGTTGAATCCTATGTGTGTGACCCTACAGGTCCATTTCACGTTGGCAGTGAAAGTCCATAACACTTATGACTTCACAAGCAAAGAGCGGTGCCTAGTCACACATCATTGCTACCCAAGTGAAATAGAAAGTTGGAGAACAAATTTCAATCCTACAATCCATGAATGTTGTTACAGCGAATGTATAATTCCTTTGTCACTGATATCCCGAATGAACTCGAGGCATGGAACAATCATCCTGTCAACGTTCATTCACTTTCTTGATCTCAGAGAAGAATGGAAGAGATATGTATGACATCAATATCACATACTAATTCACACATGCGTGCACATGCCTATTTCAATCCTACTCATCAAGTGGCCTTAGATATCAAACTCCCTAAGGAGGGACAAATCCCATATCTATCACTCACCCCTCAAAAGCCCCATGTGTCAAAGCCACCCAATCATCACCTTTATAACAACCCATGTTTCAGGACTGTGTTTGATGATGTCAAAGTGTACACAACGACATGTGTTGAGTGTAGTGATTTCAAGTCAAAGAATCACATTCACCACCATCACTGTGAGTACTAACTGTGACTACCATGTCATGGTTCCATGTGTCAAACTCACAGTGGGTCTGTCCGGTACACTTGTTCTCTAACAAGTACCTATGTGTTTGGTTTGATATCTCTATATCATGACTAATGAGATTCTGTCATCAACCAACACCACAATCTAGTCTTGTGTGTCATTGCTGTCTATCTACCTTCCATAATGACATCCGACTAGGGACATAACAAGAATGTACAAACTCTTAACATCCGTATGATCTCATCGTCCAGGTCCTCAACCTGAAAGCATACGTCATTGAGTACTGTCATTCTCTAGACATTCAATATGTTCTATCACTATCTCATATGACTGAACTAGAAAGAATTGGAAGCTTGCCTTTAATTTTTATCAAATCAATCTTAATGTATCCCACCAATCATCCCAAGATTGGTTCTCAGGGCATACATACCAACACAGATTTCAAGGATCTTTTTATGAACACCCCATATGCTCCTGCAAATAAACAAGGTGAGTGCGATACAAAAACAAACATGGAATATATAACAAATTATGATGATCATGATGAATTATGATTTTTGGATAAAATGGTTGTGATCTAGTCTCATTTACTTATCAAAAACTCATATCTAACAGGAATACTGATGCTCCCTGGCAACGACGCCAAAAACTTATTAGTTTGTTACACTAACGAGTTTCAATCATGAGAATGATCGTTTACTCAACTAGCTATTTCCCGCAAGTATACGATAGTAGTAGTAGTCGAGGAGAACACAAGGAGTGTTGGTTATCTAGGCGCAAGAGTTATGATTTTCAATAATCTAGATCATTGTATACAAGATGATTGGATTAGAACAACTAAATTATAGATTTAAAACAAAAATAGTAAATTATCACTTAAGAAAGGTTAAGATTCAGATTCAGGAGGATCCTATACTTGGGATTTCACTATCACATCATATATTATATTAAAATACAAATTTAAACATGTTAATTAACTTGCAAAGGAGGTTTTTAGTCATCACTCACCTCGTGGTGAAGTGATGATGATTCTAACTCCATACATCACTCTCATGTATGTATTTCATTTTGAATCACAAACCTTGCTCCTCAACTTAATCCCAGTCACTCTCATGGTCAAGGACAAGTTTCCAAAAGAGTAACTCCATACTCTCAAACACATCTTCTCAGATTATGAAAGAAAGCATAAAACATGCAAGTGTGATTGCCAATCACACAAACAAGCATTTTAGATCTGAAACAACTCTTGGAACATGCAAGAAACTGACATTTAGTACGAAATTCATATGTTCATACAAGATATCACATGCGAGTTACTCTCCCATGTACAAGATTCAGATTCTACTCATCCATGGCTAGAGAAAGAAGGTACAAACAACAAAAAACATCAAAGGACATAGTAAAAGAGTAGAAAGAACTAGTATGTCCGTGAGAAGTAGTAGAACGAAGAAGAACTCCGGCTAGAAGTCAAGCTCCATCCTTGCTTGCTGAACTTTCTCCAGTTTTCTTCACTCCCAAGCAGATAGAAGAGGAAGAAGAAGATCCTTGTTACAAATACTGAAGAAGAAGGAAGAAGATGAAGGTTCTCTCTCGAGTAACCACCTCCTATCTCCCTTGGTATCCTCCAACTTCTCCTGGACTCCCTCCAGTCGAGTTGCCCTCCAAAAAGTCCCAAATAGTCCATGATAACTGTCCCAAGATGGATTGGGGTCATATATAAGTGTGAGACACTTATATTCACATTTGAGTGAAATCTGCAGGTAAGACGACATGTCTTTTATAAGACACGACATGTCTTATGCAATAACTGAAGTTTGGATTGAGTTCTGGGAGGTTACATGACGTGTCTTTAATAAGACATGGCATATCTTTAATAAAACATGACATGTTGCTGCAAATCTGGAGTTCTGCATTCAATTTCTAGGCTGAGACACGGGGTGTCTTTAATAAGACACGTTTTGTCTTTTTAAGACACATGGTGTCTTTATCAGTTTTAGGAACATTGATTTTTTGAATGTCTAGATGATTAGGGAATGTCTTTATGGATGTTATAATGGCGTTTTCTCCCTGTTTTGATGCCAAATTGTTGTACCTAAAAACCAAACCATAGATCAAGTAAAAACAACAATAAAGATGGAAAATCTAGCATGATTAAGAGTGATTATTGGGTTAAAATGATTGGGAAATGCAGCCAAAATTGGTTCAAAATATGATATAAAATGCACACATCAATGTGTCAATTACATGATAAAGGACAAGTAACATTTATTTTTATAAGATGGCAAAGTAAAGATTGACTATACTATGAGATTTCAAAAGTATGAGGCATGTTAACAATTTAGATTTTTGCCAAGAAAATATTAAATAAAGTGCAAGCATGATTCATTGACTAAATTAAACTAACATAGGGCTGAGGAACCTACCTAACCTCAACCTCTAGGTGAGGGAGAATTTACACATTCCCAAGCACCCAGAAATATTTATAAAGTGAGGAGAATTATCATGTTCCCTGGGCAAATTTACACATGCCCACTATGGGTGGTTGTACAAATGTACGCTATATTAGTTAATTTAGTCATTTACATCATCATCATGCTTAAATAATCAAATGGTAGATATAAGAAATTTGAAACATTGCAGGTGGGGTCCAAGACCCAATAATAATTGAATAAATCACAATAAGCAAGATATGATGAAACAAGTATATAGGCTCATGCCTCATTGGGAAAGTGGGTTTTAGATTACAAAGATACCCAACTTGGTGTTAGAAAGCACATACCCAATTTTAGATCCCTAGAGGATTTTCCCACCAATTGATTAAGTCCAAGTCACTTTAACCCTAGGTACAAGTGTTTATCACATATATTAGAGAGTTGCATTAACCAAGTGTAAAATACCCAAAGTTGGACCTTCCAAACAAACCATCGATTTTTGGGCTTGAAAAGCTGACCATTAGACTTGTGATATTTTTTAATTAAGAAAACATATTTATTCTTCAAAATTGGAATTAAAATGCATTAGTTATCATTTTTAGAACATTTAATATTATTAAGATGGTGTACATAGAAGATATCAAAATAGGATAGAGAATTAGTATGCCAAAACCTAAAATTTATTTCTACAAGAAATAATCTTTCCAACGAGTATTTATTTGCATTTTTCCGATAAAGCATCGATTTTATACAAATTAAACAATTTGGACAAATAAAAAAAAAGAGAAAATGCCACGTAGGCATATTTGTTAGCGAGAGAGCAGGCCACACAGCCAGTCCCACATGACTTGGGCCAATGGCATGTGGCCCCATCAGTGGTCCGCGCTCGCATTGCTTCAGTCAAAGGCGAGTGAGCAGAGGGCTAAATTACTGAAATGCCCATGGTCGTAAAATCAAATCAATTAAATTTGCAGAGACCCAAGTGTCATTCAAATGTAACCATTAGCTAGATGAGAAATTAAACAAGAGGGGCGAAAAGACTAAAATGACCTCGACGAGAATACAAAGGAAGGAGGGCGAACAGGGTAGAATGGTCATTCTACCATTGGGCTTCTTTCCCAGCCCGCACTCCGCCATGGCGGCGAGGTGCTCCTTACCCATTTGGGCATTTCTGCAATACCAAATGAAAGCACGAGTTCAAGGGCTCGAAATGAATAAGGGGAGAAGACGATCTCACCAGATCACTTTATTGCATTTCTGGTGCCGTAGGGACCCGAGGAAGATCTCCGCAAGGCTTGGGAGAAGCTAGAGGTGTCAGTGTCTAAGCGTGAGAGTTTTGGGAAAATTAGCATGAGGAAAAGGTCGCATGGGGGCCGACAGAGGTGAAGGACATATTATTTATAGGTGAGGTGGGGTGTGGAGGCAAGACAGTGGAAGAGATGAGAAGCCATGGCCAATGCCGTTGGACATTTTGGCTATACAACACCTCACCGCATGAGTGACAACTCGAATGAATCAGGGTAAGGAGGCAAAGCGAATGATGGAATCACAAAAAACAATCAAGGAACGAGGGAGAACGGAGTCAAGGAGCCGAAGTCACTGTTGGTGTAACGACTGGAGGTTGAAGATGGGTCTAGAGCCATTGGATGCAGACCAAGCCTCACACAAGCCATTGGATCGGGCGTCCAATATGGACCCGAGCGGAATGTCACGCGTGACATTCATTTAAAGCTGAAACTTATGTATAAATGATATATTCAATCAAACTTTGCTCCCACTTTATTAAAAACTTGTTTAATGCATTTGGGGGGTCAAATATGGTGCAAATGACCTCAAAATTTAACCATAGGTTAATACTGATGTCTAGATTAATGCTATATATTTAGTTTCTCATTTAACCCAACCTTTGTACTTCAACCATTATGTGCCTCACTAATGTGTATATTAATGTATAAATTGTGCGAATTATAATGGAAATGCTTTTTGCTGCATCTTTTGGTTGCATTTTTGAGATAAGTAATCCAAGAGTCTTATACCACCATATTAATCACATTTTTAAGTTTTATTACCCCATAATATGGTAGAGAGAAGGAAAGAGGTGTATTACTCCCATTAGTAATTCCTATTCTCATTATTATACACTCCTCATCCAACTGACCATAAAACTTTTAAATTAACATTATCCACTGATTTATATAATAATCATTTCGTTTTTGTGAACATTTGCATCATGGCCCTTACTAAAAGTATTAGTTGAGGTAATTGTGTACTAACCCTTATGTTGGCATGTAAATTTTATCCAAACCACTCAATTCCCATAAATTCAACATCAAGGACAAATGAAAGGGAAAATAAGATAACATGAACAATGGGGTGGGATTTGCAATTATTATTTGAAATTTTGTTCATTACAACACTCCACCCGTTAGAAAAGATTTCGTCCCCAAAATCTCATACAAAAAGAGAAGGGTGAGATTGGAGAATTTCATCTCTCAGCTCCCAAGTTGATTCCTCTAACCCATGGTACTTCCACAACACCTTTACTAATTCAATTTCCTTTTTCTCCAACTATTTGAACCGAGTGTCTAGGATATTCATAGGTAACTCCTCATAGGTTAGGTTTCATAAATCTCCAAGGCTTCTATTATGAGCACATGAGAAGGATCTTTCACATAATTTCTCACCACAAAGACATGAAAGACTATGAATCTTGTCATAGGAAGGTGGAAGAGCTAGATGGTATGTACACTCCCCTATCTTAGCCAAAATCTCAAAAGGTCCCACATAACAAGGACTAAGCTTGCCTTTGACTTTGGATTGGGAAATCGAGTGTATAGGCTTGACCTTTAGGAACACATTGTCACCTATTAGGGAACTCACATCAGACCTATGCTTGTCGGCATACATCTTCTGTCAGTCTTGAGCTGCTTTCATACACTTCTTAATCAACTAGACCTTTTCTATCATCATTTGCATGTTATTAGTCTTCACTAGAGTGCATTATCCCACATCATCCCAATGCAACTGGGAATGGCAAGGCCATCCATATAAAGCTTCGTACGGAGGCATCCCTATGCTAGCTTGGTAGCTAATATTGTATGCAAACTCAGCCAAGGGTAGATATCTATCCCATGCACCTCCCCAGTCCATCACACAAGCATGAAGCAGATCCTCTAGAATTTGCATAGTTCTTTCCGACTGACCATTAGTTTGAGGGTGGTAGGCAGTACTGAACCGCACATCGGTTCCCATTTCTTCTTGAATTTGGCTCCACAAATGAGAGGTGAACTTGGGATCACGGTAAGAAACTATCACTGCAAGTACACCATGTAGACGAACAATCCACTCCAGATATAATTGTGCCATGTCTTCAACCTTGTAATTGGTCTTGAAAGGAAAAAAGTGGGCAGACTTAGTGAGTCGATCAATTACAACACACACAACATCATCGCCTTCCCTGGTCTTGAAAAAACTAGTGACAAAGTCCGTTGTTATCTTCTCCCACTTCCATTCTGGAATTTCAAGCGGATGGAGAAGACCACCATGTTGTTGATGTTCTATCTTCACTTATTGACAAGTCAAGTATCTAGACACATATAGGGATATATCTTTCTTCATATTCTTCCACCAGAAGCTTCATTGTAGATCCTTGTACATTTTGGTCATGCTAGGATGAATTGTGTACTTAGACCCATGAGCTTCACTTAGAACTTTTTTTTGTAAGTCACTGATATCAGGGATCTACAATCTTTGTCAAAAGCGGAGAGCACCATCCACTCTGATAGAGAAATCAGATTGTGGTTTCAAGGTTATGGTCTTCATTCTTCTAATTCATGACTTTCTAACTGGGTAGCAACAACATCTGATATCCAGCTTGGGGTGATTGATAAGCTAGCCATGTGAACACATAGCTTATCAGCAACTCCAACATTTGGAACCTCTTATGGTTGGGGTTTCCATCCAGAAACATACTCCAAATTCTTCCATATAGAACAACTTATGCAACACAAGTTCCAGCTTTCTTCCGACTTAAGGCATCAACAACTACATTAGCTTTACTGGGATGATAAGTGATGGTAAAGTCATAGTCCTTGAGATATTCCATCCATCTACATTATCTCAGGTTCATGTCCTTTTGTATAAAGAGGTATTTTAAGCTTTTATGATTAGAGAAGACCTCGAACTGAACTCCATAGATGTAGTGTCGCTAGATTTTTAGAGCATGTACAACAGCTGCTAGCTCTAAATCGTGTGTAGGCCAGTTTTCTTCATTTGGTTTCAGCTGGCGGGAGGCATAGGCAATCACTTTGCCTTCTTGCATCAGAACACATCCCAATCCTTGCTTGGAGGCATCATTATAAATAACATATGGTTTTCATTCAATAGGTAATGCAAGCCCAGGAGTAGATGTCAAGCACTTCTTCAGCTTTTGGAAACTATCCTCACATTCAGGAGACCAAACAAGCTTGATTTCCTTTTGTGTCAACTTTGTCATAGGGAGGGCTAGTTCTGAGAAGTTCTTGATAAACTTCCAGTAGTAACCTGCTAGACCGTGAAAACTACATATTTCAGATGTATTCTTTGGAACCTTCCATTTGGTTACAACTTCAACTTTTGTAGGGTCAACTGCAATGTGTCCACCAGAAATAACATGGCCCAAGATCATGACTTCCTTGATCCAAAACTCACACTTTGAGAATTTTGCATAGAGTTGATTTTCTAGTTGTGTAGTGAGTGCCAACCTCAAATGTTCGTGATGAAGTTCTTTGGACTGAGAATATAGCAAGACATCATTAATGAATACAACAAAAAATTCATCAAGGTATGGATGGAACACTCAATTTATCAGGCCCATGAAAGCACCTAGGGCATTGGTCAACCCAACAGGCATGACTAAAAATTCATAATGCCCATATTTGGTTCTGAAGGTTGTTTTTGATATGTCTTCATCCTTCACTCACATCTGATAATAACCGCCATGCAAGTCCATCTTTGAAAAGATAGTGGCAGACTTGAGCTGGTTAAAGAGATCATCAATGCGTGGTAGTGGATAACAATTCTTCACAGTGACTTGGTTGAGCATGCGATAGTCCATACACATCCGCATTGAACCATCTTTCTTCTTTACGAACTATACAGGGGCTCCCTAAGGTGAGATGCTTGGGAAAATAAAACCCATGTCAAGAATTTCTTGAAGTTGCTTCTTCAGCTCAGCAAGCTCAACTAGTGCTAAGCGATAAGGCAGCTTCATAATTGGTGAAGTTTTGGGTGCAAGCTCAATGGAGAATTCTACATCGTGAGTTGGAGGCAACCCATGTAACTCTTCAGGGAAAACATCAGGGAAATCCTTCACCACTTCTATATGGTCGAGGGAGGAGGTGTAGCATCAAGAACTATAGATGAAAGAAATGCCCTACACCCTTGCGAGATGATTTTTTCAGCTTTGATGGCTGAGATGATAAATTACCATTCTTCTCATTTTCTACCCTTGATACACATCCTTCCATTTTCAAGATGTAACAAGCTAGCCTTCGACTCTTCACAGAATAGGAATGCCTTATATCTCTTCAGCCAATTCATACCCATGATAATATCAAAGGTCGTCATGTCAAGCAAGATAAAGTCTGAAGAAAACATCTTTCCTAAGATGCAAAGGTCCATGGTCGGTAGTTTGAGATAAGATGAGCATATTCTACCACTAGGGGTTTTGACATCTAACACATGGTCCATAAATTTAGATTCCAATTCTAGCATAGAGGCAAATTGTGTAGAAATGAAGGTATGAGATGATCCAAAATAAAAAAGTGCTTTAACTGGGTGCATGTTAAGGTGTAAAGTACCTTCAATCACTTCGTTGCCATCACCAACTTCTTATGCATCCAAAGTAAAGACCCTTCCGTTCTGCCTCTCCACAGGCGGGCAACGTCCTTACTAGTTTTTATTGTTGTGGTTGTTGTTGTTGTTCCACAGAGGTAGATTCTGACATTGAGGTGGCTGTTGGGATGGGGCTTGTCCTCGCTGAAGCCTAGAAAAATTTGGTCGAAGATGACTGACTTAGCCACACTCATGGCAGATGGGTGCATGTCGATCATCCCTTCGAGGCGGTGCGTTGCTGGCAGGGCATTTCCCAGGAGGATGAGATCAGGAACACTGGTTGCAATGGTCATGCCCTTGGTAACCACCATAGTTCTTTTGTTTGTTGTTGTTGTAGGACCAAAAAACTGGAAGCTAGGGTAGGACTCAACAACCAGGGCTTTATCCAACATTTGCTGAAAGGTGAGCGATAGCTGGGGCACAAGGTGACACCCCACATTATAGTTGAATCCCTCGAGGAAAATGGCTGCCCTCTGTTCTTCAACTAGGCCAACAACATAACATTCCAGCAAAAGGAAACGTTGAACATATTTAGACACAATCATGTTTCCTTGCCACAGACTATAGAACTCAGCCTCCTTCTTCTTCAGATAGGCTGAACTGATGTACTTTGCTCTGAATAGTTGGAGAAACTATTCCCATGTCATAGAAGTAGTGTCACAGGTGCGGGAAATTCCGTTCCACCAGATCCGATCTGGGCCATCCAGGACGTAGGCTACAAAGCAGACCTTTTGATGTGGGGGACACACCATACCTTCAAAAGTGCATTCTAGGGCTAATACCCAGTCATCAGCCTTGTCCACCATATTGGACTCATTTCCCCCCTTGAAGTAGGGAGGCTGCATCTTGATGAAATCAGTCAAGGTGAACTCCTTGGGCTTGTTGGCATTAGCTATAACTGTAGAAAGATGCCCCACCAGGGTGGTAGAGAGGAGTTGTCATAGCATAGTCAATTCTTGTTCAAGAGTCAAAGGAGTGGCAGGAGTCTTAGGGTCTCCAAGTTGTTGTTGTTGTCAGAACTTTCTCCAAACAAGCTACCCTTCCTGAAAGTCAAGGTCATTGGGTAAGATTTCTAAGAGTATAAGACAGAAAAAGACGAGGCTACTATTGCCTATAGGCATGCTATTTCAGGCATTCTATATCAGATCAGGCCAGGCCGGATCATATGAGCTCGGGAGTCCCCGTAAACCAAGCTAGTGACACGGAGGAAAATTTTGCCAGCCCCCGAGCTCTGACCCTTTCTAGACACCATCACTTTCAACATCATGCCCTAGTAGATCCCTACAAGATCTGGTACCATGCTGTAAGGAGGCAAGATCACCCCCTCACTAAAATTTAATGGAAAATACAAAACATCCCTCTTTATATAAAAATTTGATGATGAAGTATGCATGCATAATAATTCCATTTAAATAAGCATGTACCAAATACAAAATTGTCAATAGTAGCAACAGACGAAAAATATGACAAACCTATGCTATTACATAGCTTTATTACAAAGGTTTATAACATAAGATTGAGTAGGATCTAGAAACAGTAATCTAGCCATCTTGGTAGTCTCACTCCTAGTCAGATACTCCTTGTTCTGGTTCTATCCATTACCCTTGATCTATCCCTTGCTCGGGTCCTGGGTGGTTGGGGGTCACCCAGTAAGAGAAGATAAAAGTATGTGTCAATTACATGATGAAGGACAATTAACATTTATTTTTATAAGATGGCAAAGTAAATATTTACTATACTATGAGATTTCAATAGTATGAAGCATGTTAACAATTTAGATTTCTGCCAAGAAAATATAATTAAAGTGCAAGCATGATTCATTGACTAAATTAAACTAACATAGGGCTGAGGCACCTACTCAACCTCAACCTCTAGGTGAGGGAGAATTTACACATTCCCATGCACCCGAAAATATTTAAAAGGTGGGGAGAATTATCACGTTCCCCTAGGTGAATTTACACATGCCCACTATGGGTGGTTGTATAGATGTGCACTATATTAGTTAATTAGTCATTTACATCATCATCATGCTTAAATAATCAAATGGCAGATATAAGAAATTTGAAACATTGCAGGGGGGTCCAAGACCCAATAATCATTGAATTAATCACAATAAGCAAGATATGGTGAAACAAGTATATAGGCTCATACCTCATTGGGAAAGTGGGGTTTTAGATTACAAAGATGCCCAACTTGGTGTTAGAAAACACATACCTAATTTTCGATCCCTAGATAGGATTTTCCACCATTTGATCAAGTCCAAGTCACTTTAACCCTAGGTACAAGTGTTTATCACATATATTAGAGAGTTGTAGTAACTAAGTGTAAAAGACCCAAATTTGAACCTTCCAAACAAACCATCAATTTTTGGGCTTGAAAACCTAACCATTAGACTTGTGATATTTTTTTAATTAAGAAAACATATTTATTCTTCAAAATTGGAATTAAAATGCATTAGTTATCATTTTTAGAACATTTAATATGATTAAGATGGTGAACATATCAAATATCAAAATAGGATAGAGAATCAGTATTCCAAAACCTAAAAATCGAATTCTACAAGAAATAATATTTTCAATGAGTATTTATTTGCATTTTTCCGATAAAGCATCGATTTTATACAAATTAAACAAGTTGGACCAATTAGAGAATGAGAAAATGCCACGTAGCATATTTGTTAGCGAGAGAGCGGGCCACGCGGCCGAGCCCACATGACTTGGGCCAATGGCATGTGGTCCCGTCAGCGGTCCGCACTCGCATTGCTTTGGTCAAAGGTGAGTGAGTGGAGGGCTAAATTACTGAAATGCCCATGGTCATAAAATCAAATCAATTAAATTTGTAGGGACACAAGAGTCATTCAAATGTAACCATTAGCTAGCCGACCAGAGCGCTACTGAGGGTTCATCAAGGAAGATCCATCTAATCACGGAGAAGGGGAAGGCGATTGAGGACAGAGACTCGCGGACGGGAGGCGACACAGCACTCCACGCTTCTTTTAGTGCGGATGTCTCGGGATACACTGATCCTCGCAATAACAGTGATTTCGTAGACAAAATGTTTGAGGAATGGCCGCCGGAGGAGGCCGTGACCCTGACGAGGGAGGAGGGAGTTCCATCTCTGTCAATTCTCCCGGAAGCAGAGGATACACTTGCTAAGCCGTGGAGATATGCAGTGGTCGTGAGGCTGCTGGGGGCCGACATAGGGTATATGACCCTGAAAGATAAACTGAAGGCTCTCTGGCAAATTGTGGGAAGATTTAACATGTATGAGCTCGATCTGGGGCACTTTGTGGTGCAGCTATCCTGCAAATGAGATTATGAAGCAGCGCTCACCGGAGGCCCATGGAAGATCTTCGGACGGAATCTGTTGGTATAGGACTGGTTCCCCACTCTCAAACCGAAGGCAGAAACTCCCGCACAGATTGTTACTTGGGTACGAATCCAAAACTTGCCTCTCCATCTGTACGTTCCCACTATCTTCGATTTCATTGGCATGGCGCTGGGTAAGTTGATCAAGGTTGATATATACACATCAGACCGATCTCGCAGCAGGTTTGCAAGACTTGCTCTAGAAATCGACACCATGACGCCATTCATCCAGTCCATTCTCATCAATGGGGTGGAGTACGATATCGATTATGAGGGATTTCCTTGGGTGTGTGAAAAATGTGGAGAGGAAGGCCATATATCAAAGGTCTGCAAATATGCGGACACAACAAATCAGGTGCAGAATACTGAAGAAGAAGAAGAACAACAAGAGAACAGAGGCTCGGCAGAGCATAATCAGGAAACTCAACATTGGCAAACACAGAAAAGAAAGGGAGGAAGGAAACCGAGGAAGACCCTGTTGGCTAAATGGACATCTGTAAATCCCTTTGTTTTGATAATGACAAACATTTCATTCTTGTTAATCTAACGTGCTACTTGAGTGTTGCAGGAATAAGGTGGATGATAAAGCACTAGGGAATCTATATGCTTGAATGATTGTAAATGTCATGAAATGTAATCAATTGTAAACTTGTACAAATATATAATGTACAAGTACTTAGACTTCATGTAAATCAAGCGTTAGATCTTCCCTAGCTAAACACCACATTTAGATAGGTCATCCCCTTCAATAGTGTCACATATGCACACTCATACACACACTTAATGTCTTCATTTGAAACATTGAAACAGGCTCCATCTCGGTCAACAAAATCCTCGACCGAGACACTCTCGATCGACAAACTTCTCGACCGAGAAAGACCCAAGTAGCCGTTAGATACAGCTGACAAGGTAGTTGGCAGTTGGAGATAAACGTTGCATACACTTGATCTAGAGAGCCTGTCGGTCGACAATCTCTCGACCGAGTAGGTGTCTCGGTTGACCATTTCTCGACCGAGATGGTCTCTGACAGCAACTGCAGAATTAATTAATTAGCCGTTGTTAAAGCAACTAACTTATATCTAACGACTAGTTAAGCACTTAGAAACCCCTAGAAAGTGTTTAGAACGTCCTTAAGCACTTGTAGGACATTCCTATAAATAGTACATGCCTTAGGACACCTAGACATACTTGCTTTTCACACTTGAGCAATCTTTGAGCATACATTGACTTTGTGCAACCTGTTTGTGAGAAATTGAGCATTGTGACAATTGGCTACTTCCTCTCTTAGCTCATATTTCGTGTCCTATAGGCTAGCATCTCCTATCCACTGCAATTACTATTCCATACACTTTGGTTAGGAGATCTACACGCTTGATCTAGGCAAATCAAGCCTTGTGCTACAAAAGGATAAGTTGTAATTTCCTTTTTCCTTTCTTGTACTCTATTATTGTTTGTACTCTCCTTGCTACTCCTAGGTTGGAGGCTTCGGATTGGAGAGGTTGGGGATCTTCTTGGTGAAGAAGGGGACCTTGAGCTACTTCAAGAAGGCTGGTGCAACGGGAGGTTACTTCTAGAGAGGAAGGCTACTTCAAGGGGGAGCTTGGAGTTACTTCAAGAAGGCTACCTCGGGTTGGTGCATCTACTTCAAGTGAAGGCTGTTCAAGGGGTGTAAGAAAGTATTGTATTTTGTGTAAATCCTTGTGAAGGTAATAAAATTAATACTTTCAAAATCCCAATTGGGTAAGCAACCGGGTAGTGGACTGACAACCTTAGTATTTGCTAAGGTTGGAACCACTCTAAACACTTGTCTCCTTCTTCCATTTTCAATTGTGGTTGTTTGAGTTAAATA
This sequence comes from Alisma plantago-aquatica, assembly GCA_963693085.1. NCBI lineage: Eukaryota > Viridiplantae > Streptophyta > Magnoliopsida > Alismatales > Alismataceae > Alisma > Alisma plantago-aquatica. The sequence continues at coordinate 420,775,351 of OY856414.1, read as the reverse complement.
ATTGCTAAAATATTTAAAAACTCTATTCACCCCCCTCTAGTGATTTTCAATTGGTATCAGAGCGTGCTTCAAGGAGCTCTAATCGAGTCTTGAAGTATGAAGGGTGGTGGTGTCTACAACCGCAAACAAAGGAAAAGTATGGAGCAATATTCAACAAGTTGCAGTTGGTGCTTAGGAACAAGCCACACAACACTTGGTTGCCCGTGGAGGTCAAAGAAGGAAGATACGCATAAAGAATGTCTTATTGCTACAATAAGTGAAGAAGAATAAGAAGAGGTAAGCCTTTTTGATTTATCTAAAGAAGAACTAGTTGCTACTCTTGAAGAGACACACAATAAATATATTGAGTGCAAGAAGAAATTAAAGAAATCTAATAAAGCAAATGATGAGTTACATGCCAAGCTTCTTGTTCTTACATCTGAAAATGAAGATCTCAAAAAGGTTATTGAAGATCATGATATTAAGCTAAAATCTGTAGAAGCAAATTGTAATCTTCTTTCTCTAGAAAAGTTAAATTTGCAAACTCAAGTAAATGATCTTCAAAAACAACCTGTTCTATGTACACATCTAGATTATGATACTATTGTGAAAGAAAGAGATTCCTTGTTATCTAATCTAGATAAATCAAAGTTAGACATAAATAAAAGAATGGATGAGATTGTTAAGTTGCAACAAAAAGTTAGTAGGTTGAATAACAATGATACGCTTGATAAAATTTTAGATAATTCTTACCATCAAATTGGAAGGAGAGGACTAGGTTACAAGCCTAAAGGAAAATCTTATCAAAAGCCTAGTTGGGGAAGAACACAAATGCCAAAGAGTCAATCTATGTATGTACCTAAAGGCACAAACACATATATACCCAAGAACAACCTAGACCAAAATCATAGAAAAAGATATGAGGTTGATTCTATATGTTGTCATTACTATTTGCGCCTTGGTCACTATTCTTTTTCATGTCCGTATAAGAAAAAGGATGTCGAGTTAGTTTGGGTTCCAAAACCTTTAAACTAAATGGAATTAAGTTGATATTTGACCTAAACTGATTCTTGATATACAAATGTCATGTCTCAACAATCGAGCTCTAACTTGCATAAATTTGTTTTTCTTGGAAGCAATTAATAGTTCTGAAAACATTCCAGAAACCTTGTCGGTCGAGAAACTATCGACCGAGAACTGTCAGTCGAGAAATTGTCGATCGAGCTGGTCAATATTTCCAGTCTGCAATAAAATCTTCTGAATGTGTTTTAAATTGATCAAATTGCTATCTATTCATTGTTAATAACTGATGTTACATGCAAAACAAGTTGAAGACCATGTTTGAAATATAAATGAGATTATTTTTTGGACGATTTTCTAAATAAGTTAAAACTGAAAATCATGCTTGGTTCAATAAAAGAAATTACTGTTTCACATGATTTTCCTAAAGTATTTCCTGATTTATTCACTAGAAATCATGACATCTAGCTTAAACGATCACAATCATTGTATGGAATTATCATTATATGTTCTGTCATTACATCATAGATATGCTTTCAAAGAAGATGCTATGTTAGCATGAATAGAAAATGATAATTGTATGCATTGATCCTTGATGATGCATAATAATTCATTAGTAATATGTTTCTTAGAACTTTAATGCTTGCAGGAGCACAATGTTATTTTTTTAAAGGACTTGAGAAATTAATTATGTTTTCATTTTTTTTAGAAGAAATAGAATTTGATATCTACAACAAAGTTCATAGAAAAATCAAGGACGAATATTTTTAAATGCTTCAAATTGATATCAAATCAAATTACATACAGATATATGAATGTTCAATTTGAAAATATGCAAATTTGCCTCTTGGTTGAAATAAAATTTGACCAAGGGGCGCTATGGTCGTAGTCAAAGTCGACCTAAAATAAGTTTGGCACAATACTTATTTTCTATATATTGTGATCAAAAGAACAATTAATGAATGATCACAAAAATTGTCCAAATATTGGTAATAATAATCACAATATTACTCCCTTAGAAAATATGTATATGCTCTACAAATTCAGTCTATCATTTACATTAAAAATCAGCTTAAAATTCATTCGCAGAAAGTCTGTCGGTCGACGAATTCTTCGACCGAAAATATCTCGGTCAGCCTATCTCTTTCGACCGACAGACCTCAGATAAAAATTACAACGGACACACTTCCGGTCGACAATTATTCGACCGAGCAGATGTCGGTCGACAATTGCTCGACCGAGAATTGACCGTTGGGATATGACCGTTGCAATCTGACCGTTTTATGACCGTTGCAACCCATCAGTCGACCGTTGGGGGGCCGAGTGGCGCGTCTGGGATATGACCATTGCGGTCGATCGGTCGACAAATTGTCAACCGACCTGGTCACTGGATTGCTATAAAAAGACCAAAAATGGGTCATTGTTACACACTCTCATATTCTTACTTCCATAGCTTCTCTCTAGTGCATTCTTATGCAATCCTTTAGCTTCTTCATCCCCAAGACTTTCTTGCTTCTTCTCCACCTTAAAGCAAAGAAATGGCTTCATCCTCTACACGTGGAAAGAAGAAAGTTGCTAGCAAGAAAGGAAGGGCAGCTACTCCTCCATTGACGATCATCAACGACATTCCCTTCGTCGACGCAGATGCTGGTGATCGCTATCTCAGGCTCTCCTCCAAAACTCCTCTTCCACGACGGCCGGTTGACGTCATGGACTTCCTCAGCATCGTCGACCTGGAGGATCTTTTTGAGGTGCAAAATTTGAAAGAATTTCTTAACCCTTCCTTCCCTTCCTACTCTTCAAAAGTGGTAAATGAGTTCTATGCAAACCTAATCTCCCATTCCGAAAATGATAATAACTTCTTCTACTCTATGGTCAATGGGCATAGCTTTCGATTTACTGAAGAGGATATTCTTGACATGCTCAACATCGACTTAGATGAATATCAAGACACTCTTGACCTTACAATTGGAAATCCACTCAATACATTCTCCCAAGGTGATCATACCGTCAGTCTTAGTGACATTAAACGAGCCATTTTTCAATCTAAAACTACTTGTCACGAAGATAGGGGTACCTACTATGCCATTAATCTCAAACCTGCAGCTAGGATTGTCAACCTTATTGTCTCCACAAACATACATCCTAGAGCTAACAAGTCTGAAGTTCCTATTTTTCGCATGTGTTTAATTTATGCCATTATCAAACGTATTCCCACAAATTTTATCCGCATAATCCTTAAGAACATGCTTGAGTTTTCTGGCAATCCCCCATATGCTGATTTTGTATGCCAAATCACTCAACACTTTCTTAAAACACAAATTGAGGATATGGGATACACATGGGAAAGAAGACCACAAAAAATAAGCAAAAATACAGTAGAGAAAATGGGAATTGATTTTGGTCACAAGAGGGCTAGGACGGAAGGTGAGACATCTACTCAAGATATACCACCACCACCTCCTCCTACCAACCCATCCTATGATCCCATCCAAAACACCCTAACCTATGTTGCTGGGTCACAATATCATCTAAGCAGACAATTAGACTACAACCACCATGCCATGACCTACCTAAATCAAAGGATGCAAACCCTCTCTCTAAATCAACCTGATGAATATCCTTATTCTTTAAATCCTGGCATGCTCAACCCATATAATCCATCTTACAACTACTACCAACCTCCACCTCCACCATCTACAGATCTCACACATACTCAGTTCTCCTCAATACAATTACAAGACATTGCTGCTCATTTCCGTTTTGATCGTGTTCCTAACTTCTTGGAAGCATATGCTTTAACCAAGACAGGTGCTTTGGAGTGGCAAACTTTAGTCCAATATTATGGAGCTGAGCCATTTCTTGGAAAAGACCCTGATATTGATGTAATACTTAAGTATTTCCAGTGAGATTTGGAGTGTCCATTGTATTAGTTGTAATGAAATGATTATCTTTGCATGATTGTAATGAAATGATTATCTTTGCATGATTGTAATGAAATGATTATCTTTGCATGGTTGTAATGAAATGGTTATCTTTACATGAAATGGTTATCTTTACTGATTATATTGGATATTCCTCTATGGCATCATTTGAATATGGCTTATAAGACTACTCTAGTAGAGCATACAAAGTAAGGGGAGTAATAAATATGTCATAAACAAAAAGGGATGACGGAGTAATAAATATGTCATAAAATTGTGGCTAAATTGACCATCTATTGTTAACAGATATGTATTTAAGGGGGAGCAATACTTATTCTTAAAATGGATATCTTTTTGAAATGACAAAGGGGGAGAAATAAATATAAAACTTGGTATTTGTGCAAAAATCAATCAATGAGTTTCATAAACTCTTGGCTTTACATTGAAAGTTGCTATATTCTCTAAAGGATTGGATTTCATGTTCCATAATTCATGGGGAATAATAAGCACACATTTTATAAACAAGAGAAGAAATTTACAAAGGTAATCTTCAGGTATGAAACTCACATGTTTTTATACTCTCTTATTTTATATTTAGGAAATGTTTGTCATCTTCAAAAAGGGGGAGATTGTTGGCTAAATAGACATCTGCAAATCCCTTTGTTTTGATAATGAAAAACATTTCATTCTTGTTAATCTAACGTGCTACTTGAGTGTTGCAGGAATAAAGTGGATGACAAAGCACTAGGGAATCAATATGCTTGAATGATTGTAAATGTCATGAAATGTAATCAATTGTAAACTTGTACAAATATATAATGTACAAGTACTTAGACTTCATGTAAATCAAGCGTTAGATCTTCCCTAGCTAAACACCACATTTAGATAGGTCATCCCCTTCAATAGTGTCACATATGCACACTCATACACACACTTAATGTCTTCATTTGAAATATTGAAACAGGGTCCATCTCGGTCGACAAAATCCTCGACCGAGACACTCTCGGTCGACAAACTTCTCGACCGAGAAAGACCCAAGTAGCAGTTAGATACAACTGACAAGGTAGTTGGCAGTTGGAGATAAACGTTGCATACACTTGATCCAAAGAGCCTGTCGGTCGACAATCTCTCGACCGAGTAGGTGTCTCGGTCGACCATTTCTCGACCGAGATGGTCTCTGACAGCAACTGCAGAATTAATTAATTAGCCGTTGTTAAAGCAACTAACTTATATCTAACAGCTAGTTAAGCACTTAGAAACCCCTAGAAAGTGTCTAGAACGTCCTTAAGCACTTGTAGGACATTCCTATAAATAGGACATGCCTTAGGAAACCTAGACATACTTACTTTTCACACTTGAGCAATCTTTGAGCATACATTGACTTTGTGCAACCTGTTTGTGAGAAATTGAGCATTGTGAAAATTGGCTACTTCCTCTCTTAGCTCATATTTCGTGTCCTATAGGCTAGCGTCTCCTATCCATTGCAATTACTATTCCATACACTTTGGTTAGGAGATCTACACGCTTGATCTAGGCAAATCAAGCCTTGTGCTACAAAAGGATAAGTTGTAATTTCCTTTTTCCTTTCTTGTTCTCTATTATTGTTTGTACTCTCCGTGCTACTCCTAGGTTGGAGGCTGCGGATTGGAGAGGTTGGGGATCTTCTTGGTGAAGAAGGGGACCTTGAGCTACTTCAAGAAGGCTGGTGCAACGGGAGGTTACTTCTAGAGAGGAAGGCTACTTCAAGGGGGAGCTTGGAGTTACTTCAAGAAGGCTACCTCGGGTTGGTGCATCTACTTCAAGTGAAGGCTGTTCAAGGGGTTTAAGAAAGTATTGTATTTTGTGTAAATCCTTGTGAAGGTAATAAAATTAATACTTTCAAAATCCCGGTTGGGTAAGCAACCGGGTAGTGGACTGACAACCTTAATATTTGCTAAGGTTGGAACCACTCTAAACACTTGTCTCCTTCTTCCATTTTCAATTGTGGTTGTTTGAGTTAAATAATTGCTAAAATATTTAAAAACTCTATTCACCCCCCTCTAGTATTTTTCAGACCCAGTCGGACAATGCATTAACCACCAATTCTGAAGCTGCAAACCATTTTGCTACGTTGGGTGATGATGACTACACGAAATCATATATGAAGGAGAGAAACATAGAACCCACGGCTGGAAGTAGCCAAAGTACTAGACACAACACCAAAGAATGGAGGAAAAAGAAAGCTGCTACACAGGGAGACAATGCCATGCTAGTGGATAAATCCAACAATCACACAGTAGTCTACCCAGACGTGGATGAAGTAATAGAAGTAGCAATTACCCAGGCTAATGCAGAGGAAGATATATCACACACACACAAGCATTTAGCCCAAGATTCTGTAGTAAATGAGAGCAAGGCAGCCAATATGGATGTCACACCAAAGCAATCAGCAGGTAGGCGATTTAAAGGCAGTGGCACAAGGATGAAGAGGTGTGGCAGGTGAAGCCCGAGACTGGCAAATGGAGCCTTACGAGAAGAGATTGAGGATTATCGAAGTCTAGCAACGACCTCTGAAGTGGATCCAAGATCATCCACACAAAAGCAGACCTGAGCGACACGGTTACAGATTTAACCAAGAGGTTCAAATTGCAACTAATGCAGTTTAAGGACTATATTAGACCATACAGATTGTTGATTCAGTCTTTTATGCCTTTCATGCCACTGCAGACTCAATCGGCGCATGAAGCCATCCAAGTTCAAAGGAGCTTGGTTAATCATCACCCAAAAACAAACCCTACCTCTCAGATTTCTCAGAGACTGATAGACCAAAAGGCTATCATTAGATTAGGAGATAATATTTTTTGTAATGGTACTGATAATACCATGTTTTATTACTGTCGCCTTAGCTTGTTCTTTGTACGTTCCTTTGGATGAAATAGTTGAAGGGATTACACTAAACCATTAGCTAGACGAGAAATAAAACAAGAGGGGAAAAAAGATGAAAATGACCTCGGCGAGAACACAAAGGAAGGAAGGTGAGCGGGGTAGAATGGTCATTCTACCATCAGGCTTCTTCCCCAACCCGTTCCCCGCCATGGCGGTGAGGTGCTCCTTGCCCATTTGGGCATTTCCACAATACTGAATGAAATCATGAGTTCAAGGGCTCGAAATGAAGAAGGGGAGAAGAAGAACTCACCGAGCCACTATATTGCATTTCTAGTGTTGTAGGGACCCGAGGAGGACCGCCACAAGGGTTGGGAGAATCTAGAGGTGTCAGTGGCTAAGTGTGAGAATTTTGGGCAAATTAGCATGAGGAAAAGGTTGCATGGGGGCCGAAGAAGGTGAAGGACATGTTATTTATAAGTGAGGTGGGGTGTGGAGGCGAGATGACGGTGGAGATGAGAAGCCATGGTCGGCGCCTTTGGGTGTTTTGGCTACACATCACCTCTCTACACGAGTGATAGCTCGAATGAATCTGGGTAAGGAGGCAAAGTGAATGATGAAGGAATCACACAAAAAGATCAAGGAATGAGGGAAAACAGAGTCGAGGAGCAAGAGTCATTGTTGGTGTAACAACTGGAGGTTGAAGGTGGGTCCAGAGCCATTGGATGCGGACCAGGCCTCACACAAGCCGTTGGATCATGTGTCCAAGTTGGACTCAAGCGGAATGTCACACATGACATTCATTTAAAGCTGAAACTTATGTATAAATGATATATTCAATCAAACTTTGCTCCCACTTTATCCAAAACTTGTTTAATGCATTTGGGGGGTCAAATATGGTCCTAATGACCTCAAATTTTAACCATAGGTTAATAATGATGTCTAGATGAATGCTATATATTCAGTTTCTCATTTAACACAACCTTTGGCCTTCAACCATTATGTGGCTCACTAATGTGTATATTAATGTGTAAATTGTGTGAATTATAATGGAAATGCTTTTTAGTGTATCTTTTGGTAGCATTTTTGAGATAAGTAATCCAAAAGTCGTATACTACCATATTAATCGCATTTTTAAGTTTTATTACCCCATAAGATGGGAGAAGAAGGAAAGAGCTGTATTACTCCATTTATTAATTTCTATTCTCATTATTATACACTCCTCATCCAATTGACTGTAAAACTTTTAAATTAACATTATCCACTGATTTATATAATAATCATTTAGTTTTTGTGAATATTTGCACCACGACCCTTATGAAAAGTATTAGTTGAGGTAATTGTGCACTAACCCTTATGTTGGAATGTATATTTTCTCCTAACCACTCAATTCCCATAAATTCAACATTAAGGACAAATGAAAGGGAAAATAAGATAACATGAACAATGGGATGGGATTTGCAATTATAATTTGAAATTCAGTTCGTTACAAGAAAATACTAAGTGTAATGACATACACTTCAATTTAGGATAATATGACTTTATTAAGATCCGACCTATCTACACTACAACAAAAAATCATTGGAATCTCAATCACAAATTTGCTAGTCCTTTTGAGTTCCCATATCAGATTGCTAATTATGCTTATTGGCTAACCTTAATACTGTAGTGTAATGCTATCCACAACATTTCCATGTATCCAAACTTATGCTATATGTAAAAGACACAAAACATGTGTCTAGCCATGTGTTTCTCTAGCTATCAAGCAAATATTTGTACATAGAAGAACATGTTAAAAACTAGATTCCAATATAAATGACCTAAAAAATGAATTAGGTATATGGTCAAGATACTCTAGAAACACCCGGTGAAGGATATTACACTTGGGAGCTAAAAACTAGTATGGAAGAATTTGATTCACACTTTTTTAATGTATAAGTTAATAATTAGGATAAAATTTCTTTATATAAAGAAAAGATGTAAGAACGTGATTTGTATCATGTTTTATCTACCCTTATTTGTAAAATTGTTTCTCTTATCTTAGTCATAAGATCATGAAATAAATGTAAAACTAAATTAAAAAAATTTGGCTCTAAAGCATATATATGGTAGAGATTATATCACTAAAAATGGTTAAGTAATACTCAGTTGGATCTTGTAAATAAAGATTCAAAGATATAAACAAATTTTGAGTCAAAATTTTATTTGACATCAACTTAAGGAAAAAATAAGTTATTTAATCAAAGTTACTTTGAAATCTAAATTTTGTATAAGGGTTCTCATAGTCTTTTATATTTTCTTTTGACTAAACATTAAAAAATGGAATCTAATCATAGAAGGTAATCCAATCTATATCATCCTATACTACCCAAGTATTTATTGAAATAAAGTGAGTTAAAATAAGAATTACAAACCATTTTATTCATCAAGTACTAAAAAATTGAATTTATCAACCTAAGTTTGCCTCATCACACAAGTCCTAGTCTTGCCCCATATGGGAAATTACCATAAGCTGTTGATCTAGATCAAAGGGTAAACATTGTTCCCTACCTCTAACATACAACATGAAACTTGGGAAAAGTACCTGTCACCTTCTAATCTTGATATTAACCTCTTAACTTGATCATTTATCCATAGATCTCTTAGAAACATACCATATATGTTGACCCCTAACATACAACCATCCCATTTAGTTTTCACAAAATGCTCAATCTCCAATAAATCTTCATCTCTTTCTTGAGTTACATACAATAGACGTGATATTGGTGTGGCTATATAAGACAATGGGTAATCACGCCTCAACATTTTCACTGAGTTCCAACCCTCAATTTCAAGCCATAACCCTATAGACTTTAATATTAAGTTTCTCTTATGCCGATGACCATCAAAATCTAGAAATAAAAATTGATGCTACCTGTACCCAATTTTCTGCCCCAAAGTTGTTCACTTACCTTTGCATGTCTAACCAACCATAGATGAGAAAAACTTATTCCCCATCAATGCTACTAGTGAAGTTTCTCAAGCTTCAAAGCTTTCTTATACAAAACCATTCTCACCATTGCTAGTACTCCCAAAAACCGAGTATGATTCCTGAATGCTACCCAAATCTCCCTAGAACTTAAATTCACGATAAGGTAGGCAAAACTTGAACAATCCTTTATTACCTCCTAATCACCCTATGTTAAACCCACAAATCAAGTCGGGTTTAGGTGTGTCTTAACTTGTGTTGACTTTGTTGGACAATTCCAAAATGACTGGTTGAACTTCCTGGTTTAGTGGTTCCATATTTCTCAGTTCCAAGAATGAGCTTCACCAATTTGGTTCCCGAGATCTAGGTAACCTTCAAACTCAAGCCTTAACTCGTTGAACTCAAAAGGATGCTATAAACCCAATTAATCAATTTTCAATGATACTTTTCGATATCTTGGTATCTTTAGTTAAACATTAGAGTGTAATCTTCATCTATCCCTCACATGATAGCTAAGACCAATCTGATCACCATTATGACCATTATGCCATCATGTCATTCTATGATCAATAAATGACCGATGATCATGTTGGTCATTCCGGACTCTTGTTTTATTTGTGTCACATGTGATTTAGTTTGTGGATAATGACCAACATGTTATTGAAAAAATATAATAAACTTGCATGTGAGCATATCAAACATTTATAGACTTGAGTTTTAATTAAAATATAGATAATTCTTTAATTTTTATGGTTCATAATAGTTAATATATCAATATTAAAATAAAAGTATAGTCAATTTTTGATGAATAAAAAAGTGATTTTTAAAATTTTGTTACATTTTCAAATCAATATATGGTCTAAAATTACATTTTGAACATAAATTCAAATAATTAAATATATAGAAATAATTGCTTTTAAATCCAAGGATTGTTTAATGGTTCTAAAATAATGTTTGGGACTAAGCTTTTGACTTGACATGCCCCTCATGAATATTAGGGTTTCCCATATGCAGTTATCAAAAATGCTTTACCCCCCATGAATAGGACTTAGCCTAGGGTTTTAACTTTACAATTTTCATCTTAAACCTAATAAATCCTCATCACTCTAAAACCCTAAAACTAGAATAAAACCCTAAATATCCATCTTATGTTTGACATGATTCTAATTCATGTATGTTTTACAAAGTTAAGATATGCCCTTAGTTGGATTCTATAACTCATCTAAACACATCCAAGTATGTATGTCTTTACAATATATATGCATTTAATCAATTAGTTGTATGTTCACTTCAATTCCTGAATGGATGTTTTGTTTCCATGCTTAAAATTTCCCTTTTTTATTATTGCAATATGATGCAACTATGACTATCATTTAAAATGGAACTATGGAAGGCATGTTTATAAGTCACCATGAGGGTGTTTGCGAAGAAAACTTCCCATCCTTAAGAGACAATTCCACTCTAGAATTAAGTGAATTAAAAAAATTTCTAGCTATTTTGAGAAACTAATTCAATATGTACAACATGGTCAAAGGGTAGGGTATACTTATAATCCACACATTTATAAAATTGGCTGATACTATGACATGCTATGAAATTTGAGGAAAACATATAGATACACTAGGTGATGGTTACAATAATGAAAATATAATGAATATAAATATTCAATATGTTTTCTTATTTACATATTCTTGAAAAAAATACTAAAATGCATTATGATTGTATGCTCCACATACCAATACATTTTTTGTGTTAATGGCCATTTTTTTTTACTTTTATAGGTTAAATTTTTAATTAGGCTTCAAGAGGAGATAAAATCAAATAAGAACGCATAATCATATGAAGTCGAGAACTAATCAATCTACGAATATTTATTTAATTTTTAGTTTTCATGCAATTAATAGTTCATGCTTATGAAGTAGTTAGCTTATTTTAATTTAAATAGTTTTGTGCCATATATGGAAATTTATCTTATTCTTTAAAGATTCTATTATTCATATGGAATAAAATAAAGTGTTTCATGTGTTTTTTTCATATATTTTATGAATATAATGGCTTTGTAAATCTACCTACTATAATCATCATCATTATATCATTAATTGGAGCATAGGTCTTCACAAAGAACACATCCAAGCCACAACATGGATCCTTTATGATAGATATACTTGAATCTCTCCTAAGATTCATAGAGTGAGTTGTCTTGTCATTATTGGAACTTATGAGTTTTACCCTCATATATGCCATGAGGATTTGTGGGTAGAATTTTATTAGGAACATCTAAACCAGATCCTATCATGTCATTATATTATTTGTGGGGATGTTGGTGTAACATTGGTGTGCCTGATCTTGAATAAAAAAGTTGAATAGGTAGACTTGATACATGTGGTAGGGATTAGATCAATCTTGTAAGTTCCATATATATCAATGAAGTGTTGGATATGTTCATTTGTAACTTCATTGGTTGTGGAAGCAAGTTCGTTAATCCAAAGAATCTAGATCAGGCGTGTATTTGTTCTAAAGTTGGTGGCATTAATTACTAGATTAACATCCCCAACTATGATGTGGTTGATGGTTGGGATGACTTATTTGTAAAGTTATTTATCTATCCATTCTTGGATAATTTTTCTCATGTCTACTGTAGCATAATGTATAATATATCTATGGATAAAGATGGCATATATTCGTTTTAATAGAAGTTTGTCTAATGCTATGGGCACATTGTAACGAAACATGCATGAATTAACATAATCATATATATGGATGATATATAAACTACAAATGTATATTAAAAGGAAAATCTAAAAATATATAGTAATATAGAATTATAGTATAATGGTGACCTATTCTAGAAAAACTTTGGGTTATGTACATTTCCATAGCCCGCAAACAATAGTACCAATGTTCTGATGAAATTGATATTGTGAATATTATTCATTTGAAATATAAATCAAACATGTATTACACAACCCAAATATCCCACAAGAGGAGAATGGCAATGTAGTACTTCAGAGTCAATACCACTTAGAAATAAGTTATATGACTATTGATAGATTACCTAGATGGATAAGTCAAAAGAATTAACTATTAAACTAGTGTGATAAAATATAAAATAGTAAGGGGAGTGACTCTACAAATCAAATGAATCATAGAAAAGTCAGGTGTAGGAATTTACCATCATAGATCTTGCATTTTCCAATATATAATTCTCCACAAACTTCAATTATTGAAATGATAACAATTTCTTAGACAGTTTCTAGTAGATCACTCAAGTCTAAGTATTGATAAAATATGTCTAAGCACTCACAATGTTCTAACATCTTAACATGTAACTATGTCCATAATCCTCAATTCTATGTTCATATGACAGAGTATCACCCTCTCAAGTTGGGACATATATAATAGAATAGATGGTGAAAAAAATCCAAACTATCAATAAACATAAGGAAACCAAAATATGTTTAGGCAATCATATCACTACATGAAGAATTAAGATTTTCTAAATTTCATTAGGTTAAAACTCAGGCTGAATTTTATGATCTACACATACTTTGACATTATAATAATGAAGAAAATGTGGAATTTTGAGATACAAAAGATAGATAGATAATAAGGAGAAAAATAAAGACAAATTTTTTATATAAGGAGGGATTTCAATTTGCCACATTTCTATTGATGAAGAATCTAAATCTATATGTATCTTATCATTTTCATTCCCTACTTACCTCCAATCATTTATTCCTCACAATAATATCCTCTCAACTTCAAGATGTTAAATCCTCCCCCTTGTAGTTTAGGGGAGGGGCATAATCATAGCTTTTGGAGTAGTACAATGTAACTTAAGGTGATTAGAACAAACCCTAATTTTTTTTAATTGTCTGGTGGGCCATTGGATTAGTTGGGAGATGAGTTGATTGACTAGTACACATTTGAAAATGTCTTCAGACATTCTATTGGACACACTAAACTTGCATCCAATTGATTCAATACCCTATTTGCTCCTAGTTGACTAATTGGGTTTGAAATTTACCAATCGTAGTATGATTCTATTGTTGTATACCTCAATTGATATATACTCAAATTTTACCATAGAATAAACTCAGTGGAGGTTCTCTGACTCCAAGGAGTGTATTTTATCATCCAAAATGGTAGGCATGGTTTTCAAAATTCATCTTCTTATTTATAAAGGCTAGACTACTGTTAGTCAAATACACTTATTATCTTTATCATTTCTTCATTTTGAGATCAAAAATAAAATGAACTAAGTGATTGTATCACACATATAAAGCCTAAGTAAAAGTAAGAATGATAGAGATGTGTGTAACATCATAGGATTTGAGGCCTCAAATAAAATTATCTTAAAAGGAATGATTGGACTTCCCATATCAGCAAGGTGCACCTCATTTTCAGGTAGCCCATCACTAATAACTCTATGGTTAAGCATGCTCAGCCCAAAGTAGTACTAGAATGGGTGACTAGTCAGGAAGCTGATCTGATCTTGTGCGTGAGTGAGAACAAAGCACACAATTAAGGCCTATAATGGTCAGTGGGACAGTCTTCATTTTTGAAACTTTACTAGTGCTTTGGGCAGTGGGCCCGGGTGTTATAAATGGTGTTAGAGCTAGTTCCCCTGTGGTAGTGGGGTACACATGGGCGTTTTACATCCCAGTCTTGAGCCTTGTGACCTAGACATATTGGAAAGGGATATCTGAGTTGATAGAGACACCCTTGTGCTGGTAGCATCCATGCATGTTGGAAAAGGCTATCCGAGTTGATCAAGCCACCATTCTACTGGTAGCCATGAAGGAGAGTTGGGAGTGCATGACCATTCTAGGCCAAGACATAGATGTGGTAGTGATTACGATGCCATATAGTTGAGCCTTGACAAGGACATCAAGAGTCTAAGTGGGGGAGATTGTAACATTCCAAGATTTGAGGTCTCTAATAATATGTTCTTAAAAGGAATGATTGGACTATCCATATCACCAAGGTGCACCTCCTTTTGAGGGAACCTATCACTAAGAACTCTATGGTTAAGCATGCTCAACCTAAAGTAGTATTAGGATGGGTGACCGTTAGGAAGTTGATCTCAACTTGTTCATGAGTGAGGACAAAGCATGTAGCTAAGGCCAATAGTGGTCTATGGGGCCAATCATCATTCCTAAAACTTTACTAGAGCCTTGGGTAGTGGGCCCAAACATTATAATATGCATGATATAATATAAAGATGGAGGTAATTGAATATGTCAAGTTAGAAATTTTCCATGTATCCTCTATCAATGATGGTTCATGCTATGATGTCAATTCATGTGGCACCCAAAATGTATCCTTATATTATTATGATTGTTTCTAAAATTAGATGTGATTTTAGATATCACAAAGAAGAATAACATGTATACAACTAAAACTATTTGTTGTAGAAAAACCTAGCATATAAACTCAAGCACACCACACAATGTAAGAGTACATATTAGAACTAATTCACTAATTACAAAATTAATTATAAAATATAAAACTAAATTCCTAATATGATTATTGCCCAATTAGAATGTCTAAAACCATATATCATGCAACTATATTTGTAAAATCCAATCTTTACTGATCAAAGTTTGATATATATATTTGTTATATTAAAATGAATAAACTATATATGTACAATAAAAAGTTCATCTGAGTACGCATAAGCTTATTAGGGAATACATAAACTCCAATAAAAGTATTTCATATACTAGTATTCTTCTCAAATAGAGTACATCTCCAACTATTCTACTATCTTGTCCTTGCTAGATTCTTCCTTCACTATTCTCATAAAATATCTAGTTAATTCATGCATTCCCATGGAAATATATCATGCATGACCATGAATGGAAAAAGTCATTTGTAAGTAGGAGTACACATCCAGACTAAGAGGAATATGTAGAAAATGTGCACTAACTAATAAGAGTTTCAAGAGATATACAACGACTAATAATTATGGGTAAGTAATTTAAAACATTAGAAATAAGGATACTTTTTTCCAACATGTGGAATTAATATTTCAAGGAGATTCAACAAATTTTGTTTCTTGGTATAATTTTTTTCCTAGGAAACCAGATCCACGGAAGGCTAAGTGAGTGTAACCACATCAATATAAATTTTGATTTGACTAGGGGAATTCTTGACATACATTCTTAGAAGCACCATTCCATACAAAAATATGACCTACAAATCTAAGTATTTGAGGGTCTTTAGTGAGAAGGCTTAAAGGTACACCCACTTTGAACCCTAACTTAACTTTAACAATGCATGCGTTTCACAAGGGATAAAAACTCAAATTAAAAAAAAGATAACACAACTCAATTATGAATAAGAATAACCAAAGTATTTCAAATAATATTGATATTTAAGGAGTTTCAAGTGAGTCTTTATTCAAAGACAACCATAGTATTTTCTATAGATTTCTAGCAAGCATACATGGGTACAAGAAATAATTACATACTTGTGACTTGTATTCATCATCAGAATCAAGATACGTATTTACAAGGTTTACATGTTTTCATTAGAATTTCCATTTTTTGCCTCACACATACTAATATATTTCATCCTAGGGTTTTCCAAATACATAAGGTGTAGTTTAACAGGAAAGACTATTATAAAAAAGTTATAATGTGGATTATACCACCTATAAGTAGGACTATGTTGAAATTAGATTTTAGTTTTCAATCAGATAATGTTAAATAAATAAATGATCAGAATCTAGTATCTTATCAAAATATAATGACTCTAGGATTGGAGTTTTTCTAATGATTAAATATTTTTTCAATCAGGCTAGATCACTGATGTGAGGTGAGTAGACTTGGGTCAAGTAAACTGATACATGGTTAGGTACCAATGTCAAACTTAGTTTCTTATATTGAATTCCTAAGTTTTATAACACCAATCACTCAACATTTACTAGAATGTGTATGCGATCTATTGTAGTATTGTTATATCATCTCATAGATCACGAGTGTGGAGTAATAGTCCTATAAGTTTTAGTTCATTGCATAAGGGATTTATCATAAATGGATATCCATGAGACTATATAAACTAAACATAAGTAAAAGATAGAGTGTGATCAGTTTTAAGAAGTCTAGATCATGTCTTATACCACCTCAAATACACTAATTATCTATAATTAATCGCCAAAAACTAGAAGACAACTAAGTGATTTTATATGTTAGCTATACTCATCTTGAACTTGATCAGAGGCTTCAAATTTAGTTGAAATTTATGTCTTGGGGCTAATTGTGAATAGTTGTGCATTTTGGTATGATGATAAAGAGACTCAACATGATTTTCCTCTTTTGGGGTCTTCTCGGTCTCCTTTCTACTAGGGTACACCAACAAAATGCCACAGTCCTTGCCATTTTATAGAGAAGTTAGATCTAGAAAGATAAATGGTAGGATAAAGAAATTGATATATGTATAATACAATAAATATAGTGTATGAGTAGATTGACTGTGAAGCATAGCCTTCAATATAGAGATGAAACCACATTTTCATTATTGATATGAAGTTACACAAGTCGAGGGTGGATTTTAGTCACACCACTACTACAAAATGAAATATATAATATACAAAGGAGTTGTCACTATAGGATAACATGTATATGTCTATTGTAACATATGCATGTTCTCCTTCTAAACTTTGAGATATCATTGTGACCCATGTTTCCATAGTATTATTCTTCTATAATGAAATATGATGGGGATTGGAAGTAAGTATGTGGCTTACTGTATGGAAGGTATTTGTGTAAATGTAGTGTTTTTATGGGAAATGGATGGATGCCAAGCCGAAGGGGGAATCATGCATGTTGAGATATGAGAAAAGGTGTAAACCTAAAAAGTATGTGAGGAGTTCTACTTATAGTCAACAATTGTGGATAAGGTATACATGTGTCTTTTGATAATTATTTAGATTGGATTTAATTGAGGAAATTCCATATCGAGATGGATGCTTCTAGAAACCAATGCCTTCACCATCTCTTTGATTGAATGCATCCATTTGGAACAAATTTATCCAGTTAAGTTTGGGATGAATATGAAGCATTGGATTTATGTCCCATTCTGGATTAATTTCAATTGGTTAGATGTCGTATAAGGACATGGAACTTGTAACTTAATAGTATGTCTTAAGTAACTATATTTGAGATTTTTTCCTCAACCATTTAACATCTTAGAGACTACTTGATTATGGAAAATTTATCTAATGGGATTTAGGTTGTGAGTTTCCTATGGAGATTTAGAATCAAGGTCTTGTATATGATGTCTTTCCATTGAATGTAGAAATTCTTTTTGTACACAGATACTCGTTGAACACATTACATTAATTCATGTGTTGCTCACGTTATTGATGGAGACATTCAAATAGAGATATGGATTATTGTTGAAAAATCCCAAATAATATTTATTCTGAGTGGGAAAAATCATGTTTTCATGGATTTATAGTGGTGGCATAGAAAATACCGAGATATTGATGATAAACATGATATTTATGTAAATTATAGGGAATTTTAAGACTACTTGTATCTATGAAACATCCAAAAATGAATGTTATTAAACAATTCATCCTTAATATTTTTCTTGTCCTCTTGAAAAGCTAGAAAACAATATTAATAAATTCTTTTGTTGATTATATTTTCAAATTAGAATATTTGTATTACTTGAAAGAGGATTGTGAAAGGAATGTGGACTGAATTAATGGAGAATGAAATGCTGATTATCTTTTACCTTTTTAACTCTTGTTAGTTTCCTACGCATCACAAAATTTCCAAGAAAATTTTAGTCATCTCATCCCAATATTAAGATACTAGAACTCAACTTATCATCTCATAGGTTAGCATGTCTCAGAGTGAATATAAGAATGTTGGCATTTCAAATATATGTTGACAGATATCTTGGAATGCATATCAAGATTGGAATATTAAGCTCTTATCTACCTTGGGCATAAACCCTATATGGAACACAATACATCTCTCCTTTGGAAGAAATTATTGAAGTCTCTGACCAGAGGATAAGTGAGATAATACCATCAGGCACATGTCATGACTATAAGAATTTCTCACATGTTGAAAATGATGTATAGGTTTCTAGAGTTCATCTTAGTGGAATCAATCACTTCCTTTTAGTAGATACACTAGACTTCCACTTGCACTCTTTTATTTCTAATTTTTGTTTATCTAATGGGCATGGATTTTAAAAGATTCTAACTAGTTATACTTTCTATTCAATGTTATCTTCCCAAGGATCAATATGTTATATTTTATTTCATAGAATCAATAGGTTTATACAACGTAAGATGATTATTTAACATACAAACCCTTTTCATACTCATTCCATAAGAGAATTAAGTCCACTTATAGGTAAATAGATTGAGAAACATGCGATAGTAGGTACTCTATTGATGACTATGGTATCACATATAAATATAGAATGTTTTGTTCTTCAAATAATTCCAAACTTTTAGAAAAATAACTTGTCTCTAAATAGAGAGGAATAACATGAATACTTAATGTCTTCCTATGGATACTTTCTACCACTTTATGGAAAATGAAGGGGAATAAAAGAAAACATATAAATAGAAATTACAATAAAAAATAAAATGAAAAAAATGTTGGGGTAGTAAATGCTTTTGTCTACTATCTCTTTATTATCCATTCCACACTTAAAACATTTGCTTGTTCTTAAAAAAGAAGAAGAAAATAGGTATGAATAGTTAGTCGATTGATCATTAGTTCTTCATGGGCATCGATCATTTGAATTTTGATGTACATAAGATTTTCATTAGTCCACTGCCTATTTGTATTTTTTCATGACATTTGTTCTAAAAATATATATTTTTGTTCATATTTGATTTAATGGAAGCTCATTGAAATTTTGGTTTGAGCACTTTTGTCCAAAGTTGTTGCCATCTACATTAAGTCGGTACCTCTCACATGCATCAACAGTAGGAAAGTCTCACCCAAAAGTTGACAACACTGAGACCATTTATGATTCCACCAGGAGAAGTACCTGAAGACATCAA
The DNA here is from genome assembly GCA_963693085.1 of Alisma plantago-aquatica. Taxonomy (NCBI): domain Eukaryota; kingdom Viridiplantae; phylum Streptophyta; class Magnoliopsida; order Alismatales; family Alismataceae; genus Alisma; species Alisma plantago-aquatica. The sequence goes on along the minus strand of OY856414.1, from coordinate 420,755,556 downwards.
TAACTTCTTGGTGCCACCAACATCCCAATCGATCGTATCAAAATTATCTTGACCAGACATGGATTCAAGCATGTTGGTACCACTAGCATAAATGTATGTACGTTCAAGATTTCCATTCTAATTTAAAAAATCTAGATCTTTCCTAGGGCACTTGAGGTTCCATAAAACCCAAGACATGTCATACATCACCAAACATCATAGAGGGGCAGATAGCTGAGCCTATAATAGAAGGAGGAGAGATGAAAAGGAAGGAATATAGATAAATGAGCATCCTAGATCCTTTGAGAAGCAATTTGGAGGCCCAAACATCATCCATTCATGCTCATCTTTGGAGGGTATCTTGATTATCTATTGTTCTTCGGTTCTATATAAACTCTCATGCTTTAATTCTACTCTGAAATATACTATGATAACATGTTCAATATGTGGGGTAATCCTCTCTTCTACAAGACTCATGAGTAGCCTAATGTTAATATGTGCTTGAAGTTATTTTAATCTAGAAATATATTTTGTTGCTGTTGAATCTAATTAATAATATACTTCATTGTTTCATGTTCATGACTAATCACCTTATTCATGCTTAGGATGTTTCTTTGCTACAAATCATTGATACATTTAATAACACAATGTGAAAGCAAACTAACAATTGTGAGTTTAAGTATCCATAGTGAGATCACTGATCATTTGATCTTTTACTTCTTCATTGTAAAAGTAGAATTTTGACTAGGTTTTATACTGTGTTATAGTAGGTAAATGGGTAACACAATCTATAGATCTTTAATTCATCTACCTGATTATTATTTGTTTTTGTATGGATTAAAATTAAATATAAATTGCACTGTGGTGAAATTGAAAATGCTAGAGAATTCATCTTTCTAATTTCACTACCAACTTTTTGCTTCATGAAATTTTATTTTTAAATTTTTCAATCAAGCCAACTCAATTCTCTATATTGTCCTATCAGATTTGATCTTAATAATTATTAGTTTCCAGCTCTCAAATTCCCTAAGTTTGACACATGGCACTCAAAATCCGGTATTTTTTGACAAGTACACTTGCATTTTACATATTCAGTTTGTGTGTGTCAAATTTTTGGTGTTGATGTTAGGGAATAAAGAAACACTAGAACTACGAGTTCTAAGGCTGACAATTTAAGGTCAAATTCTTTTTAGTTTTCTTTTTGAATTTTATTATCTTATATTTTTTAAATCAGTTCTACAACTTTTTGTCACAATTTGAAGTACCTCTTGATATGCAAATAATTACTTTATCTTGTGTAAATACGAGTTTGTGGTCTTCCATCTCTATCATTTAAAGATCTTGAGTTGATTCACTAGAATTAGGAATTTCTAGCTTAATCTTCCATGGAGGCATGAGAAATAAAAGTGTCAAAGTCATAGATGTGTGTGCTCACGCAACAGCTGGAGACCTTAAACTTTAACAATGTATATAATACTAAAAAACAATGATAATACATTGGGAAACATAGTTATAGAAGAAATGGCCAGCCATGACATAGTGATCTCAACTTTTCTTGGAGGGGTTGGAATTATTTTCTATAGGATATCTATCAAACTAGGAAGCCACAAGAACATGATAGAGATGAAAACCAAGACTCAAGCATATTAGACAGGTTGGAGACTCTCTTTGTATGTATATGTCTAAGACTTAATGATATTTGGATCAATAAAGATAGGGTTAAAAATCAAGGGTATTGAGTTAGAAGCTTAGGGACTCAAATCTCAAACCTAGACACAAATATCTTAGATTTGAAGAATCCATCACAACATGGTTTGCTAGGGAACACTTGCACATCCCACATCCTTCAAGAGGCTAAATCTATCTCAACCATAATGGGTAGGCTTATGATTTTGGGGAGATCTCACACCTATGCATTCCTTGAGCTGAGCACATATGTGTACCATTAATTTCTTTCCCCAACAACTTATATGGAAGACCTGAGAAAATAAGAACACCTAAAAATCCTGCATAGGTAAGAGTGAAACTGAATGTAGCAACTTTGGGAAGAAATAAATAAATTCTAGAAACATCTAGTTTACAAAGAGACACACTACAAGATTTCACTTCCTCCACGCCTACTCCACCAATTAAAAAGAAGAAATCATTTATAGAGGATGCAACCTAATAAGATACCTTTGTAGTGGAGGGTGATTATACAAGAATATTAGGGGGAAATCCCTTAAGGACATACATTTTCCTCCAAATCAATGCACAACCATTCCTCCATCCACATATGTAGTAAACATTTCTTTTCCAAACAGTCAAAAGTCAGGAAGGAAGAGAAGTAAAGTTTGGAAATTTCTAGACATTTTAGGAGGCTACAAATTAGTATTCCATTGAAAAAGGCCATTGAAAAAAAATCCCACGATATGACAATTTGTTGAAGGAAATCATCACTAAGAAACACAGGATAAAAAACTATGACACTATGGAAGTCAATAAGGTGATGGATGCAACAATTCAAGGAAGGATTTTGATAAAATGAAGGATCCATGATGTTTCTCTATCCCATGTTCTATAGGAAACAACAAATTCAAAGAAGCACAATGTGATTTTGGGATAAACATTAATCTCATGCATCTTGCCACATTCAAGAATCTTGGATTGAAGGAGCCTATAAAGGCATGCATAACAATTTAATTGAAGGATTTATCAATTGTGAGACATGTCAGAATAAGTGAATTTCTTGGTTAAAGTAAAAAAAATTATGTATCCACTCAATTTCATGGTTATGGACATGAAGGAGATGCAAGGATCTGAGCTGTAAACCTTTCCAAGCCACAACACATGTTATCATTGCTATGGCAAGAGGATACTTGACATTGGATATTGATGATGACTACGTGGAGTTGAGATTACCAAATCATTTTTCATCACCCGCTTGTGACAATATAGGATACACATAAGCTTCCTATTGAGACTAGGACATAAATCAAGGGCACTTTATGGGAAGTAAGCCACCAACTAGGATAATTAGATTAATTTTTATTTTATTAGTAGATGTTCTTGTTCAAATAAGTACATTTATCTTGTGGATGTTGATATTAAGTTTTGATGCAAGTTAAAAAGGTACTCTAATGTGATTTTTCAATATGTATATATTTATAAAAGTCGATACCACCGACACAAAGTCAGCAACACCAACTCAACTTGTATTTGTTATAGGAAACTATAGTAGCAATATATATGGCAACAACCCCATGGTTGGTACCACTGACTTTTACTGATATCTTTATTGCCAAAGAATACAACAAGCTATAATGTTATCTTGGTGGAACTGACAATCCTATCAATATCATTAAGTTTGATGGTGAAAATCAATTGTAAGACTCCAGATGATTCTTGGTGGCATCAATGGAAGTGTTTGTAGCATCAAAGTAGGGGGTGAAATTTTACACTAAGCAACAAAACCATTTTGGTACCGACAGGCCAATCAATGAGATCAACATCAAGACACACAAAGATGGTATCGACATCTATCTAGCACTAAAATCATCTACCAAGAATCAAGTTGGTACCACCCTTCATCTTAGTGGAACCAACATAGGTTGTTTAATCAAGATGATAATGATAAGAGGGAGAACTATAGGGGGTTTGTCTTTGAGGTATCACCTACATTCCTCAAATTAGGGCTAGTAGATAAGCTTGAGCACTCATTCTAGGGCATGTTTTCATGTGGACCCCACCCATCTTTATCCCTAGAAACATTGGTACCACCATTCAATTTGTCTTCCTTTGCTCTTGCCATTGAGACAATGTCGAATTCAAGCTTAGTGGGAGGATAGGTGCATTCTTTCTATATCTATCTCTTGCATATTTACTATTTATCATGTTTAACATTTTTCTACATTTATAGCATATTTGAAATTTTAGAGTTTCATTTTACTTTTAAGACGCCATGTTTATAGTGTAATTATGGATAATAATTAGATAATTCAATTAAGATTAGTCATTCCTTGACATGGAATCAGACATAGCTTTTTGAAAAATTTGTTCTCTTTTAGATAAATCTTGTTGTTTTAAGAATGCATGAACTAGATGAATTGTATAGATTAGTCAATTTGAAAAGACAATGATGAATTAAAACCCTAACCAATATTAAGGATTGTCATATGATGGTGATGTTTGAGTCTATACCAACCAAACAATAATGTGATATTTCATGTGACTCCTCAACAATACCCCCTTACACAAGTTAATAATAGAGAGACATATCACAGTTGGGAAATACATTATCTCTTGGTCCATGTGATTTCATCCACCTTCACTCATCTTCTTTCACTACCATAGGATGATAAAGTTTAATCCATCCCCCCTCATTATTGCATTACATGGCATGGTAATAATCATATAGTTATATTGTTTGTTATGCATTGTAAAAGATTTTTTGCATATCATATCATTTGAGGATTTTACTTTTGCATAAAAGCCTTGATATAGATTGCATTTTTTATTACATATTACATAAGGTGCTACAATTTTTTTTTACTTTTATATTTATCCATAAAATGAAACAAAAATATTTATACCCTTACTCGTTCTCTAAAGTGAAAAAGTAAATCCCTATCTTTCTGAAATAAGGGTCAGTAAGCAATAAAATATGAGAAAAAGATGAAAATATTTTTAAGTTAAATATCATATTCTCTCTAACCTATAAAGAAGGAGAAAGTGAAAATATTGTTTAGATACACATTTATACATGTACACATCATTAAGATGAGACATCCTTTGCATACATTATACTACCAAAAATAAAACTAGGCATTAGAAGGTAAATATTTTCATTTTATTCATCATTTCAGTGCATCATAATTTATTCAATGCATAAACAATTTGGATTATTATGACAAATCCTATTTTCAAAGCCACACATTTCCTTCCACTCATTTCTCTACAAGGTAGACCACCAAAATGCTTTTTCAACCCATCCATCTATAAATTGGGGAACTGGTTCCAATATAAATTATATCATAGTACATTTTGACCTTTGGTGTCATTTTTCTTAATGTAGATTTTAAAAGAAAATCAACGCTACATGCATATAGTGTCGGTTGGTAAAGTACAAACATCACTGCTGGTTAAGTTTTGTCGATTAGGAAAAAACATAGGTACCACATTTATTATAACGTTGATTTTTTTTGTGAAGAATCAATGTCATAGAAAGCCTACAAATTTAAATTTTCACGAGAAAATGTGATTTAGGCATTTTGTATTGGTTGTACCAAAATCAACAAAAAAGTCCTTCCCTCAAAACAAATTTTTCCTCCAAAAAAGCCTTTGTCGTTGGTTGTACTCCATAAAAACTAACACAATAAGTCACACACACCGTGAAATTTTTTACCTCTAAAAAATATATGGTGTCAGATTATCATTAAAGAATTGATGACAAAGGATTTCCTCAACGTGAATCATGAAAATATTCACCCCCAAATTGGGTTGTGTCATCGATTTTTTTGCTGTGATGACACGTCTTATCGTGATTGGTATTTTTAATAGGGATAAGTACATATGTCATTGGTTTCTGGTTGGAAAACTGACGATAGAGAATGAACTATATCATCATTTTTTTGGACAACCGATGACACAAGTCCCACTAATATTGACATTTTTAATAGGGATAAGTACATATGGTATCAATTTATTGATGGTTAACCAATGATAGAGAGTGAACAATACCATCAGTTTTGATGGATAACCGACAACACAAGCATCAATGAGGTTGGCTAATTTTAATAGGGATAATTATAGATGGAGTCCATTTATTTATGGACAACTGAAAATAGAGATTGAATTATAACATTGATTTTTCTTAGTAAATCGACGACAAAAGACTTAGTCATCATGTTTTTGTAACAACCGACGACTAAGTTCCACTTAATAGAACTTTTGAAATTTCTTTCCCCCATTCTATGTTTCATCACCCCCAATACCTAGCTTCTCTCTAGTGATGATGACTCCTGTGCCACCCCCACTTTGCTGCGGCCTCCTCCTTGTACCTTTGTCACCTCCAATGCCTCCTCCATCATTGCTACTATTTCTTCTCCTCCTCTACCTCCTCCACTGAGGCTCTGTTGCTCCTCCTCATCCTCCGCTCTGCCTAATCCTCTACTACTCTACCTCTTCCATCACTACTCTGCTGCTTGACTTCCACTACTTTTCTGCCACTACCACTACCATTACCACGTCACACTGCCACTACCAATGCTACACCATGCTACCACTATTTCTAGGCTCTATTGTTGTTTCTCCTCTAGCATTCGTCTTCAATCTCCTCCACATGCCACTACTCATTGTCTGGTTCTGGTGGGGTGAGCCTCTCACCCCTCTCATTATTGAGAACCCATATTAGGGTTTAGGTTATCTAGATCTTGAACACATGCCTAGAGAACTTAATTTCTCATGCCTAGTTGCTTAATTTATTTAGTCGCCAAGTTGAGTATGTTGAATATGCTACTAATGTTGAATTGTACCCTACATGAATGTTGACTATGTTTCTAATGTTAAATAACTTGATTATGTTGAGTATTGCATGGATGTTTCTAATTTTGAATATATTGACTTAGATATAGTTAACTCGCCCTAATCATTACCTATATTTTAATGCAATATGAATTACCTAAATAGTAAATCCTAATATTCTTGAAACCCGTAAACACAACACTGTAAAGCTTGTTGGCCAAATCATTGATATCAAATCACTCTCACCCAAAAAGAACTAGATATAAAGGGGAAAATGCGAGATTTAATTAACTTCAATCGCTAGTTCTTTTACTTGCTATAGGCATCAAGTGTGTTACTAGATTTATTGTTATAGTATAGGTGCAATTGGGAGGTATCTTATGTCTTGGCATGATATGAGCTAGGGTATACAATGTATTAGCCAATTTGCCTTCAATCACCTCTAAACCTACATTATTGAACTTAAAGCGGTAAACAAGCAAATCTGAGCTAAAACATGCAAAAATTACCAAAAATCTACATGATATGCAATGCATGGCAAAAAGGAGCAAATTTTTTGAAAATTACGCAAAAATGCATGAAAGTAACTACATGCTATGCAAGGATGCAATCAAAAGCAAGAACAAGAAACACCACCAAGATCTAAGCCCCAAGGTAGAAGAATATCCTCCAAGCTCAACCACCACAACACCTCCAAATAAGAAGATGGAACCATGGTTAAGAGAGCATGAGGGGGGAGAAGATACCAAGGTCCATGGCCAAGAAGAAGAAAGAAGGAGAGAAAGAAGAGCTAAGGATCATGGCTTACCAAGGAAGAAGATGAAAAGAGAACACCACAAGCTCCAAGGGAGAGCACTCCTCAAGCTCAAGATTAGCCACCAAGGAGAGGTAAACAAGACATCACTTTGATGAACAAGTTAGTAGCATAAAGGGGAAGAGGTCTAAAGTTGCACATTGAACTTGATGAAATACAAAATCCTATTTGGGAAACCATAGTTCTTTTAGGAAATAATTAGTCATTATTACTCATAGAAAAGTGAATATAACAATAGAATCTTGACATCAAGTTGATCCTTCCACAAAATACTTCATATGGAAGGACACAGTTGTGAGATATTTTTTCAAAGATATTCAATATTGTATTGTTAAAAATATGCCATTAAGTGTTAAGGGACAATTTATGAACAATGAGGATCGACAAGGAGACAAAGGCAAAAAAAAAATCAACAATTTGATGGCAAAGGTCATCCTTAAGGAGTAGGCACAGAGTAATGAACTCAATGTTAGTACCATTTTCACATCTTTGTATTATGCTCTGTAGAAGGAACAAGGTAATTTCAGGAGGGAGGGATTTGAAGGGATTAATTCAAAAACATAATTCTTTCTACTACAACAATGGTATTATCAGTGAATGTAAACAGACAAGGGGGCATAAATTGAAGTCAGTTTCAAGCAAGAAAGTTGTTTTGGGGGGTAATACTATTGTCCAGAAGAAAAAGAAGAAGCCAACAATTATACAAAGACCGATTAGTGAGACTACACATACTACTTTGGGAGAAGAAACTCCAACGGGGGATAGAGTTGGGAAAAGGAGTAGCGAAGAAAGTCTAATAGACATGGAGGTGGATTCAAACTTGAATAATATTTTTGTTTTAAAGTGGTAGTTTGTCCAAGGTGGGAATAGTGGAAGTGGAAAGGGGCGTGACACACCTCAAATTGCAGATACTGGTAGAGACCATGCCCATGAACAACAACAAAATTCCTTAGCTAGAATTTTCAGGGAATGGGCAAACTCGACACTAAAAAAGCTCTTTGAACCTGGTGTTGGAGAGAAAGCCCAAACTTGGTTTTTTTCTCAGAAACCAAGATTGCAGACATCAAGTTGGAGGAAGAAAAAAGATTCTATGACTTTACTAGAAGCTTTGTACATATCTAGCATGGTGGAAGAATATTTCAATGGAGATCCTTACCTTTTCTCAACACCATGTAGAAGGCATTATTTAAGAGGAGGGAGGCAAGCAAAAGTGGAAAGAAACAATGATTTACAGTTGGTTGGAACAATAGTAGAAATATCAAACATAGGACCTGATGAGGAAACTTAAGGAGAAAAATGATATTCCTGTGATTTTCTTTGGAGTTTTCAATCAAATTGTGTCAAACGAGGAAAAGTGGGGTGGACCCCCATGCCAAAATAGGTGGATGTAGAATTTTTGGGATATCATAGATGAGTGTGCTCTTATGGACCTAGGTTTCAGGCTATACATACATGTGGGAAAAAAACATAATTATGGATACTCCAGCTTGGAAAAGGTTGGATAGAGAGATGGTGGCTTATTAATGGCAGTCCATGTTCTCTTTCTGTAAGGTCATTCACCTAAAAAATTATGAATCTGACCACACACCTATAATAGTAGTTGTTGATAGACGGACAAATAAGAAAAAGAATAGGAAGAGAGAAAAATATTTTCTTTTGAACCGATGTGGGTAGAAGAAGAAAACTGAAAAGAGATTTTGAAATCTTATTGCAAGAGACAAAAAAGAGGAGGCCTCATAGAAAAGCTTTCAGGGTGCAGAGAAAAACTGACTATTTGGGCAGAGACTTGTTTTAGTGATATTAAGAAGAAGATTAAAGACATTGAACAACACCTAGGGTATGAACAACAACAACCACATGATAACAACACACTTCTACAATGCGAAGAACTACCAAAGTATCTTCAATACTGGCATAGAAAGGAGGATAAATATTGGTTTTCTAGGGCCAGAGGGAATGGTATGAAGATGGGAGATAAGAAAAATATTTACTTTCACTACGAATCATCACATAAAAGAAAAATAAATCAGATTGACATCCTTATAAATTCTCAGGGGATTGACAACACAGAGAAGGGTATAGAGTAGGAGATTCTCTATTTTCTTGGGGACCTTTTTTAGTATTAGCACACCATCAAATTTTGAGGTAGTAGGAAGGGGTATTACAGGGAAAGTGACTAGAAACATGATTGAGTTGTTAGAAAGGTAGATTACTGATGAGGAAATTTCTTTGGCTCTTAAACGTATGCATCCCAACAAGGCACCATGCTAGATGGTAAAAAACATATGTTCTTACAAAAGTTTTGGCATGTGGTAGGGAAGGATGTGGCTAACTATATCAAGGGATGGTGGAAGGGGGATGTGGACATCAAAAGGGTTAATTCCACTTTGGTGGTTGCTATACCTAATGTGGAAAACATGTGGAGCTTGTTGAATATAGGCCGATAAGACTATACAATGTAGTATATGAGATTGCTTCCAAAGTGATGGAAAATAGACTCAAACCATTTATGGTTGACCTTGTTTTTGAAAATCAAAGAGACTTTATTCCAGGAAGGATGATAACTTATAATGCTTTGGTGTCTTTTGAAGTTTTTCACTAGATGAAAAGTGAAGCAAAAGGTGCTAGGGGAAATGTGGCACTCAAGCTAGATATTTGCAAAGCTTATGATAGAGTGAAGTGGATCTTTCTTGACTATGTACATGAAAAGTTGGGATTTGGAACTAAGTGGAGGTCCAAAATCAGGGAGTTCATATCATCGGTCAACTTCTCTTTTTCCATCAATGATAACTGGTCCAAGAAGATCATCCCATCCCACAGACTTCACCAGGGTGGCCCTCTTTCTCCTTACCTTTTTATTTTATGTGCAAAAGATTTCTCTACCTCAATTTCTCATTCCTTAAATGATAACTCCATACATGGCATCAAAGTAAGTAGGAATGGTCCTCATGTCTTGCACCTATTATTTGCAAATGACATCATTCAATTTTCACGAGGTGCACATGATGAATGCCTGCACTTAGATAATCTTATTAGCTAGTATGAACAAGAATTAGGTCAAAAAATTATTTTAACAAAGATAGAAGTAGCTTTTAGTAAAGGAGTCTCGTTCCAGAAAAAGAATGTGTTGAAAGAATTATTGCAAGTAAGGGAGGTGGACAAACACACAAAGTATATGGGTCTTCGAGCATCAATTGGCAGGTTAAAAATAAGTCTTCAGTTATTTAAAGGATAAAATCTGGAGGAAGATGTAGGGCTGGAAAGATAAATTGTTGTCTAAACTAGGCAAGGAAGCAATAATCAGAGTGATAACTCAAGCAATTCCCTCCTATGTAATGAGCATCTTTAAATTACCGATTGATCTTCTTAATGAATTTCAACATTGCATTTCTAGATCTTAGTGGGGATCTAATGATGTAAAAAGATGGATTCTTGACTGAGTTGGTCACAGTTGTGCAAACCAAAGAGGGTGGGTGTCTTGGGATTTAGAGGCATGCATGCGTTCAATCAAGCTTTATTGACAAGATAGTTATGGAGACTATTGAAAAATACAAAGTTATTGGCATAAAAAGTCTTGAAGGGGATATATTTCCCAAGAACCTATGTTTGGAGGCGTCCTAGGGGCATAACCCAAGATTCACCTAGAAAAGCTTGTGGGGTGCTAAATCAACACTCTTGGAAGGCATACATTGGAGGGTAGGAAATAGAAAACATATCAACATCTGGAAGGATGCATAGATCATGGGGAGGAAAGAGAATTTAAAAACACTACAACCACTAAACATGCTAGATCTAGAGCACGATAACAATTTGTTGGATCCAAACACAGACACCTGGTGTTTGGAGACCCTTATCTCCATCTTCACACTGTCATTGTGCATGTAGATTAGAAGTACTCCTATCAACAATTGTAAGTTTGAGGACTCTCCCTCGTGGTGTCTAGAAAGAAAAGGTACCTTCTTGACCCACTCAGTGTACTGGCTCTCATTGTTTGGCAAAGACAAATACATTCAAAGTAAACTAGTTGAGTTGGAGAGAGTTTGGAAACTCATCTGGCGCAATAATTGGCCACCAAAGCTCGCTCATTTCCTACAACAGATATGTACTGGTGGGTTGACAACCAAAGGAAGACTATGGGATTGACATTGTTTACCCAAGGGATGTTGTACTATCTATGGGGTGGAGAAGGGGACTATTCGTCATATGCTGTTTAGTTTCTCACATGTAGAAGAAGCTTGGAGGAGAGCCCCTCCTAGTATAGACAAACATATAATTTGTACCCTAAACTAAGTGGAAGCCTTACTAAAATTGCAAGATGTGCTGGACAAAGATGAAATCATATAGGTGATGGCAATCTTGTAGGGAACGTGGTCACACAGAAGTAGAATCATGTTCAACAATGAAGGGCATCCATGGATACACATAATCAACATGCACACTACCTTCATAGCATATTATCTTAGATACAACAAGGTTGATGAAGAGGAGAATCCAAGGTTGGCTATAATAACAGTTCCATATGAGGAGTCAATGGTTCAAGTGGTGAATTGCCAGTATTGCAACGTGGTAGTAGACGAGGAGGGGAAAGTGGAACTAGGTGGTTTCCTTCGAGTATCAGACAGAAGGATCTTAGAACTGATGGGATTGCAGCTCACTATGACTTGACCGGTAGCACTTGCGGAAGCGGAGGTGATCGGATTGGCACTGACACAAACCACCCTATGGAAGACTGAGAGAGTAGTGGTGATCTCAGACTCATTGGAGGTGATCAAGGCTATAGAAGCAAGAGGCAGATGAAGAGACCATCTAGGCCTTCTTATTGATGATATTTTGCATTCAACAACTTCTTTTAAAGCATGTTCTTTTATCCATGTTAAAAGGGAATGGAACACTTTGGCCCATTATGTTACTCAGCTTTCCCTAAGGGGTGAATTGGGTACCATATTTGGCCATGATCTAATTCTCCTCCTTTATTAGACATGCTAGTTCAGAGAATTAATCAATAAAGTTCATGGTGGTTTAAAAAAAAACAAAATTATAGGCATTGAGGTCATGTCATCTTGTACTACTAGAACCTAGATTCAATGTTGTTGCATAGGGTTTGGATTTCTCACCCGTCCATGTAAGGAGTGGGACCCAAAGGGGATCCACTCCCTACTTAAATTTTAGAATAAACTCATCTATCCAAACATACTTTCAAGCATGCTCGAATAGATATAATTTTTTTTCTTATTTCTCAAATGATGATATATAAAAAGAGACCAATGTATAGCAGCAAAAATATATTTCTTGACTATATTCAATTTTGTAAAAGTACAACGTCATCTCCCATATAGGGCTTATATGAAATTTAGAACATAAGGATCAAAGTAGAGGGATGTCTAATCTATCTCAACTATGCCTCCCATTAAGAGTCTTCTCCATTAGCTAGATCTACAACTCCAAGCAAAGTCCTCCATGTCCAACTCCTTAGGTTGTGCTACCTCTGGGTGGGTTGAAAAACAACACCCATGAGGAAGAAAATAAAAGGAAAGGACGTCTGTAAAAATTGAGTATGTGCAGAAAATAACAACTAGGCAATACTTAAGAAATTTCCAAAAGAAGAGTGTCAAATTAAAGGATGTTAAAAGAAATAAGTTACAACAGATTTGTATCAAGCCAAGAGATGGGGCAAGTGTACTAAGAAATGTCAGGTAGGGAAATCTTGCCTTTAAAATTTTCCATTAATAAAAACAACAATAAATTTGTGCATGTAAAGACTAAAGTTATTTCAAGAAGGGTTGAGACACCATTGGATCTCAACCTAAAATAATGGGTGGAAAAGAACACCCTAGACAGAAAAGTACACCTCTATAAATAATAGGTGGTAAATCACACCCTGGGCAGAAAAGCACACCCCTGTAAATATAGTTGTATAGATGTACCACTACAAGAAATATAGATAGTCTAAGCATGCACGTAAATAGAGAAAGGTAAGCACAAGTTTAGTCCATGTGAAATAACATGATGAGAGCATCCAAAATATAACATGTGGGGTAAGAGGACCCATACGCAATATCCAAGAAAATAAGAATTTCAAAATGATGAAAAGAGAATAACTACTCATGCCTCATATGAAAAAGGATAATTTGGTCATAATAGCTGTGCCTAGATAATAGAAAAGATGCACATATATTAACTTGAGTTGTTAAATCATAGATGAAGTCTACATACGTTCATGATCAAAATACTAATTCCATCTTAGTCCACAAGCAGCCTATTAAAGACATACATAAGAACATGGTTACATTTGTATTAAATATATAATCTCTAAAATGTCCTTTTATTACTAGTGATTTAGGTATTCAAAACCATCTTATGTTTTGGATTATATTTTACTATGTTCATGGAATATTTTACTTTTTTTTTGGTTGGTCCAAAAGTGTGTTACTGTATTACTAAAACTTTGGGCACAATGTACCCCATTACAGCAATACCGAAACCCTTGATACCAACAGGCTGGTAAACAAGGCCAAAACTAGGGTACAACAGAACTTGCGCCCCCATAACATCCTGGATGTCAGAACACCCACAAAGAAAACAAAAAAAGACAAACTCTATCTGAAGATTAAGCTACATACAGTAGCCTCCTATCAAGTAAAAGGAGAAAGGTGCCCAACCATGCTAGAACAAAGAGAAAATAGAAGATAACCAAAGAGATCATCCTAAGCTACACAGGCCGTCACTAGCAATAAAACCATCATCTGAAAGAATGACGACATGGGCATCCGAATAAAGCTTCAACACTTCTGGATTTCTCAAGAGCAGCATGGATGGCCAGATCGCACCTATAAACCAGACCTCAGAGCATCCAGCACGCAAAAGAACACACCAAAGGACCTTCCTTGCTGGAATCATCAGTCCAAGTAGCCTCAGCAGACCAACCATGCACACACTAGCAATACGCCCATTAACTAAAATTGTGCGGAATAGAGAGCCAGTAAGAAACTACAGAGAGCTTTGAAGTCAACATCTAGGGCCCTATGGTCAATCCTTTATACATATCAGAGGCCAAACAACAAGACAGAGACAGAAGCAGCTGGAAGACCTGCTTCCCTTGTCATCCTTGCTCCACCAGATGTGGCTTCCCTTATGGAGAGGAGCAAAGCACATTCTTCAATTTTACTCTTGCCCATAGGGACAACCATCAAATTCCTTGAGGTCAGTCTGTGAACATGCCACTCAAACACCATAAGGTGTTCCTGAACGCATCAGTAGAGGGGACCAAGGAGGAGGAGAAGATGCGATCAGCCTTCCCTTGAACCCCCACCACCAGAAGCGCTAGAAATCAAAGAGACACACCATCAAATGGTATGAGGGTGAGACACCTTCTCAGCAACAGACATAGGGAAGACACCTTCATAGCAGGGAAGATGCCACCAACCAGGGAGCACCGCCACCGAACAGGAGACACCCAAACCGGCCAGCAAGCTCAGCACCCGCAAGGATCTCCGAAGGAAGTCGGACGATGTTGAGGAAGGTGGTAGAACCATCTAAGCAGAGCATCTGTCGGGGGTAGCAGCCGCACAGCAGTCGAGGAAGACTCCCCGCCAAGCGATTGACGCCACCCACCGCCAAAAATATTTTACTTTATTTTTTAGGATTATAGATTATTAATTGAATTTTTAGGAGGTCAAACCAATTAAATAAATCCATAAAAATTTCATATTTATTATGTTGGTATTAGGTGATACAACTGGTACCATTGAATAGATTATAACTTTCTAAATTTATAACATGTTTTATTTTATTTTTCCAAGTTATCAATATTTAGCTATTAATTTTAGAAATATTAAATTATTAAAAAAATCCTTATTACATCACATACTTATTATATTTAACTTCAGGGATAATATTGATACCATTTGATAGAGAAAAATATAATGAATATAGAGAAAAATATAATGATTCCAAAACATATTTTCTTTTATTTTTCTGGGCTATGAATAATTTACTATTAATTTTAGAAACATTGACCAATCAAAAAATCCTAAAGATCCACGTAAGGGGCCAAGTCGAGAGATCACAAACTATAATCTTCCTTCCCTCACAACACAAAAAAAAGTCTTATACCATGGTGGAAGCTAGAAATCAATGATCGAATTCTGAGATCTCGGCTCTCAAGTCATTGTAAGACAACTCTGATGATGTATGGTTTTCGACGGATCCATAGACCCCAAACAAAGTTTCTAAAGGTACATCACCTCAAAACCACCCTCTCTGCCATGGATAGCAAGAAGCAGTTAGTGGGAAGCCAGGAAATGAGGAAACCAATGATTAATAGAAGCATATATTTTTCCTTATAACGATGTACCAAAAACAAACTGGTCGGGTAAAAAGACACATGACAAAAGCGGCGATATCTGAAAGGGAAAACAACTTATTCATCACAACACAAACGTGATGGAACACAAAATTGAGAAACTTTGATTATGAAGAAAATGAAAAGCCTTGACATCCACTCTGTGTCATCCTGGGTTGATGCTTATGTCAAAGCCAGACACCATGATCCCCAATCCACCTTAGGGTTCACAACAAGAACAGTTTCAGTCAAGGGAATTCACTAGAGCATGGCCTGAAATAGAGAATTCTACCAGAAAGGGTACTAGTTAAAGGTGGGGTTGGGTATAAGAAGGAAGAGATATTGTAAAGTCAGAGGAAATATTGGGTTGCCGAAGCAATACAAGGACTGAAGAGTCGTCCGTAGCAATATAGGGAGAAGTGGCATCACACCATATATATATAGGGTGAGAATTGGGATTGTACAGAAAGCCAAACATAAAAGATTAAACGATATCAAAATAAAACAAAATGGAAACTACTAAAATGGAATCTCAACATGATGGTTAGAGTGGAGAGAGAATTCATGGAGAGAAGGGCCATTTGAATAGTTATTACTTGCCTTCTTTTCTACAACCATGAAAGAATATGATTTCTTAGTTTAAGCGAACAACATTGAATTGTTTGAGAAGAGATGGTTTATTAAAAATATGGAAATCCAAAATGACGCATGTCAATAAAAACCTTAGGAAATCTTTCAATGCAAAATAGTCTTAGCCCTTTATTTCCTTATTACTTCCATATTTTCTTCCATAATTTATTCAAGGAAACTATCATTATCCAACAAATTATTTTTTACATAAAAATTATTCAAGGAATGAGGATTATATTTTATCATTATTTTCTACTTTTGTGGTAACTTGTTTAGTTAACTAATATATATAGGATTTCATGTTACTACAACAATATCTACTTTAATAATTAATATAATCTTCTAATATCTTAGAATTATATTCTACTATATTATTTTGATTTTTAGTTACATTCCAATGTTTGACCTTCCATAGTATCTATGTAGCACTTTAATCATTATATGTTATGAGACCCATTTTACATATCTTTTGGGTGTTTCATTATCTATTTAATAATGTTAGATCATATCATTTATTTTATTCTCCTAATAAATTTAAGGTGCATAGGAATATGATCTTATTATAAACTTGACATGCAAGCAAATTAAAGCATGAGGATGACCGTTTTAAAATTAATTTTCCCTTTTAGGAAGGTTTAACATATTATATATGGTTTTAATATACATTATCTCTCATCATTACATAAAAATAGACAGGATTGTCCAAAATAGACTAATTTTGGTATGTAGATTTTGAATTTGAGGTTTATTTTCACTTTTCAAAACTTTTAGTAATTTATATAACACTTTTGGCTTTTTCTCCTTTTTTTCTCAAATATATTAAAATAATCATTGTTGCTCAAATAAAGTGAAACTTGGCAACCAACCTAATTGGCACCCAAGGAAATTTTTTACCACTATATTTCATTTTTAAGATGCCCTTTTATGAGTTATGGCACCATTAGGAATTTTGACACATTACCATTGTATTTAACAAAATATTATATCTTTATTATATACACTTACTTAATTGAGTCTTATTATCTTCAATATATTTTCATAAGAGCTACATATATTATTATTTTGCACAAAATTCTACATTTTACTTATTTTACATATTTAATCCATTAATTTCATATATATATTTAAATAATAGAACATTATTTATATTTATGGACATGGAATAACAAATTGTTACTCTAAAGCATATTATTAATTTTTATTTATCCATTATGTTAGTAAAGGAAATACATGTAACATATTTCATGATTTTATTACATGTTGGCACATTATTTAAGTCATTATGTAACTATATTTTAATTTTTAACCTTGTTTGGTCAAATCTAAGAAACTAAATATTACTAATTTTTTTAGTAATGGAATAGGGTAAGATTATATGTTCTCATTCGTTACATTCCAGGTGAAACGATTCATGGTGCTCCATTAGTGTAAATGTCAGGCTTGTCTACCCACATTGGAGACATACACCATTGCCAAATGCCCAACCCGATCATTACATGATAGGAGATGTAGACAACAACATGGTTGCATGGTCAAAATTCAGAGTTTTCTATGAAAATATATGATAAATTTATATTGCATTTATATTTGTGATTCTTTTCTATTTGTGTGTATAATTGGTAACTAATATGAGAATACATACATATCGTAGTACCTAAGAAGCCTCCCTATAGTTCCTCCTCAATTACATGTTTGGATTGAAAATGACCTATCCAAATCGCTAGGTGCTAAATATAAGAGGTTGGCACTATGCTTACATAATTCAGATGAAGGGTCGACTATGATGGTCCACATCTAGGACTATGATATAGGTCAAGATCATGATACTTGTTCTTGATACATATTGTGGAGATGTTTACTTATGATTGGTTGAATACAACTGCAATAGTAGTTTGAGTACGGTGAGATCTTAATGCTATATACCTCATTCTATATATATTAAAATATATGTTGATTTGTTTTCTTATATATTACCCATACATATATGTTTTGCAGCTACTTAAATACAATGTGTGGATAGTTCACATTAAACAATGTGACATTTCTAGTTCCATCATTGACTATCTGTGTAGACAAAAACCCAAAATCATTAGGGATTACTGCTCTACCATATTTAATTAGCTTGGCATTGTGCGAAAGAGCGCTTTTATAGTTCCTGTCAATGTTAGGTAAGTTTCAGACACTTTGATTATAATTTTGACTTATGAATTACATTTAATTATGGAATTTGAGCTTTCTTTATTTTACCTTATTTTCACTCAGTAATAAGCATTGGGAGTTATTGGTAATTGTCCCCAAGACACTATATGTGTACTATCTAGATCCTTTAGGTAATAAAATAGGGAGTGAGGGACACCCAAAATGGTAAGTAAATTTATTTTGCAAGTCAACATATAGTAATGTATGTATCATTATGTGAGTATTTACTAATTCAAATGTATTACTTTAACTTATAGGGGTATAAAAATATTCAAAAGGGCTTGAGGAAAGGTAGATATAAAATAAATTATTAACTTGAAAGAATATTGATGTTATTTTCAGACTCTGATGCATATATATGCCAAATATTCTTACTTTTATGTATTAAGGTTTCACATAAATATTAATTTATAGTTCCCTATACAAGATAATAACTAGACATTTGGACACTATGTGATGCAACATATGGAAATGAGTGTTAGAGAGGCGACACTAGACATCCATTGTATACTAAAGGTAATCTATATAGTTTTGATCATCATAAGTAAATAGTCTCATTTGGTAATATAAAAAGTTCATATCAAACTCTTTAATTATGGCATTCTCTTTGCAGCTATTTGGAATGACAATCCCAAATAAAAAAGAATAACTGAATGAGATATGAGAAGTGTGGGCATAGTCCTTCATTAAGGAAATCAATTTTACATTTTATTGGGATCCAATATGAGTTTTTAAACTTTTATTTCATTATTTGTATGTATATCTGATGGTTATTACTTTTTGAAACTTTAAATTTGATGCAAGTGAATTATTGGTGCATATGTGAATCATGTGTGTGTATATGCATGTGTGTGAATAAAATGTGAAGATGAATGAATACAATGAGAATTGCATTTGTACATGTAATGAGAATGGAATTGGAGAACAAAATTGCATGTGTTTTTTTTGAATTGTTTATATGCATGAGAATGGAATGAAAATGGAAGTAAGTATTGATGAGATTGGAAATGCATGTGTGTAAATGAATTGCATGGAACTATGTGTGTTTGTTATTGTAGATTTGTAGATATGCTAGCTTATTCTTAAGATGAACATAGGATGGGACATGTAATTCTAATGAACTACAGGTTCTGCATTCTGCTCAACAATCAAACAACAAGTTTGTAGACCTACTGTAAAAATACCTATGGCGTCAGTTGTTATAAAAAAACTAACATTGTAGATCTACGTCGTTGGTTTTGCAAAAAACCGATGACACAACTATTCTAAAATGGCCGTGCCACCAAAATGGCCTTGCTACCCAACCTGCAATATGGTTGTGTTGCCTAGCACATCCACACGACATCACTCTGCATCATCAATTCTTCTAAGAAAAACTGACAACAATGTAGGTCTATAGACCTATTATAAAAAATATACATGTGACATTAGTTTCTATACATAGAAGGACAAATATGCTATGATCTATAGTGTCAGTTTCTTTGCTTAGAACCAACAACATAGATCTTTAGTGTCTTTTCATTTCTTTTGAATTGATGACTATAATTTGAGAATAATCTTATATTTGTGGTGGATATTGCTTTGTCTCGTTGGTTTCTTTTTACATAGCAAACGACATTGGATCTGTGTCATTGGTTTTAGCTTATCCTAAAAACTGACATAAAAGGTCCTTAGTTGTAGTGTCACCCACTTAGGTGTTGGTACAAAACTGATGTTGTAGATCTAATTTAACCGATACTATATGTAGTATTTCTATTAGTGATTTTTTTATCAGAATAATGTGGATAGGACATGCCGCACCAAGCGTGTGTCCAACTAACCATGATGTTAGCTACTCCAAGTTAATTATGTTTTCATTGATCTAATATTGACATCTTTTATAAGCATGATTGATTGTTGTAGAGTAGTTAGTCATTCTATAGTTGGTAAGGAGTAATTTGGGACCGACCAGTGGAGGGAGGTTTGGCAAATTAATTTCATTTGTTTTGTCTCCCTATTGATTTATTTCACCATATATAAAAGTAGTTTTACTTGAGGATGAGAAACATTCAAGTTTAGGGGATTTTTATGCACGTAAAATGTTCATTATCTAATGGGTTATTTTGTATGGTTTTCATGACATTTTCCCCAAAAAGTATATGATTTTTTTCATATTGCACAAAACTAGCCTTTGAAGCCCTTTTGCATTATTATTAACTATTTTCATATATTTTATATCAAATTATTATATTTTATCTTGATTTAGTTAAACCTCTTGGAATTTCAAGTTCAAGGAGAACTTTCATCCAAAGTTGGTGCCACCAACATTCAGTTCGTACCACCACATGTATCAACAAAAGAAAAGTCTCACCATAAAGTTTATATCACCGAGACCATTCTTGGTTCCATGAGAGAAGCACCCACATACATTAGTAACTTCTTGATGCCACAAACATCCCAATCAGTGGTACTGACATTATCATGATAAAAAATGGATTCAACTAAGTTAGAGGGACATACATAAAAATATGTATGATCAAAATTTAGATCCTAACACCAATGTTCCATTTCTTTTCTTGAGCACTTGGGGTTCTATAAAACCCAAGAAATGTTGGTAGTCACCAACACATGAGAGAGGGACATATCACTGGAATAGACTAGAACGAGGAGAGAGGAAAATGCGAGAACATGAAAAAATATCATCATGAATCCTTTGAGTGATTTGGAGGCCCAAACGTCGTCTGTTGGTGCTTATATTCAGAGGGGATCTCCATTATCACTATTATTCAATTCTATGTAATTGTACTGATGTGCATATTTTATATACATTTTCTATGCACATTGCATGCACTTTCAATCCACTTTGAACCTCATTTTACCTCTAAGCATACTTGATTTACCACCATTTTAATTGTTTTACTCGTTTCATGTTTATGACCACATGTACACGATTATGATGAGAAAATGGGACCAATCTAATCAAAATCTGATCTTTGTTGGATTCCCAAGAATTTGCATACTTCACTAAGATTATCTTGAAGATTTTGAAGAAAACACAGTGTGTGAGTTTATAGATGGATCCCATTTCCCCTGAAGAGCAGAGACATGACATGTCCCTACGACAACACACCATGCCTAATCGATCAAAATATATAATTAAAAGTTCTATCAATTGACATGCCTGTGTTTATTAAGAACATGCTATGTCCAACTCGATTAGATGTGACCCAGGACTTCATCAACTCCCAGATACACAATGCACCCTTCAAGTACATGATGTGTACACTCTGAGAAGAGCGATTTTAGCATCAGTTAAATGTGGCAACATGACATGTTTCTTCTCAGACATGACGTGTCACTGCC
Organism: Alisma plantago-aquatica; assembly: GCA_963693085.1. Taxonomy (NCBI): domain Eukaryota; kingdom Viridiplantae; phylum Streptophyta; class Magnoliopsida; order Alismatales; family Alismataceae; genus Alisma; species Alisma plantago-aquatica. The sequence continues at coordinate 420,733,750 of OY856414.1, read as the reverse complement.
GACTTTTGTAGATTTTGAAAATAACCATCCCTCATTTTAAATACGAAAACACACTTATGGGATGATTATCTCTCATCATTTGAAAATAGTTTTTGATCAGAGAACGTAACATATAAAAGGAGAGGCAATTTTGGGGAGGAAGGAGAAATTACTTGTGAGATAACCTCTATTCTTCCCCATTATTCTTAAAAAATTGGATGAGAAGCTTCTCCACTCCATTAAGATTCCTCAGGAAATAAGATTGTTGGAGTAGAAGCATCATCAATGGTAGAGTTTCATTTCCAAGCAGGAGTTATTCTCTAGTTTTCTTCATACCGTCAATTTTCCTTCGTCTTTTCTTTTCTAGTCATGCATAACTTTGAAATTTTTACCCTGTACTTGTGATTTACCATTTTGAACAAGTAGATTTATTTTCTTGGGTATGGGAGAGTAGCTCCCATGTCACTAATCATGTGAATTCGGATTTATTTACTAATACTAGTTAATTTTTTGTTCCAAGTTATTCTATGGTGTCTACTTGCTTGATTGCATGAATGGCCATCTTGCCTTCCTATTTTATGCTTCTTTATATGATCTGGGAAGACATGTTGAGAGGTATGGAGTAGCATTCTTAGCTACACGTGCTTGACCACGGGAATGACTGGGATTATGTTGAGGATCCAAGGTTTTTACGGCCCAAATCTAAGCATAAGCACATGAGCGGTAGGTGGAGATTAGGATCGCTTAATATCACAGGGAGGTCTATGATGACAATAAACTGCATTTGCATGTTGATTAATATATTAATTTTTGTGGTTGCATATGAGTAGTGATATGGAAGTGAAATCCCATAACCAAGATCTTTAAAATCCTATCTAAATCTCAATTTAGGTGATTAGTGTTTACTATTTTCTTTAATTTTGCAAGGTAGATCAAACTTCGCACGTAGGGCCATCCCCCACTCCTGTACCATGAGGGGATGACCATACCATGAGGGGACACTCTTTTTTTTTGAGATGCCTCGAATCATTTTTTGCGACATGATATGTTTTCTCCCTCATTTCTAGTAGGTTGATGGGTCACATGCCCAACACACTCGTTTTAACCTTACTTGTGTGTAACATTCCAAATAGGTGACCTAACAATTGCCACCCGACTAAACATACTAATAGTCACAAGATTCATATGGGCTATCCTTCCAGCTAAGGAGAGGCTTTTAGCCTTCCAATTCTTCAGTTTCCTCTCCAATTTTTCAACAATCACATCATAAGTACTATTCTTGACTCTTCCATGTATAAGAGGGACCTATAGGTGCTTCCCAAGATCATCTATGAGGGGGGTTCCTAACCTTAAACCAGCCCAACCTTAGTAAATCGATCTATATTGTTGAATGTTAACACACTTGCACCTAACTTTACCTTACTCCTCGGAAGATATCAAACGTACTACATGCACCCATATACTTGTGGGGTACTACTTGAGTTATAATTTTTAAGACTTGTGCACATGACTAACAAGTTTTTGGTGCCATTGCCGGGGAGCATCAATATTATTTTGTTAGAGTAAGAAGTGATAATTAGTAAGAAAAACTAGATCACACCACCTCTTATCATTCCATCTCATTGTTATCATCTATTTGATTCTCCATTGTTTGTTAAGTGTTTCTCACCTACTTATGAATCGTAGGCCTACATGTGGAGTTCAAAACATGGTCTTCAATCATCCATATTATTAGATCCAGAGATCCAACATACCTTGAGCATCCATAGAAGAGCAAGGAGGAGTGAAAACTCTTCAAGCTTGGGAGAATCACAACCATCATCACATTCGTCTTCACCGGACTACCAAGATTCAATCATGGAATATGATCTTCCACACTTAAGCACTTCATTGTTCCCACTGCTATAAATATAAATGGGGCTATCAATAGCTCACAGATTGAGGCAAATAACTTCTACATCAGCCCAACACTAATGTAGATGATTCAACAAAACCATTTTGGAGGGACTCCCATGGAGGAGCCTAATCGTCATGTAGCAAGTTTCTTGATATATTTGAACACTCTCAAGATTAATGATGTTGAACCTGATGATATACACCTACTTTTGTTTTCCTTTCCTTTGAGGGACAGAGACAAGGCGTGGCTCTCTTCTTTTCCAAGGAAATATATAAACAACTGGGTGGAATTATTGAAAGCTTTCCTTGCTAAATATTTTCTTCCAAGCAAGTCAACCTAGTTGCGGAGCCAACTTACATAGTTCTCTAATAGAGAAGGATAGACTCTCTATGACACATGGGAGAGATTCAAGGACCTTCAACATTCTTGTCCTCACCAAGGCCTTAGGAACTGACTACTCCTTTAGATTTTCTATGATCGACCATTCTACAACACCAGGATGTCTATAGATGTTGTGGCCAATGGAGCTCTAACAAATAAATCCTACATGAAGCTTATGCAATGATTGAATACATGACAATCAACCATTGAAAATGGAGTTCTGAGAGGGGGAATCAGCCATCCCCAACCTCCATTGCTTCAAAGAACTAGTCGACATACATTCTATTGATGTTGTTGATCTTCTTGTAGCTAAGTTAGACACCCTCACTCAAAAGTTTGAAAAGTTGAATACTCAACTAGCTCAACCAGCAAACCTAGTTTGTGATGCAATCAAGTTTTGGGACAAGTAGCTTCTTCAAGCTACCCTTCTTTTATTCCTTTCAAGGAGACTGTGGAGCAATGCAATATGGTAGGGAACTATGAGAACAAACACCTCAATAACCCATACTCCAAATCCTACAATCTGTGTTGGATAGACACCCTATTTCTCCTACAGTAACAATAACACTCAAAGTCATCAACCACCTCAGAACAATTAACCATATCCTATTGGAAATAGGCCCCACACCAACAACAATGCTCAATGGTTCAATAATTATAATTGGGGTTTCAACCAACTTTAGCCATATGTAAAACCCAACCTTGAGTCACTTTTGGAGAATTTTATCTCATGTCAAATCAAGCTAAATGAGGAATTTCTCCAACAAGGATAGCTGATGAAAGATGCCATCCAACAAAATTCTGAAAAGGTGGATGGAATCACCACTCACAAAAGATGTTAGAAAACCAAGTTATTGAACAAGCCCTTGCCAACAATCAAACTCTAGGATCTCTTCCAAGCCAGGCATAATCGTACCCAAAAGATAAATGGAAGTATGTTTCATCCAACTCCTTCTCTAGAGCACACTGAAGAAGAAGAATGAAGAGTCTCACTCCGAACTCTAAATGGAGGACCTTATGGGATTTGACCCAAATTTAAGATATATTTCATTTAGATGCATTTTCTCAAGAGCATTCCCTTTCTATATTAAATTTTCCACAGATGAATGTAATAATCTAGACCCTTATTCCATACATATCATCATCATTAAAGGTGCCAAAAAAATCAAGGAAAGAACTCTATTTTTGCAGTTTTAGTCATGAACATCGTGTTTGACAAGTGACATGACGTGTCACCTACAACCAAGAAGAAATTTAAGCAAAATATCTAGAATGCATAGTGTGTTGGTGTTTTTATACGACATGTACATTTCTAGAAAATTATCTAGGGGGAGACTGGAAACTCACACAACATGTGTTTATTTGCAAATAGCGTGTCAGCAAGGTCATTCATTTGCTGATAATTTTTTAGAAACTCACATGTCATTGTTTATTACCACAAGTCGTGCCCTCATCAGACTGAGCAAATGGATAAGTCCACTGGAAATTCACACAGTGTGTGTAAATTCATACATGATGTGTCTATACTGACAAAATCAAGAATAAAGAGGTAGTGAAAGACACATCACAACACGATGAGTGTTCATTTCTACATGCCATGTCGGGATGTTGAAATAGGGGTTTAAGTCCCCTTTTCAAATTCATTCCTCACTCAAGACCTAAGAATCCACACTATGTTCACTCCCTCCATCCGCCAACCATTATGCTCGAGTGAGAGGAAGATCCAGTGACCATGTTCAACCAATAAATGTCATGCATCTATCACTGCCACCACACCACAAGAACTGACATACACTCCAATTCCTAATGATGATGATAATATGAGCCAAAAGTTCCCGATTGGACATGAGGGAACTGGACCTTCACTTGGATTCATCTTGGTATGTACCAAGTTGTTATCCACTTAGGTTTGATTGATGTAGTTAATGCATTGTAACTTTCAAGCTTGGGGGGAGCAGCCAGACAGTAGTGTAGTTGTAGTTTCTTTTAATCATTTTAATCTATGTTTTTGTTCTAGTTTCTATTTTAGTTGTGGAAAATGAAGTATAATTTGAGGTTCTTATTTGTGTTTGGGTTGATGTTCCTTTAAGCTGAACCGTTGGTCCTATTTTGATTTGAGAAATATTATTTGAATAAAATTGTACAAGTCATGCACTAATCAAATGAAACCCTTGACCAATAATAAGAACTTAATTTTTGGTTTATTCTTCTAACCTAAATTCTCACCTTTCACACTCTTGATTGTCAAATACATGTAACAATTCAATCTTTTTGGATTAAATAACACTACAATATTACTTAGCATTCTAGATGCCTTTTCCAAGCTATTAGTGCATTTTTAACAAACCTCTCAATGATTTTTTTTTTAAAATAAATGCATGAAATCCAATTGATTGTGCAATCTAGTTAACTCTCCTATGTTTTGGGGAAACAATTTTAGTTCAAGGATGCACAGTTCTTAAGTAGAACCCAACTCAATTGTGAATATTTTGGCTATTTTTCAAATTTCACACCTATACCTTATGAAAAGATGGCTAAACCTCCCACATATCATGGTAACCTAGTGTAAGTCTGATGTGGCCATGATGATTAGGTGCTACATCCTAAAATAGGGTAAAATACTCCAACCAACATTCCGTGTGAGCATAAGTCTATTTGAGCTGCCGAATGATGGAACCCACACCTCTTTGCCTCATTCTTTTTTAAAACAAGGAGAGTGTTGCTAAACTATTCATGTTAACTTGGGTTTAATCTTTTACATCCTTAATAATTGAGAGTGTCAGGTTGCATATTCAGTGGTTGTTTGGCTTATTCATCTCAATTCTACTTAGTGTTGTTATGTTAAATATTCCATCTAGATTGTTACCGTTCTTGTTGAACTAAAATTCCTATTTTGGGTGTAACTAATAAGCATAAAACAACCAATTTTGGTTATAGATTAATTTCATTCATTTTTCATTTCATTTGATGGGTTCATGTACTAGATTCTTTCTTCAATTATATTCTATGCTCTTTTTGCTTGAGGACAAGCAATAGTTCAAGCTTAGGGGGATTTGATGTTCATATTTTATATACATTTTATATTCACATTACATGCATTTTCAATCCACTTCGTACCTTATTTTGGATCTAATCATACTTGATCTCCCACCTTTTTAGATATTTTACTCATTTCATATTTGTGACCATAGTACATGATTATGACAAGAAAATGGGGCCAATCCAACCAAAATTTGACCTTAGTTTGATTCCCTAGGAATTTGTATACTTCATAGAGATATTCTTAAAGATTTTCAAAGAAACACAACATGTGTGAAATAGAAAATGGCGTGTGAGTTTACAGATAGATCTCATTCCCCCTAAAAAGTAGATACATGATGTCACTATGACAACACATAATGCCCAATCGATCAAAAAATATCGTAAATAGTTGTACAAAAAGACATGCTATGTGTTTATTAAGCACACACCATGTCCAACTCGATCAAATCTGACCCAAAACTTCATCAACTCCTATCTACATGACGTATCCTTCAAGTACATGACATGTACACTCTGACCGCAATAGTTTTAGTGTCAGTTATATATGGCAACATGGCACTTCTCTTCTCATACATGATGTGTTGCCATCGATTTCTACAATTATCATCCCTCATTTTAAATATGAAAACACACTTATGTGATGATTAATCATCATTCGAAAATACTTTTCAACCATAGAATGTAGAAGAGAAATGAAGAGGTGACTTTGGGGAGGAAGGACCAGTTACTTGGGAGAGAACCTCTATTCTTCCCCATTCTTCTTCAAGGATTGCATGAAAATCTTATCCACTCCATCCAGACTCACCAGGGAGAGAAGATTGTTGGAGTAGAAGCATCATAACAACAAAATTTTGTTTCCAAGCTGGAGTTCTTATTTGTTCTTCTTCATTCCTTGGGTTTCCCTTGTTCTTTTCTTCTCTAGTCATGCTTAACTTTGAAATATGTACCTTGTATAAGTGTTACACCATTATGAAAGAGTAAATTTCTTATTTTGTGAATGGGAGAGTATCTCCCGTGTCATTATTCATGAACTTAGTTTTCTTTACTAAAGCTAGTTAATTTGATGTTCCAAGTTATGCTATGATGCTTACTTGCTTGATTGCATGACTGGTCATCTTGATTTCATGTTTTATGCTTCTTTCTATGACCTAGGAAGACATGTAGAGAGGTATGGGGCATTATTCTTAGCTATATATCCTTGACCATGAGAGTGGCTAGGATTATGTTGAGGATCCAAGGCTGTGATCTGAATCTAAACATAAGAATGAGTGTGCTATGTGGAGGTTAGGACTGTCTCATATCACCGGAAGGTTATGTTGATTGTGAACCTCCTTTTCATGTTGATTAGTATATTAATATCTGTGGTTGCATACGAGTAGTGATATGGAAGTGAAATCCCATAACCAAGTTCTTTTAAATCTGATCTAAATCTCTCTTTAGGCAATTAGTGTTTACTTCTTTCTTTAATTTGTGAAGTAGATCAATCTTAAACCAACACAAACTTAGTAAATCAATATAGGTTATTGAAGATTGACATGCTTGCGCCTAACTCTTCCTTGACCCTTGGAGGATCTCGAACATACCACACACACCCATATACTTATGGGGTAGTGCTTGAGTTATGAATTTTAAGATGTGTGCACGAATAACAAGTACTCATGTTGTCCTTTTCCTCCAAAATTTACTATGATACAATGTTTAATATGCGAGCTAGGACTTGGGAGTAGCTTGGTGTTACTTTGTACTTTTCAATATTTATGTAGAAATATATTTTTTATGTTTTGGAATTTGAATGATAAATGATTCATTATTCTATATTCATGATTGATCACCATGTTCATGATTTGGATGTTTTGTCACTATAAAAGTGGGTTTAAACATTGGAAAAACTATCATTAACACAATTAGTAATGCAGTATGAAAGTAGGCTTACAATTGTGAGGTTAAGTATCTAGATAGAGATTACTATCATTTAATCTTTTACTTATTCACTGCGAAAGTGGGTTTTTGACGATTAAATAGTGTGTTACTATGCAAAAGCAAATAACACTACATATTCATAATTCATTTAAGAAATGATCATTTGTTTTTTGATAGATTAAAAATAAGTATAGATTATGTTGTGGTGAAACTAATTATCCTAAATAATCCATGTCTCTAATATCACAATCAACTTTCTTTAACCACCTTATTAACTTTAGTTTTTAAAGTTTGTAGTCAAACCAACTCAATTCTTTCTTTTTACATAGCTGATTTGATGTAGTTAGTAGTAGTTTCTAGCTTAACAATTTCTTGAGTTGCACACTCAAAACTTAGAATCTAGTACTGTTCCAACACATACACTTGCATTTACATGCATGGTTTTTGTGCATCAAATCTCAATGAGTGCACATCATCCCAAAGATACTACCCATGAAGAAGCTGATATTCCTTTTGAAATGGCTTATGTTTGAATATGTAGAACATGGAAGATGTCCAACTAAAGATGTAAAAATCAATTCTTCCTACTTTGACCTTTTTATGAGGTTGGATTTTGTTAGCTTTGACTAAATAAGGAGAAAATATACATGCAATGAGAGCCCCATGACCTTTGGAATCATCTCAACAAATTGACCATCTTGGTTTGCTATTATATGATATACATATGTGCCTTAATATTATGTAGGTATTAGATCCTTGATTCTTAATATATTTCTTCTTATGCGGGAAGCACACTAGCAGGCTTCAATCTTCTTTATGAATTATATATATAGTCAAAAATCTTATGTCAGCAAGATTAGCCTACTTCATCAAATTGAGCTACAATTTAGGCTGGTGTCTCAGATGTGAATTCATGCATCATACTATTTATTAGGAAGATAAATGTTTTTTAAGGAAATTTTACAATTATGTCTACAATTATCTATTGAATGATGTAAAAAGATAGATAAATGTATATATCCTTTGGATTTTGGCATATTTTCAAAAATTTCTCAAATAATACCAATATTGATGATAAAGAAGACATCATCTAGAGGCATTTTGGTATAGAAAATATGAAAAAATAAATTAGTGTCTTATTATGATAATATATAAATCTTTATAGAGGTGTCATGGAACTTGTTTAATAAGTATTCCATGATTGAAGAAATAGAATTTTATTTTTCCTTTTATACCACTTGGTTTCCCTAAAAGAAAGTTATCGATGGGCACACGAGGCTCAAGATGAATGAGAAGGTTGAGAAAATAGGTTAAATATATGATTCTCCTTCCGTTGAGAACCAGCCATTGGCACTTAACCATCAGTATCTTGGTTTCAACTTGAGAACTTAGGATAATAGTGAGAACATCACTTTAAGATGGAATATATGGTTATATATGATGCTCTTATACACTAATTTAGAGGACAGCCTGTGTGCCTTTGATTATTTATTTTAAGTTGATTCTATGATCAACATATTCAACTTGGGTTTTAACAATATGCTTGACATTAATTTGATAATTGGTCATCAAATACTGAGATTGACTGTAATTTGAGATAGTGATAGGTGCATCAACTAAAGGAAGAAAGTGAGACAACCTTCAATAGTTTCTTAGGCATAATCATATTGATTAGTATGTTGAGGAGATGGCATATGATAAGTTTTTGTTTGGTTAAGTGAGAATCCTATAAATACTACAATATATTACCTATAGAAATATTATCTTCATGTATAGATTTTTCTTGTGGAAAAATTGAATAAATTATATGTATCACGAGAGAATTATTTGGAATGAAAATCTCCAATTTAGAGACTCCTTATTATGAACATAAATTTCAACTCACATGCAACTAATATTTTCTTTAGTTGAGGGTTGTGATGTGCTCCTTAGAGGTGTAATTAGGGATCATCATATGTGACTATGTTGTAAACTCATATAGTATGAAGTTAATGGAGTCCTAAGATACCTTTATTTGTATAGGAACTTTAGTTATTAGAGGCTTTATTGAGTTTTAAAGATCATCTATTGCTATATTTTTATGAACATATGATGTGGGATTTTCCGTATGCAAATTATAATCTAGAAATGGAATAATAGGGATAAAAGTTTTAGCCCTGACCTCTTGTACTCAATTTTTTTTCTTTAGAATGGTTGTATTTTTGATTGGGTTGCTTCTTTAGTATTTCGAAATTGACAACAATTCACTAATCCAACATGGAGAAATCATATACATCCCTCCACATCAATGGGAATTTTTTTTAGGCAATGGTACCGATATCTTTAATTGATAAAATATGATTACATTATTATTCTTTCTATCCTTAGTAGTGATTTTGACATGCCTCAGTTGTTGTGTTTCATTTAGAAATGGTCTAATGAAATTATAAAATTTTTATAGGCCTTAGAAGTTGATGTCAAATGCACTCATGAAGATCATGGTAATGATGATGGCCATAATCATATGTTTTATTCTTTAAATATTTTATAGGTGATCCACTAATAAATGAGTAAAAGTTTTTGTGTAGCTTCACTTGGAGGAAAAAGAAACATGCAAAATCTTCTTGTTAACAATCCCATTTTATTGTCTAGAAAAGAGTGTGTGTTGTTCATTGGTTTAACAAACTAGCTTTAATATTTTATCACCTCAACTCGTTTCATCCTCATAAATATACAAGATCAATTTTAGTTAAGGTCGCTTCCGCAAGGAATCTTGGCTAGTTAGGCATAAGAGCATTAAAGTTCCACAATCTATATTGTTTTGCACAAGTTTGATTGATTTGATTAAACATTTTAATAGATAAGAACAAAACAAATAACACAAGTCTCTTGGATGATGATAAATATCAAAATCAAGGAATCTTGGGAATAAGATTTCACTTCTACATCACAAGTTAGTAGAACAACATGGTGATGAAACACATGTACAAGTGATGAAACACATGTACAAGTGAAGAATAATGAACTAAAACACAAGCAGAGAAGGGAAAAAACATGGAAATCCTTGGAGGAAGAGAAACTAGGAAAGAACTCTTGTTGAAAGTTGAAGTTTCATCCTTGCTTTGCTCCTTCTCTAACAACCTTATCTTTTGAGGGGTTGGAATGGGGGATGGATGCCGTTTCTGCACTTGGTGAAGAGAGATGGAGTAGAGAAGAGGTTCTCTCCTATGTTAAGCTCTCTTTCTTATCCAAATTTGGCCTCCTACTCCTTTTCTCTACACTCTGGTCAAAACATGCTTCAAAGGACAAGTGATAACTGTCCCAAAAGAGTTTAATAAGGGACAATTTTCTTTAAAACTATACGGAAATCGCTAATGACATGGCATGTTGCTGAAGTAACACACCATTTTCCTTTCAGAAAACTATAGTGGAATGACTCTAATCAAAGATGACACAATGTGTTGGTTGATCAACATGCCATGTTGCTGGGAGTCGAGAAAACTTGTATAGTTCTAGATCGAGGAGACACAACGTGTTGGTTGATCGACACATCGTGCTGCTGTAGATTGGGGGTCTTTGGAATGAGTGCACAATATGTGTGGATTAAGCACACACCATGTTTCTGGAATCCAGTAGCAGTCAAGTTCCCTATACCTAAGGTGACACGACGTTGGTTGGCCAACATGCCATGTAAGATGCTTGTCTTTAGAACATGCATTCTCTTGCAACTGACATGTCATGTTGAAAAAATGGTGCATTGCGTTTCTGTCAGAATCTTTAAATAATACTTCATAATCTTTAAATAATACTTCAGAGTTGATGAATCTTTTTGGCAATCTAAATAAGGTTGGTTTGTGATTAAAATATTCTTGTTTCCGTGTTAAGATGTTGTACTTGCGATTACAAATATGGAATGAGTAAAGATAATAAGAAAGTGGAAAATATAGCATGATTAGAGGTAACTTGAGGTAGAAAATGGATTGATTCAAATACTCCTGGGAACTTAATATGTTAACCCTACCTTTCAGGATAGGTGACTTGTTCGATAGCAGGAACAAGGGAAAGGAGTCGAACCCTGATGACCAATGTGGGAAACACTCCTGTGACTCTTGCCGGCCATAGTGTGGTCAACCCTACTACTCCAGGCACCCCTGCCTTCACACCAGAGCAAGAGCTAGAAATGTTGTGCCAGTTGCTCTCCACCATGATGGGGCAGCTCCACACAGTGGCTGCCAATGCCAACAAGCCGAGGGAGTTCACCCTCACTGACTTCATAAAGATGCAACCACCCTACTTCAAGGGTGAAAATGAACACAACATGGTGGATAAAGCTGATGACTGGGTGTTGGCTTTGGATCGGACCTTTGAGGGTATGGCATGCCCTCCTCACTAGAAGATTCAATTCATGATGTATGTGTTGGACGGACCGACACGTGTCTGGTGGAATGGTATCACCCACACTCGAGACACCTATACCATGGAGTGGGACCAGTTCCTGAAGCTCTTCAGGGAGAAGTACATCTGTCCCACCTTCTTGAGGAAAAAGGAAGCTGAGTTCTACAACCTCAAGTAGGGAGGCATGTGTGTGGCTGACTACATCCAACGGTTCCTACTTCTGGAACGCTACACTACCAATCTTGGAGCCGACAGAAGGGCAACGTTGTTCTTGGAGGACCTGAACTACCAGGCGGGTCAAAGTCTTGTTCTGTAGCTTCCACTCACCTTTTAACAAATGGTAGATAAGGCCCTGGTCATCGAGTCCTACCCAGGATCCCAATCCTATGGACATAGTAATGGCTACAACAACAACAAGAGGAAGAACTCTACCCAGAAAGAGAATCACAGACATGATCAGTGTAATAGGTTCTCTCGCCACCATCCTCCAGGGAGATGTCCTACCAACAATGCACCTAATCGTAGATACAACCAGCCTCCTCCGACCTACCACAAGTGTGGCCAAGTTGGGCTTATATGACCACTCTACCCCCATTTCCAGTAGGGATAGAATAATGCCCAAAAGCCACAGTAGCCAAGGCAGAATCTGCCACTGTGGAATAATAACAAAAACAACAACTAGAACCCGATGCGACTACCAGTGGAGAGGTATAATGGGAGAGTGTTTTCTCTCAATGATAAGGAAGTAGGAGAAGATAATGAAGTTATTGAAGGTACCTTGCATCTTAATATGCATCCTATAAATGCATTATTCGATTCTAGCTCATCCAATACCTTCATTTCCTGTCATCTTACTTCTATGTTAGAAATAGAATCTGAGTATATGGATCATATATTAGATGTAAAAACCCCTAGTGGTAAGATATACTCTTCATATCTCTAAACTCTAACCATGGACCTTTGTATATCTGGTATAATGTTTCCCTCGGAATTCATCTTGCTCGACATGACCGCCTTTGATGTCATCATGGGAATGGATTGGTTGAAGAGGTACAAAGTTGTTTTGTTTTGTAAAGAATCAAAGGTTAGTTTGTCACATCTTGTTGAGGGAATATTGTGTGTCAAGGGTAGGAATCGAGAGGATCGACAATTTGTTATCTCTTCCATCAAACCTAAAAATCTAGTCTTACAAGGGTGTAGAGCTTTCTTAGCCTCTATAGTCCTCGAGGCTACATCTCCTTCTCTCGACCACATAGATGTAGTGAAGGACTTCCCGAACATCTTTCCTGAGGAGTTACCCAGTTTGCCACCAACTCACGAGGTGGATTTCTCCATCGAGCTTGTACCCAGAACTTCGCCAATATCGAAGCTACCTTATCACTTGGCCCCTGCCGAGCTTGCCGAACTGAAGAAGCAACTAGAAGAGCTTCTCGACATGGGCTTCATCTACCCCAATGTTTCACCTTGGGGAGCCCCTATGATATTTGTGAAGAAAAAGGATGGTTTGATGTAGATGTGTATGAACTACTGCATGCTTAACCAAGTGACGGTGAAGAACCATTATCCTTTACCTCACATCGACGACTTGTTCGACCAGCTGAAGTTAGCCACAATGTTCTCCAAATGAATCTACAAAGTGGCTACTACAAATGTGCGTGAAGTATGATGATGTCTCGAACACAGCATTCAGAACTCGCTATGGGCATTATGAATTCATGGTCATGCCTTTTGGCTTGACAAATGCCTCTGCTGCCTTCATGGACTTGATGAACCGAGTATTTCACCCATACCTTGACAAGTTAGTGGTGGTGTTTATTGATGTTTTTTGGTTTATTTCGAGATGTTAGAACAACATCACAAGCATCTACAAATTGTACTCAACACACTGTGAGAAAATCAACTCTATGCAAATTCTCAAACTGTGAGTTCTGGATAAAGGAAGTGATGTTTCTGGGTCATGTGATTTCTGTAGGACATATAGCTATTGATCCTGTAAAGGTAGAAGCTGTGAACAAGTGGAAAGCTCCAAAGAATCCCTTAGAGATCTATAGTTTCCTCGAGTTAGTAGGCTACTATCGAAGGTTTATCAAGAGATTCTCTGAGTTGGCCTTGCCTTTAACCAAGTTGACGCAAAAGGAGGTCAAGTTCTCTTGGACACCGGAATGTGAGAATAGTTTCTAAAAGTTGAAGGAGTGTTTGAATTATGCTCCCGTTCTGGCCTTGCCTGTTGAAGGCATACCCTATGTCATCTACATTGATTCTTCTAAACAAGGCTTAGGGTGTGTTTTGATGCAAGATAGAAAGGTGATCACCTATGCTTCCCGCAAACTAAAACCGAATGAAGCTAATTAGCCTACACATGATTTAGAGCTTGCTACCATCGTTCATGCTCTGAAAATCGGGAGACACTATCTCTATGGTGTGAAGTTTGAAGTTTTCTCTGACCATAAAAGCTTGAGGTACATGTTGACATAGAAGGATCTGAATCTATGACAGTGAAGGTGGATGGAATATCTCAAAGATTATGACTTCACCATCACCTATCATCTTGGTAAAGCAAACATCATATCTAATGCTTTAATTCATAAGAAGGATGTCATTTGTGCTGCTCTGAGATGTTTGGTGTGGGAAAATCTCGAATATGTGATTAGTTGGTGACCTCAACCTATTGATTTCGTGGATGAAGACAAGTTGTGTATCCATAGGGCTAGTTTGATTATTACATTGACTTGGGTCTCAGAAGTCATTGATGCATAGTTAGAAAGCTCTGAGATGGAAGAGATGAAGGCCTTGACTGAGAAATCACAATTTGACTTCTCTGTCGGAGTGGATGGTGTTGTCCTCTTCAGATAAAGGTTGTGGATTCCTAATGTGGGTGATTTGATACAGAAGGTGTTGGATGAAGTGCATGGGTCCAAGTACACTATTCATCCCGGCACAACAAAAATATACAAGGACTTACATCAAAGCATCTGGTGGAAGAACATGAAGAATGATATAGCTCTATTCGTCGTGAAGTGCTTGACATGTCAGCAAGTCAAGATCAAAAATCAATGACTTGGTGGTCTTCTTCATCCTCTTGAAATTCTAGAATGGAAGTGGGCGACGATCACAATGGACTTAGTTATTGGTTTCCCCAAGTCCGAGAAAGGTTATGATGATGTTTGGGTGGTTATTGATTGACTTAAAAAATATGCACATTTCTTGCATTTCAAAGCCAATTACAAAGTTACAGATATGGGTCAGTTGTATGTTGAATGGATCGTATGCCTGCATGGAGTACCTAAGGTGATAGTTTTTTATTGTAACCCAAAGTTTACTTCTCATTTATGGGGTCAGATTTAGGAGGAGATGGGTACTGACTTGCGTTCCAGTACTTCTTACCACCCGCAGACTGATGGTCAATCTGAGAGCACACTTCAGATTATGGAGATTTGCTTTGTGCTTGTGTGATGGATTGGGGTGGTGCATTTATAACCTCCCATTTTGTGATGTTATCTTACTAGTTTTTCTTAGTTTTCCATACTCTTTCTTAGATAAATTAGATTAAATACTTAATTTTTTATCTTTATTGTAAATATACCAATAGACAGATATTTCTCTTTTCTTCTTACAGATAAACCCAAAAAAAATCACAAAAGTCTCAACCAAAACAGTCCCAAGACCAAATGAAGACCCAAACAGTCCCAAGACCGAGTGAAGGTCCAACCGGTCCCAAGACTGAGAGGATGATACCGGTCTCCAGACCACAAAGAGACTACTGGTCCCAAGCCCGTGAAGACCCAACCAATCTCCAAGATCGAGAGGATGATATTGGTCTCCAGACTGTGAAGAGACTATCGGTCCCAAGACCGCGAAGACCCAACTGGTCTCCAAGACCGTGAGGATGCTTAACGGTCTCAAGACTGTGAAGACTCAACCGGTCTCCAAGACTGTGAGGGTGCTTAACGGTCTCAAGACTGTAAAGACCCAACCGGTCCCCCAAGACTGTGAGGATGCTTAACAGTCTCAAGACCGTGAAGACCCAAAAGTTCTCAAGACCATTCAAGATCCTTGGAGCCTATAAATAGGACTCAAGGGGTCCTCATTCAGGGGAGAGTCTCAGATGCCCAAAGGCTACCTCATTTTTTCTAGAGCTGTTTCGTCCTTCATCCTTCTCCCCAAGGCTTCCGGTCGAAGATCCACACTCCATCCATAAGCCTACTTTCTCTCTCATTGACATAGAAGGTGGGGAGTGAAGGATTCATCACCAAAACAACAACGTAGTGTGAAGATAGTTGTTATCTACTCCAAGGGGTTAACCTTCCTCCCTCCTACATGGAGATGATGTTTTTCTTCTCTTCTCCTGTCTCCTTCTTTGTTCTTACCATGAGCGAGTAGTTCCATACACTAGGGTGCGGGGAGTAACCACGCTACCCATGTTTTCATTCCATGCTTTGTAATTCACGAGTTTGCAATAAAAAATGCTATCTTTTCAGTTCAACATCAATCGTTTAAATGAATGCTAGTTGCTTGATCACCAACCTATGTTACCTATTATCTACTAGTGCGAATTGTCTACATTTGTGCTTTTAGATTCGATTATCGATTATATGTTGGTTCTTGATGTATGTAGTCACCATATATCTGTTTCGGTATCTAGGAACACTTTTCAAGGAGTGGAGTAAACTCACCTCCATCATTGTACCTGCATACTATGAAATGGAATCAGTTGACGTATGGAAGTACAACTTTGACATGTCGAGGAACACACTTTGCAAAGGGAGTGATGCAAAGTAAGTGACCATTCATTTGGGGATGGTTGACATTGCAATACTCCCACATTTCTCGTAGTTAGCTATCTAAAAGGAAGCTAGATCTACAAAGATATTAACTATTTAGACTCTTATTGCAAGCCATGTTATTATGACGTATGTTATGATCCATGCGTAGTGGTGGTGAAACTCGATCACATCGTAGTGGTTTCCAAATATTGTCTACAACCTTAAGTTTACTTTCCTGCCCTTTTAATTTACTTTTGCATATTAGTTTAATCATCAAATCAACTCTTTGATCTAGATATCAACTCTTGAGTAGATAAGTAGAACTATAACGTTTTCCATCTTGTTAATCCTTAACAAGACTGTTGTGTCGTGGATTTGACCCTCAATTGTACTACGATAAGACTTCCACGTACCTTAGCGTACATGGGTGGAGATCTTATTATAGCACACACAAGGCTAAACTTAGAGACTTACTATCTCTAGGATTTTTTGTGGTGCATGCAACTTCATGCGAGTGGAGGCTCCATCATGCATGGGATCAGTATCTACCATTAGCTAAGTTTGCTTACAACAATAGCTACCAAGCTAGTATTGGTATGCCACCTTTTAAAGCTCTCTATGGTAGACCATGTTGTTCACCTTTGCATTGGGGTGATGTCGGTGAATGTTTACTAGTGAAGACCGATGTCATGCAAATGATGATAGTAAAGGTACCATTGATAAAGAGACACATGAAAGCTACTCAAGACCGATATAAGATGTATGCTGACAAGAAAAGGTCTGATGTTAACTTCCTAGTGGGTGACTATGCATTTATGAAGATCAAGCCTATCCGTTCTATTGCTAGATCTAAAGTTAAAGGCAAGTTGAGTCCCTGCTATGTTGGACCATTTGAAATCTTAGATAAGGTTGGAGATTGTGCATACCGCTTAGCTTTACCTCCTTCCTATGATAAGATTCATAATGTGTTCCATGTCTCTATACTGAAGAAGTATGTGAAGGACTCTTCTCATGTGCTTACTGTTGAGCCTTTGGAGATACATGAGAATCTGACCTATGAAGAGCTACATGTGAAGATCCTTGACTCGTGAGTAAAGCAGCTAAAGAACAAAGAGATTGAGATGGTAAAAGTTTTGTGGAAATATCTTGGTCTGGAAGAAACCACTTGGGAGTTGAGAGATGAAATGTTACGTACTCACCCTTCTCTTTTTGCTTGATATTTTGAGGACAAAATCCTTTTAAAGGGGTGGAGTGTTGTAACATAATGAATCTTAGTAGATGTAATCTCCATGAAAACCTTTTCCCCAAGTTTCCCTTTCATTTCTATCCTTTATGTTGTTCATGTTTAATTAGTGGAATTTATAGTGGTTTAGTGAACATTTATTCACTAATTTTACCAATATTAGGATTTATACACAAATACCTTAGTGAAAGCTTATCTAAGGATCTAAAATGAAAAATCACCACTTTAGTAGAACAATGGTATATTAATTTGTGCTAGAAGTGCAAGGCCCTAAACCTTGATTAAATGTATTAAACAAGCTTAATTACCAAGGCTCTTAACCTTAATATAATTTTTTGATGTGATTTGAAAACATAAAATGAGCCTAAGTTTCAAATTTGGTTCGATTTGGATGTTGTTTGTGCAAGTTATGCAATTTTAGGTACATTCTGGACTTTTATGTAGTTCACCCAATTGGGAGATTTTCTTTGCAAATTATCACCTGAATTTTAATACTGAGATATTCCCTTACCATTCTCAAGATTTTGAACAATGGGGCACCTAGTTGCGCCTTGTTTAGAAGGTGTTTCTCTCCAAGGGCATCATAGGGATTACCCTCTTTATAAATGTGCTTATCTTTAAAATCTATGAATCAATGGGGTTATTTCTTTGATTGGAGGATGGTGGGGATGGCCTAGAAGCCTC
This sequence comes from Alisma plantago-aquatica, assembly GCA_963693085.1. NCBI lineage: Eukaryota > Viridiplantae > Streptophyta > Magnoliopsida > Alismatales > Alismataceae > Alisma > Alisma plantago-aquatica. The sequence goes on along the minus strand of OY856414.1, from coordinate 420,715,467 downwards.
CATGGGATTTGAGGACCGACCTTGGATATACAAGAAGTCTCTATGAGTTTTCCTCTTGCATGGCCATGAAGCCTTAGCCTAAGGACACATGGAAAGTCCCATAGATACCTCATGCTTGCCCCCTTCTTTATATAGTCCATTGACACTACGCTGTTCCTAAGAATTCTGAGGATAATCACCCAATTCAACCTCCACTCATTAATTTTCCTAACTTCGAGATTCGAACACAATGGATCCAAATCATGCAAGGCATCTCGTTCTCTAGAAACACTAGAGATGATTGCATGGACCATCTGAAGCGATTCAAGGTACTCTGCTAATTGGTGCCACAATCCGGAGCTACGCTCGATGCAATCATGCTCCGACTTTTCAACTTCACTTTGGTTGGAAAGGCACTAAGCTGGTATAAATCTTTAGATGGAGAGCTAATCACCACCTGGGCTCCCTTGGAAGAAAATTTTTTGGAGAAGTTTTTTCCTCCCTCATTGACCTACCAGATTAGGGGATAGATCAACCAGTTCCTCCAACTTCCTAGATAATCACTAGCAGAATCATGGGAAAGATTTAAGGAACTTCTGAGAAAATGTCCACATCACGAAATCTCACAAAACCATCTCATAGAAACATTCTATAGAGGGGTAAGTGATGAAATAAAGAAGTTTTTAGATTCCTCATCTAGAGGAAATTTCATGAGACAAAATTATGAGGACGCCTAGAAGATTGTTACGCTCAGAGCCAAGAAACAATCTAATTGGGGAAGGCCATCTATAGGAGGAGTCCTAAAAGTCTGTAAAGCTAAAGAATATGTAGAAATGAAAGCTATTGCTGAAGCTCTGAAAAACATAGTTCATAAGTAGCAAACCCTTGAAACATCATTTGGAGAATATGACAGGAAGAAGAACTCCCAAGTTCAACAAGTCAAAGCATCTACTGAGACTTGTGAAGCTTGTCATGCATTAGATCATCCCACATTATCATGTGGCCTCTAATATGATATAATGATGAATCTGCACCTCAGCCACAATATGAACCAATCATTGAACAACCTGAGGATCAGCTGCTAGAGTAGGTTAACTCTATCCCCACCATACCGGGTCAAGCATACTATAATCCGGATCAACCAAGAAACCACCTTGGATTTCATAATGGGAACCTCGCAAAAACTACCAATCCACAACACCAAACATAAGGTGGGTCTTCTAATAGACCACCACCTGGATTCTAGAGCAATTATAACCGAAACCAAGGAAACTGTAGAGGTGGGTTTCAAAGATTTGTCTACCCAAGAAATTCTTCTTCATACTATCAATACACTCACCCTCTGTTGCACCCACAATTGCAACAACCCCAGTCACAACAGTAAGAAATTCAACCACTTCAGTTGCCAGCACCTCAACAACAACAACCTCAAGTACAACAACAAATCACATAGTATCAACTAAAGAATGCTCAACCTCTGTCAACAGATGAGTTGTATCTGATAAGGAAAATGCTGCAATCTCAACGGACCATGCTTGCCAACCAACAGGCTCAACAGAAAGCTGTAGAGACCCAATTGGCACAAATTGAAGCTCAGTTGAAACCTCAGGTGGGTACTTTCGCCGATCAGCCGGAAATAAATCCGAGACATGATCAACACATACCAGAGCAACTGAATGTAGTTACCACAAGATATGGTCATGTTCTTACTGAAGCTACCAAAGTCATTCTAGAAGATGAAGATACTGCTAATATCATCCCAACTATAAACATAAATCAAGAAACTAAAAAACTTTTTGAGGCCAAGAAGGAGAAGGACAAAGAACTAGTTTCCAAAGAACTAGAAGTCCCACCATACAACCCCATATACCCTATCCAGGCAGATTGAGAGAGACTAAACTGGATACTAGATTCCTAAAGTTCAAAGAAGCAATGAAGAAGCTATACATTGATATCCCATTCCTTGACACTCTCTCTAAAATCCCATATTGGTCTAAATATCTGAAGACTTTGCTATCAAAGAAATACATGACTGAAGAACACGAGACCGTCAAATTAGCTCAAACTACTTTTGATATCATCCTCAATAGAATGCTAAAAAAACAGAAGGACCCTGGCTCCTTCGACATCCAATGTTTTATCGGAAACACCTCTTGCAAGAAAGGATTAGCTGATTTAGGGGCCAACATATCTATTATGCCCTTTTCTATGTGTAAAAGATTGGGCTTTACTGATTTTCTACCCACAACAATGACAATCTAGTTGGCTAATTCTACCATTAGGAATTATTGAAGATATCCCAGTGAGAATAGGAAGAGACTCTTATGTCCCTTGTGACTTTATTGTCATAGACATAAAAGAAGATCTGAGATATCCAATAATATTCGACAGACCTTTCCTCGCGACATCCAGAGCGCTAAGTGATGTTGAAGCAGGAATAATTACCTTAAGGCTAGGGAAGGAAACTATTCAATTCAGAGTCTTTGACAGCCTAAAAAGTCCTAGCATTCACGAAAACTCTTCCTTCTTGAGAAAATTTATAAAATGTCCCAGCTAAAGCAAGAAACTCTCGAACCATCTGATGCTCTGGAGAATGCTATGATGAACCCATATGCCGAATCTTCGAATGATGAACTAGTTCAAAAATGTCTGAAATATCTAGAACAAGCCGAAGAAGACCCAAAAGCTACCTTTGAGATGTTGAAATATGTCACCACTCTAGAGACTATTGAAGTTCCCAAGGCACCTGAAATGAAAGTCCTACTAGTTGGACTCAAACATGTCTTTCTAGATGAAGAAAAACTATGTCCGGTCATTATCAGTTCCACTTTGATAGATGACGATGAAGAAAGACTTCTTGTTAAATTAAGAAAGAACAAGAAAGTCATTGGAAATAAGATGACCGATCTAACCGGGGTAAATCCAGCCTTGTGCATATATAGATTACCTATGATGGAAGAATTTAAACCATCACAGGAGCACCAAAGGAAGCTAAACCCGAATCTTAAAGAGGTAGTTTGCCTCGAGGTTCTAAAACTTTTAAAAGCTGGTATTATTTATCTGATTTTCGACTCCCAATGGGTAAGTCCAGTCCAGGTAGTTCCTAAAAAAGGGGGGACCACTGTTATTTTGAATGATAAAAATGAATTGGTACCCACTCAGACTGTTATCGGATGGAGGATGTGCATTGACTATAGAAAATTGAACAAGGCCACAAGGAAAGACCACTTTCCTTTACCTTTTCTTGACGAAGTCCTTGAACGTCTAGCTCACCAGAAATTCTTTTGCTATCTTGAGGGCTACTCAGGATTTTATCAAATTCCGATACACCCTGAGGATCAAGAAAAGACAACTTTTACCTACCCTTTCGGAACTTACGCCTTCATGAGGATGCCCTTTGGGCTATGTAATGCACCCACAACATTCCAGAGATGTATGTCCACCATATTTGTAGGTTTAACCAAATCTATCATGGAGGTATCCATGGATGACTTCTCAGTCTATGGAGATTCCTTCGATAACTGTTTGCTTAATCTCAGTAAAGTGCTACAAAGATGCGAGGAAACAAATCTGATCCTTAATTGGGAAAAATGTCACTTTATGGTGACATAAGGTGTTGTCCTCAGGCATCGTGTGAGTGAATGAAGGATTGAAGTAGACAAAGGAAAAATAGGTGTCATTTCAAAGTTGTCACCACCAAAAGACATCAGAGGAGTATGAGATTTCTTGGGCCATGCCGGATTTTACCAAAGATCCATTCAAGATTTTTCAAAAATACAAAAGCCCATGACTCACCTATTAACTAAAGATGCGGACTTCAATTTCGATCAAGAATGTTTACATAGCTTCATGACTATAAAATGCTTTAGTCTCTGTGCCTATACTAAGAGCTCCTGATTGGTCACAACCCTTTGAGATAATGTGTAACGCTAGTGACTACACTATAGGAGTAGTCTTAGGGCAGAGGATAGATAAGAAGCCTTACATGATATATTATGCATAAAAAATGCTTGATGAGGCCCAAAAGAACTATACAACTACATAAAAGAATTATTGGCAGTCATTTATGCTTTTGAGAAATTCCGTTCTTACCTGATAGGATCAAAGGTTACATTTTACACAGATCATTCAGTAATAAAATATCTGATTAAAAAACAAGACAACAAATCTAGACTTATTTGATGGGTGCTGATGCTTCAAGAGTTTGACCTGGAAATAAAGGACAAAAGTGGGGTGGAAAATGTTGTCGCCCGATCAGTTGAGTCACATTGAGACTCAAGACGAAGATACTATACCTATATGTGACTCTCTACCTGATGACCAACTCATGAAGGTCACCACTGGATTCCCTTGGTACACAGACATAGTAAACTATCTGGCTACATGAATTGTCCATCCTTCTACTTCCTATCATGACAGGAAGAAGTTTTTCCATGACATCAAGCAATATTTCTGGGATGAACCATACCTCTTCCGCCTATGCACATACAGATTATTCCGTTGTTGCCTTCCTAAAGAAGAAATCACCCCCATCTTGGAACACTGTCATTCTGATCCCACTAGGGGGCACATGAGTTCAAAGAAGACTGCTCTTAAAGTTTTACAGTATGGTTTCTTCTGGCTGACAATAGCAAAGGACGTGCATGAATTTGTACAATCATGCGATAAATGTCAGCTCTCCTGAGAGCTATCCAAACAGAACGAAATGCCACTAACTATGTGGCAAGAAATTGAACTTTTCGATGTATGGGGAGTGGACTATATGGGTCCATTTCCCTCATCATATGGATTCTCTTATATATTAGTCACTGTGGATTACGTATCCAAATGGGTAGAAACTATACCCACTGTATCTTGTGATTCTAAACCAGTTATTAAGTTGTTCAAAGACATTATCTTTCCTAGATTCAGAGTTCCTAGAACAGTCATATCCGACAGAGGGTCACATTTCTTGGAATGAAGCTTCAAAACCCTTTTGAGAAAATACAGAGTAAAACACAAGGTCACCATGCCATCACCCACAGACAAGCGGTCCAGTTGAAGTCTCCAACAGACAACTGGAAGCCATTTTAGAGAAGTCTGTCAACAGAAACCGCACAGACTGGTCCACCAAGCTTCCTGATGCTCTTTCGGCATATCGTACCACCTATAAGACACCAATAGGAACAACTCCATTCCATTTGGTGTATGGAAAGTCATGCCATCTTCCAGTTGAACTAGAACACAAGGATTGGTGGGCTATTAAACAATTGAATTTTGATTTCAAAAGTGCTGGCGAATACATACAACTTCAATTACAAGAACTTGAAGAACTAAGAATGTCTGCTTACCAGAAAACCAGGATTTACAAAGAGCAAACTAAAATGTGGCATGATGGCCACCTTTAAAGAAAAGATATCATCGTCGGAGACAAGGTCCTTCTTTTCAATTCTAGGCTCGAAATATTTCTCGGTAAACTTCGCACGAAGTGGTCTGGGCCCTTCACTATCAAGAACATCTACCCAAGTGGAACAATCATCTTCCTTGATGACAATGGAGGAGAAAGGACTATTAATGACCACAGAGTGAAAAGATACTATACTCTAGCCTATAAAACTCCAAGAAAAACCATTGACATTCATGACCCCACTGCATCAACCTGATTAAGCCATAATCTCGTCGAGCCAACGATGTAAAACCAAAATGCTACTTGGGAGGTGACCCAAGAACTGAGTATCACATTTCTATCTCGTTCAAATAATTTTCTAGTTTTATTTAATTTCTTTAGACTCATAAATTTGTTGCATAAATAGAATTTTCATCACTTAGTCATTTTTCTTTCATTCATAAAAAATATAAAAAAATCAATAACCAAAATAATCTTCTTCGAACGGTCCTAAAGCTGTTTGGTCCTCACGGTCTCGAAACCGTTTGGATTCAAACGTTCTGCAACCATTTAGTCCTCACGATCTCAAAACTGTTTGGACCCAAATGGTCCCGAGACTGTTTACCCTAAAGGAAATACGAGTAGCCCCCCCATATCTATAAATATACCCTTACCCCCTCCTGTTCCATTCCTTCTGCTCTCAATTTCTCCCACACGACCCTGTTTTCTCTCCCTTACTCCCATGCAAACCGAGCCTCGCCGCCGCCTCTCTCGCCACCACCTTCCATCCACCAAATGCTTCTAGTTACAACGTTCGTGCCACACTTCTCGCATTCACACTTCACATCACCATCTCATTCTTCTTCCCCGCCGGTTTGCCCCACAACAAGGTAGACAATGCTCACAACCATCATCATCTCCGCATATCCGGCCGTCACAACACACACCCATCACCACCGCTATCTTCTTTGCTATCGCCACTTCGACTCCTTTGCAGTTTCGACACCTGCACATTCCTTGCGGTTTCGACACCAAGTAGGTTCTCACGGTCTTGAAAACCGTAACCCCTTACGGTTTCTCCCTCGTAGTTTCACCCTCGCAGTTTCTCCCTCACAGTTTCACCCTCGCGGTTTCACTCTCGTGGTTTCACCCTCACAATTTCACCCTCATAGTTTCACCCTCGTAGTTTCATCCCTCACGGGTTTCTCCCTCGTGATTTCTCCCTCGCAGTTTCACCCTCGCGGTTTCACCCTTGTGGTTTCACCCTTTTGGTTTCACCCTTTTGGTTTCACCCTCGCAGTTCACTCTCACAGTTTCACCCTCACAGTTTCACCCTCGCGGTTTCACCCTTGTGGTTTCCCCCTCGCGGTTTCACCCTCGCAGTTTCACACTTTCATGATCTTAAAACTTCATGACCTTTTCACGGTTCTAAAACTGTGTGAACCTCTTTTCGGTCTTGAGATTGTGATGCTTGCACAATTTGCACTCTCCTTAACATTCATATAATATTCCTATCAACACTACTTTTCAAATATTTCTAATATACCATTTCTATCAGCACTAATATCAACACTAATTTTCACATATTACAGGATGGCCTCACCTGCAAAGGAAGTCACTGAAGTAGGCCATTGGACCATAGAACAATTATTGGAGTGCCGAGATAGGCTTCAACACATTATCGACATGTGTGCAAAGAAAAACATATCTCCAGTTCAACTACCCAAGGTCATTAATGACCTTGAGCATATCAACAAATGTCTGGCAGAGGACCCAGTTGAGGACCTCGAAGAACCTTTCTCAATTGATGAAGGCTCTGACTATGACCCAAACTCCAATGAAGAATCCCCTGCCAGTAAGCAAAAGGGCAAGCGGAAAGCCCAGGAGGCTGCATCCGAATGACCTACAAAAAGACAGGCAAGGAAGCAAGTCCAGCCCATGACCTCCAGGGAACCAGTCTTGGCTGAATAAGCAACTCCTCCTTCAACCCCTGCCGTAGCTGCACCAACTGATCTTCAGATTCAACATCTAGAAGTTGGTGACAAAATTCTGAAGCTAACAAAGTACATTTGCTCCAACATACTGAAGAGGATGGGAGTATACAATAGAGTTCTCGACCTCCTCGACAAGGCAAACCTCTCCATACTCTGCTTTGTTTCTGAGAATTCTTATCTCGATCCCACACTAGAATTCTTCACTCACCTCTCTAAACAACTATTGGAAGACAAGGACAAACAAAGGGACAGGGGTGAACACAAGCTCGTCACCTCACTTTTTGGAAAGTAGGTTACATTAACTAAACACCTATTCAACAAAATCTTCATCGACAACCCAGACCAACAGAAGAATGCTATGGAAGTAGGTCTGGATCACCAATTGTTCAATAGGCACACCTTCTGGAAATCTCTGACTGGAATCCCAAACTACAATTCCAAAACCTGCAAAGCCTCCAACATCCACTCCTACCTGGTGAGAATTATAACAGGAGCACTTTTCCCTAGAACAGAGTGCGGGAATGTGCTCATCTCAGACCTCTTCATACTATGGTCCATCTTAAAGGGGCAGTCGGTCAATATTGGACGACATTTGATGCATAAACATACAACTATGCCCCCAAGAAGGAAATCTGCATGGGTGATCACGTGACTACAATTCTAAAATACCACAAGATGGACAGAACACTCAAGAACTGCACTTTGTGAAAAGGTGATAACCTAATCAAAGAGCAAATTCTCAAAAATACCTATATCATAAAAGAAAAGGATGCAAAGCTCCACTATGTCTTCTGCCCCACTGTCAAAGCATCCATGAAACTGCTACCACTTCCCGAACTTGCCGATTATAATAAAGACAAATACCTCTTCACTACAGAGGAACTTTCCAACTTAAAAGCCTCTATAAAAGGGACGGGACAACTGGCGAAAGCAGGGCACACGAAGCATAGTGCTACTACCCCTGCAACTAGAGCAACAAAAATACCGGTGGTACAACCATCCAAACTACACATACAAAAGAAATAATAGTCAGAGACACCCACCTCCAAGAACACCCCAGGGGCAGAGCACCCCCATAATGAGACCACACCTACATCTACCTCCACTACTCCTCCATTTTCCACCACCCCGCCATCTTCCACCACTCTGCTATCTTCCACCATTCTACACCATAGCACTCTTCCACCATTTTCCACAATCATATCCACCCCCATTCCATTCTCCACAACCTCAACTTCCACCACATCTTCTGCTTCACTCCTTTTTTCAGTGGGCAAGCCCATTTTTACCTCAATGCCCGATCTTACATTTACCTCCACCACCTTCCCTCCTGCAATCCCATTTCCACCTTCCATCACCGGGATGTCACCACCACTCTCATCCACCACCATACCGCTAGTGACTCCCTTTTCAGTCGCTATGCTTTTTGTGGGTCCATCAATGGTGTCTCTTTCGCAAGGCACCACCGCCCTTACACCCGGACCCCAACCATCCCACCCATCCTCCACTGGGGTCCCATTTTCACAAGTCAGAGAGGCATTCAGACGTCAATTCGACGCTATTCGAACCCTCCTCTCTGATCCTTCTAACATCTTACAATCTATTCTTTCTTGTGTGCAGGGGCTTTCTATACAGGTATCCAACATTGAAAAGCGGACTCACGCCTTACCAGAACTTCTCATAAGCTTTCAAAAATGATAGGAAGCAGCGGTCCAACAAGTCAACCTCGTTGACAATCACTTCCGTACCCTGCCAGAGTTGATGCTTAGCATGAAGAGCCATCACAAAATGTTAGTCTAGCAAGTCGATAGGGTCACCAAGCAAACTTGACATGCTTGAGCCGCACGTTAAACACAAGTGCACGTATCGAAGTAATATATGCATTGTGAGGCCCAAGTCGAACTCAGGGAAATGTAAATTTCAGTATACTACTACTAATTGGTTGCGATCAGCTAGACTAATTGGAAAAGTTGATTGTTGGTTTTGAAACAAAATAAAAATAAAACAAAAAGAAAACCAAAGCGAGCGATGATTAAATGTTTGGTTTAATCAAATGGAATGGGAATCCTTAGGATTATAGTTTCACTGTGAGGTCTCACTGCATGCAATTCTACACAACTAACATAACTCATCCCTTATCCTGGATAGAGGCATGTAGTTAGAATTGCTCGCTTCCGTGATGCAATCCACTACCTAGTTCTAGGTTAGTTCCATGCCAGTAGTAACTTATACTGTAGATCTAAGTGCATTAATTAATACTCTGGGTATCCACCATTAACCATACATTACCTTGTCTAAGGAATTTATAGGCTAATTTGTTAATCGTTCCTTTCCAACCACTAATCCTCCATCAAGAGAAATTAAATGTATTAGAAATTAACTATGGTGATCAAGCATAGCAAATTGCGATAGAAACACGATAACATATCAGGGAGAATTGAGACAAATTATGATAATCAATGGAAAATTGTCATACAGTGATTCCCCGGGCTACTCCCGGTCCTAAGGACAATGGGGATTAGCTCCGCATGTTCATCTCAACGATACACATGGAGAAGAAAGAGGAAAACATGGGGAAACGCATGAGAATATGATGTAACCCCTGAAACGGAGAAGATTCAGATGATCCTCGGTGCAAGATGCACGTTCTGTAGCCTTCTGGTAGTAGAATCATCCGTCTATAGCTCTAGAATCATCTGGGCATAGCTCTGGGCTCCGTTTGTTTGCTCTCCTCTCCTTCGAGACTTGTGCGGCGGAATAGAACATCCTCCCTCACTTTGGGCCACCTTTTTTAGGTATAGGTACCACTTACGGCCGCCAAAAGATTGTAGTCGTTCGATCGTGGCAATTCTAAACAAAGTCCTAACCTGACGGCATCGATACCATCAACAGGGTGTCGATGCTATCGACACCTTAGGGTGCACTTCTGTCGCATCAAAACTGAGATCAACCTGTTGACTTCTTGATACTATCGACCAGATCGTCAATAGTATCGACGTGCTGAGTTTTCTTCTACTGAGCTAATCTTGAGACCATCGACAGTGAGGTCAATGATATCGACCAGGATGCTTTCCCTCCACCTTGGTTACTGTTGCCATGCTGATAGTATCGACAGACCTATCAATGGTATCGACAGGTTCTAGAATATAAAGTACCTGAAATAGAGAGAAAAACACAAGTCAATCCATGGAATTTAGTAATTCATTCAAAATAGGATAAAATAAGATAAATTTGATGCATATAGTGATTATAGGCTAAAGGAATTGAATCATTCCATTATAGTCACAAATATGACAAATGAACACATAAAACAAGTACAAAATTAGCCTATAAATGCGACTCAAAAACCCTGTATCAAAACTCAACCTTTTCCTGTGACCCTTCACGAGCTTCAACAGTAATAGGTTGCAATGAGCATGTGTATGGATCGCATTGAAATCAGCCTCACACAAATCATCCATCGCCAGGAGGAGCATGCAAACGATGCTTTAGATCAGCTATAAACAAAAGTAACTGATCTAACATCACAACTCCTCTCCACTGAAGCACGATATACAGATCTCAAGGAAAGCCACGACGCACTGCTGAAAACCCACGGGCACATGCAAGTGGCACTTAAAGAATTACAAGCTCTCCATAGGCGATGCAAGAAAGCATCGACCAAAAAGAACAAAGACAAAGTGGTGGATGACAACGACAAAGATGACGACGATGACAATTCTGACTCCTCAGCTGACTCCAACGCCGACAACTCCTTTTCAGATGACAAACTGGATGATCAAGGCAACGCTGGAGAGGGCACCAGTTAAGGAGTAGATATCTCAAAAAGGGGAGACAGTGGAGACCACTAGAAGAGCGGTAGCAAAGACCACCATACTCCTGACAACACTGACAACGTAACAATGTCCTATTCAGACCAAATTTTCAACTTTTCTGCTATGGGCTCTCTGGGGGACACAACCAAAGATGTGGCTTTTCCTGAGTTTAATGATGTAAACATGAAACCCTAACTAATGAGAAATGGGAGATCCTAACCCTAAATTGGGTAATGGAATGGAACATCCTAATTGATAGTAAACCCTAAATCCTGATATAGGAATGGTGGTGTTACTATTGTATCACATGATGTAATAATTGAATCATATGACTATTAACATATCTATTAACCATGCAGATATCATGAGATGGTGATCATAGCCAGATTTGAGCTATGGCTTTTATATATTAAAATATTGATTGGCCTTGTGTGCCTCCATGTTGTTGTTGCTTAGTAAAAGTACCAAAATGTGCATGGACTTTATGAGTCATATCAGTAAGTTGTTGCCTAGTGAAAGGTGATAAGACACTTAATGGGCCTTGTGAGCCATGTGTGATGCTTGTGTAATAAGTATCATGTATACCTCGGTCTGAGAACCTAGAGGTAATAGTTACCTAACAAGTGGTAACAGTGATTAGTAATGAACTGAGGGTATGAATACCCATATTTGATAAGTATGATATTGATGTTGTTGAGAGATGTGAACTTTCAAGAAATGAATTAAGGGACTGAGATCCCAATGTCTTATAAAGACTGAGAAGTAATTGATGAAAATAGTACATGTTTCTTTGTAGCATTTGTATGAATAAGTTATGTTTGAGAACTTGACTGATGCTAAAAGAATATGCTAAGTTGTTTAATTAATCAAGTGAAATCATATCATGTAGAGCCATGACCATAGATTCATCAGCGTCAGAATTTGCTAAATGGTGAAACGGGTGCTCCGCGGCAAAACCCGGAACATATATTTTGAATATGTAAATGGGTGAAAATATCCTTACATCCGGATGATGAGATTGATGGAAGGTAAACATTAAACCTCTCAATCCTTCATTGTATGTGTCGGGATTGATACATCAGGGTTCCACATAACATTATTCTAATTTAGGGTTTCACATGGCATTACCCTAGATTAGGATTTCCCATGGCATCACCCTCAACTAGGGTTTCACATGTCATCATCCTCATTTAGGGATTCACATGGAATAATCCTCAATCAGGGTTTCATATGGAATCACCCTCAATTAGGGTTTCACATGGAATCATCCTCAATTAGGGTTTCATATGGCATCACCCTCAATTAAGGTTTCACATGGAATCATCCTCAATTAGGGTTTCATATGGCATCACCCTCAATTAGGGTTTCACATGGAATCATCCTCAATTAGGGTTTCATATGGCATCACCCTCAATTAGGGTTTCACATGGAATCATCCTCAATTATGATTTCCACTTTAATTACCCACAATTAGGGTTTACTATTCATCCCAATTTAGGGTTTTATGCTCATGATTAGGGTTTTATGATCTCTTTACTAAGGATCATACCCTTAATCACCACATGAATCATACTCAAGTATGAATTCCATTCTATCATTCTCTCCACTTGATTTGGTTACATCAATCATACGATCAAGTATATACAACTATGATTAACATAGTGTACTGAGTTATTGCTATTATAAGAAATTAGGGTTTATCCCTTTAAAGGTACTAATCATCTAGGCACTTTAGGTATTCAACCTTTATACCTATCATTGATTATCATTGCTATCAATCATTGGATTAATGGAACAATCATCACCTTCAATTTCCAAATGATTGAATCACATTTGACCTCCATTCGGTTTTGGGGTTTCATCACCAAACGGTTTTGAAACCGTTTGAGTCCAAACGGTTTTGAAACTGTTTGACCCCAAATGGTTTCAAGACCGTTTGGACTCAAACGGTCTTAAGACCGTTTGGACTCAAACAGTCTCAAGACCGTTTGGGCCAAATCAATCTCAAAACGGCAAGGGTTCATTAGGTACATTCATCAATCAAATTGAATGTAATTTGCACCATTGAAGTGACCATTGATTAGACAATTGAGGGATTCATTAATCAACACCATTAGATCTTTATCCAATAATCAAGGATCAACCATTAACCCTCCAAACGGTTTTGAAACTGATTTTTTGGAGGTTCTATAAAGTGATTCATTCGATTTCAAAACTTTTTGGGTCAAACAGTCTTGAGACTGTTTGAGCCCAAACGGTCTTGAAACCATTTGGTCCCAAACAGTTTCAAGATCGTTTGGGCTCAAACGGTCTCAAGACCGTTTGACCCAAAAAGTTTTGAAATCAAATGAATCACTTTATAGAACCTCCAACAAATCAATTAGGGTTGTAATTGGTGGATTGTCCATACATTTAATCAATGAATTGGATCCATTGGATCATCATCCAACATGTACTAGGGTTCAGACCTCAAACGGTCAGCCCATCCAAACGGTCAACACTCTCATGCGGTTTGGGACTCAAATCACCAAACGGTTTGCAAACCGTTTGGTCTCCAAACAGTTTAGTGAAACTGTTTGGACCATAATGATGAAACTGTTTGTAATTAATATTTGGGGAGGTGTGTGCTTATGATGATGTCATCATAATAAAGCTCTAAACCCACAGAATGTGCTGTGATTTTCATGGTGATTGCATCCATCAACCAAATAAATTTTTTGAGAATAAAGAAAGGATCATCAATTGATAAGGAATTGAATGCCATAGCAATATTAAGGGTTCAAGTTATAAAACCCGCCTCCAATTGAGCTTCAAAGCTTATATCTTCACATAAACAATGGTGGATGAAGATTTTTCAACTCCCCCTGGACTCGTCCTCAAGCTTTTGGGTGAAAAGATTGGCTAGGGTTGAAGATGGAGTGAAGAAAACAAGAAATCAATGATTTATTTTCGATTTCCACCATGGAATCAAGGTGAACCAAGGTCAAGAAGCTTACCAACAGGTTGGGGGTCGTCCTCCTGGTCCTCCAAAGCTCCCTTGGTCGTTTTCCAAGCAAGGAGAAGAAAGGGATTCGGAAAAGCCTTTGATTTGGCTTGTAAAGGGTGTTTCTATAAGAAAATCAATGAGAGAGAAAATGCCTTATTAAAAGTCTTTTAATTCCAAAATTAGTGCCGCCTCTTCCCCCTAAATCCATTGGATACGAGGCTATACTTCTTGCCTCTTATTCCTCTCAATTATCCTCAATTTAAATAAAAGCAAAATAAGCACCTTAGATCATATTATACTAATATCCATAAGTGGGTGGATATTTCTTTTTCTTATAATAATGTGAGTGAGTTATCCACTTCCTTTGGATATTTTCGTGCCTTTGCAAGGAAAAAGATCGTCCAACCTCTTTGAAAATTCATCCCTCAACTTTTGGTTGAAGGGCTCTTTAATTAATATATTTATTTTTGCATTAAATTGAATTAGGGTTTCAATTATGCATAAATCTTGATTATTTTAATATCAAGATTCTCTCTCCTACAAATTAATTCAAATGAGGCGCCCCTCTTATTTTATTTGCTCTACATGATGCCAAGAAATATAAGGGACCTTATTGAAGTGGTAATTTGCCTATTGAACCCTAGGTTTTTGGGTAAATTGCACTTTACACCAAAACTGGGTTTTAATGCACAAACATTGCTCAACAAGCTCTATCTTGGTGCTCAAGCTTGTGGAAGCCATACCACTGCATCATACTCAGTCTTATGATGTATCAACATCTGAGGAACATTTTATGATGTACAATTTGCAAGTTAACCCCTCAACTTGGGTAATTTGCACTTTAGTCCAAAATTAACAAAATAATGTTTCCACATTATTCAATAAGGACTGAAATGGAAATATAAGTTCCTCTTGAGCCTTAATTACTTTTCAAGAATTAAGAGCACGCATCTAATCAAATTTATTAGGCAAAACACCTAGGGTTAGAACATAACCCAGGTCAGGGATGTTACAAATTATAAATCCCTAACAAGGATTTCGTCCCCGAAATCCCAGATAAAGGGAGACAAATATTATTCATTCTTCATACTATCTAGTCTCTATATAAAATTTCATTGTTATGGAGACACCATAAAACTTTGATCAACATAAGGTTATTCCACACAAGTTTATCATGGAATATTTCACATGGGACACATACTCCCATGCTCCTTTTTATTATTGATTGTGGAGTTGATTCTGTGTCAAGTAACACTTTCCTTATTACTTGTACTAACTATCTCATTAGTTGTACATTTTATCATCATAAGGAGAAGTTACTTATCAATTAAGAATTTATCTTAATGATATCTTTAATTATTATGTTTATGCAAAGCATAAACCCCTAACATGTGATGTTCATACTATTTTACATGATTAATCTGATTTCATGGTTGACCATTCCAGGTAGTCAACATAAACCATCTGATATTTCTTTAGATACCAAGATCTCTTACCTTGGTATCTATCACATGTGTTGAAAACACATCACATATTTATCTTCCTTTCAGCTTGGGACATTATTTGTTATATATATCTTCACGTTGGAACCAAAGTCTAAGATAAACTGATACTTATCTAAGTATTCATCACATGAACATTTTTATCTTATGCACATCAAGTGTCCTAAGACCCACTTGATTGCCATGTCCTCGAAAGGAAAGAAAACAAGGAATCATTTTCCTCTTATTATTTCATGTATTTTCAACTATTCATGAAACATTTATTCTTCCTCACATCCTAGGTTCCTTGCCCTCATCATAGGAATTTATAAGGTTGTTTACATAACATTATTCCTTTCTTTATCATTATCTAACATGTTCATGAGCATCTTTTGATCTTCATCACATTTCCCATTTCCACACTATGGGAAAAGATCTTTATTAACTTTATTGGACATGGATCATTTCCCTTGTTCTCGCTCTTATCTTATGAGGAGTATGCTTTTTACTTACTCATATACACTTACTCATCTGAGATTAGCTCATATTTCTCTTTCTTGTCCTTAGAATAGGATATATTTATTCATTCCATATTTCTAATTTCATGATACTCATTAGATTATCTCAGAATGACTACTTGATTAGAGAAATCAAAATGATAACAATCTTTAGAGTTTCCATACTCTTTTTATCATCAATAGTTGTATATCTAGCCAGGGTATATAAATACTGGGATTAAGTAGTATGCACTTTTTATACTATCATATTTCTTCCTTTTAATATTATCACAAGCATAAGATTTAGCATTCTTGAATTTTATCCAGGCACCTCTTCTATACCTCATCCTTTTCTCGTAGATGTAAAAACAATATAAAACATCTATAATGTTACTATACAAAATGTAAGTCCTCATAGGACTAATCAAGGAAAACTCAATCAATTACTTTCTCAATTTAATCCCAGAAACCATAAAAAGACATATTAGAATGACATTATTTCTTCTGACCTGTCATGATTCGTGGATTGTTCATTGCCTCAGGATGATTCTACCTCAGAGGTTGATTCACCATAACATTTCTGGATGAGCAATCTCTTGCCATATGTCCTACCTGTCTACATTGGTAGCAAATTCTGGGTGCTAGATATGGTCTAGAGGGTTCTTTACCCTTTCTAGATGACCATTGCCTTGGTGCACTAGGCCCTGGTTGTACTGATGGTACCAAAAACTTCTTCTTTTTGGAACTTCCAGGCCTCTGTTCCTGGATTTGGATAGGCCTTTTCTCAACTCTTCCTTTATATTCCTTTTCTGGACAATTAGTTCTAATATGTCCAGGCTTCCTACACGTGTAACAAACCCTGATTTCAGGTTGTTTCCTATTCTTTCTATCTTTATTCATTGCTTCAACCTACTGGTGTTGAGCAAGAATCCTATTGGAGTTCAAAACTTCATCATTGGGAGTTGGTAGTCTAGGTTGCATTGCTAATGCACGATCTAATATGTGCATCATAGCTGTCCTAAATTGTTCAAACAGAGAAGGGAAAGTTGGGCTCTCTATCATGGCTAGGTTAGACTGGGGATGTGTAGGTGTATGTGTTGGTATGTATGCCCTGAGAGCCAATCATGGGATGATTGGTGGGATACATTAAGATTGATTTGATAAACATCAAAGGCAAGCTTCCAATTCATTCTGGTTCAGTCATATGAGATAGTGATAGAACAGATTGAATGTCTAGAGAATGACAGTACTCAATGACGTATGCTTTCAGGTTGAGGACCTGAACGATGAGATCATACAGATGCTAAGAGTTTGTACATTCTTGTTATGTCCCTAGTCGGATGTCATTGTGGAAGGTAGATAGACAGCAATGACACACAAGACTAGATTGTGGTGTTGGTTGATGACAGAATCTCATTAGTCATGATATAGAGATATCAAACCAAACACATAGGTACTTGTTAGAGAACAAGGTACCGGACAGACCCACCGTGAGTTTGACACATGGAACCATAAGATGGTAGTCACAGTCAGTACTCACAGTGATGGTGGTGAGTGTGATTCTTTGACCTGAAATCACTACACTCAACACATGTCGTTGGGCACACTTTGACATCATCAAACGCAGTCCTGAAACATGGGTTGTTATAAAGGTGATGATTGGGTGGCTTTGACACATGGGGCTTTTGAGGGGTGAGTGATAGATATGGGATTTGTCCCTCCTTAGGGAGTTTGATATCCAAGGCTACTTGATGAGTAGGATTGAGATAGGCGTGTGCACGCATGTGTGAATCAGTATGTGATATTGATGTCATACATATCTCCTTCAATCTACTCTGAGATCAAGAAAGTGAATGAACGTTGACAGGATGACTGTTCCATGCCTTGAGTTCATTCGGGATATCAGTGACAAAGGAATTATACATTCGCTGTAACACCATTCACGGATTGTAGGATGAAAGTTGTTCTCCAACTTTCTACTTTCACTTGGGTAGCACTGATGTGTGACTAGGCACCACTCTTTGCTTGTGAAGTCATAAGTGTTATGGACTTTCACTGCCAATGTGAAATGGACCTGCAGGGTCACACACAGAGGATTTAACCTGGAAGAGGAGTTTTGTCCACAAAGCAATGTTTAGATTGATTACTAAAGGAGTTTAGTAGTTCAATTAAACACTCAATCAGTCGATAGCTCAATATCATATGGTTCAAGGTGTTAGACGCATTGATTGGAGTATCGGGTTGATTGAAATCGCAATTGACTGATTTTTCCCAACCTGTGCTCCCAACCGATCGGCTCATGTGATGAACCGGTCGGCTGAGGTGCTGAACTGGTCGGCTGGAGTGTCCAGGCCGATCGGCTCATGCCCAGGTTGAAATGACCAGTTCAAGAGTTGAACCGATCGGCTCAACTGGTGCAACCGACCAGTTGGGAAAGTCATGTCGGCAAGAATTTTCCTTTGGTTTCAAATTGCCCAATTCGATTGGGAATAACATTGGTATTCGATACCAATTGAGAACGAAACAAGGAAAGTCTTTTTGAGCTGGATTAGGACTATGAACCGATCAGTTCAGGGCACCAACCGATCGGTTGGAGTGCCCCAAACGATCGGCTCAGGTCCAACCGATCGGCTCAATGGCCGAACCGATCGGTTCAGTTGTGAACCGATCATTTCAAGTTGTGAACTGGTTGCTTTTTGTGGAAAATTCTCGAACCCTTCTACTCCTGCTTTAGTCCCATATTGCCGGGCACAGAGAACCCTGTCCCATGACCCGCCTATATATATAGGGGTATTTGGGGCTTCTCAAAGTACAACTCAATGCAATCCAGTTGCTTTGCGAAGTTGTCGTTCTCTCTGGTTTTGGTAACCGTGACAGATCCCGAGCAAGTGCTTCCCGCAAAAGGGAGGTGCAGCAAGGGAAGGACAACTGCAGTTGCAACTGGTAGCAGGAGAGTGTGTTGGCGACTAGTACGTCAACAGGAGGGTGCGACTCCTTCCACTTCCTTGTGGGACAAGGAGAGTGGAGTTTCAGGTGGTCCGTGTGGACTACTACAGAGGCGGGAGGACACTGCCGCTCAGGAGGACAACTGTCATACGACAGTCCGGTAGGAGGAGGAGTCGTCAGTCCCGGTGCGACCAGGAGCAGCACAAACACCGTCCAAGACCGGAGTTGAAGACCGCGCATTGCGCGAGGTATTGTTGTCGAGCAAGCCTCGGGACAAGGTATGATTCCACAAACCATCCTTTCCTATTATATAGACGTTGACGCATTTCCTCGGTATGGGTTGGGGGAGAAAATTTTTGTTTCCGCTGCCTTCTCTGTCTCCCCTAAAACCTAACAGTGGTATCAGAGCCACGTCAACTGCTCTATATTTTAGGAATATCAATATGATCGATTTTGATTTGTCGCCTTTATTTATTGCATACGATGCGAATAATATTGGCTTTATGCATGTCCAATCCTAAATCCACAAATCCCAAATTACATATATGATATGTATTATTAATGCACTCGATACGCGTCGCCCTTAAACGAGTTTTGTGGTGGATGTGTGTAGCATGATTATGGCCTATAAACCCCTATCTGTGTGTGGTTGTTTGTGGTTTCTTGCATCTCGGTCTGCGCACCGATCTTCCCTCTCTTATTCCTGATGTAACTCGAAATAATTCGAGATTCTTTCCTACCTTTGCTCCCCCCGAATGTAACTCGGGGTTTCCCTTTTTAAAGAAATGTAATAATAGAATAGGATTTTATTTCCTGTTATGTCGAAGACCGGCGAACATCAAGACGACAGCTGAAACGATCGGTTCAAGGCGTGAACCGATCGGTTGACGTTCCAGACGGTCGGTTCAAGGAGTGAACCGATTGGTTGGTGACCGGTTCGAGGAGCGAGACGAGCGGGTGGCGGACATGACGAGATGCACGACGACCAGGAGAACCGATCGGCTGGTGGCACCCAGACAACCGGCCAGAGATAGCAGATCATTCATGAGATGAGTTGATCAACTCGGAAGGCAAAGGCACATAGTTCATCTTGTAAAGGTTGCATGTGATGTAGACCTAGATGACCGTGATTCCTCTTGGCTCGAGGAATCACATTAGGATGGCCATAATCATCTCTTTTATCGTTTTGTGCATGTTTTCTGTGGGATATAGCATGTATATGATACATACTATGTATTGTGGTGATTGGATATGTATATGTATATAAAAACCAAATCCCTCATTAAAATATTAAGTTTTAGATGCCTTCCAAATGCAACACACGTGAAAAGCTTGTTCGACCAAGTGTGGGCACGCCCTAGCGTGGTGCACCGTCTACCTCGTGGAAGCGTGAAGGATGAATGTGTGGGTCTGCCCTAGCAGGGTGCATATTCATCGTGTTTGCTTTGGGTCAGACTTAACAAGGTGACCTAGATAGGATCTAGCGCCTTGAGGCATGGAGATGATCATTGAAAGGAGTTGTATATGACATCTTATCAAGAGTTGCATATGATGCAATTGGCAAAAGTTGCCTACCTGAGAGATCTATGTTGTGGGTGACAGCCCTAGCTGGTCCATGGCTTAGAGGATTTTAGGATCTTGTCCACTAGAAGGTTGTACGCTGCAATCTTCCGAATTGATGGTGAGGGCTATCAATTTGAAGTAAAATAGTGGGAGTGATAATTAATTAAAGGCCTAATTTTATCGTCAACTTTTCAAATCAATCAAATAAGTCAAAAGAGTTTTGGACTGAAATTGCATATATTTCCTTTTGTTAAAATAAATGGTTAATCAACAAATCACTTTATTTGCGATCGGTCTTTGAAACCAACAAATTAAATGGGAATAATTCCACGACTGGTTAGGATGGTGAGAAGTGTTCTCAAAGAGCAAAAGCTCCAAGTCCTAGTTATACCAGAACCAGATGAACTCGATCCCACTACATCAATGGCTGAAAGTATGATTATGGAAGCATACTGAGAAAGACATTGATGAGGAGTGCTTGATGTTGTGTTCTCTGAACTATGAGTTGCAGAGACAACATGAGACATATGATGTCTCCAAAACACTGTCCTAGTATGGCATGACAGAAGGAGATCCAGTAAGGTATTCACACACTCAATGTGATTGGGTATGTGGAAAGACCTGACTAAGAAGGATTCCATCTGAGCCAAGAGTTGGCTATTGGTATGATACTGCAAATGTTGCGAGAATCATACAATTCATGATAAGCTACAAGATGAACAACTTTGACAAGCGTTGACAGAGTTGTTGGACATGTTGAGGATAGTAGAGGCAAAGATGAAGAAAGACAAACCATAATCTTTGATGTGATCAAAGAAAAGGTAAGTCTTAAGGGCAAGGGCAAGGGCAAAGCTAAGAAGTGTTCTGATGCTAGCCAGCAATCCAAGCCGTCTTCAGCCTCAAGGCACATGGGGAAAGGGTGTATGAGGGAACTGCCCTCTATATCTGGAAGAACAAAAGAAGATGAAGGAGGGGATGGAGATCTCCACCTAAGGTATCATGAAATGAACCACTTCTTTATCCGAGGTATATGATACCAAGATAAGGATATGTCATATATGATATGCAATATCCGCAAAGAAGTGATGGCCTTTGTGAAAGGACCAAGAAAGAAGTACCCATCATTGGAGCAATTGTTGCGGCCATAGATAGGAGTATCTTTCAGTTTATTTCAGCCTAAAGGGCATGAAATAGAGTTGAGAACTGCTATTTCATATATTGTCAATAGATAGAAACACTTTATTCTTGCATATTGTATGACAATGATGGCAATTAATAAAGTTGATATGATCTTTGTGGCAATGCCTTGTTTATCTTGTGATACATGGTATGCATAAGATAAAATGATACCTAAAGTTATTGATAACTCAAACAATTAAATTAGCATATATCATAAGAAATTCATTTCTAGATTCCATATGATGGATAAATCTAGACTCTTTTGGTTAGAGAACCAGTAAGAGACATGAATATCTTGGACATGATTAATCAATCTTCACTAATGGTAGTGGGAGAATGATTATCCTATTAGGTATAATACATGTGATGTATTTACATACCTATTGGAATAAGTGCTAATACTTCAAATGGTGTTTAGAGAAATACCAATATGAATGTCTTGAAGTGTTCAAGATTATCATAAATGAAGTACAAATTTGGTAAAGTATTAATTCTTGATTAGATCAATGAATGAAATACTTGGACCAAATGTTTGAGATCCTTATGAGTGATTATGATAGTGTATCATAGTGAACTCATGATTAAGGCATGGTGATGTCTAAATCAAGAAGGAATCATACTCTAAGGAGTTAGAGAATGATTATCAAATAACTGAATTCTTCTTAATAAAAGAATACCCCACACTAATAAAGGAAATTAAGAATCACAAGGGTTGTGAGTTCTCATATCCTTAACGTATACACCTCAATTATCTATATGATGAGTTGTTCATGTGATGAGTCAACTATCTAGATGAATATGAGGAACCGAATTTTGAGTTATGATTTATGATCATTACATCCTAAATGATTTCCATGTGAACCATAAGGTATGACCTTGATGGTAGCACTCATTGGATGAAATCCATAAGTGCAAATGAGTCTTAAGTGTTAAGACACATGGATAACATTTTGAGAAGGATGATGCTTGTTGATTGCAACTTAATGACTAAGACATTTGGCATATGGATACTAAAACCGCATTCCTATGAGGAATAAAACCAGGATGTGTACGGGACACAGCCTATAAGGTTTATGAATCCACTAATACAAATGAAGTCTATAAGTTACAATGGACTAATCAATGTGATTGAGTGAGTACAAGCAACTCAAAATTGGATTTTTTTTTTACTTTGATGATATAGTCAAAGGGTTTGACTGATATGTCAAAGAGAAAGAAGGGATTTGTGATTTAGTGGGAGCGTATTCACATTCCACATATTGATGTGAAATGGAAATGTTCTAAAATGGAAATCCAAAAGTGGAAATTATCTTTAAGGAAGATAGAGATGTTTCCTATGTGATAGGAATAGAGATCTATAGAGATAGTTCTCGAAAATCTCTTGACCAGGAAAGAGAAAGCATACATTGGCAATCTGTATTGAAGTGTTCAGTATGCACAGATTCAGTGGGAGAAAACTTGTCCATGTTACATGGAGTTAGTATCCCAAGGCCAAGTGTCCAATTCTTATGAAGAATGGGAACACTAAGAATAGATATGGATCTATCATGTATGTAATCATACCATTATCTTGCATGTATGACATGGCAAGAAAAAAAGTGCATTCATCATCTTGTATGTAGGACATGGCAATATGATGTGCCCATCCTGTTAACTCGTATGTGGGACATGACGAGTGGATGTCTGTCTGCTTCCAGTAAGGGTTACTGGAATACCATGAGAACTTGATAAGTGCTTGTGAAGCACTAGTTCTATGGAGATAAGGAAGAGTTCGATGTAAAGAGTTACATTGATGTGAACTTCCGAAAAGACAGAAAATTAATCGCAATATATACATGAGATGTATAAAAGTGAAAGTGTGTTGATAATTGGAAGTGTTCCAATAAAGCCATTTAAAAGGGAAATGCCGAGTATCTGTGTGTTAGAGAACAGCAGTGGATACTATATGGATCTGAAGGTTCATGAGATGAACTTATATTCCACTCATTGATGACAAGTCTGGAATCCTTGATCATGCAATGTGGCTAAAGGTTAGCAATGGAATACTAGATCGCATATTACGGCAACTCCATCTCATACGTGTGACGTACAGCGAAGAGATGAGAGACATGCAATTTATACTGACTTTGGCAAGGTGTTGCCATTACTCACTATGTTGACACTAGAGCACAGTGACATGTGGGACATGTTTGAAGATCACTATGAATATGATTCAAGAGTGATTGGCTCGCAGTGCAAGTGGGAGTCTGTTGGTATGTATGCCCTGAGAGCCAATCATGGGATGATTGGTGGGATACATTAAGATTGATTTGATAAACATCAAAGGCAAGCTTCCAATTCATTCTGGTTCAGTCATATGAGATAGTGATAGAACAGATTGAATGTCTAGAGAATGACAGTACTCAATGACGTATGCTTTCAGGTTGAGGACCTGAACGATGAGATCATACGGATGCTAAGAGTTTGTACATTCTTGTTATGTCCCTAGTTGGATGTCATTGTGGAAGGTATATAGACAGCAATGACACACAAGACTAGATTGTGGTGTTGGTTGATGACAGAATCTCATTAGTCATGATATAGAGATATCAAACCAAACACATAGGTACTTGTTAGAGAATAAGGTACCAGACAGACCCACCGTGAGTTTGACACATGGAACCATAAGATGGTAGTCACAGTCAGTACTCACAGTGATGGTGGTGAGTGTGATTCTTTGACCTGGAATCACTACACTCAACACATGTCGTTGGGCACACTTTGACATCATCAAACGCAGTCCTAAAACATGGGTTGTTATAAAGGTGATGATTGGGTGGCTTTGACACATGGGGCCTTTGAGGGGTGAGTGATAGATATGGGATTTGTCCCTCCTTAGGGAGTTTGATATCCAAGGCCACTTGATGAGTAGGATTGAGATAGGCGTGCGCACGCATGTGTGAATCAGTATGTGATATTGATGTCATACATATCTCCTTCAATCTACTCTGAGATCAAGAAAGTGAATGAACGTTGACAGGATGACTGTTCCATGCCTTGAGTTCATTCGGGATATCAATGATAAAGGAATTATACATTCGCTGTAACACCATTCACGGATTGTAGGATGAAAGTTGTTCTCCAACTTTCTACTTTCACTTGGGTAGCACTGATGTGTGACTAGGCACCACTCTTTGCTTGTGAAGTCATAAGTGTTATGGACTTTCACTGCCAACGTGAAATGGACCTGCAAGGTCACACACATAGGATTTAACCTGGAAGAGGAGTTTTGTCCACAAAGTAATGTTTAGATTGATTACTAAAGGCGTTTAGTAGTTCAATTAAACACTCAATCAGTCGATAGCTCAATATCATATGGTTCAAGGTGTTGGACGCATTGATTGGAGTATCAGATTGATTGAAATCGCAATTGACTGATTTTGCCCAACCTGTGCTCCCAACCGATCGGCTCATGTGATGAACCGGTCGGCTGAGGTGCTGAACCGGTCGGCTGGAGTGTCCAGGCCGATCGGCTCATGCCCAGGTTGAAACGACCGGTTCAAGAGTTGAACCGATCGGCTCAACTGGTGCAACCGACCAGTTGGGAAAGTCATGTCGGCAAGAATTTTCCTTTGGTTTCAAATTGCCCAATTCGATTGGGAATAACATTGGTATTCGATACCAATTGAGAACGAAACAAGGAAAGTCTTTTTGAGCCGGATTAGAACTATGAACCGATCGGTTCAGGGCACCAACCGATCGGTTGGAGTGCCCCAAACGATCGGCTCAGGTCCAACCGATCGGCTCAATGGCCGAACCGATCGGTTCAGTTGTGAACCGGTCATTTCAAGTTGCGAACCGGTTGCTTTTTGTGGAAAATTCTTGAACCCTTCTACTCCTGCTTTAGTCCCATATTGCCGGGCACAGAGAACCCTGTCCCATGACCCGCCTATATATAGGGGTATTTGGGGCTTCTCAAAGTACAACTCAATGCAAGCCGGTTGCTTTGCGAAGTTGTCGTTCTCTCTGGTTTTGGTAACTGTGAGAGATCCCGAGCAAGTGCTTCCCGCAAAAGGGAGGTGCAGCAAGGGAAGGACAACTGCAGTTGCAACTGGTAGCAGGAGAGTGTGTTGGCGACTAGTACGTCAACAGGAGGGTGCGACTCCTTCCACTTCCTTGTGGGACAAGGAGAGTGGAGTTCCAGGTGGTCTGTGTGGACTAATACAGAGGCGGGAGGACACTGTCGCTCAGGAGGACAACTGTCATCTGACAGTCCAGTAGGAGGAGGAGTCGTCAGTCCCGGTGCGACCAGGAGCTCCACAGACACCTTCCAAGACCGGAGTTGAAGACCGCGCATTGCGCGAGGTATTGTCGCCGAGCAAGCCTCGGGACAAGGTATGATTCCACAAACCATCCTTTCCTATTATATAGACGTTGACGTGTTTCCTCGGTATGGGTTGGGGGAGAAAATTTTTGTTTCCGCTGCCTTCTCTGTCTCCCCTAAAACCTAACAGTATGTTCTTCTCTGCTCTGATCCCCTACATCCCCTCTTGGCGCAACATTGCTGCTTTCTGCAACAAACTCCTCATGTGACCCAGTCATCTTCAAGTTCTTCTTCTCCTATATGAGCAGAAGACACTATCAGATACACTGGAAGACACTAGAACAAACTCTACTACCTTAGTCATATGTCTCTATAAACTCAATGAACCTAGAGTTTTGATACCACTAAATTGTGGCATGCAACTTATAAAAATAAGATTTTCTTAAGCAGAAGCAAATCATTTGCAACGGATTACTGAAAATCACTAAAAATTAAAACTTTTTGCAAAGTGATCCAAACATAGGAAAACTCTTTCATCAAGAACCAAAGTATAACATTTACATCCTGGTTCATAAGTACATAACTTGTACCATCTCTTCTCGAGGATTTACATCATCAGTTGCACTTTTAACATTATGTACAGACTGTACAAGAACCTTGAGGCATCAAGCCAAAATCTCAGATCGATTCATTAAAACACTAAGTATAAACTCCGAGGACCTGAGAGTACAGAGACGACACATAGGACTACTAACTATATGATTGACAGGCGGTATCTCCACCTAAGATATTACTGATGTCCCTGATCTTGTTGTTGTTCTTTTTCTTCTATAGGTTTTCTACCTTTTCGTCTACGTCCACCTAAAAACATTGGATACCACGGGGGTGAGACAATCATAAATTTCCCCAGCGGGAGATATAACTCTCTGCCAAAACATTGTTATAGCAGTTTATTATGATAAAATTGAGTAGGATTCTTATATATTAACAACAATATTAATCATTGAATGAACAGAGTAAAGTAATCTCCTTTCCTAAGGAGAGCATTGCATCTATTCATGGTATAATCATAATTCATCCATCTACTTGCAATGAATATAAAGAGATATGAATAACATCTATCAACTAAAGATGCATAAAAGAAATGTAACATCAACCAATGAATTTCCATATTCAATCCTTAAGCAAACATGGTAAGCGGTTGATTACATTTTATAATCACACTTATGCCCTGAGGAGATGAGGTATACCGCTCATACTCCAACCAACCACTGGAAGTCGAAATCGGTACCATACAAGGTCAATGGAAGAGCCAGCTTCCAAGACCTCTCACATCTCGGTCAGTACGAGACAACATGCAGGACATCTTGTGTCTCTACTAGATAGCTTTCCAGGGTATATTGGAAACTTTGCTATAGAGTTACAACGTCAACTGCACTCTCATCGGCAATCGAGAGATTTAATGTTTATCTCCATCGACCCGACATTAAGTATTATTGGGAGATGTGTACGACATCTATCCCAATCATCAGGAGATTTGTGATACATCCATCTTGACACATACAATGAAGGATTAAGAGGTTTAATGTTTACCTTCCATCAATCTCTTCATTCGGACGTAAGGATATTTTCTCCCATTTACCCCCACATATTCAAAATATATGTTCTGGGTTTTGCCGCGGAGCACCCGTTTCACCATTCTATAAATTCGGACACTGATGGATCTATGGTCAGGGCTCTATATGATATGATTTCACTTGATTAATTAAACAACTTAGCATATTCTTTTAGCATCAGTCAAGTTCTCAAACATAACTTATTCAAACAAATGCTACAAAGAAACATGTACTATTTTCATCAATTACTTCTTAGTCTTTATAAGACATTGGGATCTCAGTCCCTTAATTCATTTCTTGAAAGTTCAAATCTCTCAACAACATCAATATCATACTTATCAAATATGGGTATTCATACCCTCAGTTCATTACTAATCACTGTTACCACTTGTTAGGTAACTATTACCTCTAGGTTCTCAGAGCGGGGTATATACATGATACTTATTACACAAGCATCACACATGGATCACAAGGCCCATTAAGTGTCTTATCACCTTTCACTAGGAAACAACTTACTGATATGACTCATAAAGTCCATGCACATTTTGTTACTTTTACTAAGCAACAACAACATGGAGGCACACAAGGTCAATCAATATTTTAATATATAAAAGCCATAGCTCAAATCTGGCTATGATCACCATCTCATGATATCTGCATGGTTAATAGATATGATAACAGTCATATGATTCAATTATTACATCATGTGATACAATAGTAACACCACCATTCCTATATCAGGATTTAGGGTTTACTATCAATTAGGATTTTCCATTCCATTACCCAATTTAGGGTTAGGATCTCCCATTTCTCATTAGTTAGGGTTTCATGTTTACATCATTAGTTCAACCCTAATATATTTCTCCATCCCTCTAGGAGCATTCAATACTATCATAAGTATTTACTCATGATCATTACTTTCATCCTATATCATTTATGAATATCAATTCAAGGTATGAGTTCATCTCTCAACCTTACCATGGTATGTTTATATCATACCCATTATCTTGGGTTAACCCCTTTCTCATAGTGTTTAGCCAACACTTATCGAAGTGCATTGAATTCATTACATCTTCATTGTAATAATTTACATAACACGCACTTCTTGTGTTTCTTACCCAAGTATGTTGGATGGAGATGCATCAAGGTATAGGTATAACAACCCTGAAATGCTAAATGTGATATCTATCATGTCCTGATGTATCACTTTTCTACTCATTCCATCTTACTTAAGATAATCAAATGACCTTGTATTAAGGTATTTCCCTTTTAATACTTTTAACCACTCACCTATCACTTTCATTATATAGTGCATAGGTCACACACTATATTTGTCCATCTATCTTTAATGATATGGACTTTTCTAATGGTTAGGCATTTTTGATATCATTGTCAACCACTTTAGGTATCTCAACTCTCAAAATACTATCCACACCATTATTTAGTGTTGCATACATCACTCCTAAGAGTGTCTTGTCCTCATATTTGTAAGGTGTATAGGGTTGATACATGTATGTTAAGTTAATCACGTGTATAGAGTTGGATGTATAATGATCTAGGCATCACCTTGTCCCTTATACCCTTACATATTAAAGTATCAATATTACCATTCATATGGTTTATCAATTTCACCCTTCATGGTGCGACATTCTCATCTTACTTGATTATGTCAGCCACACTCTACTTTAGTGTATTGGTCATTATACCATCATTATAGTTTCATACATCATTACATGGCATCACCCCAGATTTAAATTTCACATCACATTATTACATCAGGGTTCCACATAACATTATCCTAATTTAGGGTTTCACATGGCATTACCCTAGATTAGGATTTCCCATGGCATCACCCTCAACTAGGGTTTCACATGGCATCATACTCATTTAGGGTTTCACATGGAATTATCCTCAATTAGGGTTTCATATGGCATCACCCTCAATTAGGGTTTCAAATAGAATCATTCTCAATTAGGGTTTCATATGGCATCACCCTCAATTAGGGTTTCACATGGAATCATCCTCAATTAGCATTTCATATGGCATCACCCTCAATTAGGGTTTCACATGGAATCATCCTCAATTAGGGTTTCATATGGCATCACCCTCAATTAGGGTTTCACATGGAATCATCCTCAATTAGGATTTCCACTTTAATTACCCACAATTAGGGTTTACTATTCATCCCAATTTAGGGTTTTATGCTCATGATTAGGGTTTTATGATCTCTTTACTAAGGATCATACCCTTAATCACCACATGAATCATACTCAAGTATGAATTCCATTCTATCATTCTCTCCACTTGATTTGGTTACATCAATCATACGATCAAGTATATACAACTATGATTAACATAGTGTACTGAGTTATTACTATTATAAGCAATTAGGGTTTATCCCTTTAAAGGTACTAATCATCTAGGAACTTTAGGGATTCAACCTTTATACCTATCATTGATTATTATTGCTATCAATCATTGGATCAATGGAACAATCATCACCTTTAATTTCCAAATGATTGAATCACATTTGACCTCCATTCGGTTTTGGGGTTTCATCACCAAACGGTTTTGAAACCGTTTGACTCCAAACGGTTTCAAGACCGTTTGGACTCAAATGGTCTCAAGACCATTTGTGCCAAATCAGTCTCAAAACCACAAGGGTTCATTAGGTACATTCATCAATCAAATTGAATGTAATTTGCACCATTGAACTGACTATTGATTAGGCAATTGAAGGATTCATCAATCAAAACTATTAGATCTTTATCCAATAATCAAGGATCAACCATTAAACCTCCAAATAGTTTTGAAACCGTTTGATTCCAAATGGTTTCAAGACCGTTTGGGCTCAAACGGTCTCAAGACCGTTTGACCCAAAAAGTTTTGAAATCGAATGAATCACTTTATAGAACCTCCAACAAATCAATTAGGGTTGTAATTGGTGGATTGTCCATACATTTAATCAATGAATTGGATCCATTGTATCATCATCCAACATGTACTAGGGTTCAGACCTCAAATGGTATACCCATCCAAACGGTCAACACTCTCATGCGGTTTGGGACTCAAATCACCAAACGGTTTGCAAATTGTTTGGTCTCCAAACGGTTTAGTGAAACCGTTTGAACCATAATGATGAAACCGTTTGCAATTGATATTTGGGGAGGTGTGTTCTTATGATGATGTCATCATCATCAATCTCTAAACCCACGGAACTTTATGTGATTTTCATGGTGATTGCATCCATCAACCAAATAAAAATTTGAGAATAAAGAAAGGATCATCAATTGATAAGGAATTGAATGCAATAGCAATATTAAGGGTTCAAGTTATAAAACCCGCCTCCAATTGAGCTTCAAAGATTGGAGCTTCATGTAAACAATGGTGGATGAAGCTTTTGCAACTCCCCCTAGAATCGTCCTCAAGCTTTTGGGTGAAAAGATTGGCTAGGGTTGAAGATGGAGTGAAGAAAAGAAGAAATCAATGATTTATTTTCGATTTCCACCATGGAATCAAGGTGAACCAAGGTCAAGAAGCTTACCAACAGGTTGGGGGTCATCCTCCTTGTCCTACAAATCTCCCTTGGTCGTTTTCCAAGCAAGGAGAAGAAAGGGATTCGGAAAAGCTTTTGATTTGGCTTGTAAAGGGTGTTTTTATAAGAAAATCAATGAGAGATAAAATGCCTTATTAAAAGTCTTTTCATTCCAAAATTAGTGCCGCCTCTTCCCCCTCAATCCCTTGGATATGAGGATATCCTTATTTCCTCTTATTCCTCTCAATTATCCTCAATTTAAATAAAAGCAAAATAAGCACCTTAGATCATATTATACTAATATCCATAAGTGGGTGGATATTTCATTTTCTTATAATAATGTGAGTGAGTTATCCACTTCCTTTGGATATTTTCGTGCCTTTGCAAGGCTTAAGCTCAGAAAATTCATCCCTCAACTTTTGGTTGAAGGGATCTTTAATTAATATATTTATTTTTGCATTAAATTGAATTAGGGTTTCAATTATGCATAAATCTTGATTATTTTAATATCAAGATTCTCTCTCCTACAAATTAATTCAAATGAGGCACCCCTCTTATTTTATTTGCTCTACATGATGACAATAAACATAAGGGACCTTATTGAAGTGGTAATTTGCATATTGAACCCTAGGTTTTTGGGTAAATTGCACTTTACACCAAAACTGGGTTTTAATGCACAAACATTGCTCAACAAGCTCTATCTTGGTGCTCAAGCTTGTGGAAGCCATACCACTGCATCATACTCACTCTTATGATGTCTCAACATCTGAGGAACATTTTATTATGTAAAATTTGCAAGTTAACCCATCAACTTGGGTAATTTGCACTTTAGTCCAAAATTAACAAAACAATGTTTCCACATTATTCAAAAAGGACTGAAATTGAAATATAAGTTCCTCTTGAGCCTTAATTACTTTTCAAGAATTAAGAGCAAGCATATAATCAACTTTATTAGGCAAAACACCTAGGGTTAGAACATAACCCAGGTCAGGGATGTTACAGAGTAGTTCCATACACTAGGGTGTGGGAGTAACCCCGCTACCCATGTTTTCATTACATGCTTTGTAATTCATGAGTTTGTAATAAAAATGCTATCTTTTCAGTTCAACATCAATCGTTTAGATGAATGCTAGTTGCTTGATCACCAACCTACGTTACCTATTATCTACTAGTGTGAATTGTCTACGTTTGTGCTTTTCTCAAGTATGTAGTCACCATATATCTGTTTTGGTATCTAGGAGCGCTTTTCAAGGAGTGGAGTAAACTTACCTCCATCATTGTACCTTAATACTATGAAATGGAATCAGTTGACGTATGGAAGTACAACTTTGATAGGTCGAGGAACACACTTTGCGAAGGAAGTGATGCAAAGTAAGTGACCATTCATTCGAGGATGGCCGACATTGCAATACTCCCACATTTCTCATAGTTAGCTATCTGAAAGGAAGCTAAACCTACAAAGATACTAATTATTTAGACTCTTATTGCAAGCCATGTTATTATGACGTATGTTATGATCCATGCATAGTGGTGGTGAAACTCGATCACATCCTAGTGGTTTCCAAATATTATCTACAACCTTAAGTTTACTTTCCTGCCCTTTTAATTTACTTTTGCTTATTAGATTAATCATCAAATCAACTCTTCAATATAGATATGAAATCTTGAGTAGATAAGTAGAATTATAATGTTTTACATCTTGTTAATCCTTAACAAGACTGTTGTCTCGTGGATTCAACCATCAACTATACTATGATAAGACTTCCACGTACCTTAGTGTACGTGGGTGGAGATCTTATTATAGCACACACAAGGCTAAAGTTAGAGACTTACAATCTCTAGGATTTTTAGTAGTGCATGCAACTTCACGCGAGTGGAGGCTCCATCATGCATGGGATCAGTATCTACCATTAGCTAAGTTTGCTTACAACAATAGCTACTAAGCTAGTATTGGTATGCCACCTTTTGAAATTCTCTATGGTAGACCATGTTGTTCACCTCTGCATTGGGGTGATGTCGGTGAACGTTCTCTAGTGAAGACTGATGTCATGCAAATGATGATAGTAAAGGTACAGTTGATAAAGAGACACATGAAAGCTACTCAAGACCGACAAAATATGTATGCTGACAAGAAAAGGTGTGATGTTAACTTGCTAGTGGGTAACTATGCATTTCTGAAGATCAAGCCTATCTGTTCTATTTCTAGATCTAAAGTTAAAGGCAAGTTGAGTCCCTACTATGTTGGGCCATTTGAAATCTTAGATAAGGTTGGAGACTGTGCATACCACTTAGCTTTACCTCATTCCTATGATAAGATTCATAATGTGTTCCATGTCTCTATGCTAAAGAAGTATGTGAAGAACTATTCTCATGTACTTACTGTTGAGCCTTTGGAGATACATGATAATATGACCTATGAAGAGCTACGTGTGAAGATCCTTGACTCCCGAGTAAAGCAGCTGAAGAATAAAGAGATTGAACTGGTAAAAGTTTTGTGGAAATATCATGGTCTGGAAAAAACCACTTGGGAGTTAAGAGATGAAATGTTACATACTCACCCTTCTCTTTTTTTTTTATATTTTGAGGACAAAATCCTTTTAAAGGGGTGGAGTGTTGTAACATAATGAATCTTAGATGTAATCTCCATGTAAACCTTTTCCCCAATTTTCCCTTTCATTTCTGTCCTTTATGTTGTTCATGTTTAATTAGTGGAATTTATAGTGGTTTAGTGAAAACTTATTGACCAATTTTACCAATATAAGGGTTTATGTACAAATACCTAAGTGAAAGCTTATTTAAGGATCTAAAATGAAAAATTACCACTTAGTAGAACAATGGTATATTAATTTGTGTTCGAAGTGCAAGGCCCTAAAACTTTATTAAATGTATTAAACAAGCTTAATTACCATAATTAAGTGATATAAACCTTAATATAACTTTTTAATATAATTTTAAAACATAAAATGAGCCTAAGTTTCAAATTTGGTTCGATTTGGATGTTGTTTGTGCAAGTTATGCCATTTTAGGTACATTTTGGACTTTTATGCAATTTACCCAATTGGGAGGTTTTCTTTGCAAATTATCACCTGAATTTTAATACTTAGATATTCTCTTACCATTCTCGAGATTTTGAACCATGGGGCACCTGGTTGCACCTTGGTTAGAAGGTGTTTCTCTCCAAGGGCATCATAGGGATTACCCTCTTTATAAATGAGCTTATCTTTAAAAGCTATCAACCAATGGGGTTATTTATTTAATTGGAGGATGGTGGGGATGGCCTAGAGGCCTACATGGGCTTTTAGGACCGACCTTGGATATACAAGAAGTCTCTATGAGCTTTCCTCTTGCATGGCCATGAAGCCTTAGCCTAAGGACACATGGAAAGTCCCATAGACACCTCATGCTTGCCCCCTTCTTTATAAAGCCATGCCTACCCCTTCCCACCTCCCAATCCAAGAAGAAATCATCTACTTCTCTTTCCCCCAGCTTATAGAATTGTCCCTTCTATGTTTGGCCACAAAGTTTCTGTCCCAAGGTAAAAGAGGGTGCCTACCTTGGTGAAGAAGGCTTCTAGGGTTCCAAATTTCTCTATTTAGGATTTCTTAAGCTCCTCCTTGGTGATTTTGACCAAAACTAATAAGTATCCTCCTTTCTTTCCATATTTTCATGCTATTAATATTCCTCCCACCTTCTTCCTTGTCGTAATCATGACTTTACATGGTAAAACTCCACCTAGAACCCTAAAACATCTCATATCCATGCTCTTTTGCTAGGCTTTGCACCTCTAAAGTGGAGAAGGTGATCTTTGCTCAAGAAAGGAGCTTGGATTGGAGCTAGAATACCTTCTAATCTCTGGATCCTTTCTGTTTGGACCTTCTTACCTACCTAGAGGCAAGTTTTTTTAACCCCCTTCTCATATATTGCTTAGTACTTGCTTAAAACTCATGATTCTATGTTTAAAATCGATGATCTCCATCTCTATCTACCATGTTCTTCTAGGGTTTTGGTTTCTTTCTATTTTACCTTCTGTAGAAGCTCTAGTTTGGTTACCTATACAACTTCAAACCTAATCTTGGGTCAAATGGAATTTTCTCCCTTTCCCTCTCTCTTAAACTATCTCGATCGGTTTGATGATGTGGTAATTTCTTATTGGCCAGTATTGAAAAATTCATATCTTTTAATCCACTTATCCAAATTTGACAAAAAAATATGTTTTGGAATTGAAAAATTAATTTCTATCTAATAAAAATATTTTCAAGGTCTGATTTCATGGTTTAGTGATTTTTTGGAAAATGAATTTAATGCATAAAATCCATAAAAATTACATCTTAATCATCATAACTCCAAAATTGTTTTCTTCATCAGGAGAACCTAATAAGTTCATTGGTGATATTTTCAAAATCTAAATTTGAGTTTTGCTAAAAATGTCTAAAATTAGGGTTTCTATACATTAATGTGCACTATGCACTCTAATACATGTTAATACATTGAAAATAGGCAAAGTGGAACTTAGACTCAATTAAAGTGGTGAAAGTTAGTAATTGATATTAGAAAGAGAGGTATGTGCATTCCTTACACCCTATGTTGGGATAATTGCATCCAAACCCTATATTTCCCTAATGAGGCTTAAATGAACCCTAAATCTCCTGTTCTTGAATCCTAATGTTGTTCATGCCTCAAATCTGATTATAATTTCTTCTTGTTTGGGTCTTATACCCCACTGCCATGCTTATTGAATATTATGACTACTATTGCCATGAATACTTTTGTAGCATGTAGATTTATGTTCTATTTAATTTAAAGTAGTGGTACTTATGTACAACCACCCACAAAGGACATGTATTTAATCGCCCTAGGGAATTTTTTTATTCTCCCCTATATAATTGTGTAGGTAATTGGGAATGTATTATTATCCCCTCCCCTCAACCCTACTTAGTTAGGTGGACATAATTATCTTACATGTAAATCCTTTTTAATATAATTGTTAATGGCAAGTTTCTTTTGAATATAGCCTCATACTCTTGTTATCTTAAACTTATGATGAACCCTAGCCTATTCTTATTTGATTTACTTATCTTGTTATCCTAGACTAGTTTTATGACACATACCTTTTTTTCTTTACCCTTTTGATGGGTGCTTTCCCAACCACCCAGGTGCTGGCGTTGATCAAGGAGAAGGACAAGTTTTAAGGAAGTCATCTAGGGAGTAGATCTCAAGCTATATGAAAAGATGTCTAGGTTGCTATAGCTAGATCCTTTTCTCTTATCTTTTTCTTTTGGGAAAAATCATGTAATGAGAAATGAAAGCCATGTAATAGGCTTAGTACTTTTATTTCCACTGCTATTGACATTTTATAATGTATATGCTGCATGCTTATTTACTTGGAATATTATACATGCATCCCTCAATATCTTTTGTCTTTCTAAAAAGATGGATGTTTTGTACTTCCTTTAAATTTTAGTAAGGAAGTGATCTCGCCTCTTTACAGAAAGCAAAGGTAAGTCTAGTTAATGATTGGAATGATATCAGAGTAAAAATGTCTATAACGGGTTTCACAACATATGAATTACACCACTAACCCCACCATAACTATTGAAACTAGATAACATTTAGTTGAGAAATTTTCATTGCAAATCTATCCAAAATTCTCTCAAAAATTTGTCATAACTTGTAGATTAAGCATCCAATGCCTCTATTGGGGCTACAAATCAATATTTACATGTTTTGGTCCCACAACTAAGTGGCATAATACAACCATATTGTTTTGAGGTCTGATTAGGCTCTAGCATGGTACACCAATAAATCACCACTATCGTGGTCACTTCTAAGATATGTTAGTACTTTTAAAAGAAATGGTAGGATAAAGAAACTAATATCTATATAATATGGGAATTATATTAGATAATCATAATTCTGGGGAATAGCCTCCAATATAGGGATGAGAGTAGCCACTCTTGATTGAGATGACATTATGCAACTCAAAGGTGGAGCTTAGTCCCATCATTGTCACAAAAGGGAACATATTAAAGAACAAGGAGTTTTCATTATAGGAGAATACGG
Organism: Alisma plantago-aquatica; assembly: GCA_963693085.1. Taxonomy (NCBI): domain Eukaryota; kingdom Viridiplantae; phylum Streptophyta; class Magnoliopsida; order Alismatales; family Alismataceae; genus Alisma; species Alisma plantago-aquatica. The sequence goes on along the minus strand of OY856414.1, from coordinate 420,678,148 downwards.
ATATATCCACCATAGAGGATATAGGGGCATCTTTTAACTCTAAACCACCATCGTAGCCCTTCTATACTTAATAATAATTGACCTCTGGTGAGGTGCGATGAGTACGGTAATGCAGTCTGTAGCTGAATGTATGGAAGGCATTTGGGAAATTTTGTATTGTCATGGTAGAGTATGGATGGTTAAAGGAATGGAGAACTAAGAATAGTGAGGTGTGGGAAGAGGTGTGCCCCACAATAACTAAGGTGAGGGGATTGTATATATGGCAGGAGGTTCTTATGATGGGTCCATGTGTCTTAGTATTAGCATTCGATGGGATTTGTAGGAAAGTTTGCCTTTGAGATGCATGACTTCTAGAAATACATCTCTTTGTTGAATCCTTGGTTGATTGTTGATCATATGGATTCTATATTTGATCATACGGAAATTCATTCCATCAATTTGGGTAAGACTATGATGTGTTATTTCTATTTATCCACCTAGATTGGTCTCAACTATTTGATTGGCTTCTTAGGACATTGGATTGCAACATAATAGTATGTCTTCAATAACTATATCCGAGCTTCATTCCCTAAATTAATAGTATATTTGGACATTGTCAACTAGATGTATATATGTTCATGTCTTTCCTTTGAACATGGAAAAGAAATGTCTAATACCCGAGGTCTTTACGTCGAATGTAAAAGATTTCATTTGGTAACTCTCTATTGAGTGCATTACTCTGGTTCATATGTTAATTGCATGATTGATAGAGAACTTTGAATAGACAAGAAAAATATCATTAAAAAACTCCTAAATGATACTCAAATTGATTGGGAAATGGTGTTTTCATGGATTTTCTAAAGTGATTAAAGCATATTTTTCTCTACATTCTAGGAAGTTTAAAGGATATTTTATCTAGGGTAACATACAAAGATGGATGTTATAAATCATGATTGGAGAAGTTCAGTAACACCCCAAATTTGTTGTAACATACCGAATTCTAGAATTTTGTCTTTTGATCCTCTTTCCCATATTTTCCTTTCATTTCTATCTTTATTGGCCTTTCTATTTAATTAGTGGAATTTATAGTGGTTTAGTGAACATTTATTCACTAATTGTACCAATATAAGGGTTTGTGCACAAATACCTCAGTGAAAGCTTAATTACCATAATTAAGTGCTCTAAAACTTAATATAACTTTTTGATATGATTTGAAAACATAAAATGAGCCTAAGTTTCAAATTTGGTTCGATTTGGATGTTGTTTTTGCAAGTTATGCACTTTTAGGTACATTCTGGACTTTTATGCAAATTACCCAATTGGGAGGTTTTCTTTGCAAATTATCACATGAATTATAATAATTAGATACCACCTTACCATTCTAGAATTATAAAACCATGGGAGCACCTAGTTTCACCTTGGTTTGATGGTATTTCTTTCCAAGGGCATTTTAGGGTTTTCCTCTTTATAAAAGAGCTTATCTTCAAAAGCTATCGACCAATGGGGTTATTTTGTTGATGGTGGTCGGTTGGGATGTCATAGAAGGGTCAATAAACCGACCTTAGATATTTTAGAGCCTCCATGAGGTGTCCACTTGCATGGCCATGAAGCCCTAGGCTAAAGACACATGGAAAGTCCCATAAAAACACCTCATGCTTGACCTTTTTCTATATATAGCCATACATACTCCTTCCCCAACTCCCAAATTCGAAAACCCTTGCTATATTTTATTTCCTCCATATTAGAAAATCATTCCTACCCTGTTTTTCCACGAAGGTTCTGTCCCAAGATAAAAGAAGGTCCCTACCTTGGTGAAGAAGGCTCTTAGGGTTCCAAATTTCTCTATTTTGGATTTCTTAAGCTCCTCCTTGGTGATTTTGGCCAAAACTAGTAAGAATCCTCCTTTCTTTCCCTATTTTCATGATGTTAGTATTCCTTACACCCTCTTAAAAGTCGGAACCATGACCTTCCTTGGTGAAACCCCACCTAAGAACCCTAAAACATCTCATCTCCATGCTCTTTTGCTAGGGTTTATCACCTCTTAGTTGAGAATGTGATCTTTGTTCAAGTAAGGAGCTAGGCTTGGAGTAACCAGACCTTATAAGATCGGGATCCTTTCTGTTTAGACATTTTTATCTTTCATAGGTATGAGTTTCATAACCCCCTTCTCATATATTACATAGTATATGCTTAAAACTCATGCATCTATGTTGAAAACCGATGATTTCCATCTCTTTTTACCATGTTCTTCTAGAGTTTTGGTTTATTGCTATTTTACCTACTCTAGAAGCTCTAGTTTGGTTACCTATGCAAATTCAAACCTGATCTTGGTCGAATGGTGTTTTCTTCCTCTCCCTCTCTCTTCAATTATCTCAATCGGTTTGATGATGTGGCAATTTCCGATTGGTCAGTATTGAAAAATTCATATCTTCTAAACCACTTATCCAAATTTGAAAATAAAATATATTTTGGAATCAGGAGAACGAGATCTATCCAATAAAAATATTTTTGTGGTTTTATTCTGAGGTTTTCGAATATGTTTTTTTCGGGTTGATTTAATTAACTAATAAATATGGAAAATACCCTAAAAGACAGTAACTCAAAAATATACAAATATATATGTTATTTTGATCAGAAAACCCTAACTAAGACAATGATAATGTTTTTGAGACCGAAATCAGTGATTTGTAGAAAAAATTGACAAGTTTAGGGTTTTAAGTGTTTAATGAATGAATATAGTTCTAATACATAAACATGGTGATGATATTAGGAAAAGTGGAACATGGAATCAATTAAGTGGTGCAAGTTGATAATTGGAATCAATATTAAAGGTATGTGCATTTAAAATTTCAGTTGGGAATATTTGTGCCTTGACCTACTTTTCTATAATTAGGCTTCATTGAATCCTATTCCTTATACTCTTGATTCTTTGCTATACCTGCCTCATAATCAGTTTTGGAATATTATTCTTGGGTCTTGGTACCCCACTTCCATGTTTTTCAAATGAGATTCTATTACTTTCCATAGTTTCTAGCATGCTGATTTTATTAGACTAATTAACTAGTGTAGTGGTACTTGTATGTACAACCACCCATAGTTGGGCATGTATTTAATCACACCGGGGAATGTGATACTCTCCCCCACACATGAAATATGTGCAGGTGACTAAGAATATGTTATTCTCCCCTCACCCTTTTGGTTGAAGGTCCGATAGGTGCCTCAACCCTACATAGTTAAGGTAGTCGATATAAATCATGCATGTAATCCTTTTTTTATATGTTGTTTATGGCAAGCATCTATTGAAATATTCTTTTATATATATGGTCTCATTCTCTTGATTGTCTTCATCATATGATGAACCCTAGCAAATTTTTACATATTTTTCTTATCTTCATATCCTAGAATAGTTTTGTAACACATACTTTTATTTTCCTTTCCCTTTTGCTGGGTGCCTTCCCAACCACCCAGATGTGGAGCAAGGTGATGAATAGGACTTGAAGATCTTGGCTTTGGCATGGACTTAGCTAATGGAGTTATGCTTTGGGAGACAAGGCTGTGGTAGTTAGACTTCCCTCTATCTAGATCCTAAATGTTGTATCTTGATGTAACCCTAAAAGGGGGATTTTTGATGTATCATGTACAATCTTTTAGGAAATTGAATATAGTCAGAAAATTTTTATTCCACTGCTTTCCAATGAGTTTTGATTATCATAATTAATAGAGGGTGGTTTATTCTGTAAGGAGTGGGACCCACTAGGGGGACCACTCCCTATAGTAATTATCTTGAGACCGCCATAGCGAAACCCATATATTGAAACACGATAAATAGATAGAAGGGTAGCTATATTGTTCTCAAAATAACATGGTAAAATGAGCATAAAGCAAAAGCAGCGGAAAGAAAAGAGTTTAAGTTATTACATAATCCATTTATTTCTAAGAACTTGTCCACATGGACATAAAAGAAAACACCAAAGAAACTAAACTAATGGGTCGATTGTAGAGGGCAACCTAGGCATCTCAGAAGTTTCACGAACTACCGCTGGACAGGTTCCTCGAATATTGGGTCCTCAAGTACAAGCTCCTCCTCTAAGGTCACCACGGGATCCTCTTCATCTGGGTGGAAGGGAACATCACCCTGAACAAGGAAACAACAAAGAGGTCAACAAAGGCTGAGTATGTACATATATAAAACATTCTGGGCATTATATAGGATTACAAGTACAAAAGAGATGTTCCCACAAGAAAAGGGGACTATTTGCAATTAGGTATGTTCAAGAGAAAAGTAACAAAAGAAATGAGGCATATTAAATTTCAGATTACAACATGATAATAAAAGAGTGTCTTGCCATAACAATCATCCACAGATTCACATTAAAACAATAAATATTTGCATGCATAACAATGTAGACTAAATATACCTAAAGCAGGGTCATAACACCATAGGATCATGGCCTAAAAATAAACAAGGGTGGAAACGCACACCCCGGGCGGAATACGCACGCCCTATATAAATATGGTTGTACATAAGTACTGCTATTATAGATATTCTAGTCAAACATGTAGCATGCATAAAATAGAGTGACAAGACTGGAATTTTAGTCAATTTCAAATAAAAAGACAATATAGCAGAAGGGGTCCAAAAACCCATTATAAACAAGGTATCACAATAATCAATTGAATATCATGAATTGAGAGAAGGAAAAATAATAAATATCCAAGCAAGTGATTTTCAAGTAGAATAACAGTTCAAGAGATGCCTCATTAAAAGAATGTAGATTTTAGTCAAATAATGCCCAAAATAAAATAGAGGATGTGCATACCTTATGATCAGACCTAGTTATTTAGTAACACCTCCTAAGCACAGGGTCAGGGTTGTCTCAACCTAGTCATAATATGTGTGCATCCGATTAATATAAAATGTATTAAATCTTTTACTTAGAAATCGACCCTACTTTAGGTTGCGAATCTGGGCGTGAAACCTGTCCCAATAAATCAGGCGTATTTTTCTGATTTCAAAAATATATATATTTATATTTTTCTGATGAACTAATAATTAATTATGATTTTTACAAGTTAAAATCATTTGCTGATTAAAATGAAGATAAGTGAGGAAAAGACTGGATTACCCCTGAGATATTGCAATCATCATGTCTCGCGTGATGCAGAAACCTTGGTTGTGTATCACTGATAACCACTTGGTCAAGCACGGGTCAAAACAGGTTCAAAGGTGAATTTACCCTCGCTGACAACACAGGCAAAAGCAAGGAATTTCATGGGCAGAGGGGACAATTTAGGGGTCGATTCCTTCTCCAGCGCAATGGTTGCTCTGGCGGGAGCTTGGCATGGAAGACCCTCTTCCCTGTCCCAAGTCTGAGCAGGAGGAGGATGGGCAGGCCTTTCATGGAAGTATGGCGAATCCCGTCGGAGCTCTGATCAAGCTTTGAAGCTGATCGACAAGGTAACAAAAAGTCGAAACATCTGGTGCTATGGCTCACAATGGGTTGTGTTAATAACAAGATACATGAAGAACACAACAACAACACAGGGCCGAGATTCTACAAACACCCTATTACTCGAATCTTTGGAGTGCTCCTTGGTGGTAGGACTCCAAACAAGGGTTGTGTCAGGTCTTGAAGTTACTGGTTTAGAGGGATGCTCCATCCATCCATGGATGTGTGGTACGCCACGATGAAGAGGGGAAATTAGTACCCCACGATGCACTAGCCTAACAACACATGATAAGACTACTTACGAGTTTGCTGGTATTTTTGGCCCCCCTAGGAGAGGGGTGTGTTGCAGGTCCGAGCACAGAAACTCGAAGCAAGGACCAGCGGTAGTCAAAACAGGGGAAGGCGGAGGCATTTAGCCGACCAGACAAACGGGGCAAAATTGTGACGCGTTGAAGGCCTAGAATGAAAGAGAGTGGGTTCTAGATGGTTACCTCGAGCGGAATCGTGCCGAGGTGGGGCAATGCGGCAGCTGCTCGCTGTCCTTGCCGGAGAAGAAAACCAACGCCGACAGCAGCTCTAGAGCACCTCAGGTGCAATTGACTGATGAGGCCGGATGAGGGGGTGCCGAGGCTGAAATTTGGAGCGAATGGTAGGATGTGGTGGCTTCGGATGGGGGAAAGGCGAGTGAGAAAAAGGGCAGCGGCGGCTGCTCGGGGGTAGAAATAGGCATCTCTAGCTTAGGGCTCCATAGAGGCTAAGTAAGGGATCGCTGGACTCGGGGGATCGAGGGGAAGTTGTTGGCGAGGAAAGCGTGAAGAGGCGCTCAGCCTGGCGTGCGCGAGAGACCAGGGAGGCATCCATGTGTTGTGCCTGGCGCCCGTGTGAAGTTCAGAGGTAGGGGGCGACCGAGTCTCGCTACCCGGACCGGACCGTTCACCAGCTGAACCGGTTCTTGGACCAAGGTCCAGACCGAACCAAAGAAATCAAAAATCAACCAAGTCTAGGTTAAAAGCACACATAGCCTAATAGGGTTCAATTGGGGGTGCATTTGATGTCCAAACGACCCCAAAATTTGAGGGTTAACTAATTAAGATGTGAGGAACTCAATTATGAGCTTAGATTTGTATTTTGAGGTTACTACATCTATAATTGAACCTGTGCACATTAATCATTCAATTAATGAAATAAACTAAGTCTAAATGTCAAAGATGGTCAAACCTTCCACCTAAACTCGATTATTGACCTATATGACACCCAGGTCTATCCTAGTTCACAAATCTAGGGTAAAGTGATCTAGATCATCAATATTGCTTATAAGTTAGCTAATTGAGGTATTAAGATAGCAATTCCACATGTCTTCAACTCTATGGAACAATCTCGAGTCAAACTAGGGTTTGAGGGTCAAAAGTTATCTAATTCAATACAAAGTACAAAGAAAGATTCCCATGATGTAAATATCAAAGTAAGGGTTAAAGAAAAGGAAAAGATGTTTTGTACCTGGAATTGGGGATGTTACATATTCCCACTCTTTACATTTGCACACATGCACATGAGTGGAAGCGTCAATTCCTAACTCATAATATTGATTGGGTGTCATATACATTGAATATCATACATAAAAAACAATTGGAATGTAACCAATAGGACATATTTCATTCTCATTCTCAAAAGTTCACATAAGATGGAAATATAAAACAACTAATGACATAACCAAAGACTTAAACATAAACAAATTGGTCTTGCTACATGAAATTAAACTGAGGTCGATAATGGCACCCCACCAAGGCACTCTAGTCTTTCTTGTATCATCCTTATCCTTATCATGATGTCTTACTCCTACTCTACTCATCACCAGCGGACATCTCATCCCCAGCCATACAAAGCAATGTAAAACTTGTGAGTGGCACTAAGTAGTTATACATGAAAATAACTTATAATTGAATTGACATGAAAATAACTTAAAACATGAGTGCTTAACATAATTAACATGATTACTTGAAGACTTAAGTAAACTAACATGATTACGTAAACACATGTATTTTATCTTGAGTTAATATAGTCACTCTTTAGAATGCGCCACAGTGCTCATAAAACTGGTTAAGGATCACATAATGCCGGTTGACGCTCACATAATACTCCCACAGAGCTCATAAGGTCAGTTATGGCTCACTTAAACATGACTGAGAAGACTATTTAACATAACATGATTTCTTAATCTTAAACATGGTTTTCATAATTTCTCAATTTCTTGAACATGATTATCCTGATTTCTTGATCCACTAGCATGGAAGTGCAATATAATATTTCATTTGAAATAATAAACATGAAAACAATAGAAAATGTAAATTCTTAACATAAGTATGATTTTCCATAAGCATATAATGAGTACTACTGTACTCGTACTTTAATTGAGGCATCATTAATAAATAAGCAATTAATATAAACTGTAAACCCTAATTTAATACTCAATTTGCATGACCACTCACCAAATCTTGAGGAGGTATACTAATTGTAACTTGAATCCTGATCAACCCTAGTTGTCATGTACATCATATAAATACATTATTTATCATCATATAAATACATCATATTTTTGGGTTTTCAATAAAGCATGGAAAGTATATTGAAAATCTGGATCTGAAATTAGGACTATACTATAGATCTCAAAAAACTGATCAAAATCTATATATGGTTCGGCCCTAGCTGAGCTATAAATTAGTTTCTAGGAATTATTGAAGTTTTGGCTATTATTGACCAATCAAAGTTGAGATAAAAACAAATAAAAGCAATTTCTGAGACATGGGTTCATGCGGAAGGGAACAGACTGATATGCCCTTCAATGTATTTTCGAAGCATAGGTGTGACAAGGGAAGATTTAGTCAAAATTCCATTTTCACTGTGCGGTTGTATCGAAAGCCAACTCATGTGAACATTCCATCTTTATCTAAGGCTCCGATTGGTTAGTTATAAGTGTATTAAGAAAATAAGCAACTCAATTTTTGAGACATATTTTAAATGATTAGTTCTCTGAAATTTTAGAAAACTATTTCCCTAAAATTTTTTAGAATTCCGTATGTATAAATACGATTTATAAAGTTCCATCTATTCCTTTTGCTCTGCTCGACGGCTGCGTGCACGAGCGAAATTTTCACGTCTGCACCAGCTCCTTGCACCAACTCAAAAAGTCATCCAACTCAAAAAGTCATCCCTTTCTCTGATGCATCAGGCTATACTTTGTAGGAAAATGATAAACAGACGACCAACGAGAGTTAGAATGGGACAAACTTTTATCCTTTACTTCCCATGGCCCACCCCCATTCAGCTACCCACCCACCCACCCAGGCATCACATGTGCACAGCGTATAGTTGCAATTGTTCTTTTACAACGTGAAGGAGAGAGAGAAAGAGAGGGAGAGAGAGGAGGGAGAGAGTTGGGGTGGGGAGAAAGAAAGTGGCTGTAGGAGAGAGAAAAAAGATAACACTGTTTTGTTAATAACTTTAAAACGATAATGATTTTTTTGACGAAATAAACATTGTTTCATTCCTCACAAAAAGTACTTTCTAATAAGATCAAATATACAATCTAAAATATTAGAGATAATATGATTGTAAAAGCCAAAAAAAGAGAGAGAAAATTATTTTGTTTATAATTCTTAAACCGTAATAAAATTTAAATGAAATAAAAATTGATGCATTATTAACAAAAAATACTTTAAAATAAGAGTAGTGTCGACATAATACTTTTTTAACGAAATAACGGTAACACATGGAAAATGAGGAGAGAGAAATTTATATTGTTTATAACTATCAAACCGTAAGGAATTTTTAATGAAACAAAAATTGATGGGTTACTCACAAAAAATATTTTAAAATAAGACTAGTGTCAACATATTTTCTTAATAATTTTTTTGATGAAATAATTATAATACATGGGATAAGGGTACATTAAAATAAGATTAATGGCGACATACTTTAAAATTGAATTTTTAACGGAAATAAATATAACACATGAGATAACATGTTATAACATGTGAGTAAAATAAAATACACAATCTGAATTATTAGAGATAATGTGATTGTAAAAGCCAAAAAAAAGAGAGAAAATTGTTTTGTTTATAATTCTCAAACCGTAATGAAATTTTAAACAAAATAAAAATGGTTGCATTATTAAAAAAATACTTTAAAATAAGACTAGTGTCGACATAATAATTTTTTAACAAAATAAAAATAACACGTGGAAAATGAGGAGAGAGAAATTTATATTGTTTGTAACTCTCAAACCATAAGGAATTTTTAAATGAAACAAAAATTGATGGGTTACTGACAAAAAATATTTTAAAATAAGACTAGTATCAACATATTTTCATAATGAATTTTTTGATGAAATAATTATAATACATGGGATAAGGGTACATTAAAATAAGATTAATGACGACATACTTTAAAATTAAAATTTTAATGGAAATAAATATAACACATGCGATAACATGTTATAACATGTGTTATCACGCATGAGATAACATGTGACAACATGGATAACATGGATACAATGTTATAACACATAAGATAACATGGGGTAACATGTTATACCATGGATAACATGGATACCTTAATAACATTGACAACATGGGTAACATATTATCCATGTTATTCTATGTTCTCCATATTATCTGCGTTATCCATGTGTTATACCATGTTATAACATGTTATCCATATTATCATATTTTACACCATGTTATCCCATGTGTTATAATTGTTTTGTTAATTTTTTTTGAAGTATGTAGACATTGATTTTATTTTAAAATATTTTAATTAGTAACTCATCAATTTTTACGTCTATTTTAAAAATATTATCAGTTTTTATTAGTGACATGGATAACATGGCGTAACATGTTATCTATGTTATTCTATGTTATCCAAATTATCTATGTTATCCATGTGTTATTCCATGTTATAACATTGTTACAACATGTTATAACATGAGTTATATTTATTTCGTAAAAAATCATTATCAAAGTATGTCTTCATTGTTTTATTTTAAAATAATTTTTATTAGTAACCCATTACTTTTTGTTTTATTAAAAAAATCATTACGGTTTGAAAGTTATAAGCAAAATAAATTTCTCTCTCCTATTTTTAAAATTTTTATAATCACATTATCTAATTTTTTTCAAATTGTACATTTATTTTTTCAAAGTTTTTCAAACTTGATCTTGTGGACTCGGTGTTTATTTTGTCAAAAAAATTATTATCGTTTAAAAGTTATTAAAAATTGTCTTTTTTCTCTCTCTCTCCTACAACCAATTTCTCTTTCATCTCCTCTCTCCACTCCCCCACCCTCTTTCTTTCTCTTGGGCAGTGTGCAGCGGTAATGGGTTGGGGAATGTGTATTGGAACAAAATTAGTTGTCTGTGTTAATGTCTATATAGCAATGAAAAAAATTGGGTCACGCGCGCTGGTGTCAAGCCCAGCTCACGCGCGGGAGAGAAGCAGTATGTTGGGGAGAGGCTGATTTCGAGTGATGACGTAGCAGAGTTTAATTGGATGGGTAGGTGGAGGTTGTGTAATTGATAAATAAATTTATTTTGCTTATAACTTTTGAACCGTAATGAATTTTAGATTTGTTATGAAAATACATTCCAACAAGAATAATATTGATATATATTTTTAACAAAAATATAAAAATAATATGAATAGGTTATTCTGGATGCCCATGAACCATTTTGGGTGTCAATTAACCATCTTTGGGTGTCAGTAGCTATTTATGGGTGTTATTAGCCATTTATGAGTGTCGTTATATTTGTAGGTGTCAATGACTATTTTGGGTGCCATTAAGTGGTTTTTAGTGTCAATCAGACCAATTTGGGTGTCATTATGTTGTTTTGATTGTCAATACCTTATTTGGGTGTCATTTTAAACTTATGGGTGTCAATGAACCATTTTGGGCGTCAACTACCTTATTTTTGCGTCATCTTTATACTTTTGGGTGTCAATGAACCATTTTGGGCGTTAATTAACCATTTTTGGGTGTTAATATCCATTTATGGGCGTCATAGCATCCAAAAATATCTTATTTGGGCATCGTTTTAAACTTCTGGGTGTCAATGAACTATTCTGGGTGTCAATGAACTATTTTGGACGTCAATTACCTTATTTGGGCGCCCTCTTTATATTTTTGGTTCAATTAACCATTTTTTGGTATCAATGACTATTTATGTGCGTTGTAACATCTAAAAATAGCTAAATAGCGCCTAAAAATGGTTAAGTAGTTATTTTGGTTGTCAATACCTTATTTGAGCGTCATCTTTATACTTCTGGGTGTCAATGAACTATTTTAGACGTCAACTAATTATTTTTTTTGTCAATAATTATTTATGAACGTCATAGTTGGTTGTCAATTAACCTATATATATCATTTTTATATTTTTTCTAAAAAAATATGTCAATATTATGCTTGTTAGATTGCATTTTTCGTAACGAAACTAACGATTTTTGTTTCATTAAAAAATTCATTACGGCTTAAAAATTATAAGTGAAAGAAATTTATTTACCGATTGTATAATTAAAAAAAATTACTCAATCACAATCTGTCACGTGGGGTGGTTTGGAGGCTGATTTGGGCGCGCATGATGGCCCGCATGACACGCATGAGCTTACCAAATCTTAGTTTTATAGCAAAGCTCTACTTCGTACTCCGGAACACGGCGCAAAAGAACGTTACTGAAGAAGGCAGCGTCCAATCTTGATTCGTTGCAGCGTCGAATCTTGTTTCCGTGTTTCCCAACGTGGAGGAATAATTATCTATTCTAATTATCAACTAGTGCACAGCTCGTGGTTTGTTTTCTGTTGATAAACTGTTCGTAAAGGTGAGTTCTTTTAGACGTGAGCAATTTCAAGTAATTGTTATACGATTGTCATATTTTTTATGCCGCATAACTTATCATAGACGTAACCAGTTGTATCTATTACTGATTAAATATCAATGTATCTTTGTTTCTCTTGTATCAAATAATATTATATGATGCTTATATTTTTTGTCCACAAGTAAATTTTTCTACAATAATCGTACAAATTAGATTACATTCAAAAACATACTTTGGCTCCAATGTTTTTGTCATATACAATTTTTTTCTTAAACGTATATGTATTGTAATGGCTTATTATTGATTCAGCATGAACCACACAGTAACTACACATGGTTTACGCGTTTCGTCTCAGTATTTATGAAAAACAAAGTTCTATCGTTGACTTTGAACTGTAAGATAGTAGAATTTAATATATTTTTTCTAAAATTTCATATTTTTCAATCTTAATCAATGTTATCTATGAATTTTCATGAACAATGTTTTGTTGGTTTATGAAGTTCATTTAATGTAGGTATGATTTAGTTGTCAAAATTTTAAAATTTGTGATGTATGTATTGCTTTAGATATTCACATGTTCTAACCAAAATTACAACAAATCAATCACATGGAACACTTTTTTTTTTGAAAATTTGAATATTGAACCAATCATCTGAACTCAATTTCCTGGAGGAACTACACTTCAGTTCCTGGAAAACAATCTCCAAAAAAAAATCCTAAAAACTTATGAACTGAAGTTCCTTAAGCAGTTTTTCATGATTGGTTTAAAGTAAGTGTTGGAACTTGAGTTTCGTGACTTCTAGTGATTACAGACTTACATACAAAACACAGTTCCTGAGTTTCCTCTTAAAAAGAGCGGAAAACGAGTCCATGACAACTAACGATATTTCTTATACAATGATCTTCATTTGTCATAAGTGACACATCTAAAATATTTATGATTAGAAATATTAGTGTTGTGAATATAATTAGTTGCTAAAATCGTAACATAACATGACAAAATATTTTACATTATAATCGCACTATATAAGATATTTTACACTATAATCACCATTATGAGTGTGATTTACAAAATAAAAAAGACAAACATCATGAAAACACACACCGTATAATGTGAAAACAATGCGATTTACCTAATATATTTTTATTCTTCACGTTTAAACAATGTCATGTAAAAATGATAATTAACTATAACTATGTACGAATAATATTAGTAAAAGTTTCATACAAAAAGTCATGTAAAAATTAATATTCTACATTGTGTTAAATAATGATGAACCAAAACATATATTTACCAACACATAAAATGTGGAAATTATTACGATATTTTTTACATAGAAAGTGAAATAAAAATATTACGTTGTGATTTTGATATAATATTTTTCTTAAGATTATAATTGTACCATAATAAAATATTTTTTAAAGGAGAAACATATGCACCATAACCACTTGATGGAGTTGTTATAATTTTAAAATATTATAATTTTTGACAAATATTTTTCTTTATATCTTTGCCATCCTTATTTATTTATATTATACATTAAAAATTAAAATATTTTTAATTGTTTACATATTTATACTAACAACGTTTCAATCACATTGAAGTGAATGAAGCTCAAGTTAACTAGAGTTCCTATAAAAAATAAAATGGAACTCAAGTTTTAAAAATTGAACTAGAGTTCGTGGAAAATGAGTTCCGGAGAACTTATGACTTACATCCAAACAATAGCCTTACAGCTAACTAATCGGAACTAAGTTAGGGCGTCACATAATTTCATATGCGAGGCTAAGAATGTAAATAGGCGGACTGGCTTCTTCTTCATCGAGCCATGGCGTCTGGAGCTTTACTGCAGTTTAGATCTCCGATCAAAACTGGAGACTGACGCCCATATTGCAAAGCCAACTTGTCAGGGGGATTCCTCAGGCACTAACGAAATTGGGAAACCATTTCTGAGATCTAGCGGAGCCCTATTGCTCTACTTCCAGGCCACCTCTGCGGAGGGGAATAGAGAAGCTTTGCTCAAGAAAGGTAAATGACGCTAGACAATTGCGAAACTCAAAACCAACGACCAAAACAGAATCAACGTGCACTAGAGAGCATGAGTAACACAAAACCGTGGTGCGAACACCTCCTGAAAGGCCCCGACAAGCCTCCCTTCTCCGCGAGAATCCGGAGTTTGGGGGCAGAGAACACAGGTAAAGAGGACAACGCGGGAAGATGCGGAAAATGATTCTTAGGGTCCGAATATGCTTAATGGAAGGCTAATCAGGCAGGGTTGGCCTGATTTGGTAGATCGAGGTCGCCATTGTCGGTGATGAAACTTCACGGCCGATCCTTGGCTGACTTCGAACGAATTTAGCGATGGCGGGGCACTTATACTATACTGATGAAGCTTCAAGAGCTGCTTGTCTTCAGCTCCAAAGACTTCTATTCCGTCTGCAACTCAGGCTTGGGGAGGAGTAGAAAGGTGGAAAGGGCGTTTTTGCTCTTGCTTGAGATAGGGTTTGATCAGGGGCTCTCTCGACTAGGAATTCTCTCCTGATGGTAGCGAGAACAAGGATATTATGTGGGAAATGGAGGGGGATAGAGGCCGAGGAAAACGGCTGGGTTTGTTTCTCGTCTGCGCGCTTCTCGCGCGAGGTAGGGGACGAAGTCCCTACCCTCAGATCCCAATCTAGCGGATCAGGGAGGCGGCGACATAACTGAAAGTTGGAGGAGGCGGGTGACCCCCAGAACCTAGATAACTTGGCCGTGCCCTAGTTATATTGCCGTTAATTAAATGTATTAATTAGAAATCTAGGTTCATATGTACATAATTGTTCACCCTTTCTTTCTAGCACTAATCACATAGTTAGGGTCATTAGATTTTGGTGAAACTAGCTGAGTTGACCAATTTGGGTATGAGGAACACAAATATCCACTTAGATTTGAGGTTTGAGCTATGAAATTATGTGCTTTATATGATTGGGTGTTTAGGCTACTAAAATGCATTAATAATCACTGGAGAGGAAATTACATCCCCAAAATTTATAAGGAACCTTAACATCCTATTATATACTCAAAATAAAAGGAACATTTTGTTCACCTATGCGAGGTAAATTTCAGTGTAGACCATGGTTAGTCATAATTACATAATTATGGGTAGGTTTGGTGTATTATCAAATTAAAATGTGGTAAATGTTAGAATCATTATTTTTCGGACTTATTCTAGGGTTTTAAATTATGAAGAAGAAATTAAACTAGTGACCTAACATTACTAGTCACTTTTATTCGAGACTGGAATTCTAGGGATGTTACAAACTCTACTGCCACTCAAGTGGATATGATTGAGAGTGATAGTTGTAGAATTGCCACTCTTATCACCTTTCAAGATACCTTAACCTTACAAATCATAAGGTTAAGTAGAAATATGTAAAAATATATTTAAAATACTGATATAGACAAACTTTTGTTTATATTTATATATGTGCAAGTTTAGTGATCTGAGCTATATCTATTTTCTAGAAATATTTTACACTTTTAAATAAGTCAAAATGTAACTTAATGATATAAAAATAAAGAATCCACGTTCAATATTTTCTAGAAATGAGGATTAAAAAATAAATTTTATTGTTACTTTTTGCACTATTCTAACACTCATAACTATTTGTAGGAATGAATAAGATTGAACATGACATTAACTAAATGTTTTGAAGAGTAAAATAATCTTAAAATAAGAATATAAGGTTATAAATTTGTGAACCTTTTTTCAAATCCAGATATAGTCATATTACAATTCCAGTTAAAATTTGTGGGTTACTATTATACCTACATTTTTTATTCATTTTTCTATAGTCCCATATAGTCATATTACATTTTCAATTAAAAATTGTGGGTTACTATTATACCGACATTTTTTTATTCATTTTTATATAGTCCCCTTGGGAGCAAGTGACCTAGGTTAGTTGATATTTCCTAACATGCATGTTTGAGGTGTAAGTGATGGTTTCTTAAGATATGTAGTTTGGAGAGATAAAGAATGAGATCTACTTGTCTTCCACTTTGCCCCTTTTCAATACTAGATTTTGAGAGGGTTGGAACCCCAAGCATGTTTAATCTTTTCTCGTATTTCACCCTACTACTCATAGATTGTCCCCCCTTCAGATATTCGTGGCTTGTTGTACGACAAGATGATTATCTCATGGATAAGATGGATTAGGGATCCAATGATCATGGATGTCTCACTTGAGGAACTAAGTCGTGCCATATACTGGGTTTGCAAGCAAAAACTACCTACCTAGTTGGGTTTCGGTGCCAAGTGTCAAAGAAACTATAATGAGCTCTATTTGCAAAATGGATTAGTTTAGCATTCAAGCACAAACATATATCTTATTTTTGGAGTTTCATTTCGGTGGTCAACATGTAAGATGCCTACATAGGGTAGGGATTTACATGTGGGTTTCCTACTTGGACAAGGTGCTTATGTGTTATAACTTTGAGAAATTTGATTAGACATTGATGCTCATAGCCTTAGTATGTGAGGTTGGGTTCTGTAGTGACCATATGAATGGGGTTTGTTGGGTTTCAATGTTTTGGGCTCCTAGGCTAGTACATGAGAATTTTCCTTGTGAAGGAAGAGGCATGTAAAATCATGATGGATTTTGACCTATGATTCAATCCACCAAAAGTTCTTGTGTCTTGTGATTAATGTAGATGTCATATATCAACCTAAACAATCAGGAAAACTCCATCCTTGTGATGGAACCAAGATATCTTTACTTCATATATCGGGTCCAACTTGTCTTTAAGGACTTATAGCCATAGAAGACATATTTTTATCAAGAAACATATCATGACCATAGATGTGAGTTCTCATCACCACCCTATATTTGAGAACAACATGATTATTAACATGTGGGGTTTCCATTTACTCGATCCAAAAACAAGAATTTTGTTTTTGGGTGAAGTTCGTGTAGCAGACTACTTGTGCCTCAGGGTAATGATCATCTTCCTTCCAATGAACCCCTTAGTTTTACTTTTCGGCCCTCACTGCTTCAGACATTCGTGGGAGACATGATAAGGCATTTAAATTATTTTAATGGATTATTGTTCAAAGTTGGGGAATTTTCCCATGCAGTGCTCCTTGATGAAGGCTTGATATCAATGTAGCTTGCTCGCTAGTAGATGTAGAATTTAATGAGGTTAGTGTTCATGTGGTGGAAATGAATATCCCTATCCTTTTGTTTTAGGCTCAAACACCTTGTTCATATATGTCATGGATGATGTAGTGTCCTTAATATATATGAAACAACTTGACTATAGTATCATTGTTTGGAATAACATAGAGTACTAGATCTCCCTTTTAAAAATTGTAGGGATGAACCCTCTTTTTCAATGCTTGAGCTAACTATCTTGATATAATTGTGTATGATATAGTGTTTTCATTCAATATTATTTCAGCATGTTGAGGGAGTAGATGTGATCTTTGACCCATTCTGCCTCATGGACTTATGCTTCTAGAATGTTGCAAAGAAATGAGATTTCAAACTCCATAGGTAGGAATTCCTGCATAGCATATATAAGGTAGTAAGCTATAGTCTCTTTGGAAGTTTTAATAAATAGTTGATAGGCCCACATAGCCATTTGAATATGCTCTTTCTAGTTGGTATTTGAGATTATTGTCTTCTTGAGTATCTTTATAAAAAAAGTTTCTTGCAACCTTTGTGTCTCCATTCATTTACAGAAGATAAGGTGGTGTTTAGTGATATATTATTTCCACATATTTTAGATACTCCTGGAAGGATTTGTGATAAATTTTTGTTTACCTTTGTCAGAGTCAATATCTTACAATATTCTATACCAACTTATGATGTTAATCTTGAGAAACTTGGTCATGTACTGAGATGAGGCATTGATGAAGGAGACAATTTACACCCATTTGTTAAAGAGGTCAATTATGATGAGATTAAAACAATTCTCATTGTATTCTTTAGGGTGTATCATTCCAATCGTGTTGAGTCCCAAAATAGAGAATAGGTAAAAGATGAACCATTTTGTTTAACTGGTTGTCTGGTCCATGGATGTAGACCATGGATTTGGAAGACTCAATATTTATAAACATATTTGAAACAATCCATCTCTTAATGTTAAATAGTAGCCTAGAAGTTGTATCCTCTCTGTGAGCACGATAAAGACCTCAATAATGACCAAATTGTAAGCTACCATCCTGAGGTATGCAAATGATAAATGTCATGGATGAAGTACCTAAGTCATGTTCCTCCACCACACAAAAAAACTTTGGTCTTTCCTTCAAAAACTTATTTTTTTATTAATTCAATAATTACTTTTACATAGCATTGTGCAAAGACAAATATAAAGAAAAATCTCTTAAAAGTTAGAGGAAGAGAGAAACATGACACATGACTACTCAGCTCCCCATCAGAACCACAAGTCACCACTATTAAAGGAGATGAAGGTACCCACTCCTAGTACTCAAGAGTGAAATCTATATCTTTTGTCAATTCAAAAACAATCCATCTGTTATTCCATGGATGTTGTGAGAACCATCATGAATCCTCTAGTAGAAGTCAGGAATCTCCTCCACACCATATATGCATTGTAGACAACCACAAAACATAAGAACAAACACTGAGTACCATCATTATCTTGCACCATAAAGTGCCAATATAGAATCTTTTCCATCCACCATACACATCCACATGTTTCAAAAGATAAAGCCACCCAACTATATCATCGTGCCACTAAATAGATTCACCATTGTTGATATGCTTCACAAAAAATATTTATGCACAAGGATATGACATGGATTAATTGTCTATGGAAGTTAACATGATTGATACACATCCCTAGAGTAATGTATCATGCCTTGAAGGGTTCTTGTGTCTTCTCTTTCAGCTTAGCCTCATCCAAGAACTGATACAAATCACTCAATACCAAGAGAAAAATGGTGTACTACACCATACACTTTCTATGACATCTGAAATTGATGCCTACACATGACCAACCATCTCCCAGAATAACCACTCAAAAAATGGTCAAGATATAAGCTAATGGATGAGGCATATTCATATATATTGCACTCATGTGTGCATTATTCTTGAATGGATCCTAAAAAGTAGCCAATTTTATGAAATATTCATCCTTAGATAGCCATTGAGTGGCTCTAGACTTCCTCATGTTAAACAGACTGATAATCTTAGTGGTATAACATGACTTCTTAAGGACATTCAACTAGAAATTATGATGATTTTTAAGATTTAGCTTGGCCATGTCCTCTAGAGTGGGAGTCAGTGCCACATATCCAAAACATAATGTGTAACTGAGAGGGTTCAAAAAATGGATAATAGCTGACGTTGGCCCCTACATGATAGGGACATATCCAAGATGGAAAAGGTGTCAATTCACGATGAAGCTGGATATCTTCACCTCTTTTTCATCTGACATATCAATGACCCAACACCACACCAATGAAATATTCATTGGAAAACTTCTAAAAGAATAAAATTTATTGATCATAGATAAATTCATGAGGATAAATATTCAAAGTCTCAATGAGAAAAGGGATGAAAAATAAAGAGATGAACAAGACCTATTTGATCCATTCTAGGTTGATAGATTCCATCTAGACACATTTTCCCAAAAAAATAATCAAACTTCTGATCAAAGTGTCTTGTAAAAATATAGATTCCATCATCGAGTAGCTGTCAGAAAAATAGGAACTTCATGAGCCTCGATATGAGTCCCTAAGACCAAATGTTGGATGGATCCAAAATCGATACTACAAGATTGACTTGAATATGAGAAAGTAGTCTTCAGATCATGACTTTTTCCCTCAAATGTAGATATAAAATCCTTTTAAAAGAATTATTTTATTTCTCTTTTAAAAAGAGAAATTAATTCATAATTTTCTTACAATAATATAAAATACAAACAACTAGTGTTGGAAAAAGAATTCATATCATGAAATGATAATGCAATATTTATTCATCCATCTTGTCAAATGCTTGACTGATAGTCATCAATTAAAATAAGACCATGAAGACTGATGTTCTCTTCTCACATTTGGTAATGGTGGACCGCTACTAACCAGAAGATGATCCACTAACTTTCTCCTCTATGCCAAAAGAATTGTCATTCTGACATGACACATCTGTGTCAACTATCATAAAAGGTGATTCATGGTGACCACAAAACCCTATGGGTCCACTACAAAGACAATTATTCACTAGGGAGTCACCCATACTTGCGCTTTAAGCATGGTGGACCTAATCTCTTATGTACTATTAACTCTATTCATATATAATTGGAATACTCCAGGCCAAGGAATCTCTAAATGTACTCATTCTAAATACAACCTCTTGGTGGTATGAAGTTCATCTAAAGTCATCCTCACTAAACAACAAGCCATATTGGTCTCTAGTGGAAGGGAAGCGACTCAAAGAACCAAATCCAAAGTCTTGACGAGGTGGAAACCCTAGAAAATCATCATATCTTTTAGACACCTCCCTAGAAGGCTCAGGTGAGAAGGAGGAGTCATCTGATGACTCTTTATTTGACTATGATAAGGAGACCAAAACTTGTGATGCATATCATTGTGCTCCTCAACTGATTCATGCTAAGCTAGTTACACAAGAAAAAAGTATAATACAATATGAAGCTAGTTCACTCAGATAAAATGATCTTATAAGGAATGATTGGACTACCCATATCACCAAGGTGCACCTCCTTTTTTGGGAGCCCATTATTAAAGAACTCCATAGTTAAGCGTGCTCAGCTTGGAGTAGTACTAGGATGGGTGACTTGTCGGGAAGTTGATCTTGGCTTGCGCGTGAGTGAGAATAAAGCACGCAGTTAAGGCTAGTGGTGGTCTGTGGGGCCAGTCATCATTCCTAAAACTCTACTTGAGCCTTGAGTAGTGGGCTAGGTGTTACAAGTATGCCATATGGATCACTTGACCGCCCATCAAGATCCTTGTTGAGTGATCGATTATGGTGATAAATTGTATAAATCCTATGTGAGGATCTAATGGGATGTGCCAACTCCCACCCATTATTGATACTTCATACAATTAAGTCCATGTAGTGAAAGAAGGCAACACACACTGTACTAGTCAAACTCAGCTAAAATTTGAGAAAGATCCAAAATCTAATTTGGAAAGTACGTAACAAGTAGAGGATTAGCTAACGCATAAAATATGAATTAGGGAAACAAAAACCAAACCACTAATGGTATGTAGGCAGAGGAGATTTCGAATGACCCTATTGACCATTTCATATTTGAGGTCAATAAATCTATAAATGTTCACATATTAAAATCTACAAAGTAAAGATCATTGAAATCGGTCACAAAGCATTGAGGAGACATGTACAAAATAAGTGGAAAAGGCTAGAAGAAAACACCTCTAGTAGGCCAATGAAGCCTTCACAATTCTAAAGAGTATGAATGCACCCATCAATAGTAATATCACTAATGATGCATCTCCTCAAACATGTCAACAGGTGGCATACACACCTTGATCCCAATTAGACAAAGAAACAACATCTAGATCAATAGAAAAGGAGAACCAACCAATGGAACCATGACTTTCAACATTTTTGGCAAAAAAGTAACCAACAATTGAGAAGATCAGGAAAACTAATGCAAGATGAGAATTTAACTAAGGGTTATAAACACCCCTCACATACATATTTGTAAAATAATCTGGTGTTTGCACATATACTTTAACTTGTACTCATATGACATACCTTCATTATATGGTTCTACTCCTAGAATCTAAAAAGGATGTACATATCCCTAGGGTTGCCACTTTGGCAACCTACTGATCAAGATATCTGTAAGAGCCAGTACGTTACCCCTAATAAACTCCCTCAGGGTGATGGGTAATTCACCAAAACCAAAGTGGAACAAATTTTTCTCTAGATAAAAGTGCTCAATCAATGGGACGCTTTAGTTTCTATCTATGTCCCACATCTACAAACATCACCATAGTTGGTCATCTATAAAAGAGTTTTCTCCTCTGGTATTAATAGTGTAACAACCTCACTTTGCAGATACCCCCAATTAAGGAAGGCCAAAAAGATGAGAGCCATTACCTATAATTTTTTCCAAGGACCCAAATTTAAAAAAATAACAAGTAATAGAAAATTATTCCATTATTCCACAATTATCTTTTACAAAATACTTACATGAACTTTCACCATGAGAATTACAATACATGAGAAGAAGTAACTAGCTAATCATACTTACTATTTATCCTTAATGTCTTCGAGTACTTTCATATGTCCATCACATCTTGATATCATCATATTAAGCATGTACCTAAACACATCAGGAAACCAAAACACGATTTAGTATAACAAGTTATATTGTGTACGTGGGGTGCATGCAAAAGTGTGCAAATAAAATAACAACATATAATCCAAAAACTACTTGCAAATAAGAACAAACATTTTCTTCACATAATCTTTCTTTATGTGAAGAAAATGTCTATTCTTATTTATAAGTAGGTGATGTATTATATGTTGTTAGTTTATTTGTACACTCTTGCATGCACCCCCCATACACAGTATAACTTGTTGTACTGATTCACATTTTGCTTTCCCAACATTTTTAGGTACATGCTTAACTATGATGATATCAAGAAGTGATGGACATATGAAAGTACTTGAAGACATTAAGGTTAACTAGCAAGGGGGATTAGCTAGTTACTTCTTCTCATGTATTGCAATTTTCATGGTGAAAGTTCATGTAATATTTTGTAAAAAATAATTATGGAATAATGAAATTATTTTTTATTACTTGTTATTTGTTTAAAATATGCATCCTTGGATTTTTTTTTAAATAATGGATCTCATCTTTTTGGCCTTCCTTAATCAGGGGTTGTTGAAAAGTGAGGTCGATTACATTTGATATCAGAGTGCCAAAATTTTCAAATATTAAATAATATTTTATAATTTCAAGAAATTCATAGAAACATGAGGGAATTATTAGGACATTTTCTAAAGGCGATGGTTTCTAGAAGGGACCATGGCCCGGGGGCTGGCAATACTTTCCTCTATACTTCTAGTCAACTTATGAAGACTCCTGGACCTGTGCATCCTACCTGGCTAAAGTCGAATGATTTTTCTGAAAGTTAAATACCTTTAGGTTTACTTCTCATCTTGATTCATCCGCTTCTCATTCTCTTGCTTGATTAAACCCTAAATGGGATTTTCTCTCCTCATATAAAGTTATGGTTTTGAGAAGAAGTAGGATTAAGGCATCCTTTGCCAATTAGTGTACATGCAATGTGAAAATAATATTGTACATGTATATGTGGAAATAATAATGTACATGATAAAGTAAAGAAAAGTGGTAGTATGGGTTGCAAGGGCAAACTCTAAATGGAGATAGGGTTAAGTTAGGAAAACTCTAGAGGGTCAAGGGACATGGAAACTCTAAGAGGTAGGGTATAGTCACTAACCCTAACACTTAAAACCCTAATCATAAGAATGAGAATGGTATGGTGATATAGATTATTACCCATATGATCCTTGAAATGGAATAAGAAAAATACAAGTCAATGAATTAGAGGACCCAATCTCCCATGCATGTGTTCATGTGGAACAAGGAATTAATGAGAAAAGTTTTAAGAAACTTATGGAAAACACATTATATAAGAATAACTTTCTCAACTATCTCTAGTGGATGTAAGAGATACATGTGGGATGTCAGTGAAAGTGATCAAGCCAAGGTAGGATGATCACCAGGTCAAAGCTAGGATAGGATGGTCATGATGAGGCCTAACTAGGAAAGGAAGGTCGTAATAGACCAATCCATGATATGATGGTCATGAAAGTGCATTGGGACTAAAGATATAAAAGTCTAATGGGACTAAATGATATGAAAGTCCACTAGGACTAAATGATATGAAAGTCCAATGAGACTAAAACCCCAATGAGAGTGTTCCCTACATGAATACTCCAAAGAGGGAGTGACCCATAGAGATTAAGTTGAGAAGTTATAATAAAAACAATACATAAATATGAACATGTGGAACCCTTATTGGTATGTATGCTCGTAGAGCCAATCATATGATGATTGTAATGGCATAAATTGTAAATGATTTGATTATTAATAAAGGAAAGATTCCAATTTTTAGTTTTGAGGTAATGAAATTACATAATAAATGTCTAGAGAATGATACTACTCAATGACGTATGTCTTCAGGTTGAGGACCTGATCAATGAGATCATACATATGCTAAGAGTATATGCATTCTTGTCATGTCCCTAGTCAATTATTATTGTGAAAGGTAAATAGACAACAACAACACATAAGATCAGAATGTGAGTTGGTTGATGACAGAATCTCATTAGTCATGATATGGTGATATCAAACCAAGTACACAGATACATGTTAGAGAACAATGTATCAGATAGACCCACCATAAGAGTGATATAGGGAAACCTTAACTAGGTAAGTCAGAACCACGTCTTACAGTGATGGTGGTATTTATGGTTCTTAGATCTAAAATCACTACACTCATCACATGTCATTCGGTATGCTTTGACATCATCAAACGCAATCCTAAAATATAGATTGTTATAAAGGTGATGATTGGGTGACTGTGACACATGGGGACTAACTGTGAGTGATAGATATGGGATTTGTCCCTCTTATGGGAGTATGATATCCAAGGCAACTTGAGTTAGCGATATTGAGAAATACAAGGCCATGTACGTGTGAGTCAATATATGATATTGAGCTTTCACATATCTCATGTAGTCTGCCATAGCAAGAAACTAGATTGAATGTTGAAGAGGATGATAGGTCCACGTCTTAAGTTCAATCTAGATATTAGTGACAAAGGAATTATACAAACTTTGTAACACCATACACAGATTGTAGGTTGAAGTTGTTCTCCAACTTTCCATTTACTTGAGTAGCAATGATGTGTGACTACACACCACTCATTATTTGTGATGTCATAAGTTGTTATGGACATTCACTGCCAACATAATATGAGACCTATAGGGTCACACACATAGGAACTCATCTAGAAGAGGATTTTGATCTTGAATGATGATTGAATTAATTACTAAAGTTTTTAGGTAATTGATTTATACAACAAATCAAGATGAATGCACTGCCAAAAACCCATCTCACTGAGTGAGACAGCCGTCTGGAGTGCCAAACTATTGTCTGAAGGTTGAGAGGGCATTTGAAGTGTCAGGCTGATTTGAGTTGAAATTGGTTAAGGTGCAAACTGACCGAACAAATCGGCTCAGCTCGGGTCACCATATGACTATCTGGGTGACAAAGACAACCGTCTGGCATGGGCAAGATCAGTCAATTTGTCCGAGGGAAGGTTCTAGATATTTTACCATATTTTTTTGGATTGCACATTAGTTGGAGTGCAAGGAATTAATGTTCAACATTAATGAGAAACAAATTGCCAATTTTGTATGCGATTGGGAAACTACAAAATGATTGTCTCGTAGTACGAGATGATCATATAACATGCCAGATGATTGTATGGTGTGCCATACGGTCATTTTGGTGGTCCTAGGTTGTGAAAATTCAAGATCACCTAATCCTTTGCACTCTCGCACAGACTGGGAACCCTGGCCCAAACCCCACCTATAAATAGAGGGGTATTGGGGGATTCCCAAAGCACAACAGAGACAATTGAGAATCCGTTTCTCTGACAATTTTTGTCCTATCTGGTTGTGTTGTCCAAGAGAGCCCAAGCAAGTCCTACTCGACTAGGGAGGGATGGCTACGGGGGAGAAACAACTTAGAATCATTGTTGTGGGAGAGTATGTTGGTGACTAGTACAAAAATAGGAGGGACATCTCCTTCATGTCTGTTCTAGTAGGATGACATGATTTCTAGTTGGTCCATGTGGATCTCTTTAGAGGCGAGGTGACCTTTGCCTATCTCTAAGGAGGACGACGTCATCCAATAGTTTGTGACGAGAGGAGCTTCTTTAGACGACGATGTTTGTGTTTGTTGTCTGTGGAGGAGCAGTCTGACAAGTCTCAATGCAACCAGGAGCTACACAAACACCGCCCAAGATAGAGTGTACATGTACATCGACGAGGATTGTCGCCGGACTTGCTCTAGGATCAGGCATATCTTCGTGAAACTATCCTTTCCATTGTATAGTTATTGACACAATCTGTTGCTTAATGGGAAATATGTTAGTAATTTTTTTTATTTTCACTGCCTATCTGATGTCGTATTTCCCTACAGTGATATCAGAGCCACGTCAATTAATTATATTTTTGACTAATCAATATGATCAATTTTTTGATTTTATTGAGTTTATTTGTTGCATGCAATGTGAATATTTAAATTGGTTTATGTGCATGTGCGATTAATATATATATATATATATATATATATATATGCAATTTACACAACCTAAAAGTGAGTTTTAATGGTGGATGTGTAGCATGGTTATGGACAATAACCCCTATTATCTAAGTATGGTTGTGTGGTTCATTTATCCTATTTATCTCAGCCTGCAAAAAGAGTCTCTCTCTCTTATCTTCCCAATGTAAAAGTATTATTATCTTCTACCTTTGCTTCCCTCTAATATAACTTGAGGTTTCTCAATGATTATATAAAAGTAGGATAGTTTGCTTTCTTGTTTTGACAAAGAAGAAAGATGCCAACCGACCGCATAGAGGAGCCGAGCCGAATATTTGGTGTGGCTAAGACGACTGTCTGGAGGGGCCGAGATGACCAGTTGGCGAGTGGACCAGGAGCCCGAAGGACCAGAAATGATGACCATTTGGAGGATCTAAATAGTCAAATACAAGATGACCAACCGATCATTTGGAGGAGCCAGACAACCGGTCATAGATGACCAACCGACCGGCCAAGAGGTGAGCCGACCGGTTCAAATGTTGAACCAGTCAACCCAGATTGGCAAGAATGGATCTTCATCAACAACAAGTTTCTACATATGATGTAAACCTAGATTGTGGTAGTTCCCTCTGGCTCTAAGGAATTACATTAGGCTAGTCATAACCATCACTTTTTGTTTATTGCATGTTTTTGTTGTGGGTTATAGCATGTATAAGATACATACTATATATGTGGTGATTGGTTAATGTATACGTATTATACAAACTCCCTCAATAAAATATTAAGTCTAAGATACTTTCCATTTGCAACACACATGAAAAGCTTGATTAACAATGTGAGGGCACCCTAAGGGTGGTATGCCATTTATCTCATGGAAGTGTGATGGTAATAATGTGGGCCTGCCAAGAAGGGTGCATTATTATCATGTTGGCTATTGGGCCAGGATTTACTGGTGATTCTTAGAGAGTCTAAGCCTAGAAGCATGAAAATGATTATGGCAAGCAGTTGCACATATCATCTATCCAAGTGTTTCATAAGATGCAATTGACAAATGTTGCCTACCTTAATAATTGGTCATGAGCGCAAACGTTGGTTGGGTATTAACTGAATTGTGTTGGATCTTGGTACACTAGAAGATCATACGCTGCAATCTTTTGAATTGATGTTGAAGACTATGAATTTGAATAAAATAGTGTGAGTGATAGTTAATTAAAGTCCTAATTAATATCAACTTTTCAAATCAAATCAAATCAAAAATTGTTTTTGACAAATGCAAATTTTCTCTTGTAGAATCAAAATGGATAGCACTCAATCATCGCAATTGGATGAATTAAACAAGATTTATTTCAATACTAGTTCGGGACCTTGAGAGTGTTCTGCATGTTCTTCAACCACCAGTGCTAGTATCCACTCCAAATTCGCCTAAGATTGACATGGATGCTTCTTTGAAGCATGCCAATGATGTTGTGAACATCAAGAACCTTACGTTGGGTTGTATGAACTATGAGTTGCATAAACATCGTGATAAGTATGAAAGGTATAATGTATCTAAGGTGCTATTTGAGTGCAAAATGACAGAGGTGGAACCAATAGAGCCTCATGTACTCAATATGATTTATCATATGAATCATCTTAAAAGACTGGGATTTCCTTTAGGCTAAGAGTTTGCCACAAATATGATTTTGTAATTGTTGCCTAAATCATTTAGATAGTTTATCGAGTGTTATCACTTGAGTAACAAAGCTAGACCACTATCAGAGTTGCTTGAGATTTTGATAAGTGTCGAATCATAAATGAAGATGGACAAATCTAGGATGATGATCAATGGAGTTGAGTCCACGGACAAAGGAAAATCCAAGAAGCATTCCGTGACTAAGTTAAGGTCCAAGTCTTCATCACTCAAAATAAGGAGAAGGATAAGGGAACCTAGGAATATGAAGTGAGGGATTGAGATCCCTACTTCTGGTATATACATTATTTATGTTAACTTTACTACTTCCTCATCATGGGTACTAGATACCATATGTGGATCACACATTTGCTCAAATGTGAAAGATATGAAAAGAAGTAGACCTTTAGAGAAAGGTGAGGTAGAACTATGAGTTGCAAATGGTGCAAGAGTTGCAGCCAACACAGTTGGAACCTACGAGTTGTCTCTACCAAGTGGGCTAGTAATAGAGTTAGAGAACTGCTATTACGTACCTGCCATTAATAGGAACATCATATCTTTATCTTGTTTATACAATAACATATTTGAATTTCTATAGGATCTTTTATGGAAGTGCCCAATGTCTCATGGTCTATACTTGATAGATCTAGAGATATGCATATATAACATAAATACCAAAAGACAAAAACTAAACAAATGAAAAAACTTACCTTTAGCATTGTCGTCTAGGACACATAAATGAGAATCGCATGTCTAGACTCCAAAAAGATGGTTATCTGGACTCTTTTGATTTTGAATCAATAGACACATGTGAGTCTTATTTATTGGGCAAAATGACAAAGAATCCTTTCACTGGAAACAGTGAGAGGGCTAGTGATATATTAGGACTCATACATACTGATGGCTATGGCCCTTTTAGAACAAATGCTAGAGGTGGGTATCAATACTTCATAACCTTTACTGATGATTTCAGTAGGTATGGCTATGTTTTCCTGGTGAAACATAAGCCAAAAGTTCATGAAAAGTTCAAAGGGTTCATGAATGAAGTACAAAACCAACTTGGTAAAAGTATTAAAGTACTTCATTCTAATCGAGGTGGAAATACTTGAACCAAGAGTTTGAGGACCTTCTACGAGCCTGTAGTATTGTATCACAATTGACTCCACGTGGAACACCACAATATAAAGGTGTATCAAAAAGAAGGAATCACACATTACTAGATGTGGTGCGATCTATGATGAGTTTTTTGATCTTCCAACTTCCTTATGGGGGTATGCTCTTGAAACCGCCGCATATAAACTAAATCGAGTACCATCTAAATCGATTCAAAAGACACCATATGAGATATGGTATGGGAAGGGTCCTAATTTGTCTTTTATAAAGATTTGGGGATGTGAAACTTATGTTAGAAAAATGTTTTCTGAAAAGCTGGGCCCTAAGTCCGATAAATGTTATTTTGTTGGATATCCTAAGGAGACCAAAGGATATTACTTTCCATCTTGGATGGGTGAGATTGGTCAGTTCGGTTGAGGGAAGGTTCTAGATATTTTCCCATATTCATTTGGATTGCACATTACTTGGAGTGCAAGGAACTAATGTTCAACATTAATGAGAAATGAATTGCCAATATTATATGTGATTGGGAAATAATGAAATAGTTGTCTCATAGTACGAGATGACCATCTCACATGCCAAATGACCGTATGGTGTGCCAGACGGCCCTTTGGGTGGTTGCAAGTTGTGAAAATTCAATATCTTTTGGTCCTTTCCATCCTCACACAAATTGGGAACCCTAATCCAAACCCCACCTATAAGTAGAGGGGTACATGGGGCTTCCCAGATCACAACACAAACAATTGAGAATTAGTTGCTCTGACAATTGTTGTCTGTTGGTTGTTTACACTAATGAGTTTCAATCATTAAGAATGATCTTTTACTCAACTAGCTATTTCCCGCAAGTATACGAGAGTAGTTGTAGTCGATGTTGAACACAAGTAGCGTTGGTTAGTTAGGCACAAGAGTTATAATTTTCAATAATCTAGATCATTGTATATAAGATGATTGGATTAGAACAACTAAATTATAGATTTAAAACAAAATACTAAATTATCACTTAAGAAAGGTTAAGATTTAGATTTGGAAGGATCTTGGACCTAGGATTTCACCAACATATCATAGCATAAAATAGGAGCATGAAATTTAAACATACTAAGTACTTGTTTTAAAGGAGAGTTGTATGTTGCACTTCACCTCTCAATGCAAGTACAACGATCCTAACTCAATACAACATTCTCATGTATGAATTTTGTTTTGGATCACAAAACTACTCCTCAACTCCATAATTTACACTCTCGTGGTAAAGAAGGAGTTGCCAAGAGAGTACCACCTCAGTCTCCCACATATCTTCTCAAATCAAGCAAAAGAGCATAAAACATACACATAAGGTGGCCAACCCTACATGTAGAAAGGAAGAAACTGGTACTTGCAAGGTGGAAAAACAAGAAACATAGTATTTAGTACAAAATTATCATGTTCCAAACATGCTATGACATGGGAGCTATTCTCCCATGTCCAAAAAAAGGAAACTACTCACCCATGAATGTGTATAGCAGGAAATGTGTAGAATTTTCAGAATTCAACATGATTTAGAGAAGGAAAAGCTAAGTAATCCCAAGGTGTAACCCAAGAAAGGTAGAATTCTGACTTGAGGATGAAATTCCACTCCTACAGCTGCTCCAAACAGGACAAACTTCCCTCCCAAGAAACTTTGTGGAGTGAAGAAGCTCTGATGCACCTATGCAGAAGAAAATGGAGAAGAAGAGAATAAGAATGGGGTTTCTTTGGCAAGAAACCACCTTCTTCCACCTAAAATTTCCCTCCCTTGTTCTAGAACTGCTCTGGGACAAAAGACCTTTGAATTATGACAAGTGAAAACTGCTCCATAGAGTGGTTTCGTCTGTTAAAATGAAAGAATTTGTATTTGAAAATTGTTGAAACTGACAGGTGCATGACGTGCATTCCCGGTGCACGATATGCAAATCCTTCGTCAATTGCTCCAGAATGCACTTTGCACGGCGTGTGCTGAATTAATGCACACCGTGCAACTTTCCAAAAACTTTCAGTCTGCTCAACGCTATTTGAAAATTGTTGAAACTGACAGGCGCACGACATGTAAATCCGTCGTCAGTTTCTCCAGAATGCACTTTGCACGGCGTGTGCTGAATTAATGCATGCCATGCAACTTTCCAAAAAATTTCAGTCTACTTGACGCTCCCAGGTGCACGCCGGACATTCAAGTGCACGCTGTGCATTTGCTTTTCTACACTTTTCTAGAAACTCGCACGCCGTGCTCAAGGCTCGAACACGCCGTGCATTTTGGTGTCTGGGTGAAACGGAAATTCTTCTAAAATCTTGCACGTCGTGCGTTCTTCCTGTACGCTATGCGTTCTTCTGTTTCAACAAAATTAAACTCTACAATTCAGTCTTATTTGGGGCATATCTGCAACGCAAGTTATGCGATAAGTAAAGTAACAAAAAGATGGAAAAAGTAATATGAAAAGAGGCTAAATAATATTAGAATGAACCAAATGTGTGTGTGATAACATGTGAAAAGATGATGTAGAAATCATACAAAAAACCCCCCTAAGCTCAAACTATTGCTTGTCCTCAAGCAAAAAGAACTAGGCTACAATCAAAGCGAAAGAGTAAACAAGCTCATGCATGGATTAAATGAAAATGATTACATTGTGCTTGTGTTCATTGTTATCATATCAAATTTTCAACATCCAAGATAGAGAAATAAAGTTCAGCAAGGTTGGTTCCAAATCAAGCGAAATGATCAACTAGACAACACTAAATAGAATTTGGATAATCAAGCCAAACAATCAGTGCATGTACATTACAAAATTTTCAGCTAGTATGGATGTAAGACGATGAAATCAGTGCTAACATTAACAAACTTAGTTGTACTCTTTTTCTCAAGGATATGATGATGGAAATTTTTGGGTTTCTGGCATTCAACTGCTAATTTAGGCTTATGCTCACATGGAATGCCAGTTGGGGTGTTGTTTTAACTCTCTTTTGATATTCATATCAACTAACCATCATTGCTAGATCAGACTCACACTAGGCTAGCATGATATGTGGGCCATTTGCCATCTTTTATTGGGTAAGGGTGAATAAAGGATAGCACAATTCATTATTCAACACCAAAGAGTCAACAAGAATGTTAAGGTAACAAGATTTCAGTCCTTGTTTTGTAAAATTTTCACTAAAAAATTTATTGTAAATGCACTAAAGGTTTGGTAAGAGTATCACGTATTCTATTAAATGTTGTAAAGTTGATTCATTCGCTCAAAAATGGAACTGTTACATGTATTGACTAAGCAAAGATGTAAAAAGATTTTGAGATTTCAAAAACAAACACAATGCAAAATCATGTCATCATCATCATCATCATCTAAGCCTCAATCCCAACTATGTTGGGGTCGGCTACATGGATCCTTCGTTTCCATTCAGCTCTATCATGGGCCATATTCTAATTGAAATGTAGAGATTCAAAATCTCTCTTTATAAGCTCATCCCATGTTAATTTAGGCCTTCCTCTTATTCTATTTATAGTGTTTGGCTCAATAGCATTGCTTCGTATAGGCGCACTAGTAGGTCTGCGTTGCACATGTTTGTACCATCTGAGTCGGCCCTCATGCAAAAAACATAAAGGACAGAATAATTCAAGCATACAAGGGGGTTTCATTCTAATAAGATAGCCTCAAATCATATTAACTTTACCATCAAGGAAACTGAACATGGAATAAAATGGAAAACAACTGACACAATTAACTCAATTAAAGAAAAACTAAATGAAAACTACACTATCGGCCGGTTGCTCTCCCCCTAAGCTTGAAATTTGTAGTGTCCTCACTGCATATGAAAAACTCAAGAGGATTGCAACCAGATACCTGTCATGGTGAATGATGAAGATGGAGGTCCATTGCTTTGATTTGAGGCTGGAAATTGTTGTGCTAAAGATTGATGCCTCCTTGCAAATATGTCCTTAATTTGGGGCTAGCGAAAGCACCTATCATCTGCAACAAGAATAATCTTTTGTACGCCAATAGTATTTGTCTTTTCATTCTCCTTTGAAGCATCATCAAAATATGAGTTGGGAAGAGTGTTCTCATTATAAAGCAATGTGACATCTAGAGTGTGAGAAGGAAGGACATGTGGCTTGCTTAAAGAATCTAAAAGTAGATCATGTGTTGTAGCTTTCTCCCCTTGATTTGTAGCTTCATAATCCTCATAGGTATCAACATCATCATACCTTGAAGGATATACTTCTATAACAACTCCATTCTTCAATGTCACCGGCCTAAAATATGTAGGATTCATCTCTGGTGGACTAGGCAAGAAAGGTGGAAATGCTTCTTTGCTAGAAAGAGCTTGCTGGGCAATTTGTTTCTCCAAGATGTGTGTATGAGTGGCAATATCGTCCACCTTAGAAGAGAGTTGGAAAATGGCACCCTTCAGTGATTGTCTTTGTTGATGGAACTCCTCATTTTGCTGCATTTGAGTTGAAATAAATGTTGCAAGCACGGACTCTAATCTAGAAGTTACTTGTGGTTGTTGTGGCTGAATGAAATTCAGGTTCACATTGTTGTAGAAGTCCAGTGGAGTGTAGCCCATTGGAGAATAAATAGAAGAAGCATAACATGTAGAATATGAGTGTCCAAGAAACCCACATGCATCACAAATATTGTTGGTTGTTTGAATTAGTTGTGTGCTTAGATTCTCAAACCTTTGTGACAAAGTGTTTATCCTTGCTGTAATCAAGTCTATAGCACCAACCATGTGATCTTCCACTTGCATTCTGGAAGTAATATGTGAAAAGGATGGGTGGTAGCTTGTAGCCGGACTCCATTGGAAATGATTTACTGCCATATCTTCAATAATAGAATATGCTTCTCCATAAGATTTGTTCATTAGAGCTCCATTTGCACCTACATCAATAGACATCCTTGTACTGTAGCACAAACCATTATAGAAAGATTGCAATAGAAGCCAATTGCTTAGACCGTGATGTGGACAAAGATGTTGAAGATCTTTGAACCTCTCTCATGTATCATACAAGGTCTCTCCATCCTTTTGAGAATACTTGATGAGTTGACTCCTCAGCTATAAAGTTTTGCAAGGTGGAAAATATCTTGCCAAAAAGACCTTTAGAAGCTCCTCCCAAGTGCCGATTGACTTCTTTAGAAAAGTATAGAGCCATGCCTTGGCTCTATCTCTAAGAGAGAATGGAAAAAGGATTAGGCGTATCCCATAAGTAGGAACACCCTATATCTTTACGGTGCTTAGCAACTGTAGAAATTCATCAATGTGAAGGTTTGGATCCTCCATTGGTGTCCCTCCAAATGCATTTAGCTGTAGCAATTGTATGATGGATGGGCTGATAGAAAACTCCTCTGCCTCAAATTCTGAAATATTAATAGGCCCACTCATGTGCATTGCAGCTTTACCAAAGTAGTCCTTAATAGGAAGGTCATCCTCCTTAACTAGTTCTTCATATGGATCCATAGGATTAGGTGGATGTGGCGTAGATGGTGGTGGTGTATGTGAAGGTGATGTGGATGAAGGTGGCATGGGTGAAAGTCATTTGGATGATGGTGACATGGTTGATGGTTGTGTGGGTTGTGATTCCTCCATACATGTTTGGGTTTCACTCCTTCTTGCTCCATGAGGGCTGCAAATGATGTGTTCATTTTTTTAATGTAGAGATATGCACAGTTAAAGGATCTTTTTATGAACACCCCATATGCTCCTACAAATAAACAAGATGAGTGAGATACAAAAACAAACATGGAAGATACAACAAATTATGATGATCATGATGAATTATGATTTATGGATATGACGGTGGATATGAAGGTTGTGATCTAGTCTCTATTACTTATCAACAACTCTTACTCTAATAGGAATACTGATGCTCCCCGGCAACGGTGCCAAAAACTTGTTGGTTGTTTATACTAATGAGTTTCAATCCTAACAAGGAAAGTTTACCCAACTTAACCAATCTCCGCAAGTATACAGAGGTAGCGCAGTCGAGGTTGAACACAAGGAGCTTAAGTAATCAATCGAGCGTAGCAACACTAAAGTTCAACAATCTAGATTGGTTTAAAAAGGATGGTAATGTTTATCTAATTGTAGAAATTCAGATTTAAACAAGCAATGAAAAGATTATTAGAAGGGTTTAGATTCAGAAATTAATGGATCTTGGACATTAGAATTTCACTC
This sequence comes from Alisma plantago-aquatica, assembly GCA_963693085.1. NCBI lineage: Eukaryota > Viridiplantae > Streptophyta > Magnoliopsida > Alismatales > Alismataceae > Alisma > Alisma plantago-aquatica. Next base: position 420,642,541 of record OY856414.1, on the reverse strand, counting down.
ACATATCATAGCACATTGTAGGAATACAAAAATCTAAACGTACATAAACACTTGTTTTAAAGAAAAAGTTGTGTTGCACTTCAACTCCCGGTATAAGTGCAACGATCTCAACTCAAAGTCACATTCTCATGCAAAAATTTCATTTTTGATCACAACCTGTTCCTCAAGTCATTTATCTCCACTCTCATGGTATACAAATATTTCCCAAGAAAAGAACCTCCATACATTCCTACTTATCTTCTCAGATCAAGCAAGAAAGCAGATCACATACATATAAAGTGGCCAACAATACATGCAAGAGATGATAAAACCGGTACTTTCATGGTAGAAAAATAAGTTACATAGTATTTAGTACGAAATTAACTTGTTCCATACATACTATGACATGAGAACTACTCTCCCATGCCCAAAAAAAGGGAATTTCTCGTCCATAATCATGCTTTGTAGAATTGCTACAAAAATCTTAGGTTTTAACATGATCTAGAGGAGGAAAAACAAAGAGATCCAAAAATGTAACCACAAGAAGGAGGAATTCCAGCTTGGGGACAAAATTATCCTCCTTTATCTGATCCAAAATAAACTGGCTCCTCTCTCAAGAAGCTGCACAAAGTTGGGGAAGCTTGGCTGCACCTTGGAGAAGATAATGGAGAAGAAAAGAAGAAGAGAATGGACTCCTTTGGCAAGAAACCACCTCCTTTCTCCTCAAAATCGCCCTCCTCTACTCTAGACTTGCTCTGGGATGAGAGAACTTTTGAATTATGACAAGTGATAACTACTCCATAGAGTGGTTTCATCTTTTAAAATGAAAGGAGTTGTATTTGAAAATTGCTGAAACTGATAGGCGCACGACGTGCATTCCCAGTGCACGACGTACAAATCCTTCGTCAGTTGCTCCAGAATGCACTTTGCATGGTGTGTGCTAAATTAATGCACGTTGTGCAACTTTCTAGAAACTTTAAGTCTGCTCGACGCTCCCAGGTGCATGGTGTGTCTTTTTAAGACACATCGTGTCAATGGCTGTTCTGAGCTGTTGTGTATTCTGCTCATAACTTTCAGTGTGTAGGTCTGATTTACATACCGTAAAAAGTGGTATTTGCATAGTTTCGAACCCCAAAACATATACATATTTGAGGAGTGATACAATAAGTGATAATATGATATATTCCTCATAATTTCATTGCAAAATGTAGTACCTACAATCCAAAGCATGAGACAAGTAAGAATAGCTAAAAATATAGAATCTAGCATGAATGAGAGTGATAATTAAGTCAAAACAACATGGATATTCAACCAAACATGATCCAAAAGATGATATGATTTGTGCACATCATTGTACTCTCTAGTTGTGGTAACCAAGAGAGCTCAAGCAAGTCCTACCCGACTAGGTATATATAGTTATGGGAGAGAAACAACTGAGGATCATTGTTGTGGGAGAGCAGGTTGGTGACTAGGACCCCAATGAGAGGAATAACTCCTTCTTGTATATTCTAGTAGGATGACAAGAGTTCTAGTTGGTCTATCTAGACTTTTCTAGAGGCGAGGTGGCCTTTACCCGTCGCTAAGGAGGATGACGTAAGCCAACGTGTTGTGATGAGAGGGGTTGCTACAGACTACGACCTTCGAGTTAGCTGTTAGTTGCAGTGCAACCAGGAGCTACACAGACACCATCCAAGACTCAGTGTGCATCTACATCGATGAGGATTGTAAAAATTGTATTTCTACTACCTATCTAATGCCATATTTCCTTACAGTGGTATCAAAGCCACGTCAAGTAATTATATTTTGGAATAATCAATATGATTGTATTTTTGGTGTTATCGAGTTTATTTATTGCATGCGATGTGAATATTTAAACTGGTTGATATGCACGTCTAACTAATGAACACATAATAACATAAACATACACACACACACACACACACACACACACACACACACATATATATATATATATATATATATATATATATATATATATATATATATATATATATATGCAATTTACATGCATCACCCTAAAAGTGAGTTTTGATGGTGGATCTGTAGCATAGTTATGATCAATAACCCCTATTTCTTGTGCATGGTTGTGTGGTTGGTTTTTCCTATTTATCTCGGTCTACAAACCGAGCCTCTCTCTTATCTTCCCAATGTAAAAGTATTATTATCATCTACCTTTGTTCCCCTCAAATGTAACTCGAGGTTACTAAATAATTATGTAAAAGTATGATAGTTTACTTTCTTATTTTGATGAAGAAGAAAGATACCAACCGAGTGCACAGAGGAGTCCAACCGACCTACTGGAAAGGCCAAGACGACCGTCTGGTTGGGTCGAGATGACCGACTGGAGAGCCAACTAGGATCCTGAAGGATCAGTCGTGATGACCGTTTGGAGAATCAACAAATGTTGTGGAGTCTCAAATTCCTCAAATAACATAGGAACCTAGATCTAGTAGGACACACCTTGAACCTGAGAGATTTGGATATATTGTGACTCAAAAAAGCGGTGAGTTGGTCATAGATGATGAGCCCACAACCTATATAGAAGCTATTGAGGGACCAGAGTTTGAGAAAAGGCTTGAGGCCATGAGATCTAAGATGGAATCCATGTATGCCAACAAGGTATGGACCTTGGTGGAACCACCTGAAGGGGTAAACCCCATAGGGTGCAAGTGGGTATTCAAGAAGAAAACATACATGGATGGTAAAACACAAACCTATAAGGGCATATTGGTAGCAAATGGTTTCAAAAAAGTTCAAGGTGTTGACTATGACGAAACCTTTTCTCTAGTGGCCATGGTTAAGTCCATCATGATCATGCTTGCTATTACAGCTTATCATGACTATGAGATTTGGCAGATGGATGTTAAAACTACATTCCTTAATAGGAATCTTCTTGAGTATGTGTATATGACACAACCTGAGGGTTTTTTCAATCCAAAGGATGCAAATAAACTCTATAAGCTACATAGGTCAATCTATGGATTGAACCAAGCATCTTGGAGCTGGAATATTCATTTTGATGAGACAGTCAAAGAGTTTGGCTTTGTTCAAAATGAAGATGAACCTTATGTATACAAGAAGGTTAGTGGGAGCATGGTAGTATTCCTCATATTGTATGAAGATGACGTACTATTGATGGGGAATTGCATCCCTACTTTACAAAAGGTAAATACATTTCTTGGAAATATGTTCTCTATAAAGGACTTGGGAGAAGCATCCTACATCTTGGGGATAAAGATCTATAGAGATAGATCTGAAAGGCTTCTTGGACTAAGTTAGAGCACATACATTGACAAAGTGTTGAAGTGGTTCAACAAGGAGAACTCAAAGAGAGGAAACCCACCAACGTTGCATGGAGTGACCATCTCTAAAGCTCAATGTCCCAGTTCTTGTGAAGAAAGGGAACACATGAATTTGATTCCATATGCCTCAACTATTAGATCAATCATGTACACAATGTTGTGTACCCGTCCAGGTGTCTCATATGCCTTGAGCATGATGAGCATATTCAATCAGATCTAGGTGATGCTCACTGGAGAGCCATGAAGAGCATCCTCAAGTACTTGAGAAGGACTAAGGATTAGTTCTTGGTCTACGACAGAGAGGAAGAGTTGGTGGTAAGAGGTTAAACTTATGCAAGCTTCCAAACTAATAAAGATGATTACAAATCACAATCAAGATTTGTGTTTTACCTTAACAACAGAGTTGTAAGCTGGAAGAGTTCCAAGTAAGAGACAGTTTCCGACTCTACTACAGAGGCCGAGTATATTGTTGCATCGAATGCAACAAAGGAGGATGTATGGATCAAGAAGTTCATTTCTAAACTTGGGGTCGTTCCAAGAACATTGAGCTATATTGTGACAACAATGGAGCTATTGCACAAGCTAAGGAACCCAGATCACATCAACACTCAAAGCATATATATAGGAGATATCATCTCATGTGAGAGACTGTACAACAACGAGATGTAAAGATCTATAGAGTACCAACTGATAACAATGTTGTTGTCCCCTTGAAAAAGGAACTTTCACAGTAGAAGCATGATGGTCATGTTAGCTCAGTCAGAATAAGATTCTTGGGTGATTGGCTCTAAGTGCAAGTGGGAGTCTGTTGGTATGTATCCCCAAAGAGACAATTGTATGATGATTGTAATGGTATAACTTGTAAATGATTTGATTATTAATAAAGGCAAGCTTCCAATTTATTCTATTCGTTCAGTTTTGAGATAATGAAATAACATAATAAATGTCTGGAGAATGATATTACTCAACGACAGATGTCTTCAGGTTAAGAATTTAAACAATGAGATCATACGGATCGTAAGAGTATATGAATTCTTGTCATGTCCCTGATCAGTTGTTATTGTGAAAGGTAAATAGAAACCAATAACACATAAGATCAGAGTGTGAGTTGGTTGACAAAATCTCATTAGTCATGGTGTGGTGATATCAAACCAAGCACATATATATATGTTAGAGAATAGTGTATCGAATAGACCCACCGTAAGAGTAATACATGGAAACCTTAACTCGGTAAGTCAGAATCACATCTTATAGTGATGGTGGTGTTTGTAGTTATTAGACCCGAAATCACTGCACTCATCACATGTTGTTTGGTACGCTTTGACATCATTAAATGCAATCCTCAAACATGGGTTGTTATAAAGGTGATGATTCAGTGACTGATATGTGGGGACTGACTATGAGTGATAGAGATGGGATTTGTCCCTCTTATGGGAGTATGATATACAAGGCCACTTAAGTTAGCAAGATTGAGAAATACATGACCATGTACGTGTGAGTCAATATATGATATTGAGCTTATACATATCTCATAGTCTGCTATAGCAAGAAACATACATTGAATGTTGAAGAGGATGATAGATTCATGCCTCAAGTTCAATCTAGATATCAGTGACAAAGGAACTACTTAGGTAGCAATGATATGTGACTAGACACCGGTCATTGTTTGTGATGTCATAAGTTGTTATGGACACATTCACTGCCTATGTAATATGGGACCTATAGGGTCACACACATCAGAACTCATCTAGAATAGGAATTTGATCATGAATGATGGTTGAATTAATTACTAAAGCATTTAGGTAATGGAGTGATGCATCAAATCAGGCTGACTGGACTGCCAAACGCCCATCTCACTGAGTAAAATGGTCTTCTAGAGTGCCTAACATTTGTCTCAAGCATTGATATGGGCGTTTGAAGTGTTAGGATGATTCGAGTTGAAATTGGCTAAGGTGCAAACTAACTGAATCTACCAACTCGACTCAGTTCATCAGATGACCATTTGGGTGACCAAGACGACCGTCTTTCATGGGTGAGATCGATTATTTCAGTCGAGGTATGGTTCTAGATATTTTCCCATATTTGTTTGGATTGCACATTACTTAGAGTGAAGGAATTAATGTTCAACATTAATGAGAAACGAATTACTAATTTTGTATGCGATTGGGAAACTGTGAAATGACCGTATTGCAATATAAGATGATTGTCTCGCATGCCAAGTGACCATCTCACTTGAAAGACGACTGTCTAGTTTTCCATATGACCCTTTCAATGGTCATAGGTTACAAAAATTCAAGATCTTCTGCTTCTTTCCACTCCCGTATAGACTGGGAACCCTAGCCCAAACCCTGACTATAAATAGAGGGGTACTGGGGGCTTCCCAAAGCACAACATAGACAATTGAGAATTAGTTACTCTGACAATTGTTGTCCTCTCTGGTTGTGGTAACCAAGAGAGCCCAAGCAAGTCCTACCCGACTTGGGAGGGATAGCTACGAGAGAGAAACAAATGAGGATCATTATTGTGGGAGAGCATGTTGGTGACTAGTACACCAACGGGAGGGACAACTCCTTCCTATCTGTTCTAGTATGATGACAAGAGTTCTAGTTGGTTTGTGTGGACTTCTCAAGAGGTGAGGCGGTCTTTGTCCGTTGCTAAGGAGGACGACATTAGCCAGCAGTCCGTGACGAGAGGAGCTGCTACAGACAATGATGTTTGAGTATGTTGTCTATGGAGGAACAATCAGATGAGTCCCAGTGCGACCAAGAGCTACACAGACACCAAAAAAAGAGAGTATACATCTACATCGACCAGGATTTTCATTGGACTTGCTCCAAGACCAGGTATATCTTCATGAAACCATCCTTTCGATTGCATAGTTATTGCCGTGATCCACTGGTTAATGGGAGATATGCCAGTAAAATTTTTGTTTCCACTACCTATCTGATGTCATATTTCCCTACAACCCGTAGTTCAACTTTTAGGGCTAGTGTGCCAACATGGGGTGGGTCATCCCATGAGTGGGAAAAAGGACCTATGGGGGGAGGTAAAACCTTAGACCTTGGGGTCAAGTTGTGGCTCCTAGTAATAATATAAGGATTTTGCATAAAAATAAAAGTTGTTAAAGATATCTAAGTAGGGTTATTAACCATGAATTGTGAACTTAAGATGAGTCATCTTCCACCTTAACATTACTGAGTGAGAATTTTGGGGACAAAATTCCTTATAAGGAGGGGTGAATGTAATATCCTCAAATTTGTGAATTGATGAGTAATTCCTCAATGGTATTTTGATAGAATAACATGGCCTTGAACCATGGCCCAAGAAAGTCCCATGAGACTATTTTTCCTACAAATAGGTCCTTCTGGCACCAATTAAAAGGAATTAGCACATAAATAACAAGTTATTGGCATTTTGAAATGTTGGTTTTGTAACGACCCCACCTTCCAGTAACCCCCAATTAAGGGAGACTAGGAGGTCAGAGCTGTTATCCCAATTTCCAGATCAAGGTTCGACAAATAAACATTAATAATTATCAAACTTTACTAGACTATACTAAAAAGCTATAATAAATAAAATTTTGCATACGTTTAAAAAATTGGATTTCTACACTTCTATCCATATATGAGTTCTACTCTAACTAATCATCCTTGAACTTTAATTCACGTATTCACAATATGACATTTTACTATTTGTCCTTTTTGGTTTTGTACCTAAAATGCCGACAAACAAAATGTCGGTCAGCACAAAGCTGGTATGTGGGGGAAAACAATAAACGTACAATTAATCATAACAACTTAGTGCAGACAATTACCGTTTAGCAAACAACTTTACGTTTTAAATATAACTGCGCGATCCATGCATATCCTATCCTCTGCGCTGTCCCTGCAGTGGACCTGGATGCTACCTTCCTTATGGTAGATCCCCATTATACCCCTCATGATCCCACCTAATAGGTGAATCAGTTTCTAGGGCTGAGTCACATGGCACTACCCATAGGTAGCCCACTCCTTAACTCATGGAGTGCTATAGAGTCTCATGGCACTACACGTGGGTAACCCAATTTCTAAATCATGATAGCCTAGACCTTACTCTAGGTTACCCTTGTTAGCATTTGCATAGCCACAGAGGAGGATCCGGATCTAAGCTAGTTATATATGTATATTTATAGTGATAATCATAATCACTTTATAGTTGCATGAAATAAAAGTCATCCAAGCAGTTTATTTCAAACAACCGATAAAATCTCCGTGAATCATCGTGAAACTAAGGCGGTTAATCATGAATGTAACCACATACCTATAACGGTAGTTTTGGTGACAGAATCAATTAAGCAGGGAAACCCAACCAAGCAAGCAAAGATGAACAAAAATCCTGAAATAAACATGTAAACTTCCTTTTATCATTATTTATCCAAACTCATCTTATTTCTTAGGATTTCTATTCCAATTTTAGGGTTTCCTTAGAAATTAGGGTTTATCTCCACTTTTAACATTATGAATTCTTATTTAGAAAAACTATATAAAAACCCTGAATTTCTCACCTTACTACTCCTAATCATACTTAGGATCATTATTTAACAACCTTTTTCCATAATTCGAAATCAACAAGGTTTTTCTCTTCTTTAACCCAAAATTAGGGTTACCATATATATTATTCTTCATATATAGGTTAAAACCCTAAATTAGTCAACTTTGCATTCAAAACGAATGAAAACCCTATTTTAATATGCAACAGGTTAATACTTTTCAAATTAACCTAGTAATCCACAAAGATTCACCTTTTATATACACTTAGGGTTTCTAATTACCTTTTAACACCTTTTTCCATCAAATTAAGGTACTTTTGCAAAACGAGATAGAACTATATTCCAAAATTATTTTTATATTGTTCCTCATATTTTTCTATGCAACTTTCATGTATAAAGTTTTTCCATCAGAGATTCCTAGCTATTTCTATTAATTTCGCAAAGAAAATGCTATTTCTGGATTATTCGATTAGAGAGAACAAATTATCGAATTTCTCTGGCCGTTCGATCGGTGAACCAATGGTCCGCATCTTGATCTGACGCTCCACGTCATTTGTCTCCACTAGAGAGATCGCACATGCGCCCCCCTCTGTCGATCCGTCAGATCCTGATCCAACGCTCTGCGTTGATCGTCCCCTCCTCGCGAGCTAAGATAGGTGCGTTGTCCAGGGATCGTTGGATCGTGCTCCGATTCACCATGGATCTCAATCCCACGGTCCCTGTTCTTTGCCTACCTCCATTTCTTCTCAAGATGATGTGACGGTGCCGCGGTGGAGCCGTCGTCAGAGAGAGGTCAATTGAGAGAGGGAGAGGGTGCGATGACCTAGGGAGCTGCCGCCAGGGTTCGTGAGGGTGAGAGCAACCACATGAGGGTCTATTTATAGGCTATGGGGGTCTCTTTTAGGGTTTCTGATCCCGCTGCTAAAATGACCTTCAACCCAATTGGGCGTTTCACAAAGACTCGACGAAAGGTCATCAACCTAGGGTCGAGAACCTTCGTCTCTCTCTCCCGAACACAATGGGACACCTCCCATGAATGCACATGCACTAAATCGATCGGTAAACAAAGGGGAAAGTTCCCCTATAACTCATCCACAGTCTGCATCCCATTGGGACTTTGACGATGAGCAGAGCCGATTGGATCAAGATCCAATGGCCAACCTTACACGCGCTCAACCAAAAAGAAAGGAAAGAATTTCCTTTTTCCGAATTAAATCCATATTTGAGGCTAACTTGAAAAACCAATAACTCCCAAATTATAACTCCTTTTTATCTCAAAATTTAAGGAAATCTGTTTTATGCTTTTACCTCTCATCATGAAAAAATTGGGTTCATTATATAAATAAAACGAGCCTTTTTCTTCAGTTGCAAGTTAACACTTATTTATTCATATTTTCCACATATTTTCTATTTCTTTTGCCATTATATTATTATCCTGAGTTCCTTGAACCCCAAGGAACCTTAATATCTCTAAATTCTATGTTGGAAAATATTCCTTAGCCTTTTATTCTTCTTTTATCTATTTTCTTGTTTATTCGTTTATCCAATTGAATTCCTTTTTCATTTCTTTTTCTTTCAATTGGGCTTAATAGTCAATAAGGCCCATTAAGAAAAAAGGCACAAAATTCATTCAAATCAAACCATTAAATCAACCATGGATTTCATTTATTTCTTAAAATAAGATTTACAAATCTCATTACATGATTTAGAAAAATGGGGTTATAACATCCTCCCCTCCTTATAGGAATTTTGCCCTCAAAATTCAACAATCAAGCAAACAAATTAGGATATGCCTTTTCCATGTCCGTCTTCATCTCCCATGTGGCTTCATCCTCTCCATGGTTCTTTCAAAGAACCTTTACCATCTCTATATTCTTATTTCTGAGCTCTTTCACCTTGGTATCTAGAATCCGCAAAGGTAACTTAGGATAAGTTAGCTTCCCCTGAAGCTTAATGGGATCAATGCTCAGCACATGGCTCAGATCTTGCACATATCGCTTCAAATTGGACATTTGGAACACGTCATGCATCATACTATATTGAGGGGGTAATTCCAAATGATATGCGGCTTCACCAATCCGTTCTAACACTTCAAACGGACCCACGTATCGGGGACTCAACTTTCCTCTGTTCTTAGCTATCGCTCGGAGCGGTCAAATTTTCAGAAAAACATGTTCTCCCACAACGAAATGCACATCAGTCTGCTTCACATCATCATACGACTTCTATCGATCATGGGCTCTCTTTATCCTTTTCCTGATCAAAGCGACTTTATCAACATACACTTGGAGTTCATCTGACCTCAACAAGGTCCTTTCACCAACATCATCCCAGTGAAGTGGTGACCGACATGATCTCCCATATAGAGCTTCATACGAAGGCATCCTAATACTGACTTGGTAACTATTGTTGTAAGCAAACTCAGCTAAAGGTAAGTATTGCTCCCATGATCCACCCCAATCGAGCACACAAGCTCTCAACAGATCCTCTAAGGTTTGGATTGTCCTTTCTGACTGACCATCTGTTTGGGGGTGATAAGCAGTATTGAACTTCAACCTTGTACCTAGTTCCTCTTAAACTTGCTTCCATAGTTTGGAAGTAAACTTTGGGTCTCTATCGGAGATGATGGAACTGGGTATGCCATGCAAATGCACTATCTCTCTGATATACAACTCAGCTAAATCTGACACCTTGGCAGTGGTCTTCAGGGCAAGGAAGTGTGCTGACTTGGTAAGGCGATCTACCACAACCCATATAGCATCATGACCTTTCTTAGTCTGAGGTAAACCCACCATAAAATCCATGGTGATCTACTCCCATTTCCACTCTGGAATCTCTATAGACTGTAAAAGTCCACCGGGTCGTTGGTGTTCAACCTTCACCATTTGGCACATAAGACAGCTGGCCACATATGCCGCATTATCTCTCTTCATTCCTGGCCACCAAAAAAACATTTGCATGTCCTTAAACATCTTAGTAGTTCGGGAGTGCACCATGTACTTAGAACCATGAGCCTCTTACATGATACGTTCCTTCAACGGTGAATCCTTAGGAACCCATATACGATTCTCGAATCTAATCCCTCCGTCTATTCCCAATAAAAGATGGGTTTGTGGCTTTTTCATCAAGCCTTTCATCTTGTCAAGTTCTCCACGGCCAACTGTGATGCTACAATCTCACCCAACAATTCTGATTGTATCTGGATGTTGTCCAAATGAACTTGATCATCAAACGGTTGAGGAGACCATTCTACTAGCTCTTCTAAACTCTTCCACTGACTGGATAAAATAGCTACACACCTGAGCTATTTCCAACTCAAAGCATATGCTATGACATTCGCCTTTCCTGGATGATAAGCGATGGTGATGTCGTAATCCTTCATGTACTCCATCCATCATCACTTTCGTAGGTGTTGGATCCTAGGATGGGTGATTAGATGCTCTAGAGGGGGGGGTGAATAGAGCTGAAAGCACTTAAACAAAACTCATTAAACCTTCAAAATATATGACAAGATAAGGTTGCTAAATAGGTAATTTGAGTGCAACTAAATCATGCATAGCAAGGATAAGAGAGATTGAACATGCACCAATTAGAAAAGCTATTTAGAGTGGTTCCACACTTCAAACTAGAAGTGTGTCAGTCCACTTGCCTAGAGAGGTCAACCTCTAGGACTTCCAACAATTGCACTCTTATATTCACTTATAAGACTTACAATACATGACAAACAAAGGACTTACCTATCCAATACAAAGAGTCTTCAACCTTACCAAGGACTTACCCACTTTGTAAGAGTCTTCGGCCTTCTCCAAGGACTTACCCACTCTTGCACAAGTCTTCGGCCTTGCAGGAATTACCCACTCTTCTTGGATCTTCCGCCTTTGACTTCACCTTCACTCGGAGAAGCTTCCACCAAGGTCTTACCCACTTGAGCTTGAGTCTTCTGCCTTCTCCAAGGGCTTACCCTCTCTAGCTCCAAGTCTTTAGCCTTGATCTTCACCAAGGGACGCCTTCCCTTGTTCTTCTTCACCTCTCTTGGACAAGGGAGAGAACCTTCATCTTCATGATTGCAAATGAGAGAAGTGGAGGTGGTGGAAGTGAGAGCCTCATAAGATATGCATGTAGGACTAGCTCTCTTACAGATTTCCTACTCACTCTAATGGATGTAGCAAGTGATTAAGCTTAGAGAGAGAGAAGAGGCTGTAGGAAGCACTCAACTATAGAATAGGAACCTCACAAAGAGTTTGCAATGAATGCTCAACCTTGGAATGAAGCCCAAGGGGTCCTATTTATAGCTGAGAATGCCTCTTAGCCTTTGGGAACACTTATGAATGAAAACTAGCTGTTTTGTGGCTTGCAACAGATCTATTTCCACTTGTTGCAACTCCACAACGGCTAGAAACACTTTTCTGCACTTTTCCGTACAGTGTAATCGGTCGAGTTTCTATGGGTGTAACTCGACCGATCAAGTAGGAGGCAAACCGATGTTCAGAGGATCAGTCGAGTTTGTCCTGAGGAAACTCGACCGACCTTTCAACTAGAAATGGCCTACTACCCAATCGGTCAAGTTCTATGAGTGCACAACTCGACCGATGCAATCTTCAGAAAATTGACCAAGGTTGATCGGTCGAGTTTCAGGGTGGGAAACTGGACTAACCAAGTGCCTGTAATTGATTTTCAAAGATGCATTTAAAGTGCTCTAAAATTCGATCTAAGTGTTCCTAATATTTTTCTAAGCTTAATTACAAGTCATACAATCATTACAAGTGATTTACAACATGATTCTAACGGATATACATCATATTACAAAAACGTGCACTTGCATTGACTTTGACTTGTCTTTTCTCCAATTTGATATGCGCAAGTTAGGGCAATTGGAGTGTGTGTATACCTAATCTGAAAACACTCAAGTAGAGGCATTAGACACCAATATGTGGAATGGTTAGTCATCATCAAAACATGGGTTTAGTCAATTTAGACGTGAGTCAATATTGACCTAATTGACCTTGAGTCAACAATCTCCCCCTTTTTTAAGATGACAAACCATTCCATAAATGTATTGAAAGCATTTAAGTAAATTCATACCTTTGGAGAAACTTAGGGGTTTCAATAGAATGGAGTTCATATGCTCTATGCTCCCCCTCAATTGATGCGCATGGAGTTTTCATACTCCCCCTCAATTGATGTTATTTCTCCTGCATGGTTAGCTTTCATAACATTTATAGAAACTATGTCTTATACTCATATATGTTCTACACATATATGTCTTCTCCCCTTTACCTTCTCCCTTTACATGAACATATTTCTCTTCTTCATGTAAGACATGCCTTCTTCCTCTTTTTAAAAGAAGACATACCTTTCTCCCCCTTTGTCATTTCAAAAATGTGGGGGTATGAAGAAATAAGAAACATCACTTGTTAAAGAGAAAGGAGATAACACAAATATATATAAGGAGAGTAGAAGAGCACAGATAGGGGCTTGTCCAAGCATAGAAAGAAAAGCAAGTTAAAGCATATACTTGAACAACCCAAAATGCAAGATAAAGTGCTGCAGAAAAATAATAAGTTGCAATATTGACCCTAAAGATGACGGAATTTGATCAAAAACCATCAGAGCTCATGGCAAAGCGATGAGTCTTTCTTAGAAGGTCGTTTCTGCATGAAAAACACTAATCTTGCACCAAAAACTGAAACTGGAGCAAAAGCTGCATAAAATCCAAAAATACTCCAATTTCTACATATAATGTAGATCTATGTACCCTGCATCACAATGTTATGCAAGCAACTCAAGATAGTAGATATGCAAATCAAGGAACAAGCTTGAGCATGTATAAGCATAGCATATAGATGAGCAAAGAAGCCAATTATAAATAGGGTTAGAACTACATGTATATGAACTACCAGTAGATGATATCACAAGTTAGGACTACTAGTAGGATCTAGATCATAGCAAGAGATACCAAAAGATACACAAGATAAAGCAAGCTATGAGTAGATGTAGAGATATATCCAAACAAAGAGATATGCAATTTTAGAAGCATGAAAGGATATAACCCACTAGATATGCATCCTTACCATAAGATGATTATCCCTAAGAACCTCAAGGTTGTATCACAACAAGATATACACCTAAATAGATGTAGCAAGTTAGAGTACAACGGAAGCAATTTTTATACACAACCAAGAGATCCAAAGAGATCATCATCAAAACGTGCAAAACAACTCAAAGCAAGTAATTGCAAGATATAGATATACCAATTTAGAGCAATTAGAGGGATAGAGTTGTAAGAAAGATAGGCAATTTAGAACATGGAAGTATGCATATATAGAGGTACCAAATGAGAGTGTCAAAGAATAAGGCTATTGGTTGAGAAAATCTAGTTGAGAGGGAAATTCTCACTCAATAAGCCAAATGTATATTCTGTGCACAGTGCTATCGGTCGAGTTCTGTGCATTGACAACTCGACCGATGACAACTGCTGGCAACACCCATTGGTGCCCATCGGTCGAGTTTCACTAGGGCAAACTCGACCGACAGAACAGCTGTCAAAAAGCACATATATTTCATAAAAACATATTGAAAGGCATGCTAAAAAATACAAACCATATCCAAACATGTCTAAGCAAGTTAGTAATGCACTATAGAAGCATTAGAAACAGTTTTTGAGCAAGAGTGTGAAGAGAAACACAAAATACCACTTTTGACTCAAAAACCATATGTATAGTGCACACTAACTTGGCAAAAACAAGTTAGGATAGGTTATAAGCAATAAAACATTTACCTTTGTGCTTACCATTTCCTTTTCCACTTGTTGTCACCCTCTACACATCTCACCTTTCTTCTTTCATGTGGATTGAGAAGTCAATTTGCAATTCAATAGCTCAAGTCAATCCATTTGCAATTACCTACAGGAAGAAAGATGAATTGGTCCCCAATCATGTTTTTGGGTCCGGAGGGGTTAGTTTAGCAACCCAAGTCCTATTGCTCTTGGGTGCTTTCCTAAAAGGACAACAAGTAGAATAATGACCAATTTCATTACAATAGTTGCATGTTCCCATAGTCTTAGAACTAGAGGATTCTCCATGGAATATTGGAGGTCCTTTATCTTTGTTGTTCCCTTGACTACTATCATACCCTAAACCATGTCTACCAATTTGTTTAGTAGTATGGTGTAGGATGTCATTAAGACTCTTTTTACCAACTAAGAATCTTTGCAAGGATGATCTCAAACTGTCATTATCATGCTTAAGAGAAGCAATAGTAGAAGACAAATTATTTATATTATCTTTAGCATGTAAAAGATCATTTTCTAAGCAAAGAGATTTAGTTGAATAAGAATCTCTATCAATATGAATAGCAGCAACATCATTCTCTCTATTTGTAGAACTAGAACAAGATTCATGCCCATTGATTTTAGCAAGCAAGGAGGCATTTTCTATTTCTAATTCATGCAAAACAAAATCTTTGTCCTTGTTTTCAGATTTAAGAACTTCAATGTCATGCATGAGAGAATCAACAATTAAAGTATGCTCTTCATTAGAACTAGGCATGAGAGGTTGAGCTTCTAGAAATTTAATTTTATCAAGTAAACTAGCATTTTCAAGTTTAAGAGAGTCTACTTGACTAAGACAATTATTTTTATCAATAAGCAAGCAAGAATTAGCATATTCAAGATCATCTAGTTCTATATGCAAATTATCAACAATTTTAGCAAGATTTTTCTTTTTCCTTTTAGAAGACTTAAGAGAGGCACAAACATCATGAATAATAGAAATCAAAGATTCTTTATCTAGAGAGTTTAGATTTACCTCACTTGAGTCTTCACTTGTTGATGCTATAAGAGCAAAATGGCATTCTCCTTCATCACTAGAGCTTAAGCTTGATCCTTCACTTGAATCTTCACTTGAGCTTGAGTTGGAGGAGCCACTTGAGCTTGATTTCCATTTCTTCTTGTGAAGATGGGTCTTTTTGCCTTGTGGGAAATCTTCCTTGTAGTGACCCTTCTTTCCACATGTGAAGCACCGGATGGAGGAGGACTTGCCTTTGAAGGGTTTACCCTTGGAGTACATGGCATCTTCTTTAGCTTGAGGGGATGGAGAGACTTGTTCCATGATAGCTTCAATTTGAGCCTTCATTTCATCCTTCTTCATTCTCTTTAGCTCTTTCTTCTCTTGTCTTTCTACTTCCTCCCTCTTGTCAAGTGTAGCTTCATGTTCTTGTAGATTTCCAATGAGCTCTTCAATAGGAATATCCCTAAGAGACCTTGCTTCTTCAATAGAAGTCACCTTGGATTCCCATCTCTTGGGGAGAGTTCTAAGGATCTTTGAGTTGATATCTCCACTAGACATAGGATGTCCTAGAACATCAAGACCATTCAAGATGGTGTTGAGCCTTGAGTACATGTTGGCTATGCTCTCCTCCTTTCCCATCTTGAAGTTCTCAAGCAACCCTTTGAGCATGTAGACTTTGCTTTCCTTCACTTGATCTGTCCCTTCATAAGTGATGTAAAGCTTTCTCCATACCTCATAGGCCGTCTCACAAGAAGAAATCTGGTTGAACTCGGTGGGGGTCATGGAGGCATATAGGATGTGCATGGCTCTAGCATTCAATGTTGCTTTCATCAAGGCGGCTTCATCCCATTCTTCAATCTTTGTCTTTGGTTGCATGTATGGGCTATTCACCATTTGCCACATCTCAATACTTGATCCTTGGATGTAGAATTGAAGTCTTCTTCTCCAATAGAGGAAGTTGCTCCCATCAAAGATTGGAAGGCTGGTCGAGAGTCTCCCTCCTAGGTAGTCACCCATCTTCTCCTACTTTTTGAAGTATGCTTGGAGAAGACCCGCTCTGATACCACTTGTTGGATCCTAGGATGGGTGATTAGATGCTCTAGAGGGGGGGGGTGAATAGATCTGAAAGCACTTAAACAAAACTCATTAAACCTTCAAAATATATGACAAGATAAGGTTGCTAAATAGGTAATTTGAGTGAAACTAAATCATGCATAGCAAGGATAAGAGAGATTGAACATGCACCAATTAGAAAAGCTATTTAGAGTGGTTCCAAACTTCAAACTAGAAGTGTGTCAGTCCACTTGCCTAGAGAGGTCAACCTCTAGGACTTCCAACAATTGCACTCTTATATTCACTTATAAGACTTACAATACATGACCAACAAAGGACTTACCTATCCAATACAAAGAGTCTTCAACCTTACCAAGGACTTACCCACTTTGCAAGAGTCTTCGGCCTTCTCCAAGGACTTACCCACTCTTGCACAAGTCTTCGGCCTTGCAGGAATTACCCACTCTTCTTGGATCTTCCGCCTTTGACTTCACCTTCACTCGGAGAAGCTTCCACCAAGGTCTTACCCACTTGAGCTTGAGTCTTTAGCCGTCTCCAAGGGCTTACCCGCTCTAGCTCCAAGTCTTTAGCATTGATCTTCACCAAGGGATGCCTTCCCTTGTTCTTCTTCACCTCTCTTGGACAAGAGAGAGAACCTTCATCTTCATGATTGCAAATGAGAGAAGTGGAGGTGGTGGAAGTGAGAGCCTCATAAGATATAAATGTAGGACTAGCTCTCTTACAGATTTCCTACTCACTCTAATGGATGTAGCAAGTGATTAAGCTTAGAGAGAGAGGAGGCTGTAGGAAGCACTCAACTATAGAATAGGAACCTCACAAAGAGTTTGCAATGAATGCTCAACCTTGGAATGAAGCCCAAGGGGTCCTATTTATAGCTGGGGATGCCTCTTATCCTTTGGGAACACTTATGAACGAAAACTAGCCATTTTGTGGCTTGCAACGTATCTATTTCCACTTGTTGCAACTCCACAATGGCTAGAAACACTTTTCTACACTTTTCCGTACAGTGCAATCGGTCGAGTTTCTATGGGTGTAACTCGACCGATCAAGTAAGAGGAAAACCGATGTTCAGAGGATCGATCGAGTTTGTCCTGAGGAAACTCGACCGACCTTTCAACTGGAAATGGCCTACTACCCAATCGGTCGAGTTCTGTGAGTGCACAACTCGACCGATGCAATCTTCAGAAAATCGACCAAGGTTGATCGGTCGAGTTTCAGGGTGGGAAATTGGACCGACCAAGTGCCTGTAATTGATTTTCAAAGATGCATTTAAAGTGCTCTAAAATTCGATCTAAGTGTTCCTGATATTTTTCTAATCTTAATTACAAGTCATACAATCATTACAAGTGATTTACAACATGACTCTAATGGATATACATCATATTACAAAAATGTGCACTTGTATTGACTTTGACTTGTCTTTTCTCCAATTTGATATGCGCAAGTTAGGGCAATTGGAGTGTGTCTATACCTAATCTAAAAACACTCAAGTAGAGGCATTCAACACCAATATGTGGAATGGTTAGTCATCATCAAAACATGGGTTTAGTCAATTTAGACGTGAGTCAATATTGACCTAATTGACCTTGAGTCAACAGTAGGTTCAAGTCTTTCTATGTCAGGAGGTACTTTAGGCTCTTATAGTTAGTGAGGATCTCAAAAGTAGCACCATACAGGTAATGTTGCCAAATCTTCAATGCATGGATGATAGCAGCCAGCTCTAAGTCATGCGTCGGGTAATTCACCTCATTGGGCTTGAGTTGTCAAGAGGCATATGCAACCACATGTCGATTCTATTCCAACACACAACCAAGTCCCATCTTTGATGCATCGGTGAAAATCATGAAACCCTCATTGCCTGATGGTAGAGTCAAAACTAGCACAGTGGTCAACCTCTCCTTCAGCTCTTGGAAACGAGCTTCACACACATATGACCATACAAACTTCACATCTTTCTGAGTCAACATGGTCAAAGGCAAGGTGGTCTTTGAGAAATCCTTGATGAAACGCTGATAGTATCCTACTAACCCCAAGAAGCTTCGGATCTCAAAGGGGTTCTTCAGTGCAGGCCAGTCTTGTACTGCCGACACTTTAGCTGGATCTACGACGATCGTTCCTCGTGAGATGATGTGTCTGAGGAACATGACTCAGTCTATACAAAACTCACATTTAGAGAATTTCCCATAAAACTTCTGCTTTCTCAAGATATCAAGGACTTTACTTAGGTGGTCTCGGTGTTGATCTAAGTCATCCGAATAAACTAGTATGTCATCTATGAACACTATGACAAATGAGTCAAGGAAGGGTTGGAACACACTATTCATAAGGTTCATGAAAACACTAGGTGCATTGGACAACCCAAAAGGCATAAACATAAACTCATAGTGGCCATAACGGGTTCGAAAAGCTATTTTCGGGATGTCCTCACTCTTAACTCTCAATTGGTGGTAACTCGATCTCAAGTCGATCTTGGAAAAGACTCGAGCTGACTTCAACTAGTCAAACAAGTCATCTATCTGGGGTAAAGGATATTTGTTCTTAATGGTAGCCTGGTTGATCATCCGATAATCTATGCACATTCGGAGTGAACCATCCTTTTTCTTTACAAAAAGAACTGGTGCTCCCCATGGTGATGTGCTAGGGCAGATAAAACCCTTGTCTAACAATTCTTGCAATTGTTTCTTCAACTCGAGCAACTCCACAGGGGCCATTCTATAAGGTTCTCGTAAAATAGGGCTTGTCCCAGGAGCTGGCTCTATGGAAAAATCTACCTCTCTCTTGGGAGAAATCCTAGGTAGATCATCAGGAAAAACATCTACTTAGCTCCTAACTACCTCTATTTCCTCTAAGGGTTGCACCCTGGGTTCTGGCTCGGTGACTACTGCCAGGAAAGCTCAACACCCTTTACTCATCATCTGCTCTACTTTCAAGGCTGACATATACAGGCTGGTGGTGGCATCTTTCCTGCCCCTAATGACAAAAGGTGGGTGACTTGGTTTCTTAATGATCACTTTCTTCACCCTACAGTCAATATTGGCCCTATAAGTATAAAGCCAATCCATTCCAATGATCACATCAAAGTCATTCATATCAAGAAGGATAAAGTCTGTAGGAAACTCATGATCTCGATATCTCACAGGTATCACTGGAGTTTTCAAAAGGGAGGTAAAGATTCAACCACTCGGGGTTGTAACATCCAAGTCATACCCTAAATCCTTGATATCCAAATAAAGCATAGTTGCAAGATTTCTTGAAATGAAAGTATTAGTAGATCCAAAGTCAAACAAAGCTTTTACATTATGTCCCATGACTTCAAGTATGCCTACATTGTTTTTCATCATGAATTAGACCATTACATGCTTAACTTTAAAACATAAAGGAAAACTCTAAGGGTTATTACCCTCTATCAAGTGATTAGCATTAGCTTGAGCCTCCTCATTATCAATGGCAAACACTCGAGCTTGTCTTCTTTCTCTAGCAGGTGGGGCTACAGCTATAGGTGGGGCTGCCACAGGTGGAGCTACTACTGGTGGGGCTGCTACCTGTCCTGGTCCTCTTGGATCTGGCAGAGGGAAACAGATTGTAGGTGTCCTTCTTGATGGCACTGAAAGCATGTCTTCTTCTTGTAGAGGCACTCACCGACATGCCCCTTTCCGCATGTGTGACAAGGAGGTCAGTTGATCTCTTGATGGGGTTTCCCTTTTCCTCCATGTCTTCCTTTGTCTTGGTGATGCTTGTGACCTTTCTTATGAGGGTTCTTCTGACCTTGAGTTCCTTCAGTGAAACCCAAATACCCCTTGGGTGGAAGCAGGGAAGGCATCACAGTCCTCTCCATGTCTAAAGCAGTGTTGTAAGCCTCGACGAAGGTTTTGGGTTTACTTGCCATCACATGGGGCTTGATGGCAGGGTGAAGATGCTCTATGAAGTGATCCACCCTTCTTTCCTCATCCATCATATGCCCGAAATGCTCCAGAATTCGAAACCTACACCCGAAGTCTGCCACTAAAGAGTTTCCGTGAATCATGTTGGTGAACTCCCTTTCCTTTTCCTTCTTAGCTGAGACAGGGATGAATCTGGCGGTGAAGATCGTCTTGAAGTGAGCCCATGCCATTGGTTCCTCAATCAGGTCTCGGCATAAGATGTGAGTCTCCCACCATATCTTGGCTACTCCTTCCAGGAGATGAGCAGCAAAGAGGACCTTCTTGCTCTGTTGTACCTCAAGCATACAGAAACCATTCTCGACTGTAAGTAGCCAAGCTTCTGCCTTGTCGACTACCTCAGATTTGTCTTCTCCCCAGAACTTCTCAATGTTCAGCTTGACAAAGTCCAAGATGGTAGCTCTCAGTCGAGGACAAATAGGAAGTGGCTCACCATTTTCACCTCTAGCAAAGTCTCGGATGGCCAAAGCACTAATGGCCTCATTCATCTTCTTCTGTTGTTCCATCCACAAAGCATCAGGGGTGTGGATTATCATGGTTGGTTCGGGACCACCAGCTTGATCTTCTTCCATCCGGGCCACCTCCTCGTACTCATGTTGCTCCTCATACCCTTGGTCTTCTTCTTGCTCAAGGTTGCTGAAGGGTATTGGGTCAGGGTTAGGGACCTCATGAGTGGTTTCTTCAGGTCTCTTCCTCTTCTTAGAGGATTCAACATCATGGTTCCTCTTTCTCTTCTCTGAAGACCCCTTTCCCTTGTGGGGAGGCCAACCACTCCTAGCTAGGTTCCCAATGCCCTCGGGAATAGCAACAGTCTTTATACGAGCCATCTACATAAGCATAACAAACAGACCTTTAGTTTAAACCTTTAAACTAATTATACTTATGTCAATGATGTATCATTACGTATCTTTTATTAATTTGATGGAGGATTCCTTAATCCTTAACTTACTCACCCATACCACATGAGGGTGGGGAAGAGAGAGAAAAACCCTAACTCTTAAAATCCTTAATGGAATGTGTGATGAGAAAGGATGAATAAGATGAGAGAGTCCTAAAGGTATCTTATTTCAAATCATACCCTAAGACTTTGGTGAGGCAGTCACATGGATCTGGGAGTCCTTGTATTCTGACTAGCGGTGTGAAGGAAAATATTTCCAACCCCCGATCGTGATGCTTTTCTAGACACCTCCGTCTTTCAGATAATCCTCTAATAACTCCCTTGGGTTCTATAGAGTTTGTAAAATTTAATAATTATTAATGGTTAAGTGAGGAACCTTGGCTCTGATACCAAATGTAACGACCCCGCCTTCCAGTAACCCCCAATTAAGGGAGACTAGGAGGTCAGAGTCATTATCCCAATTTCCAGATCAAGGTTTGACAAATAAACATTAATAATTATCAAACTTTACCAGACTATACTGAAAAGCTGTAACAAATAAAATTTTGCATACCTTTGAAAAATTGGATTTCTACACTTCTATCCACATATGAGTTCTACTCTAACTAATCCTCCTTGAACTTTAATTCACGTATTCACAATATGATGTTTTACTATTTGTCCTTTTTGGTTTTTGTACCTAAAACACCGACAAACAAAACATCGGTCAACACAAAGATGGAATGTGGGGAAAAACAATAAACGTGCAATTAATCATAACAACTTAGTGTAGACAATTACAGTTTAGCAAACAACTTTACATTTTAAATATAACTGTGTGATCCATGCATATCCTATCCTCTATGTTGTCCCTGCAGTGGACCTGGATGCTACCTTCCTTATGGTAGATCCCCATTATACCCTTCATGATCCCCCCTAACAGGTGAATCGGTTTCTAGGGATGAGTCACATGGAAATGCCCATAGGTAGCCCACTCCTTAACTCACGACGTGCTATAGAGTCTCATGGCACTACACGTGGGTAGCCCAATTTCTAACTCATGATAGCCTAGACCTTACTCTAGGTTACCCTTTTTAGCATTTTCATAGCCACAGAGGAGGATCCAGATCTTTTTGAAGGAAGAGCTACATTCATTAAAAGAAAGCCGTATGACATCTACAAGATAATAACCTCACAACATGGTACCAACTAAGACTCCTTTGCTTGACTAACATAACACATAGGCTCAGATTGGGATGCGATAAGTAAATTACATGTGCGAACCCTCTTTGTTTTGGATGTCCAAAGCAGCTATCATCAAGGGAAACTGTCAATCTATGTGAGCCCATGAGGATATTAGTGAAGGAGTAAGAACCATCCAAGGAGATCACCATCTCTAACATGCCCAAGACCATCAACAGAGGGGATAGCTCAACCGAACACAGTAGCAAAAGCCAGCAACAGACACCCACCAACACAACAACTAAAAACAACATAAACACGAAGGTAGATCCAGATGAGTGGCCACCCTACCCAAAGAGGAAAGGAAAACTCACACGGACACATGCTCAAATAGGTAGGGAGCACCCCCTGGAAGCATCCGAGAAGGGCCAAAACCACCCAACAGAAACTGCACAGGGGAAAAGATGACCCAGGCGAGTGGGGGGTAGAGGGCATAGACAACCCCACCACCTCTCCCGACTACCGCTGCTCAATCCCACGATGCTCAAGCTATAGCCTGAGGTTGAGGGCAGGCAAACAGATCGGAAGCACACGCCTGAAAGCCCTGACCCCTGCTTGATCTTTCCTCTATCGTCGTTAAGGGGCACCCTAATTTTCGACCGATCAAGGGCCACCACCCACCGAGACCTGCAAATGGAAAGGAAAAGTGAAAAGAAAAACTCGAATGCCTGGATGCCACTGGACCGGGACCAGATTCCACCCTTCGTCGCACACCTAGATTGGGATCGCAGGCAGGAGACAAGGCACCAGAAAAGCCGGTCCGCCCACCGCCGTGGGCAGGGACGATGCCTAATAGTGGAGGAAAACAACAGGATCCAGATCTAAGACAGTTATATATGTATATTTATAGTGATAATCATAGTCACTTTATAGTTGCATGAAATAAAAGTCATCCAAGCAGTTTATTTCAAACAACCGATAAAATCTCCGTGAATCATCATGAAACTAAGATAGTTAATCATAAACGTAACCACATACCTGTAACGGTAGTTTTGGTGATAGAATCAATTAAGCAGGGAAACCCAACCAAGCAAGCAAAGATGAATAGAAATCTTGAAATAAACATATAAACTTCCTCTTATCATTATTTATCCAAACTCATCCTATTTCTTAGGATTTCTATTGCAATTTAGGGTTTCCTTGGAAATTAGGGTTTATCTCCACTTTTAACATTATGAATCCTTATTTAGCAAAACTATATAAAAACCCTGAATTTCTCACCTTAATACTCCTAATCATACTTAGGATAATTATTTAACAACCTTTTTCCATAATTCAAAATCAACAAGGTTTTTCTCTTCTTTTACCCTAAATTAGGGTTTCCATATATATTATTCTTCATATATAGGTTAAAACCCTAAATTAGTCAACTTTGCATTCAAAACGAATGAAAACCCTATTTTAATATGCAACCGGTTAATACTTTTGAAATTAACCTAGTAATCCAAAAAGATTCACCTTTTATATACACTTAGGGTTTCTAATTACCTTTTAACACCTTTTTCCATCAAATGAAGGTACTTTTGCAAAACAAGATAGAAATAGATTCCCAAACTATTTTTATTTTGTTCCTCGTATTTTTCTATGCAACTTTCATGTATAAAGTTTTTCCATCAGAGATTCCTAGCTATTTCTATTAATTTCACAAAGAAAAGGCTATTTCTGGATTATTCGATTAGAGAGAACAAATTATCGAATTTCTCTGGCCGTTCGATCGGTGCGCCAATGGTCCACATCTTGATATGATGCCCCCTGTCAGTTTTCTCCACTAGCGGGATCGCACACGTGCCCCCCCCCTCTGTCGATCCGTCAGATCCTGATCCAATGCTCCGCGTTGATCGTCCCCTCCTCGCGAGCTAAGATAGGCACGTTGTCCAAGGATCGTTGGATCGTGCTCCGGTTCACCGTGGATCTCAATCCCACAACCCCTATTCTTTGCCTACCTCCGTTTCTTCTCAAGACGATGAGGCGGTGCCGCGGTGGAGCCATCATCAGAGAGATGTCAATTGAGAGAGGGAGAGGGTGCGGTGACCTAGGGAGCTTCCGCCAGGGTTCGTGAGGGTGAGAGCAACCACATGAGGGTCTATTTATAGGCTATGGGGGTCTCTTTTAGGGTTTCTGATCCTGTCGCTAAACCGACCTTCAGCCCAATTGGGCATTTCATGAAGACTCGACGAAAGGTCATCAATCCAGGGTCGAGAACTTCGTCTCTCTCTCTCTCTCTCGAACACAATGGGACACCTCCCATGAGTGCACATGCACTAAATCAATCGGTAAACAAAGGGGAAAGTTCCCCTGTAACTCATCCACAGTCTGCATCCCATTAGGACTTTGACAATGAGCAGAGCCAGTTGGATCAAGATCCAATGACCAACCTTACACACGCTCAACCAAAAAGAAAAGAAAGAATTTCCTTTTTCCCAATTAAATCCATATTTGAGGCTAACTTGAAAAAGCAATAACTCCCAAATTAGAACTCCTTTTTATCTCAAAATTTAAGGAAATCGCGTTTATGCTTTTACCTCTCATAATGCAAAATTTGGGTTCATTATCTAAAGAAAACGAGCCCTTTTCTTCAATTGCAAGTTAACACTTATTTATTCATATTTTCCACATATTTTCTATTTCTTTTGCCATTATATTATTATCCCGAGTTCCTTGAACCCCAAGGAACCTTAATATCTCGAAATTCTATGTTGGAAAATATTCCTTATCCTTTTATTCTTCTTTTATCTATTTTCTTATTTATTCCTTTATCCAATTGAATTCCTTTTTCATTTCTTTTTCTTTCAATTGGGCTTAATAGCCAATAAGGCCCATTAAGAAAACAAGGCACAAAATTCATTCAAATCAAACCATTAAATCAACCATGGATTTCATTTATTTCTTAAAAGAAGATTTACAAATCTCATTACATGATTTAGAAAAATGGGGTTATAACAGTTTTGGATGAATAGTCGAATTTTAAGGACAAAATTCATATAAGAGGGAAAGGATGTCATAACCTGGTTTTCCCATGTATTAATATATTTGTTTGTAAATAGTGTAATATGAATGACACATTAGAAATATAGGTCTCTATGTGTCTTATTTGAAAATTGTGGTTTGAAAGTGCAAATACTCCATATAGGATGGATTTCGTGTACTTCACTATATTCAACAAGCCATTGATATATTTTGGACAAAGAAAGAAAGGAAAATCCAATAAGAAAGAAATTAATAAAGGTAATTAACAATGGATTCTTTAAATATGGAATTATGTAGAAAAGTGGTGTTGAAGGCCAATAATGGTTTGGTTTCACTTCACATTGTTTCTAATAAGAAAAATAGTCAAAATAAGAGATATGGAGAAGTTAGAAAGAGAAAAGAATTGATTTGATGCCTTATATAATGATATAAAGAGAGAGAGACTTGGAAACTAAGAAAAACACTATTCAAGTTAAGTATTTTTTCCCAATCTCACCCACACCTATATATAAGTGTTAAAGACCTTCCTTTAAAACTTGGACTTAAAAGGATTAAATGAGTGGGAGATATAAATTAATTGGTTCTTACTGAAGTTGAAATTTTAATGGAATAATGCATTTAACATCACATTATTTTCCTTAAGAAGGAAATAAGGGACAACCCTCTAATAAGGGTGTGCACCCTGGTGACTGTTGATATGAAGATTGATTCCTAACCATCATCTTCTACCCAGATCCTGGAAAGGGAAATTGAGTCTACAATACAATAGATTTCCATCCTCTCTTCTTCTCTTCTCCCTCAATGGTTTCCCCTGAAATAAAATCCTACAAACTCGAGGAGAGAAGATGAACACAACAAGCCATTATATGATGGTTACATCAATGATTTGGAAAGTGCCTAAATTTGTGAAGAGTGGAGATTCTAGCACATATATGAAAACTATGGTGCCCCCTACTTAGACCTATATAAGGCAATGGGTAGTTGAGTTCCAATACATATAACTCTCCTCCTTGTACAATTCCTCTCAAGTCCCCTTCTTCCCTCCCCCCACTGTCATCTTCCCCGATGATGACTAGTTCTCTTTTCTTATTCTCGACCATTACAGTACAATCGCTCTAGCATGAAGGTTCTCTAAGAAGTTGTAAGGGGATATGAAGCATCGAAAGAAGGCAAGGAGCACTCGGGACCATCCTCTGGTCTTTGGGGCTTTGCTAAGCAAACATGCTTGACAGAGATCATGATCAAGACACCATGATGCCTTGGGAGTGGTGTGAAAGCATTCTATATGACCAAGGAATCCTTGAACACCCCTTGAACTCTGTGACATCAAAGGTATGGTTCCTTTCCTATCTATGGTTAGACAGTGTGAGACCTTGCCATGGAATCTACACCCCGGGTCATCACAGCTAGCCCTGAGGGGCTCTTTCAATTCATCCTAGCCTACCTTACCTGGAGGTGGTCTTAGGAGGTGTTAAGAGACCCTGGGCTTGAGAGTCAACCATTTGGTTGACCTCACCATGTCTTTGAACAACACCTTTGAGTGATGAAGAGGATGATCAATCCTCTAAGGGTTTTTACCCATGTGCCCCCACTGGTGCGATCACCCCTGATCACAGCATAAGGGTAGAAGTGTCCTTTCACCTGGATCTGAGGCGGATCCTGCTGGAGCGTGACACAAGTTTATTGTGCGTAATATGCAAGTGAATGTATCAAAGTAATAAGGGCTTGTGAGGCCCAAGTCAAACACAGGGAAGCATTTCTCCAGTAGACTATTACTAACTCAGTCAAATCAGCTAAGCCAGTTGTAAAAGGTTGAATTGGTTTGAGTGAAAGAACAAATGCAGAAATAAAATGAATTTAAAGGTTGAATTAATCAAAGATGGAATGTATTCCTTAGGAAAGTGGTTTCACTACTAATAACACTAATTAATTGACCTCACACATACTAACATCTATTATCTCAATCCCTGGATAAGGAGCGTGTAGCCAGAATTACCTGATCCTGTAGTGTAATTCACTACCTAATCTAATGCCAATCCCACTTCTGCAGTTATTGGTTGATTAGTTAGATGCTTTATGATTATTCATTGGGTTTCTCTTCCCATTTACACTCCACTTTTCCCAAAGGGCATAGTACATGGGTAAATCTATACTCTCTGACCCTCAAAGTCTCTCCTGAGATGACTAAGCATCTATTAAACCACTCATGGTGATCAAGGTCAAGTAGAACACAAAGATTTCATAGATTTATATCATGTAAAAAGTGATAAAATTGACATTAATGCATAGAAATCAATCATAGTGTATATCCGAGCTACTCCTAAATCCTAAGGAATAAAGGTTTTTAGCCTTGCATGGTTTTCATCAACAAATACATGGAAAGGAAGAAGAAAAATGTGGGAAACATTAGGAAACTAAGGTAACCCCTAAATTTCTGCCCGTCCGGAAGATCCCCTCCGTCATATGTGTGTTCTACTGTCTTCTGACTGCAGAATCATCCTCCAGTGGTGCTCGGATCTCCTCAGTTGAAGCTTTCAGTCCTCAGTTCTTCCCTTCTCTCTCTCTCTGGTTGTCGTGCAATGAAAATGGCTGCTTCCTTTCATTTGGTCGTGGTCCCCTAAGTCATAGAAGGCACTTAGGGTACAAAATAAAATCCACCATTGAATTAGAGTGAAATCTACAGGTGGCCTGATTAAGAAGACTTGGTAGTACCAATTAGGTGAGTCGGTAGTACCGAGTCACTTAGGTTTAGTCGTGCGATCCCGATCGTGTCGGTACTATTGACTAGACTCGATAGCACTGAGTTTTGTGATTTTCAAACTGCCTCCCTAACATCAACTCAGTAGCACTGAGTTGGAAAATCAGTAGCACTGAGTTTTCTCGATTCATGTTGGGTCTTACTGATGCTGATTCAGTACCACTAACTTCAGTTGCCAGTAGCACCGACTCTGGATGAGTTTCTAGGTCCATCATTGACATCAAGTCAGTACCACCGACTGTTATCAGGATGGTAGCACCGAGTCTGTGGATCTTCCTTGTACCTAAAAATGCAGAAAAACATCATAAGTACTTGGGATGCGTAAAATATTACATAAACATTTAAAATTATATAATTTGATGAATTCAATAGAAGTATGACATCTATGACATTTCATGCATAATAAATCAAATAAATGACTAATCTACACATGAAATCAATGAAAAATGTGCCTGTAATAATGACAAAAACACATGCATCAAACTCCCTAAGCTTAAGTGTTGCTCATCCTCGAGCAAAACTCTCTCAGATCTGTTTGACAAGATTAAGCAAAAAGACATAACACAAACATTCCTTTCTTAATCAAATCCACCTATCAAACCCTAAACCAACCTTTACTGACCACTGAACCAATGATTGCCCTAAAGTGACCAAAAACTTCCATAAAAGATGTCCACCTTTAGTCAATGACACTATCAAGAAAGCAGTTAACATCATAGTTACTCAAACATTCGCTTGGTGTATTGTGTGATTCCCTACACTAAATTACTCTTTCCTAACTACCAACTACTTGGAAGCAAATCTCCATATAAGCAGGAATGAGGAGATAAATCATTAGAGTTGCCTACCAATAAGAGCAATTAATGATTCAATATGGGTGGCAAATAAAAATTCATAAGTACATCCAACCTATTTATGCATAGAGAATAATGAAGCTATATGGATGAAAAGAATGCCATGCATGAATCCTAATGCCTATTTTTTTTTTCTTTTTATGAAATGATGCATGAATGAATGAGTTGAGATTGTTTGAAAACTCAAAAGAATGCACATGTGGATTAAATCATCACTAAGCAAACATGCAGGATATACTTTCTCCTTATTTGTTTTGAACAATTTTCTTCTTCTCTCTTTTTTTTTCAAAAAAAGATAATTTTTATGCTTCTTTCCTTCATAATTTTTTTTCTTTTTTTTCTTGGAGATATATCCCTACACTTTAGCTTCATAACTTGAAATTAAAATCCACATGTTCAGGAAAATATGTGTTATGAAAGCTAAGATGATATGAACTAAAATCATTAGTGCATCCAAATGTAATGTTTTTCTTTCTTTTTCAAATACAAGAAAACTAACTATTATGTTTCTATCGTGCCATGCAATGCAATCAAATAAAATAACTTGGATTACTCATGATTTTTTTAGGTGGTGAGTCAAAAATGAATGGAAAAGAAATGGAATCACACAACTAAGAGACAATGACTTCCATTATACTATGATGTGTCCCTGTTAATTAACATGTGTTTAGGGTGATATAAAGGTTTATTTCTTATGTTTTCATTTAAGGTATCATTATGGTTTGGTCAGTTTAGGATCAACATCTTCATCATTCACATTCCCGAGTTGATTTAGACTTTCATGCATGTCCTAAGTCCTAATGTTGACTAGTTCAAACCTTTCCTCAAGTGGTGTTACAGAAAGATTTTGCAGTTTAATCTTTTAAGGATATGACTTTTTCATGCAACAACACAGAGAGTATAATTTACTTAAAAACAAAATCATGCATTTAATAATCCACAATTACCCTAGATAGACGTAGATCCTACACTTGTACAACTAAAAATAAAACAAACAACTAAAAAGATAAAAATAAAAATAAAAGCAAGGATAGAATGTTGTTCCAGCACCCCCCATGTTTGAATATGACTATGTCTACATAGTCAATACTCGCACCCAAGAGGTGGAACAGTGGTACCAAGGCTCAGAATGGCATAGGTGGCATGTTGGGATCTTGTGGAGGGAACATCCCCAAGAATGAGAGGTCTGTAGGCAGCATTGGCGGCAGTTGTGGGTACTCCCTGAAGTATCCACGGTTCCAATAATTGTCAAATAAAGGCTAATAATACTACTCCATCCACTACAGGCACATGTGAACATTCTCTTGGTTGGCCAAGAGAAGGCGTTCATTCTTGTAAATCACGTACTGGTTCTGGTACAACCTTCCTTGAATATCTTGCACACCGACCAACGTTGCCTGATGTTGTTGATGTCCAGTCTGGATCTCCTACAACATGGTATACATACCTGCCATGTTATATGAGTTTTGCTCCTCCTGGTAAGAGGGTGGGGCAGAGGAAGTTAAGGTAGTGTAGGTGTGGGTCCATTTGCATGGGACCGCTCTCCTAGTGAGGGGGATAGTGGGCTCCACCTCCTCAACATCGTCATCATCATCACCGATGTGCTCCTCATCATTACCCTGAATTTTTGCCCTGGGTGGATCTTCTTATTCCCCCTCATTCAATGGCCAGCGGAGATGGTTCACCCCGTGCAAGTTGAAGATAGTGTCGGGGAGGCTCCACTCCTAAAATAGTCTTCAGCGCGTGCAATGCACATAGAGCACATTGTGGTGGCATTAAAGAAGGTGCTCCTTGCGGAAGTGTAGGAGTTCTAGCTTTGTTGTATCCTCTAATGGCTTAAGGGTGGACAAATCAAAGAACAAATGTAGAGCAATAGGGGTAATGAGACCCTCAAATAAAAGCAACACCTTCCTTGTCACATTACAACTGATAGAAATCATATGGAGCAGAAGAAAGCTCTAAAGTTAATAGTCTCCCCTTCTAGTAGCCTGTAGAGAAAGTAGAGGTCCACCTTCTGGACCTTCCCTTGAGCTTGACCGGAACGAGCAAAAATAGTATTGGTGTAGAGGCGGTGAAGGATATGAGCAAAAGGATGCTCAATATCAATAACATAACTGATATGCCAATTTATACAAAATCTTGCCAACACCTCAGTCAACTGCTCCCACGATAAGTCATAGTCAAAGTCAGATGGGGCTGAGCATTTTGGGACATGATCCTAGTTGAAGATATGGTTGAAGGCCCTCAGTGTGATAGAAAAGTTTTTGTTGAAGAGGCAGAAGTTGACTTTGCCTTCCTACCATTTGCCTCCTATCTTCTGCTCAGGGGTGATGAGAACATCAAGCGACACCAAGAACTCCAGGACGCGATTCGGGTAGGTCTGCCAGTCACTGAAGAAAGGATTATCTCCCTCCATTTCTTGTTTCTGACATACCCATCACATGTTGTCAGTAAAGCCCGCCCTTTTGATCAATGTGCGATCACCATATCATGTTGGGATGATCAACCTTGTCTGCAACTCTTCATATAGCTTCCTTATCTCTGAGGATCGATGTTGAATGTGGGTTGGCCGGGGGACCAACTCACCCTATGGGGGAGCAACTCCTCTTCTAGGGGCCATGCCATTGATGCAAGAAGTAGGTTAAGAGAATAGAAGCTTGGGGAAGACCGTCAATTCCTGGTGAAGCCTTGCTCTAAAATGTAGGAGGAGTGGATGTTGAGGGTGTGGAGAAAATGGCTCCACCACCCCTCCTTATATAGTTGAACGCGGAAGAGTCGGTGGTACCGAGTTAGCTAACATAATCCATGGTCAGTTGCATCAATGGCTTGTGATTGGCTGACATTGAAGGTGTGGATCGTCCCGAGTTGGTGGTACCAACGACGAGTTGGTAGTATTGATTGGTGTCATGGATCGGTACCACCGACCACTTGATGAAGCGTGTCATGGCTGTTGGATCGCAAACACCCAGATTGCTGACGTGGTGAGTCGGTAGTACTGACTTTAGGGTCAGTAGTACCAAGTTGTTGAAATTGTTGGTGCTTTCAAATTTGTAGGCTCAGTATATTGAACCTGGGTGCATCCAAAAGTCGGTAGTACCGACGGAATAGTTGGTAGTACCGAGTCCTTATCAGTGAGTGCTCAAAAAATCTTTAGAGATTGAGTGGTACCAACCAGTTGACTCGATGGTACCGAGTCTGTGTTGTAGTTGCGGACAAAAGACTGGCCTTATTTTTGTGCCAACGACTTCTAAACTTGGTGGTACAAACTTTTAAGCCTTGCACACTCCAAAAACGAGTCAAGGCATCATTGTTACAGAAATTTAAGTAACGTGACAACTAAAAATGGAAATTGAACATAAAAACAATGCAATAAAAATTGGTTTGCCTCCCAACAACCATCATTGTTTAACGTCCTAGACTAGACGGTCTTTTAGAGAAAGAATCTATGGAATAGTGCAAAGTTCCACCTCCTCTATCCATGGCTCTACCTCCCCTCCAAAATAGTGATTTAATATTTGGCCGTTTACAAGGAATGACATGTTCCCATCTACAATTTTCACAACACAATGGGGAATGAATTTTTCGATCTTAAATGGTCCACTCCACTTGGACGTTAGCTTACACAGATGTAGCCTTAGCCTAGAATTGAAAAGGAGGACTTTCTGACCTGGGAGAAACTTAGCCTAGAATTGAAAAGGAGGACTTTCTGACCTGGGAGAAACACCCTATTTAGAATGTATCTATCATTAATTTTCTTAGTCCTTTCCTTATATATCCTAGAGATTTCATAAGCATCCATAATAAGCTCATCTAATTCATTAAGATCCAAAATCCTCTTTCTAATCGCTTCATCAATGTTGAAATTCAGCTTCTTCATGGCCCATTTAGCTTTATGCTCAAGCTCTGTGGGTCGATGGCATGCACGACCATAGACCAGCCTAAAAGGTGTTGTTCCTATTGGGGATTTGTAGACAGTTCTATAAGCCCAATGAGCATCACTTAGAACATAACTCCAGTTCGTCCTGTTAGTTGAGACCGTCCTTTCCAAAATTTTCTTCACCTCTCTGTTGGACACCTCAACCTGTCCTTGAGTCTTTGGGTGATATGGAGTACCCACTCGGTGCTTCACCCCATATTTGCTCTGTAAAGCTCCAAACTTCCTGTTAGTGAAGTGGGATCCACCATTACTAAAAATTAGGTGGGGGACACCAAACCTGTAGAAAATGTATTCCTTCACAAACTTGCACACTACATGTTCATCATTGGTGCCGGTTGGAATTGCTTCCACCCACTTAGACACATAATCAACTGCAAGTAATATATAAAGATTGGAATTAGATGACACAAATGGACCCATAAAATTTATACCCCAAAGATCAAAACCTCAACCTCCTAAAACACATTTAAGGGCATCTCATGTCGCTTAGAGATATTACCTGCACGTTGACATGCTTCACAATGATGAACAAATTTGTAAGCATCCTTAAAATGGTAAGACAATAAAACCCACTCTCTAAGACTTTAGTCGCAGTCCTAGAGTTGGCATGGCGTCCACCCTTAGGTAGAGAATGACAGTGTGACAAGATGCTCTCTACCTCACATTTGGGTACACATCTTCTTAACAACCCATCCCTACATTGCTTAAGAAGAATCGGGTCATCCCAAATATAAAACTTCAATGAGTGGCAAAATAATTTTTTCTCTTGGTACCCCCAATCTACAGGAAATTCCTTACAAGCTAGATAAACAACAATATCTACAAACCAAGGATCTTTAGTTTTAATTGCAAACAATTTCTCATCTTGGAATTCCTCAATAATGGGGATGGCTATATCTTTTTCGTATGCTCTTTCTAACCTAGACATATGATTGGCTACAACATTCTCTACCCCTGCCATGTCTCTAATTTCAATGTCAAATTCCTGAAGTAAAAGAATCCACCTAATCAATATGGGTTTGGCGTCTATTTTTTGTAACAAGTATTTGATGGCAGCATAGTCAGTCCAAACTATCATTTTAGACCCAACTAGGTATTGGTGAAATTTTTCAAAAGCAAACACTACCTCTAACAGTTCTTTTTCAATAGTAGTGTAATTCATCTATGCATCATACAAAGTCTTTAATGCATAATATATGATAGTTGGAGTCTTGTCTCTGTGTTAACCCAACACAACTCCTACTGTATAATCTGATGCATCACACATCAGCTCAAAGGGAAGGCTCCAATCAGGAGCATGTACAATAGGTGCAGAGATCCATTTTTCTTTAAGGATTTGAAAAGCTTTTAAACAACGCTCATCAAAGGAAAACTCGACGTCTTTCTCTAAAAGTTCAGACAATGGTTTGGAAATTTTTGAAAAATCCTTGATAAAAAGGCAGTAAAATCTAGCGTGCCCTAAAAATCTTCTTACTCCTTTCACCAATGTCGGTAGAGGTAGTGTGGAGATGACTTCAATCTTTACTAGATCTACTTCCATGCCTTTATTGGACACCTTGTGTCCTAGAACAATCCCTTCACTTACCATCATGTGACACTTCTCCCAATTTAGAACTAGGTGAGTGTCCTCACATCTCTGTAGCACCCTATCAAGGTTATATAGACAATCATTGAAAGATTACCCATACATAGAAAAATCATCCATAAAAACCTCTAAGAACTGCTCTACCATGTCAGAAAAAAAAGGCGAGCATACAATGTTGGGCATTACAAAGACCAAAAAGAATTTGTTGGTATGTGAACATGCCATAAGGTGGTGAAAGTGGATCTCTCCTAGTCCTTAGACTCTATGGAAATTTGATTTTACTCGGAATACCCATCAAGAAAACAAAGTGCGAACGGCCAGAGAATCGTTCCAAGATCTAATCAATAAAAGGTAAAGGGAAATGTTCTTTAAGAGTGGATGCATTTAACTGGCGATAATATATGCACACTCACCATCCTGTCACTAGTCTAGTGGAAATCAATTCATTAGCTGCATTAGTACTGACCATGATCGCCCATTTCTTGGGAACTACCTGGGTAGAACTAACCCACATTGAATCAAAAATTACATGCCGACAATAGTTTGACGACTTCCTTCTTCACCACCTCAGTCATAATTAGATTGAGACGCCTATGAGGTTGGACAATTGCATTAGCTCCTTCTTTGAGCCAAATTTTGTGTTGGCACAAGGTTGGAGTGATCCCTTTTATGTCAGCTATGGACCACCCGAATGCAGCTCGGTGGTTTTTTAGCACAATGAGTAACTTTCCTTCCTCGTCACCACTCAAAGAAGATGATATGATCACTGGGAGATTTTCGTCTATTATAGATAAGAAGACATACTTTAGGTATGGTAGTAATGGCTTCAGTTCTAGGTCTGGTGGGCTCAATAGAGATGAAACCAATGGTGGGGGCGGTGGTCCAAGGTCTTCAAAGTGTCTTGCATAGTAGAAATGTACTACCTTTAGCATCAAAACACACTCCTCTAGATGTTTGTTGCAGATGTTATCCTCCATTTTGTTCGTCAAGTATGCTTCTAAGGGTAGCTTGGATGATGACTGTATCATAGAATCATATATGACTTCTTCGATAGTAGGGTCATAGTCCTCTCCCTCATCATCTGGGTAGTGCATTGTTTGAGTCAGTGAGATCACCTTTGTATTTTTCAAATGTCCACCGCTAAAATTCCTATTTCTACTTTAGTCATAACATGGGACATATTCAAGAACGACTTCCCTAGATATAGAGAAAACTTGCTATCCATGTGCTGAAGCATGTTGCATTTTACCTTATCTCCTGTGGCTTGAGAGTGCTCTGGCATCTTGATCTCGAACTTGTCATCTTGGATTCCCATAACTCGATGTCCTCTGCCCATCTCAAGTATCATGTCTATAGTGGCTTGTAACATTCTTCCAAGTAGAATCTCATTGCCATGGTCATCCTATATTTCCATCACTACAAAATATGTAGGAAAGACAAACCTATCCACTTTCACCAGGACATCATCTCATATACAATATGGCTTAACTACTGAGTTGTATGGCAACTAGATTGTCATGATTCTCTTCCTGGATTCCTTAAGTCTGAGCTTCTTGGAGGTAGATAGGGGCATCAGATTTATACTCGCCCCTGAATCACATAAAGCATCTCATAATTTTGTCTTTCCTATGAAGCATATGATATTGAAGCATCTAAGATCCTGTCTTTTAGGAGGAAATGTCCCCATAATGAAAGCATTAACCTGCTCTTTCAAAACCACAACATCAGACTCTGGTATCTTTCTTTTATTTGTAATTATATCCTTCAAAAACTTCCCATAAGATGGTATCTGCTCAATAGTGTCTATCAAGGGAATGTTCACAGATAACTTCTGAAAATTATCTAGAAATTTCTTGAACTATCGGTCCATCTTAGTCACCTTCAAACTATTCAGAAAGGGCATAGGAACTACAGGTTCCCTCTGGTGAGGCGTGATATAAGCATGAGTTTTATTACCCTTAACCTCATCAACTTGCTCTCTGTAGTCTTCTATTATGCTGACATGTCTAGTTCTTTTGTATCCACTGGTATAGTTTGATTTGTAGTTTCTTCTGCAACTGCACTATGTGATGCATCATTCAGTAGCTTCTTGCCACTACATAGTAGAACAAACCTTCACATGCTGATTCCTGGAAGGTACATTGGTGTTTGCCGAAAGTCCTTGTTGGGTCAGTTGCTTTAATGCACTCACATCTCCCTCTATCTAAGAGATATGTGTCTCTATACTGTGAATACGTGCCCCTTGATTTTGAAGATCCCTTTGAGTTTGTGTAATCTGCAGCTCATTCTGACTCAACAACTTGCCTAACATTTCTTCAATCTTGTCAATTTTCTACTGCTCTGGTTGATATTGTGCCTGGCCACCATACTGACATGGCTTTGGATGTTGCTGATGCACCTGTGATGGATCCTGTTGGAAGTTGTTAGGATCCTTCCTCCAAGAATAGTCATTGTTCTTGTATTGCCCCTGGCGCACATACTTACACTCTTCTTCTTCTTCCTCAGTAAGAAATCTATTTGTAGCACACAAATTCTTAGCAATCAGATGTAACTTCTCATTTAGAGCAGATATCACCTTGGACTCCTCGACACTTTTAATGGTTTCCAATGGCTCTCTTTCTTCTCCCCATGATTGATTTTTAGACATGTTCTTGAGGATCTCATGGTAGCGAGTGGGCTTGTTGTTGAGGAAGAAGCCTGCTCTTGCATTGTCATGAGTTGTTCTCTCCCCTTTGTGTAGGCCGTAATAGAAGATCTTGTCCTGCTC
This sequence comes from Alisma plantago-aquatica, assembly GCA_963693085.1. Taxonomy (NCBI): domain Eukaryota; kingdom Viridiplantae; phylum Streptophyta; class Magnoliopsida; order Alismatales; family Alismataceae; genus Alisma; species Alisma plantago-aquatica. The sequence goes on along the minus strand of OY856414.1, from coordinate 420,604,925 downwards.
CAGTAGATCAATGCCATGATGAGGCACTTTCCTCAGCATATTCTGAAACCTCTCCCATGCCTCTAAACACTACTCATCAGCTTGCTGTTTGAAGTTGTGAATCTTCTTCACTAGGTCATTTGTCTTTTGTGGAGGGAAGTAGCGCTCGAAGAATGCATCTATCATCTGATCCCATGTTTCGATGATCTCATCGTCAAGATTGTTCAACCATGACTTTGCACTATCAACCAACGAAGATGAAAATAGCTTAAGATATATCGTAGTAGCTAGGACACTGTCTATCTTGACCATATCACAGTTTTCCATGAAATTTCTAATATGTCTCATTAGATCTTCAGAAGGATGGCCATGGAAAGCTTGAGATTTGACTAAGGCAATAAGTCCAGGATCTATCTTGTAGTTGCCCACATTGATGACTTGCCTTTTGATGGGCCCTTTTTGGGCCATAGATGACAAATCCTTTATCCTTTCCCATATTGTCAATTCTTCTTATCCCTCCATTTCTATTATTGCTGGTTCTTCTGGTGCCACAGGTCTCTCAGGTGGAGGTGTCAGTGGAGGGGTTCGGTTGAACCTATCCATAGATCTGACAGACTCCCTTTCTCCTTGTAAGAGCTCTGCTTGTCCAAATCCTAGTGAGGACAGTTCTCTGTATTCTATGGCTCTGGTACGCACCATGCACTAGATTTCCTAAAATAGTAGAAAGTATGTAGTATTAGCATGAGAAATTTATGATGTATCAAAAAGATCTTATAATTCAATGTGAAGAAAATTAAAAGATGATAAAATAAAATAAAATAAAATAATTGGCCTAGAGTGGCCGACCACAACACTCGTAGTGCTAGATGTTGTCACTTCCCCGACAATGGTACCAAAAACTTGACATGAGTTTACCATGCGTAATACAGAAGTGAACATATCAAAGTAATAATACCTTGTGAGGCCCGATTCGAACACGGGGAAGCATATCTCTAGTAGACTCCTACTAACTGCAGTCAAATCAGCTAAGCCGATTGTAAAAGGTTGAATTGGTTTGAGTTAAAGAATAAACACATAAACAAAATGAATTTAAAGGTTGAATTAATCAGAGATGGAATGAATTCCTTAGGACAGTAGTTTCTCCACAGATAACACTAATAATTGACCTCACACACTAACATATATTATCTCAATCCCTAGATAAGGATCCTGTAGCCAGAATTACCTACTCCCACAGTGTAATTCACTATCTAATCTAATGCCAATCCTACTTCCATAGTTATTGGACGATTAGTTAGATGTTTTATGATTATTCTCTGGGTTTCTCCTCTCGTTTACACTCCACTTTTCCCAAAGGGTACAATACACAGGTAAATATATGCTCTGCGACCCTCGACTTCTCTCCTGAGATGACTAAGCATCTATCAATCCACTCATGGTGATCAAGCACAAGTAGAAAACAAAGCTTTCATATATTTATATCCAATAAAAAGAGATAAAATTGATATTAATGCATAGAAATCAATCACAATGTATATCCGGGCTACTCCCGGATCCTAAGGAATAAATGTTTTTAGCATTGCATGGTTTTCATCAATGAATACATGGAAAGGAAGAAGAAAAATGTGGGAAACATTAGGAAACTAAGGTAACTCCTAAATTTCTGCCTGTCTGGAAGATCCCCTCTGTTGTACGTGTGTTCTGGTGTCTTCCGACTGCAGAATCATCCTCCAGAGGTGCTTGAATCTCCTTGGTTGAATCTTTCGGTCCTCGATTCATCCCTTCTCTCTCTAGTTGTCGTGCAATGAAAATTACTTCTTCCTTTCATTTGGCTGTCATCCCCCCTAAGTCATAGAAGGCACTTAGGGTAAGAAATAACATCCGCCGTTGGATTAGAGTGAAACTTGTAGATGGCCTGATAATGGCCTGATCGAGCAAACTCGATAGTACCGACTAGGTAAGTCGGTAGTACAAAGTCACGTAGGTTTAGTCACATGATCTTAATCGTGTTGATACTATCGACTAGACTCGATAGCACCGAGTTTTGTGATTTTCAAACTGCCTCCCTAACGTCAACTAGGTAGCACTGAGTTGGCAACTCGGTAGCGCTGTGTTTTCTCGATTCATGCTAGGGCTTACTGATGCTGATTTGATACCACCGACTTTGGTTTTTGGTAGCACTAACTCTGGGTGAGATTTTGGGTCCAACAATGACATCAAGTCAGTACCACTGACTGTTACTAGGTCAGTAGCACCGAGTATGTGGATCTTCCTTGTTCCTAAAAATGCACAAAAACATCATAAGTATTTGGGATGTGTAAAATATTACATAAAATAGTTAAAATCATATAATTTGATGCATTCAATAGAAATAGACCGTCTATGAATTTTGATGCATAATAAATCAAATAAATGACTAATCTACACATGAAATCAAAGGAAAATGTGCCTGTAATAACGACTAAAAACACATGCATCTGAACGCTCAATCTAGTTGGTCTTTGTTGATTGACTGGACTAGACTACATGTAGAGGAAATGAAATTGGATAATATTGACGTGTCTGTAGGACATTGGTCCAATAATGTTATTTTTGTAAAATTTCTAGAAATTATATGATAATTGAAATTTAGGGATATTATATATCATTTTGATAAAAAAATGAGACAAATAAAATATTTGCAGACTCAAGTTATGCTTCTATTTCAAAAATGCATATAGATGCTCTCTTAAATGTAGAATGTGCATAGAAGCCCTAATTTCATGATTATAATGGTCATCACTTATGTAAATGGATAAAGCTTAACCTGTTTAGATAAAAGGGTCATATTGAACCTATTTTGGGGTTCAAAGTACATATGTTATAAAAATTAGAGTTTCTATAATGGATAATCAGTGGTATGTGTTACATGGTGTTTAAATCATCACAACCCTAGTTTTGATGATTAAGTTGTTAATCATAATTAGATAAGATGCAAACTGATAATATGGAATATAATTGTAACTTAACATGATAATGGTGATGATAATGATATTTAGGGTTCTAAAGTGGATAATCCTACAAGTGAAGAATTAGGGTTTTGAAGATGTTAACCTTAATGAACTTGGACTAGTCCAAGTGATCATAATGAAAGAATAAGATGGATTGAGTAAGAAGGGTTGCACATTATGTTTAATGTGGATTAATAACTTTAATAAAGAATCATGTGATGGAAATAGGGTTTGTACCCTTATTCCTCATCCAAACCCTAAAACCCTAGAATAGGACCGAGTAGGGTTTGATATAATTAATGTGACAGTGACACTTTAGGATCTACATACATGCAGATTAAAGTTGATTGCTTGATTTGCTTACTTGATTGGAAAATATGGTTGAAGTATAATTACATGATAATATGCATGGCTCACCATCAAGGTACATGGTTATGCCTAAGACTAACCGCATTAGTTTTTCAAAAAAAATGGAGTGTTTCTTGAGGTTTGAACAAATTAAATGTTGGTTGTTTATATAATTCTATCCAATTATAATGCCATAATGAATATCACATAAAGAAAGATTATGTGAAGAAAATGTATGTTCTTAATTGCAAGTAGTTGTTGGATTATATTTGTTAGTTTATTTGCACACTTTTTCATGAACCCCACATACACAATATAACTTCTTGTACTAATTTGCATTTTGGCTTCCCAAAATTTTTCTATACATGCTTAACTATGATGATATCAAGATGTGATGGACATACAAAAGTACTTGAAGATATTAAAGTTAGCTAGTAAGAAGGATTAACTAGTTCTTCTTCTCATGTATTGTATTTCTCATTGTGAAAGTTTATGTTAGTATTTTGTATACAATAATTGTGGAATAATGAAATTATTTTCTATTACTTGTTATTTGATTAAAATCTGGATCCTTGGGAAAAAATTTAGATAATGGATTTCATCTTTTTGGCCTTCCTTAATTTGGGGTTGCTGGAAAGTAAGGTCGTTATGAGTAGTATATACAAATGATAGTGCTCCTCTAACAGATCTTGCAAAAAGACTGAAGACCGTAATTAAAATCAAAGGCAAAGATTAAACTAAGAATTGATGAAAAATCAATAAAATTCCGGTCTAGAATAGGAAATAAAAGGAAATAACAAGGAAAAACAACTTCAAGCTATACTTAAGTGTCCTCTCCACTCCCTTGATGGTGAAAGCTCAGTCACAATAGACTCATCCCCTCACCAAGTTACTCAGCAAGTAGAATCCCTCCTTAAATCCTCTCTACACATTCATGATGACTACCTAGAGCAAATAAAGATTAAAAAATCCAAGTCCATTGGAAATACAATTAGCAACAAAGAATTGGGGCTCACCTAGGATAAGAGTCAAATCTCATGCCTTGTTTGTAGCTTCCTTCTGCTCAGTAATGGGATCCTCTTGAGGAACAAAACATGATCCTAGTTGTGCCAACCACTAGTATATGCCATTTTTCATCATGTAGAAAATCCCCCAATAATATCATCTTCTTAATACAAGTTGAAACATCATTTAGTTGGGCTTTAGATGCTAAAAAATGATGAAATAGAAAGAATAGGTGGGTCACATGACAAAATGGGAGGTCATTCATATTCACCCTCAATGCCAAAACTAGGAATCACTATAGGGTCATGAATATGACAAATCAACGAATAAAAAAGGTCATATCTTTCTAAAGATAACAGAGTTTGAAAGTTTCCATAAGAACATTGGAGAATGCCTGATTTGTTGCCTTGTTTAAACAAGAAGAAACTCACTGGACCTACTCCAATCTCAATGGTGGGATGCTATTTTCTCCAGTATCTCCCTCCTTGGAGTGCCTCAAATCTTCAAGAAAAGGTCCTCATTGTCTTATCAGTGCCTCTTCTTCCTCGAAGCAAAGTTCTCTCACCATTGTCATTTAAAAAAAATGATGATCAACAGACAATCATTGTATCCTTAAAAAGAAAATTTTGAAAAAATAATATAAATATGTCCCTAAATTTTTGGAAAATTTTCAAAAACCTTTATAATTTTGTTAAAGTCACAGAGAACTTAGAAAAATGTGAATAAAATACCAAAAGTTCACTAAAATGTGAATATATCAAATATTTCCTTATAATTCATTGAGTCTACTCTTACAAGAAAGATAAAATATATGATCACCCTATATGCAATATCATGTATTGGGTCCCAAATCTTGGACCTTCATCCACAGTACTCAACTTGAAATGTTTAATTGCGATCGAGATCTATGCCTTAATCTTGCACATTTCATAGTTGAAAAATGATCATATTTTACCTATATTTATTTGAAATTCAAAGACGTCATAGGTAGGCATCACCATCTCTACATAGGATCTTGGGCCAAGATCTAAAGCTATACCACATCCCTCATTCCATGTGCCCTATTATAAAATAAGCACCTCATATTTCAAATCCCTATTTCTAGTAGGAATCCTTATTGGGGTCATAGAGCAAGACATTAAACTGAACCATCTGCATGCATAGATCCAATCTCTAATAAGCACTCTTTGACTTTTATTATGTCATATACTACATAGACTCATCTTAAATTTTAGTTCACTATCTTGCATTTCACCTCATTAGTGTAAGCCCTACCTTGTGTAGGCAAATCATTTTTACTTCTTATATGCCAAGCCCTACCATGAGTAGGAAATCATTTTTTTGGGCATCTAAATCTCTTCCACAAATAGGAACACGAATTACTTTGGCACTCAAGCCCTACTCTGAGTAGGAAAACCTTACATCTACAATCAGCATTCAATCCCTTCCTTGAATAGGCAAACCTTACATATACATTCAGTATTAGAGCCCTACCTCGTGTAGGAAAACCTCGTGTTTCATTAACCTACATTCAAGTACTACACTAAGTATGAAAACCATTTTCATTTAACCCTATCATGTGTGGGCAATGAATCCATTTTTCATAAACAACATTACTATGGGTAGGTACCTTATTTGCATTTAAATCCCTATCATGGGCAGGCATCTTGAGTTCCATTCTTTCATATAATCCATATTCTAAGTAGGCACTTTACATTTTAGAAGCATGTATTGTGTAGGAGACTCCCACATTATACCATTTTTGTTATGACTCTAGCTCTATGTTGGTCCATGATATTGAACCATTAGATCTCCCTGATTGACCTAATGCACTTAAAATTCTAATCATGAGATTTTAGAGAGAAATGGTAATCTCTTCAAATTAGGTATTTCAATGATTTTTCACATTCATACTCATGATTCAATATATCACCCCTTATTGAGTTTCACAGTTATGGCCCTTTATGGTAGAAAGTGCGGGTCATAGTTGGCTCTGACATGATTCTCACTCTTACCTCATATCTTGTCTCAAGAGAGGCAACCTATTGACACCATTTTTTGGTCATGTGACCAATGATCATTATCAATGATGCTCTATAGATAATGATGTAACTTATATGATTTACTACACATTTTACATATATTTTGACCAATCTAATCCATCCATTTACCCCTCTACCCCTATGAAGGACTCCCAAATAGAAAACATCATTATTTGGACGTAAGAGAAATTTTCTATTCAATTTGGATTCTTACAATCCTTCCTCCATAAATATCCCAATTGAAATCCTCATGAATAAATTATTAAATACAATCCTATTTCGAAATTGATTTGTGTTTTTATCTTTGATATAAGAAACCAACGCCATAATTTGATCCAAGAAGATAATCAATTCAATTCCATATATAATTGATCAAAAAATGGGAATACTTGCCCCTCAACTTTTCATCTCTCCCTCTCCTCTCTATTTTAGGTGAAAATTTATTACTCAAAGACACAATATTATGAACAAAAACGAATTTCTATTTGACATACAACTTAGAACCTTCTAGAAAGTCAAAAACCCATATAAGGAATGCCCAAGTATCTTGCACAGGGATGTCCTGGCAGAAAGCCTATTTGCTCCATATTGCTACGTTGTTCAATGGGAATTTTAACAAGGGTTCACCTAATGAAAATAAGTGTTTCTTTAAAATTATTTTATGGTCAAATATCAAATTTCCCCTATTCTTGGTGAAAAACAATTCCACCAATGAAATTTCTTTCTCAATGTTGAACCCCTTCATCCCTCAAAAATAGGCACAATATCCTCCATGTACACCATAAACATTTTCCTCTTTGAACCTCATGAATCCAAAGAATTACTACTCTATATTGGTCAAACTCCATACTAAAACTTGTCTAGAGGATCCTTCTTCTAGAATGACAATTGTGATAAGAAGGGAGGCCGTGGGAATGGAAATGATGCACCAAGGGCCTCTTGATATTACTGATTTTCTCTATTTGTTCATCTTTTCATTAGATCTTGGTCAATTTTACATGCTTTGAGAGAATCAATGGTTATAATATCATTCCTTGTTAACTTATTCATGGCTTGGATTCTTATCTACTTGGTCGTCATGCAACATATTTCCATGATTATTTAATCATTATCCTTACTTACTTGTTTGATGGTTAACAAGTTTCATTTTGCTCATGATTGACTAGTTCTCTCTAATATGTACTAATTATGTGAACTTGTATATACTAAGATCATTAATCATAGGCCACATCCAGATATTTCTTTATCTGACTTACTTTCCTCATCATTTCTATCTATTTCCTACATCTCATCCTAATCATCAAGGATGGATCTCTACTATAGGAGATCATAAGGCATTTGGGATCCTTTACTCAGACTAGAGTTTGTTAGGATGACAATGAAAAGTTATATGGTCATCTTCGAGCTCAAAAAACTCACACATCCTAATCACATTTTTCTTTGTTTTGTTATCTTAATCATGCCAAAATTTAATGCTTTTCAAAACTAAGAGTTCAAATGCAATACTGAATTTTTAGGGTTGTAAGGGTTTCTAACACCTTCACCTATCATATTAGGATTGTTGTTCCCAGTCTCATTGTCATATTTTCCTCATCTTATACTTCCTCAGGGGGATCATTTTTCAATATTTTTATATGGTTTTTACTAGGTATTTAAATGTTCATACATAGTTTTACTCACAAAATCAGGCACCAACTCTGAATTCCTTACCTTTTCATTTTTTTTAAGTTTCATTTAAATGTCCATACATAGTGATGGGTGGCTTCCTATGGGCCGGTAGGGCTCACGTGGTGGCGTGGGATGCTCTGGAAAGGCCGTACAAAGAAGGAGGACTGAACATCAATGACCCTGGAGCCATTGTCGTTGCTACAACTAAGAGAAGAATCGACATATTCCTTCGTGAACCCCGGTCGACCTGGGCGGGATGGATGCACAAAATATATGGTGATCAACTAGGGTTCCAGGTGCTGAGAATGCAGTGTTCACGCACATGGAGGGTCATGGTGAGCAGGTGGCCAGAGATTTGTGGTGATTACTTCTTTGCGAACAACTCGTGTAGCCTGGGCAATGCAAAGTTTCCTCCCTGGAAGCAATCCTTCAACTCGCCCAGGTGTCGTGGCACACCATTCTCTGGTGAAACACCCACATACCTAAGTGGAGGTTCTGTGCTTATAGGGGCCTTATGCGGAAGCTGCTTACCTTTGACAGGGCCAGGAAATGGGGGTTGAAGGTCAGCCTGACATGTCTATTGTGCAATGAAGAAGAGGAGTCACACGATCACATCTTTTTCAGTTGCAGGTATAACTACTACAAATGGTGTAGGATCAACCTCAAGCTTGGATGGGGTGGCTCTCCTCCCACTGACCTTCATGAGAGCATTCTTTGGCTAAGGAGGAAACTTGCGCACAGTAGGTTGAATTTGTTCGCTAGCTTGTGCTTTACTAGTTTGATGTTCCTGATTTAGACGAAGAGGAACAACAGGCTTCATGGGAATGGGAAGACAAACAAATTTGCTCTGTTCCAGCATCTCACTAAGATGCTACACCTTCTGGCTAAATCCAAACCAAAGATTATAGATAGAGTGGAACCCTCAATTTTGAGGAGGTGGGATTTTGTAGTTTAGCCCACATGTACAACTTGGGATTTTGTATAACCCAATCTATATTTTAGATACGATGGGATTTTTTTGAACCCATCATTATAGCACAACCGTTTTGGTTGTGTTTGGTAGCTTGCTACCACTCTTTGGCAATACATTTACCTATTTCCAAAAAAAAGTTTCACAACTATCGCGTGAGAGTAGCTTTTTATAGATTATTCTCAATAGGTAAAAAAGTTACAAATGTATATCGAACTAGGGACGAATTTGTTAAATCTATGAGTCCATTTCTCAACTAAAATATACAAGAACAATGTTGACACATGCATGTGATCCATGATTCAAATGTAAGCATACTCAAAAGGCATCAAGAATAGATTGTATCCTTAACTATTTGGCAAACCACTGGTCACAACATGTCTTATAACATGCTATTTAGTGACTAGATCATGGAGGTGTCTCTCCCTCCATGGAAGCCCAAAATGAGGAATAGGTAGAGCAAGTTCTATAGGAAAATGTGAGAATGGTTGGGATTGGCTTAAAACATCTACATAAAGACATTGGTTGAGTAAGTAGGTCACAAAACAGGGAAAACTACTAAATTCATTGTGGGTTTCTAAACTAGGATATATGCAGAAAACAATTAACTTTATTAGGATAGAATTGTTTACTTTAGAGGTTTGGCATATCAATTGGCCAAAAGGGTACTCTTTCTATGCTTGATAATTTAGACACCATTATATTTAATTTCTAGAGGGTGTGATGGAGGTGGAAACTAGAGGTGTAGGTGCAAATGGAATGGTGGGTTTCTAGGGCATTGTGGTGCTTGTAGATCCCAAGGATGGGTTTGGGGTGGTTAATTATATATTGAAAGGTATGGGTTTGATAATGTGATCATTAAACATTGAAGAAAAGGGTAATTTGAGGGATGACAATCATGTAGGGTGTTAAAATGATGGAGAATAGGTAGGTCATGAATACATCGACTTGGAAGTTGTAGTCAAGGCTAAAGGGATGGCTTCATAGGGATGAGTAAGATTAGGAAAAGAGAGTTTGGTGTAAGGAAATCTCATGTACTATGGATATAAAATAGAAAGGGATAGGGTGAAGAAGAAACTAGGTGATCTCTAAATGTGTCTGAGTTCACAGGGAGAGGGGACAATTTCTCTCAATAATCAATTAGGTGGACCAATCAAGGAAATAAAATAAAATAAAGGATAGAATATATATTTCACGTGATTTAAGGTTGATAGGGATTTTTCTTAAAATATTTTTTATTTTTAGGATTTAAAAGTATTTAAATTTTTTATTTTTATTTTATGGTGAGACAAGGGGAAATTGACCTAACATTTAGAACATAATCTTATTAGTGTCTACTTTTATTCTACATAATTATTTTCCACTTTTAACTATATTTTATGATGGGATATTTGATTGTGAACATAATTACTTTAGTTGTATTGATTAGGCATTACAGTAATTTTTGCTGAGGTAATTTTCCTTTGATATGAAAATGAGAGATTGGTTGAGACTGATTTGGTTGATTAGATTTATTAAAAAATCATTATTTAATAAATGTTAGTTTCTTTAAAATGAGGATCAAAATGAGGAAATTTTTTAAGTGGTTATGAAGAGATATGAAAATTATTTTGAATTAAGATTTTGTTGGGCATGAATAATTTCAAGAATTCTGTATAATTTATTTTTATTTTCAAATTTTCACTCAATAAGAAAAAGAGGAGAGAAAATAAGTCACTTTATTGATATTTTGTTTTCATTCCAAAATATGAAGGAAAAATAATTCTATATTGGTTTTTATCTAACTAAGGGTTAAAGTGCATTTTATTTTAGGGATTCTATCATTAAGAACCTAAACCAAGTTAATTTTACTAATTATTGAATTTTATAAGTGTTACAATTCTACCCACTTTTCAAAACTCAAAATTTATGTGTTACTATCCACCTTAGGGTTTACTATTTCTAGTTTGCAATGCTATATCACCATGCTTTTTCATAAATATTTACACTTATGCGCCAAAAGTTTATGAAGTATAAGAGGTTTGAGTTATCAATATTCTACATGCATAACATAAATGTGTTCCATCTATTTGGAACAAGGATATCATACACACACACACACACACATATATATATATATACATATATATATATATATAAGTGTTACAATTCTACCCACTTTTCAAAACTCAAAATTTACGTGTTACTATCCACTTTAGGGTTTACTATTTCTAGATTGCAATGCTATATCACCATGTTTTTTTCATAAATATTCACACTTATGAACCAAAAGTTTATGAAGTATAAGATGTTTGAGTTATCAATATTCTACATCCATAACATAAATGTGTTCTATCAATTTGGAACAAGGATTTCATACAGACACACATATATATATAAATATATATATATATAAATATATATATATAAATATATATATATATATATGGAGTCAGGCTAGAATACACTCGAGTGTATCCGGAGCGGAATACACTCAAGTAGTTTTTCATGATGCAATATTTTTTTTGAAAATTGAATCCATTGATCTCCTTAAACATCTTGTGAACAACTCATACGCAAAATTTGAGCACATTTTGATATGTATAGCTCATGTTATGAAGACCGCAAAAATTATGCATTTCAAATTAGTTTCGCGCGTTGATTTTGTTGCCCTTGGATGAGTGACTTACACTCATCCAAATGGGTTCAAAATTTGTATGTAGCCTATTTATAGTATGACGGTGAAGATCAATGGTTTACATTTTGCAAAAAATAGTCTTGATATGCAAACACACTTGAGTGTATTCGTGCGATCCGTACACTCGAGTATATTCTAGCCTGACTCTCTCTCTCTATATATATATACTCACAAAATCTATGTACTTCATAAATTTAAGAACAACAAGCTTACTTGATTAATTTAAGAATACCGAGCTATGTAGTATAGTACATTACATTTACTCCTTTTTTTAACACCATCAAGCAATTATATATTCATATGGATCTATCCTTGTTGCATAGATATATAACCAAACATAGGTGTACAATTCTTCAAAGACAGACTCCACTCATAGCTAGAATGATCTAATAGAAGTGTGAACATATGTTATTCAAGTTATTTTAATCATGTTATGAATGCTTATCTCTCAATGTCTCTTTTTTTGCAAACTTGTAAGTGAGAGATATGATTGAATATGAAATACCACAACACATATTTAATTATGATGCTTGGAATAAACAATTATCTCCAATGTGTATACAACTTACGTTATCTTGCATATAATTGAAATCTCTAGCTAGTTTAATGTGGATTCGTAATTATAATGTTATCACTATTGCTATGAGAGATGACAAATGAAATTTATATTCCCATTCATGTTACTAATGGAAAATTGAATTGTGTATCCAACGTTTGTTAAAAATTTTAGTTTTTGAATGATATACAAATAACTCCTTTTATTAATATGTTTATATTGGAGTCTTTATAGAAACTACATTAGAGACATAATCATATAAGAAAGAGAGGAAGTAGGAATATGACTCATATATGAAGTAGGTTTGGATTCTAAACTTGGTTTTCACTCCTATCCAACCATCTTCTTTTCTAGACAATATGTGGTATGGAATACATACTAGTTGTATTGGGATAGAGATTTTGTGTGTGACACAAGACCCATATTTTTCATTTTATCCCTCTTAACAAGTTCATCTTATAGGGAACACATGCACTAATATGTTTGAAGAGTTAAGTATGATAATATCTTCCAAACATAAGTATATATTTGTGTACTATGTATTAAGAGATGACAAGAAGAGTTGATATTAGAGAACAAGACATCTAATCACTCAAATATAATGGTATCATAAGTGAGGAGAGGTCCATACTTGATGTAGTTTAATTATTCTTTACAATAGAGAATGTGATGTTGAGCATGATAATGGATACTCAAGGAAGAAAGTAGAGACAAGATTGATGTTTGGAAATATTTTGAATGTTTACTGAAGAAATTATTCCCTATATTGCTTAGCATAATATCAAGGGAATTTTGGATGCTTTATGAGAGCCTATCAATAATGAAGACAAAATATAACATTAATTCAGAAAGACAAAAGTAGGATTTTACTCATGTTAAATGCTACAAGTTTAAGGGAATTTTAGTCTTTAGTATTTTGGGATGATGTACACATAAATTATTAATGTTAGTTTGATGGTTACCTAGTTGAAGAAATAGTTGATTTATTTGATAAAATGTTACCCTATGTTACAATGGGTCGGTGATGAAATTTAGTGAATGCTATAATATTTCCCTAAAAAACGAAAGTTACTTGTAACATTGGTAAATACCTTCCAATGGTTATAAGATCCATACTTGAGGATGGTGGAATATTGACCACCCCAAGGTGATGGATTCATGCACCAGTATCTATCATAGTCAGGACCATATTTTGGTGAAAAGCAATTATAAGATGATGATGATAATCACCATGTAATAACAATAAACAATACATGTACTATGTTTAATATAGTGATATAATAGAGTGATTTTGTTACAGGATGACCCTGTATATGTCAATAGGATAAGTCCAACTTAGTGGTGCTTTTTGCAAGCCATGTAAGATGTGATAATGATTGTTTCTAGTAGAACAAAGAGTTCATGATGTTGATTGCAAGTAGTACAAATAGGTGAAAATGAATTATGCAGTTAGTATTAAGAGGCAAAATTGACTTTTTATAAATAGTATATAGTGATAGAGATGGTTTTTATATGTATCATAGATAGATCATGTTGCTTGTTGCAAGTATATGAGTAGGTCATGGTATCTGATGCAAATAGTATAAATAGATGATTATGTATGTCATACATAGGATGATCAGGTGACGATGTTCTTAGAAAGTAGTACAAAAAGTGATTATATTTTTCACAAGTAGTATGAACAATTAGCAATGGATATTGCAACTAGTATGAATATGTTATCTTTCTTGTTGTATGTAGAAAAAATAAGTGATAACATTGGTTACATCTATTAGAATTGTATCGTAATCTTCCACATGTTCAAATCATAATCCTAATAGTTGTAGGGCTATTGTAATGTATTAGAATATAACCTCTATCAAAATGTAGGATGTAGTCGAGATATGTTTAAATTCCATGAAGTTTTAGATCCAATTCTAATAACCTTATTGATGTGTTGACTGGATGATGTTTATATAGATGTTATATAAAGATTCTATTTTGTTTAATCTTAGTTGTTCAGAAGATGAACCCTTGGGTTTGGTTAGTCAAAAATCCTCTATGTATTTATAATATAGAAACAGACATGATTAATAACTAGAAGCCAAGATGATGATTAACGCCTCAAGTGGTTCATGGATCTTGTTGTGGGCTTAGTTGAATTTGAGGACAAATTTCCAAACAAGGTGTATCATGTTTTAAAATGCAAACTATTATTACCAATCATTTCATAAGTTAGTATTGGATATTAAAAACCTTAAAGGACTCTTTAATACCAATAGTGTTTAATTATGTAATTAGGCCTAGTTTGAGAACATATAGTGTTGATTTATCAAAAATGATAGAATTGTAAATTGGCCACCAATATATGTAAGATTAACTTTATGATTTTTGTGTATATAATAAATGAATGGTTATACAAGTCATACGAATTTACAATAATACATTACAAAAAATAATATTAGGTATAATTCATTACAAGTCATGCAATTGGTCAAATGCAAAAAACACATTTATCATCAGTGTTAATGTGGGCTCTGATCTCCAAACCATGACATAAACACGATTAAAACTTAGCGGAAGAGAATCGGTAATCAGCGGAAGACAAAAATCATGGAAAATTAAAACTTTTCGTGACAAGAGCTTGAATCCATAAAAGCTTCTTTCATAAAGTGGGGTAAACTGTTTACATCTCAGGATAATTACTTCTTGAGTAATTATATACATAAAGATACAAAATCTCAAGATCACTATACAAAAGACTCCAAGACCTGAGAGTACAGAGGATACATAGGACTGACTCTAACTACACCATATGGCAGGACAATCTCCACCTGAGATTACTGCTGCCCCTGATGCTGCTGCTGAGACTGATCACCTGTAGGCTGATTCCTTTGTCTCCGACATCCACCTAAAAAGTTGAAGCCTACGGGGTGAGACAATCATACATAATTGTCCCAGCAAGAGTTATAACTCTTCGCCAGAAGCTTTATTATAACATCAAAGAATATTTTAAGCAATAAAGCCTTCAAAGTATTCTATAACAGTTGCAGGTATAACAAGATCTCTATAATTTAGGAGATGTGGAGAATATAAACATTATTGTAAGGTAACAACAATCAACTAACTTGGAGTCATCTCTAACAAGTTGTACTACATGGTTGATTATGTTTTACAAACAACATTATGCCCTGTGGAGATGAGGCTTACCACTCATACTCCAACTGATCGCTGAGAAGCCGCATCAGTATCATACATAGGTCATTAAGAGATCCGGATTCTCATGACCTTCACCTTCCTTAGTCAGTAAGAGGATCACTTGTAGGACATCTCGTGTCTCTACTTAATATAGCTCACCAGGGTAAACTGGTCCTTCGCTATTCTAGAGTCACAATGGAGTTCTGTACTCTCTTCGTCATCAGGAGGTTTCATATTTACCTACCACTGATATGGATATCTGTGCTTTCTTCGTCATCAGGAGGTTTCATGTTTACCTACCACTGATACGGTATGAAAATTTAGTGAAGGATGGATGGATTCCACATCTACATCACTTTCCTACACTAGGATGTAAGGTTCTACACATCCATGTACCCCACATACTCAAAAGTATGTGCTCCAGGAGTTTCCTGAGGAAAACCTATTTCACCATCACTTAATCTCTGACAATGATGGATCTATGATCAGGGCTCTACATTATACTTGATTAGTTAGGTACATTCAGTATTCTTTAACAGCATACATTGTTCTTCAAACAATAACAGTAGCATAGCAGCTATAAAAGAAGAATACTAAATGTAACAGGCCTAACTCATATCAGTCATCATTTCTCATTATCCTCATCACAAGTCATCTCTAAGGCATGACTTTGATGGTATTCATGTCTCTCACAGCCCATTATCAGCATAGGATGCCACTGACAAGACATCAAATTACTTTACTTATTCATAAGGCTAACAACATGCCTTTAATGAATGTAACATCATCATCCATACCTGGATATGATTACCTTCATATTAGAACCTGCATGGTTAATACAACTGATAAAGGTAATACAAAAATAAGGAATATCCTTCCTACTCTTGTCATAAGAGTTTAAATCTCTAATTCTTATAAAAAAGAGTTTAATATTCAAAAGCATGCCATTACCCTTGAATTAGGGTTTACTATTCACATTACATGTCATCACCCTTGAATTAGGGTTTACTATTCACATTAAGGTGAATTGAACTCATAACATCATCATGTATGAGTAACATCTTCATTGATGATCTTAGATTAGTTAAAAGTTCATCATTTATCATAGTTAGGGTTTCTATGATCTCACACAGGTGGATCATATCCTAATTATGCTCATTTCTGTGTATTGGGGATGCTTCAATTGAGTTTCCACTTAAAAAGGGTACTTTCTCTCTCTAGAAGTACTTTCTCTCTCATCATAAGGTTAGGTGATGTCAACATCACCCTAGATCAGGTCGGATTAAGTCATCATAGGCTAATATGGCTAAAACATCATCATCATGTGATTAGGGTTTGAATTGAGCAAGATATAACTCAATTGGCCCTTCAGGGGTATTTTGGTAATTAACCCCATTGATCATCATCATGGTCCAAACCTTAGTCAATTAACCCCTTAATATCCTAGGTTGTCATTAGGGTTCGATTAGGGCAACATTGGACCATTTATATCATCAATTGATTGAATGAAGTCAACCTTGAATCACATTGATTGATTTCAATTATCAACCTTCAATCGAATTGAGATCGTTTGAAAGTGTTGACTGTTTGCCCACTTTGACTTTCCAAGACCGCGAACCCTCTTCTATCTTAAAGACCGTGAGCCTCCTTAGGCTTCAAGACCGCGAGCCTCCTTAGGCTTCAAGACCGCGAAGCCCTTCAAGTGGTTCAAGACCGCGAAGATCGAATTGAAGTTGAGACCGTGAAGAGATGTTGACCGTTTGCCCACTTTGACCTCAGGACCGCGAGGCCCCTCGCGGTCTTGAGACCGTGAGCCCCCTCACGGTCTTGAGACTGTGAGCCCTCTCATGACCTTGAGACCACGAGCCTCCTCACGACCTTGAGTCCGCGAGCTCACATGGTCTGAACCACTTAGACCAACAACGGGATTCGATGATACAACCGATAATGTCAACCAATATTGAAGCCCTCAAAAGGTCAAAGCTACGTTGATCACTTATGGATTGGGTTAATTAAGATTATTCTTGACCACTTAGTCATTCAATAGACCCTCAATTGTTGACCAATTAGGGTTGAAGTCGATTCAATTAGGGTCTATCAATGTTCACCAATCAATACTCAACAATGTGACTTAACACAAGGTTGAACCTTTCAATTGAGCTCCAATTGGGCCCAAACTTGGCCCAAACGGTATTGAGGTCATGTGGGTGGACCCCACATGGTCTTGAGACCGTTTTCCCAAGATTTCATCAAAGTCCAAGGTGATTTGATAGGGGTTGAACCATGATTGATCCACAAATAGAATTTTGGTTAAATTGACAACTTATTTGCAATTAGGTCCTCAATTGGTCAAATTACTTAATCCTAGACCTTAAAACTGTCTTGGGTGATTGTCCTCTCGGTCTTGAGACCGTTTGGATGAGTTCCAAATGGTCTTGAGACCGTTTGCCCATCCAATTTTTGATTCTAGTGCAAATTCATCAAGGTCTGACCTATTGAGTTGATGATCATATCAATATTTAATTGCAAAGTAATTCGATGTAATTATACCTTCAATTGGTCAACTATTCTTGAACCCAGACCTCCAAACGGTCTTGGTTGATTGCCCTCACGGTCTTGAGACCGTTTGGATGACCCCCAAACGGTCTTGAGACCGTTTAGGTCAATCAACCCTAAAAACCCTAATTAGGTCACCATAATTTCAGTACTGATTTCATCTAGGGTTAGCCCTAGTATTCACCCTTCAACTCTTAGCCCGTTTGGAATTAGACCATAAAACTTGGTGAGTTTTTAATTAACATTATTTTGAACAGTAATCCCATACGGTCAATGCCTAGTCAACGACCTTACACGGTCTTGAGACCGTTTGCCCAAAAAGGCAATTTCAGACCGTTTGAAAATCAGGAATAAATTCAAATAAAGTTGTTACTTAAAAAGGTCATATATCCCGATTCCCTTGGAGTTAGCCTCCCAAATTTTGAGGGTAATTAGCCTATATAATTAGGAACAGATTTCTTATACGGTCCACGCTCGGTCAACGGGGCAAAACGGTCTTGGAGACCGTTTTCCCTGTCGCGGTCTCGAGACCGTTTGCTCACCTCGCGGTCTTGAGACCGAGAGAGCAAACTTTTGAGACCGTTTAAGGAAGTGAAAAGCGGTGGGTTTTTCTTGGAAATCACGCCCTCATCTCCTAGCTCAAGAACAGTACGAATATCCCATGGATTTGCTTGCAAAATAGCAGGGAAAAGTAGGGAAACACTAAGAGCTATCATCAAAACGCATATAAAGATGCACATAGTAAAGCATGGGTTTAGAGTTATAAAACCCGTGTAAAGCTTGCTTCTTGAGCTCCAAGCTTTCAAGCTCCAAGCTCTAATGGCGTCCTTGAGTTCTTACAGTTTGGCCAAGGTGAAAACTCCAAGGAAGGATGAAAAGAGACGGCTAGAAAGGTAGGGTTTCAAGAGTTAGCCATGAAGATGACCTTGAATTCGAGTTCTAACCATGGAATTAGGCAAGAAGAGGGGTTTAAACCTACCTTGCACCCCTTGGTCGTCCTCCTTAGCTCCAAGGCAGTCCTTGGTCGTCTTTGGTGAAATGAAACAGTAAGGGAACGAAGGGTAAGTTCCCTTGGAACTAAGGGAAGGAGGGCTTATATACATGGGGTAGGATTTTCAACATTAGTTCATAAGTTGTCCATAATTCCAACTAGGTCCCTCCTTCTTTACTTGATCGTCCCTTCCTCTTTATTCTAAGGACAAACCTTCTCTTAAGGTCTTAGGAAAAGAAGGTAAAGGAGAGCAAGCTAATAATGAGGTACATACATAAAGAAATATTGCACATATACCCTGATTATTCAATCACAAGGCATATTTCATAACTTGATAACTCAATTGAGGTGACTTCCTCATCATTTCTTCTCTTAATGATGGCAAGAGTCTAAAAAGATACATTAGATGACATATTTTACAATTTGCATCCCTTAATTTGGGTAAATTGCATTTTACCCCAAATTAGGGTTTCAAGCACTGGGATTGCTTCCACAGCTGTACCTTGGTACCCTAGCTTGGGAAATCCCTCAAACTTTACCAAAAAGATTATCATGATGTCTCAAAATCAGAGGAACATCTCAACATGTGCAAATTGCAAGCTAACCCTTTTAACTGGGTAAATTTGCACATAGGTCCCTGTATATCAAAACAATGCTACAACTTTAAATAAAAAGGAGCAAATACTGAAATATACGTTTCTGAGAACTTAATTACATGCTCAAAGTTAATCACAAAGATTTAATTACATATTTAGGCAAAACACCTAGGGTTGACTCATAACCCAGGTCAGGGATGTTACAGTTAATTAATATCTCAGTTGTGATGTCTTTTAAGCTTGTCTGATGAGCATTTGAAAATTGTGAAGTGAGTCTAATAAAAATGGGTTTCTTCATGTTGAATCCATGGTTAAAGTTACCTATGTTTTGATGATGACTTTATCATTTTATCCATATGCGTCTAACATTTCTACTGAGTTCATTTCATGTTGATTGGCACTCTGTAGTTGATCAAATTTGCAAACCCCAAATTGGGGAAAATCAAGTCATACAATCTCATAGTTCAAAGTGGGATGATAACTAGAATTATTTTTAGAAGTTTGATGTGAATAATTTTATATGATTTTGTGACTATAATTAAGGTCAAACATGTAACATGTTTAATTAGGCTAAATTATAATTGCACTTGGGCTGATAAAAAATTTCCAAACCAACAAGTGTTTTCAGTTGAGTTTCCTCTAAAGAAATATGGTTGACAACCATTTACTTAGCATATTTGGTTTTCAATCATTTGAGTTTGTCCTTGGGTAACTCGATTGATGAGAAAATGACCTAAAATTGTCCAAAATTTCAAAATTCAAATTATTTCAGCTACTCCCATTGTGATTTGATTGTTAGTGTCATCAACTAAGATTTGGAACACATAGCCAGATGATGCTAGTGTAGTTATGTCTTTTTGTAAAGTGCAATACAACCTTTACGGGAGGATAAAAGTAGAATCAATCTATTGGACATTCCAACAATTCCCCAAAAATTGTTATAATTTGTTCTAACTAACTCTACTAGCTAGTAAGTACCCTCAACTATAAATAGGACCTTTATGTGATCTAACTAAGGTTAACTTTTATGCTCCTATGCTATAGTTGAGAGGAAGTGCCTCTATATCCCTTGATCACTCCTTCAGCTTGATTCCTTTCTACAATTATTAAAGTGAATAGGACATTTACAAGAGATATAGCCCTACTTGTGATTCACAATGATCTAACTAGTTGAGACTGTTTAATATTATATGACTATTATATTTGTAGTAAAAACTAAGGTTGAAATTAGGTAATTCAGAATTATGATGTGACCTTTAGAGTATGAGAGAAAGAGAGTCTTTATTAAAAAGATTCAGATTTCAATTCAACTTTGCACCAAACAATTCAATATGATTGTATGCTTCAAGAGTGTGCACGGGTAGTGCAACCAACCCATCACTTGTCCTATAAGGGTCATTTTTTACCTCTATAAGGAGGAGAAGCAACGTGCCATCAGGCCTGGAAAAGTGTGATTTTGTGATATGTGCAGGATTTTTTATCCTATTTGGGACTAGATCAACTCCTTGTACCAACATTAGCATTCCAAGGTTGAACCATAGGGATTGGAAACCCTCTCAAAGGAGACACAAGATCACATGAATTTCTACTCTAAAAAAGAGGTTTAGGAGGGATTTGGATGGGTGGGGGATGCCTATTAATAGAGGTTTCATGCGTGTGTGACACCACACAAAAGCGAGATTACTCAAAACAAAACCACAGAAGAAGATTAATGAACAAATTATCAGAAAACACTTAAAATTAAAGTCATTTTCATAAAATTGCCAAACAACAAGAACTTTTACATAAATGTCTTTCATGCCTCAAAGCACTTACTAAGTGTGCCACCAACCTGTTACTAGGGAACCTATTCTAGAACATATATACAAGTATCCATTATAGATATATACAATAGGGCACAAAAGACAACCACATATTGAAAGCACGTCCACAAAGCATCTACAAAACATCCTCAAGGACCCGAGTGTACAGGGATGACTCTAGGACTCTATCAAAAAAAGACATCTAGCATCACTTCCAACCTGGTTAGCTACTACTCTGATTGTTGCTCCTCAACCTCTGATGCATAATCTCTACCTCTTTGTGCTCGGCCACCTAAAAAGGGTGTGGGAAGCCCACAGGGTGAGATTCCAAATCTCAACGGGAGATATAACTCTCCACCAACTCTATTATTATCATAGGTAAGATAAACTAAGCAGCAGTGAAGTTACAAATATAAGAAGTAGGTATTCATTATTAATAGGAAGAGCAATTACTGTTGAATTATGAAACATCTTAACAATTTAAAAGGAATATGCAGAACATGTATATTTCCTATCAACAACATTATATAATGATCAAGCAAGGCCTCATCCAATGTTTATGTATCTTGATCCCATATGATTATACTACACGACTGATTACACATTTTATTATGCTTCAAAAATTTGAGTCGTACCACTCAAATCCCACCGACCACTTGATAAGTTGAAATTAGTGTCATATAAGGTCTAATGGAAGAGCCAGAATCTGCGACTTCACCCCCTTAGTTAGTATGAGAACATGCAGTGACATCATAAGCCAGACTACTATTAGTGACATATCGTCCAGCTGTACATATCTACCCACCTTGGTACAGGTCACAGTTCTAGTGAGTTACAACTGCCGTCATACTCTTATTGGGGTATGACTGCAGACAATCCCGTATCACATATCACTGAGCTACGACCGCAACCTCACTCTTATTGGGGTATGACTACAGCCAATCATGTATCACATATCACTGAGCTACGACCACAACCACACTCTTATTGGAGTATGACCGCAGCCAATCTTGTATTGCATATCACTCATCTATGACTGCAACCGCACTCTTATTGGGGTATGACCACAACCAATCCCATATCTATACATTCAGGATACAAGGAGATACCTCAACTTGCACCCCACATATTCAACAATATGCACTCTGAGTTGAATTAGTTTCACCATTCATCAAGTACTGACACTGAATGGATCTATGGCACATGGCAACTACAATATTAGGTTCCACTTGATTAATTAGTTCATTTAAGCATCCTCCAACATCAATCAAGTTACAATGTACAAACTCAAAATAAGTTCTACAAATAAAAGAGCATGACACATCATCAGAACATACTGAAACATATAAGGTGTGATCTCATCACATCATCACTTCCTTCCTGTCTTTCAACATGTGTCCATCACAAGGACTACATATCTTGGGGTGACAACCCCTCCTCTCATCACTGAGGAAATCATCTCATGCAAGGAATCAAGCCATCATTAGGTCATGGGACCATTTCCTCCTCTTTCTATATTACCACATCACATGTGCCTCACAAGGCTTATTCAAACATATCATAACCACCATAAATCATACCTGGCCATGGACATCAACTGGTGTTACTTTCATAGTTAGAAACTTGTAACAAGAAAGACAAGACATCCTCAACACTATTATCTTATAAGATCTAAGCAATACATATTACATCTTTAGGGTTAACGTTTCTCTATTTACCTGATTAGGGTTTACAAGGTTGGATCAACAACCAACGTTAGATCATCACTTTCATCATCATCATAAGGTATGTTATGATACATAGAAACATAGCTCTTGAAATCATACATACGACCACCTCATAGGGTATCACATCTTATCATGTGACCCTAGCAACAACATGGTGTATCATAAACACCATCATAAGATATTGGTTATGGTTATAACATAGGGTATGGGGTTAACCCTAAGTGTGTCAAACCCCAATAAGTTATAAGTATCGATTCAGATCCGTATAATGTATTAGATGAGAAAACATGGTGTCGGGTTATCATCTCATGAAGTGTATCAGTTTAGAGCTCCTGATATATCGATTTACACTTTTCACAAGAAGGGTATCGGTCTCCACATGTAAAGGGTGTGACGGATAATAGGGTATCAATAAATGCCATCTCAAGGTGTGACGACATCAACATATCAGACAACAACGCCCTCCCAAAGGTGACGGGCTTAGCAACGTCTAAGTTGTGCCGGGTAGCCATAGATATGTCGAAAACCATGAAGACTGACAGACTATTAGCTGGGTGTCATGAGTTGAGGTGTGTCAGTCAACATCTCCCTAGGGTGTGTCGGCCTCCCCTCAGCCAGGGCATCACCGTTTCCCTCAACACCAACCAAACCCACTAGGTTCAACCACAGCCGTGATGGTCAACACCCTATATAATAATTAGATATAGCATAATGGTTAAACACCATGCTGGTCTAGGTGCCTCAATGTCACAACGGGTTACCATCATCAAGGTCTCTTCACCATATCGGTTCACGACCACATGCCAAGATAACCATCTCGACCCACAATAGCCTACTCATACACAAGGCATGGCGACCTAGACGTTACTAAGGTGTGTCGACCTTGGCCTCACCGAAGTCATGTTGACCTATCACAAGGTGTGACAGTTCGTTGCAAATAGGTCATGATGACCGCCCACCATAACATATCGAGCTCATCATCTTCAACCTAAGATCGATCGTCTCTAGAAAAGCAAGAAGGTATACCACAAGGGCAACAACGAAACATAACTCCTTTCTTCAAAATAGAACTTGAAACTACCAAGAAGAACTACTAAACATGCAAGGGGTAACGTTCTAGAGATAGAAAATAAGATAGAATGTAAGGTGTGATAATAACAAAGAGGGTTTAGAGTTATATAACCTACCTCAAAGATCAATACCAAGATCCAAGCTCTAAGTTCAAGCTCCAAGCTTCACGAGATCAAGGTAGAAAATGATCTTCCAACCTTAGTCACCATAACACCTCCAAGGAAAAAGATGGAACCAAGATTAGGAGGGTTCAGGATGAATGGAAGATAACAAAGATCCATGCAAGAGAAGAGGAAAGGAGAGAAGGAGAGCTAGAAACCATGGCTTACCAAGGCAAAATATGAAGGAAACACCACAAGCTTGGAACTCATCTACCAAGCTTCAAAGAGATACTCCCCTAGATCCTTAGATTCTTAAGGTCATCCACCAAGGAAGAGGAAAGCAAATATGGCCAAAAGGATTCTTTTTCATGGAGAGAGGGGCATATATACAAGAGGGATGAGAGAGGGATCAAGAGGAAGGTGTCACCACCTTAGGAGATGAGGTGCCACTTGTCCACAAGAAAGAGCCACATACACAACACCATGCAAACAAGGAGATAAGATCTAGGCAAGGTCTCACCCACTAGGTCACCCATCACGGTCTTGCCCAATGCCACATCTCTACCCTCTCACAAATCGATAGGGGTGAAACCCTAGACACCACAAATTGATGCAAAGCCTTTCCAAGGCTCTCAAGCCTGAGACAACACTTCTAGGTGCAAGTCACACCTCAAACATGTGTCCCAAAACATCACCAAAGATGTCACCACAAAACCAAGGTCTAAAAAAGGTGTCCATCTCTCTCTCCCCTCTAGATGATGCCAATAGAGAGAAGGAGTACTTTAGAGGTGGAAAACTTGCATATTATAATGACCCCACTCCTTGGTAACCCCCAATTAAGGGAGACCAAGAAGCTAGAGCCACTATCCCAGAGCATGATCAATGGTTTTGCAAATAATAAAAAATAATTAATAAATTCTACCAAAGACTAAGCTTAAAGTAGGTTAAAAATTTACTTTTCACATACCTTTCAAAAATAGGAATTGTAACTTTACCCAATGTAGAGTTCTATCTAACTAAATTCTCCTTTCTTTAATTAGCTTTATTCTCCAAATGTCACTTTATTGTTTGTCATTTTTCAAGTATTCCTAAAACACCGACAAATAAAACATCTATTAGAATAAATAATATATTGGTATGTGGTGGCAACCAAACATTTGCACATATATTCTAACAACCTAATTACATCAAATAGTTGTTAACAATGCAATATTACATTTTTGATATAACTTCCCAACAACTTTTAGTCATCCTTTGGGTTACCTTCTCTTAGGGTTTATTCCTTTCAAGGGACTTTAGGCTACCTACTCCATCCTAAGCTTGGTACCTTATGGGTCACCTCTCTGGGTGCCCTATGGTTTTCCCTCCGGGGCTTGACCACCTATGACCTTCCCTCCAGGGCTTGGTTCTCTCAAATCTTACATCCAGAGATGGTATGTAGGTTCGGGTAAGTCATATATATTTACTTTGTGATAGACATATTCAATTTGTAGATTGCAGAAAATAAAGTCATCCAAGCATTATTTTCACGCAATTGATGAAACGTCAGAAAATGCCAAGAAATCAAAGCAAGTAATCATTAATAACCACATACCTAATTTAGAGATCTCAAAGGAAACAAGCACAATCCAATCCAGCTAGGTAATCCAAGCAACCAATCAAGTAGGCACACACAAGTACAACTGAATCCTGAAAAGCATGTATAACCTAATTACTACATACTCATCATGAACTCACTTTATTGACTTGTGGATCCCTCTTAGGGTTTTCTAAGTTGAATTAGGGTTCTTTAGATCTATTTCTCAAGTTTTCCTTTTTAGGTCAACTAAACCCTAAAACATCATTTCTATGTTCAAAACCCTAATTACTCAATTATTCACATTAAAACCTCTTTATTACCAATTTGGCTTAGGATCAACCTAACCTCATCTCATACATAGGATTTTGACATATAACTCATTAAAAATCATAAACACCTAGATTAGGGATTCTAAGCCCATTAATGCACTTTATACATATGAAAGCCTAAATTAGCCAATTAAGCACATAGATTATCTTTATGGATTCAAAACCTCCCTTTTTATTATCAACAATTTAATATCCACTTAAAACATCCATAGAACTTTTCTCAATCTCATTAACAACAAAATTAGGGTTTCTTGCTCATAAAAGCATTAAAGGTGACACATTTATACAATTTTTTGAATTATGAATAGATTCATGCTTCAATACTATTTTTATTGCAATCTACATATTTTTTTGATCAACTTTCATATATACCTTATCTTCATATGATATTCCCATAATAAATTACAATTTTAGAAAGTTAATCCTTTCCAACCAATGGGAGCTTGCCACCTGGGCAGAGCATCACGGGTCCCTCCCAAGCCACCTCGGCTAGGCTGGCCAATTGGCCCTTGCCATCTCGACAAGGCTCGCCCGCATAGAGACACACTCAACAAAACAAAAACAAAATGAAAATACAATCCTACCCTTACCTGTACTGAACAGGAGTTGGGGCACTTCGGTAGATTCACAGCGAGCCTTCTTCAACCTCCGCTCATCTCTTCACGTGAACAGGTGGTCAA
The DNA here is from genome assembly GCA_963693085.1 of Alisma plantago-aquatica. Taxonomy (NCBI): domain Eukaryota; kingdom Viridiplantae; phylum Streptophyta; class Magnoliopsida; order Alismatales; family Alismataceae; genus Alisma; species Alisma plantago-aquatica. The sequence continues at coordinate 420,578,081 of OY856414.1, read as the reverse complement.
CTCACTAGTTGACTTTGCTCTCTGTTGCACTTGTACGTGAACTGAGACCACTGGTAGCTTTGCCTTGTTCTCCCAAACTCAATGAGCCACTCAATTGTTGGTTTGAGGCACTCCTCACCTGAGATGACTCCAAGCAGTTTTGGTGAGAAGCTGCTTCATGTTGACAGGTGAAGATCATACTTTACTTTGCAATTGAACCCACCTACACACATGCCTTCTTCTGATCTCAACAAGATGGTTTGCGAGTCTTCTGGTATGATGTAGTACCCCCCCTTTATACAGGGCAGAAATTACGAGAGAACCCCAGTCCAAACTAAATTGGGAAAATCCTCATCTCCTCCCCAAAGTCCCTCAAAGTCAGGATCGTTCAATTCAAGAAAGACTCCCAAAATTTACGGACAAGTTTCTAGAAAACTTAGCGCATCAGGGATCGAGTTAGATCGAAATGAAACCTCTCTGATTTCCTTCTCGCACTGGGACCTAGATGACGACCCATCACCATCAGATCCTACGATCTGCAATCCAGATCATGATATCTAGGGTCCATATCACCCATGTTATTTCTAATTTGAATCTTTATTCCAATTAAAACATGACAGTTAATACAATCAATTTATTATCCTTTCACTTTAGGAAATCTTACAAAATCCATAACTCTCTCCTCGTTTATCCTTTTTCACCCAAATTTTAGGGGAAACCTCATATTAGCATTATCTACGTGCATACCAAGTTTGAGTTCCAAACTCGAAAGGATAAAGGACTTTTCTTCATATACAAGTTAACACTTATCAAAACATAGTTTATTCATATTTTCTCTCTCATTCACTTTTATTTCTATATTGGGATACCTTTTATCACAAGAAACCATGTGGATTCAAAATCCACTCTATTATGAACAAACACTTAGTATTCTAGAGAATTCCACATTATTCTTAGCACTAATAAATGCACGTGCTTTGCACGTAACACTTTTTAATATATTTTCTCTATCAAATAACAATTATGATGACCATATCCAAATTTCTAGTATTTTCATAGGTAAATTTGGATGAGTAGGGTGTAGTCAAGAAAACCTATTATAATAAAATTATTTAAGTTATCATTGTAATACTTATTATAAAACTACAATTTTGTTGACACCTTTTGTACTTAGTACCTGGTTTAATAGGGTAATTATCAGGAACCCCTCCCCCCTTCAAAACCATAAGGTTTTCAGCCACGAGTGTGCATATTTTAGGTTTTTAACCATCTGGCACCAATAATATGTATTACTGTTCAAGATGACAATTTCCTAATTCTTTTCTACCTTCAAAATGTTTGGGCACTAATTTTCTTTTAACTTGTACACATAATTTATTATGGGTTTTATATCTTTTCGATTTACCTTTTTCTTGTATTGTATCATGTTTAAGTAAAAAGTATCTCTTATAATTTTGTGCATTTTAATTCATGATATTAATTTTAGGTATAATATATCTATATGAACATAGTTATGCATAGTTACCTATTCAATGATAGAGAAAAACTATACTACATAATATGTAGTATGTTACTAATCATGTGGTACAATTATAGAATAAATGCAAACACATCCATTGCTTAAGGATAGTGTGTTGGTTTACCTACAATGTAACAATATTGTATTAACTTCTCTATGTTTCTTGTATGTAGCTCATCATGTCTCTTATGCAAGGGATAATGAACTAGTTGTTCCTTACATCATTAATACTATGTTGTTCTTTCAAATAAAATCACATAAGTGTACTTAACAATATAAGGGAAAACTTTATGGTAGTTTTATAAGCATATTTGAGACGAATACTACATACTTTTTTACACAAATAATCTGAGCTAACATGAGAAGATCTTAATTTGAAACAAATCAAATATTGATCATGACATACTCAATTGAACTCACAACTTTTTTTCCAGATCCACTGTGGGAATGATTTGGAAGATCCAAAATGAAAAAGAGTGTTATTTTCTAGCAACAACATAATGGAGACAGTCAATCAATATAGATTGATCTAAAATCTGATTTGCTTCATTCGTCGATTCTTTCTATATGATACTTTAATATTGAAGAGTTGCTTGAAAGTTACACAAATAATTAAAAGCAACCAGCTAGATTGAGATTATATGTTATGTTGGGTATAAACAATGTGCATTTCTTTATAAAGAAGTGTGACTTAATTATTATTAAAACATTACCAATATAGACATATATTTGATAGTTCATATTCGTAAAAAAGAAGTTAAACTTTGAGATCTGTTATTTAGTTACAATAAATTGAATTCAATATGGGCATGTTGTGTTGTGACTGTGTGACACATTCAAAGGAGCACACTCACAATTAAAAATTGTGTTATATATTGTATTTTATTTTATTTCTTTTCAATCAAACTTTCTGATGGTATAACACAATCTTACTGCTTATGAATTAAAAATTATGCAAACAATTAGCCTCCAACAAATCTGTTGTTTTCAAAGAATTGACAAATCTATGTATAGGTAAATGATTCCTAATTCACATAAATGCATCTTGCATTTCCAGGCGTGCATTGATATCCTAAAGAAATATTAATGGATAAATTGTGTCTCACCTTTTATAGTAAATGATCAAAAGACTATTGTGGACAACTCAAGTGCACATTTGGAATTCAAGTTTTACATAATTTTTTAATAACATAATGTACTTTTTCATGGCTAAAACAAATGAAAATACCATATATAAATTTGAAAGAAAAATCATGTAATTTCAATAGATATGAGAATAATTACATATTTTTATGAGCTATATTTTACTCTTCTCCTGACATTGGTAAATGGGTATAGAATTTACAAGCATGGCAATTTTATTTATTTGAAAAGATCATATAAGATATATCCCCTCTTCAAGTAACAAACAACTCATTTACAACACATGATAAAGAGTTACAAAAGAGATCTATTTCATAATACTACTACACAATTCATTTCAGATTATTGGATATGCACTTAACCAATCAAATAATTCTGTCATAAACGAAGATGGGGTGACTTATAGACACAATTTTAATGCTACACATTTATGTATCAAATCTATTATTATGAAAAAGAACTTATATTGTTTGTACTTTAGTGAATTTGCTTGTTATCCAATACGTAAAACTTTTGAAATAAGTAGCTTCAACGATTCAATATAGGTCTTATCACTGGGTTAACATAGTATCAAAGTATTTAGAACTTTTTTGGTGTTGTGAAATTAAATAGGATCACCAACATATCCTTCATATAATTGGCATTGGATCAACACATGCTTTTACCAGGCTTATGAATTTTAGAAAAATTAAAAGGCCACTGATGAAATAGAACCTTTTTCTATTTTCGTATTACATTTATAATATTTTTGGTTTGATTAATTCCATTAATCTTTTTTCGTTCTCAACCAATAGTTGTGACCATCTATGAATCTCATGGTCATATTCCTCTAGGACTTTATCAAAATGCATTTCGAATTTTTTATTCTAGAAATTTTTTACAACATTCTCACTTGAGAATTTCTTTATTTTATAATATTTCTCATGTAAACCATGATGATAATTATTGAGCTTTAATACATATCATATATGTAAAGTATTATTATATGCTATTAGTTTTATAACGAAAAAATAGTTATTTGAATAGTAGAATGTTACCTCTATGTAGTTTGAATGCTTTTGATTTACGAGGCGTGTTATTCATCATTGAATCTTAAAAATGGCTGTACATTCAACAAAAGCTAGTATTAATTACATGTGGCCATGAAGCCCCATCAATTTGAGAAAATACGTTGCGATAGATGTTTCCCTCACCTTCACAAAATTTGCATTTGACTTGGATGACACGGTGTATAGAATCTTTTAATAAAGTCAACATAGCATGCCTAACTCTTATAGAATATAGGAAGACAATCAATTTGATCTAACATATTATATAAAATCGATCACTATAGTTGATTTTTTTTAAATCTTGCAACAATATGAATGTTATTTATCAAATATAATTAGGATTAAAATTTGACAAAGTACTATGGCTTCCCGTATTAAAAAATGATGTATTGGTATCTCGAAATCTGTGTAACTAAAGTATAATGTATATAGAAGTCATCATCTTAAACAAACATGACAAAATGCTTTACCTTTGAACTGAAATATAATATCGTATTAAATAAATATTACGTGCACAGTCGATGATTATTCTATTATACTGCTTTTTTATCATAAGCATTTTCATTGACATAGGGACTAAATGCAAGCTTCTTTCCTTTGTGACAACAGTAACATTATTTGTCATTAAAAGCAAAACCATATATGTCAATACAAAAAAGAGATGTCGTATCTAACAGCATTGTCATATTAGATAAGTGAGGTCATGCTATTCATTTGGCTCCATATTCGTTTTCTTCTAAACAATCGATGGTATGTTTAATACAGAGATATAGTTCTTTAACAATATCACAACAATGAAGAACATAGTTCTGCCGAAATACCACATTATTAAACAAAACTTAATAAGAAAAATGCTAGCATCGCTATATCTAAATTACTCAACGTATGCCTGATTAATAAAGTTATGATGATGGCATCATATGTTCTAATATAGTCAAATAATTTTTAGATGTTAGACAGTAGAAACTCCTTTTTTTAAAAATTACTTAAGTGATAGCTTACCAAGTGTCTCTAAACAACACTGTAGCATCTTTGTCGTTGCTGCCATCATCTATTATTGGATTTATTTCTTGCTCATGTTAATAATGTGCATCAAACCTTGAGTGGCTATTAATGCACCATAAGAGATACATGTTGCCCCATAAATTCTTAGCAGGTATCAGTAAAAAAGATCCATGGTACATCAATTGTACTTGGTGGAAATTAATAGCATTTCCTTAAGAAACATTTAACTGAACTACTGTATCACATTGGGAGAACTCCAAATGCTAACGATGATGGAGGCGGAAGCCATGAGTGTCTTTGGAGCAATGATCATACTTGGAGCAATCATATGCGATGATATGCAAGGAAATATGGACATGCAAACTGTGATGATGTTAGCATCTCACCATACCACCTGTAAAAAAACAACAAATTTGTAAAACGTGAATATGCCTAGGTGTTGAGGCTGTTGTACTTGGCACTTCAAACAAATTTGACATCATCAAAAATACTCATGCATTTTCCTTCCTCTCGCGTTCCGGAACGTCGTCATTACCATCATGGAAACCCGATTTACCGAGCATTTATATAGAGCAGCAGTAGTTTGTGGCTGACATATGCCTCGATCATGGGGCTCGTTGAAGCATATGCCAGTTTCTGGTAGTCCCTCTCTTATCCCCTTCAACATGTTCGTTATGCACCTGGTCAACTTCGCCTTATATGGGTTCCATGTAATATGATATCTTAAGTAGAGTGGCACGGCCTTTCACTCCTCAAACTTCTTGTTTGTGGTGACCCTACTACAGAGAGAGTCCAACTCACCGTCAGGCAAGCAGAACAGTGTTGGTGGTGACCCTAGTACAGAGAAAGTCCAACTCTATGCATGACAAAGACGGATCCCCTCTCTAAGGGGATCCATTCGCACAGCGGACAACAGTTTGTCACCACGGTTTTCATCGGAACAAGATTCAATGCAGTGGTAACGGTGTGGCTTGATGAAATCATATGGATATGAGATGTTGGCGCGGTGAATCTTGACGTCAAGACGCCGAATCTGAACTTCGGTGAAGGTGCCGCTTGTTGGAGTCGCAATGTTCGGTGAAGGTGTCGCTTGTGAGATTTGCAGGAATAGGAAATTATTAGAGAAAAACACTTGCTGTTGAGAAGACTTTGATTTGCCGCAAAATATAGGGTTAGTGGACTCGTAGTAGACAACAAGAGGGTTGTCGCAAAATGCTCACGGTGAAATAGAAAAGTCACGAAGAACGTGCTTCACACACAGAGGACGGAATCGAGTATATTGTCCTTCGTGCTTAGTATGGTAATAGTAGATTATCTCAAAAAAATTTATCATTAGATTTCTTTCCATCATTATTCTCTGTTAAACATATTGGGCTTTGTTACTCAATAGGCCCACGAAACCATTCATGCAAAAAGGATTATTATCAAAGAAATCCATCGAAGTACTTAAATCATACAATTTTCATAATCAAACACTTTATTAGAGAATTTACATTTCAACCCATACATATGAAAATTGAGGATATAACATCCTCCCCTCCTTATAAGAATTTTTCCCATAAAATTCAAGCAATCAAACAGACAAATTAGGAAAGACTTTTTCCTTGTCCATCTTCAGCTCACATGTGGCTTCATCCTCTCCATGGTGCTTCCAAAAAACCTTTACCATCTTTATATTCTTATATTTGAGCTCTTTCACCTTGGTATCTAGAATCCTCACAGGTGACTCAGGGTATATCAACCTCCCTTGGAGTTTAATAGGTTCAATGCTCAATACATGACTCGGATCCTTCACATAGCACTTCAGATTGGACACGTGGAAAACATCGATCATGCATCATACTATACTGAGGGGGTAATGCCAAATGATATGCAGCCTCACCAATCTATTCTAAAACCTCAAATGGACCTACGTATCTGGGACTTAGCTTTCCTCTGTTCTTAGTTATAGCTCAGAGTGGTCAGATTTTCAAAAACACATGTTCTCCCACAGTGAACTGTAAGTTAGTATGCTTCACATCAACATATAACTTCTATTAATCATGGGCTCTCTTCAACCTCTGCTTGATCAAAGGGACTTTATCTACATACACCTGGAGCTCGTCTGGCCTCAACACAAGGTCCTCTCACTGACATCATCCTAGTGAAATGGTGACGGACACGGTCTCACATATAGAGCTTCATACAGAGGCATCCTGATACTGGTTTGGTAGTTGTTGTTGTATGCAAACTCGGATAAGGGCAAGTACTGCTCCCACGATCCACCTCAATCGAGCACACAAGCTCTCAACAGATCCTCTAATGTCTAAATCGTCCTCTCTAATTGTCCATCAGCCTGGGGATGATAAAATGTACTGAATTTCAACCTTGTACTGAGCTCTTCCTGCACCTACTTCCATAGCTTAGAAGTGAACTTCGGGTCTCGATCAAAAATGATCGAACCTGGTACACCATGCAACCGTACTATCTCTTTGATATACATCTCATCTAGGTCTGACACCTTAGCAGTGGATTTTAAGGCTAGGAAGTGTGTTGACTTGGTAAGGCGATCTACCACAACCCATATCACATCATGACCTCTCTGGGTCCTGGGGAGACCCACCACAAAATCCATGGTGATCTGCTCCCATTTCCACTCTGGAATCTCAATTGACTGTAACAGTCCACTGGGTCATTGGTGTTCAACCTTCACCATCTGGCACGTAAGACAGCTGGCCACATATGCCCCTATATCTTTCTTCATTCCTGGCCACTAGAAATACCTCTGCGGGTCCTTAAACATCTTTGTAGTGCCCGGGTGCACCGTGTACTTGGAACCATGAGCTCCTTGCAAGATATGATCCTTCAAAGGCGAATCCTCAGGAAACCAGATATGATTCTTGTATCAGATTCCCCTATCTACTCCCACTGAGAGATGGGTTTGTGGCTTCCCCAACAACCCCTTCATCTTACCAAGTTCTAAACTGGTCAACTAAGTAGCCACTAACTTGCTCAACAAGTATGATTTTATCTGAATGTTGGCCAAATGAACTCGGTCTTCTAACAGTTGCGGAGTCCAATCCACAAGCTCTTCTAGCTTCCTCCACTGGCTAGATAAGACAGCTGCACACCTGAGCTTTTTCTGACTAACAGCATCAACTACAACATTAGCTTTCCCAAGGTTATAGGCGATGGTGAAGCCATAATCCTTCATGTACTCCATCCACCGTCTTTGTTGCATATTCAGATCTCTCTACGTCAAGAGATACTTCAAACTCTTATGGTCGGTGAATATCTCGAAGGTAGCTCCATACAGATAGTGTCACCAGATCTTCAAAGCATGAATGATAGCAGCCGACTCTAAACCATGCATTGGGTAGTTCACCTCGTTGGGCTTGAGCTATCGGGAGGAATATTCAACCACATGTCGATTCTGTTCCAACACAGCCAAGTCCCATCTTTGATGCACTAATGAAGATCATGAAACCCTCATTACAGGAAGGTCAAGTCAACACCGGAGTTGTGGTCAACTTCTCCTTCAACTCCTAGAAGCAAGCTTCACATATGTCAGACACACAAACTTCTCATCCTTCTGGGTCAACTTGGTGAGTGGCAAAGCAGTCTTTGAGAAATCTTTGATGAAGCATCAATAGTATCCGACCAACCCCAAGAAGCTACAGATCTCAGAGGGGTTCTTCGGTGCAGGCTAATCTTGAATGACTGACACTTTAATTGGATCCACGACGATCATGCCTATGGATATGATGTGTCCAAGGAACATGGTCTATCTAAAACTCACACTTCAAGAATTTCCCATAGAACTTCTACTTTATCAAGATATCAAGGACTCTACCCAAAGGTTCACAATGTTGATCTAGGTCATTGGAGTAAACCAAGATGTCATCTATGAACACAATGACAAAGGAGTCAAGGAAGGGATAGAACACACTGTTCATGAGATTCATAAAGACACTTGGTGCGTTGGACAAACCAAAAGGAATAACCACAAACTCATAGTGGTTGTAATGGGTTCAAAAAGCCATCTTAGGTATTTCCTCACTCCTTACTCACACCTGGTGGTACCCAGACCTCAAATTGATCTTGGAAAAGACTCGTGCAGATTTGAGATGGTCAAAAAGGTCATCTATATGGGGTAACAGATACTTGTTCTTAATGGTAGCCTAATTGATCATCCGGTAGTCGATACACATCCTGAGCGACACATCCTTCTTCTTCACAAAAAGGACTGGTGCTCCCTATGGTGATGTACTAGGTCTAATTAAACCTTCATCTAACAGTTCTTGTAGTTGTTTCTTGAACTCGAGCAACTCAGTAGGGGCCATCCTGTAGGGTTTCATAGATATAGGGTTTGTCCTGGGAGCTAGCTCTATTAAGAATTCCACCTCTCTCTCAGGGGGAATGCCAAGCAGATCATCTGGAAAAACATGAGCATAGTCCCTGACTACCTCTATTTCCTCAAGGGGTCATACCTTAGGCTCTGGCTCAGTGACTACTGCTAGGAAAGCTTGACAGCCTTTGGATATAATCTGCTCAACCTTTAGAGCCGACACATACAGGATGGTGGTTGCCTCTCTCCTTCCTCAAAAGGTAAAGTGTGGGTGACCAGGTTTCCTAATAAGGATCTTCTTTTCCCTACAGTCAATTTGTGCTCTATAGGTGTAAAGACAATCCATACCAATAATCATATCAAAATCACATATCGAGGAGGATGAAGTCGGTAGGAAGCTCGTGACTCAGGTACCTAACTAGAAAGATGATGTTTTTTTAAAAGGGGCGTATATATCTGACCAATTGGGGTTGTGACATTCAAAACATAACCTAAATCCTTGATGTCCAAACAAAGCATAGTTTCCAAATTTCTCAAAATGAAAGAATTAGTAGAACTAGAATAAAAAAGAGCTTTTACATTTTATCCCATGAATTCAAGCATGCCTACATAGTTTTCCATAATGTATCAGATTACTGCATGTTTAAACCAAAAAGAAAGGAAAACTCTAAGGGTTATTACCCTCTATCAACTGATTAGCATTAGTTTGGGCCTCTTCATTGTCGATAGCAAAAAATCAGGCTTGCCTCTGCTCTCCAATAGGTGGACCTCCAGCTGGTGCATCAACTCCTGCTGGGGGTGCTTCTGCCACTGGTTGGGCCGCCACAAGACCTGGACCTCTCGGATAAGGTAGAGGACAGTTGGCGATGAAATGTCCCTCCTACTTTCAATTAAAGCACACCTTCTTCTCGAAGTGGCACTTCCCAAGGTGTGATCGTCCACAGGTATGGCATTTCTAAAAATAGCTCTCACCATGTGGCTTTCCTTTGCCTCCATGCTTGCACTTGACATCGTTACACCCTTGTCCTTTCTTGTGATCATTCTTCGGTCCATCGGTTCCTTCAGTTTAGCCTAGGTACCCCTTAGATGGGTTGGTTGCAGGCATCACTGTCTTCTCCATGATTAGGGCAGTGTCGTAGGCCTCAACAATGGTTTTTGTCTTACTTTCCCATCACGTGAGGCTTGATGGTGGCGTATACATGCTCCACAAAGTGATCGACCCTCCTCTCCTATGTCATCATGTACCTAAAATGCTCAAGTAGGTGAAACTTGTGAGTGTGGTCTGCAACAGAGATGTTGCCTTGTATGAGGAAGGTGAACTCCTTCTCTTTCTCCTTCTTTGATGAGGTAGGCATGAACCTGGCAAAGAAGATGGTTCCACTACTACAGAAACGGCCTTTGGCGTCGGTCTTTTAACCCCATTTGGCGTCGGTTTCCGACCGACGCCTATGTGGGCGCCGCTAAAGGTCGAACACTTCGGCGTCGGTTTTTTAACCGACGCCTATTTAACCTATAGGCGTCGGTCTTTTAGTAGATAACCGATGCCAAAAGGGTTCGCGCCACAGAAAACGGCGTCATCTAGGGCACTTTCTGCGTCGGTGATTTACTAAAAGACCGATGCCTATATTCCATGTAGCATCGGTCTTTTAGTAGATAACCGACGCATAAAGTGTCCTAGATGACGCCGTTTTCTGTGGCGTGAACCCTTTTGGCGTCGGTTATATACCAAAAGACCGACGCCTGGTTGTTTAAATAGGCGTCGGTTCGATACGAATATCCGATGCCATTTCCAGGACTGCTTTGGCCACATCAGGCGTCGGTTATCTATACATAACCGACGCTGTAGGTCTTTGCTGACGGTTTTCTATAAATAACCGACGCCTATTTATATATATTTTTTTTTCATATCAGTTTGCAGGCCTGCTGTGGCTGGTCAGTAGGATGAGAACCTGCAGTTCAGTTTTCTGAACTGTAGGTTTACGACATCCATTGATATCAACCTACAAACAGGCCGCAAACCTGCAAAAGTCACAAGGAAAATTTCACACAAGTACATACACTCAGACATCAATTCAATTCTCACATTCACACATATAGAAACATTCAAATAAATGTATTAACATTCAGAAATATTCATTTACAAAGTATCATTCATTATCGCTATCAACATCCCAATTATATCTTACAGTTGCCACTGCTTGTATGGCTTTTGCCCATTCTTCTCTTACTTCATTTAATGCTTCCATCGTATATGGAGCATGTATATTTTTTAAGCGTTTACCTATAGTGTGGTCAGTTTTAAACACCTGCAAAGAGAATGATGTATATATATAAGTAATAATATAAAAATAAGATTGATATATTTCATACTAACTAATGAGACTATATATAATACCTCATGTATGCTATCGATGTCCAATGCGGCATGTTTGATAATCATCTGCATAAATCGCATCACATAGTATGCGCATGCCCAGCCATTGTCTTGTGTAGCACACTATAAATTGAAACATACAAAATAATACAACTAAGCACAATTCACATCAATGATATATACATTGGAGTCGGGGAGTCGGGAACTTACTTGTACGTTCTCCCAATTTATTGGCTGGTTCTTTTTCCTTGGGACCTTTCCTCCAGCCTTTTTGAATGCATCTAAACCCCTACATGTTAATATAACACAGTAAATTGCATAAGTAAATAGTAATGTAATAAAATATGTTAACGGATATAAAAATGAAATATTTCTCACCAGAATAATGGCATTCTCATTACGTGTCCAATTTTAGGGTTCAATGTACTCCCCGCAGGATCTAGATAATAAACAGTGAATGTCCCGGGGACAATAACTAGTAACTCCCAATGTCTACCGCTAGAGGTAAGAAGTTAACAATTAATAACTCAAAATGCAAAATAAAAATGGAATTTTCTTAAGTCCAAATTATAAATAAAGTAAACTTACTTGACATTGAATGGAGCTATTATTATCGTCTTCTTTTACTGACCAAAAATTGTAAAAGCATCTATACAGTATTTTTGAACATTATCAGGGTCTTTAGCTACCAAACTAATCAATGATGGAATCAAAAATCCCAAATGATCAAATGCAAATTGTTTGCAATGATCTTCGACTAAGTAGCTGCAAAACATATAGGCGTATGCATTAATATATAAGAAACCAGATCACCGGATCTTACACAAGGTATATGGATGTATAAACAAGATCTCACCTTATCCATGTCTCTATCATTGATGTATTCAACCAATCATACATAAACAGCTCAATAATATCTTGTATAAATAAAGAGCTATCGTATGATTGACCTGCATAATCTGCATCTAAAGAAATAATTATAGGGCAATGTACATTATGTGTCGGTAGCCAACATGCCATTCTCCTACAAGCAGGACCTAACGGGTATGTTAGGTCAGTTGGAACCCAATCGGGTAATGCGGGAAGTGGAAGTGGAGGCCTAGGTGCTCTTGGTGTCTTCTTTTTAACCTGTACATATAATTTCAGATCAGTTGACATCATATATACACATTAACAGTCTAAATCAATGTAAATTTATATTACAATTTCAGTCGTGTAGATGACATCTGCTTTGGGCCACAATATCACCCCGCCTTCTGCATCAGCAAGTCTATCAATATCCGGGTGGGGATATGGCAATGTAGCTTCTCTCCAATCGGGTAACACACGTATCGGGCTCACACGAACGTAGCCCTATGGCATTGGAGTCCCGTGAAACATTGCCCCAGGAAGGGACGGGTAAGCCTGCGCCTCTACAACAACGTAGTCTTGCATTCTTAAGCGGCATGGCTTCAATGCCTACAAATTTACGTAAAGAATATTATACATATATACATATCATCTTGAAAACATAACAACTTGAAAAGACTAACTACAATGTCATAAACAATACTTACAGCAGACGTGCTAGGCGATGGGTCTCCAGGATTACTCGCAGTCTGTGCATCAGGAGAAGAGTGGGTCGCCATAGGCGTATTGGAAGCCTGAGATGCCTGCCACCGCAGCAATTCTTCCTTGATTTCTCAGCAACTACATCGTTGACCTTCTTAGCAACTAAATCCTCAACTCTCTTATTCTCCTATACATGGATAAAAGAAACATTAGCTTCTTATTAATGAATTTCCTTTTGCAGTAACATTCTAAAAAAAGAATAGGTTACCTCTTCTTGAGAAAGTCCCGCTCTGGGTTTGCGCTGGGATGGCCCAAAGAATGCTTTGATGCCAACACCAGCGCCGGTACCTCTAACACGTCCAGGATGCTCTGGGTTACCCAGAGCAACTGTCAATTCATCCCTTGTGCCCTGAGGGATGAACGTGCCTTGTTTCCTCTGCTCGTGCAGCTCCCGCTAATCACCATAAACAGAAATTGGTAAGTTAACACCACAAATAATCAATATTCAAATGATTTCTCTAAGAGTTGTATTTTACCATTTTTGCAGCTGCCTCAGCAGTTACAGGCTTCTTTATTTCACCCTTCTTGTTTTGCCTGCCAGCTATCTAGATATCATGGTGAGGCATGGGTGTGACAGACTCCTGAGTAGGAGCAGACTCCTGAGTAGCCGCAGACTCCGCCTGTAGTCTTTGGCGAACGCTTGCATAGCCTTTTGGACCCATAGTGTGGTCATGCACATTCAGTGCACGCCTTGCTTTTTGTGCGTCACTGAGGGCCTAGTTAGTATGCACATTAATGATTTGGTTAGTAGCACTAAATGTTAATCTTGAATAGGTGAATACAATGTATATTAATTAAATTGGGAGTGACGCCTAATACCTTGAATTCTTCAGATTTTCATGAAGCAACAAAATTGTCCCAATCTTCTTTGTCCAAGAAGTTCCATTGTTTAAGGGCTGACTTCTTCTTCTTATCACCCTCTTTTATGTATTCTCTGTTCAGATTTGTCCTATAATTCCTAAGCATCTTTCCAGCACGTTGCATCACATTTTTACGATGCAACTTCTCATCCAATGCAAACAGATTCTGTAAAATAGAAATGTTATTAACTAGTATCCAAAATAGAATTGCAAATAATAGAATTTGTAATCTACAAAATAGAATTGCAAATAATAATAACTCACGCATAAATCCTTCCATATCAAGTCTTTTTTCCCTTGAGGAACTTTATGCCAATTATCATACTTAACACCACAATGGCTCCGAGTGGTACACCCAAGATAGTTTACAAAATTATTGCGGTTCACTCCAATTGGATTTCCTCCATTATCAAACTCCACCACCAATTTGGATCCACTACCACTTAGCGCTAATAACTTCTTCAACAGAGTGATGCCCCTTTTCTTGTTAAGTGTTTGGTGTTGCGCATCAAGTTGCTCCAGTGCTTCAGTGGGTACAGGTGCATCAACCTAAAATTTGACAAAAATAAACACACTAAATTAGCCCAATATAGAAATATAGGATATATGACATAACTAGAAGATAATGAATTTTATAGAAATACAGGATATGTTTTTAGAACTTACATTAGTATCCTCGCCATGCTTGTCATGGACAGCATGCTCATCATGGACTTCATGCTCATCATGGACATCATGCTCATCATGGTCAGCCATCTGAAAATGTCATTTAAAAGGCAAACATTTAGCATTTGTATTAACTAGAAAAAGGCATACATTTAGCATTTGTATTAACTAGAAAAAGGCAAACATTTAGCATTTGTATTAACTAGAAAAAGGCAAACATTTAGCATTTGTATTAACATACATGTCTCTAAAATTGTGATCTTTTATCAATTAACAAACCTTCATTGTGATCTCCGCGCACATATAAGTCATCATTAGCTTCAATATTTTGTGGAGTGGGTAACCCAACTGAGAATGGACTGGAGTCATCATACTTATCATAGTACTCTTCTTCATCTATAGGATCTTCAATGAACTGTCTTTTACCATGAACAACAACCGACCATTTATCATTTGCAGGATCATCGATATAGAATATTTGTTTCGCCTGTGATGCCAATATGAATGGTTCACCCTTCTCGCCAATCTTTTCAAAGTTCACCAAAGTGAAACCCAATTCATCCACTATAACTCCTTTGGTGTTATCAACCCAATTACATTTAAAGAGCGGAATTTTGAAATCTATGTAGTCAAACTCCCAAATGTCCTCAATGACACCGTAATATGACATTTTAGCTTCACGTGGACTCTTATCCTTTGCACTTGCAAAGTACATAGTCGACGCTTGAAGAGTGACCCCACTATTTTGGACGACACTCTTATCATCTTGGAGCTTTGTGTAATATGTGAATCCATTAATGTCAAACCCTTCATAAGACATAACATTCGGTTTTGGTTTAAAGGCGAGGCATTTGATAGTTTCTGTAATATCATTTGGTGTTTGAGATAGTTGATGTAAGACTTTATCTTCAAACCACTTAGTAAAAGTCTTATTATGCTCTCTAGCAAGCCACATTGAACTTGCTCGAGGATGTTGTCTCTTTATGAAATTGGTATGTTCCTCGATATAAACACTCACTTTGTCCATATTGTGTAAAATATACAAGTGAGCTTGTTCCAACTGCTCACGGCTGATTGCTTTCACCCGTGATCCCAAAATTCCTTTGCCCTCCTCAATATTCTTGTCATTATCAGGAGTGTCATTACCACTGAGAAAGTCATTGCAAAAATCCATAACCTCTCTCGCCACATAACCTTCAATAATACTCCCTTCAAGCCGATAACGGTTTCGAACATCACCTTTAAAAACGCTCATGTATCGTTCAAAGGGATACATCCAATGTAAGAAAACTGGTCCCAACATTTTCACTTCCCTAGTCAAGTGGACAACAAGATGTACCATGATATCAAAGAACGAAGGAGGGAAATACATCTCAAGCTGACATAGGGTAACAACCACTTCTCTTTGCAAATTATTGAGAGTATCAGGGTCAATAACTTTGCTGCATAGACTGTTGAAAAAGAAACAAAGTCTAGTAATTGCAAACCTTACATGCTTCGACAATATAGATCGAATTGCCACAGGCAATATTTGTTGCATTAGAGTGTGACAATCATGAGATTTAAGACCTATCAACTTCAGATCTTTCATTGATACCAATCTATGGATGTTGGATGAGTAACCATGTGGCACCTTAACATTTACCAAGCATTCACAAAAAGTTTTCTTCTCCTTTCTAGACAACGTGTAACAAGTGGGAGGTAAGTATGTTCTTTTATTACCCATTTCATGTAATTCTGTTAATTCTGACCTTATTCCCATTTCACGTAGGTCCAGTCTGGATTTTATCCCATCTTTAGTCTTACCTGGTATATTTAATAGAGTACCAATGATGCTATCACAGACATTTTTCTCAACGTGCATTACATCGATACAATGCCTGACTGTCAAAGAACTCCAATAAGGAAGATCCCAAAATATTGACTTCTTATTGAATGAAGAATTGTCACTCCGTGTGGCCATACTACATTGTGATTTCTTACCAAATTCATTGACAATGTCTTTTACTCTTTCATAAACAACATCCCCTGGTATAGGTTTAGGTGCACTCCGTTCATCATTCCATCCATTGAATGCTTTGCGCTTCCTACGATACGGATGGAATTTTGAAAGAAACCTTCAATGACCAAGATATACAGTCTTGCCGCCATGTTTTAGTCTTATTGAATCAGTGTTTTCTTCACATATAAGACACGCTTTAGCTCCTTTGACACTATATCCAGACAAATTCCCATATTCTGGAAAGTCATTAATAGTGCAAAACAACATAGCGTGCAAACGAAATGTCTCTCTTGTTGAAGCATCATAGGTCATCACACCTTCAGCCCAAAGTTTCTTTAAGTCATCAATCAAAGGTTCAAGATAAACATCGATATCATTTCCGGGTTGTTTAGGGCCCGATATCAACAATGACAACATAACGTACTTATTTTTCATACACATCCAGGGAGGAAGATTGTATATAGCAAGCATGACTGGCCAAGTGCTATGTTGGCTGCTCAATGTCCCGTACGGATTCATCCCATCTGTACAAAGCCCAAGTCTTAGATTCCTATCTTCTTCACCAAATTTAGGGTACAATAGATCAATCTTCTTCCACTGTGGGGAATCAGACGCATGTCGTAGGATCCCATCATTATTTTTCTTAACATCTGCATGCCACCTCAAATTCTTCGCATCTTTCGAATTTGCAAACAAGCGTTGAAACCGTGATATTATAGGTAGATACCACAACACCTTGGCAGGAGAACCAGTTTTGGACTCCCCCGAAGTCGTCAATTTATACCGTGACGCACCACATTTTGGACAATCTTTCAAATCTACATAGTCCTTTTGAAATAATACACAATCATTCGGGCATGCGTGTATCTTCTTGGCCTCCATTCCCATTGGGCACAACATTTTCTTTACCTGGTATGTTGAGATTGGAAGCTCGTTTCCTTCAGGAAGCATTTCTTTCAACAAAGTCAACAATGAAGTGAAGCTTTTGTCGCTCCATCTATTGTTAGCTTTCAACTTATACAATCTCAACACAGCGCTAAGCTTCGTAAACTTAGCACAGCCTGTGTATAACGGTATCTCAGCATCATGCACAATGTTTGTAAAGATAGGAGGTGGATCGGTGTGCTCTACCCTACAACTATCCAGCATCGCATCAACGATGTCTGCTGGAACTGGTTCGTTCACATTTACGTCATCGGAGGCAATTTCTTCTTCCACCCAAGCACTGTTATCGACATCTACTGGTTTCGATTTTGAAATCTCTCCATGCCAGTGTCATTCTGTATAGCCTTGTACAATCCCGTTGCACATTACATGACTTTTGATTTCCTCACCAGTGTTGACTTTCAAGTTGTTACCGCAATGCCTACATGGACAGTAGAACCTATCTGTAGGTTTTTTCCTATGTTCCTCGGCAAATCTAATAAACTGATCAAGACCAGATATAAACTCTGGGGTGCAACAATTACGAATGGACATCCATGATCTATCCATTCTATGATCAGAGAAAACAAGTATATATTAGGAAACAAGTATATATTAGGAAAAGATTAGGCAGCATTTCCCCGCTGTTCTCTAAGTACATATGTACTTAGAGAACAAATGGGGAAATGCCAACAAACACATTTGATGTCATTCTTATATATAATAAATGTGTACCACCTATCCCATCCTTAAACACCTAATCTCACTAGTAAGTGTATAATGTGTATTGGGTTTTCAAGAAAATTTCGGCAGCATTTCCCCGCTGTTCTCTAAGTACATATGTACTTAGAGAACAAATGGGGAAATGCTACCAAAATTTTCTCGAAAACCCAATACACATTATACACTTACATCCTAAGTGAGATTAGGTGTTCAAGAACAGTCCCAAACCGGGGACTATCCAAGATTTACTCCTAATGAGTCAATCTTGGACGGGTTTCTAGGCTAACAAACACAATAATAGATATCTACAATGAAGCCGGACTCCATACAAACAATATATAATTTAGTGATTGTTCATTCTAATTTATACCAATGTACAAGTAATATAAAAAACAATGATTGTTCACATTCTAGGCCAACAAACACATGCGATGTCATTCTTATATATAATAAATGTGTACCACCTATCCCATCCTTGAACACCTAATCTCACTAGTAAGTGTATAATGTGTATTGGGTTTTCAAGAAAATTTCGGCAGCATTTCCCCGTTGTTCTCTAAGTACATATGTACTTAGAGAACAAACGGGGAAATGCTACCAAAATTTTCTCGAAAACCCAATACACATTATACACTTACATCCTAAGTGAGATTAGGTGTTCAAGAATAGTCTCAAACCGGGGACTATCCAAGATTTACTCCTAATGAGTCAATCTTGGACGGGTTTCTAGGCCAACAAACACAATAATAGATATCTACAATGAAGCCGGACTCCATACAAATAGTATATAATTTAGTGATTGTTCATTCTAATTTATACCAATGTACAAGTAATATAAAGAACAATGATTGTTGACTTTCTAGGCCAACAAACACATGTGATGTCATTCTTATATAATAAATGTGTACCACCTATAACAAACACATTGTCCAACATTCGGTTCAACACTTGAAACATACATTCATTTTCAACATAAAAAATTGGTATCATTAGGGTCCAACATATGGATTATATGGGACATACACATCAAGGTGGTCATAAGGGAGGATATTTCCTTATTTATGAGTAAGCGATATAAGATTAAGATCCATATAAAAATTAGGGCAGAAGGAAGAAATAAATCTTCTTTAGGATACAATAGACCCTTATGGATGTATTTAGGGTCATAGGTACCATCATAGAACAAAAGGGGTACACTCTAGGATTTAAGATCACACTACATCATGTATTTTATACAAAATTACATGTATGTGTATATAAAAAATATATTTATAAGGAACTTCTATACATATCTAATCAACAAATCAGTAATCAACTAAGTATTCATCAATACTTACTATTAATCAGTATCTCTAATCATTAAAATCGGCAAGCAGATCAGTAATTGTAAATAACAAACTATGAATGGTTGAATTAAAGTAATCACTAAAGTAATACTAACCAGTAGTACCAATCATTAATCACTGAAAGCAGCAAGGAAATCAGTAAAACTAATCATGCATTACTAGTATATAAGAGCAATAGGATATTTACTTCGATGCATTACAGCAGTACCCAATTATTTCAGCTTACATACCTTTCGTTAGCGGCGGCGGACAAATAGGCGAGCTCCCAGCAGTGGTGGTCGAAGCAGGAAGAAGGGGGTGGCGCCGGGCGTGAGCAGGAAGAAAGGAGCTAGGGCGGCGGGTGACACTGGACGAAGCTGGCAGGTGGGCAGGTAGGTGGGAAGGCAGCGGCACACTGGGCAGGCACGCGGAGCGACGACACCAGGCATGGTGGCGGTGCCGGTTCTCAGGCGTGGTGGCGGCGTAGGGCGATTGGAGCAGCAGGGCGGGCAGCAGGGGCGGCGGCGGAGAAGAAACTAGCCGGAGAGGGGCGCCGGTGAGGGGGCGCCGGAGATGGGGCGCCAGAGAGGGGGCGCCGGAGAAGAAACTAGCCGGAGAAATGGCGCTGGAGAAGAAATTGCCGGAGAGAAATCACCGCAGCAGAGAAATCGCTCGCAATGAAACAGAAGAAAGGGGAAGAGTCGGGCGATCGAAGGTTATGAAGTTCCCAAATAGCGTCGGTTGTTTACAACAACCGACGCCTAAACATCTTTAGCGTCAGTTGTTTGCAACAACCGACGTCCAATTGGACGATATTTTCATGAAAATGTTTGGCGGGAACCACCTTCAGCGTCGGTTATACAAGGATAACCGACGCTGAAAGTGACATTTTCGGCGCAAATTTTCATCGCACATAGGCGTCGGTTTTCTAGGTATATAACCGACGCTGACAATGACACTATTTTTTTATCGAAAAATGGATTTCGCGGGCGACTTTAAGCGTCGGTTTTTTATAAACAACCGATGCTTAATACAAAGCGGTACCCGTGTCTGGCTGGTCTTCGAATATAGACGTCGGTTTGCTTAAACAACCGACACCTTATATGATAGGCGTCGATTTTCCTTAATAACCGACGCCCAGAAAAGCGACACTGAATGCTATTTCTGTAGTAGTGTTCTGAAATCCATCTAGTCCATCGAGTCTTCATTTAGTTCTTGTCCTATTGATGTGGTTCTCCCACCATATCTTAGTTTCTCCTTCCAGAAGATGGGTAGAAAACAAGACATTCTTGTTTGGTTGAACCTCTAGCATGCAGAACCCATTCTCGACTGCAAGCAGCCAAACATCAGCCTGGTCGATGACTTTTGTCTTATCCTCTCCCCAAAACTTCTCTATGTTTAGCTTTATGAAGTCTAGGATGGTGGTTCCGAGTCAGGGATGAATTAGTAGAGGCTCTCATCTTCACCTCTGGCAGTGTCCATGAGGGCCAAAGAACTGATGGCCTCAATCAGCTTCTTTTACTACTCCATCCAGAGGGCGTCAAGTGTATGGACCACCACACCTGGCCCAGGGTTTGCGGCGGTGTCGATCTTAGTCTCGTCTTCTCCCACTGATCCCCCCGTCCAGTTTTCATCCTCGTCCATGTGGTTGAAAAAAATGGGCTTAGGATCTGAACCTTCCTCTGAGGCTTCCTCAAGTCTCTTCCTCTTCTTCGAGGACTCGTCTCCATGGTCTCTCCTCTTCTCAGAAGATTTCCTCTTCTTGTGGGGAGGCCTACCCCCAGAAGTTTTGTTGGTAGCCTCAAAGGGAACAATTACGGTCTTAATACAGGTCATGCTAATTGACACAAGTTAAAATTATTTAACCACATATTTATAACTATATATATATACACACTTTAAACTTATATCCGTCCCATCTTAATTACATGCATTTTTCTATTTGGTGGAGGATTCCCTAATCCTTAATACTTGAATTCCCAACATAGGATGGGATGGAGAGAGAGAAAAACCCTAATCACTTAAAATTTATCCAGAGAAAAGAGATAAAGAAGGGACGAAATCAGATGAGAAGACCTAGAGGTATCTTATTTTGAGTCAAATCCTCTGATTTTGGCCACGAAGTCACACATAATCTGGGAGTCCTCATAGACTGACTAGTCGGGCAGAGGAAAATATTGCCATCCCCTGGATTGTGATCCTTTTCTAAACACCTTCATCATTGGAAAATCCTCTCATAACTCCCTTGGGTTCTAAAGAGTTTGTAAAATTTAATAATTATTAGAGATTAAATAGAAAACCATGCTCTGATAATAATTGTAACGATACCACCCATCGGTATTCCCCAATTAAGGGAGACCAAGAATCTAGAGCTACTATCCAAAAATAGGATCAATGGTTTTGTAAATAATAAAAAATAATTAATAAATTCTACCAAAGACTAAGCTTAAAGCAGGTTTAAAATTTACTTTTCACATACCATTCAAAATAAGGAATTCGAACTTTACCCAACGTAGGGTTCTATCTAAATAAATCCTCCTTTCTTTAATTAGCTTTATTCTCCAAATGTCACTTTACTGTCTGTCCTTTTTCAAGTATTCCTAAAATGCTTACAAACAAAATGTCGATCAGTATAAAGAATATACTGGTATGTGGTGGCAACCAAACACTTGCACATATATTCTAACAACATAATTACATAAAATAGTTGTTAACAATGTAGGATTACATTGTCAATATAACTTCCCAACCACTTTTACTCATCCTCTGGGTTACCCTCTCTTAGGGTTTAGTTCTTGCAAGGGACTTTAGTCTACCTTCTCCATCTTGAGCTTGGTACCTTATGGGTCACCTCTCTGGGTGCCATGTGGTCTTCTCTCAAGGGCTTGAACACCTATGACCTTCCCTCTACGACTTGTTCCTCTCAAATCATAAATCCAGAGATGGTATGTAGGTTTGAGAAAGTCATATATATTTACTTTGTGATAGTCATATTCACTTCATAGATTGCAAAAAATAAAGTCATCCAGGCAATTATTTTCATGCAATCAATGGAACATCAGAAAATGCTAGAAAACTAAAGCGAGTAATCATAAATAACCACATACCTAATTTGGAGATCTCAAAGGAAAGAATCACAATCCAATCCAACCAGGTAATCCAAGCAACCAATCAAGAAGGCACACAAGTACAACTGAATCTTGAAAAGCATGTATAACTTAATTACTACATACTCATCATGAACTCACTTTATTGACTTATGGATCCTTCTTAGGGTTATCTAAGTTGAATTAAGATTTCCTTAGGGTTCTTTAGATCTATTTCTCCACTTTGCCTTTTTAGGTCAACTAAACCCTAAAACAACATTTCTATGTTCAAAACCCTAATTACTCAATTATTCACATTAAAACCTCTTTATTACCAATTTGGCTTAGGATCAACCTAACCTCATCTCATACATAGGATTTCAAAATATAACTCATTAAAAATCATAAACACCTAGATTAGAGTTTCTAAGCCCATTAATGCACTTTATACATATAAAACCCTAAATTAGCCAATTAAGCACATAGATCATCTTTATGGATTCAAAACCTCCCTTTTTATTATCAATAGGTTAATATCCACTTAAAACATCCATAGAACTTTTCTCAATCTCATTAACAACAAAATTAAGGTTTCTTGTTCATAAAAGCATTAAAGGGGACAACTTTATACAATTTTTGAATTATGAATAGATTCAGCCTTCAATACTATTTTTATTGCAATCGCAAACTAAGACCACCAGTAGCTTCGCCTTGTTCTCCCGAACTCAACGGACCACTCAATTGTTGGTTTGAGGCACTCCACTGTCGGGATGACTCCAAGCAAATCCGAAAAGAAGCTACTTCAGGTTGAAGGTGAAGATCACGATTCTCTTTGCAATTGAACCTACATACACACTTGCCTTCTTCTTTCTATCTCAACACGATGGTTTGTGAGTATGCTGGTACGATGTAGTACCCCCCTTTATATAGGGCAGGGTTCGTGAGAGAACCCCGGTCCAAACTGAATTGGGAAAATCATCATCTCCTCTCCAAAGTCCCTCAAAGTCAGGATCATTCGATTTGGGAAAGACTCTTGAACTTGATGGACAAGTTTTCAGAAAACTTCACGCATCAGGGATCGAGTTAGATCGAAACAAAACCTCTCTGGTTTCCTTCTCGCAATGGGACCTAGACGATGACCCAACACCATCAGATCCTATGATTCACGATCCTGATCATCAGATCTAGGGCCCAAATCACCCGCGCTATTTCTAATTCAAATCTTTATTCCAATTAAAATGTGACATTTAATGCATTCAATTTACTATCCTTTCACTTTAGGAAATCTTACAAAATCCATAACTTTCTCCTCGTTTATCCTTTTCCATCCAAATTTTAGGGGAAACCTTGTATTAGATTTATCTACTTGTATACCAAATTTGAGTTCCAAAATAAAAAAGATAAAGGACTTTTCTTCATATGCAAGTTAACACCTTAAAGCATAGTTTATTCATATTTTCTCTTTCATTCACTTTTATTTCTTTATTGGGATTCCATTTATCACATGAAACCATGCGGATTCAAAATCCACTCTATTATGAACAAACACTTAGTCTTCTATAGAATTCCACATTATTCTTAGCATTATCTCAATTTTGTTTATCATTAAATTTATTTCCATCATTATTCTCTATTAAACATATTGGGCTTTGTTACTCAATAGGCCCATGAAACTAATAATGCAAAAAGGATTATTATCAAAGAAATCCATTTGAAGTACTTAAATCATACAATTTTCATAATCATACACTTTATTGGAGAAATTACATTTCAACCCTTACATATGAAAATTGAGGATATAACACATGCTTCTCTATGGACCCCATACATCCAAATATGAATCCTCATTTTCCTTCGTAGATCTTTGTCCTATTTCTGAATTCCATTCATCTTCTCCTACCAAGCCGTGCTACCACTTCCATTACCTTTCCTCACACTCATGCTTCTCTATGGACCCCATACATCTGAATATGAATCCTCATTTTCCTTTGTCGGTCTTTGTCCTGTTTCTGAATTTCATTCATCTTCTCCTTCCTCCTCTTCTTCTTCTTCCTCTTCCTCTTCTTATTCCTCCTCCTCTTCTTCTTCTTGTTCCTCCTCCTCCTCTTCTTCTTCTTCTTCTTCTTCTTCTCTTCTCCTTTTTCTTATTTTTTTCTCTTTTTTTGTTCTTTTTCTCGTTCTTCTTCTTCTTCTTCTTCTTCTTCTTCTTCTTCTGCTTCTCCTACTTCTTATCCTTCTCCTTTTCCTACTCCTTTTGTTTCTCCTTCTCCTTTGCCTCCTCCTCCTCCTCTCCTCCTCCTCCTCCTCCTCCTTCTCCTTCTTCTTCTCCTCCTCCTTCTCCTCATCCTTGTCCTCCTCCTACTCCTCCTCTTCCTCCTTCTTCTTTTCCTCCTTCTCCTTACTCTCCTTCTTCTTCTCCTTCTCCTCCTCCTCCTCCTCCTCCTCCTGCTTCTTCTTCTCCTTCTACTTCTACTTCTCCTTCTCATCCTCTTCCTACTTCTTCTTCTCATTCTTCTTCTCCTTCTTCTCCTTCTCCTTCTCATTATTATTATTATTATTGTTGTTCTTTTTCTTCTTCTTCTTCTTCTTCTTCTTCTTCTTCTTCTCTTTCTTCCTCTTCATCTCCTCCTCCTCCTCCTCCTCCTCCTCCTTCTTCTTGTTCTTCTCCTTCTTCTTAAGAAGAAGAAGAAGAAGAAGAAGAAAAATGATGTAACATCCCAGGATTTGAGGCCTCGGATAAGTTGATCTTAAAAGGAATGATTGGACTACCCATATCACCAAGGTGCACCTCCTTTTCCGGGAGCCCATCACTAAAGAACTCCATAGTTAAGCGTGCTCGGCTTGAAGTAGTACTGGGATGGGTGACCAGTCGGGAAGTTGATTCTGGCTTGCGCGTCAGTGTGGATAAAGTGCGCAGTTAAGGCTAGTGGTGGTCTGTGGGGCCAGTCGTCATTCCTAAAACTCTGCTAGAGCCTTGGGCAGTGGGCCCGGGCATTACAAATGGTATCAGAGCCATAACCCCTCCAGTAGGTGGGGCCCACATTGGCATGTGGCATGCCAGTCTTGAGCCGTGCGGTCCAGGCAAGTTGGAAAGGGCTATCCGTAGAGACGAGATGGAGCCACCCTTGCGCTGGTGTTCCGTGATCGGGAGCTGGGTGTTCATGGGTCATTGTGGGTATGCACTGAAATGGGGAAGAGATTATGAGGCTTTATAGTTGAGCCTTGACGAGGACGTCAAGAGTCTAAGTGGGGGAGATTGTAACATCCCAGGATTTGAGGCCTCGGATAAAAAGATCTTATAAGGAATGATTGGACTACCCATATCACCAAGGTGCACCTCCTTTTCCGGGAGCCCATCTCTAAAGAACTCCATAGTTAAGTGTGCTCAGCTTGGAGTAGTACTAGGATGGGTGACCAGTCGGGAAGTTGATCCTGGCTTGCGCGTCAATGTGGACAAAGTGCGCAGTTAAGGCTAATGATGGTCTGTGGGGCCAGTCGTCATTCCTGAAACTCTACTAGAGCCATGGGCAGTGGGCCCAGACGTTACAGATGAGGAGGAGGGCGAGGAGGAGGAAAATAAGAAGAAGGAGAAGAAGAAGAAGTAGTAGTAGTAGGAGGAGGAGGAGGAGGAGGAGAAGGAGAAGGAGAAGAAGAAGAAGCCAGAGGAGGAGGAGGAAGATGAGGAGAAGAGGAAGAGGAGGAGAAGGAGAATAAAAGGAGAAGGAGAAGTAGGAGAAGTAGAAAGAGAAATAGAAGGAGAAGTAGAAGAAGAAGAAGAACAAGAGAAAGAATAAGAAAAAGGAAGAGAAGAAGAAGAAGAAGAATAAGAAGAAGAGGAATAAAAAGAGGAAGAAGAAGAAGAAGAAGAGGAATGAGAAGATGAATGGAATTAAGAAATAGGACAAAGATCGACGAAGGAAAATGAGGATTCATATTTAGATGTATGGGGTCCATAGAGAAGCATGAGTGTGAGGAAAGGTAATGGAAGTGGTAGCACACCTTGGTAGGAGAAGATGAATGGAATTCAGAAATAGGACAAAGATCTACGAAGGAAAATGAGGATTCATATTTGGATGTATGGGGTCCATAGAGAAGCATGTCTTATATCCCCAATTTTCATATGTAAGGGTTGAAATGTAATTTCTCCAATAAAGTGTATGATTATGAAAATTGTATGATTTAAGTACTTTAAATGGATTTCTTTGATAATAATCCTTTTTGTATTCTTGGTTTCGTGGGCCTATTAAGTAACAAATCCCAATATGTATAATAGAGAATAATGATGGAACGAAATTTAATGATAAAAGAAATTGAGATAATGCTAAGAATAATGTCAAATTCTCTAGAAGACTAAGTGGTTGTTCATAATAGAGTGGATTTTGAATCCACATGGTTTCTTGTGATAAAAGGAATCCCAATAAAGAAATAAAATTGAATGAGAGAGAAAATATGAATAAACTATGCTTTAATAAGCGTTAACTTGTATATGAAAAAAGTCATTTATCTTTTCAATTTTGGAACTCAAATTTAGTATACGAGTAGATAATGCTAATACAAGGTTCCCCTAAAATTTGGATGGAAAAGGATAAACAAGGAGAGAGTTATGGATTTTGTAAGATTCCCAAAAGTGAAAGGATAATAAATTGATTGTATTAAATGTCACATTTTAATTGGAATAAAGATTTGAATTAGAAATAGTGCGGGTGATCTGGACCATAGATCTCACGATCAGGATCGTGAATCATAGGATATGATGGTGGTTGGTCATCGTCTAGGTCTCAGTGCGAGAAAGCAACCCGAGTGGTTTTGTTTCGGTCTAACTCAATCCCTGATGCGTGAAGTTTTTTGGAAACTTTTCCATCAAGTTTGAGAGTCTTTCCCGAATCAAATGATCCTGACTTTGAGGGACTTTGGGGAGGAGATGAGGATTTCCCCAATTCAGTTTGGACCGGGGTTCTCTTGCGAACCCTACCCTATATAAAGGGGGGGTATTACACTATACCAGTATACTCACAAACCATCTTGTTGAGATCGAAAGAAGAAGGCGAGTGTGTAGGTAGGTTCAATTGCAAAGAGAAGTGTGATCTTCACCTTCAACCTAGAGCAGCTTCTCTTCGGAGTTGATTGGAGTCATCCCGGAGGTAGAGTGCCTCAAACCAGCAATTGAGTGGCTCGTTGAGTTTGGGAGAACAAGGTGAATCTACCGATGGCCTTAGTTCGCACATAGGTGCAATGGAGAGTGAAGTCAACTAGTGAGTTGACCACATGTTCGTGTGAAGAGATGAGTGGAGGTTGAAGAAGGCTCGCTCTGAATCTACTGAAGTGCCCCGACTCCCCTTCAATACAGGTAAGGGTAGGATTATCTTTTCATTTTGTCGAGTGCGTCTCTACACGGGCGAGCCCTGCCAAGATGGCAAGGCTGATTGGCCGGCCCAACCGAGGTGGCTTGGACAGGACCGCAGATGCTTGGCCTAGGTGGCAGGCTGCCATTGGTTGGAAAAGGATTAACTTTCTAAAATTGTAATTAATAATGGGAATATCGGATAAAGATAAGTTATATATGAAAGTTTATCAAAAAATATGTAGATTGCAATAAAAATAGTATTGAAGGCTGAATCTATTCATAATTCAAAAAAGTGTATAAAGTTGTCCCCTTTAATGATTTTATGAATAAGAAACCCTAATTTTGTTTTTAATGGGATTGAGAAAAGTTCTATGGATGTTTTAAGTGGATATTAACCTATTGATAATAAAAAGGGAGGTTTTGAATCCATAAAGATGATCTATGTGTTGAATTGGCTAATTTAGGGTTTCATATGTATAAAGTGCATTAATGGGCTTAGAATCCCTAATCTAGGTGTTTATGATTTTTAATGAGTTAATTTTTGAAATCCTATGTATGAGATGAGGTTAGGTTGATCCTAAGCCAAATTGGTAACAAAGAGGTTTAAATGTGAATAATTGAGTAATTAGGGTTTTGAACATAGAAATGTTGTTTTAGGGTTTAGTTGACCTAAAAAGGCAAAGTTGAGAAATAGATCTAAAGAACCCTAAGGAAATCCTAATTCAACTTAGATAACCCTAAGAGGGATCCACAAGTCAATAAAGTGAGTTCATGATGAGTATGTAGTAATTAGGTTATACATATTTTTCAGGATTCAGTTGTACTTGTGTGTGCCTTCTTGATTGGTTTCTTGGATTACCTGGTTGGATTGGATTGTGCTTCTTTCCTTTGAGATCTCCAAATTAGGTATGTGGTTATTTATGATTACTCACTTTAGTTTCCTAGCATTTTCTGATGTTTCATTGATTGCGTGAAAATAATTGCTTGGATGACTTTATTTTTTGCAATCTATAAAGTGAATATGACTATCATAAAGTAAATATATATGACTTGATCAAACCTACATACCATCTATGGATGTATGATTTGAGAGGAACAAGCCCTAGAAGGAAGGTCATAGGTGGTCAAGCCCCAGAGGGAAGACCACAGGGCACCCAGAGAGGTGACCCATAAGGTACCAAGCTCAGGATGGAGAAGTTAGACTAAAGTCCCTTGCAAGAACTAAACCCTAAGAGAGGGTAACCCAGAGGATGAGTAAAAGTGCTTGGGAAGTTATATTGACAACGTAATCTTGCATTGTTAACAACTATTTTATGTATCTAGGTTGTTAGAATATATGTGCAAGTGTTTGGTTGCCACCACATACCAGTATATTCTTTATACTAACCGACATTTTGTTTGTCAGCCTTTTAGGAATACTTGAAAAAGGATAGACAGTAAAGTGACATTTGGAGAATAAAGCTAATTAAAGAAAGGAGGATTTAGTTAGATAGAACTCTACATTGGTTAAAGTTATAATTCATTATTTTATAAGGTATGTGAAAAGCAAATTTTTAATCTACTATAAGCTTAGTTTTTGGTAGAATTTATTAATTATTTTTTATTATTTGCAAAACCATTGATCCTATTTTGAGATAGCAGCTCTATCTTCTTAGTCTCCCTTAATTGGGAGTTATCGATGAGTGGGGTCATTACAATTGGTATCAGAGCATGGTTTTCTATTTAATCTATAATAATTATTAAATTCTACAAACTCTTTAGAACCCAAGGGAGTTATGAGAGGATTTTCCAATTATGAAGGTGTCTAGAAAAGGATCACAATCTGGGGGATGACAATATTTTCCTCCACCCCACTAGTTTATCTACGAGCACTCCCAAATTCTGTGTGACTTCCTGGCTGAAATCGGAGGATTTGACTCAAAATAAGATACCTCTAGGTCTTCTCATCTGATTCCGTCCCTTATTTATCTCTTTTCTCTGGATAAATTTTAAGTGCTTAGGGTTTTTCTCTCTCTCCATCCCCTCCTATGTTGGGAATTCAAGTTTCAAGGATTAGGAATCCTCCACCAAATAGAAAAATTCATGTAATTAAGATGGCACAGATATAAGTTTAAAGCATATATATATATATATATATATATATATATATATATATATATATATATATCCAAGTTATAAATATGTGGTTAAACGATTTTAACTTATGTCAATCAGCATGGCCCGTATCAAGATCGTAGTTGTTCCCTTTGAGGCTATCAAGAACCCTTCTGGGGGTAGGCCTCCCCACAAGAGGAGGGAATATTCTGAGAAGAGGAGGACAAACCATGGAGACGAGTCCTCGAAGTAGAGGAAAAGACTTGAGGAAGTCTCAGAGGAAGGTTCGGATCCTAAGCATGTTCCTTTCGACCACATGGATGGGGATGACAACTGGACAGGGGGGATCAGTGGGAGAAGATGAGATCATGATCGACATCGCCAAAAACCCTAGGCCACTTGTGGTAGTCCATAGACGCCCTCTGGATGGAGTAGAAAAAGAAGCTGACTGAGGTTATTAGTGCTTTGGCCCTCAAGGACACCACCAGAGGTGAAGATGGAGAGCCTCTACTTGCTCATCCCCAACTCGAAGCCACCATCCTAGACTTCTTGAAGCTGAACATAGAGAAGTTTTAGGGAGAGGATAAGGCAGAAGTCGTCGACCAGGTTGATGCATGGCTGCTCATAGTCGAGAATGGGCTCTACATGCTAGAGGTTCAACCAGTCTTATTTTCTACTCATCTTCTGGAAGGAGTATCTAAGATATGGTGGGAGAACTGCATCATAGGCCGAGACCTAAATGAAGACTTGATGTCCTAGATGGATTTCAGAACCATATTTTCTTCCAGGTTCATGCCTACCTCATCCAAGAAGGAGAAAGAGAAGGAGTTCACCTTCCTCGTACAAGGTAACCTCTATGTTGCAGAATATGCTCGCAAGTTTCACCTACTAGAGCATTTTAGGTACATGATGACATAGGAGAGCAGGTGGATCACTTTGTGGAGTGTCTATACCCCTCCATCAAGCCTCACATGATGGTGAGTAAGCCGAAAACCTTTGTTGAGGCCTACAACACCACCCTGAGCATGGAGAAGATAGTGATGCCTGACACCAACCCATCTAAGGGGTACCTAGGCTACACTGAAGGAACTGATGGACCGAAGAATGATCATAAGAAAGGACAAGGGCGTAACAATGCCAAGCGCAAGAATGGAGGCAAAGGAAAGCCACATGGAGAGAGCTATTTTTAGAAATGCCATACATATGGACGATCACACCCTGGGAAGTGCCACTTCAAGAAGAAGGTGTGCTTTAATTGCAAGTAGGAGGGACACTTCATCGCCAACTATCCTCTACCTTATCCGAGAGGTCTAGGTCTTGTGGCAGCTCAACCGGTGGTAGCAACACCCCCAGTAGGAGTCGGTGCACCAACTGGAGATCCACCTGCTAGAGAGCAGAGGCAAGCCTGATTTTTTGCAATTGACAATGAAGAGGTCCAGGCCAATGCTAATCGGTTGATAGAGGGTAAAAACCCTTAGAGTTTTCCTTTCTCCTTAGTTTAAACATGCAGTATTCTGATACATTATGGAAAACAATGTAGGCATGCTTGAAGTCATGGGACAAAATGTAAAAACTCTTTTTTATTCTAGTTCTACTAATACTTTCATTTTGAGAAATATGGAAACTATGATTTGTTTAGACATCAAGGATTTAGGTTATGTTTTGAATGTCATAACCCCGAGTGGTTAGATATATACGTCCCTTTAAAAAAACCATCTTTCCAGTTAGGTACCTGAGTCACGAGCTTCCTCCCGACTTCATCCTCCTTGATATGTGATTTTGATGTGATTACTGGTATGGATTGGCTTTACATCTATAGAGCACAGATTGACTGTAGCGAAAAGAAGATCCTTATTTGGAAACCTGGTCACCCACACTTTACCATTTGAGGAAGGAGAGATGCAACCACTAGCCTATATGTGTTGGATCTGAAGGCTGAGCAGATGATATCCAAAGGTTGTCAAGCTTTTCTAGCAGTAGTCACTGAGAAGGAGCCTAAGGTGTGTCCCCTTGAGGAAATAGAGGTAGTTAGGGACTATGCTGATGTTTTTCCAGATGATCTGCCTAGAATTCCCCCTGATAGAGGTGGATTTCTTGATAGAGCTAGCTCCCAAGACAAACCCTATCTATGGCACCCTACATGATGGCCCCTGTTGAGTTGCTCGAGTTCAAGAAACAACTACAAAAACTATTAGATAAAGTTTTAATTAGACCTAGTACATCACCATGGGGAGCATTGGTCCTTTTTGTGAAGTAAAAGGATGGGTCGCTCAGTATGTGTATCGACTACCGGATGACCAATCAGGCTACCATTAAGAAAAAGTATTTGTTACCCCGTATAGATGACCTTTTCTACCATCTCAAATCTAAACGAGTCTTTTCCAAGATCAATTTGAGGTCTGGGTACCACCAGGTGCGAGTAAGGAGTGAGGATATACCTAAGATGGATTTTTGAACCCGTTACGGCCACTATGAGTTTGTGGTTATGCATTTTGGGTTGTCCAACGCACCAAGTGTCTTTATGAATCTCATGAACAGTGTGTTCCAGCCCTTCCTTGACTCCTTTGTCATTGTGTTCATAGATGACATCATAGTTTACTCCAATGACCTAGATCAACACTATGAACGCCTGGGTAGAGTCCTTGATATCTTGATAAAGTAGAATTTCTATGGGAAATTCTCGAAGTGTGAGTTTTAGGTAAACTATGTCATGTTCCTTGGACACATCATATCCAGAGGCACGATCGTCATGGATCCAATTAAAGTGTCATCCGTTCAAGATTGGCCTGCACCGAAGAACCCCTATGAGATTTGTAGCTTATTGGGGTTGGCCGGATACTATCGACGCTTCATCAAGGATTTCTCAAAGGCTACTTTTCCACTCACCAAGATGACCCAGAAGGATGAGAAGTTTGTATAGTCTGACATATGTGAAACTTGCCTCTAGGAGTTGAAGGAGAATTTGACCACATCTCCAGTGTTGACTTTACCTTCCTATAATGAGGGTTTCATGATCTTCACTAATGCATCAAAGATGGGACTTGGCTGTGTATTGGAACAGAATTGGCATGTGGTTGGATATGCCTCCTGATAGCTCAAGCCCAATGAGATGAACTAACAAACACATGATTTAGAGTCAGCTGCTATCATTCATGCTCTGGAGATCTGGTAGCACTATCTATATAGAGCTACCTTCGAGACATTCACCGACCATAAGAGTTTGAAGTATCTCCTAACGTAGAGAGATCTGAATATGCAACAAAGATGGTGGATGGAGTACATGAAGGATTGTGGCTTCACCATCACCTATCACCCTGGGAAAGCTAATGCTGTAGCTGATGCTCTTAGTCGGAAATAGCTCAGGTGTGTAGTTGTCTTATCTAGCTAGTGGAGGAAGCTGGAAGAGCTTGTGGATTGGACTCCTCAACTGTTAGAAGACTGAGTTCATTTTACCAACATTCAGATAAAATTATACTTGTTGAGTGAGTTAGTGGCTTCTCAGTTGACCAGTTTAGAACTTGGTAAGATGAAGGGCTTATTGGGGAAGCCGAGTTAGTGGCTACTCAGTTTACCAGTTTAGAACTTGGTAAGATGAAGCACTTGTTGAGGAATCCACAAACCCATCTCTCAATGGGAGTATATGGGGGAATTTACTACAAGAATCATATCTGGTTTCCTGAGGATTTGCCTTTGAAGGATCATATCTTGCAAGGAGCTCATGGTTCCAAGTACACAGTGCAGACAGGCACTACAAAGATGTTTAAGGACCTGTAGATGTATTTCTAGTGGCCAAGAATGAAGAAAGACAAAGCGGCATATGTGGCCAGCTATCTTACGTGACATATGGTGAACGTTGAACACCAATGACCTGGCAGACTGTTACAGTAAATTGAGATTCCATAGTGGAAATGGGAGTAGATCACCATGGATTTTTTGGTGGGTCTCCCCAGGACCCAGAGAGTTCATGATGTGATATGGGTTGTGCTAGATCGCCTT
The DNA here is from genome assembly GCA_963693085.1 of Alisma plantago-aquatica. Lineage (NCBI taxonomy): Eukaryota > Viridiplantae > Streptophyta > Magnoliopsida > Alismatales > Alismataceae > Alisma > Alisma plantago-aquatica. The sequence continues at coordinate 420,544,054 of OY856414.1, read as the reverse complement.
ACCCAGTCAGCACACTTCCTAGCCTTAAAATCCACTACTAAGGTGTCAGACCTAGACGAGCTGTATATCAGAGAGATAGTACGGTTCTATGGTGTACCAGGTTCGATCATTTCCGATCGAGACCCGAAGTTCACTTCTAAGTTGTAGAAGTAGGTGCAGGAAGAGCTCAGTACAAGGTTGAAGTTTAGTACAGCTTATCACCCCCAGATTGATGTACAGTCAAAGAGGACAATTTAGACATTAGAGGATCTGTTGAGAGCTTGTGTACTCAATTGGGGTGGATTGTTGGAGTAGTACTTGCCCTTAACTGAGTTTGCGTACAACAACAGCTACCAAGCAAGTATCGGGATGCCTCCGTATGAAGCTCTATATGGGAGATTGTGTCCGTCACCGCTTCACTGGGATGATGTCGGTGAGAGGACCTTATTGAGGTCAGATGAGCTCCAGGTGTATGCAGATAAAGTCACTTTGATCAAGCAGAGGTCAAAGAGAGCCCATGATCGACAGAAGTTGTATGTTGATGCGAAGCGGACTGACTTGCAGTTCACTGTGAGAGAACATATGTTTTTGAAAATCTGACCACTCTGAGCTATAACTAAGAACAGAGGAAAGCTAAGTCCTAGATACGTAGGTCCATTTGAGGTTTTATAACAAATTGGTGAGGCAGCATATCATTTGGCATTACCCCCTCAGTATAATATGATGCATGATGTTTTCCACGTGTCCAATCTGAATTGCTATGTGAAGGATCTGAGCCATGTACTGAGCATTGAACCGATTAAACTCCAAGGGAGGTATACATACCCTGAGTGACCTGTGAGGATTCTAGATACCAAGGTGAAAGAGCTCAAATGTAAGAATATAAAGATGGTAAAGGTTCTTTGGAAGCATCATGGAGAGGATGAAGCCACATGGGAGTTGAAGGCAGACATGGAAAAAGCCTTTCCTAATTTGTCTGTTTGATTGCTTGAATTTTGTGGGCAAAATTCTTATAAAGAGGGGAGGATGTTATATCCTCAACTTTCATATGTATGGGTTGAAATGTAATTTCTCCAATAAAGTGTATGATTATGAAAATTATATGATTTAAGTACTTCGATGGATTTCTTTGATAATAATCCTTTTTGCATGAATGGCTTCGTAGGCCTATTGAGCAACAAAGTCCAATATGTTTTTTTTGTAAAGTCAGGAGGCATTCTTATTCATCCCGCCCTCCTCATGCACGCAAATTCAAATAGTGTTGACAATCACTAATAATGACTGTGTAATTAAACTAGTACTACTACCCTTACATAAGTCCCTAGCTAGAAGATCATAGATCTCGGTAGGGGGAGAGTATACTCATTGTATCTCTCACGCTGCTTAGAATGGATTTTTGCTAGGCTATCTGCCACATAGTTACTCTCTCTGTAGGTGTGGGCAATAGACCAACCAAGTCTGATCAGCTGTAACATACTAGAACTAGAACCCTACCCTGGTAGTTTTACCCTTTTGTCTTAGCCAAACAAGAATAAGCTAATACATGTAATTAAGGGAATACAAAATACTTTGTGCTTAATAATAACTCATTTAGGTGATAATAAAAAATTAAAGAACTTAGTTGGATAAATACCTCCTCTTATAATCTTAATATAGGGTTGAAGTATAATTTGTCACTAAGTAATAGAAATCATAAAATATTTCGTCTTAGAACTTTCTAGCACTTTCTAAAATAGGAGAAATAAGAGAAAATCCGAATTTTATATAAAGGAGAAGATAAATGCAAAATTAAAGGTAATATGGGAATTTATGGGTAAAGAAGATAGTTAGAAAGATAATGTACCAAAATTTATAATTGGAAACCCATCAGGATAATTTGACACTAAAATTCGTTTTCTTGACCAAAAAGTAACTTAAGTACCAAGTATCATTTAATTTGGAAGATAATTGTATATATTAATATCCTTATCTAAATAAAATAGGAAATATGCCAATAAAATGATATAAAATATTTAATGCCCTCAATTTGGAAAAACTAACTCCAATTTCATAATCTAAACATAAAAATAAGCCTTTGGGCAAGTTTGCAACTAATTTGGATAATGTTTGATTATTAGGTAATTTTAGGAGAGAGAAAATGCCTAAAAGGTGTAATTAATAAATAGATGTAATTCATGACACCAAAAGTTGGAAATAAAAGCAAATTCGTATCCAACACATTAATTATGACTTGTGTGTCAAGTTTCATAAAATTTGGATAATCCTAAGGCCATAAATGAAGAAAGAAAGAGAAAATGATATTTGATTTATTTAACCCATTAAAGGTTTCCAAAAGGCAAAACTAATTGGATATTCGGAATCTACATGCTTAATTTAACTTATGTGCAAATTTTGGTTTAATTTGGTTTTTCTAGAGCCCTAAATCAGGAAAGAGAATATATATATATATAATATTTGAATTTCCCTTTGTTTTATTCAATTGATTTTCCGATTTTCCTAATCTTGGGGCTGTCACGCGGCCCATTTATTTCGGTTTTCTTCGAAGCCCTTAGATGAGAATCTGACGGAGATGGAGTCATCTCCTACCTCCGTTAGGACTCTCTCTCGCGGCTACAGTAACGCGAGATTTCCTCCAAGCTTTCCTCTTCCGTTTTTCCTTCTCACTGTTTTCTGTTTTCCTTTTTACCATCAACGTTTCTTAACGATTTGGTTGATCCCTATTTTAGTAGGGTCTCTCTCTCTCTCAATCTCCGGGTCGACTAGAACCTTCCTCTTTCTCCCCTATTTCCTGTTTCTCTCAGGTTTCTCGATGAACCTGGACTCCGTCCCTATATAAAGGGCTTTCCCCACAAACCTCGAACCCTCTGAAACCTCGCGTCATAGCTATCTTGAATCGTTTTGCCCTACTTCCACTTCTCCCAACTCCGACCACCTGTTGCGGCGGCGGTGACTGCGTCTGGGGATCTCAGACGCCGGCGGGGTCTGTTCCAAGCCTGTTTCGAGTCGTGAAGGCGTGGGCAAGCTTCGCAAGCCCTCAATTCGGCTGTTGGGGAGGTATCGTGGCTTTCCCCCTTTTTCCTTGGTTTCTGGCCTGCGAGCCAATCTCGGTGTATCCTTTCACTTCGACGCTTGTTTTCTACGCGGTTGGCTTCGGCTAGGCTTACCGGTTCTCCCAGCATGGTTTCTTTTTAAGTTTTTGCTTTCCTTCGTCGATCCGTGTTTCTGGTCCTCAACAGATTGGTCGGTTGATGCTTCTCGAGCTCCTGTGCTCCAGTCATCCTGATTTTGGGCTTGTTGTGCTCGGGAGCATGCCTGGGTCCCAACCCCGACATCAGTTTTGAGTTTTTTGGCTTTCATCGCCATTGGCATCACCTGGTTCATCTTTGGCAAGCCTGTAGTCGCGCAAGCTCGGGGGAGGAACAATGTTCGTGAGGCTTTCTCCGTTGTGTCCATCGTGGCTCTTCTGTTTTCTTTTACGACAAAAGGGTAATATCGTCTTTTTACATTCTGGTCTCTTGCTTTGGATCGAGTCAAACATGCCACTGACCTGATGACTTGGCTGGCACTCATTGGGCCATGTCATGTGGGCCCAGCCTGCTTCTCGTGGATTTTCTCGCCTATGTGGCAATATCTAATTATCTGATTGGTCAGTAGTTAAAAATTGATAACTAATTATCGGATGATCAGAAAATTATGGAAAAATATTCGTTGGAATCAGAAAAATAAGATCTTGCTAAATGATATAATTTCATAACTGAACCCAAATATTAATAATAGGTGTTTTATTTGAATCTAAATTATGATAATTAACTTGTAAAAATCCTAACTAATAATATATAAGTCGGAAAAATACAATAAAATATGTTTTAGACTAGTAATAGCATAACCTAAAATATGGAATAGTTTTCATAACTTAATTCACAAAATAACAAGAAGGTATTTTTTTTAGGGTTTGGTCTTTATGTATGAAATTGACATAAAATCGGTATATGTGTTTAATAGGCTCTTTGGTGACCTAGTTTTGGATCCAGAAGGGCTTAGGACCTATTGGACTTTGATACTGAGGTATGTTGTATCTCCTATTCATCTTTGTTGAGCAATTCACCTATTTTATCATTCTTTTGACTTTAACCTACACTTATGTCTAATCTTTTGATATCATGGTTCATGTGAACTACTTTGCTTTGTTATTGATCTTATGATCATGGATAATCTCTTGAATCTGTTTTCCTATGCCTTGGTGCATGTTGGACTTTTGATATTATATGCCCACTATGATGTGAATGTTATATGTTTGTGTTGTCATTTGTGTGATGGCAACCCTTGTTTCATCTTCTGACTAAACTATTTACTTGCCTCTATATTTACATGCAATGTGAATCAGTAGCACTAGAATAATGTAAATTACTTTGGTTTTGGGTGTGTGCCCTTTTTGTTTATGGGATGGTGGTGGTGGTGCCCCATACCCGAGTTTCAAGGATGTGAAGCCTTGGCTCAACTTTATATATTTAGGAGTTAGACGGTGAGTCATTCTCTATCAGGTTTTCAAGGATGTGAAGCCTTGGCCGCCTTTGTATTTTATATTTTTCTAGGACTATGTTTATCTCACATGCATGCAGGTTTGATGACTGGTCGTGGGGTGTGTGCCCTACTACCTATCTATGTGCTTTTGTTGCACAAATTGTATTGTTTATGGCAAGTATCCTCTTTTATCTATTCTGTTATGATCTTATTCTTTTATGCCCATGTGGGTAGTCCTTATCTCTTGTATGGGAAGCATTTTACATTGGTAGTCCTTATTTCTTAAATTGCTCAAAGTTTCTTTTAGTATGCACATACCAGCTTTTTGCTGATTGTATTTCTTTTCTTCTTTTCTTTTGTGGGGTATGCTTCCAACCCCAGGATAGATCGAGGAGAGTGAACTTCAACATCAACCTTGTAGATGATCTTTGGAAGGCTTGAAGAGGTGGTTAGATGACCCTCGGCTTAGTCCTTGGCGTTATGCTTAGTTTTCCTTTAGAATACCTTTTATGGTGATGTATTGTATAAAGCTTTGTAAATTGTTAGATAAAACTTTCTTTTCCGCTGCTACTCATTTTGTAATGATACAAACATGTTGAATGAATTGATTTCCATCCCTTTGGCAAAAAAATTTACGTGGTGTTTGTTTTAAGGGATGAGGTCTTTTCTTTCTAGTAGACGAGTGGTTTCACTTGTTTACATTAGCGATCTAATCCTCATAACTAGTTTGACATATCTAGAGTTGTCCTGCCATTTGGAGGTGGCCAATTAGACTACCATAGTAGAATCCATCTCAAAGATGGTTGTATCCACATTGTTCATCTTAGCTATTTCCATGGCCAATAGAAATCCCCTGAGTTCGGCTTCGATGACGTCTTGAGTGTAAATTAGTTGTGCGGCACCAACTCTCCATTTACCCTGGTCTTCTCTAGCCACCATGGCATAGGCTGTGCGGTTTGGTTTGACAAAAGCATCCGAGTTGAACTTCAGTGTGTTCGACCTGGGATATTGCCATTTTGTTTCCCTGTTCGTTATCGTGTTTTGAGCAATCTCATTCGCTGTGATGAAAGCCTGGATTTGATTTTGTGCCTCCTTGATGATGCATCTGACCTGCTATTTCGGGTTAGTAGCTTCACCCTAGAACACTTGCCTATTCCTAGAATTCCATATATGCAAGCAAGTGGTTAGGAATAAGCTTGTGTCCTCCTATGAGTTGCCTAATTGTTCCTGGAACCATCTTTTAATGTTGTTGTTGCTGAAGAAATTGGCATTTCCCCTGATCTGGTGAAACACTTACCACACGGCCTTCACGTGGGTGCAGTCCCTAATGGCATGGATTGTCGTCTCATCTCCTGAGTGGCAGTGAATAATGATGGAAAGAAATCTAATGATAAAAGAAATTGAGATAATGCTAAGAATAATGTGGAAATCTCTAGAATACCAAGTGTTTGTTCATAATAGAGTGGATTTCGGATCCACATGGTTTCTTATGATAAAAGGTATCCCAATAAAGAAATAAAAGTGAATGAGAGAGAAAATATGAATAAACTATACTTTAATAAGTGTTAACTTGCATATGAATAAAAGTTCTTTATCCTTTTGAGTTTAGAACTCAAACTTGGTATACACATAGATAATGCTAATATGAGGTTTCCCCTAAATTTTGGGTGAAAAAGGATAAACGAGGAGAGAGTTATGGATTTTGTAAGATTTCCTAAAGTGAAAGGATAATAAATTGATTGTATTAACGGTCACATTTTAATTGGAATAAAGATTCGAATTAGAAATAGTGCGGGAGATCTGGACCCTAGATCTCACGATCTGGATTGTAGATCATAGGATGTGATGGTGATGGGTCGTCGTCTAGGTCCCAGTGTGAGAAGGAAATCAGAGAGGTTTTGTTTCGATCTAACTCAATCCCTGATGCGCTAAGTTTTCTAGAAATGTGTCCATCAAGTTTGGTAGTCTTTCTTGAATTGAATGATCCTGACTTTGAGGGACTTTGTGGAGGAGATGAGGATTTCCCCAATTCAGTTTGGACTGGGGTTCTGTCGCAAATACTACCCTATATAAGGGGGGGTTACTACATCATACTGGAAGACTCGCAAACCATCTTGTTGAGATTAGAAGAAGAAGGCATGTGTGTAGGTGGGTTCAATTGGGAAGAGAAGTGTGATCTTCACCTTCAACCTAAAGCAGCTTCTCTCTGAAGTTGCTTGGAGTCATCCCTGTGGTGGGGTGCCTCAAACCAGCGATTGAGTGGCCCGTTGAGTTCGGGAGAACAAAGCGAAGCTACTGGTGGTCTTAGTTTACGTACAAGTGCAATAGAGAGCGAAGTCAACTAGTGAGTTGACCGCCTATTCACGTGAAGAGATGAGTGGAGGTTGAAGAAGGCTCACTGTGAATCTATCGAAGTGCCCTGACTCCCATTCAGTACATGTAAGGGTAGGATTGTCTTTTCATTTTGTTTTTGTTTTATCGAGTGTGCCTCTACATGGGCGACCCTTGCCGAGATGGTAAGGGTCGATTGTCCAGCCCAGCCGAGTTGGCTTGGGCGGGACTCAGGATGCTCTACCCAAGTGGTAGGCTCCCATTGGTTGGAAAATGATTAACTTTCTAAAATTGTAATTAATTATGGGAATATCGGATAAAGATAAGTTATATATGAAAGTTGATCATAAAAATACGTAGATTATAGTAAAAATAGTATTGAAACCTAAATCTATTCATAATTCAAAAAATTGTATAAAGTTGTCACCTTTAATGCTTTTATGAGCAAGAAACCCTAATTTTGTTGTTAATGAGATTGAGAAAAGTGCTATGGATGTTTTAAGTGGATATTAACCTGTTGATAATAAAAAGGGAGGTTTTGAATCCATAAAGATAATCTATGTGCTTAATTGGCTAATTTAGGGTTTCATATGTATAAAGTGCATTAATGGGCTTAGAATCCCTAATCTAGGTGTTTATGATTTTTAATGAGTTATATGTTGAAATCCTATGTATGAGATAAGGTTAGGTTGATCCTAAGACAAATTGGTAATAAAGAGGTTTTAATGTGAATAATTGAGTAGTTAGGGTTTTGAACATAGAAATGATGTTTTAGGGTTTAGTTGACCTAAGAAAGCAAACTTGAGAAATAGATCTAAAGAACCCAAAGGAAACCCTAATTCAACTTAGAAAACCCTAAGAGGGATCCACAAGTCAATAAAATGAGTTCATGATGAGTATGTAGTAATTAGGCTATACATGCTTTTCAGGATTCAGTTGTACTTGTGTGTGCCTACTTGATTGGTTGCTTGGGTTACCTAGCTGGATTGTATTATGCTTATTTCCTCTCAGATCTCCAAATCAGGTATGTGGTTATTTATGATTACTCACTTTAGTTTTTTGGTGTTTTCTAATGTTTCATTGATTGTGTGAAAATAACTACTTGGATGACTTTATTTTCTACAATCTATAAAGTGAATATGACTATCACAAATGAAATATATATATATATATATATATATATATATGACTTTCCCAAACCTACATACCATATATGGATGTAAGATTTGAGAGGACCAAGCCCTGGAGGGAAGGTTATAGGTGGTCAAGCCCCAGAGGGAAGACCACAAGGTGCCTAGAGAGGTGACCCATAAGGTACCAAGCTCAGGATGGAGAAGGTAGCCTAAAGTCCCTTGGAAGGACTAAACCCTAAGAGAGGGTAACCCAGAGGATGAGTAAAAGTGGTTGGGAAGTTATATTGAAAATGTAATCTTACAACTATTTGATGTAATTGGGTTGTTAGAATATATGTGCAAATGTTTGGTTGTCACCACATACCAGTATATTCTTTATACTAGCTGACATTTTGTTTGTCAGTGTTTTAGGAATACTTGAAAAAGGACAAATAGTTAAGTGACATTTAGAGAATAAAGCTAATTAAAGAAAGGAGTATTTAGTTAGATAGAACTCTACATTGGGTAAAGTTCCAATTCCTATTTTTGAAAGGTATGTGAAAAGTAAATTTTTAACCTACTTTATGCTTAGTCTTTGGTAGAATTTCTTAATTATTTTTATTATTTACAAAACCATTGATCTTGTTTTGGGATAGTAGCTCTAGCTTCTTGGTCTCCATTAATTGGGGGTTACCAAGGGGTGGGGTCATTACAACATGAGTGTGAGGGAAGGTAATGGAAGTGGTAGCACGCTTTGGTAAAGAATTTAGCTCATATGTTGCAACAAGGTAGCCAGAGGATACATCGGGTGTGGTCTTGGAAATGCAGACCCCTTTGTTGTAGGTAAAGGAGTTGGTAAGCTCCGTGAGGTCATGGAAAAGGTTTTATAAAGATTAGATTGCTTTGGGGAGCTTCAGAGATGACGAACATCGATGTTGTCATGTTTGTAGGAGGAGGTTCTCATGAAAATGGGTTGGAGTTGTTGGTATGTATGCCCAGAGAGCCAATCATGTGATGATTGTAATGGCATAACATGTAAATGATTTAATTGATAATAAAGGAAAGCTTCCAATTTACTTTTTATACTCAGTTATGAGATTATAAATAACATAATTAATGCCTAAAGAATAATATTACTCAATGATGCATATCTTCAAGTATTAGCCTTGTCAAAATGAGATCATACGGATGTTAAAAGTATATATATATATATATATCTCAGTATGTCCATGGTCGGTTGTTATTGTTGAAGGTTGATAGACAACAATAACACATAAGATCAGAGTATGAGTTGGTTGATGAGTAAGTCTCATTAGTCATGATATGGCAATACCAAACCAAGCACACAGATACATGTTAAAGAACAATGTATCAGATAGACCCACTATGAGTCTAACACATGGAATCCATCATCATGGAAGTCATAGTAACTCTCACAGTGATGGTAGTGTTTTTGGTTCTTAGACCTAAAATCACTACACTCATCACATGTCATTGGGTATGCTTTGACATCATCAAACGTAGTCCTGAAACATGGGTTGTTATAAAGGTGATGATTGGGTCACTTTGACACATGGGGACTGACTGTTAGTGATAGAGATGTGATTTGTCCCTCCTAAAAGGGCATGATATCCAAGGCCTCTTAATTAGCGAGATTGAGAAAAATATGGCCATACGCATATGAGTCAATGTGTGGTATTGAACTAACATATATCTCATACATTCTGCTCTAGTTCAAGAAGTAAGATTGAATAATAATGAGGATGACTACTCCATGCCTCTAGTTCAATCTGGATATCAGTGACAAAGGATCTATCAAAACATTGTAACATCATACATAGATTTTAGGTTGAATTTGTCCTCCAACTTTCCATTTACTTTGGTAGCAATGATGTGTGACTAGGCACCTTGTGATGTCATAAGGTGTTATGGACATTCACTGCCAACGTAATATGGGACCTATAGGGTCACACACATAGGAACTCATCTAGAAGAGGAGTTTTATTTTGAATGATTATTGAATTGATTACTAAAGTGTTTAGGTATTTCAATTCATGTAAGGGTTTAGCTAACTAGACTGCCAAACAATCAGTTCAAGTGTTGAGACAACTGTTCAAAGTGTGAGGTTGATTGTATTGTACGTTTGCTGGAATTCAGCATGACCTGGGGTTCTATATGACCGTCTGGCTTGTCTAGACAACCCTCTCGCTTGGTGTGAGAAGCCCATATCAGATACACCAAATGGCTGGTTCAGGGGTGCAATTTGATTGCACATAAGATTGGTGTTGACATAATAATGTACACTAATTGGAATTGAATTGCCGACATATGTGTAAAATTGGAAAATATCAGACAACCATATGGACTGATCTAGATGACCATTTGGCATGTCAGGTGATCATCTAGGATTGCTAGATGACCATTTCACCTGTCACGGTTGTAAAACTTCTAGAATTGTTGCAAAAATTTGAGATCTTTCGGTCTTTTGCACTCCCACATAAACTGAGAACCCTAACCCTGGACTCTACTATAAATAGAGGGATAGTAGGGACTTCCTAGAGAACATCATAGAAAATTGAGAATCACTTTCTCTGACAATTTTTGTCCTCTCTGGTTGTGGTAACCAAGAGATCCCAAGCAAGGCATACTTGGCTAGGGAGGGATAGTGACGGGAAATTACCGAGGATCATTGTTGTGGGAGAGCAGGTTGGTGACTAGTACACCAATGGGAGGGACAATTCATTCTTGTCCATTCTAGGAGGATGACATGAGTTGTAGTTGATCAATGTGGACTACCCTAGAGGTAAGAGTCCTTTGTCTACTTCTAGGAGGACAACATCAACTCACAGTCCATGGAGAGATCAGAGGATCCGTTGTAGTAGTTGTCTGAGTCTACTGTCAATGGAGGAGAAGTCAGATGAGTCTCAGTGCAACTAGGGGTTGCATAGACATAATCCAAGATAGAGTGTGCATCTACATCGATGAGAATTCTCATTGGACTTGCTCCAAGGCTAGGTATATCTTCATGAAATTATCCTTCCCATTTCATAGTTATTGATGTGATCTACTGATTATTGGGAAATATGTCAGTAATTTTTTTGTTTTCACTGCCTATTTGATACCATATTTTCCAACAGTGGTATCAGAGTCACGTCAATTAATTATGTTTTGGGATAATCGATGTGACCATATTTTGGTTTAACTGTGTTTATTTATTACATTTGATGTGAATATTTAAACTGATTGATGTGCACATCTATCTTATCATCACATAAAGAGCCTAAATGAATATATATATATATATATATATATATGTATATATATATATATATATGATAAGATATAATATATATGCAATTTACACGTGTTGCCATTAAATCAGTTTTCATGGTGGATGTGAAGCATGGTTATGGCCAAAACCCCAGATTTGTGTGTGTATGGTTGTGGTTATTTATTCCTATTATTAATCGGTTTGTGTACCGAGCCTATCTTTCCTTTCTAAATGTAAATTAATACTCTTCTTCCTATTTCCCCTTGATTGTCACTTGAGGTTTTCCCCATATACAATGTATTAAGAAATAGCATAGTTTTAATTTATGTTTCGACGTGAGATGATGATCTACACAAAGGTGAAATGAGTGTCTCATAAGACAACCCAATCAAATGGAGGACTAAGGAGGCCAAGATGATAAGAGGACAAACTAATCGACTAGTGGCCCAACTGATCGGCTAGGGTGTCCAGACGCTGCTTGGACCTGAGAACCAGATGAATATTTTAGAAGAGCCTAACTGAGTGACTAGGAGGTGAGTCGAACGGTTCAAGAGTTGAACCGATCAACCTGGATTGGTTTGAGCGCAAATCTTCACCAACAATAGGTTGCATATGATGTAGACCATAGGTGGTAGTAATTCCTTGTGGCTCTAAGGAATTACATTGGTATATCCATAACCATCACTCTTGTGTTTTATTTATTGTATGTTCTCATTTATTATTGTAGCATGTATATGATATGTACTATAAGTATGTGGTGATTGGATAAAGTATATGTATTTATACAAACTCCCTCAATTAAAATATCAAGTCTTAGATGCTTTCCAAAAGTGGCACACATGAAAAGCTTGATCGACTAAGCGTAGGTTATGCATTTTCATGGTACACAATTTATCTTGTAGAAGTGTGACGGTAATAATGTAGGTTTCGCCTCCGTAGGGTGCATTATTATTGTGTCAGCTTTGAGGTCAGGCTTGACTGGTGATTATCAGAGTGTATGGGCCCAGAGGCATGCAGATGATTATGGTAAGGGTTTGTGCATATCATCTATCTAGAATTGCATATGATGTAATTGGCAAGAGTTGCCTACCTTGATGGTTGACTGTGTTTGCGGTGTTGATCGGGCCACAGTTGAATTATCTTGGATCTATCCCACTAGTATATTGTACGCTGCAATATTTCGAATTGATATTAAGGGCTATCAATTTGAATAAAATAGTTGAAGCAATAATAATTAAAGACCTAATTAATATCGTCAAATTAAACCAAATCAAAAATATTTTGAAATGGTTGCAATTTTTCTTTGTAGAATCAAATGTCAAACACAAAACACGTTCAAATTGCGATCAGTCCTTAAGAGGGAAAAAATGGGATAAAGTTCCACAATTGGTTAAGAACTTTGAGAAACGTTCTCATCTATGAGTGAAATCTCTACGTCCTTAATAAACCAATGACTGGGGAACCGGTCCAAATGCGCCTAAGGCTAAATGGATGCTTATCAGAAGCGTGCCAATGATGCCATAGATATTTAAATACCTAATACTCTATTGTATGAACTATGAGTTGCATGAACGACATGAAAACATGGACATTCACGATATGGTAACACATCTTAAGAATCATGAAAGCAAAGAAGTTATAATGTCTCCAAAGTGCTAATTGAATGCAAATTGGAAAAAGGACGTCCAGTAGAACCCCATGTGCTCAATATGAATGGACATATGGAATGACTAGGATTTCTCTTAGGTCAAGAGTTGACCATGAATATGATTATGTAAGAGTTACATGAATCATATAGTCAATTTATCAAATGCTTGGTATGTTGATGCCAAAGCAAGAAAGAAGAAGGACAAATCCATGATGATGATCAACGGAAGTGAGTCCTAGGGCAAAGTCAAGTCTAAGAAATGTTCTAAGGATAAGCATAAGTCAAAGTCTTCTACACTCAAGTTATGGATAAGGTAAGTGTAAAATTAATATGTCCTTTTCACTTAAAGGATCAAGAAAAGAAAGTGCCACCATTGTCACTTGTCAGGACATTGGAAGGAACTATCATCCTTAGAAAGGACCTCAGTAAGAAGATGGAGATAGATATCTCTACTTTAAGACCTGAGAAGATGTAAGGTAGAACTGTACGGAGCAAGGGTTGATGCATTTAAGGTTGGGAGCTATCATTCATGGGTACGTAATAGAATTAGTGAATTTCTATTATGTACATGCCACTGATGAAAACATCATATGTTTTGTATGACAGGAACATTATGTTTCATTTTAAAAAGATATGATCTTTTACTGCAATGCCCTATATCTCACAAACTATACTTGATAGTTTTCAAGACAAATGTGTAAGACACATATACTGAATGACTTGATAACTCAAACAAACTGAATACATATAGCACTGTCATCTAGAATGCATAAACGAGAAACGTATTTCTAGAATCCTTATGATGGTTATTTAGACTCTATTGGTTATTGTACCAATAGAGATATGCATGTCTTATTTGTTGTGTAATATGACAAAACCATCTTCATTATATGTAGTGGGAGATCGACTATTCCATTAGGACCAGTACATACTGATGTACATAGACCTTTTGGAATGAATGCTAAAGGTAGTTACAAGTACCTCATTATATTTACTGATGCAATTAGTAGATATAGAAATTTGTATTTAATGAAAAACATGTATGAATCTCTTAAAGTGTTCAACAAGATCATAAATGATGTAACTAACTTGGTAAAACTATTAAGATACCTTGATATGATCCATGTTGAAATACGTAAACCAAGAGTTTGAGGACCTTCTGGGAGATCATGATAGTGTATCATGATGAACTCCACCTGAAACATAATGATAATATATCATTAGAGTGTATCAAAAAGAAGGAATCACACCGTGTTAAGTCATGGTGTGATTATCAACATATCAAGCTAATTTTCTAATATTCATTTTGGCACATGATTTACATTAAAACAATGTACCGTGTAAATTGGTTCAAAATATACCATATGAGATATGACATGGGAAGTGTCTTGATAAGTCTTTTATAATGATTAGGATCAAAATTGTGTACAAGAAAATAGTTTCTTAAAAGGCTTTATCCGCAAATCACATGAATGTTATCTTTTTGAATACTACTTATATTCCAACTTGAAAACAAAGTGTTTATTGCTAGGATGGCTGAATTCCCAAATGGAAATTAGTTCCAAAGGAATTAGTGAGAGTAAAAGTAAAACTTGAAATGTTCGAGACAAACAAGAAAAACATGGAACTCAAAGTGATGCAATAGGAATAAGGAGAATCACAAGTTGTTGTGGAATTTCAACTTCCTTATGTAAACACATAACTCATAGTTCTAGTAGAACACGCCTTGTGTAACGCCTAGGCCACTGCCCTAGGCTCTAGTAGAGTTTTAGGAAAGATGACTGGACCCATAGACCACTTCTAGCCTTAACTATGTGCTATGTCCTCACTCATACGCAAGTCGGGGTCAACTTCCCAATTGGTCACCCATCCTAGTACTGCTTCAAGTTGAGCACGCTTAACTATGGAGTTCTTTAGTGATGGGCTCCTGAAAAAGGAGGTGCACCTTGGTGATATGGGTAGTCCAATCATTCCTTTTAAGATCATTCTATCGGAGGCCTCAAATCATGGGACGTTACAATCTCCCCCACTTAGACTCTTGACGTCCCCGTCAAGGCTCAACTATATGGCCACATAATCTCTCCCCCATTTCAGTGGAGGCCAAGAATGGTCCATGGACACCCAACTCCCATCCACGGCTACCAGCGCAAGGGTGGTTGCATCTCATCTCAGCAGATAGACCTTTCCAACTTGCCTGGACCGCACTGCTTAAGACTAGTGTGTCACATGCCCATGTGGGCCCCACCTACTAGAGGGGAATTGGCTCTAACACCATTTGTAACACCCGGGCCACTGTCCTAGGCTCTAGTAGAGTTTCAGGAATGACGAATGGTCCCACAGACCACCACTAGCCTCAACTGCATACTTTGTCCTCACTCATGCGCAAGACGGGGTCAAACTCCTGAATGGTCACCCTTCCTAATACTACTCTAAGTTGAGCACGTGTAGCTATGGAGTTCTTTAGTGATGGGTTCCCAGAAAAGGAGGTGCACCTTGGTGATATGGGTAGTCCAATCATTCCTTTTAAGATCATTCTATCTGAGTCCTCAAAACCTGGATGTTACACCTTGATTTTGAAAGATTTTGATATCTTGTAACTGAAAAGGCAGCGAGTTGATCATAGATATGAGTCAACAACCCACATAGAAACTATTGAGGGACTAGAATTTGAGAAATGGCTTAAGGTCAGGGGATCAAAGATGGACTCTGTGTACACCAACAAGGTATGAACTTGCTGGATCCACCTGAAGGGGTAAAACCCATAGGGTGCATTTGGGTTTTTGTAAGAAAACCAGCATGGAAAGGTAAATCGGCTGCAAAGAGTTTCAAACTAGTTCAAATTGTTGAACATGATGAAGTCTTTTCACTAGTTACCATGGTTGAATCCATCTGGATCATGCTTGTTGTTGTAGCTTAGTATGACTGTGAGATTTTGCATATGGTTGTTAAAACCAAATTCCTTAATTGGAATAATTAAGAGGATGTGTACGTGACACAACCTAATGGTTTTATAAATCCATTAATACAAATAAAGTCTATAAGATACAAAAGTTAATTTGTGGATTGAAGCAAACATCTAAGATCTAGAATCTTCTATTTCAGAAGACAGACAAAGGGTTTGACTTGAGTCAGAAAGAAGATGGAATATGTGATTACAAAAGATTTAGTGGGAGCGTATTAATATTCTACTTCATGATGGGGAATGACATTCTTATCCTAAAAATGTTAAAACCTGGCAAGGAAAGTACCTTCTATATGAAGGGTTTAGGAAAAGCATCCTATGATATAGGGATCGAGGTCTATAGAATAGATATGGAAAGATTCTTTACCTAAGTAAGAGCACACACATTGGTAAGATGGTAAAAGGTTCAGCATGAAAGACTCAATGAGAGAAAACATGTCCATGACCCACATAGTTAGTCTCTCAGGATCCTAGTGTCCCAATTCTTATGAAGAATAGGAACACATGGATAGATGTCATATGTGTTTGCAATTGGATTTTTATTAAATGAAATGTTATGTACTTATTCCATTATCTTGTATGTCTTGGACACGATGAGAAGATATCCTGTAATCTCATATGTATTGGACATGACGAGAGGATATCCAGTTATGTCATATGTTTTTGACCTGATGAGAAGACATATATATACCAACTGCCTAGCAATCTTGTATGTATTAGACATGATGAGAGGCCATATGTCATATGCCAGTGAGAGTCACTAAAATACCATAAAGAACATCCTTAGGTGCTTGTGAAGCACTTAAAGGATCGGTTCCTTGGTTATGGTAATAAGGAAGAGTTGGATGTAAAGGGTTACCCCCTTGCAAGCTTCCAAACTGACAAAATAATTGCAATCCAAGTTTATGTTTGATGATAAATGAAAATTATAAGCTAGAAAGGGTTATGAGATAATGACAGTTGTTCAAATCTACAAAAGAAGTTGAGTATTGTATGAAGTTCATATAGGGTGAACTTGTGTGTGGTTCCAACCATTGATGACACAGAAGAAATATTGATGACAACAATGGAGCTACTAGATAGGCTGGGAATCTCAGATAGCATACTATAACATTGACATCTCATACGAGTAGTCATACAGCAAAGAGATGTGAAAATTGCAAAATATTGACTTAAAGCAAACATTGCTAAACCCACTATAAAAGCACTTACTTAGTAGAAGCATGATGGTCATGTTAGGTCACTCGGGATGAGATCTGTGGGTGATTAGCTCTAAGTGTAAGTGGGAGTATGTTGGTATGTATGTCCAGAGAGCCAATCATGTGATGACTGTAATGGCATAACATATAAATGATTTGATCAATAACAAAGGCAAGCTTCTAATTTATTTTGTATATTCAGTTATGAGATAATGAATAACATAATAAATGTCTAGAGAATAATATTACTCAATGATGTATGTCTTCAAGTATTAGCCTTGTTGAAATGAGATCATATGGATGTTAAAAGTACATAGATATATTCTCATTATGTCTTTGATCAGTTATTATTGTGGAAGGTTGATAGACAACAATAACACATAAGATCAGAGTGTGAGTTGGTTGATGACTAGGCCTCATTAGTCATGATATGGCAATATGAAACCAAGCACATAGATGTTAGAGAATAGTGTATCAGACAGACCCACCATGAGACTAACACATGGAAGTCATAGTCAGCTCTCACAGGTGATTCTTAGACCTAAAATCACTACACTCATCACATGTCATTGGGTATGCTTTGACATCATCAAAGGCAGTCCTGAGACATGAGATGTTATAAAGGTAATAATTGGGTGACTTTGACACATGGGGACTGACTGTGAGTGATAGAGATAGGATTTATCCCTTCTACAGGAGCATGATATCCAAGGACTCTTAGTTAGTGATACTGAGAAAAATATGGCCATACAATGTGAGTCAATATGTGATGTTGAGCTTACACATATCTCATGCAGTCTGCTATGGTTCAAGAAATAAGATTGAATAATAATGAGGATGACTGTTCTATGCCTCTAGTTCAATCTTGATATTAGTGACAAAAAAACTATACAAACATTATAACACCATACATAGATTGTAGGTTGAAGTTTCTCTCCAACTTCCCATTTACTTAGGCAGTAATGATGTGTGACTAGGCATTGCTCCTTGCTTGTGATGTCATAAGTTGTTATGAACCTTCACTGCCAACGTAATATGGGACCTATAGGGTCACACACATAGGAACTCATCTAGAAAAGGAGTTTGATCTTGAATGATGATAGAATTGATTACTAAAGTGTTTAGGTATTTCAATTCACACAACAAATCAGCTGACCACTGCCAAATGATCAGTTCAAGTGTTGAGACATCTGTTTAGAGTGTCATGTTGATTGTATTGTACATTGGCTGGAATTCAGCCTAACCTGGGGTACCAGACGACTGTATCACTTGGTGTGATATGTTCATCTCAGATACACCAAATGGCCAGTTCAGGGGTGCAATTTGATTGCACATAGGATTGATGCTGACATAACGATGTACATTAATTAGAATTGAATTGCCGACATATGTGCAAAAGTGGAAAATGCCAGATGACCACTTGAGGTGAGCCAGATGACTGTTTGCATGCCAAATGACCGTCTGGGATTTCTAGACAATCATCTTGGATGTCGTAGGTTGCAAAACTTCTAAAACTATTGTGAAAATTCGAGATCTTCCGGTCCTTTCTACTCCCGCACAAATTGGGAACCCTGACCATGGCCTCTACTATAAATGGAGGGGTACTGAGGGATTCCTAGAGCACAACATAGACAATTGAAAGTTAATTGATCTAACCATTGTTTTCCTCTCTGGTTGTGGTAACCAAGAGATCCCAAGCAAATCCTACCCGACTAGGGAGGGATAGCAATGAGAGAGAAATAAGTGAGGATTGTTATTACGGGAGAGGAGGTTGGTAAGTAGTACACCAATGGGAGGGACAACTCCTTCCTATCCATTCTAGTAGGAAGATAGGAGTTCTAGCTGGTCTGTGTGGACTACTCTAGAGATAGAAGTCCTTCGGCTGCTGCTAGGAGGGCAACATCAACTCGCAATTTGTGGCGATATCAGAGGAGTTACTACAGTAGTTGTCCGAGTCTAGCGTCCATGGAGGAGCAATCAGACAAGTACCAGTGCAACCAGGAGCAGTACAGACACTATCCAAGATAGAGTGTGTGTCTACATCAATGAGAATTGTCGATAGACTTTCTCCAAGATCGAGTGTATCTTTGTGAAACCATCCTTCCCATTGCATAGCGATTGACACGATCTCCTGGTAAATGGAAACTATGTCTGTAAATTATTTTTTCATTGTCTATCTGATGTTGTATTTCCCAAAAGGAGATATATATAGGATCAATCTAGTTATGAGAGTTCCTTCATGGAGTCTTGGCAAATCTCACTCCTCCCTTAGTTCTGCATAAGTCATGGAAACTAATGCTTATTGTCTTACCATCATTTCACACCTAGAACGGCTACCAAATTGGGTGTTCCCCACTTGTGAAAGGCAGATGTTGTGAGATGATTGATTGGGTAGGGTAAGGGATGGAGGAGTTGATGGAGACAGAGTGAAGGTGTGAGGGTGTAAGGGG
Source organism: Alisma plantago-aquatica (assembly GCA_963693085.1). Classification (NCBI taxonomy): domain Eukaryota; kingdom Viridiplantae; phylum Streptophyta; class Magnoliopsida; order Alismatales; family Alismataceae; genus Alisma; species Alisma plantago-aquatica. The sequence continues at coordinate 420,524,581 of OY856414.1, read as the reverse complement.
GAAGAAATCGCTAATCATTGGACAACCCATACACGATCGGGTTCAAGGAAGATGACCCAGTCTCACATTGGTCCCTCCCATTGTGTGGATGTGTGAGATGATCCAGGTCTATAAATTCAAAGGCCCAAATCTTATCTTATCTATTTTCTAAATTAGATTCTATAGGGTTCATATGAAGTCCTACCGACCTAAAATTTTAACCATGACTCCATATTTATGTTTATTACTTTACAAAAAAAAACTATTATCTTTATCCTTCCATATTCTCTCATTTTATTAGTGTCCATAAATGATTCAAAATGTAAATTTTAGTAATCAAAAATGTATTTTAAATTTATTTCAACTCCGATGACTCTGAATTGGATCAAACTGACCCATAGTGGGTCATGGCCTAATCAGATTATACTTGATCAATAATTGAATTTTGAACATAACTTTTAAGGCTGTTCAAAAGAAGAAGAAAATGCAAAAAATGAGATAACTTATTTGGGGTTTTCAAATGAGGATATATAGTATTTGTAGCTCAAAATAAGTTCAAAACTCATTATGTATATGCATTACTCTTGTTGATGAGGAGGACTATTACATAATAAGGAAAATTGAGTTTCGAGTGTACAAATCCACTTTGGCCCTCGTTGTTTATTATTAACATCCTATGTTTTCTCTAAAGCATCTTGTTTTCATATATAGAACTCACTTAATATAATATAGAAGTTTTCTAGTTTGGAATTGGTTCATATTAGCTAATGGAAATAATTTTCAAAAAAATATTTTCTTAGTGCACTAATGGCTCAATAAAGCCCCACATATGATAGTAGACATCATTTCGTGAACATGTAGCTTTAGAATCATCAAAAATAAACTTCCTAGAGTTCTAGCTATTTTGTTTTAAAAAATAATAGAAAATGGACAAAATTGAGCACTAGTATGTTCAAACTTAATATAATAATAAATAATACTACATGGAATAGTAACCTATGTTCCAAATTCTATATATGGAGATCCAAGACACTGTCAAGAACATCCATGTATGTATCTCTCTCTCTCTTTCTCTCTCTCTCTCTCTCTCTCTCTCTCTCTCTCTCTATATATATATATATATATATATATACATACATACATACATACATACATACATAGTCTTGCCCCCTTCATCTCCTATGGTTCCTCTGGAAATTGCTAGGTGATCCTGAGAAGGATCGATGTCCATGGCGGCCACCTCGGGCCAGGCCTCTCCCATCCCACCTGCATCCATCCCCCATCACCCAACACACCCCCATAAACCAAGGAACCAAATACCAAGAACACTTAGGATGCTAGTAAGGATGGTGCCGCTACAAAGAAGAAACATGGACCCAAGTCATTAAGAGGATGCCTACCCAGGAGAAGGAATGCTCTGATGTGGCATTCACCAAACCCACCAAGAAGGATGGAAGAGTCATCATGAATCTGGATGTTGAATAATACGGTCGTATGAAGGACGTCTAGGAATTCTCAATGTCCCTATAAGTCATGGGGAAGCGTCCCTTTTACCCCCATCTTCTTATGTGGATTAGGAGATTTTGATGTCATTTCAAAGGAGAACGGGTTCTTCATTATCCACTTCTCAGATGAACTGGATAAAAAGGAATGCCTCAATAGTGATCCTCGATGGTTTGACAACCACTTAGTCATCACTAAGCATTACAACTGTGGAGATGCTTTGATGAAGGAAGACCTTTCTTCCCTACATGTCTAGATCTGGATTCCCTCCAATGGGAAAACTTAGATGAGGAAGGTCACATGCACAATTGTTACGGGTGTAGGGAAGGTTCTTCACATTGAAACTAGATCGATGGAGGCGTCGAGTACTTATGAAACTATAATCCTAGTGGAAATCAAAGATGAGGAGGAGACACCAAACACGATCTGGGTGGATGTTCCTGGGAAAGATGAAATTCCCTTCAAAATCAAATATGAATATCTTCCTAAGAAATGTTGCAAGTGTTGTGTCTTTGGACACAACGAGGATGATTGCCCACAAAACTCCCATGATGAAGTACTAGAAATAAACTCTCAGGAGTTCTAGATTTTGAAGAAGACCTGGAAGGTCAAAACTCCCATCAACTCTGGAGTTGGAAGCTCAGGTTCCAGGGAAGACATTGAAGAAGGAAAAATCCCAAAGCCAGACCAAACAAACTCCTTTAGCATCCTGGGAGAGTCTGATAAAGAAGAAAATGGGATCCTTGAAATTGAGAATTCAAAGAAACTAGATAAGAAAAAGAAAGATAAATGGAAAGAAGGGAAGGAGAAGGAGCCAACTAGGAGCACCAGGAATAAGAAATAAATCATTATGTCAATAATGATTTGAAATGTAAAAGGAATCTATGAACCTGCAAAGAGGAAGGAAGTGAAGAATTGGATTCAATCCAGTGGAGTTTCTATAGTGGCCATCTTTGAAAGCAAAATCCAAATATGCAACAAATCTAACATTACTTCAATCTTTCTCAATGGCTAGGCTCATGCAACCAACTTGGAAGAGGTTGATCAAGGCAGAATTTGCTTGGGTTGGAATCCAAATGTTTGGGTCATACAAATTCATAGAAAAGCAGAGCAATTCATTAATATTGTATGTGTCAACAAGGCAAGTCTAAGGTTTTATTTCTCAACTATCTACACCTTTAACCTACATACATAGAGGCAAGATTTATGGGATAACCTTGAGACTCTTTCCAAAAACATCAACAAATTATGGTTACTCATGGGGTACTTTAATAACATGAGATTGCAGGAAGAGAAGCGAGGAGGTAGGTTGGTCCCAGAAGTTATACTAAAGTCTTTCAACAATATGATCAATGGTGCTGACCTTTGCGAGCTCCCTATGAATGGGTCGGATACTTTCACCTAGAACAACAAAGGCAAACAATTATGGAAACACATCACAAGAAAGCTTGATCGAGCCCTAGTTAACAATTCATTGCTCCAACTGCTTCCTAGTGCTCAAATAAGGGTCGGAGGGGATGACATTAGCGATCATGCACCACTCGTCATGCATCTGCAAGAGAAAAGAAGATAACCCAGACCCTTCAGGTTCATCAACTTCTGGACTAAATGGAACGGGTTCTTGGATCTTGTCCAAGAATCCTGGAGAACTCCTATAGTAGGGAATCCTCTATATGTTTTTTCTAGGAAGTTGATGAGGCTGAAGCAAAACCTTAAAACCTAGTCTAGAGAGAATGTTAATATCTCAAACCTGCTAGCAATGACTAAACAAGAACTGATACATATGAGATCTGGTCTACTACATGACACTCTCAATGAAGAGTTGACAGATAGGGAAACAAAGCTTAAAATGATGTTGAACGATCTCAAGGTAGTAGAAGAGAGCTACATCTGGAAGAGGAGCAGACAATGTTGGATTGTTGATAGAGACAGAAACACCAGACTATACCACAATGCCATTTGGAAGAGAGAAGCACAAAACACTATCTTTGAGCTGGTGAATGAAGAAGATGTGATTGTTAATAATCAAGAAGATCTATAAAAACATGTTATGGAATTCTATGAAGCACTCTATAATAAATTCCATCCACCTGAGCAAGCACCTGAAGACGGGGATCTAACTTGGAGGTACAAGCTCTCCTCTACTCATAACAACATTCTTTGTAGGCCCATCAATGAGGATGAAATCAAAATAGCCCTTTGGAGCATTGGTGAAAAAAAATACCCAGGTCGGATGTATTCAACTCACACTTCTACAGAGAAACATGGGACATAATTAAAGATGACCTTTGGAAAGGTCTTAAGTGGTTCATGGAGGGTGGGAGCATGCTTCGACAGGTCAATCGCTCCTTCCTGGTTCTCATTCCTAAGAAGAAGACGATGGCCTCTCTCTTTGACTTTCACCCCATTGCATGTTGCAATGTCCAATACAAGCTAATAGTGAAAATCTTGGCCAAAAGACTGAAGATGGTCCTCCATCACCTCATCTCTGAGAATGAAGGGGCTTTCATCCCTGGAAGGAGTATCTTTGATTGTTCCCTCCTTGCCGAAAAGTTCATGTTGGACTTCAAAGTCATGCGGGGGTACAAGAAGCTATGCATGAAACTAGATGTCTCCAAGGCGTTCGATAGTGTAAGATGGGATAAGTTATGGTGGATTATGGAGAAATGGGGTTCAACATGACCTGGATTTCACTGATGAAGCAATGTGTCTACTCCACAAGCTTCTCAATTCTCGTCAATGGTACACCCAATGGCATCTTCCAAGTTTCTAAAGGTCTTAGGCAAGGTGACCCTCTGTCACCCTTGCTCTTCACCATAATAATGGAATACTTCACCAGGATCACAAAGAAGAAGAAGCCAAAACTATTAGCATCTTCTATGTTAATGGCACGAAAGTTATGAGTCATCTTGCTTTTGTAGGTGACGTCCTACTTTCCTAGAAGCCAAGCCTAAATATGTCTCAAATCTTAAACATCTCTTAGTCAATTTTGGGGAACAATCAGGGCGACGCATAAATGAGAAGAAAAATCAGCTATTTCTTTCCTCTAACTTCTCCCACATTCATTCAACCATCACAAACATTCTGGGCATTGATGCTAGTAGTCTACCAACCAGGTATCTCCGGTTTTCTTAGCTAGAGGCAATCTCCAAGTTAAAGACTTCACAGTCTGCACAAATAGTCTAGAATAAATGATAGCTAGATGCCCAATCACCAAGACCATAATGGCTGAGCGAATCACACTAGTTAGATCAGCAGTGGAAGGTCTCCTACCTTCTGGGTCCAACAAGGCGAAGTCCAATCTACAGTTCTTGATAGAATGAAGATGACGATCTCCAAATTTGTATGGGTAGGCAAGTCACATGCAATGAAATACTCCAAGATTGCTCTTTGCAAAGAGGAAGGAGGAGTAGGCCTTAATATGTCTATGTAGATATCCAACTGGGGCAAAACATGAAGAATCATCAACTATCAACAATATGATACTATCTGGAGTTCATGGATGAGAAAGTGATACCCCAACTGCCTAGATTATGTACCTAATACCAGAGAGGGTTACTCTAGGGTCATTAACAGAATGCCTACCATGTGGAAAATCATCAAACATGATTTTTCACATCATCGTGATGGAAGATGGAAGTTGAGGTAAGCATAATCTGAGTCAAATATCTGGGAGCTGATTCGTTTGAGAGGAAATGAAAACAATGGCACTAGATTCATCTAGATAGAATTCCAAGTCCCCAGATGGAGCATTTGTTTGTACCGAGTGGCCGATGAGTCTCTGGCCACCTTGGACAGGATCCAAAGATGATACAAGGGTACCAATTCAATCTTTTATTTCTATGGAATGGAACAAGAATCACATAGCCATTTGTTTTAGGGATGTAGCTTCACTAGAGGAATCTGGTCAAGAGTATGCACAAACTTACAATTTAGGCCATGCAGACTAATCCCAACAAGGGAGATGGTATCCCTCTTTAGAAAAGATATAGGAATTCAGAAAAGGAAAATGCTCATGGTCCTTTCACCAGTCTTCTTCTATACTTGTAAGGAACGAAACACCCTAAGGCATGAAGATAAGAAAAAATATATAGATCATATAGTGGACAAAATTCATAAAGTTACAAAAAGTAGACTAAATGTATAGATTATTGTTTATCTATGTGTGAGTTATGTAGTGTCAGACTACATTGTATCTAATCCCTTCTTTTTGGTTTGGGATGACTTTAGAATAAAATTTACCACATTTTGATGCATACATACACACACATATGCATATATATATAGAGAGAGAGAGAGCTTTTCGAGCTATGTGAGTCATGGAGTTTGAGGTTCAACACTATGATTTATGTAATGGAATGTTGGATCAAAGGGCTCTAGAGGGGTTGAATAGAGATAAAAACACTTACACAAAACTTGTTAGACCTTCAAGTTACTTCAAATAAACCCAATTGCAAATAGTTAATTTGATGGCAATTCAAACATACATAGAAAGGATAAGAGAGATTGAAGAAACCAAGTGAACAAGCTTTTTTATAGTGGTTACACTCTCCAAACTAGGAGAGAGTCATTCCACTACCTATAGAGGTCAATCTCTAGGATTTCTAAGATGTCTACTCCTTATTCACTTATAAGAGTTACAACATATGAGATTCCCTTTCTTGGACAAGGATACCCAGCTTCCCTTTAAGGCCAAGGGAGGTAACAACTTTACAAGCAAGGTTTTACCAATCCAAGAGATAGTCTTATACCTCACAAAGGTCTTACCCACTCTTACAAGAAGTTGGATGCCTTCATCAAGGAGACCCCCTTCTTGCACTGAGTCTTTTGCCTTGAGGACTTACCCACCAAGCTCCTTAGATCTTCCGCCTAGTCCTCCTCCTTCAATCAGAGAATCTTTATGCACCTTCTTATATAGCTTGAAGAAGCTTTCACTTTCACCTTCACTTGGAGAAGCTTTCATCAACTTGATCTTCAAGAAAGGGGGTGTAACATACTAGATCTCAGACCCTACCCTGGAAGTTGACATTTTGGACTTAGCCAAACAAGGTTGAAGGTTAGACCTAAATAGATGTTTAGTTGAAGGTTAGACCTAAATAGATGTTTAGTATAACACCAATGAGATAATGCATGTATAGATCACCTTAATGTATCCTAATGTTCTAACATTTATCTTAGGTTTATAATGGATACATAAAATATGCCACATAACTCATTTTGGTGGTAATATGAAGATAAGAAACTTAATTGGATGAATAATTTAGATAATGGGCCGTTAATGGGCCATATGACATATCTCATAAAAAGAAGTCTCAAAAGTGGAAAAAAAACTTCAAATTCGAAATCTACATATCAAAATTAGCCTACATTTCAAATTTCATCTAATTTGGACAACCTTGAAATATTAGGATAAGTTTAAGAGGGAGAAAATGAGTAAAAGGAATAAGTAATGAATAATGTGATTATATAACTTCAAAATATGGAAATAATAGAAAATTTATATTCAACGCATCAAATATAACTTATGGATGAAGTTTGGTCCAAATTGGATGGTGTTTGTGCAAGTTATGCAACTTTAGGTACATTCTGGACTTTTCTACAATTTACCCAATTGGGAGGTATTATTTGCAAATTGTCACATGAATTATAATCCTTATATATTCCCTTACCATTATTGATTTTTTGAACCATAGGGCACCTAGGTGCACCTTTGTTTGAAGGTGTTTCTCTCCAAGGGCATTTTAGGGATTACTCTCTTTATAAATGAGCTTTATCTTTAGAAGCTATCAACCAATGGGGTTATTTCTTTGATTGGAGGTCGGTTGGGATGGAATATAAGTTTTCATAAACTATCATTTGATATTCAAGAAGCCTCTATGAGCCGTCCTCTTGCATGGCCATGAAATCCCTAGGCTAAGGACACATGGAAAGCTCCATGGACACCTCATGCTTGACTTCTTCCTTATCCATAAAGGTTTGCATGTCCATAGGCACCCTTAGCATTAGACACATGGAAAGTAACTTGACACCTCATTCGTGACTTATTCCTTATCCATAAAGTCTTGCATGTCCATGGACACCCTTATACATCACACATGGAAAGTCTCATAGACACCTCATACTTGACCTCTTTCTTTATATAGCCATATCTACCCCTTCCCAACTCCAAATTCGAAAACTCTTGCTCTCCTTTATTTCCTCTAGCTTAGAGCATAATTCCTACTTTGTTTGGCCATTAAGGTGTTGTCCCAAGTTAAAATGAGGTGCCTACCTTGGTGAAGAAGGTTCCTAGGGTTCCAAATTTCTCTATTTAGGATTTCTTAAGCTCCTCCTTGGTGATTCTGACCAAAAATAGTAAGTTTACTCCTTTCCTTCCCTATTTTCATGTTGTTAGTCTTCCTCCCACCTTCTTACAGGTATAAACGATGGCCTTCCATGGTGAAACCCCACCTAGCACCTAAAACACCTCGTCTCCATGTTCTTTTGTTAGGGGTTTTCACCTCTAAAGTGGAGAAGGTGCTTCTTGCTCGAGATAGGAGCTTTGTTGGAGAAATCAACCTCTCTAAGCTTGGGAACCTTACTTATTAGACTTGTCCACCTTCCCTAGAGATTATTTTTATGCCTAGGCTTGACTTTGACTATTTAGACTCTGAAGTTGAGGTATGATGTATCTCCTATTCTTCTATGTTGAGCAATTCACCTATGCTTATTCATTCTCTTTGTCCTATGTACATTAGCCTATACACAATGTCTTTTTGTTTTGAAAATCATGGTTCATGTGAACTACCTTATTTGATATTGATCATTTGATCATGGATATTCTTTTGAACTCTTAGCTTATGCTTTGTTCATGATGGAACTCTAAAAGATGGCATGTGATATCTTTTGCCCACTTATGAGGTGGATGTATATGTTGGCCACTTATGTGGTGACTAGTTTATATATTCTGACTATACTTTCTACTTGCCTCTCCATTTAATGTGCTATGTGATTTAGTAGCACTAGAGTCGTGTAATTGCATTGGTTTTTATGGCATATGTGTTATTTCCTACCAAGAAGATGTGATATTTCCTACTCTTTTGGGATGGAAAGGAACCTCATACCCAGGGCAAGATGTGTGATTCTTGGCCCATGTTTTATATATTTGGGAGATTGGCAGTATTCCTTTCTCTATCATGTTTTAAGTTTATGAGACTTGGCCTCCTTTGTGTTTATATTGTTCTAGAGCTATGTTTATCTCACATGCATGCAAGTTGATGATATGGGGTGTGTGCCCTAATTCTTTACATGTGCTTGTGTGGCACAATCTTTATGTTTTATTAATGGCAAGTATGCTTTTTTATCATATGATTTAAACTCCTTTTCTATTGATACCCATTTGGGTGGTCCTTATCCTTTCTATGGGAAGCCTTTTATATTTGATGTCATTTATTCCATATATTGATCAATTTCCTATTTAGTATGCACATACCAGCCTTTGTTGATGTCATCTATTTTCTCTTCTTGATGGGGTATGCTTCCAACCCTAGGTGAAGGACTTGTATGATAAGGCATGAATTTTTGGACTAGCTTAAGGATTTAAAGCTTGGAGACAAAGTTGTTATGGTTTAGATTTCCCTCTACTTAGATCCTTTTATCGTATCTTCATGTAAACCCTTATGGGATATTATGTTGTATGTTTGTAATAACCTTGTGATAAATTGAATATAGTCAAGATTTTTATTCCGCTGCTATACTTTGGTTGTTTTGAATACCATTTATTTAAGTTTGAAAATTTTGCACCTATTCCAACATACCTTTGAGTGTGTTTGGAATGGATGTTTTATTCTTCAAATTGTTTTTAGTAAGGGGGTGATCCCGCCTCCTTACAGGGGGTTGGAGAAAGAGAGATATTGAGGGCCTCACAAGTATACAAGGTAGTATGTCTATCATAGGAATCCTATCTCACTAATAATGAAAGAAATGAGTTGTAATCAAGAGAGAGAAAAGGGCTCAAGTGGAATAAAAGCACTCAACTATATCAAGGACCTTGAATAGCATGAATGAGCAACCTTGGAATGAACTCTAGGAGGTCCTATTTAGAGTTGGGGGTGTCCACTACAGTGTGGAAACACTTATGAACATTTTTTAGCCATTTGGAGGGATGCATCAGACATAATTTTGAGTTTTACAACACTCCAACAGTTAGAATCACTTTTTCTGCATTTTCTGTATAATGAATTCAATCAAATTTCAATAAAAATAACTCGACCGATCACACTATGCGACAAAGCCAATTTAAACCACCAGTCGAGTTCATCCTGGTGGCAACTTGACCGATCCACTTAAATTGGTTTTGGTCTGTAGAGGGGTCAGTCAAGTTTTGTGATTTGGAAACTCAACCAATCAAGATCATTCTCAAAATCCATTAAGGATCGGTCGAGTTTGTAACTCGACCAATGAAGTGCCTCTAATAAATTTTACAAAATGATTTTTAAGTGATCAAACATTTGAATTAAGTATCCATGATTTTTTCTCATCTTAGTTACAAGTCATATCTAATAAAAATGATTACAAAAATTCTCTAAGGTGATTGGAGTGATTTCCTAAATTTCTCATTTGCATTGCTTTTGACTTGAATAAAAACAAGCTAGGGTTTGGTCATTTTGATCCTTTTCATGTACCTAATGCCTGAAATCAATATTGAACAAACATATTAGATAAATATGAATGGAATGGTTAAGTTATTATCAGAATATGTACAATGTATAAGACTTAGGTCAACATTCCCCCCCTTTTTGACAATGACAAACCATTCCTCAACATATTGGAAAGGATATCAAAATTTAAACCTTTACCTTGTGAATTGCAAGGGGATACATGAATCAATCAATGTGAATTTCTCCCCCCAATTCATGCTTACCTAAGCCTGCATGATTAGTCTTTTCTACACATAATCACATCACATATACTTAGTATATGGTCCTCTAGCAAGTCACATGATATGTAGATGATTGATAAGAAAAGAATCATATAAGTAATAAAATAATATGGATGAGGTTAATTCGTCCCCTTTTAACATTATCAAAAAAGGTAGGGGTAGAAGAGCTAAAAATGCAGGCCTTCTTGATAGCCATAAGCAAAAGCAATCAACCACATAGCACACATCAAACAGAGATGAATCATAGAGAACAAGGAGTCCAGTATCATAATTAAAATACACTATCGTAATTAAGAACAAGGAGTCCAACATCATCCCAATACAAAGGTAAATGACAAGGTCTACCATACAGAGCAGAAAAAGGTTACATACCAATACTAGCTTGGTAGTTGTTGTTGTAAGCAAACTCATTTAATGGTAGATAGTTATTCCAAGCACCTCCCCAATCCATCACACAAGCACGAAGCAAATCCTCCAGAATCTGCACTCTCCTTTCTAACTGACCATTGGTTTGTAGATGATATGTTGTATTGAATCATATATCAGTCCCCATATGTTCTTGAATCTAACTCCATAACTGGGAGGTAAAGTTTGGGTCACAGTCAAAAACTATCACTTTAGGCACTGCATATAGATGAACTATCCACTCAACATACAACTGAGCCATATCAACAACTTTGTAAGTGGATTTGAAAGGAAAGAAGTGGGTAGACTTTGTGAGTCAATCAATCACCACCCAAACAACAACATAACCTTTCTTGGACTTTGGAAAGCCAGTAAAAAAGTCCATGGTAATCTTCTCCCTTTCAATTCTAGAATTCAAAGAGGATGAAGAAAACCACCATGTCATTGATGCTCTATCTTGACTTGCTGACATGTCAAACATTTTGCAACAAACAAAGATATGACATTCTTCATATTCTTCCACCAGGAGCTTCATTGTAGGTCCTTGTACATTTTAGTTGTGCCAGGACTCATGATCTTCACTCAGAACCTTTTTCCTTAGATTACCAACATCAGGAATCCACAACCTATGTTGAAAGCAAAAACACCATCCACTCCGACTGAGAATTTAGATTGTTGTTTCTCTACTAAGGCCTTCATCTCCTCAAGCTCATATCTCTCCAACTGTCCATCTACAACCTCTGAGATCTAGGTCGGTGTAATGGACAAACTAGCCATATGCACACACATCTTATCTTTTATCCACTAAATCAATAGGATGAGGTTTCCAACTAGAAACATGTTCCAAATTCTTCCACATAGAACAACTCATAGCAACACATACAAGACCCTTCTTCTGACTCAGAGTGTCAGCAACTACATTTGCTTTACGGGGATGATATGTGATAATAAAGCCTTAGTCCTTAAGGTACTCCATCCACCTTCGTTGTCTTGGGTTTAGATCTTTCTGTGTCAACAAGTACCTCAAGCTTTTATGGTCGGAGAAGACTTCAAACTTCACTCCTTAGAGATAGTGTCACCAGATTTTTAGAGCATGAATAATGGAAACTAGCTCTAAATCATGTGTATGCCAATTTTCTTAATTTGGTTTCAATTAGAGGGAATCATAGGCAATCACTCTACCTTCTTGCATCAAGACACGCCCTAACACTTGTTTGGAAGCATCAGTGTAAATGACACAGGGTATGCCTTCAACATGAAAGGCAAGAACATGTCCAGATGCCAAGCACTCCTTCAGTTTCTAGAAACTATCCTAACATTCAAGTGTCCATGAGAACTTGACCTCCTTCTGTGTCAACTTGGTCAAAGGCAAGGCCAACTCTAAGAAGTTTTTTTACAAAAATTTCCTTGATAGTATGCATATTAATATGTAAGGTACCTTCAATGACTTCATTGTCCTCTCCAACTTCTTTAGTATTTAGAGCAAAACCCTTCCATTCTGCCCCTCTAAAAGAAGTCACTATTGGTTCTGATTGTTGCTCTATGGAGGTGTATTTTGTCATTGCTATTGTGGCTTTGTTGCCAACTTCTAGGTCTGTTGTTGGGTTGGAGCATGTCCTTGCTTAAATTGGGGATAGAAAGTTTGAATATGTCCAACCTGGTCACACTCATGGAAGGTAGGTGTGGGTCGATCATTTCTTTAAGTTGGGGCATTGTTGGCAAGGCACCTCCCAGGAGGATGGTAGCGGGATCACCAGTTGCACCTCTCACAACTACAGTTGTCGCCATGATTATTTCCCATGTTGTTGTTGTTGTGCCTCGAAGGTTAGAAGCCAGGGTGAGATTCCATACCCAAGGCCTTGTCCACCATTTGTTGTAAGGTGAGTGGAAGTTGTGGAATAAGGTTTCGACCAACTTGATAGATCAGACCCTCCAGGAATAGGGTTGATCTTCTCTCGACACCAAGGTCTATAGCATAGCATTCCAACAGTAGGAACTGTTGAATGTAGTCAGCAATGCTCATGCCCCCTGCTTAAAGTAGTAGAACCCGGCCTCCTTCTTCCTCAAGAAAGTCGGGAAGATGTACTTCTCCCTAAAGATCTTGAGAAATTGGTCCCAAGTCATGGTGGTTGTGTATCTAGTGTGGGTTATGTCATTCCACCACACTCGTGTCGATCCATCCAGCATGTAGGTTGCAAAGCGGACTTTTTGGTGAGGAGGACATGCCATGCCCTCAAAATTCTAGTCCAAGGCCAAAACCCAATCATCAAGCTTGTCAACCATGTTCATTTCACTCTCTCCTTTGAAGTAAGGCGGCTACATCTTGATGAAGTTCGTCAGGATGAACTCGTTTGTCTTGTTAGCATTGGCAGCAGCAGCGGTGAGTTGCCCCACCAGGGTAGAAGAGAGTAGATGGCACAACATGGATAACTCATATTACGGGGTAAGGCCATGGGAGTTAGGGTTCACCATACTATGTCCTTGTGGTGTCATTGGGGTATCCAACCTTCTGGAGTCATTCTAGGCAGAACGTTGGGAGTTATTGTTGTTGTTCATGTTGTCAAACAAGTCAGCTCTCCTGAAAGACAAGCTTATCATATTAGGTTTGCAGGAGTATAGCATCATAGATGAGAAAAGCATGTCTAAGGCTACTATTTCCTAAAAGCATGCTATTTTAGACAAATTGTATTAGCTCATCCAGGAAGGTATCATATGGATCTGGGAGTCCTTGTAAACCAAGATAGTGGTGCAGAGGAAAATCTTGCCAGCCCCTGAACCTTGATCCTTTCTAGACACCCTTGCTTTCAACTTCATGCCCTAGTAGTTTCCTAAAGGCTCTGATACCATGTTGTAAAGAGGAGAGATCACCTCCTTACTAAAATTTGAAGGAAATACAAAACATCCATCTTTTCACAAAGATAATAGATATTTAGGGATGCATGTATAATATTCCAAGTAAATAAGCATGCAACATATACATATAAAATGTCAGTAGCAGCAGAAAGGAAAAGAAACTAAAGCTATTACATGACTTTCGTCATTGTTTACTACATTAGTTTTTCAAAAGAAAAAGATGAGAAAACAAAGGATCTAGGTTTTACCAACCTAGACATCCTTCAAGCAAGTCTTAAATATACTCCTAGTCTTATTTTCCTTGATCTTATTCAGCACCTTGTCCAAAATCTGGGTGGTTGGGAAATCACCCATCAAGAGGGAAAGAAAATAAGGTATGTGTCAACAATATGATTAAGAACAAAAGAAAGAAAATAACATGGAAGTAAAGTCTATAAGTTCATCAATAGATGAAGAGATCAAGAGTATGAGGCATAATCAAAATAGATGATTGCCATGACATTAAAATAGTAAATGAATTGCATGCATGATTAATATTGACTACATTAACTAAGTATGGTTGAGGCACCTACCAAACCCCAACCTATAGGTCAGGGGAGAAATAACACATTCCCTATCACCTACACAAATTATATATGGAGATAATAACACTCCCCAGGGCAAAATAACACATGCCTTATCTATGGGTGGTTGTACATAAGTACCACTAGATTAGATAAATAGCCTAATAAAATCAACATGCAAAGAGATACTATGGCAAGTAGAAATATCATATATTTGAAAAATGTAAGCGAGGTAGAAGACCAATGAAATAAAATATCAATACTAATTTTTAGGCAATTTAGCAAAAGAGTCATGAATAGAGAAAATAGGGTTCATATAGTGCCTCAATAGGGAATATAGGGTTCGGTTTGCAAATATCCCAACTTAGGGTGTAGGAATGCACATACCTCTATATTGTGTTCAAATATGAAGTTCTATCACTTCTAGATGTTCCAAGTTCAACTTTGGCCTATTTCAGTTTATTAACATTCATTAGTTTATATATTGCACATTATTGTAGAAACCCTAAGACTGGACCTTTTTCACAAAACTCGGATTTAGACTCTAAAAATATCACCATTGGACTAATTAGGTTCTCCTAATCAAGAAAACATATTTTTATGTCAATTTTGGAGTTATGGTGATTAAGTTGCAATTTTTATGGATTTTATGTATTAAAATCATATTCCAAAAAACTACCATTTGAAAAACCTTAAAATCAGACCTTAAAAGAATTTTTATTAGATATATATTATTTTTTTATTCCAAAACATATTTTTTATTAATTTTGGACAAGTGGTTTAAAAGATACGAATTTTCCAATTATGACCAACCATAAAATGGCATGTCAGTATTTTAGTTGTAAGTGAGGAAGAGAGAGAGAGGGAGAGGGTCCAGCCTATGAATTGGCCCCCCACAAGATGTCCTAGGTCATACTTTATCCTAGGAGGGATGTAATAATCATTTTAGGTTCATCTAGAGCTAGCAAAAAATTATAGAACAACAAAGAAATGAGACCCTAAACAAGAACATCATGTAAATGTGGAGATAATCATTTAAGCATAAGAATATGAACAACAAGCTTATTGTAAGCAATAAATGTGGAGCAAGTTATATAACTTTCCTCTATGAATAAGATCATATCCCAATTAGAAGGAAACTCGAGCAAGATGGGTTGGTAGCTCTAAGCTCTAAGCTCAAGCTCCAAACCCGATCAAGAATCTCCTTCTTCTCCAAGGATACAAACCCTAAGTAAGAGGAGCATGGAAAGAAGAGTTTTTGAGATTTAGATGGAGTTTTTCCATGGAATACTAGGGTTTTAACCTGTAGAAAGGTAGAAGGAAGAAGAATAGTAGGGAAAACAAAGGAGAAGGGGAATAAACTTACTTGCCTTGGTCGGAAATGCCAAAATGTGACTTTAGAAACCCTAGATGAGCTTAGATGAAACTCTAGAAGACCTTCTTCATCAAGATGGATTCTTCTTCTACCTTGGGAGAGATCCTATGTGGAGAAATATAGAGGATGAAGTTCTAAGTAGGAGGGAGGTGATATGGATCAAATATTTTGGTTGGGAGGTAAGGAAGGAGTATATAAAGTTGTATGGTTAAGGAAGAAGCAAGGCATGAGGTGTCCAAGCTACTTTCCATGTGTCCATGTCTAAGGGTCCCCATGGTAATGCAAGACTTTATGGATAAGTAAGAATCAAAGCATGAGGTGTCAAGTTACTTTCCATGTGTCCATGGATAAGAGTGCCAATGGACATGCAAGCTTTTATGGATAAGGAAGGAGTCTAGCATGAGGTGTCCATGGAGTTGTCCATGTGTCCATAGCCTAGAGATTCAATGGCCATGCAAACAACCATTCCACATCTTCTAGAGACTTATTAGCCATCAATTTTCAGTTCTCCAGGTCCACGAATGACCTCCAAACAAAGAAACAACCCCAGTGGTTGATAACTCCTAAAGATAAGCTCACCCATAAAGGGGGGAATCTTTAAAATGCCCTTAAAGAAAAACACCTCCAAACCAAGGTATAACTAGGCTCTTCATGTACCAACAAGATCGATAATTATAAGGAAACATCTAAGGATCATAAGGAATGTGACAATTTGTAAATAAATCCTCCCAATTGGGTAAATTGCAAAAAAGTCCAAAATGTGCATAAAAACCGCATAACTTGCACAAACAACATCCAAATTGGACCAAACTTGAAACTCAAGCTTATATCATGATTTAAAAACGCCTCATAGGGTTATATGAAGGTTTATATAACTTAATTATGGTAATTAAGCTTGTTTAACACATTAAGAAAGGTTTGGGGCCTTACACTTATAGCACAAATTTATATAACATTGTTCCACTTAAGTGGTGATTTTGCATTTGAGATCCTTAAATAAGCTTTCACTGAGGTATTTGTGCATAAACCCTTCCATTGGTATAATTATTGAACAAATGTAGATCAGAATGGCAAGGAGACCATAGAAGTGTGTGTTGGATTCAATTGATCCTCCCATCAAACCACTATAAATTCCACAAATTCATCAACTAGGACATGAAGGACAAAAATGAAAAGACAACTTAGGGAAAAGGGTTACATGGAGATTACATTCAAAATTCAGTATGTTACAATGTTTGCCATTAGATATACAAATAAAATATATGCATGATTCAACAATTTAATTTGAAAAGTACTTTTAGTGTAGAACATGGTATGGTAAATGCTAAGTTTAGACAAACTTCTAAAATTCTGTAGGTATGTTCTCTTGAAACCATCATCTTTAAGCTTAACTAGGTACCTAATAAATATGTTCTAAAGACATCATATGAGATATGGAATGGAAAGTGTCCCAATATGTCTTTTATAAAATGTTGGGTGTGTGAATCTTATGTCAAGAAGCAATTCTGCAATAAACTTGGAGCCAAATCAGATAAATGTTTCTTTGTTGGATTCCCTAAGGAAACTAAGGGTTACCACTTCTACATTCCATCTGACAACAAAATATATGTTGCCAAAATTGTTGTATTCCTCATAAGGGATTATTTTCTAAAGAAATTAGTGGAAAAAAAATAAACCTCGAAGAAGTTTAGGTTCATCAAGAACACATTGAGACTATGGAGGTAGATGAGGGAAAAGGAGAATCATAATCCGTTGATGAATCTTAAATTCCTCATGCAACACAAGAATCTAAAATGTCTAATGCACACCTACTAAGAAAAAGATATTGGGATTTCTTGGGGATTCAATTAGACAATGTTATGCTCATAGATGATGAACCAACAACCTACAATGAGGCCATGGAGGGACCAAAATCTAGTAAATGGTTTGAGGCCATTATATATGAGATGAATTCTATATATAGTTATGAGATGAGTTCCATGTATTCCAACAAATTATGGACTTTGGGGGATGCACCTAAAGGGGTAAAACCCATAGGAGGGGAAATGGGTCTTTAAGAAAAAGATTGGTATAGATGATAGTGTATAAATCTATAAAGGAAAATTGGTTGCAAAAGGTTTCAGACAAATTCAAGATGTTGACTATGATGAAACTTTGTCACCATTTTCCATGGTTAAATCTATCTGGATCATGCTTTCCATTGTATCTTATCATGACTATGAGATTTGGAAAATGGACATATTGGATGTCTACATGACACATCTTGAAGGTTTTGTTGCTCAAAATGAAGACAATAAGTTTGTAAGCTATTAAGGTCAATCTATGGTTTGGAGAAAAAATCTAGAAGTTGAAATCTATATTTTGATGAGACTGTCAGAGAGTTTGGATTTATCAAAATTATAGATCAACCTTGTTTATACAAAAAGGTTAGTGGGAGCATAACTATATTTCTTTTATTTTATGTGGATTAAATATGATTTAAGCAAAATGACATACACACTCTATAATTGGTTAGGACTTGATTGGGAAATACCTTCTTCATGAAGGTATTAGGCAAAGCATCCTTGATGTGTGTTTACCACACGAGCAAAATCACTAGGGATGAAGTACCTAGAGTTACCTTAACTAAGTGTATGATAATCCCACCCACAAGCGGGTGGATCTTATCATCGTATAGTTCAGGATTGAGCCCAAAGGATAATGTTTTTAAGAAGTAATCTGGTTAAACTAACCACACAAGAATTAGAACTTAATGAAATAGTTGGATTGGTTGATTTAAGATTGTATAAGTTAAATCACTATATTAAATTCTAGATTTATTAGTTGATGGAGATACCAAGGTGAAATGAGGTTCACAATTGCTACCTATCATACACTCTCTCAAAGTGGTGGATCCAGAAAGTGGTATTTGGGGGGGGGGGGGTGAGTCATATTAAGGGGGCTCATTTTAACTATAAAAAATGTTATAGCTGGAATTGAACCCAAGTCACTAAGTACAAACTAAGAACATAAACCACTCCATATGCAACCCTTATTTGTTCATATTTAGTGTAGATAATTATATGTCATGTCATATGTTACATTTTATCAGAGGCTTATAACTAGATTTCTATTTTTGAATTTGGGAGGGGGAGGGGCTAGAGCCCCCCCCCAGACACACCTCTTCTCTCTCACTGCATTGTATTAAGCATGAAATACAAAAGTTGAGTCTTAGAAAATCCCCCTTTCAGCATTATGAATAAAACTTGGACATATATCACTCTAATAATGCCATTGTGTTACCTAGAGATCATACATATATCATCTCAGTAAAAACCTACATGTAGTTCTCATCAAGGGTTTAATGTAAAACAATTAATATCCTAGATCTTGGGTTCATAGTTATCTAAACCCAAGATCATGACAAATATATAATCATGCTGATCAGAGAAGCATACATGTATAAAACAATTGATTCTAAACATATATAGGTTCTTACAACAATGGATGTTGTAAAGAAGACAAAATCATGTCACGGGGCTACTCCCACCACAGTAGAGGGAGGACTAGTTGCTCATGGTAGTAGTAATAGAAATAATAGAGTAATAAAGAAAGAAGGTCATCATCAAAATATAATATGGAGGTCAAGACATTAATAATATCACTCCTCTGATGTTTGTTGGGGGAGACCTTTTTGAGGGTGTCATCTTCTTTCACCAAGGATGAATCTAATCAATTCAAAGAAAGAGAAAAAGGACGATGACGGAGGAGGTTGCCAACCAATGGGAATAGGTTCCACATAAAAAACCTCCTTTGAGGTCAAGAACTTGGAACCTTGACTACACCAGAGGTGGGGAAATATCTTTGATTGATGTTCATCGGTCAATGGAAAATTGTTTATGGTTTTGGAGTAGGAGATGAGTGCAGATAGAGGAGGCCTAGCAGTGTCAATACGGGATCATTTCTCTTGATGGTTGTGGCCCTATATTTTATAGGATATGTTATGGTTCAGAACCCTTCCCAGATGCATTGGAGTAATTACTTGGCTGCCATGGAGGTGAAGAGACAATGATAGTGCAAGGAAGACAATGGGTCTTGCAACCCGCAATATTCCCACTAGTAGGTGAATGGTCAGGAAAAACATCGATGGGTGAGGAGTCTAGATGACCATTGATTGTTATACTTAGAAGTTCCATCAGAAGATGGAAGAACCACTTAGGTGGAAGAAACACTTCCATTAAAATGTGGAAGTTAGACTATCATCAAAAGGGAACCATCAGTAGCCAGACATTGGGAATACCATTAAAAGATGGTGTTAGGATGACTATTTGAAGATAGACACAACACATCCATCGAAATGCAGACGTGACATATCCACATTGGAATGCACACACAACATATTCAACATAAGGAAAGAATTTTATACTTCCTCGAAAGGTAGTGTGAAATTTTCGTCAGTTGTTGAATGTAGGTCAGCCATTAGTTGTTGAGTGTTAAAATACCATCATAATGTGACCAACCATAGGTGGGTGTTGGGCTTCCTTCGATTGTTAATCAATGTAAGAGGAGAGTGATGCAAACTGATGGTTTAAAAATGCAAGTCCCACTAGGGGTCTATTGACATGTGTCATAGGTTTGCGCTTATGAACCATCAAATGGTAGAATTCACAACCAATGAAGGAATGATTCATTGAAAATATGGTCCATTTCTTGTGCCCTCTAGTTGGTTAGAGGGACCAACATATCTTATATTGTTCCATGATATATAAAGTTCAAACCTTTCATGAAAACTAGGGATTTAGATCAACATTATACAACATAACATAAAGATAAGAAAACCTAAATGTGAGCTAGATCCAAAGTAAAATGATGGAAATGAATGCAAAACTTAGCTGAAAATGCAACTAAAATTAGAATGGATATGCATTCATCAATCCTATATTCTAACAATCAAGATTTATAGAGCTATACCTAGAAGGCTTCTTGGCCTAAGTCATAATACATACATTGACTAAATGTTGAAAAGGTTTAGTATGTCAAGGTAACTTTCCCATGTGTCTTGGAATAAGTCTCTCTAAATACAAAATTCCCCAACTCTTTAGAAGATCATGCACCCATGATTAAGATTCCATATGCATCTATAATTGGATCTATCATGTAGTAATGTTATGTACATGCCCATATGTCTCGTATGACTTAAGCATGATGAGTAGATACCAGTCAGGTCCAAGTGATGGTACTAGATTTTGGTGAAGAATATCCTAAAGTAATTGAAAAGAACTCAGGATCAATTCTTACTATACATATGTAAGGAAGAGTTAATGGTAAAGGATTACACTAATGCAAGCTTTCAACATGGAAAGGATGACTATCTATCACGATCAAGATTTTTGTTTTCTCTAAATGGCAGAGTTGTAAGCTAAAAGACTCCCAAGAAAGAGTTAGAGGTTGATCTAACATGCGAAGGTGAGTATATTGGAGACGGGAGCAGGATGCCGCGACGAGGAGGCGGAAGGGGGCGAGGGCGTGGGCGCTTTCCTAGTGCGAGAGGGGGAAGGGGGAAGGAGCACACTGCTGTGGAGCAGTCTTCTGCTCCTCCATACCGCCAACCAGAGGCAGATGGAGAAGGAAGCAGGGGAAAACTGACCCCTCCACCATCGCCTAGGGCTGAAAGTGCTGCCGCCAGCCCCTCGAAGCCAACTCCGGGCAAAGCTGCGGAGGCTTCTTCTTCTATCTGTCTTACAGACTGGTTCGCTGCTAGTAGGTTGGATAGGGCAGAAATTGAGGTGGCGATTGACTACATCGAGCCCTGCATCTGAGACGGGGAGAAGTTTGCTACAATTTCTAGCCAAGAGTGCTCAATACCTAATTGGAACGAGTACCTCTCGGTGAGATTTGTGGGTAGAAATCCCTTCGGTGGCCAACTGAGCGGCTGGATGTGACGTCTTTGGAGACCTAGAGGCCGCATCGAGATCGTTGCTGAGGAGCGCGATGGCTTCATCGTGAAGATGTCGACCGAGAGCGAGAAGGATTGGGTCCTGGACGAGGCGTCGTGGTTCATGGATGGTTCGCTGATCATCATCCATGCGTGGCAGCCAGGTTCACCTCTCCAGCCCCTCTCCTTCCCACGGGTTCCGATTTGGTTCAGAATTGCAAACATGGGTCTTCCGTGGACCAGGCACAATGTAGCTCGTGTCGCCAGCACCATTGGCGTCCCTGTCGATGTGGATGAGCAATCTGTTACTGCAGGGTGTCTCGGTGATGCACTTGTCTGCATAGAAGTTAGCTGCAAACACAGGCTTCCTAAAGCCACGAAGGTGGAGGTCGATTCTTCGCTGAAGTCCCTGAAGGTGGAGCCGATTGCACACCCTGTGATCTGCCCCAGCTGCAAGAACTTCGGGCATAGGGGGACGTCTTGCCCTCAAAAGACAAGGAAGCCTCCTCCTGAGAAGGACGTTCAAGTTAAGCTAGGAAAGTCAGCTGCTCGACATAATGCCAAGAAAGAGTGCAAGCCTGCGAAGCACCCAGCGAGCAGTGCTTGTGAGATCCATTCAGACGTGGATGACAACCTATGCGGCTTGATCTTCCAACAAGTCAAAGATATTGTCATTGACAGTGAACGAGAGATCCAACAAGCCCTATGCCTCTCCTCCAACATTCAAAGGATGGAACCTGTTGGAACGCCATCTTGTGTTGCAGAAGGCTCCGGGTCTGGTTCTTTCTAGCAGAACAAAATATGGAATAGTTGTGGCTCCTCGAGTCACTATAGAGAGAATCTGTTTGAAGATGATGTGGTGTCCAACACCATTGACGATGAAGCAGAACTCTGGGATTCTCTTTCCATGGACTATGATCAAATCTGGTCAAGGAGAAAGAAGAAGCCAGGCAGAAAGAAACTGGTTGAGTACGAATCGTACTCATCGGTTTTGTAAAGCCTGAATCGCTTGTTTCCTGGATGGCTGCAGATGGCTGCTAAAGGCTCCTAAGATGGGTATTATGATGACTGATGAAGATGATTGGATGCGCTCTTGAATTCCATTCTTTCATACAGATGAGCATACTGCATTTGGAGGATAGGGGGGCTTCCCTTTCATGGACATAAGCTATTTGTCATATCTATTGGATGTGCTTATGGTTCCGTCTCTGGCTTTCTTGGTTGCTTGCCTGGTTGTAGAATCGAGACTGTCGATGGCTGACCCTTGGATGATGCTATCTTCCCTTGTAGTCTAAGGTTGTTTCGGGCGCTTTGAAGCCACACTTTGAAGGTGGACATACTGTTAGTGGTCTTGAGTCGTTTTTAGGCAACTCTACAACTGTGTGGTTATTCATAGCATAGGATATGCGGCTTTCATCTTTTCTCCTTCTCTTCTTGGGAGGTCTTCTCTAGGCCTCTAGTGTTGTCTGGATTTATCCTGGGTAGTAAGGGGTGCTCTTGTACCCAAAGTTTTGGGATTCATTTTATAGTAACACGAGTTTTTTACCGACCAAAAAAAAGAGAAGGTGAGTATATTTCCACATAGAATGCAACAAAGGAAGTAGTATGAATGAACAACTGCATTAGTGAAATTGGGATCATTCCAGTGATTGACGGTATGATAGAGTTTTACTGTGAAAACAATGGACCCATTTCATAGGCTAAGGAACCTAGATCGCATCAACATTCCAAGAACATAATATAGTGATATCATCTCTTATGAGGGATCATACATATAGGATATGTAAAGATTTACATAGTACCAATTGAAAGACATGTTATTAATCCCTTAACAATAGCACTTTCACAACAGAAGCATGATGGTCATGTTAGATCACTTGGAATTTGATTCATGAGCCATTGGCTCTAGTGCAAGTGGGAGACTGTTGGTTGTATGTCTTGAGAGACATTATGTAATGATTGTAATAATGATTTTATTGTATATGATTTGATTATCAATAAATCCACTTCCACTTATAATGTTTGTTTTAGTATTGAAATGATGAATAAATGTAATAATATACTAAGTGTTTTAACTTAATGGCATTTGGTTTTGAAGACTTGAACATGAGATCATATGTATATTTAAGTTAAATGAGTATTGAGGATATTATAGGACAACAACAATACATAAGACTAGTGTGTATACTTAATGATGGATATGTCTCTTTATTCATGACAATCAATATCAACTTAGATACAGCGATACTTGTTAAAGAGCATGCTCTACTGGTCCGACCCACTTTGAGAATGACACATGGAAGCCATGTCATGATGGAAAACCAGAGTCATATCTTAATGTGACAATGGTGATTGTGATCCTAATACTTGAGTCCACTAAACCAATCACATGTTGATCTGTGAACTTTAACACTAGCCCAACGTAACTTTGAATAGGGGTTGAATATATGTGATGATTGGATGCATTGTGACACTTGCAGATTATTGTGAGTGATGTATATGGAATTTCACCCTCCACTAAAGTGATATCATGTCCACTTGATAAGTGAGACTATGTAATGTATGGTCATGCTCATGTGAGTTATTATATGATATTGATCTCATAGAATCTCAATATTCTTCTATAGTTCAAAGAACATACATTTAATGTTAAGACAATGACAACTCCATGTGTCGGTTTCAACCTAGATATCTATGAAAAAGGGATTATATAGCTACGGTAACATTGGTCACCTTATAGTTCAAGTTGTTCCCAATTTATTCCAATTACTTGGGTAGCAATGATGTGTTACTAGAAAATAATACTTTCTTGTGAGGTTACGAACATCGCCACCAATATAATATGGGGCATATGGAGTCATACATATAAGGATGCATAAGGGAATTGAAGTTCATAATCAAACATATGACCAGAATGTTTTGAACCATGTACATGCTAATTTCCAATCTCGTTGGGAAAGTGGATGGTTTGGTTCAGTGAAATGATTGATTTCAATTGATCAACTGTTTATTACTTAGGTAAAGTGATAAGTCATATGACTCAAAGAGTGAGTAGGGAGACTGGACCCAAGTCATGGAAAGGAGAGAAACTTACCTTGTTTGATTGTAGGTCGAATTGGCAAATTGGATATGACCTAGAAAGGCAAGTTGTTCCACTTTGTAAGTGAGACAAGTGACTTCCAATCCAAATTGATCCCACTCCAATGACTTAGTATGTGAGTTAGGTAATTAGGATTGTTGTTTTAGTTTTCCATGTTTGAGTATGTTGTTTTATTAGCAATTATGAACGTGATTGGATTTTGAAAAGTCTAATCATGACTCTTATTAATAAAGGGATGAACATACATGGGGTGAGACACACTTGAGATACACTGTGAGACAATTTGTCTAAGAGTTCTTCCTCTTGGAGGGAGAAAAACTCACCCCAAGAACAACAACCCTCAATAGGACAAAGAGAGAGAGAACGATGCTAGCAGACTGAAAACTCTAAGTTCTAGTTCCTATTGGCAACCAAGGTGATGCATGAAGAGTTCCCTCATCTACATGGATGATGTAGCCATTGAGGCCCTTAGGTAGAGGCTTGTGAACAAGCATCTACTTCAAGAAGAATAAAAGGTTTTGTTGCAACAACAACGAAGCAATAACAACAACCACTTTGGTATAGATCTAAAAGTGTAACTTCTACACCAACATAAGACATGTCTAGTTATTACAAAACTAGTGTGCGGTAAGGTATTTTCTATATCTCTTCTATGTCTTAGATATACTAATTTATGGTTGTGAAGGATCTATTGTCTTGGGCTTTATTCAAAGATATTTTTGTATTTCTAGTGCCTCCTTCCCTGAATCTTACAATAAGGATGAATCAGAGTTTATCGAATAATTTTGAAAGATTCAAACCCATCCAAGAGTTGAATAATGAGGTTTTAGAGATGTTATAAGTATTAGAATATTTATTCTAGATTTTGAGCATCAACATTTAATCATAATTATGAACTCTTTTGGAATTTCAATTAAGTGGATGAACAATGGAATTTTGGGATAAAAAATTTCCAAGAGTTTTATATGATCATGATAAATATATACTTTAATTCTATACAATTTGGAGGAAAGTGCTTAACACATGGACTTACTTCAAAATAAAAATTCTTTCTCAGTTGGTAATGGGAATCCATTTTATTTTGGAAGGATCCATGGGTAAAGACAAGTGTTTACCTAGAAGATGTGATTGGATTTGATTCTATTCTAAAGTTGGGTAAAGGAAAGAATGCCAAGATGAGTTGTTTGTTTCAAGATGGGTCATGGTCACAAACAAGTTCCAAGAGACATAATCAGATCATAGAAGCAGTTAAAATATGGGTGATCATGAGTTTAGCAAGGAGAAGGTCATACACTTAGATGGTACTAAGCCTTCCAGGTTCAAAGACTTTTGGGAATTTTCCAGGCACAGGGGCAATGAGGTTTTTTTGGCTAGAAGGCTATGGAAATCCAAGGCACCGAAAAGAATCCAAGTTAATGAATGGAGGATCTTGCTTGGCAAATTGATGACACAAGACAAGTTGAAAGACTTGGGATTCCTCTTCCCATCTATGTATTGTCTATGTAGGAATTTTGAAGAAAAATTGAACCATTTATTTTTTGGTTGTTCTTACTCTAAGGAGATATGGGTTGCTACTGTCTAAGACGAATAGATTGATAATTGTCTTGATCATGTGGAAGACTGTATTAAAAAGGGATTTGGTCTTGGTAGAACGACAATTTTGTTTGTTCTTAATCAGATCTGGATTGATAGGAACATAATCATTTTGATGGAAAGAGTTCTAGGATCATCTCAAGATGGTTTAGTCTAAAAGTGGATATAGATATTTTTATTTAGATATTTCTATTTTTTCTTTCCTTTTTTATGTATAGAATTATACATATGTCTCATTTGAGAAAAAGAATCAATACAAAGAGGGCATCATCTTTTAAGGACCAAAAAATATAATTTGGATGATCGATGTGAGAAATATAGAGGTTTGTATTCTCAATTAACTGATTAAGTTTTGATTATAGTTCGAGCAAAGTTTGATAATTTATTATCATGGCCCAATGTCACACGACACTAACAAGAGAGTTACATATTGTCATCAATCTCTATTGATCATGGAGGTGATAGAATGTGACACTTCCCTTTCAAACACCCTATTTTTTAGGCCAAACGCCAAAGGGGTTTGATTAAGAATCACTGGGAGTTTTGGTGGATCACTTAATCAGGGGAACGATGGTATAGGGAGAGGGATCAACCTATCACACCTTTGAAATTTTAAGCTAGACATCCAAAGGCCTTGAGGACACCCCTTTCCTAGCACTCGTGACTTATTGTGGTCTCTATAGTCAAGAGGCGTATTGGGAGTAATACCCATATTCTAAGAACTCAAGTTACCCACATGGTAAGTTCCATCACTCTATTGAGAAGATAAGGACCAACCCCTCCTAAATAGGTGATAAGGACCAACCCCTCCTAAATAGGTCATAATTGAGTGGTTTATGTACAAAGAATAAGAAACCCCTTATGGGTTATATCCTAAGACATGGAAAGGGGTGTTTTTATGTCAGGAAAAGAAGCCCAAGCTTATGATATTGTTGATCTTGTAGCAATTGAAAATATCAGGGATCCGATATAAACACATCAATTTCAAAACATAAGTACAATTTTTGCGAATTTGATATTTAGTATTTTATATCCATAAAATATTCTCATTCAATTGAATGGAAATAATTTATAATCACCAAGTTCATATCGATCTAAACTAGTCCATTCTATAATATATACAATTCAACATGCCAACTATTAAACAAATTATTAGAAAGACAAGACAGCCAATCAGAAATGTTACGAAATCTCCCACTCTTTCAGGATGCCCTCAGCGTCGAGGAACATGTACTATGGTGTATGTGTGACTCATTCAGATCATAAAATCGAACTAACGAGACAATATTTTGAATATTAATCAATAAAATGGATAGAATACAAAAACAATATTTATTTTATGTATTATCGAAACCATCTAACCTCATGGGCTAAGAAAGGGAACGTTATCTTCTACATATGCATCTTGTGGTTTCTTATTTGAAACTGTCAAGGTTGTTGCATGCTTATCCAAATCTAGGATGGTCAAAGGAATTATGCTTTAATATTGTAATCATTATGCATGGATTTTCTATTGTTTTCTAACATCCTCATGTTTAACTCAATTTGATAAAATAAACAATATCAAATCATTAATATGATCATACCAATGATCTCACATTATTGCAAAGGATCCCAAATGATTTCAAATTATCTTGATCATGAACAATCCTTAATCCATAAACTTTTAAAATTGAATGATCTCCAATAATAAAAAATGATCTCTGTTACCAAACAACCTACATTTAATGATCTTGACTGATCAATCCTTTTAAAAAAAAACCCTCCATAGATTTGATAAAGGTTTGGATATGTGATTTTAGAGTATTGTCCACATAGCCTCTCATCGATAGTGAGGACCTCGATAAATTCCCTTGAGGCCCGATTGGTCCTTTTTGAGATGAGAAGGACCAAACCCCCTTTTTTGTTAACGACCTAGTGGTTGAGGTAGAAGACTCATCCAGCCAGTATCGCATCTTCCTACAGTAAGGGTGAGTAAACATGGGCATGTATGGAACCTATCAACCTCCCAACACCCTCTCCTTTCCTCCCTCATATCAATTAGTACTTGATGTCAAGAGAAACATGTGGGAGACTCTACAATAACCCCCAATTTTGAGCATCCTCCAGTTAAGAGAGACTTGGAATATGAGGGTCAATACCTAAATTTTCAAGGATAAGGTTTAACAAACAATAAACAATAGTAAATAATTTTCGTCAATTGAACTAAAATGAATACATATATTTGAATTATATTCCTCAAAGGTGTTACATGAATATTTAAAGAACTATGTTTTACATATATGAGAAGAAGAGAGATACAATCTAACTAATCCTCCTTGGCATAACTTAATATCTTCAATAGCTTTCATCTTTATATTCATGTCCTTGTATCATGTGTATTAACTACCTAAAACATCGACAAAAAAAATGGTCAACATATCTTTGTATTGTGTATGTGGTGCAATAAAAATGTGTGCAAGTACAATAAAAGCATATAATGTTCGCATTCAAATTGTTTGCACATATGAACTTTTGTTTTCATTACATATTCTATCCCATTTTTAGTATGTTGTCTTGGGTGTAATAATTGTCCATCCTTGGACTTATGTTCATTACCCCTAATGCATGTAACCCAGGGTTCAAAAAAAAATTGTAATCCAAGCTCTTTGTATTGCTATTTTTGTGTTTTTGTAATTACAAGTAGTTTCTATACAAAGAAACTGTATAGCATAAGAAAAAAAATCTTTGCACAAGAAAGAAAAGAAGGAAAGAAATAAGGAGCAGGAGGACAATCCCCTAAAGAGAGCCTCACATCATGACCTTAGAGAGGAGTCAGGAAACAACTATCCAGGAGAAAAGATCCAACCATCCAGAACACTCAGAGCATCAACAAGAAATCAACAGAGATTTTGAAAACCCAGAAGCCCAAAAAAGCATAGAGGCTCAGTATAGAAAGGATCAAGGCTCTTCATAAAGATAGACATCATGCTTGACCAACTCCCAAACTCTTGACCAAGAGTTCTCCATGTGAAGATGCACTCTAGCATTTATTTCACAACCCAAGGTTCAGAATATGATACTTTACTTTATGTGATACACGTAGTAGAATTATAGTTGAACAAAATTAAATAAACATCCAACATTTTATTCATCGAATCAATACTTCAAAAACATCCAGCAACCTTTGGAAGTCAATAATGCATGTGCTCATAAGTAACCATGTACCTTATTCATGCATAATCTGTGCAAAACGTACTTTAAGTATACATAGATCCAAACAAGAAAAGATAGATCCAAGCAATCAATCAACATTCGAACTGCATGTATGTAAACCTACAATGTCATCTTATATTTTAACATACTAATCCGACCTAACCTAGGTCTTAAACTAGGTTTAGGTCTATCTCAAGTTTGGATCGGGTATAACATTATCAATGCTAAGTTCCACTTTATCATGGTTGTCAAGGATTACCAACTTTAAATGAACATTAGATGAAATCTAACTATCTGAATGAACATATCAAATCATTATATCATCTAGATCAATTTATATGTATTACGATCATAGCAAGTTATGAACAATAATTTCAATCCCTAACTTGCTTGTATAAATATCTATTGATTTGGAAACCCTAAAATACATCATTAATCACCCTGGTACAATTTAAGATACAAGAATCTCATCAAGATTCACTCACATAAGAATATATCTTGAAGAAGTGTGTTTAACATTATTAAGAACCCATTTATCACAAAAAGGGTTTACATGTATTAATCAGACTATATCCATGTATTAGCTACACTATAAGAACTAGGGTGAGAAAAGGAAATGAATATATCTTATTCATTTTCTACTCATTTTCTTATAAATTTTATATATAGTTTCATTATATGTTGATGTATAAACAATTTACTAGAATTATTCTAAATTAACCATATCTGAGCCAATCAGTAAATGCCAAGTCAGAAAATATCGACATTATCTATCCCTTGTGGGTTTGTCCCATAGAAAATGGTCTTTAGCCATGTTAGAGCTTACTCAACATTGTCTGCTCCTTCGTAAAAGGAGAGATGACCCTCTTATCCTTTATGCAATGATCATGGTTGATCATGCAGGTAGGGAAATGGGATAAAATCCCATAGGGGATTCATCAACCCCTTTATCGGTCTGGCTGCTTCTTCAGCAATCCATGGAGGGGGTATCCCGAAGAGTTGACTCTCAACTCCTAGGCCTTACAGCCTTTTCTAGAGTCACAAGTACCTCTGATAGGTCCCTCTGATATTGAAAAGCTTCTTGGATCACCATGTGACAATCGGAGGAGGAGCAATCGAGCAAGTAGAATAGGAAGACAAAATAGGGAATTACTAGATGGTTGGGTGAGCTGACGGTCGGCGTCGCTTTTTGGGATTCTAAGGATTAGTTTCCACCCTACACAATTTCATGATGCCACGAAACTCAATTTTGTTGAGTAGCTTGTCACAGTAATGTGGGATGACTAGGGCTAGTCTTTCGGAGGTCCCTACTCCCCTCTTATGTATGTGATGACATTGGGGTCTTTTTACAAAGCTACAATCTAGGGAAATTTTCCTCAGCTATCCCCAATCTCCAATGTAGTCTAGAGGTTGCTAAGGTAGATGGTGTGGGGTATAGGGACTCCCATGAGGAACTGGTGGAGGTTTGCAATGATGGGGTCCCGTAGGTTTGCCCGATAGCCACATATAGGAAAATCATTAAGAGAAGAGTTGATACTGGTCAAGCTTTGCATCCTGGATCTTTCCATTTTTTGGCATTATATCCATTTTGGGTGATAATGACAATTCAACGGTTGGTTAGGTCCGGGCTTATCTCACAAAGTTGATGGCATCATTATCTAACGATGAGGAGGGTTAGAGAGGGGGCACTGGAATAGTCGGAGGACTATGCCATAGATATAGTAGAGTCCATGAGAAGGGGGTGGCTTTCACTTGTCTGGTTTTACCTGACTAAGGATGCTCAGATCCGGTCAGGATATTCCACACAAAGGTCCTTTTTAAAAATTATTTTTTTTTAATTTAAAAACCATATTTCCTATTTAAATTATCTAGGCCATGTAACATCTCAAGTATATCCCAAACTTTTGATTGATCCTTAGATAACTATTATATAGGACTCGGGAAAAGATATGGTTGCTTAAATTTGGTTTGATCCCTAAAACTTGATATCCAAGCACTAACTAGATAATTCGTTAATGAATTACCTAGAGTGTGGGATATCTTAGGACATTCTGGAATGTCATACATTTTCTCATATCCAAATTATCTTTCAAGTAAAATTATCATGGCCATTTATTAGGATAATGAAATATTTATTTATCCATTTGTATATCAAGGACCTATTTGTAAACCCAAAAGTACTTTAATTGGACTTTAGATTGGATCCTTAGTCACATGGCCTAATTCATTGGTCTTCCAAAGGATCCATAAGATTTATTATGTCCTTAATTACAAATTTAAGGCTTTGATAATCATAGTATCTTCATGAAGCTTCATATTAATACATAAGCTCAATATTACTTGAATTGAAGACTTAATATAAGTCTAGGTTCAAATTCATCAGTCAAGTTCCTATTATTCTCTTCATTATATCATTTGTATCTTGACATCATAATGTGAATTAGACTTGATATCCTGAATTTCGAAGATGGAAGATTCACCCCACCTTAAAAGGAATTTTGTCCCCAAAATTTGAACTTAATAGGTTAAGGTGAGTGATAATGCATATTAGCCTCAAACATTAGGTCTGACAACCATTCATGTACTAATTTTAGATATTATTTTATTAATA
Source organism: Alisma plantago-aquatica (assembly GCA_963693085.1). NCBI lineage: Eukaryota > Viridiplantae > Streptophyta > Magnoliopsida > Alismatales > Alismataceae > Alisma > Alisma plantago-aquatica. The sequence goes on along the minus strand of OY856414.1, from coordinate 420,492,570 downwards.
ACTCTCGTTGATATGAAAAGTATCTATTTCATGAGGTTGGATCTGAATTTTTCCAATGGTGTATCCATGTCCTCATTAGTTTCATGATATTATCACTTGTGATTTTATTTTCACTTGATGATTACACTTTCACTTAGGTTTCAAATCTACCAAACATTGTTCAGTTATATTCATGTAAGGGTTGGGCAACACCTCAAAACCCTAGATTATGTCGTCTTATTAATTTCAACTTAGGGTATTCATCTTCACATGTTTATTTCATATATAATATGTGGCTATCCAATCTCTCACACTCAAAATAAGATGGAATAAACATTTTCTTACATCCCAAATACAAAGTTCATCCTATTCCATGTGTAAGGATATTGAATCCATACATTACCTTATATTTTAAAAAATTTAGGTTGAGTCTCTCTCAGTGATGACTCCTGAACCAAGAGTGGATTTTAATTCCATGAATTTTTTCTTAAACTTTATGAATTTAGTGTATTTATCACTCTTGAGTTTGTTCACAACTCCCTTAAGATTCTAGTTCAACAGTTATTACATAAGTTTTGGTATTCCTTGTATCGAGTTCTCATGTATCGTTAGCTTTAGTCATTCCCTTAAGTTCTCTAGGGGTATAGGTTCCTTGACCCCATGGGCCTCATGTGCATGTAGAGTGTCTTTCACATTGACCCTTTGGGATTTATGTACTCATACAGGTGGCTATTATCCTGACTCCATGGGCCTTAAGTAGTCGTGGATGCCTTCTCCTGACCCCATGGGCCTTATGTACTCATGGATGGATTCTCCTGGCCCCATGGGCCTTATGCACTTAGTACATGATCACCTCCTGACCTTTGAAGTCTTATGTACCTTTACTCACCCCTACTTGGACCTAGGGTTGACTTAGGGCTCTACCCTTCATAGAGTTTATAGATATGTCATAACTTTATTTCATTTATTTTATTAATTACACCTTGTTTGAGGACAAGGGTCTCTATTATCATTTTATTTTTGTATCCCATGACTCATCCAGCTCAAGGAGAGTCTATCACTTTTAATGGGTTAACTTGAATTACCCATTTTTGAGATTTCTCTAATTCAATTTTTTCTCGTATACATATTTATGCATCTAGGGCATTAAGACAAATGCACAACCTTCTTTACCAGACTTGGTGGTAGTAGGGCTTGTATACCTTCAATGCACAATCATCATTACATTGCTTTCGATGTATCTTACTTACCTCTACATATTTACCTTGTAATTCCTTTAAACAAGGGTTTCACATTTAATATATGTTTGAATTGTATTTCCCATTTATCAAGGACAACTTATTATCATTGGGTAGGGTAAATTTTTTCATGCCTTATACCCATACCATCCCACCATAGCCCATCCCTTTAGGTTATGTCCTTTGAGGACGTCCAAGGATAACTAAGCTTTTCAAAAACTAACACAAGGTGGTTCAACTCATCCTTTCAGTGGAGGTCCTAGGCTAGGGTTCCCTCTTCGTTTCCAAGAGGAGGTTAGGATCTCTAGCCACAACATGACCCCTATGGTTTAGGGTTATACCTCCCCCATATGTTTTTTCTCATTCATGGGTTGACCCACCCCAGGTTGGGACTATAGGGAAATATGGCGATAGAGACGGCAGAAGAAACAAAAAAAATCTTGCCATATTCTCTTAAATAGTGAATCACGTTAGCAACTATGAAATGAGAAGGAGGGTTTCAAGGCATATACTTGGTCCTGGAGTAAGTATAGTGACAATTCTTACTTAGGTGTGCTTCCTTTACAAGCAGCATACGGATGGTTGTCGACAACATCCTCCTGGTGCAATGACCACAGACGGTAGTTGACCATCTCCTAGTGTGGGAACAAAAGCCTCCACTCCTCTACGTAGTCCATGCAAACCACCGGGAACTTTACGTCACTCTTTCAAAATTGATGGGAATGAGTTGTCCTTCCATTGTCAATCTACTAGTGTCGGCTTCCTTTCCGGCTTTCCCCTTGTTGTCACTCCCTTTCTTAGGAAAGATTACTCACACTCTCATGTTACCACAAAGTTGAGAAAATGTGTATCTAGAGCCTTGGGCACCCCCTCCTTATATAGGTGTGGATGGGCTAGGGTTTCCGAAACTCTGGGATACAAAAAGACAAATCTCATGGTTTGACTATTGTCATGCGCACCTAGTCACTTGATTGGAAGTCGGTCAATTGTTTTGTGGTTAGTAGCACAATAACTTTGACTTTAAATGCGATGATCAATGTACATCTTTATGCATGTCACTGATCATTTGACCCATTCAAATAAGTAGTTTCCAGTAGTTTTGCTCCAGTCAGTTGATTTGCACAATACTCCAATCAGCCAACTGAGTATTTTGACCATCTTCTCAAAACATTTCCAATTGGTCGATTAGACACTCCAATCGGTCAACTTGATATTTCCATTGGCTAGTTTTGAAAGGCGTATATGCGGTCGAGTGGACATTCCGATCGACTGAATCATAGTCAGTGTTTCTTAAGTTGATTGCCTAAACCCCTTTAGTAACCAAGTTAAATATTATCCATGAGTAAACTCCTATTCCAAGTGCATCCTATGTGTGTGACCCTATAGGTCCCATATTACATTGGAAGTGAATGTCCATAACTAGATTATGGCATTACAAACAATCATTGGTATCTAGCAACACATCATTGCTACCCAAGTAATCAGAACATTGGAAAATAAATTTAACCTACAATCTATGATCAGTGTTACGGTGATCATATAGTTCCTTTGTCTCTAATATCTAGATTGAACATGAGGCATGGAATAGTCATCTTGTTAACATTCGATCTATGTTCCTTGAACTAGAGCAGGCTATATGAGATGCATTTGAGATCACATATCATATATTGACTCACATGAGTATGGCAATACATTCCTCTGTCTCACTTATCAGTGGCCAAGAAATCTACTCCAGTAGGAGGGACAAATTCCATCTATGTCACTCATAGTCGAGCCCCATATGCCACAACATACTTGAGCACCACCTTTATGGAAACCCTTATTCAAGGTCACGTTTGGATGGTTTCAAAGTTCATATAATGACATGTGACAAGTGTAGTGACCTCAATCTAAGAGCTAAAATCACCACTATCACTTTAAGAGATGATGCTGACTATGATTGCATGGTTTCCATGTATCACTATCAAGGTGGGTTTGTCTGGTACATTGTTCTCTAACACGTACCTATGTGTTTGACTAGATATCCAATATCATGACTAATGACACTTTGTCATTAGGCAACACACATTCTAGTTTTACGAATTATTTTTGTCTATTTTGCTTCTACAATAATATTTGACTAGGGACATAGCAAGAATGTGTGTACTTTTATCATATATATGATCTCATTGTTCAGGTCATCAACCTGAAGACATTTGTCATTGAGTAGCATCATTCATTAGACACCTATCATGTTTATTTTATCATCTCATTACTGAGAGAAACCTAATAGATGGAATTACCTTTGTTATTATCAAATTAAGTACATGATTCTCCAGTAAAATCATCATATGATTGCCTCTCAGGGCATATATACCAACAGGGACACCACCCCTATAAGGTAAATTGAGTGTATCATATTTTCCAGTATGTTCATACTAATTTCATATGTTTTATATGCATATACTAAATCCATCATGTACCCCATGCATACATACTACTTGTACTCTACGTACTTGTATGCATGGAAACCTAAATGTGTCTAATTTTGGGTACTAAAATGAATCACCCAAACCCATTGGGTTTCTATTTTGGGGTAGGGTTACTATTTCCCCCACACTACTCCATTACCCAGGATTAGGGTTTAGGGACTACACCCTACCTCATAGGGTTTTATGATTCCTGGACCCACTAAGGTTTTCATACCCTATTGGGTTATCCCACTCAAGTCCTTTATAGTACATTTTTTTATTTAACGGAGGATGCCTTAAACCTACCTCTTCTCCAAACCCAAACTTGAGATTAGTAGGGAAGTGCATTTTAGGGTTAAGCAAAGAGATGAGGAGAGGATGAAATTAGAGATGAGAAACCTAGAGGAAGCATCATTTCAGGCGAATCCTAGGTTTTAGCCAGACAGGTATCACATTGGCTAAGGGAGTCCCCCTATACCAACTTAATAGTGCAGAGAAAAATATTGTCATCCCTTAAAGAACATCATTTCCCTTAGATTATGCCCTAGTACTATTCCTTATATTTCTATGGATTGCTTCATATTATTAACTATTAGACATTATTTGATAAATTTAAGGTCTGATGCCAAATGTAACGACCCCCAATTCTAAGCACCCTCTAATTAAGAGAGACCTAGATCAATACCGAAAATTTTTAGGATAAGATTTAACAAATAATAAACAAAGTAAATGTTTTCCATTAATTAAACGAAAATGAATACATATATTTGAATTATACTCCTCAAAGTTGTTACATGAATATTTCAAGAACTATCTTGTACATAGATGAGAAGAAGAGAGATATTGTGTAACTAATCCTCCTTGGCATGGCTTAATATCTTCTATAGCTTTCATCTTTATCTTCATGTCCTTATATCATGTGCATCAACTACCTATGTAACATACTGAAATCTAGGTACAAAGTCTAGTTTGATTTATAATTCACAAATTTTCCTAAATAATAGTCCAATGACAAACCACTCTTTCCTTCCCCCTGCTAATCATCTTAATACAAGCAGCCTCCTTTTGAGTTTCTTACATTCATTATCCTCATTGAGAAATATTTACAAATGAGTCGTTCAAATTAATTTAGTGAGTCATTTTGGCATTATTAAGTACATCCTTGCACTCGAATACTTTGATTTGAACTCGTACGTCCAATAACACACCTAGTCTTCGAATAATGGCAGCGAAAGATGAAATATATACACACACACACACACACACACACATATATATATATATAATGTGTAATAATGGGTAATTAATAAGAATATAATAAGCTAGTTAAGAGCCTTAGAATACAGAGCTACTACATTTAGAAATTACTATGATAGGAGGTGAAACCACTACAACAAAATTCAATATAGGTCAAGGCTAAGTGGCCAGGGATTACAGCCCTGACAAAGTATTTTTTAACTCGAGGGCAGGTCCTTGACCAAAGCATTTAATCCCTGGCCAAAAATATTGTTACCCTTTAAAACACACTCCCTGAACCCTAGCCGGTTTTCATTTGATAAAACGGTAAAAAACGGCGTTCCGCATCACCCCCGGTCTGTGCCTCCTCCCACCCGATACTTTTTCCATTCCGTTATGTATACCCTACCAACCTGACGACGGCGCCCGGTGCCCTAGGTCATCCAGTTCTAGGCTACCGGCAACGATCGATGCGTGGTTCCAGCTTGATGCTGATGCTTGGTATGCTATTTAGCCCTCTCTCTCTATGCGTATTAGACTCAAATTTGTTCTTTGTCTTAGACACATGTTTGCTCCCTATCTCAGATGCATGTTTGCTCAGCCCGTCCCAAGTGAAAGCCATCTACTGGAGGCATGATCCTCTACCAACTTCCTAGAGAAATCTCAAGGGTCGCAATCATGTAGAAAGTCCAAGATTTTCTCCGTCAGATCTGTAAGTATTTTCTCCAGATAAACCTGATTTCTTCTTTCATAACACTCCTTTTAATTAATGTTTTATCTTTTTCTAATGACAGCCGTAGCCGTAAGTCCTTCATTTGATTTCCCTTTGAGTTTGAGCGTAAAATCTATATGAACGAAATGGTTTCCCTGTTCCGTAATGGCATCTAGCAAAAGAGGTTGGCCCTTGTTTCGATAAATTCATAGCACCTTGAGAAGTTGAAGAGAAATACGGTAGATTTGGTATATTCCACCTTTTAGAATGGATGTAGTTATGTCAAGAACAAAGGGGTTCATCATCCCAACCCGTCAAGGTATCATGATACAAGTTACATTCCTTCATTATAAATGTCTATAATAATACTTTTATTATTGTTCCTTTCATTTTATAGCATTAGATGATCAATAGATTACTGCAAAACTCATATTGTTTGGACAACAATATGAACATGGAAGTAAAGGGAAAATATGAGATGTACCTCATCTTGTTGTTGCTAGAGGCTTGTTTGTGACATGTTGAGGTAATTTTTTTGCCATAACATATTAATCTAGATGTACTAGATTTTGTTAAAGAAGCAACAGAAATATATTTTATGTTGCATATACTGCTGAGAAAGAAATTTTTTTGAAAGACCAATCAAGTCAAGTATATAATATTAAAGATTGACTTTTTGATATTGTTTATAAAATTGGTCATGGTCAACATAAAGTCTTGAAATGGTACATCTTTGATAGGTTATAACATTGCAGACCCACATATAACAGGAAAGATGTGTACTCCTTCCTAATTTCATTGTGAAATCAAACCCGCCACATGCCACAATTTTATGTGGTTTCAAGTTCAGCTGAGACAACAAGTGTGAAACCTTTTGGAAGGCGTGCTTATTAAATAATTATGGAAATGTCATGTCGCAGACATATAATGCAATAAGGCGTGCTTATTAAATAATTATATAAACATGGTATCACAGTGATATTTAAAAAACAATTTGCAGCTACAGATCGGAAAAACGACCTTCTGGTCCCACCCTCATTCTATGTATATGATGAAAATACATGGTTTATATATGTGCACGTTCGGGAAGACGACCTGCTGGAAGAAATGTTTATTTAAAATACATGGTTACTGTTTATACTTTTTATATAGTTTATATATGTGCACGTTCAACATACTATGTATATGATGAAAATATATATCATGAGTCATGCGTACATGAATGAGAATTGTGCTTGATTACTTTTGTTTTATGCATTTTATAATGTTGATTCTTGTTTATGAACTTGTACATTGTTATGTATAGTTGATATAGTTTTATAATACAGGATATTGAAAACACTCCACAAAGTAGAAGGATTGATGCAAATGCTGGAGAAAGTCCCCATGGTAGAAGTTGCGGAAGTAACGCTAGGGAGAATGCATGAAGTTGACGATATGCACTTTTATTTTTCTTTGAAATAATTTTAAAACAATGTGAGATGTAATGTGGCGCATATGAATGATATTTCAAAGTCATATTAGAGGATGAGTTATCTTTTTGGGAAAAAATATGATGCTCCAATCATGCCTTTTTGGATGTAGACATTACAATTGAAAATTGAATGCAATGATCCTTTTTACTATATTCAAGTTGTTGTCATCTGATGCATAATAAATTAGTTATGTATAATATTTTGAATGATATATATATATATATATATATATATATATATATATATATATATATATATATATATATATATTCATGAATAGACATAAATATTATAGCTGCATACATTTCCACTAGTCAGGGATGTGCCTTGGATACAAAGAAATGGCCAAGGATAATGTCTTTTATCCATGTGATGGATGCCCAGGGATTCCATCTCTATTGGTCAGGGATAGGTCCTGACAAACTACTATTGGTCACCAAGCTTTTGGCGAGGGTACGTTGGTCAGGGATTTACCCTGACCAAGGACTATTGGTCAAGGATTCACAGGTATTGGTCAGGGATTTGGCCTTCGTCTTTGACAGGATCTGTAGTAGTGAACAATGGTGAAAATTCCATGACTAATGGTTTTTCCTCTTAAAAGTTATTAATTTTTGACGTAACTAGAATATGGGAAATAGATAACATTTAAATAAATGCAATTTTGACCTCCAAGTGAACGGAGAAGGCGCCTTACACTCCTCTCTCAGCCCCGCTACCAGTTATTATCGAAATAATAGCAAGTCTTCACCCTGTTACCCAATCCCAATGTGACAAGGAAGGCAATCATGCTTGATCTTTGGTTTCAAGCATGTGAAACAGACGGCCTCCCTAAGGAAGTTAACACCCTAGCGCCGTCCATTCTCCCTTCTTCCCTGACTTTCTCCTCATCACCCGATGCAACCCTAATACCCTGACCATATAAACCTACCCGCAGATCTACGGAAGCCAGAGCACGATCATCCTACAAGTCATCGACCCAGACACCACCACACGTGAAGCTTTCTCCTTCAGCACACCTTCATGGCCTGCGACCCACTAATGTTCAACAGCAAGCCCCTATTGAGCCAACTCATCTTTGGTTGCAGACCTGCAACATCACAGATCTATTGCACTATCATCCTGCCACACCTATCGCCTATTGGGATTCAGCATTGCCTCACAACCGCTCACATCTTGTGATTCCTCGCCCAACAAGATGACTTGCACCTCTTCCTATCTTCATCACAAGGATCTGCAAAAATTGCAAAGCTGGCAATCAGATCTTCATAGGACGCTACTTTCCCCGACCATCATGGCACCCCGCCTGTTGAGGCCGTCGTGAATCTGCAACAAGACCCACAACAAAGGCCGCCGCCTACAAATTAGATCCCAGCCTGATGGCAGGTCCTCATATCCATCACCAGACCCCATACCGCCTCTGATCACCTTCCTCGTCGCCAGGAAATAGTATGCAGTCATCACCTCTTCCTTAGACCAGCCGTTAGTTTGTGTTTAGACCCCGATCTTCTCTACCTTCTCCAGTAGTGCGGCTGGCGGGGACTTATGGCACCCAGACGCTGCTACGTCCACTACTCTCAGAGCTAGCAAGGAACCCACTGGTTTCAGATCACTAGAGGGATCCACCAAGGGAGACAACACTTTCCAAACATCGCCTCGGTCAGGATGAACCCCCTTCCTCGTCTCTGCTTGAGTCTAAGATCCTTCAAACTTGCTTCGACATTGCTGTTGATGGCTTTGCCAGAAAACATACTGGGAACCACCTTAAGGTGGGATCGATCTCCAGACCTCCACCACTACTGAAATGAATCTGTCATAGATTCAAGGTTGAAGATGGAGGATTTGAACCTAACCCCACGACCTACATGTCTGCAAACGTTTGGAATGGTTTCAAACCAGTAGTAGACAGATGATGGAGTAGAGACTCGAACTTGCAATACATCCTAATCATGTTACAGTTGGCAAAGTCCAAATTGAATACTATAATATGTAAGTAACTCATCAATTATATTACTGCATGTAGTGAAATAGTAGTTATCATGGCTAAAGACATACATGAATCATATATCACCCTACATGATTTTCATAAAAACCCACCCATTGGAGTATCAAGACTAACAAATTGTTCAATAGTAACACACGAGCATACACATGCTAGTATAGTAGTAGTAGTATGTGTAAGTACATGATGTGTAATATATGTAAGTGAATATTGCTAATACAAGAACATAATACTATAGGTTGGTTACTAAAGTAAATAGTGGGCATATGATAATTGCATAAAATGTTGGGCCAAACCAGTCCATGATATTACTATATACATATACATATGCTAATGTATTTATATTGATCATACTATTGTTACACACTGAAAACCCTAGGACAATATGTGCCTATAGTTGAATGGAGATATCGATTTAAGAAGTAATTTAATCAAAATCAACATAATTTCATTTATTAGAATGAAAAATAAGAGAGAAAGCATAAAAGAGAAGTCTATCCAATTATGTGTAACCATATACTTAATAGTAAAATACATGATGAATCTTATGTTAGATTGCCCAAAATTATTTCATTGCTATGCTCATATATTAGGTTAGTGTAAATAGTTGATATATATGTAAGTGTATAACTAGTATGCTTTGAACTATATATGATTTAACCCTAGATAACCCTAGTAAGGGTATACGGGTAAATAAACATGTTCAAAAATCTAGACTTGTATGTAATGAGGACTTTTGAATATAAACCCTAAATATTTTCTAGTAAGGACATCTTGATAAATAGTATCTTATAAGTTAAACATCTTGAACCATTGTTACTAAATGTATTTTATCATATTAGAGAGAGAGTATAATATGTGAGAAACTAGTTTGGGGAAAATATGGTATACTCAATATGTAATGTTAATAATCTAGTTGGAACTCTAGAGATAATAATGATGGAAAAATACAAACTACAAATAGAAGATAGGAAACCAAATAAATAAAATTTGATTCAAAGCCATGTTGTGACATATATTTCTCTAAATTTGTAGATATATCTATTGTTTGTCCTTTAGAGCCAATATTTGGAATTTTGTGTTTTAGATGCTTGTCAAAGGCACGAAATGTCTATTTCTATTTGGAAATTTATTTCCCTCATTGATTGCATGCATAACTCGATAGGTTGGTTGCCTTAAAATTTTTTGTAAACCTTAGTGCTCTTCCTTGAAAGCCACCAACAATAAATCTTGAAAATAGTAACACATTGTTTAAACATTAAAAAGGGCATGTTAGTGCCCATTGTTTTAGTGGAACAACGCTATCATGACTCTATGCATAGAGAAAGGCATCAGGTCCCTCTATCTAATGGAAAATGCAGTTGGTGTGTTTTCGTTCTCATGAAGAGAACATATGGCTTCCCCAACAACATAGACATTGACATGTGTTAACTATTGAAAATTGGATAACTAGTTTCAAATTTTGGATATTGAATATTGTTGAATTTGAAAACATGTTGCTACCTTTTGATACTTGCCTATATTGTTCATTCCTTTACATTTTGTCATATTCATTATTTGTAAATAGGTTCATATTGTTTTACTTTCCAAATACCACTTTTGTACCAGCTTTTTTTACCTCAGTTTCCCTTATTGGGGCCCATGTGTGATTTTGTTCCCTCTGGGAACTCATGGGTAGGTGATCAGAGAAGACATACAAGATACGCTCAAGAGTTGTCCACTGTTGAAGATGTACTAGATATGCTTATTTTGTAATCTTATGTAAATATTCTGAGACCCCGATGTAAAGCATTATTGTTGGAAAACAAATTGTTTATATTTTCATATGCAATTTTATAAATATTTGATACTAAAGATCAGGTCTTTACAACATGGTATCAGATCCTATAAATAGTAGACACTCATGCAAGTCTCATGAAAATTAGAGTTAAATAATAATACATCTAGGAATATAGAGAAATACTTCACAATAAACCTTAGTAACATTAAATCGATTATTGGGATATACCTAGACTACAAGTAGGAAACAATAAGAGCCTAAGATGTGGGGTATGTACTCAATAGAATGTTAGGAAACATACCTAGCTCATCTACTAATTTTGAACTTCCCTAGGTGTAGATTTACTTGGAGGCATCATTAAGAAGTGTTTGAGACACATGCGTGTCTATTTAGAAGATGACCATGGGAACACTTAACTCACCACTATAAGTATAAAAATTGGAACAATACCATAGAGTTCCTTTTGGTTAGGTACAACCACAATAAAAAAAATCTTAATGATATCTTGGACATAACAACTCTACAAAATAGGATGATTGAGAGTTAAATAATAGGTTCTCCTCATATATATGAAATTATAATATGATTGAGACAAAAAAACTAAGATTCAAAATTGCATCCTAATCCATAATAAGATAACTAAATGGTGAAATGTGATGATATTAGGACTCTAGATTTTTGGAACTCTAAATTTTAGAGATATATAAATTTTGGACAATTAGTATTGAACTAAGAGTTAAATTTATGTATAGGCCTACCCACTAAAAATGGAGAAATAGAAATGAGTTATATCTAGACTTTGACCCAAATAAAACATCACGCAAAGATTGTAACAACAATATTGACAAGAAAACATATTAAAGATTTAATCTTGTCTATAGTATATCTAGTAATTTTGTGGTGTATCATGAACTTGGTATTAATAATTTAGACTCTTAACCTAGAAATGTTTACATGACCCTAGAGGAATCATAGGGACCAACCAGTACTAAGTGCTCAGGTGACTCTTATGTGTCATAAAAATCTTAATTCCATAAAAGTGTCAATTAGTGAGATGATGGGGTAATAGTTATTAGAGTGTAGACATGAGTTGATTGTGACTATGTTCTCACATCGATTTTGGTCATTTTTTAATTTTACACTGATAAGCTTTCCTCTGAAGAAATTATTTTCTTTATAATATTATATGTATAAAGAAAAATATTTTATGGAATTTTCATCGATGATTTCTCAAGCTAAGTCACAATCAAGGAAGTATTAGAAAATCCTAGAGGAGAAACCTAGAGTTGGTGAAGGATACAACATTGTAATTGATATACCTATTTAGATTTATAGGTGTGGAGGGCAGTACCTGGCTAGACCATGAATGCACCAATTTTAGGGATGAAATCTTCTTCAAGGGGTGGTGAGTTGTAACATATTGAATTCTAGGTAAAAGTCTAATTTGATTTATAATTCACAAATTCCCCTAAATATTAGTTCAATTACAAACCATTTTTTCGTTCCCCCAACTACGTGATCACCTTAATACAAGTAGCATTCTTTTGATTTTCTTACATTCATTATCCTCATTGAGAAATATTTACAAAGGAGTCATTCAAATTATTTTAATGAGTCATTTTGGCATTATTGAGTACATCCTTGCACTCGAATACTTTGATTTGAACTCGTATTCCAATAACACACCTAGTCTTCTACTAATGGAATTAGAAGATGAATATATATATATATGCATTCTAATAGATGTGAAATAATGGGTTATTAATAAGAAAATATAATAAGCTAGTTAAGAGGCTTAGAATAGAGAGCTACTACATTTAGAAATTATTATGATAGTAGGTGAAACAATGGTGAAAATTCCATGACTAAATGGCTTTTCCTCTTAAATTTATTGATATTTGAAGTAACTAGAAGACGGGAAATAAATAGCATTTAAATAAATGCAATTTTGACTGAACTGAAGGGATAAGGGGTGCTATTCTCTTCTCTCAACCATGTTAATCACTATTATCATAAAGATAGTGGGTCTTCACCCTATTACCTAATCTCGATCTGACAAGGAAGGCAATAATGCTTGATCTTTAGTTTCAAGCCTACTAAACTGACAGCCTCCCTAAGGAAGTTAACACCCTAGCGCCGTCCATTCTTCATTCTTCCCCGATTTTCTCCTCATCACATGAAGCAACCCCAAAAACATATCCATATAAGCCTACTCGCAGATCTACGGTAGGAAAAGAATAATTAGCCTACAAGTCATCGACCAAGACACCACCACATGTGAAGCTTTCTCCTTCAGCAAACCTTTCTAGACTGTGGCCCTCTGAAGTTCAACAACAAGCCCATGTTGAGCCAATTCATCTTTGGTTGCAGACCTGCAACATCACAGATCTATCGCACTATCACCATGCTACCTACTAAGATCCAGCATTGCCTCACAACCCCTCACATCATGTGATTCCCTCACCATCAAACCTACGAGCTTCAACAACGACATGCACCTCTTCCTATCTTCATCATGAGGATCTGCAGAAATAACAGAGTTGGCAACTAGATCTTCATAGGGCACTACTTGCCCCGACCACCATGGCGCCCCACAAGATGAGGCCGCTACGGATCTGCAACAAGACCCACAACAAAAGCCACTGTCAATAAACCAGATCCCAACCTTATGACAGGTCCTCACATCCATCACCAGACCCCATACCACTCCTGACCACCTTCCTTGTCACCAGGAAACATTATGTAGTCGTCACCTCTTCCTTAGACATGGTGGATCTTGACAGGGAACCTTGGGGGGACAAAAGCATCTTTATATAGTCGAAGTACACTACATCGTAATTAACCATGCAATTTGTACAATTTTTTTCTTAACTCTGGAATACAAAAAAAAGACGAACTCGAAATTTTAAAATTATAACATAAACCAAGCATATCAATATACTATATTTTGAAACAGACATATATTTTCTACTTAAAAGATTCAAATTTTAGTAGTTTAAATACTTGAATCAACTAGTAGTCAAACCATTTCTAAATGTGTGACCAATACTTCTTTCAAGAAAAATGATTATAGTATAAATAAATAACAAATTATCTACTTTATTGTGAACTTTTTCTTGATAAGTATCTAAGGTAGGAGAATTAAGAAATTTAATTACATCGAGCAAGAAAATAGACGAGCAACAATTTGTGTCGGAATCCTTTATGGATGTCAAAACCAATCTTTTGAAAAAGAGGGAGGAGAATTGAAAAAAAAATCTAGTTATGATGGATAAAATTTTTTGGGAAAGAGAAAAATGAAAGGAAGTGAATAGGAAAGATTTTTGATACTTCCTGCAAACATAAATTGCATCAAATTGGAGTCAAGAAAAGTAGAAATGGGAATATATAATGGGAGACATGTCAAAATTATAGAAAAACATGGAGAAAATATGAGAGAAAATAATAAAAAAATTAAAGAAAGATTTTAAGTAAAGTTTTGTGAATAACAATAATGGGAATCTTGAACTTATATTATGTAAGAAACTTGAAGAAAATTTTGATCATAGACATGGAGAAAATTATTAAGAAGTGGTTGCAAATAAATATATAACTTAGAGAGAGAAATTGAGTTATGAAGAGAAATAAATATTTAGATAGCAATTTATTGAGAAACATATTGAGTTGTAGAGAAAAGTAATTATTCTTCAGACAACATGGAATAAAGATTATATATAGTCTACTTTATGGCATAGTTTTTATTTATTTATTTATATCATTCCCCTTTTTTCTTTGTAAATTTCAAACATATTAAAATGAGTATATCATTATAGTTGATGAAGTAGAAGTTCATTATTTAAATACTCATTATAACTTTCCTAATATATATATTTATCTATTTTTTACCAATCCACACTAATTATATTATTAACTTGTGAAAAATCAAATGTGATAAATCTTTTTATAGTGGTACAGTTACAATTTATTACTACTGTGTATTTATGTTTTAATTTTTAAATGATCAATTGTAGTTAAGTATCATAAGTGTGATGACTATTTTGAAATATAATATATATTACAATACAATTAAATTTCTTTCAAACTAATTAAGATATTAAATGTTATTTATTATAGTATTGTATTCCTATTTGAATAAGTATCTGCAATAATAAAATATCTACTTGTAGTATTAAAAATCTTTGAGGGGGCACCAGCACGTCATCACATATTTATCTTTAAAAACCAGGCATGATATCATAGCGAAAAATATTTTAAAAAATAGTGGAGGGTCGTGGGCCCCCCAGCCCTACATAAGATTTGCCACTGTCCTTGGCACAGCCGTTAGTTCGTGTTCAAACCCCGACCTACTCTAGTAGTGTGGCTGGCGGGGACTTATGACACCCAGACGTTGCTACATCCACCACTTTCAGAGCTAGAAAGGAACCCACCAGTTTCAGATCACCTGAGGAATCAATTAAGGGTGACAACACTTTCCAAACATCCCCTCATCCTAGATAAATCCCCTTCCTCATCTCTACTTGAGTTTGAGATCCTTCAAACTCATTTCAACATTGTCATTGTTGGGTTTTCTAGAAAAATAGACCGAGAACCACCTTGAGGTGGGATCGATCTCCAGATCTCCACCACTACTAAAATGAATATAGCATAGATTCAAGGTTGAAGACAGAGGATTTGAACATCACCCCACTACCTACATGTCTACAAATGTTCTGGAATGGTTCCAAACTAGTAGTATAGGGATGATGGAGTAGAGACACAAACCTGCAATGCATCTTAATCGCAATACAGTTGGTAAAGTTAAAATTGAATGCTAGAATCTATAAGTCACTCATCAATTATATTATTGCATGTAGTGAAATAGTTATCAAGGATAAAGACAGGCATGAATCATATATCATCCTACACAATTTTCATAAAAACCCACCCATAGGAGTATCAAGACTAATAAATTTTTCAATGGTAACACACAAGCATACACATGTTAGTATAGTAGTAGTACATGTAAGTACAAGATGTGTGTAATATATGTAAGTGAATATTGCTAATACAAGAACATAATACTATAGGATGGTTACTAAAGTATATAGTGGGTATATGATAATTGCATAGAATGTTGGATCGACCCAGTCCATGATATTACTATATACATATTGGTTGGGTATACATATGTTGTATTGTTTTTACACATTCAAAACCCTAGGAGTATATGTGTCTATAATTGAAGGGAGATATCTATTTAACAAGTATTATAATCTCAATCAACCTAATTTCATTTATTGGAATGAAAAATTAAGAGATAAAGTATAAAAGAGAAGTCTATCCAATTATCTATAACCCTATACTTTATAATAAAAATACATTATGAATCTTATGTTAGACTATATCCAAACTTATTCCATTTTTATGCTCATATATTAGGTTAGTGTAAATAGTTGAGATATATGTAAGAGTTTGTAACTCGTATGCTTTTAACTATATATGATTTATACCCCAAATATCCCTAGTAAGGGTATGTTGGTAAATAAACATGTTCTAAAATCTAGACTTGTATGTAATGAGGAATTTTGAATATAAAGCCTAAATATTTTCATGTAAGGACATTTTGATAAATAATATATTATAAGTTTAACATATTGAACCATAGTTACTAAATGTAATTGTATCATATTAGAGAGAGAGTATAATATTTGAGGAACTGGTTTGGGAAAATATGATATACTCAATATATAACATTAATAATCTAGTTGGAAGTCTAGAATTAATATTGATGGAAAAATACAACATACAAATAGAAGATTCCATGTAGTGGACAAAAAAGCCACCTTCTCAATCTGGAGTCCAGGTGCTAAGTTGGTCTTTCCAATCTAGGGCCTAACCTAGATGACCTTCCCAATCTGGAGCCTGTTATGATCTTATGGGACCTTCCCAATCTGGGGCATGGTCTGACCTCATATGACCTTCCCAATCTAGGGATTGGTCTGACCTTCCCAATCTGGGGCCTGGTCTTTGGTCCTAGACATGACTCTTCATTTCCTTTCATTCAAACATCCAGAGGTGGTATGTCGAGTTTGAGCAGGTTATAAGCATACTTTGTCATAATCATAGTTACTTTATAGATTGTAGGAAATAAAATTCATCCAAGCATTCAATTTCAAGCAATTAGTAAAACCTTAAAAATCTTTGTGAAACTAGAACGATTAGCCATAAGAATAACCACATATCTAATTTGGAAGTCTCAAAACCAAGCAAGATAACTAATCCAGTCAAGAAGTCCAATCAACCAAGGCAAGCAATAAATCAAGCAATTTGATCCTGAAAAATATTTACAATGCCTAATGGTTATAATCACATTCAAACATCTTCTATTGACTTGGGATTCCATTCTAGGGTTTCTAATCCTCATTGGGGTTTCCTAATGATTTCTTAGTTTTACTTTCCAATTTTACCATTTTTAGGTGAACAAACCCTAAAGCACTTTTCTACTCATAAAAACCCTAATTACTCAAATTATCCAAATTAAGGGTATTTATCCACAAATTAGTTCAAGAACATCATTTTCACACCTTCTTGATTGATTTCCACAATTAAAACCATTAAAACTCACAATTATCACAATTAGGGGTTTTAAGTCCATTAATGCACTTTCATAATTATGGGACCCTAATTAAGCAAATTATGAAAAAATATCATCCAATTAGATCTAATCCATCCTTTCCATGTCAAAACGCTAAACTTTGCTCACAAAAGTCAGGGAGCAATCATTAGATCCATTAATCTTCAAAACTTAGGGTTTTAAATTAATTAAAACCATTAAAGATAACTTTTACACACTCTTTCGAGTTATAAGTAGATTTAGGCCTTGAATTCATTTTTAATTGATTCTATATATTTTTCTCATCAAAATCCATATACTACATGCCTTAATATAGGTTTCCAATAATTAGTTACAAATTTTGTAAGATAAAATACCTTTGGACCAATAGCAGAGAGCCATGTCATCCTTTCGGTCCCTTTTTCCCTTTTCCATGCGGATTAGGGCCCCTTGAATGGTCTTTGTTCACGTATGTATCCCATTACGTGCGAGCTAGGTGCCAAACCAGGGCAGCTGAGTTTTCCCTTGTGCCTTTGGTTTTGGGGCAAATCCATGCCTAGGGCAGGAAGGTCTTTTCCATGGCCTTCATCTTCAACCCCGCGAGCTTCCCTTCTCGCAACCCAGCGTCATCTAGGCAGTCAACTCCATTGTTGAATCTGAGCATCTGGACTCAGGAGCAGCTGACGGAGGTTCAATTACCTCTGATACCCACCACTGAAGCCAAAGAGGGAGGCAATTTGTCTGGAGGTGGTACTGATAGAGAGGGAGAGAAGGTGGTACACCGGCTGACAGAGCAAGAAGAATGAGGAGGAAGGCAAAGTCTTGATATCAAATTGTTGGTTGGTATGGCCATGGTAGGCGTCATCAAACCTCGTGGACGAGTTTTTCATCTCATAGAGGGGCGGTATCCCCTTTTATAGATCTAGGCTATGGTGGACGAGCAGCTCGAGATTAGGGGTTTCCGGATTAGCCTTCCAAAGTATGTAAAACTCGGTATGTATGGGTGCATTTTTCTCTCACAAATCCAGTGGATATGTTTCTAATTTCACACATCAATTGTGTGGAGAGAAAATCGATCAAGGAAGTTTCCAATCACAGTTCTTCTTTCCTGTTTCTAATCGAGGTAGGAGAGGATACATCCACCATTGGATGTCAGATCCAATGGTTGTCATTACACGCGCACAAAATAGATTATCTGAGTCGGAAAAAGTGTGACATTTAATACTTTCCACTTATATTGTCCACGCTTTAGGGATTTTTCAAAAATCTATATATCCTAAACCACACACCCTTTTAATTTTAAGGAAAACTCTTTAATGACTTAAATTACTTGTGTGAAAAGTTTGAAACCAAAACTCAAAAATAAAAGAGACTTTTCTTCATATGCAAGTCATTCACTCAAAAGGCATATATTATGCAATTAAAAATCATATTTTCTCTTTCTTTCTTTTCTATTTTCTTTATTTTGTCTATTATTTCTATTAGAAATCATGTGCAAACGAAAACTAATCAATTGTGGCCATCCATGCCACTTTCTAGAGAATTCTACACAATTCCCACATATGCACACAATTATCTTCTATTTCTTTTTCCTCTACTTATAATAGGATTTTATTTTATCCGTTTTCCCTTTTATCCATCATTGGATTTGTTAAAATAGGATAAACCACAAAATCATGCATCCAATGGAAATTTGGTAAAAGAATCTTTTCTCTGAAAACAAATCATACACTTCCCATTCAAACCCCTTTTATTTGAAAAAAAAACATTTCAATCAATACAAGCAAAATTGAGGTTATATCAACACAACACTTGAGCATCTCTTGTATGTTTTCTTTGATCACCTACCCATGAGTTCTCAAAGCGAACAAAACCACACATGGATCCCAATAAGGGAAATGAGGTTAGCAAAGCTGGTACAAAATAGGTATTTGGAAAGCAAAAAATTATATGAACCTATTTACAAATAATGAACGGCAAAATGCAAAGGAATGAACAAGATAAGCAAGTATCAAAAGGTAGCAATGAATTTTCAAGTTCAACAATATTCAATATCCAAATTTTAAAATTAGTCATCCAATTTTTAATAGTTATCACATGTCAATGTCTATGTTGTTGGGGAAGCCATATGTTCTCTTCATAAGAATGACAACACACCATCTGGGTTTCCTAGTATACTAAGAGACATCATGTCCTTATCTATGCGTAAAGTCATGGAAGCGTTATTACACTAAAACAATGGGCACTAGCCTGTCCTTTTTGACGCTCAAATAATGTGCTACTGTACTCAATATTTATTGATCGTGGCTTTCAAGAAAGAGGGCTAAGGTTTACAACAAATTTTAAGTCAACCAACATATCTAGGTATGCATGCAATCAATTAGGGAAATAATTTTCCAAATAGATATAGAAATTTTGTACCTTTGAAGATGTTTTGTCCAAAATGCAAAAATTCCAAGTATTGACTCCAAAGGACAAAGAAGAGATAGATCTACAAATTTATAGAAATATATGTCATTACATGGCTTGGAATCAAATTTTGTTTACCCTGGAAGGGTACACCAGAGGTTGAGTAAAAATGGCTGAGAGGTTAACAAGAAAACATAAATTTGTTTTGTAATAAATAATTGTTGTGGTTATGTTGTTACCGTTATGTGCAAACTTTTGGTTCCCCCCTACATACCAGTATAATTCATTCTATCGACCGATGTTTTTTTTGTCGACATTTTAGGGTAATATACAGTTATGTCTACAAGCTTTATGGAAAGTGGATGTTCAGTAAGAAGTGACATTGGAAAAGAATAAGGCTAAATAATGTTTAGAGGATTATAGTTAGCTAGTTCCTTACTTGGGGAAAGTTTTGAAATCCTATTTTTGAAAGGTATGTGAAAATAAAAAAAAATCCTGCTATATGCTTAGTGGTGGTTGAATTTATTAATTATTTTTTGTTAATTGCAAAACCATATGATCGTATTTCGGGTAACGGCTCTAGCTTCTTGGCCTTCCATAATTGGGGTTTTTCGGGAGGTGGGGTCATTACATGTGCATTTTTTAAGAGTAGATAGGAATCTATGCTTATTTTTATAATCCTATGTAAATATTCTGAGATTTTGATGTAAATCATGATTGTGAAAAAAAATTATATTTTTTGATGGAATTTTGTAAATATTTGATCATAAAGACCAACTTTGCAACTTAAAACACCAAAAAACAAAATGTGGTCAGCATATTCCTATACTATCTATGTGGTGCAACCAAAATGTGTGCAAGTATTATAACAACATATAATGTTCACAATCAAATTCTTTGCATATAATCTTCTTACAAAGCTACAAGTCAGGGCAATTGGCCTCATCTTTCCCCGATGCATTGTAGCCTAGAGATTGTTGGGTGGGTGGTGGTTCACGGTTAGAGGGGTCCCACATGCAACAAGTCGGATGTTTGTCATGATGGGGTCATCTAGTTTCTCTTGATAGCCTCATATAGACAAAGGGTTGAGAGAAGAGTCAATACAGGTCAACCCTTGCATCCTAAATCTTCCCCAATTTAGGCGTTATCTCCTTTTTGGATGATAATGACAATTTGAGGGTTGGTTAGGTTTGGGCTTATCTCGCAAAGTCGATGGCATCGTTATGAGGAGGGTCAGAGAGGGAAGGAGTACATCGGGATAGTTAGAGGATTGTGACATGCCATGAGACTCGATAGAGGCTGAGAGAAGAGGGTGACTTTCTCACGTTCATTTCTACCTGACTAAGGGTGCCCAGATCTGACTGTGATCTTCCAAACAAAGGTTTTTTTATTTATTTCCTTTATTTAAAAATCCTATTTCCTTTTTTTATTCTCTAGGCCACATAACATCTCTAATTTTATCCCAAACTTTGGAATAATCCTTAAATAATAATTATCTAGGTCGAAGAAAAAGATGTGGTCATTTAAAGTTGGTTTGATCCCTAAAACTTGATATCCAAGAACTTACTAGATAATTCATTAATTAATTACCTAGATCATAGGATATCTTAGAACAGTCTATAATGTCTTCCATTGCATCATATCCTAATTATCTTTCAAGTATAATTATCATGGCCATTTATTAGGATCAAGAGATACTTATTTATCCATTTGTATATCAAGGACCTATTTGAAAACCCAAGAGTACTTTAATTGGGCTTTAGATTGGATCATTGTGCCCATGAACCAATTCTTTGATCTTCTAAAGGATCCATAGGATTTGGTAGTCCTTAGTTATGAAGTCAAGGCTTGATAATCATATCATATGTATTAAGCTTCATATTTAACACATAACCTCAATATTACTTCAATTAAAGACTTAATATTAGTCTATGGTTCAAATTTATCAACCAAGGTCTTATTATTCTCTTCATTATTTCTTTTGAATCTTTACATCATAACTTGAATTAGACCTGAAATCCTAAATTTTGAGGATGTAATAGACCCCCTATTCCAACCATGTTTTGACATGGAAAAAGAGGTGTTTCATGCACTAAATGTAGATCGAGATGATGGAGACTCCCTTGTATGGTCCAACATGGGTGCACACAAATGGGCTAACACACTTGGGTCAAGCTACCTGGTATGTGTAGTTGCAACTAGGCCACATGAGGGAGAACAGTGGCCCACCCCTCGTCTTGACTAAGGTAAATTGTTATTCTATTGTAAATAATTCTTTGTCCTTGCAAAAAAAATAATGATGATGTGTCTATTTCATATAAAACTATATATCACTTTGATCCTATGAGCATGATCTACACCCTAGTTGGCTTATATTTGGGCTTGAATGCTTATAATATTGTGATAAATATATGAAATGATGCATTAGTTGGTATTCATGCATAATTTGAGGTGAGATGATATACATTTATAATGCAGTTTTTAGATATGAACTATGTTGGACCCAACATTGGTGATTTTCAAATGCCTTATGAATTTCATCCTCGTACTTTTATGATTCTATTAGTTACATGAATTAGTTCTAAGAAAACATAATCTAGATGTAACCCTAATTGATGATTTTGTGATATGTAATGAGTTCCATGAGTTAAGGGATGGATTAGAATGACCCCCACATGATTAATAAGTAGTAACTATGTTATAGTAATCTTATAAATCATGAATCTAATATGTGTTGTCGATTAAGCCTTTGACTAAGTCATGTGACTCCAATATTGATATGATTCTAAACTAAGGTATGTGGGATTATCTTCTTTGAATATTTTCTAGTCCATTGAGACTAGAATCATAATATGTTTCTCTTGAAATGCTCGATACTATACTAAACTGTTTGGATTATTCTACTGTGTGAACTACATGTTCCCTATCATTACTTTTTTGTACTTGTATAAATACCTTGTAAGAACCAAACAGAAAAGAGACTTTTCATTATAAAATAGATAAATGTTGATACTATCATAGGTGACCTTCCCTTTATGTGGTATAGGTGTGAGATTTAGTGGGCCTATAGATACAATTGACTTTCCACTTCCCATATTGTGAATGTTGGGTTTGAGTGAAACTTGGTATGCATGTGAACTTCCCCTACCACATTGTGAATGTTAGGGTCGAGTGGACTTAAATGATGATGAGAATGTTTAATGGAAATATGTATTGCATATTGAAATGTTGAACTTGCTTTCCTATTATAGTTCCTTCCAAACTATATTTTGGTATTGCACTATTATGCTTCCTTTTTCAATAATGATGTCCTTTATAGGCACCACATAACACATTTGTGCTAACTTTTCTCCCTATTTTAAAATTTCGAGGTCATATATACTATGGTTATAAGAAAGGTGATAGGTGTGGAGCGATCAAGTGTTGGTGGACAACTATTGTAGACCCTATAAATTGATGTATGTGTTCTTTCATAGTTTACATTCAACATGTAATCCAAGTGTTATATGTATATATGTCATTGTATATTTTTTTGGATGTTTGTATGATTGTTTCACATGCAAGTGATATCAATTTTTGATGTATGCATTTCCCATGCCATAGGTAGCAATGTTGGGTTCATGTGTTGAAATATGGGGATGTTACATATTTTCTCCTTGATATTCTACTTTCTTGGTTTCTTTAACATCAACTTTCTCCTCATTTTTAAGATACTTGATTTTTTTTATTTTATTATGCTTGAATTGGTGTCACCTAGTTCAACTAGTATGATGTTCATTGTGGATGACTCCTTATGCATTTGTTTCATGGGAGGGGTTTTATGTGAATACTTGTGGTAAGTATATAGTTAAATTCCATACACTACCTAATGTACCCAAAATATGTGGTGCAAAGGCTGCTTTTATATAGATCAAAATTCCTATATAAAGAACTTATATATATAGGGTTTTTTTTATTGCCCGCGCGGGTACTGTAGTGGGGCTACCCGTCTCTTTGGCGCGGTGGCATTTTACGTAAATACGACCGATTTCTGTACGCATTAGCCACCGACCCCGCCGTTGCGGCATCCTTCTCGTCGAGCATTGCCGCCGACCCCGCCGTTGCGGCATCCTTCTCGTCAAGCATTGCAATGGTCAGGTCCGTCAACACTTTGTACGCGCGTCTTAACTGGCCGTCTCTGAGCAATGCAGCATCGGAAGAGTTGGTAGACATCTGCTGAGTTCAATAATACCAGCGTACCTCCCAAATCTGTCTCTGGAATCTGCAGTCCTGGCTCCGTCTATCTCCAACCTCCGCCTATCTCCGACATCCGCCGATCTCCGACTCGATAATCTCTCTAATAAGAAGGGTTCTAAATCCCAACATGTCACTTACGGTCTTCATCACAAATCCATCTTCCACGCCGTTCCAATCTATGACTATCCTTGGAGGTAATCACATTCATTGAACATCCGGTAGTGTGGTTGTGGTCAGATGTGACAAGGTGCTCAAGTTTGTGGATGTATCCGGCAATCGACTAGTAGGCTCCATCACGAAATGCCTTATTGGTAGGATAGGGGGAAAAGTATTCAAAGCCGGAAACTGCCTTGCTCCGCCAGCAGCAGACCAGCAACGCAACCCACATTGAAGAAGTAGGTGTGTTTTTAAATTATGGTTTACAACCTGAATACCAAATTCTGTGTTGAGCAGTTGATTATCTGCTAAGTATAATCTCTTATATTTCCCTTCTTTTTGTGCTATATGTTTTTAAATGAAGTTTTTTAGTATTTTTCATTGTATATGTATCTGTCTATTTAGTAGTAACACAGTCATACTACATGTTTTATTTTGTAGTTACTTTTATATGATCTGTTTTTTGTAGTTATTTTTTGTGTTGTATTAGTCACTTTTATATTTATATAGTTATTGTTTTGTTTATAGAGTTACTTTTCGATCTCTACAATGGATGCTAGTCTTGATACTGATGCTGCTAATGCTATTATTGACATTGACGATGATAATGTTCATTCTTCTTCATCTGTTGTTGCTGATACTATGTCCTCAGTTGATGTCCCTAGAATTGGATTACAATTTGGAAGTTTAGATGATGGCATGTCGTTTTACTATAGGTATGCTGGTTTGATTGGGTTTAATGTTAGGAAAGATGATAATCGTTATGAATGAGGTACTAAGATCTTACTTGCTAAAGATTTGGTATGTGATAAGCAAGGTCAGAGTAGTTGTTCTAAGAGATCCAAAGGTCTTCTTAGTCATGTGTGTGACAATATTGGTGATTTGCATGAGAATTTATCTAAGAAGCACAAGCGTTCTATGAAAAGGTGTGGTTGTAAAGCAATGATCTGATTTACATTAGATAAGTCGTTATCTATATGGTTTGTTACTGCTTTTGTTAATGAACACAATCATGATCTTGTCGATGATTCTCACTTGCGGTACTTGAAGTGTAATTCATCTCTTAACCAAACTCAAAAAGAGATGCTTTCTTCTATGAGTCAAGCAAATATACCTGTCTCCAGACAACTTGCATTGATAGCAACAGAGTATGGTGGTTATGAAAACTTGACATTTACAAGTAGACAAGCTCATGGACATCTCAGTAGAAAGAGGAAGGAGTCATATTTATATGATGTGGACATGGTTTTGGATCGTTTTGCAAGCTTGAAGGTTTTAGACTCTAAATTCTTTTACTCTTATCAAAATGATTCTGATGGTTGCTTGACACATTTGTTTTGGTCTGATCAGGTTTCTATTGATGATTGTACATTATTTGGAGATGCTATTGTATTTGACACCACTTACCATACCAACAAGTATTCCATGGTTTTTGGAATGTTTGGTGGTGTGGATCACCATCACAAGACAGTGTTGTTTGCTTCAGCTCTGTTGGTTGATGAGAAGTATGACTCTTTTCTTTGGATTTTCAAGCAATACTTACTTTGTTTTGGCAAAGAGCCAGTTTCCATTATAACTGACCAAGACCCGGCTATGAATGTTGCTATCATTACTATTTTTCCAAACTGTAAGCATCGTTTCTGCAGCTGGCACATCCTACAAAAGCTTCCATCTAAGCTTGGCGGTGTTCCAAACAAGGATCGGATTATTAGCTCTTTGAATGATTGTGTATGGAATACAGACGATACAGACACATTTGAAGAGAGGTGGAATTATGTAGTTGAAGAGAATGACCACTACTACAGAAATGCCTTTTAGCGTCAGTTGTTTAACCCCCTTTGGCGTCGGTTTCTGAGCGACGCCTATGTGGGCGCCGCTAAAGGTCGAACACTTCGGCGTCGGTTTTTTAATCGACGCCTATTTAACGTATAGGCGTCGGTCTTTTAGTAGATAACCGACGCCAAAAGGGTTCACGCCATAGAAAACGGCGTCATCTAGGACACATTCTGCGTCGGTTATCTACTAAAAGACCGACGCCTATATGGAATATAGCGTCCGTGTTTAATTGGTAACCGACGCAGAAAGTGTCCTAGATGACGTTGTTTTCTGTGGCGCGAACCCTTTCGGCGTCGGTTATCTACTAAAAGACCAACGCCTATATGTATTAGAGGCGTCGGTTTGACACGAACAGTCGACGCCATTTTAAGTACGGCTGTGGCCACATTAGGCGTCGGTTTTGTTCAAAAACCTGACGCTGTATGTCTTTGCTGACGGTTTTCTGTAAATAACTGATGCCTATATCTTTTTTTTTCATATCAGTTTGCAGGCCTGTTGTGGATGGTCAGCAGAATGAGAACCTGCAGTTCAGTTTTCTGAACTGTAGGTTTACGACATCCATTGATATCAGCCTACAAACAGGCCACAAACCTGCAAAAGTCCTAAGGAAAATTTCACACAAGTAGATACATTCAGACATCAATTCAATTCTCACATTAACACATATAGAAACATTCAAATACATGTATTAACATTCAGAAATATTCATTTACAAAGTATCATTCATTATCGCTATCAACATCCCAATTATATCTTACAATTGCCACTGCTTGTATGGCTTTTGCCCATTCTTCTCTTATTTCATCTAATGCTTCCATCGTATATGGAGCATGTATATTTTTTAAGCATTTACCTATAGTGTGGTCAGTTTTAAACACCTACAAAGAGAATGATGTATATATATAAGTAATAATATAAAAATAATATTGATATATTTCATACTAACTAATGAGACTATATATAATACCTCATGTATGGTATCGATATCTAATGTGGCATGTTTGATAATCATCTGCATAAATTGCATCACATAGTATGCGCATGCCCATCCATTGTCTTGTGTAGCGCACTATAAATTGAAACATACAAAATAATACAACTAAGCACAATTCACATCAATAATATATACATTGGAGTCAGGAACTTACTTGTACGTTCTGCCAATTTATTGGCTGGTTCTTTTTCCTTGGGACCGTTCCTCCAGCCTTTTTGAATGCATCTAAACCCCTACATGTTAATATAACACAGTAAATTGCATAAGTAAATAGTAATGTAATAACAGATGTTAACAGATACAAAAATAAAATATTTCTCACCAGAATAATGGCATTCTCATTACGTGTCCAATTTTAGTGTTTAATGTACTTCCCGTGGGATCTAGATAATAAACAGTGAACGTCCCGGGGACAATAACTAGTAACTCCCAATGTCTACCGCTAGAGGTAAAAAGTTAACAATTAATAACTCAAAATACAAAATAAAAATGGAATTTTCTTAAGTCCAAATTATAAATAAAGTAAACTTACTTGACATTGAATGGAGCTATTATTATCGTCTTCTTTTGCTGACCAAAAATTGTAAAAGCATCTATACAGTATTGTTGAACACTATCAGGGTCTTTAGCTACCATACTAATCAATGATGGAATCAAAAATCCCACATGATCAAATGCAAATTATTTGCAATGATCTTCGACTAAGTAGCTGCAAAACATGTATTATGTATGCATTAATATATAAGAAACCAGATCACCGGATCTTACACAAGGTATATGGATGTATAAACAAGTTCTCACCTTATCCATGTCTCTATCATTGATGTATTCAGCCAAGCATACATAAACAGCTCAATAATATCTTGTATAAATAAAGAGCTATCGTATGATTGACCTGCATAATCTGCATCTAAAGAAACAATTATAGGGCAATGTATATTATGTGCCCGTAGCCAACATGTCATTCCCCTACAAGCAGGACCTAACGGGTATGTTCGGTCAGTTAGAACCCAAGTTGGTAATGCGGGAAGTGGAGGTGGAGGCCTAGGTGCTCCTGGTGTCTTCTTTTTAACCTGTATATATAATTTCAGATCAGTCCACATCATATATACACATTAACAGTCTAAATCAATGTAAATTTATCTTACAATTTTAGTCGTGTAGACGACATCTGCTTTGGGCCACAATATGACCCCGCCTTCTGCCTCACCAAGTGTATCAATATCTGGGTGGGCATATGGCAACGCAACTTCCCTCCAATCGGGTAATACATGTATCGGGCTCACACGAATGTAGCCCTGCGGCATTGGAGTCCCATGAAACGTTGCCCCAGGAAGGGACTGGTAAGCCTGCGCCTCTGCAACAACATAGTCTTGCATTCTTAAGCGGCATGGCTTCAATGCCTACAAATTTACGTAAAGAATGTTATACATATATACATATCATCTTAAAAACATATCATCTTGAAAAGACTAGCTACAATGTCATAAATAATACTTACAGCAGACGTGCTAGGCGATGGGTCTCCAGGATTACTCGCAGTCTGTGCATCAGGAGAAGAGTGGGTCGCCATAGGCTGATTGGAAGCCTGAGATGCCTGCCACCGCAGCAATTCTTCCTTGACCTTCTCAGCAACTACATCGTTGACCTTCTTAGCAACTATATCCTCGACTCTCTTATTCTCCTATACATGGATAAAAGAAACATTAGCTTCTTATTAATGAATTTCCTTTTGCAGTAACATTCTAAAAAAAGAATAGGTTACCTCTTCTTGAGAAAGTCCCGCTCTGGGTTTGCGCTGGGATGGCCCAAAGAATGCTTTGATGCCCACACCAGCGCCGGCACCTCTAACACGTCCAGGATGCTCTGGGTTACCCAGAGCAACTGTCAATTCATCCCTTGTGCCCTGAGGGATGAACGTGCCTTGTTTCCTCTGCTCGTGCAGCTCCCGCTAATCACCATAAATAGAAATTGGTAAGTTAACACCACAAATAATCAATATTCAAACGATTGCTCTAAGAGTTGTATTTTACCATTTTTGCAGCCGCCTCAGTAGTTACGAGCTTCTTTATTTCACCCTTCTTGTTTTGCCTCCCAGCTATCCAGATATCATGGCGAGGCATGGGTGTGGCAGACTCCTCCTGAGTAGGAGCAGACTCCTGAGTAGCCGCAGACTCTGCCTGTAGTCTTTGGCAAACGCTTGCATAGCCTTTTGGACCCATAGTGTGGTCATGCACATTCAGTGCACGCCTTGCTTTTTGTGCGTCACTGAGGGCGTAGTTAGTTTGCACATTTATAATTTAGTTAGTAGCACTAAATGTTAATCTTGAATAGGTGAATACAATATATATTAATTAAAATGGGAGTGACGCCTAATACCTTGAATTCTTCAGATTTTCTTGAAGCAACAAAATTGTCCCAATCTTCTTTGTCCAAGAAGTTCCATTGTTCAAGGGCTGACTTCTTCTTCTTATCACCCTCTTTTATGTATTCTCTATTCAGATTTGTCCTATAATTCCTAAGCATCTTTCCAGCACGTTGCATCACACTTTTACGATGCAACTTCTCATCCAATGCAAACAGATTCTATAAAATAGAAATGTTATTAACTAGTATCCAAAAATAGAATTGCAAATAATAGAATTTGTAATCTATAAAATAGAATTGCAAATAATAATAACTCACGCATAAATCTTTCCATATCAAGTCTTTCTTCGCCTGAGGAACTTTATGCCAATTATCATACTTAACACCACAATGGCTTCGAGTGACAACCCCAAGATAGTTTATAAAATTATTGCGGTTCACTCCAATTGCATTCCCTCCATTATCAAAATCCACAACCAATTTGGATCCACTGCCACTCAGCACAATTAACTTTTTCAACAGAGTGATACCCCTTTTCTTGTTAAGTTTTTGTTGTTGTGCATCAAGTTGCTCCAGTGCTTCAGTGGGTACATGTGCATCATCAACCTAAAATTTGACAAAAATAAACACACGGAATTAGCCCAATATAGAAATATAGGATATATGACATAACTAGAAGATAATGAATTTTATAGAAATACAGGATATGTTCTTAGAACTTACATTGGTATCCTCGCCATGCTCGTCATGGACAGCATGCTCATCATGGACTTCATGCTCATCATGGACATCATTCTCATCATGGTCAGCCATCTGAAAATGTCATTAAAAAGGCAAACATTTAGCATTTGTATTAACTAGAAAAAGGCAAACATTTAGCATTTGTATAAACTAGAAAAAGGCAAACATTTAGCATTTGTATAAACATACATGTCTCTAAAATTGTGATCTTTTATCAATTAACAATCCTTCATTGTGATCTCCGCACACATATAAGTCATCATTAGCTTCAATATTTTGTGGAGTTGGCAACCCAACTGAGAATGGACTGGAGTCATCATACTTATCATAGTACTCTTCTTCATCTATAGGATCTTCAATGAACTGTCTTTTACCATGAAGAACAACCGACCATTTATCATTTGCAGGATCATCGATATAGAATATTTGTTTCGCCTGTGATGCCAATATGAATGGTTCACCCTTCTCTCCAATCTTTTCAAAGTTCTCCAAAGTGAAACCCAATTCATCCACTATAACTCCTTTGGTGTTATCAACCCAATTACATTTAAAGAGTAGAATTTTTAAATCTATGTAGTCAAACTCCCAAATGTCTTCAATGACACCGTAATATGACATTTTAGCTTCACGTGGACTCTTATCCTTTGCACTTGCAAAGTACATAGTCGACGCTTGAAGAGTGACCCCACTATTTTGGACGACACTCTTATCATCTTGGCGCTTTGTGTAATATGTGAATCCATTAATGTCAAACCCTTCATAAGACATAACATTCGGTTTTGGTTTAAAGGCGAGGCATTTGATAGTTTCTGTAATATCATTTGGTGTTTGAGATAGTTGATGTAAGACTTTATCTTCAAACCACTTAGTAAAAGTCTTATTATGCTCTCTAGCAAGCCACATTGAACTTGCTCGAGGATGTTGTCTCTTTATGAAATTGGTATGTTCCTCGATATAAACACTCACTTCATCCATATTGTGTAAAATATACAAGTGAGCTTGTTCCAACTGCTCACGGCTGATTACTTTCACCCGTGATCCCAAAATTCCTTTGCCCTCCTCAATATTCTTGTCATTATCAGGAGTGTCATTACCACTAAGAAAGTCATTGCAAAAATCCATAACCTCTCTCGCCACATAACCTTCAATAATACTCCCTTCAGGCCGATAACGGTTTCGAACATCACCTTTAAAAACGCTCATGTATCGTTCAAAGGGATACATCCAATGCAAGAAAACTGGTCCCAACATTTTCACTTCCCTAGTCAAGTGGACAACAAGATGTGCCATGATATCAAAGAACGAAGGAGGGAAATACATCTCAAGCTGACATAGGGTAACAACCACTTCTCTTTGCAAATTATCGAGAGTATCCGGGTCAATAACTTTGCTGCATAGACTGTTGAAAAAGAAACAAAGTCTGGTAATTGCAAACCTTACATGCTTCGGCAATATAGATCGAATTGCCACGGGCAATATTTGTTGCATTAGAGTGTGACAATCATGAGATTTAAGACCTATCAACTTCAGATCTTTCATTGATACCAATCTACGGATGTTGGATGAGTAACCATGTGGCACCTTAACATTTACCAAGCATTCACAAAAAGTTTTCTTCTCCTTTCTAGACAATGTGTAACAAGCGGGAGGTAAGTATGTTCTTTTATTACCCATTTCACGTAATTCTGTTAATTCTGACCTTATTCCCATTTCACGTAGGTCCAGTCTAGATTTTATCCCGTCTTTAGTCTTACCTGGTATATTTAACAGAGTACCAATGATGCTATCACAGACATTTTTCTCAACGTGCATTACATCGATACAATGCCTGACTGTCAAAGAACTCCAATAAGGAAGATCCCAAAATATTGACTTCTTCTTGAATGAAGAATTGTCACTCCGTGTGGCCATACTACATTGTGATTTCTTACCAAATTCATTGACAATGTCTTTTACTCTTGCATAAACAACATCCCCTGGTATAGGTTTAGGTGCACTCTGTTCATCATTCCATCCATTGAATGCTTTGTGCTTCTTACAATACGGATGGAATTTTGAAAGAAACCTTCGATGACCAAGATATACAGTCTTGCCGCCATGTTTTAGTCTTATTGAATCAGTGTTTTCTTCACATATAGGACACGCTTTAGCTCCTTTGACACTATATCCAGACAAATTCCCATATGCTGGAAAGTCATTAACAGTGAAAAACAACATAGCGTGCAAACGAAATGTCTCTCTTGCTGAAGCATCATAGGTCATCACACCTTCAGCCCAAAGTTTCTTTAAGTCATCAATTAAAGGTTCAAGATAAACATCGATATCATTTCCGGGTTGTTTAGGGCCCGATATCAACAACGACAACATAACGTACTTATTTTTCATACACATCCAGGGAGGAAGATTGTATATAACAAGCATGACTGGCCAAGTGCTATGTTGGCTGCTAAATGTCCAGTACGGATTCATCCCATCTGTACAAAGCCCAAGTCTTAGATTCCTATCTTCTTCACCAAATTTGGGGTACAATAGATCAATCTTCTTCCACTGTGGGGAATCAGACGCATGTCGTAGGATCCCATCATTATTTTTCTTAACATCTGCATGCCACCTCAAATTCTTCGCATATTTCGGATTTGCAAACAAGCGTTGAAACCGTGATATTATAGGTAGATACCACAACACCTTGGCAGGAGAACCAGTTTTGGACTCCCCCGAAGTCGTCAATTTATACCTTGACGCACCACATTTTGGACAATCTTTCAAATGTACATAGTCCTTTTGAAATAATACACAATCATTCGGGCATGCGTGTATCTTCTTGGCCTCCATTCCCATTGGGCACAACATTTTCTTTACCTGGTATGTTGAGATTGGCAGCTCGTTTCCTTCAGGAAGCATTTCTTTTAACAAAGTCAACAATGAAGTGAAGCTTTTGTCGCTCCATCTATTGTTAGCTTTCAACTTATACAATCTCAACACAGTGCTAAGCTTCGTAAACTTAGCACAGCCTGTGTATAACGGTATCTCAGCATCATGCACAATGTTTCTAAAGATAGGAGGTGGATCGGTGTGCTCTACCCTACAACTATCCAGCATCGCATCAATGATGTCTGCTGGAACTGGTTCGTTCACATTTACGTCATCGGAGGCAATTTCTTCTTCCACCCAAGCACTGCTATCGACATCTACTGGTTTCGATTTTGAAATCTCTCCATGCCAGTGCCATTCTGTATAGCCTTGTACAATCCCGTTGCACATGACACGACTTTTTATTTCCTCACCAGTGTTGACTTTCAAGTTGTTACCGCAATGCCTACATGGACAGTAGAACCTATCTGTAGGTTTTTTTCTATGTTCCTCGGCAAATCTAATAAACTGATCAAGACCAGATATAAACTCTGGGGTGCAACGATTACGAATGGACATCCATGATCTATCCATTCTATGATCAGAGAAAACAAGTATATATTAGGAAACAAGTATATATTAGGAAAAGATTAGGGTATACACTTACATCCTAAGTGTATAATGTGATGTCATTCTTATATATAATAAATGTGTACCATCTATCCCATCCTTGAACACCTAATCTCACTAGTAAGTGTATAATGTGTATTGGGTTTTCAAGAAAATTTCGACAGCATTTCCCCGTTGTTCTCTAAGTACATATGTACTTAGAGAACAAATGGGGAAATGCTACCGAAATTTTCTCGAAACCCCAATACACATTATACACTTACATCCTAAGTGAGATTAGGTGTTCAAGAACAGTCCCAAACCGGGGACTATCCAAGATTTACTCCTAATGAGTCAATCTTGGACGGGTTTCTAGGCCAACAAACACATTTGATGTCATTCTTATATATAATAAATGTGTACCACCTATCCCATCCTTGAACACCTAATCTCACTAGTAAGTGTATAATGTGTATTGGGTTTTCAAGAAAATTTTGGCAGCATTTCCCCGCTGTTCTCTAAGTACATATGTACTTAGAGAACAAATGGGGAAATGCTACCAAAATTTTCTCGAAAACTCAATACACGTTATACACTTACATCCTAAGTGAGATTAGGTGTTCAAGAACAGTCCCAAACTGGGTACTATCCAAGATTTACTCCTAATGAGTAAATCTTGGACGGGTTTCTAGGCCAACAAATACATGTGTTGTCATTCTTATACCTACAATCCTAGTTCTTCAAGTTAGGGTGATTATTGATGTCTTTAAAAGCATGATTGGCAATTTAGGGAAAAGTTCATTATTTACATTCCAAGCATGTCACATGTGTGCATTACAGTTCATCATTAAGCAAGAAGGGTGATTAGGATTCTCAATATACTCAACAATGAAACAAAGACATAATCATTTTTTTTATTAATATACTGCTGCTTCAGTCGTGTACCAAACATGAAACATGCATAGAGTAACATCACATTAAAATATAAGAAGTATAACTAGAGCTTTCAAAAAAATCAAGCAATTCACTCATTTGAGCTAAATTTTCACCATTGTGATGTACCCATTATACATGTTCCTACTCCCAGTTCTTCAGTTACTTATTCTACATGTTTTGATAAGTTACATTGCAGACAAATGTTACTTCCCCTAGTTGACCACAGTATGAGGCAATGCCACCATGATGAATAGGATGAAGAACCAAAAGTCAGATGGATAATCAGATATCACTGTCAACAAACTGGCTTCCTAACTTACTTCAACATCAATGGATATGAGTTACTTATCAAGTTACCAATAAGTAAATAACTTAAATAAAAAATAAAAAAACGCCCAGCAGCAGCCTTGGCGTGCCTTGGCACCGCCCAAGCAGCCGCCTAGGCGGAGGAAGGAAGGAGGAAGAAGGAAGTACCTTGAGGGAAGAGGAAGAATGCCTGGCCTGGAGAGCAGCGACCTGAGCAGAGACCTACAGGCAGTCGGCGCCGGCAACGACAACACCAAAGAAGCCACCGGCGGCGAGGAGAGCAGCGGCGCGGCGAGGAGAGCAACAGCACGGTGGTGAGGAAAGCTGAGGAGAGGAGCGGCACGGCGGCGAGGAGAGGAGCAGCGGCGCGGGGGAGCAATAGCGGTGGCGGCGCGAGGGAGGGGGGCAATGATGGCGGGGAGCACCAGCGGTAAGAATCGCCAGACCTAGCAGGAGGTTCGCAATGAAACAGAGAAATGGGGAAGAGTTCTCTGTTTCGCGGGGCTATTAAGTTCCCAAATAGCGTCGGTTGTTTCAAACAACCGACGCCTATTATCTTCAGCGTCGGTTGATAGTAAAAAACTGACCCCAAATTAGTTGGCGGGAACTATTATCAGTGTCAGTTATCCAAGGATAACTGACACCTAAAGTGGAACTTTTCGCGCAGAATTTCATTTTAAATAGGCGTCGGTGAATAGTTAAAAACCCGACGATGTATGTGGCCCAAATTTTTTTCGCTCGAAAATTGGATTTCGCGGGTGCTTTTAGGCGTCGGTTGGTTATAGTAAGCCGACGCTGAATACAAAGCGGTACCCGTGTCTGGCTGGTCTTCGAATATAGACGTCGGTTTGCCTAAATAACCGACGCCTGATATTATAGGCGTCGGTTTTCCTTAATAACCGACGCCCAGAAAAGCGACACTGAACGCTATTTCTATAGTAGTGGACCTATTATATATTAGTTGGCTTTCTGATATGTATGATATGCGGTGGGATTGGGTTCCATGTTTTATGCAGGATTCTTTCTTTGCTGGTATGAGGACAACACAAAGAAGTGAGAGCTTGAATGCTTTCATTAGAAGTCATGTCAACAGTAGGAAAATGCTTTTTGAACTTGTATGTTGCTTAGAGACTGCCTACTCTCATGTGCGGGAGATTGAAAATTTCAAAGATTTTGATGATGATTACAACAATCTTCCTTTGTCATCAGTATGGCCTTTGGAGGAGCAAATGAGAGGTATATACACCAAGGCAATTTTTAAGATCTTTCAAGCTAAAGTTCATCAAAGTATGGTATATAATGTAAAAGAAACTTCTGATGATGTTGAGTTTGAGGTATATCGTCTTGGTGGTTCTTGTTCTCCTCGTCTTTTGAAGAAAGACTCATCCACTGGTATGGTATCATGTAATTGTTTCATGTTAGAATTCAAAGGAATTCCATGTAGACACATACTTGCTTATCTAAAGAGTCGTGATTTTTGCACTCTTCCTGAGCCATATATACTGCAGAGGTGGACTAAAGGATATAGAGATCATCCTTTGATTTTCAGCAAATCGTCCATCATGCAGCTATCCACTGGGAAGAGACTGCAGTTGGTATCTGCTTGCAATTAAATTGTTAATATAGCGTGTAGGAACAACGCTATAGATATGTGTCTTGAAAAACTCATTGCTTTGCGAAAGGAGCTGTTGGAATTAGATGTTGCTGATGTTGGTGTAACTGGTTCGAATACAGCTTCTTCTTCTGTTGTCAAGGTCCATATTCCCAGTGTTTGTAAAACTGAAGGTAGACCTAGATCTACTGATGTGCGGTTTAAATCTGGAGTTGAAATTTCTCAATCTAAAACGAGACAGTGTAAGAATTGTTTACAATATGGTGTTAACCATGACAGTAGAAACTGCCCATTAAAGAAATAGTTGTGTGTTTGAATTCAGCTTATGTGGTCTGTTGTGGGTCGTATGGCTTACTGAAGTTGCGGATTTGATGCTACTGCTGTTGTGGTCTTCATGTTGTGCTTCCTGAAGCTGCGAATTTTCTACTACTGCTGACAATGTTGTTATTGAAGTTGATTTATTCACTAGTTTTACTATAATGGTATCCAATTGTTTAGTGTGTGAGTCATGTCAAATTCTGATGTAATTGTAATGGCCAAGATGTACTGTGTGACAGTTGTAATTGATATTTGATTATAATGGTATCCAATTGTTTAGTGGGTGAGACATGTCAAATTCTAATGTAATTGTAATGGCCAAGATGTACTGTGTAGCTTCAATTGTATCCAATTTAAATCTTTTATAAAGATCATCCAAAATTTGTTTGTTGTGTGATATGTTTTTCCATTTTATGTTATATATGTATTTCTTAATTAGTCTCATATTTCCTTTATATTAGCATCATACTTCTTAATTAGTCTCATATAAAAATTTGTTTGTTGTGTGATATGTTATTCCTAAATCAATAACTTACTTGTATTTTCGAAGGTTACTTTTTGCACCTCAGAGTTACTATTTCTATCTAAATCAAACGTTTTGTGTGCACCAGTTACGTTTTATGTGCACCAGTTACTTCCCCGATTCTGATGTAATTGAATTACTTTATAAATAGAAATACGAATCTTTATTATCTTCATCCTTGATAATACCACGACCGCACTGAAGAACGGGCATATCTGGGAGATTTGATGTGTAGCAGTTACTCTTTGAACCACAAAGTTACTTGCATGTCGATATAGTTACTTTTTAGTTTATCTAGTTACTCTTCTTGGTTCAAAGTTACTGTTTGATCTGTAGCAGTTATTCTTTGAACCACAGAGTTACTTTCATGTTGATATAGTTACTTGTTAGTTCATTTAGTTACTCTTCTTGGTTCAAAGTTACTGTTTGATCTGTAGCAGTTACTCTTTGAACCACAGAGTTACTTTCATGTCGATATAGTTACTTGTTAGTTCATCTAGTTACTCTTCTTGGATCAAAGTTACTATTTGATGTGTATCAGTTACTCTTTGAACCACAGAGTTACTTTCATGTCGATATAGTTACTTGTTAGTTCTTCTAGTTACTTTTCTTGAATCAAAGTTACCGTTTGATGTGTAGCAGTCAATTTTTGAACCACAGAGTTACTGATGTACTATAACTGATAGTGTCCAAATGCCAAACACAACATAACAACAACAGCTAGCTAAAGTTATATGAACATTCAACTAATATCAAACTGATAGTGTCCAAATGCCAAACACAAATCAACAAAACATAACTATATACCCACATAACTGATGAACCCATATGTTCAAATGTCAAACAAAAAGTAACAAACCATAATCATAAATAGTTGATCTGCCTTCTACGAAGGTTACTTTTTGAACCTCAAAGTTACTATTCTTTCATGCATTCTGACTTGGCACACCATCTTCTGATTTTTCTTCATTCTGCTTGTCACCTGCTCTTTCTTTGGTCTCTTCTTGATCTCTAGTGCAATGGATCAGCACCAGCAAACCTATTTATAGCAGGAACAGCCAGTCAAAACCAAAAAAACACTTGAGAATTAGGATCAAATCAGACAATATATAGCTCTGTGAAGTAAAAATCTCTAGGAGGGGTAGACTGCGTAGGTAGTGATGGGGAAGATTATTGACCAAAAGGCAAGGAGAAAAGGGCGGCGGTGCATACCTATTTATGATAGGAAGGCTGGACAGAAGAAGAAGCAGTGTCTTCTGCAGATGTTGAGGTGTCCGTTGTTGTAGATGAGTCAACCTGAACGGGATTTACATCTGATCCCGGCTGTGCTTGGTATTTGTCCCTAACAAAGAGCTGATCTGCAGAGTCATCCGATCCAGAGAATACTTCGTCACCAGGCATTCTGAAGAGCAGAATAAGCTCGGTTGGTGTTTCTAAGAACTGATCTGTGATCCATGCTGTAATAGTCTGGTGATTAGTTGGCTTGAGGAAGATGATCCAATCTTTGCAAATATTGAGCTGTGCGATCATCCTTTTCCAGCCCTTAGCAGTTGAAAGTGATCCGTTTTTATTCTTCATAAGGGTTATCTGGAATGTCTGGTTTCTAACATGGAAGGTGTTCTTGCCTGGTTTGATGTGAAAATGGAGATGGTTCCATTCTATAGGAAGTTGAATGGATTCCATTGTCTTGTCGTCAATGGTGTAGTTGATGGGCTGGATGAACGGCTCCATGGTAGGTTGTGAAGAAGGTAGGTTGTGAAGAAGTTGGTTGTGAAGAAGG
Organism: Alisma plantago-aquatica; assembly: GCA_963693085.1. Lineage (NCBI taxonomy): Eukaryota > Viridiplantae > Streptophyta > Magnoliopsida > Alismatales > Alismataceae > Alisma > Alisma plantago-aquatica. The sequence continues at coordinate 420,453,436 of OY856414.1, read as the reverse complement.
TAGGTTGTTCGTGTTGGTGCTGCAAAGATGGGCAGTAGTGCTCTGTGTTGTTGGTGCTGCAAAGATGGGCAGCAGTGCTCTGTGTTGTTGGTGTTGCAAAGATGGGCAGCAGTGCTCTGTGTTGTTGGTGTTGCAAAGATGGCAGCAGTCTTTGAAGAAGGTAGGTTGTTCGGAAGTGAGTGAAAGGGTGAGATGAGAGCACTGGATGAAAGGGCGAAATGAGAGCTCTTGGTGAAAGGGCAAAATGAGGGTAGCAGTGATCTATGTTTTTGGTTTTGCAAAGATGCACGCTAGAGTCTGTAGACATTCTACTATTTTTGATAAGTTACAGATTTTCGAAGGTTACTTTTATTGGTGTTGCAAAGACACACAGTAGAGTTTGCACACATTCTACTGTTTTTGATAAGTTACAGATTTTCGAAGGTTACTTTTCTTGGTGTTTACATAGTTACTTTTTCGTTTGTTGAGTTACTTTCCCGATTCAATAAGTTATGTTATACATCACACAAGTTACTTTCTTGTTGGATGAGTTACTTTCCCGATTTAATAAGTTACGTTATACATCGCTCAAGTTACCTTTTTGTTGGACGAGTTACTTTCTCGATTCAATAAGTTACGTTATACATCACACAGGTTACTTCTTTGTCAAACGAGTTACTTTTTCATCCAGAGAGTTACTTTCATGTCGATATAGTTAGTTGTTAGTTCATCGAGTTAGTTTCCTTCTCAGGTAGTTACTTTTTGTTTTACATATTTACTTTTCAGTTACTTTTTTGCTGGACGAGTTACTTTCCCGATTCAATAAGTTACGTTATACATCACACAGGTTACTTCTTTGTCAAACGAGTTACTTTTTCATCCAGATAGTTACTTTCATGTCGATATAGTTAGTTGTTAGTTCATCGAGTTAGTTTCCTTCCCAGGGAGTTACTTTTTGTTTTACATATTTACTTTTCAGTTACTTTTTTGTTGGACGAGTTACTTTCCCGATTCAATAAGTTACGTTATACATCACACAAGTTACTTCTTTGTTAAACGAGTTACTTTTTTATCCAATAAGTTACGTTATACATCACAGAAGTTACTTTTTTGTTAAACGAGTTACTTTTTTATCCAGAGAGTTACTTTCATGTCGATATAGTTACTTGTTAGTTCATCTAGTTACTTTTCTTGGATCAAAGTTACTTTTCAGGATACATATTTACTTTTCAGTTCGGAAGAGAGTTACTACACTCATGCAATGAGCACCTGCTAATCACAGTAATTATCATTAAAACAACAACAGCTAGCTAAAGTTATAAGAACATTCAACTAAGATCAAACTGATAGGTCCAAATGCCAAACACAAAGCAACAAAACATAACCATATACCCATAGAACGGATGTACTATAACTTTACAGAGTTTACTTCATATTCTGTAACATAAGCCTTGCATTCAGAATTGGCAGCAAACCATAACCATATACACATATAACTGATGAACCTGTAGGTTCAAATGTCAAACAAAAAGTAACAAAACATAACCATAACCATATACATATAGTACTGGTTGCAGAGTTTACTTCAGTTTCTGTAACATACACTTCTCATTGTGATACTACATTATTTATCTAAGAGTTCTTTTTAATCTGACATAAGCCAAGCATTCAGACTTGACACAACATCTTTTGATTTTTCTTTGTTATGCTTGTCACCTGCTCCTTCTTTGGTCTCTTGTTGATCTCTAGTATGTTCTTCAACTGGTTGCAGTCTCCCCTTCTTCATCATTGTTTGGAAGATCTTTGTCCTTATTGCAGGGATGTCTTTGCTCGTGAAGTTCATTTCCTTTCCATTCACTAAGCATTCCATATACTTCATAACATAGACTCCACAATCAACATCATCATCTTCTTGCTGGGGGCAATCAGGGTACTCTATTGGCCATTGAGACAGTTGAATTCCACGCTCAGGCACCCCCTGAAGAATTCATGAACGAACCCCACCTGCATGCACAACAAAACATTCATAAGTATAATGTAACCTACACTAGTTCATTCAACTGTTTTCTAACAGTTTTTCTTTTTTGTTCCTTACCCATCTATTCACTTCTCTCTCAGATTTTGAACTTCCTGACATTGAATTATAAGACATGTGCACCCCATCCCTAAAACTTGCTTCAACCAAATGTCAGTGATTGTCGTTGTTAAGTATTGTAAACACGGAGTCCATTGTCATGAATTCCTTGTCAGGTACATTGAAGAGTGGTGATAGCATATCAATCTCTTTGAGTGTTATCTCATCCACCATCATGTTTAGCTTTTGTTGTAAAAACAATATTGTGAATTACTTTTCTGCAACCTTTAGTGGCCTTGTTGTGATAAATGTAATCTAGTGTGATAGTTTGTTTGTCTTACCAGAACATAAGTGCTTAAGCAATGCCATGAAAGCAGTCCCTTCTTCCTCTTTCTGCTTGTTGTCTCTTTCAACATTTGTACAAAGCAATCCATTATCTAAAAATGCACAAGCATCAATTAGCAATCTATAATTTCGTAATAAATGTTTAATATTCCATTTCTTACAGGTGACTGCATCATCTTATCCTTAAACAACAGCGCTGATAAGTCCTTTCCCGTGCACCATGCGTCCTTTCCAAAAATCCATTCTCTTCTTGACCTGTGCATTTTTATTTTTATTTCAAAAGAATTCATACTGAAGATGTGAGACATAAATTTATGGATTGATCAAGTAATACATAATAAACATGTGACTGATAGAACTTTAAAAAGTATCTACTTACACTTCATCAATGTTGTCAATAAATTCTTTGACATCCTCTTTCATCTCCTTTGGTCTAAAGTGCTCGAATCCTATGAATGTCAAATTCTTTTTCTATTTTTGAAGTACAAATTTTGGTTAGTAGTCTATGTAAAAGACATATTTTTATTGCAGTTACTCTACTGTTTAGTCCATAATATTGCTTTACATTCCATAATATTACTCTATCATTATCACAGTTACTTTTTATATTAACATAGTTACTTTATGGATGACATATTTTACTTTTCAGATCAGACAGTTGCTTCATTGATGGAACGAGCACCACTACAAAACAAATTTTACTTGTGCATGCCTTCTTATCTTGATATTTTCCTCTATGCTCCCAATGCCCGTCTGCATCTTCCCCTTCCTCTTTCTCAACATTTTAGTTGTTTTCATCTCAACTTCACCAAAATTTATCTCCTTCTCATTCACTCCAACTTCATTGTCTATATCCATCATTATGCTTTTCATTACATCTTCTGTGAGGTCTTTTTTATCTGCTAGTTGTTCTTTTTCTTCTTTGTTTTTTTCTTCAGCTGGATCTTCTTTAGATGGATCTTTTTCCATTTCATCTTATGTTGGTTCTTTGGTTTCTTCAGATGGAACTTCTTCTACTTTCTTTGAATCTTGTGGTACATTTTCTATCATTTTCTCCACTAATTTTCTCCTTAGTCGAAGCTTGCTCAATCTTGGTCTTTCTTGTGTAGGTCCATGTTGGTCCATTTCCAACAACTTTTTCTTTAGATCTTGCGTCCTATGTCTTATTACACTTAAATCACCTGAATGCCAACTTTCATTCTCGATGAAATTGGTAGTTGGTGTAGTTGCAGATTGTGAATGCTTGTAATTGTCAGCTTGGATCCTTAGCAATCTATTTTCAGCTTCAACTTCCTCTAGTCTTCTCTTCAACTGCTCGTTTTCTTCTCTTAGAGCAGTAAAAGCTTCTAGTGCAATTCTGTTGCATGTTTCCTTCTGCAGTCTCAGCTCGTCCTCAAGAATCAATACTCTATTCTCCAAGCTTCCCGAGACTTCTCTGCTTGTGTTATATGATGTAAGTATCTTCTTACTAACTACCTTGCTCTTGGCTTTATTTGTTGCGAGATAATAAGGTATATCTTTCACTGCCTTTGCAACTTTCCAATCATTATTGTCATCCTTCTTCAACACTGCAGAAACCTGTGCACAAAAGTTATCAATTTATTATAAAGCTTTTATATTATTTGGCATATTTATTTTCACTTTACCCACACTGATTCTTACATTGTCATTGTCCAAACTTTTAAAATCCTTCACCATCTTAACAGGAGTTGCCCATCTTTTTATTCGTGGTTTTGCCTCAAAGAATGTAGGTTCTGCTATCCCTATTAACTCATAAGCCCAGACCTGTGTTGACAAGAAAAGTATAAATCAGTGTTTTAAATGTTCATATATAGTTGTTTAATGTAACTAAAGTAATTATGAAATGTGTCACTTACACACAAGCACATTACACATCCAGTTGTGTAGAGTGTTCTTTTGCTTGTTTCCCCTCTTCTCCTCATCCTTATATTCTCACTTAAAACTTTCATTTTCTTGAATATGCTTCCGTGCACTAACTTTGCCCAGTTTAACTGCCCTGTAGCAGTTACATCATCCAAATAATGTAGAAGGTAAATGGGGGCACAATAGCTAGTGTCCGGTAAAAGGAATGTTGCTAACAAGTGCAACATCCATGCACGACACATATTTTGGTAGTTTTCTTCAGAGTCGTTATTTACAAATTCCTGCCAGAGTTTACTCAAGTTCTCCTTGTGTAACACATCCTTCTCTTTTATTTTCTTACTACTTTCACCAACTGTATCTTTTCCTCTTGTTGCATTAGCAAAATCCTCCCATATTTTTCTTACAATCCGTGATTGCTTTCGTGGAACTATATCCATACCTTTACTAGGCAAACCTAGTATCACTCCTACATCGTCTACAATCATCCTCGCCTCAAAACCTGGTGCTAACATGAACTTGTCGTCTTCAACATATCTCTCTATCAGATCTTCTAAAAGAGTTACATCTACAGTCAGATGAGGCATGGCTATCAGATTTGCAAATGCGGTTGACTTCATCATCCTCATTTGATCAGTGCTATACAACATGTTGTTTTGTATGCTGTTGTAACTTTTTATGTAGCATCTATGGAAAAGCTTTCCTGTACCTGCATCTATATGAAAAAGTTTGTGTTAATTTGTCTAGTTACTTTTTAGATTTCAGTGTTACTTTTTCAGTTCAACATGTTATTTTCTATCTGTCACATTTACTCTTATTTTCAGGAGTTACTTTTTAACTTTCAGAGTTACTATTCATTTTTCAGAGTTACATAGTACAGTATCACATTTGCAAATGCGGTTTACCTTTCTTGGATCAAAGTTACTGTTTGATGTATAACAGTTACTTTTTGATCCAGAGAGTTACTTTCATGTCGATATAGTTACTTGTTGGTTCATCTAGTTACTTTTCTTGGATCAAAGTTACTTTCCAGTTACTTTAGTTACGTTTCTTGGATCAAAGTTACTTTTTGATCCAGAGAGTTACTTTGATGTCGATATAGTTACTTGTTGGTTCATCTATTTACTTTTTTTGGATCAAAGTTACTTTTCAGTTACTTTAGTTATGTTTCTTGGATCAAAGTTACTGTTTGATGTATAACAGTTACTTTTTGATCCAGAGAGTTACTTTGATGTCGATATAGTTACTTGTTGTTTCATCTAGTTACTTTTCTTGGATCAAAGTTACTTTTTAGGATAATTACTGTGATCAAAGTTACTCTATTGTCAGCACCGTTACTCTTTAGTCCAGCAAGTTACACATTCATATATAAGTATAAAAATAATCAATATTACCTTCTTCTACAATTTTTGCTTTTCCTTTTTGCTTGGTTTTTTGTTCCAAAGTCTTATTCTGGTTTCTTTTGCGATCTTCTGCTTCATCCTGTTCAACTTCTTCAGCATCTTCTGTTTCTTGCTCTTCAGTCTCTTCATGCACTACAGCCAATTGTTTCTCAGTAACGTCATCGACTTGTTTCTCCCCTTATTCGTTTTCAGTTTCTGGCTCTTCAATCTCTTCATGCACTACATCCAATTGTTTCTCAGTAACCTCATCAGCTGGTTTCTCCCCTGATGTGTTGTCATCTCCAGCAGTCTTCTGGAGAGTGTCAGTTTTGTCAACGTTGTATTTATTCTTCTTAACTTTCTTTTCTTTTCTCGGCTCTTCAATACTCTTGCTCGTTTCATCTCCTTGCAGTATGGTTGCAGCTACCTCTTCTACCATGTTGTCCACATCTTCATAGTGCTTGCTCAACAAATCTTCACTATCCGTTATTTTTGTACTTCCCTTTCTTGTCGCCTTCTTTGCTTTTACCTTTGTTTTCCCCATTTTGATCTCAGCGGCAGAGACTGGCAAATGCAGTTGCGGCATAAACTGCGGTGAATGCTGCAACGGAGAAGAACGCCACACACAGCAGCGCAAGTACAGACCAGAAGCTGAAGAATTTGGAAGTTGGGGTTGGGGAGTGGAGACCAAGGTGGATGAATTCGGGAGTTCTGGAGCAGGAAGACGGCGGATTTGGGGATTCTCAGGCAGAGAATGAGTCGCGAATGTGCTTCTTCTGTAAGTCGTGCGCCCTTGCTTTTTTTGGATTATTTACAATACATGCCACCGTGTTTTTTGAAACGGGTAGCCCCGCTACAGTACCCGCGCTATATATATATATATATATATATATATATATATATATATATATATATATATATATATATATATATAAGGAAGTGTGTACCGGTCGGTACATGCAACTTATGTATACTGGTCATGAAAATGACACGTGGATTACATTTATACAATCCAACCTTATGGATTCAATCAAAGTTCAATAGATTAGATGCGTTCAAAAAAGCACAACCATACTTTATGTATATTACGAGATATAACAATATGGCATTCAACGGTTTTTGCAAATTCTACAACTTATCGTTGATTAGAAAATATGTATATTCTTTCATTTAGTGATCTAGGAACGTCAGTATGAAGTGGTTTTTGATACACATGCTATCTATGGGGTGTGCATCACATCCATAAGGTTGGATTGTTTTTTATACTTTTGTAATCATCATAAATGAAGATGGGTACATGCAAGCTACATGTACTCGGGTACACAATTCTTTTAGCCATATATATATATATATATATATATATATATATATATATATATATATATATATATATATATATGGCTAAAAGAATTGTGTACCCGAGTACATGTAGCTTGCATGTACCCATCTTCATTTATGATAATTGTAAAATTAAACTACACTATCCAACCTTATGGATGTGGTGTATACCACTTAGATAAGATGTGTATCAAAAATCACTAACATATGATATTCATAGATCATCCAATTAAAGAATTTGTGTCTTATCTAATCAACAGTAAGTTGCAGAAATTACAGAAACCGTTTGATGATATATTGCTATATCTCATGATCTATGTGAGATATTGGTATGATTTTTTAAACACATGTAATCTATATAATTATGAGTCAATCCATATGGTTGGATTTTATTAACATGCTCCACATATGTCATTTTAATGGCTGGTACATGTAACTTACATGTATCGGCCGGTACACACTTCCTAACATATATATATATATATATATATATATATATATATATATATATATATATATATATATATATATATATATATATATATATATATATATATATATATATATATATATATATATATATATATATATATGTTTTTGAACTAACAAACAACATTCTACAAGGCCATGAATCAAAATCATGTATCAACATTTATATTGTAGTGCATTTCTTAGATGCAAACTGAGTCATGAAACCTTCAATTGTTGTTCCTATGTAGCTCTAGATAGGTGTACCATATGGATATATTGATGAAAGGATGTTCCAAAACTTAACTTCCACTAAAGCTTCTAAGTTTTATGTAGTTGATTCAATCTATTAGTCTCGTATAGTACTAGTGATACATCAATCTTTGTGGCCTTATATGAACCTTCAAATATTCCTCAAAACATTTTGAGTGTTTTTCCTGTTAATCTCATTTCATTTTTTGGCTTGAAAGTAGTTAGTTTCACGCATTACACATTATGAAGCGCAAAAGACAAAAAGAACGTATATAATGGGCATAATACTTTCCCTTGAAGGACTCATTGGTACAGGGTGGTGCCTTTTTAAATTTGATAATTAATCACTCCTTGGACTTGTGAGGTAAAATGATGTGTGATATCCATGTTGCTGCTTTAGTTATATAGTGAAGGTAGAGCGAGCTGCCCCTTTGTTTATTCTTTATCTTCCTTGAGTGTCATTTTACCTTCTCTACATCAACCCACAAGGGTCAACGATTATATTCATATAAACCATTTCGTAACGCCAAGTATCCATGCTACTTGGAATTTTTACTTGGTGGAGCACCCTTCCTTACCCTAGGCTTAAGTATGTGGAAGCAAGCATCGCTTCTTGTTGCACTCTCTTAAAGTATTGTAGTATAGGCTATATAGTGATGATGCTAGGCGAGATGGAGGTGTTGGCTTGCGTCTTGTTATCTATGTGCAAGCTTGAATCAAAAACAAATCAAAACATGTTTCGCTAATGTCAAACGACTTCTTGTATTTAGTGTGAAGCTCAAGTTACAATGAGCATATCACATTTATCAACCTGAATCAAATATCATTTTTCCTTTACCACAACATCATAGGGGTATTCTGATATCCACCACACTTGAGATGTATATAAATAAAATCATTTTTTTATTATCATAGGCATTAGATAATATTATGGAACTTCATTACACATGATATTGATACCGTATAGTGATGTAAATATAATAGTTTTATTTGTTTTACATTTGTATGGTCCTCCCTCGCCCTCCTTCCATCTTACCCCTTATTGCTTAAGGAATAAAAATGCAACTTATGGAACACAATGGACATATACACTAATAAAAAAGACGAACTACAAGGTATCGCAATTATGGGAAAGAAAATTGTAGATTATAGATGAGGGAGGCACTCATCTATCCACAACTCCAAGGCTGGGCCCAAGTCAAATTACTTTTTGCCTCTCTTTTTTACAATGTGTGCCAAGAGCATGGGTGAGAAAGGAACCACTATGAGTGAATGTCATGGGCCACTTCTTGTTGGGCCTTCTCTCGACTTGCACGTACATATAAACTTGGGCCTTGGAGCTCATGAAGGCTTCTTCATGGAGACACCATGCGTAAAATTATTATGGATCTACCTATTGTTGATATCATTAATGATCTCAGTTAGGCCTACGTTATATATACTTGGGTCATTTAATGGGTTGGTGAGTTAGCTACCAATCATTATGATGCATATTCATATTATTATTGTGTGAAGCACAAATGCACCATGATCAAACAATCTACACCACAATGTGTTTTTTTAACATTGATACTAGCACCCTTGAAAACATATACATGCACCAACTTCAAAGAAAATCTAAAACCACCATGTCAAGAACATTATATATATTGATTAACATTATATAAGGTACAGGAGTATATTTCCTATAAAAATAAATTGTATGTAAAAATCCAATTTAAATCAAAACTGAAATAATATAAAATACCTTGAATTTTATCAATGTCAAAATTGAATCCATGTAAATATTTTTCACTTGAACAATGTTTCTTTATTGGATTCAAATCATCCGACACATACACATATGGTCTTGGTCAACTAATGAGATAGTGGGCTACAAATGGGTCAGACTAACCAATGAGATTATGGGCTACGGTCACAATTCTTAATGGGCTTACTTATGGTATATGACCAAAGCCACCAATTGTGATGTCATGTGTTTTTATTTCATCTCTTTTTGTTGCCAAAATGTGTCAATTTCACCATAACTTGTTGTTACGCAATAGAAACAGTTGTACGACTTATCCAAGGAAATGGTTTTTTCTACACCCAGGTTATCCTCTATCCAAGTTTATACTGTTTTCATGGTGGCAGGGCTACCGGCTTCAAGGCTACATAAACCTTTGTTAATGATTTTAAAATTGTCACACTGGCCTGTAGGGTGCACATACTTCGCTTTTGCATGAGTTTTAAACAATTACCCTATGAAAAAAGTATCAACTCGACTGTAAAAAGCGATGAGCTCTGTCTGATCACTATAGCAACATGGCATCTTATTCCAAGTCATATGGTTAGGATCAAGGCAGAGACATTCATATGCTGATATAGGATTTCTTCTGCTAGTCATAGAAATGGACGAACACCCAAATATATGATTTGTTGCATTTTTTTAGCAAAAGGGGTCAATTCATTTCTTTAAAACCACACAACATCTACAAGAAAAGAGTTTAACATTAACAGAACATACAACAAACAAGTTCAGTAGCAAAATACCACTGAAACTCTTATCAGAATGCGAATAAGTAGCTTTTGTATGGATATTTCTTTCATGATGCTGATTAAGCAGTTTTTTAAAGGATTAAAGATACCTTCAACTTGGAGCACGAAGCAGTGGTAGAGAGGGGTGAACCTGTTCAATGTTCCAAGAACATAAAACCTCCTCAAAAGAAGCCACACAACCAAACAACAGATCAAACCAAATCAAAATACAAGCCCTAACAACAGCTAAAAACTCGTCTCCCTAGCAAAGGAGAGGAGCGCAAACTACACACGAAACACCTATAGACGGTGACTAAAATGGCAAACAAATTGCCACTGACGAACCACCATCAATTGAGAAAACTAAAGAAACGAAAAGAAAGGAACAACAGAGAAGACGGAATGGGGGTTGAAACTTGAGCTGCAGAACCCGACAAGAGGGGCAAAGGCAAGACTGGCCATGAAGCCGTTGACAGAGACGCACTGAGGTCACCCGGGACACCACCCTGATGCCTCTACCCCTTCGCTAACAGGCAACAGCTGCCACCAGGATCCAGAGATGACGCCGAGCTGCTCAAAAGGGATCGGCAGACACCTGCTTAAGACGCCGTTTGGCTCCCGTTCTCATCAAAAACTAGGGTCTGCTTAAGAACTTAAAAACAGGACTCCGAACCCAGGATCCACGCCAAGCTGTGCATACCACCCAACCAGGACCAGAGGCACCTGGCGAGGAGAGGCCAGGGGGAGCGGACCGACACTCACCGGCAGACGGAGGCGCTCCCGGAAGCCTGCTTAAGACGCCGTTTGGCTCCCGTTCTCATCAAAAACAAAAGAACTTTCTAATTCATAACCACTCCACACAAATAAGCTGTACGTACAAGACACTGCGCTACTCTTTGTTGCATAATCTTTTTAAAAGAACGATTAGGCAGCAACATAAACTCAACGTACATCTTAAGCCTTCGTAATATGCCTCCCACTTCCTTTTAGGCATGTACTTTACTGTACACAGGTATACTATGTTGTAATTTTAAATTCTTACACCACTAACAATTCACACAGACCGGAAGTCATTCTCGGTACTGACTCGACAACAGCCAGTTTCAACATTACAAGGCCCATAAAAATTGTCATTCTGACGGCCGCATAGAATGAATGATACAAATAGCTGAGAACCACTACATCCGAACTGGATACCATCTACTAACTTTCAGCTATACAAGTAAGATTATGCTCTTTCAGTCAACTGACTTTTCAATGTCAGTCGCTTTAATCATGCCACTGTCAACAAGTAGATTCTGAAAAGCAATTTATAGTTGGGATAAGGCAGCAGTGATGGTAATTCATGAATATTTCTTTGCTGAGTTTGTGGCCATAAATGTCTTAGGTTTCTGTAGAAGATGATATTTGTAGTGGCTCAAGGGAATCCACAATGTCTCTCATCAGAGGTCTTGCTTTTGGATTGCGGTTGAGGCAGTGATAAGCCAACATTGCTATCTTGTGCACAGCCTTCACGGGATAAGTCCCTTCTAGTCTTGCATCTATGATGGTTAATACCTTCCTCTTCTCAGGGAGAAAAGGAAGGGCCCATTCTGCAAGGTTTTGCTCCTTCGCAGGCCTAGACTTATCCAGAGGTTTTCTACCTGTTAGAAGTTCGAGTAGAACAACTCCAAAGCTGTAGACATCAGTACTAGCTGTAAGATGCCCTGTTAGACGAACACATCCTAGTCATTCCAATATCATTCCCAAAAATGCCAGAATAAATTATAATCATTCTAACAATTACGAGTAAAATATGAAGGATAGCAAAAGTGCTCATAATTGAACCATTAGTGCAGCTTGGTTCCCTCCTGATTCACTTCAGCATTGTATTACATGGGTAAAATATACTAATTACTATTCCAAAGGGATCCTATTTTTATTATCTATTCCCATCTTACACTCTGCAAAAATGATAGTTAAGATGTCTGCTCTATCATTAGATACATCACTTCTAATTACAATGACTCATTTTGGTTAACAATAATAATTGATAGTAATGCATGGCTTAATTAGCATGTGGCCAACTGGCCATGGTTTTCTTTTGTTCTTTTTTTTTTTGCACGGCTATTAAACTTAAGGACAAGGATGTGACTTGTCACGTTTGCCACCATTTCACCACCCAAGGATATGGAAATTATGGAAATGGTGACTGACATTTCAAGAAATTGTTGTCTTTGGATATTTACAAAAGAAATTAGACAGGACAGAAATTGTGGAAACTCAATGCAGGTTATGGAAATTCGATTGGATACTTTCGGGTAGATGGTTTTACATATTCAACCTGTAATGCGAGGGAAAGAAGGAATTTTATTTGATGGTTGTGTACAAAGCACGTGCTTATCTAGGAGTGAGTGAAACTTACTACTACTGATTATCCAATATGGGACTAAACATAAATTACACATGGAATAATAAGCAAAATAACTCTTAACACTCCAACACATGTATTGATCATGCCCATTTAGTCCAATATAGTAGTGAAAGCATAGTTGTCTAGGCGGCTAGGCGGTCCCATTTTCCGAAGGGGAGCCTAGGCTGCCTAGGCGTTTCTAGGTGTTTTTGCTATATGATAATTTTTTTACGTGTAGTAACAGCTACATATATATTTAGCTACATTCAAGTAGACACACTACTGTGTATATTTCTAATGGTTATAACCAAGTTGTTTCAATAATATTTGACCTAAATCACACTTAACATGACCTATACTAGACCTGATTGGCCCTAAATTTGACCTATCTTGCTCAAATTGGACCTAATTTGACCTAAATCTAACCTAATTTTGTATAGAATAAACTTCTTAGACCTTACCTCTCCCTAATTTATCCTATATTACCTAAATGAGTAATATAGGATAATCAGTAGTAGTAAGTTTCATCCCTAATTTATCCTATATTACCTAAATGAGTAATATAGGCTAAATCAGATCACATTTCCCCAAAACAGACCTATCTCCCCCAAAACAGACATGTTTTCCCCCAAATTAGACCTCATTTGCTCTAATTTGACCTAATTTAGCCTAAATCAAACTTAATTTTGCATAACATGACCTAAACATACCTTACTCCCCCTAATTTATCCCATATTGACCTAAATGAGACCCAAGTTTGGCCAAATCAGACTTAATTTTTCCCAAAACAGACCTAATTCTCCCAAATTTTACCTAATTTGGCCTAAATTAATCCAAATTTTGCATAGCATGACCTAGATAGACTTTACTTCCACTAATTTATCCTATACTGACTTAAATGAGACCCAATTTGGCCAAATCAGACCTAATTTTCTGAAATCAGACATTTCCCCAAATTCATACCTCTTTTTCCCAAATCAAACCTAATTTGCCAAAATTTGACCTAACTTTGCCTAAATCAGACCTATTTCAACCATAAAATGACTCACGGTGATCTAAATGACTCACGGCGAGCGGTAGCCCAGCTGGTCGCAGCACGGGGCCCCTCACGAAGGGTCCCGGGTTCGACTCCCGCTGGAAGCGCCACTCGGAAATGAATTTCCCGCAGCGTCAGTCGGCCTCTGATGCGACTTATTGAGATACTGGTGTACGGGCGCACGGGTCTCCCGGGTTTACCATCCCTCCTATCTGGGCCTCGCCTAGGGGGGTGGGTTTCCCCCGGCAATCAAAAAAAAATCTAATTTGACCAAATCCAGCCCAATTCATACTAATTTAGCCTTTAAATGTCTTAATTCGGTGATAGGTGTTCAGTGTTACTTGTCTTCAATGTGTTTACTACTTGCAACACTTTGTAACTTTTGTCCCACACCATCTACTCAAGTATTGTGCGCTTTCACTTAACCCTTCAGCCAACCATTTTGGCCAGCACCCTATGGCGGATATATATACATATATTGAGATTGTGTCTCATTTTGATGTCCTCCAACCAAGCATCACCTAAGATGCATTCGGCCCTGGAACTAATTGCATGATAAGGACCAGCTCTACCATCCTAGCAGGAGCGTACATAAACTATTGTGTTGCCTAATACCATAAGAAAATGCACCACATATCAAGCAGGAAATGTAGATAGCTTTGTCGTTTTCCTAGATATCCATTGCCAAGAATCCAAGCAGCATATAGACCAAAACCGTCTATACATGCCCTCCTCCAACATTTCCATTATGTCATCACCCTCTATTATGTTGCACATCCTCTTACTCCAAACCAATTAAGAATTAATAATCTCTTCTAGCCAAATTACTGACCAAGAGTTGCTACACAGACAATGATCATCATTTTTTGGCCAGTGTACCTCTCTACGAGCACAGCGTGGGATTGTGGAACCTTTATCAAGTGTCTTTAGCTCCTTGAAGCACCCATTCCCCTTTTTTCTCTAGAGGATCAAACACCTTGGGATTAAGAACAACAACATTCTATAAGAGGGTCGCTCAAGAGTACTCAAAGAACAAGATGCTACTTCCTATAGGAAAATCATACACGAACGAAGAACATCACCAATAGGGGTAGCCATTTCCCCCTTATAAAACTAATTTTAAAGAGATTCCAAAAATCAAATCTCATTGTCTCATTTTAGACCTTTATTGGTGAAGAGTTCATTCTAGGAGGGCCCATCTATTGCAGTCATGAATATAGCTTCGAATTTGTTACCACTTCCTTTTTTTATGTTTGAAATTCCACATATGAAGCATGTAGGAGATCTAGCTCAATTGGTAGGTCCCAACCTTTCTGATTGAGTTGTTGCGCCTATGTTTCCATGTCTTAGAATTACTAAGATGATAATCTAAAGTTGGTGTTCCTACTATCAAGCAGGAAGGCATGGACATAACATCCTTCACCCACATTGCATTGATGGTGCCTATACTCGTATCTTCATCTTGGAATTGCAAAGTTCCTTCAATTGAAGTTTTAACCAATATTTTGTATCTTCCGCAATCACATGTGTGCACATTGTCTTATCACAAATAGACTTGTTAAACGGGTGGGTGAGTTAGGTCAAGGAATGAGGTATCCAATTTCCATGTTTCAACGGCGTGAATGAAAATTTCAATTAATGCAACCATTGTTTTGACGCCAAAGTGATCGAATTACGCCATGAGATTTTGCATGTGTGATCCCTACACCTAAATGCATCGTTTTACAATAGAGTTTTACATGGAGGTAGGTGGGGATCCTTCATGTGGGAGGTAAGGAAACTTTCCTATTTCCTCGGGATTTTATGAAGGATTTTGATGACAAAATATAGGAATCATATTATGTAATTTTGTGAGCATGAACTATATACATGCGTGTACTTATTTGTGCTATAACATCACACATTGGATATGTAGGGCATCCCCCACATATTTTAATTGGGTTGACAGTTTGTTGTTAATATTGATTGAACCACCAACCATTCCATCGACCCCAAGAACGATAGTGCAATGCTTCTAAGCAAAAACATTATTTTTTGGTGTGGTTGGCTTCTTAGCATCCTCATTATATGATAAACCACCACTAGAATACATATCTTCCACACTAAAAAAAAAATAAATAAACAACATAAAGCATGCAGTGTTAGTATTTAATACATTGAATAG
The DNA here is from genome assembly GCA_963693085.1 of Alisma plantago-aquatica. NCBI lineage: Eukaryota > Viridiplantae > Streptophyta > Magnoliopsida > Alismatales > Alismataceae > Alisma > Alisma plantago-aquatica. The sequence continues at coordinate 420,437,608 of OY856414.1, read as the reverse complement.
CATATATTAGGCAATGCAATTATGATATACTATTAGTATAGACTAGGTATGGTACTAAATGGTGAAATCACCTCAATCCACTTTTTCTCCTCTTCAAACAGAAACAATAACACCTTGCAATCATCAAAACTTACATTGAATTTTTTGAGTTGTGCACAAAAAACTTGAAATTCATCGAAATTGACTAAATTTATCGAAACAATTGCAATTTTGTTTAAATTTTGACAAATGCAATCATGGTAGCAAATCCCATCGAAATTGACAAATTCACATTCTAGAATAATGACATGCTTTGTATTAGATGATTAAAATAAGTACAAGGCTCTCTCTTTTATAAGACAAGAGATTGAGACATAAAGTAGAGACAGGCAATATGGGATAAAAGAAAAGAGACCAATAGACTAGAGAAGTCTAAAGCCATAACACAATAAGTAAAAATAACACAATAAAATATATATACTAATACTCCCTCTCAAGATGGAGCATAGATATCAATCATGCCCAACTTGTCCATCAGAGTAGTGAATCTGGTATAGAAATCTGACCTGATAAGACAGCCTCCCGTACAAAATGATAGTCAACCTCAATGCGCTTTGTGCGTTCATGGACGGTAGGATTGCTGGCAATAAAGATGGCTGCTTTGTTGTCACAGTGCATGGGGATAGGTGTAGACACAGAGATACCAAAATCTTTCAGAAGATTGCGTACCTAGAATAGTTCACAAGTGGTATGAGCCATCACTCGATATTGTGCTTCAACACTAGAACAAGCAACAACTGTTTGCTTCTTGTTGCGCCAGGTAACTAGGTTACCGCCGACAAATGTGCAATATCCAGAAGTAGATCTACGATCTATCTTGCTTCCAGCATATTCAGAATCAAAATAACCAACAATATTACAGTGGCCATGTTTCTTGTAAAGAAGGCCTTTTCCAAGAGAGCTTTTCAGATATTTCAGAATTTGGCAGACAACATCCCAGTGACACTGTCAAGGCTTATCTAGATACCTGCTAACCAGTCCAACAACATATGTGATATCATCTCTAGTGACAGTGAGATATATAAGTTTCCCGACCATGCGGCTACACTGATGATAATCAAGGCAAGAAGGAGAATTCTCGTCATCCCAATTAGTGTTTGGATCTAAGAGAGTACTAGCAGGCTTGGCCCAAGCAAACCTATTTCAGATAGAAGATCCAAAACATATTTACGCTGAGATAAGCATAAATCAGAAGATGGCCGAGAAACCTCAATGCCAAGAAAATATCTTAATGTGCCTAAATCTTTGATGACAAAGTGTTTTTTCCAGGTAGCTTAAAGTAGCTTGGATTCCTACAGGGTCACTACCAGATAATATGATGTCATCCACGTATACAATCAAAATAACAAGTCCATAAGTAGTTTGCTTAACAAATACAGAATGATCAGACTGAGAGCGAAAAAACTGGAACTTGTGAAGAATAGAGTTGAGCTTATCAAACCAGGCACGGGGACTTTGTTTCATGCCATAGATGGCTTTGCGCAGGCGACAAACTTTTGATGACTCCCCCTGAAGCACAAAGTCGGGAGGCTGCTCCATGTATACCTCCTCATGTAGGTCGCCATATAGAAAGACATTTTTAACATCAAGCTGAAATAAAGGCCAGTCAGAGTTAACTGCCACAGAAATAAGTACACAAACCGAGTTCAGGCGAGCGAGAGGAGAGAAAGTCTCAAAGTAATCCACGCCATATGTCTGAGTGTAGCCTTTGGCAACAAGACGAGCTTTGAGGCGTTCAATAGTCCCATCAAGATGATATTTGATCGTAAAATCCATCGGTAGCCAACAGGGGAACAGTCATCCAGGGCATCAACTAACTCTCAACTATTATGTTTAGTGAGAGCCTGCATTTCATATTCCATGGCTTGACGCTATGCGGGATGCTGAAGAACTTGGGAAGAATTTTTAGGAATGGAAACAGAAGAAAGAGCAATACTGGAGTTTGCAAAATTAGATCCCAAGTGAGAAGTAGTGCAGAAATTCCCAATGAGATGTTGCGTGCAAGTCTGAGTGCCTTGTGTAAACTTATGAGAATATCCAAGTCAGAAAATACCTAAGATGACGGTGAGGGTGGATCTGTCGACGAGGATGGAGGACTTGTAGGGGCCATGGAGGGAGTTGGAACTTTCGATCTTCGTTGATAAACCTTTAGTGGAGGAGCAGGAGCAGTATTTGTCTCTGATACAGTTCCATCAATAGTAAGTGGTAAAGATGGATCCGCAAGTAAATCAGACGTCAGGGCAGTGCCAGCCGAGGAATAGAATGACATATGTTCAAAAAAAGACTACATCAGCCGAAACCATCCACTTTTTAGTAATCATATCATAACAGCAGTACCATTTTTGTGTCCTAGAGTACCCTAAGAAAACACAACTGATAGCACGGGGATCCAATTTTGATAGGCCAGGGCGCAGATTTTTGACAGAACAGGTACTCCCGAAATTCCGAGGCGGTATAGTAAAAAGAGGAGCAACAAGAAATAGAATTTGATACAACACTTGATTGCCAAGTACAGAAGAAGGCATGCGATTAATGAGATAGCATGCAGTGGAAACAGCTTCTGGCCAAAAATATTAGGGGACATGGTAGTGGAATAGGAGAGTGTGGGCAACTTCAAGAAGATGCCTATTCTTGTGTTCGGCGACTCCATTTTGTTGAGGTGTGTAAGCACACAAGGTTTGGTGAATGGTGCCCAGTTTCTGACAAAAATGACTAACTGATGTTTGCATGAACTCAAGGGCATTGTCAGTGCAAAAAATATTTATAGTTTTACCAAACTGGGTTTTTATCTCAGCAAAAAAAGATGTAATAGTATCAAAAATATGAGGCATGTCTTTTAACAAAAATATCCAGGTTATTCTAGAGAAATCATTAATAAAACTCATGAAGTATCAGAAACCACAAATGCTGGAAATAGAACATGCGCCCCAAATGTTAGTATATACTATATCAAACGACTGTTTTGAGCCAATACAAGTTTTGTTTACAAAGGTAGATCTAGTCTACTTGCCCAACTGGCACGTTTCATTCTCAAAGACAGAATCAGAAATATCGGGTAGAAGGTGCCTCAACTTAGTCGGTGACGGATGCCCCAACCGATAATGCCATTGGATGCCCGTTGCAGAGGTAGTCAGGAATGTAGTAGTCTTCGGTGTGTCCAGACAGTATAAGTCGTCTGGTTCCTTATGGCCCGAATCAATCTTCATCCTCGTGCGCAGATCCTGAAAGATAACACCATCTGGGTCAAACGTGATGGAGCATTGTAGGCTCTTAACAGTTTTACTAACATATATTAAGTTTATGGGGAATTTAGGGACGTAATGTTGAACGTAGTGAAAGTTGACAACAAGTATAGATATTCCCAAATCAGAAGATAGGAGTTTGCGAACCTCGGCAAGAGTAACAAAGGGAATAGCAGACGTTTTATGTAATTTAGAAAATAAAGTAGGATTTCCAGTAATGTGGGAGGTCGCACCCAAGTCGATCAGCCATGTATTTTTACCAAACTGTATTAGGAGAGCAGAACTACCTCAGGAGAAGGTTCAACAGAGGAAGCCAATCGGGCTTGGAGCTGCTTTTCCAATTCTGAGCAGAGCCAGTCAATAGATGGTGGGGCAGATGAAGATGCATCAATGTCAGGCTAGTCGGATGTAACTTGATTTGCCCAAGCAGGTTTTCCATGTTTGATCCAGCAGCGATTTTCATTATGATTGGTTCATTAGCAGAAGTTGCAGTGATCCATCAGCGGTCTTCATTATGATTGGTTCATTTGCAGAAGTTGCAGTAGCGTTGTTCAGCAGTGTCCGAATCAGAGGAGTACGAACCACGACCAACACCTATAGTAGAGCGGCCGCTACCACGCCCTCGACCGCAACCACGACCACAAAACAAATCACCAGACCGAACAGCAAGGGATGTCTCATCAGCGAAATCAGGAAGAACTTGAGATACAAAGGGTAGTCGGTGCACGCGTTTCAAGACATCGTACAAGGGGGCAGAGGGTCACTGGAGAGGATCTGATCAACAACCCCCACAAAGGATGATGGTAAATCAGCGAGGAAATCAACTCATTGTGTTGTCGTTTGATTTCTTTAATATCAGATAAGAGTGGATGGTAGATCTCGGATTCATCCCAGAGAGCGCAGCACTGACTGTAGTAGTCTTCCACATAGTCGGTCTGAGTGTACTCCTTGGCTAAGTGTATGAAGATTTCAAACACTTTCTTTAGATTTTGTTGATGAGAGTACACGTGGGAAAGTTGATCCTACATGTCCTTAGTTGTCCGCAGTCGTAAGAGAGATTGATTGATTTTAGATTCAGCACTATTGACCATCCAGGTCATAACACCATAATCTTCTTTAGACCATAGATCATAGGGTTGCTTTGTCTTTTCATTAGCAGTCGCATCAGGAACATCGGGGCCTTTGGTAGCGAGATGGGAGTAGCGTCCTTGAGCCTTGACATAAAGCTCGAAAGAGGCGGCCCACAGGTGATAGTTGGAGCCATCCAATTTGAAAGTAGTGACGCACAGATCCTGGGGCAGATCGGTGGACTCCATGAGTCACGTATGATGCACGACGCCAAAGTAGGCCAGAGTAGGAAGAAACAACAAGCACGTAGCAATCAACAGAAACCCAATACATGGGCAGATCTAATAACACCCATACGAGGGCTGAAGATAGGAGTAGGAGATCTGACGCATCAGATCTCAGAAACCCACGTAGGGGCAGCAAAAGATATAGAAGAACCTACGCCAACATGGAGGAAGAACTACTCCACCATGAGGCGTAGGCTGGAAAGAAGTGAGAAACGGTTACACCCTCAACGTGCTATGACTGGAAAGTTACCAGAGACGTCCAAAGATTGGCGGGAAAGGGAAAGATTGGTGGTGGTGGCTAGCCAGAGGGAGATATGGCGGGTGAAGGAGGGAAGGAAGAATAGGAGGTGGGAGAGGGTTGGCGGGAGAGGTGGGACAGCAACAGATTTGCTGTGTGGAGGCGGGGAGGGGGTGGCGGACGGCGGCTAGGGGGTGGGGGTGGCTTGGGGACAGGGACATGTATGGGAGAGGAGATGGAGGGTGGCGGCGAGTGTATGGGATGAAGGAGGGGGCAGGTGGTGGAGAGGAGAGAGGAGGGAAGCGGAAAGGAGGGGCAGGGGTAGGCCTACAACGGCGGGCGGGTGGGGAGGGGGGGTTGGCAGCGGCGGGTGGGGGTGGGGGCTGGAAGAGAAGAAGGGGAGGGGAAAAGGAGGGATGGCGGCTAGGGTTTATGATGGCATAGGTTAGGGTTGGGGTGGGAAGGGCTTAAGGAGGATCCGGGTGCTCTGATACCATCTAGATTAATGAAATGTTTTGTAATAGATGATTAAAACAAGTACAAGGCTCTCTCTTTTATAAGACACAAGAGAGTGAGACATAAAGTAGAGACAAGCAATATGGGATAAAAGAAAAGAGACTAATAGACTAGAGAAGTCTAAAGCCATAACACAATAAGTAAAAATAACACAATAAAATATATATACTAATACACATGATTTTTTGGCAGATGCCACTAAAATAATAAAAAGACAAATTTTTGTCAATTTCGATGAAACTTCATTCTTTGAGTTAGGTTTGGGTTGGGTCATTGCGAGTATGGGTCAAAAAGACTCAATTTTAAATGGGTGGAACAAAAGCATGTGCAAATCAAACTTTGGGGGTTGCGGCTCTTATCTATAGATGCCCATATAATACATATTGAATTAAAAAGACATTGCTACATAGTTGTTGCTTTAACGTGGCAAAACAAGAATCAGAACAGCTTGCTACTTTTTTTGCGTCAAACATCGTAAACATAGAGCATTTTACTATTATGAAGCAAACAGAATGGATAGTTGCTTATTGGTTTTGACAGGAAACTGGGGAAAAAAGACAACTAGTTCATGTGTTTTGATTTAAAGTCGAAAAAATTGCTACATCTGTTGTTATAGTATAAAATACCACAAAAACAATCGTATAATTTGTCATTTAACATGGAACATTCCTAATATATGTGTGTGTATATAACATTTGTTTACTACATCTTGTGTAAATGTAGCCAGTCCCAACTCGGCTAAAGGAGGGTTGGTGGTAGGTTGGCAGTCGGCCATAAAATTTTGTCACTCTTATATGACAGATCCTAATAAGAAACTCATTGGAGGATCCCTATCTAGCAATGTTTTGCATCGGCACCCGGGTGTGCTGATAAATATGTAAGGGGTTTCAATGCAGCAGTGCTCGGTTGAGCTAAATAAAATCAAGGATGTCCACAACTTGGACGTCTATGGGTAAATAAGTTAGTCCCGCTGCATCATTGTCGGGATGTAGTAAAGCGAATTTAGAAGCAAGTTCAACAAAAAAGGATTAGAGTGGGATCTTGGAATATTGGTTGTTTTACATGAAAGCCTTTGAAGATAGTAGATACCATAATTTGAAGAAAAGTAAATATAGCTTGCTTGTAGGAAACTAAGTAGATAAGGGAACAATATAGAGGGATAGGAGAAGAAGGGTACAAAATCTGGTATACAGATAGAAATGGTATAGTAATTATTGTTGATAACATGTCAAAATCACAAGGATAGGTGATGGAATCACAGCTATCAAGGTTGTTCTTGAGGAAAAGATTTTTAACGTTATTAATGCTTATCCCCCCCCCAACCAAGTTGGCCTTAGCGAGGAGGCTAAAAAGGACTTTTGAGGGATGAATTGATGCAAAGAATGTTGATGAAGGAGAAGACCATTATTGGAGTGATATAATTGGTCATATGGGGAGTAGCAATGCTAGATTTGAGAGAGTTTATGGTGGTCATGATATGTCAACAGAAATAGAGAGAGGATATTAGATTTTAGAGTTGCCTATGATATGACTTTGGCAAAAAAAATCATTTAATGAAAAAAGATTCTGATATGATTACCTTCAAGAGTGGGTGCAAATGTAGCCAAATTGATTACTTCCTTACAAGGTGGGTGAGTCGAGAGGTATGCAAAGATTGTAAAGTGATCCCTGACAAAAAAGTCACCACCCAACATAGATTGTTGGTTTTGGATATTAAAATGAAGATTAAAAAAGGTAAGCATAACCGAAACCAAGATAGAAGGATCAAGTTGTAGAATCATAAAAAGAAATTGAAATTTTATGATAAACTTCTCATGGAGGGCACGAGAAACTTGGGAGTGTGATGTTAACACTATGTGACATAATATGCGCTCATGCATAACAAAAATTCTCAAAGAGGTTTTGGGGGAGTTCAAAGGGTGTGAGCCACCACAGCAAGGAATGATGAAATATAAAAGACTATTAAACTCAAAAGGAAGATTTAGGGGACATTTGACCCACATACTCATAAATACTAGTAATTACGTGTAAAACATAAGCTAGACTAAATAGTTTTTGTAGTTCAAATCATGATTATTCATGGTGGAAAGCAAATATACGATAGTTATCAATCACGCGAAGTTTGTTGGTATTGCAAACTCACGCATCTAGAGTCTTGGTCATCGTTTTAGCATGCTTCCTCACCTAATTTAGAGTTGGATCACCTTACTCCTTCATTTTCTGCTCTAGACTAAAGTATGACCTATGTATATAACTACAGGGAGTTACAAAAAAAAGGAACCAAACGGCCCCTTATAGGAAGTTTGACCAAATATCTGTTGACTCAAGGTCAATTAGGTCAATGTTGACTCACGTCTAAATTGACTAAACCCGTGTTTTGATGATGACTAACCATTCCACATATTGGTGTCTAATGCTTCTACTTGAGTGATTTCAGATTAGGTATAGACACACTCCAATTGCCCTAACTTGCGCATCTCAAATTGGAGAAAAGACAAGTCAAAGTCATACAAGTGCACATTTTTGTAATATGATGTATATCCATTAGAATCATGTTGTAAATCACTTGTAATGATTGTATGACTTGTAATTAAGCTTAGAAAAATATCAGGAACACTTAGATCGAATTTTAGAGCATTTTTAATGCAACTTTGAAAATCAATTACAGACACTTGTTCGGTCGAGTTTCCCACCCTGAAACTCGACCGATCAACCTTGGTCGATTTTCTGAAGATTGCATCGGTCGAGTTGTGCACTCACAGAACTCGACCGATTGGGTAGTAGGCCAGTTCCAGTTGGAATGGTCGGTCGAGTTTCCTCAGAACAAACTCGACCGATCATTTCAATATCGGGCTGCCTGCTACTTGATCGGTCGAGTTACACATATAGAAACTCTCGACCGAATGCACTGTACGGAAAAGTGCAGAAAAGTGTTTCTAGCCGTTGTGGAGTTGCAACAAGTGAAAATAGATCCGTTGCAAGCCACAAAACGGCTAGTTTTCGTTCACAAGTGTTCCCAAAGGCTAAGAGGCACCCCCAGCTATAAATAGGACCCCTTGGGCTTCATTCCAAGGTTGAGCATTCATTGCAAACTCTTTATGAGGTTCCTATTCTATAGTTGAGTGCTTCCTACAGCCTCCTCTCTCTCTAAGCTTAATCACTTGCTACATCCATTAGAGTGAGTAGGAAATCTGTAAGAGAGCTAGTCCTATTTGTATATCTTGTGAGGCTCTCACTTCCACCACCTCCCCATCTCTCATTTGCTATCTTGAAGATGAAGGTTCTCTCTCTTGTCCAAGAGAGGTGAAGAAGAACAAGGGAAGGAGTCCCTTGGTGAAGATCAAGGCAGAAGACTTGGAGCTAGAGTGGGTAAGCCCTTGGAGAAGGCAAAAGACTCAAGCTCAAGTAGGTAAGACCTTGGTGGAAAGCTTCTCCGAGTGAAGGTGAAGTCAAAGGCGGAAGATCCAAAAAGAGTGGGTAATTCCTACAAGGCCGAAGACTTGTGCAAGAGTGGGTAAGTCCTTGGAGAAGGCCGAAGACTCTTGCAAAGTGGGTAAGTCCTTGGTAAGGTTGAAGACTCTTTGTATTGGATTGGTAAGTCCTTTGTTGGTCTTGTATTGTAAGTCTTATAATTGAATATAAGAGTCCTAGAGGTTGACCTCTCTAGGCAAGTGGACTGACACACTTCTAGTTTGAAGTGTGGAACCACTCTAAATAGCTTGTCTAATTTGATGCATGTTCAATCTCTCTTATCCTTGCTATGCATGATTTAGTTGCACTCAAATTACCTATTTAGCAACCTTATCTTGTCATATAATTTGAAGGTTTAATGAGTTTTGTTTAAGTGCTTTCAGCTCTATTCACCCCCCCTCTAGAGCATCTAATCACCCATCTAGGATCCAACAAGTGGTATCAGAGCGGGTCTTCTCCAAGCATACTTCAACAAGTAGGAGAAGATGGGTGACTACCAAGGAGGGAGATTCTCGACCAGCCTTCCAATCTTTGATGGGAGCAACTTCCTCTATTGGAGAAGAAGACTTCAATTCTTCATCCAAGGATCAAGTCTCGAGATGTGGCAAATGGTGAACAGCCCATACATTCTACCAAAGACAAACATTGAAGAATGGGATGAAGCCACCTTGATGAAAGCAACCTTGAATGCTAGAGCCATGCACATCCTATATGCCTCCATGACCCCCACCGAGTTCAACCGGATTTCCTCTTGTGAGACGGCCTATGAGGTATGGAGAAAGTTGTGCATCACTTATGAAGGGACAGATCAAGTGAAGGAAAGCAAAGTCTACATGCTCAAAGGGTTGCTTGAGAACTTCAAGATGGGAAAGGAGGAGAGCATAGCCAACATGTACTCAAGGCTCAACACCATCTTGAATGGTCTTGCTATTCTAGGACATCCTATGTCTAGTGGAGAGATCAACTCAAAGATCCTTAGAACTCTCCCCAAGAGATGGAAATCCAAGGTGACTTCCATTGAAGAAGCAAGGTCTCTTAGGGATATTCCTATTGAAGAGCTCATTGGAAATCTACAAGCACACGAAGCCACACTTGACAAGAGGGAGGAATTAGAAAGACAAGAGGAGAAAGAACTCAAGAGAATGAAGAAGGCTGAAATCAAAGCTCAAATCAAGGCTATTGTTGGTCAAGCCTCTCCATTCTCTCAAGTTGAAGAAGATGCAATGTACTCCAAGGGTAGACTCTACAAAGGCAAGTCCTCCTCCATCTGGTGCTTCACATGTGGAAAGAAGGGTCACTACAAGGAAGATTGCCCACAAGGCAAAAAGACTCATCTTCACAAGAAGGAGAAATGGCACTCAAGCTCAAGTGGCTCTCCAACTCAAGCTCAAGTGAAGATTCATGTGAAGGATCAAGCTCAAGCTCTAGTGATGAAGGGGAATGCCATTTTGCCCTTATAGCATCAACAAGTGAAGACTCAAGTGAGGTAAATATAGACTCTTTAGATAAAGAATCTTTAATTGCTATTATTCATGACATTTGTGCCTCTTATAAGTCTTCTAAAAAGAAAAAGAAAAAGCTTGCTAAAATTGTTGATAATTTGCATATAGAACTAGATGATCTTGAATATGCTAGTTCTTGTTTGCTTATTGATAAAAATGATTTTCTTAGCCAAGTAGACTCTCTTAAACTTGAAAATGCTAGTTTACTTGATAAGATTAAATTTCTAGAAGCTCAACTTCTCATGTCTAGTTCTAATGAAGAGCATACTTTAATTATTGATTCTCTCATGCATGACATTGATGTTCTTAAATCTGAAAACAAGGACAAAGATTTTGTTTTGCATGAATCAGAAATAGAAAATGCCTCCTTGCTTGCTAAAATCAATGGGCATGAATCTTGTTCTAGTTCTACAAATAGAGAGAATGATGTTGCTGCTCTTCATATTGATAGAGATTCTCTTTCAACTAAATCTCTTTGCTTAGAAAATGATCTTTTGCATGCTAGAGATAATATTAATCAATTGTCTTCGACTATTGCTTCTCTTAAGCATGATAATGACAGTTTGAGATCTTCTTTGCAAAGATTCTTAGTTGGTAAAAAGAGTCTTAATGACATCCTACACCATACTACTAAACAAATTGGTAGACATGGTTTAGGGTATGATAGTAGTCAAGGGAACAACAAAGATAAAGGACCTCCAATATTTCATGGAGAATCCTCTAGTTCCAAGACTATGGGCACATGCAACTATTGCAATGAATTTGGTCATTATTCTACTTGTTGTCCTTTTAGGAAAGCACCCAAGAGCAATAGGACTTGGGTTGCTAAACTAACCCCTCCGGACCCAAAAACATGATTGGGGACCATTTCATCTTTCTTCCTGTAGGTAATTGCAAATGGATTGACTTGAGCTATTGAATTGCAAATTGACTTCTCAATCCACATGAAAGAAGAAAGGTGAGATGTGTAGAGGGTGACAACAAGTGGAAAAGGCAATGGTAAGCACAAAGGTAAATGTTTTATTGCTTATAACCTATCCTAACTTGTTTTTGTCAAGTTAGTGTGCACTATACATATGGTTTTTGAGTTAAAAGTGGCATTTTGTGATTCTCTTCACACTTTTGCTCAAAAACTGTTTTTAATGCTTCTATAGTGCATTACTAACTTGCTTAGACATGTTTGGATATGGTTTGTATTTTTAGCATGCCTTTAAATATATTTTTATGAAATATATGTGCTTTTTGACAGCTGCTCTGTCGATCGAGTTTGCCCTAGTGAAACTCGACCGATGGGCACCAATAGGTGTTGCCAACAGCTGTCATCGGTCGAGTTGTCCATGCACAGAACTCGACCGATAACACTGTGCACAGAATACACAGTTGGCTTATTGAATGAGAATTTCCCTCTCAACTAGATTTTCTCAACCAATAGCCTTACTCTTTGGCACTCTCTTTTGGTATCTTTATATATGCATATTGCCATGTTCTAAATGCCTATCTTGCTTACAACTCTATCTATCTAATTGCTCTAAATTGGTATATATATATCTTGCAATTACTTGCTTTGAGTTGTTTTGCAGGTTTTGATGATGATCTCTTTGGATCTCTTGGTTGTGTCTAAAAATTGCTTCCGTTGTGCTCTAACTTGCTACATCTATCTAGGTGTATATCTTGTGTTGATACAACCTTGAGGTTCATAGGGGTAATCATCTTTTGGTAAGGATGCATATCTTGTGAGTTATAGTCTTCCATGATTCTAAAATTGCTTATCTCTTTGTTTGGATATATCTCTACATCTACTCATAGCTTGCTTTATATTGTGGTATCTCTTGCTATGATCTAGATCCTACTAGTAGTCCTAACTTGTGATATCATCTACTAGTAGTTCATATACATGTAGTTCTAACCTTGTTTACAAATTGCCATCTTTGATCATCTATATGTTATGCTTGTATCTTATCTCATACATGCTCAAGATTGTTCCTTGAATTGCATATCTACTATCTTGAGTTGTTTGCATAACATTGTGATGCAGGGCACATAGAGCTACATTATATGTAGAAATTGGAGTATTTTTGGATTTTATGCAGGTTTTGCTCCAATTTCAGTTTTTGTTGCAAATATAGTGTTTTTTATGCAGAAACACCCTTCTGAGCAAGACTCATCGCTTCGCCATGAGCTCCGATGGTTTTTGGTCAAATTCCATCATCTTGAGGGTCAAAATTGTGATTTATTGTTTTTCTGCAGCACTTTATCTTGCATTTTTGGGATGTTCAAGTATATGCTTTAACTTGCTTTTCTTTCTATGCTTGGACAGGCCCCTATCTGCGCTCTTCTACTCTCCTTATATATTTGTGTTATCTCCTTTCTCTTTAACAAGTGATGTTTCTTTTTTCTTCATAACCCCCACCTTTTTGAAATGACAAAGGGGGAGAAAGGTAATTTCTTCTTTTAAAAAGAGGAAGAAGGCATGTCTTACATGAAGAGGAGAAGAATGTCCATGTAAAGGGGAGAAGGTAAAGGGGAGGAGACATATATGTGTAGACATATATGAGTAGAAGACATAGTTTCTATAAATGTTATGAAAACTAACCATGCAGGAGAAATAGCATCAATTGAGGGGGAGTATGAAAACTCCATGCGCATCAATTGAGGGGGAGCATATGAGCTTAGTCCTATTGAAACCCCTAGGTTTCTCCAAAGGTATAAATTTACTTAAATGCTTTCAATACATTTATGGAATGATTTGTCATCTTCAAAAAGGGGGAGAATGTTGACTCAAGGTCAATTAGGTCAATGTTGACTCACGTCTAAATTGACTAAACCCGTGTTTTGATGATGACTAACCATTCCACATATTGGTGTCTAATGCTTCTACTTGAGTGATTTCAGATTAGGTATAGACACACTCCAATTGCCCTAACTTGCGCATCTCAAATTGGAGAAAAGACAAGTCAAAGTCATACAAGTGCACATTTTTGTAATATGATGTATATCCATTAGAATCATGTTGTAAATCACTTGTAATGATTGTATGACTTGTAATTAAGCTTAGAAAAATATCAGGAACACTTAGATCGAATTTTAGAGCACTTTTAATGCAACTTTGAAAATCAATTACAGGCACTTGTTCGGTCGAGTTTCCCACCCTGAAACTCGACCGATCAACCTTGGTCGATTTTCTGAAGATTGCATCGGTCGAGTTGTGCACTCACAGAACTCGACCGATTGGGTAGTAGGCCAGTTCCAGTTGGAATGGTCGGTCGAGTTTCTTCAGAACAAACTCGACCGATCATTTCAATATCGGGCTGCCTGCTACTTGATCGGTCGAGTTACACATATAGAAACTCTCGACCGAATGCACTGTACGGAAAAGTGCAGAAAAGTGTTTCTAGCCGTTGTGGAGTTGCAACAAGTGAAAATAGATCTGTTGCAAGCCAAAAAACGGCTAGTTTTCGTTTACAAGTGTTCCCAAAGGCTAAGAGGCACCCCCAGCTATAAATAGGACCCCTTGGGCTTCATTCCAAGGTTGAGCATTCATTGCAAACTCTTTATGAGGTTCCTATTCTATAGTTGAGTGCTTCCTACAACCTCCTCTCTCTCTCTAAGCTTAATCACTTGCTACATCCATTAGAGTGAGTAGGAAATCTGTAAGAGAGCTAGTCCTATTTGTATATCTTGTGAGGCTCTCACTTCCACCACCTCCCCATCTCTCATTTGCTATCTTGAAGATGAAGGTTCTCTCTCTTGTCCAAGAGAGGTGAAGAAGAACAAGGGAAGGAGTCCCTTGGTGAAGATCAAGGCAGAAGACTTGGAGCTAGAGTGGGTAAGCCCTTGGAGAAGGCAAAAGACTCAAGCTCAAGTAGGTAAGACCTTGGTGGAAAGCTTCTCCGAGTGAAGGTGAAGTCAAAGGCGGAAGATCCAAAAAGAGTGGGTAATTCCTACAAGGCCGAAGACTTGTGCAAGAGTGGGTAAGTCCTTGGAGAAGGCCGAAGACTCTTGCAAAGTGGGTAAGTCCTTGGTAAGGTTGAAGACTCTTTGTATTGGATTGGTAAGTCCTTTGTTGGTCTTGTATTGTAAGTCTTATAATTGAATATAAGAGTCCTAGAGGTTGACCTCTCTAGGCAAGTGGACTGACACACTTCTAGTTTGAAGTGTGGAACCACTCTAAATAGCTTGTCTAATTTGATGCATGTTCAATCTCTCTTATCCTTGCTATGCATGATTTAGTTGCACTCAAATTACCTATTTAGCAACCTTATCTTGTCATATAATTTGAAGGTTTAATGAGTTTTGTTTAAGTGTTTTCAGCTCTATTCACCCCCCCTCTAGAGCATCTAATCACCCATCTAGGATCCAACAAGTGGTATCAGAGCGGGTCTTCTCCAAGCATACTTCAACAAGTAGGAGAAGATGGGTGACTACCAAGGAGGGAGATTCTCGACCAGCCTTCCAATCTTTGATGGGAGCAACTTCCTCTATTGGAGAAGAAGACTTCAATTCTTCATCCAAGGATCAAGTCTCGAGATGTGGCAAATGGTGAACAGCCCATACATTCTACCAAAGACAAACATTGAAGAATGGGATGAAGCCACCTTGATGAAAGCAACCTTGAATGCTAGAGCCATGCACATCCTATATGCCTCCATGACCCCCACCGAGTTCAACCGGATTTCCTCTTGTGAGACGGCCTATGAGGTATGGAGAAAGTTGTGCATCACTTATGAAGGGACAGATCAAGTGAAGGAAAGCAAAGTCTACATGCTCAAAGGGTTGCTTGAGAACTTCAAGATGGGAAAGGAGGAGAGCATAGCCAACATGTACTCAAGGCTCAACACCATCTTGAATGGTCTTGCTATTCTAGGACATCCTATGTCTAGTGGAGAGATCAACTCAAAGATCCTTAGAACTCTCCCCAAGAGATGGAAATCCAAGGTGACTTCCATTGAAGAAGCAAGGTCTCTTAGGGATATTCCTATTGAAGAGCTCATTGGAAATCTACAAGCACACGAAGCCACACTTGACAAGAGGGAGGAATTAGAAAGACAAGAGGAGAAAGAACTCAAGAGAATGAAGAAGGCTGAAATCAAAGCTCAAATCAAGGCTATTGTTGGTCAAGCCTCTCCATTCTCTCAAGTTGAAGAAGATGCAATGTACTCCAAGGGTAGACTCTACAAAGGCAAGTCCTCCTCCATCTGGTGCTTCACATGTGGAAAGAAGGGTCACTACAAGGAAGATTGCCCACAAGGCAAAAAGACTCATCTTCACAAGAAGGAGAAATGGCACTCAAGCTCAAGTGGCTCCTCCAACTCAAGCTCAAGTGAAGATTCATGTGAAGGATCAAGCTCAAGCTCTAGTGATGAAGGGGAATGCCATTTTTCCCTTATAGCATCAACAAGTGAAGACTCAAGTGAGGTAAATCTAGACTCTTTAGATAAAGAATCTTTAATTGCTATTATTCATGACATTTGTGCCTCTTATAAGTCTTTTAAAAAGAAAAAGAAAAAGCTTGCTAAAATTGTTGATAATTTGCATATAGAACTAGATGATCTTGAATATGCTAATTCTTGTTTGCTTATTGATAAAAATGATTTTCTTAGCCAAGTAGACTCTCTTAAACTTGAAAATGCTAGTTTACTTGATAAGATTAAATTTCTAGAAGCTCAACTTCTCATGTCTAGTTCTAATGAAGAGCATACTTTAATTATTGATTCTCTCATGCATGACATTGATGTTCTTAAATCTGAAAACAAGGACAAAGATTTTGTTTTGCATGAATTAGAAATAGAAAATGCCTCCTTGCTTGCTAAAATCAATGGGCATGAATCTTGTTCTAGTTCTACAAATAGAGAGAATGATGTTGCTGCTCTTCATATTGATAGAGATTCTCTTTCAACTAAATCTCTTTGCTTAGAAAATGATCTTTTGCATGCTAGAGATAATATTAATCAATTGTCTTCGACTATTGCTTCTCTTAAGCATGATAATGACAGTTTGAGATCTTCTTTGCAAAGATTCTTAGTTGGTAAAAAGAGTCTTAATGACATCCTACACCATACTACTAAACAAATTGGTAGACATGGTTTAGGGTATGATAGTAGTCAAGGGAACAACAAAGATAAAGGACCTCCAATATTTCATGGAGAATCCTCTAGTTCCAAGACTATGGGCACATGCAACTATTGCAATGAATTTGGTCATTATTCTACTTGTTGTCCTTTTAGGAAAGCACCCAAGAGCAATAGGACTTGGGTTGCTAAACTAACCCCTCCGGACCCAAAAACATGATTGGGGACCATTTCATCTTTCTTCCTGTAGGTAATTGCAAATGGATTGACTTGAGCTATTGAATTGCAAATTGACTTCTCAATCCACATGAAAGAAGAAAGGTGAGATGTGTAGAGGGTGACAACAAGTGGAAAAGGCAATGGTAAGCACAAAGGTAAATGTTTTATTGCTTATAACCTATCCTAACTTGTTTTTGTCAAGTTAGTGTGCACTATACATATGGTTTTTGAGTTAAAAGTGGCATTTTGTGATTCTCTTCACACTTTTGCTCAAAAACTGTTTTTAATGCTTCTATAGTGCATTACTAACTTGCTTAGACATGTTTGGATATGGTTTGTATTTTTAGCATGCCTTTAAATATATTTTTATGAAATATATGTGCTTTTTGACAGCTGCTCTGTCGATCGAGTTTGCCCTAGTGAAACTCGACCGATGGGCACCAATAGGTGTTGCCAACAGCTGTCATCGGTCGAGTTGTCCATGCACAGAACTCGACCGATAACACTGTGCACAGAATACACAGTTGGCTTATTGAATGAGAATTTCCCTCTCAACTAGATTTTCTCAACCAATAGCCTTACTCTTTGGCACTCTCTTTTGGTATCTTTATATATGCATATTGCCATGTTCTAAATGCCTATCTTGCTTACAACTCTATCTATCTAATTGCTCTAAATTGGTATATATATATCTTGCAATTACTTGCTTTGAGTTGTTTTGCAGGTTTTGATGATGATCTCTTTGGATCTCTTGGTTGTGTCTAAAAATTGCTTCCGTTGTGCTCTAACTTGCTACATCTATCTAGGTGTATATCTTGTGTTGATACAACCTTGAGGTTCATAGGGGTAATCATCTTTTGGTAAGGATGCATATCTTGTGAGTTATAGTCTTCCATGATTCTAAAATTGCTTATCTCTTTGTTTGGATATATCTCTACATCTACTCATAGCTTGCTTTATATTGTGGTATCTCTTGCTATGATCTAGATCCTACTAGTAGTCCTAACTTGTGATATCATCTACTAGTAGTTCATATACATGTAGTTCTAACCTTGTTTACAAATTGCCATCTTTGATCATCTATATGTTATGCTTGTATCTTATCTCATACATGCTCAAGATTGTTCCTTGAATTGCATATCTACTATCTTGAGTTGTTTGCATAACATTGTGATGCAGGGCACATAGAGCTACATTATATGTAGAAATTGGAGTATTTTTGGATTTTATGCAGGTTTTGCTCCAATTTCAGTTTTTGCTGCAAATATAGTGTTTTTTATGCAGAAACACCCTTCTGAGCAAGACTCATCGCTTCGCCATGAGCTCCGATGGTTTTTGGTCAAATTCCATCATCTTGAGGGTCAAAATTGTGATTTATTGTTTTTCTGCAGCACTTTATCTTGCATTTTTGGGATGTTCAAGTATATGCTTTAACTTGCTTTTCTTTCTATGCTTGGACAGGCCCCTATCTGCGCTCTTCTACTCTCCTTATATATTTGTGTTATCTCCTTTCTCTTTAACAAGTGATGTTTCTTTTTTCTTCATAACCCCCACCTTTTTGAAATGACAAAGGGGGAGAAAGGTAATTTCTTCTTTTAAAAAGAGGAAGAAGGCATGTCTTACATGAAGAGGAGAAGAATGTCCATGTAAAGGGGAGAAGGTAAAGGGGAGGAGACATATATGTGTAGACATATATGAGTAGAAGACATAGTTTCTATAAATGTTATGAAAACTAACCATGCAGGAGAAATAGCATCAATTGAGGGGGAGTATGAAAACTCCATGCGCATCAATTGAGGGGGAGCATATGAGCTTAGTCCTATTGAAACCCCTAGGTTTCTCCAAAGGTATAAATTTACTTAAATGCTTTCAATACATTTATGGAATGATTTGTCATCTTCAAAAAGGGGGAGAATGTTGACTCAAGGTCAATTAGGTCAATGTTGACTCACGTCTAAATTGACTAAACCCGTGTTTTGATGATGACTAACCATTCCACATATTGGTGTCTAATGCTTCTACTTGAGTGATTTCAGATTAGGTATAGACACACTCCAATTGCCCTAACTTGCGCATCTCAAATTGGAGAAAAGACAAGTCAAAGTCATACAAGTGCACATTTTTGTAATATGATGTATATCCATTAGAATCATGTTGTAAATCACTTGTAATGATTGTATGACTTGTAATTAAGCTTAGAAAAATATCAGGAACACTTAGATCGAATTTTAGAGCACTTTTAATGCAACTTTGAAAATCAATTACAGGCACTTGTTCGGTCGAGTTTCCCACCCTGAAACTCGACCGATCAACCTTGGTCGATTTTCTGAAGATTGCATCGGTCGAGTTGTGCACTCACAGAACTCGACCGATTGGGTAGTAGGCCAGTTCCAGTTGGAATGGTCGGTCGAGTTTCTTCAGAACAAACTCGACCGATCATTTCAATATCGGGCTGCCTGCTACTTGATCGGTCGAGTTACACATATAGAAACTCTCGACCGAATGCACTGTACGGAAAAGTGCAGAAAAGTGTTTCTAGCCGTTGTGGAGTTGCAACAAGTGAAAATAGATCTGTTGCAAGCCAAAAAACGGCTAGTTTTCGTTTACAAGTGTTCCCAAAGGCTAAGAGGCACCCCCAGCTATAAATAGGACCCCTTGGGCTTCATTCCAAGGTTGAGCATTCATTGCAAACTCTTTATGAGGTTCCTATTCTATAGTTGAGTGCTTCCTACAACCTCCTCTCTCTCTCTAAGCTTAATCACTTGCTACATCCATTAGAGTGAGTAGGAAATCTGTAAGAGAGCTAGTCCTATTTGTATATCTTGTGAGGCTCTCACTTCCACCACCTCCCCATCTCTCATTTGCTATCTTGAAGATGAAGGTTCTCTCTCTTGTCCAAGAGAGGTGAAGAAGAACAAGGGAAGGAGTCCCTTGGTGAAGATCAAGGCAGAAGACTTGGAGCTAGAGTGGGTAAGCCCTTGGAGAAGGCAAAAGACTCAAGCTCAAGTAGGTAAGACCTTGGTGGAAAGCTTCTCCGAGTGAAGGTGAAGTCAAAGGCGGAAGATCCAAAAAGAGTGGGTAATTCCTACAAGGCCGAAGACTTGTGCAAGAGTGGGTAAGTCCTTGGAGAAGGCCGAAGACTCTTGCAAAGTGGGTAAGTCCTTGGTAAGGTTGAAGACTCTTTGTATTGGATTGGTAAGTCCTTTGTTGGTCTTGTATTGTAAGTCTTATAATTGAATATAAGAGTCCTAGAGGTTGACCTCTCTAGGCAAGTGGACTGACACACTTCTAGTTTGAAGTGTGGAACCACTCTAAATAGCTTGTCTAATTTGATGCATGTTCAATCTCTCTTATCCTTGCTATGCATGATTTAGTTGCACTCAAATTACCTATTTAGCAACCTTATCTTGTCATATAATTTGAAGGTTTAATGAGTTTTGTTTAAGTGCTTTCAGCTCTATTCACCCCCCCTCTAGAGCATCTAATCACCCATCTAGGATCCAACAAGTGGTATCAGAGCGGGTCTTCTCCAAGCATACTTCAACAAGTAGGAGAAGATGGGTGACTACCAAGGAGGGAGATTCTCGACCAGCCTTCCAATCTTTGATGGGAGCAACTTCCTCTATTGGAGAAGAAGACTTCAATTCTTCATCCAAGGATCAAGTCTCGAGATGTGGCAAATGGTGAACAGCCCATACATTCTACCAAAGACAAACATTGAAGAATGGGATGAAGCCACCTTGATGAAAGCAACCTTGAATGCTAGAGCCATGCACATCCTATATGCCTCCATGACCCCCACCGAGTTCAACCGGATTTCCTCTTGTGAGACGGCCTATGAGGTATGGAGAAAGTTGTGCATCACTTATGAAGGGACAGATCAAGTGAAGGAAAGCAAAGTCTACATGCTCAAAGGGTTGCTTGAGAACTTCAAGATGGGAAAGGAGGAGAGCATAGCCAACATGTACTCAAGGCTCAACACCATCTTGAATGGTCTTGCTATTCTAGGACATCCTATGTCTAGTGGAGAGATCAACTCAAAGATCCTTAG
Organism: Alisma plantago-aquatica; assembly: GCA_963693085.1. NCBI lineage: Eukaryota > Viridiplantae > Streptophyta > Magnoliopsida > Alismatales > Alismataceae > Alisma > Alisma plantago-aquatica. The sequence continues at coordinate 420,416,907 of OY856414.1, read as the reverse complement.
AACTCTCCCCAAGAGATGGAAATCCAAGGTGACTTCCATTGAAGAAGCAAGGTCTCTTAGGGATATTCCTATTGAAGAGCTCATTGGAAATCTACAAGCACACGAAGCCACACTTGACAAGAGGGAGGAATTAGAAAGACAAGAGGAGAAAGAACTCAAGAGAATGAAGAAGGCTGAAATCAAAGCTCAAATCAAGGCTATTGTTGGTCAAGCCTCTCCATTCTCTCAAGTTGAAGAAGATGCAATGTACTCCAAGGGTAGACTCTACAAAGGCAAGTCCTCCTCCATCTGGTGCTTCACATGTGGAAAGAAGGGTCACTACAAGGAAGATTGCCCACAAGGCAAAAAGACTCATCTTCACAAGAAGGAGAAATGGCACTCAAGCTCAAGTGGCTCCTCCAACTCAAGCTCAAGTGAAGATTCATGTGAAGGATCAAGCTCAAGCTCTAGTGATGAAGGGGAATGCCATTTTGCCCTTATAGCATCAACAAGTGAAGACTCAAGTGAGGTAAATCTAGACTCTTTAGATAAAGAATCTTTAATTGCTATTATTCATGACATTTGTGCCTCTTATAAGTCTTTTAAAAAGAAAAAGAAAAAGCTTGCTAAAATTGTTGATAATTTGCATATAGAACTAGATGATCTTGAATATGCTAATTCTTGTTTGCTTATTGATAAAAATGATTTTCTTAGCCAAGTAGACTCTCTTAAACTTGAAAATGCTAGTTTACTTGATAAGATTAAATTTCTAGAAGCTCAACTTCTCATGTCTAGTTCTAATGAAGAGCATACTTTAATTATTGATTCTCTCATGCATGACATTGATGTTCTTAAATCTGAAAACAAGGACAAAGATTTTGTTTTGCATGAATTAGAAATAGAAAATGCCTCCTTGCTTGCTAAAATCAATGGGCATGAATCTTGTTCTAGTTCTACAAATAGAGAGAATGATGTTGCTGCTCTTCATATTGATAGAGATTCTCTTTCAACTAAATCTCTTTGCTTAGAAAATGATCTTTTGCATGCTAGAGATAATATTAATCAATTGTCTTCGACTATTGCTTCTCTTAAGCATGATAATGACAGTTTGAGATCTTCTTTGCAAAGATTCTTAGTTGGTAAAAAGAGTCTTAATGACATCCTACACCATACTACTAAACAAATTGGTAGACATGGTTTAGGGTATGATAGTAGTCAAGGGAACAACAAAGATAAAGGACCTCCAATATTTCATGGAGAATCCTCTAGTTCCAAGACTATGGGCACATGCAACTATTGCAATGAATTTGGTCATTATTCTACTTGTTGTCCTTTTAGGAAAGCACCCAAGAGCAATAGGACTTGGGTTGCTAAACTAACCCCTCCGGACCCAAAAACATGATTGGGGACCATTTCATCTTTCTTCCTGTAGGTAATTGCAAATGGATTGACTTGAGCTATTGAATTGCAAATTGACTTCTCAATCCACATGAAAGAAGAAAGGTGAGATGTGTAGAGGGTGACAACAAGTGGAAAAGGCAATGGTAAGCACAAAGGTAAATGTTTTATTGCTTATAACCTATCCTAACTTGTTTTTGTCAAGTTAGTGTGCACTATACATATGGTTTTTGAGTTAAAAGTGGCATTTTGTGATTCTCTTCACACTTTTGCTCAAAAACTGTTTTTAATGCTTCTATAGTGCATTACTAACTTGCTTAGACATGTTTGGATATGGTTTGTATTTTTAGCATGCCTTTAAATATATTTTTATGAAATATATGTGCTTTTTGACAGCTGCTCTGTCGATCGAGTTTGCCCTAGTGAAACTCGACCGATGGGCACCAATAGGTGTTGCCAACAGCTGTCATCGGTCGAGTTGTCCATGCACAGAACTCGACCGATAACACTGTGCACAGAATACACAGTTGGCTTATTGAATGAGAATTTCCCTCTCAACTAGATTTTCTCAACCAATAGCCTTACTCTTTGGCACTCTCTTTTGGTATCTTTATATATGCATATTGCCATGTTCTAAATGCCTATCTTGCTTACAACTCTATCTATCTAATTGCTCTAAATTGGTATATATATATCTTGCAATTACTTGCTTTGAGTTGTTTTGCAGGTTTTGATGATGATCTCTTTGGATCTCTTGGTTGTGTCTAAAAATTGCTTCCGTTGTGCTCTAACTTGCTACATCTATCTAGGTGTATATCTTGTGTTGATACAACCTTGAGGTTCATAGGGGTAATCATCTTTTGGTAAGGATGCATATCTTGTGAGTTATAGTCTTCCATGATTCTAAAATTGCTTATCTCTTTGTTTGGATATATCTCTACATCTACTCATAGCTTGCTTTATATTGTGGTATCTCTTGCTATGATCTAGATCCTACTAGTAGTCCTAACTTGTGATATCATCTACTAGTAGTTCATATACATGTAGTTCTAACCTTGTTTACAAATTGCCATCTTTGATCATCTATATGTTATGCTTGTATCTTATCTCATACATGCTCAAGATTGTTCCTTGAATTGCATATCTACTATCTTGAGTTGTTTGCATAACATTGTGATGCAGGGCACATAGAGCTACATTATATGTAGAAATTGGAGTATTTTTGGATTTTATGCAGGTTTTGCTCCAATTTCAGTTTTTGCTGCAAATATAGTGTTTTTTATGCAGAAACACCCTTCTGAGCAAGACTCATCGCTTCGCCATGAGCTCCGATGGTTTTTGGTCAAATTCCATCATCTTGAGGGTCAAAATTGTGATTTATTGTTTTTCTGCAGCACTTTATCTTGCATTTTTGGGATGTTCAAGTATATGCTTTAACTTGCTTTTCTTTCTATGCTTGGACAGGCCCCTATCTGCGCTCTTCTACTCTCCTTATATATTTGTGTTATCTCCTTTCTCTTTAACAAGTGATGTTTCTTTTTTCTTCATAACCCCCACCTTTTTGAAATGACAAAGGGGGAGAAAGGTAATTTCTTCTTTTAAAAAGAGGAAGAAGGCATGTCTTACATGAAGAGGAGAAGAATGTCCATGTAAAGGGGAGAAGGTAAAGGGGAGGAGACATATATGTGTAGACATATATGAGTAGAAGACATAGTTTCTATAAATGTTATGAAAACTAACCATGCAGGAGAAATAGCATCAATTGAGGGGGAGTATGAAAACTCCATGCGCATCAATTGAGGGGGAGCATATGAGCTTAGTCCTATTGAAACCCCTAGGTTTCTCCAAAGGTATAAATTTACTTAAATGCTTTCAATACATTTATGGAATGATTTGTCATCTTCAAAAAGGGGGAGAATGTTGACTCAAGGTCAATTAGGTCAATGTTGACTCACGTCTAAATTGACTAAACCCGTGTTTTGATGATGACTAACCATTCCACATATTGGTGTCTAATGCTTCTACTTGAGTGATTTCAGATTAGGTATAGACACACTCCAATTGCCCTAACTTGCGCATCTCAAATTGGAGAAAAGACAAGTCAAAGTCATACAAGTGCACATTTTTGTAATATGATGTATATCCATTAGAATCATGTTGTAAATCACTTGTAATGATTGTATGACTTGTAATTAAGCTTAGAAAAATATCAGGAACACTTAGATCGAATTTTAGAGCACTTTTAATGCAACTTTGAAAATCAATTACAGGCACTTGTTCGGTCGAGTTTCCCACCCTGAAACTCGACCGATCAACCTTGGTCGATTTTCTGAAGATTGCATCGGTCGAGTTGTGCACTCACAGAACTCGACCGATTGGGTAGTAGGCCAGTTCCAGTTGGAATGGTCGGTCGAGTTTCTTCAGAACAAACTCGACCGATCATTTCAATATCGGGCTGCCTGCTACTTGATCGGTCGAGTTACACATATAGAAACTCTCGACCGAATGCACTGTACGGAAAAGTGCAGAAAAGTGTTTCTAGCCGTTGTGGAGTTGCAACAAGTGAAAATAGATCTGTTGCAAGCCAAAAAACGGCTAGTTTTCGTTTACAAGTGTTCCCAAAGGCTAAGAGGCACCCCCAGCTATAAATAGGACCCCTTGGGCTTCATTCCAAGGTTGAGCATTCATTGCAAACTCTTTATGAGGTTCCTATTCTATAGTTGAGTGCTTCCTACAACCTCCTCTCTCTCTCTAAGCTTAATCACTTGCTACATCCATTAGAGTGAGTAGGAAATCTGTAAGAGAGCTAGTCCTATTTGTATATCTTGTGAGGCTCTCACTTCCACCACCTCCCCATCTCTCATTTGCTATCTTGAAGATGAAGGTTCTCTCTCTTGTCCAAGAGAGGTGAAGAAGAACAAGGGAAGGAGTCCCTTGGTGAAGATCAAGGCAGAAGACTTGGAGCTAGAGTGGGTAAGCCCTTGGAGAAGGCAAAAGACTCAAGCTCAAGTAGGTAAGACCTTGGTGGAAAGCTTCTCCGAGTGAAGGTGAAGTCAAAGGCGGAAGATCCAAAAAGAGTGGGTAATTCCTACAAGGCCGAAGACTTGTGCAAGAGTGGGTAAGTCCTTGGAGAAGGCCGAAGACTCTTGCAAAGTGGGTAAGTCCTTGGTAAGGTTGAAGACTCTTTGTATTGGATTGGTAAGTCCTTTGTTGGTCTTGTATTGTAAGTCTTATAATTGAATATAAGAGTCCTAGAGGTTGACCTCTCTAGGCAAGTGGACTGACACACTTCTAGTTTGAAGTGTGGAACCACTCTAAATAGCTTGTCTAATTTGATGCATGTTCAATCTCTCTTATCCTTGCTATGCATGATTTAGTTGCACTCAAATTACCTATTTAGCAACCTTATCTTGTCATATAATTTGAAGGTTTAATGAGTTTTGTTTAAGTGCTTTCAGCTCTATTCACCCCCCCTCTAGAGCATCTAATCACCCATCTAGGATCCAACAAGTGGTATCAGAGCGGGTCTTCTCCAAGCATACTTCAACAAGTAGGAGAAGATGGGTGACTACCAAGGAGGGAGATTCTCGACCAGCCTTCCAATCTTTGATGGGAGCAACTTCCTCTATTGGAGAAGAAGACTTCAATTCTTCATCCAAGGATCAAGTCTCGAGATGTGGCAAATGGTGAACAGCCCATACATTCTACCAAAGACAAACATTGAAGAATGGGATGAAGCCACCTTGATGAAAGCAACCTTGAATGCTAGAGCCATGCACATCCTATATGCCTCCATGACCCCCACCGAGTTCAACCGGATTTCCTCTTGTGAGACGGCCTATGAGGTATGGAGAAAGTTGTGCATCACTTATGAAGGGACAGATCAAGTGAAGGAAAGCAAAGTCTACATGCTCAAAGGGTTGCTTGAGAACTTCAAGATGGGAAAGGAGGAGAGCATAGCCAACATGTACTCAAGGCTCAACACCATCTTGAATGGTCTTGCTATTCTAGGACATCCTATGTCTAGTGGAGAGATCAACTCAAAGATCCTTAGAACTCTCCCCAAGAGATGGAAATCCAAGGTGACTTCCATTGAAGAAGCAAGGTCTCTTAGGGATATTCCTATTGAAGAGCTCATTGGAAATCTACAAGCACACGAAGCCACACTTGACAAGAGGGAGGAATTAGAAAGACAAGAGGAGAAAGAACTCAAGAGAATGAAGAAGGCTGAAATCAAAGCTCAAATCAAGGCTATTGTTGGTCAAGCCTCTCCATTCTCTCAAGTTGAAGAAGATGCAATGTACTCCAAGGGTAGACTCTACAAAGGCAAGTCCTCCTCCATCTGGTGCTTCACATGTGGAAAGAAGGGTCACTACAAGGAAGATTGCCCACAAGGCAAAAAGACTCATCTTCACAAGAAGGAGAAATGGCACTCAAGCTCAAGTGGCTCCTCCAACTCAAGCTCAAGTGAAGATTCATGTGAAGGATCAAGCTCAAGCTCTAGTGATGAAGGGGAATGCCATTTTGCCCTTATAGCATCAACAAGTGAAGACTCAAGTGAGGTAAATCTAGACTCTTTAGATAAAGAATCTTTAATTGCTATTATTCATGACATTTGTGCCTCTTATAAGTCTTTTAAAAAGAAAAAGAAAAAGCTTGCTAAAATTGTTGATAATTTGCATATAGAACTAGATGATCTTGAATATGCTAATTCTTGTTTGCTTATTGATAAAAATGATTTTCTTAGCCAAGTAGACTCTCTTAAACTTGAAAATGCTAGTTTACTTGATAAGATTAAATTTCTAGAAGCTCAACTTCTCATGTCTAGTTCTAATGAAGAGCATACTTTAATTATTGATTCTCTCATGCATGACATTGATGTTCTTAAATCTGAAAACAAGGACAAAGATTTTGTTTTGCATGAATTAGAAATAGAAAATGCCTCCTTGCTTGCTAAAATCAATGGGCATGAATCTTGTTCTAGTTCTACAAATAGAGAGAATGATGTTGCTGCTCTTCATATTGATAGAGATTCTCTTTCAACTAAATCTCTTTGCTTAGAAAATGATCTTTTGCATGCTAGAGATAATATTAATCAATTGTCTTCGACTATTGCTTCTCTTAAGCATGATAATGACAGTTTGAGATCTTCTTTGCAAAGATTCTTAGTTGGTAAAAAGAGTCTTAATGACATCCTACACCATACTACTAAACAAATTGGTAGACATGGTTTAGGGTATGATAGTAGTCAAGGGAACAACAAAGATAAAGGACCTCCAATATTTCATGGAGAATCCTCTAGTTCCAAGACTATGGGCACATGCAACTATTGCAATGAATTTGGTCATTATTCTACTTGTTGTCCTTTTAGGAAAGCACCCAAGAGCAATAGGACTTGGGTTGCTAAACTAACCCCTCCGGACCCAAAAACATGATTGGGGACCATTTCATCTTTCTTCCTGTAGGTAATTGCAAATGGATTGACTTGAGCTATTGAATTGCAAATTGACTTCTCAATCCACATGAAAGAAGAAAGGTGAGATGTGTAGAGGGTGACAACAAGTGGAAAAGGCAATGGTAAGCACAAAGGTAAATGTTTTATTGCTTATAACCTATCCTAACTTGTTTTTGTCAAGTTAGTGTGCACTATACATATGGTTTTTGAGTTAAAAGTGGCATTTTGTGATTCTCTTCACACTTTTGCTCAAAAACTGTTTTTAATGCTTCTATAGTGCATTACTAACTTGCTTAGACATGTTTGGATATGGTTTGTATTTTTAGCATGCCTTTAAATATATTTTTATGAAATATATGTGCTTTTTGACAGCTGCTCTGTCGATCGAGTTTGCCCTAGTGAAACTCGACCGATGGGCACCAATAGGTGTTGCCAACAGCTGTCATCGGTCGAGTTGTCCATGCACAGAACTCGACCGATAACACTGTGCACAGAATACACAGTTGGCTTATTGAATGAGAATTTCCCTCTCAACTAGATTTTCTCAACCAATAGCCTTACTCTTTGGCACTCTCTTTTGGTATCTTTATATATGCATATTGCCATGTTCTAAATGCCTATCTTGCTTACAACTCTATCTATCTAATTGCTCTAAATTGGTATATATATATCTTGCAATTACTTGCTTTGAGTTGTTTTGCAGGTTTTGATGATGATCTCTTTGGATCTCTTGGTTGTGTCTAAAAATTGCTTCCGTTGTGCTCTAACTTGCTACATCTATCTAGGTGTATATCTTGTGTTGATACAACCTTGAGGTTCATAGGGGTAATCATCTTTTGGTAAGGATGCATATCTTGTGAGTTATAGTCTTCCATGATTCTAAAATTGCTTATCTCTTTGTTTGGATATATCTCTACATCTACTCATAGCTTGCTTTATATTGTGGTATCTCTTGCTATGATCTAGATCCTACTAGTAGTCCTAACTTGTGATATCATCTACTAGTAGTTCATATACATGTAGTTCTAACCTTGTTTACAAATTGCCATCTTTGATCATCTATATGTTATGCTTGTATCTTATCTCATACATGCTCAAGATTGTTCCTTGAATTGCATATCTACTATCTTGAGTTGTTTGCATAACATTGTGATGCAGGGCACATAGAGCTACATTATATGTAGAAATTGGAGTATTTTTGGATTTTATGCAGGTTTTGCTCCAATTTCAGTTTTTGCTGCAAATATAGTGTTTTTTATGCAGAAACACCCTTCTGAGCAAGACTCATCGCTTCGCCATGAGCTCCGATGGTTTTTGGTCAAATTCCATCATCTTGAGGGTCAAAATTGTGATTTATTGTTTTTCTGCAGCACTTTATCTTGCATTTTTGGGATGTTCAAGTATATGCTTTAACTTGCTTTTCTTTCTATGCTTGGACAGGCCCCTATCTGCGCTCTTCTACTCTCCTTATATATTTGTGTTATCTCCTTTCTCTTTAACAAGTGATGTTTCTTTTTTCTTCATAACCCCCACCTTTTTGAAATGACAAAGGGGGAGAAAGGTAATTTCTTCTTTTAAAAAGAGGAAGAAGGCATGTCTTACATGAAGAGGAGAAGAATGTCCATGTAAAGGGGAGAAGGTAAAGGGGAGGAGACATATATGTGTAGACATATATGAGTAGAAGACATAGTTTCTATAAATGTTATGAAAACTAACCATGCAGGAGAAATAGCATCAATTGAGGGGGAGTATGAAAACTCCATGCGCATCAATTGAGGGGGAGCATATGAGCTTAGTCCTATTGAAACCCCTAGGTTTCTCCAAAGGTATAAATTTACTTAAATGCTTTCAATACATTTATGGAATGATTTGTCATCTTCAAAAAGGGGGAGAATGTTGACTCAAGGTCAATTAGGTCAATGTTGACTCACGTCTAAATTGACTAAACCCGTGTTTTGATGATGACTAACCATTCCACATATTGGTGTCTAATGCTTCTACTTGAGTGATTTCAGATTAGGTATAGACACACTCCAATTGCCCTAACTTGCGCATCTCAAATTGGAGAAAAGACAAGTCAAAGTCATACAAGTGCACATTTTTGTAATATGATGTATATCCATTAGAATCATGTTGTAAATCACTTGTAATGATTGTATGACTTGTAATTAAGCTTAGAAAAATATCAGGAACACTTAGATCGAATTTTAGAGCACTTTTAATGCAACTTTGAAAATCAATTACAGGCACTTGTTCGGTCGAGTTTCCCACCCTGAAACTCGACCGATCAACCTTGGTCGATTTTCTGAAGATTGCATCGGTCGAGTTGTGCACTCACAGAACTCGACCGATTGGGTAGTAGGCCAGTTCCAGTTGGAATGGTCGGTCGAGTTTCTTCAGAACAAACTCGACCGATCATTTCAATATCGGGCTGCCTGCTACTTGATCGGTCGAGTTACACATATAGAAACTCTCGACCGAATGCACTGTACGGAAAAGTGCAGAAAAGTGTTTCTAGCCGTTGTGGAGTTGCAACAAGTGAAAATAGATCTGTTGCAAGCCAAAAAACGGCTAGTTTTCGTTTACAAGTGTTCCCAAAGGCTAAGAGGCACCCCCAGCTATAAATAGGACCCCTTGGGCTTCATTCCAAGGTTGAGCATTCATTGCAAACTCTTTATGAGGTTCCTATTCTATAGTTGAGTGCTTCCTACAACCTCCTCTCTCTCTCTAAGCTTAATCACTTGCTACATCCATTAGAGTGAGTAGGAAATCTGTAAGAGAGCTAGTCCTATTTGTATATCTTGTGAGGCTCTCACTTCCACCACCTCCCCATCTCTCATTTGCTATCTTGAAGATGAAGGTTCTCTCTCTTGTCCAAGAGAGGTGAAGAAGAACAAGGGAAGGAGTCCCTTGGTGAAGATCAAGGCAGAAGACTTGGAGCTAGAGTGGGTAAGCCCTTGGAGAAGGCAAAAGACTCAAGCTCAAGTAGGTAAGACCTTGGTGGAAAGCTTCTCCGAGTGAAGGTGAAGTCAAAGGCGGAAGATCCAAAAAGAGTGGGTAATTCCTACAAGGCCGAAGACTTGTGCAAGAGTGGGTAAGTCCTTGGAGAAGGCCGAAGACTCTTGCAAAGTGGGTAAGTCCTTGGTAAGGTTGAAGACTCTTTGTATTGGATTGGTAAGTCCTTTGTTGGTCTTGTATTGTAAGTCTTATAATTGAATATAAGAGTCCTAGAGGTTGACCTCTCTAGGCAAGTGGACTGACACACTTCTAGTTTGAAGTGTGGAACCACTCTAAATAGCTTGTCTAATTTGATGCATGTTCAATCTCTCTTATCCTTGCTATGCATGATTTAGTTGCACTCAAATTACCTATTTAGCAACCTTATCTTGTCATATAATTTGAAGGTTTAATGAGTTTTGTTTAAGTGCTTTCAGCTCTATTCACCCCCCCTCTAGAGCATCTAATCACCCATCTAGGATCCAACAAGTGGTATCAGAGCGGGTCTTCTCCAAGCATACTTCAACAAGTAGGAGAAGATGGGTGACTACCAAGGAGGGAGATTCTCGACCAGCCTTCCAATCTTTGATGGGAGCAACTTCCTCTATTGGAGAAGAAGACTTCAATTCTTCATCCAAGGATCAAGTCTCGAGATGTGGCAAATGGTGAACAGCCCATACATTCTACCAAAGACAAACATTGAAGAATGGGATGAAGCCACCTTGATGAAAGCAACCTTGAATGCTAGAGCCATGCACATCCTATATGCCTCCATGACCCCCACCGAGTTCAACCGGATTTCCTCTTGTGAGACGGCCTATGAGGTATGGAGAAAGTTGTGCATCACTTATGAAGGGACAGATCAAGTGAAGGAAAGCAAAGTCTACATGCTCAAAGGGTTGCTTGAGAACTTCAAGATGGGAAAGGAGGAGAGCATAGCCAACATGTACTCAAGGCTCAACACCATCTTGAATGGTCTTGCTATTCTAGGACATCCTATGTCTAGTGGAGAGATCAACTCAAAGATCCTTAGAACTCTCCCCAAGAGATGGAAATCCAAGGTGACTTCCATTGAAGAAGCAAGGTCTCTTAGGGATATTCCTATTGAAGAGCTCATTGGAAATCTACAAGCACACGAAGCCACACTTGACAAGAGGGAGGAATTAGAAAGACAAGAGGAGAAAGAACTCAAGAGAATGAAGAAGGCTGAAATCAAAGCTCAAATCAAGGCTATTGTTGGTCAAGCCTCTCCATTCTCTCAAGTTGAAGAAGATGCAATGTACTCCAAGGGTAGACTCTACAAAGGCAAGTCCTCCTCCATCTGGTGCTTCACATGTGGAAAGAAGGGTCACTACAAGGAAGATTGCCCACAAGGCAAAAAGACTCATCTTCACAAGAAGGAGAAATGGCACTCAAGCTCAAGTGGCTCCTCCAACTCAAGCTCAAGTGAAGATTCATGTGAAGGATCAAGCTCAAGCTCTAGTGATGAAGGGGAATGCCATTTTGCCCTTATAGCATCAACAAGTGAAGACTCAAGTGAGGTAAATCTAGACTCTTTAGATAAAGAATCTTTAATTGCTATTATTCATGACATTTGTGCCTCTTATAAGTCTTTTAAAAAGAAAAAGAAAAAGCTTGCTAAAATTGTTGATAATTTGCATATAGAACTAGATGATCTTGAATATGCTAATTCTTGTTTGCTTATTGATAAAAATGATTTTCTTAGCCAAGTAGACTCTCTTAAACTTGAAAATGCTAGTTTACTTGATAAGATTAAATTTCTAGAAGCTCAACTTCTCATGTCTAGTTCTAATGAAGAGCATACTTTAATTATTGATTCTCTCATGCATGACATTGATGTTCTTAAATCTGAAAACAAGGACAAAGATTTTGTTTTGCATGAATTAGAAATAGAAAATGCCTCCTTGCTTGCTAAAATCAATGGGCATGAATCTTGTTCTAGTTCTACAAATAGAGAGAATGATGTTGCTGCTCTTCATATTGATAGAGATTCTCTTTCAACTAAATCTCTTTGCTTAGAAAATGATCTTTTGCATGCTAGAGATAATATTAATCAATTGTCTTCGACTATTGCTTCTCTTAAGCATGATAATGACAGTTTGAGATCTTCTTTGCAAAGATTCTTAGTTGGTAAAAAGAGTCTTAATGACATCCTACACCATACTACTAAACAAATTGGTAGACATGGTTTAGGGTATGATAGTAGTCAAGGGAACAACAAAGATAAAGGACCTCCAATATTTCATGGAGAATCCTCTAGTTCCAAGACTATGGGCACATGCAACTATTGCAATGAATTTGGTCATTATTCTACTTGTTGTCCTTTTAGGAAAGCACCCAAGAGCAATAGGACTTGGGTTGCTAAACTAACCCCTCCGGACCCAAAAACATGATTGGGGACCATTTCATCTTTCTTCCTGTAGGTAATTGCAAATGGATTGACTTGAGCTATTGAATTGCAAATTGACTTCTCAATCCACATGAAAGAAGAAAGGTGAGATGTGTAGAGGGTGACAACAAGTGGAAAAGGCAATGGTAAGCACAAAGGTAAATGTTTTATTGCTTATAACCTATCCTAACTTGTTTTTGTCAAGTTAGTGTGCACTATACATATGGTTTTTGAGTTAAAAGTGGCATTTTGTGATTCTCTTCACACTTTTGCTCAAAAACTGTTTTTAATGCTTCTATAGTGCATTACTAACTTGCTTAGACATGTTTGGATATGGTTTGTATTTTTAGCATGCCTTTAAATATATTTTTATGAAATATATGTGCTTTTTGACAGCTGCTCTGTCGATCGAGTTTGCCCTAGTGAAACTCGACCGATGGGCACCAATAGGTGTTGCCAACAGCTGTCATCGGTCGAGTTGTCCATGCACAGAACTCGACCGATAACACTGTGCACAGAATACACAGTTGGCTTATTGAATGAGAATTTCCCTCTCAACTAGATTTTCTCAACCAATAGCCTTACTCTTTGGCACTCTCTTTTGGTATCTTTATATATGCATATTGCCATGTTCTAAATGCCTATCTTGCTTACAACTCTATCTATCTAATTGCTCTAAATTGGTATATATATATCTTGCAATTACTTGCTTTGAGTTGTTTTGCAGGTTTTGATGATGATCTCTTTGGATCTCTTGGTTGTGTCTAAAAATTGCTTCCGTTGTGCTCTAACTTGCTACATCTATCTAGGTGTATATCTTGTGTTGATACAACCTTGAGGTTCATAGGGGTAATCATCTTTTGGTAAGGATGCATATCTTGTGAGTTATAGTCTTCCATGATTCTAAAATTGCTTATCTCTTTGTTTGGATATATCTCTACATCTACTCATAGCTTGCTTTATATTGTGGTATCTCTTGCTATGATCTAGATCCTACTAGTAGTCCTAACTTGTGATATCATCTACTAGTAGTTCATATACATGTAGTTCTAACCTTGTTTACAAATTGCCATCTTTGATCATCTATATGTTATGCTTGTATCTTATCTCATACATGCTCAAGATTGTTCCTTGAATTGCATATCTACTATCTTGAGTTGTTTGCATAACATTGTGATGCAGGGCACATAGAGCTACATTATATGTAGAAATTGGAGTATTTTTGGATTTTATGCAGGTTTTGCTCCAATTTCAGTTTTTGCTGCAAATATAGTGTTTTTTATGCAGAAACACCCTTCTGAGCAAGACTCATCGCTTCGCCATGAGCTCCGATGGTTTTTGGTCAAATTCCATCATCTTGAGGGTCAAAATTGTGATTTATTGTTTTTCTGCAGCACTTTATCTTGCATTTTTGGGATGTTCAAGTATATGCTTTAACTTGCTTTTCTTTCTATGCTTGGACAGGCCCCTATCTGCGCTCTTCTACTCTCCTTATATATTTGTGTTATCTCCTTTCTCTTTAACAAGTGATGTTTCTTTTTTCTTCATAACCCCCACCTTTTTGAAATGACAAAGGGGGAGAAAGGTAATTTCTTCTTTTAAAAAGAGGAAGAAGGCATGTCTTACATGAAGAGGAGAAGAATGTCCATGTAAAGGGGAGAAGGTAAAGGGGAGGAGACATATATGTGTAGACATATATGAGTAGAAGACATAGTTTCTATAAATGTTATGAAAACTAACCATGCAGGAGAAATAGCATCAATTGAGGGGGAGTATGAAAACTCCATGCGCATCAATTGAGGGGGAGCATATGAGCTTAGTCCTATTGAAACCCCTAGGTTTCTCCAAAGGTATAAATTTACTTAAATGCTTTCAATACATTTATGGAATGATTTGTCATCTTCAAAAAGGGGGAGAATGTTGACTCAAGGTCAATTAGGTCAATGTTGACTCACGTCTAAATTGACTAAACCCGTGTTTTGATGATGACTAACCATTCCACATATTGGTGTCTAATGCTTCTACTTGAGTGATTTCAGATTAGGTATAGACACACTCCAATTGCCCTAACTTGCGCATCTCAAATTGGAGAAAAGACAAGTCAAAGTCATACAAGTGCACATTTTTGTAATATGATGTATATCCATTAGAATCATGTTGTAAATCACTTGTAATGATTGTATGACTTGTAATTAAGCTTAGAAAAATATCAGGAACACTTAGATCGAATTTTAGAGCACTTTTAATGCAACTTTGAAAATCAATTACAGGCACTTGTTCGGTCGAGTTTCCCACCCTGAAACTCGACCGATCAACCTTGGTCGATTTTCTGAAGATTGCATCGGTCGAGTTGTGCACTCACAGAACTCGACCGATTGGGTAGTAGGCCAGTTCCAGTTGGAATGGTCGGTCGAGTTTCTTCAGAACAAACTCGACCGATCATTTCAATATCGGGCTGCCTGCTACTTGATCGGTCGAGTTACACATATAGAAACTCTCGACCGAATGCACTGTACGGAAAAGTGCAGAAAAGTGTTTCTAGCCGTTGTGGAGTTGCAACAAGTGAAAATAGATCTGTTGCAAGCCAAAAAACGGCTAGTTTTCGTTTACAAGTGTTCCCAAAGGCTAAGAGGCACCCCCAGCTATAAATAGGACCCCTTGGGCTTCATTCCAAGGTTGAGCATTCATTGCAAACTCTTTATGAGGTTCCTATTCTATAGTTGAGTGCTTCCTACAACCTCCTCTCTCTCTCTAAGCTTAATCACTTGCTACATCCATTAGAGTGAGTAGGAAATCTGTAAGAGAGCTAGTCCTATTTGTATATCTTGTGAGGCTCTCACTTCCACCACCTCCCCATCTCTCATTTGCTATCTTGAAGATGAAGGTTCTCTCTCTTGTCCAAGAGAGGTGAAGAAGAACAAGGGAAGGAGTCCCTTGGTGAAGATCAAGGCAGAAGACTTGGAGCTAGAGTGGGTAAGCCCTTGGAGAAGGCAAAAGACTCAAGCTCAAGTAGGTAAGACCTTGGTGGAAAGCTTCTCCGAGTGAAGGTGAAGTCAAAGGCGGAAGATCCAAAAAGAGTGGGTAATTCCTACAAGGCCGAAGACTTGTGCAAGAGTGGGTAAGTCCTTGGAGAAGGCCGAAGACTCTTGCAAAGTGGGTAAGTCCTTGGTAAGGTTGAAGACTCTTTGTATTGGATTGGTAAGTCCTTTGTTGGTCTTGTATTGTAAGTCTTATAATTGAATATAAGAGTCCTAGAGGTTGACCTCTCTAGGCAAGTGGACTGACACACTTCTAGTTTGAAGTGTGGAACCACTCTAAATAGCTTGTCTAATTTGATGCATGTTCAATCTCTCTTATCCTTGCTATGCATGATTTAGTTGCACTCAAATTACCTATTTAGCAACCTTATCTTGTCATATAATTTGAAGGTTTAATGAGTTTTGTTTAAGTGCTTTCAGCTCTATTCACCCCCCCTCTAGAGCATCTAATCACCCATCTAGGATCCAACAATATCGAGATGATGTAACTTTCTAGAGATGCAGCAAGCAAAGAAAGAAGCTAAGAAGTCAGGCTAAGAGGAAAGTCTAGATACTTTGAAGAGATTTATAAGAATTTGAACACTTGTGAAGGAGGGGATTTATATAGAATGGTTTGTAAGACAAAGGAATGGAAGAGACTTCAGTCAAGGAAAATGCATCAAGAATGAAAATGGTGGAGTGTTGGTAAAGGATGATGGTATCAAAAAAAAAAAGAGTCATCAAGGAGACTTCCTCTCCCTGACCCCTCATTAACCTGTGGAGGCCCAACAGAGGAGGAGTTTGATAAACCAAGTGTGTAACCCATCAGTTCTGGTGCAAACCATGTCAGACATAAATCTCAATTTATTCATCCCCGTGAGGATTCGAACCTGAGACCTCTGCTTGCGTTCACGGTTCGATCACCAGTGAGCTACACCCTTTCGGGCAGGATGATTGTATCAAGAATAAATAGAGAAACTACTTTAAAAGATTTTGAATGGAGATTATGTGAATAATGTAAGAGACTCGTATGACATGAATACAAGAGATATCACTTACACACGACGAGTTCCACTATCTAGGGTCAAGAATGCTTTCAAAAAGATGAAAATGAGATGGGCATGTGAATCATACAATATCCCCATTGATGTATGCTAGAGTACGGAAGACGAAGGAATTGTAGTTGAATTTCTTTAGTAAGATTATGAAAATCAAGAAAATGTCAGATGAGTGGGAAAATAGTAGATAGTCCCCATCTATACGAACAAAAGAGATGTTCGGAGCGGCACGAACTAGAGAGGTATCAAGTTGATGAGTCATGTTATGAAGCTTTGGGAGAGGATTATTTAGTAAAAGCTAAGATTTATGTCGCACAAATCTAACAACCAATTTGGTTTCAAGCATAGACGATTGACAATGGATGCTTATATTCTAATAAGGAGGCTAATTGAGAAGGATAGACAAAACAAGAAAGACCTTCATATGGTTTTATTGATTTGGAAAAGTCTTATGATCGAGTACCCTGGAAAGTGTTGTGGAGGATTTTGGAGAAAAAGGGTGAGCCAATGTTGGTTTCATGCATAGAAGATTGACAATGGATGCTTATTTTCTGATAAGGAGGCTAATGGAAAAGAATAGACAAAACAAGAAATACCTTCATATGGTTTTTATTGATTTGGAGAAGTCTTATGATTGAGTACCCTGGAAAGTGTTGTGGAGGAGTTTGGAGAAAAAGGGTGAGTCAATTCAATAAATTGACTTGATTAAAGACATGTATGATAGCTATTTCAAGTGTTAGGACTAGTGGAGGAGAGACATCAACATTTCCCATCACAGTTGGGGTACATCAAGAAACGACACTTATCCCATATTTATTCGTTTTTGTAATGAATAAGTTGACAAAGCATGTCCGGGATGATATTTCGTGGTGCATATTATATGCTAATGACATTGTATAGGTTGATGAAAACAAAGAACTATTGAATGATAAAGTTGAAATTTGGAGATATGTGTTGGAATCTAATGAATTTATGATCAGTAGAAGCAAAACTGAGTATATGTATTGCAATTTCAGTGGTGGGGCCCAGTTGGATGGAGTGGATATACCAAAATGCAATAAGTTTTGCTACTTGAATTCTATTATTCAAATGGATGGTGATGTTCAATCTGATATTTGTCACACAATCACAGCAGGATGGTTGAAATAAAGTTACAAACGGAGTAGTGTGTGACTGAAAGATCCCTCTCAGATTAAATTATTATTTTTCTAGAATAGCTATACGACCAGCCATGCTATATGCGAGTGAATGTTGGGTGATGAAGAAACAAAGTCTCAACAAGATGAATGTGGCCGAAATATGTATGTTGAGATAGATGTGTGGGAAGACAAGAAAAGTTCGCTTGAGAAATGACTATATCAAGAACAAATGAAGGTGGTAAGCATTAAGGACAAGTTGCGCAAGTTTCATCTAAGATAGTGTTGACATGTGCAACGCAAAGCGACTAACATGCCTATTTGAAGCAATGTTATTGAGTCAAGAACAACGAAAAGAAGAAGACGAATGTCTAAATAAATTTGGGAAGAGCTTATATAGAGAGATTTTTTTTGAGTTAGAAGAGACATTAGTCTCCCCCCTCCCTCAAAGAGCATGCCAGAGCCCGGATGACTGCAAGGGTGGTAAATACTGTGCGCAACGGGAGGTTCAAACCCGGGTCCCCCGGGGAGGACCTACCGTGCTCAACCATCCGCGCTACACAGGCCGGGTTTATATAGAAAGATTTTGAATATTTACATCTTGATAAGAGTATGACCCATAACAGAACTGATTGGGAAAGGATCCATATAGCCGGTCCCAAGATGGTTGGGATTGAGGGTTAGATGATGATTATATAACCATTCCACATGGTTGAGATTGAGGTTTAGATAAAGATGATGATATATCATCCAACTTAAAACTAGCTTTTTCATATATTCCTTGTTGAGTTTTTATTTCATTTTATATTCGTAGGGTGTGTGCTTCCTTTGCTACCAACATCAAAAGCGATATTTATCTAGAATATGAGAAAAAATTCTGGCTTGCATCGAACACGTGATTGAACTTTAAATCTCATTACTACTTAGATTGTATCTCAATTCAGTGTTTAGCCATCTCTATCTTGAAATAAGGGTCAAAATTAAAGGTGTTAGGATATAATTAACAGTGTCTAAGTAGATTGAGTAATTGAAGTTGTTAGGAGGGGAAGAGGAAGAAACAAAATAACATAGAAAATTACCAAGGAACTGACTTCATGAGAGTTTATGATACAAAAGAAAAATGGGACAAACAATTTCCATATATAGATCCCTATATGGGTAAGAAAGAAGCTAAGATTGTTGTACTACTACTTAATACTTTTTAAATCACTCTATCTATACATACATACATCTATACATACACAAACTTTTTCAGTCTTGATTTCTTGGATTTTCAAAATACCACCAAGGATTGAAATTGCCACGACAATGTTGGCAATTCCACAAAAAGTTCCATTTCCATAAGGGGGTGATAAGGGAAATGGCTGGTCTACCAATAGACTGGGATTTTCATGGAAGTTCTATCGGGTGGTCGACGAACCGACCAAACAAATATGAAATTTTTGAAATTTCACCAAAACTAGAAAAAAAATTGGCCTAGCAAAAGATGGCCGTTTTGATTAACTTTTCCTTAAATTTGACAATTGTGTGTTCATTACTGCATTCAGTATTCTGTACATAATACACTAACCCCAATTTAAGTGGTTACTCTATGTATAGGCTAAATTTGTATTTTAGTGTATATAACACTTTCCTAAAATTTGAGGTTAAATTTACATAATTGTTATATAGTTTCCACATTTTCATATGTTGTTTACCATAAAATTTCCATTTTCATGGATGGTGAAATGGTGTTGAAATCGGCACATCAAACCCTTATAACAAAACCCATATCGACTTTTGCGATGTCTACCTCACAAGTCATCATAAGGATCAACACATTTACAGATGCCCAGCGTCTTAAATATCTGCTATATAATTGGACAAAAGACATTCTTAGAAAAAACATGGTAGCTAATCCAGTAGATTATCACAGTAGTATTATGTTAAAAAAGAAGTTATACAATTAATTCGCTAAACAGCATACCAGTCATTATGTACTCTGGAGCTGCATATCCGTATGTTCCCATAACACGTGTGGAAACATGGGATTTGTCACCTTCCGGTCCATTTTTAGCAAGACCGAAGTCAGAAAGTTTTGCATTGTAATCCTGAGTATGAAATAGATATGCCCATATGTCAATATTGTAGAAGGTTGAGGAAAGATGGAGTTGCCACACAAAGCCATAGCAAACTTCTCCTTCCGTTGAAAATTAAAACTGATGATTATAGTTTCACATTCGCAAAAAATTAATAAATGGGAACTGCTATTCAGGAGTTCTGATGCCTGAAAACCTGCAGCATTTCTCATTCATAGCTACTGACTTTTATGAAGACTACAGTACAACACTGAAGCACTAAATTCCACTGCTTAAAGCCAATTCAACCTCTTCTTCAACATATGATCAAGATCTTAACATAAAGCATTGAAGGTTGAATGTCATGCAGATGAGCTCCAAGGTTAATTTCATCAAGCATGGCAATACAAAAGATATCATAGCTCCCATTCTTCCCCTTCCCATCTTTATCACGATCTTGATTATATTTGGCTTGAAGAATTTTTCCTCTCCAAATCATAAAGTTATTTTTATAATAGTTCACTAGCAGCAATAAAACAGGATGATTTGAAGAGTAGTTATAATTGGCATCCAGCATCTGTAATGATGACAGAAAAGATATTCAATGTTTTAAAAGTTAAACAAACTAACCATGTCTAGTAAAATGTTGGAAGTCTTAAAATCGCGGTAGATAACTGGTTTCTCAGCTTCATGAAGAAAAGCGAGCCCTTTTGCAGCACCAAAAGCGATTTTCATTCTGATTACCCATGAAAGTGGATCTGCTCTTCCTACACAACTTTTATTTCTCAGTAAACAGCTAAAAGATGTGATGTACAAAACATTCTCTGTATGTTGAGAACCTCTTCAATTTTCTGATAGCTATGGTTAAAGTCAATATCAGTTACCTGATCAATAATTTTGATTTTTTTTCAGGTTATTTTCAATTAAATTCAGAAATAAGATAAAATGATTCAACAACTCTGTAATACTGTAGCATGTGAGATTTAAATCATTTACTAAATGGCTAATTGATTTATACACCCTGTAGGAAATGAGAAAAAAGCATTATATATAGCTTTCAAATTAGAGCAATGCCTTCAACCCATAAGCATAGAGTTACCTTAAGAATACCAAGTCCTAGGATTCAACTTGTGTGACTGTTTGTCAACCCACACAACCCTCTAAGAGAGCCGACAATATTGTCAAATTCCTAGTCAAGACCATTCTAACCAGGAAAGGCAAACTTAAGGCTGATAAACTACTTGGCATCTACAGTATATTCCTAGAGACATCTTGTACACAATCAGAATCACATTAAACTTGTTGCAAAATGGCATGAGATCTTTTACTAGTAACGTAAACATAGCACTTATTCTACTAAATTATCAGTATGTTCCAACATCCTCTGTCCACCATCTTCGTCCTCCTCCCACTCACTACAAGATTACAGCAGTATAGGGGTTTGCCTCTACCATCCTTTGTTGTCAAGGCGCCCACCTAGGCCCTGGGCAGGGCACCTCAAATTGGGCGTCTAGCCCCAAAGGTGATTTAAGTGGCTGCCTAAGGCCTTTTAGGCCCGAATCAAACCACTTAAAGGCTAATTTAGCAGAAGCTATGTCTGGATTTGGTCAAATCAGATCAAGTTGAGTCAGTTTATGGTTAAAATAGGTTTGATTTAGCCAAAATCAGGTCAAATGTGGATAATTAGGTCTGATTTGAGGAAAACATGCACGATCCGGGAAATAGGTCTAATTTGGGAAAATTAGGTCTGATATGGCTGTATTAGAGTTCTTAATCTCTAAGGCGCAAAAGCGGCCCTTGTGCCAACTAGTAGGGCGTCCTGTGGAAATGTGGAACCAGTCCAGTCGATAAAGGTAGAATTTGTTTCCTCAGTATCTAAAAATGTGTGGGTTATACACTTCGATGAAGCTCCAAATGCACTAGGGGCAGTCCTTCTCACACTTCAAGGACTCACCATTTAAATCAATATAGGGCAACTTAGGGGTAGTTGGGTTTAATTAAGTCATCTTATGCAAATTTAGGTTTGATTTAGGCTAAATCATGTCAAATTTGGGTAGATTACGTCTGCTTTGGGCAAAACAAGTCTGGTTTGGGGGAAACATGTCTAATCTGGAAGATTAGGTTGATTTGGTCATATTAGGTCTCATTTAGGTCAATATAGGGCAAAGTTGGGGAAGTTACGTCTGACTAGGTCATGTTATACAAAATTAGATTTGATTTAGACCAAACAATGTCAAACTTGGGCATATTAGCCGATTAGGTCTTATTTTGATAAAACAAGTCTAATTGGGGGGAGTAGGTCTAATTTGGGGAAATTAGATCTGATTTGGTCAAATTAGGTCTCATTAAGATCAATATAGGGAAAATTTAAGGAAGTTAGGTCTGATTAGGTCATGTTATACAACATTAGGTTTGATTTTAGGCCAAACTAGGGCAAACTAGGTCAAATTAGATCAAGTTAGTTCAAATTAGGACCGCTCGGGTCTAGGTTAGGTCACGTTAGGTGTGATTTATCCTAAATACTATGTAATACTATGTAATAATGCCATTATTACATATTTACAAATCTGAAATTATAGATGTAGATATGTGAATATCTGCATTATTTAAAAATAACAAATAAAAACCTGGAAACGATACTATGTAATAATGCCATTATTACATTTTACAATCTAAAATTATAGATGTAAATATGTGAATATCAGCATTATTTAAAAATCCAAATAAAATCTGGAAACGACTAGGTGCCTACGCGCCCTGGACAACCCACTAAGAAACGCCTAGCATCTAGCCACCTTAAGAACTATGGTCCGAAAGGAATAGACTCCATAAGTCTGTGTGAAGCCTTTGGCGACTATAGGAGGTTTTAATCGATTGGTGGAGCTTTAGGACTGATGCTTGACGGAGAAAACCCACTGGAAACAAACAATTTTCTTACCATGAGGTGGCAAAACAAGGTCCCATGAGGAACTTATCCAGAGAGCCTCTATCTCATCTTAGGAAGCACAAATATGCCAAAATAGGCCATATACCCACACTGGACACGTATTGAATACTAGTACTCCTTGGGTATGCCTGGATGCATATTGAATACTTCTTTAGACGCATCTAGATATTTTTGGTTTTGTAAACTATGGATACTACTTGGGTACTTTGTGGATATGTCATGGCCCATATATATACAGATGCATACATAAATCTAATCAAATTTGTCAGTACGAGAATATTCTTATATGGGAGTGAATGTTGGGTGGTGAGAAACAAGGTCTCAAAAAGATGAATATGGCCGAAATGTGTATGATGAGATGTATGGGTGGGAAGATAACAGAAGATTGCTTGAGAAATCACTATATTAGGAACAAAGTGGGAGTGGCGAGTATTAAGGACAAGTTGCATGAGGATCGTCTGAGATGGTATAGACATGTGCCTCGCAGACCGACGGACGCGCCTATACGGAAAATGCTATCGAGTCAAGTACACCTAAAAGAAGAAGAGGCAGGCCTAAATTAACCTGAGAACAGCTAATAAAGAGAGATTTTGGATCTCTACATCATTATCAGAATATGACCCATAACAAAGCTGATTGGAAAAGAAGGATTCATGTAGTCGACCCCAACATGGTTGGGATTGAGGATTACATGATGATGACATGAGCCTATTGTTAGTGTTAGTTTTACATTTTTATTTCTTGGCTCTCGAGTAAAACATCAGAGATTTGGACTACCATGAAATCATAATGGATGGTAATTATGGATCTATACAACATTGTTCTATAAAGCAAGTTGATATTCTAATAAAAACATTGTTAGTTTTTTTACTAATGGTAATTTATTGTAATTTTCTATTAGTAACTTATTGTTCCGTTTCCAGCGCTTGACACTATTCTGATAACTTAATCTTGGTTCTAATTTGGCTCCAACTACAATGAAATCAGGTTGAATGTTAATTATAGATTTGTAGATGTACTGTTGCATAAATCCAATTGTGTTTAAAATAAACCCCTTATAGAATATTGATCGCATCCATGGGCAATGGCCATATTAAATCGATGATATCAATTTAATAGGGTGATTGTTGTAGGATTTTGATCCATTATGATGCTAATTTAATTTCTTGTATTATATTGCTAAAAATATCTATTATAGACTCACTCTACACAAAATTCCCATATATATGTCGCCTAGTTCTTAGGGTTTTTTCATGTGAGGCATATAATCCAACTCCTTGAACTATATCTTTGTTTTCACATTATGGTGTCTAGTCTACACTAATCTTTCAATCTCTATTATCTAACCTTTATCTCTTATTAAAGGGCACACGTCTCAATCGAGTGTGATGATCATGCACCTCTATAGAAATATGTAGTTACAATATTGGAAGCATGAAAGGGTGGCAATAGTCAATTTCGTTGCATATATGTTGACAAGGAGTACATGGGGTCATATACTAGGGAAACAATCCACTTGCTAAAGATTCCATGCAATGGCATTAGAATCTACCCAAAAGTCACTATAGAACCCATAACCAAATTGCAAACGGTTGTTCATGAAGTCCAACAAATCTTGAAAAACATCATGGCCATGAATATCCATTTTCTTTATATTTATCTTACATGGAAATAAGTTGTTCTTAATTTGTATTTTATGAATAAAAATGTTGGTACATATTTCATTTAAATAAGATATATTTTTTGTGTATCTGTTGTCATACTATATCCTATACTTTCAAAATTTGTCGTATCACATGCTCGAACCCTTGCATCACGAGTTCGAACCCATATTTGTATCTTTGTCCATATCCATATTTGTGCTTCATAGATAATACCCATCATAATTGCTTCCCACCTTTGTGTCGAAAAGCATCCTTATGGTTTTTGGGGATGGTGGTATTGACAAGGGTAGTGGCAAGAGCACAGATTCTGGAGGAAATACAAGCAAAACAACAAGTTAGAGAGATATGATGTTCAGAAGTACAATTTCGCTTACCTTTTGGTGGGTGATTGGCCCGTCGGATTGTATTCGAACCGAGGATGATGATGGGGCAACCGCTTGAGGATAAGCTATTATTATCATGTTATACACCTTGGGATAGAAATGAGGTGGTGGTGGTGGTGGTGGTGGTGGTGGAGGTGATTGAGTATTAATTAGGCATGAAAACGGGTCGGGTTTTCTCATTCTACCCTGAACCCAACCCGATTGAATCTTTTCTAACCCAACCCACCCAACAGGACCCAAACTTTCTTTAAAGGTGTCACCCAACCTAACCCGACCATAATCAACCTAGTTTGACCCACAGTAGCCCAACCAAACACGCAAAACTATTTAAATCCCACAATGCAAATTGATATCGTTGTTATCTAGCATGCAAAAGAGAACAAAGCTATATAAATAATGAAGCCATATTCACACCGGGGAGATACAAATTACATAAACATTATTTCCAAAATTTAAAAAACCAATAACCAAAGTTGTTTCGAACTCTATTTTAGACTCCCTACACCAATGATCCACACAATTGCTATAATCTCTACCGTCTGACTCACAAGCCAATAATCAAAGCTAAATCCACAAGAATGACAATGTTGACAACGCAATGAATCAAACAAAAGAATAGTTGTTCTTCTTCAGCTGGCGAGTTGAGCTTGCCAGTACCCCCATTGGTGCCATTATGACCGCTTAGGAGCTTCCTGGCGTCCATCCCATACTCCAAGCATGTCCCCTGCTTTCCTTTCTTCCTTGGGTTTTTCTATAAAGGGCTTAAATAGTTGGTGATCATATCCAGATGCAACTTCTTGTTGAAGGTTTTCCAGCAATGGAGTGGAAACAATCGTTCCTCTTGAAGCAGCAAGTGTTTTCACAAGTAATTGTGTGATTATGAGTGACAAAAGGAACAAAGGAGCTCTTGTTTCATATGCTTTGATAGCAGAAAGGTGCAGCAGAAAGGTAGTTATTTGATCTAGATACTGTAGCTGAAGAAACAAAAGGGTCTTTTTTTCCTTCCATCTGTCACTCCTCTATGCAACAAAAAGAATGAAAGACGAAAAGAGATAGATTTCCTTTCCTTTTCTTTCCTTCCCCGTCTCTCTTGTCTTCCTTGATTCTCGCTATTGGGACTAGTCTCCTAAACCGAAACAAGAAAGGGGCAATCACTATGCGTTCCCATCATCGCTTGATAGGGATGTCGTCTGCCATGCCGTCAGCAGAGCTATAGTGATGTTGGTGGTGGTGATTCGTTAACAGGTGAAACCTCAACCGGACACTCAACCTAATATATATAGTTGTCCTAGAGGCGACGGTGTCCTTTATCCTCTAAGCTTATTTTGAGACAACCCTCTCGTGATTAGCGGACATGGAGGATGGGCGTGTGCCGTGAAAGCAATTTTTGCATCCATCATAGTTTTCTGGCAGTTTTTCCCAAGGGGAGCCTAGGAATTTTTGCTATTAATTATCTTTTTACATATATATGGTAACATTTACATATATAGTTAGCTATTTTCAAATAGATACATTACTATGTATATTTCTAATTGTTATATCTAAAAGTTGTAACAATTATGTTTGGCCTAAATCACACCTACATGACCTAAACTAGACCTGATTGGTCCTCGTTTGACCTATCTTGATCTAGATTGGACATGATCTTGAACTAAATTTAACCTAATTTTGCATAGCATAACTTCTTAGACCTGAACTTTCCCTGATTTACCCCATACTTACCTAAATGACACCTAATTTGGCCAAATTAGACCAAATTTCCCCAAAGCAGACTTATTTCCCCCAAATCAATCATGTTTTCCCAATATTAGACCTAACTTGCTCAAATTTGACCTCATTTGGCCTAAAACGGACCTAACTTTGCATAACAAGACCTAAACAAACCTTAGTTCCCCTAATTTATCCTATAATAACCTAAATAAGACCCAAGTATGGCCAAATCATACCTAATTTCCCAAATCAGACATGGTGTCCCCCAAATCATGCCTAATTTTCCCAAATTTGAATTGATTGCCTAAATTAGACCTCATTTTGCATAACATGACCTAGTCAGACCTTACTTCCCCTAATTTACCCTATACTGACTTAAATGAGATCAATTTTGCCAAATCAGACATATTTCCCCAAACTAAAACTGTTTCCCCTCAAATTTGACGTAGTTTGGCCTAAATCAGACCTCTTTCAACCATAAAATGACTCAAGGTGGTCTAATTTGACTAAACCCTAAACCCAATTCATGTTAATTTAACCTTTATATGGCTTAATTTGGGCCTAAAAGACCTTAGACGCCCACTTACTACACTTAATGGGCCGAACGCCTAGTGTGAGGTGCCTTGCCTAGCACCTAGAGCACCTAGGCGGCACCTTGATAACTAAGGCATCCATAGGGTGATATGTCTGAAATTAACTTCTGATGCTTGTGAGTCATTTTTCTATAGTGTCTACTTCTGATGTCTTAAAGGTACCATATTTGATGTTTGATAGGTTGACCTCACGTCTTGTGCCATGGAGCAAGTCATGGGGCTCTAATGTACCAACAGTAATCAGTGTCAGGATCCTGCACAGGTTTGCTACCAACAGGGACAAGAATGGCAAGATGTGGAAGCATGAAGCTAGGTAACCGCGACGCAAGGCACCAGCATAGCAGCTTTAGTTGCTCCCATTGTTTTTCTTAGAAACTAGTTGGCGAGTAACATAGTTTTGAGAACGGGCAACGCGCACGCCCGATAAGTTTTCCCCCGCCCACATTTTTCCCAAGCATGAAGGACGTCTGAAAGCCTCATCCAATCATGTCCACTAATCCAGTTAATCGAATATTCCTAGGTTGAGTCAGGTTGGGCCGGGTTAGCCCGGGTAAATTTGCCATGTCTAGTATCGATGTCAAGGGAAGGAGTCAATATCCAATGGTATAAATACGAAGTGCTTGTATAAAAACATCAAATAAAAATATATGGATAAAAATGTTCATACTAGTTTATCATTAAATTTGGAACCCTAACACTCACTTAAAAAATCCATAATCAAATAACGTTAATAATCTTAAAAGCAATTCAGATAAATGTGTAACTTAAAATGAGAAACAATTCTAGAAACAAATTCAACACCCCTGGATTATCTAGGATACCTAATTTCATATTTTTAGAAAACCCTAACTACCATAAATAAAGATAGAAAGAAAAACCTAAAAAGGAAAAAGAAATCCAAATACACTAGTTTTCTTTGCTTTTCAGCCTTTTGGTTTGATCAAACGGGCATAGCTCACCCAATCAGCACATCTCAATTACCCATGTAAAACTGTGACCTCAAAGTGAATGTTCAGTTCAGATCAGACATGGACTCAGACTCAACATCACCCTCACCCGATTGCCTTCTCTCTGCGACGCCACAACAACCAGAGTCTTTGGCCTCTCAATCTCCTTCCAGACTGCATCCCACCTAGTCAAACAATCTTTTCCATCTGCCTCTCATTACATCAAAAAGTCCGATCCTTTACATGACCCCCTTTGATGGTATGATAATTCTAACCAACACTGGCTTCAGGTTTCACCCAAATCCTATCTCCAGAGAATTTCTCACCGTCCTCGTACCTCAAACCTTATAAGTAATTCCACAAAACTATCACCATACTCCCATAAACCCTTCTCAACCTCCAAAACCCCTCAATATCCCAATCCACATCTCTTAATTCCAACTATCTATTTCTACCTGCGAGAGATTGTCTAGCGACGGGAACCACTATGGCCCTCGCAGAAGCCTCAAATCTCTCCCATGGACCCCAAAAAACCTTTATCCAATCCTAATTTGGCTTCTTAGCCAGTAATTTGAGTACCCCTCTTTCTCCCTTTTTTCATAT
Organism: Alisma plantago-aquatica; assembly: GCA_963693085.1. NCBI lineage: Eukaryota > Viridiplantae > Streptophyta > Magnoliopsida > Alismatales > Alismataceae > Alisma > Alisma plantago-aquatica. The sequence goes on along the minus strand of OY856414.1, from coordinate 420,388,553 downwards.
CTATGTACAATTAGCCAACCTTGGCCACCTTTTATGATGTTCAATCTGCTATTTTCTTCAGTAGTAAATAACATGTCAGTTCATGGCTCTAGTTTTAAGTGATATTTCATTTTGTCTGCTCTCCAGTTTCTCCTTTACTTTGAAATGTCGGGGTGTCGTTCAGACACTTCGATCGTATCTAGACCCCTACCAAGGGTCGTTAAAACCAATGATTGTATACAGAACTCAATTTTAATATTTTGCAAGTGTGATTTTCATCGCATGGAGAACTTTCATATGAGATCTTGAGCTTTTTGCGTTGTTCCTCATCTACGCTTTGAAGATCAAACATTAGACAATTTCCTTAATATGCCCTCTTTATGATTTAATTATTGTGATGTTTGTATGAGCATATTTTGCCCTTTTTGTGCTTTTTCCTCACGTTGTATGCGTCTTGGTCGTTGGTCCCAGGCCGTGTAGATGCAGCCCACAGGGCCATATTAGCCAAGCGGGCCCAGGTCAGCTAATCCACATTATGAGACTTTTTAAGATAACTAGGTAATTCAATTTCTTTGAATTCTTTTTTTTTTACTTCTAATATCATATATTTAATTAATTGTTTATCAAAAGAAGAAAAAAACATAAATACTCATTGGAAAGGAAACTAAACAAAGAAATATAATTATTTAAGTTTCAGACCACAATTTCCATCCCAAACTCTCATTTTCTACAACCACTAAAAGTAGGGTTTAATATGGTAATTAATGTGATCAATGCTTATTATAGGTGAACTAGATAATATTAAGGCCAAGAAGGCTGACTTAGGACTTGCTTAGCCCAGGTAAGTGTGTCGTGCCAATGACGTCCAAGCATTTGGATATAGCATGTACAAAGTTACCTTGTAAATCGTGGATACGGATATGGAAATAGACATCAATAGGTGCAAAAATGACTGTTGTCCTATACAAACAATTCTTGATTTCATCTAGAGATTTGATGTACATTTGACAAGTTTCGAATACAAAATAAAGCTTTCAAGTTTTAGCGTCGCGATCCTAGTAATGAATAAAGGATATGACTATAATATATCTTTGTTGGATATGACATGTATATTACTCTGCTAAAGGGTTTAGTGCAAGCAGTTATTGGACTCATAGCAAGGAGGTCCCAGGTCTGACTCCCCTTAAAAGAAAACAAAACCACAAAAGTGTGGCTAGCTTGGGGCAATTGAGGTTGTGGAGTACGGAGTTTAGGCAACAAGTATGTGCACGTGAACTCTATATGCCCTTGATTTACCCACCCTTTGATGGAGCCTTCATAGGTTTATAATAGCAACTACTTCAAGTATACTTTTTGGTCGTAAAGTCACTGAGAAGTAAAACGTTGAAGAATGAAAGGATCTCAATATCAATCTGAAAAAAGACAAGTGATTCATTGAGATATAGATGTATCTTTTACTTCAACCCTTTTTTTACATATTTTAGGTAAAATTCATGCTGCGGAGATACAGAGAGAATGACCCTTACTTGAAAAGAGGAGGTTTTCCACACTACCCCTAGCCATGAATTCATATATTAGAACTCGCTGATCATCTTCGCAACAGTATCCGACTAGTTTCACCAAATTAGGATGTGAAAGGTGCCCAAGAAAGATGACCTCGGCCTACAACAATGTAAAAGTTCCTGAGCTCTAAATCAAAAGCGCAACAGGAGAAGAAATTGTAATCTTAAAAAGATTTATTCAAAGTAAAACATAGATAGAATTACCAGCCATTCCCTGTGTCCTTGAAAGCTCCTATCACCTGCATGAACTTTGACAGCAACTGGCAAAGAATCTACCCCTTCTTTAAGATCTTGGGTTATGTATCCTTTATAAACACTTCCAAAACCTCCTCCCCCCAAAACACGATCAGGCCTGAAATTTTCGGTTATGATCTTTAGCTCATCAAAGGTGAACACCATGAGTGGATTTGCTCCAGAGAGTCCCCGGAGGCTCTCCACTTCTTCAGGATTTGTGGGCAGTTTTCTACTACCTTGCCCTTCGTCTCTCACAAACAACCCTGGAGGTTTAATAGACACTGAAAAGAAAGGCTAAAGTTCATACACATTTGTAGAGGCGGAAAGACGTTCAGATTACTTAAAGCTGGCCTCATCTATATATTACTCATAAAGTACTTGAGAAAATTCTAATTGAAGGCTCCTTAATCATATTATATAATTGTGGATATTTTCTGGGAGAAAAGGGAGGAGTCAGAAAAAGACAGTACAATATCTAATGCTACAGAGTGGCATATCTCAACAGAATCCTTATCGAAATACCCCAGTAAGAAGATATAACACAAATAGATAAGATAATCCAGACAGAGTCATCTTTTTCTAAGAATCAGGGACAAACAATACCCAAAAGAACAAGGAAGAAAAAACTAAAAGACGAATAAAAACTAACCTGGCCTAGCATTTGGCAAAACGTTGTGAATCGATGACTTCCACTTGATCCAGCAATTGCCCATTGAAACAGAACACTTGAGCAAGTACAACTTGGTCTCATAAACGTGAAAACTTGGCAACAAGTAGGAAAAAATATGGCAGAAGCAGCTTCCAGTGGCGCCTGACGGCCTGTTTTCTGAATCATGAACTGGTTGGAAGGCAGAGAGCTCGAAAAAGAGATGGAGAGGTCGTTCCAAGCATGAACTCTCTTCTTTTGGATGATGGAGCACTCGATAGATGAGCTATAATCCGATTGAATTCTTCGCTGACGCGATTTCAAAGATACCGTTTCAAACTTTCTGAGCTTTAGACTTACGTGCGACCAGAGGAGGCTGCGAATGAGAGAGAGAGAAAGGGAGGAGAAGATTCTATAGATAATAGCACCTTAAGAAACCAACAACAGACAATATAAACCTACGACAAATATGCTTAGTGGCAGAAAGATATAAAAGTAGAAACGGACTGAGTGGGTGAAGCTCCAACTCAAGAGCCGTCCTTCAGCATGTTCAATACTCCCAACACTTTCCGCTTAGTGAAGAAACTGAAGGCACAAAGGAAAGCGCAGCAGTGCCATTAATTTGCCTGTGGCCTTAGGCTGAGATGGGATCTCTAGTTTTTTTTCTGCGAGAGTGAAAGAGATTGGTCGCCCGCCAGAAAATAATATAGAATTGTCCTACCAGAAAACCAAATGATAGCTGATGTTAAGAAATTTCTGTAGGTAGGACCCGGAGTCACAAGACGTTAACTAGTTTACCCACAGCCGCGGATTAGATAATGACATGTAAAAATTGGGCGGGTATTATAACCGCTACAAGCTCCTCACCTAATTTTGACGAAGATGTGCCGTGGTCGTACATGTAGACTCGTAGGGTCGTTGGATGATATAGATTGACAAAGAGGAATTTGGGAGTGCTCTTCATCCAAACCCTTCCCTTTCCCAGTTGTGGCCACAATGATGGCTTCTTTCACTTGGGTAGTCTAGCCCCGAAAAGCCGATTTCTAAAGCGTAATCCATTTCCAGTGCGATGTGCTGACTGGAAGTAGTGGGTTGTAATGTTAATGGTCGTGAGTACAGTGTGTTGCTGGTGCTGGTGCTGGTGCTGTTGCTGTTGCTGCGGCTGCCGCCTAGTTGCAGTGGGTGGTGGAAGAGTGCGAGTGGGGGTGGCAAGGGTGAGTGGTGACACCACTGTCACAATATGGCCAAGGAAGAAGTGTCGTCTCTGCTCGTCGTCTCAGATAGATTGTCTGACGGCCAGAAGTCGCCGTCGTTGCTTTTGCCTCCACCAGGGTCACGGCCGGCGAGCGCACACCCGGGTCTCGACTCACGGACACCCCATGAGTAGACTTCACGAAGACGGGCCGAAGGCTCGAGCAGGGACGATACTTAACAACAGCATCCACGCCGACGACTAATTTTCTCCCCGGAGCAGATCAGGTGAATATGGGCTGTCCGGTTACGATAAAGGCCACGCGCCCACTGCCGACCAAGCAATGCAGTTGACTGACCGACAATGGTCCCCAGTACCAACCACTCTTCCTAGGTTTCTTAATTCCTTTCAAAGATTGTATTCATCTGGTTTCCTGATGTGAGCCAAAGGAAAAGGTAAGATCTCCATTACAAAAGCGGCCCACTCACCCGCATGATATTGTATAAATGAACCCCACTCGAATTACATCCCATCTTTTATTGTTCTACTAGACATGAACAAATGTATCGTACTATGGCTCGTGATATTTCAACATCCCATTTGTTTGGTTTGGAAAGGATGTGAAAAGATAAAATAAGGATTGGGATGTGGCAGAATGTAAGTTAAATGTAGGATGTAGTTTTTCGGACTCATGTTTGGATTAGCACACATAACAGATTAGCTACCTAAAAAAATGAACTAAGAAGCCCCCGTTGTACTTGAAATTGGTGGCAAATGCAGAGGTTGTCGATCGGCATGTTCTACAATTACGACGAAGGCAATATTGTAAACAACGAATTTGAACAGTTACGAGCTAGTACTCAGAATCGATCTCGTAAATACAACAAGCCATATTGAAACTGAATGTGATATGTTTACATGGTAGATGTACGTAGCTGCCCAACCTTGTTGTTCGTCACCGCCCATCGAAAATCAGTGTCTAAGAGGAAATCTTGCGATGATTGGTGTCGAAATTCTTCCTCGAACTGAGACCATTCACGATTATTTTCTGATGGTCATGTTGTTGGGACTTCTTTTTTTTATTAGTACACATGTCAACCATAAAGAGAAATCTTGAATTTAAATTCAGATTATGAAAAAATTAATTTTTTTTTTAATGTGATTAACACAGTATACAAAAATACAGATATTTTTTTAATAAAACATCATAAACCAATGTCACATCAAGAATAGCATATACGATGATCACAAATATTTTTAATATAAAATTAAAATCAAATGTTATACTCATATGCAGTTCAATTTACATCTTTTATATTTACATGAAAGAATAAACTCGGTATATTATACAATTCGGAGAAGATAGAGTACATTGATATTTTAATCTAGATTATTCTATTTACATCTTCTTTGTCACGTCCTCTCTTTGACATTATATCTAAAAATATTTGAAACGACCTCATCAGACTCATATAGAGCCTTAATGAGTGGATATCTCCCGCTTAAGCTAAGTATATGCATCAGCATCAGATTAAGTATATTTAACTTATAGGAAATGTGTAGATCTTACTAAGCCTAACAAATAATTCTAGAATTTATAACATTTATTTTATGACAATAATCTAATCATATGGGTAAGGTATTCACTTAGGTTAATATCAACTTTAAAATATCTTTAAGAGCATGTCTGTGAATAGATCTATAGGTGTTACCTACTTTAGAATGACAGTCTGTTTATAGGAGTAACAAATTCAGATCTAAACATATAGAATTAAGACATAATAATAACATCGTATTTGTGACACCCCGCCAACCAGACCACACATCATGTAGTCTTGAAGCTGAAGTACACATAAGACATGTCTACCAAACATGACTATGCAAATGATAAGTAAATCTAAATCACATACAACGTGATATTAAATCCCAATATCAACCACTTGTCAACGTTTAAGATCAGATTCCAAACTAAACAATTAAGAATAAGTAAATAGAATATATTTATAAAAGAATAATTGATTTCCACAATAAGAAATATAATCAATAATAACAACTCTATCAGCTAGCAGTCAAAGTAACATAATAAACATTCAACTCATATTTTACACAGCTTGTCATCTTGTATTCGTTTGTCTTGAAACTATTTGTCTTGTACCTCACCAAGTAGAAGTCAACACGTCTGATTCTCACATAAAGGACTAATCATCGGTGTCTTAGGATTTAGGTTGCTATCCTAAGATATCAACAACATACCCTGGTCCACCTCAGAGTTGCCTAAAAAGGCTCAGGTCCTCATTTCAGGTATACAACATAGGAATAAATATGCAAATCACATATCAAAATATTTCTCATGCTTCACAGTTTATAGTTTACAGATCATCAGAGTCTACTCCTCATGGACATAGCCATTCACAACAAAGGATTTAGGGTATAAATCACACCAAATGACTCACTCCTAAGTTCTGGTGGTCTAACCTTAAAGGTCTCAGTCCACACTCCAAAAACCCTTCTCATATTTCTCTAATTACGACAAGGAATCGATTTCATTTCCCCGATATGGTCCTCGGGGGGAACTCACAGTGTTCAGGGAACCTAAGTAGATGTGTCATCATTCACTTGTTATTAATCCTTTTGCTCATCTTAAAGAAAATCGAAATCATCATTTATCATGTGTATATTCTCATGCTATTAGAATGACAGGAATCAAATTAGGCTTATCAAGAAAGATAATGATTAATACATGAGAACAGTGATTTGTAATTTGCAACAAAGATGATTCTTTCCATTTCCAAATTATTCATACAAGTCATTTCTAGTGGGCCATCAGATCGAGACATCATCTTTGTCCGACATTTACCCTATTAGAAGTGAAAACTTTTTTTTATTTTTTGAAACAATTACTATGCACTCTCTTTTATACAACAAGAGAGGAAGGGAGATACAGAACTAGGCAATATGGGATAAAAGAAAAGCTAAAGATAAAGACAAGTCTAAAGAACATAATACATCACACAGCACAAGATAACGCATAATAAAACACACAACACACAATAATGCATAAAGCATATATACTAATACTCCTCCTCAAGTTGGGGCATAGATGTCAAACATGTGTAGCTTTTCCACCAGTGTGTGTCTTAGGAAGTATCTAGGTGAATATATCAGCAATTTGATCCTCAGTCCGGAGCTAAGGAGCGCATATGCATCTAGCAAGTACATCTTTGCGTGAAAAGTGGCAATCGACTTCGATATGCTTCGTGCACTCATGGAAAGTTGGATTGTTGGCAATAAAAGTGGAAACTTCATTATCACAATGCATAGGAATAGGATCAAAGTCAGAAATCTCTAATTCCTTGAGGAGTCCTTGAACCCACATTAATTGACAAGCAATATAGGCCATTGCCCTGTATTCAGCTTCAACACTCAACTGGGCAACCACGGTCTGCTTTTTACTGTGCCATTTGACCAAATTTCCTCCAACAAAGAACAATATCAAGAAGTAGATTTTTTGTCACATTGACTACCAACATAATTAGAGTTAGAATACAAGTAAGTTTGCAGTGCTCATATCTGTGATATAGTAAACCTTTTCCTGGAGAGGATTTCAGATATTTAAGAATGTGATATACAACATCTCAATGATATTGTGAAGGTTTATCTAGATACCTTCTGAAAAGTCCAACATCAACAATTATATCATCTCTTGTTACAGTGAGATAGATAAGTTTACCAACTGTTCATCAGTATTGATGGTTATCAGGCTACAGAGGTGAAGATTTATCATCTCAATTGGTATTGAGATCTAGAGGAGTACTAGAAGATTTAGAACCAACCATACCTACTTTTGTCATAAGGTCCAACACATAATTCAGTTGTGAGAGGTAGACGCCATAAGACAATCTAGAAACTTCAATTCCCAAGAAGTATCTGAGTTTACCCAGATCTCTAGTTATAAAATGTTGTTGTAGATATTGTTTGGTAGCTACAATACCTTCACAATCCTCACCAAATAGAATGATATCATCTACATAGATAATAAGTACAACAAGTCCAGATCTAGTTATTCTAATAAAAACATAATCATCAGAATGAGAGTGTCAAAATTGAAACTTGAGAAGTATCTGGCCTAATTTATCATACCATGCCCGTGGACTTTGTTTTAGGCTACATATCGCCTTTTCGAGTCTGCAGACTTTGAAACACTCCCCCTAACTAGCAAAACTAGATGGTTGCTCCATATAAACTTCCTCATGTAGGTCACCATACAGGAAGACATTTTTAACATCGAGTTGGTAAAGAGGCAATATTTATTGACATCTACAAAGATAAGAACTCTCACAGAATTGAGGCAGGCCACAAGAGAGAAAGTTTCAAAGTAGTCCACTCCATAGGTTTGAGTGTAGCCTTTAGCTACAAGTCGAGCCTTAAGTCATTCAATAGAACCATCTTGTAGATATTTAATAGTAAAAATCCAATGATAGCCAACCGTCAGACAATTTTTAGGTGATCAACAAGGTCACAGGTCTTGCAATCTCGTAGGGTAGTTATTTCAATTTCCATAGCTTGATGCCAGGCAATATGTTGAAGAGCTTGTGTAGCATTCTTTGGCACAGAAATAGCAGACAAAGTAGTGGTAAAACATGCAAAGCTAGCACCAAGATTAGTGGAAGAGTAAACATTACTAATGGGATGATGAGTGCAAGAACGAACACCTTTCCTTAGGATGATGGGAAAATGTAGGTTAGATAATACATGTGGGTGTTTGACCTGCCAACGAGGGGGGAATTGGTTGTTGAGGAGACAGAGGGGGAACTGTAACCATGGGTATTCTTGTGAACAACTCTTCAGTTTCATCAGTTTGATCATGTTCTACTACCTCAAGTAGAGGAGTAGGATCCACCAGATAACTAGATAAGACAATCCCTTTGTCAAAGTAGTATGACATGTTTTCAAAACCACAACATAAACACTCATAAACCATTGACGATTGATAGGATTATGACATCGATAACCTTTTTTATTTCAGGAATAACCAGAAAGACACATTTAGTGGAGTGAAGGTCAAGTTTAGGTATCCTAGGGCGGAGATTCTTAACGAAATAGGTGCAGCCAAAGATGCACGATGGAATAGATAACAAAGGCACATCAGGATATAGAAGGGATACATGGACTTGATTATGCAACATAGAAGAAGGCATACAGTTAATCAAGTAGCACGTTGTAGAAACAACTTTAGGCCAAAAAAATTTAGGAACATGATAGTGAAGAAGAATTGTGTGTGCTACTTCAAGTACATGATGATTCTTCCTTTGTTCCACACCACTTTGTTGTGGTGTGTAATACCAAGACGTCTGATGAATGATACCTTGAGAACTATAAAGTAGAGAAACAAATTTTGCATAAATTCTAGGGCATTATCAGTTCACAAGATTGTAACAGTAATTTAGAATTGGGTTTGGATCTCAGTAAAAAAGGTGGTGATAGTTTGCAAAATAGTATTGTGATCTTTTAGGAGAACCAACCAAGTCACCCTAGAATAATCGTCAATAAAGATCATAAAATAATGATATCTAGACAAGCTAGAAAGAGAACATGATCCCCAAACATTGACATGAACAATATCAAACAAATTTTCAGAACTCGTTTGTTTCCCAAACTGGCATGATTCACACATAAAATGTTTAGAAATACTACAAAATACACAACGTAATTTTGTAGTAGAAAGATGTCCCATGCAATAGTGCCATTACAGACTAATCACTAAAGTAGATAGCAGAGCTGCAGTAGATTTTGGCACATCTAGGTAGTACAGTCCATCTAATCCCTCATGGTTTGAACCAATCCTTTTCCTCGTATGGAGATCCTGAAATACACAACCCTCAGGATGAAAAGTAATCTAGCAAAGAAGGCTCTCAATAGTTTTACTGATGAATAGCAAATGAAGAAGAAATTTTGGAACAAATAAGACAGATTTTAAATCCATATTTTTAGATAGAGATATAGTTCCAATGCCATGGACAACAGACTGAGTCTCGTATGCAAAAGTCACATGAGGGACACTTGTAGTTTTAAATAAGGCATTGAAAAGTTTAGAACAACTAGAAATATGGGCAGATATGCTAGAGTCGATTATCCATTTATTTCTATTGTAAGTATCAGGATATTCAAATAAAGTAGAGGAACATCCTTTTGTAGTAGTTGTTGGCAAGGATAGACGAGCCTGGAGGATTTTTTTTTCAAACTCTACACGAATCCACTCAACGGTGAGTTGAGTAAAACTTGAGATAGTAGCATTTGAGTCTTCATTAGACATCAGAGGAGACCTAATTCACCCAAGTAGGTGTACATGCTTTCTCTAATAGTGGTCCTCAATGTGGTTTGTGCACCCATAGAAGTTGCAGAAGCGATTGGCAGGGGTTGGTTGAGGTTGAACTCGTTTAGGGTCAAGAGGAGGACCTCATCTAGAAGTACGTCCACCACGGCCACAACCACGACCACATCCACATCCTTCACCAAAATTAGAGGAGCGGACCGCAAGGAACGGTTGATAAGTAGAAGTAGTTGTAACGACCACCACCAAACTGACAACCAAATCGTTATTAATTATGCGGAATAACCATAAATAATGGATTAACAAAAATCACTAAAATTTAAAACCATTTTACAAAGAGATCCATTTCCTGGAAAACTCTTAATGAAAGAACTAAAACTTTATATACATTAGGGTTCACATTGTACATACATTGTACCATCTCATCTCGAGGATAACATATAACAGTTGCTTTGTCAGAACATATACTGAAGTAACATAAAACCTCAATACATACAAGCCAAAATCTTAGATTGTTCATAAAACCATCACACACTAAATCCGAGGACCTGAGAGTACAAAGATGACACATAGGACTTCTATCTACAAGACACGACAGACAGTACACTCAACTTGAGCTGTTACTACTGTCCCTGTTGTTGTTGTCCTTCCTCTACAGATTGGTCTCTACCTCCTCGTACACGTCCACCTAAAAATTTTGGATCCCATGGGGTGATATAATTGTCCCAGTGAGAGATATAACTCTCTGCCAACAATGTTATTATCACAGGTAAATAGTATAAAATTGAGCATGGTTTTTTTATATATTAATAAGCAAGGTTAATCATTGTGGATAAGCAGTTTAGAACATTCTCATCTCTTAAATCATTACAATTGTCTATGATAGAGCAGTAAATCATCTATTCACTTTATAAGGAATATGAAGAACATGTGTATCATTTACCCATCATATTATGCAAACATCTCAAGCTTTTCCTATGATAATATTATCATGTTATGATATCCATGAATCATTCTCATTTCTAACTGTTGGCCTCCACTAATTTTCTAATCAGATATTAGATTATAATGATCTTGTAAGAGTTCAGCCAGGTATTGGATTGTACCAATCTTGATAGAGTTCAGCCAGGTATTGGATTATGCCAATCCTGAGATCACATCCAGGTATTGGATTATACCAATCCTGATAGAGTTCAGCCAGATATTGGATTATACCAATCCTGAGATCACAACTAGGCATTGGACTATGACAATCCTGATAGAGTTCAGTCAGGTATTGGATTATACCAATCCTGAGATCATAGAGTTCATCTAGGTATTGGGTTGTACCAATCTTGAGATCACAGCCAGACATTGGACTATGCCAATCCTGATAGAGTTCAGCCAGGTATTGGATTATACCAATCATGAGATCATAGAGTTCAGCCAGGTATTGGGTTGTACAAATCCTAAGATCATAGAGATCGGCCAGGTATTGGGGTTCAACCAGGTATTGGGTTGTACCAATTCTGAGATCATAGAGTTCATCCAGGTATTGGGTTGTACCAATCCTGAGATCATAGAGTTCATCCAGGTATTGGATTATACCAATCCTGAGATCATAGAGTTTAGCCATGTATTGGGTTGTACCAATCCTGAGATCATAGAGTTCAACCAGGTATTGGATTATACCAATCTTGAGATCATAGAGTTCAGCCAGGTATTGGATTATACCAATCTTGAGATCATAGAGTTCAGCCAGGTATTGGGTTGTACCAATCCTGAGATCATAGAGTTCAACCATGTATTGGATTATACCAATCATGAGATCATAGAGTTCAGCCAAGTATTGGGTTGTACCAATCTTGAGATAATAGAGTTCAGCCAGGTATTGGATTATACCAATCCTGAGATCACAGCCAGGGGTTGGGCTATGCCAATCCTGATAGAGTTCAGCCAGGTATTGGATTATACCAATCTTGATATTACAACCTGGTATTGGACTATACCAATCCTGAGATTACAGTCATATTGCTAAGGGTCCCATAGTAGTTGGGATACCCTTATGTTTCCCTTTCACATTCATTATGGTATTGTAACACCCAGATTTTCATAACACATGAGCAGAAACAATATTTTTTTTTCATCTGGGAGTGTCACAAACATGATAGTCATTGCAATTAAAGCAAATGCAACACTTTGCATTGAGTAAAATTGATTCATACATAGTCATTGATAAAAAGAAAACTACAACTCATCTAATATACTCTTTAAACAAGACTATGCATAAAAGATATGTATAAACTCTGGACAGTCTCGGTAGATGGCACCCCACTAGGCAAGCTGTAAAATCTCCTAGACCTTTACTTGTTCCTTTAATTCTCAGCTGCTCCAAATCCTGCGGACATCACGTCCCCAACCATGCATTGGGAAAAACAGTCGTTAGAGTAAGTGGCATGAGTATTTTAAAATGTACATGAGTGATAATATGAAATTGACATTATAAAAGAGAAATTACTATCAAGCTCTGAGTAAAATCTTAAACATAAAATCTCTTATTTCTTAATCTGAAATTCTTGTATTTCTATACATGGATCTCATGACCTATGCCAAAGTGCCGAGGTCTTAATTATCTTATCTAATTCCCTCTCATCATTACCCATGGATGAGAATATGGACATCTCTAATCTAAGGTATCTTTTACTTACAATTTTTTATCTGATTGTGGCCACCCTTATACAATAAGTCCTCCTGAATTGGCGTATCTACGCCCTGAATTGGTACCAAGGTACCCTGAAATGGCACTACATGCCCTGAATGACACCAAGGTGTCTCTGAATTGGCATGACTACGCCCTGAATTGGTGCTGCAACACCTCTGAATTGGAGTAACACTCCTCTGAATTGGCAACATATGCCTCTGAATCGTCTCGGGACTACTGAATGAGGACTTATCATATAATGTCTTATGTGAAGATTTCGACTTATTTATCTTAAGTCTAAACTTACTTAATTCTTAATCTGAACTGAAGCTGAATACTGATAGCTTTACTGAATACTGAATCTGAACTTATCTTATATTAAAACTGAACACTGAAAACTGAACTTATCTGAAACTGATTACTGAGTACTGAGCATGTACTGAATTCTAAATTCGAATCTAAATCTGAATCTTTTATTCTTAAGTGATAAACTGAATCTACAACTGAATGTGAATATGAATCTCAATTACTTCATAATTGAGATTTGGTCTAAAACCCTTATCATGTATCTTTTATTCAAAATCTGGCTACTCACACAATGAGTAGTCTAAGTTCTAAATCTCTTATTCTTGAGTTCTAAACTGAATCCATTATTGGATTTGATCATGTATCTCATTATCTAGGTAAACTTTATTCTAAAACTTTGATTTGGTAAGATTACTTCATTATACCAATTATATCATACATGAGTCTAATGTCTTATGAGACAAGATCTGAAATGAGTATAGAAATACTAAATATACAAAAGTAACTTAAGTAATGGGTATAGATAAAGTATGATATCTGATTCTTGGCAAGATAACTCATTCTCTGTTAAAACCTCATCAAAATCTGATCTTAATGGACTTAAGTCTTAAAATCATAAACCATAGAATAGAAACCTTAGAAAATCTTAACTTTCATCTTAATCATACTCAATTTAATCTCATTAAGTCTGATCTCAATACATTTGTATGAACTTAAATCTTAAACCTTAAGGTAGAAATCATATAGATTCTCATCGTACAACTCAATCATGACTTAATATCTCATAATTTGATAATATCATCATAAACTCATGTTACAATATCTTTAATGCCACTAGTACATTTATCCTAGAAGTTGGGCCATGGTCTACCATGTGCAACACCCATATTCTCACATAATACTTAACTTTTAAACATCAACCTTATTAAGGAATCTATTTTACTTCTTAATTTCTTAGATCGCTACATATATAAGAAACCTTGATGACATGTTCCTATTTGAAATCTCAATACATGGTTACATCTATATTTAAGAGATATAATAGAACTATATGTTCTTATCCTTCTTATGAACTTAACTTCATGATCTAGAATCATTCCATGACACATCACTACTTAAGGTATTGATCATATGAATTTCTACAATCATAAGCACATAAAATATTTCTTACATATTTAACTCAGAATGTAGGACATGAAGGTCTTATCTAAGAAGCATGTAAATGTACTTGGTTTGATAAACATAAATACTCATGGGCATGAACCACTTACCTGTATTAGAGAAAAATAGAATCTTCATCTTGGATTCCGCTAGTCAGGTCTAAATCCTGAAAAGACACTTCCTATCATTAAAGCCCATTTGAATCAATATAATATTGCTCATAAATCCCACAACTACAATGTAATAATCTATGTAGTTAACTTCTATGGTTCATCTTGATGTATTCTCATATACACAAGTATTCTTCGAGAGTCACATTTATCCCTTAGTCACACCCTACATAATCTTATGGCATGCATGCATACCCAATACATCATATAGGATCAACAAAAACTCTAAATCATGAGTGGTCATTTCATCACACCTATTAAGATTGTGGTGTAACACTTGCTTGAAGTTCAAAGATGATGTCCACACCTATAACATTATTTTAACAAAACACCATCATATATACACTTAATCCACCTATCTAACTTTTCTTAAATAAAATTACCTTATCCATTTATTTCCAGAGTCTGTAATCTCCTTCAAGGTGTTCTTTGTATCTCAAGGTTTCCAAGAGCCCTTATACACCATTTTCTGACAATGGAATCAATATCTACGAATCCTTAAAGTTTAGAACCAATGAAAATCTGATCATTGATATCACCTTCTTTTCCTTTGCTTTCAAGTTAATTGGGCCTCATGACCCGGCAGCCCAGCAAGGATGATTGGGACCCCATCTTCCTCCTCTAGAGGGGCGCAACACGGGCGTGATGCCCCTGTTCCTCCGTAAAAATAGAGTGCAGCGCCGCCTATTCTCCAACGTCAAGTCCGGCAATCCAAGGTCGAACCAGCGACCACGGTTGAGCAAGTCGCCACTGAGCCTCTCCCTAGAGCTGAGGTGTGTAGAGGACTGGTCCCCAATCTCGATTCAACTAGGATCTGACTGGGGATCTTGCCTCCCATGCCTCCTGCACTGAGAACAGGGCATCCGCCCAAGTTGTTTGGTGATGTGTTGATTCCTCGACGGTGTAGCTTGCTCGGAAGATGGATCCTCACCTCGGCACATCCTCATCCTCACCGGTTTTGGCTGTTGGGCTTGCGCTAAGAGGCGTCCTTGGTGGTTCGGTCCTCTAAAAGTCATGGCAGCCCAGGTGCCGTCAGGCTCTTCTTCCTCCCCTTCTTCTCTATGATTTCTGCCTTTGTCTCTTTGTTCCGCTGAAAACCCTAAGGATCGCCCTCCTTTGCGGCGTCAAGGTCCGATACTTTTATAGGCCCTTGCTTCTTATTCTCGCAATGAGACCATATTTAGTTTGGACTCTAATCACTTCCCTATTTCGGAATAACAGAGAGTCGCAAGACCTCTCCCTGATACCGCGTTATTCAAAGAACTAACACATCTCAATTGAACCGAAGGTCTGGTCATGAACCACAGGTTCATCCCTTCATATCCTTGGTTCGTTGTTTAAAAAGGCATTAAATTGATATATTTCTTACATAATTTCTATAGACTACTCTTCAATTTGGATAAGTCCCAAAATTGACCAACACCTCGTATGTCTATCTTGTTTTTGCACAAAATTATCACAACCTAATTCACTAACTGGGGTACACCATTATAGTGTGTGTGATTTCACATGTCCCATTATTTAGATCGACAAATTGAATCACCAAAACTGTCTCACCTCTAATATGTCATTGAGAACATTTAATGAATCCTAAATTTCATTGCTACATACATTGGAAAGCCAAACTTAGCAAAATCCTAAGGTTCTCTTAGGTGTGTTATGTAATCCATTGATAGTTAGATTGTCCTCAAAATAGAAAAACCTCATTATGACCATATTAATCAACCTTAAATTTTCATATGATCTTTCTAGCATCCATCATGATCAATTCACCAAAAGGACCTTGGGTTCTAGATATGCATAACTGGACTCTAATACACGATAAAATATGTAAAACTTGACCCACTTGTCTTGATCTCACATAACTAGATTTTTTTTTGTAATACTTCCATTCACAATAATACTGAACAAAAATTTGGGATGTTACAGGTATATCAATCCCTTAAATTCATCAATGAATACCACATCACCTTTACTAGGCATTATACTCTGGGGCAAGCCATCATATCTATTCACATTCTTTATGTAATAAATGTATTCCTCTTATCTCATTTAAGCATATTCAAAACACTATATCCCTTATTTGGCTATAACCATAAAGCATGTATGACCAAGATTTATTATTATCTTTGTAACCATTTATTATTATTATTATGTTATGGGTTTCCAAGTTCCCTAGTTTATTTTGAACATTGCCATCTCTTACATTAATCTCTAGATCATGAGACTTTTATAAACATCTTGTCACCTCTTACTAGGAAACAACTATTCACATGGCTCACAAGGACCATTAGACATCTTGTCACCTCTCACTAGGAAACAACTATTCACATGGCTCACAAGGCCATTAAACATCTTGTCACCTCTCACTAGGCAAAACCTATTCACATGGCTCACAAGGCCATTAAACATCTTGTCACCTCTCACTAGGCAAAAACTATTCACATGGCTCACAAGGCCATTAAACATCTTGTCACCTCTCACTTGGCAACAACTATCTCTAGGTCATAAGGCCTATATAAACATTATACTTGTTGTACAAGTATTTTACATATCTCACAAGGCTTATACAATAAGAGAAATACAACCTTCCCATTATTAGGGTTAGGGTTTCCCTTTATAGCCGAATAGCGTTTCAAGTTCATATTATCAATCCACCTAAATCATTGCTCCATATATCTAGGAGCATACATTGATATCATAAGTATTCAATCATAGTTATTTATTCTCATCATTTATCATTAAATGATTATCAATGCAAAGTATGAGTTTCTCTCTCATCCTCACTAGGATATTGATTACATCATACTTTATTAACTTGGCTTAACCCTTTCTCAAAGGTAAGTTAGCCTACACTTATCAAAGTGCATTAAACTTTGTATGTCTTAATGTATCATTTGACATAACACACAACATGTGTCACTCAATCAAGTATATTGAATTGAGGTGCTTCCACCCTATTGGGCAAAGAGGTGTGTGCTTCACACCATATCGGGCAAAGAGGTGTGTGAGTGCTCCACACCATATCGAGCAAAGAGGTGTGTTTATGATTCACACCATATCAGGCAAAGAGGTGTGTGTGTGTGCTTCACACCATATCCGGCAAAGAGGTGTGTGTATGCTTCACACCATATCGGGAAAAGAGGTGTGTGCAACCATAACCATCTAGGGTTTCAACATCATATAGTGCCTAAGGGGTATTTTTGACCTCATATCATGCAAGAGGTGTATACAACATCACCATATCATTTTAGTGGTGTAGGTGCATCACCATATCGGGTTAGAGGTGCTTGCTTATGTGCTTGAACACGATATCACTTTATAAGGTGATACCATCATCTTCAAGCTCTAGACCTTCATTCTACTTGTTCTAGTTCATGTAAAACAGTCCTAGGTTACTAATAGAGCTCATGGATTCATCAATTATGCAAGAAAATTCTATTTGAAAGTAAATCATTTAACTAAGGCAAGATTGGTGATAAATAATAACACAATTGAGTTCAAGTTATGTAACCCGCCTCAAGAGCAACTTCAAAGCTCCAAGCTCCAAAGATTCACATTCACAAGGTTGAAGGTGAGATTCTCAAAGGTCCAATACTTGAGCTCCTCCGCCCTATGCATGATACCTCACCACTTGTGCCTGATATCCCTCACTTATGGCCGATATCCCTCACTTGGTCGATATCACTTTGCAATGGGCGATATCACTTTGTTATGGGTGATACCAAGGCTCTATGCACGATACTCCTTCATCCTTACAAGATACCAAGACTCAATGCAAAATATCTAAGAGCAATGGGGTGATAGATTTTGAAAAATTCTACTTATGGGTGAAAGGAAGGGTATATATACTTGAGGTTCATGAAAAGTGTGTATATGAGGTGTCATATTTTTAAGCTACTAGGTGCTACGTGTCCATGCATGGTTGACACTTTTCCTTGCATGCAATCATATTTATCTTGACATGAAAAACACTTGAGGATAATTTAGAGATGATATTTCGGCCATTAGTTATCTTGTTTGATAAGATATCTTATTTTTATCTTCATAAATTATGCAAATCGATACAACTTTTGTAAGGAGCAACTAACTCGTCATGGATCACCTCCTTGAGGTGCTTAGCTCGTCATGGACAAGGCCAAGAGTTCAAAAACCGATATGGGATCCCCTCTATGGTTCCTTGGCCGATAGACACTCCCATATGGACTCTACAACCCGATACAAGCTCAAATTAGGGTTTCACATACAACACTTTCTTGGTCTTTTTGTCACCAAGAGTATCATACTCAAATATGATTCAATCATGGTGTATCCTTCTTTATCTCTCCTCTAGATGATACTAGGAGTGAGTAGGGACACTTTAGAGGTGGTAAATTGCATATCAACCCTACATTTTTGGTAAATTACAACTTGTACCAAAATTTGTACACAAGGCACTAGCATTATTCAAACAAGTTCAAACTTGGAATTTAGGCTTTCCACAAGACACCACCTTACATCATTCTCTCTCTTATGATGATAAAACACATGAGGTATGTTTAACATGTGACATATTGCAATATGACCCCTCATCTTGGGTAAATTGCATTTTCATCCAAAACATGAGAACATTGCTCAAACATTATTCAAACAGGAAACATAAGTTTGTTACCTGATAACAAAACACTTTAGAGGATTATATTAAAGTTCTAAGCAACTTATTTAGTCTAAAGAAACAAGGTTATCCCTAAACCCAGGTCAGGGATATTACAAGTTATAAACCCCTAACAAGGATTTTGTCCCTGAAACCCCAAACAAAGAAATACAATTGTTATTCATACATTATATCATCAAGTCTCCACATAACATCTTGATGTCATGGAGATACCTTAGAACTTTGACCAGCACAAAGTTCTTTCACATAGGGTTATCATAATATCTATCATACTCAATTGTCCTTCCCAAACTAGAGTTGCATTCTGTCATTCATTTGAGACTACAAGTCTTATCATACTTCTGTTGTACCATTCTAATTTATTGGTTCAACACTAACTTACTTAGGATTAGAATCAACCATCCCGTTAGTTGTTTATTTTCTTGTCATAAGAAGAGGTTATATATCAAGAAGTACTATCTCAGAGGTGACCCTAGATGTTATACGTATAAGCTACCTCAACATATCTAGATGGGGATATCCTAAGAAGTTATCTTAGCTTGATAAACCTTTCCCAAGATGATTCTACAAATGTTTCTTCAATTAATACATCCTTATCAATGTTATGTTTATGTAGAGCATAAACCCCTAACATATGATGTCCATATCATTCAACTAACCTCAAAGTTGGCCTTTTTAGGTAACCAAGCATTAATCAACTTATTAGGAGTCCTGTCCTCACCATCTCATACCTTTAAGACTTCTTGAATGCTATAATTCCTTACCTTAGTATTAGTTACACGTGTCAAAAACACATCACATCCTTATCATTTCCATCCTCTGTAGTTATTTACTAAAACCAAACGTATTACTTATCACATATAGTTTTATCTTGGAACCAGAATCCGGAACTAACTAATACTTTTCAAAGTATCCCATTATAGATTACTTCAAATCTATGCATATCAAGTGTCATAAGACTTACTTGTTTGTCATGTTCCTGAAAGGAAGGAAGACAAGGAAACATAGTCCTTCTTATCACCTCATCATTATTCAGGGTTGTTTATTAAAGAAAATAGGTTATCACCTTCTTTGAGTATTGCATGAACTTTCAATTGTTCATGTGTCATTCAATCTTGTTTCCTCTTAGGTTCCTTGCCATCAACATAGGAATTATAGAGATGATTGCATGTCATCATCCCTTAGCATCATCATAATCATGATTACTAGATCTGGGTATTCAAACCCTTAGTTCATCACTGAACATTGTCACCTTTCATCAGGTAACTGTTACCTCTAGGTCCTTAGACCAAGGTATACATTATACTAAACATCTTCTTTTGTTTATAAGTTGATATGTGATTAACTCATATCCCTTCATATATCAATTAGGATGTGGTAGAAATATCTGTGCCACATCTCCTACTTCATTATGCTCTTTAGATTGTCTCAAAATGACTACTTGATCAGAGTAATTAGGAAGATAACAATCTAAGAGTTCCATACTTACCTTGCCTTCAATAGATGAATACCTAGCTAGGGTATTCAAGAACTAAAATTAGGTAGTATGCATTTGTTTTATATTTATGTTTCATCTCTTTAAGTTTTACTACTTAGTATCTCAAATTTTCTCTAGGTGTTTCTTTTACATCTCTTCCATTTCAACCTGAAGAGAGAAATTTCAAAAAATATAAGAGAATATTGGACTAAATACAAGTTCTTATCCTTCTTATCTCTTCCTCATGTCCTCATAGGACTAATTAAAGGAAGCTCAACAACAACTACCTTCTTATGGTTGTCAGATAAAATCAAGAGAAGACATATCAGAATAAAAAAGCTCTATCTGACTGTCACTCCTCGTGGTCATCTACCACTTTAGGTTGACTCAAACATAGAGTCTAGCAGTTTTATGTTGTTGCTTTTATCTTTTTACACTATTGGGATATAACTTTCGTAAGCCCTGCCGAGTCTGCCTCGGTTGTTGGGTCATTTCCTCCCTTCTTTTTGAATAAAAGGGTTTAATATGCTCAACATGTCCATATCTATAATATGTCTTGTTCTCGTACCATAGTCTTATCGGTCTTATTACCGATGTAGAAGCTAAGTCAGGAGTTCTTACAGGTGGAAAGTTAGGACTTTTGCCTTTACTTAGTGACTACTGCTCTGGTGCACTATGCATTTATTACACTGGTGGTACCAAAAATGTTGGCTTTTTAGAACAACCAGGCAAATGTCTCTAGAATTATAGAGACCTTTCCTTAATTCTCATCTTATTGCCCCTCCTTGGGCATTGCCATCACATATGTACTATCTGTCTATACTTACGGCAAAGTCTATTTTCTTGCCATATGTTAATCCTTCCCACATTTTCCACTGTTCCAACATGACTATGTCATTCAGGAACCCTTTTAGAACCCAAATTTTCTACATTGAGGGTTGGTAACCTTGCAGGGAAAGACTGGTCTTAACCCTTTCCTCCCGTTTCTTGATGTAGGGGCTTGTTGAGCCAGTGCACATTCCAGGAGGTGAGATCCCTCTCCCTTACGGTCGAGCTACTTCAATCCTGTCGCTATCGCTCAAATCACTTACTACCTCTTAATATCGGTATTGCCGGGGCTTGGGTATTACTCTCTCTATATTAAATGAAGTGACTTTTGGTAGGGCAGGGGATTCTCTTCGAGCTGCTTTAGTTTGTATTGCTAGTATTTAGTCCACTATATTCATCACTGTTGTCCTAACCTACCCAACAAGAGCATAAAAAGCAGGATTCTCTATCCTGATTGGGTCATGATGGGAATTCTCAGACACTCGTTCTTCTCTTGATTGATCCCTTACACCTTCTTATGGTACTACAACATTGCTCTTAGCAACATGTTCCTCATGTTCTCCAGTCACTTTTAAACTTCACTCTTTCTTCTACATAAGCAGAAGTCACTATAGAGTATACTTGGAGGACACTAGAACAAACTCAACACCTTAGTCCTATGTCTCTGTAGACTCAGCAAACCTTAAGCTCTGATACCAAACTTGTAACGACCGCCACTAAACCGACAGCCAAATCGTTACTAATTATGCGGAATAACCATAAACAACAGATTAACAAAAATCACTAAAATTTAAAACCATTTTACAAAGAGATCCATTTCCTGGAAAACTCTTAATGAAAGAACCAAAACTTTATATACATCAGGGTTCACATTGTACATACATTGTACCATCTCATCTTGAGGATAACATATAACAGTTGATTTGTCAGAACTTATACTGAAGCAACATAAAACCTCGAGGCATACAAGCCAAAATCTCAGATTGTTCATAAAACCATCACGCACTAAATCCGAGGACCTGAGAGTACAAAGACGACACATATGACTTCTATCTACAAGACACGACATACAGTACACTCAACCTGAGCTATTACTGTTGTCCCTGCTGTTGTTGTCCTTCCTCTGCAGAACTATCTCTACCTCCTCATGCACGTCCACCTAAAAATTGTGGATCCCAAGGGGTGAGACAATTGTCCCAGCAAGAGATATAACTCTCTGCCAACAATGTTATTATCATAGGTAAACAGTATAAAATTGAGCAGAGTTTTTTTTATATTAATAAGCAAGGTTAATCACTATGGATAAGAAGATTAGAATATTCTCATCTCTTAAATCATTGCAACTGTCTATGATAGAGCAGTAAATCATCTATTCACTTTATATGGAATATGAAGAACATGTGTATCATTTACCCATAATTTTATGCCAACATCTCAAGCTTATCCTGTGATAATATTATCATGTTATGATATCCATGAATCATTCTCATTTCTAACTGTTGGCCTCAGCCAATTTGCTAATTAGATATTGGATTATAACGATCTTGTAAGAATTCAGCCAGGTATTGGATTGTATCAATCCTGATAGAGTTCAGCCAAGTATTGGATTATGCCAATCCTGAGATCACAGCTAGGTATTGGATTATACCAGTCCTGATAGAGTTCAGCCAGGTATTGGATTATACCAATCCTGAGATCACAGCCATGCATTGGACTATGCCAATCCTAATAGAGTTCAGCCAGGTATTGGATTATACCAATCCTGAGATCATAGAGTCCAACCAGGTATTGGGTTGTACCAATCCTGAGATCACAACCATGCATTGGACTATACCAATCCTGATAGAGTTCAACCAGGTATTGGATTATACCAATCCTGAGATCATAGAGTTAGTTTAACCAGGTATTGGGTTGTACCAATCCTGAGATCATAGAGTTCAAATAGGTATTGGGTTGTACCAATCATGAGATCATAGAGTTCAACCAGGTATTGGGTTGTACCAATCATGAGATCATAGAGTTCAGCCATGTATTGGATTATACCAATCCTAAGATCATAAAGTTCAACCAGGTATTGGGTTGTACCAATCCTTAGATCATAGAGTTCATCCAGGTATTGAATTATATCAATCCTGAGATCATAGAGTTCATCCAGGTATTAGATTATACCAATCCTGAGATCATAGAGTTCAGCCAAGTATTGGGTTGTACCAATCCTGAGATCATAGAGTTCAGCCAGCTATTGTATTATACCAATCTTGAGATCATTGAGTTTAGCCAGGTATTGGGTTGTACGAATCCTGAGATCATAGAGTTCAACCAAGTATTGGATTATACCAATCCTGATGTAACGACTATCTCGAGAAAACAAGATTAACTAATGCGGAAACGTTCACTAAGAAGCAGATTACCAAAAATCACTAGAAAATTAAAACTTTTTGTGAAGAGATCATTAAATGGTAAAGCTTTTTCATAAAGCAACATGATAAGTTATTTACAAACTGATCCATCAGTACATCTCTGTAAGGTCGTATCTCGAGATTACAATCATCAACTACCATGTTAACTATATAAGGCAAGATACAGAAATCTCGAGGTACTGGACCAAAAACTCGAAAGCACTAACTATTACTCCGAGGATCTGAGAGTACAGAGACAACACATAAGACTCTAACTACATCTATACGTGGCATAACAACCAGTTCTCCACTTGAAACTTCACTGTTGTCCCTGGTACTGTTGATGCTACCCTTCACCTATTGAAGGATTTCTGCCTCCTCGCCCACGTCCACCTAAAAATATGTTTCCCACGGGGTGAGACAATTATAAAATTGTCCCAGTGAGAGTTATAACTCTTCGCTAGAAACATAATTATTGTAGCTTAAGAGAATAAATGTACACAAAGAAGTTATATTTGTCTATGAGTAGTTAAAACAATGTTTAACAGATTAAACCATTCTTCCTATTAAAGTAGTGCAGCTGTAATTTGATAAACCCATATGTCATTTATCTTTTAAGAAATAGAAGAACATGTATGGCATTTATTTACTTATAAAACCATCATTACAACACTAACTCTCTTCAGACTTAGATCATATATCTAATGTCTGATATAATTATTGGGGAGTCATGGCCTGTAGCCATACTTTTTCTCACAAAGTGTTAGGATCTCAATTCCTCAACTTATCAAATACCTTTCTAAATTTATCATCATGATTATAGAATCTAGGTAATTGAACTCATAATTTACCATTCACTAGGTATCATAGCATATCATTATACTTGAAGCATGTAAAGTAATTTCAATACATAAGATATCATAATACTTACCTGGATATGATCACCTCTTTATGAAAACATGCATGATCAATATTTACTAATAACATGCATATTGTATCATAACAACACCATATAGGTTCTTCTCAAATTATATATGTGATACCACGACCGTGCTACCTTGCACGGTCATGCAACAAAGGACTCACCACGACCGTGTCATAATACCACGACTGGTTTCTAGGGTTAGGATTCTCATTTAATCCAAATAGAGTTATTCAACCTCTTAACTAGATTAGGAATAGTGATTCCTATCTCATTTCTCAATCATGGAGTTTCATGCTTAAAAGCATAACTCAGAACTAGGGTTACTTGTTCATATCATCACATCTCCCTAGATTAGGGTTTACTATTCACATAGCATCACATTACCCTAGATTAGGGTTTACTATTCACATAGCATCACATTACCCTAGATTAGGTTTTACTATTCTCATATCATCACATTACCCTAGATTAGGGTTTACTATTCACATAGCATCATTATGTATGAATATTACTTCCATTCATGTCTTCACTTAGGTTAAGATTCATTGATCATCATAATTAGGGTTTCCATGATCCCATTTTAAAGGATCATACCCTAATTATGTGTATTCATACATGTTGGAAGTATATTACTTGATTCTTATTCATATTAGGAGTCTTCTCACCCCTCTTATTATTAGATGCTGTTTACTTCTCTTATGATTAGGTTAGGTCAATTCAACCTTGATAACATAAGTCACATTATTACTACAATGTTCATTAGGGTTTGCTTGATTAAGAGGTGTTCACTACTTAAACCCATCAAGGGTACTTTAGTAATGTTCACCATTGATCATAACATGATTCAATCAACTAATTACTTGTTCCCTTAATGTCTTTAGGTATCATTAGGATTTAGATTAATCAACCATTAAACCATCTAAGCCTTTAAAGCATTAAGCATTCTTGACCTTAAAAGACCCCAAACGGTTTTGCACTTTCAACCTCCAAACGGTTTGAAACCGCATGACCACCAAACGGTCTTGAGACCATTTGGTCCCAAACGGTCTTGAGATCGTTTGGACTCAAACGGTCTTGAGACCGTTTGGTCCAAATACCCTCAAAACTGCATGGACCAAAAAGTGTATTAACACTTCCAATTGAGTTAGGGTTTTCAATGTTGAACACCTCAATCGTTCATGCCATGGTTAACCATTTATCAATTGAGCCAATTAAGTTAATACTCAACTGATGTGACCCTCAATTGATCCTCAATTGATCACCAATTAGGGTTTGGATGGATTGGATTAGGGTTGGAATCGATCATCCTTCAACATGCATCAATATGAGCTTAATTGATGTTGAACCCATTGAACCATCACTCAATTGGGTCATGACCTGACCCCAAACGGTCTTGAGGTCGTTTGGATAACATCCAAACGGTCTTGAGACCGTTTTCCCATCATATCATCAACATCCAAGTCAGCCAATTAAGGTTTGGATCATTGGATTGATCATCAAATCAGCAATTGATTACACTTTAACTTAGTAACATTGGATCATCAATTGCTTAACCATACTCACCCATGGACCTCCAAACGGTATTGGGTGACCTCCAAACGGTCTTGAGACCATTTGGATGAGCTCCAAAAGGTCTTGAGACCATTTGTCTCATCCAACCTTTGGATTCTAGTGAAAAATCATTAGGGTTTGAGCTATTGAGTTGATCATCAAATCAGCACTTAGTTGCAAAGTGATTTAATACCTTTGGACCCTCAATTGATCAACTATACTTAACCCCAGACCTCAAAACGATCTTGGGTGATCCCCAAACGGTTTTGAAACCGTTTGGGCTAATCAACCCAAAATCTCAAATCAACTCATTGGAATTTCAGCACTAATTTCAATTAGGGTTTGCCCAATTGATTAGCCTTCATCTCATGATTTCTTGGGAATTGATCCATAAAATTTTGTGAGTTATTAACTAACATTACTAGGAACAGTAATCTCAAACGGTCAACCCTTGTTCAACTCACTCAAATGGTTTTGAAACCGTTTTCCCAAAACGGTCAAGTTAATCAGGTTGGAAATCAACTCTTAATCCAATTAGGTTTAACTAATTGATTAGCCTTAAACTCATGATTCCTTGGGAGTTAACCTATAAAATTTGGTGATTTATTAACCAAAATAATTATGAACAGGAATATCTAACGGTCAACTCTTGAGTCTCAAATGGTTTTGAAACCGTTTGCCCAAAAAGTTCAATTAATCAAGCTGAAAAATCAGCACTTAATCCAATTAGGTTTGCCTAATTGATTAGCCTTCAACTCACGATTCCTTGGGAGTTAACCCATCAAATTTGGTGAGTTATTAACCAACATAATTATGAACAGGAATATCAAATGTTCAATGCTTGGTCAACTCACTCAAACGGTTTTGAAACCGTTTGCCCAAAAAGTTCAAGTTAATCAGGTTGAAAATATGCACTTAATTCAATTAGGTTTACCTAATTGATTAGCCTTCAACTCACGATTCCTTTGGAGTTAATCCCTCAAATTTGGAGGGTTATCAACCAACATAATTATGAACAGAAAACTCAAATGTTCAACCCTTGTTCAACTCAACCAAACGGTCTTGGAGACCGTTTGCTCCAACCGACCTTGTGAAACCGTTTGCCCTTCAAAAGGTTTTGCAAACCGTTTGCCCCAAACGGTTTTGCAAACCGTTTGGCCAAAGGGGGGGGGGCAAGACCGTTTGATAAAGTAGCATTGGTAATCACGCCCATCTTCTTCTACCTCCAGATCAAGGTCTGTTCTTCATGGTTTTAGTTGCAAGAAAGCAAGGAAGGATGGGGGAAAGAAGGACAGATTACTTTTGCAAGAAAGAAAGATGCATAACAAAGTTTAAGGGTTTAGAGTTATAAAACCCGCCTTAGAATCTGATCTAGAGCTCCAAGATCCGTAGCTTTAATGGTGGCTTGAGCTCCAGGGGTCATCCAAGGTCCTTTTATCAAGAATTGGATGGAGAAGATGGCTAGAAGCAAGAGTTGTGTAAGGAATACTAGCAAACCAACCTTGTAACGGAATTTCCTCCATGAATCCGAGCTAGAAGATGACCAAACTTACCTAGATCAACTTGGTCGTCCTCCTCTGCTCCTAACCTCCTCCTTAGTTGGCCCAAAGAAAAAGGATGAGAAGAGGAAATGAAGGGAACGATCCCTTGATTGTGGAAAGAGCTTGCTTATATATTTTTGGGCATATTTCCAAGACAATGATAAATACTTCTTCTCTTTTACATCTATATCCTCCACGCCCCTCTCCTACTTATTTGCCACGTTCCTCCCTTCTCATAACATGCAAACTTATCTCTCAACCTTGGTTTAGAGGAAAATAAGCCAAACACTTTATTAAGTTATACATATATAAGGGTCATTTTGCATACATCTTGATTATTCAATTACAATGATTATCCTTTTTATATGATTACTCAAATGAGGTGCCCCCTCATTTTCTTTACTCCACTTGATGATAAAATGCATGAGAGGTACTCTAGAGGGTATATTTTACATGTTTCACCCTATGTTTTGGGTAAATTGCACTTTACACCAAAGTTAGGTTTTAAAGTACAAGGATTGCTCTACAAGCTATATTTTGGTGCCCAAGCTTGGGGAATCCATAACACCACATCATATTCATTCTTATGAAGTCTCATCATCAGAGGAACATATTAAAATGTGCAATTTGCAATTTAACCCCTCTAATTGGGTAATTTGTACATAGGTCCCTATTAAACAAAACAATCTTACAACATTGTTCAAAAAGGGCAGAAATGAAAATATAGATTCTTCTAAAGCTTTAATGACATATCAAGGGTTAACCACAAGCCTCTAATCATAATTTTAAGCAAAACACCTAGGGTTAGTTCATAACCCAGGTCAGGGGTGTTACACCTGAGATCACAGGCAGGCGTTGGGCTATGCCAATCCTGATAGAGTTTAGCCAGGTATTGGATTATACCAATCCTTATATTACAACCAGGTATTGGATTGTACCAATCCTGAGATTACGACCATATTTCTAAGGATCCCATAGTAGTTGGGATACCCTTATGTTTCCCTTTCACATTCAGTATGGGATATCAATCCCTTAAATTCATCAATGAATACCACATCACCTTTACTAGGCATTATACTCTGGGGCAAGCCATCATATCTATTCACATTATTTATGTAATACAAGTATTCCTCTTATCTCATTTAAGCATATTCAAAAACTACAACCCTTATTTAGCTATAACCATAAAGCATGTATGACCAAGATTTATTATTATCTTTGTAACCATTTTTTATTATTATTATGTTATGGGTTTCCAAGTTCCTTGGTTTATTTTGAACATTACCATCTCTTACATTAATCTCTAGATCATGAGACTTTCATAAACATCTTGTCACCTCTCACTAGGCAACAACTATTCACATGGCTCACAAGGACCATTAAACATCTTGTCACCTCTAACTAGGCAACAACTATTCACATGGCTCACAAGGCCATTAAACATCTTGTCACCTCTCACTAGGCAACAACTATTCACATGGCTCACAAGGCCATTAAACATTTTTCACCTCTCACTAGGCAACACCTTTTCACATGGCTCACAAGGCCATTAAACATCTTGTCACCTCTCACTAGGCAACAACTATCTCTAGGTCATAAGGCCTATATAAACATTATACTTATTGTACAAGTATTTCACATATCTCACAAGGCTTATGCAATAAGAGAAATACAACCTTCCCATTATTAGGGTTAGGGTTTCCCTTTATAGCCGAATAGGGTTTCAAGTTCATATTATCAATCCACCTAATTCATTGCTCCACATATCTTGGAGCATACATTGATATCATAAGTATTCAATCATACATATTTATTCTAATCATTTATCATTAAATGATTATCAACGCAAAGTATGAGTTTCTCTCTCATCCTCACTAGGATATTGATTACATCATACTTTATTAACTTGGCTTAACCCTTTCTCATAGGTATGCTAGCCTACACTTATCAAAGTGCGTAAAACTCTGTATGTCTTAATGTATCATTTGACATAACACACTACATGTGTCACTCAATCAAGTATATTGAATTGAGGTGCTTCCACCCTATCGGGCAAAGAGGTGTGTGCTTCACACCATATCCGGTAAAGAGGTGTGTGTGTGCTCCACACCATATCGGGCAAAGAGGTGTGTGTATGCTTCACACCATATCGAGCAAAGAGGTGTGTGTGTTCTTCACACCATATCGGACACAGAGGTGTGTGTGTGCTTCACACCATATCGGGCAAAGAGGTGTGTGTATGCTTCACACCATATATGGCAAAGAGGTGTGTGTATGCTTCACACCATATCGAGCAAAGAGGTGTGTGTATGCTTCACACCATATCGGGCAAAGAGGTGTGTGTAACCATCACCATCTAGGGTTTTAACATCATATTGTTCCTAAGGGGTATTTTTGACCTCATATTGTGCAATAGGTGTACACTACATCACCATATCATTTTATTCGTGTAGGTGCATCACCATATCAAGTTAGAGGTGCTTGCTTATGTGCTTGAACCTGATATCACTTTATAAGGTGATACCATCATCTTCAAGCTCTAGACCTTCGTTCTACTTGTTCTAGTTCATGGAAAATAGTCCTAGGTTACTACTAGAGCTCATGAATTAATCATTATGTAAGAAAATTCTATTTGAAAGTAAATCATTTAACTAAAGATTGATGATAAAAAATAACATAATTGAGTTCAAGTTACATAACCCGCCTCAAGAGCAACTTCAAAGCTCCAAGCTCCAAAGCTTCACGTTCCCAAGGTTGAAGGTGATCTTCTCAAAGGTCCAAGACTTTATCTCCTCAACCCTATGCACGATACCTCACCACTTGTGCCCGATATCCCTCACTTATGGTCGATATCACTTTGCAATGGGTGATATCACTTTTCTATGGGTGATACCAAGGCTCTATGCACGATACTCCATCATTATGGAACATTACCAAGACTCTATGCATGATATCTAAGAGCAAGGGGGTGATAGATTTCGAAAAATTCCACTTATGGGTGAAAGGAAGGGTATATATACTTGAGGTTCATGAAAAGTGTGTATATGAGGTGTCATCTTTTTAAGCTACTAGGTGCCACGTGTCCATGCATGGTTGACACTTGTACTTGCATGAAATCATATTTATCTTGACATGCAAAACACTTGAGGATAATCTAGAGATGATATTTCAGCCATTAGTTATCTTGTTTGATAAGATATCTTATCTTTATCTTCATAAATTATGTAAACCGATACAAATTTTGTAAGAAGCATCTAACTCATCATGGATCACCTCCTTGAGGTGATTAGCTCATCATGGACAACGCCAAGAGTTTAAAAACTGGTATGTGATCCCCTATATGGATCCTTGGCCGATAGGCACTCCCATATGGACTCTCCAACCCGATACAAGCTCAAATTAGGGTTTCACATACAACACTTTCTTGGTCTTTTTGTCACCAAGAGTATCATACTCAAATATGATTCAATCATGGTGTATCCTTATTTCTCTATCCTCTAGATGATACTAGGAGGGATTAGGAACACTTTAGAGGTGGTAAATTGCATATCAACCCTACATTTTGGGTAAATGACAACTTGTACCAAAATTGGTACACAAGGCACTAACATTATTCAAACAAGTTCAAACTTGGAATTTAGGCTTTCCACAAGCCACCACCTTACATCATTCTCTCTCTTATGATGATAAAACACATGAGGTATGTTTAACATGTGACATATTGCAATATGACCCTCATCTTGGGTAAATTGCATTTTGGTCAAAAACATGAGAACATTGCTCAAACATTATTCAAACAGGAAACATAAGTTTGTTACATGATAAAAAAACACTTTAGAGGATTATATTAAAGTTCTAAGAAACTTATTTTGGCTAAACAAATAAGGTTAGCCCTAAACCCAGGTCAGGGATATTACAGTAGCAGTCATAGAAGGAAGGCGTTGAACACACTTGAGAACATCCCTTAGTGTAGGTAAGGGATAATTGGGCAAGATTTGGTCTACCATACCTATAAAGGAAGGCAAACCGGCCTGAATCGAATGATTTGAAGTTCATAGTGTTGTCATTGAACTTCTTTGATATCAACAGAGAGTGGATGATATACTTCAAATTCAACCCGAAGTGTTAAATAATGGTTGTAATAGTCTTCAATAGAGTTGTTAGTGGAATACTCCTTTTTAGATACGTTTTTGAAGATCTTGAAGACCTTCTTTGGGTTTTCTAATGTGAGTACATGTGGGATAGTTGATCCCACATGTCTTTGGCATTTTGCAGGCGAAGAAGAGACTGACTAATCTTTGGTGTAGCACTATTCACCATCCATGTCGTGACGCCAGAATCCTCTTTAGCCCATTGGTCATAGGCATGTTTGACTTTGTCATCCACTGAGTCATAAGGAGGATCCCTAGTAGCAAAAGAGATATGAGAGTAATGTCCTTGGGCTTTGACACAGAGTTTGAATGATGTTGCCCATGGAAGCTAGAGAGATGACAAACACAAAGAAGAAGAACAAGAAGTAGTTCAAAAAGGCATATCTAGATGACAAGATCTAAGAAACTAGCAGTGGAGCAGCAACAACAAAATAGGATCAGTAGAAGACATCAACATATGAGTATATCCAAACAACCCACATAGAGGTAGAGGAAATAGTAGCTAGATTCAAATAGATTCAAGGAACCCACATAGGGGTAGTAGATATCAGCAACAACATATTTGGATTAATAGATTTGAGAAAACCTCATAGGGGCAATAGATAGTAGCAGCAGATCTGGATCAACATATCTGAGATAGCCACATAGGGGCAGTAGAGAGAAGGAAGCACCTACACTGCAACCGTGTGAGATTCACTCCACCATGTGGTATAGGTAGAAAAAGGGGTAGTACTTGTAGGTTTTCAACTTGCTATTTTAGGACTAGCTGGAAGATGGATCGATGGGATGGAGGGTGGAGGTTGATGGGGTGGAGGTCGATGGGTGGGGGTCGATGGGGTGGAGGTCGATGGATGGGGGTCAATGGGGTGGAGGTCGATGGGTGGAGGTAAATGGATGGAGTTCGATGGGTTGATCGATGGGTGGAGGTCAATTGAGATTTATGGGTGGAGTCGATGGGTGGATCGATGGGTGGAGGTCAATTGAGATTTATGGGTGGAGTCGATGGGTGGAAGGTTGATGGGTGGAAGATGAAGGGTGGATGGAGGCCAATTGGTGGAAGATGAAGGGTTTTTCGATGGGTGGAGTTTGATGCGTGGAAGATGAAGGTTTGGTCATTGGGTGGTCGATGGGTGGAAGTTGGTGGTGATGAAGGTGATGGAGGGAGTGGTAACTAGGTGGTGGGAATGGTGGAGATGGTGGAAATGGTGGAGGTAGTGGGGGTTGATGGGATGGCTTAGGTAGGATTGAACATGTAATACATATAATAAGGAAAAACCTTTTTTATTTTTTAAAACAATTACAATGCACTCTCTTTCATAGGACAAGAGAGTAAAGGAGATACAAAACTAGGCAATGTGGGATAAAAGAAAAGGTAAAGACAACTACAAGTATAAAGCACATAACACAATACAAGATAACACATAACAAAACACATAGCACACAATAATGCATAAAGAGTATATACTAATATACCCTAAACATTTTTTCTCAAATATAATAATTGCATGTTAATTCAATCCTAATATATTTCTTATCAATTCATTCCATATCATAGTTGTCATCAAATATTCATACAGACATTATCACTAGAAAAAACATGAGCATATAGGCATCTTGCATCATTCATCATGCTCAGAGCAAGTTTATCATACAATATGTACTTGTTCCATTTGATTTATGTTGATATTAATAAATATCAAAGCATAAACATGAATAACACACTTAATGCTCATCTTTTACTATTTAAGATTCTTCATCTAGAGTCAATATTCAACACACTTGTGATCTCGTTTGAAATATTTCAAAATAGACATCCTCAGAATACAAGTATTCTACTAAAAATTACTACCCAAAATTATATTCCTATGGATAAATTCACATCCTTGAATGTCATCTTGTAATTGAGTACTTATGTACATTTCCTAAACCCTCATTTGAGAACTTTATTGATTATCATCACATCTATCATAATATTAGGGTAAGGGTTAGGTTCTTAGATCCAACTATTAATTTTGTTCATTTTTCCTTATTTCATAATCATTAGTCATAACTTTTTTCATATCGTGTTCACTACTATTCTTGGAATTAGTCATTCTGAATTTACTTAATGCATAATGTTTTCTCTCTCATTGAAATCCTTTATAATATGATTTTAGCATATTTCATTCAATTTAGGTCAAACCACATGTAATTAAAATAAATTGATATACACTTCAACATTCTCATTTCATTTATCTAATCCATAATTATTCATCATTCAGTTCATTATTGTCCATTTTTATTCTTGTATTAGATGGTGTACCATGTCATTGACTTCCATGGCGTTCTTGTAACTAACAATGATCCTTCAGTTGCATATAGTATTACTCACTTTAGGAAAATTATAATGGCCTAGGGTGACTTTTTCTTACACCATATTCTCAAATCATCTTCCTAATTCATTGTAATGTGACTTGTATAAAATATTTGCATTCATGTGGAGGTTTACTCAGTATTCCATAAATTATACTATAATAGGTATGTTAAGCTTAAATCATCTTAATAAGACTTATCACCTTCAAGTGAAGTAACAATACCTAGAATTGAGCATTTCATCACATTTACAAGATTATATATAGGTTCAGACTTTCTATCTCATACTCATCTTAACACTAAATTTCTAGGGTTTTAAAAAATTAGGATTAAGTCCATACATCTTAATTCATTATCATAAGAAACTCATTATTCAATAAATTCATTAGGGTGTACATGGGTTCATTTAGGATATTCATTGTAACGACCATCATCAAATCGATAACCAAATCATTACTAATTATGCAGAATTACCATAAACAACGGATTAATAAAAATCACTAAAATTAAAAACCATTTTGCAAGGAGATCCTCTACCAGAAAACTCTTACTGAAA
Organism: Alisma plantago-aquatica; assembly: GCA_963693085.1. Lineage (NCBI taxonomy): Eukaryota > Viridiplantae > Streptophyta > Magnoliopsida > Alismatales > Alismataceae > Alisma > Alisma plantago-aquatica. The sequence continues at coordinate 420,353,858 of OY856414.1, read as the reverse complement.
GATCCAAATCTTATATATAACATGATTTACATTGTACAAGACTGTTTCATCTCATCTTGAGGACAACATATAACAATTGCTCTATCAACACATGTACTGTAGCAACATAAAACCTCGAGGCATACAAACCAAAACCTCAGATCACTCATGAAACCATTACGAACCGACTCCAAGGACCTGAGAGTACAGAGACGACACATAAGACTTCTATCTACAATACGTGACAAATAGTACACTCAACTTATACTATTACTACTGCCCTATTGTTTATTGTCCTTTCTCTACAGAACGATATCTACCTCCTCTTGAACATCCACCTAAAAATTGTGGATCCCATGGGGTGAGACAATTGTCCCAGCGGGAGATATAACTCTCCGCCAACAATATTATTATCACAGATAGACAATATAAAGTTGAGCAGACGATTCTTTTACATTAATAGGCAGGATTAATCACTATTATAAGCAGAACTGAATATTCTCTCTTCTTAAAGTAATGCAGCTATAAATGATGGAGCAATAAATCATCTATTTGCTTCATAAGGAATATGAAGACATGTATAACATCTATCTACTAAGATGTATAAAAGTAATAAAGTATCAACCAATGCTTTCCCTTATTTGATCCTTAAACAAATACACTACATGGCTGATTACATGTTTACATTCACACTTATGCCCAGAGGAGATGAGATATACCGCTTATACTCCAATTGACCACTAGTGAGTCGAAGTCAGTACGATACAAGGTCAATGATAGAGCCAACTATCAAGACCTCACCTTGTCTCAATCAGTACAAGACCACTTATATTTAGCATGACATCTTATGTATGTTGTTTATCAGCTATGCCGAGGTATAGTGGCATCTTCGCTATAGAGTTATAGCCGTAGCGTGTACTCTCTTCGGGATAAGACCACTAAGCTTTCCTGGATTATCAGGATGACCACTGAGCGATCCTGGTTTAATTTCATCAGGAAGTCCACTGAGCAACCTGGTGTATTTGGGGAGTCCACTGAGCACCCTTATTTAGTTTGGGAGTCCACTAAGCACTCTTATATAATGATCACATATTCAAAAATATGCATTCCGAGTAAAACTCGTTTCACCATTCAACAAATACTGACTCTGAATGGATCTATGGTCTGGGCAACTATATGATAACATTTATCTTGCTTAATTAAATGCATTACGGTATCTTTTAGCATCAATCAAGTTACAAACAAGAATTATATCAAAAGCTACAAAGAAAAGTATAAATGTATTTATCAGGTACTTTCATGTTCTCTGAAACACATAGTTCACTTAGAATCTCAATCTCTTATCATCATCATACTTAGGTATTCAAACCCTTAATTCATCACTGAGTATGGTCACAACTTAGCAAGAAACAATTACCTCTAGCTCATCAGACCAGGGTATTTATCCACATGGTTCACATAGTTCATTGAATATATAGTAACCTTTCACTAAGCAACAATTATTCACATGGCTCACAAGGCCCATGCAATAAAAGAAATACAACCTTCCCATTATTAGGGTTAGGGTTTCCCTTTATAGCCGAATAAGGTTTCAAGTTCATATTATCAATCCAAACCCTAATTCATTGCTCCACACATCTAGGAGCATACAGTGATATCATAAGTATTCAATCATACTTAATTATTCTCATCATTTATCATTAAATGATTATCAACACAAGGTATGAGTTTCTCTCTCATCCTTACTAGGATATTGATTTCATCCTATTTTATTAACTTGGCTTAACCCCTTTTCTCATGGTAGGTTAGCCTATACTTATCAAAGTGCTTTAAACTTATTACATCTTAATGTAACAATTGACATGCCACACTTCATGTTTTACTTATCCAAGTATATTGGATTTAAGGTGCACCAAGGTGTATTAACCCTAAGGTGCTGGATATGATATTTGACATGCCTTGGTTCATCACTTCCCTCATCACTTTTTAACTTACTTAAGTTCATCAACTTGTCTTGTACTAGGGTATTTCCCATCCTAATACTTTATGTACTAACTCATCACATTCTTCATATAATGTATTGGTCATAAGTCACACAGTTGAATTACTCATCTATCATCAAGTGGTATGAACTCATCATGAGTTAAGTCATTATTGATATAGAGTTGAACATTATCAAATACTTCAGGTATTCCACCTAACCAAGTATTAGCCATATCACTACTTGGTATTACACTCATCACCCCTAAGAGTGTTTTGTTCTCACCTTTACATGGTGTATTGAGTTGAATCATGTATCTGAAGTTGAACACATGTAATGGATTATGTGTATATCAAGCTAGGCATCATCATATCTCCCATCACTTAATCATTAATGTATTTAATCTTACCAGTCATATGGTCTATCACCTTGTCCATATATGGGTGTACATCCTTACCTCTCTCAAGGGTATTGCCCACACCTTACTTTATTAAGTTTTAACTTAATCCTCCTCTTGAAGGTACATTAACTCACGATTATCAAATTGCACTAATAATTATTACTTCTTAATATAGTATTTATCATTTCCCACAACACATACCGCTTAGTCAAATTGGATTGAAGCATACCTACCATATCAGGCATCATGGTATACATATGTACTATCATATTGTGTTTGAGACACAATCTTCATATCCTATTATGGATCCATATCAAACATGTGGTATGACCACTTTATTATATCATGTGAGGTGTAGTTCCTAACACCATATCGTGTACCAATGTCGGGTTGGCTATCACCTAGCTCTTATCATCTCAAGTCATCCTCATATCATGTATGGATGAGACTATTAACCATATATCGGGCATAGGGTGTTCTTATATCGTGGACAAGGATGTGCCATATCAGGCATAGTATGAGTTGCCTCACTATGTATTGTATACAAATAACACCATATGGGTTTCTTGTCTTGGACTACCATATCGTGTTCCTATATTGGATTTGCCATATCGTGATCCCATATTGGATACCATATCAGTTTATGTGTTGGATATCATATCTATTTCCTTATCTTGGGTATCATATCGGTTTATGTATAATAGATAAACCTTTGAACTCGTAACCCTTTTATACTTTCAAGGTTCATTTCTTTCACTATAAATACATGACAAGATAGACACTTGGTTACTCATCAACTCATCACAAGGTAGTAGGTTATATCGGGTTTCAAAAGCAATCAGATTTCAAAGCATATCCACCTTTTCCACCTAGGGTTTTGCCCATATCGTGTAAGAGGTTTAACTTTAACCTTGTATCATGTATTAGGTACAAATAGGTTCCTCCATATCGTCCATAGGACATGTCTTATATTGTCACGCCTCGATCTCACATTAACCACAAACCACGAGATTAGGGCGCGACAGGATGGGATTTACACATAAACCAACCACTCGTTATTTTTTTTTCAAACGTATTAAGACATTAAAGATAACCAGATTTATGCTGTAAACAAAAACTAAACAAGCTGCAGAAGCATTTCTATTAAACTGACAGAAGGTACAAAGCAAAGTCTACAACATATTACATTGTTTAACATAAGTAAAGCATAACAGTTAATTTACATCTTTATACACATTCCACATACACATTCTCTCTCTCGCACACCATGTTCCAAGGATCGAGGGGAAAGGACTAAGAGACCTCTAACTAGACTAACTACAAACCTTTTATAAACTAAGCGTTAGGATGAAATGACCCTTCCGATTCCTGATGCTGATGCTGACTTGAAAATATTTGAGTAGAGGGATGAGCCTACTCGCTCAGTGAATAACATTTCACTTAGCTATCACTAAACAACTCGTCAGGTTTATAATTGAAATAAAACATATATACAGTGCAAGCAGTGCAGTTCTAACGACATAGCAGATTACAGAATATAATCACATTTCTAAGCAACAACAGATAATTTAAACCAAAATAACAGATATAATGATTTGGCACAAAAGTTTGGATATATTAATTTACTGTGATCCTATATGATTACATATTTATATCATTATTATGCCCTAATCATATGCAGTGTACCCTGCATATAAAGATCCGTAGCGAACTACGATCCCACCGTACAAGACTTAGCGACACACCCAGGAAATGCTAAGTCTGACGCCAGCCCTGCTCTGCCACAGGACCCCAGGCTCTCCAGCCTGACACATAGGCTCTACGGCCTCAAGGCACTACTCTGAGTGCTCTAGACTCCTCCTCTAACCTGAGTACACAGGCGGAGTGTCTCACCGGGTTACCTCCGTGACACAAGCACGGATGATGTTGAATAACCCCCATTTTTTCCTCCAGTGCCATCGTGACACAAGCACGGTTGTTGTTGGACACTGCCTCTCTTTCCTCGTGTGTCCATGACACAAGCACGGATGATGTTGCAACATGAGTTTCACCCCTAAGAAGCAGATCTGTCAAAGGGGTTCTACGGTGTTAGGGCACTTAAGTCTATTAACTGATAAACATATAACCATTTAAATAGGAATATCGCATTTCCAATGAATCAATCATACACTATTGTATATACTATATTGCTTAAGAGTCATACCAACTGATACTGAAGCAAATAAACGTTTAAAATGAGATAAATAATGATTTCTGAATGAACTGCCACTCACAACTTGAAACTCGGCCGATCACTCTGAAACTCGGCCGATCACCTTCCAGATTCTGAAACTTGGCCGACCAACTTCGGCCGATCAGCAGGAAACTCGGCCGATCCTCTGGGGAACTCGGCCAATCGAAACACTGCTTGTTTACCTACAAAGAAACTCGGCCGATTCAAGATCAAACTCGGCCGACCAAAACACTGTTCGATTGCCTAAATAAGAAACTCGGCCGACCAAACACAAACTCGGCTGAACCGCACACAGATAGAAAATAAAAACGGACCTGCAGATGTCGATTTCACTCGAATCAACGGGCAAAATCTCCGATTTGCACTGCAAATCGTCCGCAACTGGTGCACACCACCAAGAACAAGCTGAAGGGGGAAGAGGGACGAGCTAGGGCTGCTCTTTGTACCCTAATCTCCAGGCCGTCACCTTGCAAACACAGCTCTTGCTGCTAGCCGGATCGATTGGCGGAGAAGATGATGGAAGGAGGGAAGGAGGAAGGCCGCAGCTGCAGGCCGGAGCAACTCCAGGGCTCCAAGACGTCCTTCCCTTCTCAGCTCCCTCTCTCTCTCTCTCACACGAAGGAAGAAGAAGAAAGCTTCTGCGTTCTCTCGTTTCTGGAAAAATGAAACGAGATAAGTGAGAAAGAATAGATAAGGAGGAAAACCTAGGGGCCAAAATGCAAGGTCCAAGAACTTCCAAAAACTACAAACGGGTCCCTACAAGCCCAAAAACATGCAAATTTTGACTCGAAGGTCGGATTCGAATGATTTCTCTGGCAACACTTCAAGCGTAAGATCCTACACGTTTTAAGAGCTAGGATACACACTAAGCACATGTCGTATCCGTTTTAAACATTATTAACAAAAACAGGCTTATAACTTAGCACAGCAGCTAAACACATGCTTAACAGCATACTTACAGGATAAGCTCGACGCGGGTCGTAACAATTCCTCTTTCCCTTATAAGAATTTCGTCCCGAAATTCCTAGAAGAGAAAAGGAAGCTTGCCACGCATCTCGGACTCTAGCTCCCACATAGCTTCTTCAAGATTATGATTTCTCCACAAAACCTTCACTAAAGGTATCTCGCGGTTCTTAAGCTTTTTGATTCGGTGATCAACTATCTGCACTGGTCCTTCAACATAGGACACATCTGTTCTAAGCTGTGCCGGTTCTGGATCTAAAATCTTTTCTGTACCGGGATGACACTTCTTCAGCATAGACACATGGAAGACATCATGAAGATTTGCCAACTCAGACGGCAAATCCAACCTGTAAGCTATAGGTCCAATCCTCTCAACAATAGGATATGGACCCATATACCTAGGGGTCAACTTACCCCTCTTGCCAAACCTTAGCACTCCCTTCCACGGTGAAACCTTCAAATAAACCTCGTCACCAACCTCAAACTCAAGAGGTCGGCGTCGTCTCTCTGCATAACTTTTTTGTCTGTCCTGAGCAGCTTTCAACTGATCCCTGATCACAGATATCTTCTCTGTAGTTATATCAACTATTTCAGGTCCAAGAATTTCTTTCTCACCAACCTCGTACCAACAAACTGGCGATCTACACTTCCTGCCATAAAGAGCTTCATATGGGGCCATTCCAAGACTAGAATGGTAGCTGTTATTATATGCAAACTCCATCAGGCTTAAGTGTTCTTCCCACTTACCTCTGAACTGTAGCACGCATGCTCTCAGCATGTCTTCAAGGGTCTGAATGGTCCTCTCAGATTGACCATCTGTCTGCGGGTGAAACGCTGTACTGAACTTCAGCCTTGTGCCCAACGCACGATGTAACTGATTCCAGAATCTAGATGTAAATTTTGGATCTCTGTCAGAAATAATGGAAACTGGAATCCCATGCAATCTGATTACCTCATCTACATAAACTTTAGCCAGCTTTGAAACATCAAAGGTTGACTTGACAGGAAGAAAGTGAGCAGACTTAGTTAGTCTATCCACAATCACCCAAATCGAGTCCGAACCTCTAGACGTCCTGGGTAATCCTACCACAAAATCTGTCGCGATCGACAATCAAATCGTCATTAATTAAGCGGAATGAAACATAAACAGTGGATTAATATAAATCACTAAAGTTTAAAACCCTTTTGCAAGGAGATCCTTGTATGGAAAACTTTTATTGAAAGAATCAAAACTTATACATATCATGATTGACACTATACAACATTGTTTCTTTTCATCCTCGAGAACAACATATAACAATTGCTCTATAAAAAAAAACACATACTGGAGCAACATAAAACCTCGAGGCATTCAAGCCAAAATCTCATATTTTTCATAAAACCAGTACGAACCAACTCCAAGGACCTGAGAGTACAGAGACGACACATAGGACTACTATCTACAAGACACGACAGGCAGTACACTCAACCTGAGCTGTCACTGTTATCCCTGCTGCTGATGATGTACCTCTGTAGAAAGGTCTTCACCTCCTCGTGCACGTCCACCTAAAAATTTGGATCCCACGGGGGTGAGACAATTGTAATTGTCCCAGCGGGAGATATAACTCCTCGCCGACCATATTATTACTCAGATCAAGAAGTAATAAACTGAGCAGTGGTTCTTTCTATATTTACATGCAGGATAAATCACTGTATGAATAAAATAAAGTAATCTTCTTTCTTAAGGAGAACATTGCATCCACCCATGGTAGAGTTATCAATCATCTATCTAATTTGCAAGGAATTTAAAGAAACATAAATAACATCTATCCACTAAGATGTATAACTGAATTGCGCATCAATCAATGTTCCTCGTATTCGATCCTTAAGCAGATATGCTACACGGCTGAATATATTTTAACAATCACACTTATGCCCTGATCATATGCAGTGTACTCTACATATGAGATTCGCAGTGCACTACGACCACACCGTACAAGACTTAGCGACACACCCGGGAAATGCTAAGTCTGACTGCCATCCCTGTTCTGCTACAGGACCCACAGGCTCTCTGGCCTCCTCTGCACTCACCATGAGTGCTCTGGACTCCTCCTCTAACCTGAGTACACAGGCGCAGGGAGTCAACACTGGGTTACCACCAAAATTACTCAACCGGTTGGTGTTGGATAACCCTTTCCCTAGTGCCACCAAAATTACTCAATCGGTTGGTGTTGGACACTGTCTATCAACCCTCGTGCCACCAGAATTACTCAACCGGTTGATGTTGGACACGAGTTTCACCCCTAAGGCGCAGACCTCCCAAAGGGGTTCTACGGTGTTCAGGGCACCTAAGTTTACATTAACATTATAGATACATGTAAACAGAACTCATAACTCATTTTACATTTCTCAAAAGGCTCACACGGCCTGCCATATCATAACAATTGGCATGACACACTTCATACACTAAATCATGCAATTGAACTGTTAAGCATCACCATATCTCACACTGAGAACCTTGATACCACAATTACTTAATTCATTACATGGATCACAAGGCCATTACATATCTTGTCACCTCTCACTAGGCAACAACTTATTCAAACACATGGCTCACAAGGCCATTACACATCTTGGCACCTCTTACTAGGCAACAACTTATTCAAACACATTTGAATTGTCCAACCATCATCAATTAATGTGGACCCATCTCTGGTTGAAGCATTATTGATATAGGATTAACCATTACCAACCACTTTAGGTGTTTCACCTATCAATGTATTAGCCACACCATTATTTGGTGTTACACTCATTACTCTTAAGAGTGTCTTACCCTCACCTTTACAAGGCATCTCAGTTTAGAAATATACATATGTTCACCATATCGGGTTGTATGTATATGAGCACTCCCCATGTCGGGCTAGAAGTTTATACATACCATTCATATCGGGCTAGAGGTATGTATATATATATTACCCATGTCATGCATTAGGTATTAAGCCATCACCATGTCGGGCTATACGTCATTTAGGGTTTTGTATCGGGCTTCCATATCGTGCAGTAGCATTAGTCTAAATTAGGGTTTCATGTCAACTTACAAGTATTCATTCAATCTTGCATCATGTATGGAGTCTATACTTGACTCCCTATCGTACAAGGGGTGTATACTACACCTATATATCGTGCAGCAAGGTATACAATCATATCCATTTCATTTTAGTGAAGCAGGCGCATCATCATATCGGGTTAGGGTTGCTTGCTTATGTGCTTGCATCCGATATTACTTTTATAAATTGATACCATCATCTTCAAGCTCTAGACCTTAGTTCTAATTGTTATAGTTCATGGGAATAGGTCTAAGCAACTACTAAAACTCATAATTTCATCAACTATTTCAGGAAACTTTGGAATTAAAAGTACTTCACTAATTATAGCAATTTAGGTGAAGAATAATAACATGGTTGAGTTTGAGTTATAAAACCCGCCTTAAAAACCACTTCAAAGCTCCAAGATACAAAGCTCCATGTTCCTAAGGTTGAATATGACTTATGATGGTCCAAGGATCGTTCATAACCCCTTCATAAACAAGGAATCACCATGGATAAGCAATTGGTGAAGAAGAAAAGAAAGGAAGATCAAAACCCTAAATTCATGCTTCAATCCAAGGTTGAAGATGATCTTTTCCTCACCTTAGGGTCAAGTTTTGAGTTCCTTAGCTCCTTGGCCGACACCCTACCACTCTTGGGCGATATGGACTTCCTCTTGGCCGACACAACTTTGCTTGTGGCCGATACCCTCTCACTTGTGGCCCAAACTGCTTCAATTGGCCGATATCAACTTGCTATGGGCAATATCAACATAGTATGGCCGATATGCTTGCCATGGCCGATACCCAAGGCCTATGCACGATACCCTTGTGCTCTTGCACGATATTCCACCCCTATTTCACGATATGGCACTCACTTGGACGATATGGTACTCACTTGGGATCAAAACACTTCACTCCATGGCCGATATCACCCCAATATGACCAAAATCACCTACTTGGGCGATATGATCATGCCATGGGCGATATCCCATGACCCATGCACGATACCATAGCCTCCCTTCACGATATGGGATCTATGTGCACGATACCACAAGGTAGGAGGGTGGTAAGGGTCGTAAAATTCCATTAAGGGGTCAAACTAGGGGTATATATACTTGCTGATCATGAAGGAGAACAAAAATGAGGTGTCAACATTTTGAGCTAGTAGGTGCCACGTGTCATGCATGGGTGACACGTGTCCAAGCATGCATCAACATTTATCTTGACATGCAAAAAGGTTGAGGATCATCTAGAGATGCAAATTCGTCCATCACTTACCCATTTGGATAAAATATATCATTTAAATCATCATTTTAAGTTAAGCCGATACACTTTTCCTAAGGAAACTTGTTGGCCGTCACAACTCACCTCCTTGAGGTGCTTTGCACGATATGAACCTTGCCAAGAGTTCACAAAACGATATGGGACACCTCCTTGGGCTCCCTGGCCGGTAGGCACTCATATATAAGCTTTTCAAGTTGATACAACTCAAGTTAAGCCTTCAAATTCAACCCTCTTTCTTGGTCATTTCATCACCAACATTACCATCACTCATAAGTGGTTCAAACATGGTGTCTCATTCATTCTTTCTCCTCTAAATAATACATAGAGGAATTAGGAACACTCTAGAGGTGGTAATTTGCATATCAACCCCACATTTTGGGTAAATTACAATTTGTACCAAAATTGGTGCACAATGCTCCAACATTGTTCAAACAAGTTCAAACTTGGAATTTAGGCTTTCCACAAGCCACCATTTAGCATCATTCTCTCTCTTATGATGCTAAAACATACTAGTCACATTCAACATGTGATATTTTGCATTATAGCCCCTCAATTTGGGTAAATTGCACTTTGGTCCAAAATAAAGGAAAATTGCTCAAACAGCATTCAATCGGGACCAAACTTGAAACATAAGTGTGTCACATGATAACAAATCACATTATAGGATTTCATTAAAGTTCTAAGAAACTTTATTAGCCAAAACAAATAGGGTTACCTTATAACCCAGATTAGGGTTGTTACAAAATCCATCGTGATGTGTTCCCATTTCCATTCTGGTATAGGAAGCGACTACAAAGTACCAGCAGGTTTCTGATGCTCAGCCTTAACCTGCTGACACACTCCACATCTAGCCACATATTCAGCCACATCCTTCTTCATACCAAACCACCAGTACAGTTCTTTGAGGTTCCTGTACATCTTTGTGTTACCTGGATGCATAGCATACATAGAAGCATGCGCTTCTTCAAGAATTTGCTCTTTCAGCTCACTGTTCCCAGGTACGCACAATCTATCATGAAGATACAACACACCATCGTCAAAAAACCTGAATTCTGTTCTCTTGCCTTCTGACATATCCTGCATAACTTGCCACAACTCATCATCACTCTGCTGCAACTCCTTAATCTGATCATAGAAAGTAGGTTTGACCTGCATCTGAGCAATCAACCCACTCTGTCCAGTCACATCCAAGTCTAAATTCAACTTTCGCATATCTACAAGCAAGTCTCTCTTGAAACATGCCATAGAAAATGCATCTGCTGTTGAACTTGACTTTCTACTCAAGGCATCTGCCACAACATTCGCTTTACCAGGGTGGTAATCGATTGTCACATCATAGTCTTTGATCAGCTCAAGCCATCTGCGCTGTCTCAAATTCAAATCCTTCTGAGTGAAGATATACTTCAGGCTCTTATGATCTGTAAACACCTGACATGTCTCACCATACAGATAGTGACGCCATGTCTTAAGAGCATGAACTATAGCAACCAATTCCAGATCATGAGTAGGATAGTTCTCTTCATTTTTCTTAAGCTGTCTAGATGCATAAGCCACAACTTTGCCTTCCTGCATCAGCACACAGCCCAAACCTCTCCTGGAAGCATCGCAGAACACTGTATAACCCTTTTCTGCTTCTGGCAAAACCAACACTGGTGCTGAAGTCAGCTTCCTCTTCAAGATCTGAAAACTTTTCTCGCAGTTATCCGACCAAACAAACTGTGCATCCTTCCTTGTCAAGCGTGTCAAAGGTGATGCTAGCACACTGAAGTTCCGTAAAAACCTTCTGCAATAACCTGCTAATCCCAAGAAACTTCTAATCTCAGTAGGAGTCTTAGGCTGTTCCCACTGAAGCACAGAATCAACTTTCTTAGGATCAACACTAACTCCATCTTTCGAGATAACATGTCCAAGAAATGCTACCTCAGCCAGCCAGAACTCGCACTTGCTAAACTTAGCATACAACTGATGTTGCCTCAGCAACTGCAACGCTACTCTCAGGTGTTGTTCATGTTGTACATCATCTCTGGAGTAGATCAGTATATCATCTATAAAGACTACAATAAACTGATCTAGGAACGGTTTGAAAATCCGATTCATCATATCCATAAAGGCTGCTGGGGCATTGGTCAGCCCAAACGACATGACCAAAAACTCATAATGCCCATACCTAGTTCTGAAAGCTGTCTTGGGAATATCAGAAGCCTTTATTCTGAGCTGATGATATCCAGATCTCAAATCTATTTTAGAGAAGATTGTCGCTCCACGCAACTGATCAAACAGATCATCTATTCTTGGCAATGGATACTTGTTCTTAATAGTGATCTTGTTCAGTTGCCTGTAATCTATACAGAGACGCATGGTACCATCCTTTTTCTTAACAAACAGGACTGGAGCACCCCACGGTGAAGAACTGGGTCTAATGAAACCCTTATCCAGCAACTCCATCAACTGCACCTTGAGTTCCTTCAACTCTGCAGGTGCCATTCTATAGGCTGGCAGTGCTACTGGATGACTACCTGGATATACCTGAATCTCAAAATCAATGTCTCTGATAGGAGGTAAGCCTGGTAACTCTTCTGGAAAAACATCAGAGAACTCACGAACCACAGGCACATCATAAACACGGGCGGTGCTCTTCTCTGCTCTGGTGTCAACCACATGAGCAAGGAACACTTCACATCCTTTCTGTAACATCTTATCAGCTACAGCAGCTGATACTATGCACGTCTCCAGTAAAGACACAAGAAAATTCACCTAGTAGAAAGGTAGCTTCCTTCTTCCAACAATCGAGTTGCACTCGATATGTCTCAAGACAATCCATACCCAAGATGACTTGAAAAGTATTGACATCCAGGGGTATGAGATTAGCAGCAAAGGTGTAATCTCCAAAAGATAACAAGCATCCAGGACAGAACTCAGATAAAACTGTTGGTCCACCTAGTGGAACCCTCAACACTAACTCATCTACCAACTCTTGAGTTAACAAATTAAGTTCACCAAGTAAAGAGCGTCGTATAAAAGAGTGAGTAGCACCCGGATCTATCAAAACTGAAACTGGTATACTATTAAACAAAAACATCTCTCCCGTAACAACTTGTGAAGAGATTATACCTTCCTGAGGTGTCAAATAAAAGAAACGTGCTGAAGCTCTCCCTCTGCCACGTTGTCCTCTCTGACCACTTCTACCACTGGGCACTCCACCACTTCTAGAACCAGAAGCCACAGAAGAACTTGGAACATCATGGTATTGAGGCTGGAAAGCTTGTGATGCTGCTTGCCGAAGCTGAGGACATTCCCTTTTGAAGTGTCCAACTTGTCCACAGACATAACAACTTGGACTCCAACACTGACCAGAATGTGGTTTTCCACATTTGTCACATGGCGGTATCTCCTATCCCTGGGGACCTGTCACTGACATTGACGACCCAGAAGACTGTTCACTAGCGGCACTGCCCCATCTCCTTGGGTTGTATCCCCCTCTGCCTCTAGAAGAAGCAACATCCTCAGATCTCTGTCTGCTGAAACAACTAAAGCCACGCCCAAGTTTAGAGAAGAAACCTCTACCTCCACCTCTGTATCCACTACTGGACTGTCCTCTACTGAAATCTGCAGATCTCTTCTTAGACTCGGGCACCTTGTTAGCATTCACATATTCTTCAACCTGTCTAGCAGCCTCAACAAACTCACCAAAGTTCTCTCTGTTCCTCCTGCTAGTAGCAGAAACTGTATGCCGAATTTCTGGCCTTATCCCTTCCTGAAACCTTCTGCATCTTTCTATGTTGTCGGGAACAAGCTGCGGATAGAAATTCGCTAACCGGGTGAAAAGCGCTTCATACTCAGTAACTGTCATGTTCCCCTGCTTAATGTTCTGTAACTTCCTGATTTTCTCATTAAGAAAAGTGGGTGGATAGAATTTAAGATGAAACTCCTCAGAGAAATCCTGCCAAGAAAGCTCTATACCTCTCCTCTTTTCCTCCACACCACGCCACCAGAACTCTGCATCGCCTGTCAAAAGGTAGACTGCATGATTAATTTTCTTCTCTTCTGGAAGCTCCATCAGGCGAAAGACCTTCTCTATCTGTCTAAACCATTCATCAGCCTCTGCTGGATCTGTAGTGCCACTAAACTCTGAGCCACCAAGCTTCTTCACAAGCTCATAAGATCGCATCAGATCCTTACTGCTGGTAGAAGAAGAATCTCGCCTATCAGCCTTGTACCTCTCTCTGGTCTCCAGAAACATCATGTACATCCGGGATGCTTCATCCACATGGTCACCACCACCTGGACCCAAGTACAGTGGATCATGGCCAACACGGCTCTCAGCCTGATCATCACGATCAAAGCCTCTTCCTGCCATCTGCAATGATATAACAGAATATTTCCTGTTAGAAAACTACAGATAGAAGAAAGACATCTAAACCTTAATCCTATTGGTCTCTTATCGTCCCCTGACTTGAACTCTGAGTAACTATGTACTCAACCTAGGCTCTGATACCAAAAATTGTCACGCCTCGATCTCACATTAACCACAAACCACGAGATTAGGGCGCGGCAGGATGGGATTTACACATAAACCAACCACTCGTTATTTTTTTTTCAAACATATTAAGACATTAAAGATAACCAGATTTATGCTGTAAACAAAAACTAAACAAGATGCAGAAGCATTTCTATTAAACTGACAGAAGGTACAAAGCAAATTCTACAGCATATTACATTGTTTAACATAAGTAAAGCATAACAGTTAATTTACATCTTTATACACATTCCACATACACATTCTCTCTCTCGCACACCATGTTCCAAGGATCGAGGGGAAAGGACTAAGAGACCTCTAACTAGACTAACTACAAACCTTTTATAAACTAAGCGTTAGGATGAAACGACCCTTCCAATTCCTGATGCTGATGCTGACCTGAAAATATTTGAGTAGAGGGATGAGCCTACTCGCTCAGTGAATAACATTTCACTTAGCTATCACTAAACAACTCGTCAGGTTTATAATTGAAATAAAACATATATACAGTGCAAGCAGTGCAGTTCTAACGACATAGCAGATTACAGAATATAATCACATTTCTAAGCAACAACAGATAATTTAAACCAAAATAACAGATATAATGATTTGGCACAAAAGTTCGGATATATTAATTTACTGTGATCCTATATGATTACATATTTATATCATTATTATGCCCTAATCATATGCAGTGTACCCTGCATATAAAGATCCGTAGCGAACTACGATCCCACCGTACAAGACTTAGCGACACACCCGGGAAATGCTAATTCTGATGCCAGCCCTACTCTGCCACAGGACCCCAGGCTCTCCGGCCTGACACATAGGCTCTACGGCCTCAAGGCACTACTCTGAGTGCTCTAGACTCCTCCTCTAACCTGAGTACATAGGCGGAGAGTCTCACCGGGTTACCTCCGTGACACAAGCACGGATGATGTTGAATAACCCCCATTTTTTCCTCCAGTGCCATCGTGACACAAGCACGGTTGTTGTTGGACACTGCCTCTCTTTCCTCGTGTGTCCATGACACAAGCACGGATGATGTTGCAACACGAGTTTCACCCCTAAGAAGCAGATCTGTCAAAGGGGTTCTACGGTGTTAGGGCACTTAAGTCTATTAACTGATAAACATATAACCATTTAAACAGGAATATCACATTTCCAATGAATCAATCATACACTATTGTATATACTATATTGCTTAAGAGTCATACCAACTGATACTGAAGCAAATAAATGTTTAAAATGAGTTAAATAATGATTTCTGAATGAACTGCCACTCACAACTTGAAACTCGGCCGATCACTCTAGAACTCGGCCGATCACCTTCCAGATTCTGAAACTCGGCCGACCAACTTCGACCGATCAGCAGGAAACTCGGCCGATCCTCTGGGGAACTCGGCCGATCCTCTGGGGAACTCGGCCGATCGAAACACTGCTTATTTACCTACAAAGAAACTCGGCCGATTCAAGACCAAACTCGGCTGACCAAAACACTGTTCGATTTCCTAAATAAGAAACTCGGCCGACCAAACACAAACTCAGCCGAACCGTGCACAGACAGAAAATAAAAACGGACATGCAGATGTCAATTTCACTCAAATCGACGGGCAAAATCTCCGATTTGCACTGCAAATCGTCCGCAACTGGTGCACACCACCAAGAACGAGCTGAAGGGGGAAGAGGGATGAGCTAGGGCTGCTCTTTGTACCCTAATCTTCAGGCCGTCACCTTGCAAATGCAGCTCTTGCTGCTAGCCGGATCGATTGGCGGGCAAAATCTCCGATTTGCACTGCAAATCGTCCGCAACTGGTGCACACCACCAAGAACAAGCTGAAGGGGGAAGAGGGACGAGCTAGGGCTGCTCTTTGTACCCTAATCTTCAGGCCGTCACCTTGCAAATGCAGCTCTTGCTGCTAGCCGGATCAATTGGCGGAGAAGATGATGGAAGGAGGGAAGGAGGAAGGCCGCAACTGCAGGCCGGAGAAACTCCAGGGCTCCAAGACGTCCTTCCCTTCTCAGCTCCCTCTCTCTCTCTCTCTCTCTCTCTCTCTCTCACACACACACGAAGGAAGAAGAAGAACACTTCTGCGTTCTCTCGTTTCTGGAAAAATGAAACGAGATAAGTGAGAAAGAATAGATAAGGAGGAAAACCTAGGGGCCAAAACGCAAGGTCCAAGAACTTCCAAAAACTACAAACGGGTCCCTACAAGCCCAAAAACATGCAACTTTTGACTCGAAGGTCGGATTCGAACGATTTCTCTGGCAACGCTTCAAGAGTAAGATCCTACACGTTTTAAGAGCTAGGATACACACTAAGCACATGTCGTATCCGTTTTAAACATTATTAACAAAAACAGGCTTATAACTTAGCACAGCAGCTAAACACATGCTTAACAACATACTTACAGGATAAGCTCGACGCGGGTCGTAACATATATTGTGTATGGGATATCACCTACTTTGATATCGGGTGAACCACCATCTTGGGTTCCATATCAAATTTCAAGGTTCTTCAACCCATATCGGGTTGTTTCATGATGATGCCATCATAATCAACCTTAAGACCTTTGTTTTTGCTATTCAAAACCATGTATAATAGTCCTAACTACTTATTATAACTCATAAATATATCAATTAATCAAAGGAAATCCGAATTTGAAAATAATCAACAAGTTGATCGATATTGAAAAGAAATAGATAATAATAATATGGATGGGTTCAAGTTATATAACCCGCCTCTAAAGCAACTTTCAAGCTTCAAACTCCAACTCTTCAAGTTCCCAAGGTTGAAGATGAGCTTCTCTAAGATCCAAGACTTGAGCCCCTAAATTTTTGCACGATACCTCCAATCCCAAAGGCTGATATCATCTTACTTGGTTGCTATGACCTATTTGGCCGATATCCTTTGTCTTTGGCTGATACCAAGCTTTCTACTCATCTCATCTTACTCATGCACAATACAAGAGGGGTATGCATGATATGTAAGAGAAGGATGCTAACAAGATTTTGGAAATTCTCCTAACAAGTGAAGGGCAAGGAATATATACTTGAGTTTTATGGAAAGAAGTGTAAGAGGTGTCATCATCTTAAACTACTACATGCCACCTAGACATGCATGGTTGACACATATTTTTTACATGCATCCCATAATTATATTGCCATGCAAAAATAAGAGTTTGAGGATGATGCAAAGGATAAGGGTCGGGCTCCTTTGGTTATCTTCTAGGACAAGTCTTCTTCCACTCACTTTATTATTATATTCAACTCCATCTTTTTCTAAGAAAAGTTGCAAGATGATACATATCACTTAGTGAAGTATCTTTCCCGTCATGGGAAAAGCTAAATCTCAACAAACCGATAGGAAACTCTCTCCATGGCTCCTTGGCCGATAGGGACTCTCATTCTAAGTCTACAACTCGATATAGCTGAAGTAAGGGCTTCACCTTTAATTCTTTCTTAGTCTTTTCATCACTAAGAGTACCATCGCTCAAAGATGGTTTAATCATGACACCCCTTCTTTCTTTATCCTCTAAATGATACATATAGGGAGTAGGGACACACTAGAAGTGGTAATTTACATATCAACCCTCCATTTTAGATAATTTCCAATTTGATACACAAAACACTTATCATTATTCAAACAAGTTCTCACTTAGAATTTAGGCTTTCCACAAGCCACCACTTAGCATCATTCTCTCTCTTTTATGATATTAAAACACTTAGAACACATTCAATATGTGACATTTTGCAATGTAACCCCTCGTCTTGGGTAAATTGCACATTTCACTCAGACTATCAATTAATGCACAAATAGTTTGCAATTAAACTCAGACTTGAAAATAAACTTCACAAGAAGCCTTAGTTACTTTTCAAAAGATTAGAATCAATTTGTAAGTAACTTACTTAAGCAAAAATCCTAGGGTTAAGCCATAACCCAGGTCAGGGGTGTTACAATTATAAACCCCTAATAAGGATTTCGTCCCCGAAATCCCAGATGAAGGAAGACATTTGTTGTTCATGCATCATATAATCAAGTCTCCACATAACATCTTGATGTTATGGAGATTCCATAGAACTTTGACCAGCACAAAAGTCATTCCATTAAAGATCATCATAAGATCTTTCACATATGACACATACTTAGCTGTCCTATTAATTACTGACTGTGGAGTCAACTCTGTGTCAGGTAACACTTTCTAAGTCAGAGAAGTACTATTCATACTTTGAATAATTCAGGTGTCAAACCTCAATTGCTCACATCTTTTATGTGATAAGATTCTTAAATTCTAGGGAGTCTTTCATACTCTTCACTTAGCTTAGCATTTCACTTTCAAGGAAGGACCAGGATTACATTTGGTCACCCACTTGGGAATACAAGTCTTATCATGCATCCTTAATACCACTCCAATATGTTGACACAACACAAAACTTTCTTATAACTTGTATCAACTATCTTCCTAATTGTACATTCTCTTGTCATAAGGAAAGGTCACTTACTAAAGAAGAACTTATCTCAAAGGTATCTCTAGAGGTTAGGAATAATTTGCCTCAATAGATCTAGATAGGGATACTCTAAGGAATTATTTTTTAGCTTGATAAGCTTCCTCTCAAAATGATTCTACAATTGTTCCTTCAATTAATACATCCTTATCAATGTTTATGTTTATGCAAAGCATAAACCCCTAACATATGATCTCCATACTAGAGTTATCTCAAGGCTGGCCCTTCTAGATAACCAAACATTATTAATCTTATCAGAAGTCATATCCTCACTTTCCCATACCACCTGGCACATCTTGGATACCATAATCCCTTACCTTGGTATCCTTCACTTGTGTCAAAAACACATCACATCCTCATCATTTCCATTTCTCTATTGTTAATGCCAAAGTCAAACATACAAAGGGATCTTTCTTTTTTCATCTTGGGACATAATATATTACACATATCTTTATCTTGGAACCAAAGTCCCAGACAAACCAATAATTTTCTAAGTATCCATCAATTGAACACTTCTAACTCATACACATTAAGTGTCATAAGACTCACTTGATTGCCATGTCCCTAAAAGGAAAGAACATAAAGGAACATATTCCTTTTATCACCCCATCATTACCTAGGGTTGTTCATCAAAGAGGGACATGTATTTAGTTGGGGAATTCCACTTAGCAACCCCTATTTAATTGGGAAAGTCCACTTAGTAACCCCTATTTAGTTGGGAAAGTCCACTTAGCAACCCCTATTGAGTTGGGAAGTCCACTTAGCAATCCCTATTTAGTTGGGGTAAGTCCACTTAGCAACCCCTATTTAATTGGGAAAGTCCACTTAGAAATCCCTATTTAGTTGGGAAAGTCCACTTAGCAATCCCTATTTAGTTGGGGAAGTCCACTTAGCAACCCCTATTTAGTTGGGAAAGTCCACTTATCAATCCCCATTTAGTTGGGGAAGTCCACTTAGCAACCCCTATTTAATTGGGAAAGTCCACTTAGCAATCTCGATTTAGTTGGGAAAGTCCACTTAGAAATCCCTATTTAGTTGGGGAAGTCCACTTAGCAACCCCTATTTAATTGGGAAAGTCCACTTAGCAATCCCTATTTAGTTGGGAAAGTCCACTTAGCAATCCCTATTTAGTTGGGAAAGTCCACTTAGTAATCCATATTTAGTTGGGGAAGTCCACTTAGCAACCCCTCATATCATCATTCCTTTCTTTATTATTGTCTAACATGTTTATGAACATTCTATAATTTTATCATATTTCCCATTTCCACATTATGGAAAAGATCCTTATTATTCACACAAACTTTATCAAACAGGGATCATCTCCCTCGTTCTCTTTCTCTTATCATGAGGATTATACTTTTTACTTCCTCATACATACAGATTGATCTGAGATCATTTCAGATTCCAATTTATTTTACTTAGGATGTGATAAAGATACCCATGCCATATTTCCAGTCTCGTTAGGCTTACTAGATTGTCTCAAAATGACTATTTGATCAGAGTAATCAGAAAGATAACAATCTAACAGTTCCACACTTACCTTATGTTCAATAGTTGAATACTTGGCCAGGGTATACAAGTACTGATATTAGGTAGTATGCATTTTAAAGAATACTGAACAGAATATAAATTCTAGTTCTCATCATTTCTTCCCTATGTTCCCATAGGGCAATCAATAGGGAAGTCAATAGCAGCAACCCTTCTTATGATTATCAGATAAAAATCAAGAGAAGGTATATCAAAATGGAAAAGCTTTATCTGACTGTTACCCCTCACGATCATCTATCGCTTCAGGTTGACTCAACACATAGAGTCTAGTTGTTTCATGTTGTTGCTTTTGCCTTTTTAGTCTATTGGGCTATAACTTTCGTAAGCCCTGCCGAGTCTACCTCCGTTGTTGGGTCATTTCCTCCCTTTCTCTATAAATAAAAGAGTTTAATATGCTCAACATGTCCATATTTATAACATGTCTTGTCCTCGTACCATGGTCTTATCGATCTTATTACCGATGTAGAAGCTAAGTTAGAAGTTCTTACAGGTGGAAGGTTAGGACCTTTGCCTTTACTTAGCGACTACTACCCTGGTACACTAGGCATTTATTGCACTGGTGGCACCAAGAACTTTACCTTTTTAAAACAACTAGGCAAATGTTTCTAAAATTGTAGAGACATTTCCTTAATTCTCAGCTTATTGCCCCTTCTTGGGCACTGCCATCACAGATGTAATATCTGTTTATACTTATGGCCGAGTCTATTTTCTTGCCATATGTTAATCATTCCCACATTTTCCACTGTTCCAACATGACTATGTAATTCAAGAACCCTTTCAAAACCCAAAGTTTTTGCATTGAGGACTGGTAATCTAGATTGTATTGCTAGTATCCAGCCTACTGTATGCATCACCGTTGTCCTAACCTACCCAACAAGAGCATAAAAATCAGGATTTTCTATCTTGATTAGGTCAAGATGGGAATTCTCAGGCACTCGTTCTCCTCTTGACTGATCCCTTTCATCCTCCCTTAGTGCAACAACATTGTTCTCAGCAATGTGTTCCTCATGTTCTCCAGTCATTTTTAAACTTCACCCTATCTTCTACATAAGCAGAAGTCATTATAAGATATACTGGAGGACACTAGAACACACTCAACACCTTAGTCCTATGTCTCTGTAGACTCAACGAACCTTAGGCTCTGATACCAAACTTGTAACGACCGTCATCAAACTGACAAACAAATCGTTACTGATTATGTGGAATTACCATAAACAACAGATTAACAAAAATCACTAAAATTAAAAACCATTTTGTAAGGAGATCCTCTACCAGAAAACTCTTACTGAAAGATCCAAATCTTATACATAACATGATTTATATTGTACGAGACTGTTTCATCTCATCTTGAGGACAACATATAACAGTTGCTCTATCAACACATGTACTGTAGCAACATAAAACCTCGAGGCATACAAGCTAAAATCTCATATCGCTCATGAAACCATTACAAACTGACTCCAAGGATCTGAGAGTATAGAGACGACACATATGACTTCTTTCTACAAGACGTGACAGACAATACACTCAACTTATACTATTATTGCTGCCCTACTGTTTATTGTCCTTCCTCTGCAGAATGGTCTCTACCTCCTCTTGCACATCCACCTAAAAATTGTGGATCCCACGGGGTGAGACAATTATCCCAGTGGGAGATATAACTCTCCGCCAACAATATTATTATCACAGATAGACAGTATAAAGTTGAGTTGAGGATTCTTTTACATTAATAAGCAGGATTAATCACTATTATAAGCAGAATTGAATATTCTCTCTTCTTAAAGTAATGAATCTATAAATGATGGAGCAATTAATCATCTATTTGATTTATAAGGAATATGAAGACATGTATAACATCTATCTACTAAGATGTATAAAAGTAATAAAGTATCAACCAATGTTTTCCCGTATTCGATCCTTAAAAAAATACACTACATGGCTGATTACATGTTTACATTCACACTTATGCCCGGAGGAGATGAGATATACCGCTCATACTCCAACTGACCACTAGTGAGTCGAAATCGGTACCATACAAGGTCAATGGCAGAGCCAGCTGTCAAGACCTCACCTTGTCTCACTCAGTATGAGACCACTTAGATTTAGCATGACATCTTGTGTCTGTTGTTTATTAGCTATGCTGGGGTATAGTGGCATCTTCACTATAGAGTTATAGCCGTAGCGTGTACTCTCTTTGGGAAAAGACCACTAAGCTTTCCCGGATTAGCAGGATGACCATTGAGCGATCCTAGTTTAATTTCATCAGGAAGTCCACTGAGCAACCTGGTGTATTTGGGGAGTCCACTGAGCACCCTTATTTAGTTTGGGAGTCCTCTAAGCACCCTTATATAATTATCACATATTAAAAAATATGAATTCTGAGTAAAACACATTTCACCATTCTGCAAATACTAACACTGAATGGATCTATGGTCTGGGCAACTATATGATAACGTTTATCTTGCTTAATTAAATGCATTATGGTATCTTTTAGCATCAATCAAGTTACAAATAAAAATTATATCAAAAGCTACAAAGAAAAGCATAAATGTATTTACCAGGTACTTTCATATTCTCTGAAACACATAGTTCACTTAGAATCTCAATCTCTTATCATCATCATACTTAGGTATTCAAAACCTTAATTTGTCACTGCGTGTGGTCACTACTTAGCAAGAAACAATTACCTCTAGGTCATCAGACCAGGGTATTTATCCACATAGTTCACATAGCTCATTGAATATCTAGTAACCTTTCACTAAGCAACAATTATTCACATGGCTCACAAGGCCCATGCAATAAAAGAAATACAACCTTCCCATTATTAGGGTTAGGGTTTCCCTTTATAGCTGAATAGGGTTTCAAGTTCATATTATCAATCCAAACCCTAATTCATTGCTCCACACATCTAGGAGAATACATTGATATCATAAGTATTCAATCATACTTAATTATTCTCATCATTTATCATTAAATGATTATCAACACAAGGTATGAGCTTCTCTCTCATCCTTACTAGGATATTGATTTCATACTATTTTATTAACTTGGCTTAACCCCTTTTCTCATGGTAGGTTAGCCTATACTTATCAAAGTGCTTTAACCTTATTACATCTTAATGTAACAATTGACATGCCACACTTCATGTTTTACTTATCCGAGTATATTGGATTTAAGGTGCACCAAGGTGTATTAACCCTAAGGTGCTGGATATGATATTTGACATGCCTTGGTTCATCACTTCCCTCATCACTTTTTAACTTACTTAAGTTCATAAAATTATCTTGTACTAGGGTATTTACCATCCTAATACTTTATGCACTAACTCATCACATTCTCCCTATAATGTATTGGTCATAAGTCACATAGTTGAATTACTCATATATCATCAAGTGGTATGAACTCATCTCGGGTTAAGGCATTATTGATATAGAGTTGAACATTATCAAATACTTCAGGTATTCCACCTAACCAAGTATTAGCCATATCACTACTTGGTTTTACACTCATCACCCCTAAGAGTGTTTTGTCCTCACCTTTACATGGTGTATTGAGTTGAATCATGTATCTGAAGTTGAACACAGGTAATGGATTAGGTGTATATCAAGCTAGGAATCATCATATCTCCCATCACTTAATCATTAAGGTATTTAATCTTACCAGTCATATGGCATATCACCTTGTCCATATATGGGTGTACATCCTTACCTCTCTCAAGGGTATTGCCCACACCTTACTTTATTAAGTTTTAACTTAATCCTCCTCTTGAAGGTACATTAACTCACGATTATCAAATTGCACTAATACTTATTACTTATTAATATAGTATTTATTATTTCCCACAACATATACCACTTAGTCAAATTGGATTGAAGTATACCTACCATATTAGGCATCATCGTATACATATGTACTATCATATTTTGTTTGAGACACAATCTTCATATCCTATCATGGATCCATATCAAACCTGTGGTATAACCACTTTATTATATTGTGTGAGGTGTAGTTCCTAACACCATATCATGTAGCCATGTTGGGGTTGCTATCACCTAGCTCTTATCATCTCAAGTCATCCTCATATTGTGTATGGGTGAGAGTATTAACCTTATATCGGGCATAGTGTGTTCTTATATCGTGGACAAGGATGCGCCATATCGGGCATAGTATGAGTTGCCTCACTATGTATTATTTAAATGTATACAAATAACACCATATGGGTTTCTTGTCTTGGACTACCATATCGTGTTCCTATATTGGATTTGCCATATCGTGATCCTATATTGGATATCATATCAGTTTATGTGTTGGATATCATATTGGTTTCCTTATCTTGGGTATCATATCGGTTTATGTATAATAGATAAACCTTTGAACTCGTAACCCTTTTATACTTTCAAGGTTCAGTTATTTCACTATAAATACACAACAAGATAGACACTTGGTTACTCATCAACTCATCACAAGGTAGTAGGTTATATCGGGTTTCAAAAGCAATCAGATTTCAAAGCATATCGTGCTTCTACCTTTTCCACCTAGGGTTTTTCCCATATCGTGTAAGGGGTTTAACTTTAACCTTGTATCATGTATCAGGTACAAATAGGTTCCTCCATATCATCCATAGGACATGTCTTATATCGCGTTTGGGATATCACCTACTTTGATATCGGGTGAACCACCATCTTGGGTTCCATATCGAATTTCAAGGTTCTTCAACCCATATCGGGTTGTTTCATGATGATGTCATCATCATCAACCTTAAGACCTTTTTTTTTTGCTATTCAAACCATGGATAACAGTCCTAACTACTTATTAGAACTCATAAATATATCAATTAATCAAAGGAAATCCGAATTTGAAAATAATCAACAAGTTGAACAATATTGAAAAGAAATAGATAATAATAATAATATGGATGGGTTCAAGTTATATAACCCACTGCTAAAGAAACTTCCAAGCTTCAAACTCCAACTCTTCAAGTTCCCAAGGTTGAAGATGAGCTTCTCGAAGATCCAAGACTTGAGCCCCTAACTTTTTGCACGATACCTCCAATCCCAAATGCCGATATCACCTTATTTGGTTGCTATGACCTATTTGGCCGATATCCTTTGTCTTTGGCCGATACCAAGCTTTCTACTCAACTCCTCTTACTCATGCATGATACAAGAGGGGTATGCACGATATGTAAGAGAAGGATGCTAACAAGATTTCGGAAATTCTCCTAACAAGTGAAGGGCAAGGTATTTATACTTAAGTTTTATGGAAAGGAGTGTAAGAGGTGTCATCATCTTAAGCTACTACATGCCACCTAGCCATGCATGGTCGACACTTTATTATTTACATGCATCCCATCATTATCTTGCCATGAAAAAATAAGAGTTTGAGGATAATGCAAAGGATAAGGTCCGGGCTCCTTTGGTTATCTTCTAAGACAAGTCTTCTTCCACTCACTTTATTATTATATTCAACTCCATCTTTTCCTAAGACAAATTGCAAGCCGATACATATCACTTTATTGAAGTATTTTTCCTGTCATGGACAAAGATAAATCTCAACAAATCAATAGGAGACTCCCTCCATGGCTCCTTGGTCGATAGGGACTCTCATTCTAAGTCTACAACTTGATATAGCTCAAGTAAGGGCTTCACCTTTAATTCTTTCTTAGTCTTTTCATCACTAAGAGTACCATCCCTCAAAGATGGTTTAATAATGGAGCCCCCTTCTTTATATCTCCTCTAAATGATACACAGATGGAGTAGGGACAGACTAGAAGTGGTAATTTACATATCAATCCTCCATTTTAGATAATTTCCAATTTGATACACAAAGCACTTAGCATTATTCAAACAAGTTCTCACTTAGAATTTAGGCTTTCCACAAGCCACCACTTAGCATCATTCTCTCTCTTTTATGATATTAAAACACTTATAACACATTCAATATGTGACATTTTGCAATGTAACCCCTCATATTGGGTAAATTGCACATTTCACTCAGACTATCAACTAATGCACAAATAGTTTGCAATTAAGCTCAGACTTGAAAATAAACTTCACAAGAAGCCTTAATTACTTTTCAAAAGATTAGAATCAGTTTGTAAGTAACTTACTTAAGCAAAACTCCTAGGGTTAAGCCATAACCCAGGTCAGGGGTGTTACATTCATGACACATGGAGTCCCTCATTTTCATTTCCATGAAATTCATTCAATCGATTATATGTATGCAACAATTCATTGCCTCAATCGAGCCAATCTGCAACACTTACCCTGGAAATGAGTGCCTCCAATTCAAATCCTCATATCAATCTTCACTTACATCCCATATGTAGTAATAGCAAATATGTGGAAGTATAGTTGAGAATCCAAACTTATTAAGTTCAAACATGATTCTATTATGTCAACTCAATTTCCAAGCGTAAAACTTCATTAGGCCAATTTCAGGCAATCTATTTATAAAACATCATAGTTCTCTATGCATAGGATTTTTCATGTATCTTGAATAAATATACCACGTACTATACAAATACAAACCAATGATAAAGAATCAAAATAAGTAGAAATTAGTTCCCAAGTCTTCCTAAATGATTAGCTAATGACATACAAGTACACATAAGGATCATGTCTATTGGTCGGATGGGATTATGATTTAAACATGATTATGAAGCTTAATAAGGAGATAAACACTCACCTTAGGTGTCAAGAACCTTAATTTTTTTGCCTATAATCTTGGTTTCTATAAATTCATCAAATTTCTAGCCATTGACTCCTTTTCTTCCTCCTTCCAATTCAGAATTCCTAGAGAAGGAGAATAGGAAAGAAAGAAGGAGAAAATAGGCTCTTTGATGTCCTTTATTATTCAAATTAGATAAGGGATAATTTAAGACATAGGAGAGAAGATTCACCATGAATAACCTATCTAGGATTGATGAACTTACATGGATTTGTAAACTTAAGGAAGCAAAATCTCCAAATCAACAATTGTGAATATTTCTCCTTCAAAATTCTAATTCTCCCTCCCTATCTCTAAAATTTCATTTATGGGATAGGAATATGGGATTACGGGAGATACTAGGGTGTTAGACTAATGATATAGATTAATTTAGGTGCTTGGAACATTTACAAACAAATCCAAAATTCCTTTTTAGTCTTATTTTTTATTTATCCATGTCGATTGGTAGGCCGAGATGTTACTTATAAGAAACTTTGGCTGAAAAAACTCTATAAAACTCTTATGTCATTAAAACACTCTTACAATTTTATATGTTTCCTAAAATTTACTTTTATGATATAGTAAAAATTTCAGCTCACTTGGATGTACCACCATATGGATAAAAATCAAATACCAAACTGTTATATTTCATCCGGAATGCATGGTTGGACAAGTTTGTCCTGGGGAGACTTGGCTGACCAACAGGTCAACAAACATTCAAATTTTTTTTTCAAAAAAATTATATCTGAGTTATCCAAACTTATACAAATTTCAAAGAAATCAAAGTAAAAAATAAAACATGAAAAATAATTTACTACACCATTGTATTTATCAAATTTTGTATTCATATGCCACCAAAACTCAATTTTGTCTGACTTCAATTGACATTTATTAAACCCTAAATATTGAAAGTAAAATCATGTTAGAGTTTTTCCTTAGGTTTAAAACATCATAAATAAACCACCATCATTAACCAAGCTTAAACAATGATCAATCTAGTTAAGCATCTAATCATCCAAGTAAATCTTAATTAGATGGCTACCTGGAGCACATTGGCCAATTGGAAGGGTTGTCGATGGAAAGATGATGGGCTAGATCCTCAATTTTGACTAAGATTGCAGATGAGAAGATAGTGGTAGAAGCTTTGGGGGTGTCGGGTGAGTCAGAGAGTTCGTTGACAGGAGGACAACAGTGGTGGTTTGTAGGATGTCACACAAGATGTAAAAGAGGGGTTATGCGAGTTTCTCTTGAAATGGTATAGGCAAATTATTTAGTATTCTTTTTAGTTGGAGTTCGATAATTCCTAGTTTGAAGGATGCCAATCCATATATATGTCTATCCTTTGTCAATATTTTTGTTACCAAACATAGGTTTGGGATCACTGGTAGGATAATAATCCTTTCTCATGTCAAATATATTGAATCAAACACGGCCCAAAAGTTTGTAAATGGGGCACTACCTTACTTAGTCTAGTAGTTAGATAAAAAAAGAGTCAAGATTGGAGGGTTTCTTTTCAAATAAATTGCATTTGAAGAAGAGCCACTTAGTGATTGTGATGTGTATTGAGCGCCAGCCCACGTGAGAGTTATTTCATACACTCAATTGGATGGTATGAGTGATAGGTAAACGTCTTATTGGACAACATGAATGATAAATAAACACTTTTGAAAAATAGGTCCTCGTTCTCGAGGAAGTGCCACACAATTGTTGGGTATTGTACCATGCTCCAACCCAAGTGGGATTTTGTAGAGGAATCCCATTAGGTCAGGAGAGTTTCCCATGGGATATATATATCCTTATGACCCTCATAATAGTTGTAGAGAGCCAAATGCAAGGCATCTATGAGTAAATCAAATGATAGAATAAACAATTTTCACATTGTTGTTCATAAAATCCGTACAATTTTTCCAATGTAAATCGAGCAAGTTTTCCATGAAGAAGATTTTGTGCCTTGGAGACAAGGAGATAAAGCAATAAAGAGGAGAAGAGAAAAATAAATGGAGAAGTTAGGGGGCGGGGCAAGTCTTCTAAGGCTTTCAAATTATCTTTTTTGGGCCATTTACTGATGTGCACTTCTTGGAAGAGGGTATCTTCTATGAATTTCTGGTGTGGTGGAACTTGTTTGGAGTTTTATCTCTCCATATCAGCACAGCCTAGGGGGTCCGTCTACCCTTTAGCTGACAAGAGCGAGAGTGGGATGCCTCTCACGAGGAGTAGGGTAACTCCTTGGTCCAAAATGCATTTTGTACACGTTTAATAGGACAATTGATCTACATTTTATGCTTCAGACCATGATCAACCTCTTCGACCGACCTTCAAATCTAACAACTAATCAAACTTTGTTGACTGACCTCTAATGATCGAGATATGTTTCTCTACCTCTAGTGATCGAGCTCCATTGATTGATGCCTTACTAACAAGATCTCTTGATCATGCTCTAAGTGATCAAGCTCTATTGATCAAGCTCAATTGGTCGACAATCACCGATCGATGTCTTCTGATCACGCTCCAAGTGATCAAGCACTACTGGTCGTGTAACATCCCTAAAATATTAGTCTAGAGTAACATGACCAATAATGCTAACTTATAAATTGAATTTCTTATAATGATATAAAATACTTATATGAATCCTAAACATGATGATTTAACATCATATTACATAATAATAATAATGTACACAACTTTTCCCTAAATATGCAATAATAAATAATGAGGGTTTAAATAGAAAATTACCCCACTTTCATCCATATTATGTTCTCATGTTTCAATTTAGTTAACATGCCAAGTTTTTATAGAATTTGAAAATCCTAAATATGTTAATTAATATCATAAAGAAAAGGGAATAATTATGTGCATATTTGATCTAGTTATCTAATTATGCAACCAATTATCTAGATCCTAATTTAAGTCATGATTACTATGCCTAAGTTGGTGCGTCACAATCTAGTTGTGAATGTGGGTCCATCATGGACCATTAGATGTTGATCATAGGGTCAAGACCATATCTTCTACATGACACCCCTTTAGGATGCATCAAAGACATTATCCACATTGACCTACCTTGGTCACCCTCTCTTCCTATACTCCACATTCACCAAATTTCTCCCCACTATCATCTTCTAGAGGGGTTCTACATCCAGTGAACCCCCACATAAGCCCTAGTTCTCTCTAGACAAAAAACCCCACATCTCCCTCTACTGACATGTCTACATAGTGATTGATCTATTAAGAATAGGTTTCACACTGATTAGGTTTGGTCTCTGGAGCACTAAGAGAATCTTATAGATGTTCCTCCATATCCAATTTCTACTGAAGCCACTCCAAGTGAGACCACAAAGTTGATCATCCTTCTCAACGACAGAGAGCTTGAGCCTACATCCCTGGAAACTCTAGTCAAATTCCACCTCCAACGAGTCCCCTCACATCGTTATACATCATTTTTCATGCCTAAGAACCACCCTTATCAGACCATTTAGGTCCCCAAATCCCAACTTCTTGTCATATAGAGAGCCTCACTAGGCCACCATGGAATCATTCTCTTTATGTTTTCCTTATTGTACAATTATTAGATCATTGTGAAGATAATCTTTCTCTCGATTTCATGTTTAAGGTGTTGTTTCCATCATTTTCAACTTATGAGTTGTTTATTTGACCTTGCGTTATGTGGAGAGCATTTTAGGTCATTTTTAGTCTTTTTGCCATGGGACCCCCCCAATTTTGATGGGTAACCATAGAGATGTACAACCTCTTGGTTTTGATTTATACATAGTTTTGACTTCCCCAAATCCTCCTACAGTGGATACGATGTGGGAATATTGCCTCAAAGCACTCCAATCCTTTCCAATGTCTCTTTGGGACCACAAGGGACATGGGGAGGTAGTGAATATTTTTCCTCTTCCCTAGTCATGAGTTCTTTGCACATTGGCCAAATTTTTGATGACCTAGGGGACAACCTCGACATCATTACAAGAAAGAAAATGCTCGATGTGGGTATTACCCCTCTACACCGTTCTTCCTATTTCATGTGTAAAAATAGTTAGGATATTTTTGGATTCATAAATTATTTCAATATAAAACAACATTGGTTGAAATTGGCTTATGGCTAACTTTGCCCTGTCACACACCTAAGGTTGTGCATGAATATGTGGGGAAGAGTGGTATTTACACAAGTTCACCTATTTAGTTTCTAGTTTTTCTAGTAAAGGTATAAATGGATTTATCTAATTCCCAAGGACAGACTAATCCTAGATAATTCATAGGAAATGTAATAGTGCTTAGATCATGACAATCCATATAGAATTTTATATAATTTTTTTGATATCTATCCAATATGATAGATTATAATACATGTTATGATTTGGTTTCCATGAAGTGTCAAACATAGCACAATTAGGGTTAAAGATCTTAATTAAGAACCTACTATTATTGTTACAAGTTGATTAATGGTTAAGTCTGGAGAACTATAGGCACTTTATTCCTTGTGACACAGGTAAGTGGTCCATGTCCATGAGTATTCAATATTGATTATTCTCAATATGTTTACATGTTCATGTTGTTAAGTATGATATTCATGATTTATGTGGTCTTATATTTTAAGATTTTAAGTCAAATACACTTCAATAAAGTTTCTTCGTAATGATTATGATTTAAGAATCTAATTACATGCTAAAGATGTAAGAGATCATATTTTATTAATATTCAATATTAAGATTGGAAGATAAGATCATTTTAAGGTTCATTTATTAAGTTTTGAGCTAAGATAAGATATAAAATTTCATAAGATCATGGATTTCGACCCATGCCCTTAGTGCAGGTCAACTAAAGATACATGATCCAGGTCCTTTGTGCAATTCATGAGGCCCATGCATGAGAGTGGAGGTCGATTCAATTATATGACCCAGGCACCAAAGTGCAAGTCATGAGACCCAAGTACCAGAGTACATGCCTCCAGCATAAGTTACATAAAAAGATATGAACCAAGCCTAATGAAAGATCATATGCTTATTTTTAAGATAGACAAATCTTGTTAGCATATATCTTGATAAAGATAATTGTAATGATAGTAGTACTACCAAGTCTATTCCTAATTCTATCTCTATTAGTTGTAACACTAATTTGAATTTCCTTGCCAAAGGAGGGTGATATGAATAAGAAGGCCTCCTGACTTCCCCCTATTTTCTACAAGTTTTCATGGTATCTTTCATATATAAGGTTTACGAATAATGTATAGTATTTTTGTATCCCAATATTTCATATTTCTATAATACTCATTCCTATTACTAATGATTGTTTTTCTAATGCATGGATTGTGATGAGATGTCCATAGGTGAGGAGTAGGATCATATTTAGAGATCAGGATGTCAATAAAAGGACACAATGTAGTTATCGAGAGTGTCATGGCAGGGTGCCATTATTTTATAGAAGTTTCATTTTACATGTCAGACTAGTTTATTATATTTAGGTTTTTATGTTATGTAATTACTTTGTACTAAAGTTCCCATTTAATGTAAACTTTTGAGAATGATAATGAAAAGAATGTCTTGTGATGGTTAAGATTCAATTTTTTCTTATGCATGATGTTCAACGTATGTGACACCCAATCAATATTATGAGTCAGAAATTGATGCTTCCACCCATGTGAATGTGTGTATAGTTTGGTGTGTTATATAACGACCTCCATTGATTGATATCCACTAATAAACCTCCCAATTAAGCTCCACTGATCAATGTCTTCCTATCTAGCTCTAGTTGATACTTGAGGTCTAATGATTGATCACCGTTGATCAACCACCCAATTGAGCTCCACTAATTGATCACCTTGAGCGACCATATAAGGAAGGGGATGTATTTTCCTTCTAAGGGTGAATGAATAAACAATAATTCATAAAAAAAATAAGATTGGAAATAAGATATCTCCATAATAGGGTAGTCTTCATCTAAGACATTTACCTATATCTGACCAACCATTCATTCCCCTGGAGTGCTGCTAAGCCATTCAAGGTTTATTATTCACAAAAGTTACTCTCGTGATCCAATGTTATATCAAAACATGTTCAATTATTTCACTAACTCATGACTTATTGAGAAAAGATGGATGTGAAAATTGGATCAAATAGAGGTTCGTCGGTAGTCATTAAAATCAAGAGTGTGTGATTAGGAAAAGTGCTTGACGGTTAAAAGATCTTGAAAATTCATTGTCTCAGACACTCTCTTTTCAATATTTTTGTTTTGTTGTAGCCTTTTGTTTTGTGATTAGATGTGTGAGTGAGTTAGGTCAATCGTAAGATGTGACGACGTGGACCAATTTAAGGCCAGGATCGCAACCCTAAAATGGCAAAGATGTAGTGAGTTTTCCTATTCAAACCATAATTCAACGACACAAGATGGATAAGATTGGGCACCTGACAAATATCCTGATTTAATGTGACCTTTACGACCAATGAATATATTGGTCAATTGTCTACTCCATGGGGCATTTATTGTTTTGACATGATTGGGTACCAAACATATATCCTAATTTAATATGGCCTAGCTATGCCAACATGTATGATCGATTGTTTGCTCCCTAGAGTATTTCATGTATTAATGAGATTAGGTACCAGAAAATCTTCCAAATTAAAGGTGTCCTAGCCAAGGACAACTTGTATTGGTCAATCGTCTACTCCTGGGATGATTTCTTTCATAAAGAAAGAAAACATGAAGGGATCAAACACATGAGATGGCACCATATAAGGTCATGATACGAGACCCAAAAATATTGGAAGTTGAAGGTGATTAGCTTAAGTTCATAGTTTGGGACCAAAAAAGATTGGAATATAAAGAATAACATTGGTATTGTTTTTGGTCATGTTCTAGGAGTATAGATTAGGTATCATACAAATTTCCAAAATTAAGGTGGCCTTTAAGACCGATGGATGTATTGGTTCTTCGTCTACTCCTTAGAATATTTCAAATTTTCTAAAAGTGCTCAAGGTATATAAGGTTGGGCACCAAATAAATACCTCAAGTGAAGGTGGAATTCCTAGCCTGTGATTGTATCTCATTAATTTTTTATTCCTTAGAGAATTTTCAGTTCTGCACGATAAAGTTCATGGAAAGGGTGCTAAAAAGTTATCCTTCACTAGTTTACCAGGTGATCATACAATGATAAGGTAGCCTCCATGACATATTCCTTCACTGGTTTATCATTTAGGCCCTAGAGTTTTGATGAGTGATTATTCCCGACTATCTAATTCTCACTTGATTTGATCAACCTTCTTTTAAACTACATCTCCACTATGAATGGTTCGTTCAAGTATGGAAATGACAACATATGTGATCGCCTGAAATCTCCTACCAGATGTAGGGATTGGAAATCTTGATGTGGTTATCTCAAGACATGATTGGTTTAATTTTAGGTCATGATCATGGACCCAAAAATATTTAGAAAAACAAATGCATGATTAATTTAGTTTTAGGTCATATTTGACCAAAAAGGGTATACGGATGTGGAAACTCATGAACATGATTGATTCAAATTTAAGTCATCATCTAGGATGAAAAAAGATTAGAAGTTGAAGTTGGAATAGTTGAGTTCATAGTACAGGTTCCCAGAGGATTGGAAGACAAAACATAGGGTTGGTCCAATTTTTGGTCATAGTCGAGCCTATATTGCGTATCAAAGAAATTTCTGGATTAAGGTGGCCTTTATGACCAACAAAATATTGGTTCGTTGTCAAATCTCTAGAGGATTTTCAGATTTCTAAAAGTGCTTCAGATTGACAAGTTTGGGCACCAAACAAGTTTCTAGATCTAAGGTGGCCTTCATAGGCAGTGACTGTTTAAATCAATTTTCTACTCCATAGAACACCTCTTGTTTTGTAAAGATTCAACACCAAACAAATTTCCTGACTTAGCGTGGCCTTCACAACTAGTTATTCATAGGTCAATTTTCTACTCTTTGGATCATAAGATTGGATATCAAGCAAATTTCTCGAGTTATGGTGGCCTTCATGACCAGTGATTGTATTAATCAACAGTCTGCTCTCTGGATCATAAGATTGGGTGTTAAACAAATTTCCCTATTTCAGATGGACTTCATGACCAGTGATTGTATTGGTCAATTATCTGCTCCCTAGAGTCTTATCTTAATTCCAGTACTAGAGGGTCAATCATGAAAAAAGTAGGGTTTACCTACTATACATAGGGCTTTGGTCGAGGTTCCTATCTGTTGAAATGATTTTTGCAAGGATCGAGTTCATGGAGATGCCAATTCAGGATAGGACATGAATGTGGATGCATATTTAGGATTGGACTTGATTCATGAAGAATGCTTGTTTGAGATAAGAATTTTGAGATTTTCAGAGTCAATTGATGTATGCCTATTCAAATAGGGCTTTAGATTAGATGTCTATATGAGTATATGACTTTGGTTGAAATGCCTACTTGAACATAGGGATTTTTATCACGAGGGATGCCTATTTAGGATATGGCTTAAAAGTAGGGGCCAACCTAAGTGTAGGGCTTAAACTAGAGGGAATGCCTATTCAATATATGGCTTTCTTAAGAGGGGATGTTGATTCATAACATGTATTTATCAGAAGTGACTATATAGAATAGGGCTTGAGGTGATTTCACCTATATGTAGAGATTTAATAAAGGGAGTTGCCTACTGAAGATAAGTGTTTTAGTAGAGGAGATCCTATTTAGGATAGGGATTTAGTGCGAGTGTATCAGGTTCAGATCTGATCATGAGGTTTTGCTTTAGTAGTATGGACTGCAGTCCGAGATTCAAAATCTAGATGGTAGTTTGGGCCTCAGGGGTAATGAAGAAATTAATCTGGGAGTGTTTACTTGGTATAAGGCTTAGATTGCATAGATGCCTACTTAAACATAGGTCTTTGAGAAATTAAATGCCTATTCTAGATAAGGATTTGACATGCAAGGTGCCCACTGATAATAGGGATTAAGTGTAGGTTCCTACCTAAACGTTGGGAATTCTAGTTAGAAGGAAATATTCCTATTCAAGACATGACTTTGAAATAAGAAGTGCCTATTTCAGATAGGGCTTCAAGAATGGCAAGTACCTACTCTATGTAGGGCTTTTGAAAGTGTAAAGTGCCTATCCATGATAGGAATTTGAAGAGAATTTCCTACTTGGAGTAGGGATTTAAGCTAAGTGTCTATTTAGAATAGGGATTTGACATGCAATATGCCTACTCAGGGTAAGGATTGAGAGTGAAAATTCAATTGAAATAAGATGCCTAGTTAGGACAGGGCTTTATATGCAAGATGCATATTTAGGATAGGGCTTGGAAATAAGAGTTGCTTATTGAATATAGGACAATGCAGAAGATTGCCTACCCAAGGTAGGGCTTTAAAGATATTGCATATTCATGACATGGCTTTGATATATGGGATGTTCCTATTTTGAGTAGGGTTTTTGAAAATATAAAGTGCATATTAAGGATAGTAGGGATTTAAATCTAAGTTCCTATTGAGGATATGAATTTGACATGCAAAGTGCCTACTCAAGGTAGGTCTTAGGAGTACAAATTCCATTAAAAGTAAGATGCCTATTCAGGATAGTGCTTTAAAATGCAAGATGCATATTCATGATTGGTATTGGAAATAAGAGGTGCCTATTCAAGATAGGTCTTTAGATAGGGTTGCCTATCTAAGTTATGAATTCAAATTCGAGCACCTATTTAGGATAGGGATTCAAAAATTTTGAAAGTGTAAAGTTCTTGTCCAGGATAAGGATTTGAAGAGGATTATCTACTTAGTGTATGGATTTAAAGTCGAGTGTCTATTTAGGAGAGGGCTTTCACATGCAAGTTGCCCACTCAAGGTAAGGATTAAGAATGAAAATTCAATAAAAAGGAAGATGCATGTTTAGGATTGGGATTTAAAACACAAGATGCCTATTTAGTGTAGTGCTTGGATATAAGAGGTACCTATTCATGATAGGACTTTGAAAAGGATTGCCTACTCCTAGTAGGGTTTTAAAGTTGAGTTCCCATTCATAATAGGGTTTCCAAAATGGAAAGTACTTGCTCTTAGTAGGGATTTTGAAAATGTAAAGTGGCTATCCATGATATGGCTTTCTGGAGGGTGCCTACACAAGTGTGAGGCTGAAAATAACAAGAGGAGCCAATTAGATTAGGAATTTGAAGTAGATTGCCTACTTAGGGTAGGATCAATAAGGTGAGTGGCTATTTTGGATAGGGATTTGAAGAGGATTTACTACTCATGGTAGGTCTTTAAAGGTGAGTGCTTATTTAGGATAGATATTTGACATGCAAGATGGCTACTCAAGGTAGGGATTTAGAATGAAAATTCGATGCCTACTCTAGGTAGGTATTTTGAAAAAGGAGAGGTGAATTCATAGAGGAAAAAGATATAAAGATTTTGTGTGCTCACTTAGGTTAGGGCTTTAAAACATAGGGTGCCTACTCAGGGTAGGGCTTTTAAAAGGGAAGAGTACCTACTCATAGTAGGGCTTTAAACCAAAGCAAGCTTATTCAAGATATGACTTTGAAAATATCAAGTGCCTACTTAGGATAGGCCTTGAACGTGGGTTGGCGAAGGCCAATGTATTGATCTAGGATCCAAAAATGGTTGTCAAATAAAAAATAGAAGGGAGGTTCTTGTTCAAGACAATGCTTGTAGTCTACTTTAATGTCTTAGTATATGACCCAAAAAGATATGTTATTGAAGGTGGTCTAGTTTAAGGTCATAGTTTAGGACCTAGAAAGGATTAGAAAATGAAGTTAGATTAGTTTAAGGTCAATGCCCATGACCAAAATAGATTTGACATTGGACATAGTCTAGGTCATAGTCTGTTACCTGAAACATATTTGGGAAATGAAGTTGTATTAGTTTAATTTTATAGTACATGACCCAAAAGAGTTTTGGAAGTGACCATCTGCAAAAAGTGGCCATGTTTGAGGATTCCTAACATCGTGTAGGATTTTTAAATTTAATAAAAAACTTAAGAAGGTGTGATTCCACTGATCACATGGTTGATGACTTTAGGTCATGCTTTGAAGTCCTTGATTTCCACTATTATGGAGGTAAGGATTTCATTGTGTAAGAGATGATTATAGTAACGTTTTGGAATCAAGGTCCATAATATCATTCAGTTTTGTTTGTTGATGCGAAATTGATGTCACACTTCTAACAGATCTCTGGTGGCCCTATAAAACTAATATGTGCATCATTCTCAGAAGGTATATGTTGTATCATGATATCTCTACTACAAGAGAAGTGTTTTGAGGTGAGATGAGCTCATCATAACTGGACTGTCCTTCTACATTGTCTTTGAACTGGATGTCATTTTCTAATTCAATATCTATTGTCTGGAGAGCATGCCATGTGAGGCCATGTTAATTGATAAGAGGTAACCCTCGTTCATAGGTTTTAGATTTATCTTAGAATATGGGTAAAATTTCCAATATCTTAGAAGATGATGTGCTTTGTTAGACTCATTATCTAAAGATGTATGCAAACATTGCTAGATCTAGATTGTGTCAGACTATGTCTCTGTACTAAATAGCTTGTCCTATCATTGACATCCTAAAATCTTCTTCCAAAGGCCACCTGACGGAATCTGTTGGTGGAGATATGTCGTGATTGTTGAAGGATACCTTCTTGATGTTGAAAATGATCTATGTTAGCAACATAGAGTGGGTCACTATCAATTGAGATCTCCCTTCTTCATTCATTTTTGTTGAGAAGTGAATATCATGATTTGTGTGGTAGATGTTTGTCCCATTATTTTTCTTCAAAGATTTTTAATTCTTATGTTAACATTAATGTGATCATGTTAGTCAACAAGAAGTTTTTTTGAAGTTGATTTTTGATTCTACATACTATGGTTTGTGGATTCTTATGTTGCAACTTGTCATGGAAGAAGTTACGATGTAGACCTTGGAGGTTTTTATTTGTTGTTTCTTTTTGTTTTGGGCTTAGACCACTGGTCGACATTGAGGTCTTCTTTATAGAGACCACTTTGGTGATCTGGTAGTAACCCATGTTAATTAGGAGTCCTGCCATGAGATATGAGGGGTGGTTATTTAATCATTGTTACTTATCTAATGGTTAATGACAACTATTGTATCGCTTACTTCCCACCTTCCAATATTGGAGTTTGAGGTTATTTTAGACCCCAAGCATGTTTAAGCTTGTCCAAAGTCTTCTATGAATAGGTTGGTTATTCCTTCGAGTTGATCATATCTAGATGTACCACCAGGGGAAGATCATTCAGGGTATATTTCATGCTCCACTTGCTCCTGATTTCATGCTTGTATGACTCAAGTTGTTCCATGCAGTAAGTATATGTCTAGCAATTCCCTACCTAGTTGGGTTAAGGTGCCAAGCATTAGAGACACCCCAATGGGCTCTATTTTTGACTTCTTGGTGTATGCAATTTCTCACAAGCATCTATGCACATTGTCAGGTGTCCTTTAGACTTAATTTTTCATCTATTTGGTCATTTTGCATTCAAGTCCCTAGACATTGATGCTCAGAACATTAGGATGTGAGTTTTTTGACTCACAAAGAGAGTTTTTATACTCTACCAGTCCTTGATGTCATTCTTATTGTCTTAATTGTGTCATGTTGTGAGTATTTAAGCGATAAATCCTCACCTAGTTGCGTTAAGGTGCTAGGTATCAAAGACAACCCCATGGGCTCTATCCCTGGAATTTATTAGCAGAAGCAATTCACCGCAAACATATGTCCAAGTTTGACTGCCATTTGGGCATAACAATTGATTTATATTTAGTAACTCCTTTAATGTTGTGGATATTGATGCTCAGAGCCTAAGGATGGAAAATGGAATTGCTAATTAATGGGATTTTCCTAGAGAGGTTCCCCATTTGTGGTTCCCAAGCTAGATCATCATGGTGTATGATGACATGAACAATGTCATTAGGGATCCAGATATTCTTACCCTCTAGTCCACCAATTTTTGTCATGCCCCATGAGTAGGTTTTTTTTCATGCTTGAACATTAAAGTCCATCTAGGGAGTGACCCCTAAATTTGTTTTTAGGATGTATTTAATTTGTTAGTATGTTCCAACTCACCTTTAATGTGCTCAATTTAAGAAGACCTAGAAGAGGACATTTATTGATTTTGATATGTGATGTCATCCTACAATTTTATCTTTAGATGATTTCATAGGTTAAGTGATTTTTATGGGTGAGATTAGGTTTGCAAACCATTTGATCCCCTAGATAACAACCATGAACCTTTCATTATCGATCTATTGGTTATAGTTCTCTCATGTTTATGGTTTCACAACAAACATAGTAGAACATTAACTGAACTAACTGGAACTTTCCTTTTGCTTAGTTTCTTTTTCATCTTGAGTTTTTTATTTTTCATTGTGATTTCTTTTCTCATGTTGATTTCGATTCATTTTTTCATTATGATTATGATTTTGATTTTTCATTTTGAATACTTTGATTTTTTCAAAGTAAAAATGATTAGATAGATCCTTCATGATCCCAAGATGCTTTGTGGCTCATGAGGACTATGTGTCTTGGTGCTCACTGGAAGAGATTTGACACAAGTGGAGACTCAATCAATTGTGCAACTGTATATGGCTCTTTGGTGACATGCTAGAGAGTGAATTCTTCAAGAATCCCACTTGATAAACTCAAACTCGATAAAATCAAACTCAATAAGGTTTTTGAAGTTGTGCTTGAGGTCCAAACATAAGGTTGATGTGTGTTCCTTATTCTGATGGAAAATACAATGAGACTCGAGACTTGAACTCTTTGACAAGGTATTAGGAGGAGCCTTTTTGGCTGAAAATTCCACCAAGAGATTGATAAATGGAAGAATGCTATTGAGAGAGACCCCTAAAGGTGTGAACCTTCTCTTTAGTTTCTGCTTAATATATCCTTTTTAATGATGGTGGGAGAAATCATCACTTCTAAATATGTTCCTTTCATCAGACTTTGGATATCAGGACTGGTGATCATTTGGTGTGACCTCTAAAGGTGTTGATTTATTCTATATTGGCCTCCAGATATCTCAATTTCTATAGGATTTCTCTCACACTAAAATCAACAATGTGTCAAGTTTCTAAGCAAACACTAACTTATAATGATGTGACAAAGGTAAGATGAGGTGGGTACCCATATGGTCCAGAATTAGAGGATAATTCCAAAGTGGCGATGAAGGGTAGATTGTGGGACTAATTGTATCTAACTTTTGATATTGTGTTAGAGTTGTAGTCTTTTGACCCTTTGTAGATTTTGTCCTTCTGCCTTCATAAATAATAACTTCCTATTTTTCATTGGGTTCTTTCTTCAATCTAATCATCGGTTTGGCTATTTTGTGGAGTAATTTCGTGTGTGATACATGTTTCTTCCACAAATGCTTAGATGCAACGTTCTTTCTCTAGTGTACCCTTGGCGGGAATATTCCAATATGGTGTAGTTATTCGCCCTATAGGTTGTATGATGATGGCACTTGCAAAGGGGAACACCTATATATGGGGCTTTGGCTGACCCATGCTAGCTTAGATTGTCTGCTTTCCTCCAAACTCAAGTGCCTCTCTGACATGTAGTTATTCTAGTTTTTGTGTCTCCTGGATGGGTCATGTGTCTACCTTGAGCATTTAGTTGATCATGAGAGTCTTCAACCAGTGTTTACATCACCTAACTAGTTTTGGACTATTTGTTGGTGCTCGCCATATCAATAAGCTCTTTCCAAGACTATCAATAAGCATTCTACTACCTGAGACTTTTGTGATGTCCTCATTTTTGTTGAAGGTAGAATGATTGGTTGCTAGGATCAGGAGACCAATTGAGGATATGCCCCTTGTGTATAAAGTGGTTAAAAAAAGGGAAGAAACATGGTTGTAAAATATTGCACCTTGTGTTTGGAAAGAGGTTTGTCCCCGACATTCTAGGTAGGGTTCAATAGAAACTACCCCTCACATGGAAGAGTGTGCTGAAATTTGTGATAGAAAAAGGTATCTTTCCCCTTGCATAGAGAAGGGGACAAAAGATCACATCCAAATGGCAAACGTCACCCTTTGAGTGGAGATGGATAGTTCATGTATTAGTGTAGATTGTTAGATCTAATGGTATGAACCACTATAGCAAAAATGCCCATTAGTGGCATTTATTCTAGTGACTTTTCTAAAAAAAGGCCACTATATATCTAATTGATAGGCATTTTTAATTAAAATGC
Organism: Alisma plantago-aquatica; assembly: GCA_963693085.1. NCBI lineage: Eukaryota > Viridiplantae > Streptophyta > Magnoliopsida > Alismatales > Alismataceae > Alisma > Alisma plantago-aquatica. The sequence goes on along the minus strand of OY856414.1, from coordinate 420,311,483 downwards.
CTCTAAACAACCTATTAAAGAGTTTCTAAAAAGGACTAAACATTAAAGGCATTTATATATTTAATTAGTGGCAATCTAAAATTGCCAAACTAAAAGTGGAACTACCTAATTGATAATAATTAGCAATTTTACTTCCCGCTTTCCGTTTGTGCTCCCACACTAATCGAGATTGATCTCTCCGCAAATATTTCTCCCTGATTCCTCGCTCACGTGATACGAGTGCACTGAGGATCTAGAGTCGGCTGGGTCGTTGCCCTAACTGGTGTCGTGGAGGATCACACAAAGGGTTTCAGTTGGGAAGACTACTGGCGGCGGTTGGAAGGAGCCCCAACTACGGCGATGACAACCATTGTCTAGAGGAAGCCAATCGACCGAAGTGCCACATTGCCACAAGGTACCAAATCACTGCCTTCAACTTGAAACTATGCCTTCAACATTTTCTAGAGGAAGGCGATCGCAGTGCTAGTGGCAGTTTTACTCCTAGTTCCTCTAGTATCAAACCATTTTAGACGGTATCCCTGACATGGTGGTATCTTTGTCTATCCCTGAAGTGTAGCACGTGTGTTTTCATGGGTCACATTTAGAACACCTTCTCAATAGATTCATAGATGATTATTAAAGAAGATGACCTTGCTAATGTACTAGAAGTTGGTGCACAACTTCTAGTTTGTTTGGTGCCTCCCATCAACATAACTTTGTGTCTAGTTGATGATCCCATGTGTCATGATCAACGCCTACACTAGGCCAGTGTTGAAGACCTCCATCTTGTGACATATGCATATAACAAGGCATTTAGCAACAAGGTAGTTAAAACTTGGCTTTTAGTCTTAGTAACAAACTAGGAGATCAGGAAGCAAATCCACCTTGCAGAGCATCCATCAACAAAGGTAAAAAGGTCTAGTTCCTCATATAGTGGTTGTGTGTGTACATTTTAGGAGAGTATGGATGGCTATCTCATGTACATTGTAGTAAATCTTGCACATATTGGTGGCACTAAAATGCCTAGCATAGATATTGGCTTTTGTGGGAAGTTGGTTGGTACAACAACACCATAAAAAGTGATTGATTTTGATAGTAGCTTTGAGTGCCAAATGTATTTTGATAAGTTTACTTAGTGTTGACCATTATAATCCATTCACTCATTGTTGTGTCTATTTACTCGAAAGATAGTATATGAAGCATGTCAACTGGATTAGGAAGATTAATCGACATGCACTATAACAAAGGTTTTTTCACATTCTTGGCAAATAGACTAACTAGATGGCATTTATCTAATATTTTTTGTTTTATAATGTCCCCTATGTGAATAATATCTATGTAATTATTTCTAACTATTTCAATTAGGTTCTTAACATAAATCAATCAATTTACTGGGAAAAAACAATTTAAATGATTATTAGTTCATCGTGGAGTACTGGGGGAATAAGACCCAACCCTTAACCTATCACACTGTCCACCATTTTTGGATCTAGGATCGACGATCTAGAGATCATCCTCCATCCTACAAAAGGTAAGGGAAGGAACCTTGATTCCATCTGTGTGATTGATAAATTTTCTTAAAAACCAATCCATTGATTTCATAAGATCATGAACATCTGAATGAGCCCCAAATTAGCTAATTTTATACATATATTAGGTAATGCCCAAAACCTTTATGTCGTTCTCTTAACCCTTTAGAATAATGAATGAAATCATCATATCATTATGATTATAAAAGGAATCCTAAAATATTGCATACACCACATTTTAGTGGAATATGAACTTGATGGTGATCTAGAAACAAAAAAAGACATATCTTGCTTGTGACTGCACCACATTTCAGATATGGTTGTTCATCAATCCTTCATGAAGATTTGAACTTCAATATAAATTAATTGAACCACATTTATTATTTGATGCCTTCAATTCTAGCTGAGTTAGCTCCAGCATAGATGTAGCATTTTCTTAAGCTACAAACAAATTAGATAAAGGTTCAAGCCTCGGAAACCATGACTAATTTACCTAACTGATGCATATCATGGAGTTTGTGCAGTGTAAGGATAGAAGGGAGGTCATTCCCCTACCGTTGCTACAAAAAAGTGAGAAGATATCAAAAATACTAATATATAGTGTAAATAAAGATGAGCCCTACAAGTGATTTAGTAGGAATGGCAGATGGCAATCAGAACATGTTGACCTATGGCATTATAAACGTTAATACCCCAGACATGTCAGGTATTAGGTGTGAACGTAGATTTTAGGTTTTTTATGATCCTTCTACTTTCAGAACTAAAAAACTTGAACTACTTAGGTAACCAGGCTTATGGGATATAGTAGATATATCCATATTACTTGAGGCAATCTTTCCAACCTTGTGTTGGGCATCCAACACATTCAAACTGGGCCACTAGATTTTTGATAGCATAAGAAGTTTCTTCCAAGGTTTATGATTCAACAATAACATTTCAATGCTAAGTTGTCCAAGGTTTCATACTTTAGTAGAGCAGATCGTAACTTTCTTATTACTCAACACAAATTCAAATTCCTAATAATGTTTTCTCTTTGTATTCAATTATACAGTCTTTCACAATAGAGATGCATCATGCAATCCCATGGATCTCCCAAAAGTAGCATCATTCATTCTCTTACTACAATGTTTCTATTTTGTAGTTGTATGATATACTAGAACCAGTCAGCTTCACCACCATTCTTGTTCTTCACCTCCCATGAAAACTATAACAGGTTTTGAGTGGTACCTTATGCTACTCTTGAATGTCTCATACCTATTCCCTTTATCTCCCATTATCAAATGTAGGAAGGTGTGTTAAAATTTGGGCTCCATTCATGACATCATCACAAACTTATACATCCAGAATGAATGATGGGATCACATCAGTCCTATGAAGCTTTAGTTGTATCAGTCACTTGGCATGGGTGGCAACATTTAGTTGCATACTGCAGGTAGATGAACGATAGGCCGAATTAACATGAAAGGATAGAAACTTGAGGAAGTCTATAAATGAATATTTTCTATAAGGATGGGCCTTCTAGGTGCATGTATCATTGTATAGAGGAGAGGTGAGGTCCACTTTTACTAGTATAATGAAGATGGATGCAGTTGCATAATCTGAACACCACCTAGCATATACTGTGAAATATTCTTCCTTGAAAAATTCAAAATTTGATAAAATGCATGGCTCTTATCCTTTGCTCCATACTTTAGTAGTAGTATTGTTTTCCTTCTGCATGTTTGGTTAAGTCATTTTTTTGCCTATTGAGTATAAATGTACTTTGTCAAAGATTTTGTCAATGTCTAATATGTCATTCTTAGATATCTTTCTTACTAGATCTCGTCATATAATCATTACATCGAAAGCTACTATTATGTATACACATGTAGTGCTTGAGAGAAAAATATGTTTCAACTTGCAAGAAAGAATAAGCTAAACATTTTTCTGGAATGTTGTTTGTTTGTTGTCATGTTAATACCTAGCATTGTTGATCTAAATATTCTTCATTTCTCTACAGTTCTGTTGGGACGACACCTAGTCCATTCCATTTTTTGGGTCCATGACTCATAGTACTATATGTGCCATGGTGTCAATCAATCGGCCCTACAACTGCCTCATAGCTTCTGTTAGATTAGTCAATCAAATAGGGATTCTTGAATTGACAACTATATGATCTTGCATGCTAGAGGACACTCTGCTCTAACCCAAGATAATTAGTAAGATACAAGATATTATTTTGTGGATTTCTCAAGAGCTTGAATTGTCACTTAGATGGTGAATCATCCACTATACATTGAAATTTAAATCAAGATTTGGAGAGCTTAGGGTTGCACAATATGTGCACCCTTATAGGCACTCTGCAACAAACTAAATGAATATTTTCCATTTGTATAGGTAAATCTTTGTCCATATGTGTGTGTGATTAGATAGATCGTTAAGACCAGAGGCACACCACACCTAGACAATTGTCGTGGCACCAAACTATTCTAAACTTGCATGCTCTTTCAATTTCATTGACAATTTCTCTAAACATCACAATGTGAAGAGGAAATGACTCGGGAAATCCAAATCATTAATATTGGCCTTTTTTTACATTTTGTAAGATTATTGTCTGCTCAATATTTCTTCCTGTGATTTGATTAGCACATACAAGGGCAAGGTTACTGTTGGAATGCCTGGATGACGTGAAGAAGAACCTGATCAGCTGCGGTGTCAACCTGCTGGTTCGGTAAGGCAGGCATGAAGATCTGCAACCAGAGTTAGCTAAAGCATGTGGTTCCCACACTCTTACTCATTGATTATTTCTACCTTCTCCTTAGTTAGCTTCACTTATTTCTTCTTTTCCCTATCCTGATCATAGACATTTAACACCATGTGGTAATCTTCCTAGAACACAGTTAGTAGTGAAAATCTATCAGACCAACTACAGGTAGATGTTTCTCTCCTTAAAACTAATGATAGAACATGTTTTCTTTTTATCTTGAGGTAGCATTTTCACCATCAGTAAAAACACTGCAATCTAATGCCTTTAGAATGATCATGGCTAAATTACAATTGCTTTTGTTCAACATTGTGATAATATTTCTTCATTTATTTGTTATAGTCTAGAGTAGGAAAATAAACTTTATTAGATTGTCTAGAACAGACTAGAGGATGAGATGTCATCTTCTATAGAGATTTGATGTGGACTTTTTCTTAGTGGAATTTGGAAAACCTCTTCCTATTATGCCAATTAGAAACCTCACATAAATGAAATGAGTGGTGAAAAACTAATCCTAGACTAAGAAAAATCAAGAACACAACTAATACACCTCTTATTGCTGACATAAATATAGAAGACTCCTAGCAAAGCATAAATATCTCCATAGAAGGAAGACAAACTTAGAAAACAAACCGCCATCTATTCTTTTTGGCAACAGTGACCTAGAAAGTACATGTTCAAAGTTTTATTTGGACAACAAAATATATTTAAGGTGTTAGTCTATACCAAATGCTAGTGGATTTAGCTCATAACCAAATGCAGATTATAGGCTTGTGAGATGTAGTAAGAGGTTCATATTTAGTCCATTAATTCTTTTATGCTGATCCTTCTATAATTTTATTTCTGTCAGCTAAAAGGACAATCTATAGCTTTATCTTTGTATGAAAATTGTTAATTTCTATAACTAAAAATTAGATAGATAGAAGTTTCATAGACGGGGAACTTAGTTGTTCAGATGTTATAATGATATTATGCTGGTAATTCAAGATAATATTTTAGTGCTCTGAGATCTATGTTCTAGTGCTCTGTTCATATTTTATAATTATGTTATGTCTATCTTATAGAAAATTATAATAACAATCTCATCATCCTATAGCATCAAAAGAATCACTCACACGGTTTGTTTATTGGAATAGATACTAAAAGAATCAATAACTACAAAACAACAGAGAAAAAATCTTACAGAAGGTTGTCCGCCTCTGGATCTACTGAAAGTAAATATTGACGTGGCATGGAAGCATGGTACACACTGCGGAATTGGCATTGTTATAAGGGACTGCAGAGGTAAAATCAAACTGACCTCACAAGCCCAATGCTATGGTTGCTCTTCAACACTGATGGAAGAATGGATGGCTATGCGAGAAGCACTACAAGTCTGTATCCAACACAATTTCTATGTGATACTAATTGAAACAGATTGCAAAGTCCTGGTAAAGGTTGTTAAAGATGGCAGGAAAGGGAGAAGTCATATGGACCTCATTGTGCAGGACATACTCCTTCTCACGGAGAAGTTCCATGCTGTAGGACTAGTTTTCATCCCACGTACTTATAATGAGGTTGCACATTTATTGGCTACCTCTTCTTTTAGTTCAGTGGTACCATGCACTACTATAGGACCTTTTGATTCCAACATTGTAATGATGGCTCATGCCGATTTGCAATAAATAGAATGCCACAATCTGATTTCAAAAAAAAAGTTGTCATCACAATCATCAAATAGGCGGGCATCTTGAGGTTGTACCAAAGAGATTCAACCAAACCCCCATCAAAAGAAAACCAAAATCCCTTCTTGGACTCAAGGTTATTATGTTTTGATAATTGCTTTTGCTTTCCCAATTCAAAATTTTATCTAACATCTAAATCCTAGTTCATTTTACTTCTCCATTATAGAATTTGCACTATTATCTTTAGCATTATTCGCAACCAAGTCACTAAGATTGTGCAAAAGATCAATGCATTCTGGCATCGTTACTCTCTATTTTGTATCAGGTTGCCATGCATTTCTATCCATAGAAATGTTTTGGCATGTTGGGGTAGCTTCAGGCTCCACATTCTAGTCCACCTTCATGTTGTTCCAGTGGCAGAGAGATTCAACATCCTTGCATACCTTGCTTTTCTAGAGAAATATCCCTTGTGTCCTTAATATATAATGTTTCATCCTTGACAACATCCCTCGATGGAGGACTCATAGCCAAAATGTTATTGCATGTTTTGTTGCAGAACCACTAATGAAAGAAACTTGCATCCCATTTACTTTCCATAGTCACCATTGATCCAACCTTTAGGTCCACTAGGACTGGAGGAATGCTCTTAGCTGACTGTAGTTGAGGTTTTGACTTTCTCTGAACTCACTTGTCATTCTACATGCTCATGTTGTTTCCATCTAGTATAGCTTTACTCAAGTAGGGTAGTAGTTTCACTTTCTTCCTTGCTATAAATTTCAAAGACATGAGTCTGTTGCAATACCATCATTTTGGCTATTGCCATATTTACTTTTCATCATTTCCTCCAAAGAACTGGCCTTTCAGTTATGAAGTTCCAACGACTCCTCAATATGGATTGAAGCTACATTCTAGCAATCTCAACGGGCATGGCTATAAATAACTTTGTTTGTGCATTCATCTAAAATATGGCTCTCATATCTGAAATCAAACAATTGAGAGGAGAAACTAAAAATAAAGGCCTTGGATATTAAACAAAATGTGTTCATGATGTATGTTACAAACTCTCTCTCTTTTTATTACTTGTCCTCATGGCCATGAAGACCCACAGTGAAGCAGAAAGGAGGTGGAGAGAGAGGATCAATGGCCATCTACAAAAACTACGAGGCCTCATTCCAACAGCCACTAAGGTTTGTAACTACTATGTTCTTCCTATGTTATCAGTAGAAACTATAGAACACACTTCTAAAGATGGTTGTGAAGTTACATCTAGAACTTCCTTTGTATCAAAATCCCTTTTATTTCTCACCATGGTGTGTTTAAAAACTAATATGCAGTCATTATTTAACAACTAAAATGCAGATTTCATGCAGCATATTATGTATGCTACCTAACAAGAGGTATCAAATGGTTGATTTCATTCTAGTTTGATAATTACTTGTCTTCTTAAATATTAGTATCCTATATCAATTAAACATCATATAAAATATGATTTAGATACAAAGACAATGGAGATCCACTCATTCTTGCATAGTTGCATTTAAAAATTGCAGTGTATGTACACTTCATGGATTATTTGGATACACTTACTACTGACTAAGTTTCTCTCGACTAAACCTCTACATTTTGAAATTATGGTGTATAGCTATTTTTGAATCAATGACTATATCAACCACTTGCCTAATATTTTTCTACTCTTACTGAATTCTTTTTTATTTGATTTCCCTGTCAATGCTATTAAAATATCATAGAATGACAACCTCTATCACTAGCACTCTAAAAATAGTGTAGCCTTAGTGACCAGGTACGAAACCATATTTCTCTTCTATAAAACATATGGGCTTATGATCATTAGTGGAGGAAAAACTCTTGTCCTTTGAAACCTAGAAATGGTTGATGGTACTGATGTTATTTTTCTAAAACCTAGAAACCTTTTAGATTTGATTCTGAAATGGTCAGTTTCAATCTTTGATTGTAGTTCTAGTCGTCTTAGAACCTATTACTCTATAGGAAAACATAGGTTATGAGGAATTCATGATATATCAAAGCTCCAAAATCAACACGGAGACAACTAGTTCAATATTTAAAATTGTCTTTGTAAGTTATTATTACTGTTTTAATTCTTGTTGCGTCCCTAACAAATTTGTTGGTACCTAAATATTGAGTGTGATTTCAATGAGGCAATGTCACATGGATGATTGGGCTTGGGACTTCTTGAACATTTAATGTGTTGTATTCTAAAGGGTTGGCCTAGCTATTATATTCTCATGATTTTGGGAAAATAGTTAGCACTTTTTCTTCATTGTAGGGAATTTTAGTTCTCTTGATAGGCCTTATTTAGCTATCCCTACACAATATATGACTGGGCTCCTTCTCTAGTCTTCAATTTTTTGCATTTAGTTGTGAACATTCCCTAAACTGTAATATGCAAACACTGTAATATGTTGCAGGTATAATCTCTTAGAAAACTAGTTTGCATTACTTATAGCTAGAACTAGATGCCATGAAGGATGTAGCTGATGCCCATTCAAAGTGATCCATCAGGCTTTCTGAAACTACTCTAAAGATTACAAGGTCTAGCTGGATGAGGACCCCAAAATCCACTGGCACATATCTTCACTGTACAAAACCATTCATATGCAATCTCTTATATGGTTATATATATCTATTGAGATTCCAGAGAAGTAGACGATAAAGAAATGTGAACTACAGCAAGCTCAAGTCTTGCTCCATGAAGCTCGTGGTGGGTCTGGTGGCAAAAAGAAGGGTAAAATGCCTCCATTCCTTGCTCATTTTTGTACCAATTACACCTTTGACTTATATTGTCAACGATGTTTTAGAATTACCTCTTGTTTATGTTCTGTCTTAATTTAACTGAAATGGATTAGAGGCCTTGTTTGAATTAAAGTAGAGTCAACAAAAATGGTTATCTGTGAGCTGACATGTTTTAGTAGAGTCAGCAAATCTGTTCCTAACTGGGGTCCATGCTACGAAGGTGAGAGTGACAGTATATTCAAGTTGAATGCATTACAAGATAGAGTGTAGGTACTAAGAGAAAAAAAAATCTTCCAATCTAATACATGCAAATCAAACTATGTTTGTTAATACTATAGAAATTTGTGCATCACAGGTGCTTGATAAATGATGTACTAAAACCTGAATAAGGTGTTTGTGTCGTGATCCATATATTTTGGTGTATTTAGCTAATTTCTACTAAAACCTGAATTATATGTAACTGTAATTTAAAGGAAGAGGAATATAATATGAAATTGGATTATAATTCTTTCTCATTTTTTGCATTTGTATCTCCACATGCGTACTTTGTTCTAGATATATCATTATAGATATAAGAGTTATCACAATTTTCAACGATATGTCACCATAAGTTTTGAAACTTCATGTAAGTCTTTCTTCTGCTGATCATGATGGCATCCATAACTAGTTGTATTAAAGTGGAATGACTAAGAGGTTGCATGTTGTGTCTTTTGGCCGTCTCATACTTACATAGGTATAAATTTTAGTACAATTTGTAATTTGATGAGGTCTATGTGTTAGCCTCCTTATTTGATTGACATTGTAGAATCATCTGTAGAGTGGTTGCAATTCATATGTGGTTCCCTACTCTCTTCATGTTTTCATACAATTTTCCATCACAACTTCATCTTGTTTTTCTATTAAAATTCCATTAATTGTTAGGCACAGATAGTTGCTATATATAACATTGTCATGAAATGACTGATGAATGTTTCTCGAGCATTAGAGTTATCCTCTTATTGGTGATTTATTAGGACAAACTACTAGGTTCTGTGATTTATTCATACATTGTATGCCCTATACGTATGCTTGAAGGAAAGCTCCACAAGAACGCTTACAATCTGATGTATATAAGGAATAGTGTCCATGACAGGGCTAGATCTCTGATATTTGTTTTTTACATCTAGTACAACAACATCAACACCCTATTCATCTTCCTATTGTCAACACCCTGCCTTGAGGTTGTTTGGAGGTTGTATATGACATCTCTGATGTTTGTTTCAACTGCAATTACAAAAAATAGTCTATTTGTAGAAAGTGAATTTTCTTCTTTGGCAAATAGCTAGTTTACTTTCTGTTTTCTATTTTTTGTAGTCTGCATAAACTTTGGGGTAGCACGTTGGAATTCTTTTGGTTCCTTCCCTTTACATATTCAGTTTTCAGCTCTTGATGGGGTAGTCACACTGTTATTTCAAAATATGTAAGTTCAAGTTTAGAGAAAGATTCTTTGTCAACAGGCTCCTTGCGGAGGGTCCCCTCAAGGAGGCAATGATTAATTCTAAATCTTTATTTCTTATCAATGTTGAATCTTTTGATGAACTATGATAATAAACATGCACATCCCCTTCCATTGGCCCTGTTATAGATATGAAATCTGTCAATTTCTATCTGGCGACTCTATGAACATAGTAACATGTTGGCATATTGTAGTAGTTGATAAAGATAAAGGAAGTGCTTCACATTAACTTTACCTTGTTATAATGATATATGTATACATCAACTTAGATTCACTAACAACAACATATTCATACCACAGTTAGTCAGGTTAATTTAGAATATACAAGGAATTGGGCCAACTAATTTAGAAGACACAAGGAAATAGCTTTCAAATTTCCTCTATGGATCTTTTCTGACTTTGATTTTCTATTTGAGTTTAGAAGAGATGATATAATTGTTGATATTTATCCTTTACTCTATCTTGGCATGAATCAATTGTAGTGATCCACTATTATCTTTTGATTATGGCATACTCTCAAAAAATTGTAGTGTTTTAATCAACTTCTTTTTGATAATTTCAGCAGGGTGACTGGTTACAGAGAAGATGTGCAACAACAACTTTACATTTTATTCTATGCATGGTGATATGCCTCATAAGGAACGAGATGCTATCATGTCAGAATTTAGGTCTAGTTCTATGAGTGTTCAGATCACCACAAATGTTTGGGCTCGTGGTATTGATGTCTAGCAGGTGAGTCTTTTTGAAGACAAATCAGTACCTCCACACGAACCATATTGGATTTGTTACTATCTCCAATATTATACTTCCTACTTTGAAGGGGTTTGTTCAATGTTTTGATAAGGTTTTTTTCATCATATTTAAAGGAGCTCTGAAGTCGACATGTAGAAAAGTAGATAGTCATATCAGGGAAGATACTGATCCAATGATGTAGAAGTTATTGTACTAAATAGAAAAATGTTGTATGAAAGTATATCAATGGTGTTGTATTCAATATAAGGGGAAAGGTAAAATGTCCTCCCCATGTAATTATCATTTGACTATATATAAAAAATATTCATACTTTTGGAAAATTGAATTCGACTGCAATTGGCATTCAATTAGAAAACTTGATAATGAACTGAAATTTGAATAACTAAAATCCATAAAAATGTAGTAATACAAAACTAGTATGTCAGTAGTGGCTTTTTTTATACACCATTACACTCAGAAAGAATCGTTTCATACACCAACATAATACAAAATAGTGGCATTTGTATAAAAGCCAATTGATGAATAGTGGCATTTTTATAAATGCCAAATGATGTTTTAGTGGCCTTTATTTGGCATTTATTGGAAGCCACTAAATCCAAACGTTTAGTGGCATTTACAACTTATGCCACTATTTTTCTAGTGGCATTGGTACTAGAGGCATTTTTTAAGTGTCAAAAAATGCCACTAAACATGTTTAGTGGCGTTTATTTTTTTTAGTGGCATTTCTAAAAGGCCACTAATGTGAATGTTTGATGTAGTGAACATAGGGATATGCCCCCAAATTGAGTGATGTGGAAGTATTTTTCCAATCTTGTCATGAGATATGTCTAGTGGCACCAAGATAAATTATGCAAATTGTGTTTGTTTGTTGTAGAGGGGAAGTTAGGATGGTGTCCAGGGAAAAGGTGACCCAGGTTTGGTTAGAGACTGTGGTTGGATATTGATATGTAATATTCGTCTCTTCTTAGGGGCTATTTTGGGAGATAAATACTAACAAAAAAAGAGTACCCAGGGACAAGGTGATCCACTCAGGGTCATAGACCGTGGATGGATACAAGTGGGTGAATTCGTCTCTCCTTAGGGAAATTTTATGAGAGAAATACTCACAAGGAAAGGGTATCCAGGGACAAGGTGACTCACTCAGAACTAGAGACTATGGATAGATATGGGTGGCTGAGATTCCTTTTGCTCAAGAAATATTTTATGAGAGAAATACTCATTAGGAAAAGGGGTGTGTTGGTTCAATATTAGGTAATCTTCTAGAGCATATAGTCAGGGCAGTTCCCTAGTTCTCAGTCATGGTCCAACACCATATATATATATATATGTGTGTGTGTGTGTGTGTGTGTGTGTGTGTGTGCATGAAAATATATATGAAAATATGGTATAAGCAGTATAACGTCCTAGTTTTAGGTCATGGTATATGAACATGGTGTAGGTCCAGAAAAAGTTGGAGGACCACATGAAACTAGGCGACATTTCAATCAAGCTGGGATCTATTGATGTTGATATGCTTGGGGTATATCCAAGAATGTGGATTGAAAGGATCAAAGTAAGTTAGTGTCCCTCCAAGGTGGTAGTTGTTGGGAAAACATGAGAATGTGTTGCTTAAGGCCAAAGTGAAGTATGGAAAGCTAGATGTCATTTGATAATGAGTGCACACAACTTGTAGGTAAAATTGTGCAGCGTTTTGGTGCATGATTGAAGGTTTAGAAACTTAGTACTCAGAAGGTCAAGGTATTTTGGAGAAGTTTCCCAAAAAAGATGGCTCTTTGGATCATGCATGATTAAAATATAAAGATTGAAAAGCATTCAAAGGATTAAAATAACCTCTTGGCAACCTTTTGAGGGATATAAAAGGCTTCATGTATGAGTGGTGGATCATGAGAATAGACCACAATCGGGAAGCCTTTTGGCATGGATCAAGTTGGAAGATCTTTCAAACGGTTCTTAAACTTTGATTTTTTTTTCATTGACTTCTGAATAAATTTCAACTTTTTCTATTTTCACAAGATGGTTTAGTGTAGCCGAGTTTTGAAAGAAATTTTCAACTTTATTGAGATTTTAAAAATGTATTCTTATTTTTTGTTTGGAGTTTTAGAACACAATTCAATTTTTTTCTTTTCTTGAAAAGACATTTCTTTTTTAAAGATTGTACCTTTTTTTTGTAAAGATTGTACTATACTGATTTGTCCAAAAAGAATGCTTATTTCTAAAATATTCATTTTTATTTGTGAAAATATAGTTCTTTTTTGATAATATGTTTGATTGTGTTTGAAAGGATTTTTCATCTCTAAAGATTTTCTTGTTTTGAAAAGTTTGTTGATCATTTTTCTAAAAAGATTGTTCCTTTTTATGAAAATATGTTTAATCAAGATTATTGTGAAATTTTTTTGGTGATATAGATCGGTTGATATTGTTGGAAATCATTCTCATTTCCAAATTTGAAAAGACTTTAGATCCAAGATTGTTGATTATTGATATCATTGGGAATCATTTGGGATCCTTTGGGATCATGTGAGATATTTGGTATGACACGATTGTTCATTCAAGATCGTTGTTTTGAGAATATTATTGTAAACATGAGTATGTTATCAAATGACAAACTATCTGCGTATGATGAGTACAATCTTAAAACTTAAAAATTTCAATAGTCCTAGAATTAGAAAGTATGTAACATTTTAAAAAATTCAAAATAAAAATGACAAGATTCATATGTTGAAAATAAAGTTCCCCTTTTAGCACATGAAATTAGATGTAATTTTTGTTTTAACTCAAAAATGATGTTTATAGGAGGGTTGTCCTTAACCTCTCTATAATGTGATGTCACATGTCGTGGGAATAACTCAAGTTCTTCCATTATAGGTACCACCTCGAATACACCTTATGACCAAAGAGACCGCAATCAGATGTAAGTTCTACGAGAAGGGGTGTCCTCAAGGACTTTGGATGTCCAACTTGCCGATTCTCCACTTACTTTACTAACACCCTTATGCAACACGTAGAGACCCAATGTGAGTGTTGGAACCCATTCCATAGACTTGGGGGTTCATAGGTGTGCATCGTGCAAGTGTAAGTTTTTTTATATTTTTTTGAAACAAGCCTAAAATTATTAAACATGACAGATAAATGATAAGCATATAAGCAAATAATTATGCAATAATAAGAAAGTAATTTTTTTCTCATTCTAAAGACCTCCTTTAACATTTTCTCTCTTTCCTTTTATTTATTGTTTTTCTTTGTTTAAAGACAAAAACACAAAGAAAGTAGGAAGATATAAAAGCAAAACTAGGAGGGAAGTAGAGACTAATCCTAAAAGGGAAGAAAAAATGAACTCTGGAAGGGAAGTAGAGGCTAGACATAAAACAACAATCGTTAGAAAATGTGACAATTATCGTTAAGAAGAAAGACAAAAAGATTAACTGTTGTGATAAAAAATCAAAGATAAGGAAAATACTTTTTCTACTTGTGGAACAGATGCTTTCGGTGCCACTTCACTAAGTACTAGGGAAAAAAATCAATTAAAGATCTTCTAGTCTAACAGAAAAGAGTGATCTATAACAAAGTTTTTTTTTTGTGATGTAACTTTTTTGAGATTTTTTCTCCATAGAATCCTCTAATTTGGCATATTTTAAAAAAACTCCTAGTTTTGGTGAAAAGTGAAAGAATGGAATTAAAAATATTAAACAATATAAAGTTGGAGCATTCAGTAAAACTTTAGATGGCTAAAAAATAAAAAGGAATCGGGTTGTTGGTGTCCCCAATGGAGTCGCCAAACTTTTGTACATGGTCTAAAAGACCCCCTTAGAGAAGATGATCCTGTGGACATGTGAATCAAAAGATAAGCAAAGGAAAATAATGAATGATAAAGCTTTAAGAGGTGCCACTCAATTTTATATGTGAAATATGGTAAAATAGAGTGGGTTTTAAATCATCTAGAAAACACAAAAGACCCAATTTTGACTCTACCCAGTTGCTAATAAGAAAAGAATGAATAATTTTGAAGATTGGATTCGACAATCCCATTACAAGTGGGGAGGGTGTTAGTACCCTCATCTCACTTGGTAATTCATAATGTATCCTTTTCAAAAAATCTCAATTGAAAACAACGAAAATTGACTTCTAAGTTAGAAAACATTTATAAAAAGTGATTCTTTGTTAGTGAGCCTTCAAGGCTTGGGATCAACATGGTTATTTGATTATTTTCCTAATAATCATAGTATTTTAGATATGGAGCCATAATCACCTTAGGGTATCACATGATAGATATGCATCCCTGACAGTTAGGATCGATTTATAGGAAAAAAGAGGAGAGATGCCATGAAAGGTGAGACAAAACAAATTCAGGAAGTGTAGGGTTACACAATGTGTGTACCCTGATATATATACTAGTAGAACAATTACATGTAGGTCCAAATAGAAAAGTAAAATAATAGGATAGTAAGTAAAGACATATATTAACACTCTCCCTCAAGTTGGAGCATAGATATCAATCATGCCCAACTTGTCCACAAGCGAGTTGAAATGTTTCTTGGCCAGTAGCTTTGTAAACATATCAGCAACTTGATCTTCAAAGTGAGTGAATAGAGTGAAGATCTTGCCAGATAAGATAGTCTCTCGAATGAAATGACAATCAACTTCAATATTCTTTGTGCGCTCATGATATACATGATTATTAGCAATGAAGATAGCAACTTTATTGTCACAGTGCATAGGGATAGCAACAGAAGACTCAACCCCAAAGTCATTCAAAAGATATTGTACCCATAGGAGCTCACAAGTAGTGTGGGCCATCTCTCTGTATTCATCTTCAGCACTAGATCTGGCAACAACATTTTGCTTTTTACTTCTCCAAGTGACCAAATTACCTCCAGCATAAGTACAGTATCCTGAAGTAGTTTTCTGTCAATCTTACTTCCAGCATAATCAGAATCAGAGTAGCCTTCCAGAGAACAGTGTCCATGCTTTCTATAATAGAAGCCTTTGCTAGGTGATTTCTTAAGATATCTCATAATATTACAGAGAGCATCCCAATGACACTATCTAGGCTTATCTAGGTACCTACTAAGAAGACTAACAACTGTAGAAATATCGGCTCTAGTAACAATCAGATAAATCATCTTACCAATCAGTCTCGTATATTTTTTACTGTCTATAAACATAGGAGAAGAATCATCATCCCAATTAATATTGGGATCCAGAGTAGTATCAACATAACATGCACCAAGCATCCCAGTCTCCTGTAACAAGTCAAGAACATACTTCCTCTGAGATAAATAAGAGCATTAGAAGTCCTAGATACCTCAATTCCCATAAAATATCTTAGCCTCCCCAGATCTTTAGTAGAAAAATGTTTGCACAAGTGTGTTTTAGTAGCCTGAATCTCAGAATAATCACTGCCAGATAGAAAAATATCATCAACATAAATAATCAGAATGACAATACCAGAAGAAATCTTTTTTGTAAAGACTGAATGATCAGCCTGTGACCTCAGAAAACCAAAAGCAGTCAGGATTTTACTTAGCTTATCAAACCATGCCCGAGGACTCGGTTTGAGTTCATAAATAGATTTTTTAACCTGCAAACTTTATGTGACTCCCCCTGAGCAACAAACCCACGTGGTTTCTCCATATAAACCTCTTCTTAAAGATCCCCATACAGGAAGGCATTTTTAACATCCAATTGAATAAGAGGCCAATCTAAGTTAATAGCAACAAAAAGAAGTACTCTGACAGAGTTAAGTTTGGCAATAGGTGAAAACATGTCAAAATAGTCAATTCCATAAGTTTGAGTATACCCTTTTGTATTCAGACGTTCCACTATTCCATCAGGTTGATACTTTACAACATAGACCCATCTGCAGCCAACAGGTTTGTACTCAGGAGGTGGATCCACCAGCTCCCAAGTTCCTCTATCAGTAAGAGCAGTCATCTCCTCTTTCATGGCAGTCATCCAGGATGATCTTTGTAAGGCATCATGGACATTCTTGGGAACAACAATAGCAGATAGAGCAGCCACAAAGTTACTAGCATGAATACTCATGTAACACCCCTAACCTGGGTTATGGCTTAACCCTAGAAGTTTTGTTTAAGTAAGTTACTTACAAAATTGTTTTGATCATTTAAAAAAGTGATTAAGGCTCTTTGTGAAGTTTATTTTCAAATTTGAGCTTAATTGCAAACTATCTGTGCATTATATGATAGTCTGAGTGAAAAGTGCAATTTGCCCAAGATGAGGGGTTACATTGCAATATGTCACATGTTGAATGTGTTCTAAGTATTTTAGTATCATAAGAGAGAGAATTATGCTAAGTGGTGGCTTACGGAAAGCCTAAATCTCAAGTTATAACTTGTTTGAACAAATGCTAGCACTTTGTGCACCAATTTTGGTACAATTTGTAATTTACCCAAAATATAGGGTAGAAATGCAAATTACCACCTCTAGAGTGTCCCTACTCCCTCTATGTATCTTTTATAGGAGATATAAAGAAGTAGACACTATGTTTGAATCATCTTTGAGTGATGATACTCTGGGTGAAGAAAAAACCAAGAATGAATTGAAGGTGAAGCCTTATATGTGTTGTGTCAAGTTGTAGACTTGATATAGGAGCCCTATCGACAAAGGAGCCATAGTAGGAGTCTCCTATCAGTTTGTTGAACCTTGGCAAAGGCCATGTTGGGAAAAGAACCTCAAGGGGGTGGTCCATGACGAGTTGCAAGCGCCTTGCAAAAAGTGCATCAGTTTGCATTATTGGAGAGATAAAGTTGAGATAGCTTATCCAACAAGATAAAGGATGACTGAAATACCACCTCTAGATTATCCTTAAGACTTTTGCATGGAAATATATATATATATATGTACATGCATGGACACGTGTCAATCATGCATGGCCATGTGTCATCGAGTAGCATAAGGTGAAGACACCTCTTATACACTCTATCTCATGGACCCAAGTATAAATACTTCACCTTCCACCTACTTATGGAAGTTTACAAACCCCACAACTCTCTCTCTTGGAGATATAATGAAAACCACTTATATATCGTGCATAGTATATCAAGGAGCAAGAGAATCTCAAACACAAAGCTTCAGGTAAGGTTTTGGTCATCTTCAACCTTGGTTGAATCATGATTTCGGGTTATAGATATCCCTCTCTTTCCTTCTTCACCAAGTTCTTAAATATGGTGATTTCTTGTCTATGGAGGAGTTGTGAATGAGACTTGGACCTTGGATAAGCTCATATTCAACCTTAGGAATGTGATTCTTTGGAGCTTGGAGCTTTGAAGTTGTTCATAAGGCGGGTTATATAACTTGAACCCTATCATGTTATTATTCACCTATCTTGCTATACTTGATGATCTACTTTCAATTCCGAGATCTTCTTGAATATTTGATGAATCTATGAGTTCTAGTAGTTTCTTAGATCTGCTGTCCATGTACTATAATAGTTATAATGAAGGTCTAGAGCTTGAAGAAGATGGTATCACCTTATAAAGTGATATCGGGTTCAAGCACACAAACAAGTACCTCTAACCTGATATGGTTATGTACCTACATCACTAGCACGATATGCTTATGAGTTTGTACCTCTTTGCATGATATGGAGATGAAGTTCACATCTTGAACACAATATGGTGTTAACTATACACCTCTTGCATGATAGGAAGTCAAGCAAAGACCCTATGCACGATATAGTGTCAAGTACACACTTCTAAATTGATAGCTAAACCCTAATTTTGAGTAACCAGATATGGGTGACACAAGGAAGTACCTTTTGCACGATATGATCATGAAGCACACACCTTATGCATGATATGTGGTTAAGCATATACTTGTGCATGATATAAGACATGGAGTCAAACATATGGTACAACTCGACATAGGTTGAAATACCTTAAACACGATATGAACTCAAGATGCTATGTAATTCGATATAGAGTTGAGTGATACCTCATGAAACGATAGAAGGATACCTTATGGATGCTATGGATGATAACTACTTGAACCTTGTAATTGACATGAGGTCAAGTTCATACCTCATGCATGATATGATATACTCTACCCGATATGGGTGGAAACCCTAGATGGAGACATGAAACCCAAGATAATGGGTAACCCGATATAGTGGTGAGGGATACTACATGAACGATATGAGTAGCACCTACTTACACCTTATACATGATACAAGGTTAAAATCATGCCTCATGCATGACATAGTGTTAGTTGTACACTCTAAATGATATAGAGTTAAAACCCTAACCGATATAGAGGTGAACCTCTAAGTGATGGTATGAAACCCGATACATCCCACCCTTTGTGTGAAGGATTGTTGTGAAAGTATCCAACCTAATATCTAGATTGTCGTTCAAATATATGTAGGGATTGATTCCTTTGAAGGCATAAAGAGTTATGAGTTTGAGGGACTACTCAACTTGGTAACCCGATATGCCAACCAACTTGATAACATGATATGACAACCCAACATGAAAAACCAACATGGTACTACCACTTAAATGATACATGATGAGGCATACACGCTATGCCCGATATGGTGCACCCCTTGTGCACGATATGGCACCAAGCATTCAACTTATACCCGATATGAGGTCAAGCACCTAGCTCATACACGATATGAAGCTAACTTGAGACAATAAGAACTAAGTGATAGTTAACCTGAGATGGATACACAATATGGTGTTAGGGGATACACCCTAAAACACAACATAGTAATGTGGTTATACCACATGCTCGATATGGATATACGATATGAAGAAAAGGATGTATCTTAAGCATAATATGATAATATACACACATCTTGATACCTGATATGATGGGTATACCTCAATCATATGTATTTGATTGAGTGATACATGTTGTGTGTTGTGCTAATTGCAATGTCAAAGATAACGAGACTTGACAATGGTGAGCTAATGTACCTCAAGAGGAGAGTTGAGCCAACTTGATAAATGGTGCAATTAACATATTAATGAGGATAAGAGAGAAACTTGTACATAAGTGATAATCATGTTAATAAACATGCACCAATACTCCTAAGATGAGTGGAGTATGAATTAGGGTTTGATTCTAGATATTATGATCTTGAATCCTTAATTTGTTAATAAGGGGAAAACCTAACCCTAATGAAGGGTGATGGTATGCTCTTACAACCCTAATCGGTTAGATTGAGAAATCCTAACCCTAATCATGGGAAGGATGCATTTCTCTTGAATTATATGGTCATGTCATATACAGCTAAGAGTTTCATCATAAAATGCACACTATTCAAGAATCATGAAATGATGAGCATAGCCAGATATGAGCTATGATGTGCTATATAACACAAATTTAAATAAGTCTTGTAAGTTGTGTGAAATACTTGTATAACAAGTATAATGATTATATAGTCTGATGTCTTAAAAGATAAGTTGTTGCCTAGTAAGAGGTGACAAGATGTTTTATGAACCACGTGATCTATGTGGAATACTTGTACAACAAGTGAGATAAATACCTTGGTCTGAGGACCTAGAGGTAATAGTTATATATTACATAGGTAACAATGCTATGTGGTGATCTAAGGGTTTGAATACTCAGGTCCAGTAATCATGATGATGATGATGATGTTAAGGAATGAGAATTCCTAGTAATGTGGTAAGGGACTGAGATCCCAAGTGTTATGTATCTAAATGTGTTCAAAGATTCGAAAAGTACTTGATAGATGTATTACACCTTTCTTTGTAGCATTTGTTTATGATTAATGCTTATAACTTGTTTGATGCTAAAAGAATATTGTAAGACACTTAATATATCATTAAAAACCATAAAATGTAGTTGCCCTAACCATAGATCCATCAACGTCAGAATTTGCTGAAATGGTAAAATGGGTTTTTCCCACAGGATAACTTGGAGCGCATATTTTTGAATATGGGGGGGGCGTAAGCTTGGATGGCCATATGTGAGCTGATCCCCTTACATCCACAATCTTGAGGATTGGCTATATGCCATATCCTGGCATGAGTACGACAATGGTCGTAGACTCAGTAATGATCACAGTGAACTGGTCCATGGCTCAGAGTATGGCTATATGCCATGACTCAATAATTTTATAACTGGGGAAGGTTGTTGGTCTGTGTTCCCCTAAGAGAGTGCATGCTGCGGCTATAGCTCTGAGCAAAGATGCCACTATACCCTGGCATGCTCTTTTTGCAGTTTGACACAAGATGTCATTGCCAGTGGTCTCATACTAACTGAGACAGCAGAGGTCTTGGCAGCTGGCTCTGTCATTGACCTTGTATGGTACCGACTTGTGAGAAGTTTGTGGTCGGTTGGAGCATGAACAATATACTTCATCTCCTCAGGGCATAACTGTGATTGTAAAATGTAATCAGCTGTGTAGCATATTTGCTTAAGGATCAAATACTGAAAACATTGCTTGATATACACTTCGGTTATACATCTTAGTTGATAGATGTTATTTATGTTTATTTACATTCCTTGTAAAGTGGACATATGGTTTATTGCTCTACCATGGATAAATGCATCATTTTTATGAAGTAAAGAGATTACTTTGTCCTGTTCATACAATGATTAATCCTATTTTTTTAATATAAAAGAACCTCTTCTCAGTTTTATAATGCTTATATGTGATAATAATATGGATGGCAGAGAGTTATATCTGACAATTGTCTCACCCCGTGGGATCCACAATTTTTTTAGGTGGACGTGCACGGGGTGATGGAGACCTTTCTGCAGAGGGAGAACAACAATTGGGGCAGCAATAATAGCTCAGGTTGAGTATACTGTCTGTCATGTCTTGTAGATAGAATCCCTATGTGTCATCTCTGTACTCTCAGGTCCTTGGAGTCAGTTTGTAATGGTTTCATGAACTAATTAGATTTTGGCTTGTATGCCTTGAGGTTTTATGTTGCTTTAGTATATGTTTTGATAGAGCAACTATTATATGTTGTCCTCGAGATGAGATGAAACAATGTTTGAACAATGTGAATCATGATATGTATAAGTTTTGGATCTTTCAGTAAGAGTTTCCTAGAAGAGGATCTCCTTGCAAAATGGTTTTAAATTTTAGTAATTTTGTTAATTCACTATTTATGGTAATTCTACAAATTATTACTGGTGATGACTTGATTTATTTCTGGTCATCACAACTTAGTTGTGCAGTAGAAATATGATTAGCAATATTATGAGAAGTACAAGAACCAGTGCCTTTTCTGAGAGCAATAGGAAGATCTAAGTCAGAATGTACCTCAGTAGGAGTAGGACCTTCTTGAGGAGAAGATGGGTGTTGTATGGGGGGGTCTTGAGCAGGTTGGGACCTATTCCTGTGTTTATACACAATAAGTGGAGGAGTAGTAGTTTCAGTAGATGAAGTATCAGTGTAATCAGTTGTGATAGGCAATGGTGCTGTGATTATATCAGAATCCAGGGTATCTCCTTTAGCAGAATAAAAAGGTGTATCCTAAAAAAAACTACATCACTACTCGTAAACCATTTTTTTTGTAGTAGGACTATAGCACCGATACCCTTTTTGAGTATGAGAATAACCCAAGAAAATACATTTTTCTGTTCTAGGAGATAATTTATCATAGTTTGGTCCAAGTAACTGCACAAAGCAAGTAGAGCCAAATATCTGTGGAGGTACAGAAAATAGAGTTATATTAGGTTGTAGAACCTGAACAGGATTCTTGTTGCCAATAACAGAAGACAACATTCTATTAATCAGAAAATAGGCAGTTAGGATAGCTTCTGGCCAAAAATGCCTAGGTACATTAGAATGCAACATTATAGTTCTGGCAACCTCAAGTAAATGCCTATTCTTTCTTTTTGCAACTCCATTTTTTTGAGGCGTATAGGCACACGATGTCTGATGAATAGTACCCACAGATTGACAAAACAATCCAACTTCTTTCTGAACAAACTCCAAAGCATTATCAGTTCTCAAAATTTTAATAGGCACATAATATTGAGTTTTTATTTCAGAAAAAAAGAAATTTATTATAGATTGAACTTGAGACTAATTTTTCAACATAAACAACCAGGTGGCACGAGAGAAATCACCAATAAATAGAATAAAGTATTTATTTCCAGACAAACTTGGAACATGACACAGACCCCATACATCTGAATGAATAAGATCAAAAATGTTTTTACTACTAATCTGGGACCATTTAGGAAATATAGTTCTAGACTGTTTTCCTAATTGACACGACTCACACTGAAAACTATGCATTCCTACACCAGAGATAACATGCTTCAATTTTTCAGAAGATGGGTGTCCAAGTCTGTAGTGCCACTGCAAAGCTAAAACTAATGAAGATAGAGATGAAGCTAGCACCAAGTTGTCAGTCTTTTTCAATTTATCCAGATAATATAGGCCATCAGGTCCTTCATACCCCCCACTAATCTTCATCCTCGTGTGAATGTCCTAAAAAGTACAAGTACCAGGAATGAATGTGAGACTATAGTTTAAGATACATGAAATTTTGCTAATAGATAATAAGTTCAGTGGAAATCAAGGCACATATAGAGCAAATTTTAACAAAAATAGAGAGATTATGTCTCCAATCCCAGCTACAGTAGTCTTGGAGCCATCCACAAGCATAAAAGAAGAATTAGAGATCGGTCTAGATAAGGTTTTAAACAAAGACTGATTTCTAGATATATGAGACGATGCACCCGAATCAATCACCCATTTTTTATTACCAGTACTAGGCAAGGGGGCACTGATGAAAACAGAATCACAACCAGAATATGTAGCAACATGAGCTCCAAAAGTAGCTCTAGAGGATGACCCAATACGCTCAAGCAGTAGACGCTCCACCTCAGATTGGATGAAGTCAGCAGTAGTAGAACTGGATGCATCAGTAGCAGTAGGCTATGACACTACCTCTGTGGTAGCATGGGCATCAGATGCTACATTAGCCCAGGCAAGCTTTCCATATTTCTCCCAACATTTTTCTTCAATATGATTAGACCGGCCACAGAAGTTGTAGAACCGTTGACCAGTCTGAGGGCAAGTAGCATTGGGAGAACCAGAGGGTGCTCCACATCTAGAAAACTCCTCCCCCTCCCAGCACCAAGAGGAGGACAAGTTTCATGAGAAATACCACATCTACAGCCACAACCATAGCCTAACATAACAACAAGAGTAGTGGTATCGCCAGTCTTGGAAGGCAACTCAGATGAGGGTGACTACAGTCACTGTAGATGCTGAAAGGCACTATGTAGAGTAGGTAGTGGATCACTGGCAAGGATCTGATCCACAACCCCATCATATGATTTGGGTAACCCACACATGAAATGAACTACCTACAACTCCTGGCGTTGATGTTGCATGGTAGAAAAGTCAGTAGACAAGGGATGGTAGGCCTCCAATTCTACCTAAATTCCCTTGGAGGCAGAAAAATAGTCAATAAGATCAGATCCTGAGAAGTGTAGACGGCTTAGTTGCTTGTTGATATCAAAGACTTTCTTGGGATTCTGGCTGTGAGAGTAAGTACTAGAAAGTTGATCCCACATCTGCTTTGCTATAGGTAGATATAGTAAGGTGACACTGGTTTTTGTCTCACTGCTATTGAGAATCTAGGTCATCATAGTAGAATCATCTTTGACCCAGTCATCATATGCTTTGACATCCTTGGAGTCAGCATTGGAAATAGGCATAGGAGGCGGATCACGCATCAAATGCGACAGTTTCCCTTGAGATTTAACATAAATCTGCATAGAACAGACCCAATGCTGGTAGTTTTGCCCATCCAGCTTAACAGTAGTAACCTGACGACACAGATCCTCGTGTGAAGATGCCATGACAGGTAGAGCACCAATCACCAACGATGAGAAGAACAAGCAGGCACAGGTAGAAAATGACTGCCTAGTTCCTCAGCTAGGCGGCAGTAGGCACAGTGGAGAAACTGGACAGACCAGTTACATATGGGCTACGCCGAGGCACATCAAAAAACCCGGTGGCTCAAAGGGCTACACAAGTAGGCAGGAAGCAGATCCAAAGACAAACCTTCAGACCAGTGTCCGGGAACTAACAGATTGGAGGGTGGCTATGAGCAGATCACGCCATAGGAGTGGGCTACGGTGAGCAGCACTGGCAGCACCTAGCCCGGTGGCTGCTGCTGCCGCTGGGGCCGGCCGGTGCGGGGGGGGGGGAGAGAAAGGGTGGGAGGGAGGGAGAGAAGTAGAGGTGGCTCTCCGAATCTAAGTAAAGACATATATTAATAAAAGGATTTCAATAAGCAAGGTATAATTCATGTGAATAATTTAATCAGATAGAGTATTTTTAATAGATCCCAGGAAAGTAGACCAGCTGATGAATAGATTGATAGACAATTACTAATAGATATGTAGATGTTAGTAGATCAGAGTAGATGAAATTAGAGATGAACATATTTGTAAACCATACAAAGAGATCAGAAGACCATTGTTAATAGACCAAAAATCTATTTTGGATAGATTGGGAAAATTATTGTGATGCATGAAGGATCCTTTAGTATTATGTAGAAGTGTCAGGTATGGTTCCCTAAGTAGGGAGTGTCTACCCACTGAAGCGCCTACCTCACAACTTAACCACCACCGATAATCAGGTCAATTCCGATTTGGGGCCGCTTTTGACTCTACCATTGTTACAGGGGTGTGGGATTTGAGACAAAGAAATATTAAGGAAGACTCAAATAACTTGTAATGAAAGGAGAGATAGTTGGTTCTCTGACTTTAGGAGAATCCAAAAGTGGCTTGTAGTATGCTAAATATGGGGTTGTATTTATATATGAGGATCAAGGTTTAACTGTAATGAACCTGACCTGGGTTATGAGTTAACCCTATTTTTTTTGGCTAAGTAAGTTGCTTATAACTTTAATATAATACTCTAAGGTGTTTTTTTATCATGTGGCACACTTATGTTTCAAGTTTGGTCTTGATTGAATGTTGTTTGAGCAATGTTCCCTTATTTTGGACCAAAGTGCAATTTACCGAAAATGAGGGGTTATATTGCAAAATATCACATGTTGAATGTGCCTTAAGTGTTTTAACATCATAAGAGAGAGAATGATGCTAAGTGGTGTCTTGTGGA
Source organism: Alisma plantago-aquatica (assembly GCA_963693085.1). Classification (NCBI taxonomy): domain Eukaryota; kingdom Viridiplantae; phylum Streptophyta; class Magnoliopsida; order Alismatales; family Alismataceae; genus Alisma; species Alisma plantago-aquatica. The sequence goes on along the minus strand of OY856414.1, from coordinate 420,285,457 downwards.
AAGCCTAAATGCCAAGTTTGAACTTGTTTGAATAATGCTAGTACCTTGTGCACCAATTTTGGTACAAATTGTAAATTACCCAAAATGTAGGGTTGATATGCAAATTACCATCTCTAGAGTGTTCCTACTTCATCTATGTATCATTTATAGGATAGAGAATGAATGATACACCATGTTTGAATCATTTATGAGTGGTAGTATTCTTGGTGATGAAAATACCAAGAAAGGGGTTGAATGGAAACCCTAATTTGAGCTTGTATTGAGTGTATCGGGTTGTCGTGTTAAATGGGAGTCCCTATCAGCCAAGGAGACAAAGAGGAGACCCCCATATCGTGTTGTTAACTTTTTGCCTTTGCAAACACGAGCTAAGCACCTCAATAAATCAATGGATATCGGCTTGCAACTTTCCTTGGGAAAGGTTGCATTGAATTGTGAATATAATAATAATGTGAGTGGAAGTGGCTTGCCCTAGAAGATAATCAAAGGAGGCCGACCCTTATCCCTTGCATTATCCTCAAATTTTTATTTTGCATGGTAATATAAATATAGAATGCATTCAAGTACATGTGTCAATCCATGCATGGCCATGTGGCACCTACTAGTAGTAAGGTGATGACACCTCTTACTCTCTCTCCCATGAACCTCAAGGATATATACCCTTCCTTTCACCTACTAGTGAATCTTTTCGGCCCCTATCACTCTCTTAGTCTTAGATATCGTTCATAGTAGCTCAAGGAGCAAGGGGATCTCTAGCACCAAGCTTAAGGTGAGGCAATGGTCATCTTCAACCTTGGTTCAAGCATGGATCTCGGTTGTAATTCTTTCCTTTCTTTTCTTCTTCACCAAGTTCTTAAATATGGTGATTACTTGTATATGGAGGAGTGGTGAACGAGCCTTGAGATTTTTATAAGTCATATTCAACCATTAGGAACGTGGATCTTTGGAGCTTTGAAGATGTTCTTAAGGCGGGTTATATAACTTGAACCCAAACATGTTATTATTCACCACCTATCTTGCTATACTTAATGACCTACTTTCAATTCCGAATTTTTCTTGAATATTTGATGAATCTATGAGTTGTAGTAGTTTCTTAGACCTGTTGTCCATATACTATAACAGTTATAATGAAGGTATAGAGCTTTAATAAGATGGTATCACCTTATAAAGTGATGTCAGGTTCAAGCACACAAGCAAGTACCTCTAACCCGATATGGTTATGTACATACATCACTAGCATGATATGCTTAAGATTTTATACCTTTTTGCACGATATGGGGATGAAGTTCACATCTTGAACATGATATGGTGTCAACCATATACCTTTTGCATGATATGAAGTCAAGCAAAGACCCCATGCACGATATAATGTCAATTGTCAAGTACACACCTCTAATTGATATGCTATACCCTAATTTTTAGCAACCCGATATGGGTGACACATACACACACCTCATGAACGATATGGTGATGAATATTCACTTCATGCATGATATGGTGATGTGGTATACACCCCTTGCACGATATGAGGTCAAGCATACACCTCTTTGCCCCATGTGGTGTGAAGCACACACACACCTCTTTTCCCGATATGGTGTGAAGCGCACACACACCTCTTTGCCCGATATGGTGTGAAGCACACACACACCTCTTTGCCTGATATGGTGTGAAGCGCACACACACCTCTTTCCCGATATGGTAAGCACACATACACCTCTAAGGTGATATGGTAAGCAAGCATACACCTCTAAGGTGATATGGTAAGCAATCATACACCTCTAAACTGATATTGGGTTAAGCATACACTTCTTGGACGATATGGTGTTGAGTACACATCTCTAAAATGATATGGTGGGTAACCCAATACACTAGATGACAAAAGTGGTAAGGTGGTTAATACCCTAGAACATGTGATGACCAATACACTAAAGTATGGTGTGGCTAATATCTTCAGGTGAGTTAAGGATGTTATACCCATGTATGGTGAAGGTGATACACCATATGATTGGTAAGGTTGATACCTTGATGGGTAAGGGTATGAGGGATATGATGATTCCTAGCCTGATATACACCTGATCCAATACATGTGTTCAACATGACATACATGATTCAACTCGATACACCTTGTAAAGGTGAGGGCAAGACACTCTTAGGAGTGATGAGTATAACAATAAGTAATGGTATGATTAATACCTTGATAGGTGAAATACCTAAAGTGGTTGATAATGGTCAACCCCATATCAACAATGCCTTAACCCCAGATGAGTCCATATCACTTGATGATAGTTGGGTAATTCAAGTGTGTGACTTATGGCTAATACACTACTGGATAAATGTGATGAGTTCGTGCATAAAGTATTAGGATGGAAAATACCCTAATACAAGATAAGTTGATAAACTTATGTAAGTTAAAAGTGATGAGGGAAGTGATATACCAAGGCATGATAAATATCACATCCCACACCTCAAGGTTGATACACCTTGATGCACCTCAAATCCAATATACTTGAATGAGTAATACATGAAGTGTGTCATGTCAATTGTTACATTAAGATGTAATGAGTTTAATGCACTTTGATAAGTATAGGCTAACATACCTTGAGAAAGGGTTAAGCCAAGTTAATAAAGTATGATGTAATTAATATCCTAGTGAGGATGAGAGAGAAACTCATACTTAGTGTTGATAATCATTTAATGATAAATGATGAGAATAAATGATGTGCACAAATCATATCATCTTTTGGATCATATTTTGTTGCATATCCATGTTGTTTTGACTCAATTATCACTCTCATTCATGCTAGATTCTATATTTTTAGCTATTCTTACTTGTCTCATGGTTTGGATTGTAGGTACTATATTTTTCAATGAAATGATGAGGAATATATCATATTATCACTTATTGGATCACTCCTCAAGTATCTACATGTTTTGGGGTTCAAAATTTCACAAATACCACTTTTTGCGGCATGTAAATCGGACCTACATGCTGAAAGTTATGAGCTGAATACACAATGGCCCACAATAGCCATTGACACGCCGTGCCTTAAAAAGACACGCCGTGCACTTGGGAGCATCGAGTAGACTGAAAGTTTCTGGAAAGTTGCATAACATGCATTCATTCAGCACACCCCTGCAAAGTGCATTCTAGAGCAACCGACGAAGGATTTACACACCGTGCACCAGGAATGCATGTCGTGGGCCTGTCAGTTTCATCAATTTTAAAATACGACTCCTTTTGTTTTAAAAGATGAAACCACTCTATGGAGCAGTTATCACTTGTCATAATTCGAAGGTCTTTCATCCTAGAGTAGGTCTAGAGCAAGGGAGGGCGATTTTGGGTGGAAGAAGGTGGTTTCTTGCCAAAGAACCCCCATTCTTCTTCTCTTCTTCTCCATTTTCTTCTACGGAGATGCAACAGAGCTTCTTTACTCCACAAAGCTTCTTAGGAGGGAAGTTTGTTTAGTTTGGAGCAGCTGTAGGAGTGGAATTTTGTCCTCAAGTTGGAATTCTACCTTTCTTGGGTTACACCTTGGGATTACTTAGCTTTTCCTTCTCTAAATCATGTTGAATTCTAAAAATTCTGCACATTTCCTGCTGTACACATTCATGGACGAATCATCTCCTTTTCTTGGACATGGGAGAGTAGCTCCCATGTCATAGCATGTTTGGAACATGGTAATTTTGTACTAAATCCTATGTTGCTTGTTTTTCCACCTTGCGAGTAACAGTTTCTTCCTTTCTACATGTATGGCTGGCCACCTTATGTGTATGTTTTATGCTCTTTTACTTGATCTGAGAAGATAGGTGGGAGAGTAAGAAGGTACTCTCTTGGCAATTCCTTCTTTACCACAAGAGTGGAAATTATGGAGTTGAGGAGTAGGTGTGTGATCCAAAATGAAATTCATACATGGGAATGTTGAATTGAGTTAGGATCGTTGTACTTGCACCGAGAGGTGAAGTGCAACATACAACTCTCTTTTAAAACAAGTGCTTAGTATGTTTAAATTTCATGCTCCTATTTTATGATATGATATGTTGGTGAAATCCTAGGTCCAAGATCCTTCCATATCTGAATCTTAACCTTTCTTAAGTGATAATTACTATTTTGTTTTAAATCTATAATTTTGTTGTTCTAATCCAATCATCTTGTGTACAATGATCTAGATTATTGAAAATCATAACTCTTGCGCCTAACTAACCAACACTCCTTGTGTTCGACCTCGACTAAAACTACTCTCGTATACTTGCGAGATATAACTAGTTGAGTAAAAGATCATTCTTATGATTGAAACTCGTTAGTGTAAACAACCAACAAGTTTTTGGCACTGTTGCCGGGGAGCATCGGTATTCCTGTTAGAGTAAGAGTTGTTGATAAGTAAATGAGACTAGATCACAACCTTCATATCCACCATAATATCCATAAATCATAATTCATCATGATCATCATAATTTGTTGTATCTTCCATGTTTGTTTTTGTATCTCACTCACCTTGTTTATCTATAGGAGCATATGGGGAGTTCATAAAAAGATCATTGAACCGTGCATATCTCTACATTCAGAAAATGAACACATCATTTGCAGCCCTCATAGAGAAATAAGGAGTGAAACCCAAACATGTATGGAAGAATCACAACCCACACAACCATCATCCATGTCAGCATCATCTAAACGAAATTCACCCATGCCACCTACATCCACACCACCATCAATCACACCTAGTTCACCGCCATTATATATACCACCAACACCCATACCACATTCTTCCACACCCTCATATTCACCACCTTCATCCATACCACATACACCACCACCATGTACAACACATCCACCTAATCCTCTGGATCCACATGAAGAACTAATCAAGGAGGATGACCTTCCTCTTAATGACTACTTTGGTACAGCTGCAATGCACATGAGTGGGCCTATTAATATTTCATAATTTGAGGCAGAGGAGTTTTCTATCAGCCCATCTATCGTACAATTGCTATAGCTGAATGAATTTAGAGGGAAACCAATGGAGGATTCAAACCTCCACATTGCTGAATTTCTATAGTTGCTAAGCACTATAAAGATATATGGTGTTCCTACTGATGGGATACACCTAATTCTTTTTCCATTCTCTCTTAAAGATAGTGTAACATCCCGGACCTGGGTTATGCTTTAACCCTAGGTGTTTTGATTAAGAAAGATGATTATATGCTTAATCTTATCTTGTGAAAAGTAATTAGGGCTCATGAGGAACTTATGTTTCAATTTTGGTCCTAGTTGAACAATGTTGAAGCAATGTTTGCTTATTTTGGACTAATGTGCAAATTACCCAAGTTAAGGGGTTAATTTGCGAAAGTTACATGATAACATGTTACTCTAATTTTGAGACATCATAATAATGAATATGATGTAGTTGTATGGTTCCCATAAGCTTGGGCACCAAGATAGAGCTTGTTGGACAATGCTTGTGCATTAAAACCTAGTTTTGGTGTAATGTGCAATTTACCCAAAACCTAGGGTTAAATATGAAAATTACCACTTCAATAAGGTACCTAATGTTTCTTGACATCATTTAGAGAAAATAAAATGAGAGGGGCGCCTCATTTGAATTAAGTTGGAGGAGAGAGAATCTTGATATTAAAATAATCAAGATTTAAGCCTAATTGAAACCCTAATTCGATTTAATGCAAAAATAAATAAAATAATTTGAAGGACCTTCAACCAAAATTACTATGGTTGGATTCAGATGTGTGTGGACGAGCTTAAGCCTTTCAAAGGCACGAGCATATCCTAAGGAGGTGAAATTCCACTCACCATTATTATAAGAAAAAGAATTTACACTCAAAAAATGGATATTAATATTATAAGGGTTAAGGTGCTTAATTTCTTTTCCCTTTATTATTGGATAATGGAAGGGAGCTCGGTGGAGATAGAGATTCCTTTGTATACAATAAACCAAGGGGGAGAAGGTGGATTTTTTTTTGGAATTAAAAGACTTTTATAAGTATTTTCTCTCTCATTGAATTTCTTATAAAAAGACCCTTTCCAAGCCAAATGAAAGGCTTTTCCGTTTCCACTTCTTCTCTTTGCTTGGAAACCGACCAAGGGAGATAGGGAGGACCTGGAGGACGACCCCCAACCTGTTGGTAATGTTCTTGACCCTTTTCACCCTGATTCAATGGTGGAAATAAAAAATAAACCATGGATTTCTTCTTAATTCGATCTCCTCTTCAACCCTAGCCAAACTTTTCAACCAAAAGCTTGAAGACGAGCCTAAGGGGAGTTGCAAAAGCTTCATACACCATTGTTGGTGTGAGCTTGGATCTTTGGAGCTCAATTAGAGGTGGGTTTTATAACTTGAACCCTTGATTTTGCTATTGCATTCAATTCCCCATCAAATAATGATCATTTCTCTATTTACAATTATTGATTTGGTTGATTGATGCAATCTCCATGGAAATCACAACAGGTTTCATCAGTCTAGAGCTTGATGATGATGACAACATCATAAGAAAACACCTCCCCAAATATCTAGACCAAACGGTTTCAATCAAATGTCCAAACGATTTCACAAACCATTTGGGAGCAAACAGTTTCAAACCGTTTGGAATGAAACGGTTTCACCAAACCGCATGAGAGAAAACGGTTTCAGACCCTTTGGAGGTGTTGACCAGGGTTGACCATTTCGAAATTTGTTGCTAATAATTTTGGTTAATGATCCACCAATTATAATTGATTAGTTCCAATTGGTTCATGAGTTGAAGGTCCATCAATCACCTAAACCCTAATCGGGTTGAGTGCTGATTTCACAAGTGATTGAGTTTGAAACTTGGGTTGATTGACCCAAACGGTTTCAAAACCATTTGGGAATCACCCAAACGGTCTCAAGACCGTTTGGAGGTCAACCAAGACCATTTGGAGTTCTAAGGTTGAGTATGGTTAGGTATTTGAAGATTCAAACATATGGTATAAACCCTAATCGGCTAAGTGCTGATTTTGCAATTGAAAAAGTTGATGCTTTGGGTTGATTGACCCAAGCGGTTTCAAAACCATTTGGGGATCACCCAAATGGTCAAACGGTCTCAAGACCATTTGGTGATCACGCAAATGGTCAAACGGTCTCAAGACCGTTTGGTGATCACCCAAGACTGTTTGGAGGTCTAGGGTTAGGAATGGTTGAGCAATTGAAGGCCCAAAGATATTAAGTTGAAGTATAATCAATTACTGATTTGGTGACCAATCCTAGGATCCAAACCCTAATTGAATGAAATGGTTAATGATGATGTGATGGGAAAACGGTCTCAAGACCATTTGGAGGTCATCCAAATGATCCCAAGACCGTTTGGGGGTCACCCAAGACCGTTTGGAGGTCTAGGGTTGACTATGGTTAGGTGGTCGAAGATCTAAAGGTTCTAAGTTGAAGTGCAATCAAATGCTGATTTGGTGATCAATATAATGATTCAAACCCTAATTGGATGACTTGGATTTGAGTGATGAGATGGGAAAATGGTCTCAAGACCGTTTGGAGGTCATCTAAACAACCTCAAGACCGTTTGGGGTAATGTCATGTTCAATTTGGATGATGGTCCTCATCGATTCCAAACCCTAATCCAATTGATTCAAACCCTAATTGATGATCAATTGAGGGTCAAATTAGTTGAAGGTTGACCTATTTAACTCAATTGAAGTATGGTGATAGGGCCAATTGATGATTGGTTACATGAATTCAATGGTTGAAGGAACCAACATTGGAAACCCTAAATCAATTTGAATGGTTGAGACCCTTTTTGGTCCTTGCGATATTGAGGAGTTTTGGACCAAACGGTCTCAAGACCGTTTGGGACCAAACGATCCCAAACTGGTTGAAGTTCAAACGATCTCAAGGGTTACTTTAGCAAACAGTTTCAAAGACTACCTTTGGCAAACGGTTTCAACCTCAACTTTACTAAATGGTTTTGAGTATTCAACCAAGACCGTTTGAGGTCTAAGAGTCCAAGATCATTTGGGAGGTAATCAACCAAACCGTATGAACATTCAAAGTATCTAAAGGTCAATTGTTTAATTGAACATTTCATGATGTGAACCAAGGGTGATTATATTAATTATACCCTTAAGGAGATAGGGTGATTAGAACCCTTTAGACAATTAATCTCTAATGATCATGGAATTAATGACACAATGGATTAAGTGTCAACTCTTCATTCAAGATTAAGTTGACTTAGTTTATTCAAGACTGAAGTAGTATCATCTTATAGAGGATGAGAGAGAGAGAGGACTTCCTACATGAATGATAATCATGTAATGGATAAGCCTCAACACCTTCAACATGATTGATTAAGTAATTAGGGTATGATCCTCAATAAAGAGATCATGAAACCCTAATCAAGGAGGTTGTTGATCCTTAACCTAATCTAGGACAATATCAGATGCAACCTAAAATAAGGGTAATGTTGTGACTCTAAACCAGGATCATAATATGAGAAACCCTAATTGAGGGTAAATCTATGAGAAACCCTAATTGAGGTTAATGTTATAAGAAACCCTAATCTAGGGTAATGTGATGTGAATAGTAAACCCTAATTATGGGTTATGGAATGAGAAATCCTGATCTAGAGTAATGTCATATGAAACCCTAAATTGGAATGATGTCATATAGAACCCTGTTGCAATGAGGTGATGTAAGACTCAATTTAGGATGATGTCATGTAATGATACCATGATATGTGAAATCCTAGTGATGGTATAATAGCTAATATACCAAAGTGGGGTATGGCTAATAAAATCAAATGAGATGAGAATGTTATAACCATGTAGGGTAAGGTTGATGAACCATATGAATGGTAATGTGGTTATCATGAATAAGGGTCTAAGAGACAAGATGATGCCTAGATCCTTATATAACCAACCCTATACATGTGTAACAACCTATATACATATTACAAAGATAAGGATATGAAACTCTTAGGAGTGATGTATGCAATATTATACAATGGAGTGAATAACATCCTATGGGTTGAAATACCTAAAGTGTCTGATAATGATTTATTCTATATCATCAATGCCTAAATTTTGGTTGAGTCCATATCATTAAAGATAATTGGACAGTCCCAATGTGTGACCTATGCACCATATGATGAAAGTGATAAGTTAGAGGATAAAGTATTAAGAGGGAAATACATTAATACACGGTTTGTTGATTAACTTAAGTAAGATGGAAATGATAAGAACGTGATACATCAAGATATGATAGATATCACATTCAACATTTCAGGGTAAGCATACCTTGATGGACCTATAATCCAACATTCTTGGATAAGAAACACATGAAGTGTGTTTTATGCAATTGTTACAATAAAGATGTAATAAAATCAATGTACTTTGATAAATGTTGATTAATATACCTTGAGAATGGGGCTAAGCCAAATCAAGGAGTATGATGTAATCATACCATGATAAGGATGAGAAATGAACTCATACCTTGAATTGATGATCATTAATGATATATGATGAGAATTGTGATCATAAGCAAATACTTATGATATATTTGAATGCTCTTAGAGGTGTGGAGTAACATATTAGAGTTGAATTAATAATGTGAGCATGAAACCCTAGTTAATGTGAGATGGGAAAACCCTAACCCTAAAATTGGGTAATGGGACATGAGAAGCCCTAACCCTAGTAAGGGAGTAGTGGTGTTACTATTATATTACATGAGATAAAATGATTTTGTTGCCTAGTGATAGGTGACAAGATGTTGAATGGACCTGTGAGCCATATGATTAGATGTTTCCTAATGAGAGATGACAAGACACTTTATGGGCTTTATGAGCCATGAGAATAATTATAGCATAGTAAGAGGCACCAAGATGATTAATGATGGGTCGAAGGAATTTACATTCCATGATCCATGTAATCAGGTTTGGACGAGTCCAATACCTGGCAGAGGTGTAATACCTATAATCAGGGTTGGCTAAAGTCCAATGCCTGGCTGTGAAATCAGGAGTGGTTAAAGTCCACTTCCTGGTGGTGTAATCAGGATTGGTTAGAGTCCACTACCTAGCAGAGACATGAAGCCTGTAATCAGGAGTGGTTAGAGCCCACTGCCTGGCTGTGTAATCAGGGTTGGTTAAAGACCAATGCCTAGCTGTGTAATCAGGATTGGTTAAAGTCCAATGCCTGGCGGTGTAATCAGGTTTGGAGAAGTCCAATACCTGGTAGAGGTGTAATGCCTGTAATCAGGATTGGTTAAAGTCCAATGCCTGGCTGTGAAATCAGGATTGGTAGTGTCCAATACCTGGAAGAGGTGAATGCCTGTAATTAGGATTGGTTAAAGTCCAATGCCTAGCTGTGAAATCAGGATTGGTAGTGTCCAATGACTGGCAGTGTAATCAGGTTTGGAAGAGTCCAATACCTGGCAGAGGCTCAATGCCTGCAATGATGGCATAGGATTGGAAGTAGTCCAATGCCTGTATTAATAACACATTATTGGTAATAACCTAATGCCTATATTAATGATATATGAGTACATGGTAGATGTAACTCCTTATCTATTTAGTAGATTGGCTAAGGTCAACAGATTGAAACAAGAATGTTTCATGGGTGACATGTCAAGATAATGAGTGTCACAAGAAAAGTTTGATATGATGACATAATATGGTGGATAAATGATATACATGTCATTCCTTTTCCTTATTAAAAAAATAGATGATATATTGCTCTGTCATATAGTTGCAATGCTTACAAAGTTGAGAATGCTTTAAACTGCTTATCCTATGCCTAGTTTTATATCATTAAACTGCAATAACAATGTTTTGGCAGAGAGTTATATCTCCCACTAGGGAAATTTACAATTGTCTCACCCCCGTGGGATCCAACATTTTTAGGTGGATGCAGACAAAGAAGCAGATACTCTTTTGCAGGAAAAGGAAAGCAACAACCTGGACAATAGTGAGATCTCAGGTGGAGATCCTGACTGTCAAGTCATATAGTTAGAAATCCTATGTGTCGTCTCTGTACTCTCAGGTCCTCGGAGTTTATAGTTAGTGTTTTAATGAATCGATTTGAGGTTTTAGCTTGATGTCTTGAGGTTTTATGATGTCTGTATATAATTTCATAAGACAGCTGATGTTGTATTTTTCAAGAAGAGATAGTACAAGACATGTACTTTGAAACATGATGTAAATGTTATTCTATGGTTCTTGTTGAAAATATTTCCTATGATTGGATTTCTTTGCAAAAAGTTTTAATTTTAGTGATTTTCAGTAATCCGTTGCAAATGATTTGCTTCCGCTTAGTTAATCTTGTGTTTTGTAAGTTGGATGCCATAGATAGAGCCAAGGCATGGCTCTATACTTTGCCAAAGAAGTCAATTAGCACTTGGGAGGAGCTTCTAAAGGTCTTTTTGGCAAGATATTTTCCACCTAGCAAAACTTTGCAGCTAAGGAGTCAACTCATCAATTATTCTCAAAGGGATGGAGAGACCTTGTATGATACACGAGAGAGGTTCAAAGATCTTCAACATCTTTGTCCACATTGCGGTCTAAGAAATTGGCTTCTATTGCAATCTTTCTATAATGGCTTGTGCTACAATACAAGGATGTCAATTGATGCATCTGCAAATGGAGCTCTAATGAACAAATCTTATGGAGAATCTTATGATATTATTGAAGATATGGCAGAAAATCATTAACAATGGAGTTCGACTACAAGCTACCACCCATCCTTTTCACATACTACTTCCATAATTCAAGTGGAAGATCACATGGTTGGTGCTATAGATTTGATTGCAGCAAGGCTAGACACTTTGTCACAAAGGTTTGAGAATCTAAGCACACAACTAATTTAAACATCCAACAATATTTGTGATGCATGTGGGTTTCTTGGATACTCATCTTCTACATGTTATGCCTCTTCTATTTACTCTCCAATGGGTTACACTCCACCAAGCTTCTACAACAATGCGAACCCAAATTTCATTCAACCACAACAACCACAAGTTACTTCTAGATTAGAGTCCATGCTTGCGACATTTATTTCAACTCAAATGCAGCAAAATGAGGAGTACCATGAACAAAGACATTCAATGAAGGGTGCCATTTGCCAACTCTCTTGTAAGGTGGATGATATTGCCACTCACACACACATCTTGGAGAAACAAATTTCCCAGCAAGCTCTTTCTAGCAAAGAAGCATTTCCACCTTTCTTGCCTAGTCCACCGGAGATGAATCCTACATATTTCAGGCTGGTGATATTGAATAATGGTGTTGTCATAGAAGTATATCCTTCAAGGTATGATGATGTTGATACCTATGAGGATTATGAAGCTGCAAATCAAGGGGAGAAAGCTACAACACATGATCTACTTTTAGATTCTTTAAGCAAGCCACATGTCCTTCCTCCTCACACTATATATGACACATTGATTTATAATGAGAACACTCTTCCCAACTCATATTTTGATGATACTTAAAAGGAGAATGAAAAGAAAAATAGTATTGGCGTACAAAAGATTATTCTTGCTGCAGCTGATAGGTGCTTTCGCTTTCCCCAAATCAAGGACATATTTGCAAGGAGGCATCGATCTTTAGCACAACAATTTCCAGCCTCAAATCAAAGTAATGGACCTCCATATTCATCATTCACCATGATAGGTATCCGGTTGCAATCCTCTTGAGTTTGTTATATGCACTAAGGACACTGCAAATTTCAAGCTTAGGGGGAGAGCAACCAGCCGGTAGTGTAGTTTTATTTCCCTTTTATCATCTTTTTCTTAGTTGTTGTTTTTAGTTCTACTCTTCTGGTGGAAAATCTAGTATGATATGAGGTTTATCTTTTATATGTGGATAGAACTCCTATGCTTAACTGATTGTCCTCTTTTGATGAGAAATATCATTTGGAGAAATTGTAAAAGGCATGCATTAATCAAATGAAACCTTTTGACCATCAACATGTGCTTAACTCTGGTTTATGCTTCTAGCCTGAACATTCATCTTTCACATATTTGATTGCTTAAAACATGTAATGGTTTCAATTTTTGTGAGTAAATCAACTTTACAACATCATTTGGAATACGGGATGCCCTTGCCAAGCTCTTAGTGCATTTTCAACCACTCTTTTAATGATTTTTTTCAAAACAAATGAATGAAATCTAGCTAATGTTGCAATTTAGTTGACTCTCCTATGTTTTGGAAAAAAATTAAAATTTATTTTGGCTTGTCTCATATTTATACCCCAGAAAAGATGGCTAAACCGCCCACATATCATGCTAGCCTAGTGTAAGTCCGATCTGGCCACGATGGTTAGGTGGTATGTCTTAAAAGAGGGTAAAATATCCCAACCGACACTCCACGTGTTCATAAGCCTACATTAGCAGCTGAGTGCCAGAACACATAATCCATTGTCACATCATTTTTGGGAAAGAAGGAGAGTACAACTAAAATTTTCAATTTTAACTAAGATTTCATCATTTGCATCCTTAATAGTTGAGAGTTTGAGTTGCACATACACTAATTGCTTGGCTTGGTCATCCAAATTCTACTTACTGTTGTTTAATTGATTGATTCATTTAATTGTGACCACCCCTGCTGAACTAAAAATCTCTTTCTTGGGGTTTTAAGTTGAATTGATGGCTATGAGTATAAACATGTAGATCATGGTTGGGTTGGTCTTATACACATCTTTATTTTCATTTGATCTATGCATGAACTTGACAATTCATCATTTGTGTTTCTATGTTCTTTTTTCTTGAGGACAAGCAATGGTTTAAGCTTAGGGGGATTTGATGTGCACAAATCATATCATCTTTTGGATCATGTTTGGTTGCATATCCATGTTGTTTTGACTCAATTATCACTCTCATTCATGCTAGATTCTATATTTTTAGCTCTTCTTACTTATCTCATGGTTTGGATTGTAGGTACTACATTTTGCAATGAAATTATGAGGAATATATCATATTATCACTTATTGGATCACTCCTCAAGTATCTACATGTTTTGGGGTTCAAAATTGCACTAATACCATTTTTACGGTATGTAAATCAGACCTACACGTTGAAAGTTATGAGTAGAATACACAACAACCCAGAATAGCCATTGACACGCTGTGTCTTAAAAAGACACGCCGTGCACTTGGGAGCATTGAGAAGACTAAAAGTTTCTGGAAAGTTGCACGGTGTGCATTAATTCAGCACACACCATGAAAAGTGCATTCTGGAGCAACTGACGAAGGATTTACACACCGTGCATCGGGAATGCACACCGTGCGCCTGTCAGTTTCAACAATTTTCAAATACGACTCCTTTCATTTTAAAAGACGAAACAACTCTATGGAGAAGTTATCACTTGTCATAATTTGAAGGTCTCTCATCCCAGAAAAGGTCTAGAGCAAGGGAGGGTGATTTTGGGTGGAAGAAGGTGGTTTCTTGCCAAAGAATCCCCATTCTTCTTCTCTTCTTCTCCATTTTCATCTGCGGAGGTGTAGCAAAGCTTCTTCACTCCACAAAGCTTCTCGGGAAGGAAGTTTGTCTGATTTGGAGCAATTATAGGAGTGGAATTGTTGTCCTCAAGTCAGAATTCTACCTCTCTTGGGTTACACCTTGGGGTTACTTAGCTTTTCCTTCTCTAAATCATGTTGAATTCTGAAAATTCTGCACATTTCCTATTGTACACATTCATGGACGAATCATTTCCTTTTCTTGGATATGGGAGAGTAGCTCCCATGTCATAGCATGTTTGGAACATGGTAATTTCGTATTAAATACTATGTTTCTTGTTTTTCCACCTTGCGAGTACCGATTTCTTCCTTTCTACATGTATGGATGGCCACCTTATGTGTATGTTTTATGTTCTTTTGCTTGATTTGAGAAGATAGGTGAGAGAGTAAGGAGGTACTCTCTTGGCAAATCCTTCTTTACCACGAGAGTGGAAATTATGGAGTTGAGTAGGTTTGTGATCCAAAACAAAATTCATGCGTGGGAATGTTGAATTGAGTTAGGATCGTTGTACTTGCACCGAGAGGTGAAGTGCAACATACAACTCTCTTTTAAAACAAGTGCTTAGTATGTTTAAATTTCATGCTCCTATTTTATGCTATGATATGTCGGTGAAATCCTAGGTCCAAGATCCTTCCATATCTGAATCTTAACCTTTCTTAAGTGATAATTTACTATTTTATTTTAAATCTATAATTTAGTTATTCTAATCCAATCATCTTGTGTATAGCGATCTAGATTATTGAAAAACATAACTCTTACGCCTAACTAACCAACGCTCCTTGTGTTCGACCTCGACTAAAACTACTCTCGTATACTTGTGGGATATAGCTAGTTCATTAAAATATCATTCTTATGATTGAAATTCGTTAGTGTAAACAACCAACAATAAATAAGTATGATTGAATACTTATGATATCAATGTATGCTCCTAGATGTGTGGAGCAATAATTAGGGTTTGAATTGATAATATGAACTTGAAACCTTATTCGGCTATAAAGGGGAAAACCTAACCCTAATAACGGGTAGGTTGTATTTCTCTTATTGCATAAGCCTTGTGAGACATGTTCAATACTTGTATAAAAAGTATAATGTTTATGTAGACTGATGACCTAAAAGATATTTGTTGCCTAGTGAGAGGTGACAAGATGTTTAATGGGCCTTGTAAGCCATGTGAATAGTTGTTGCCTAGTGAGAGGTGACAAGATATTTAATGGGCCTTGTGAGCCATGTGAATAGTTGTTTCCTAGTGAGACGTGACAAGATGTTTAATGGGCCTTGTGAGCCATGTGAATATTTGTTGCCTAGTGAGAGGTGAAAAGACATTTAAATGGGCCTTATGAGCCATGTGAGATGCTTGTGCAACAAGTATCTGTATACCTTGGTCTGAATATGTAAGGACCCTGACCTACATTTAGGGCTTATCCTGTGTGCTTTGCTTAACCTGATGTTTAGTTGCTTGCTAATCACCCTTAGTGGTGATTAGGGCTTGTTTGTGCTTGTTGTGTGTTGGAGGTGCTACTTTCAATTAACCCAGGTCTAGGATGGTTGAGTAAGTTTGTCACCTTGAGAGGTGTTCCTCTCTCTCCTTGCTTCCTCTAGTGTTGAGAGGAAGGGTTGGGCTCCTTGCTGGAGTTGCTTTGGGCTTGGATGAGCCTTGTTGGGCCTTGTTGTGCCTTGCTTGACCTTGTTGGACCTTGTGTCAGCCATGGGTGTGCCGGCCATGGTTGTGTCGGCAATAGGGTGATGCCCAGGGAGGTGTGTCAGGCATGGTGTTGGGGTGTATCATCCATGGACCCCCTTTGACCCTTTGACCTCATTTGTGTCACCACTAGTGGACACTTGGCGCTTGATGCTTGCATGTGGCAATGGCCTTGGACATGTGTTTAGGGCAAGATAGAGTGGTGGCATTGCCCATGGTCAAGTGTCCCTAGGTGGGCAAAACCTTGCTTTGTCTTACCTTGGTTTCTCCTCCATCCTCTCCTATATATGTGTTCCCTTTCTCTTGCTAAGGATCCCTTTAGTTCCTTAGTTTCCCCTCCCCTTTGGTTGCATGACACCTCTTCCTTTGCAAAGCTTGGTGGCTGAAGGTGTGCTTGGTGCTAGGAGCTTGGAGCTTGCTTAAGGCGGGTTGCATAACTCCTAACCCTAACCATACTACCTTCTTCTACATTATTGTATGTTTTCATATGATCATAATCGGCCATGTATGTTGCTAGTTAAGTTTCTTGTTTAGTGCACCTAGTTGGCCGAACCATGTTTTAGGGCTTCCTTGTTGAGAAACACTCCTTCCCCTCCTTGGTCTAGAGAAGTGAGCTTGAGCTCTAGTAATATGAGCAATATCCGTCTCTCGTTTAAGTTGAGAGGTGAGCTTGTGTTTTAGTTGCTTGAGTAACACCCTCCTCTCACCATGGATTCGAGAGGTGAGCTTTTTGGTAGATGTAGACCTATGTGGAGGTTGATCCTTGTGGTTGCCAAATTGTGATAGAGGTTGTGCAAGACCCCTCTCTCTTGGTTGTTGATAGGTGAGCCGACCTTCTTGATCAATTTAGGGTTTGGTGCCCTTATGCTTGAGGTTGATGATGATCTTGTTTGGTTGTATCTTGCTTGATATGGCTTTGGGATGGTGCTGCCCGATACCTCTCTTAGACTAGAGTTCTGGGTCGTTATGATGAGGTTGTGTTGGGCGATACACCTTGGTCCTTGCCTTGTGTGTTGGACGATAGGATGAGGCTAGCTTGGTTGGACGATAGGCTTTCCCTTAGTACCCTTGTATTGGTGGATGATATGCATTTTAGTGGGCGTTACAGGGTTGGCCTGGGTGCCATGGATCTAGCCGTCATGGTAGCTGTTGCCCGTTATAACCTTAACCCCATGGTTGCACGATACACTCCCCAACCTAGCTGCACGACACACTTGGGTGGTGGTCGTTACCTGATGTGGTAGGCCGATAAGGCTGTGTCCGGTTCTGTAGGACGTTGTTCCCTTGGATGCACGAGATGCCCCGTAGACCTAGCCGCACGTTATGCTTTGTGCACAATATGCCTTGGTCTCTGGTTGCATGACACACCTTGAGGTGGTAGCCCGACATCCTTACTAGAGGCTTGACCGATATGTGGCTAGAATGCTTGGGCGATATGAGGGAAGTTACCCTGCCTGATACCACCTCTAGTGGGGGTGCCCTGCCCGTCACACTTCTTGTGAGGGTAGTGGGCACTTCTAGTGAGGGTCATGTTCCACCCGGAAACCCATCTGCTAGATCTTTATCATGCAATCACGTTCTTGTTGATAAGGAATTATGGTTTATGGTTTGTGAACCTTTGACATGTTTGATAGTAGTGAGATAATTGATATAGTAGAATGCACATATGTAAACATGACATATCTGGAACTCTAATGAAATGATATTACATGTGTTTATGATCATCTTGAATCATGTATATACAATGATGAGTAAATGATAAGTTTGGAAGTATATGAGTTGCTTCACATGATGATGTGACCCATGCCTATGGTCATAGGTTTGAGGCATGAATGATAAAGCATATAATCATCAGTGTTGCCCTATATTTGATAACCTGATTCTTCTGTTAATCCATGATGGCTTCAGTTATCTCTATGATTGTGTATACTAACCATGCAGGTGTTTCATGCGGATGCATAGACATGTAAAGGGCTATGAGGTATATATGTTTGAATATCACTACATTGATGGTCACCCTTGTTGATGAGATAACATGCATCACCTGTACAATGTTTTAGGTCTGAGGACCTGAGTTTGACTAAATGTCTAGTTGAGGTGTCATCCTCTGATGATGAGATCTGGGATTGTTATCCCAAGTGACGAGAATGCCTTATGAGGCAGTGGTTTCTTGTGATGAGGGATTGAGATCCCGGGATATTGTGATGGTGGTGATAACAAGGTAACTTAATGTTATATATGTGTTACAACTTGTTTGCCCCAACAATCTACTTAAAATACATGAACTAATTACAGATGAATCTTTCATGTAGTTTGCCCTGGCCATAGATCCATCATCGTCAGTAGCTGGTGATGGTGAAACGAGTTCTCCTACGGGTTAACCCGGTGCACATATTGTTGAATATGCGAGGTTTCTCCTAGCCTAAAATAGAGAGGATTCGAGTGCAACTACGGTTGCAGACCCGTGATAGATAGAGCATGGTGAATAGGCCCATGGCTTAGTGTGATAGAGCATGAATGAGTTCATGGCTCAGGGAGAACGGTGAACTGGCCCGTGGCTCAGATATACTAGCGCCGAGACCTGTACCAAGGCGGGCTAGAGAAAGGGTAGCCTACGGGATCTGACCCTGTGGCTGAGGCCACTTAAGCATGAGACTGCGGTCCTGCTTTGGTTCTCGTGCACTGACCACGAGGTGGGAGGTCATGGAGTCCGGCTCTTCCATTGACCTTGTATGGCACCGGCTCTGGGTTTCACAGTCGTCAGTTGGATTTGAGTGGTGTGACTCACTTCCTCAGGGCATAATAATATGTAATCCAACCGAATATTATTTATTGCTTAAGGCATAACACTGAACATTGATTGAGGCCTTGCTTGTGTAGTTGATCTTGTTATACGTTGCAGTTACTTATACCTTCCTTATATTATGTGGTAAGATCTTATAAATCTTATCTTGTCAATCATGTTCGATAAAGAAATACTTGGTTATATGCCTTTCGTACATCTTGGTAAGCTCGATGGTAATAACAACCTGCTCTATAGCCTGCTCTTATTGTATGTTTTATCAGTTATCTGCTGTTATTGCTTTAATCTTTCTGAGGTTTTATGGTTTCGACGGGGAGTTATGTTTCTCGCTGGGACTGTGTGTCTCACCCCGTTGGTTTACAACCTTTTTAGGTGTTTGCGCTAAATGTGGTGGTGGTCACGGGGTTGCAGCCGAGCAGTAAGAAGAGCAGTAGAAGGCAAGAGATGGATATGCTGTTGTTTTGGTTGTTTTGTAGTAGAGTCCT
Organism: Alisma plantago-aquatica; assembly: GCA_963693085.1. Taxonomy (NCBI): domain Eukaryota; kingdom Viridiplantae; phylum Streptophyta; class Magnoliopsida; order Alismatales; family Alismataceae; genus Alisma; species Alisma plantago-aquatica. The sequence goes on along the minus strand of OY856414.1, from coordinate 420,265,987 downwards.
AGAGTCATCCCTGTACTCTCAGGTCCTCAGAGGCGTTTTGACGTTGTTTTATGATCTATAGCTGATGAAGCTTTGTATATCCTGTTGCTGGCCGGATGTGGCTCATTATGTATGTATAAACAGGTGATGAACTCATGTGATGACAAGACAGCTGACCTGTTAAGCTGTGAACACGTATCAAGGCTTGTAAATGTTTATATAACCTATTTTCTTGCAGGATGAGGATCTGAATGCGATAGTTTTTTAGTTTATCTGTTTTCCAAAATCAGTTTTAATTAATCTGTGTTTTTGTTAATAGGTGGTTTATGGTGTTTTTCGCACATTTTCGCATGGCACCTCATTGTCTGTGTGATAGCGGGATGTGTCGCCACAGAAGACCTAGAGGTAATAGTTACCTGATAAGTGGTAACAATGTTCCGTAATGAACTAAGGGTTTGAATACCCAGATCTAGTAATCATGATGATGATAATGTTAAGGGATGAGAATTCCCAATAATGTGATAAGGGACTGAGATCCTGAGTGTTATGCATTCAAAGTGTTCCAAAGGTTATAAAAGTACTTGAAAAATGTATTACACCTTTCTTTGTAGCATCTGTTATAATTCATGTTTGAAACTTGTTTGATGCTAAAAGATATTGTAATGCACCTAATTAATCAAGTGGAATTTCATCATGTAGTTCCTTGACCATAGATCCATCAACGTTAGTAGCTGTTGAATGGTGAAACATGTCTTCCCATGGGATTTCCTGGAGTACATATTTTTGAATATGTGGGGACGATGGGTGCCAATATCCAGAAGTCCTAATGAGGGATTGATGTGAGATCTCCTTCATTATAATTCCGAGATGGATGTATCATAATATCCTGATGATGATGAATGTCAGGGATGGATAACTGAAATCTCTCTGAAGGGAGTGCATGCTGCAGCTATAGCTCTATAGTGAAGATACCAGTATACCCTGGTAAGCTAATTGTAGCTGACATGAGATGTCTTGCTAGTGGTCTCGCACTGACCGAGACGGCAAAGGTCATGGCAGCCGACTCTTCCATTAACCTTGTATGGTACTGATTTTGACTTTGCAGTGGTCGGTTGGAGCATGAGCGGTATACCTCATCTCCTCAAGGAAGTGTGATTGTAAATATGTAATTAGCCGTGTAGCATTTTTTCTTAAGGATTGAATACGAAAAATACTGGTTGATGTTACATTTCTTTTATACATCTTAAATGGATAGATGTTATACATGTTCTTCATATCCCTTATAAAATGAATAGATGATTTATTGATTTATCATAAATAGTTGCAATGCTTCAGAAGATGATATTGCTCTATTATGCTTAAACAATGATTAAATCCTACTTATTAATGTAAAAGAATCTTCTGCCCAGTTTTATACTATTTAACTATGATAATAATATTGTTGGTGGAGAGTTATATCTCTCATTGGGAAATGGGTCTCACCCCGTTGGTCACCAACATTTTTTTAGGTGGACGCGGACGAGGAGGTAGAGACCATACTGCACAGGTACAACAACAACAGTAGGGACAGTAGTAATAACTCAGGTTGAGTATACTTTCTTTCGTGTCTTGTAGATAGAAGTCATATGTGTCGTCTCTGTACTCTCAGGTCCTTGGAGTCAGTACGTAAAGGTTTTATAAACAATATGATATTTTGGCTTGTATGCCTCGAGTTTTTATGTTGCTTCAATATATGTTTTGACAAAGCAACTGTTATATATTATCCTCGAGATGAGATGGTACAATGTATGTACAATGTGAACCCTGATGTATATGAAGTTTTGCTTCTTTCAATAAGTGTTTCCTGGAAGAGGATCTCTTTGCAAAATGATTTTATTTTTTAGTGATTTTGTTAATCCACTGCTTATGGTTATTCGATAATTATATCATTGGTGACAGTTTGATTTGTTGTCAGATCGTCACAAGTACTATGAGAGAATGTTCTACATTGGGTCTCCTCGTATCCCACAAAGAACATTTTGGGAATCTAGCAGTCAAGAAATGTGGAGCAAGTCTGGAGGATTCAAACATTTGGCACACCTGGTAGATGGTGTGGTTCGACTAGGTGTTCCGATGTAAGTAGTGAAAACAACATTTTATCTAAATGTGTAGAAATTTTAGGAGAGTTTTGGCAGAAAAATGGTTTGGATTATGAGATTGATTTTGTATCTAGAATTAATTTCGTGGATTTTTAAAGAGTTAGATAAAGGAGATAAAAATATAAGGGAAGTAAACTTGTTGACCAAATTATTTCCCTCTCCTTTTCTTTTCCTTTTCCCAATTGGAAATGAATTAAAATGAATAGAAAACAAAATAAGGAGAGGAGAAAAAAGAATGAAATCCTCTCCCTTCTTTTAGCCTTTTTTATCATGCAATCTAAGTAAATGAGGATAGAGAAAATAAGAAGGAGAAAAGAAAAAAGGGGCACTACCTCTGATCCTTTTCCAATCCCTTTATACTCATGTATATGAATTAAACGAGGATAGAGAAAATAAGGAGAAGAGAAGAAAAATAGGAGGGAACTATTCTTACCCTTTTTTATTCCCCTCTTTCTCATTTAAATATATTATAAGCCATAAATTTCATGAATCATTGTGGAATTGATTGAGAATTATTTATTCATGTATTCTCTTTCTTGGATAATGACATTGATTTTAATAGAGATTAATATCAATCAAATTTCCAACTGAGATTTCAATTAAAAAAATTATTCATGGAGAATTCAATTGGGTGCAATATTAAAAATAGGTTTATAAAATTCTCAGAGGAAGTGGTCTTGGGAAGCTAAATTGGAAATGAAGACATGGAAATATGTGTTCTATGATCTCAGGATGTTGGGAATCTCAACCATAATGGGTGGTAGGGAAATGAGCTTGATGTGAAGGTGAGACAATCACATGGTTTGAAAGTATTCATTTGGATAACGTTTCAATTTTATGTACTCAAGGATGAGCAACGCTTAAGTTCGGTGTCATTTGTTGAATACATATTCATCCTAGTTTTGGTCACACTTTTAGTCTAGTTTTGCATTTAGATTTATTAATATGCCTTAGAAATAGCTTCACTTAGTCTTAAATAGATTTTATGATAATCTTTTAGGGTTTTGATACCTTTCTTGACTTTTTTTGTAGGTTTTGAGTTTTATCTCTCCATACTAGCATGGCCTAGGGGGTCCTAGTACTATTCAACAACCTAGAGTGGAGAGGGGGACACCTCTTGCAAGGTGAAATACATTTTTAGCATGTTTAAAAGGCAAATTGATCAACATTTTAACTCACAACCACGACCGAAATCGATAATCCACCTTCCAATCTAGCTATTGATTGAGCTATATTGATCAAACTTTGGTGACCAAGCTCTATTGATTGACTGCTAGTGATTGAGCTCTGTTGATTGACCTATAGTGGTTCAACTTTGTTGATCTGTGTCTTACCATTGAGCTCTCTGATTGAGCTTTGTTTATTATGATCTACTAGTCAGTCTCCACTGATCGATGCCTTTTGATTGAACTCCAAGTGATGTAGCACTACTAATAGAATTTAGTTAATCAAGATCCATTGATAAACCTCCCAATCAAGCTCCATTGATTGATGTTAAGCTCTAGCTAATAATCAAGGTCCACTAGTTGGTCTCCATCAGTTGAATTCCCAATCAAGCTCCACTAACAATCATCTTGATTGACCATCTAACAATTGACATTTACCAATAGAGCTCCATTGGTTGACTTCAACTGGTCGACCCTCATGTTCCAAACAAAGCTCACGACCCTTTGCCTTCTCTCTATTGACACATTCACTACCAGTGCCTCATCACATTCCTTAGGAGGATGTTAGCCTTCCTCTCTACCTCATATAAATAGAAGTGAAATTCCTCCACTCAAAAGGAGATGGTAGGAGAGATTGAGAGGCTGCAAAACTCTATCTACAACTCCACCTTGCATCCATCTACAAAAAATCTCAATTGATCTACCTCAAAAGAGGGAGCTCAACTGACCTCCACCAGTGTAATGCTCAATTGACCTCCACTCAACACCTATTGAACACCATCAACTTGTACAAAAAACTTGATAGAGAAAGATTATCCATTCTTCAATAGCAGTTTACATCCACTTCACCATCCAATCAATAGTTGGGATGCAATGGTGTTGTGCTTCTCTGAAGACATCATTAAGAAAAACACATCCCAACTTCTCATCAATTTGATTTTGTGACTATGACATTTTGTTCACCATACAATGTTTATCTTTATACTACCATTAGGAGATATTTGTTTCTATGCTAGGGAATAGGGAGCATCACCACTGCTTAATTTTTGTTCTTTTACTACATCTGTATTTGTATGAACCTTGTTGAAAGTGGAATCAAACAAATCAAAAGTTTACATGTTAATCATTATCTTGGGTCTAGAGAACTTGTAATCCATGATCTATGATATTGATTAGTTCTTGTTAGACCCTTGATGATAACTTCAGATAGGTGTTTAGTGAGATGATGAGTATAGGATTTATTTGTAACGTGACAACAAGCCAGTAATGATATCTATCTAGGTCTAATCATAACTACAAATGGGAGATTTACCTAGCCTCAATGTTATATTTTCATGATTGTTTGTAATATAATAAGAGTGCCAAGTAAGTAGTGGTGGTGAAACCCACTCACCCTTATTTTTTGATCCATCATGATAATTGTAAATTCAACTCAATCAACAACCCTTTGTGTTAAATGCTATTTCAAGTTTGGTTAGATCATCAATAAATTCTTAAATATGTTGTCCTTGGGTTAAATCATAAACTATACAGTATTAAGATCCATCTACTTACATGTGGGATTTTTGTACTATTTTTTGGGTAAAATCTAAGGATTCTACATCCTTGGTGAATTTTTTGTGTGATAAAACTTAACATCATCTTGGACATTGAATATATGTGGCGTATAAGATTAGGTTTTACATAAAATAGAGATATAATTTAAATGGTATATAAATGAACTTCAAGCTCATTCACACTTAAATATGAGAAAATAACATGAGAAGTGCATAATTTTTTTGGATAAGGTAATATTAACTTAAACCCAAAACAAATCTTATATACTATACAAGTGGGTTACCATTACAAAACCCTACCTTCTTAGCAATATGAGGTGCAAGACGCCTTATAAACTTTAATGTGACCTTTTATATCCACTCTAAACTATTTACAATGTTTACAAGAAGTTTAAGTTAGCTCATCTCTACACCATCATGAACCTGATATCCAATTTTGTGCATATTCGAGTGCCTATTTTACCCTCACATTATCAGTTTAACCATGCTTTATTTAGATAAATCTATTTGTTTTGGAAAGTTTTCGAATAACCACCTAATTTCATTTCCTTATATTTTCTTAGTATAAAATCTCACAAGAGGAAGCCTTGAAAGATCAGCGACCAATGACCCCATATCATCAGCGATCACTGGCCTTTGCACCCTCAATGACCGCCGACCTTGGCATCCTCAATGATCACTGAACATGAAGACCAATGACCGATGGAGGTTCCACCATTAGTGACCACTAAGACACAACAAGCATTTCTAGTGACCACTGGATTTGAACCATCAATGATCGCCAAACATAGAATCCCAATGAATGATGGATGATCTACCACCAGGGACCGCTAGAATCTAGCATGATATTGGAAAATGCCAAGAGAGCATAATTGCTGATTGACATGCTAATAATCTTGGTGACCGCCAGGTTTCTACACCATCAGTAACTGATGAGCTGCTACCTCAAAGGATGTTCCTTAAAATATTCATCAACCTCATTCATGGAGGGGGTCACGACGTGTGAGAGATGATGAAGTGTTGCCACACCTCATAACCATCTTTCCATCAGTTCAAGATCCCTGAAGATGAAAGTCTGAAGGAGAATTGCACACCTTGGCCATCACCAAGCCCTGCATGTTTCTTCTCTGAGAGGAGCAGCCATATTTGACATCTAGTCCATATGCATATTCGAAGAATACATACATCAACCTTTCTCATCTACAGTTATAGTTGGTGTTTCCCCCTTCTTCTCTAGATATGTTCATTCTCCTCCATCATCTTCGTCCATTTCAAAATCCCCTCTTCATGTCTCATTATACATGTAAATCCATAATGCTACTCACCACCATTAGTGGATAAACACATAGCATGGGATGGAAGTAGCCACTAAGGCTCCCCCAACATATGTATACTTATGTCCATTGAATTTAAACTCTTAGCAATGATTATCTCCATACTCTTGGTCTTTATGCTTTACTTGGATGATTAGCTACCATCTTGTGATGTTTGATGGTTAGTACCTCGAAAGAGTAGTATTAATCTTATCTGAGTGTTATGGAGTTGCATAAATGCATGAGAATGTTGGAATGCTTAAGATAATGATCATATGGTTATACTGTGATTGTTTGTTTGCCATCTCGATAGAGAGAGACAATCTTATAATCTGGATCTATCCTAAGCTCAAGAGAGGAAGGAATAGACATTTATGATGATTGCTTATAATCTTACTAAAAGTATATAATGGCTGTGAGTATTGCATGTTGGTGAGAGACCTTAGATGGTAAAACCCATTCCAAGTTCCCATCCATATTTGATATTTTATTCTTTGATTTTACTTGTTCTCTTATTTTTCTTCTTGTTTTTTTTCTTCTTGTTTTACTTTACTCATTTGTTGAAGTACCATCATTCCCTAAGGGACACATAACTTTATCTCACTCTTTGGTTGGTGTAACTAAGCTAAGACCCTAGGTTATTAACACATACCACCCTTGACCCTATGGATTGATCTCAAGTTACTACCTTGGACCCTGTATAATAGTTGTGGGAGAATGAGTATTGAGTTATAAAGTTAAGAGTCTGACTACTCTAGATCCTCTCCTTTTTGGACATGTGATTTAGGCTGGTCAAATATTTGGCACCGTTGTCGGGATCAAGGCAACCTGTATTGTTAAGAATCCTAGTCTACTTAGCATACACTTGTGCCTCAAGTATAGGAATAAACTTGATTGCACTCTTTTTAGTGTGATAACTCTAACTATCTCAAATATTTTGTTTCACACGTCCAATTTCTAACTTGATTCTGTGAACTGTTTTAGGTTGATCGAAGAGAAGTGGACTGTTACCACTACCCACCTAGAAACACCATGTCTCCTCATAGGAGAGGACAACACCGATTCCAACACAATGGAAGAATTGAAGACCTTCATGAGGAACGTGAAGAAGAAAGTTTAAAAAGGAGAACATGATGATCGACATGAAAATGGAGAGTGTAACAATGAAAAATGTGAAGAAGACCGTCAAGAGGAAGAGCACAATGAAGAAAGCAAAGAACAATGTTGTGATGATGGGCGTCATGATAGATACATAAGGGACACGAGAAATCATGATAATGATGTTGGTGATGATGACGAAGGCCCTTCCCTTTGTGAATTGGACACCACTAGGGCCAATGAATCTAGATGCACTATCATCATTACTAGGTTCAATGCTCCAAACTTCAAACTCAAGCCAACAATCATCACCATGATCCGGAACAAAACCTTTGGAGGAAATTATTGAGGTGAAAATCCTTACCACCACCTAGATGACTTTAGAAACATTTGTGACACCATTAAGATGAATAGGTCGACAGACAAGGTGATATACTTCAAGGGATTTAACTTTTATCTGAGGGACAAGGCATTGTCAATGTACCTTTCTAAATCTGACAAGATCATTAATGGATGGAAAACCTTGGCTAACACTTTCATCACCAAGTTTAACCCACCTGAGAAAACCCTTACGAACAAACACGAGATCACTGGATTTGTCCCAAAGCCAAGAGAGAATTTGTATGAAGCTTGAGAAAGATTTCAAGAGTATCAGAGGAACTACCCCCACCATAACTACGATAAAGGATTTCTAGTCACTACCTTCTACAATGGGCTAAATTTAGCTGAAAGGACTTTGTTGAATGTTGTTGCAGGAAGTGACTTCCTTGGTAAGAACACAAAGAAGACCATGAAGATCATCGATAACATGGATGCCTTGCAAGCTGGTCTAGATTATGATAGAGTAACAACAAAGAACATATTGTCTAAAGGTATCACTACTGAGTTTAAAGCTCTAGAGACAATTACTGCTCAAATTAGAAGGTTTCTTTAGATGTGAAACAACTAAAGGACACTGGAAGCAAAGGAAAAGGCAAGGCTGAAAAAGTCATGAAATATGTTACTTGTGGAGAAGGGGGGCATGGTATTGACAACTGCATCTATAGTCATCCCGATGAAGATAGCAGTGAAGAATAATGTGAAAACATCTCTTATGATAACTTCAAGAGACCAGATTGTCCCTGTTTCTTCTATGGAAACAAAGATGACGCTGAAAATGCTCATCAATCAAACAACCCACATAAAGGACTGCCAAGATTTAGAAGAGGTGGAGGACCGACTATGTTCACCCACAACACAAGTTACCAAAAAAATAGAAACAACTATCAAGGCCAAGGCTAGAATCAGAACAAAAATTCAAATAGGCTGACTCAAGATCAAAGTCAAAACAAAAACACCAATCATGTGGATATGATGTCAGAACCTTTTGAATTAGTACAGAGGCAATCATCAGTGAATGAGAAACTAACTTAGAGTGCCATTACCAATACTGGTGTGTTAAACTCAATGCAAACCTAGCTAGGGGTGTAACAACTCAGATGGTTGACATGCATACCCACCAAAAACAAATTGATCAACAGATGGCACAACTGTTAGAGATGATTAAGAACTCACAAGGAAAGATACCTTCTACTACTAAAAGAGTAAACATGGTAACCCTACACTCTATAAAAGTACTAGAAGAACTAAAAGTTAATATCATCCAAAAAGGCAACCCTACCACTAAATCCCAACCTAAAGCTTTCAAAGAAGAAGAAGAACCAGAGATGGAGATACCTACCAAGAAAACCAAGGCAAAAGAGACGAGAAAAGGAAAGAAGACAGTGAAAGAAAGGAAATATGATCCAACTGAAAAACCTTCATTAATAGGGATCCTTATGCACCAAGAGTTTGCTTTCCATACAATCTTTTTGTGGCTCACTTAAAAGGAGATACAAGAAGTTTATGGAAGCCATGAAGAAACTACACATGGGCATTCCATTTCTGGATTTCATTAAAGAGATGCCCACATATGCAAAGTTCTTCAAAGACATAATTACCAAGAAAAGGCAACGAGACCATGTCAAAAGTATCAGGATTGCTAAGATGTCCAATGCCTTCATATATGTAAAGATTCCCACTAAGCAGAAAGATCCTAGAGCATTCATGATCCCATTCAATGTTGGAGATAAAGAGGTAAGACAAGGGCTGGTAGACCTTGGAGCCATCATTAGCCTCATGCCTCTTCTATTGGCTCAAAGGCTAGGACTGACATGCATGGTAAAAATAGGGATTTGAATCCAGCTAGCTGATCATTATTTCACTAAACCAGTAAGAGTAGTAGAAGATGTCTCAATCTGAGTGGGATGATTCTTTATACCATGCACCATAATTGTGATTGATCATTTGGAAGATGTGACATGTCCAATGATTTTTGGCAGACCATTCCTATCCACTGGGAGAGCATTGATAGATGTTGAAGTTGGGATCATTACCATCAAGGCATGAAATGATCATATTGATTTTCATGTTCAAGACTCCATGAGAGGTCCATCTCTCTTCAAGTCAGTTTACTTCATGGACAACTATTACCAATTTTGTGAAGAGGTCCAAGAAGAGAATGTTATAGTTTATCTACTCATGAGAGCCTTAAACAATCCTGACCCAACTGTTGAAGATCCAAAAGTTTTCAAAATTCTTGACTATCTGAATCAGATGGAGAAGGATGGCAATGATGATGAAGAAGAAATCTATGAGACTGTAAAGTATGCCTCCCTAGAACAAACTCTAGAGGAAAAAGAAGAACCTATGCCAAAATTGGAACTGAAGTAGCTACCTAAAGGGCTAAAGTTTGAATTCTTAGACAATGATGAGAGGAATCCAGTGATCATAAACTCTTCCTTGACAAATGACCAAGAAGATAAATTGTTGAATGAACTCAAGCTTAGAAGAAAGCCCATAGGGTATTTTGTTGAAGACATCAAGGGATTAGGCCCGACTGTTTGCATGAATATGATAAATTTGGAAGAAACTACAAAACATATAGCCCAACCTCAACGGAAGTTGAATCAAATGCTGAGGGAGGTGGTTCAGAAAGAAGTGATATAACTTCTTGATGCAAAAATTATATAGCCAATCAATGACAACAATTGGGTAACCCCGATACACGTAATGCCTAAGAAAGGAGGAAGACAATTGTGAAATGTGAAAAGGGATTTGAAGTAGCTACACAAACCGTGACTGGGTGGCGAGTGTGTATAGACTATAGATCAATGCCTCCACAAAGAAGGACCACTTTCCACTTCCATTCATAGATCAAGTCCTATAACGGTTAGCTCATCACTCATATTTCTATTTTCTAGATGGATATTCAAGATTCCATCAAGTTCCTATCCACCACGACGATCAAGAGAAGACTACCTTTACCTATATCTATGACACTTATGCCTTTGACGAATGTCATTCGACTTATGCAACACACTTGCAACATTCCAAAGGTGCATGATTTTGGTCTTTGTTGATTTCTTGGAAGATATCATGGAAGTCTTCATGGACGAATTCTCTGTCTATGGAATTGATTTTGAAAATTGTTTAAGGAACTTATCTGAAGTTCTAAAAAGATGTGAAGAGAAACAATTAGTATTGAACTGGGAGGCGTGTCATTTCATGGTGTAGGAAGGTATCGTTCATGGGTACAAGATTTCCAAAAAAGAGTCAAAGTCGATCTCAGTAAGGTGGAAGCCGTGTCTAAACTCCCACCTCCTAAATCCATAACTGGTATGAGAGATTTCCTAGGGCACATAGGTTACTATAGAAGATTTGTCAAAGACTCCTCTAAGATTGAAAAACCCCTATCTAGTCTTCCTATGAAAGACGTCGTATTTAACTTTATAGATGAATGCCTTGAAGCTTTCAACACTCTAAAAATGCCTTAACAACAACTCTGATCTTGCAAGATCCAGATTGGGAACTACCTTTTGAGATAATGTGTGATGCAAATGATTATGGTATTGGAGGAGTTCTTAGACAAAGGATAAGAAACACCATGAAATCTACTATGCTTGAAAGACTCTAGATGATGCCTAAGTCAACCACACCACCACTAAAAAAGATATGCTAACAATCATATTTGCTTTTGACAAATTCAGGTCCTACTTGATAGGATAGAAAGTCAAGGTGTACACATACCATGGTGCTATCGAGTATTTGATGTAGAACAAGGACACCAAGCCCAGACACCTATGGTGGGATCTATTATTGCAAGAATTTGATCATGAAATCATAGACAAGAAAGGGACATAGAACATTGTCGTCGACCATTTATCAAGAATCGTTGTTAATGACAATTATGTTGATGAAGCCTTAATGACGACAAGGTCTATTGAAACCAATTTACCATGGTTTGCTGACATCTATAATTATTTAGCATGCCAAAAACTACCTCTTGACATAACCTATTGTTGGTTATGTATGCCCAGAGAGCCAATCATGTGATGATTGTAATGGCATATCATGTAAAATTGATTTGTTTATTAATAAAAGGCAAGATTCCAATTTATTATGTTTAATTTAGTTATGATATAATGATGTAACACTAGTACATTTTTGGCCTCTAACATCGCTTCCACTGGCGTCACTTATATTAGAAAAACCGACCTAATAAGCTAAAACCGAAGCAAAAAGTCATTAGAAAAAAATCCGGGTACCGCTTATAGCTATTGGGTCAGTTATGTTAAATTTATCGACGCTAGAAAAGACTCACGAAAATAAAAAACCGACCCAACATACTTCCCGCGGAGAAAATTGGTTTTACCGCCTTCGCGCGCTGAGCTATGGGGTCGGTTTTCTAAATAAACGACCCTAGAAATTGTTCGGGTACCGCTTGGTCTGCCGCTAGGCCGACTTCTCCGGTCGGTTTTCCGGATAACCGACCGCATAGGCTGCCGCTGGACTCTCGCGTCGGTTTTTGGAATAACCGACCACATAGGTGACTTCTCGCGTCGGTTTTTGGAATAACCGACCGCATAGGTGACTTCTCGGGAAAACTAAAACCCTACCCTCTCGGGTCGGTTTTCTCTAATAACCGTCCCTATATGGGACCTGTTGGGTCGGTTATTTAGTTAACCGACCACAGAAGTGAACTCGAAAACTAAAACCCTGCCCTCTCTCCCACATCGTCACAAAGTAGCCGCAGCTCACACAGCCCTCTCTCCCACAGCTCTCACCTCGCCGCCCGGCGCTCAAATCTCTCACCTCGGCGCCCAACCTTCGGAGCTATCTCAACTCGCCGCCCGACCTTCCGGACCTCTCCGACCTTCGGAGCTATCTCAACTCGCCGTCCGACCTTCCGGACCTCGGCGCCCGACCTTCGGAGCTATCTCAACTCGCCGCCCGACCTTCCGAGACGACCCTGCCGCCGCCAAAGACGACCCCGCCGCCGCCAAAGGTTACCCCACCGCCAAAGACGACCCCGCCGCCGCCAAAGGTTACCCCACCGCCAAAGACGACCGCCGCCAAGGTCTCGCCTACGCAGCAAAGTTTCGCCGCCGCCACCTACTCTTTCCGAACAATTTCGCCGCCGCCAAGGCTTTCAACGCCGTAAGTTCATTTTCCGTTTCACTGTTCTACCTAATGTTGGAGTCTACGGCCATGCTTGGACGCCCAGTTTGATCACTGGGAAGATGTTGTGCGTTGTCCGAGCATTGTCTCTGTGTTTGGTAGCTCTGACTTTAACGGCAAATTCGTTCTACCTTCAGCCATCCGTAATGGGTTCCCTCGCTTTCTATTCCAGGAAAGAACCACGACACTGAACGGAGCAGGGAGATCTGAAAGGGGCCGCTCACCTGTGTGGGTGACTCTGTTAGCTGGGCGGCTGGAGGTATGTACTCCTCCGTTTTTTTTTGGGCATCTATATGACTAAAATTTTCCCATAATTAGACATCTTTTGAAATACTTGCTCTTATCCCATTTTGTTGGACAATTCATATACTTTCAGTTGGTTTATTATTATTCTTTTGAAATTACTATCGTGTTGAATTGGGTTAATGACCCTGTCTGCTTTTGTGCTTAAATCATGCCACATGTTTGTGAAAGATGTAACTTGCCACTCTATTTATGCATTTTAGATACTTCGACTAGTTTATCTATGTAACTCTTGATTTGTCAAGAACACATAATTCATTTTATTTGACTAGTAAACCAACCGATAATAAAAACATGTAATCTTTTATTTTATTATCAATCACATATGTAATCATTGTATACAATCTAGAAATACGAGGGTAGACATTGTGTAGTTTCAGATTGAGGGTTTATAAATGAGACCATTGATGCATAAATATGACAATATTACATTTATATATAAAATTAGAAACCCGTTCAAAATTTATTCATTAGGAGTAAATTTTGGATAGTCCCCGATATGGGACTGTTTTTGGATATTTAATCTCACTTAGGATGTAACTGTGTAATGTATGTTTAGTTTTGAATAAAATTTTAGTAGTATTTCTTCATTTGTTCTCTGGGTACATATGTGAGTGGTATTTGCCATTTACATTGATGTACTTGGAGAACTAAGGGGAAATGCTGCTGAAATTTTATTGAAAACTAAACGATACATTATACAATTACTAGTGAGGTTAAATATTCAAAAATGGGATAGGTGGTACCCTTTAGTATAAAAGTAATGAATTTCTTATCAAAAAAACCTTACAACTTATAGTATCAATATTAAATGCCCAGTTTGATAATTATTTTTAATGTGATCTAGAAAATGGATCGAAGTTGGATGTCTATCAAGAACCGTTGCAGTCCAGAGTTTACCAAAGGTGTTGATGAATTTATCAGATTTGCTGAGGAACATAGGAAACTACCTACAGATAGGTTCTATTGTCCATGTAGAAATTGTGGTAACAATTTGAAAGTTGATACTGTTGAGGAAATTAAGAATCATGTCATATGCAATGGGATCATACAAGGTTATAATGAATGGTATTGGCATGGAGAGAAACCTAATTATGGATCAGAAAATGTCGATATTAATAGTGGTGACATAGAAGATATAGATAATGATGTTAACAATGATGAACCAATTCAGGATGACCCGATTCAGGATGATATGGTTGATGAGATGCTACGTAGCTGTCAGGACAATGTCATTGATCCACCTTCTTTATTTGAAAACATTGTCCATGATGCTGAAAAACCATTATATAAGGGTTGTACTAAGTTCACGAGGTTGAGTGCTGTGATGCGATTATATACTCTTAAAGCTCAAAACCGGTGGAGCGATAAGAGTTTCACTTCATTGTTGTCTTTGTTAAAGGAAATTCTTCCTGAAGGCAACGAGCTTCCAATTTCTACATATCAAGCAAAGAAAATAATGTGCCCAATGGGAATGGAGGCTAAGAAGATTCATGCATGTCCAAATGATTGTGTGTTATTTCAGAAGGACTATAGTGATTTGATAAACTGTCCAAAATGTGGTGCGTCAAGGTACAAGACTACAAATTCAGCTAAGGCTAAAAATGGCTCTCCTGCCAAGGTGATGTGGTATCTACCAATAATACCACGATTTCAACGCTTATTTGCTAATACAGAAGATGCACAAAATTTGTCTTGGCATGGGGAGTTAAAGGTCAATGATGATGGCGTCCTACGACATGCATCTGATTCACCACAATGGAAGAAAATTGATTTATTATACCCTCAATTTGGCAAAGAAACAAGGAACTTAAGACTTGGACTCTGTACAGATGGAATGAATCCATATGGTACATTAAGCAGCCAACATAGCACGTGGCCTGTTATGATTGTTATATACAATCTTCCTCCTTGGTTGTGTATGAAAAATAAGTATGTCATGTTGTCAATATTGATATCAGGGCCCAAGCAACCTGGAAATGATATTGATGTTTACCTTCAACCTCTAATTGATGACCTAACGAAATTATGGGAAGAAGGTGTTATGACATATGATGCTTCACGTAAAGAGATCTTTACTTTGCGTGCTATGTTGTTTTGCACGATTAATGACTTCCCAGCTTATGGAAATTTGTCTGGATATAGCATAAAAGGATACAAAGCATGTCCTGTTTGTGAGGAAAATACTGATTCAATTTGACTGAAACATGGTGGTAAAATCGTATATCTTGGTCATCGGAGGTTTCTCCCACCAGTGCATCCTTATCGAAGGCAACGCAAAACCTTTAATGGGTCAACTGAGGAACGAAGTGCTCCTAAACCTATACCAGGAAATGTTGTATATGATAGGGTGAAACATATTGTTAATAAATTTGGAAAGAGTTCAAGTAGTCGTACGCTCGCATGTGACAAATCTCTATACAAGAAGAGGTCAATATTCTGAGATCTTCCCTATTGGAGATTTTTGACAATTAGACATTGCATTGATGTCATGCATGTTGAAAAAAATGTTTGTGATAGCATCATCGGTACGTTATTGAACATACCAGGAAAGACTAAAGACGGCATCAACTCTAGAAAAGATTTAGAATTAATGGGTATAAGAAAAGAATTATCGGTTGAGATCAGGGATCGCCGCACATATTTACCACCAGCTTGTTACACTTTGTCCAAGAAGGAGAAAAAGACTTTCTGTGAGTGCTTGTATAATATTAAGGTTCCACAAAGATACTCTTCTAATATTCGTAGATTGGTATCAAAGAAGGATCTGAAGTTGATAGGTCTCAAATCTCATGATTGTCACACCTTAATGCAACAAATTTTACCTGTGGCTATTCGATCTATATTGCCGAAGCATGTAAGGTTTGCAATCACAAGACTCTGTTTCTTCTTCAATGAAATATGCAACAAAGTGATACATCCTGATACTCTCGATAAATTACAAAATGATGTAATTGTTACCATGTGTCAGCTCGAAATGTACTTTCCTCCTTCATTTTTTGATATCATGGTTCATCTTGTAGTACATATTACAAGGGAGGTGAAGATGTTGGGTCCAATTTTTTTACATTGGATGTATCCATTTGAACGCTACATGAGTGTTTTTAAAGGTGATGTTCGGAATCGTTATCGTCCTGAAGGGAGTATTATTGAGGGTTATGTGGCTAGAGAAGTGATGGATTTTTGCAACGATTTTTTGAATTCCAATGAAACTTCTAGCGATCTAAAAAATGATCTTGTTACTGAGTCTTATTGTGGCAAAGGAACTCTGGGAGCACAAGTGAAAGGAATTAGCCGTGAGTTGTGGGAACAAGCACATCTGTATATTTTACACAACATTGATGAAGTTAGTAGCTACATCACAGAACACAATGATCTTATCAAGAAAAATCATCCACGATCCAGTTCAATGTGGCTTGCAAGAGAGCATAATCGAACATTTATTAGGTGGTTTGAAGAGAAAGTCTTTAAGCAGCTATCTGAATCACCAAATAATGTTGCTGAGAACATAAAATGGCTCGCCTTTAAGCCAAAAATGGATGTCATGTCATATGAAGGTTATGACATAAACGGATTTTTATATTACACTAAACGTCAAGATGAAAGTAGTGTAGTCCAAAATAGTGGGGTCACTGTTAAAGCTTGTTCGTTGTATTTTGCTAGTGCCAAAGATAAAAGACCACACGAAGCTGAGATGTCATATTTCGGAATCATTGAGGACATATGGGAAATGGACTATACACATTTCAGAGTTCCTATCTTTAGATGTAATTGGGTTGATAACAAAAAAGGCATTTTAGTAGATGAGTTGGGTTTCACATTGGTGAATTTTGAAAAAATTGGAGAGAAAGATGAACCATTCATCATGGCAGACCAAGCAAAACAAGTATTCTATATTGATGACCCAGCAAATAAAAATTGGTCTGTCGTTCTTCATGGAAAAAGACAGTTTACTGTGGATCCTATAAATGAAGAAGAATACTATGAAAAGTATGATGATTCCAGCCCATTTTCAGTTGGTTTGCCAAGTGTCAATGTTGAAGTTAACACCGATGACTTATATACACGTCAAGACCATGCTGAAGGAATTTTAGTTGACTAACAACTCAACCAAAACTAGAGGCATGTATTATCATTCAAGCACACATTTTCTTTTATCATGTATACATTTTATTATATATCACCACTTGTTCGTTTATTATCACTTATGTTTTCTTTTATCATGTATATTTGCAGGTTGTTCTAAAATGGCAAGTGAAGATGAACATTTTCATCATGAGGATGAGGATGCTAGTGGTGATGCTAAGAGTAGCAGAGGTCCCACAGTGATGCGTCGGATGCAAGAGCTTAGGGCAAAAGGGGAGAAATTGTCAATCCAGTTTGAAAGTGGAGGAGCACCTATTGGGGAACACGCTAGTACTTTTAAGCATTATGTAGGGACAATTGCACGGAGTAAGGTGCCAATAGATATAGAAAACTGGCATGGTGTTCCTATTGGCTTGAAAGACCTCATTTGGAAAGATATATCTGTGAGTTGAATTTTGATACTATATTATCTTGTTTTTTGTTTATTGATTCCAGTTTTTTGTTTTGACATATACTTTTTGAAATAAGATTATTGCTTCATTTGTATATAGGGTGTTTTTCATTTAAATGAAAAAGAACATAGGAAAAGAGTGTTGCAGCGTTGTGGTGTACGATGGAGGGCATTTAAGACCTATCTCAAAAGGGATTATATAGATAATCCTAATCAAAAGAAGAAAGCAACAGACGTATATATTTTCATAGATCCTGGGGTGTGGGACAGATTTGTTGCACAAAGGAATTCAGAACAGTTTCAGGTATACAATTAATGTTTTTATATATGTATATGTTTGCCAACTTTGTAAATTGCAATACCTCATTTTAAATGATCAGGCTATTCACGAGGCCCAAAAGGAAAGACGGGCCAAAAATGTGCATAACCATCACATGGGATCCCTTAGTTATGCCCAGCGCCGAGAACAACTGGAGAAGCAAATATCTTCTGGAGAAGGGTCTAGCACAACTCAAGTTGAGTGTCCACCCCGTTATAAAATTTGGCTTGATGCTAGAAAAAATAAAGCAGGTGAAATTACCAACCCTGCAACTAAGGAGGTGGCACAAAAGATGGTAAGTTCATCACAATTAAATATGAATATGATGATCTATAATTGTTTATGATTTAATATTTTCATTAAATATGAATAGGATGATCTCTAATTGTTTGTGATTTAATATTTTCATTAAATATGAATAGGATGATCTCTATGAGCAAAGAAAACAAGGAAAGTTCATACCAATTGGACGCATGGATGAACTATCAGTTGTTCTTGGTACGAAAGAGCATCCTGGACGTGTTAGGGGATTAGGTGCTGGCATAGGATTCAAGACTTATTATGGGCCTTCAAATGCTAGAAGAGGTCGTACAGTTACACATGACGAGGTTGAAGCATTAGTATCACAGAAAGTGCAACAAATATTGTCTTCATATCAACATATTCAACCTTCTCAACCTCATCAAACCGTGCGTCTCTCAAGTGATGAGGTACAAGCTCATACTCCAATTGTAGAAGGACATGGGAGCACTCCCAATGAACCACCACAACAATCTGCAGTAAGTTTGTATATATATGAGTATATATGTAGGTATCTGGTTTACCAGTTTGTATATAATAACTTATATTATTTCAACTAGGTTGGTATGAACTGTAAACTTGCAGTGGAGGTTCCAGAGTATAATGTTGTGGCAGCGGGTAAGGTATACAACATCGGTGGTACATTACATTGTCAATCAGTTTCTGATGACATTTGTCGTGTGTCCATCCATCTTGTGTATGACGGAATGGGGGACAAACCACTACCCATACCTTCTTCTGAATATGGTACAGTTGATGAAGCAGAGGGTGCTATGGTGGGATGGCCTAAACACTTGGTTATCATTGACAAGGTATATCTACATGTTGTTTTTATATTTGACTAGCTACATATATGAACTCGTTTAATATAAGTATGTATTTAATTAACAGGCTTGTAAACCAAAAAGTAAAAATCCTAGTAGTCGTCCTCCTATGCCCAAACCTTCTTTCATTCCAGAAGCCACATTCGATGAATTGGGAAATAAATGTAAAGGTTTGGCTCGATACTTAGCCAACCAAAGCCCAGGATCACATATGATGGTCAATTTAACAGAAGATGCAGTTGGGAGGGACTTTGAGAATTTTATTTTTATTCAGGATATTATAGAGTTGTTCCGGTATGATTGGCTAAATACTTCGATATTTGAAGTATGGATAAGGTAAGAATTAATCAATATAGATTGCTCGAATATATACATTTTTAGCTTATTTGTAACATATCAAATTTTTACAAATGTTTTACAGCCATTTATATACTGAGATGACAAACTTTGATATAAAGAATGTTGCATTCTTAGTTCCTTCACTCACTAGTCAAGTGCAGACACAAATGGATGATGTGAATGAGTACTTCAGTACTGCATTCAAATATTTTGGTAGTGTTGGAAAGGAAATTATTCTAATTCCTTTTAACGTCGAGTAAGTATTATAATTTAATAGAATTCTAATATTCACTAAATTATAATTCTAATTTTTGTTTTCAATATAAATTTACTCAGATCTAGACATTGGGAACTAGTGGTGGTTGTCCCAAAATTGATGACTTTCTATTATCTTGACCCAATGGGAAAAACAACAAGGGGTCACAAACTGAGATTGCCAGCTATGGAGTAAGCATAAATTTTAGTTTCTATAACATCAATTGTTATGCTTCAACATGATATTTATACTTAGAATTTCTATTTTGACAACTATCGTAATCAAATTGATTGATAGGGGAATAAAGGCTTATCGTGAAGGTGGAGGAATAATACCCACAAAATTAAAGACACTGACTTTGAAAAATGTCAAGGTAACTACTTTGACTGATTAGTCATATATATGTACAACTCTTATAATAATGTATTAAATTTTATATGTTAACTCTCTTATAGTCTTATTTCTTTATTTGTACAACTCTGTTTGTAGCAGTTTACTAATATTTATTTATAATTCTTTATTTGTAGTGTCATATACAAAATAATGACTGGGCTTGTGGCTACTACGTAATGAAGTATATGCAAACTATTTTGAAAGAAGCATCAGTAGACATTCAGAGTATAGATAAGGTAATTAATAAAGAATAACATCATAAATTTCCAAGTGAGATTTGCATCATTTTATAAATATATGAGCATGTGCTTTTTTTGCAGATCTTTGCAACTCATCCTTACACACTTGATGGGTTAAATGAATTCCGAGAAGAATGGTCAGATGCTTTTATTAATGAAGTCACTATAACATTGGATTGAAAAAGCATAACTTCAGTTGTGTATGTAGATTTGAAACTCTGTCAAATTTTACTTTTTGTAGTATGACATTAAAAATTTAATATCACTTTTAAACTTGCAATCTATCATTGTTGTTAGTATGTGCTATGTGTATGAATGTTATTATGTGTTATATGTCTCATTTGAATGAATCTATCTTAGACTTGCAAGAATGTTAGTAAGTGTTGTGTATGAAGACTCTACTCAATATATATGAATAAATTTGTTATGAAACATCAATTCAAAAAGGGATTGGACATTTAAAAGTTTGCAAATGGCTTTGGAATGCATTTTTGTCTTGCATCATTGCATTTGCAAATCTATTTCTATTGCAGGTTTTGAATTGCGTAAAGCAATTCTGTTTTGCAGGTTGCTGTACTGAAGATTTCTGGTTCTGCAGAATTTTTAAAAAAAAAAAAATAACTTTTCGGGTCGGTTATTTAAAAAACCGACCCAGTAGGTTCTATCCCAAAAATCTACAGCAAATTGAAGACTTCTAGGGTTGTTTATACAGAAAAACCGACCCAATAGATACTTCTTGGGTCGGTTATTTAGAAAACCGACCCAGTAGGTTCTATCCCAAAAATCTGCAGCAAATTGAAGACTTCTAGGGTCGTTTATACAGAAAAACCGACCCAATAGATACTTCTTGGGTCGGTTATTTAGAAAACCGACCCAGTAGGTTCTATCCCAAAAATCTGCAGCAAATTGAAGACTTCTAGGGTCGTTTATACAGAAAAACCGACGCAATAGATACTGCTTGGGTCGGTTATTTCGAAAACCGACCCAGTAGGTTCTATCCCAAAAATCTACAGCAAATTGAAGACTTCTAGGGTCGTTTATACAGAAAAACCGACGCAATAGATACTTCTTGGGTCGGTTATTCAGAAAAACCGACCCAGTAGATATTTTTGCAGCTGTTTGAAGACGTCTAGGGTCGGTTTTTTACCTCTTTTGGGTCGGTTTTTTACCTCTCTTGGGTCGGTTTTTGTTCCCTTAGGGTCGGTTTTTTTACCTCTCTAGGGTCGGTTTTTTTACCTCTCTAGGGTTGGTTTTTTACCTCTCTAGGGTCGGTTTTTTTACCTCTCTAGGGTCGGTTTTTTTACCCTTCTAGCGTCGCAAGTACTGTAGCGACGCCCACCTAGGCGTCGCCTAAAAAGTGACACTGTAAGCTTCAAAAAACCGACCCGAGAGACCAATTCTGTACTAGATAACATTATAAATGTCTAGAGAATCATATTACTCGATGATGTATGTAATCAAGTTACTAACATTGTGGATGAGATCATACAGATGTTAAGAGTACATATACATATTCTCATTATGTCCCTGATTGGTTGTTATTTTGGAAGGTTGATAGACAAAAATCACACATAAGATCAGAGTGTGAGTTGGTTGATGAATAGATCTCATTAGTCATGATATGGGATATCAAACCAAGCACACAGATTCATGTTAAAGAATAGTGTATCAAACAGACCCACTGTGAGACTGACACATGGAAGACATCTTCATGGAAGTCATAGTTAGGTGTCACAATGATGGTGGTGGTTGTGGTTCTTAGACTTGAAATTATTGCACTCATTACATGTTGTTGGGTACACATTGACATCATCAAATGCAATCCTGAAACATGGGTTGTTATAAAGGTGATGATTGGGTGGCTTTGACACATGGGGATAGACTTTAAATCATAGATATGGGATTTGTCCCTCCTACTGGAGTGTGATGTCCTAGGCTTCTTAATTAGCGAGACTGAGAAAAGTATGGCCATACACATGTGAGTCAATATGTGATATTGAGCTTACATATATCTTAGACATGTTGGGTTTTAGGGGAGACAGAGAAGGCAGCGGAAACAAAAAAATTTCTTCTCCCAAACCCAGTCTAAAGGAATCGCGTCAACGTCTATACAATAGGAAGGATGGTTTGTAGAGACATACCTTGTCCCGAGGATTGCTTGGTGACATTACCTCATGGCTTGCGCGGTCTTCACCTCCAGTCTTGGATGGTGTCTGTGCAGCTCCTGGTCTCACCGGGACTGTCGGGATTGACAGCTGTCCTCTGAGCGGTAGAAGTCTGCCGCCTCTGCAGTCATCCATACAGATTGCCTAGAACTCCGATCGCCTTGTCCCACAAGGCACCAGAAGGAGTAGTACCCTCCTATCAGCGTACTAGTCACTGAGACACTCTCCTGCCACCAGTTGCTTTTATGCAGTTGTCTTTCCCTTGCTGTGCCTCCCTTATCGGGTAGCACTTGCTTGGGCTCTCCTAGTTACCACAACCAAAGAGAGTGACAACTTTGCAGAGAAATTGGTGTTTTGAGTTATACTTTTGAGAAGCCCCCAATACCCCTATATAGGAGGGTCATGGGATAGGGTGCTCTACCCCGTGCAATGCAAGATTAAAGCATGAGTAGGAGGATTCGAGATTTTCCACAAAACAACCAACTGTGCCAGCTGAACCGATCGTTTCAAGCATGAACCGATCAGTTGGGGACCTGAGCCTATCAGTTCACTTCTAAAATGATTGGTTCATTGCCCTGGTCAGTTCCCGATTGACTTTTCCTCTTTTTTTCCGAATTGATCCAAATACGAATCCTTGTTCCAATCAAATTGGACAAGTGAAACGAAAAGAAATTTCTCACCAACCTGACTTTCCCAACTTGCTCATTTGGACCTGTTGAGCCAATCGGTTCAACCCTTGAACCGGTCATCTCAACCTGTCCTGAGCTAATCGGTTCATCACATGAGCCAATCGGTTGGGAGTGCAGACTGTGTAAAACCAGTCAATTGCAGTTTCAATCCATCCGATACTCTAATCAATTGGTCCAACACCTTGAACACTGATATTGAGCTATCAATTGATTGAGTGTTTAATTGAACTACTAAACTCCTTTAGTAATCAATCTAAACATCGTTTGTGGATAAACTCCTCTTCCAGGTTAAATCCTATGTGTGTGATCCTGCAGGCCCATTTCATGTTGGTAGTGAAAGTCCTTAACACTTATGACTTCACAAGTAGAGTGGTGCCTAGTCATACATCAGTGCTACCCAAGTAAAATAGAAAGTTAGAGAACAACTTTCAATCATACAATCCGCGAATGGTGTTACAACGAATGTATAATTCCTTTGTCACTAATGTCCTGAATGAACTCAAGGCATGGTACAATCATCCTTTCAACGTTCATCCATTTCCTTGATCTCAGAGAAGACTGGGTGAGATGTGTGTGACATCAATATCACATATTTATTCACACATGCATGCACATGTCTTTCTCAATCCTACTCATCAAGTGGCCATGGACATCAAACTCCCTTAGGAGGGACAAATCCTATATCTATCACTCACCCCTCAAAAGTCCCATATGTCAAAGTCACCCAATCATCACCTTTATAACAACCCATGTTTCAGGACTGCGTTTGATGATGTCAAAGTATACCCAACGACATGTGTTGAGTGTAGTGATTTCAGGTCTAAGAATCACACTCACCACCATCACTGTGAGAGCTGACTGTGACTACCAAATCATGGTTCCATGTGTCACTCTCACGGTGGGTCTGTCTGGTACACTTGTTCTCTAACAAGTACCTATGTGCTTGGTTTGATATCACTATATCATGACTAATGAGATTCTATCATCAACCAAAACACAATCTAGTCTTTAGTGTTATTGATGTCTATGGTTATTTCCACAATAACAACCGACTAGGGACTAAACAAGAATGTATACTCTTAACATCCGTATGATCTCATATTTTAGGTCCTGAACCTAAAAGCATACGTCATTGAGTAAAACAATTCTCTAGACATCCATCATGTTACACTATCATCTCAGAAATAGTTAAAACATATAGATTGGAAATTGCCTTTATTATTATTCAAATCATTTACAAAGTATCCCATTACAATCATCACATGACTTGATCTATGGGCATACATACCAACAGACTCCCACTTGCACTTAGAGCTAGTCACCTAGGAACCTAAGTCCTTGTGACCTAGCATGACCATCTTGCTTCTGCTGAGAAAGGGCCTTCGTCAGTGGATCAACTATGTTGTCTTCAGTTAGTACTTTGCAAATCTTCACATCTCCTCATTGTACGATATCTCATATGAGATGGAAGCACCACAGTATGTGCTTGGACTGCTGATGTGATCTGGGCTCCTTAGCTTGAGCAATAGCTCCATTATTGTCACAATAAAGCTCAATTGCATCATAGCTACTGGGAACTACACCAAGTTCAGTGATGAACTTCCCGATCCTCATAGCTTCCTTTACTGCATGTGAAGCAGAGATATAATCGGCCTCTGTATTAGAATCGACAACTGTTTCTTGCTTGGAACTCTTCCAACTCACAACTCCATTGTTTAGGAAAAATACAAATCCTGATTGCGATCTGTAATCATCTTTGTCGGTTTGGAATCTTGCATCAGTGTAACCTCTTACAACCAATTCTTTCTCATTGCTGTATATAAGGAACTGATCCTTATCCTTCGCAAGTACTTGAGGATATTCTTTACGGATGTCCAGTGAGCATCCCCGAGATTTGACTGGTACCTACTTGTCTTGTTGAGGGCATACGAGACATCTGGGCATGTACACAACATAGCGTACATGATGGATCTGATGGCTGATGCATATGGGATCCCATTCATACGCTCTCTTTCTTCACAAGATTGGGGACATTGAGCTCTAGAGATAGTGATGTAACGCCCGGGCCCATTGCCCAAGGCTCTAGTAGAGTTTCAAGAATGACGTCTGACCCCACAGACCACCACTAGCCTTAACTGTGCACTTTGTCCTCACTCACGCACATGCCAGGATCGACTTCCCGACAGGTCACCCATCCCAGTACTACTCCAAGCTGAGCACGCTTAACTATGAAGTTCTTAGTGATGGGCTCCCGGAAACAGAGGTGTACCTTGGTGATATGGGTAGTCCAATCATTCCTTTTAAGATCATGTTATCTGAGGCCTCAAATCCTGGGATGTTACAATCTCTCCCACTTAGGCTTGTGACGTCCTCGTCAAGGATCAAATATATGACCTCATAATCTGACCCCATTTCAGTGCAGACCCACAATGGCCCATGGACACCCGACTCCCGATCACAGAATACCAACGCAAGGGTGGCTACGTCAACCATAGACAACCCTTTCCTACATGCTTGGACCGCACAACTCAAGACTGGCATGCCATGTGCATGTGGGCCCCACCTACTGGAGGGGTTATGGCTCTGATACCATTTGTAACGCCCGGGACCATTGCCCAAGGCTCTAGTAGAGTTTTAGGAATGACGACTGGCCCCACAGACCACCACTAGCCTTAACTGTGCGCTTTTTCCTCACTCACGCAGATGCCAGGATCGACTTCCCGACAGGTTACCCATCCCAGTACTATTCCAAGCTGAGCACGCTTAACTATGGAGGTCTTAGTGATGGGCTCCCGGAAAAGGAGGTGCACCTTGGTGATATGGGTAGTCCAATCATTCCTTTTAAGATCATGTTATCTGAGGCCTCAAATCCTGGGATGTTACAGTGACTCCATGTAGAATGGGGATGTTGCCTCTCTTTGAGTTCTCCATGCTGAACTGCTTCAACACTTTGCAATGTACGTGCTTTGACTTAGTCTGTGAAGCCTTTTAGATCTATATCTATAGATCTTAATACCTAGAATGTAGGATGCTTCTCCTAAGTCCTTCATTGAGAAAGTATTCCAAAGCCAAGTCTTTACCTTCTCTAAGGCTGTGACATCATTCCCCATCAATAGTATGTCATCCACATAAAATATGAGGAATGTGGTCATGTTCCCACTAACCTTCTTGTACACACAAGGTTCATCTTCATTTTGAATAAAGCCAAACACTTTGACTTCCTCATCAAATCGAAGATTCCAACTCCGAGATGCTTGCTTCAATCCATAGATTGACCTTTGTAGCTTACAGACTTTATTGGCATTCTTTGGATCTACAAAACCTTCAGGTTGTGTCATGTACACATCCTCATTTATATTCCCATTAAGGAATGCAGTTTTAACATCCATTTTCCAAATCTCATAGTCATAGTAAGCCGCAATAGCAGGCATGATCCTGATGGACTTAATCATGGCAACTGGAAAAAAAGTTTCTCCATAGTCAACACGTTGAACTTATCGGAAACCCTTTGCAACCAATCTGCCTTTATAAGTTTGGACATTGCCATCCATTTCGGTCTTCTTCTTGAAGACCCACCTGCACCCTATGGGTTTTACCCCTTTGGGTGGTTCCACCAAAGTCCATACTTTGTTGGAATACATGGATTCCATCTCAGATTTCATCGCCTCAAGCCATTTCTCATAATTTGGTCCCTCCATATCCTCTAGATAGGTAGTTGGATCATCATCTATGATCAACTCACTACCTTCCTGAGTCACAAGGTATCCAAACCTCTCAGGTTCAAGGTAGGTCCTACTAGATCTACGAGGTCCTTGTATTACTTGAGGAGACTGAGATTCCACAACACCTTGTGAATCTCTATGTTCCTCTTGTACATCTACTGGTTCAATGTTTTCTTGTTGGGCTTGAATCTCTTCAAGCTCTATTTTCCTCCCACTATTTCCTCTGGAAATAAATTCCTTTTCTAGGAACAAAACTGTCCTAGCAACAAACACTTTGTTGTCAGTAGGGTGGTATAAATAATATCCCCTTGTTTCCTTGGGGTATCCAACAAAATAACATTTATCAGACTTGGGTCCAAGCTTATCAGGAAACATTTTCCTGACGTAAGCCTCACAACCCCAAATCTTAATAAAAGACAAACCAGGACGCTTCCCGTGCCATATCTCATATGGTGTCTTTTGAACCGATTTAGATGGTACTCGGTTAAGTGTAAACGTGGCAATTTCAAGAGCATGACTCCATAAGGAAATCAGAAGATCAGCAAAACTCATCATTGATCGCACCATATCCAGTAAAGTGTGATTCCTTCTTTCAGACACACTGTTATGGTGTGGTGTTCCAGGCAGAGTCCATTGTGATACAATACCACGGGCTAGCAGAAGGTCCTCAAACTCTTGGCTTAAGTATTCTCCACCTCGATCGGATCAAAGTGCTTTAATACTTTTACCAAGTTGGTTCTATACTTCGTTCATGAAATCCTTGAACCTTTCAAGGGTTTCTGACTTATGTTTCATCAGGTACACATAGCCATACCTACTGAAGTCATCGGTGAAGGTAATGAAGTACTGACACCCATTTCTAGCATTAGTTCTAAAAGGCCCACATACATCAGAATGTATGAGTCCTAATAGATCACTATCTCTCTCACCTTTACCTGAAAAGGGAGTCTTGGTCATCTTTCCCAACAAACAAGATTCACATGTCTCTATTGATTCATAATCAAAAGAGTCTAGATAACCATCTTTATGGAGTCTAGAGATGCGCTTCTCATTTATGTGCCCTAGACGACAATGCCAAAGATATGTTTTGTTTGAGTTGTTGAGTTTTTGCCTTTTGGTGTTAATGTTGTATACACTTGTCTCTAGATCTATCAAGTATAGACCATAAGACATTGGGGCACTGCCATAAAAAATCCCATTTTTTGAAATAGAACACTTTCCATTCTTAATAAGAAATTCAAAACCATCCTTGTCCAAACAAGAGATAGAAATGATATTCCTATTTATGGCAGGTACATAATAGTAGTTCCTTAACTCTATTATTAGCCCACTAGGTAGAGTTAACTCATAGGTTCCTACGGCACTAGCGGCAACTCTTGTCCCATTGGCAACACGTAGTTCAACCTCGCCTTTCCCCAAAGGCCTACTTCTTTTAAGATCCTTCACATTTGAACAAATGTGAGATCCACATCTGGTATCAAGTACCCATGACAAAGAAGTTGTAAAGTTAATCTCTATCACGTATACACCAGAAGTAGATATCTCTTTCTCTTGCTTCTTCTTCCATCTTTCCTTCCATCCTTTCCATGCAGAAGACTCTGACATTGGTTTGGCGAGAGAACCCTTCTCTCCCTCACCTTTGTCCTTGGACTTTGTTCCATTGATCTTTATCAATGAACTATCCTTCTTCTCAAATAACGCATTAAGCATACATGGAGTGGATTCAAAGGCTACTGATATATCTAGATTGTGCAGAACACTTATCACAATCCCTAACCAATTATGCAATTTATACTCAATTAATTTGCCCATTTTAAAAGATGATTCTTTTGCCATTCTACAAGAGAAAATTGCATTTGTCAAAACTCCTTTTGATTTGAATTGATTTGAATAAAATTTGACGATAGTTAATTAGGCCTTTAACTAATTACCACTCCCACTATTTTGATTCAAATTGACATCCCTCACCATCAATTCGGAAGATTGCAGTGTACAATCTTTTAGTGGGTCAAGATCTTGAAATCCTCTGAGTCATGGACCAACTAGGGTTGTCACCCACAATTTAGATCTTCCATGTAGGCAACTATTGCCAATTGCATCATATGCAAATCTTGAAAGATGTCATGCACAACTCCTTGCCATGATCACCTCCATGCCTCAAGGTGCTAGATCCTATCTAGGTCACCTTGTTAAGTCCGACCCTAAGCCAACACGATGAATATGCACCCTGCTAGGGCAGACCCACATATCCATCCTTCACACTTCTATGAGATAGACGGTGTACCACACTAGGGCATGCCCACACTTGGCTGATCAAGCTTTTCATGTGTGTCACATTTGGAAGGCATCTAAAACTTTAATATTTAATGAGGGATTTGGTTTTTATAGGTACATATACATATCCAATCACCACAATATAGTAAGTATCATATACATGCTATATCCCACAAAAAACATGCGAAATGATAAAAGCAATGATTATGGCCATCCTAATGTGATTCCTCGAGCCAAGAGGAATCACGGTCGTCTAGGTCCAAATCACATGCAACCTGTACAAGATGAACTCTGTGCTTCGCCGTTCTGGGTTTGATCAACTCATTTCCATGATTGATTGGCTCACCATCAGGCCGGTCGGTTGGGTGCCACCAACCGATCGACTGGTGCCTCCATCTGATCGGTTCACTGGTCATCGTACATCTCCTTAGGTCGCCACCCGCTCATCTTGATCGCCAACCGATCGGTTCACGCCTTGAACCAATTGTCTCAGTTGTCGTCAGATTGTCCTCCGTTCTTTGACATAAAATGAAATAAAAACCTATCTTATTTTACATTTGAAAAAGGAAACTCCGAGTTACATTCGGGGGGAGCAAAGGTAGGAAAGAAATCTCGAGTTAACTCGAGTTACATCAGGAATAGGAGATAGGGAATCAGTGCGCAGACTGAGATACAAACAACCACATTCAACCAAACACACATAAATAGGGTTTATTGGCCATAACCATGCTATACATCCACCACAAAACTCATTTAAGGATGACACACATCGAGTGCATTCATATTACATATCATATATGTATATTGGGATTTGTGGATTTAGGATTGGACATGCATAAAGCCAATTTTATTCGCATCGTATGCAATAAATAAAGGTTACAAACCAAAATCGATCACATTGATAATCCTAAAGTATAGAGCAGTTGACGTGGCTCTGATACCACTGTTGGGTTTTAGGGGAGACAGAGAAGGTAGCGGAAACAAAAACATTTCTTCTCCCAGACCCAGTCTAAAGGAATCGTGTCAACGTCTATACAATAGGAAGGATGGTTTGTAGAGACATACCTTGTCCCGAGGCTTGCTCAACGACATTACCTTATGGCTTGCGCGGTCTTCACCTCCAGTCTTGGATGGTGTCTGTGCAACTCCTGGTCTCACCGAGACTGTCAGGATTGACAGCTGTCCTCTGAGCGGCAGAAGTCTCCCGCCTCTGCAGTCATCCATACAGACTGCCTAGAACTCCGATCGCCTTGTCCCACAAGGCACCAGAAGGAGTAGTACCCTCCTGTCGGCGTACTAGTCACCGACACACTCTCCTGCCACCAATCGCTTTTCTGCAGTTGTCTTTTCCTTACTGTGCCTCCCTTATTGGGTAGCACTTGCTTGGGCTCTCCTGGTTACCACAACCAGAGAGAACGAAAACTTTGCAGAGCAACTAGTATTCTAAGTTGTACTTTTGAGAAGCCCCCAATACCCCCATATATATAGGAGGGTCATGGGACAGGGTTCTCTACCCCGAGCAATGCATGATTAAAGCAGGAGTAGGAGGATTCGAGATTTTCCACAAAACAACCAACTGCGCCAGTTGAACTGATCATTTCAAGCATGAACCGATCGGTTGGGGACCTGAGCCGATCGGTTCACTTCTGAAATGATCGGTTCACTGCCTTGGTCAGTTCCCTATTGACTTTTCCTCTTTTGTTTCGAATTGATCCAAATACCAATCCTTGTTCCAATAAAATTGGACAAGTCAAACGAAAAGAAATTTCTCACCAACCTGACTTTCCCAACTTGCTTGTTTGGACCTGTTGAGCCGATTGATTCAGCCCTTAAACTGGTTGTCTCAACCTGTCCTGATCCGATCGGTTCATCACATGAACCGATAGGTTGGGAGTGCAGACTGTGCAAAATCAGTCAATTGCAGTTTCAATCAATCTGATACTCTAATCAATCAGTCCAACACCTTGAACACTATGATATTGAGCTATCAATTGATTACGTGTTTAATTGAACTACTAAACTCCTTTAGTAATCAATGTAAGAGTCGTTTGTGGATAAACTCCTCTTCTAGGTTAAATCCTATGTGTGTGACCCTGCAGACCCATTTCACGTTGGCAGTGAAAGTCCTTAACACTTATGACTTCACAAGCAAAGAGCGGTGCCTAGTCACACATCAGTGCTACCCAAGTGAAACAGAAAGTTAGAGAACAACTTTCAATCCTACAATCCGTGAATGGTGTTACAGCGAATGTATAATTCCTTTGTCACTAATTTCTTGAATGAACTCAAGGCATGGTACAATCATCCTTTCAACGTTCATCCATTTCCTTGATCTCAGAGCAGACTGGGTGAGATGTGTGTGACATCAATATCACATATTGATTCACACATGCATGCACATGGCTTTCTCAATCCTACTCATCAAGTGGCCATGGACATCAAACTCCCTTAGGAGGGACAAATCCCATATCTATCACTCACCCCTCAAAAGCCCCATGTGTCAAAGTCACCCAATCATCACCTTTATAACAACCCATGTTTTAGGATTGCGTTTGATGATGTCAAAGTATACCCAACGACATGTGTTGAGTGTAGTGATTTCAAGTCAAAGAATCACACTCACCACCATCACTGTGAGAGCTGATTGTGACTACCAAATCATGGTTCCATGTGTCACTCTCACGGTGGGTCTGTCCGGTACACTTGTTCTCTAACAAGTACCTATGTGCTTGGTTTGATATCACTATATCATGACTAATGAGATTCTGTCATCAGCCAAAACACAATCTAGTCTTTAGTGTTATTGATGTCTATGGTTATTTCCACAATAACAACCGACTAGGGACTAAACAAGAATGTATACTCTTAACATCCGTATGATCTCATCTTTTAGGTCCTGAACCTAAAAGAATATGTCATTGAGTAAAACAATTCTCTAGGCATCCATCATGTTACACTATCATATTAGAAATATTTAAAACAGATAGATTGGAAATTGCCTTTATTATTATTGAAATCATTTACAAAGTATCCCATTACAATCATCACATGAATTTCTCTATGGGCATACATACCAACAAGACAGTCTACTTTTGGTTCAAGAAACAAGATTGAATAATAATGAGGGTGACTACTCCATGCCTCTAGTTCAATCTGGACATCAGTGACATAGGAACTATACAAACACTAGAACACCATACACATATTATAGGTTGAAGTTGTTCTCTAACTTTCTATTTACTTGGGTAGCATTGATGTGCGACTAGACACCACTCATTGCTTGTGATGTCATAAGTGTTATGGACATTCACTACCAACGTAACATGGGACCTATAGGGTCACTCACGTAGGTCTTGATCTAGAAGAGGAGTCTAGATCTCAAATGGTAATTGAATTAAGTACTGAAGTGTGTAGATATTTGATTCAAACAACATATAGGCTGAAAACACCGCCAAACTCCAGTCTCAAGTGTTGAGACGGGCGTCTGGGTGTTAGGCCTATTGAGAGTTGAATTTGTCTAAGGAACAAACTGACCGAACTGAACTGGCTTGACTCGGGTCACTAGATGACCGTCTGGGTGAACCGAGACAACCATCTTGCATGGGCAAGATGGTCCAATTCGGTTGGGGAAGGTTCTCAATGTTTCCCTATTCGTTTTGCTTGGGAATTACTTGTTGCATAAGGAAATCAATATCTAACATTGATGGAAATTGATTTGCCAAATTTGTGTATAGTTGGAAACTACAAAATGACCATGTCACACTGCAAAATGACTGTATGGGTTTGTCAAACAACCGTTTCGATTGTCGTAGGTTGTGAAATTTCTAGAATCTTTGTGAAAATTTGAGATCTTCCGATCTTTTCCATTCCCTCACTTTAATCCTGTAGCAGATAGCGACTGGGAACCTTGACTCTATCCTCTACTATGTATAGAGGGGTACTGGGGGATTCCCAGAGCACAACACAAATAATTGAGAATTAGTTACTTTGACAAACATTGTCCTCTCTAGTTTTGTTAACCACGAGAGCCCAGGCAAGTCCTACCTGACTAGGAAGGGATAGCTAAAGGGAGAGAAACAACTGAGTTCATTGTCATGGGAGAGTAGGCTGGTGACTAGTACATCAGTGGGAGGGACAACTCCTTCCTATCCGGTCTAGCATGACGACAGGAGTTCTAGGCAGTCCATGTGGACTTCTCTAAAGGTGAAAGGCCATTTTCTGCCTCCAAGGAGGGCATCATCAACCAACAGCCTGTGACAAGAGGAGCTGCTGCAGAAGATGAAAAGTGAGTCTGGTGTCCTAGGAGGAGTAGTCAGATGAGTCCCAATGCAACCAAGATTCAGAGTTACGCATCTACAACGACAAGGATTGTCGCTGACTTTCTCTAGGACTAGGTATATCCTTATAAACCATCATTCATGTCTTATAGTAATGAACATGATTCATTGGATGTGGGAATATGGTAGATAATTTTTTTTTGTTTCTGCTGCCTGTCTCGTAGCCATATTTCCCTACAATGGTATCAGAGCCAACATAAATTTACTATATTATGGGATAATCAATATGATCAAATTTTGGTTTTGTCATTCTATTATTGAATGTGATGTGAATAATATCTTATCAAAACCAAATACCACAATAATCCCAAACTAATATATATGATATATATGCAATTTACATGTGTCACTCTAAAAGTGATTTTGATGGTGGATGTGTAGCATGGTTATGGCCAATGACCCCTATATTATGTACATGGTTGTATGGTTGGTTAATCCTCTTATTTCAGTCTGTGTACTGAGCCTCTATCTTATCTTCCCAATGTAAAGATAATTCTTTCCTACCCTTACTCCCCTCAAATGTAACTCGAGGCTTCCAAATAATTATGTAAAAGTAGGTTAGTTTACTTTCCTATTATGACGAAGATGAAGGATGGTCTGACGATAGTGAGCTAGCTAGTTGGGGGACCAGAAGGACAAGCCAAACTGACCACCTAGTAGACCCGGTCGATCAGCTGGAGGCGCCAACACATGGTGGACTTATAGAACCAAACGATGGGTGAGACAACCTAACAACTGGCCAAGAGGCAAGCCCATATGTTTAAGGATTGAATCGATCAAACCAGATTGGAAAGCATGGATCTTCATCAACAAGAGGTTTCTGCACGTGATGTACACCTAGATGACGTAATTCTTTGTGGCTCCAAGGGATTACATTAGGTTGGCCATAACCATCACTTTCATTTATTGCATGTTTTTGTTGTGGGATACAACATGTATATGATACATACTATATATGTGGTGTTTGGGTAAAGTATATGCATATACTTATAAATACAAACTCCCTCAATTAAAATATCAAGTCTTAGATGATTTCCAAAAGAGGCACACATGAAAAACTTGATTGACTAAGCGTAGGTTTTGTCTCCATGGAGTGTGCCGCCTATCTCATGGAAATGTGATGGTAATGATGTAGGTTCCACCTCCACATGGTGCATTATTATCGTGTCGGCTTTTGGGCCAGGCTTGATTGGTGATTCTTAGAGTGTCTGGGCCCAGAGTCATGCTGATGATTATGAAAAAGGGTTGCGCTTATCATCAATCCAAAATTACATATGATGCAATTGGCAAGAGTTTCCTACCTTGATGGTTGAATGTGTTTGAGGTGTTGATCGGGCCACAATTGAATCACTTGGATCTAGCCCACTAGAATATTGTACACTACAATATTCTGAATTGATATTGAGGGATCAATTTGAATAAAATATTGGGAGAGATAACAATTAAAGACCTAATTATATCGTCATTTTTTTCAAATCAAATCAAATCAAAAGGGTTTTTGACAAATGCAAATTTTATCTCTTGTAGAATCAAATGATAATCAAATCATCACGTTTGGACAAATTAGATAAGATTTATTTCCATAACTGGTTCAGGACCTTGAGAAGTATTCTGCATGATCCTAAAACACTAGAGCCAATATCCACTCCAAATTTTCCTAAGACTGACATGGATGCTTATTTGAAGAATGCCAATGACCTTATGCTGGGTTGTATGAACCATGAGTTGCATAAACAACATGATAAGCATGAAATGTATAATGTCTCTAAGGTGCTATTTGAGTGAAAACTGACAGAGGGAGATCCAGTAGAGCCCCATATGCTTAATATGATTAGGCATATGGAGCATCTTGAGAAACTAAGATTTCCTTCGGGTCAAGAGTTGGCCATGAATATGATTTTGCAATCATTTCCTAAATCATAGTTGGTTCATTGAGTGTTATCACTTGAGCAACATGGCTGGACCGCTCTTGATAAATGTCGAAGCACAAATGAAGATGGATAAATCCATGATGGTGATTAAAAGAATTGAGTCCAAGGACAAAGTCAAAGCCCAAAAGCATTTTGTGACTAAGCTAAAGTCCAAATATTCTGCAGTCAAAGTAAGGAGAAGGATAAGGGAACCCAGGAAGATGAATCAAGGGACAAAGATCTCTACTTCTGGGGTATATGTTATTGAGATTAACTTTACTACTTCTTCATCATGGTTACTTGATATCGGATGTGGGATCACACATTTGCTCAAATGTGAAGGATCTGAAAAGAAGTAGACCTTTTGAAAAAGGTGAGGTTGAATTGCGTGTTGCTAATGGCGCAAGAGTTGCAGCTAGCACAGTTGGAACCTATGAATTAACCCTACCAAGTGGGCTTGTAATAGAGTTAGAGAACTGCTATTATGTACCTACCATTAATTGGAACATCATATCTGTATCTTGTTTGGACAAGAAAGGATTCGAATTTCTTATAAAGAATGGAAAATGTTCTATTAGTGAAGATGGAATCTTTTACGGTAGTGCCCCAATGTCTTATGGTCTATACTTGATAGATCTAGAGACATGTGTATATAATGTGAATATCAAAAGGCAAAAATTCAATGACTCAAACAAAACATACCTTTGGAATTTTCGTCTAGGGCACATAAATGAGAATCACATATCTAGACTCCATAAAGATGGTTATCTGGACTCTTTTGATTTCAAATCATTAGAGACATGTGAATCTTGTTTGTTGGGAAAGGTGGTTAAGACCCATTTCACTGGTAATAATGAGAGGGCTAGTGATCTATTAGGACTCATACATACTGATGTATGTGGACCTTTTAGAACAACTGCTAGAGGTGGGTATCAATACTTCATTACCTTCACTGATGACTTCAGTAGGTTTGGCTATGTTTACTTGATGAAACATAAGTAAGAATCTCTTGAAAAGTTTAAGGAGTTTATGAATGAAGTAAAAAACCAACTTGGTAAAAGTATTAAGGCTTTTCATTCTGATCAAGGTGGAGAATACTTGAACCAAGAGTTTGAGGACCTTCTTAGAGCCCATGGGATTGTATCCCAATAGACTCCACCTGGAACACCTCATCATAAAGGTGTATCAAAAAGAAGGAATCATACATTACTGGATATGGTGTGATCAATGATGAGTTTAATTAAGCTTCCGACTACCTTCTGGGGGGAGGGAGATGACCAAAAACCTCATTTTTCTTAGTAGAGGTAATCTGGAGAAAAGGGGAAGATAGAGAGGAGATTCAGCGAGGGAGATAGAGGTTAAGTTCAGATTCCATGGAATGGAGGAATCATAGCATTGTGCCACAGTTGGAAGGTTCTCCTGCCAGGGCACGAACATCGTCCGTTGACGCCCGCCCAACGTCGGGAGCAATGTGTTGTGCGAGAACAAGAATGAGGAGGAAAGGCTCTGACCCAGATGGGCTAGAGGAGAAAAAGCCTTGGACCGACTGGTCCAAGCTCGACCCAACGTGAACCAAATCACTTATCCAGTGAGGCAACACGTTGGAGGCTAGTGGGCTAATAGGGAGCCACCACATCACCCCTATTTAAGATTATATGATGATTTCTTGATTTGCTTGCTTGATTAGACAATATGCTTGAAGTATAATTGAATAATCTGCATGGAAAAGGTATGTGGCTATGCCTAAGAATAATCATTGTAGTTTATGTGGTTTCCTGGAGATTTGTTCTCATGGTTTGAAAATATATGTCTGCTTGTCTATTTCATTCCATGCAAACTTTAAAGTGACTATGATTATCACATTATATATGAACATGACTATCCCAAATCTAGGCCACCTTTGGATCTACTGAAAGACCATCCGCCTGGATAGGGGAAGGCATATTTTGGTACCATCTTGAATAGGGGGTACATGAAAAGTCACCCACCTAGATAGGGGGAGACATGGTGAAGTCACCCACCTGGATAGGGGGAGAAATGATGAAGTCATCTGCATGGATAGGGGAGACAGTGAATACTATAGTATGAGGCCCTAAGGGGTTGTAAAAGAGGGTGGAGAAACCTAGACTGGGTAGTCATGTTGAAAATATTAATTTGGTTTGTTAAACATTAATTGTTGAATTATGTTGTTATCGTTACTTGTGAAATTTTGTTTCCTCCACATATCAGTATGACTTATCATACTAACCATGTTTTGTTTCACGGTGTTTTAGGTATATGATGATATGCATGATAAGGAACATGAAGATAAAGATTAAATCATGTGAAGACATTAATCTAAGTAAGGAGGATTTAGATAGACACTTCTTCTCCATGTACAGTTCTGGTAATGAAACTTCATGTAAGAATTTTGTAAACAATATTTGTGAATTAATGATATTATTTTCTATTACTTATTTTTTGCAAAATCTGGATCCTTAGGCATATAGGTAATGACTCTCAACTTTTTCCTTAATTGGGCTATGCAGAAACTGAGGTCATTACAAGATGAGAGTTGTATACTATTGAGTATATGTAGGTGCAAGAAGGGTGTATCTCTATCATCCTAATTTCAAGTTTTTGTTGAGCAGTTGAGTCCATGTCTCAAATGTTGAAGTAATTCAGAGCGTCTGGGGTCATAACTTGAATTTGAGGGTTTGTACCTTGATTTCTAGTATCGAGGCCTATGTACCCAATTTAAACTAGGCTGTTTTAGTAGTTGGGATGATGTGCCACTACGTTTGTTACTCATAATGACCGAGGGGAAGAGATCATAGCATTACGACCATCCTAGATCTTATATGGGGTTGATTTCAACTTTTTAGTGATCAACTAGTAGTTTGAGTGGTATGAATCAAACTACCTAGGGCTTAATAAAATATGTAATTCAACGTTGTAGCATAACTATTAGTCTTACTTGGGAAATCACATTAGATGGTGATCCTTTCTATGTTTCTTTGGATTTGTATATGATTTATAATGTGGTAAGAGAAATGAACTATAATTATGACTCTAGCTATGCTTGATCTTATGTGTAAGTTATATAGACTTTCAACTATGTAATATTATCTTCTTTAACTGATTAAAGTGCATAACCGTGATAAGAAATTGATGTTTTTGGAGTTATATCTCTTGTTGGGACATGTGTTTCACCTAGTGGGTTACCACATCTTTTTAGGTGATCTACAATGTTATCAGGCATAGAGTGATGAGGATGTGTAGTTTGAAGATCAGTAGTGATAAAAGGTTGGTTGAGTTTCATTGTAAAGACCCGATCTTTACGGTCGAATATTTACAAAATAATATCAAAAATATAAACAATCTTTATTACAATCATGCTTGTACATCAGAGTCGCGGAAGCTTACAAATATGATTACAAAGTTTAAGAATAAAAATTCATTTCTAATTGGTCTTCAATGGAGGACTACCCAGTGCATGTCTCTTCAAGCTCTTCCATCTATCACCTGCCCATGAGTTCCCAGAGGGAACGAAACCACACATGGACCCCATTGAAGGGAAAATAAAGGGTCAGCAAAGCTGGTACTAAATCCAAATAATTGAACTATGTGCAAAGTAGGATTTAGATGCATAATAAAATTAGGGAAGGACTATTTGGTGGACTAAAGGCTATAAAGTAGAAATTTCAATATCATTTTCTAGATAGATGATCTTTCACAAGAATATCACTAAGCAAGATTCAATATTTCAAGCTTGCAAAGTTTACTCAAGCTATTCATAAAGTATATCAATTCCAAGATATTCAATTTGACAAGTTTTAGCACCTTTCTATCATATCTTTTCTAGGACTAAGTGCCTTGTGTTCTCACACTCTAGGAGAGAACGACACTAGTGCCTTATTAGCTATTCTAGTTAACTGGGGGACAAATAATCCCTATCCACTGCGTAGGGTTGTGGGGTACTTGGCCCACTCAAGTGAGCCAAAGCTCTATAGGGCCAAAGCCCAAGGGACCAAAGTCCACAGGGAGTCAAAACTCCAAACAGATCAAGTCTAGTGCCAAAATATTTTATCAACAACATTTCATCAATCACAAAATAAGAGTGGTGAACTTTTAAGAACAAGTAGAGGTTTCAAAACTATATGACATTCACCACTATTCAAGATATGTGTGCATGTCTATCAAGAGGGAAAAATAATTCAACAATTGAAATAGTAGATCTAGTACCTCAATTATCCAAGTCTCCATAGGTTGCACAATCACCAAGAATGGATCCAAGAGTGAGAAATCTACAAAGTATGGTAATGGTGTCATCACTTGGCTTGGAATCAACTACTTGTTCAATCTGAGTTATTTTGTGATCAGATTTCCATCTAAGGTTACTATTCCATATTCTACCAATTGTTATGATTTCTATATTTCAATTTAGGCTTCATACTCCAACATATAGTTGTTTCCTTTATTGTAGGTCCTAAAATGTTATCCTCTTGTATACAAATAACTTCAAAATATATTAACTAGGGTAAGTATAATCCCCATATCCATACACTATTCATAATAAGAAATATAGTTGTATATCTATACATATGCATTCCAGGTCATGATTACTATGCGACATACGTTAATATGTTAGATCATCAATGACAAGTTAGTTCAAAATATTACTAGCTTATGTGTATAAATAGATTTATTACATAATAGTGCTAAACTATCATTAAGACTATAGTCTTCAATGATAATAAGATTATATGTTTTTTTATTTATTGATCTGAATTCAACAATTCGTACTACTGGTTTCGTGTTTCATATCGTCAAACAGTATAAGAATATAGTATGTCAAAATATGTTATATAATAGATTACTACTTTTTGTAGGACTTTTCATCTATTGGTATGCTAACCCATATGTGCGCATATTAGGATGATATGATCATATGACATAACAAATAATTAATAAGCTTGATGTACTAGGCACACATGTTATTATGGAATCTATCGCATAATATATAAACATGATTACAAGAGACGAGTTTACTAAAAATTCCAGTTCATTATCTGACTACTGAAAATTATTCAGAATTTTAGTATTACAAGATGTATACTAATATGACTAACATCTTCTCAGATTATTATAACAAATACGTTGTATATATAAGAGGTTTTGATTAGCATTTGCATCTTATACGTCTGCATCCATTAACATTTTAGCACTAGATAGTATCTACTAACTCATAGACTCATTATTAATTGTTATATGTATGCTAATCCGTACCCCTCAACATAATTAGATAGGGTTGGATGACTACATGATATAAATAACTATGGGTGATCTTTCATATTCATATTATCATACTGGTTATCTGAATAAGAGTTATCTATACTATTAAGACCGATTTCTACTTTCTAGTTTTTGTATATTACTATACATGCACATATCTAGGTATGTGTATACACCACAATTTATATGTAAGTATATTTATATGGGCCTACATATCGGAGATATGACTAAGTTGTACATTTTCATGTTAAGATTTGTACCCAATCCCTTAATCAATATATCATCTTCTTAAACAAAATTAACAAATACCCTAGGTACAGAAGCATAACCAAAAATTGACTTACCACTGTAGGAAGCAAGATCAATTTCAGATCTATTGTGATGAATTTATGTGGTCGGTGGCAGTGGCACACTAGGTTGTAGATCTGCATTAGGATCCTTTTTTCCTGGCCTGGAGTTGGTGGCGCGATGGTCTGAAGAGGGGTTGGTCAGACAGGTTGAATCAAGATGTTGTGAGGCGACGAGATTCATGGCAGCTAGCTATGAAGTCCAGGGATCTGCTAGGGGTCGAGGGTCCCTATAGCTGCAGGGTTAGCTATTGCAGGTTCCAGATCTAGGCCGTGCAACTGAGATGTGAGCCAACATCAGGTGATTGTAGGCTGACAGTGAGATGGTTGTAGGTCAGATCGAGGTTGGCGCCATGGCGGGGAGGTCCGGAGCAGTAGTTGCCATGGTGTTGGAAGACTATCGTCTGCTTTGTCAAGACCAAGTAATGGTGGCAGATTAGGTTGTTATGATGGCATACGGGTGACATCGGTGATTTTTTTGTAGTTGGCGAGATGGATTCCAGTTGTGTTGGTTGCTCCTGATGCTACTATTATGTAGTGATGGAGGCACAGAGGTGTGGTGCTTCTATTGGGTCGGCGTACATCGACGATGCTGTGGATCTGAGGAGATGGGAATCGAGATATGCAATTGCTTGGGCCTAACCACGCTATCTAAAGGAGGGAGTAGAGTGGTAGGACTTCAGTGGAGCAGAAGAGAGGTTGTTGGGGAGAGTCCGCAGGTCTGGAGGAGGAAGAAGAGGACCTACGACAACTATGGGGGTTGCCTCATTGTCGATTAAGGTGCAAGGGTATTCATAGAGGACAAAAGAGGGATGCCTAGAATCAAAAGGTTAGGAAGGCAAGTCTTTAATATGTTGGCGAGGCTGTCGTGAGGGCTGATTGCTGATCCCTAGTCGTTGTTGTAGGTTTGTGACTGTGATAAGAGGCAACGTTGTAGGTTGTCGCGATGGCCGATGGGTGGCGGCGTTTCTTTGCCATTATGGTGGCTGGCGAGGCGTCCATAGATGCAGTTGTAGATGGGTAGCGTCAAGTTGGTGGTGAGAGGTAGAGGGCGGCGAAGATTCAACCAAGCATTACTGACAAGGTGGGGGCACATCCATGGCGAGGTCAGGACTCGAAGAAGATGTAGGGATGTTGGAGGAGGAGGAGGTGAATCCAAGTGGTAGCGCTGCTAAGAGTTTGCTACAGGACTGGCTACGGTATTTATAGGAGTGATGACCCTAGGGTTCGTGTCCAAGGAGGTCGACACATGTTTAGGATGGCGTGACAGATGGAAGACGGCACGTCAGCTGTTTTTGCCTTCAGGTCGTCGTCTGTAAAGCCCCTGACATCAAGGTCTTCTCTACCTTGTAACGGATGATCAACAGTTGTTGGCATTAGACCAGATCAAGAGAGAGAGAGAGAGGAAGCAAGGTTGTGGAGAGGCTGAGAGAAGAGGACGGCAGGGCGTTTCCCTGCCATTCATTGCTGCGAGGTATTATGGTGGCAGGTGGTTGGTTGATTTGGGGTGGCGTTTATTGTGGCAATGAGTAATGAAGGTTTAACATTTCATTCAAAATTGAGATTATAATAACTTATGATCCTATGTTTCTGGAAACGTTCCCAAGCGAGAGATGAAATATAAATGTGAACCAATTTCTCATTAGTTCCTCATTAGTGATTAATTAACTAGTCAAAAGAAGTTGAAAAGACAAAGAGAAACTGGAAGGGGGTGGGACTAAATAACAAGCCATAGATATAATAAGTTACTTCTGGAATGGTTATGGAAGCAATTGATTTGGCATTGTTTGTTTATTTAGTGCAATATATATATATATATATATATATATATATATATATATATATATATATATATATATATATATATATATATATATATATATATATTCAAGAGGCAGCACAAAACACACCGTCTCTTATTAGGACAAGAGGTGAAAATTAATTGGTTCCCTCAAATGCGTATGCATTTCCATTATAAATAAATATATTCTTCTTTTGTTTAACCTAGTAGTTTAACCAACCGATCTTAATACTAAATTGTAACTAGTGGAAAATATTATGAAATATTGACCTATAAAGTTTGTTGACTCCCTACGACACTATGGTAGAATTTTGTCTCAGAAGGAATACAAGTGGCTTTATATGTCTGCTCACATTTTACTATATCCACTAAAATGTATTTGAATTCATTCCAAATCTAATAGTATTCCAATTAAGAGTATTGTATGAGTTCGAAACAAAACCAAGGTATGAAAGGGAAACAACATCAAATTAGATTAAATGATCTCAACTTTTTTTTTGTAAAAGATATTTAGCTGAGTACTTGATGGTGTTATTTCTCAAATGAGGAGGAGATACTTGTTCAGACTCAAGAAATTCAAAAATAAATTATGTACTTAATATTGAGGTTTAAAAAAAAGTAATTATGTGTTATAGAACAAAAAGAAATTTTGGTATCAAAATTTTAGTATGTTACAACACTACCACCCTTAAAAAGGATTTTGTCCCCAAAATCCTATCTTTCTTGACAAGTATATTCCTTTAGGGTCTAATTTTCTACCATATTACTCTTGTTTACATAAATGCCATACTCAACTAATGCACACAATTCTAAATCTCCTTTGACTAGCCTATGCCTTCGTCAGGGTGACCAAAAAAAATTCTATTACTACCCCTATACATTTAGTAAATTGTTTCAGGATGAAATTATACTTGAAACATATATCCTCTACAGAGCTGAGTAGATACTGATGATAAGTTCATATAAGGATTCTAACACCATGATCTGATATGAATGTATGTGATCCAAAATTTTAGGCATCAACTAGTGTTCCCAAAATATGTTTTTTTACACTATAAAATGATTGGTTAAATTATAGTTAATAAGGCCATATATATAGGTATATAATCCTATATTTGGTCATAAATCCATGTGAGGTATGCAACTATTTATATATATCTAAAATGTTCCTTTGTCGAGTTGGATAGGATTTTATTTCTCTATGATTCTAGGTCACATTAGTTCT
Organism: Alisma plantago-aquatica; assembly: GCA_963693085.1. Lineage (NCBI taxonomy): Eukaryota > Viridiplantae > Streptophyta > Magnoliopsida > Alismatales > Alismataceae > Alisma > Alisma plantago-aquatica. The sequence goes on along the minus strand of OY856414.1, from coordinate 420,221,945 downwards.
CTAGTATTATGTGTACGTGGAAATAATAAGTTCCAAATATCAATTTCAGCATATATGTCTCAATTCAACAAGTTATAATCTACATCTCAACATAATGCAATTTTGATTTCATACTTATATGGATCTATTGCTCAATTGACTTCAAATGTCATAGCTTTTCTACTTACTTTTTTTCTTTCAATAGGTGTAATTACACATTTATAGGGGAAATATACAATTTCTCAATGTAAATATTTTTGCTACATCACTCTCTGATATGTTTTAAGGTTCTAAATGAAAGTTATCAAATGTGATTGTGATACTTATTATTTTAGTGTTTAGGATAATTAGTTATTCTGCAATTATTAATGTATGTCAAAATCTAAAGGAAAATCATGGTACCTTACTCATTTGTATACCTAATGTGGTGATTGTTAATGTTCTAAGGGCTCATCCACAATTCTTCCTTAATAAAAGCTCAAGCAAATCTATCCCTAAGGTGTCTAAAAGGTAGTGACATAAGCTAGTTGAATTTCTAGACTAAGGTACATCACAACCTAGGTTCATTGTGTTCCCTAATTGTAGCCTAAGTATATCCTAGAAATCAGGCCAATTGTACTAGGATTTATCATTAACTATTTTTCTAAGTTCTAATTACACCATTGGTGTTCGTACTTAACCTTAATATTCCATATGACATGCATGAGTGTCGACCGTTTATGGCTCTGATACCATGTTGTAAAGACCCAATCTTTATGGTCAAATATTTACAAAATAATGTCAAAATATAAACAATCTTTATTACAATCATGCTTGTACACCAGAGTTGCAGAAGCTTGCAAATATGATTACAAAGTTTATGAATAAAAATTTATTTCTAATTGGTCTTCAACGGAGGACTACTCAGTGCATGTCTCTTCAAGCTCTTCCATCTATCACCTGCCCATGATTTCCCAAAGGGAACGAAACCACACATGGACCCCATTGAAGGGAAAATAAAGGGTCAACAAAGCTGGTACTAAATCCAAATAATTGAACTATGTGTGAAGTAGGATTTAGATGCATAATAAAAATTAGGGAAGGACTATTTGGTGGACTAAAGGCTATCAAGTAGAAATTTCAATATCACTTTCTAGATAGAAGATCTTTCACAAGAATATCACTAAGCAAGATTCAATATTTCAAGCATGCAAAGTTTACTCAAGCTATTCAGAAAGTATATCAATTCCAAGATATTCAATTTGACAAGTTTTGGCACCTTTCTATCATATATTTTCTAGGGCTAAGTGCCTTGTGTTCTCACACTCTAGGAGAGAAGGACACTAGTGCCTTATTAGCTATTCCAGTTAATTGGGGGACAACTAATCCCTATCCACTGCGTAGGGTTGTGGGGGTACTTGGCCCACTCAAGTGAGCCAAAGCTCTATAGGGCCAAAGCCCAAGGGACCAAAGTCCACAGGGAGTCAAAACTCCAAATAGATCAAGTCTAGTGCCAAAATATTTTATCAACAACATTTCATCAATCACAAAATAAGAGTGGTGAACTTTTAAGAACAAGTAGAGGTTTCAAAACTATATGGCATTCACCACTATTCAAGATATGTGTGTATGTCTATCAAGAGGGAAAAATAACTCAACAATTGAAATAGTAGATCTAGTACCTCAATTATCCAAGTCTCCATAGGTTGCACAATCACCAAGAATGGATCCAAGAGTGAGAAATCTACAAAGTATGGTAATGGTGTCATCACTTTGCTTGGAATCAACTACTTGTTCAATCTGAGTTATTTTTTGATCAGATTTCCATCTAAGATTTCAATTCCATATTCTACCAATTGTTATGATTTCTATATTTCAATTTAGGCTTCATACTCCAACATATAGTTGTTTCCTTTATTGTAGGTCCTAAAATGTTATCCTCTCGTATACAAATATCTTCAAAATATATTAACTAGGGTAAGTATAATCCCCATATCCATACTCTATTCATAATAAGAAATATAGTTGTATATCTATACATATGCATTTCGGGTCGTGATTACTATGCGACATACGTTAATGTGTTAGATCATCAATGACAAGTTAGTTCAAAATATTACTAGCTTATGTGTATAAATAGAGTTATTACATAATAGTGCTAAACTATCATTAAGACTATAGTCTTCAATGATCATAAGATTATATGTTTTCTATTTATTGATCTGAATTCAACAATTCGTATATCGTCAAATAGTATAAGAATATAGTATGTCAAAATATGTTATATAATAGATTACTACTTTTTGTAGGACTTTTCATCTATTGGTATGCTAACCCATACATGCGCATATTAGGATGATATGATCATATGACATAACAAATAATTAATAAGCTTGATGTACTAGGCACACAGGTTATTATGGAATATCTCACATAATATATAAATATGATTACAAGAGACGAGTTTACTAAAAATTCCAGTTCATTATCTGACTACTGAAAATTATTCAGAATTTCAGTATTACAAGATGTATACTAATATGACTAACCTCTTCTCAGATTATTATAACGAATACGTTGTATATATAAGAGGTCTGATTAGCATTTTCATCTTATACGTCTGCATCCATTAACATTTTAGCACTAGATAGTATCTACTAACTCATAGACTCATTATTAATTGTTATATGTATTCTAATCCGTACCCCTCAACATAATTAGATAGGGTTGGATGACTACATGATATAAATAACTATGGGTGATCTTTCATATTCATATTATCATACTGGTTATCTAAATAAGAGTTATCTGTACTATTAAGACCGATTTCTACTTTCTAGTTTTTGTATATTACTATACATGCATATATCTAGGTATGTGTATACACCACAATTTATATGTAAGTATATTTATATGGGCCTACATATCGGAGATAGGACTAAGTTGTACATTTTCACGTTAAGATTTGTACCCAATCCCTTAATCAATATATCATCTTCTTAAACAAAATTAACAAATACCCTAGGTACAGAAGCATAACCAAAAATTGACTTACCACTGTAGGAAGCAAAATCAATTTCAGATATGTTGTGATGAATTCATGTGGCCGGTGGCAGTGACACACTAGGTTGTAGATCTGCATTAGGATCCTTTTTTCTTGGCCTGGAGTTGGTGGCGCGATGGTCTGAAGAGGGGTTGGTCAGACAGGTTGAATCAAGATGTTGTGAGGTGACGAGATTCATGGTAGCTAGCTATGAAGTCCAGGGATCTACTAGGGGTCGAGGGTCCCTATAGCTGCGGGGTTACCAGTTGCAGGTTGCCAGATCCAGGCTGTGCAACTGAGATGTGAGCCAACGTCAGGTGATTGCAGGCTGACAACGAGATGGTTGCAGGTCTGATCGAGGTTGGCACCATGGCGGGGAGGTCCGGAGCAGTAGTCGCCATGGTGTTGGCAGACTGTCGTCTGCTTTGTCGAGGCCAAGTAATGGTGGCAGATTAGGTTGTTATGATGGTAGACGGGCGACGGTGGTGATTTTGCTGTAGTTGGCGAGATGGATTCCAGTTGCGTTGGTTGCTCCTGATGCTACTATTCTGTAGTGATGGAGGTACAGAGGTGTGGTGTTGTTGTTGGGTCGGCGTACGTCGACGATGTTGTGGATCTGAGGAGATGGGAATCGAGATAGGGAATTGCTTGGGCCTAACCACGCTATCTGAAGGAGGGAGCAGAGTGGTAGGACTTCAGTGGAGCAGAAGAGAGGTTGTTGGGGAGAGTCCACAGGTATGGAGGAGGAAGAAGAGGACCTGCGACAACTATGGGGGTTGCCTCATTGTCAATTAAGGTGCAAGGGTATTCATAGAGGACAAAAGAGACATGCCTAGCATCAAAAGGTTAAGAAGGCAAGTGTTTAATTTGTTGGTGAGGCTGTCGTGAGGGCTGATTGCTGATCACTGGTCATTGTTGTAGGTATGTGACTGTGATAAGAGGCAACGTTGCAGGTTGTCACGATGGACGATGGGCGGTGGAATTTCCTTGCCGTTATGGTGGCTGGTGAGGCGTCCATAGATGCAGTTGTAGATGGGTAGTGTCGGGTTGGTGGTGAGAGGCAGAGGGAGGTGAAGATTCAACCAAGCATTACTGACAAGGTGGGGGCACATCCATGGCGAGGTCAGGACTCGAAGCGGATGCAGGGATGTTGGAGGAGGAGGAGGTGAATCCAAGTGGCGGCGCTGCTATGAGTTTGCTGCAGGACTGGCTATAGTATTTATAGGAGTGATGACCCTAGAGTTCGTGTCTAAGGAGGTCGACACATGTTTAGGATGGCACTACAGATGGAAGACGACACGTCAGCTATTTTTGCCTTCAGGTCGTCGTCTACAACGCCCTTGGTGTCAAGGTCTTCTCTACCTTGTGACGAATGATCAACAGTTGTTGGCATTAGACCAGACCGAGAGAGAGAGGAAGCAAGGTTGTGGAGAGGCTGAGAAAAGAGGATGGCAGGGTGTTTCCCTACCATTCATTGCTATGAGGTATTATGGTGGTGGGTGGTTGGTTGATTTGGGGTGGTGTTTATTATGGCAATGAGTAACGATGGTTTAGCATTTCAGTCAAAATTGAGATTATAATAACTTTCGATCCTATGTTTCCGGCAACGTTCGCAAGTGAGAGATGGAATATAAATGTGAACCGATTTCTCATTAGTTCCTCATTAGTGATTAATTAACTAGTCAAAAGAAGTTGAGAAGACAGAGAGAAACTGGAAGGGGGCGGGACTAAATAACAAGCCATAGATATAATAAGTTACTTCTAGAATGGTTATGGAAGTGATTGATTTGGCGTTGTTTGTTTCTTTAATGCAATATATATATATATATATATATATATATATATATATTCAAGAGGCAGCACAAAACACACAGTCTCTTATTAGGACAAGAGGTGAAAATTAATTGGTTCCCTCAAATGCGTATGCATTTCTATTATAAATAAATATATTCTTCTTTTGTTTAAACTAGTAGTTCAACCAACTGATCTTAATACTAAATTGTAACTAGTGGACAATATTATGAAATATTGATCTATAAAGTTTGTTGACTCCCTACGACACTATGGTAGAATTTTGTCTCAGAAGGAATACAAGTGGCTTTATATGTCTGCTCACATTTTACTATATCCACTAAAATGTATTTGAATTCATTCCAAATCTAATAGTAGTCCAATTAAGAGTATTGTATGAGTTCAAAACAAAACCAAGGTACGAAAGGGAAACAACATCAAATTAGATTAAATGATCTCAACTTTTTGTTTGTAAAAGATATTTAGCCGAGTACTTGATGGTATTATTTCTCAAATGAGGAGGATATACTTGTTCAGACTCAAGAAATTCAAAAATAAATGACGTACTTAATATTGAGGTTTTAAAAAAAAGTAATTATGTGCTATAGAACAAAAAGAAATTTTGGTATCAAAATTTTAGTATGTTACATTCATAGTGTCCTAGAGTCGTCCTTGTACTCTCAAGTTTGAGCGGGGAGTTTTGTACATCATGCATGTCGATTTGAGATTTTGTATGCGTGTCTAATATAAATGTTGTAATAATGTGAACAACATCTTTTGCATACATATTATGGCTATAACAACTGAACCCATGTAACGTTTCTTGGCATGAATATATATATGAAGTTGGACCTTTGTGCAAATGCTTCCTTTAGCATGTTTGGGAAAATTTGAATTGGGTTTTAACTCTCTACCTTTTGGTATTTTTTTAATTTAGTGTTTCATCATTGTTTTAGTTTTGAGTAATCTTGGTTAGTGCGATGAGTTGCCACATTTGATTGTATCAGAGCCTTAGGTTCATTGAGTCTACATGGGCATAGGATCTAAGTTGTTGTGTCTGATCATACATACCCATCATATCTAACCATGGATTATGGTTGTGCAGATATGTCTGGAAAATATGAAGAACATGCTGAGAGTAGTTTTGACTACCATGAGGTGGAGGTAGGAGACATGTATTATATGGGGGAGTACCTGAGATAGGGCCACAACATCTCATTCCTCTCCCGTTTGACCCTTCAACTGTAGCTGATCTAGCCTTTTAGTCTCTTTTTGGACAACTAATGGCAATGATCACACATCTGGCGTATAGGGTGCCTCCACCTCAACCAAGGGCGCCTACCACAATGCTAAATCTCAGGGTCTAGGGAAGACCTTTGAGAGGTTGAAATCCATGGGAGCCATAGATTATGTGGGTACAACAAACCAGACAGATGCTGACATTTGGTTGACAAAGTTGGAAAAAGGCATTCAATATCATGAATATATTTGAGGAGGACAAGGTGAAACATGTGATCTACCTCCTGAAGGGTAGTGCTGGCCATTGGTGGGCCATAGCAGAGGAGAAGATACCAAGTGAGGTGGTTGGATGGGAAGAGTCCTGAAGGGAGTTTGTAAGTCATTACTTTTTAGAAACACATCTAGAAGAGAAGATGCTCAATTTGAATGGTTGCACCAGGGATCATGGTCTATTAATGAATATGAGGAGAAGTTCATGGAGTTCTTGAGGTTATGTCCTCATATGGAAGCCATAGAGAAGAAGAGAATCAGAAGGTTTAAGAAGGGTTTGAATGCTGATTTGACATGGACAACGTCAACTTTGGAGTCTCGTGAGAAGTTTTCTAGCTTCATAGAGTCTGAGAGGAGGATAAGAAGACATATGTAGAACAACAAGAGGGTAATGCCAGAGAGAGGTCTGCTCATCTCCAAGGATCACGATTTGTTAGTTTCAAGAAGGTAATGTTTTCTTCACCACTGTACTAACAATCTTAGCCGAGGTCGACATTTTCTAAAACAAGGACACAACTATAGTTGCAGTGGTCCCCTAGTAAGGGAAGAGGCCATAATTTTCCACCAGTTAGTGCAAAAAATCCATATTCAATGTTTGTGACATGTCGTCTAGGCTACAATATGATACAAGGACGTGCATCAAGTGTGGGCAAGTTGGACATATGAGATGGTCTTACCTATTAAGAACAAGATGGTTACTCAACAGTCAAGGATGAGCCAACAAGGTTCACAGTAGAAAAATTACAATAGTGGTGGTAGTAGAGGACGTGGCTAGTATTTGCAGGTAGGGTCATTAGGACCAGTTAGAAGAAGAAGAGGAAGACAACATGCAATGACTAGATTGTACGCTATCTGTCGGCCAGAAGGAGTGGTCAATCCACAGATCATAATATGTCAGATAATTTTTTTTTCATTATAACTTATTTGCTTCTTGTTTTGTATCTATTTTGGTTGACCCAGGCGTGACACACTTGTTTAACACTAGAGAGGTGATAAATAGGTATAAGATGTATGTATGTAGTAGAGACGATAGCCTCTTATTAGAAACCCCTTTGGTTTGTTCCTCAATGTTACATGAAGTGTGTCTGTCTTGTGTTCTTTCTTTCTCAGGAAGCAACATCCAAGTGGATCTCATGACAGTTCAAATGTGCGGGTTTGATGTGATCCTAGGGATGGATACCTTGGAGAATATAGGTTGTTTTGGACTGTGGTTCTAAAGTTGCGATGTTATGTGATGATGATGTCTCCTGCACTTTCCAAGGAGATAGGAAGATCCTCCCTACATATCTTGTGTCAGAGGTAATAGAGGAGAAGTTGTTGAGACAAGGGTGTGAAGATATTATGGCACACTTAATGGATACCAAGGTGATAGTCCTAGTATCTAGGATGTACCTATGGTACATGAGTTTGACGATGTTTTTCCCGATGAGTTTCCAGGCATTCCACCCCTGAGGGAGGTTGATTTTTGAAATCAATCCAGTTCCTAGTACAGAACCCATAGAGCAAGAACCTTATAGGATGGCTCCAACAAAGATGAAGGAGTTGAAGAAGTAGTTGTAGGAGTTTTTGTAGAAGGGTTTCATACAAACAAGATCATCCTCTTGTGGTTCTATAGTGTTGTTTGTAAAGAAGAAGGATGGTTATACAAGGATTTGTATAGACTACTGTCAATTGAATAAGGTTATAGTCGAGAACAAGTATTTATTACCAAGGATATATGATATGTTTGACTAGTTGAGAGGTTCTTTAGTTCATTCCAAGATATATCTAAAGTCAGGATATCACTAAATGAGGATCAAGGGATATGACATATGTAAGACTGATTTTAGGGCTAGGTTTGGTCATTATGAGTTTGTAGTTATGATGTTTGGACTAACCAATGCACCAACAACATTTATGGACCTAATGAACAGAGTGTTCAGACCATATCTTGATCAGTTTGTAGTGGTGTTCATATTTGATATCTTGATATACTCCAGGGATAGTCAACAACATGAACAACATCTTTATCAAGCATTAAAGTTGTTGACACAACACACGCTTTATGCCAAGTTTAGTAAGTGTGAGTTTCGGCTGACTGAGGTGTCCTTTTTTGGTCACATCATCTTCGCAAAAGGTGTTTGTGTGGATCCTAAGAAGGTGGAGTCAATTTTGGAGTGGAGCAACCTAAGACACCAACATAGGTCCGACACTTCCTAGGTTTAGCTGATTACTATAGGAGGGTCATTAAGAACTTCAGTACAATATCTCTACCTCTAACAAAGATAACCAGGAAGGGTGTTCCTTTTATATGGGATGAGCAGTGTCAATACTCATTCCAATTGTTGAAGAATAAGTTGACGAGTCCTCCGATGTTGGTGTCACGAGAATCGGGGAATGGCTACATAATTTTGTGTGATGCCTTGAGGAATGGGTTGGGATGTGTGCTAATGTAGGACAATAATGTGATGTATTTTACTTCCCGACAAATTAATAAGCATGAGGAGAATACCCAACACATGACTTGGAGCTAGAAGCTATTGTTCTCACCTTGAAGATTTGGAGGCACTATCTATATGGGAAGAAGTGCCAAATTTTCACAAATCACATGAATCTTCAGTACATCTTCTCTAAGAAAGAACTAACATGAGGTAGAGGAGATGGATGGAGCTGATCAAGGACTAAGACTGTACAATAGACTACCATCCAGGAAAGGAAATTGTAGTGGCTTATTCTTTGATCATGAAGTAATCCTCATCTTTATTTGTTGATAAAGAACAATTACACTCCATGGAGTATCACAAGTGGGACATGCAAGTGTTGCTTAGGCAGATGAATATACCAACATTTTAAAAAGTGGTATGCGTTATGCGTTCAGAGTAGTATCCTCTTAGAGTATATACAATGTGTGATAGTATATGCATTCTTGGATTTCTTTTATATATTAATTATTAAATGTATATATATCATTAATATACATATTTATTTATACAATTGTGTATCTAAATAGTACAATTACAAGAATAATGGATGCAATCATGCAAATATGCAAGCATTGCAACTTAAATAAATATGCATATGCATAATGATCTGAATCTAAACAAACATATATCGATGTAAATGTATAAAAGAAAAAATGGAAATATGTATATATGAAAATCGATAATTAATCGGCATTTTATGCGGCTATGCAGCCGATTACGTGACCTAGTTTGCTTTGGGGGGGATTTATAATGAACAGTTTGGTAGGTGGTTCACAACTTGTATACGATCACTTATGCAACCTCACATACCACTTTTTGAAACACTAGAATATACAACTAGAAGTATCCTTGTTGGAAGTTTGTTGGCATAGATACAAGTCAAGTTGATGTTGATACTACAAATCAGTGCACAAAAGAATGATACTGTGATAGAAAATGGCATGCCATAGTTTGGTAGTAAGAAGAATGATGAATTTCATGAAAAGAAGATGGCACATTGTGTTTTTACAATAGACACTCTAAAGGAGATAGTACTAGAGGAAGCTCATTCCTTAATGCATGCTATGCATCCTGGCAGTACAAAGATGTACCATGATCTCAAAGACTTGTATTGGTGTTCAAGTATGAATCGTCATGTGGAAGAGTTTGTTTCCAAGTGTCTAGTTTGTCAGCAGGTTAAAGAAGAGCATCAAAAGCCTACACAGATGCTACAAAATTTTCCAATTCCGTAGTGGAAATGGGATCACATAACCATTGACTTTGTGGTTGGTCTTCCTAGGACAACCAAGGGTCATGATTCCATTTGAATGATTGTTGATTGGTTGATGAATTCAACTCACTTTTTTCCAATTAAGACCACTTATAAAGTAGAGATGCTGGCACAAATCTACATTTATGAGATAGTTTGTTTGCACGACATACTAATTACCATAGTGTCTGACAGAAGTTCTTAGTTTACAAGTAGGTTTTGGAAGTGTCTACATACAACATTGGGGATACTATTGAGATTCAATACAATTTTTCACCCGCAGATAGATGGACAGTTAGAAAGACCATTCAGACCTTAGAAGATCTATTGAGAGCATGTGTGCTTCAGTTTCTTGGAAGTTGGGATGCTAACTTGAGTTGAATTAAGTTTTCTTATAATAAGAACTATCAGAGTATAGACATGGCATTGAAGTTCCCTAGAAGGCGGGATGGCGAGTTGCGACGAAGGGGTGCGAGGGGTGAGCGGTGACGCAGCCGGCGGTTGGGGCCTCGACCAAGAAGATGAACTTCGAAACATGGATGAAAAATGAGAAATGGACTGATTAGGAGAGAGGCTAGCAAAAATACCATGGGAAGGATCCAACAGGAGGAGGGGGCGAAGGAGTTAGGGTTTTGGTACCCCTGGTCGGGATTGATTTCCAATTCACAGGGATGAGGGGATCGACTGATGGAGACAAGCATGTTTTGGACGGAGCCGATCAATCCATGATGAATCTCAATCACTCAACATCAGAATGACAAGGTCACTGTGATACCTGGAATGCGTGGCAGCCGCCGGTTACGCAGTTGGCCGCAAGACCGTCCTTCTGTTCGGTGCTGGGAGGAACCAGACCTCAAGGCTATGAACAAACAGACCAAGGAAACTTCTTCCTTGAGAGCCTTTTCGAAGACAAGTTAGATGATAAAGCCATGGAACTCGCCACTACAGACAGAAAACCAGAGATCTACATTGACCCAGACGCGGAAGAAGATCCTGCCAGGCCATGGCAATACACAGTTGTCATTCGATTACTGGGGACAGACGTTGGATTCATGACAATGAGGGATAAAATCAAACTTCTCTGGAACCCTAAAGGTAGGTTTAACGTGTATGAACTTGACCTGGGACATTACGTCATGCAGCTATCGTGCGAGGATGATTATGAGACGACCATGACAGGTGGGTTGTGGAAAATCTTTGGCTGCTGCTTGGCAGTTTGGGACTGGTACCCGACCTTCAAACCCACAAAGGATATGCCTAAGTACCTAACCACATGGGTTCGAATTATGGACCTCCCACTACACTTGTACGTGAACACCATATTCAAGTACATAGGCCTGGCACTTGGCACCCTCATCAAAGTGGATAAACACACTACGTTCAGAACAAGAAGCAAGTTTGCCTGTTTAGCTGTGGAAATTGATACGACTAAGAGCCTATGTCCAACTATAAGCATCAATGTGGTAGACTATCTAGTCGAGTATGAAGCCTTGCCAGAAACATGCTCCTTCTGTGGAAGCCTGGGGCACAATGAGAAGTATTGCAGGAATAAGCAAAATGCAGTACCCAACTCCAAAAACACTGTGAACGTGAACGAGAGAGAAGGAGGGGACACCCATGAAGAACCATGGAAATACCAAAAAGGAAGCAGACATAAGGCCTGATAGAATTCTAAATACAAAAACCAGACGGATAAGACCCAAGGCACTACTGACACCAACAATAGATTTTCAAACTTGATACAGATGACCATGACGAGGGAGGAGGGAATAGCAATGCTGACAAAGAACAATCCATCGACACACAGGAGAAACCTAGGGAGAGGATCCCAAAAGTTTGGAAATCAAAGAAGAGATCTAACTCTTACAAAGGTGAGAGAGAAGCGCTGAAGGACATCACTGAGAACCAAGAAGGAATGACCACTAACTCAAACCGGCCTACCAGTGAATCCCACCACGAGGTGGTGAACCTAGCAGTGGATGAAGTCATTGTAGTCATGGAAGAAGATGGCATGGTGGACAGTACAACAAAAGGAGGTTATACGGAGACCAAGACTGGCAAAAGCAATGATACTGTCAAACAGGGGAACATTCTTGAGTCAAACAGCATGGAGAGCAAACTAAGTGCAAATCAAAATGCAATTCACACCACCATAAAAAAAATAGTGACCCTGGTTCGGAGGAAAACCCAGGATACATCGAGGACAACAAGACAACAAGCAAGAATGCACCTACCCTGGTAGCAACAGGAAGGAAATTAAAAAGCAACTCGAAAAAAGCTAAAACAACCAGAATGGCACCACCTTATGAAATTAGAAGGAAAAGCCCCCAACTCATGGACAGAACAGAAGGGGAAGGCAACAAGGAAAACATTGTAGATGAAAATGTAGAGAATGTAGTAAAGCAAAATGAGGCCGTCACACTCAATGCTTGAGTTTCGTGCCCCCCCCCACTCCATACTCTCCCTATAGACTTATGATGATTGACTTCATTTGCTGGAATACAATGGGCATAGGCAATGATGATAGACAAAGGGTCCTGAAAGATCTTATCACCACGTACAAACCATCTTTGGTCACCATCTTGGAGCCCAAAATTAGTGGTATAGCTGCCGAAAACACTATCAATAGACTCGGGTTCTCTAATTCTTATAGAGTAGAAGCTAGGGGCTTTGCCGGTGGCATTTGGGTGTGCTGGAATGCTAGGCAATGCTCTGTCAAAATCATATGCAGTCATTATCAGTTCATCAGTTGCAGTGTTAACAATTCTTGCTTGATCACGTTTGTGTACGCTTGCCCTCAATTCACTACCAAGCAACTCCTTTGGAAACACCTGGTACGTATGGGTAATCAGTTCAAATCACTGTGGATTGTCGTGGGCGATTTCAACATGACCCTTGACCCAAGGGAGAAGAGTGGAAGAAAATCATACAACTTCAGAGAGGCAACGACATTCCAAGACACGCTAATGGCTTCCGACTTAACCGATTTGGGGTTCTCAGGTATTAAATTCACCTATCGCCATGGCCTCCTATAGGAAAAGTTGGACAGAGTGATAGCCGATAGTTCTTTCATTACGACCTTCCCCAACATAGCGGTGGAGCATCTCCCCCGACTTGGCTCTAACCACTACCCATTGTTTGTCAAGCTGCGTCACACTAAGCCCGCCCCAAAGATGTTCATAACCAAGGCGTCCTAGCAACAAATGGACAGATTCCTTGCCACACTCAAACAAAGCTGGAACAACTGTTTCAACTTCTAGGATGCGCTGAGACAAGCGCAAGACCAGAAACTGAGATGGGATAATAAAAATCACAGAGAAGGCAGGAAAAGGAAAGAACAGATCATCAACAACATTAGCAGATTACAGTCAAACTTAACTCATAAGTACAACGAGATCACAGACAACCTCTACCATGACCTGCAACGAGAACTGGAAAGCATTCTCAAAACTGAGGAAGAAGATCTAAAGCATAGAAGTCACATAAATTGGCTCAGGAACGGGGATAGAAACTCGAGCTTCTATCACAGCTTTGTCAACCAAAGGAAACACAAAAACAACATCACTACTCTGAAAAATCAACAAGGCGAATGGGTCACTAACGAAATAGATCTAATGAATCTAGTGGTCGAACACTTCAAAAGCATACTGACCGACCCCACTAGAAGGCACAACCTGCAATCCATCGACTTCCCTAGGGAGTTTGCCACCCTCAGTGAATCACATAGGATGGGAATAGGTGCCTACCCACCTGAGAACGAAATCAAGCGGATTGTCAACTCCCTAAACCCCATGAAAGTGCCCAGTTCGGACGGAGTGTTTGGCACCTTCATTCAAAAGAACTAGAGTATAGTCGGTCCTAGCATCACGACCATTGTTAGAGTATAGACATGGCATCGTATGCGGCTTTATAAGGTAGGCAATGTAGGTCACCTATTTGTTGGTATGAAATAGGTGGGTACCAGTTGTTGGGTCCCAAGCTAGTACAATAGACTATAGAGAAGATCAAGGTGATCTAGCAATCGTTGAAAGCATCATAGGATAGGTAGAATTCATATGTTGATAACCACCATAGATCATTGGAGTTTCAAGTTGGAGACAACGTGTTTCTTAAGGTTTCCCTTTGAAAGGGTTCTGAGATTTGGAAATAAGGGTAAGTTGGCTCCTAGGTGTATGGGATCATAACCTATCATAGAATGATTTGGGAAGGTTGCATATAGGTTGGCATTTCCACAAATTTTGCAAAAGTTGCATGACATTTTCCATGTCTCTAAGTTGAGAGAGTGCCATCCAGACACAGAGAAAACAATATATCCCATATAGGTAGAGTTGGAGGAGGATGTTACCTATGTTCAAGGTCCAATTTTTATCTTAGATGGGCAAGTGTAGAAGATTAGGAAGAAGGAAATACTTTTTGTGAAGGTGTTGTGGCATCATCATCGAGTGGAGGAAGCCACATGGAAGTTAGAGGATGAGATGCATGGGAAGTACCCATCCTTTCTTGCTTAGGATTTTGAGTGCAAAATATTTGTTAGGGATTTATGTTTGTAATGCCCCAAGCCCTACTTAACCTGTAAACATAAATTTCTTGGAATAATTGGATTAATTTGATGCTTAGTCTTGAAAGATAATTCTGATTTGTGATGTCACACTAGATGATGAAACTATTTTTATAATTTGAATCAAAATAGACCTTGTTTGTTCTAGATATAAAAATTCATATAACTTGTGGACCTTTATATAAATTACCCTTTTCTGCTGGTATGAACATAATTGTGACACTTTCTTGAGTTGCTTCATGATGTACATAAGAATTGTATAATTTTACTTCTCCTTTGGATGCTTTTGAGATTTACTTTTATGTAGTTTATACATAAGCTTGGTGAAATGATAGTGCATGGTTTTTCACCAATCGATGGTGTTTTCATGACTATCTGTTTCTCGATGACCTATGCTTTTCCTGATGCCCTATGGGGTTCATGAGGCAACTAGATTTTGTGTGTTTGATCAATAAACCTTCTAAAGAGTTGCCACATGTTTTTTCTAATAGTTGGTTAATGTATTTCTTGAGTCGATGAGCTTTTGATGCCTGATTAGACTTCTGAGTCATTGATCAATGATAAGTAATCCAATGGGATCCTTTCTCGATGGTGAGACTGGTTTTGTACCAAACCTCCACTCACCAATAAATACCCCCCTCTCCTCCTCTCCTCTTGTTTTTGTTTGGTAGAGCTTCAGGTGTGTTTGGAGGAGCCTGGAAAGTTTGTCTAGAGACTAGAGGTTGAAGAGGGTCCATCAAGGTTAGTGATCACACGTTTTTCATGGATTCTTGTTCTAGAATCGAGGTTCCTTACATAGATCTAGGGTCGTCGATAATTTTTCTTGCTCCAGTTGTGTAATATTCTTGCTTTTCAACTCACTTTCTTGTTATTCTTTATTCTCCTTTCTCCTATGGCCGAGTTGCTTGGCGTTTCTTAGTGTATGCTTGTTGGAACCTTACGCTTAAGGGTGAAGAACTCTCTTTTCCTCCTTCCTTGCTCTAGAAACAGCTTGATCATGGAGATAGGACACACTTTTGGAGTTTGAGTAGGCTGAACTTCATGTTGTTGCTGATTTCGGAAGTTTTCACCTTGGATTTCAATTTCCTTCTCTCTACCAGATGAGTTATATAACCCTAAGTGAATTTCTTGCCTACCTTCTACATACATGCCATTAATCTTATTTTAGAACTATTAAAATGGTAAAAGATGATTTTTTAGTATTGTTTTATATCACAAAATGACAATGATGTGAATCTTTAAGCTTTACTCGGTCTTCATCAACATTTTATTGTGGTATCATGAACCTTCCTTGAGTGTGAAAGGTCTGAAATCTTGGAATATACGTTCTTGAACTCCCAAAATACCATGTATGTGATGTTTTGGTACCTAAGATATAAAACAACCTAACCTACATGCTATGTATTACAGTTTATTGAACATCTTCTGTAATGGTGGGACTCAAAATTTCTGGTATGATGTTGTAATAGAGGGTGCACGAAACCCTAGTTTTGTAAAAACTCATTTATTATAAGTTTGAGTGCATGGACACTTATGACTAGAGCGACATGACACTATTTTATGCATTTTATATCTTTGAGGTTGAAAACCCCACTAATTTTTGTAAAACCTTTTTGGTATTCGTACATAACTTGATTGATGCAGTCAAAATGTAATAAATTGTCGTAAGTAAACAAGTGTAACCCTAAACAAGTAGTGCCCTGAGAGTGTAGAACTATTGAGTGTCAAAACTTGCTAGATAGTGAAACGAGTAATCCGAAAGGCGCTCAGAGTGGTATAATGTTGAGTATATGCAGGTGTAAGGAGGCTATATGTCTTTCATCCTAATTTCAAGGACTTAGGGAGTGGTCACGACCGTGTCTCAGATGTTGAAGTAATCGAGAGAGACTGCAGTCATAACTTAGATTTGATGGTTTTTACCTCGATTTCAAGTGGCATGGCTTATATACTCATGACTGACTAGGCTATTTTTTGAGTTGGACCGATGTGCCACCACTGTTGTTACTCGTATGGACCTAGTGTAAGGCCCTTGAACTTACTTAATGAGTTGAATGAGCTTAATTACCAGAATTTAATGCTTAGAACCCTAATATAACCTTTTGATATGTTTTGAAATCATAATACAAGCTTAAGTTTCAAATTTGGTCCAATTTGGACACTGTTTGAGCAAGTTATGCAATTTTCTGTACATTTTGGACTTTTCTGCAATTTACCCAATTGATGGGTTTTCTTTGTAATTTGTCACATAAATTATATTCCTTATTTTTTATATTATCATTCTTGATATTTTTGAGCCATGGGTCTCCTAGTTGAGCCATGGTTTGAAGGTGTTTTTATCAAGGGTATTTTAGGGTTTTTCCCTTCATGGATGAGCTACCTTTAGTAGCTATCAACTAAGGAATTATGTGATTGGCTGGGAGTTTCACCAAATAAAAGCTAAGTAGGTCTATAGGGACGGTGGGAGAGCTGCTTGTGTGTGTGCTTATGTATTTTTAATAATTTAAAGCCATGGACACTTGGATATATACTAGAATTGCAACTTTTTGTTTTTCTTAATATTAAAGTGTCATATACTTATCCAAAAGCCCCCAAACGAGCCATTTCCTCTCCATTATCTCTATCCTTCTCCCAACTTCTTACTCCCTCTGTTCAGCTGCGATTTTTGCTGCTCAAGGAAGAAGAAAGTGGGGATTCTCTTGGAAAAAAATTCTAGGTTTGAAATTGATCCTCTTTTTGGGTGTATGAAGCTTCCCCCTAGTGATATTGACCTAAAAGTGTAAGTTTTTCCTTATTTCCTCCATTTAATTCTTTGTTCCTCTTCCTCCTACATCTATCCAGGTCAGAACCATGGTTTTCCATGGTGAAAGTTCCCCTAGAACTCAAAACTTCTTTCTTCTTGTTTCTTTTCTAGGGTTTTGCTTGTTTGTGGAGAGAATTGCATAGTTGGCCAAGTTCAGATCTAAATCCAAGGTTTCCTTGCCCTATTTGCTCAAGATTTTTGCTGTTGTATATCTGACCTACTCTATAGAGGCGATTTATATAACATTCTTCACTTATATTGCTTACTAGAAGCTTGTTAGTTCATGATTATGCTGGAATGTGATGATCTAAGCATAGAGAAACCATGCTTGTTTAGAATTACGAATTTTATTGTGTTCCCTATTTTGTTCCAGTTCTATATGAACCTGTAAACATGTGTACAACCTGTATAAGGTGTAACATGATCTGGGACAGGTTGATAGCAACAACCTATGGTGGTATGTACAAACCAAATGATGGTTCAAATTAGGGTTTTTAAGCTATTTCCTTCCCTATCACATAACTGATTGTCATACCATTCAACAACCAATAGTGTTGCTGTCTTGGCAACTGATGTTCATGATCAAGGGTGTTCAATTTATGGTGACAACCTATGGTCACCACCTTAGGTCAGGGTTTGACTCAATTATACATTTAATTATCATCCACTAAGTATTCTAATGATGTTATCAATCGATGATGATATTGGCTTATTATTTGATGATGTTAACTAAATGTATTACTGATCTAGAAACCAATGGTGACCTAATGATCGCAATTAATGGTGGATCAGGTCATCACCATATATGATGAATTAGGAATGTAATTGTAGATTTGACTATACCTTGAACCAATGGTTCCTTGGTTTAATTGATCTAATGGTTAGACCTATACTTCGATTGATAA
The DNA here is from genome assembly GCA_963693085.1 of Alisma plantago-aquatica. Lineage (NCBI taxonomy): Eukaryota > Viridiplantae > Streptophyta > Magnoliopsida > Alismatales > Alismataceae > Alisma > Alisma plantago-aquatica. The sequence continues at coordinate 420,203,670 of OY856414.1, read as the reverse complement.
CCTTGAATAATGAACCTGATCCAATGAATAATATTGGATGCTTTAACATCCAATGGATTATAATAAATCACATGTTATTATATGTGGGTCACAGTGAAGATAATTCAATGGTTTAATACCATTAATTGGTAGTCTTACCTTTGCCATTATATAGTTATATTTGATAAATCAATGTAATGAGTGGATGCATAACTCCCATGTGATCTAGTCTATTATCCTAACCTTAATGTAATTATATGATGTTGATTGGTTATAATCAGACCTCTTGAATGATTAATGTGATAATGAATTACGCTCTTCTTATGTTGAAACCACAATGTAGTATTATTTGAATATCATAGTGCCTTACCATGTTAAAATCTATGGACATACATGTGCTAATGATCTTTTGAGCCTTGTTTAAGGCATGGAATGATGATGATAACCTTACTATGAATAATGTGATGGTCTTAACGACCTTTTGGCATGTTTGAAGCCATGATTGAGGTGAAATCCTCTTCATGTTCCAATAAGGGTTAAAACTCGGGAACTTGTGATAAGTTATTGGTATCTTGTAAAAGTACGATGATAAGTGTGGTCCATTAATTTGCAATGGATGATAGCATGTGGTAATGTGATTAAGATTTATATCTCAAATGTTTTATATCTCTTGAAGTTGTTATACATATACTCTTTTTAGAAAAGAATTAGGGTTTGAATGTCCATTTGTATGATTTAGCTTTAATTTACTCAATTGGCATAACTAATCAAGTGAAACTCTAATCATGTAGTGCCCTGTGCCATCGATTCATCTGAGTGTCAGAACTTTCCAGATGGTGAAACAAGTATTCCTAAGGGAAACTTGGAGCGCATACTGATGAGTATGTGGGGTGCTTGTCATCCTGAATTCAAGTGTTTAGGGAGGATGACTGCGGTCATACCTAGCCCTCAGTTTGAGAATGACTACAGTCGTGTCTCAGTGATTATATATGTGATGAGATTTGAGGACACCTATGGTTGTACCTCGGATAGTAGGGTATGCGTACCCACCTCCTTTCACTAGTGTCGTGACCTATACCAAGGATGGATTAGGCTGTTAGCAGCTTGACCTTATGTGTCGCTGTGGTAGACCCGTACTGACCGGGGACGGAGAAGATCTTAGGAGTCCGACTCTTCCTAGATCTTGTATGGCACTGATTTTGACTTAGTAGTAGTCAGTTGGGACTTGAGTGGTATTTCTCAAATCCCTCAGGGAAATGTAATAAAAGAAGTGATATAAGCCGTGTAGTATACTGACTAGGGTTAAATACGTTTCACATTGCTTGATTAATCTTTAACTAGTCCTTATACTATTCAGTGTTTACAAGATGATATCATATGACATTTGAGTAATTATACTTCTTGTCAAGTTAATTTGTTTAATGGCTTAGTATGCTTAACCTATTCAATCTGCTTAAATTGCTTATTCATTTCTATATCTGCTCAGTTCATTTACTGTCAATTAATATGTTATATTCAATATATGTTGGAGAGAGTTATATCTCTCGTTGGGACTGGGTCTCACCCGTGGTTCACCACAAATTTTTTTTAGGTGGTCGCGGGCAACGAGGTCGAGGTCGTGTTGTGGAAGAGAACCAACCTGGTGATCAATAGATTCAGAAGGTTGGTTAGTTGTAGATGTTAGTTATAGATGTTAGTAGTAGAGTCCTAGTGTTGTCCCTGTATTCTCAGGTCTCGGTATGGGATGTGTTTTCTAGATGATATATTTGTATCGATACGAGATTTTGGTAGTATGCCGATGTTTGTAAATAAATGGCACGTACGTGTGAAATATCTTTTGTATGTAGGATGTGACTGAGGTCTTTGGACCCATATGCAAATACTTGTTACAGTATATGAGAATGGAATTATGAACCTTTTGTAAATGTTCTAGAGTTTATTTACATTGTTGGAATCAATTTTAAATATTTCACATTTTTGACTATGTGATTAATTAGTAGTTGATCGTGTTTTGTGTTTTGAGTAATCTCATTTAGCATGATGAGGTGTCACACCTAGGGGAAGAGATCTTAGGATTCCGGTCATCCTGGATCTTATACAGGGCTGGTTTTGACTTTGCATTGGTCAACTAGTAGTTTGAGTGGTACTCCTCAAACTACCCTGTGCTTAGTAAAATATGTAATCCAAACATGTAGCATAACTGTTAGGGTTACTTGACAAATCACATTGGATGATGATCCTTGCTATATTTGTTTTGATTTGTAGATTATTTATTATACGGTAAGAGAAATCAGCAGTACTTATGACTAGCTATGTCTGATCTTATGTGTAAGTGATATGATCTTTCAACTATGTAATACTATCTTTTTTAACCATCTTAAAGTACACAACCCTAGTAAGCAATTGATGTTTTTGAAATTCTATCTCTCGCTGGGATATGAGTCTCAACTCGTGGACTGTCACATCTTTTTAGATGAGCTGTAGTGTCTCCAGTCTAAGAGTGACGAGGAGGCACAGTTTTAAGATCCATAGTGACATAAGGCTGCTTGGGTTTCATGGAGTCCTAGAATTGTCCTTGTTTTCTCAAGTCTGTGTGGGGAGTTTTGTACATCATGTATGTCAACTCAAGATTCTGTATGTGTGTCTATTATAAATGTTGTAATCATGTGAACAACATCTTTTGTATATAGGTTGTGTTTGTGGCCATTGAACTCATGAAAAGTTTCCTAGCATATATATATATATATATATATATATATATATATATATATATATATATATATATATATATATATATATATATATATATATATATATGAAGTTGCACCTTTGTGTAAATGCTTCCTTTCACATGTTTGTGATAATTTTAATGTGGTTTTAACTATGTATCTTTTGGTAATTTGTTTAATTTAGTGTTTGACCATTGTTTCGTTTTGAGTAATCTCATTTTATGCGGTAGGTTGCCATCATAGATCACTGTTAAGCTAACTCAAACATGCGAAATTAGTTTTTTCTCTAGATCAAAAATCCCTATTTTTAGATCTTTGTTTTTGTTATATTGTAAAAACCAATTCGATATATTTTAAACTTCTTTCTCTTTCCATTTATATTTCTTTATTGAAAGTCTCTCTGAGCTATTTGCGATGGTTGCAACCTATTGATGAACCTAGATTGAGAGAGGATCTTTCCTGACCCTAAAAGAGGAGGGCCACAGTGAGTCTTTTGGTTATCATGCTATCATGCATACATATTGCCTCGAGAGAGGAGATGTACACCAAATTTGCATGTTTAGCTCAAATATGAGAGAAAGTTGTGCAGATCAATCTTGACTAACTTCCGTGTTTGCGATAGTTTCTAGTGGATAAGAAGTTTGATCAAGAAGCGAACGGCTCCGGTCTGAATATTTATTTTATGATCGTCAATTATCCTTAGTTTCAAAAGCACTTATCTAGTTTAGTGTTCAAAAGCACTTATCTAGTTTAGTGTTTATTGCTTTCCTTAACTTAGATTTAGTCATAATTTATAATTAAATCATATAGCAATTCACGATTCTTATTGAGATGCTGAGAATAATCTGATTCAACCACAACCGAACCTGGTACACTTGCAAGTATTAAGCGTTGTGTAATTGAATTATATTTTAAAACTTCCCACCTATGACCAAAAAAAGCAACGCATATTCTATGAGAGCGTAAGTTCTTATTTGATTGGATACACCCTTTGTTCGTCTCTGAGTCATAACACAAACCGAACACGTCACACCTCCATGTACTTGATTAAGTAATCACCCTTGTTGGCATTTTGCCACAATGGACGACTAAACAGCTGACAAACCGTTTGCTCGTGCCAGCCCCTCACACTAAAGCAAAACTGCTGTTAGACTATCCACAACGCAATCTAAATGGCGAGCATGCATGGGTATTGATTGCATGTGCACTCAATAAAACAAAATCATTTGAAAACAAGAATTCCAATTCATCGTAAGCAAACAAAATGTGGTCAAACAATTTTCAAGCTTTCGAAATCTTGTTTTCACATTCATGTGATGACAGACTATTTATTTCAGTCAAATAGGTCCTAGGATACCTTCAATCCAATGAGGATGTGAGTATGCTAGAGCACGAAGACTTAAACTGGGCATGTTGAGTGCGAGATAGGGCCTGGTTAGACTACAATTCAAAATATGTTTTCCAATGTCAGAGTGTTTTCCAACTCTACAAGTTTGGCGGTGCTTTGTTTGACAAAGTGGTGATAGTTGTTTAGACAGCGACGGACAACCACAAACAGTGAGTCAATTGTTACCAATCGTGTTACTAAATACACGGTTGCCCACCGTTCTTTTATTTTATGTTTTCTGTCTGGAACAATTGACAAACTCGGTTGAACGTTCATTTCTTATCATGAGAAATTCTTGCAATGACGTATCTATGATGGGCACTGACGATGAATGTAATCGCGTTGCTAAATGCTACATAATTTAATTAGAAAACGAAGTACACATCAAATCTGATTTTGGCAAAACTGTGTAACCATCAAATCTGATTTTGGCAAAACTGTGTAACCGAATATACTATTATACCACACTAAACGCCAAGGGGGATTTACTCGTTTCCGTCCTCCCAAGCCAACCACGTGCTATCCGTCCTGTAATTTCTGCCCGCCTCCCCGCCTCCGCTATTGCAAGGGTTTATTTCCATCTTGCAAACCCTACTCATCATGAACTCGTTCCTCCCACACCTCCAGCCATCCATATATGACGGCACCTTCATTACGATAGGGATCTCTCGATAATACCAGTGGCATGGTTTCTGGTTTCCGGCAAATCTACCATACTCACCATAAAATTATGAGTCCTTTATGTTCTGCATGTTCCCGCTATGTCTCTTAGATGGCGAGGGCAATCTTAGTGTTGTTAATTTGTGTTATTGTCGTTCATGCAACAGCGACATGTGCAATATAATTAACAGTCCAGGCAGATCCGAAATAAGAATCGAAGAACAAACAAAGTAGGAGAACAGAAAACAGGAGTTAGATTCGCAAACCAGATCGTTCGTTGAGAAACGAACGTGTTACTTAAAGAAACTAGTGCCCGGCAATCCTCGCGGATAGGCACCGTTCTCCCAGTCTCGATCCGGCACGAACCTGGAAGTTGCACGTCTTGCTCGCGCACGTCGCACTGCTACCAGTGCAGCACAGCCACCGCAGGTACCACCGCCTAACAGCTGCGTCAGAAGGGAAGGATGAGTCGCGCTTCACACAGGAGGACAACTCCGCAAAGCAACTCCGGGGACGACGACTCTCGCACTCGGGATTAGGGCTCACAAAACACACGGTGGCAGAAGACTGTTTTCGATGTGTTTAACCCTAATGACCGAAGTCATATATATAGCCACACATGTCCCTAATCCTATTCCCAGTTAGACGCAACACTCGGTTGCTCTCGTACACAATACGGAATAATCCGTAAAAGAGAAACACTTTCTAATTAGGATTTAAGAAATCCGAATAAGAAAGCAACAATTAATTACACGAGTAATTAATTACTTAGTCGTATTCTAGTGCAAAAAGAAGACGGAAGACGGAAGACATTCTCCACAATCCACAATCCACAAGCCACAAGCCCAAGCCCGAGCCTGGCCCGACCAGGCCAGGCCAGGTGAGGCGAGGCGTGGCGTGGCGCGCGCGCGTGCGTGCGTTGTGATGTGGCAATCCCACCAACCAAGGAGGTGAGCATACCTCCTTCCTAGGACTCCTTTGGACACTAGTGCCCCATGTGATCCTACATATGAGGACCACAAAAGTTCTAGGTGTGAGTAATATGAGATAAAACTTCTTTGCCATTTGCACTAGAAACAACACTACATTCTCACATGTACTTGCTGCACTACATTGGGCTTAACCCATGCTAAATAGGTGATTACTACATTAAATGCATTAAATGCACTACACTAACCAGCTGCTATATAACAGCAGCTACAGTACTTACGTACAGTAGGTAATCACGTATCTAACAATCCCCCACAAAGTCCAATGTGTAGTGTGCTCTACCGTTCAGTCCTCCATACTGTGCTTTCAGCAGATACCTTTCGGTTTGAATCTACCTGAGTTATCCAACTGTGACCCTCGCAGGAACTAGGTGAACAAAAGTCTTGAACCTGAACCTTGGGTACAAGAGTATAGGTTGGTAACAACACAATAAAGACATGGTAGTAAAGAAAACAATGCATTAAGGCCATGCATACAAATTTTTTTATATCATGATTGATAACAGAGAACAACCCAATTCTCCTGTTGCGGCCTACACAACATCAATCACTTAGCTGGAGTCTCCAAGGATGTACTGCTAACATCCTGTCCTAAGACTTGACACCATTAAGAGACTACTCTCTTACTAACTTGCAGTCATGACACTAATAGGTTTCCCAGGGAATAGACACACAGATGCAAGAAGCATCAAACAAGAATACATAGTGTCATCCAATTTACCCGACAACTTGTTATTACCACATTGAACCCAATTTGTGGGATCTCCACTCTTTTGGGTTGGGTTGCTACTGCCTGCAAATCTATAGGGGTTTCAGTCCCATCCCCAACCTGGATTTTTCCACTAAAGCCAAGGTAAGACCTTTAGTGAAAGGATCAACTATATTATCTTTGGTACCGACGTAGTCCACAGCCACGACCCCATTAGACACTAATTCCCTTATAGATTTCAATCTGACTTGGATGTGTCTACGTTGTTTTTTATTGTACTTGGAACTCTTTATCTTAGCAATAGTTGTAGTGCTGTCACAGTGAACTGAAATTGTAGGTAGCGGCTTCATTACCATAGGTAAACTAGACATAAGTCCATGTAGCCATTCGGCTTCCAATCCAGTTTCATCTAAAGCACACAACTTTGCTTCAAAAGTGGACCGAGACAATATGATCTGTTTCTTAGACCTCCAGGAAACAGCTCCTCCTCTCAAAAGGAATACATATCCTGAGACACCATTACTCTCAGAATTCACGGCAATCCAGCTTGCATCACTATATCCTTCGACTACGGAAGAATGTTTACCATAATGCAGCCCAAGGGAATGTGTTCCCTTGATATACCTCAGAACTCTGTCAAGAGCTTCCCAATGGGTCTTGTCGGGACAACTGGTGTATCTACTTAACTTGTTCACGACAAACGCAATGTCTGGACGTGTACAGTTCATAAGATATATCAAACTTCCGATAATCTGAGAGTATCGTAATTGAGACACTGGAACCCCAGTCTCATTCTTGAACAAAGGTTTGGATGAATCATATGGAGTCTTTACAGGTTTACGTGATGTGTACTCAAACCTCTCCAGTATCTTCTCAACATAGTGAGACTGAGAGAGAGTTATACCATCAGTAGACCTTATGATTTTAAGCCCTAAAATCACATCAGCGACACCCATATCCTTCATCTCAAACTTGCTACACAAGAATGACTTTGTCTCTTTTACTACTTTCATATCGGAACCAAAAAGCAGGATATCATCGACGTATAAGCATAACAAAATGAATCCATTATCGACAATCTTGCAGTAGAGACACTTATCAAATTCATTAGAAATAAAACCAAACGATGATATTACAGAATCAAACTTCTCATGCCATTGCTTAGGGGCTTGTTTTAAGCCATATAATGACTTAACAAGTTTACACACTTTGGACTCATTCCCACAACCCACAAATCCCTCAGGTTGTTCCATATATATCTCTTCTTGAAGATCACCGTGTAAGAACGCGGTCTTCACATCCATCTGATGGATATAGAGATTATAAATGGAAGCCAATGCTAAAAGCACTCGGATTGTGGTCATACGGGAAACAGGTGAATAGGTATCAAAATAATATATTCCTTCCCTTTGTGTATAACCCTTAGCAACCAGGAGGCAAATCCACCAATTCCCAAGTTCCATTCGAGAGAATTGATTGGATTTCATCGTTAACGACTTCTTTCCAAAACTTAGCTTCTGAAGATTCCATAGCTTGTTTGAAAGTAACATGATCATCCTCAACATTGTAAGTGAGAAACTCACTTCCAAAGTCTTTGGATGACCTCGACCGTTTACTTCTCCTTGGTTTAACTATTTCTTCAGAATCATCCGATTCAGAAATAGCTTGTTCTGAGTTGCCCCCCACATTTGTCATCCTTTCCACGTGCTCGGGAATGTAGCATGTGGTAAATGAATCTTCTTGAGATACTTCATTGGGCACACCAGTTTTCATAGGGAACACATCCTCAAAGAATGTTGCATCACGTAATTCCACAATTGTATTGACCTCAATGCAAGAGATATCTGATTTTACAATCAAGAATCTATAAGAATAGCTTGTCTCTACATAACCTAAGAATATGGCATCAACCGTTTTTTGTCCTAATTTCTTCCTTTTGTGTTCAGGGACAAGTACCTTTGCAAGGCACCCCCACACTCGAAGATATTTAAGACTCGGTTTCCTTCCTCTCCATAACTCAAACGGACTACTTTCTGAATGTTTATGGGACACTCTATTCAGAATATGGCAAGCCGTATTCAAAGCTTCCCCCCACATAAAGTTAGGTAATCCATATGTTTGGAGTAAGGTATTTACCATATCTATTAAGGTTCGATTTTTACCTTCAGCTATCCCATTTGATTGTGGTGAATAAGGAGCAGTGACCTCATGAACTATACCATGTAATTGGAAAAATTCCAAAAACAAGTTTGAGGTATACTCTCCTCCCCTATCAGACCTTAATCGCTTAAGTACTTTACCGGTTTGAGTTTCTGCTTCTTTCTTATAAATTTGAAATTTATCTAATGCCTCATCTTTACTTCTAAGTAAAAAGACATAACAGTATCTACTCACATCGTTAATAAAAGTTATAAAATAACGCTTTTGATCTCTCGTAGCAACACCATTAAATTCACAGATATCTGTATGAACTAAATCCAAAATTTCCAAATTCCTATTCACAGAATGAAAAGGCTTCCTAGGCAATTTAGCTTGTACACAGATTTCACATTTATTGTTACTAACTTCAGATTTAGGGATCAAATCTAGATTCATCATACGCTTCATTGAGGCAACATTAACATGTCCCAAACGTGAATGCCATACATCGAATGAAACAAGATTCATGCAAATAGAACTATAATCATTCAAATTTAAAACGAAATTTGAAACAGGTTCAACATGAATCTTAAACAAGTTCTCCACATCACATAAGTACCCCTTGCCAAAAAACAAAGAATCACGAAGGCGTGTAATAATAGCCTTATTACATTTACAGTCTACTCTATAACCTTCTCTAACTAATATGACGCCACTAAGGATATTGCGTCGAATGGTTGGAACATGTCTGACCCTGTTAAGAGTCAAAACCTTCCCCGAAGGGAACTTCAAGTCCACCCGTCCTTCGCCTTTGACTTCTACAGAGCTGGAATCGCCCAAAGTCACGGACCGACCTCGAGAGGCCTGATAAGACACAAACAGGGATTTATCAGCACACACATGTACATTAGCCCCAGTGTCAATTATCCAATAAAGTGGTTCAAAAATAGAAAGAATTTCAGGTTTAATAGACACGTACCCATCATTGAGGTTCAAGGATGTAGTCATCATGTTGACCACAACCTCCTCAGTTGTAGATGCGGTAGCTTTCTTTGCCTTCTTAGTAGGACAATCCTTGTTCCAGTGGCCAACCTGTCCACAAGTCCAACAAGGTTTGTTCTTCGGTTTCTTTTGGATCTTTGCCTTGGGTTTATGTGCATTCTTAGATTTCTTATCTTTGGTGTTTTTCGTAGAAGTAAGATTAACAGTTGGATTAGCATCAGTAGGAACCTTGACCCCTTTCTCCTTTAAGTGTTCTTCTTGTATATTAATATCCATCATTAGTTCATCCATGGTGTGTGTCCCTTTACGATGCTTCAGAGACATACCAAATGATTCCCAAGACTTAGGGAATTTTTCTATGATAGACATAACTACGAATTTCTCAGGCAACACCATCTTGGCATCTGAGAGTTCATGAACTAGGAGTTGAAGATCATGTGTTTGATCAGAAACCGATTTACCCTCAACCATCTGAAACTTAAGAAATTTAGACACGCAGTATTTTTCAACACCTTGATTTTCAGTGCTAAAATTCTTAATTAACAATTCCCATAAAACCTTGGACGTAGTGACTGGCGGCTTTGAGTAAGAATCATACAGTTTGTTATTTAAACCAAACAGAATCAACCCGCGGCACGTTTTATCACCCTTCTTCCAATTAGCAATAATGTTTGCATTATCAGGAATTGTTTCATCAGATACAGGTTCAGTTTCAATTAAATACTGATCATAACCCGCAATATTCAGCCAAATTTCCATACGACTCTGCCAACGGGCAAAGTTCGTACCAGTAAACTTTTCAGGCATATTGGTGGTATCAATCTTACATCCCGAACTACCCTGACCGGTCATTGTTAATTAATGACAGAAAAGACTGGTTTCTTTAAGACTGTTGTTAATATGTGTTATTGTCGTTCATGCAACATCGACAGGTGCAATATAATTAACAGTCCAGGCAGATCCGAAATAAGAATCGAAGAACAAACAAAGCAGGAGAACAGAAAACAGGAGTTAGATTTGCAAACCAGATCGTTCGTTGAGAAACGAACGTGTTACTTAAAGAAACCAGTTCCCGGCAATCCTAGCGGATAGGCACCGTTCTCTCAGTCTCGATCCGGCACGGACCTGGAAGTTGCACGTCTTGCTCGCGCACGTCGCACTGCTACCAGTGCAGCACAGCCACCGCAGGTACCACCGCCTGACAGCTGCGTCAGAAGGGAAGGATGAGTCGCGCTTCGCACAGGAGGACAACTCCGCAAAGCAACTCCGGGGACGACGACTCTCACACTCGGGATTAGGGCTCACAAAACACACGGCGGCAGAAGACTGTTTTCGGTGTGTTTAACCCTAATGACCGAAGTCATATATATAGCCACGCACGTCCCTAATCCTATTCCCAGTTAGACGCAACACTCGGTTGCTCTCGTACACAATACGGAATAATCCGTAAAAGAGAAACACTTTCTAATTAGGATTTAAGAAATCCGAATAAGAAAGCAACAATTAATTACACGAGTAATTAATTACTTAGTCGTATTCTAGTGCAAAAAGAAGACGGAAGACATTCTCCACAATCCACAATCCACGAGCCCGAGTCCGGCCAGGCAAGGCGTGGCGCGCGCGCGTGCGTGCGTTGTGATGTGGCAATCCCACCCACCAAGGAGGTGAGCATACCCTGACCGGTCATTGTTAATTAATGACAGAAAAGACTGGTTTCTTTAAGACTGTTGTTAATATGTGTTATTGTCGTTCATGCAACATCGACAGGTGCAATATAATTAACAGTCCAGGCAGATCCGAAATAAGAATCGAAGAACAAACAAAGCAGGAGAACAGAAAACAGGAGTTAGATTTGCAAACCAGATCGTTCGTTGAGAAACGAACGTGTTACTTAAAGAAACCAGTTCCCGGCAATCCTAGCGGATAGGCACCGTTCTCTCAGTCTCGATCCGGCACGGACCTGGAAGTTGCACGTCTTGCTCGCGCACGTCGCACTGCTACCAGTGCAGCACAGCCACCGTAGGTACCACCGCCTGACAGCTGCGTCAGAAGGGAAGGATGAGTCGCGCTTCGCACAGGAGGACAACTCCGCAAAGCAACTCCGGGGACGACGACTCTCACACTCGGGATTAGGGCTCACAAAACACACGGCGGCAGAAGACTGTTTTCGGTGTGTTTAACCCTAATGACCGAAGTCATATATATAGCCACGCACGTCCCTAATCCTATTCCCAGTTAGACGCAACACTCGGTTGCTCTCGTACACAATACGGAATAATCCGTAAAAGAGAAACACTTTCTAATTAGGATTTAAGAAATCCGAATAAGAAAGCAACAATTAATTACACGAGTAATTAATTACTTAGTCGTATTCTAGTGCAAAAAGAAGACGGAAGACATTCTCCACAATCCACAATCCACGAGCCCGAGCCCGGCCAGGCAAGGCGTGGCGCGCGCGCGTGCGTGCGTTGTGATGTGGCAATCCCACCCACCAAGGAGGTGAGCATACCTCCTTCCTAGGACTCTTTTGGACACAATCCACAATCCACGAGCCCGAGCCCGGCCAGGCAAGGCGTGGCGCGCGCGCGTGCGTGCGTTGTGATGTGGCAATCCCACCCACCAAGGAGGTGAGCATACCTCCTTCCTAGGACTCTTTTGGACACTAGTGCCCCATGTGATCCTAAATATGAGGACTACAAAAGTTCTAGGTGTGAGCAATATGGGATAAAACTTCTTTGTCATTTGTACTAGAAACAACACTACATTCTCACATATACTTGCTGCACTACATTGTGCTTAACCAATGCTAAATAGGTGATTACTACATTAAATGCATTAAATGCACTACACTAACCAGCTGCTATATAACAGCAGCTACAGTACTTACGTACAGTAGGTAATCACATATCTAACACTTAGGCCACTCTCAAGAGAGGATACTAATAGGGCCTTGAAAATATATAACCACTATTTCACGTCTTAACCTGGCACATGAAAAATCAGCAGCGCATGTCAAGCCAAGAAGAGTCCCCAGGTTTCAAGATCAGAACAGAAACAAACTTTGTGTTAGTAATCGCGGTTACCTGAAGAGTAGAATTTTTTATGACAAGTTCGTCAACAATTGCGGTGTTATACACACCGCCTATCGCTAAACCGGATATAGCAATATCGACTTTCTAGAGCCATGATATCAGTTTCTGCAACTATTTTCCCTATACTTGCAAAGAACAGTGGGATGCATTGACAAACCAAGTACATGGTTTCTGCATCCAAACTGATTGTTGTATCCGTATCCAACAACGATGACTGTGGGCACCATGGCATCACCTGATCGACACCCTTTGTGTTGTAGATGTGAACGACGGGAAAGAATAGCAGCATGTGAAGCAGACGCAAAGCGCTTGTTGATGAAGCAGAAAAAAGCAGAACATGCAGTTGTGCAACAACCTCGTCGTTTCTTACTCAGCCTCATGCCTTTTCAAGGCATCATGCGGCGATGTTAATATCTCATACCGGATGCCACAATGACGGTTATTGGAACTCATGGCATTACGCCTTCTCCGTATAATTCATGGCTGCCACCTCCATCATCATTGGCCTTAGATATGTTGTATTGTGTCACTAGAATATTGGCAATATTTTATCACAAGTTACAATTATGTGATGCTTCATCTTTACTAGGAAAGTGCAATCTACAGCCCACGATCAAAAGCACAATAGGGATGCTGATAGAGTTCATCATCGCCTTGATTTCCTAACTTAGGTAAATCATGGTATTGTACCCGAGTTCGGCTTTGTTGTTCCTTATTTCAGGGGAGCAGCCTACTCCTTTTCTAATCAACTTGTATGTGTCCCTGCTCATAGATTGGTAGGGTGGGGATTCTTTTCGTATAACACATGGCATCATCTAATATAAGGTATAGCCTGCTCCTTGTATAATTAAGAACAGCAAATCCTAGGGCATTGTACCCAAGGCAAAATCTGTTTTGTTTCTTAAAAGTTATTACCACGTACGCCTAATTATCTTGACATTTATCCTATTTCGATTATTGTTCAATGGTTTCCTGAATTTTGGTGGAACGTGTCGATGGTTCAATGAAGATGCCCAAAACTATTGACTTCCCTTTGCTATCTTATAGGAAGTTAATTGGTCTTATAATAATGTATCTTCGTCACCCCCCCCCCCCCCACATGTTGCTTCCTATTCACGAGATAATAGTCATGTTGCGTTTCTCACGATGTCAATTGCTTTCTAGGCAATGTTCTTTGTGTAATAATAGGGTACCGCCTTCAACATCAATACACACTCCTCTAGAGAGCGGATGTGTGTGTTATCATCTACTCTATTCATCAAACATGCTTCCAAAGATAATTGTGGATATGTTTGCATCAGTGAATTAGAAGTGACTTCCTCTATGGTAGTCAGGTCATAGCCTTCTTCTCTATCATAAGGGTAATGTATTGCCCCTTTCAATGAGATCATCTTGGTGTTTTCAATTATATCAACTGCCAGAGTATCTTTTTTCCACCTTGGTCATCACGTGAGGCATATGAAGAATAATTAGCTTCTCCAGACACAAAGAAATCTTGCCCTCCATGTGCTACAACATGTTAAACTGTGTTGTATCCCCCTTTTATTTTGAGTGTTTAGGCATCTTTATTTCAAGCCAATCATCATAAATGCCCATTGTCAGACGTCCTCTACCCATTTCATATACGCTGGGAATAATTGAGAAGCTGAATTCTACACAGAGGGAATAAATGAATCTTAACCATATGAAAGCACATTATCAACATATATGGTAAGCACAACAATTGCCCTGTTATCTTGCAATTCAATTCTCAAAATACCCACAAACTTTAGAGATCCTTCACAACCAATCACAGTGGCATCATATTATTCTCACAATCACGTCCTATATATAGTATTCCTACTGTAGTCACAGGCTGGCAATGAGACATCATTCTTTACGTGATCAAAGCATGCCTAGGTTAACTTCACTAGGTTCCGCAACCCACATCATAAGTGATAACATTAGAGTTCCTAGGGTATGCATTGAACATCATTTTGGCATTTCTATCCATATCGCCCCTTGGTATGAGAAACTTATTTTGTTGTGGTTCTGACTTACACAAAAAGGCAGTGGTCTTTACAATGTTATTGACAATCTTTTCATATTTAGAAGACTTGTTTAGGCACGCCCGGAACTGTTTGTGGTAATTAGTTACTTACTGATATGTCCAGTTATAAGCTTGACGATCAATGCTACTGTATATACGTCCCCCTCTCACTCAACTAACTTTTTTCATTATTGTTTCATTAAATTACAATTTTTTTTGCCTATGAACCTATACTTGTTTTGTCTTCCCTTATATAAAAATGATGCTTTCAAAGTTCTCCATTGTCTAAGGATATTAAACCTAAATCTGCTCAATCTACCATAACCTAAAATGTTATAGAAGTAAGGAGTTTATACTGTATCTCAACAAAATACATAATTGCAGCTCATGTAATTACTTACATGCTTGATTTTCTAATATCTCTTACAAAATTCAACAAAATTACAAACTTGGTGTTTTAATATGGATATGTAATAGGCCTAGCATTATCAACTAAGAGATTAATGAATTCTTACTTAGGTGACATCAAATCCCTCTATAAAATTCCATGTAAAATATTTTGTGAGATGAATGTTCCATATTAGCAAACTTCTTTAAGTTTATTCATAGTGCAAGACAACTTGAAATTTTTTTATAACATAAAACTTGATTAGGTACCATGATTTATAGAAAAACATGAACATTGATTTCTATCAATGGCATTAGATATACTTTTAGTTCAATACATGTGTGCTAAATGCATCGTAAAAGACAAAAGTCTATAGAAAATGATTCTTCATAATATATAAAGCTAATCCTCATTAATGATAAATATTTGAAACATTTATGCCTACTAAAGGTTACCTCTGATAAAACTATTTCTTTGATTTTATTCTTTTATGCTTAAAGATATATCACCATATCAATATTTTCATTGCCTTAATGTAGTTTCTAGAAATCTAGCTTATAATTATCACAAGTAACACATATATCATAGCAAAAAAATGTAGAAATAAATATGCAATATTTCTAGATCAAACTTATTATTAGAGAATAGAATTTATCAATTTCGAAATAAAGGTTATTACTTATAATTGCGAAATTGTTTACAAAATGAGTCAGATTAATCTATGAACTCTCTATACTATCTAATTTCATAAAAATTCCTCTTGAGTTTCTCAAGTTTGTTTATATTCTTATACGGATCATATTTTATGGTTAAACAAAAAAAATCATAGCGTATCAAGCAGAATTCATATCATATTTGAAGAGCCTAACTAGATTTCAATAGATATCAATTTAGGGTTGAATCACATCTTGTCACCTCTAAAAATTATTTACCTTTGATAAAATAAAATCATTAAATTTAGAATGACAACTATAATAATTTTAGAATCAAGCTTAGTTCTATAGGTAGAGGTTCATGAATCTATTTGTTAAATTCCAACACAAGGATTCATTGAAAGAAAAGTGATACAGAGACAATACTTTTGAGAAATACCTATATTTTTAGTTATTTCTTGAATATGTTTTAACATAATATTTTGTAAGAATTAAAAATTATTTTTAAAATGTATTATATAGTGGACATGTAATATGTATTAGCATGCAATAAATAAGAAATAAGAGTGGAATTCTTAATCTTTTAGCTTTCCAACTCCACATATTTAATGTTGATTAATCTTTGAGTACGTAAAATATATTCAGACCAAGTTTTACCCACCTATTAAGAATGTGTCGATTTAGCTATATTTTAAATAATATATTTGAATTGTTAGTAACAATTTTTTTATAAAAAAATCCATCAATGTAAAGGACACTTAGGATGACAATGATGTCAGTCTAAAATAACTACATTTTTGTTTAAGTCAAACAGTTACATATCTTTAAATTTTGGCATTTGTCTTTGGCTAATCGGTGATTTACTTTGGTAATTTTATTTCAAAGAGCAAAAGTATAAGGTTAGACATCTCACAATATAAAAGAAGAATGGAAAAAATAATATAATAGATGATTCCACATGATCTATAATGAACAAATCAATATTTTTGAACCCGCATGTCTTACCAATTATAATTTTCTTTGGATCAATATGAATCAATATGATTTTTTTTAATTGTGTAAACTTGAGTTTAATTATTGACAACGATTGACTATAAATATACTCCACGTGCAACACACGTGCACAAACTAGTTGTGTTATAAACAGGTGCAGAGAGAGTGCAAGATGGGCCTAATCTGTATTCTTTTGTCAATGCAACTTGCTACTGTTATACATATTATCAATATTATATATGAGAAGATCACCGCAGATTTCCACACTCGTTTATTATCTCCAACCAAATAATAACTAACTGCCTGCACCTGAAACCACATGTAACCCAACACTTGTCGTGTAGTTTATTTTCATGCGTTACAAATCATACTCTCAAATGAAATCGCTCCCAAACAAACATGATCTAATACTAAACCTATATATTTTATTAGTATATGCTAAATGACAGACGGGGTGCTGATTGATCATGCCTTATTAGTATAGATACGTGACAAAGAGATTATCTGACCTATTCGTATACGACGCATCAGCGGTCTGGCCCAATCCAGCCTAGGTCTGGTAGCCAATGAGCGAGCTCGAGTACATAAGTCCTGAGCGTACACATTGGGTCTCAACCGACCCACTCATGTAAAGTGGGTCAGGCCTCGGCCAGCATTGAAGTTTGTTTTGAACCAGCCCGTCCCAATCACTATATTATATTAACATATGAATGGCAGATTTTGATGGTACATCTAACCACCAATTGTGGACTTTCTATTTTTAGCCTATATTCATTGTTTAATAATCGGACGTATTGACGGAAACCTGTATCATTTTGACTTCCCCGAAAGTAAAAAAGACAATCGATTTATATATTCTTGATTAGACATCTCTATCACGAATACAAATACGTTAAAAAATAGACATGGTTATATGCAGTGCATTCTTTGGTAAAATAAGTTGCCAAGAGAAGTACTTAAAGCATCGACTATATTAGATCTAAACCAAATGAGCTCTAAACCACAATCCAACACCACAACAATCCCTGATGTGTTGGTCTGGAACCTTGTATGATTGAGTGTTATCATTGGTTAGGCTAGATACAGTCCCGACGTAATAACAAGAGCCTATTTAAGCCCAATTCAGACATGGCCCTTGCCCCTTGGTTTACGTCTAAGAACTCCCTAAACCCTCCCGCCGATTCTCTATGTCATCATCTCTCTTCTAAAATGAATTAGGCATACCCTGTGCATTGGAGGGGTTTGAGAGTGTAAGGTTACTATTGTAAATGTAGTCTTGTATCATTCCGTTTGGCTTCAAACACTGAAATAAGGCAATTAAATGGTAAGTAAGGTACCCAAAGGAAAAAAAAAAGAGTTATTGATACTTGTTTTGAAAAACGTTGTACCAGATACAATGTTAAGAAAGAAGAAAACAAGTTGAAAGAAAGCTAAAGGATACAAATAACTATGATCTTTTTAGTATCGATAATGTACCGCATGAATCTTTACAATGTCACATTGGAACGACCACATATATAATAACAAGGACCAATTTATATTTTTTTAAAATAAAGAATACATCCAAACACTTATGTGCTCCCTCTTAACGGTTAATTAGAATAAAATATTAATTCATAATAACATATATAAAAATACTACATACTATACCTCATCTACTCTTTCCTTTATAGTATATATTAGAATATGATGAATATTTTATAATTTATAAAATTAAGAAAAAAATTCAAAAAAACTTATTCATATAGTATAGATGACAACTTTGTCCTCCACCTCCCTATTTTGTCTCTTCTACTTTGCCCAAAGAGATATATCCAGTGAGATTCTCTGCCATTTAAGTTAGTGTATTGAACAAGTCTTTATTTATTAATAACTAAACAAAAACTAAAGAATGCACATACATACTCTGTCCACAGAAAAACACTTGGTGAAGCCATGAATATTAATTCATAATAAAATATATAAAAATACTACATACAATACCTCATACACTCTTTCCTTTATAGTATATATTAGAATGATGTCTATTCTATAATTTATAAAATTAAGAAAAAATATTTAAAAAAGCTTCTTTATATAGTATAGATGAAAACTTTGTCCTGAACCTCCCTATTTTGTCTCTTCTACTTTTCCCAAAGAGCTATATCTAGTGAGACTCTCTGCCATTTCAGCCAGTGTATTGAAGAAGTCTTTATTTTATTAATAACTAAACATAAACTAAAGAATGCACATACACACTCTGTCCACACAAAAAACACTTGATGAAGCCATGGGGCACACCAACACTGCATCAACCAACCGTACAAAGAGGTATAAATTCTTCATAAACAACCCACAAAGAGGACCTAAGGTCTAAGGGCTGGGGTCAAAGAGTTAAGGACTTGGAAGGCGACAAGCAAAGATTTTTGCCAAAATAAGGTGAGATCCCTTTAATACAATTGTAATAACCCCAATTCTAGGTACAATTTTTTTGACAAAAAATTAGATGGATTCTGATTAACGTTTCACCACATCTTACCACCCACAAATTGATGGACAGTTCGAGCAGATAGTATAGATTTTGGAGGATTTCTTACGTGCTTTTCTGATGCAATGGGTAGGTGTTTGGGACAAATACCTTTTGTTAGTCAAGTTTGCTATAACAACAACTACCAAAATGACATTAGTATGTCACCCTTTGAAACACTCTATAGCAGACCTTGTCATACATCACTACATCGGGATGATGTGGGACAACAAGCTCTGATGAAGAGTGATGCCATGTAGATGAAGAATTATAATATTTTTTTTATCAAGAAGAGGATGAAGGCTCCCCATGATTGACATAAGGCGTATGCGGACAAGAAGAGATCAAATGTGAGTTTCTTAGTTGTTGACTATGTGTTTCTAAAGATAAAGCCGATTCGATCCATAACAAGGTCTATTGTCAAAGGAAAGTTGAGACCTCGATATGTGGGACCATTTGAGATGTAGGGTATATTGAGGAGTGTTCCTACTACCTATCTCTTCCTCCCACCTATGAAAAGATTCATAATATGTTCCATGTGTTAGTTTTGAAGAAGTATGTGGAAGATCCCTCTTATGTATTGACTATTGAGCCTATTGAGTTGTGGGAGGATATATATTATGAAGAGTTCCCAGTGAAGGTCTTAGAATCTAGAATGAAAAAAGAACAAGGAGATTGATCTTGTGAAGATTCTCTAGAAGTACCATGGCCTTGAGAAAACCACCCGAGAGCTGAAGGAACTGATGTTGTGGACTCACCCCTCCCTCTTTACTTGAGATTTTGGCAAGAAAATTCTTTTAAGGGGTGGTGTGTTGCAACATCCCCAATTCCAGGTACAAAACTTTGTTTTCTTTTTCATGTCCTGAACCTATTAGTTACCCCTCAATATCTAAATTCTTCATATTTTAGAATGGATCATATACATTTTGGATCTTTTAACCCTAATTGATGCATTAGGGCTCCAGAGATATGAAATAATGGGATATCATTACCATAATACTTAATTTGTAGAATTAGTGGGTGATAATACTAATCTACTTGTTTTGACCATAATAGTTACTTTAACTGCCCTATGATCTCAGAGGGATATGATTCGAGATGGTATCAAAGGTTTCATCATATTTGACCATTAGGTTAGCTAGGTTTACTACCATAATTAAGTGATTAATGCATAATGAAAAAATTGTAATACAAATAAGATCAAACTTAAAATCTGAGCTCAAATTTGGGTTTCCCATACCCAAATTATATAACCCACCAAATTTGTGCTTAATTTGAGGTTAAATGTGTTTCTAAAGTCAAATTAGAAGATTTATACCTAAGTTGGAAATCATTTATCCCCCGTATTGGACCGAAGTCCCGGTATAACCCTGTTACATGCACTAGCAGTGACTCTGGGTCATGTGGATCGGGTAATTAGCTATCAAGTAGCAGGACTGAGTTGTCTCCTACCTCTAGATTTCTCACATCTAAAGGACTATTTCAGTGTCGTAGCTTTCTGACTTTCTCTTGTGCTACACTCTCTTATTCATTGCAATTTCTATGCCAACTGACTCCACTCTCCATTATGAGTCCAACGATCCCCTTGCCCCTATTTGGTTTGGGGCTGAGATTCTGTAGTATGGACTGGGTTAGTCGAGGTTAGTCAGTAGATCTGGATTGGGGTAGTCTGGATCCAGTCTGATTCTATTTGGCAACCCAGTCTGATTCTGGTTAGCTGGTCAGGATTGAGTTAGGATTTAGTTTGATTCTATTTGGCTACCAGTCAGGATCCAATCTGATTCTATTTGGCAACATAGTCATGATCTGGCTATCCCATCCCGTTCTTACAGAATAATTTTAAAAATAATGACCACAAAATTGTGTTGACTGTGCAATACACTATTGAAATTTACAATAAATATATAATTTTTTACATGATTGATTCTATTTTTTATTTTTCTTTTATGAATATGAGTTGAGTATTATTACTTTTATACATATATTTACAGTAAATCTTACTTTAACCACTACTGTGTGAATGTATGGAACATGTCTTGTTGTATGTATGTATACTTGTGCATTTTTATATAAATAGGTAAGTAACAAAATAATTGGTGATAGACAATTTAAATTTGTCATAATACACAATATTCTGTTACACAATACAACATAATTGCGCACAAGTGTCATCACAATTTGAAATATAAAAAGGTCAAATGATGTTAGGTACTAATATGCATTCGATGCACTCATTTTCTACATCATTATTGGCTCCAACAACATTAGGTTGTTTGCATGTCTCTCTGATTATCAGTTGTTGTATATGGTTGAGAGCTCCCCACTCGATCAAGTTGTTGTTGTATTGTCGATGGGTAAGTACGCAGACTTGCCCAGAATGTGTGTGGAACTACATCTACAATTTTTTAGCACTTTCTGCCTTGCCTTAAAGGCAACCATGTTTATGTCAGCCCTCCCAATTAATGTATAGAATTCTACAAGGGCATCACACCAACCTTGACGTACATGAGGCCTAAGCAAGTGCCACAAGTAGTACTAATGACCCAACACTATGCCGAGTGCGACATCTAACTCATCATCCTATTGAAAATGATTCATTGTGTGCGAGAGTGTCTGTAACATAGATTAATAACGATCAAATCAATGTATTCAATGACAAAATAGGTGGCATAAGTGGAGCCAATGTATTCGATAACAAAAAAGTAAGTGATAGAAATGGCTTTAAAATAATACAGATGCTTGATACATTCACAACAAAGGATAAAATAAAATATAATTAGATGTAAGGTACAAGAAACTTTGTTCAACCAATGGTATTAAAGTAAACCAAACATATCAAATTCATATTCTAATTGAAATACATATAAAATTAATTGTTCTACAAAAATATAAAAGTAATTGTTCCACAGAAATTGAGACGACATAGCTTACATCACAACTCAAATTAAAAAAAAAAGATAATATCATGTCTAAATACTAGGCAAATGTGGCATGGTCCAACGGAGAGGAGACAAAAAAAGGAAAGACGTGCCCTACAGTTTCCTAGATCTAGAAACCCACAAGCAGTCTAAGATGGCGACCAACAACTATGCATCCCATTCTTCAGTGCAGAGGTAGGTTTTTGTTGATCCCAGATAGGACTGTCCCAGTTGGCTCAGCTTAGGGCCCCATCGTACTCATCCCATGCCATGGGACACTCTTCCTACATCAATACCTTGTCATGTTCTTTGACGTTGTCTTTTGGCCAATCAAACAATAGTGACAGATGACAAACTCAGTGAGTGACACCGTTGTTGCTTTGTTCTGGGCTCACATTTGGGGAATGAGACTAAGAAGGCTCGCAACACTTCTGCTTGCACACAAGTTTTTCATTCACATATTTCTTTATCCTTGCACACGACATCAACATTTTTTCAAACTTTGAATGCGACTTTGAAAATGACTTCGACATCTAAACATAATAAATAAGTACAAGTCTGAGAAAATTATGATAACAATAAAGTAAGGATGACAATAAGTTACACAAACTAGGAAAATAATTAAGAGAAATTGAAATAAATTGTTAGTGTATTTTACATAAACTTCAACATGTAATGGTTCATAATCATTATAAAAATAAAAGTTGGTGAAAAAATATAAATAAGTACTCGTTTGACCAAATACTGATAGTAACTAACTAATGGTCACAATAATTTACAATAAGTGTTCATAATCATCAGACAAGTATTTTTTTAAATGCATACAAAATAAAAAAAATAAACGTCCCTAAGGTGGTATTTAATTTATTGTAACTTCATTCGTTGCCCTCACCACCTAATCCCGCAGTTGCATCATTGTTGTTTTCAACATTGTTTATGTATTCTGCAACTCCTAGGGGGTAAGTGCGCCGAGTCGTCGAAAAATTGCATAGAATGACGTGTTGCACAACCAATGGATGAGGAGGTACAAAAGCTCCCAAAAGGAAATGATTTTCTCTAATGATCTCTCTACTAAGGTACTGCCATTGAATTTGCACCTCACTGAGAGATATGTAAGGCACCTCTGTTATGTTTCGAAAGTCACTCCACGCCTCCCTCCAAGCATGTGCAATATATACTCCATTCACACACCTCCCCAGGTCATATTGGTTTCTCATCAAACCTTTGAGGACCATATCATGATCTGCACACCATATGACATACGACGTCGTGCCTTGCCCAACCATAATTACAAATTTTGTATGCAATATATTGCAATGGTAAGGGTTCAATTTACAATGGTGCAAACATAATATGATAATTCAAATATAAAGTTTTAATGTGCATATATTTGGTGAATCCATAAAAAATCAGCATTGCGATAAAATAGATCATACATTAAGTAGCAAGCTTATGATGTAGCTTTAACAGTAAGCAAACTCATGGGTCCAATTGTAGGAAGTAAAAATAGAGCATACATAAAGTAGTAAAAAGAGGTATTCTTGAAGCTTCATTCATTTCCCTCACAACCTACTCTTGCAACTCTGTTGTTGTTGTTTTCAACATTTTTTAAGTGTTCTGCAACTCCTGGGGGGGAATCACATATTGCGCTAAGGGATGAGAAGACAATAAATGTGCCAAAAATAAACAATTTCATCTGATAAAGTCTTTCTTTAGGTTCTTCCAAAGGGTTTTCAACTGGTCCAAAGATATGAAATGCATCCCCGTTATGTTTCTAATGTCACACCATTTCTCCATCCAAGCCTCTTGAGTATTAAATCCATTAACACATCTCCCCATGTCATACTGACTTCTCATGGCATCAAGCAGATCTGATCATGCTCTGGATGCCATAAAGCAAACACGCTCGTGGGTTGTCCAACCATATTACAAATTATGTATGTAATATATTTCAGATGTATGGGTGCATATCACAATTATGCAGATATAATATGATTATTCAGATTTAAATAACATACACCCTCCTATCTAGTCTAGACATAAAACATTTATCAACATTACGGTAAAAAATTAGCAATCTTATAATGTAATTAAACAACATTACAATGAAATTAAGAAAGTTTATAATGTTAATGACATACAATGATAGACAATCTAAATCGATACAACAATCTAAATCTAACTATGCCATTCAACGTTATGGTGTCATCGGAGGTGAAGGAATGTCCAAAAGAAGACTACAAGTTTCCTCCATCTTGTCAACGGAGGTTTGTAGAACTTCATACTCGTACTTTTTGGAGGTGTATATATCTTTGGAGTTGTGACAGATTTCAACAAAGTCCTTCATGTTCATTACCTGGCCCCCACACTAACTTGCACTCTCCAGTTAGTAACATAATCTCAGCCTTCAAAGAATTAGTTGTTGGAGGGAGATCGACTGCCCAATGGAAGTATCTGCATCGGTCTTTTCCCTTAAAGTCAAGTTAAAGACAATGAATGCACAACCTACACAAGAAGGGCAACCAATGATTTATGGATCTACTATCACACCTAACTAGTAGGACATATGTAATGCATTTTTCTTGACCTTTCACTCAGAATGCCAAAGTCATATAACCCTGCATCCTCTATGTTAATCTGCAAGGCTGCAACTAGACCACAATGACACCTTGGAAGTTTAGATGGATTCAACAACATCTAAAACATGATTGTTGATTAGTAACATAATGTCGAGTTTAAAATATAGATTTTAAATCTAATTTGAAGAGTATTTCTATAGGACAAGTTGACTGTTCTAACATACAAGTGAATTTTATTTGGATAGATCATACTGTATTACAACTATGATGTATTGTAGCCCTCTTCCTCTATTTAAGAGTCATTATTGTTTGGTAGGTTAAGTAGTTCATGAAGATATAGGCGCCTCTTCCTCAGAGTTGAAATTTCTGGTACTAGGCTATCGGTGTCTACCCTTGTCAAACAGACAAAGTCACATTATTCAGACCAATGCCTGTGTTTGTTGCATGAATAAGTAAGTTGTGTTATCAGTGCATCCCTAATTGCAATAAGGGTGGTCATGGTACGTTGTATTCATTGTGCGGCCAACATCATACGACATCTGTTTGAAATAAGACTCCTACCACATGTAAAATACGACCTGTGGGGGTTGTTGTCTTCAAATCGTCCATTTTTTGCATCTGTGGCATCTATGTAGACTCGTACGGTGCATTGGAAGCCATATGGACATGACGACATTCCATTCTCCATTTTATGACAATCTAATGATGCATAACATGACATTTATAATTAGGAGCCATAGAAACATTGTACGAAACAAAGTTAATGAGGATTAGAACACATGTCAAGTGGTAAATGAGTTTAAAAATACTATAGAAATACAACAAATACAAAGGAAGGTCATCAATTTTCCCAAATTAAATTAGAAATGTTTCCATTCAATACATCATCCTCTCGAACATCGACTTGAACTCAAGTCAACCCCAATTCTTGGGAGGTCAGTTGGCAAATTGTCTTATATAAAATCATCCATCATAATGTCACCATCATTTAGGCATCATATGAAATTGTGTAGAATACAACATGCGAATATTAGGCAACATTGTGAATGCACTGAACATGCCATACCTTTTTTTAGTTAAGAAAACCTCCTCTTCAATACACCGAAAGCTCTTTCAAAAATATTGCTTAATTGTGTGTGTCGGTGGTTGAACATATCCCTCTTATTGTTGTACTTGTGTCTGTTTCCCCGATACTCAACTATATGGTAAGATGTGTTGTGATATGGTGCTAGGAATTGGCAGGTGTTGGCATAAGATGCATCACCCAGGTAATACTTTTTGGTGGGTACTTTGAAACCACCTATGGTCTGTGCAGATTGTAGGATCCTCTGGTATGATACAGAACTCTCCCATCTTGTGAGGACGTACGTAAACTCCATTGAGAAGTCTAGTGCAGCCATGACATTCAGTGAGACAAACCCTTTTCAATTTTGATACCGATCCTGCTTATCACGTCTAACCAAATTCGGGACGTGTGTCCCATCAATTGTACCAATGACATACTAAAATAAGACAGTGAATTGTCCAGCTTACATTTTAATGTTACCATGAATTTTCATTTTTTGGAAAAAAAAACTATTACCTTGAAGTAAGGGTAGAACCTTGGGATCTCCAAGATGCGACGGTGCGGTGTTGTGGTTGTGGTTTGTATCACAATATATTCGTGACACAAGACACACACCCCATCCAATACTTCATTGAATTTATTACTTATGGTCTCACCAGAGTGAATGTAGTCCTCAACTAAATTGGTATGGCCACAGACAACCATATGAAGGAAGTAGCATACAACCTCGACTGATGAGACACCTCTACTACTACGTAATAAGACACGACTCTCAAGCTTGTCCATGAGGGCTAAAACTGTATGTGGATGCATTCGGTATAGGTCATATGTCCTCTGCTCATGTCCGTGTATGATTTTTAAAACTTTTTGGTGACCACACCTAATACTAATTGACCTAGGTAATGGATGTATTATGTCATCATCATCCAGGATGACAGTTGGTATTGAGTCAGTTATTTCTTTAGCAATACGATTTGCTGGCCCAGACATGATATCCCAAATTTCTATAACTAGGTCTGGTGTACGTGTGTGGTCAGTACCAGACATGCTGCCTACAATTATAAGGAAGACAAAACTAAGATATGATTTCTATAACAAGAATAAGATAACAACTCATAGTGTGCATAAACAAAAATGCAACTAAATTAGATATGAATATCAAATTAACATGTTCTCTATGGAATTAAATATTACAACAATAACCAAATGTAGTTAATGTTCTCAAACTTATCAAATAATTCAAGAAATAGCTAATTGTTGGCATTGGGTTTAACTATGGTGCATCACTGATAATCCCGCTTGTGCCAACATCATCATTGGCAGTATGATGCATGGATGGCATTCCTAATATGTTGCTAAAATCCCAAGGGAGGGACTGTGTAGAAAATCCCTATGGAGACGTCCCAAAATAGGGGGTCATGGAAGTTTGTGATGTTGCATTAGCAACACGGGACCTTTCACAAAGGTCTTGCAACCAAATTATAACTTTGTGCAGGGTATGTCAGAGGATGAGGTAAATACTACGGTTGGTTGACTCCTTCATGGAGTTAACAAGAGTAGTAAAAATATAGGTAGGGGCATCTGGAAAAGTCTCATGGGAATGTTGCAAAATAATTACAAACTCTTCCTTTTCAATGGCTCGGGTGGCTACATCGGTCCCTAACTCATGAACCTTTGCATACACCTTTGTGAATTCAGATACCACATCACTAGATAGAGAACATCACTCAGGTGTCATTGATGCTCGCTTCCTACGCTTGTGGTTTGGAGTCCTTGTACCAACACCTTGGTTATCCATTCCGGCATAGTCTCCCTCACTTTGAGTGCCAAAATAGACTGTGTCCGCTGCAACACCGGTGCTATCTATATTGACAGGAGTATCAGAAGCATCCAAGTCGACAACAACATCATCCTTGGAGGCGATGTCCGACAATAGTTGTCTATCTTCTAAAGACATTGTGTGACGGCCTCTAGAAATGTTCCTTCCCCCATTAACTCGATGTCATGGTAATGGTAGAAGGGTCGGTTAATCAACCTTGCTAGTTCCTTGTTTCCCTATTGTCAAATAGTTTCAATTAGGAGGATAGATTTAATTACAAAACATGAATGTTATGTAGGTGTGTTATTCTACATACCAAAAGTGTCTCCTTCCACTCTGGGGTGTCTGGCACTATCGGCTTGTTCCTGGTCCCATCCCATCCAACACCGCTCTTGTTGGTCACAAGCTTCAACTTTGCAAATTCCTTTTTCAAGTTCTTCCACCAAGTTTTCACTTGTTCCAATGTATAGTGTGGGATCGCCATCCTATTCTGCCAATCACAAAGTGTCTCCCTCCAAGCCTCCCTAGTAAAATTCCCATCCATCACCTACCTATGTCATACTTCCTCCTGAATGTTGAAACTAGAGCCTCACCAGACTCCTTGAGCATACAATACGGAGATTGGGGTTTGCGGAAGACATACCATCACAGGCGCTGCAATACAACATGATAGTAGGGTGTTTAGATTAAAAGTTGCTCAACCTAGGTATTAATGTAAGTTTAGTTATTCATCATAGTAGCAAATTTGCTGTAATAGAACATGACATCAATGTAACATAATTTCAAATCCATTCGATCATGTTAAATATAGGGGAAGTTGGGTACAACTACGTGAATAGTCAAAAGTCAGATGATACAAATGTAGACGATGGGCCCAAATTTTGGATTGTTGTCATAAACTGGTCAGACTGAGGAGTGTTTCATGTGCAAGAGTTGGATTTCAGACTAAACAGTATATCATAGCAACATATATTTTGTATGTAAAAGCTGATTCAAGTTGGATTTCATACCGAACATTAGCATCTGTGCAGTAGTTGGAATTTAGACTAAATAATATTTTCGTATAACATAAAAGTCACATAGTAAAATCATAGGGAGTTCCCACATAGCATAAATTTCCTATGGAAAATCAGGTTCAACTTTCCTAGGTTTCATTTTAGTTCAGTTTATTCTAGCCTTTTCATGCCAAAGTTGGTTTTCATTATGAAGAATTGTTAAATTGTAAGAGTTAGATTTCCAATTCAATAATATTTTCGTATAACATAATTAAAGACAAAAAATCCTTGGAAATACCCAAATACCTTATATTTGTTGTGGAAATTATGTAAGATTGATCCATATACACATCACATCACCACAAAAACAAACACCATTTTGATGAACACAACCAAAACCACAACCACAACTAAACAAAACGTTCACATATAGATTAAGAAATAGGTAATAGTGTCCCTTGTACAATTTTATAATTACAAAAGTCATTCTCAGATCCATGTACAAACTACAGTAGAATTCACTTTGTACCTAGGTAAATAGCCAACATCACATTTGGTTTACATAGTAATGTAATTATTTGCAATTGCTTAGCTATTCAGTGGAAGAAAGTACCTCAACATCAAGATCAGATTTAACCAACTATTAAGAAAAATAGTAAAATAAACATCAAGAGTATTATCCAAGAAATAATGATATTATATAATAAACATCAAGGGTATTATCCAGGTAATAATGAGAGCCAAGGCTTCCTCTTCATGGCTATGACATAAGATTCTTGACCAAAGGGACATTTTATTGAAGGAGAATGATTTTAAGTTGGGAAGAGGTGATCATTTTCTACTTTGTAAAGACCAGTGGTTAAAGAATAAACAGAAGTTGTTAGATATTGTGGATTCTCAATTGGTCTTCAGGCTTGGTGTGAGTTTCAACTGTAAAGTAAAGTGTTGTGTTGTTGATGGTACTTGGGAATGTCCTGAGTTTATAGGAAGTGAGGCTATACGAGCTGTGTTAGCTGCACAAGAAGCTCCTATTCATAGTGAAGATATAATTTTATATGAAGGAGGTGCTTCCTTTAAAGGTAGGGATGGTTGGAACATTTATAGGAGGAAATGGCAAGCAATAGCTTGGGGGAAGTGGATATGGTCGTATGTTATACCTCGCAAGTGCTCTGTTACTTTGTGGAAGTTATTTTTGAGGAAATTATCAGTGATGGATTATTTAAAGAGGACGGGTCTTCAGTTTATATCTAGATGCCCATTCTATTTTCAAAATGAGGTGTCTAGTGTTCATATGTTTTTAATTGTAGTTATAAGATTTGGGATCTCTTTCAGATGCATTTTGGCCTTCGTCCAAGGTGTTCTGAAGAGCTCCTAACTATACAGGATAAACACAAAGTTTTTGCTTCTTTGATAATTTACAATTTGTGGAGAGAAAGGAATGGGAGAGTTTTTCTTGGGAGTTGTAGTTATATACTGTATTTGCTTACTAAATAAATTCATTTTGTATACAATAAGGGTTAAAATCAATTTTGTAACTAAATAATTTTGGGATGTAAATCAATTATATGAACCAACTGAATAGGGTAATTGTATAAATACAGTTACTAAAAATAATTAGAATTACAACTAGGGTTTCTATCTAATTAGGGTTAATGAATATTTTATTTAGTAATAAACCATTAAGGTAGCTGTGTTGATTTGGCTAATAAATCAACTGAATTTATCACAAATGGGAAACAAAAAATTGAATCTGATCACACACATGTTCTTCCAAACCATCTTATAATACCAATCTATGAATCAGAACTTAAATTCACAAATTTATGGTTTTACTTTGTTGACAACATATTTGTGACACAATAGTTTTAATCGATGGGATAATGGATTACAATATAATTTACATCACATAGTAATACATAAAAATGGTTCTTAAATATGAAGGGTTACTAAATTAGTTTTTGTTACATAACAATTGGACGTACTAAGTTGGTATTACACGCATGGTTCCTCTATAATTGGGGTTCCTATATAATTGGGTTACTGAATACGAAGGGTTACTAAATATAACTAGGGTTACTATGTAACTAGGGTTAGAAAATAATATAGGGTTACATATAAAGATGGGACAATTGGATGTACTAAGTTAGTATTATGAAATAAATAGAGTGAATGAATAATTAGGGAAGATAAGTTAGGGGTAATACAAAACAATGCATGGTTACAATTTGTGGAGAGAAATGAATGGGAGTGTTTTTCTTGGGAATTGCAGTCATAGTATTGTATTTTCTTACTGAATAAATTCATTTTGTATATAATAAGGGTTAATAATCAATGTTGTTATTAAATAATGTTGGGATATAAATCAATTATACGGACCAACTGATTAGGGTAATTGTATAAATACGGTTACTAAAAATAATCGGTATTACAACTACATTTTCTATCTAATTAGGGTAGTTGTGTTGATTTGGAAAATAAATCAACTAAATTTATCACAAATGGGAAACAAAAAATTGCATCTGATCACACCCATGTTCTTCCAAACCATATTAAAATTCACAAATTTTTGGTTTTACTTTGTTGACACAAATATTCAAACAATTATTAGCAACATAATAGTTTTAATCGATGGGATAATGGATTACAATATAATTTACATCACATAGTAATATATAAAAATAGTTATTAAATATGAAGGGTTGCTAAATTCGTTTTTGTTACATAACAATTGGACGTACTAAGTCAATATTGCTAAATAAATAGAGTTAATGAATAATTAGAGAAGATAAGTTAGGGCTAATACAAAACAATTTGCTAACTAAAGATGCATCTCTCCTATATAATTAGGGTTACTCTGTAACTAGGGTTAGCAAATAATATAGGGTTACATATAAAGATGGGATAATTGGATGTACTAAGTTAGTATTGCTAAATAAATATAGTGAATGAATAACTAGGGAAGATAAGTTAGCGGTAATACAAAACAATGCATGGTTACTATACATTTAGGGTTATTGAATATAAGGATGGTTATTATGTAATTAGGTCTAATCAATTAATTTTGTTACTAAATAACTTTTAGCTAATTGTGTTACTAAATAACTAGGGTTACTAAATATAATTACGATTTCTATCTAATTAGGGTTAGTGAATAATGAATAATTTACATATAATTAATTTGGATATCATTAATAATGAGTTTGGTTAATTTAATTTTATTAATAAAACAAACTCATTTATATCACAGTAATATAAATAAATAAATATATATATATATATATATATATTTAAAAAAATTAATTACACTTCTGCAAGGTTCTATGTATGGAATGTAAAGTATTATAATAAAGTTAACATAGAGTTAAGACATAGATTGTAGATGTTCTTCTAGTTGGACTTTGCATATAAGTAGGAAAAGTTAACATGAATGTGGTGGGGGGGTACAAAAGTGCATCCAATCAAGAGAAATATATTTTAGAGTGTCCGATTAAGGTAAAACAAAAATTTTCTTTGAATGAATGCAACGAGATAATTATGTTTTGTATGACAGATTATAAGAAACATATAGAAATTGACATTACATCAGGGAGGGGGTTTTTATGTAGAATGGTGTTGTTTGAAGTTCAAAAGGAATGCAGTAATGGGGTGAGACTTGAACCATTTCTATTAATAGAATTTTGATTTTTTTGGAGAAAAGAGGATCTTTTGAGTGGTCTTTGGAAAGATCATTCATCCTACTTCCCATTTTGAGGTATGTAGGATTTCCTTTGGTACTGAAATCCAATTTAGCGCATACTCAAAAATAACTTTGTTCTTACTCGTACAACAAGTACTCCAAAAAATGAGAGGCGTGGGGCATTAAATCATACAACATTTATTGGCAGATGAAATAATGAAAAAGTTGAGATTAGAAGGAAGATTTGGGGAGAAGAAACATCATCAAAATGACCCGAATCAAGCAACACAGGCCACAAAGGAGGAAAAAAATACAACATCAGTATAATTATCAGATCAAAATAAGAAATGAAATGAAGAAAACATGATACAAGCTCACCCACCTCTTCACAAACCAACAAACTTTAGAATAGTAGGGATCAACAACAACTTTAGAGAACACTTGGTCGAGGATGCGTAGATGGATGGGAAGGAGGTAGATGAATAATGCGAGCAATATGTAGGCTGATGGATAACTGTTGCCCTAGCTAGGATTTGAAATGTTTGTCGAAAGGATAGGACGATGCTCAAATAAGAGAAGGGGGTGTCAAAGGAGGGTGACAATGATTGATAACCAGAAGGGAAATGGCATGGCTTACCTTGCTTTTTGAGGATTACACTGCCCTTGTAGCTTGGAGGCCGCAGAAGAACACATTGATTCCCTTCACCTACGCCTTGACTCTCAATGCCTACTGGACTCCATCTGCGAACTGCTTGAGGTAGAAGACAATGGAATCGTGCCTCACTCATAGATGCACGATTGGAGGAGAAGATAGTAGTACAATAGAGGAAGAGGGAGAGGGGAGAGGGTCGAAGGAGAGGGGCAAGGATGGACATTGTCAGGCAGAGGAGGGGGTGAGGGAGTCAGGAGTCAGGGGCCGGGACTTGCTACCCTAACCCAGACTGAGAATTGAAATCCCACCTCTACCGAGACTGGCTTGATCTGGATTATGGGATTACGTTATCCCAAGAAAGGAGGTGGATTGCAATTATGAACCAAACACAATTTGGATTGGGTTAAGCAGACGTGGTGCTAAATGATGACC
Organism: Alisma plantago-aquatica; assembly: GCA_963693085.1. NCBI lineage: Eukaryota > Viridiplantae > Streptophyta > Magnoliopsida > Alismatales > Alismataceae > Alisma > Alisma plantago-aquatica. The sequence continues at coordinate 420,170,278 of OY856414.1, read as the reverse complement.
CGAAATCCGGATTAGGTCCTAAACCAAACATGGGCCTACTCTCCGTGAATGGTCAACTAAATAAGAAACAACCATTTATCCCTAAGGTTTTAGTCACAACCACTTCCTCGACTCCCAGAAATCAATGGGTCCTTGTGCTTGACCACACTACCTTTCGATCTGGGAACAACCACCACACTTCCGCAAAGGCTGATCTATAATCACTTTGCTTGGTGGAGTTGCGAATGGTGCTATTGGCATTGATATTCTTCTCTGGAAAGCATCTTGGACTAGCACCGTTGTATCTTGTCTTTGGGAAATTAGCCACAAGATAACAATCTCTAACCCTTCCTCTATAATCTGATTTATTTCATCTCAGGTTTATTCATAGCTCGATGAAACTGAGTGCCTCCATGCCTTTTGTTTTATCCTCTCATTGGCAGGAGGCCTCATAGGTCCCTTACTCCCAAAAAATTGACCAAACCCGACCTAGGTATGGCCTGGAGCTTCTCAAATTTAGAACTACATAATTGAATGTGACCTAGTGACTGGTATTCAATCTAGTCCACCTCATTGTCATTTTTGACTAGGATCGGCCAGGGCAAATCTACCGATCTTCTCATGTTCCCTGCCACCTATGGCTCTATTTTTGCATGCCTCAGCCTCCCCTCGGTGCTTCATATTTAGTTCCAATGATGGTATCCCTTGAACCACTTCCATTTCCTAGCTCTACTACTCTGGACAACCTGCATTGTAGGAAAGCTGTGAGGAGTCCTGGTCATGGAAGAACCCCAAATGTGAGATCCTCTCAGATAGAGGGATTTGATGTAACAACCTGGCCCACTAACGACCGACCCTTCCTGAACGATCATCTATCCCAATACTACTCCAACATGAACATGCTTAACTACGGAGTTGTTTATTGATGGGCTCCTTGAAAATGAGGTGCACCTTGGTGATATGGGTAGTTCAATCATTCATTTTAAGATTATTATATCATGAGGCCTCATATCCTGGAATGTTACTATCTTCCCCATTTAGACTACTGAAGGGTATCTGGCTCTAATACCATTTGTAACACCCAAGGCCCATTGCCCAAGGTTCTAGTAAGGTTTCAGGAATGAAAAATGGCCCCACATACCACCACTAGCCTTAAGTGGGTAGTTTGTCATTTTTAACCAGGATCGACCAGGGAAAATCTATTGATCTTCTCATGTTCCTTGCCACCTATGGCTCTATTTTTGCATGCCTCAACCTCCCCTCAGTGCTTCGTATTTAGTTCCAATGATGGTATCCCTTGAACCACCTCCGTTCCCTAGCTCTGCTACTCCAGACAACCTGCATTGCAGGCAAGCTGTGAGGAGTCCTAGTCATAGTAGAACCCCAAATGTGAGATCCTCTCAGTCAGAGGGATTTGGTGTAACAACTTGGCCCACTGATGACTGGCCCTTCTCGACCGATCATCTATCTCAATACTACTCCAACATGAACACCCTTAACTATGAAGTTCTTTATTGATGGGATCCTTGAAAATGAGGTGCACCTTGGTGATATGGGTAGTTCAATCATTCCTTTTAAGATTATTATATCATGAGGCATCAAATCCTGGAATGTTACAATCTTCCCCACTTAGACTACTGAAGGGTATCTGGCTGTGATACCATTTGTAACACCCAAGGCCCATTGCCCAAGGCTCTAGTAAGGTTTCAGGAATGAAAAATGGCCCCACATACCACCACTAGCCTTAAGTGGCCAGTTTGTCCTCACTTATGTGCAAGCCATGATAAAATTCCCAATTGGTCACCCATCCCAGTACTACTCCAAGCTGAGCACACTTAACTACAAAGTTCTTTAGTGATGGACTCCATGAAAAGGAGGTGCACCTTGGTGATATGGGTAGTTCAATTATTCCTTTTCAGATTATTTTATCCGAGGCCTCAAATCTTGGAATGTTACAACTTTGGGGTATCACTGGGATCATCACTGTATCTGAGGGAATTATGATATTCAATGCATATCTAGTGATTGGAGACTATGAGCATCGAGCTCCTAGAGGCTTCCATGGCATAAGGCACATAGAAATCAATCCCTAGGGAGGAAGCCCTATCTTGCCCATGGATCCTGGGCTTAGTCAACATCACTCATGAAGGGTAAAAGAGTCATTTAATCATTTTGACCTGCATTAATTGGGAAGTTAATTAGTGTATATTAGTATGGTTCCAGTGTTACTCTTAGTTTAATGATCACCATTCATTTGAGGACACTTTGGTCATTTCATATTTTATTTTTCCGTATTATTCAAAATGGAAGCTAACTTGTAAAATTCATAAGAATTTACTAGTTTATCCAAATGGTGCATGCATACACATTTTTAAAATAAAACAAATAAGAGTGGTATAATAGGATAGGTTTCAAAACCAAATTTCCAACTACAGTAGGGCCATTTTCTAAATAGTGAATTTGATGGAATCAATATTAATTCAATAAATAAATATAATGATTAGGTTGTGAAATCCATGACCCTAAGCGTAAGAAGTGTCACTGAAAACTTCTATTTGATCATAAAGTTTCTAAGTCCTCTATTTTATTTTGGGAACTATTTTACTAAAACCTATATAATGGGAAAACCTTTCTTTGATATGTTGAAAAGATTACAATGCACTCTCTTTTATAGGACAAGAGAGGAAGGGAGATACAAAACTGTATATGAAGGCCCCTAAACTTGCTTAAAGGGTTGAATAAGATTTATTAACATAAATGAGTGCTTAGAACCCTAATATAACCATGTGACATGCTTTGAAATCATAAGACAAGCTTAAGTTTCAAATTTGGTCCAATTTGGACACTATTTGAGCAAGTTATGCAATTTTATGTACATTTTGGACTTTTATGCAATTTACCTAATCTAGGGGTTTTATTTACAATTTGTCACATGAATTATGTTTCTTAGATGTTATATTATCATTCTTGATCTTTTTGAGCCATGGGGATCCTATTTAAACCTTAGTTTGAAGGTGTTTTCTCTAAGGGTATTTTAGGGTTTACCCCTTTATGGATGAGCTACCTTTAGGAGCTATCAACTAATGATTTATTTGTTTTGTTGGAAATTCACGAAATGATGGATACGAAGGTCTCTATGATGTGTGGGGAAGCTTCTTGTGTGTGTGCTTGTATATTCTTAATATTTTAAGGCCATGGACACTTGGAAATATACTAGAACTTCAACTTTTTCTTTTTCTTTATCTTAAAGTTTTATATACTTATGCCTAAGCACCCAAACAAACCATTTAATCTCCACCACTTCCCCCCTCCTATGAACCTCATTCTCTCTCTGTGCTACTGTGAAGTTCCTATCCAAGGAAGAAGAAAGTGGGGATCTTCTTGGGGAAAAAGCATTTAGGGTTGCAATTGACTTCCTTTAGGGATTTCTAAAGCTCCTTCCTAGTGATCTTGACCTAAAAGTGTAAGTATTCCCTTATTTCCTCCATTTATTTCTCTATTGTTCTTCCTCTTATATTCCTCCAGGTCAGAACCTTGCTGTTCCATGTGGAAGTGGCTCTAGAACTCAAGCATCTTTGTTTCTTTCTTCTTCTTCTAGGGTTTTGCTTCTTTGTGGAGAGAAGTGCTTTCTTGGCCAAGTTCAGATCTGAAAATTGTTTTTTCTTGCCTTATTTGCTCGAGATTCTTTCTGTTTGGGGTCTAACCTACTCTATAAAGGCAAGTTATATAACATTCTTCACTTATATTGCTTGCTAGAAGCTTGTTAGTTCATTTTATGCTTTAATGTGATAATCTAAGCATAGAGAAACCATGCTTGTTTAGGATTACGAATTTTTATGGTGTTCCCTATTTTGTTCCATTCTATATGAACTTGCAAATATTTGTACGACATTTCTAAGGTATAATATGATCTGGTATAGGTTGATAGTAACAACCTATGGTGCTAAGCACAAAATAATTGATGGTCCAAACTAGGGTTTTCAAGCTATTTCCTTCCCTACCACACAACCGATGGTGATACCATTCAACAACCAATGGTGTTGCTATCTTGGAAACTGATGTTCATGATCAAGGGTGTCAAATGATGGTGACAACCCATGGTCACCCCCCTTAGGTCAGGTTTTGTCTCAATTAGAAGTTTAATGATCAACCATTAAGTACCCTAATGATGTTATCAATCAATGATGACATTATCTTAATATTTGATGGTGTTGAATGAATATAGTGCCGATCCTATCAACCAATGGAGAGTCAAGGTTTTAAATGTATCTTCTTTTCATCCCCTAACCAATGGTTTCTTGGTTCAATGAATTCAATGGTTAAACCATACTCAATTTAATGATTTTGAATAATGAACCCGATTTAATGGATAAGATTGGATGCTTTATCATCCAATGGATTAGAATAAACCCAATGATATTATATGTTGGTTCTAGTAATGAAAGTTGATGGTAAAACACCTTTGAACTTGTAGTATTACCTTTTCCCTTGTATGAATATATTTGATAAATCATCATAACAAGTGAATGTGTTCCCCTAATGAAATATGACTTGTTACACCAACTCTAATATGACTAAGTGCTAGGGATTGATTGTAATCATCCTTCTTAAAGAGATTAAATGTGATTATGAAATACTCTCTTCTTGTATTGAAACCATAATATGATGATAGTTGAGCATCATAGTTTGTGCTATGCTAATCTTATATGTCACATGTGTGATTGATATTCCATTGAGCCTTGTTTTAAGGCATTGAAAGACAATGATGATTATGCAAGAATTAATGAGGTGGTCATAATGACCATTGGGCATGTTTGATCCCTGATTGAGGTGACATCCTCTTCATGTTCCAATAAGGGTTGAAACCATGGAACTTCTGATAAGAAATGGGTATCTTGAAATAGTATGATGTAATGTGGTTCATTACAATGCAATGGATGATAGCATGTGGTAATGTGATTAAGATTTATATCTCAAATGTTTTATATCTTATGAAGTTGCAATTCCTATACACTTGATAGAAATGGAATAGGGTTTGTATGTCCATTTGTATGATTTAGCCTTGATTCACCCAATTGTCATAACGAATCAAGTCAAACTATAATCATGTAGTGCTCTGTGCCATAGATCTATATGAGTGCCAGAACTTGCCAGATAGTGAAATGAGTATTCCTAAGGGAAACTCGGAGCACATACTAATGGATATACAGAGTGCTTGTCATCCTAAATTCAAGTGTTAGGGAAGATGACAATGGACATACCTAGCCCTCAATTTGAGCACAGCTATGGTTGTGTCTCGGTGATTATATATATATATATATATATGATGAGATTGGAGGACAACTGTGGTTATAACTCAGATGGTAGGGTATGCATACCCACCTCATTTTACTAGTGTCGTGACCTGTACCAAGGACAAACTAGGCTATTAGCAGCTTGACCTTATGTGTCAATGTGGCAGACCCGTACTGACTGGGAGTGAAGAAGATATTAGGAGTCCAACTCTTCCTAGATATTCTATTGCACTGATTTTGACTTAATAGTGGTCAGTTGGGACGAGTGGTATTCCTCAAATCCCTCAGGGCAATGTGATAAAAGAAGTAACATAAGTTGTGTAGTATATTGGCTATGATTAAATACGTCTCACATTATTTGATTAGACTTTAACTTGTCTTTATAGTACTCAGTGTTTACAAGATGCTATCATATGACCTTTGAGTAATTATACTTCTTGTCAAGTTAATTTTCTTAATTGATTTGTATGCTTAACCTATTCAATCTGCTTAAATTGCTTATTCATTACTATATCTACTCAGTTCATTTGTTGTCAATCAATCTATTGTAATAAATATATGTTGGAGAGATATCTCTTGCTGAGACTGGGTCACACCCGTGGGTCACCACATCTTTTTAGATGGTCATGGGCAACAAGGTCAAGGTCTTGCTGTGGAAGAGAAGCAACCCGGTGATCAATAGATTCAGAAGATTGGTTAGTTGTAAATGTTGGTAGTATAGTCCTAGTGTCATCCCTGTACTCTCAAGTCTGGGTATGAGATGTGTTTTCTAGATGATATACGTGTATCGACATAAGATTTTGGTAGTATGCCGATGTTTGAAAATATATGGCATGTACATGTGAAATATGTTTTGTATACAAGATGTGACTGAGGTCTTTGAACCCCTATGAGAATATTTGTTATAGTATATGAGAATGGAGGATGGACCTTTATGTAAATGTTCTAGAGTTTATTTACATTGTTGAAGTTAGTTTTAATTATTCTGTATTTTTGACTATGTGATTAATTAGTAGTTGATTGTGTTTTGTGTTTTGAGTAATCTCATTTAGCGTGATGAGGTGTCACCGTTAAGTTGGTATCAGAGATCTAGGTTTGCTGAGTCTACAGGGACATAGAACTTAGGTTTGAGTCTGTTCTCATGTATCCAACATATCTGATCATAGTTTATGCTTATGAAGATATGTCTGGAGGACTTTAAGAATACATTGAGAGAAACTATGTTGCACCAAGAGGATGTGCTGGGAGGCAGGAACATGACAAGAGAGTGCCAAAAATAGGTCCAGAGCAGCCCGTAATGCCTCAGCTAGACCCAACAATGATGGCCAATCTTGAGTTTTAGTCTATGTTTAGACAAATGATGGTCACAATTACACATATAACAGACAGAACACCAGTACCTCAAGCTAGGGCAACCATCACTAATGTGGAGTCCCAAGGTGTCGGGAAGACGTTTGAACGTCTTAGACGTGTTGGGGCGATTGAATATGTTAGTACTTCTGATCCAGCAGACACCGACATGTGGTTGACTGAGATGGAATAGGCGTTCAAAATCTTGAATATCCCTAAAGAAGACAAAGTAAAGCATGATGTCTATATGTTAAAGGGTAGTGCTAGACACTATTGGTCCATATAAGAGGAGAAAAGGCTAGGAGTTGTGATTGGATGGGAGGAATTTTGGCGGGCGTTTGTCAGCCGATACTTCCCAGAGACATACCTAGATGAGAAAATCTCTCAGTTCAAGAAGATTCATCAAGGAGCTATGACTATCAATGAGTTTGAATCAAAGTTTATGGAACTTTTGAGGCTCTACCCGCACATGGCAACAATGAACAAGGAAAGGATTTGAAGATTCGAGAAGGGTCTGAGTATGGAGTTGACTACTACAACATCAACCTTGGAGAATAGGGAAAGGTTTTCCACCTTTGTGGAATCTGTCAGGAGGATTGAGAGGTCTACCATAGAGAAGTGTGAAGCTAATGCTAAGAAGCAACCTATGCAGTTTCAAGGGAAATCATATGGAGGCTTTAAGAATCCAAGATTTTTCCCACTAACGTCGCAACCAAGGTCAACCTTCACTGGACCAAGATTACATGCACTGTCACAGTGGACCCCGAGTAGAGGTAGAGGTCACAGTTTCCCACTGACAGGAGCTTGCAGTTCATCACTAGTCTTAGTTATAGGGCCGTTTAGACCACAGAGTGATAACCGAGTGTGTCATCAATGTGGACAGACATGGCATATTAGATGGAATTTCCCTATGAAGGATGATGAGGTGACTCACCAACCAAGGCAGAATCAACAGGGATCACAACAACGATAGTTTGATACTAGTAGTAGCAGAGGACGTAGTCAAGCATCACGAACATGATCCTCTAGACAGGAGAGTAGAGGATGTGGACTACAACAGGTGACATCTAGGTTCTATGCCATGACCCATCCAGAAGCAGTGGTCAATCTACGAGTCATGACTGGTCAGATGGAATTATTTCATTCTGATTTGTCTACTTCTTGTTTTATATCTGTGCTAGTAGACCCGGGTGCAACACACTCTTTTATCACCAGAGAGGTGATAGGTAGTTGTTATCTACCTGTTAGTCTTAGATCTGATATCCTGTTGCTAGAGACTCCTTTGGTTGGTTCTGTCGAGTTGTGGGAAGTGTGCCCTTCTTCTGTTCTTTCTTTTTCTAGACACAACATTCAAGTGGATCTATTTCCACTTGACATGTATGGTTTTGATATAATCCTAGGAATGGATACCTTGGAAAGATATAAGGTAGTCTTGGAGTGTAGTACTAAGGTGGTGACGTTCCATGATGGAGATGTATAGTGGATTTTTCAGGGTGATAGGAAGATTCTTCCTACATGTTTGATGTCAGCTATGACAGCTGAGCCGTTGATGAGACAAGGATACAAGGCTTTCTTAGATCATGTTGTGGATACCAAGGTGGGAGGTCCTAGTATCCAGGAGGTACTAATGGTGTGAGAATTTGAGGATGTCTTTCTTGGCGTTCCCCCTCCTAGAGAGATTGAGTTTGAGATCAATCTTGTTCCTGGAACACAACTAATAGCACAGTCAACATACAAAATGGTGCCAGTAGAGATGTAGGAGTTAAAGAAATAGTTACAAGAACTATTAGAGAAGGGTTTTATCAGGCTGAGCACTTCCCCTTGGAGTGCTCCCATATTGTTTGTTAAAAAGAAGGATGGTTCAATGGGGTTGTGCATAGACTACAGACATTTGAACAAGGTGACAATAAAGAATAAGTATCCTTTTCTGAGGATTGATGATCTTTTTGATCAGTTGAGAGATGCCACTGTGTTTTCAAAGATATACCTAAGGTCAAGTTAATATCAGTTGAGAATTAAGACTGATGACATACCCAAGTCAACTTTTAGGACTAGGTATGGTCATTATGAGTTTGTGGTTATGCCATTTGGGCTAACCAATGCCCCTGTAGCTTTTATGGATCTGATGGATAGGGTGTTTAGACCTTATCTTGATCAGTGTGTGGTCATGTTCATAGATGATATCCTGATATACTCCAAGGATAGTCAGTAGCATGAGCAACACCTTTACCAGGCATTGATTTTGTTGAGGAAGCATCAACTATATGCTAAGTTTAGCAAGTGTGAATTCTGGTTATGTGAAGTGTCTTTTCTGGGCCATGTTATATCTACAAAAGGTGTTTGTGTTGACCACAAGAAAGTGGAATATGTACTAGAATGGGAACAACCTAAGATACTGACAGAGATCCATAGTTTCCTAGGTTTGGCAGGCTACTATAGGAGGTTCATCAAGGACTCAGTTCTAGAGTGTTACCCCTAACTAGGTTAACCAAGAAGGATGTTCCTTTTGCTTGGAATGACAAGTGTCATCATTCTTTCCAATTATTGAAAGAATAGTTGACCAGTGCATGATGTCAGTGCTGTTAGAGCAAGGGAAAGGCTATATTGTCTTTTGTGATGCTTCAAAGAATGGGTTGGGATGCATGTTGATGTAGGACAAAAACATTATTTCTTTTGCTTCGCGACAACTTAAGAAAAATGAGGAGAATTACCCAACACATGATCTGGATCTTACAATGGTGGTCCATGCCTTAAAGATCTGCAGACACTATCTTTATGGGGAAAAGTGTCAGATCTTCACTGACCACAAGAATCTACAATATATCTTCTTAAAATAGGAGCTGAATATGAGGTAGAGGAGATGGATGGAGCTGATTAAGGATTATGATTGCATAATAGACTACCATCCAGGGAAAGCGAATGTTGTAGATGATGCATTGAGTAGAATGTCATCTTCATTATCAACGATAATAATGCACAATTAAATTACTTGATGTGCCATAAGAGATATATGCTAGTGTCTCTTTGCCATATGAATGTACAACTAGAAGTTTTCTTGTTGGCAGGATTATTGGCACAGTTACAAGTTAAACCTACCTTGAGATAGCATATACATGATTCACAACAAAATGATACTTTGATATAGAATATTCGATCATGGATTGGTAGTGAAAAGTATGATGCCTTCTATGAGGAAGATGATGGTATAGTTTGTTACCACAATAGGATAGTAGTTCCTGATGTTGATGGGTTGAGGAAGATGGTACTTGAGGAGGCTCACTCCTCCATGTATGCAATGCATCCTAGAAGTACCAAGATGTACTAAAACTTGAAAGACATGTATTGGTGGCCAGGTTTAAAGTGTGATGTGGTAGAGTTCGTTTCCAAATGTCCAGTTTGTTTGCAGGTGAAGGCTGAGCACCAGAAGCCTACAGGGACATTACAACCCTTGCCAATATCACAGTGGAAATTGGATCATATTGCTATGGACTTTGTGGTTGGTCTTCCTAGGAACAAAGGGTCATGATTCCATATGGGTGCTAGTAGACAGATTGACTAAGTCTAGTCATTTTCTGCCAATCAAAATGACGTTTACAACAGAGAAATTGGTACAAGTATATGTTGATGAGATAGTCCGCCTACATGGCATTCTAGTGACTATAGTTTCTGATAGAGGTCCACAGTTCACAAGTCATGTTTCAGAGCATCTGCATTTAGCAATAGGAACACAACTGAGATTCAACACAACTTTTCATTCGTAGACTGATGGCCAGTCTGAAAGGACTATTTAGACTTTAGAGGATCTCTTGAGGGCATGTGTGTTGCACTTTCTTGATAGTTGGGATTCACATATAACTCTGATAGAGTTTGCATACAATAATAACTATCAAAGAAGTATAGATATGGCTCCTTATGAGGCCCTATATGGGAGACGATGTCAGTCTCCTCTTTGTTGGCATGAGACAGGTGAATATTAACTTTTGGATCCTAAGCTAGTACAACAGACTATAGAAAAGATTAAACTGATACAACAATAGTTGAAGGCAGCCCAAGACAAGAAAAAATCTTATGCAGATAATCGACGTAGACCACTTGAGTTCCAAGTGGGATATAGAGTATATCTTAAGTTTTCTCCTTGGAAAAGTGTGCTGAGGTTTGGAAAGAAGGGTAAGTTGGATCCTAGATTTATGGGACCATACCCTATCCTAGATCATGTTGAAAAGATAACATACAAGTTGTAGCTACCACCAGAGCTACATAGATTGCATAATGTCTTTCACATATCTATTCTAAGGAAATTCCATCCACATACTGAGTAGACAATCCAACCAGTAGAGGTTGAGTTAGATGAGGATATCTTCTATGTTGAGGGTCATGTGTTGATCCTAGATAGGAGGGTGAAAAAGTTGAAGAGAAAAGATATAGTACTAGTGAAAGTTTTGTGGCATCACCATGGCATAAAGGAAGCCACATGGGAATTAGAGAATGAGATGTGTAGAAAGTATCCATCTCATTTTGTGTAGGATTTCGGGGCGAAATCCTTGTTAGGGATTTATAGTTATAAGGCCCCTGAACTTGCTTAAAGAGTTGAATAAGATTAATTACCATAATTTAGTGCATAGAACCCTAATCTAACCTTGTGATATTATTTTAAATCATAAGACAAGCTTACGTTTCAAATTTGGTCCAATTTGGACACTATTTGAGGAAGTTATGCAATTTTATGTATATTTTGGACTTTTATGCAATTTACCTAATCTAGGGGTTTTCTTTGCAATTTTTCACATGAATTATGTTTCTTTAGATGTTATCTTATCATTATTTATCTTTTTGAGCCATGGGGATCCTAGTTAAACCTTGGTTTGAAGATGTTTTCTCCAAGGGTATTTTAGGGTTTACCCCTTTATGGATGAGCTACCTTTAGGAGCTATCAACTAATGATTTATTTGTTTTTCTTGGAAATTCAAGAAATGAGGGATAATAAGGTCTCTATGATATGTGGGGCAGATGCTTTTGTGTGCTTGTATATTCTTAATAGTTTAAGGACATGGACACTTGGAAAGATACTAGAACTTCAACTTTTTCCTTTTCTTTATCTTAAAGCTTTATATACTTATCCCTAAGCACACAAACAAACCATTTTCTATCCACCACTTACCTCCTCCTATGAACCTCGTTCTCCCTCTATGCTTCTATGAAGTTCCTATCCAAGGAAGAAGAAAGTGGGGATCTTCTTGGGAAAAAACATCTAGGGTTGCAATTGACTTCCTTTAGGGGTTTCTAAAGCTCCTTCCTAGTGATCTTGACCTAAAAGTGTAAGTATTCCCTTATCTCCTCCATTTATTTCTCTATTGTGATTCCTCTTAAATTCCTCCAGGTCATAACCTTGTTGTTACATGGTGGAAGTGGCTCTAGAACTCAAGCATCTATCTCTCTTTCTTCTTCTTCTAGGGTTTTGCTTCTTTGTGGAGAGAAGTGCCTACTTGGCCAAGTTTAGATCTGAAAATTGGTTTTTCTTGGCTTATATGCTCGAGATTCTTTCTGTTTTGGGTTTTACATATTCTATAGCGGTGAGTATTATAAAATTCTTCACTTATATTTCTTACTAGAAGCTTGTTACTTCATGTTTATGCTTTAATGTGATGATCTAAGCATAGAGAAATCATGCTTGTTTAGGGTTACCAATTTTTTTGGTGTTCCCTGTTATGTTCCAGTTCTATATGAACTTGTAAATATTTGTACGACCTTTCTAAGGTATACCTATGGTTCTAAGAATAAAATAATTGATGGTCCAAATTAGGGTTTTCAAGCTATTTCCTTCCCTACCACACAACTGATGGTGTTGCTATCTTTGGCAACTGATGTTTGTGATCAAGGGTGTCAAATGATGGTGACAACCTATGGTCACCCCCCAGGTCAGGTGTTGGCTCAATTAGAAGTTTAATGATCAACCATTAAGTACCCTAATGATGTTATCAATCAGTGATGGCATTAGCTTAATATTTGATTGTGTTGAATGAATATAGTGTTGATCCTACCAACCACTGGTGAGTCAAGGTTTTAAATATATCTTCTTTTCAGCCCCTAACCAATGGTTTCTTGGTTCAATAAATTCAATGGTTAAACCATACTCAATTTAATGATTTTGAATAGTGAACCTGATTTAATGGATGAGATTGGATGCTTTAACATCCAATGGATTGGAATAAATGCAATAATATTATATGTTGGTTCTAGTAATGCAATTTGATGTTACAACAACTTTGAACTTGTAGTATTACCTTTTCCCTCATATGAATATATTTGATAAATCATCATAACAAGTGAATGTGTACCCCTAATGAAATATGACTTGTTACACCAACTCTAATATGACTAAGTGCTAGGGATTGATTATAATCATCCTTCTTAAAATGATTAAATGTGATTATGAAATGCTCTCTTCTTGTGTTGAAACCATAATATGATGATAGTTGAGCATCATAATTTGTGCTATGCTAATCTTATAGACATGTGTGATTGATGTTACGTTGAGCCTTGTTTTAAGGCATTGAAAGACAATGATGATTATGCAGGAATTGATGAGGTGGTCATAATGATATTTGGGTATGTTTGAGCCCTGATTGAGGTGAAATCCTCTTCATGTTCCAATAAGGGTTGGAACCCTAGAACTTATGATAAGAAATGGATATCTTGAAATAGTATGATGTAATGTGGTTCATTACAATGCAATGTATGATAGCATATGGTAATGTGATTAAGATTTATACCTCATATATTTTATATCTTATGAAGTTGCAATTCTTATACACTTGATAGAAATGGTATAGGGTTTGTATGTCCATTTGTATGATTTAGCCTTAATTCACCCAATTTTCATAACTAATCAAGTGAAACTTTGATCATGTAGTGCCATGTGCCATAGATTTATCTGAGTGTCAGAACTTGTCAGATAGTGAAATCAGTATTCCTAAGGGAAACTTGAAGCGCATACTGATGAGTATGCAGGGTTCTTGTGATCCTGAATTCAAGTGTTAGGGAGGATGACAGTGGTCATACCTTGCCATTAGTTTCAGAATGGCTATGGTCGTGTCTCGGTGATTATATATATATTATGAGATTGGAGGACAATTGTGGTTGTACCTTGGATGGTAGGGTATGCATACCCGACTCCTTTCACTAGTGTTGTGACCTATACCAAGGATGGACTAGGCTGTTAGCAGCTTGACCTTATGTGTCACTGTGGTAGACCCATACTGACTGGGGGTGGAGAAGATCTTAGGAGTTTAGCTCTTCCTAGATCTTGTATGGCACTGATTTTGACTTAGTAGTGGTCAGTTAGGACTTGAGTGGTATTCCTCAAATCCCTCAGGGGAATGTAATAAAAGAGGTAATATAAGCTGTGTAGTATATTGGCTATGGTTAAATACACCTCACATTGTTTGATTAGTCTTTAACTTGTCTTTATACTTCTCAGTGTTTACAAGATGCTATCATATGACCTTTGAGTAATTATACTTCTTGTCAAGTTAATTTTCTTAATTGCTTAGTATGCTTAACCTATTCAATTTGCTTAAATTACTTATTCATTACTATATCTTCTCACATGATTAATTGTCAATCAATCTGTTGTAATCAATAAATGTTGGAGAGAGTTATATCTCTCGCTTGGGACTGGGTCTCACCCGTGGGTCACCAAATCTTTTTAGGTGGTCGCAAGCAATGAGGTCGAGGTCATGCTGGGGAAGAGAACCAACCTGGTGATCAATAGATTCAGAAGGTTGATCAGTTATAAATGTTAGTAGTTGTGTCCTAGTGTCATCCCTGTACTCTCAGGTCTGGGTATGGGATGTGTTTTCTAGATGATATATGTGTATCGACACAAGCTTTTGGTAGTATGCCAATGTTTGAAATATATGGCATGTACATGTGAAATATCTTTTGTATACAGGATGTGACTGAGGTCTTTGGACCCCTATGTGAATATTTGTTACAATATATGAGAATGGAATGATGTACCTTTATGTAAATGTTCTGGAGTTTATTTACATTGTTGAAATTGGTTTTAATTATTCTATATTTTTTACTATGTGATTAATTAGTACTCGATCATGTTTTGTGTTTTGAGTAATCTCGTTTAGCATGATGAGGTGTAACAATATATGTGGTTAGAGATAATGAATCTATCATAGTCTGATCTTCCATCTTGAGATAAGGAGTGCATATGCATCCAAAGAGTACAACTTCATTTACAAAGTGGCAATCCACTTTGATGTGCTTCATGCACTCATGGAAAGTGGGATTGTTGAAAATAAAAGTGGCAACTTTATTATCACATTGCATAGGAATATGATTAGAGTCAAAAATCCCAAATTCCTTGAGGAGTCATTAGACCCACATTAATTCACAAGCAGTATGGGCCATTGACCTATATTCAACTTCAACACTCTATCGGGCAACCACAATCTATTTTTTACTACACCATGTGACTATATATCCTACAACAAAGGAACAATATCCAAAAGTAGATTTTTTTGTCACATCGACTATGTGTGTAATCAGAGTCAGAATACCCAGTAAGTTTGTAGTTCTCGTATATGTGATATAGTAAATTTTTTAATAAATAGGATTTTAGATATTTAAGAATGTGACACACAACATCTCAATGACATTGTCGAGGTTTGTCTAGATACCTACTGACAAGTCCAACAACCATAATTATATCAGCTCTTATCACAATGAGATACATTAGTTCACCAACCATTCGTGGGTATTGATGGTCATCAGGGTATGGACATAAAGATTCATCATCCCAATTTGTATTAGAATATTGAGGAGTGCTTGCAGGTTTAGAACTAAGCATATCTGCTTCTTGCAGAAGGTCCAACACATATTTGCACTGTGAGAGACAGATGCTAAAAGACAATATGGAAACTTCAATTCCCAAGAAGTATCTAAGTTTACCCAGATCTTTATTAATAAAATGTTGTTCTAGATATCATCTAGTAGAAGCAATACTTTCAAAATAATCACTAGACAGAAGGATATCGGTTGACATAAACAATAAGGACACCAAGTCCAGAGTCAGTTTTTCTAACAAAAACAAAATGATCAGAATGGGAGCGCCAAAATTGAAACTTGAGAATTATATGGCTTAATTTATCAAACCACACCCATGGGCTTTGTTTTAGGACATATATCACCTTCCTGAGTCTACAAATTTTGGAACACTCCCCCGACTGGCAAAACTAGGTGGTTGTTCCATATAAACTTCCTCATGTAGGTCACCATACAAGAAGTCATTTTTGACATCAAGTTGATAAAGAGTCCAATCTTTATTGACAACCACAAAGATAAGAACTCTTATAGAGTTGAAGGGGGCCATAGGAGATAAAGTTTCAAAGTAGTCCACTCCATAGGTTTGAGTGTAGCATTTGTCTACAAGTCGAGCCTTCAACTGTTCAATAGAAGCATCTGGTTGATATTTAATAGTTAAAATCCAACGAAAATAGGATCAAATTTAGATATCCCAAGGTAGAGATTCTTAACAAAACACATGCAGCCAAAGATGCTTGGTGGAATAGAAAACAAAGGCACATTTGGTTAGAGAAGGGAGACATGGACTTGATTATGCAACATAAAAGTAGACATACGGATAATCAAGTAGCATGATGTAGAAACAACTTCTGGCTAGAAATGTTACGAGCGTGACAGTGACAAAGAATTGTGCGTGATACTTCAAGAAGACAACAATTCTTCCTTTTTGACACACCATTTTGTTATGGTGTGTAAGACAAGGATGTCTGATGAATGATACTCCAAGAACTACAAAGAAAAGCAACTATTTTTGCATAAATTCTAGGACATTATTAGTTCGTAGGATTTTAACAGTAGTTTGGAATTGGGTTTGGATCTCAGTAACAAAGGTGGTGATAGCTTGCAAAATAGTACTTTGATCTTTAAAGAGAACCAACCAAGTTACCCTGGAATAATCATCAATAAAGGTCATAAAATAATGATATCTAGACAAGTTAGAAACAGAACATGGTCTCCAACTATCAGCATGAACAATATATATTTTTAGAACTAACGTCTTTCTTATTATGAAAAGAAGCTTGACTTTGTTTGCCAAATTGGCATGATTCATGCATAAAATATTTTTTAGAAATATTAGGAAATACAGAACATAGTTTAGAAGTAGAAGGATGCACAAGGTGATAGTAACATTGCAGACTAGTCACAAAAATAGATTGCTGAGCTGCAACATATTTCAGTACATCTAGGTAGTAGTACAATCCTTCTGGTCCCTCATGGAAAAAATCAATCCTCTTCCTCATGTGAGAGATCCTAAAATACACAGCCCTTAGGATCAAAAGTGTTTGAGCATAAAATGCTCTTAATAGTTTTACTAACAGATAGCAAACTAAGAGGAAAGTGTGGAACATATAAGATTGATTTTAAGGGCAAATTTTTAGACAGGGATATAGTTCTAAATATATGGATAGAAGATTGAGTCCCATCTACAACAGCCATAGGAGGAACATGTGTAGTCTTAAATAAGTCCATGAAAAGTTTAGAACAACAAAAAATATGAGCAGATGCACCAAAGTTGATGACCCATTTATTTTAACCATAAGTGACAGGAGATGCAAGTAAATCAGAGGAAATCCCTTCGGTAGTAGATGTTGGTGGGGATAGTAAGTCCTGGAGGAGTTTATCAAACTCTACATGAATCCACTCAAACGTAGACTGAGTAGAACTTGAGGCAGTAGTAATGGAGTCTTTATAGACATCAGAGGAGACCTGATTCACTCAGGTAGGTTTACCATGTTTTTCCCAACAATGGTCTTCAATGCGGTTCGTGCACCCATAGAAGTTGCAGAGGCGGTTGGTAAGAGTAGGTTGAGGTTGACCTCATACACTAAGATGACCTTGTCCAGGAGTATGCCCACCACAGTGACGACCAGAACTAGGTTCACATCATTGACCAGAATTAGAGGAGCGGTTTGCAAGCATCGAGTGATCATCAAGCAGAAGTCATAGAAGGAAGGCATTGAACACGCTTGAGAACATCTCTTAGTGTAGGTAAGAGGTCACTGGATAATATTTGGTGCACCACACCTGCAAACGAATGAGGCAAACAAGCCAGAAATTGAAGTAGCTGAAGTTCATCGTGTTGCCATTGAATTTCATTCATATCAGCAGAGAGTGGATGATATACTTCAAATTTAGCCCAAACTGTTGGACACTAGTTGTAATTAGTCTTCAACAGAGTCATCAATGGAATAGTCCTTTTTGAAGATCTCAAAGACCTTCTTCGGGTTTTGCTGATGTGAGTATAGATGGGACAATTGATCCCACATGGATTTGGCATTTGGCAGGCGAAGAAGAGACTGAGTGATCTTTGGTTCAACACTATTCACCATCCATGTCATGACATCAGAATTCTCTTTGTTCCATTGGTCATAGGCTTGTCTGACTTTGTCATCCGCTGAGTCAATGGGAGGATCCTTAGCAACAGAAGAGATATGAGAGTAACACCCTTGGGCTTTGACATAGAGTTCGAATGATGTCACTCACATATGGTAGGTTGATCTCTCAAGTTTCACAGTCGTAACACATAAGGTCCATGAAGGATTTGTAATTTCCATGGAACACAAAGAGATGACACGCACAAATAAGAAGTAGAAGTAGTTCAAAAAGTTAGACCTGGATGACCAGATCTAAAAAAACTCATAGTGGAGCACGAACAACAAAATAGAAGAAACAAATATCAACAATAGATAAGTAGATCTCAGACAAGCTGTATAGGGGAAGAGAAAGTAGCATCCAGATCCATAGAGACCCAAGGAACCCACATAGGGGACATACATACCAATAATAGTAGATCTAGATCAATAGATATGAGAAACCCACATAGTTGCAGTAGAGAATAGTAGCAGATCAAATTTAACAAATCTGAGAAACCCACATAGGGGCAGTAGGGAGAAGAAATGGCCTACACTGCCATAGTAAGAGAGTCACTCCACCATGTGGCGTAGGAAGGATAAGAGGGGAGACCTTTAGGGTTTCAACTTGCTATTCTAAGAATATCTAGAAGATGGGTGGTGGTCGATGGGTGGTGGGTGATGGATGGTGTTTCATGGGTGGTGTTCGATTGGTGGTACATGATGCGAGGTGTCCAATGGGTGGTGGTCGATGGGTGGTGTTCGATGAGTGGTACATGTTTGACTAGAATACCAGAATAAAATGCTAGTCTTGCGACTTTATTTATGCATGCTACATGTTTGACTAGAATACTAGAATAGTGGTACTTATATACAACCATACTTATATAGGGCGTGAATATTCTACCCAGGGTGTGTGTTTCCCCTCTTATTTCTTTTAGGCTATTGTGTTATGATCATGTTTTAGGTATACTTAGTCTACATTGTTATGCATGCAAACATTTATTATTTTACAGTATAATTGTGGTTTAATGTTATGACGAGGAACTATTATTCTCATGCTTGTAAACCTAAACTTTAATATGTGTCATTTTTCTTATTGTAATTCTTTGAATTTATATCTAACTGCAAACATCTCCCTTCTTGTGGGAACATCTCTTTTTACATTTTTAACCCAATTATACTGCCCAAAGTGCTTATTGTATGTACATACTCAACCTTTGTTGACCTTTACTTTGTTTCCAATGTTCTAGGTGAGGTTCCCTTCCACCCAGGCACATAGGAACCTATTGATACATGAGAGGAGGAGCTTGTACCCGAGGATTAAGGATTTGAGGAACCTATTTAGTAGTAGTTTGTGAAGGCTTCTAAGATGTCTAGGTTGCTCACTACAATTGATCCATTTAGTTTTAGTTTCTTTCCAGATTTCTTTATGTCCATGTGGCAAGTACTTGGAAACAATTGGATAATGTAATGATTCAACTTTAACTTTTTTGTTGCTACGACTATGTTTCTCTAATATGCCATATATTTTGAAGAGTATTTTAGCTCCACTTCTATCTAATTGTTGTTAATGAATGATTGGGATATTGCTAGAGTATTCTCATAATATAGTTAGAGAGTTGTCATATAGGTGGTAGATCAAGTAGCCTTTAGCTTGCCTAGGAGGACATAACTCATGATAAACAATGTCAAAATTGATCATCAAGATATAGGAGATAAGTCCTCCTCATTGTTGGCTGTGAAGATCATGGGAGATATTTACTCACTCGTAAAGGAAAGAAAAATATTGAACTTAAAACACATGGATAGAAAATATAAAAAGTTCAAAATTAATATGAATTGATGAACATAACTAAAACAACCAAATTAGGTAAGTAGCCTAAAAACGGACTACCAACAACATATATTGTATATTGGGAGACCAAGATAGTTTACATACACTAGGATTGTACAGGAATCAACCTAACTTTACCACAACTATTCGAATAATTAATCAAGATAAAACATTGGTCCATATTGTTTATAGGGTTGGGATGCGTTAATTGGTACAATAAGTCATATAGAGGATAACAAAATAATATGTAAAGAGTTGGGTTTTACACATAATTGGAATGAAAGATAGTAAAACTTTCAAATTTAATCGAAATAAGGACAACAATAAAATCAAAAACTAAATAGGTGGATGGAAAAGGGAAAACAATCACGTAAGCATAATGGATCAACCTCACCAAACTACTCAAATAAGTTTATGTAGGGTTCAAGGATAAAGTAGGGAATAACTAATGAAGTACTAATATATCATATCTTTCAACATTCAATTATATGAAACAAAAACCCCAATCGATAACATAGAGTAAAAAATGATAGATTATTCAAATATACACGAATGAACAAAATGAATGAGTCTCTCAACAATATTTGTTGGAGGTGTTGGAGATTCAAGGTACTTACTACAAAAAATAATATATAGAATGCAATGTAGTGACACGTAATAAAGTTAAGATTGTATAGTGAAACCCGAAGGATAGAGGGATAAAAGTTATGGTAATTTTAACTAGTCTAGTCCCTTAACAAAAAATTATTGGTCACCCAACCATGCTTGCCTTTTGTTAAGAATTAATGGATAGGAGAAGGGTCCAACACCACTCCATATAGTTCAAGACCGTATTGAAGAAAATACAAGACTGTAAAAGAAATAAAAAAATTACAAACTACAAATATAGTCATTATATACATAAGTCCAAACATTCTTGAGGCAGGGAAGTTATGATTAAAAATGATAAAGTTTGTGTGTTTTAGATACAAGAGAGAATGTTTAGGTGACCAATCTTATAGTTTTTTATTACATCTCTATCATCTTAATTAGGTTATTGGGATACTTTGAGACTAAGACATTATTCACAACTTCATCCAGATGGAAGAGGTAAACTTACACTCATAGAAGAGATGCAACAAGTTTGCAGTACAGTTTATGTAGAGGAAACAATATGATGCCAAACTCATACCTCTATGATGAAGAAAATTAACTATGGGGATAAATTCATGTAGAACTTTCCAACCCTAGATTTTGTATATGATGAGGAACTACCCTTTCCATAACCACCTAGCTCAAGGGATAGAAGGGGCGTTACTTTTAATAATTTCTAATGCATATTTCTAACTTTTTGAGTATCTACCATCCGACTACATAACGTACTCCTCCCTATAAGGTTTAGGAAAAGAATTACAATAGTCAACGAAAGGAAATCATATCTTGGAAATAGAGAACAACCAATCTCCATTACCAGTGAAGACTTCAAGCTTTATCAATGTACCCTTTCCTGATATAAGACATAAGGAAGGATCAACAACCTCATAAAGAAACGTGTGCCATTCTAACCAAGGGTTCCTCACACATTAATCTTCATACATTACTGACTTTGAAGGTGATATGCTTAAAAGCTATGCTCTTGATCATCATTGAAGTGATACAGATGTTGACTTTGTTCAAATCTATGAACTGATTGTGTCAAAACTGGAAAATCTCAGACATTTTGAGTCAGTTTCGGGTTTAAGATTAAGTATTTCTACATTTAGAAATTAGACAAAACTGGGTTTTGAACATTTACTTATGTACATATATTTATGGAATGTAGGCTATATTTTCAAGTGATATATGTGTTGTTTTGGTATAATATATGTGATGTTGCAACATATTTTGGATATTTCATGTGATATATGTGTTTTTTAATGGTATTGTGATATTAACATTGTGTTAAAATTAATTTATGTGGTAGGTAGCATTGATGATGTATTTTATTATACATATGTTGTTATGATGTGGTCTAAATGTTGGTTTGGTATGGTATAGTCATCCCATTTGGTTTGATAGGGTATATCTTGATGTGATATAAGTGTAGGTTTGGTAGTTTTTTAAATTAGAAGTTCATTCTCCCAATGCTAGAGGTTCAAACTTGAGTCCTCTCACTAAAACATCCATTTTACCACTTGGGTGCCACTACTTTGGCTATAGTTTTGGTATTATATATGCAATGCTGCATAATCTTTTAGTGTGTGTATTTGTTGTTTTAGTATGATATATGTGACGTTGCACCTGTGTTGATATTTTCTTGTATTTTGGTGATGTTTGTGTTTAACTATTGGAAAAATTTATTCTATAAATGCAAAGGAAAATTATATTATATCCATGTAATACTACATAATTATTGGAACTTTTGGAGTTATATATTCTATAATGAGATTATTTTCAATTATATGGGTGATTCCAATAGGGGGTAGATATTTATAGAGAAAGGCATCTTGAAATCTTGGTCAGAGTTTGGTTGCATTTATAAATTTTGACTCAGAAACATTCGAACCCAAGTTTTTGACACCCTTATCAACTAGTTACACTTCTAAAAGTCATTAAAGAAATGCTTTCTCTACCATGAAAAAACATTTTTGGTACTTACCATGGAGCCACTTAATCGGTAGTCTTTTTTTCACAAAAAAATCCTAGAAATACTTAATGAGGTCCTAAATAGATTAATCATAAATAATAAATAGGACAACTTAACTAATCATTATAAAGGAATAAACCATAATACATACACAATAAATGGTAGAATCTAAGTGGGTCAAGGTTATTATGATAACTAAGCTAAGGCATATTGGGTACTCATAAATTGTAATACCGTAATAAGTTTTAAAACACCACAAGTGAATATGTATAAGACAAATGTTCATATATCTTTTTTTTTTTGGTTTAAGCTAGAGGATCTTCTATTCATCCCACTCCTCTCGTTGTGGGCTAAAAATGAGCAAAAAGGTTACAACTCCTGCTTACTAAGCAGGTAGACAACCATCAAGAAAAAGAAACAAAGCTAGAAAGTGACCAAGCACGGGCTACCCACAAAAGAACAAGAAAGACTAGCTATGCTCCCATCTAAAGAAGATATACGGGGTGTCATTTCTCTCTAAGATGTTCATGCCTCTTATCCGCATGGGAAGAGAAGAAGGATCAGAAACGATGTAGGAATGCTCAAAATGAGCACCCCACAACCCCAGCTCTCGAGGGATAGAGTTAAGAATCTTCGGGACCAAGGAACCGGAAATGGCTTCAGAAACAAGCAACTCCCGAATCTCTCTGGTGATATGAGAAATGTGCCAAGGGCCAAGATCATTCTGCCAAAGGATCTTCATCACATGAGGGTCATCAATATCAATAGTAGAAATAGTAAGGTTCTTATCATCCACAATCTTGAGAGAAACCATGATGCCACAGATGTAGGCCGAAATATAATCATTGGCATTCAGCCAGGCCCTGAAAGCAAGGCGAATGCAACATCGCCTGTCTCTAATGACGCCTGCAACCCATCTTCTAGAAATGTTATTATCAGTGATGCACTTGCCGGTGGTGATATTCATCTTAAGGTTGTTGATGTCGGGCTTGTTCCATCTCACACTGTGAATTCTTCTCATCTTCATAATAGGCTGAATGATGTGAGCATTGTTCAGCCTGGAAAAAAGATCAATGTCCTCAATGCAAGAAAGGAAGTGGCGACGACTGTTGAAGCGGATGACGTGCAGAATATCGGCCCAGGATCGTTCAGGATTGAACGCCTTGCTATCGTATTTAGCAGAACATCTCGCTTTCCAAATAGACCAGCAAATGAGGGTAATCAACTCCGTGATTAACCATCCGCACAAGGAGCGCTTCGGCTGCTGTCCGCCCAAGATGAGAAGGCCATCAATGGAGGTGGGCGGGAACTGATCATCAAGCAAAAGATTAGCAGCCTTGGTCCAGAGCTCATTAGCCATGTCACTAAAGATGAATAAGTGAGTGTCATCCTCACACGTATGATTGATACAGCAGACACAACGAGACACCAAAGGAATATGACAGTGTCTAATATGGTCGTCAGTAGGCAAAATTCTTTTACCGAGCTTCCAAGTCGTCGCACTGGCCCTTGGGTTTGAAGCACTCCATATCCAGTTCCAGTTGGTGTTGTCGTCAGGAAGGTGATGACAGGTTGAGAGCATCTTTGCAGATCTAAGACTGAAACACCCATAAGGATTAGGCGTCCAAACCAGCTGATCCGGCTGCTGATCGATGAAAGAGTGCGTATTGCGGGTGAGTTGGCAGCCATCATAATCAACAATCTGCTCCAAGGAAGACCAATCCCAGCCGTCATTAGGTGTCCAGAAATCTTTGACAAGAAAATCTCTATCAGTGTCTCCTCGATGAATGGCATATGAGTAGAGAGGTTGATCACACCACCGACTGTCCCAGAAGGATATGTTCCCACAACCAACAATCCATCTAGTGAGAGGGAGGATTTTAGGAAAGAGACTCCAGATCTTCTTCCATCTTGGAGACGGGTTAGAACCCAGCTTAAGATAAGGCGGATAGCATCCCTGTATGTGCTTGTACGGCGAGGAATACTTGTTGCGGCAGAAGAGAGCCCATAGCGAGGCACCATGCATAATCTCCCAACAATCTTTAATGATATAAGCATTCTCGATATGTTTAATAGCGGTAAAACCCAGGCCACCTTGCCTAGTTGGTTGAGTAAGAAGATCCCAAGCAATCCACGCTCTACGTCTTTCATTGCTTCTATTCGCCCAAAGAAACCTGGAGCACATAGCTTCGATTCTCTTAGTGACACCAGCAGGAATACCAATCGAGGCAGCAGTATAAACGGCGGTAGAAGTCAAAGCATGGGTGATGAGGAGCTTTCTACCCGCAAAGGATAGAAGCTTTGCTTTCCATGACGCCGTCTTCGTCATGAACTTCTCAAGGAGATAAGTGAAATCAGAAAGCCTGTGCGGACCAGCAGTGAGGGGAACACCCAAGTATGAGATGGCGTGTTCAACTGGGGAGATGTCCAGAAGATTTGAAATCGACTGAATGGAGTTCTGCAAAGCTCTGCCAAGAAGGAAGGAAGACTTAGACTTGTTAATAATCTGTCCCGTCGATGAGGAGTATAAATCAAGGGCAGCATCAAGATTGGATAAAGTTTGCATGTCAGCGTTGAAGAACATAATCAAATCATCAGCATATGCAAGCACAGGGGGTGCGCAACCACCACCTCTAGTGATATATCTAGAAATGAGCCCATCATCTGTAAGACGTCTGATATGTCTGAGAATAGGTTCTTCATACATGATAAAAAGCAGCGGAGAGATAGGATTTCCTTGTTTCAGCCCTCTCCCAAGAGGAAAAAAACCAGCAGTATGATCACCCACGGAGACCGAGACCCAGGAATCCTGGAAGAAGCGAAGACACAGCTGAATGGCAGCTTGATCCATGCCGAAGGCCTATAGAATAGATCAAAGAATAGACCATTCCACTCTGTCGTAAGCTCTGGACATGTCATACTTAATGATGATGTTAGGATGGAGCGTTCCCTGATTAAGATCGTGACTAATCTCTTTAGCAAGCTTGATATGATGAGTGATGTCCCTGTCTCTAATGTAAGCACCTTGTTCCTGCGAAATAAGATTAGGAAGCATACTAGACATTCTGTTGCTAAGAATCCTCGCTAAAATTTTGATAGAGACATTTTCAATAGCAATCGGCCTGAAATCAGACTGGATGAACTTAGGATCGTTCACTTTTGGAATAAGAACCACCTTGCATGCGGCAAGGCTTCTGTGACACACTTCACCCTTGAAGAAATGGGCAACAAGATGCATAAAATCGTCCCGAATAATATCCCAGGCAGCAAGGTAGAAGGAAACAGTAAGGCCATCCGGACCCGGAGCAGTGTGAGAATTCATCTCTTTGATAGTGCAGTAAACTTCTTCAGGGGATGGAGAGGCAGTCAAGGTGGCGTTATCATCCATGGTGACAACAGAGCTAATGTATCTCAGGAGGTTACCGTCAAGGGAGTCATTAGTGCCCGAAGCAAAGAAACTATGATAATGGTTGGCAGCGGCAGCAGCAATGAGCTCTGGGTCAATGATCTCGGATCCGTCCTCGAGAACAATCTTCTGGACCAGACATTTTCTTCTTTTGGACTTGACAACAGAATGAAAGAAGGTTGTGTTTCTGTCACCTCCCTCGAGCCAGTCAATCTTTGCTCTCTCTTTCCAGTGCTGTTCTTCAGTATTAAGGAGGTCATCCAACTCATCTTCGGCAGTCTTCAGAGTGTGCGCATTCAAGGGAGACGGGTTGTCATCAAAGGCATTCTGAGCAATGTGAACCACGTCTTCAATATCTAGAATCTTTTGCTTTAAATTTCCAAACGTGTGCTTGTTCCAGGCTTTGAAATGCTGCTTAAGATGCTTGGACTTGGCGTAGAAAAGAAAGGAGGGATCACCACATAAGTTGGTGGTCCATGCAGCTTCAATATTCTGGCGGCAATCAGGGTGACTCAACCACGCATTATTAAAAGAGAAAGAGGTTTTATGGACTCTGGTAGAAGCACAGTTCGCAGCTTTGACAAGAATAGGGCAATGATCGGAAACTCTGAATCTAGTAAGGTGTTGTGTAGCACACGAAGGAAAAAGAAGCTTCCAAGGAGTGTTGAAAAGAACTCGATCTAATCTCTCCCAAGTGGTGGGCGTGCCATTCTGCTTATTGACCCAAGTGAAGCGGCTTCCACTGAAATCAGCCTCATGAGAATCGGAATCAAGGATAAAGTTGTTAAAATCAAGCATCGCCTGGAAATCCGGGGAGTCGCCACCTCTCTTCTCATGGTGGTTCCTAATAGCGTTGAAGTCACCAGCTATGAACCACGGCGTGTCACCCACAGTGTCCATCAAGTTGAGAAGATCGCTCCATAACTCTCTTCTAAGATTTCTATGATAACTAGCATAAACCGCAGTAATGTACATAGGATGGCCTGGAGCAGTCTCGAGTTTAATCGTGAGATGTTGCTTGTGAACCTGAACCACAGAAGGATGGAAAGCATCATCAACATAGAGCCATATCTTGTCGAGCTGCTGCTCATTATCCGCAACCCAGTCCAACTTAGTAATATCCGCTAGCTCAACAGCTCTGTCAGCGTGAACAAAGGGTTCGAAAAGGGCAACAACGTGCGGTTTGTGCTTATATCTCAATGAAGGAATGGTAGAATAGAGAAATCTGTGTGTGCATTGTCAAATAATTGATAATTTTTTATCTAGAAGGCAAACTTGAAGGTGTAGCTCATTCATTGACAATATATGAGCTTCATTTTGTAGATGAGAAGATTTTATGTAATATCCTCAATTTTGTGAAATTGAATTCATTAAATATAAGACACGAATCGATAAATGTTTTCCCCAATGAAATTTTTGATAGAATAACAAAAGTGACCACTTTGTGACATGGGTGCAACCCATGGCCCTAGTGCGGCCCATAAGACTATTTGCTTTACGAATAGGTTCTTGTGGCACAAGTTAAGAAAATAAGACATTTGTACATAAGTAAATAGTAATGTCTTTATTATTTGTTGAATAATAGACTTATGATATATTAGACAAGTTTTCAAAAGAAAATAAGATCTATGACATTTTAGGTGATGAAAAGAGTAATTATCTAGCCAAAAATGGCAACACAATGTTTGGGGAATCAAACATGAATATCTGGGTGTGACTCTTGGTATACTTAATAAGGAAGGGAAAGTAATTCTAGAAATTGGGAGAAAAAGGATATTCCATGAGATAATGATATTTTAAATAATGTTTAAAAGAGCATGCTTTGTGTAAGATATTTCAATTAAACCCCACAAATTGGATATATGTGGGAAAATATTAATGAGTTACTATAATTGGTTTAAGGAATATATCAAAGAGAGAGATAAAAGAAAAATATAGAATTCTATGAGGAGTGTTTCCTAATAGACTAAGTGACCAATTATCTAGTGTATACCAAATCGTTATGTGCTTTCCTTGATGGACTTTTGTTGTCAAATCCAATTCTTAGTAAGAATAAAAGTCAAGAGTTTCACATAAAGGAAAAAATAGGAGAATATGTTTATTTACTTCCTACGCGAGGTTCCTTGACTTTATCCTATTTTTAGTTGGAGAACAATGGTGGGATAAAAGAGATATTGTAACATCCCTGACCTGGGTTATGATTTAACCCTAGGTGTTTTGCCTAAATATGTGAATAAAATCTTTGTGATTAACTCTGAGCATGTAATTAAGTTTCTCAGAAAAGTATATTTCAGTATTTGCTCCTTTTTATTTAAAGTTGTAGCATTGTTTTGATATACAGGGACCTATGTGCAATTTACCCAGTTAAAAGGGTTAGCTTGCAATTTGCACATGATGAGATGTTCCTCTGATGTTGAGACATCATGAGAAATCTGTTTAGCCAAGATTGAGGGATTTCCCAAGCTAAGGCACCAAGGTGCAGCTGTGGAAGCAATCCCGGTGCTTGAAACCCTAGTTTGGGGTAAAATGCAAATTACCCAAATTAAGGGATACAAATTGTGAAATATGTCATCTAATGTATCTTTTTAGACTCTTGCCATCATTAAGATAAGAAATGATGAGGAAGTCACCTCAATTGAATTATCAAGTTATGAGATATGCCTTGTGATTGAATAATCAGGGTATATGTGTAATATCTCTTTATGTATGTACCTCATTATTAGCTTGCTCTCCTTTACCTTCTTTTCCTAAGAAGATTTGTCCTTAGAATAAAGAGGAAGGGACGATCAAGTAAAGAAGGAGGGACCTAGTTGGAATTATGAACAACTTATGAACTAACGTTGAAAATCCTACCCCATGTATATAAGCTCTCCTTCCCTTAGTTGCAAGGGAACTCACCCTTCGTTCCCTTACTGTTTCATTTCACCAAAGACGACCAAGGACTGCCTTGGAGCTAAGAAGGACGACCCAGGGGTGCAAGGTAGGTTTAAACCCCTCTTCTTGCTTAATTCCATGGTTAGAACTCAAATTCAAGGTCAGCGTCATGGCTAACTCTCGAAATCCTATCTTTCTAGCCATCTTTCCTTGACCTTCCTTGGAGCTTTCACCTTGTCCAACCTGTAAGAACTCAAGTACGCCATTAGAGCTTAGAGCTTGAAAGCTTGGAGCTCAAGAAGCAAGCTTAGGGCGGGTTTTATAACTCTAAACCCATGCTTTACTATGTGCATCTTTATATGCGTTTTGATGATAGCTCTTAGTGTTTACCAACTTTTCCCTGCTATTTTGCAAGCAAATCCATGGGATATTCGTACTGTTCTTGAGCTAGAAGATGAAGGCGTGATTTCCAAGAAAAACCCACCGCTTTTCACTTCCTTAAACGGTCTCAAAAGTTTGCTCTCTCGGACTCAAGACCGCGAGGTGAGCAAACGGTCTCGAGACCGCGACAGGGAAAACGGTCTCCAAGACCGTTTGGCCCCGTTGAACGAGGTGGACCGTATAAGAAATCTGTTCCTAATTATATAGGCTAATTACCCTCAAAATTTGGGAGGCTAACTCCAACGGAATCAGGCGATATGACCTTTTTAAGTAACAACTTTATTTGAATTTATTCCTGATTTTCAAACGGTCTGAAGTTGCCTTTTTGGGCAAACGGTCTCAAGACCGTGTAAGGTCATTGACCAGGCGTTGACCGTATGAGATTACTGTTCAAAATTATGTTAATTAACAACTCACCAAGTTTGATGGTCTAATTCCAAACGGGCTAAGAGTTGAAGAGTGAATACTAGGGCTAACCCTAGATGAAATCAGTACTGAAATCATGGTGACCTAATTAGGGTTTTTAGGGTTGATTGAACTAAATGGTCTCAAGACCGTTTAGGGGTCCCCCAAACGGTCTCAAAACCGCGAGGGAAATCAACCAAGACCGTTTGGAGGTCTGGGGTCAAGGATAGTTGACCAATTGAAGGTACAATTACACCAAATTACATTGCAATTAAATATTGACATGATCATCAACTCAATGGGTCAGACCTTGATGAATTTGCACTAGAATCCAAAATTGGATGGGCAAACGGTCTCAAGACCGTTTGGAACTCATCCAAACGGTCTCAAGACCGAGAGGACAATCACCCAAGACCGTTTGAAGGTCTAGGGTTAAGTATTTTGACCAATTGAGGACCCAATTGCAAATAAGTTATCAATTGATTAAAATACTGATTTAGTAACCCAATCATGGTTCAATCTCTATCAAATCACCTTAGATTTTAATGAAATCTTGGGCAAACGGTCTCAAGACCATGTGGGGTCCACCCACATGACCTCAATACCGTTTGGGCCAAGTTTGGGCCCAATTGGAGCTCAATTGAAAGGTTCAACCTTGTGTTGAGTCACATTGTTGAGTGTTGATGGGTGAACATTGATAGACCCTAATTGAATCGACTTCAACCCTAATTGGTCAACCATTATGGGTCAATTGAATGACCAGGTGATCAAGAATAATCTTAATTGACTCAATCCATAAGTGGTCAACATAGATTTGACCTTTTGAGGGCTTCAACATCGGTTGACATCATCGATTGCTTTGTGATTTTGTTGATGGACCAAGCGGCTGAGACCATGTGAGCCTCGCGGTCTCAAGACCATGAGAGGGCTCGCAGTCTCAAGACCGTGAGGGGGCTCACGGTCTCAAGACCGTGAGGGGGCTCACGGTCTCAAGACCGTGAGGGGGCTCACGGTCTCAAGACCGAGAGGAGGCTCGCGGTCTCATGACCGCGAAGGGCCTCGCGGTCCTGAGGTCAAACTAGCTAAACGGTCAACGTCTCTTCGCGGTCTCAACTCCAACTTGATCTTCGCGGTCTCAACATCAATTGAACCAATGATAGGGCTCGCGGTCTTGAACCACTTGAAGAGGCTCGCGGTCTTGCGGTCTTGGAGTTAGAAAGAGGCTCACGGTCTTGGAGGGTCAAAGTGGGCAAACGGTCAACACTTTCAACCAATCTCAACCCAATTGATGATTAATGATTGAAATCAATCAATGTGATTCCAAGTTGACTTTTTTCAATCAATTCATAATATAAATGGTCCAATGTTGCCCAAATCAAACCCTAATGATAATCTAGGATAGTAAGGGGTTATTTGATTAAGGTTTTGACCATGATGATGATCAATGGGGTGAATTACCAAAATACCCCTGAAGGGTCAATTGAGTTATACCTTGCTCAATTCAAACTCTAATTACATGAGAATGATGTTTTTAGTCATAATGACTCTATCCAACTTGATCTAGTCTAATGTTATCATCAACCATTAGTATGATGAAAGAGAGAGTACTCTAGAGAGAGAAATTACCCTAGAGAGAGAAAGTAACCCTAATCACATAATGGTGATGTTTTTGGCTATGTTAGCCTATGATGACTCAACGCAACCTGTTTTAGAGTGATGTTGACATCACCTAACCTTATGATGAGAGAGAAAGTACTTCTAGAGAGAGAAAGTACTTCTAGAGAGAGAAAGTACCCTTTTTAAATGGAAACTCAATTGAAGCATCCCCAATACACATAAATGAGCATAATTAGGGTATGATCCGCCTGTGTGAGATCATAGAAACCCTAATTATGATAAATGATGAACCTTTAACTAATCCAAGAGTATCAATGAAGATGTTACTCATACAGGATGATGTTATGAATTTAATTCACTTTGATGTGAATAGTAAACCCTAATTCAAGGGTAATGGCATGCTTTTGAGTATTAAACTCTATTTGATATGAATTAGAGATTTAACTCTTATGACAAGAGTAGGAAGTACATTCCTTATTGTTGTATTACCTTTATCAGATGTATTAACCATGCAGGTTCTGATATGAAGGTAACCATATCCAGGTATGGATGTTGATGTTATATTCATTAAAGGCATGTTGTTAGCCTTATGAATAAGTAAAGTAATCTGATGCCTTGCCAGTGGCATCCTATGCTGATAATGGGCTGTGAGAGCCATGAATACCATCAAAGTCATGCCTTAGAGATGACTTGTGATGAGGATAATGAGAAATGATGATTGATATGAGTTAGGCCTGTTACATTTAGTATTCTTCTTTTATAGCTGCTATGCTACTGTTATTGTTTGAAGAACAATGTATGTTGTTAAAGAATACTGAATGTACCTAACTAATCAAGTATAATGTAGAGCCCTGATCATAGATCCATCATTGTCAGAAATTAAGTGATGGTGAAACAGGTTTTCCTCATGGAACTCCTGGAGCACATACTTTTGAGTATGTGGGGTACATGGATGTGTAGAACCTTACATCCTAGTGTAGGAAAGTGATGTAGATGTGGAATCCATCCATCCTTCACTATAGTTCCATACCGTATCAGTGGTAGGTAAATATGAAACCTCCTGATGACGAAGAAAGCACAGATATCCGTATCAGTGGTAGGTAAATATGAAACCTCCTGATGACGAAGAGAGTACAGAACGCCACTGTGACTCTAGAATAGAGAAGGACCAATTTACCCTGGTGAGCTATAGTAGTAGAGACACGAGATGTCCTACAAGTGATCCTCTTACTGACTGAGGAAGGTGAAGGTCATGAGAATCCGGCTCTCTTAATGACCTATGTATGATACTGATGCGGCTTCTCAGCGATCAGTTGGAGTATGAGTGGTAAGCCTCATCTCCACAGGGCATAATGTTGTTTGTAAAACATAATCAACCATGTAGTATAACTTGTTAGAGATGACTCCAAGTTAGTTGATTGATGTTACATTGCAATAATGTTGATATTCTCCATATCTCCTAAATTGTAGAGATTTTGTTATACCTGCAACTGTTATAGAATGCTTTGAAGGCTTTACTGTTTAAAATAATCTTTGATGTTATAATAAAGCTTCTGGAGAAGAGTTATAACTCTCGCTGGGACAATTATGTATAATTGTCTCACCCCGTAGGCTTCAATTTTTTTTAGGTGGACGTCGGAGATGAAGGAACCAGCCTACAGGTGACCAGTATCAGCAGCAGCACCAGGGGCAGCAGTAATCTCAGGTGGAGATTTGTCCTGCCATGTGGTGTAGTTAGAGTCAGTCCTATGTGTCCTCTGTACTCTCAGGTCTTGGAGTCTTTTGTATCTTGATGTATATAATTACTCGAGAAGTAATTATCCTGAGATGTAAACAGTTTATCTCTCTTTATGAAAGAAGCTTTTATGGATTCAAGCTCTTGTCACGAAAAGTTTTAATTTTCCGTGATTTTTGTCTTTCGCCGATTACCGATTCGCTTCCGCTAAGTTTTAATCGTGTTTATGTTATGGTTTGGAGATCAGAGCCCACAACTAGTGGTATCAGAGCTCCAGGTTCAGTTGAGTCTACAGAGGCATAGGACTTAGGATGTCGAGTCTACCTTTAGCACTCCTTCCTTATCTAATAGAATCTTCTGCTCCTCAGGAGAAGAAGATACATAAGAATGTCAGAACATCGTGATGAGCACGTGGCAGAGAGTAGTGCTAGTGCACCTCGAGACGGTGCAAGAGTTCCGAGAATAGAACAACCTGCACCTGAGTCGCCAAGAGAGCCACCCCAGTTCGACCCAGCTGACATGAGTGATCCAGCTGTACAGACGATGTTCGGGCAGTTCATGACTGCCATGACACATATAACCGATAGGATGCCCATTCCTACACCTAGGGCACCTCTCCAGCCTGAAGTACAAGGTATTGGTAAGACATTCGAACGACTTCGTCGTGTCGGAGCTACCGAGTACTTCGGAACTGCCGACCCTGCAGATGCTGACTTATGGTTGACAGAGTTGGAGAAGGCTTTCAGGATTCTTATGATTCCGGAAACTGAGAAGGTTAGACATGCTGTCTATCTTCTCAAAGGCAGTGCTGGTCACTGGTGGAACATGGAAGAGCAGAAGAGACCTGGAGTAGAGTTCTCATGGGAAGAGTTTCGTCGGGAATTTATCAATAGATATTTTCCAAAGACCTTCCTAGATGAGAAGATCTCTCAGTTTGAGAAACTAAGGCAGGGTATGATGAACATTAGTGAGTATGAAGCTAAGTTTATGGAGTTGTTGCGGTTCTGTCCGCACATGGCTGCTACGGATGAGGAAAGAATCAGAAGATTCGAGAAGGGTTTGAATTCTGATATGTCAACCCCTGTGTCTACCTTAGAAAACAGAGAGAGATTCTCTACCTTCGTTGAGTCAGTCCGAAGGATAGAGAGATCTGTGGTTGAGAAAATACAAACCCATAAAAGATATCCACAGTTCCAAGGTTCTTCATCTAGGGATTCCAAGAAACCCAAATTCTCTGCACCTAACCCTCCACCACCCAGATCGAGTTTTCAAACTCAATGGACACCAAGCAGAGGTAGATGACGGAGTCAACCGCTTCAAGGGATGCACAGTTCTGCATCAGTGTCAGTTACTGGACCACCCAGACCACAGCAATAGGAGAAGAGTTGCTACAACTGTGGTAAGGTGGGACACTTGATGAAGGATTGCCGTTCTAGGGCTGTCGGTGTGACACAACAAACCCCGAGACAAAATCAACAAGGATCTCAGAATAGACAACATCAAGGAGCAGCTCGAGGACGTGGACAAGCGTCTCAAGCTGGATCATCAGCACCACCTCAACACCAGGCGACTGCGAGGTTCTATGCTATGAACCCACCTGAGGCAGTGGTCAATCCACGGGTAGTGGCAGGTCAGATGAAACTTTTATATTCTGATATGTATATATCCTGTGTTGTATCCGTTCTGATTGATCCGGGTGCTACGCACTCTTTCATCACTCGTGAAGTGATTCGTAACTACAATGTGACTGTTAGCCATAGAGCAGATAGTTTGTTGTTAGAGACTCCGTTGAGTGGGTCTGTCGTTTTGTAGGAGGTATGTTCTCCCTGCATCCTTTTCTTTTCTGACCATCGCATTCAAGTGGATCTTATACCACTTGATATTCAGGGATTTGATATAATCCTCGGGATGGATAACTTAGAAAGGTATAGAGTTGTCTTGGATTGTGAGTCCAAGTTGGCTGTGTTTGCTGATGAAAGCAACACATGGATCTTTCAAGGTGAAAGAAAGATTCTGCCCACCTGTCTTGTGTCAGCTATGGTTGCTGATAAGCTGTTGAGGCAAGGATGTTATGCATTCTTAGCCCATGTGGTAGATGTTACCAAGGAAAGGACCAATCCTGCTGAAGTTCCCATAGTCAGGGAATTCAAAGATGTGTTTCCTGAAGAACTTCGTGGTATACCACCACCTCGGGAGATTGATTTTGAAATTAATCTGATCCCAGATACGAAACCCATAGCTCAAACTCCGTATAGAATGGCTCCTGCCGAGATGGCAGAACTCAAGAAACAGCTTCAAGAGCTACTTGAGAGAGGTTTTATCCGACCGAGTACTTCACCTTGGGGTGCTCCGGTCTTGTTTTTTAAAAAGAAAGATGGGTCAATGCGGTTGTGCATCGACTATAGACAACTCAATAAAGTAACAATAAAGAATAAGTATCCTCTGCCGAGGATTGATGATCTCTTTGACCAGTTGCGTGGTGCAACAGTCTTCTCAAAGATAGACTTGAGGTCTGGATATCATCAACTCCGCATTAAGGATAGTGACATATCCAAGTCTGCCTTTAGGACAAGATATGGTCACTATGAGTTCACGGTTATGTCGTTTGGACTAACCAATGCACCAGCTACATTTATGGAACTCATGAATAGAGTTTTTCGACCTTTCCTTGATCAGTGTGTTGTCGTCTTCATAGATGACATACTGATTTATAGTAAGGATGCCCAGCAGCATGAGCAGCATCTTCGCCAAGCTTTGACCTTGCTAAGAGAACATAAGTTGTACGCTAAGTTTAGCAAGTGTGAGTTCTGGCTGCCGGAGGTATCTTTTCTTGGACATGTAATATCCGCCTCGGGAATTCGTGTTGACCCTACAAAGGTAGAATCTATTCTACAATGGGAACAACCAAAGACACCGACGGAGATTCGAAGTTTCTTGGGGTTAGCTGGCTATTATCGAAGGTTCATTAAGAACTTTAGTTCTATAGCTTTACCTTTGACCAAGTTACCCCGGAAAGATGTTCCTTTTTCTTGGAGTGATAAGTGTCAACAATCTTTCCAGTTACTGAAGGAGAGGTTGACAAGTGCACCTGTGCTAGTGCTACCTGAACAAGGAAAAGGATATGTAGTTTTCTGTGATGCTTCCAAGAATGGGCTTGGATGTGTGTTGATGCAGGATAAACAAGTGATTTCTTTTGCTTCCCGACAGCTTAAGAAACACGAGGAGAATTATCCAACACACGATCTAGCGTTAGCTGCTGTGGTTCATGCTTTGAAGATTTGGAGACATTATCTCTATGGAGAGACATTCCAGATTTTCACAGATTATAAAAACCTTAAGTATATCTTCTCTCAGCATGAGCTCAACATGAGGCAACGTCGTTGGATGGAGTTAATCAAGGACTATGACTGTATAATTGATTACCATCCAGGCAAGGCCAATGTTGTCGCAGATGCCTTGAGTAGGAAATCAGCAACATCAACCATGAATAGAGCACAACTAAACTCTTTAGTATGCTCTAGAAGAGATATGCTTATCTCTTTAAGGCAAGACAATGTACAGTTGAAGGTGTCATTGTTAACCGGTTTGTTAGCTGAGATGCATATTAAACCTACTCTAAGGGAGCAGATTAAAGAGGCACAGCTAGGTGATGCTGCAGTTCAACATATAAGATCTGAGTATGGAAAT
Source organism: Alisma plantago-aquatica (assembly GCA_963693085.1). NCBI lineage: Eukaryota > Viridiplantae > Streptophyta > Magnoliopsida > Alismatales > Alismataceae > Alisma > Alisma plantago-aquatica. Next base: position 420,133,601 of record OY856414.1, on the reverse strand, counting down.
GAGAAGCTAGATGGTTTTCATGACTCAAAAGATCAAGTAGCTTGTTATAATGGGATAATGATAGTGCCAGATGTGGACAACTTGAGAAAGTTAGTCCTGGAAGAAGCCCATTCTTCCATGTATGCTATGCATCCAGGGAGCACCAAGATGTATCGGAATTTGAAAGATCTGTATTGGTGGTCTGGAAAGAAGGACGTTGCAGAGTTTGTTCTGAGCTGCCCTGTGTGTCAGCAAGTTAAAGCTGAACACCAGAAGCCTGCAGGAACAATGCAACCTTTACCCATATCTCAGTGGAAATGGGACCATGTGACCATGGACTTTGTTGTTGGCCTACCCAGGACAAGCAAAGGACATGATTCCATTTGGGTAATTGTTGATAGGTTGACTAAGACAGCACATTTCTTACCTGTCAAAACAACCTATTCTGCTGAAAGGTTATCAAAGTTGTATGTTCAAGAGATAGTGCGTTTGCACGGAGTTCCTGTCACAATATTTTCTGACAGAGGTCCTCAGTTTACGAGTCGTTTTTGGGAACAGTTACATCAAGATTTAGGCACTAAGCTGAGGTTTAGTACGGCCTTTCATCCACAGACTGATGGACAGTCGGAAAGGACCATACAAACCTTAGAAGACCTGTTGCGAGCATGTGTTCTCCAGTTCACCGGAAGTTGGGATCTACACCTAAGCTTGATAGAGTTTGCCTATAACAATAGCTATCAGCATAGTATTGATATGGCACCTTATGAAGCCTTATATGGTAGACGTTGTAGATCACCCCTGTGTTGGTTTGAAACTGGTGAGCACCAGTTGTTAGGTCCTGACCTGGTGCAGCAAACCACGGAAAAGATTAAAGTTATACAACATAAGATTAAGACTGCTCAGGATAGGCAGAAATCATATGCTGACAAACGTCGTAGACCCTTAGAGTTCCAGGCTGGAGACAAAGTGTATCTTAAGGTCTCACCTTGGAAAGGGGTCCTTCGTTTTGGAAGGAAAGGGAAGTTAGCTCCTAGATATATGGGGCCTTATCCAATCATTGAACGGATTGGAAAGGTAGCATATAAACTAGAGCTTCCCCCAGAATTATAGAGGTTACATCCTGTGTTTCACATTTCTATGTTGAAGAAATGTCACCCAGACACCGAGTCAGTTCTACAACCCATGGAAGTAGAATTGAATGATGACATATCCTATGAGGAGGGACCAGTGTCAATCCTTGATAAACGAATTAAAAAGTTAAAGAAGAAAGATATAAGTCTTGTGAAAGTCCTCTGGAACCATCGTGGTATTGAAGAAGCCACTTGGGAGTTAGAGGATGAGATGAGAAGGAAGTATCCTGCCCTTTTCTCTTAGTATGTTTTATCGATTTCGGGGACGAAATCCTTGTAAGGGGTGGATAATTTGTAACATCCCTGACCTGGGTTATGATTTAACCCTAGGTGTTTTGCCTAAATATGTGAATAAAATCTTTGTGATTAACTCTGAGCATGTAATTAAGTTTCTCAGAAAAGTATATTTCAGTATTTGCTCCTTTTTATTTAAAGTTGTAGCATTGTTTTGATATACAGGGACCTATGTGCAATTTACCCAGTTAAAAGGGTTAGCTTGCAATTTGCACATGATGAGATGTTCCTCTGATGTTGAGACATCATGAGAAATCTGTTTAGCCAAGATTGAGGGATTTCCCAAGCTAAGGCACCAAGGTGCAGCTGTGGAAGCAATCCCGGTGCTTGAAACCCTAGTTTGGGGTAAAATGCAAATTACCCAAATTAAGGGATACAAATTGTGAAATATGTCATCTAATGTATCTTTTTAGACTCTTGCCATCATTAAGATAAGAAATGATGAGGAAGTCACCTCAATTGAATTATCAAGTTATGAGATATGCCTTGTGATTGAATAATCAGGGTATATGTGTAATATCTCTTTATGTATGTACCTCATTATTAGCTTGCTCTCCTTTACCTTCTTTTCCTAAGAAGATTTGTCCTTAGAATAAAGAGGAAGGGACGATCAAGTAAAGAAGGAGGGACCTAGTTGGAATTATGAACAACTTATGAACTAACGTTGAAAATCCTACCCCATGTATATAAGCTCTCCTTCCCTTAGTTGCAAGGGAACTCACCCTTCGTTCCCTTACTGTTTCATTTCACCAAAGACGACCAAGGACTGCCTTGGAGCTAAGAAGGACGACCCAGGGGTGCAAGGTAGGTTTAAACCCCTCTTCTTGCTTAATTCCATGGTTAGAACTCAAATTCAAGGTCAGCGTCATGGCTAACTCTCGAAATCCTATCTTTCTAGCCATCTTTCCTTGACCTTCCTTGGAGCTTTCACCTTGTCCAACCTGTAAGAACTCAAGTACGCCATTAGAGCTTAGAGCTTGAAAGCTTGGAGCTCAAGAAGCAAGCTTAGGGCGGGTTTTATAACTCTAAACCCATGCTTTACTATGTGCATCTTTATATGCGTTTTGATGATAGCTCTTAGTGTTTACCAACTTTTCCCTGCTATTTTGCAAGCAAATCCATGGGATATTCGTACTGTTCTTGAGCTAGAAGATGAAGGCGTGATTTCCAAGAAAAACCCACCGCTTTTCACTTCCTTAAACGGTCTCAAAAGTTTGCTCTCTCGGACTCAAGACCGCGAGGTGAGCAAACGGTCTCGAGACCGCGACAGGGAAAACGGTCTCCAAGACCGTTTGGCCCCGTTGAACGAGGTGGACCGTATAAGAAATCTGTTCCTAATTATATAGGCTAATTACCCTCAAAATTTGGGAGGCTAACTCCAACGGAATCAGGCGATATGACCTTTTTAAGTAACAACTTTATTTGAATTTATTCCTGATTTTCAAACGGTCTGAAGTTGCCTTTTTGGGCAAACGGTCTCAAGACCGTGTAAGGTCATTGACCAGGCGTTGACCGTATGAGATTACTGTTCAAAATTATGTTAATTAACAACTCACCAAGTTTGATGGTCTAATTCCAAACGGGCTAAGAGTTGAAGAGTGAATACTAGGGCTAACCCTAGATGAAATCAGTACTGAAATCATGGTGACCTAATTAGGGTTTTTAGGGTTGATTGAACTAAATGGTCTCAAGACCGTTTAGGGGTCCCCCAAACGGTCTCAAAACCGCGAGGGAAATCAACCAAGACCGTTTGGAGGTCTGGGGTCAAGGATAGTTGACCAATTGAAGGTACAATTACACCAAATTACATTGCAATTAAATATTGACATGATCATCAACTCAATGGGTCAGACCTTGATGAATTTGCACTAGAATCCAAAATTGGATGGGCAAACGGTCTCAAGACCGTTTGGAACTCATCCAAACGGTCTCAAGACCGAGAGGACAATCACCCAAGACCGTTTGAAGGTCTAGGGTTAAGTATTTTGACCAATTGAGGACCCAATTGCAAATAAGTTATCAATTGATTAAAATACTGATTTAGTAACCCAATCATGGTTCAATCTCTATCAAATCACCTTAGATTTTAATGAAATCTTGGGCAAACAGTCTCAAGACCATGTGGGGTCCACCCACATGACCTCAAGACCGTTTGGGCCATGTTTGGGCCCAATTGGAGCTCAATTGAAAGGTTCAACCTTGTGTTGAGTCACATTGTTGAGTGTTGATGGGTGAACATTGATAGACCCTAATTGAATCGACTTCAACCCTAATTGGTCAACCATTATGGGTCAATTGAATGACCAGGTGATCAAGCATAATCTTAATTGACTCAATCCATAAGTGTTCAACATAGATTTGACCTTTTGATGGCTTCAACATCGGTTGACATCATCGATTGCTTTGTGATTTTGTTGATGGACCAAGCGGCTGAGACCATGTGAGCCTCGCGGTCTCAAGACCGTGAGAGGGCTCGCGGTCTCAAGACCGTGAGGGGGCTCACGGTCTCAAGACCGTGAGGGGGCTCATGGTCTCAAGACCGAGAGGAGGCTCACGGTCTCAAGACCGCGAAGGGCCTCGTGGTCCTGAGGTCAAACTAGCTAAACGGTCAACGTCTCTTCGCGGTCTCAACTCCAACTTGATCTTCGCGGTCTCAACATCAATTGAACCAATGATAGGGCTCGCGGTCTTGAACCACTTGAAGAGGCTCGCGGTCTTGAAGCCTAAGGGGGCTCGCGGTCTTGGAGTTAGAAAGAGGCTCGCGGTCTTGGAGGGTCAAAGTGGGCAAACGGTCAACACTTTCAACCAATCTCAACCCAATTGATGATTAATGATTGAAATCAATCAATGTGATTCCAAGTTGACTTCTTTCAATCAATTCATAATATAAATGGTCCAATGTTGCCCAAATCAAACCCTAATGATAATCTAGGATAGTAAGGGGTTATTTGATTAAGGTTTTGACCATGATGATGATCAATGGGGTGAATTACCAAAATACCCCTGAAGGGTCAATTGAGTTATACCTTGCTCAATTCAAACTCTAATTACATGAGAATGATGTTTTTAGTCATAATGACTCTATCCAACTTGATCTAGTCTAATGTTATCATCAACCATTAGTATGATGAAAGAGAGAGTACTCTAGAGAGAGAAAGTACCCTAGAGAGAGAAAGTAACTCTAATCACATAATGGTGATGTTTTTGGCTATGTTAGCCTATGATGACTCAACCCAACCTGTTTTAGAGTGATGTTGACATCACCTAACCTTATGATGAGAGAGAAATTACTTCTAGAGAGAGAAAGTACTTCTAGAGAGAGAAAGTACTTCTAGAGAGAGAAAGTACCCTTTTTAAATGGAAACTCAATTGAAGCATCCCCAATACACATAAATGAGCATAATTAGGGTATGATCCGCCTGTGTGAGATCATAGAAACCCTAATTATGATAAATGATGAACCTTTAACTAATCCAAGAGTATCAATGAAGATGTTACTCATACAGGATGATGTTATGAATTTAATTCACTTTGATGTGAATAGTAAACCCTAATTCAAGGGTAATGGCATGCTTTTGAGTATTAAACTCTATTTGATATGAATTAGAGATTTAACTCTTATGACAAGAGTAGGAAGTACATTCCTTATTGTTGTATTACCTTTATCAGATGTATTAACCATGCAGGTTCTGATATGAAGGTAACCATATCCAGGTATGGATGTTGATGTTATATTCATTAAAGGCATGTTGTTAGCCTTATGAATAAGTAAAGTAATCTGATGCCTTGACAGTGGCATCCTATGCTGATAATGGGCTGTGAGAGCCATGAATACCATCAAAGTCATGCCTTAGAGATGACTTGTGATGAGGATAATGAGAAATGATGATTTATATGAGTTAGGCCTGTTACATTTAGTATTCTTCTTTTATAGCTGCTATGCTACTGTTATTGTTTGAAGAACAATGTATGCTGTTAAAGAATACTGAATGTACCTAACTAATCAAGTATAATGTAGAGCCCTGATCATAGATCCATCATTGTCAGAAATTAAGTGATGGTGAAACAGGTTTTCCTCATGGAACTCCTGGAGCACATACTTTTGAGTATGTGGGGTACATGGATGTGTAGAACCTTACATCCTAGTGTAGGAAAGTGATGTAGATGTGGAATCCATCCATCCTTCACTATAGTTCCATACCGTATCAGTGGTAGGTAAATATGAAACCTCCTGATGACGAAGAAAGCACAGATATCCGTATCAGTGGTAGGTAAATATGAAACCTCCTGATGACGAAGAGAGTACAGAACGCCACTGTGACTCTAGAATAGAGAAGGACCAATTTACCCTGGTGAGCTATAGTAGTAGAGACACGAGATGTCCTACAAGTGATCCTCTTACTGACTGAGGAAGGTGAAGGTCATGAGAATCCGGCTCTCTTAATGACCTATGTATGATACTGATGCGGCTTCTCAGCGATCAGTTGGAGTATGAGTGGTAAGCCTCATCTCCACAGGGCATAATGTTGTTTGTAAAACATAATCAACCATGTAGTATAACTTGTTAGAGATGACTCCAAGTTAGTTGATTGATGTTACATTGCAATAATGTTGATATTCTCCATATCTCCTAAATTGTAGAGATTTTGTTATACCTGCAACTGTTATAGAATGCTTTGAAGGCTTTACTGTTTAAAATAATCTTTGATGTTATAATAAAGCTTCTGGCGAAGAGTTATAACTCTCGCTGGGACAATTATGTATAATTGTCTCACCCCGTAGGCTTCAATTTTTTTTAGGTGGACGTCGGAGATGAAGGAACCAGCCTACAGGTGACCAGTCTCAGCAGCAGCACCAGGGGCAGCAGTAATCTCAGGTGGAGATTTGTCCTGCCATGTGGTGTAGTTAGAGTCAGTCCTATGTGTCCTCTGTACTCTCAGGTCTTGGAGTCTTTTGTATCTTGATGTATATAATTACTCGAGAAGTAATTATCCTGAGATGTAAACAGTTTATCTCTCTTTATGAAAGAAGCTTTTATGGATTCAAGCTCTTGTCACGAAAAGTTTTAATTTTCCGTGATTTTTGTCTTCCGCTAATTACCGATTCGCTTCCGCTAAGTTTTAATCGTGTTTATGTTATGGTTTGGAGATCAGAGCCCACAACTAGTGGTATCAGAGCTCCAGGTTCAGTTGAGTCTACAGAGGCATAGGACTTAGGATGTCGAGTCTACCTTTAGCACTCCTTCCTTATCTAATAGAATCTTCTGCTCCTCAGGAGAAGAAGATACATAAGAATGTCAGAACATCGTGATGAGCACGTGGCAGATAGTAGTGCTAGTGCACCTCGAGACGGTGCAAGAGTTCCGAGAATAGAACAACCTGCACCTGAGTCGCCAAGAGAGCCACCCTAGTTTGACCCAGCTGACATGAGTGATCCAGCTGCACAGACGATGTTCGGGCAGTTCATGACTGCCATGACACATATAACCGATAGGATGCCCATTCCTACACCTAGGGCACCTCTCCAGCCTGAAGTACAAGGTATTGGTAAGACATTCGAACGACTTCGTCGTGTCGGAGCTACCGAGTACTTCAGAACTGCCGACCCTGCAGATGCTGACTTATGGTTGACAGAGTTGGAGAAGGCTTTCAGGATTCTTATGATTCCGGAAACTGAGAAGGTTAGACATGCTGTCTATCTTCTCAAAGGCAGTGCTGGTCACTGGTGGAACATGGAAGAGCAGAAGAGACCTGGAGTAGAGTTCTCATGGGAAGAGTTTCGTCGGGAATTTATCAATAGATATTTTCCAAAGACCTTCCTAGATGAGAAGATCTCTCAGTTTGAGAAACTAAGGCAGGGTATGATGAACATTAGTGAGTATGAAGCTAAGTTTATGGAGTTGTTGCGGTTCTGTCCGCACATGGCTGCTACGGATGAGGAAAGAATCAGAAGATTCGAGAAGGGTTTGAATTCTGATATGTCAACCCCTGTGTCTACCTTAGAAAACAGAGAGAGATTCTCTACCTTCGTTGAGTCAGTCCGAAGGATAGAGAGATCTGTGGTTGAGAAAAGACAAACCCATAAAAGATATCCACAGTTCCAAGGTTCTTCATCTAGGGATTCCAAGAAACCCAAATTCTCTGCACCTAACCCTCCACCACCCAGATCGAGTTTTCAAACTCAATGGACACCAAGCAGAGGTAGATGACGGAGTCAACCGCTTCAAGGGACACACAGTTCTGCATCAGTGTCAGTTACTGGACCACCCAGACCACAGCAATAGGAGAAGAGTTGCTACAACTGTGGTAAGGTGGGACACTTGATGAAGGATTGCCGTTCTAGGGCTGTCGGTGTGACACAACAAACCCCGAGACAAAATCAACAGGGATCTCAGAATAGACAACATCAAGGAGCAGCTCGAGGACGTGGACAAGCGTCTCAAGCTGGATCATCAGCACCACCTCAACACCAGGCGACTGCGAGGTTCTATGCTATGAACCCACCTGAGGCAGTGGTCAATCCACGGGTAGTGGCAGGTCAGATGAAACTTTTATATTCTGATATGTCTATATCCTGTGTTGTATCTGTTCTGATTGATCCGGGTGCTACACACTCTTTCATCACTCGTGAAGTGATTCGTAACTACAATGTGACTGTTAGCCATAGAGCAGATAGTTTGTTGTTAGAGACTCCGTTGAGTGGGTCTGCCGTTTTGCAGGAGGTATGTTCTCCCTGCATCCTTTTCTTTTCTGACCATCACATTCAAGTGGATCTTATACCACTTGATATGCAGGGATTTGATATAATCCTCGGGATGGATACCTTAGAAAGGTATAGAGTTGTCTTGGATTGTGAGTCCAAGTTGGCTGTGTTTGCTGATGAAAGCAACACATGGATCTTTCAAGGTGAAAGAAAGATTCTGCCCACCTGTCTTGTGTCAGCTATGGTTGCTGATAAGCTGTTGAGGCAAGGATGTTATGCATTCTTAGCCCATGTGGTAGATGTTACCAAGGAAAGGACCAATCCTGCTGAAGTTCCCATAGTCAGGGAATTCAAAGATGTGTTTCCTGAATAACTTCCTGGTATACCACCACCTCGAGAGATTGATTTTGAAATTAATCTGATCCCAGATACGAAACCCATAGCTCAAACTCCGTATAGAATGGCTCCTGCCGAGATGGCAGAACTCAAGAAACAGCTTCAAGAGCTACTTGAGAGAGGTTTTATCTGACCGAGTACTTCACCTTGGGGTGCTCCGGTCTTGTTTGTTAAAAAGAAAGATGGGTCAATGCGGTTGTGCATCGACTATAGACAACTCAATAAAGTAACAATAAAGAATAAGTATCCTCTGCCGAGGATTGATGATCTCTTTGACCAGTTGCGTGGTGCAACAGTCTTCTCAAAGATAGACTTGAGGTCTGGATATCATCAACTCCGCATTAAGGATAGTGACATATCCAAGTCTGCCTTTAGGACAAGATATGGTCACTATGAGTTCACGGTTATGTCGTTTGGACTAACCAATGCACCAGCTGCATTTATGGAACTCATGAATAGAGTTTTTCGACCTTTCCTTGATCAGTGTGTTGTCGTCTTCATAGATGACATACTGATTTATAGTAAGGATGCCCAGCAGCATGAGCAGCATCTTCGCCAAGCTTTGACCTTGCTAAGAGAACATAAGCTGTACGCTAAGTTTAGCAAGTGTGAGTTCTGGCTGCCGGAGGTATCTTTTCTTGGACATGTAATATCCGCCTCGGGAATTCGTGTTGACCCTACAAAGGTAGAATCTATTCTACAATGGGAACAACCAAAGACACCGACGGAGATTCGAAGTTTCTTGGGGTTAGCTGGCTATTATCGAAGGTTCATTAAGAACTTTAGTTCTATAGCTTTACCTTTGACCAAGTTAACCCGAAAATATGTTCCTTTTTCTTGGAGTGATAAGTGTCAACAATCTTTCCAGTTACTGAAGGAGAGGTTGACAAGTGCACCTGTGCTAGTGCTACCTGAACAAGGAAAAGGATATGTAGTTTTCTGTGATGCTTCCAAGAATGGGCTTGGATGTGTGTTGATGCAGGATAAACAAGTGATTTCTTTTGCTTCCCGACAGCTTAAGAAACACGAGGAGAATTATCCAACACACGATCTAGAGTTAGCTGTTGTGGTTCATGCTTTGAAGATCTGGAGACATTATCTCTATGGAGAGACATTCCAGATTTTCACAGACCATAAAAACCTTAAGTATATCTTCTCTCAGCATGAGCTCAACATGAGGCAACGTCGTTGGATGGAGTTAATCAAGGACTATGACTGTACAATTGATTACCATCCAGGCAAGGCCAATGTTGTCGCAGATGCCTTGAGTAGGAAATCAGCAACATCAACCATGAATAGAGCACAACTAAACTCTTTAGTATGCTCTAGAAGAGATATGCTTATCTCTTTAAGGCAAGACAATGTACAGTTGAAGGTGTCATTGTTAACCGGTTTGTTAGCTGAGATGCATATTAAACCTACTCTAAGGGAGCAGATTAAAGAGGCACAGCTAGGTGATGCTGCAGTTCAACATATAAGATCTGAGTATGGAAATGAGAAGCTAGATGGTTTTCATGACTCAAAAGATCAAGTAGCTTGTTATAATGGGATAATGATAGTGCCAGATGTGGACAACTTGAGAAAGTTAGTCCTGGAAGAAGCCCATTCTTCCATGTATGCTATGCATCCAGGGAGCACCAAGATGTATCGGAATTTGAAAGATCTGTATTGGTGGTCTGGAATGAAGAAGGACGTTGCAGAGTTTGTTCTGAGGTGCCCTGTGTGTCAGCAAGTTAAAGCTGAACACTAGAAGCCTGCAGGAACAATGCAACCTTTACCCATATCTCAGTGGAAATGGGACCATGTGACCATGGACTTTGTTGTTGGCCTACCCAGGACAAGCAAAGGACATGATTCCATTTGGGTAATTGTTGATAGGTTGACTAAGACAGCACATTTCTTACCTGTCAAAACAACCTATTCTGCTGAAAGGTTATCAAAGTTGTATGTTCAAGAGATAGTGCGTTTGCACGGAGTTCCTGTCACAATAGTTTCTGACAGAGGTCCTCAGTTTACGAGTCGTTTTTGGGAACAGTTACATCAAGCTTTAGGCACTAAGCTGAGGTTTAGTACGGCCTTTCATCCACAGACTGATGGACAGTCGGAAAGGACCATACAAACCTTAGAAGACCTGTTGCGAGCATGTGTTCTCCAGTTCACCAGAAGTTGGGATCTACACCTAAGCTTGATAGAGTTTGCCTATAACAATAGCTATCAGCATAGTATTGATATGGCACCTTATGAAGCCTTATATGGTAGACGTTGTAGATCACCCCTGTGTTGGTTTGAAACTGGTGAGCACCAGTTGTTAGGTCCTGACCTGGTGCAGCAAACCACGGAAAAGATTAAAGTTATACAACATAAGATTAAGACTGCTCAGGATAGGCAGAAATCATATGCTGACAAACGTCGTAGACCCTTAGAGTTCCAGGCTGGAGACAAAGTGTATCTTAAGGTCTCACCTTGGAAAGGGGTCCTTCGTTTTGGAAGGAAAGGGAAGTTAGCTCCTAGATATATGGGGCCTTATCCAATCATTGAACGGATTGGAAAGGTAGCATATAAACTAGAGCTTCCCCCAGAATTACAGAGGTTACATCCTGTGTTTCACATTTCTATGTTGAAGAAATGTCACCCAGACACCGAGTCAGTTCTACAACCCATGGAAGTAGAATTGAATGATGACATATCCTATGAGGAGGGACCAGTGTCAATCCTTGATAAACGAATTAAAAAGTTAAAGAAGAAAGATATAAGTCTTGTGAAAGTCCTCTGGAACCATCGTGGTATTGAAGAAGCCACTTGGGAGTTAGAGGATGAGATGAGAAGGAAGTATCCTGCCCTTTTCTCTTAGTATGTTTTATCGATTTCGGGGACGAAATCCTTGTAAGGGGTGGATAATTTGTAACATCCCTGACCTGGGTTATGATTTAACCCTAGGTGTTTTGCCTAAATATGTGAATAAAATCTTTGTGATTAACTCTGAGCATGTAATTAAGTTTCTCAGAAAAGTATATTTCAGTATTTGCTCCTTTTTATTTAAAGTTGTAGCATTGTTTTGATATACAGGGACCTATGTGCAATTTACCCAGTTAAAAGGGTTAGCTTGCAATTTGCACATGATGAGATGTTCCTCTGATGTTGAGACATCATGAGAAATCTGTTTAGCCAAGATTGAGGGATTTCCCAAGCTAAGGCACCAAGGTGCAGCTGTGGAAGCAATCCCGGTGCTTGAAACCCTAGTTTGGGGTAAAATGCAAATTACCCAAATTAAGGGATACAAATTGTGAAATATGTCATCTAATGTATCTTTTTAGACTCTTGCCATCATTAAGATAAGAAATGATGAGGAAGTCACCTCAATTGAATTATCAAGTTATGAGATATGCCTTGTGATTGAATAATCAGGGTATATGTGTAATATCTCTTTATGTATGTACCTCATTATTAGCTTGCTCTCCTTTACCTTCTTTTCCTAAGAAGATTTGTCCTTAGAATAAAGAGGAAGGGACGATCAAGTAAAGAAGGAGGGACCTAGTTGGAATTATGAACAACTTATGAACTAACGTTGAAAATCCTACCCCATGTATATAAGCTCTCCTTCCCTTAGTTGCAAGGGAACTCACCCTTCGTTCCCTTACTGTTTCATTTCACCAAAGACGACCAAGGACTGCCTTGGAGCTAAGGAGGACGACCCAGGGGTGCAAGGTAGGTTTAAACCCCTCTTCTTGCTTAATTCCATGGTTAGAACTCAAATTCAAGGTCAGCGTCATGGCTAACTCTCAAAATCCTATCTTTCTAGCCATCGTTCCTTGACCTTCCTTGGAGCTTTCACCTTGTCCAACCTGTAAGAACTCAAGTACGCCATTAGAGCTTGGAGCTTTAAAGCTTGGAGCTCAAGAAGCAAGCTTAGGGCGGGTTTTATAACTCTAAACCCATGCTTTACTATGTGCATCTTTATATGCGTTTTGATGATAGCTCTTAGTGTTTCCCAACTTTTCCCTGCTATTTTGCAAGCAAATCCATGGGATATTCGTACTGTTATTGAGCTAGAAGATGAAGGCGTGATTTCCAAGAAAAACCCACCGCTTTTCACTTCCTTAAACGGTCTCAAAAGTTTGCTCTCTCGGACTCAAGACCGCGAGGTGAGCAAACGGTCTCGCGACCGCGACAGGGCAAACGGTCTCCAAGACCGTTTGGCCCCGTTGAACGAGGTGGACCGTATAAGAAATCTGTTCCTAATTATATAGGCTAATTACCCTCAAAATTTGGGAGGCTAACTCCAACGGAATCGGGAGATATGACCTTTTTAAGTAACAACTTTATTTGAATTTATTCCTGATTTTCAAACGGTCTGAAGTTGCCTTTTTGGGCAAACGGTCTCAAGACCGTGTAAGGTCGTTGACCAGGCGTTGACCGTATGAGATTACTGTTCAAAATTATGTTAATTAACAACTCACCAAGTTTGATGGTCTAATTCCAAACGGGCTAAGAGTTGAAGGGTGAATACTAGGGCTAACCCTAGATGAAATCAGTACTGAAATCATGGTGACCTAATTAGGGTTTTTAGGGTTGATTGAACTAAATGGTCTCAAGACCATTTAGGGGTCCCCCAAACGGTCTCAAAACCGCGAGGGAAATCAACCAAGACCGTTTGGAGGTCTGGGGTCAAGGATAGTTGACCAATTGAAGGTACAATTACACCAAATTACATTGCAATTAAATATTGACATGATCATCAACTCAATGGGTCAGACCTTGATGAATTTGCACTAGAATCCAAAATTGGATGGGCAAACGGTCTCAAGACCGTTTGTAACTCATCCAAATGGTCTCAAGACCGAGAGGACAATCACCCAAGACCGTTTGAAGGTCTAGGGTTAAGTATTTTGACCAATTGAGGACCCAATTGCAAATAAGTTATCAATTGATTAAAATACTGATTTAGTAACCCAATCATGGTTCAATCTCTATCAAATCACCTTAGATTTTAATGAAATCTTGGGCAAACGGTCTCAAGACCATGTGGGGTCCACCCACATGACCTCAAGACCGTTTGGGCCATGTTTGGGCCCAATTGGAGCTCAATTGAAAGGTTCAACCTTGTGTTGAGTCACATTGTTGAGTGTTGATGGGTGAACATTGATAGACCCTAATTGAATCGACTTCAACCCTAATTGGTCAACCATTATGGGTCAATTGAATGACCAGGTGATCAAGCATAATCTTAATTGACTCAATACATAAGTGTTCAACATAGATTTGACCTTTTTAGGGCTTCAACATCGGTTGACATCATCGATTGCTTTGTGATTTTGTTGATGGACCAAGCGGCTGAGACCATGTGAGCCTCGCGGTCTCAAGACCGTGAGGGGGCTCACGGTCTCAAGACCGTGAGGGGGCTCATGGTCTCAAGACCGAGAGGAGGCTCACGGTCTCAAGACCGCGAAGGGCCTCGCGGTCCTGAGGTCAAACTAGCTAAACGGTCAACGTCTCTTCGCGGTCTCAACTCCAACTTGATCTTCGCGGTCTCAACATCAATTGAACCAATGATAGGGCTCGCGGTCTTGAACCACTTGAAGAGGCTCACGGTCTTGAAGCCTAAGGGGGCTCGCGGTCTTGGAGTTAGAAAGAGGCTCGCGGTCTTGGAGGGTCAAAGTGGGCAAACGGTCAACACTTTCAACCAATCTCAACCCAATTGATGATTAATGATTGAAATCAATCAATGTGATTCCAAGTTGACTTCTTTCAATCAATTCATAATATAAATGGTCCAATGTTGCCCAAATCAAACCCTAATGATAATCTAGGATAGTAAGGGGTTATTTGATTAAGGTTTTGACCATGATGATGATCAATGGGGTGAATTACCAAAATACCCCTGAAGGGTCAATTGAGTTATACCTTGCTCAATTCAAACTCTAATTACATGAGAATGATGTTTTTAGTCATAATGACTCTATCCAACTTGATCTAGTCTAATGTTATCATCAACCATTAGTATGATGAAAGAGAGAGTACTCTAGAGAGAGAAAGTACCCTAGAGAGAGAAAGTAACTCTAATCACATAATGGTGATGTTTTTGGCTATGTTAGCCTATGATGACTCAACCCAACCTGTTTTAGAGTGATGTTGACATCACCTAACCTTATGATGAGAGAGAAAGTACTTCTAGAGAGATAAAGTACTTCTAGAGAGAGAAAGTACCCTTTTTAAATGGAAACTCAATTGAAGCATCCCCAATACACATAAATGAGCATAATTAGGGTATGATCCGCCTGTGTGAGATCATAGAAACCCTAATTATGATAAATGATGAACCTTTAACTAATCCAAGAGTATCAATGAAGATGTTACTCATACATGATGATGTTATGAATTTAATTCACTTTGATGTGAATAGTAAACCCTAATTCAAGGGTAATGGCATGCTTTTGAGTATTAAACTCTATTTGATATGAATTAGAGATTTAACTCTTATGACAAGAGTAGGAAGTACATTCCTTATTGTTGTATTACCTTTATCAGATGTATTAACCATGCAGGTTCTGATATGAAGGTAACCATATCCAGGTATGGATGTTGATGTTATATTCATTAAAGGCATGTTGTTAGCCTTATGAATAAGTAAAGTAATCTGATGCCTTGCCAGTGGCATCCTATGCTGATAATGGGCTGTGAGAGCCATGAATACCATCAAAGTCATGCCTTAGAGATGACTTGTGATGAGGATAATGAGAAATGATGATTGATATGAGTTAGGCCTGTTACATTTAGTATTCTTCTTTTATAGCTGCTATGCTACTATTATTGTTTGAAGAACAATGTATGCTGTTAAAGAATACTGAATGTACCTAACTAATCAAGTATAATGTAGAGCCCTGATCATAGATCCATCATTGTCAGAAATTAAGTGATGGTGAAACAGGTTTTCCTCAGGGAACTCTTGGAGCACATACTTTTGAGTATGTGGGGTACATGGATGTGTAGAACCTTACATCCTAGTGTAGGAAAGTGATGTAGATGTGGAATCCATCCATCCTTCACTATAGTTCCATACCGTATCAGTGGTAGGTAAATATGAAACCTCCTGATGACGAAGAAAGAACAGATATCCGTATCAGTGGTAGGTAAATATGAAACCTCCTGATGACGAAGAGAGTACAAAATGCCACTGTGACTCTAGAATAGCGAAGGACTAGTTTACCCTGGTGAGCTATAGTAGTAGAGACACGAGATGTCCTACAAGTGATCCTCTTACTGACTGAGGAAGGTGAAGGTCATGAGAATCCGGCTCTCTTAATGACCTATGTATGATACTGATGCGGCTTCTCAGCGATCAGTTGGAGTATGAGTGGTAAGCCTCATCTCCACAGGGCATAATGTTGTTTGTAAAACATAATCAACCATGTAGTATAACTTGTTAGAGATGACTCCAAGTTAGTTGATTGATGTTACATTGCAATAATGTTGATATTCTCCATATCTCCTAAATTGTAGAGATCTTGTTATACCTGCAACTGTTATAGAATGCTTTGAAGGCTTTACTGTTTAAAATAATCTTTGATGTTATAATAAAGCTTCTGGCAAAGAGTTATAACTCTCGCTGGGACAATTATGTATAATTGTCTCACCCCGTAGGCTTCAATTTTTTTTAGGTGGACGTCGGAGACGAAGGAACCAGCCTACAGGTGACCAGTCTCAGCAGCAGCACCAGGGGCAACAGTAATCTCAGGTGGAGATTTGTCCTGCCATGTGGTGTAGTTAGAGTCAGTCCTATGTGTCCTCTGTACTCTCAGGTCTTGGAGTCTTTTGTATCTTGATGTATATAATTACTCGAGAAGTAATTATCCTGAGATGTAAATAGTTTATCTCTCTTTATGAAAGAAGCTTTTATGGATTCAAGCTCTTGTCACGAAAAGTTTTAATTTTCCGTGATTTTTGTCTTCCGCTGATGCTAAGTTTTAATCGTGTTTATCTTATGGTTTGGAGATCAGAGCCCACAGATATCTTCTAACACATATGGAAAGGGAGTAATTGTGGGCTTATGGAATATCATAATGTCCCTTGTTGCTTTTAGTTTCCTTGAAATCTCAAGGAGAAAGGAGACGAGGGGAACAAGCCAGGAAAATATGAGGAGTTTATATATATACATATATATACACATATATATACATAAATATATGTATATATATACATATATATATATATATATATATATATATATATGCACACATACACACTCATGAGGGATGCACACACATCCAACTAACCCTCTCTTCCCTCAATGTTGTACACACTAAAACCCCAGTCCTTGATGCCCCAGTGTGCAATGAACGATAGAACCGTCTCTGACCTCTGCAAGTATCTTGGATAATCCAGGCCTGGTGAATAAGGTCCTTGGTTGTTCCATGATAATCCTCCATACTGTCCTCCTCCTTTCTTCTCTGGAACACAATGGTAAATTGCGAGACCCTCCAGACTAACACCCCAAAGGGCACAATGACCTAATTTCCTTTCCCCTCTTTTCTGTGTGCACTATGTGCAAAGGGAGATAATCACCATGGTCTGTGTCTCCAGTGCAATTGGTTGAGTACCTCTGGGATGGGACTCTTGAACATTTGATCTGGATGAAGCCATGTTGGTGGAGCATGGGTGGGTTACTATCCGTTCTCCTCCACTCTCGTGAGCCAACCCGTAGGGCAAGGGGTGGCCACTGCCAAGCTAGTGCTAGAGCCCTATTTTCTCAAAGAAACTGGGGAGATGAACCCCCTTACAACTTTGAGGAGGCATGAAGAAATATAGGACCACCCAGATCTAGATCCTACCCATTAACGGACCCACCATTAGATTCGCGGGCCAAGAATAAAAGGTATAAGAATAATAAGTTTTCACTGAGGTGGCAACATGTTATTGGTTTATATATTCATAGTTTGAAATAAATGTAGAAAATAATCCACAACTCATAAAATAGAAAAATTATATATCAAAATGATCAGGTAAATGAAGGATACAAATAAAATATAATTGAGACTAAATTCGAATCCCAATTCTAAAAGTACTTATGTACATGTTTAAAGTGATGAATAATACATAGAAACCCTAGTATTGGGTATTAAAATGTTTAAATCATTAAAAGCCTTTCTTTTGTGTTATTATCTGATATTGTTGAACATAATGATAATTAAAGATGATCATAATTGATAAGTAGAATAGTTCATGGAAACCCTAGTTTTGTATATTAACATGTCAAATGCGTCATATGCTCTTAGTTGATGTTGTAGTTTCATAATGTCGAATAGTAGGATTTCCCTATGATAAAAGATGATAACTAGGGTTAATAAAGGGGATACATGCATATTAAGAATTAGGGTTAAAGATTATAACTTGCTAAATTGATAATGAATCTAATCTGATCTAAGTGATCGTAATGAAAGGATATGTTTGATATAGTAATTAGGGTTTCACGTAATGGTTAACATGTAATGAAAATAGTGTTTATACCCTTATTCCTCATCCAAACCCTAAAACCCTAGATTAGGACCTAGTAGAGTTTAATGTGATTAATGATATGGTGACACTTTACGATTTATATTCATGTATATTAAAGATTGGTTTCCTCTTTGCTTGCTTGATTGGATGATATGCTTAAAGTATGAATCAATAATCTGCATGGTTCTACGAAAGGTACGTAGTTACGCTTATGACTACCCACATTATTTTTTTGGTGTTTGGCGAGTGGTTCTCAAAGATTGAACAACTAATCTATTAGATGCTTATTTACATTCTATCAATTACAATGCCACTATGAGTATCACGTAAAGAAAGATTATGTGAAGAAAATGACAATTCTTATTTGCAAGTAATTGATTGTTATATGTTGTTATGTACTTGAAAAATTTTGCATGCACCCCACATACACATTATATTTGATATAGTGATATGTGCTTTTGGTTTCACGACATTCTAGGTACATGCTTAACTATGAAGATATCAATATATGATGGACATATGGACTTACTTTAAGACATTAAAGTTAACTTGTGAGGATGATTAGATAGATACTTCTTCTCATATAGTCTCATATGTACAATTATGGGGATAGAAAATTATGTAAGTTTTATAGGAAAACCTTGTAAACAATATATTTGAATTAAAGAAAATTATTTACTATTTTGTGTTATTTGCTAAATTCGAATCCTTAGGAAATTGCAGGTAATGATTCTCAACTTCAAGGCCTTCCTTAATTAGGGTTTGCTGAAAAGTGAGGTCATTACATTTGGTGTTAGAGCCCTATATTTTTCAAACAATATTTAATAGTTTATAGTTTCAAGTAGTCTATATAAATATGAGGGAATTATTAGGGAATTTTCTAAAGACGATGGTATCTACAAGGGACCACGACCCAGGGGCTGACAAAACTTTCCTCCACACCACTATTTGGCTTATGAGGACTCCCAGACTCGTGCATCTTGCCTGGACAAAGTCAGAATATTTTGCCCAAAGTAAAATACCTTTAGGTTTCCTTCTCATCTTTATTCATCCACTTCTCATACTCTTGTTTAATAAAACCTAAAATAATATTTATTTCCTTATATGAAGTTAGGATTTTTTAGAAGAAGTAGGATCAAGGCTTCCTTTGCAAATTAATGTACATATAATATGGAAATCATAATGTACATGTAATGTGGAAACAATGATAAAGTAAAGAAAATATTATATGGGTTTTTCCATGTGAGGTTAACCCTACATGGAAATAGGGTTGGTCTAGGAAAACCCTAGTGGGTCAAGGGACATAGAAACCCTAAGGGGAAGGGTGTAGTCCCTAACCACATACTAAACCCTAATCCTTGGAAGTAGGAATAATGTGGGTGAAGTAGAAACCCTACCAACATCAACCCAATTAGAGTAAGAGGAAAGAGAAAATAGAAAAGAGTTTGGTAACGAGTCTTCCATGCATAAATAATGCATGTGAAAGAATTGGAATATATATGAGAAACATAAGTAACCAATGGTTATATATGAAAAATGAAAACCTAAATATACTAGAACCCCCATGCTTAGGGGTGAGCATAATTTGGTTAATAGCTGATTAATAGAATGGTTAATTCCCAATGGGTAATTATTTCTGATCTATTTGGTTAATTTGGTTAATTTATTCCGGTTAATTGGCTAAACAATTAATTTGTTGGTTAAAAATATTTTCTATTTGGTTAACCAATTTAACTGAACAATCACAATTTATTTGAAAAGAATTAACCTACACATATATACCTACATAATTGTACTATAATTTCATAAAACCTCCCCTTTTATATACTAGTCAAATTTTCATAAACTGTATAGCGCTATATTTATACACAATAATACTATAATATAACAATTGTTTAAATGTATTATGAATATTTTCGTTCAATATTATTACAAGAGTATTATTTGGTTAACCAAATCAGCCGAGGGAATTAATCATTAACCAATTAACCATGACTGGATTAACCGACAATAATTCAGTTAGGTTAATGGTTAAAATATCAAACTAAAAATTAACCGTTTAACCAAACCGAATTAACCATAACCGACCAAATTAACTAAATAGTCACCCCTACCCATGCTATCTACAAAAGTTTGAATATGGATTAAAAGTCATTGAGATGACTATGATCGAGCCAATGGAGGGGAAGGTCAGAAAAGATAAGCCCCTGGAGGGGAAGGACATGAACGATCAAGTCCCTAGAGGGGAAGAACATAGCAGGTCAAGCCCATGAAGGGGAAGGACGACATAGTGCTAAGCCCCTGGAGGGGAAGGTCAAGAAAGGTCAAGCCGATGGATGGGAAGGCCAACATGACACCAAGCTCTAGATAGAGAAGGTGGCACGAGTCCATAGTTCAGACGACCATGCCCCAAAAGGGAAGGTCACAAAAGGTCAATCCTCAGATTAGGAAGGCCGGTAAGGCACCGAGCCCCTGGAGGGGAAGGTGGCTCAAGTCTATTGCAGGGACAAAACCCTATGAGAGGGTACCCCAGAGATTGAGCAAACAAGGGTTAAGTGGTTATAATAAAAACAACACATAAAGATGAAAATATAAACCTTTAGGGATGATGTCTCAACCTGGGGTAGGTCAACCCAAGAGTGGGAAAAGGACCTATGGGGTTAGGTTGTGGCTACGAGAGCCTAACCTCCTACTTTGAGCCAAGAAGGAACCCTAGGTTAGGACCTTCCCTAGAAAGGTGAAATGATAAATCAATTCAAAGAATGAGCTAACCATGAATGTCACCTAGAGTGTTAAGGATTAAGTATAAAAAATATGAAAGCACATATATTGAGTATGATTCTTTGAACCCAAGTATACCATCTCTAAGGAACATGAGGAAAAGTCACTATGGAAGCGACTGACAGTATAGGACCAAGCCCAAATGAGAGGGTTGCCACGAGCCCAATATAGGGGACATAAAATGAATAATGAGCATCATAAGAGATGAAGGAAATATGGTTTAAAGAATTAGGAATGAAAATAATGTGCCCTCAGTAAACCATTGGGAATAATATAGCCTTAGGTCAATCCTAAGGTCAACTAGGGAGCATTAATGGTACATAAGACCAATGGTATTAGGAGATGATTGTTCCTAAAATGCATAAGACCATATGGTCGAGAGGTAACAACTATGTTTTCCCAAGGCCCATGACTCAGGAGATTGGCCACCTTCACGAGTTCATGTGGCCCAAGGGGTGAATGTGAGTGGCACTATGTAACATATTGAAATCTACTATGTGTCTCTTTGTACCCTTTTTCAATAAGATTTGTTCTTCATTTTCATCCCATATGTCTTTGGAGTTGAATTAGTGGAACTATGGTGGTTATTGGATAAATATTTCCCATATATTCTTAATAAAGGGTTTCATGCACCAATACCTCAGTAGAAATCTAAGTACGGGGCCTGATGTGCAATTGTCCACTTAAGTAATAAAAATAATGATGGAATTTGTGCTAGAAATTTCTAGGACTTTTTAGAATATGAAAAAGAAAGGAAATCCCAAAATATGCATAAAGGAGATGATAAATGTTATAATTGGATAAAAGGAGATGATGTGGGATATATTGTTTCCAAAAGTCACAAATTGAAAATCCACGAGATAATTTGATACACAATTTCATTTTCTTGAACTAAAAGTTACTTAAGTGTCAAGTATCACCCAATGTGGAAAATATAAATATATATAAGACTTTATTAATGGAAAATAGGAAATAAGCCAAGAACGAGAAATAAAATATCTAATATTCTCAAATTGGAAAACTAATTCCAAATTCATAATCTAAATATGAAAATAAGCTATTGGGAAAATTTTCAACTAATTTGGATGATATTTGGATAATGGGAAAAAGTAGCAGAGAAAGTGTGTAGAACCTTCATTTTGATAATTAATTAAATAAATGGCATAAACATGATCAATTAATGGAAAAATCATATCTAAGACATTAATTGGGATACATGGCTGAAATTTCATCATATTTGGATAATCTTAGAGTCATAAATGATGGAGGAAAGAGAAAATGAGTTTGGAATTATTTAGCCTATTAGAAGTCCCCAAAAGGCAAAAATAATTCCATATTCGGATTCTACACCTCAAAATCAGTGAGGGTGTCAATTGTTATTAAATTTGGAAACTGTTTGGCCCCTCAAATGAAGAAAGAGAAATTCATTAAATAATATATGTATATATATCACTTTATTCGAATTATAATACAACTTGGAAAATAAATGTCACGCAGATAACATATACGCTCACGATCTGTTAGCTAGGATAGCCCCGTGGATCCATTGGATGGCCGAGAGCTTGTCTCCTACTTCGGTCTGAATTGGGAAACAAGAATATGATTTGTGATTTTTCAAATTCAAATATCTCTCTCTACACTCAACCAAATCACGAGATTTTTGGCTCGTTGGACTTCTCTTTCAATTCCGCATAAGATTATCCTAAAGTTTTATGAATTTGATGAATATTCTAGAAAGCCATAAATCTCCCGAAACTCCTCTCTCATCCCAAACTTGTAAACCCTAGTTGGCTTTTCGTCACCTATAAATATCCCTACCATTGACTTCCTGGGAGCCTTTGGAACTCAAAGCACCCCTCAAATTCTTATTCCATCACCGTCTGACCCCTCAAAAAGTAGTTGAAGGATCTAGACTTGTGGCACTTCTCCCTCTCTCCTCTCTTCATCTCCAGAAAAATCAAAGGTATTATTTACTTCGGTTTCCTCTCCTCTTTCTTTTTCATATTTTACTTTTGTGTTGGGTCGCCATTCACGATTTTGCCCAAAATCCCACACAAGAAACAAGTTGCTGCTCAGCGCCATGGCATCAAGGTGATGGGGAAGAAACCCCATGGTCAATTTACACTCTTACCCTCTGCGTTTCTCTTTTCTTTGTTTTCTGGACTAAGGGTAGATTGGTCTTTTGGTATTGTTTTCACTCGCTTGACTGAAACCACTCACGACTGACTTGGCTTTTAACCCTGACTTGGCCGCGAGTGATTGGGACAAGTCACGAGCCGCCTCTCCTCTCCCTCTCTCCCGCTTTCCCTCTATTTTGAAATGATTTTCCTACATGGCACCTTCTGATTGGTCAGAGTTCAATAATTCATATCTTATTATTCCTTTGTCCAAAAAATGAAATAAAATATGTTCTAGAATAAAAAAGATGATCTATCTAATAAAAATAATTTGGATTCCTGGTTCTGAGTTTTTTGAAAAAGTATTTTTGGGAAGGATTCAAATGATTAAAAATCACTAAAAATACCCCTAAAAGTCCATATCTCTAAAATATATAAAATTATATGTTATTTTGATCAGAAAACCCTAAATAAGACAATAGTGATGGTTTCAGGACCTAAATCGATGGTTTGTAGAAAAAGTAGGTAACTTAGTGGTTTTAATTCTTTAATGGATGTACATGGTTCTAATACATGGAATTGATAATGATATTAGGACAAGTGGACTCTGGTCTTGCTTAGGGATCTGAAAAGTGTCTTTCTAGGACTCTAAGGAAGAGGTATGTGTATCTAACACCTTAGTTAGCAAATTTTATGCCTTAACCTACTCTTCCCTAATGAGGCTTAATTGAATCTAATTCTCTTTTCTTGAAACCCTAATTACTTGTACCTCAAATTAGATTATTGTTTCAAATTGTTTGGGTCTTGTACCCCATTGCTATGCTTATTGATTCATATGATTATTCTTGACATGACTAATTTTCTAGCATGTCAATTTATGTTCTATTTATTTTAAAGTAGTTGTACTTATGTACAACCACCCATAGAGGGCATGTATTTAATCGCCCTGGGGAATGTTTTTTCTCCCCATATTATTGTTTAGGTGACTGGGAATGTCTTATTCTCCCCTCACCTATAGGTTAGAGGTCCGATAGGTGCCTCAAACCTACTTAGTTAGGTAGACATATTTATCTTACATGCAAATCCTTTTTAATTTAATTGTTAATGGCAAGTTTCTTTTGAATATAGCCTCATTCTTTTGTTATCTTCATCTTATGATGAACCCCTAGCCTATTTTTACTTGATTTACTTATCTTGTTATCCTAGACTAGTTTTTGTGACACATACTTTTCTTTCCTTTCCCTTTTGTTGGGTGCCCTCCCAACCACCCAAGTGCTGGTGTTGAGCAAGGAGAAGGTCATGTTTGAATGAAGCTATCTCAGGAGTATATCTCAAGCTATCTGAAAGGATGTCTAGGTTGCGTAGATCCTTTTCTCTTATCTTTTTCTTTTGGGAATCAATTTTGTAGTAAATAATGTAAGCCATGTAATAGGCTTAGTACTTTTATTTCCACTGCTATTGACATTTTATAATGTATCTGAAATCATGCTTATTTATTTGTATTATTATGAAAGCATCCCAAAATCTCTCTTTTTGTGGAATGTGTGGATGTTTTGTATTTCCTTTAAATTTTAGTAAGGAGGTGATCTCTCCTCTTACACTCTCCTTAGAGGCACAAGGATAATATCACTCCAAAAGTACATGTACCCCTAGAGTCCTCAAGGAAGTAGCTAAGGCTCATAATACATGAGGTATAAATATGAAAAATGTAAGAAGTCATGTAATAATGAAAGGAGTTGTGTACAAAATCAAGAGTGAGAAAGGCACTTGACTTCATGAATTATAAGAAAGTTGTGTACTTAAAAAAAGGTATGGTTTAGAGTCATGTTGAGAATGATTCAACCTAAAAGGTGAAATTTTAGGATAATGTGTGGATACACCATATCTTCTCTTGGAATGGGATAAAATTTGTTTTGAGCTACCGTCAAATGCTTATTTCATCTTATTATGAGGGAGAGAGATAGGGTAAATACATGTGCTTAAAATTGATATATGAGAATGGACACCTTAATGGCTTGACCTAGGGTTTGAGGTGTTACCTCACCCTTATGTGGACATAAATGGACATTGAGTTGGAAACTTATGTGGCAAAAGGTGATCACCAAGTAAAATTGGAATAAAAAATGAAAATGTAATCACCAGGAGATGATATCATGTAAAAACTAAGGATGTGGATATACCCCAAATTTAATTCGGGTATCAAACTTAGTAATAATGGGTGGAATTTGCATATCAATAAAAGATGCTAAGTTAAATCAAGAAGGATTTGTAACCCTAATGTTTGAAACTTGGATGAGTTATATTCACCTTAAGCTTCCTAGGTTTGAATTTTGGGGATAAAATTCTTTTTAAGTAGGGGTGAATGTAATATCATCAATTTTGTGAAATTGAATTTATTAAATATAAGGCATGAATCGATAAAATGTTTTCCCTAATGATACTTTTGATAGAATAACAAAAGTGACCAGGGTGTAACCCAAGGCCCAAGTGAGGCCCATAAGACTATTTTCTTTACAAGTAGGTTCTTCTGGAACAAGTTAAGAAAATAAGAGATTTTATACTTAAATAAATAGTAATGGCTTTATGATTTGTTGAATAATAGAATTATGGAATATTAAATAAGTTTTCAAAAGAAAATAATATGTGTGATTTTTTAGATAATTAAAAGAATAATCATGGGGCATCAAACATGAATATTTTGGCCCGACTTCTGGTGTACTTGAAAATAATAAGGAAAGGAATACAATTCTATAAATGGGGAGAAAAATGATATTCCATGAGATAATGGTATTGTTTTAAATAATTTTTAAAAGGGCTCATTTTGTGTAAGATATTCTAATAAAATCCCACAAATTGGATATATGTGGGAAAAATATTAATAACTTTCGATAATTGGTTTAAGGAATATGTCAAAGAGAGAGATAAAGAATAAGCTAGAATTCTATGAGGAGTGTTTGCTAATAGATTAAGTGACCAATTATATAATGTATATCAAATAGTTATGTGCTTTACTTGATTGCTTTTTGTTTTCAAATACAAGTCCTAGTAAGAATAAAATCTAAGAGTTTCATAGAAAGGAAAAAAAGGAGAATATGTTTATTTACTTCCTAAGTGAGGTGCCTTGCCTTTATCCTATGCTTAGTTGGAGATCAATGGTTGGATTAAAGATATATCTTCTAATACATATGGAAAGCAAGTAATGGTGTTCTTATGGAATGTAATAATGTCCCTTGACACTTTTAGTTACCTTGAAACCCCAAGATGAAAGGAGATGAGGGGAATAAGAAAGCAAAATATGAAGAGTTATATATATGTATATATATGTATATATGTATATATATGTATATATATATATATTTATATATATATATACATATATATATATATATATATATATATATATATATACATGAGGGTTGCACACACATCCAACTAACACTGTCTTCCTTCAATGTTGTAGACACTAAGACCTCAGTCCTTGATGCCCCAATTTGCAATGAATGACATAACCATCTATGACCTTTGCAAGTATCCCAGATAACCCATGCCTAGTTTATAGGGTCCTTGGAAGGTCCATGATTATCCTCCATCTTTCTCTCCTCCTTTCTTCTCTGGAACATAGTGGTAAATTGTGAGGCCCTCCAACCAACACCCCAAAGGGAACAATGACCCAATTTCCTTTCCCCTCTTCTCTGTGCACACTATGTGTGAATGGAGATAACCACCATGGTATGTGTCTCCAGTGCAAGGGGTCGAGTCCTTATGGGGTAGGATTATGGGACTGTCAATCTAGATGAAGCCATGTTGATGGAGCATGGACAGGCTGCTAGCTGTTCTCCTACAATCTTGTGAGGCAACTCAGAGGGCAAGGGGTGGCCATTCCTAAGCTAGTGTCAGAGCCCTATTTTACAGAAGAAATAGGGGAGAGGAACCCCCTTTCCATGCTGGGTGAGGTGTGAGGAAAGATAGGATTGGTCAAATTAGGATCCTCCCTGTTAACGGAACCACTATCAAATCTACTAGCCCAGAAGGAAAGCTAATATGAATAATAAGTTTTCATTGACATGGCAGTGTGCTATTGGTCTATATATTCATAACTTGAAATAAATTTAGAAAATAATTGACAACTTAGGAAATAGAAAAATTATATATCCAAATGATCGAGTGAAGGATAGGAACCCAAATAAAATATAATTGAGACCCAATTTAGTTCGCAATTCTAAAAGTACTTTGATACATGTTTAAAGTGATGGATACTGAATAGAAACCCTAGAGTTGGGTATTAAAGTGTTGAAAGAATTAAAATCCTTTGTTTTGTGTTATTATCTAACATTGTCGAACATAATGATAATTCAAGATGATCATGATTAAGAAGTATAATAGTTCATGGAAACCCTAGTTTTGTATATTAAATGGTCAAAATCTAAGTTTGATCCTGGCTCAGAAGGAACGCCCGCTAGTCATATGATCTTAGTTCATGTTGTAGTCTCATAATGTTGAATAATCTGATTTCAACGATGACCATAATAATAAAGATGATAACTAGGGTTAGTGGATAACCATGCATATGAAGAATTAGGGTTAAAGATTATAACTTGCTAAATTGATAATGCATCTACTATGATCTAAGTATCTTAATGAAAGAATATGTTTAATATAGTGATTAGGGTTTCACCTAATGGTTAACATGCGATGGAAATAGAGTTTATACCCTTATTTCTCATCCAAATCCTAAAACCCTAGATTAGAAATGTGTAATATCCTCAAATTTTAGAGAAAAAAAACTGAACTATAAAATATGATGTATAATTCCTCAATGATTTGGTGGAATAATAATGTTAATTGTCCTTGTCGCATAAGTGCTTGTAGCACAAGACAAATAGATAAAAGGAATTCATGCATTGATAAATAGTGATTACTTTTGATATTGATAAATGTTTTCCAAAGGAGAATAAAGTTAATAATGTGTTAGATAATTAAAAGAATACTTGCCTTTCCATTATTGGAAACACAATGGTTGGGATACCAAATAGTGTTACCTTGGGTTGCCTTTTTGGTATGTTGAAGGATAATTACAAGTTAAGATAATGAGAGGATTTCTAGGATAATCCAAAGTAATATGCGTATCCACCTTTCCTTGGAAGCCATATAAAAGGGCAATATGCAAGTTTCCTAAAAGAAAATAAGAAATTTGGTATACAAAGAATACCCAACAAAGCTCGATAATTGGAAAAGGGATTGATAAGGTATCATGAGGGGAGGATTGTTGTTAAAGGAAATATGGTGGTCCTTATCTAATCCCTTCATGCCTACGTTTCCTATACTAGGAGTCCATCTACCCTTGGGAAGGAACATATGTGAGTGTTTGTTTTCTTGACAATCACGTATGAGGGAAGCCACTCCCAAGGAATTAGGATTCGTGGGGAAGGGTTCCATATACAATGTGGTTATATATATGGATATAGATGCCACCCTTCTCGTATATACATCCCCTTGTGTTGGTGCCATCGTTTGCCTCCTCTTAAACCCTAAGAGATCCTCCGACCATCCATATGAGAAACCACCGAAGATCCCTGGCCATAGTTGGGGGAGATCGTGAACTCCTAGGACGGGCATGGTTTTGAAGAGCCTCCCTATGTCTCCGGCCTTCACTCACGCCACCAGTACCGTGCTGCAGAACACCTACCTTCCCTGGCAGCCATAGACGCCTCCATCTCCATGACGGCATTGGAGTTTGGCATTAGGCAGCCATGACCGTAAGAACAGCTGTAGGGACCTACAGAGGAACAGCAGCATGCGCTGCGGGTGACCGGGCAGTCAGCCACTCGATCAGGGAGGATCTAGGGGCGCAATGGAGGTGGGTGTATTGGAGACAAAACCAAGGACCCGTTCGAGATGAGTTCTGCATCGCCCTTTCTGGAAGGGGGGGGGGGTGAGCCACCGGAGGAGCAGGCAAAGGTGCGCCGGATCTGGCTAATGGCGGTGGCGCCAGGCAAGACTCACAGCAACGGCGGGTCATGGTCTGAGATGGAAGCGACAGAGCATATCAGGATGCACCAGAACGCATAGGTAGATAGAACGAGGTGCCTTACTCCAGGCTACGCGCACGGCGCCTAGGTGTGGCTTCAACTCTCTTATTTCTTCTCAATAGTCTACCGCTAGACCTGCTAGATAGGGCCCTTTTATCCCCATAGCTGACCCTCTCTGGTCACGTTGGGTGTCCCCCTAGGTCCTACGAGGACCGAAGGAGCATGCCCAACCGAAACTGAGGTTTCCTAGCCTGAGAGCCCGCAAGGGCAGCCCACGCTACCCTCGCGTAGGGCGGCGACCTGTGCTGTCGCGAGGTAGGGGGTGACCTGGAGGAATTGGACCATTATGCCCTGACCTGTAAACATAGGGCACGGGGGTAACAAGGTCATTGCATTCTAATTTTGAGGCCAAGTCTGATCCGCACGGCACAAACAAGAGTGGACAAATCTTGGCTGACGTGGCCTAATGCAATTGGTCCAGGTTTAGTGATCTTACAATAATTCTAGTTATTTAATAGTAACTCGGAATATAGCGATATTATATATCAAATTGATTAGGAGAACGAGAGGAATCCAAAGAAAATATAATCATAGTCTTTTTATGCTTCCTGTTCGAAAAGTATCTACTATACATGTTTAGATGTGTTCAATGTAAAGGAAAACTCATATTTGTCTTAATCTGATGCTTAATTGATTAGATTTGGTTAGGTTGAGTTAATACCTGATATAGAACTGTATAATGTAGAATTTTGGCTATTAATGAATAATTGATGATGCTAGATTAGTAATCTTATTCATGTTATTTAGGGTGTTAAAATCAATGTCAACATCTTGCTGTGATCTAATGATGATAATGTAACCTAGATGTCATGAATAGTTTAATATGCTTAAGTTGACGATTAGGGTTTCACCTAATATGCATAACTGGTTTTGTAATCTTAGAAACCATAACGTGAGGAGTTAGGGTTTGTAATCCTAATCCCGGATCCAAACATGAGATAATCCTAAACCCTAGTTTAGGAGCGAATCTAGATGTAAATAATGTAATGTGAATACATGGTGACACACACATAGTATGCTTTGTTTCAGATACTTGTTGCTTACGTGGTTAGTTGATTGGATGTTTGGATTGCATTCCTAAAGTACATAAGATGTTCTGCATGGTTTCTGCATGACATAAGGTACGTGGTTACACTTATGATTACATGTAACAAATTCCGAGATTGCCGATGTTTCTCGATGAGATTGGACGACAAATCAACTGCTTGCTTGTTTATTTAGTTCTTGCAAACTATAAAGTCCATATGAGTATCATGTAAAGTAAATAATAGTATTCTGAACCCTAGGTTAGACTGATCTTAAGGGTAATGCACACGAGCCCTGGAGGGACAGTGATTACACCTGAGATAGTTGACCAAATATGGGTTAGAATATGAAAATGAGTTAATGTTCTTATATTCAAGATAAAGATGTTTGCTTATATCTGTACTTGTGATTATTGTTTGAACCCACGTACCAGTATAGAAATATACTGATCGCGTATTTGTTTGTCGGCGTTTTAGGTATCAGATTTACTTGATTCGTGGACATGAGGGTACAGATAAAGATGTTGAAGACACTACAGTTTAATCATGAAGGTTTAGTCTTAATGGTTTATCTTTACACATGTAAAAGTTAATTTTGTTTAAAAGTTATGTAACTCCTTAGAGGAGCTTTTTATCTAAACATGAAAATATTTGATCATTAATGGAAATTGTTTACTATTTTGTATTATTTCATGAATCTGATCCTGGAGTTTCTGATTAATGATCTGCGACTTTAAGGTCTTTTAGACACTCAAAAGTGCGGGTCGTTACATTTGGTATCAGAGCACAGATTCATCAATTAATACTTAATAGTGTATAATTTCAAATTATCTTTAGAAATGTTAAGAGAAAAATTAGGTTTCTCATCTCACATTTTCGTCTACCTCTCATCTCTTGCTTTAAAAAAAAACTTTGAAAAGAAAATATTAATAAGAGAAGTAAAATGTGAAATTTAAAATCGTTAATCCACATGGTGTGGTGGTATGGGACACTACCCATGTGAAAATTTAAAATCGTTAATCCACATGGTGTGGTGGTATGGGACACTACCCATGTGAAACTTGAAATTGGTAACCAACATGGTGTGGTGGTATGGGACACTACCCATGTGAAACTTGAAATCATAAATAAGAAATATAAGGGATGGTCTAGGTAACCCAGTCTCCCATGCATGTGGGCATGAGGAGCATAAAACTTATGTGATAAGTCTTAAGAGATATAAAAACCCAATAGTTGAATATATCATAAAATGAAAAGTTTGAATATAACTTGCTCAAACTCCTCATGTTGTCTCTAGAAGTTTAGTGACGGTGGCCAAGCCCCTGGAGGGGAAGGCCGAGGTAGCACCAAGCCCTGGAGGGAAGGTGGCCCAAGTTCATTGAATGAACATAGATCATGAGGGGGTATTCCAGAGATTGAGCAAACATGGGTTGATATGTTACAATGATAAAAGTTAGGCCTAATGAAAGAAAAAAAAAGATGTCTAAGAAACCTTTAGGGTTAGTGAGCCAACCTGGGGTGGGTCAACCCAAAGAGTGGGAAGATGACCTATGAGGGAGGCAAAACCTTAGATCTTGGGATCAGGTTGTGGCTAGAGAGCCTAACCCCCTCCTATGAGACAAGAAGGCACCCTAGGTTAGGACTTTCCCTTAAAAGGTAAGTGAATAAATGTAATTAAGTATTGAGATAACCTTAATCCGCACCTAGAGTAGTGAAGAGTTAAAGATATAAAAAAAATGAAAGCACTTAAATTCTTTGAACCCAAGGATGCCAACTCTGAGTGACACAGCTGGTCAAGCCCAGGAGGGAAGACCAGTAAGGCACCAAGCCCAGGAGGGAAGGTGGCCTAAGTGGACGACCAAGCCCAGGAGGGAATGTCATGAAATGGTCAAGCCCAGGAGGGAAGACCAGGAAGGCACCAAGCCCAGGAGGGAAGGTGGCCTAAGTCCACAATGCAGTTGTTTAGGATCAAGCCCCTGGAGGGGAAGATCACAGAGGTCAAGCCCAGGAGGGAAGACCGACATGGCACCAAGCCCTGGAGGGAAGGTGGCCCGAGCCCAATGATGGGACAACACTGCATTATGTGTACTCAAAAGAGAGATATGAAGGCAATTCTGGTTAAAGAATTAAATAAGAGAATAATGTGCTTAAAAGATGTGACATCTCAAAAGAAACCCTTAGGGAGGGTAGAGTCCTAATGCAATCCTAGGGTCAAGTAGGGTGTATTAGAGGTACATAGGACCGATGGGTTGGGAGTTGATAAATCTTGAATGCACATGACCAAGTGGTCGGGAGGTAACAGTTGGTTTGCCCTAGGCCCATGTCTCAGGAGGTTGGCCACCTACTTGATGTTCATGTGGCCCAGTAGGGTGAATGTAAAGACACTCCCTTGATGCATGAGGATGAGATCACTCCAAAAGTACCTATACCCCTAGAGACCTCGAGGATTTGGCTAAGGCTCATAATGATACATGAGATGTAAATATAAAGATGTAATGAAGTCATAAGTTGTGCCCTAACTTAAGAGTAAGAAAAGGGACACTTGAATGTCGTGAAATTAATAACAAGTAAGTTTAGAGTCATATAGAGCATGATTCAACTCAATACATGAAATTGAAAGGTAATGTGTGGATGTACTATCTTCGCTTTTGGAATGGAATGAACTTTGTGTTTGGGCTGCAGCCAAATGCTTATTTCATTTCATTATGAGAAAGGGAGATTGGGTAGACACGCGTTATGCTTAAAATTGATATAACGAGGATGAATATCTTACATTTAATGTGTAATGACATGAACTAGGGTTAGAGGTGTTACCTCACCCTTATGTGAAAATAGTGTGTAATAGATTGGAAACCTAGGTGAAAAGAGAAATCACCAAGTAGTAATGAAATCACAAAATAAGAATGAAATCATCAAGTGATGATAAGATGTGTATACTAAAGATGTAGATATACATTGAATTGAATTCAAGTACCAATCTTAGTCTTAATGTGTGGAATTTGCATAATAACATATGTAAAGATGTCTAAGTAGGGTGCTAACCCTCAGACTTGAAACTAATATGAGTTATAATTCACCTTTTTCTTTTGGGTGTGAATTTTGAGGACAAAATTCCTTTTAAGGAGGGGCGAATGTAATATCCTCAAATTTTAGAAAAAAAACTGAATTATAAAATATGATGTATAATTCCTCAATGATTTGGTGGAATAATAATGTTAATTGTCCTTGTCGCATAAGTGCTTGTAGCACAAGAAAAATAGATAAAAGGAATTCATGCATTGATAAATAGTGATTACTTTTGATATTGATAAATGTTTTCCAAAGGAGAATAAAGTTAATAATGTGTTAGATAATTAAAAGAATACTTGCCTTTCCATTATTGGAAACACAATGGTTGGGATACCAAATAGTGTTACCTTGGGTTGCCTTTTTGGTATGTTGAAGGATAATTACAAGTTAAGATAATGACAGGATTTCTAGGATAATCCAAAGTAATATGCGTATCCACCTTTCCTTGGAAGCCATATAAAAGGGCAATATGCAAGTTTCCTAAAAGAAAATAAGAAGTTTGGTATACAAAGGATACCCAACAAAGCTCGATAATTGGAAAAGGGATTGATAAGGTATCATGAGGGGAGGATTGTTGTTAAAGGAAATATGGTGGTCCTTATCTAATCCCTTCATGCCTACGTTTCCTATACTAGGAGTCCATCTACCCTTGGGAAGGAACATATGTGAGTGTTTGTTTTCTTGACAATCACGTATGAGGGAAGCCACTCCCAAGGAATTAGGATTCGTGGGGAAGGGTTCCATATAAAATGTGGTTATATATATGGATATAGATGCCACCCTTCTCGTATATACATCCCCTTGTATTGGTGCCATCGTTTACCTCCTCTTAAACCCTAAGAGATCCTCCGACCATCCATATGAGAAACCACCGAAGATCCCTGGCCATAGTTGGGGGAGATCGTGAACTCCTAGGACGGGCATGGTTTTGAAGAGCCTCCCTATGTCTCCGGCCTTCACTCACGCCACCAGTACCGTGCTGCAGAACACCTACCTTCCCTGGCAGCCATAGACGCCTCCATCTCCATGACGACATTGGAGTTTGGCAGTAGGCAGCCATGACCGTAGGAACAGCTGTAGGGACCTACAGAGGAACAGCAACATGCGCTGCGGGTGACCGGGCAATCATCCACTCGATCAGGGAGGATCTAGGGGCGCAATGGAGGTGGGTGTATTGGAGACAAAACCAAGGACCCGTTCGAGATGAGTTCTGCATCGCCCTTTCTGGAAGGGGGGTGAGCCACCGGAGGAGCTGGCAAAGGTGCGCCGGATCTGGCTAATGGCGGTGGCGCCAGGCAAGACTCACAACAACGGCGGGTCATGGTCTGAGATGGAAGCGACAGAGCATATCAGGATGCACCAGAACACATAGGTAGATAGAACGAGGTGCCTTACTCCAGGCTACGCGCACGGCACCTAGGTGTGGCTTCAACTCTCTTATTTCTTCTCAATAGTATACCGCTAGACCTGCTAGATAGGGCCCTTTTATCCCCATAGCTGACCCTCTCTGGTCACGTTGGGTGTCCCCCTAGGTCCTACGAGGACCGACGGAGCATGCCCAACCGAAACTGAGGTTTCCTAGTGTAACATCCCTGACCTGGGTTATGAATTAACCCTAGATTGTTTTGCTTAATAAGGTTAAGTAGATTCTTAATCTTATCTTGTGAAAAGTAATTAGGGCTCATGAGAAACCTATGTTTCAATTTTGGTCCTATTTGAACAATGTTGAAGCAATGTTTGCTTATTTTGGACTAAAGTGCAAATTACCCAAGTTGAGGGGTTAAATTGCAAATGTTGCATGGTAAGATGTTCCTCTGATGTTGAAACATCATAAGAATGAATATGGTGTAGTGGTATGGTTTTCACAAGCTTGGGCACCAAGATTAAGCTTGTAAAGCAATCCTTGTGCATTAAAACCCAATTTTGGTGTAATGTGCAATTTACCCAAAACCTAGGGTTCAATATGAAAATTACCACTTCAATAAGGTCCCTAATGTTTCTTGGAATCATGTAGAGCAAATAAAATGAGATGGGTGCCTCATTTGAATTAAGTTGGAGGAGAGAGAATCTTGATATTAAAATAATCAAGATTAATGCCTAATTGAAACCCTAATTTGATTTAGGGCAAAAATGAATAAAAATAATTGAAGGGCTTTCAACCAAAATGTTTTGGGTTGATTTTGAATAAGGATGGACGTTCCTTTGCCAAGATAAGGAACGAAAATATCCTAAGTAGGTGAAATTCCACTCACCTTATTATAAGAAAAAGAAAACCCACTCACATATGGATATTAATATAATAAGCATTAAGGTGCTTAATTTGATTTTCTTTAAATTGAGGATAATGAAGGAGAATTAAAGGCAAAGGAAGGTGACTCGTCCTTAAGGGATTTGAGGGGGAAGAGGCGGCCATATTTTTGGAATTTAATGCATTTTTATAAGGCATATTCTCTCTCATCAATTTCTTTATAAAAGTGCCATTTCCAAGCCCAAACCAAGGCCTTTTTCGGATTTGCTTCTTCCCCTTGCTTGCAAAACCGACCAAGGAGATAGGGAGGAGCAGGGAGCACGTCCCCAACCTGTGGGTGAGCCCTTGACCTTCGTTCTCCTTGATTTCATGGTGGGAATCGAAAATAAATTATGGATTCCTTCTTATTTCGATCTCCTCTTCAACCCTAGCCAACTTTTGCAATCAAAAGCTTGAGGACGAGCCTAGGGGAAGTTGCTAGAGCTTCATCCACCATTAATGGCGTGAACTTGGAGCTTTGGAGCTCAATTGGAGGCGGGTTTTATAACTCAAACCCTTAAACATTGCTATTGCATCAATTCTCTATGCTTTGTTGATTGATTTCTTCAATTTGATGCACTCTTGTTTCTTGCTGCAATTTC
Organism: Alisma plantago-aquatica; assembly: GCA_963693085.1. Taxonomy (NCBI): domain Eukaryota; kingdom Viridiplantae; phylum Streptophyta; class Magnoliopsida; order Alismatales; family Alismataceae; genus Alisma; species Alisma plantago-aquatica. The sequence continues at coordinate 420,097,641 of OY856414.1, read as the reverse complement.
CATCAAGAACGGTTTCTGTTCTTGGTTGTTCGAAGGAAGATCCATAGAAAATTACCAAGCAAAACCGTTTTGATAGCTACTCCAAATCGTTTTAATTTGATTGGCTATGCGGTTTCAGCAAACCGTTTAAGGGCAAATGGTTTGAGACCGTTTGGGAGCAAACGGTATCAAGACCGTTTGAGATGGTTGACCAAGCGTTGACCGTTTGGGAATTTTGTTCCTAATTATGTAGGCTGATAACCCTCCAAATTTGAGGGATTAAATCCAAAGGAATCGAGAGTTGAAGGCCAATCAATTAGGCAATCGAATTGGATTAAGTGCTGATTTTCAACCTGATCAACTTGACCTGCTTGGGCAAACGGTCTCAAGACCGTTTGAGTGCGTTGACCAAGCGTTGAACGTATGAGATTTTTGATCCTAATTATGTTTTCTAAAGACTCACCAAGTTTTATGGGTTAACTCCTAAGGAATCGTGATTTGAAGCCTAATCAATTAGGGAAACCTAATTGGATTAAGTGCTGATTTTCAACCTGATCAACTTGACCTGCTTGGGCAAACGGTCTCAAGACCGTTTGAGTGCGTTGACCAAGCGTTGACCGTATGAGATTTTTGTTCATAATGATGTTGGTTAATGACCCTCCAAATTTGAGGGGTTAATTCCAAACGAGTCATGATTTGAAGGCTAATCAATTGGGCTAACCCTAATTGAAATCAGTGCTGAAATCACAATGAGCTAATTTGAGATTTTGGGTTGATTAGCCCAAACGGTCTCAAGACCGTTTGGGGGATCATCCAAACGGTCTCAAGACCGTTTGGGGATCACCCCAAGACCGTTTGGAGGTCTGGGGTCAAGTATAGTTGACCAATTGAAGGTCCAAAGGTACCAAATCATACTGCAACTAAATGCTGATTTGTTGATCAACTCGATAGACCAATCCATGATGAATTTTCACTAGAATCCAAAGGTTGGATGGGCAAACGGTCTCAAGACCGTTTGGAGGTCATCCAAACGGTCTCAAGACCGTTTGGTGTTCACCCAAGACCGTTTGGAGGTCTAGGGTTGAGTATAGTTCAGTGGTTGAAGGTCTAAAGATATCAAGTTGATCTGCAATAGATTGCTGATTTGGTGAGCACTTCAATGAACCAAACCCTAATTAGATTGCTTGGATTGGAGTGATATGATGGGAAAACGGTCTCAAGACCGTTTGGAGCTCATCCAAATGGTCTCAATACCGTTTGGTGGTCACCCAAGACCGTTTGGAGGTCTAGGGTTGAGTATGGTTAGGTGTTTGAAGGTCTAAAGGTGCCAAGCTGTTATACAATGCAATGCTGATTTGGTGATCAATCCAATGATCCAAACCTTAATTGGATGGCTTGTATTTGAGGGATATGATGGGCAAACGGTCTCAAGACCATTTGGAGGTCATCCAAACGACCTCAAGACCGTTTGGGGTCAGGTCATACCCAACTTGGATGATGGTTCAATGGTTTCAAAGCAACTAGTCTTACATTGATTAGTGTTGTTGAATCATCGATTCCAAACCCTAATTCAATTGAATCAAACCCTAATTGATGACCAATTGAGGGTTAATTAAGGGTCAAATAAGTTGAAGGTTTACCTATTTAAACTCAATTGAAGTATGGGTATAGGTCCAATTGATGATTGGTTCCATGAATCCAATTATTGAAGGAATCAACATTGGAAACCCTAATTCAATTGGATACCTTATAAGGTCCAATGGATCAAACCTTTTTGAAAACCTAATGTGATTAGGTGGGAGATACCTTTAATGGTACTAGTCATTAATTCATAACAAATGCATGGATCCAATACATGATGTAAACCCTAATTGAGGCCGATTTCATGTATAACCCTATTAAGAGGTTGCCTACATGTGAAATCACTAATTAGGATGAATAGTAAACCCTAATACCTTTGGATACCTTATGTAATGGAGGTCCAATGTGATGATGAATGTACTATTGATCCAATGATAGTTAGTAATGTTAACCAATGAAGGAACAAAGGTTAAAACCCTAATAGTACCTAAGTGATTAGTGTCAATTAAGGGATGAACCCTAATTGCTGATAAGATCAATGACTTGGTACACTATGTAAATCATAGTTGTATGTACTTGATTGAAGGGTTGATATGACCTAATCAAGTTAAGAAGCTGATAGCATGAATTCATACATGAATATGAATCATGTGGTGTATAAGGGTTATGATCCTTAATCAAAGAGATCATGAAACCCTAAACATGAACATAAACCCTAATTGACAGGGTTATTGAATTCAACCCTAGTTGAGGGTGATTCCATGTGAAACCCTAGTTGAGGGTGATTCCATGTGAAACCCTAGTTGAGGGTGATTCAATGTGAAACCCTAGTTGAGGGTGATTCCATGTGAAACCCTAGTTGAGGGTGATTCCATGTGAAACCCTAGTTGAGGGTGATTCAATGTGAAACCCTAGTTGAGGGTGATTCCAAGTGAAACCCTAATTGAGGGTGCATCCATGTGGAACCCTAGTTGAGGGTGATTTCATGAGAAACCCTAATTGGGAATGCATCCCTAATTGCTTATAGGACCAATGACTTGGTACCCTATGTTAATCATAGTTGTATGCATATGATTGAAGGGTTGATGTGACCTAATCAAGTTGAAAGGATCAAATAATAGAATTCATATATAAATATGATTCATGTGATGATCCTATGTAGCACGACCGTGCGAGGCAGCACGGCCGTGGCGACTTTACTCAGCACGACCGTGCAAGGTAGCACGGCCGTGGTAGCTTTACTTTGCACGACCATGCAAGGTAGCACGGCCGTGGTGGTCTATGCTTGACTTAGAGCTGAATTGAAAGTGACCTAACATGGTCGTTTTGTTAATTCTCAACTTAAGGATGAGAGAGATACTCATACCTTGTGATGATAATCATTTAATGATAATTGATGAGAATAAATAAGTATGAGTGAATACTTATGGTATAAATGTTGGCTCCTAGATGTGGGGAGCAATGAACTAGGGTTTGATCATTGATAATATGATCTTGAAAACCTAAATGGTTAATAATGGAAAACCCTATTCTTAATGAAGGGTAATGATATGTGAGAGAAAGCCCTAATTGATGGAAAACCCTAACCCTGGTAAGGGAATAGTGGTGTTACCCTGTATTGCATGATGTGTTGTAAACCTGATAAGTCTATTATCATGTGTGACAATCATGCAGGTTTCATGAGTTGATGATCATAGCCAGGTATGAGCTATGATGTTTATTTTATAAGAATTGATTGGCCATATGTGCCATTATGTTTTTGTTACTGAGAAAGAAGTAACAAGATGAGTTGGGCTTGTAAGCCTTTGTTTTAAGTTGTTGCCTAGTGAGAGGTGACAAGATGTGAATGGCCTTGTGCGCCATGTGAATAAAGTTGTTGCCTAGTGAGAGGTGACAAGATGTGAATGGCCTTGTGCACCATGTGAATAAAGTTGTTTCCTAGTGAGAGGTGACAAGATGTGAATGGTTTTGTGAGCCATGTGAATAAAGTTGTTGCCTAGTGAAAGGTGACAAGATGTACAGTGTTCTGATGAGCCATGTGTGATGGAAACCCAAATCCTGATAAAGGATTAAGGGTAATACCCTTGAAATATTAATACATTGTTTTTGCATGGTATTGATAGATAATTGATGTACTGCTATTATATGTGCTAACCATGCAGGTATTATGAGATGATGAGCATAGCCAGGTATGAGCTATGATGTATTATTAGTTTGAATTATTAATTGGGCCTTGTGTGCCATAATATACCTTGTGCCTGGTAAGAGGTGGCAAGAGAATTAATGTGCATCAAGTGCCATGATGGATGCTTGTGTAGCAAGTATCATACTTACCTTGGTCAAATGACCTAAAGGTGTTAGTTACCTGAGAAAGAGGTAATAGTGCTCAAGTGATGAACAAAGGGTTTGAATACCCAGGATTTCATGGTTATGGTATTGAAATTGAGAATGGATGAGAAGCCCCAGTGTTGAAATGAGGGATTAAGATCCCAACACCTTGTGAAAAGAGTATGGCTACGAGCCATGACTCCAAAATGATAATGCCAGGCTTTAGTCATATGATCTAAGCCTGAAGAGAGTTAATGCAGTGATAATGATTCTGTAGTTTGAATAGATGTTATACATGTTCTTCATATTCATTAAAGGAATAGTACCATGTTTATTCTATCAAGTTACAGTTGCAATGCTTTTGATATAGAATAATGATTTAATATGTTAGACATCAAAATATCTGCTGTCAAATAAATATGATTTCCCTATTCACATTTATCTTATTAAGTTGCAATAATAATGTTTCTGGCGGAGAGTTATATCTCTCGCTGGGGCAATTTTTATAATTGTCTCACCCCCGTGGGTACCACATTTTTAGGTGGACGCGGACGAGGAGACAGGAATCCTTCAGGAGGTGAAGGACATCAGCAGTAGCAGGGACAGCAGTAAAGTCTCAGGTGGAGACATTGAATGTCATGTCATGTTCAGATGTATATAGAAGTCCTATGTGTCGTCTCTGTACTCTCAGGTCCTTGGAGTAGTAGTTAATGATTTCGAGATTTTGGCTTAGTGCCTCGTGGGTTTTATACTACCTGTGTACAATTAAGACAGAGTAGTTAATGTTTGTATTCCTCGAAAAGCAAAAGTACATGAGATGTATATATATGAACCAGGATGTAAAGTTTTACTTTGGTTCTGAATGAAAGAGTTTTCCTATGAATGGATCCCTTTGCAAAAAGTTTAAATTTGTAGTGATTTTCGCTAATCCGCTGCTTGATGAACGCTTCCGCATTAGTTAATCTTGTTTTCGCGAGACAGTCGTCACACCTAGCCTGAGAGCCCGCAAGGGTAGCCCACGCTACCCTCGCGTAGGGCGGCGACCTGTGCTGTCGCGAGGTAGGGGGTGACCTGGAGGAATTGAACCATTATGCCCTGACCTGTAAACATAGGGCACGGGGGTAACAAGGTCATTGCATTCTAATTTTGAGGCCAAGTCTGATCCGCACGGCACAAACAAGAGTGGACAAATCTTGGCTGACGTGGCCTAATGCAATTGGTCCAGGTTTAGTAATCTTACAATAATTCTAGTTATTTGATAGTAACTCGGAATATAGCGATATTATATATCAAATTGATTAGGAGAACGAGATGAATCCAAAGAAAATATAATCATAGTCTTTTTATGCTTCCTGTTTGAAAAGTATCTACTATACATGTTTAGATGTGTTCAATGTAAAGGAAAACTCATATTTGTCTTAATATGATGCTTAATTGATTAGATTTGGTTAGGTTGAGTTAATACCTGATATAGAACTATATAATGTAGAATTTTGGCTATTAATGAATAATTGATGATGCTAGATTAGTAATCTTATTCTTGTTATTTAGGGTGTTAAAATCAATGTCAACATCTTGCTGTGATCTAATGATGATAATGTAACCTAGATGTCATGAATAGTTTAATATGCTTAATTGACAATTAGGGTTTCACCTAATATGCATAACTGGTTTTGTAATCTTAGAAACCATAATGTGAGGAGTTAGGGTTTGTAATCCTAATCCCGGATCCAAACATGAGATAATCCTAAACCCTAGTTTAGGAGCGAATCTAGATGTAAATAATGTAATGTGAATACATGGTGACACACACGTAGTATGCTTTGTTTCAGATACTTGTTGCTTATGTGGTTAGTTGATTGGATGTTTGGATTGCATTCCTAAAGTACATAAGATGTTCTGCATGGTTTCTGCATGACATAAGGTACGTGGTTACGCTTATGATTACATGTAACAAATTCCGAGATTGCCGATGTTTTTCGATGAGATTGGACGACAAATCAACTGCTTGCTTGTTTATTTAGTTCTTGCAAACTATAAAGTCCATATGAGTATCATGTAAAGTAAATAATAGTATTCTGAACCCTAGGTTAGACTGATCTTAAGGGTAATGCACACGAGCCCTGGAGGGACAGTGATTACACCTGAGGTAGTTGACCAAATATGGGTTAGAATATGAAAATGAGTTAATGTTCTTATATTCAAGATAAAGATGTTTGCTTATATCTGTACTTGTGATTATTGTTTGAACCCACGTACCAGTATAGAAATATACTGATCGCGTATTTGTTTGTCTGCGTTTTAGGTATCAGATTTACTTGATTCGTGGACATGAGGGTACAGATAAAGATGTTGAAGACACTACAGTTTAATCATGAAGGTTTAGTCTTAATGGTTTATCTTTACACATGTAAAAGTTAATTTTGTTTAAAAGTTATGTAACTCCTTAGAGGAGCTTTTTATCTAAACATGTAAATATTTGATCATTAATGGAAATTGTTTACTATTTTTTATTATTTCATGAATCTGATCCTGGAGTTTCTGATTAATGATCTGCGACTTTAAGGTCTTTTAGACACTCAAAAGTGCGGGTCGTTACATTTGGTATCAGAGCACAGATTCATAAATTAATACTTAATAGTGTATAATTTCAAATTATCTTTAGAAATGTTAAGAGAAAAATTAGGTTTCTCATCTCACATTTTTGTCTACTTCTCATCTCTTGCTTTAAAAAAAAACTTTGAAAAGAAAATATTAATAAGAGAAGTAAAATGTGAAATTTAAAATCGTTAATCCACATGGTGTGGTGGTATGGGACACTACCCATGTGAAAATTTAAAATTGTTAATCCACATGGTGTGGTGGTATGGGACACTACCCATGTGAAACTTGAAATTGGTAACCAACATGGTGTGGTGGTATGGGACACTGCCCATGTGAAACTTGAAATCATAAATAAGAAATATAAGGGATGGTCTAGGTAACCCAGTCTCCCATGCATGTGGGCATGAGGAGCATAAAACTTATGTGATAAGTCTTAAGAGATATAAAAACCCAATAGTTGAATATATCATAAAATGAAAAGTTTGAATATAACTTGCTCAAACTCCTCATGTTGTCTCTAGAAGTTTAGTGACGGTGGCCAAGCCCCTGGAGGGGAAGGCTGAGGTAGCACCAAGCCCTGGAGGGAAGGTGACCCAAGTTCATTGAATGAACATAGATCATGAGGGGGTATTCTAGAGATTGAGCAAACATGGGTTGATATGTTATAATGATAAACGTTAGGCCTAATGAAAGAAAAAAAAAGATGTCTAAGAAACCTTTAGGGTTAGTGAGCCAACCTGGGGTGGGTCAACCCAAAAAGTGGGAAGATGACCTACGAGGGAGGCAAAACCTTAGATCTTGGGATCAGGTTGTGGCTAGAGAGCCTAACCCCCTCCTATGAGCCCAGAAGGCACCCTAGGTTAGGACTTTCCCTTAAAAGGTAAGTGAATAAATGTAATTAAGTATTGAGATAACCTTAATCCTCACCTAGAGTAGTGAAGAGTTAAAGATGTAAAAAAATGAAAGCACTTAAATTCTTTGAACCCAAGGATGCCAACTCTGAGTGACACAGCTGGTCAAGCCCAGGAGGGAAGACCAGTAAGGCACCAAGCCCAGGAGGGAAGGTGGCCTAAGTGGACGACCAAGCCCAGGAGGGAAGGTCATGAAATGGTCAAGCCCAGGAGGGAAGACCAGGAAGGCAACACAATGTTTGGGGAATCAAACATGAATATCTGGGTGTGACTCTTGGTATACTTAATAAGGAAGGGAAAATAATTCTAGAAATTGGGAGAAAAAGGATATTCCATGAGATAATGATATTTTAAATAATGTTTAAAAGAGCATGCTTTGTGTAAGATATTCCAATTAAACCCCACAAATTGGATATATGTGGGAAAATATTAATGAGTTACTATAATTGGTTTAAGGAATATATCAAAGAGAGAGATAAAAGAAAAAGATAGAATTCTATGAGGAGTGTTTCCTAATAGACTAAGTGACCAATTATGTAGTGTATACCAAATCGTTATGTGCTTTCCTTGATGGACTTTTGTTGTCAAATCCAAGTCTTAGTAAGAATAAAAGTCAAGAGTTTCACATAAAGGAAAAAATAGGAGAATATGTTTATTTACTTCCTACGCGAGGTTCCTTGACTTTATCCTATTTTTAGTTGGAGACCAATGGTGGGATAAAAGAGATATCTTCTAACACATATGGAAAGGGAGTAATGGTGGGCTTATGGAATATCATAATGTCCCTTGTTGCTTTTAGTTTCCTTGAAATCTCAAGGAGAAAGGAGACGAGGGGAACAAGCCAGGAAAATATGAGGAGTTTATATATATACATATATATACACATATATATACATAAATATATGTATATATATACATATATATATATATATATATATATATATATGCACACATACACACTCATGAGGGATGCACACACATCCAACTAACCCTCTCTTCCCTCAATGTTGTACACACTAAGACCCCAGTCCTTGATGCCCCAGTGTGCAATGAACGATAGAACCGTCTCTGACCTCTACAAGTATCTTGGATAATCCAGGCCTGGTGAATAAGGTCCTTGGTTGTTCCATGATAATCCTCCATACTGTCCTCCTCCTTTCTTCTCTGGAACACAATGGTAAATTGCGAGACCCTCCAGACCAACACCCCAAAGGGCACAATGACCTAATTTCCTTTCCCCTCTTTTCTGTGTGCACTATGTGCAAAGGGAGATAATCACCATGGTCTGTGTCTCCAGTGCAATTGGTTGAGTCCCTCTGGGATGGGACTCTTGAACATTTGATCTGGATGAAGCCATGTTGGTGGAGCATGGGTGGGTTACTATCCGTTCTCCTCCACTCTCGTGAGCCAACCCGTAGGGCAAGGGGTGGCCACTGCCAAGCTAGTGCTAGAGCCCTATTTTCTCAAAGAAACTGGGGATATGAACCCCCTTACAACTTTGAGGAGGCATGAAGAAATATAGGACCACCCAGATCTAGATCCTACCCATTAACAGACCCACCATTAGATTCGCGGGCCAAGAATAAAAGGTATAAGAATAATAAGTTTTCACTGAGGTGGCAACATGTTATTGGTTTATATATTCATAGATTGAAATAAATGTAGAAAATAATCCACAACTCATAAAATAGAAAAATTATATATCAAAATGATCAGGTAAATGAAGGATACAAATAAAATATAATTGAGACTAAATTCGAATCCCAATTCTAAAAGTACTTGTGTACATGTTTAAAGTGATGAATAATACATAGAAACCCTAGTATTGGGTATTAAAATGTTTAAATCATTAAAATCCTTTCTTTTGTGTTATTATCTAATATTGTTGAACATAATGATAATTAAAGATGATCATAATTGATAAGTAGAATAGTTCATGGAAACCCTAGTTTTGTATATTAACATGTCAAATGCGTCATATGCTCTTAGTTGATGTTGTAGTTTCATAATGTCGAATAGTAGGATTTCCCTATGATAAAAGATGATAACTAGGGTTAATAAAGGGGATACATGCATATTAAGAATTAGGGTTAAAGATTATAACTTGCTAAATTGATAATGAATCTAATCTGATCTAAGTGATCGTAATGAAAGGATATGTTTGATATAGTAATTAGGGTTTCACGTAATGGTTAACATGTAATGAAAATAGTGTTTATACCCTTATTCCTCATCCAAACCCTAAAACCCTAGATTAGGACCTAGTAGAGTTTAATGTGATTAATGATATGGTGACACTTTACGATTTATATTCATGTAGATTAAAGATTGGTTTCCTCTTTGCTTGCTTGATTGGATGATATGCTTAAAGTATGAATCAATAATCTGCATGGTTCTACGAAAGGTACGTAGTTACGCTTATGACTACCCACATTATTTTTTTGGTGTTTGGCGAGTGTTTCTCAAAGATTGAACAACTAATCTATTAGATGCTTATTTACATTCTATCAATTACAATGCCACTATGAGTATCACGTAAAGAAAGATTATGTGAAGAAAATGACAATTCTTATTTGCAAGTAATTGATTGTTATATGTTGTTATGTACTTGAACAATTTTGCATGCACCCCACATACACATTATATTTGATATAGTGATATGTGCTTTTGGTTTCACGACATTCTAGGTACATGCTTAACTATGAAGATATCAATATATGATGGACATATGGACTTACTTTAAGACATTAAAGTTAACTTGTGAGGATGATTAGATAGATACTTCTTCTCATATAGTCTCATATGTACAATTATGGGGATAGAAAATTATGTAAGTTTTATAGGAAAACCTTGTAAACAATATATTTGAATTAAAGAAAATTATTTACTATTTTGTGTTATTTGCTAAATTCGAATCCTTAGGAAATTGCAGGTAATGATTCTCAACTTTAAGGCCTTCCTTAATTAGGGTTTGCTGAAAAGTGAGCTCATTACATTTGGTGTTAGAGCCCTATATTTTTCAAACAATATTTAATAGTTTATAGTTTCAAGTAGTCTATATAAATATGAGGGAATTATTAGGGAATTTTCTAAAGACGATGGTATCTATAAGGGACCATGACCCAGGGGCTAACAAAACTTTCCTCCACACCACTATTTGGCTTATGAGGACTCCCAGACTCGTGCATCTTGCCTGGACAAAGTAAGAATATTTTGGCCAAAGTAAAATACCTTTAGGTTTCCTTCTCATCTTTATTCATCCACTTCTCATACTCTTGTTTAATAAAACCTAAAATAATATTTCTTTCCTTATATGAAGTTAGGATTTTTGAGAAGAAGTAGGATCAAGGTTTCCTTTGCAAATTAATGTACATATAATATGGAAATCATAATGTGCATGTAATGTGGAAACAATGATAAAGTAAAGAAAATATTATATGGGTTTTTCCATGTGAGGTTAACCCTACATGGAAATAGGGTTGGTCTAGGAAAACCCTAGTGGGTCAAGGGACATAGAAACCCTAAGGGGAAGGGTGTATTCCCTAACCACATACTAAACCCTAATCCTTGGAAGTAGGAATAATGTGGGTGAAGTAGAAACCCTACCAACATCAACCCAATTAGAGTAAGAGGAAAGAGAAAATAGAAAAGAGTTTGGTAACGAGTCTTCCATGCATAAATAATGCATGTGAAAGAATTGGAATATATATGAGAAACATAAGTAACCAATGGTTATATATGAAAAATGAAAACCTAAATATACTAGAACCCCCATGCTTAGGGGTGAGCATAATTTGGTTAATAGCTGATTAATAGAATGGTTAATTCCAAATGGGTAATTATTTCCGATCTATTTGGTTAATTTGGTTAATTTATTCCAGTTAATTGGCTAAACAATTAATTTGTTGGTTAAAAATATTTTCTATTTGGTTAACCAATTTAACTGAACAATCACAATTTATTTGAAAAGAATTAACCTACACATATATACCTACATAATTGTACTATAATTTCATAAAACCTCCCCTTTTATATACTAGTCAAATTTTCATAAACTGTATAGCGCTATATTTATACACAATACTACTATAATATAACAATTGTTTAAATTTATTATGAATATTTTCGTTCAATATTATTACAAGAGTATTATTTGATTAACCAAATCAGCCGAGGGAATTAATCATTAACCAATTAACCATGACTGGATTAACCGACAATAATTCAGTTAGGTTAATGGTTAAAATATCAAACTAAAAATTAACCATTTAACCAAACCGAATTAACCATAACCGACCAAATTAACTAAATAGTCACCCCTACCCATGCTATCTACAAAAGTTTGAATATGGATTAAAAGTCATTGAGATGACTATGATCGAGCCAATGGAGGGGAAGGTTAGAAAAGATAAGCCCCTGGAGGGGAAGGACATGAACGATCAAGGCCCTAGAGGGGAAGAACATAGCAGGTCAAGTCCATGAAGGGGAAGGACGACATAGTACTAAGCCCCTGGAGGGGAAGGTCAAGAAAGGTCAAGCTGATGGATGGGAAGGCCAACATGGCACCAAGCTCTAGATAGAGAAGGTGGCACGAGTCCATAGTTTAGACGCCCATGCCCCAAAAGGGAAGGTCACAAAAGGTCAAGCCTCAGATTAGGAAGGCCGGTAAGGCACCGAGCCCCTGGAGGGGAAGGTGGCTCAAGTCCATTGCAGGGACAAAACCCTATGAGAGGGTACCCCAGAGATTGAGCAAACAAGGGTTAAGAGGTTATAATAAAAACAACACATAAAGATGAAAATATAAACCTTTAAGGATGGTGTCTCAACCTGGGGTAGGTCAACCCAAGAGTGGGAAAAGGACCTATGGGGTTAGGTTGTGGCTATGAGAGCCTAACCTCCTACTTTGAGCCAAGAAGGAACCCTAGGTTAGGACCTTCCCTAGAAAGGTGAAATGATAAATCAATTCAAAGAATGAGGTAACCATGAATGTCACCTAGAGTGTTAAGGATTAAGTATAAAAAATATGAAAGCACATATATTGAGTATGATTCTTTGAACCCAAGTATACCATCTCTAAGGAACATGAGGAAAAGTCACTATGGAAGCGACTGACAGTATAGGACCAAGCCCAAATGAGAGGGTTGCCATGAGCCCAATGAAGGGGACATAAAATGAATAATGAGCATCATAAGAGATGAAGGAAATATGGTTTAAAGAATTAGGAATGAAAATAATGTGCCCTCAGTAAACCATTGGGAATAATATAGCCTTAGGTCAATCCTAAGGTCAACTAGGGAGCATTAATGGTACATAAGACCAATGGTATTAGGAGATGATTGTTCCTAAAATGCATAAGACCATATGCTCGAGAGGTAACAACTATGTTTTCCCAAGGCCCATGACTCAGGAGATTGGCCACCTTCACGAGTTCATGTGGCCCAAGGGGTGAATGTGAGTGGCACTATGTAACATATTGAAATCTACTGTGTGTCTCTTTGTACCCTTTTTCAATAAGATTTGTTCTTCATTTTCATCCCATATGTCTTTGGAGTTGAATTAGTGGAACTATGGTGGTTATTGGATAAATATTTCCCATATATTCTTAATAAAGGGTTTTATGCACAAATACCTCAGTAGAAATCTAAGTATGGGGCCTGATGTGCAATTGTCCACTTAAGTAATAAAAATAATGATGGAATTTGTGCTAGAAATTTCTAGGACTTTTTAGAATATGAAAAAGAAAGGAAATCCCAAAATATGCATAAAGGAGATGATAAATGTTATAATTGGATAAAAGGAGATGATGTGGGATATATTGTTTCCAAAAGTCACAAATTGAAAATCCACGAGATAATTTGATACACAATTTCATTTTCTTGAACTAAAAGTTACTTAAGTGTCAAGTATCACCCAATGTGGAAAATATAAATATATATAAGACTTTATTAATGGAAAATAGAAAATAAGCCAAGAACGAGAAATAAAATATCTAATATTCTCAAATTGGAAAACTAATTCCAAATTCATAATCTAAATATGAAAATAAGCTATTGGGAAAATTTTCAACTAATTTGGATGATATTTGGATAATGGGAAAAAGTAACAGAGAAAGTGTGTAGAACCTTCATTTTGATAATTAATTAAATAAATGGCACAAACATGATCAATTAATGGAAAAATCATATCTAGGACAGTAATTGGGATACATGGCTGAAATTTCATCATATTTGGATAATCTTAGAGTCATAAATGATGGAGGAAAGAGAAAATGAGTTTGGAATTATTTAGCCTATTAGAAGTCCCCAAAAGGCAAAAATAATTCCATATTCGGATTCTACACCTCAAAATCAGTCAGGGTGTCAATTTTTATTAAATTTGGAAACTGTTTGACCCCTCAAATGAAGAAAGAGAAATTCATTAAATAATATATGTATATATATATCGCTTTATTCGAATTATAATACAACTTGGAAAATAAATGTCACACAGATAATATATACGCTCACGATCTGATAGCTAGGATAGCCCCGTGGATCCATTGGATGGTCGAGAGCTTGTCTCCTACTTCGGTCCGAATTGGGAAACAAGAATAGGATTTGTGATTTTTCAAATTCAAATATCTCTCTCTACACTCAACCAAATCACGAGATTTTTGGCTCGTTGGACTTCTCTTTCAATTATGCATAAGATTATCCTAAAGTTTTGTGAATTTGATGAATATTCTAGAAAGCCATAAATCTCCCGAAACTCCTCTCTCATCCCAAACTTGTAAACCCTAGTTGGCTTTTCCTCACCTATAAATATCCCTACCATTGACTTCCTGGGAGCCTTTGGAACTCGAAGCACCCCTCAAATTCTTATTCCATCACCGTCTGACCCCTCAAAAAGTAGTTGAAGGATCTAGACTTGTGGTACTTCTCCCTCTCTCCTCTCTTCATCTCCAGAAAAATCAAAGGTATTATTGACTTCGGTTTCCTCTCCTCTTTCTTTTTCATATTTTACTTTTGTGTTGGGTCGCCATTCACGATTTTGCCCAAAATCCCACACAAGAAACAAGTTGCTGCTCTGTGCCATGGCATCAAGGTGATGGGTAAGAAACCCCATGGTCAATTTACACTCTTACCCTCTGCGTTTCTCTTTTCTTTGTTTTCTGGACTAAGGGCAGATTGGTGTTTTGGTATTGTTTTCACTCGCTTGACTGAAACCACTCACGACTGACTTGGCTTTTAACCCTGACTTGGCCGTGAGTGATTGGGACAAGTCACGGGCCGCCTCTCCTCTCCCTCTCTCCCGCTTTCCCTCTATTTTGAAATGATTTTCCTTCATGGCACCTTCTGATTGGTCAGAGTTCAATAATTCATATCTTATTATTCCTTTGTCCAAAAAATGAAATAAAATATGTTCTAGAATAAAAAAGATGATCTATCTAATAAAAATAATTTGGATTCCTGGTTCTGAGTTTTTTGAAAAAGTATTTTTGGGAAGGATTCAAATGATTAAAAATCACTAAAAATACCCCTAAAAGTCCATATCTCTAAAATATATAAAATTATATGTTATTTTAATCAGAAAACCCTAACTAAGACAATAGTGATGGTTTCAGGACCTAAATCGATGTTTTGTAGAAAAAGTAGGTAACTTAGTGGTTTTAATTCTTTAATGGATGTACATGGTTCTAATACATGGAATTGATAATGATATTAGGACAAGTGGACTCTGGTCTTGCTTAGGGATCTGAAAAGTGGCTTTCTAGGACTCTAAGGAAGAGGTATGTGTATCTAACACCTTAGTTAGGAAATTTTATGCCTTAACCTACTCTTCCCTAATGAGGCTTAATTGAGTCTAATTCTCTTTTCTTTAAACCCTAATTACTTGTACCTCAAATTAGATTATTGTTTCAAATTGTTTGGGTCTTGTACCCCATTACTATGCTTATTGATTCATATGATTATTCTTGACATGACTAATTTTCTAGCATGTCGATTTATGTTCTATTTATTTTAAAGTAGCTGTACTTATGTACAACCACCCATAGAGGGCATGTATTTAATCACCCTGGGGAATGTTTTTTCTCCCCATATTATTGTGTAGGTGACTGGGAATGTCTTATTCTCCCCTCACCTATAGGTTAGAGGTCCGATAGGTGCCTCAACCCTACTTAGTTAGGTAGACATATTTATCTTACATGCAAATCCTTTTTAATTTAATTGTTAATGGCAAGTTTCTTTTGAATATAGCCTCATTCTCTTGTTATCTTCATCATATGATGAACCCCTAGCCTATTTTTACTTGATTTACTTATCTTGTTATCCTAGACTAGTTTTTGTGACACATACTTTTCTTTCCTTTCCCTTTTGTTGGGTGCCCTCCCAACCACCCAGGTGCTGGTGTTGAGAAAGGAGAAGGTCATGTTTGAAGGAAGCTATCTCAGGAGTATATCTCAAGCTATCTGAAAGGATGTCTAGGTTACGTAGATCCTTTTCTCTTATCTTTTTCTTTTGGGAATCAATTTTGTAGTAAATAATGTAAGCCATGTAATAGGCTTAGTACTTTTATTTTCAATGCTATTGACATTTTATAATGTATCTAAAATCATGCTTATTTATTTGGATTATTATGAAAGCATCCCAAAATCTCTCTTTTTGTGGAATGTGTGGATGTTTTGTATTTCCTTTAAATTTTAGTAAGGAGGTGATCTCTCCTCTTACACTCTCCTTAGAGGCACAAGGATAATATCACTCCAAAAGTACATGTACCCCAAGAGTCCTCAAGGAAGTAGCTAAGGCTCATAATACATGAGGTATAAATATGAAAAATGTAAGAAGTCATGTAATAATGAAAGGAGTTGTGTACAAAATCAAGAGTGAGAAAGGCACTTGACTTCATGAATTATAAGAAAGTTGTGTACTTAAAAAAAGGTATGGTTTAGAGTCATGTTGAGAATGATTCAACCTAAAAGGTGAAATTTTAGGATAATGTGTGGATACACCATATCTTCTCTTGGAATGGGATA
The DNA here is from genome assembly GCA_963693085.1 of Alisma plantago-aquatica. Lineage (NCBI taxonomy): Eukaryota > Viridiplantae > Streptophyta > Magnoliopsida > Alismatales > Alismataceae > Alisma > Alisma plantago-aquatica. The sequence goes on along the minus strand of OY856414.1, from coordinate 420,081,225 downwards.
AAATTTGTTTTGAGCTACAGTCAAATGCTTATTTCATCTTATTATGAGGGAGAGAGATAGGGTAAATACATGTGCTTAAAATTGACATATGAGAATGGACACCTTAATGGCTTGACCTAGGGTTTGAGGTGTTACCTCACCCTTATGTGGACATAAATGGACATTGAGTTGGAAACTTATGTGGCAAAAGGTGATCACCAAGTAAAATTGGAATAAAAAATGAAAATGTAATCACCAGGAGATGATATCATGTAAAAACTAAGGATGTGGATATACCCTAAATTTAATTCGGGTATCAAACTTAGTAATAATGGGTGGAATTTGCATATCAATAAAAGATGCTAAGTTAAATCAAGAAGGATTTGTAACCCTAATGTTTGAAACTTGGATGAGTTATATTCACCTTAAGCTTCCTAGGTTTGAATTTTGGGGATAAAATTCTTTTTAAGTAGGGGTGAATGTAATATCATCAATTTTGTGAAATTGAATTTATTAAATATAAGGCATGAATCGATAAAATGTTTTCCCTAATGATACTTTTGATAGAATTTTCAAAAAAGTGACCAGGGTGTAACCCAAGGCCCAAGTGAGGCCCATCAGACTATTTTCTTTACAAGTAGGTTCTTCTGGAACAAGTTAAGAAAATAAGAGATTTTATACTTAAATAAATAGTAATGGCTTTATGATTTGTTGAATAATAGAATTATGGAATATTAAATAAGTTTTCAAAAGAAAATAATATGTGTGATTTTTTAGATAATTAAAAGAATAATCATGGGGCATCAAACATGAATATTTTGGCCCGACTTTTGGTGTACTTGAAAATAATAAGGAAAGGAATACAATTCTATAAATGGGGAGAAAAATGATATTCCATGAGATAATGGTATTGTTTTAAATAATTTTTAAAAGGGCTCATTTTGTGTAAGATATTCTAATAAAATCCCACAAATTGGATATATGTGGGAAAAATATTAATAACTTTCGATAGTTGGTTTAAGGAATATGTCAAAGAGAGAGATAAAGAATAAGCTAGAATTCTATGAGGAGTGTTTGCTAATAGATTAAGTGACCAATTATATAATGTATATCAAATAGTTATGTGCTTTACTTGATTTCTTTTTGTTTTCAAATACAAGTCCTAGTAAGAATAAAATCTAAGAGTTTCATAGAAAGGAAAAAAGGAGAATATGTTTATTTACTTCCTAAGTGAGGTGCCTTGCCTTTATCCTATGCTTAGTTGGAGATCAATGGTTGGATTAAAGATATATCTTCTAATACATATGGAAAGCGAGTAATGGTGTTCTTATGGAATGTAATAATGTCCCTTGACACTTTTAGTTACCTTGAAACCCCAAGATGAAAGGAGATGAGGGGAATAAGAAAGCAAAATATGAAGAGTTATATATATATGTATATATGTATATATATGTATATATATATACATATATACATATATATATATATATATATATATACATGAGGGTTGCACACACATCCAACTAATACTGTCTTCCTTCAATGTTGTAGACACTAAGACCTCAGTCCTTGATGCCCCAATTTGCAATGAATGACATAACCATCTATGACCTTTGCAAGTATCCCAGATAACCCATGCCTAGTTTATAGGGTCCTTGGAAGGTCCATGATTATCCTCCATCTTTCTCTCCTCCTTTCTTCTCTGGAACATAGTGGTAAATTGTGAGGCCCTCCAACCAACACCCCAAAGGGAACAATGACCCAATTTCCTTTCCCCTCTTCTCTGTGCAGACTATGTGTGAAGGGAGATAACCACCATGGTATGTGTCTCCAGTGCAAGGGGTCGAGTCCTTATGGGGTAGGATTATGGGACTGTCAATCTAGATGAAGCCATGTTGATGGAGCATGGACAGGCTGCTAGCTGTTCTCCTACAATCTTGTGAGACAACTCAGAGGGCAAGGGGTGGCCATTCCTAAGCTAGTGTCAGAGCCCTATTTTACAGAAGAAATAGGGGAGAGGAACCCCCTTTCCATGTTGGGTGAGGTGTGAGGAAAGATAGGATTGGTCAAATTAGGATCCTCCCTGTTAACGGAACCACTATCAAATCTACTAGCCCAGAAGGAAAGCTAATATGAATAATAAGTTTTCATTGACATGGCAGTGTGCTATTGGTCTATATATTCATAACTTGAAATAAATTTAGAAAATAATTGACAACTTAGGAAATAGCAAAATTATATATCCAAATGATCGAGTGAAGGATAGGAACCCAAATAAAATATAATTGAGACCCAATTTAGTTTGCAATTCTAAAAGTACTTTGATACATGTTTAAAGTGATGGATACTGCATAGAAACCCTAGAGTTTGGTATTAAAGTGTTGAAAGAATTAAAATCCTTTGTTTTGTGTTATTATCTAACATTGTCGAACATAATGATAATTCAAGATGATCATGATTAAGAAGTATAATAGTTCATGGAAACCCTAGTTTTGTATATTAAATGGTCAAAATCTAAGTTTGATCCTGGCTCAGAAGGAACGCCTGCTAGTCATATGATCTTAGTTCATGTTGTAGTCTCATAATGTTGAATAATCTGATTTTAATGATGACCATAATAATAAAGATGATAACTAGGGTTAGTGGATAACCATGCATATGAAGAATTAGGGTTAAAGATTATAACTTGCTAAATTGATAATGCATCTACTATGATCTAAGTATCTTAATGAAAGAATATGTTTAATATAGTGATTAAGGTTTCACCTAATGGTTAACATGCGATGGAAATAGAGTTTATACCCTTATTTCTCATCCAAATCCTAAAACCCTCGATTAGGAATGTGTAATATCCTCAAATTTTAGAAAAAAAAACTGAACTATAAAATATGATGTATAATTCCTCAATGATTTGGTGGAATAATAATGTTAATTGTCCTTGTCGCATAAGTTCTTGTAGCACAAGACAAATAGATAAAAGGAATTCATGCATTGATAAATAGTGATTACTTTTGATATTGATAAATGTTTTCCAAAGGATAATAAAGTTAATAATGTGTTAGATAATTAAAAGAATACTTGCCTTTCCATTATTGGAAACACAATGGTTGGGATACCAAATAGTGTTACCTTGGGTTGCCTTTTTGGTATGTTGAAGGATAATTACAAGTTAAGATAATGAGAGGATTTCTAGGATAATCCAAAGTAATATGTGTATCCACCTTTCCTTGGAAGCCATATAAAAGGGCAATATGCAAGTTTCCTAAAAGAAAATAAGAAGTTTGGTATACAAAGGATACCCAACAAAGCTCGATAATTGGAAAAGGGATTGATAAGGTATCATGAGGGGAGGATTGTTGTTAAAGGAAATATGGTGGTCCTTATCTAATCCCTTCATGCCTACATTTCCTATACTAGGAGTCCATCTTCCCTTGGGAAGGAACATATGTGAGTGTTTGTTTTCTTGACAATCACGTATGAGGGAAGCCACTCCCAAGGAATTAGGATTTGTGGAGAAGGGTTCCATATACAATGTGGTTATATATATGGATATAGATGCCACCCTTCTCGTATATACATCCCCTTGTGTTGGTGCCATCGTTTGCCTCCTCTTAAACCCTAAGAGATCCTCCGACCATCCATATGAGAAACCACCGAAGATCCCTGGCCATAATTGGGGGAGATCATAAACTCCTAGGACGGGCATGGTTTTGAAGAGCCTCCCTATGTCTCCGGCCTTCACTCACGCCACCAGTACCGTGCTGCAGAACACCTACCTTCCCTGGCAGCCATAGACGCCTCCATCTCCATGACGGCATTGGAGTTTGGCAGTAGGCAACCATGACCGTAGGAACAGCTGTAGGGACCTACAGAGGAACAACACCATGCGCTCGGGTGACCGGGCAGTCAGCCACTCGATCAGGGAGGATCTAGGGGCGCAATAGAGGTGGGTGTATTGGAGACAAAACCAAGGACCCGTTCGAGATGAGTTCTGCATCGCCCTTTCTCGAAGGGGGGGGGGGGGTGAGCCACCGGAGGAGCAGGCAAAGGTGCGCCGGATCTGGCTAATGGCGGTGGCGCCAGGCAAGACTCACAGCAACGGCGGGTCATGGTCTGAGATGGAAGCGACAGAGCATATCAGGATGCACCAGAATGCATAGGTAGATAGAACGAGGTGCCTTACACCAGGCTACGTGCACGGCGCCTAGGTGTGGCTTCAACTCTCTTATTTCTTCTCAATAGTCTACCGCTAGACCTGCTAGATAGGGCCCATTTATCCCCATAGTTGACCCTCTCTGGTCACGTTGGGCATCCCCCTAGGTCCTACAAGGACCGACGGAGCATGCCTTACCGAAACTGAGGTTTCCTAGCCTGAGAGCCCGCAAGGGCAGCCCACGCTACCCTCGCGTAGGGCGGCGACCTGTGCTGTCGTGAGGTAGGGGGTGACCTGGAGGAATTGGACCATTATGCCCTGACCTGTAAACATAGGGCACGGGGGTAACAAGGTCATTGCATTCTAATTTTGAGGCCAAGTCTGATCCGCACGGCACAAACAAGAGTGGACAAATCTTGGCTGACGTGGCCTAATGCAATTGGTCCAGGTTTAATAATCTTACAATAATTCTAGTTATTTGATAGTAACTCAGAATATAGCGATATTATATATCAAATTGATTAGGAGAACGAGAGGAATCCAAAGAAAATATAATCATAGTCTTTTTATGCTTCCTGTTCGAAAAGTATCTACTATACATGTTTAGATGTGTTCAATGTAAAGGAAAACTCATATTTGTCTTAATCTGATGCTTAATTGATTAGATTTGGTTAGGTTGAGTTAATACCTGATATAGAACTGTATAATGTAGAATTTTGGCTATTAATGAATAATTGATGATGCTAGATTAGTAATCTTATTCATGTTATTTAGGGTGTTAAAATCAATGTCAACATCTTGCTATGATCTAATGATGATAATGTAACCTAGATGTCATGAATAGTTTAATATGCTTAAGTTGACGATTAGGGTTTCACCTAATATGCATAACTGGTTTTGTAATCTTAGAAACCATAACGTGAGGAGTTAGGGTTTGTAATCCTAATCCCGGATCCAAACATGAGATAATCCTAAACCCTAGTTTAGGAGCGAATCTAGATGTAAATAATGTAATGTGAATACATGGTGACACACACGTAGTATGCTTTGTTTCAGATACTTGTTGCTTACGTGGTTAGTTGATTGGATGTTTGGATTGCATTCCTAAAGTACATAAGATGTTCTGCATGGTTTTTGCGTGACATAAGGTACGTGGTTACGCTTATGATTACATGTAACAAATTCCGAGATTGCCGATGTTTCTCGATGAGATTGGACGACAAATCAACTGCTTGCTTGTTTATTTAGTTCTTGCAAACTATAAAGTCCATATGAGTATCATGTAAAGTAAATAATAGTATTCTGAACCCTAGGTTAGACTGATCTTAAGGGTAATGCACACGAGCCCTGGAGGGACATTGATTACACCTGAGGTAGTTGACCAAATATGGGTTAGAATATGAAAATGAGTTAATGTTCTTATATTCAAGATAAAGATGTTTGCTTATATCTGTACTTGTGATTATTGTTTGAACCCACGTACCAGTATAGAAATATACTGATCACGTATTTGTTTGTCGGCATTTTAGGTATCAGATCTACTTGATTCGTGGACATGAGGGTACAGATAAAGATGTTGAAGACACTACAGTTTAATCATGAAGGTTTAGTCTTAATGGTTTATCTTTACACATGTAAAAGTTAATTTTGTTTAAAAGTTATGTAACTCCTTAGAGGAGATTTTTATCTAAACATGTAAATATTTGATCATTAATGGAAATTGTTTACTATTTTGTATTATTTCATGAATCTGATCTTGGAGTTTCTGATTAATGATCTGCGACTTTAAGGTCTTTTAGACACTCAAAAGTGCGGGTCGTTACATTTGGTATCAGAGCACAAATTCATCAATTAATACTTAATAGTGTATAATTTCAAATTATCTTTAGAAATGTTAAGAGAAAAATTAGGTTTCTCATCTCACATTTTCGTCTACTTCTCATCTCTTGCTTTAAAAAAAAAACTTTGAAAAGAAAATATTAATAAGAGAAGTAAAATGTGAAATTTAAAATCGTTAATCCACATGGTGTGGTGGTATGGGACACTACCCATGTGAAACTTGAAATTGGTAACCAACATGGTGTGGTGGTATGGGACACTGCCCATGTGAAACTTGAAATCATAAATAAGAAATATAAGGGATGGTCTAGGTAACCCAGTCTCCCATGCATGTGGGCATGAGGAGCATAAAACTTATGTGATAAGTCTTAAGAGATATAAAAACCCAATAGTTGAATATATCATAAAATGAAAAGTTTGAATATAACTTGCTCAAACTCCTCATGTTGTCTCTAGAAGTTTAGTGACGGTGGCCAAGCCCCTGGAGGGGAAGGCCGAGGTAGCACCAAGCCCTAGAGGGAAGGTGACCCAAGTTCATTGAATGAACATAGATCATGAGGGGGTATTCCAGAGATTGAGAAAACATGGGTTGATATGTTATAATGATAAAAGTTAGGCCTAATGAAAGAAGAAAAAAAAGATGTCTAAGAAACCTTTAGGGTTAGTGAGCCAACCTGGGGTGGGTCAACCCAAAGAGTGGGAAGATGACCTATGAGGGAGGCAAAACCTTAGATCTTGGGATCAGGTTGTGGCTAGAGAGCCTAACCCCCTCCTATGAGCCAAGAAGGCACCCTATGTTAGGACTTTCCCTTAAAAGGTAAGTGAATAAATGTAATTAAGTATTGAGATAACCTTAATCCTCACCTAGAGTAGTGAAGAGTTAAAGATATAAAAAAAATGAAAGCACTTAAATTCTTTGAACCCAAGGATGCCAACTCTGAGTGACACAGCTGGTCAAGCCCAGGAGGGAAGACCAGTAAGGCACCAAGCCCAGGAGGGAAGGTGGCCTAAGTGGACGACCAAGCCCAGGAGGGAAGGTCATGAAATGGTCAAGCCCAGGAGGGAAGACCAGGAAGGCACCAAGCCCAGGAGGGAAGGTGGCCTAAGTCCACAATGCAGTTGTTTAGGATCAAGCCCCTGGAGGGGAAGATCACAGAGGTCAAGCCCAGGAGGGAAGACCGACATGGCACCAAGCCCTGGAGGGAAGGTGGCCCGAGCCCAATGATGGGACACCACTGCATTATGTGTACTCAAAAGAGAGATATGAAGGCAATTCTGGTTAAAGAATTAAATAAGAGAATAATGTGCTTAAAAGATGTGACATCTCAAAAGAAACCCTTAGGGAGGGTAGAGTCGTAATGCAATCCTAGGGTCAAGTAGGGTGTATTAGAGGTACATAGGACCAATGGGTTGGGAGTTGATAAACCTTGAATGCACATGACCAAGTGGTCGGGAGGTAACAGTTGGTTTGCCCTAGGCCCATGTCTCAGGAGGTTGGCCACCTACTTGATGTTCATGTGGCCCAGTAGGGTGAATGTAAAGACACTCCCTTGATGCATGAGGATGAGATCACTCCAAAAGTACCTATACCCCTAGAGACCTCGAGGATTTGGCTAAGGCTCATAATGATACATGAGATGTAAATATAAAGATGTAATGAAGTCATAAGTTGTGCCCTAACTTAAGAGTAAGAAAAGGGACACTTGAATGTCGTGAAATTAATAACAAGTAAGTTTAGAGTCATATAGAGTATGATTCAACTCAATACATGAAATTGAAAGGTAATGTGTGGATGTACTATCTTCGCTTTTGGAATGGAATGAACTTTGTGTTTGGGCTGCAACCAAATGCTTTTTTCATTTCATTATGAGGAAGGGAGATTGGGTAGACACAAGTTATGCTTAAAATTGAGATAACGAGGATGAATATCTTACATTTAATGTGTAATGACATGAACTAGGGTTAGAGGTGTTACCTCACCCTTATGTGAAAATAGTGTGTAATAGATTGGAAACCTAGGTGAAAAGAGAAATCACCAAGTAGTAATGAAATCACAAAATAAGAATGAAATCATCAAGTGATGATAAGATGTGTATACTAAAGATGTAGATATACATTGAATTGAATTCAAGTACCAATCTTAGTCTTAATGTGTGGAATTTGCATAATAACATATGTAAAGATGTCTAAGTAGGGTGCTAACCCTCAGACTTGAAACTAAGATGAGTTATAATTCACCTTTTTCTTTTGGGTGTGAATTTTGAGGACAAAATTCCTTTTAAGGAGGGGTGAATGTAATATCCTCAAATTTTAGAAAAAAACTGAACTATAAAATATGATGTATAATTCCTCAATGATTTGGTGGAATAATAATGTTAATTGTCCTTGTCGCATAAGTGCTTGTAGCACAAGACAAATAGATAAAAGGAATTCATGCATTGATAAATAGTGATTACTTTTGATATTGATAAATGTTTTCCAAAGGAGAATAAAGTTAATAATGTGTTAGATAATTAAAAGAATACTTGCCTTTCCATTATTGGAAACACAATGGTTGGGATACCAAATAGTGTTACCTTGGGTTGCCTTTTTGGTATGTTGAAGGATAATTACAAGTTAAGATAATGAGAGGATTTCTAGGATAATCCAAAGTAATATGCGTATCCACCTTTCCTTGGAAGCCATATAAAAGGGCAATATGCAAGTTTCCTAAAAGAAAATAAGAAGTTTGGTATACAAAGGATACCCAACAAAGATTGATAATTGGAAAAGGGATTGATAAGGTATCATGAGGGGAGGATTGTTGTTAAAGGAAATATGGTGGTCCTTATCTAATCCCTTCATGCCTACGTTTCCTATACTAGGAGTCCATCTACCCTTGGGAAGGAACATATGTGAGTGTTTGTTTTCTTGACAATCACGTATGAGGGAAGCCACTCCCAAGGAATTAGGATTCGTGGGGAAGGGTTCCATATACATTGTGGTTATATATATGGATATAGATGCCACCCTTCTCGTATATACATCCCCTTGTGTTGGTGCCATCGTTTGCCTCCTCTTAAACCCTAAGAGATCCTCCGACCATCCATATGAGAAACCACCGAAGATCCCTGGCCATAGTTGGGGGAGATCGTGAACTCCTAGAACGGGCATGGTTTTGAAGAGCCTCCCTATGTCTCCAGCCTTCACTCATGCCACCAGTACCGTGCTGCAGAACACCTACCTTCCCTGGCAGCCATAGACGCCTCCATCTCCATGATGGCATTGGAGTTTGGCAGTAGGCAGCCACGACCGCAGGAACAGCTGTAGGGACCTACAGAGGAACAGCAGCATGCGCTGCGGGTGACCGTGCAGTCAGCCACTCGATCAGGGAGGACCTAGGGGCACAATGGAGGTGGGTGTATTGGAGACAAAACCAAGGACCCATTTGAGATGAGTTCTGCATCGCCCTTTCTGGAAGGGGGGGTGAGCCACCGGAGGAGCAGGCAAAGGTGCGCCGGATCTGGCTAATGGCGGTGGCGCCATGCAAGACTCACAGCAATGGCGGGTCATGGTCTGAGATGGAAGCGACAGAGCATATCAGGATGCACCAGAACGCATAGGTAGATAGAACGAGGTGCCTTACTCCAGGCTACGCGCACGGTGCCTAGGTGAGGCTTCAACTCTCTTATTTCTTCTCAATAGTCTACCGCTAGACCTGCTAGATAGGGCCCTTTTATCCCCATAGCTGACCCTCTCTGGTCACGTTGGGTGTCCCCCTAGGTCCTACGAGGACCGACGGAGCATGCCCAACCGAAACTGAGGTTTCCTAGCCTCAGAGCCCACAAGGGCAGCCCACGCTACCCTCGCGTAGGGCGGCGACCTGTGCTGTCGCGAGGTAGGGGGTGACCTGGAGGAATTGGACCATTATGCCCTGACCTGTAAACATAGGGCACGGGGGTAACAAGGTCATTGCATTCTAATTTGGAGGCCAAGTCTGATCCGCACGGCACAAACAAGAGTGGGCAAATCTTGGCTGACGTGGCCTAATGCAATTGGTCCAGGTTTAGTAATCTTACAATAATTCTAGTTATTTGATAGTAACTCAGAATATAGCGATATTATATATCAAATTGATTAGGAGAACGAGAGGAATCCAAAGAAAATATAATCATAGTATTTGTATGCTTCCTGTTCGAAAAGTATCTACTATACATGTTTAGATGTGTTCAATGTAAAGGAAAACTCATATTTGTCTTAATCTGATGCTTAATTGATTAGATTTGGTTAGGTTGAGTTAATACCTGATATAGAACTGTATAATGTAGAATTGTGGCTATTAATGAATAATTGATGATGCTAGATTAGTAATCTTATTCATGTTATTTAGGGTGTTAAAATCAATGTCAACATCTTGCTATGATCTAATGATGATAATGTAACCTAGATGTCATTAATAGTTTAATATGCTTAAGTTGACGATTAGGGTTTCACCTAATATGCATAACTGGTTTTGTAATCTTAGAAACCATAACGTGAGGAGTTAGGGTTTGTAATCCTAATCCCGGATCCAAACATGAGATAATCCTAAACCCTAGTTTAGGAGCGAATCTAGATGTAAATAATGTAATGTGAATACATGGTGACACACACGTAGTATGCTTTATTTTAGATACTTGTTGCTTACGTGGTTAGTTGATTGGATGTTTGGATTGCATTCCTAAAGTACATAAGGTGTTCTGCATGGTTTCTGCATGACATAAGGTACGTGGTTACGCTTATGATTACATGTAACAAATTCCGAGATTGCCGATGTTTCTCGATGAGATTGGACGACAAATCAACTGCTTGCTTGTTTATTTAGTTCTTGCAAACTATAAAGTCCATATGAGTATCATGTAAAGTAAATAATGGAATTCTGAACCCTAGGTTAGACTGATCTTAAGGGTAATGCACACGAGCCCTGGAGGGACAATGATTACACCTGAGGTAGTTGACCAAATATGGGTTAGAATATGAAAATGAGTTAATGTTCTTATATTCAAGATAAAGATGTTTGCTTATATCTGTACTTGTGATTATTGTTTGAACCCACATACCAGTATAGAAATATACTGATCGCGTATTTGTTTGTCGGCGTTTTAGGTATCAGATTTACTTGATTCGTGGACATGAGGGTACAGATAAAGATGTTGAAGACACTACAGTTTAATCATGAAGGTTTAGTCTTAATGGTTTATCTTTACACATGTAAAAGTTAATTTTGTTTAAAAGTTATGTAACTCCTTATAGGAGCTTTTTATCTAAACATGTAAATATTTGATCATTAATGGAAATTGTTTACTATTTTGTATTATTTCATGAATCTGATCCTGGAGTTTCTGATTAATGATCTGCGACTTTAAGGTCTTTTAGACATTCAAAAGTGCGGGTTGTTACATTTGGTATCAGAGCACAGATTCATCAATTTATACTTAATAGTGTATAATTTCAAATTATCTTTAGAAATGTTAAGAGAAAAATTAGGTTTCTCATCTCACATTTTCGTCTACTTCTCATCTCTTTCTTTAAAAAAAAACTTTGAAAAGAAAATATTAATAAGAGAAGTAAAATGTGAAATTTAAAATCGTTAATCCACATGGTGTGGTGGTATAGGACACTACCCATGTGAAAATTTAAAATCGTTAATCCACATGGTGTGGTGGTATGGGACACTACCCATGTGAAACTTGAAATTGGTAACCAACATGGTGTGGTGGTATGGGACACTGCCCATGTGAAACTTGAAATCATAAATAAGAAATATAAGGGATGGTCTAGGTAACCCAGTCTCCCATGCATGTGGGCATGAGGATCATAAAACTTATGTGATAAGTCTTAAGAGATATAAAAACCCAATAGTTGAATATATCATAAAATGAAAAGTTTGAATATAACTTGCTCAAACTCCTCATGTTGTCTCTAGAAGTTTAGTGACGGTGGCCAAGCCCCTGGAGGGGAAGGCCGAGGTAGCACCAAGCCCTGGAGGGAAGGTGACCCAAGTTCATTGAATGAACATAGATCATGAGGGGGTATTCCAGAGATTGAGCAAACATGGGTTGATATGTTATAATGATAAAAGTTAGGCCTAATGAAAGAAAAAAAAGATGTCTAAGAAACCTTTAGGGTTAGTGAGCCAACCTGGGGTGGGTCAACCCAAAGAGTGGGAAGATGACCTATGAGGGAGGCAAAACCTTAGATCTTGGGATCAGGTTGTGGCTAGAGATCCTAACCCCCTCCTATGAGCCAAGAAGGCACCCTAGGTTAGGACTTTCCCTTAAAAGGTAAGTGAATAAATGTAATTAAGTATTGAGATAACCTTAATCCTCACCTAGAGTAGTGAAGAGTTAAAGATATAAAAAAAATGAAAGCACTTAAATTATTTGAACCCAAGGATGCCAACTCTAAGTGACACAGTTGGTCAAGCCCAGGAGGGAAGACCAGTAAGGCACCAAGCCCAGGAGGGAAGGTGGCCAAAGTGGACGACCAAGCCCAGGAGGGAAGGTCATGAAATGGTCAAGCCCAGGAGGGAAGACCAGGAATGCAACACAATGTTTGGGGAATCAAACATGAATATCTGGGTGTGACTCTTGGTATACTTAATACGGAAGGGAAAATAATTCTAGAAATTGGGAGAAAAAGGATATTCCATGAGATAATGATATTTTAAATAATGTTTAAAAGAGCATGCTTTGTGTAAAATATTCCAATTAAACCCCACAAATTGGATATATGTGGGAAAATATTAATGAGTTACTATAATTGGTTTAAGGAATATATCAAAGAGAGAGATAAAAGAAAAAGATAGAATTCTATGAGGAGTGTTTCCTAATAGACTAAGTGACCAATTATGTAGTGTATACCAAATCGTTATGTGCTTTCCTTGATGGACTTTTGTTGTCAAATCCAAGTCTTAGTAAGAATAAAAGTCAAGAGTTTCACATAAAGGAAAAAAATAGGAGAATATGTTTATTTACTTCCTACGCGAGGTTCCTTGACTTTATCCTATTTTTAGTTGGAGACCAATGGTGGGATAAAAGAGATATCTTCTAACACATATGGAAAGGGAGTAATGGTGGGCTTATGGAATATCATAATGTCCCTTGTTGCTTTTAGTTTCCTTGAAATCTCAAGGAGAAAGGAGACGAGGGGAACAAGCCAGGAAAATATGAGGAGTTTATATATATACATATATATACACACATATATATACATAAATATATGTATATATACATATATATATATATATATATATATAGATATATATATATATGCACACATACACACTCATGAGGGATGCACACACATCCAACTAACCCTCTCTTCCCTCAATGTTGTACACACTAAGACCCCAGTCCTTGATACCCCAGTGTGCAATGAACGATAGAACCGTCTCTGACCTCTGCAAGTATCTTGGATAATCCAGGCCTGGTGAATAAGGTCCTTGGTTGTTCCATGATAATCCTCCATACTGTCCTCCTCCTTTCTTCTCTGGAACACAATGGTAAATTGTGAGACCCTCCAGACCAACACCCCAAAGGGCACAATGACCTAATTTCCTTTCCCCTCTTTTCTGTGTGCACTATGTGCAAAGGGAGATAATCACCATGGTCTGTGTCTCCAGTGCAATTGGCTGAGTCCCTCTGGGATGGGACTCTTGAACATTTGATCTGGATGAAGCCATGTTGGTGGAGCATGGGTGGGTTACTATCCGTTCTCCTCCACTCTCGTGAGCCAACCCGTAGGGCAAGGGGTGGCCACTGCCAAGCTAGTGCTAGAGCCCTATTTTCTCAAAGAAACTGGGGAGATGAACCCCCTTACAACTTTGAGGAGGCATGAAGAAATATAGGACCACCTAGATCTAGATCCTACCCATTAACGGACCCACCATTAGATTCGCGGGCCAAGAATAAAAGGTATAAGAATAATAAGTTTTCACTGAGGTGGCAACATGTTATTGGTTTATATATTCATAGCTTGAAATAAATGTAGAAAATAATCCACAACTCATAAAATAGAAAAATTATATATCAAAATGATCAGGTAAATGAAGGATACAAATAAAATATAATTGAGACTAAATTCGAATCCCAATTCTAAAAGTACTTGTGTACATGTTTAAAGTGATGAATAATACATAGAAACCCTAGTATTGGGTATTAAAATGTTTAAATCATTAAAAGCCTTTCTTTTGTGTTATTATCTAATATTGTTGAACATAATGATGATTAAAGATGATCATAATTGATAAGTAGAAGAGTTCATGGAAACCCTAGTTTTGTATATTAACATGTCAAATGCGTCATATGCTCTTAGTTGATGTTGTAGTTTCATAATGTCGAATAGTAGGATTTCCCTATGATAAAAGATGATAACTAGGGTTAATAAAGGGGATACATGCATATTAAGAATTAGGGTTAAAGATTATAACTTGCTAAATTGATAATGAATCTAATCTGATCTAAGTGATCGTAATGAAAGGATATGTTTGATATAGTAATTAGGGTTTCACGTAATGGTTAACTTGTAATGAAAATAGTGTTTATACCCTTATTCCTCATCCAAACCCTAAAACCCTAGATTAGGACCTAGTAGAGTATAATATGATTAATGATATGGTGACACTTTACGATTTATATTCATGTAGATTAAAGATTGGTTTCCTCTTTGCTTGCTTGATTGGATGATATGCTTAAAGTATGAATCAATAATCTGCATGGTTCTACGAAAGGTACGTAGTTACGCTTATGACTACCCACATTATTTTTTTGGTGTTTGGCGAGTGTTTCTCAAAGATTGAACAACTAATCTATTAGATGCTTATTTACATTCTATCAATTACAATGCCACTATGAGTATCACGTAAAGAAAGATTATGTGAAGAAAATGACAATTCTTATTTGCAAGTAATTGATTTTTATATGTTGTTATGTACTTGAACAATTTTGCATGCACCCCACATACACATTATATTTGATATAGTGATATGTGCTTTTGGTTTCACGACATTCTAGGTACATGCTTAACTATGAAGATATCAATATATGATGGACATATGGACTTACTTTAAGACATTAAAGTTAACTTGTGAGGATGATTAGATAGATACTTCTTCTCATATAGTCTCATATGTACAATTATGGGGATAGAAAATTATGTAAGTTTTATAGGAAAACCTTGTAAACAATATATTTGAATTAAAGAAAATTATTTACTATTTTGTGTTATTTGCTAATTTCGAATCCTTAGGAAATTGCAGGTAATGATTCTCAACTTTAAGGCCTTCCTTAATTAGGGTTTGTTGAAAAGTGAGCTCATTACATTTGGTGTTAGAGCCCTATATTTTTCAAACAATATTTAATAGTTTATAGTTTCAAGTAGTCTATATAAATATGAGGGAATTATTAGGGAATTTTATAAAGACGATGGTATCTACAAGGGACCACGACCCAGGGGCTGACAAAACTTTCCTCCACACCACTATTTGGCTTATGAGGACTCCCAGACTCGTGCATCTTGCCTGGACAAAGTCCGAATATTTTGCCCAAAGTAAAATACCTTTAGGTTTCCTTCTCATCTTTATTCATCCACTTCTCATACACTTGTTTAATAAAACCTAAAATAATATTTCTTTCCTTAGATGAAGTTAGGATTTTTGAGAAGAAGTAGGATCAAGGCTTCCTTTGCAAATTAATGTACATATAATATGGAAATCATAATGTACATGTAATGTGGAAACAATGATAAAGTAAAGAAAATATTATATGGGTTTTTCCATGTGAGGTTAACCCTACATGGAAATAGGGTTGGTCTAGGAAAACCCTAGTGGGTCAAGGGACATAGAAACCCTAAGGGGAAGGGTGTAGTCCCTAACCACATACTAAACCCTAATCCTTGGAAGTAGGAATAATGTGGGTGAAGTAGAAACCCTACCAACATCAACCCAATTAGAGTAAGAGGAAAGAGAAAATAGAAAAGAGTTTGGTAACGAGTCTTCCATGCATAAATAATGCATGTGAAAGAATTGGAATATATATGAGAAACATAAGTAACCAATGGTTATATATGAAAAATGAAAACCTAAATATACTAGAACCCCCATGCTTAGGGGTGAGCATAATTTGGTTAATAGCTGATTAATAGAATGGTTAATTCCCAATGGGTAATTATTTCCGATCTATTTGGTTAATTTGGTTAATTTATTCCGGTTAATTGGCTAAACAATTAATTTGTTGGTTAAAAATATTTTCTATTTGGTTAACCAATTTAACTGAACAATCACAATTTATTTGAAAAGAATTAACCTACACATATATACCTACATAATTGTACTATAATTTCATAAAACCTCCCCTTTTATATACTAGTCAAATTTTCATAAACTGTATATCGCTATATTTATACACAATACTACTATAATATAACAATTGTTTAAATTTATTATGAATATTTTCGTTCAATATTATTACAAGAGTATTATTTGGTTAACCAAATCAGCCGAGGGAATTAATCATTAACCAATTAACCATGACTGGATTAACCGACAATAATTCAGTTAGGTTAATGGTTAAAATATCAAACTAAAAATTAACCGTTTAACCAAACTGAATTAACCATAACTGACCAAATTAACTAAATAGTCACCCCTACCCATGCTATCTACAAAAGTTTGAATATGGATTAAAAGTCATTGAGATGACTATGATCGAGCCAATGGAGGGGAAGGTCAGAAAAGATAAGCCCCTGGAGGGGAAGGACATGAACGATCAAGGCCCTAGAGGGGAAGAACATAGCAGGTCAAGCCCATGAAGGGGAAGGACGACATAGTACTAAGCCCCTAGAGGGGAAGGTCAAGAAAGGTCAAGCCGATGGATGGGAAGGCCAACATGGCACCAAGCTCTAGATAGAGAAGGTGGCACGAGTCCATAGTTTAGACGACCATGCCCCAAAAGGGAAGGTCACAAAAGGTCAAGCCTCAGATTAGGAAGGCCAGTAAGGCACCGAGCCCCTAGAGGGGAAGGTGGCTCAAGTCCATTGCAGGGACAAAACCCTATGAGAGGGTACCCCAGAGATTGAGCAAACAAGGGTTAAGTGGTTATAATAAAAACAACACATAAAGATGAAAATATAAACCTTTAGGGATGGTGTCTCAACCTGGGGTAGGTCAACCCAAGAGTGGGAAAAGGACCTATGGGGTTAGGTTGTGGCTACGAGAGCCTAACCTCCTACTTTGAGCCAAGAAGGAACCCTAGGTTAGGACCTTCCCTAGAAAGGTGAAATGATAAATCAATTCAAAGAATGAGGTAACCATGAATGTCACCTAGAGTGTTAAGGATTAAGTATAAAAAATATGAAAGCACATATATTGAGTATGATTCTTTGAACCCAAGTATACCATCTCTAAGGAACATGAGGAAAAGTCACTATGGAAGCGACTGACAGTATAGGACCAAGCCCAAATTAGAGGGTTGCCACGAGCCCAATGAAGGGGACATAAAATGAATAATGAGCATCATAAGAGATGAAGGAAATATGGTTTAAAGAATTAGGAATGAAAATAATGTGCCCTCAGTAAACCATTGGGAATAATATAGCCTTAGGTCAATCCTAAGGTCAACTAGGGAGCATTAATGGTACAAAAGACCAATGGTATTAGGAGATGATTGTTCCTAAAATGCATAAGACCATATGGTCGAGAGGTAACAACTATGTTTTCCCAAGGCCCATGACTCAGGAGATTGTCCACCTTCACGAGTTCATGTGGCCCAAGGGGTGAATGTGAGTGGCACTATGTAACATATTGAAATCTACTGTGTGTCTCTTTGTACCCTTTTTCAATAAGATTTGTTCTTCATTTTCATCCCATATGTCTTTGGAGTTGAATTAGTGGAACTATGGTGGTTATTGGATAAATATTTCCCATATATTCTTAATAAAGGGTTTTATGCACAAATACCTCAGTAGAAATCTAAGTACGGGGCCTGATGTGCAATTGTCCACTTAAGTAATAAAAATAATGATGGAATTTGTGCTAGAAATTTCTATGACTTTTTAGAATATGAAAAAGAAAGGAAATCCCAAAATATGCATAAAGGAGATGATAAATGTTATAATTGGATAAAAGGAGATGATGTGGGATATATTGTTTCCAAAAGTCACAAATTGAAAATCCACGAGATAATTTGATACACAATTTCATTTTATTGAACTAAATGTTACTTAAGTGTCAAGTATCACCCAATGTGGAAAATATAAATATATATAAGACTTTATTAATGGAAAATAGGAAATAAGCCAAGAACGAGAAATAAAATATCTAATATTCTCAAATTGGAAAACTAATTCCAAATTCATAATCTAAATATGAAAATAAGATATTGGGAAAATTTTCAACTAATTTGGATGATATTTGGATAATGGGAAAAAGTAGCAGAGAAAGTGTGTAGAACCTTCATTTTGATAATTAATTAAATAAATGGCAAAAACATGATCAATTAATGGAAAAATCATATCTAAGACATTAATTGGGATACATGGCTGAAATTTCATCATATTTGGATAATCTTAGAGTCATAAATGATGGAGGAAAGAGAAAATGAGTTTGGAATTATTTAGCCTATTAGAAGTCCCCAAAAGGCAAAAATAATTCCATATTCGGATTCTACACCTCAAAATCAGTCAGGGTGTCAATTTTTATTAAATTTGGAAACTGTTTGACCCCTCAAATGAAGAAAGAGAAATTCATTAAATAATATATGTATATATATCACTTTATTCGAATTATAATACAACTTGGAAAATAAATGTCACACAGATAATATATACGCTCACGATCTGATAGCTAGGATAGCCCTGTGGATCCATTGGATGGCCGAGACCTTGTCTCCTACTTCGGTCCGAATTGGGAAACAAGAATAGGATTTGTGATTTTTCAAATTCAAATATCTCTCTCTACACTCAACCAAATCACGAGATTTTTGGCTCGTTGGACTTCTCTTTCAATTCCGCATAAGATTATCCTAAAGTTTTGTGAATTTGATGAATATTCTAGAAAGCCATAAATCTCCCGAAACTCCTCTCTCATCCCAAACTTGTAAACCCTAGTTGGCTTTTCCTCACCTATAAATATCCCTACCATTGACTTCCTGGGAGCCTTTGGAACTCGAAGCACCCCTCAAATTCTTATTCCATCACCGTCTGACCCCTCAAAAAGTAGTTGAAGGATCTAGACTTGTGGCACTTCTCCCTCTCTCCTCTCTTCATCTCCAGAAAAATCAAAGGTATTATTGACTTCGGTTTCCTCTCCTCTTTCTTTTTCATATTTTACTTTTGTGTTGGGTCGCCATTCACGATTTTGCCCAAAATCCCACACAAGAAACAAGTTGCTGCTCAGCGCCATGGCATCAAGGTGATGGGGAAGAAACCCCATGGTCAATTTACACTCTTACCCTCTGCGTTTCTCTTTTCTTTGTTTTCTAGACTAAGGGCAGATTGGTCTTTTGGTATTGTTTTCACTCGCTTGACTGAAACCACTCACGACTGACTTGGCTTTTAACCCTGACTTGGCCGCGAGTGATTGGGACAAGTCACGGGCCGCCTCTCCTCTCCCTCTCTCCCGCTTTCCCTCTATTTTGAAATGCTTTTCTTGCATGGCACCTTCTGATTGGTCAGAGTTCAATAATTCATATCTTATTATTCCTTTGTCCAAAAAATGAAATAAAATATGTTCTAGAATAAAAAAGATGATCTATCTAATAAAAATAATTTGGATTCCTGGTTCTGAGTTTTTTGAAAAAGTATTTTTGGGAAGGATTCAAATGATTAAAAATCACTAAAAATACCCCTAAAAGTCCATATCTCTAAAATATATAAAATTATATGTTATTTTGATCAGAAAACCCTAACTAAGACAATAGTGATGGTTTCAAGACCTAAATCGATGGTTTGTAGAAAAAGTAGGTAACTTAGTGGTTTTAATTCTTTAATGGATGTACATGGTTCTAATACATGGAATTGATAATGATATTAGGACAAGTGGACTCTGGTCTTGCTTAGGGATCTGAAAAGTGGCTTTCTAGGACTCTAAGGAAGAGGTATGTGTATCTAACACCTTAGTTAGGAAATTTTATGCCTTAACCTACTCTTCCCTAATGAGGCTTAATTGAATCTAATTCTCTTTTCTTGAAACCCTAATTACTTGTACCTCAAATTAGATTATTGTTTCAAATTGTTTGGGTCTTGTACCCCATTGCTATGCTTATTGATTCATATGATTATTCTTGACATGACTAATTTTCTAGCATGTAGATTTATGTTCTATTTATTTTAAAGTAGCTGTACTTATGTACAACCACCCATAGAGGGCATGTATTTAATCGCCCTGGGGAATGTTTTTTCTCCCCATATTATTGTGTAGGTGACTGGGAATGTCTTATTCTCCCCTCACCTATAGGTTAGAGGTCTGATAGGTGCCTCAACCCTACTTAGTTAGGTAGACATATTTATCTTACATGAAAATCCTTTTTAATTTAATTGTTAATGAGAAGTTTCTTTTGAATATAGCCTCATTCTCTTGTTATCTTCATCTTATGATGAACCCCTAGCCTATTTTTACTTGATTTACTTATCTTGTTATCCTAGACTAGTTTTTGTGACACATACTTTTCTTTCCTTTCCCTTTTGTTGGGTGCCCTCCCAACCACCCAGGTGCTGGTGTTGAGCAAGGAGAAGGTCATGTTTGAAGGAAGCTATCTCAGGAGTATATTTCAAGCTATCTGAAAGGATGTCTAGGTTGCGTAGATCCTTTTCTCTTATCTTTTTCTTTTGGGAATCAATTTTGTAGTAAATAATGTAAGCCATGTAATAGGCTTAGTACTTTTATTTCCACTGCTATTGACATTTTATAATGTATCTGAAATCATGCTTATTTATTTGGATTATTATGAAAGCATCCCAAAATCTCTCTTTTTGTGGAATGTGTGGATGTTTTGTATTTCCTTTAAATTTTAGTAAGGAGGTGATCTATCCTCTTACACTCTCCTTAGAGGAACAAGGATAATATCACTCCAAAAGTACATGTACCCCTAGAGTCCTCAAGGAAGTAGCTAAGGCTCATAATACATGAGGTATAAATATGAAAAATGTAAGAAGTCATGTAATAATGAAAGGAGTTGTGTACAAAATCAAGAGTGAGAAAGGCACTTGACTTCATGAATTATAAGAAAGTTGTGTACTTAAAAAAAGGTATGGTTTAGAGTCATGTTGAGAATGATTCAACCTAAAAGGTGAAATTTTAGGATAATGTGTGGATACACCATATCTGCTCTTGGAATGGGATAAAATTTGTTTTGAGCTACAGTCAAATGCTTATTTCATCTTATTATGAGGGAGAGAGATAGGGTAAATACATGTGCTTAAAATTGACATATGAGAATGGACACCTTAATGGCTTGACCTAGGGTTTGAGGTGTTACCTCACCCTTATGTGGACATAAATGGACATTGAGTTGGAAACTTATGTGGCAAAAGGTGATCACCAAGTAAAATTGGAATAAAAAATGAAAATGTAATCACCAGGAGATGATATCATGTATAAACTAAGGATGTGGATATACCCCAAATTTAATTCGGGTATCAAACTTAGTAATAATGGGTGGAATTTGCATATCAATAAAAGATGCTAAGTTAAATCAAGAAGGATTTGTAACCCTAATGTCTGAAACTTGGATGAGTTATATTCACCTTAAGCTTCCTAGGTTTGAATTTTGGGGATAAAATTCTTTTTAAGTAGGGGTGAATGTAATATCATCAATTTTGTGAAATTGAATTTATTAAATATAAGGCATGAATCGATAAAATGTTTTCCCTAATGATACTTTTGATAGAATAACAAAAGTGACCAGGGTGTAACCCAAGGCCCAAGTGAGGCTCGTAAGACTATTTTGTTTACAAGTAGGTTCTTCTGGAACAAGTTAAGAAAATAAGAGATTTTATACTTAAATAAATAGTAATGGCTTTATGATTTGTTGAATAATAGAATTATGGAATATTAAATAAGTTTTCAAAAGAAAATAATGTGTGATTTTTTAGATAATTAAAAGAATAATCATGGGGCATCAAACATGAATATTTTGGCCCGACTTTTGGTGTACTTGAAAATAATAAGGAAAGGAATACAATTCTATAAATTGGGAGAAAAATGATATTCCATGAGATAATGGTATTGTTTTAAATAATTTTTAAAAGGGCTCATTTTGTGTAAGATATTCTAATAAAATCCCACAAATTGGATATATGTGGGAAAAATATTAATAACTTTCGATAATTGGTTTAAGGAATATGTCAAAGAGAGAGATAAAGAATAAGCTAGAATTCTATGAGGAGTGTTTGCTAATAGATTAAGTGACCAATTATATAATGTATATCAAATAGTTATGTGCTTTACTTGATTGCTTTTTGTTTTCAAATACAAGTCCTAGTAAGAATAAAATCTAAGAGTTTCATAGAAAGGAAAAAGGAGAATATGTTTATTTACTTCCTAAGTGAGGTGCCTTGCCTTTATCCTATGCTTAGTTGGAGATCAATGGTTGGATTAAAGATATATCTTCTAATACATATGGAAAGCGAGTAATGGTGTTCTTATGGAATGTAATAATGTCCCTTGACACTTTTAGTTACCTTGAAACCCCAAGATGAAAGGAGATGAGGGGAATAAGAAAGAAAAATATGAAGAGTTATATATATATGTATATATGTATATATATGTATATATATGTATATATATATTTATACATATATACATATATATATATATATATGTATATATATATATATATATATATATATATACATGAGGGTTGCACACACATCCAACTAACACTGTCTTCCTTCAATGTTGTAGACACTAAGACCTCAGTCCTTGATGCCCCAATTTGCAATGAAGGACATAACCATCTATGACCTTTGCAAGTATCCCAGATAACCCATGCCTAGTTTATAGGGTCCTTGGAAGGTCCATGATTATCCTCCATCTTTCTCTCCTCCTTTCTTCTCTAGAACATAGTGGTAAATTGTGAGGCCCTCCAACCAACACCCCAAAGGGAACAATGACCCAATTTCCTTTCCCCTCTTCTCTGTGCACACTATGTGTGAAGGGAGATGACCACCATGGTATGTGTCTCCAGTGCAAGGGGTTGAGTCCTTATGGGGCAGGATTATGGGACTGTCAATCTAGATGAAGCCATGTTGATGGAGCATGGACAGGCTGCTAGCTGTTCTCCTACAATCTTGTGAGACAACTTAGAGGGCAAGGGGTGGCCATTCCTAAGTTAGTGTCAGAGCCCTATTTTACAGAAGAAATAGGGGAGAGGAACCCTCTTTCCATGCTGGGTGAGGTGTGAGGAAAGATAGGATTGGTCAAATTAGGATCCTCCCTCTTAACGGAACCACTATCAAATCTACTAGCCTAGAAGGAAAGCTAATATGAATAATAAGTTTTCATTGACATGGCAGTGTGCTATTGGTATATATATTCATAACTTGAAATAAATTTAGAAAATAATTGACAACTTAGGAAATAGCAAAATTATATATCCAAATGATCGAGTGAAGGATAGGAACCCAAATAAAATATAATTGAGACCCAATTCAGTTCGCAATTCTAAAAGTACTTTGATACATGTTTAAAGTGATGGATACTGCATAGAAACCCTAGAGTTGGGTATTAAAGTGTTGAAAGAATTAAAATCCTTTGTTTTGTGTTATTATCTAACATTGTCGAACATAATGATAATTCAAGATGATCATGATTAAGAAGTATAATAGTTCATGGAAACCCTAGTTTTGTATATTAAATGGTCAAAATCTAAGTTTGATCCTGGCTCAGAAGGAACGCCCGCTAGTCATATGATCTTAGTTCATGTTGTAGTCTCATAATGTTGAATAATCTGATTTCAATGATGACCATAATAATAAAGATGATAACTAGGGTTAGTGGATAACCATGCATATGAAGAATTAGGGTTAAAGGTTATAACTTGCTAAATTGATAATGCATCTACTATGATCTAAGTATCTTAATGA
This sequence comes from Alisma plantago-aquatica, assembly GCA_963693085.1. Lineage (NCBI taxonomy): Eukaryota > Viridiplantae > Streptophyta > Magnoliopsida > Alismatales > Alismataceae > Alisma > Alisma plantago-aquatica. The sequence continues at coordinate 420,057,155 of OY856414.1, read as the reverse complement.
AAGAATATGTTTAATATAGTGATTAGGTTTCACCTAATGGTTAGCATGCGATGGAAATAGAGTTTATACCCTTATTTCTCATCCAAATCCTAAAACCCTAGATTAGGAATGTGTAATATCCTCAAATTTTAGAAAAAAAACTGAACTATAAAATATGATGTATAATTCCTCAATGATTTGGTGGAATAATAATGTTAATTGTCCTTGTCGCATAAGTGCTTGTAGCACAAGACAAATAGATAAAAGGAATTCATGCATTGATAAATAGTGATTACTTTTGATATTGATAAATGTTTTCCAAAGGAGAATAAAGTTAATAATGTGTTAGATAATTAAAAGAATACTTGCCTTTCCATTATTGGAAACACAATGGTTGGGATACCAAATAGTGTTACCTTGGGTTGCCTTTTTGGTATGTTGAAGGATAATTACAAGTTAAGATAATGAGAGGATTTCTAGGATAATCCAAAGTAATATGCGTATCCACCTTTCCTTGGAAGCCATATAAAAGGGCAATATGCAAGTTTCCTAAAAGAAAATAAGAAGTTTGGTATACAAAGGATACCCAACAAAGCTCGATAATTGGAAAAGGGATTGATAAGGTATCATGAGGGGAGGATTGTTGTTAAAGGAAATATGGTGGTCCTTATCTAATCCCTTCATGCTTACGTTTCCTATACTAGGAGTCCATCTACCCTTGGGAAGGAACATATGTGAGTGTTTGTTTTCTTGACAATCACGTATGAGGGAAGCCACTCCCAAGGAATTAGGATTCATGGGGAAGGGTTCCATATACAATGTGGTTATATATATGGATATAGATGCCACCCTTCTCGTATATACATCCCCTTGTGTTGGTGCCATCGTTTGCTTCCTCTTAAACCCTAAGAGATCCTCCGACCATCCATATGAGAAACCACCGAAGATCCCTGGCCATAGTTGGGGGAGATCGTGAATTCCTAGGACGGGCATGGTTTTGAAGAGCCTCCCTATGTCTCCGGCCTTCACTCACGCCACCAGTACCGTGCTGCAGAACACCTACCTTCCCTGGCAGCCATAGACGCCTCCATCTCCATGACGCCATTGGAGTTTGGCAGTAGGCAGCCATGTCCGTAGGAACAGCTGTAGGGACCTACAGAGGAACAACAGCATGCGCTGCGGGTGACCGGGCAGTCAGCCACTCGATCAGGGAGGATCTAGGGGCGCAATGGAGGTGGGTGTATTGGATACAAAACCAAGGACCCGTTCGAGATGAGTTCTGCATCGCCCTTTCTGGAAGGGGGGGTGAGCCACCGGAGGAGCAGGCAAAGGTGCGCCGGATCTGGCTAATGGTGGTGGCGCCAGGCAAGACTCACAGCAACAGCGGGTCATGGTCTGAGATGTAAGCGACAGAGCATATCAGGATGCACCAGAACGCATAGGTAGATAGAACGAGGTGCCTTACTCCAGGCTACACGCACAGCGCCTAGGTGTGGCTTCAACTCTCTTATTTCTTCTCAATAGTCTACCGCTAGACCTGCTAGATAGGGCCCTTTTATCCCCATAGCTGACCCTCTCTGGTCACGTTGGGTGTCCCCCTAGGTCCTACGAGGACCGACGGAGCATGCCCAACCGAAACTGAGGTTTCCTAGCCTGAGAGCCCGCAAGGGCAGCCCACGCTACCCTCGCGTAGGGCGGCGACCTGTGCTGTCGCGAGGTAGGGGGTGACCTGGAGGAATTGGACCACTATGCCCTGACCTGTAAAAATAGGGCACGGGGGTAACAAGGTCATTGCATTCTAATTTTGAGGCCAAGTCTGATCCGCACGGCACAAATAAGAGTGGACAAATCTTGGCTGACATGGCCTAATGCAATTGGTCCAGGTTTAGTAATCTTACAATAATTCTAGTTATTTGATAGTAACTCGGAATATAGCGATATTATATATCAAATTGATTAGGAGAACGAGAGGAATCCAAAGAAAATATAATCATAGTCTTTTTATGCTTCCTGTTCGAAACGTATCTACTATACATGTTTAGATGTGTTCAATGTAAAGGAAAACTCATATTTGTCTTAATCTAATGCTTAATTGATTAGATTTGGTTAGGTTGAGTTAATACTTGATATAGAACTGTATAATTTTGAATTTTGGCTATTAATGAATAGTTGATGATGCTAGATTAGTAATCTTATTCATGTTATTTAGGGTGTTAAAATCAATGTCAACATCTTGCTATGATCTAATGATGATAATGTAACCTAGATGTCATGAATAGTTTAATATGCTTAAATTGACGATTAGGGTTTCACCTTATATGCATAACTGGTTTTGTAATCTTAGAAACCATAACGTGAGGAGTTAGGGTTTGTAATCCTAATCCCGGATCCAAACATGAGATAATCCTAAACCCTAGTTTAGGAGCGAATCTAGATGTAAATAATGTAATGTGAATACATGGTGACACACACGTAGTATGCTTTGTTTCTGATACTTGTTGCTTACGTGGTTAGTTGATTGGATGTTTGGATTGCATTCCTAAAGTACATAAGATGTTCTGCATGGTTTCTGCATGACATAAGGTACGTGGTTACGCTTATGATTACATGTAACAAATTCCGAGATTGCCGATGTTTCTCGATGAGATTGGACGACAAATCAACTGCTTGCTTGTTTATTTAGTTCTTGCAAACTATAAAGTCCATATGAGTATCATGTAAAGTAAATAATAGTATTCTGAACCCTAGGTTCGACTGATCTTAAGGGTAATGCACACGAGCCCTGGAGGGACAGTGATTACACCTGAGGTAGTTGACCAAATATGGGTTAGAATATAAAAATGACTTAATGTTCTTATATTCCAGATAAAGATGTTTGCTTATATCTGTACTTGTGATTATTGTTTGAACCCACGTACCAGTATAGAAATATACTGATCGCATATTTGTTTGTCGGCATTTTAGGTATCAGATTTACTTGATTCGTGGACATGAGGGTACAGATAAAGATGTTGAAGACACTACAGTTTAATCATGAAGGTTTAGTCTTAATGGTTTATCTTTACACATGTAAAAGTTAATTTTGTTTAAAAGTTATGTAACTTCTTAGAGGAGCTTTTTATCTAAACATGTAAATATTTGATCATTAATGGAAATTGTTTACTATTTTGTATTATTTCATGAATCTGATCCTGGAGTTTCTGATTAATGATCTGTGACTTTAAGGTCTTTTAGACACTCAAAAGTGCGGGTCGTTACATTTGGTATTAGAGCACAGATTCATCAATTAATACTTAATAGTGTATAATTTCAAATTATCTTTAGAAATGTTAAGAGAAAAATTAGGTTTCTCATCTCACATTTTCGTCTACTTCTCATCTCTTGCTTTAAAAAAAACTTTGAAAAGAAAATATTAATAAGAGAAGTAAAATGTGAAATTTAAAATCGTTAATCCACATGGTGTGGTGGTATGGGACACTACCCATGTGAAAATTTAAAATCGTTAATCCACATGGTGTGGTGGTATGGGACACTACCCATGTGAAACTTGAAATTGGTAACCAACATGGTGTGGTGGTATGGGACACTGCCCATGTGAAACTTGAAATCATAAATAAGAAATATAAGGGATGGTCTAGGTAACCCAGTCTCCCATGCATGTGGGCATGAGGAGCATAAAACTTATGTGATAAGTCTTAAGAGATATAAAAACCCAATAGTTGAATATATCATAAAATGAAAAGTTTGAATATAACTTGCTCAAACTCCTCATGTTGTCTCTAGAATTTTAGTGATGGTGGCCAAGCCCCTGGAGGGGAAGGCCGAGGTAGCACCAAGCCCTGGAGGGAAGGTGACCCAAGTTCATTGAATGAACATAGATCATGAGGGGGTATTCCAGAGATTGAGCAAACATGGGTTGATATGTTATAATGATAAAAGTTAGGCCTAATGAAAGAAAAAAAAGATGTCTAAGAAACCTTTAGGGTTAGTGAGCCAACCTGGGGTGGGTCAACCCAAAGAGTGGGAAGATGACCTATGAGGGAGGCAAAACCTTAGATCTTGGGATCAGGTTGTGGCTAGAGAGCCTAACCCCCTCCTATGAGCCAAGAAGGCACCATAGGTTAGGACTTTCCCTTAAAAGGTAAGTGAATAAATGTAATTAAGTATTGAGATAACCTTAATCCTCACCTAGAGTAGTGAAGAGTTAAATATATAAAAAAATGAAAGCACTTAAATTCTTTGAACCCAAGGATGCCAACTCTGAGTGACACAACTGGTCAAGCCCAGGAGGGAAGACCAGTAAGGCACCAAGCCCAGGAGGGAAGGTGGCCTAAGTGGACGACCAAGCCCAGGAGGGAAGGTCATGAAATGGTCAAGCCCAGGAGGGAAGACCAGGAAGGCACCAAGCCCAGGAGGGAAGGTGGCCTAAGTCCACAATGCAGTTGTTTAGGATCAAGCCCCTGGAGGGGAAGATCACAGAGGTCAAGCCCAGGAGGGAAGACCGACATGGCACCAAGCCCTGGAGGGAAGGTGGCTCGAGCCCAATGATTGGACAACACTGCATTATGTGTACTCAAAAGAGAGATATGAAGGCAATTCTGGTTAAAGAATTAAATAAGAGAATAATGTGCTTAAAAGATGTGACATCTCAAAAGAAACCCTTAGGGAGGGTAGAGTCCTAATGCAATCCTAGGGTCAAGTAGGGTGTATTAGAGGTACATAGGACCGATGGGTTGGGAGTTGATAAATCTTGAATGCACATGACCAAGTGGTCGGGAGGTAACAGTTGGTTTGCCCTAGGCCCATGTCTCAGGAGGTTGGCCACCTACTTGATGTTCATGTGGCCCAGTAGGGTGAATGTAAAGACACTCCCTTAATGCATGAGGATGAGATCACTCCAAAAGTACCTATACCCCTAGAGACCTCGAGGATTTGGCTAAGGCTCATAATGATACATGAGATGTAAATATAAAGATGTAATGAAGTCATAAGTTGTGCCCTAACTTAAGAGTAAGAAAAGCGACACTTGAATGTCGTGAAATTAATAACAAGTAAGTTTAGAGTCATATAGAGTATGATTCAACTCAATAAATGAAATTGAAAGGTAATGTGTGGATGTACTATCTTCGCTTTTGGAATGGAATGAACTTTGTGTTTGGGCTGCAGCCAAATGCTTATTTCATTTCATTATGAGGAAGGGAGATTGGGTAGACACACGTTAAGCTTAAAATTGAGATAACGAGGGTGAATATCTTACATTTAATGTGTAATGACATGAACTAGGGTTAGAGGTGTTACCTCACCCTTATGTGAAAATAGTGTGTAATAGATTGGAAACCTAGGTGAAAAGAGAAATCACCAAGTAGTAATGAAATCACAAAATAAGAATGAAATCATCAAGTGATGATAAGATGTGTATACTAAAGATGTAGATATACATTGAATTGAATTCAAGTACCAATCTTAGTCTTAATGTGTGGAATTTGCATAATAACATATGTAAAGATGTCTAAGTAGGGTGCTAACCCTCAGACTTGAAACTAAGATGAGTTATAATTCACCTTTTTCTTTTGGGTGTGAATTTTGAGGACAAAATTCCTTTTAAGGAGGGGTGAATGTAATCTCCTCAAATTTTAGAAAAAAAACTGAACTATAAAATATGATGTATAATTCCTCAATGATTTGGTGGAATAATAATGTTAATTGTCCTTGTCGCATAAGTGCTTGTAGCACAAGACAAATAGATAAAAGGAATTCATGCATTGATAAATAGTGATTACTTTTGATATTGATAAATGTTTTCCAAAGGAGAATAAAGTTAATAATGTGTTAGATACTTAAAAGAATACTTGCCTTTCCATTATTGGAAACACAATGGTTGGGATACCAAATAGTGTTACCTTGGGTTGCCTTTTTGGTATGTTGAAGGATAATTACAAGTTAAGATAATGAGAGGATTTCTAGGATAATCCAAAGTAATATGTGTATCCACCTTTCCTTGGAAGCCATATAAAAGGGCAATATGCAAGTTTCCTAAAAGAAAAAAAAAGTTTGGTATACAAAGGATACCCAACAAAGCTCGATAATTGGAAAAGGGATTGATAAGGTATCATGAGGGGAGGATTGTTGTTAAAGGAAATATGGTGGTCCTTATCTAATCCCTTCATGCCTACGTTTCCTATACTAGGAGTCCATCTACCCTTGGGAAGGAACATATGTGAGTGTTTGTTTTCTTGACAATCACGTATGAGGGAAGCCACTCCCAAGGAATTAGGATTCGTGGGGAAGGGTTCCATATACAATGTGGTTATATATATGGATATAGATGCCACCCTTCTCGTATATACATCCCCTTGTGTTGGTTCCATCGTTTGCCTCCTCTTAAACCCTAAGAGATCCTCCGACCATCTATATGAGAAACCACCGAAGATCCCTGGCCATAGTTGGGGGAGATCGTGAACTCCTAGGACGAGCATGGTTTTGAAGAGCCTCCCTATGTCTCCGGCCTTCTCTCACGCCACCAGTACCATGCTGCAGAACACCTACCTTCCCTGGCAGCCATAGACGCCTCCATCTCCATGACGGCATTGGAGTTTGGCAGTAGGCAGCCATGACCATAGGAACAGCTGTAGGGACCTACAGAGGAACAGCAACATGCATTGCGGGTGACCGGGCAGTCAGCCACTCGATCAGGGAGGATCTAGGGGAGCAATGGAGGTGGGTGTATTGGAGACAAAACCAAGGACCCGTTCGAGATGAGTTCTGCATCGCCCTTTCTGGAAGGGGGGGTGAGCCACCGGAGGAGCAGGCAAAGGTGAGCCGGATCTGGCTAATGGCAGTGGCGCCAGGCAAGACTCACAACAACGGGGGGTCATGGTCTGAGATGGAAGCGACAGAGCATATCAGGATGCACCAGAACGCATAGGTAGATCGAACGAGGTGACCTTACTCCAGGCTACGCGCACGGCGCCTAGGTGAGGCTTCAACTCTCTTATTTCTTCTCAATAGTCTACCGCTAGACCTGCTAGATAGGGCCCTTTTATCCCCATAGCTGACCCTCTCTGGTCACGTTGGGTGTCCCCCTAGGTCCTACGAGGACCGATGGAGCATGCCCAACCGAAACTGAGGTTTCCTAGCCTGAGAGCCCGCAAGGGCAGCCCACGCTACCCTCGCGTAGGGCGGCGACCTGTGCTGTCGCGAGGTAGGGGGTGACCTGGAGGAATTGGATCATTATGCCCTGACCTGTAAACATAGGGCACGGGGGTAAAAAGGTCATTGCATTCTAATTTTGAGGCCAAGTCTGATCTGCACGGCACAAACAAGAGTGGACAAATCTTGGCTGACGTGGCCTAATGCAATTGGTCCAGGTTTAGTAATCTTACAATAATTCTAGTTATTTGATAGTAACTCGGAATATAGCGATATTATATATCAAATTGATTAGGAGAACGAGAGGAATCCAAAGAAAATATAATCATAGTCTTTGTATGCTTCCTGTTCGAAAAGTATCTACTATACATGTTTAGATGTGTTCAATGTAAAGGAAAACTCATATTTGTCTTAATCTGATGCTTAATTGATTAGATTTGGTTAGGTTGAGTTAATACCTGATATAGAACTGTATAATGTAGAATTGTGGCTATTAATGAATAATTGATGATGCTAGATTAGTAATCTTATTCATGTTATTTAGGGTGTTAAAATCAATGTCAACATCTTGCTATGATCTAATGATGATAATGTAACCTAGATGTCATGAATAGTTTAATATGCTTAAGTTGACGATTAGGGTTTCACCTAATATGCATAATTGGTTTTATAATCTTAGAAACCATAACGTGAGGAGTTAGGGTTTGTAATCCTAATCCCACATCCAAACATGAGATAATCCTAAACCCTAGTTTAGGAGCGAATCTAGATGTAAATAATGTAATGTGAATACATGGTGACACACACGTAGTATGCTTTGTTTCAGATACTTGTTGCTTACATGGTTAGGTGATTGGATGTTTGGATTGCATTCCTAAAGTACATAAGATGTTCTGCATGGTTTCTGCATGACATAAGGTACGTGGTTACGCTTATGATTACATGTAACAAATTCCGAGATTGCCGATGTTTCTCGATGAGATTGGACGACAAATAAATTGCTTGCTTGTTTATTTAGTTCTTGCAAACTATGAAGTCCATATGAGTATCATGTAAAGTAAATAATAGTATTCTGAACCCTAGGTTAGACTGATCTTAAGGGTAATGCACACGAGCCCTGGAAGGACAGTGATTACACCTGAGGTAGTTGACCAAATATGGGTTAGAATATGAAAATGAGTTAATGTTCTTATATTCAAGATAAAGATGTTTGCTTATATTTGTACTTGTGATTATTGTTTGAACCCACGTACCAGTATAGAAATATACTGATCGCGTATCTGTTTGTCGGCATTTTAGGTATCAGATTTACTTGATTCGTGGACATGAGGGTACAGATAAAGATGTTGAAGACACTACAGTTTAATCATGAAGGTTTAGTCTTAATGGCTTATCTTTACACATGTAAAAGTTAATTTTGTTTAAAAGTTATGTAACTCCTTAGAGGAGCTTTTTATCTAAACATGTAAATATTTGATCATTAATGGAAATTGTTTACTATTTTGTATTATTTCATGAATCTGATCCTGGAGTTTCTGATTAATGATCTGCGACTTTAAGGTCTTTTAGACACTCAAAAGTGCGGGTCGTTACATTTGGTATCAGAGCACAGATTCATCAATTAATACTTAATAGTGTATAATTTCAAATTATCTTTAGAAATGTTAAGAGAAAAATTAGGTTTCTCATCTCACATTTTCGTCTACTTCTCATCTCTTGCTTTAAAAAAAAACTTTGAAAAGAAAATATTAATAAGAGAAGTAAAATGTGAAATTTAAAATCGTTAATCCACATGGTGTGGTGGTATGGGACACTACCCATGTGAAAATTTAAAATCGTTAATCCACATGGTGTGGTGGTATGGGACACTACCCATGTGAAACTTGAAATTGGTAACCAACATGGTGTGGTGGTATGGGACACTGCCCATGTGAAACTTGAAATCATAAATAAGAAATATAAGGGATGGTCTAGGTAACCCAGTCTCCCATGCATGTGGGCATGAGGAGCATAAAACTTATGTGATAAGTCTTAAGAGATATAAAAACCCAATAGTTGAATATATCATAAAATGAAAAGTTTGAATATAACTTGCTCAAACTCCTCATGTTGTCTCTAGAGTAGGGCTTAATTTTATTGATGATATGGTGACACTTTATGGTTTATATACATGCTAATTAAATGATTGGATTCCTCTTTTCTTTCTTGATTGGATGATATGCTTAAAGTATGATTCAATAATCTGCATAGTTCTACAAAAGGTATGTGGTTACGCTTATGACTACCCACATTAGTTTTCCAGTGTTTTCTGAGTGTTTCTTGAAGATTGATCAACTAAATTGTTGGATGTTTATTTACATTCTATCAATTATAATGTTACTATGAGTGTCACAAAAAAGAAAGATTATGTGAAGAAAATGACAATTCTTATTTGTAAGTAAATGATTGTTATATGTTTTTATGTACTTTCAAACTCTTGCATTGACCCCACACATATAATATATTTCGATATACCTATCCATGCTTTTGGTTCCATTTCATGTTAGGTACATGCTTAGTATGAAGATATAAAGATATGATGGACATATGGAATTACTTGAAGACATTAAATTTGACTTGTGAGGAGGATTAGATAGATCACTTCTTCTCATATAGTTCTCATATGTACAATTCTCATGATAGAAAGTTATGTAAGTTTTAGAGGAAAATCTTATAAACAATATATTTGAATTAAAGAATATTATTTACGAATTTGTGTTATTTGCTAAATCTAGATCCTTGGGAAATTGTAGGTAATGATTCTCAACTTTAAAGCCTTCCTTAATTGGGGGTTGCCAAAAAATGAGGTGGTTACATTTTCTATAGTTATTCAAAAATTATGACAAGATGTTTTCTAAAGAGGTTTCATTCCTGTGATGCAAAACAATATTGTAATCAGAATAATGGTAGATATCATGAATTCTGTGTGAGCTTAATGAATATATAGTAGATGATGCAAATTGAACTATTACTAAATGGTATATGGAAAATAGTTTGTTAGTGACTTACACTAACTACTTAGGTAGATCATTGTGTCCCTTTGACTCAAATGTAATGATGAATTTTTTGCTGAAAAGAAAAATATTCATTTTAAATAACAACCACATTAGAAAAGTATACCCACTAATGAAATGACTCCTATTTGAAAAATTATATATGCATGTATAAAAGAATCTGTGTACTTGAGTGGGTGATGTGACAATGGGATATTTTCCAAATCAGTTGACGACACATTTATTGAGTGTTTATCAAGTTTATTTGACTTTTCTTACATTATCCCCAAATGTTGAATTTTCATCCTTTCACATCCATCTATGGCATTCAAAAAGAAACAATAAATTTTATGAAATAAAGAAATTATTGTACGTGTCGAGATACCCTTCATCTTATGATATAATCAACCACCTTGCACCCTGGAGGATATATATACGTAGTGACATTTGGCTTCTTATATATAAATCTATATCCTTATTGCAATTGAGGTCAAATCCTTATAAATACCTTGGTTGATTTCCGTTTGGGTCTCCCTTGCATTTGATTATGACTATTGAGAAGGCATGGGAGCTATCTATAGATCAAGTGGTAAACCATACATATTTTCATCTTTGGGGATGTTTATTTCCAATGGGCAACCATTTCTCTACGATTTTTGTACAAGTGAAGTATGCTAACACAAGAAAGAATTTTCTATTCTTTTGTGACTTAAAGACCCATTGGTGTGACCAATAAACAACAACCGTGAAAATGAAGCTCAAACTTTTCCTACTAAGGGAAATACTATTATATGATAGCGGAAGGAGGGAACCATAGGTTTTAACAAGGCCACACACCCCATAATACTGGCATTAGTAAAGTTTCTTTCACTAATTCTATCAGAATACTACAAATATGTTTTCTTGACCCCAAGATACTCGAAACATTATTCCTACACATGCTTCTCTAATTAGGAGTTTAAATACTTCTTAACTAATAATATATGATTCCCACCCCACTTTTGATGTAACCAAGTTTAGCTTCTATCTATGCTATAATTAGAAGAAAAATTTGTGTATCATATGACCTCCATTTATATGATAATATATTAGCTTCATTTTGCAGCTGAGGAGATTTTTTATAGTTACATATATGTTATCATAAAAGGTTGCAACACAAGTTTCTTTCTCGCATGACCATATAATCATAAAACTAGAATAATGATGGAGATAATGAACATTGTGTATATTGAGGAATGTGTGGTACAAGATGCAAATTAAACAATTATTGGATTAATGGGCTTTAGGGGGTGGTGAATAGAGCTTCACAATTCTCACAAGACATATTAGACCACCAAATTATATAAAGTGTAAAAGCTTAAACAAGCAGCAATTTGATGTCTTAATTTAACATGCATCGAAAGGATGAGAGACAAGGAAAAGCAGGCACTTGGACAGGTGGTTTAGAGTGGTTCCATGTCCTAAAATTAGGAGCAATGTCAGTCCACTACCTAGAGTGGGTTAGTCTCTAGGATTTGCAATCTTGGTACTATTATATTCCACAATAAGATTACAAGACACAACAAACACACATCCAAGGGATTAGTACCTCAAGCAAAGATCTTCAACCTATAGAAGGAGCTTACCCACTTGAACCATGGAGTCTTCATCCATCAACATGGACTTACCCACTCCTTCCTTCAAGTCTTCTGCCTTCAAGGGATTACCTATCTTCCTTGAGTGTCACCTTGACTATCTCCTTCACTTGGAGATCTTGAGCACCAATCTCCTTCACCTGGAGATCTGGAGCACCTTGCTTTCTTCAACCTTGAAGAACATCACCTCCTTCTCCTTCACTTAGAGAGGATCTTCAAACTTTATCTTCAATGGGAATTGAGGTAGGAAGATGGATGAGAGAGCTTTACATCAATATAGGGAGTAGCTCACTTACAAAAGAACCTATCTCACTCATACTCACGAATTTGACTTGAAGGTAGAGAGAGAAAGGGGCTGAAAGGGTTAGAACACTCTCAACTATGTTAGAACCAAGTTTGCAATGAATGAGCAGCATTGGAATGAACTCCAAGAGGTCCTATTTATAGTTGAGGGTGCCCCTTTAAGTTGTGGGACACTTAGATACAAAATAACCATTTTTGCTCAAAGCAACGACTCTATTTTCGCTCAAAACACACACCAATGGTCACATCACTTTTTTTGCAAAATTTCGTACAGTGCAATCGGTCGAGTTTCAATAAAGTTAACTCGACCGATCAAGTAAAAGACAAAACCGATATTCAAACCATCAGTCGAGTTTTTCCTGTGGAAACTCGACCGATCACTGAAGATCATTTTGGTCAGGCACTTGATCGGTCGAGTTCTGTGAAAACACAACTCGACTGATGCTATCTCTAGAAAACTGACCAAGATGGATCGGTCGAGTTTTCCCAAGGACAAACTCGACCGATCGACAACCTATTGTCAATCTTTGGAAATTGCATCTAAAGTGATTTAACTTTGGCATTTCATGTCCCAATCATTTATCTCATCTAAGTTACAAGTCAATTCATCATTACAAGTGATTACAAAAATGTTCTAAGGTCATTTACATAGATTTCCACAAATACACACTTGTTGCTCTTTGACTTGAACTTGAACCATTCTAGGGCTTTTGATTTTGGATCCTTTTCATGTACCTAATACCTGAAATCAATATTTAATACACATATTAGATACATATGACTGGAATGGTTAAGTCATTATCAAAACATGGACAATGTATAACCTCAAGGTCAACATTCTCCCCCTTTTTGACAATGACAAACCATTCCTCAAACATATTGAGAAAGGATGTAGAAGTTATACCTTTGCCTTGTGAATTTGGGGGATTCATGATACAAACAATGTGAATTGCTCCCCCTTAATATATGCTTCCTCTAACCTGCATGGTTAGTCTATCTACACATAGCAATAACAATCTACATGTAGTATGCAGTCCTTTGCATGTTCACATGATGAACAATGAATGAACAAGAAAAGGATCTCACAAGATAAAAGCAGTAGTATAACAATGAATAACAATATGATTGAGTTTCAAGACTTGAAATATCTCTCCCCCTTTTGACATTATCAAAAAGTAAGGGGGGTAGAAAAACATAAACTCAGGTCTTCTCCAAAACACAACCAACCACATATGCAGAAAGAATAAGAAATCGCATAACATATATCACACAAAGACAGAAGATAACATACAATCTAAGTTGTAAGCAAAATGTGGCAAAAGATGGCACCAACACATACAAAAGATCAGAGTAAAAAGCCAAAGTGCACATCATATTTAACAACTCAGAGATGTGTTCACATGAGAGCAACTACAAGCATAAGACGATGAAAACAAAGATAAAATCGTACAACTCAGATATATGTGCCAAGATATTTCTTATACAAAATAGTCAAGAAAGGTGTATATGATAAGCATTCTAGACTACAAACTAAGAAACAACCTAAACATATAAGCTATCTATATCTATGGTATCATCATCATCTCCAGGTGTGTAGTCTTCATCTCTTTCAGAAGGTGGAGTAGTAGTGCCATCATCATCAGAGTCAGCACCACCACCATCACCATCATATTAAGCGTCCTCGCCATCACCATTGTCATCAACATCATCAACCTCAGCATCGTCAGCCTGGTCCAACATCTCCTCATCAGCAGGAGGTCCAAAAGAGCAACCGGGCCAACGAGCATTCTGCTCAGCCCAAGACATACCAAGAGCATGAAACTCATTGGCATGTGGGAAGGATGGAGCAGAGTCTCCAAGGCTGGAAAGCAGAGTGGCCATGGGGCCAGCAGGCAACGGTATATAGATGGGAGCGGAGCTACCAACATCAAAAGGTGGCGGAGGAGGAGGAGCAGCAGCGGAAGGCTCAAGAGTAGGGTAGTAATGATTATATGCACAGGAAGCATAATCACTACCGGGGTAGGGCTGGTAGGTGGGATAAGGGTGAGAACATGATAGGTTCATGGTAGACATGATGGAATAAAGATCCTGATGTAGATGGTCCAGAACCTGTTGGTTGTGTGCTTGTTGGTGCATAATATATCCCAAAAGGGTTTCATTTGATACACGAAACGAAGAACAGCTTGGTCTGGGAGGAGGCTGCGGTGATGGAGCTCAAGTGGAGGAGGTTGGGGCTGCATAAGATGAGGGAGAAGCATCATGGGTGGAGGAGAACACAGGCACATACTTTTGAAGTGTGGTCTCACTGATGCAAACACCCTTTCTGGCGACCGGGTAGTGGAAGTCATAAAAGAGGGATTTGTCAGTGGCGAACTTGAAATAGCCTCAAATCAAAGCCGGGTAGGGAGGGTGGGTGCCTTTTGTGTTCTTACTAGTGTCAAAGTAGGTCATATGGTGTAGAATATATCTGGCCCACTTGACACCGATGTTCTCTAACAGGCAATACATAATGATAGCAGCGTTCTCTGCAATGTCCGTTTGGTTTTTCTTTGGATGGACATTACAATTGATCACTAAAGCCAATATGCGCTTTCCTAAGGTCAAGGGAGGAGGAAGGCAGGGTGGACCTCTTCTTATAAGGAATCTCAGGTTTCTTCAAGTAATGATGAATATCAGGTAAGGTCAATTCATTTTTCTTGTAGAAACCTTCCGGGTCCAGAAGATCAAAATACTCTCCATAATCCTTGTGCCAAGTGTCATTTTCCTCATCTCCGGAAAGAAAGACATTTAAGGTGTCCTTGGAGATTCGGAAACGACGACCCGTGATCATCGATGTGAGGATCACTTGAGTATTCGGCGGGGGGATAAGCGAGTCATAGTTCCAACACAAATTTGCGTAGAACTCGTGAACTACCTTAGTACTCGACATAGAGTTGTTAAAGAAATCACATTCGACGGCTAGGGCAGATAGATGGTGGATGGCTAGCAACTTAGCTACTTGGTCAATAATCACTTGACGTCTAGGAGAGGGCTTGATTAAGGCGCAAAAAGGAAAAGGGCTTCGAGGAAGAAGTTCCTTGTACTGATTTACAACCTCTATCGATATAAATGATGTATCGTCAAAGGGAATCAAGTGATTTGAGGATGAAGAAGCAGGTGCATTGCTTGGAGCAGGTCATTTCCTTCTTTGGGAGGCCATGGAGGTGAAATGGATGAAGAAAATGTGCAAACAAGGAAAACAAACTGTAAAATCCGAACAGGAACCACCAAGGATCACCCAGGAAGGTCTAGGTTAAGTTACCTAGGCCGGGAAACGACTGGGAATGGGAGGTTTAGGGCAAGGGTTGAGAGATCAGGGCTTGAGGATGATGGATTGGTCAGCTATTTTCTAGTTGAGAGGGAAAATAGTCGACCGCTCGTAACTCAAAGTTGGCTCAGTCAGCTGATCGGTTGAGTTCTGTGAGTGTGAAACTCGACTGAATGGTTCTCTGAAGAACAACTCTCGGCTCCTGATTGGTCGAGTTTGTCCTGGGGGAAACTCGACCAAAGGTCAACCTGACCTAAAATAGTCAGTCTTAATTTCTAGCCATATTCATGCATATTAAATTCATTTTTCAATTCTATTATGCATAGTTAACATAATTAGGCACATGCAACTCATCATTGGGTACTATTTTGCGATAAAACATGAAATTCGATAAAAACCCAAAAACAAGCAAAAAAAACTAAGCATGTTAACAAGCAAGTTAGGCACATATTAAGCATATATAGGTAGACAAGGTGAGGAATGTCATGAGCAAACATATATGATAGAAATAACTAGCTAGATCACATAGTAACATCATCCAAAGCAATAATGAGTAGCTTAGATCGAATAAAATTAAACTGATCTCTAGCTAGAGGTTTAGTGAAAATGTCTGCCAACTGATTTTCCGTGTCCACATGCGTGATATAAATATCCTTCTTGGCAATGTGATCACAAAGAAAGTGATGGTGAACCTCTATATGTTTATCTCTACTATGCAATATAGGATTATAAGAGAGATTTCTATTACTAGTATTATCACAATAGATAGGAGAAGCATCAAAATGTATGTTAAAGTCTTGGAGCATTTATTTCATCCATAGGACCTGGGTACAACAACTCCCGACTGCAATGTATTCAACCTCAGTAGTTGATAATGCCACAGTGCTCTGTTTCTTGGAAAACCAAGACACCAAGCATGGTCCTAGAAGGAAGCAAGTGTCACTTGTGCACTTTCTATCAACCAAACAACCTGCGTAATCTGCATCATTATATGCCACAAGAGTAAAGTACCTTGACTTTGGATACCATAGTCCAAAATTTTGAGTTTTGGCTAAGTACCTCAAAATCCTCTTAATGACAATAAGATATGATTTCCTAGGTCTAGATTGAAAGCAAGCACACAAGCCAACATTAAACATAATATCAGGTCTAGAGGTAGTTAAATAAAGTAAACTTCCAATCATACCTCTATAGAGATTCTCATCTACCTTCTCACCTTCTTCATCTCTATCAAGTTTGGTGGTGTTGGACATGGGAGTATCCATCAACTTCATGTTCTCCATCCCAAAGAATTTGAGTAGTTCATATGTGTACTTGCCTTGGTTGATGAAGTTTCCTTCTTTTGTTTGCTTGATCTGAAAGGCGAGGAAGACGATCAAATCACCCATCATGCTCATCTCGAACTCACTCTGCATGAGAGAACTAAACTTATTGCATAGATCAAGACCAGTCCCACCAAAAATGATATCATCAACATAAATTTGAATAACAAGAAAATTGTTAGAAGTGTGCTTTAGAAACAAGGTAGAAACAACTTTGCCCATGACATACCCATTATCTAACAAAAAGTTCTTTAATTTCACATACCAAGCTCAAGGTGCTTGTTTGAGTCCATAGAGAGCTTTTTACAACAAATAAACATGATTGGGTAGCTTGTCATTTTCAAATCCCGAAGGTTGAGAAACAAATACTTCCTCCTTGATTGTACCATTCAAAAACACACTTTTAACATCCATTTGATATAAAAAGAAATTTTTGTAACTAGCAAAGGCAAGTAGAATTCTAATAGATTCAAGTCTAGCAACAGGAGCATAAGTTTCATCAAAGTCAATACCTTCCTGTTGGTTGTAACTTGTGCTACTAACCTTGCTTTGTTCCTTACCACTTTTCCTTGCTCATCTAGCTTGTTGCGGTAGACCCACTTGGTGCCAATGATCTTTCTATCACTTGGTCTTGGCACTAGAGTCCACACACGATTCTTCTCAAATTGCTCCAGCTCTTCTTGCATGGCAAGGATCCACTCATCATCACCAAGGGCTTCTTTGATGTTCTTTGGCTCTAGTTGTGAGATGAAGGCACTGTCTGCTTGTTCTTTGTTGTATGCAACTCATGTCTTCACTCTCTCGAATGGGTTTCCAATGATTAGCTCCTTGGGATGGTTCTTCGTAAAGAGGGGAGTAGGATCCTTCTTTTCTTCTTCTTCTGGTTCTATCACCTGCTTACCTTTGTTGTCGATGTTGAGGTATTTCAAGATAGAAATTAAGTCATCTGTAACATCATTATCAAAAACATGCTTGCCAACAACAGGGTTAGTTTCAATAAACTTAACATTAATAGATTCTTCTATTTTAGACAATTCAATGTTGAAGACTCTATAAGCCCTGCTTGTAGTGCTATATCCTAGGAAGAAAGCCTTATAAGATTTCAGATCAAACTTTTCAAGATAATCCTTCATATTCAAGACAAAACAAGGACATCCAAAAACATGAATGAAATCAATGGATGGCTTTCTACCACGCCAAAGCTCATAGGGGGTTTTCTTCAAAGAAGGATGTGTAAAAACTCGGTTCTGCACAAAACAGACGGTACTAACGACTTCGGCCCCAAACTTTGTAGGAATGTCATATTCAAGAAGCACTGTCCTCACCATCTCTTGAAGCGACCTATTCTTCCTCTCCACTACCCCATTTTGTTGAGGCGTACGAGGAGAAGAGAAATTGTGCGAGTAACCAGATTTTTCACAAAAACGTTCAAAAAGATCATTTTCAAATTCTCCCCCATGGTCACTACGAATGGAAACAATCTGGAAAGAAGCTTCATTTTCAACCCATTTGCAAAAGCTTGAGAAAACATCAAGAGTATCACTTTTTGAAACGAGAAAGAAGGTCCAAGTATATCGAGAAAAATCATCGACAATAACAAGACAATACTTGGAACCGTGAAGCATTTGCGTTCTCATTGGTCTGAATAGATCAATATGAAGAAGCTCAAGAACTCTTTTGGTACCCATGACTCCTTTGGATTTGAAGGAGGATTTGGTTTTTTTCCCTTGTGTACAAGGTTGGCATTCCTCATCCTTTTCAAAATCCAATTTGGGAAGTCCTCAAACCAAATCCTTTTTGCTCAACTTCTTCATTTGATGCATATTCACATGACCCAAACGACGATGCCAAAGAGAAATATCATTTTTATCCACTACCAAGCATCTATCAAGAACGGGCTTAAGAGCATCAAGAACAATAACATAAAGATTACCATTTCTAGTTCTCATATATATGACATTGTAACAGAGGGAATCTAGAAGCAAACATTCTAAGGATATAAACAACACAAGATATCCATTATCACATAGTTGACTTACACTAATCAAATTGTGATGTAGGCCATCAACAAGCAAAACATTCTTAATACATAGATCATTGCCTACATCACCCTCACCTATGACCTTACCCTTCTTGTTGTCCCCGAAGGTTACCGATCCTCCTTTCTTTTTCACAAACTTGTTGAAATGGCTGATTTCTCCTGTCATGTGCTTAGAGCAGCCACTATCAACAATCCATCTCTTTTTAACCTGCAAGAAAGAAGGATGTTGGAACCCAACTCAAACTTTGGGATCCAGTGTTATCTTAGGGACCCATTTCATCTTTGGGTTGGTCCCCTTGGGTTTGTAAGGACAATAAGTAGAGTAATGGTCATCACATTTACAATGAACACAAACCATAGGGTTCTTAGAGCCAGAAGTTTCTCCATGGAAAATAGGAGGTTCCACACTCATCCTCTTACCCTTGTTCTTTCTTTTTTTCTTACCTTTGGGAGCAGTCCCATCATATCCCAAACTGCTAGTACCAATTTGTTTGGTAGAGTGTTCTAGGACATCATTGAGGGATTTCTTTCCTGAGAGAAACTTTTGCAAAGAAGATCTTAACTTGGCATTATCATCACTAAGGTTAATGATAGTAGTAGAAAGACTAGCAAGATCATCTTTAGCATGCAATAGGTCAGCCTCTAAATAAAGGGCTTTAGTATGAAAATAATCTCGTTCTAACTCTATGCTAGCAACTTCATTACTTTGCAAAATAGGTCTAGAAGATAAATCATTAACTTGAGCAAGTAACTTGACATTTTTAGATTTAAGCAAAACAATTTCTCTTTGATAAGCATAAACTTTATTCCTCCTAGCATCATCAATGAGTTTGAGTTCTACATTTTCAGTTTTAAGAACATCAAGCTCATTTAGACACTTTTGGTTTTCTATCTTAAGATTTTCAATATTTTTAAGATATACACCATTTTCAACCTCTACTCCATTATGTTGAAGCTCAAGGTCAAGAAACTGCCCTTGCAAAGAGTCTATGCTATCAAGGAGCATTTTTTCATTTTTATCAAGAATCTCAATTTTAGCATAAAGATCATCAACTATCTTGCCTAACCCTTTCCTTTTAGATTTGCATTTAGTAAAGGATGATTGGCATTCATTTAGCATATCAATGAGAGTTTCCTTAGATAACTCATGCAAATTGACTTCACTTACCTCACATACATCTTCACTTGTAGAGGCCATGAGTGCAAGGTGGCATTCTCCATCTTCAGAGCTTGAAGAGCTTGAGGAGGACTCCTCCCAAGCTGCATGAGCTACATCTTTGGATCTTCTTTCTTTCTTTTCTTTCCTCTTGTACTTGCCTTCTTTCTTGCACTCCTTGTCTTTCTTGTGGCTACTCTTGTGATGACTCTTCTTGGCCTTTGAGCAGTCACTCTTGAAATAGCCTTTTTGGCCACCCTCATAGCATCTCAGAGTTTATGAAGAAGGCTTCCCCTTGTAGTGCTTGCCCGTGGAGTAATTTTCTTCAAGCTCATTTGGGCCTCCGTCTTCACTTGAGGAGGGGGTAGGAGACTTTAGAGCAAGTTGTTGCTGTCGCATCATCTCTTCTATTTGTGCTTTGAAGGTTGTGTCCTTTTTCTTCTTGGACTCCTTCTCTTCTCTTTTCTTTTCCTCTTCTTGCTTATCAAGCCTAGGTTCATGGGATTGAAGGTTACCAACCAGCTCCTCAATTGATAACTCACTTTGCTTGTACACCTCTTCAATGGATGTAACCTTGGGCTCCCAACTCTTAGGAAGAGATATCAAGATCTTGGAGTTGATAGTGCCTTTATCTAACACACTCCCAAGGGCCACCAATCCATTGATGATCACATTGAGCCTAGTGTACATATCAGCCACTCTCTCATTCTTACCCATCTTGAAGTTCTCAAGTAGCCCACCAAGCATGTAGATCTTGGCTTCCTTTAGTTGCTCCGTACCTTCATAGGTGACACATAGTTTGTTCCAAATTTCATGTGCGGTGTCCCAAGAAGATATCCGGTTGAACTCAGATGGAGTGAGGGTTGCGTAGATGATGCTCACTGCTCTTGCATTGAGTTGGGCTTGCTTCATTTGAGCTTCAGTCCAAGTGGAGATCTCCCCCTTTGGTTCTTCATACTTGAGGTGTACCACCTTCCTCATCTTGTAGCTCACACCTTGAAGGTAGAACTGCATTCTTCTCTTCCAATATAGGAATTTGGTGCCATCAAAGACCGGAGGTCGCATGGAGAAGTTCCCTTCTAAGTTGAGGGATCTAAGTGTCAAATCACCCATCTTCTCCTACTTGTTGAAGTATCTTGGAGAAGACCAGCTCTGATACCACTTATTGGATCAATGGGCTGTAGAGGGGGGGGGGTGAATAGAGCTTCACAATTCTCCCAAGACAAATTAGACCACCAAATTATATAAAGTGTAAAAGCTTAAACACGTAGCAATTTGATGTCTTAATTTAACATGCATAGAAAGGATGAGAGACAAGGAAAAGTAGGCACTAGGACAGGTGGTTTAGAGCGGTTCCATGTCCTAAACTTAGGAGCAATGTCAGTCCACTACCTAGAGTGGGTTAGTCTCTAGGATTTGCAATCTTAGTACTCTTATATTCCACAATAAGATTACAAGACACAACAACCACACATCCAAGGGCTTAGTACCTCAAGAAAAGATCTTCAAACTATAGAAGGAGCTTACCCACTTGAACCATGGAGTCTTCATGCATCAACATGGACTTACCCACTCCTTCCTTCAAGTCTTCTTCCTTTAAGGGATTACCTATCTTCCTTGAGCGTCACCTTGACTATCTCCTTCACTTGAAGATCTTGAGCAACTATCTCCTTCACCTGGAGATCTGGAGCACCTTGCTTTCTTCAACCTTAAAGGACAACACCTCCTTCTCCTTCACTTGGAGAGGATCTTCAAACTTTATCTTCAATGGGAATTGATGTAGGAAGATGGAGGAGGAGAGCTTTACATCAATACATGGAGTAGCTCTCTTACACAGGAACCTATCTCACTCATACTCATGAATTTGACTTGAAGGTAGAGAGAGAAAGGGACTCAAAGGGTTAGAACACTCTCAACTATGTTAGAACCAAGTTTGTAATGAATGAGCAGCCTTGGAATGAACTCCAAGAGGTCCTATTTATAGTTGAGGGTGCTTCTTTAAGTTGTGGGACAATTAGATACAAAAATAGCCATTTTTTGCTCAAAGCAACGACTCTATTTTTGCTCAAAACACACACTAAGGGTCACATCACCTTTTATGCAAAATTCTGTATAGTGCAATTGGTCGAGTTTCAATAAAGTTAACTCGATCGATCAAGTAAAAGACAAAACCGATATTCAAACTGTCGGTCCAGTTTGTCTTGGGGAAACTCGACCGATCATTGAAGATCGTTTTGATCAGGCACTTGATCGGTCGAGTTCTATGAAAACACAACTCGACCGATGCTATCTCCAGAAAACTGAGCAAGATGGATCGACCGAGTTTGTCCTGGGGAAAACTCCACCGATCTACAACCTATTGTCAATCTTTGGAAAATGCATCTAAAGTTATTTAACTTTTTCATTTTATGTCCCAATCATTTTTCTCATCTAAGTTACAAGTCAATGCATCATTACAAGTGATTACAAAAATGTTCTAAGGTCATTTTCCACAAATACACACTTGTTGCTCTTTGACTTGAACTTGAGCCATTCTAGGGCTTTTGATTTTGGATCCTTTTCATTTACCTAATACCTAAAATCAATCTTTAATATGCATATTAGATACATATGACTGGAATGGTTAAGTCATTATCAAAACATGGACAATGTATAACCTCAAGGTCAACATTCTCCCCCTTTTTGACAATGACAAACCATTCCTCAAACATATTGAGAAAGGATGTAGAAGTTATACCTTTGCCTTGTGAATTTGGGGGATTCATGATACAAACAATGTGAATTGCTCCCCCTTAATCTATGCTACATCTAACCTGCATGGTTAGTCTATCTACACATAGCAATAACAATCTACATGTAGTATGTATTCCTTTGCAAGTACACATGATGAATAGTGAATGAACAAGAAAAGGATCTCACAAGCTAAGAGCAGTAGTATAACAATGAATACCGATATGATTGAGTTTCAAGACTTGAAATATCTCTCCCCCTTTTGACATTATCAAAAAGTAAGGGGGTAGAAAAGCATAAACTCAGGTCTTTTCCAAAACACAAGCAACCACATATGCAGAAAGAATAAGCAATTGCATAGCATATATCACACAGAGACAGAAGATAACATACAATCTAAGTTGTAAGAAAAATGTGGCAAAATATGGCACCAACACATAAAAAAGATCAGAGTAAAAAGCTAGAGTGCACATCAGATATATAACAACTCAGAGATATGTTCACATGAGAGCAACTACAAGCATAAGACGATGAAAACAAAGATAAAATAGTACAACTCAAATATATGTGCCAAGATATTTCTTATACAAAATAGTCGAGAAAGGTGTATATGATAAGCATGCTAGAGTACAAACAATGAAACAACATAAACATCTAAGTTATCTATGTCTATGGTATCATCATCATCTCCAGGCATGTAGTCCTTGTCTCTGTTAGAAGGTGGAGCAGCAGTGCCATCTTCATCGGAGTCAACACCATCACCATCACCATCACCATCACCATCACCATCACCATCACCATCACCATCATCTGCAGCGTCCTTGCCATCACCATCGTCATCAAAGTTGCATTGCAAAATTTCTAAGAAATGTCACAAAGTTTAAACAAGTATATATAATTAGTGATAGAAATACATTGTCATTTGACTACGAGCTTTTAACAAAAAAAAATATTCCCACTAGTCACATTAAAGATGGCATCAATTCTAAAATAAGTGCACTCGCGAATTGATGTCTTTGACACAATTATCATCACATAATTTCTTTGAGTGAAAGTCAAACAATTTCTATAATGGTAAACACAAGGGAATGTCTGGAGTTTTCCCTTGGCCAAGATTTGGTAATCCAATACCCTCCTACGTCTTTCTATCTATCAACTGTATTTGTAGAAAGGAGAATGAAAGATGAGAAGAAGAAAAAACATGTTCGTCAAGAGTGATGATTCCTCCATCGAGGCCAGTAAAGAGAAGAAAAACATGACTCCAAGGAGGTCTATAAAGGAATAGAGAAGATTCATTTTACCCCTTTTCCTATGCTCTCAACCAAATTTCCAACCTCCTCCTCATCTTCCACTTGTGAAACCCTAGCCAATAGCACACCAGGAGGTAGTGGTGAGAAGAGTCAAGAGAGAAACAACCCTTATTATCGCAAAAGACCGTAAATAACTACAAAGAGCCTCTAAGATGATGTTCATATAATAGAACTAAATATCACTTCATAATCTAGAAAAATGATAGATCAAATTGCATGGGAAATCCTAGACTACCTTTCTTATATCTTATAGATGTCTTCATTGTAGATTTCTTGTATTTTTATATAGTTTTATTATAATAGTGGGGTATAACCATTGTTATGCACAGTCACTTGAGCTAAATCTAACAATACAATGAGTGTAAATATATAAGGAAATTTCTATTTCTATACAACATTATATAGGGTAAATTTCATAGTAGTATAAAACATTTAACCCTTGTAACAATTATATCATAGTGTTACAAACCATACAATAGCATATTACATTTTTCTCTGATTGTAACATTTCTATCAATTCCTAACAATAATAATACTTTTCCTTGGCAAACTTACACTTGTGCTACATCGACATGTACAGAGGATGTACCATTATTCTAGTATCGCCATAATATTCCATCAAGTAATGAAATTTTTGGGTAGTAGCTTTGTTGTATGCAAAGTGATTGTTGCCAAAAGCAACCAAATCAATGAATCTTATTAGACATGCATGGTATCAAATATTTTCATATCCCCCAGAAAGTATTAGGACCCAAAAAAGTGTCCCCTTAAGGCCACAAACGCTTAACACACACCCATGGACCATGTTGATGGAGGAGACAAACATAAAGTGTACCAATTAGTTGGTTCATAAAAAATTGTATTACTAGGCGCTTGCTTTGTGTTTTGAGAAGATGTTGCTTCACGAATCAAAGAGCATGTGCCACACAAATTTATGATCATGGTTATTTAACACAATGATGTTATATATTTATTTTTTCATAAAATATACTTTTATGAAATATTGTGCAGTTGATGTGCCAATATCTAGCCTGCATCGTCGAAGGACAAGTTGTATTCTAGACACATATTTGTTTTATTTTAAAACCTCTTCAGCCTTCTTTAGTCTCAAATTTCTCACATTGTAAGTGAATAGTTCCTCTTAAGTAAGATTGGTGACGAAGGACTTGCGAATCTTTTGTGGAGCTTTTGATTTTAAGACTAATTGTGCTTGTATGTGCTTTGGGCATTGATGAGTTTAAACACATTCACACATGACGCCTTGCCTCACATGGATTGTATATTTTTATTAAATGAATTCCATTTATTCTTTTTGTTTAACAATATTTTAATTATTATCGTTTCTAGCCCCAAAAATTCACAATTCTTCTTTTTTTGATTGCATTTAAAAAGTAATTGCATTGGGCCATTCAAACCTTTATTGTCTTTAAATGAATCTCCTAGCAAAATTTCCATCCAACTCCATTGACTGTTGGTAGGCTGTCCTGAGTTACTTGCTTCCTATTTGACTATGACCAAAGAATTAATCTTTCGGGAACTTGTTTACCAATAAATTTTAGAGGGAAAACAACTAGTTGGGTGTCTATCTTGGTGTCTATGTTTGACTATATAAATGATCTGTTCGATCCATTTCTAAATGCAAATAAGACATCCTAGAAACACAAAAATATATTGAGAATAGGTGAATGCAAGAGCACTATTGTGTGTGGCCTCCA
Source organism: Alisma plantago-aquatica (assembly GCA_963693085.1). Taxonomy (NCBI): domain Eukaryota; kingdom Viridiplantae; phylum Streptophyta; class Magnoliopsida; order Alismatales; family Alismataceae; genus Alisma; species Alisma plantago-aquatica. The sequence goes on along the minus strand of OY856414.1, from coordinate 420,031,477 downwards.
CCTTGCATTAGTATGCTACATCACCTTGTTCCATATCATATTTTCCCTTATTATCCACCCACTATTACACACTATCATGCATCTGAGGATGATTCCTACAACATTTTTTTGGGCAATGCACAAGAGCCAACATGGTATTCCACACCGCTCTCTTGATGTCATTGGGAGGAAGAGTAAATGAGCTAGGGGTGATTGAATTTGAGAGGCAAGTTATTGTACAAGATCATACATATGAGTGGCAGATTCTGTCTTCATGACAGTGATCTTTGTGACACACTTCACCTACAAGCTCTTATAAACTTTACAATCCCTATTTTTATTTTTGATCAAATTATATTCTACTTTTATTTGGTAAAGGTTTCTAAATAATAATTGGAAAGTTCAAAATAATCCAACATTAATGATGAAAAAATCACCTTTCTAGTTAGTAATTATTTGTTGTTAATACAATTATTATAATTTGTATAGTAAGGACCCTAGAACCATGATGACCATAGAAGAGAGATCTAGTCTCAGGCCCAAATGATTGATGCGGTTATAATTTCATCATTTGCAATGAAAGATGAAATTCTAGATCAATTCCTTAGGTTTAGTTTTTGCCATAACACCACCTAAGGAATGTGAACCATCTACTAATTCCCTTCCTAATGTTGTTGATGCCCTGGTCACAACCTATAGTGATCCATTTTCTCCATATTCTCCTACAGGGATACCCAAAGAAATAGACTATCTTTGTCATGGTAGGATCTTGTCTACTCTTTTTGATGAGCTTTATGACATACTACCACAAACAACCTTCTTCCCTTGAGCTTCAGTAAGTTTTGGATGACAAGTTCAGAATGCAAGATCTGGGCTAGAACAATATACTTTTATTAAATGGTATCAATACAACATGGTGGATAATTAGCCTATTCCAACTCAAGTACTTGAGTACCCAAACCTTATCTCAAAATCTATTTCTAATGGTTATAAACTTGAGGAGAATGTGCTAGTGGAAGCCCTGATTGAAAAGATCGCTCCATCATGGAAGGACTTTGGCAAGTCTCTTTGTCATAGGCATGATATATTAACCACATACTCCTTAATGAAATCCCTTCAAACTTAATTACATCATAGGGAAAAAGATGTTAAGGTCAATACCTCTATCAACCTAGAAGATGATCTCAAACCCAAAAAAAAACCAAACAAGTTCAATCATAAGTCCAAGCAATCTTTCAAGAAATTTAAGCAACCCAATCACAATAAGAACTTTGATTCTGGGGGCCAGAACATTTGTTATGAATGTGGCAAGCCCGGTCATCTTGCCAATGTTTGCAAGGACAACAGGGGTCAAAGAAAGCAAATTAACCAGACCCCTAAAAATGAGGAAGTGAACATGATCAATGTGGGGGCTGATGCATCCTCTCCTGAAAGGTTCAAGAACACCATTTCTCTTATTCTTAGTGTTAACCTTTCTTCTAGTGATAATTGGTGGATGGACTTTGGTGCGATTTCTCACATCTGTTATGATCGTTGTGCTTTTTCTACCTATTTGTCAAATAGTAGTGATGTGATATCTTGGGGTTATGATCTAGCTATAAAGTAGATTGTAGGCTATAGATGTGTGGATCTAAAACTCACATATACTAAAGTCCTTACACTTCAAAATGTTTTACATGTTCCTAGCTTTAGGGAAAATCTAGTTAGTAAAGTTTTAATCATATCATCTGGTTATACCCTTTTGTATCAAGAGAACAAAGTTGTAATTTATAGATTTGGTTCTTACATAGGTGTTAGGTGCACCTATGATGTTTAATTAATCTCAGTGTCTCTTCTTGTAATGGTACCTCTCATATTAATGAAAATTGCTTTATTACCCTTTCGACTTTCTTTTTCTTTTGATGTTTCACATGCTTATTTAGGACATATGAACAAGACCATCTTGAAATTATGGTTCACATGGACTTGATCCCCAAGACTCTTATCTCCAATGATGTTAGATGTTGAATATGTGTTTAAGCTAAATTTCCTAAGATACCTTTTTGATCTGTAGAAATAAACACATCTTTGCTTGATCTTGTTCATGCCAATATATGTGATTTAAATAGAATTCTTACCCATGATGGCATGCGCTACTTCGTGATATGTATTGATGGATTTTTCTCAATACTATTGCATTTACTTATTGAAATCTAAAGACAAAAAAATGGAAAAAAACTTAAAATTTATAGGTCACAAGTAGAGAACCAAACCGAGAAGAACCTTAAGAGGATTAGATCTAATAGAAGATGTGAATATACTTCAAGTGGACTTAAATAGTTCTTTGAAGAACATGACCTATTTCATGAAACCACTATCCCATGCAATACACAAGATAATGGTGTAGCCAAAAGAAATAACATAACATTGATTGGTATGGTTAATGCCATGTTGACTGACTTTGGTCTACATCAAAGAACGTGGGGAGAGGCTCTTTTGGCAGCCAACTATGTGTTGAACCATATCCCTTTCAAACACATTGAGAAAACATGATATGCACGTTAATATAATAGGAAACCTATTTCAAAGAACCTTAAAATGTGGGGGTGCTTGGTCAAAGTTAAAATCCCTAAAAATAAAAAGTGTAAGCTTGGTCTCAAAACTGTTGATACCATTTTCATAGACAATGTTGAAAATAACAATGCAAATAGATTTCTAGTAATACAACCAGACATCCCTGACATTAGAACAAACTCCATACTAGAAATTTGATTGTAGTTTTACTATGAAATCATCTTTCCCTTCAAGCCCAGTGTTCCCAAACAATTAGGTGAAGGTTCTTTAAATGTTGAAACTTTAATATCTTTAAAACCAATCAAGATTCAACTCCTATTACCGACATACCAATACCTGAACTTGAATTTTTGAACCTTGAAGTTGTCGAGACTCCTAGTGACTTTGGTTAGGGTAAAAGGGATAAAGTAACAATGAACTTTGATTCTGACTGCTACACTTTTGTAGCTAAAGAAGGCCCTAACACCTATGAGATGCCATTAAATCCACAAATACTGGTTTTTGGAAGGAAGCTACTGATAGTGAAATAGAATCCATCATGAACAATCATACTTGGATCCTTAATAATCTTCCTCCATGTTGCAAAACCATTGGATGCAAATGGGTCTTTAGAAAGAAGTTAAGGACAGATGGTAGCATAGACAAGTTTAAGGCCAGGCTAGTTGCCAAAGGTTAAAAACAACAAGTAGGAGTCAGTTATTTCAACACATATGGTCCTGTAACAAAGATCACCTCTATTTGTTTCCTTGTTGCCTTGTCTTTGATCATTAATATTATAATCCATCAAATAGATGTAAAGACTGCCTTCCTTAATGGCGAGCTTGAGGAAGAGGTCTATATGGAACAACCTCAGTGCTTTGTAATCCAAGGACAAGATCCCAATGTTTGTAGACATGTAAAATATTTGTATGATCTAAAACAAGAACCTTAGAAATAGAATGAAAAGTTTGATAAAATGGTCTTATCTTATGATTTTACTACAAGAGAATATGATAGATGCATTTATTCTAAAATTATTGATAATGTATTTGTGATTATGTGCTTGTATGTTGATGATATCTTAATGTTTGGATCTAATGTTGCACTTACGTATGAAGATAAATCTTTTCTCTCCAAGTATTTTGATATGAAAAATTTAGAAATTGTTGCTGTAGTTCTTGATATTTAATTGAGTGAATCTACTTTTGGTTATTTCTTAAATCAGACTCACTATGTAGAAAAGGTTTTACATAGAATTGATATGTACTCTTGTGTGCCTATTATTACTCCTTATGATCCATATTTATATTGTAAGACACATAAAGGTATTCTTGTGGATGAAAGTAGATATAACCAAGTTATATGAAGCTTGATGTACTTAGACAATCATTCTAGATTAGATATTGCTTATAAAATAAGAAGGCTAAGTAGGTACATTAGTTGTCCTAATGATGATCACTAGAAGGCTTTGATTAGAGTTTAGGTATCTTAAAGGTACCATGATTTATAGTCTTCATTATACTGATTTTCCAACCATATTAGAAGGTTATACAAATGCAAATTGAATTATTGTCTCTAATGAAATCAAGTCAACAAGTAGTTAAGGTTTTACCTAAGTGGTGTTGCAGTTTCTTAGAAATTATCTAAGAAAACTTTGATGGCTAGATCCACTATGGAGGCTGATTTTATAGCCTTAAATTTAACAGGCTGATTGGCTTAGAAATCTCTTGCTTGACTTCATTTTGTTTTAAAGTCATCTTCTCCTACCTCAATTCATTGTGGTAGTATGTCAACCATAGAAAAAACTAAACAATCTATGGTAACTCGAGAATGTGATATATGAGATTGAGGTATGAAGATATGACATAATTCATTACCCATGATGGTATATCTCTATAGTTTGTTAGGTCTGTAGAGAATATTACCGATCCACTCACAAAAGCTTTAGCTACAAAGCTAGTACTTAACTCATCGAGGAGGATGGGTCTTCTTTACATTAGTTGAACACCACATTGATAACTCTACCATTCCAAAATTGGAGATCCCATAAGGAATGATTCAAAGGGACAACTAATATATGCACATGTTTTTGTAGAAGCACACCTTTTAGAGTTTTACTCTGGACTCCATATGTCTTTTGTACTTCATGGATGTCTTAATAAAAGAAGAGATTGTAACAACCTCGCCTCTCGGTAACCCCCAATTAAGGGAGACCCGAAGGTCAGAGCCGTTATCCCAATTAACAGGATCAAAGGTTCGACAAATAATTAGTAATAATTATAAAATTCTACCAAACTAAACTGAAAGCTGGAATAAAATAAAACTTTGCATACCCTTTTCAAAAACTTGGATATCTAACTTCTATCCACATCTGGACTCTATTCTAACTAATCCTCCTTACACTTTATTTCTTAATTTCACAATATGCCACTTTACTATTTGTACTTTTCAATTTGTACCTAAAACCCCGACAAACAAAATGTTAGTCATCATATAGGAATATGCCGGTATGTGGGGTCAACCAAAATTTCGCAAATATGGCTAACAATCTAAATATCACAATCAAGTTAATTAACAAGCCAAATTACGCTTACAGTGTGACATTCCCCAGCGCTTTTGCCCTAACCCTGGCATAACCACTTTAGGGTTTCTCTTTTGCCAATGACTTAAGGCCACCTTCTCAATCCCGAGCTTGGTGCCTGGGGTCACCTCTCATGGTGCCCATTAGTCATTCGATAAAGACCACCTTCTCAATCCCGAGCTTGATGTCTAGGGTCACCACTCATGGTGCCCAGTGGTCTTCCCTCCCGGGCTTGACCTTTTTGGCATCATCCATCACGGTGGCATGTAGGTGCGAGAATACACACTTCTATTATTATTGTGATAATCATAGTGACTTTATGATTTGCAAGTATGAACATCCAAACTGATAGGTTGCATTCAATGCAATGAATCATCTGGGAAACTCTTTGAGAAACTAAATCTGATTAACCATAATTAACCACATACCTTTCAGGCTAATTTGAGACAGAATTAATCCAATCAATGCAAGAAATCCAACAGGCAAGCAAGCACACAGAGAGATCCTAAAATATGCATACAATTTCCTATCATTGTTCATTCCATCAAGATCTATTAAACCTAGTTGGCTTCCTAGGGTTTCTAGTCCACTTTTAGGGTTTCCATTGCAATTAGGGTTTCACTTCATTTATACTATTTAAAACCCTAACTTTATGCAATTAATCACAAACCCTAATTATCTCGTCTATTCCTCATGAAAGATATTAAGGCTACCTTTTAACAACATATAACCTTAATTCCAGATTAAAGGAACAATTAACCATCAATTTAGTCCATTATGCTCTTTTACATTAAAACTACCATTTTTATCCTTTTAATTGATGACAAGATCATTTGGCCCAATTATCATCTTTGGTTCCTTCCAGATTAACAACTTATAGTTCATTATGATCTAATTCACATATGAACTCTATTTATCATTAATTCCACCTTTATCCTTTAGAAAACCCTAATCACCATATCAAGGGTATTTATCCACAATTAGGAACTTTTATACTCAAAATATATTAGAACCATCATATCTCAGATTTATTCATGAATTTGAACAACTAAAGCCATTAAGAGTCACACTTACTAACATTAGGGTTTCAAGGCCCATTAAAACTCATTTATGTACATGGAACTCCAAATTAAACCAATTATGTGCAAAGTTCATCCTTTTTGTTCTTAATGTACTTTTTTATAATTAACAGGCTAATATCAACTCTAATCATCCATAAAACCCTTCTTAATACATTAATCATCTCAATTTAGGGTTTCTTAATCATTAAAGCATTTAAGTTGATAACTTCCACTACTTTTTGAATTGCAAGAGGAATTAGATTCTAAATCTATTTTTAGTGGATTCCTCTCGTTCTCCTGATCAATTGTAATATATAAAATGTCTTTATTTGACCTACCAATTATTTTCTATGAACTTAGCAAATTGGTTACTTTCGGCCAATAGGAGATCACCATGTCAACCTGGAGGCTTGCCCTCCTTGTCCACGCGGGTTGGCTCAATCAACCAGCTTTAGTCGACCGGCCAGCCTGCTCCTTATGAGCAAGGTGCTCACTGGGCAGTTGTACGGTTTTGCCCCCATGTCTATTTTTGTTGTTCCTGCGCGCCTGAGGGTAAAGGAGTAATTTTACTCCTACCCATCTCCTACCTCGCGCCCGCCTCCCGCTCGCGAGACAGTGCCAGGAGCTCATTCAACCAAGCATTGACCTCGAGCATCTCTCTACCTCCGCCTCCGCCTAGTCCCTCCAAACCATCTGGTGCCTTCCATTGTTCCAGATTTGGTTGAAGTCACCATGATGGAGAAGCTCTTCTCTGGCGAGATATGCAACCAATCTGGGTACAGGTCGAGGTCCCTTCCAAGATTGATTGCTCGAAATCACTCGGCTCCTCCTTGCAAACTCGACGACACATTTATAGAAGTTGCACACAGTTTGTAGCCCCTCCCTTATATATAGGGTCAGAGGTAGATCCCTGCTAGATTGGGGAGTCTCCCAATCGGAGACCAAACCCCTACAATGTAGGGATGGTTCTTTTCAGTTTTCTCTCCTGAACTCAAAGGAACCAAAGACAGCCGTGCACATGCTTGGGATTGCAAGGAAATTGAGGGGGAAAATCCCTTTGTAACTCACTAGAATCCTAGTTCTTATGGAACTGGATGATGAGCAGACATCATTGGATCAAAATCCAACGACTCTCATCTCACGCAATCAACCAACAAGGAAAACTTATTCCTATTTTCAAAATAAACCATATTTTTTAGGATAATTTGAAAAATCCATAACTCTTAATTTGTAACTCCTTTTTATCTCAAATTTTAAGGGAATCTCACTAAAGATTTAATCTCCCATAATTAAAAAATTGGGATTATTATTCAAAGAAATCATGCCCTTTTCTTTAGGTGCAAGTTATTACTCTATTATGCATATTTCTCATATTTTCTCTTTCTTATTTCCTTTTATTTTCTTGATTTTGATTTCTTTTTCCATTAGAAAACATGCAAATATGAAATCTTTTCCAAGATGGATCCATTATCCATATTTTCACATATTTCTTGTAATATTATCATTATCTCACATTTCTTCTAAATAAAGCAATATTTAATTAACCCTTTCTCTTTCTTGTTGCATTATCTTTGCAATTTGGACTCCTTGGAATCCAAGGAACCCAAGAGGCATTAAATCCCTGTGGGAATATTCCTTTACCTTATAGAGGCTTCTACCTCTTTCTTTTTTCTATTTCTTAATTATTCATTTAATAATGGAGTTTCCTTTGTCTTTTCCTTGTTATTGGGCCCAATAGCCAATAAAGCCCACAAAACACCCAACAAGGCTATTGTAAATGAAATACTTTTATTCCAACACAAATTATATCATTATTTGTTCAAATATATTTAATAGAAGAAATTACATTTCTCACCAAAAGAACCCAAACAAATTGGGGTTGTAACATCCTTCCCCTCTTATAGGAATTTTGCCCTCAAAATTCCACCAAGCACACAAACAAACAGGATAAGCCTTTCTTATGTCCATCATGGCTCCCATGTGGCCTCACCCTTTCCATGGTGCTTCCCAAAAACCTTCATCATCTCATATTCTTCCATCTAAGTTCTCTCTCACCTTGGTATATCGTACCCTCTTAGGCGACTCAGGACATTTCAGCCTCTCATAAAGATGAATAGGTTCATGGCTCAACACATGGCTTGGGTACCTCACATAGTGCTCTAGGTCGGACTCATGGAACACATTATACATCATATTATCCTAAGGGGTAAGGCTAAACACAACCATCTCCACCAATACATCTCACATGGACCCATATATCGGGGACTCAACTTTCTCAGCTATAGCTTAGAGGGGTCAGATTTTCACATCACATACTCTCCCACAATGAACTGCATGTCAGTCTGCTTTGCATCAGCTCACGACTCATGTCACCCCTGGGCTCTCTCTCAGCCATTGCCCGATCAAAGCGACTTCATCTACACACACTGTGGTTCTTTCTTGACCTTCATGAGGTCCATTCACCAACATCATCTTAATGAATTGGTGACCAATACAACCTCCCTTATAGAGCTTCTTTACGTACCAAAACTGGATATGTGGTTATCATCACATCTTACAGAAGATAAGAACTGTCTTCATGTATCACCCTGAACAAGCACACATGCTCTCATCAGACCCTCTAGTCTGGATCATACTAACCATTAGTTAGGGGTGATAAACTGTACTAGCTTCGAGTTTGTCTACTTCCACCTCATGGAAGTGAATCTTTAGGTTATACTCAAGAACTTTTGAACTTGTATCATGGTGTAGTTGAACCATCTTTCTCTCATATGTAGTCCAGCCGGATCCGTCCCTTGACAGTATTCTTTCTTTCTCATGTTATCTAGGTAAGGCAATCTACCATAACCCATATTTCATCTTGACCTTTCTTAGTCTAGGGGAGACTTACCACAACATCCATAGTGATGAACTCCCATTCCCTCTCGGGGACTCTTTATCCTCTACATCAACTCTTTGGGTTACTGGTGTTCATCCTTCACCTCCTGGCTTGCATGGCGACAAACCACATGCAACTTCATCTTAAGCATCCAATATACTACTGCAACTTACTATCTTAGTAGTACCACGGTGTATGATGAACTTAAAATCATGATCTCATGTATGTCATGATTCCTTAAAGTTGATTCCTCAAAACCCTAAAACACTCTAGTCGGGTTTCATCACCTTCTACTCCATAGAAGTGCATCTGAGGTTCTACAACCATTTTTCTATTACAACAAGCCCTAGGATGGCTAACCAAGCAACCACTAATCTTGATCAACATATCTTGTTACATCTGGGTGTTAGCCAAACATATCTCCTTTTTCAACTTAGGCTTAACCTAACAACCTCTTCTAGCTTCCAACTAAACTAGGCAGCTGTATCTCAACAGGAGCATCCATTTCTACCTTTCATCTTTAAGTGCTAGGTAACAGTGATGACATACACCTCCTTGTATTCCACTTATAATCTCATCTTGGATTCTAAGTTTATCCTCATCAAGGGAACTCAGAGCTCATTCTCTTGGTTATCGAACTCTACCTTGTATAGTTCATAAGTTCCACATAGCTCAAGATAAAACATCATCCTAAGATGACTACCTTAGTTCTCTTGGTGTTTGTTCAACATCCACACATCATGCACTCAACTAGGGCACGTTATTATCTCTATCCTCACGCATCATAGCAACGTTTCCACTCACATCATATTTATCTTTGGTGTATGGCATGCGTACTGTCCTATCTCTCACCCCCATAATAAGAGGAAATAAGCATTTGGCGGCCGTCCAAACACAAAGTTCTTCCTATTACAAGAGTAGAGATGGTACATCCCACATTTCCAGTACTCCTTCAAATCTAATTTGAAACATGCAACACATGTCTCTACATAATGAACATCACAACATCAAAGTTACTTCCATGAAAACTGGTCTCAAACCCACTTGGGTCACCACACAATCCTTGGTCATCTCCTGTAGGTCTATAGGGTGTCGACACTTTTGGGCTCATCGCTCTTTCCTTATGCATCCAGAGAGTGCCCTCCTCATCTACCCTTTGGGTCCCATGAGTTCATGAAGGTGATCAATCTCCTAACCCATGGCCCTCAAACAATGATAGTTGTTACCTCCCGACCCTATGGTCATGTGCAACTAGGGAATTAGGAAACTCCTACTTCCATCGGTCTTATCCCTACCTGACCCAAGGATAAACTTAGGATCCTAACATAGTACATGTCCATCTCAGAACCTTACCCGATCCTTCATCATCTCTCTCTGCATTCCTGGGCTGACTTTCATCCTTTCATAGGGGTCATGGCGACCTGCCTACCTTGGTCAGGCCCCATACCGGTTACCTTTATGGTAACACATCCACATGCACTTAGAGATGGTTATCTATGGGTCTACAGGTTCATTCTCGTACTATGTACTTTTCACTTATCTTCTTAAGATCCTATGAGACCTCTTTAGGTTACCTCAAAACCAACAAAAACTGGTATACACCCTACAAAAGGGTCCCTCTCCCAGGATGGGAGGAAACTTCATCTTGATAACAGCGGTCACAAACGTCCTTATGTCTAGGGTTTACATCCACATGAGCATGCTTAACCCTAGCATGCTACTAAGATACAAGTAGACCACCTACTAAACCATGCTAGGTCATACTTGTTCTCATTCCTCAACATTGGACCAAAAACATACCTGCCCAAGTCACCAACTTTGTTGTGAGGGGTACATCAAACATACCTTAAACTTTAGGGATTTCCCTTTCCTCTCAACATGAGGAGTGCCATGCTAGAATCTATAGAAAATCAAATCTCATCATAAGAATCAGGTACACCACTTCTCCTCTTAGGTCTAAGAACCCTAGGTTCATTTTTTGGATGTCCAACTGCAAGCTCAAAGTTTTAACCACAAACCAAGCATGTACAAGGTATGACATGCACTTCCCATGATCCTTCTATTTGAACAACACTTCAGAGTGGAATCCTCCTCAAGGACAACCAACTAAGTGTAAGGCCTCACAACTTGTTACTAAACCTCTTCAGGGTCTAAGGAACTCTTTTTCCCATCTCAGAAGGTAAACACCTATACCATAGCCACATAGGTACCAGAAGCCTCATCCTCTCTCTAGGGTTTGGTTCCTCTAAAGGCAACCAAGATATCATCATCCTCCAGGGATCAAGCATGAGGCAACCGCTATCATCCACTTAGGTTGCATCATCCTCAACTCCCCACTGTTCCTCATATCTCGGAGTCTAAGCTTCCAACCTGCTCTCTTTCTCTAGAGCTAACCCTACAAACAACCTTACTACTAGAGGTCCTCTCTCCATGAAGAATCAAGCTCACAAGCGTACCCCTACATGGGTGAAACCTATGTTCAAACTTATGTTTGCTCAAGATTATCCATAGCCCTTTATGCTTATCTCATAAGCTATCCCACATACTCTCCTGACCAGGGCTTCAACCTACTAACCACACTACTGACGTACTCTGGGTGCATGTTATGCCCTACTCGCATAAGCCCGTAGGGTTTCTATAGGTTCTTCACTAACCTCATCATTAAAGGAGCTATCCTTCACTCTAAATGCGCGACCCTTTCTAGGGTTGGGTTGCCAAAGGTACTAGGTCATCCAACCTCACATGGCTCATAACGTCATGGGCATCCAAAAGCATGTCCACACACCTGGTCTATTATGACATCTAACTCATCATGCTATCTCTCTCTCTAACCACCACTTAGGGTTAGGGTTAGCATGATCCTCAAAGGATGTGCCAGGTCTCTACTTATAATGGAGGTCTCTACCTCCAAGACTAACTCTCTCTACTCATCCTCCAGACAAGAAGGTCTAGCCTCAGGTCTCTCCTGAGGGCATGACAACTCATGTTATACGACCTAAGCATGTATCTATTTTTTGTTTATGCTTAAACTATTAAGCTTATGCCCATGACATCTTATTTACATGCTTTTCATTAATTTGGTGGAGGATTCCTTAGACCTTATCAACTTTACCCATACCTCAAGAGGGTGAGGAAAGAAAGAAAACCCTAATTCTTATAATCCTTAACAACATTTGAGTTGAGAAGGGATAAACAAGATGAGAGAGTCCTAAAGGTAGCTTATTTCGAGTCAAATCCTGAGACATTGGCCAGGCAGTCACAAAAATCTGGGATTCCTCATATTCTGACTAGCAGTGCCGAGGAAAATCTTGCCAGCCCCCATACGTGATCCTTTTCTAGACACCTCTGTCTTTCGGAAAATCCTCTAATAACTCCCTTGGGTTCTACAGAGTTTGTAAGATTTAATAATTATTAAAGATTTAATGAGGAACCTATGCTCTGATACCAAATGTAATGACCTTGCCTCCTGGAAACCCCCAATTAAGGGAGACCCGAAGGTCAGAGTTGTTATCCCAATTAACAGGATCAAAGGTTTGTCAAATAATCAGTAATAATTATAAAATTGCACCAAACTAAACTGAAAGATGGAATAAAATAAAACTTTGCATACCTTTTTCAAAAACTTGGATATCTAACTTCTATCCACATCTGGACTCTATTCTAACTAATCCTCCTTGCACTTTATTTCTTAATTTCACAATATGCCACTTTATTGTTTGTACTTTTCAATTTGTACCTAAAACGCCGACAAACAAAATGTCGGTCAGCATATAGGAATATGCAAGTATGTGGGGACAACCAAAATTTCACAAATATGGCTAACAATCTAAATATCACAATCAAGTTAATTAACAAGCCAAATTACGCTTTCAGTGTGACATTCCCTACCGCTTTTGCCCTAACCCTGGCATACCCACCTTAGGGTTTCTCTTTTTCCAATGACTTAAGGCCACCTTCTCAATCCCGAGCTTGATGCCTCGGGTCACCTCTCATGGTGCCCATTAGTCATTCAATAAAGACCACCTTCTCAATCCCGAGCTTGGTGTCTAGGGTCACCACTCATGGTGCCCATTGGTCTTCCCTCCTGGGCTTGACCTTTTGGCATCATCCATCAAGGTGGCATGTAGGTGCAAGAATACACACTTCTATTATTATTGTGATAATCATAGTGACTTTATTATTTGCAAGTATGAACATCCAAACTGATAGGTTGCATTCAATGCAATGAATCATCTAGGAAACTCTTCGGGAAATTAATACGATTAACCATAATTAACCACATACCTGTCAGGATGATTTGAGACAGAATTAATCCAATCAATGCAAGAAATCCAACAGGCAAGCAAGCACACAGAGAGATCCTAAAATATGCATACAATTTCCTATCATTGATCATGCCATCAAGATCTATTAAACCTACCTCGCTTCCTAGGGTTTCTAGTCCACTTTTAGGGTTTCCATTGCAATTAGGGTTTCACTTCATTTATACTATTTTAAACCCTAACTTTATGCAATTACTCACAAACCCTAATTATCTCATCTATTCCTCATGAAAGATATTAAGGCTACCTTTTAACAACATATAACCTTAATTTCATATTAAAGGCACAATTAACCATCAATTTAGTCCATTAGGCTCTTTTACATTAAAACTACCATTTTTATCCTTTTAATTCATGACAAGATCATTAGGCCTAATTATCATCTTTGGTTCCTTCTGGATCAACAACTTATAGTTCATTATGATCTAATTCACATATGAACTCTATTTATCATTAATTCCACCTTTATCCATTAGAAAACCCTAATCACCATATTAAGGGTATTTATACACAATTAGGAACTTTTATACTCAAAATAGCTTAGAACCATCATATCTCAACTTTATTCATGAATTTGAACAACTAAAGCCATTAAGAGTCACAATTACTAACATTAGGGTTTCATGGCCCATTAACACACGTTTATGTACATGGAACTCCAAATTAAACCAATTACGTGCAAAGTTCATCCTTTTTGTTCTTAATGTACCTTTTTATAATTAATAGGATAATATCAACTCTAATCATCTATAAAACCCTTCTGAATACATTAATCATCTCAATTTAGGGTTTCTTAATCATTAAAGCATTTAAGTTGATAACTTCCACTACTTTTCAAATTGCAAGAGGAAATAGCTTTTAAATATATTTTTAATGGATTTCTCTCATTCTCCTGATCAATTTTAATATATAAAATGTCTTTATTTGACCTACCAATTATTTTCTACGAATTTAGCAAATTGGTTACCTTTCATCCAATAGGAGATCGCCATGTCATCCTGGAGGCTTGCCCTCCTTGTCCACGCGAGTTGGCTCAATCAACCAGCTTCAGACGACCGACCGGCCTGCTCCTTGTGAGCAAGGCGCTTGCTGGGCGGTTGTACAGTTTTGCCCCCGCGTCTATTGTTGTTGTTCCTACGCGCCTGAGGGTAAAGGAGTAATTTTACTCCTACCCATCTCCTACCTCACGCCCACCTCCCTCTCACGAGATAGTGTCAGGAGCTCGGTCAACCAGGCATTGACCTCGATTATCTCTCTACCTCCACCTATGTAGAGGGTTGCCTTGCCTCCGCCTAGCCCCTCCAAACCATCTGGTGCCTTCCATTATTCCAGATTTGGTTGAAGTCACTAGGACAGAGAAGTTCTTCTCCAGCGAGATATGCAACCAATCCGGGTACAGGCCGAGGTCCCTTCCAAGATTGATTGCTCGAAATCACTCAACTCCTCCTTGCGAACTAGACGACGCGTTTAGAGAAGTTGCACACGGTTTGTAGCCCCTCTCTTATATATAGGGTCAGAGGCAGATCCCTACTGGATTGGGGACTCTCCCAATCGGCGACCACACCCCTACAAAGTAGGGATGGTTCTTTTCAATTTTCTCTCATGAACTCAAACCAAAGACAGCCGTGCACATGCTTGGGATTGCGAGGAAATTGAGGGGGAAAATCCCTCTGTAACTCATTAGAATCCTATTTCTTGTGGAACTGGATGATGAGCAGCCATCGTTGGATCAAAATCCAACGACTCTCATCTCACGCGATCAACCAACAAGGAAAACTTATTCCTATTTTCAAAATAAACCATATTTTTTAGCATAATTTGAAAAATCCATAACTCTTAATTCGTAACTCCTTTTTATCTCAAATTTTAAGGGAATCTCATTAAAGATTTAATATCCCATCATGCTAAAATTGGGATCATTATTCAAAGAAATTATGCCCTTTTCCTTAGGTGCAAGTTATTACTCTATCATGCATATTTCTCATATTTTCTCTTTCTCATTTCCTTTTATTTTCTTGATTTTGATTTATTTTTCCATTAGAAAACATGCGAATACGAAATATTTCCAAGATGGATCCATTATCCATATTTTCACATATTTCTTGTATCATTATCTCACATTTCTTCTAAATTAAGCAATATTTAATTAATCCTTTCTCTTTCTTGTCGCATTATCTTTGCAATTTGGATTCCTTGGAATCCAAGGAACCCAAGAGGCATGAAATCCCCCTTTGGGAATATTCCTTTGCCTTCTAGAGGCTTCTACCTCTTTCTTTTCTTTATTTCTTAATTATTCATTTAATAATGGAGTTTCCTTTGTCTTTTCCTGGTTATTGGGCGTAATAGCCAATAAAGCCCACAAAACACCCAACAAGGCTATTGTAAATGAAATCCTTTTATTCAAACACAAATTATATCATTATTTGTTCAACTATCTTTAATAGGAGAAATTACATTTCTCACCAAAAGAACCCAAACAAATTGGGGTTGTAACAGAGATTTTCTTTGAATGAGGTCGAGGCCAGATGTTTGGTAGGGAGTAGCACTGGACAATACATCCTTGAAAGATCCCTACTATGTGAGTGTAACCCTAGGTCAAGGTTTATGTGAGTTGGGCATACTCACTAAAGTGCTTATGAAACAGATTATTCCGAAGATCATAATGTACACACTGATATGAACATGTCCTCGTACCCTCACTATGTTTGCACAATTTTATTGAAATCAAATTCAGATGTTTGATTTAAAACTTAGTTCACAATATTTTTCTGGATGTAGATGAGCTAGGCTAGACTAGGTTCAAAGACACAAGCTACCTATGTTGGATAACATAGTTTTAGTCTCTTTTCTTGCCTATATATTTTTTTCAAGATTTATGAAATATATGGGGAATTGTTGCATTTCAGCCATATATTTACTACATCTCAAAACCTCTTCATCCTTCTTTAGTCCCACATTGCTCACTTTATAAGTGAGAGGGATCCACTTAAGTGAGAGTAGAGACCAAAAGCTTTTAGGTCTCTCTTGGAGATTTTGAATTTAAAGTTGATTGGACTTGTATATGCTTTGGGCATTGATGAAATCAAACACACATACATGCATATGCGTGCCTCACCTAGTCTCGCCTCGCCACAACCCTCCCTACCTGGCTCAATTTGGTGTGTTTCGTTGTGCGCATGAGTTGGTTAGATATATTTTTTAAAATATTTTATTTTATTTTATTCAACGACACTTCATCTATTGTCGTTTAGATTACCCAAAGATGCACAATTATCTATTTTTTTAATTTCCTTATGAAAGAAAATGTATTGAACCATCCATACCTTTTTTGACTTTAAACAAATCTCCTAGCCTAATTTCTTGGTTAGTCCAAGTCCATTGGTTCATGTTTGGATGCGCCCAATGAATCATTCTTTTGAAAATTTATTTACCAATTAATTTTAGGTGAAAAATGTCTAGTTTGGCACCTACTCAGTGGCTATGTCTATATAAATGATATAGTTGAGTCATTTTTAAATGCAACAAAGACATCACAGAAATATCGATACAGATTGAGAACAATTGAGTGAGATAACTGATGTGTGTGAGAATCATTCTCTTCCTACTGCCATTGTGTGTGACCTCTACCTTGCATTATTGTGCTACATTACGTTCTTCCTTCTTTTCCACCTACTATTTCCAATTGTTTTGCATTTGAGTGTGATCCATACGACATGTTTTTCTGCGATGCATGAGGGTCAATAGACTATTTGACACTGCTCTCTTACTAGCACCAACATGCACTGAGGGTGACTGAATCTAACAAGCAAGCCGTTGTACAAGCTCGTACATAGGAGCAGTGGATTTTATCTTCACAATAATGATCTTTGTGACACGCCTTAATCTATATGTTCTTAACTTAATAATCTTGTTTATAATTTTTTATATGCTGCTTTCATCTAGTAAAGATTGCTAAATAGTAACTGAAAAAATAAAACACATGTCCAACAAGACAAAAAACAGTCTATTGTCAGTTCCTTCAAAGCATATGTACCAAGGGTGAACAATCAGAATAGACATCAGGAAGAGAGATCAATCAGAAGATCTATACAAAAGAATGCAAAAATGTCTGCTTTGTGAACCGTGTCAGTAGTCGACCTCCATAAGACTGTTGTTGTGAGTTTACTAGCAGATGGGATCGAACCTTCAGAAGATATGAAGGTTCAAATATGCAAGTGGCATCAGACCCCTGAAAACTTTTCTGCCAAACAATCACCACACAGGAGGATCTCTTGATGACATCCAAGATTTGTTCTCCATTTACTTCCAAATATTTTCTCAGTTCTGTCTGACATGTGATTCCGGTTGAACTCAATTTTGATGTGTATCAACATGCACTTGCCGTAGAGGCCAGTGGCTCAACGTTGTGTATGATCTCCAGTTGGACTACACCAATCTTTACCTCTAATTAGGGGTCCTATCATCTGTTGTTATAATCGACAACAGAATGATAAACCATATGCATTTATGTAATTGTATAAAAATAATGAAAAACCAGTTCGAAACTACAAACATTATGCCTTTTTGTGAAATTTATCCTATGACATGTGCGCTGTCCTTTTCACACATACAAAGTGGACTCGGTCTCGGCCTTGGTACTATCAACTCCTTTAAAATATGTACAACTGTTTGAAACAAACGGAACGGCAGCTACATTCCTGCTAATCATATCACGCCGCTATTCCAGACCAAAAAAGGGGATCTGCTTTGTCCAAAGACAAATCTTATTGATATCTGCTGTTCTGCATGCTAGCTTATTGTAACGAACAATTGATAGTATTGTGCTACTCATCACCTTCAGCTGTAGGGAAAGTGAAACCATCATTTAAAATTACTTGGGTTATATATCAAAGCTAGGATAACAATCCATGTATAGACCAGATGATCGATCATATCTCCCACAACGAATGGTTATGCCGCTTGCATATATGACGCCGCATAAAAAGTTGGTCGCCCGTGGATCGACTAGTCCCTTCAAGGAACAAGTCCACTCGATTGATAGATCCTAGCTTGAGGTCAACGACGTCTAAAGATGAAGCGCGACACTGTGTCGTTTCATATGATGCGTTTTCATTCCATTCCAGATATGATGAGGATTCGCGGTAGTTATGTACACATGTGGTTCATCTTATAGGCCGACCATATAATTATATCTAACTGGTCATCATCTTGCTTACCCTAGGCTGCCTTTTCGTGGAAACCAATGCGAAAGTATATTGCAAACTCCTAAAAGTATTAGGTGGTTAGTCTAAGTAGGAAACGAAAAGTAAGGGTCTCTTTGTTTGGACGGATTAAACATGAGAAAGGAAGTCAGTCTCCATATTTCGATGCATTCCCTAACATGGGCAATTCTCGAAGAAGTTTTGTATAATACGAGAATATATACTATAAGAGAAACCTTGTTTGGGATTATCTGTGCAATTATTTCCATCACTTTATTAAACTACCACCGAGTCCTTTTACTTATAGACAAGCCGTTCACGTTTCCCTTGCGATGTTTGTCTTCATACTTTTTTTTATTGTGAATTGATCCTTTTTTCTCTCAGTACCATTTGGTGGTTTTGTCTAATGGGTGTCATTTGGGGGATTCTCCATAATTTTCACAACCTTTGGTTCTAAGGACTTTGATCTCGCCGACCGTTTCAGAATCACAACATGGCCAACTGATGTTGTTGGCTGCTAGGGTTTCCACTGTGGATGTGACGCCTGGGCTCACGACCTAAAGATTTAGCAGAGTTTCAGGAATGAAGACTGGCCCTACAGACCACTAATAGCCTTAACTGCATACTTGTGGGCCCCACCTACTGAAGGAGTTATGTCTCTGATATCATTTGTAACGCCTGAGCCCACTGCCCAAGGCTCAAGTAGAGTTTCAGGCATGACGACTGACCCAACAGACCACCTCTGGCCTTAACGCGTGCTTTGTCCTCACTCACACGTAAGCCGATGTCAACTTTCCGACTGATCACCCATCCTAGTACTACTCCAAGCTGAGCACGCTTAACTATGAAGTTCTTTAGTGATGTACTCCCAGAAAAGGAGGTGCACCTTGATGATATGGGTAGTCCACTCATTCCTTATAAGATTGTTTTATCCGCGGCCTCAAATCCTGGGATGTTACTGTGGAAGTGTGGAGGAAGTCACAGTGAGGCATAAGAACATACCGCTAGTGCTGACTAGGTATTTTTGTTGTCAGTTCTTCTACCTTCTAATCCCATTCTCAATGAGCATTGGGTTGGATGGCGGGGTCAACAAATTTTAAGCTTGTGTTATGTGTTTCTGTCTAAGAACACGAATGTGCTTCCCTAGGGATCAGTTGCTTAATAAACAACGAGAAATGCTAGAAAATGTTAGAAACATACTTCAACAAGACATTCCCGGTGGTAACGCATCTCAAGTTCATTCCTATTTGAATCCTTTGACAATTTTACAAGAGCGATAAAATTAGTAGCATTTGGGGGATTCTCCATAATTTTCACAACCTTTGGTTCTAAGGACATTGATCTCGCCGACCGTTTCAGAATCACAACATGGTCAACTGATATTGTTGGCTGCTAGGGTTTCCACTGTGGATGTGACGCCTGGGCCCACTGCCCAAAGCTTTAGCAGAGTTTCAGGAATGAAGACTGGCCCTACAGACCACTAATAGCCTTAACTACGTACTTGTGGGCCCCACTTACTGAAGGAGTTATGGCTCTGATATCATTTGTAACGCCTGAGCCCACTACCCAAGGCTCAAGTAGAGTTTCAGGCATGACGACTGACCCAACAGACCACCACTGGCCTTAACGCGCGCATTGTCCTCACTCACACGCAAGCCGATGTCAACTTTCTGACTGATCACCCATCCTAGTACTACTCCAAGCTGAGCACGCTTAACTATGAAGTTCTTTAGTGATGTGCTCCCAGAAAAGGAGGTGCACCTTGATGATATGGGTAGTCCACTCATTCCTTATAAGATCATTTTATCCGCGGCCTCAAATCCTGGGATGTTACCGTAGAAGTGTGGAGGAAGCCACAGTGAGGCATAAGAACATACCGCTAGCACTGACTAGGTATTTTTGTTGTCAGTTCTTCTACCTTCTAATCCCATTCTCAACGAGCATTGGGTTGGATGGCGGGGTCAACAAATTTTAAGCTTGTGTTATGTGTTTCTGTCTAAGAACACAAATGTGCTTCCCTAGGGATCAGCTGCTTAATAAATAACGAGAAATGCTAGAAAATGTTAGAAACATACTTCAATAAGACATTCCCGGTGGTAACACATCTCAAGTTCATTCCTATTTGAATCCTTTGACAGTTTTACAAGAGCGGTAAAATTAGTAGCTTAGTATCCAGAACTCTTACTTGAATGATGATTTATTAAGATAAAAATATAGATTTATATTTGTATTCTCCTTTTTTGTGCCACATATTTCTAGGGGTGGCCATTAACTAACTTCAAGAGATGGAAAAAGCTATAAGAGCGATAAAATTAGTAGCTTAGTATCCAAAACTCTTACTTGAATGATAATTTATTAAGATAAAAATATAGATTTATATTTATATTCTCCTTTTTTGTGCCACAGATTTCTAGGGGTCACTACTACAGAAGTGCCTTTTAGTGTCGGTTGTTTAACCCCCTTTGGCGTCGGTTTCGGAACGACGCCTATGTGGGCGCCGCTAAAAGGGTGGACACTTCAGCGTCGGTTAAAAAACCGACGCCTATTTAATATAAAGGCGTCGGTGTTTTACAAAACACCGACGCCAAAAGGGTTCCCGCCACAGAAAACGGCGTCATCTAGGACGCTTTCTGCGTCGGTTATATACTAAACAACCGACGCAGAAAAGTGTCCTAGATGACTCCCATTTCCTGTAGCGCGAACACTTTTGGCGTCGGTGTTTTATAAAACACCGACGCTGTAAGTCTGTGCTGACGGTTATCGGTAAATAACCGACGCCTATATCTATTTTTTTTTTATAAATCTGTTTGCAGGCCTGCTGTGGCTGGTCAGCAGGATGAGAACCTGCAGTTCAGTTTTCTGAACTGCAGGTTTACGACATCCATTGATATCAGCCTACAAACAGGCCACAAACCTGCAAAATTAACATAAAAAGATTCACACAAGTAGATACATTCAGACATCAATTCAATTGTCACGTTCACACATATAGAATCATTCAAATACATGTTTTAACATTCAGAAACATTCATTTACAAAGTATCATTCATCATCACTATCAACATCCCAATTATATCTTACAGTTGCCACTGTTTGTACAGCTATTGCCCATTCTTCTCTTACTTCATTTAATGATTCCCTCGTATATGGAGCATGTACATTTTTTAAGCGTTTGCCTATAGTGTGGTCAGTTTTAAACACCTGCAAAGAGAATGATGTATATATATAAGTAATAATATAAAAATAAGATTGATATATTTCATACTAACTAATGAGACTATATATAATACCTCATGTATGGTATCGATGTCCAATGCGGCATGTTTGATAATCATCTGCATAAATCGCATCACATAGTATGCGCATGCCCAGCCATTGTCTTGTGTAGCGCACTATAAATTGAAACATACAAATTAATACAACTAAGCACAATTCACATCAATAATATATACATTGGAGTCGGGGAGTCGGGAACTTACTTTTACGTTCTCCCAAGACAATGGCTGGTTCTTTTTCCTTGGGACCTTTCCTCCAGCATTTTTGAATGCATCTAAACCCCTACATGTTAATATAACACACTAAGTTGCATAAGTAAATAGTAATGTAATAAAAGATGTTAACGGATATAAAAAATGAAATATTTCTCACCAGAATAATGCCATTCTCATTACGTGTCCAATTTTAGTGTTTAATGTACTTCCTGCGGGATCTAGATAATAAACAGTGAACGTCCCGGGGACAATAACTAGTAACTCCCAATGTCTACCACTAGAGGTAAAAAGTTAACAATTAATAACTCAAAATGCAAAATAATAATGGAATTTTCTTAAGTCCAAATTATAAATAAAGCAAACTTACTTGACATTGAATGGAGCTATTATTATCGTCTTCATTTGATGACCAAAAATTGTAAAAGCATCTATACAGTATTGTTGAACACTATCAGGGTCTTTAGCTACCATACTAATCAATGATGGAATCAAAAATCCCACATGATCATATGCAAATTGTTTGCAATGATCTTCGATTAAGTAGCTGCAAAACATATAGACGTATGCATTAATATATAAGAAACTAGATCACCGGATCTTACACAAGGTATATGGATGTATAAACAAGATCTCACCTTATCCATGTCTCTATCATTGATGTATTCAACCATTCATACATAAACAGCTCAATAATATCTTGTATAAATAAAGAGCTGTCGTATGATTGACCTGCATAATCTGCATCTAAAGAAACAATTATAGGGCAAAGTATATTATGTGCCCGTAGCCAACATGCCATTCCCCTACAAGCAGGACCTAACGGGTATTGTAGGTCAGTTGGAACCCAAGTTGGTAATGCGGGAATTGGAGGTGGAGGCCTAGGTGCTCCTGGTGTCTTCTTTTTAACCTGTATATATAATTTCAGATCAGTTGACATCATATATACACATTAACAGTCTAAATCAATGTAAATTTATCTTACAATTTCAGTCGTGTAGAGGACATCTGCTTTGGGCCACAATATGACCCCGCTTTCTGCGTCACCAAGTGTATCAATATCTGGGTGGGCATATGGCAACGCAACTTCCCTCCAATCGGGTAATACATGTATCGGGCTCACACGAATGTAGCCCTGCGGCATTGGACTCCCATGAAACGTTGCCCCAGGAAGGGACTGGTAAGCTTGCGCCTCTGCAACAACATAGTTTTCCATTCTTAAGCGGCATGGCTTCAATGCCTACAAATTTACATAAAGAATGTTATACATATATACATATCATCTTGAAAATATATCATCTTGAAAAGACTAGCTACAATGTCATAAACAATACTTACAGCAGACGTGTTAGGCGATGGGTCTCCAGGATTACTTGCAGTCTGTGCACCAGGAGAAGAGTGGGTCGGCATAGGCTGATTGGAAGCCTGAGATGTCTGCCACCGCAGCAATTCTTCCTTGACCTTCTCAGCAACCACATCGTTGAGCTTCTTAGCAACTATATCCTCGACTCTCTTATTCTCCTATACATGGATAAAACAAATATTAGCTTTTTATTAATGAATTTCCTTTTGCAGTAACATTATAAAAATAGAATATATATGTTACCTCTTCTTGAGAAAGTCCCGCTCTGGGTTTGCGCTGGGATGGCCCAAAGAATGCTTTGATGCCCACACCAGCGCCGGCACCTCTAACACGTCCAGGATGCTCTGGCTTACCCAGAGCAACTGTCAATTCATCCCTTGTGCCCTGAGGGATGAACGTGCCTTGTTTTCTCTGCTCGTGCAGCTCCCGCTAATCACCATAAACAAAAATTGGTAAGTTAACACCACAAATAATCAATATTCAAATGATTTCTCTAAGAGTTGTATTTTACCATTTTTGTAGCCGCCTCAGCAGTTTCGGGCTTCTTTATTTCACCCTTGTTGTTTTTCCTGCCAGCTATCCAGATATCATGGCGAGGGAAGGGTGTGGCTGCAGACTCCTGAGTAGCCGCAGACTCCGCCTGTAGTCTTTGGCGAACGCTTGCATAGCCTTTTGGACCCATAGTATGGTCATGTACATTCAGTGCACGCCTTGCTTTTTGTGCGTCACTGAGGGCCTAGTTAGTATGCACATTTATAATTACGTTAGTAGCACTAAATCTTAATCTTGAATAGGTGAATACAATGTATATTAATTAAAATGGGTGTGACGCCTAATACCTTGAATTCTTCAGATTTTCTTGAAGCAACAAAATTGTCCCAATCTTCTTTGTCCAAGAAGTTCCATTGTTCAAGGGCTGACTTCTTCTTCTTATCACCCTGTCTTATGTATTCTCTGTTCAGATTTGTCCTGTAATTCCTAAGCATCTTTCCAGCGCGTTGCATCACACTTTTACGATGCAACATCTCATCCAATGCAAACAGATTCTGTAAAATAGAAATGTTATTAACTAGTACCAAAAATATAATTGCAAATAATAGAATTTGTAATCTACAAAATAGAATTGCAAATAATAATAACTCACGCATAAATCTTTCCATATCAAGTCTTTCTTCGCCTGAGGAACTTTATGCCAATTATCATATTTAACACCACAATGGCTTCGAGTGACAACCCCAAGATAGTTTATAAAATTATTGCGGTTCACTCCAATTGCATTCCCTCCATTATCAAACTCCACAACCAATTTGGATCCACTGCCACTCAGCGCAAGTAACTTTTTCAACAGAGTGATACCCCTTTTCTTGTTAAGTTTTTGTTGCTGCGCATCAAGTTGCTCAATTGCTTCAGTGGGTAGCTGTGCATCATCAACCTAAAATTTGACAAAAATAAACACACCGAATTAAGCCAATATAGAAATACAGGATATATGACATAACTAGAAGATAATGAATTTTATAGAAATACGGGATATGTTTTTAGAACTTACGTTGGTATCCTCGTCATGCTCGTCATGGACAGCATGCTCATCATGGACTTCATGCTCATCATGGACATCATTCTCATCATGGTGAGCCATCTGAAAATTTCATTAAAAAGGAAAACATTTAGCATTTGTATCAACTAGAATAAGGAAAACATTTAGCATTTGTATAAACATACACATTCTTATATATAATAAATTCACATTCTTATATATAATAAACATTCACATTCTAGGCCAACAAACACATTTCATGTCATTCTTATATATAATAAATGTGTACCACCTATCCCATCCTTGAACACCTAATCTCACTAGTAAGTGTATAATGTGTATTGGGTTTTCAAGAAAATTTCGGCAGCATTTCCCCGCTGTTCTCTAAGTACATATGTACTTAGAGAACAAATGGGGAAATGCTACCAAAATTTTCTCGAAAACCCAATACACATTATACACTTACATCCTAAGTGAGATTAGGTGTTCAAGAACAGTCCCAAACCGGGGACTATCCAAGATTTACTCCTAATGAGTAAATTTTGGACGGGTTTCTAGGCCAACAAACACAATAATAGATATCTACAATGAAGCCGGACTCCATACAAACAGTATATAATTTAGTGATTGTTCATTCTAATTTATATCAATGTACAAGTAATATAAAAAACAATGATTGTTCACATTCTAGGCCAACAAACACATTTCATGTCATTCTTATATATAATAAATGTGTACCACCTATCCCATCCTTGAACACCTAATCTCACTAGTAAGTGTATAATGTGTATTGGGTTTTCAAGAAAATTTCGGCAGCATTTCCCCGCTGTTCTCTAAGTACATATGTACTTAGAGAACAAACGGGGAAATGCTACCAAAATTTTCTCGAAAACCCAATACACATTATACACTTACATCCTAAGTGAGATTAGGTGTTCAAGAACAGTCCCAAACCGGGGACTATCCAAGATTTACTCCTAATGAGTAAATTTTGGACGGGTTTCTAGGCCAACAAACACAATAATAGATATCTACAATGAAGCCGGACTCCATACAAACAGTATATAATTTAGTGATTGTTCATTCTAATTTATATCAATGTACAAGTAATATAAAAAACAATGATTGTTCACATTCTAGGCCAACAAACACATTTCATGTCATTCTTATATATAATAAATGTGTACCACCTATCCCATCCTTGAACACCTAATCTCACTAGTAAGTGTATAATGTGTATTGGGTTTTCAAGAAAATTTCGGCAGCATTTCCCCGCTGTTCTCTAAGTACATATGTACTTAGAGAACAAACGGGGAAATGCTACTGAAATTTTCTCGAAAACCCAATACACATTATACACTTACATCCTAAGTGAGATTAGGTGTTCAAGAACAGTCCCAAACCGGGGACTATCCAAGATTTACTCCTAATGAGCCAATCTTGGACGGGTTTCTAGGCCAACAAATACATGTGTTGTCATTCTTATATATAATAAATGTCTATAAAGTACAGGCAACATGGTTAATCCTAATCAATAGAGCATTATTAAATAATAAATCAAGAAATCAATAGTTTCAAACAAAAGGTCTAGGAATCTTTACTAGACATTATATGTATCCCTAATCATCATATTTAACATACTACATTATTATGAACATCCAGATCAGATTAAGATCATACTATGTTATAACCATTGGTTTAATAACCCTATTTCTGCATGTACATGTTTATCAACTTTAAAACCCTATAATTCATGAAATCATTCTAATTCAATTTAATATGTTGGGATCACATAATTATATAATGACATCAGAATATATAGAAGAATCATAATTAACATGATTAACAACATGCTCATCAAACTAGGGTTTTCTTGAATATCATCTAATATTTGTGTACTAGACATTATATTTATCCCTAATCATCATATTTAACATACCATTATTATGAACATCCAGATTAGATTAACTCTAATCAAATACATTACATGCATTTTTATCACAACAATTTGATCGATGCATAAAAAAGCAGAGCAGCTAGCAGCGGGAAGACCAACCTTGTCAGAGGGAAGAAGGCAGAGGCTCCGGTGGCTCTGGCTGGAGAAGTAGCTAGCAGCGACGGCGGTGGAGGAGCAGCTAGCAGCTCCGGTGGCTCTGGCGGTGGTTGCGGCGGCGCGACGACCGTGGAAAAGCACCAGGCGGCGCCGAAGAGTCAGGCGTGGCGGCGGCCTTAGGCGCTTGGAGCAGCAGGGGCAGGCAGCAGGGGCGGGCAGTAGGGGCGGCGGAGAAGGGGGCGCGGAGAAGGAGGAGTGGTGGTGGAGAAGGGGGCGCCGGAGAAGGGGGCGCCGGAGAAGAAATAGCCGGAGAAATGGCACTGGAGAAGAAATCGCCAGAGAGAAATCGCCGGCAGCAGAGAAATAGGGTAATTGCTCGCAATGAAACAGAAGAAAGGGGAAGAGTCGGGCGATCGTGGAGTATAAGTTCCCATATAGCGTCGGTTGTTTGCATCCACCGACGCCTAAACATATTTAGCGTCGGTTGTTTGCAACAACCGACGTCCAATTGGACGATATTTTCATGAAATTGTTTGGCGGGAATAACCTTCCGCGTCGGTTATAACAGGATAACCGACGCTGAAAGTGACACTTTTTGCGCAAATTTTCATCGCACATAGGCGTCGGTGTATACCTACATGACCGACGCTGACAATGACACTATTTTTTTTATCTAAATTTGGATTTCGCGGCCGACTTTCAGCGTCAGTTTGTTATAAACCACCGACGCTGAATACAAAGCGGTACCCGTGTCTGGCTGGTCTTTGAATATAGACGTCGGTTTGCTTAAAAAACCGATGCCTAACATATAAGGCGTCGGTTTTCCTTAATAACCGACGCCCAGAAAAGTGACATTGAATGCTATTTCTGTAGTAGTGGGTGGCCATTAACTAACTTCAAGAGATGGAAAAAGCTATAATATGTGTAACTAAGGAAGTAAGTAGGACTAAGATCTCAACCTTCCTAATGAAGACAATTTCAAGGCCACAATCCATATTAATACATTCCAAAAGGTTCATGTGTGCCCGCAAATCTTTTTATAGGGAACATGTTACATTCTGGTTACTACAATGGTTTTCTTGTGTAGTTTTATCCCCAACTATTGGATACTTTGTAGCTGTCACCCATAAATTAATTCATCAATAGTTTAATTAAATATTTAGGTAATGATGCTAATAGATGAATGGAACTTTTACTTAACAATTAAATTATTTTCTTATATAAAACAACAATAAATATTTGGAATGTTTCTTTAAGCATAAAATATCTATTCTTGACCTTATTAGAACATAAGTTGGTTGTACCATTTAAACTACAAATGTAATTATGTAAAGCTAATTGCATCTTAATACACCATTTATTAATATTGTAGCAGTTCTTTGTAGAACAGACAATAGTTGATACCCACCCTATCTAATAAACCTTCTAACTATATGGTAAAATCTTTTACTGGAAAATCTAAAATATTATGCAAACTTGTGCAAAATCTCATTCATGCATGAAGAAAAACGTAGCCACTATATGGTTGAGTACTAATGTGAAACATCATGCATGTATATGAGAAAACTAGTTACTAGATGTTTGAAAGATGGGGCATGAAAAATTGAAAACTTGGTGCCTTAAAATGGAAAATCTTCAGCTCATAGATTTACTCATGGAAACATCCAACAATCTCAAAAAATATTTTACTTTGCCTTAAATCGGGTGTATAACCAACCAATTGATCAAGAGGAAACATATGACTATGATGCTTCCATCCAACTAGGTATTGTGATATAGTGGACTTTTTGTATCATCCATGTATGTAAGTTCTCACGTTGTCTTTCTCTTTTCCCTATTTTATTCTTTAAGTTACATGCTTTGAGTATTTTGATGCCAAGTTTAATGATAATTCAACCTAGCTTACAAATTGCAACTTCCAATTTCATTTTGATCTAAATTGAATGCATATGCACACCCTAACTTAATTCCTTCCACAACAACTCTATCTATTAGGCTCTCTCTTCCCATTACTCATGCTAATTTTGGATAGTTTTTGCCATCCAAAAAGGATTGGAGGTACAACTTGTTGCCCATCCATCTTCTATCTTGATGTACATGTCCATTTTATTTTGTTTTAATTTATGAAGTTGATTGTAACATTAACTTTTGTTGTTTTCTTGTATTTTCAATTTTTATCAATTTTCTTACTCTGCAATTCCAATGGTACTCGTTTCACCTTAATCGGAGTTTCCAAGAGAAAATTACAGCCAAATCAGACCCTCCTTTTCTCTCTTTTTCTCTTCTTTTCTTTCTTTTTTCCCTCAATCTAGCCCCTTGCGGCCCTCAGATTGGCACGTGGAATCGATCCCAGCCTTGCCATCCCCACTGCTATGTCGTGGCCCATGACACGATGAAGAGGGACCCCCATCCACAAGATAGCGTGCCCATGATCCACGGCCGATCGTGTGGTTGGCGAGTGGTCCCCAAACTTACGTGCTCAACTGCTAGGGCTAAGACGAGGGACCATGCCACACAACCACCTCCCACACACATGTTTAACTTTTGTGCCTTCTTTTTCTCTCTCATTATCTTCTTCACACTTTTATGCACCTAAACATGCCTCCATAACCATTGCAGGTCTAGCTAAAAGGTGTGTGGATTACTTTGCTGCAAAGTCCCCCACTACAACGGTGAATTACGGCTTCCACACCCTCAACATTGCCTATAAAGGCCCCCTCAAGGTTGACGAGCCACCATTCATTGCCAACCTCCACCTAACTTTCCCTCTCACATCCCATCTCTCCTTTCCCCTCTTGCTCTAATGAGCCTCCATCCCCTCTAATGCACAAAGAATAGGAGGCTCTAGATGAACTAATAATCATTGGATCAAAATTCGACAATCACAGTCACCTCTAACACTATCCCACCCCCTGATCTCTCTCTCCCCCCTCTCTAGAGCCCATGATCAACATTATCCAGGTGACGAATGACCATTCATGGGGTGCCAAGTGTCCCCACTTCATCTATTTCTCTCTCTAGCTTTGTCGCACTTGGATGTGTGCATTGACTTGCCAATCACAGCCTCCTGTGCCAACATACATGTGCCCCATGCACGGGCACTGACCAATGAGAGGGAAAAATGTATCCCTGCCACTGGCCCCACACTCCTTCTCCCAGTGGGTGTGCATGCTGCTAGCAACAATCCATGAAGCCACATGGCTTTGGCCCATTTATCCACCCCAGTAATTTCTCCCCCTCTCTCATTTAATTCATTGAGAATGCTTGTACTTAATTCATCACTAATTCATTATCTAAATATATTGGTCTAATATTTCATTTTAATTATAAAATTCCATCTTTTTGTTAGTCACACTTTTAGGCCCTAAATCCCCTCCTAATTTCCTCATTTTGCTAATGTGGGGACTTTGATAATATCTAGTTAACCTAAATGCCTTCTTATACTCTCCTTAAGATATTGGTGGTTAAATGCTCAAATAACTACTAAATCAATTACTTTGACACACCTTTTAACTTAAACGATGATCTTAATTGCCTCAATGAACATGTGATGACTCTTATGAACTATAAGTGAAAGCTTTATGTAAATGCATGATGTTTGTTGACCAATATCAGAACTTTGACTGAACTGATCTCATATATCTATATTATTTCAAAATCAGTAAACTTTATGATTCTGGATGACATGATTCATTGAGATCAAATACTTTTTTCTATATTTTAATCATGATACATCAAAACCCACTTTGTGAAATAAATTGATCTAGTATGAGTGGTTATAATCTTACATGTCTAAACATTGATTATAACCCAAATCTTATGGTTTCTCCACTCCCAATAAGAGAATGACTTGATCTTATGACACACATAATGTGTATGTTTCACCTAGAGCTATAGTATACTTGATACATATGAACTATGATGAAATAACTAAGTGCATGTTAGTAATGTTAAACAAATGTTAACTGTTCAAACCTAGATCTATGGAAACATCCACATGCCATGAAATATATTTGTATTGACAAAACCCTAGTGATCAAAAACCAATATTATTACTTTGTATATCCTAGATACTTTTTGAGAGACACTTTTCAAAGATCTAATCAAATCTCCTAAGCTAGAACACTTCATAAAGGTATAGTTTACCTTTTTGACCCTACTATGATATTGACCTACTTGTATGTATGAATTCTAATCAATGATTGACGAATTAGTTACTTGTTTAAGATACTTTTCCCTATCAATACTACTTTCATGTTGACCATACTATTTTAACAAATCATGAACATAATCTACAAATCCCTTATATAACCCTTATGCAGCTACATGAATTCTCGAGGTGAGGACATGAGGGTCAATGCACCTACTTGTATCCTTCAAGCAAGGGAACAACACATGTTGAAATAGGTTAGCTCATTGATGTTGGTCTTGAGGTCTCTCACATAAAAATGGGGTTAATTGTGGGCTTTTAGCCTTAATAGTCCCTCATGGACCCTTACTTTGAAAGATAGGTCAAAGGCCTAATATGATGACATTGATATAATGGAAATGCTCTGAAAACATGTTTTTCCTAAAAAGAAAGATGATTAATTTTTCTCTATTTAATTATTGTTAACTATAATGTTTATATCCAAGAAAATGTTATTTATTGCTCTAAATTGTGTTCACAAATCTTTTGATAGCGTACTCAATGCACTAGCATTGATATATTATGTTTTTAAATATTTTTAGATCCTGCCAAGTGATGATCCACAACCTAAATCATTTGGACACCGATGCTATGACGTAATATCATGAGTATACTATAATGATAATGGGATTAAAACAATTATTTCATTTATGTACTCTATGTAGTCTCTTTTAGATATCCATCTTTCATCTTGTTTCCTACATACTTGTTTTATAAAGCTTTGGTTCATTGATGATCAATGGAGTCTTTTTGCTTTATTTCATACATATGCTTGTGTGGTCCATTCTAGGGGAAGATTCTTGGGTTCCATCACAACTAACGTCCTAGCAAGGGAAAGGTAAGATTTGGGTAAAAGTAGTTACATGACAAATGTTATTAGATCTGAATACATAGACCCCTATGTATGATTATTGAAATTTTTTTCATATGAACCTAGGGAAAAGTAAAATCATAATGGTGAAACTAAGGTACTAGGTTTGGTACTAAATGCAGAGATTATGACTAGAAATCACTTCCTATCCACCTAGCTGCAGTGGATGAGGTTCCATTGCTCACATACCTAATCAAAGTGAATCCAATACTGTATTAGGATTTTCATTAAAAGATTAGAGAGTCTTCTAGTGTGTCATCTCTTATTTTAGGGCGAACCCAAGACACCTAATTAGATAATGAATAGTTATTCTTCTCATATATTTCTCTTCCATGACTGGTACTCACAGTGACCTCTCTATTATGGGTTTATCAAGGATGGGATACAACAAAAATATGAATTAGTTTGTAAAAATGATTGCAAAATGATGACAATGCATTAAACTTATGTTAAAATTTTGAACTATAACCATGAGGGTCACTTAGTTAAGTATCTTCCATATTCCTACTAAGACCCATGCAGCTCAGGCTAGCATTTCAGGTACCAATCCCAAAGACAACGACAATGAAAAAAGAGATAGTGTAGAACACCAGGAGCATGATGAAACACTTTCAAGTAAGTCTAAGGTAGCTAGGGACTTGGATGAGTAGGGGCATGTTCTTATGGACACTAGGCACACTGTTGACACACAAACTGCACCAATACTACCTAGGGGTCCTAACCATAATAGTCATACTCAAACCCTAGGGTCCCCACCATCACCGACTTCCTTAAACTGAACTTTGAAACTTTCTATAGTGAAGATGAGGTTAATGTCTAGGAGAAATCTGATGCATGGCTTATTTTTATGGAAAACACCTTTAGAGTCCTTAAATTCCTTGAAGATGACAATATCAATTATTCCTCATACCAATTAAAGGTATTAGCCAAACTTTACTAGGAAAATTACATCAATTCCCAACATGATGCCCCTTGAATTGGTAAGGCATGAAACCCATGTTCACAAGCGCTTCATGTCTATCTATGAAAGGAAGGAAAAGTAGGAATCATCTTATAACCTCATGCAAGGAAACCTTTCTATGGCTGATTATGGTAGGAGTTTCTGTCTCTTGGAGTGTCATGGAAAGGGTCTAAATGGGGTGGACATGGTTGAAATTTTCTTAGATAGGCTACACAGGACACTCTATGCCTTTTCTTCTTATTCCCATCCTACCACCTTGCAAGATTCCTATGACCAATCCCTTTCTATGGAAAGAACCTAAGGGATGGGAAACATGAAGATGCCTACCCTAGATTAATTAGGTTTCACTAATGTGGTGCTTGACATCCCAAAACCTAAAGGGAAACCCCATCACAACAAGAACATAGGCCAGGGAAGAGGAAATGGCAATAGGGGAAATGTTTCCTAGCATAGAGGTCAGGGCATATGCAACAACCAAGATCATACACCAGGGATAACCAAGGAAATGCCAACTAAAAAGGTGTAATCCCAACATGTACCAACTACAGTACCCGTCACCTGACCAGTGTAGGTTCCAAAAGCCATTATGCCACTTTTGAAAGGAAGAGGGCCACTTCAGGAATGCTTTTCCTTATTCTACTCCACCATGGACCAACAAGGGTACACAACCTGATCATTATTGAGCCCATGTTTTGGCTCTTAATGATGAAGAGGCTAAGAGATATAGATTTTGTTCAATTGAAGGTATATTCAATTTTTAATTCTTTTTATGCTTAAGAACAATAATTGAAATACAAATATATAACTTACACATTGTCTTTATTATATAGGTGTGATGAGCCTTCATGATCACTTTGTTACTTCCCTAAATGATTTTTGAGATACTCACACCTTCATGTCTCAAAGTATTGCAATGTTACTCAAAATGGAATTAAAAACTTAGGGTACATTCATGATGTCTCTACAACTAGTGGGAGGATCTACACATCTTTTCATGTGACTAAAAATGCCCCTATCTTTTATAAACATAATGAACTTGAATATGATTTCATCTTGATTGATATGGAGGATTTTAACCTCATTATTGGGATGTATTGGTGAAATAATAATCATGTTCTCATTGAATGTCATATTAAGAAGATCATTATCTCTAAGCCTCATTATCCTACCATCACAATCTCATCTGAAAAAGACAAGAACTAAAACCTCATGATCATCGTTGTTAATCCTCAATTCATGATGTTTGAGGGGTGTAGAGTATACCTTGCAACTATTACCCTGGTAAATCATGATGTGTCTACTCTTGACAGTATAGAATTAGGTGCAGGAGTACCCAAGTATCTTCCCAAGGATCCTACCAACCCAAAAAGTTGACTTCTCAATTGACCTTGAACCAAAAACCATGCCCATCAACTAAACTCCATATATGATGGCTCCTGCAGAGCTGTGTGAGCTTAAGAAATAGTTGAAGGAACTTATTGACAAGGATTTTATCCACTGAGAACTTCTTCTTGTGGTGTACCTATCCTATTCATTAAAAATAAAGATGGATCCATTAGGATGTGTATTGATTATTGACTGATTAATCAAGCCACTGTATAAAACAAGTATCCTTTTCCTAGAATTGACGACCTCTTCAATCAACTCTGTGATGCTGTAACGCCTCGCACCACACAAAGAGAGATTACTCAAAACAAAACTGTGGAAGAGAGATTAACAAACATATTATTGAAAAACACAAGAAATAAAAATCATTTTCATAAAACTGCCAAATAGTAAGAACCTTTACGTACATGTAATTTCATGCCTGAAAGCACTTACTAGGTGTGCCACCAACCTGATACCAGGGAGCTTGTTCCAGAACATATATACATGTATCCATTACAGTTGTATACAAAAGGGAACATAAGCCAAACACATATCAAAAGCACATCCACAAAGCATCTACAAAACATCCCCAAGGACCTGAGTGTACAGGGACGACTCTAGGACTCTATCAGCAAAAGACATCCAACAACACTTCCAACCTGGTCAGCTACTGCTCTTCTCACTATTACTCAACCTCAGCTACATGATCTCTACCTCTTTGTGCTCGTCCACCTAAAACGGGTGTGGGAAACCCACAGGGTGAGATTCCAAATCTCAGTGGGAAATATAAATCCCCACAAACTCTATTATTATCATGGATAAGATAAACAAAGAAGTAGTAAAGTTACAACTATGTGAAGCATGTAATGATTATTAACAGGAAGAGAAATTACTATTATTTTATGAAACATCTTAATAATTTAAAAGGAATATGAGGAACATGTATATTTCCTATCAACAACATTGTATAAAGACCAAGAAAGGCCTCATCCAATGTTTTCAAATTTTGATCCTATACAAATATACTATACGACTGATTATGTATTTTAATATGCCTTGAGAATTTGAGTCGTACCACCCAAATCCCGCCGACCACTTGATAAGTCAAAATTAATGCCATATAAGGTCTAATGGAAGAGTCGGAATCCATGACCTTGCCTTCCTTGGTCAGTACGAGTGACCATGTAGTGACATCATAAGTCAACTACTTCCAACTACATATAGTCCAGCTGTACAGATTTAGCCCACCTTGGTACAGGTCATGGCGCTAGAGAAATTGAGCTACGATTCACAGTCATACTCTTCCAGGGTATGACTTGCAGCCAATCATGTGTTACATATCTTGGAGCTGCAGTTCAAAGCTACACTCTTCCAGGTATGTCTCATAGCCAATCCTATGTTACATATTCCCAGACGTAAGGGGATATTCATCCTCACCCCCACATAATAAAAAATATGTGTTCTGAGTTAAACTTGTTTTACCATTTAGTAAGTGCTGACACTAAATGGATCTATGGCACATGTCAAACCTACATCATTACGTTCCACTTGGATTAATTAGGATTATTTAAGCATCTTTCAGCATCAATCAAGTTACAACGTATAAACTCCAAGAAAGTTCTTCATAAATAAGGGCATAGCAACCACCAGAACATATTGAAATACACAAGGTGTGACCTCATCACTTCATGTATGTTTTTCAACATGTCTCCATCACAAGGACCACATATCTTGGGGTGAAAACCCTTCCTCTCACCATTGAGGAAAACATTATTTCATACAAGGCAGCAAACCATCATCAGGTTGTAGGACCATTTCCTCCTCTTCCTGTGATACCAACATCACATATGCCTCACAAGGCTTATTCAAACACATCACGACAACCATAGCTCATGCCTGGCTATGTACATCAACTGGCATTACCTGCATAGTTAGAAACTTGTAAAAAGAAGAGAAATACATCATCAACACTATCATCTTAAAAGATCCATGCCATACATATTACATCTTTAGGGTTAGGGTTTTTCTTTACCCTATTAGGGTTTATGAGGTTGGATTAACAACCACCCATAGATCATTATTTCCATCATCATTATAAGGTATGTTATGAGATATAAACATATCTCTTGTTATCATACACACAACCACCCAATAGGGTATCACGTCATAACATGTAATCCTATCATTAACGATGACATAACATAGCCACTATCACAAGATATCGTTTGGGGATAACATATAGTATATGGGTTAGCACTTGTCATAAGGTATCAACTTGTCATAATCATCACATGTAAACTGCCACTATGCAAGGCACAAGCGATAACCTCTCTAAGATTATATCGGTTTACCACTTCTAGAGAGTGTGACGATCACCGCCATTTAAGGTGTGACGGGAAACACCATCCCAGGGTGTGATTGGCAACACCGTCCTAGGGTGTGATGGGAAACACTGTCCTAGGGTGTGAGGGGCAACACCATCCCAGGGTGTGACGGGAAACGCCATCCCAGGATGTGACGGGTAACACCATCCCAGGGTGTGATGGGAAACACCATCCCTGGGTGTGACAGGCAACACCAAGGTATATGGATCATTATGGTTAGGGTTGACTGGGCATCTCAGTTTGAGATGTATCGGGCAACAACACCAAGGGTTATGTATCGGCCTCTACCTAAGCAATACGTTACAGTTAGCCATCAAACATATCAATTCCTCTAGGTACGCTCATAGACATAATGGGATAACACCCTACAATGCATACCAATTCCACCATCACACATGTCAGTCTAGGTGTACAAGGGCATGACGACCTAGGAATAATAAGGCATGAAGATCTAAACGTCACCCAAACATGTCGACCTAAACCTCACCAAGTCGTGATGACCTGTCTCTTGGTGTAATGGTCTGTTGTACTCAGGTCATGACGACCACCCACCATAGCATGTAGGCCTAGTCATATTCAAGCTTGGTACACTCGTTTCAAGCAAGGAAAGAAAAGGGTAACACATGGGCATCAACTTAAGCAAGACTCCCTCTTCAAAATAGATCTGAAACTTCCAAGAACAACTACTAACAATCAAGATATGACATTCTAGAGATAAAGAGAAAGATATCATATAAGAAGTGGTAATAACAAAGAGGGTTTAGAATTATATAACCCACCTCAAGGATCACCACAAAGATCCAAGCTCCAAGGTCAAGCACCAAGCTTACGAGATCAAGGTAGAAGAAGATCTCCCAAACTTGGTCACTACAACACCTCCAAGGAAGAAGATGGAACCAAGGTTAGGAGGGTTCAGGAAGAAAGGAAGATAACCAAGATCCATGGCCAAGAAGAAGAAAGAGATAAAGAGAGCTAGAAACCATGACTTACCAAGGTAGAAGATGAAGTAAACACCACAAGGAGAGGAAACAAGAATAGCCAAAATGATTCACTTGCATGGAGAGAAAGGGGTATATATACAAGAGGGATGAGAGAGATCAAGATGAAGGTGTCATTGCCTAAGGTGACACTTGTCCATAAAGAAGGGCCACATGCAACACCATGCAAATGAGGTGATAAGATCTAGGTCTCTCCCACTAGGTCACTTATCATGGTCATGTCTGACACACATCTCCACATTCATAAATTGATAGGGGTGAAACCCTAGATACCACAAACCAATAGGGTGTAACTCAAGACACCAACAAACCGATAGGGTGTAACTCAAGACACCCAAAAACTGATAGGGTGTAACTCAAAACACCCAAAAACTGATAGGGTGTAACTCAAGACACCCACAAACCAATAGAGGACCTCTCCAAGGCTCTCAAGCCCGAGACAACACTTCTAGGTGCAAGGCACACCTCAAACATGTATTGAAAGCATCACTAAGGATGTCACCACACAATCAAGGCCCAAACAAGGTGGCC
The DNA here is from genome assembly GCA_963693085.1 of Alisma plantago-aquatica. Lineage (NCBI taxonomy): Eukaryota > Viridiplantae > Streptophyta > Magnoliopsida > Alismatales > Alismataceae > Alisma > Alisma plantago-aquatica. Next base: position 419,993,180 of record OY856414.1, on the reverse strand, counting down.
ATCTCTCTCTCACCTCTATATGATGCCAAGATAGAGAAGGAACACACTAGAGGTGGCCAACTTGCATATCAACCCTTACCCTGGGTAAATTGCAACTTGCATTGAAACCTCTCCACAAAACACAAGCATCATCCAAACAAGCTCAAACAAGAAACTCTAAGATTCCAACATGCCCTAATTACATCTTAGATGATTATATCAAGGTGCTAAGCAACATGCTTGAGAAAAACAAATAGGGTTATCCCAAAACACGGGTCAGGGTCCTTACAAGCCATAAACCCCTAACAAGGATTTTGCCCCCAAAACCCTAAGAGAAAAGGGAGGGGTACTTCCTCCTCATCTCTTCTTTGAGATCCCATCTGTCTTCCTCAACTCCAAGATGATGCCAAAGAACCTTTATGAGCACAAGGTCCTTCCTCTTCATCTTCTTCACTCTCCAATCAAGGATTAACACCAGACCTTCCACATAGGTCATATCTACATCAAGCTCTACCTCCACAGGCTGCAACATCAACTATGTATTTGGATGACATTTTCTCAATATACTCACACGAAACACTAGATGCAACCTGTGCAACTCAGGTGGAAACTTCAACCAGTAAGCCACCTTCCCAACATGCACCATCACTGGGTAAGGTACCATATACCTAGGAGACAACTTACCCTTCTTCCCAAACCTCAAAGAACCCTTCCAAGGAGAGACTTTCAAATATACCTTGTCTCCCACTTGGAACTCCAAGGGTCTATGATGATTATTTGCATATGAATTCTGTCTGTCCTGTGCTGCCTTCAATTGTTGCTATATCGCTTTGATCTTTCTTGTCATCTAATGCACAAGCTCAAGACTAAAAAATGATACTTACCTATCTCATACCAACATAACGTTGATCTACAACGTCTCCCATATATCGCCTCATAAGGTGCCATATCAGTGCTACTCTAGTAGCTATTATTGTAGGCGAACTCTATTAAAATGAGGTGTACATCCCAACTTACTAAAAATTGAAGAACACAAGCCCTCAAAAAATCCTCCAAGGTCTGAATGGTCCTTTCAAATTGACCATTTGTTTGTGGGTGAAAGGAAGTGCTAAACTTTAACTGTGTACCCAAAGATGTGTGTAGTTGCTCCCAAAAGTGACTCATGAACCGTGGACCTATGTCAAACATGATAGTTGATGGAACACTATGCAAACGCACTATCACATCCACATAGATCTGGGAAAGCTTCTCTGCTATGAACGTCATCTTCATAGGAAGGAAATGTGCTGACTTGGTCAACCTGTCAACAATCACCCAAATGGAATCATAACCTTTGGCTATCCTAGGCAGACCAACTACAAAGTCCATAGTTACATGATCCCATTTCCGTTGAGGTATAGGAAATAGTTGCAACATCCCTATAGGTTTATGGTGCTCTTCTTTAACCTGTTGGCATACACCACATCTTGTAATAAACTCAGCCACATCCTTCTTCAATCATGGCCACCAATGCATATCCTTCAGGTTATGATACATCTTGGTACTTCCTAGATGCATAGCATACATGGACGAATGAGACTCCTCTAGCACCATCCTCCTTAGATCATTAACATTAGGAACCACTATCCTATTATGGTAACAAACTATCCCATCATCTGACTCATGGAAGCCATCATGCTTCTCGCTACCAAACTCTGATTTAATCTGTTGTATCACGGTATCCGTCTATTGTGCCTTTCTGATCTACTGTCTCAGTGTAGGATTCACTTGTAGGTGTGCCACCAAATTAGCTAACAAGGAAACCTCCAACTTAACAATCATATGATGCAAGGAGACCAACATGTCTCTCTTGTGGCACATCCAAGAACTTAATTGGGCTTTACCCATAGGCGAAGATGAAGACTTCCTTCTCAATGCATCAGTTATGACGTTCACCTTCCCTGGATGATAATCAATCTTATAGTCGTAATCTTTGATCAACTCCATCCAACAATGTTGTCTCATATTCAACTCCTGTTGTAAAAAGATGTACTTTAGGTTCTTGTGACCTGTGAAGGTACGACACTTCTCCCCATACTGATAGTGCATCCAAATCTTCAAAGCATGGACTACCACTACTAACTCTAGATTGTGGGTTAGGTAATTCTCCTCGTGTTTCTAAAGTTGTTGGGAAGAAAAAGAAACCACTTGCTTATCCTGCATCAACACACATCCCAAACCATTCCTGGACACATCACAAAATATGATGTGCCCTTTTCCTTGCTCAGGTAAAACTAGTACTGGAGAACTTGTCAACTTTTCCTTCAACATATGAAAAGCACATTGGCATCTATGAAGACCACCATGAACTGATCAAGAAATGGCCGAAACACTCTATTCATCAAATCCATGAACGTTGCTGGTGCATTGGTCAGACTAAACGGCATAACCACAAACTCATAGTGACCATACCTTGTCCCAAAGGCAGACTTGGGTATGTCATCCTCCTTGATCCTCAAGTGATGATATCCTGATCTCAAATCTATGTTTGAGAACACCGTTACACCACAAAACTGATCAAACATGTTATCTATCCTCGAAAAGGGATACTTATTCTTTATCGACACCTTGTTAAACAATTTGTAGTATATGAACAACCTCATAGACCCATCCTTTTTCTTCATGAACAACACTAGAGCACCCCACGGTGACATACTCGGCCTGATGAAACCTTTGTCAAGTAGTTCTTGCAACTGTCTCTTCAACTCTACCATCTGTGTTGGTGCCATCGTGTATGATGTCTGAGCTATCAATTGTGTGTCGGGGAATAGATTGATCTCAAAATCAATCTCTCGGGGTGGGGGAAAACCTAGAAACTCTTCAGGAAACACGTCCTCAAACTCCCTAATAGCTGGCACCTCCTGACTACTAGGACTCCTTACCTATGTATACAACACGTGTGCCAAAAATGACTCACAACCCTATCTCAGAAGCCTCCTTGATACTATGGTTGATACTAGGCACGTCAGAAGAATCTTCCTGTCTCCTTGGAAGATCCACGTCTCACCACCATATGGAAACGTCACTTGCTTGGGACTACAATCCAAGACCACTCTATACTTCTCCAAGGTATCCATCCCAAGGGTTACATCGAATCCATGCTTGTCAAGTGGTATGAGATCCACTTGAATGTTGTACCCTAGAAAGGAGAGGACACAGGAAGGACAAATATCATGTAACACTACAGAACCGACTAATGAGGTTTCTAACAACAAACTATTCTTCTTACGACTAATAGGAAAAAAGACAACTATTAAGCACTTCACAAGTGATAAAAGAGTGTGTTGTACCCAAGTCAACTAAAACATATACAAATCAAGAAAAGAACAAATTAGAATGAAATAAATCCATCTAACCTGTAACCACTCGTAGGTTAACCACCACCTTCGACTGACTCATGGCATAGAACCTAGTCGTTGCTTGTTGTCACCCCCATCCTCTACTTCCCTGAGCAGACGACCTGGCCTGTGACACTTGGCCATATCCTCATCCTCCTTTTCCACTATTCTGCTATCTCTACGAGCCCTACTGACTCTACCTCGGTTGTTGGATCACTTCATCACCCCTCATTGGACATTCTTGCCTCAGATGTCCAGTTTGTCCACACTTGTGGCAAGCCCAGTTCCCATACTGTGGCCTAGATGGCTCTGTCACTAATGTTGATGCAACACTCTAGGCTCCTACAGGAAAAAAACTATGGCCTCAACCCTTACTCGGTGACCACTTTGTCAAGGCACTGAGCCTCTGCGATACTGGTCGCACAAAAAAACTCGATTTCTTAAAGCCTCCTAACGACTGCCCCTAAGACTATGCAGACCTCTTCTTGGCTCTTACCTCTCTCTTCTCCTTAAAAGACTGCTCTATCCTTCAAATAGACTCTACAAACATTGCAAATCTCTGTCGATTCTCTAAGGAAGTAGTTGGGGTAGAAAACTCAGCGTTCAACCCCTTCTCAAAGTGACAAATCCACTCATCCTCTGTGGCCACCATGTGAGGACATAACCTCAACAAATCCATAAACCTTGCTTCATACTCATTGATCGTCATGGATCCTTGTTGAATCCTGTCAAACTGGTCGATATTCTCTTCAAGATACGTCTGAGGAAAGTACCGACTAACAAACTCACGTCAGAACTCCTCCCAACCGATCACAACATTGGGTCTCTTCTCCTCCTCTATGGCCCACCAATGGCCAGCACTCCCTTTCAAAAGGTACACCACATGCTTCACCTTATCCTCTTTGGGGATACTCAGGATCTTAAAAGCCTTCTCAAGTTCAGTAAGCCATAGATATGTATCTACCAGATCAGTCGTCGCAGCATACTCCACCACTCCAACTCAACAAAGCCGCTCAAAAGTCTTCCTAGTACCTAAAGATTCAGTATGGGGAATCGATGCCCTAGGATGAAGTACATGCATCATGTCTACCATATGATTCATAGTAGCCATAAATTGCCCAAAAAGAGATTGAAAGGAAGGGTTTTCAACCATGGCTGGGTCAAACTGGGAGACTTCAGGCACCTGATCTTCTTGTGCCTGGTTCCTTGCACCACCACCTGGTGCAGCAACACTGCTCTCGATAGCATGCTCTTTGTGTTCTCTAGACATCTTTAAGCTTTCACTTCTTCTTTTTCATAAGCAGAAGTGACTATAAGATAGACTGGAGGATACTAGAATAGACACAAACCCTAATCCTAGGTCCCTATAGACTCAGTAAACCTAACACTCTGATACCAACCAGATTGTGACGCCCCACACCACACAAAGCGAGATTACTCAAAACAAAACAACGGAAGAGGGATTAACAAATATATTACTGAAAAACACAAGAAATAAAAATCATTTTCATAAAACTTCCAAATAGTAAGAACCTTTACTTACATGTACTTTAATGCCTCATAGCACTTACTAGGTGTGCCACAAACCTATTACCAGGGAACCTGTTCCAGAAAATACATGCATCTATCCATTATAGATGTATACAAAAGGGCACACAAGCCGGACAAGTATTGAAAGCACATCCACAAAGCATCTACATAACATCCCCAAGGACCCGAGTGTATAGGGACGACTCTAGGACTCTATCAGCAAAAGACATCCAACAACACTTCAAACCTGGTCAGCTACTACTCTTCACATTGCTACTCAACCTCAACTATAAGATCTCTACCTCTTTGTGCTTGTCCACCTAAAAAGGGTGTAGGATACCCACAAGGTGAGATTCCAAATCTCAGTGGGAGATATAACTCCCCACCAACTATATGATTATCACCTATAAGATAAACAAAGCAGTAGTAAAGTTACAGCTATGTGAAGTAGGTAATGATTATTAACAGGAAGACCAATTACTGTTGAATTATGAAACATCTTAATAATTTAAAAGGAATATGAAGAACATGTATATTTCCTATAAACAACATTGTATAAAGATCAAGCAAGGCCTCATGCAATGTTTTCATATTTTGATCCCATTCAAATATACTATACGACTGATTACATATTTTACTATGCCCTGAGGATTTAAGTCATACCACCCAAATCCCACCGACCACTTGATAAGTCAAAATCGGTGTCATACAAGGTCTAATGGAAGAGTCAGAATCCATGACCTCACCTTCCTTGATCAGTACGAGTGAACATGTAGTGATATCAAAAGTCAACTACTTCCAGCGACACACAGTCCAGCTATATAGATTTATCCCACCTTGGTATAGGTCACAGTGCTAGTAAAATTGAGCTACAGTTCACAACCATACTCTTCCAGGGTATGGCTTGCAGCCAATCTTGTGTTACATATCATGGAGCTGCAGTCCAAAGATGCACTCTTCTAGGTATGGCTCAGAACCAATCATGTGTTACATATTCTTGGATATAGGGGATATTTGTCCTCACCCCTGCATATTTAAAAATATGCGTTCTGAGTTAAACTCGTTTCACCATTCAGCAAGTTCTGACACTGAATGGATCTATGGCACATGGAAAACCTACAGGATTAGGTTCTACTTTAATTAATTAGGATTATTTAAGCATCTTTCAACATCAATCAAGTTACAACGTATAAACTCCAAGAAAGTTCTTCATAAATAAGGGCATAACAACCAATAGAACATACTAAAACACATAAGGTGTGATCTCATCACTTCATGTCTATTTTTCAACATGTGTCCATCACAAAAACCACATATTTTGGGGTGACAACCCCTCCTCTCACCACTGAGGAAAACATTATTTCATACAAGGCATCAAACCATCATTAGGTTGTAAGACCATTTCCTCCTCTTCTTCTAATACCAACCTCACGTATGCCTCACAAGGCTTATTCAAACACATCATGACCACCATAGTCATGCTTGGCTATGTACATCAACTGGTGTTACCTACATAGTTAGAAACTTGTAACAAGAAGAGCAATACATCATCAACACTATCATCTTACAAGATCCATGCCATAAATATTACATATTTAGGGTTAGGGTTTCTCTTTACCCAATTAGGGTTTACAAGGTTGGATTAGCAACCACCCATAGATCATTATTTCTATCATCATTATAAGGTATGTTATGAGATATAAACATAGCTCTTGTTATCATATACATAACCACCCCATAGGGTATCACGTCATAACTTATAATCCTATCATCAATGATGACATAACATAACTACTATCATAAGGTATCGTTTGGGGCTAACATATAGCATTTGGGTTAACACTTGTCATAAGGTGTCAACTTGTCATCATCACCACATGTTAACTACCACTATGCAAGGCATTAGAGATAACCTCTATACTGTTATATCGGTTTACCACTTCTAGAGAGTGTGACGGTCACCACCATTTAAGGTGTGATGGCCAACACTATCCTAGGGTATGACGGGAAACACCATCCCAAGGTGTGACGGGCAACACCATTCCAGGGTGTGATGGGCAACACTAAGGTATATGGGTCATTAGGGTTAGGGTTGGCTAGGCATCTCAGTTTGAGATGTATCCGGAAACACCACCAAGGGTTATGTATCAGCCTCTGCCTAAGCAGTACCTTATGATTAGCCCTCAAACATATCAACTCCTCTAGGTACGCTCATAGCCATAACGGGATAACACCTTGCAACACATACCAGTTCCACCATCACACATGTCGGTCTAGGTGTACAAGGGCATGACGACCTAGGCATCACAAGGCATGAAGATCTAAATGTCACCCAAATGTGTCTACCTAAACCTCAGCAAGTCGTGACGACCTATCTCTTGGTGTAACGGTCTGTTGTACTTAGGTCGTGACGACCACCCACCATAGCATGTCGGCCTAGTCATCTTCAAGCTTGGTACACTCATTTCAAGAAAGGTAAGAAAGGATAACTCATGGGCATCGACTTAAGCAAGACTCCCTCTTCAAAAGAGATCTCAAACTTCCAAGAAGAATTACTAACAAGTAAGGGATAATGTTATAGAGATAAAGAGCAAGATAGCATATAAGAAGTGTCAATAAAAAAAGGGTTTAGAGTTATATAACCTGCCTCAAGGATCACCACTAAGATTTAAGCTCCAAGGTCAAGCTCCAAGCTCATGAGCTCAAGGTAGAAGAAGAACTCCCAAACTTGGTCACCACAACACCTCCAAGGAAGAAGATGGAACCAAGGTTAGGAGGGTTCGGGATGAAAGGAAGTAACCAAGATCCATGGCCAAGAAGAAGAAAGAAAGAGAGCTAGAAACTATGGCTTACCAAGGTAGAAGATGAAGGAAACACCACAAACTTGGGACTCGTCCACCAAGCTTCCAAGAGATACTCCCTAAATCCTTAGCTTCTCAAGGGAAACAAGAATAGCTAAATGGATTCTCTTGCATGGAGAGAAAGGGGTATATACAAGAGGGATAAGAGAGATCAAGAGGAAGGTGTCATCGCCTAAGGTGACACTTGTTCATGAAGAAGGGACACATGAAACACCATGCAAACAAGGTGATAAGATCTAGGTCTCGCCCACTAGGTCACTTATCATGGTCATGCCCGATACTCATCTCCACACCTATAAACTGATAGGGGTGAAACCCTAGATACCACAAATCGATAGGGTGTAACTCAAGACACCCACAAACTGATAGGGTGTAACTCAAGACACCCACAAACCGATAGGGTGTAACTCAAGACACCCACAAACCAATATAGGACCTCTCCAAGGCTCTCAAGTTCGAGACAACACTTCTAGGCGCAAGGCACACCTCAAACATGTGTCCAAAGCATCACTAAGGATGTCACCACGTAACCAAGTCTGAAACAAGGTGTCCATCTCTCTTTCTCACCTCTAGATGATGCCAAGAGAGAGAAGGAACACACTAGAGGTTGACAACTTGCATATCAACCCTTATCTTGGGTAAATTGCAACTTGCACCAAAACCTCTCCACAAAATACAAGAATCATCCAAATAAGCTCAAACAAAAAACTCCAATGTTCCAACATGCTCTAATTACATCTTAGATGACTAGAGTAAGTTTCTAAGCAACATGCTTAAGCAAAACAAATAGGGTTATCCCAAAATGTGGGTCAGGATCCTTACAGATGCCATGCATTCTCAAAGATCAACATTCATTCTGGGTATCATCAACTCATGGTTAGGAATGCATACATATCGAAGACAACCTTCAGAACGTGTTATGGGAATTATGAGTTCTTAGTTATGCCTTTTGGATTAATAAATGCTCCTGCTATTTTAATGAACATAATGAACAACGTCTTTCAATATTTCCTTTAGAATTTGTAGTGATCTTTATTGATGACACCCTTATCTTCTGTAAAGATCCTAAGTCCCATAGTGTACACCATCAAGACTTCCTTGATATCCTTCAAGAACAAAACATTTACAACAAGTTATCCAAATGTAATTCTAGATTGACAAAGTCATGCTTTTAGGACACTTCATATCTAGTGGGAATTTTTTTTTGGACCTCGCCAAAGTCATTTTTGTGCTTGAATGGTAGGCTCCAAAGACCGATTCTCAGATCCACAAATTCCTTTTACTTGAGAATTATTGTTGTTGCTTCATCTCCAACTTCATTAAGACTGCTCTACCCATCACCAAGATGGACCAAAAAGGAGAATGCTTCATCTGGTCTGAAGCATGTGAGTCTGGATTTGAAGAGCTACAAACCAGAATGACAACTGCTTTCATTTGGACTCTTCCTTTAGGAAGTGATTTTTTTCTTCTAATGCCTCAAAATGGTTTAAGATGTGTTTTAGCACAAGAAGGAAGGCTTGATTCTTATGCTTCATGAAAATAGAATCCTAATTAGGTCAACTACCACACACATGACCTCAAATCGGATTTCATAATCTATGCTTTAAAGATTTGGCACCAATATTTTAATTATGTAGGTGACAACATCCTCACCAACCATAAGAGTCTCAAGTATATCTTGACAAACAAGGATCTAAACCTGAGACAGTTGTGGTGGCTAGAGTATCTCAAGGACTACAACTTCATAATTTCCTACCATGCTGAAGAGGTAGATGATGTGGCAAATGATTTATGTAGAAATCATGAAACTTGTGTTTCTATCTTTACCACCTAGTGGTAGAATACGGAGGTCCTTTCTCTATGGGCACCAAAACACTTGGGTGATTGGATCAGGCTAGAAAGCCTGAATGTGAAACTTCTTATCCATTTTGGCATCCATGAAGCACAATAGGGAATTTTATTCTGGAAGAAATAATGAAACTTCTAGATAAACCCCAAAATTATCTATCCATTGATGTAGATAGTGGTATATGGTACAAACAATGTATGTGGGTCATAAGGATCCTTCTCTATGGGATAGTAAAATCCAGGAAGCTCACGGGGCAAAGTACACTTTACATCTAGGTTATACAAAGTTGTACAACAATCTATAGAGGCATTTTTGGTAGATACACATGAAGAATGATATTGCAACTAGGACTCAAAGTTTCTAACATGTTAACAGTTCAAGGAAGAATACCAAATACCAAGAGGCCTTCTACAACCCTTTCCTATTCATGAATGGAAATAGGATAACAACAAAATTGACTTTGTGGTAGATTTACCCAGTACCAGATAAGGGAGTGATGCTAAATGAGTCATAGCCAATTTCCTTTAAGAAGTCGTCTCACTTCATTCCTATCAATATGACTATAAAGGTTTTTGGGCTGGCTGAATTGGATAATAAGGAGATTGTATGACTAAATGGGATGCCCAACTCTATGTTCTCTAATAGGGATGAAAAATCCACTTCATATCTGTGGTAGTAGGTCTAGTGTAAGCTGGGATCACAAATGAATTTCAGTACATCGTATCATCCACAAGCAGACGGGAAGTTTGAAAGAACAATTCAGATCTTAGAGGACTTGCTATAGTCTTGTGTCCTTAAATGGGTATGCTCATGGGACCGCTATCTTCCTATAGTACAATTTTCCTACAACAACAACTATCAGTCTAGAATCGGCATGCTCCATATGAAACCTTGTATGCGAGGTCATGCATGTTGCCTTTGTACTTGTAATGAAACCAAACTTGGGAAAATAATATGATCCTAAAATCATGTTCTTAAGTTAGATTGAACTACGATGTTAACAATCTTTAATTATAAAAGTTTGAGCCAAAACATAATTAATTGAGGCCTTGATACATGAAATAATGGAAATATACAAGTTTGGGCCTAGTTGTGCAAATTTACCACATTGTAGATTTTGAGCTTAAAATTAATCTTCTAGATTCTTCCCATGGATAGGTATGGGTAATAGAGAGTCTTATACAAAATTTGAGTATTTAATGATAAAGGAATAAATAAAAATGCCAAAAAATACTTAGGCATCAAGTCAAGTTTTGATGGATTTATAATTGTCAAATACTGAACATAATGGCAAAATTGGGTTCCTCACCCCTCAATTAGATAACCTACAAAATATGGGCTTAATTGAACTTTAAATGCACCCTCAAGCGACTAGGGAAAGTTTTATGCATTAATGCATCAAAAGAGTATAGTTATAGGCTTTTGATACTTACATGTTTGTTTCTTAGACCTACTATAGTCTCCAGCCGCTCCAGTTGCACACCGAGCAATTCGTGGGTCATCTCCCCCCTCCGATCGGAGATGTCTGCGCGAACAGTGAAATGATAATATTGTTTTTTTGGGTATAACTCCCTCGTTTGTCAACAAAATTTCACGAAATGAGTTGTATTGGATTGCAAACTCAATTCCACATCTAATTAACAAAAGATCTCATCTTTTAATTGAATATCCATAACATGATCAATATTTATCCTAATCCTACATAGGAGCTCTGACCCCATACGCCATAGAACCCAAAACTATATATATATATATATATATATATATATATATATATATATATATATATATATATATATATATATATAGACATACTTATCCTAGGGTTTTGCCCCATCACTTACAAATATTTGGCACTTTCGATTGATCCTTATATAGCCTTCTTTGCCTCCTTTGGGTCCTTCTTCAATATGTTGTCTTGTACCTTGCACACAACATCCAACAATACCATAGGCAAATTGCACGATTGGTAAGACTCGTCGACACCTCATCTTCATTTTCGTCAAGTCAGATTCACAGATCAGTCCCCCATTGGGTTCTTCCCAATTCCTTCCTCTACTTGTTGCTGCACGCTGGCTGCTATTGCACATGGCTGCAAGGAGGATGACCTACTATGGGCATTTTATGATTTTTTCCACACGTACTTCATGTTGTTGATTTCTTTGCATGGATAATATTGTAATAGTAGTGTTGTATTCAATTTTTCACATAACTAGATAAATGACATTAAAATGATATCCCTTAATCACACCCTAATGTTTTGAGAAATAATGCAGGGGTATTTCTGGTCGTTCACATTATATTTTCACGAATAATCAATAAATGTCCTAAAACTTGTAAATCAATAACTTTTTATTGTAAAATCCAAAAATTACACAAAAATATGTTTTGGAATCATGAAAATTTACTATATCTTTTGACATAGGTTTTTTCGCTCGATCCTCAAGTTTTAAAGACTGGATTTTGTGGGTTTTGATTTCACTCATTATCTTAATAATAATTAAGGGAAACATCATAATTGATAAAGTTGAGATTTTTTATTGAGATATTAATAAGAAACCTTGAGTTGAATATCAGGTTAATAATAAGAACTGATCTGAGGTTTGGTTGAGGGACCAAATTCTAGGATTTTTGCTATATATTAAAGTTCAAGCCTAATTGATGAACCAAATACTATATGTAAGGTTTGACTTAAATTTAGACTTGGAAGGGTAGGACATGATCTATGACTTAACACTCAAGTCAAGGTATGGGTATCTATTCAAATTGGGCACACTATTATGACTAAATAAACTTTTCCCATATGAGGAATTGATTAAATTGTGGACGTTCATACCATCTTATGTTGGTTCTCTTCCTTATGATACCTCCACGATTTGTCAACATTGATATGTGAATGCCAGATTGATGGTCTTATGACCTAATCTTATTAATGATTTGGGTTTCTCTGTCCCCACATGATAATAACTTTTATTTTTATCCGTTTCATGAAAGTAACTTGACCTTGTTCTTGCCTGTCCTACTAGCATGTGTCATTGACTAGTCATAACTATAAGTAGTGACATCATGTTTGAGGCACTGAGGTTTTAGTCCTCCTATAGTTTATTATTTTTAGGCAGTCCTCATGTGTTATTATATTTTGTTTGACACTGAGGTTTTAGTCCTCCTACCCTTGGTATGGAATGCATGGATTTCTATCCTACTTTGTAGTATATTCTAGTCTGTATTTTTGTCACCAAATAGCTATTTACTTTGTTGATGGACAAGTACATGTCAAGACTCCTTTTAATTTATCATATCCTTGATAATAAATGCCCCATCTTTTAGACATGTTAAATCTCTTGATAAACCCTTCTCTTTTAGATATCTTGTTATTGGCATCCCTCTTATTCAAGTCTACTATCACATTTAATTAATGTATAATTATTTCACTCTATATATACTCAGTGATCACTGACGTCCTTTTCTTCTATTTTCCTCCTTGTGGGTGTTGATTTTTAACCCACCTAGAAGTAACACAGCCTAAGGATATAGGAGAAGAGGTTTTTTCTTCAGACAAAGTTCAAGGATGAGTTCTGAGACGGGTAGATTTCTCATCACAATGTGATCCTGATATTTTAGATGCATTGTTTAGACTTTTTCCTATAAGGCTCAATGTTAAGTTGAACAAAAAAAATCTATAATAGTTAAATTTTCACTTTTAAGTTGTCACAAACTATGTTTTTGTACTCATTTTTTGAGAAAATATAATGCACCCCTTTATTCTATCCATTATTTAAATTTATGGGGCTTTATGCAAATTATTTTCTTGAATTAAATAGGGAGTGGTCCCCTACTGAGTCCCACTCCTTACAAGATGGTATCAGAGCATAATTTTTCTCAACAATCTAACTATTTTAGAAATTCATCCTTGGAGTCCTTCTCCTTATACATTATGCCTATGTTGTAGGAACATGAACCTATTTGACGATAATGGAACAACACCTCAGTTCGACGCCTTGGACAGGTACACTACACCGGAGCAGTCACATTTTAGCATGTTGTTGGATAACTTGAACTCTCAAGACACCTTTGTGACTCAGGGTGTTGTTGACACTGTTGGTATGGTATGACCATAGAGCCAATCATGTGATGATTGACATGGAATATACCATAAAGGATTTGATTATACTCATAAAGGCAAGCTTCCAAATCATTCTATTTCATTCAGTAATGAGATAATGAGGAAACATTATGAATGTCTAAAGAATGACAATACTCAATGACGTATATCTTCAAGTACGTGACTTGGATAATGAGGTCATACGAATGCTAAGAGTATGTACATTCTTATTTTGTCCCTAGTCAGTTGTTAGTGTAGAAGGTAGATAGACACCAGTAACACATAAGACTAGAGTGTGGGCTGGTTGATGGCAAAGTCTCATTAGTAATGATATGGCAATATCAAACCAAGCTCACAGATACATGTTAGAGAAAAGTGTATTGGACAGACCCACCTTGAGAGTGATACATGGAAACCATCATTGGTGGTCATAGCCATCTCTCATAGTGAAGGTGTTGATTGTGATTCTTAGACCTGAAATCACTACACACGTCACATGTCATTAGGTATGCTTTGACATCATCAAACGTATTCCTAAAACATGGGTTGTTACAACGGTTATGATCGGGTAACTTTGACACATGGGGATAGACAATGACTGATAGAGATGAGATTTACCCCTCCTACTGGAGTATGATATCTTGGCCACTTGATAAGAAAGACTAAGAAATGCATGCACTTGTACATGTGAATGAATATCAAATATTGAAGTCACACAATCTTAGACAGTCTTCTATTGGTTCAAAAAACATGAGATGAACATTGAGAGAATGATGTGTCAATGCCTTGAGTTCACTCCGGATATGAGAGACAAAGGAATTATATAATCACTACAACACCTTACACAGATTATAGGTTGAAGTTGTTCTCCAACTTTCCATTCACTTAGGTAGCACTGATGTTCCACTAGGAACCACTCTTTTCTTGTAGTGTCATAATCTAGTTATAGACATTCACTTCCAACGTGATATGGGACCTATAGGGTCACACACTAAGGGACTCATCTAGAAGAGGAGTTTGATCATGAATGATGATTTGATTGATTACTAAAGTATTTAGGTATTCAATTCATGCAACAGACTGGCTGACTGCACTGCTACATGACCATCTCATAGGCGAGATGGCCGTCTAGAGTAACATACGAGCGTCTCAAGTGTTGATATGGCCGTTTGGGCCGCCATAAATCAAATTGGCTAAGTTTTTCCCAAACTGAGGTGTGAACTGATCGGTTCAGTCTGTTGAACCAACCGGTTTGGCTCGGCTCACCATACGGTCATCTGGATGAGTGGGATGACTGTATAGCATGTGTGAGATTGCTCAGTTATATCATAGGAAGGTTCTAGATATTTTCCCATATTGTTTTGATTGCACAATACTTCTGGTGCAAGGAATTAATGTTTAACATTAATGGGAAATGAATTGCTAATTTGTATGCAATTGGGAAACTACCAGATGGCTGTCTAGTAGTACAATACGATCGTATCTCAGTTCCAAACAACTGTATGGATTGCCATATGACCTTTCGCGTCTTCCAGGTTGTGAAAATTCAAGATCTTTTGGTCCCTTCCTCCTACACAAATCCTAAATGGACTAGGAACCCTGGCCCTAACCCCACCTATAATTAGAGGGGTACATGGGTCTTCCCAGAGCACAACAATAATATAGAAAATTGAGAATCAGTTTCTCTAATAATTGTTGTCCTCATTGGTTGTGGTAATCAAGAGATCCCAAGCACATCCTACCCGATTAGGTAGGGATAGTGACAGGAGAGAACAACTTAGGATCATTGTTGTGGGAGAGAAATTTGGTGACTAGTACACCAACAGGAGGGACAACCCCTTCCTGTATGTTCTCGTCGAATGACAAGACTTCTAGTTGGTCTGTGTGGATTACTCTAGAGATAGGAGTCCTTTGGCTGTTACTAGGAGAGCAAAGTCAGCATGCAGTCTATGGTGAGACCACAAGAGTCATTGTAGAAGTTGTTCAATTTATTGTTCTTGGTGAAGACCAAGAGTTGCACAGTCACCATCCAAGAGAAACTAGAAGATACTTGCAACTGCAACAAGTTGTAGTCATTGTACTTGCTCCAGGACCAAGTATAACTTGTTAAGCCATATTTTCTCTTTCATAATAGTTGACATGATCTTGGTGTTATGGGAATAAAGATAGATAAAATATTTGTTTCTGCTATTATACTCTATGCCCATATTTCCCAAGAGATGCAACCTCTATGAATAGCATCACCCCGAAGCAAGAGTTATCCCTACTGTGACTGTTTCTCACTATGATAATGGCGGGAAAGGTGAACACCACTCTAATCATGGAAAAGCTAAAGGAGTACTTTTTGACCGACTTTATGAAGATGCAACTTTCTTTTAAAGGAGAGGGTGAACTGGAGATGGTAGATAAGGCTAACGATTGGGTGTTGTCTCTAGAAAGGACTTTTTATGGCATGTATTTTCCTCCTCATCAGAAGGTTATGTTAACCTCCTATGTGTTGGATGGGCCAACACAGATCTGGTAGAACAGAATTGCCTAGACTGCCTAGACTCGTAGCACATCTACCATGGACTGGGAGCAATTTTTTGTGTTGTTCTGTGAGAAGTACATATGCACTGCTGCCCTAAAGAAGGAGGAATCAAAGTTTAATATTCTTAGACAAGGATCTCTATCTACCCCCGCTTATGCATAGACATATCTACTATTTGAGTGATACTCTACTAGGTTGACTGAAGGATGTAGGGATGATATGTTCTTGGAAGGACTCATCTAGCATGTGAGTCATGCTCTTGGCCCTTAGATGGTTGACAATTCCTTAGTATTTGAGTCTTATATGAGATATCAAGATGTAGTGGACAGTAATAACATCAACAAGAGAAAACATTTGGGTGATGAGAAGAGGTACACTAGGTGTTCAAGATGTCACCGTCATCATCCCCCTGACAAATGCAACTTGGGAGAATGTCCTATCTAGAGAAATGATAAACCTTTGATCTACCACCATTGTGGTTTGGCTGGACATATTAGGCCACAATGCCCACAATTGTATGGAGGACCATCCCTGCTCATCCACTTGTACCTCAACAACAACCACCCTAACCTCCAAGGAACCATCCCAACAATTATGGAAATCCCCCTCTTGAGAGACGTGTTGGTTGTGTTTTTACTCTTGATGTTGTGGGCATCGAAGATATTCATGTAGCACATGAAGGTACATGCACCTATACTCTTTTCTGATGCATGTACCTTTATCATGAACTAGTTTATGATTGTTCACATTAGTATATAGAAGGAAAGCAACATCGATAAGGAATACATGAAGATTTTCATATGGTAGTGCATGTCATAAGGGTTATAAGTAGAGAATAAGTTTTTCTTAAGTCAGAAGTATGGTTTGGATAAACTTGAACATTCCCAGGTTTCAGACACCTCCTTGAACTTGACTAAAATAAAATAGTTCGTTGAGAGTTTATGGTTGGTGACTTAGCTTCGATTTGGCACCAATTTTCAAATTTTTATCCTAGATTTTTCAGTGATAATATATATATATATATATATATATATGTGTGTGTGTGTGTGTGTGTGTGTGTGTGTGTGTCTTATGAAAACAAAAGAAAATTTTTAGACATTTTCAATATTAAAAAAACCAAGTCAGCACCATGTAAGGGTTTGGATGGTTAGTATCATTTAAGACAATACGTCTAACCTACAGGCCAACGATACCCTTGACCTAAAAAACTATGATGAGAAGAAGTTGGAACATAGTTTTCGTACCTCATGATATCTATATGGAAGACTAGTTGTGTTTTAGAATTTCCTTTTTCTAGGTAGGGTCTTAAACCCTTAGTCTTTACGAAGTAGAGAACTAGTTAAATGTGTCGGACTAAAACCCATTAGCTAACTCTTGGGCTATTAATCAGACTACAAGATCTACAATAACTACACTCTAACTAGGGTACCTAAATAGACTTTTGTAAGTGGACCACATTGGGTAGACATATCTGACACTCTTGTAGAAACTTTCCACCAATCGATATAATAAAACTACTGTCATAATATGAATATATCCTATGTACTCTAAATCTAGGTTGCTTAGGCTTTAGGGACGAAATCCTCTTTTAAGGGGGTGGAGTATTGTAATGAACCCAAACTTAAGTAAATAGTATGATCTTAGAACCCTCTTCTTAAGTTAGATTGAAATAGGATGTTAATAATATTCAATCATCAAAGTTTAATCCAAAAACATAATTATTTGGGCCCTTTATGCAAGAAATTAGGGAAATATAAAAGTTTGGGTCTAGTTGTGCAAATTTACCATAATGGAGATTTTAAGTTCAAAATTAATCTTCTAGATTTTTCTCAAGGATAGGTATAGGTAATAGAAGTCTCATACAAAATTTGAGAATTTAATGATAAATGAATAAATAAATATGCCAAAAATTTACTTAGGCATCAAGTCAAGTTTTGATGTATTTATAATTGTTAAGCACTTAAAATAATGGTAAAATCGGACTCTCACCCCTCAATTAGCTAACTTACCAAATTTGAGCTTAATTGGACTTTAAATGCACCCTCAAATGAGCAGGGAAAGTTTTATACATCTAATGCATCAAAAGAGTATAGTTCTTGGCATTTAATACTTGCCCATTTGTTTCTCAGACCTGTAGTGGTCTCTAGGCACTCCTATTATGGACCGAACAATTTGCAGTTCGTCTTCCACCTTCGGTCCGAGATGTCTGTATGAATAGTGAAACAAAGGTCTCGTTTTGTGGGCATAACTCCCTTGTTTCTCAATGAAACTTCACGAAACGAGTTGCATTGGATTGAAAATTCAATTCCACATCTAACTAGCATAAAATCTAATCATTTAATCAAATATTCATGATATGTCTAATATTTATCCCAAGTCTACCTTAGAGTTCTGACCCCATACATCATATTACCTAATCCTATATATATATATATATATATATATATATATATATATATATATATATATATCTAACTTATCCTAGGGTTTTACCCCATCACATACAAATGTTTGGAACCATCAATTGTTCCTTATGTTGCATAATTTGACACCATCGATTCGTTATTTAAGCTTCTATCTTGGATCTTGCACACGACACCCAACACCACTGGAGGCAAATTGTACGATTAGTAAGACTCGTCGACACCTCACCTTCATTTTCATTAAGTCAGATTCGTACATCGGCCACCCATTGGATTTTTCCCAATTCCATCCCTTCTTTCTACTACACGTCAATTGCCATGGCTCATGGATGGGAGGAGGATGACCTCCTATGAACTTTTTACTATTCCCCCCCACACATACTTACTATTGTTAATTTCTTCACATGGATAGTCTTGTAATAGCAACGTTGTATTCAATTTTTTCACATGATTAAATAAATGACATCAAAAAGATACCTCTCAGTCACACCCTAATGTTTTGAGAAATAATGTGGGGGCAGTTCCAGTCATTCACATTATATTTTCACAAATAATTAGTAAATGTCCTAAAACTTGAAAAATCAACAACTTTTTTTTGGAAACTCCAAAATTACACAAAAATATGTTTTGGAATCATGAGAATTTACTCTATCTTTTGGCATAGATTTTGTCACCTAATTCTCAAGTTTTAAAATTTTTGGGTTTTGATTTCACTCATTATCTTAATAATAATTAAGGGCAACATCATAATTAATAATGTTAAGATTTTGAGTCGGGATATTCATAAGAAACTTTGAACCCAATATTAAGCCAATAACAAGAATAGATCTAGGGTTTTACCGAGGGACTAGATTTCTAGGGTTTTTGACTATATATGACACTTGAACCCCAATCGATGAACCAAATACTATATGTAGGTTTGAGTTGACTTTAGACTCATAAGGATAGGATTCCATCTCCGAATTAACACTCAAGTCAAGGTATGTGTGTCTAATATATTTAAATTGGGCATATATTATGACTAAATAACCTTTTCCCATGTGAGGCATTGATTAAATTGCAAACATTCATAACATCTTATATTTGTTCTCTTCATTGTGAATACCTCCCTAATTTGTCAACATTGATATGTGAATGCCACATTGATTGTCTTATGACCTAATCTTATTAATTATTTGGGTTCTCTGACCCCACTTGATGACAACTTCTATTTATTATCCTTTGCATGAAAATAACTTTATCTTGTTCTTTCCTGTCCTATTAGCATGTGTGATTGACTAGTCATAACTAGAAGTAGTAACACCATGTTTGAGGCACTAAGGTTTTATTCCTCCTGTCAATGCACTGAGGTTTTAGTCCTTTTACAATTTATTATTTTTAGGCACCGAGGTTTATGTCCTCTTGCCAATGCACTCATATTTTAGTCCTCCTGCGATATTATATTTTGTTTGGCTCTGAGGTTTTATTCCTCCTGCCCTTGGAAAGGAATGAATGGACTTCTATTCTATTTTTTAGTATATGCTAGTCAGTATTTTATCACCACACTACTATATTTTGTTGATGCACAAGTATATGGCAAGAGCCCTTTTCATTTATCATACCCTTGATAATAAATGCTTCATCTTTTGAATATGTTGAATCTCTTGAGAAACCCTTCTCTTTTAGTTTTTTCTCAGGACCATGTTCAATGGATGAGTTCTAAGATAGGAAGGTTAGTCACCTCAATATGATGCCGATAGTTTAGATGCATGATTTATACTTTTGCCTATAAGGCTCAATGTTAATTTGAACAATGAAATTTTGTAATAGTTAGATTTTTACTTTCCACTGCAACAAACTATGTTTCTGTACTCATCTATTTAAGAAAATATAACACACCCCTGTATTTTAGCCATTATTTATATTAATAAGATTTTATGCAAATTATTTTCTTGAATTAAGTGGGGAGTGGTCCTCAACTGGGTCCCACTCCTTACAGTACTGGGACAAAGTTGGTGAAAGATGAAATTTAAATCTGAAGAGATGCAATTGTATTCTGGAAATGTACATCTGATACAATAGAGTCTAAAGAGAGCTAATGATAGTAGTATGTCGATGCACACATGACGTACTTGTTTTTTTTACCATTGTTGAGCACATGTTCTTCATGATCAGGCCAATCAGGTCCATTGGGAAGAACAAAGGGAGGCTTGAGTCATGGAGTGTTCTTATGATATGACATTGCCACCACATTACAAGATGATGCATAATGTCTTTCAGGTCCCCAACCATGTCCTAAACCATGAGCCAATTGAGCTGAGCAACTCTCTAATCTACTCAGAAGTCCATGTGAAGATTCATGACTTTGATACCAAAATACTTTGAAGCTATAAGATTGACATGGTGAAAGTTCTTTGGAAACACTAGAGTATTGATGATGCCACATGTGAGATGAAGTTTGACATGGAATAACTTTTCTGATCTTTTTAAGGATCCTAATTTTGAGGGAAAAATTCCTTTAAAGGAGGGGAATTGTGATAGAGTGTCCTTTCTCTATCATCCATGTATGTAAATGCTCTCTATGCTTTTCTCTTATCCCTATTTTGTTCTTTTAATTTCACACTTTGAGTATTTTGATGTCTAATTCAATCACATTTCATACTAAGTTACATGTTGTGACTTTTAATTCCATTTTGATCTTATTTGAATGCATATGCATACCCTAACTTCACTCCTTGAAACATAACTTATCTATCATGTTATACTCATTTAAGTTCTAAAGGTGATGTTTTATGAATCTAACAATATTCGTTTAACCTTAATTGGAGTTTCCAAGAGAAAGTTTTGCTGAAACCAAATTTTCCTATTTTTCTCTTCTTTAGTTTCTTCTTTCCATTAGACTAGCCCCTTGGGGGCCTCATATTGGTGAATGGGACCGGTCCCTACCCACTAAGACACATTTAGTCTGTGACTCAAGGAATAGCTTGGAGTGACACCCAACCACATGATTACACACCCAAAATTTAGGACATGTTGTACGGTTGGGGAGTCATCCCAAAGCTCTCACGGTCAATGGCTAGGGCTAGGCCATAGCCATGTCATACAACTACCACCTACGCATGCCTTTGACTACCCCGCCTGCTTTTTCTTCTCCCGTCCTCTCGCCTATGCTTCTTGGCACTTAACCATGCCTCTTTAACCATGGTAGGGAAATCAGAATGGTGTGTTGACCACTCCACCTGAAGTCCTCCGCTCTAATAGTGAATCACACCTTCTACACCCTCGTCGTCACCTATAAGAACCCCAATAGGACTCTGAGACCCCATTCTTCACCAACGTCCAACTATTTCACCCTCTCATGGCCCATATCTGTCACCCTCTCATGGCTCATATCTCCTTTCCACTTTTTCTCTGGAAAGCCTCTAACCCCTATGGCACAGGGGCGACTGAAAGTTGAATATGACCTGGTAATTATTAGATCAAAATCCAATGATCATGACCACCTCTCACACTTTCTCTCTCCCTCCTATCTATCTCTCCCCAGAGCCGGATCAACCATGACCTAGCAATGATCGGGCATTCACATTGTGTCATACAACCCCTCTTCATCTGTGTGTGTGTGTCTTTCCCTTACTCACACCCGACGTGTGGTGACTCGCTAATCATGAAAATCCATGTGGCCAGCCTCCTGCACCATCAGATGTCGATCTTGATTGACAACTATGATCAATGAGGGGGCAACATGTGTCCCACACTCCTTCTCCACCATGCACACATGCCGCTAGCAATGAGCCATCCACACCATGTGGCGCTGGTCCATTCACCCACCTAGGTAATTTCCGTCCCTCTCTCATTTAAATAATGGAAAAATGCTTTTACTTGATTAATTTATAACTAATTCATTTTTATCAAAATATATCGATCCAATATGACATTTTAATTAGAAAAATCTCTATTTTCTATTGGTTATGTGATTAGACTCTAAACCTTTATGAATTTCTTGATTTTAGTAGTGGAGACTTTGATGATCTTTTAATAAACCTAAATGCCTTAGTATATTCTTCATAATTCATTGATGTTTAAGTGCTCTAATAACTACTAAATTGGTGACTTCGACGCACTTCAATGAGTTTGACACATCTTTTGTCCGAAATGATGATCTTAATTACCTCAATGAACATGTGATGACTCTTGTTAACTATAAGTGATACCTTTGTGTAAATGCATGATGTTGCTTAATCAAGGTTTGAACTTTGGCCTAATAATCTCAAACATCCATCTTATATCTAAATTAGTAAATTTGATGATGATATCTATCAAGATTGACCAAGATCAAATATGTTTTGCTATATTAGACTAATGAGACATCAAATCCCACTTTCTTGAATTAAAATTGATCTAGTATGAGTAGTGAAAATCTCACATGTCTAAACCTTAATATTAATTCAAATTTTATGATTTCTCCACTCAAAATCAGATAATAACTTGGTCTTATGACACACATAATGTGGATGTTTCACCTAGAGGTATGGTAACTTGAGACATATGAACTACGTTGAATAAATGCATGCATGTTGTAATGTTAAAACAAATGTCAAACTTTTGAAACCTAGATCTAGAGAAACATCCACATGACATAAAATATGTTCATCTTGACAAAACGATAAGGATCTAAAACCCATGTTATTACTTATTATATCTCAGGTCCTTTTAAGGGACACTTACCAAAGATCTAATCAAATCCCTGAGCTAGATCACTTCATAAAGGTACACTTTACCTCTTTGATCTTACTATGATAATGAACTATATGTATGTATGAACCCTAATAAATGATTGGCTAATTAATTACTTGTTTGAGCTACTTTTTCTTATGAATACTACCTTTATATTGATCATACCATTTTGACAAACTTTGAACATAATATAAATATCTATTATCTGACCCTTGTGCACATGTCTAAATTGTTGGCTTAAGGGCACGAGGCTTGGAGGACCTACTTGTCTCAATCAAGCAAGGGCACAACACATGTTGAAATGAGGTTAGCCCACTGACGTCAACCTTGAGGTCCCTCATGTAGAAACATGGTTACTTTTTGGTTTTTAGGATTAATAGTCCCCCATGAACCCTTCCTTTGGAAGATTGGTCAAAGGCCTAATATGATGATGGATAAAGAAAATACATCTAAAACATGTTGTCCCAAAAGAGAATGTTGATTGAGTTTTCTCACTTTAGTTCTTATTAAGTATAATGTTTCTAGCCAAGAGAATGTTATTTACTACTAAATTGTGTTCTCATGTCTTTTCATAGCGTACTCAATGCATTCAATTTGATATATTCTATTTTTCAATATTTTTATAAGATGTCAAGTGATGATCCGCTACCTACATCTTCTGGAAAATCACACTATGAAGTGTAATATCAACATAGTTTTGTAATTGTAATGGGAGTAGAACTCTTATCTCATTCATGTACTCTATGTAGTCTCTTTTGGATATGTGTCTTTTATTTCTGTTTCCTATCGACTTTCATTGATGATGAATGCAATATTATAGTTTTATTTTGTATATATGCTTATGGGATTCTGTGTCATTCTAGGAACCGACACTCGAGTTCCATCTCCATTGACTCTCTAGTCAAGAGTGGTGGGATTTGAGCAAAAATGAAAATGTGATAGTTATTTTCTTGGAGTGATTTGAGGTATGTAGCTCACCTTGTCTTAGTCGTTGTACAATATATGGTAATTTCTACACATATAGATGCATACTATTATCCTCAATAGTGAAGTGAATGGCAAGAAATTGCTTGGTAATCTGTATGAGTATTCAATGCCAAGAAAATGACTTCCTTGTCTAACTTGGGGAGGGTTGATCTTCCTTACATATCCCTTTCCGCTGCTCTGCAAAACACCATTTTCTCTTAGCATATCCTTCATCATAAATCTGTTTCATCTTGGTTGGTTGTTCCCTAGTCAATTATGATGGATTTGATGGTGCATGCGATGAAGAGGAGCTAGAGAATACAAACAATAGAGAGTTAGATGGTAGCAGTAATGAGATAGTAGCAATGAAGCACTAGCATATCTAAAAACTTCTAATAGCTTTTCGGTTATGCATATCTAGATTAGGATCTAAACATCAATTAGGGTTAATGGCGTAGAAAATTCTTAAGCACATGTCATTTTTGTTTGCAATTACGAGGAGCATCAAAAGATACACATCAAACTTCCTAACTATTAAAAAATGTCCCCACCATCCACATAACTTACAATAGCTAAATTTTCTATTGGATACAATCAAGACAGTCATGTTTGTGTTCATGACATCATGAGAAAACGAAATAGTTTCCCCTACTTATCTTCTCACTTTTTTTTTAAAATCACCTCTTATCCTTTGCCTGATTTCAACTAACCCCCTCTGTCTTTTTCATAATCCTACCTAACCTCCTCTCGGCCTCCTTCCGTCACATGTAGGGACGGTAAAGAAAAATGATTATTTTATTGGTTTCTTTAGTGTTATTTCATTTTCATTCAATGTAAATTTATTAATCTAGTAGAACTTAATATTGATTACTTGCACAGTACATCAAACTTATGAAGTAAATGATATTAGGAACCAAAAATTGAATTTTAGGTTACTAATTGGATACATATGTTAGTATTTAAAATCGATGTATGACGCACCCAGAAGTAACTCGACTCAACCAAACTCAGGAATACTAGTCTGTAGGGGTTTATTTAGATTTTGGGATGGACCAAGTTGGGTCAAATTGGGTTTGGGTCGATTCAGGTTAAGCAAGGTCTACTTCGGGTTCGGTCTGATTGGGTTGAACCCGCACATGTGACATTTTTTTTCTTCATCTGATACTTTAATAGTAAAATATTTTATAATTTTTGGGTAAATTAGGGTTGGGTAGGGTTCATGTGGGATCTACGTAGGTTTAGCTCGAGTTTGAAAAAACTTGAATATGTTTCTTAAATGGTCTAATTAAAAAGAATTGAAATTGGGTTACGATGCCAGCTGATCAGCGACGTGCAGGCACTGAACCCTAACTTGTATGCTCTGATTGTCGTGACTTTGTTCAGCTTGTTTCTACTGCCTGCACATCCAACCACGACCGCTCGCTTTCCACAGCACGTATGAACTGATTTCACCTGTAAAAAAAAGCGTTGACAACATCAATGATGCCTGTTCCTATTCAGGCCAGTCGATGAGATGTGTCAGCTTTGGTTTGGAAAGCTTTCAATTCACTCCACTGGAATTAAAACCCTGGAATCATACAGAGCATCTCTAAGGGACAAATCCTTCCTTTCGATCCTTCCCTTCCTCGACTGGATCGATCAATGCATCTGTCAGTCTTCTATTTAAACACCTGGTTCCTCCCCTCGCTCTTCAAACTCGGGGTAGTGGCCGGCAAGTACTATGTCCTCTTCCATGGCTAGCTGCAGCTCTCCTCCTCTGATATGGAGTCTGGTCTTTTCAGTTTGGCTGTATTATATCGCCGCAGTGCCGACAGCCACCTGTTCTCATGTAAAGAAGTGCTTTTGTTTTCAGTTTTCTGTAAGAGCAGTCGATCGATGCAAGCGACTTGTCGTTGCACGCGGCAAAACCGTATCATCGCACTCTCACGTTGAGGCTGCCTGAATCCTGATCATTCTCTTTCTTTCTTGCTTTCTGTGCTTTTGTCGGCTTCTTTGAACTCCAGGTGCATATCGTCTATCTAGGCGCGGTTAGTGGAAGCTCCGACCCACACCTCACAACCGCGGGCCATGTCCGGCTGCTCTCTAGTGTTTACTCAAGGTTATACTGTGTTTAGTATAGAACTTGTACTTCAGATCTTGCTTTAAAATCATTTTATTTATTATTATTATTGCGATCAAGATACTACATGAATCTCGTGTAACAGTAAAGACGAAGCCAAGAAAGCAATGGTCTACAGCTACAGGAGCTCCTTCTCTGGTTTTGCTGCCTTGATGAACGTAACACAAGCTACCAAATTAGCTGGTAAGCGTGGAAATCTCGTTAACAATACCGTACGGACGTGATAAGCACACACGCCACCACTTAGGTTTGATCCGGCCCCTGCAGGCGCAAATGGTGTAATATCCGTGTTCCGCAGCAAGACGCTGCAGCTGCACACGACCAGGAGCTGGGATTTCATGGGCCTCACAGTCGACCCTCAAAACCATCATCGCCAATGTGGTGCCGACGAACCTCTCAGAATATCTCCTCTGCAATCACAATACGGCGCTGATGTAGTGGTGGGGATTCTGGACACCGGTGTCTGGCCGGAATCAGAGAGCTTCCAGGAAGATCCCTGCACAGGCCCCGTCCCTGTCTCCTGGAAGGGCAAATGCGTATCCGGCGAAGGCTTCGATCCCGTCCAATCCTGCCACCGCAAGCTAGTCGGAGCCCGTTACTACATCGCCGGCTTCGAGGCCGAGTTCGGACCACTCAACACCTCCGGCACCGCCGAGTATCGATCCCCCCGAGACCGACTCGGCCACGGCACCCACACCGCGTCCACTGCCGTGGGCACGGCTTCCCGCGGTCCCGCATCCTTCTTTGGCTTAGGCATCGGCACAGCACGCGGGGGCTCCCCAGCGTCCCGCCTTGCTGTGTACAAGATATGCTGGTTCAAGGACCTGCAAGGACGGTGCTCGGAAGCCGACATCCTGGCCGCGTTTGATGACGCGCTCGCCGATGGAGTCGGGGTTATCTCTGCTTCATTCGGCGCGTCGCCGCCTCTGACGCAGTTCTTTGCATCCAGTGCTGACATTGGCTCGTTCCACGCTGCGATGAAGGGTGTGCCCGTCGTCTTCTCCGCGGGGAATGACGGACCGGAGATGTCGGTCGTGCAGAACGTCTCGCCATGGGGCATATGCGTCGCTGCGGCAAACATCGACCGCGCCTTCCCTACTAAGATCGTCCTCGGGAATAACAACATCACCTTCATGGTATCTTTTTATCTTTTCCAAGGTTGCAGTGTCATTTCCTTTAGCTATTTCAAGTGGATATTATGCATACCACTTCAAACATATATAGCTTAGGCCTAGTCTGGTAGGGCACAGTTGCACAACAAAATGAACATTTGTTCTGTAAAAATACCACATCCAATTCATAATTTGTCATCTACTACATCCAACCAAACAGGCTGTTAGCAACAAATGAAATATATAATTGATCACATATGTGTCATAGGTTTATGCATTTTTCAAAACTCTATTGTAGACAATATCCTATTCATCTATATAGTGGCATTTAGTTAACAAGTTGTAAGTATAGTCTGTACCAAAAAAATGTTGTTAGTAATTTTATTTGCTGCACATATAGGCCACATGCACCAGTGGATAAAAGCTTAAGAAAATCTGATATTGAATATGTGACTCTCGGTATGACTAAAAATATGTTTATTATAGTGTATTATCTGGATGGGTTGAGCCGGACCGAAAACTCATGTCTATTAAATGTGTCAAATAAGGGATGATATTCTTAAATATCATTTGTCCTATACTTGACCCAAACCCAATATGAGTTTGGACACGGGCCATCCATAACCGGGTATGACCCGACACAATGATCATCCCCACATATAAGTATATATTTCATTGTATAAACATATGTATGTGTTTCGTTTGATGCTTGTTTACTACACTCTCAAATCAAAACATAAGCATACGCACCTTGAATAGTCCGTGTGGATAATGCATCAATGAAGTTTACCATGTCTATATTAAATATAAAATTATCTTACTTAAAAGGTTAAACTACTTGCATTTCAAAGATTCAAATAAAATTTGTTAATAGATCATAGTGTGTGGAGTTGGATCATAATTAACACTTGATAATGGATCCAGAATATTCTTAGAAGACAGAAATTTGTAATCTTTTTCTGTGCCCAAACCTTGATTATGTTATTTGCATCATAGGAAGCATGTATTACAAGAACTTTTTGCATTATGGTTTGAACTGTACGGCTCAATGTAATATTCATATCGGGATTTGAAAATGTTAACATTGTGCCCAATTAGATTCTTATCTATCATTACTGTGGTGTATCAGGCATGTTGTAGTTCTGATTCTATTCTATTCTATTCTATTCAGAATGAATAAGTAAACGTTGTAATAATCTCGACGAATTGATCTCACATTGCATGGTATAGGCTATTGTGATGTCGATTTAGCACTGACAAGTTTGGGGCTTCTTTGTTAACATTTGGTCTTTCATCCGTTAACCAAACCTCCAAAATAGGGCATAAATTATTGGTTGTCGTTCAATTGAAGACTAGTGAAAAGTGGCGTCCAAGATTTAGTATTGTACAAAACTATAGAGTTTCTCCATTAGTTTCTTAAGTTTTTCAATCAATCGGTTGGGATAGAATGTTTTAGATAATCTGTATATGCAAACAATAATAATGGTTTCAAAAATCGATCATTGATAGCATACGGGCACTTTGAATTGCTTCATACTTGTGATATTGTGACGAGCTGAGAGCTCAAAATAGCCACCTTACAAGATGCAAAAAAATGATGCCATTGTGGCATCTCGTTGCATGTTTAAAATAGGAGTATGTAGTTATTTCTCTTCATGTGACATCTCATGTATCTTCATATTGTATAATGATTTTGACAAAGTTAATGTGTGGATAATTTGAATTTACCTACCAGGGTGAAAGCTTCATGACAAAGCCAATGCAAATGAGGTTAACTGATAGTAACAGATACTTTGACGACGGGTAAATTCCTTCAACTCTTCACAAGGTTTATATAGTAGATTAAGGGAGAGGCGACCACTATGCATGATCATGGTAGCGGTTTCGTTTTCAAATGGTGAATAGATTGATCTATTTCCTATCATCTTGTGTGTTGAAATGCCTATTTGAATTCTAGTATGTGGTACGTGGATATAAAACTAAACACAAAGTTATGTATAGAGATAAAGGGTGGTAACAAATCAGTTCTTTTTCCATTTATCATAAAGACAAAATGTATACAGTTTTGGGTGTTTAGTTTTGCATCCAAGTTGCATACTTTTTAGAATTCTTAACGCAAACAAGTCATTGTTGTCTGGCATTGTTATTTCCAAAACCGTGTCTTTCGCAGCGCATGTGATGTTACGAGGTGGAAAGGAATTTTGGCATCGGGCAGGATCGTTCTTTGCTTCTCAACCGTTGGTCAGGTGTCGAGCGCCGCAGCTGCCCTGTCGGTATTCGCAATCAATGGTTCCGCTATGATTTATGCTGAGCCGCTTACGAGGAAGGCCGCACAAGATGATCTGCTACCCTCCGTTCACGTCGACATCAACCAGGGAACTCGGATCCTCTACTTGATCCAGTCGTCGAAAAGGTGAGCTGCAGTGTTTCTGTGTTTCGGTTCAGAGTGTGACACTTCCGACCACTCTAGTTAAGCTAGCTAGGGTTCTAATAAGTTGAGTGTGAATGGCTTCAACAGTTCATTCCTGTCAGTCTAGTTAGGGTTCCATCATATATACTCCCGTTGATCCGCTAATGAAACGCCATGCAAGGGGTCTTGAAGGGATCCCGTCGTGCAGGTCTTTCCTAGCGAGACTGTAATCGGCCGTACCCCTGCCCCTTCGATCGCATACTTCTCCTCTCGAGGGCCCAGCTCCACGGTACCCAAGATACTCAAGGTATGTCCTAGGTCCATCGTTGGGGCAAATTATAGCATATGCGACGTCGCATGCTCACTCTAATATTTCTGGCACGCAGCCGGACTTAGCCGCTCCCGGCGTGAACATCTTGGCGGCGTGGCCTTCAGCGTCATCGCCGTCGACACTTCCGATTGACTTCCGGTCCGTCAACTGGAACTTCAACTCCGGGACGTCAATGTCATGTCCTCATGTGACGGGTATTGTTGCTCTCCTAAGATCTGCGCATCCGGATTGGTCTCCGGCCGCCATCAAATCCGCACTTATGACCACAGGCATGAACGCCTCAGTTTCTCTGATCCGCTGTTATATATCATGATTGGCTCATCTAATCATACATTGACAACTATCCATGCATGCAGCGTACAGCCACGATACCAGCCGAGACAGCATACTGGCCGGTGGAACGATGAAACCAGCGGACCCATTCGACATGGGAGCAGGACACGTCGACCCGTTACGAGCGTTCGATCCGGGCCTTGTCTACGACGCCGACGCCCGCGACCACGTCCTGTTCCTATGCAGCTTAGGATACACGGCGGATCAGATAAGCCGACTGGTCATTCCCATACCCGGGCTCAACACCACCTGCCCAGATCAAGGACAAAGCGACGGCGGGCCCAGTACTACCTACGACCTCAACTACCCAGCTATCGTGCTGCCGGACCTGCGGGAGAGCTCTGTGGTCGTCAAGAGAACCGTCACCAACGTCGGCCCTCTTGGCGGCGCCGCCGTGTACCGTCCCAGCGTCGTGAGCCCCCATGGCGTCCGTGTGACGGTGTGGCCGAGGCGCTTGGTGTTCACGTGTGCCGGTGAGAAGGTGTCGTATTACGTGACGGTATCGACGCTGAAGAGGTCTCAAGGAAGGTACGATTACGGGCACATTTCTTGGACAGACGGCTACCACAGGGTCAGGATCCCGTTGGCTGTTCGAGTGAATAATTACGCTGCTGCGACACATGGGGATGTGTTTCAAGGTGATATAGAGGAATGACAAAGTATGGTGAGGACCTTCCATGTTGTTTCGAACTTGTCACATGAGCTAACTTTCCTTGATTGTTGTAGTCCAATCCAGTAACATTGCTCTCGTCAGTGGAATCACTTGTTAGCTCTCCATTCTCCAAGCATATATATACTTAGAGACTAGTACTGGCCGTGCATTTCCACACATCAATTCCATATATGGATTGCCTGTGGTGTGGCAATATGTCCTGACCCTGGACGAATTGCTTTCACATTAGAACAATATGTCGTCATACAATATACATTGCTTCCACATGTGAGCAATAGGTCTCCATACATAACACATTGTTTCTAGCGGATGCTATGCGTCTCTATACAATACACATTACTTTTTTTTTTCTTTTTTTAGTATTTCTAATTATTGAATGTATATTATTTATATGTATAATAATAATAATACTTATTGTATTTATGCATTAACAATTAGTTGGCTTATATTTTTTCCATACACTATGTTCGGTTATTAAAAATTTATTAATTTGAATAACTCCAATCACACTCATTCCAACAAACAATTCATGATAGTTGGTCTTATTAAATAGAAGAACATAATCTAAAAATAGTAGATATAAAGAAATATTAAAGTTACAACATAAATCACGTCAAGAGAAAATAATTTAATACGTTACTATATTTGATTCAATATCTGATATCTTTGGTGTATAAATTAATGTGTCTCTGGATGTCATATAACTAGATATCTTTTAACTTTTGAATTGAACGACAATACTTTGTATTATCAATACCAACTAGGTAGGTCAAGAAGTTCCTCATACATTGAAACATTGCTTCAACGACTGCCACTAAAATTTTACTTATTCTTTCATCACCATAAATCCTACCTTGTTACACAACAAGTGTGGTATGTCATTCTAGTCATCTTCCAATAGAATTTGATGGGCTATTTTTTGTTTTGATACTTTGTGACCATTACTTGAGTTAACTCCATTGACATGTGAATTGTTCTTTGGTGAGCTATCTATGAAGAGATAAAAGATAACAAAATAGAATGAATATGAGACATATTC
The DNA here is from genome assembly GCA_963693085.1 of Alisma plantago-aquatica. Taxonomy (NCBI): domain Eukaryota; kingdom Viridiplantae; phylum Streptophyta; class Magnoliopsida; order Alismatales; family Alismataceae; genus Alisma; species Alisma plantago-aquatica. Next base: position 419,960,833 of record OY856414.1, on the reverse strand, counting down.
AGAACTGTCACATAAAGTCATGAAAAATTGTATACATACAAATAAACATAATAGAAGAAAGGAGAAAGAGAAATATATTTGCGTGAATATACAGAGGAAGAGGGGGTTTATTACAGAAAAACTAGAGAATGAGAGTGGAGTAAGAAAAGAGTTGTTGAAAAAGTATAACCATTAGAAAATTATAGTCTATAGAAGATTATAGTCGTTAATAAATTAAATTTGTTGCATATAATTATTCAACAAGGGAAGTTTGATGTACTAATCCTTAACATAGGCTAGTAGAAAATGTCTATATCCAAATGACTCTGTAACAGAACATAATTATCAATCAAGATCCATGTATATAAACCATAAGTGTTGGACATATATGATAGATCTAAATACAAAATAGATAAACGCCTTCACAGATGCATATATACAAAATTGTACAAATGTACAAATATAAACTAAGCACATCCTCTATGTCCATGTTGTTTTCGCCCACGTTCATGTACCTCTCACCTGAGTAGGGATGCCATCTCAAGACACCTCAATGAGTGTCAACTATGTAGCAAAAGGATGATGAGGTGCAATGTAGAAAGGGAAAGGTGAAAGTGGGGGTGAGGAGTCTCTAAAATCCTCAATGTCGGTCCTTAGGTAGGGTGCAAATTGGATATCAAATGAAGTCAGTGAGTATGTAACAAAAGGTGACGGTCAACTCTCATGAAAAACTAGCGATGGGATAAGAGTGTATGTAATAGAAGAAGAAGAACCTAATCCATTGTAGTCTATCTTTTGAGGTGTTGGGTGGTGTATGAAACAGATGTACCACCTCCTGTGAGCATTGTCTTATCTGTCTATATCCCATGGATTGAGGACTCATAGGAGTATGAGTAGAAATGGAATCAACAATAGTGGTAGAGGTATGAGTAAGAGTAGAAATGGGATTAATTTGAGCGGTAAAGGTATGAATAGGAGTTGTAATGGGATCAGTGATAGTGGATTAGTCTACCTAAAATGGGTAAGCATAGTCAGGAAGGATTTTAGTAACTCCTTTAGATGATATAGATATCATCTCTAATATGTACAGGGTCATGCTGTAAAGTCACTGGGATCCATACATGTGATTCAACTTGTTCACATGACACATCTATAAATAATAAAGTCAGATTACATATAAAAAATAGAATAGCATGTGCAAAAAATTAGTAATTATACTTACAAATTGTCACTTCCAGTAACTGGTTGGGTAGTATGTCGTCGGAGGCTATGGTGGAGGGCCCACTACCTAATGTGGATAATATCATATGTAGTGCACCTATTCATTGAAAACTGTCCCTACTGGTGGAGGGGCAACTAGATTCTCATGTTTGCTGATCTATAGTTGAACCTTTGCCATATAGTGATGCATCCAATCCTCAATAACATAACCCCTCCAATCTATCCTACTAATATGTGGCAATGTAATATGTTTTACTTGAACAAATCTAAATTGTCTGAACACTCAACATGGGAGGTGCCACTCTACTATTGCAGAGCAGACTAGAGGTGTTCAGTCCAAACCAAATATCACGACCATGTGGACACAATTCTAAAAGCCTCGGTAGAATCTACTCATTGTCAATCAGAAACCAAATATTAAGTACATCATATAAAAATGGCATAACAAGCATAAAATAAATATTTTGATGTAAATGTAACCTGAGAGGGCAAAATCTAGTCAACGATTGCATTATTAAACTAGATAGAGCATCCCATAGTGTTAATTTTTTGAATAAAATCAGGCCACCTATTAAACTGAGACAATGAAGTTACATAATGTTACATTGTATTAAATCGAGAGAAAATGTCTAGATTTTATGTCAAACCCAATGGAACATCTTGTAGGCGCTCCCCTAGTTCATAATAAGTGACCTAGAAGTCTAATTCCTAACTTCTCCCAATACCACATCTGCAGTAGACATACACACCTAAAAAAGTGGGCACTATCTCAGAATGGGTAGTACCGTTGTTAAACTCCCTATACAAGTATGCTAGAGTTGCAATACCCCAAGACAATGTGCTACAAGTTGCAAATTTAGCTACAAGAGGAAGTTATTGTATGTGAATCTTATCTCTAATACTATCTGGAATAAGGTAAGAACCTAAGACGTATAGGAGATAAGCTTTAGGATAAAAATGTCCTCATTTCTCTGTGATGTTCTTCATCTACAAAGGTGAAATCCATCCCAACAATTGTGTCAGACAACATCGTAAGATAAATGTGCCCCTTGGACATCACATATAGTGCACTCCACAAGTAATGCTCACAAAGGTGAGATCATGTTGGAAATTAACTCGCAACCAGGCCTATTAGATATGTATCTATAACTAGTGGCCCATAAATCCCAAGACATATAAGAGTTGCCATGTCCTTAAGTGTGACAATAATCTTAAAACATTGGAGCCTAAAAGTGTTACTAGACTTGTCCCAATGATAAATTAGGACAATGATCAGTTTTGTATCTAGGTGGATAGGTTGTAGCTTATAAACCACACCAAAACTTACTAAAGAAATATTCTACAACACACTCTGGCAGTAATAGGCCAACCTAACAACCCAAATTGGTATTGGGGGAGTCAGTTGTAGCTTCTACATGATTGCTAGTAAAATAATTCTTAGCAATTAGATCAAACGTTTATATATTAGCCATTAGACGATCAAATTCAAGTCTATCTTCTGTGGAGCCCAAATTTCACATAAGTTCCAATAACTCACTAGTACAGATAACACCTTTAGCAGCGGTTAAGTAAGACTTTTGTCGTCAGTTTTAAAGCAGCACCCAAGTGGGTGACACTAAAAGTAGACAGCTTCAATGTCAGTTACATAACCGATGACACAAATTCGTCCCCTATTACAACCCAAAAGTTTGGACCATAGGCGTCAATTTCTAGCAAACAACTGACATAGTTATGTATATAGTCTTTGGTTATCTATTAATCACTGACAAGTTAAGCATTTGTTATCATCATCATCATCGTCGTCGTCGTCGTCATCATCGTCATCATCATCGTCATTGTCATCATCCTCATCCTCCTCCTCATCATCATCATCCTCATCAATTAATTCAATTCATTCTTCCATTTTGTGTTTATTGATTCATTATTAAACCCTAATTCAATATTAATCAAATACACAATCTTAGAGAAATTAAGTGCAAATCTAATAAATTAAGTTCATTAATGAATCATTAACCCTAATCAATACTAATCAACTATATGGTGGAATTATTAACCCTAAGTTCAAATCTAGTACTGATTAAACCATTCACCGCACTGGTGGATCCAGCAGGCTGTAGTGGCGGTGCCAGGAGGTGGTGGTGGTTGGGCTGGAGATGAAGGTGGCTGGAGCTGGAGGTGAAGAAGAGGAGGTGCAGGTGGTGGCCGGTGGTGGTGACTGGAGAAGATGAAGGCAGTTAGAGGAAGGCTCCTCGCTGCGCCTGGAGCAGGTGGTGGCGGTGACGGGAGCAGGTGATGGCAGCTGATGACTGGCGGTGATTGGACAGCAGCAGCAACTCCAGTGTGAGTAGCTTCAAGCTCGTCGTGGTGGCGCACGGAGGCGGTGAGCATCTTCAAGATCATCGTGGCGGTGCATGAAGGAAGTGAGCAGAGAAGGGGAGGCAGTGTAGATATTCTAAGGCGGAAGAAAAATCTCCAAACCTAGCTAGGGGGAAAAGATCAGGAACTCAACAACGAAGGGGATGAGTCTAGCTCGCGCGGGTGCTATTAAGTTAACTATCAATATCATTTTTTCATATAATCTGACACCGATTAGGCAAATTGGGGGAATTTTTTTTTGTGGCGACAACGTGCGAACAAACTTCTGTGTCGGTTATTCTTCCAAAACTGATGATAAATAAGGGAATGAATTTTACCTCATGAAGGATATTTAGTTGTCAGTTCTTTAGAGAAAAACTGAAGACAAATGAGGGGATAAAAACTTATCGCAGGGCTTGATGCAGAACATGTGTCGTCATATTTTTACACAACTGACGCCGAATTTAAAATTTTTGGAGGTAATTTTTTTTGTTGAAAATTTATATTTTGCGGGTGATTTTGGACGTCAGTTTTATTTATTAAAAATCGACATTAAAAAAAGTGATACCCCTGTCTTTTGTAAATGAGTCGGTATTCACATATAGGTGTTAGTTGTCTTTATAAGCCGACGTATTAGAATATTGGTGTCGGTTTTGGTGCACCAACCGACGACATCAAATGTGACGTTATACATCATTTTTGTAATAGTGACTCTTATGATTTTAACTTTCGGCATAAGTTCTCACAATGATGTCAAAGTTGGGCCCAATCAGACTTTGTTTGGATCACAGGTAAAATTTCACTCATCGTATCATATATAATACACATATCTTTGCAACATTGAAGGGATGGAATTAATGTTTGTAGAGAACCTAAAACACTCCTATGAGTCCCTATTTTCTGACTCCACAACAATAAAAGCGAGTGCAAATACACCATTATCAACATCTAAGCCGTATGCAACAAGAAGTGTGCCAATATATTTTTCACTGAGGAATGTACCATCAATAATAACATGCCTTTATTATACCCATCTTCCAATAGCTGGGCAGAATGCCCAAAACACCTGCTTGAATCTACAATTGCCTTGGTTTTGTAGGGTGTGATCATACACAAGGTGGGTAAATACATTTCATAGAATATATTATGATAGAGACATCAAGAATGACAACAAATTATGATATGAGGATTCCCAATCTCTAAATATTTTGTAGATAACCTTCCTCCTTGTTAGAAATGACTTCTTATATGAGATGTGCATTTTTAGTTCAACATTCACCTTGTCAAAAAACTCTCATATGGACATATCCAATCGCGATACTAGGGTTGGCATTATCATATGAACAATATAAGATGATGTGCATTGGTGATGTTCCTAATTCAGAATAGTTAGTTGACAAGTGTGGTTTTCACTACAATTCTTTATCTTCCATATGTCACCTTCTTTTTTGTACTAAAAAGCATCTAAAATACAAGGAAATTATAGGTTTTGGATACAAATAAGTCTGATAAGTAAAGTATCTGATCATTGAGTAAGATATTGGACATAATTTTGTATCGATCATTTTTGAATCTTCTCAATCATGAAAGATTTGGGTGCAAATGAAGTACCCTTAGAAATTGCATTGCTAGAAAGGTTGTAATTGAGACAGATTGGCTGAAAAAAATCACCCACCCATTCATCTTCTTGATAAGATTCAAAGTGATTATGATTTATATCATGGTTTAGCCAATCCCCATGAAATACCTCCAGGGCAGAACTTAAGGATGCTATATTGTCAATGATTGGATATTGATAACCATCTAAATTAGGATCATTGATGCCACGATCATCATTAGTTTTAGTTGTCGAGTTACCTTCCTGTTCAATGTTTTCTTCCTCCTCCTCGACCGCCCAACCCCTATTTTCATTCTCAATATTATGATTTTGAGAAAATTTAGGTGGTTGATTTACAAATCTGTTAATTGTTTGAAATTGTTTCAATAGATTCCAATAACTATCACTAGAATGTTGGTGGATTGGTACTTATTCAAGAAAAAACATCAATATAGGCATCAAATAGAATTGAAAATAAAGTTCTAAATGCATCATCATTGTCAACTTGTATGAGCATATGATATTCTCCAGGGAAAGATATGATATATATTTAGAGAAGTGATTAGGGTTGATGCCAAATGTTGTATGGAAATATGACTTGAACTTGGTTAGAGTATTCATAAGTGAAATAGTTTGGATCTATCATATAGACTAGAATAAGGCCCATTAGAGAGTAATTGGCCATCACATTAAAGTTAGACAATTCATGCACATGAACTAGATGACATGTTCATATCATTTTGAAACACATTAAATTTTCATCAATCATATTTCAAAGTCATTATATTTATACAAATTTTATATTCATATTCACAATATTTTCTCAATAAATAATAGTTCAAATTCTAGAAAAGTATTAGTATTTTTCTATAATTTAAATATAATCACTCTAAAAATACAATTATTTCATTTACAACAATGATTGTTAATTTTTAGTTTAAATTATAAAGCAATAATAAAATGTATTTTTATGTACTTTATATAAATAATTAAGCAAATAATTTAGTAGAAAAAATAACTAAAGTGGAGAGAACTCCCTTGCAATTAGGAGTCTAGAAAAAGAAGAAAAGTAGCTGGTGCGCTCCCGCTAGAGGCTTGCAACGAGTGCAATCCATGAGGTCGGGAGGCACGGGATGAGATGGGATCTTTAGCTTTCGAAATTTGTAAGGTCCCAGACTAACTACCTACGTCTACTAAGACACTACTCCCGCAAGCGCATGGGGTCGTGTCGTAGTATAGGTGAGGCGGCAAGTACGGGGTCGAACCGCGGAGATAGAGGGGGCGCTAGAGTTAGAAAGCGTGAGCTACGTTCCTAGTGCAGAGAGTAGGGTTTTTAGGGTTTTAAGGTTGATTGTTGATTGATTAAGCTAGATGAGCAAGTAGGAAACGCAATGTGAAACTAAGTTATCAAAAGGCTTAATTAGCAATCTAAGTTAACAAGCTATCTAAACAAGAACAAGAGCGAACTACGCTAGACTAAGCAAGCAACTAGCAATTTAGAACCTAAGTTAATCACTAAGCAACATGAAAGACCTAAATTAACACTAGCTACCAAAACTAGGCAATTGACTAAGTTAGACTAAAGCAAATGAACTAAGCTAGCATTAACAAGCAAATTAGGCAATTAGGGTTTTAAGCAATTAGATGAAGGAGGTGGGCCGTTTGGGAATGTGACCTTGACATTAGTTGGGGGATGTCACCATAATAAGCAATTAACATATCTCATTCTAGATTACCAAACCAAACAACAAGGTGGGTGCTATGAGAATTTACCCTAAGCTACTAATTGGAGAACTAGGGCTAGGTGTAATTCTCATATGACGTACCAAGTCTAGGTCTCTAGGATAAGTGGTATTAGTCAATTGAGGACCGAGGGTAAGGATGGGAGTAGAGATGAGGGTATTTGACCTCATGCCACTAGCCACCTCAGCCTTTAGGAAATCCTAGGCAATTGCACTAATCACACTTATACTAGTCACTTAGAACTCACATTTGCATGTAGGAAGAAGGTGATTATGTAGGAAGATAGGGGGCTAGCTAGGGATCCGAATTAAGGACCTAGGAGCCAATCCTATGATAGCTACATAGAAACCAAAACATCCTAGGGACAAATGTCTTCAAACACCACAAGGCAAGCAATTAATGTAATTAAACAACAACCACATGCAAAAGTAATGGGAAATGAGATATAAGCAAAGGCAATCATCATAGAAATGAAATATGTTCATTACAAATTACATTCCCCCAACATGGTATCAAAGTCACATTTTTGCCCCAAACAGCCCACCCAAGGGGGCTTAGCTATACATGATCAAACTAGGAAAAGAAGGGGATAGAAGAAGGGAGAACGCCATGAAGCTCGATGTAGTGGCCTCCTTCTTCACCTCCAAGCAGCAGCAAACGACCTCCCTCCTCCAAAGGTGCAGGGGTGCATGAAAATGGTGGAATGGATGGATAGAAACCTAGAGAAACTAGGTTTCTATGGTGGAAATGAGTGGAAAATGGATGGAAATGGGGTAGATTGCAAGGAAATGGGTGGATTGGAGCAAAGGATGCAATGGCAGTAGCTAGGGTCGGCTAGGAGTGCTTTTTGGGTGCTGTCCTCGAGCCCTAGGAGCCACTAGTGCTTATATAGGAGCTAGGGTTAAGTGGGGGTAAAAATGGAAAAACAGTGGAAAAGTCTGCTGGAATGAAGGCCACCACGACCGTGATGAAGGGCCACGGCCGTGGTGAAGAGGGTAAAACATGGTCGTGGTCAGGTGGTACGACTATGGTGAAGGGGAACTGGAAATGAAAGGAGTGGCTCAATACAACCGTGGCGAGGGGCCACGGTCGTGGTTAAGTGACTGGGCCACGGGCGTGGCAGCTGGTGAACTTTCCCCTATTGATTCCTTGGCAATAAACATTACGGCCGTGGGCAGTGGCCACGGCCGTGGTGAATCTGGTTTGTCATGGTCATGGTCGAGGGTCATGCCCGTGTTGATTCTGGCCATTTCTCCTGTTGGAACTGCTGCTCCTTGGCAATAAACATTACGGCCGTGGGCAGTGGCCATGGCCGTGGTGAGGGCTTGAGCAGACTGATGAGCTTCAAACTTTGTCAAATTCGGATGTCCTTTCTTGGTGATGACTCTTTGGCCACTAAGGTAGGTTGGGGGAGCTTTGGGGCCTTCTTTGGGCCTCTCCATCACACTCGTCCATCCATTGTGGTCCAAACACCTGAAAATAGTGCAACGAACATCCATAAGTGTATTTTCAATGATAATCAAATTGGGGGAAAATACTTGTAATCTAACATGTTTAGATGCAACTTATATACAAAACGGCACAAGATGGAGCCCTAAAATAGGGCTGCATCACCACCCCAAACTTAAAACATACTTGTCCTCAAGTATGCTCCAACTTGATCTCCCTTTTCTGTTCTTTTCAACAAAAACAAATGACAAATGCAAAGCAGCATAAGGTTATTGAATATATATGGTCTTGGAAATGACTAAGTGCATGTGTCTCACATCTCTCCTCTCCTTTCACAACCCAATCATGAACTGAGCACTGAGCATACAAACTTCAAATATAAAGCATAGAAACACAAGTAGTCCATATGTCCTTTATGTCATTCCGGGTAAACCGTTTCATGTTGATGTTAATCACAGGTGACTAGGAGTGTTGTTTCACTTTCATGCATTCAGTCTTATGCTTCAAACCACACTAGATGATCCACTTGGCTGTAGAAAGGGTAAAGTGAGCTAGATTTGATGTTTTCTAGCTCAATGGGTATAAAAGAAGAAGAAAGGGTTGCGGTAAGATTTGGAGTGCTTTTACACACTCTTCTTTTCTTTATTTGAATGCTCTTAAACAGGAGCATCCTTTTATTTTATTTTTGCTTTTCTTTTTCTTTTTCTCTGCCCTTGGTGTAGATAGGGCATATGGCGGATAGAGTGAAGTGGGGAGATAAAGATGTGGCCACCCCAAACTTTTGGAGGTGGCCACGGCTAATATGTGCACTTTGGCATCTTTTATGAGGTGGAGGGGTGTGAAGATGGTGGAAGAATAGTCGGATCAAAGAGGGGTCATCATTGTAGTTTTCAACATACGATTCCCTGCATGAAAGCTACTTCAACACTTCACCAAGTAATATCACATCACATGATAGAATTAACACAAAATTCATATTTCTACCAAGTGATTCCATTGGCTTTAAGCGTTTATCACTTGCTCAATTCATGATTCAACCAACACATTCACAGACTTAAGAGATGCGGTTCACATGTAAAAAGTCACAACCAAGACCATATATCAATAAAATCTAAGAATGTAGCATGCATTTGTCACAAGATTAAACTTTTTTATTTCAAACCTTGGAGATTAAGTCAAAGCATCCTATTGGAGCAAGAATATTCAAGTCTGGGCAAAATTGGCCAAAATGGTGCCACTTTGCACAAAATCACATCTAAACCTACTTTAGGGAAAAAGTAAGTAAATCCTAACTAAAACATGCAAAAATTAGCAAAAACCTACATGAGATGCAATGCATGGCTGAAATTTTGAAAAATTACGCAAAAATGACGAGAATGAAAACTACATGACATGCATGGATATGACAGAAAAAGCAATAAAATGAAAACTAAACTGAATGGCGAGATGTGGAACAAAAATCACTAGATAGAGAGAGGGGTGCGTACCGCCCTACCCACCCCAAACTTTAGAATCATGTTGTCCTCAGCATGAAACTATAGCTCAGGGTAGATAGGGGAAGTGTCAGTGCTGCTGCAAGGGCTGGTCCGGCCCCTGGGGGTGATCTGGAGGAGGGACGGTGCCTGTCGGAGGATGTTGAACTGATAGTACTGTCCCCAGTATGCGTCCTGAGGCGGAGGGTAGGCTGCTGGATATTCCATTACACCACCCCAAAAATCTTCACCCCATTCGGGGTTCCTTGCTGCCTGGGCGTGGTTGTAGTGGTACATGTGGTTGACCTGGTAGTGTAATTGTTGTTGGTCTTGCCACATGCACTGCTGGGTGAGCTGCACCTGCTGCTGTATCTGATAAATTTCCTCAAGTTGTTTCTGGATGTGTGACATGTCATAGGCGTTGCTTGAGGGCTTCTGCAGCTGGGATGTTCCCTCATCCCTCCTTCATCTTCGCCGGGGTCGCTCTTGTTCTTCAACTGGCTGTTCCTGCCCTTGCACATTTGACTCTGCCATTTCTTCATGTGCGGCAGTCACTCCCCTGATGTAGGTCTCTCTGGGGTGGTCTTTCTCCCATTTTTCTATTTTGTCTCTCAGCTTGTAGTAGATTCCCAACACGGATAGAAGAGGCACCGCGTGGTATGGGAGCTCCAGCTCGAGATCCGGCAGACTGGTAGTGAGATAAATCAGCCTATTGCCATCCTTCTTGATGGTGAGTAAGCGGATGAGATAATCCATATCAACATAATCTATCGAAGATGACATATCTTCGAGCCCAGAGAGATCATGGCCCAAACCGAGTGCAATTGAAGTGACCAACCCTCCCATGACAAATGGGGTTTTGCTCTTATAGGGTATGGACTTCATATGGTCGATAAGTAGCACTCCTAGGTTGACATGCTGCTTTTCTGTCATGGCTTTCAGGACGAACATTTCTTTTTGTGAGATCGTGCCCTGATTGTCATATCTTCCCACGATGGTATTAGCAAGGACTTTTTGCGTGTAGCGGATGAGAGGGTTGCTTAGAGCTGAAGTCTTCACCCTCCCCACATAATACCCACCTCTGCCTTTCATTTGTTTCCAGAAAAGTACGTAATCATACTTCGAATATTTTTCCAACAAGCCATCATCAAGTTCCTTGGCTTCCTCCGTACTTGCCGCAAAAATTTTGTTCAAGTCCTTCGATGTGAGAGTGTAAAAATGGCCTAAGATGGCAAACTTCAAAGCATCTTTTCCTCTCACTCTTATCTTTTCCAGCGTAGCAAAGAACTCCTGGGTCATCTTTTCATATGAAACTTGGGGCGTGAAGAGAACATGCCACAGCCCCACAGTCTTCAAGCTCTCTTCTACAGCCTCCTTGATGTCCAAGGTGTCAAGTATCTTCTCACTGCCATACCTCGTGGCGACTATTCGCCTCGTCAAGCATTCTGGGTATTTGTGAGAGATATGCCTTTGCCTCATCCCCCTTCCATATACAGTTCCTTCGGACACCTTGCCCATGATATTTAGTCGTTCCTCCTCCATCTTTGCCAGAACATCATCATCCTCCATGGACAGTTCCATATCCTCATCTTCACTATTTTCATCGTCCGCCGCCGTGTAAGTTTTTGAACCCAAAGTGGTATCCAGATTGTACCACTGTGCCAGTTGCTCCTCTCCGGGATGCAATTGCTGCACGGACTGCGACTGCTCATCTTGGCCCTCTGACGCACGGGATGTGGATAGGCGTGATGTGGATGGCCCCACTTTTGTTCGCCGGGCTCGCGGGGCAGCTTCTGGTATTACTTCATCAACCATCTGATCGGGAGTATCCTCCTCAGACTCCTCCTCTTCTTCTTCCTCTCCTCCCGCATAGGTCTCGTCGGTGAGGTGGATGCCGTCGGATGAGCGGGATGCGGAGGTGAGTGGATATGGTGTGTGGGATGGTGCGGAAACGTTGGTGGAGGCATTTTTGGAACACCACCCTCCAGTGATGACGTTGAAGGTCGTCTTCGCCCCACTCTTCACCATCTTCCCTGCCTTCTTCATGATTTAGGTTGGAATTTCAAAAATGAGTAGGGAGTGGTGTGGGAGTGGATTGGGGGGTGGAATGGAGAGGTAGGAAGGTTAGGAAGGTGATTGGGAGGTTTAACTTGGGTTTGGTGGATGAAAAGTGGGGTTTAGTGGAGGTTTTAGGTAGGGGATGTGGCTGGGCGGTTTTGAGAAGATGGTGGAGAAGCAGGTTCGATTGGGGGTGTATTTGCGGTGGAAGAGGGAGTAGGATGACTGGGGGAAGGTATGGTGGAGAAAGGGGGGTGATTGGGGGTGTTTTGGAGGGCTGGAGGTGGAAGACGAGTGCCCACGGTGGTGTTGGCGGCGTCACGGCCGTGCTCTGCGCAGGGAAGAAAAAGAAAAGAGGAAGGGTGGTTCGGAGAGGTTATATAGAAACTTGCTGAACCCGGTTCGGCCACGGTCGTGGCCAATGGCCACGGTCGTGGTACTTCCACCAAAGAACGGGCGTGGCGTCAGCCCACGGGCGTGTTGTAGCTGAAAGAATCTCGTCTGACCTCAACACGGCCGTGGCCGGAGGACACGGTCGTGTTTCTCTGAGTTTGTCACGGCCGTGGCCGGCTGTCACGGTCGTGGGCCAAATCTCCAAAATCCATGTTGGCTCCTGTAACCATCGACCAATAGACATTATGGCCGTGGCATTGTGCCACGGCCGTGTTGGGCTCTTGGACAGCCTCAACTCAGCAGCATTTCATTTTTTTTTCGATATTTCTCTCCTTAGTGTGTATCATCTGCCATTTCATCAAAACTAAAACAAAACTATCAAGCACGAGTGTGCGTGTGTGTATTCGTGTAAAATAAAACTAAAGTATCAAAAGAAGGGTTCGAGAATCTCAAACCACGTGGGTTGCCTCCCACTAACGCTAAATTTAACGCCTTCAGCCAGGCTTATTGAATGTTGGACTTTTTCACTTTTTGGGAATCTTCAAAAGATCCTTGTAGTAAATCCCTTTCTCATCCTTGTCCAAACACTCCTCGTCATCAGATTCTTCTTCTATTAGCATAACAACATCAAAATCCTGGTTAGCCTTGTCCCGGCCGATTTCAACGACAGGTTTTAACCTTTGTCCATTAACAGCAAATTCCTTAGCTCCTTCTTTTGCACAAATGATCACTGCTCCGGATGGGTACACCTTCTTGACAAGGTAAGGACCTTCCCATCTAGAACGAAGCTTTCTGGGGAAGAACTTCATCCTTGAATTGTACAGCCATACCCATTTGCCGGGCTCAAACTCTTTCTTCTTTATGATCTTGTCATGTAGAAACTTGGTTCTTTCCTTGTAGTTCTTTGACATTTCAAAGGCTTCATGTCGCATCTCTTCTAGCTCATGCAATTGAAACTTTCTTCTCATTCCGGCGCTCTCTTCATCAAAGTCCATCCTCTTCAAGGCCCACAGCGCCTTGTGTTGCATCTCAACCGGCAAATGGCAACTCTTACCATAGACAAGCTTGAACGGTGTAGTGCCAATCGGGGCTTTATATGCAGTCCTATATGCCCATAAAGCTTCATTGAGTCGAAGTGACCAATCCTTACGGTCCGGTCGCACTGTCTTCTCCAAAATGAGCTTTATCTCCCGATTTGCCAACTCAACTTGACCACTCGTTTGAGGGTGGTAAGGAGTAGCTACACGATGGTTCACCCCATGTCTCTTTAGCAGTCCTTCAAAAGTGCGGTGAATGAAATGACTCCCGCCATCACTAATCACAGCCCTTGGAACACCAAAACGGGTAAAGATGTTGGATCTCACGAAATCACACACCACTTTATGATCATTTGTCCTTGTTTCCACAGCCTCAATCCATTTTGATACATAGTCTACGGCGACCAAAATATAGACATACCCGAAAGAAGGGGGAAAAGGACCCATAAAGTCGATCCCCCAAACATCAAACACTTCTACCACCAAGATAGGTGACAAAGGCATCATGTCCCTCTTGGAGATAGTGCCCACTTTTTGGCACTTGATGCAACTCTTACAAAAGTCATGAGCATCTTTGAACAATGTTGGCCTGTAGAATCCACATTGAATAACTTTGGCGGTCGTGCGTTTCCCTCCAAAATGGCCTCCACACACTCCGGAATGGCACATAGATAAGACTTCTTGCTGCTCCATCTCTGGAATGCACCTCCTAATGAGTTGGTCCGGGCAATATTTAAAGAGGTGAGGGTCATCCCAAATGTAGTTCTTTACCATAGCAAACAATCTCTTGCTTTCCTCTCTTGTCCACATGCTCGGTATCCTTCCACTAGCCAGGAAATTCGCTATGTGCTTGTACCATGGCTTTTGGACAGATGAGACTAAGAGGAGTTGTTCATGTGGCATTGTCTCTTTGATTGGACTTGTCACATCAAAAGGTCCATCAAGACGGGAGAGATGATCTGCAGCACCATTTTCTATTCCTTTCTTATCCACAATTTCTATGTCAAATTCTTGGAGCAACAAAATCCATCAGATCAACCTTGGCTTTGAGTCTTTCTTGGGCATGAGATACTTCAGCGCAGCATGGTCCGTGTAGATTGTCACTTTGTTTTGCAAGAGATACGGCCGTAACTTGTCAAGAGCGAAGATCAACGCAAGCAACTCTTTCTCGATAGTCGTATAGTTTCTTTGAGCATCGTCTAACGTTTTACTTGCATAATAGATAGCATGAGGAATTCGGCCAATGCGTTGACCCAGCACAACCCCCACCGCCATATCGGATGCATCCGTCATGATCTCGAACGGCAAGGAGAAATCCGGGGGCTGCATGATAGGAGCAGAAATAAGCCTCTCTTTTAGATGATTGAAGGCTTCAACACATTTGTCATCAAACTGAAATTCAACATCTTTCTCAAGTAATCGACAGAGTGGTCTTGAGATTTTGCTAAAGTCCTTGATGAAACGCAGGTAGAATCCTGCATGTCCCAAGAAAGATCGAACATGTCTTACGGTCGAAGGAATGTCGAGTGTAGAAATAAGGCCCACTTTGGCCTTGTCAACTTCAATCCCGTCTTTAGAGACTCGGTGGCCTAGGACGATGCCCTCAGGCACCATGAAGTGGATTTTCTCCCAAGAAAGAACCAGCCGAACTTTCACGCATCTCTCGAGGACGGCAGGCAAGTGTAGCAAACATTCATCAAAAGTTTTCCCGAAAACTGAAAAATCATCCATGGAGACTTCAAGTGATGAATCGAGCATGTCAGTGAATATTGAGGTTACACATCTCTGGAAAGTGGAAGGGGCATTACACAGTCCAAATGGCATTCTCTGATAGGAAAATGTACCACTTGGACAAGTGAATGTCGTCTTTTCCTGGTCCGCCGGATGCACAACAATCTAAAAATATCCCGAGTACCCATCAAGAAAACAGTAGAAGCTCTGCCCAACCAATCTTTCTAGAATCTGATCAAGAAAAGGAAGTGGGTAGTGATCTTTCTTTGTCTTTTCATTGAGCTTCCGGTAATCCACGCACATTCTCCACTTTGATTGCTCTCTCACCGGCATAATCTCACCATCGACATTTTCTACAACTGTAATCCCGCCCTTCTTGGGCACAACTTGGATGGGACTCACCCACGTACTGTCAGAAATGGGATAGATGATCCCTGCATCGAGCAACTTTACAACCTCTTGAGTTACAACGTCCTTCAACTTTGGATTTATCCTTCTTTGCATTTGACGGGTCGATCTCACATCTTCTTCTAAGTATATCCGATGCACACAAATGGAGGGGTCAATCCCTCTCAAGTCAGCAATAGACCATCCAATGGCTTGGATGTTCTTCCTCAAGACTTCGATCAAGGCATCTTCTTGTTCAGGAGAAATAATGGAGGAAATGATCACCGGGAGGGTGTCATTTGAGCCAAGGAAAGCGTACTTCAATCCTTCAGGAAGTTTCTTCAGCTCAAGAACTGGAGGTGCTTCAAGGGAGTTCTTCAAAGGTGCAGAAATAGAGGGGAGGTCCTGGCTCGCAGCCACTAAGGCTAGCTCGCACTCTTCATCATCCTCATCATCGTCGTCAGGGAACTCAACAATTGGTTCAAGACCTCTACCTTGAGTAGCAGTTTCAATCCACGCAGGTAGGAACTCTTCAACAATCTCATCTAGGCATTCCACCAAATAACAATCTTCTTCGGTGGCCCCTATCACTTCGGCTGTCGTAGAAGACTTGAAAATGTTCAACCTGATCTTCATGTGCATGAATGTAACATACATGGTCCCCGTCCTCACATGGATCACGGCATCAGCTGTGGCTAAGAAAGGTCTCCCCAAGATGATTGGCACCTTTCTAGCTTCGCTTTCCATATCAAGAATGATAAAGTCAGCTGGGAAGAAGGCAGAAGTATCCTCATCAAGACGGACCAGCACATCATCCACACGCCCTCTAGGCGTATTCACAGATCGGTCGGCCAGCTTTAGAGTGCAATGGGCCGGCCTCAACTCTCCCATTTGGAGCTCAGCAAACAGATCATAAGGCATCAAGTTTACGCTAGACCCCAAGTCAAGAAGAGCCTGGTCTATGCGATGCGCCCCAATGTAGCATGATATGATGGGGGCACCTGGGTCTTTTCTTTTCCGGAGGATGGTGTGTTGGAGAATGGAACTCACTTGCTCAGTGAGCTTGATCTTCTTAGGCGTCCTCCCTGTTGTCTTTCTCTTGAAGGTGCACAGTTCTTTAAGGAACTTTGCATAGTACGGAATTTGCATGACTGCATCCAGAAGAGGTACATTGATTTTCACTTGCTTGAAGATCTCCAAGATATCATCTGCATGCTTCTTCTTTTTCTTTGCAGCAGAAGGTTCCTCAAGTGCATCAGGATATGGAGGGAGTTGGGATCCCAAGCGGTCCAAATCAACAGTATCATCTACCGGTGTCACTGGAATCACAGTATCACTGCTCGGCGTCACGGTATCAACACTGCCTCTCATCACAGTATCATCCATCTGCATCTCAGTATCAACCTGCTCTGCCTCGGTGTCATCTCTGCCAACAACTATACCATGGGTTCTCTCCAAAGTCCTACCACTCCTCAATGTAGTCACAACCTTCACATGCTCATGGGTGGTAGAACGGGGAGCTTGTGGAGGTGGTTGTGGCTGTTGGGGTGGTGGAGGCCTTTGGTGAGGGGAATTGGGATTTTGGAGGACGAATTGGGGTTGCGGTTGTTGTTGTGGTGGAGGAGGGTGATATTGCGGGGGTGGTTGTTGGTAAGTGTGAGGTGGAGGTGGAGCATATTGATAATTGAGTAGTGCTTAAGGAGGCGGAGGAGCATATTGAAAAGTCCCATCATTGTTTGGATTCAGCATAGGTTGAGAGGGGAGTCTTCCTTCTTCTCTTCTAGCCAAAGAGAGAGAGATCTGATCCAACCTCTGCTCAAGACGGCTTATAGATTGGCCATGTGTATTAACATCCTTTTTTACTTCATCAAGGCTTCTTAGCCTTCCAAGAACCTCATCCTCAAATTTGGAGCTGTATCGTGGCTTCTGCTGCCCCTGTCCTTGTCCATCCTCATTTGATTATTTCCACGAGAAATTTGGGTGGTTCCTCCACTCGGGAGTGTAGGATTGGGACATCGGGCCCTGGTTGTTGCGGCCACCAAAGGAATGTAAGACGTTAACTTCCTCGTCTACAGTCTCCACAGCCATTGCGGGTTGACTAGAAGAGCCACCCACTTGATTCTTCATCATTTGCATCATATCTGCCATCATTTTCATCATATCGGGGTTGGCGGTGTTGCGTGCGGGAGCCACGGAGGAGGGTGGGGAGGTGTAGTCCCGGCCGCAATGCCCCCCTTTTGTGGAAGCTCGGTGGCGAGAGTTCTCGGCTATATGCTCAAACAGCGGCCATGAGTCTTCGGGTGGCTTTGCCATGAACGTGCCCCCACAAGAAAAATCTACATTGTTTTGACTCTGCTCCTCAAGCCCAATGTAAAAGTCCTGAACTAGCTGCCAAAGAGGGACCTCGTGGTGAGGGCAGTCACGAAGCAACTTCTGGAACCGCTCCCATGCCTCATGGAAGGGTTCGTTCTCTTTTTGGGCGAAGGACGTGATGCACCTTCTCATGTAGGATAACTTGGCTATCGGAAAGAACTTCTTCAGAAACTCATTCTTTACTTCATTCCATGTGACGAGCTCGGGCCTCGAAACGTACCACTCCTTGGCCTTCTCTTTGAGAGAGAAGGGAAAAAGCGTCCGCCTAATTGAGTCGTCTGTGGCGGCGGGCGTACGGAATGTGGAGCACGTTTCCAAGAATGCATCTATATAGTGATAAGGATTTTCGTTCTCTATTCCATAGTACGTGGGAAGAAGCCCCAAGAGTGCCGGTGGGATGGAAAACTGCTGCCCGGGCATTTGATCAACTAGTGTGGCGATGGGGGAATTGTAGTTTCCCGGCGTGAAATATTCATGAAGCGGGTGATGCGGCTGAGGTGGAACTATCGGTGGTGGGTCGTTATCGGCCATCCCGGCTCCTCGGTGTAGATTGCGGCGCGCTTGACGTCTTCTTCTCCCAATCTCGGGGTCGTAAACCACCAAGTCGGTGCAAGTAGAACGCGTGTTGCGCATGCACAGCTCTCACCTGCGCAAATCACAAACAAACAACAAAGAGCCAAGTTAGTGAACCAATATGCAAGAGTAACACAAAAAATAAAGAATAGCAATGGTGAGGGCAAAAGGAAAGGCTAAGCTACGCTATCTAACTAGGCCGAGCGCCTCTACTCCCCGACAACGGCGCCAGAAAGCTTGGTGCGCTCCCGCTAGAGGCTTGCAACGAGTGCAATCCACGAGGTCGGGAGGCACGGGATGAGATGGTATCTTTAGCTTTCGAAATTTGTAAGGTCCCAGACTAACTACCTACGTCTACTAAGACACTACGCCCGCAAGCGCACGGGGTCGTGTCGTAGTATAGGTGAGGCGGCAAGTACGGGGTCGAACCGCGGAGATAGAGGGGGCGCTAGAGTTAGAAAGCGTGAGCTACGTTCCTAGTGTGGAGAGTAGGGTTTTTAGGGTTTTAAGGTTGATTGTTGATTGATTAAGCTAGACGAGCAAGTAGGAAACGCAATGTGAAACTAAGTTGTCAAAAGGCTTAATTAGCAATCTAAGTTAACAAGCTATCTAAACAAGAGCAAGAGCGAACTACGCTAGACTAAGCAAGCAACTAGCAATTTAGAACCTAAGTTAATCACTAAGCAACATGAAAGACCTAAATTAACACTAGCTACCAAAACTAGGCAATTGACTAAGTTAGACTAAAGCAAATGAACTAAGCTAGCATTAACAAGCAAATTAGGCAATTAGGGTTTTAAGCAATTAGATGAAGGAGGTGGGCCGTTTGGGAATGTGACCTTGACATTAGTTGGGGGATGTCACCATAATAAGCAATTAACATATCTCATTCTAGATTACCAAACCAAACAACAAGGTGGGTTCTATGAGAATTTACCCTAAGCTACTAATTGGAGAACTAGGGCTAGGTGTAATTCTCATAGGACGTACCAAGTCTAGGTCTCTAGGATAAGTGGTATTAGTCAATTGAGGACCGAGGGTAAGGATGGGAGTAGAGATGAGGGTATTTGACCTCATGCCACTAGCCACCTCAACCTTTAGGAAATCCTAGGCAATTGCACTAATCACACTTATACTAGTCACTTAGAACTCACATTTGCATGTAGGAAGAAGGTGATTATGTAGGAAGATAGGGGGCTAGCTAGGGATCCGAATTAAGGACCTAGGAGCCAATCCTATGATAGCTACATAGAAACCAAAACATCCTAGGGACAAATGTCTTCAAACACCACAAGGCAAGCAATTAATGTAATTAAACAACAACCACATGCACAAGTAATGGGAAGTGAGATATAAGCAAAGGCAATCATCATAGAAATGAAATATGTTCATTACAAATTACATTCCCCCAACATGGTTACAAAGTCACATTTTTGCCCCAAACAGCCCACCCAAGGGGGCTTAGCTATACATGATCAAACTAGGAAAAGAAGGGGATAGAAGAAGGGAGAACGCCATGAAGCTCGATGTAGTGGCCTCCGTATTCACCTCCAAGCAGCAGCAAACGACCTCCCTCCTCCAAAGGTGCAGGGGTGCATGAAAATGGTGGAATGGATGGATAGAAACCTAGAGAAACTAGGTTTCTATGGTGGAAATGAGTGGAAAATGGATGGAAATGGGGTAGATTGCAAGGAAATGGGTGGATTGGAGCAAAGGATGCAATGGCAGCAGCTAGGGTCGGCTAGGAGTGCTTTTTGGGTGCTGTCCTCGAGCCCTAGGAGTCACTAGTGCTTATATAGGAGCTAGGGTTAAGTGGGGGTAAAAAAGGAAAAACAGTGGAAAAGTCTGCTGGAATGAAGGCCACCACGACCGTGATGAAGGGCCACGGTTGTGGTGAAGAGGGTAAAACATGGCCGTGGTCAGGTGGTACGGCAATGGTGAAGGGGAACTGGAAATGAAAGGAGTGGCTCAATACGACCGTGGCGAGGGGCCACGGCCGTGGTTAAGTGGCTGGGCCACGGGCGTGGTGTGCGGCCACGGGCGTGGCAGCTGGTGAACTTTCCCCTGTTGATTCCTTGGCAATAAACATGACGGCCGTGGGCAGTGGCCACGGCCGTGGTGAATCTGGTTTGTCATGGTCGTGGCTGAGGGCCATGCCCGTGATGATTCTGGCCATTTCTCCTGTTGGAACTACTGCTCCTTGGCAATAAACATTACGGCCGTGGGCAATGGCCACGGCCGTGGTGAGGGCTTGAGCAGGCTGATGAGCTTCAAACTTTGTCAAATTCGGATGTCCTTGCTTGGTGATGACTCTTTGGCCACTAAGGTAGGTTGGGGGAGCTTTGGGGCCTTCTTTGGGCCTCTCCATCACACTCTTCCATCCATTGTGGTCCAAACACCTGAAAATAGTGCAACGAACATCCATAACCGTATTTGCAATGATAATCAAATTGGGGGAAAATACTTGTAATCTAACATGTTTAGATGCAACTTATATACAAAACGGCACAAGATGGAGCCCTAAAATAGGGCTGCATCAGTAGCCCGTCGACCAGACAAAGAAGAGAAGCCCTTCACTGGTCAGAGAATAAAAAAAATGTCGCCTGACCCCAAAATTAATTGAAAAGTCCACCCTAAGTACACCATACTTTAGATCACTCCAAACCACGGAAGATAATTGGATGTGAAAAGAAGAGGAAGAATACATGAGTTGTTGGCTTGGGAGGGGGGCTAATTTCAATCAATATATAAAAGGGAGGAATACGTCCCAATTGGGGACACATTGCCCTCACATGGCACCCAATTACAACCCCAACAACTATATACTATTAGGGGCAACAGTCAAGTGTGACATGGAGACAATACATCCCACATGCGGACACATTACTCGAGCAACACATCCTCAACTAGGTCATATTGGCCCAATGCCATGGTAATACATCCTAGTAGGTAATGCATTACACTCAATGATGACATCACGTCTCCATTTGGGATGCATTATCTCGTGGAGGAGTCAATACATCTAGGCAGAGGATGTATTACTCACTCTTAAGGCAATGCACTCACTGACCAAATATTTTTCTCCCACAACTGACAATACATCCCGAATGGAGATGTATTTCTCTCAAGGAGAGCAATGTGACCCCCTTTGGGTTACATTGCCCTCAGAGAGGGTAATAAGTCCTAAGATATGGCACATTGCATGAGAAATATGTCATTTTGGGAATTAAAATCCAAACCATACTATTTTGGTACTTTAAAATAGCAAAATATGCTATTTAGGTGTTTTGGCTTCCATATAGTTATTTCAATTCAGATACAAGGCGCGACGGGTAGGGTGAGGGAATACGAACAAAACCAGACCTCCTATTAATTAATTCTCCTTTACTTCTTTTTTGAGCAGTTGTGGGCTCCTCGATGGTCTCCTACATTTCCTAGCGTAGTAAGAGGAGCTTAATAATCAGAGTCGTGTCATTCCATAACATGCAAATTCTTATTAAAATACCTATACTAGATTGGAAACTACTTATTACTTAGTACCACTGAAGAATACAAGACAAGTGATGCATAGCAAGGGAAAAAAGAATAGACAATCCATACAAATAGTGGCACTCACCTATAAAGGGCGAAAAACAAGTATTCTGGTATAAGAAACTTCAAATTTATATTTATAAACCACCATGCTATATGGTTACCATAATAAGCTCATAGTACAAGTTTTAGTCAGACTTTAAATGAAAATCATTCTTGCACGTAGGGAGACATCTCCAAACTTGTTAGAACACTTCAAATTCTCTCATGCAAGGTAAATTTACGGGTAGATTTAAATTGATCTCATACATGTCTTTTTATTCAATTAGTTGTAAACAATTAAAAAATGACATAAATAGATATGTTTATGAGGTAATGAAGAAAACAACAAGTGTACTATTGAGGCGTCAAGTATCGAACTGAACATTAGTTAAAGAAGAGTGAATAACCTTTGATAGTTCTTATAGTCTAATATACTAAAATATGCATCGCTTAAGTCTCTTGCTTTTTTACAAGACAATTAAGTCTCTTGTTAAGTATACTTGGATACTAATTCTATCCATGTAGTTCCTAAAAAACTTACTATAGGACTGGTCCTATAGTTTTTTAATAGGACAACTAATCACATTACACCCCTAAAAAAGGAGAGAGAAATGCAAATTAGGCACTATAATGAATTACTATTGGATCCTACCATGTTATTATAGGACTAGTCCTATAATAAGTCTGTCTTATAGTTTCACTCATTAATTCAGTGGATGTTTTATTCTTAAATATATGTCACACACAAAAATTGTAGTATGGGACACACCTCATACTATAGAATCCAATGAAAATGCAAATAATGGATAGAGAAACCATGATTGAGCATTGACATGAAATTAGTATGGTCTCCTACAAAGTTATTATTATATGTATTCTATATAATGATGATGGTTCACGGGTGTAGAGTATAAATGGGTTATGCAAAAAAAAAGTTCCATCTAATTTCTACTTTTTGTTGAGCTGTCGATGGCTATGTGGATGGTGGATTAGCGGTCACTGAAAACTCTTCTATCATGGTACACGCTCTTCATAAGTACCTAGAGGGGGTCATGTCAATGTAAACATCTCATAAGATACTCAATAATTACTAGAACTATTCTTTAAATTATTAGGACTGTAGAAAACAATAAGCATGTAAATGAGAAGAAGAACAAACAACATTTATAATTAATGAACATGTAATTATGGATTTTTTTTCTTGACACGCTACATATATGGAGGAGAGGTAGAACGCCTTTATAACTTAGAGAGTAAAAAAGTATCTACTTAAAAATAAAACATCATAGAAGGATTGCGTACTCAGGCATAATCTTATAATTGTGGCCACCTCAACGCTAAAATACAATTCAATGCCATATGGTCCATATTTACATGAATCAACGCCATAGGCTTTCCATGAGGAATTTTAAATACATATTGTAGTCAATCTTATAATAAAAGTAAATGGTTTATGTAGGATACCATCTCCAAGTTAATTATATTATGCTCCAATTAGGACTATTAGTGATTCCATTTCCCTTATAAGAGTGATGCATTGAGTATGACATGATTAGGAGTTGCATTCTTTATCTTAATTTAAGCAGAAAAAACTACGTGTCTAGTAGGAGTTTTTGAATCCCAATACGAAAGGGTTGGACCAATATATATATATATATAATAGGCAACAATTGTTGTTTGAAGTCTAAATCTTTCTCAAACTAAAATATTAGAAATTCTCATTTCAGGTAGCCACTAATATGTAATCATATGTTCAGAAGGCTAGTAAAATCCAAATAAATCCTACACTTGGTCACTAGTTGTGATTTAGTCATCATATTAGGTGTTCCCTTTGTTGATGACCTTTTTCAACAACAAGCTTGTATGGTATCATAACCTGATGAAGTGATATTTCATATCAATGTGGTTTGTCCTTTACTAAAAGGTTGGGTATAACTGGAGGAATACCACTTTGACTATCACATTCATCTTCAGACCAAGAAAGATTCTATACACAAACCTCTAACGCATGTATCTTCCTTCACAGGTTGAATCTAAATATGTACCTAGTGTTGACACCTCATTTTTAGACACTTAGATCATATAATCACACTTGTATCATCCTTCTATCTAATTATGGAATCATGTTATTTGTTCCACATTTTCCTATTTTTATGCATTTTGTCCATCCCTTTACCCATTTTCCACCCATCTAGGTTCACATATCAAAGATATATCATTTCTAAATTCAAGCATAATTTTGACTTAATTGGAGCTTTTAAAATCCATTTCTCAATCAATTTCCCAAGTAAATTTTCTATGAATGAGATACACAATCCCAATCCTAATTGGGAATTGAGTTATTATATCTATCCTTAGAATCAATGTCATTATTTTAATAGAAACGAGTATCCAATTTGATTCCTAGTTGGTATTCCTATTTTACCTAAAATTTAATTTCCTATTATTCTACTCAAAAAGTGAAAAAGGGAGACTTGGCCCTCAAGTTTTCACTTCCTTCCTTCCTTATACTTTTCTAATTAAATTCTATTTCCTAAGAAGCTATCTCATAATAAATATCAAAATCCTGATACAGAGATCGAATTCACAACCTTGCAAAAATTTAGAAAATGAATCATAGATTGATATTCCAGGGGACACTCCTTATTTATTTTCTTATTCCTCTTTAAGGGTCACATGACACAATACTATGTTCATCCATTGTCCTCCCTACATTTAAAAAAATAAATTTTTGGGACTTAGGGGTCCAGTCACAATTTTATTTCCTAATTCTTTTCCAAAAAAGATTCCTTATTGGTGAAATTCTCTTTTCTTGATGTTGAACCTTACCTACCCTCCAAAACAACTATATATACCCACATACCCAATCTCAACTTGATTTTTTATTTGAATGATGTACCTATTCCTCTTCCTTCTTCTCTCTATCTCTAGATCCTCAAAGTAAGAATGAATAGACAAACAACAACGTTCCAACATACATTGTCACCTAAAAACCAAGAAAATATAAGCAAGTAAAGAATCAAAATTGCAAAAGTGAAATGAGTATAAAGAATAGAAAGGATGGGGGCTACTAGAAAAGTCAAAAAGAAACAACTAACTAGGTCCTAAAAACCACTTCTTGGAAATGAAATCATAAATCTTGATGTGTTGGCTCACAATGGGGATAACCAAGTATTTATAAGGGCCCTAACAATACGTTCTTTTATACGCAAAGAATTATATTGCAAGTGCACATGGTTTGGATTATAACATTGAGAGTAAGAAAGTTTGGTATCGATCCACAAGGAGCGGGGTATGACTACTTAGCTAGGGTTGTTTATGTAGGTATCTAGAGAAAGGAATTGGGGTTTTAGGGTTTGATTGGGGTATTCATTACAGTAATGGAGAACAAGAAAGAAAGGAAGGAAATCAATAATCAAATATAAGTTAACCCTACTTGATCAATTCTAATGAAACAAACTAGAAGAGAAAATGAACTAAGTTAAATTAATCACTAACAAGAGAGAGAATAATAAAAAGAAATTAACTAAACTAAGCTCGCAATTGAATTAAGGAAACAAGCAATTACTACACTAGGAAATTAAGTAGGCAAATCAAATAAAAGAAACTAAGAAAACAATAATTACTCTAAAAAAGACTAATAGCATGAACAAGGCAAGCAAGATAAGTAAACAAAAACTAACTAGCAATAGAGGAAAGTAGAAGTAGATAGGGTAGTGAGTTGTTTGGGGGGGATATGTAACAATCAACCATATATAGGGTCCTATTCATGCACAAACATCTAACAATTATTTACTAAACTAAATAAAAAGAATCAATGTAGAACATGCATCCTATTATATTGGTTGGTCATGGATAGCATGGTAGTGTATCGAAGAATTAGTCCCTATCACCCACCATCTACCCTTACGAGTCTATATTAACAAAAAATAGGTAGTCATATATCTTGAGTATCCAAGTCTAGGTTTTAAGATGGACTTTCCTAATACACTTAGGGACAAGGAGTGGTGTAGATAATAGGGAGAGGGTGTTCCATCTAACTACTAAGAAATCCATTTGACTTAATGTAAATGGAGTAGCACATATAGTCACTTAAAACTATCAACTAAGGTTAGGGGAATGGAGAGATAAGGAGAAGGAGTTGAAACTAGCTAAGGTTCCACTAGGGAACTTAGGAGTTTCTCCACCAATAAATCCAAAGTTTCCCAATTTGCCAAAACTGTAGGTGATTTCTTAGCTCAAATAACCATAGAAAGAGGTAGAAAATCGAGAAAGCAATAATATAGCATTAGGAAATGAAATCATAGTTTGGTGCATGATATTTTCACATGGTATTTGTAAAGACTGTATCTTTACGATCAAATATTTATTAATTACATCAGAAAATATATAAAAAAATTGCAATCATGCTTTACATTAGAGTCGTTGAAGCTTATACATAGGACTGCAAATCAAGAATAGGCATGTGCCCTATCTAGTCTTTATCAAGGGACAACTCTTGGATATATTTTCTAGATCATCTTTGTACCACATGTCCATGAATTCCTAGTGGGAATAAAACCACACATGGATCCCAAGAAGGAAAGATGGGTCAGAAAAGTGGGTACTAATCCAATTATTGAGATATATAAAAATAAAGATTTATGAAATCAAATATATGTAAGTTTGCTTGATGGAGTATGGTAATTACAAGAATATGATCTAGTTACCGTAATAGTTTCAAATAAGTACAATAATTCAAAGTGGTGATTAGAAACAATAAAGAAATTCTCAAAACTAATATCAATATATCAAGTTTTTCTCAAAATGAAATAATTTATCCATTGGCACATGAAATCTAATATTTTTTCTTCGACAGGATGAGGTGCCTAGTGTTCTCCCCTCTATAAGAGTACGACACTTTCACCTATGGGGTAATCAACAGTAGCAGACCTCTAATTGTCCATTATTTATTACACAAGATTGGGGAATATGACGTACCAAATCTAGCGGGCCAAAGTTGTTAGTCAGTATTCATGTTTTGTACTAATTGTGGTGACCTCTAAGAGTGGGATAAGACTAAAAACATATTGGGTCACCACTATGGAAAATTTCTTTTGAATTAATATCAAGAGGGAATAATAATAATCAAGTACCTCTATATCAAGCAAGAGTTACAAGTTTGCACATGACATAATTTGATTTTCTCCATGAATTGATGAAGGGATCTACAAAGTAGAACAAAATTATTATTAGCAGGTTGGGAATTCAATATTTTTCCAAACTGAGTTATTTAGTATTAGGTTTTCCATATTGTAATATTATTCATATTTTCTTCATCAATATTTTTTGAGATCTCCAAATAGGTTATTTATAAACTAATGCTATGCACTAAACTATTATATAACCATTTCTTTATATTAGACCATAAAATGTTATTGTACTTATATATAATATATTTCTATTTATCACTGGTCTCGAAGGTGTTAATTTACCAATACCCTTACTATGAATATCTAATATTTATTTTTAAAATTCCTTAATACATACAAGTCAAGATCTCAAATATGTATATAAGTATATCAATAGATTTATTACTTGTTTAGACGACTGATATGAAGTAGCTTCATTTACATTGTCAAGCATCCTTATTATATTTTCTCTCTCCAAAACTCTATTTATATTCTCTTTCTCAAGGTTATATCATATAAATATGAGATATATGCATCTAGGGTTTAAGTTCCATATACATCCATATGGGAAGACATAAACTACTACTTATTGTAAATATGGGTAAACTAACATGTTACTATACCACATATTGTTCTTACTATGAAATCTTTGGTCAAATATGCCTTTACTAATGGGTTTCTTATAATCATAATTTATAGACTACCTTTTTTTTAATAAACTAATATATATAAATATATACATGTATCCATATGATACAACTATATGTAATGAATGTATCTATTTTTTGCATCAAAAGAGTTTTATGTCCTAGGTTTTAAGTTTCTCCATATAAATATACAATCTATCCTTTCTTATATATGTTTAGTTTCTCATATTTAATAAACCATACAAGAAATGAAGTTTGCCTATACTTTGATGGTTCTTTGTTGATAATGTATGGAGTGGCTTCTTCAATCAATTGTCGATAATCAACATCATGGTAGTCTACCCTCTCAGGAGTTGATTGTGATCTCCAATTAAGGTCTGAGTCCTCCATTATTAGAGTTCTCTTCTCCTTTCTTTGGCTTGATCAGAGGAGTCCCAAACATTTCTTCTTTCAGGAAGCAGTGATAGAGTTTATAGATCTAATACATATCTCGGTAAGGTTGTTGGAGTTCTAGTTATCCTTGCTTAGGTCGTATGTACTCCTATTGGTGATGAGATTTGAAGAAGGACGAGATGCCCTACTGCTATTTGATCCTAACTAGGCATCATTAATGCATGCTTGTTACTTTGAATTTTTTAATGTTGCAGTGGTGCTATAGTGCAAGAAATTGATCTTGTATTGTTGTAGGTCAGTTGGGAGTTCTTAGGCCAGAATAGGGTAGAAGGGAGGGTACTAGTCTTATCGATGGGCCATGGTGGTTCATAGGATAAGCTATGTTGTTGACTGTAGGTTTCCAATGCAATCTTGTGGTGGTTGTAGGTCAGAAGGAATTGAGATTCCTATCTATGCAGCTCTGTAGAAGTCAAGATTCCTATGTCTATCAATCTATCTACAAACCCCTAGGGGCTTACAAGGTTTTATGGATGGCAAAGTTAGCCATCATCTATGAGAAGTGTCTAAGGTGTGTTGATGGGAGCAAGGAAAAGGTAACTATAGGTTTCCAACATTATCTAGTTTTAGGTCAAGAGAGGATTGATGATGATGGGAGATGAGGTAAGGATGCTTAGGCTATTTTGTGGACAATTGATAAAGGTCAGAGTCGAAGACTTCAATGTGGGGATAGCCGTTTTGTTTATTGGCCTACGCTAGCCTGGTCGCGGAGAATGGCTTTGTCATTTCTCCACGCAATCAGCAGACAAACATGTATGAAGAGGAATGCCATGATTTTCAATTACTAACCTAAGAGTTGATTAATTAGCATAAACCCCTAATTGACTAAGAGCCACTTCTAAATGCTCTTGTATCTTAAACATGTGTTCAATGTCTATTAAACTTAATTGTAAGAATATTGATCACTTTAGTTATGATTCTAAGATAGACAATTTAACCATCCTCCTATCATTCTATTATGTATATCTCTTACGATGATTAATCATTTCCTTTGTTTACAAGGACATTGGTAAATACAAGAGATATATATGAATTGTAAGGTCAAATCAATGTATTCTAGTAAAAAAAATCATACTGTACTAAATGATATCAAAGTGTTTCATTGAGGGAATTGTTTTGTAAATATTTCTCAATTGAGGATAATGAACACAAGAAACTCAACATTATTCCAACTTGTATTAAGGAACATGAAGATAAATCAAATTGATCACATATGAGTTGGAAGGAAGGACTTGATTGTAATTTAACTCAAGTATATGGGAATTTATGATATATAGCTAAAAATAGATTCAGTACCCAATTTTGGTGTGTTACAACACTCTACCCTTTAAAGAAGATTCTATCCTCAAAATTGAAAAATAAGTGGTCTACTCAGGTACTAGTCCCCACCCCTTAAAGGGATTCAACTAGAAACCACAACAGGCATGTCAACTATAATGTAGTATTCTTCACAAAACTTTAGTGTTTTATCATACTTCCTTGATTTGTGACTTAGCTCAATAAAATCATTGATACAATTCCATACAATCAATTTTTGATAAATAATATTATACAAAAAATAATTTCTCGATGGAAAAACTTTCTGAGGAAAAACTTAAAAATGGTCAACATCAATGCCAGGAGTAAGTCACAATTCACATCTTACAAACTTTCTACTTACTACTACTTGTCGGTATGTATGCACATAGAGCTAATAATATTATGATTGTATTGGGGCATCGTGTACTTGATTTGATAATAGTAAATGTAATTTTGTGTCTAATGTTTTTCTTAATCATGAGAGGATGACACAAAAATGATAGATGTTTAAAGAATGATGTTACTCGATTACATGTCTTCATGTTAATGGCATGAGCAATGAGATTATATGTATGATAAGAGTGTATACACTCTTATTTATCTTCCTAGTCGAATATTATCATGGAAGCAAAATAGATTACAATAATACATAATACTAGAATATGTGTTGACTGATGACAAAGTCTCACTAGTCATGATATTATATATCAAGTCAAATACATAGGTACTTGTATATGATGGACCCACCTTGAGAGTGATATGTGGATACCATGGAATGGTAGTCAAAATCAGCTCTTAAAGTAATAGTGGTGACTATAGCTCCTAGACATGAAGTTACTACACTCATCAGATGTCATTCGATGAACTTTGACATCATCTGACGTGACCTTGAATAAGGCTTGCCATATATGTGGTTCTTCAGTATGTTGTGACACATGAGGTTTGACTATGAGTGATTTAGATAGGATTTGTCCCTCTTTTCGGAGTTGTTATCTTGGTTACCTGATAAGTGAGATTGAGAAACATATGATCATACTCATGTGAGCTAATATGTGATATGTGAGCTCAAATGCATCTCATATAGTCTGTCTTAGTTCAAGGAACATAGATTGAATGTTGAAGAGGACGACGATTTCATTCCTCAAGTTCAATCAGGATATCAGAGACAAAGGAACTATATGTTCACAATAACACTGATAATGGATGTACACTAAAGTTGTTCTCCAACTTTTCAATTACTTGGATAGCAATGATATGTTGCTAGATATTGCTCATTGCTTGTATAGTCATAATGGATTTGGACTTCACAACCAACATAATTTTTAAAGATCTCACACATAGGATGTACTTGAATATGAGTTTACTCTTGAATAAAATTTACTTGGTTACTAAAAGTGTTTAGGTAATCAACTTAAATAACACTGGTTGTCAGTTGACCGATTGTAGTGTCTAGTCAATTGACTGGAGTGTTCAATCGAGTGATTGGACTACCTCTGAAACCGACTAGTTGGACTGGGTCAAATAAAGATGTGAAACAATCAATTAGACTGGGTCAAATGATTAATGATATGTGTAGCGACACACATTAATCATCACATTAAAAGACAATGTTATTGGGTTGGTGACCACACGTCAATCAACTGATTGGACAGTCCAGTCAACCGAATGAATGTGCCTTCTTCCGAGTGGATAGTCTAATCGACTGACTGGTCGCACACAACATCCGTCAAACCATGAGATCTGATCTTCTGTATCCTCTAGGTTTTGAAAATCATATCCCATCCATTCCTATATAAGGAGGGGTGACTAAGGCTCTCATTACAAAGACTTCACTACAACAAAATATCCGTTTCTGACATTTAATATAGTGACATTTGTTAAAAATGACATTATATGCTCACATATACAGGCATTTTGTTTGTAATAAAATGACACTATGTGACCCTTATTCACAACAACCGTGTAAAAACTAGCTTTTTTATACAAATGCCGTTACATAATCAGTACCTCCAAAAGTTGAGTCGTGAAGAAGTTATCTTTGACGTTATATTTTGTTTCGTTTTCCCTTTGGCGCTTCTATACAAAGTTTTGTTTTTCCTTTGGCACTTCCATCTCTGCGGGCGGGACGATTTCGTTATCAGCCCCGCCCAATACAGAAATACCTAATATCCTGACTCTCAGTTCCATCCTCTTCGCTTTCTCTGCTTGCCCATAGTCTCTCTCCTAATTGCAACTTCGTTTCCGATCATTGTGGTTCCTCTTCCCCGTCGAGATGTCAAACATGTTGGGTCATGCTCTATTTCGTTGTTTTTGGGATCGCATACTCTAAATCTATGCCATCGGAACACCAGTCTGTCTCCCGTTCTGAGTACGAGAGGCGGGAGGGGACGCATGCATGTTTCTTAATACGATTTTAGTTATTTCTAATAAATGTAGAGTTTCGAAATCTAAATAAGTAAATGATACCATCAATCTAGGGACTATGAAGTGGGGGGATGACAAGGAGTAGTAGTGGCGTGGAAAAATCGAATGGAAACTGGAAATCCAAGCAGCAACAAGGCAACCTGCAAGGCGGCGTCGGCGCTGGCATCAACCCAGAAGATGACGACGACGACACAAACAACACCACGATGATGGAGGAGGCCAGACGAGCACTGTCCCGCAAAGTCCCTGTCGCATTTAGTAAGATCGTGATTTGCCTCCTGTTAGCATTTTCCCTCCAGTATCGTATCCTGAACCCAGTCTGTGATGCCATGGCATTGAGGCTCACCTCAAGGTACCCTTCATAGCTTCCCCCCGTGGATTTGTTTGATAGTACCTTGCCAAAACCCCCAAGAGTATTATGATTAATTTAATCCCTTAATAGGTGTGCTTCTTAGTGTTCATCACAGCCACCAGGAATCTCATGAAACGCTATAATATACTTTTGTAATCTCCTCATCTTACTTTTGCATCACTAACATCTTGTATTTATTCTTTTTCAACTTAAACGTTTGCTCAACTTATCATTTCCAGATTCCCGTGCTAGTTCCCACCTTTAGATGCTCCTCCAAACAGCAGCAACATGAGTTTGTGCAGGCAAATGGTCTGAAATAGTGTTGAAGCTACAAAGAAGACAACAAAGGAAGGATGGAGATACTTTTTGTTCGGTGTATAGAAAAGGGTCAAGAATGAGATGCCATGTCGATTATTCTTTATCTATTCGTTGATTTTAATATATATGAGTGTTCTATAATTAAATTAAGGTCTCTGCTTTTCTTGACCTGTTGCCCATAGCATGTTTGTTCAAATGCCTGACATGAAAGTTTTATGTAGGAACAAAATATTTAGAGGTACCTTTATCACGAAGGAGGTTCCTTGCCATTTAACATGTGAAATAGTTGGATGACAGATATGAAGCAGAAGTAGGATAATTAAAAGTTTGAAATATTTCAAGCAACCTTGAGTTAGTAGCTTCCATCGGGTACACATGGTCATATAAATTTCAATCTTTGTATTCTTACGTGGTTTCTACTTTCTTTTATTTACTCTTTGACGTTAACTAATAGATTTTAATCATGGATCCTTCTTTTACCAAATGTCAGTTATAATAACTCACTTATTTAAGGTAGAAAAATTAAGTGTTCATAACACAGTAAGTTTCGTTGATCTCATACGTTTTCTTATGTTAAGATTGTGTTAATTTATTGATGTTGTAGTTAATATGGTCATATATATACTCAGTCAGATTGATTACTCTTTCACATTAAATATATGTCCAGGTTTGTGAAAATATCAGTCACAATTCAATTCTGGAGTAGAAAAGAATGAGTATATTTTCTAATATTCAAGCCCAAAACTGAACGAGAACTACATCCTCAAACTCAAAATGATTGTTAAACTTAGAACCTAGATTATTCTTGGAATCACATTTGAATTAGCTTGTTTAACCCAGTGTCGTCTCAGATTTGTGAAAATTAGAACCTATATGCTAGACGTGTCAAAAAAAAACAAGTTATGTATAATCTAGACTTTTTTACTAGTATGACTTGTAACCTATCCAAACTCAAAATTTTCCAACCGTAATTGAGTCAAATTGTTTAAATTAGAACACCAAAACAATTTGGACTCGATCTACTTCTTTGAATCTAGAAATGGACCCGATTATTTAAATCGGAAACCATAATTAGTTTTTCACAAGTACTGCGAGATTGGGTTCATGGGTTTGAGCGTATCATTGACATCCCTATATACTTCATGACTTTTCAAGGATAGTAGCTTTTGATTCATCTGTCACCACATTGTTCCCACCAATATCATAGTAAATGGACTTGGACATTTTGGTTCAATTGTTTAAATTTGGTAATGGGTATTGTCTAAATTGGATAATTCTTAGATGTAAATATGGATCACTATTATCAACTTACATTCGACACTAGTGAACTCAAAAAGTGACATCATGAGATGTAGTTGGTGCACTTTCTTTAGAACCAACATGACAACCTCCATAGGTTAGCTGATAAGATTTTCGATAAATAGTCTTCTTCTAGATGTTGAAACATTCCTTGTTTTCCTTTAGCATTTGAACCTTTAGCCTCCAGTCTTGAGCCTACATACTTGTTGGGTCCAATTGAGGTCACATCTGTGCTCCCATATCTCCAGGGACCACATTCTTTCCCACACTATTACACCTTGTGTCATCATATAAATGTCACTCACTATTAGTGTTGGGCCAAACATACTACACTTGTGTGGGTAAATAAATGTCTACAAGTAATGTATCACAAAGAGCTACAACTATTATTTTGCAAGAGTGTTTGGAAGACATACTTAATTCTTAGTCCACTACTACACCTCCCATGGAGGGTGCTCTTATCTTGTAAATGTGTAACTTGTCTCAAATAATTGCATACAACTTAACAATATGTCTCCTCAATTCTATGCTCCTTCTAGTGTTAGTTCACACATTTACAATATATCTTCATTAAATTAAACTCACCAAGATAACCATTATCGTTAATGTAAAGCTAATGTTCATTATTGACTCTTGGTCGTCTATTGAGGTACTTGGCATTGCTTAAGGTTCTTCTACACTATATATTTGGTTGTGCCTTGCATGTCTGAATTTTACTCTTATATTATTTTCTACATTCATGTGTTCATATAGTACTCTATCACCACCCTCTATCCAGAATGAATAATCTATCACTTCATCCCTATGGGGGAAGAGAATCCATGTTGTCTTAGATGTTCTATTATTCAAAGATATAGCATCTTTGATTTATTTTAGTGATTGATAGTTCAAGGTAAAGTTACTCTGGTTATATGTTGCAGGAGATACATATGCAAGCATAATTGGTACTTCTATCACTATGATACAAAATTTAGGTTACACAAGAATTTGCTTCTGATAATGTACTTACAAGTGGACAGTCAATTTTCACATACTCCTTGTTTTATAATTGTATCCTACGACCATGAGAATCTTGGGAATTCTATACACCATGTAAAGAGAGGAGCTAATTCTGAGTTTGCGGATGACAACACGGTAAACTATGATAGGAAAGATCCTATGCTTTATTTTTTATGCTACAAAATGAAAAAAAAGGACTCATTCTTTCTTTCGTTTGAACATGTTTCTTTATGATAAATTCTCATATATCTAGTCATGGAAATAAGTTGTCTCTCTTTATACCTTTAGGTGCTTACCTTAGTTGTTCAGCTGAGGCTTTTGATTGTTTTGATTAGCATCCAAACCCTATAGAATAGGGCTACTCTATCTTTTTCGCTTTATTATGTGTTTCTTGTCCTTTCTTCTCCAATGTATTTTTAAACTTATATTTTGACCAATCACAAGCATAGAACAAATGTTTGTTATGGATGCACTTTCCATTTTGTGGAAATAAAACATTAAGATAATTTGATAATTTAATATTTGGCTATTTTAATGCCAAATTGATGGATATGAAACATATATATATATATATATATATTCATATATTATTATGGGATTTTGATTAACTAATGGATTGCCATAATTAGTGAATATACATGACTATAAACAAAGTTACTAGTCTGAATATTATATTATACTGGAAAGTAGATAGAAATGCTAGAATGGAAATCTTCATACTATTGTATCTCTTTATATGGCTTAAATAACAGGAAAAAAATGAGCCTTATGAAATCCAATGTGAAGAAAGTACGCCAAAATCCAATATTTTTTTATTCGTACACACAACGTTTTTAAATGCCCATCTATTAGACCACAAACTAAATCATAAACCCTTTATTTACATTCAGTAAATCAATAGCTACTAAAAGTAGCTTTATATTGATCTTCATATTTCCTCCACTTGCAACACATCCTCCAATGAATATAATTGTTGTGGCAAGTTCCACTTTAGGACATTCTATGTACCTTCTTTGTTGAACAAAAGTTGTACTCTAGAAAGACTTCATATTATGCATTGATATGGAAAAAATACAAATACCTCTTGATGTCACAATATTTCTCTTGTGTCGAGGTGTGTGATTCAGCCCTATTTTATGACTTCATCTTGTGTCATTTTGCATTTCAATCACATCTATACATGTTAGATTACATATCATTTCCCTCAATATGAATATTTGTGTAAAATGTACTTATGGACATTATTTGCATGCTTTTCAGGCATTTGGACCACACTTGATGGAAGAGAGAGAGAAGGAGTGATCATAGAATTTCTCTACCCTTAGAGAAGCCCAAAGTGAAGTTTGATGCTCCCTCAACCTGCCCCTAGTGGCCAAAGATCCATAGAAGCAAAGATGTCCAAGGAAATCCAAAGATTCAAGCCCAAGTGCAGTAGCAGACAACACCACGACCATGCAGCAAAGAATGGCCATGCAAGGGACAGCCACCACGACCGTGCCAACTAGCATGACTGTTCTATAGAACTAAAGAACAGGCATTGCAATGCACCACGACCACCATTACCTTGCTCACCACGGTCATGCTACCCAGTACGACTGTTCTACCCTTACCCCACCACGACCGTGCTACCTAGCACGACCATGCCAAATCCAGTACAGAATTGACCATCAACCTGTGATTTTCACATTTTAATTCGAACGACCATTCTACCCCACCACGGCCGTGCTCACCCCTACCCACCATGGCCGTGGTGATCCACCACGGCCGTGCTACTCACAAAACCTAGCTACTTTTTCCACTGCATTTCCTAATTTACCCCTACTTGACCTAGTGCTTCCCCCACACCTATATATATACCTAGGTGGTGGCTGGAAGCCAAGGTTGGCCACCCCTATCTCACTCCTACCACTTCATATCTTCCTTCATCCATTCCACTTCATTTCTACCTCCATAATCCCCTCCATTTCACCATTTCCACCATCAAAACCCTACTTTCCTTACATTTCCACCCATTTCCACCATCATTCCACACCCTTGCACCTTGGAGGAGAGAGGAGGATGTCTTGTAGTAGCTATAGAGGAGGATTGCTCCATCTATACCGAGCTCCATGGATTCTTCTACCTCTTTCTCCTTTCTTTTTGTATTTTCCATTTCCATGAGTAGATAGGCCCCTTTTGGTGGGCTATTTGGGGTGTAAAATGTTACTCTGAAACCGTGTTGGGGGAAAATGATATGTAAACTTTGTAATTCCATTTGTTAATGACTATTGCTTGTTGGTTTGTGTGTGAAATCACCTAGGAATTTAGGGAAATTTCTTATATATGTGAATTTTGGGATTCGCCCCTAGGTCCAATTCTTGGATCCCTAGGTTACCTCCCATCTTCCTACATCCTAATCAATATCCCTAAGCCTAAGTGAGAGATATAAGTAGCTAGATTAGATGATTCTAGTGCAATTTGCATAGATCCTTCTCAAGCCTAGAATGTGGGAGAATTAGGGTCCAAAACCCTAATTTCACCTCCCCATTACTACCCTCGGCCCCTAATTGTTCTAGGAATGTCTAATATAGAAACCTAGACTTGATTAGACTCTAATTGAATTGAACCTTATCCCTAACCCAATTGAGCCTCGCAAGGGTAGTAGGGAGTGTTAGGGACTAGTTCCCCTATACACAACCTAGCATATCCATGGCCAATTAGCATCTTAGGTTAATTCATTAGACTCTAACTTATTGTTTGGTTTGGATAATCTAAATAGAATCATAATGTGTGTATATCACCTCCCAACTTAAGTGATAAGTACATCCCCTAAACAGCCTGCACCTCTCTTAATTGCTTTAAAACCCTAGTTTTCATCCTTCCTAGCTAGTGTTAGCTTAGTTAGTTTTTTCCTTTCTTAGTTAGATTCTTGCCCTATTTTTGCCTTGTTCTTGTTAGTTTAGCTATTTACTTGCTCTTGTGCTTTTCTGTTGCTTGCCTTAGTATAAATTTCTTTTTCACATCTAGCTGAGTCTTTTCCTACTTAATTAGTCTTAATCTAGTCTAGGGTTAAATTAGATTTCATTCTCACCCTTATTTTCTTGTTTGATCACCCTTAGTGTAATTAACAACCCCCCCAATCAAACCCTTAACCCTAGACTCCATAGTAGGAACATAGAGAAACTAAACCTAGCTCTAGTGCCCCTTCTTCTCCCTATGGATCGACCCTATACTTGTTGGCCTCCTATACTACGACATGACCTCGTGTGCTTGTGGGATAGTGTTTTAGTAGAAATACATGTGCTTAATTCTAGGTCCTTATAAATATTGAAAGTGAATCCACCCATGTGCTTCCATCCACGGAGTTGCATCCATTCAAGTCTTGGTTGAGTGGTGTGTAAAGCCATTGGTGGGGGCGCACCAGCGTGCCCCAATTTTTAAGTTCACTTATGATGTTACATTGTAATGATTTCCTTCTAATTAACTCACCCATGTAATGAATTGGGGTTGAGACCACACTATTGAGGGGAATAAGTTCCATGTTTCAAAATTTTCTATGTTAATGAACCACCTAATGTGATTCACCATTGAGAGTTGGTTGTTGTCTTAGATCTTGGGCCCCTACCACACCATTATTTTCTTATGACTCAACCCTAACTAGAGACTTTAAAATTGTCTTCTTTATTCCTAGAACTAACTCATCTATTTGTATTTTTAGACTTTATAGATAGATAGCAGACAATCTTTATTACCAACAAGGGAGAGGTTGGATGATGTTGATGATGTGTTCAAGATTTATCGCTACCATGCTACCATGAGTTGCACTAATACTTGTCCAAAAGTATTGAACCATGCACTTCAGATAAAGAAGATCAAGAAGCTACAAGAACAAAAGTAAGGTTTAAATTTGGAAGGCATACTATTGGTTGCTTAGTTTCCTTCCAATCTCTCATGTAAGGCATATTTACATGTCTTGAATATTTCTAGTAATTGCAATCATACAAAATTAAATATAAATATCTAATATTTACTTGTAGCCAAATGCATATGCACATGGACACTTTTAGTGAATTTGGTTCCACATTGGAGGGTAATTGCAATTGGAGGAATGTTAAATTTTGTCTTTCAAATTCACAATTTAGATTCACAGATTCCTACTAATCATGTTCTTAAATCCAGTAGCATTGTCATAGTTTCTATGGTTCATTATCATAATCTAATATCCTTGAAACTATCATTATTTCTATGAGGCAACTGGTGGCTACTAAAAATCCTAAAGCCAAAATTTTTGTGGTTATGTTTCTACTAGTTGTGTAATAATTTGCAAGCTTCTATTGAGCTTGTGTGGCTGTTATGTGACCCTATTGTTCAGTAGAGGAATTTCTATTTATCTACCTCAGTGTTTCTCCTCTTAAGTGAAAAAAATAGTAGGCCTTGTAGTGGGTGTAAGCCTTGTAGTGGGTTTCACACAATGTCATCATCATCTGAATATTCATCAATTCATATACAGTCACTAATAGACAAGTGATCTTCATCTTTTTTTAGTGGCAAGAATATGTAAGCCTTGAAGTGGCTTTCCTCCAACTCTGAGCATGATTTCCTTACAAGTAAGTTACATGTAATTTCCTAGTTGAACATTCAACTTCAAGATATGATTTTCCACACTTGGAGCCTTGGATGTACTATCATTGATATGGTTACTTCTAATTACTATGGAGTCAACATACAAGGGTAATTACCATAGGATTAGTAAGGAAGATGACAAACACCTCAAATATATGTTTCATGTGTTATTGAAATATTTTCTTAACGTTAAACTACCAGGTGCAAACAATATTTAAGACTAAAATAGAAAAGTCATTCTAGCCATCCCACAACAACACAACTCGTGAGCATATGTTTTTTTCAAAATCGTACAAAACGAGCAATCCTGAGGACCTATGTATTAAGAGACCCTTACTTGACGTCACCCTCTCCTAGAAGTCCTTATCCAATATGATCCCAATGAAACACTTCTAACTTGTGTAAATTTTGGTAGCTTGCTCTAGAACCTTTCTATTATTAATCTTTGTAAGCTAGCATGTGCTAAGTAGGTCCTTGGAAGAATTCAGCAAACAAATGACTCGACTTTATATGGAAGACACCGTGCAAGGAGGAATAAAAACTTGCCAGCATTAAGCACTCCACAATATACCACTATTGTCTTTTTTGATGTTTTTTCTGTTGATGTAGCTAGTTGGTATTTTTTTATTATTTTTAGAGGATGTAGACACCTTGTATAAAACTCCAACTTTCAGTAGTAGCAGGAGTCATCTCAGTATAAAGAGAAACGTGTCATATCTTCTTTCCCCAACTTCTAGTCCTCTGCGACTACACAAAGTAGAATATGTAAGTTGCATCCAATATCCTACTCATAAAACTAAGATAATTGGGATGGTGAATGTTAGTTTTAAATAGAACCATCCAGTCTATACATTTAGTCCAATGAGCAAATACACAAATGAAAATTATTTTTATGTTTACTCCCATGATGCCCTCTATTTTGATATCTTAACTTGGTAGTTCAATTGAGCTGGTTGTCTTACTTGTGTAAGGAATTCACTTATGGTATGCCTTACCTATTGAAATATAGAGTTCACATCTCTTGCATCAATATCTAGACATGCTCGTCTAATTGAATATGAAGAGCTTCACATTTTCTTGTTGTTTCATCTTTCATCCTAGAAGCTTCCAACCCACCAATTAGGTAGCACGAGCACTAGAATTGAAGGCAGTCTTGGTGAGTAGAGCCCTCATCACCTATCATTTACCAGACATGGTGATTAGGGAATAGGCGAGGGAGTTTGTATGTGATAAGTAGCTATTGTAGTCTTATTTTTCTTAGGTTGAGTATTCACCTATTATTCCTTTACACCTCAAGTGATTGCTAGGTTTCTGAGATGAAAGCTAAGTATTGTCCTTCAAAAGAAGATGTTGTCTTACAAAATAAAGATCCTATAGATTTTTAGTATGTGCTACTCCATGCTTCCCAGTAAAATTAATTCCTACATAGTTTTTGTTTCTATTGTACTTACCATACAAATTTGATTATACAT
The DNA here is from genome assembly GCA_963693085.1 of Alisma plantago-aquatica. Taxonomy (NCBI): domain Eukaryota; kingdom Viridiplantae; phylum Streptophyta; class Magnoliopsida; order Alismatales; family Alismataceae; genus Alisma; species Alisma plantago-aquatica. Next base: position 419,919,859 of record OY856414.1, on the reverse strand, counting down.
AGTTGCTTGTTGATTTTGATATTTTGTGTGTTTATTGTGTCTTTACAAATGCATCTGTATGACATGATCCCCCCTAATGATATGATACTGGAGTTGATGAGGCTGAATTTTCTCAAAGTCGTACCTCATTAGTTGTCTAGAAAATATTTTGTCATGTTAAACTAGATTTTGATATCTTTCTCATAGTGTATAAACAATCTATGATTTTTTTCTATGTGGTAACATATTAACTAAGTCGTTCATTTTTTTCTTTACATACTAGAATACACAAAATATGTTATGCAATGCAATATTTTAGTAAACCGATGAGTAGGTTAGATTCTCTGAAGAAATAGAGCATGGCTTGATCTATTCCCAATTTTCTTAAGAAGCCCAAGTTCTTGAATAATGATGATGAGGGATTTAGAATGATTATTCCCACCAAGCACACATTCTTGCTATCAAGTCAGAAATATACAATAAATGAATCCATGAACATCCACTTTACATGGGTGGGCCTTTTGTTTATATGAAGGAAGAGATGGTCATGGAATGTAGAAATTGTTGTATTAATTGTGAAAGGTTGTGTGAAATAGTGTCTCATGGGCATTTTATTTTATAAAAGTGGAAAGGTAAAATAGCCTCCCAATGTAATTTTCATTTGACTATAAATAAAAGACTGATATTTGGAATATATACATTTGAAAATGTGAGTCTCCAAAGTTGTGGCACCCAGTTGGTAAAATTATTGATGTATGACTGAGAGGTCACTGGTTTGAAACTCTTCGGCCACAGGATGAATGAATGGATAGTTTTAAAATTAGAAAAAATATGTGAGTCTAAATTGCAATGGATGTATATTTAGAAATCCTGGTAATGAAATAAAAATTGAATGATGAAAAGCCACAAAAATGGTACCATACACAATAAGTATACCGTTAGTGGCATTTTATATGCTATTATACTCAATAAGAACAACTTCATGTAACATCCTAATACATAACAGTGGAATTTGTAAAAATCCAACTAACGTAATAGTGGCATTTTTATGAAAGCCAAATGATGTTTAAGTGGCATTTATTGGAAGCCACTAAAATTAAATGTTTAGTGGCATTTATAGCTTATGCCACTATATCTCTAGTGGCATTGGCACTAGAGGCATTTATTTAAGTGTTAATAAATGCCACTAAACACTTTTAGTGACATTTATATTTTTAACGGCATTTTTGAAATTCTACTAATGAGTATATTTATTGTAGTGCTTCTTTTTTGTAGTTTTGGTAATACATGAGAGAGCCTGAGCAATCTTCACAATAAATAGAAAGAAATCAAGGGTAAAGGAAGTCTACACAGACAAGTTGACAAACGGAAGGACAATTCCTTCTCGTCGACTTGAGATGTGTGACATGGAGTTCCCAATGCTCCGCGTGGAGTACGTAGAAACATGAAAGTCATTGTTGCCACACTAGGAGGATGCGACCAACCACCATATGTAGTCATTACACTAGATGGAAATTGTTGACAACCATCTGTGTGCTACTTGTGAAGAGATCACATTAGCATATATGGATAGTCATTGTAATTGCTCCAGGACAAGGTACATCTTGGACCCGCTTTCTAAGTACATCTTTGTTAGCTTGATTTGTTGGTTAAGAAATATGGATTAAATTTTATTTTATTTTGCATATTCTCCCTCCATATAATCCTACAATGGTATCAAAGCCATGTCAAATTACCTTTTATTGAGATTTAAATGGATGGGACCAAACTTAATATTATCGTTTATTTTTTTGCATAGGATGTGACGATTTAAATGGTTAATGTGCATGTCTGATTAAATATGACATACTTTAGGACAGTCACCTAGATCCTCTATCTATATGATATGATATATACACAACTCATGTGTGCTACCCTAAAATGGTTATGATGGTGGATGTATGCATGGTTATGGTCAATATTCCTTGGTTGATTGTTTAATGGATGGTTTATTTCATGTCTTATTAATTCACTTTGCATATTGAGTCTTCCTTTTTCTTCTCCAAATGCAATTAACACTTACCCCCTCTACTCCCCTCGAATATAAGTCAAGGTATTCTTATTACACAATATAATATATATAAAGTATAGCATTATTTTTCATTTTTGGTAATAATAAAGCATTCTCACCAGGTGAATTGACAGATTGGAAGTTGATTTGATTGACCAAGGGATAGTAGGAGTCAGCTGATGGACTGGAGGCCCAATCGATTGACTTAAGAAATCCATCCAACTTCTTAGGCCAGGATCCAATGACAGACTGGAAGTCGATTTGATTGACCAAGGGGCAGTAGGAGTCAACTGATGGACTGGAGGCCCAACCAATTGACTTTAGGAATCCATCCAACCGCTTAGACCATGATCCAATTGATAGACTGAAGGAAACTAGACCACCAGTAGGAGGTCTAACTGATTGATAGGAAGGTCCACTCGACCAACCAACCTGTTCCCAATACAAGATTTTTCTTGTACATGTTGATACATGCAATGTATGACCACATGTGGACAAGAATTCTTTTTGGATCAAAAGAATTACATTAGTGTGGCTATAACTATCACTCACATATTCATGATTGTATGTTTACAGTGTAAATATAGTAAGTATATGATACATATTACAAGTATATGGTGATTGGATATGTATATGTATTTATAAATAAAGTCTCTCGATAAATATTAAGTCTTAGATTCTTTCCATAAGTAAAACATATGAAATGTTTGATCGACCAAGTTTTGTGGGCATGTCAAAGCGTGATACACCTTACATCTAATGGATATGTGATGGTAGTTATGTGGGTCTGCCAAAGTAGGGTGCATTTCTATCATGTTGGCTTTTGGGTTAGGCTTAACTAGGTGAACTTAATAGGATTAAGTATCTATAAGAATACAAATGGATTATGACAAGAAATTATACAAACCATCTATACAAGAATTTCATTGAATGCAATTGGCAAACATTGGCTACCTTAATAATTGATTATGGACACCAATGTTGGTTGTGTAATAACTCAATGCATTTGGATCTTGGCTCACTATAGGATTGTGCGCTACAATCTTCCAAATTGATGGTGAGGGACATTAATTGAACAAAATAGTGGGAGCAATAATTAATTAAAGGCCTAATTTATATCCTCAATATTATCAAATCAAATCAAAAAGTTTTTTCACAAAATGCAAACTTTATATTCTAGAAACAAATGGAAACAACCAATTCCTTTCTATTATCATATGTTATTGAGAAGGACAACTAAATGGAAACAACATCCATGACTAATTCAGGAATTTGAGAATCATTGTCATAAGTGCAAGTTCTATGACCTGTAAACACCAGAGTTAGATGAACCTCCTCCTAGCACGCCTAAGTATGAAAGGGATGCTTTTAAGAAGCATTTTAATGATGTTGCTGACATCGAATGACTAATGATATGCTCAATGAACTATGAGTTTCATAGAAAGAATGAAAATGTGTACGTTATCAAGATGGTAACACATATCAAGAATATGTTCTAGGATCAAGCTAGGAAAGAGAATATGATGTCTCAAAGGTGTTGTTTAAGTGCAATATGGCAGAGGGGGATCTAGTAGGGCCCCATGTGCTCAAGTTTATTGGGTAAGTGGACCACCTAGAGATACTAGGATTTGTCCTAGGCTAAGAGTTGGCCATTGATGTGATTCTCCAACCGGTACCAAATCATATAGCCAATTTGTCATGAATTACAACATGAACGATTTCACTAAACCCTTGTTTAAGTTGCTTGGTATGTTGAGAATTGTCCAGACACAAATGAAGAAGGACAATCCTAGGCCTATGATAATGATCAACAGACAAAAGGGTAAGTCTAAGGGCAAGGGAAAGGCCAAGAAAAGTTCTATGGCCAGTCAGAAACCTAAGTCTTCAGCACTTAAAGAAGAGGGAGGAATGAGTAAGAAGGGATTGCCACCACTGTCACCATCCTGGACACTGGAAACAGAATTTCCGCCTTAACATAGAGGAAATCAGGAAGGGAGAAGTAGGGGATGGAAACATCCACTTTAGGTATATATGTTATTGAGATAAATAAGTCTACTTCATCATCTTACATATTGGATACCGGATGAGGATCTTGCATATGTTATTATGTACATGATCTGAGAAGAAGTAAGAAATATGAGGTGGAACTACTCAAAGCATGAGCTGTTGTCACTACAGTTGGAACATGTCATTTATCTCAGTAGAACGAGCTTGTAATAGAATAATGAATTGCTATTTTGTACCTACCATTAATAGAAACATCATTGTAACTTGTTTGGACAAGATTGGATTCAAATTTCATATGATGAATGATTGTTGTTCTATTTTAAAGATAAGATCTTTTATGGAAATGACCCTATGTCTCATAGTCTACACTCATTAGTTTTAGAGACAAATGTATATAATGTAAATACTAAAAGACTCAATAACTCAAAAAGAACAATCTATGGAATTGTCGTCTAAGGCACATAAATGAGAAATGAATTTCTAGACTCCATAAAGATGGTTATGTAGACTCTATTTTGAACCAATAAAGACACGCAAATCTTATTTATGGGTGAGTGATCTATTAGGAATCATATATAGTGATATATGTGAACCTTTTAGAACAAATGCTTGAGGTGGTTACCAATACTAAAACACTTCTATATGATCGATGTGGGGAATACTTGAACTAAGAGTTTTTGGACCTTCTGTGTAAGGCCCTTAACCTTGCTAAACCTTTAGATGTAATTTGGTTGTCCTAATTGGATGCTTGGTTTCCAAAATAAACTTTGTATTATGGTCTTATATCAGTTAATAAAGCTATATCTACAATTTGGTTCAATTTTGACTTTGTATGCTCAAGCTATACACATTTATACATTTTGTGGATTTATGTGAAATTTACCCATTTTAAGGGTGTAAATATAATTTTTAGAACTTGATTAAGCATACTTATAATGTTCTTAATGATATTGAAATTTTACATATCCTTTGAATGCTTTTGAGCCTTACTTTCTTGGGGTTTAACTGAGTTTTATGAATACTAGAGTAGTGTTTGCATTGGTGGTCGCTTGGATTTATGGATCCTCGGCGGTCACCTACATTTCTGGACCTTCGACGATCACTTTTATTTTTGGATCCTCGGCATTCACCTGGATTTTTGGACCTTCAACGCTCGCTTGGATTTCTGGGGCCTCAACGCTCACCTGGATTTCTGGACCTTCGGTGATCGCTTGGATTTTTCGATCCACAACGCTTGCCTGGATTTATGGACCATCAGCGGCCACCTAGATTTCTAGATTCTTGGCATCCACTTGGATTCTCTAAGGCCACCTAGATCCTTGGTGGTTGCTTGGATTCTCATTGGTCGCTTGGATTCTTAGTGGCCACTTAGATTATTGGTGGTGCTTGGATTTCTGAATAGCAGCAAACTTCCACCCACATATAAAAACCCCTTTCTCTCTCTCTCTCTCTTTCTATCTTCCCATCTTTGATGATCTTTGTGGTTCTTTCTAGAGATCGACACACACCCATCAATGTCAGTGATCACAGACTTTTCGTGGATGCATGTGTGAGAATGAAGGCTCCTTAGATTGATCTAGAGTCGTTGATCATTTTCCTTGCTTGTTTCATGTAAAATCTCATCTCTTTCACTCATTTACTTACTAATTCTTCACCCCCCTTCTCCTATGTCAGAGTTTCCTGGTGTTCTTACTGGAACCCTACACATGAGGGCTTGAGATCTCTATTTCTCTCTCTACTTGCTATAGTTCCCATGTATTCGTGGAAGGTGGAGGCGTTCTTGGAGCTTTGGTGGAGCGGGACTGATGTTTTGTTGCCAATTTTGAAGTTTTCCATCTTGGATTATAGATTTATTCTTTTCTATCTTCAATTCCCTCTTTCACCAAATGAGTTTTATAACTTAGAATGCATTTCTTTCCTACCTTATAAGTACATGTCCTAAATCTTACTTTAAACTCATAATATGAGAAAATATGGCCTTTTGTGAACTATTTGACATGAAAATGATGATAAAATGGGTTATTAGGCCTTCCTTTTACCTTATGAGCAATTTTCTTCTATAAAATGAATTTGTCTTTAAATATGCAAGATCTGAAATTCGAAATATAGGTGTAATGACACTTATAAATGCCATTTATGTGTTGTTTTGGTACCCAATTCTTAGAAATCCGACCCACACTTTAAATAGTACCATATGTTGGTTGGTAGATGGTGTCTTTGATGATTTTTATTACTATTTTGGTGTTGAATTGATAGTTAGACGAAATCATAATGTTTAAAGTAGCTCATTCATGATAGGTTTTGGTCACATAAAAGCTTTGTTCTAGGAAAATGCCATAACTCTTACATCCAATGGAATTTTATGTTGCAATTTGAGGTGATATGTTGCTTTTAACTTGTTAAACTCTCTACCAAATTTTGGATGCAATTGTACCCCTACAAGGAGTTATTATTGTTTTGGTCAAAATGACTTTTTTGGTTGCCCTAGCTGGAGGTTTAGTCCTCTTTATGAATAAAAATTGACAACTTCACCATGATGAAACAACATTGAACATAATTTATACATTTTACATCTTTGGAAATTGTATCCTATGCATTATTTTGTGAGAATATATAGGATCTTGTATATAAATTATTTTATTATCTCGAAAACACTAAACTAACTTAATTAATCAAGTGAAACTTTAATCATGTAGTACCCTAAGTCTGTAGAAGTATGCTAGTATCAGGACTTGTTGGATAGTGAAACAATTATTCTAAAAGGAACTTGAAGTCGTATATTATTCAGTATATGCATGTATAAGGAAGGTATATCCTTGTCATCCTAATCCCTAAGTTTTTGACCTAGGGCTGGATAAGCTATTTTGTAGTTGGATTGATATACCACTATGGACGTCTCTTACTGACTGAGGGGAAGATATCTTAGGGTTTCTATCATCCTAGATCTTATACGAGGTTGATTTCAATTTCACAGTTGTCAGCTAGCAGTTTGAATGGTATGCCTCAAACTACCCATGGCTGAATAAAATATGTAATCTAGTTTTGTAGCATATCTTTTAGGGTTACTTGGCAAATCACATTATGATGATCCGTGCTTTGTTTCTTTTAGGTGGTATAACGTGGTAAGAGAAATCAACTGTGTTTATGTTTTGATTTCTATCTAATCTTTTGTGTAAACTATATTAATCTTTCAAACATGCAATAGTACCTATTTTAACTATTTAATATACATATCACTGGTAAGAAATAGATGTTTTGTAGTTATATCTCTCACTAGGACATGTGTCTCACCTCTTGGGTCACCATATCTTTCTAGGTGTTTGACGATGTTGTCTGTTTCTAAGTGATGAGGAGGAGCATATTGAAGATCAGTAGAGTTAGAAGGTTGTTTGGGTTTTGTAGAGTCCTAAAGTCATCCATGTACTCTTAGGTTTGGGCAAGACATTTTCCACATCATGTATATCAAATCAATTTTTGGTTGTAAGCCTTGGATCATTCTTTATGTAAATGTTGTAATTATGTGAACAACATCTTTTGTATTCAGGTTGTGTCAGAGGCCCTGGAACTCATGTAAAGTTACATATCATGAAAATAGGTGACAATTGGACCTTTGTGTAAATATCCTCTAAAATATTTGGAAATTTCACTTGGTTTTAATGTTGTACCTTTTTGGTAGTAGTGTATGATTGGCATTTTGATTTTAAGTAATCTTGTTTAATGTGGCTTGTTGCAACATTTGGTGGTATCAGAGATTTAGGTTCGTTGAGTCTATAGGGAGATAGGACTTAAGGTGTTGTGTTTGTTCTTATGTAATCCAACATATCTGACCATATTTTATGGTTATGTAGATCTATCTGGAGAATGTGAAGAGCATGAGTAGAGTAGATTTGTGGCACCGGGAGGAGGTAGCAGGTCAGGATATGGAGGAAGAGTACATGTTATGGGACCATAAAATTTTGTCCCGCCTTCATTTGACCCTTCAACCATGGCTGATCTAACTTTTTAGTCTATGTTTTGACAGCTTATGGTGACGATTATGCATTTGGCAGACAGGGTGCCTACATCTCAACCTAGGACACCTATTCCCAATGCTTAATCTCAGGTAGGGAAGACCTTTGAGAGGCTGAAGAATGTGGAAGCCACAGAGTATGTGGGTATGGCAAACCCAGTAGATGCTAACATGTGGTTAATAGAGTTGGAGAAGGTGTTCATGATTATAAACATCTCTGAGGAGGATAAGGTGAATCTTGCTACCTCTTGAAGGGTAGTGTTGGACACTAGTGGGCCATAGAATAGGAGAAGACACAATGTGAGGTGGTAAGTTAGGAGGAGTTTTGATGAGATTTTATGAGTCGTTACTTCCCTAAGATGTATCTAGAAGAGAAGATGGCTCAGTTTGAGTGGTTTTGCCAAGGATCATGGTATTTCAATGACTACGAGGCAAAGTTTATGGAGTTTTTGAGGTTTTGTCCTCACACGGAAACTACGGAGAAGGAGAGGATCAAATGGTCTGAGAAGGGTTTGAATGTCGAGTTGGCAATAACAACATCTTCTTTGGAGAATCAAGAGAAGGCTTTCACCTTTGTGGAGTCTATGAGGAGGATAGAGAGGACAGTTGTGGAGAAGCGAGAAGCTAATGTAAGGAAGAGGTAAACCTAGGGCAATCATTTGGAAGCTTCAAGAAGCCAAGTTTGTGACGATCCGACAACAAATCAAACTGTCACCAGTAAATAAATGCGGAATAACCATAATCAGCGGAGTAACAAAAATCACTAAAAATAAAAAAATCATTTGCAAAGAGATCCATTTCTAGGAAACTCTTAAGAAAAGAACCAAAGTATTACATACATCATGGTTCACATTGTACGTACCATGTACCATCTCATATCAAGGATAACATATAACAGTTGCTTTGCCATACTATACATAAGCAACATAAAACATCGAGACATACAAGCCAAAATCTCAGATCGATCATAAAACCACTAAGTACTGACTCCAAGGACCTGAGAGTACAGAGACGACACATAGGACTTATATCTACAAGACACGACAGACAACACACTCAACTTGAGATGCTACTACTGCCCCTGATGTTGTTGTCCTCCCTCTGCTATATGGTCCTTACCTCCTCGTCTGTGTCCACCTAAAACTGTTGGTGATCAACGGAGTGAGACCCATATCCCAGCGAGAGATATAACTCTCCACCAAAAATATTATTATTGCATATAAATAGTAATAAAACTGAGCAGAGGGTCGTTTTATATTAATAAGTAGGACTTAATCACTGTTTAAGCAGAATAGAGCAATATCATCTTCTAGAACTTTGCAGCTATATATGATAAAGCAGTAACTCATCTATTCATTTTATAAGGAATATGAATAACATGTATAACATCTATTCATTTAAGATGCATTAAGAAACGTAACATTAACCAATGATTTCCGTATTCCATCCTTAAGCAAATATGCTACATGGCTGATTACATTTTACAATCACACGTATGCCCTGAGGAGATGAGGTATACCGCTCATACTCCAACTGACCATGATAGCGTAAAGCATCAGTTCCATACATAGGTCAATGGAAGAGCCAGACTCCACGACCTCATCCGTCTCGGTCAATGCAAGACCACATGTAGGACTACGTCAACTGCTTAACATAGCTTTCCAAGGTATACTGGAAACTTCGCTAAAGAGATACAGTGACAGCTACACTCCTTCGGCATTGAGAGATTTAGTGTTTATCTCACATCAATCTGACATTCATCATCATCGGGAGATTTTTGATACATCCATCTTGGTACATATAATGAAGGATTGAGAGATCTCATGTTTATCTCACATCAATCCCACATTAGGGCATAAGGATATTCACGCCCATCACCCCCACATATTCAAAAATATGCCTTCCAGGAGATCTCATGGGAAAACCTTTTTCACTATCACCGGCTGCTGATGATGATGGATCTATGGTCAGGCCTCTACATGATAAGATTCCACTTGATTAATTAAGTATATTACCATATTCTTTTAGCATCAGTCACGTTTCTAAACATGAATTATTATGACAAATGCTACAAAGAAAAGTGTAATACATCTATCAAGTACTTTTCAAAACTTTATATAACATTAGGATCTCAATCCCTTATCTTATTATTGGGAATTCCCATCCCTCAAGAATATCATCATTATGATCACTGAATTTGGGTATTCAAACCCTTAGATCATCACTGAACACTGTTATCATTTATCAGGAACTATTACCTCTAGGTCATCTGACCAATGTATACATGATACTTGTTACACAAGCATCTCACATGGCTTACGATTCCCATTAAGTATCTTTATCAAATAAAACATCATAGCTCATACCTGGCTATGCTCATCATCTCATGATACCTGCTTGGTTAGTATACATGATAACAACCATATCAAATTACATTTCAGTACCATGCAATACAAGGGTAATACCACTATTCCCTTATTAGAGTTAGGGTTTCCCTTTCTTATTTAATTAGGGCTTCACATACCATTACCCTATATTAGGGTTAGGGTTTACCTTTCCTTATCGATTAGGGTTTCAAGATCAAATTATCAAGGATCAAACCCTAATTCGTACTCTACATATATTAGAAACATTATTGTATGCACATTACATGTTTATTACACAAGTATGAGTCTCTCTCTCATCCTCTCTAGGATGTTGATTACTCCATACTTTATTAAGTTGGCTCAACCTTTCCTTCAAGGTACAATAGCCTACTTAATCATTATTCATTAAAATCCATAATGCCTAATGTATAACTTGATATAAAACACTCCATGTGTTACTCCATCAAGTACATTGCAATTTAAGGTACTTCCTCACCATATCGGTTTGGAGGTGTGTGTATGCTTGCTCCATCCATATCGGTTTGGAGGTATATGTATGCTTGCCTCCACCATATAAGATTGAAGGTGTATGTGTTCTAGCTTCCACCATATCGTATTGGAGGTGTATGTGTGCTGGCTTCCACCATATCGGATTGGAGGTGTATGTGTGGTAGCTTCTACCCAATATCAGATTGAAGGTGCTTGTGTGCTTGCTTCTACCCAATATCGGATTGAAGGTGCTTGTGTGCTTGCTTAACCTCTTCAAACCTTCATGGCTACGACCTGCCCTTCGCCATGGGTTAAGTGATAGGATAAACAACTGGTTGAACCTTTGTCAACCCATTATACAAACCAAAGCACAACCCTATCGATTTCCAAGTCATCTAGGGTTACTTTTCCATATTGGGTTGAAGGTGTGTGCTTGTGTGCTTCCACACGATACTGATGATGTCATCATCATCAACCTCTAGATCCTTGTTCTTACTACTATAAGTCATGGACAACAGTCCCACGAAGATTTTAGAACTCAAAGGTTCAGAAATTAATCAAGGGAAATCAAAATTGCAAGTAGTTCAACAAGTATGACAAAATTGAAGGTGCATAATAATATAATTGGGTTTAAGTTATATAACCCACCTCAAGAACAACTTTAAAGCTCCAAGCTCCAAAGCTTCACGTTCCCAAGGTTGAAGATGGACTTCACAACTCCTCTATAAGAAAAGAATCACCATGGATAAGAAATTGGTGAAGAAGAAAAGAAAAGAAGATCAAAACCCTAAAATCATGCTTCAATCCAAGGTTGAAGATGCTCATATCCTCACCTTAGGGTTAAGTATGAACTCCTTCTTGCTCATTAACACCTTTGCACAATACCCTTGTGCCCTTGCACGATATGCCACCACTCGTGCATGATATGACACTCACTAGCACGATATGTCACTCACTTGGAGTCAAAACACTTCACTTTATGGCCGATATCACCCTATATGGCCAATATCACCTACTTGGCCGATATGCTTTTGCTATGGGCGATATCCAAGGACCTATGCACGATATCTTTTCACTATTGCATGACACAAGGACTCTATGCACGATACCATAAGGAAGGAGGGTGGTAAGGGTCGAAAAAATTCACTAAGGGGTGAAACTAGAGGTATATATACTTGTTGCTCATGAAGGAAGGCGAAAATGAGGTGTCATCAATTTGAGCTAGTAGGTGCCATGTGTCCATGCGTGGATGACACGTGTACATGCATTCATAAACATTTATCTTGTCATGAAAAACAGTTGAGGATAATCTAGGGATGAAAATTCGTTCATTACGTATCCCTTTGAATAAAATATATCAACTAAATCACCACTATTCACAACCTGATACAACTTTTCTAAGGAAGTTGTAACCCGACACACCTCACCTCCTTGAGGTTCTTTGCACGACATGGACTTTTACAAGAGTCCAAAAAATGATATGAGGCTTGTCCTATGGCTCCTTGTCCGATAGGCACTCATATATAAGCTTTTCAACTTGATACATCTCAAGTTAGGGTTTCATATTCAACCCCCTTTCTTGGTCATTTAATTACCAAAAGTACCATCATTCATAATTGATTTAAACATGGTGTCTCCTTATTTCTATATCCTATACATGATACTAGGAGGGAGTAGGGACACTCTAGAGGTGATAATTTTCATATTAACCCTACATTTTGGGTAAATTACAATTTGTACCAAAACTGGTGCACAATGCACTAACATTATTCAAACAAGTTCAAACTTGGAATTTAGGCTTTCCAAAAGCCATACTTTCACATCATTCTCTCTCTTATGATGCTAAAACACATGAGGTACATTCAAAATGTGACATTTTGCAATATAGCCCCTCATCTTGGGTAAATTGCACGTTATGCCCAAACTTTCATATAATACACAAATAGTTCGCAAATAAGCTCAAACTTGAAATTTAAACTCTACAAGAGTCTTAATTACTTTTGAAAAGATTAAAACAAGTTTGTAAACAACTTACTTAAGAAAAACTTCTAGGGTTAAGCCATAAACCAGGTCAGGGATGTTACAAAGGTTCTATTCCCCACAATACCAACAGTCACCACATAGATCAATAGTTTAGGAATGAAGGATACATGTGCAGTCAAAGTGGTCCCCTAGTAAAGCAAGAGGTTGCAGTTTTTCACATGTAGGGGTAAACAATTTAGGTTCAGTATCTACGATAGGGCCGTCTAGGTTGTAGTATGAAATAAGGACCTTCTTTAAGTGTGGTCAAGTTGGGCATGTGATATGGTATTTCCCTATGAAGAATCAAGAGGTTACCTAGTAGCCCAGTCTGAGATATTAGGGATCATAGAAGCAACAATAGTTCAATGGTAGTAGTGGAAGAGGTCGTGGAATGACATTGCAGGCATGCTCTTTAGGACCAGCTAGTAGAGGTTGAGGACGACAACAAGAAACGTCTTTGTTCTATGCTATAAGTCAGTCTGAAGGAGTGGTCAACCCATGAGTCATAATAGGTTAGATGCAACTTTTTTATTCTGGCTTATCTACATCTACATATTTGTCTCTTTTAGTTGACCTGAATGTGACACACTCATTTATCATCATAGAGGTGATGAACAGCTGTAACATGCCTATTTTTATTAGAGATGATAGACTCTTATTAGAAACCCCTTTGGTTTGTTCCATTGTGGTCAGGGAAGTGTGTCCATTTTGCATTCTTTTTTTCTATGGATGTAACATTCAAGCGGATCTTATGCCACTTGATTTGCATGGATCGATGTGAGGGATGGGTACCTTGGAGAAGTATAAGGTTGTTTTGTACCGTCGTCCCAAAATCATGATGCTCTATGATGGTGATGTCTCTTGGACTTTAAATGGAGATAGGAGGACTCTTCCTACCTGTCTGGTATTAGTTGTGATAGCAGAGAAGTTGATGAAACAAGGGTGTGAAGCATTCTTGGTACATGTGGTGGATACCAAGGTGAGGATCCTAGTATCCAGGATGTACTAGTGGTGTTTGAGTTCGAGGATGTTTCCTTGATGAGTTACTGAGTGTTCCACTTCTAGAGAGATTGATTTTGAAATCAATCTAGTTCCTAGTACGCAACCCATAGCATATTCACCTTATAGGATGGCTCCAACAGAGATGAAGGAGTTGAAAAAAAATAGTTACAAGAGTTGTTCGAAAAGGGTTACTGTAGTATCCTCAATTTTAGTAAAATTGAATTGTATAAATATAAGCCATGATTTGATTTTTAAATTCCCCAATGGTATTATTGGTAGAATAATAATGTTAAACACCTTTGTGGCATGGGTGTTTGTGGCACAAGACCATACATAAATAAATAATAATGGCTTTGGACACGACGTAAGATAATTGTCAAGTTTCCAAAGAAAATTGAAACAGATGGTGTTTTACATAATTAAAGGAATAATTATCTATACCAGAGTGGCAAGTCAATATTTAAGGCAGAAAACATGGATATTTTGATATGACTTTTTGTATAATTGAAAATAATATTGAAAAGGAAGAATATTTTAGAATTTGGGAGAAAAAAGATATTCTATGAGATAATGATATTTTTTTAAATAATGTCTGAAAGGAGGAAACTTTGGATGGGAAATATATCCTAGAAATGCCAGATACCATATATATATTGGAAAAAAATATTAATAAGTTTATAGGGATATAACTCATAGTCATATCACCCAAAAAGGTTTCATATATTTATGCTTCTCCTTAATGGCATTTTTTTGCCAAATAAAGAAGATATTTTGAAAATACTTTAGGATAGATAACGAATGTTGTCTACACATGCTCTTCTTGTGGGTATTTGGCGTAACCATGATGGGGAAGAAGTAATTAGCATTTGGTAATCCATATTGTTGATTTTGATAGCAAGGGAACAAAGGAAATGAAAAGACTTTAATAAGATGATGGAAACAAATTCTAAGAATGATGAATCCGGTGAGAGAGTTCTATGAGAGCAGTGTATATATATGTAGGATCTAATCATCTCCGGAGGCACTCCCTCTCCTTTCCTCATCGTCTTCCTCCTCCTGATCTAGGGTTCCTCCAAAAATGGCATGGGGGATGACAGGAACTTTCGCTCCCATCCAGAGGTTGACTCCTAGACATTGCACTCCACAAAGAGGCGTTAAGTAGTCCTAGCCATCCGAGACCTTCCAAATCTCATCCTTAATAGTTCTCAGTTCCTTCTTGCAAAGAGTGGATAGCAGGTAGTGCCGCACACAGTGGACCTATCTCTCTCCAGATGCCACTTGCACTGTCATCTTTCACACGAATTCCAAATACCCTATGGTGCACATCACATCTTCCCTCACACCCTTATGCATGTGACTTACCCAAGGGTAGAACCATCTCCTAGCTTGTCAATTCATGTTGGAGGCCTGAAGATAGATGTTGTTGGACCTGCTGCCACCTCCATGGCTAGGGAAGGTTGGCATGGAAGCACCCACATGTGGGCGCTTGATGAGGGGAACATAGATGGTGTTCGCCACCATCAGGAGTGCCACTGTAGGCGTTGGATTGGAAGCAGTTCGGCGATGTTGGTCATTCATCATCCTGGCAGTAAAACCAGCCGCTCATGAGGAAACTAATCATAAGGGTAGTGTGGCAGAGAGGCATGCTAGAAGTTGACATCCTTAGCCACTGGGAGGTGAGGTTCCAAGGGTGGCACCGACTAGGGGTGTAAACGGTGCTGGTACGTTGCGGGTCAGGTCATACCCATATCCATGTAATTTAGTAGGTCCAGGTCCGGTTCTAGACCCACATAATAAAAAATCTAGACCCACACCATACTCGTACCCGCATTAATAGCAGGTTTGTAGTGCGGGTATGCGGGTAAGAGATTCCATATACAACATCATATTTTTATTGTAAAAAATTATTATTATGTTGCATTTATATTAATACTACTGAAAAATACTAGAGGGGGTGAATAGGGCTTTATTCTAATTTTAAAATTATTCAACCAAGCAAACAATCACAAGAATGTTGGAGAAGGGAACAAGGCGTTTAGAGTGGTTCCACCCTTAGCAAAAACTAAGGGAGTCAGTCCACTACTCAGTTGTTCCCAACCGGGATTTTGAAAGAAATTATATTTTATTACCTCGCAAGGATGTTACATAAGTTACAACTACCTTCACAAACCATTTGGATAGCCTTCACCTCGAAGTCGTCTCACCAACCTTGAAGCAACCTTTACTAGAAGTAACTTCAAGCTCCCCCTTGAAGTAGCCTTCCTCCTTGAAGTAGCTTCCCGTTGAGACCTTATAGAAGTAGTCCAAAGTCCGCCGGCCTACCTTCTCCACCTGAAGAAGCTCCAACAACCTCCTTTTCATAGTATCCAACCTAGGAGTAGCAAAGGAGAACAAAATACAATAGAAGGAACAAGATTGGAAGAAAGAAATAATGTTTCCAATTAAGTACAGCGCTTTGATCCTATATCAAGTGTATTGATCACCTATCCATTGTGGATGAATGTGGTAGTGTGGTGGCTAGGAGATACTAAGCTATAAGACACTAATGTAGAACATAATGCAAGTGAAGCTCAACTTGTTGCTTACAAGGAATAATTCTCAAGTGTAATTGTATGCAGAAGTGATGCTTTGGGTGTCCTATAGCATGTCCTATTTATAGGAGTGGTTTGCTAATTCTTGGGGACGTTATAGACACCTTCTAGGATGTTCTTAGTTCTCAACTAGCTGTTATGTGTCCACTAATTATATTGTAATGGCTATTTGTTTAATGCTGAAAAGTGCAATCCAAAATGTAGCTCGGTCGAACTCTTTGTCAACCGAATTGATCTCAGTCTAACTTTTCTTTGACCAAGTGGGAGACTGATATTAGTGGATTTGAAACATTCAACTCAACTCCCAACCACTTTTTCCCACTAAGTCTAACATCTATAGAACCTTCCAGACACTCAATCTCGGTCAAAGTAAAAATCGTCCGAAACCTTCTTAGTGATAGCATTGAGCAGGTTATGCAAAGGTGTTCGTGCATTAGACTGAGGACATATTTGGTCGAGAAATTTTTCGACCGATTTTCTCTCGGTCGAGAAATAGTTCGACCGAGATAGTTCCTATTTTGGTGGTTCTAGATATGTACTAAGTGTGTGTATCAAAGTGCAATTGTGATACTATCTTGGGGGATGACCTGTTTAAGTGTTGTGAGTGGATATGAAGATCTAAATGCTTGATTTATATGATATCAAAGTACTTGTACATTATAAACTTGTACAAGTTTTTACATTAATTACAATCATGAAAGTAAAGCAAATTTGAGCATAAGGATCTTTCAAATCTTTGCTATCCACCACCTTTTATGCTTATTCCTGAAACACTCAAATGGCACGTCAAAACCACAAGAATGAAATGTTTGTCATCATCAAAACAAAGGGATTATAAAATGTCCAATTTATCCAACAACTATGAGATATTTCTATCATATAGTATATTAACATGTAATAGTTATATGAAATAAATTTGTAGATTGAAGATTAGATGAGTTAATTTGTAACATATTTGTAGTCATTGTCATAATGTTTTAATTATGTAGCATATATTGTAATTATTTTGATTTTAAGTTTACATATGTTGCTCATGATTGAAATTATAATAGTTAATTATCAACTAGATGACTAGTCTCAACCTTATTAAAATTAAAGTTGAACATAATTTCAAGTATATAATAGTTAGGCTAGGAAAGTATGACATAAATACCATATTATCTAAGTAGTTATTTATGTATAGAAGGTCTATGGTCTAGCGGGTCTGGGTCTAAGCATACCCATTAGTGGACTCACTTATATGCAGGTCTAAGGGTATGCAGGTCCACAGGTATGTGAGTACAAGAATTTAGACCCATGATGGGTCTTTAAAGGTTTAGGATTTGCGGGTCCATAGGTCTACCCGTACCCATTTACAGCCCTATCACTGACTGCAGTGTCAGAGAAGATCCTCATGTGGGAAGGAACACACGTGTGGATGAGGCAATAGTAGAAGCAAGGTTGGGTTGGCCAGACCAATCAGTCAGGGTCTAATAATTATGTATGGTTCAATCGAGTAATTGTTGGTTCAGAGGAGAACCAAGTAATTGAACCGTGCCCCCATCATGGCTTGAAGTATACTGTATCAACCAATCAGGAGGCGCCAAGTGGCCTCAGGATTGAGGTAAAATAGCATATCTTGTTTTAATCATAGAAAATGCTAGGTTGGTCAAAAACAACAAAATTATACATCATTTTGATCAAGAAAATGAGAGGAACTTAAATAAAATATAATTAAGATCTAATTATGCTTCATGTTCTGAAAGTACGTGGATATATGATTAAATGGTGATCTAAGGATATAAACCCTAAAATTGTGTAATAAGATGTTTGAATATGCTAAAATGATTTATTTGTCATAATAGTTGATATTTTTGAATAAGATGAGAAATAAAGATGATCATGATAATAATGATGAGAAATTAGGATTTCTAGAGTGGATACTCATTAATACATGTGATTAAGATCTTGAACATTAATGAAGAGACTTACTATAGCTTTAATGTGTTGAACCTGATCTAAGTACTTATGATGTGATAATAAGATAGATTTGATAATCTTGGCAACATCTAATATGAATTAGGGTTCTTGAGTCATCAAATCAATGAACATGAGAATTGGGTTACCAAAACATGACTCTAATGACAACTTGACACCAAGAGAACGTGAACCCTAGAATAGCACCCGCGTAGTTTCTAATATGATTACTATGTAATGGATACACTTTAGGATTTATATACATGCATATTAAATGTTTGGATTCTTTTTTGCTTGCTTGGATATGTTGATTGGTTTATTGAATCTACATGAAGTATAATTGTATAATATGCACAACCTACCATTGAGGTATGTGGATATTCCTATGCCTACTCACAATATCGATTGCTGAGGTTTTTTTATCTCAAGGATTTATGAAATAAAATGTTGAGTGTTTGTTTACATTCTGCTCATTCATAATGCCACTATGAGTATGACATAAAGAAAGATTATGAGAAGATGTTGATGTTCTTATTTGTAAGTGATTGACTGGTACATGTTGTTACAATGATTGCACTTTTGGGATGCACCCCATGTACCAATATGTCAACATACTGAACGTGTTTTGTTTCATGTCATTTTAGGTATAAATTGATATACATGATAAACAAAAAGAAGATATCAAGATATGATGGACAAATGAAATACAGGATGGCATTAAAGATATAAAAGGAGGATTAGCTAGATACTTCTTCTCATAGGATGTAGTATTCATGGTGAAAGTTTATGTGAGCATTCTGTAAACCATATCAGTGAATTAATGAAATTTTTTCTATTATTTATTATTTGTTAAATTTGGATCCTTGGGAAAATTTATACAATGAGTCTCACCTTTTTGGCCTTCCTTAATTGGAGGTTGCTGAAATGTGAGGTCGTTACATTTTCCAAAATGGCATGGGGGATGATAGGAACTCTCGCTCCCACCCTGAGGTTGACTCCTAGATGTTACACTCCACAAAGAGGCACTAAGTATTCCTAGACATCTGAGGACCTCCCTAATCTCATCCTTAAAACTTTTTGGATCCTTCTTGCAAAGAGCGGACAACAAGTAGTGCGACACGACAGACCTATCTCTATTAAGATGCCACCTGCACTGTTATCTTTCCCACAAAATCTCAAATACCTTATAGTGCACGACACATCTTCCCTCACTCCCTTCTACATGTGACTTCCCCAAGTGTAGCACCATCCCCTAGCTTGTTGATTCATGCTAATGGCTTGAAGATAGATGTTGTAGGACCTAGTGCCACCTCCACGGCTAGGGCAGGGTTTCATGGAAGCACCCCTGTATGGGTGCTTGACGAGGGGAATAGAGATGGTGTTTGCCACCAACAGGAGTGCCACAATAGGCATCCGATCAGAAGTAGTTGGGTTACATTGGTCATTCACCAACCTTGTGGTAATACAAGCCGCTCATGAGGAAACCATTCATAAGGGTAGTGTGGTAGAGAGGCAAGCTAGAAGTTGACATCCTTAGCCACTGGGGGGCGAGGTGCCAAGGGCGGCGCCTACTATAGAATCAGAGAAGATCCTCACATGGGAAGGAACCCACGTGTGGATGAGGCCGCAGTAGATGCAAGGATGGGTTGGCCAGACCGATTGGTCAGGGTCTAATAATTACTTATGGTTCAATCGAGTAATTGTTGGTTCAAAGGAGAACCAAGTAATTGAATCGGGCCCCCATCATGGCTTGAAGTATAATGTATCAACCAATTAGGATAAGAGGAAAGAGAAAATATATATGTTCTGGTAATCCATGCATGAAGGATGCATATGGAAGAATCTGAATATAGGTGAGTTAAGTGACTCAGTCTCCCATGCATGTGTGCATGTGGAATAAGGCATTAATAAGAAAAGTTATAAGAAACTTATGATAACAAGTTATATAAGAACAACTTCTCAACTATTTGTGATGGATGTAAGTGATACATGTGGGATGTAAGAAATGGATGACTTCGGGTCATATGCTTAGGTGAGAAAAAGGTCCACACTAAGTTAATAGGTAATTAGGTCACTTTGGATCGTATGCTTATGTGAGATAAAGGTCCACATTAAGTCAACAGGTGATCAGACCAAGGCTGATATATATTGTGTCCACTACAGGGACTTCCCTAGAGAAAGGGTTCCCCACATGAATACTCCATAAATGGAGTTCCCACAGAGAATAAGTTGAGAAGTTAGAAAGAAAATGTATGAGTATGCACATGAGAAACATAAGTAACCAAAGATCATACATGAAGATGGAAGTATGAATATAACTTGCTCATTTCCTTACTACTATCTCTAGAAGTTTAGTCATTCTGAAAATGACTGTGAATCAAGCCCGGATTGGAAGGTAGCAAAAGGGTCCAGCACCGATGGGAAGGCCAATGGAATACCCATCTTGGATAGGATGGTATATGAAGTCCCAAGCCTAGATGGGAAGGCCAATGGAATACCAATCCTAGATAGGATGGTATATGAAGTGTCAAGCCTAGATGGGAAGCCCAGAAGAATGCCAAGCCTGGACGGGAAGGTATGAAAGTCCATTGGGACTAAAACCCCATGAGAGGGTATCCTAGAGATTGAGAAAACAAGGGTTGAGAAGTTATAATAATAATAAAAATGGAAATATGAAACCTTTACGGCTAGTGTGCCAACCTGGGGTGGATCAACCCAAGAGTGGGAGAAAGACCTAAGGGAGAGGAAAAACCCTAGACCCTGGGGTACGGTTGTGTCTAGAGAGACTAACACCCTCCTGTGAGCGAAGAAGGCACCCTAAGTTAGGACCTTTCCTAGAAATGTAAGTTGACTAAATCAATGTAAATATTGAGGTAACCATGAATCTCGCCTAATATGAAAGATGAACGTAGATGTATTAAGGTAACCATGTATGAACCCAAGTAACCCAAGTATGCCATCTCTGGGGAACATGAGGAAAAGTCACTATGGAATGGATGACCATATGAGAGTGAGTCAGGAAAAGAAACATATCATGGAATGTTGACATAAGTCCAATGAGAGGATATAAAGTGAACAATAAGCATTATAAGAGATGGAGGAATCTAGTTTAAAGAATTACATATGAAAATAGAGTGCTTGAAAATGGTTAAAATTGTAATATCTTGATGAACCCTTGGGAAGGGTGGATCCCAAAGTCAATCCTAAGGTCAAGTAGGGAGTATTAAAGGTATATGGACCGATAGGATTAGGAGTTGATTGATCCCTGAATGCAGAGGACCATATGGTCAGGAGGTAATAGCTACATTTTCCCAAGGCCTATGTCTTAGGAGATTAACTACCTTCATGATGTTCATGTGGCCCATGAGTGAATGTGAGGGGCATTCCTTAGATTCATAAGGATAAGATCACTCCAAGAAGTACATATACCTCTAGAAACTTCAAGGAAGTGGCTAAGGTTCATAATACATGAGGTGTAAATATAAAAGATACAAAGAAGTCGTGCGATAATGAAACACTAAGAGGAGTTATGCACAAACTCTAGAATGAGTAAAGGAATTTGACTTCATGAGATATAAGAATAATGTGGAATTAAAAGTATGAATGGTTTAGAGTCATGTTGATAATGATTCAACATAAAATGTGAAATTCAAAGATTATGTGTGGATGTACCATCTTTGCACTTAGAATGGAATGAACTTTGTGTTTGGGCTACAGTCAAATGCTTATTTCATCTCATTATGAATGAGAGAGATTGGGTTGACACATGGTATGATTAAAATTGAGATATGAGAATGAATATACTATGTTAAAAATTTAATGACATGACCCAGGGTTGGGGTGTTACCTTACCCTTATGTGAAAATAAATGAACAATAGGTTGGAAACCTAGGTGCAAAGGGTAATCACCAATTGAAATTAAAATCATAAATGAAAGTAAAGACACCAAGAGATAGTGTCATATCAACACTAAGGATGTGGATATACGTTGAATTGAATTACCAATCCTGGTAATAAAGTGTGGAATTTGCATATCAATAAAAGATGTTGGAGATATCTAAGAAGGGTTGCTATCCCTAAGGTTTGAAACAAAGATGAGTTATCTTTCACCTTAAGCTTACTAGATTTGAATTTTGGGGAAAAAAACTTTTTAAGGAGGGGTGAATGTAGTATCCTCCATGTTGGTAAAATTGAATTGTATAAATATAAGCCATGAACTGATTTGTAAATTCTCCAATGGTATTACTGGTAGAATAATAATGTTAATCACCTTTGTGGCATGGATGCTTGTGACACAAGGCAAATACAAAGAAGAAATTTATACATAAATAAATAATAATGGCTTTTGACACAATGTAAGATAATTGTCAAGTTTCTAAAGAAAATTAAAATGGATGGTTTTTAGATAATAAAAGGAATAATTATCTAGACAAGAGTGGAAACACAATATTTAAGGCATCAAAAATGGATATTTTGATATGACTTTTTGTATACTTGAAAATAATAATGAAAAGGAAGAATATTTTGGAATTTGGGAGAAATAAAATGTTCTATGAGATAATGATTTGTTCCAAATAATGACTAAAAGGAGAAAATTTTGTATGGAAAAGATATACCATAAATCCCAGACACCAGCTATATATTGTAAAATGAATATTAATACATTTAGAGGGAAATAACTCATAGTCATCTCACCCAAAAAGGTGCCATATATTTATGCTTCTCTTTAATGGAATTTTGTTGACAAACGAAAAAGATATTTTAGAAATATTTTAGGAAAGATAATGAATGTTGTTTACACATGCTCTTCTCATGGTAATTTGGCATAACCATAATGGGAAACACGTAATTAGCTTTTGGTAAGCCGTATTACTGATTTTGATAACAAGGGAACAGAGGAATTGGAAAGACTTTAATAATATGATGGAAACAAATTCTAAGAACGATGAATTTGGTGGGAGAGATCTGTGAGAGAAGTGTATATATATCTAGGATCTACTAAATCTCCATAGGCACTCCCTCTCCTTTCCTCATTGTCTTCCTCCTCCTGAGTCTATGGTTCCTCTAAAAACTTCATGGGGGATGATAGGAACTCTCACTCCCACCCATAGGTTGACTCCTACACGTTGCACTCCACAAAGAGGCACTTAGTAGTCCTAGACATACAAGGACCTCCCTAATCTCATGCTTAACACTTCTCAGTTCCTTCTAGCAAAGAGCGGACAGAAGATAGTGAGCACGGAGGACCTAACTCTCCTAAGATACCACCTGCATTGTCATCTTTCCATGAAGTCCCAAATACCCTATGGTCGCATCTTCCCACAACCCCTTATGCATGTGACTTCCCCAAGGGTAGTACCATCTCCTGGCTTGTCGATTCATGTTGGTG
The DNA here is from genome assembly GCA_963693085.1 of Alisma plantago-aquatica. Lineage (NCBI taxonomy): Eukaryota > Viridiplantae > Streptophyta > Magnoliopsida > Alismatales > Alismataceae > Alisma > Alisma plantago-aquatica. The sequence continues at coordinate 419,895,999 of OY856414.1, read as the reverse complement.
GCTTGAATATAAATGTCGTAGGACCTAGTGCCACCTCCATGGATAGGGAGGGCTAGCATGGAAGCACCCTCATGTGGGCACATGATGAGGGGAATAGAGATGGTGTTCGCCACCAGTAGGAGCGCCACAGTAGGCGTTGGATCAAAAGCAGTCGGGCGATGTTGGTCGTTCACCAGCCTAGAGGCAACACAAGTCACTCATGACGAAACTAGTCATAAGGGTAGTGTGGTAGAGTGGCAAGCTAGAAATTGGCATCCTCATCCACTGGGAGGTGAGGTGCCAAGGGTGACACCGACTACAACATTAGAGAAGATCCTCGTATGGGAAGGAACCCGTGTGTGGATGAGGTCGTAGTGGAAGCAAGGTTGGGTTGGCTAGACCGATCGGTCAGGGATAATAATTACTTATGGTTCATTCGAGTAATTTTTTTTTCAGAAGAGAACCAAGTAATTGAACTGAGCCCCCATCATAGCTTGAAGTATAATGTACCAACCACTCAGGAGGCGCCACCTGGCCTCAATATTAAGTTAAAATAGCATATCTTGTTTTAATCATAGAAAATGCTAGGTTGGTCCAAAAATAGCAAAAATATATATAATTTTGATTAGGAAAATGAGGGAGACTAAAACAAAATATAGTTGAGAACTAATTATGCTTCATGTTTTGAAAGTACATGGATATATGATTAAGTGGTGATAGAAGCACATACACCCTAGAATTGTGTAATAAGATGTTTGAATATGCTAAAAATGATTTATTTTCCATAATAGTTGATATTTAACAAATAAGATGAGAAATAAAGATGATCATGATAATAATGATGACAAATTAGTATTTTTAGAGTCGATAATCCTTAATACGTGTAATTAAGATCTTGAACATCAATGAAGAGACTTGCTATAATTTTATTGTGTTGAACCTAGTATAAGTACTTATGATGCAATAATAAGATAGATTTGATAATCTTGGCAACATATAATATGAATTGGGGTTCTTGAGTCACAAAATCAGTGAACATGGGAATCGGGTTACCAAGACATGGCTCTAGTGACACTTGACACCAAGAGAATGTGAACCCTAGAATAGGACTCGAGTAGTGTCTAATATGATTAATATGTGATGGTGAAACTTTAGGATTTATATACATGTAGACTAAATGTTTGGGTTCTTCTTTGCTTGCTTGGATCTGTTGACTGATTGATTGAATCTACTTTAATTATAATTGTATAATCTGCATGGCTTACTGTCGAGGTACATGGATACGCATATGCCAACTCGCAATATTGCTTTTCAAGGTTTTTTTGAGTATTTCTTGAGGATTTGTGAAATAAAATGTTGAGTGTTTATTTACATTCTTCTCATTCATAATGCCACTATGAGTATGCAATAAAGAAATATTATCAGAAGATGTTGATGTTCTTATTTGCAAGTGATTGACTAATATATGTTGTTACAATACTTGGACTTTCTGGATGGACCTCATGTACCAGTATGTCAACATACTGATTGCATTTTGTTTCATGCTATTTTAGGTATAAATTGATATACATGATAAATGACAAGAAGATATCAAGATATGATGGACAGATGAAATACATGATCACATTAAAGATTTAAAAGGAGGATTAACTAGACACTTCTTCTCAAAATATGTAGTATTCATGGTGAAAGTTCATGTAAGCATTTTGTAAACCATAACTGTGAATTAATGAAATTGTTTTCTATTACTTATTATTTACTAAATCTAGATCCTTGGGAAAATTTTAGATAATGACTCTCACCTTTTTGGCCTTCCTTAATTGTGGTTGCCAAAAAGTGAGGTCATTATAGTTACATATGGCTGAGAACTTCCCCTTGGGGTACTATAGTTTTGTTCATGAAGAAGAAGGATGGTTCTATGAGGCTTTTCATATATTATTGATAGTTAAACAAGGTTACAGTGAAGAACAAGTACATGTTGTCGAGGATAGATGATATGTTTGGTCAGTTGAGAGGTGCTATATTTTTATCTAGTATAGATCTAAGGTCAAGATATCATAAGTTGAGGATCAAGGTAGATGACATACCTAAGACTACTTTTAGGACTAGGTGTGTTCATTATGAGTTTGTGGTTATGTTGTTTGAGCTAACAAATGCACTGATAACTTTCATGGACCTAATGACTAGAGTGTTCAGATCATACCTAGACCAGTTTGTGGTCGTATTCATAGATGACATCTTGATATACTCCACAGCTAGTCAACATTATGAGAAGCATCTTCGTCAGGTATTGGAGTTGTTGAGGAATCATGGGATTTATGCCAAGTTCAGTAAGTGCAAGTTTTGGTTGATTGAGGTGTCCTTTCTTGGACATGTCCTCTCTTTAAAGGGTGTTGATGTAGACCCTTATAAGGTGGAGTTAGTGTTGGAGTGGGATCTACCCCAAACACCAATTGAGGTTTGAAGCTTCCTAGGTTTGACTGGTTACTACATGTGGTTCATCAATAACTTCAGTATCTTTACCTTTGACCAAGCGAACTAGGATGGGCGTTCCTTTTGTTTAGGACAAAAAGTGCCAGCATTCTCTTTAGTTTTTGAAGGATAAGTTTATAAGTGTTACACTGTTGGTGTTACTAGATCCTGGGAAAGGCTACATCATTTTCTATGATGCTTTGAAGAATGTGTTGGGATGTGTATTGATGCAAGACAAGAATGTGATTTCTTTTTCCTCTCGACAGCCTAAGAAATACAAGGAGAACTATCTAACTCATGACCTAGAGTTAGTTGTTGTGGTTCTCTCCTTGAAGATTTGGAGGCATTATCTGTATGGAGAGAGTGTCAAATCTTCACAAATCACAAGAATATACAATACATCTTTTCAAAGAAAGATCTGAACTTGAGGCAGAGGAGATGGATGGAGCTAATCAAGGACTATGAATGTAAGATAGATTATCATCCTATAATGTCGAATGTAGTGGCTAGTGCATTGAGTAGAAAGTCATCTTTTTCTTCATCATCGCCTACAGATAAATCACAATTGCACTTCATGGCATATCACAAGTAGGACATGCTAGTGTCGCTTTGACAGATGAATGTATAGTTGGAGGTTCCTATTGGTATGTATGCCCAAAGAGCCAATCATATGATGATTTTCATGGCATATCTTGTAAATGATTTGATTAATAATAAAGGCAATCTTCCAATATATTCTATTTATTCAATTACAATATGTTGATGTAACATAATAAATGTCTAAAGAATGATGTTAATCAATGACATATGTCTTCAAGTTGAGGACCTGAATAATGAGATCATACATATTTTAAGAGTATATACATTCTTGTTATATCCCTAGTTGTATGTTATTGTGAAAGGCTGGTAAACATCAATAACACTTGAGACTAGAATGTGTGTTGGTTGATGATATCAAACCAAACACATCGATACTTGTTAGAGAACATTGTATCACACAGACCCACCTTGAGAGTGATGCATGGAAACCATGATTGGTAGTCAGAGTCATCTCTCATAGTGATGATGGTGATTGTGGTTCTTAAACCTGAATTCACTACACTCATCAGATGTTTTTTGATGTACTTTTTCATCATCAGAAGTGAACTTGAATAAGGGTTACCATAAAGGTGATGATCAAATACATTACAACACATGTGGAATGACTGTGAGTTATGTAGATGGGATTTGTCCCTCCTACAGGAGTTTGATATCATGACCATTTGATAAGTGAGACTCAGAAAATCATGGTCATGCACATGTGAATCAATAATAGGATATTGAATTCACATATATCTCAAACAGTCTGCTCTAGTTCAAGGAACATGGATTTAATGTTGAGAGGATGATGATTTCATACCTCGAGTTCAATCTAGATATCAGATACAAAGGAACTATACGTTCACTATAACACTGATCACATATTGTAGGTTGAAGTTGTTCTCCAATTTTCCAAATTACTTGGGTAGCAATGATGTCTTGCAAGATACCAACCATTACTTGTGATGTCATAAATTAGTCATGGACATTCATTGCCAATGTAACTTGTAACCTATAGGGTAACACATAGGAAGGACCTGGAATAGGAGTTTATTCATGAATGATAATTAACTTGATTACTAAAGTGTTAGTTATTCAATTTAAACAACAATGGTCAAAAATTGACTAATTAAACTATGAACTGGCCAGTACAAGTGTTGAACTGATTGATTCAAGTGTGAGGTCAATTTAACCCAAGATTGGCGACCAGGACTCTGAAGCAATCGATTCAACAAGTAAACTGCTTGGCTTAGAAATCTAAACTGACTAGTTCATGTTATGAACTATCCCTTTGATTGATCAATTTGATTGGATCAAAGATTTGCTAACGTCATGTTGTGCATTAATGGAATATTAGTTTCCAATAAAATTGTGATTGGGAAACTTAGAGAAGTGACCGGTTCAAGTGTTGAACCAACCAGTTCAGTAGTGAACCGACCAGTTCAACGTTCATAGGTTCCAGAAAATTCATGAAATTTTGTCTCTTCAACTCCCACTCAGACTAGAAACCTTGACCCTACCCCTCCTATAAATAGATGGGTACTGGGAACCTTCTAGAGACATAACAAAAAGCTCTGACAATTGTTGTCTTCTCATGGTTGTGGTAACATGAGAACATGAGCAAGTTATACTCGTAAAAGGGAGAAAGCACAAGGGGGAGACAATTGAGAGATCAAGTTTATGCTAGTATGTCAACTAGGAGAGAGAAATCCTCCTTTTCCATTCATATAGAATGACATGAGTCCCTAGTGGTACGTGTGGACTATAATAGAGGTGAGGAAATTGTTGCCACCCTCTACGAGGACTGGTGTGTCTAATTAAGCCAAAGGTGCACACACTAACCAATTAGGTTAGATTATATGGGCCCCACGGAACTTGAATACACTTGGGATCTTTCAATATTTATAAAAACCCTAAAAAGACTCAATCACAATATTTAATAGGTCACTTGCAAGCGCACAAGGTACTATTGTAGTAAAGATAAGAGGAAAATATAGGGGTCGATCCTTAGGGATAGAGGGGGCACTAGAGCTTAGTTAGCATTGCTCATGTCCCTAAAGTTAAGACTAGGGTTGAAGGGTTTAAAAGGGGTTTTGGTTTCATTACACTAAGCGAACAAGCAAGTAAAGGCAATATGAAAACTAGATTATCCTAGACAAGTTAGATCTAAGCAACTAGATTAAACAGAAAACTAAATAAAAGGAAGATGATCTACACTATTCTAGCAAGGCAATAAGAAACTAAGAACCAAGCTAAACACTAAAGCAAGCAAGGATCTAAGTTAACCTTAACTAGCAAAACAAGGCAATTAGCTAGAAGAAACAAAGGCAATTAAGCTAGACTAGCATTAAAAGCAAGGAGGCTAAGGTGGGTTTCAAGCAATGGATTAGGTAGGTGGGCCATTTGGGAATGTGATTTGATATTAGTTGGAGGTGTCAACATGGAATGCAATTATCATGATTCAATCTAGATTACCAAACCAAACAACAAGGCAAGTGCTATTAGAATATACCCTATACTACTAGTTGGAGAACTAGTGTTAGGTGTAATTCTAGTAGGACTTGTCAATTCTAGGTTTCTAGGGTAAGTGGTATTAGGGAAATTGAGATCCAAGGGTAGGAATGGGAGTAGAGATGAGGGTTTTTTACCTCATGCTGCTAGCCATCTAGCCTTTAGAAAGCTCTAGGCAATTGCACTAATCACACTTACACTAGCTATTTAGATCTCACACTCACTTGTAGAAGGAGGGATATGTATGTAGGAATAAAAGGGATAGCTAGGGATCAACTAATTGAACCTAGGAGCCATTCCTAAGATATCTACATACATTCCAATTCCTCCTAGAAGCTAGGTGTCATCAAACATCACAAAGCAATAAATTTATGTTTAAGAGCAAAAACCACATGCAAGATAATGGGAAATGAGATAGAAGTAAAGGCAATCATCATAGAATGAAATTATGTTCATTACAAATTATTCTCCCCAACATGGTATCAAAGTCACATTTTTACCCCAAACAGCCCACCACTAGGGTCTTAGCTAGACATAATCAAAGAAAAGGCAAAAGAAATGAGAAGAAGGGGATAGGACTCCATGGAGCTTGAAGTAGATCCTCCTTCTTCGCCTCCTAGATGTCACTACTACAGAACATGTCTTTGGCGTCGACTGTTTATGCCCTTTTAGCGACGGTTCTAAAGTGACGCCTATGTGGGCGCTGCTAAAGGTCGAACTGTTCGGCGCCGGTTTTATAACCGATGCCAAAAGGCTTCGCGCCACCAAAAATGCGCCAGTAGGGCAACGATAGGCATCGGTTATTTATAGTAAGTCGACGTCACAAGGCTTCGCCCCCAAAAAAGGGTGCCATCTAGGGCACTATCTGCGTCGGTTTGCTACCAAAAAACTGACGCCATATTCCCAGATGCCACGACCGTGCTTCCCTGCACGGCCGTGTTTAGTACAATAGGCGTCGGTGTTATACTAATAACCGATGCTTTTTCCGCCACGGTCATGCTTTCCTGTACGTTCGGGTTGTTTGTCATATTAGGCGATGGTTTTTATCTAATAATCGACGCTGTAAGCCTTTTATAACGGTGTTCTATAAATAACTGAAACCTATGTTTTATTTTTTTTTTCTTATCAGTTTGCATGCCTACTATGGCTGGTCAGCAGGATGAGAACCTGTAGTTCAGTTTTTTGAACTGCAGGTTTACGACATCCATTGATATCAGCCAACAAACAGGCCACAAACCTGCAAAATCAACAAATATACTTTTCACACAAGTAGATACATTCAGACATCAATTCAATTCTCACATTCATACATGTATAAACATTCAAATACATATAGAAACATTCAGACATGTATAAACATTCAGAAATATTCATTTACAAAATATCATTCAACATCGCTATCAGCATCCCAATTATATCTTACAATCGCCACTACTTGTATGGCTCTTGCCCATTCTTCTCTTACTTCATTTAATACTTCCATCGTATATGGAGCATGTAAATCTTTTAAGCATTTACCTATAGTGTGGTCAGTTTTAAACACCTGCAAAGAGAATGATGTATATATAAGTAAAAATATAAAAATAAGATTGATATATTTCATACTAACTAATGAGACTATATATAATACCTCATGTATGGTATCGATGTCCAATGCGGCATATTGGATAATCATCTGCATAAATCGCATCACATAGTATGTGCATGCCCAACCGTTGTCTTGTGTAGCGCACTATAAATTGAAACATACAAAATATTTAAAAATACAACTAAGCACAGTTCACATAAATAATAAATACATTGGAGTCGGGAACTTACTTTTACGTTCTCCCAAATTATTGGCTAGTTCTTTTTCCTAGGGACCTTTCCTCCAGCCTTTTTGAATGCATCTAAACCCCTACATGTTAATGTAACATAGTAAATTGCATAATTAAATAGTAATGTAATAACAGATGTGAACGGATATAATACTGAAATATTTCTCCCCAGAATAATGGCAATCTCATTACGTGTCCAATTTTAGTATTCAATGTACTCCCCATAGGATCTAGATAATAAATAGTGAACGTCCCGGGGAGAATAAATAGTAACTCCCAATGCCTATCGCTAGAGGTAAAAAATTTAAAAATTAATAACTCAAAATGCACAATAAAAATGTAATTTTCTTAAGTCCAAATTATAAGTAAAGTAAACTTACTTGACATTGAATGGAGCTATTATTATCGTCTTCTTTTGTTGACCGAAAATTGTAAAAGCATCTATACAGTATTGTTGAACACTATCAGGGTCTTTAGCTACCATACTAATCAATGATGGAATCAAAAATCCCACATGGTCAAATGCAAATTGTTTACATTGATTTTTGACTAAGTAGCTGCATAACATGTATTACGTATGCATTAATATATAAGAAACCAGATCACTGGATCTTACACAAGGTATATGGATGTATAAACAAGATCTCACCTTATCCATGTCTCTATCATTGATGTATTCAGCCAATCATATATAAACATCTCAATAATATCTTGTATAAATAAAGAGCTTTCGTATGATTGGCTTGCATAATTCGCTTCTAAAGAAACAATTATAGGGCAATGTATATTATGTTCCCGTAGCCAACATGCCATTCCCCTACAAGCAGGACCTAACGGGTATTTTAGGTCAGTTGGAACCCAACTTGGTAATGCAGGAAGTAGAGGTGGAGGCCTAGGTGCTCCGAGTGTCTTCTTTTTAACCTGTATATATAATTTCAGATCAATTGACCTCATATATACACATTAACAATCTAAAGTAATGTAAATTTATCTTACAATTTCAGTAGTGTAGACGACATCTTCTTTGGGCCACAATATCACCCCTCCTTCTGCCTCAACAAGTGTATCAATATCCGGGTGGGCATATGGCAATGTAGCTTCCCTTCAATCGGGTAATACACGTATCGGGCTCACACGAATGTACCCCTTTGGCATTGGAGTCCCATGAAACGTTGCCCCAGGAAGGGACGGGTAAGCATGTGCCTCTGCAACAACATAGTCTTGCATTCTTAAGCGGCATGGCTTCAACGCCTACAAATTTACGTAAAGAATATTATACATATATACATATCATCTTGAAAAGACTAGCTATAATGTCATAAAAAATACTTACAACAGACTTGTTAGGAGGTGGTTCTACATGATTACTCTCAGTCTGTGCATCAGGAGAAGAGTGGGTCGCCATAGGCTGATTGGAAGCCTGAGATGCCTGTCACCGCACCATTTCTTCCTTGACCTTCTCAGAAACTATATCATTGACCTTCTTAGCAACTATATCCTCGACTCTCTTATTCTCCTATACATGGATAAAAGAAACATTAGCTTCTTATTATTGAATTCCCTTTTGCAGTAACATTCTAAAAAAAGAATAGGTTACCTCTTCTTGTGAAAGTCCCACTCTGGGTTTGCGCTGGGATGACCCAAAGAATGCTTTGATGCACACACCAGCGCCTACACCCCTAACACGTCCAGGATGCTCTGGGTTACCCAAAGCAACTGTCAATTCACCCCTTGTGCCCTGAGGGATGAACGTGCCTTGTTTACTCTTCTCATGCAACTCCCGCTAATCACCATCAACAGAAATTGGTAAGTTAACACCACAAATAATCAATATTCAAACGATTGCTCTAAGAGTTGTATTTTACCATTTTTGTAGCCGCCTCAACAGTTACAAACTTCTTTATTTCACTCTTCTTGTTTTGCCTCCCAGCTATCCAGACATCATGGTGAGGCATGGGTGTGGCACATGTAGTAGAGGACTCCTGAGTAGCAGTAGACTCTGTCTATAGTCTTTGGCGAACACTTGCATAGCCCTTTGGACCCATAGTGTGGTCATGCACATTCAGTGCACGCCTTGCTTTTTGCACCTCACTGAGGGTCTAGTTAGTATGCGCATTAATGATTTGGTTAGTAGCACTAAATGTTAATCTTGAATAGGTGAATACAACATATATTAATTAAATTGGGAGTGATGCCTAATACCTTGAATTCTTTAGATTTTCTTGAAGCAACAAACGTGTCCCAATCTTCTTTGTCCAAGAAGTTCCATTGTTCAAGGGATGACTTCTTCTTCTTATCACCATCTTTTATGTATTCTCTGTTGAGATTTGTCCTATAGTTCCTTAGCATCTTTCCAGTGCGTTGCATCACACTTTTATGATGCAACTTCTCATCCAATGCAAACAGATTCTGTAAAATAGAATTGCTATTAACTAGTATCCAAAAATAGAATTGCAAATAATAGAATTTGAAATCTACAAAATAGAATTGCAAATAATATTAACTCACACATAAATCCTTCCATATCATGTCTTTCTTCGCCTGAGGAACTTTATGCCAATTATCATACTTAACACCACAATGGCTTCGAGTGACAACCCCAAGATAGTTTACAAAATTATTTCGGTTCACTCCAATTGCATTTCCTCCATTATCAAACTCCACAACCAATCTGGATCCACTGCCACTTAGCTCTATTAACTTCTTCAACATGGTGATTCCCCTTTTCTTGTTAAGTGTTTGGTGATGCACATCAAGTTCCTCCAGTGCTTGAGTGGGTACATGTGCATCATCAACCTAAAATTTGACAAAAATAAACACACTGAATTAGCCCAATATAGAAATATGGGATATATGACATAACTAGAAGATGATGAATTTTATAGAAATATAGGATATGTTTTTAGAACTTACATTGGTATCCTCACCATGCTCATCATGGACTTCATGCTCATCATGTACATCATGCTCATCATGGTCAGCCATCTGAAAATTTCATTAAAAAGGCAAACATTTAGCATTTGTATTAACTAGAAGATAATGAAACATCAAATCTGAAAATGATATTGATATTAAAAAAGCAAACATTTAGCTTCAATAAAAAAATATAAACATGCATCCCTCTAAAATTGTGATCTTTTATCAATTAACAATCCTTCATTGTGATCTCCGTGCACATATAAGTCATGATTAGCTTCAATATTTTGCGGAGTTGGCAACCCAAATGAGAATGGACCGGAGTCATCATACTTATCATAGTACTCTTCTTCATCTATAGGATCTTCAATGAACTATCTTTTACCATTAAGAACAACTGACCATTTATCATTTGTAGGATCATCGATATAGAATATTTGTTTCGCATGTGATGCCAATATGAATGGTTCACCCTTCTCGCCAATCTTTTCAAAGTTCACTAAAGTGAAACCCAATTCATCCACTATAACTCCTTTGGTGTTATCAACCCAATTACATTTAAAGAGCGGAATTCTGAAATCTATGTAGTCAAACTCCCATATGTCTTCAATGACACCGTAATATGATATTTTAGCTTCACGTGGACTCTTATCCTTTGCACTTACAAAATACATAGTCGACGCTTGAAGAGTGACCCCACTTGTAACATACTAGATCTAGAACCCTACCCTAGAACTTTGACCTTTTGGTCTTAGGCCAAACAAGGTTGAGGTTGGAGTGATCCTAATAATCTAATGCATGAAAAATGTAATCAAATATGTCATATAATTTGTTTGGTGATAATAAGATGATAAATAACTTAATTGGATGCATAATGTTGTTAATGGGCCTCTAATGGGCCTAATGGCATAATCTATGTAATAAAGTCTCAAAATAAAGAATAGACTTCAAATTCATAATCAACATATTAAAATAAGCTTACATGTCAATTTTCATTTAATTTGGATAACCTCAAAATAATATGGTAATTTAGGAGAGAGAAATTACCTAAAAGGTGTAATAATAAATAAATATAATAAATGACTCCAAAAGAGGAAAATAATCTTAGATTCGTAATCTACATAATAAATATAGCCTTTGGGTAAATTTTTATCCAATTTGGAGAAAGTTTACTTAAAAGGTAAAATCAGGAGAGAGAAAATATGTAGAACCTTCAAAATATTAATTAAATACTTAGACAACTTCAATATGTAAAATTGATGGCAAATTCGTATCCAACACATTAATTATGACTTGTGTGTCAAGTTTCATAAAAATTGGATAATCCTAATACCATAAATGAAAGAGGAAAGAGAAAATATGTTTTGATTTATTTAACACATTAAAAGTTTCCAAAAGGCAAAACTAAGTGCATAATCGGAATCTACATGCTTTAATTAGCCTCTGTGCAAAATTTTACCTAATTTGGAGTTCATTTGCACCCTTAAAAGAGGAGAGAGAAATATGAAGATAATTAATTTACAACTTTAATCAATTTCATGATTTCGATTTACATAATGCCACGCGTTATCTAGTTGTTGATTTCTGATCGGACGGCTCTTAGCTTATCTTCAACCTCGAATCTGATTGCTACAGTAAACCTCCATCTATCATATATTCGGTCGACGATTTTTCTCTCTACAGTTGGTCTTTCTTCGAGATTTCTTCGCCTTTGGATTTCTAGTTCGATTCCGCATGTTTTGATCCCGACTTTCCATACCTTTTTGTCTCGGTTTGCGGAATCCCAAATATTGCACAACAGGCAAGTTCGGGCCATTGGGTACTCGCCTCCCTGCACATCCTTATCTATAAATAGTTCTATCCTTAGCTCTTTGGGGGTCTTTGTAGCGATTCTATAAACCCAATTGAGCCATATCATGTGCGTGTGTCGCCGGAGATCAACCGGAGGTCCTGGCTTTTGCGGCAGGTCATTCTCTCTTCCCTGACCACCTCCGCGTGAATTGAAGGTACGGTTGGCTTCGTTTTCGCTTGGGCTTTCTTTTGGTACCAATAACTCGGAGTTTGGTCGCGTATTGCGAAATACCCCAAATTTTGGTCCGGCTGTAGCTTCACGATGTGCGGCTGTATCGCGAACGGAGGAGGAAGAAGCTCCTTGGTGGTTTTACGAATTTACCCTTCTCGCTTTCCTCTCTCTTCTCTCTGCTTTTCGCGCGGGGCGTTTTAGTCTTTTGGATTTCGTTTGACTTCTTTGGCTGGGGCCAACCAGGCCATCTGCAGGGTGCCAGTGCGCGCGAGACCGCCCTCTCATTGGGCCAGGTCATCGCGGCGTGGGCCCACCTCTCGCTCTCTCTCTTCTCTTTTGCAAGTCGTTTGCTGACGTGTCATTTTCTCATTGGCCGATTTTCAAAAATCAAAAACTAATTATTTACTGATCATAAAAATATAAATAAATAGCCGTTGGATTCAGAAAAATAAGGGCTTTCTTATGATGTTGGTTTTATCTCCTGAATCTAATGTTTTTAACAGGTGTTTTTAATGGATCTAATTAATGATGAATTAACTTCTAAAATTCAGAACTAATAATTTATAAGTCAGAAAAATATAATAAAATATGTTTTGGACTCCTAATAACATAACCTAAAATATGGAATAGTTTTCATAACCTAATTCACATATTAATAAAAATGTGTTTTAGGGTTTTGTATATTAATGGAAACCTAACCCTAATTTCACATATATGTTAAATAGGTGTTTTGAAGCCTAGGCTTGGACCTAGATGTGACCCTGGATCATTTGACTCTGAAGTTGAGGTATGCTTGCATCCCATATTATTTCTATATTGAGCAATAGCCTATCTTTATCATTCTTTTGGTCCTTTGGACATTAGCCTACACATTGTCTTGTTCTTTTGAAATCATGCTTCATGTGAAGTATCTTATTTATTATTGATCTTGTGATCATGGATATTCTCTTGAATCCGTTTTCCTATGCCTTGGTGCATGTTGGACTCTTGATATTATATGCCCACTGTGATGTGGATTTTACTTGTTGTTATATGACCACTTTGAAGTGGATTTGCTTATATGTTTGAGTTGTCCATTGTGTGATGGCAACCTTGATAATTCCGACTAAACTATTTACTTGCCTCTATATTTACATGCAATGTGATTCAATAGCACTAGAGTAGTGTAAATTACAATGGTTTTGGGTGTGTGCCCTTTATGTTTATGGGATGGTGGTGGTGGTGCCCCATACCCGAGTTTCAAGGATGTGAAGCCTTGGCTCAACTTTTACATATATTGGGAGTTTGACGGTGAGTCATTCTCTATCAGGTTTTCAAGGATGTGAAGCCTTGGCCGCCTTTGTGTTTATATTGTTCTAGTGTTATGCTTATCTCACATGCATGCAGGTTGATGATGATATGTGCTTGTTTCCCACCATGGTAGTGGATGTTTATATTGATAGCACATTCTTATTATTTGTTGGTTATGGCAAGTATCTCTTTTGTTATGATCTTTCCTCCTGATACCCATTTGGGTGATACTTATCTCTTGCATGGGAAGCCTTTACACTTGATGTCCTATATTTCCTTATATTGCTCAAAGTTTTCTTTTTAGTATGCACATACCAGCCTTTGCTGATGTTTCCTTTTGTTTCTTCTTTTGCTGGGGTATGCTTCCAACCCTAGGTGAAAGACTCGGATGCATGACATGGTGACCTGGACTTAGTTTGTGATGATGAAGCTTGGAGACAATCTTGAGGTGGTTTAGATTTCCTCTACATGGATCCTTGTGATGTAAGTTTAAGTTTGTAACCCCTTTGTTTTATAATTGAATAGTCAAATATTTTCTTCCGCTGCTATACATTGGTCTTTTGATTACCATTATATGAAGATTTGAAAATTTTACACCCACTCCATCTCACCTTTTGAGTGTGTTTGGATTGGAGGTTTTATTGTTCAAATTTTTAGTACAGGATTGGTTTCACTTCTTTACAGCATGGTATCAGAGCCCATGGTAGTCGGAATTGACTATTTCAATTTTGTCTCCCTTTAGAACCCTTGACTTTTCTAGTTAGATCTAAGTGAGATGTTGACCTTAGAATTGATCGATGATGATCTACGTATGCAAAAAGGTTTGTTTTGAGGATGAGATTAGGTTATGAGGAAGTATTCATATGGAAATATTGTGACTTGGTTTCCGCATTGATTTTGAGCTCACCATTGTTTTATATCGCATGATTCTTCAAAGACAAATTATTTTCATTATATTTCTATACGTACAAAAATTTCTCAGATTTATCGAGGTTTTCTTGAACTAAGTCACAATGAAGAGAACTCTAGTTTGATTAGAATCTAACCCTAGCTTTGTGACTAGGATTGATATAATGGTGTAGTTGACCTACCCTATGACTTTTTGGATGTTCACGTAGGGTTGTTAGGTTAGAGACACGAGGACCTAAAATTTCAACCCTAGATGGCATGACTATAGTTGGATACATGAGAAATAGTAATCTTCAAAAAAAAAAAATCACAACTAAGAGATGTGGGTAGCTCTAAAAAGTTGTCTAGTTTGACTTGTTAGGCTGAACACTTTAAGGGGTGGAGAATAGTTAGTTGTTGATGTTTTAATCTGTAGATTTCGAGGACGAAATCCTTTTTAAGGGGTGGAGTGTTGTAACATACTAGATCTAGAACCCTACCCTAGAACTTTGACCTTTTGGTCTAAGGTCAAACAAGGTTGAGGTTGGAGTGATCCTAATAATCTAATGCATGAAAAATGTAATCAAATTTGTCATATAATTTGTTTGGTGATAATAAGATGGTAAATAACTTAATTGGATGCATAATGTTGTTAATGGGCCTCTAATGGGCCTAATGGCATAATCTATGTAATAAAGTCTCAAAATAAAGAATAGACTTCAAATTCGTAATCAACATATTAAAATAAGCTTACATGTCAATTTTCATTTAATTTGGATAACCTCAAAATAATATGGTAATTTAGGAGAGAGAAATTACCTAAAAGGTGTAATAATAAATAAATATAATAAATGACTCCAAAAGAGGAAAATAATCTTAGATTCGTAATCTACACAATAAATATAGCATTTGGGTAAATTTTTATCCAATTTGGAGAAAGTTTACTTAAAAGGTAAAATCAGGAGAGAGAAAATATGTAGAACCTTCAAAATATTAATTAAATACTTAGACAACTTCAATATGTAAAATTGATGGCAAATTCGTATCCAACACATTAATTATGACTTGTGTGTCAGGTTTCATAAAAATTGGATAATCCTAATACCATAAATGAAAGAGGAAAGAGAAAATATGTTTTGATTTATTTAACAGATTAAAAGTTTCCAAAAGGAAAAACTAAGTGCATAATCGGAATCTACATGCTTTAATTAGCCCCTGTGCAAAATTTTACCTAATTTGGAGTTCGTTTGCACCCTCAAAAGATGAGAGAGAAATAGGAAGATAATTAATTTACAACTTTAATCAATTTCATGATTTCGATTTACATAATGTCACACGTTATCTAGCTGTTGATTTCTGATCGGACGACTCTCAGCTTATCTTCAACCTCGACTCAGATTGCTACAGTAAACCTCCATCTATCATATATTCGGTCGACGATTTTTCTCTCTACAGTTGGTCTTTCTTCGAGATTTCTTAGCCTTTGGATTTCTAGTTCGATTCCGCATGTTTTGATCCCGACTTTCCATACCTTTTTGTCTCGGTTTGCGGAATCCCAAATCTTGCGCAACAGGCAAGTTCGGGCCATTGGGTACTCGCCTCCCTGCCCATCCTTATCTATAAATAGTTCTATCCTCAGCTCTTTGGGGGTCTTTGTAGCGATTCTATAAACCCAATTGAGCCATAGCATGTGTGTGTGTCGCCGGAGATCAACCAGAGGTCCTGGCTTTTGCGGCAGGTCATTCTCTCTTCCCTGACCACCTCCGCGTGAATTGAAGGTACGGTTGGCTTCGTTTTCGCTTGGGCTTTCTTTTGGTACCAATAACTCGGAGTTTGGTCGCGTATTGCGAAATACCCCAAATTTTGGTCCGGCTCTAGCTTCACGATGTGCGGCTGTATCGCAAATGGAGGAGGAAGAAGCTCCTCGGTGCTTTTACGAATTTACCCTTCTCGCTTTCCTCTCTCTTCTCTCTGCTTTTCGCGCGGGGCGTTTTGGTCTTTTGGATTTCGTTTGACTTCTTTGGCTGGGGCCAACCGGGCCATCTGCAGGGTGCCAGTGCGCGCGAGACCGCCCTCTCATTGGGCCAGGTCATCGCGGCATGGGCCTGCCTCTCGCTCTCTCTCTTCTCTTTTGCAAGTCGTTTGCTGACGTGTCATTTTCTCATTGGCCGATTTTCAAAAATCAAAAACTAATTATTTACTGATCATAAAAATATAAATAAATAGTCGTTGGATTCAGAAAAATAAGGGCTTTCTTATGATGTTGGTTTTATCGCCTGAATCTAATGTTTTTAACATGTGTTTTTAATGGATCTAATTAATGATGAATTAACTTCTAAAATTCATAACTAATAATTTATAAGTCAGAAAAATATAAAAAAATATGTTTTGGACTCCTAATAACATAACCTAAAATATGGAATAGTTTTCATAACCTAATTCACATATTAATAAAAAGGTGTTTTAGGGTTTTGTATATTAATGGAAACCTAACCCTAATTTCACATATATGTTAAATAGGTGTTTTGAAGCCTAGGCTTGGACCTAGATGTGACCCTGGATCATTTGACTCTGAAGTTGAGGTATGCTTGCATCCTATATTATTTCTATATTGAGCAATAGCCTATCTTTATCATTCTTTTGGTCCTTTGGACATTAGCCTACACATTGTCTTGTTCTTTTGAAATCATGCTTCATGTGAAGTATCTTATTTATTATTGATCTTGTGATCATGGATATTCTCTTGAATCTGTTTTCCTATGCCTTGGTGTATGTTGGACTCTTGATATTATATGCCCACTGTGATGTGGATTTTACTTGTTGTTATATGACCACTTTGAAGTGGATTTGCTTATATGTTTGAGTTGTCCATTGTGTGATGGCAACCTTGATAATTCCGACTAAACTATTTACTTGCCTCTATATTTACATGCAATGTGATTCAGTAGCACTAGAGTAATGTAAATTACAATGGTTTTGGGTGTGTGCCCTTTATGTTTATGGGATGGTGGTGGTGGTGCCCCATACCCGAGTTTCAAGGATGTGAAGCCTTGGCTCAACTTTTACATATATTGGGAGTTTGACGGTGAGTCATTCTCTATCAGGTTTTCAAGGATGTGAAGCCTTGGCCGCCTTTGTGTTTATATTGTTCTAGTGTTATGCTTATCTCACATGCATGCAGGTTGATGATGATATGTGCTTGTTTCCCACCATGGTAGTGGATGTTTATATTGATAGCACATTCTTATTATTTGTTGGTTATGGCAAGTATCTCTTTTGTTATGATCTTTCCTCCTGATACCCATTTGGGTGATACTTATCTCTTGCATGGGAAGCCTTTACACTTGATGTCCTATATTTCCTTATATTGCTCAAAGTTTTCTTTTTAGTATGCACATACCAGCCTTTGCTGATGTTTCCTTTTGTTTCTTCTTTTGCTGGGGTATGCTTCCAACCCTAGGTGAAAGACTTGGATGCATGACATGGTGACCTGGACTTAGTTTGTGATGATGAAGCTTGGAGACAATCTTGAGGTGGTTTAGATTTCCTCTACATGGATCCTTGTGATGTAAGTTTAAGTTTGTAACCCCTTTGTTTTATAATTGAATAGTCAAATATTTTCTTCCGCTGCTATACATTGGTCTTTTGATTACCATTATATAAAGATTTGAAAATTTTACACCCACTCCATCTCACCTTTTGAGTGTGTTTGGATTGGAGATTTTATTGTTCAAATTTTTAGTACAGAAGTGGTTTCACTTCTTCACAGCATGGTATCAGAGCCCATGGTAGTCGGAATCGACTATTTCAATTTTGTCTCCCTTTAGAGCCCTTGAATTTTCTAGTTAGATCTAAGTGAGATGTTGACCTTAGAATTGATCAATGATGATCTACGTATGCAAAAAGGTTTGTTTTGAGGATGAGATTAGGTTATGAGGAAGTATTCATATGGAAATATTGTGACTTGGTTTCCGCATTGATTTTGAGCTCACCATTGTTTTATATCGCATGATTCTTCAAAGACAAATTATTTTCATTATATTTCTATACGTACAAAAATTTCTTGGATTTATCGAGGTTTTCTTGAACTAAGTCACAATGAAGAGAACTCTAGTTTGATTAGAATCTAACCCTAGCTTTGTGACTAGGATTGATATAATGGTGTAGTTGACCTACCCTATGACTTTTTGGATGTTCATGTAGGGTTGTTAGGTTAGAGACACGAGGACCTAAAATTTCAACCCTAGATGGCATGACTATAGTTGGATACATGAGAAATAGTAATCTTCCAAAAAAAAAATTTCACAACTAAGAGATGTGGGTAGCTCTAAAAAGTTGTCTAGTTTGACTTGTTAGGCTGAACCCTTTAAGGGGTGGAGAATAGTTAGTTGTTGATGTTTTAATCTGTATATTTCGAGGACGAAATCCTTTTTAAGGGGTGGAGTGTTGTAACATACTAGATCTAGAACCCTACCCTAGAACTTTGACCTTTTGGTCTTAGGCCAAACAAGGTTGAGGTTGGAGTGATCCTAATAATCTAATGCATGAAAAATGTAATCAAATATGTCATATAATTTGTTTGGTGATAATAAGATGATAAATAACTTAATTGGATGCATAATGTTGTTAATGGGCCTCTAATGGGCCTAATGGCATAATCTATGTAATAAAGTCTCAAAATAAAGAATAGACTTCAAATTCGTAATCAACATATTAAAATAAGCTTACATGTCAATTTTCATTTAATTTGGATAACCTCAAACTAATATGGTAATTTAGGAGAGAGAAATTACCTAAAAGGTGTAATAATAAATAAATATAATAAATGACTCCAAAAGAGGAAAATAATCTTAGATTCGTAATCTACATAATAAATATAGCCTTTGGGTAAATTTTTATCCAATTTGGAGAAAGTTTACTTAAAAGGTAAAATCAGGAGAGAGAAAATATGTAGAACCTTCAAAATATTAATTAAATACTCAGACAACTTCAATATGTAAAATTGATGGCAAATTCGTATCCAACACATTAATTATGACTTGTGTGTCAAGTTTCATAAAAATTGGATAATCCTAATACCATAAATGAAAGAGGAAAGAGAAAATATGTTTTGATTTATTTAACACATTAAAAGTTTCCAAAAGGCAAAACTAAGTGCATAATCGGAATCTACATGCTTTAATTAGCCTCTGTGCAAAATTTCACCTAATTTGGAGTTCGTTTGCACCCTCCAAAGAGGAGAGAGAAATAGAAAGATAATTAATTTACAACTTTAATCAATTTCATGATTTCGATTTACATAATGTCACGCGTTATCTAGCTGTTGATTTCTGATTGGACGGCTCTCAGCTTATCTTCAACCTCGACTCAGATTGCTACAGTAAACCTCCGTCTATCATATATTCGGTCGACGATTTTTCTCTCTACAGTTGGTCTTTCTTCGAGATTTCTTCGCCTTTGGATTTCTAGTTCGATTCCACATGTTTTGATCCCGACTTTCCATACCTTTTTGTCTCGGTTTGTGGAATCCCAAATCTTGCGCAACAGGCAAGTTCGGGCCATTGGGTACTCGCCTCCCTGCCCATCCTTATCTATAAATAGTTCTATCCTCAGCTCTTTGGGGGTCTTTGTAGCGATTCTATAAACCCAATTGAGCCATAGCATGTGCGTGTGTCGCCGGAGATCAACCGGAGGTCCTAGCTTTTGCGGCAGGTCATTCTCTCTTCCCTGACCACCTCCGCGTGAATTGAAGGTACGGTTGGCTTCGTTTTCGCTTGGGCTTTCTTTTGGTACCAATAACTCGGAGTTTGGTCGCGTATTGCGAAATACCCCAAATTTTGGTCCGGCTGTAGCTTCACGATGTGCGGCTGTATCGCGAACGGAGGAGGAAGAATCTCCTCGGTGCTTTTACAAATTTACCCTTCTCGCTTTCCTCTATCTTCTCTCTGCTTTTCGCGCGGGGCGTTTTGGTCTTTTGGATTTCGTTTGACTTCTTTGGCTGGGGCCAACCGGGCCATCTGCAGGGTGCCAGTGCGCGCGAGACCGCCCTCTCATTGGGCCAGGTCATCGCGGTGTGGGCCCGCCTCTCGCTCTCTCTCTTCTCTTTTGCAAGTCATTTGCTGACGTGTCATTTTCTCATTGGCCGATTTTCAAAAATAAAAAACTAATTATTTACTGATCAGAAAAATATAAATAAATAGCCGTTGGATTCAAAAAAATAAGGGCTATCTTATGATGTTGGTTTAATCGCCTGAATCTAATGTTTTTAACAGGTGTTTTTAATGGATCTAATTAATGATGAATTAACTTCTAAAATTCATAACTAATAATTTATAAGTCAGAAAAATATAATAAAATATGTTTTGGACTCCTAATAACATAACCTAAAATATGGAATAGTTTTCATAACCTAATTCACATATTAATAAAAAGGTGTTTTAGGGTTTTGTATATTAATGGAAACCTAACCCTAATTTCACATATATGTTAAATAGGTGTTTTGAAGCCTAGGCTTGGACCTAGATGTGACCCTGGATCATTTGACTCTGAAGTTGAGGTATGCTTGCATCCCATATTATTTCTATATTGAGCAATAGCCTATCTTTATCATTCTTTTGGTCCTTTGGACATTAGCCTACACATTGTCTTGTTCTTTTGAAATCATGCTTCATGTGAAGTATCTTATTTATTATTGATCTTGTGATCATGGATATTCTCTTTAATCTGTTTTCCTATGCCTTGGTGCATGTTGGACTCTTGATATTATATGCCCACTGTGATGTGGATTTTACTTGTTGTTATATGACCACTTTGAAGTGGATTTGCTTATATGTTTGAGTAGTCCATTGTGTGATGGCAACCTTGATAATTCCAACTAAACTATTTACTTGCCTCTATATTTACATGCAATGTGATTCAGTAGCACTATAGTAGTGTAAATTACAATGGTTTTGGGTGTGTGCCCTTTATGTTTATGGGATGGTGGTGGTGGTGCCCCATACCCGAGTTTCAAGGATGTGAAGCCTTGGCTCAACTTTTACATATATTGGGAGTTTGACGGTGAGTCATTCTCTATCAGGTTTTCAAGGATGTGAAGCCTTGGCCGCCTTTGTGTTTATATTGTTCTAGTGTTATGCTTATCTCACATGCATGCAGGTTGATGATGATATGTGCTTGTTTCCCACCATGGTAGTGGATGTTTATATTGATAGCACATTCTTATTATTTGTTGGTTATGGCAAGTATCTCTTTTGTTATGATATTTCCTCCTGATACCCATTTGGGTGATACTTATCTCTTTCATGGGAAGCCTTTACACTTGATGTCCTATATTTCCTTATATTGCTCAAAGTTTTCTTTTTAGTATGCACATACCAGCCTTTGCTGATGTTTCCTTTTGTTTCTTCTTTTGCTGGGGTATGCTTCCAACCCTAGGTGAAAGACTTGGATGCATGACATGGTGACCTGGACTTAGTTTGTGATGATGAAGTTTGGAGACAATCTTGAGGTGGTTTAGATTTCCTCTACATGGATCCTTGTGATGTAAGTTTAAGTTTGTAACCCCTTTGTTTTATAATTGAATAGTCAAATATTTTCTTCCGCTGCTATACATTGGTCTTTTGATTACCATTATATAAAGATTTGAAAATTTTACACCCACTCCATCTCACCTTTTGAGTGTGTTTGGATTGGAGGTTTTATTGTTCAAATTTTTAGTACAGAAGTGGTTTCACTTCTTTACAGCATGGTATCAGAGCCCATGGTAGTCGGAATCGACTATTTCAATTTTGTCTCCCTTTAGAACCCTTGACTTTTCTAGTTAGATCTAAGTGAGATGTTGACCTTAGAATTGATCAATGATGATCTACGTATGCAAAAAGGTTTGTTTTGAGGATGAGATTAGGTTATGAGGAAGTATTCATATGGAAATATTGTGACTTGGTTTCCACATTGATTTTGAGCTCACCATTGTTTTATATCGCATGATTCTTCAAAGACAAATTATTTTCATTATATTTCTATACGTACAAAAATTTCTCGGATTTATCGAGGTTTTCTTGAACTAAGTCACAATGAAGAGAACTCTAGTTTGATTAGAATCTAACCCTAGCTTTGTGACTAGGATGGATATAATGGTGTAGTTGACCTACCCTATGACTTTTTGGATGTTCATGTAGGGTTGTTAGGTTAGAGACACGAGGACCTAAAATTTCAACCCTAGATGGCATGACTATAGTTGGATACATGAGAAATAGTAATCTTCAAAAAAAAAATTTCACAACTAAGAGATGTGGGTAGCTCTAAAAAGTTGTCTAGTTTGACTTGTTAGGCTGAACCCTTTAAGGGGTGGAGAATAGTTAGTTGTTGATGTTTTAATCTGTAGATTTCGAGGACGAAATCCTTTTTAAGGGGTGGAGTGTTGTAACATACTAGATCTAGAACCCTACCCTAGAACTTTGACCTTTTTGTCTCAGGCCAAACAAGGTTGAGGTTGGAGTGATCCTAATAATCTAATGCATGAAAAATGTAATCAAATATGTCATATAATTTGTTTGGTGATAATAAGATGATAAATAACTTAATTGGATGCATAATGTTGTTAATGGGCCTCTAATGGACCTAATGGCATAATCTATGTAATAAAGTCTCAAAATAAAGAATAGACTTCAAATTCGTAATCAACATATTAAAATAAGCTTACATGTCAATTTTCATTTAATTTGGATAACCTCAAAATAATATGGTAATTTAGGAGAGAGAAATTACCTAAAAGGTGTAATAATAAATAAATATAATAAATGACTCCAAAAGAGGAAAATAATCTTAAATTCGTAATATACATAATAAATATAGCCTTTGGGTAAATTTTTATCCAATTTGGAGAAAGTTTACTTAAAAGGTAAAATCAGGAGAGAGAAAATATGTAGAACCTTCAAAATATTAATTAAATACTCAGACAACTTCAATATGTAAAATTGATGGCAAATTCGTATCCAACACATTAATTATGACTTGTGTGTCAAGTTTCATAAAAATTGGATAATCCTAATACCATAAATGAAAGAGGAAAGAGAAAATATGTTTTGATTTATTTAACACATTAAAAGTTTCCAAAAGGCAAAACTAAGTGCATAATCGGAATCTACATGCTTTAATTAGCCTCTGTGCAAAAGTTTACCTAATTTGGAGTTCGTTTGCACCCTCAAAAGAGGAGAGAGAAATAGGAAGATAATTAATTTACAACTTTAATCAATTTCATGATTTCGATTTACATAATGTCACGCGTTATCTAGCTATTGATTTCTGATCGGACGGCTCTCAGCGTATCTTCAACCTCGACTCAGATTGCTACAGTAAACCTCCATCTATCATATATTCGGTCGACGATTTACCTCTCTACAGTTGGTCTTTCTTCGAGATTTCTTCGCCTTTGGATTTCTAGTTTGATTCCGCATGTTTTGATCCCGACTTTCCATACCTTTTTGTCTCGGTTTGCGGAATCCCAAATTTTGCGCAACAGGCAAGTTCGGGCCATTGGGTACTCGCCTCCCTGCCCATCCTTATCTATAAATAGTTCTATCCTCAGCTCTTTGGGGGTCTTTGTAGCGATTCTATAAACCCAATTGAGCCATAGCATGTGCGTGTGTCGCCGGAGATCAACCAGAGGTCCTGGCTTTTGCGGCAGGTCATTCTCTCTTCCCTGACCACCTCCGCGTGAATTGAAGGTACGGTTGGCTTCGTTTTTGCTTGGGCTTTCTTTTGGTACCAATAACTCGGAGTTTGGTCGCGTATTGTGAAATACCCCAAATTTTGGTCCGGCTGTAGCTTCACGATGTGCGGCTGTATCGCGAACGGAGGAGGAAGAAGCTCCTCGGTGCTTTTACGAATTTACCCTTCTCACTTTCCTCTCTCTTCTCTCTGCTTTTCGCGCGGGGCGTTTTGGTCTTTTGGATTTCGTTTGACTTCTTTGGCTGGGGCCAACCGGGCCATCTGCAGGGTGCCAGTGCGCGCGAGACCGCCCTCTCATTGGGCCAGGTCATCGCGGCGTGGGCCCGCCTCTCGCTCTCTCTTCTCTTTTGCAAGTCCTTTGCTGACGTGTCATTTTCTCATTGGCCGATTTTCAAAAATCAAAAACTAATTATTTACTAATCAGAAAAATATAAATAAATAGCCGTTGGTTTCAGAAAAATAAGGGCTTTCTTATGATGTTGGTTTTATCGCTTGAATCTAATGTTTTTAACAGGTGTTTTTAATGGATCTAATTAATGATGAATTAACTTCTAAAATTCATAACTAATAATTTATAAGTCAGAAAAATATAATAAAATATGTTTTGGACTCCTAATAACATAACCTAAAATATGGAATAGTTTTCATAACCTAATTCACATATTAATAAAAAGGTGTTTTAGGGTTTTGTATATTAATGGAAACCTAACCCTAATTTCACATATATGTTAAATAGGTGTTTTGAAGCCTAGGCTTGGACCTAGATGTGACCCTGGATCATTTGACTCTGAAGTTGAGGTATGCTTGCATCCCATATTATTTCTATATTGAGCAATAGCCTATCTTTATCATTCTTTTGGTCCTTTGGACATTAGCCTACACATTGTCTTGTTCTTTTGAAATCATGCTTCATGTGAAGTATCTTATTTATTATTGATCTTGTGATCATGGATATTCTCTTGAATATGTTTTCCTATGCCTTGGTGCATGTTGGACTCTTGATATTATATGCCCACTGTGATGTGGATTTTACTTGTTGTTATATGACCACTTTGAAGTGGATTTGCTTATATGTTTGAGTTGTCCATTGTGTGATGGCAACCTTGATAATTCCGACTAAACTATTTACTTGCCTCTATATTTACATGCAATGTGATTCAGTAGCACTAGAGTAGTGTAAATTACAATGGTTTTGGGTGTGTGCCCTTTATGTTTATGGGATGGTGGTGGTGGTGCCCCATACCCGAGTTTCAAGGATGTGAAGCCTTGGCTCAACTTTTACATATATTGGGAGTTTGACGGTGAGTCATTCTCTATCAGGTTTTCAAGGATGTGAAGCCTTGGCCGCCTTTGTGTTTATATTGTTCTAGTGTTATGCTTATCTCACATGCATGCAGGTTGATGATGATATGTGCTTGTTTCCCACCATGGTAGTGGATGTTTATATTGATAGCACATTCTTATTATTTTTTGGTTATGGCAAGTATCTCTTTTGTTATGATCTTTCCTCCTGATACCCATTTGGGTGATACTTATCTCTTGCATGGGAAGCCTTTACACTTGATGTCCTATATTCCCTTATATTGCTCAAAGTTTTCTTTTTAGTATGCACATACCAGCCTTTGCTGATGTTTCCTTTTGTTTCTTCTTTTGCTGGGGTATGCTTCCAACCCTAGGTGAAAGACTTGGATGCATGACATGGTGACCTGGACTTAGTTTGTGATGATGAAGCTTGGAGACAATCTTGAGGTGGTTTAGATTTCCTCTACATGGATCCTTGTGATGTAAGTTTAAGTTTGTAACCCCTTTGTTTTATAATTGAATAGTCAAATATTTTCTTCCACTGCTATACATTGGTCTTTTGATTACCATTATATAAAGATTTGAAAATTTTACACCCACTCCATCTCACCTTTTGAGTGTGTTTGGATTGGAGGTTTTATTGTTCAAATTTTTAGTACAGAAGTGGTTTCACTTCTTTAAAGCATGCTATCAGAGCCCATGGTAGTCGGAATCGACTATTTCAATTTTGTCTCCCTTTAGAACCCTTAACTTTTCTAGTTAGATCTAAGTGAGATGTTGACCTTAGAATTGATCAATGATGATCTACGTATGCAAAAAGGTTTGGTTTGAGGATGAGATTAGGTTATGAGGAAGTATTCATATGGAAATATTGTGACTTGGTTTCCGCATTGATTTTGAGCTCACCATTGTTTTATATTGCATGATTCTTCAAAGACAAATTATTTTCATTATATTTCTATACGTACAAAAATTTCTCAGATTTATCGAGGGTTTCTTGAACGAAGTCACAATGAAGAGAACTCTAGTTTGATTAGAATCTAACCCTAGCTTTGTGACTAGGATTGATATAATGGTGTAGTTGACCTACCCTATGACTTTTTGGATGTTCATGTAGGGTTGTTAGGTTAGAGACACAAGGACCTAAAATTTCAACCCTAGATGGCATGACTATAGTTGGATACATGAGAAATAGTAATCTTCAAAAAAAAAATTTCACAACTAAGAGATGTGGGTAGCTCTAAAAAGTTGTCTAGTTTGACTTGTTAGGCTGAACCCTTTAAGGGGTGGAGAATAGTTAGATGTTGATGTTTTAATCTGTAGATTTCGAGGACGAAATCCTTTTTAAGGGGTGGAGTGTTGTAACATACTAGATCTAGAACCCTACCCTAGAACTTTGACCTTTTGGTCTTAGGCCAAACAAGGTTGAGGTTGGAGTGATCCTAATAATCTAATGCATGAAAAATGTAATCAAATATGTCATATAATTTGTTTGGTGATAATAAGATGATAAATAACTTAATTGGATGCATAATGTTGTTAATGGGCCTCTAATGGGCCTAATGGCATAATCTATGTAATAAAGTCTCAAAATAAAGAATAGACTTCAAATTCGTAATCAACATATTAAAATAAGCTTACATGTCAATTTTCATTTAATTTGGATTACCTCAAAATAATATGGTAATTTAGGAGAGAGAAATTACCTAAAAGGTGTAATAATAAATAAATATAATAAATGACTCCAAAAGAGGAAAATAATCTTAGATTCGTAATCTACATAATAAATATAGCCTTTGGGTAAATTTTTATCCAATTTGGAGAAAGTTTACTTAAAAGGTAAAATTAGGAGAGAGAAAATATGTAGAACCTTCAAAATATTAATTAAATACTCAGACAACTTCAATATGTAAAATTGATGGCAAATTCGTATCCAACACATTAATTATGACTTGTGTGTAAAGTTTCATAAAAATTGGATAATCCTAATACCATAAATGAAAGAGGAAAGAGAAAATATGTTTTGATTTATTTAACACAATAAAAGTTTCCAAAAGGCAAAACTAAGTGCATAATCGGAATCTACATGCTTTAATTAGCCTCTGTGCAAAATTTTACCTAATTTGGAGTTCGTTTGCACCCTCAAAAGAGGAGAGAGAAATAGGAAGATAATTAATTTACAACTTTAATCAATTTCATGATTTCGATTTACATAATGTCACGCGTTATCTAGCTGTTGATTTCTGATCGGACGGCTCTCAGCTTATCTTCAACCTCGACTCGGATTGCTACAGTAAACCGCCATCTATCATATATTCGGTCGACGATTTTTCTCTCTACAGTTGGTCTTTCTTCGAGATTTCTTCGCCTTTGGATTTCTAGTTCGATTCCGCATGTTTTGATCCCGACTTTCCATACCTTTTTGTCTCGGTTTGCAGAATCCCAAATCTTGCGCAACAGGCAAGTTCGGGCCATTGGGTACTCGCCTCCCTGCCCATCCTTATCTATAAATAGTTCTATCCTCAGCTCTTTGGGGGTCTTTGTAGCGATTCTATAAACCCAATTGAGCCATAGCATGTGCGTGTGTCGCCGGAGATCAACCGGAGGTCCTGGCTTTTGCGGCAGGTCGTTCTCTCTTCCCTGACCACCTCCGCGTGAATTGAAGATACGGTTGGCTTCGTTTTCGCTTGGGCTTTCTTTTGGTACCAATAACTCGGAGTTTGGTCGCGTATTGCGAAATACCCTAAATTTTGGTCTGGCTGTAGCTTCATGCTGTGCGGCTGTATCACGAACGGAGGAGGAAGAAGCTCCTCGGTGCTTTTACGAATTTACCCTTCTCGCTTTCCTCTCTCTTCTCTCTGCTTTTCGGGCGGGGCGTTTTGGTCTTTTAGATTTCGTTTGACTTCTTTGGCTGGGGCCAACCGGGCCATCTGCAGGGTGCCAGTGCGTGCGAGACCGCCCTCTTATTGGGCCAGGTCATCGCGGCGTGGGCCCGCCTCTCGCTCTCTCTCTTCTCTTTTGCAAGTCGTTTGCTGACGTGTCATTTTCTCATTGGCCGATTTTCAAAAATCAAAAACTAATTATTTACTGATCAGAAAAATATAAATAAATAGCCGTTGGATTCAGAAAAATAAGGGCTTTCTTATGATGTTGGTTTTATCGCCTGAATCTAATGTTTTTAACAGGTGTTTTTAATGGATCTAATTAATGATGAATTAACTTCTAAAATTCATAACTAATAATTTATAAGTCAGAAAAATATAATAAAATATGTTTTGGACTCCTAATAACATAACCTAAAATATGGAATAGTTTTCATAACCTAATTCACATATTAATAAAAAGGTGTTTTAGGGTTTTGTATATTAATGGAAACCTAACCCTAATTTCACATATATGTTAAATAGGTGTTTTGAAGCCTAGGCTTGGACCTAGATGTGACCCTGGATCGTTTGACTCTGAATTTGAGGTATGCTTGCATCCCATATTATTTCTATATTGAACAATAGCCTATCTTTATCATTCTTTTGGTCCTTTGGACATTAGCCTACACATTGTCTTGTTCTTTTGAAATCATGCTTCATGTGAAGTATCTTATTTATTATTGATCTTGTGATCATGGATATTCTCTTGAATCTGTTTTCCTATGCCTTGGTGCATGTTGGACTCTTGATATTATATGCCCACTGTGATGTGGATTTTACTTGTTGTTATATGACCACTTTGAAGTGGATTTGCTTATATGTTTGAGTTGTCCATTGTGTGATGGCAACCTTGATAATTCTGACTAAACTATTTACTTGCCTCTATATTTACATGCAATGTGATTCAGTAGCACTAGAGTAGTGTAAATTACAATGGTTTTGGGTGTGTGCCCTTTATGTTTATGGGATGGTGGTGGTGGTGCCCCATACCCGAGTTTCAAGGATGTGAAGCCTTGGATCAACTTTTACATGTATTGGGAGTTTGACGGTGAGTCATTCTCTATCAGGTTTTCAAGGATGTGAAGCCTTGGCCGCCTTTGTGTTTATATTGTTCTAGTGCTATGCTTATCTCACATGCATGCATGTTGATGATGATATGTGCTTGTTTCCCACCATGGTAGTGGATGTTTATATTGATAGCACATTCTTATTATTTGTTGGTTATGGCAAGTATCTCTTTTGTTATGATCTTTCCTCCTGATACCTGTTTGGGTGATACTTATCTCTTTCATGGGAAGCCTTTACACTTGATGTCCTATATTTCCTTATATTGCTCAAAGTTTTCTTTTTAGTATGCACATACCAGCCTTTGCTGATGTTTCCTTTTGTTTCTTCTTTTGCTGGGGTATGCTTCCAACCCTAGGTGAAAGACTTGGATGCATGACATGGTGACCTGGACTTAGTTTGTGATGATGAAGCTTGGAGACAATCTTGAGGTGGTTTAGATTTCCTCTACATGGATCCTTGTGATGTAAGTTTAAGTTTGTAACCCCTTTGTTTTATAATTGAATAGTCAAATATTTTCTTCCGCTGCTATACATTGGTCTTTTGATTACCATTATATAAAGATTTGAAAATTTTACACCCACTCCATCTCACCTTTTGAGTGTGTTTGGATTGGAGGTTTTATTGTTCAAATTTTTAGTAGAGAAGTGGTTTCACTTCTTTACAACACTGTTTTGGACGAAACTCTTATCATCTTGGCACTTTGTGTAATATGTGAACCCATTAATGTCAAACCCTTCATAAGACATAACATTTAGTTTTGGTTTAAAGGCGAGGCATTTGATAGTTTCCGTAATATCATTTGGTGTTTGAGATAATTGATGTAAGACTTTATCTTCAAACCACTTAGTAAAAGTCTTGTTATGCTCTTTAGCAATCCACATTGAACTTGCTCGAGGATGTTGTCTCTTGATGAAATTGGTATGTTCCTCGATATAAACACTCACTTCGTCCATGTTGTGTAAAATATACAAGTGACCTTGTTCCAACTGCTCATGGCTGATTACTTTCACCCGTGATTCCGAAATTCCTTTGCCCTCCTCAATATTCTTGTCATTAAGAGGAGTGTTATTACCACTCAGAAAGTCATTGCAAAAATCCATAACCTCTCTCACCAATACCGAAATGGGGAAATGCTACTGAAATTTTCTTGAAAACCCAATACACATTATACACTTACATCCTAAGTGAGATTAGGTGTTCAAGAACAGTCCCAAACTGGGGACTATCCAAGATTTACTCCTAATGAGTAAATCTTGGACGGGTTTCTAGGACAACAAACACAATAATAGATATGTACATGTTAGGGTTTCATCACAATTAATGTTAGGACTTCATCACAATTGATGTTAGGGTTTCATCAATGTTAGGGTTTAATCAAATCAAATTAGGATGCTAGAATGGACAAGTTTGAATCTTATTTCAACATGCATCAAAATTTACTGAATTAGGACAAACAATAGGATTAGAACCACAAATATATGCAAGCAAAAGATTTGTTCGTATCCTAGAATTTACATAAAGCATTACATAAAGATTTGTTCATATCCTTACCAACAACAAGCACGACTGTGGTTGTTTTGGCCTACCACGACCCTGCTGGACAGCACGGTCATGGTAGGCCAACACAGCCACGACCGTGCTTGCTGTTGGTAAGGAGCTATGGATAAGGAAGCAAAGAGGCTAGGGCTACCTGGAGCTAGGGTGGAGAAGAGAGGAGACGACCGGCGGAAGCAGTGGCGGCGAGCAGGCGAAGACCAGAGCAGAGCGGCGAGCAACAGTGGCACCAGGAAAAGAGCAGAGCTGACCGGCGAGCAGCAATTGCGGCAAGCGGTGGCGGCAGTAGGAGAAAGAGGATGCAGCGGCGGCGGCGAGCAGAGCCGCACCAGCAGCAGCGGCGGTAAGCAGCAGCGGGGGTCGTCAGGTGATTTTAGGCGAGTGGCGATCACAGCAGAAAACTATCATGATGAAACAGGATGGAAGGGGAAGAGTCGAGTGATACGGGTCTATTAAGTTTGTCAATAGTGTCGGTTATCTGGAAAATCGACACCTTTTACCTTTAAGCGTCGGTTTATAGTCAAAAATCGACGTCCAATTAGACAATCTTTACCCTAAATTATTTGGCGGGAACCATTATCAACGTCGGTTATCAAAGGATAACCGAAGCCTAAATTGGAACTTTTCACGCAAATTTTCATCTTATATCGGCGTCGGTTAGTAGTTAAAAAACCGACGTTGTATGTGATACTTTGGGGCAAAACAAAAATTTCACTCGAAAATTGGATTTCGCGGGTGATTTTAGGAATCGGTTTGTTCTACCCAGCCGACGCTGAATACAAAGCGGTACCCGTATCTGGCTGGTCTTCGAATATAGATGTCGGGGTTCCTAAATAACCGATGTTGAATATTATAGGCGTCTATTTTTTTAAATAACTGGCGCCCAGGAAAGCAACATTGAATGATGTTTATATAGTAGTGTGTTGTAGGGCAACCTCCTTCCTCCAAGGTGGATGATGGGAATGAAAATGGAGGGGTTATGGTAGAAAACTAGGTTTCTATGGTGGAAATGAGGTGGAAATGGTGGGTGGAGAGCATAAATACAAGGGGAATGCAATGAATGCTCAAGAGAGAGTGAAGAGGAGTAATGGTAATTAGAGGAGTGATACCTCCATGTTGTGGCCACCACCTATCTATATATAGGTGGTGGGGAAGCACTAGGGTAGGTAGGGGCAAAGTAGGAAAAATAGTGGTGAAACTGGGTAGGGTTAGGGGGTCACCACGACTTTGTTGAGGTGACATGGCCGTGGTGGGGGTTGCTTGGCACGGTCATGGGGTATGGAATGGCCAAGGTGGGAAATGGAGTGGAAATGATATGTATATGTGGTGACCATGGCCATGGCGGGGTGCCACGGTCATGCTGGGTAAGGGGTACCATGTCCGTGTTGGGTGCCACGAACGTGTTGGAGAAGGAGGCCACGGGTGAGGCGGTTTGGAGGTTGTCGTGTCTTTAGTTCACCACAAGCATGGGGATCTCTACAGGTGATGTAATCTTCAAGGGCCACGGCCATGGTGATGGTCACGATCGTGGTCATTCATGTGTAAAATGGACCACTTCCCTATTGATCTTGGGGGACCTTGTGCATGATTCGCCACAGGCGAGGTGATGGCCACGAGTGAGTTGGAATGTGCTGGCCACAACCATTTTGGGGGCCACGGCTTTGGGGTCTTTAGTAACCACAGACGTTTTGAGCTCCACATCCGTGGTCATTCATGTGTAACTTGAGCACATTCCCTGTTGATTTTGGAGCTCTTTGTGCATAAATTACCACAGTCGTGGTGGATGTACCTCGACCATTTTGGGCCTTTTGGTGTTGATCTTTACTTCATCTTATTCATCTAGCCTCCTTTTGCTTTGAATTGCTCTTGTGCATCCAAGGACAGCTCGGGGAAGAGGTAAGTCTACTCTTGGGGTGTAAGACCCCATAGACGGCCTTCATCTCTCTCCTATGCATCAATGCATGCATAAGTGCCCTAAAATACACACAAAAGGAGACATAAGTGCATTTATCATAAAAGATCACATTGAGGGGAATAAATTGTAATCTAAACTATTTAGATGTGATTATCATGCAAAAAGGCACAGGATGAAGCCCTAAAATAGGGTTGCATCACCACCCCAAACTTAAAATATATTTGTCCTCAAGTATGCTCCAACTTAATCTCTCTCTTTAATTTCTTTCAATAAACAAGAATGACAAATGCATAGAAAAAGATGATTATTGACTAAATGGTCTTAAGAGTGACTAAGTGCATGTGTTCCACCTCTCTCCTCTCCTCTATCGCATATTAATCATGAAATGAGAATTGAGCATACAAACTTCAAATATAGATCATAGAATACACAAGCTTTCAAAATGTACGTCATGCAATTCTGAGTAAACTGTTTCATGTTGGCATTAATCAATGATGACTAGGAATGTTGTTTCACTTTCATGCATTCAATCTTATGTCTCAAACCACACTAAATGACCCACATGGTTGTAGAAATGGTAAACTGATCTAGATTTGATGTTTTCTAGCTCAATAGGTATAAAATGGAAGAAAGGATTGCGGTAAGAGATTGGAGTGGTTTTGCACACTCATATTTTCTTTATTTAGATGCTCTTAAATAGGAGAATCTTTTTGTTTTATTTTTTATTTTGCTTTTTCTTTTCTTCTTTTCTTTTCTTTTGCCCTTGGTGTAGATAGGGCATATGGTGGATACAGTGAAGTGGGGAGATGTAGATATGGCCACCCCAAACTTTTGGATGTGGCCAAGGTAGAATATGTGCTCTAAGGCATTCTTTCATGAGGTAGAGAGGTATGAAGATGGTGAAAGAAGAGTCAGGTCAAAGAGGGGTCATTAGTGTAGTAATCAACATAAGATTTCCTACATGAAAACTAATCCAACACTTCATCAAATGATATCACACCACATGATTGAACAACATGAGATTCACATTTATATCAAGTGGTTCCATAGGCTCTAAGAATTTATAGCTTGCTCAATTCACAATTCGATCGAAACATTCACAAACTTGAGAGAAGTGGTGCACATGTAAAAAGTCAACAATCAAGACCACATAGAAATAAAATCTAAGAAAACAGCATGCATTTGTCAAAGATCAAAATTTTCTGTTCAAAACATTGGAGATTAAGTTAAAACATGCTTTTAGGCAAGAATATCTAAATTTGGGCAAAATTTGCCAAAATGGTGCCAATTTAAAATCAATCACATCTAAACCTACATTTAGAGAATTTAAAGCATAAAATAGTAAATTCTAATTAAAAACACATAAAAATTACATAAACTACATGAGAATGCAATGCATGACATGGAAGAGAAAAAAAAGCAAAAATTTTGAAAAATTATGCAAAAATGCATGAAATTAAGATACATGTATGCATGAATGATAGCAAGAAGAAATCTAAACTAACAAGGGTAAAAGAAAGCAATTCCAAAAATCAGGTAAGACAGGTGCAAACAAAATGAGAGATCAAGATAGGGTGGTGCATACTGCCCCACCACCCCAAACTTTTGAATCATGTTGTCCTTAGCATGAAACTCAAGTTCATGGATAGTAGGGCGAAGATCATGGCCGATGTTGTGAATCAAATGGCAGGTCTCCCTGTAGTGGTTGATCGAGATGGTCTGGTTGGTGCTGCTAAGGAGGTGGAGGTCCTAGATGAGCTGGAGGGAACTAGTAGTAATGGACACAATAAGCATCCTGGGGGGAGGGTAGGTCTCCTAGTATCCTGATACACCACCGCAAAAGTCTTCACCCCATTTGGGGTTTCTCTATGCATGTACATGGTGGTAGTGGTACAAGTGGTTGAACTGCTGATGCATTTGTTGTTGGTCCTGCCACATATACTGCTGTATGAGTTGCATGTCTTGTTGTGTCTTCTAGATTCCTTCAAGTTGTGCATGGATGGATGACATATCATATGCATTCACTGAAGGCTACTACAGTTGGGATGTGCCTCATCCCTTCTTCTTACCCTTCGAGGATTTCTTCTTTGTTCTCCTCCCTCTTCTTCTTACTATTATGCATTTAATTCTACTATTTCTTCATCATGTGCAATAGCGAGGTTTAAGTTCTCCTGGGGGTTGGCTTTCTCCCATCTCCAAGCCTCTTTGCGGAATAATTCGGCTGGTCCCACGTGTGAGAGGAGTAGGCTAGCATGATAAGATAGCTCAAAAGTTATTGATTCCATGGATTTCACATTGTAAATCATCCTCTTGTTTTTTATTGTAATAATCTGAGAGCGAACAAGATATTTCAAATCGACAAACTGAGCTCCTTCAACCTCTTTAAGACCAGTAACATCAAAGCCTTGGGAAATGGTGATTGAGGTCACAATCCCTCCCATGACGAATGGAGTTTTTCTTTTGAAGGGTATTGTCCTCGTGTGATCTATCAAAAGTTACCCTAGGTCAATGTGCAACCTCTTATGTATTCCATGTAAAACTAAGAGGTCTTTCTGTGAAATGCTACCTTAATTATCATACCTCCCCACAATTGTGTTGGCAAGGACCTTCTGTACATATCTGAACAATGGGTTGTCGATCAACATTGTCTTTGATTTCCTGGATGTGTAACCTAGTGTCCCTATCAAACTGTACTAGAACTTGCTATAGTCCAAGTCAACCTCACTCTCAATTAAGCCATCACTCATCTTTTCATCTTCTTAAGGGTCTGTTGCAAATATGCAATTTAGTTCAGATGCATTCAATGTGTGAATTTTGTTGAACATTGTGAACTTGATTGATTCCTCCCCTTTGAACTTCATTTTCTCTAATGTGGCAAAAAAATGTTGAGTCAAATCCACGTATGTGGATTGTTCCATGAAAAGTACCTTCCACAAACTGACTTGCTTTAGCTTCCTTTCCACCTCTACTTTGATTCCCAGGTCTTCAATTACCGTTTCACACCCATATTCAGTGGATATCACTCTCCTAGACATGAACTCGGGGTAGATGGGTGTGACCTGCATCTTTCTCCATCCTCTTCCATAAGCCATTCCTTTAGGATCTTTGCCAAACCCCTTCATCCTGTCTGCCTCCAAGTATGCTAGAGTGTCTTCTGGATCAGATTCCATTTCCTCTTCAACAGTATCATCATCATCATCATCTTCATCAACCCTGTAGGATCTTAACCCCGAGCTTGTGTCAAGATTTAGCAGTACCTGTTGCTCGGGATATCTGTGTGGTTAATCCTCTTCTTTTATCATCAATTTCTACCTAGCTTGCGGTTGCTGCTATGGTCTCTCCCCCAATGAGGAGGTAGAGTGTCTTGTTGGAGTCGTCTGTGGAGGCAACCTTGATGAAGATGGGGTTGTAGCCCCCGTGCCCCACTTTTGGCGGGTTATGACATTCGAGTCAACCTCAACGATCATGTTGTCGATGTTGTCCTTTGATTCTTCCC
The DNA here is from genome assembly GCA_963693085.1 of Alisma plantago-aquatica. NCBI lineage: Eukaryota > Viridiplantae > Streptophyta > Magnoliopsida > Alismatales > Alismataceae > Alisma > Alisma plantago-aquatica. The sequence goes on along the minus strand of OY856414.1, from coordinate 419,859,536 downwards.
CCTCCTCCTCCTCTTCCCTACACATCTCGTCTATGATGTGATGAATGTTGGATGATCGGGTGTGGGATACACTCATAGACATTGAGTGGTGGAGCGATTGGGAAATGGAATTGGATGGTGAGGGAGTGTGGGAAGGCATGGGGACTTGGGAAGAGGCTCTCTTGGTTCTCACCTTGCCTCCGGTGATCACCTCAAGGCTCTTTTGAGCCCCTTTCTTCACTGCCTTAGTAATTCCCTTCATTTTCTTGGATATGGAGGTCGAGGTAGGGTTATGAAATTTGGATTTTTGTGGAGAAGGTAAAATGGAGGTCGATTGATGGGTGGAAATGGCTAAGATGGTTGCTTGGATGATGGAGGACGGATTGGTTGTAGGTTTTGGGCAAAAATGGATGGATTTTGGTGGGGTTTTGTGTGGGGCAGCTGTAGGTGAGGTGGAGAATGAAAATGGAGATGGGGGATCGATTGGTGGAGGTTTTGGGGTGGAAACGGTAGAGGGAGAGGTGGTGTTGGTGTAGAAAGTGATTGGAGGTTGATTTCTTTGAGGATTTGAGATGGCAGAGAAAGATCGTAGGTGATGTGGGTGGAGCACATCGCCATGATCATTCTGGAGTCATGCAAATGAGTTTGCAAGTGATAGGGTGCATTGTGTTTTGTGGAGTTTAAGTGAAAAAATGTGGGGGTCGGGTCCCGCCACGGTTGTGGTGGGGGTTTGGTATCTCGGTTGTGGCAAGTGCCACAGTCATGGTGGGGGGGAGATGGATGTAGATCGACTCTCTCCATGGTCGTGGTGGGTGCCACGGTCATGGTGTGCTCCTCCTTCCTCGGCCATGGTGGTTCACCATGGTCCACGGCTGAGGCCGTTCATGTACAAAATCTCCATCCCAGTAACTCCTTTGAATTTTTGCATTTAAGTCACCATGGTCGTCTTTACTTCATGTCACCACGGTCGTGGTGGTGGCCACGACTGTGATCATTCATTCACAAATTTGGTGGAGTTGTTGTAACTTTCTTGGGGTTTTGCTCTTAAATCACCATGTCCATTTTGAGGCACCACTGCCATGGTGGTTCTTCATGCAGTATTTTGTCAACTCAAAATCAAAAATTTTGATATCTTTGTAAAATTTTTGATTCTTGGCCGCATTTTCACTTCAACAACTGTGACTTTCCCAGTCTATCTCTCTCTTCAACCTATTTCCTGCATCTCATTAAAACTCAAACAAAAACTATCAAGTACAAGCGTGTGTGTGTGTATTTTGTGGAAAAGAAAACAAAAGTATCCAAAAGAGAAGGTCGGGTCAAAAAGTTCTCAAACCTAGGTGGGTTGCCTCCCACTAACGCTAAATTTTATGCCTTTGGTCGGGCTGATTGATTCTTTACTTTACTCATCCTCGTGGGATTTCCAAAGCATCTTTGAAGTAAATGTCTCTCTCATGTGCATTCAAGCACATCTCCTCATCAATCAGTTCCTTCACTAGCATCACAATATCAAAACTTTGATTTGCTTTGTGCAGACCTACTTCCACAACTGATTTCAGCCTTTCACCATTCATAGTGAATTCTTTGGCTCCTTATTTCTCACTAATTAACACAGCTCCGGATGGATACACCTTTTTGATGAGATAAGGCCCTTCCCATCTAAACTGGAGTTTTTTGAGAAAGAACTTCATCCTTGAGTTATACATCCATACCCACTTTCTGGGTTCAAAATATTTCCTCTTGATCATTTTGTCATGGAGAGACTTTGTTCTCTCTTTGTAGAACTTTGACATCTCATAAGCTTCATCTCACATCTCCTCTAATTCATTCAACTAAAACTTTCTCTTCATTCTAGCATTGTCTCCATCAAAGTCCATGGCCTTTAAAGCCCATAATGCCTTGTGTTGCATCTCAACTGGCAAGTGGAAGCTTTTGCCATACACAAGCTTGAACAGTGTGGTGCCAATCAGGGCTTTGTATGCAGTCCTATAAGCCCATAAAGCCTCATTGAGACGTAATGACCAATCCTTGTAGTCCAGTGTCACCGTCTTTTCTGGAATGAGCTTTATCTCCCAATTGGCTAACTCAACTTGACCACTTGTTTGGGAGTGGTAAGGAGTATCCACATGATGATTCAGTTCATGTTTCTTAAGCAAGCCTTCAAAAGTGTGATGGATGAAATGACTTCCCCCATCACTAATCATTGCTCATGGAATACCAAACCGGATAAAGATATTGGATTTCATGAAGTCACACACCACTTTGAAATCATTTGTCCTCATTGCAATAGATTCAATCCACTTGGACACATAATCAATGGCAACTAAAATGTAGACATGTCTGAAAGAGGGAGGAAAAGGACCAATGAAGTCAATCCCCCAAACATCAAACACCTCCACAACAGGAATGGGTGATAGAGGCATCATGTATCTCTTAGAGATAGTGCCCACCTTTTGGCACTTCAAATAGCACTTGCAAAATTCATGAGAGTCTTTAAACAATGATGGCAAATAGAACCCACTTTGGAGAACCTTGGCAGTCATGCATTTCCCACCAAAATGACCTCCACAAACTCTGGAATGGCACATAGATAGAATTTCTTGTTGCTCCATCTATGGAATACATCTCTGAATAAGTTGGTCGGGGCAATACTTGAAGAGATGAGGATCATCCTAAACATAATTTTTGACCATAGCAAACAATCTTTTTCTTTGCTCCCTTATCCATGTGCTTGGTATCCTTCCACTATCTAAGAAGTTAGCTATGTGTTTTTACCACGACCTTTGAGTGGATGAGAGTAGGAAGAGCTTCTCATGCGGTATAGTTTCTTTGATTCTACTTGTATCATCAAAGGGTGCTTCAATTCAGGAGAGATGGTCGGTGGTGGAATTTTCCACTCCCTTCTTGTCCACAATCTCAGTATCAAACTCTTGAAGAAATAAGATCCAACGGATCAACCTTGGCTTTGAGTCTTTCTATTCCATGAGATAATTCAATGTGGCATTGTCTGTGTATGTCACTACCTTGTTTTGTAAAAGATATGATCAAAACTTGTCAAGAGAAAAGATAACTACAAGCAACTCTTTTTCTGTAATCATTTAGTTCCTTTGTACTTTGTCTAGAGTCTTGCTAGCATAATAAATGGCGTGCAGAATCGGGCCAATTCTTTGGCCCAACACAACCCCCACTTCCATGTTGTATGCATTAGTCATGATCTCAAATGGCAAAGAGAAGTCTGGGGGCTACATTATAGGAGTAGAAATGAGATTTTCCTTAAAGTGGTTGAATGCTTCAACATGCTTATCACCAAATTGAAATTCAACATCTTTCTCGAGCAAGTGATAGAGGGGTCTCAAGATCTTCCTAAAATCCTTGATGAAGCGGCGATAGAAACAAGCATGTCCCAAGAAAGATCAGACATGTCTTATGGTGGAAGGAATGGTGAGAGTAGAAATGAGGCCCACCTTGGCCCTATCAACCTCAACACTGTCTTTTGAAATCTGGTGGCCTAGAATGACGGCTTCAGGCACCATGAAATGGCTCTTTTTCCAAGATAGCATGAGGCTAACCTTGACGTATCTCTCAAGAATGGTAGCCAAGTGGAGCAAACACTAATTAAACTTTAACCAAAAACTGAGAAATCATCCTAAACACTTAAAGTGATGAATCAAGCATATCGGTGAAGATTGATGTCATGCATATCTGAAAAGTGAAAGGGGCATTACAAAACCCAAATGGCATTCTCCGGTATGCAAAAGTACCACTCGGGCAGGTGAATGTCGTCTTTTCTTGGTCCGCATGATGCACAACAATCTGGAAGTACCTGGAGTATCCATCAAGAAAGCAATAGAAACTTTGTCCTACCAACCTCTCTAGAATCTAATCAAGAAATGGAAGAGGATATTGATCCTTCTCAGTCTTCTCATTGAGATTTTTGTAGTCTACACACATTCTCCATTTGTATTGTTCTCTAACAGACATCATCTCACCATCTGCATTCTCTGCCACTATGATCCCACCCTTAATTGGTACAACCTGGATGGGACTTACCCATGTGCTATCGGAAATTGAATAAATAATCCCATCATCTAATAACTTCACAACCTCTTGAGTCACAACTTCCTTCAATTTTGGGTTCAACTGCCTTTGCATCTGGCAAGTCAACCTTGCATCATCCTCCAACACTACCAAAAATATGGTCTTTAACTACAAAAAAAAAATTGTAGCAAAAACCCCAAAATTTGTAGCTAAAAGCTTTGGCTACATTTATCCTTACATTTAGAATATGAAGCTAATACCTGTGTATCTAATTGTTTAGGCTACATTTTTTAAAGTTGTAGATAGTTATTCCTAAGGCTACAAATTCATATGTAACCCTAATTGTAGGTAAAAAAATGTCCTTACATATAAAAATGTAGTTTTCATTGTAGCTAAATATATGACTACAATTCAATTTGTAGCTATGATATGTAGGGAAAGATGACATTGGTTACAATTTGTATATGTAGTTCATGTATAGCAAAAATTATCACTTACTACACATGTAATTATAGTTAGTGTGTAGTGAAAGACACCATGTACTACGCATACATATGTAGTAAGAGACATTATGTATCCAGTCAGTCGCTTGCCAATATAGAGAGGTTTTAAAAAAGATAAAAGATGAATGTTAATAAAGATCGATGTGAACAATGATACTTTTATTTATATTTGAACAAACTATGAGTACACATGGGGAGGACATAAACCTTGCCCCAATTTTACAACATCGAAAGAAGATACATGCAGATAATGACTATTATGAGAATATAAGTTTACATCTCTCTCAAATTTTCACCCTACATTGAAGTTGAGTTGCTTCCTGTGTTTCCAATTACTTTCATAGATGACCCAAATTAGTTTCCAATATGTCCAATGAGCATAATGTGTTCATCCCAACTCATGAGATAGCCCTCCCTTGTAGTTCCCCCAATGATCACACCTTCAACGCTATTTTCAATTTGCAAATTGATGAGGTTGTCATATGCTTTGATATTAAACCGTCCATCAGGAAGATAAGGGGTCTTGACAGTTGTGATCTTCCATCATGAAGTCCCACCTATGATAGAATGCCATGAATACCATCTTCCTTCACTTAGAGGTTGTCTCGAACATTAGCAATTAGTGCAAACAATCATAATTGCATCTTGAAATAGTAGCACCAAGCACATTAAAACCTACCATATGTTCCATGGAAGAAACATCAATATAAATTTAGACTCATCATGGAGCTCCAGTAAGAGATCAATCCACCGCAGACTCCATTTAGATGACAGCTGCAGAAGACAGGTTCAACAATAGAGAAATTAGAAAAGATCATAATCGAACTCATCCAAGCGCATGTTAGCTTCCAAAGAATAATCACAAAATGTTTCCAGCAAACTCAGTAGCAAATTTTCAACAAGTAAATGAGCCAAACTTCAACTTCAAGAAGGCCACACAATAGGAATCCTGCAACAAAAAACCTAAGGTTATTCCATGAACCAACATTTTAAGTTGTTCTACATGCAATAGTGATATGAGGGAGCTAATAATTATGGACATACATCACTTATCAACACAATATACCTAGAAAGACAACCATCTCGAACATATATGACTTCCTTTCTTTATACTTCTACCTCATGCTCTCAACAAAAAAAAGGAATTTGGCTGATAACGACTTCTCTAACATAGCCTCGACTTTGGTCCAGAAGAGCAACATAAAGCTGGAGCAAGCACATTCTTACTGTAGTCACACATTGCTCCGTCTTCAGCTTGTTGCACTAATGAGAGAAGTTTCTTACAACTCCCTATTTTTTTTCTTTCAACCTCATCTCAATGTTTCAAGAAACTCAAAGCTTCCAAGTATAGGTCAGGCATGCAATCACGTTGTTGTACCCCAAACCCAGCTGCAAGCAAAGGAAAATTCATTTGCAAATTATAAAATAGAGACTATAATGGCATTACTTACTAGTTGTATAATGTGTGATATTGTAGAAATAGCTTAGTAAAATATGGTAGGGATCACATAACAAGTACGAGGCAGTTGGTATGATCCCTGAACTTAAATTAGAATATTTTTGTATAATTGACTGTATTAGGAAGCACTAGATAGCCAAAGGGCACCTGTTGAGAAGTAGCTGCTACTCACCATCAAGTTTTCAGCAGCTGAGGTTGCCTTACGTGTCATTGAAATTGCAGTCTTGGCAGTATCTGATACATGAAACCTCTGATCCACTGACTTCACAGTGTCAATACCAGCATATACCTTTCCCTTGTGTGTGAGTGAGCAAACAAGCATTACATGTCTCTTGGCCTATGACAAATAGCTTGTCAATGAGTAATCAAAGGGTATGTATTAGCAAGAAACATTAAAAAGGAAGCGTCAACATCCTATAGATTAGTAACAGAAAGAAATCTACATCTATAAAAAAACAATCAGAAATTAGCATGTTGATATGTTCATGAGATTGAAACGTGTACATTTGTAGTTGGCCAGCCATAAATGTCTTGGACATTGCCTATATACATGTGGTTCTTTCCCTTCACATTTTGACATTGTACTCTAAGCGTAGACATGGCTCATCTATTGATACTGGAGACACCAACAACCATTACTTAGTATAGATGCATTTACTCTATTTCAAATCGTGAGATTGACACAATATCAAGTATATAGCTATAAACTTGCATATTTATCTTACAACCGTTTTCCCTACAACACCATGGTGGTGTGATTATTGTGGATGAAGTTCTTTGTTTGGCGCCTTGGAAGTTTCTTGCAAACACAAACATACTTAATTTCGATTGCAGACATGTAGAGAAACGTATGCTTCTCCAATGAAGTCAGAAACATCATCCACTCTTCTTTAAAAGGATGGCCAGGATGAGCTTATTGTAGTAGTAGAGACACTGTTAAGAGAAATAGGATATTAAAAATATAATGAAGTTCAACTGCATCACAAGAGCTATTGGCAACACCAATAAACTAGGAAACCTCCTCATGCATTAAGAAGACAATAAAATTTCCACCTCATCACAATAATAACAATTGAACCAACCTTATTATCTGATTTGTAGAGAAAAATAGCAAGAATAAAATCAGACAACCAACTCTTCAAAATATGACATAGCACTTGTAGCTTCAATTTATTTTTTTCTCATAATGGGTGAGCAAGCATCATTTTCCTACAGTTTCATAAGACGTATCATGATAAAAAAAAAGGGTTAAGAATGACAAAGTGCAGGAGTTACCGATACAAAATGCACAAGCATTAGTGACACCTGAATGCTAATACCTGATAGTGATTTTAAAATATTATCATATAGACATTAGATAAAAAGAGCCCCAACAAATAAGCTAACTGAAGTTCGCATAAGGGGATAGTCAAAAGAAGAAGAAACAGTCTGCACTTTAACAAAATAAGCAGTAGATATAAGAAATTGAATAGCAACATCGTACAAGCTGACATGAGCAACATCATAAATAGAATTTTCCTCTGTAGATGTCTCTGTGACATAGGAGGAAGATAAAGAGAGGAGGGGAATAGTGAAAAAAGAAAAGTACATGATCACGAGGAAGTGATGCACCGGTCTTAGGAGAAGAAGGGAGAAGCTTGGGACATATGTACGTGGTCTCTAGGGAGATTGGGTATTTTTTTCCCTGTTACAACAGCACAACATAGTGGGGGTGGAGGGTAAGAGATCCTAGTGTCAAATTGTCCAGTTGTAAATTTAAAGGTATTTGTTTGACAGTAAATTTTAGGCATACGTGAAATCCGGTAGCAGTGACATAACCAAAAAATCTTGTAGAACACAACCACAAAATGATGAGTACAATTCTGAATTTTTTATAAAGTAAATATCTACAAGCTAATAAATTGCCTTTATAACAACACGAACCACACATCACCATATTGAACATCCTTGTCAATCTCGGTGTGACCCAGAACAGACTGACATAAGACGCTCACATCATCATTTTACTAAATAAATAGCTAGATAAAGATGAATGTTTTTGTTCTGTTATTATAAATATATTTTGTTTAACTATGAACTATGAAGAGACTATCATGGCCTACTCTATCCAGAGTACACTTGAATGTCCTATACGAATTAGACACTCATCAAAGCACAAAGTATAAATTGCTCTAATATTAAAACATTATACATTTTTCAGTTGTTGGGACTGTCTTCATTGATACGCAAGGCTACAAGGGCTGGCACCTATGAGGATTTTGAGTGAAGAAACTATTATGGACCCCTTGTATATTTTCTTCTCCTTATACTGTCACTTTTGCTTATTAATAGAATCGTGGGTACTTTATGAAGAACAACAATGTTATTATACAGCTACACAATCCTTAGTTGGAATGTCATATCAGAATACCTTCTAGCAACAAAAAAACTAAAGTAGATTAAGCAATTCATAGAGAATAGATCTCTTCTCACCAAGCATCGTAATGGCCAAAAAAAAATTACCAACAATCTTGCTGAAATCATGTTGTAGCAATTCAAAATATTTGAAAATAAAATCATCGAAAAGGTTGAACGTAGGGGCAATGCACTCAAATCTTCCCCAATGTGCTTATGTGCGGACCCAATCTGGAGTAGCTATCTAAAGCACCCCATTGTGATTGTTCACTTCATCACCTATGCTAAATCGGTCTTCCTTTCATCAAGATCCTGCACATGCTTGTCCGAACTTCATAGAGCTGATGGCAATGGGATAACGCTGAGCGATCAGGACTGAGGAGGAGAGTCAGCCATGATCTAATACATAAATGAGGACATCCATTAATGGAAGAAGCTGAAGCCGAGAAAGAGGCGACGTATCTAAAAAGGTAATAGGGTGTTTAGGAAAAGGGGCGAAGGATTGACAAATCCAAGACGAAGCCAATCGGAACGAGATGAGAAATGGAATATGGACAAATATCGATGATGAAACCAATCTAAATATTATACAAAGGTAGATGACGTGATCTTCTTCCAAGTCTTATTCCATTGCTATAGTTGTGATCCTGGCCACAGGCGAAATACCCTTGATTTCTTCCAAGTCTCGTTCCGTTGCTATAGTTGCGGTCCTGGCCACAGGCGAAATACCCTTGATTTGGGGACAAACATGGGGATGGCGCTGGCAAAATTCAAAAACATGGTAATTAACAAGTCATGAAAAATGTGGCGCCAAACCAAATTTGGGCCATTACACAATGGATGGAAGTAGTGTTTGGGTGGCACGAAATAAGTTACACATTCTTACGATTAACATTTTTTAAAGAAAATATAATTATTACTTATTTCCTTTGTTAACTACATATATTGTTACTACGATTATATAGATTGTAAGGAAATACAAATTTAGCTACATGTAAAGTATATGTTAGTAAACTAAATGTAGTTAATTCTTATTTTTTTGTAGTGCAAATAGATCCTATGCACACAAATATAGGGGTCAATACCCCTCAAATCAGAAATGGCCCAGATATTCTTCTTTAGGATTTTATCAATGCTTCTTCTTGTTCTGGAGAGACAATGGAAGAAATGATCACCAGGGGGGTGTCATTGGAGCCTAGAAAAGCATACTTCAATCCTTTGGGGAGTGACTTGAGCTCAAGAGTTGGAGGTTCTTCAAGAGAGTTCTTCAATGGCTCAGAAATTGATGGGAGGTCCTCACTTGCAGTCACCAAGGCTAGCTCATTCACTTCATCCTCTTCATCATCGTCATCGGGGAACTAAAAAATGGTCTCTAAACCTCTACCTTGAGTGGCAGTTTAAATCCACACAGGTAGGAACTCCTCCACAACCTCATCAAGGCATTCAACAAGTTAGAAATCTTCTACTGTGGTGCCTATCAACTCGGTTGTAGCTGAATACTTGAAGATGTTCAACCGGATCTTCATGTGCATGAATGTCACATACATGGTTATGGTTCTCACGTGGATCATAGTGTTAGTAGTAGCCAAGAATGGCCTCCCCAATATGATAGGTACTCTTCTTGTATCTTTATCCATGTCTAGCACAATGAAGTTAGCAGGGAAGAATGTGGAAGTCTCATCATCAAGTCTAACAAGCACATCATCAACACACCCTCTAGGCATCTTCACTTATCAGTCGGCCAACTGCAAGGTGCAATGAGTTGGACCTAATTCTCCCATTTGGAGCTCGGAAAACACATCATATGCATCAAGTTCACACTAGAACCAAGTCTAGAATGGCTTGGTCTATGTGGTGTGGCCCAATGTAATATGAAATGAAGGGAGCACTACAGTCTTTCCTCTTTCTTGGCATGGTGTGCTATAGAATTGAGCTCACTTTCTCAGTGAGTTTGACCTTCTTGGGCATTCTCCCCATTCTTCTTCTTTTAAAAGTGCACAAATCTTTCAAAAACATAGCATAGGAAGGGATTTGCTTAACCGCAACAAGTAAAGGAATGTTTATCTTCACTTGTTTGAAGGTTTCCATGATATCTTCAGTATGTTTATTTTTTATTCTCTCAATAGAAGACTCCTTAAGAGCATCAAGAAATAGGGGAAGTTGGGTTCCCAAACGGCTCGGATCAACTGAATCATCAACTGGAATCATAGGAATCATTTGTTACCATATTCTAAGTCACCAGCTCTAGCTTTGAAATGTACCATTCTTTAGCCTTTTCCTTTAGAGAGAAAGGGAGGAGAGTCCTCTGGATGGATTCATTGGTGGCAATGGGGGTATGGAAGGTGGAACAAGTCTCAAGGAGGGCATTGATACGATGGTAGGTATTTTCATTCTCCATCCCATAGTAAGTAGGGAGGAGTCCAAGGAGTGTGGGTGGAATGGAGAACTATTGACCCGACATTTGGTCAATAAGGGTGGCAATGGGAGAATTGTAGTTCCTCGGGGTGAAATACTCATGGAGGGGGTGGTTAGTCTATGGTGGTTGAGCATTTCCATGGGGATCATTTTATGCCATGTTGGCTGCTTGGTGCTTCTTACGACGGCTTTGGCATCTCCTTCTACCTATATCAAGGTCGTACAACACTAAGTTGGTACAAGTAGAACACATGTGGCACATGCACAGCTGTCACCTACACAATACACACACAAGCAACAAGTAATAAGAAACCAAGTTAGAATGGAAGTATGTTAAAGTGAATAAAGAATAAAGAATAGCAATGATGAGGGCAATAGGAAAGGCTAAGATACACTAACTAGCTAGGTCAATTGCCTCTGTCCTCGGCAATAGTGCCAGAAAGTTTGGTGTGTCTGAGCCATAGGTGCACACACTAACCAATTAGGTTCGATTAGATGCATCCCACGGAACTCAAACACACTTGGGATCTTTTGCTATTTATAAAAACCCTAAAAAGACTCCATCACAATACCAAACAGGTCACTCGCAAGCACAAGGGGTACTATTGTAGTAAAGATAAGAGGCAAATATAGGGGTCGATCCTCAAAGATAGAGGGGGTACTAGAGCTTATTTAGCATTGGCCATGTTCATAAAGTGGAGATTAGGGTTGAAGGGTATAAAAGGGGTTTTGGCTTGATTACACTAAGAAAACAAGCAAGTAAAGGCAATATGAAAACCAGATTACCAAAGACTAGATTATCCTAGGCAAGTTAGGTCTAACCAACTAGATTAAATAAGAAAATAAACAAAATCAAGATGATCTACACTACTCTAGCAAGGAAATAAGCATCTAAGAACCAAGATATAAAGAAAGAAAGAATCTATGTTAACCTTAACTAGCAAGACTAGGCAATTAGATAGAAGAAATAAAGGCAATTAAGCTAGACTAGCATTAACAAGCAAGGAGGGTAAGGTGGATTTCAAGCAATGGATTAGGCAGGTGGTCCATTTGGGAATGTAAATTGATATTCGATGGGGAGTGTCAACATGGAATTCAATTATCACAATTCAATCTAGATTACCAAAACAAACAACAAGTCAAGTGTTATTAGAATGTATCCTATACTACTAGTTGGAGAACTAGGGTTAGGTGTAATTCTAGTAGGACTTGTCAAGTCTAGGTTTCTAGGGTAAGTGGTATTAGGGAAATTGAGAGCCAATGGTAGGAATGGGAGTAGAGATGAGGGTTTTTCACCTCATGATACTAGCCATCTAGCCTTTAGAAAGCTCTATGAAATTGCACTAATCACACTTATACTAGCTACTTATATCTCACATCACTTGTAGAAGGAGGGATATGTATGTAGGAACAAAGGGGGCTATCTAGGTATCCACTAATTGGACCTAGGAGCTATTCCTAAGATAGCTATATACATTCCAATTCCTCCTAGAAGTTAAGTGTCATCAAACATCACAAAGCAAGAAATTTATGTTTAAGAGCAAAAACCACATGCAAGATAATGGAAAATGAGATAGAAGAAAAGGCAATCATCATAGAATGAAATTATATTCATTACAAATTATTCTCCCCCAACATGGTATCAAAGTAACGATTTTACCCCAAACAGCCCACCACTATGGGCTTAGTTAGACATAATCAAAGAAAAGGCAAAAGAAATGTGAAGAAGGGGATATGACTCCATGGAGATCAAAGTAGATCCTCCTTCTTCACCTCCTAGCTATTGTACGGAGACCTCCTTCCTCCAAGGTGGATGATGGGCATGAAAATGGAGGGGGTTATAGTAGAAAACCTACAAAACTAGGTTTATATGGTGGAAATGAGGTGGAAATGGTGGGTGGAGAGCATAAATGCAAGGGGAATGCAATGAATGCTCAAGAGAGAGAGTGTGAGGAGGAGTAATGGTAGCTGGGGGAGTGTAACCTCTGTGTTGTGAAAATGGGTAGGGTTAGGTGTTCACCACGGCTGTGTTGAGGTTTCCACAGCCGTGGTGGGGGTTTCTTGATACAGTCATGGGGTATGGAATGGCTGAGGGGGGAGTGGAGTGGAAATGATAAGTATATGTGGTAACCAAGGTCATGATGGGGTGCCACGGTTGTGCTGGGTAAGGGGTACCATGGCCGTGTTGGGTGTCGCAGCCATGTTAGAGGAGGAAGCCACAGGCGAGGCAGCTTGGAGGTCGTCATGTCTTTAGTTCACCACTGTAAGGACCCTGACCTTCGTTTAGGGTCTACCCTATTTGTTTTGCTTAACCTTGATGCTTTGGTGCTTGCTAATCACCTTTGAGTGGTGATTAGGGTTTGGTGGTTCTTTGTTGAGAGTTGGAGGGGCTACTTGCAAATAACCCAAGTCTAGGGTTTTGTGGGCAAGTTTGCCACCTTGTGAGGTGTTCCTCTCTCTCTTTTCTTCCTCTAGAGTAGAGAAGTAGGTTTGGGCTCGTTGTTTGAGTTCTTTTGGGCCTAGTTGAGCTCGTTGGGCCTTGAGGTGCCTTGCTTTGGCTTGGTTGAGCTTTGTATCGCCCAAGAGGTGAGTGTATCGGCCTAGGTGTGTGTGTGTCGCCCATGGGGGTAGAGTGTGTCACCCATGGTGCAAGTTGTTGTGTAGCCCATGTTGTTTGACCTAGCTTTGACCTCGTTTGTGTCACCACTAGTGGACACTTGGTACATACCTTGGACATGTGTATATAGCTTTCTAGAGTGGTGGCTCGTGCACTAGGACAAGTGTCCCTAAGTGGATGACACCTTGCTTGGTTCCACCTTGTTTTCTCCTCCCTTTCCTTCTATATATGTGGTTCTTTTCCTTGCTTGGTGTAACACCCTCCCTAAGCACACACTTATACATAGCCGAAGCAACACCGAGTTATCCATAACTCGTGCACTCAAGGGGGTATTACGTAAAACTGGCATTCATAACAACAATATAATCAATCACACAGGCTGAAGTATTAAAATATTCTCATGATTGTTCTTACAACAGGAACATAGATGTTATTACATGGTAAACTTATATAACATCACGAGTCTCTACTATAAAGTTCTAAACATTGAAACATATAACCGAGTCTATAAACCTAAGGATCATCGTATAGTTGGAACCCCACCAGATCTTATCTTGCTCTGTCCTTGTGCTCTAAATCTCTGAGATCTACTCTGCTCCTTCTCTCGCCTGCAGACATCTCGTCCCCAGCCATGCATTAGAAAAACGAATGTTAGCGTAAGTGGCATGAGTATTCTGATATACATATTACTAAGAGATGAAATGCTACAAATATCTTTGAACACTATAAACATGATACTAACATTAAAACTTTACAAAATATGAAACATAAATATCTCTTCTTACTTTAGTTTAGTTCTTATCTTTTTACTTATCTTTCTCTGGAGACTTGTACTCTGGTACCTGGGTCTCAAGACCTGCATCACAGTGCATGGGTCATACTGATCTTATATAATTCCCTCTCATCATACTTATGGATGATATTATGGGCATCTCTAATCTAAGGTATCTTTTACTTATGATTTTTATCTGACTGTGGCCACCATTATACAATAAGTCCTCCTGAATTGGTGTATCTACGCCCTGAATTGGTACCAAGGTACCCTGAAATGGCACTACATGCCCTGAATGACACCGAGGTGTCTCTGAATTGGCGTGACTACGCCCTGAATTGGTGCCACAACACCTCTGAATTGGAGTAACTCTCCTCTGAATTGGCAACAGATGCCTCTGAATCGTCCCGGGACTAACTGAATGAGGACTTATCATATAATGTCTTATGTGAAGGTTTCAACTTAATTATCTTAAGTCTAAACTTACTTAATTCTTAATCTGAACTGAAACTGAATACTGATATCTTTGCTGAATATTGAATCTGAACTTATCTTATATTAAAACTGATAACTGAACTTATCTGAGATTGATTACTGATGACTGAGCATGTACAGAATCCTGAATCCTGAATCTGAATCTTTTATTCTTAAGTGATAAATTGAAAATACAACTTAATGTGGATATGGATCTCAATTACTTCATAATTGAGATTGGGTCTAAAACCCTTATCATGTATCTTTATTTTGGTATCTGGTTACTCACACAATGAGTAGTCTAAGTATGAATCTAAATCTGATGTCCTTGTTATCTAGATACATCTTAATTTGAAACCCTGATTTATTAGAATGACCTCATTGATAATAATTATATGACAACCGAGTCTAGAGGCCTAGGAAAAGGATCTGAACTAAATATGATAATATGAATTATATGAGAGTTCTCAAGTATCAAATATCTAAAAGAGTGTGATTTTTGACAAGGTAGCTCAATTTCTATAAAATCTCATTAAATCTGATCTCAATACATTCATATGAACTTAAATCTTAAATCTTAAAGTAGAAATCATATAGAGTCTCATCTCAGCAACTTAATCATGACTTAATGTCTCATAATCATAAACTCATGTTATAATATATTCTAATCCCAATAGTACATTTACCTTGGAAATTGGGCCATGGTCTACCATGTGCAACATCCATACTATCACATAACTTAACTTTTAAGCACTAATCTTTCTAAGAAATCTATTTCACTTCCAAACTCTTAGATCGCTACATATATATAAGAAACCTTGATGACATGTTCCTACTTGAATTATTAGCAGACAATTACATTTATAAATGAGGGGGATCTTAAAAACATCTTCTACTTGAAATCTCAATACATTCTTATCCCACATTATCATGTATGACTATCTTGGTTGCATATCTTATCTTGTAGTCATATTCATCAATATGAATCATTACTAATAGTTCTTATAGAAACATAAATCTCTAGTTTTCTCATGAACTGGGTTCATGAGTCTCTATTGTTCTTATAAATCTTAGTAACATATCTCTTCTCGGGATATTAGGCACATGTAAGGAAAATAACCATGAATGTATGAAAATCTTACTTGCATATCTTAACATAAAATCCTAGAACAGTGGATCACATAAAGTATGAAGTCTTATGAAAATATGCTGAGTTTGATAAATATGAATACTCATGGGCATGAACCACTTACCTGTATTAGAGAAAATAACATCTTCATCTTGGATTCCTCTAGTCGGGTCTAAATCCTGAAAAGACACTTCCAATCATTAAGTCCCATCTGAATCAATATATCCTTTCTCATACATCCCACCACTATAATGTAATTAACTTCTAGGGTTTATCCTTAATACACACATGTAAATCTCAAATATCCTTCTACTCACATCATCATCTCTAAATCATATCTTACACAATCTTATGGCATGCATGCACGCATACCCAATACATCATATAGGATGAACAAAACTTCTAATCATGATTGGTCATTCATCATACCTATTAAGATTGTGGTGCAACACTTGCTTTAAGTTCAATGATGAGCTCCACACCTATAACATTGATTTAACAAAGCATCAACACATACAATCATATACATCTTTCCATAAACATAATTACCTTACCCATATCTTTTTAGATTCTAGAAAATCCCTCAAGGCATTCTTTGTATCTCAAGCTTTCCAACGAGCCCTCAAGCACCCTATTGTGACAACCAGATCAATCTCTACAAAACCCAAAAGCTTATAACAAATCAAATTCAAATCAAACGTATTACCTTATTTTCCTATTCATTTTAGCCTGATTGTGCCTCAACCTGGCGGCCCAGGATGGAGGGACCCAGACCCCTCCCTCTCCTTTGCACGCAATGATGCAAATCAGGGATCACACACCCCTGTTTTTCCGTGAAACAGGGCGTCGACCCCCGCCTCCTCTCCAGCAAGCACTAGCATTCACGGCTGATCCAGCCACTGTCTTTGGGCCATGTTGCCGTTGAGCCTCACCTTGGCGCAGAGGCATGTAGAGAGATGATCTCCAAACTCATATCAACCAGGTTTTGACCGGGAGTCTTACCTCCCCTGTTTCTGGCGGCAAGGACATGGAACCGCCCAGGTGGTCTGCAGTTCACCTCCTTCCTCAACGTTGTAGCTCACTTGGGGCATGGCTTCTCACCTTAGCACAACCTCTCCCTCGCGTGTACAGGCTGCTGTGCTAGCGGCAAGAGGTGCCCCGTTATGGTTTGGTCCTCTTGAAGCCACCGCGGCTAAGTTTCAGGTGCCGCTATTGGCATGGGTTCCTCACATATACATGTTTCTCTATCCCTTCTCTTAGGAAAACCCTATTTGATCTTGCCCTCAGCCGCTATTCTATAAGGCGTTTATAAACTCTCTTCCCAATCTTAGGGTGAGATTTGATCTGTATTGGATTGTGCCTGAGTCCTGAAAGAATGAGACTCTTGATACCTCTGATTTCTTTTTATTAAACGCATTCCCATCCAGTGAACGGAGATGTGCTCAAACGAGCTAGTCTATGAACCAATGGTTCGATGCCAAATTACTTGTTTTAGAGACTAAAAGACTAAGAATATTATGTTCTTTCAATTGATCTCAAAATTCAACCGACACTACATATATATATATTATCTTCTTGTAGAAAAATCTGCACACTCTAATTCACTACCTAGACTTCTCTAGTGTAGTGAATACAATTCCACTCATCCCATGACCTATTTCAACAAATTGAATTACCAAAGCTATGTCACCTCTTATGTCATTAAGAACATCTAATCAATCCTTAGTTTCATTGCTACATACATTGGAGATCCTAACATAGAAAAAGCCTAAGGTACTCTTAAGTATGTTATATAATCCACTAATAGTTAGAATGTCTTCAAATTCTAGAAAAACCTCATTATGACCATATTAATCAACCTTAAATTTTGTATGATCTTTCTAGAATCCCATGATGATCAATTCACCAAAATGACCTTGGGTTCTAGATATGCATACCTAGACTCTACTACATGATAAATTATGTAAAACTTGACTCACTTGTCTTGATCTCACATAACTAGGGTTTTCCGAGTATTACTTTCATTCACATGGATACCTAATAAAATTTGGGGTGTAACACTTGGAGTTCCTTTGGACCCTTGGTTTTCTTCTCCACCTTAGTGTGCATGACACAACCTTCTTCTTTGCTTGTTGGTGGCCGATATCCCCCTTGAAGAAGCAAGTGGTGGCTGATATCCCTTGGAGTCTCTCCTTTTTAGCTAGGAGCTTGGAGCTTGCTTAAGGCGGGTTGCATAACTTCTAACCCTAGCTACACTATCTCCTTTTCTATGATCTTGCTTATATGTTGTTGTTAGTTTAGCATCTTGCTTTAGTATCCATGATGGCCGATCCTCTTTATAGTTTAGGGTTTCTTGGTGAACTTGTGTTCTTGACCCTCTAGGGTTTTGGGTACTTTGGTGCTTGGGGAAGATGATGATCTTGAGTGATGTACCTTGGACGATATGGGTTTGGGGAGGTGCTGCCCGACAACCCCCTTGACCTAGCCTTGCACGATACAAGTGTGGGTTGGACGATAGGCCTATGTGATGGGCGACATCCTTTGACCTGTGACGGGCGTCACAACCCCATCTTTACCTGGTGACGGCCGTTAGGCCTTGGGTCAGTTGGTTGCACGATAGTAAGGCAGTGTTATCTCTTTTGGACGTTATCCTGGTTGGGATGACCTGGCCGATAGTCACTCTATGATGGGCGTTTCTGGGCTACCTATGACGGGCGTCACATGGCTTTGTATCGGCTGATAATACCCTGCTGTGACGGGCCTTGCCCGATAGTGGGGAGTGCCCGACATACCCTGACGCGTGTTATCTCTTGCAACACAGTGTCGCGCATTACGCAAGTGTTGGTCGATCTGTGATGAGCTTTGGGTGAGGGCAGGTGGCCCGATACACCCTTTTTAGTGAGGGTTCCTGGTATCTTTTGTGAGGGTTCCTCGTTTCATGAAAAACTATCTAGTGGTATATATCCTTGCTTAAAACGTTAGTAACTCCTGGTAGAGATAATATTGCTTGTTATCATAAGCTTGTTCATTTATCTTAGTCTGGCTACACATATGAAAGTGATTATCTGTTAATGCTAAGGAGAATAATGGTAAGTGGTTTACATAATGAATGGTAATGGTAATGGTAGTGGTAATGAAAACGCTTGTCTCTTATATTCAAACATGACTATATGCATGAAGTGATCACCTTGATTATTTGTATAATACTAAAATGAGGATAAGCATAGATATGGTTTGCTTAATGATGTGTCTTATGCACATGATCATCAGTTGATGTATGATTGATAAGTATAGAATCTTGAATATCATCTCATGATGGTAAGCATAGTCCTTATGTTGAAACTATGATTATTGTGTACACTGACCATGCAGGTGATGTTTAGCCATGAAAAGGCTATGAGAGATAAGTGATGAGTAACATCACTTTGATAATTACTCTTGTTGATGGGATTGCATGATGATGTTGTAATCCTTTATAGGCAGTAGCAATATGTGATGAGGGATTGAGATCCCATGGTATGTGATGATCCTGGAGATGGATCTGGATGATTGGCAAGAGGCCAAGTGATAACATGTAATGACTGGATCCTTGAGATGGATCAGGTTGATGTGACTACAATAAAAGCATAATGTTGAGCTTATGTTGTTTATTTCCTATTATAGTTTGCATGTTATACAACTTGGATGAATCTTACAATTCATATAAAAGATACTAAATAATCACAGTGGAATATATCATGTAGTTTGCCCTGGCCATAGATCCATCATCGTCAGGAGCTGGTGATGGTGAAACGGGTTATCCTGCGGATTAACCCGGAGCGCATATTTTAGAATATGCGAGGTTTCTCCTAGCCTCAAATAGAGAGGAAAACGAGTGCAACTGCGGTTGCAGACTCAGGATATGTGATGAGCATGGTGAACAGGCCCATGGCTCCAGATATGTGATATGAAGAGCATGAATGCGTTCATGGCTCAGAGCACGGTGATCAGGCCTGTGACTCAGATATACTAGCGCCGTGACCTGTACTGAGGCGGGCTAGAGGAAGGGTAGCCTGAGGAGTTGACCCTGTGGCTGAGGCCACTTGAGCATGAGACTGTGGTCCTGCTATGTTTCTCGTGCACTGACCACGAGGGGAGAGGTTGTGGAGTCCGTCTCTTCCATTAACCTTGTATGGCACCGACTATGGACTTCGCAGCCGAAGGTTGGATTTGAACGATACGGTTCACTTCCTCAGGGCATAATAAAATATGTAATCCAGTCGTATAGTATTTACTGCTTAAGGCAAAACACGGAACATTGGTTGAGGCCTTGTTTGTGTAGTTAATCTGTTATATGTTGCAGTTACTTATATATACCTCATGTTATGTGGCAATATATCTCATCTTGCAATCATGTTCCATTGAGAAATACTTGGTTATATTCCTTCTGTACATCTGGTAAGTTTGCTAAGAATGAACAACTTTAATCTATAACTGCTCTTGTTATACTTCTTGTTAGTTAGCTGCCTTATATATATCTGAGGTTTTGTAGTTGCGGCGGGGAGTTATGTTTCTCGCTGGGAAAATGTTCAATTGTCTCACCCCTCTGGTTTACACCCTTTTTAGGTGGTCGAGCTAGACGTGGTGGTGGTCACAGGGTTGCGGCCGAGCAGCAAGAAGAGCAGTAGAAGGCAAGTGATGGATATGCTGCTGTTTTTCATATTTTTAGTAGAGTCTAGAGTCATCCTTGTACTCTCAGGTCCTTGGCGGTGTTTTGACGTTGTTTCACGATGCATAATCATTGATGTTTTGTATATCCTGTTGTTGGCCGGAAGAGGGCCTCTATGTATGTATAAACATGTGATGAACTCATGTGACGACAAGACAACTGTTACTCTAAGACGTGGACACGTATCATGGCTTGTACATATATATATAACATGTTTTCTTGTAGGGTGTGGACTGGAATGTAATAGTTTCTCAGTTTATCAGTTTTCCACAATTGGTTTTAATTAACCCGTGTTTTTAATAATTTGTGGTTATGGTGATTTCCGCACGTTTTCGTGTAACACCTCGCTGTCTGTATGATAGTGGGATGTGTTGCCACAGCCACGGGCATGGGGAGTGCCATGGGCAAGGCGGTCTTCAAGCTCCACGACATTGGTGATGGCAACTACCATGGTCATTCATATGTAATATGTACCACTTCCCTTTTGATCTGGGGGGACTTTGCGCATAATTCGCCACGGGCGAGTTGGAGTGTGTTGGCCATGTCAGTTTTGGGGGCCACGTTCGTGGGGTCTTAGAGATGTACTCTGTCACACACACACACACACACACACACACACACATATATATATATATATATATATATATATATATATATATATATATATATATCCTACACTTGGTCACTAGTTGTGATTTAGTCATCATATTAGGTGTTCCCTTTGTTGATGACCTTTTTCAACAACAAGCTTGTATGGTATCATAACCTGATGAAGTGATATTTCATATCAATGTGGTTTGTCCTTTACTAAAAGGTTGGGTGTATCTGGAGGAATACCACTTTGACTATCACATTCATCTTAAGACCAAGAAAGATTCTATACACAAACCTCTAATGCATGTATCTTCCTTTACAGGTTGAATCCAAATATGTACATAGTGTTGACACCTCATTTTTAGACACTCAGATCATATAATCACACTAGTATCATCCTTCTATCTAATTATGGAATCATGTTATTTGTTCCACATTTTCCTATTTTTATGCATTTTGTCCATCCCTTTACCCATTTTCACCCCATCTGGGTTCACATATCAAAGATATATCATTTCTAAATTCAATCATAATTTTGACTTAATTGGAGCTTTTGAAATCCATTTTTCAATCAATTTCCCAGGTAAATTTTCTATGAATGAGATACACAATCCCAATCCTAATTGGGAATTGAGTTATTATATCCATCCTTAGAATCAATGTCATTATTTTAATAGAAACGAGTATCCAATTTCATATCCTAGTTGGTATTCCTATTTTACCTATAATTTAATTTCCTATTATTCTACTCAAAAAGTGAAAAAGGGAGACTTGGCTCTCAAGTTTTCACTTCCTTCCTTCCTTATGCTTTTCTAATTAAATTCTATTTCCTAAGAAGCTATCTCACAATAAATATCAAAATCCTGATACAGAGATCGAATTCACAACCTTGCAAAAATTTAGAAAATGAATCGTAGATTGATATTCTAGGGGACACTCCTGATGTATTTTGTTATTCCTCTTTAAGGGTCACATGACACAATACTATGTTCATCCATTGTCCTCCTTCCATTTAAAAAATAAAATTTTGGGACTTAGGGGCCCAGTCACAATTTTATTTCCTAATTCGTTTCCAAAAAGGATTCCTTATTGGTGAAATTCTCTTTTCTTGATGTTGAACCTTACCTACCCTCTAAAACAGCTATATATACCCACATACCCAATCTCAAATTGATTTTTTATTTGAATGATGTACCTATTCCTCTTCCTTCTTCTCTCTATCTCTAGATCCTCAAAGTAAGAATGAATAGACAAACAACAACGTTCCAACATGCATTGTCACCTAAAAATCAAGAAAATATAAGCAAGTAAAGAATCAAAATTGCAAAAGTGAAATGAGTATAAAGAATAGAAAGGATGGGGGCTACTAGAAAAGTAAAAAAGAAACAACTAACTAGGTCCTAAAAATCACTTCTTGGAAATGAAATCATAAATCTTGATGTGTTGGCACACAATAGGGATAACCAAGTATTTATAAGGGCCCTAACAAATACGTTCTTTTATACACAAAGAATTATATTGCAAGTGCACATGGTTTGGATTATAGCATTGAGAGTAAGAAAGTTTGGGATCGATCAACGAGGAGTGGGGTAGGACGACTTAGCTAGGGTTGTTTATGTAGGTATCTAGAGCAAGGAGTTGGGGTTTTAGGGTTTGATTGGGATATTCATTACAGTAATGGAGAACAAGAAAGAAAGGAAGGAAAGCAATAATCAAATATAAGTTAACCCTACTTGATCAATTCTAATGAAACAAACTAGAAGAGAAAATGAACTAAGTTAAATTAATCACTAACAAGAGAGAGAATAAGAAAAAGAAACTAACTAAACTAAGCTCACAATTGAATTAAGGAAACAAGCAATTACTACACTAGGAAATTAAGTAGGCAAATCAAATAAAAGAAACTAAGAAAACAATAATTACTCTAACAAAGACTAATAGCATGAACAAGGCAAGCAAGATGAATAAATAGAAACTAACTAGCAATAGAGGAAAGTAGAAGTAGATGGGGTAGTGAGTTGTGTGGGGGTGATATGTAACAATAAACCATATATAGGGACCTATTCATGCACAAACATCCAACAATTATTTACTAAACTAAATAACAAGAATCAATGTAGAACATGCATCCTATTCTATTGGTTGGTCATGGATAAAATGGTAGTGTATCGAGGAATTAGTCCCTATCACCTACCATCTACCCTTACGAGTCTATATTTACAAAAAATAGGTAGCCATAGATCTTGAGTATCCAAGTCTAGGTTTTAAGATGGACTTTCCTAATACACTTAGGGGCAAGGAGTGGTGTAGATAATAGGGGGAGGGTGTTCCATCTAACTACTAAGAAATCCATTTGACTTAATGTATATGGAAGAGCACATATAGTCACTTAAAACTCTCAACTAAGGTTAGGGGAATGGAGAGATAAGGAGAAGGAGTAGAAACTAGCTAAGGTTCCACTAGGGAATGTAGGAGTCTCTCCACCAATAAATCCAAAGTTTCCCAATTTTCCAAAACTGTAGGTGATTTCTTAGCTCAAATAACCATAGCAAGAGGTAGAAAATAGAGAAAGAAATAATATAGCATTAGGAAATGAAATCATAGTTTGATGCATGATATTTTCACATGGTATCTATAAAGACTGTATCTTTACGATCAAATATTTATTAATTACATCAAAAAATATATAAAAAATTGCAATCATGCTTTACATTAGAGTCGTTGAAGCTTATACATAAGACTGCAAATCAAGAATAGGCATGTGTCCGATCCAGTCTTTATCAAGGGACAACTCTGGCATATATTTTCTAGATCATCTCTGTACCACATGTCCATGAATTCCAAGTGGGAATAAAACCACATATGGATCCCAAGAAGGAAAGATGGGTCAATAAAGTTGGTACTAATCCAATTATTGAGATATATAAAAATAAAGATATATGAAATCAAATATATGTAAGTTTGCTTGATGGAGTATGGTAATTACAACAATATGATCTAGTTACCGTACTAGTTTCAAATAGGTACAATAATTCAAAGTGGTGATTAGAAACAATAAAGAAATACTCAAAACTAATATCAAGATATCAAGTTTTTCTCAAAATGAGATAATTTATCCATTGGCACATGAAATCTAATATTTTTTCTTCGACAGGATGAGGCGCCTAGTATTCTCCCCTCTATAAGAGTACGACACTTTCACCTATGGGGTAATCAGCACTAAGAGACCTCTAATTGTCCATTATTTATTACACAAGATTGGGGGATATGACGTACCAAATCTAGCGGGCCAAAGTTGTTAGTCAGTATTCATGTTTTGTACTAATTGTGGTGACCTCTAAGAGTGGGATAAGACTAAAAACATATTGGTTCACCACTATGGAAAATTTCTTTTGAATTAATATCAAGAGGGAATAATAATAATCAAGTACCTCTATATCAATCAAGAGTTACAAGTTTGCACAAGACATAATTTGATTTTCTCCATGAATTGATGAAGGGATCTACAAAGTAGAACAAAATTATTATTAGCAGGTTGGGAATTCAATATTTTTCCAAACTGAGTTATTTAGTATTAGGTTTTCCATATTGTAATATTATTCATATTTTCTTCATCAATATTTTTTGAGATCTCCAAATAGGTTATTTATAAACTAATGCTATGCACTAAACTATTATATAACCATTTCTTTAGATTAGACCATAAAATATTATTGTACTTATATATAATATATTTCTATTTATAACTGGTCTCGAAGATGTTAATTTACCAATACCATTACTATGAATATCTAATATTTATTTTTAAATTTTCTTAATACATACAAGTCAAGATCTCAAATATGTATATAAGTATATCAATAGATTTATTACTTGTTTAGATGATTGATATGAAGTAGCTTCATTTACATTGTCAAGAATCCTTGTCATATTTTCTTTCTCCAAAAATCTATTTATATTATCTTTCTCAAGGTTAGATCATATAAAAATGAGATATATGCATCTAGGGTTTAAGTTCCATATACATCCATATGGGAAGACATAAACTACTACTTATTGTAAATATGGGTAAACTAACATGTTACTATACCACATATTATTGTGCTTACTATGCAATCTTTAGTCAAATATGCCTTTACTAATGGGTTTCTTATAATCAGAATTTATAGACTACCTATTTTTTTAATAGACTAATATATATAAATATATACATGTGTCCATATGATACAACTATATGTAATGAATATATCTATTTTTTGCATCAAAATAGTTTTACGTCCTAGGTTTTAAGTTTCTCCATATAAATATACAATCTATCCTTTCTTATATATGTTTAGTTTCTCATATTTAATAAAGCATACAAGAAATGAAGTTTTCCTATACTTTTATGGTTCTTTGTTGATAATGTATGGAGTGGCTTCTTCAATCAATTGTCGGTAATCAACATCATGGTAGTCTACCCTCTCAAGAGTTGATTGTGATCTCCAATGAAGGTCTGAGTCCTCCATTATTAGAGTTCTCTTCTCCTTTCTTTGGCTTGATCGGAGAAGTCCCAAACATTTCTTCTTTCAGGAAGCAGTGATAGAGTTTATAGATCTAATACATATCTCGGTAAGGTTGTTGGAGTTCTAGTTCTCCTTGCTTAGTTTGTATGTACTCCTATTGGTGATGAGACTTGAAGAAGGACGAGATGCCCTACTACTATTTGATCCTAACTAAGCATCATTAATGCATGCTTGTTACTTTGAATTTCTTAATGTTGCAGTGGTGCTATAGTGCAAGAAATCGATCTTGTATTGTTCTAGGTCGGTTGGGAGTTCTTAGGCCAAAATAGGGTAGAAGGGAGGGTACTAGTCTTATCGATGGGCCATGGTGGTTGATAGGAGAAGCTATGTTGTTGACTGTAGGTTTCCAATGCAATCTTGTGGTGGTTGTAGGTCAGAAGGAATTGAGATTCCTATCTATGCAGGTCTGCAGAAGTCAAGATTCCTATGTCTATCAATCTGTCTACAAACCCCTAGGGGCTTACAAGGTTTTATGTATGGCAAAGTTAGCCATCATCTATGAGAAGCGTCTAAGGTGTGTTGATGGGAGAAAGGAAAATGTAACTATAGGTTTCCAACATTATCTAGTTTTAGGTCAACAGAGTATTTATGATGATGGGAGATGAGGTAAGGATGCTTGGGCAATTTTGCAGACAAATGATCAAGGTCGAAGTCGAAGACTTCAACGTGGGGATAGAAGTTTTGTTTATTGGCCTATGCTAGTCGGGTCGCAGAGAATGGCTTTGTCATTTCTCCACGCAATCAATAGACAAACATGTATGAGGAGGAAGGCCATGATTTTCAATTACTAACCTAAGAGTTGATTAATTAGCATAAACCCCTAATTGACTAAGAGACACTTCTAAATGCTCTTGTATCTTAAACATGGGCTCAATGTCTATTAAACTTAATTATAAGAACATTGATAACTTTAGTTATGATTCTAAGATAGACAATTTAACCATCCTCCTATCATTCTATTATGTATATCTCTTACGATGATTAATCATTTCCTTTGTTTCCAAGGACATTGGTAAATACAAGAGAAATATATGAATTGTAAGGTCAAATCAATGTATTCTAGTAAAAAAAATCATATTGTACTAAATGATATCAAAGTGTTTCATTGAGGGAATTGTTTTGTAAATATTTCTCAATTGAGGATAATGAACACAAGAAACTCAACATTATTCCAACTTGTATTAAGGAACATGAAGATAAATCAAATTGATTGCATATGAGTTGGAAGGTAGGACTTTATTGTAATTTAACTCAAGTATATGGGAATTTATGATATATAGCTAAAAATAGATTCAATACCCAATTTTGGTGTGTTACAACACTCTACCCTTTAAAGAAGATTCTATCCTCAAAATTGAAAAATAAGTGGTCTACTCATGTACTAGTCCCCAC
Source organism: Alisma plantago-aquatica (assembly GCA_963693085.1). NCBI lineage: Eukaryota > Viridiplantae > Streptophyta > Magnoliopsida > Alismatales > Alismataceae > Alisma > Alisma plantago-aquatica. The sequence goes on along the minus strand of OY856414.1, from coordinate 419,832,500 downwards.
CCCTTAAAGGGATTCAACTAGAAACCACAACAGGCATGTCAACTATAATGTAGTATTCTTCACAAAACTTTAGTGTTTTCTCATACTTCCTTGATTTGTGACTTAGCTCAATAAAATCATTGAAAAATTCCATACAATCAAATTTTGATAAATAAAATTATACAAAAAATAATTTCTCGATGGAAAAACTTTCTGAGGAAAAACTTAAAAATGGTCAACATCAATGCCAGGAATAAGTCACAATCACATCTTACAAACTTTCTACTTACTACTACTTGTCGGTATGTATGCACATAGAGCTAATCATATTATGATTGTATTGGGGCATCGTGTACTTGATTTGATAATAGTAAATGTAATTTTGTGTCTAATATTTTTCTTAACCATGAGAAGATGACACAAAAATGATAGATATTTAAAGAATGATGTTACTCATATATATGTCTTCATGTTAATGACATGAGCAATGAGATTATTTGTATGATAAGAGTGTATACACTCTTATTTATCTTCCTAGTCGAATATTATCATGGAAGCAAAATAGATGACAATAATACATAATACTAGAATGTGTGTTGACTGATGACAAAGTCTCATTAGTCATGATATTAGATATCAAGTCAAATACATAGGTACTTGTATATGGTGGACCCACCTTGAGAGTGATACGTGGATACCATGGAATGGTAGTCAAAATCAGCTCTCAAAGTACTAGTGGTGACTGTAGCTCCTAGACATGAAGTTACTACACTCATCAGATGCTGTTCGATGAACTTTGACATCATCTGACGTGACCTTGAATAAGGCTTTCCATATATGTGGTTCTTCAGTATGTTGTGACACATGAGGTTTGACTATGAGTGATGTAGATAGGATTTGTCCCTCTTTTCAGAGTTGTTATCCTGGTTACCTGATAAGTGAGATTGAGAAACATATGATCATACTCATGTGATCTAATATGTGATATGTGAGCTCAAATACATCTCATATAGTCAGTCTTAGTTCAAGGAACATAGATTGAATGTTGAAGAGGATGACGATTTCATTCCTCGAGTTTAATCAGGATATCAGAGACAAAGGAACTATATGTTCACAATAACACTGATAATGGATGTACACTGAAGTTGTTCTCCAACTTTTCAATTTCTTGGATAGCAATGATATGTTGCTAGACATTGCTCATTGCTTGTATAGTCATAATAGATTTGGACTTCACTGCCAACATAATTTTTAAGGATCTCACACATAGGATGTACTTGAATAGGAGTTTACTCTTGAATAATTTACTTGGTTACTAAAAGTGTTTAGGTAATCAACTTAAATAACATTGGTTGTCAGTTGACCGGTTGTAATGTCTAGTCAATTGACTGGAGTGTTCAATCGAGTGATTGGACTACCTCTGAAACCGACTAGTTGGACTGGGTCAAATAAAGATGTGAAATAATAAATTAGACTGGGTCAAATGATAAATGATATGTGTAGCGACACGCATTAATCATCACATTCAAAGCCATGTTATTGGGTTGGTGACCACACGTCAATCAACTGATTGGACAGCCCAGTCAACCGAATGAATGTGCCATCTGCCTAGTGGATAGTCTAATCGACTGACTGGTCGCACACAACATCCGTCAAACCATGAGATCTGATCTTCTGTATCCTCTAGGTTTTGAAAATCATATCCCATCCATTCCTATATAAGGAAGGGTGACTAAGGCTCTCATTACAGAGACTTCACTACAACAAAAATATTCGTTTCTGACATTTAATATAGTGACATTTATTAAAAATGACATTATATGCTCACATATACAGGCATTTTGTTTGTAATAAAATGACACTATGTGACCCTTATTCATAACAACCGTGTAAAAACAAGCTTTTTTATACTAATGTCGTTACATAATCAGTACCTCCAAAAGTTGAGTCGTGAAGAAGTTATCTTTGACGTTATATTTTGTTTCGTTTTCCCTTTGGCGCTTATATACAAAGTTTTGTTTTTCGTTTGGCACTTCCATCTCTGCGGGCGGGACAATTTCGTTATCAGTCCCGCCTAATACAGAAATACCTAATATCCTGACTCTCAGTTCCATCCTCTTCGCTTTCTCTGCTTTCCCATGGTCTCTCTCCTAATTGCAACTTCATTTCCGATCATTGCGGTTCCTCTTCCCCGTCGAGATGTCAAACATGTTGGGTCATGCTCTATTTCGTTGTTTTTGGGATCACATACTCTAAATCTATGCCATCGGAACACCAGTCTGTCTCCCGTTCTCTGAGTACGAGAGGTGGGAGGGGACTCATGCATGTTTCTTAATACGAGATTAGTTATTTCTAATAATTGTAGAGTTTCGAAATCTAAATAAGTAAATGATACCATCAATCTAGGGACTATGAAGTGGGGGGAATTGGAATTAGAGACGAGAGGATACAGAACCCTACAGGATTAAGAAGGAGACGAGAGAGAGAGGAGAAAACCCGAGAAGAAGAGCGGGAGAGTTTTTCCTATTCTCAGCAACAGGGTGTTGCATCTCTATCTCGTTCAAATTATAGAAAGGCACTGAGAAGCCCTTTTATGGTCAAGATACAGACGAAGACTTGCAACCCACGAAAAGGGAAAAGAACAAATAAACTACAAACTTTCTAACTATTTGTATATGAGGACAGAAACTATAAAAACAGAGAAAACCCCCAGACTGGGCTGGACTGGGCTGTTATCCAACACCCCCCTTCAAACTTGGCGTAGCTTCACGAAGACCAAGTTTGTCTCTGAGAATGATGAACTAGCGTTTGGGTAACGGCTTCGTCAGAACATCAGCTAGCTGATCTGCAGAGGAAACATGAGCAGTGATAATGTGACTTAGAGCGACTTTCTCCCGTACAAAATGGTAGTCCAATTCCACATGTTTGGTGCGAGCATGGAATACAGGATTGACTATAAGATGCAGAGAACTGATGTTGTCACAATAGAGATAGGAAGGTTGAGCAATAAATATATGAATGTCTTTTAGAAGGAAGGAAATCCAAGTGAGTTCAGAAGAGGTTGATGCAAGAGAATGATACTCTGCTTCACAACTAGACCGTGCCACAGTAGATTTCTTCTTTGCACTCCAAGAAATACAAGTATCACCAAAGAAGATACAAAAACCAGTGGTAGATCTGTGTGTGTCTGGACACCCAGCCCAATCACTGTCACTGTACGCACTCAATTGCAACTTGGATGATGGAGTAATCAGAATACCAAGGTTAGAGGTGCCTTTGAGATATCGTAATATGTGTTTGACCAGGAGTAGATGATGAAGCGTGGGTTTATTTAGATGTTGACAAGCAGTACATATATATATAACATGTTTTCTTGCAGGGTGTGGACTGGAATGTAATAGTTTCTTAGTTTATCAGTTTTCCACAATTGGTTTTAATTAACCCGTGTTTTTAATAATTTGTGGTTATGGTGATTTCCGCACGTTTTCGCGTAACACCTCGCTGTCTGTATGATAGTGGGATGTGTTGCCACAGCCACGGGCATGGGGAGTGCCATGGGCAAGGCGGTCTTCAAGCTCCACGACATTGGTGATGGCAACTACCATGGTCATTCCTATGTAATATGGACCACTTCCCTTTTGATCTGGGGGGACTTTACGCATAATTCGCCACGGGCGAGTTGGAGTGTGTTGGCCATGTCAGTTTTGGGGGCCACGTTCGTGGGGTCTTAGAGATGTAATCTGTCACACACACACACACACACACACACAGATATATATATATATATATATATATATATATATATATATATATATATATATATATATATATCCTACACTTGGTCACTAGTTGTGATTTAGTCATCATATTAGGTGTTCCCTTTGTTGATGACCTTTTTCAACAACAAGCTTGTATGGTATCATAACCTGATGAAGTGATATTTCATATCAATGTGGTTTGTCCTTTACTAAAAGGTTGGGTGTATCTGGAGGAATACCACTTTGACTATCACATTCATCTTCAGACCAAGAAAGATTCTATACACAAACCTCTAATGCATGTATCTTCCTTTACAGGTTGAATCCAAATATGTACATAGTGTTGACACCTCATTTTTAGACACTCAGATCATATAATCACACTAGTATCATCCTTCTATCTAATTATGGAATCATGTTATATGTTCCACATTTTCCTATTTTTATGCATTTTGTCCATCCCTTTACCCATTTTCCACCCATATGGATTCACAAATCAAAGATATATAATTTCTAAATTCAATCATAATTTTGACTTAATTGGAGCTTTTGAAATCCATTTTTCAATCAATTTCCCAGGTAAATTTTCTATGAATGAGATACACAATCCCAATCCTAATTGGGAATTGAGTTATTATATCCATCCTTAGAATCAATGTCATTATATTAATAGAAACGAGTATCCAATTTCATATCCTAGTTGGTATTCCTATTTTACCTATAATTTAATTTCCTATTATTCTACTCAAAAAGTGAAAAAGGGAGACTTGACTCTCAAGTTTTCACTTCCTTCCTTCCTTATACTTTTCTAATTAAATTCTATTTCCTAAGAAGCTATCTCACAATAAATATCAAAATCCTGATACAGAGATCGAATTCACAACCTTGCAAAAATTTAGAAAATGAATCGTAGATTGATATTCCAGGGGACACTCCTGATGTATTTTGTTATTCCTCTTTAAGGGTCACATGACACAATACTATGTTCATCCATTGTCCTCCTTCCATTTAAAAAATAAAATTTTGGGACTTAGGGGCCCAGTCACAATTTTATTTCCTACTTCTTTTCAAAAAAGGATTCCTTATTGGTGAAATTCTCTTTTCTTGATGTTGAACCTTACCTACCCTCTAAAACAGCTATATATACCCACATACCCAATCTCAAATTGATTTTTTATTTGAATGATGTACCTATTCCTCTTCCTTCTTCTCTCTATCTCTATATCCTCAAAGTAAGAATGAATAGACAAACAACAACGTTCCAACATGCATTGTCACCTAAAAATCAAGAAAATATAAGCAAGTAAAGAATCAAAATTGCAAAAGTGAAATGAGTATAAAGAATAGAAAGGATGGGGGCTACTAGAAAAGTAAAAAAGAAACAACTAACTAGGTCCTAAAAATCACTTCTTGGAAATGAAATCATAAATCTTGATGTGTTGGCACACAATAGGGATAACCAAGTATTTATAAGGGCCCTAACAAATACGTTCTTTTATACACAAAGAATTATATTGCAAGTGCACATGGTTTGGATTATAGCATTGAGAGTAAGAAAGTTTGGGATCGATCAACGAGGAGTGGGGTAGGACGACTTAGCTAGGGTTGTTTATGTAGGTATCTAGAGCAAGGAGTTGGGGTTTTAGGGTTTGATTGGGGTATTCATTACAGTAATGGAGAACAAGAAAGAAAGGAAGGAAAGCAATAATCAAATATAAGTTAACCCTACTTGATCAATTCTAATGAAACAAACTAGAAGAGAAAATGAACTAAGTTAAATTAATCACTAACAAGAGAGAGAATAAGAAAAAGAAACTAACTAAACTAAGCTCGCAATTGAATTAAGGAAACAAGAAATTACTACACTAGGAAATTAAGTAGGCAAATCAAATAAAAGAAACTAAGAAAACAATAATTACTCTAACAAAGACTAATAGCATGAACAAGGCAAGCAAGATGAATAAATAGAAACTAACTAGCAATAGAGGAAAGTAGAAGTAGATGGGGTAGTGAGTTGTTTGGGGGTGATATGTAACAATAAACCATATATAGGGACCTATTCATGCACAAACATCCAACAATTATTTACTAAACTAAATAACAAGAATCAATGTAGAACATGCATCCTATTCTATTGGTTGGTCATGGATAGCATGGTAGTGTATCGAGGAATTAGTCCCTATCACCCACCATCTACCCTTACGAGTCTATATTTACAAAAAATAGGTAGCCATAGATCTTGAGTATCCAAGTCTAGGTTTTAAGATGGACTTTCCTAATACACTTAGGGGCAAGGAGTGGTGTAGATAATAGGGGGAGGGTGTTCCATCTAACTACTAAGAAATCCATTTGACTTAATGTATATGGAAGAGCACATATAGTCACTTAAAACTCTCAACTAAGGTTAGGGGAATGGAGAGATAAGGAGAAGGAGTAGAAACTAGCTAAGGTTCCACTAGGGAATGTAGGAGTCTCTCCACCAATAAATCCAAAGTTTCCCAATTTTCCAAAACTGTAGGTGATTTCTTAGCTCAAATAACCATAGCAAGAGGTAGAAAATAGAGAAAGCAATAATATAGCATTAGGAAATGAAATCATAGTTTGATGCATGATATTTTCACATGGTATCTATAAAGACTGTATCTTTACGATCAAATATTTATTAATTACATCAGAAAATATATAAAAAATTGCAATCATGCTTTACATTAGAGTCGTTGAAGCTTATACATAAGACTGCAAATCAAGAATAGGCATGTGTCCGATCCAGTCTTTATCAAGGGACAACTTTGGCATATATTTTCTGATCATCTTTGTACCACATGTCCATGAATTCCAAGTGGGAATAAAACCACATATGGATCCCAAGAAGGAAAGATGGGTCAATAAAGTTGGTACTAATCCAATTATTGAGATATATAAAAATAAAGATTTATGAAATCAAATATATGTAAGTTTGATTGATGGAGTATGGTAATTACAACAATATGATCTAGTTACCGTACTAGTTTCAAATAGGTACAATAATTCAAAGTGGTGATTAGAAACAATAAAGAAATACTCAAAACTAATATCAAGATATCAAGTTTTTCTCAAAATGAGATAATTTATCCATTGGCACATGAAATCTAATATTTTTTCTTCGACCGGATGAGGCGCCTAGTATTCTCCCCTCTATAAGAGTACGACACTTTCACCTATGGGGTAATCAGCACTAGGAGACCTCTAATTGTTCATTATTTATTACACAAGATTGGGGGATATGACGTACCAAATCTAGCGGGCCAAAGTTGTTAGTCAGTATTCATGTTTTGTACTAATTGTGGTGACCTCTAAGAGTGGGATAAGACTAAAAACATATTGGTTCACCACTATGGAAAATTTCTTTTGAATTAATATCAAGAGGGAATAATAATAATCAAGTACCTCTATATCAATCAAGAGTTACAAGTTTGCACAAGACATAATTTGATTTTCTCCATGAATTGATGAAGGGATCTACAAAGTAGAACAAAATTATTATTAGCAGGTTGGGAATTCAATATTTTTCCAAACTGAGTTATTTAGTATTAGGTTTTCCATATTGTAATATTATTCATATTTTCTTCATCAATATTTTTTGAGATCTCCAAATAGGTTATTTATAAACTAATGCTATGCACTAAAATATTATATAACCATTTCTTTAGATTAGACCATAAAATATTATTGTACTTATATATAATATATTTCTATTTATAACTGGTCTCGAAGATGTTAATTTACCAATACCATTACTATGAATATCTAATATTTATTTTTAAATTTTCTTAATACATACAAGTCAAGATCTCAAATATGTATATAAGTATATCAATAGATTTATTACTTGTTTAGATGATTGATATGAAGTAGCTTCATTTACATTGTCAAGCATCCTTGTCATATTTTCTTTCTCCAAAAATCTATTTATATTATCTTTCTCAAGGTTAGATCATATAAAAATGAGATATATGCATCTAGGGTTTAAGTTCCATATACATCCATATGGGAAGACATAAACTACTACTTATTGTAAATATGGGTAAACTAACATGTTACTATACCACATATTATTGTGCTTACTATGCAATCTTTAGTCAAATATGCCTTTACTAATGGGTTTCTTATAATCAGAATTTATAGACTACCTATTTTTTTAATAGACTAATATATATAAATATATACATGTGTCCATATGATACAAATATATGTAATGAATCTATCTATTTTTTGCATCAAAATAGTTTTACGTCCTAGGTTTTAAGTTTCTCCATATAAATATACAATCTATCCTTTCTTATATATGTTTAGTTTCTCATATTTAATAAAGCATACAAGAAATAAGTTTTCATATACTTTTATGGTTCTTTGTTGATAATGTATGGAGTGGCTTCTTCAATCAATTGTCGGTAATCAACATCATGGTAGTCTACCCTCTCAGGAGTTGATTGTGATCTCCAATGAAGGTCTGAGTCCTCCATTATTAGAGTGCTCTTCTCCTTTCTTTGGCTTGATCGGAGAAGTCCCAAACATTTCTTCTTTCAGGAAGCAGTGATAGAGTTTATAGATCTAATACATATCTCGGTAAGGTTGTTGGAGTTCTAGTTCTCCTTGCTTAGTTCGTATGTACTCCTATTGGTGATGAGACTTGAAGAAGGACGAGATGCCCTACTACTATTTGATCCTAACTAAGCATCATTAATGCATGCTTGTTACTTTGAATTTCTTAATGTTACAGTGGTGCTATAGTGCAAGAAATCGATCTTGTATTGTTCTAGGTCGGTTGGGAGTTCTTAGGCCAAAATAGGGTAGAAGGGAGGGTACTAGTCTTATCGATGGGCCATGGTGGTTGATAGGAGAAGCTATGTTGTTGACTGTAGGTTTCCAATGAAATCTTGTGGTGGTTGTAGGTCAGAAGGAATTGAGATTCCTATCTATGCAGGTCTGCAGAAGTCAAGATTCCTATGTCTATCAATCTATCTACAAACCCCTAGGGGCATACAAGGTTTTATGTATGGCAAAGTTAGCCATCATCTATGAGAAGCGTCTAAGGTGTGTTGATGGGAGCAAGGAAAAGGTAACTATAGGTTTCCAACATTATCTAGTTTTAGGTCAAGAGAGTATTGATGATGATGGGAGATGAGGTAAGGATGCTTGGGAAATTTTGCAGACAAATGATCAAGGTCGAAGTCGAAGACTTCAACGTGGGGATAACAGTTTTGTTTATTGGCCTATGCTAGTCGGGTCGCAGAGAATGGCTTTGTCATTTCTCCACGCAATCAATAGACAAACATGTATGAGGAGGAAGGCCATGATTTTCAATTACTAACCTAAGAGTTGCTTAATTAGCATAAACCCCTAATTGACTAAGAGACACTTCTAAATGCTCTTGTATCTTAAACATGGGCTCAATGTCTATTAAACTTAATTATAAGAACATTGATAACTTTAGTTATGATTCTAAGATAGACAATTTAAACATCCTCCTATCATTCTATTATGTATATCTCTTACGATGATTAATCATTTCCTTTGTTTCCAAGGACATTGGTAAATACAAGAGAAATATATGAATTGTAAGGTCAAATCAATGTATTCTAGTAAAAAAATCATATTGTACTAAATGATATCAAAGTGTTTCATTGAGGGAATTGTTTTGTAAATATTTCTCAATTGAGGATAATGAACACAAGAAACTCAACATTATTCCAACTTGTATTAAGGAACATGAAGATAAATCAAATTGATTGCATATGAGTTGGAAGGTAGGACTTGATTGTAATTTAACTCAAGTATATGGGAATTTATGATATATAGTTAAAAATAGATTCAATACCCAATTTTGGTGTGTTACAACACTCTACCCTTTAAAGAAGATTCTATCCTCAAAATTGAAAAATAAGTGGTCTACTCAGGTACTAGTCCCCACCCCTTAAAGGGATTCAACTAGAAACCACAACAGGCATGTCAACTATAATGTAGTATTCTTCACAAAACTTTAGTGTTTTCTCATACTTCCTTGATTTGTGACTTAGCTCAATAAAATCATTGAAAAATTCCATACAATCAAATTTTGATAAATAAAATTATACAAAAAATAATTTCTCGATGGAAAAACTTTCTGAGGAAAAACTTAAAAATGGTCAACATCAATGCCAGGAATAAGTCACAATCACATCTTACAAACTTTCTACATACTACTACTTGTCGGTATGTATGCACATAGAGCTAATCATATTATGATTGTATTGGGGAATCGTGTACTTGATTTGATAATAGTAAATGTAATTTTGTGTCTAATATTTTTCTTAACCATGAGAAGATGACACAAAAATGATAGATATTTAAAGAATGATGTTACTCGATTATATGTCTTCATGTTAATGACATGAGCAATGAGATTATTTGTATGATAAGAGTGTATACACTCTTATTTATGTTCCTAGTCGAATATTATCATGGAAGCAAAATAGATGACAATAATACATAATACTAGAATGTGTGTTGACTGATGACAAAGTCTCATTAGTCATGATATTAGATATCAAGTCAAATACATAGGTACTTGTATATGGTGGACCCACCTTGAGAGTGATACGTGGATACCATGGAATGATAGTCAAAATCAGCTCTCAAAGTACTAGTGGTGACTGTAGCTCCTAGACATGAAGTTACTACACTCATCAGATGTTGTTCGATGAACTTTGACATCATCTGACGTGACCTTGAATAAGGCTTTCCATATATGTGGTTCTTCAGTATGTTGTGACACATGAGGTTTGACTATGAGTGATGTAGATAGGATTTGTCCCTCTTTTCAGAGTTGTTATCCTGGTTACCTGATAAGTGAGATTGAGAAACATATGATCATACTCATGTCATCTAATATGTGATATGTGAGCTCAAATGCATCTCATATAGTCAGTCTTAGTTCAAGGAACATAGATTGAATGTTGAAGAGGATGACGATTTCATTCCTCGAGTTTAATCAGGATATCAGAGACAAAGGAACTATATGTTCACAATAACACTGATAATGGATGTACACTGAAGTTGTTCTCCAACTTTTCAATTTCTTGGATAGCAATGATATGTTGCTAGACATTGCTCATTGCTTGTATTGTCATAATGGATTTGGACTTCACTGCCAACATAATTTTTAAGGATCTCACACATAGGATGTACTTGAATAGGAGTTTACTCTTGAATAATTTACTTGGTTACTAAAAGTGTTTAGGTAATCAACTTAAATAACACTGGTTGTCAGTTGACCGATTGTAATGTCTAGTCAATTGACTGGAGTGTTCAATCGAATGATTGGACTACCTCTGAAACCGACTAGGTTGACTGGGTCAAATAAAGATGTGAAATAATCAATTAGACTGGGTCAAATGATAAATGATATGTGTAGCGACACGCATTAATCATCACATTCAAAGCCATGTTATTGGGTTGGTGACCACACGTCAATCAACTGATTGGACAGCCCAGTCAACCGAATGAATGTGCCATCTGCCTAGTGGATAGTCTAATCGACTGACTGGTCGCACACAACATCCGTCAAACCATGAGATCTGATCTTCTGTATCCTCTAGGTTTTGAAAATCATATCCCATCCATTCCTATATAAGGAGGGGTGACTAAGGCTCTCATTACAGAGTCTTCACTACAACAAAAATATTCGTTTCTGACATTTAATATAGTGACATTTATTAAAAATGACATTATATGCTCACATATACATGCATTTTGTTTGTAATAAAATGACACTATGTGACCCTTATTCACAACAACCGTGTAAAAACAAGCTTTTTTATACAAATGCCGTTACATAATCAGTACCTCCAAAAGTTGAGTCGTGAAGAAGTTATCTTTGACGTTATATTTTGTTTCGTTTTCCCTTTGGCGCTTCTATACAAAGTTTTTTTTTTCGTTTGGCACTTCCATATCTGCTGGCGGGACGATTTCGTTATCAGTCCCGCCCAATACATAAATACCTAATATCCTGACTCTCAGTTCCATCCTCTTCGCTTTCTCTACTTGCCCATGGTCTCTCTCCTAATTGCAACTTCGTTTCCGATCATTGCGGTTCCTCTTCCCCGTCGAGATGTCAAACATGTTGGGGCATGCCCTATTTCGTTGTTTTTGGGATCGCATACTCTAAATCTATGCCATCGGAACACCAGTCTGTCTCCCGTTCTCTGAGTACGAGAGGCGGGAGGGGACTCATGCATGTTTCTTAATACGAGATTAGTTATTTCTAATAATTGTAGAGTTTCGAAATCTAAATAAGTAAATGATACCATAAATCTAGGGACTATGAAGTGGGGGGAATTGGAATTAGAGACGAGAGGATACAGAACCCTACAGGATCAAGAAGGAGACGAGAGAGAGGATAAAAACCGAGAAGAAGAGCGGGAGAGTTTTTCCTATTCTCAGCAACAGGGTGTTGCATCTCTATCTCGTTCAAATTACAGAAAGGCGCTGAGAAGCCCTTTTATGGTCAAGATACAGACGAAGACTTGCAACCCACGAAAAGGGAAAAGAACAAATAAACTACAAACTTTCTAACTATTTGTATATGAGGACAGAAACTATAAAAACAGAGAAAACCCCCAGACTGGGCTGGACTGGGTTGTTATCCAACGCCCCCCTTCAAACTTGGCGTAGCTTCACGAAGACTAAGTTTGTCTCTGAGAATGATGAACTGGCGTTTGGGTAACGGCTTCGTCAGAACATCAGCTAGCTGATCTGCAGAGGAAACATGAGCAGTGATAATGTGACTTAGAGCGACTTTCTCCCGTACAAAATGGTAGTCCAATTCCACATGTTTGGTGCGAGCATGGAATACAGGATTGACTGTAAGATGCAGAGCACTGATGTTGTCACAATAGAGATAGGAAGGTTGAGCAATAGATATATGAAGGTCTTTTAGAAGGAAGGAAATCCAAGTGAGTTCAGCAGAGGTTGATGCAAGAGAATGATACTCTGCTTCACAACTAGACCGTGCCACAGTAGATAGCTTCTTTGCACTCTAAGAAATACAAGTATCACCAAAGAAGATACAAAAACCAGTGGTAGATCTGCGTGTGTCTGGACACCCAGCCCAATCACTGTCACTGTACGCACTCAATTGCAACTTGGATGATGGAGTAATCAGAATACCAAGGTTAGAGGTGCCTTTGAGATATCGTAATATGCGTTTGACTAGGAGTAGATGATGAAGCGTGGGTTTATTTAGATGTTGACAGGCAGTACATATATATATAACATGTTTTCTTGCAGGGTGTGGACTGGAATGTAATAGTTTCTCAGTTTATCAGTTTTCCACAATTGGTTTTAATTAACCCGTGTTTTTAATAATTTGTAGTTATGGTGATTTCCACACGTTTTCGCGTAACACCTCGCTGTCTGTATGATAGTGGGATGTGTTGCCACAGCCACGGGCATGGGGAGTGCCATGGGCAAGGAGGTCTTCAAGCTCCACGACATTGGTGATGGCAACTACCATGGCATTCATATGTAATATGGACCACTTCCCTTTTGATCTGGGGGGACTTTGCGCATAATTTGCCACGGGCGAGTTGGAGTGTGTTGGCCATGTCAATTTTTGGGGCCACGTTCGTGGGGTCTTAGAGATGTACTCTGTCACACACACACACACACACACACACACACACACACACACACACATATATATATATATATATCCTACACTTGGTCACTAGTTGTGATTTAGTCATCATATTAGGTGTTCCCTTTGTTGATGACCTTTTTCAACAACAAGCTTGTATGGTATCATAACCTGATGAAGTGATATTTCATATCAATGTGGTTTGTCCTTTACTAAAAGGTTGGGTGTATCTGGAGGAATACCACTTTGACTATCACATTCATCTTCATACCAAGAAAGATTCTATACACAAACCTCTAATGCATGTATCTTCCTTTACAGGTTGAATCCAAATATGTACATAGTGTTGACACCTCATTTTTAGACACTCAGATCATATAATCACACTAGTATCATCCTTCTATCTAATTATGGAATCATGTTATTTGTTCCACATTTTCCTATTTTTATGCATTTTGTCCATCCCTTTACCCATTTTCCACCCATCTGGGTTCACATATCAAAGATATATCATTTCTAAATTCAATCATAATTTTGACTTAATTGGAGCTTTTGAAATCCATTTTTCAATCAATTTCCCAGGTAAATTTTCTATGAATGAGATACACAATCCCAATCCTAATTGGGAATTGAGTTATTATATCCATCCTTAGAATCAGTGTCATTATTTTAATAGAAATGAGTATCCAATTTCATATCCTAGTTGGTATTCCTATTTTACCTATAATTTAATTTCCTATTATTCTACTCAAAAAGTGAAAAAGGGAGACTTGGCTCTCAAGTTTTCACTTCCTTCCTTCCTTATACTTTTCTAATTAAATTCTATTTCCTAAGAAGCTATCTCACAATAAATATCAAAATCCTAATACAGAGATCGAATTCACAACCTTGCAAAAATTTAGAAAATGAATCGTAGATTGATATTCCAGGGGAAACTCCTGATGTATTTTGTTATTCCTCTTTAAGGGTCACATGACACAATACTATGTTCATCCATTGTCCTCCTTCCATTTAAAAAATAAATTTTTGGGACTTAGGGGCCCAGTCACAATTTTATTTCCTAATTCTTTTCCAAAAAGGATTCCTTATTGGTGAAATTCTCTTTTCTTGATGTTGAACCTTACCTACCCTCTAAAACAGCTATATATACCCACATACCCAATCTCAAATTGATTTTTTATTTGAATGATGTACCTATTCCTCTTCCTTCTTCTCTCTATCTCTAGATCCTCAAAGTAAGAATGAATAGACAAACAACAACGTTCCAACATGCATTGTCACCTAAAAATCAAGAAAATGTAAGCAAGTAAAGAATCAAAATTGCAAAAGTGAAATGAGTATAAAGAATAGAAAGGATGGGGGCTACTAGAAAAGTAAAAAAGAAACAACTAACTAGGTCCTAAAAATCACTTCTTGGAAATGAAATCATAAATCTTGATGTGTTGGCACACAATAGGGATAACCAAGTATTTATAAGGGCCCTAACAAATACGTTCTTTTATACACAAAGAATTATATTGCAAGTGCACATGGTTTGGATTATAGCATTGAGAGTAAGAAAGTTTGGGATCGATCAACGAGGAGTGAGGTAGGACGACTTAGCTAGGGTTGTTTATGTAGGTATCTAGAGCAAGGAGTTGGGGTTTTAGGGTTTGATTGGGGTATTCATTACAGTAATGGAGAACAAGAAAGAAAGGAAGGAAAGCAATAATCAAATATAAGTTAACCCTACTTGATCAATTCTAATGAAACAAACTAGAAGAGAAAATGAACTAAGTTAAATTAATCACTAACAAGAGAGAGAATAAGAAAAAGAAACTAACTAAACTAAGCTCGCAATTGAATTAAGGAAACAAGCAATTACTACACTAGGAAATTAAGTAGGCAAATAAAATAAAAGAAACTAAGAAAACAATAATTACTCTAACAAAGACTAATAGCATGAACAAGGCAAGCAATATGAATAAATAGAAACTAACTAGCAATAGAGGAAAGTAGAAGTAGATGGGGTAGTGAGTTGTTTGGGGGTGATATGTAACAATAAACAATTTATAGGGACCTATTCATGCACAAACATCCAACAATTATTTACTAAACTAAATAACAAGAATCAATGTAGAACATGCATCCTATTCTATTGGTTGGTCATGGATAGCATGGTAGTGTATCGAGGAATTAGTCCCTATCACCCACCATCTACCCTTACGAGTCTATATTTACAAAAAATAGGTAGCCATAGATCTTGAGTATCCAAGTCTAGGTTTTAAGATGGACTTTCCTAATACACTTAGGGGCAAGGAGTGGTGTAGATAATAGGGGGAGGGTGTTCCATCTAACTACTAAGAAATCCATTTGACTTAATGTATATGGAAGAGCACATATAGTCACTTAAAACTCTCAACTAAGGTTAGGGGAATGGAGAGATAAGGAGAAGGAGTAGAAACTAGCTAAGGTTCCACTAGGGAATGTAGGAGTCTCTCCACCAATAAATCCAAAGTTTCCCAATTTTCCAAAACTTTAGGTGATTTCTTAGCTCAAATAACCATAGCAAGAGGTAGAAAATAGAGAAATCAATAATATAGCATTAGGAAATGAAATCATAGTTTGATGCATGATATTTTCACATGGTATCTATAAAGACTGTATCTTTACGATCAAATATTTATTAATTACATCAGAAAATATATAAAAAATTGCAATCATGCTTTACATTAGAGTCGTTGAAGCTTATACATAAGACTGCAAATCAAGAATAGGCATGTGTCCGATCCAGTCTTTATCAAGGGACAACTCTGGCATATATTTTCTAGATCATCTTTGTACCACATGTCCATGAATTCCAAGTGGGAATAAAACCACATATGGATCCCAAGAAGGAAAGATGGGTCAATAAAGTTGGTACTAATCCAATTATTGAGATATATAAAAATAAAGATTTATGAAATCAAATATATGTAAGTTTGCTTGATGGAGTATGGTAATTACAACAATATGATCTAGTTACCGTACTATTTTCAAATAGGTACAATAATTCAAAGTGGTGATTAGAAACAATAAAGAAATACTCAAAACTAATATCAATATATCAAGTTTTTCTCAAAATGAGATAATTTATCCATTGGCACATGAAATCTAATATTTTTTCTTCGACAGGATGAGGCGCCTAGTATTCTCCCCTCTATAAGAGTACGACACTTTCACCTATGGGGTAATCAACACTAGGAGACCTCTAATTGTCCATTATTTATTACACAAGATTGGGGGATATGACGTACCAAATCTAGCGGGCCAAAGTTGTTAGTCAGTATTCATGTTTTGTACTAATTGTGGTGACCTCTAAGAGTGGGATAAGACTAAAAACATATTGGTTCACCACTATGGAAAATTTCTTTTGAATTAATATCAAGAGGGAATAATAATAATCAAGTACCTCTATATCAATCAAGAGTTACAAGTTTGCACAAGACATAATTTGATTTTCTCCATGAATTGATGAAGGGATCTACAAAGTAGAACAAAATTATTATTAGCAGGTTGGGAATTCAATATTTTTCCAAACTGATTTATTTAGTATTAGGTTTTCCATATTGTAATATTATTCATATTTTCTTCATCAATATTTTTTGAGATCTCCAAATAGGTTATTTATAAACTAATGCTATGCACTAAACTATTATATAACCATTTCTTTAGATTAGACCATAAACTATTATTGTACTTATATATAATATATTTCTATTTATAACTGGTCTCGAAGATGTTAATTTACCAATACCATTACTATGAATATCTAATATTTATTTTTAAATTTTCTTAATACATACAAGTCAAGATCTCAAATATGTATATAAGTATATCAATAGATTTATTACTTGTTTAGATGATTGATATGAAGTAGCTTCATTTACATTGTCAAGCATCCTTGTCATATTTTCTTTCTCCAAAAATCTATTTATATTATCTTTCTCAAGGTTAGATCATATAAAAATGAGATATATGCATCTAGGGTTTAAGTTCCATATACATCCATATGGGAAGACATAAACTACTACTTATTGTAAATATGGGTAAACTAACATGTTACTATACCACATATTATTGTGCTTACTATGCAATCTTTAGTCAAATATGCCTTTACTAATGGGTTTCTTATAATCAGAATTTATAGACTACCTATTTTTTTAATAGACTAATATATATAAATATATACATGTGTCCATATGATACAACTATATGTAATGAATCTATCTATTTTTTGCATCAAAATAGTTTTACGTCCTAGGTTTTAAGTTTCTCCATATAAATATACAATCTATCCTTTCTTATATATGTTTAGTTTCTCATATTTAATAAAGCATACAAGAAATGAAGTTTTCCTATACTTTTATGGTTCTTTGTTGATAATGTATGGAGTGGCTTCTTCAATCAATTGTCGGTAATCAACATCATGGTAGTCTACCCTCTCAGGAGTTGATTGTGATCTCCAATGAAGGTTTGAGTCCTCCATTATTAGAGTTCTCTTCTCCTTTCTTTGGCTTGATCAGAGAAGTCCCAAACATTTCTTCTTTCAGGAAGCAGTGATAGAGTTAATAGATCTAATACATATCTCGGTAAGGTTGTTGGAGTTCTAGTTCTCCTTGCTTAGTTGTATTTACTCCTATTGGTGATGAGACTTGAAGAAGGACGAGATGCCCTACTACTATTTGATCCTAACTAAGCATCATTAATGCATGCTTGTTACTTTGAATTTCTTAATGTTGCAGTGGTGCTATAGTGAAAGAAATCGATCTTGTATTGTTCTAGGTCGGTTGGGAGTTCTTAGGCCAAAATAGGGTAGAAGGGAGGGTACTAGTCTTATCGATGGGCCATGGTGGTTGATAGGAGAAGCTATGTTGTTGACTGTAGGTTTCCAATGCAATCTTGTGGTGGTTGTAGGTCAGAAGGAATTGAGATTCCTATCTATGGAGGTCTGCAGAAGTCAAGATTCCTATGTCTATCAATCTGTCTACAAACCCCTAGGGGCTTACAAGGTTTTATGTATGGCAAAGTTAGCCATCATCTATGAGAAGTGTCTAAGGTGTGTTGATGGGAGCAAGGAAAAGGTAACTATAGGTTTCCAACATTATCTAGTTTTAGGTCAAGAGAGTATTGATGATGATGGGAGATGAGGTAAGGATGCTTGGGCAATTTTGCAGACAAATGATCAAGGTCGAAGTCGAAGACTTCAATGTGGGGATAGTAGTTTTGTTTATTGGCCTATGCTAGTCGGGTCGCAGAGAATGGCTTTGTCATTTCTCCACGCAATCAATAGACAAACATGTATGAGGAGGAAGGCCATGATTTTCAATTACTAACCTAAGAGTTGATTAATTAGCATAAACCCCTAATTGACTAAGAGACACTTCTAAATGCTCTTGTATCTTAAACATGGGCTCAATGTCTATTAAACTTAATTATAAGAACATTGATAACTTTAGTTATGATTCTAAGATAGACAATTTAACCATCCTCCTATCATTCTATTATGTATATCTCTTACGATGATTAATCATTTCCTTTGTTTCCAAGGACATTGGTAAATACAAGAGAAATATATGAATCGTAAGGTCAAATCAATGTATTCTAGTAAAAAAATCATATTGTACTAAATGATATCAAAGTGTTTCATTGAGGGAATTGTTTTGTAAATATTTCTCAATTGAGGATAATGAACACAAGAAACTCAACATTATTCCAACTTGTATTAAGGAACATGAAGATAAATCAAATTGATTGCAAATGAGTTGGAAGGTAGGACTTGATTGTAATTTAACTCAAGTATATGGGAATTTATGATATATAGCTAAAAATAGATTCAATACCCAATTTTGGTGTGTTACAACACTCTACCCTTTAAAGAAGATTCTATCC
This sequence comes from Alisma plantago-aquatica, assembly GCA_963693085.1. NCBI lineage: Eukaryota > Viridiplantae > Streptophyta > Magnoliopsida > Alismatales > Alismataceae > Alisma > Alisma plantago-aquatica. The sequence goes on along the minus strand of OY856414.1, from coordinate 419,813,198 downwards.
TCAAAATTGAAAAATAAGTGGTCTACTCAGGTACTAGTCCCCACCCCTTAAAGGGATTCAACTAGAAACCACAACAGGAATGTCAACTATAATGTAGTATTCTTCACAAAACTTTAGTGTTTTCTCATACTTCCTTGATTTGTGACTTAGCTCAATAAAATCATTGAAAAATTCCATACAATCAAATTTTGATAAATAAAATTATACAAAAAATAATTTCTCGATGGAAAAACTTTCTGAGGAAAAACTTAAAAGTGGTCAACATCAATGCCAGGAATAAGTCACAATCACATCTTACAAACTTTCTACTTACTACTACTTGTCGGTATGTATGCACATAGAGATAATCATATTATGATTGTATTGGGGCATCGTGTACTTGATTTGATAATAGTAAATGTAATTTTGTGTCTAATATTTTTCTTAACCATGAGAAGATGACACAAAAATGATAGATATTTAAAGAATGATGTTACTCGATTATATGTCTTCATGTTAATGACATGAGCAATGAGATTATTTGTATGATAAGAGTGTATACACTCTTATTTATCTTCCTAGTCGAATATTATCATGGAAGCAAAATAGATGACAATAATACATAATACTAGAATGTGTGTTGACTGATGACAAAGTCTCATTAGTCATGATATTAGATATCAAGTCAAATACATAGGTACTTGTATATGGTGGACCCACCTTGAGAGTGATACGTGGATACCATGGAATGGTAGTCAAAATCAGCTCTCAAAGTACTAGTGGTGACTGTAGCTCCTAGACATGAATTTACTACACTCATCAGATGCTGTTCGATGAACTTTGACATCATCTGACGTGACCTTGAATAAGGCTTTCCATATATGTGGTTCTTCAGTATGTTGTGACACATGAGGTTTGACTATGAGTGATGTAGATAGGATTTGTCCCTCTTTTCAGAGTTGTTATCCTGGTTACCTGATAAGTGAGATTGAGAAACATATGATCATACTCATGTGATCTAATATGTGATATGTGAGCTCAAATGCATCTCATATAGTCAGTATTAGTTCAAGGAACATAGACTGAATGTTGAACAAGATGACGATTTCATTCCTCGAGTTTAATTAGGATATCAGAGACAAAGGAACTATATGTTCACAATAACACTGATAATGGATGTACACTGAAGTTGTTCTCCAACTTTTCAATTTCTTGGATAGCAATGATATGTTGCTAGACATTGCTCATTGCTTGTATAGTCATAATGGATTTGGACTTCACTGCCAACATAATTTTTAAGGATCTCACACATAGGATGTACTTGAATAAGAGTTTACTCTTGAATAATTTACTTGGTTACTAAAAGTGTTTAGGTAATCAACTTAAATAACACTGGTTGTCAGTTGACCGATTGTAGTGTCTAGTCAATTGACTGGAGTGTTCAATCGAGTGATTGGACTACCTCTGAAACCGACTAGTTGGACTGGGTCAAATAAAGATGTGAAATAATCAATTAGACTGGGTCACATGATAAATGATATGTGTAGCGACACGCATTAATCATCACATTCAAAGCCATTTATTGGGTTGGTGACCACACGTCAATCAACTAATTGGACAGCCCAGTCAACCGAATGAATGTGCCATCTGCCTAGTGGATAGTCTAATCGACTGACTGGTCGCACACAAAATCCGTCAAACCATGAGATATGATCTTCTGTATCCTCTAGGTTTTGAAAATCATATCCCATCCATTCCTATATAAGGAGGGGTGACTAAGGCTCTCATTATAGAGACTTCACTACAACAAAAATATTCGTTTCTGACATTTAATATAGTGACATTTATTAAAAATGACATTATATGCTCACATATACAGGCATTTTGTTTGTAATAAAATGACACTATGTGACCCTTATTCACAACAACCGTGTAAAAACAAGCTTTTTTATACAAATGCCGTTACATAATCAGTACCTCCAAAAGTTGATTCGTGAAGAAGTTATCTTTGACGTTATATTTTGTTTCATTTTCACTTTGGCGCTTCTATACAAAGTTTTGTTTTTCGTTTGGCACTTCCATCTCTGCGGGCGGGACGATTTCGTTATCAGTCCCGCCCAATACAGAAATACCTAATATCCTGACTCTCAGTTCCATCCTCTTCGCTTTCTCTGCTTGCCCATGGTCTCTCTCCTAATTGCAACTTCGTTTCCGATCATTGCGGTTCCTCTTCCCCGTCGAGATGTCAAACATGTTGGGTCATGCTCTATTTCGTTGTTTTTGGGATCGCATACTCTAAATCTATGCCATCGGAACACCAGTCTGTCTCCCGTTCTCTGAGTACGAGAGGCGGGAGGGGACTCATGCATGTTTCTTAATACGAGATTAGTTATTTCTAATAATTGTAGAGTTTCGAAATCTAAATAAGTAAATGATACCATCAATCTAGGGACTATGAAGTGGGGGGAATTGGAATTAGAGACGAGAGGATACAGAACCCTACAGGATTAAGAAGGAGACGAGAGAGAGGAGAAAAACCGAGAAGAAGAGCGGGAGAGTTTTTCCTATTCTCAGCAACAGGGTGTTGCATCTCTATCTCGTTCAAATTACAGAAAGGCGTTGAGAAGCCCTTTTATGGTCAAGATACAGACGAAGACTTGCAACCCACAAAAAGGGAAAAGAACAAATAAACTACAAACTTTCTAACTATTTGTATATGAGGACAGAAACTATAAAAATAGAGAAAACCCCCAGACTGGGCTGGACTGGGCTGTTATCCAACACCCCCCTTCAAAGTTGGTGTAGCTTCACGAAGACCAAGTTTGTCTCTGAGAATGTTGAACTGGCGTTTGGGTAACGGCTTCGTCAGAACATCAGCTAGCTAATCTGCAGAGGAAACATGAGCAGTGATAATGTGACTTAGAGCGACTTTCTCCCGTACAAAATGGTAGTCCAATTCCACATGTTTGGTGCGAGCATGGAATACAGGATTGACAGTAAGATGCAGAGCACTGATGTTGTCACAATAGAGATAGGACGGTTGAGCAATAGATATATGAAGGTCTTTTAGAAGGAAGGAAATCCAAGTGAGTTCAGTAGAGGTTGATGCAAGAGAATGATACTCTGCTTCACAACTAGACCGTGCCACAATAGATTGCTTCTTTGCACTCCAAGAAATACAAGTATCACCAAAGAAGATACAAAAACCAGTGGTAGATCTGCGTGTGTCTGGACACCCAGCCCAATCATTGTCACTGTACGCACTCAATTGCAACTTGGATGATGGAGTAATCAGAATACCAAGGTTAGAGGTGCCTTTGAGATATCGTAATATGCGTTTGACCAGGAGTAGATGATGAAGCGTGGGTTTTTTTAGATGTTGACAGGCAGTATTCACAGCAAAGGAGATATCAGGTCTTGTAATGGTTAGATATTGCAGACACCCCACAAGTCTTCTGTATAGGAAAGGATCGGTAAGCTCAGTATCATCACCTTGTCTATGATAGTCAAGGGAAATAGGTGTCCGCAGAGGCTTACAATCTAACATCTGAGCTTGTTCAAGGATATCAAAGATATATTTTTCTTATCGTAAGAGAAGACCATCATGATGCTTAGTAACTTGAATGCCCAAGAAATAGCTCAGATCACCAAGATCTCTGAGATCAAACATATGACTGAGATCCTTTTGAAACAGTTGAAGTAGAGATGCACAATTTCCAGTGACAATGATATCATCAACATACAACAGTAAATAGAGAACTTTGCAATCATGAGAAAGAACAAATAAAGAAGGATCGGATGTACTACAACAGAAACCATATGAAGTCAGAAAGTCACTCAATTTATTAAACCAAGCTCTTGGAGCTTGCTTCAATCCATACAAGGCCTTAGAGAGCTTGCATACATAAGAAGGATGCGATTTGTCAATGAAACCTACTGGTTGATCCATGAAAACAGGTTCATCAAGGTCACCATTAATAAAGGCATTGCATATGTCGATTTGGAGTACAGACCATTTGAAACTGACAACTAAGGTCAGAACCAATCTAACAGTTGCAGCTTTAACTACTGGACTGAAGGTCTCAAAATAATCAATCCCTTCTTCTTGAGAATATCCCTTAGCCACAAGCATGGCTTTTAAACGTTCCACAGATCCATCCGCCTTTAATTTTGTTTTGAACACCCACTTTGAGCCAATGACATTACAATCTGCAGGTTTAGGAATAAGAATCCAAGTATTATTTTTTTGTAGAGCATCAATTTCAGCTTGCATGGCTGCGAGCCACATAGGATTCTGTAGAGCAGCTCTTGTTGTTCTGGGAATAGAAGGAATGATGGTGGCTGCTAAAGCATATTTGGGATTAGTCTTATAGATTCCAGCTTTGCTTCTTGTTATCATACCATGTGTTGAAGCAGAAGATACATTAGGCTGAGTATTAGTAGAGAGAGCAGTAGATATGGTCGTAGGCTCAATAATTGATATAGCAACACTGTCATTTTGTTCAGATGCAACAAGATTATTCAGAGCATTAACTATATGAGCAGAATTCTCAGTAACAGACGTTCCTGTATTGACATCATCAGCTGTATGTCGAAGAAAAATATCATATGTTTTCATATGACTCATAGAGCTTGGAGGATTATCGGGTGAAGATAATGATGATTCAGGGTAATTAACAAGAAACTCAGAATATGCAGTCAATTCTCCCAAAGCAACATTATTAATGACTTTCTGTTTGAAAGGATAGATATGCTCATTAAAAACAACATGTCTGGAGAAGTAAATTTTGTTAGATGGGATATGTAAACATCTATATCCTTTGAACTTGTCACTGTAGCCTAGAAAAAACACAGGCCATGGATCTTGGTTCAAGTTTGTGCTTTGTATAATCACGAAGACAGGGAAAACACAAACAACCAAATACACGAAGCATAGTATAATCTGGAATCTTCTTCAATATCTTTTCAATAGGAGACTGATAATCATGTACTTTAGAAGGTAAACGATTAACAATAAAGTTGGAAGAATAGAAAGCTTCAACCCAAAACTTTGTTGGAATGTTGGCTTCAATTAGCATAGATAATCCAAGCTCAACAATGTGCCTATGTTTTCTTTCAACCATTCCAACTTGTTCATGAGTGTAAGGACAACTGATATGATGACCTTTTCCTTTTTGTAAAAGAAAATCATGCATTTTAGCATTTACGAACTCACCACCTCCATCTGTGACAAGTCCTTTCACTTTATCATAAAATTGAGTTTCTATCATTTTACAGAAGTTTTCAAATATAGGGAAAAAGTCAGATTTAGCTTTTAGAGGATAAAACCATGAGAATCCACTAAATTCATCCACTAACAAGGCATAGTAGTTGAATCCCTGAGTAGACAGAACAGGAGATTTACCCCAGAGGTCACAGTAGATTTGACCAAATGGAGTATTACATTTCACATGATTATTAGAGAACGGGAGTCTATGACTCTTACTTACAGCACAACTATTACAGAAATCAATAGACTTATTTGTGGAAGCTATGAGTTGCTTATTTTCCATGTACTTCTGCAACTGTTGATGTAAATGTCCTAGTCTTGAGTGCCACAAGTTCGATGAAGCCTTTTGTTGGATGCTTGCATTGAAGGCTCGCGCAACTGTGGACTTCAAGACATACATTCTATCTTTAAGCTTTCCCATCCCTAGAACTTGATGATTCTACAAATGTCTTATTAGAAACATATCCCGAAAAAATAGAAAGTAGCAAGGGAAATCTCGAGTTAGTTGAGCAACAGATAGAAGATTCTTCTTCATTTCAGGAACAACCAGGACTCTTTGTAGAGGAATAGTTTGACTAGAGATTACAGACGTTTCACCAATCTGTTTAATAGGTAAGAATGTCCCATCTCCAACCATGATGAAATCTGAACCATGATATGTTATAAGGTTATGAAGGATACCTGGGTCCTGAGCTACATGATTTGTAGCTCCTGAATCAACGTGCCATTCATTGATATTAAACTTTCCTTGATTTGAAATTTGAATAGCAGCAAGAGCTTTAGCCTGTTCAGTAACAGCATCCTCAGTCAGAGCTTTTGGAATTTCTTCTGCTTGATAGTTGTTGTCAAACCAATACCAACATCGAAGCGCATCATGACCTCTCTGTCCACATATCTGACAGAACACAATCTGGCGAGGACCACTGCCTTGTCGAATACTTTGATTAAACCCTCTCCCTTGTGATGTGAAGAAGTTTCCAGGGCCTTGAGAGTTGAAACTTGCAGATCCTTGAGAAGTAGGTTTCGATCCAAGGACTCCTTGTTGATAGGTCATACTACTATCAGGTATGTTCCTGTTGTAGGTGTTTCCTCGACCAAAGCCTCTATTGGAGTAGTTGTTTGATCTCTGACTCATAAAAGCAACGCTGGGATTAGGGACATTTTCTAGAGTTGAATGTCACATGTCATGGTCTTTGAGGAGAGAGACAACTTCATCATAAGAAGGAAGAGGTGGACGCATCATAGAAACAGTAAACACTTCGAACTCAGGTCCCAATCCAGTCAAGAGATAGTAGACTTTATCATCATCATCCAGTGATTTTCCAATCGCATGCAATTGATCACACAAAAGCTTGAACTCTCTTAGATACTCAGAGACAGATCTAATACCTTTTTGAATCCGGCGCAGCTTAGTTGTCAATTCAAAGCCTCTTGACTGAGTAGATTCGCAGAAGTGCTTGGCGAGAGCTTTCCAGATCTGTTTGGAGGTGTTTAGTCCAACGACAACTCCAAGGACTTCTTTTGTTAGGGTTCCCATTATCCAACCCTTGACCAGACGATCCGTTCGCATCCACTGTGTGTAATCAGGATTCGCCGTGATTTCTCCATCGTCGTCTATCAGGATCTTCTCAGGATGTGATTCCGGTCTGTCGATGAAGCTTTCAAGTGAGTTGCTCTCGATCATGGCTCTGATCTGGACCTCCCAGTAGAGGTAGTTCTGATTGTTGAGCTTCAAGGAGACGAAGTTGGCGACATTCAACCCGACTGGAAAGGGATACTTCGGCAGGAGGGATTGAGAGGAAGCATTCTTCAGGCTTGATGTAGATGCAGCGGGATTCGCCATTACGGATCGAGAAGCTTTAATACCAAATTGGAATTAGAGACGAGAGGATACAGAACCCTAGAGGATTGAGAAGGAGACGAGAGAGAGGAGAAAAACCGAGAAGAAGAGCGGGAGAGTTTTTCCTATTCTCAGCAACAGGGTGTTGCATCTCTATCTCGTTCAAATTACAGAAAGGTGCTGAGAAGCCCTTTTATGGTCAAGATACAGACGAAGACTTGTAACCCACGAAAAGGGAAAAGAACAAATAAACTACAAACTTTCTAACTATTTGTATATGAGGACAGAAACTATAAAAACAGAGAAAACTCCCAGACTGGGCTGGACTGGGCTGTTATCCAACAGGGGGATGACAAGGAGTAGTAGTGGCGTGGAAAAATCGCATGGAAACTGAAAATCCAAGCAGCAACAAGCACTGTCCCGCAACAAACAACACGACGATGATGGAGGAGGCCAGACGAGCACTGTCCCGCAAAGTCCCTGTCGCATTTAGTAAGATCATGATTTGCCTCCTGTTACCATTTTTCCTCCAGTTTCGTATCCTGAACCCAGTCGGTGATGCCATGGCACTGAGGCTCACCTCAAGGTACCCTTCATAGCTTCCCCCTGTGGATTTGTTTGATAGTACCGTGCCAAAACCCCCAAGAGTATTATGATTAATTTAATCCCTTGATAGGTGTGCTTCTTAGTGTTCATCACAGCCACCAGGAATCTCATGAAACGCTATAATATACTTTTGTAATCTCCTCATCTTACTTTTGCATCACTAACATCTTGTATTTATTCTTTTTCAACTTAAACGTTTGCTCAACTTATCATTTCCAGATTCCCGTGCTAGTTCCCACCTTTAGATGCTCCTCCAAACAGCAGCAACATGAGTTTGTGCAGGCAAATGGTCTGAAATAGTGTTGAAGCTACAAAGAAGACAACAAAGGAAGGATGGAGATACTTTTTGTTCGGTGTATAGAAAAGGGTCAAGAATGAGATGCCATGTCGATTATTCTTTATCTATTCGTTGATTTTAATATATATGAGTGTTCTATAATTAAATTAAGGTCTGCTTTTCTTGACCTGTTGCCCATAGCGTGTTTGTTCAAATGCCTGACATGAAAGTTTTATGTAGGAACAAAATATTTAGACGTGCTTTACTACGAAGGAGGTTCCTTGCCATTTAACATGTGAAATAGTTGGATGACAGATATGAAGCAGAAGTAGGATAATTAAAAGTTTGAAATATTTCAAGCAACCTTGACTTAGTAGCTTCAATGGGACACATGGTCATATAAATTTCAATCTTTGTATTCTTACGTGGTTTCTACTTTCTTTTATATATTCTTTGACGTTAACTAATATATTTTAATCATGGATCCTTCTTTTACCAAATTTCAGTTATAATAACTCACTTATTTAAGGTAGAAAAATTAAGTGTTCACACAGTAAGTTTCGTTGATCTCATACGTTTTCTTATGTTAAGATTGTGTTAATTTATTGATGTTGTAGTTAATATGGTCATATATATACTCAGTCAGATTGATTACTCTTTCACATTAAATATATGTCCAGGTTTGTCAAAATATCAGTCACAATTCAATTCTGGAGTAGAAAAGAATGAGTATATTTTCTAATATTCAAGCCCAAAACTGAACGAGAACTACATCCTCAAACTCAAAATGATTGTTAAATTTAGAACCTAGATTCTTCTTGGAATCACATTTGAATTAGCTTGTTTAACCCGGTGTTGTCTCAGATTTGTGAAAACTAGAACCTATATACTTGTCAAAAAAACAAGTTATGTATAATCTAGACTTTTTTACTAGTATGACTTGTAACCTATCCAAACTCAAAATTTTCCAACCGTAATTGAGTCAAATTGTGAAAATTAGAACCCCAAAACAATTTGGACTTGATCTACTTCTTTGAATCTAGAAATGGACCCGATTGTTTAAATCGGAAACCATAATTAGTTTTTTACAAGTACTGCGAGATTGGGTTCATGGGTTTGAGCATATCATTGACATCCCTATATACTTCATGACTTTTTAAGGATAGTAGGTTTTGATTTATCTGTCACCACACTATTCCCACCAATATCATAGTAAATGGACTTGGACATTTTGGTTCAATTGTTTAAATTTGGTAATGGGTATTGTCTAAATAGGATAATTCTTAGATGTAAATATGGATCACTATTATCAACTTACATTCGACACTAGTGAACTCAAAAAGTGACATCATGAGATGTAGTTGGTGCATTTTCTTTAGAACCAACATGACAACCTCCATAGGTTAGCTGATAAGATTTTCGATAAATAGTCTTCTTCTAAATGTTGAAACATTCCTTGTTTTCCTTTAGCATTTGAACCTTTAGCCTCCAGTCTTGAGTCTACATACTTGTTGGGTCCAATTGAGGTCACATTCGTGCTCACATATCTCCAGGGAGTTGCTTGTGGTCATGGACAACATTCTTTCCCACACTATTACACCTTGTGTCATCATATAAATGTCACTCACTATTAGTGTTGGGCCAAACATACTACACTTGTGTGGGTAAATAAATGTCTACAAGTAATGTATCACGAAGAGCTACAACTATTATTTTGCAAGAGTGTTTGGAAGAAATACTTAATTCTTAGTCCACTACTACACCTCCCATGGAGGGTGCTCTTCTCTTGTAAATGTGTAACTTCTCTCAAATAATGGCATACAACTTAACAATATGTCTCCTCAATTCTATGCTCCTTCGAGTGTTAGTTCGCACATTTACAATATATCTTTATTAAATTAAACTCACCAAGATAACCATTATCGTTAATGTAAAGCTAATGTTCATTATTGACTCTTGGTCATCTATTGAGGTACTTGGAATTTCTTAAGGGTCTTCTACACTATATATTTGGTTGTGCCTTGCATGTTTGAATTTTACTCTTATATTATTTTCTACATTAATGTGTTCATATAGTACTCTATCACCATCCTCTATCCAGAATGAATAATGTATCACTTCATCCCTATGGGGGAAGAGAATTCATGTTGTCTTAGATGTTCTATTATTCAAAGATATAACATCTTTGATTTATTTTAGTGATTGATAGTTCAAGGTAAAGTTACTCTGGTTATATGTTGTAGGAGATACATATGCAAGCATAGTTGGTACTTCTATCACTATGATACAAAATTTAGGTTACACAAGAATTTGCTTCTCATAATGTACTTACAAGTGGACAGTCAATTTTCACATACTCCTTGTTCTATAAGTGTATCCTACGACCATGAGAATCTTGGGAATTCTATACACCATGTAAAGAGAGGATCTAATTCTGAGTTTGCAGATGACAACATGGTAAACTATGATAGGAAAGATCCTATGCTTTATTTTTTATGCTACAAAATGAAAAAAAGGACTCATTCTTTCTTTCGTTTGAACATGTTTCTCTATGATAAATTCTCATATGTCTAGTAATGGAAATAAGTTGTCTCTCTTTATACCTTTAGGTGCTTACCTTAGTTGTTCAGTTGAGGCTTTTGATTGTTTTTATTAGCATCCAAGCCCTATAGAATAGGGCTACTCTATCTTTTTCGCTTTATTATGTGTTTCTTGACCTTTCTTCTCCAATGTATTTTTAAACTTATATTTTGACCAATCACAAGCATAGAAAAATGTTTGTTATGGATGCACTTTCCATTTTGTGGAAATAAAACATTAAGATAATTTGATAATTTAATATTTGGCTATTTTAATGCCAAATTGATGGATATGAAGCATATATATATATATATATATATATAAATAAATATTCATATATTATTATGGGTCTTTGATTAACTAACAGATTGCCATAATTAGTGAAGATACATGACTATAAACAAAGTTACTAGTCTGAATATTATATTATACTGGAAAGTAGATAGAAATGCTAGAATGGAATCTTCATACTATTGTATCGCTTTATATGGCTTAAATAACAGGAAAAAAATGAGCCTTATGAAATCTAATGTGAATAAAGTATGCCGAAATCCAATTTTTTTTGTTCGTACACACAACTTTTTTAAATGCCCATCTATTAGACCACAAACTAAATCATAAACCCTTTATTTACATTCAGTAAATCAATAGCTACTAAAAGTAGCTTTATATTGATCTTCATATTTCTTCCACTTGCAACACATCCTCCAATGAATATAATTGTTGTGGCAATTTCCACTTTAGGACATTCTATGTACCTTCTTTGTTGAACAAAAGTTGTACTCTAGAAAGACTTCATATTATGCATTGATATGGAAAAAATACAAATACCTCTTGATGTCACAATATTTCTCTTGTGTCGAGGTGTGTGATTCAGCCCTATTTTAGGACTTCATCTTGTGTCATTTTGCATTTCAATCACATCTATACATGTTAGATTACATATCATTTCCCTCAATATGTATATTTGTGTAAAATGCACTTATCGACATTATTTGCATGTTTTTCAGGCTTTTGGACCACACTTGATGGAAGAGAGAGAGAAGGAGTGATCATGGGGTTTCTCTACCCTTATAGAAGCCCAAAGTGAAGTTTGATGCTCCCTCAACCTACCCCTAGTGGCCAAAGATCCATAGAAGCAAAGATGTCCAAGGAAATCCAAAGATTCAAGCCCAAATACAGTAGCAGACAACACCACGGCCGTGCAGCAAAGAATGGCCATGCAAGGGACAACCACCACGACCGTGCCACCTAGCACGACTGTGCTATAGAACTAAAGAACATGCATTGCAATGCACCACGACCACCATTACCTTGCTCACCACGGTCGTGCTACCTAGTACGACCGTTCTACCCTTACCCCACCACGACCGTGCTACCTAGCACGACCGTGCCAAATCTAGTACAGAATTGACCATCAACCTGTGATTTTCATATTTTAATTCAAACGACCATTCTACCCCACCACGATCATGCTCACCCCTACCCACCACGGCCGTGGTGATCCACCATGGCCGTGGTGATCCACCACGGCCGTGCTACTCATAAAACCTAGCTACTTTTCCACTGCATTTCCCAATTTACCCCTACTTGACCTAGTGCTTCCCCCACACCTATATATACCTAGGTGGTGGTTGGAGGCCAAGTTTGGCCACCCCTAGCTCACTCCTACCACTCCATTTCTTCCTTTCTCCATTCCACTTCATTTCCACCTCCATAATCCCCTTCATTTCACCATTTCCACCATCAAAACCCTACTTTCCTTCCATTTCCACCATCATTCCACACCCTTGCACCTTGGAGGAGAGAGGAGGATGTCTTGTAGTATCTATAGAGGAGGATTGCTCCATCTACACCGAGCTCCATGGATTCTTCTACGTCTTTCTCCTTTCTTTTTGTATTTTCCATTTCCATGAGTAGATAGGCCCCTTTTGGTGGGCTGTTTGGGGTGTAAAATGTTACTCTGAAACCTTGTTGGGGGAAAATGATATGTAAACTTTGTAATTCCATTTGTTAATGACTATTGCTTGTTGGTTTGTGTGTGAAATAACTTAGGAATTTAGGGAAATTGCTTATATATGTGAATTTTGGGATTCGCCCCTAGGTCCATTTCTTGGATCCCTAGGTTGCCTCCCATCTTTCTACATCCTAATCAATCTCCCTAAGCCTAAGTGAGAGATCTAAGTAGCTAGATTAGATGATTCTAGTGCAATTTGCATGGATCCTTCTCAAGGCTAAAATTTGGGGGAATTAGGGTCCAAAACCATAATTTCACCTCCCCATTACTACCCTCGGCCCCTAATTGTTCTAGGAATGTCTAATCTAGAAACCTAGACTTGATTAGACTCTAATTGAATTGAACCTTATCCCTAACCCAATTGAGCCTCGCAAGGGTAGTAGGGAGTGTTAGGGACTAGTTCCCCTATATACAACCTAGCATATCCATGGGCAATTAACAGCTTAGGTTAATTCATTAGACTCTAACTTATTGTTTGGTTTGGATAATTTAAATAGAATCATAATGTTTATATATCACCTCCCAACTTAAGTGATAAGTACATCCCCTAAATAGCCTGCACCTCTCTTAATTGCTTTAAAACCCTAGTTTTCATCCTTCCTAGCTAGTGTTAGCTTAGTTAGCTTTTTACTTTCTTAGTTAGCTTCTTGCCCTATTTTTGCCTTGTTCTTGTTAGTTTAGCTCTTTACTTGCTCTTGTGCTTTTCTCTTGCTTGCCTTAGTGTAAATTGTTTTTTCACATCTAGCTTAGTCTTTTCCTACTTAATTAGTCTTAATCTAGTCTAGGGTTAACTTAGATTTCATTCTCGCCCTTATTTTCTTGTTTGATCACCCTTAGTGTAATTAAACACCCCCAATCAAACCCTTAACCCTAGACTCCGTAGTAGGAACCTAGAGAAACTAAACCTAGCTATAGTGCCCCTTCTTCTCCCTGTGGATTGACCCTATACTTGTTGCCCTCCTATACTATGACATGGCCCCGTGCGCTTGTGGGATAGTGTTTTAGTAGACATACATGTGATTAATTCTAGGTCCTTATAAATATTGAAAGTGAATCCACACATGTGCTTCCATCCACGGAGTTTCATCCATTCAAGTCTTGGTTGAGTGGTGTGTAAAGCCATTGGTGGGGGCACGCCAGCGTGCCCCAATTTTTAAGTTCATTTATGCAGTTACCTTGTAATGATTTCCTTCTAATTAACTCACCAATGTAATGAATTGGGTTTGAGACCACACTATTGAGGGGAATAAGTTCCATGTTTCAAAATTTTCTATGTTAATGAGCCAGCTAATGTGATTCACCATTGATAATTGGTTGTTGTACTCTTAGATCTTGGGCCCCTGCCACACCATTATTTTCTTATGAGTGAACCCTAACTAGAGACTTTAAAATTGTCTTCTTTATTCCTATAACTAACTCATATATTTGTATTTTAAGACTTTACAGATAGATAGAAGACAATTTTATTACCAACAAGGGAGAGGTTGGATGATGTTGATGATGTGTTCAAGATTTATCGCTACCATGCTACCATGAGTTGCACTAATACTTGTCCAAAAGGATTGAACCATGCACTTCAGATAAAGAAGATCAAGAAGCTACAAGAACAAAAGTAAGGTTTAAATTTGGAAGGCATACTATTGGTTGCTCAGTTTCCTTCCAATCTCTCATGTAAGGCATATTTACATGTCTTGTATATTTGTAGTAATTGCAATCATACAAAATTAAATATAAATATCAAATATTTACTTGTAGCCAAATGCATATGCACATGGACAGTTTTAGTGAATTTGGTTCCACATTGGAGAGTAATTGCAATTGGAGGAATGTTAAATTTTGACTTTCAAATTCACAATTGAGATTCTCATATTCCTACTAATCATGTTCTTAAATCCATTAGCATTGTCATAGTTTCTATGGTTCATTATCATAATCAAATATCCTTGAAACTATCATTATTTCTATGAGGCAACTGGTGGCTACTGAAAATCCTAAAGCCAAAATTGTTCTGGTTATGTTTCTACTAGTTGTGTAATAATTTGCAAGCTTCTATTGAGCTTGTGTGGTTGTTATGTGACCCTATTGTTCAGTAGAGTCATTTCTATTTATCTACCTCACTGTTTCTCCTCTTAAGTGAAAAAAATAATAGGCCTTGTAGTGGGTGTAAGCCTTGTAGTGGGTTTCACACAATGCCATCATCATCTGAATATTCATCAATTCATATACAGTCACTAATAGACAAGTGATCTTCATCTTTTTTATAGTGGAAAGAATATGTAAGCCTTGAAGTGGCTTTCCTCCAACTCTGAGCATGATTTCCTTACAAGTAAGTTACATGTATTTTCCTAGTTGAACATTCAAATTCAAGATATGATTTTCCACACTTAGAGCCTTGGATGTACTATCATTGATATGGTTACTTCTAATTACCATGGAGTCAACATACAAGGGTAATTACCATAGGATTAGTAAGGAAGATGACACACATCTCAAATATATGTTTCATGTGTTATTGAAATATTTTCTTGATGTTGAACTACCAGGTGCAAACAATATTTAAGACTAAAATAGAAAAGACATTCTAGCCATCCCACAACAACACAACTCATGCGCATATGTTTTTTTCAAAATCGTACAAAACTAGCAATCCTGAGGACCTATGTATTAGGAGACCCTTACTTGATGTCACCCTCTCCTAGAAGTCCTTATCCAGTATGATCCCAATGAAACACTTCTAACTTGTGTAAATGTTGGTAGCTTGCTCTAGAACCTTTCTATTATTAATCTTTGTAAGCTAGCATGTGCTAATTAGGTCCTTGGAAGAATTCAGCAAACAAATGACTCGACTTTATATGGAAGAGACCATGCAAGGAGGAATAAAATTTTCCAGCATTACGCACTCCACAATATACCACTATTGTCTTTTTTGATGTTTTTTCTATTGTTGTAGCTAGTTGGAATTTTTTTATTATTTGTAGAGGATGTAGACACCTTGTATAAAACTCTAACTTTTAGTAGTAGTAGGAGTCATCTCAGTATAAAGAGAAACTTGTCACATCTTCTTTCCCCAACTTATAGTCCTCTGCGACTACACAAAGAAGAATATGTAAGTTGCATCCAATATCCTACTCATAAAACTAAGATAATTGGGATGGTGAATGTTAGTTTCAAATAGAACCATCCAGTCTATACATTCAGTCCAATGAGAAAATACACAAATGAAAATTATTTTTATGTTTACTCCCATGATGCCCTCTATTTTGATATCTTAACTTGGTAGTTCAATTGAGCTGGTTGTCTTACATGTGTAAGGAATTCACTTATGGTATGTCTTACCTATTGAAATATATAGTTCACATCTCTTGGATCAATATCTAGACATGCTCGTCTAATTGAATATGAAGAGCTTCACATTTTCTTGTTGTTTCATCTTTCATCCTGGAAGCTTCCAACCCACCAACTGGGTAGCACGAGCACTAGAATGGAAGGCAGTCTTGGTGAGTAGAGCCCTCACCACCTATCATTTACCAGACAGGGTGATCACCACGAGAGGTGACCCTAGGCACCAAGCTCGGGATTGAGAAGGTGGCCTTAAGTCAAACCCAAGAGAGGGTAATCCAGGGTTGGGGCAAAAGTAGTGGAGATTGACACAATGAAAACATAAATTTACTTGTTAATTACCTTGGTTGTGATAATTAGTTTGTTAGCCATAAATGTGAACTTTTGGTTATCCCCACATACCTCCATATTCTTATATGATGACCGTTGTTTTGTTTGTCGGTGTTTTAGGTACAACCCTGAAATGAACAAATAGTAAAGTGACACATTTTGAAAATAAGAAATAAAGTGCAAGGAGGATTAGATAGAATAGATCCAAAGCCGTGGATAGAATTAAATTTCCAAAGTTTTTAAAAGGTATGCAAAATTTATTTTATACCATATTTTAGTTTTTTTGGTAGAATTTCTTAATTATTATTGATTAATTGCTTAACCTTTGATCCAGATTATTGGGATAATGACTCTGACCTCTTGGTCTCCCTTAATTGGGGGTTACCGGGAGGCGGGGTTGTTACAATTGGTATTAGAGCATAGGTACCTCATTTAATCTTTAATAATTATTAAATTTTACAAATTCTATAGAACTGAGGGAGTTATTAGAGTATTTTCTGAAAGACAGAGGCGTCTAGAAAAGGATCATGTCTGGGGGCTGGCAATATTTTCCTCCACACCGCTAGTTGGAATATGAGGACCCCCAGATTATGTGACTGTCTGGCCAATGTCTTAGGATTTGACTCAAAATAAGATACCTTTAGGACTCTCTCATCTTTTTCATCCCTTCTCAACTCAAATTCTATTAAGGATTATGATTTTATCTCTCTTCCTCACCCTCTTGAGGTATGGGTAAGGTTGATAAGGTTTAAGGAATCCTCCACCAAAGTAATAAAAGATACATAATTAAGATGTCATCGACATAAGTATAATTAGTTAAATATAGACTAAAGGTATGTTTGTGCGCTTATGTAGATGGCTCGTACAAAGACTGTGGCTATCCCGGTTACCACCAATAGTGGTGGGCCTCCCCGAAAAGAGAATGGGTCTTCTGAGAAAAGGAAGCGGAACCATGGTGGTGAAACCTCAAAGAAGAGAAAGAGACCTGAAGGAACTGCTCATGAGGCCCCCAACCCTAACCCAATACCCTTTAGAAACCTTCAACAAGAGGAGGGACTGGGACATGAGGAACAACATGTGTACGAGGAAGTAGCCCAGATGGAGGAGAACCCGTCTGGTGGTCCGGAACCGGATATGGTAGTCCACACGACAGATGCGGTGTGGATGGAGCAACAGAAACATTTGACTGAGGCTATCCATGCCCTCAGGGACATAGCTAGATATGATAATGGCGAGCCACTGCCTGTTCATCCTCGACTGGGAGCCACCATCTTAGACTTCGTCAAGATGAACATTGAGAAGTTCTAGGGAGAATATAATTCTGAAGTGGTCAACAAGGTAGAAGCTTGGCTGCTTGCAGTCGAGAATGGATTTCGTATGCTTGAAGTGTAGCCAAAAAAGAAGGTTCTGTTTGCTACTCGCCTTTTCGAAGGAGCAGCCAAGATATGGTGGGAGAACCATATCACGAGAAGATACCTAAGCGAAGAACCGATGGTGTGGACCAATTTCAAGACCATCTTCACTGCCAGATTCATCCCTATCTTAGCCAAGAAGGAGAAGGAATGAGAATTCACTAACATGACTCAAGAAAGCTCGTCAGTTGTAGATTTTGGTCACAAGTTCCACATCCTGGAACGTTTCGGTCACATGATGGATGAAGAAAGAAGGGTGGACCACTTCATAGAGCGTCTGCACCCTGCCATCAAGCCACATGTGATGGCTAGTAAGCCAAATACCTTCTTTGAAGCCTACAACACTACCTTGGACATGGAAAGGATGGTGATGCCTGCACAGAATCCCTTCAAAGGATACCTGGGTTTCACTGAAGGAGCTCAAGGGCATAGGAATGAACACAAGAAGGGACAAGGATGCAACCACAACAGAAATAAGCATGGGAACAAAGGCAAGCCCCGTGGTCGCCTCCAGCAGTGTCGCATCTATGGACGGACACATCCTGGGAAGTGTCATTTTGAGAAGAAGGTGTGTTTCAGATGTTAGAAAGAGGGACACTTCATCGCCAACTGCCCTCAGCCTGATCTAAGAGGACCTTTGGGGTCACAACCTATGGTAGCACAACCAGTAGTTGCAGCACCTCCAGTAGGAGCACCAGTCGGAGAACCTCCAGCTGGAGAAAGGAGACAAGCTAGAGTGTTTGCCATCGACAATGAAGAAACTCATGTGAATGTTAATATGCTGATCGAGGGTAATAACCCTTAGATTTTTTTTCTTTTAGTTCAATAGATCATGTAATAGCTTTCTGATGTGGTACAAACTATGTAGGCATGTTGGAAGTCACGGGATAAAATGTAAAAGCACTCTTTGATTCTGGTTCTACTAATACTTTTATTTTGAGAAATCTGGCAACTATGCTTGGTTTGGATATCAAGAATTTGGGTTACGTTTTGGATGTCACAACCCCGAGTGGTCGTATTTATACATCTCTTTTGAAAACCCCCGTCTTGCCAGTAAAGTATCTGAACCATGAGGTTCCCACTGATTTCATCCTTCTCGATATGAATGATTTTGATGTAATCATCGGTATGGATTGGCTTTCCACCTATAGAGCCCAGATTGACTATAGAGAGAAGAAGATTCTTATTAGGAAGACCGGACATCCACACTTCACCATTCGAGGAAGGAGGGATGCGTCAACTAGCCTTTATGTGTCCGCTTTGAAAGCTAAATGGATGCTATCCAAGGGTTGTCAAGCCTACTCAGCCATAGTTACCGTACCTGAGGTAAAGGGGCGATCCTTAGAGGAGATATAGGTGGTTCAAGAGTATGCAGATGTGTTTATGAATGATCTACCAGGAATTTCCCCTGAGAGGGAGGTAGATTTCTCCATCGAGTTAGCTCCTGGGACTAACCCTATATCTAAGGCACCCTATATAATGGCCCCTGTAGAGTTGCTTGAGTTAAAAACCCAGTTGCAAGAGTTTTTGGATAAAGGATTTATCCGGCCCAGTACATCACCTTGGGGAGTACTAGTCCTCTTTGTGAAAAAGAAGGATGGGTCGCTTCGGATGTGTATTGACTATCAAATGATTAACCAGGCAACCATTAAAAATAAGTATCCTTTGCCTAGAATAGATGACCTATTTGAGCAACTCAAATCAGATCGAGTCTTCTCCAAGATCGATTTGAGGTCAAGATACCACCAGGTGAGAGTAAGGAGTGAGGATATACCTAAAATGGCTTTTCGAACCCGATATGGTCACTATGAGTTTGTGGTCATGCCGTTTGGATTATCCAATGCACCTAGTGTCTTCATGAACCTCAAGAACAGTGTGTTCCAGCCTTTATGTAACATCCCTGACCTGGGTTATGCTTTAACCCTAGGTGTTTTGATTAAAAAAGATGATTATATGCTTAATCTTATCTTGTGAAAAATAATTAGGGCTCATGAGAAACTTATGTTTCAATTCTAGTTCTTTTTGAACATTGTTGAAATCAATGTTTGATTGTTTTGGACTAAAGTGCAAATTACCCAAGTTGAGGGGTTAAATTGCAAATGTTGCATGATAAGATGTTCCTCTAATGTTGATACATCATAAGAATGAATATGATGTAGTGGTATAGTTTTCACAAGCTTGGATACCAAGATTAAGCTTGTAAAGCAATGTTTGTGCATTAAAACCCAATTTTGGTGTAATGTGCAATTTACCCAAAACCTAGGGTTCAATATGCAAATTACCACTTCAATAAGATCCTTAATGTTTCTTTGCATCATTTAGAGCAAATAAAATGAGAGGGTCATCTCATTTGAATTAAGTTGGAGGAAAGAGAATCTTGATATTAAAATAATCAAGATTTAATCCTAATTGAAACCCTAATTCAATTTAGGGCAAAAATGAATGTATTAACTAAAGGGCCTTCAACCAAAATGTTATTGGTTGATTTTTAATAAGTATGGACTTTCTTTTTCCAAGATAAGGAACGAAAATATCTTAAGTAGGTGAAATTCCACTCACCTTATTATAAAGAAAAGTAATTTCCACTCACATATGGGATATTATATAATAGGCATTAAGGTTCTTAATTTGCTTTTCTTTAAATTGAGGATAATGAAGGAGAATTAAAGTCAAATTAATATGCCTCATACCCAAGGAATTTTATGGGAAAGAGGCGGCCACATTATTGGGATTAATTGGATTTTTATAAGGCATTTTCTCTCCCATCAATTTCCTTATAAAAGTGCCCTTTCTAAATCAATTGAAAGGTTTTTTCGGCCCTTTCTTCTTCCTTTGCTTTGGATGAGCTCAAGGGGACTTAGGAGCAACAGGAGGACGAGCCCCAACCTTTTGGTAAGATTCTTGACCCTTGTTCTTCATGATTCCATGGTGGAAATCGAAAATAAATTATGGATTCCTTCCTATTTCGATCCCCTTTTCAATTCTAACCATTCCTTTTTGCTCAAACCATGAGGACGAGTCTTGGAATGGTGAAAGGAGTTGCATCCACCATTTTTGCCTTGGACATGGAGCTTTTTAGATCAATTTGAGGTGGGTTTTATAACTTAAACCCATAATCATTGCTATTGCAACAATTCTCTATGCTTTGTTGATTGTTTTCTTCAATTTGATACACTTATGTTTCTTTGCTGCAATTTCCATCAAGAACGGTTTCTGTTTTTGGTTGTTCGAAGGAAGGGGATGATGAAATCATCCTATATTCTTATCCAAAGAAACGTACCAAGCCAAACGATTTTGATAGCTACTCTAAATCGTTTCAATTTGATTGGTTATGCGGTTTCAGCAAACCATTTAAGGGCAAACGGTTTGAAACCATTTGGGAGAAAACGGTTTCAAAACCGTTTGATATGGTTGACCAAGCGTTGAACGTTTGGGAATTTTGTTCCTAATTATGTAATCTGATAACCAACCAAATTTGAGGGATTAACTCCCAAGGAATCGAGAGTTGAAGGCTAATCAATTAGGAAATCGAATTGAATTAAGTGCTGATTTTCCATCTGATTTAATTGACCTTTTTGGGCAAACAGTTTCAAAACCGTTTGAGTGCGTTGATCAAGTGTTGAACGTTTGGGATTACTGATCCTAATTATGTTGGCTAATAAATCACCAAATTTTAGGGGTTAATTCCCAAGGAATCGTGAGTTGAAGGCTATTCAACTGGGCAAACCCTAATTGAAATTAGTGCTGAAATTCCAATGAGTTAATTTGAGATTTTGGGTTGATTAGCCCAAACGGTTTCAAGACTGGTTGGGGATCACCCAAACGGTCTCAAGACCGTTTGGGGGTCACCCCAAGACCGTTTGGAGGTCTGGTGTCAAGTATAGTTGATCAATGGAAGGACCAAAGGTACCAATCATATTGCAATTAAGTGATGAATTGTTGATCAACTCGATAGACCAATCCTTGATGATATTTCACTAGAATCCAAAGGTTGGATGAGCCAAACGGTCTCAAGACTGTTTGGAGCTCATCCAAATGGTCTCAAGACCGTTTGGGGGTCACCCAAGACCGTTTGGAGGTCTAGGGTTGAGTATGGTTAAGCAATTTAAGATCCAATGTCACTAAGTTGAAGTGTAATCAATTGCTGATTTGGTGATCAATCCCATGATCCAAACCTTAATTGGATGGCTTGGATTTGAGTTATTTGATGGAAAAACGGTCTCAAGACCGTTTGGAGGTCATCCAAACGACCTCAAGACCGTTTGGGGTCAGGTCATACCCAATTTGAATGATGGTTCAATAGTTTCAATGTAACCAATCTTGCATTGATTAGTGTTGATGAATCATTGATTCCAAACCCTAATTCAATTGAACCAAACCCTAATTGATGACCAATTGAGGGTCAATTGAGGGTCAAATCATTTGTAGGTTGACCTATTAAACTCAATTGAAGTATGAGTATATGTCCAATTGATGATTGGTTCCATGAATTCAATGATTGAAGGAATCAACATTGGAAACCCTAATTCAATTGGATACCTTATGTAATGGAGGTCCAATGTGATTGAATATTTGAGAATTAAGATGATGAATGTTCTAGTAATCCAATGATGATTAGCAATGATAATCAATTAAGGTACAAAGGTTGAAGCCCTAACGGTACCCAAGTGATTAAGTGCCAATTAAGGGATGAATCCATAATTGCTTATAGGATCAATGACTTGGTATACTATGTAATCATTGTTGTATACTTTTGATTGAAGGGTGGATATGACCTAATCAAGTTGAAAGGATAAAGTATAGAATTCATATATAAATATGATTCATGAGGTTATCTCTTGTAGCACAACCGTGCAAGGTAGAACGGCTGTGGTGACTTCCCTTGCACGGCCGTTCCTGGATGCACGGCTGTGGTACTCTATGATTGACTTAAAGTTGTTTTAAAAAGAACCTAATATGGTCTTTTTGTTAATTCCTAACTTAAGGATGAGTCCATATCATTAAAGATAGTTGGACCATTCTTATGTATAACCTATGCACTTCATGGCAAGAGTGATAGGTTAGTGTATGAAAGGATTAAGATGGGAAATACCTTAATCCAAGATAAGCTAATAATTTAATAAAGTTGGAAGTAATGAGGTAAGTGATACATCAAGATATGAAAGACTTCACTATTAGCATCTCAAAGTTGATATGCTTTAATAACTATGAAATCCTAATGAGAGATGGGAAACCCTAACCCTAAATTGGGTAATGGGACATGAGAAACCCCAAAGCGATGTGAATAGTAAGCCTTAACCCTATTAAGGGAATAGTGGTGTTACTATTATATTACAAGAGATAAAATGGTTAGATGTTTCCTAGT
Organism: Alisma plantago-aquatica; assembly: GCA_963693085.1. Taxonomy (NCBI): domain Eukaryota; kingdom Viridiplantae; phylum Streptophyta; class Magnoliopsida; order Alismatales; family Alismataceae; genus Alisma; species Alisma plantago-aquatica. The sequence continues at coordinate 419,790,184 of OY856414.1, read as the reverse complement.
GATAGGTGACAAGATGTTGAATGGCCTTGTGAGCCATATGATTAGATGTTGCCTAGTGATAGGTGACAAGATGTTTTTAATGGCCTGGAGAGCCATAAGGTTAATTGTTACCTAGTGAGAGGTGACAAGATGTTTTAATGGCCTAGAGAGCCAAATGGTTATATGTTGCCTATTAAGAGGTGACCAGATGTTTCATGGGCCTTATGAGCCATGAGAATAATTGTGGCATAATGAGAGGTACTAAGATGATTATAAAAGTTCTTGTAAGAAAAGTTAATGTTTTAATAAACATAATAAAAGGAACCATTGTACTAAATAAAGAATGTGAAAATCTATGAAGGCTAACCTCAGGGCTCAAAGCCTAGAGAAGGATGTTATAATCAATGATGAATTATAGGGATGAATATCCCAAAATCCATGTAATCAGGATTGGTTAAAGTCCAATACCTGGCAGAGGCTTAATGCCTGTAATCAGGGTTGGTTAAAGTCCAATGCCTGGCTGTGTAATCAGGTTTGATTAAAGTCCAATACCTGGTAGAGGCTTAATGCCTGTAATCAGGGTTGGTTAAAGTCCAATGCCTGGCTGTGAAATTAGGGTTGGTTAAAGTCCAATGCCTGGCTGTGTAATCAGGGTTGGTTAAAGTCCAATGCCTGGCTGTGTAATCAGGATTGGTTAAAGTCCAATGCCTGGCTGTGAAATCAGGGTTGGTTAAAGTCCAATGCCTAGCTGTGTAATCAGGGTTGGTTAAATTCCAATGCCTGGATGTGAAATCAGGATTGGTTAGAGTCCAATGCCTGGCTGTGTAATCAGGTTTGGAGAAATCCAATACCTGGAAGAGGTGTAATGCCTGTAATCAGGGTTGGTTAAAGTCCAATGCTTGGCGGTGTAATCAGGTTTGGAAGAGTCCAATACCTGGCAGAGGCTCAATGCCTATAATGATGACACATGATTGGTAATAACCCAATGCCTGTATTAATGATATATGAGTACATGGTAGATGTAATTCCTTATCTGTTTAGCAGATTGGCTAAGGCCAATAGATTGAAACAAGAATGTTTCATGGGTGACATGTCAAGTTAATGAGTGTTACAAGACAGATTTGATATGGTGGTACAATATGATAGATAAATGATATACATGTCATTCCTATTCCTTATTAAAAGAATAGATGATATATTGCTCTATCATAAATAGTTGCAATGCTTTCAAAGTTAAGAATACTTTAAACTGCTTATCCTCTGCCCAGTTTATATCCTTAACTGCAATAACAATGTTTTGGCGGAGAGTTATATCTCCCGCTGGGGCAATTTACAATTGTCTCACCCCCGTGGGATCCAACATTTTTAGGTGGACGCGGACAAAGAAGAAGATACTCTTTTGCAGGAAAAGGAAAGCTACATCCTGGACAGTAGTAAGATATCAGGTGGAGATATTGTCTGTCAAGTTATGTAGCTAGAAAGTCCTATGTGTCGTCTCTGTACTCTCAGGTCCTCGAAGTTTTTAGTCAGTATTTTAATACATCAATCTAAGGTTTTGGCTTGATGCCCCGATATTCGTATATTATCTGTATATAATGTTTATAAGGCAGTTGATGATGTAGTCTCTGAAAAGAGATGGTACATGTTATGTACGTTTGAACTAGAATATAAATGTTATACAATGGTTCTTGATAGAAAAGATTTCCTATGTGAGGATCTCTTTGCAAAAAGTTTTAAATATTTAGTGATTTTTAGTAATTTGCACCAAATGATACGCTTCCGTACGTTTTATTATTGTTAATGACACTTGTTATCTTAACGATGGCGTGTGTCGTTACACTTTCCTTGACTCTTTTGTGATAGTGTTCATAGATGACATTTTGGTGTACTCAGATGACCTAGCCCAACATCATGACCACTTGGGTAGAGTCCTTGATATCCTAAGAAAGCATAAGTTTTTTGGAAAGTTCTCGAAATGTAAGTTCTAGTTAGACCAAGTCATGTTTCTTGGACACATCATCTCAGGAGGAACAATTGCCGTAGATCCAGTCAAAGTATCGGCAGTTCAAGACTGGTCGACACCAAAGAACCCTTCCAAGATTCGCAGCTTCTTGGGGTTGGCCGGATACTACCGATGCTTCATCAAGGATTTCTCAAAGACTGCTTTACCGTTGACCATGTTAACCCAGAAGGATGTGAAGTTCGTGTGGTCTGACATATGTGGAGATCACTTCCAGGAGTTGAAGGACAAGATGACCACCACCCCTATGTTGACTCTACCTTCTGGCAATGAGGGTTTCATGATATTCAATGATGCTTCCAAGATGGGACTTGGCTGTGTGTTGGAACAGAATCAGCACGTGGTTGCATATGCTTCCTAACAGCTCAAGCCCAATGAGGTGAATTATCTGACACATGACCTAGAGCTAGCTGCTATTATCCATGCCTTGAAGATATGGCAACATTACTTGTACGGTGCTACCTTCAAGATCTTCACCGACCATAAGAGCTTAAAATACCTGCTGACACAGAGAGACATGAACCTACGACAGCGACGATGGATGGAGTATATGAAGGATTATGACTTCACCATCACATACCATCCTGGTAAGGCGAATGTCGTAGTAGATGCTTTGAGTCAGAAATAGCTTAAGTGTGCAGCTATTTTGTCCAGTCAGTGGAAGAGTTTGGAGCAGCTGGTGGAGTGGACTCCACAACCGCTAGAAGATCGAATTCGTTTGGCTAATATCCAGATTCAATCTGATTTGTTAAAGGAGATCATAATAGCACAGTTGACCAGTGAAGAGCTAGACAAGATGAAAGGTTTAATGATGAAGCCACAGACTCATCTATCTGTGGGAGTAGAGGGAGGAATCAGGTTTGAGAATCGCATATGGATTCCGACAAATTCATCGATAAAGGAACGTATCTTGCAAGAGGCTCATGGATCCAAATACACAGTACACCCAGGAACTACTAAGATGTTCAAGGACTTACAGAGGTTTTCTAGTGGCCAGGAATGAAGAAAGACATTGCGGCATGTGTGGTCAGCTGTCTTACGTGCCAAATGGTGAAGGCTAAACACCAACGACTCGGAGGGCTTTTACAGTCGATAGAGATTCCAGAGTGGAAATGGGAGCAGATCACCATGGATTTTGTGGTGGGTCTACCCCAGACCAAAAGATTTCATGATGCGATATGGGTCGTGGTAGATCGTCTTACCAAGTCAACACACTTCCTTGCCTTAAAGACCACTGCTAAAGTGACAGACCTAGCTGAGTTATATATCCAAGAGATAGTGTGTTTGCATGGTGTACCTAGATCGATCATCTCCGATAGAGACCCAAAGTTTACTTCCAAGTTGTGGAAGCAAGTTCAAGAGGAACTTGGTACCAGGTTGAAGTTTAGTACCACTTATCACCCCCAGACGGATGGTCAGTCAGAAAGGACAATACAAACATTAGAAGATTTGTCGAGAGCTTGTGTGCTCGATTGGGGTGGCTCATGGGAGAAGTACTTACCTTTAGCTGAGTTTTCCTACAACAATAGCTACCAAGCCAGTATCAGGATGCCTCCGTATGAAGATTTGTACGGGAGACTGTGTCGGTCCCCACTTTACTGGGATGATGTGGGTGAGAGGACCATGTTGAGGTCAGATGAACTCCAAGTGTATGCTGATAAAGTTGCTTTGATCAAGCAAAGGCTGAAGAGAGCCCGAGATCGACAGAAGTCGTATGCTAATGCAAAGTGGAATGACGTGCATTTCACTATGGGAGAGCATGTGTTTTTGAAAATTTGACCGCTCCAAGCTATAGCTAAGAATAGAGGAAGGCTGAGTCCCCGATACGTGGGTCTGTTTGAGGTGTTAGAACGATTGGTGAAGTTGCATATCGTTTGGCATTACCCCCTCAGTATAGCATGATGCATGATGTGTTTCACGTGTCCAACCTGAAGCGATATGTGCAAGATCCGAGCCATGTGATCAGCATTGAACCTATTGAGCTTCAAGGGAAGCTGACTTATCCTGAGACACCTTTGCGGATTCTAGATACCAAGGTGAAAGAGCTCAGATGCAAGAATATAGAGATGGTAAAGGTTCTTTGGAGGCACCATGGAGAGGATGAGGCCACATGGGAGCTGAAGGCGGACATGGAGAAAGCATACCTTGATTTATTTGTTTGATTGCTTGAATTTTGAGGGCACAATTCTTATAAGGAGGGGAGGATGTTATAACCTCAACTTCCTAAGTATGTAATGAAAAGTGTAATTCTCTTTTAAAGAATAAATGAAATCTATTTCATTGATTTGTGATGGATTTTGTGAGAAATGGCCTTGATTGATTGATAATGGGATTTGTTGGCCATTGAGCCCAATTGAAAAGAAAAGAGAAATAAAAAGGAAAAGGATTTAATTAAATAAAAGGAGAATAGGTGAAATAGAAATAGATAAGAGAATAAAGGCAAGTAAATATTCTCCAATATGGGAATTCATGCCTTTAGGTTTTCTTGAGGTCCAAGGGACCCAAAATAAAAAGATAATAGAAAAGGGAAAAGAAATACCAATTAATTTTGGATTAATTAAAGGATAACTTGGGAGGGAAGGAAACCTTCACATCCATTGAAATTTGTTTCCCAAATTTCGTAAATAGCTAGATAATGTCAAGATGAACTTTCCCTTAAATTTTGAGATAAAAAGGAGATATGGTTTAGGAGATATGATTTTCTCAAAATATAGCATTATTTTGCAAATAGGAATAAGTATTTCCTTTTGGTTGATCGTGAACAAGAGGGACCGTTGGATCTTAATCCGACGTATGGTGCTCATCGTCTAAGTCCCACTAGGACTGGGACTTTGTGAGTTACAGGAGGAATTTTCCTCTCATATTTCCTCATGATCCAGAGATTAGGAAAGCTAGCTTTTGTTTTCCTCGAGTTCGGGAAAGACAAATGAACAAAACCAACCCTACTTTGTAGGGGATTGGTCACCAATTGGGGAAGTTCCCAATCCGGAAGGAACCTGCCCTGACCCTATATATAGGGAAGGGTGTGTGAGGGCACCAGCACCCCTCTTTGCTATCCCAATCTCTGCGGAAGAGTGCAAGGAGGGATTTCTTGCCTTCAATTGATCTTTTCATCCTAACCTTCACCCTCATCACCTCAACAAACCTCGTCAGAGTCTGGTGAGTAGGAGGGAGTCATGGCGCATTCATGGCAACCAATTGAACCCCTAGTCAAGTTCGACGGAGGGAGGCAAAGCTCCCTGGCCGACTGGCATGCTCACAGGAGGTCGAAAGCCCAGATTCAACTCCCTGGTTGACCACAGGAGTTGCGGTGCTCGGGCGCAAGGTTGAAGAAGACCTCACGGTCTCTTACCAGAATACCCCTTCGCACCTTCTTTACAGGTAAGGACGTTTCCGTCCTTTGGCTAAATTTTGATCGCAAGAAAGGCGCGTGCATCCTAGGCCGTTGGATCCTTAGTGGCCCCGCGGACCATGGATCAGGTGATCCTTGTTTTATGAAATTAGCAAATAAATCAATAAAAAGAAATTTTCTTGATAAAATCATATATTTTGCTAGAAAGCTCGGATAAGAAAAGTTTACGCATGAAAGTTAATCAGAAAATAGCAAGGAATAGGTTAAAAATAGTTTGAAAGTCTAAATATGTCTCCTTTAACAAAAGTGTATTATTTTGATGAAAAGGGTGTTAATTTGTGGTCAGAAACCCTAATTGTTAATCAAGGATAGATTTAATATTGCATATAGATTATTGGAGCATGGTTAACTTGTTTAATGATAAAGATGAATTTTAACCTATTTTAAAGATAGAATTGCAAGGTTTAGGGTTTTAAACCTAATATGATGATTAATATGCTTAGAAACCCTAAATAAGAGAAAAAGAAAAGAAAAGTACTTATAATCTAAAATTAGGGTTTCATGTTGCTAAAAGATGAACTTAGAATCTTTTATGAAAGAAAGATGAAATAATTAGGGCTTGTAAGTGATTTTATAAAATTAGGGTTTAAAGTAAATAAAATGAAGTGGAACCCTAATTATGCTCAAAACCTTAAAAAGGACTAATAACCCTCAGAAACAACTAGGATTAATAGATCATGATGACATGATTAATGATAGAAAAATTGGATGTATTTTATAGAATCAACTTGTGTGTGCTTGCTTGGTTTCTTGATTGGTTGAATTATTTCTGCATTCAAATCATCTTGACAGGTATGTGGTTAATTATGATTAATCGCAATAGTTTCCTGAAGCTTTTCTGAACGATTAATCACATTGAATGGAACCTATCAGTTGGATGTTCATTCTTGCAAATTATAAAGCCACTATGATTATAACACTTATAATATAAATGTGTATTCTCGCACCTACATCCCATGATGGATGATGCAAAAAGGTCAAGCCCAGGAGGGAAGACCAATGGGCACCATGAGAGGTGACCCTAGACACCAAGCTCGGGAATGAGAAGGTGGTCTATATTGCATGACTAAAGGGCACCATGAGAGGTGACCCTCGACACAAAGCTCGGGATTGAGAAAGTGGCCTTAAGTCAAACCCAAGAGAGGGTAATCCAAGGTTAGGACAAAAGCGGTGGAGATTGACACAATGAAAACATAAATTGACTTGTTAATTACCTTGGTTGTGATAATTAGTTTGTTAGCCATAAATGTGAACTTTTAGTTGTCCCCACATACCGACATATTCTTATATGTTGACTGTTGTTTTGTTTGTCGGCGTTTTAGGTATAATCCTAAAATGAAAAAATAGTAAAGTGACACATTGTGAAAATAATAAATAAAGTGCAAGGAGGATTAGATAGAATAGATACAAAGCTGTGGATACAAGTAAATTTCCAAAGTTTTTAAAAGGTATGCAAAATTTTAATTTATACCATATTTCAATTTAGTTGGTAGAATTTCTTGATTATTATCGATTAATTGTCAAACCTTTGATCTGGATTATTGGGATAATGACTCTGACCTCTTAGTCTCCCTTAATTGGGGGTTATCGGGAGGCAGGGTTGTTAAAAGGAACATCCTTCCCGCTTAACCTAGTTAGGGGTAACGCTATAGAACTGAAGTCTTTGATGAACCTCCTGTAGTAACCTGCAAGACCTAGAAAACTACAGATCTCTGTCGGTGTCTTTGGTTTTTCCCATTCTAGTACAGATTCCACTTTCTTGGGATCAACACAAATGCCTTTTGCAGATATAACATGGCCCAAAAAAGACACTTCAGATAAGCAAAATTCACACTTGCTGAACTTAGCATATAATTGATGCTGCCTCAACAAAGTCAATGCCTGGCGAAGGTGTTGCTCATGTTGTTGACTATTCTTGGAGTATATCAGGATATCATCTATGAACACAACCACACACTGATCAAGATAAGGTCTAAACATCCTATTCATCAGATCCATAAAAGCTACAGGTGCATTAGTTAGCCCAAACGGCATAACCACAAACTCATAATGACCATACCTAGTCCTAAAAGCTGACTTGGGTATGTCATCAGCCTTAATTCTCAACTGATGGTAACCTGACCTCAGGTCTATCTTTGAAAACATAGTGGCACCTCTCAACTGATCAAAAAGACCATCAATCCTTGGTAAAGGATACTTATTCTTTATTGTCACCTTGTTCAACTGTCTATAGTCTATACACAACCTCATTGAACCATCCTTATTTTTAACAAACAACATGGGAGCACCCCAAGGGGAAGTTCTTGGTCTGATAAAACCCTTCTCTAACAGTTCTTGTAACTATTTCCTTAACTCATGCATCTCTACTGGTGTCATTTTGTATGTTGACTGTGCTATGGGTTGTATTCCAGGAACAAGATTGATCTCAAACTTAATATCTCTAGGAGGGGGAATGCTAGGAAATTCCTTAGGAAAGACATCCTCAAATTATTGCAGCATCGGTACCTCCTGGATACTAGGACCTATCGCCTTAGTATCCACAACATGAGCTAAGAAAGCCTCACATCCTTGTCTCATCAACTTCTCAACTGTCATAGCTGACATCAAACATGTAGGAAGAATCTTCCTATCACCCTAAAAAATCCATTGTATATCTCCATTATGGAACGTCACCACTTTAGTACTACATTCCAAGACTACCTTGTATTTTTCCAAGGTATCCATTCCTAGGATTACATCAAAACCATGCATGTCAAATGTTAAAAGATCCACTTCAATGTTGTGTCTAGAGAAAGAAAGAACACAAGAAGGGCACACTTCCTGCAACTCGGTGGAATCAACCAAAGGAGTCTCTAGCTGTAGGTTATCAGATCTAATACTAATAGGTAGATAACAACTATCTATCACCTCTTTGGTGATAATAGAGTTTGCCGCACCTAGGACTACTAACACAGATATGAAACAACAAGCAGACAAATCAGAATGAAATAATTCCATATGACCTGTCATGACTCGTGGATTGACCACTGCTTCCGGCTGGGTCATGGCATAGAACCTAGTTGTCGCATACTTTCATCCACGTCCTCTACTCGCCTATCCTAAGGATCCTGCATGGGACACCTGACCACATCATCTGCCACTACCAATATCAAATTGTCATTGTTGTGATCCTTTTTTATTCTGCCTTAGTTGTCGATTCACCTCCTCAACCTTCATAGGGAAATTCCATCTAATATGCCATGTCTGTCCACATTGATGACACACTCAGTTATCACTGTGTGGTCTAAACGACCCTGTAACTGAGACTGATTATGAACTGTGAGCTCCTATTGGTGGAAAACCGTGACCTCTACCCCTACTCAGGGTCTATTGTGACGGTTCATGTGATCTTGGTTCAGTGAAGGTTGACCTTGGTTGCGATGGCGGTGGGAAAAACCTTGGCTTCTTAAAGCCTCTAGATGATTTCCCTTGAAACTGCATAGGTCGCTTCTTAGCATTATCTTCACGCTTCTCTATGGCAGACCTCTCAATCCTCGAGACAGATTCCACAAAGGTGGAAAACCTTTCCCTATTCTCTAAGGTTGATGTTGTAGTAGTCAAATTTGTACTCAAGCCCTTCTCAAATCTCCAAATCCTTTCCTTGTCCGTTGCTTCCATGTGTGGGAAGAACCTTAGAAGTTCCATAAAATTTGATTCATACTCATTGATTGTCATAGCACCCTAATGAATCTTCTCGAACTGAGAAATTTTCTCATCTAGGTAGGTCTCTAGAAAATATCAACTAACAAATTCCCTATGAAACTCCTCCCATCCTATCACAACTCCTGGCCTTTTCTCCTCTTCAATGACCCACCAGTGTCCAACACTACCCTTCAACAAGTATACCGCATGCTTAACTTTGTCTTCTTCAGTGATGTTCAGGATTTTGAATGCCTTTTCCAACTCAGTCAACCACATGTCAGCGTCTGCTAGATTAGAAGTACCTGCATATACAATAGCCCCAACACGTCTAAGGCGTTCAAATGTCTTCCTGACACCTTGGGACTCCACATTAGAGACGACTGCCCTAGCTTGAGGTATTGGCACTCTGTCAACAATATGTGTAATTGTGGCCATCATCTGTCTAAACATATGCTGAAACTAAGGATTGGCCATCATTGTCGGGTCTAGATGAGGGATTATGGGCTGCTCTGGCCCTACTTCTGGCACTCTCTCATCATGTACCTACCTCTCAACACCTCCTCCCCGTGCTACATAGCTACTCTCAACATGTTCTTCATGTCCTCCAGACATATCTGTATAAGCATAAACTATGATTAGATATGTTGGATACATAAGAACAGACTCAAACCTAAGTCCTATGTCCCTGTAGGCTCAGTAAACCTAGAGTTCTAATACCAACATAACTATGACATCTTGTCACACTAGCAAGATTACTCAAAACACAAAACACGATCAACTACTAATTTATCACATAGTAAAAAATGTGGAATAATTAAAACTAATTCCAACAATGTAAATAAACTCTAGAACATTTATAAAAAGTCCATCATTCCATTCTCATATACTGTAACAAGTATTTACATATGGGTCCAAAGACCTCAGTCACATCCTACATACAAAAGATATTTCACATGTACATGCCATATATTTACAAACATTGGCATACTACTAAAATCTTGTGTCGATACAAGTATATCATCTAGAAAATGCATCCCATACCCAGACCAGAGAGTACATGGACGACACTAGGACTCTACTACTAACATCTACAACTAACCAACCTTCTGAATCTATTAATCACCAGGTTGGTTCTCTTCCACAGTGCAACCTCGACCTCGTTGCCCGCGACCACCTAAAAAAATATGTGGTGACCCACGGGTGAGACCCAGTCCCAGTGAGAGATATAACTCTCTCCAAAATATATTGATTATAACATATTGATTGATAGTAAATGAACTAAGCAGATACAGTAATGAATAAGCAATTTAAGTAGATTAAATAAGTTAAGCATACTAAGCCATTAAGCAAATTAACTTGATAAGAAGTATAATTACTCAAAGGTCATATGATATCATCTTGTAAACATTGAATAGCATAAAGAAAAGTTAAGGACTAATCAAGCAATGTGAGATGTATTTAACCATATCTAGTATACTACACGGCTTATATCACTTCTTTTATTACATTTCCCTGAGGGATTTGAGAAATACCACTCAAGTCCCAACTGACCACTACTAAGTCGAAATCAATGTCATACAAGATCTAGGAAGAGTCAGACTCCTAAGATCTTCTCTTCCCCCAGTCAGTACAGGTCTTCCATAGTGACACATAAGGTCAAGCTACTAACAACCTAGTCCATCCTTGGTATAGGTCACAGTATTAGTGAAAGGAGGTGGGTACGCATACCCTACCATCTGAGGTACAACCACAGTTGTCCTCCAATCTCAGCATATATATATATAATCACTGAGACGCGACCGCAACCATTCTCAAACTGAGGTCTAGGTATGGCCACTGTCATCCTTCCTAACACTTGAATTCAGGATGACAAGCACCCTGCATACTCATCGGTATGCGCTCTGAGTATCCCTTAGGAATACTCGTTTCACTATTTGGCAATTTTTGACACTCAGATAGATCTATGGCATATGGCACTACATGATTAGAGTTTTAATTAATTAGTTATGCCAATTGGGTGAATTAATGCTAAATCATACAAATGAACATTCAAACCCTAATTCTTTTCTAACAAGAGTATATGTATAACAACTTCAAAAGATATAAAACACTTGAGATATAAATCTTAATCACATTACCACATGCTATCATTCATTGAAAATTAATGGACCACACTTATCATCATACTTTTACAAGATACCAATATCTTATCACAAGTTCCAAGGTTTTAACCCTTATTGGTAGCTACTAAAGGTAGCTCATCCATGAAGGGGTAAACCCTAAAATACCCTTGATGAAAATGCCTTCAAACCATGGCTCAACTAGGAGCCCCATGGCTCAAAAATCACAAGAATGATAATATAACATCTAAGGAACATAATGTATGTGATAAATTGCAAAGAAAATCCCTCAATTGGGTAAATTGTAGAAAAGTCCAAAATGTACAGAAAATTTCATAACTTGCTCAAACAGTGTCCAAATTGGACCAAATTTGAAACTTAAGTTTGTATTATGATTTAAAAACATATAAAAAGGTTATATTAAGGTTATAAGTATTCAATTATGGTAATTAATCTCATTCAACTCATTAAGAAAGTTCAAGGGCCTTACAATCTTGACATTTTATGTAGTATGAAAATCCATTTATGTCAAATCCTATGTAAGATGTAATGTGGGTATTTGCATTATACGTGAGCCATTTGATAGTTTCTGTAACATTGTTTGGTGTTTGATATAGTTGATTGAATACTTCCTTTCCAAACCACCTAATAAATGTTTGATTATGCTCTCTAGCAAGTCACATTGAACTGGCTCAGGGATAACTTCTCTTGAGCTCATTGGTGTGCTCGATGATATAAATATGCACATTGTCAATGTTGTCTAAAATATAAGTGTGCTTGTTCCCAATGCTCATGACTGATATTTATATGTCATTCTCCTAAAATACCTTTGTAGGAATAAACATTAGGGTTCATGACATTAGTTTTGTTGCAACTCAAAAAGTCATTGCAAAAGTCCATAACCTCCCTAGCAATATAGTCTTCAATGATACTCCCTTTGGGGCGACAATGGTTCTGAACATCACCTTTAAAAACACTTCATGTACCGCTTAAAAGGGTCCATCCAATGCAAGAAAATTGGACCCAACATTTTCACTTCCCAAGTCAAATGGACAACTAGATGTTCCATTATATCAAAGAATGAAGGGGGGATATTTCTCAAGTTGACATAGGGTAATGAACACTTCTCTTTGCAACTTATCTAGAATCTCAAAATCAATTACTTTTCTATATAGAGTGTTGAAGAAGAAGCAAAGCTTAGTGATTGCAAACTAAACATGCTTAGGAAGGATAGGTCAAATAGACACACGTAATATATATTGTGTTAGAGTAGGAAAATCATGAGTTTTAAGACCTATCAACTTTAGATCCTTCATTGATATCAATCTACAAATATTGGTTGAGTATCCCTATGGTACCTTAACATTATGCAAGGACTAGTAAAAAAATCTCTTGTCCTTTGTAGACAAGATGTAACAAGCAGGAGGTAGATATGTGTGGTGATCTTTAGTAAGCTCTTTTGTTAATTCTTTCCTTATACCCATTTCACGTAGGTCCATTCTAGAATTGATGCCATCTTTTGTCTGACCAGGTATATTCAGTAGAATGCCAACAATGCAATCACAAACATTTTTCTCAGCATACATGACATCGATACAATGCTGAATTTTCAAAGAACTCCAATAAGCAAGATCCTAGAATATTGACCTATTTTTTAATAAATACTTTTCACATGCGGGGGTAGTACATGGCCTCTTAGTAAAATGTTTTACAATGTTTTTTACTCTTGCATAAACATCCTCCCCTAACATTGGTTTAGGGGCACTTCATTCCTCAGTAGAGACATTGAATGTTTTTCACAACTTTCAGTAAGGATGCACCTTTGGCAGAAACCTTCGATGACCAAGATATACACTCTTACCACCATGTTTCAATATGATAGGATCTATATTTTCCTCACATATAGGACATGTCTTGGATCCTTTGAAGATGTAGCCAGACAAGTTCCCATAAGTAGGAAAGTCATTAATAGTACAAAATAGCATAGTAATTAAACATCTCTTGGCACAAATCAACATAAGTCATCACACCTTCTCCCCATAGTTTCTTTAGGTCATTAATTAGAGTTTCAAGGTAAACATCAATATAATTGCAGGTTCTTTGGGGCTTGATATCAAAAAATACAACATGACATATTTATTCTCCATACACAACCACAGAGGAAGATTGTATAAAACAAACATGACGTCCCAAGTACTATGTTGGTTGCTTACTTATCCATACAGATTCATCCCGTCAGTACAAAGTCCAAGTCTTAAATTCTTGGCTTCTTCTCCAATTCATGATATAATAAATCAATCTTCTTCCATTGCGGGGAATCAGACACATGTCGTAGCATACCATCATTATTTTTCTTTACCTATGCTTGCCAAGATAAATTTTGTGCATCTACAAAATTAGCAAATAAGCATTGAAACTGGGGTATTATAGGAAAATACCACATCACCTTGGCATGAAACTCAGTTTTGGTCTTAATCGATGTTGTCCTTTTGTACCTAGACACCACACATTTTGGACATTCTTTCATATCGATATAGTCCTTTTGAAATAGCACACATTCATTCGGTCATGCATGTATCTTCTTAGCCTCCATTCCCATTGGATACAACATCATTTTCGTAGTATATGCTGAGATTGGAAGCTCGTTGCCTTCAAGGAGAATATCTTTCAAAAAATACAATAGAGAAGTGAAGCTTTTGTAGCTCCATCTATTGTTAGACTTTTGTGTATACAATCTCGACACAGTGCTCAACTTTGTAAACTTAGTACAACCTAAGTATAGCAGATTCTCAACATCGTACACAATGTTACTAAATAAGGGAGGTGGGTCTGTAACATTTACCCCACACTACCCACATCTTCCAATCTCATACTAGGAATCTCTCCATGCGAGTACCATTCTGTATAGCCCTGTAAAATCCCATTACACATGACATGATCTTTGATCATGTCAACAGTGTTAACTTTTAGGTTGTTTCTAGAAATCCTATAGGGGTAATAGAACCTATCTCTAGGTTGTTTTCTATGTTCCTCTGCAAATTTTACAAACTCATCAAGATCATTAATAAAGTCCAGAGTGCAGCAATTTGGTTTTGACATCCATGCTCGATCCAGTTCTATATGATCAGATGGGAAACAAGTCACTCATCAGGTTCTAGTTAGTAAGTTAATTTTAACAAAAAATATGTTTGAATCATTGATCCCTAATCATCTAGTAGCATTCAGATTCCTGAATGTGTACCAACTATCACATTCTTGAGCACTTCATCTCACTAGTAAGTGTATAATGCGTGTTTGATTACAATAAATTTTGTCAGCATTTCTCTGCAGTTCTCCAAGTATGCGATTTAGATGGGAAATATACCCACCTACATATATACCTAGAGAACAAAGGGGAAATGTTTTCAAAATTTATTGAAATTGAACACACATTATACACTTACATCCTAAGTGAGATGAAGTTCTCAAGAATAGTTCCAAATCGGGGACTATCTAAGGTTTACTCCTAATGAGTAAATCTCAGATGGGTTTCTAGGCCAAATTAAGGTTTATTCACAAATTAGGTTTTATTCAAAAATTTAGGTTTATTCACAAATTAAGATTTAATTTACAAATTAGGGTTTATTCACAAAAGTAGAGTTTATTTAGAGTTAACATAAACATCATTGTCATATTAAATAATTTAGAGTCATTTTTCATGCAAGCGTAATCATTACAACATAGATGAGATCAACATTAAATACTTCTTTGACTGCATAATATAGCATGAATCATCAATAAATACATGGTTACATGTATTCATCACAATCATACAATTCATCACAATCTAATTATTTTTCATCACAATCTAATTATTTTTCATCACAATTTTGATATTTAATGTCACAAAAAATTGAAATTAATCTTCATTAATTCAATTTCATCACAATTTAACAATTTTGAAAATATATATATATCAATCTCCCTTCCCCCTCTCCTCCTTCCTCCTCTCTCCTCCTTCCCCTACCCTTCACAATTTCTTCTCAATATTGAAAAGCATTCATAGGGCAGGGGAAGGAGGAGAGAGGAGGAAGGAGGAAAGGCAAAAGAGATATGGAGAACTAGGGAAGGAGAAATTGCAAGGAAGAGAGGCCACCTGTGTCAAAATATACTAGTGTTGGAGGAGGTCGAGGCACCTATTGACATTGGAGGAGAAGCCACCTGTCGTGAGCAGTAGTGATAGTGGCGGCGACAGAGTGCACCTACTGAAGGAGGATGAAGAATCAGTGAGGCAGCAGCAGTAGCAGTGAGGAGGCTCGAGAAGTGGAAATGGTAGCATCGAATGGAGGAGGAGGAAGTAGCAGCAGAGGAAGTAACTGACAAAGCAAGCTCTGGTAGCATGCAACTACGATAGGGGAGAGCAATTGTAAATCTCCAGAGCACTATTACTTTATAGATAAACACAAGTAGGGGGATAGGGGAAAGGGTTTCTCGCAAGGTTAAGTAAGACTTATCCCGTCGATTATCATAACAATCGATGACCTAGTAATTTTCTTGTTAGTTACAAGATATGAATTGAAGGCATACATACAACACTCTCGTTGGGTGTTGTTGACAAACCACTGCCTAACCCCGCAACCCAACGATACATACGTTGTCAGTTCCTTATAAAAACCTGTTGAGATATATGAAGTGGGGTGGTAAATTTTTCACTGGTCTCAAGGCACAAACGTCTTCCTCATCGATCGTGACCAACACAACTGCCGAGAAAGACCAATTGTTTTCCGCAGGACAGATGTCATGTGTATCATTTTATCCTGTCGGTTGTTTTGATCAGAACTGACTATGTAGGTTTTTTGGAGGAAAATGAAATGCGAGCAAAAATAAATTCTATTTTCACGAGTGAGATATAGCATTGATTTGTTTGATAAGAGACTGATGACAAAAAGAAAGTGCAGCCCATGTTTTCTTGGCTGGTCAATCCATGGTGGTTGTCTACTTATAACCAACTCTATAGATACTACCATTAGTTTTCCTTGGAAAAATAACTGATGCCATATCCCCATTCTGTAGTAGTGGCACATTGGTGTTCTTGAACTAAGAGGACAAACCCTTATATAGCCTCAAATATGGAGGTAGGGTTCCTATCTAGTTTGTGAATTGGGAAAAATTTCTAGAGTTCTCCAAGTAAGGCAAAACCTAGGGTAGGTAGTTTTGCATTGATCTCACAAATCCAATGGACAAGTTTCCATATTTTTGCGTGTATTGAAGATGGAGAAAAGAGAAGAAGGATTCACTCTAGTTACTATTCGAGTTTTCTTAACTTGCCAAAGGTAGATGATGATGTTTTGATCATTAGATCCTGATCCAAAGGGCTAGTGATGCATGTGAAAAGATAAATGTTGACTTTTCCAAATAGGAATATATGTGACAATTGATGTATATTCCTATCTATTCATTTAGTTTTGTATTTCTAATAAATCCATATATCTCTCCTTTTATATTTTTTATCCAAAAGTTTAAAGATAGCTATCAGGCTTTCTCTAGATGTGGGCAAGTTTTGAGACTAAAATACTCAATTTAAAGGTTTTTTATTAGTCTCCAAGTTTACCTTTTATTCCATGCATTTTAAGGCATCGAATTAATTCGGTTCTCTTTCATACTTCCCCATATTTCTTATTTTGCTCACTTTTCTTATTAGAACATTGTGGAAACAAAAACAATCTATTTGTTATCTTTAATACCTCTTTTTTAGATAATTCAACATAATTCCATATTAATTACCCATTACGTTTAGTAATTCATTTATTTTGGGATTTTCTCTCTTTCTTGTCCCCATGTCCATTATTGGATTATTGAAAATAGTAAAAACCATGAAATCCTTAACAAATGGAATTTTGCAAGTCAAATCCTTACTTTTAAAACAAGGCACGTCAAGTTTCTAGTATATCCTTACTATACAAGTATTTGTATATAAATACATGTGAAAAAACATGTTATAACAACTAGGGAACCTATAAGTGTCCATTATCCATTGTGTAGTGTTGGGTGATACGACCTATTGAATTTAGTGAGCCAAAACTCTTATAATATATTTGAGTTTTGTGCCAATGTCAAATTTAATCATTTTATTCAATTTTTACACAATATACAATATTCAAACTAATTGTGGTGACCTTTAAGAAAGGGACAACACAATAAATAATTTGGGTCACCACTTTTGCAAAATTCTATTATTTGAAAATCATGAGGGAATAAAATAGTTAAATAATAGAATCGAGAATCTAGTACCTTTATATCAAGCTTGTCTTCATTGGGGTTGGGTGCCTAGTGTTCTCTCCTATATGAGAGAATGAAAATTTTCCTATGGGGGTAACCAATATTGAGGAACCTATAATTGTTCATTATCCATTATGCAAGATTGGGGATACGACCCACCAAATCTAAAGAGCCAAAGCTCTTAGCCAATATTTGAGTTTGTGCCAAAGTCAAATCCAATCATTTTATTCAATTTCCGCAATATCCAATGTTCCAATTAATTGTGGTGATCTTTAAGAAATGGATAAGGATATTAACAATTTGTCTCAATACTTTTGCAAAATTCTATTGAATGAAAATTAATAGGGAATAAAATAGTTCAATATTAGAATTGAGAATCTAGTACCACTATATCAATCAAGATTTCCAAGTTTGCACAAGATGGAATATGATTTTCTCCATGAATTTATGAAGGCAGATAAAAAATAGAACAAAATTATTACTAGTTGACTTGGAATTCAGTGTTTGTTCAAATTGAGTTATTTAGGATTAGGTTTCCCATGTCAAATTACTATTCTATGTTTTGTCCATCAGTACTATTTTTAGATTTCCAACTAGGTTATGTATAATTAATGTTAGGTACTCAATTATTATATCACATTCTTTTAGATTAGATCCTAAAATGTTATTCTCTCTTATATATAAAATATTTCTATTAGTCACTAGGATAAAAGGTGTTCATTTACCAATATACCCTTACTAGGAACATCTATTCTTTATATTTGAAGTTCCTCAACACATACAAGTCCAGATTTGAAGTATGTATATAAGTATCTCAATAGAATTATTACCTTTTCAAATGATTGAGAGGAATTTGCTTCATTTATATGCTTAAACATCCTTCTTATACTTTACCTCCCCATATATATATATATATATATATATATATATATATATATATATATATATATATATATATATATATATATATATATATATATATATTCTCTTTCTCTAGATTAGAGAATATATATGTAGATATATGCATCTAGGGTTTAACTTCCATATACAGTCATATGGGAATGCATAACTACAACTTTATTATACTAACATGTAAGTATGGGAATGCATGCCTTCTCCTTATTGTACATATGGGTCGAGTATGCCTTCACTAATGGGTTTCTTATAATAAAAATTTATAAACTATATAACTTTTATAAACTAATGTAGATAAATGTATACATGTATCGATGTGATACACTATCCACAATGGATATATCTATTCATTGCATCAATATAGTTTTATGTCCTAAATTGTAAGTTTCTTCATTGATATATTATCTATCCTCCCTTTCATGCTTATTTTCTCATATTTCAAATTATATATAGGAAATGAAGTTTACTTATAGTTAATTGATTCCATGTTGATACTTGATGGAGTGGCTTCTTTAATTGATTATTGGTAATCAACATCATGGTATTCTACCCTCTCAGAAGTTGATTGTGATCTCCAATGAAGGTCTATGTCCTCCATGATTAGGAATCTCTTCTCCTTTCTTTAGCTTGATCAGAGGAGTCCTAAACATTTCTTCTTTCAGGACGCAGTGATAGATTTTATAGATCTAATATAGATCTCGAAAAAGTTGTTGGAGTTCTTGTTTTCCGTGCCCCAATCAGATGTACTCTTATTGATTGTCTTGGGTTGTGGCGGCACTGTAGTATAGACCACTGATGTTGCATGTCGATTGGGAGTTCTTAGGATGGAATAGGGTAGAAGGAAGGGGACTAGACTATTTGATGGACCATGGTGGCTGGTACGAGAAGAAGTGTTTTCGACTATAGGTTTCCAATACATGTTTGAGTTGGTTGTAGGTCAGAAGGAATCGAAATTCCTATCTATGTAGGTCTGTGGAAGTTAGGATTCCTATGTCTATCAGTTTGTCTATAGAACCCTATGGGTTTATAGGGTTTTATGGATGGCAGAGTTAGCCATCATCTATGAGGAGTGTCTGAGGTGTGTTGAGGGAAGCAAGGCAAAGGTAACTATAGGTTTTCAACATTTTCTAGTTTTAGTTCTAGAGAGGAATTGATGACAATTGGAGATGATTTAAGGATTTATCGGTCGTTTAACAGACATATGGTCGAGGTCTAAGACTTCAATATGAGGAGATAAGTTAGGTTTCTTGGTTTGTGCTAGCCTGTTTATAGAGAATGGCTCTACCATTTCTCTATGTAAGTGGCAGAGAGACAAGTCTGAGGAGGAAGATCGGGCTCTTCAATTAATTATCATAAACCCTAATTGACTATTTTCTTTCAATTTTACATCATAAATTCTAAGCCACACTTCTAAATGTTTTAATACTTTAAAAAATTATTCAAAGTTCACTAACTAATTATAAAATATTAACACCAATATTTATCATTATAAGATGGGTAGTTTAATCATCTACCCTGAATAGTTAATATGTAAATCTTTTACAATGATTAATATTTTCCTTTGATTTCAAAGACATTCATAAATATAAGATAAATATATGAATGCAAGGTCAAATCAAAGTTTTTCTTACACAAGAATTTAGATGGTACTCATTGATCTCAATTGAAAATAATGAACATAAGCCTACCTTTGGCATGGGACTGAAACCTGATTTAGGCTTGTCTCCTAGTGCCAACCCCACCAAACAGGCGATCGATTGGGATTGGGTTGTGTTTGGTTGGTAAACCAATTTTATCCCCATTTTGGGATAACAGAATCCCGAAAATTTTCCCAGGCCAGTCCCGCGACAGTTGGGATTCTGATTCATAACCCGGTTTCCGCTCAGAATGTGAGTACCCCCATTTTCGCCTCACCCGACCCCCGACACCCCCCTCTCCCCTTTCCCCTCTCCCTCTTCTGCTCTCCCTCTCCTGAGATAGGCATTAGATCTCGACGTCCTCCTATCTACTATTTCCTACGTGAGTTAAAGCTGCCACCCCAGTGATTCCATCATGGAATCAATAGCAGGACAGGGGCGTAGGGTGAACAGACGACCAATGAAGGCGATGGAATCATTTTGGGGGTGTGTTGGTTCTCCTTCCATCATCAAGCTATGCTTCTAGGCTAAACAGCGAGAATCAAGGTTAGGCATCCCAACTTGTCATCTCCCATTAAAGCCACTTGACTCCCCCTTTTCACTCTGTGCAAGGCATCGAATTAACCCTAGAGAGGGCAACACCTGCCGCAATTGCTATATAGTGATGTGTGTGTTTGCCAACATCATGCCTATTCAACTGTACATCCTCCACCAAGTCTTCTCTGAAGCCACTTCTATCGAGCCTTTGTATTATGAAGTCACCCAGCTGCTTGAGAGGTATGTGTTGACCGACCATCTTTTTGTTTCAGTAGGAGGGTGTTCTAGCGGCTTCATGTATGTACCGAGAGTTTATTTTAGTAGGCTAATATATATTCCCTTTACCTTGTCTTCATGTATGTACCAACCCTTCCAATGTGACTTCCAGTGATCCCCTCTTCTACCTGGATTTCATCTTACCAGGTTTATCTCCTGAGCAATACAAAACTGTTTTCTGTAATTTGTTCTGTAAGCATAGCCATATTGAATGCTTGATACTGATGTAATTTTTGTTGTAATGAATGATATTGATGTGTAACCTCGTATAAAAGTGCTTGGTTCTAGGGATGTATGATCTGTTTGATAAAAACCTATTATATGGTATGATCCCTTGAATGAGGTCTGACTGCTTCGTTCAGATTCATTCAGTACCAAAAAAATAAATGTCACTATTTAACTCATCTACCTTCATACCAAATAAATCAGAATGATTTACCTTGAATGCTTGTTTGAATTTCATGTTCAACAAAGCTTGTTTTGCATTATGATTGTGTAGTGAATATTTTTGTCTATTAATAAACATGATCATTACATATATAACTACTCCACCTATTGTGTATTATGTTTATTGTCAAGTATTTCATATTAGGTCACATTTTAATATGTAATGAAGATTAGGTCATCATTAATTCTCTGTGATGGACCCAAATATGTAGATTTGTTCACTTGAATGGGAAGTGATCCTTTGAATGAGGTATGAATTCTTTGTCAGCTTCATTCAGTACCAAAAAAATAAATATGTCAATACCTTGAATGCTTGTTTGAATTTCATGTCCAACAAAGCTTGTTTTGCATTACGATTGTGTAGTGAATATTTCTATCTGTTAACAAATAGGTCATTATATATAATTACTACACCTATTGTGTATTATGTTTATTTAAGTTGGAACCTTGTGTGTCAAGTATTTCATAACAAGACACGTTTTAATATGTAATGAATGATTAGGTCATGATTAATTCTCTGTGATGGACCCAAATATGTACATTTGTTCACTTGATCTTGTATTGAACCCTTGAATGAGGTTTGAATGCTTCATTGAGCTTCATTTATTCCCGAATAAATAAATATGTCATTATTTAACTCATCTACAATCATACCAATAATGATTGACCAAAATATGTATATTTGTTCACCTTAATGTACTATGATCCCTTGCATGTGGTCTGAATGTGTGGTTGAGCATCATTGAGTAGCAATAAAATTAATATGTCATTATTTAACTAATGTACCATCATACCAAATAAATTAAAATGATTTACCCTAAATGATTGGTTGAATTTCATGTCCAAAATAGCTTGTTCAGCATTACGATTGTGTATTGAATATTTTCTGTGTTCATAAATAGGTAAATATTTACCTAATCCACCTATTATGTATTATGTTTATTTAATTTGGAACCTTTTCTGATCCCTTGCATGAGATCTGACCCCTTGAACTAGGTCTATTATGTTGGACCACATTTGACTCCGCCTATTATGTATTATGTTTATTTAAATTGGAACCTATTACTGTGTAGTGTATATTTTATGTGCTCATTAACATTGCATGTTCAACTATAATGATTAACAAAAATATGTATATTTGTTTAGTTTAATGTGCTCTGAATTCATGGTTGAGCTTCATTGAGTAGCAATCAAATTAACATGTCATTATTTAACAATTATACCATGATACCAAAAAAATTAAAATGATATACCCTTCTCCAGATTGGTTGAATTTCATGTCCAACATAGCATGTTCAGCATTATGATTGTGTATTGAATATCTTTTGTGTTCATAAACAGGTTAATATTTACCTAGTCCACCTATTATGTATTATTTTTATTTAAGTTGGAACCTTGTCTGATCCCTAGAATGAGATATGAATTTGTGGTTGAGCTTCATTGAGTATAAATAAAATTAATATGGCATTATTTAACAATTATACCATCATACCAAGAAAATTAAAATGATATACCCTAGTCCAGATTGGTTGCATTTCATGTCCAACATACCTTGTTCAGCATTACGATTGTGTATTGAATATTTTATGTGTTCATAAAAAGGTTAATATTTACCTAGTCCACCTATTATGTATTATGTTTATTTAAGTTGGAACCTTGCTGATCCCTTGAATGAGATTTGACCCCTTGAACTAGGTCTATTATGTTAGACCAAAATTTGACTCTGCCTATTATGTATTATGTTTATTTAAGTTGGAACCTATTATTGTGTAGTGTATATTTTCTGTGCTCATTAACATTGTTTGTTCAACTATAATGATTGACCAAAATATGTATATTTGTACAGTTTAATGTGCTCTGAATTCGTGGTTGAGCTTCATTGAGTAGCAATCAAATTAATATGTCATTATTTAACCATTATGCCATAATACCAAAAAAACTAAAATTATATACCCTTCTCCAGATTGGTTGAATTTCATGTCCAACATAGCATGTTCAACATTACGATTGTGTATTGAATATTTTCCAGTGTTCATAAATAGGTTAATATTTACCTAGTCCACCTATTATGTTTCATGTTTATTTAAGTTGGAGCCTTATCTGATCTGTAGAATGAGCTCTGAGTTCATGGTTGAGCTTCATTGAGTAGAAATCAAATTAATATGTCATTATTTAACCATTATACCATCATACCAAGAAAATTAAAATGATATACCCTAGTCCAGATTGGTTGAATTTCATGTCGAACATAGCCTATTCAGCATTATGATTGTGTATTGAATATTTTCTGTGTTCATAAAAAGGTTAATATTTACCTAGTCCACCTATTATGCATTATGTTTATTTAAGTTGGAACCTCATTTGATCCCTTGAATGAGTATGACCCATTGAACTAGGTCTATTATGTTGGACCAAAATTCGATCTGCCTTTTATGTATTATGTTTATTTAAGTTGGAACCTATTATTGTGTAGGGTATACTTTCTTTGATCATTAACATTGTTTGTTCAACTATAATGATTGACCAAAATATGTATATTTATTCAGTTTAATGTGCTTTGAATTCATGGTTGAGCTTCATTGAGTAGCAATCAAATTAATATGTCATTATTTAACCATTATACCATAATACCAAAAAAATTAAAATGATATACCCTTCTCTAGATCGATTGAATTTCATGTCCAACATAGCATGTTCAACATTACGATTGTGTATTGAATATTTTCTATGTTCATAAACAGGTTAATATTTTCCTAGTCCACCTATTATTTATTATGTTTATTTAAGTTGGAACCTTGTCTGATCTCTAGAATGAGTTCTGAAATCGTGGTTGAGATTCGTTGAGTAGCAATCAAATTAATATGTCATTATTTAACCATTATACCATCATACCAAGAAAATTAAAACGATATACCCTAGTCCAGATTGGTTGAATTTCATGTCCAACATAGCCTGTTCAGCATTACGATTGTGTATTAAATATTTTATGTGTTCATAAAAAGGTTAATATTTACCTAGTCCACCTATTATGTATTATGTTTATTTAAGTTGGAACCTTGTTTGATCCATTAAATGAGCTCTGACCCCTTGAACTAGGTCTATTATGTTGGACCAAAATTCGAATATGCCTATTATGTATTATGTTTATTTAAGTTGGACCCTATTATTGTGTAGTGTATATTTTCTATGCTCATTAACATTGCATGTTCAACTATAATGATTGAGCAAAATATGTATATTTGTTCAGTTTAATGTGCTCTGAATTCATGGTTGAGCTTCATTGAGTAGCAATCAAATTAATATGTCATTATTTAAGCATTATACCATAATACCAAAAAAATTAAAATGATATACCCTCTCCAGATTGGTTGAATTTCATGTCCAACATATCCCATTTAGCATTACGATTGTGTATTGAATATTTCATGTGTTCATAAATAGGTTAATATTTACCTAGTCCACCTATTATGTATTATGTTTATTTAAGTTGGAACCTTGTCTGATCCCTAGAATGAGCTATGAATTCATGGTTTAGCTTCATTGAGTAGTAATCAAATTAATATGTCATTATTTAACCATTATACCATCATACCAAGAAAATTAAAATGATATATCCTAGTCCAGATTGATTGAATTTCATGTCCAACATAGCCTATTCAGCATTACGATTGTGCATTGAATATTTTCTGTGTTCATAAAAAGGTTAATATTTGCCTAGTCCACCTATTATGTATTATGTTTATTTAAGTTGGAACATTCTCTGATCCCTTGAATGAGATCTGACCCCTTGAACTAGGTCTATTACGTTGGACCAAAATTTCACTCCACCTATTATGTATTATATTTATTTAAGTTGGAACCTATTATTGTGTAGTGTATATTTT
Source organism: Alisma plantago-aquatica (assembly GCA_963693085.1). Lineage (NCBI taxonomy): Eukaryota > Viridiplantae > Streptophyta > Magnoliopsida > Alismatales > Alismataceae > Alisma > Alisma plantago-aquatica. The sequence goes on along the minus strand of OY856414.1, from coordinate 419,765,018 downwards.
CTGTGCTCATTAACATTGCATGTTCAACTATAATGATTGAACAAAATATGTATATTTGTTTAGTTTAATGTGCTCTGAATTCATGGTTGAGCTTCATTGAGTAACAATCAAATTAATTTGTCATTATTTAACCATTGTACCATAATACCAAAAAATTAAAATGATATACCCTTCTCCAGATTGGTTGAATTTCATGTCCAACATAGCATGTTCAGCATTACGATTGTGTATTGAATATTTTCTGTTTTCATAAATAGGTTAATATTTACCTAATCCACCTATTATGTATTATGTTTATTTAAGTTGGAACCTTGTCTGATCCCTAGAATGAGCTATAAATTCGTGGTTGAGCTTCATTGAGTAGCAATCAAATTAATATGTCATTATTTAATCATTATACCATCATAATAAGAAAATTAAAATGATATACCCTAAGATTGGTTGAATTTCATGTCCAACATAGCCTATTCAGCATTAAGATTGTGTATTGAATATTTTCTATTTTCATAAAAAGGTTAATATTTACCTAGTCCACCTATTATGTATTATGTTTATTTAAGTTGGAACCTTGTCCGATCCCTTGAATGAGCTCTGATTTTGCGGTTGAGCTTCATTGAGTAGCAATCAAATTAATATGTCATTATTTAAGGTCTACTATTATTGTGTAGTGTACATTCTCTATGCTCATAAACATAGCCCGATCAACTGTACTGATTGACCACAGTACCCATTATTGTTCAGTTTAATGTGCCCTGAGCCCTAGAATGAGGTCTGAATTTGTGCTTGAGCTTGATTCAGTTGCAATCAGTTTAATAGGTCTCCTATTTAACCCTTAAAACCCACATACCACACAATTCAGAATAAATCCGAATGATTTACACTCAATTATTGGTTGACTATTTTCTGTCCAACAGAGCCTAATGTGGATTACATTGTGTACTGAATATTTTATAAGTGTTCATAAATAGGGTCATATTTCCCTAGTCCACCTACTTTGGTTTATGTTGAATTTAATTTGGCTCCTTGTCGACAACCCTTATCTAAGGTCTGACCCTTTTACCTAGGTCTACTATGATGGTCCAAAATTGGAATCCACCTATTACGTAGTATTTTTATTTAATTTGGAACCTATTATTTTGTAGTGTACATTCTCTATGCTCATAAACATAGCTCTATCAACTGTACTGATTGACCACAATACCCATAATTGTTTAGTTTAATGTGCCCTGAGCCCTAGAATGAGGTTTGAATTTATACTTGAGCTTGATTCAATAGCAATTAGTTTTATAGGTCTACTATTTAACCACTAAAACCCACATACCACATAATTCAGAATAAATCTGAATGATTTACCCTCAATGGTTGGTTGACTATTTTCTTTCCAACGGAGCCTGATGTGGATTACTATTGTGTACTGAATATTTTATATGTGTTCATAAACAGGGTCATATTTCCCTAGTCCACCTACTTTGGTTTATGTTGAATTTAATTTGGCTCCTTGTCCACAACCCTTGATTGAGGTCTGACCCCTTGACCTAGGTCTACTATGATGGTACAAAATTGGAATCCACCTATTACGTAGTATTTTTATTTAATTTGGAACCTATTATTGTGTAGTGTACATTCTCTATGCTCATAAACATAGCCCGATCAACTATACTGATTGACCACAATACCCATTATTGTTTAGTTTAATGTGCCCTGAGCCCGAGAATGAGGTCTAAATTCTTGCTTGATCTTGATTCTGTAGCAATCAGTTTAATAGGTCTACTATTTAACAACTAAAACCCACATACCACATAATTCAGAATAAATCTGAATGATTTGCCCTCAATGGTTGGTTGACTATTTTCTATCCAACAGAGCATGATGTGGATTACTATTGTGTACTGAATATTTTATATGTGTTCGTAAATAGGGTCATATGTCCCTAGTCCACCTACTTTGGTTTATGTTGAATTAAATTTGGCACCTTGTCCACAACCCTTGACTGAGGTTTGACCCCTTTACCTAGGTCTACTATGATGGTCCAAAATTGGAATCCACCTATTACGTAGTATTTTTATTTAATTTGGAACCTATTATTGTGTAGTGTACATTCTCTATGCTCATAAACATAGCCTAATCAACTGTATTGATTGACCACAGTACCCATTATGGTTCAGGTTAATGTGCCTTGAGCCCTAGAATGAGGTCTGAATTCATGCTTGAGCTTGATTCAGCAGCAATCAGTTTAATAGGTCATTATTTGTTTAGTATAAAATCTATTGTATTATTTTTTTTAAGTTGGAACAAGTATCTGATCCCCTTAAGTGTGCTCTAAGCCCTACATTGAGGTTTAAATTCATGCTTGATCTTGATTCAGTACTAATCAATTTAATAGGTCATTATTTATTCAGTTTAAAATCAATTATGTATTGTTTTATTTAAGTTGGAACATATATTTGATCCCCTTAATGAGGTATGACCCCTTCAATTAGGTCTATTATGTTAAACAACATGTGAATTATGTTGTTGTTAATCATCTTATAAATATCAATACACCACCTATAGTTGTAATAGACAAAAATTAAACACCACCTACAGTTGTAATATCAATGTTTGTTATCCCTAAGCTATCACCATTCGATCAGGAAACATTAACCTTATAATAGACTACTTTAATACAAGCTATCACTGTCAAGTACACAGACCTAAACTAGGTTCGTATCAAGGTTACGTTTAAACACCCTAACTAAAGTGATCTATTGCATTTTCATTTCTACTATGTCTACACCAGACCTAAAGATTCATATTGTATGGATGAAAGAGTTGGATGAGGCTCTGGTTGAGGCATTGAGGAGGCAATATGACCTAGGTAGGTGCCTCGATGACATTTTTACTAGGGACGCATAGAGGGAGAGGCTACATGATTGGAATAACAGGATGGGGATGAACAATGGTTCAATGGAGCAGTTAAAACCTCAGTGGAAGAACCTCAGGAGAGGCTTTGCAAAGATAAAACTGGTGACCAACAAAAGTGGTGTTGGATGGGATGAGAGTAGACACAAGCCAATATTTCCTAACACCCCAGAGTGGAGGGAGGCACTTGCGGTATGTCTAATGATATACAGTCCCTTGAGTATTAAATATTAACTTAAAGTTATTAATATTGACCTAATCAGTAGTGCTTGACCATTTTAGGGAAACAAGGAACTAGAAAGATTGATCACTAGACCATTCTACCACTACTATGACGTCGAGATGATGGGGCGAGGAACATAGCTAGGGGCCATCATGCAATGTGTTCAACGGATAGACAAATTCCTTCTGATGTTGCATCCGAAGATGATGTTGTTGTCAACCTAGATGCATCTGATTCATTTTTCACCCCAGAACCAACCGGTTTTATTGAAGATATCGGTTATTCTAGGATGCAAAGTGAGGACAACAATGGCAGAACAAACAACCAAGGTTTTGGTGCAAGGACTCCTACCACACACAGACGCAGGAAGTGAGCCTCAACCACACAGGACAGTTGTGGCCTATCTAATGATGTCATTTTCGAAATCACAAAGGTGTTTTCTAAGGTACATGAGATGGGAAGTGGTATTGCTAGTATATGTAATGATAAAGATGAGTATCAAACCATTTTGCACCATTTTCATTCAACCTACCCTGACACCCATGTCCCTATTTTTACCACTCTTGTGCATTCTGTAAAGGAGTCAGTAAACTGTAACATTTACCTAAGCCTTCTGGATACCCCACAAAAAATTACCATTTGGTTTAAAGACCTTTGGGAAATGAAGAATAGAGCATATATAGCTTCTGGATCACAAACACCCTTCATGTCACTACCATATTCACAATCGCCACCGTCGTCGTTTAGTAGCACGAGTGGTTACCATAGAGGTCCTGCCACAAAGTCGTTCTTCTGAGGTTGTCTAATTTAAGAACTATATCAATAGCTTGGCTTTAATTTAAGAACTATTTCAAAATTTGATGTTGTAATATTTGATTCCCTTGGGAACAATTTCTGAATTATGGTACTTTGTAATGTTTTATCTTGTTATTTGCTATTTGGTCACTATCATGGTCATTTCATTTCTACAATCTCTCTATATATTTCTTATGGGGGTAATCGCTTTTAATTATAGACGTCATGGTCGGTATTGAACAACCAAAAACAACTGATGACATTATACAACTTTTGGATCTTATGTTCAGTCCGGCTAATGACATTGCTAACGCAATAGGCTACTAAATAGCAGACCAAATATCACACAATATCATGGACAATTCAAACGACAAAACCACACAACAACCAATACCGAGATCTGTTAGTATTAGGAGTGGCCATCAAAAGGTTTAAAAAATAATAACCAGCCATGAAAGGAGGGCATATGATCTGTAACGTATACTACCCAACACGGTTTTAGCCTTTGTGGACAAACTTGAGGACCGAGGTTTGTTGAAAAGTACCAGAGGTGTGTCGCCAGTGGAGGTAGTTTGCTACTTCCTTCAAATGGTTGGACATGGCCATACCAACTGTGTTCTGGTTGAGGACTACATTCACAGTGTTGAGACCATAAGTAGAAAGTTTAATGAGGTATTGGATGCATTGTATGCTTTGTGCAATGAATATGTTGTGATGCCAACTGCATCCACAACTTCGCACCGGTCCATACTGGAGAGTTCAAGATTTTACCCTTACTTCAAGGTATGACCATCACTTTGTTGACCATGTAGATTCTGTTGTTAGTATAACCACTTTCGTCATCACTGAATTTCATATATATTTGTCATAGGATGTCATTGGGGCAATTGGCGGGACACATGTCCCCATTTTGGTGAAGCGCGATAAGTAGAACCGTTATAGAAATAGAAAAGGGAATGTTTCCATGAATGTCATGGTCATAGTAGACTTCTCAATGGAGTTTACATATATCATGACTAGTTGGGAGGGCTCTACGGCTGACCAAAGGGTACTACACGCAGCTACAACCACAGGCGGTTTCAAAGTACCCACCAGAAAGTATTATATTGTTGATGTAGGGTACGCCAACACCCGAAAATTTCTTGCACGACACCGAAATGTAGCTTACCATATAACAAAGTATTGGGGTAATAAAAACTCATACACCAGTAAAAAGGATATGTTAAACCACCGACATGCTCAACTACATAATATTGTTGAACGAGCCTTTGGTGTGTTGAAGAAGAGGTTTTCCTACTTCTCAAAATGAGTGACTTTTCCTGTGCATTCACAGTCTCGCATTGTAATGGCTTGTTGTATCGTCCACAATTTTATCCGACGCAAAAATGATGGTGATCCTTTGATGGATGAAAACTTGGATGACCCTCACAATACCCCTGACATCTTGAACAATTTGAGTTCTCTCCAACAAACAAGCCAGGCTGATATTGGAAGGGAGATGTTTTGCACAAAACACTTGCCAATTCTATGTGGGAAAATCAGTGGTTTTCATTTTTTTATAACTTTCAAACATTGAAACATGTTCTACAACATGTTTCACTTATTCTCTTTTTGAATTTCATTCTATAACTTAATGGTCAAACATTTGTTCTCAAACTATATTGTTGACTACAATTTTGCCTACTTCTAAAAAATGTCACATTATGTTTCATTAGGTTATATGTCTAGAAATGGATAATGGAATGTTGTCATGTCCATGTGGTCTCTGGTGCACCATACAAGTGTACATGGATGCCACAGATGTGGAAAATGGACAGTTTGAAGACAACAACCCCCACAGGCTATATTTTACATGTGGTATAGGTCTTGTTCTGACCAGATGTCGTATGATGTTTCCCGCACAGTGAGTACAACCTACAGTGGCTACGCTTACTACAATTAGGGATGTGTTGGTAACACAACTTGCATATACATGCAATGAATGCAAGCAATGGTCAGAATAAAGTGATTTTGTCTGCTCCACAAGAGCAGACACCGATAGGCTAATAGTGCAAATTGAAAGTCTGTGCAAGAGGCACCTATATATTCGTGAACGGCTTCACCTACTGAGTGATAATGACTCTTCAATAGAGGAAGATGGATACAATACATCATAGGTGTAGTATGTACTATATTTGGATCTATGCAACTAAGCTTCACTTGTATGTTAGAACACTCAACTGGTCGTATCAAAATACGCTTCAATTATGTTTCGTAGAAATCTATGTTTTGAACCCGAGTTTATGTTACTAATCATCAATCTTGTTCTAGATGTCGATGAATCCAACTGAAGTTCTGATGTGTGAATGTGGTCTGGTTGTAGCATTGCGGCTAAACAAAGAGGATGTAGGGTTATATGACTTTGGCATTCTTAGCGAAAGGCTAGGAGAAATGTATTACATATGCCCTTCTAGTCATGTGCACTAGTAAAACCAAAAATAATCAATTGCACTTGCTAAGTACATCACGTATTCATTGTTATTAACTAGAATTTGGGGGGGGGGGATTAGGGAAAAGACCGATGCAAATACTTTTATTGGGCAGTCGGTCTCCCCCCAACAATTGATTCATTAAAGGCTAAGATTACGTTACTAACTTGTGAGTGTAAGTCAGTATGGGGCCAGGCGATGAACATGAAGGACTTTGTTGAAATCCATCACAACTCTGAACATATTTACACCTGCAGAAAGATCGACTATGAAGTTCTACAAACTTCCATTCATAAATTGGAGGAGAGTTGTGCTCTTCTTTTGGATACTCCTTCACCTCTGATGACTCCATAACACATTTTTTGTCATTTTATTACATGGTTATGGATGTATAAGATTGTATGCCCTATGTTATTTGCACAGAAAATCGTAATATTTGAATTATAACATTACATCCACCATTGTCGTCTAATATGGTTCTGCTTATGCTATTTTAACATCTTACATACAAAATTTGTTCTATGGCTTGTCGTCTAATATGGTGTGTGGAGCATGATCAAATCCTACTTGATGCGATGAGAAACCAATATGACCTGGGGAGATGTGTCAATGGAACATATACTACAGAATCTTGGAGGGAGACATTGCTTGACTTTCATAATATAACTGGGGTGCTTAGCATTGATTTGAACAGGCTGAAAACTCATTGGAAGAACTTAAGGAAACAATTTATCAGACAAAATTGTTTCCTTTTGGGACGTTTATTGCCTCCTCATCCCTTAGTGTAATATGTGATCCCCCCAGGAGTTGCTGAAAACCTAAGCAATGTTGAAAACAATAATGACGCAACTGTGGGATTAGGTGGTGAAGCAAACAAATGAAGTTACGAACAATTGTTGACCACCTTAGGGATGTTCAAATATTTTGTTTTATATGCATTCAAAAGAATTTGTCATTATGTTTGATTCAGGAACATTTTTCATTATGATCAATAATTTGAATGTCTGAATCTATTTTAATGAATGCATAATTGTGGATACTCATTTCATGCACCTATAATTAAATGTGATACCGACTTAGCTATGTGTTTTTGACCATTCCTTTTGGAACAACATGTAGATGTCGCACAACAACAAATTCAATACAAAGCATGTACGCTACATAAAGCATAAGGATAAGTCGACGAAGGTTGTAGTAGATTGGTCACAAAATAGAATGTGATATAGATGGGATACCCCTTAACTGGTCAAAGTATATATGATGTATCGATGACAACTCGGGTTATGGTTTTAAAACCACTATACAAGGGAATAATTGGGTGTGCAGATGTATTCATGCACCACGAGATGTTGTGCCGGCCAAAAGAGTGCAATTGATACTTCTAGTAGAAAGAGACTACATTTTTGTCAACAAAGAAGTGGAGTCCAATTAGCATAGTAGGAGTTGTACAGTTCACAGTGGTCATTCAATGAAACACCTTTGTTGGTTGTAAAATTTAGCTAGAATAGGCACGGGATGCAGTATGGTTTGGTTTGGCTATTGTTACAGTTGCCAAATTAAATCAGACTACATCCTGTGACTATTCCAGCTAAATTTAGTAACAAGTGTAGGTTTTTCATTGCTTGACCAAATTGAACCGAACAAATCATACCATGCCAAATCGGACTTCACTTCCTTGTTGACAAAAATACAGTCGTCTATCTACCAGTTGTTTACATTGCCTTCTTTAGGCCAGCACAACAACTCTTAAAGCATGACCACTCACTGTATGGTCATCTAATGCCCTTGTTACACTAGTCTATATGAATTTGTCTTTGTCAATGTACCACATGTTTATTTGACTACATACTACACTTAGTACAAACTAATGTATAATTGGAAGGTATGTTTCCTACTAATATCTTGAATGGTGGACATGTACTAAGATAATTCACACGGTACTTAATTTTAAATGTTATATAATTTCTCATTCTAGATTATCTCCAACATGAATGTTTCTTTACCGACTACACATTTATTTTTCAACTTAATAGATACAATGAATCAGTTTGTATGGGATGCAGAATGTGATGCAGCCCTAGGAACAGTGTTAGGTCGACAATATTACTTGCGCAAACTATGTGGACCTTCTGCACGGCAGGGTTGGCATGATTCCATAGCGGAGTTTCATGAGATAATTGGCAGAAGGGATATTAGTATGGGTGTGTTTAAGGCGAGATGGAAAATTTTAAAAATTGTGGATGCAGTTCCAAAAACTTTCTGGACTAGCCCGCGAACTTATCCACCAGGACTACAACAACATCTGGTTAACCAACAAGACACATCTCATACTTCCATAATGGTGGTAGAAAATGAAAAACTCAGTGCAATGAATGTCACTTTATATTTGATTGACTATTGTCTATTGTTTTCTTCGTTTGTTGTTAACTACGCATAAAATATGTTATCTGTTCATTTGAAAAAATTATTTATCCGTAATGAATATCAAATAACCCATGATGTTGTCTGTTGTTAGTACTTGCATTTATAGTACTTGTTCTCAACATTATTTTACATTGTTGTAGGCATAACATCTAAATTGTTGACACTCTCTCCAACCACAACACCCTAGGACCATGGCCTGGGCCTCTACCCCAATGTTACTATTCCATGTTGAAGAATAGTTGGACATCATCCTAGACGATTGTTCCTTAGCACAACTCATTATACCTAAACATTGGCGTTATCTAAATGGAAGACGCTACAAGGCTGGTGAAGTGTACCTAAATTATGGAAATTCAACATCTGTTATCGAGGTTATGTACAATGTTTTCGGAAATCTTGTAACCATCTAGCTAGCGCGAGTGGGTTAGGAAGATGATATTGGGCCATACTGATAAACTTTTTCGTCGTCCGGTTGACCATAATACCATCAAAGTTTGGATAACCAACATCAACTACGAGACGCCCGATCATCTCAAATGATTTGAGTATTTGATAGAGGATAGCAAACATGACAATGAATCTGATGATGAGAACACACCTGATGATTGCAACGAAGTCCCTTTTATTCCTTTTGGCACTGTCAATTTTCCTATCACAATTATTTTAAATTTGTCTAAAGACAACAATGAGATCTGTGACATAGCAACATCATCAAAAAAACTAAAGTAGGTCCAATCAACAAATTGATGATTCCAAACTTACTTTGTTTTTCCACTTTCTATCTTAAAGTAATCAAACTTCATACCTATTTTTTGTTGTTAAAACTTCAGGGTAAGACTACAACAATGAAAGAGCCCTCACAATTATTGATTTCAGACCATGATGTTGTTGTTTAAGTTGTGTATCTAGTCTAGTAGTGTCTCTCTCTTCCAGTTATTTTACTTATATGTAGTTAATGTCATTCATCCCTTGTAGTATTAGTAGAGTGGTTACAATATTTTTCATTTTTATTACAATAACAAACTAAACACGACTTAAGTAAGTATAAATTTAATACTATTGAAGTTAATTTGTGTTGTATTACCAATATAATATAATCAGTTAATTTCTGAATACTTTACCACTGACAAAATCACCAACATCAAAACTACAGCCTTAGGAAGACGAATAAAATTGTAAAAATGTTGGTCCAACTTGTATTTGTTTATGATTGCTTGGCAACATTTTCTTATAAAACTTATGTCCAAAATTACTTTGTTTTTACCATCATTTCATCAAAGGTGTACTCACGTATTCTGTTTGGAAGTCTAACATCGTGTTAAAACTTACATATCTAAGTTTGCTTGCCAATTTTAACTTGTACAAATTGTTGTCATATGTACTTTGTTATTATGATTATTTTGTCTTACTTATATTTATTTTAAAAATTTATTAGATGTCGACATCGCGTTCAAAGTCACGATCTAAATTTGAAAAGATATTGATGTCCCTGTCAAAGATACACAAATATATTGAGGAATACATAGTATGCAAAAAAAAAATATTGCGACCCTGGACACTAGGGTGAGTCTGCACAACAGGGGTCCAAATTTGACAGCCATGAAGAAGAAAAGGTTGGGGTCAATAAACGTGTTCATCGTCTGCCATTGTTGTTTGATTGGCCAAAAGTCAAAATCAAACAACAACCTCATCCATTACATGAGGACTTTCCCGTGTCATGGGACGAGTACGAGGAGGCCCTAAAGTGCGCCAACTGGGAAGGTCCTATGTGGGAACAAGAACAATCATTGTCTACCCCAAAAATTGGCCAACACAATGGCTAGACATTGTCTTAGCATGTGTGTATGGGTGTGTAGGTCTAGGCCCAAGGAAAGCAGCTCATTTTTTATCCGCTCTCCCTGGTTCATGACGATTTTGCCCCGGATCACATTATGTTCTTATCAACTTTTCTTCGGCATTATTTAAGTTATGATGCAATGATGCGATGATTTTGAGTCGCATTTATAGACATATTTTACTTGTGTTTTATGCATTTATTGGTCATTTTGGTGGTTAATAGTGCATAATTCATCTACTTTGGTTTATGATCCTTCTCTATATCAAATCTCCCTTATTTCAGTATTTTGAGCATAAATTATTACAATAATATGTTTTATTCCGGCTTATGTGGTTTTGTGTTGCAATTTCAGGAAAAACGAATATCTGCTGCTGTCGATACCATCGACAGTGGTCGGTACCATCGACACAACCATAGGTTGCCAACCGCAAAGAGTATCGTAGAGTCGATACTATCGACATAGAAGTCGATGGTATCGATATACCATCAGGTTGCTGGCGAGAAGACAGTCGATACTATCGACCCTAAAGTCGATACTATCGACAAGTGGAGCTATAGAGACACAAAAGGATAAAACTGATGCCTAAGAGAGTCGATACCATCGACCCGCGTCGATGGTAACGAGCTAGCATCAGGCACAGCAATGAAGAGAAAGAAGAATTTTCGATACCGCACAAGGTCGATACTATCGACCCGTGTCGATGGTATCGACACCGTCAGATACAAGTTTGCTTCAAATCTATCTAAATCTGATGGCAGTGATATTTTGGCGACCTAACTCGGTGATTATACCTAATGACGGTGGCCAAGAGCAATCTATCACGTCATTAGCCGCTGCACACGTCCCGAGAAGGTGTGGAGAAGGACGGAGCCCATAAGCACCCCCCAGTCATTCCGGACACTGAAGAAGACGTTTACCACCACCGAAAGGCGGGAGATCGCGTATTCTATGCCAAGGAATACGTGGATCTTCTCCGTTCAGGGGTTTCACCACTCAATCACGTTTTCCCCCATGTTTCCCCTTTTTTCTACCATGTTTTGCTTTGAGATGAACATGCGGGGCTAATCCCCTTTGTCGTTAGGACCGGGAGTAGCCCGGGGAAGCATTGTATGACAATTTTATCATAGTAATTCATCATTAATCTCTTAAATTCGTGGTATGATTTCATTTTCTCAATTATATTGTTATGCTTGATCACCATAATAATAACCTAATGCCCTTAATTACTTTGAAAGAAGAACTAACGGTTGAAAAGAGACGAATTTCACATTAATTGACAAATCCCTTAAACAAGGTGGTGTAAGGTTAATGGTGGATACCCAGAGGTCGATATTAATGCACCTAGTTTAGGGTATAGGTTACTACGACGGTGGAACCGACCTAGACATAGGTAGTGAATTGTACCACGACAGTGGGCAATTCTGACTACATGCCACTACCTGGATAGAGAGATGAATCTAAGTGACTATATAGAAATTCATGCAATGATGACCCGCGGTGAAACCGCAACCCTAAAGATCTCCACCTGTATTGATTAAACTAAACCCTTAATCGATTATTTTGTTTTGTTTCATTTTATTTTATTTTAATTTTATAACAACTTCCAACTCTTTAGTCGGTCCAGCTGATTACGAGTAGTTAGTAGTAGTCTTTGATAATTCAGTGTCCCTGAGTTCGACTCGGGCCTCACAAGGGCCTATATTACTCTGACGTGTACACTTGCGTTCTACGCACGGAAAATTCGTGTCAAGTTTTTGGTGCCGTTGTCGGGGATGATTTTGAGTCGCATTTATAGACATATTTTACTTGTGTTTTATGCATTTATTGGTCATTTTGGTGGTTAATAGTGCATAATTCATCTACTTTGGTTTATGATCCTTCTCTATGTCAAATCTCCCTTATTTCAGTATTTTGAGCATAAATTATTACAATAATATGTTTTATTCCGGCTTATGTGGTTTTGTGTTGCAATTTCAGGAAAAATGAATATATGTTGTTGTCGATACCATCGACAGTGGTCGATACCATCGACACAACCACAGGTTGCCAGCCGCAAGGAGTATCGTAGAGTCGATACTATCGACACAGAATTCGATGGTATCGATATACCATCAGGTTGCTGGCGAGAAGACAGTCAATACTATCGACAAGTAGAGCTACATCGACACAAAAGGATAAAACCGACGCCTAAGAGAGTCGATACCATCGACTCGCATCGATGGTATCGAGCTAGCATCAGGCGCAGCAACGAAGAGAAAGAAGAATTGCCGATACCGCACAAGGTCGATACTATCGACCCGTGTCGATGGTATCGACACCATCAGATACAAGTTTGCTTCAGATCGATCTAAATCTGACGGTTGTGATATTTTGGCGACCTAACTCGGTGATTATACCTAATGACGGCAGCCAAGAGCAATCTATCACGTCATTAGCCGTTGTACACGTCCCGAGAAGGTGTGGAGAAGGACGGATCCCAGAAGCACGCCCCAGTCATTCCGGACGTCGAAGAAGATGTTTTCCACCACCGAAAGGTGGGAGATCGCGTATTCTATGCCAAGGAACACTTGGATCTTCTCCGTTCAGGGGTTTCACCACTCAATCACGTTTTTCCCCATGTTTCCCTTTTCTCTACCATGTTTTGCTTTGAGATGAACATGCGGGGCTAATCCCCTTTATCTTTAGGACTGGGAGTTGCCTGGGGAAGCATTGTATGACAATTTTATCATAGTAATTCATCATTAATCTCTTAAATCCGTGGTATGATTTCGTTTTCTCAATTATATTGTTATGCTTGATCACCATAATAATAACCTAATGCCCTTAATTACTTTGAAAGAAGAATTAACGGTTGAAAAGAGACGAATTTCACATTAATTAACAAATCCCTTGAACAAGGTGGTGTAAGGTTAATGGTGGATACCCAAAGGTCGATATTAATGTACCTAGTTTAGGGTATAGGTTACTACGACGGTGGAACCGACCTAGACTTAGGTAGTGAATTGTATCACGATAGTGAGCAATTCTGACTACAGGCCACTACCCAGATAGAGAGATGAATTTGAGTGACTATATAGAAATTCATACAATGATAACTCGTGGTGAAACTGCAATCCTAGAGATCTCCACCTGAATTGATTAAACTAAACCCTGAATCGATTATGTTGTTTTGTTTCATTTTATTTTCTTTTAATTTTATAACAACTTCCAACTCTTTATCCGGTCTAGCTGATTGCGAGTAGTTAGTAGTAGTCTCTGATAATTCAGTGTCCCTGAGTTTGACTCAGGCCTCACAAGGGCCTATATTACTTTGACACGTACACTTGCGTTCTACGCACGGAAAAATCGTGTCAAGTTTTTGGCGCCGTTTTCGGGGACACGGCAATTGTCGGCACTACGAGTGCTGTAAGCGGCCACTCTAGGCCATTTTATTTTTATTTTTATTAGTTTGAAATCATTTCTAAAATTCAAAGTATATCTTCTAATTTTTGTAATCGTCAAGCACGGTACTGAATTCAAATTCTCACTTTGTAGGTATTATGTATGGTGCAAATGTGTAGCACTGACTACTCACAACAGGAACCAGAGGTTCCACTGTCGGGACCTTATGATGAAGAGTACTACAATCAAGACCACTTGGAAGAAACAGATTCTGAATCCGAACAAGAAGAAATGGCAGAGGAACAGACGATATGGGAGAAGATTAAGGCTTCTTCTTCATCTGCTTCAAAGGGGCCAATCAAGAAGCAGGCGATCAACATTCCAACATACAAGATTGATCCTGTGTTAATCAACTTGGTCAAGTCGAATGCTTTCCATGGGCCCAAGAACGAAGACCCAGTCACTCATATAAGCCAATTCATGGAAAACTGTGACATGATAAAAATTGACAGATTTCCACAAGAGACGCTCTACTTGAAGCTATTCTCGAGTTCTCTGGCAGGGAACGCACGATAGTGGTTACATAATCTGGATGATGAATATGTGGAATCATGGAACAACATGGTGGAGGTTATCTTTGAAAGGTTCTTCCCGCCCGAGAAGACCAATGACATGATCAGGAAAATCCACAATTTCACTCAGAAGGTAGGAGATACCTACTCTGAGACCTGGGAAAGGTTTTAGATCATGCTTAGGAGGTGCCCGCATCACACGCTTGACAAGGAAAAGCATGTCAAAATCTTCTATTTTTCTCTTTCCGAGCATGATAGAAGTAACCTAGATTCGGCAGGTTTAGGATTTTTCTTGAACAACTCAGGTACAAGGTGTTGGGAGATCTTGAAAAATATGGCAAAGAAGCAGTCTTGGGGTGATAGGGATGCACCAGAACAAGTTAAAGTCGTAGGTGAATCCAGGGTCATCAAGGAGCTGAATGATAAACTAGATCTTTTAGCCAAGAAATTGCTCGCCAAAGAGGATGAAGAGTCTGATGAGGAGGCCCAGGTCAAATTCATGCAACAACAGGGCTATAGAAATAAGGATTATGCTTGGAGGAAGGATAGGAAATTCTCATGGAAGGATCCGAACAACTTCCTACAAGATCCAGATGCAAAGCCACAACAAAGAGCTGAAGATAAAAGCACCGAGTTGCTTAGTCAAGTGGTGCAGCAAAATCAGGAGATGATGAGCATGTTTAGTAAGCAGTTGCAGTCCCAGGGTGATATGTTGACCAAGTTTGGACAAACACTGTAGAGTCATGGAGCACAAATGAGGGCACTATAGACGACTGTGACCCAAATTTCTAATGAAGTGGCGGCCATAAAGCATGCCAATCAATAGAGACGAGCAGGGAATGTAGAAGTTTCTCAAGCACATCATCAAGTAAAATACATATTTGTGATTATTGAGGCATAACCTCCGGTGGTAGAGGTCCAAGACAAAGGTAAAATGATTTTTGATACGATGGCTATACCAAAAATACCGTATCCTCACAGTCATTATGGACTACCAGGCAGGAATTGTTCAGTCAGAAAAGCCCGCGAAGCGTCCATCTCAGTCGCACCCACACCTGTGCAAGAAGAGCAGGTGAAGACCATGCATCTAAGTGAATCTACATCCACTGCGAGAGAGGAGCCACTACAAGTTAAACATGTTGAAAATGATCTACCAAAGTCCACGCTGGAGGGAGTCATTGAAGCAAGCTTAGGGGAGTTTTCCCCAAAAAGCCCATACGTGCCACCTCATCGGCGTCTAAATGAGGCAGTTGTGTTTTATCCGGATACCACAAGGCCAAAGAAAGAGCACCGACACTTCAGGAAGTTCTTGGAGATGTTCAGAAAACTCCATATCAATATTCTGTTGGTGGAAATGATAGAGCAAATTCCTACATATGGGAGGTTTATCAAAGAAATCATCACCAAAAAGAGGCGGATACAAGACACGGATGTTTTCCGGGTAAATGAGATGGTGAGCTCAATTATCCATGGGAGTTTACCACAGAAGAGGAAAGACCCAGGAGGATTTTACATTCCATGCTCCATAGGCGGTCAATTCTTTCCACAAGCACAGTGTGATTCGGGCGCCAGCATTAATCTTATGCCTCTGTCCACATTTCAAAAGCTTGGGTTGAAGGAAATAAAGAAATCAGCGGCAATTATTGAGTTGGCGGATGGGTCCATTGTAAAACCATACGGAGTATGCGAGGATGTACTCGTCAAGGTAGACAGGTTCATTTTTCCGGTGGATTTCATCATCATGGACATGCCACAACTTCAAAGTTGTGAGATGCTATTAGGTAGGCCATTTCAAGCAACGACCGATGTTGTTACTGCCATTGGGAGAGGTACATTGACCTTGGGGATTGGCCAAGATCGAGTTGAGTTCAAACTGTCGCACGATCCCCTGGGCACACTCTCCAAAGTTCTAAGTCGATGAGAAGCTTAATGTTGTCTAGCCTAAGATGTTAAATAAGGGCGCTTGTTGGGAGGCAACCCAACCATCGATAGTTTAGTTTAGTTTCTTTCACATTCGTACTTTGGTTTGATATGACTTTGTTTTTGGTGTAAAAAGGTATCGTGATCGTTTGTGTAATGTGCAGGACTGAGGCAGAGTCGATACCATCGACCCTTGTGTCGATGGTATCGAGTTGGGTACAGGTTGGCGACTGTAGAAATCGCTCTGCGTCGATACCATCGACGGCCTCGTCGATGGTATCGACACACCAACAGGTTGATCGCAAGAATGAGGTCGATAGTATCGACATGGGTGTCGATACTAGCGAGATCTATGGAGATATTCAGAAAAAATCTTCTCAGTGAAGTTGATACCATCGACGGGCCTGTTGACGGTATCGACCCAGTTACAGGCAGAAAGCGACGGTCGGGCCTCGCGAGGGTGTTGCCCTAACCAGAGGTCGATACCATCGACACGCGTCGATGGTATCGACGCGACACGTCACCGATCCGCGAGAGAGAATCTACGGCGATCGCTGCACCAGGAGAGTCGATCCGTGGGAGTCATCGATCTGGGCCCCCACATCCAGCCATTGACGACCGTCAATACCAGTGGCAGTACGAATTGTACTACGCGAGTCGATACCATCGACCCGCATCGATGGTATCGACGGGCATACAACAGCGCCGACAACTGTTATTTAAGGGAGGGATTGTTGTCACACGTCACAACTTCAGAGCAATCCTTCTCTACTTGTGCCGAGCATCCTTGTGAGCAACTGAAGCCCGGCTACGAGCATCCACGGAGTGTGTTCTTCACCGAGCGGAGATAATCATCTCCGACCTTCTCCGAGCTCCGTCTTCTAATCTTTCTTCTCTTCTACGACAATGGTGCACACCACCGTCACATCTTCTTCACGCGCGACACCGATGGAGATCCCGGTGTTTGTTCCTCCACCAACTGCTTCTATTCCGCACCCGCAGATTGTTCATCCTTCTACGGAGGTTTGGAAGATCTACGAGGAGATAATGAAAAGAAAGATCTAGCCGACCCGTTACGTCGACCGCAATATGATATGTAATCTGGGGTTCGACGCTAATCTGGCCTACGTGCTTAAGGGACAAGCACGGCTTACGGGCAGGAGGCCCGATGAGATGGACTTCCATGCCAATGGCCAGCCGTTCTTTGGTGAATGGCCGACATACAAGGAGTTGGTGGCGGAATTCATGGTGTCGCTGGACATCTACGTCATGCCGAACGACGTCATCGCCATAGACCGCGAATGGATCAACGGTCATGTTTCTTTCTGGCTGTATAACAATGATTACACTCTCACCCTCAAGAAGTTCAACTCTATCTATGACTGGAATCATGGGCGAGAGCAGTACCGGCGACGAGATAACTGGACTGATTATGATGCTATCTTTGCCGAGCTCATGACTGTGCCGTCGAGAAAATCTATGAGCTACCACAATGCGGCAGTAGTGGATTTTGAGCACCCGTTCATGCAGATTCTTCACCGCATGCTTTTCTCCACTCTGTTCGCTAGGGGAGATCTGTCTCTTAGCAAGTTTCAAGAGACAGACCTATTTTTCTTGCATAAACTACTGAAGAGGCAAGAGTGCAATTGGGGAGCATTCTTCTTGAAGCGCGTGTTGGCGGTCAAGAGGAGTACACAGAAGGCTCCAATTCATTTTGGAGGGCTCATTACACCATTGGTCTCCAACCTTGGGTTGAATTTCTCCCAGCTGACTCCTCTCTCCAATAGGAGCAAAGTGAACCTGCAACATCTGCACCGCTCCAACCTCATCCTTCTTGGAGATGGCTTGGCATATGCACACTGTCATGTCAACCTATCATATCAAGAGTGTTCACTTCCAGACCCCGTCTTCCATATTGAGGGTGCTCAGCATTTCTGATGGCCAATCATGGCCATTGCTGATTCAGATGAAGACGGCAGCAACGATGACAACAACAATTATGACGACGAGGCTGAAGAGGAAGAGGAGGCCTACACTCCTCTTCGTGCACTAGTGGCACCTAGGAAGCGTCCTCGCATGCATCTGGGTGCATCTTCATCTTACCAGCCTCCGCCACCACCACCGCCCTCGCAGCAAAGCGAGGATGTCTACTCAATGCAAGGTATGTATGTCATGCTGCAGGATATACAGCAGACGTAGCAGCAGCATACAACGACATACGCAGGTATTCATGATACAACAAACCGCCTTCTTGACAACCAGAGGGCTATGTTTGAAAATGAGAGCCTCCTCTTCGACAACCAACAGCAGATTCACGACAGGTTGCATAGGATGGAGATGCAGCAACAGCCCTTCTACGATCATTATTGGAGCCAGAACTACTTTGGGGGGGTATCCACAACCTCCACCCATGCCCCAGTATGATCCGAGCTTTCAGGGGCAGTACCCATCTTGGGACCCCACGGCCCCACAATACTCGCCTCTACCAGAAGAGTAATTGGTATCTCTGTTCCAACCTTTAAGATTGTTTTTGACTATGAGGCCATAGTCGAATTCAAGCTTGGGGGGGTGTTGGAACAGTTCTATCCTTTAGTTTTCTTACTTTTTAGTTTTTATTGTTTTGCTTCTTGTCATTTAGTTTTTGCAATCTTAGTTTGTTTGTAGGATCCACACTCTATCTAGTGTAATTGTGGATGTCTTAAGTCTTGTGTCATATCAATTGCTTGTACATGGGAATTAAGGGAAAATTTAAAAAAAATTGAGTGTTCACAAGCTTGTGTTGTTCAACTTTGAGCACATAACTTAAGAAAATGATTGGTTTTGTCAACTCTAAAATAGAAAAATCACAACTGTACATTCCTAATGATTCATGAAAAGTAGACGGAATTGGTTGTGTGAGCCTAAACTGACCAAATGATAATGAGACTCTAATTTGAAGTAAAAGAGAAAAACCTCTTCACTACTACACAGGTCAGTAAGGAGGAACACATAATAATTTTCAAAGGTTCAGTCAATTAGTCTTGTGATCTTTCCACCTCATTGTTTTTCACAATCCACCATAAGAACTGGAAGTACATTACGGTTTTAACCTTTTTGATTGCATCTCATGTAGATAGGACTTGCATTGCAAAGTATTCTCACATGGCTTGCATGAAAATAAAAAAAGAGTAGTTATACATGCACATTATCCTTAGGTGTGTGTCATTTAGCTACATTCGTAATTCTTTTATGCGTACAGTACATCATGTATCTTATTTTTTTTAAGGGTGATTAATCTGTTCCCTACCTTCATAAATGTTTCAAATATTTGAGTTATGCAGAAAAAGTGAGCCCAACAAATAATTCATTGTCATTTATGGATATAAGGGCTTCTTAAAAAAATGAATGGAAAAAAAAGGAAAAAGAAAGAAAACAAAAAGAGAAAGTATTGAGAAGCAAGTAGAATAAGAGGGAGAAAGGAACATAGTCTCACCTGCATTTTAAGATGAGTAAGTACATGATGTAGCTACTTTAGATGTTCCTTTTCATCTTGAGAAGGGATGTAGTGCATGCATCATTCCACTCAATTATAGCCATTAGAGCATTTTCATGTGCAAATGCATCATTTAGGGCATTTTGTTTTATGCATGTTGAAACCGTATAATGCTTCCATTTCTTCCATGAGCCACCCATTCCATCCACCTGTTGCTCGAGTTGGTAGGCCACCGTGATTTTCTCCTCACTTGTGAATATCAGGAGAGTTGCTTCCATGTAGATGGTAGTTAGGGTGAGCAATGTAGAATAGGAGATCACAAGATGAACAGAGTCTGAACCAGCAAATTTTATTATGTTAAATGCCTTATATGATAGTGTTCATCAGTTTTGAGGTAGATATCTTTTATGGATGATTACTGTCACCTTTAGGGTAATTATCATTCTGTGGTTAGTGAGGGTCGGAATGTAAATGTCCGGTGGGGATCATATGGTAATGTTTGTTGTGATGATCTGTTCTTTAGTTGACCCTAGCAATTCTATTCTAAGGTTTTGTTGCTCGAGGGCGAGCAATGTTCAAGCTTAGGGGAGTTTGATGCAATGATTTTGAGTCGCATTTATAGACATATTTTACTTGTGTTTTATGCATTTATTGGTCATTTTGGTGGTTAATAGTGCATAATTCATCTACTTTGGTTTATGATCCTTCTCTATGTCAAATCTCCCTTATTTTAGTATTTTGAGCATATATTATTACAATAATATGTTTTATTCCGGCTTATGTGGTTTTGTGTTGCAATTTCAGGAAAAACGAATATCTGCTGCTGTCGATACCATCGACAGTGGTCGATACCATCGACACAACCACAGGTTGCCAGCCGCAAGGAGTATCGTAGAGTCGATACTATCGACACAGAAGTCAATGGTATCGATGTACCATCAGGTTGTTGGCGAGAAGACAGCCGATACTATCGACCCTAAATTCGATACTATCGACAAGTGGAGCTACAGCGACACAAAAGGATAAAACTGACACCTAAGAGAGTCGATACCATTGACCCGCATCGATGGTATCGAGCTAGCATCAGGCGCAACAACAAAGAGAAAGAAGAATTGCCGATACCGCACAAGGTCGATACTATCGACCCGTGTCGATGGTATCGACACCGTCAAATACAAGTTTGCTTCAGATCGATCTAAATCCGACGGCGGTGATATTTTGGCAACCTAACTCGGTGATTATACCTAATGACGGCGGCCAAGAGCAATCTATCACGTCATTATCTGCTGCACACGTCCCGAGAAGGTGTGGAGAAGGACGGAGCCCAGAAGCACGCCCTAGTCATTTCGGACGCCGAAGAAGACATTTTCCACCACCGAAAGGCGGGAGATCGTGTATTCTACGCCAAGGAACACTTGGATCTTCTCCGTTCATGGGTTTCACCACTCAATCACGTTTTCCCCCATGTTTCTCCTTTTCTCTACCATGTTTTGCTTTGAGATGAACATGCGGGGCTAATCCCCTTTGTCTTTAGGACCGGGAGTAGCCCGGGGAAGCATTGTATGACAATTTTATCATAGTAATTCATCATTAATCTCTTAAATCCGTGGTATGATTTTATTTTCTCAATTATATTGTTATGCTTGATCACCATAATAATAACCTAATGCCCTTAATTACTTTGAAAGAAGAATTAATGGTTGAAAAGAGACGAATTTCACATTAATTGACAAATCCCTTGAACAAGGTGGTGTAAGGTTAATGGTGGATACCCAGAGGTCGATATTAATGCACCTAGTTTTGGGTATAGGTTACTACGACGATGGAACTGACCTAGACTTAGGTAGTGAATTGTATCACGACAGTGAGCAATTCTGACTACAGGCCACTACCCGGATAGAGAGATGAATCTGAGTGACTATATAGAAATTCATACAATGATAACCCACGGTGAAACCGCAATCCTAAAGATCTCCACCTGAATTGATTAAACTAAACCCTTAATCGATTATTTTGTTTTGTTTCATTTTATTTTATTTTAATTTTATAACAAATTCTAACTCTTTAGCCGGTCTAGCTGATTGCGAGTAGTTAGTAGTAGTCTCTAATAATTCAGTGTCCCTGAGTTCAACTCGGGCCTCACAAGGGCCTATATTACTTTGACGCGTACATTTGCGTTCTACGCACGGAAAATTTGTGTCATGCAAACATTATTATCTTTACTCTATCATATCTTTTATTATGAAACAATTATGGCCAATTTAATCAAACTATCCTTCAAATGATTTTTGGCCTACTTGTGTGTAATTTATGTTCTATTATGCCAATTATAGTTATCTTGTCAGTTACCAATTACTAGATCGAATATGTAAAACTATATACATACATACAAAATGAACATGACATGCAAGACAATTGTAAAGTTTAATTTATTTAAAATAAATATATAAAATGACCATACTCATTACTATTCATTTCACTAAACAACAAACAATATCACCCATATTATGTATCAACTTACATTTATTTTGTTAATTTTTTACTTGTATTGTAGTGGCATCACATCTTTACATAAGTTGTTATTGTTAAAAAAAAAGCTTTGTAAGAATAGGACAGAATAAGCAGATCCGGACTATATTGCCAAACAGAACTAGGCTAAATACTGACTGGCATCCAAATAGAATCAGTCTGAAACCAGACTCAAAACTGACCAGCTGACCAGAATCAGACTGGGTTGCCAAATAAAATCAGACTGCATCCTGACTACCCCAACCCAGATCATCAGACTAACCCTGACTAACCCAGTCCAGATTCCAAAATCCTAGTCCTGTGCCAAATGCGGGCTAAGAAACTCAAAAGGAGGCCAACTTGTATAAAGGAACTTAAAATAAATCAAAATGTTCACATACGAGTTAGAAGCAAGGACTTGATTGTATTTGAACTCAAGTTTAGAGAAATTTATGAATGTAGCTTAAATAGATTTGCTACCCAAATTTTGGTATGTTGCAATATCAAATTTACATGTTATTTCCCCAAATAGTCCACAAAGGAGCTTACCTACTCATGGTCAAAGAAATAACAAAAGAATAAGAGACATAGTGTAGAAACTCCATAGGGAGTGGTTGAAGGAGCTCCATTCTTCACCTCTAGTAGCTCTAGGGGCGTTATCCTCCTCCAAGGATGTGGGATGGCTTGAGAAATGGAAAATATATGCCCAAAGCCCTAGGAAACTAGGATTTTGGGAGAACGGTGGAAGGAAATGAAGTGGAAGGGTAGATAGAAATATGTGGTGGATATGGAGGCTTCAAGAATGTAACCTCAAACTCTCATTTACCACTAGTGTATATAGAGTGGCCTAAGGGGTCTAGGGTTAACTAGGGTTAAAGTAGTCAAATGATATGTGGGAAGCAGTATGTTCAGGTTGGTAACATGGTCATGGTGGGCACCACATCTATGGTGGGTGAGGATAGCAATGTTCATGGTGGATGGGAATAGTTGTGGTGTGAGGTTAAAAATGTTAGATGAATTCTGGGTGAAATGGAGTAGGGTAGCACAATCATCGTGGCTTGGGGGTAGAACGGCAATGGTGGGAGGCACACCAAGGTGGAGGTAGGAGGGGATTTGGAGCAATGTTGGCATGGTCCTAAAGTGTGACATGGTCGAGATGATGACCTACAACCATGGTCATGGGGGTGAAAACTGCTATGATGGTTGGGTGTCCCAGGCCTTTCTTGGAGCTTGATCAAGTTTGTGGTTTTAATGGTAGTAGCACTACAAATGCAAAGTACCACAATCATTTTGGGTGTTTTGTCTTGCACTTTGATCTTATAAGTGTTCTTCCATGGTACTCCTTGCTTCAACTCATTCCTTGGTCACTTAGAGGTATGTTGGGATAGCTTTAGGACTTATGTAGGCTTTTCCATGACTGGGGAAGTCCTAAATTGCTCCTTCTTTTCTCCCTTTTGTCAGTAAGTACCAAGGTACCTCTAAAGCACACAAGAGCAACTGTTAACAAATTTTTCATAAAATGATATTTATTGAGAAATAATATGCATTTTGCATATCTTTTTGGGAATAAGAGACAAAATAGCACAAGATGAATACCCAAACTACAACTCCATCAGGCATCTATTGCAATCACAATATCATCAACATTGCTTTTTTCTATAGTAGCAACTCGTACATCTCCTATTGATGTATCTTGAATGACCTCAGTTACATCCTCTAAATCCACTGCAACTATCCATGTGATTATGATCACTACATCTTGTACAAACAAAGTTGACCCCACAGTCACTACCTTCAATTTCTATCTGTGCTTTGGAATAGTTTCAAGTTGTCATGTAAAAGCATCCATTAGAGTTTGAAGAGAAGCCATAATTTGCGCTACTAAGTCTCCACATATTTAATATTTTAATGTTGATTGGATATAATGGTTTGTTGATCTAGAAGCATCTTTATAATGATGTCCAACTAGTTATACTCTTAAGAAGAAGAACTATTATATTGATTATTCTATCCTTGTCGATTGTTCCAGTAGAATTGTTTCCCTTGATTAAAATTTTGGAATTATTTCCCCTTCTTAAAATATGTCTTGATTCCAATTTTTCTTTAGTTTAAATTTTCTTGATTGTAATTTTTTTGGATGTTTTTTCAAAAGCTACGAGGACCCCAAACTTGATTAAAATCATCTCCCTAATTTAGTTGTTATAAATTTTCAACTCTTACATGATTGCCATACTGAAACCCATGCTGATTTCATTGTTGAATGGGGTTGTAACATTCCTTCCTGCTATATACGGTGTTAAGCTCCTCCACTAGGCCATTCAAAAATTGAGGTGGTAGAAAGTTCATTATGGTTTGGTAGTTGTGTGCCCTTCTGCCTCAATATCGGAAAACTTCTCGAATTACTTTGACTTGTTGAGGGTTTTGGTCCATCTTTTGCAAGCATTAAATGAGGACTGTAAATTGTCATGCTTTAGTGCAAGCTACTTCAGTGACTCCACTATGGATTTTTATTTAGACATGTCCTATGTCATGGCCACCTTTAAAACTTCTTTTTTTTCATGTTATGTCCCAGTAGGATTTATTTTCAGTTTTGAAGCCCATGACTTTTCATGAATGTTCATAGCTTTCCCTCATAAAAATCTTTCTAGATGAAGAGTCAAGGAATTTTTTAATGTCATCATCCACACACATGTAGAGAGTATTGGCGTATAAGTTTGTTGTTTCTCTCCCAAGATTTTATTAGTGGCTTGCCTACCAGCTATGCAAAATGGTCGTGTAGAACTTCTCTAGGAATTTGTTCCAAAGCTCCTTCCAAGTAGTAATGTTTCCACCCTCCAATAAATTGCACCAGAACTAGACCATGTTTGATAAAAAGTAGTTTAAGCAATATAATCGGATGGCATTGTTTGGAACTATTTTCTCAAGGCACAGAGTTGGTGAATCTCTATAGATGGCCAAGTGCATCTTCTCCTACTCTTCCTACGAAGGAGTTATTTTACATCATCTTCTCCCGTTGAATTTTTATTTCATTCAGAAGTGTTGTGATTACTAGATGGACCAATGTTGTGATTACTAGATGGGTCATAGGATGTCAGATGTCAATACCATGAGGTATGAAAAATCCAAAAGTTCCCTTTACCTCCCTGTCTCTTTAGTTGTTGCCTAAGCTTTCCTAATTTCTGCTTGGATAAGTTCCAGGGCCTCTATCAAGAGCATGTGATAACACCTAAACTCATGCGATATTGCTAGATATTTTACCTCAATTTTTGTGCCCATATTAGCAATTATATTCCTTTATCTGTTTAATTTTTAGTCTTTGTGTAATCTATCTTTTTCTAAGATTGGGTGCTTAATTAGGAATTTCGATGACTTGCATGCACTACAGCATAACACTTCATAATCAAATGCTTTTCAGCCTATCCATCCTTTAAAGGAACCCAAGCCCAACCATGTATGTTATTTGGAAAAGCATCAAACTCCTTAGATATGGTGAACATCGATGGCTGATTGCAATGGAAAGTTGTGAATTGCTTAAATCCCATTCGCGTTGCCTAACAAAGCTCCCGACGCAACCCCTCCTGGCACAATGCAAGATTTTTTGACTATGGTAATTAAACATGAATGGAGAAGCCGACGATCTCAACTAGACCTAGCAAGGAATTCAAATTGTACAGTCAGAGTAGTACGCCTGATAAGAACTCAATAAAATCTAATAAAAGAGTTGGGTTCGAATTACGCCGAAAGCACTATGTAAAGGCACTCTACATTGATTGGACACGGAGGGGATGACCGGGTCATATCCTCTCATTTTCCAGATTGATCGTGTTAGGATGCTCTTCCCAGTATGGGTTCCTCCGTGACCAAAAAAAGGGCAATAGTATTAATCTATTGAGGCACAATTCAAGTTAACAGGCTCGGCCCGTCATGGCTAGCGCCTGGCCATTTATCAGCATTGACTTTGCCTGATTACAGTAATCGGCAGCAAGTCTCTCACGCACAGTGACACTTAGGGCACGATTTGGTTAATGGGATTCAACAGGATTAGGAGGAATCCTGCATTTGCTTTATTCCTGTATCAGGATTTTGCTGATTTTGAACAATCCAGAACAAAGGGACAATACGTTTGGTTATTTAGATGAGGCCTCTAGTTTTCTGTCCACAAGCGTCAACAGTCAGATAGTCACGCTTTTTTGCTGTAGCGTGGCGTCCGACAATTTTGAAATGGAAATGTTAACCCCGTACTTCCTGTATACCCGAACAATGCTGGATTCCTGTTATTTTACTGCTCCAATAAAGCAAACGTAAACTTTATATTATTGGATATAGGAATACAATCCAATCCAAATGAACACCGTAAATCAAACATACGCTTACAATAACTTCTTCCGGGCTCCGCGCTCCTCGACTACATTGTAATCACGCATCTTAAGCAGTCCACAGCAAATTACCTCAACAGCCTGATCCCCGCGCCTGGACCAACGACGGACTGGACACTCCCTTTTTGAAAGTCATCTGCGCAGCATGCAATCGACAACAGTAGCGATGTTCAGCGTCAACGCAACGTCTCCATAGCTCGACAATTGGGGTTCATGAATGATAGCGGCCGCTCTGCTCGATCATATGCCAACACTACATCCAGTCAAGCAGACGGTTCCCAAGCACCGCTCAGCGCAACTGCACACACAAAAGAGGCAGTGATCGACCAGTGTTAACCCAGCACGTCGCCTCCTCTCTGGTTGATATCCAAAACAATCACCCAATATACCAACACACTGGACCCAGCTAGCAATCGACCAACAGATTCGCCTTGCGGGATCCGACCACTGCACCTCGATAACATCCTCCGTGCAGCTCGATGGCTTCCTCTCCAGCATATCGACGGTGCCACCAAGCATGTTGCTTGATAGCAGGTGACAATGACACTCGATAGCCAGAGAGACCTCGTCAACCACTAGTAGGATGTTGTCCCTCAATAGCTGCTTCTCATGGTCGACACTCGACAGCATCAACCTAAGACAGTAGCTACCCTCAGTGGCGGAGCAACCGTAAACAGGTGCTCGTGTCCCCCCTCCCCTCCCCCCTATATAGTGATTTTTTGGTATATTAATGCTGTATATATTCAACATGGTATCATTATCAGCATATTGTGTTATGCATGTCAGAAGATATAAAAAGAATAAATAGTGATAACTTCTTAATAATACATGGTATCATCATAATATATTTATTAATAATATTCATGTACACACACACACACACACACACACACACACACATATATATATATATATATATATATATATATATATATATATATATATATATATAATGAGAGAGATATATATTATTTTTGATACGTTAACATTTGTTAAAGTAAAGAAACATCATGCATTGTGATTTCAGTCAATCTCGCAGTGTGAATGATGGAGTCAAGTGGAACGAGGTAGATATACCAAAATGTGATAAATTATGTTACTTGGGTTCTATTATTCAAATAGATGTGGACATTGTAGGATGGTTGGAATGGAGGAGTGATACTGGAGAATTATGCGGTTAAAAGATCTCTCTCAGACTAAAAAGTAAGTTTTAGAACAGCTATACGGCCAGCCATACTCTATGGGAGTGAATGTTGGGCGGTGAAGAAATAAGGTATAAACAAGATGCACATGGCTGAAATGCATATGCTGAAATAGATGTATGGTAAGACAAGAAAATATTGCCTATGAAATGACTATATCAGGAATAAAATGGGGGTGATGAACATTGAGGACAAGTTGGAGGACCGACTCAGAGGCTATGGACATGTGCAACGAAGACTGACTAATGTGCATATACGAAGTAATGCTATTGAGGCTAGAACAATTAATAGAAGAAGAGGAAGGACTAAATTAACATGGGAAGAGATCGTAAAGAGAGATTTTGAATCTCTACATTTCGACCAAAATATGACCTTTGATAGAACTGAATGGAAGGAAAGGATCAATGTAGTTGACCTCAACATAGTTGGGACTAAGGCTTAGATGATAATGATGATGATGAATTTATCATTTGTGTTGTGACTATATAATGTCATGCTAGTGTTCACATGATGTTGATTTACCAAGAGTGTACAAAATGTCTTCCATGTTAGTCACCTTGCTCATGAAATAGCAGGCATTCTCCTTATATAATGTCATGTTAGTGTTCATGTGATGTTGATTTTCCAAGAGTGTACAACATGTCTTCCATGTTATTCACCTTGCTCATGAAATAGTAGGCATTTTCCTTATAGATAAACTACATAGTTATTCTTGT
Organism: Alisma plantago-aquatica; assembly: GCA_963693085.1. NCBI lineage: Eukaryota > Viridiplantae > Streptophyta > Magnoliopsida > Alismatales > Alismataceae > Alisma > Alisma plantago-aquatica. Next base: position 419,736,222 of record OY856414.1, on the reverse strand, counting down.
TCTCACTAGTTATATAAACAAAATCTTTAAGGTATGAGCATTACTTTCTTGTAACGTCAAAGATAGTATATTTTAATATTTTCTTAATTTCTAGCACGACATTGAACAAATATATTTAAAATTAATCCCTAATAAATTATAATAATATTTATTCATTTATAAAGTAGCACTAAAGAGTAAATTTAACACCTTGACAATTATATTATTCAACTTTTAAATCACTTTATTATTTTTTTCTAGTAGATAATAGTAACTTGTCACCTAATAGTACCTATACGAATCAATTTTATTTAGTTCTATGTTATATTTTGATTATGTAAACTTATCACATAACAAATATTTGTGCCATCCTAAATATTAATAATTATCCACCAATAATAAAATTTATGTAGTTTACTTGAGATGACCTATCTTTATTGACAACATTTTAAAAGAGGATGTGGTCTAATACAAGAAAAGTTATATGGTTACCCTCTCTAAGGTGTCAAATGTGTATAGGGTGTTATAGGATATATATTCCTATCAAATAGTATCTATATAAAGTAGGAGTATCTTAATCACATTTAAAAATTAGGCAGTCCACAATGGTGGAAGCTACGTCTCTAACTACTCTATATGTTAATGTAAGATCTATTTATCATCTTATCTAGATCCAAGTAAATATGTCGATAACATGTCTTTGAGACATGTAAACGCTCTATTTGTCTCAAGAGAATAATTGAACTCTTATGTAAATAAAAAAATGTATTTGTGTGCCCCTTCATAAAGGGGTTGGATCTGCCACTGGCTACTCCATCAATCAAACAAAGCAACCTTGATCGATAGAATCCCACCATCTCTCATTCAATTGGTCAACCCACTATGTATTCATATTTGATAGAACCATTTAGTGAGAGGGGCTTATTATATATAAATTCTCTACTTCTTGATCCCTCCCAATAAATGTGCAACAACCACCACCAAACAAGGGGACCAACCATTGCATATCAAAGTCCCAAACATAAGCCACATTGCTCCCTCTTTTTCTCCCAACACCTTGCTCCACATAGCCACTTGTCCATCCACCCATACCATTAATCAACCAATGAGAAGCCAGCTAGAAACCCTCTTCCACAAACATGGATAGCCATACCTTGAGAGATGTTTGTCCCTCAATACCACCCTTTTAACAACCACACACTCCACCTTTCATTCATTCCCCTTCCATTAACATTCACAAGGATGTTTTTTGGGTTTGACTCGATGAATAAGGAGTTAAAGGAAGAACGAAGAAGAAAATTGATTCAAAGCACAGATCTATCCCTTGTGCGAGTTAAGGATTGATATCCACCTCTCCTCTATGGCTATACTCTTCCTCTCTCATCTTTGTCCTATTCTTTTACCTTCAATCATGTACAAATATGTGCTTTCATCTTTTTTTTGGTCAGCTAAAAATCTTGTTGCTATTTAAACCAAAAAAAACGTTGGGCTTATTTACAATGGATAAACCCCTAAGAGAAGAAACCTATTTTATGATTGCTTAACCACGCAGGGCTTGCATCATACTGCCTAAGACTAGGAACAAGGAAAATGTAGGGGCTATACGGATCTACCAGAGACAGACACAATACAACCATCATCAAAGTTCTACATACAGTAGCAAGAAGAAGACACTAACAAAAAACCCATCACAGAAAGTGTACCTCCTTTGCAGCAGATGTAGAGCCCCTTAGATGATTGTTTGAGGACTGTTTAGATGAGAGGCGGCAAGTCTTCAATGTCCCATGCTCAAACAGAGAACTACATAAATGCTAGGTCCTTCCTTACAGGGTAGAAAGACCCAGTCACAGGGAAGACATAAGTCTTGGCTTTGGCAGACTGAAGCAGACAGGAAAACAAGGGTCAAACTCTCAGCTTCTTAGGCAACATTTAGATATCCACTCTCACCAACCAACTAACACTAAGTACACTTCTGAAATTGTAGTGGAAAGAGCAACAACCAAGCATATCCCTCGAGGCTGAAAGCAGAACTGTCCTCAAGTCAGTTACAACCAGCCAAAGCAAGGCAGGACAACTCAAGGCATAACTGCGTCAGACTAAGAAAATATAGAAGAAGAAAGTAAGAGGGCTAGATAGAGTCATCAATCCAAGGTATCTCGTCTTTTCTAACTCTCCTTATCTTCTTCTTTTTCTTTCTTACCTTTGAACTTTCACTGAGTTTAAACTCTAGGACCTCAGGATCAGGTTCATAAGAATGGGTGGACTCATCGTCTGACATGGGTTCACACCCTTTGCGATATTCAAACGCAATCCCGGATGCCTGATGAATCTTGTTGCTTTGCGGAGTTATGTTTAGATTAGAGAGGGTGAGTTCCCATTCTAAGTCTAAACCATCTGTTGGGGAGCAGAATGGGTCACAGTGCATATTCGGTTCTTCAACTGGTATCTGGATCTTGCTTGGAATCCATGTGATATCGTTGTTTATGCTAGAATGACTCTTGGCAGCAATTTGTCGAACAGGTGGGAGGCCTCCAGGTTTCCTTGACCGGATCTACAAGTCACTACCCAGCATCTTCTGCCTGGACTCCAGGGGACAAGATGTGAATCTATGCCCAAAGTGCTTACACTTGGAGCAAAGGAGGGGCCTGGAGATGAATTCAATGCCAAGCTTCTTAGGGATCTCATCTACCTCAATTAAGACTTCCTTGGGGAATCCAGCACTGGATTCAAGCTCCACGCACACTACAACCTCTTTGAGGCAATTAGCTGATAGCGTCACCTCGTTGAAATCAACCAGACGACCAAGAAGACTAGTTGTACCTTCTAATCGGTCCAGCATCCAGGGGACACCTGGATTAGCGATGTTGGACCACACCGGAAGTTTAGCAAACGAGAGGGGTTGAAGGGGTTCACCGATAGCCCACAGATGCACGATGATGAGAGCACCATAAAGCATCCAGGGAGCTTCATTGAGAATTCTCTCTCACTCTGTATCGATCGAGAGCTTGATGATGAAACCCTCGACTTCCTCCGCCACGATCTGGAAGTCCGCACTCGACCTCCAATGCCGCTTGATCCATTCGAGAACTTGGCCCCTGAAGGGATTTCTCCCTATAAACCGGAGGGAGACATACTCCTTCCAGCTAGGTTCAGGGTCCTTCTGACTTGAGAACGAGAAGACCTTCTTGCCTTCCGCAACGGTTGGCTCCACAAACTTGAGGGTAGGGGTGTTATCGCTCACTCGACCCAATCGACTGGAATGAATCCAATCAGGAACGGGAGGAGGAGTGGAGGAATCACCGCTCTTCTCTGGCAGGTGTGTTGAAGAAGAAGGGGGTAGGGGGCGAGTGCTTGAAGATGTCACCCCTTTTGGATCCACAGGATTCTGAGAGGAAGAAGGCGTGCTCGCTCCGTTAGCCTCTCTTGAGCCCAGTCGGAGGAGTCGAAATTGACTCTGAATCGCCCTCTCTCCCATCCTCTGCACTGCCGCTAGGGTGTCGCCCTCTACCTCGCCCGTGTCCTCCCCGCCCTCACCTCACCATCCTTCTTCTGTTCTAAGATTATGTGCTTTCATCTTTGTTTAGTGCCAACAATATTTGTCTATGGCCAGTTGAGCATCATCTAGGATATGTAGAATTTTGAGATTTATTTATGTAATTTGACTCTATGCAAGAAGTTAATATTTCGATTTAACATGTTAATGTCTCTTCTTCTCTTTTTATTATGATTGTCTAATTGGTCTGTTACTTCCTTGTATGAGTTATCACATTGACAAACCTTGAGAGAGTTTTGGTTTAAACATATAGAGAAGGTGGTTTGGTTCTGATCCCCAAGAGGATGTCCATCTAATGGTTGATTTGTTTAGCTTCCTAATAAATCTATGTTGTTCCTAGTACCCCAATCTAATTTGGACCATGTAGGGTATCTAGGATAGATTTCAATATTTTTCCCATAATCCTCAAGAGAGGTCTTAGATAGTTATTGTGGCTTTAGTTGCATTGTCTAAGTGTTTGTGTGAAAACATCATAAGAGTAGCTACCATATTTTGTGCTATGTTTGAATGTTAGTCTCTTGCTAGAGTATATGAGGGTTTTTTATGTCTGAGGATAGGGATCATAGATTATTTGATTATCACATAGCCTATATCTCCTCTCATTTTATCAGAGTTGTCTACACTTTTTCTATTATTATTTTATTTTTTTATCTCTCTTTAGTCTTAGATAATCATAATTATCCATCCTTCATTTCACTAAGCTGAATTACTAAAAACGTTCCAAGAAGCCTAGTGTCCACATCCTTGTGTTTGACCCTGCTTGTTACACTGGTTACATACACGTGTTATTATTGGTTGACTATACGGTTATAAATTTTAAAACATGGTACGCATTGAAGTTTGGTGCTTGGGTTTATTTTTGTCACTTGTTTTTTACCTATCACCATATCCTTGTACAAAGTTAGAGCCTATTCCACCCTATGTTGAAAATATTCCTGATCCAATTATTTATTTGTATTCCCAATTTTTCCTATGATATGTTCTTTCTATCTCTCATTCAATATCTAATACAGAATCAACACTCAGTGAGAGTCTCATACACATGTTAGGGTACCTAAGTACAAAGGATTAAACACAAGTCAAATTGAAAAAGAGAAACCTATTTCTAGAAGATATGTAGTATTTTCAACTGTGAAATTGGAAACCATAAATTATCCTAAACTAATGGACTAGAGAATTCAATTGTTCCAAGTTATAGTGCCAAAATTTTAAATGATTTTCATCACACTAAAGTTCACTAGGGCTTAGAACCCTAGATTCTTTCTTATCCAAATGTGATAAACCCATGCATAAGTCAGATTATCTTATCATAATATATCTTACTGTTAGAACCCAAGGAACAACTTATTTTTATCATGTATCTTTTGTATAATCTAAATAAGAATCAATATTAAAATCTAAAACTTGGTGTTGACTATTTAAACTAATTGCAAAAATGAGAAAAATCAACTTAAGTTGAATTTAACTAAATATGCAAGCATTGTGGTATGTGACATTTCACCAGCGCCACCCTCATTTTATCATTCCAATTGGATCTCCCTAGATATGAAGATTATGATTGAAGTTGTATGATTCCCAATCCTTTGTTAATAAGGAAAATGCATGAGTAAGGGCTAATTGTTGTGTTACCCAAGGATCCTCTTTCTATCACCTGAAAGAATATCCTTTTGAAGTCTTGATAATGAGATCATCAATCCTAAGTTCTAATTTTCTCTACAGTTAGGATATAATAAATAAGAAATTTATTTGGGAAAATGAGAACCAAGCAATTAATCATTTCATTCACAATCACAAATTGTTTGTAGAAAGCTAATAAAATTAAAATCATGAGATGCGTAATAGGGATACTCCATTACCCCAAAAAGGAGATGACTCACTGATAGTGATGGAAATAACATAAGTGTGAGGTAAGAAGTATTCATCATCCCTATAGAGAAGAAAGAGTAAGATGTACTATTTGGCAGTTGAGCTTCAATTTGGTGATGAGAAGAAGATTGAACACCAGAGCCACAAAGGTATTCTACATTGTCTTCTCTTCCTTGGAGTTATGTGACAACTAACTAAATGAGAGGAGGCACAATCCATTTCAATGATGTTGTATTTTGCTTATATACTTTAGCCATTGGGTCCATGAAAAATAGAATACAAGCAGCTCAGTCGGTGCTTATTTTGAGTCAAAAGGAAATCCAATCAACCAGATGGATGGCCAATTATCTTGACTGTAGACTAATATATGTCCCTATCCTATTCAATTGAGTCAAGGGATGATATCACACCCTGCCTAAAAAAGGGGAAAATAGATATCATTGGAGAACGAAGCTCTTCCCTTTTTTCTAGTAAAACTTTGCACGAAAAAAGGGTTGTTTGAAGTTTTGACCATGTTTTGTACAAAAAGTGAGGAAAAAATATATATCATGAGAGCCATGGTGTAAAATGAGTGATTATCCATGATGAATAAGAAAACAGAAAATAAAATAAAAATTAGAGATCAGATTCGGTGATCTAGTTATGAATAGGGAAGGATTATCACTCCCATCCTGTTGGGTAAGTGGTGCGCTCCCGCTAGAGGGTTACAACACCGGCCAACTGGGGTGGCCGAGTGCAATCCACGAGGTCGGGAGGCACGGGATGTTGGATGGGATCCTTGCTTTCGAAATATATATGGTCCCAAATCAAGTCTATCACTAAAACTAAAACAATGCGCCCGCAAGCGTACGGGGTACTGTTGTAGTATAGATCAAGGGCAAGATGCGGGGTCGAACCGCGGAGATAGAGGGGGCACTTGAGTTAGAAAGTGTGAGCTATGTTCCTTATGCGGAGCTTAGGGTTTTTAGGGTTTGAAGGTTTGTTTGATTGATTAAGCTAAACGAGCAAGTAGGAAAAGCAATGTGAAACTAAGTTATCAAAAGACTAAATTAGCAATCTGAGTTAACAAGCTATCCAAACAAGAGCAAGAACAGACTATACTAGACTAAGCAAGCAACTAGCAATTGAGAACCTAAGTTAACCACTAATCAAGATCAAAAACCTAAATTACCACTTAGCTAAAAAAACTAGGAAATTAACTAAGTTAACTAAAGCAAAAGAACTACACTAGCATTAACAAACTAACTAAGCAATTAGGGTTTTAAAGCAATTAGATGAAGGAGGTGGGCCGTTTGGGAATGTGACCTTGACATTAATTGGTGGATGTCACCATAATAAGCAATTAGCATATTTCATTCTAGACTACCAAACCAAACAACAAGGTGGGTGCTATGAGAATGTACTCTATGCTACTAGTTGGAGAACTAGGGCTAGATGTAATTCTCATAGGACTCACCAAGTCTAGGTCTCTAGAATAAGTGGCATTAGTCAATTGAGGACCAAGGGTAAGGATGGGAGTAGAGATGAGGATATTTGACCTCATGCCACTAGCCACCTTAGCCTTTAGGAAATCCTAGGCAATTACGCTAATCACACTTATACTAGTCACTTAGAGCTCACATTTGCATGTAGGAAGAGAGGAATTATGTAGGAAGATAGGGGGCTAGGTAGGGATCCGAATTAAGGTCCTAGGAGCCAATCCTATGATGGCTACATAAACCAAAATCAACCTAGATGTAAATGTCTTCAAACATCACAAGGCAAGCAATTAATGCAATTAAACAACAATTACATGCACAAGCTATGGGAAAAGAGATTTAAGCAAAGGCAATCATCATAGAAGTAAAATATGTTCATTACAAATTATATTCCCCCAACATGGTATCAAAGTCACATTTTTGCCCCCAAACAGCCCACCCAAGGGGGCTTAGCTATACATAATCAAATTGGAAACAAAAGAAAGGGGTAGAAGAAGGGAAAATGCCATGAAGCTCGATGTAGTGGTCTCCTTCTTCACCTCCAAGCAGCTGTAGCCGTCCTCACTCCTCCAATGGTGCAGGGGTGCATGAAAATGGCGGGGGTTATGGATAGAAACCTAGAGAAACTAGGTTTCTATGGTGGAAATGAGTGGAAAGTGGATGGAAATGGGGTAGATTGCAAGGAAAAGGGTGGATTGGAGTAATATAGGCAAGGAAGCAGCTAGGTTGCGGCTAGGGGTGCTCTAGAGGTGTCCTCCTTTCGAGCCCTAGAAGCATCTATTGCTTATATAGGAGCTAGGGTTAAGTGGGGGTAGAATAGGAATAACAGTGGAAAGTTATGTAGGGTATGTGATCACCACGGTCGTGGTGGGTGTGCCACGGCCGTGGTGGGGGTAGTGGTGGACGACCGTGGGGTGGTGAACACGGTCGTGGTGTGAAGAAAGTGGTAAAAAAAACAAAGTAGGGTGGTGGCCACGGCCGTGGCGGAGTGCCACGGTCGTGGTGGGTAGCATGCACCACGGCCGTGTTGGGTGACACGGCCGTTTTGGAGGAGTTGGGCTGACCGTGGGGAGGGGCCACGGGCATTTTGCTTGTCTTTGGCCACGGTCGTGGCAGGATGGCCACGGTCGTGGGAGGAAGAACCTGTTGAACTTGGCTTTTGGTCATTTAATTCCCACGACCGTGGCGGAGTGCCACGGCCGTGTTCTCTTCTACTGACCACGACCGTGCTGATGGCCACGGCCGTGGTGTCTTCAATGGCCACGGTCGTGGTAGGGTTGCCACGGTCATGGGCGATCTATGGATTCTCCTGTTGCAACCTGTTGGACTTTGGCAATAAAGCCACGACCGTGGCCTTGCGGCCACGACCGTGGTGAGGCTTGACTTCTTTAATTCTCTTCTAACTTTATCAATTTCGGATGTCTTTGCTCGGTGATGAGTCTTGGCTACTGGAGATAGGTTGAGGGAGACTTTGGGGCCTTCTTTGGGTCCCTCTCTCCCCCTCATCCATCTAAGCAAGGTCCAAGTACCTGGAAAGCAGCGCAAAGAACATCCATAAGCGTATTTGCGATGACAATCATATTGGGGGAAATAACATGTAATTCTAATGCATTTGAACGTGATAAAAGCACACAATGACACTAGATACAGCCCTAGAATAGGGTTGGATCAGTAAGTCGATATCAAAACATTGTTGGGTTGTGAGGAAATTGAGTGATTCAAAATGGATAAGTTAAAGAAAACATAACAACAAGATAAAACGGTGATTTTTATTGTAAGCGGGCTTTCAAATTGAAGATGTTTGTGGCCTTCTTGTCATGGTTCCAAAAGTCCTAATTTTTAGGTGTGTTGTGGTCCTTATCACCTCAGAACCTCCCCCAATAGAGATCCATAGTTGGTGGCTAGGACCAATGTGTATGATTTTAGATGATGAGTAGAAAAAGTATGCCTAGAAAACTAGATCTAATTCTTTTAGAAGTAGTAAAAAGAAGAAAACTATAAGAGAAACAAAGTAGTCATAGCACATAATAGATTAGATGCACCAGTTGATCAGGTCAGGTGTAGCAGTAATAGATGAGATAGAAACATATAGTAGATTTTGCAGTTAGAATAGTTCACAATTCTAGAGATCTTATAGAGAAGGTGGTGTCAGAGGAAGGATACTCTGATGAAAGGAAATATCAAAGTAAAGAGAGAGGTAGTTGTTCTCTATCTTTAAGAGAGATGAGAGGAACCTAGAAGACATTGGGTGTGGGGGTCTATTTATAGTCTGAGATTAAGGTTCAAATTTTTGGATAGAACCTTTAGGAAGAGGAGGCAGATCACATTGATGCACCATCTGGGCATGGAGATCGAGGCAATCCACCCACATGGCACTAGCGGATGGCTTTGATCTGCTTGGTGTCCCGGGTGGAAAAAAAAGGAAATTTCTCATTATCCCAGCAATTTCTAGAATATTCTGGCAAAAATTGGAAAAAACGTTGCACAAAAAGATAGGTTGGGGTTATCTCTCAGATTGGTTGGAAAAATAGAGTTGGAAAGGGAATATTTAATTCTAGACAATTTGACTTGAAAATTTTGAAAAGATAGCCTGTTTAAGGCAGAATTGAATAATAGTTGTACTTCTGGTATGAAAGAAGGTTCACCTTTGTATAAGAGCCCAAACTGGGTGAAAGTGGACAAAAAGAGTGATTTAAATAGGCAGAAAAGTATGGAAATTGTAGGAAACATGGAAATTGGGTAGGATGTGGAATGAATTCCATCACATATTCCATCATGATCTAGAGAATTGACATTAATTGTGAATTTCTAATGATTGAGAAAATGTGATGTCAAAAGTTTGACCCTCCCAAGGGAAGGTTGAGATAACAGTGAGAACTATGGGTTTGAGCCAAGTCGGACCCCATTTTTAGTCATAGATGGCCAAAAGATTGGACTCGTCAAGGATGTTTTGACAAACCTTGTAGAGAGTGGAAAGAGAAATGGTGTCTCTTCTTTCTAAAGCTGAATTAGTGAGGAAAATGTTGGGAATAAATAATTTCTCTAGAGTAAGGGCAGCCTATGACTTGGGAAGTTTCTGTACCTGACCAATCATTCAATCCCCTGAAGTTCTGATGAGTTTCTCCCTTCATAGCTCTAGTTCTGAAATTATAGCGAGTCTGATTCTCCCACTAACTCATGCCTTAGTAAGAATAGGGTGAATGTGAAAAAGAAAATGTAGGTTTGGTTTTTCAGTGAGACTTTAAGATTAGGAGTATGTGATTCATTGATAAATAGTAGCAATTGCTTTTTCTGAAACTAGATCTTGGAGAAAAATGAGTAGTCATCCTCTTTCCTATGCATATTTAGTTTTACTTGTTTTAAGTGGGCCAATTTAATGTCAATACTAGAACTCTTAAAAGGCACAATATGAGGAGTTCGCCTACCGAAATAGGGCTTGGATAGTCAAGAATGGTGTTTGCATTTTAGACAAGCTTTTAGATTTAAGGTGACCTTTCCGAACAGTGACTGTATTGATTAGTTGGGTGATTGATTTAGGCATCTGAGATTTTATTGATATTGGATGTTTAAACTATTATCCGGTGAAATGTAGCCTCCTAGACATGTTCCTTTACCAATTGGTCTTCCATTCTCTAGAGTGTTGATGCCCCTCGACTCTTTGGGTATAAATTAAAAAATTTAGAATTTTGAGCCATAATTCATTGTCATGAGGTGAGGTTGTAAATCTGGTTCAAGTCATTATCTACAACTGTTAAAAGATGTATGTGTGAAATCAAGTTGATAACCCTGGTTGCAATTAGGGATTGTTACAAAGAATTTGCATTGAAAGGAAATCTAAATTCTAAACAAAATTCATGATTAGAGACCCCTGATGGCAAGGAAATAAATTAATTACATGGAGCATGTTTAGGATGAGGCTCATGGTCTAGTTTAAGTTCTTATTCCTAGACCCTAACAAATTGGAAAATGAACCTTTTGAGTTGGTATAGTTTTTTATCATGATCAGGGAACCTAGAAAGATTTAACAGTTGATGCGCATGATTGGGTCAATTTTAGGTCTTGGTCCAGGAACCTAAAAGATTTGGAAAAAATATTCGATGTGGTTCAGTTTAAGGTCATGAGCCAGGACCCTGAAAAGATTTTGAAATTGAAAATGCAGTTGTATTAGTTTTAGGGTCATCATCTAGGACCCTGAAAGATCATGGATAGATCTGGTGAACATCTTGAGAAAAATATATATTTTTTGGTTTTGGATTCAAGACTTGATGTTTTCTTATGTTTACCAACTTTTGATTATTTTTCTAAATTTTTAAGGTTCTGGAAATTCTACTAAAAATGAGGTACTTGTTTGCAAATTCTACATTAGTTAAAGTCTTTAAAAGAGGGGAGTGGGAGGAGGTTTGAGAACCCTTCTTAATTTCTCCTCACTCACTCAAGTAGTGTGATTAGCTCAGGGCATTTTGGAGTGACAAAAGTGATGAGAGAAAAGAGGAGGAAGATTGGCGGATTGCGGTGATCTGCCAGCTTTGGGCCGGCAGATCTGGGCATTCTGCCAGCTTTGAGCAAACATTTTCTGGGAGTGGCGTCATGACAAAGGGAATTTTTGTGGTCCTCTCTGATAGATTTTCAGTGTGGTCTTAGGCTACATCAGTCTCAGGGAAGGTATAGCCTTGCTCTTGCACTCTAATTTGGCCATTTTGGCCCTTAATGGCAAAATCTAGTTTTTGGGTTTTTTTGACCTTTTTCCCATCCAGAGATTGAAGATGACTTATATGTGCATTATGTTTTGCGATCCGGATGGTTTTGCTATTTTGTCATTTTCAGGGTCATCCTTTGTATGATCAAGCTTATTTTAGATGTTTTGGAAAGCTTTTGACATTGCCATTGTGGTCGTACATATGGTTTCTTGTGACTGGCATGAGGCATATCCTTTTGTAGATGCAAAATATGAAGGCGATAACATCAAGGCCAAGGTGTATCCACTGTATGTATCTATCATTCTAATTGTACTTGTATCTTCTTTGTGAATGTTCTGACTGAAGTCTTCCTTGATCAGGCGTCATGGTGGTGCGGGTAGTGATCGAGGGGGAACTGCTTCCTACTAAGATATTTTTCCATCATCCAGGCATGATGTGGATGAATCTACATCACTGAGGTCATCGAGCAAGAGACGAGGTATAACTCAAAAATTTTGGTCCTTGTAATTTTTTATTTTCTTTTCTGAGCTTGAATCGGGCTTTCTCGCCATGTAGTAGTGATTTTAACTTTATTTTTCACTTTCTTCCTTTAGGGTATCAGATTATCAAGCATTTATTGGAGAACCATTAAACCTGGGGTATTTGTATGAGAGCTTGGTGGTTGAGGAGGTGGAATTGTTGAGAGGACCAGATTTGGTAGAATTAGTTGGTGAGGGACCATAGATATACCCTATCCCCTTCCTATGATTGAGCATTTTTGTATGGATACCAATACTTTCTATTTTGCATTTGAAGAACTAGACATCACCCCTAGTGAGTTTTTTGGGATGATTAGATTAGGGTTTTGCGGGACTCCCATTAGTTCTCTTCCCGAACAGCATGAGTGGAGTCATCACTGCCTGGACTGGATTCTAGGAGTGAACCATGTAGTATTGAGATATGACCTCAAAGTATGAACTTAGGTTTACATGGATGATGCTCCCCTTCTTTTTTTAGGGAAATAGGTGAGGTGCCAGTTATCCATTTTATGCAACATTGAGGGTTCATGTATTCTTATTTCTCCTAATCACTGGTTTCTTGTTTAACACCTACTCGGGGAATAGAGGAGATGTCTGTTGGTTCTCTTTTTGGTTGGATCTGGATGTGGTTTGCTCCTTTGACTGGGGTGGCGGCGTGTATTCTCATCTACTGAGAAATTTTCAAAGATATCTTATGGGCCACTTCAAAGGAGAGATAGTTCAGGCTAGGAAAAGCTATGGAGGCTTTTTAGGCTTGATTATGGTAAGATTTTACTTGTATTTGTTCACATTTTTATGATTTGAAATACGTAGAGCAGCTGCCTGCTTAGACATGTAATGTTGAGTGGCCCAAAAGGCTATATGTATGCCTCCCTCCCTACTTGTCGCCATTGGGCCGGCTATGCCAGTAGGGTGTCATATGAGCAGTGGAGTGGTGATGGAGACTATGATTGTAGTTGATGTATGTGAAGTACTTTTCACACTATATTATATTGTGCATATGTACTTTAGTTGACTCCAATTTATTGTTCTTGCTAGGTCCAATTCAGGATCTTCTTCATGCTTCAGTGTGGTGAGATAGCCACATTTTGTGCAATCTACTTTGATGTGTTGGATATGGATTCTTTCCTAATGTGTGGGAGTGTGTTGTATATGGGCAACCATGCTTCTTGTCAATGGGTTGGTGGTTGGCACATCCCTTTTGACCCTTTTCCCGGGTTGGTTCCCTCTAGACTTGGGATTTTCCAGGCTACTCATGAGCTAATGTATGGGCATACGACACATGAAGAATACATGAGGTGGTGCTACGTGCATAATCAGCCTATTTACTTTTCTAGATAGGCATATGATCATCTCTAGTGTCCTCATGTGATGAATGTCTGAGTCTGACCCTACTTTTATGCATGCTTGCATTTTCCTTGGCATGCATTTTCTTGTAGGTGATTTATACGGATTCCGATGAGGAGCATGATGATCAGGGATATGTGTTTTGTCATCTAGTCCCTCTTGAGGTAGTTTCTTCACTTGGGACTCCACCTTCTCCGGCTATTGATTCTCATGGCTTTGTTGACTTACCTAGGTTGCAACCCCATCGAGGTTTCAGTATTGGAGGTGTGTGTCACTTCTTGGGTGACATTGTTTGAATCTCATTCTTTATAAAGATGGATGAGGATTTGTATGCAGTGGGCAGACTCTTTCGCTCAAGTATCCCACCATATTTTGGGCATAGTCAGCACTTTGGAGGACCTTTTGATGCCAGGGGCTCTTCTTTGGGCATTCTCGTTTAGGGATCAATCTTCAGTAGATGTAGGGGTAGGTTCTTCTCGATGCAGAAATGTTGGCTTGGATGTTAAGGTGACTTTTTGGAGTTCCTCTTCTGTTCATCAATGGTCTACCATTAGTATTCATTCCGCCATGAGCACTAAGTGTTGTTCTTCAGAGTCTTCTTCCATTGATCATCAACCTTCGTCCAAGTGCTTTAGTGGGTGGCTAAAGAAGAAGTTGAAGAAGTAGATGTTTACTTTTAGCATTTCCTTTTCATGATGTACTTTTCTTCCAACAAGAAAAATCATGTGTTAGTCATTCTTTTATTTTTTAAACTCTTCTAAATTTTAAATAAAAAATTGAGTTTGAATTTAGAAATGATTGTGAGGTTTTGTGATCTTAAATTTAGAATCAAACTATTGATTTTGATCTTTGGAACATGCTCAATTGATCAGTAGATTGCCTTGATTTATGTGTTGACTGAGGTGGTGGGTAGCAGTTATCCTCCATTTTGAACTTGAACTTCCTATCTCGGGTGTGAGTTGGTGTTGGTTGTGGATATAATGTAATTTCTTCAAGGAAAAGGACATTGATTCCTCCATTTCTAAAGTTGAGTTTGTCCAATAAATAGAATTGTATCCCTTAGCATTTCGACACAACTTATCTCTCATAGGTTAGGTTCATGAGAGAGAAGAAAATCTAGAATATCCCACTTTTGTGACATCCTTCCATCAACTTGTCCTTAGTGTGTTGTTGCATCATGAATCTTTATGTGACTGAATAAGTCGACTTGGCAAGCTTTGGCATGACTTGTCATTTGGCGTACACCCTGTGTCAAGGGAGTTGATGTTGGAGGCAATACATTTCTAGGATCCTTTGATTTCCATCTTTTGTTTTGGTGACATCGTTCTCACTCCTACCTTGGAGGATGTCACTAATATTTCCTGGCTTCCCCTACATGACTGATGGTTTGTGGTTCCAAGGAAGTCAAGTAGGGCTATTGAGCAGGGGCATCTTCTCGACGTGAAGAAATCCCAAGCAGTTTGATGGTTGACTGGTAATATTCACTTAATTCACATGGGCTCCCTATGGAATTCATTTTAGAGTGAGTCATTTCATTTTGTTTCTTCCCCTCATATTGCCTCGCCTAAGGGTGTATACTTTAGTCATCCCGATAGAGTTGTACTTTGGAGAGATTGTTGGACAGGTAACCGATGATGTGAGACCCCTAACCTTGCTTAAATGGTTCAACATGCTTAATTACCATAATTGAATTCTTATAACTATAATTAACCTTGTGATATGATTTGGAATCATAATACAAGCTTAAGTTTCAAGTTTGATAAAATTTGAAAAATGTTTGTGCAAGTTATGCAATTTATGTACATTTTGGACTTTTCTAAAATTTACCCAATTGGGAGGTTTTTCTTGCAATTTATCACTTGCATTATGTTCTTTGGATGTTTTCTCATCATTCTTGAGCTTTTTGAGACATGGGGTTCCTAGTTGAACCTTGGTTTGGAGGTTTTTTCCTCAAGGGTATTTTAAGGTTTATCCCTTTATGGATGAGCTACCTTTAGGAGCTCTCAAGCAAATGGTTTATTTGCTTTGCTTGCAAAATCAAGAAACGAGGGATAAGTAGGTCTCAATAGATGGTGGGTCATCTTCTTGTGTGGCTTCTTGTATATCCTTAATAGTTTAATGACATTAACACAAGGGGAAGCTACTTGTACACCTCATGCTTGCTTCCATCCTTATCCATGGGATATATTTACCTCTTCCTAGCCCAAGTACAAAACTTTGCTTTCTTTCTCTTTCCTCTAACCTGTAGAAATGACTCCACTCTATTTTTCTACATAAGTAAGTGCTCTAAGGTAGAAGACAACCTCTTTTTGGAGAAGAAGGTCTTCTAGAGCTCCATCTAGCCCTACCTAGAGTTTCCAAGGTCATCTTCTAGGAATTTTGACTAGGGCAAGTTGTTTTCTTCCTTCCTTTTCTATTTCTCTTGCTCTTCTCCTTTCTTAGACCTTCCATCAGTTTGGAACTTTTTTGTTCCATGGTATAAGTTGTTGTGAAGCTCTAAAACCCTACCTTTCTTGCTCCTTATGCTTAGGGTTTGCTTCTTTTATGGAGAAAGGTGTTAGATGAATGAGTTCAGAGCTTATGTTTGGATTTTATACCCTACCTGCTCGAGTTTTCTTCTATTTAGGATTTTATCTTCTCATTATAGGCTAGTTTTATAACTTTCTCCACGTTTATTGCTTATCATAAGCTTGCTAGCTCATGTTCTTGCTTTAAAATGATGATTCATGCACTAAAAAGTTATGCTTGACTTGGATTTTGAGTTTTATTATGTTCCCTATTCTGATTTCAGTTCTAGATGAACTTGTAATCATGTGTACATTCCTCCTAATATATAAGATGACTTGTATCAGGTTGGTTTGACAATCATTGGTCCTAAGAACCCATCAACCAATGGTCAATTTTAGGGTTTAAAGTTGATTTCTTCTATAAACACATGACCCAATGGTGGTACCATTGCAACAACCGATGGTGTTGTCTTCATGACAACTATTGGTGGTGACCAAGGGTGTCAACTGATGTTCACCCCTTAGGTCAGGTTTTGACCTAATTGGAATCTTAATGATCAACAACTAAGTACCTTAATGATGTTATCAATCATTTGTGACATTAGCTTGATATCTGATGATGATTAATGAATATAGTGTTGATCTAACAACCTATGGTCACGTAATGGTCACTGTTGATGGTGGATCATGTGTCCACAACCTATGGTGAGTTAAACATGTAGTTGTAGCATCAGTTAAGCCTAAAACCAATGGTTTCATGGGCCACTTGATGCAATGGTTGGACCTATACTCCAATTGATGGTTTTAATATATGAACTTGACCCAATGGTTAAGATCTAATGATTGTTCATCCAATAAATTGAAATGATGTCTAATGTAATATGTTGGTCCTAATAAAGTGACTTAGATGGTTTCCATTATGAGATCATCTTAAGAAGCTCATTTATTGATTGTTTGTTTTAAATAAACAATCACTTGTGGGTTTTACCCAAATCCCAATGCAACTTTTTATGTTGTTAATCAAGGGATGTCTAGTGTTAAATGGCGACTCCTTGTAGAGCACAACTCAATGATTTCATAGGTGGTTTATTCAATGTGATTACTTATGTAAACAAGCAATATCCTTACCTTCTCAACAATCCAATGTTTTGGGATGATGGTTGTGGTAAGTTTGTATAGTTTGAGTGATGTTGAAACCTAATGGAGGTTTACCTTAATAATATAGTCTTAGCTTTTCCCTCTTATGATTAGAATTAATAATAAATATAATGAGTTAATGTGAAATCCAGATGAAGTATATTTCATTATACTTAGCCCTAATATAACCAAGTGATGGTAATTGATTATGAACAACCCCTTCAATGATGAATAGAATCATGGACTACTCTCTTTTGTGGTTGAACCATAGTATGCTATGACATGATGATTACATCTTGAGTTTTGTGTGGATCCATACGTGATAATTGTTGGGTTTTAGGGGAGGCAGAGAAGTAGCGGAAACAAAAATTTTCTCCCCAAAACCCAGAACAAAAGGAATCGCGTCAACGTCTATATAATAGGAAAGATGGTTTGCGAATCATACCGTGTCTCGAGGCTTGCTCGGCGACAGTACCTCGCGCCTTGCACGGTCTTCATCTCCGGTCTTGGACGGTGTCTGTGCAACTCCTGGTCACACCGGGACTGACGACTCCTCCTACCGGACTGTCGGATGACAGTTGTCCTCCTAAGCGGCAGTGACCTCCCGCCTCTGAAGTAGTCCACACTGACCACCTGGAACTCCACACTCCTTGTCCCACAAGGAAGTGGAAGGAGTCACACCCTCCTATTGACGTACTAGTCACCAACACACTCTCCTGCAGCTAATTGCAACTGCAGTTATCTTTCCCTTGTTGCACCTCCCTTTGCGGGAAGCACTTGCTCGAGCTCTCTCTCGGTTACCAAAACTAGAGAGAACGACAACTTTGTAGAGCAACAAATTGCACTGAGTTGTACTATGAGAAGCCCCCAATACCCCTATATATATAGGCGGGTCATGGGATAGGGTTCTCTGTCCCCGGCAATATGGGACTAAAAGAAGGAGTAGAAGGGTTTGAGATTTTCCACAAAAGAAACCAACTCACAACCTGAACCGGTCGGTTGGGGACTTGAACCGGTCGGTTGGAGCACCAACCGATCGGTTGGGACCCATGAGCCGGTCAGTTCACTTCTGAACCGGTCGGTTCGTGGTCCTGGTCAGTTCCCGATTGACTTTCCTTCTTTTGTTTCCAATTTGTATCGAATACCAATCCTTGTTCCAATAAAATTGGGCAAGTGAAACGCAGGGAAAATTCTCACCAATCCTACTTTCCCAACTTGCTCGGTTGCATCAGTTGAACCGATCGTTTCAACACTTGAAACAATCATTTCACCCTGTCCTTGAGCCGATCGGCTCAACACTTAAGTCGATCGGCTCAACACTTGAGCCGACCGGTTCACCAAGCTCAGTCGATCGGTTCATCACATGAGCCGATCGGTTGGGAGTGCAGATTGTGTAGAATCAGTCAATTGTGATTTCAATCAATCCGATACTCTAATCAATGCATCCAACACCTTGAACATTATGATATTGAGCTATCGATTAATTGAGTGTTTAATTGAACTACTAAACTCCTTTAGTAATTAATCTAAACATTGCTTGTGGACAAAAATCCTCTTCCAGGTTAAATCCTATGTGTGTGACCCTACAGGTCCATTTCACATTGGCAGTGAAAGTCCATAACACTTATGACTTCACAAGCAAAGAGCGGTGCCTAGTCACACATCATTGCTACCCAAGTGAAAAAGAAAGTTGGAGAACAACTTTCAATCCTACAATCCGTGAATGGTGTTACAGTGAATGTATAATTCCTTTGTCACTGATATCCTGAATGAACTCGAGGCATGGAACAGTCATCCTGTCAACATTCATTCATTTCCTTAATCTTAGAGCAGACCGAGTGAGATGTGTGTGACATCAATATCACATATTAATTAACACGTGCATGCGCATGCCTTTCTCAATCCTACTCATCAAGTGGCCAAGGATATCAAACTCCCTTAGGAGGGATAAATCCCATATCTATCACTCACCCCTCAAAAGCCCCATGTGTCAAAGCCACCCAATCATCACCTTTATAACAATCCATGTTTCAAGACTGTGTTTGATGATGTCAAAGTATACCCAACGACATGTGTTGAGTGTAGTGATTTCAGGTCTAAGAATCACATTCACCACCATCACTGTGAGAGCTGACTGTGACTACCAAGTCATGGTTCCATGTGTCACTCTCACGGTGGGTTTGTCTGGTACCTTGTTCTCTAACAAGTACCTATGTGCTTGGTTTGATATCACCATATCATGACCAATGAGATTCTGTCATCAACCAACACACAATCTAGTCTTCAGTGTTATTGATGTCTATGGTTATTTCCACAATAACAACCGACTAGGGACTAAACAAGAATGTATACTCTTAACATCTGTATGATCTCATCATTTAGGTCCTTAACCTAAAAGCATACTTCAGTGAGTCAAAACATTCTTTAGACATCTATCATGTTACACCATCATCTCAGAAACAGTTTAAACATATAGATTGGAAATTGCCTTTATTATTATTATTCAAATCATTTACAAAGTATCCCATTACAATCATCACATGACTTGCTCTATGGGCATACATACCAACAGACTCCCACTTGCACTTACAGCCAGTCACCAAGGAATCGCAATCCTTGTGACCTAGCATGACCATCATGCTTCTTCTGAGAAAGGGCCTTAGTCAGTGGATCAGCTATGTTGTCTTCAGTTGGTACTTTGAAAATCTTCACATCTCCTCGCTGTACGATCTCTCGTATGAGATAGAAGTGCCGTATTATGTGCTTGGACCGCTGATGTGATCTGGGCTCCTTAGCTTGTGCAATAGCTCCATTATTGTCATAATAAAGCTCAATTGCATCACAGCTACTGGGAACTACACCAAGTTCAGAAATGAACTTCCTGATCCACACAGCCTCCTTTGTTGCATGCGAAACAGCAATATACTCGGCCTCTGTAGTAGAATCGGCAACTGTTTCTTGCTTGGAATTTTTCCAGCTCACAGCTCTATTATTAAGGCAAAACACAAATCCTGATTGCGATCTGTAATCATCTTTATCGGTTTGGAAGCTTGCATCGGTGTAACCCTTTACAACTAGCTCTTCCTCGCCGCTGTACACAAGAAACGGATCCTTAGTCCTTCGCAAGTACTTGAGGATGTTCTTCACGGCTGTCTAGTGATCATCCCCGGGATCTGACTGGTACCTACTCATCATGCTGAGAGCATACGAGACATCTGGGTGTGTGCACAACATAGCGTACATGATGGATCCGATGGCTGATGCATATGGGATCCCATTCATCCACTCCCTCTCTTCACAAGATTGGGGACATTGAGCTCTAGAGACGGTGACTCAATATAGCATGGGGATGTTTCCTCTCTTTGAGTTCTCCATGCTGAACCGCTTCAACACTTTGTCAATGTATGTGCTCTGACTTAGTCCGAGAAGCCTTCTAGATCTATCTCTATAGATCTTAATTCCTAGAATGTAGGATGCTTCTCCTAAGTCCTTCATTGAGAAAGTATTCCCAAGCCAAGTATTTACCTTCTCTAAGGCTAAGACATCATTCCCCATCAAAAGTATGTCATCCACATACAATATAAGGAATGTGGTCGAGCTCCCACTAACCTTCTTGTACACACAAGGTTCATCTTCATTTTGAATAAAGCCAAACACTTTAACTTCCTCATCAAATCGAAGATTCCAACTCCGGGATGCTTGCTTCAATCCATAGATTGACCTTTGCAGCTTACAGACTTTATTGGCATTCTTTGGATCTACAAAACCTTCAGGATGTGTCATGTACACATCCTCATTTATATTCCCGTTAAGGAATGCGATTTTAACATCCATCTGCCAAATCTCATAGTCATAATAAGCTGCAATAGCAAGCATGATCCTGATGGACTTAATCATGGCAACTGGAGAAAAGGTTTCGTCATAGTCAACACCTTGAACTTGTCGAAATCCCTTCGCAACCAATCTGCCTTTATAAGTTTGCACATTGCCATCCATGTCGGTCTTCTTCTTGAAGACCCACTTGCACCCTATGGGTTTTACCCCTTCGGGTGGTTCCACCAAAGTCCATACTTTGTTGGAGTACATGGATTCCATCTCAGATCTCATGGCTTCAAGCCATTTCTCAGAATCTGGTCCCTCCATAGCCTCTACGTAGGTAGTTGGATCATCATCTATGATCAACTCACCACCTTCCTAAGTCACAAGGTATCCAAACCTCTCAGGTTCAAGGCAGGTCCTATTAGATCTACGAGGTCCTTGTGTTACTTGAGGAGAATGAGATTTCACAACACCTTGTGAATCTCCATTTTTCTCTCGTACATCAACAGGTTCAATGTTTTCTTGTTGGGCTTGAACCTCTTCAAGCTCTACTTTCCTCCCACTGTTTCCTTTGGAAATGAATTCCCTCTCTAGGAATACAGCATCCCTGGAAACAAACACTTTGTTGTCAGTAGGGTGGTATAAGTAATATCCCCTCGTTTCCTTGGGGTGTCCAACAAAATAACATTTATCGGATTTGGGTCCAAGCTTATCAGGAAACATTTTCCTAACGTAAGCCTCACAACCCCAAATCTTCATAAAAGACAAAATGGGACGCTTCCCATACCATATCTCATATGGTGTCTTTTGAACCGATTTATATGGTACACGGTTAAGTGTAAACATGGCGGTTTCAAGAGCATGACCCCAGAAGGAAATCGGATGATCAGTAAAACTCATCATTGATCGCACCATATCCAACAATGTGTGATTCCTTCTTTCAGACACACTATTATGTTGTGGTGTTCTAGGCGGAGTCCATTGTGATACAATACCACAGGCTCGCAGAAGGTCCTCAAACTCCTGGCTCAAGTATTCTCCACCTCAATCGGAATGAAGTGCCTTAATACTTTTACCAAGCTGGTTTTGTACTTCATTCATGAAATCCTTGAACCTTTCAAGGGTTTCTGACTTATGTTTCATCAGGTACACATAGCCATACCTACTGAAGTCATCAGTGAAGGTAATGAAGTACTGATACCCATTTCTGGCATTAGTTCTAAAAGGCCCACATACATCAGTATGTATGAGTCCTAATATATCACTAGCTCTCTCACCTTTACCTGAAAAGGGAGTCTTGGTCATCTTGCCCAACAAACAAGATTCACATGTCTCTATTGATTCATAATCAAAAGAGTCAAGATAACCATCTTTATGGAGTCTAGAAATGCGCTTCTCATTTATGTGCCCTAGACGACAATGCCAGAGATATGTTTTGTTTGAGTCGTTGAGTTTTTGCCTTTTGGTGTTTACGTTGTATACACTTGTCTCCAAGTCTATCAAGTATAGACCATAAGACATAGGGGCACTGCCATAAAAGATCCCATCTTTAGAAATGGAACATTTTCCATTCTTAATAAGAAATTCAAATCCATCTTTGTCGAAACAAGAGACGGAAATGATATTCCTATTTATGGCAGGTACATAATAGCAGTTCTTCAACTCTATTATTAGCCCACTAGGTAGAGTTAACTCATAGGTTCCTACGGCACTGGCGACAACTCTTGCCCCATTGGCAACACGTAGTTCAACCTCGCCTTTCCCCAAAGGCCTACTTCTCTTAAGATCCTTCAAATTTGAACTAATGTGAGATCCACATCTGGTATCAAGTACCCATGATGAAGAAGTAGTAAAGTTAATCTCTATCACGTATACACCAGAAGTAGAGATCTCTATCTCTTACTTCTTCTTCCATTGTTCCTTCCATCCTCTCCATGTAGAAGAAATTGGTTTGGCGAGAGAACACTTCTCTCCCTTACCTAATTTCTTCTTCACTAACGCATTAGGCATACATAGAGTGGATTCTAAGGCTCTCGGTATATCTGGATTGTGCAGAACACTTCTCACAGTCCTCAACCAGTTATGGAATTTCTTCTCAATTAATTTGCCCATTTTAAAAGATGATTCTTTTGCCATTCTACAAGAGAAAATTTGCATTTTTTAAAACCCTTTTGATTTGATTTGAATAAATTTTGACGATAGTTAATTAGGCCTTTAATTAATTACCGCTCCCACTATTTTGGCTCAAATTGATATCCCTCACCATCAATTCGGAGGATTGCAGCGTACAATCTTCTAGTGGGTCAAGATCCTGAAATCCTCTGAGCCATGGACCAGCTAGGGCTGTCACCCACAACTCAGATCTCTCAGGTAGGAAACTCTTACCAATTGCATCATATGCAACTCTTGAAAGATTTCATATGCAACTCTTTGCAATGATCATCTCCATGCCTCAAGGTACTAGATCCCATCTAGATCACCTTGTTAAGTCCGACCCAAAGCCAACATGATGAATATGCACCCTGCTAGGGTAGACCCACACATTCATCCTTCACGCTTCCACGAGATAGACGGTGCACCACGCTAGGATGTGCCCACACTTGGTTGATCAAGCTTTTCACGTGTGTCGCATTTGTAAGGTACCTAAAACTTAATATTTAATGAGGGATTTGGTTTTTATATACATGTACATATCCAATCACCACAATATATAGTATGTATCATATACATGCTACATCCCACAGAAAACATGTGAAACGATAAAAGTAATGATTATGGCCATCCTATTATGATTCCTTGAGCCAAGAGGAATCACGGTCATCTAGGTCTACATCACATGCAACCTTTACAAGATGAAATGTGTGTCAGCCTTTCTGGGTTTGATCTGCTCATCTCCATGATTGATCGGCTCGCCATCAGGTTGGTTGCTTGGGTGCCACCAGCCGATCGACTGGCACCTCCAGTCGATCGGTTCACCGGTCGTCGTGCATCTCCTCAGGTCGCCACCAGCTCATCTTGTTCCTCGAACCGGCCGTCTGGATCACCAACCGATCGATTCACGCCTTGAACCGGTCGTCTTCAGGTTGTCTGTCGTTCTTTGACATAACAGGAAATAAAATATACCCTATTTACAAAATAATTGTGAAACCCCGAGTTACATTCGGGGGGAGAAAAGGTAGGAAAAGAATTCTCGAATTATTTCGAGTTACATTATGAATAGGAGAAAGGGAATCGGTGCGCAGACCGAGATGCAAGCAACCACACAAACAACCACACACAGATATAGGGGTTTATAGGCCATAACCATGCTACACATCCACCACAAAACTCGTTTAAGGGCGACACGTATCGAGTGCATTAATATTACATATCATATATGTATATTAGGGATTTGTGGATTGGACATGTATAAAGCCGATATTATTCGCATCGCATGCAATAAATAAAGGTGACAAACCAAAATCGATCATATCGATAATCCTAAAATATAGAGCAGATGACCTGGCTCTGATACCACTGTTGGGTTTTAGGGGAGGCAGAGAAGCAGAGGAAACAAAAATTTTCTCCCCAAAACCCAGAATGAAAGGAATCGCGTCAACGTCTATATAATAGGAAAGATGGTTTGTGAATCATACCTTGTCCCGAGGCTTGCTCGGCGATAGTACCTTGCGCCTTGCGCAGTCTTTATCTCCAGTCTTAGACGGTGTCTGTGCAGCTCCTGGTCGCACCAGGACTAACGACTCCTCCTCCTACCAGACTGTCGGATGACAGTTGTCCTCCTAAGCGACAGTGACCTCCGCCTCTGAAGTAGTCCACACAGACCACCTGGAACTCCACACTCCTTGTCCCACAAGGAAGTGGAAGGAGTCGCACCCGCCTGTTGACGTACTAGTCGCCAACACACTCTCTTGTAGCTAATTGCAACTGCAGTTGTCTTTCCCTTACTGCACCTCCCTTTGCGGGAAGCACTTGCTCGGGCTCTCTCTCGGTTACTAAAACCAGAGAGAATGACAACTTTGTAGAGAAACCAACTTGCACTGAGTTGTACTCTGAGAAGCCCCCAATACCCCTATATATATGCGGGTCATGGGATAGGGTTCTCTGTCCCCGATAATATGGGACTAAAAGCAGGAGTAGAAGGGTTCGAGATTTTCCACAAAAGCAACCAACTCGCAACCTGAACTGATCGGTTCACAAGTGAACCGGTCAGTTGGGGACTTGAACCAGTCGGTTGGAGCACCAACCGATCGGTAGGGACCCATGAGCCGGTCGGTTCACTTCTGAACTGGTCGGTTCGTGGTCCTGGTCAGTTCCCGATTGACTTTCCTTCTTTTGTTTCCAATTTGTATCGAATACCAATCCTTGTTCCAATCAAATTGGGCAAATGAAATGCAAGGAAAATTCTCACCAATCCTACTTTCCCAACTTGCTCGGTTGCATCAGTTGAACCGATCGTTTCAACACTTGAAACAATCGTTTCACCCTGTCCTTGAGCCAATCGGCTCAACACTTGAGCTGACCGGTTCACCAAGCTCAGCCGATCAGTTCATCACATGAGCCAATCGGTTGGGAGTGCAGATTGTGTAGAATCAGTCAATTGCTATTTCAATCAATCTGATACTCTAATCAATGTGTCCAACACCTTGAACATTATGATATTGAGCTATCGATTAATTGAGTGTTTAATTGAACTACTAAACTCCTTTAGAAATTAATCTAAACATTGCTTGTGGACAAAACTCCTCTTCCCGGTTAAATCCTATGTGTGTGACCCTGCAGGTCCATTTCACATTGGCAGTGAAAGTCCATAACACTTATGACTTCACAAGCAAAGAGCGGTGCCTAGTCACACATCATTGCTACCCAAGTGAAAAAGAAAGTTGGAGAACAACTTTCAATCCTACAATCCGTGAATGGTGTTACAGTGAATGTATAATTCATTTGTCACTGATATCCTGAATGAACTCGAGGCATGGAACAGTCATCCTGTCAACATTCATTCATTTCCTTGATCTCAGAGCAGACCGAGTGAGATGTGTGTGACATCAATATCACATATTGATTCACACGTGCATGTGCATGCCTTTCTCAATCCTACTCATCAAGTGGCCAAGGATATCAAACTCCCTTAGGAGGGACAAATCCCATATCTATCACTCACCCCTCAAAAGCCCCATGTGTCAAAGCCACCCAATCATCACCTTTATAACAACCCATGTTCCAGGACTGCGTTTGATGATGTCAAAGTGTACCCAACGACATGTGTTGAGTGTAGTGATTTTAGGTCTAAGAATCACATTCACCACCATCACTGTGAGAGCTTACTGTGACTACCAAGTCATGGTTCCATGTGTCACTCTCACGGTGGGTCTGTCTGGTACCTTGTTCTCTAACAAGTACATATGTGATTGGTTTGATATCACCATATCATGACTAATGAGATTCTGTCATCAACCAACACACAGTCTAGTCTTCAGTGTTATTGATGTCTATGGTTATTTCCACAATAACAACCGACTAGGGACTAAACAAGAATGTATACTCTTAACATATGTATGATCTCGTCGTTTAGGTCCTTAACCTAAAAGCATATGTCATTGAGTCAAAACATTCTTTAGACATCTATCATGTTACACCATCATCTCAGAAATAGTTTAAACATATAGATTGGAAATTGCCTTTATTATTATTATTCAAATCATTTACAATGTATCCCATTACAATCATCACATGACTTGCTCTATGGGCATACATACCAACAATAATGGTATTGAATGTGATGGTGATGCTTCACATTATGCATCCACGATCCAATGGGGATTCCATGAGTTAGGGTTTGGGTATGAGTGTTGATTAGTAATATTAATACAATTTATCTTGTTGAACCTAACTCAAATGCAAATAGATAAATATGAGTATTCATGTTTAACCTTCTTATATGATGACATGATGGTGGAATAATCTCCTTAATATGATCATAACCTTAATGTGTTAATTGGTGGTTATCATAGCCACATGGTTGATACTTTCTTATGCTAAACATGTGCATTATGAATATGATGAGGGTTAATCATATCTAGATTCCTTGTATGTTGATGTAATATAGGAATGTTCTTATTGTTAATATAAACCTTATGTGATTGTTTATGAATATATCCTAGCTCATTAATGCAATATTGTGTTGCCCGGTGTATTATATGTAAGTGATGTTGTTGAGCCTTGTTATAAGGCATGGAAATATAATGATGATCTTGCAGGGAATAGTATGATAGTCTTAAAGACCTTTGGGCATGGTTGGGCCCTGAATGAGGTGTAATCCTCTTGTGTTGATAATGGTTGATACCCTGTGATATTGTGAAAAGGATTTATATCATGTGATAGTATGATGACATGTATAGTCTCATGAATGGCAAGACAATAGTATCATGTGATGATGATTTGATGATAAGTATAATCTCTTGATTGGCAGGTGAATACTTCCATGTGATGTTGAGATGACAAATTATGTCTCATATGTTTTATATCTTTTGAAGTTATTATATGAAAATGTTTGCAAGATATGAATTAGGGTTTGTATGTCCACTTGTTTGATGTAGCCTTAATTCACCCAATTGAGAATAACTAATCAAGTGAAACTCTAATCATGTAGTGCCCTGTGTCGTAGAACCATTTTAGCATCCGAACTTGCAAGTGGTGAAATGGGTATTCCTAAGGGAAACTCAGAGAACATACATAACATGTTGAGTATGCGGGGACAACTTGGTACCCTAATATCAAGCAATTGATGGTGGTTGTGGTCATGCTCGTATATTGTGATATTGTGATGTGTGAAAGGCAGCAGTATAACTATAGGTGCCTCTTATAGAACGACCATGTGTGAGCCTATTCTCTAGTGTCATGACCTGTACCAAGGCGGACTAGTTGTTAGTAGCTTGACTATATGTGTTGTAGTGGTAGCATTGACTGATATGTTACTACCTTTTTGGCCTATGCTGACTGGGTAGAGGAGAGATATTAGTATATGTATAGAACCGAATATCTCTTCGCAGGGGTTGGTTGGACTTTGGATGGTATGATTCAAATTCCCCAGGGCGTAATAAAAGATGTAAGATAGCCATGTATCGTATTTGTTTAGGGTTATACACAACGCTTCATATTGGATTATAACCCTTATTTTCTTTCTTTTTACTGAGATCATTATTGTACAATAAGAGATAATAGATATGCTTATGTTGTAGTTATGCTCATTGTAAACATGCTTATGTTGTCAAATAGACTGACACTTATGGTTAAGATGATGTTTCTAGCTATGTTTAATATTGCTAGCCATGCCTATGTAATTATAAATGCTTAAACTGCTAATCATGCCTATGCAGTTAATTGTGTTATGATGTTAGTTCTACTTATGATAGAGATTTGTTCCCTTTGTTTGAGATGCCAATATTGATAGCCATGTTATGTTACTAGACATATTCATGATGTTTGCTTATGCTATTAGCAAGGAATATGATGATAGTCAGATGAATGATAATGATTTTTATTAGATGAAATTTGATGAAACTTGAGTAGATATCTATCCACAGAAATTGGTTTATTTGTTACCTATATATACATTGATAATCATACTTGTTGCTAAGATTATTTTCTTAATCTGTTTAGAATATTTGAACTGTTCAATCTATTCAATTGATTATTATATACTCCAACTACTCAGTTATGTACTATTTAAAATGTTTTAATCAATAAGCGTTGTTGAAAGTTATATCTCTTACTAGGACATAGGTCTCACCCTTGTGGTTCACCACATCTTTTTAGGTAATCAGCAGTGATGATAAAAGAACTGTGGAAGTAAAGAGGAACTAGAGTAATGATTCTTTGAGAAAAGTTTATTAGATGTCTAGTGTATCCTAGAGTCATCCTTGTACTCTCATGTCTGAGAAGGAAAAGTTTGTATATGGTGTTTCAAACAAATCAGGATTTGGTTAGAATGTTAACGCTTGTTTGTGTGGCATATACGAAAATTGTTCTCATGTGTATATATGTTGTGGCTAAGGCGATAGAACAATTTGTATCAAATTCTTGGCATAGTATGGATACAAGAAAGATGTTGGGCTCTTATACAAACATTTCTGAGTGGGTGTTGATGTTGAAATCAGTTTTAATTTACCCATATTTTTGGGTATGTGATTAATTAGTGATCGATTGTGTTTTCTGTTTTGAGTAATCTCATTTAGTGTAATGGGTTCTATCAAGTTGGTATCAGAGCTTTAGGTTCACTAAGTTTATGGGGACACTAGGACTTAGGACTATGATGATGTTTAAGTAAGGAACATGACATGAAAATATAGTGCATACTACCTAATCTCAACACTTGGATGCCCTGCCCAGGTATTCAATTATTGAAGAAAAGGAAAGTATGGAACTCTTAGATTGTTATCTTTTTTATTACTCTAATCAAGTAGTCATTTTGAGACAATCTAAAGAGCATAATGAATAAGAAATCATGATGTGAATATCTTAAACCTACCTTAAAGAAGAGAAGAATTGCATCATAATCTATCAAAACTTGAATGTTTGGTAGCTAAAGAGAAAGACACAACAAAATGAAATCTAAATCTGAATACAAATAAGAAAAAGAGGAGTTCTTAAATATGTGATTCGGGAAGATAATAAAGTAAAACACAGATAAGTTTGTGCTTATAAAGTGATTCAAGGTATGAAATCCACATAAGATGGAGAGAACTCCACAGATAGGTATAAAATGAGAAGATAAATGGGAAGAATGACAAAGGAATATGGTGGAACCTGAGTTAATCTCAGACCAAACTATGTGTGTAAGAAAGTGTTAGTGTAAAATCAGCATGGCGTGTGAAAGAAATTAAGGGAGATGATCCATATTTAATGAAGAAAATGTGGAATGTGATTATTTACCTATTGATAAGCTGTTGAAAATCATAATAAAATAAGAGAACATACCCAAGTGTGATAAATAGTCATTAAGGAAGGAGTAATGAGATATTTTAATCATGATGATTCCTATTCTAATGGTAAGGAACCTAAATTTAAAAAGGTAAAATGATACATAAGAAGTTGTAACCTGCATAATGAAAATAGAATTGGTTACCTTTTTGCTAGTGACCCTTGAACAATGTTTCGATGATGTGAGAAGTGTGTTTCCCTTTGTGTCTTTCCTTTCTAGGGCATAGCTTTCAAGTGGATCATTCCCACTTGGTATGTGTGGATTCATTGTAAACATGAGGGTGGATGGCTTATTATAGCATAAGGTTGCTTGGACTATGGTTCCAAGGTCATAAATTTTGTGATGAGTTTGCTTTTGATCCTTCCAATAATTAGGAAGACTCCTCTTATATGTCTTGAGATTTGTTATGTTGGTAAAAGTAGATGACATAAGGATGTGAGTTCCTTATAGCACATGAGGTGGATACCAAGGTAATGAATCCTAGTATCCAATATGTATCAATAGTATGGGAAGTATGTGAAGGTTGGAGATGTTTATTAAATGAACATTCCAAGTATTCCTCTCCCTTAGAGAGAGAGAGAGAGAGTTGATGATGACCCTCTAAATGTTGTTTGGAAGGATAAACAAAAATGATTATATAATTTTGTGTATAGTTTAGTGATAGCTGGTTAAAGCCACAATCAAGGATAGTTGGTTTGTTGATAAACAGATGTGTGTTACCGTGTTCCTTTAAGATAAACCTAGGATCATATTATCAATGGATAAGACTTAGAGTGTATGACATAAGTTACATGAGCATTATGAGTATAGGGTTATGTCATTCAGACTAACCAATGTATCAATAGCATTCATAAATAGGAGGAACAGAGTAAACAGGTTATGTCTCATAAGTTGTGACAAGCTTTGAATGATGGCATCTCAAGGTATTTCAGAGATGGTCGGTAACATGGTCAACATCTTTTCTAAACCTTAAGAATGTTGAAGTAATTGTACTTATGTGTGATAAGTGTAGCAAGAATGAGTTGGGGGTTGACTAAAGTATCCTATTAGAGTTATGATACCTCTGTTAAGTATGTTATGTGAATCTTAATAAGATGAAGACAATGTCATTTGCTCTACCCCTAACAATGTCAACCGGGAAGTTATATTTGTTAATAGTTAGAGACAAGTGTATGATTCTTCAACCAAACATATGGTCAGTCTACCATTGAGATGATTGGAGAATCCTCTAAAACATATTCCTCATAGTT
Organism: Alisma plantago-aquatica; assembly: GCA_963693085.1. Lineage (NCBI taxonomy): Eukaryota > Viridiplantae > Streptophyta > Magnoliopsida > Alismatales > Alismataceae > Alisma > Alisma plantago-aquatica. The sequence continues at coordinate 419,705,091 of OY856414.1, read as the reverse complement.
CTTGAAAATTAGGGGATGCCTACCTGGTTGATTGAGTTGTTAATTACAACAATTATTAAAGGAGCATAGAGATGAAACCTTGTAAAGTTACATATGATATGAGATACATTATGTTTCATTTTTTATAAGAGCCATAAAGTATGATCTATAAATGATGTGTGGTATAATAGATAGAATAGTTCAGGACAATAGTTGGAGTGCCAAGTTGAAAGGTACTACCAGACTAGTACAGGTGGCACAATAGTTCTTATGTTGAACCAAGGTGACATATGCAAGAGTTGATGGAGAAGAATATGACTTCTATGAGAATAAAGTGACATAACCATGAGATGAAAGTTACCATGTGTAAGATTGAGGATGAGGTGCATAATAAGTGTCCATCTTTGTTTACCTTGGATTTCTGGAGCAAAATCCCTATTAGGGGTTTATGGTTGTGAGATCCCTAACCTTGCTTAACTGGTTGAACATGATTAATTACCATAATTTAATTCTTATAACTATAATTAACATTTTGATATGATTTTTAATCATAATATAAGCTTAATTTTCAAGTTTGGTCCAATTTGAACAATGTGTGTGCAAGTTATGCAATTTTATGTACATTTTGGATTTTTCTACAATTTACCCAATTGAGAGGTTTTTCTTGCAGTTTTTTCACTTGCATTATGTTCTTTTGATGTTGTCTAATCATTCTTTATCTTTTTGAGCCATGTGGCGCCTAGTTGAACCTTGGTTTGGAGGTGTTTTCTTTATGGGTATTTTAGGGTTTACCCCTTTATGGATGAGCTACCTTTAGGAGCTCTCAAGAAATGGTTTATTTGCTTTTCTTGCAAAATCAAGAAAATAGGGACACTCAGGTCTCCATGGATGGTGGATTATCTTCTTGTGTGGCTTCTTGTATATCCTTAATAGTTTAAGGTCATGGACACATGAGGAAGCTACTTGTACACCTCATGTTTTCTTCCATCCTTATCCATGGGCTATATTTACCTCTTCCTTGCCCAAGTATGAAACTTTGCTTGCTTTCTCTTTCCTCTAACATAGAAGAACAACTCCACTCTATTTTTATGTGGAACTAAGTGCTCTAAGGTAGAATACAACCTCTTTTTGGAGAAGAAGGTCTCCTACAGCTCCATCTAGCCCTACTTAGGGTTTCCAAGGTCATCTTCTAGGGATTTTCACCAAGGAAAGTTGTTTTCTTCCTTCCTTCTCTATTTGTCTTTCTCTTATCCTTACTTAGACCTTCCTCAAAGTTAGAACTTTTCTGTTCCATGGTATAAGTTTCTCTAAACCTCTAAAACCCTACCTTTCTTGCTCCTTATGCTTAGGGTTTGCTTCTTTGATGGAGAAAGGTGTTATATGAACGAGTTCAGAGCTTATGCTTGGATTTTCTATCCTACCTGCTCAATTTTTCTTATATTTGGTATTTTATCTTCTCATTAGAGGAAATTTTTATAACTTTCTCCATGTTTATTTCTTACCATAAGCTTGCTAGCTCATGTTCTTTCTTTTAAAATGATGATCCATGCACTAAAAAGTTATGCTTGACTTGGATTTTAATTTTTATGATGTTCCCTATTCTGATTTCAGTTCTAGATGAAATTTTAATCATGTGTACATTCCTCCTAATATATAAGATGACTTATATCAGGTTGGTTTGACAACTGGTGGTGTTAAGCACCCATCAACCAATGGTCATATTTAGGGTTTAAAGTTGATTTCTTCTATAAACACATGACCCAACAATGGTATCATTGCAACAACCAATGGTGTTGTCTTCATGACAACTGATGGTGGTGACCAAGGGTATCGACTGGCCTGCACCCCTTAGGTGAGGTTTTGGCCTAATTAGAATCTTAATGATCAACAACTAAGTACCCTAATGATGATATCAATCAATTGTGACATTAGCTTGATATCTGATGATGATTAATGAATATAGTGTTGATCTAACAACCTATGGTGACTTAATGGTCACTACTTATGGTGGTTCGGGTCTCCACAACCTATTGTTCGTTAATCATGTAGTTGTAAAATCAATTAAGCCTTAAACCAAATGGTTTCTCGGGTGACTTGATGCAATGGTTGGACATATATTCCAATTGATGGTTTTAATATATGAACTTGACCCAAGATCTAATTATTCTTCATCCAATAAATCGGAATGATTCCTAATGTAATATGTTGGTCCTAATAAATTGTTTTAGATGGTTTCCTTTATGAGATTATCTTAAGAAGCTCATTTATTAACAGCTTATTTTAAATAAACAATCGCTTGTGGGTTTTACCCTACTCCCAATGGAAATTTGTATGTTGTTAATCAAGGTATGTCTAGGGTTAAATGGTGACTCTTTATATTGGACAACTCAATGACTTCATAGGATGTTTATTCAAGGTGTTGACTTATGTAAATAACCAATAGTCTTACTTCTCAACAATCCAATGTTTTAAGATGATGCTTGTGGTAAGTTTGTATAGTCTGAGTGATGTTGAAACCTAATGTAGGTTTACCTTAATAATATAGTCTTACCTTTTACCTCATAATTAGAATTTATAAAAAATTTAATGAGTTAATGGGCAACCCAGATGAAGTATATTTCATTATACTTAGCCCTAATATAACCAAGTGATGGTAATTGATTATGAACAACCCCTTCAATGATGAATAGAATCATGGACTACTCTTATGTGGTTGAACCATAGTATGATATGACATGATGGTTACACCTTGAGTTATGTGTGGATCCATACGTGAGATTGGTATGGAATGTGATGGTGATGCTTCACCTTATGCATCCACAATCCAATGGGGATTCCATGAGTTAGGGTTTGGGTATGATTGTTGATTAGTAATATTAATATAATTTATCTTGTTGAACCTAACTCTAATGCAAATGGATAAATATGAGTATTCATGTTTAACCTTTCCTATATGATGACATTATGGTGGAATAATCTCCTTAATATGATCATAACCTTAATGTGTTAATTGGTGGATATCATAGCCACATGGTTGATACTTTCTTATGCTAAACATGTGCATTATGAATATGATGAGGGTTAATCATATCTAGATTCCTTGCATGTTGATGTAATAAAGGAATGTTCTTAATGTTAATATAACCCTACTATGATTGTTTATGAATATCTCCTAGCTCATAAATGCAATATTGTGTTGCCCAATGTATTATATGTAAGTGATGTTGTTGAGCCTTGTTATAAGGCATGGAAAGATAATGATGATCTTATAGGGAATAGTATGATGGTCTTAATGACCTTTGGGCATGGTTGAGCCTTGAATGAGGTGTAATCCTAATGTGTTGATAAGGGTTGATACCCTATGATATTGTGAAAAGGATTTATATCATGTGATAGTATGATAACATGTATAGTATCATGATTGGCAAGACAATAGTATCATGTGATGATGATTTGATGATAAGTATAAACTCTTGATTGGTAGGTGAATACTTCCATGTGATGTTGAGATGAGAAATTATGTCACATATGTTTTATATCTTTTGAAGTTGTTATATAGCAATGTTTCCTAGATATGAATTAGGGTTTGTATGTCCACTTGTTTGATGCAGCCTTAATTCACCCAATTGGGAATAAATAATCAAGTGAAACTCTAATCATGTAGTGCCTTGTGTCGTAGAACCATTTCAGTGTCAGAACTTGTTGGTGGTGAAACAAGTATTCCTAAGGGAAACTCAGAGCGCATACATAACATGTTGAGTATGAGGGGATAGCTTGGTACTCTAATATCAAGCAATTGAGGATGGCTGCGATCGTGCCTCAAATATTGTGATGTTGTGATGTGTGAAAAGTAGCAGTATAACTGTTGGTGCCTCTTATAGAACGGCCATTCATGAGTCTGTTCTCTAGTGTCATGAACTATTCCAAGGGAGAACTAGTTGTTAGCAGCTTGACTATATGTCATTGTAGTAGTAGCATTGACTGATATGTCACTACCTTTTTAGCCCGTACTGACTGGGTAGAGGAAAGATCTTAGGATACTGGCACTCCTAGATCTTGTACAAATCTGAATAGCCCTTCATAGGGGTTGGTTGGACTTTGGATGGTACGATTCAAACTCCCCAGGGTGTAATAAAAGATGTAAGATAGTCGTGTAGCATATCTATTTAGTGTTATACACAATGCTTCATATTGGATGATAACCCTTGTTTGCTTTCTTTTCACTGAGATCACGTATAGTACAATAAGAGATGATAGATATGCTTATGTTGTAGTTATTCTCATGTTGTAAACATGCTTATGTTGTCAAATATATTGACACTGATGGTTAAGATGATGTTGCTAGCTATGTTTAATATTGCTAGCCATGCATATCCAATTATAAATTCTTAAACTGCTAATCATTCCTATGCAGTTAATTGTGCTAAGATGTTAGTTCTACTTATGATATAGATTTGTTCCCTTTCTTTGACATGCCAATACTGATAGCCATGTTATGTCACTAGACATATTAATGATGTCAGGGATGCTTATGCTACTAGATTGCTTGTGATGTTAGCAAGGAATATGATGATAGTTATATCAATGATAACGATTGTTATTAGATGCAATTTGAATAAATTTGAGTAGATATCTATCCAGAGAAATTAGTTTATTTGTTTCCTATATATACATTGATAATCATACTTGTTGCTAAGATTATTTGCTTAATTTGTTTAGCATACTTGAACTGTTCAATCTATTCAATTGATTATTAAATACTCCAACTGCTCGGCTATCTACCATTTAAAATGTTGTAATCAATAAGCGTTGTTGGAGGTTATATCTCTTGATGGGACATGGGTCTCACCCTTGTGGTTCACCACATCTGTTTAGGTAATTGGAAGTGACGACAACATGACTGTAGAAGTAAAGAGGAACTAGAGTAATGAATCTTTGATAAAGTTGATTAGATGTCTAGTGTGTCCTAGAGTCATCCATGTACTCTCAAGTCCGACAGGAAAAGTTAGTATATGGTGTTTCAAACAAATTGGACTTTTATTAGCATGTTAATGCTTGTTTGTGTGGCATATATGAAAATTGTTATCCTATGTATATATGTTGTGGCTAAGGTGATAGAACAATTTGTATCAAACTCTTGACATAGTATGGATACAAGAAACATGTTGGGCTCTTATGAAAACATTTTTGAGAGGGTGTTGATGTTGAAATCAGTTTTAAGTTACCCATATTTTTGGGTATGTGATTAATTAGTGGTCGATTGTGTTTTATGTTTTGAGTAATCTCATTTAATGTAATGGTTCTATCATATGCTACTTCAGGAGTTGTGGTTGCTATGTGGATAAAGGACACTAATGTTCCTTTGATATTGGCTGAGTTGTATAAGTTCTTGGATGAAGCACAATAGACTGGAAAGATAAGGGGAGCCTACCAAGTTCTACAAATTTATCTGGGAATGCATATATGTCCTTTTGGATTTACAGAGTCTTTAAATCCTCATTATAGCACAAAGAAGGAGTTTCTGTCAAAGCACATTCAGATAGGTGAGAGTTTTCAGCTGCGTAGATATCTGCCTTGTTGGCATGCTGGTGGGATGGATGGAACTTTGCGTTGCTAGCTCCACATGTGGCAAGGTCATGCCCAATTTTTAGTGGTTGGTCATCTTGTTTGGTCTGGAGGGTTGTGTTGCATATTACCCTATGTAAGTGTTGCAGAAGTCCAATCATCGGCAATGTATGCATCATGTTGAAGCTCTTCCCTCATTCTTCAAGAAGTTGGTGCTAGATTCTCGAAAGGTTCATGAAAAGGTTGTAGAGATGCGGTTGAATTGGAAGAGTTTTACCTAGGATTCTTTCATTCTGGGTCAAAACTGCTCTCCCTAGTACTTGGAGTGGCTTGCATCAACAACTTCAGTGGTAGTGACTTGTGATTCTTCTAGAGAACCACAATGATTATCTTTTATTCATTTATTTATTTGTTTGTTGGCATCAGGTGCCAGAGTTTTTTAATGATTTTATTTTTGTAATAAAAGTTTTGGTTCATGAGATGTGGCATCAGTTGTGGTTATTTCCTTCATGATACCTGGAAATGTGCATTTGGACTTGGGTCCTTGAGTGCATATGACTATGAGCTCCTTTCTGACAAATTGTTTGATCAGGACAATCCTAAAATCATTTTTATGCTTTTTTAAGCCTCCAGGGACACCTGTAGGTTTTTATATTCTAGGGTCACCTCCTTCTCATCCACCTCCTTGTGTGAAGTTGGAAGGTTGAAACCCCAAGTGCTTTGATCTACTTCTCATCCTATTTTGATGATATATGTTTCCTCCCTCTTAACATTTATGTCTTGTTCTATTATGAGGGTAGACCTCATACTAGGGTGTGAGATGGAATAAGCTCTAGTGGACCTAGGTGTCATGTTAAGAGCTAAATCTATGTCAGGTAGCGGGTGCATTAGTGGTGATTCCCTACCCAAATAGGCCAAGGTTATAGATGTCAAATACATCCCAGTGGGCTTTGCTCATGGCATTCTTTACAGTGGAAGTTGACCACGAGCATGTGACTTCCTATTTAAAGGGCCTTCTAGATTATATATTTTATCCTTTTGAAGGCGCCCACCGGTTGTGGGTCTTTTCGTTTAAAGCATTTGCTTTGACATTGATGTTAAGGGGCTTAGTATGAGAGACAAAGGTTCCATGGTGAATGAATGGGGCTTTCCTAGCAAGGGTTTCCCATATCATGACTCCCACATTAGCTCATTCATACCTTGACCTAACCTTTTTTTGCAAGGAGATGAGATTAGTCATAAGGGGTTTTCAACCTCCATCGTTCTCCAGAAGGTCCTTCCTTTTTAGGTTAACTTTGGTAGATAAAAATTTTATGGCATCTTCCTAGATAGAGATGTCAGGATGTTTGAGGATTGAATATGACTTGAATCAAGGGACTAATAGCCTCTTCCATCATCTCATTTTATCATGGGGCTTCTCTCAGATTTAGACACAGTCAAGGACACTATGTATATTCTAATATTAGGTTGGACCTACTTGAAGGAGTTATTTTTAGGTTGGCAAACCATTGAGGCCTCAATATAATTATCATTCTCCTTCCATCATAGGACCTAGGTTATACTTTGACCTTCCCTCTTCAGAGTGCATGGGGGTACATTGTAAGGTATTTAAGTATATTTTAAATTTATGGAAGTATGGGAGTGTTTGTCTCCTTCACATTGTTTTTGCTTATCATGGCAGACTGGTCAGCAATAGTAGTGTCGAGGCCGGTGTTGGTGTAATGACAATGAATATCTCCATCTATGTCCTTCAGGTACATGTCAACCCAGTCGTAGAGATCGTGGACGATATAAGGTCCCTCCCATTCAGGGTTGAAAATTTCCCCAAAATCAGTATTCTAGATGACTCATGGTACCAAGTCTCCCTTCTAAAAGCTTCAATGCAAAAACTTGATCTTTGTGATCAAATATTTATAGAATTTTTATCAGGATGTTACAACCCCAATTTTGGGCTTATATGGTTTGAAATACAATTTCTCCAATAAAATGTGTGATTATGAAATTGTATGATTTATGTGTATGGAATGGATTTCCTTTGCAATATTTCCTTAGTGCATATGATTTTGTTGATCATAATATGTTAATGAGTCCAATATGATTATAAGAGAAAGAAGAAATCAAATAATGAATTATTAAGAAAAGAAGTTTAATATAATGAGGAAAATATAAGAAATATGTGGAAAGATGTATGATTGATCATTATGGATGAGATTTCGAATCCACAAGGTTTCTAATGGTAAAAGGAATCCAAATAAAGGGAATAGAAGGGAAGGAGAGAGAACAACTAAGGGATGGTAATAATGAGTCCTTTAGTTAGTTAAGTTGCATGTAAGTATACATTTGGGAAGGAGTAATTTGTTTGGGAAATACATTACCAAGAAGGGGATACGTTGCCCAATAGAATCGAGGTTGTTGAATCACATCCATCAGATAATAGTTTACTTAGTATCCTAAAGGGAAATGAGTAATGGTACATCCCACCTCTTTCTTGGACTCCTTCTCAGAGGTAAAGGGATTCCAACCCTAGTAGACATATATATAAAGGGATGGTATGGCGACTTGGTTCCTAGCCATGTTGGATCCAGGTGAAGGTTTTTGAGGATCCTTTGTCAGAATCTCTCCTACAACTTCCTATGTAGTAGGTGCTTGGTCGTCGTGATGGCATGGGCCATCATTATCATGCAGGGTAGACACATGGTCGATAGGGCATCTCTTTTTTTATCTTTCTTCAATGGAAAACACCAAGAATAATCCGACATCCAAACTCTTGGTCATCGACCCTATAATCCCACTCTACTCTTATCTCCCTTTCCACCTTATGTTAGCTATCATAGCTCCAACGGATCTCCAAGCAGCAGCTGCTACTCAGAATTGCAGTGTCTTGCTCTCTAACACTAGCGGTGATGTTTACAAGGCACGATCAACCAGGGGTTGTGGATGATGGTCAACCTGAAAGAAGTGTGTGGGGTAGTTTCCCTGCCGTGGGTGTCTGACCATGGTGACCTGCATGTGGTGAGGAAGAGGGAGAAGGCTAGTTCTTGGCCTTGCCACCAGATCAATCGGCTAATCAATGGAGGGATCCATGGGGAAACGTAGAGGAAGGAACTATGCTGGCGGAAGGTACCATCAGGCACTTCTAGAAAGCGTCAAGTTCTCCATGACATGTACAGAAAAAGTTCCTCACGTCGAGATGAGGATGATGAGTAGTCCAGTCGGGGAAGGACCCAGTGGCAAATCGGTCGTGTGTAGGCTCAACTCGATCATGAACCATGGTTCGACCAATGGTTTAGTAAGTGAACCGGCCGGATGGAACCTGAACCGCTCTGTCATGGTGCCCAGTCAGTATAAACGTCAACCAATAGGAAGGTGACACGTGGCCAGATGAGAGGTAAAATTATACATCTTGCTTTAATTATAGAAAATACTATGAGCGTTAAAAAATAGCAAAACTATATATGAAAATTGATCAAAAAAATACGAGTAATCCATTAAAAATATAATTGAAGCATAATTCTTCTTGCAATTCAAAAAGTGCTTAAATTTTCTATATTTAATGCTTTCATGAATAAGAAACCTTAATTTGATGATTAATGAAATTTGGAAATGTCATATGGATGTTTTATGTAAATATTAACATGTTGTTAATAAAAAGGATGTTTTGAATCTAAAAAATGATCCATGTGCTTAATTAGTTAATTTAGGGCTTCATATGAATAAAGTACATTAATGGGCTTAAAACCCTAATTTAGGTGTTAATGACTTTTGATGAGATATATTTCAAAATTCATGTTTAAGACAGAGATATTATGTTTTAAAGCCAAATCAGCAATAAGGAGGCTCAAATGAGAATAGTTAAGTAATTAGGGTTTTGAACATAGAATTACTATTTTAGGGACCTAAAAAGGCAAAGGTGAGAAATAGATCTAAAGAACCCTAAGGAAACCCTGATTCGAATTAGCAACCTTAAAAAGGTGTCCCAAGTAAATAAGGAGTTGTTTGGGATGTGATGGTAACAATTAGGTGTTACACATATTTTCAGGATCAAGATTGATTGATTGGTTGCTTGTCTTGCTTGATTGGACATCTTGATTGGATTGGATTATGCTTATTTACTGTGAGATCTCTAAATCATGTATGTGGTTATTTTATGATTACTCATTTTAGTTTCATGGCAATTTCTGAGGTTTCTTCAATTGCTTGCAAATAACTATTTGGATGACTTTATTTCTTGCAATCTGTAAAGTGACTATAACTATCACCCTAAACATATGTGCATGACTAGCTTAGAACCTAGTCCTTCTATGTAGCTTTGATGATGATGAGATGGATGACCTAGTACATGGTCTACCCTTGGGGTAGTATCATCTGGTTATCATGAGTCGATGTGTTGGTCTACCCTTGGGTAGGACCATACGACTACACATCCCTAGGTCGTGGTCTACCTGTAAGGTATGATCATTGGGGCCATTTGAGATCTACCATATGAGAGAGGTAGTATCCATGTCCACTGTAGGGACAACACAGAGGAAAAGTTTTGATTTTCACCACATACCGATATATTCATTTTACTGACTGACATTTTGTTTGTCAGGGTTTTAGGAATATCTAAAAATGGACAAACAGTAAAGTGGTATTTGTGAAGAATAAAGTTAATCTCCTATTTTAAGCTTAGACTTTGGTAGAATTTATTAATTATTTTTAATTATTTGCAAAACTATTGATCCTGTTTTGGGATAGCGGCTCTAAATTCTTGGTCTTCTTTAATTGGGGGATACCGGGAAGAGGGGTCGTTACAATTGGTATCAGAGCATAGTTTTCCATTTGATCTCTAATAATTATTAAATTTTACAAACTCTTTAGAACCCAAGGGAGTTATTAGATTATTTTCCAATGATGGAGATGTGTAGAAAAGGATCACGATCCAGGGGCTGGCAAGATTTTCCTCCGCCACACTAGTCAGTCTATGAGGACTTCCGGATTCTATGTGACTGCATGGCCAAAATCGGAGGATTTGACTTGAAATAAGATACATCTATATCTTCTCTCATATGTCTTTGTCCCTTCTCTACCCCATTCATTGAATACCTTTAAGAGATTAGGGTTTCTCTCTCTCCACCATCTACCTGAGTTTAGGGTAAGCATAATAAGTATTAAGGGATCCTCAACCAAATAATAAAAAGCATGTAAGAAAGATGTCATGGACGTAAGTTTTGATAATTAGAAACTCAAACTGAGTTTAGTTACATGCTTAGGTTGCATGGCCTGTGTTTCTATGCCCTTTGGTTACCCCTCAGGAGAACGTTGAGGTTAGACCACCTTGTAGGAAGATGAGGAGAGATTTAGCCTTGGAGGAAGAAGCCTCTAGGAAGAGGAAGAGACCTGACGCATCCTCTGAGGATGACTCTCAACCCAAAACCTTAAGTGGTGGATAGAGAAAGAGAAGACACAATGAGTTGGATATCATAGTTGAACATGCATGCATGTATGTGGGTTAGACATGCATGATGTACATAGAGGTTTTGAGTATCCATGAGATACGTCAACCATGTGTGGTTGTTTGACCCTGGTGCCTTTTGGTGACCCGGCCTTGGTTTGAAATACAATTTCTCCAATCAAATTTGTGATTAAAAAATTGTATGATTTATGTGTATGGGATGGATTTCCTTTGCAATATTTCCTTTGTGTATATGATTTTGTAGATCAAAATACTTTAGTGAGTCCAATATGATTAAAAGAGAAAGAAGAAATCAAATAATGCATTATTAAGAAGGAAGTTTAATATAATGAGGATGTAACATACCGAATCCTAGACATTTTGTCTTTTGGCCCTCTTTCCCATCTTTTCCTTTCATTTCTATCTTTTTTGGCCTTTTTGTTTAATTTGTGGAGAATATGATGTTTTAGTGAACATTTGTTCACCATTTATACCAATAAAGGGTTTTATGCACAAATCCCTCAGTAGATATTTTTTATAAGGGTCTAATATTCAAATTTACCATATATTTGAGATAATGATAAAAGAATTTGTTTTAGATCATTCCTTATCCTTATGGAGAAAGGAAGAGAGAAAGGAATGAATAATGTTGCTTTAAACGTGTTAATGTGATACGAAATTAATTAATATGAGAAATATTGGTAATATTGGATAATGGGATAAAATTCATAAAAGGAACACTAATTGGTTAAAAATAAGTTGAGATTTGTTTTCCTTGGGCTTGGTTTGGCTTATAGGCCAAGTTTCATAATTTTGAAAATTAATCATTATCTTTGCACAAATTGGAATTGGAAAATATGAGTTTTTCTCCAAATCATTTAATAAATTATTAAATGACTTCAAAAGTGGAAACAATTCACAAATTGTAATCTACATGACAAAATGAGTTTATGTGTGAATTTGCATCTAATTTGGTCAATGTTAAATATTTTATTTTATTTAGGAGAGAGAAAATGATTTAAAGACCAAAAATATAAAATATATGTTGAAAAAAATTAATTAATGTCAAAATCGTGTTTCTCAAGTTTAGTATTACTTGTATACCAAGTTTTATATTTTTAGAATGTTTCTAGATGCCTCTAATAAATTAAAAGGATAAAATAAGTGATAAATTTAAATGTATTAAATAAAATAATAAAAGCCTTCAAAAAGATAAAATAATGCCAAATTCGTGTTCTATATGTTAAAATATACATTTGAATGAATTTTTACTCAATTTGGAAAATATTTTATAAGAAGGTAAATTTTGGAGAAAAAGTGTGCAAAATATTCAAACCATTAATTAGTATAACAAATAATTTCAATAAATGGAAATAATGGAAAATTCGTATCTAACATACTTAATATGACTTATGGATGAAGTTTCATTATTTTTGGAGAATTTTATACTCATTAATGAGAGAGGAAATAAAAAATAGTAATTAGCTTAATTGACTAATCTAACTTTCTCAAAAGGCAAATCTATTTTTATATTCGGATTTCTCACCCCAAAATAAGTTAACCTACCAAATATGAGTTTATTTGGATTTTGTTTGTACTCTTAAATAATTATAGAAAATTTTATACATTAAATGCATCAAAAGAATAAAGTTAGAAAGTTGTATTAAATGATCTGGTCATCTTCTACCTCAAACCCGTATGAACAGTAAACGTGAACCAAACTGCTCTGGTATTTTAGGCATATCTCTCTTTTTTCTCAACAAAACTTCACGAAATAACTTGCATTGATTTCTAGATAAAAATCTGCATCTTTTAAACCATTATTTGTAAGATTTCATCATGATTCGAGGAAACGCCCAATTGCTTGCTCCCCAAGCTTTTCGGCCACCACCTCCTCGCCACATCTCTTCCCCTCACACACACACACACACACACACACACACACACACACACACAGATATATATATATATATATATATATATATATATATATATATATATATATATATATATATATCCCTACCGTTGGTTTTCAGGGAGTCTTTGCAACTCAGTCCTTCATCCAATTGTTCAGTTCTCTGCCATTTTAACCCCCGACAAGCGGCCAAAGGCACAGAGTTTGTGGCTCTCTTCTCTCCCTACTCCCTCCATCTCCAGTGAAATTCTAGGTACCATCTACTTTGGTTCTTCATGATCTTTCTTTTGCATATTTGAACATCAAATTTTGTTGAGTATTCCAAAATCACCCAAAATCCCAAGAAAAGTTGATGCTTGCACTCGTCGGCCATGGCGTGGGTGTGTTGGGGGAGATAACCACGTGCGTTTTCACACTTCTACCCCTACTCGCTTCTCTCTTCTCTCTATGTGTTCGCGTGAGGGCATTTCTACCTTTTCATTTTGTTTTGAACGCGGCTTGACCCGGCTTTGACCGCACGAATTAGACGCCCCTTATTGGGCCAAGTCACCAAGCGGGCCCGACCCCCTCTCTTGCCTGCTTTGATGACGTGTCAATCTCTAGTTGGTCAATATGTTGTGAACTAAAAAAATGTGATCTTTCTAATAAAAATATTTTCAAAGGTTGATTTCGAGTTTTGTCGAAGGTGATTTTCTAGAAAATGGATTAATTAGTTAAAAATCACCAAAAATACATTATCTTCAAAATACATAAAATTATATGTCATTTTGAACAGAAAACCCTACCTAAGACATTAGTGATGGTTTCAGGACTTAAATCGATGGTTTGTAGAAAAAGTTAGTAACTTTAGGGTTTTAAGTCTTTAATGAATGAACATAGTTCTTATACATGAACATGGTTATGATATTAGGACAACTGGATCCTGATCTCGTTTAAAGGTTTGGAAAAGTGGTTTCTAGGACTCTAAGGAAGAGGTATGTGCATTTACACCTTAATTTGGGAATATGTGTGCCTTAACCTATTTTTCTATGATGAGGCTTTATTAAACCCTATTTCATATACTCTTGAATCTTTTTCTAAACTTTCCTCATAAATTAGTTTGGAACATTATTCTTGGGTCTTGGTACCCCACTACCATTCTTATTTATTCATATGATTATTTTTTCCATGACTACTTTTTCTAGCATGTAGATTTATGTTCTATTTAATCTAAAGTAGTGGTACTTATGTACAACCACCCACATAGGGCATGTAAATAATCACCCTGGGGAATGTCTTATTCTCCCCATAATACTGTAGGTGACTGGGAATGTCTTATTCTCCCCTCACCTAAGGTTAAAGGTCTGGTAGGTGCCTCAACCCTACTTAGTTAGGTAGACATAATTATCTTACATGCAAACCCCTTTTAATTTTGTTGTTAATGGCAAGTTTCATTTGGTATAGCTTCATTCTCTTGTTATCTTCTTCTTATGATGAACCCTAGCCTATTTTATTTACTTTCTTATATTGTTATCCTAGACTAGTTTTGTGACACAGACTTTTCTTTCCTTTCCCTTTTACTGGGTGCCTTCCCAATCACCCAGGTGCTGATCAAGGTGATTGATAAGACATAAGATATTAGCTTTTGTCTTGGACTTGGTCGATGGAGATGTTGCTTTGGAGACACGATTATAGTAGTTAGACTTCCCTATATCTAGATCTTGTTTGTGTATCTTGATGTAAACCCTAATGGGAGAATATAATGTATCTATAAGGACCCTGACCTCTGTTTAGGGCTTATCCTATTTGCTTTGCTTAGGACTGATGCTTAGTTGCTTGCTAATCACCTTTGGTGGTGATTAGGGTTTGTTGGTGCTTTGTTGAGATCTAGAGGGGATACTTGCAATTAGCCCAAGTCTAGGGTTTGTGGGCAAGTTTGCCATTGTGAGGTGTTCCTCCCTCTCCTTGCTTCCTCTAGTGTTGTGAGGAAGGTTTGGGCTCGTTTCTTGAGCTCCTTTGGGCTTGGTTGAGCTTGTTGGGCTTTGTGGTGCCTTGTTTTTGCTTCTTTGGACCTTGTGTCGAGCAAGAGTGCTCTTTTTTGGCCTAGGTGTGTCGGCATGTGCTTGTGTCGGCCTGTGGTGTGTCGCCCAAGGTGTGTGTCGGCCATGGTGTGGGTGTGTCGGCCATGGTGTGGAGGTGTGTCGCCCATGGACCCTTTGACTCTCTTTGACCTCGTTGGTGTCACCACTAGTGGACACTTGGTGCTTGATGCTTGCATGTGGCAATGGCCTTGGACATGTGTTTAGGGCATGTTAGAGTGGTGGCTTTGCACATGGACAAGTGTCCCTAGGTGGGCGACACCTTGCCTTGTCTTTCCTTGGTTTCTCCTCCATCCTTTCCTATATATGTATTCCCTTTCCCTTGCTAAGGATCCCTTTAGTTCCTTAGTCTCCTTCTCCTTTTGTGCACGACATCCCCCTTTCCTTTGCAAGCTTGGTGGCCGATCCTTCTTGGAGTCTCCTTCTTCCTCTAGTGGTGGCCGAACCCTAGAGTGTCTTGCTCTTCTTCCTTGGTGGTGCTTGGAGATTGGAGCTAGGAGCTTGGAGCTTGCTTAAGGTGGGTTACATAACTCCTAACCCTAACTACACTACCTTCTTTTATGTTCTTATATGTTTCTATGATCATGATCGGCTATGAATGTTGCTAGCTTAGTTTCTTGCTTAGTTGTACCATGTGGGCCGAACCTTGTTCTAGGGTTTCTTGTTGAGCAACACCCCTTTCTCTCCGAGGTCTAGAGGAGTGAGCTTGAGTTCTAGTAATATGGGCAATACCCCTCTCTCGTTTAAGTTGAGAGATGATCTTGTGTTCTAGTGGCTTGAGCAATACCCTCATCTCGCCATGGACTTGAAAGGTGAGCTATGTGGTGGTTGTGGACCTTGGTTGTGGTTGAACCTTGTGTTGCCCGATTGGTGTTAAGAAGCTTGGAAAGACCCCTCTCTCTTGATAGTTGATAGGTGAGTCATCTTCTTGATCCTTTGGGGTTTTGGTGCCTTGGTGCTTGAGGTGGATAACGACCTTGTTGTGGGTTGCATCTTGGCCGATATGGCCTTGCGTTTGATGTTTCCCGATACCCCTCTTCACCTTGAGTCTTGTTCGACATGTTGTGGTTGTGTTAGGCATCACACCCTGGTCTTTGACTTTTGTGTGTTGAGCGTCACATCTGGTTTGGTGGTAGGCGTTATACCAGGTTCCTGCCATGGTGTGTGTGTGTGTGTGTCGGGAGTCACACATGGTGAAGTACCCTACCCGGCATGCCTAGTTGAGATGGTAGCTCGACGCTATTATACCTTAGATGTCTGACGGAGCATTGCACGATACCACAGTGCATGACACATGTGGTTGCACGATATTCATCGGTGCACGATATGCTTGGTTCCCTGATGCATGATGCGTCGTTGCATGACATGGTGTTGTGTGTTACACCCTTCACGACACGCCCTTGGGCCCAGTTGCATGATAGACCTTGTTGCACGACACACGTAGTGTATGACACAGCATTGCACGATATACCTAGGTGTCCAATACATCATGAGATGGTATCTCGGTACCCTTTCTTAGTGCTTGGTCGATATGTGGCTGGTTGGCTTGGCCATTTGTGGCGTGAGTGTTGGGCGATATGGGAGAGTACCCTGCCCAATACCTACCTTTGGTGAGGGTGCCCTACCCGTCACACCTTTGGTGAGGGTAGTGGGCACTTCTAGCGAGGGTCTTGTTCCTTCTAGAAAACCTATGTGCTAGATCTTGTTCTATGATGTCACGTTTGGTTGACAATAGCAACCCTTGATATGCTTGATGGTAATTGCTATAGTAAGTGCACATCTATGTAACTTGACATGACATCTTATGAATTTATGATCATCTGGAATTATCTATTTAATACTAAGGAAATGGTAAGCATATAAGATGCTTTGCTTAATGATATGACCTATGTCTATGGTCACAAGTTGAGGCATGAATGATAACGTATATAATCATCAATGTTGCCCTATGTTGATAATATGCATCTTCTGTTAACCCATGATGATTGTGTATACTAACCATGCAGGTGGCTCATATAGTTGCATAGCCAGAAATAAGGGCTATGATATATATATATATATATATATATATATATATATATATATATATATATATATATATATATATATATATATATATATATATATATATGTTTGAGTAACACTGCTTTTATGGTTACTCTTGGATGAGTTGATGAGATGATATATGTGTTTTGGTCTGAGGACCTGAGTTTGGGCTAAAGTGCCTAAGTTTATGAGAATGCCTTATGGGGCAGTGGTTTGTTGTGATGAGGGATTGAGATCACGTGGCAATGTGATGATCCTTGAGGTGGATCTAGATGATTGGCAAGAGGCCAAGTGATAACATGTAATGTTGGATCCTTGTGATGGATCAGGATGATGTTGATTATGATAAAAGCATAATATTGTGTCTCATGTTGTTTATTCTTGTTATAAGTTTGCATGTTGTACAACTTGATTTAATCTTGCAATCCACTTAAAATGTACTAATTAATCACAATGGAACATATCATGTAGTTTTCCCTGGCCATAGATCCATCATCGTCAGGAGCTGGTAATGGTGAAACGGGTTCTCCTGTGGGTTAACCCGGAGCGCATATTGTTGAGTATGCGAGGTTTCTCCTAGCCTAAAGTGAGGAGGTAAGAGTGCAACTTTGGTTGTAGACTCTAGGGTGTGGATTCAGGCTCGTAGCCCAAATATGATAAGAGCATGGTGAACAGGCCCATGGCTCAGGATGTGTGATATGGGAGCATGAATGCGTTCATGGCTCAGAGCACGGTGAATAGGCATGTGGCTCAGTTTCACTAGTGCCGATACCTATACCAAGAAGGGCTAGGTAGAGGGTAGCCTGACCCTGTGGCTGAGGTCACTTAAGCATGAGACTGCGGTCCTACTTGGGTTGTACTCATGCACTAACCACGAGGTGGGAGGTCATGGAGTCCAGCTCTTCCATTGACCTTGTATGGCACCGACTTTGGGTTTCACAACCGAAAGTTGGATTTGAGAAGTACGGCTCACTTCCTCAAGGCATAATAATATGTAATTCAGTCGAATAGTATTTACTGCATAAGGAAAAACACAGAACATTGGTTGAGGCCTTGCTTGTGTAGTTAATCTTGTCATACTTGCAGTTACTTATATGTTCCTTATGTTATGTGGTAAGGTCTTATAAATCTTATCTTGTTAATCATGTTCCATAAAGAAATACTTGGGTACATGCCATACGTACATCTTGGTAAGCTTGATGGTTTGAACAACTTTACTTTATAAACTGCTCTTGTTCTACACTTTACCAATTATCTGCTATTGTTGCTCTTATCTTTTTGAGGTTTTGTAGTTTCGACGGGGAGTTATGTTTCTCGCTGGGACTGTGTGTCTCACCCCGGTGGTTTATAACCTTTTTAGGTGTTCGAGCTAGATGTGGTGGTGGTCGCGGAGTTGCGGCCGAGTAGCAAGAAGAGCAGTAGAAGGCAAGAGATGGACCTGCTGATGTTTTGGTCATTTTGTAGTAGAGTCTTAGAGTCATCCCTGTACTCTCAGGTCCTTGTAGGTATTTTGATGTTGTTTTACGATGTATAGCTGATGATGCTTTGTCTATCCTATTGCTGGTCGGATGTGGGTCGTTCTGTATGTAATAACAAGTGATGAACTCATGTGATGATTAGACAGCTGATCTCCTAAGTTGTGGACACGTATCAAGACTTGTAAAGGTTCATACAACGTGTTTTCCTTGCAGGATGAGGACCTAAATGTAATAATCTCTTAGTTTATCTGCTTTCTGCAATCAGTTTTAATCAACCCGTGTTTTTGGCAATTTGTGGTTTATGGTGTTTTCCGCACATTTTCGTGTAACACCTCGCTGTCTGTGTGATAGTGGGATGTGTTGCCACAAGTTTGGTATTAGATTTCTAGGTTCGCTGAGTCTACAGGGATTTAGGACTAGGTTTTGTCTGTTCTTGTGAATTTTCTAGATTTTCTTACAATCATCTTCTGCCCTCAGCGAAAGAAAAGCCAAGATGTTTGGAAACCATGAAGAACATGCTGTTGAGAACAGTGATGTTGCATCAATTGATGGAGCTATAGGGTAGGCACATGAAGATCGGGTGCTTGAGGTCCCTCAACCTGACCCAGCCATTCTTGAACACCCTGCCTATCAACAACTTATGGGGCAGATGATGGCTATGATGAATCTCATGGTAGAAAGACTGCCAGTGCCTCCGCCGAGAGCACAAGCTCCCCATGGTGAAACATCGGGTATTGGGAAGACCTTTGAGCGGCTTCGCCGAGTCAGAGCTTCGGATTATGCTGGGATGGCTGATCCAGTGAATGCAGATCTGTGGCTGACAAGTCTTGAGAAGGCTTTTTGGATCCTCGACATCCCCAAAGCAGACAAAGTCAAGCACACTGTCTACCTCCTGAAGGGTAGTGTTGGTCATTGGTGGACCATCGTGGAGGAGAAGCGACCTGGTGAGGTGATCGGTTGGGAAGTTTTTTGGCACGAGTTCGTCAACAGATACTTTCCAAAGACGTATCTGGATGAGAAGATCAGTCAGTTCGAGAGCCTGCTCCAAGGAACGATGAACATCACCGAGTACAAAGCCAAGTTCATGGACATGTTGAGGTTTTGTCCTCACATGGCAGCGACAGATGACAAGCGAATCATACGTTTTGAGAAAGGTCTGAGTGCTGAACTGACAACACCTGCTTCTGCATTGGAGAACCGAGAGCGGTTTGCTATGTTTGTGGAATATGTCTGTAGGATTGAACAGTCAGTAAGGGAGAAAAGAGAATCCATGTCTAATAAAATGCCTGCTCAGTTCTAGGGATAGAGGTTTGGTGGCTTTAATAAGTCAAGGTTTTCAGCACCTTCCGTGATGAGAGGTTCCAGTGCACCGTCGTAGTGGTCTCTGAGTAAAGGAAGAGGTTATGTTTCTTCACCGTCGAAGGCACATAGTACAGCTTCAGTGGCAGTGATAGGGCCATCTAGGCCATGGTTTGAAGATAGGGCATGCTATCATTGTGGTCAGATCGGGCATCAGAGGTCAAACTGCCCGAGTAGAGATGTTGAAGTGACGCAGCAGTCGAGGCAGAATCAACAAGGGTCAGATAGACAGCAGCCCAATAGCAGCAGAGGGTGAGGACGTAGCCAGGCATCACAAGTGGGATCGTCTGCTCAAGGAAGCAAAGGACGTGGACAACAAGCAACGGCTCAATTCTATGCTATGAGTCAGCCGGAGGCGAGAGTCAACCTATGAGTGGTGATAGGTCAGATGGAGTTATTTCATTCTCATATGTCTTCTTCTTGCTTTATATCTGTTCTGGTTGACCCGGGTGCTACACACTCTTTTATTGCCTATACTATGCTTGAGAATTTCTGTTTACCTGTTAACTGTAAGAAAGATAGCTTGTGGTTAGAAACCCCTCTTGATGGTTCCTCGATGCTTAGAGAAGAGTGTCCATCTTGTGTCTTATCTTTTTCGAGACATTGTATACAAGTGGATCTTATACCACTTGGTATGCATGGTTTCGATGTGATTCTTGGGATGGATACCTTAGAGAAGTATAAGGTTGTTTGGACTGTAGTTCCAAGCAAGCTGTGTTTGATGATGGCAGTAAGAAGTGGATCTTCCAAGGAGATAGGAAGATTCTTCTGACGTGTCTAGTATCAGCTATGGTAGCAGAAAATTTGTTACGACAAGGATGTGAGGCGTTCTTAGCTCACGTTGTGGATACCAAGGTGAAGGGTCCTAGCCTTGAGGAGGTGTCGGTTGTTCGAGAGTTTGTGGATGTGTTTCTTGATGAGTTCCCTGGTGTTCCTCCACCCCGAGAGATTAATTTCGAGATCAATCTGGTTCTAGGAACGCAGCCAGTTGCACAGACACCGTATAGGATGGCTCTAGTAGAGATGGCAGAACTTAAGAAGCAGTTGCAACAATTGTTGGAGAAAGGTTTCATCTGACCGAGTATGTCACCTTGGGGTGCTCCAGTGTTGTTCATTAAGAAGAAGGACGGATCGATGTGGTTATGTATAGATTACCGATACTTGAACAAAGTCACGATCAAGAATAAGTACCCGTTACCAAGGATAGATGATCTGTTCAATCAGTTGTGTGGTGCTACCGTGTTTTCAAAGATCGATCTACAGTTTGGATATCATCAGTTGAGGATTAAGGCGGATGACATACCAAAGTCAGCTTTTAGGATGAGGTATGGTCACTTTGAGTTTGTGGTTATGTTGTTTGGGCTAACCAATGCACATGTTGTTTTCATGGTTTTGATGAACAGAGTGTTCCATCCATTCCTAGATCAGTTTGTTGTAGTCTTTATAGATGACATCTTGATCTATAGTCGGGACAAGCAAGAGCATGAGCGACATCTTCGACTAGATTTGACTCTTCTTCGCCAACATCAGTTGTATGCCAAGTTTAGTAAGTGTGAGTTCTGGTTGGAAGAGGTTACTTTCTTGGGTCATGTGATATCTGCTGAAGGAGTCAAAGTGGACCCGAAGAAGGTGGAGTCCGTTGTAGAATGGGAACAGCCAAAGACGCCGACAGAAGTTCGTAGTTTCCTGGGTTTAGCATGATACTACAGAAGGTTTATCAAGGACTTCAGTGCGATTGCATTGCCGATGACAAAGTTGACCAGAAAGGATGTACCTTTTGTCTGGGATGATCGTTGTCAGCAAGCTTTCCAAAGTTTGAAGGAAACGCTGACTAGTGCTCCAGTGCTAGTGCTGCCAGAGCCTGGAAAGGGCTATGTTGTTTTCTGTGATGCTTCCAAGAAAGGTTTAGGTTGTGTGTTGATGCAGGAAGATCATGTGGTTTCTTTTGCTTCGCGACAGCTTAAGAAACACGAGGAGAACTATCTGACTCATGATTTAGAGTTGGCAGTAGTGGTTCATGCATTAAAGATTTTGAGACACTATCTTTACGGGGAAGTGTGTCAGATCTTTACGGATCATAAGAATCTGAAGTACATCTTTTCACATAATGAGCTGAACATGCGACAACGTCGATGGATGGAGCTAATCAATGATTATGACTGCACCATCGAGTATCATCCTGGTAAAGCAAATGTGGTAACTGATGCGCTTAGTCGAAAGTCTTCTTCTTCAAAGAAGACACAGTTAAGTTCCTTGGTATGCCATAGAAGGGATATGTTTGTCTCTTTGTGACAGATGAATGTGCAGATGGAAGTTTCCTTGTTAGCTGGACTTTTAGCACATGTGCAAGTCAAGCCTACACTGAGACAACGGATCAAATATGCACAGCAAACCGGTGATACAGTACAGATGATCATATCAGAGTTTGGCGACAAAAAGCGTGATGGGTTCCATGAGTCTGAGGATGGACTAGTTTGCTATCATAATAGGATGGTGGTCTCCGATGTTGATGATCTGAGGAAGCTAATGCTCGAGGAAGCACACACATTGATGTATGCTATGCATCCAGGAGTCACCAAGATGTATCATAGTCTGAAGGACTTGTATTGGTGGCCCAGCTTGAAGAAAGATGTAGCCGAGTTCGTGGCTAGGTGTGCGGTATTTCAGCAAGTCAAGTCTAAACATCAAAAGCCGGCAGGTACGTTGCAACCCCTGTCGATACCGCAGTGGAAATGGGATCATATAACCATGGATTTCGTAGTTGGTCTGCCCAAGACAACTAGGAATCATGATTCCATTTGGGTAATAGTGGACAGATTGACGAAGTCTGCCCATTCCATACCCGTAAAGACAACATATATAGCTGAGAAGCTCGCTCAGGTATATGTAGATGAGATAGTACGTTTGCAGAGTGTGCCAGCAACGATAGTTTCTGATAGAGGTCCTCAATTCACGAGTCGTTTCTGGGAACAGTTGCACAAGGCGTTGGGAACACAGTTGCAGTTCAGTATCGCCTTCCACCCACAGACAGATGGATAGTTTGATAGGACTATTTATATTATGGAGGATCTCCTTAGAGCTTGTGTTTTATAGTTCCTAGGTTGTTGGGACATGCATCTCGGTTTGATAGAGTTTGCTTACAACAATAGTTATCAGTGGAGCATTGACATGGCTCCTTATGAGGCCTTATATGGCAGGAAGTGCAGATCTCTATTATGCTGTTATGAGTCTGGTGAATATTAGCTTTTGGGTCCTGAGTTAGTACAGTAGATGACAGAAAAGATTAAGGTGATACAGCAATAGTTGAAAGCGGCATAAAACAGGCAGAAGTCTTATGCAGACAATCGTTGACGACCTTTGGAGTTCCTGGTAGGATACAAGGTGTATCTTAAAGTCTCATCGTGGAAAGGTGTGCTGAGGTTTGGTCGGAAGGGTAAGCTAACACCCAGGTATATGGGGTCATACCCGGTCATAGCACATGTTAGCAAGGTAGCTTACAAATTAGAGTTGCCGCCAGAGTTTCACAGGTTACATCTAGTGTTCCATGTCAGTATGCTGAAGAAAAGTCATTCGGATACAGGGATAGTGATACAGCCAGACAAAGTTGAGCTTGATGAAGATATGACCTACGAGGTAGGTCCTGTGGAGATCCTTGACAAGAGAGTTAAGAAGATGAAGAGGAAGGACATGGTTCTTGTGAAGGTTCTTTGGCATCATCGTGGCGTTGAGGAAGCCACGTGGGAGCTTGAGGAAGAGATGAGGAGGAAATATCCCTCGCTTTTCTCTTCGGATTTCGGCGACAAAATCCCTTTGTAGGAGGTTAGCTTGTAAGGACCCTGACCTCTGTTTAAGGCTTATCCTGCTTGCTTTGTTTAGCCCTGATGCTTAGTTGCTTGCTAATCACCTTTGGTGGTGATTAGGGTTTGTTGGTGCTTTGTTGAGAGCTAGAGGTGCTACTTGCAATTAACCCAAGTCTAGGGTTTGTGGGCAAGTTTGCCACATTGTGAGGTGTTCCTCCCTCTCCTTACTTCCTCTAGTGTTGAGAGGAAGGTTTGGGCTTGTTTCTTGAGCTCCTTTCGGCTTGGTTGAGCTTGTTGGGATTTTTGGTGCCTTGTTTTTGCTTCTTTGGACCTTGTGTCGGGCAAGAGTGCTCTATGTCAGCCTAAGTGTGTCGCTCTGTGCTTGTGTCGGCCTGTGGTGTGTCGCCCAGGGTGTGTGTCGGCCATGGTGTGGAGGTGTGTCGCCCATGGACCCTTTGACTCTCTTTGACCTCGTTTGTGTCACTACTAGTGGACACTTGGTGCTTGATGCTTGCATGTGGCAATGGCCTTGGACATGTGTTTAGGGCATGTTAGAGTGGTGGCTTTGCACATGGACAAGTGTCCCTAGGTGGGCGACACCTTGCCTTGTCTTCCTTGGTTTCTCCTTCATCCTTTCCTATATATGTGTTCCCTTTCCCTATCGAAGGATCCCTTTAGTTCCTTAGTCTCCTTCTCTTTTGGTGCATGACATCCCTCTTTCCTTTGCAAGCTTGGTGGCCGATCCTTCTTGGACTCTCCTTCTTCCTCTAGTGGTGGCCGAACCCTAGAGTGCCTTGCTCTTCTTCCTTGGTGGTTCTTAGAGCATGGAGATAGG
This sequence comes from Alisma plantago-aquatica, assembly GCA_963693085.1. NCBI lineage: Eukaryota > Viridiplantae > Streptophyta > Magnoliopsida > Alismatales > Alismataceae > Alisma > Alisma plantago-aquatica. The sequence goes on along the minus strand of OY856414.1, from coordinate 419,680,602 downwards.
AGCTTGGAGCTTTCTTAAGGTGGGTTACATAACTCCTAACCCTAACTACACTACCTTCTTTTATGTTCTTATATGTTGCTATGATCATGATCGGCTATGTATGTTGCTAGCTTAGTTTCTTGCTTAGTTGTACCATGTGGGCCAAACCTTGTTCTAGGGTTTCTTGTTGAGCAACACCCCTTTCTCTCCTAGGTCTAGAGGAGTGAGATTGAGTTCTAGTAATATGGGAAATACCCCTCTCTCGTTTAAGTTGAGAGGTGAGCTTGTGTTCTAGTGGCTTGAGCAATACCCTCCTCTCACCATGGACTTGAAAGGTGAGCTATGTGGTGGTTGTGGACCTTGGTTGTGGTTGAACCTTGTGCTTCTCGATTGGTGTTAAGAAGCTTGGAAAGACCCCTCTCTCTTGATAGTTGAGAGGTGAGCCATCTTCTTGATCCTTTGGGGTTTTGGTGCCCTGGTGCTTGAGGTGGATAACTACCTTGTTGTGGGTTGCATCTTGGCCGATATGGCCTTGGGTTTGATGTTACCCGATACCCCTCTTGACCTTGAGTCTTGGTTGACATGTTGTAGCTGTGTTGGGCGTCACACCCTGGTCTTTGACTTTTGTGTGTTGAGCGTCACATCTGGTTTGGTGGTAGGCGTTATACCGGGTTCCTCCCATGGTGTGTGTGTGTCGGGTGTCACACATGGTGAAGTACCCTGCCCGGCATGCCTAGTTGAGATGGTAGCTTGACACCGTTATACCTTAGATGTCTGACAGAGCATTGCACGATACCACAGTGCACAACACATGTGGTTGCACGATATTCATGGGTGCACGGTATGCTTGGTTCCCTGATGCATGATGCACCGTTGCACGACATGGTGTTGCACGTTACACCCTGCACAACACGCCCTTGAGCCCAGTTGCACGATAGACCTTGCTGCACGACACACGTAGTGTATGACACAGCATTGCATGATATACCTAGGTTCCCGATACATCCTAAGATGGTAGCTCGGTATCCTTGCTTAGTGCTTGGTCGATATGTGGCTGGTTGGCTTGGTCGTTTGTGGCGTGAGTGTTGGGCGATATGGGAGAGTACCCTGCCTGATACCTACCTTTGGTGAGGGTGCCCTACCCGTCACACCTTTGGTGAGGGTAGTGGGCACTTCTAGCAAGGGTCTTGCTCCTTCTGGAAAACCTATGTGCTAGATCTTGTGCTATGATGTCACGTTTGGTTGACAATAGTTACCCTTGATATGCTTGATGGTAATTGCTATAGTAAGTGCACATCTATGTAACTTGACATGACATCTTATGAATTTATGATCATCTGGAATTATCTGTTTAATACTAAGGAAATGGTAAGCATATAAGATTCTTTGCTTAATGATATGACCTATGTCTATGGTCACAGGTTGAGGCATGAATGATAACGTATATAATCATCAATGTTGCCCTATGTTGATAATATGCATCTTCTGTTAACCCATGATGATTGTGTATACTAACCATGCATGTGGCTCATACAGTTGCATAGCCAAGAATAAGGGCTATGATATATATATATATATATATATATATATATATATATATGTGTGTGTGTGTGTGTGTGTGTGTGTGTGTGTGTGTGTGTGTGTGTGTGTGTGTGTGTGTTTGAGTAACACTGATTTGATGGTTACTCTTGTTGATGAGATGATGTATGTGTTTTGGTCTAAGGACCTGAGTTTGGGCTAAAGTGCCTAAGTTGATGAGAATGCCTTATGGGGCAGTGGTTTGTTGTGATGAGGGATTGAGATCACGTGGCAATGTGATGATCCTTAAGGTGGATTTAGATGATTGGCAAGAGGCCAAGTGATAACATGTAATGTTGGATCCTTGTGATGGATCAGGATGATGTTGATTATGATAAAAGCATAATATTGTGTCTCATGTTGTTTATTCTTGTTATAAGTTTGCATGTTGTACAACTTGGTTGAATCTTGCAATCCACTTAAAATATACTAATTAATCACAATGGAACATATCATGTAGTTTGCCCTAGCCATAGATCCATCATCATCAGGAGCTGGTGATGGTGAAACGGGTTCTCCTGCGGGTTAACCCGGAGCGCATATTGTTGAGTTTGCGAGGTTTCTCCTTGCCTAAAGTGAGAAGGTAAGAGTGCAACTTCAGTTGTAGACTCCAGGGTGCGGATTCAGGCTCCTAGCCCAAATATGATAAGAGCATGGTGAACAGGCCCATGGCTCAAGATGTGTGATATGGGAGCATGAATGTGTTCATGGCTCAGAGCATGGTGAACATGCCCGTGGCTCAGTTTCACTAGCGTCGATACATGTACCAAGGTGGGCTAGACAGAGGGTAGCCTGACCCGGTGGCTGAGGCCACTTAAGCATGAGACTGTGGTCCTGCTTGTGTTGTACTCGTGCACTGACCAGGAGGTGGGAGGTCGAGGAGTCCGTCTCTTCCATTGACCTTGTATGGCACCGACTTTGGGTTTCACAACCGAAGGTTGGATTTGAGAGGTACGGCTCACTTCCTCAGGGCATAATAATATTTAATTTAGTCGAATAGTATTTACTGCATAAGGCAAAACACGGAACATTGGTTGAGGCCTTGCTTGTGTCATTAATCTTGTCATACTTGCAGTTACTTATACGTTCCTTTTGTTATGTGGTAAGGTCTTATAAATCTTATCTTGTTAATCATGTTCCATAAAGAAATACTTGGGTACATGTCGTATGTACATCGTGGTAAGCTTGATGGTTTGAACAGCTTTACTTTATAAACTGCTCTTGTTCTACGCTTTACCAGTTATCTGCTATTGTTGCTCTTATCTTTTTGAGGTTTTGTAGTTTCGGTAGGGAGTTATGTTTCTCGCTGGGACTGTGTGTCTCACCCCACTGGTTTATAACCTTTTTAGGTGTTCGAGCTAGATGTGGGGGTGGTCGCGGAGTTGCGGCCGAGCAGCAAGAAGAGCAGTAGAAGGCAAGAGATGGACCTGCTACTATTTTGGTCATTTTGTAGTAGAGTCTTAGAGTGATCCCTGTACTCTCAGGTCCTTGGAGGTGTTTTGACGTTGTTTTACGATGTATAGCTGATGATGATTTGTCTATCCTTCTGTTGGCTAGATGTGGGTCGTTCTGTATGTAATAATAGGTGATGAACTCATGTAATGATTAGATAGCTGATCTCCTAAGTTGTGGACACGTATCAAGACTTGTAAAGGTTCATATAACATGTTTTCCTTGTGGGATGAGGACCTAAATGTAATAATCTCTTAGTTTATCTACTTTCTGCAATCGGTTTTAATTAACCTGTATTTTTGGTAATTTGTGGTTTATGGTGTTTTCCGCACATTTTCGTGTAACACCTCACTATCTGTGTGATAGTGGGATGTGTTGCCACAGTATCTTTGTAAACCTTTTTATGAAATTGAATATAGTCAGTTATTCTTTATTTCACTACTTTCGAATGGTCTTTTGTATACCAATGTTTACTAAATTTGGCAAATCAATGTCCATTCCATCATACGTTTGAGTGTGTTTGGAATGGATGTCAATTCTTCAAATTTTTAGTAAAGGGGTGATTTCACTCTTTTACAGGGGAAAATATAAGAAATATGTGGAAAGATGTATGATTGATCATTATGGATGAGATTTTTAATCCACAAGGTTTCTAATGGTAAAAGGAATCCAAATAAAGGGAATAGAAGGGAAAGAGAGAGAAAGATTAAGGGATGAGAATAATGAGTCCTTTAGTTAGTTAAGTTGCATGTAAGTATACTTTTAGGAAGGAGTAATTTGTTTGGGAAATACACTACCAAGAAGGGGATACATTGCCCAATAGGATCAAGGTTGTTGGATCACATCCATCAGATGATAGTTTATTTTGTATCTAATAGGGAAACAAGTAATGGCACATCCCACCTCTTTCTTGGACTCCTCTAAGTTAAAGGGATTCCAACCCTAGTAGACTTATATATAAAGGGATGGTGTGGTGACTTGGTTCCCAACCCCGTTGAACCTAGGAGAAGGTTTTCGAGGATCCTTTGTCAGAATCTCTCCTGTAACTTCCCCTATAGTAGGTGCTTGGTCGTCGTTATGGCATGGGCCATCATTATCGTACAGGGTAGACACATTGTTAGTAGGGTGTCTCTTTTCTTATCTTTCTTCAATGGCAAACACCAAGAATAATCCAACCTCCAAACTCTTAGTCGTCGACCGTGTAACCCCTCTCTACTCTTATCTCCCTGTCCACCTGTTGTAAGCTATTGCAACTCTAAGGGTTCTCCATGCAGAAGCTGCTACTCAAAACTGTAGTGTCTTGCTCTCTAACACCAGTGGTGGTGTCTATAGGGCATGATCGGCCAGGGGTTGTGGACAATGATCAACCTAACAGAAGTGCATGGGGTAGTTTCCCTATCGTGAGTGTCTAACTATGGCATCCTGCATGTGGCGACGAAGAGGGAGAAGGTTGGTTATTGGCCTTGCCACCAGATCAATCGGCTAATCATTGGAGGGATCCATGGGGAAGTGTAGAGGAAGGAACTAGGCTGACAGAAGGCACCATTAGGCACTTACGGTCGGCATTGAGTTCTATGTGATGTGTGCAGACAAAGTTCCTCGTGTCGAGAGGAGGATGATGAGCAGTCTGGTTGGGGAAGGATCCAATGCAAACTGGCCGTGCGTGGGCTCAACTCTATCATGAACTGTGGTCTGACCATTGGTTTAGCAAGTGAACCGGCTGGATGGAACCTAAACCACTCCATCATGGTGCCCAGTCAGTATAAGCATCGACCAATATGAAGGCAACACGTAGCCAGATGAGAGGTAAAATTATACATCTTATTTTAATTATAGAAAATACTACAAAATTCCAAAAATAGCAAAACCATATATGAAAATTAATCATAAAAATACGAGGAATCCAATAAAAATATAATTGAAGTCTAATTCTGCTTGCAATTAAATTTTTTTATAAAGTTTCTATCTTTAATGCTTTCATGGATACGAAACCCTAATTTGATTATTAATGAAATTGGGAAAGGTCATATGGATGTTTTATGTGAATATTAAAATGTTGTTAATAAAAACGATGCTTTGAATCTAAAAAGATGATCCATGTGCTTAATTGGTTAATTTAGGGCTTCATATGAATAAAGTGCATTAATGGTCCTAAAACCCCTAATTTAGGTATTAATGACTTTTGATGAGATATATTTTGAAATCCATGTTTAAGACAGAGATATTATGTTTTAAAGCCAAGTTGGTAATAAGGAGGCTCTAATGAGAATAGTTAAGTAATTAGGGTTTTAAACATAGAATTAATATTTTAGGGTTTTGTTGGCCTAAAAAGACAAAGGTGAGAAATAGATCTAAAGAACCCTAAGGAAACCCTAATTCAGATTAGAAACCTTAGAAAGGTGTCCCAAGTCAATAAGGAGTTGTTTGGGATGTGATGGTAAAAATTAGGTGTTACACATATTTTAGGATCAAGATTGCTTGATTGGTTGCTTGTCTTACTTGATTGGACATCTTGATTGGATTGGATTGGATTGGATTGGATTGGATTGGATTGGATTGGATTGGATTGGATTGGATTGGATTGGATTGGATTGGATTGGATTGGATTGGATTGGATTGGATTGGATTGGATTGGATTGGATTGGATTGGATTGGATTGGATTGGATTAGATTGGATTGGATTATGCTTATTTCCTGTGAGATCTCTAAATCAGGTATGTGGTTATTTTATGATTACTCACTTTAGTTTCTCAGTGATTTCTGAGGTTTCTTCAATTGCTTGAATTATTGTTTGGATGATTTTATTTCTTGCAATCTATAAAGTGACTATGACTATCACCATAAATATATGTGCATGACTAGCTCAGATCCTAGTCCTCCTTTGTAGCTTTGATGATGATGAGATGGATGACCTAGTACATGGTCTACCCTTAGGGTAGGATCATCAGGTTATCATGAGTCGATGTGTTGGTCTACCTTGGGTAGGACCATACGACTACACAGCCCTAGGTCATGGTCTACCCGTAAGGTACGATCATTGGGGCTATTTGAGATCTACCATATGAGAGAGGAAGTATCCATATCCACTGTAGGGACAGCACAGAGGCTAGGATATGTAGGGATTGAGTAGTTATGTTTAAGACGTAAAGTTTGATTTGTTAAACCATAATTTTCATTGCAATATGTTGTCATTATTAGATGCAAAGTTTTGATTGTCGCCACATACCAATATATTTATTTATACTGGCCCATATTTTGTTTTTCGGTATTTTAGGAATATCTGAAAATGGACAAATAGTAAAGTGGCATTTGTGAAGAATAAAGTTAATCTATTAAAGGAGGATTTAGTTAGATAGAACTCTACACTGGGTAGAAGTTCTAGATTCCTATTTTTGAAAGGTATGTGAAAAGTAAATTTTTATCCTTTTTTAAGCTTAGTCTTTGGTAGAATTTATTAATTATTTTTATTATTTGCAAAACCATTGATCATGTTTTGGGATAGAGGCTCTGACTTCTCCGTCTTCCTTAATTGGGGGTTACTGGGAAGTGAGGTCATTACAGTCAAGGTCGGTGTTGGTGTGATGACAATGAACATCTCCATCTATGTCCTTCAGGCATAGGTCAATCCAGTCGTAGAGGTCGTGGATGATGTAAGGTCCCTCCCATTCAGGGTCGAAATTTTCCCCAGAATCAGTTTTCTAGATGACTCGTAGTACCAAGTCTCCATTATAAAAGCTTCAATGCAAAAACCCAATCTTTAAAATCAAACATTTACAGAATTTTTATTAGGAAAATATGAACAAATCTTTTGATTCATACAATTATCTCAGAGTACAAGGTGTCTTTTTTTCATATATATATATGTTAAGTATTAGAACTTTACTAAATCTAATCTTCAACTTGAACCAAAGGACTATCTCATGCAGTCTCTTCTAGGTCTTCTTTGATTACCTACCCATGAGTTCCCAGAGGGAATAAAACCACACATGGGCCTCAATAAGGGAAACTGGGGTCAGCAAAGCTGGTACAAAACTAGTATTTTGAAAGCAAAGAAATATGAACCTATCTACAAAGAATTTTTATGGCAATATACTAAGGAATGAACAACATAGGTAAGTATCAACATGTAGCAAAGGGTTTTCAAATTCAATAAGATTCAATATTCAATTTTTGAAACTAGTAATTCAATTTTTCAATAGATAGCACATGTCAATGTATACATTGTTGGGGGAGTCATATGTTCTCTTCATGAGAATGACAGCACACAAACTATATTTCCAAGTATACTGAGGGACCTCATGTCCTTCTCTCTGTGCAAAGTCATGGAAGTATTATTGAACTAAACTAGCCTATCCTTTTTTTACATTTAACAATGTGCTACTATTTTCTAAGATTTATTGTTGATGGATTTCAAGTAGGAGGGCTAAGGTTTATAACATCTTTAGGCCAACAACCCCATCTAAGTATGCATTCAATCGATGAGGGAAATAACTTTCTAAATAGAAATAGAAATTTTGTAACTTTTTTATATGAAAAATGCAAAAAATCTAAGTATTGACTCCAGGGGACGGTCAACAGAGAGATCTAGAAATTTAGAGAAATATTGGTCAATATATGGATTGGAATCAGTTATTCTTCAATTAATATTTTATTAGTATTATAGGTGGCTAGTATTTTGATTTTAGGATTTTGACAATTGTTTCCAATTTGGATTATTCAAAATTAGACTTCCCTCTAGGTTATCCATTCCATATTATTTTTTGTCATGATGATTTCTAGATTTACATTTAGTTTACATAGTATAATAATATATTCTCTAGGATAAGCCCTCAAATGTTGTTTTCTCCCTAAATTTTCATTTTTCTTCCATTATGTTCTCTTTAGGATTTCTATACTCATTCTATGGACATAGGCATAGTTATATACTTACTTGTGCTCTATATTACATGTATTCCTTTGTATTATGGTATTGAATTATATTTGGATGACACAAAGTCACCTATTTTATTTAATTACATTTGGATAGGTGGACTCATTGTTACATATTCCTATTTTCTCCATATAAGATCATTGTGTCACTATACTAATATGATCATAGCTTGGGTTCTATTGTTTAAATGAATTGAAATGTTATGATGACCAATTCACATATATGTGCAGGTATTCTTATGTATTCCTAAATATTAGATCTTTAGATGTTAATTACTTAATCTAATTTCATGTGGTTCCATATTCTAACCTAATAAAATAGTACCAATGATATTATTATGTCTACTATATATAAATCAGAGTATGAGTCTTATAGTTAATTATAATTGTACTTCTATTATTTCTTATATGTTGTGCTATATATGAACGTTATAAATTTGAATTATTTGATTATGGGGTATACTATTACTATGGCAAGGTTAGAAAGGGTTTCATAAATTAGTATCTTATACCAATTATACTCTACCATGTATACTTCTAGTGTTTAGATTTATAACAAGGATAGAGCTTTTGTAATATCCAAAATTACTAGCTTATAGTTTGCTTATTAACACATATATATACACATAGCTAGGTATTTATTAGGTTTAATCGACTAATTTTGTTAGTGATATAACCCTTGTTTGATATTATCCTTATTTCTATTAGATTCATGTTTTTAACTGATTAATTCATCTTAGCTTTTGGGAGGCGTGTAGATATGCAAAGTAAGAGTAAGAAAGTTACTTATTCATGGTTGAGAGGGGGGAATGACCCCATAGGATCATGTTATTGATCATCCTTTTTGAGGAATTGATAGGTCCTTGACTAGCATGTTTGAACATTCTCTATCTCTTTCACTTCCCTGGAGTCAAGGTCTAAATTGTAATCATGGCTTGGTGTCTTGAATATTACTCAATAAGTCCTCACCGGATAACACATATGTTGGTGCTGGTTTGCGGTGATGATTCTGGTGGCTTGATGCCATTTTTGAATCCTCAACCAATGTTTGGAGACCGCGGATGGTCATGGTTACTAGGTATGGTCAGAGACCAGACCTCTGGTTGTTAGCAGCCATGATGTTGACCAAAGTTTCTAGACTTTTGACTTCCAAAAATGATCAAGCAACTGAGCCCATCTTAAAAGACATGGCTTAGTGTCCTTCTTCATCATTAGATATGTATACCTCCATGATTCATGTAGACTATGAATTTTCTGCCAAATAAAAAAGATCAAAACTCATCAAAAGCATAAATGATCACAAGCATCATTTTTCAAGGTATTATAGTTCAATTGTGCCTCATTAAGGGTTATACATGCATTATAGATAACATGATGGTTTTTGTCTTTCTTCTATCTGAGGACCGCCCCTGCAATAAAATCATCGGCATCACATATTAACTCAAATGGAAGACCCCAATATGGGGCTTTCATTATTTATTGAGACCTCTCTTTTGATTAGCATAAATATCAACCATTAGAGAGAAACCCCAAACCTAAACCCAAATTATAAAATAAAACAACAAAATCTTGACAAAAGTGGTTAACGCAATAAATAGAAAGTACATGCAATTTTTTTCCTTTTCTTCATAAAACCTTGTAAACCAATGTCACATAAAGGACAACATATTTAGTTATCACAAATCTTTTCAACTCCATTAAGACCATTTCTCATACACGGTTCAGTTTACATCTATTACAGTTACATGAAAGAACAATTTCGATATACTATCCATCTTGGGAAAGAGAGATTAGAGGGGCATTCTAATCTAGATTATTCTATTTACATATTATTTGTCACGTCCTTTCCATTGGATGGCATTATACCTAAAAGGAATTTGAAGCAACCTCATGAGACTCATATAGAACCTGAGCATGTGGATACATCTCTCTCAAACTAAGTACATGTATCAACATTATATTAAGTATATAGAACTTATAAGAAACTTTTAGATATTAGTAGTCTAATTCTAGTATTTAGCACATCAATTTGGTGACAATAATCCAATCAATCAGATAAGGTATTCACTTAAGGCAATCCCAACTTTAAAACAACTTTAAGATTTTATCTATGAATAGATGAAAAGGTGTTAAATACTTCATATGACAATCTGACTATAGGAACAACAAATCAAGATCTAAACAATTAGAACCAAGACATAATAATATCATATTTGTGACACCCTACCAACCAGACCTAAAACATATCATATAGTCTTGAAGTTGAAGTACACATAAGAAATGTGTACCAAATACGTTTATTCAAATGACAAGTAAATTCAAATCATATTTAGAGTTGAAACTAAATCTAAGCATCAACCACTTATCTACATATAAGGTCAAAATTAAAACCAAACAAAAAAGAATTTGGAAACCGATTATAGTCATAAAAGAATGATTAATCTTCACAAAAAGAAGCATATTCAACATCATTACATCTATCATCTGGCACTAAAACTCATGTAACAAACATTCAACTCATATACTACATAGCTTGTCAACTTTTTATTCTTTTGTCCTGAAACTACTTGGCACGTACCTCACCAAACATAAATTGCCAAACCTGATTCTCATTCAATGACTCATCGTCATTATCTTAGGCATTATCCGACCACCCTAAGATATCAAGAATAGACCTTGGTCCACCATATGGTTGCCTAAAGAGGCTCATGTTCACATCTAATGTACTCGGGATAGGATCCAACATAACAGAACATCACATATCATCATATTTCTCATGTTTCATAGTTTTCATTTCATAAGAGTTTATTCTTCATGGACATAGAATTTCACAGCTATGGATTTAGGGCTGTAATTACAGGACATGATTCACACCGGAATTCTAATGGTCTAACCTTTACGGTCTCAATCCACACTCTAAAAATCCTTCTCATGATTCTCTGATTACCACAAGGATAACTATTTCATTTACCCAGTAAGGACCTTAGGGGAAAATCACAGTGTTCAAGGGAGCCTAACTAGATGTGTCATCATTTCACTTATTATTTGATTCATTTTCTCATCTTATAAGAATTCAAACCATCATTTATCAAAGGTGTGTATCTCGTCCAACTAGAATGTTACAAAGTATATTAGGGTTATTAAGAAAGACAATTGAAACAACAATCACAACAAATCTAAAATTTGAAACATATATGTTTCTTTCCATTTCCACATCATCTTGTATCAGTCATCATTAGTGGGCTACCATCCCAAAACATCATCTCATTATTCAGCATTTACCTTAAATAGGGTTTCTCAAATATAATTAATGCATGTTAATTCAATCCAAATATAATTTTTGTCAGTTCATTCCATATCACAGTTTTCATCAAATATTCATAGAGACATTAGGACTAGCAAAAACATAAGCATATAGACTTCTTGTATAATTCATTATGCTTGAAGAAAGTTTACATACAATATATACTTATTCCATCAAATTTCAATATATGTAATTAAATCTCTATGGATACATGTGCATAACACATGTAATACTCCTCTTTTACTATTTACCATTCTTCAATCAGGGCTACTGATGCAACCCTATTTTGGGGTTCATCATGTGTATTTTGCATTTCAATCACATGTAGACATTTTAGATTGCAAGTGATTTCCCCTAATAAATGATTTTATATCAAATGCACGGATAGACACTCTTTGCATGTTTTTCAAGTAACCACAACTTGAATGGACGGGAGAGAAGGAAGATGTTCTAGGGTTCTTCCACTAATGAAGGAGCCCAAAGAAGGTCCTAGATCTCCCCCAACCTACCCCTAGTGGCCAAGGTCGAGTTGAAGTGAAGGTGTTCATGGATCTCGAAGATTGAAGCTCAAAGTGCATACAGAGACCCTAGTACAATTGCGGTGATGCTAAATGATCGTGCTACCCAAACAACTTTTACAATAGAATTACATACTTGAACAAGCTACATCAACTATAACAATATAGTTGTTCCATCCAGCACACCCATGCCAAGAAGACCCCAACATAGTGCCAGCGAGAATGGCCCTACTGCCTAGAGTCAAAATGCTCATTCTAGAGAAAGCGACCAAGTCCCCAACTCACCTGCCACGGTCGTGCTACCCAGCACATCCACACTACCTAGCCCATGGCCATGCTACCAGCCTCCATCATCCCACTTTTAAACTATAATGTCACTTCCACCAGCATGGTCATTCCCCTTCAACACAACCATTCTATCCCTTACCCACCATGGTCGTGCTGCCACCCAAACCATACATTTTGTCTACACCAATTTTCCCTCCCAATTTACCACCTATATATACCTAGGTGGAGGTTGTATCATGGGGTTACACTCCCCTAGCATTCATTTCTACCCCACTCAAGCATTCAAGGAGCTTCTATGTACCTCCACTTTATTTCCACCTTCCTCTACCTCAAAACCCTAGTTTTCTAGGGTTTTGACAATCTTCCATCATCACTCATGCCATCCATCCACCTTTGGAGAAGAATGGTATGCTCCATTGGGTAGGAGGTGAAGAAGGAGGAGTCTTTACCATGATTCATGGCCATATACTCCTCTACGCCTTCTAGTTTCTTCTTTTCTTTCGTTAATTCTAGCTAAGCCTTTGTGGTGGGTTGTTTGGGGCAAAAATGTTACTTTCATACCATGTTGGTAGAAATAACTTGTAGACTCTATTGATTCCATTTTATGATGATTTCCTTCTACTTTTATCTCATTTCCCATACTTCATCTTGCGGTTTGTGCCTAGAATCATGAATTGCTTATTGCTTTATGCTTGGGATAACTTCGACTCTATGAGCTAATGGTTTGTATGAGGCTATCTTAGGGATCGCTCCGAGGTCCAACCGGTGTACCCCTAGTGTAAGGAGTGGGATCCCAGAGGGGAACCACTCCCTACTAAAATAAAAAGGAAACATCCCAAACAAAACACCAACATAAACCTTTTCCTGAAAGGGATGAAACCAATTTATTCAACATGAATGTATCATAACACCAAAGTAGCAATGGAAATTACAGATGTATCTAACCATTACAAAGCTTGTTGTCATAACTAGTCTTTCACTACATAGGGTGATATAAAGGAATAAAGTAACTACATATAGAAGTAGTTGAGGATCACCTAACAATTTTAATAAGGTCTCCCACAAAGATCTGATTAACCTTGTTGAGGTCCTGATCCAATCTGGTTGTCTCCTCCTTTACCTAATCCTGGGGTTGCTCGTCTATGAAAAATAGTGGAGAGGAGATAATTGGGAGTTTCACAAAAATGCAATGATGGCTCGAAAGTGATGGCTCGTTAGATTTGGAATCATAAATAGAAATTGTAGGACAAAAAATCTCACAAAAAGATCGAGAGATGAGGGAGAAATCCCATTTTAAAGTGCAACCAAAAATAGCGACATGTTTCCAATTATGCCCAAGGTAGAAAACAAGCAGGAGCCATTGGATTGTTGATCCAACAGTCTAGATCAGGTGCGTAATCACGCAAGTGTGACATTTAAACCTTATCCGAATCAAAATCGGACTAAAGTGTGATCACATTAATTTCTCTTTTTCTCTCTCCTCTTTTGAGGGTGCAAACAAATCCCAAATTTAATGAAAATTGACACCTAGCCTTTAGGAATCCAAATATGCAATTAGATTTACCTTTTGAAAACTTTTGATGTGCTAAATAAATCAAATCATATTTTCTCTTTCCTCCATCATTAATGGTTTTAAGATTCACCAAATTTGATGAAAATTCACCCATAGGTCACATTAAGAGACTTGGATACGAACTTGACATTAATTTTACATGTTAGAGTTGTTTGTACATTTATTTAATATATTGAAGGTTCTATACACTTTCTCTCTCCTAAATTCACATGTATATTAATGATTATCCAAATTACATGAATATTCACCCAAAGGCTATTTTTAATGTGTAGATTATGAATACAAGATTGTTTTCTTGTTTTTGAGTCATTAAATATTTTATTTCATATTTTGGGGAAAAACTCATATCTTGTTTTCCAAATTGAATTAAATTAATTATTATTAGGTAAATAATGTGAAACTTGACTCCCAATCCAATTGGACCCAAGGAATACGAATATTACATTAGATTTCACTTTTGAGATCTCTTTCTATGAATTAACATTTTTGGATTGAGATCATTGTATTTTTTTCATCATCCTTATTATTTATTTAATTGTGTCACATTACCTTCACTCTTATTACCAAAAGGGTCTTTTTCATTATTATGCACAAGACTATATATGTATTCATCCTTTATCTCACTAGAATATTAATTTTGAATAGTATCCCCAATTATGGGCATTTTAGTTCTTTCATGCATATTATCTCTCTTATCATCAATTTTAATCAACATTTTCTTATGGGATATATATTTTATTGGTCTAAGATTAATTATGAGAGAATTAGATCTTATTTTGTATATATATCTACATGTTAGGATTTCAATTAAGCTACTAATGTGTATATCTTAATCCTTGTTTGGTTAAGCCTAAAGAACCAAGTTGACTATCCTCTAAGACATATGATCAGGGTCAAGAGGCTAGGTTTCGGTTCTTTACAACACTCCACCCCTTAAAAGGATTTTGGCCTCGAAATCTATTGATCCAAACATCAACAACCAACTACTCTCCACCCCTTAAAAGGTTTTATCTGTCAAGTAAAACTAAACAACATTTAGAGTTACCCACATCTATTTTAGTTGTGAATTTTTTAGAGATTTATGTTGTTCATGTATCCAACTAACAAGTCTGAACCATCTAGGGCTGAGTTTTAGATCCTTGTGTCTCCAACCTAACAACACTAAATAAACATCCAAAGAAAGCCATAGGGTACAAAGGGTAGGCCCACTACACCTTTATATTATCCATATATTCCTAATCATTTCTTCATAGCCAAAACTAGGGTTAAAATCCTATCCCAACTAATTCTAGGGTTTCACTATGCATACATCCAGAAAATCTTCATTGTGACTTAGTTTAATAAAACTTTGATAAAATCCAAAAAAAAAATGTACATATAGTAGTATAATTGTAAATATTTTTTTCTTCAAAAAAAATCATGTGATATGAAACAAAGATGAGCTCAAACTCAATGCAAAAATCAAGTCACAATTTATCTATAACAAGATCTCCTTATCCTACCATTTCTCCAAACTCATATCCTGATTTTTATTATCAAATAAAACCTTATTGCATCAAAAGTTACATGTCATCGCTAACTTATATGGTAGGGTAAGATCACCTAAAACCTCATCACATAAGGGTTTACTAAACATCATGATTCTAATGTGAATCTCATATTAACATTTCATAATTAAAAACAACTTAGGTAAGATCTAGGTAAAAACATCTCACCTAGAGGTAACTATCTAAATAAAGGGTTCTAATTAGGGAGACAAAATTGAAATAGTCAGATTCAGACCACTATGGGCTCTGATACCATGTTGTATGGAGCAGGATCCCAGAGGGGAACCACTGCCTACTAAAATAAAATTACAACATCCCAAACAAAACACCAACATAAAAAATTTCTCAAAAGGGATGAAACCAAAACATTCAACATGAATGTATCATAACACCAAAGTGGTAGTGAAAATTAAAGATGTATCTAACCATTATAAAGCTTGTTGTCATAACTAGTCTTTCACCATGCATGGTGATATAAAGATATAAACTAACTACATATAGGACTAGTTGAGGATCACATAACAATTTCAATAAGGTCTCCCACAAAGATCTGATTAACCTTGTTGTGGTCCTGGTCCAAGCTGGTTTCTTCCTTCTTTACCTAATCATGGGGTTGCTCGTCGATGAAAAATAGTGGAGAGAAGATAATTGAGCATTTTCCAAAAATGCAACGATAGCTCGTGAGTGATGCCTTGTTAGATGCAGAATCGTAAATATAAATTGTAGGACAAAAAAATTTGCAAAAGATTGAGAGACGAGGGAGAAATCCCATTTTTAAGTGAGGACAAAAATGGTGACCTATTTCCTATTAGGCCTTAGGTAGAAGATGAGCAAGAGTTGTTGGATCATTGATCCAACGGTCCACATCGGATGCATGATCAAGAAAGTGTGTCATTTAAACCTTATCCAAATCAAAATTGGACTAAAGTGTGATCACATTAATTTCTCTTTTACTCTCTGCTCTTTTGAGGGTGCAAACAAATCCCAAATTTGATGAAAATTGACACCTAGCCTATTTTTGATATGAGAAATCCATATATGCAATTAGATTTGTGTTTTGAGAACTTTTGATGCGTTAAATAAATCAAATTTATTTTCTCTTTTCTCCATCATTAATGGTTATAAGATTCTCCAATTTTGATTAAACTTCACCCATAAGTCACAGTAAGTGCCTTGGATACGAATTTGCCATTAATTTTACATGTTAATGTTGATTTTACATTTATTTAATATTTTGAAGGTTTTACACATTTTCTCTCTCCTAACCTCACATGTATATGAAATATTATCCAAATTACATGAAAATTCATCCAAAGGATATTTTTAATGTGTAGATTATGAATTCAAGATTATTTTTCACTTTTAGAGTAATTAAATATTTTATTTCATATTTTGGGGAAAACTCATATCTTGTTTTCCAAATTGAATTAAATTAATTATTATTAGGTAAATAATGTGAAACTTGACTCCCAAGCCAATTGGGACCCAAGGAAACCAAATTTCACATTAGATTTCACTTTTGAGATCTCTTCATATGAATTAACATGTTTTATTGAAATCATTGTATTTATTTCATTGTCCTTATTATTTATTTAATTGTGTCACATTACCTTCACTCTTATTACCAAAAGGGTCAATTTTCATTATTATGCACAAGACTTTATATGTATTCATCTTTTATCTCATTAGAGTATTCATTTTGAATATTATCCCCTATTATGGGCATTTTAGTTTTTTCATGCATATCATCTCTCTTATCATCAATTTTAATCAACATTGTCTCATGGGATATATATTTTATTGGTCTAAAGATTAATTATGAGAGCATTAGATCTTATTTTGTTTATATGACAACATGTTAGGATTTCAATTAAGCTACTAATGTGTATATCTTAATCCTTGTTTGGCTAAGCCCAAAGAACCAACCTGACTATCCTCCAAGACATATGATCAAGGTCAAGAGGCTAGGTTTCAGTTCGTTACACCTAGCTAACACTCTATTATCCTAGTTACATATCCCCTCTTTTACTTATCAATGGTATATTTAAGTATATAGTGTAGGAGTACTTAGTACAATTACTGGGGAGTTTTCTGAAGGCTAGATGGTGTGTGATATGAGGTGAAACACCTTCATATCCACTCTCCAATCCTACCCTTGGCTCCCGATTACCCTAAGGACACCTACTCTAGAAACCTATACCTGCTAGATCCTATACAATTTCACCTAAACCCTAGTCAAATTAAGCCTCCTAAGGTTTGATAGGGTGTGCAAGGGTGTAGTTCCCCTTCTCACACCTTACACCACGCATGTCCAACTAGTATATTAAGGTAACTCTGTAGCATTTATCTTATCATTTGGTTTAATAATCTAAAATGAATGGATAAAATTTACATGTTATGACCCCCCCCCCCAACTTGGATTCTAGTAACATTCTCCCAAATGGCCCACACCTTCATTAATTGCTTGAAACCACATATTCTCTTGCTAGTTCATGCTTGTTTGTTACTTGCTTTAGTTGCCTTCCTAGCTAGTTTTTTTTCTATTAATAGTCAGGTCTTGCTAGTGTATGTAGTACCTCTTAGTGCTATTTAGTGTAGTTATTGCTAGTTAGTCTTAGTCCTTATCTTTTATTTGCCTTAACTGTCAACTGCTAGTTTTAGTCTTAGTGATAGATCTTGGGGCTTCTCTTGTCTGGTCTTGCCTGCTTTTCTAATTAGAATTAACTTTCCTAGGGTTAAAATAGGTTTTGATTGTTTATTCTCTTAAATTTCTTGCTTGACCAAATTTGGTGTCATCAAACAAACCCCAATCAAACCCTTGAACCCTAGGCTCCGCATTAGGAATCTAGCCAAACTAACTTAGCTCTATTGCCCCCTCTCTTCCTATGGATTGACCCACTCTCCAATACTATAACAAGACCCCTTGTGCTTTTGGTTTAAGTGTTAGTCAATGTGACTGTGTCCAAACCATAGGGTCTTATAATTTTAACATACCTAGTTGTGTTAAACCTAGGGAGAATATAATAAAGATCCAATTGATTTAGGTGTACCTTAAGTGAAACACACCAAGTTTTTTGGCACCATTTCCAAGGATATAAAGTGTCATAGATCCTTTGTAATTGTGGTGTGACTCTCCCCTTAAGCATCATCTTTTTCCAATTCATATAGTTGCATTAGGAAGCACACCAGTTACTATTTAATACATATTCATCTCAATTGAAATCCATCATAATAAACCATTCTAAGATTATAAGTATTCTAATAGACAATTACAATCTAAGAACACGTTCTTATAAATCAATTCACATCCTTGAACCTCATCTTGTAAATTAATTGTACCATACTTATATCATTCCTTAATCCCTCATTTGATATCATTATTCATTATCATTGCATAGATCATCATTTTAAGGTTAGAGTTAGGTTCTTATATCCATATACTAATTTTCATCATTTTCCCTTCATTTTGTATCCATCAGCCTCAACTTTTTTCATTCGTGTTCACTACTATTATTGGAATAAATCATTCTAAATTTACTTAATGCATAAAGTTTCTCTCTCATTGAAATGATTTATAGAATGATTATAGTGTATTGCATTCATTTTAGGTTAGCCTAGATATATTTGAAGTACATAGATAAAAGACTGACTCCTACTTATTTTATTAATATTTCACTTGTTACTTATCATCTCATTTCACTCTTGTCAATTTCTTATATTGCATTATCTATGTGTACCATGTCATTTGACTTCTAATGGCATTTTGGTAATTTAAATATGTACCCCTAATCCTTACAAAACTCTGAATACAGTAAGTACCACAGATCAGGTTAGTTCTTCTTACTCCTTAGTATGTAGTCATCTTCTTAATCCACACCTATGTGACATGTATAAAAGACTTGCATTCATGTAGGGTTTACTCACTTTTTCCATAAATTGTACTAAATTATATGCATTAGGGTTAGATCATATGAATAAGACTTATCACCTTTGATTGAGTAATTTCACTTACAATTGTGCATTCCTTCACACTTACAATACTATATACAAGTTTAGGCTTTATCTCTTTCCTTAACTTCATACTATTTTTTTAGGGTTTTGAAAGAATCAACTTAGTTAATACATAATAAGGACCTTATTATTAACTAATCTCATCAATATTTATATGGAATTTCATCAAATCTATTAACACGTATGGAGATCCTAGTTTCCACTTTCACAAAATTCTTACATCAATTATATGTATGCATTGACACATTGTCTCATTTGAGTCAATATGTCAACATTAACCCTAGAGAGAGAATACCTATATTTCGAACACTCATACAAATCTTTATGTACATGCCATGTGTAATTATAGAAAATATCCTAAAGTACAATTTAGGAACTCATTCTTATTAAGTTCAAGCATAATTATGTACTTGTCAAGTAAATTTTAATATCCTTCATTAGGCCAATTTGTGGAGGTATTTCTATAGATCAACTTAGTTCGTTATCCATAGGACTTTTCATAAAACTTAATTCAAAAGATAAAGAACTATAAGAAAACAAGTCAATTGGAAACAACCTAAATTAAAAGGAATCATTTTCCCAAAATCTTTATGGTTCATTACCCAACCGCATACATATTAAAGAAAGGATCTTGATTAATTAATATGATAGAATTAGGTTTTCAACATTATTACAAAGCTTAATAGGGAGATAAATGATCACCTGTACAAGCACCTTAGACACATCCCATATAATTTGAATTTCTAGAAATCCATCAAGGTTTTAGCCACCAACTCCTTCGCTTCCTCCTTCAAACTTGAAAACTTTAAAAAGGAGAATAGGAGAGGAAGAAAGAGAAAAGATGGTGATTTGTTATATTTTTGGTTCAAAATAGAGGGAGTAAATAATCTATACATCCATGAAATCATATCACATGTGATGAACTTACATGAACAACAAGCTTTAGGAAGCAGAAACCTTAAATTAGCATTTCTAGCTATTTTCTTCTTCAAAAATTAAATCTGTCTCTATCTCTATCAAATTGCATTTATTGGTCAGGAACCACCAATAATGTCATATGCTATGGTATTAGGTTGATCGTATAAATCAATTGAGGGGCATGGAACATTTACAAACAAGTCCAAAATCTATTTTTAGTCTTTTTATTTATTCAAACTTGTAGGTCGATTGAGTTGTTACTGATAAGAAGCTTGACCCAAAAAACACTTTGTATCACTCTTATATCATCCATTTTTTTAATTTAATAGAATATCTCAAATTGGGTTTCTAATCCACACTTAAAATATCATCTCATTTGGATGTAACAGTAAAATATAAAAGGCAAATACAATACTACAATATTTTAGCCTGAATGCATGGTCGAATGAGTTTGTCCTAGGGAAATTAGGCCAAACAACATGTCAGAAAGCATTCAAGAATGATGATATTTTTCAAGAACATTCATATTGTAGTTATCAAAACTATATCCAAATTTGAAAGAAATCAGAGTTATAAATAAAATATAAAAATCACTTAACATCACTATATTTATCAAATTATGTATTCATATGCTACCAAAACCCTAATATTGACTGGCTAGGTTTTGCACTTATCAGACCCTAATTATTCAAAAAAAAGTAGGTTTTAAGTTTTATAATGAGTTTAAACATCATAATTGGACTCTTGTCATTGATCAAGCTCAAACTATGATCAATCTAGTTAAGCATGTAATCATCCAAGTAAACCCTAATTAGATGGCTAAGTTGAAATGGTCATAATTAGTGTTAATGTTAGAACATCTTTAGGGCATGGAAAGCTTTTAGACAATCTTCAAAAATAAAGGTAGATCCTTTACCAAGAGCCTAGAGAACAAATTCAAAAATTCAGAGAAATCATTGAAATCCAGCATGGCCAAGGAAACTTCACATATGTCATTGAATTAGAGGGCAGTTACTTTGATGTAGCTTCTATCTTGCTTTTATCCACTTCTATTCCTACTTTGGAGACTTTATGACCAATCACAATGCCTTCATGTACCATAAAGTGGCATTTTTCTAGTTTATTGTTTTTCTTCACATATTTGCAGGATTGGAGAAAGTTTCCTGAAACAATCTTTAAACAACAAACCATCAATTGATAAATCATCCATAAATACCTCCATTATTACTACAATAAAGTCTATAAATATAGTCGTCATGCATCTTTGGAACATGGTTTGAGCATTACATCATCTGAAAGGTGCTGACCTAAGTGTTACACATTGTCCATATGTTTATAATGACTCAACCATTCCATTCATATGTAACTAATATGTTTATTTGAGATTGATTTCAGGTATTAGGAACATGAAAAGGATCAAATCTATCAAGCCCTATCTTGTTCTAGTTCAAGTCAAAAGCAATGAAAATGCAATTTTGTGGAAAACACTCCAAATCACCTTAGATGATTTTTATAATCATTTGATTGATGATATAACTTATAACTAAGATGAGAAAAAATCCCTTAATTCAAAGTTTTGATCACTCTAAAAGAATTTTCCAAAATTCATTAGAAATTGTTTATCAGTTGAGATACAAATTCGACTGATCCCTTGATGGATTTTGAGAATTCTTTAGTTTGGTCGAGTTTCACTTTCATAGAATTTGACCGATTCTTATACTCAGCAAAATGTATTTCAAGTGATCGATCGAATTACACAAAGGACAAACTCAAATGATGCTTAAAATTGTCTTTTATGCATAGTGCAATTGGTGGAGTTACCCTTATGAAAACTTGACCGATTGCACTGTACGGAAAATGCAGAAAATGTGATTCCAACCATTGGAGTGTTGCAAAACCCCAAATGGATAGAAAATGTTCTTAAGTATTCCTACCCTCTAGTGGACGCCCTAAACTATAAATAGGACCTCTTGGAGTTCATTCCAAGGTTTCTCCTTCATGCTAATCAAGCTCCTTGCTATAGTTGAGTGCATCCAGTCCACTTGAGCCCCTTTCTCTCTCTTGTTTACACTTCAATTTCTCCATATGAGTGAGATAGGATCTGTGTGAGAGAGCTACTTCATTGTATACTCGTAAAGCTCTCAAAGCTTCTCATTCCCCAACCCCTTTCCTCAAGATCAAGTTGGTGAAAGCTTCTCCAAGTGAAGGAGAAGGTGCAAGCTTCTTGAAGTTGTAGAAGAAGGTGCAAAAATCTTGTCCGAGTGAAGGAGGAGGACAAGGCTAAAGATTTGAGAGTAGAGTGGGTAAATTCTTCAAGGGTGAATACTCATTGTAAAGAGGGGATATCCTTAGCAAAGGTGTCCAGCTATTTGCAAGTGTGTGTAAGACCTTAGTGAGGTAGAAGACTCTAGCTCTGGATGGGTAAGACCTTGGTTGTAAGGTTATTGTCTCCCTTGATCTCAAAGGGAAGTTGGGTATCCTTATCCTAGGAAAGGAAGGTCAATTGTATGTCTTATGATGGATTATAAGTATGCATAGGTTGAAAAATCCTAGGGCTTGACCTATCTAGGTAGTGGACTGACTCTCTCCTAGTCAGGAGAGTGGAACCACTCTAAATAGGTTGTTCAAATGCTTGTTTCAATCTCTCACATCCTTTCTATGCATGTTTAGATTTCCATCAAATTCACTATTTGCAATTGTGCCTAGTTGAAGTAACTTGAAGGTCTAATGATTTTTTTTCAAGTGTTTCTAATTCTATTCACCCCCCACTCTAGAGCACTTGAATACAACAAGTGGTATCAGAGACATGGTCTTCTATGACACATCTCCCATGAGACGAGAAGATGGGAAACTTACTTGGGTCCCTCAACCTAGAGGGAGGCTTCACCATGACACCCCTGGTCTTAAATGGCACAAATTTCCTCTATTGGAAATGACGGATACAGTTCTACCTTCAAGGGATGAACTACGACATGTGAAAGGTGATAATTCTTCCATACAAGGAGTCGGTAGGTGATGTAGCTACTTGGCATGAAGCTACAGTCAAGAGGGTGCAGCTGAATCCAAAGGCAATAAGCATCATCTATGTTTCCCTCACTCCATCCAAGTTCAACCGGATCTCATCTTGGGACACAACCCATGAGATTTGGAACAAGTTGTGCATTACTTCTGAAGGCACACAACAAGTCAAAGAGTCAAAGATCTACATTCTCAATGGACTGCTTGAAAACTTCAAGATGGACAAGAAGGAAAGAGTTTTTGAGATATACACAAAGCTCAACACCATCATAAATGGGCTTGCTAACTTGGGCCACCCCATAGATAGAGGGAATAACAACTTCAAGATCCTAATGTCTCTTCCCAAGAGATGGGAACCCAAGGTGATTTCCATTAAAGAAGTTAGAATCCTTGGTGACTTGGCCACTGAGGAGCTCAGAGGAAACCTTCAAGATCATGAGCCAAGACTAGATAAGCAAGACAAGCAAGAGAAGTAGTAATCAAATAAAATCAAAGGGAATGCCTTCAAAGCTCAAGTAGAGGAAATATTCTCCAATAACAACTTACTTGTCGGTCTCTTCTCCCTCCTCAAGTGAAGATGACGGCCCTAGTGATCATGATGAAAACTACTCCAAGGGTGAGTACTTTAAGGGAAAGTCATCCTCATCCTCTACTCCTAGATGCTATGAATGTGGTCAAAAGGGACACTACAAGAATGATTGCCCCAAGGCAAACAAGGCCTACCACAAGAATAGCCACAAGAAGAAGGATGACTACAAGAAGGAAGGGAAGTACAAGAGGAACAAAAATGCAGCCCATGCCGCATAGGAAGAGTCCTCTACTAGTGATGCAAGCTATGATGAAGGAGAATGCCACTATGCACTCATGGCCTCTACAAGTGAAGACATTGGTGAGGTAAGTGAGGTAAGTTTGCATGAGTTGTCTAAGAAAACTCTTTTTTTTTAAACAGACAAACCTACTTTATTTATTCAACTGTGGTTGTATAGGTAGTTACATTCCTTCTACACATACGGTACCCTCCATGGCTTGCTGCCACATGGTCGGAAGGACCTTCTTTATTGTATATGCTCGTGACACAGCTGGGAGGTGTGTCGAAAGCTTGTTGTTGTGACCTACAGTGGAGTTGGCTTTTGGCCATTTTATCAGCAATTGAATTACACTCCCGAGCAACATATTCTACTTTCACATCTTCCAGCATCTCCTTTTTCACTCTATTCATCCAATACACATATTTTGGGTATCTGTCTATCTCCTCGTAACACAAATGCATTGCCATCTTACAGTCTGTTTCCACTATACAATTGGACCATGCTTTTGCTCGAACCTACTCGAGAGCTAGATGAATCCCTACTAATTCCGATGACGTGACCGAGGTACATCCTATCTTCTTGGACCAACACCTGAGCCAATGTCCATTAGAATCTCTAGCTACTGCCGCTACCACTGCTTCCTTGTTGTGAACTGATGCACCAACATTCAGTTTGATCATGCCAGGCTCTGGAGTCTTCCAGTTGCACGCTCTCGCTGGCCTTTGAGCTACGTTGTTCCTCGCCCAAGCTTCAGTGATAAGTGTAGTTTCCTTCTCGATATATCGGAGTTGATGCTCCCTCTTCCAGACTGCACCTTCAAAAATCTCTGTGTTCCTAGCACCCCACACGTTGCAGCAGATTATCCAGAATGCTACTTTCGTGATATTCAACTCACTGTGTGCTATTTTCTGCCATTGCTCAATGTTGGTTGGCCTAAAGAATTGTACCAGTTTACCCAGGCTAATAAAGTGATTCCATATTGCCTTGACCTTCTCGCATTCCCTCAGTGCATGGATAATGGATTCATTTTCTTTCTTGCATCTAGGGCACAAGCCATCCATGGTCATGTGCCTCGCCAGATGGTGTTCATTTTTCAGAAGTTCTCTGTGGAGAACTAGCCAAGCGAGCATACGTATCCTTGCTGGAACTTTTAGTTTCCATATTGTGCCCCAATCTCCCTGACACACCTTCTCCTTTCCATCTCTTAGAACATGGTATGCTGATTTCGAATGCAAGTCTAAAAAGAAGAGGTTGGGTAAGATCATAGATGATTTCTATGCTAAAATTTATATTCTTGATCAAAATGAGAAGTTGCATCTTGATAACATTGATTCCTTACAAGGGCAGTTTCTTGATCTTGAGCTCCAATACAATGGAGTTGAAGTTGAGAATGGCATCTACCTTAAGAACATCAATAGTCTTAAGGAAGAAAACCAAGCACTAGTAGATGAGCTTGCTTTACTTAAAACTAAAAATGATGATCATAAGCTTGTTTGTGATGCTACTAAGGATCAAAATAGAATTTATCACAATGAGATTGTTATGCTTAGAACTAAAAATTCTAGATTTCTTATTCAAATTAATGATCTCTCTTCTAGTCCTTGATTGCCTAGTCATGAAATTGCTAATCTTACTTTAGAAAAAGATTCTTATCTTACTACAACCCTCTATTTGGAGGATGACTTACTTCATTCACAAGATGATATTGATATTTTATCTTCTACTATCATTACTCTTATTGATGATAATCACAAACTAAGAGCTTCCTTGCATAAATTCCTTAAAGGGAAAAAGTCCCTCAATGAAGTTCTAGATCACTCTACCAAACAAGTTGATACTAGTGGTTTGGGATATTTAGGGGATCTCCAAAGAGCAAGAGCAAGGGCGATGGTAAGAAAAAGAGAAAGGGACCTCCTATCTTCCATTAAGAGTCTTTTGGCTCTAAGAACCCTATCGTTTGTGTGCATTGCAAGAATGATGACCATTACTCTACGTATTGTCCTTATAGAGATAAGGGGACCAACCCAAAGATAAAATGGGTTCCCAAGCTAACACTGGATACTAAGGTTTGAATTGGGCACTAGCATCTTCCTTTCTTGTAGGTAAAGGGAAAATTGATTGTTAATAGTGGCTGCTCAAATCATATGACAGGTGAAAATCAACCACTTCAACCAACTCACAAAGAATAAAGGAGGATCGGTGATAGTTGGTGACAACAACAAGGGTAAGGTGATAGGTGAGGGTGATGTAGGTGATTCACTATGTATAAAGAATGTTCTTCTTGTGGATGGCCTACATCACAACTTAATAAGTGTTAGTCAACTTTGTGATAATGGTTATCTTGTTCTTTTTACCTCACTTGAATGCTTGCTTCTAGATTCCCTCTCTTACAATGTTATATATAAGGGGACTAGAATTGGTAATCTATATATTATTGTTCTTGACTCTATTAAGCCAATTCTTGGTAGATGTATTGTTGCCTATTTGAATGATATTTCTTAATGGCACCATACCCTTGGTCATGTAATATGCATCAGTTGAAGAAGTTGAGCAAAAAGGATTTGGTAAAGGGACTTCCTAAATTGGATTTTACAAAGGATGAGGAATTCCAACCTTGTACCCAAGGAAAGAAAACCAAGTCCTCCTTCAAATCCAAAGGAGCCCTTAGTACCAAAAGAGTTCTTGATCTTGTTCACATTGATCTATTGGACCAATGCATACACAATTGCTTAGTTGTAGCAAGTATTATCTTGTGATTGTTGATATCTTTTCTCACTATACTTGGACTTTCTTTCGTGTTTCAAAAAGAGATACTCTTGATATTTTCTTGACTTTTTGCAAATGATTTCAAAACAAAGGTTCTTGCTAGATGGTCTCTATCCATAGTGATCATGGGGGAGAGTTTGAAAATGACTTGTTTGAACAGTTTTGTGAGGAATCCGGGTATGCACATAACTTTTCTTCACCTCGAACACCTCAACAAAATGGGTTTAAGGGATAAATAATAGGTCACTCTGGGAAACATCTAGGACCATGCTTCTAAAGTATGACACTCCAAAGAAGTTTTGAGCCAAAGGTGTTAGTACTTCATGTTTTGTGCAAAATTGGGTTTTGACTCATACATCTTTGAAGAAACCCCCTATGATCTATGGCTTGGTAGAAAGCCTTCCATTGATTTCTTTCATGTTTTTTGTTGTCCTTGTTTTGTTTTGAACACCAAGGATTCCCTCAAAAAAATTGATCTGAAGTCTTACAAGGCTTTCTTTCTTGCTATAGCACTACTATCAAGGCTCATAGAGTATTTAATACTGAATTGAGTAAAGTAGAAGAATCTATTAATGTTAGATTTGTTGAGACTAACCCCTCTATTTCCAAGAAAATTGTTAATGATGATGTTGCAGATGAGGTGATCCCTCACTTGAAAGAGCTCAACATTGTTGATAAAGGAAAAGAGGTGTTAGTTAATGAAAAAGAGAAAGAAGAAAAAAAAAAGGATCCAACTCCCCAGTTTGCAAAACATCATCTAAAAAAGCTCATCATAGGTGATCCCTTTCAAAGGGTGAAGACATGGTCTGCCTACAACAAAGTAAAGAATAAGCAGATGGTGCCTTCATCTCTCAACTTGAGTCAAAAGATGTCAAAGAAGCTCTCAAGGATAATGAATGGATCCTAGCAATGCAAGAAGAGTCGGTATAGTTTTAGAAGAACAAAGTGTGGACTCTTGTACCAAGACCAAGTGATAGAAATATCATTGTCACCAAGTGAGTCTACCGCAACAAGCGTGACGAAAGCATAAAAGTGGTAAGAAACAAACCAAGGTTAGTTTCTCAAGGCTAAAACTAACAGGAAGGTATTAATTTTGATGAAACATATGCACTTGTAGCTAGATTTGAGTCAATTAGAATGTTTCTTGCTTTTGTTAGTTATAAGAATTTTCTTCTTTATCAAATGGATGTTAAAAGTGCATTTTTGAATGGTACAATTGAGGAGGAAGTATTTTTTGCTCAACCTCCAGGCTTTGAACTTGATAAATTTCCTAACCATGTTTATTTGTTACAAAAAGCTCTCTATGGACTCAAACAAGCACCTAGAGCTTGGTATGAGAAACTAAAGAACTTTTTGTTGTATGATGGCTATATCATGGGCAAAGTCAATTCTACCCTATTTCTAAAACACACTTCTAGCAATTTCTTGATTATTCAAATTTATGTTGATGATATTATCTTTGGCGCAACTGACCTTAATATTTGAAAGGAGTTTAGTGCTCTTATGCAGAGTGAGTTTGAGATGAGCATGATGGGGGAGATCACTTTCTTCCTTGGCTTTCAAATCAAACAAACAAAAGATGGGAACTTCGTCAACCAAGGCAAGTATACCAGTGAACTACTTAAGCACTTTTGGATGGAAAACACCAAGCCAATGGACACCCCCATGTCAAACACCACCAAGCTTGATGGAGATGAGAAAGGAGAAAAGGTATATGAGAATATCTATAGAGGTATGATTAGAAGTTTACTTTATTTAACTACCTCACCTAACATAATGTTTAGTGTTGGCTTGTTTGCTCGATTTCAATCAAGTCCTAGAAAATCATATATCATAGAGGTTAAGAGGATTTTGAGGTATCTAGCCTAAACTTAAAATTTTGGACTATGGTATCCTAAGTCAAGGGACTTTACTATCACTCCTATAATGATGTTTACTGTCACTCCATGTCTAGTTTCTTGGTTCTCTAAGAAATAAAGCATTTTGGCTCTTTCAACTACTGAGGATGAATACATTGTAGTTGGGAGTTCTTGTGCCCATCCTGTCGATGAAGCAAATTCTCCAAGACTTTAACATTCATTTTGATGCTTCTCCTATCTATTGTGATAATACCAGTGCAATTAACTTGTCTTACAATCCTATATTGCATAGTAGAGCTAAACATATAGAGGTCCATCATCACTTTCTTTGTGATCACATTGCCAAGAAGAATGTTTATATCATGCATGTAGACACGGAGAATCAGCATGTAGACATTTTCACTAAACCTCTAGCTAGAGAGCAATTTGCTTTTATTAGATCAAAATTGCTTAAAACTGCTCTTGATGATATTAACATGTCTCCTAGCTAGTTATTTTCTTACCTATATGTGTCTACTCATGTCTTGCTCACCTTATATTTGCTATGAGCTAAATTTTCCATGTTTTCATGCCTTTTTTGCTTGATTTCTAGTATTTTTCACACAAGAATGTTTTATTGCAATAAAGTACCCTATGATAAGTGAAATGTGCCTCAATATGTCTAAAATACATGGTAGGATAGAAAACTAAATTTATATAGCACCTTAGAGGCTTGGAGTTAAATTTTATAAGGTTTGAACTGGTAGACCATTCGGTTGAGTTTGTCTTGATAACAACTTAATTGATCACCATTCGATGACTTAGTTGAACTGCCTATTCGGTCGAGTTTCCAACCTACAGAACTCGATGATCGAGTGACTGAACTAAACCAAAAAGGGGCATCAATCGACTTTTCTCCCTCTCAACTAGAGAAAAATCAATCGATCCCGACCTCCAGTGCTCTACGTTTTAAACCCTAGGCTTGACCTTCCCTTTTCTACCTCCATTTGGCCTTCCTTGCCTCACCCTGCCTCAACCTAGGTGGCTAGGCGACCTGATTGTGATGTTTTCTTTCTCCTTCAGTGATCTCTTCTTCTCAATCCGCCTACATGGCCTCAAACTGTAGGAAAAGAGTTGCCCCTATTGGAGCACCATCCTATTTTCTGCTCCTCACCCTATATCCTATGATGTTACCTCCTTCATATCCTCTCAACCTTTAAATCACTATAAGGAACTCCTCCCTAGGAATCTTTTCCCTTTTCGAGCTTTATATGAACCTCATTTCACAATGAGTGAGGTTATCAAGGAGGTCACTGAGGTGTTTTCAACCCATTACCTTAGCACATTGTGTGTAGAACATCAGTGCTTCTCAAATTCTATCACTAGCACTAAGGTGGTACATGAGTTTTATGTTAATCTCCAACATAACTACACCACAATTGTGCCACCACATGATACTCAAGTAGTTTTGACTTCTATGATTGTCGGTATTAAAATTACCATCTCTGAAGATTCTCTAAACACCTATTTTAATGGTAGTGAGGTTACCAACACATGGAGGTATGACTACCCTAATTATCATGCTTTGCTTGACCCTGAGGCTTTCCATAAATCTATGATCTTACACTTCCTGACATCCATAAGTTTTTGAAGAATCCAATGTCCCCTATAGGAAGAAGTCAACCATGTTATCCTCTTCCCTCGATATCAAAAACCATCTTATTAAATTGGTGGTAAACTGCAATATTCATCCAAACAAAAATCAAACAGAGATTGTAGAAAACACAGTTGTGATAATGTACTATCTTTTGAAAAATATCAGAGTCAAGTGGTCTTGCAACATTCTTCATTATATGACCTACTTTGATTGTGAGAAGTACACCTCTGGCACCCATCCTCCTTATCCTGCCTTGATCTGTGGTCTCTTTGCCTCTATGACTTAGAAGACTCTTTTCCATGATCTCCACTATAAATCTAGTCAAAAAGGAGTCATCATTAGTGACACTAGAAGACTTTTCTTCCCACCTCCCCTACCACATTTGGAGCCTCTACCTCCACCCAATCAGTTCTACCCTAACCCCCACCTCATGTTTCTTCCACTACCACCCCTATTGTTGATGTTGGACATGCCCCTACCCCTACCCATGGTGCTTTTTCTTTGTTGTCTCTGCTTGCTGGCTCTGCTACCACACTGCTTGTTGGTTATATTAGAGTTGATCATCCTACCTTTCTGCAAGTAAATGCATTACATGCATGTGGCATGTCATGGGTTGAGCCAAATGCTTGATGGCCTGGTCGTGCTTTTAGACCTCCTGTTGATGAGGAGATGCCAAACCAGGACATTGAGGTTGAGGTTGAGGATGATGGTTCTGATGATGGCTTTGCTTGTTCTTCTGGTGATGATAGTGAGTCCACAACGGATGTGCCATCTTATGATGACAATGACTACCAGTCTGAGGATGAGGACAATGACATAGTTGATATAGTACATGTCATAGATGTGACATTGAGGTTGAGGCTGAGGATGATGGTTCTAATGATGGCTTTGTTGGTGCTTTTGGTGATGATAGTGAGTCTACAACGGATGCGCCATCTTATGATGACAATGACTACCAGTCTAAGGATGAGGACAATGACATAGTTGATATAGTAGATGTCATAGATGTTTAGTTCTATAGTATTTAGAGTGTTCATATATATATATATATATATATATATATATTATTTATATATATATTGTAGAATATCATGTATTAGACATTTGGGCACTCTATATCTGAGGCATACTACTCTATCACCTCGTGTTTCTTATTGGTTTGTAGTTTAATCTTGAGAGTACATGCTTAGTGTTGTAATCTTAATTTCATGTACCCTTAACTCTGTGATTGACTTTATCTTATGAGTTCTTGTTATGTTATCCCATATATTTATTATGACGGTGGCTTCTCGTTTTTCTCTGTTTATCTCTATTTGGTATGTTCTATATGTTGTTTCTTGTTTTAGCTTGTACCTGTGGAAAAGACAAGTTCTTTTACCTCTTCTACCCCCTTCCTTTTAGAAATGACAAAGGGGGAGAGAAAATGTAGTGTAGGTACCACGGGGATGAAATGACCTCAGCCATATTGCTTTATTTCCTATATATGATCTTTTTCTTGTTAATTATTTGCATATCATGTGACTTGCTAGAGGGCCATGTAGTATATATGTAAGGCCCCTTACCTAGATTAGTGTTAGACTGTGTTTTTTTGGCTTAGTAGGTTGCCTAAACCTTAATATAATCTCTTGAGATGCCTTAATATCATGTGACATGCTTGTGGTTTCATTTTGGTCCTATTTGGATGTTGTTTGAGCTATGTTAGCTTATTCTGGACCAAGTTGCAATTTACCCATGTTGAGGGGTTTCCTTGCAATTTGTCACATGTAGGTTGTTCTCTTTCTACCTTGGCATCATGAGAGAGAACATGGTGCTTTGGGACACCTTGTTGATCCTTGGTTTGAGGAGGAGAGAGAAGGTGATATGTTGAGTGTTGTTTCTAGGGTTTGCTTAGATGTCGTAGGTTGGTGTTGACCTTGTGTTGACTGTTTGACGTTCTTTGTTTTTAGCGACCTTCCTTGATGTTCCTTGATGTTTTCTATGTGGTCGATGGTGGTCTTGAGAGTGTGGTGAAGTCTCTTCGGTCATAGAGCCCTCCTTCTCTTCTTTTAGGTCAAAGAGAACTTAGGGTTTGGTTTGGTCGCTTGGTTTTTGAGTGTCTTCGACTGTTGGCCCTTATGCCATGTTTTTCCTTTGACCTATGGCCTCTATATCCAAGATAGCTCACTGACCTACCTTTTTTTCACGATCTATGTTTCATGCATGGTTTATTTGATGCATGTTTGATGTGTGTTGGACATGTGGCACTTATATGCATGACACTTAACCTCTTTGGTCTCTCTCTACCCTTGGATATATGTACCCCTATTCTTTCATGCATGTGATCCTCTTGCACCCTCTTTCCCTCTCTCATCTTTGGATAACAACCCTATAAGCTTGGTTGTGAAGAATATATCATCCTTGGAGCTTTGGTGGCCAACCATCTTGCATGCGGTGATATTGAGTTGAAGCATCATCTCTTGTTGCTTTGTTGGTGATTTTTTATCCTTGGTAAGTGATTCAACCTCTTGATTTCATTTCTTTGTAAAACCCTACCTCTTTCTTCTTCTCTTGGCCAAATCCATGGAGCTTCCATGGTGGTGCTTGTATTGGGATGGAAGGCTCCTCTTTTCTTGGGTCGGATCCTTGGTTCTCTAAGGTAGTTCTCAAGTTGAGTGGAATAACACTCCTCCATTTCTCTCCCTTTTTGTTCTTTTCATCCTAGAATTTTTGGTTCTCCTTTTGCCCTTTAACCTAGGGTTCTCTTCTCTTTTTAGGTGGTGACTAGCTTATCCGTGGAGGAGATGAAAGCTAGGCTTCTTTCTTTCTTTTAGAGCTTCTTGCTTGGAGGTGGTTGCACCATCATCTAAGGCGGGCTATGTAACTCTTTTTTCTCTTCTATTATTGCACTATAACCTTGTTACATGTTACTCTTTTACATCTAAATGTGATCATGATGTACTAGATGTTAGTATCTTGTTTTAAGGTTTTAGATTATGAAGTAATCTTGTCTAGTTTGCTCTTTCTCCTAAACCCTATTTCATGTGGCCAAAATCAAGTTGATGGTGATGATGATGGTTTTACATGCATCTCGATTTGGGTTCTATTACCTTGGTTCTTGGTTGGTTATCTTGTTTAAGATGAAGTTTTGGACCTATTTTCATGTGCTTAATCTTGAGTTTTATCTGTCATAGCATAGTTCCCCTATTGATTTCATGTAATGCTTGTTTAGGGTTGGGATGGGTATCATTTTCCTTAATGTTTCACCTTTAGTGACACTTGAACTCCTGTATTTATGTAGCTATTTTAAGTGAATATGATATCTTGGTGTTAATCACCCATTTAGGCCATTTTTTACCTAAGTGGTGATGGTGTTATTGGATGGTCCTTGAGGCTGTTTTGGTTGATGGTCTTGTGATGTTTGGCCTGTCGATCTTGCTTTAGTCACTTACCTAGTCTTTATCTTAGTCATTGAGCTAGTTTGGGCTTTGGTCACTGATTTAGTTTGTGTTTTGGTCGTTGAATATGTCTTTGACCTATGTTTTCTATTTGGTTGTTGGTTGATGGTCATCGACCATGGTGCTTGTACCTTCTTCAACCGCTGGTGTCTAGTGGTCTTCTTGGTCGCTGAAGTGGCCTTCGACCAAGGTGTGTTTTTGACCATGGATCTCTTTTACCACTAGTGTATGTGGGTGGTGTTTGGTCACTGGTATTGGTCATGTTTCGACCATCATGGTATATGTTCTTCAACCACCTAGCCTCTTTATCTCTTACCTTCTTGAGTCGATGGGTTTTCTTGGGCATGTTGTCCTCTGGTGTTGTGGGGAAGTGATGGTGATGGTTAATGTACATGTTCCAAGAATGTGGGAAAATGAGATACCTAGTGTTTCATGGTAGTGTTTTGATGTAAACCCTAATCATCTATATGTTCAATCCTAACCCTAATTTCCAAGTATACAATGTACTTAGTGAGCTTCTTTGAATGAATTGCACAAGATGATTTTTTCTCTATCCTACTTGTGTAATCCTAACATTGCAGGTGGAATAAATAACATAGCTAATTAATGATATGGTATGTCTGATATGACACAGACTGATGGTTATGAGCCTTTATGAGGCATGTTAAGACAATGATGTGATGCAGGGATTGTATGAATGGGTCCTATGACCTAGTAGAGTCTCAATGCCTAGTATGAGGTGTTATCCTCATGTGATGTGATGGGAGATTGATATCCCATGGCAGTGTGATAATTGTGATAGCCTTGTATGGTAGCGTTATCATGTGATGATGTGACAGGTTTATACTTCAGTGTTTTATATCTTCTAGAGTTGTATTATACCCTTATCTTTGTATAAATCATTTAAGGTTTATACATTGTAACTTGATTGATGCTAAAAGATATCCAATTGTCTTAACTAATCAAGTAAAACCCTAATCATGTAGTTGTCTTGTGACATAGATCCATCTTCAGTGTCAGTACTAGCTGGATGGTGAAATGAGCAATTCTTGTGGAAAACTCAGAGCACATATTGTTGAATATGTGGGGAGCAAGTTGAGGTATCTCTTTGTATCCTTAATACACTGGGAAGTCTAAGGTCATACCCTGGTAGAAGAACGGTCAAGGTCGTGTCTCAGATGATGTGAATCAGTATATGTGATATGTTTACTGGGATGACTGTGGGCATACCCTTGTAGGAGAACGGTCGCGGTCGTATCTCAGTTTCACTAGTGTCATGACCTATATACCAAGGCAGACTAGGATATTTTGCAGTGGACTTAATATGTCATTGTAGTGGACTTGAAATGACCAAGGACGTGGAGAGATCATGGATTCCAACTCTTCCATTGATCTTTTATGGCACATATTTTGATATAGCAATGGTCAGTTGGAGTATGAGTGGTATTCTCATCTCCTCAGGGCATAACAAAAGATGTAATACATCCGTGTAGTATAATTGCTTAGGGTTAAATATGAA
This sequence comes from Alisma plantago-aquatica, assembly GCA_963693085.1. Classification (NCBI taxonomy): domain Eukaryota; kingdom Viridiplantae; phylum Streptophyta; class Magnoliopsida; order Alismatales; family Alismataceae; genus Alisma; species Alisma plantago-aquatica. Next base: position 419,645,464 of record OY856414.1, on the reverse strand, counting down.
TCACATTGGATGACCCCTTGCCTTATCTCTTGTACTAATTTCTTGAATTATAATGTGGTAAGAGAAATCAACTATTATACATGTTCTTCATATTCATTCTAAATGTATAAGATGTTCTACTTCTCAGTTGTAGATACCTAAACTCCTTAAACAATGATATTTGTTTTATTCATATCATTGAGTTGAATGTGCTTATAATGGTTAATCTGCTCGGTATAATCTACATGTTTTTATAATAGATGTTGGTGGAGAGTTATATCTCTTGCTGGGATGTTTGGTCTCACCCTGTGGGTTTCCATATCTTTTAGGTGGTCATGCATGATGAGGTAGAGGTCATGCGGTTGAGGTTGAGCAACAAGAGGATCAATAGTTGTTAAAGGTTGGATATGATGCTAGTGCTTATGTGGTAGATTCCTATGTTTCATCCATGTACTCTCATGTTCATGGGAGGTGTTTTTGTAGATGTTTGTATATCAAGATGAAGTTTTGACAGTATGCTATGGTTGGACATATATGGCATGTATATATAAATAGGTTGTTGTATGTAATAGGTTGTGGTCGGTGAGCCAGTGAAAAGTGTTAATGTTATACCCTTTTATGTGATATATAATACATGTATGACAGGTTTTGGACCTGGATGTAATATGTTCTACTTGAGGTGGATACATGTTGTTGAATGTAACAGGTTGTGGTCAGTGAGCCAATGAATAGTGTTATGTAATACCCTTTTGCATGATATATAATACAGGTGTGACATGATTTGGACTTGAATGTAATTGTTCTGCTTGAGGTACATATGTAATAGTTTGTTAGTGATAATTCTGCACTTTGTTTTGAGTAATCTGGTTGTGTGGCATTGGGCGATGTCACATTTTATGGTATGAGAGCTTTAGGTTCGCTGAGTCTACAGGGACATAGGACTAGGGTTTGTGTATGTTCTAGTGTCCTTTAGTCTGCCTTATGGTAACTTCTGCTTATGCAGAATAAGAAGAAGAGAAGAGAAGATGGTTGTAAAACAAGAAGAACATGCCACTGAGAGTAGTTTTTTGGCACCATATAGTGGTGCTAGGAGGTAGGACAGGGTTGATGTTGTGCCTAAGATTCCCCAGTTTGGTCCATTTGTGATGGGCGGTCTCACTTTTCACTTCATGTTTAGATTGTTCATGGTCACAATGACGCATGTAGAGGACAGAATGCCCCCACCTCAAGTGTGAGAGGCGGTCCCCAATGTGGAATCTTCGGGTTCTAGGAAGACCTTTGAAAGGTTGATCCGTGTAGGGGCATTTGATTATGTGGGTACGGCTGACCGGTGGATGCATATCTATGGTTGACATACTTGGAGAAGGCATTCAAGATCATCAACATCCCTAAAGAGAATAAGGTGAAGCATGCAGTGTGCCTATTGAAGGGGAGTGTTGGCCACTGGTGGGCCATAGAGGAAGAGAAAAGGTATGGTGTTCTAATCAGTTGGGAAGATTTCAAGTGGGAGTTTGTCGACCGTTACTTCCCGAAGACCTATCTGGACGAGAAGATCACGCAGTTTGAGAAGATTCAGAAGGGATCTATGTCAATCAATGAGTACGAAACTAAGTTCGTGGAACTTTTGAGGTTTTTCCCGCATATGGAAAATATAGACAAGGAGAGGATCATACTGTTCAAAAAAGGTTTAAGCATAGATTTGGAAATGGTGGTGTCATCTTTAGAGAATAGAGAGAAGTTTGCCACGTTTGTGGAGTCAGTCAGAAGAGTGGAGTGGTCGTTGGTGGAGAAGCATGAGACAAAGGCCAAGAACAGGCATGCATCATATCAGGGACAATCATCTGAAGGCTTCAAGAAGCCTAGGTTTTCAGCACCAACGTCACATCAGAGGCCAGTGAGTTAGTCACAGTGGTGACCGAGCAAAGGCAGAGGTCATAGCTTTCTACGTACATGAGCCCATAACACAACATCAGTTTTGGTGTTAGGGTTGTCCAGGCCACAATACGAGATCGGTACTTTTCATAAGTGTGGACAGGAGGGACAGATTAGATGGAACTATCATGTAAGAGATGAGGAGGTGACCCAGTAGCTGAGACAAAGTTAAAAAGGGTCACAACAGCGATAACAGTTCAACAGTGGAAGTGGTAGAGAACGTGGACAAGCGTCACAGGCTGGTTCTTCTAGACAAGATATAAGAGGAAGGGACAACAACAGGCAACAACTCAATTCTATGCCATGAGTCAGTCAGAAGGAGTGGTCAACCAGTGAGTTGTAACAGGTCAGATGGAGTTATTTCATTCTAATTTGTCTTCTTCTTGCTTTATATTTTTTTTTGTTTACCCGGGTGTGACACACTCTTTTATTACTAGAGAAGTGATTGCTAGTTGCTTTTTGCCTATTAGATGTAGACAAGATAGTCTTAGTTTAGAAATTCCTTTGGTTGGTTCATTCGAGTTACGGGAGGTGTGTCCATCCTGCGTCCTTTCTTTTTTAAGATGCAATATTCAAGTGTACCTCATACCACATGACATGCATGGATTTGATGTGTCCCTTGGAATGGATACTTTGGAGAAGTATCGGGTGATCTTGGATTGTAGTTCTAAGGTAGTGACGTTTGTCCATGGTGATGTATTGTGGCTCTTCTAAGGAGATAGGAAGATTTTCCCTACATGTTTGGTGTTAGTGATGACAGTAGAATTGTTGATGAGATAGGGTTGTGATGTCTTCTTGGCACATGTGGTGGATACCAAGACAAGGAGTCTGAGTATCTAGGAGGTTCCAATTGTCTGTGAGTTTGAAGATGTGTTTCCTGATGAGTTTCCTGGTGTTCCTCCAATTAGAGAGATTTATTTTGACATCAATCTCGTTCCTGGTACGTAGCCCAGAGCACAAACACCTTATAGGATAGTGCCAGCAGAGTTGAAAGAGTTGAAGAAATAGTTGCATGAATTGCTTAATAAAGGCTTTATCAGACCGAGCACTTCACCTTGGGTTGATCCCATTTTGTTTGTAAAGAAGAAGAATGGATCCATGAGGTTACTACAAATAGTTGAACAAAGTGACAATCAAGAATAAGTATCCCTTGTTGCAAATTGATGATTTGTTTGACCAATTTCGAGGTGCCACAGTGTTCTTGAAGATGGACCTGAGGTCGGGATATCACCAGTCACGGATTAAGGTGGATGACATACCAAAGTCAGCTTTTAGGACGAGGTATGGTCACTATGAGTTCATGGCTATGTCATTTGGGCTAACCAATGCACCAACAATGTTCATGGACTTGATAAACAAGGTGTTCAAGTCTTACCTTGACCAGATCATAGTAGTGTTCATTGATGACATCATGATTTACTCACATGTCAGCTAAAAGCATGAGAAGCATTTTCTCGTTTCACCATCCAGATAGTACCGACGCTGAAGATGGATCTATGGAACAGGGTAACTACGTGATTAGGGTTTCACTTGCTTAGTTAAGCCAATTGGGTATCTTTTATCATCCATCAAGTTACAATGTATAAACCTTAAACAAGTTCTAGAAAGATAAGGGTATAATACAACTCCAGAAGATATGAAATGTTGAAGTATAAACTTGTCACATCATCACATGATATGAGTGCCATACAAGGCTATCACAATTATCACACTGCCATGGGATATCGATTCCCCATCACATCACTGGAGGATAACACCTCACACTAGGCATTGAGCTTCTATCAGGTCATAGGAACCATTCACACAATCCCTACATCACATCATTGCTCAACATGCCGCATAAAGGCTCATAACCATCACCCTGTGTCATATCAGACATACCATAGCATTTATTATCTATGTTATTTATTCCACCTACAAGGTTAGGATTACACAAGTAGGACAGAGAAAACATCAACTTGTGCCATTCATTCAAAGAAGCTCAATAAGTACATTGTATACTTGGAAATTAGGGTTAGGATTGCACATATAGATGATTAGGGTTTACATCACAACACTATCATGAAACCCTAGATACCCCATTTCCCCACATTCTTGGAACATGTAGATTAACCATCACCATCACTTCCCCACAACATCATAGGACAACATGCCCAAACAAAATGGACTCAAGAAGGTAAGAGTCAAAGAGGCTAGGTGGTTGAAGAACATATACCATGATGTTTGAAGATCATGACCAAGACCAGTGACCAAACACCACCCACATACACTAGCGATCGAAGAGATCCATGGTCGAAGACACACCTTGGTCGAAGGACACTTCAGTGACCAAGAACACCACTAGACACCAGTGGTCGAAGAAGGCACAAGCACCATGGTCGAAGACCATCAACCAGTGACTGAAGAGAAAACCTAGGTTGAAGACATCTTCAGATACCAAAGCACAAACTAAATCAACAACCAAAGCATAAACTAGTTCAATGACCAAGATACATACTAGGTCAGTGACCAAAGCAAAACTAGCGACCTAAACATCACAAGACCATCAACCAAAACACCCTAAATGGCCATCCAAGAACACCATCACCACTTAGCCAAAACATGGTCAAAATGGGTGATTAACATCAAGATATCATATTCACTTAAAATAGCTACATAACTGTAGAAGTTCAAGCACCACTAAAGGTGAAACATCAAGGAAAATGGTGATTATCCCAACCCTAAACAAGCATCACTTGAAATCAACATGGGAACCATGCTGTGATGGATAAAACTCAATATTAATCACATGAAAATAGGTCCAAAAAATCATCTTACACAAGAGAACTAGACCAAGAACCAAGCTAAAAAAAAACCCAAATCGAGATGCATGCAAAACCATTATCATCACAATCAACTTGATGTTGGCCACATGAAATAGGGTTTAGGAGAAAGAGCAAACTAGGAAAGATTAATTCATAATCTAAAACCTTAAAACAAGATAATAACATCTAGCACATCATGATCACATTTTAGCGATAAAATAGTAACATGCAACAAGGTTATAGTTCAATAATAGAAGAGGGAAAAGAGTTATATAACTCACCTTAGATGATGGTGCAACCACCTCCAAGCAAGAAGCTCCAAAAGCAAGAAAGAAGCCTAGATTTCATCTCCTCTACGGCTAAGATAGTCACCACATCAAAAGATAATAAAACCCTAGGTTAAAGGGAAGTAGGAGAACCAAAACTTCTAGGCTAAAAAGAACAAAAAGGGAGAGAAAGGGAGAAGAGTTCCTCCACTCAACTTGAGCACTACCTTGGAGAACCAAGGATTCGATCCAAGAAAAGAGGAGCACCTCGATCCCAACACAAGAACCACCATGGAAGTTCCATGGATTTGTCCAAGAGAAGAACAAAGAGGTAGGGTTTTACAAAGTAACGAAATCAAGATGTTGAATCACTTACCAAGGATTAAAGATCACCTATAAGGAAACAAGAGATGATGCTTCAACTCAAGATCACCACATGCAAGATGGTCTGCCACCAAAGCTATAAGGATGAGTTCTTCTTCACCACCAAGCTTCTAGGGCCAATCTCCAAAGATGAGAGAGGGAAAGACGGTGAAAAAGGATCACATGCATGAAAGAAGAGGGGTACATATACTCAAGGGTAGAGAGACCAAAGAGCTTAGGTGTCATGCACATAATGCCACATGTCCATCACACATCAACCATGCATCCACTAAACCATGCATGCAACATAGATCATGAAAAACAAGGTAGGTCAGCAACCTCTCTTGGACCTATAGTTCATTGGTCGAACGGAAAGCAAGGCATAAGGGCCAACGATCAAAGACACTAAAAACTAAGCGACCAAGCCAAACCCTAAGTTCTCCTCAACCTAAAAGAAGAGAAGGAGGGCTCTACGACTGAAGGTACTTCGTCACACTCTCAAGACCACCCTCAACCATAGAGAAAACATCAAGAAACATCAATGGCTAAGATCATACTCTGGAAGGAGAACGATCGAGGTCATGTCTAAGATGATGTGAATCATTATATTTGATATGTTTATTGGGATGACTGCATTCATACTTTAGCAGGAGAACAACTGCGGTGGTATCTCAATTTCACTAGTGTCATGGCTATATACCAAGGGGGACTAGGCTATTTTGCAGTTGGACTTGATATGTCACTGCGGCGGACTCAGACTGATCGACAGCATGGAGAGATCATGGATTCCAATTCTTTCATTGATCTTGTATGGCACTGATTTTGACTTAGTAGTGGTCAGTTGGAGTATGAGTGGTATACCTCATCTCCTCAGGGCATAATAAAAGATGTAATACAGTTGTGTTGTATAATTGCTTAGGTTTCAATATGAATCACATTGGATGACCCTTTGCCTTATCTCTTGTACTAATTTCTTGAATTATAATGCAATAAGAGAAATCAAATGTTATACATGTTCTTTTTATTCCTTCTAAAGTTATAAGATGTTCTACTTCTCATTTATAGATACCTAAACTGCTCAAACAATGTTATCTACTTTATTCATATCATTAAGTTGAATTTGCTTATAACGGTTAATCTGCTATGTATAATCTACATGTTCTTATAATAAATGTTGGCAGAGAGCTATATCTCTCGATGGGATGTTTGTACTCACCTTGTGGGTTTCCAAATATTTTAGGTGGTCGTGCACGGTGACATAGAGATCGTGTGTTTGAGTCTGAGCAGTAAGAGGAGCAATAGTTGTTAAAGGTTGGATATGCTGCTTGTGTTTGTAGTAGATTCCTATGCTTCGTCTATGTACTCTCATGTCCTTGGGAGGTGTTTTTGTAGATCTTTGTATATCAAGATGATGTTTTGATAGTATGCTATGGTTGTATAGATATGGCATGTATATATAAATAGGTTGTTGTATGTAACATGTTGCGGTCGGTGAGCCAGTAAACATTGTTATGTAATACCCTTTTGCATGATATATAATATAGGTGTGACAGGTTTTGGACCTCAATGTAATATGTTCTACTTGAGGTGGATATGTAATATCAGTTTTAATTTACCTAGTTTTGTGGTAATATAGTTTGTTAGTGATAATTCTGCACTTTGTTTTGAGTAATCTCGTTGTGTGGCATTGGGCCATGCCACAATATACATGTGGTACGGTTATTTGTGGAAAGACTAATCATGCAGGAATAGGAAGGCATGAATTGAGCGGGAGTAATTAACATTGTTCATTCATGTATCCCCTTAATATTCACAAGGTAAAGGTTTAAGTTTCACATCCTTTCTTAGAGGTAAAATTTTTAACTTTCATATCCTTTTCAATATGTTGAGGAATGGTTTGTCATTGTCAAAGGGGGGGGGGGGGGATGTTGACCTAAGTGTTACACATTGTCCATATTTTGATAATGACTCAACCAATCCATTCATATGTATCTAATATGTTTATTTGATATTGATTTCAAGTATTAGGTACATGAAAAGGATCAAAACTATCAAGCCCTAGCTTGTTCTAGTTCAAATCAGTAGCAATGCAAATGCACTTTTGTGGAAAACACTCTCTATCACCTTTGATGGTTTTTGTAATCATTTGTACTGATGATATGACTTGTAAATAAGATGAGAAAAAATCAAGAACCCTTAATTCGAATGTTTGATCACTCAAAAAAAATCCAAAATTCATTACAGATTGTTTATTGTTCTAGATACAAACTTGACTGATCCCTTGATAGATTTGAGAATTTTTTGGTTCGTTCGAGTTTCACATTCTTAGAACTCTATTGACCCATGCACTCAGCAAAATTTATTTCAAGCGATTGGTCAAGTTGCACATAGGACAAACTTGACCGATACTTCAAATTTGCTTGCCGCATAGTGCAATCAGTCGAGTTACCTTTATGAAAACTCGACTGACTGCATTGTACTAAAAATGTAGAAAAAGTGATTCCAATCATTGGAGTGTTGTAAAACTCAAAATTTTATCCATTGTGACACCCCTAATGGCTAGAAAATGTTCTTAAGTATTCCTACTATCTAGTGGACACCCTCAACTATAAATAGGACATCTTGGAGTTCATTCCAAGGTTGCTCCTTCATGCTATTCAAGATCTCTACTATAGTTGTGTGCATCTAGTCCACTTGAGCCCCATTCTCTCTCGTGTTTACACTTCATCCATCCATATGAGTGTAGGATCTGTGTGAGAGAGATACTTCATTATATACTTGTAAATCTCTCAAAGCTTCTCCTTCCCCAACCCCTTTTCTCAAGATCAAGTTGGTGAAAGCTTCTCTAAGTGAAGGAGAAGGTGCAAGCTTCTTCAAGTTGTAAAAGAAGGTGCAAAAAGCTTCTCCGGGTGAAGGAGGAGGACAACACTGAAGATCCAGGACTAGAGTGGGTAAATCCTTCAAGGCAGAAAGCTCGTTACAAAGAGGGGATCTCCTTGGTGAAGGTGTCCATCTACTTGCAAGAGTGGGCAAGACCTTGGTGAGGTAGAAGACTCTAGCTCCAGATAGCTAAAACCTTGGTTGTAAGGTTATTGGCTCACTTGGCCTCAAAGGTAAGTTGGGTATCCTTGTCCCAAAAGAGGAAGGTCAATTGTATGTCTTATGATGGAGTATACGTATACATAGGCTGCAAATTCCTAGGGATTGACCTCTCTAGGTAGTGGACTGACTCTCTCCTAGTTTGGAGAGTGGAACCACTCTAAACATCTTGTTCAAGTGCTTGTTTTAATCTCTCTCATCTTTTCTATGCATGTTTAGATTTCCATCAAATTCACTATTTCCAATTGTTCCTAGTTGAAGTAACTTGAAGGATTAATGAATTTTTTGCAAGTGTTTCTAGCTCTATTCACCCCCCTCTAGTGCCCTTTGATCCAAAAAAAAAGGCATCCTTCTAAAATCATATGTTCCATGTAAGCAAATAAAGGTGGTCTTTTCATGATCATTAGGATAAATGGGAACTTGGTGAAACCCACAATGTCTATCTAGATAGAAGAAATGTGAATGATGACCAATTCTCTCAAGGACTTGATCAGTGAAAGGTAATGGTAAGTGTTCCTTCTTGGTGGTATCATTTAGTAGTTGATAATCAATGCACATATACCAACCAATAAATATGTGGGTGGTTATATCTTGTCCATTACTTCCCTTGACAATAGTCATTCCTCCTTCTTGGGAATGACATGTACTATGTTGATCCAATTACTATCATTGATATCACAAAAGTTTTTTGCATAGTAAAGCTTGTTGACTTCCTTGTGTACCACTGCAATCATTTTGTCATTCAATTTTTTTACCTAGACTCATGGTCTAGAATTTTCTTTGAGGTTGATACGAAGCATACATAGCACATGACTAAGGCCTTTGATATCATTAATGCATTAGTCGAGTGCTTTTCTTCTTAACATGAGCTTAATAAGGAGTTGCTCTCCTGTTCCTTAAGAAGTTTAGAGTTTATAATGACTGTATTTCTCTTTTCATTATCCAAAAAATTATATTTGAGTCCTTTAGGGAGAGGTTTTAACTGGGGAAAAAGTTTCAACACAAATTCATTTTTTAGTTTTGCATGTAGAGATATATATTTTGCTATCTCAATTGTTCCTTGTTGATTTGCTTCTTCTTCTTTAGCAGTGTCAAGATAAGCTAATATCTCATCAGCTTATAGATCACTAATACTACATGAGGGGTTGGTAATTACAATTATAAAAGGATCAACAATGCATTTTGTTCCTGTATCTCGGCACACAATTGACTACAACAATCAGCAAAGTAGTTGGATTCAGTATGAGATGGGCCTTTCATATGATCCATGGCGTTAAAGTCTATGTGTTCACTATGGACTCTAATAGTAGTGAGAACTCCTACCACATCAACTATAGCCAGTGTGGTTGAGAGAAATGGTCTCTCGAAAATCGTGGGATACAATGGGTTCGGTTGCTAGATATTGAGGCATAAGGCTGATGCTAGCCCCTAGATCAGCTAGGCACTACATTTCTCCTATTAGAAAGGGAATAGTGAAATCACTAGGGTCCTTCTAGTTAGTGGGCATGGTATCCTGAACAAAAGCAGTGGTCATCTTGGTGAGTCTTATTATTCAGTCTCCTCACGTTTCCATTCATAGTGAATAAATCTTTAAGAAACTTTGCATATGTAGACATCTCATCGATAGAATCTAGAAGAGGGATATCCAAGAGTATCTTATTAATAGTGTCAAGGAACTTGTTATATATTTTCTCATCCAAGCCTTGATAAATTTATGAGTAAAGGGTGCTTCAACATATTGTTCCACATGCTTTTTACTTAGGTATTTGCTTTCTTTGTCCCTCGTGTTGTTTTCCTTATTTTAGGACTTTTCTCTTCAATATCCTTGGTCTCAATGATCATCCACTATACGTTGTGTTTGCGGAGGATGAAGAGTGGTAACAGTGGTACCATATTGTAATGTCACCATTTTTGTGGCTTCATTTCTCATATTATATCAATACATAAAGGAAATTGTTCAGCCAAATTTTTTATAGAGGCTTATATAGAAACCAATTGTTGGTCAATTATTCTATTTTACTATTATAAATCATTGATATGTGTTTGCATAGTGCTATCATATTGCGGTTGCTTAAAGTGCATTGTCTGTGATGCTCTATAGGAGAGTTCAATTGATTGATAGAATTATGTTGTTGCATAATGAAACTCCCTCTTTGTTGACCATTCAAATTTCCTTGTTGGTTTGGCATTCTATTTTGAGGAGGTCCGTTGGTCTATTGGAACCCTGGTGCATCCTGGCCTCTACCCACAATTTACCCTCTACCATGCTATTTGGTGATTCATTGAGAATATGAGAATTTTCTACTGCAAAAGTATTGACATAGGAAAAAACAAGATGATCAGGCATTTTTTAGTTAGCATAAGAGTCATTATCTACCACTTGAGATTCTTGTAGAGGTTCAGCATGGATACAATTTGAGCTAGGTGTCCTAGATCTCCACAAGCATTGCATTGCATGACCATCCCAAATAGTGGACACTTTAGACTTTGAACATCAGTTGAAATCTTATCAAGTTTTATAGAAAGTAGTTCAATGACTTTAGCCTTCTTCACAGTCTCTGAGATGCTATTGTTGTGGTAGGGTCATGCTAGAAATCTACTATCATTTTTTGTAGGTCCACATTCAAATCCCAAGTAGGTTGAAGTTGCACCATATTATCAATGATCTGAGTGCATTTTTCAACATTTTAGCTACAAAATCACTTCCAGAAGCAGCGTTGATAGTCTTCTTATCATCTTGGGTGACTCCATTATAGAAGGTTGTAATCAAAGTGGTAATATTAAACCCATGATGTGGGAATTATCTTTGATAATATTAAAATCTTTTCCATGCCTTAGAGAGATTCTCGGGGTCCTTTTTCACAAAACTAATCTTGTTACGATAGTGAATGGTCCATTGTGGTGGGTAGAACTTGCCATCAAAATCATGAACAAGTTCAATACAAGTTGTAATAGTCAATGGCTTGATGCTGAGATACCACACTAGAGCTTTATACTGAGAGAAAAGTTGAAAACTTTTTCATATATAGCCTCTTGTGGAACTTTTTGGATCTTCTAAGTGTCACAAATTGTTGTGAAGGTATCAATATTGGTGGCATGAATTTTCATCATGTGACATCCCACCAAACATTCTTGCTTGAATTAGGGTGATGGTACTGTGTTTGATGTTGAAATTGGTAATGTTATGAATTGGGTCCACCATCGATTGTTGACTCTCATTGGCTCTCATTTGAGTATAGGAGTCGAGAGATCTTCCTAGTTACATAGATCCTTTCTAGTTGGTACCTAAAAATATTTAATAAAAATGTGTAAGAGCCTTTGTTGTAATAGAATATCAAGTAATAATGTTAGAACAAGGTTGTGAATTTGAATTCAAAAAAAGAAGATAAAAATCTATGACTAAGACTAAGTAGATGTTAGGTTCTTTGAGGGTTTGCTATCTTTCCTATCCCCAACATTGATGCCAAAAGTTGATTGCCCTTAAATGTCAATCAAAAGTGTAAATATAATTGTTTGGTTAAAAGGTCTCAAACTCTAAATACCCAACTTCATGATATGTATGCAACTCAATAAAGAGTCAATTGTAGTAATATGGGGTAGAACACAAGGATAAGGTAAGGCAACTATATAAAAACTAAAAGGCCTTGTTGTAGCTTAGTTGAATATGTTGGTATGTATGCCCAAAGAGCCAATCATATGATGATTGGGATATGGCATTAGATACCTAATTTGATAATAACAAAGGTAAGCTTCCCATTTATTTTGTATATTCAGTTATGAGATAATGAAAAATTAATAAATGCCTAGAGAATTATATTAGTCAATGATGTATGTATTCAAGTTACTATCTTTGTGGATGAGATCATAGATGCTAAGAGTACATATACATATTCTCATTATGTCCATGATTGGTTGTTATTGTGGAAGGTTGATAGATAGAAATAACACATAAGATCAGAGTGTGAGTTGGTTGATGACTAAATAGCATTAGTCATGATATGGCAATATGAAACCAAGCATGCAGATATATGTTAGAGAATAGTGTATCGGACAGACCCAAAGAGTGACATATGGAAGCCATCTTCATGGAATTCATAGTCAGATCTCACAATGATGGTGGTGGTTGTGGTTCTTAGACCTAAAATCACTGCACTCATCACATGTAGTTTGGTACACTTTGACATCATCAAATGCAGTCTTGAAACATGGGTTGTTATAAAGGTGATGATTGGGTGACTTTGACACATGGGGATTGACTGTGAGTGATAGATATGGGATTTGTCCCTCTGAAAAGAGTATGATATCCAAAGGCCTCTTGATTAACGAGATTGAGAAAAGTATGGTCATACGCATGTGAGTCAATATATGATACTGAGCTTACATATATCTCATGCATTCTGCTCTGGTCCAAGGAACAAGATTAAATAATAATGAGGATGACTACTCCATGCCTCCAGTTCAATCTAGATATCAATGACAAAGGAACTATGCAAACACTATAACACCATACATAAATTGTAGGTTGAAGTTGCTCCCCAACTTTCCATTCTCTTGGGTAGCAATGATGTGTGACTAGGCACTGCTCATTGCTTGTGATTTCATAAGATAGTTATGGACATTCACTGCCAACGTGATATGGGTACTATAGGGTCACACACATAGAAACTCATCTAGATGGGGAGTTTGATCTTGAATGATAATTGGATTGATTACTAAAGTGTTTAGGTATTTTAATTCATGAAACATATCAGTTGAATATACTTCCAAACAATCAGTTCAAGTGTTGAGACTGTCATTTGGAGTGCCAGGTTGATTGTATTTTACATTGGTTGGAATTCTGCCTGACCCGGGTTGCTATATGCCTGTTTCTCTTATGAAAAGTGGTCGTTTGGCATACTATAAGATGCCCATTTCACCTGTATGATACAACTGTCTGGGATAGTGTGATATGCCCATCTCATTTACACCAGACGCCTGTTTCAAGAGTGCAATTCGATTGTACAAAGGATTCGTTCTAATGTCAAGTTGAGTATTAATTGGAATTGAATTGTCGACATATGTGTAGAACTAGAAGCTTTGAAATGACCATTTTGCTTAGTGAAATGACTATCTCGCTAGGAAAGACGACCATTTCAGCATGTGCAGGTTGTGAAACTTCCAAAATTGCTATGAAAATTCAAGATCTTATGCTCCTTTCCACTCCCACTTTAGTCCTGCATTGGATGGGGACTGGGAACCCTGACCCCTCCTATATATAGAGGGGTACTGGGGGATTCCCATAGCACAACAACTACATAGACAATTAAGAATCATTTGCTCTGACAATTGTTGTCCTCTCTAGTTATGGTAACCATGAGAGCCCAGGCAAATCCTACCCGACTAGGGAGGGATAGCCACATGAGAGAAACAACTAAGGATCATTGTTGTGGGAGAGCATGTTGGTGACTAGTAGACCAATGAGAGGGACAACTACTTCATGTCTGTTTCTATAGGACAACATGAGTTCTAGTTGGTCTGTGTGGACTACTCGAGAGGTAGGAGTCCTTTAGTTGCTGCTAGGAGGGAAATGAGTAGCGAGATATAAGGAGTCACTACAGTAGTTGTCTGAGTCTGCTATCCATGGAGGAGTAGTCAGATGAGTCTGAGTGCAACCAGGATCTACACAGACACCATTCAAGACATAGTGCGCATCTACATCGACGAGGATTGTCATTGGACTTGCTCCAAGACCAGGTATATCTTCGTGAAACCATCCTTCCCATTACATAGTTATTGATGCGATATGCTGGTTAACGGGAAATATGTCAATAAAAAAAAACTCACTGCCTATATGATGTCGTATTTCCCTACACTGGTGTTAGAGACACATTAATTAATTATGTTTTGGGATAATCAATATGACCGGATTTTGGTTTTATCGTGTTTATTTATTGCATGCAATGTGAATATTTGAATTGGTTGATGTGCACGTCTCTCTAATCATCACATAAAGAACCCAAACAAACATATATATGCAATTTACACACGGCGCCATAAAATCGGTTTTGATGGTGGATGTGAAGCATGGTTATGGCCAAAATCCTAGATCTATGTGTGCATGGTTGTGATTATTTATTTACGTTGTTAATCGATCTGTGTACCGAGCCTTCCTATCCTTTTCAAATGTAAATTAATGCTCTTCGTCCTATTCCCCTTGAATGTAACTAGAGGTTTTCCTCATATACAATGTAATAAGAAGTAGCATAGTTTTAATTTATGTTTCAATGTGAGATGACGATCTGCACAAGATGAAATGATTATTTCATGACACGCCCTAATCGAATGGAAGACCAAGGAGGTCAAATGATAGGAGGATGAACCAATCGATCGGTGGCCCAATCGATTGACTGGAAGTGTCTAGACGATGCTTGGACCTGAGAACTAGACTACCGCTTTAGAAGAGCCCAACCAAGCGACCAAGAGGCAAGTCGACCGGTTCAAGAGTTGAATCGATCAACCCAAATTGGTTCGAGCACAGATCTTCACCAACAATAGGTTACATATGATGTGGACCATAGGTGGTAGTAATTCCTTGTGGATCCAAGGAATTATATTAGTATGGGCATAACCATCGCTTGTGTGTTTATTTATTGCATGTTCTCATTTGTGGTTATAGCATGTATATGAACATACTATATATGTGTTGATTGGATAAACTATATGTATTTATACATACAAGCTCCCTCAACAAGTCTAAGATACCTTCCATTAGCAATACACATGAAAAGCTTGATCGGTCAAGTGTAGATTTGCACAAAGCATGGTGTGTCATCTATATCGTTGAAGTGTGATGGTAGATATGTAAATTTACACATAGCATGGTGCATATCTATCGTGTTGGCTATTGGGTCAGGTTTAACTGGTGACTTGGAGAGCCCAAGCCCAGAGGCATGTAGATGATTATGGAAAGGAGTTGTACATATCATCTAGCCAAGAGTTGCATATGATGCAATTTTCATGATGGCCTACCTAAATAGTCAGGTTATGGGCGATTGGAAAAAGTCGACTCATGACTTGATGAAATATGGATCTTAGCCCACTAGAATATTGTACACTGCAATATTCTGAATTGATATTGAGGGCTATCAATTTGAATAAAATAGTGAGAGTGATAGTTAATTAAAGACCTAAGTAATATCATCAAATCTATCAAATCAAACCAAATCAAAAATTGTTTTAAAAATGTTGCAATATTTCTTTGTAGAATCAAATGTCAAACACAAACATGTTCAAATTGTGATCAGTCCTCAAGAAGGACAAAACGGGATAAAGTTCTAAAATTGGTTAAGGACTTTGATAAATGTTCTCAACAATGAGCAAAAGCTCAATGTCCCTGATAGACCAATGTAAGAGGAACCTGCTCCAAATGTGCATAAGGCTAAATGGATGCTTATTGGAAGCATGCCAATGGTGCCATAGACATTGAAATACCTAATGCTCTATTGTATGAACTATGAGTTGCATGAACAACATGAAAACATGGACATTCTGAGATGGTAACACCTCTTAAGAATCATGTAAAGCAAAGAGGGTATAATGTCTCGAAAGCAAAGATTGAGTGCAAACAAACAAAGGGAGGTCTGATAGAACCCCATGTGCTCAATATGATTGGACATGTGGAATGAATGAAATTTCTCTTAGGTCAAGAGTTGACCATAGATATGATTATGCAAGTGTTGCATGAACCATATAGTCAGTTTATCAAATGTTTGGCATGTCGATGCCCATGCAAGGAAGAAGAAGGACAAATCTGTGATGGTGATCAGCGAAAGTGAATCCTAGGGCAAAAAGCAAGGTCAAGAAGTGTTCTGAGGCTAAGCATATGTCCAAGTTTTTTGTAATTAATATTTGGAGAAGGGTAAGTGTAAAAAGAATTTGTCCTTTTCACTTAAAGGATAAAGAAAAGAAAATGCAACCACTTTACTTGTCTGGACATTGGAAAGGAATTATCCTCTTTATAGAGGATCTTAGGAAGAAGATAGAGATAAAGATCTCCACTTCAAGACCTGAGAAGAAGCTTGAACTATATGGAGCAAGGGTTGTTGCCACTATAGTTAAAGGTTGTCATTCATGGGCATATAATAGAATTAGTGAATTGCTATTATGTACTTGCCATTGATAAAATCATCATATGTTTTGTATGACAAGAACATTATGTTTCATCTTAAAAGATATCATCTTTTATGAAAATTCCCTATGTATCAAAAATTATGCTTGACAGTTGTAAAGACTATACTGAATGAATTGATAGCTCAAACAAACTAAATACCTATAGCATTGTCATCTAGAGCGCAAAAATAAGAAATGCATTTCTAGAATCCATATAATGGTTATTTGGACTCTTTTAGTTATTGAACCAATAGAGACATGCATGTCTTATTTATTGGGCAATATGATAAGAGAAACTTCTCTAGATGTAGTGGGAGATTGACTATTCCATTAGGACTAGGACATATTGATGTACATAGACCTTTTAGAATGAATGCTAAAGGTAGTTCCAAGTACCTCATTATATTTACTAATACGATTAGTAGATATTGAAATTTTTATTTAATGAAATACAAGTTTGGATCTCTTGAAGTGTTCAAGGAGATCATAAATGAAGTACATAACTAAATTGGTAAAAGTATTAAGATACATTGATGTGATCAATGTTGAAATATTTTAAACCAAGAGTTTGAGGACCTTTTGGAGAGATCGTGATAGTGTATCACATTGAACTCTACCTGAAACATATTGATCTATTAGAAAGAAGGTGTCACACTCTGTTAAGTGATGGTGAATTATCAACAAATCTAGCTAATCTTACAATTTCTTTTGGGCGTATGCTTTACACTAAAACAATGTACCGTGTAAATTGGTTCCAAAAGACACCGTATGAGATATGGCATGGGAAGTGTCCCGATGAGTCATTTGTTGTGATTAGGATTGAAACCTTGTATAATAAAATAGTTTCTTAAAAGGATTTATCCACAAATCACATGAATGTTATCTTGTTGAATACTACTTATATTCCAACCTGACAACAAAGTGTTTGTTTCTAGGATGGTTGAATTCCTAAATGGGAATTAGTTCCAAAGGAATCAGTAGGAGTAAAAGTAGAACTCAACATGTTTGATACAAATTAGAAAACATAGAACCTTAAAAGGTACAATAGGAACAAGGAGAATCACAAGTTGTTGTGGAATCTCAAGTTCCTTATGTAAACACAGAACTCATAGTTCTAGTAGAACACGCCTTGAGTTTGAAAGATTATGATATTCTATAACTCATGAAGGTGGTAAGTTTATCATAGAGATGAGTCAACAACCTACCTAGAAGCTATTGAGGGATCAAAATCTAAGAAATGGCTTGAGGCCATAAGACCAATGATAGACTCCATGTAACCAACAAGGTATGACCTTGTTGGATCCACCTAAAGGGGTAAAATCCATAGGGTGAATTTGGGTCTTTGTAAGAAGACCAACATGGAGGGGTAGATTGGTTGCAAAGAGTTTCAAACTAGTTCAAATAGTTGAACATGATGAAGTCTTTTTACCAGTTACCATGGTTGAATCCATCTGGATCATGTTTGTTGTTGCAGCTTATTATGACTGTGAGATTTGGCATATGGATATTAAAACTGCATTCCTTAGTTGGAATAACTAAGAGGATGTATACGTGACACAACCTAATGGTTTTATCCATTAATGAAAATAAAGTCTATAAGCTTAAAATGTCAATCTAAGGATTTAAGAAAGCATCTTAGATTTGGAATCTTTGATTTGACAAGATAGTCAAATGGTTTGACTTGAGTCAGAATGAAGATGGAATATGTGATTACAAAAGATTTAGTGGGAGCATATTTAACATTCCACACAAAGATGGGGAATAATGTCCTTATCCTGCAAATGTTAAAACATGGAAAGTAAAGTACCTTCTATATGAAGGGTTTAGGTGAAGCATCCTATGTGATAGGGATCGAAGTCTATATAAATAGATCTAGAAGGATTCTTGACCTAAGTAAGAGCACATACATTGGTAAGATGTTGAAGGGTTTAGCATGTAAGAATCAATGAGAGAAAATGTGTCCATGATCCATGGAGTTAGTCTCTCAATAGCCTAGCATCCCAATTCTTACGAAGAATAGGAACACATGGATATATGTCATATGCATTCACAATCGGATCTATCTTGAATGCAATGTTATGTACTTATCACATTATATTATATGTATTAGACATAATGAGAAGATATCCAGTAATCTCGTATGTATTGGACATGATGAGAGGATATCCAATCATCTCATATGTATTGACATGATGAGAGGACATATATATACCTACCTAGGAATATTGTATGTATTGGACATTATGAGAGGTTATATGTCAAATACTAGTGAGATTCACTAGACTACCATATATAATGAACATCCTTAGGTGCTTGTGAAGTGCTAAAAGGATTCATTCTTTGGTTATGGTAATAGGGAAGAGTTGGATGTAAAGGGTTACACTGATGCAGGCTTCCAAACTAACAAAAGGATCACAATCTAAATTTATGTTTGATGACAAATGAGAACTAAGCTAGAAAGGGTTCTGAGCCAATGATAGTTATTTAAATCTACAAAAGAAGTCGAGTATCTCTATGTTATAAGAACAATAGAGGATATTGTATGCATTAAGAAGTTCATACGGATGAACTTGTGTGAGGTTCCAACCGTTGATGACATAGTAGAAATACTAATGACAAAAACAGAACTGATAGTCAAACTGGGAATCTCATATAGCATACTACAACACTTCCATCTCATATGATTAGTCGTACAGTGAATAGATGTGAAAATTGCAAAATACTGACTTAATGCAAACATTGCTAAATGCATTATAAAGGCACTTACGTAGCAGAAGCATGATGGTTGTGTTAGGTCACTCAGGATGAAATTTGTGGGTGATTGCCTCTAAGTGCAATTGGGAGTCTGTTGGTAGTATGTCCAGAGAGCCAATCATATGATGATTGGGATATGGAATAAGATACCCAATTTGATAATAACAAAGGCAAGCTTCCAATTTATTTTGTATATTCAGTTATGAGATAATGAATAACTTTAAAATGTCTAGAGAATTATATTACTCAATGACGTATGTATTCAAGTTACTATCCTTGTGGATGAGATCATACGGATGCTAAGAGTACATATACATATTCTCATTATATCCCCGATCGGTTGTTATTGTGGAAGGTTGATAGACAGCAATAACACATAAGATCAGAGTGTGAGTTGGTTGATGACTAAATCTCATTAGTCATGATATGGCAATATCAAACCAAGCACACAGATACATGTTAGATAACAGTGTCTCAGACAGACTCACCATGAGACTAACACATGGAAGCCATCTTCATGGAATTCATAGTCAGGTCTCACAGTGATGGTGGTGGTTGTGCTTCTTAAACCTAAAATCACTACACTCATCACATGTCATTGGGTACACTTTGACATCATCAAACATAGTCCTAAAACATGGGTTGTAATAAAGGTGATGATTGGGTGACTTTGACACATGGGGATTGACGGTGAGTGATAAATATGGGATTTGTCCCTCCGACAAGAGTATTATATCCAAAGGCCTATTGATTAGCGAGACTAAGAAAAGTATGACCATACACATGTGAGTCAATATATGATATTGAGCTTACATATATCTCATGTGGTCTGCTCTGGTTCAAGGAACAAGATTGATAATAATGAGGATGACTACTCCATGCCTCTAGTTCAATCTAGATGTCAATGATAAAGGAACTATGCAAACACTACAACACCATACATAGATTATAGGTTGAAGTTGCTCCCCAAATTTCCATTCACTTGGGTAGCAATGATGTGTGACTAGACACCACTCATTGCTTGTGATGTCATAAGCTAGTTATGGACATTCAATGTCAACATGATACGGGTACCATAGGGTCACACACATAGGAACTCATCTACAAGAGGATTTTGATCTTAAATGATAATTTAATTGATTACTAAAGTGTTTAGTTATTTCAATTCATGCAACAGATCAGCTGACTAGACTTGCCAAACAATCAGTTCAAGTGTTGAGTCTGTCATTTGGAGAGTCAGGTTGATGTATTGTACATTGCTTGGCATTCTGCCTGACCCGGGTTGCAAAATGCCCGTCTCACTTGTGTGAAACGGTCATCTGGCATGCTGCAAGACACCTATTTCACATGTGTGAGATGGTCGTATGGGATGGTGTGAGACGCCCATCTCATTTACACCAGACACCCATTTTGGGAGTGCAACTTGATTTCACAAAGGATTGGTGATGACGTCAAGTTGAGTACTAATTGTAATTCAATTGCTAATATATGTGCAGAAGTGGAAGGTGTGAAATGATTGTTTCACTTAGCAAAATGACTGTCTCACGTGTGAGATGACCATGTCGGCCCATGCAGGTTGTGAAACTTCCAGAATTGTTGTGAAAATTCAAGATCTTCCAGCCCTTTCCACTCCCACTTTAGTCCTGCATTGGCTGGGGACTGGGAACCCTGACTCCTCCTATATATAGAGGGGTACTGGGGGCCTCCTAAAGCACAACAACTACACATACAAATTGAGAATCAGTTGCTCTGACAATTGTTGTCCTCTCAAGTTGTGGTAACCATGAGAGCCCAGGCAAGTCCTACCCAACTAGGGAGGGATAGCCACGGGAGAGAAACAACTGAAGATCATTGTTGTAGGAGAGCATGTTGGTGACTAGTACACCAATGGGAGGGACAACTCATTCCTGTCCATTCTTGCAGGACAATAGGATTTCTAGTTGGTTTGTGTGGACTACTCTTGAGGCAGGAGTCCTTTAGCTTCTTCTAGGAGCGCAACGTCAACTTGCAGTCTGTGGTGAGATCTGAAGAGACGATGTAGCAGTTGTCTGAGTCTGTTGTTCATGGAGGAGCAGTCAGATGAGTCTAAGTGCGTCCAGGAGTTGCACAGACACTGTCCAAGATAGAGTGTGCATCTACATCAACGAGTATTGTCATCGTACTTGCTCCAGGACCAGGTATATCTTCGTGAAACCATCCTTCCCATTGCATAGTTATTGACGTGATCTGTTGGTTAATGGAAAATATATCAGTAAAATTTTTGTTTCTTCTGCCTATATGATGTCATATTTCCCTATAGAATAGAAGTTTGAATTTGGTGTCCAGGTTAAGGAACATGTTATCTACTCAAAGCAAGAAACCTAAGTTATAGAACTTATAAGGAATAAGAATAGCAGTTATTATTGTAATGGGAACTTTGATTCGGTGCCACCAATCAAACCAGCCTCAACCATGCAAAACTTTATGTTCTATTTTATGTATTTTCTACACATTTTGCAAGCGACCATAAAATATATCTATCACTTTCCTTTTCTTAACATCAGGGTATATATCTATCTAAAGGCATCTCTTTCTTGAGAAAGTAACCAAAAGTAAAAGAATAAATGTATGATTTTTATATAGGGTTCCCCACTCTCATGAGTCATCACTAATCCAAACTCTAGATCTTCTTGAACTTGTTCTTTTCAAATAGTCCAGATCCAACATCACATGAAGGTATCTAATCAAACAAGTGATGCATTTTAAATATGAGTATGTGATAACAACCTTTTTGGGGTCATTTATGGCCTATATTTTGTTGTCAAAAATACCCTCTAAACTATTTTTCCTATCAATTTTGTTATGATTTGAACAAAACTAAATTGTGATATGCTCTGACCAATTTTTGCATCCTTTTGCAGAGTTTTTCCTTGTTTTTCCACCAAAAAGGCTCGTCCCGGCCCATGAACGACGTTTACCTGCATCGGCCCTCCTACCAATTGCCCGACACACTCATTTCCCATCGTACAGTATCCCGATGCAGCTGTCGAGCGACATGGATGTGTCACGCAAGAAGACCCCATCGGGCAATACGCCGCTTACCCGACAGGGAGTTGTACCTGCCACGACTACTCTCTTGATGTAGCGTGTCGTGCGATACGAGCCACCCACCGGCAGGAGCCCACCCGTCACGACTACCCGACACATTTGCAACCTGGCACCCACTATGTTGGGTGACACGCATGTCGATCATCGCTGAAGCCGCGCTAATGGAGCCGATGGAGGACACGTGGTGCCCGGAGAACTGCAACTTCTTCCAACCACTGCCTATAAATAGTAGCTACAGGACTCTGATGGGATGGGTTGGAACCCTAGCGAAAGCTAACCTCGGAAAGCTTCAGAAGCTAGTGTGGCACATTCCAAGGGCATGTCGGGTGATACTAGGTGAGCACACTCCCTACCCAAGAGGGGTGGGATTGGTTCACTTAGAACATGTCCCGATACGACCAAGAAGGCCACCCGATGTGTCGGGTTCCTAGATGGGCTCTTGCCCGAGACGGCTCGCCCCTACACCCAATACAAGGAACCTGAGAACCTAAGCTATCTTTAACCCAGCACGATATCGAGCTTGATACGGGTTTCCCATCACGGCGTGCTGTCCGAGAGGGTGGCACCCCGATATGGCTGTATCGAGTAGTGAGCCTTGGCTGTCATGCCTACCTGTCACTGCCTGTTGCCCGACAGGGGCTGGCCACCTGACACGGGCATGTCAGTCAGAGCTCCTATCCAGTATTGGGTTAGAGGCACCTTAGGGGTCTGCTGTTGAATATCACCCTCCTCTATCAAGGAGGTGATACCTATCTTCCCTTTTACAGTCATTTACTTTCATTTATTACGCAATGTAGCTAAACCTTTTATACAATGCTCATACTAATGGAATTAATGGAGTTTTAATACCTATGGCTCTGTGTTTGGAACC
Source organism: Alisma plantago-aquatica (assembly GCA_963693085.1). Taxonomy (NCBI): domain Eukaryota; kingdom Viridiplantae; phylum Streptophyta; class Magnoliopsida; order Alismatales; family Alismataceae; genus Alisma; species Alisma plantago-aquatica. The sequence continues at coordinate 419,622,161 of OY856414.1, read as the reverse complement.
CTTTTGTTGGATGATTTCTTTTTAGCATTTGAACTCTAGCTTGTATGCTTAGATCATGTTTTGACTAGCTATCGAATCGTGTTTCAACTCCCTCGAGAGAGGTGTTGTAACCCTAGTGTTTGGTCCGATCAGGGAGTATGAGAGTACCCAGGGTCGAATTTGCTTCAGTTATCTTTCCACTCCAACCCAAGTCCACCACCTTTGAGAAAGGGTGTTGGTGCTTAGTTGGAGGTACCCTCTTTGAGAGAAGGGGTACTAGATGTTTTCTGCTACCACTTGTTATGCCTAAGTTTTCTTCCTTCGTTCCTTACCTAGGAAATAGTGTTTTCTCCTCTGGTTCCATTGCACAAAACCCTAAAAATTGATGAAATGCCAAAACCTGAAATCTTCCTTGTAATTCCAGTTGGAGATACCTTTTTCTTTATAAAACCTTCTTGTGGCATTTTGTTTCCTTTTGTTCTGTTGTTTACCGTTCTTGATCTACCGTTCCCTTAGGAACATTTTCTTACCATTCTTTACCGGAGTGTAGAGTGTTGATTCCACGTTCTTAGCACAGCCACCCTCATCCCTGTGGTTTGACCTCGATCGCTACTTCAGACCCAATCGTTGTAGGGGCCTAAGAGTCGGGTTATTTAAAAGTTTGACTACTTCAAATCCACTCCTTTTGGACGCGCGCTTTAGGCCGGTCAGTATGGAAATAAAAGTTTAAGAATATATGCATTAAATAGAAGAAGGGAAAAAATGATATAGTTGGGAGGTCTTGATGGCTACTCCCAACCCAAATTTATGGATCTAGTCACTCATGGTGCAAGATAAAATCAAGATACAAATTGAACATGTCAATGCTCTCAAATATAAATGATGAAACAATAAGAGAAATGAAAGAGGTTGATTATAAAGGATAGATCAAGAAGGGGGGTTGATCTACTCGCATTTTGGTTGAATATGACTTAAGAGGTCAATCGCCTAGAGAGATTGATTTGTTCGATTGACATGGGATGTCAATATTCTTTACTTCTCTTACTAGAAGAACTTGCAACTTGGAATTTGACCAATCTAGCGAGTGTGAATGGTGGCGTAAAAGTTAGGAGATCGATCACTTGACTTTGGTTTGTGTGCCCTATAATAACATTTTGGTCTTTTCATAGATACAAGATGTTTTTGGAATGATGCCATGGGGTCCTATTTATAAAATACACTCAGCTTTGTGCCAAACTCTAATTGGTCCATGTGGCATTAACCCCAAATCTCTAAGAAACCAAGCCTACATATCTCATTTGGTCTTCTACACAATCGCATTTGTACTCTTGGATCTTAGTGGATGATTGACCTTTTGGTCAATTGGTGGCCTTCATAGGAGAGATTGATAATTGGATTTGAAATTAGATTGATTGACTTCCTAGGGATTTGTCAACCTGAAGGTTGATTATAAAAAAAACTTGTGTAAAAGCACGATAAGTCATGGTCGACCATGTTTGAGTATCGAGATTTGGAGATGGATTTCTTTTCAAGGTGAGGAAAATTTGGTTAATAATCGATTAACCTAATGGTTAATTCTGAATGGTTTTTTTTTTGGAAAATTTGGTTAATTTGGTTAGTTTATTTGTTACTTTTTTAAATGGTTAATTTTCCAGTTAAAATTATTTTTTGTTTGGTTAATTAGATAGCCAATATTTATTTAAAAAATCCTACACATATGTATACATACATAATTGTACTTTTATTTCAAGAAACCTCAATGTTTATATACTAATCAACGTCTCATGAACTATATATAATTATATTGGTATGTAATACTAATATAATATAACAATTTTTCAAAATTTTGTGAGTATTTTCATACAATGCTATACAAGAGTGTCATTTGGTTAACCAAATTAACTGGCCGAATTAACCATTAACCAATTAACCATAAATGAATTAGGCGGCACTAGTTCGGTTAGGTTAATGGTTAAAATCTCAAATATAAAATTAACCATTTAGCCAAACCAGTTTAATCTTAACCAACCAAATTAATCGAATGCTCGCCCTCTTTTCTTTGTTAATATTTGAATTTGCTCAAGCCTCTTTGTCGATCAACCTTGGAGCTTGATTGATCTTTAGGGTCAATTGGGCTTCCTTGCTGCTTGAGCTTGGCATCCTTTTAATCAATCTCTGTGATCAATTGAGTTCAGAAGATGATGATCAAGCTAGAGGTTACTTGGTTCTATTCTTAGTATGATTGCTTGGCAGCTACCTATTGAGCTCTATGATCGAGATCCCTTGATTGATATTAGAGCTTGATTTACCCTTTTTTCTTGATAACCCCTTGTGTTTAGAGTAATCAACCTCAAGGTCTATAGTTTATTCATCGAGTTTTATGATGCATTTTTTCCTATTTCCAACGGTTGTTGGATTAGAAAAGAATGTGGGAAAACATGGTAAAATGGAAGTGTTTATAACATTTTAAGATTGATTTGTTGAACAAAGAAGCATGAAATATTTATAAAAATTGATGTCATCACTTGGGGAGAGTGCTAAGGCCTCAATTTTTCATAGGTTGTAGTTCAATAAATATATGATGTTTGTGAGATGAAAAACAAGTGAAATGATAGCTAGCAGTTTTGAGGTAATGTTAGCTAAAGAACTAGTTGTTGACATGTTACCTCATCTGGCAACCAAAATCTTGACCAAACACAATGCCTACATTATTCTAACAGTAGTCCTTGTCAAATAAATGAGATGGAGAATGTTGGTGGTGAGGTGATCCCCCTTCCTAGTGATTTAGATTATCTTTTGGCACAACATCAAGATCTAATTGATTGTCAAGTGAGGTGTATTGAATGGAATGTGGTTATTGGTGTGGTGTGGGATAGAGGGGCGGCACGTGTGAGTTGTTCAACCATTATTTGTATAGTTTGTGCAACTATAGGTGGTGTGTCTTGCTCTACCCTCCGGGTATGTGTATTTTGTCAACTTGTTCATTAAGGTGGATGGTAGGAAAGATTCTTTGTTGTCTGGGCTGACGCATCAGGGACAGCTATTATGTGAGGGTCTACAAAACCCAAATAGTTTGTTGTTGAGGGGAATCTTTGAGATCAGCTCTTAATACCTCATTATTCTCTTCCTCAATTATAGGAAGGACTTTTTGCAGTGCTTGTTGTGTCATTTGGTGTGAGGAGGTAGAGGGTGGAGATTTCTTACTAGTGGAAAATGTCATTGTAACGACCCCGCCTCTCGGTAACCCCAAATTAAGCGAGACCAAGAGGTCAGAGCCATTATCCCAATTAACAAGATCAAAGGTTCAACAATTAATTAGTAATAATTATGAAATTCTACCAAAATAAACTGAAATATGGTATAAAATAAAACTGTGCATACCTTTTTTCTTTCAAAACTTGAATATCTACTGCTATCCACATCTGGAGTCTATTCTAACTAATCCCCCTTTGTACTTTAATTCTTATTTAATTCCACATGTGCCACTTTATTGTTTGTCCTTTTCAATCTTGTACCTAAAACACCGAAAAACAAAACGTCGGTTAGCATATAAAAATATGTCGGTATGTGGGGACAACCAAAAGTTCACAAATATGGCTAACAAACTAATTATCACAACCAAGGTAATTAATAAGTCGATTTATGTTTTCAATGTGTCAATCTCCACTGCTTTTGCCCTAACCCTGGAATACCCTCTCTAGGGTTTGACATAAGGCCACCTTCTCAATCCTGAGCTTGGTGCCTGGGGTCACCTCTCATGGTGCCCATTAATCATGCAACATAGAACACCTTCTCATTCCCGAGCTTGGTGTTTGGGGTCACCTCTCATGGTTCCCATTAGTCTTCCCTCTTGGGCTTGACCTTTTTGCATCATCCATTAGGGTGGCATGTAGGTGTGAGAATACACATTTATATTACAATTGTGATAATCATAGTGACTTTATAATTTGCAAGTATGAACATCCAAACTGATAGGTTGCATTCAATGTGATTAATCATTCAGAAAACCTTTGGGAAACTAATGCAATTAATCATAATTAACCACATACCTGATCCAGAGCAACTTGATGTTCAAGCAATAACATTCAAGAACAATCAAACAAGCAATCAACAATATCCTGAAATAAAGGCATAGCATCGAAGTGTTATTGTTTTATCCAAAACATTCTCAAGATCGACTTGGATTCCACCTTATGATTTCTAGGCAAATTTTAGGGTTTTATTAGGGTTTTAGCCTTCATTATGCATTTATCACTTTAAATGCTCTTTTAGTCCACAAACCCTAATTTCAACATCATAGGCAAAATTAAATGTCAATTAAGTCTATTATTCCTATTTTACACTAAAACTATCATCTTTAACCTTTTAAGTCATGACACAATCATTCAGGCCAATTATCATCTTTGGCTTCTTTCAAATTGATAACTCATATTTCATTATTGTTCAATTCATATGTGAACTCTATTTATCATTAATTCCACCTTTATCTACTAGAAAACCTTAATTACCAAATTAAGGGTATTTATCCACAATTAAGAACTTTTATACTCGAAATAGCTTTGAACCATCATATCTCAGCTTTATTCATGAATTTGAACAATTAAAACCATTAAGAGTCCTAATTATCAAAATTAGGGTTTCAAGGCCCATTAAAGCATATTCATGTACCCATGTATAAAAGATCATCCTTTTGGATATAATTTGTCATTTTTATTAACAACAGGTTAATATCAACTTTAAACATCCATATAACCCTTCCCAAATCATTAATCATCAAAGATTAGGGTTTTCATTAATTAAACCATTAAAGATAGCATATTTACATACTTTTTGAATTTCAAGCAGAATTAGACTTCAAATATAATTTATGAGTGTTCCTTTCATTCTGAAGATCAATTTTCATATATTAACTTCATTCATTGGAGTTTCCTGTCAAAAGTTATGATATTATGAAATTATTACCTTCTATTTGGGGTAAAAAGACTACTATGCCCCTCTTCTCCTGTTCGCCACTTGAGGGTAGAGATGTAATATTCTTGGCTCGTGGATCTGTGCTTTGATCCACCAACCCAGATACCTAACATCTCCTTCTTCTTCGCCCAACACCACATGCACGGGCTCTGTTTCTTGCGATCCCACTCGCAGGGCTCGGCCTGCGTTGCTGCCTGGCGAGCACGGCCAGTTCCGAGCGCCTGTCTCATTCGATCGTTGTCCTCCTTCCCTGATGACCCGAGAGAGGCCACCAGCAATGATGAGGCAGCTCCACGCCACCAATCTAGGCCAGATATGTGACCCCTATTTCTCCACAGGAATAGGGCATCAGCGAGCAGGAGAAAAATGGCCAACAGCTTGGGTTGGATGTCGATTTTATGGCGAGGTCGACTGGGCTAGATGTCATAGACTTCATGAAGGTGTTTGTATCATCACATAAGGGGAAATCATCCCCCTTTTATAGACCGGTCGTAGGCCAGTTCCATGGAGTCTGTCTCCATTTGGAAACTCTCCAATCCGCACCAAACAGAGGCATAAATGGGGTTATCCAATCCGATTTGATCTCCTAAATGTGATTATCCACTCTCCAAGAGTCCTAGTAGATCAAGAAAGGGAATACATGGATTTGATCATATGGTTACTGTTTCCTTTTCATAATCTGACTCGAACAACAGCCATCGTTGGATCAAGGATCCAATGGCTATCAGGCCTCGTATAAGAACAAGAGTCAAAGATAAATCGTGACATTTTGTTTTATCCTTTACACTTTAGGAAACTTCCAAAATTCATATCTCCCAAACCGTTTATCTTTTTAATGCCCAATTTTGAGGAAAAGTCCATAATGACTTAAAATAGTATTGTGCCAAGTTTGAGACCAAAACTAGAAAGAAAAAACCCTTTTTCTTCATGTGCAAGTAAATGTTTAATAAAACTCATTTAAGCATATTTTCTCTCTCATAATATTTTATCTTCATAATTATGATTCCTTTTTCCATTAGAAACCATGTGACCACGAAATCTTTTCCAAGATGGAGTCATTATCCATATTTTCACATATTTCTTGTAATATTATCATTATCTCACATTCCTTCTAAATAAAGCAATATTCAATTAATCCTTTCTCTTTATTGTTGCATTATCCTTGCAACTTGGAGTCCTTGGAACCCAAAGAATCCAAAAGGCACAAAATCCACCTTTGGGGAAAATTCCTTTGCCTTCTAGAGGTTTCTACATCTTTCTTTTCTCCATTTCTTAATTATTTATTACACAAGTTGAATTTCCTTTTTCTTTTCCTTGTTATTGGGCCCAATAGCCAATAAAGCCCATTAAGCAACCATCAAGGCTATTAAAAACGAAATTCATTGATTCAAATCAAATCACACCATTATTTGCTCATTTTATCTTTATTAATAGAAATTTTATTTCTCATCAAAAGAACCCAAAATTGGGGTTGTAACACCCTTCCCCTCTTATAGGAATTTTGCCCTCAAAATTCCACCAGGCACACAACCAAACAGGATAAGCCTTTCCTATGTCCATCATGTCTCCCATGTGGCCTCCCCCTTTCCATGGTGCTTCCCAAGAACCCTCATCATCTTATAATCTTCCATATAAGTTCTCTCTCACCTTGGTATATCATACCCTCATAGGTGACTCAGGACATTTCAGCCTCTCATTAAGCTGAATAGGTTCATGGCTCAGTACATGGCTTGGGTACCTCACATAGTGCTCTAGATCGGACTCATGTAACACATCACGTTATCCTGAGGGGTAAGGCTAAACATAACCATCTCCAACAATCCATCTCAAATGAACTCATGCAGTCGGGACTCAGCTCTCTTAGCTATAGCTTTGAGGGGTTGGATTTCTCATCACATACTCTCCCACAGTGAATTGCATGTCAGTCTACTTTTCATCGTCTCACAACTCATGTCACCCTTGGGCTCTCTTTCAGCCATTGCACGATCAAAGCAACATCATTTGCACACACTGTGATCCTTTTTTGACCTTCGCAAGGTCCCTTCACCAACAACATCTTAATGAAGTGGTGAACAACACAACCTCCTTTGCAGAGCTTCTTTACATATCGATACTGGCTATGGTGGTTATCATCGCATCTTATAGAGGACAAGAACTATCTCTATGTATCACCCTAAACATGCCCACATGCTCTCATCAGACCCTCTAGTCTGGATCATACTAACCATTAGTTAGGGATGATAAACTGTACTAACATTGAGTTCTTCATGTACCTACTTCCGCCACATGGAAGTGGATCCTTAGGCTATACTCAAGAACTTTTGAACTCGCATCGTGGTGTATTTGGACCATCTCTTTCTCATATGTAGTTCAACTGGATCTGTCCCTTGACAGTATTCTTTCTTCTCATGTCATCTAGGTAAGGCGATCTACCATAACCCATATTGCATCTTGACCTTCCTTGGTCCAGGGGAGATTTACCACAACATCCATAGTGATGAACTCCCATTCCCTCTCAGGGACTCTTTATCCTTTATATCAATACACTAGGTTATTGGTGTTCATCCTTCACCTCCTGGCTTGCATGGAGACAAGCCACGTGCAACTTCATCCAAAGTACTACTGTCACTTACTATCTTCGTAGTACCACGGTGTATGGTGATATTAAATAATGATCTCTTGTATGTCATGATTCCTTAAGATTGATTCCTTGGAAACCCTAAACCATTCTAGTCGGGGTTTCATCACCTTCTTTTCCAGAGAAATGCATCTGAGGTTCTACAACCATCCTTTTATTGCATCAAGGCCTAGGATGGCTAACCCAACAACCACTAACTTGATCAATAGACTTCCTTACATCTGAGTGTTAGCCAAACATATCTTCTTTTTCAACTTAGGGCTAACCTAACAACCTCTTCTAGCCTCTAGCTAAACTAGGTAGTTGTATCTCAACTAGAGCATCCATTACTACCTTTAATCTTTAGGTGTTAGGTAATAGTGAAGACATACACTTCCATGTATTCCACTTTTCATCTCATCTCAGACTCTAAGTCTATCTTCATCAAGAAAACTCTGAGCTCATCCTCTTGGCTATCAAACTCAACCTTGTATAACTTGCAAATTCCACATAGCTCATGATAAAAACATCCTCACAAGATGGCTTAGTTCTCTTAGTGTTTGTAAACCATCCCTGCATCATTCACTCCATAAGGGTATGTTATCGTCTCTATCCTCATACCTCATAGCAATGTTCCAACTAACGTCATCTTTAACCTTGGTGTATGGCATGTGTATTGTCCTATCTCTTACTCCCATAACAAGAGGAAATAAGCATTTGGCTGCAGTCAAAATACAGAGTTCTTCCTGTTCCAAGAGTAGAGATGGTACATCCCACATTGCCAGTACACCTTCAAATCTAAGTTGAAACATGCTACATATGTCTCTACATCACGATCATCTCGATATCAAAGTTACTTCCATGGAAAACTGATCTCGAACCTACTTGGGTCCACACACAATCCTTGGTCATCTCCTCTAGGTCTGTAGGGTGCCGGGACTTTTGGGGTCATCCATCTTCCCTTATGCATCCATAGAGTTCCCTCCTCATCTTCCCTTTGGGTCACATGAGTTCATGAAGGTGATCAATCTCCTAACTCATGGCCCTCAGATAATGATAGTTGTTACCTCCCGACCCTATGGTCATGTGCAACTAGGGAATTAGGCAACTCCTACTTCCATCAGTCTTATCCCTACCTGGCCCTAGGATAGACTTAGGATTCCATTATAGTACATGTCCAACTTAGAACCTTACCCAAGTCTCCATCATCTCTCTCTGTATTCTTGGGCTGACTTTCATCCTTTCATAGGGGTCATGGCGACCTGCCTACCTTATTCAGGCCCCATACCGGTTACCTCCATGGTAACACATCCACATGCCCTTAGAGATGGTTATCTATGGGTCTACAAGTTCATTCTCATACTATATACTTTTCACTTAGGTTCTCAAAATTCTATGAGACATCTTTAGGTTACCTCAAAACCAACAAACTGGTATACACCCTACAAAAGGGTCCCTCTCCCTGGATGGGAGGAAACTACATCTTGATAACAAAGGTCACAAACTTCCTTATGCCTAGGGTTTACTTCAACATGAGCATGCTTAGCCCTAGCAAGCTACTAAGGCACAAGCAGACCACCTACTAAACCATGCTAGGTCATACTTGTTCTCATTCCTCAATATTGGACCAAGAACATACCTTCACATGTCACCAACTTAGTTGGGAGGGGTTCATCAAACATACATTAGACTTAAGGGGTCTCCCTTTCCTCCAAACATGAGGAGTGACATGCTCGAATCTATAAAAACTCAAATCTAGGGGTGAGAAAATAATGGTCCAGACTGCAAAACTGGGCCGGACTTCTCAATTCGGTCCGGTCTGGTCCATTTTGAGTTCGGTCTGGTCCGCGGTCCAAGAATTTCGATAAGTTCGGTCTTCAGTCCGATCTGGTCCGGTCCGATCCAAAACCGGTCCGATCCAGACCGCATATTGAATTTTATATAAAATTCATATATATTTGAATGTGTATTCTATAATAACTACAAATAAAGTACATATATAAGCACTACTAGTATAAATGTTTGATACTAAAGTTATATAATTATTAGAAGTGACTAAGATTATCAACTTTGTACAATTAAATAAGTTGTACAACATGTAAAAAAGGCTAATTATGGTCCAAACGGTCCAGTCTGGTCTGGTCCGGTCCTAGCACAAAACGGTCTGGTCCTACCTCGAAACGGTCCGGTCTGCGGTCCATATATTGTTGAAATTTGGTCTGCGGTCTGGTCCGGTCCATTTTTGGACCGATGCTCAGCCCTACTCAAATCTCATCATGAGCATTAGGTACACCACTTCCCCTCTTAGGCCTAGGAACCCTAGATTCACTCTTTAGATGTCCAACTGCATGCTCAACCTTTTAACCACGTACCAAACATGTAAGAGGTATAACATACATGTCCTATCATCATTCCACTTGAAAAACACCTCAGAGTGGAGTCCTCCTCAAGGACAACTGACTAAGTGTAAGGCTTCACAACTTGTTACTAAACCTCTTCATGGTCTCAGGAACTCTTCTTACCATCTCAGAAGGTAAACACCTATACCATAGGCACATAGGTACCAACAGTCTCATCCTCCCTCTAGGGTTTGGTTCCTATAAAGGCAACCAAGATATCATCATCCTCCAGGGATCATGCATGAGGCAACTGCTATCATCCACTTGGGTCGCATCATCCTCAAATCCCACTGTTCCTTATGTCTTGGAGTCTAAGCTTCCATTCTTCTTGCTTGGGTCCTGCTCTCTCTCTCTCTCTCTCTAGAGATAACCCTACAAAAAGCCTTACTACTAGAGGTCCTTACTCCATGAAGGTGGATCAAGCTCATAAGCATACCCCTACATGGGTGAAGCCTATGTTCAAACTTATGTTTTCTCAAGATTATCCAAAACCCTTCTTGCTTATCTCATAAGCTATCCAACATACTCTCTTGGCCAGGATTTTAGCCTACTATCAGCACTACTGATGTACTCTGGGTGCATACTATGCCATGCTCATATAAGCCCATAGGTTTCTATAGGTTCTTCACTAACCTCATCAATGAAGGAGTTATCCTTCACCCTAACATGCACAACCCTTCCTAGGGTTGGGTCACCAAAGGTACCAGGTCATCCAACCTCACATGGCTTGCACTATCATAGGGATTCAAAACCGACATCATGTCAACCCGCACACAAGGTCGACCATGACTTCCATCTCATCATGCCATCTCTCTCTCTAACCACCACTTAGGGTTAGGGTTAGCATCATCCTCAGAGGATGTGCCAGGTCTCTGCCTTTAATGGAGGTTTCTTCCTCTGAGACCAACTCTCTACTTCATCCTCCTGACAAGAAGGTCTCTCCTAAGGGTATGACAACACATCATACGACCTAAGAATGCAACTAATCTTTAGTTTACGCTTAAACTATTAAGCTTATGTCCATGACATCTTATTTACATTCTTTTTAATTAATTTGGTGGAGGATTCCTTAACCTTATTATACATACCCTAACCTCAAGAGGGTGAGGAAGAGAGAGAAAACCATAAACCTTAGAATCATTAACAACATTTGAGTTGAGAAGGGATGAACAAGATGAGATAGTCCTAAAGGTATCTTATTTCGAGTCAAATCCTGAGACATTGGCCAGGCAGTCACACAAATCCGGGAGTCCTCGTATTTTGACTTAGCGGTGCGGAGGAAAATCTTTTCATCCCCTGGACGTGATCCTTTTCTAGACACCTCTGTCTTTTGGAAAATCCTTTAATAACTCCCTTGGGTTTTACACAGTTTGTAAAATTTAATAATTATTAAAGATTAAATGAGGAACCTATGTTCTGATACCAAATGTAATGACCCCGCCTCCCGGTAACTCCAAATTAAGGGAGACCAAGAGGTCAGAGACATTATCCCAATTAATAGGATCAAAGGTTCAATAATTAATCAGTAATAATTATGAAATTCTACCAAACTAAACTAAAATTCTGGTATAAAATAAAACTTTGCATACCTTTTTTTCTTTCAAAACTTGAATATCTACTGCTATCCACATCTGGAGTCTATTCTAACTAATCCTCCTTTGTACTTTAATTCTTATTTAATTCCACATGTGCCACTTTACTATTTGTCCTTTTCAATCTTGTACCTAAAATGCCGACAAACAAAATTTCGGTCAGCATATCAAAATACGTCGGTATGTGGGGACAACCAAAAATTCACAAATATGGCTAACAAACTAATTATCACAACCAAGGTAATTAACAAGTCGATTTACATTTTCAATGTGTCAATCTCCACTGCTTTTTCCCTAACCCTGGAATACCCTCTCTAGGGTTTGACTTAAGGCCACCTTCTCAATCCCGAGCTTGGTGTCTGGGGTCACCTCTCATGGTGCCCATTAGTCATGCAACATAGACCACCTTCTCATTCCCGAGCTTGGTGTCTGGGGTCACCTCTCATGGTGCCCATTGGTCTTCCCTCCTAGGCTTGACCTTTTTGCATCATCCATCAGGGTGGCATGTAGGTGTGAGAATACACATTCATATTACAATTCTGATAATCATAGTGACTTTATAATTTGCAAGTATGAACATCCAAACTGATAGGTTGCATTCAATGTGATTAATCATTCGGAAAACCTTCGGGAAACTAATGTGATTAATCACAATTAACCACATACATGATCCAGAGCAACTTGATGTTCACGCAATAACATTCAAGAACAATCAAACAAGCAATCAACAATATCCTAAAATAAAGGCATAACATCGAAGTGTTATTGTTTTATCCAAAACATTCTCGACTTGGATTCCACCTTATGATTTCTAGGCCAACTTTAGGGTTTTATTAGGGTTTTATCCTTCATTGTGCATTTATCACTTTTAATGCTCTTTTAGTCCACAAACCCTAATTTCAACATCATAGGCACAATTGAATGTCAATTAAGTCTATTATGCATCTTTTACACTAAAACTACCATCTTTAACCTTTTAGGTCATGACACAATCATTAAGGCCAATTATCATCTTTGGCTTCTTTCAAATTGATAACTCATATTTCATTATTGTTCAATTCATATATGAACTCTATTTATCATTAATTACACCTTTATCTACTAGAAAACCTTAATTACCAAATTAAGGGTATTTATCCACAATTAAGAACTTTTATACTCGAAATAGCTTAGAACCATCATATCTCAGCTTTATTCATGAATTTGAACAATTAAAACCATTAAGAGTCATAATTATCAAAATTAGGGTGTCAAGGCCCATTAAAGCATATGCATGTACCCATGTACAAAAGATCATCCTTTTGGATCTAATTTTTCCTTTTTATTAACAATAGGTTAATATCAACTTTAAACATCCATATAACCCTTCCCAAATCATTAATCATCAAAGATTAGGGTTTTTCATTAATTAAACCATTAAAGATAGCATCTTTACATACTTTTTGAATTTCAAGTAGAATTAGACTTCAAATATAATTTCTTTGTGTTCTTATCATTTTGAAGTTCAATTTTTATATATTAACTTCATTCATTGGAGTTTCCTATCAAAAGTTATGATATTATGAAATTATTACCTTCTATTTGGGGGGAAAAGACTACTCTTCCCCTCTTCTCATGTTCTCCACCTGAGGGTAGAGATGTAATATTCTTGGCTCACGGATCTGTGCTTTGATCCACCAACCCAGATACCCGACATCTTCGTCTTCTTCACCCGACACCACATGCACGGGCTCTATTTCTCGTGATCCCGCTCGCAGGGCTCGGCCTTTGTTGCTGCCTGGCGAGCACGGTCGGTTCCGAGTGCATCTCTCCTTCTACCGCTGTCCTCCTTCCCTGATGACCTGAGAGAGGCCACCAGCAATGACGAGGTGGCTCCATGCCACCAATCTAGGCCAGCTCTGTGGCCCATGTTTATCCACAGGAATAGGGTATCAGCGAGCAGGAGAAAAATGGCCAACAGCTTGGGTTGGATGCCGATTTGATGGCGAGGTTGACCAGGCTAGATGTCGCAGACTTCATGAAGGTGTATGTATCATCACATAAGGGGAAATCATCCCCCTTTTATAGACCTGTCGTAGGCCAGTTCCATGGAGTCCGGCTCCATTTAGAAACTCTCCAATCCACACCAAACATAGGCATAAAAGGGGCTATCCAATCCGATTTGATCTCCTAAATGTGATTATCCAGTCTCCAAGAGTCCTAGTAGATCAAGGAAGGGAATACATGGATTTCATCATATGGTTATTGTTTCCTTTTCACAATCTGACTCGAAGAGCAGCCACTATTGGATCAAGGATCCAACGGCTATCAGGCCTCATATAAGAACAAGAGTCAAAGATAAATCGTGACATTTAGTTTTATCCTTTACACTTTAGGAAACTTAAAAAATTCATATATCCCAAACCGTTTATCATTTTAATGCCAAATTTTTAGGGAAAGTCCATAATGACTTAAACTAGTAGTTTGACAAGTTTGAGACCAAAAATCGAAAGAAAAAAACCCTTTTTCTTAATATGCAAGTAAATGTTTAATAAAACTCATTTAAGCATATTTTCTCTCTCATAATATTTTATCTTCCTAATGATGATTCCTTTTTCCATTAGAAACCATGTGACCATGAAATCTTTTCCAAGATCGAGTCATTATCCATATTTTCACATATTTATTGTAATATTATCATTATCTCACATTCCTTCTAAATAAAGCAATATTCAATTAATCATTTCTCTTTCTTGTTGCATTATCCTTGCAACTTGGAGTCCTTGGTACCCAAGGAATCCAAAAGGCACGAAATCCACCTTTAGGGAAAATTCCTTTTCCTTCTAGAGGTTTCTACATCTTTCTTTTCTCCATTTCTTAATTATTTATTTACTAATTGAATTTTCTTTTTCTTTTTCTTATTATTGGGCCCAATAGCCAATAAAACCCACTAAGCAACCATCAAGGCTATTATAAACGAAATTCATTGATTCAAATCAAATCACACCATTATTTGCTCATTTTATGTTTATTATGAAAAATTGTATTTCTCATCAAAAGAACCCAAAATTGGGGTTGTAACAGTCATCATGTTGCATTGTTAGACCAACTTATCCATATCTACTTCATTGAATATGAGTTAATTCTCATTGTAATGGCTTAGGTCAAGGAGGTGGAGTATTATCAAGGTTTTCTCCAAATTTTAGAAGAATTTATGCATCAGACATGTGGAGGTGTCGTTATGGATCATATATTTTGCGTTAATGGTTCATTCCCCCTTTGATTCGATGAAATCTTTCATGATGTCTAAGTATATTAAATCTTGACTAATTATGTTCATGAGGATGCCTCATGTATAAGTATCATTATTAGTCCTTCCCAATCATCCATTTATCAATCATTGGTCACCAAATGTTGATGGGATACCCCTTCATGATGCATTAAAAATATAGAGGTCCTCATGGTATATGCTTCCCATCCCAAACTTGGTAAAGAGGACATTCATGGTGATCCTATGGATGATACACCACATCCCAGAATGAACATTGGTAGCCTTTGAGGAGATTGACCTTTATCACATTTGTCATATTAGCTTAGCCCAGGTTGTATTGGCATCGAACCTTGACTCCTCTTTTTTCTACACAATTAGAATTTTGCAGACACGACATCCTCTTCATCTACACTGAAGATCTCTCACGTGCAAGCCATGATAAACTTCCTGACCAGTCACCCATCCTCATACTACTTTGGGATGACCAGGCTTAACCATAGAGTTCTTTAGTTATGGGCTCCCTAAAAAGGAGGTGCACCTTGGTGATATGGGTAGTCCAATCATTCCTTTTAAGATCATTTTATCTAGGGTCTAAAATCCTAGGACATTACAGTCTCCCCCACTTAGACTCCTGACATCCTCATCAAGTCTCAACTATAAGGTTGTATAATCATTCCCCATTTGAGTGTAGACCCAGAATGACCCATGTGCACCTATGTCTTAATCACAAACACCATGACAAGGGTGGATACATCCCCATGGATAGCCTTTTCCAACATGCCTGGACCGCACGGCTCAAGACTTGCTTTCCATGTGCCCATGTGGTCCCTACCTATTGGAGCTGTTATGAATCTAATACCATTTGTTACTCATGTGTCGATTATGCAGGGCTCTGGTAGAGTTTTAGGAATGATGATTGGTCCCATAGACCACTACTATCCTTAATTGTGCGCTTTGTACTCATTCATGTGCAAGCCAGGTTAAACTTCCTGACTGGTCACCCATCCTAGTACTACTCTGGGTTGACATGCTTAACCATAGAGTTCTTTAGTTATGGGATCCCTGGAAAGGAGGTGCATCTTGGTGATATGGGTAGTTGAGTCATTAGTTTTAAGATTTTTTTATCTAAGGCCTCAAATCATGGGATGTTACAATCTCATTCAGCATCTTCTCATTGATGATGTGTTTTCTGTTTAAAAAATAGTCTTGGATAGTGTAGCAACTGCCACATTCTTTTCTTTTAGCTAGTTTGGCAACCATGTTAATGAGATAAGACATGAATACTCTCATTTCCTATGGGTAGGACTATTCCATGTTGAAAAAGATGTCTTGATGTTGGAGTCTGCAAGAGGATCTTGGATACAATTGAAAATGTTACAACCCACATTTCCTATTAATGAGAGGATTAAAGATAATCCTATAGTTAATTACACCTTTAGATTTGACTTAAATTGGTTACTAATTGACTGTGTATAGACTTGTCGGGTGCTTATATTGTAAAGTTTGAATCTAATTAATGAAGATATAAATTACTTTTGATGAAGAGCAACCTCTAAAGAAAACTAAATAAAATAATTATAAAGGAAAATCATTGCGTGAGTTCTTTCTATGTTTTTGTTGTATAAATATAGAGAATTCAATTATGAATCTGATGCAAAAAGAATGAATCAAAACAGAGTTAAGAAGACAGAGTTTTGTAATTTTCTTGTCGAACAACCATCAGTTGATCAACTAAAAGATTTAGCCTCAGTTTTCAATCGAATGTTCAATAAATTTCACCTAAAGAAACTATTCATTCCTAAAAAGGTGGTTTTTCATAGGTTTTTTAGACCGAACCAACAATTATGTTTGATAGTATACTACTAATGGTTCGGCAAGGGACTTGTCAACTGATGCTTTGGCTAGGAGTTATCAATCGATGGTTTCTCTAGCAAGCATTAATTGAAGGTTTGAATGGAAGGTGTATATTGATGGTCGGTAGATCTATGATCGACGTACCAAAGGCATCAATGAATGGTTGTGTAGACCCATGTTGAGTAAATTGTTGGTCAAGAAAATTGATGATTTGTTTGTTAAAGGTTGGTCATTCAAGGCTAGCCTTTAGATGGTTCCTTTATAGCACCATCCAGATCTACCAATCACTATATATACTTGATGAAAATTGATGTAAACTACTTTTTTTTATCTTCCACTCTATTGAAATCCTAGAATGGAAAAAAGGGTAATTGCAAAAGCGATTCTTAGGGAAACAACAAGAAAGAATATTAAGAATGAAAAATACCTAAGGTTTCGTCTTAGATCAAACTTGGTAAGCATGTTTCAACCATAGATCTCTTCTTCCCTTTATGGTCATATACTTTGAACCTTTTGATTCAGCAATTGAAGGTTTTCCCTCACCTTCCTTCTTCATCTTCCACCGCCAGTAGGCTTCCTTATGAGCTAATTACCTACCATTAGTCTATTCAGAGCTGGTTTATGAGGTCAGAAGCACGAACCAAGATCAATAATATATGGCCCAAACAAGTGAGTGGAAAATCACCTCTAAGCCTTGGTTTTTATGAAAAATAAGCAAAAAAATTCATGTGGAACATGATTGTCTTCTTTGAAAGTTACTATTTACAATTTATTAAGCCCACACATTAGATTTTGGTTGACTTATTGATTATTTTAGTATACTTGTGATGCAATATGGATGTTTTCAACTCTAGAATCAATTGATATGAAGTTGTAGTGAATGTTATTAGTAGAATTAGAGACACTGCAACCCCGGATTTGGCCTAGTTTCTATAATATCAAATCATATTATGAATTTGTGGTCTACTCAATGATTGTTTTATGTTAGATACTTATCAAGTTCGAAGAACAATTGATTCCAATAATTAGTAGTATAATCACTTTATCAGTGCAAGTAGATCACTTTAATGATTCTAGTTATTTAGTTTAAGTTCAATGTTTAGAAAGCAAAAAATAGAAACTTTCATAATGGGAGTTAAGCTAAGAAAAGTACAATAGTAAGACTATCAATAAAAATAAAGAAACAACTAGACATTAGATGCCCTAAACATTGTAGAATCCATCATGAAGGTCTATATTGTGAAGGAGAAAATGTTCCTACCGGCATTAGAGTCCATGATGAGGTGGTCAGAGTGTGCCAAAGAGATATGGGGGACTAAGCACAGTAAGGATAGTCTCCTCAAAATATTGTGGTACTTATCATCAATGGGAGATTATGGTGGTACCCAATATAGTTCAGTTACTTCATATACTACTAAGTAAATCCCTTGTGGAAATAGTAATCCACATAAATAAGATAGGTGTTAGGACTCTCCGCTTGAGTACTCAAGTTTAGAGGAGTAGTCCAATTTATCCAGTCAGTTGATTCGCTGCCAAGGCTAGACATGGTGAGTCTCGTTGCAAACTGGGGAGCTAATTAATAGACTTAGAGTCTCTGATCTACTTTGAGTATTATACAATGGGATCATAGCTGTGATACTTTCACATGTTGTGGTACAGTTCATGTGGGTCCATGGCATATATAGAAATAGAAGATTAAAAAATGAACTTATTTTATTTATTTATTATAGTTATTATCAACTCTACTGCCATATTGGATGGTTTATAATTTTGTATTGGTACTCTTGTACACTTATGTTTTTAATTATATTAATAATATACATATAAGTTATCATGGTTTCTTGTTTATTATCTACGCACTAAGCCATTAGCTCATACAATCTACTAAAACATTTTTCAGTCAAGAGTCCAGCCTATAGGAGGAGTCGAAAGCTAGCTTTCATCAGGAGTAGATCAACTGAGGTCTTAACAGGAGTTGTGTAACGAACCCTTCCCCTTGTTATCCCCAATTAAGGTAGAACTAGAGGGAAAGGGCCATTATCATATTTATAGACTCAAGGTTTAGCAATTAACCCAAAAAAATATTTCATTAAAGGGAAAAGAATTTGGTACAATATGAAAGATAAAATCTCCACTAAGGAGTTACATAAAAAGGGAAGTATATTGTTTGCATCTGGAAATAAAATTGTTAAATCCTCCATGGTATCTTTAAGTATCTTTCCTTTTGGTGCCTTCTTCTCAAGATGTACATTTTACTAGTGAACAACAGTTTAACCTAAAATGTTGTGAAATAAAAACAATGACCAGCATAACAAGTTATATTGATATGTGGGGAAACCAAAATATTTACATGTAGATATAGCAATATAATCAGCCATAGAAAAAATTATGATTACAAAATGGAACGAGCATTTTCTTGTTTTAATCTCACCACCCTTATCCTCTTATCTCAATGATGTGCCTCTCTAAGGGTATCCGCTTTATGGGGAACCCTCATTTTAAGGTTTGGTCCCTGCAGTGGACATTTCACAACCTTCCCTCACTGAGGTTGGGTGTCACTCATGGGGCTTCCTTTTCAGGGCTTCCTGTGGTGATCTTCCTTTCTGAGTCTAATCACTAGTCATACCCATGATGACATCATTCATCCCATGCTCTTTAACTCACTAGAGATGATACAAGGATAAGCAGGTTACATTTGTATAATAAGATATCATTATGACTTTATATATTGTTGTAATTAAATAAACAACCAACATATTATTTGTAATCAATGTGGGAAACCTCCGAAAACCACAAAAGCCATTTAAGTTGCAAAAGTCATAGGTGTAACCACAAACCTTTCTCAAAAGTGATCAACTATCCAAGTAAATAAGTGTGGTTGAGATTAAGGAAGCAAACACCCTGAAATTAATGCATAGCACCCCAAGTATTACTATTTTGTTCAAAATATGTCATTAAGTCGGACTTGGGTTCCAATATAGGATTTTGGGGTCAAATTAGGGTTTAATTAGAATTATGGCTTTCCAAACCCTAATGAGCATACTTAATGCATTTTTAACTCACAAACCCTAATTTTGATTTCACATGCATCCTAAATCTCCAATTATATCCAAGATGTCATTTTTGTCCAAAAAGACTCAACTCTATCCATTAAAGTTAGTTAAGCATGTTATGATCATTAAAGCCAAGAAATTAGGGTTTTCATGTTTTAAATACATTAAAGTTAACAACTTTAGGCACTTTTGAAAATTAGTGCTAATTTAGGTCTTGAAACTATTTTTATTGGAATCCTTGCATTTTTCTGATAATTGGACCTTCCTATCAATTACTATGATTTTTATAAATTACTTTATTTTGACCAATCACAAGTCACCACCTAGGCAGTGAACCCAGGTCCTGGCCTTGCGAACTAAGTTGGGCAGAGTCAATGGGCTCACGCAAATGCGATGGTCTGCACTTGCGTGGATGCTCGCTAAGCTAGGGCGAATAGAGGGGGAAAGGTCAAAAAATCCTTACTTGGAAAGAAGAGAAGTCAGGGCTAGTCTGATCTTTTTACCCCTGAAATTGTCTTCCACCTTGATGCTTCATGATCAGCCCCAAGAACGACTAGCAAAGGCACCAATACCTTTGTCTAGCCTTGACGAACTGAGTGAGGGTCTCAATTGCCCTGGTGTTGGTCAGAGTCGAGTGGATGACAAAGAGCTATCTCCGACGGGGTCCAGGGATAAGCCAGGGGTTAAGGACGAGGGTAGGAGCATAATTGAGGGTAGGGAGAGGGGCACAAAGTCGAGAAAAGTCTCATGAGTGAATTTTTAGTTTCATAAGAGGGTCATAGCCCTATATATACCCTTGGCTATGGTGACAGGGTTATCCGTCAAGTTTGGGAATTTGAAAAATCTTCAAGGATTCTCCAAGTGAGGCAGAACCTAGGGTAGGTAGGTTTGCATTATTCTCACAAATCTAATTGACAAGTTTCCATAATTGCTCGATCATTGATGAGGGGATAAGAGCAAGGAAAAAGTCAGCTTATTGTTCCAACTTGCCTATTTCATGATAGGTAGACGATGACTTAGTCATCATTGAATCCCAATCCAGTGGTTGTCGTGCCACATGAAAAATAAAGGATTGATTATATTTCCAAATTAATCGTGACATTTAATGTATATTCCCAATAACCCATTCACTTTAGGATTTTTAGAAAATCCATATCTACCTCTCCTTCTATCTTTTTAATCACTAATTTTAAAGGAAAGACTTAAATACTTTTACCTAGATGTAGGTGAGATTTGAGACCAAAATACTCAACTTGAAGGTGTTTTTCTTAGTCTCCAAGTCTCCCTCTTTATCTCATTTTTCAAGGCATCAAATCAATTCTTTACTCTTTATCACTTTTCCATATTGTTTATTTTGATTACTTTTCTTATTAAAAACAATGTGGAAAGGAAACCAAACATTAGTGGCCTTCAACATCACTTTTCTAGAAAACTCTACATAATTCCATATGTACGTTATTAATTACCCATTACCTTTAGTAGTTCACTTTTTATTGGGCTCTCTCTTTCTTTTCTCTGTATCTATTATTGGATTATTGAAAATAGTAAAATCCACGTAAACCATATCAAAGGAGAATTTGCAAGTTAGATCCTTACTTTTGAAACAAAGCACATCAAGTTTCTAATATATCCTTATTATTTAAATATATACATTTCAAATATGTAAATACATGTGGAAACCCATGTTATAACACTCTTTCCCTCTTATAGGAATTTATCCTCAAAATTCAACTAATCATACAAAAAGTTTAGGATGAGACTTTTCCACGTCCATCTTTAGCTCCCATGTGGCTTCATCCTCACCATGTGTTTCCAAGCAACCTCTACCATCTCTATCACCTCTACCATCTCTATCTTTTTATTCATAATCTCTTTCACCTTGGAGTTTATTATCCTCATAGGTGACTCAGGATATGTAAATATACCTTGGAGTTCAATAGGCTCAATGTTCAACACATGGCTAGGATCCTTCACATAGCACTTCAAATTAAACACATGGAACACATCATGCATCATACTATATTGTGGTGGTAAAGCT
Organism: Alisma plantago-aquatica; assembly: GCA_963693085.1. Classification (NCBI taxonomy): domain Eukaryota; kingdom Viridiplantae; phylum Streptophyta; class Magnoliopsida; order Alismatales; family Alismataceae; genus Alisma; species Alisma plantago-aquatica. Next base: position 419,600,408 of record OY856414.1, on the reverse strand, counting down.
AAATGATAGACGACTTTCTCAATTTGTTCTAGGATCTCAAATGGACCCATGTATCGAGGACTCAATTTTCCTCTATTCTTAGATATAGCTCAGAGGGGTCGAATTTTCAGGAACACGTGATCACCTATAGTGAAATGAACATATGTCTTATTTGCATCAACATATGATTTATGTCGATCCTGGTCTCTCTTTAGCCTCTTCTTGATTAAAGTGACCTTGTCTGCATACAACTATAGTTCCTCTGACCTCAATAAAATCATCTCACTGACATCATCCCAATGAAGTGGTGATCAAACATGGCCTCCCATAAAGAGCTTCATATGGAGGCATCTCGATATTGGCTTGGTATTTGTTGTTATAGGAAAAATCAACTCAGGGAAACTATTGCTCCCATGATCCACCCCAATAGAGCAAACATGCTCTAAATAGGTCTTCTAAAGTCTGGATTATTCTTTCTAACTGTCCATCAGTCTGGGGATGATAAGATATATTGAATTTCAACTTCATACTGAGTTCTTCATGCACTTGTTTCCATAACTTTGAAGTGAACTTTGGGTCATAGTCAGATATAATTGAACACATAACACCATGTAAATGAACTATTTCTCTAATATATAGTTCAACTACGTCTAACACCTTGAATGTATTCTTCAGGGCAAGGAAGTGTGCTGACTTGGTTAGGAGGTCCACCACAACCAATATTGCATCATGACCTTTCATTGTCTTCGGAAGACCCTCCACAAGATACACGGTGATTTGGTCCTATTTCCATTCAGGAATCTCAATCGACTATAATAACCCACTGGGTCGCTAGTATTTATCCTTCACCATTAGGCACATGAGACAACTAGCCACATATGAAGCCATGTCTTTCTTCATTCCTGGCCACCAAAAGTATCATTATATGTCCTTAAACATCTTCGTGGTGCCAGGGTGCATTGTATACTTAGACTCGTGAGCCTCTTACAAGATAGGAGTCTTTAATGGTGAATCCTCAAGAACCCAAATACGAATTTTATATCAAAGTCTTCCATCCACACCCACCAAGAGGTGTGTCAGAGGCTTTTCCATCAAACCATTTGTCTATTCTAGTTATGAGCTAGCTAACTTGGCTACTACTAGCTTGATCAACAGGTCAGGCTTGATCTGGATATTGGCAAGACAAATCATATCTACCAAAGGTTGTGGAGCCCATCGAGAAAAATATTCTAGTTTCTTATACTAGTTAACCAAACTAGTTGCACAACTAAGACATTTCTACTGAGGGAATCAGCAACCACAATGGCCTTTCTAGGATGGTAAGCTATGTAAAAGTTAAAATTTCAAGTATTTCATCCAACATATTTGTCGCAAGTGTAAGTCCTTTGAGTCAATAGATACTTTATCTCTTATGGTCAGTGAGGATGTCTAAGGTAGCCTTGTACATATAATTTTGCCAAATCTTCAAGGCATAGACAATAGTTGCAAGTTCCAGATTGTGATTTGGATAATTCAACTCATTGGGCTTGAGCTGTCTGGAAGAAAAGGTGACCACATTCTTATTTTGCACTAGCACGCATCCTAAGCCCATCTTCAATGTGTCAATGAAGATAACAAAACCTTCATTACCCGAGGGTATGGACAGAATGGGGATGGAGGTAAGCTTCTCCTTCAACTCTTAGAATCATGCTTCACAATATTCAGACCAAATGAACTTCTCATCCTTCCATGTGAGCTTGGTTAAGGGCAAAGCAATCTTTGTGAAATCCTTGATGCATCGCCAGTAATACCCTACCAATCCCAGGAAGCTACAAATCTTAGATGCATTCTTTGGGCCTGGCCATTCTCGAATAGTCATTACCTTGGTAGGGTCCACCAAAATGGTTCCTCCAGATATAATGTGCTTGAGGAACATAAATCAGTCTATCCAAAACTCACACTTCAAGAATTTCTCATAAAACTTCTACTTCTTAGGATATCAAGGACCTTAGATAGGTGTTAACTGTGTTCTTCTAGATCATCAGAGTAAATTAGGATGTCATATATGAACACTATGGAAAAGGTATCAAGGAAAGGTTGAAACACACTATTCATAAGGTTCGTGAACACACCTGGAGCATTGGACAACCCAAAAGGCATAACCAGAAACTCATAGTGTCCATGGCGGGTTCGAAAAATAGTTTTTGGAATATCTTCATGCAGTTGGTGGTATCTAGATCTCATGTCAATCTTTGAAAATACTTGAGAAGTTTTGAGGTGGTCAACAGGTCATCTATGCGGGTTAGGGGATACTTGTTCTCAACGGTAGCCTGATTTATCATTCTATAGTCTATGCACATATGGAGCGATCCATCCTTCTTCTTTACAAAGAGGATCAGTGCTCCCCGTGGGGATGTGCTGGTTCGAATGAAGCTCTTGTCTAGCAGTTCCTGCAGTTGCTTCTTTAACTCAAGCAATTCTGCGAGAGCCATTCTGTAAGGTGTCCTAGAAATTGGGTTTGTCCCAGGAGATAGCTCTATTGAGAAGTCCACTTCTCTCTCTGGAGGTATGCCTACCAAATCGTCCAAGAACACATCAGCCTACTCCCTGACTACCTCTATTTCCTATAAGGGTTGCACATTCTGCTCCGGCTCAATCACTATAGCTAGGAATGCTAGACGACCTTTGGTTACCATCTGTTCCACTTTCATGGCTGACACATAAAGATTGGAGGTAGCATCTTTCCTACCTCTAATGGTATAGGTTACATGACCTTTCGGTTCTCATTTTCTTCTTGCTACAGGCTATATTTACACTATAGTTATAAAGCCAATCCATTCCTATAATGACATCAAAATCATTTATTTCAAGCATGATAAAGTTAGTACGGAGTTCATTGTTCATATATTTTATAGGTATGACCGGTGTCCTTAAAAGGGATGAGAAGATCTGACCACTAGGGGTAGTGACTTCTAAGACATATACTAAGTCCTTGAAGTCCAAGTAAAGCATAGTTGCAAGATTTCTTGAAATGAACTTATTTATAGAACCAAAGTCAAACAAGGCTTTAACATTATGGTCCATTATATCAAGCATGCCTACGTCATGTTTATAACAGTCAAACTATGCTCTTCATGGTAAAGGATAGAAAATAAAATTATAGGGATTGTTCCCTTCTATAAGCCAGTTCACATTAGCCTAAGCCTATTTATTTTCAATGGAAAATAATAGAGCCTTTACGCTCTGCTATGGGAGGGGTTGCTCCCTAGGGTGTTGCAGCTACTAGTCGAGAAACCACTGGTTCGGCTACTACTGGGCCCAGACCTCAAGGGTTAGGGAAGGGATAGTTGGACTTGTTATGTCCCTCTTGTTGGCATTGATAACACACCTTCTTTTCATGATAACACCTACCAGGTCGCTTCTTCCCACAGGTGAGGTACTCGGGTGACAGTTCTCCTGACGAGGTTTTCCCTTTCCTCCATTCCTTTCTTTGCCATTTTTACATCCTCACCCCTTCCCATTATCATTCCTTGGGGCAGAAGTGCCTTTAGTGAACCCTAGATATCCCTCAGGCGGGTTCTTTGTAGGCATAACTATCTTTTCCATGTCTACAATGAAGTTAAGGGCCTCTATAAAGTTGGTGGGTATACTAGCCATTACATGATGTTTCATCAGGGGGTGAAGGCTCTCCACAAAATGTTCCACCCATCGCTCTTTGGTCGTCATATAGCCAAAACGCTCCACGACACGAAACCTCCAAGCGGACTTTGCCACTGTCATGTTACCTTGATAAAGGAGCATGCATTGTTTTACCTTCTCTTTCTTGGCAAAACTGTGTATGAATCTTGCAGAGAAGATGGTATGAAAGTCTACCCAGGCCATCGGTTCCTCATTCAGATCTCAGCCCATGATCTGATTTTCCCACCATAACTTTGTTGTTCCTTCAAGATGGTGAGCGGCTAAGAGGACCTTTTTTTGTTGCACCTCCAGAATACAAAAGCCATTTCTACATCAAGAAGCCAGGCATCTGCCTTATCAACTACCTTAGTTTTGCCTTCACCCCAGAAATTTTCTATATTCATCTTGATGAAGTCCATAATGGTGGATCCAAGATGAGGGTGGACAGCTAGAGGTTCACCATTCTTGCCTCTAGAAACATCCTTGAGTGCAAGGGCAGTGATAGCCTCAGTGAGCTTCTTCTTTTGCTCCATCCAGAGTGCATTTGGGATGTAAACAACTACTTTCTGAACTACCATTCTGGAGTCGGAAGCATGTTAGAGGTCCTCCTTGGGTTCATCTTCTAGTTGACTCAAGGTCAATGTTGACTCAAGGTCTAGATTGGTTAAACCCTTATTTTAATGATGACTAACCATTCCTTTTATTTGTGTCTAATGCTTCTACTTGAGAAAATTCAGATTAGGTATAGACACACTCCAAATGCTCTAACTTGCACATCCTAACTTGGAGAAATACAAGTCAAAATCAATGCAAGTGCACTTTTGTGGAATATGATGTAAATACATTAGAATCATGTTGTAAATCATTTGTAATTATTGTATGACTTGTAATTAAGCTTAGGAAAAAAATAGGAGAAACTAAAATGAATATTTAAGCACTTTAATGATGATTTATTAAATTCATCACATAGTTCTCGGTCGAGTTTCATCCTTGATAAAACTCGACCGACACCCTTGATAAATTTTGGTAATGTCTAGGTTTGGCCAAGTTTATCTCGGGATAAACTCGACTGACACCCTATACTGCCAAAATAGATTTAAGCGATCAGCCGAGTTTCATCAAGGATAAACTCAACTGATGCTTCAAATTTTCTTTGTCACATAGTACAATCGGTCGAGTTACCTTTATTGAAACTTGGTCGATTGCCCTGTACAAAAAGTGTAGAAAAAGTGAATCTAGTCATTGGAGTGTTGAAAACATTAAAAATTGATCTGTTGCAACACCCCAAATGACTAGAATTCATTTCTAAGTGCTTCAACTGGGTAGTAGGCATCCCCAACTATAAATAGGTCCTCTTAGGCTTCATCACATTCTTAGACAAGCACTATGAAGGTTCCTATATTATAGTTGAGTTCCTCCACTAGCCTCCTTCTATTCTCAAGCTTAATCACTTGCTACATCCATTAGAGTGAGTAGGAGATTTGTAAGAGAGCTAGTCCTACATGTATATCTTGTGAGGCTCTCACTTCCTACAACTCCCAATCTCTTATTCAACCATGATGATAAAGATTCTCTCTCTTGGCTAAGAGAGGTGAAAAAGAAGGGAAGGAGTCCCCTGGTGACATCTTCTCCTTGGCAAAGGTGAAGTCAAAGCCGGAAGATCCAAGAAGAGTGGGTAATTCCTTCAAGGTGGAAGACTTGTTGTAAGGGTGGGTAAATCCTTGGTGAAAGAAGAAGACTCTTGGATAAAGTGGGTAAGTCCTTGGTGAGGTTGAAGACTCGATCTTGGATAGGTAAGTCCTTTGGTAGGTTGTTGTCTCCCTTCTCCTTAATGGGAAGGCTTGGTATTCTTGGCTGGCCAAAGGAAGGTCTTATTGTATGTCTTATAATGGAATATAAGTATACAATGGTTGAAAAATCCTAGAGTTTGACCCCTCTAGGTAGTGTATTGACTTTCTCCTAATTTGGAGATTGGAACCACTCTACATATCTTATGTTCTTGTGCTTGTTCAATCTCTCTCTCCCTTTCTATGTATGTTTTAGTTGCACTCAAAGTCATACTATCCATATTATCTTAGAAATATCTTGAAGATCTAATGAATTTTGTTTAATTACATTTATCTCTATCCACCCCCACTCTAGAGCCATAGATCCAACAATTGGTATCAGATCGGGTCTTCTCCAAGCATATTTACACAAGTAGGAGAAGATGGGTGATTATCAATGTGGGAGGTAGCTCATCAACATTCCAATCTTTGATGGGAGTAACTTCCTCTATTGGAAGACAATATTACAATTCTACATCCAAGGATCAAGTCTTGAGCTATGGAGAATGGTGGACCTTCTATACAAGCTACTAGATACAAAGATAGAAGAATGGTATGAAGCTACTTTTAAGGAAGCAACCTTGACTACAAGGGCCATCAACATTCTCTATGCCTCCATGTCCCCGAAGCTAATTTTAAGGAAGCAACCTTGAATGCAAGGGCCATCAACATTCTCTATGCCTCCATATCCCCCATTGATTTCAACCAGATTTCCTCTTATGAGACAGCCCAATAGATATGGAGAAATCTATGTGTAACTTATGAGGGGACAAAGTAAGTGAAGGAAAGCAAAGTCTACATGCTTAAAGGGCTTCTTGAGAGCTTCAAGATGAGAAAGAAGGAAAGAGTAGTTGGGATGTACTCAAGGCTCAACACTATTGTAAATGGTCTTACAGTCCTAGGTCATCCTGTCGATAGAGGAGAGATCAACTCAAAGATCCATAGAACTCTCCACAAAAGATTGGAATCCAAGTTGAATTTCATTGAAGAGGAAAAGTCTCTTGGTGATATTACTATTTAATAACTCATAGGAAACCTACAAGCCCATGAAGTTACACTTGACAAAAAAGAGGAAGAAGAAAGAGAAGAAGAGAAAGAGCTCAAGAAAATGAAGAAGACTGAAATTAAAGCACACATTGAAGCTATTGTTGGTCAAGCCTCTCCATTCTCTCAAGTTGAAGAAGATGCCATGTACTCCAAGGGTAGACTCTACAAAGTCAAGTCTCCTCCTTCACCAGGTGCTTGAAATGTGGAAAGAAGGGTCACTTCAAGGAAGATTGTCCATGAAGCAAAAAGACCCATTCTCACAAGAGAGGAGAAGAGAAGTACAAGAAGAAGGAGAAATGGCACAAAATCTCAAGTGACTCCTCCAATTCAAGATCAAGTGATTCCTCCAACTCAATCTCAAGTGAAGAATCTAGTGGAGGATCTATCTCAATCTCTAGTGAAGATAGAGAATGTAATTATGCTATCATGGCATCGAAAAGTGAAGACTCAACTGAGGTAAATCTAAACTCTTTAGATAAATATTCTTTAATTGCTATTATTCATGCCACTCGTGCCTCTCTTAAGTATTCTAAAATGAAAAAGAAAAATCTTGCTCGAACTATTGATAATTTGCATCTAGAAAAAGATGATCTTGAACATGCTAATATTTGCTTACTAGATGATAACAATTCTTATCTTAGTCAAGTAGACTCTCTTAAACTTTAAAATACTATTTTTCTTGATAAGAATAGATTCCTAGAAGCTCAACCTTTTATGCCTAGTTCTAATGAATAGCATTGTAATGTTGTGAATTCTCTCATGCTTGATATTGATGTTATTAAAACTGAAAATGAGGACAAAGATTTTGTTTTACAAGGATTAGAATATGAAAATAGTGTTTATCTTTCTAAAATTGTTTTTCTTGAAAAAGAAAATGCTTCCTTGCTTGCTAAAAACAATGTTCTTGAATCTTATTATACTGGTATAGAAAATAGTGTTGTTGCTCTTCATATTAATAAAAATTATTATATGATCAAATTTCTTTGCTTAGAAACTGATCTTTTACATGCTAAAGATGATATATATCATTTATCTTCTACTATTACTTATCGTATGCATGATAATCATAGTTCAAGATCTTCTATGAAAAGATTCTTAGATGATAAAAAGAACCTTAACCAAATCCTAGATCATACTATCAAACAAATGGGTAGAGTTGGTTTTGGACTTGATAGTAGCCAAAGGAACAACAAAGATAAAGGACCTTCAATTTTCAATGAAGAATCCTCTAGTTCCAAGGCTAGGACATCATGTAATAATTGCAATGCAATTTGTCATTATTCCACCTATTGCCCTTTTAGGAAAGCACCCAAGAGTAATAGAACTTGGGATGCTAAGCCAACCCCTTCGGACCCAAATATATGATTGCAGACAGTTTCATCTTTCTTCTTGTAGGTCACTTGCAAACGAATTAAAATGAGCTATTGATTTGGGAATTGACTTCTCAATCTACATGAAAGAAGAAAGGTGAGATATCTATGGGGTAGCAACAAGTGGAAAAGAAATGGTAAGATCACAGGTAATGTTATTCTTGCTCATATCCAATCATTGTATGTGTTTTCCAAGTTAGTATGCACTAGATATATGATTTTTTAGTCAAAGTTGGTATTTTGTGATTTTTATCACCTTCTTACTCAAAATTGTTCCTGATGCTTTCATAGTGCATTATTAACTTGCTTCCACATGTTTCAATATGGTATACATTTTTATCATGGCTCTAGATATGCTTTTCTAAAATATATGTGCTTTCTGATAACAGTTGTTGTCGACTGAGTTTGTCCTAAAAGAAACTCGACCGACAAGCACCAATGGGTGTTGCTAACAACTTTGTCGGTTGAGAAGTTCAACTCAAAAACTCAATGGACAACACTATGCACGGAATATACAAATGGCTTTTTGGATGAGAATTACCCTCTCAACTTGACTTTCTAAATCTATAACCTTATTCTTTGACACTCCCTTGGTAGCTTTATATGTTCACATTGCCATGCTTTAATTTTCCTACCTTTCTTACAACTCTATCTCTTTAATTGCTCTAATTTGGTATCTTCATATCTTGCAATTATCTGTCTTGAACTGTTATGCATGTTTTGATGATGATCATTGTGGATCTCTTAGTTGTGTCTTTATTTGCTCCCATTGTTCTCTAGATTGCTACGTCTATCTAGTTGTACATCTTGTGTTGATACAACCTTGAGTTTCTTAGTGGTATTCATCTTTTGGTAATGATGCATATTTGCTAGTGAGTAATATCCTTTCATGCTTCTAATATTGCATCTCTCTGTTTGGATATTTCTCTACATCTAGTCGTAGCTTGTTATTTAACTTGTCTATCTTTTTCTATGATCTAGATCCTACTAGTAGTCCTAACTTGTGATATTATCTACTAGTTTTTCATATACATGCAGTTATATCTTTGTTCAGCTTTTAATCAAGTGGTATTCTACTATATGTTGTGCTTGTATCTTGTTTCATACTCAAGTTGGTTCCTTGACTTGCATATCTACTATCTTGAGTTACTTGCTTGCATAGTTTTACCTTTATATTTTCTAGAATTTCTTTTAAGGTTGTTCTGAAGCATGTATTGATCTATTTTATATACTTTTTTGGAGAAGCCCCTAGTTTTTGCTCTTCTACTCTCCCTTCTAACTTTTTATATCTCCTTTTACTAACAAGTTGTGTTCTCAACCACCCTCATTTTTTGAAATGAAAAGGGAGGAGAATACATGTCTTATTTAAGGGGAGATGTAAAGGGGATAAGACATATATGTAGAACATATATGAGTAGAAGACATAGTTTCTACAAATGTTATGAAATCTAACCATGCAGAATAAATAACATCAATTGAGGGGGAATATGAGAACTCCATGAGTATCAATTGAGGGGGAGCATATGAACTCAATTCTATTGAAACCCAAAGGTTTCTCCAAAGGTATGATTTCACTTAAATGCTTTCAATACCTTTACGGAATAGTTTGTCATCTTCAAAAAGGGGGAGAATGTTGACTCAAGGTCAATGTTGACTCAAGGTCTAAATTGACTAACCCCTTGTTTTGATGATGACTAACCATTCCATTTATTTGTGTCTAATGCTTCTACTTGAGTGATTTCATATTAGGTATAGATACACTCCAAATGTCCTAAATTGTGCGTCCTAACTTGGAGAAATACAAGTCAAAATCAATGCAAGTGCACTTTTGTGAAATATGATGTAAATCTACTAGAATCATGTTACAAATCACTTGTAATGATTGTATTACTTATAATTAAGCTTAGAAAAAATCAGGAGCACTTCAAATGAATATTGAAGTACTTTAATGATGATTTCTAAAATTCATCACAAAGTTCTTGCTCGATCGAGTTTCATCCTTGATAAAACTCGACCAACACCCTTGATGAATTTGGGAATGTTTAGGTTTTTCTAAGTTTACCTCAGATAAACTCGATCGACACCCTGCAATGCTAAAATATATTAAAGTGATCAGTCGAGTTTCATCTAGGATAAACTCGACGGATGCTTCAAATTTTCTATGTCGCATAATGCAATTGGTCGAGTTACCTTTATTGAAACTCATCCAACTACATTATACGACAAGTGCAAAAAAAATATTTCTAGTAGTTGGAGTGTTGAAAATATCAAAAATAGATCTGTTACAACACCCCAAATGACTATAATTCATTTCTAACTACTTCTACTGGCTAGTAGGCATCTCCAACTATAAATAGGACCCCTTTGACTTCATCCCATGGTTATCCAAGCACTATGAAGGTCCCTATTTTATAGTTTAGCACCTCCACTAGCATCCTTCTACTCTCAAGCTTAATACACTTGCTACATTGATTAGAGTGAGTAGGATATTTGTAAGAGAGCTAGTCATACATGTATATCTTGTAAGGCTCTCACTTCTTCCACCTCCCAAACTCTCATTCAACCATGAAGATGAAGATTCTCTCTCTTTAAGTCTATGAATGGGTACATGTATACCCACAAATCTAAACCCTTTTAAAACCCAACACGGGTCTAAATTTTTGGAGTTGTAGAACTATAGACGCGCATACCCACGGACCCGCAAATAAGTGGATTTATTGATGGGTATGCCTAGACCCAGACCCACAGACTCGTATATCCACTATACATGAATAACTACTTAAATAATATGTTAGTATATCATAGTTTACTAGTCTAATTAATATAATACTTGATATTACAATTACTCTAATTATAATCAGGTTAACACTAGTCATCAAATTCAGAATTTACTATTCTAATTACAATCATGAGCAACATAAGTAAAATTAAAATCAAAATAGTTAATATGCTACATAATTAAAACACTACGATGATGACTAAAAATATGTACATAATTAACTCAACTAATCCTCAATCTAAAAAATATTATATTTTTAATATAACCATCGCATGCTTATATCCTATAATATAGAAACATCTCATTGTATTAAAATATATAGAACATATTCATATTTTTTCTTACATAAATAATAACATGTTTATATAGATCCACTTACCCGCATACTCGCACTGCAAACCCACTATTATTACAGGTATGAGTATGGTGTAGGTCTAGATTTTTATTATTTGGGTCTAGAATCAAAACCGAACCCACTACATTTAATGGGTATGGGTATGGGTATGGCCAGACCTGCACCGTACCTACACCGTTTACACCCCTATCTCTCTTGTCTAAGAGAGGTGAAGAAGAATAAGGTAAGGAGTCCCTTGGTGAAAGATTCTCCTTGGCGAAGGTGAAGTCAAAGGCAAAATATTCAAGAAGAGTAGGTTTTTCCTTCAAGGCAGAAGACTTGTTGTAAGAGTGGGTAAGTCCTTGGTGAAGGAGGAAGACTCTTGGCAGAAGTGGGTAAGTTCTTGGTGAGGTTGAAGAGTCAGTATTGGATGGGTAAGTCCTTTGGTAGGTTGTTGGCTCCGTTCTCCTTAAAGGGAAGGCTAGGTATCCTTGGCCCAGAAAAGGAAGGTCTTATTGTATGTCTTATAATGGAATATAAGTATACAATGGTTGCAAAATCCTAGATCTTGACCTCTCTAGGTAGTGGATCGACTTTCTCCTAGTTTGGAGATTTGAACCACTCTACATAGCTTGTGTTCTTATACTTGTTCAATCTCTCTCTCCCTTGCTATGTATGATTAGTTGCACTCAAAGCTCATATTATCCATATTATCTTAGAAATATCTTATAGGTTTAATGAATTTTGTTTAAGTGCATTTATCTCTATACACCCCCACCTCTAGAGCCCATACTATGTCCAATAATTGGTATCAGAGCGGGTATTCTCCAAGCATATTTCCATAAGTAGGAGAAGATGGGCGATTATCAAGGTGGGAGGTACCTCATTGACAATCCAATCTTTTGATGGGAGTAACTTCCTCTATTAGAATAGAAGATTACAATTCTACATCCAAGGACCAAATCTTGAGCTATGGATAATGGTGGACCTTCCATACAAGCTACCGGAGACAAAGATAGAATAATGGATGAAGCTACTTTGAATAAAGAAACCTTGAGTGCAAGAGCCATCAACATTCTCTATGCCTCCATGTCCCCCACTGAGTTCAACCGGATTTCCACTTGTGAGACAGTATCGAGAAAGTTATGTCTCACTTATGAGGGGACAAGTGAAGGAAAGAAAAGTCTACATGCCCAAAGGGATTCTTGAGAACTTCAAGATTGGAAAGAAGGAAAGAGTAGCTGAGATGTACATAAGGCTCAACACCATTCTAAATGGCCTTGTCATCCTATGGATAAAGGAGAGATCAACTCAAAGATCCTTAGAACTCTCTTCATGAGGTAGGAATCCAAGGTGACTTCTATTGAAGAAGCAAAATTTATAGGTGATATTCCTATTGAGGAACTCATAGGAAATCTACAAGCCCATGAAGTTACACTTGACAAGAAAGAGGAAGAAGAAAGAGAAGAAGAGAAAGAGCTCAAGAAAATGCAGAAGGCAGAAATCAAAGCACATATTGAAGCTATTGTTGGCCAAGCCTCTCCATTCTCTCAAGTTGAAGAAGATGCCATGTACTTGAAGGGTAGACTCTACAAAGGCATGTCCTCTTCCTTCACCCAGAGCTTCAAATGTAGAAAGAAGGGTCACTTCTAGGAAGATTGTCCACAAGGAAAATTGACCCATTATCATATGAGAAGAGAAGAGAAGTACAAGAAGAAGGAGAAATGGCACAAAAGCTCAAGTGACTCCTCCAATTCAAGCTCAAGTTATTCCTCCAACTCAAACTCAAGTGAAGAATCTAGTAGAGGATATAGCTCAAGCTTTAGTGAAGATGGAGAATGCCAATTTTCTCTCATGACATCAACAAGTGAAGACTCAAACGAGGTAAATCTAAACTCTCTAGATAAAGAATCTTTGATTTTTATTATTCATGCTACTTGTGCCTCTCTTAATTCTTCTAAAAAGAAAAGAAAAATCTTGCTAGAATTGTTGATAATTTGGATGTAGAAAAAGATGATCTTGAACATGTTAATATTTGCTTACTAGATGAAAACAATGCTCATATTAGTCAAGTAGACTCTCTTAAACTTGGAAATACTAATATGCTTGATAAGATTATATTCCTAGAAGCTCAACCTTATTTTCCTAGTTCTAATGAAGAGCATAATACTGTTGTGAATTCTCTCATGCTTGATATCAATGTTCTTCAAACCAAAAATGAGGATAAAGATTTTATTTTTCAAGGATTAGAATATAAAATAGTGTTTATCTTTCTAAATTGATTTTCTTGGAAAATAAAATGCTTCCTTGCTTGCTAAAATCAATGCTCATGAATCTTTTTCTACTAGTAGAGAGAATAATATTGTTGCTCTTCGTATTGATAAAGAATTTTATATGACCAAATCTCTTTACTTAGAAATTGATATTTTGCATGCTAGAGATGATATGTATCGATTTTATTCTACTATTACTTCTCTTATGCATGATAATAATATTTGAGAACTTATATGCAAAGATTCTCATATGATAAAAAGAATCTTAATCAACTCCTAGATCATACTACCGAACAAATAGGTAGATATGGTTTTAGACTTGATAGTAGCCAAAGGAACATAAAGATAAAAGACCTTCAATTTTCAATGAAGAATCCTCTAGTTCCAAGTCCAGGAGATCATGTAATCATTGCAATGAAATTTTTCATGATTCCACCTATTTCCCTTTTAGGAAAGTACCCAAGAGTAACAGAACTTGGGCTGCTAAGCTAACCCCTCTAGACCCAAAAATATGATTGTATACCATTTCATCTTTCTTCTTGTAGGTCACTTGCAAACGGATTGACATGAGCTATTGATTTGGGAATTGACTTCTCAATCTACACAAAATATGAAAGGCGAGATGTGTATGGGGTGGCAACAAGTGGGAAAAAAATGGTAAGGTCATAGGTAATGTTATTCTTTCTCATATTCAATCATTATATGATTTTTCCAAGTTAGTATAAACTAGACATATGGTTTTTGAGTTAAAGTTGGTATTTTGTGATTTTCATCACCTTATTGCTCAAAAACCATTCTTGATGCTTTCATGGTGCATTATTAACTTTCTTATACATGTTTGGACATGGTTTATATTTTATATCATGCCCCTTGATATGTTTTTCTGAAATATATGTGCTTTTTATAGCAACTATTGTCGGTCGAGTTTGTCTTCAAAGAAACTCGACCGACAAGAACCAATGGGTGTTGCCAACAGCTGTTGTCGGTTGAGAAGTTCAACCCAAAAACTCGACCGACAACACAATGCACAACATATACAAATGATTTTTTGGATGAGAATTTCCCTTTCAACTAGACTTTCTCAACCTATACCCTTATTCTTTGACACTGCCTTTGTAACATCCCTGGCCTGGGTTAAGCTTTAAACTAGATATTTTGCTTAAGAAAGATGATTAAAATGCTTGCTCTTATCTTTTGAAAATTAATTAAGGCTCAAGAGGAACTTATATTTCAATTTTAGTCCTTTTTGGAACAATGTTGAAAACAATGTTTTGATTGTTATGGACTAAAAGTGCAATTTACCCAAGTTGAGGGGTTAATTTGCAAATGTTGCATGATAATATGTTCCTAGTGTGTTGAAGCATCATAATAATGAAGATGATGCAGAGGTATGGCTAGTGAAAACTTGGGCACCAAGAAAGAGTTGATTGAACAATATTTGTACATTAAAAACCTAGTTTGGGGGTAATGTGCAATTTACCCAAAACCTAGGGTTCAATATGCAAATTTCCACTTCATTAAGGTTCCTAATATTTCTTGGCATCTTTTAGAGGCAATAAAATAAGAGGTACATCTCATTTGAGCTATTTTGAAGGAAAGAGAATCTTGATATTAAAATAATCAAGATTTAAGCATAATTAAAACCGTAATTCAATTTAATGCAAAAAATAAATAAAATAATTGAAGGGCCTTCAACCAAAAACGAGATGGTTGAATTTGCTCAAGTGTTAACATCCTTATGCCTTGCAAAGGAAACGAAATATCCTAAGGAGGTGAAGACTCCACTCACATTATTATAAGAAAAAGAAATATCCACTAACTTATGGATATTAATATTATAAGGGTTAAGGTGCTTAATTTGATTTTCTTTAAATTGTGGATAATTGAGAGGAATAAGAGGCAAGTAGTATAGCCTCGTATATAAGGAATAGAAGGGGAAAAGTGGCAAGGAAATGGGGGAGATAATTCCTACTTTCTCTCTCTTAAATGAAATTTTAATAAAAATGCAAATAAGCTCATTTATCCATAGAATGAAAGGGTAATTTCGAATCCACTTCTTATCTTTGCTTCCAAAATGACCAAGGAAGCTTTGAAGGACCAGGAGGAATACCACCAACATGTTGGTAAGCTTATTAACTTCCTTTCACCTTATTTCCATGGTGGAAATCAAAAATTAATGCATGATTTCTTCTTATCTCGGTCCCATCTTCAATTCTAACCATTCCTTTTCACTCAAAGCTTGAGGACGAGCCTTGGGATCATGAAAGAAGTTTCATCCACCATTGTTGACGTGATCTTGGAGCTTTGAAGATCATTTGGAGGTGGGTTATATAACTTGAACCCATTACATTGTCATTCAATTATCAATCTTGCAAATATATTGATTCCTTCTTCTTCTTGATCAGTTGCTTATTGTAATTGATACTTTTATGAAATCAGCAGCAATATGAACTACATGGACGAAGGTATATGATGATGACATCATCTTGGGCACTTTTCACAAAGAAATTCTATTCCAATCGGTTTCAACAAGTTGTTCATTTGGTTTCAACAAAATTGTTTGAAATCAAACAGTTTCATTAAACCGTTAGAAGCCAAACGGTTTCAAACTATTTGGGAGGGTTGATCACAGTTGACCATTTGGATATTTGATGATAATTTTGATGGTTTATGACCCATTAAATTTAACTGACTAATTCTAAAGGGTTCATTAGTTGAAGGTTCATCAATTACCAAACCCTAATCGGGTTAAGTGCTGAAATTCCAATTGGTTGGTTTAGATTTTTGGGTTGATTAACCCAAACGGTCTCAAGATCATTTGGAGGTCTAGGGTTAAGTTGGTTGAGTAATTGAAGGTCCAGATATACCAAATTGAAATGTAATTAATAGCTGATTTGATGATCAATCCAATGATCTAAACCCTAATGGAATTTCACAAATTCCAAGGATAGGATGGGGCAAACGGTCTCAAGACCATTTGGAGGTCATCCAAACGACCTCAAGACCATTTAAGGTAAGGTAATATCAAAATTTTGATGATGATTTATTAATTTCAATTGAATCAATTCCACAATGTTGATCATTGATGGTTCCTCGATTTCAAAGCCCTAATTGATGGTTCTTGAGTAGAAATCCTAGATCAATTGGGCTCAAAAGCCTAATTAATGGTCCAATTGAAGAATGATTCAATAGTTAAATTGATGAAGAAATCAAGGATTCAATTGATAATCGATTCATCTATTGAAACCATGAATTGTTTAAGTGTTGAAAGAACTTTTTGGTCCATTCGGTTTTGAGAGGGTTTGGACTAAACGGTCTTAAGACTGTTTGAGTCCAAATGGTCTCAAGACCATTTGGGTCCAAACGGTCTCAAACTGTTTGGAGACCCAAAGTTCAATCGGTTTCAACACCTTTCTTGTCCAATCGGTTTCAAGGGCAATTTTCCCAAATGGTTTTCTACCAATTGAATTCTGAGAACTAAGATCGTTTAGGGTCTAAGTAATCAAATCTTTTTGAGGTTCAACATGGTTAATCCATTTGGATACCTCATGTAATTGAATATCCAATATGGTTAATCCAATTAATCATCTAATGTAATTGAAGGTTCAATTGGTCAATTCATTCAGAACCCTCATGTAATTAAAGGTTCAATTGATTAAACCATTTGGAGACCTAATGTACTTAGATGATTGATACCCTTAGTGGGATTCATCATTGATGCATAATGATGTAATAATTCAATACATCATGCTAACCATCAATGCATGTATTCAAATAAAGAGTAAGCGCAATCTAATCAAGAATTGAGTAGTGAACATCCTGAGTAGGATGAGAGAGAGAAAGATTCATAAATGAATGATAATAATGTAGTAATTAAGCCTAAAACATTCAAAATAAATGTGATATACAATTAGGGTATGATCCTTGATAAAGAGATCATAAAACCCTAATTGAGTTGATTAATGAACTCAAACCCTAATTTAGGGCAAGTTTGAGTGAAACCCTAAACTAGGAGGATGATGTGATATGAATTTAGGGTAATGACATGAGTAACCCTAATTTAGGGTATCCTAATGATAAACCCTAATTAGGGTGAATAGTAAACCCTAATTGTGGGTAATGGAATATAAAACCCTAATTGGGAGGAATAGTAAAACCTAACCCTAAATTGGGTGTTAGTATATGATAAGCATTGATGTGATGTGAATGGTAAACCCTAATTCTAAAATAGGGTGAAGGTATGTGAAACCCTAATTCTGGGTTATATTATATAGCATGAAACTCTAACCTTGGACAATGAAATGATAAACCATTGGTCCTAATTGTGCAAAGGGAATGAGTAACCCTAATTGACATGAAATGGGAAACCCTAACCCTGGTAAGGGAATAGTGGTGTTACCCTTGAATAGCATGGAATTGAAATATGATTGATATATATGTTATCATCTATACTAACCATGCAGGAATTATGAGATGATGAACATAGCCAGGTATGAGCTATGATGTTTTATTTATTGAAATTATTTATTGGGACTTGTGTGCCATAATATGCCTTGTTGCCTAGTAAGAGGTAACAAGAGAGTTAATGGGCCTCAAGTGCATAAGAGATGCTTGTGTAGCAAGTGTCATGTTTACCTTGGTCAGATGACCTGAAGGTGATAGTTACCTGAAGGAGTGGTAACAGTGCTCAGTGATGACCTAAGGGTTTGAATACCCAGAACCATATGATTATGGCATTGAGTTTGTGAAGGGAAGAGTATTCCCAGTATTGAAATGAGGGACTGAGATCCCAATGTCTTATAAAGACTGAGAAGTAACTGATGAAAATAGTA
Organism: Alisma plantago-aquatica; assembly: GCA_963693085.1. Classification (NCBI taxonomy): domain Eukaryota; kingdom Viridiplantae; phylum Streptophyta; class Magnoliopsida; order Alismatales; family Alismataceae; genus Alisma; species Alisma plantago-aquatica. The sequence goes on along the minus strand of OY856414.1, from coordinate 419,582,311 downwards.
CATGTTTCTTTGTAGCATTTGTTATAATAAGTTATGTTTGAAAACTTGGTTGATGCTAAAAGAATATGATAATGTACTTAATTAATCAAGTGAAATCTATTCATGTAGTGCTCTGACCATAGATCCATCATCGTCAGTAGTTGGTGATGGTGAAATAGGTTTCCCTGCGGGATCTCCTAGAGAGCGCATATTTTTGAATATGTGGGGGTCAATGGGCGAAAATATCAGTACGTCCTAATGGAGGAATGTATGGAAGGTAAACATTAAACCTCTCAATCCTTCATTATATATGTTGGGATGGATGTATCATGAATCTCCCGATGATGTTAATGCTGGATCGATGGAGGTAAACATGAAATCTCTCGATTGTGAAGAGAGTGCATCCGCCGTTGTAGCTCTATGGCGAAGATGCCATTATACCCTAGAAAGCTATGTAGTAGATACACAAGATGTCCTGCATGTGGTCCCGCACTGACCGGGATGTGGGAGGTCTTGGAAGCCGGCTCCTCCATTGACCTTGTATGGTACCGATTTTGACTTTGCAATGGTCGGTTGGAGTATGAGCGGTATACCTCATCTCCTCAGAGCTTAAGTGTGATTGTAAAATGTAATCAGCTGTGTAGCATATTTTCATAAGATTGAAATATGAGAATCACTGGTTGATGTTATCTTGCTTAGCATGTCCTTGACACATAAATGTTATATATATGTTCTTCAATTACATATTGAATAAGAGACATGCTAACTTATCAAGTTTTATAGCTAAATTGCTTGAATAGAAATGTTGCTCTAATCTGCATAGATATTGATTTATCTGATGTTGGTTATATGATTCCATTGTTCGTTTATTTTTATTAAACTACAATAATAATGTTTTCGGCGGAGAGTTATATCTCTCGTTGGGGCAATTTACAAATTGTCTCACCCCCGTGGGATCCAATGTTTTTAGGTAGACGTAGACAAGGAGGTAGAAATCATATAGAAGGGGAAGAGCAGCAGTAGCAGCAACAGGGACAGCAGTGATATCCAGGTGGATACACTGGCTATCATGTGTAGTATATAGAGTCCTATATGTCTTCTATGTACTCTCAGGTCCTAGGAATTAGTGCTTTTAATAATTTTATCTGAGATTTTGGCTTTAAGCCTCGAGGATTTTGTTACTTGTGCTTTTTAGCAAAGCAATGATGTATATATTTTCCTCGAGAAGAAATGGTACATGAAATGTACAATGTGGACCAGTATGTAATTACAATACTTTGGTTCTTATTTAAAAGAGTCTTCCTGATAATGGATTACTTTGTAAATGGTTTTAATTTTAGTGATTTTTAGTAATCCGTCGTTAGTGATCGCTTCCGCATTAGTTAATTATGTTTTGTCCGAACAGTTCACCACAAATTAGTGGTACCAGAGCTCTAGGTTCGTTGAGTCTACAGAGACATAGGATTAAGGTTGTTGAGTCTGTTCTAGTGTCTTCCAATTTATCTGATAAGTATCTTTTGCTCATATAGGAGAAGAATAACTTGAAGATGTCTGGAACACATGATGAACATGCCGTTGAGAGTAGCATTACTACACCAGGAGCAGGTGCAAGGGACCAGGATAGGGAGGAACCAATGCTTGAACAACCCCAGTTCAATCAAGCAGATATGGGGAACCCAGCCTTCCAAGCCATGTTTGGACAGTTTATGGCATCCATGACTCATATGATAGATAGGATGCCACTACATGCACCTAGGGTACCAGCCCATGATGAAAGACATGGAGCTGGAAAGACCTTTGAACGGCTTCACCGGGTGGGAGCCACAGAGTATGCTAGCTTAACTGATCCAGAAGATGCTGATTTATGGTTAACTGAGCTGGAGAAAGCCTTTAGAATCCTTATGATTCCTGAAGATGAGAAGGTGAGACATGTTGTATACTTGTTGAAAGGTAGTATTGGTCATTGGTGGACCATTGAGGAAGGCAAAAGGCCAGGAGTTGAAGTCGGATGGGATGAATTCTGACGTGAATTTGTCGCTAGATACTTCCCTAAGATGTATCTAGATGAGAAGATCTCTTAGTTTGAGAGAATTATACAAGGACAGATGAACATTAGAGAATATGAAGCTAAGTTCATGGAGCTTTTGCGGTTCTGTCCTTACATGGCAGCTTCTGATGAAGAGAGGATTCAGCATTTCGAGAAGGGGTTGAACGCTGAATTGACCACTCCTGTGTCTGTTCTGGAAAACAGGGAGAGGTTTGCCACTTTTGTGGAGTCCATTAGGCGGATAGAGAGGTCTGTGATCGAGAAGCGACATGCCAGTAATAAGAAAGTGTATCCTCAGTTTCATGGACAGAGGTCCAAAAGTTTCAAGAGACTGAGGTTTTCTGCACCACCACCACCAAGATTTAATCCTCAGACACAATGGACGTCGAATAGGGGTAGGGGACGTAGTTTTCCTCTAATAGAGACCCTAGTATAGCATCAACATCAGTGACAGGACCACCTAGGCAGAATGTGGGAAGCTATAATTGCTTCCAGGGCGGGAGGCCAGGACATTTGGTGAGAGATTGTCTTGAGAAAGTTAGGACTATAACTCAACCCCAGAGGCAGAGTCAGCAAGGCTCACAGAGGAGATAGTTTTCTAGTGGTGCTCGAGGACGTGGACAAGTGTCCCAAGCTGGATCGTCAGCACCCAACAACCGAGCACAGGGTCAACAACAAGCAACGGCTAGATTCTATGCTATGAATCAGCCCGAAGCAGTAGTCAACCCTCAGGTTGTGACAGGTCAGATGGAACTATTTTATTCTGATATGTCTTCATCCTACTTTATATCTGTTTTAATTGATCTGGGTTCTACACACTCTTTTATCACTTGAGAAGTGATTCATGACTGCAACATGAGTGTCAGTCATAGAACAAATAGTTTGATGTTAGAAACCCCTTTGTTGGGATCTGAAGTATTGCGGGAAGTGTGTTCTCCCTGCAATCTTTCCTTTTCTTATCATTGCATTCAGGTGGATCTTATACCACTTGAAATGCACGGGTTTGATATAATTCTTGGGATGGACACCCTAGAGAAGTATAAGGTTGTCTTGGATTGTGGTTCTAAGCAGGTTGCATTTACAGATGATGGTGACACATGGATCTTTCAGGGAGACAGAAAGATTCTTTCAACATGTTTCGTATCAGCTATGGTAGCTGAGAATTTGATGAGACAGGGATGCTTTGCATTCTTGGCTCATGTGGTAGATACCACAATGGAAGGTCCTAATCCTTCTGAAGTTCCGATAGTCACAGAATTTGAAGATGTATTTCCTGAAGAACTTCCAGGAGTTCCACCGCCCTGAGAGATTGATTTTGAGATTAATCTAATCCCGGGCATGCAACCAATAGCACAAACTACGTATAGAATGGCACCTGCTGAAATGGCAGAGCTCAAGAAACAACTGCAGGAGTTGCTTGAAAAGGGTTTTATTCGATCGAGTACTTTGCCATGGGGTTCTTCGGTCCTCTTTGTAAAGAAGAAAGATGGATCTATGTGATTTTGCATCGACTATAGACAGTTGAATAAAGTAACTATAAAGAACAAGTATCCTCTGCCAAGAATAGATGACCTGTTTGATCAGTTGCATGGTGCAATTATCTTTTCTAAGATAGATCTGAGGTCGGGATACCATTAGTTGTGTATTAAGGAAAGTGGCATACCTAAGTTTGCCTTTAGGAGAAGGTATGGTCACTATGAATTCATAGTTATGTCGTTTGGACTAACTAATGCACCATATGCATTCATGGAACTCATGAATAGAATCTTTTGACCTTTTCTTGATCAGTGCGTAGTAGTCTTCATAGATGATATCTTGATATATAGTAGAGATGCTCAACAGCATGAGCAGCACCTCCGCCAGGCTTTGACTTTGCTAAGAGAGCATAAATTGTATGCTAAGTTTAGCAAGTGTGAGTTCTGGTTACCAGAAGTTTCTTTTCTTTGACACGTAATATCTGCCTCAGGTATTCGTGTTGATCCTAAGAAGGTAGAATTTGTCCTGCAATGGGAACAGCCAAAGACACTGATGGAGATACATAGTTTCCTAGGACTGGCAGGCTATTACAGGAGGTTCATTAAGAACTTCAGTTCAATAGCTTTACCCCTAACCAAGTTGACCAGGAAAGAGGTTCCTTTTGTCTGGAATGACAAGTGTCAACATTCTTTCTAGTTGCTGAAAGAAAGGTTAACCAGTGCACCTGTGTTAGTGCTACCTGAGCAGGGAAAGGGGTACATAGTCTTATGTGATGCATCTAAGAACGTACTAGGTGTGTGTTGATGCAGGATAAACAAGTGATTTCTTTTGCTTCTCGACAGCTTAAGAAACACGAGGAGAATTATCCAACACACGATCTAGAGTTAGCTGTTGTGGTCCATGCCTTGAAGATCTAGAGACATTATCTCTATGGGGAGACATTCCATATTTTCACATACCATAAGAATTTAAAATATATCTTTTCTCAGCATGAGCTAAACATGAGGCAACGCCACTGGATGGAGTTAATCAAGGACTACGATTGTACAATTGATTATCATCTAGGGAAAGCCAATGTGGTTGCTGATGCACTAAGTAGAAAATCAGTAACACCAGCCTTAAACAAAGCACATTTGAACTCCTTAGTGTGCTCTAAGAGAGATATGCTTATCTCCTTGAGGCAAAATAATGTACAGCTTAAGGTATCATTGTTAGTCGGGCTGTTAGCTGATATGCAAGTGAAACCTGCTCTGAGGCAGCAGATTAAGGAGGCACAGCAAGTTGATATTGTGATTCAACAAATCAGGTCAGAGTATGGTAATGCAAAACGAGATGGTTTCCATGATTCAGAGGATCAGGTAGTCTGTTACCATGGTAGGATGGTAGTACCTGATGCCAATGACTTAAGGAAGTTAGTTCTGGAAGAAGCTCATTCTTCGATGTATGCTATGCATCCAGGGAGCACAAAGATTTATCATAACTTGAAAGATATGTATTGGTGGCCTGGTTTGAAGAAAGATGTTTTTGAGTTTGTTATGTGGTGTCCGGTGTGTCAGCAAGTTAAAGTTGAACATCAGAAGCCCGCAGGAACAATGCAACCTCTACCTATACCGCAGTGGAAATGGGATCATGTAACCATGGACTTTGTGGTTGGTTTGCCAAGAACAGCCAAAAGTCATGATTCCATATGGGTGATAGTTGATAGGATGACTAAGACAACACATTTCATTCCTGTCAAAACAACCTACACTGCTGAGAAGCTTGCACAGATATACATAGATGAGATAGTGTGGCTGCATGGGGTTCCAGCCACTATTGTTTCTGATAGAGGTCCCCAGTTCATGAGTCATTTTTGGGAGCGACTCCATAAAGCTTTGGGTATACAATTAAGGTTTAGTACAGCCTTTCACCCCCAGACAGATGGACATTCTGAGAGGACTATACAAACTTTGGAGGACTTGCTTAGAGCATGTGTCCTTCAATTTGTAGGAAGTTGGGATCTACACCTAAGCTTGATAGAATTTGCTTACAATAATAGCTATCGGCACAGTATTGAAATGGCACCATATGAAGCATTATATGGTAGACGTTGTAGATCTCCTTTATGTTGGGATGAAACAGGGGAGTACCAACTTTTGGGTCATGAGCTAGTTCAATAGACAACTGAGAAGATTAAAGTAATACTACAATAGTTGAAAGCTGCTCATGATAGATAGAAATCTTACACTGATAAGCATCGTAGACCCTTAGAATTCCAAGTTGGAGATAGAGTATACCTCAAGGTCTCACCTTGGAAAGGTATCCTTAGATTTGGAAAGAAGGGCAAGTTAGTTCCTAGATTTATGGGGCCTTATCCAAGCATTGAGAGGATGGGAAAGGTAGCCTATAAGCTGGAGTTACCACCTGAGTTGCATAGATTGCATCCAGTGTTTCACATCTCCATGTTGAGAAAGTGTCATCCTGACACAGAATTAGTTTTGCAACCTATGGAGGTAGAACTAAATGATGATATATCATATGTTGAAGGACCTGTGTTGATTCTTGATAGGAGAATCAAAAAGCTGAAAAAGAAAGATATATGTATTGTGAAAGTTCTCTAGAATCATCATGGCATTGAAGAAGCTACGTGGGAGCTAGAGGAAGAGATGAGGAAGAAGTATCCTTCTCTTTTCTCTTGATGTTTTTGTTGATGATTTCGAGGACGAAATCCTTGTAAGGGGTGGATAATTTGTAACATCCCTGACCTGGGTTAAGCTTTAACCTAGATGCTTTGCTTAAGAAATATGATTAAAATGCTTGCTCTTATCTTTTGAAAATTAATTAAGGCTCAAGAGGAACTTATATTTCAATTTTAGTCCTTTTTGGAACAATGTTGAAAAAATGTTTTGATTGTTATGGACTATAGTGCAATTTACCCAAGTTGAGGGGTTAATTTGCAAATGTTGCATGATAATATGTTTCTCGTGTATTGAAGCATCATAAGAATGAAGATGATGCATAGGTATGGCTAGTGAAAACCTGGGCACCAAGAAAGAGCTGATTGAACAATATTTGTACATTAAAAACCTAGTTTTGGGGTAATGTGCAATTTACCCAAAACCTAGGGTTCAATATGCAAATTTCCACTTCATTAAGGTTCCTAATATTCTTGGAATCTTTTATAGGCAATAAAATGAGAGGTACATCTCATTTGAGCTATTTTGAAGGAGAGAGAATCTTGATATTAAAATAATCAAGATTTAAGCATAATTGAAACCCTAAATCAATTTAATGCAAAAAAATAAATAAAATAATTGAAGGGCCTTCAACCAAAAATGAGAAAATAATTGAAGGGCATTCAACCAAAAATTAGATGGTTGAATTTTATCAAGTTTGAACATCCTTATGCCTTGCAAAGGCAACGAAATATCCTAAGTAGGTGAAGACTCCACTCACATTATTATAAGAAAAAGAAATATCCACTAACTTGTGGATATTAATATTATAAGGGTTAAGGTGATTAATTTGCTTTTCTTTAAATTGTGGATAATTGAGAGGAATCATAGGCAAAAAATATAGCCTTGTATCTAAGGAAGAGAAGGGGGCAAGTGGCAAGGAAATGGGGGAGATAATTCCTACTTTCTCTCTCTTAAATGAATTTTTAATAAAAATGCAAATAAGCTCATTTATCCATAGAATGAAAGGGTAATTTCGAATCCAATTCTTCTCTTTGCTTGAAAAACGACCAAGGAAGCTTTGAAGGACCAGGAGGATGACCCCCAACCTTTTGGTAAGCTTCTTGACTTCCTTTCACCTTATTTCCATGGTGGAAATTGAAAATTAATGCATGATTTCTTCTTATCTCGATCCCATCTTCAATTCTAACCATTCCTTTTCACTCAAAGCTTGAGGACGAGCCTTGGTATAGTGAAAGGAGTTGCATACACCATTGTTGACGTGAGCTTGGAGCTTTGAATCTCATTTGGAGGTGGGTTATATAACTTGAACACATTACATTGTTATTCAATTATCAATCTTGTAAATATATTGATTCCTTCTTCTTCTTGATCGGTTGCTTGTTGTAATTGATAATTTTATGAAATCAGCAGCAATATGAACTACATGGACGAAGGTAGATGATGATGACATCATCTTGGGCACTTTTCCCAAAGAAATTCTATTCTAATCAGTTTCAACAAGCTGTTCATTCGGTTTCATTAAACCGTTAGAAGCCAAACGGTTTCAAACTGTTTGGGAGGGTTGACCATAGTTGACCATTTGGATATTTGATGCTAATGTTGATGGTTGATGACCCATTAAATTTAATTGACTAATTCCAAAGAGTTCATTAGTTGAAGGTTCATCAATTACCAAACCCTAATCGGGTTAAGTGTTGAAATTCTAATTGGTTGATTTAGATTTTTGGGTTGATTAACCCAAACAGTCTCAAGAATGTTTGGAGGTCACCCAAATGGTCTCACAACCGTTTGGAGTTCTAGGGTTAAGTTGGTTAAGTAATTGAAGGTCCAGAGATACCAAATTGAAATGTAATTAATAGTTGATTTGATGATCAATCCAATGATCTAAACCCTAATGGAATTTCACAAATTCCAAGGATAGGATGGGGCAAACGGTCTCAAGACCATTTTGAGGTCATCCAAACGACCTCAAGACCGTTTGAGGTCAGGTCATATCAAAATTTTGATGATGATTTATTAATTTCAATTGAATCAATTCCACAATGTTGATCATTGATGGATCCTCAATTTCAAAGCCCTAATTGAAGATTCTTGAGCAAAAATCCTAGATCAATTGGGCTCAAAACCCTAATTAATTTTCCAATTGAAGGATGATTCAATAGTTAAATTGATGAATAAATCAAGGATTCAATTGATAATCGGTTCATCTATTAAAACCATGAATTGTTTAAGTGTTGAAAGAACTTTTTGGTCCATTCGGTTTTGAGAGGGTTTGGACTAAATGGTCTTAAGACCATTTGATTCCAAATGGTCTCAAGACCATTTGGAGACCCAAAGTTCAATCGCTTTCAACACCTTTCTTGTCCAATCGGTTTCAAGGGCAATTTGCCTAAATGGTTTTCTACCAATTGAATTCTGAGAACTAAGATCGTTTAGGGTCTAAGTAATCAAATCTTTTTGAGGTTCAACATGGTTAATCCATTTGGATACCTCATGTAATTGAATATCCAATATGGTTAATCCAACTGATCATCTAATGTAATTGAAGGTTCAGTCGGTCAATTCATTCAGAACCCTCATGTAATTAAAGGTTCAATTGATTAAACCATTTGGAGACCTAATGTACTTAGATGATTGATACCCTTAGTGGGATTAATCATTGATGCATAATGATGTAATAGTTCAATACATCATGCTAACCATCAATGCATGTATTCGAATAAAGAGTAAGCTCAATCTAATCAAGAATTGAGTAGTGAACATCTTGAGTAGGATGAGAGAGAGAAAGATTCATACATGAATGATAATCATGTAGTAATTAAGCCTAACACATTAAAAATAAATGTGATATACAATTAGGGTATCATCCTTGATAAAGAGATCATAAAACCCTAATTGAGTTTATTAATGAACTCAAACCCTAATTTAGGGCAAGTTTGAGTGAAACCCTAAACTAGGAGGATGATGTGATATGAATTTAGGGTAATGACATGAGTAACCCTAATTCAGGATATCCTAATGATAAACCCTAATTAGAATGAATAGTAAACCCTAATTGTGGGTAATGGAATATGAAACCCTAATTGGGAGGAATAGTAAAACCTAACCCTAAATTGGGTGTTAGTATATGATAATCCCTGATGTGATATGAATGGTAAACCCTAATTCTAAAATAGGGTGAAGGTATGTGAAACCCTAATTCTGGGTTATATTATATAGCATGAAACTCTAACCTTGGACAATGAAATGATAAATCATTGGTCCTAATTGTGCAGAGGGAATGAGTAACCCTGATTGACATGAAATGGTAAACCTTAACCCTTGTAAGGGAATAGTAGTGTTACCCTTGAATAGCATGGAATTGAATTATGATTAATATATATGTTATCATATGTACTAACCATGCAGGAATCAAGAGATGATGAACATAGCCAGGTATGAGCTATGATGTTTTATTTATTGGGCCTTGTGTGCCATAATATGCCTTGTTGCCTAGTAAGAGGTAACAAGAGAGTTAATGGGCCTCAAGTGCATAAGAGATGCTTGTGTAGCAAGTGTCATGTTTACCTTGGTCAGATGACCTGAAGGTGATAGTTACCTAAAAGAGTGGTAACAGTGCTCAGTGATGAGCTAAGGGTTTGAATACCCATAACCATATGATTATGGCATTGAGTTTGTGAAGGGAAGAGTATTCCCAGTATTGAAATGAGGGACTGAGATCCCAATGTCTTATAAAGACTGAGAAGTAACTGATGAACATAGTACATGTTTCTTTGTAGCATTTGTTATAATAAGTTATGTTTGAAAACTTGGTTGATGCTAAAAGAATATGATAATGTACTTAATTAATCAAGTGAAAGCTATTCATGTAGTGCTCTGACCATAGATCCATCATCGTCAGTAGTTGGTGATGGTGAAATAGGTTTTCCTACAGGATCTCCTGGAGAGCGTATTTTTTTGAATATGTGGGGGTCAATGGGAGAAAATATTTGTACGTCCTAATGGATGAATTGATGGAAGGTAGACATTAAACCTATCAATGCTTCATTATATGTGTCGGGATGGATGTATCACGAATCTCCCGATGATGTTAATGCCAGATCGATGGAGGTAAACATGAAATCTCTCGATTGCGAAGAGAGTGCAGCCGCCGTTGTAGCTGTATAGCAAAGATGCCATTATACCCTGGCAATCTATGTAGCAGAGACACAAGATGTCCTGCATGTGGTCCCACACTGACCGATATGTGGGAGGTCTTACAATTCAGGTCTTCCATTGACCTTGTATGGTACCGATTTCGAATTCACAATGGTCGGTTGGAGTATGAGCGGTATACCTCATCTCCTCAGAGCTTAAGTGTGATTGTAAAATGTAATCAGCCATGTAGTGTATTTGCATAAGATTGAAATACGAGAATCACTACTTGATGTTATCCTGCTTAATATGTCCTTGATACATAAATGTTATATATATGTTCTTCAATTCCTTATTGAATAAGAGACATGCTGACTTATCAATTTTTATAGCTAAATTGCTTGAATAGAAATGTTGCTCTAATTTGCATAGATATTGATTTATCTATTGTTGGTTATATGATTCCACTGTTCAGTTTATTTCTATTAAACTACAATAATAATGTTTTCGGCGGAGAGTTATATCTCTCACTGGGGCAATTTACAAATTGTCTCACCCCCGTGGGATCCAACGTTTTTAGGTAGACGCAGACAAGGAGGCAGAAACCCTATAGCCGGGGAAGAGCAGCAACAACAGGGACAGCAGTGATATCCAGGTGGAGATATTGGCTATCATGTGTAGTATATAGAGTCCTATGTGTCTTCTCTGTACTCTTAGGTCCTAGGAATTAGTGCTTTTAATAATTCGATCTGAGATTTTGGCTTTAAGCCTCGAAGATTTTGTTACTTGTGCTTTTTAGCAAAGCAATGATGTATATATTTTCCTCAAGAAGAAATGGTACATGAAATGTAAAATGTGGACCAGTATGTAATTACAATACTTTGGTTCTTGTTTAAAAGAGTTTTCCTGAGAATGGATCATGTTAAAAATGGTTTTAATTTTTAGTGATTTTCAGTAATCTGCCGTTAGTGATCGCTTCCGCATTAGTTAATTATGTTTTGTCTGAACGGTTCGCCACAGCCTTGGTATCTTTATATTTGCACATTGTCATGCTTTAATTTTCTGATCTTGCTTACAACTCTATCTCTGTATTGTTTTAAATTGGTATCTTCATATTTTGCAATTATCTATCTTGAGTTTTTATGCATGTTTTGATGATGGTATATTTGGATCTCTTGGTTGTGTCTTAATTTGCTTCTATTGTGCACTAACTTGCTACATCTATCTAGTTGTATATCTTGTGTTGGTACAACCTTGAGTTTCTTAACGGTAATAATCTTTTGGTAATGATACATATTGTCTAGTGAGTAATATCATTTCATTCTTCTGAAATTGCATGTCTCTTTGTTTGGATATTTCTCTACATCTACTCATAGCTTATTTTTTAACTTGTGTATCTTTGCTATCATATAGATCCTACTAGTAGTCCTAACTTGTTATATTATCTACTAGTAGTTCAAATACATGTAGTTCTAGCCTTGTTCAAATTTTGATCAAGTGATATTCTACTATATGTTGTGCTTGTATCTTTTTTCATACTCAAGCTTGTTCCTTGACTTGCATATCTACTATCTTGAGTTGCTTGCATATTTATACCTTGATATTTTCTAGAATTGATTTTAGGGTTGTTCTTAAGCATGTCTTGATCTATTTTACATACTTGCTTTGATAAGCCCCTAGTTTTTCCTCTTCCACTCTCCCTTCTAACTTTTGATATCTCCTTTTATTAACAAGTTGTGCTCTCAACCGTCCTCGGTTTTTGAAATCACAAATGGGGAGAATACATGTCTTATGTAAGGGGGGTTGTAAAGGTGAGAATACGTACATGTAGAACATATATGAGTAGAAGAAATAGTTTCTATAAATGTTATGAAAGCTAACCATGCAGGAGAAATAACATCAATTGAGGGGGAGTATGAGAACTCCATGAGCATCAATTGAGGGGGAGCATATGAACTCAATTGTATTGAAACCCCTAGGTATCTCCAAAGGTATGATTTTACTTAAATGCTTTCAATACATTTATGGAATGGTTTTTCATCTTCAAAAAGGGGGAGAATGTTGACTCAAGGTCAACATTGACTCAAGGTCTAAATTGACTAAACCCTTATTTTGATGATGACTAACCATTCCATTTATTTGTGTCTAATGCTTCTACTTGAGTGGTTTTAGATTAGGTATAAACACACTCCAAATATCCTAACGTGTGCATCCTAACTTGGAGAAATACAAGCCAAAATCAATGCAAGTGTAATTTTGTGGAATATGATATAAATTCATTAGAATCATGTTGTAAATCACTTGTAATGATTTTATGACTTGTAATTAAGCTTAGAAAAATTAGGAGTACTTAGAATTAATATTTAAGCACTTTAATGATGATTTTTAAAATTCATTACAGAGTGCCTGTTCAGTCGAGTTTCATCCTTGATAAAAATCGACCGACACCCTTGATAAATTTTAGGAATGTCCAGGTTCAACCAAGTTTACCTCAGGATAAACTCGACTGACACCTTGCACTACCAAAATAGATTTAAGCGATCAACCAAGTTTCATCCAGGATAAACTCGACCATTGCTTCAAATTTACTTTGTCATATAGTGCAATCAGTCAAGTTGCCTTTATTGAAATTTGACCAACTGCACTGTACAACAAGTGTAGAAAATGTGTTTCTAGTCGTTGAAGTGTTGCAAGTACCAAAAATAGATTTGTTGCAACACCCCAAAGGACTAGAATTCATTTCTAAGTGCTTCTATTAGTTAGTAAGCATCCCCAACTATATATAGGACCCTTGGGATGCATCCCATGGTTAACCAAGCACTATGAAGGTCCCTATATTATAGTTGAGTTCCTCCACAAGCCTCCTTCTACTCCCAATCTTAATCACTTGCTACATCCATTAGAGCGAGTAGGAGATTTGTAAGAGAGCTATTCCTACATGTATATCTTTTGAGGCTCTCACTTCCTCTACCTCCCAATCTCTCATTCAACCATGAAGATGAAGATTCTCTCTCTTAGCTAAGAGAGGTGAAGAAGAACAAGGGAAGGAGTCCCTTGGTGAAAGCTTCTCCTTGGTGAAGGTGGAGTCAAAGATGGAAGATTCAAGAAGAGCGGGTAATTCCTTCAAGGCGGAAGACTTGTTTCAAGAGTGAGTAAATCCTTGGTGAAGGCAGAAGACTCTTGAAAAAAGTGGGTAAGTCCTTGGTGAGGTTGAAGACTCAGTCTTGGATAGGTAAGTCCTTTGGTAGGTTGTTGGTTCCCTTCTCTGCAAAGGGAAGGTTGGGTATCCTTGGCCCAGAAAAGGAAGGTCTTAGTGTATGTCTTATAATGGAATATAAGTATACATTGGTTGCAAAATCCTAGAGCTTGACCTCTCTAGGTAGTGGATTGACTTTCTCCTAGTTTGGAGATTGGAACCACTCTTCATTGTGTTCTTGTGCTTGTTCAATCTCTCTCTCCCTTTCTGTGTATTTTTTAGTTGCAATCAAAGTTCATACTAGCTATATTATCTAAGAAATATCTTGAAGGTCTAATGAATTTGGTTTTAGCTCTATTCACCCCCTCTAGAGCCCATCCTATATCCAACACTTCTATCATATATTGTTTGGGGTTTAGATCATCTTCAAGATTTGACATGCCAAAGGGGACGAACAACCTCATGCTTAAGACCTCCCTCTGTAGAGGCCTTTACTTCCCTATTCCTCTTCTTGGATGACTCTCCCTCCATGAACCTTCTCTTCTTCTCTGAGGACAATCTCTTCCTATGGGGGGGCATGGCTCCTGGATACTCTTTGGGTGTGTCGTCGAGGAGGACCATAAGTTTGGTGTGGGCCATGCTAATTCACATAAGTCAACTTTATTTACCTCACTTTAATGTTTAGGGCATTGAATCATCATAAAATTTTATATCCATAACATCTTGCTTACATGCATTTTATTATTTGGTGTAGGATGCCTTAATCCCTAATATCCATAACCCTAATTCTTATATGGGTAGAGAGAGAAGTTGTCAGGTCCCTAGGGTTTTGTTGAGTGAAGCAAGGGGGTAGAGAAGGAATGAAATTAGATAAGAAGAGATCCTAGAGGTATTTATTGTGAGTAAAATACTCCTGACTATGGACAGGTAGGATACATGAGTGTGGGAGTCCTCATAAGCTGACTAGTGGTGTGGAGGAAACTTATGCTAGACCCCAAATCGTGGTCCATTCTAGACACCATTATCCTTTAGAGAATACTCTAATAATTCCCTTGGGCTCTATAGAACTCTTTAAAATTAATAATTATTATAGGTTAAATGGTAAACCATGCTCTGATACCAAATCTAACAACCCTTCCCCTTGTTATCTTCAATTAAGGTGGAACAAGAGAGCAGTTGCCATTATCATATTTATAGGATCGAGGTTTAGCAATTAACCAAAAATAATTATAAATTTCATTAAAGGGAAAAGAGTTTGGTACAACATGAAAGATAAACTCTCCACTAAGGTGTTACATAAAAAGGGAAATCTATTGTTTGTATCTGGTAATAAAACTATCTAACAAAACCCCCTGGTATCCTTAAGTATCTTTCCTTTTGGTGCCTTCTTCTCAAGATGTCCATTTTACAAAATAGCAACAGTTTAACCTAAAACATTGTGAAACAAAAACAACAATCAGCATAACAAGTTATACTAGTATGTGGGGGAACCAAAATATTTGCATGTAAGTATAACAATATAATCAGTTGTAGCAATAATTATGATTACAAAATCGAACAAGAATTTTCTTGTTTTAACTTTGCCATCCTTATTCTCTTATCTCAAAGGTGTGCCCTCTCTAAGGGGAGCCACTTTATGGGGAACCCTCATTTTAGGGTTTGATCCCTGTAGTGGACATTTCACAACCTTCCCTCACTTGGGCTAGGTTTTATTCATAGTCCTTCCTTTCCATGAATGGCTTGTGGTGATCTTCCTTTTCAAGCCTGATCACTGGTCATCGCCATGATGACGATATTCATACCATGCTCTTTAACTCACCGAAGGTGACATAGGGTTCAATGCAATATCCATGGTGACTTTGTATATTGTAGGGATTAAATAAACAACCAACAGCTTATTTGCAATCAATCCTCAAAAAATCATGTAAGTTGTTTAAGTTGGGTAGTCATAGGTGCAACCACATACCTTTATCAGAAGTGATCAACAATCCAAGTAAATAAGTGCATTTGAAATTAAGCAAGCAATCTCCCTGAAATAATGCATAACACCCAAGTATTACTATTTTGTTCAAAATATATCATTAAGATTGACTTGGGTTCCAATTTAAGGTTTTGGGGTCAAATTACGGTCTCGTTAGGGTTTTGGCTTTCCAAACCCTAATTAGCATATTTAATGTCTTTAAAATTCACAAATCCTAATTTTGATGTCATGTGCATCCTAGATCTCCAATTATATCCAAGATGTCCTTTTTATCCAAAAAGACTCAACATTATCCATTAAAGTCATTTAAGCATGTTATGATCATTAAAGCTAAGAAATTAGGGTTTTCATGTTTTACATACGTTAAATCTAACAACTTTAGGAACTTTTGAAGTTTGATGTAGATTTAGGGCTTAAAACTAATTTTATTGGAATCTTTGCATTTTGTTGATCAACTTTTGCATGTAATTTATTATCATTGGACCTTCATATGAATTGATATGATTTATATAATATTAATTGATTCAGACCAATCACAATCCACCACCTAGGTAGTGAACCCGGGCCCTGGCCTTGCCAACTACGATGGGATGAGCCAACGGGGTCACGCCAATGTGGCGGTCCACTCTTGCACGGATGCTCACTTAACCAGACTGAAAAGAGGGGAAATGGTCAAAAAAGTCCTTACCTGGAAAGAAGAGAAGTCGGGGCTAGTATGGTCTTTTTACCCTTGGGATTGTCTTCCACCTTGCTACTTTACAAGCAATTTGGACGAGTCAACGACGAGGTTGACTCTGAGATCTTGACCCTGGGAACGACTAGCAAAGGCACCAACACTTTCATCTGACCTTGACAAACTCATTGAGGGTCTCAATTGCCCTAGCGTTGGTCAGAGTTGAGTGGGCGGCTCAGAGCTATCTCTGATGGAGCCCAGGGATAAGCTTGGGGTTAAGGACAAGTCTAGGAGTAGAATTGAGGTCAAGGAGAGGGGCACAAAGTTAAGAAGAGTCTCGCAAGCTAATTTGTGGTTTTGTAAGAGGGTCATTATCCTATATATACCCTTGGATATGGTGCCAGGGTTATCTGTCAAGTTTGTGAATTGGGTAAATTTTATAGGGTTCTCGAAGTGAGGCAAAACCTAGGGTAGGTAGGTTCACATTGATCTCATGAATCCAATGGACAAGTTTCTATAATTGATTGATCATTGATGAGGGAGAGAAGAGCAAGGGAAAAAGTCAGTGTATTGTTCCGACTTGCCTATTTTGCATGAGGTAGATGATGACTTAGTCATTGTCAGATCCTAATCTAATGGTTGTTGCACCATGAGAAAAAGTAAAGGATTGATTGTATTTCCAAATTTATCGTGAAATTCAATGTATATCCCCAATAATCCATCCACTTTAGGATTTCTAGAAAAATTCATATATCTCTCCTTTTATCTTTTTAATCCCAAAATTCAAGGAAATTCTTAAATACTTTTATGTATATGTGGGCGAGATTTTGAGACCAAAATACTCAACTTAAAAAAAATTTGTTAGTCTCGAAGTCTCCCTCTTTATCTCATTATTTAAGGCATCAAATCAATTTTTTTCTCTTTCTAACTTTTCCATATTTTTATTTTGATTACTTTTCTTATTAAAAACAATGTGGAAAAAAAACCAAACCATTAGTGGCCTTCAACGCCACTATTCTAGAAAACTCCACATAATTTTGTATGTACATTATTAATTACCCATTACCTTTAGTAATTCACTTTTTATTGGGTTTTCTCACTTTCTTTTCCCCATATCTATTATTGGACAATTGAAAACAGTAAAATCCATGAAAACCATAGCAAAGGGGAATTTGCAAGTTAAATTCTTACTTTTGAAATAAAGCAAATCAAGCTTCTAATATATCATTATCATTCAAATATTTGCATTTCAAATATGTAAATGCTTGTGGAAAACCATGTTATAACAAGTATCTAGTATAGTTAGACATTCTCTTATCCTTCCTATGGTCTTGGGAATGAGAGAGTGAGGATTGAGAGCAGCCATTATCTCATCATGACAACGAAGATCTACTATGGACCATCATACAGATTGTCAGATTACTAAAAGCACATCTGATTAGGTTCCATTATAGTAGTGACCCTCATCATCAATCTCTTGTAGTGACCCTCACAAAAACTCCTATACATGCCTAACAATTATTGCATTATTTAGAAGAACTATCGCATTAGAGAGTTGGCTAATACACTTATCTAGGGTAAAACCAAGTTAAGTACTCCACTCAATTACTCAATCAATTTTAGACACTACTAATGTAACACCCTAATCGTCATATAACATAAATGTAAGATATTTTTTTCAACTTGGGAGTGTTACAAACATGATACTCATCATAATAATAATAGAAAGCAACCAACACATAATACATTCTCATAAACTCTTAGGAAAAGGAACCTAGTTACATCAAACTTTTAGGAAATACTAAATACATGATGTAAAATCCTTCACTCTGTCTTAATAACTTGGATAGTGTAGATGGTGCCCCACCAAGAAAACCTCCTAAAATGGATGACATGTCTTCTCTCTTGACTGATCTTCCGGAAGATTCAGTACATGCTGACATCTTGTCTCCAGCCATGCACAAATTGGGATATGAGTTAGAGTAAGTAGCATTGGATTCCTAATAAGATAAACTAGACTGTTCTATAACTGAAGATGAACTAAGATCTGAAAGTTGTAAACATATACTAAATTGATTACTTATGTCTTTCATTTGTTTGTGGGCATCATTATATTAAAACTCCTCCTTTGTGACACTGAAGTATCCTCTATGGTGCAACACACCCTCCATTAGCACAATGTGTCCTCTGTTAACACTGAAGTGTTCTCTATGGTACAACACACCCTATGTTGGCACAACATGTCCTCTATGACACCTATAATGTTCTCTGAATTGTTATGAGACTCTTTGGTGAGGACTTATCCTATAATGTATATAGTTAATATTTTGATGTCATTTTCTATCTCTATTCTTAATTTCTCATCTCTATATCTTAATCTATTATCTCTAAATCTACTCTTAGTTTCTTGTCTCTAAATCTAAATCTTTTATCTTTGAATTTATATCTCTATTCTTAAATTTTGAAATGAATTTAAAGTTGAATATGAAATCTGACATTCTAACTGTCTGCATAAATCTTAATCCAAATCTACAGTTTATTTGAATGACTTATTTGATTCTGATATTGGATATATGACATTGGAGTTTAAAGGTTTAAGAAAATAAACTAAACTGGGCATAGAAATACTAAGTATATAAAACTTATATAAATCTCAACTACTTTAAATCTAATAATCTGGCAACATAACTCAAATTGAACAAAATCTGATTACTCACAACATGACAATATATGAAACACTAATGTTTGGAAGCAACTTAGTCTCTAAGTTACTTTATAGGAATGTTGGGATGTTGAAGCATAATCATATTGAAACTCAATGTACATGGCCCACTTACCCCTGAAGACAAGGATATCCTTGATGTAATCTTTATAACTTGATCAGTAACTTAATCACCTGAATATTAATAAAGCTCTATAATTTCATGCTCTTTTCACTTCTAAATATCAAAACCCCAACTTCCTAAACTAACTTAGGGTTCTTAGTTTTAACTAAACATGACTCTTATGTGAAACCACAATAAAATCCTAGCATTGGACATATATCAAACCTCACATTATATAATCACTATAACTCTCATACTCAAATAAGACACCACGATCACATGATGTCCTAATATGTGAACATGTTGATCCATGACCAAGGGAAAACTTTTAGATATAGTTATGTGTATCTAGTTATTGTGGTTCAGTTGAAATAAGGTATAAATATCCCAAAAACTCTACTTCATAGTGATTAAGCATATATGTAATGTAATATCTCATCAGTATCCATTAAACACATCATATAATAGCATGTAAGGTCTAAAAATCAAATACAAATTTTTGAAGGCATGAAATCACATCAGAACTTTGAAAATAGTAAGAACATTGTACATCAGGGTTATGGTACAAATATCATATCGTATCAGGGTCAAACAATGGGTGTAATTCCCAAATTACCCTGGTTAGGTTTTATATTGAAAACCTTATTAAAACTTCAAATCAGAAAGATCAAGCTTTATAATCGTGTTAAACATATCAAAACATGCTCACTACTAAATATTCATAAAATTCTAAAGTTGTTTACTATTTTTAGTGCACAACACATTGCATTATCATATATTTTATCAAATTATAGAATTTATCAAACGTTCAAAACACTATCTTGGTATATATTTTTAAGATACTAGAGATCATTAGATTTCCACAGATACCTTGTTTGCTGAAAATGGAAATTCCTATCTCAAGATATGAATTTTGTAAAAATACCTAATCTAAGAGCGTCTGGACCGTTGATGTTTTATCTGACCATCCAAATCCGACCACATCACACGCCCATATCTTTGAGCCTTGGTGCCTCACAGATCCTCCCTGGGATCTCCCTCCTTCTTGATATGCCAACCAACAAGTCGTCTCCTTTGTTCGCATGGCTCTATTTTTCAGCTGTCGCGAGCCTTGTCTCCAATGAGTAGGGCTTGCTTAGTTGACCACGACGACCACGATCAAAGCCTCAAGCCATGACTGTCATGGCCTCCTAGACACGTGCAACAACTTATTTGTTCCTCATAATGTTAGGGTCGAGAAATCCCAAAGCGGTCACCCATTACATCATTGTGCCTCCCTTCTTCCTCATATTCATTTTCTCCTCTCTCTCCTTTGCACCAAATATAGGCTTGGTAACCCTAATTCATATGGATCAGAGGTCTTTTATAGCGTAGAAATTCTCAACAACTAGGAGAGGGTCTTCACGCACCACGTTGAGGTTCTCCCCATTTTGTGATGGATTGGGAAATGCTCTCTCCTTTTTTATTAAAAGTCCAATTTTATGATATACATATTTACACCACATACTAATCTCGTTGATCCCAAATTTTGGAATTTCACATTATGTTTCCATTATCTTCACTTGGGCAAGAGATTAGGTCAAAACTGGAAGGATAAACACTCCAAACCTACCTCCAAAATAAGAAGTGGATAATTATTATATTAATCACCTAGATCACTAGATAACTTGAATTATCTGGTATTTGTCCCATAATCTTCTATTTCAATTGTTTATCTACTAAAAAATATTTTTAGTATTTATTATAACCATGAAGTACTAAATTCCTAATATGTATCCCAAGGACCCATATGTAAACCTTAGTGGGCCCAAATGGCTTCAATAGGGTTCTGGGGAACATGGCCCATTCCTCAGTCTTTCAAAGGGTCCATAGACTCAATCCTATCCTTGATTACAAAATCAAAGTGTGAATTGGCATAATTCCCCAATTGAAGCTTCCTATGATATATTTGATCAATATTATCTTATTTCTTAATATGAAGACCTAAAGTAGTCTAGGGCTCAAACCATTAACTACATTCATCATATTTCCTTCATTCTTCTAATTTGGTTGTCACCTCATATCATCGAATTACATATAAATTCACCAAACTTCACAAGGATATTAAAAAACTATCCAAATTGCATAAAAGACCCTCTCTACACCCTTTTTCCCTTATATCGGAGTATCATGAAAATTGGATGGAGTCTTGTTGTAACCATAAATCAATCCTATATTAATTTCATCAATAACTTAATCATGTACTTCCTAGGTTCCAGAATTAGGATGTGACAACTAGATTTAAAATATTATTTTGTGTAGTTTATCATGTACTATGGATCCATTACTGAATTGTATAATCTTTTAATATCAAATTCACTTTCATATTAATTAGGATTCTAATTTATATACTTGAATTTGACATGGAAGTCTGACACTTTACTTGGATTCAACAAAATTATTAGTCAAGTACTATAATTAAATTTCTTTTATCATAAAACTATTAGTTTGACTATCAATCATCAAACAGAAGGTAATCAAAGTCATAAATTGAGGTTAGGGTTTCCATAATCCTAGATTAGCATTTAACATAGAACTGAGTTGTAACAACTAGGGGCATTTTCCTTAAGTGAGTACCCTTAAGACACGTTACCTTCATGACAATAATGGGGACATATGGAGTATGCCCTTTTTAAATTGGTCTATATATCCTAGTAGAATAACTTCAAGACTATAACATGAATAGAAGGAGTATGTCCATATAAAGTTGACCCACGTGCCCTAGTAGATGCTTAACACACCACATTTTTTTTGTAAAAAATATTGCATTGCATGACACGAAAATTAAGGAGAGAATCATGTAAACAAAAGGGCACCACAAATGTGGTGGAATGATCTTTTGACTACCACAACAAGACTATAAGTTATTTTTGGTTCAACTGATGTATGATGCAATCCAAACCCAGCAGCTCAAGATTAAGATGCAATGAAGGATGATTAAAGTAAAATAATTGTAAACAAATTGAAACAACAATGTTTTTTAATCCATCTCGCACTCAAAAAATATCTAAAATAAATCATAGTACAATGTAGAATATGAAACACTATTCTACTTATTATATATCTAAAAACAAATAATGTCTAAAACTAAATTATCATTGCATATAATACACCATTCATTACAAAAAGTGATACATAATAATTACACAAAGTTCTCTCACTTCTCACTATTATTATCCAAGTGATCAACATACCAAACTACTAATATGAGCTACTAAAACTACACTACCATCCTTATTGACTCAAGGAACTACTAAGGTATTTCCTCTATATGCTGATATTGAGGCTTAGTATGAATTAGAAATGATTTTTGGTAGATTTTTCACATAAAATTCCACACTCTACCATGATTTCATAGATAAGCAATTAACGAATGAAGTGTTTAAGCTAATTAAGCAACACATATCAGAGAAAGTATTATAAGGAAGATGGGAATGTTACGTAAATGAGCAATAGCAATACAAAAATATGAAGAACACATTCAAATTTGAGGGGGAAAAGGTTAAAATGTAATATACACTAAATTCTTGCACTATTTATCTCTTACATTTCCTTGATTATTTCATCGGAAACCATAGGATGTGCACCCTTAATGTGAGAGACCTCAATAAGCTAAGAACTCTTCACATAAGTGTTAAGGTAAAACCATGATCTTAAAACTACTAAACTATATCCATTGTCTGCCAGAGGGTTCCTATCTTTTGGCCTTAAAAGAGTAACAACTGATCAATAAACTTTACACTTTTGTTCCTTGGGTACTAAAATAGGAAGTTAAGGCACTCTCACCTGGAAGAAAAACTAATGTAGCGATTCAAGTGGGATTTGAATCACGACATGATACTTAATGAGAACTGACTGTCAGCTTACTAGGTTAGTAACTAGCATTGAAAACCCATTAAATTTAACAATTCTTTTTGTATGTAGGTATCATCATGCTCTTTGGTATTGTTGGGTACCTAACTATATAAAATAAATTTTCATCTCACAACATGTCCCCTAAGACTTCTGGGGCGATCAACAAAGACCTCTTATACTATGAGTTGCTACACATATTTGATCTACAATACAAACCATCACGATTGCATACACAATGTCCATGGCGTCCATATATTTAGTGGTCTACAGTGACAAAGTGCATTTTTGCATAAGTATAAATTATTTACTCTTTTTCCCTCATTATGTTCACTCATGACCCCAATTTAATTTTCCTTGGCTACTTAATCAATGATGATACTCAAATTCAAAATATGATGACCAATGTGGTTTTTATACTCTTTGCGACACTACAAATTTGATTAATTTACCACTTTACCCAAAGAAGTAATATTGTCCATGAAGCTATATCTTTTGATACTCAAACTTTTTCTAAAAGTTCTATACTTTTTGGTGAACCTATTATCCAAATTTCACCTCAATTGGACATTCCTACTATTTTCTATGAATTCTTGAAGTTTTATGCTAAAATTCCCATTAATTGTCTTTTTAATTGGCCTTTTCCAAGTCAGCGATCAATGGCAAAGGATCGGGTGCAAGTCTCAGCCCTTGTATCCGACCCATGCTCAGATTGCAGCCTGGTCTGATGGCCGTTGGGTCGTCTCCTACCTCCCACAATCAACCAAGAGGAGTCAATGTGGACCAAAGTGTACAATCTCCCACTTATGACCTTGATTTGAAATTCGAGCAAGTAGAAACAGTCGTCTCACGATTTCAAGCATACTTATCCCCACTTTTGACCAGTTTTAATGTGCCTTTACACCATTCCAACATCTCCCTCGCTTTCATTCTCACTATGGCAACCTTAGTCAGCCACCCGATCCCAAGTTAGCCCTAAAATCTGCCCCTCAACCCTATAAAAGACCTCCCAACGATAGCTGCCACCATCCCTCGCTATAATCACATGTTCTCGAGCATGCTCTCATTTTCAATCACCTCAATTTCTCCTCTATGCTTTTGTTGTCCGATCGGCACCGCCACCTGATCTGTTTTGGGTGTTTCACCCTTACATCGTCAACCCCCCTTTTTTTACCATCCGCAAGTTTACGAGGACACAACGAGCATGAGCGGCACCTTCTCTACCCTCCATCAGTCCTCTTGTTCCCAAAACTCCCTCACATCAGTGAGGCCCTCCACCCCATTTTTGGGCTCATGAGGAAGAAGTGAATGAAAGGGGAATTCCCCAAACTAGTCGGTCCATAAGGGAAACCAACTGGTCCAAGGGGCCCAACAAACCACCAATTGAACCAACAATTCACTTATTGAAATGGACCACTAAGCTAGCAAGCCGCAATGCCTACGTGGCTCTATCTCAGCCATCCATTGTGCATCGAATGGACACCTTTTTCTCGATTAAGGTATTTTTACCTCCTCTCTGCTCGAAAAATCTATCAAATGAACAGATCTTGCAAAAATGATAACATCCCTTTCCCAGCTCCAAAATTATGAATAAATAGTCAATTTTGATCACAAAAATCCAATTAATCATTTAAAAAATTCTTGTGAAGCCTAATTCTAGATGTTTCTCACTGATATCCCTAGAATTTGATCTCTTGCTTAACTAATTTGTCAAATGACTCAATAATCACAAGTAATCATTGGAACTCCTAATATTTGACTCTGATGTTTATCTTGAGACTCTAAAATCATGACTTGACTATTTAAGAATCTAGATCTATATTTGCTGACTTGATTCAATCTTGAGTATGATTTCTATGAATAATTATTAATCTTGATATTGATATAAATCCTATGAAACCATAGATCATTTGACCTAATATCTGATCTATGACTTTACTTTTACATCAAGCAATACTTGATCTAATCTTGAATACCAATGGTGCTAATCCATCATCATGATGATCTAGAGACTTAATAATGACTTGAATAATGATGATGATGATGATTAAGATTAACATATGTTCCTAAAAAATACCTAATTGGGTCATTAATACTAGAAACAATCTTGACACTTGAATAAATGTTAGATATCTTGAAATTGTTGATCAAAAGTGGATGACCTAACCTTAAGGTTAATAGGAATGAATAACCCTAATCTTGAACATTGGTACATGATCTTTGTGTATATCATGATCTTAACCCTTGATCCACATCTTGATTGATCTCTGGCCTACTTGAGATTTTGATCAATTATTTCTTGGAATCCTTACTCTAAATCTTTGGTGAAAGGTACACTTTTATAATAATTCCTCCTTAAACAGACTAATGGTATTGAATGATACTTGTATGCACCTCTTGAAAATATTAGCTATGTATTTGTTTGAGCTATTGTTCCCTACTGATTAGTCTTTCAATTTTCTATATTATAGTTTGCAATAAAATTGAAAACATAAATGATATTGCCCATTATGACTGCTCAAATTATGTTAATGATAATGTTGATATTGAGTACAAGTGACCTCCTCATTAGGAGGGTGGAACTTGTACATGTCGATCAACCTCCTACCTCATATGGAGAGAAGGATCCTAGTGACCTCCCCCATCTCGTTGGGGTGATGGAACCACGTAAAATATATAAGCATGCTTCTCGATATCACCATAATGGGAAACTTGTAATAAAATTGAATCATTTGAAATAAACTTGATTGTATTGAAAATTGCTTGTTAACTACATTTTGAACATAAGTCCTGACAAGTACTATATTTTGCTATAAATATTTTCAATTGTTCAATATTTGTTCTTTTCAAAGTGTACCAATGCATTTGCATTGATTGCGTCTCGATTTACCTGATTTTAGGCAAACTAGATGGATCATTATGAAGAATTGACTAGATCGCTTCCGCACTTGACAAACTCTAATGACAAGGATAGAATTGCAAAATTCACATTTTTGGCTGGTTAGTCTTTAAATCTCATATTTTATGAGTTACTATTTCTTATTGTATATGCCAATGTGTGAGATCCTTTTGGGCCACTTAGAGATGGGCACTTCAATCCTTTTACCACTATCTAGGAAGTGGGATTGGGATTGGGGTAATAACATTTCTGTGACAGTTGGTATCAGGGCGTACACACTCCCATATACTTTAATTAAATAACATCTTGAGTCCCTTGAACCCAAGAAACTTGAAAGTCCATAATGGTGAAAAGTGAGGTGTCTAGGCCCAGGGTTTTGGCAAAATTCCTCCTATCCATCTTCACAGTGGCTGAGGTTCCCCGCTCTACCTGGACTTAATTGAACTAGAACTGGACCTAAAGTTTCTTCATTGAAACCCTAGAGAGTCTTCCAATTATCTTACCTTCTCTCTATAGATTACTTAGAGACCACCCATTAGTTTGAAGTAGGGTGACTCATCATCTCTTCCTTTGGTAGGTATCATGATTGGATATGCACTCTTCCTATTTTTGGGTAGTATGGGAATCAACAAAATTGTGAAATGAATTATGAAACTATATCCTATAATTTGATACACTCTTAACTCGAATTATGTGATTGAAAGGACTCATAAATGGATGTACCTTACATATGGCCCCACAAACTCGTAGTCAAAGAGCAAGACCTTGTAGATCCAGGATAGTTGAGAGTTGTGTGGCGAGCTGATGTACAAGTGGACCTATTGTCTTATGATCATGTAGTTTAGTGGCAGTACATGTATATGTGAAAGTTTGTTGTTCAATATGTAATATCAAATGTTGTAACAATTCATGTTGTAATTATATGTTGAATGGTGAACATATGTTATACGGTTTTATTATTGTTCATGTGCATGTGCTACTTATTGTTTCCTTCTAACTTCCTCTGATTTTCTTCTTCTTAGCCTAGTGTGGGATGTTTAAATTGGGATCCTCATTGAGGTGAGGGTTTCAACTTGAACGTCACACATCAGATTAAGTTTTAAAAAATCCAGGGACATCACAGGTTACCTCAATACTTAAATTTGTTTATTCAACTTACCTTTTAAGGGAATGTCCTAGCCTAGGGTGCCTTCTTGGCTCATAAGAGGGGGGCTAGGCTCTCTAGCCACAACCTAATCATAAGATCTAAGGTTTTTCCTCCCTCATAGGTCAACTTCCCACTCATGGGTTTCCCCACCCCAGGTTGGCACACTAACCCTAAAGGTTTCATATATTCTTTTTTATCATTATGCATAAGTTTTTATCATAATAACTTATCAACCCATGTTTGCTCAATCTCTGGGATACCCCCCCCTCCTGGGTTCTATCCATTCAGTTAACTTGGGCCACCTTCCCCTCCAGAGGCTTGGTGCCTACATCGGCCTATCCCTCTAGGGGCTTGGCCATAGTCATCTAAATGACTTTATTTCCATCACCAAACTTCTAGAGACAACATGAGGGGTTTGAAAAAGTTATATTCAAATTTTCATTTTCATATACATATAACTATTGGGTTCTTATATTTCTTAAGACCTCTTACATAAGTGTCATGCTCCTCATTCACACATGAATGGGAGACTAGGTCACCTACCCATCCCTTTATCTTTCTTATTTCTGATTTCAAGTTTTGTATGGGTGGTATTCCATATCACCACACCATGCTCATGATTTTAGATTAAGGTTTTAGGGTTAGGGTTAGGGACTATACTCTACCTCTTAGAGATTCCATATCCCTTCTTCTACTAGAGTTTTCATACCCTAATCCAAGTCCTTCCTCTATGAAAGGGCTTACCCATACCTGTATCTTTCTAGTGTTTACCCTCACTAAAGGGACCTACACTATAGGTTACATCTATTCACATTTACTTCTCTAATTAACAATTTCTTTTAGAGGCTTATTAAGCAAAGAGATGAGAAGTGGACAAAAAGTGAGATGAGCAACCTAGAAGATACAGTATGCCTTAATAATTTTTCTATTATATTTCTAAGGACGATTTGAAATCATAAACTATTAAGTATTAATTGACGAATCTGTGCTCTGATACCAAATGTAACGACCCCCACTTTTGAGTGTCCAAAAGACCTTAAAGTCGTAGATAATTACTCATAAATTCTAGGATCAGATTCAACAAATAATACAAAATAGTAAACAATCTCCATTAATGAACATATATTTATATGTTTGCATAATAATATCCTCCAAGGATTTACATAAATTTTAGAAAGAACTAACTTATACATGTGAAAAGATATACTACTATCTCTAATCCTCTTTGAATAAATTTAGTGTCTTCAATATCTTTCATCTATAACATCATGTCCACGAATCAAGTATATTGAGTACCTAAAATGCCAATAAACAAATACACGGTCAGTATATTTTTATACTGGTACGTGGGTTCATCCAATAATCACAAGTATACATATAATCAAACATCTTTTACTTGCACATAAGAATATAAATTTTCTTTCATATTCTAACCCATATATGGTCTACTACCTCAGGTGTAATCACTATCCCTCTTGGGCTCATGTGCATTACCCTTAAGATCAGTATAGCCTAGGGCTCAAAATATCATTATTTACCTTGTGTTATACTCATAGAGAAATTACAATTTGCATGAAGTAATTAAACAAGCAAGCAGTTATCATGCATTCAATCTCATCGAGAAACCTCGGCAAACTCATAAATCAATACATGTATTCATAAGCATAACCATGTACCTTATGTCATTACAGAAACCATGCAGAATAACTCATGTACTTTAAGAGTGCATCCAAACATCCAAGCAACAAAGCATTCAATCAACATTATTTGAAACATGCATACTACATATGTGTCACCATGTATTCACATTACATTAATCAGATCTAAGATGCAATCCTCAACTAGGTTTTAAGGTTGTCTCATGTTTGGACCAAGGATAAGGGTCACAAACCCTAATTCCATCATGTTAAGATGTCTAAGATTACAACCTTTAGTTATGCACATTAGGTGAAACCCTATTCATTATCTTAATCATATTAGGTTATTCGTGATACCTAGATCATATTATCAACATTAAGATCATAACAAGATACTCACATTGGTTTCAAAACCCTAAATCTGGTATTAACTCAATATAAATGAATCTACTCAGTTAAGCATCTTATTAAAGGAATCTAGGTTTTCCTTTCTATTAATCACATTAAAACATGCATTGCATACACTTTTGAAACAAAAAGCATAATTAGGCTTTGATTATATTTTCTTTGGATTCCTCTCATTTTTCTAAGAAATTTGATATATAGTTTTGTTATCATCAGAATTACCATTAATTAACTACATTTATTGCAAGATAATCTGATTTGGACCAATCACATGCTGACACATCAATGATTTCCCTTATCCTATACACCACTCGGGCCCAGGTGCCAACCAACGACCTCGCGCCTCATCAGCAGCATGTCCACATGAGCAAGGACTTTGATCCTGAGAAAAAGGACCATAGTGCCCTTTTGCAGTGACTAGGGAGGATCATGCGGGCTGGGGCACATATGTAAAATCTCTTAGGGTTGTCTCCTTTAGTGAGTAGTCGTTGCTTCAAGCCTGGTTGAGGTCAACTGATGGGTTGACTTTCACCATCAGGGTAGGATGGGGCAAACCAAGGTTGGATTCACCTTCGGCAGGGTCCTCCGGACTGGGGAGGATCTTTGTCCTAGGTCAAGAGGGGCCAGTGAGCCTGGTTTAAGATCGGGAAAACCAACTGAATATCACCTACATGTATCAGAGAAAAGGTAGGCAATCGCCTGACAATTTCTTACTCTAACAATGGGAAAATCTCTGTCATTGCCTCGCGATCCCTCTGACATCCCGATCATGATCTGTGATGGCCTGATCCTCCATCCTCGAGCTCTCGTAGGTAGAGTGCAGGCCAGTGGTGATGGTGGCCGGAGGAGATTGGCCGATGGCCACCGTGCATTCATTGATCTTGACTCGTGTTCTCTAGTTCTATCGCACTATTCTTATGCTCTGAATGGGGTGTTTGGTTGTCTTATATAGGCGTAGAGTATTAAGCTGTCATTGATCATTCCTTACATCATGGGATTCCGCCAATTGGGCATTATCTCCTCTAGGCAAGATATTGGTGCATCTAGGGGTCTTTGAATTCGGCGTAGTCCCCCAGACTCAAAGGGACCATCTCATGGAACAGAGAGGAGAGGGAGAGCGATCTAGTTAAACCTAGTGAGAAAGGAGTCTGGGGCTCTTGGGCTTTCTCGGGTCAGGGAGCGACCCCCCTTCACGAATCTGCAAGGACTCCTCTTATCTTCTAATCTAATTATTATTAGATAAAACTCCAAAACCTTCTTTTATTTCTCTGGGCAAAGCCGTAACTCTTATCTATCCCAAATTTTGATACACCATATAACAAGTTCTTATATATTCGTGTGCAAATAGTTAGGCCAGGGAAAGTCCTTCTTATCCGCCAAACTTGATCCTTAAGTAATTACTCTATCATTCTTTAATTATTTACCTAGGCCATTGGATAACTTAGAATCTTCTAGAACTTCTCATGTTACCTCATCTTATGGTGGTCTTTTTGACTAAAAATATCTTTAATATTTATTATAGTCACGAGATAAGGGATATTCAATTTCATATCCTAAGGACTCATTTGTAAACCCTAATTAACCAATTGGGCTGAAGCAAGTCCCTAAGGCCCATGTATCATCTCTTGGGCCTTCCAAAGGTCCCATGAGCTTAATTATATTCTTAATTACCAAATTAAGGCTTTTCTAGTCATTGTATCTTATATAAGCCTCATATGAACACATATGCTCAAAAGCACATTATTTCCTTAAATTGAACATTTAACATGAGTCTAGGGTTTGGAATTATCAACCTAGGTCCCTCAATTCTTTTCCTTGTTAATTATGCCATAGTTTCATTTAGGCTTGAAATCTACAAATTTCAAGGATGTAACAGAAACCAACCGGTCCAAGGGGCCCAACAAACCACCAATTGAACCAACAAATCAACAATTGAACCAGACCACTGAGCTAGCAAGTCGCAATGCCTATGTGGCTCTATCTCGGCCATCCATTGTGCATCGAACAACCACACTTTTACCGATTAAGGTACTTTTACCTCCTCTCTTCTCAAAAAATCAAATAAATGAACAAATCTTGCAAAAATTATAACTTTACTTTACTAGCTCCAAAATTATGAATAAATAGTCAATTTTTATCATAAAAATCCAATGAATCATTAAAAATGCTTGTGAATCCTAGTTCTAGATGTTTGTCACTGATATCCCTAGACATTGATCTCTTACTTAATTGATTTGTCAAATGACTCAATAATCATGAGTGATCTCTGGAACTCCTAATATTTGACTCTGATGTTTATCTTGAGACTCTAAAATCATGACTTGACTAATGAAGAATCTAGATCTATGTTTGTTGACTTGATTCAATCTTGATATGGTTTCTATGAATAATGATTAATCTTGATATTAATCTAAATCTTGTGAAATCCTGGATCATTTGACCTAATATCTGATCTATGACTTTACTTTTACATCAAGCAAGACTTAATATAATCTTGAATACCAATGGTGCTAATCCATCATGATGATGATCTAGGGACTTGATAATGAGTTGAATAATGATGATGATAATTAGGGGTTAACACATGTTCCTAAAAATACCTAAGTGGGTCATTAATACTAGAAACAATCTTGACACTTGAATAAATGTTAGACATCTTGAAATTGTTGATCAAAAGTGGATGACCTAACCCTGGGGTTAATAGGAATAAATAACCCTAATCTTGAACATTGGTACATAATCTTTGTGTATATCAAGATCTTAACCTTTAATCCACATCTTGATTAATCTAGGATCTACTTGAGACTTTGATCTATTATTTCTTGAAATCCTTACTCTAAATCTTCAGTGAAAGATACACTTTTATAATAATTCCTCTTAAATAGACTAGTGGTATTGAATGATGCTTGTATGTACATCTTGAGAATCTTGGCTATGTATTTGTTTGAACTACTATTCCCTACTGATTAGTGTTATGATTTTTTATATTATAGTTTGCATTAAACTTGAAAACATAAATGATATTGACCATTATGACTGCCCGAATTATGATGATGATAATGTTTATATTGAGTACAGGTGACCTCCTCATTCAGAGGGTGGAACTTGTACATGTCGATCGACCTCCTACCTCATATGGAGAGAAGTAGCCTGGTGACCTCCCCCATCTCATTGGGGTGATGGAACCACATAAAATATATAAGTGTGCTTCTCAATATCAACATAATGGGAAACTTGTAATAAAATTGAATCATTCAAAATAAACTTGATTGTGTTGAAAATCGCTTGTTGACTACATTTTGAACATAAGTCCTACCAAGTATTATATTTTTCTATAAATATTTTTATTTGTTAAATATTTGTTCTTTTCAAAGCATATTGATGCATTTGCATTGATTTTGTTTCCATTTACCTAATTTTAGGTAAACCAGATGGATCCTTAATGAAGAATTGACTAGATCAGTCTCGCATTTGACAAACTCTGATGACAAGTATAGATTAGCAAAAATCACTTTTTGGGCTGGTTAGTCTTTAAATCTCGTGTTTTATGAGTTATTATTTCTTATTGTATATTCTAGTGTGGTTTTGGCCACTCAGAGACTGGCACTTCAATCCTTCTACCACTGTCTAGGCAATGGGATTGGGATTGGGGTAAGAACGGTTCCATGACATCTACTGTAAGGCCCCTAAACTTGCTTAATGAGTTGAATAAGATTAATTATCATAATTGAACTCTTATAATCCTAATATAAGCTTGTGATATGTCTGAAATCATAAGACAAGCTTAATTTTCAAATTTGGTCCAATTTGGACATTGTTTGAGCAAGTTATGCAATTTTATGCACATTTTGGACTTTTCTACAATTTATCCAATTGAGAGGTTTTCTTTGTAATTTATCACTTGCATTATGTTCCTTGTATATTTTCTCATCATTCTTGAGCTTGTTGAGCCATGGGGAACCTATTTAAACCTTGGTTTGAAGGTGTTTTCCTCAAGGGTATTTTAGGGTTTACCCCTTCATAGATGAGCTACCTTTAGTAGCTATCAACTAATGAATTATTCATTTTGCTTATAAATTTAAGAAATGAGGGATAAGCATGTCTCTATGGATGGTGGGGGAGCTTCTTGTATGTGTGCTTGTATATTCTTAATAGTTTAAGGCCATGGACACTTGGAAAGATACTAGCACTTCAACTTTTTCTTTTTCTTTATCTTAAAGTTTCATATACTTATCCCTAAGCACAAAAACGAGTCATTTGCTCTCCATCACTTCCCTCCTTATATGAACCTCGTTCTCCCTCTGTACTTCTATGAATTTCCTATCCAAGGAAGAATAAATAGGGAATCTTCTTAGAAAAAGAATCTAGGGTTGCAATTGACTTCCTTTTAGGGTTTGAAAAACTTCCTTCTAGTGATCTTGATCTAAAAGAGTAAGAATCCCCTTCGTTCCTCCATTTATTTCTCTTTTATCCTTCCTCCTACCTTTCTCCAGGTCGTAATATTTCTGTTCCATGGTATAAATTGCTCTAAAGCTCTAAAACCCTACCTTTCTTGCTCCTTATGCTTAGGGTTTGCTCATTTGACGAAGAAAGGTGCTAGATGGATGAGTTCACAGCTTATGCTTGGATTTTCTACCCTACCTTCTCATGTTTTCATATACTTTGGAGTTTATCTTCTAATTAGAGGCAAGTTTTATAACTTTCTCCACGTTTATTGCTTACCATAAGCTTGCTAGCTCATGTTCTTGCTTGAAAATGATGATCCATGCACTAAAAAGCTATGCTTGACTTGGATTTCAATTTTTATAATGTTCTGTGTTCTGATTTCAGTTCAAGATGAACCTGTGATCATGTGTACGTTATTCCTAAGGTATAATATGACTTGTATCAGGTTGGTTTGACAACCTATGGTGCTAAGCACCTATCAACCTATGGTCAATTTTAGGGTTTTAAGCTGATTTCTTCTATAAACCCATGACCCGATGATGGTAACATTGCAACAACCCTACGGTGTTGTCTTCGTGACAACTTATGGTTGTGATCAAAGGTGTCAGATGATAGTGACAATCTATGGTCACCTCCTTAGGTTAGGTTTTGGATCAATTAGAAGTTTAATGATCAACCATTAAGTACCCTACTGATGTTATCAATCAATGATGACATTAGCTTAATATTTGATGTTGACTAATGAATACAATGCTGATCTAACAACCTATGGTGACTTAATGGTCACTAATGATGGTGTATCAGGTCTCCAAAACCTATGGTGAGTTATTCATATAGTTGTAGCATCAATTAATCCTTAGACCAATGGTTTCTTGGATCACTTGATGCAATGGTCGGACCTATACTATAATTAATGATTTTAACATACGAACTTGACCCAATGATCAAGATATAATGTTTATTCCTCCAATAAAGTGGAATGATGACTAATTTAATATGTTGGTCCTAATAATGTGACTTAGATGGTTTCCTTTATATTATCAACTTAAGAAGCTTACTTGTTGACAATGGATGGTTTGTTTTAAATGAACAGTTGATTGTGGGTTTTACCCTACTCTCAACAGAACCCTTAATGTTGTTAACCAAAGGATGTCTAGGGTTAAATGGTGAATTTTATAGATCACAACTCAATAACATCATAGATGATTCATTTAAGGTGTTTACTTGGGTAAACAACCAATGGTCTTACCTTTTAAACATCCAATGGTTCTGGGTGACATTGTGGTATGGTGATATGGGTTGAATGATGATGGAACAAATGGAGGGTTACCCTTAATAAGGTAGTCTTACCTATATACTCATATGAATAGAAGGTATGATAACCATATTGTGTTGATATGTAACCCTAATGAGGTATAGCTTGGTATACCTAGCTTTAATATAACTAAATGATGGTAATTGGGTATGAACAGTCCTTGAATGACTAATACAATCATGGTGTACTCTCTTATTGTTGTTGAAACCCTAGTATGCTATAACCCGATGGTTACACCTTGATTTATGTGTGGGTTCATACTTGAGAATAGTATGGAATGTGATGGTGATGCTTCACCTTATGCATCCATGATCCAATGGGGATGTTGTTAGGGTTTGGGTATGAGTGTTGATTAGTAACATTAATATAATTTATCTTGTTGAGCCTAACTTTAATGCAAATAGATAAAGATGAGTATTTATGTTTAACCTTCTTATATGATGGCATTATGGTGAAATAACCTCCTTAATGTGATCACAACCTTAATGTGTTAATTGGTGGTTATCATAGCCACATGGTTGATACCTTCTTATGCTAAACATGTGCATTATGAATATGATGAGTGTAACATCCCTGACCTGGGTTAAGGCTTAACCCTAGAATTTTTGCTTAAGTAAGTCATTTATATTCTTGTATTTATCTTTTGAAAAGTAATTAAGACTAAAGGAGAGCTTATGTTTCAATTTTGGTCCTATATGAATCATGTTGAAACAATGGTTTACCTATTTTGGACTAAAGTGCAATTTACCAAATTTAAGGGGTTATCTTGCAAATGTTACATGATAAATTTTCCTCAAGTATTATAGCATCATAAGGATGAGAATGGTGCTGAGTTATGGCTTCCACAAGCTTAAGGTTCCAAAAATGAGCTTGTTTGAGTAATGTTTGTGCATTGAATGCTAGTTTTGGTGTAATTTGCAATTTACCCAAAATCTAGGGTTGAATATGTAAAATACCATTTCTATCATGTCCCTACTATTTCTTGGTATCATTTAGAGAAAAGAAAAAGAAAGGGGCGTCTTTTTTGAACTACTTTTGAGGAGAGATAATCTTGATAATAAAATAATCAAGATTTAAGCATAATTAAAACCCTAATTTAATTTGTAGCAAAAATAAATATATTAATTGAAGTTCCCATCAAATAAAAAGGCTTTGGTTGAAATCCTATAATGCAAGGACGTTCAAATTTCTTGAGTTGCACCGAAATATCCTAAGTAGGTGAAGAAACCCACTCACATTTGTTAATTAAAATTAATGTCCACTAAAAATGGATAATAGTGTTATATTAATTAAGGTGCTTAAGTGGATTGCTTTTAATTCAAGGATAAACGAAAGTATTTTGAGAACAAGTGAGTTGGCTTAGAAGGAAAGGAAGGGAGGGGGCATGTGGTAAGAAAATGGATGAAATTCCTTCTACTTTCTCTCTCCTAGAAAATCAATCACATATTCAATTTTCTCCTTATTTGAAAGGCCATTTTGCAAACCACTTTCTTTCTTTGCTTTGGCCGACGACCAAGGAGATTAGGAGCAGGAGGAAAACGTTCCCCAAGCTGAAGGTAAGCTCCATGATCATCTTCAACCTTGAATTGATGGTTGAAATCGGATTTTAACATTGATTTTCTTCTTTTCTCCAACCAATGCTCAACCTTGGTCATCCTTTGCATCCAAAGAGTTGGAAACAAGCCTTGACTAGTTGAAGGATATTCATTCACCATTAGAGACAAGAGATTTGAAGCTTTGAATATACTTTGAAGGTGGGTTATATAACTTGAACCCAGTGATGTTGTTATTGATTTCAATTTCTCATTATATGTTGATTCTTTATTTCTTCTTGAATAATTGCTGAATTTTTCATATACTTGGCAATAGAAATTGGAGGTCTGAAGCTTGATGATGATGAAATTATCTTAACACACACCTCAAGAATATCAATAGCAAATTATTTCACTTTGTATTGGTTAAACAGTTTCAAACCATTTTAAACCAAACGGTTTCAAACCGTTTGGTGACCAAACAGTTTCAAAACCGATTGGAGGGCAAACGGTTTCAAACCGTTAGAAACTAAATGATTTTAATAGGTTCAAGGATTGATTGGTCTCATG
Organism: Alisma plantago-aquatica; assembly: GCA_963693085.1. NCBI lineage: Eukaryota > Viridiplantae > Streptophyta > Magnoliopsida > Alismatales > Alismataceae > Alisma > Alisma plantago-aquatica. Next base: position 419,545,480 of record OY856414.1, on the reverse strand, counting down.
ACCTGATAAATTCAAACAAATCAAATTCAATTGATTTCAGAACCCTAGCTCAGTTGGGTTCAAAGCCCTAAATCAATTGAGATCATAACCCTAATTTAGGGTTAAACGGTTTCAAGTTGTTGTGATCAAACGATCTCAAACCGTTTGAGGACCAATCTGTCCCAAACCATTTGAGGAATAAACGGTATCAAACCATTTGGGGTTAAATAATATTTAAATCAAACAATCTCAAACCGTTTAGGGATTAAACGTTTTCAAAATTGATAAAATCAAACAGTTTCAAAACCGATTGAAGGAATTAGGGCAAGACCGTTTGGAGGTCAAGCACCTCAAGACTGTTTGGAGGTCAAGCACCTCAAGACTGTTTGGAGGTCAAGCACCTCAAGACTGTTTAGAGGTCAAGCACCTCAAGACCGTTTGGAGGTCAAGCACCTCAAGAGCGTTTAAGGTCTAACGATCTTCAGACCGTTTGAAGGTCAAATAACTTCAAGACCATTTGAAGGTCAAATAACTTCAAGACCGTTTGAAGGTCAAGTATCTTCAAGACCGTTTGAAGATCAAATAACTTCAAGACCGTTTGAAGGTCAAGTAACCTCGAGATCATTTGAGGGTTCAATTAGTCTAAACTATTTGAAGATCCAATTGATTCTAATCATGTAAGTATTAATAACCCCATAAGTGGTTGAAGAGTATCTCAAGGTTGATTTCAATGGATGTACCTCTAAAGCACTTAGGTGATTGGTATAATTAGAATGATTATTATTCAATGCCTATGAAACTAATAAATCCAATACACTATGATAAGTGTAGGTGCATGTACTTAGTGAAAGGTTAAGTCAATTGATTAAGGTATGATGATGATGTGTGTTCCTAGCATATGGAACAATGATAAGTATGATTTAATACTTAAATAATGTTATGTGCTCCAAGATATGTGTAAGCATTGACTTAGGGTTTGGATTAAAGAGGTAATCATAAAACCCTAATTAAGAAGGATGAGAAACCCTACCCTAATTTTGGGTAATGGGTTGAGAAATCCTAATTGAAATGGAATGGGGAAACCTAACCCTAATATAGGGTGATGTTATGAGAAACCCTAATATAGGGTGATGTTATGTGAAACCCTAATATAGGGTGATGTTATGTGAAACCCTAATACATGGTGATGTTATGTGAAATCCTAATAAGGGGTGATGTTATGTGAAACCCTAATTGATAAAGATGGGAAACCCTAATCCTAATGAGGGAATAGTGATGTTATTCTTTTATCTCATAATGTTGATGTGTAATTGATATGGTTGTTATCATGCATACTAACCATGTAGGTATCACGAGATGATGAGCATAACCAGGTATGAGTTATGATGTTATTGGGCCTTGTGAGCCATTATTTTATTTGTTACCTAGTGAAAGGTGACAAGAAGTTGAATATGCCTGATAATCTATGTGAGATGCTTGTATAACAAGTATCATGAATACCTTGGTCAGATGACCTGGAGGTAATAGTTACCTGATAGTGGTAACCATGTTTAATGATGAACTAAGGGTTTGAATACCCAAATTTAGCAAACATGATGATGTTGTTGTTGAGGGATGTGAATTCCCAGTAATGAGACAAGGGATTTACATCCCAATGTTTAATAAAGTTTTGAAAAGTACTTGATAAGAGTATTGTTTCTTTGTAGCATTTGTCATAATAATTCTTGTTTGAAAACTTGACTGATGCTAAAAGAATATGGTAATATACTTAAATAATCAAGTGGAATATTATCATGTAGAGCCTTGTCCATAGATCCATCATCGTTCGTAGCTGGTGATGGTGAAACGGGTTTTCTAGCTGGTTAATCTGGAGCATATATTGTTGAATATGTGGAGTGCTCCTAGCTGAAAATAGGAGGATTAGAGTGCAACTTCAGTTGTAGACTCAAGATATATATAAGAGCATGGTGAACAGGCCCATGGCTCAGTGTGATGGAGCATGAATGCGTTCATGGCTCAGTGAGCACGGTGAATTGGCCAGTGTCTCCGATTTACTAGCGTCGGGACCTGTACCAAGGCGGGCTAGAGGATGGGTAGCCTATGAGAGCTAACCATGTGACTGCCGTCACTTAAGCAAGAGACTGTGGTCCTGCTTATGGTCTCGTACTAACCGAGACGGATGAGATCGAGGAGTCTGGCTCTTCCTTTGATCTTGTATGGCATCGGCTTTGGGTTTCACAACTGAAGGTTGGATTTGAGTGGTATGGCTCACTTCCTAATGGCATAAGTATGATTGTAAAATGTAATCAGTCGTGTAGCATATTTGCTTAAGGACGAATCACGAAAATCATTGGCTGATGATACTTTGCTTATTGTATCCTAAAGTGGATCAATATTATACATGTTCTTCATATTCCTTATTAAAATGAATCGATGACATTGCTCCATTCTGCTTAATAATGATTCAAATCCTATTGTTTAATAGAGATTATTCTTGTGGGGACCCGTCATGCGAAATGAGATTACTCAAAATGTAAAACAAAATCAATCGCTAATTAATCACATACGCAAAAATATGGGTAAATTAAAACCGAATTCAACATTAACACTCACTCAAAAACGTTTGAAGGATCTCGACATCTTTCTTGTATCCATGCTATGCCACACAAACAAGCATTAATATGCAAACAAAAGTCCGATTCATTTGAAACATTATATACAAACTTTATCTCACCCGGACCTGAGAGTACATGGACGATTCTAGAACAAACTAAACATCTAATCAACTTTATCAAATATTCATTACCATAGCTCCTCTTGGCTGCCACATGTTTGTTTTTGTCAATTCTGATTACCTAAAAAAATGTGGCGAACCACAAGGGTGAGACCCAGTCCTAGCAAGTGATATAACCATCAACAACGTTTATTGATTACAACATTTTTAAGTAATTAAGCAGTTAAACAGTTTAATCATATATAACAAATAAGATCAACAGTATTGATGATTAACAAAATACATAAATGAGCAGATAACAATTATCATCATCAAGCTGACCATCATCATTTTCCTTATTAACCGTATGATAGATTCAATAGCATATGCATAACTAGCATAAGCAAGTCTAGTAGCATGTTATCTCTATTAACATGAATAAGTCCAGCATCATAAGCATATCTAACAACATTAGCATGTATAACAGTTTGAACAGATCAATATCATAAGCAAAGCTATCAACATAAGCATGAGTATTTCCATAAGCATGATTAGCAGTATAGATATCAACATAAGCATGACTACTGTATGTACATATTTACAGTCTTATGCATATCCACAACATAAGTATAATTACTATTTCTTAATTGCACTAAGCATCATCTTTATGTAAAGAGAACAAACAAGGGTTATCATCCAATGTGAAGCGCCATGTATAACCCTAAACAGATATGCTATGCGGCTGTATTACATCTTTTATTATGCCCTGGGGAATTTGAATCGTACCATTCAAAGTCCTACTGACCCCTATGAAGGGCTATTTGGTTCCGTACAAGATCAAGGAGTACCGGCATCCTAAGATCTCTTCCCCCCAGTCACTACGAGTAAAAAGGCAGTGACATATCAGTCAAAGCTGCCACCACAGCGACATATAGTCAAGCTGAAAACCACTAGTCTGACCTTGGTACAGGTCACGACACTAGAAACCATGGTATTCAAACCCAAACACTGAGGTACAACCGCAGTTGTCCTCTAATCACATCATGTTATAACCACAGAGACACGACCGCAGCCGTTCTCAATCACATCAGATGTATGAGGCATGACCATAGACAACCTCCACAATCTGTATTATGGATGACAAGGATATATCCTCAACCTGCCACCCCCGCATATTCAACAATATGCGCTCCGAGTTTCCCTTAGGAATACTCGCTTCACCATCCAGCAAGTTCTGACACTAAAGATGGTTCTACGGCATAGGGCACTACATGATTAGAGTTGCACTTGATTAGTTATACCAATTGGGTGAATTAAGGTTGCATCAAACTAGTAGACATACAAACCCTAATTCACTTCTAGCAAGCATATAAATATCAAAACTTGAAAAGATATAAAATGTGTGAAACATAAATTCTCATCTCATCATCACATGGTTTTATTCATTTGCCACTCATGAGACTACACCAGTCATCATGCTATCGCAAGATAATAATCTTTTTCACAATATCACAGGGTATCAACCCTTATCAACATAAGAGGATTTCACCTCATTCAGGGCTCAACCACGCCCAAAGGTCATTAAGACCATCATATTATTCCCTGAAAGATCATCATTATCTTTGCATGCCTTATAACAAGGCTCAACAACATCAATTATAAATAATACACCAGATCAGTACAATATTGCATTTATGAACTAGGTGGTATTCATAAACAATCATAGCAGGGTTATATTAACATTAAGAATATTCCTTTATTACATCAACATGCAAGGAATCTAGATATGATTAACTCTCATCATATTCATTATATACATGTTTAGCATAAGAAAGTATCAACCATGTGACTATAATAACCACCAATTAACATATCAAGGTTATGATCATAGTAAGGAGGCTATTCTACCATCATTCCATCATATAAGAATGTTAAACATGAATACTCATCTTTATTTAATTGCATTAAATTAGGTTCAACGTGATAAATTATATCAATGTTACTAACCGGCACTCATACCCAAACCCTAACTCACAACATCCCCATTGGATCATGGATGCATAAGGTGAAGCATCACCTTCACATTCCATACTATTCTCAAGTATGAACCCACACATAAATCAAAGTGTGACCGTCAGGTTATAGCATACTAGGGTTTCAACAATAATAACAAAGTCTCCATGATTGTATTAGTCATTCAAGGACTATTAATACCCAATTACCATCATTTAGTTATATTAAAGCTAGGTATAACAAGCTATACCTACTTAGGGTCACATATCAACACAATATGGTATTCATCCCTTCTATTCATATGAATGAATAGGTAAGACTAACTTATTAAGGTAACCCTCCATTTGTTCCATCATCATTCAACCCATATCACTATACCACAATGCCATCCAGAACCATTGGATGATTAAAAGGAAAGACTATTGGTTGTTTACATAAGTAAATATCTGGATAAACCACCTACGAAGTCCTTGATTTGTGCTCTAGAAAGAGTCACCATCTAACCCTAGACATCCCTTGATTGACAACACAAAAGGTTCTATTGAAAGTAGGGTAAAACCCACAATCAATTGTTCATTTCGAACAAGCCATCCATTGCCAACAAGTAAAATCCTTAAGTTGATCATACAAAGAAAATCATCTAAATCCCATTATTAGGATTAACATATTACATTAGCCATCATTCCACCTTAATAGAGGAATAACCATTATATCTTGACCATTGGGTCAAGTTCATATATTAAAACCATCAATTACAGTATATGTTTGACCATTGCATCAAGACCTAAGAAACCATTGGTCTAAAGATTAATTGATGCTAAAACTATATGATCAACTCACCATAAATTGCAGAGACCTGATCCACCATCATTAGTGATCATTAAATCACTATAGGTTGTTAGATCAACACTATATTCCTAAATCAGCATCAAATATCAAGCTAATGTCAACATTGATTGATAACATCAGTAGGGTATTTAATGGTTGATCATTAAACTTCTAATTGGTCCAAAACCTGACCTAAGGGGGTGAACATAGGTTGTCAAAACAACATGATCCAAGTCACATTATACCTTAGTGCTAACACACACATGATCACAGATTCATATATAACTGAAATCAGAACAGGGAACATTATAAAAATCAAAATCTAAGTCAAGCATAGCTTTTTAGTGCATGAATCATCATTTTCAAGCAAGAACATGACCTAGAAAGTTTATGGTAAGAAATAAATGTGGATCTAGTTATAAAACTTGCCTCTAATGAGAAGATGGAACCACACACAGGAGAAATCTTGAGAATAAGCTATGAATTCGTCCATCTAGCACCTTTCTTCATCAAATGAGCAAATCCTAAACATAAGGAGCAAGAAATGTAAGGTTTTAGAGCTTTAAAGCAATTTCTACTATGGAACATTTTTCTGGTTGTGCACTACTGATTTCGACATTTAATCTAGTAAACTAGGTTCGATCGATAATATAATTTAACTAAATCCCATCGCACATATCAGTCAACTAATTAGTGTCAAGCAAGTGTTAATAATTTAAACGTTCAAATTAGGAGTCGAGTAGTGCCGGCACTGCCTGGCACCCAGGTATATGTTCACTACTACAGAAATAGCATTCAGTGTCACTTTTCTGGGCGTCGGTTATTAAGGAAAACCGACGCCTATCATATAAGGCGTCAGTTGTTTAAGAAACCCGACGTCTATATTCGAAGACCAGCCAGACACGGGTACCGCTTTGTATTCAGTGTCGGTTGACAATAACAAACCGACGCCTAAAAGCTCCCGCGAAATCCAATTTTCGAGCGAAAAGAAAAAGTGTCACATACAGCGTCGGTTATTTAAATAGCCACCGACGCCTATGTGTGATGAAACTTTGCGCGAAAAGTGTCACTTTCAGTGTCAGTTATCTGTTGATAACCGACGCCAAAAGTGGTTCCCGCCAAACAATTTCGTGAAAATATCATCCAATTGAGCGTCGGTTGGTTCAAACAACCGACGCTAAAGGTGTTTAGGCGTCGGTTGTGACAAACAACCGACGCTAAAGGTGAACTTTATATTCTGCGATCACCTGACTGTTCCCCTTTCTTCTGTTTCATCGCCTAAACAGCTTTAGCTCCCGCCGCAACTACTGTCGCCCGACCCTCCACTCCGCCGCTCCCCTCCACGACAGTGCCGCCGCGCCGCCTTCTCCGGCGCAGCCTTCTCCTCCGGTGCCTCCACGCCGCCTTCTCCTTCGGTGCCAGTGCCTCCACGCCACCGCCGCCAGGACGACAGAAGCTGCTCTCCACCGCCGTCGCGCCGCCGCCAGGGTTTAGGGTTGCTAGCTGCTTCTCCGTCGCACCGCCGGTTCGACCACAGCTCCTCTCTACCGCCGTCGCCCACTCTGTGCCGCCGTCTGCAGACCACAGCACTTCTCCAGACCGGTATGCCCTCTTCTCTGTATTTTATTAGAGATAGGAGGCAGAGGTTGCGTGTTAGTGAATGAAGTCTAAGGCTCTTTCCTCTCTCTCAAGCTCATGAAATGTGATTCTTACTGAAATATGATGATGGGACAATTTTTTCTCTGCCATAGTTGAAATTTTCCTACTTGAAAAGGTCAACTTACCGAAAAGAATGCTCTTCTACCTTTTATTTTAAAGATGCATTCTATATACAATTTTCCTGTACCCACAATTGCTGATTAGTTTTCTTGTACAACTGGATTCTTCAAGGAAATAGCTACAGCTAGATAAGATCGTGTACACTGTATTTTTTCCCATCCTTTCTACAACTGGATTCTTCAAGGAAATAGCTACCTTGGGTCTTTATAGGTTATTTTAATGTTGTCCGAAGGAATTATGAAAAAATTAGTAAACAACCTCCTATAAAAAAGTCTATGCAGGACTTTAACATGTGTGTTATGAATTGTGGATTGTTGAGTTAGAAATGAATGGACCCATCTTTTCATGGGACAATCATCAAGAAGGGAAGAATTTCATTACATCTAAAATTGATAAAGTAGTTTACAATGATAAATTCCTTGATATTGTTTCTAATTTTCATAGGAAAGTTGATAAACATGTACATGCGGAAATATGGTTATTAAACCAATGGTTATAACATATAATGTCTAGTAAAGATTCCTAGACCTTTTGTTTGAAACTATTGATTTCTTGATTTATGATTTAATAATGCTCTGTGGATTAGGATTAACCATGTTGCCTGTAGTTTATAGACATTTATTATATATAAGAATGACAACATATGTGTTTGTAGGCCTAGAAACCCATCCAAGATTGACTCATTAGGAGTAAATCTTGGATAGTCCCCAGTTTGGGACTGTTCTTGAACACCTAATCTCACTTAGGATGTAAGTGTATAATGTGTATTGGGTTTTTGAGAAAATTTGGGTAGCATTTCCCCATTTGTTCTCTAAGTATATATGTACTTAGAGAACAGCGGGGAAATGCTGCTGAAATTTTCTTGAAAACCCAATACACATTATACACTTACTAGTGAGATTAGGTGTTCAAGGATGGGATAGGTGGTACACATTTATTATATATAAGAATGACATCACATTATACACTTAGGTATGATGTAAGTGTATACCCTAATCTTTTCCTAATATATACTTGTTTCCTAATATATACTTGTTTTCTCTGATCATAGAATGGATAGATCATGGATGTCCCTTCGTAATCGTTGCACCCCAGAGTTTATATCTGGTCTTGATCAGTTTATTAGATTTGCCGAGGAACATAGGAAAAAACCTACATATAGGTTCTATTGTCCATGTAGGCATTGCGGTAACAACTTGAAAGTCAACACTGGTGAGGAAATCAAAAGTCATGTCATGTGCAACGGGATTGTACAAGGCTATACAGAATGGCACTGGCATGGAGAGATTTCAAAATCAAAACCAGTAGATGTCGATAGCAGTGCTTGGGTGGAAGAAGAAATTGCCTCTGATGACGTAAATGTGAACGAACCAGTTCCAGCAGACATCATTGATGCGATGCTGGATAGTTGTAGGGTAGAGCACACCGATCCACCTCCTATCTTTAGAAACATTGTGCATGATGCTGAGATACCGTTATACACAGGCTGTGCTAAGTTTACGAAGCTTAGCGTTGTGTTGAGATTGTATAAGTTGAAAGCTAACAATAGATGGAGCGACAAAAGCTTCACTTCATTGTTGACTTTGTTGAAAGAAATGCTTCCTGAAGGAAACGAGCTGCCAATCTCAACATACCAGGTAAAGAAAATGTTGTGCCCAATGGGAATGGAGGCCAAGAAGATACACGCATGCCCGAATGATTGTGTATTATTTCAAAAGGACTATGTAGATTTGAAAGATTGTCCAAAATGTGGTGCGTCACGGTATAAATTGACGACTTCGGGGGAGTCCAAAACTGGTTCTCCTGCCAAGGTGTTGTGGTATCTACCTATAATATCACGGTTTCAACGCTTGTTTGCAAATCTGAAAGATGCGAAGAATTTGAGGTGGCATGCAGATGTTAAGAAAAATAATGATGGGATCCTGCGACATGCGTCTGATTCCCCACAGTGGAAGAAGATTGATCTATTGTACCCCAAATTTGGTGAAGAAGATAGGAATCTAAGACTTGGTCTTTGTACATATGGGATGAATCCATACGGGACATTGAGCAGCCAACATAGCACTTGGCCAGTCATGCTTGTTATATACAATCTTCCTCCCTGGATGTGTATGAAAAATAAGTACGTTATGTTGTCATTGTTGATATCGGGCCCTAAACAACCCGGAAATGATATCGATGTTTATCTTGAACCTTTGATTGATGACTTAAAGAAACTTTGGGCTGAAGGTGTGATGACCTATGATGCTTCAGCAAGAGAGACATTTCGTTTGCACGCTATGTTGTTTTGCACTATTAATGACTTTCCAGCATATGGGAATTTTTCTGGATATAGTGTCAAAGGAGCTAAAGCGTGTCCTATATGTGAAGAAAACACTGATTCAATAAGACTAAAACATGGCGGAAAGACTGCATATCTTGGTCATCGAAGGTTTCTTTCAAAATTCCATCCATATCGTAGGAAGCGCAAAGCATTCAATGGATGGAATGATGAACGGAGTGCACCTAAACCTATACCAGGGGATGTTGTTTATGAAAGAGTAAAAGACATTGTCAATGAATTTGGTAAGAAATCACAATGTAGTATGGCCACACGGAGTGACAATTCTTCATTCAAGAAGAAGTCAATATTTTGGGATCTTCCTTATTGGAGTTCTTTGACAGTCAGGCATTGTATCGATGTAATGCACGTTGAGAAAAATGTCTGTGATAGCATCATTGGTACTCTGTTAAATATACTAGGTAAGACTAAAGATGGGATAAAATCCAGACTGGACCTACGTGAAATGGGAATAAGGTCAGAATTAACAGAATTACGTGAAATGGGTAGTAAAAGAACATACTTACCTCCCGCCTGTTACACGTTGTCTAGAAAGGAGAAGAAAACTTTTTGTGAATGCTTGGTAAATGTTAAGGTGCCACATGGTTACTCATCCAACATCCGTAGATTGGTATCAATGAAAGATCTGAAGTTGATAGGTCTTAAATCTCATGATTGTCACACTCTAATGCAACAAATATTGCCCGTGGCAATTCGATCTATATTGCCGAAGCATGTAAGGTTTGCAATTACCAGACTTTGTTTCTTTTTCAACAGTCTATGCAGCAAAGTTATTGACCCTGATACTCTCGATAATTTGCAAAGAGAAGTGGTTGTTACCCTATGTCAGCTTGAGATGTATTTCCCTCCTTCGTTCTTTTATATCATGGTACATCTTGTTGTCCACTTGACTAGGGAAGTGAAAATGTTGGGACCAGTTTTCTTGCATTGGATGTATCCCTTTGAATGATACATGAGTGTTTTTAAAGGTGATGTTCGAAACCGTTATCGTCCTGAAGGGAGTATTATTGAAGGTTATGTGGCGAGAGAGGTTATGGATTTTTGCAATGACTTTCTCAGTGGTAATGACACTCCTGATAATGACAAGAATATTGAGGAGGGCAAAGGAATTTTGGGATCACGGGTGAAAGTAATCAGCCGTGAGCAGTTGGAACAAGCTCACTTGTATATTTTACACAATATGGACGAAGTGAGTGTTTATATCGAGGAACATACCAATTTCATAAAGAGACAACATCCTCGAGCAAGTTCAATGTGGCTTGCTAGAGAGCATAATAAGACTTTTACTAAGTGGTTTGAAGATAAAGTCTTACATCAACTATCTCAAACACCAAATGATATTACAGAAACTATCAAATGCCTCACCTTTAAACCAAAACCAAATGTTATGTCTTATGAAGGGTTTGACATTAATGGATTCACATATTACACAAAGCGCCAAGATGATAAGAGTGTCGTCCAAAATAGTGGGGTCACTCTTCAAGCGTCGACTGTGTACTTTGCAAGTGCAAAGGATAAGAGTCCACGTAAAGCTAAAATGTCATATTACGGTGTCATTGAGAAGTTATAGTGGATGAATTGGGTTTCACTTTGGTGAACTTTGAAAAGATTGGCGAGAAGGGTGAACCATTCATATTGGCATCACAGGCAAAACAAATATTCTATATCGATGATCCTGCGAATGATAAATGGTCAGTTGTTCTTCATGGTAAAAGACAATTCATTGAAGATCCTATAGATGAAGAAGAGTACTATGATAAGTATGATGACTCCAGTCCATTCTCAGTTGGGTTGCCAACTCCACAAAATATTGAAGCTAATGATGACTTATATGTGCGCGGAGATCACAATGAAGGATTGTTAATTGATAAAAGATCACAATTTTAGAGACATGTATGTTTATACAAATGCTAAATGTTTGCCTTTTTCTAGTTAATACAAATGCTAAATGTTTGCCTTTTTCTAGTTAATACAAATGCTAAATGTTTGCCTTTTTCTAGTTAATACAAATGCTAAATGTTTGCCTTTTTAATGACATTTTCAGATGGCTGACCATGATGAGCATGATGTCCATGATGAGCATGAAGTCCATGATGAGCATGCTGTCCATAACGAGCATGGCGAGGATACCAATGTAAGTTCTAAAAACATATGTTGTATTTCTATAAAATTCATTATCTTCTAGTTATGTCATATATCCTATATTTCTATATTGGGCTAATTCAGTGTGTTTATTTTTGTCAAAATTTAGGTTGATGATGCACATGTACCCACTGAATCACTGGAGCAACTTGATGCGCAGCACCAAACACTTAACAAGAAAAGGGGCATCACTCTGTTGAAGAAGTTAATAGCGCTAAGTGGCAGTGGATCCAAATTGGTTGTGGAGTTTGATAATGGAGGAAATGCAATTGGAGTGAACCGCAATAATTTTATAAACTATCTTGGGTGTACCACTCGGAGCCATTGTGGTGTTAAGTATGATAATTGGCATAAAGTTCCTCAGGGGAAAAAAGACTTGATATGGAAGGATTTATGTGTGAGTTATTATTATTTGCAATTCTATTTTGTAGATTACAAATTCTATTATTTGCAATTCTATTTTGGATACTAGTTAATAACATTTCTATTTTACAGAATTTGTTTGCATTGGATGAGAAGTTGCATCGTAAAAGTGTGATGCAACGCGCTGGAAAGATGCTTAGGAATTATAGGACAAATCTGAACAGAGAATACATAAAAGAGGGTGATAAGAAGAAGAAGTCAGCCCTTGAACAATGGAACTTCTTGGACAAAGAAGATTGGGACAATTTTGTTGCTTCAAGAAAATCTGAAGAATTCAAGGTATTAGGCGTCACTCCCAATTTAATTAATATACATTGTATTCACCTATTCAAGATTAACATTTAGTGCTACTAACCAAATCATTAATGTGCATACTAACTAGGCCCTCAGTGACGCACAAAAAGCAAGGCGTGCACTGAATGTGCATGACCACATTATGGGTCCAAAAGGCTATGCAAGCGTTTGCCAAAGACTACAGGCGGAGTCTGCGGCTACTCAGGAGTCCGCTGCTACTGACGAGTCTGCCACACCCATGCCTCGCCATGATATCTGGATAGCTGGGAGGCAAAACAAGAAGGGTGAAATAAAGAAGCCCGTAACTGCTGAGGCGGCTGCGAAAATGGTAAAATACAACTCTTAGAGCAATCGTTTGAATATTGATTATTTGTTAACTTACCAATTTCTGTTGATGGTGATTAGCGGGAGCTGCACGAGCAGAGGAAACAAGGCACGTTCATCCCTCAGGGCACACAGGATAAATTGACAGTTGCTCTGGGTAACCCAGAGCATCCTGGACGTGTTAGGGGTGCAGGCGCTGGTGTGGGCATCAAAGCATTCTTTGGGCCATCCCAGCGCAAACCCAGAGCGGGACTTTCACAAGAAGAGGTAACCTATACTTTTTTTAGAATGTTGCTGCAAAAGGAAATTCAATAATAAGAAGCTAATGTTTCTTTTATCCATGTATAGGAGAATAAGAGAGTTGAGGATATAGTTGCTAAGAAGGTCAACGATGTAGTTGCTGAGAAGGTCAAGGAAGAATTGTTGCGATGGCAGGCATCTCAGGCTTCCAACCAGCCTATGGCGACCCACTCTTCTCCTGATGTATAGACTACCAGTAATCCTGTAAGCCCACCGCCTAACACGTCTGTTGTAAGTATTGTTTATGACATTGTAGTTAGTCTTTTCAAGTTGTTATGTTTTCAAGATGATGTGTATATATGTATAATATTCTTTACGTAAATTTGTAGGCATTGAAGCCATGCCGCTTAAGAATGCAAGACTATGTTGTTGCAGAGGCGTAGGCTTACCCGTCCCTTCCTGGGGCAATGTTTCACAGGACTCCAATGCCACAGGGCTACGTTCGTGTGAGCCCGATACGTGTGTTACCCGATTGGAGAGAAGCTACATTGCCATATCCCCACCCGGATATTGATACACTTGCTGATGCAGAAGGCGGGGTCATATTGTGGCCCAAAGCAGATGTCGTCTACACTACTGAAATTGTAAGATAAATTTACATTGATTTAGACTGTTAATGTGTATATATGATGTCAACTGATCTGAAATTATATATACAGGTTAAAAAGAAGACACCGGGAGCACCTAGGCCTCCACCTCCACTTCCCGCATTACCAACTTGGGTTCCAACTGACCTAACATACCTGTTAGGTCCTGCTTGTAGGGGAATGGCATGTTGGCTACGGGCACATAATATACATTGCCCGATAATTGTTTCTTTAGATGCAGATTATGCAGGTCAATCATACGATAGCTCTTTATTTATACAAGATATTATTGAGTTGTTTATGTATGATTGGCTGAATACATCAATGATAGAGACATGGATAAGGTGAGATCTTGTTTATACATCCATATACCTTGTGTAAGATCCGGTGATCTGGTTTCTTATATATTAATGCATACGTAATACATGTTTTGCAGCTACTTAGTCGAAGATCATTTCAAACAATTTGCATTTGATCATGTGGGATTTTTGATTCCATCATTGATTAGTATGGTAGCTAAAGACCCTGATACTGTTCAACAATACTGTATAGATGCTTTTACAATTTTTGGTCAGCAAAAGAAGACGATAATAATAGCTCCATTCAATGTCAAGTAAGTTTACTTTATTTATAATTTGGACTTAAGAAAATTCCATTTTTATTGTGCATTTTGAGTTATTAATTGTTAACTTTTTACCTCTAGCGGTAAACATTGGGAGTTACTAGTTATTGTCCCCGGGACGTTCACTATTTATTATCTAGATCCCGCGGGAAGTACATTAAACACTAAAATTGGACACGTAATGAGAATGCCATTATTCTGGTGAGAAATATTTCATTTTTTGTATATGTTAACATCTCTTATTACATTACTATTTACTTATGCAATTTACTGTGTTATATTAACATGTAGGGGTTTAGATGCATTCAAAAAGGCTGGAGGAACGGTCCCAAGGAAAAAGAACCAGCCAATAAATTGGCAAAACGTACAAGTAAGTTCCCGACTCCGATGTATATATTATTGATTTGAATTGTGCTTAGTTGTATTATTTTGTATGTTTCAATTTATAGTGCGCTACACAAGACAATGGCTGGGCATGCGCATACTATGTGATGCGATTTATGCAGATGATTATCCGATATGCCGCATTGGACATCGACACCATACATGAAGTATTATATATAGTCTCATTAGTTAGTATGAAATATATCAATCTTATTTTTATATTATTACGTATATATATACATCATTCTCTTTGCAGGTGTTTAAAACTGACAACACTACATGTAAACGCTTAAAAAATATACATGCTCCATATACGATGGAAGCATTAAATGAAATAAGAGAAGAATGGGCAAAAGCCATACAAGCAGTGGCAACTGTAAGATATAATTGGGATGTTGATAGCGATAATGAATGATACATTGTAAATGAATATTTCTGAATGTTAATACATGTATTTGAATGTTTCTATATGTGTGAATGTGAGAATTGAATTGATGTCTGAATGTATCTACTTGTGTGAATTATTTTTTGTGAATTTTGCAGGTTTGTGGCCTGTTTGTAGGCTGATATCAATGGATGTCGTAAACCTGCAGTTCAGAAAACTGAACTGCAGGTTCTCATCCTGCTGACCAGCCACAGCAGGCCTGCAAACTGATATAAAAAAAATAGATATAGGCGTCGGTTATTTACATAAAACCGTCAGCAAAGACCTACAGCGTCGGGTTTTTGCAAAACACCGACGCCTAATGTGGCCACAGCCGTACAAGAAATGGCGTCGGTTGTTCGTGTCAAACCGACGCCTATTTAACCTATAGGTGTCGGTCTTTTAGTAGATAACCGACGCCAAAAGGATTCGCGCCACAGAAAACGGCGTCATCTAGGACACTTTCTGCGTCAGTCTTTT
The DNA here is from genome assembly GCA_963693085.1 of Alisma plantago-aquatica. NCBI lineage: Eukaryota > Viridiplantae > Streptophyta > Magnoliopsida > Alismatales > Alismataceae > Alisma > Alisma plantago-aquatica. The sequence continues at coordinate 419,529,847 of OY856414.1, read as the reverse complement.
AGTAGATAACCGACGCCGAATGTGTCCTAGATGACGCTGTTTTCTGTGGCGCGAACCCTTTTGGCGTCGGTTATCTACTAAAAGACCGACGCCTATAGGTTAAATAGGCGTCGGTTAAAAAACCGACGCCGAAGTGTTCGACCTTTAGCGGCGCCCACATAGGCGTCGGTCGGAAACCGACGCCAAAGGGGGTTAAACAACCGACGCCAAAGGCTGTTTCTGTAGTAGTGGTTGTTAACTGCGTCAAACACAGATCAAACCAAAATTATCTGGTTAATGGAGTTAAATCGTGTGAATGGGAGTGAGATTCTACTCACCGGGGTTCAAAACGTCTGGATTCCACTGGAATTGCATTTAATGACAAGTTTCCTTCCGGGCGCACATGAGTCATCTTCAACCTTGGTACTTCTGAAACAACCTGTTCCACGCACAAGTTCACACACTCAGCTGATTCATCGCTACTCGTGGCTAGTTGGCTACGGATTCACATTAGGGACCCTTGGACGAACTCAGGAACGTTGCTTGGGATTGTTGCTCGTGCCTAGGGCTCTTGGAACAAACCTGCTGCAATCCAACAGTGGTTCCCCCCCCCACGTACAGGTTGAAGAAGGTCCGGCTAGGATGCTAGGTCGAAGCTAAGGCTTCGGATTTCTGCTTTGGACTCTTGGCCGAGCTCCATGGCAGCCGATTTGGTGTTGTCCTTCACGCCCAAATGGTCCTGGTTCGGACCTGCTGCTGCAAGCAGCAACTCCTTCACGTACAGGTGAAAAGGGAATCTTGGCTGGGTGCCTAAACGCAACTAGGAGCTGTGAATTCCAATTGGGACCGCAAGGTCAGAGTCGGGGTCGTCGATTCGAGGTGTTGGTCGCGCCCAAGAGAGCCCTTTAGTCGGCCGCCACAACAACTACTGGTCGGCGCCTTAGCAGGAGGATGGGGTGCAAGTGGTTGGGCAAGGAAGTAGGAAGGAGAAGGGTTGCTGGTCGGAGCTCTCTCTCTCTCTCTCTCTCTCTCTCTCTCTTAAGCCCTAGGTCGCGTCACCCCTTTTCCTCCTGGGTTGGCCGATTGAGTTAGCAGTTGAGCGCCGCTTTCAAGCGATGCTCTGTCAATCGGGTGTCGTTTCCCTTTGGGGAAGAAAGGAGATCAGGGAAATGGAAAAAGGAAAAAGATTATAAAGCAAAAACTTGTAAAATTACAACTTCGACCCTAGAAACTGAAAAGGTCACAACTTTCGCCTCGTAGGTCCAAATCAAATGATTCTTTTTGCAAAATTTCAAGCGCGAGATATACTACAATCTCAAAGGAAGAAATCATGCTAATTAGAATGTAACACTCGATCAAAGCACTAATTATATCAATGAGTACTTAATTCAACTTAATGATGCACTAAGCATTAAATTATGGTAATTAAGCTCATTCAACTCATTAAACAAGTTTAGGGCCTTACAACTATAAACCCCTAACAGGGATTTCGCCCCCGAAATCCAAGGTAAACAAAGATGGGTACTTCCTTTGAACCTCATCCTATTACGTTCACATGGTTACTTGCATATCATGGTAATGTCACATCATTCATACATATCTCATCTTGGTCAGCACAAAAACTCCCACATAAGAAGACATATCATGATCCCATTAAGAAATTTAATCAACCCCATCTCACTCTTATTCAACTTGTTCTCATAGCAATTACTGCTTCAGCAACCCTAAGGTTTTTGAATAAATATTGATCATATTTTTGACCATATTTGAAATACTTTGACATGTCATCATTCAAAGATGGATATAACTTGTATGACATGACTGGAACACTCTGTTCCTCCTATTCATAAATTCTATTGGTACATTCGTTAGTCTAAAGGACATAACTCTAAACTTATCATGGTCATGTGGATTATGTCGTCCAATATAACTCTTATGTATTGATATTTTATCATAGGTTTATCTTAAAGGAACATGGTATCACATATTTATTAACCAACGAACCATCTATCCTAGATAGTGGTCTTTCCCAGCTATCACTGAACCATACACAACACTATAGAATCACTTTTTTTAAACAACATTTATAGCATCATCATCTACTCTCTCTCTCTCTATAAGGGAGAGGAATACTTGGAATGCTCATTTAATAATCATCTCCAACCTTCACATATTTCTCATACTATTGATACATCTTGGATACTAGGATTCATTACCTTGGTATCCACCTCATGCGCTATAAGGAACTCACATCCTTATTTCATCTATGTTTACCAACATAACAAATATCAAGACATGTAAGAGGAGTCTTCCTAATTATTGGAAGGCTCAAAAGAAAAATCATCACAAACTTTATGAATTGGAACCATAGTCCAAACAACCTTATTCTATAATAAGATATCCATTCTCATGTTTAGAATGAATCCACACATACCAAGTGGCAATGATCCACTTAAAATATGTGCCTTGGAAAGTAAAGACACAAAGGGAATCGTACTTCCCACATCATAGTAACATTGTTCAGGGGTCACTAGCAAAAAGGTAACCAATTCTATTTTCACTATGCATATTGCAACTTCTCATGTATCATTTTACCTTTTTCATTTTTGGTTCATTGCCATTAGCATAGGAATCATCATGTTTAACATATCTCATTATTCCTTCCTTGATGACTATTTATCCCACTTGGGTATGGTCTCTTATTTTATTATATTTTTCAACCACTTATCAATAGGTAAATCATCATATTCCACATTTTCTTCATTAAATCGGGATCATCTCCCTTAATTTCTTTCACATGCCATTCTTATTTTACATTAATACTTTCTTACACACATAGGTTGGTTTGAGATTAACTCAGGTTCCACCTTATTTCTTTGCCATTATTCCCATTCATATTCTCATTTTTTACTAGTTATAGGAGTTCTCTCTATGTTATGTGGATTTCATACCTTGACTCACTTTATAAGCATAGACTTATCTGTCTTCTACTTTACTATCTCTTGAATCACATCTTCAATAACTCATCTTTTTCTAATTTGTATTCAGATTTAGATTTCATTGTGTTGTATCATTCTCTTATATTTACCAAACATTCAAGTTTCGGTAGATAAAGATGCAATTTTCATCTTCTTTAAGGTATGATTGAGGTATTCACACCATAATTTCTTATTCATTATGCTCTTTAGATTGTACCGAAGTGACTACTTGATCAGAGTAATAAAAAAGATAACAATCTAAGAGTTCCATACTTACCCTTCTTCAATAATTGAATACCTGGCCAGGGCACCCAAATACTGAGATTAGGCAGTATGCACCATAGTTTTATGTCACATTCTTAACTTAGACATCATCCTAGTCTTAAGTCATAATGTCCCTGTAGACTCAATGAACCTAAAGCTCTGATACCAAACTTGTGGTGACCCATCATGCGAAACGAGATTACTCAAAATGTAAAACACAATCAATCGCTAATTAATCACATACCCAAAAATATGGGTAAATTAAAACCGAATTCAACGTTAACACTCACTCAAAAATGTTTGAAGGATCTCGACATCTTTCTTGTATCCATGCTATGCCACACAAACAAGCATTAATATGCTAAAAAAATTCCAATTCATTTGAAACATTATATACAAACTTTATCTCGCCCGGTCCTGAGAGTACATGGACGACTCTAGAACAAACTAAACATCTAATCAACTTTATCAAATATTCATTACCATAGCTCCTCTTGGCTGCCACATGTTTGTTTTTGTCACTTCCAATTACCTAAAAAAAATATGGCGAACCACAAGGGTGAGACCCAGTCCCAGCAAGTGATATAACCATCAACAACGTTTATTGATTACAACATTTTTAAGTAATTAAGCAGTTAAACAGTTTAATCAGATATAACAAATAAGATCAACAGTATTGATGATTAACAAAATACATAAATGAGCAGATAACAATTATCATCATCAAGCTGACCATCATCATTTTCCTTATTAACTGTATGAGAGATTCAATAGCATATGCATAACTAGCATAAGCAAGTCTAGTAGCATGTTATCTCTATTAACATGAATAAGTCCAGCATCATAAGCATATCTAACAACATTAGCATCTATAACAGTTTGAACAGATCAATATCATAAGCAAAGCTATCAACATAAGCATGAGTATTTCCATAAGCATGATTAGCAGTATAGATATCAACATAAGCATGACTATTGTATGTACATATTTACAGTCTTATGCATATCAACAACATAATTATAATTACTATTTCTTAATTGCACTAAGCATCGTCTTTATGTAAAGAGAACAAACAAGGGTTATCATCCAATGTGAAGCACCATGTATAACCCTAAACAGATATGCTATACACCTGTATTACATCTTTTATTATGCCCTGGGGAATTTGAATCGTACCATTCAAAGTCCAACCGACCCCTATGAAGGGCTATTTGGTTCCGTACAAGATCTAGGATAACCGGCATCCTAAGATCTCTTCCCCCCGGTCAGTACGAGTAAAAAGGCAGTGACATATCAGTCAAAGCTGCCACCACAGTGACATATAGTCAAGCTGAAAACCACTAGTCCGACCTTGGTACAGGTCACGACACTAGAAACCAGGGTATTCAAACCTAAACACTGAGGTACAACTGCAGTTGTCCTCTAATCACATCATGTTATAACCACAGAGACACGACCGCAGCCGTTCTCAATCACATCAGATGTATGAGGCATGACCATAGCCAACCTCAACAATCTGTATTGTGGATGACAAGGATATATCCTCAACCTGCCACCCCCGCATATTCAACAATATGCGCTCCTTGTTTCCCTTAGGAATACTCATTTCACCATCCAGCAAGTTCTGACACTGAAGATGGTTCTACGGCACAGGGCACTACATGATTAGAGTTGCACTTGATTAGTTATACCAATTGGGTGAATTAAGGCTGCATCAAACAAGTGGACATACAAACCCTAATTCACTTCTAGCAAGCATATAAATATGAAAACTTGAAAAGATATAAAATGTGTGAAACATAAATCTCATCTCATCATCACATGGTACTATTCATTTGCCACTCATGAGACTACACCAGTCATCATGCTATCGCAAGATAATAATCTTTTTCACAATATCACAGGGTATCAACCCTTATCAACATAAGAGGATGTCACCTCATTCAGGGCTCAACCACGCCCAAAGGTCATTAAGACCATCATATTATTTCCTGAAAGATCATCATTATCTTTGCATGCCTTATAACAAGGCTCAACAACATCAATTATAAATAATACACCAGATCAGTACAATATTGCATTTATGAACTAGGTGGTATTCATAAACAATCATAGCAGGGTTATATTAACATTAAGAACATTCCTTTATTACATCAACATGCAAGGAATCTAGATATGATTAACTCTCATCATATTCATTATATACATGTTTAGCATAAGAAAGTATCAACCATGTGACTATAATAACCACCAATTAACATATCAAGGTTATGATCATAGTAAGGAGGTTATTCTACCATCATTCCATCATATAAGAATGTTAAACATGAATACTCATCTTTATTTAATTTCATTAAAGTTAGGTTCAACGTGATAAATTATATCAATGTTACTAACCGGCACTCATACCCAAACCCTAACTCACGGCATCCCCATTGGATCATGGATGCATAAGGTGAAGCATCACCTTCACATTCCATACTATTCTCAAGTATGAACCCACACATAAATCAAGGTGTGACCATCAGGTTATAGCATACTAGGGTTTCAACAATAATAACAAAGTCTCTATGATTGTATTAGTCATTCAAGGACTATTAATACCCAATTACCATCATTTAGTTATATTAAAGCTAGGTATAACAAGCTATACCTACTTAGGGTCACATATCAACACAATATGGTAATCATCCCTTCTATTCATATGAATGAATAGGTAAGACTAACTTATTAAGGTAACCCTCCATTTGTTCCATCATCATTCAACCCATATCACTATACCACAATGCCATCCAGAACCATTGGATGATTAAAAGGAAAGACTATTGGTTGTTTACATAAGTAAATATCTGGATAAACCACCTACGAAGTCCTTGATTTGTGCTCTAGAAAGAGTCACCATCTAACCCTATACATCCCTTGATTAACAACACAAAAGGTTCTATTGAAAGTAGGGTAAAACCCACAATCAATTGTTCATTTCAAACAAGCCATCCATTGCCAACAAGTAAAATCCTTAAGTTGATCATACAAAGAAAATCATCTAAATCCCATTATTAGGATTAACATATTACATTAGCCATCATTCCACCTTAATAGAGGAATAACCATTATATCTTGACCATTGGGTCAAGTTCATATATTAAAACCATCAATTACAGTATATGTTCGACCATTGCATCAAGACCTAAGAAACCATTGGTCTAAAGATTAATTGATGCTAAAACTATATGATTAACTCACCATAAATTGTAGAGACCTGATCCACCATCATTAGTGATCATTAAATTACTATAGGTTGTTAGATCAACACTATATTCCTTAATCAGCATCAAATATCAAGCTAATGTCAACATTGATTGATAACATCAGTCGGGTATTTAATGGTTGATCATTAAACTTCTAATTAGTCCAAAACCTGATCTAAGGGGGTGAACATAGTTGTCAAAACAACATGATCCAAGTCACATTATACCTTAGTGCTAACACACACATGATCACAGATTCATATATAACTGAAATCAGAACAGGGAACATTATAAAAATTGAAATCTAAGTCAAGCATAGCTTTTTAGTGCATGAATCATCATTTTCAAGCAAGAACATGACCTAGAAAGTTTATGGTAAGAAATAAACGTGGAGAAAGTTATAAAACTTGCCTCTAATGAGAAGATGGAACCACACACGGGAGAAATCTTGAGAATAAGCTATGATATCGTCCATCTAGCACCTTTCTTCATCAAATGAGCAAATCCTAAACATAAGGAGCAAGAAATGTAGGATTTTAGAGCTTTAAAGCAATTTCTACTATGGAACATTTTCGTGGTTGTGCACTACTGATTTTGACATTTAATCTAGTAAACTAGGTTCGATCGATCATATAATTTAACTAAATCCCATCGCACATATCAGTCAACTAATTAGTGTCAAGCAAGCGTTAATAATTTAAACATGCAAATTAGGAGTCGAGCGGTGCCGACACTTCCTGGCACCTAGGTATATGTTGTTAACTGCGTCAAACACAGATCAAACCAAAATTATTCGATTAATGGAGTTAAATCGTGTGAATGGGAGTGAGATTCTACTCACCGGGGTTCAAAATGTCCGGATTCGACTGGAATTGCATTTTGAGACAAGTTTCCTCCCGGGGGCATACGAGTCATCTTCAACCTTGGTACTTCTGAAACAACCTGTTCCACACACAGGTTCACACACTTAGTTGATTCATCGCTACTCATGGCTAGTTGGCTACAGATTCGCGTCTGGGACCCTTGGACGAACTCAGGGACATTGCTTGGGACTGTTGCTCGTGCCCAGGGCTCCTGGAACAAACCTGTTGCAATCCAACCGTGGTTCCCCCCCCCCACGTACAGGTTGAAGAAGGTCCAGCTAGGATGCTAGGTCGAAGCTAAGGCTTCAGATTTCTGCTCTGGACTCTTGGCCGAGCTCCATGGCGGTCGATTTGGTGTTGTCCTTCACGCCCAAATGGTCCTGGTTCGGACCTGCTGCTGCAAGCAGTAACTCCTTCATGTACAGGTGAAAAGGGAATCTTGGCTAGGTGCCTAAACGCAACTAGGAGCTGTGAATTCCAATTGGGACCGCAAGGTCAGAGTCGGGGCCGTCGATTCGAGGTGTTGGTCGCGCCCAAGAGAGCCCTTTAGCCAGCCACCACAACAATTGTTGTTCTTATTGGTCGGCGCCCTAGTAGGAGGATGGGGCGCAAGTGGTTGGGTGAGGAAGTAGGAAGGAGAAGGGTTGCTGGTCGGAGCTCTCTCTCTCTCTCTCTCTCTCAAGCCCTAGGTCGCGTCACCCCTTTTCCTCCTGGGCTGGCCGATTGAGTTAGCAGTTGAGCGCCGCTTTCAAGCGGTGCTCTGTCAATCGGGCGTCGTTTCCCTTTGGGGAAGAAAGGAGATAAGGGAAACGGAAAAAGGAAAAAGATTATAAAGCAAAAACTTGGAAAATTACAACTTCGACCCTGGAAACTGAAAAGGTCACAACTTTCGCCTCGTATGTCCAAATCAAATGATTCTTTTTGCAAAATTTCAAGCGTAAGATCTACTACAATCTCAAAGCAAGAAATCATGCTAATTAGAATGTAACACTCGATCAAAGCACTAATTATATCAGTGAGTACTTAATTCAACTTAATGATGCACTAAGCATTAATTATGGTAATTAAGCTCATTCAACTTATTAAACAAGTTTAGGGCCTTACAATTCTGCTCAGTTTTTTGTTGTTTATCTGCAATAATAATGTTTTTGGCGGAGAGTTATATCTCTCGCTGGGACAATTTCAATTGTCTCACCCCGTGGGATCATACATTTTTAGGTGGATGAGGACGAGGAGGTAGAAACCCTACAACAGGGGAAGGACAACAACATCATGGACAACAATTACAGTTTAGGTGGAGATATTGACTGTCATTTCTTATATATATGAGTCCTATGAGTCGTCTCTGTACTCTCAGCTCCTAGGAGTTAGTAGTTAGTGCTTTTATGATCGATCTGAGATTTTGATATTGAATGCCTCGAGGTTTTATGTTGCTTATGTGTGGATTTAACAGAGCAACTATTGTATGTAAACTTCGAGAAGAGAAGGTACAGGGTATGTACTTTGTGGACCAGAATGTGTATATAATATTTGGTTCTTGTTATAAGAGTTTCCTGGAAAACAGATCTCTTTGTAAATGGTTTTAATTTTTAGTGATTTTCAGTAATCTGTTGCTAATGTTTTCTTCCGCATTAATAATTATCTGATGTTTGGGGTCTGTCATCACAGTTTAAGTGGTATCAAAGCTTAATGTTCGCTAAGTCTACAAAGACATAGGATTAAGGTTGTTGAGTATGTTCTAGTGTCTTTCAATTTATCTGATAGTGACTTATGCTCTCAGGAGAAGAAATAAAGCTTGAAGATGGATGGATCACACAAAGAACATGCTGTTGAAAGCAGTGTTGCTGCACCAGGAGGAGGTGCAGGGAATCAGACTAGAGAAGAACTAGTACCTGAACATCCCTAGCTTGACCAAGCTACACTAGAAAACTCAGCTTTCCATGTTCTGTTTGGGCAGTTCATGGCGACTATGACACATATGGCGGATAGAATGCCACCACCTGCCCCTAGGGCACCAACTCACAATGAGGGACACAGACCTGGCAAGACTTTTTAACAGCTTCGCCAGGTAGGAGCCACTGAATATGCTGGTACACCTGACCCAGCAGATGCAAACTTGTAGCTGACTAAACTAGAAAAGGCCTTCAAAATTCTTAATATCCCAGAAGCTGAGAAGGTTAGACATGCGGTGTACCTGTTAAAGGGGAGTGATGGTCGTTGGTGGGCCATAGAAGAAGGTAAAAGGCCAGCTGTTGAAGTCGGATGGGAAGAATTCTGACGTGAATATGTTAGTAGATATTTTCCTAAGACTTACCTGGATGAGAAGATTTCTCAGTTTGAACGGATAAGGCAAGGATCGATGAACATTAGTGAGTATGAAGCTAAGTTCATGGAGCTTCTATGATTCCGTCTGCACATGGCTGCTACAGATGAGGAAAGGATTCAGCATTTTGAGAAGGGTTTGAATGCTGATTTGACTACACCAGTGTCTGCTCTAGAGAATAGAGAGAGGTTTGCCACCTTTGTGGAGTCAGTTAAGTGGATAGAAAGGTCTGTGACTAAGAAGCGTTAGGTCCATAGTAAGAAGGTGTATACACAGTTCTAGGGACAGAGGTCTGAAAGCTTTAAGAAACCAAGATTTTCTGCACCAACAGCACCACCAAGGTTCAATACTCAGACACAGTGGACATCCAGCAAGGGTAGGGGTCATAGTTTACCACCAGAAGGAGCCCACAACTCAGCCTCAATGTCAGTAACAGGGCCATCTAGACCACATCGGGAGAACAGAGTTTATTATAAATGTGGGAAGATGGGACATATGATGAAAGATTGTCTAGTTAGAGACATGAGTGTAACCCAACCACCGAGGCAAAGTCAACAAGGCTCTCAGAAGCGGCAGTTTAGTAGTGGCACTCGAGGACGTGGACAGGCGTCCCAAGCTAGCTCATCTACATCCAATAACAGGGCAAGTGGTCGACAACCAGCAACGACAAGATTCTATGCTATGAATTAGCCGGAAGCAGTGGTCAACCCACGAGTCGTGACATGTCAGATGGAATTATTTCATTCTGATATGTCTTCATCCTGCTTTGTATCTGTTTTGATTGATCTGGGTGCTACACATTCCTTTATCACTCGAGAAATGATTCATGACTGCAATATGACTGTTAGTCATAGAGCAGATAATCTGTTATTAGAAACTCCATTAATTGGATCTGCAGTGTTGTGGGAGGTATGTTCTCCCTGTGTTCTTTCTTTTTTAGAGCATAGCATTCAGGTGGATCTTATACCACTTGAGATGCATGGGTTTGACATAATCCTTGGGATGGACACCCTAAAAAAGTATAAGGTTGTCTTGGATTGTAGTTCCAAGCAGGCTATGTTCTCAGACAATGGTGTTACATGGATCTTTCAAGGGGACAGAAAGATTCTTCCAACCTACCTAGTGTCAACTATGGTAGTTGAGAAGTTGATGAGTGTTTCTGAGGAACTTCCAGGTGTTCCTCCACCCAGAGAGATTGATTTTGAGATTAATCTAATCCCGGGTACACAACCAATAGCTCAAACAGCTTATAGAATGGCACCTACTGAGATGGAAGAACTCAAGAAATAGTTACAGGAGTTGCTTGAAAAGGGTTTTATTCGACTGAGTACTTCACCATGGGTGCTCCAATTCTCTTTGTGAAAAAGAAAGGCGGGTCTATGCGGTTATGCATTGACTATAGACAGCTAAACAAAGTAACCATAAAGAACAAATATCCTCTGCCAAGGATAGATGACCTGTTTGACCAGTTGCGTGGTGCAACTATCTTTTCTAAAATAGATCTAAGGTCAGGATGCCATCAGTTACGTATCAAGGAGAGTGACATACCTAAGTCAGCCTTTAGAATAAGGTATGGTCATTATGAGTTCATAGTTATGTCGTTTGGACTGACTAATGCACCAGTTGCATTCATGGAACTCATGAACAGAATCTTCCGGCCATTCCTTGATCAATTCATAGTAGTCTTTATAGATGACATCCTGATTTACAGTAGAGATGCTCAACAACATGAACAACACCTTCGTTAGGCTCTAACTTTACTGAGAGAGCACAAGTTATACGCTAAGTTTAGCAAGTGTGAGTTTTGGTTATCAGAAGTATCTTTTCTTGGACACGTAATATCTGCCTCAGGTATCCGTGTTGATCCTAAAAAGGTAGAATCTATCTTGGAGTGGGAATAACCAAAGACACCAATGGAGATATGCAATTTTCTAGGACTGGCAGGCTACTATAGGAGGTTCATTAAGAACTTCAGTTCTGTAGCATTACCCCTAACCAAGTTGACCAGGAAGGAGGTTCCTTTTATCTGGAATGACAAGTGTCAACATTCTTTCCAGTCGTTGAAAGAAAGGTTGACCAGTGCACCTGTGTTAGTGTTACCTGAGCAAGGAAAGGGGCATATTGTTTTCTGTGATGCTTTTAAGAATGGTCTAGGATGTTTGTTAATGCAGGATAAACAAGTGATCTCTTTTGTTTCTCGACAACTTAAGAAACACGAGGAAAATTATCCAACACATGATCTAGAACTAGCTGCAGTGGTTCATGTGTTGAAGATCTGGAGACATTATCTCTATGGAGAAACATTCTGGATTTTCATAGATCACAAGAACCTAAAATACATCTTTTCACAACATGAGTTGAATATGAGACAATGTTGTTGGATGGAGTTAATCAAGGACTACGATTGTACAATTGATTATCATCCAGGAAAGGCTAATGTAGTGGCTGATGCACTAAGTAGAAAATCATCATCACCAGCCATGGACAAAGCACGGTTGAACTCTTTAGTGTGCTTTAAACAAGATATGTTTGTCTCTTTAAGGAAAAACAATGTACATCTTAAAGTATCCTTGTTAGCTGGACTGCTAGCTGAGATGCACATAAAACCTACTCTGAAACAACAAATCAAAGAGGCACAACATGTTGATACTGTGATTCAGCAAATCAAGTTAGAGTATGGTAGTGAGAAACAAGATGGTTTTCATGAGTCAGATGATGAGGTAGTCTGTTACCATGGTAGGATGGTAGTACCTGATGCCAATGACTTAAGGAAGCTAGTCATGGAGGAAGCTCATTCATCCATGCATGCAATGCATCCAGGGAGCACCAAAATGTATCATAACTTAAAAGATATGTATTGGTGGCCTGGTTTGAAGAGAGGTGTAGCTGAGTTTGTTATGCGGTGTCTAGTATATCAACAGGTTAAAGTTGAACATCAAAAGCCCATAGGAACAATGCAACCTTTACCTATACCACAGTGGAAATGGGATCACGTGACCATGGACTTTGTGGTTGGTTTACCAAGAACAGCCAAAAGTCATGATTCCATTTGGGTGATAGTTGATAGGTTGACTAAGACAACACATTTTCTCCTGTCAAAACAGCCTATACTGCTGAAAAGCTTGCATATAGATGAGATAGTACGTTTGTGCGGGGTTCCAGCTACAATTGTTTCTGATAGAGGTCCCCAGTTCATGAGTCATTTTTGGGAATGACTACATAAAGCTTTGGGTATGCAGTTAAGGTTTAGTATCGCTTTTCACCCACAGACAGATGGACAATCTAAAAGGATTATACAAACTTTGGAGGATTTGCTTAGGGCATGTGTCCTTCAATTTATAGGAAGTTGGGATATACACTTAAGCTTAATAGAATTCGCTTACAATAATATTTATCAGCATAGTATTGATATGGCACCATATGAAGCATTATATGGTAGATGTTGTAGATCTCCATTATGCTGGTATGAAATAGGGGAGTATCAACTTTTGGGTCCTGAAGTAGTACAACAGACAACTGAGAAGATTAAAGTAATATAACAACAGTTAAACGCCGCACATGATAGACAGAAGTCATACGCTGATAAACGGTGAAGACCCTTAGAATTCCAAGTTGGAGACAGAGTATATCTCAAGGTCTCACCTTGGAAAGGTGTTCTTAGATTTGGAAATAAGGGTAAATTAGCTCCTAGATTTATGAGGCCTTGTCCAATAATTGAACGGATTGGGAAGGTAGCCTATAAGTTGGAGTTGACACCTGAACTACACAGATTGCATCCAGTATTCCATATATCCCTGCTGAGAAAGTGTCACCCTGACACAGAGTTAGTTTTGCAACCTGTGGAGGTAGAGTTAAATGAAGATATATCCTATGTAGAAGGACCAGTGTTGATTCTTGACAGAAGAATCAAAAAATTGAAAAAGAAAGACAGTTCTTGTGAAAGTTATTTGGAATCATCATGGCGTTGAAGAAGCTACATGGGAGCTGGAGGAGGAGATGAGCAGGAAATACCCTTCTCTTTTCTCTTGATGATTTCAGGGACGAAATCCCTGTTAGGGGTGGATAATTGTAACATCCCTGACTTGGGTTAAGGCTTAACCCTAGAAGTTTTGCTTAAGTAAGTCATTTAGATTCTTGTCTTTATCTTTTGAAAAGTAATTAATACTAAAGGAGAGCTTATGTTTCAATTTTGGTCCTATATGAATAATGTTGAAACAATGTTTTACTTGTTTTGGACTAAAGTGCAATTTACCCAATTTAAGGGGTTATCTTGCAAATGTTACATGATAAATGTTCCTTAAGTGTTATAGCATCATAATAATTAGAATGGTGTTGAGGTATGGCTTCTACAAGCCTAAGTTCCAAAAATGAGCTTGTTTGAGTAATGTTTGTGCATTGAATGCTAGTTTTGGTGTAATTTGCAATTTACCCAAAATCTAGGGTTGAATATGTAAAATACCACTTCTATCATGTCCCTACTGTTTCTTGGTATCATTAAGATAAAATAAAAAGAAATGGGCGTCTTATTTGAATTACTTTTGAGGAGAGAGAATCTTGATAATAAAATAATCAAGATTTAAGCATAATTGAAACCCTAATTTAATTTGTAGCAAAAATAAATATATTAATTGAAGTGTCCATCAACTAAAAAGGCTTTTGTTGAAATCCTATAATGCAAGGACGTTCAAATGCCTTGAGTTGCACCGAAATATCCTAAGTAGGTGAAGAAACCCACTCACATTTGTTACTTAAAAAGTAATGCCCATTAAAAATGGATAATAGTATTATATTAATTAAGGTGCTTAAGTGGATTGCTTTTAATTCAAGGATAAATGAAAGGATTTTGAGAACAATGGAGTTTTCTTCGAAGGCAAGAAAGGGAGGGGTCATGTGGCAAGAAAATGGATGAAATTCCTTCTACTTTCTCTCTCCTAGAAAATCAATCACATATATTCAATTTTCTCCTTATTTGAAAGGCCATTTTGCAAACCACTTTCTTTCTTTGCTTTGTCCAATGACCAAGGAGCTTAGGAGCAGGAGGAAAACATTCCCCAATCTGAAGGTAAGCTCCATGATCATCTTCAACCTTGAATTGATGGTTGAAATCAGATTTCAACATTGATTTTCTTCTTTTCTCCAACCAATGCTCAACCTTGGTCATCCTTTGCATCCAAAGAGTTGGAAACGAGCCTTGACTAGTTGAAGGAGCTGCATTCACCATTAGAGATGAGAGGTTTGAATCTTTGAAGCTACTTTGAAGGCGGGTTATATAACTTGAACCCATTGATGTTGTTATTGATTTCAATTTCTCATTATATGTTGATTCTTTATTTCTTCTTGAATATTTGCTGAATTTTTCATATACTTGGCAATAGAAATCAGAGGTCTGAAGCTTGATGATGATGACATCATCTTAACACACTATAACATACTAAATCTCAGGGTCTTTCCTGTAATTTACCCACTTTTGAGCTTTTCTTGGCCTTCTAGTCCATTTGGACCTTTTTCATAAATTTCCCTTCTTTTATATTCTTTTTGGACTCCTTGTGCAATTTGAGCACAATTCAATGTTTAAATTACCTTTTTCCCTCATTTATGACAATTAAGGGGTGTTTGCACAAATAACCCACTTAAGGTAATAATTAAGGGCTAATAATGCAAAATGGAATTTTATGTGAGAATATAAGTAGATAATATTAATTTGGAGCTTTTTGGATAAATATATTAGTAATAATGTGTATTTGAATTAATTATGAGGGTATTTCTCCTTTTACTTTCTCTCTCCTCCAATTTGAAGATAAATGTGTGAAAACATATTTTAAGGTTGATATTTTGCTCTTAATACTTATATATATCTATCACCTCGAATTTTACTCACTAATTGCATTAATATAGTCATTTCATAATAATTCACACCTTTTAATGTGTTAAAATATACTTTAATGAGCAGTATATTTATTAAGGGCCTTATTGGATATAAATACGAAATCTAATTATATAGCATCGTTCTATATGCTAATATGAACCTATGGTCCAAATTTGGTGGCTTTTGGACTTCATTTGAGCCCTCAAATTGATTTTATAAGCTTTTATTATAGTGTGGCTATAGTAGCTGAATCGATTACATATATTTCATTTAATCTCGTGTAACGCTAAGGTTCTGGTCGATTTTTATGTCACGCGCATGGGGCCCATCGGACGGCTCCACGTTGATCGCCCTTTTGATCCAACGGCCTGGACACTTCCTTCTACCTCCAGCCGCCTGAGCAACACAGCCTCATGGACTCCCTTGAGTCGTTCTCACTCCCTCCACCACCATCGTGCGTGATTCCTGCCCCATTGGCTCCGTCTTCCACCGCCGGATCGAATGAACCCAAACCCATCACCTACCTCGTTGTTTGGGCAAAACGCCCAACCTGGGCTGCCTCCTCCTCTTCGCCAGGGAGTTGCAGAGTAAGCTCTGGCCCTCCCCGAACCTATTTAAGGTACCTCCTAGCACCCTCGGGCCGCCTCCTTTCTTCCTCCTCCTCTAATTTCTTCGCACCGTTCCCCGAGGGTCCCTACCTACTCGGTCTGCTTCCCCGGTGACAGCGAGCAGTATCTCGAAGCTCCAATCACCTCAGTCAAATCACAGGCTAGGTAACCATCCTTAGCCTCTCTTCTTTCTTTTCGCCTCTTTACTTTGGCTCAAGCAGCCCCCGACCGCCGTAACCTATAGATCGCCGAAGAAGCTCCGCGGGTGCTTAGCGTTTTCAGGTTCCAGTGCTCCTCCGCCGCCGCTGACTCTTGCCTTTGGCTCGTACCGCCTCCGCGAGGGTGATGATGGCCCCAGTTGATAAGTTTCGCGTTCGTTTCTCGGGCTTTGCCCTCCTTATTGACCTCCCCTGCTCCGGTCAGGTTCTGACGACCTTGGCTATGGATGGCCTTGTTCTGGGGATCGTTGAGTCTGCGGGAAGCTAGGGAACCTGTTTCCAACGTTCGTCCTCTGTTGCACGCCCTGATGGCGAGTTGAAGCAAAGGAGCTCGAGCTCCTGTGAGCCTGCTCACGCCATGACCTTGGCTGGAAGAAGCCAGGTCATGGAATGACCAAGAGAGACATCCACAGGCAATGTAACGATTTGCAACGCAGGGGCAATCTCGTCATTTCACCCTGAGTTTTGTTTCTTGCTTGCAAACAATCGATGGTTCTAAATGACCATACTGTCCTCATCATTTTAATTGATTTGATTTGACGAGTAAGGGTATTTTGGTCATTTCACCTGTTATTTACATCGATTATACATTTTGATTTAAATAACTGTCACGCTATGGTTTTCTTGCATTCTGATTGGTCGATTTTACTTAATTCATAGTAAATCGATCCATTGTCAGAAAAATGCAAATAAATAATCAGTGGCAAGGATTTTTCATGTAGAACCTGATTTTATGGTTTTTGAGTCATGATTTGGATTCCTTTTTCGAAGTTTGCTTTGAATGCCTTTTAAGTATATCAAATGTTCTAAAATACCTAATTAATTAATTTTAACTCCAAATTGGAAAATAAAATATGTTTTATTATTCAGGAGAATATGACTAATATATTGGACTAGGTTTTAAACCCTAAATTGTGGTTTTGTAAAATTAGGGTTTTTTCTATGCTTTATGTCTTTATATATATATTAATACATGTGTAATAATGTAACTAGGGAAAAATGGAATGGATGCAATCAGATTGGTGAATATGATGGTAATTAATTAAAACATGTATGTGAATCCTATGTTAATGTATGTGAAGCCTATTTTAGTATATGGATCCTATTCATATATGTGATCTCTATGGAAGAATGTGAATGATTATTGTGCAAACAAATCCTAATCTTTCCGTTGGGTCTTTTCCACAATCATTATTGTGCTAGCCTTGTTATTCTCTTAAATGCACTTTTGGCTCTTTTACTTCTTTGATGAATCAATTGCATTTGTGGCTCACTTATGAGAAATATTTAATCTTGTTATTGCCTATGTTGGCTCATCTTTTTGAAATACTTGGAAACATTGTATATTGTTGTTGCTTATGTTGGCTCCTTTATTTCTTGGGCTTATTTCCCAATGCTATGTTGCAATCTTGTTATACTTTTCACTCTACTGCCAAGTGAATCTTTATGCATGATATAGTCATTGGCCAATTGACAATGTAGTGTACATGAGTACAAACCACCCATAGGGCACTGGGGTTTTAGTCCCCCTGCCGTAGGCACTGGGATTTTAGTCCCCCTGCCATTTTATATATTAGGCATTGGGGTTTTAGTCCCCCTGCCACTTTTTAGGCACTGGGGTTTTAGTCCCCCTGCCATTGGTGAGGTCCGGTAGGTGCCCCACCCTACATTGAGATGATTTTGAGTCATAATTTATATTCATGCAAATGTGATATTTGTTGCTATTGAAATGTGGCAGTTTTCTAAAATCTTATTTACTCATTTGCCTCTCACTCCTTGAAATTTCTTAGTGGAATCTTTTGTTATGAAATGCTTAACTTTATGATTGCCTTTATCCTATTATTGACACATACATTTATCCTTCTCTTATTGGATGACCCCAACCATCCAGGCTAGGATCAGAGTGCGCATGGAAGCTTGGTGAACCTAAGGCTAAGGATAAGGACAAGAAGAAAAAGAGCATATAGCTTGCATGATCATAGTTGCTTTTATGTTATAAGTTGTTTTGTTTGGAGACAATGTTGTATTAGTCTAAGTCTTCCTCTACCTAGATCCTAGTTCCTTGTATAAAGATGTACCCCTTTTGGGAAAATTTTGTAATGTACTCTTTATACATTTTGAATAAAGTCAAGATTTAAATTTCCGCTGCTACACAATTGATGATTTTGGCTGCCATGGTTTATAGTAGAGACTTGGTCTTTACACACACACCTCAAGAATATCAAGAGCAAACAGTTTCACTTTGCATTGATCAAACTGTTTTAGACCAAACAGTTTCAAAACCAATTGGAGGGCAAACGGTTTCAAACCATTAGAGACTAAATGATTTTAATAGGTTCAAGGATTGATTGGTCTCATGACCTAATAACTTCAAACAAATCAAATTCAATTGATTTCAGAACCCTAGCTCAATTGGGTTCAAGGCCCTAAATCAATTGAGATCATAACCCTGATCTAGGGTTAAACAGTTTCAAGTTGTTGTGATCAAACAGTCTCAAACCATTCGAGGACCAATCGGTCCCAAACCGTTTGAGGAATAAATGGTCTCAAACCATTTGGGGTTAAATAATATTTAAATCAAACAGTATCAAGCCGTTTAGGGATTAAACGTTTTCAAAATTGATAAAATCAAACACTTTCAAAACCGATTGAAGGAATTAGGGCAAGACCGTTTGGAGGGCAAGCACCTCAAGACTATTTGGAGGTCAAGCACCTCAAGACCATTTGGAGGTCAAGCACCTCAAGACCGTTTGGAGGTCAAGCACCTCAAGACCGTTTAAGGTCTAACGGTATTCAGACCGTTTGAAGGTCAAATAACTTCAAGATCGTTTGTGTAACATCCCTGACCTGAATTATACTTTAACCCTAGGTTTTTTGATTAAGAGAGATGATTATATGTTTAATCTTATCTTGTGAAAAGTAATTAGGGCTCATGAGAAACTTATGTTTCAATTTTGGCCATGTTTGAACAATGTTGAAGCAATATTTGCTTATTTTGGACTAAAGTGCAAATTACCCAAGTTGAGGGGTTAAATTGCAAATGTTGCATGATAAGATGTTCCTCATGTATTGAAGCATCATGAGAATGAATATGATGCAAAGCTATGGCTTGTGGTAGCCTGAGTACCAAGGAAGAGCTGATAAAGCAATGTTTGTGCATTAAAACCTAGTTTTGGTGTAAAGTGCAATTTACCCAAAACCTATGGTTCAATATGAAAATTACCACTTCAATAAGGTCATTAATGCTTCTTGGCATCATTTAGAGCAAAGAAAATGAGAGGGGCGCCTCATTTGAATTAAGTTGGACGAGAGAGAATCTTGATATTAAAATAATCAATATTTAATCCTAATTAAAACCCTAATTCGATTTAGGGCAAAAATGAATGTATTAATTAAAGGGCCTTCAACCAAAATTAAAATGGTTGGATTCAGATGTGTATGTGATGTCCTTGAGCCTTGCAAGGACCACGAAAATATCCAAGGGAGTGGATAACTCACACACAATTTTATAAGAAAAAGAAATATCCACTCACATATGGATATTAATATAATATGAATTGAGGTGCTTAATTTGCTTTTCTTTGAATCATGTATAATTGAGAGGAATAAGAGGCAAAAAAGATAGCTTCTTCCCTAAGGAAGATAAGGGGGAAGAGGCGGCCACTTTTTTTGGGATTAAATGATTTTTTTATAAGGCACTTTCTCTCTCCTTGAATTTCTTATAAAAAGACCTTTTACAAGCCAAATGAAAGGCTTTTACGACCCCACTTCTTCTCCTTGCTTGGGAAACGACCAAGGGAGCTTGGGAGGATCAGGAGGACGACCCCCAACTTGTTGGTAAGGTTCTTGATCCATTTCACCTTGATTCCATGGTGGAAATCGAAAATAAATTATGGATTTCTTCCTAATTCGATCTCCTCTTCAATTCTAACCATTCCTTTTCACTCAAACCTTGAGGACGAGCCTTGGAATGGTGAAAGGAGTTGCATCCACCATTTTTTCCGTGATCATGGAGCTTTGGAACTCAATTGGAGGCGGGTTTTATAACTTGAACCCTTTTACATTGTTATTCAACCATTAGTCTTGTAATTTCAATGATTCCTTCATTATCTTGATTAATTGCTGGTTGAAATTGATTAATTCATGAAATAAGAAGTTGTTAGAATTTCAGGGACGAAGCTTGATGATGATGACATCATCATAAGCACACACCTCCCCAAATATCTTGGGCAAACAGTTTGGAAGTTGGGACCAAACGGTTTGCAAATCGTTTGGGAGAAAACGGTTTCAAAACCATTTGAGTGAGTTGACCAAGGGTTGACCGTTTGAGATTATTGTTAAGAATTATGTTGGTTAATGACCCACCAAATTTTATGGGTTAACTCCCAAGTAATCATGAGTTGAAGGCTAATCAATTAGGCAAACCTAATTGGATTAAGTACTGATTTTTCAGCTTGATTAATTTAACTTTTTGGGCAAATGGTTTCAAAACTATTTGAGTGAGTTTACCAAGGGTTGACCGTTTGAGATTACTGATACTAATTATGTTGGCTAATGACTCACAAAATTTGAGGGGTTAATTTCCAAGAAATCGTGATTTGAAGGCTAATCAATTAGGCAAACCCTAATTGGAAGTAGTGCTGAAATTCCAATGAGTTGATTTGAGATTTTGGGTTGATTACCCCAAACGGTTTCCAAACCGTTTGGGGATTACCCAAACTGTCTCAAAAACGTTTGGGGGCCACCCAAGACCATTTGGAGGTCTATGTTTGAGTATGGTTAAGTGTTTGAAGATCCAAAGATATGGCATGAACCCTAATCGGCTAAGTGCTGATTTTGTAAGTGATTGAGATGATGTTTTGGGTTGATTGACCCAAACAGTTTCAAAACCGTTTGGGGATTACCCAAACGGTCTCAAGACCGTTTGGAGGTCTAGGGTTAAGTATGGTTGCCTATTTGAAGGCCCAAAGTTACCAAGTTACAAAGCAATCAATCGTTGATTTGTTGATCGAGACAACATCTAAACATATGGCTCACATGGCCATTCAACATCCTATCACCTATCACTAGGCAACATCTAATTATTTTATCTCTTGTAATATAATAGTAACACCACTATTCCCTTAATAGGGTTAGGGCTTACTATTCACATCACTTTGGGGTTTCTCATGTCCCATTACCCAATTTAGGGTTAGGGTTTCCCATCTCACATTAGGATTTCATAGTTATCAAAGTATATCAACTTTGAGATGCTAACAGTGAAGTCTTTCATATCTTGATGTATCACTTACCTCATTACTTCCAACTTTCTTAAGTTATTAGCTTATCTTGGATTAAGGTATTTCCCATTTTAATCCTTCCATCCACTAACCTATCACTCTTATCATGAAGTGCATAGGTTATACATAAGAATGGTCCAATTATCTTTAATGATATGGACTTATCTCAGGATAAGGCATTGCTTACAATAAGCTTCCCTATAATCAATCATTTATGATATTTCACCCTTATAAGGCTTTACCCACTGTTTTATTTATTAGGGTTCTGGATTGTCACCATGTTATCCAAGATCAAGGCTTCATGTATTATAACTCCAATTAGAGTTTCACATACCTTTACCCTTTATTAGGGCTATGGGATTTCACATGCTATCATACTTCATTAGAGTTAGGATTGCATGTAGCATCACCCTCCATTAGGCTTTCACATCTCATTGCCTATACTTAATGTTTACTATTCATCCCAACTAGAGATTTCTCATGGAATCACCCTCAATTAGGGTTTCTTATGGAATCAACCTCAATTAGGGTTTACATGGAATCAACCTCAATTAGGGATTCACATGGAATCAACCTCAATTAGGGATTCACATTGAATCAACCTCAATTAGGGATTCCAATGTTGATTCCTTCAATCATTGAATTCATGGAACCAATCATCAATTGGACCTATCCTCATACTTCAATTGAGTTAAATAGGTCAACCTTCAACTGATTTGACCCTCAATTAGCCATCAATTAGGGTTTGATTCAATTGAATTAGGGTTTGGAATCG
This sequence comes from Alisma plantago-aquatica, assembly GCA_963693085.1. Classification (NCBI taxonomy): domain Eukaryota; kingdom Viridiplantae; phylum Streptophyta; class Magnoliopsida; order Alismatales; family Alismataceae; genus Alisma; species Alisma plantago-aquatica. The sequence continues at coordinate 419,507,445 of OY856414.1, read as the reverse complement.
ATGATCCTTCAACACTAATCAATGCAAGATTAGTTACTTTGAAACCATTGAACCATCATCCAAATTGAACATGAACTGACCCCAAATGGTCTTGAGGTTGTTTGGATGACCTCCAAACGGTCTTGAGACCGTTTACCCATCATATCATCAAAATATAAGTCAACCAATTAAGGTTTGGATCATTGGATTGATCACCAAATCAGCAATTGATTACACTTTAACTTAGTAACGTTGGATCATCAATTGCTTAACCATACTCACCCTTGGACCTCCAAACATTCTTGGGTGACCTCCAAATGGTCTTGAGATCGTTTGGCTCATCCAATCCTTAGATTCTAATGAAATTTCATCAAGGTTGACAAGATGTTGAATGGCCATGTGAGTCATATGTTTAGATGTTGCCTAGTGATAGGTAACAAGATGTTGAATGGCCCTATGAGCCATATGATTAGATGTTGCCTAATGAGAGGTGACAAGATGCTTTATGGGCTTTATGAGCCATGAGAATAATTGTAGTATAGTAAGAGGCACCAAGATGATTAATGATGGGTCGAAGGAAATTGATATCCCATGATCCATGTAATCAGGATTGGTTAGAGTCCAATGCCTGGCTGTGTAATCAGGATTGGTTAGAGTCCAATGCCTGGATGTGTAATCAAGATTGGTTAGAGTCCAATGCTTGGCTGTGTAATCAGGATTGGTTAGAGTCCAATGCCTGGCTGTGTAATCAGGATTGGTTAGAGTCCAATGCCTGGCTATGTAATCAGGATTGGTTAGAGTACAATGCCTGTCTGTGAAATCAGGATTGGTTAAAGTCCAATGCCTGGCTATGAAATCAAGATTGGTTAGAGTCCAATGCATGGTTGTGTAATCAGGTTTGGAGAAATCCAATACCTGACAGAGGTGTAATGCCTGTAATCAGGGTTGGTTAAAGTCCAATGCCTGGCGGTGTAATCAGGTTTGGAAGAGTCCAACACCTGGCAGAGGCTCAATGCCTATAATGATGACATAGGATTGGTATTAGCCCAATGCCTATATTAATGATATATGAATACATGGTAGATGTAATTTCTTATCTGTTTAGAAGATTGGCTAAGGCCAACAGTTTGAAACAAGAATGTCTCATGGGTGACATATCAAGTTAATGAGTGTCACAAGAAAAGTTTAACATGATGGTATAATATGATGAATAAATGATATACATGTCATTCCTATTCCTTATTAAAGAATAAATGATATATTGCTCTATCATAAATAGTTGCAATGCTTTCAAAGTTGAGAATGCTTTAAACTGCTTATCCTCTGCTCAGTTTCATATCTTTAAACTGCAATAATAATGTTTTGGCGAAGAGCTATATCTCCCGTTGGGGCAATTTACAATTGTCTCACCCCCGTGGGATCCAACATTTTTAGGTGGACGCGGACAAAGAAGCAGATACTCTTTTGCAGGAAAAGGAAAGCAACAGCCTGGACAGCAGTGAGATATCAAGTGGAGATCCTGACTGTCAAGTCATATAGTTAGAAGTCCTATGTGTCGTCTATGTACTCTCAGGTCCTCGGAGTTTTAAATGTATCAATCTGAGTTTTGGCTTAGTGCCTCGAGATTCGTATACTGTCTGTATATAATGTTTATAAGACAGTTGATGATGTAATCTCTGAAAATAGATGGTACAAGTTATGTACGTTTGAACCAGAATGTAAATGTTATGCAATGGTTCTTGTTGGAAAAGGTTTCCTATGTGAGGATCTCTTTGCAAAAAGTTTTAATTTTCAGTGATTTTTAGTAATCCACTGCAAATAATTCACTTCCGCATTAGTTAATCCTGTTTTCGCGAGACGGTCACTACAGTTTGAAGGTCAAATAACTTCAAGACCGTTTGAAGGTCAAATTACTTCAAGATCGTTTGAAGGTCAAATAACTTCAAGACCGTTTGAAGGTCAAGTAACCTCAAGACCGTTTGAGGGTTCAATTAGTCTAAACTATTTGAAGGTCCAATTGATTCTAATCATGTAAGTATTAATAACCCCATAAGTGGTTGAAGAGTATCTCAAGGTTGATTTTAATGGATGTACCTCTAAAGCACTTAAGTGATTGGTATAATTAGAATGATTATTATTCAATGCCTATAAAACTAATAAATCCAATACACTATGATAAGTGTAAGTGCATGTACTTAGTGAAAGGCTAAGTCAATTGATTAAGGTATGATGATGATGTGTGTTCCTAGCATATGGAACAATGATAAGTATGATTTAATACTTAAATAATGCTATGTGCTCCAAGATATGTGGAAGCACTGACTTAGGGTTTGGATTAAAGATGTAATCATAAAACCCTAATTGATAAGGATGAGAAACCCTACCCTAATTTTGGGTAATGGGTTGAGAAATCCTAATTGAAATGGAATGGGGAAACCTAACCCTAATATAGGGTGATGTTATGAGAAACCCTAATATAGGGTGATGTTATGTGAAACCCTAATACATGGTGATGTTATGTGAAACCCTAATACAAGGTGATGTTATGTGAAACCCTAATAAGGGGTGATGTTATGTGAAACCCTAATTGATAAAGATGGGAAACCCTAATCCTAATGAGGGAATAGTGATGTTATCCTTTTATCTCATAATGTTGATGTGTAATTGATATGGTTGTTATCAAGCATACTAACCATGCAGGTATCATGAGATGATAAGCATAACCAGGTATGAGTTATGATGTTATTGGGCCTTGTGAGCCATTATTTTATTTGTTACCCAGTGAAAGGTGACAAGAAGTTGAATATGCCTGAAAAGCTATGTGAGATGCTTGCGTAACAAGTATCATGAATACCTTGGTCAGATGACCCAGAGGTAATAGTTACCTGATAGTGGTAACCATGTTCAATGATGAACTAAGGGTTTGAATACCTAAATCCAGCAAACATGATGATGATGTTGTTGAGCGGTGTGAATTCCCAATAATGAGACAAGGGATTGAGATCCCAATGTTTAATAAAGTTTTGAAAAGTACTTGATAAGAGTATTGTTTCTTTATAGCATTTGTCATAATAATTCTTGTTTGAAAGCTTGACTGATGCTAAAAGAATATGGTAATATACTTAAATAATCAAGTGGAATATTATCATGTAGAGCCCTGGCCATAGATCCATCATCGTCAGTAGCTGGTGATGGTGAAACGAGTTTTCCTACTGGTTAATCCGGAGCATATATTGTTGAATATGTGGGGTGCTCCTAGATGAAAATAGGAGGATTAGAGTGCAACTTCAGTTGTAGACTCAAGATATATATAAGAGCATGGTGAACAGGCCCATATCTTAGTGTGATGGAGCATGAATGTGTTCATGGCTTAGTGAGCACGATGAATTGGCCCGTGTCTCAAATTTACTAGTGTCGGGACCTGTACCAAGGTGGGCTAGAGGATGGGTAGCCTATGAGAGCTAACCCTGTGACTGACGTCACTTAAGCAAGAGACTGTGGTCCTGCTTGTGGTCTTGCACTGACCGAGACGGATGAGATCGAGGAGTCCGACTCTTCCTTTGATCTTGTATGGCACCGACTTTGGGTTTCGCAACCGAAGGTTGGATTTGAGTGGTACAACTCACTTCCTCAGGGCATACGTCTAATTGTAAAATGTAATCATCTGTGTAGCATATTTGCTTAAGGACGAATCATAGAAATCATTGGTTTATGATACTTTGCTTATTGTATCCTAAAGTGGATAAATATTATACATGTTCTTCATATTCCTTATTAAAATGAATAAATGACATTGCTCCATTCTGCTTAATAATGATTCAAATCCTGATGTTTAATAGAGATTATTATGCTCAGTTTTATTACTGTTTACCTGCAATAATAATATTTCTGGCGGAGAGTTATATCTCTCGCTGGGACACTTTCAATTGTCTCACCCCGTGGGATCCAACATTTTTAGGTGGACGAGGACGAGGATGTAGAAACCCTACAACAGGGGAAGGACAGCAGCATCAGGGACAGCAGTGATAGTTCAGGTGGAGATACTGACTGTCATGTCTTGTAGATATGAGTCCTATGAGTCATCTACGTACTCTTAGGTCCTAGGAGTTAGTAGTTAGTAGTTAGTGCTTTTATGATCAATATGAGATTTTGGCATTGAATGTCTGAGGTTTTATGTTGCTTATGTGTAGATTTAACAGAGCAACTGTTGTATGTAATCTTTGAGAAGAGAAGGTACAAGGTATGTACTTTGTGGACCAGAATGTGTATATAATATTTTGGTTCTTGTTATAAGAGTTTCCTGGAAAACAGATCTCTTTGTAAATGGTTTTAATTTTTAGTGATTTTCAGTAATCCGCTGCTAATGTTTTCTTCTGCATTAATAATTATCTGATGTTTGAGGTATGTCGTCACAATGAGGGTTAATCATATCTAGATTCCTTGCATGTTGATGTAATAAAGGAATGTTATTAATGTTAATATAAACCTGCTATGATTGTTTATGACTATCTCCTAGCTCATTAATGCAATATTATGCTGATCTGGTGTACTATATGTAAGTGATGTTGTTGAGCCTTATTATAAGACATGGAAAGATAATGATGATCTTGTAGGGAATAGTATGATGGTCTTAATGACCTTTGGGCATGGTTGAGCCCTGAATGAGGTGTAATACTCTTGTGCTGATAAGGGTTGATACCCTGTGATATTGTGAAAATGATTTATATCATGTAATAGTATGATGGTCTTAATGACCTTTGGGCATAGTTGAGCCCTGAATGAGGTGTAATCCTCTTGTGTTGATAAGGGTTGATACCCTGTGATATTGTAAAAAGGATTTATATCTTGTTATAGTATGATGACTAGTGTGGTCTCATGAATGGCAATTGAATAGTACCATGTGATAATGAGATGAGAAATTATGTTCCACACATTTTATATCTTTTAAAAGTTGTGGTATTTATATGCTTGCTAGAAGTGAATTAGGGTTTGTATGTCCACTTGTTTGATGCAACTTTAATTCACCCAATTGGCATAACTAATCAAGTACAACTCTAATCATGTAATGCCCTGTGTCGTAGAGCCATCTTCAGTGTCAGAACTTGCTGGATGGTGAAACGAGTATTCCTAAGGAAAACTCAGAGCGCATACTGTTGAGTATGTGGGGGTGGCAAGTTGAGGATATATCCTTGTCACCCACAATGCAGGTTGTGAAGGTTGTCTATGATCATGCCTCATACATCTGATGTGATTGAGGACAACTACAGTTGTATCAAAGATTAGAGGGTTTTGTATACCCTGGTTTCTAGTGTCATGACCTATACCAAGGGTGAAATAGTGGTTAGAAGCTTGACTATATGTCATTGTGGTGGAAACTTTGACTGATATGTCACTGCCTTTTTACTCATACTGACCGAGGGGAAGAGATCTTAGGATACTGACACTCCTAGATCTTGTACGGAACCAAATAGCCCTTCACAGGGGTCGGTTGGACTTTGGATGGTACGATTCAAATTCCCCAAGGCATAATAAAATATGTAAGACAGTCGTGTAGAATATTTGTTTAGGGTTATACACAATGCTTCATAATGTATGATAACCCTTGTTTGCTTTCTTTTCATTGAGATCATGTTTAGTACAATAAGAGATAATAGATATGCTTATATTGTAGTTATGCTCATGTTGTAAACATGCTTATGTTGTCAAATATACTGACACTGATGGTTAAGATGATGCTGGTAGCTATGTTTAATATTGCTAGCCATGCCTATGTAATTATAAATGCTTAAATTGCTAATCATGCCTATGTAGTTAATTGTGCTATGATGTTAGTTCTACTTATGATATAGATCTGTTCCCTTTATTTGAGATGCCAATATTGATAGCCATGTTATGTTACTAGACATATTCATGATGTCAGTGAAGCTTATGCTACTAGATTGCTTATGTTGTTAGCAAGGAATATGATAATAGTTAGATTAATGATAATGATCGTTATTAGATGCAATTTGATGATATTTGAGTGGAGGACCCGGGTTACGGCTCGGTAAGTCCAAATGAAGGACCTGGGTTCGAATCACGCTGAAGGCGCTCTGCGAAAAGTAACATGAATTTGATTGGGTGCGGGAGGGGGTGATTGGACCACACCCTCTCGGTAAGTCCGACCAGAGTAGCCCGACTGGTTACGACTCGATAAGTCCAGATGAAGGACCCGGGTTCGAATCACGCTGAAGGCGCTCTGCGAAAAGTAACACGAATTTGATTGGGCGCGGGAGGGGGGTGATCGGACCACACCATCTCATGCCCCGAGAGTTTACGTTGTCTGGGGGGTCACGATTGTGGCGCTTCTACAGGGGCGATTCTCTCGTAAATTAAAAAAAAGATATTTGAGTGGATATCTATCAAGAGAAATAGATTTATTTGTTATCCATATATGCATTGATGATCATACTTGTTGCTAAGATTATTTGCTTAATTTGTTTATCATACTTAAACTGTTCAATCTATTAAATTGATTATTAAATACTCCAACTGCTTAGTTATCTACTATTTAAAATGTTGTAATCAATAAGCGTTGTTGGAGGTGATATCTCTTGCTGGGACATGGGTCTCACCCTTGTGGTTCGCCACATCTTTTAAGGTAATCGGAAGAGACGAAAACAAGCATGTGGCAACAAAAAGGAGCTACAGTAATAAATCCTTAAGAAAGTTGATTATATGTCTAGTGTGTCCTAGAGTCATCCCTATACTCTCAGGTCTGGGAAAAAAAAGTTGTATATGGTATTTCAAACAAATCAGAATTTTGTTAGCATGTTAATGTTTGTTGTGTGGCATATATAAATATTGTTCTCTTATGTATATATGTTGTGGTTAAGATGATAGAATAATTTGTATCAAATTATCGACATAGTATGGATATAAAAAAGATGTTGGGCTCTTATGAAAATGTTTTTGAGCAAGTGTCGATGTTGAAATCGGTTTTAATTTACCCATATTTTTGGGTATGTGATTAATTAGTGATCAATTGTGCTTTATGTTTTGAGTAATCTCGTTTCGTGTAATGGGTTCTCACATCTACTTTATTACTTTTTTCTTTATACTTAGACTTTGACTGGTTCTTGATCATTCGTTGTCGACCATACATCGACATATGTCACAAATTGGATTCTTTAGTGTTTACTATCAAACTGGCCACTTTATTTATATGATCTTTCCCAATTCATTGAAAACCTTAAAATATAGTGTGAATTTTGTAAACTTGTTGAGTTCTAAATAATTCATCAATTAAAGAATGTATATGAATTTATTATCAAATAATGAAAACTTATTGTTTGAGTGTTATCAACCAATCTAAGAATTCTAGAAGCATAATGAAGTTCCACTGCCAGAACAAATCATAACTGATATATCTTGATGAACATTTCACATAAACAACACTTCATTGTAAATATATAATCACATTCAAGATTGGGGTAAACAATACAAAAATTGTTTGTTTATTGTATTTGGGTTCAAATACGATTAAATATGGTCAAATTATGCACCCAATCACATATATAGCTAAATTCCATGCAAAGATCACAATCATGGTCCTCTCTTACAAGCTTGAAATCCAAAACTTTATGGAAAACATTGGTTCTTTACTAAATATATGACAACTCTCAATTACAGACAAAGAGAAAGAAAAGAAAAGAAAAGAAAAGAAGAATCAAAGATGATCAAGAGTTCCAAAATGATTATAGAATGTTTGTTTATTCATGTGTGCATCAAAGAGAAAACAAATAAATCAAATAATTAACTTAGTTAAGATTGCATAATCTAACTAGTACTTACCACAATGCTCACTCTCCTCCCAAATACCTCTGAATGGTCAATCTTAAGAAAATTAGGGTTTATAAAAAAATGAATAGTGTATAAGCAATCAATAAGTTTAATTATATAAATTAGACCAAAACATGTAAAGAACATTGTGTTTTTACCATCTACATGAGCTACCATTACCAACGCTAGATGAGAAGTTCGCCTGATATCTAAACAATCTAGATGATCTTTGGGTTGCATCGACCCATCTTCAAAACTTCTCAACCCTAGGCTTGGTATGTCATAGATTTGATGTTGGGTCAAACCTACACTAGGTAGGTTGATCATCACCATCAACTTTCCATAGGCACACATCAATCCATACCATGACAGACATGGAGTGTATTCCAACCAATTTAAACCCAGATCCAGACTAATCTAACTCGACATTAATTTAGCTAGGTCAATATCAACACAAACACAACCCAAGTCAATTCAAAATACAACTTCATGTATTTGAACCAATTTCAATCAATATCAAATGTGATTTTATACGTGGTCAAGTGTTTTGAAATAATATTTACGCTTTGTTTGGTTCAAGACATTTCACATATTTTCTCTAAATTTATATTTTAATTTGGGTTTAACCCAACTATTAATCATTTGGTCAAGAAAAACACTCATATATACAATCAAATTCAAACATCAAGTGATATTGTATTGTCCTTCCACTTCATACATCTTAAATCACCGCAATAGTGTTTCTCATTAAACCACATCTTAATCATTGAGCATTAAATAAAGTACATCGTGGTTTGAAGTAGTTTAGTGAGAAATCATAAAAAACACCTACGTTGGAATCATGGTTCACAAATCCTAGTATTGTTCCACGATTAGAGATATAATAGGTTGAGGTGATGACCCAAAAAGAAATTGTTGCTAATGAGTTTGTGGGCATGTTAAGATCCTGGTTGTGTGTTCATGGTCCTATTTCAGTGACCATCCTTTCATAATCAAAATCCATCTATCTTGCTCTTGACAACTCCTCCCACCTTCCCTTTCTATCCTACAACTGTATTAGGTATATATAGAATAAATAAATGGGGGAGGACAAAGGCAAAGGAAGGGGAAGGAGAAAGGGAAATAATTAAAAAGTGTTATTTGGTTATATTTTACATGGAAAGGGATACAAAGGGGATAGTATATATAGAAAACTTATTTATATCACATGTATGAGATTAAGAGAGAAAGATTTCTCCCCCCTCTCCCGCGCTTGTGGTGGAGGCCGAACGTCCGAGGGGTGTTATATATCACATCTATGGTAACAAAGAAAGGGTACAAAAATGTTTTAATTCACTTCATTACTCTTTATTTCTATTGACCAAGATTGCATATAAAACAATCTTTCATCATGGCCCATGACTGACATAAACAACAATACTATTCACTCTTCATATACTTTTGTGCAACATATAAGATTTTTACAAAATATGATGAAGAATTTTAGTCAATTTGATTTTTGACAATATGTTTAAAGGAGGAAATTGGCAGGTACAATTCCCTCTACTTGATTTATTCATGCCATATATAAAATATAGCTTGATCAATCTTTCTCAATCATATTCATATTGACTTGAAGACACCCTTGTTGCGGTGAAAAATTATCATGATGTTCAAATGCTCGACATTATATAAAGCCTTGGTGTTGATATGATGTGCAAAACGAGCAAACTAGGTTCAAAAATGCTTTTGATTTTTTTATAACATTATCAAATGCCTCCTTAACAATCTTAATTTCCTCATCATAGATCGGCCATGGTAGTCCGGGTGGTAAGAGCTCGGTAAGTCCCAATGAAGGACCCGGGTTTGAACCTCACCGAAGGCACTTTGCGAATGGCAATCCACGCTCATTAGGCGCGGGAGAGGGGTGACCGGACCACACTCTCTCATGCCTCGAGAGTTTACCATGTCGGGCTTGTCCAGGGTGGGTTCTCTCGGTTACCAAAAAAAAATCTCCTCATCATATGGAATCTTTATTTTTTATGCTTAAAAAGTAAATTGTATGGAAATTATTCACTTGGAAAGAACCAATTCTTTGGTATTATACTTTTACCTATAAACGACTTACATTTTGTGAGGAATATTTTTCTGGACGGATTTTTTTTTTGCACAAAGCTCATTACTTGGAGGGAAGTAAATTTTAGATGGAAATTATTTATTTGGTAAGAACCAAAGTCTAGGTGGGAAACAATTATTTCATAGAACCATGTTCGTGGAAAGAAATAATTAAGGACACATTTTTTTATTTGGAGAAAATATATTTTGGTTGGGAGTTCTGTTAGCTTGGGGGATTTTCTTAACTATGTTATTTTAAGCAAATAAAGAAATAAAAAACTAATAAAACTTTCTTTTGGAGAGAAGTAACAAAGAATTATATTTACCTGAAAAATAGGTTATTGGTGGGAGTTATTCTTCTTGATGGGAAGATCTTATCGTGGAAAGTACCTTTATGTGGAGAAAAACATAATGTTGATAAAATGTTTCTACTCGATTGACATAATAATTAATGGATAAATATGTTTTTGGGAATATCACCCCCACCCCACCACACACACACATCATTTTTACACGTTCAGCCCCATCTTTTTCGAAGGACAATAAAACAATAAATTTCCGCGTTAAACTTCTATGAAAAACCCCCTCTTTCCCATCAACTTGACACCCAACGACATTAAAACCTCCCCCCGCCCCCCTCCCCCTCCACCACCACCACCCACACACCAATAGGGATGAGCATCGGGTTGGGCCGGCCCGATCCGACCCGCAATCCAGCCCGTATAATCCGATCCAGACCCGAACCCGATTTACAATATGGGTGGGCCGGACCTAAAATTTAAACCCATATTTTATTTGGGCCGGGTACGGGCGGAGGTAAACCCAGGCCCGAAAACCCGAATGCCCAAATTATATTTTATGTACATTATATATCTATACATCTATCTTTGTTGTGAAAAAAAACATACAAATTTCTTGATGCAATATGTAGTATGTACCTTACCAATGGCATCATAGATACTATGTAATCAGTCAACATGATTAATGAATTCATACTAGTAAGATAACCATCATTGACATGAATAGACATACTTGACTTCTTTATTTTGATCTCATTGTGTTCACATATAGGAGACACATGGTCTTTTGCTCAGTGCATAGGAGATTATGCTCATCTTTTTACTCATATGCCCACATGTAGGAGACAAATGATCTTTACCGTTTCAAAACCCATTTCATTGTATATACATATAAGATGAGGAGGCAAAAAGACACAACATTGTGGACTCCATTGATTTTTTACTTCTCATACATTCACATGTACGAGAAAATAATTTGTTACTATTTCAATATAGTGTATATTCATTCTTTTTTGAAGGCTTATCACAAAATACATATCTCAGTAATTTAGTTTTCATGTTAACAAGTTATATCTAACAAAATTCGGTATGCTCATTCGATGTTATATGGGCAAACCCGAATCCGGCCTGAAACCCAACATTCTTATATGGGCCGGGTATGGGCTGACATTTTTCAATTTTATTCGGGCCCGAACCCGGCCCGTGGTCCACTTTAAAATGTGGGTTTAGATTTGGAACTGACAAAACCCGATATAACCCGGCCCGATGCTCATCCCTACACACCAATATACAAACACAATCTACGCCTATCTCAAAAAAATGGAATAATATGAGTGAAATGCCGTAAATAAAATTACAGAAGGGCACTACGAAAGGGTGGAGCGAATTCGTTTGACTGCGACGACGAGGCTGGAAGCTGATTTGCCTAGTTCAACCGATATTTCCATGTAAAGTCTTGTCCGAAGATCGAGTGGATGAGAAACTAATGAAGTAATCTGGGCCGGCGGCCCAAGAGGAAAATATTGCTGCCGAGTTGGTGGGCCCTTTAGGGTTTTGGATGTGCTGCCGTGGTCCTATTTCAATCACCGCCTTTCCATGATCCAAAACCCTCTTTTTCGCTTGCGGCGTCTCCTCCCCTCCCCCATTCCCTTTCTAAAACTACTACACGCCTCCTACAACCCTTCCCTGTCTAGGGTTTTCTCATAACTATCCGTTCGTTTAGTTATCTATCTTTCTATTTATCAAAGGGGGTTCGGGTTTGGGGCGCGCGCGATCTACGCCGTTGGGGGTTCATCAGATCCACTCTCCCGCGCTGGTACTAATTATCATCCATTACTCGCCGGAGATCGGATCCTCCTCCTGCTGCCTATCCACCGCTGAAGACGACGGCCATGGCGACTGTTGCCCCTGCTGCGGACCGTATCCTTTTGGTCTTGTCGGATCTGCTTGCTGTACCCCGTCTGCTTCTCTGATCTGACTGGATAGCCAAGTGCACGTAGCCGCCGGGGCGTTCTGACTATGGTTTGCTTTGGTTGAGTGGGTTCTCTTGGTATTCGTTCCAGATCGGGGATGCTCGACTTCATGGAATTCCCCGTTATCACGAATTCTGCCCAACTAGTTGGGTTATATCTGTGATTCCGTTGGGGCGTTCTGATTTTGGCACTGGGGTTTTGGCACAAGTACCTTTCTATACACGAGGACTGAATTGGTTCACTGCGGGGTCGCACTTTATCAGTTCCGGCAAATTTCCTTTGTATCATCGTTTTATGTTCAACAGTTCACTTCTCTGAATTGCGTGGTTGGCTCGTATAAGTTGGATAATTGGCGAATTTTACTTTGCTTCTCTGGGCAATTGGCGCTTGTTAGAATCGTACTTAATTTGAACTTCTGCTTTCTGAATCTGCTGATATTCTGTATCTAATTTGGGCGTCATTCGTTACCGTAATTGTTTGTTATGTCCCTTGACTTCCTTTTCCTAGAGACTACCGAATTATTGCAGAAGTTGTCGTTGGATTCTCAGGCCAAGAGTGCTGATGGTCCAGATGCCGCTAAGAAGGTAGTTTCGTGACTTAAATGAATTTTACCATTTTTAAATGGTAGTTTTCCCTTTACTTAACATATTCATAACATCATCTATGGCAGTAGCTAAATATTTTGCCCGAATTGTACTACTATTTTTTTTCAGCCTTCTGCCGCTCAATTTGGATCTGTAGTAAAAGCAGATGGGGCAAACATGCCAGCTCCACCAAATGATCGTTCCGCAACACCTATCATACCGGAGTACTTGGATACGAACTTGTGCTACCCCGTAAATGGGTATGCACCATCAGCCTACTACTATGGAGGTCGGTACAATGCCTCTTCTTGTTGCTATCTCTGTCGTTGTTTTAGAAACTAGTCAATGCAACTGTTATATACATTATTGTTTTGAGCGCTAAAAACGCAATAAACTAGCATGTCGTTTGTTTCACATACGCTATTTGTGCAACATAAAATATCCTTAGGTACTCCGTTCACCTACTGTTGACAATTTTAGTGCACGTTTCCTGACTTATTTCATATGTTGTGTGTGGAAGTCGTTACATTTTATTTATGCATTACAGCTTATGATGGCCATGGTAATGAATGGGAGGAGTATGCTAGATATGTATCCCATGAAGGAATGGAGATGTCGCCGCATGTGAGTTTTGCAGTCTTACATGTTCTTATTTGATTCGGTGCTACTTTGTATTACCTAACTAGGCAATATCTCTGTTAATTTCCTTTCTTACTTTTTACTTAGATCTGGAACTAACTGTGATTGTTGGTCAATACTCGTTTGACAGGGAGTCTATGGAGACGTTTTTCATTCCGGATACGGTTATTATGGAGCGTACACTCCTGGCTCTCCTGTTCCTACCATTGGCCACGATGGCCAGTTGTATGCTCATCAGCCCTTTCAGTACCCGGGGGCATACTACCAGGCCTCTACACCTGTCACATCTCAACCGCCTGTGAAGCCTGCTCCTCAACCAGATGTTTCAACATCAGTCTCTGCTGATCAGCCAACAATACCTGTAGATACAAAGAGTTTGGCCAACGGAGTTGCAAAAACAAACGGCACTAATGGAGCCCTCCCCGTGAAAGTAGCTACAAAGAGCTCTTTGACGAGTAATGGGATGAACAATGGCAGAGGTGGTCTGCCAGGTGGGGTGCATTCAGGATACCAGGACCCAAGATATGGGTATGATGGAATTCGATCACCAATCCCATGGATGGATGGCTCCGTCTATACAGATCCCCACCGGGGACCACCTACAACCAGCAATATTTCAACTACAACTTCTTACACTGGAAACCTCTCATCGAACAGGAATCAAAACGTCCGGCCTCTACCTCACCACATGGTATTGCGTTTTTTCGTTGTCCTATTTTTTATTTTCTTATCTGCTTGCCATGCCCGTGCTAATAATTGTGCTTATAAGCGCACTAATATTGATTGCTCCCATAAAATGATGTTAGCAAGTGTTCTGAGTAGAATTTGATTAGTAACTTGCATTGTGACTTGCTATCGATTTCACTTGCTAATGTCAATGTTCTTTCTGCCTGAAACCTTCAGGGATTGCACCCTCCTTCGTCCGGAATGGCACCAGGTGGTGGATATGCGAACAGGATGTATTCAAACAATAGAATGTACGGTCAGTGCGGAACTGCCTACAGAACAGGTCAAGGCTTCAATCCGAATGGATTTGATTCCAGATCAAATGGCCGTGGGTGGTCGCCATTGGATGGCAAGTTCAACAACAAAGTGAGAGGTCGTGGAAATGGTTTTTATGGCTACGGTAATGAGAATGTGGAGGGTCTCAATGAACTGAACAGAGGACCTCGATCTGGCCGTTTCAAGAACAATCCAAAGAACTTAGGCCCCAACGTTGTTTTAGCTGTCAAGGGTCAGTCTCTTCCATCATTTTCTCCCAGCGACAATTCTAGTTTGCTTCCTGATAGAACTCAGTACAACCAAGAAGATTTCCCTGTCAACTACCCCAATGCAAAATTCTATGTCATCAAGTCCTACAGTGAGGATGACGTTCACAAAAGTGTTAAATACAACGTTTGGGCTAGCACACCAAATGGTAATAAAAAGCTGGATGATGCTTTCCGTGAAGCTAAGGAGAAACATGGTTCCTGCCCCATATTCCTATTTTTCTCTGTAGGTCACTAGAATTTTGAATTTCTGCTGATTATGGACAACTTCTGTTATTGCTATTTATTGATCAGGTTGTTGACCTGTAGGTGAACACAAGTGGGCAGTTCGTTGGTGTTGCGGAGATGGTTGGACCAGTTGACTTCAACAAGACAGTCGAGTACTGGCAGCAGGATAAGTGGAACGGATGCTTCTCTGTTAAGTGGCACATAGTTAAGGATGTACCGAATAGCATCCTGAAGCATATTATATTGGAAAACAACGAGAACAAGCCAGTAACCAACAGTAGGGACACCCAGGAGGTGGGTTCTCTTTTCTAAGTGGATTAGATTTGTTAATGTGAGGTTTAAATCTGTGTATAACATACCTTACATCTCTTTCTTTGCAGATCAAACTCGAGCAAGGTATACAGATGCTTAAACTATTTAAGGAACATATCAGTAAGACGTCAATCCTTGATGATTTTGGTTTCTATGAGGGTCGTCAGAAGTCTATGCAAGAGAAACGGACGAGGCAACAATTTCAAAAGCAGGTAGGCTGATGTTATGTTTGTCGTCAGTTTGTTTTTACGGTTAAAAGTATAATCGTCACTGATAATAAGCTCTAATTTTTGATCAACAACTGACAGCAAGCTCAACGGGTGACTAATTACTTTATTTTTTCAGGTGTGGGATGGCAAAATAGCACCTTCTGCCGAAGATAAAGAGAAAAATGCTGCGAACACACCACTTCTGAAGCCAGTAGAGACAACCTTAACCAAAGAAAATAGAAGTGGAGAGTTAAAACAGTTGCAGGAGAACGGCTCTGCTGCTAGCGATGCTCCAAAAGTTGTAAAGTTGAGTGAGAAGCGGATCTTGGTAAAATCTGTTGCCAACGGCTTACCAAACGGAGGTGTTAACGGTGTAGCTAATGGCATTGCTGATGTCGCCACGAAAGGCTGATTGTGTTGAGCCTTGTGATGGCTGAAAGGGTTTGCCTTATTTATTAAAAAAGAGTTTCTTGAAAGCTGGTCTATTTTTCTTACCGGGAGATAATAGTGAACCCAGTGGGCTGGCCTGATGGCTTGTCAGGCGTTGTTTAAGCCTTACAAGTGTGTTTTTCAGCTTTAGTTTTCTATTAACGAGTCTATCTTATAATTTTTCTTCTCATTGTTGAATCGGTTATAGCTTGTTTCAGTGTTTCGGTTAGATTCTCTGTTGGTTTAGATTTTGGGGATGGATGGTAGATTGGGTGGTGTTTGATCATATTTTATTATTATGACTTAATGAAAAATGTGACAAATGTAGTTGTGTAGTTACTTGAGTGGAGCATTTGAATGCCATTCTGTCAGTGACGTATAGAAGGTGCTGTTTTCTCCAGATAATAAACGCATTTCCACGTTCTCCACCTGTTTTTATTTAAGAAATTCTATCCAAGGCGAATTGTGTTTTTCTGGATAGTTTGAAACCCAAAGTAGACCAAGTGAATGGTAGAATCGCCGGTGGGACAGAAGGTGCTTCTTTTTACCAAGGTGGTTAATGTGTTTATTCCATTCCACGCACTCAACAGATTCTTATATATTTCAGAAATTCTCTCCTGAGTAATTGGGTTGCTTAAAACTTGAGCAAACGAAATGAATGTTGTTGGTTGTCAATTATTAATTTAAAGATTAATCCTGCACTACATCTACGGAAAGTCAAGCTGCCTACAGTCGGATTTCATTGTGATTGTACTGCGAAGGGATAATAACCAACTATGTGGCGCTGTTTGGTTCGTAGCTCTATGATTGTCGCCTTATTGTTATATCAGATGCCTTGGGCTCGACATTTTGCTTCCCTTTCTGTGAGGTATATTTATGAAGAGGCTTCTGGGTTTATACTTGCTAGCAGGGGCCATATCAAATAATGTATCTATCTTGTTGATCCACATGGACATTGTCCTTTTGAGAAATATCAGTCTGGGTTGTATCTTTTGGTTTAAGGGTGTAATGGTGTGGGTTTAGATTAACCGAGTAATAGTTGTTATTAGAAAGTCAAACCACATTCAAACAGTGACCGTTACGTCCATTTATCATGATTCAGAATGTGTTAACATTGTTGTCTGAAGACATTAATAATGTTCACTATCTGAAATGGTATCTGATTGTGTTTGTTTCAGTTATATGGTGTGCAACTGTTTAGTGCATCGGCCTTCTAAAAACTATTAATCAGATATGTTTTGTTTCTTGAAAATCCAGCAGCTTTGCGCAGAGCACGGATGAAAGATAACGGTGTTAACTTCATTTGATGAAATATGTTTTGAGTTATACGTTTTACATCCAGTGTCCGCTTATATCTGGAGCCCTGAAACGATTGCAGATGAGCACAGAAACCATATAAAGAATATGGCGTTAAGTCTTATCTTTAGGTACTTTAACTTTTATCTAAAAGGGTGTGTATACATGAGATTCGGATGATGAGAAATAATAGGTTTCTTTTGATGAGAAAAGACTCACTTCAGATCCATGTGAGGCTAGGGACATCTGCGGGTAAGATTAGGATCCCAAGATTGTTGCAAGAATAAAGTTTGGAATAGAAATAGTCGAGGTCTTAAAAAATTATTAAGACTAGGTATTTAGTGGCTTTGGGAAGGGTTGATGTGGGAGCATGGGAATTGATATGTTAACTTGAAAGAGAGAGAGAAACCGTTGAACCAGGGCCAAACCCAAAGCGTGGATATCGTTTTTTTTGTTTGAATGATCGTAAGGCTTCCAAGTTTATCACCTTACTTAGAAATGTCTTTCTAGATCTATGAATTGCTCTTGATATGGTTTTATTACAAAGAAATAGAAGGGAGACGGGCAACAAGCTGTCGCCAATCCCTTTTGGATGGTAAATTCAATCTTCCGGAAAATCACATCCATAGACATGGGAGTTAACATTACTGTGCATTTATACAGAAGATAGTTGTACTGACCCCACATCAAATCAAGCCATCACCACTAACTAATTGCGGAATAACCTTAAACAGCGGATTAACAAAATTACTAAAAATTAAAATCATTTTGCAAAGAGATCCTCTTCCAGGAAACTCTTACTAAAAGAACTAAAACTTTATACATATCATGGTTCACATTGTACATATAATGTATCATCTCATCTCAAGGACAACACATAACAAATGCTTTGCCAAAACTTATAAGCAATCATAAAACCTCGAGGGAATCAAGCCAAAATCTCAGATCATTCATAAAACCATTATGTACTGACTTCAATGACATGAGAGTACAAAGACACATATGACTTCTATCTACAAGACACGACAGACAATACACTCAACCTGAGCTGTTACTGCTGCCCCAACTATTGTTGCTCCTCTGCAGTGCAGTCTGTACCTCCTCGTGCACGTCCACCTAAAAATTGTGGATCCCACGGGGTGTACATCAACCAATGTCTTCCATATTCGATCCTTAAGCAAATAAGCTACACGGCTGATTACATATTACAATCACACTTATGCCCTGAGGAGATGAAGTATACCGTTCATGCTCCAACCGACCATGACTACGTTAAGCATCGGTACCATACAAGGCCAATGGCAGAGCTGTCTGTCAAGACCTCACCCGTCTCGGTCAATACGCGACAACTTAGCAGGACATCTTGTGTCAGCTGCTGGCAGGACATCTTGTGTCAGCTGTTGGCAGGACATCTTGTGTCCACTGCAAATAGCATGCCGGGGTGTAGCGGCATCTTTGCTATAGAGTTACAGCCATAGCATGCCCTCTCTTCGGGAGAAGACCACTGAGCTTTCCTGGATTAAAATGATAAGAAAGATTAAACATCAATTCCTCACCTGGTCGGGAAATTTTATACTTCAATCCCGATACACATAGAATGAAGAAGAATTTACACATCAATTCCTTATTTCGTCGGGAGATTCACATCATCCTGTGATAAATAAGGAAGGTGTGACATCGATTCTTCATTGGGACGTATGGATATACTTCGTCCTTCACCCCCGCATATTCAAAAATATGCTTTCTGAGTTAAACTCGTTTCACCATCAACAATTTTTGACACTGAACAAGTAACTGTTAGCTCTAGGTCCTCAAACCAAGGTATTCATCACACTTGGTGTACAAGTATTTCACATAGCTCACATGGTCCATTAAATATCTTATCACCTCTCACTAGGAAACAACTATCTTTTAAGATATCAGACTGTATAAACATTATAATTGTTGTACAAATATTTAACATGGCTCATTTAAATCGGTACCATATAAAACATCATACCTCATACTTGGATATGCTCATCATCACATTATTCATGAATAGTTTGCACTTCATGATAAAAACACTAAAACTATATGACATCACTATGCAATTCAAGAGAAATACATCCTTCCCATTATTAGAGTTAGGATTGCCTATTTTAACCAAATAGGGTTTCAAATTCACATCATCACTATGTGATATAAGAGAAATACATCCTTCCCATTATTAGGGTTATGATTTCTCAATCTAATCGATTAGGGTTGTAAGTGCATACCATCACCCTTCATTAGAGTTAGGTTTTCCCCTTATTAACAAATTAAGGATTCAAGATCATATTATCAAGAACAAAACCCTAATTCATACTACACTCATTTTAGGAGTATCAATGCATTCTCATTAACATGATTATCACATATGTTAAAGTTTCTCTCTTATCCTTATTAAGATACTGATTGCATCATACTTTGGCTCAATCCTTCTCTCAAGGTACATTGGCCTACACTTAACACACTGCATTAAACTCCTTATGTCTTAATGTATTACTTTGCATAACACAATTCATGTGTTACTCCATCAATCACATTGAATTGATATGCTTCCATCATATGAGGTATAAAGGTGTGTATTTGACACCATATCATACTTTCATATCAGGCTTGAGGTGTAACCTCGTCACTATACCGTGCATCTTTATCGGGCATGTGGTGTTGCCTCATCATCATATCATATTTAGGTGTATCTCCTATTACCATAATGTGTACCCATATCGGGTTGGCTATCATTTAGGTTTTATCATCTCAAGTTAAAGATACTTAGTTTTATATCATGTATGAGCTAAAGGCTTGACCTCATATCGGGTATAAGGGTATACTTGATACCATCTCGTGCACAAGGTGTGCACCATGTCGGGCATAGGGTATGTGCCTCATCATGGTATCATTTTAATAGTATATACACAATACCATATCGGGTTTATATGTTGGATTATCATACCGGGTTACCATGTTGGTTGACATACCGGGTTAGCATATTTGATAGACCATTATGCTCATATCCTTTTATACTTTTGAGGAACCAGTTCTTATCATATAATTGAACGACAAGCTAGATATTTGGTTGAGTTCTTTCACAAAATCCTTTACACAAAATGATAGGGTGTGTCGGGTTTCATTCCATCACCTAGGGTTTCAAAACCATATCGGTTAAAGTGTACAATTGTCAACATATCGTGCCTGAGATATGGACTTGATGTTGGTATATGTATGCCCGTAGAGCCATCCCAAGCGATTGCATGGAGTCAGATATTAATTAATCAATTAATGTGATTATTTGGTTAATTAATGAATTTCGAAATATTTTAATTAATCCACGAGCGTTTTAATTAACACAACGTTTCTGTTTACCGATGGGTTTAGGAAACCCTATTTCCTTTCGTATCCTGTTTAAAGGAGGATTGACGACCGATATCTATATAAGATATCAAGAGACGCTTTTAGTTTACGCTCACGTACGTAAACCCTAGCCATCATCGTCCTTAGGAGAGAAAGGAGAGAAATACGCCGCTAGCACACCGCCGCAGAGACACGACTCCTTCCCGCCGACTTGGGAAGCACGACGTGGAGTTCCGACCATCTGTGTGGACGAAGTAGAGACGTAGACGCATTGACGCCTGCGTTCGGAGGACGTCGACGATCACCTATACACGCTACGAGCGGCGTACATCACTGCCGCAAAGGAGCGCCGCTGGATCAACCTGCGACAGTGAACGGGAGAGAAGTTCCGTCCGTGTAGGTCAGCAGTGTTGCACCGTCGTGCAACGGGACATCGTCGGACTTGCTCCGCGATAAGGTATATCCCACAAACACTCTTTCCAAATACGTTGTTGTCGACGAGATCCTATTTCGGGTTGCGTGGATTTTATTGCTTCCGCCGCGCATGTTTTCTCCACAAAACCCAACAGTGGTATCAGAGCAGCGTTGATCTACGACGTATTTGGATTCGTTTCGATATGATCGAATCACTGTATACTATTTTTATGTTGCATACGATGCGAATTAAACCTGCTAATGTGCAAATCTAAACCTAATTCCACATACGCCGTATGCTTCTATTTTTGACGTTTTGGACGGGGTTGACTATGGAAAATATTGATTTTCCTAAGTGCACGGAAGTAAAATTCCATAGACCTTTCAAGGGCTCTGCCCCTGAGACCCCGCGAGGGGTGGCCTCCCCTCAACCCCCGCTCACTGACCCTGTATACCCCGCATTATATGTGTGGGAGTCAAAAAATTTATTTAATGGGGAATGTCCTACATTAAAAGTACCGTAAATTTAATATGTATATACATATATGTAGATATACCTATGATAGCATACACGTCGCCTTTAAAATCTGTTTTATGTGGTGAGTGCATGCACGATTATGGCCTAATATCCTCTTTTATGAATAAATGTGGATGTCAATCTTGTGGATATATTTGTTTGTGAATTCTATGGATGTATAATGGTTACATATGGATCCTTTGTATAAAGTATTCAGCTTGCATGCCGAGCCTCATCTCTTATTTCAAAGTGTAATTAATTCTTTCCTTTTATATTTGTACTCACATGATGTAATAGAGATAGGATTAGTTTTAGTTTTTATAAACTTGATGTAACGAGGCCACTTGAAGATCCAACTCTAAGGAGTGTCGATGGAGAAGCACCATGAAGATCTAATTCCAAGAAGCAACCTGAAGATCCAACTCCAAGGAGCGTCCATGGAGAAGCAACAAGAAGATCCCATTCCAAGAGGCAACTTGAAGTTCCAACCTCACGAAGCATCCATGAAGTTGTTCATTGTAATGTTGATCATTACAGGCTTACAGGTTGATTCACAGGTGTTGCATGAGATGCATAAGACCATAGGTGGACCTTAATACTTTATTGCTCCAAAGGATTACAATAGTATGGCCATAACTGATGTATTTGTGTTTGTGATTGCATGCCTATTGTTTGTGGTTGTGGATATAGTAGTATATGATACATACTATAAGTATGTGGTGTTTGGATATGTATATGTATTACTAAAACCCCTCAATTAATAATATTAAGTTTTAGTTGCCTTCCATAAAGTAACACACATGAAAAACTTGATCGACTATGTGTGGGCACGCCTCCGCGTGGTACACTGTCTATGAAGTGTGATGGTGGGTGTGTGGGTCTACCTCCGTAGGGTGCACACTCATCGTGTTGGCTTATGGGTTGGACTTAACTATGGAACCTTAATAGGATCAAGTACCTAGAGGCACACAGATGCATCATGGCAAGGAGTTGTCCATGATCATCTATCCAAGAGTTGCATATGATGCAATTGGTAAAAGTTGCCTACCTTAGTATTTGGTCTTTGACGCCAGCGTTGGCTGGGCATTGATCCAATTATTTTGGGTCTTGGCTCACTAGAAGGTGGTACATTGCAATCTTCCGAGTTGATAGTGAGGGCTATCAATTTGAATAAAATAGTGGGAGTGTAATTAATTAAGGGCCTAATTAATCTCGTTTATCAAATCTTTACAAGTCAAAATGTTTTGGACTAAATACAAATTTTTCTTTTGTAGCAATCAAATGGCAACCAACACTCACACTTTCTCATTGCGATCGGTCCTTGAGAAGGACAAACTTACTGGAACCAACTTTCAAAATTGGTTTAGGACGCTGAGAATTGTTCTCACACATGAGCATAAGCTCTATGTCCTTGAAACACAGAGCCAGAGGAGCCCGCCGTAAATGTGCCTAAGGCTGAAAAGGATGCTTACAAGAAGCACCTTGATGATGCCGTGGATGTCAAGTGCCTGATGTTGTGCTCAATGAAATATGAGTTGCAAGAGCAACATTAGAACATGAATATCATGGATATGGTAACACATCTCAAGAACATGTATCAACATCAAGCAAGACATGATAGATATGATGTCTCAAAGGCTTTGTTCAAAAGCAAGATGAAAGAGGGAGACTCAGTTGGCACCCATATACTCACCTTGATTGGGTACGTGGAAAGCCTATCCAAGCTGGGATTTCCCCTAGGTCAAGAGTTGGTCACTGATGTAATTCTACAATCGTTGTCTGAATCATATATTCATTTTGTCATGAACTAGAACATGAACAGTTTTGACAAGCCGTTGTCAGAATTGTTAGGCATGTTGAGGATAGCTGAAGCACAGATGAAGAAAGACAAGCCCAAGTCTGCGATGGTGATCAGCAAGGCAAAGGGAAAGTCAAAAGGCAAAGGCAAGGCTAAGAAATGTTCTAAAGCCGGGAAGAAGCCAAAGTGATCCGCGCTCAAAGCTAAAGGTGGGATCTCCAAAGAAGGCAGTTGTCACCATTGTCACCAACCTGGACATTGGAAAAGAAACTGTCCTCTCTACCTGGAGGAACTGAGGAAGAAGAAGTAGGGGATAGAGATCTCCACTTCAGGTATATACGTTATTGAGATAAACTTAAATACTTCTTCATCATGGGTAATGGATACCGAATGTGGATCTCACATATGTTCTAATATGCATGATCTAATAAGAAGTAAGCCTTTACGAAAGGGCCAAGTCGAGCTGCGGGTTGCTAATGGAGCAAGAGTTGCTGCCACCGCAGTTGGAATTATTAGTTTATCTTTGCCTACAGGCATTGTAATAGAATTAGAGAATTGTTATTATGTACCTACCATTAATAGAAATATTATTTCTGTATCTTGTATGGACAAGAGTAGATTTGAATTTCACATTAAGAATGGAATTATTTCTATATCTAAAGATGAGATCTTTTATGGCAATGCCCCTATGTCTTATGGTATCTACTTGTTAGAACTTGAGACTAACGTATACAACGTAAATACTAAAAGGTTAAAACTTGACAAATCAAACAAAACATTCTTATGGCATTGTCGTCTTGGGTACCTAAATGAGAAGCGCATATCTAGACTCCATAAGGATGGTTATCTAGACTCTTTTGATTTTGAATCATTAGAGACATGTGAGGCATGTTTATTAGGGAAGATGACCAAGAATCCTTTCACTGGACATAGTGAGAGAGCTAGTGATCTGCTAGGGCTCATACATAATGATGTATGTAGACCTTTTAGATCAAATGCTAGAGGAGGCTATCAATACTTCATTACCTTCACTGATGACCTCAGTAGGTATGGCTATGTATATCTTATGAAACACAAGTCAGAAACTCTTGAAATGTTCAACACTTTCATGAATGAAGTAGAGAAGCAACTTGGTAAGAGTATTAAAGCACTCCGTTCAGATCGAGGTGGCGAATACTTAAGCCAAGAGTTTGAGGACCTTCTGAGAGACCGTGGTATTGTATCACAATGGACTCCACCTGGTACACCACAAAATAATGGTGTGTTTGAAAGAAGTAATCATACATTATTAGACATGGTACGATCAGTGATGAGTTCAACCGAACTTCCAATATCATTCTGGGGATATTCTCTTGAAACTGCAGCGTTTACACTTAACCGTGTACCTTCCAAATCGGTTCAAAAGACACCATATGAGATATGGAATGGGAATCATCCCAATTTGTCTATGTTAAAGATTTGGGGATGTGAAGCTTATGTTAGGAAACAATTTCCTGAAAAGCTTGGACCCAAATCGGAAAAATGCTATTTTGTTAGATACCCCAAGGAAACTCGGGGATACTACTTCTACACACCAACTGACAACAAAGTGTTTGTTGCTAGGACTGCTGTATTTCTTGAAAAGGAATTTATTTCCAAAGGAATTAGTGGGATGAATGTAGAGCTCGAAGAAGTTCGAGACCAAAAAGAAAGCAGAGAACCTGAGGAGGTACATAAGGAACATGAAGACTCACAAGTTGTTGTGGAATTTCAAGTTCCAAATGTAACATAGGAACCTCGTAGGTCTAGTAGGACACGACTTGAGCCTGAGAGATTTGGATTTCTCGTGACTCAAGACAGTGACAAATTGGGCATAGCAGATGAGCCAACTTCCTATCTAGAAGCTACTAAGGGACCAAAATCTAAGAAATGGCTCGAAGCCATGAGATCTGAGATGGAATCCATGTACACCAACAAGGTATGGACCTTGGTGGATCCACCCGAAGGGGTAAGACCCATAGGGTGCAAGTGGGTCTTCAAGAAGAAGACTGACATGGATGGAAATGTTCAAACCTATAAAGGTAGATTGGTTGCGAAAGGATTCCATCAAATTCAAGGTGTTGATTATGACGATACCTTCTCACCAGTTGCCATGGTTAAATCCATCAGGATCATGCTTGCCATTGCAGCTTATCATGACTATGAGATTTGGCAGATGGATGTTAAAACAACATTCCTTAATGGGAATTTACTTGAGGATGTGTACATGACACAACCTGAGGGTTTTATCGATCCAAAGGAAGCTAATAAAGTCTGTAAGCTACAAAGGTCAATCTATGGATTGAAGCAAGCATGTCGGAGCTGGAATCTATGTTTTGATGAAGTAGTCAAAAAGCTTGGCTTTAGTCAAAATGAAGATGAACCTTGTGTTTACAAAAGGGTTAGTGGGAGCACAGTCGTATTTCTCATATTGTATGTGGATGACATACTATTGATGGGAAATGACATCCCTACTCTTTAGACAGTAAAAGGTTGGCTAGGGAACACTTTCTCTATGAAGGATTTAGGCGAAGCATCCTATATACTAGGGATCAAGATTTTAGAGATAGATCTAGAAGGCTTCTAGGCCTAAGACAGATCACATACATTGACAAGGTGCTAAAGAGGTTTAGCATGGAGGGTTCTAAGAGAGGTAACTTTCCCATGTCGCATGGGGTTACAATCTCTAAAGCCCAGTGTCCTAGTTCATGTGATGAACGGGCACGCATGAGTAAGATTCCATATGCATCAACAATTGGATCTATCATGTATGCAATGTTGTGTACTCGTCCTGATGTGTCGTATGCTTTGAGCATGACGAGTCAGTATTAGTCAGATCCAGGTGAATGTCACTAGACAACTTTAAAGAACATCCTAAAGTACTTGAGAAGGACTAAGGATCAATTCTTGGTATACAGTGGTGAGGAAGAGCTTGTGGTAAAGGGTTACACCGATGCTAGCTTCCAAACTGACAAAGATGACTACAGATCGCAATATGGATTTGTGTTTTGCCTGAACAACGGAGCTGTGAGCTGGAAGAGTTCCAAGCAAGAGATGGTTGCAGATTCTACAACATAGGCCGAATATATTGCCGCATCTAATGCTGCAAAGGAAGTTGTGTGGATCAAGAAGTTCATTTCTGAACTTGGAGTGGTTCCAAGCGCTGGTGATGCAATTGAGTTGTTTTGCGACAACAATGGAGCAATTGCACAAGATGAAGAACCAAGATCACACCAACGTTCCAAACATATTCTACGGCGGTTCCATCTCATATGAAAGATCATACAACGAGGAAATGTGAAGATTTTCAGAGTACCTACAGAAAGCAATGTGGCTGACCCGCTCACAAAAGCACTTTCACAGCAGAAACATGACAAACATGTTCAATCACTTGGATTGAGATTCATGAGTGATTGGGTATAAGTGCAAGTGGGAATCTATAAGTATGTATGCCTATAGAGACTATCATTCGATGATTGTAATGGGATACTACGTAAACGATTTGTAATACTACATTGATCATATCAATAAAGGCAAGTTTCCAATCTATATGTTTGTGTTTTATATTGTGAGATGACCATAAAACTTATAGATGCCTATAGAATGATATACTCAATGACATATGTCTTCGGGTTGATGACCTGAACAGTGAGATCATATGTATGCTAAGAGTATGTATTCTTGTTTTGTCCCTAATCAGTTGTTATTGTGGAAATATCCATAGACATCAATAACACATAAGATTAGAATGTGTGTTGGTTGATGGAAGAATCTCATTATCCATGATATGGAGATATCAAACCAAATACATAGATACTTGTTAGAGAACAGTGTATCAGATAGACCCACCTTGAGAGTGACACATGGATACCATGATTGGTAGTTAGAGTCACATCTCATAATGATGGTGGTGATTGTGGTTCTTAGACCTGAAGTCACTAAACTTATCACATGTCGTTCGGTGTACTTTTACATCATCCACCGTGGTCCTGAATAAGGATTGCCATAAAGATGGTGCTTGGGTGCACTGTGACACATGGGGATGACTGTGAGTGATGTAGATGGAATTTTTCCTTCCTACGGGAGTTTGATATTCTGGCCACTTGATAAGAGAGACTGAGAAATGCATGGCCATGCTGATGCGAGTCAATATGTGATATTAAGCTTACATATATCTCAGACAGTCTGCTCTAGTTCAAGGAACATGGATTGAACATTGAAAAGGATAACAATTCCATGACTCGAGTTCAATCCGGATATCAGCGACAAAGGAACTGTACATTCACTGTAACACCAGTCATGAATGATAGGTTAAGTTGTTCTCCAACTTCTCCAATTACTTGGGTAGAAATGAAGTCTTGCTAGATACCAATCATTGCTTGTGAAATCATAATATGATTATGGATATCACTGCCAATGTAATTTGGAGCCTACCGGGTCACACACATAGGATGTGTTGGAATAGGAGTATAATTGTGGATTTGATTGGAATTGCCCCGAATCACATTGATTACTAAAATGTTTATGTAATGGATTAGAATAATATTGGAGTGACTGGCTCTAAGTGCAAGTGGGAGTCTGTTGGTATATGTATGCCTGTAGAGCCATCCCAAGCGACTGCATGGAGTCGGATATTATTTAATCAATTAATGCAATTATTTGGTTAATTAATGAATTCCGGAATATTTTAATAAATCCACGAGCGTTTTAATTAACGCAACGTTTCTGTTTACCGATGGGTTTAGGAAACCCTATTTCCCTTCGTATCATGTTTAAAGGAGGATTGACGGCTGATATCTATATAATATATCGAGAGACACTTTTAGTTTACGCTCACGTACGTAAACCCTAGTCGTCATCGTCCTTAGGAGAGAAAGGAGAGAAATGCGCCGCTAGCATGCCGCCGCAGAGACACGACTCCTTCCCGCTGACTTGGGAAGCGTGATGTGGAGTTCCGACCATCCGTGTGGATGAAGTAGAGACGCAGACGCATTGACGCCTGCGTTCGGAGGACGTCGACGATCACCTGTACGCGCTACGAGCGGCGTACATCACTGCCGCAAAGGAGCGCCGCCGGATCAACCTGCAACAGTGAATGGGAGAGAAGTTCTGTCCGTGTAGGTCAGCAGTGTTGCACCGTCGTGCAATGGGACATCACCAAACTTACTCTGTGATAAGGTATATCCCGCAAACACTCTTTCCAAATACATTATTGTCGATGAGATCCTGTTTCGGGTTGCGTGGATTTTATTGCTTCCACCGCGCATGTTTTCTCCACAAAACCCAACACTTGACCTCATATTGTGCATAAGGTGTATGTAGGTATCACTCATATCATTCATGAGGTATCACTCATCTCTATATTGAGTTACCCATCATCTTGGGTTTGTCATATCGGGTTTCATATCACCCTCTAGGGTTTCAACCCATATCGGGTTAGCATATACTCCTAACACCATATCATGTAGGAGGTGAATACTTGACCCCATATCATTCTCATGTATAAGTATCACTCATATCGCCCATGAGGTATACACTCCTCACCATATCGTGGTTATGGTATGTTCATATTAACATGTCGGGTTACTTATCCTTTAGGGTTTACTATATCAGGTTGGAACATATGTTTGACTCCATGTCAGGTATAGGGTCTATACTTGACCTTATATCATGCACATAATGTATGCTTAACAACATATTGTGCACAAGGTGTGCACTTCATCATCATAACGTGCAAGAGGTACCTACTCATCACCATATCATGCTAGTGGTGTGTTCACCTCTTCATATCGGCTTAGAGGTACTTCATCCCATATCGGGTTAGGCCTTGATGATGTCATCATCATCAACCTCTAAATTCTTATTATCGCTGTTCTAGTTCATGGACAACAGTCCTAAGATACTTTTGGAACAAAGGAACATCAATTAATCAAAGAAATTCGAAATTGAAAGTAGATCAACAAGTTCAACAATATTGAAGGTGAATAATAACATTGTTGGGTTCAAGTTATATAATCCACCTCAAGAACAAATTCAAAGTTCCAAGATCCAAAGCTTTACGTTCCTAAGATTGAAGATGAGCTTATCCAAGGTCCAAGGATCGTTCAAAACTCCTCCATATACAAGGAATCACCATAGTTAAGAACTTGGTGAGGAAGAAAAGAGAGGAATAACTATAACCTGAGAATCATGCTTCAACCAAGGTTGAAGATGACCATGGCCTTACCTTAAGCTTGGTGCTCGAGCTACCCTTGCTCCTTGAGATACTATGCATGATATCTAAGAGGGTATACATGATATCTCAAAGAAAGAGAGTTGTGGGGTTCATAAACTTCCATTAGTAGGTGAAAGGAGAGGTATATATACTTGGGGTTCATGAGAAAGAATGTATAAGAGGTGTGTCATCACCATATGCTACTAGGTGACACGTGGCCATGCATGGTTGACACATGTCCATGCATGAAAACATGTATATCTTGACATGAAAAAGTCTAGAGGATAATCTAGAGATGATATTTCGGCCATCCCTTATCTTGTTGGATAAGATATCTCATCTTTATCTCCCAAATTATGCAAATCGATACACTTTTTGCAAGGAGCATCTAACTCATCATGGATCACCGCCTTGAGGTGCTTAGGCCGTCATGGCCTTTTCCAAGAGTTCAAAAACCAATATGGGACCCCCTCTATGGATCCTTGTCTGATAGGCACTCCCATATCAAGTCTACAATCTCGATATAACTCATGCAAGGGCTTCAACTATACATCATCTCTTTGTTCTTTCCATCACCATGATTACCATCATTCAAATATGATTCAAACATGCTCTATCCTTATTTCTATCTCATCCAAATGATACATTGAGGGAGTAGGGACACTCTAGAGGTGGTAATTAGCATAACAACCCTACATTTTGGGTAAATTACAATTTGTACCAAAATTGGTACACAAGGCGCTAGCATTATTCAAACAAGCTCAAAGTTGGAATTTAGGCTTTCCACGAGCCACCACTTAGCATCATTCTCTCTCTCTCTTATGATACTAAACACATAACATTAAACATGTAAAATTTTGTAATATAACCCCTTATCTTGGGTAAATTACACTTCACACTCAGACTATCATATAATGCACAAAATAGTTTGCAATTAAGCTCACACTTCACAAAGAGTCTTAATTACTTATCAAAATATTAGAACAAGTTTGTAAATAACTTTCTTAATCAAAACTTCGAGGGTTAAGCCATAACCCAGGTCAGAGATGTTACATGTACAACAGATGCCTTCTAAATATTTGACTTGCATGGTCTGGCACCAATGGGTTTTAATGATTGTCATGCAGGGTGAAAAAGTGTTGGAGAGGATAACACGAGGCTATAAATTATAGGTTCAGGGATCCACAACCTCCAGTTTTAGGGAGACAAATGGTATCTCAGGGTACTTGGTGTGTTTTTGCATTTTTCTGATGAAATTTGTATCTAAGCTTGCCGACAGTGATCCTAGTTTTTGCAGGTCCCACCCCTTGGGAAATGTGATGGAAGATGAGAGAGAACATTATTGACAAGAAACAGATTGACCGACACTAGGGAGAGCCCTATTGGTATATATGCCCATAGAGCCATCCCAAGCGATTACATGGAGTCGGATATTAATTAATCAATTAATGTGATTATTTGGTTAATTAATGAATTCTAGAATATTCTAATTAATCCACGAGTGTTTTAATTAACACAACGTTTCTATTTACCGATGGGTTTGGAAAATCCTACTTCCCTTCGTATCCTATTTAAAGGAGGATTGATGACCGATATCTATATAAGATATCGAGAGAGGCTTTTTAGTTTATGCTCACGTACGTAAACCTAGCCGTCACCATCCTTAGGAGAGAAAGGAGAGCAACGCACCGCTAGCACGCCACCGCACAGACATGACTCCTTTATCCCGGCTTAGGAAGCACGACGTGGAGTTCCAGTCCATCCCCGTGGATGAAGTAGAGACACAGACCCTGAGACGCCTGCATTCGGAGGACATCGAAGCTCATCCGTGCGCGTTACGAGCAGTGCACATCATTGCACAAAAGGAGCGTTGCCGGATCTTTCTGTGACAGCGAACGGGAGAGAAGTTCCGTCCGTGTAGACAAGCGTCGTTGCACACCTTTGTACAGTAGGATATCACTAGACTTGCTCCGCGATAAGGTATATCCTGCGAACACTCCTTCCGAATACGATGTTATCGACGAGATCCTGTTTTAGGTTGCGTGGATTTTGTTACTTCCGCCACACATGTTTTCTCCATAAAACCCAACAGCGGTATCAAAGTAGCATCGATCTATGATGTATTTGGATTCATTTCGATATGATCGAATCGCTGTATACTGTTTTTTATGTTGCATTCGATGCGAATTAAAACTGCTAATGTGAAAATCTAAACCTAATTCCACATACGCCGCAAGCTTTTGTTTTTGACGTTTTGGACGGGGTCGACTATGGAAAATATTGATTTTCCTAAGTGCACGGAAGTAAAATTCCGTAGACCTTTCAGGGGCTCTGCCACTGAGACCCTACGAGTAGCGGCCTCCCCTCGACTCCCGCCCGCTAACCAGGGGCGCTGCCCCTGTGTACCCCGCATAGTCTGCGGGGAGTCAAATTTTTTTAATGGAGAATGTCCCGCATTAAAAGTAATTCAATTTTAATATGTATATATGTATATGTAGATATACCTATGATAGCATAGACGTCGCCTTTAAATCTATTTTATGCGGTGAATGCATGCACGGTTATGGCCTAGTATCCCCTTTTGTGAATGTTGTGGATGAATGTGTATGTCAATCTTGTGGATATGTTTGTTTGTGAATTCTATGGATGTATAATGGTTACATATGAATCCTTTGTATAAAGTATTCAGCTTGCATGCCGAGCCTCATCTCTTATTTCAAAGTGTAATTAATTCTTTCCTTTTATATTTGTACTCATATGATGTAATAGAGATATGATTAGTTTTAGTTTTTGTAAACTTGATGTAAGGAGGCCACTTGAAGATCCAACTCCAAGGAGTGTCCATGGAGAAGCACCATGAAGATCTAATTCCAAGGAGCATCCATGGAGAAGCAACAAGAAGATCCAATTCCAAGAAGCAACTTGAAGTTCCAACCTCGTGAAGCATCCATGAAGTTGTTCATTGTAATGTTGATCATTACATGCTTACATGTTGATTCATAGGTGTTTCATGAGATGCATAAGACCATAGGTGGACCGTAATCCTTTGTTGCTCCATTGGATTACAATAGTATGGCCATAACCGATGTATTTGTGTTTGTGATTGCATGTCTATCATTTGTGGGTGTGGATATAGTAGTATATGATACATACTATAAGTATGTGGTGTTTGGATATGTATATGTATTAATAAAATCCCTCAATTAATAATATTAAGTTTTAGTTGCCTTCCATAAATCAACACACATGAAAAGCTTGATCGACTATGTGTGGGCACGCCTCCGCGTGGTACACTGTCTATCTCGTGGAAGTGTGATGGTGGGTGTGTGGGTCTGCCTCCGCAGGGTGCACACTCATCGTGTTGGCTTATGGGTTGGACTTAACTAGGGAACCTTGATAGGATCAAGTATCTAGAGGCACACAGATGCATCATGGCAAGGAGTTGTCCATGATCATCTATCCTAGAGTTGCATATGATGCAATCGGAAAAAGTTGCTTACCTGAGTATTTGGTCTTTGACGCCGACGTTGGCTGGGCATTGATCCAATTATTTTGGGTCTTGGCTCACTAGAAGGTCGTGTGTTGCGATCTTCCGAGTTGATAGTGAGGGCTATTAATTTGAATAAAATAGTGGGGGCATAATTAATTAAAGGCCTAATTAATCTCGTTTATCAAATCTTTACAAGTCAAAATGTTTTGGACTAAATGCAAAATTTTTCTTTTGTAGCAATCAAATGGCAAACAACACTCACACTTTCTCATTGCGATCGGTCCTTGAGAAGGACAAACTTACTGGAACCAACTTTCAAAACTGGTTTAGGACGCTGAGAATTGTTCTAACACATGAGCGTAAGCTCTATGTCCTTGAAACACCAGAGCCAGCGGAACCCGCCATAAATGCGCCCAAGGCTGAAAAGGATGCTTACAAGAAGCTCCTTAATGATGCCGTGGATGTCAAGTGCCTAATGTTGTGCTCAATGAACTATGAGTTGCAAGAGCAGCATGAGAACATGAATGTCATGGAGATGGTAACACATCTCAAGAACATGTATCAACATCAAGCAAGACAGGAGAGATATGATGTCTCAAAGGCTTTGTTCAGGAGCAAGATGAAAGAAGGGGACTCAGTTGGCACATATACTCACTTTAATTGGGTACGCGGAAAGCTTATCCAAGCTGGGTTTTCCCCTAGGTCAAGAGTTAGCTACTGATCTGATTCTACAATCGTTGCCTGAATCATATAATCATTTTGTCATGAACTACAACATAAACAATTTTGACAAGCCATTGTCAGAATTGTTGGGCATGTTGAGGACAGCTGAAGCACAGATGAAGAAAGACAAGCCCAAGTCTGTGATGATGATTAGCAAGGCAAAGGGAAAGTCAAAAGGCAAAGGCAAGGCTTAGAAAGGTTCTAAAGCTGAGCAAAAGCCAAAGTCATCCACGCTCAAAGCTAAAGGTGGGATCTCCAAAGAAGATAGTTGTCACCATTGTCACCGCTGGACATTGGAAAAGAAACTATCCTCTCTACCTGGAGGAACTGAGGAAGAAGAAGCAGGGGATAGAGATCTCCACTTCAGGTATATACATTATTGAGATAAACTTAAATATTTCTTCATAATGGGTACTGGATACCAGATGTGGATCTCACATATGTTCTAATATACAGGATCTGATAAGAAGTAAGCCTTTACGAAAGGGCCAAGTCTAGCTGTGGGTTGCTAATGGAGCAAGAGTTGCTGCCACCGCAGTTGGAGTTATTAGTTTATCTTTGCCTATAGGCCTTATAATAGAATTAGAGAATTTCTATTTTGTACCTGCCATTAATAGAAATACTATTTCTATATCTTGTATGGACAAGAGTGGATTTGAATTTCACATTAAGAATGGAATTATTTCTATTTCTAAAGATGAGATCTTTTATGGCAATGCCCCTATGTCTTATGGTATCTACTTGTTAGAACTTGAGACTAACGTATACAATGTAAATACTAAAAGGTTAAAACTTGACAAATCAAACAAAACATTCTTATGGCATTGTCGTCTTGGGTACCTAAATGAGAAGCGCATATCTAGACTCCATAAGGATGGTTATCTAGACTCTTTTGATTTTGAATCATTAGAGACATGTGAGGCATGTTTATTAGGGAAGATGACCAAGAATCCTTTCACTGGACATAGTGAGAGAGCTAGTGATCTTCTAGGGCTCATACATAATGATGTATGTAGACCTTTTAGATCAAATGCTAGAGGAGGCTATCAATACTTCATTACCTTCATTGATGACCTCAGTAGGTATGGCTATGTATATCTTATGAAACACAAGTCAAAAAATCTTGAAACGTTCAAGACTTTCATGAATTAAGTAGAGAAACAACTTGGTAAGAGTATTAAAGCACTCCATTCAGATCGAGGTGGCGAATACTTAAGCCAAGAGTTTGAGGACCTTCTGAGAGACCGTGGTATTGTATCACAATGGGCTCCACCTGGTACACCACAACATAATGGTGCGTCAGAAATAAGGAATCGTACATTATTAGACATGGTACGATCAATGATGAGTTCATCCAAACTTCCAATATCATTCTGGGGATATGCTCTTGAAACTGCAACGTTTACACTTAACCGTGTACCTTCCAAATCGGTTTAAAAGACACCATATGAGATATGGAATGGGAATCATACCAATTTGTCTATTTTAAAGATTTGGGGATGTGAAGCTTATGTTAGGAAACAATTTCCCGAAAAGCTTGGTCCCAAATCGAAAAAATGCTATTTTGTTGGATACCCCAAGGAAACTCGGGGATACTACTTCTACACACCAACTGACAACAAAGTGTTTGTTTCTAGGACTGATGTATTTCTTGAAAATGAATTTATTTCCAAAGGAATTAGTGGGAGGAATGTAGAGCTCAAAGAAGTTCGAGACCAACAAGAAAGTAGAGAACATGAGGAGGTACATAAGGAACATGAAGACTCACAAATTGTTGTGGAATTTCAAGTTCCAAATGTAACACAGGAACCTCGTAGGTCTAGTAGGACACGACTTGAGCCTAAGAAATTTGGATTTCTCGTGACTCAAGGCAGTGACAAATTGGGCATAGAAGATGAGTCAACTTCCTATCTAGAAGCTACTAAGGGACCAGAATATGAGAAATGGCTCGAAGCCATGAAATCTGAGACGGAATCCATGTACACCAACAATGTATGGACCTTGGTGGATCCACCCAAAGGGGTAAGACCCATAGGGTGCAAGTGGGTCTTCAAGAAGAAGACTGACATGGATGGAAATGTTCAAACCTATAAAGGTAGATTGGTTGCGAAAGGATTCTGTCAAATTCAAGGTGTTGATTATGATGAGACCTTCTCACCAGTTGCCATGGTTAAATCCATCCGGATCATGCTTGCCATTGTAGCTTATCATGACTATGAGATTTGGTAGATGGATGTTAAAACAACATTCCTTAATGGGAATTTACTCGAGGATGTGTACATGACACAACCTGAGGGTTTTATCGATCCAAAGGAAGCCAATAAAGTCTGTAAGCTACAAAGGTCAATCTATGGATTGAAGCAAGCATCTAAGAGCTGGAATCTACATTTTGATGAAGTAGTTAAAAAGTTTGGCTTTAGTCAAAATGAAGATGAACCTTGTGTTTACAAAAGGGTTAGTGGGAGCATCCTATATACTCTTCAGACAGTAAAAGGTTGTCTAGGGAATACCTTCTCTATGAAGGATTTAGGCGAAGCATCCTATATACTAGGGATCAAGATCTATAGAGATAGATCTAGAAGGCTTCTAGGCCTAAGCCAAAGCACATACATTGACAAGGTGTTAAAGAGGTTTAGCATGGAGGGTTCTAAGAGAGGTAACTTGCCCATGTCCCATGGGGTTACGATCTCTAAAGTCCAATTTCCTAGCTCATGTGATGAACGGGCACGCATGAGTAAGATTCCATATGCATCAGCAATTGGATCTATCATGTACGTGATGTTATGTACTCATCCTGATGTGTCGTATGCTTTGAGCATGATGAGCCAGTATCAGTCAGATCTAGGTGAATGTCACTGGACAACTGTAAAGAACATCCTAAAGTACTTGAGAAGGACTAAGGATCAATTCTTGGTATACGACGGTGAGGAAGAGCTCGTGGTAAAGGGTTACACCGATGCTAGCTTCCAAACTGAAAAAGATGACTACAGATTGCAATCTGGATTTGTGTTTTTCCTGAACAATGGAGCTGTGAGCTGGAAGAGTTCCAAGAAAGAGACGGTTGTAGATTCTACAACAGAGGCCGAATATATTGCCGCATCTAATGCTGCAAAGGAAGCTGTGTGGATCAAGAAGTTCATTTCTGAATTTGGAGTGGTTCCAAGCACTGGTGATGCAATTGAGTTGTTTTGCGACAACAACGGAGCAATTACACAAGCTAAAGAACCAAGATTGCACCAATGTTCCAAACATATTCTACAGCGGTTCCATCTCATACGAGAGATCGTACAACGAGGAGATGTGAAGATTTGCAGAGTACCAACTGAAAGTAATGTGGCTGACCTGCTCACAAAAGCACTTTCACAACAGAAACATGACAGACATGTTCGATCACTTGGATTGAGATTCATGAGTGATTGGGTATAAGTGTAAGTGGGAATCTGTTGGTATGTATGCCCATAGAGACTATCATTCAATGATTGTAATGGGATACTATGTAAACGATTTGTAATACTACATTGATCATATCAATAAAGGCAAGTTTCCAATCTATATGTTTGTGTTTTATATTGTGAGATAACCATAAAACTTATAGATGTCTATAGAATAATATACTCAATGACATATGTCTTCAGGTTGATGACCTGAACAATGAGATCATATGTATGCTAAGAGTATGTATTCTTGTTTTATCCCTAATCGGTTGTTATTGTGGAAATATCCATAGACATCAATAACACATAAGATTAGAATGTATGTTGGTTGTTGGAAGAATCTCATTATCCATGATATGGAGATATCAAACAAAATACATAGATACTTGTAAGAGAACTGTGTATCAGATAGACCCACCTTGAGAGTGATACATGGATACCATGATTGGTAGTTAGAGTCACATCTCATAATGATGGTGGTGATTGTGGTTCTTAGACCCGAAGTCACTACACTTATCACATGTCGTTCGGTGTACTTTGACATCATCCACTGTGGTCCTAAATAAGGATTGCCATAAAGATGGTGCTTGGGTGCACTGTGACACATGGGGATGACTGTGAGTGATGTAGATGGAATTTGTCCTTCCTACGGGAGTTTGATATTCTGACCACTTGATAAGCAAGACTAAGAAATGCATGGCCATGCTGATGTGAGTCAATATGTGATATTGAGCTTACATATATCTCAGACAGTCTTCTCTAGTTCAAGGAACATGGATTGAACATTGAAAAGGATAACAATTCCATGACTCAAGTTCAATCTGGATATCAATGACAAAGGAACTATACAATCACTGTAACACCAGTCATGAATGATAGGTTAAGTTGTTCTCCAACTTCTCAAATTACTTGGGTAGCAATGAAGTCTTGCTAGATACCAATCATTACTTGTGAAATCATAATATGATTATGGATATCACTGCCAACGTAATTTGGAGCCTACCGGGTCACACACATAGGATGTGTTGGAATAGGAGTATAATTGTGGATTTGATTGGAATTTCTCTGAATCACATTGATTACTAAAATGTTTCTGTAATGGATTAGAATAATATTGGAGTGACTAGCTCTAAGTGCAAGTGGGTGTCTGTTGGTATATATGCCCATAGAGCCATCTCAAGCGATTGCATGGAGTCAGATATTAATTAATCAATTAATGTGATTATTTGGTTAATTAATGAATTCCAGAATATTCTAATTAATCCATGAGTATTTTAATAAACACAACGTTTCTGTTTACCGATGGGTTTGGGAAACCCTACTTCCCTTCGTATCCTATTTAAAGGAGGATTGATTGTCGATATATATATAAGATATCGAGAGAGGCTTTTCAGTTTACGCTCACATACGTAACCTAGCCATCACCATCCTTAGGAGTGAAAGGAGAGCAATGCGCCGCCAGCACGCCGCCGCACAGACACGACTCCTTTCCCCCGGCTTAGGAAGCACGACGTGGAGTTCCAGTCCATCCCCGTGGATGAAGTAGAGACGTAGACGCTGAGACGCATGCATTCGAAGGACAGCGACGATCATCCATGCACATTATGAGCAGCGCACATCATTGCACGAAAGGAGTGTTGCCGGATCTTCCTGCGACAGCGAACGGGAGAGAAGTTTCGTTCGTGTAGACAAGCATCGTTGCATACCTTTGTGTAGTGAGATATCGTCGGACTTGCTCTGCGATAAGGTATATCCCGCAAACACTCCTTCTGAATACGATGTTGTCGATGAGATCCTATTTCAGGTTGTGTGGATTTTGTTGCTTCTGCCGCACATGTTTTCTCCAAAAAACCCAACAAGCCCGACCCAACTTGATAATTTTCTCTTGAAGGATTCCATGGTTGGGTTCCATTTCTATAATTTGAGGGAATCTGGTGTAAGGGGAAGGCCATGGTACTTAGTGGGGATGGTATTTAACTTACAATGGAGAACCTGTGCAAAGGTAATCAGTTTAGGGGTGGAGTGTGGAAACTAATGATCGGGGATTTAACATAGTTGATTAAATTTTTGAAATGGTCTGAAAAATGAACGAAACTCTTTTACTATTAAGTCATGTTGTAGGGGATATGCCTGATGAAGAGATGGGTATCATCCACAAAATGTATTGATGGATATACACGTAAGTACTTGATGTTTATAGGATCGATTAGATTGGATGAAGCTGCTAGACAAAGATGGGGTGTCAAGAAATAAGAGGAGGTAGGATGGGTACTTGGTCAGATCTAGTATGAATCATACATGGACAATAGTTGGATTCGGTGACTCTCTTAATGTTCCTCTGTCAAACTCTACTTAAGACATTGCATCGGTAAAATGAATAATTGTGATGAGAAAGTCACCTTGTCAAAGTCTATTTGAAACTCTAAAGAAGACACATGTGACTTTTAGTTGTGTGTATAAGTCTTAAATTTATAATTCGATCACTACTTCACAAGTAAAATTACATGCAATATATTTGAGATCATTTGAGGAGAAAGGTTGTTAAACATTAGTACGTTGATATTCATCAATCTATATATGAGTTAAAAGGGTGGATTTAGTTGATTATAATGACACTCTTTATTTAAATATATATACTAAATTAAAGATCAACTAGATTAACTTTTATCACCAAGAGTGAGGATATCTAAGACAAAATTTCACTCCTAAACTAGATACCATAAAAAGTTCAATTCAAAAATCTAATCATGCGATGAAAGGATTATGTGCCTCCAAATTGTCCCCCTTAGCAAGCAATAAAAGGATTCTTTCAAGCATTTTTATACCCTCTTTTTAAATAGATACTCAAGATAGAATAAGCTAAATACAATCAACAAGCACAATGATTAGTTTAAAAATATCACTTAAATTAACAATAAGAACTAGGAAAATAGATCACTTGACATGCCTAATCATCTTAGCACAACTTAACAACAAAATACCTACATCTATGGGTGATCAGTCTACACAATAAGCAATCAACTAACATTATTTGCGTACATGAATTGCGAGGAAGAGAAAGGAAACTCGAAGTGGAACTTTGGGGATCTAAATTATTCAAGTGGAGAATGTTTTATGATCTTCATACCTCTAGGTTTCCTCAAAGAAGAATGAATAGGAGCATGGACTTGTGGAGGAGAACACGTTGCTTCCAGTGAATAATCTCTCAAATATGATAGGATTTGTTGTAGATGGCTTCTTTTCTGTTAAAGAGTTTCCACAATCCCCAAGTCTCTACTCCATATGTGGACTGATCTGTTTTCTTCTTAGAAACTGTCCTAAGTCATTAGACATCGTTCCCCTTAAGTTGGTAAGATTATCAATACAAAAATGGCAAAAAGACAACTCCAACCCTATTTTATGACCCACTAGATGATATACAATTTGTCAATGGTACCATAAATTTAATTCTCGCTGGTGGTTCAAAAATGTGGTCAACTAGACAATATAAGGTATATGTGTGGACCATAAATTCTAGTGACTTAGGCTTTACAAGATTTTATTTCTTCATTTCTTCACCCTTTTGCTAACTTATCATTACCTAACATTAAATTGTGGACTAGTCGCAAGAGGACATGAAAAAATGGATAAAAATAAGATGTGTGCTCAAAGATTAAATGATGCATGAAAATGAGATCAACGGAGTGAAAACAATACATATCACTAAGTGAATAACATATACAAATCAAGTATCATATATCCTCGAAGTTGAAGTTCTACTTGTCCTTTAGCAAATATTTAATTTGCACAAGAACAATATATATAAAAATTATATGTGATCTTTGGTTTAATTTCCAAATTAAAAATTAGAATGAAAGAAAAATATGCCCGTTTGACATTCCGGTCCCAATGCCATTTGAAAATCACTTATATAATATTCACAATCTGCAAGATCAAGTAAGAAACACCGAAAGGATATGATTTCCTTTCCATTTTATATAAGAATGAGTATTTGATCACTTAGGATGTAAAGTATTTGTACACAATTTCACTAAATTTTTCTTATGATCTTACTATCAATTTTTGGGTCTCATCATTTGTTGTTGTGAGGATGCTTATGGTAGGTCAACCTTACACGTTGGGGTTAAAGTTCTATCTTTTTGTTGTCTTAGCACCCAAAAATTGCTACCTGATTGGTTATGTATGTGTTGTCTACTAAAGCTCAATTAGTTATATGTATAAAAAACCAACAATAGTTTTCTAGTACATGAATGTATATACACTTTATCTTTTTTTGCTAATAAATATGAATTCCATCAATAATTGTTTCTCTTTTTTTTGGGTGAGTCAGGATTCCATCTATTCATCGTGCCCTCCTCGTGCAGGCAAATTCAAAAAAGCATTACAGAAGATAGAATGTTGCATCAAATTGAATGTGGTAGTACAACTACCATTACATAGGTCAATATACAACTGGCCTAAAATCCCTTGAGGAGGTCCTATCTAAGTAGAAAACTCAAGGTTCTTTTTTAAATGATCTTTAGCTAACCAATACGCCATCTCATTCATCTCCTAATGTTCGTACCACAATATCCAATTAGGAATTTTCAATTTTTGAATGTCACACACCCAATTTGCATACCTCGGGTTTAAAGTGTTGTCCTCTGAGATCATCTTGATCGCATGACTATCAGTATATACCTCCACCCTCGGGTACCTACACTTACTTGCAATATCCAAGGCCACTTTGATAGCCCATAGCTCAACTTCAAGGATGTCGTTCATTCTCCCCCTCTCATCTATCCTTCCTAGCCATTGCCCCTCACTATCTCATGCAACAACGACAATGGCCATCCAACATCCTTCCACAACTACATCAATATTGAGCTTAATGTTGTTCCCTTGAGGTCTGCTCCACTTGGCTTGAGCCCTCCCTAGGTTTGGCATCATCAACTCACTCCCATGCTCAACTATAATTTGCTTCTCTTTAAGGATTAGATTCACAATGTGCGTCATGTGGATATCTTTCTTATTGAAGACATAGCTGTTCCACGCCTTCCAAATGAACCAATCGAGATCAATAATTATTTCTCTATACCAATCATTTCTATTTTTACATATTTTTAAGTAAACCGTTTTGATTAACAATTACTGGTATCTAAAAATAAAAGTCAATTTTTACTTGTAGTTGAGGAGCTTCTCATTAAAAAGGTATCTTCACTTTTTTTGTTGTCGAGATCTCTATTTCCCTTCATGAGTATGGATCCCTCCAAGCAAAAATTTTCCCAAACTTATATTTTTATGTTTTTTTCCTTCTTCTATGGAAATAAGTTTTTTCTATCAAACTTTAATTTCCATACAAAAGGTATTTTTTCTCTAGGAAGTTTGTTACACTTCATGTGAATAACTTTTTTCACCAAATATCTCCTTCAAAATATTCATTTTCATCTAAAAATTGCAAACTTAATATTTCCTTCACACAGATTCAATGATTTTAATTAAGTTATAACCTATTATTGACTAGAAATACATATTTTTTCTCATGACACAATCCACAATATCAAGATGGAACGATTTTTATAACATACATAGTTGAAATGATTTGAATCACATATGTACATTTGGATTCTATAGTTAAATATTGTAACAATGTACTGTGAGATTACTATAGTTGATATATATTCCATGTACTCATGTGCACATTTCTTTTGGTCCATATCTATAAACTCCAATTGAATATCTCATCATCATCATCATCATAATATAATCTTTATTTATAACCATTTTTATATGAATATTCTTAATTCAACTTTGTGGGTTATGTTATCATTAATACATAAATATTGCATGATTATCCTTATAAGATCCTTTTAAGTTAATTTAGGCACATATCATCCTCTTTTAGAATTGATTAGACTCTATAATATTAGTTTTAATTAATGTGTTTGTTGATAGGTATTGTAAATCTTCATAATATTTGAGGCAACATTCATGTAGCTTGTCTTCAATACTCACCACTTCCACCATATTCCTTATATAGTTACTTCTCACATAAATTTTTTTTCTTATTTTTTCCTACACATCCATATTAACATTTAAATTTTGCACCAACTTCGTATTCTTGCACTTTATTTTTTATTATCAGACTTTATTCTCATTCAAATGCATAGCCATTTGTCTATCCAACAAAATCCACTTTTCAATCTGACTGTAGTTTGTAGTCAAACTAATCATGTTCCATTCCTCCACTTTATACATCAACTTTAATCTTGTGATGTCTACTTTCTAGAACATCACCATCCATATGATTATTCGATAGTAAATAGTGAAAGTTATCAAATTTTGGTACATTTACTCGATTGAATTTAGTACCACTACTTGCAATAGTAGGTTGTCTATGAATGTACTCATTTTTTCCTTTTCAATCTTAAATCCATTAGATTTCAATTGTATTTTCCAATGTTTATCTCATAGATCCAAAGAACAAGCTCAAAACTTCCAACCTTGCATATACTTGCCCCAACTAGGGAAAATAAGAAGAAAGGAGAGGACTTTAGGTAAAGAACCAATATTTATACCATGAGTGATGAAGAAGTCCATCCAAGAAGGTAGTGAGGAGAAAAAATAGATGAAAATATGAAAAGAATGGGAGAATATATATATGAAAATATAAGAAAAATGGAAGAAACATGCATAGATCATGTCTCATCTAGGCTGAGATGGTTATTCCAAGCTTTTATATTCACAATATTTCCAAACTCACTAATATGAAAGATCTCTACCAAGAAAAACCTCTTCATTTCAAACACAACTCCTCTAGAACTAGAATGGTATAAAATACATTTTCTGATTTATATGGATCTATATTTAATGTCTTGTTCAGGTGAGAGTTGCATGTTTTCCCAAAAAATTGTATCATAGAAAATAGACAACTCACAATGAACCCGTCTACCTACAACAAGTAACCCGAAATGAGTTTGTAGTGACCCATATGGGGTTTTAGTGAACCATCTTGGGTCTGCATTTACCAACTCACAATCATCTTTGTAATTCAACATTGTCCAACTTTGAACCACTTATTATGGTTGTTGTGACCCCATCAATAATTTCCCACTACATCTCATAACAATAATCAGTCCCATGGCAAGGATCACTCCCACCATTTGTTACAAAACAAAAACCTCTTTTTATAGTACAAATGTTTCAAAATACCATTACACTATAATTTTCTCAAAGAATAAACACAAAAAATAAAACAGGTGTGTGAAATATAACACAATATAATATTTAAGATTAAACTCATCAAGAATTAATCATATAGTTATATAAATTAAACATGATTAAA
The DNA here is from genome assembly GCA_963693085.1 of Alisma plantago-aquatica. Lineage (NCBI taxonomy): Eukaryota > Viridiplantae > Streptophyta > Magnoliopsida > Alismatales > Alismataceae > Alisma > Alisma plantago-aquatica. Next base: position 419,463,010 of record OY856414.1, on the reverse strand, counting down.
GGCAAACATGGAACATGTCTCCACTATGTGGCGATTCAAGGCCTTGGTTTGTTACATTATGACCTTAAAACGAGATAACCTAAATGTAGACATTGATCGGTACTATTTTGGGATCATTAAAAAGGTCATGATGATTTTGATCTAGTTTAAGACAAGGGTCATCCAATCATTCATAAAAATTGGTTAATCCTAATTCAACTTCAACATAAGTTTATCTATGAGGTAGCCCATTGACTTGTGGTGAAGATGATCCAAAGGTCAGAGTGACCATCCCGTAAATCATATTTAGTTATCATACATGTATATTAATAAGCATTCCCCATATATATTCATCATTATATTTTATTATTCTCCAAATTAAATCTTTGACTAAAAATTTTCCTTGTTAATTTAAACTTTATAACTCTACGCTAATATTATTCCATTTTGGTTCATGTTGCTCATGCAAGCGCCTATCATTTATTTTGATATGAATATCAATTGATATCCATGTGAGTAATTTACTTCACAATATTTCATCCCTCTAGGATTCATTCACTCACATGGGACTAACTAAGCATGTTAGAGTAAATTTTAATTAAATACTCATCAAAAACATCTAATGAATACAATATTAAGGATGAATACATTGTAATGCATCATAGGGGCATACTCTTGAACGACCTCTTATTATCATGTAACCCTCTATCCTTAGATAGTTTATTGTTTCCATTGCTTTCTTTATCTCATTCAAAATTTTTATCCTAACCACATAGTTAACATATTCAAGTAATTATCTTTATTTTAATCCATCTAAAAAGTATTTATCTTCAATATACTTATTAGTATACCTCAACTCTCTTTTCTTCTTATTTTTTGGTAATTCACGAATGCATAAACATGAAATATGTTATACGGTTCATTCTTTTTGATCCATTTCCTATTTTTTTCCATGAATTTTTCTATTATCTTATTCATATTTTCATATAGGTGGTTCGTGTTTATATTCTTCATTTTATTTCTTTATATAACTTCAAATAAATTTCCTTATCTCTATTCTACTTCACTCCTATCATTATCATACATGTGAGGTTTTCACATAATATCCTATTACAACTTCCATTTAGTTACCCTTGGTGTTCTCCGTTATAGGTTACTAGACTTCTTTAGATTCATGTTTTTCTTAATATTTCTTCTTCTCAAATTTAATTCTTCCATTTTTTTCCGAAAATTGCCAGACTTCCTTTGTGAATTGATCAACTTGCTGGCTAATTTATCGACTTATAACTTTGTTTGTCATTTTCCTATCAGATCATGGCATGACAAGTTTTAACATTGTTTTGAATAATAACATGTATTGCAAACCTTATCGATGTATCTTATAACATGTTTAGATATATGTTGTAATTTGATTTGATCTATACTCATCTACATCTTGAAATCATAACCTTTTCCTTCTTTATACATGACATTGCACTTTTTTAGAACATGTTCAAGTCTTACATTCAATTTGTAAATATAGCTAATTTTCTCCATTTATTCACATATCCTCTCATATGTTGGTGTCTTAGTGCTAGTGCATCCTTATTATTGTCTTATAATTTTACATTCCCATAACTTATTTTTGTTAGAATTTTAGTACTAGCCATTAGGCACCAATAACACACCCTTCCAGCCACACGAGGACCTATCAAACTATAACATCCCTAACCTGGGTTATGGCCTAACCCTAGATGTTTTGCTTAAGTAAGCTGCTTACAACTTGTTCTTATCTTTTGGGAAAAGTAATTAAAGCCTTTGTGAAGTTTATTCTCAAAATTGAGCTTATATGCAAACTATGTGTGCATTATATGATAATCTAAGAGAACAATACAATTTACCCTAGATAAGGGTCATGTTGCAAATGTTACATGTTGAGTATATATTCTAAGTGTTTTGTATGATATTTTATGTCATGAAAGAGAATATGATTCTAAGTAGTGGCTTGTGCAAAGCCTAAACCCTAAGTGAGAACTTGTGTAAATAATGCTAAGTGCTTGGTGCATTAATTGTAGCACAAATTGTAATATGTATAAAATGTAGGGTTAATGTGTAACTTATTACCTCTAGATTGTTTTTACTCTTGCCTAGTGTTATCTAGAGGAAAGAGAAAGAAGGAGACAATATTTTTAAAGCATATTGAAGTGTTATTACCTTTAATAATAAAGAAAATAAGAAAATGCATAAGTTGAAGTTATACACATGAGCCATATCAATTGTGGACTTAGGAAGGAGCCCTTATCGGCCATAGAGCCATAAGGAGAGCATCCTATCAGTTTGTGGAGCTTTGGTTTGGCCCATGACGGGCAAGGCACTTAAAGGAAATATTAAAGGCATCGATTTGCAACTTGCCTTGGAAATTATGGAGTTGAATAAAATAATAAGTTAGTGGAAGAGAGCTTGCCCTAGGAGGCAACTCAAGGGCCTCCCCTTTCTTTATTATTTTGCATGGAAAAATAATAGTGGCATGCATGCAAGAGCATGTGTCGACCTTGCATGGTTAGGTGGCATGAAGCACCTTAAGTAAGTGACACCTATGACACTATTTTATATAAACCTCAAGTATAAATACATTGACCTTCATTTGTTGGCAAGCTTTTCGGATCAAGCAAGTGCCCTTTTCTCTTGTATCATGCAACACCCCCTCTTGTGTCACCCATAGTGAAGAGGGTTGTATGGTATCAGCCAAGGAGGAGAGATATCGGCCAAGGAAGGTTGAAGCAACCAATTACGGTGATATCACCCAAGATGATGAAGGATATTGTGCAAAAGCTTGGAGCCCAAGTTTTGGATCTTGGAGAAGGTCCACCATGCATGATTATCATATCATGTTATCAACCAGCTCAACATATGATTCTAACCATGAAGTACTAAGGAACACATCCTCCCTATTGAATTTGGGTTATAATTAAATATTAGTGAATTAGGAAAACCACGCCATATGTTAGATCATCTTATTCTGAGTTCAAAACATATTTTATTATATTTTCTGACTTATAAATTATTAGCTATGAATTTTGTAATATATTATCGATTTAGATTAATCCATCAAAATTTTCAACATTAGATTTTGGTAATAAAACCGTACAATTAGAAAGATTGTATTTTTCTAATTTTAGAACATATTTTATTTTATTTTTCCTAAGCTATTGATAATTAGTTATGGATTTTTGAAAACCAACCAATCAGATAAATCCACATCAGCAAAATCATTGGGAGAGGAAAAGGGAGAGGGAAAGTGGGTGCTGGCACTGAGTTGGCCCAATAAAGGTTGGCCAACTCGATCGATCGCTCCCTTACCAAATCCTTAATCTTCGTCAGTAGATTTGTTCACCTCCAAGCTAATTTTTTATTTAGATCAAACGATTAGTCTTAGAAATAGAGTATGATCTTGTACTTTACATTCCATAAGTAACTTTTGCTACACTACTAACCATGGCACAAGCTTTATAAATTTTAATTTTGCCAGGTCATCTATTTTCTATTCCTAGTAATGATGGAAAAGATTTGCAACATCTAGCATTCAGACATGATATGGAATTTGAAACAAATGCTCTTCCTGATCGACATACATGGGATCTGGCTGGATATCCTTGTAACTACTCATCTTTGGGATGTAATTGGATATTTAACGTCAAGTATCAACCTAATTGTACTATTAAAAGACTAAAAGCTTTCCTTGTTTCAGAAGGATACACTCAAACCTATAGAGTGGATTACTTTGAAACCTAGTCTCTAGATTCTCATCTTAATTTTGTTTTGGCACTCATTTCTATTGTTGCTAATCGAAATTGGCCCTTGTTTTAGCTAGATGTGAGGAATGCATTCTTATATGATGATTTGCATGAAGAGGTGTATAATGAGTTTTGTTACTCAAGGAGAGTCTTTTAAAGTTTGCAAACTTCACAAGGATATTTACAAATTGAATCAAACCCCATGATCATGGTTTGATAAACTTAGAAAAATTTCCTGATAGATTTAGTCTCAAACGCTCTCATTTTGATTATTATGTGTTCACTAAAATGACTAATTCTGGTCTTGTTATTTGGATTGTCTATGTTAATGAATTTATTATGTCTGGAAGTGATAAGAAAGGCATAGGTACTAAGGAGTATATGGAGAAAAAAATTATTACTAAAGATTTTGGGAAATTGAGATATTTTCTGGGTATTGAGGTTTCCTTTTCTTCTTTCAGAATCACTATCTCATATAAAGTATGTTCTAGACCTCTCAAAATAAATATGTTTGGTGGGATCTAAACCTACTAGTAATCCTCTTGAACCCGATACAAATTGGGACGATGACAATGATCCTCCTTATTCTAACAACCAACAATATAGAAGGTTGGTTGGTAAGCTAATACACTTGATTGTTACTAGAGATAATATTTCTTCTATACTAGGACTTGTCACTAGGTATTTAGACAATCCTTGGAAATTTTAGAGAGATATTGCCTATCATATTCTTAAATACTTGAAAATATCTATTGGGAAGGATTACTACACAAGCAACATGGACATTTCAAACTCATTATCTAATTATATTTAGATTGTGCAGGAAGCAAAACTGACCACTAATCCACTTTTATTTATTCACTTTTATGGGAGGTAATATTGTTACATTGTGCAGAAAGAAACAAAGAATGGTTTCTCATCTAAGTGTTGGAGCAGAGTATAGAGTCATGGCTCATACTGTGTGTGAACTAGCATGGGTGTGTGGAATTATGAAAGAATTCAATATAGACAATCTTACTCCTATTCCCATGTAGTGTGATAATAAAGTGTCCATACTTATTGCCTATAACTCCACCTTTCATGAGTGCACCAAACACACTGGGGTGGATTGTCACTTTGTTAGGGAAGCCATTATATCTAGCCGTATTTCTACACCTTACATTTGGACGAAAGACCAGATTGCTAACATTTTCACAAAGATTCTTCCAAAGACCAGAGTTTCTACCTTGGTTGAAAAGTTGGTCATGCAAGATATATATGCTAAAACTTGAGGGGAGTGTTAACATGTATTTCATATATTATAAGTACTCCTATTTCTTCTATTCTTGTTTGAATTCTATGCCTAGTTAATTTTCTCTCCTTGTATGTTTCTTGTTTCCTCTTTTCTCTACTCTATTGTCTTGTAAAAGAGATTTTATACTCCTTTTGATTATTATGGTGAGAGAGATACCAAATTGCACAATGCGTCATCCACATTCTAAATATGTGAGATATCAAGATTGCCAACATGTTGAATTTATCATTGGAGGAGTTTATGGAGATGTTGTATTTTTAGAAAGTACTTGATTCTTTCTTACATCTCATCGCCATCTTGAAAAGATGTGTGAAATATCAATTAGTTATATATTGGGAAAAGAGTCACTTCATGGTACCATAAGTCATAGTGTTGGGAAATAGATTTTCAAAGGTTGGAATAGATGCTAATAAAACCAAATTGGGGCCTGATTTCTACCTTAATTATCCCCTTTATAGTGAGGAATTCCATCTTTCATAGGGCATGTTGGCTTCTACCATTGTTTTATAAAGGATTTTGTATGATATCAAAGTCATTATGTCACCTACTTTAGAAAGACATTGAATTCCATTTTGAATACAAAAGCATAGAAGCCTTCCATCAATTGAATCTAAACTTGATTTATGCTCTATTATTAAGCCCCCTGATTTATCAACGCCACTTGAGATGATGATTGATGCATCAAACATGGTTATGGGGGTTGCTTTGGGCCAAAGAAGTGGACAAATTTTACATGTGATTTATTATGCAAAAAAGACTCTTGTTGAGACCCACATAAATCACATAATCACTTAAAAAGAGTTACTTGACATAGTTTTTACTGGTAATAAATTTAGCTTAATAAATTTTGCTTTTATGTGTTTTAGAGCAAATTCATTGTCTACATGGACCATTTTAGATTGAAATATCTCATGTATAATAAAGATTCAAGACCTTAATTGATCTAGTGGATACTACTACATAAAAATGTGTTCGAGAGATTGTTGAGAAAAAGAGTTGTTGAATTTTTTTTGTGACCATTTATTTCGCATTAAGTCTCCATATGATGAAGTGGTAAGAATCAAGGAAACCATGCCCCACAAATAACTCTTTTCGATTAGCACAACCCATAGGTCACAGTACAAGCATATAGCCAAATTCTTGGCTAGTGGAAGAGTGTTAGATGTGTGGTCAAGTAAAGAAAGACAAATATTGTATGTAAATGTTAAAATTTATGTTTGGGATGACCCTCATATCTTCAAGTATTGATCTTATCAACTTGTGAGAAGATGTGTATCTAAAAATGAACAAATGGAGATACTTTCCATGTGCTAGTTTGGTGCATGTGGAGGTCATTTTGGGGGAAACAAACTACTACAAAAATTCTTCAATATGCTTTCTTTTTACCTACCCTTTTCAAGGATTCACATGAATATGACAAGTCTTCTTGAAATTTAAAAGGGGGAACCATCAACAACAAAGACATGATGAGTCTAACTTCCATCTTTGTGGTATACACGTTCAATGTTTGGAGAATTGACTTTATGAGTCCATTTCCCTCATAAATAATTTCCAACTATATTCTTGTAGTTTTTGACGATGTCTCTATGAGGATTGAAGCTACATCCACTGGAAGAAATAATCTTAAAATAGTGTATGATTTTATTTAATCAAACACATTTATCCCCTTTGTAGTGCCTTGGACTATGACAAGTGATGGAGGTAGTCATTTCATGCATAGAGCCTTTGAGAATATTTTGAAAAGGCATGGTGTCAACCACCAGATGGCTGCCCCATAGTCATCCTCAAACTAGTGGGCAAATAGAGCTTGCCAACTGAGAGATATATCTCATTCTTGAGAACATGGTGAGACCAGACTACAAGGATTGGTCACTTTAACTTAATGAAGCTTTATGGCCTTATAAAACAACATACAAAACTCTGATTGGCACAACACCTTTCAAGTTAATTTATGGCAAATGCTACAATTAGCACACATAATTGAAACACAAGCCCATTTAGGATTTGAAATCCACTGATGATGTCATGGACACATCTAGAATCAAAAGGAAAATATAGCTAAATGATATTGAAAAAAATAAGGCACGAAGCATATAAAAATGTCCAAAAGCTACAATAGATGGTGAAATTCTTGCAGGATAAGCCCATAGAGAAGAAAGTATTTGAGATGTACAACTCCCACATGAAATTCTTTCCTAGAAGTCAATACATAGTGAAGCATGTTTACCCATATAGTGCAATCATGATACAAGGAAAATAAGTAACAAAAGAATTCATAGGGAATAGACAACAATTGAAGTCAATTATGGAAGTAGGGTCCGATAAGGCCAACAAAAGTCTTGACATTGTCATACTAATTGATATAATCAAATCGGAAGAAGAAGAAGAGGAAGAAGAACCATTTTTGAATGCAAATGAGAAGGTAATTTATTTTGTAAAGGAAGCATGAAGGTTGACAAGGGGTTTATGATTAAAGAAATACCACACCCAACTGAAGGTGATAAACTTAGAGATAGTGGGAGGCACCCACATAGGATTGAAAGATTTTGACCCAATACCTCACAATTTTACTTATACATATGATTTATACTACAAAGAAAGCACACATATGCTTTTGTTTCTGATAAAATTTTTATATGTGCATGGAACATGAATTTAAGAGAATAAAAGTACCTACAATGTGACAGGAATACAAAAGAAAATTTAGTTAAGTTAAGTTTAAATGTTGCCTAAAAATTGAACTGGAAAATATATTGGAAACCTTTGGAGCAGTCTTTATACATATAGAATGTTTGTGGTGATTGTCATTTGTAATTATGATACTCAATTGAGTTAAGAAAGTATCCTACATGGACATGTAACTCAAAATAGTCATGGTACCATCAAATGATGGAGAAGAGGAAGAGAAGTCATATGAATTGAATGATGAAGAAGAGGTGAAGGATGGGGCACTAGATGTGGTGGCTCAACTATAGGAAGACTATATCAAACATAAAGTAAAGATGCCTGAGGGCACACATTTGAGGAAAGGGGAAAGAAAAGGAGAAGATGCACATCCACAGATTGATCTAGGATTAATCCACCCCAAGTGCATGAATAGAAGAGTACTTGCAACACATTATGCCTGCATGCCCGCAATTGAAAACCATTGAGGTGGAGAATCACTTAGGATTATGTAAAAGAGAATGTGGATTAAGAAAGGTGATTATATAGGTACAATATACATATTTTGAGATCACACAAGAGTTATTGAGCACCTTAAAGAAGATTGAATGCAAAGGGGAGGAATCTATTAGGTTCATGCTCACATGATATGTACATATCCTAACAGCCTCCCATCTGAATAACTATTTTGTTCCAATACTTAAGTTTCCATTGAAATTTGATAGTACAACAGCAAAACAACAATGCATATAAAACAATGTTGAAGTATGTAGAGAGCTTACCGGATAAGACATATTAATTCCCATCAATTCAAAGACAAGTAAGATGACAAACCTTATGTTTAGATATATCCATTAAGTATTTGCAAACACAGTATTTGATTAGTATGATAACCAAGGTTGATTGTTGAAAAAGGATATGTTTGTGATTGGCCAAATATTAAGGGAAAGATGCTTAAACATGGGATCCATCATGGCTGATCATATGAATACATTACCACCAAGAGTACTTCCCCTTTTGTAAAGGGAGGTGTAATCACATCAATTTCTAGAACCTTTAGTTATGATTTGATTGGTACCACTAAGGAAACATGGTACAAGTTTGTTGATTTGAATTATATTTCAAGATCGTAGATGGTTTTATTAAGAAATGAAAAAATATGTTACAACCTCTACCATGACATTCCTGACTACATCCCAAAGTTGCCTTACCATACAATCATTTTTGTATTTATTGAGGGAGAAATACCAATAGATGTGATGGCCTAGTGAGAAGGAGAACACCCTAGAGACACATATAGGGAACTGATTGTGAATTTACCTAAGGGTAAGAGGGACACCAATGTTGTTGAGTAGTAGCAACACTAGCAACATAATAGCGCACACACTGTATCAGGAAACATCAAGATTAATAGGATGCATAGCATCTGGATCAAATGGATCTAGAGGGGGGTTAATAGATCTAAAAACACTTGCACAAAATTTGTTAGACCTTCGAGTTACTTCAACTAGGCACAATTGCAAATAGTGAATTTGATGGCAATTTAAACATGCATAGCAAGGATGAGAGAGATTGAAATAAGCTGTAAAGACCAAGTCTCTACTATTAAACATGATAAACAAATACATCAATTGTGTAGCAGCGGAAATTTAAATCTTGACTTTATTCAAAATGTATAAAGAGTACATTATAAAAAATTCCATAAAGGAAGTACAACTTTATACAAAACATAGGATCTAGGTAGAGTAAGACTTAGACTAAACCAATATTGTCTCCAAACAAAACAACTTAATATATAAAAGCAACTATGATCATGCAAACTATATGTTCATTTTCTTCTCATCCTATCCTTAGCCTTAGGTTCACCAAGCTTCCATGCACACTTTGAACCAATATCTGGATGGTTGGGGTCATCCAGCAAGAGAAAGATAAAAGTATGTGTCAATCAAAAGAAATAGGACAATTAAATAATTTACAGCATTGAAATATAAAAGATTCTCCACAATAAGAGATTTCAAAAGAAATGAGGCAAGTATATGAATAAGAGAGAGAAAACTGCCATAAACAATCACCACAAGAATAATCACATAGCATGAATATATTAAGATGCAAAGTCATCTCAATGTAGGGTGAGGCACCTACCGGACCTCACCAGTGGCAGGGGGACTAAAACCCCAGTGCCTAAAAAGTGGTAGGGGGACTAAAACCCCAGTGCCTATGGCAGGGGGACTAAAATCTCAGTGCCCTATGGGTGGTTTGTACTCATGTACACTACATTGTCATTTGGCCTAAAATACATCATGCTTAAATAGTCACTTGGCAGTATTGAGAAATATAAAAGTAACATTTGCATCATAGCATTGGGAATAAAACCCAAGAAACAATCTCAATAAATAGGCCATCATAGGAAACAACATTATCCAAGTATTTCGAAAAGATGAGCCAACATAGGCAATAGCAAGAATCAAGATTTACAATTAAATGAGCCACATAGGCAATAGAAGCATCTCATAGTAAGGAGCCAAATATAGGCAATCACAAGATCCATATAATTCAATTGGATGAGCCATAATGGTAACAAAAGCATCAAATAAGTAAAGATCCAAATAAAGGCATTTAGGAGGATATCAAGGCTAGAACATAATGTTTGTAGGGTTGGATAAGATCCCAACTGAAGAGTAGGTTGATTGCACAATATACATTCCACATAGATTTTACATTCATCATAGATGTTCACATAAATATGATTCACATACTAAAATAGGCTTCACATACCTATTTTAATTAATTACCATCACATTCACCAATATGATTGTATCACCATTCCATATTTCCTTAGTTACAAACATTACACATGTATTAGGTTACTTAAAGGTACTTTAAGTGTAAAATGTCCATATTTATAAAACATGGATTAAAACTTTGTATTTTGGGTCTTTAAATAGGGCCAAACGATTCCTAATATTTTTCGACTCGAGAAAACATATTTATTTACCAAAAACAGAGTTAAAACACTATTATTATCATTTTTTATCACTTTATACATTTAAATTAGAGTTTGAATTAATTAACAGATTTGTAATGAAAAACAGGGTTCAAAACTTGAAAATTCGGATTCTACATGATTTTATCTTTCCAACGAGTATTTATTTGTATTTTTCCGATAACTGAGCAATTTTCTATGAATTAAACAAAAGTGACCAATTAATTGCTAAAAGGGTAAAAAAAACAAGTTCAGATGACAGATCTGCCCTTGGAGAGAGGATCAGGAAGGAAGGGCGTGTGAGGGAAAAATGGTAAAAATCCCTCGAGCTTCTTCAAGCTCGGGGCACAACCATGGGTCGTGGGTGTAGCAAGGTGGTTTGGGCGTTTTTGCGTTTCTCCACCAAATTCAACGTTCAGGTACTCGAAACGAAGAGGATCGAGAGACGAACTCACCTAGCCAATAAATTTCGACGCACGAGCACTCTAGCTCTGGGGAGAGACGCCGCAAGCACAGCTGGAAAAACTCCACGTCGCCGGCTACACACGCGATCTCGAATGAAATTGAGGGGATTGGTAGGTTGCTAGGTGGCCGACGCAACTGTGTGGGGAGTTATTTATAGGTGTAGAGGTGTCCTTTGGCCTAGCCGAGGTGGCCGTGAGAGAGCCTTGGCAGACGCCCCTTGGCGTTTAGGCTACGCCGCACCTCGATGGATGAGTAATGGCTCAAATGAACTGGGAGGAGGAGACGAAGTGAACGGAGAAGAAATCTCGCAAAATGATCAAGTATACGAGGAGATCGAAGCTGAGGAGTCTAGGCCAGTTCTACGTGTAAATGTCGGAGGTGGAAGATGAACTCTTGGCCCTTGGATCGTGATCGGGATAAACAATAGCCGTTGGATCTGCATCCACAGTGGACCTGCGCGGCCCTTGCTTGCGTGACACTCATTTAAGCCCAACTTTTGCTTAAATGATGTGTATAACTAATGTATTGATTGATTTTATATCACACTTTATTAAAACTTGTTTAATGCATTTAAAAGGTCAAATGAACTCCAAATGACCTCAAATTTTAACCTCAGGTTGCTAATTACGTCTAGATTCATGCTATATAATTATATTTTCGTTTCACCCAACCTTTGGCCTCCAAAAAATTATTTTGATTATTAAAGCATATATTAATATAATGCTTGGGCAAATAATTATGTATTGCTTTTATAAGCAACCTTTGGTTCCCAAATCCGAAATTTGGAGTTCAAGAGTCCTCCACTCACTAATAGCATGTATTTGCAAGTTTTATTAGCCCATATTAAGTGTGAGGTATGAAGGTGGGTTATTATTCACCATTTTAATTTACACTATATTAAAAGCGTATTAAATAGTTTTGAGGGGTCAAACAAACTCCAAGAGCCACCAAATTTTAACCACATGCTCATATTAAAGTCTAGAACAATCCTATGCAATTATATTCTCATTTTATTGCTCATTAAAGTGTATATTAATATATTAAAATGAATGAATTATATGAAAAGACTTCTTTTTATGAAACATGTGAGTAAATTTTGAGATATTAAGCACATTAAGATTTCAATAATCATTTCTCAATTAAATAACATATTTTCATGAATTAAAATCATATCTTGAGGAGAGAGAAACAATTAAGGTTAATGTTCTCAGACATTAACTTAAATACACATTATTGCTAATATATTTATCCAAAAAGCTCCAAATTAATATTATCTACTTATATCACTCATGAGACTTTATTTTGCATTATTAGCCCTTAATTATTACCTTAAGTGGGTTATTTGTGCAAACACCCCTTTATTATCATAAATGAGGGGAAAAGGTAATTTCAACCTTGAATTGTGCTCAAATTGCACAAGGAGTCCAAAAAGAATATAAAAGAAGGGAAATTTATGAAAAAGGTCCAAATGGACTAGAAGGCAAAGAAAAGCTCAAAAGTGGGTAAATTGTAGGAAAGACCCTGAGATTCAATATGTTACACGAGCATTTGAACAAGCTATTTAGAGTGGTTCCACTCTCCAAACTAGAGGAGAGTCAGTCCACTACCTAGAGAGGCCAAGCAGCTAAAGGACTCCTGCCTCTCGAGTAGTCCACACAGACCACCTAGAACTCATGTCGTCCTGTAGAAACAGACATGAAGTAGTTGTCCCTCTCATTGGTATACTAGTCACCAACATGCTCTCCCACAACAATGATCCTTAGTTGTTTCTCTCATGTGGCTATCCCTCCCTAGTCAGGTAAGATTTGCCTGGGCTCTCATGGTTACCATAACTAGAGAGGTCAACAATTGTCAGAGTAAATGATTCTCAATTGTCTATGTAGCTGTTGTGCTATGGGAATCCCCCAGTACCCCTCAATATATAGGAGGGGCCAGGGTCAGGGTTCCCAGTCCCCAGCCAATGCGGGACTAAAGTGGGAGTGGAAAGGAGCATAAGATCTTGAATTTTCACAGCAATTTTGGAAGTTTCACAACCTGCGCATGCTGAAATGGTCGTCTTTCCTAGAGAGATAGTCGTTTCACTAAGCAAAATGGTCATTTCACACCTTCTAGTTCTACACATATGTCGACAATTCAATTCCAATTAATACTCAACTTAAAATTATCACCAATCCTTTGTGCAATCAAATTGCACTCTTGAAACGGGCGTCTGGTGTAAATGAGATGGGCATCTCACACTATCCCAGACAGTTGTATCATACATGTGAAATGGGCATCTTATAGTATGCCAAGCGACCATTTTTCATAAGAGAAACGGGCATATAGCAACCCGGGTCAGGCATAATTCCAACCAATGTAAAATACAATCAACTTGGCACTCCAAATGACAGTCTCAACACTTGAACTGATTGTTTGGAAGTATAGTCAACTGATCTGTTTCATGAATTAAAATACCTAAACACTTTAGTAATCAATCCAATTATCATTCAAGATCAAACTCCCCATCTAGATGAGTTCCTATGTGTGTGACCCTATAGTACCCATATCATGTTGGCAGTGAATGTCCATAACTATCTTATGAAATCACAAGCAATGAGCAGTGCCTAGTCACACATCATTGCTACCCAAGAGAACGGAAAGTTGGGGAGCAACTTCAACCTACAATTTATGTATGGTGTTACAGTGTTTGCATAGTTCCTTTGTCATTGATATCCAGATTGAACTAGAGGCATGGAGTAGTCATCCTCATTATTATTTAATCTTGTTCCTTGGACCAGAGCAGAATGCATGAGATATATGTAAGCTCAATATCATATATTGACTCACATGCGTATGACCATACTTTTCTCAATCTCGTTAATCAAGAGGCCTTTGGATATCATACTCTTATCAGAGGATCAAATCCCATATCTATCACTCACAGTCAATCCCCATGTATCAAAGTCACCCAATCATCACCTTTATAACAACCCATGTTTCAAGACTGCATTTGATGATGTCAAAGTGTACCAAACTACATGTGATGAGTGCAGTGATTTCAGGTCTAAGAACCACAACCACCACCATCATTGTGAGATCTGACTATGACTTCCATGAAGATGGCTTCCATGTGTCAGTCTTTGGGTCTGTCCGATACACTATTCTCTAACATATATCTACATGCTTGGTTTCATATTGCCATATCATGACTAATGATATTTAGTCATCAACCAACTCACACTCTAATCTTATGTGTTATTGCTGTCTATCAACCTTCCACAATAACAACCAATCATGGACATAATGAGAATATGTATATGTACTCTTAGCATCTATGATCTCATCCACAAGGATAGTAACTTGAATACATATATCATTGACTAATATAACTCTCTAGGCATTTATTAAATTTTCATTATCTCATAACTGAATATACAAAATAAATGGGAAGATTACCTTTGTTATTATCAAATCAGGTATCTAATGCCATATCCCAATCATCATATGGTTGGCTCTTTGGGCATACATACCAACATATTCAACTAATCTACAACAAGGCCTTTTAGTTTTTATATAGTTGCCTTACCTTATCCTTGTGTTCTACCCCATATTACTACAATTGACTCTTTATTGAGTTGCATACATATCATAAAGTTGGGTATTTAGATTTTGAGACCTTTTAACCAAACATTTATATTTACACTTTTGATTGACATTTAAGGGCAATCAAGTTTTGGCATCAATGTTGGGGATAGGAAAGATAGCAAACCCTCAAAGAACCTAACATCTACTTAGTCTTAGTCACACATTTTAATCTTCTTTTTTTGAATTCAAATTCACAACCTTGAACTAACATTATTACTTGATATTCTATTACAACAAAGGCTCTTATACATTTTTATTAAATATTTTTTAGGTACCAACTAGAAAGGATCTATGTAACTAGGAAGATCTCTCGACTCCTATACTCAAATGAGAGCCAATGAGAGTCAAAAATCGATGGTGGACCCGATTCATAACATTACCAATTTCAACATCAAACACAGTACCATCACCCTAATTCAAGCAAGAATGTTTGGTGGGATGTCACCTGATGAAAATTCATGCCACCATATTGATACCTTCACAGCAATTTGTGACACTTAGAAGATCCAAAAAGTTCCACAGAGGCTATATATGAAAAACTTTTCAACTTTTCTCTCAGTATAAATCTCTAGTGTGGTATCTCAACATCAAGCCATTGACTATTGCAACTTGTATTGAAATTGTTCATGATTTTGATGACAAGTTCTACCCAACACAATGGACCATTCACTATCGTAACAAGATTAGTTTTGTGAAAAAGCACCCCGAGAATCTCTCTAAGGCATGGAAAAGATTTTAAGATTATCAAACAGAATTCCCACATCATGGGTTTAATATTACCACTTTGATTACAACCTTCTATAATAGAGTCACCCAAGATGATAAGAAGACTATCAACGCTGCTTATGGAAGTGATTTTCTAGCTAAAATGTTGAAAAATGCACTCAGATCATTGATAAAATGGTGCAACTTCAATCTACTTGGGATTTGAATGTGGACCTACCAAAAATGATAGTAGATTTCTAGCATGACCCTACCAACAACAATAGCATCTCAGAGACTGTGAAGAAGGCTAAAGTCATTGAACTACTTTCTATAAAACTTGATAAGATTTCCACTGATGTTCAAAGTCTAAAGTGTCCACTATTTGGGATGGTCATGCAATGCAATGCTTGTAGAGATCTAGGACACCTAGCTCAACATTGTATCCATGCTGAACCTCTATAAGAATATCAAGTGGTAGATAATGACTCTTATGCTAACTACAAAATGTCTGATCATCTTGTTTTTTCCTATGTCAATACTTTTGCAGTAGAAAATTCTCATATTCTCAATGAATCACCAAATAGCATGGTAGAGGGTAAATTGTGGGCAGAGGCCAGGATGCACCAGGGTTCCAATAGACCAACGAACCTCCTCAAAATAGAATGCCAAACCAACAAGGAAATTTGAATGGTCAACAAAGAGGGAGTTTCATTATGCAACAACATAATTCTATCAATCAATTTAATTCTCCTATAGAGCATCTCAGACAATGCATTTTAAGCAACCACAATCTGATAGCACTATGCAAACACATATCAATGATTTATAATAGTAAAATAGAATAATTGACCAACAATTGGTTTCTATATAAGCCTCTATCAAAAATTTGGCTGAACAATTTCCTTTATGTATTAATATAATATGAGAAATGAAGCCACAAAAATGGTGACATTACAATATGGTACCACTGTTACCACTCTTCATCCTCCGCAGACACAACATATAGTGGATGATGATTGAGACCAAGGATATTGAAGATAAAAGTCCTAAAATAAGGAAAACAACACGAGGGACAAAGAAAGCAAATACCTAAGTAAAAAGCACGTGGAACAATATGTTGAAGCACCCTTTACTCATGAATTTATCAAGGCTTGGCTGGAGAAAATATATAACAAGTTCCTTGACACTATTAATAAGATACTCTTGGATATCCCTCTTCTAGATTCTATTGATGAGATGTCTACATATGCAAAGTTTCTTAAAAATTTATTCACTATGAATGGAAACGTGAGGAGACTGAATAATAAGACTCACCAAGATGACCACTGCTTTTGTTCAGGCTACCATGCCCACTAACTAGAAGGACCCTAGTGCTTTCACTGTTCCCTTTCTAATAGGAGAAAGGTAGTGCCTAGCTGATCTAGGGGCTAGCATTAGCCTTATGCCTCAATATCTAGCAACCGAACCCATTGTGTCCCATGATTTTCGAGAGACCATTTCTCTCAACCACACTGGCTACAGTTGATGTGGTAGGAGGTCTCACTACTATTAGAGTCCATAGTGAACACATAGACTTTAATGTCATGGATCATATGAAAGGCCCATCTCATACTGAATCCAACTACTTTACTGATTGTTGCAGTCAATTGTGTGTCGAGATACAGGAACAAAATGCATTGTTGATCCTTTGATAATTGTAATTACCAACCCCTCATGTAGTATTAGTGATCTAGAAGCTGATGAGATATTAGCTTATCTTGACATTGCTAAAGAAGAAGAAGCAAATCAACAAGGAACAATTGAGATAGCAAAATATATATCTCTACAGGCAAAACTAAAAAATGAATTTGTGTTGAAACTTTTTCCCAAGTTAAAACCTCTCCCTAAAGGACTCAAATATAAATTTTTGGATGATAAAAAGAGAAATACAATCATTATAAACTCTAAACTTCTTAAGGAACAGGAGAGAAACTCCTTACTAAGCTCATGCTAAGAAGAAAAGCACTCGACTAATGCATTAATGATATCAAAGGCCTTAGTCATGTGCTATGTATGCTTCATATCAACCTCAAAGAAAATTCTAGACCGTGAGTCTAGGTAAAAAGAAATTGAATGACAAAATGAGTGCAGTGGTACACAAGGAAGTCAACAAGCTTTACTATGCAAAAAACTTTTGTGATATCAATGATAGTAATTGGATCAACATAGTACATGTTGTTCCCAAGAAGGAGGAATGACTATTGTCAAGGGAAGTAATGGATAAGATATAACCACCCACATATTTATTGGTTGGTATATGTGCATTGATTATCAACTACTAAATGCTACCACCAAGAAGGAACACTTACCATTACCTTTCACTGATCAAGTCCTTGAGAGAATTGGTCATCATTCACATTTCTTCTATCTAGATAGACATTGTGGGTTTCACCATGTTCCCATTTATCCTAATGATCATGAAAAGACCACCTTTATTTGCTTACATGGAACATATGATTTTAGAAGGATGCCTTTTTTTTTGGATCAAAGGGTTCTAGAGGGGGGTGAATAGAGCTAGAAACACTTGCAAAAAATTCATTAAGCCTTCAAGTTACTTCAACTAGGCACAATTGAAAATAGTGAATGTGAGGGAAATCTAAACATGCATAGCAAAGATGAGAGAGATTAAAACAAGCACTTGAATAAGATGTTTAGAGTGGTTCCACTCTCCAAACTAGGAGAGAGTCAGTCCACTACCTAGAGAGGTCAATCCCTAGGAATTTGCAGCCTATGTATACGTATACTCCATCATAAGACATACAATTGACCTTCCTTTTTTGGGACAAGGATACCCAACTTCCCTTTGAGGCCAAGTGAGCCAATAACCTTACAACCAAGGTTTTACCTATCTGGAGCTAGAGTCTTCTACCTCGCCAAGGTCTTGCCCACTCTTGCAAGTAGATGGACACCTTCGCCAAGGAGATCCCCTCTTTGTAATGAGCCTTCTGCCTTGAAGGATTTACCCACTCTAGTTCTAGATCTTCAGTGTTGTCCTCCTCCTTCACCCGAAGAAGCTTTTTGCACCTTCTTCTACAACTTGAAGAAGCTTGCACCTTCTCCTTCACTTGGAGAAGCTTTCACCAACTTGATCTTGAGAAAAGGGGTTGGGGAAGGAGAAGCTTTGAGAGATTTACAAGTATATAATGAAGTATCTCTCTCACACAGATCCTATCTCACTCATATGGACGGATGAAGTGTAAACACGAGAGAGAATGGGGCTCAAGTGGACTAGATGCACACAACTATAGCAGATATCTTGAATAGCATGAAGGAGCAACCTTGGAATGAACTCCAAGATGTCCTATTTATAGTTGAGGGTGTCCACTAGACAGTAGGAATACTTAAGAACATTTTCTAGCCATTAGGGGTGTCACAATGGATATAATTTTGAGTTTTACAACACTCCAATGATTGGAATCACTTTTTCTACATTTTTAGTACAATGCAGTTAGTCGAGTTTTCATAAAGGTAACTCGACTAATTGCACTATGCGGCAAGCCAATTTGAAGTATCAGTCGAGTTTGTCCTGTGTGCAACTTGACCAATCGCTTGAAATAAATTTTGCTGAGTGCATGGATCAATAGAGTTCTATGAATGTGAAACTCGAACGAACCAACAAATTCTCAAATCTATCAAGGGATCAGTCAAGTTTGTATCTAGAACAATAAACAATCTGTAATGAATTTTGGATTTTTTTGAGTGATCAAACATTCGAATTAAGGGTTCTTGATTTTTTCTCATTTTATTTACAAGTCATATCATCAGTACAAATGATTACAAAAACCATCAAAGGTGATAGAGAGTGTTTTCCACAAAAGTGCATTTGCATTGCTACTGATTTGAACTAGAACAAGCTAGGGCTTGATAGATTTGGTCCTTTTCATGTACCTATTACTTGAAATCAATATCAAATAAACATATTATATACATATGAATGGATTGGTTGAGTCATTATCAAAATATGGACAATGTGTAACACTTAGGTCAACATCCCCCCCCCCTTTTGACAATGACAAACCATTCCTCAACATATTGAAAAGGATATGAAAGTTAAAAATTTTACCTCTAAGAAAGGATGTGAAACTTAAACCTTTACGTTGTGAATATCAAGGGGATACATGAATGAAAAATGTTAATTACTCCCACTCAATTCATGCCTGCCTATGCCTGCATGGTAAGCCTTTCCACAAATAACCGTACCACATGTATATTGTGACATGGCCCAATGCCACACAATGAGATTACTCAAAACAAAGTACATAATTATCACTAACAAACTATATTACCACAAAACCAGGTAAATTAAAACCGATATCACATATCCACCTCAAGTAGAACATATTACATTGAGGTCCAAAACCTGTCACACCTGTATTATATATCATGCAAAAGGGTATTACATAACAATGTTTATTGGCTTACCGACCGCAACATGTTACATACAACAACCTATTTATATATACATGCCATATCTATACAACCATAGCATACTATCAAAACATCATCTTGATATACAAAGATCTACAAAAACACCTCCCAAGGACATGAGAGTACATGGACGAAGCATAGGAATCTACTACAAACACTAGCGACATATCCAACCTTTAACAACTATTGCTCCTCTTGCTGCTCAGCCTCAAACACACGATCTCTACGTCATCATGCATGACCACCTAAAAGATGTGGAAGCCCACAAGGTGAGTCCGAACATCCCATCGAGAGATATAGCTCTCCGCCAACATTTATTATAAGCACATGTAGATTATACAGAGCAGATTAACCGTTATAAGCAAATTCAACTTAATGATATGAATAAAGCAGATAACATTGTTTGAGCAGTTTAGGTATCTATAAATGAGTAGTAGAACATCTTATAACTTTAGAAGGAATACAAAGAACATGTATAACAGTTGATTTCTATTATTGCATTATAATTCAAGAAATTAGTACAAGAGATAAGGCAAAGGGTCATCCAATGTGATTCATATTGAAACCTAAGCAATTATACAACACAACTATATTACATCTTTTATTATGCCCTGAGGAGATGAGGTATACCACTCATACTCCAACTGACCACTACTAAGTCAAAATCAGTGCCATACAAGATCAATGGAAGAGTTGGAATCCATTATCTCTCCATGCCCCCGATCAGTCTGAGTCCGCCGTAGTGACATATCAAGTCCAACTGCAAAACAGCCTAGCCCCCCTTGGTATATTGTCATGACACTAGTGAAATTGAGATACCACCACAGTTGTTCTCCTACTAAAGTATGAATGCAGTCATCCCAGTAAACATATCAAATATAATGATTCACATCATCTGAGACATGACCTCGATCGTTCTCCTTCCAGGGTATGACCTTAGCCATTGGTGTTTCTTGATGTTTTCTCTATGGTTGAGGGTGGTATTGAGAGTGTGATGAAGTACCTTCAGTCGTAGAGCCCTCCTTCTCTTCTTTTAGGTTGAGGAGAACTTAGGGTTTGTCTTGGTCGCTTAGTTTTTTAGTGTCTTTGATCGTTGGCCCTTATGCCTTGCTTTCCCTTTGACCAATGAACTATAGGTCCGAGAGAGGTTGCTGACCTACCTTGTTTTTCATGATCTATGTTGCATGCATGGTTTAGTGGATGCATGGTTGATGTGTGTTGGACATGTGGCATTATGTGCATGACACCTAAGCTCTTTGCTCTCTCTCTACCCTTGAGTATATGTACCCCTCTTCTTTCATGCATGTGATCCTTTTTCACCCTCTTTCCCTCTCTCATCTTTGGAGATTGGCCCTAGAAGCTTGGTGGTGAAGAAGAACTCATTCTTATAGCTTTGGTGGCAGACCATCTTGCATGTGGTAATCTTGAGTTGAAGCAGCATCTCTTGTTGCCTTATAGATGATCTTTAATCCTTGGTAAGTGATTCAACATCTTGATTTCGTTTCTTTGTAAAACCCTACCTCTTTGTTCTTCTCTTAGACAAATCCATGGAACTTCCATGGTGGTTCTTGTGTTGGGATTGAGGCGCTCCTCTTTTCTTGGATCGAATCCTTGGTTCTCCAAGGTAGTGCTCAAGTTGAGTGGAGGAACTCTTCTCCCTTTCTCTCCTTTTTTGTTCTTTTTAGCCTAGAAGTTTTGGTTCTCCTTCTTCCCTTTGACCTAGGGTTTTATTCTCGTTTGATGTGGTGACTATCTTAGCCGTGGAGGAGATGAAATCTAGGCTTCTTTCTTACTTTTTGAGCTTCTTTCTTAGAGGTGGTTGCACCATCATCTAAGGCGAGTTATATAACTCTTTGCCCTCTTCTATTATTGCACTATAACCTTGTTGCATGTTACTATTTTATCGCTAAAATGTGATCATGATGTGCTAGATGTTATTATCTTGTTTTAAGGTTTTAGATTATGAATTAATCTTTCCTAGTTTGCTCTTTCTCCTAAACCCTATTTCATGTGGCCAAAATCAAGTTGATTGTGATGATAATGGTTTTGCATGCATCTCGATTTGGGTTTTTTTTTACCTTGGTTCTTGGTCTAGTTCTCTTGTGTAAGATGATTTTTTGGACCTATTTTCATGTGATTAATCTTGAGTTTTATCCATCACAGCATGGTTCCCATGTTGACTTCATGTGATGCTTGTTTAGGGTTGGGATAATCATCATTTTCCTTGATGTTTCACCTTTAGTGGTGCTTGAACTTCTACAGTTATGTAGCTATTTTAAGTGAATATGATATCTTGGTGTTAATCACCCATTTTGACCATGTTTTGGCTAATTGGTGATGGTGTTCTTGGATGGCCGTTTAGGGTGTTTTGGTTGATGGTCCTATGATGGTTAGGTCGCTAGTTTTGCTTTGGTCACTGACCTAGTATGTATCTTGGTCATTGAACTAGTTTATGCTTTGGTTGTTGATTTAGTTTGTGCTTTGGTCTCTGAAGATGTCTTCAACCTAGGCTTTCTCTTCAGTCACTGGTTGATAGTCTTCGACCATGGTGCTTGTGCCTTCTTCGACCACTGGTGTCTAGTGGCGTTCTTGGTCGCTGAAGTGTCCTTCGACCAAGGTGTGTCTTTGACCATGGATCTCTTCGATCGCTTGTGTATGCAGGTGGTGTTTGGTCACTGGTCTTGGTCATGATCTTCGAACATCATGGTATATGTTCTTCAACCACCTAGCCTCTTTGACTCTTACCTTCTTGAGTCCATTTTGTTTGGGCATGTTGTCCTATGATGTTGTGGGGAAGTGATGGTGATGGTTAATCTACATGTTCCAAGAATGTGGGGAAATGGGGTATCTTGGGTTTCATGATAGTGTTGTGATGTAAACCCTAATCATCTATATGTGCAATCCTAACCCTAATTTCCAAGTATATAATGTACTTATTGAGCTTCTTTGAATGAATGGCACAAGTTGATGTTTTCTCTGTCCTACTTGTGTAATCCTAACCTTGTAGGTGGAATAAATAACATAGCTAATAAATGCTATGGTATGTCTGATATGAGACAGGGTGATGGTTATGAGCCTTTATGCGGCATGTTGAGCAATGATGTGACGCAGGGATTGTGTGAATGGTTCCTATGACCTGATAGAATCTCAATGCCTAGTGTGAGGTGTTATCCTCCAGTGATGTGATGGGGAATCGATATCCCATGGCAGTGTGATAATTGTGATAGCCTTGTATGGCACTCATATCATGTGATGATGTGACAAGTTTATACTTCAACGTTTCATATCTTCTGGACTTGATGTGGTTGATACCCTTATCTTTGTAGAACTTATTTAAGGTTTATACGTTGTAACTTGATGGATGCTAAAAGATACCCAATTGGCTTAACTAATCAAGTGAAACCCTAATCACGTAGTTACCTTGTTCCATAGATCCATCTTCAGTGTCGGTACTATCTGGATGGTGAAACGAGCAAATGCTTCTCATGCTTTTGGCTGACATGTGAGTAAATCATGATGTCATCAATGAACACTACTACGAACTGGTCAAGGTAAGACTTGAACACCTTGTTTATCAAGTCCATGAACATTGTTGGTGCATTGGTTAGCCCAAATGAAATAGCCATGAACTCATAGTGACCATACCTCATCCTAAAAGCTTACTTTGGTATGTCATCCACCTTAATCCGTGATTGGTGATATCCCGACCTCAGGTCCATCTTCAAGAACACTGTGGCACCTCGAAATTGGTCAAACATATCATCAATCTGCAACAAGGGATACTTATTCTTGATTGTCACTTTGTTCAACTATTTGTAGTAACCTCATGGATCCATTCTTCTTCTTTACAAACAAAATGGGATCAACCCAAGGTGAAGTGCTCAGTCTGATAAAGCCTTTATTAAGCAATTCATGCAACTATTTCTTCAACTCTTTCAACTCTGCTGGCACCATCCTATAAGGTGTCTGTGCTATGGGCTACATACCAGGAACCAGATTGATGTCAAAATAAATCTCTCTAATTGGAGGAACACCAGGAAACTCATCAGGAAACACATCTTCAAACTCACAGACAATTGGAACCTCCTGGATACTCAGACTCCTTATCTTGGTATCCACCACATGTGCCAAGAAGACATCACAACCCTATCTCATCAACAATTCTACTGTCATCACTAACACCAAACATGTAGGGAGAATCTTCCTATCTCCTTGGAAGAACCACGATACATCACCATGGACAAACGTCACTACCTTATAACTACAATCCAAGATCACCCAATACTTCTCCAAAGTATCCATTCCAAGGGACACATCAAATCCATGCATGTCATGTGGTATGAGGTACACTTGAATATTGCATCTTAAAAAAGAAAGGACGCAGGATGGACACACCTCCCGTAACTCGACGGAACCAACCAAAGGAACTTCTAAACTAAGACTATCATGTCTACATCTAATAGGCAAAAAGCAACTAGCAATCACTTCTCTAGTAATAAAAGAGTGTGTCACACCCGGGTAAACCAAAAAAAATATAAATCAAGAAGAAGATAAATTAGAATGAAATAGATCCATCTGACCTGTTACAACTCACTGGTTGACCACTCCTTATGACTGACTCATGGCATAGAATTGAGTTGTTGCCTGTTGTTGTCCCTTCCTCTTATATCTTGTCTAGAAGAACCAGCCTGTGATGCTTGTCCACATCCTCTACCACTGCCACTGTTGAACCGTTATCGCTGTTGCGACCCTTTTTAACTTTGTCTCAGCTACTGGGTCACCTCCTCATCTCTTACATGATAGTTCCATCTAATGTGTCCCTCCTGTACACACTTATGAAAAGTATCGATCTCGTTGTGGCCTGGACAACCCTAACACCAAAACTGATGTTGTGTTATGGGCTCATGTAGGTAGAAATCTACGACCTCTGCCTTTGCTCGGTCACCACTGTGACTAACTCACCATCCTCTGATGTGACGTTGGTGCTAAAAACCTAGGCTTCTTGAAGCCTTCAGATGATTGTCCCTGATATGATGCATGC
Source organism: Alisma plantago-aquatica (assembly GCA_963693085.1). Classification (NCBI taxonomy): domain Eukaryota; kingdom Viridiplantae; phylum Streptophyta; class Magnoliopsida; order Alismatales; family Alismataceae; genus Alisma; species Alisma plantago-aquatica. The sequence continues at coordinate 419,438,015 of OY856414.1, read as the reverse complement.
CTGTTCTTGGCCTTTGTCTCATGCTTCTCCACCAACGACCACTCCACTCTTTTGACTGACTCCAAAAACGTGGCAAACTTCTCTCTATTCTCTAAAGATGACACCACCATTTCCAAATCTATGCTCAAACCCTTTTTGAACCGTATGATCCTCTCCTTGTCTATATTTTCCATATGCGGGAAAAACCTCAAAAGTTCCACGAACTTAGTTTCGTACTCATTGATTGACACATATCCCTTCTGAATCTTCTCAAACTGCATGATCTTCTCGTCCAGATAGGTCTTCGGGAAGTAACGGTCGACAAACTCCCACTTGAAATCTTCCCAACTGATTAGAACACCATGCCTTTTCTCTTCCTCTATGGCCCACCATTGGCCAACACTCCCCTTCAATAGGCACACTGCATGCTTCACCTTATTCTCTTTAGGGATGTTGAGGATCTTGAATGCCTTCTCCAAGTATGTCAACCATAGATCTGCATCCACCGGTCTGCCGTACCCACATACTCAAATACCCCTACACGGATCAACCTTTCAAAGGTCTTCCTAGAACCCGAAGATTCCACATTGGGGACCGCCTCTCTCACTTGAGGTGGGGGCATTCTGTCCTCCATATGCGTCATTGTGGCCATGAACAATCTAAATATGCAGTGAAAAGTGAGACCGCCCACCACAAATGGACCAAACTGGGGAATCTTAGGCACAACATCAACCCTATCCTGCCTCCTAGCACCACTATATGGTGCAACAAAACTACTATCAGTAGCATGTGCTTCATGTTTTACAACCATCTTCTCTTCTCTTCTTCTTATTCTGCATAAGCAGAAGTTACCATAAGGTAGACTAAAGGACACTAGAACATACACAAACCCTAGTCCTATGTCCCTGTAGACTCAGTGAACCTAAAGCTCTGATACCACAAAATGTGACATCGCCCAATGCCACACAACCAGATTACTCAAAACAAAGTGCAGAATTATCACTAACAAACTATTACATATGTACCTCAAGTAGAACAATTACATTCAAGTCCAAATCATGTCACACCAATATTATATATCATGCAAAAGGGTATTACATAACACTGTTCATGGGCTCACTAACCACAACATGTTACATACAACAACATGTATCCACATCAAGTAGAACATATTACATCCATGTCCAAAACCTATCATACATGTATTATATATCATGTAAAAGGGTATAACATTAACACTTTTCATTGACTCACCGACCACAACCTATTACATACAACAACCTATTTATATATACATGCCATATCTATCCAACCATAGCATATTGTCAAAACTTCATCTTGATATACAAACATATACAAAAACACCTCCCATGAACATGAGAGTACATGGATGAAACATAGGAATCTACCACATAAACACTAGCATCATATCCAACCTTTAACAACTATTGCTCCTCTTACTGCTCAACCTCAACCGCACGACCTCTACCTCATCATGCACGACCACCTAAAAGATGTGGAAACCCACAGGGTGAGACCAAACATCCCAGCAAGAGATATAACTCTCCGCCAACATCTATTATAAGCACATGTAGATTATACTGAGCAGATTAACCATTATAAGCACATTCAACTCAATGATATGAATAAAGCAAATATCATTGTTTAAGGAGTTTAGGTATCTACAACTGAGAAGTAGAACATCTTATACATTTAGAATGAATACGAAGAACATGTATAATAGTTGATTTCTCTTACCACATTATAATTCAAGAAATCGGTACAAGAGATAAGGCAATGGGTCATCCAATGTGATTCATATTTAACCCTAAGCAATTATACTACACAGATGTATTACATCTTTTGTTATGCCCTGAGGAGATGAGAATACCACTCATACTCCAACTGACCATTGCTATATCAAAATATGTGCCATACAAGATCAATGGAAGAGTTGGAATCCATGATCTCTCCACGTCCTCGGTCATTTCAAGTCCACTACAGTGACATATTAAGTCCACTGTAAAATATCCTAGTCTGCCTTGGTATATAGGTCATGACACTAGTGAAACTGAGATACGACCGCAACCGTTCTCCTACGAGGGTATGCCCACAGTCATCCCAGTAAACATATCACATATACTGATTTGCATCATCTGAGACACGACCTTGACCGTTCTCCTACCAGGGTATGACCTTAGACTTCCCAGTGTATTAAGGATACAAAGAGATACCTCAACTTGCTCCCCACATATTCAACAATATGTGCTCTGAGTTTTTCGTAAGAATTGCTCATTTCACCATCCATCTAGTACTGAAACTGAAGATGGATCTATGGCATAAGACAACTACATGATTAGGGTTTTACTTGATTAGTTAAGACAATTGGATATCTTTTAGCATCAATCAAGTTACAATGTATAAACCTTAAATGATTTATACAAAGATAAGGGTATAATACAACTCTAGAAGATATAAAACACTGAAGTATAAACTTGTCACATCATCACATGATAACACTACCATACAAGGCTATCACAATTATCACACTGCCATGGGATATCAATCTCCCATCACATCACTGGAGGATAACACCTCATACTAGGCATTGAGCCTCTACTAGGTCATAGGACCCATTCACACAATCCATGCATCACATCATTGTCTTAACATGCCTCATAAAGGCCCATAACCATCAGTCTGTGTCATATCAGACATACCATATCATTAATTAGGTATGTTATTTATTCCACCTGCAATGTTAGGATTACACAAGTAGGATAGAGAAAAAAATCATCTTGTGCAATTCATTCAAAGAAGCTCACTAAGTACATTGTATACTTGGAAATTAGGGTTAGGATTGCACATATAGATGATTAGGGTTTACATCACAACACTACCATGAAACACTAGGTATATCATTTTCCCACATTCTTGGAACATGTACATTAACCATCACCATCACTTCCCCACAACACCAGAGGACAACATGCCCAAGAAAACCCATAGACTCAAGAAGGTAAGAGATAAAGAGGCTAGGTGGTTGAAGAACATATACCATGATGGTCGAAACATGACCAATACCAGTGACCAAACACCACCCACATACACTATTGGTCAAAGAGATCCATGGTCAAAAATACACCTTGGTCGAAGGCCACTTCAACGACCAAGAAGACCATTAGACACCAGCGGTTGAAGAAGGTACAAGCACCATGGTCGATGACCATCAACCAGCAACCAAAGAGAAAACATAGGTCAAAGACATATTCAACGACCAAAACACAAACTAAATCAGTGACCAAAGCCCAAACTAGCTCAATGACTAAGATAAAGACTAGGTCAGTGACTAAAGTAAGACCGACGGGCCAAACATCACAAGACCATCAACCAAAACACCCTCAAGGACCATCCAATAACACCATCACCACTTAGGTAAAACATGGCCAAAATGGGTGATTAACACCAAGATATCATATTCACTTAAAATAGCTACATAAATACAGGAGTTCAAGTGTCACTAAAGGTGAAACATTAAGGAAAATGATGACCATCCCAACCCTAAACAAGCATTACATGAAATCAATAGGGGAACTATGCTATGACAGATAAAAATCAAGATTAAGCACATGAAAATAGGTCCAAAACTTCATCTTAAACAAGAGAACCAAACCAAGAACCAAGGTAATAGAACCCAAATCGAGATGCATGTAAAACCATCATCATCACCATCAACTTGATTTTTGCCACATGAAATAGGGTTTAGGAGAAAGAGAAAACTAGGCAAGATTACTTCATAATCTAAAACCTTAAAACAAGATACTAACATCTAGTACATCATGATCACATTTTAGATGTAAAAGAGTAACATGTAACAAGGTTATAGTGCAATAATAGAAGAGCAAAAAGAGTTATATAGTCCGCCTTAGATGATGGTGAAACCACCTCCAAGCAAGAAGCTCTAAAAGAAAGAAAGAAGCCTAGCTTTCATCTCCTCCACGGATAAGCTAGTCAACACCTAAAAAGAGAAGAAAACCCAAGGTTAAAGGACAAAAGGAGAACAAAAAATTCTAGGCTGAAAAGAACAAAAAGGGAGAGAAATTGAGGAGTGTTATTCCACTCAACTTGAGAACTACCTTAGAGAACCAAGGATCCGACCCAAGAAAAGAGTAGCCTTCCATTCCAATACAAGCACCACCGTGGAAGCTCCACATATTTGGACAAGAGAAGAAGAAAGAGGTAGGGTTTTACAAAGAAATGAAATCAAGAGGTTGAATCGCTTACCAAGGATCAAAAATCACCAACAAAGCAACAAGAGATGATGCTTCAACTCAATATCATCGCATGCAAGATGGTCGGCCACCAAAGCTCCAAGGATGATCTCTTCTTCACAACCAAGCTTCTAGGGTTGTTATCCAAAGATGAGAGTGGGAAAGAGGGTGCAAGAGGATCACATGTATGAAAGAAGAGTGGTACATATATCCAAGGGTAGAGAGAGACCAAAGAGGTTAAGTGTCATGCATATAAGTGCCACATATCCAACACACATCAACCATGCATCCAATAAACCATGCATGCAACATAGATCGTGAAAAAAAGGTAGGTCAGTGAGCTATCTTGGATATAGGGGCCATAGGTCAAAGGAAAAACATGGCATAAGGGCCAACAGTTGAAGACACTAAAAAACCAAGCGACGAAACCAAACCCTAAGTTCTCTTCGACCTAAAAGAAGAGAAGGAGAGCTCTGTGACCGAAGAGACTTCACCACACTCTCAAGAACACCATCGACCACATAGAAAACATCAAGGAACATCAAGGAAGGTCGCTAAAAACAAAGAACATCAAACAGTCAACACAAGGTCAACACCAACCTACGACATCTAAGCAAACCCTAGAAACAACACTCAACATATCACCTTCTCTCTCCTCCTCAAACCAAGGATCAACAAGGTGTCCCAAAGCACCATGTTCTCTCTCATGATGCCAAGGTAGAAAGAGAACAACCTACATGTGACAAATTGCAAGGCAACCCCTCAACACGGGTAAATTGTAACTTGGTCCAGAATAAGCTAACATAGCTCAAACAACATCCAAACAGGACCAAAATGAAACCACAAGCATTCCAAATGATGTTAAGGCATCTCAAGAGATTATATTAAGGTTTAGGCATCTTATTAAGCCAAAAAAACATAGTATAACACTAATCTAGGTAAGGGGCCTTACATATATACTACATGGCCCTCTAGCAAGTCACATGATATGCAAATAATTAACAAGAAAAGGATCATATATAGGAAATAAAGCAATACGACGGAGGTCATTTCACCCCCATGGTACCTACACTACATTTTCTCTCCCCCTTTGTCATTTCTAAAAGGAAGGGGGTAGAAGAGGTAAAAGAACTTTTCTTTTCCACAGGTACAAGATAAAACAAGCAACAACAAATAGCACATACCAAATAGAGATAAACAGAGAGAATGAGAAGCCAATGTCATAATAAATATATGGGATAACATACCAAGAACTCATAAGATAAAGTCAATCACAGAGTTAAGGGTACATGAAATTAAGATTACAACACTAAGCATGTACTCTCAACATTAAACTACAAACCAATAAGAAACACGAGGTGATAAAGTAGTATGCCTCAGATATAGAGTGCCCAAATGTCTAATACATGCTATTCTACAATATATATATATAAATATATATATATATATAAATATATAAATATATAAATATATATATATATATATGAACACTCTAAATACTATAGAACTAAACATCTATGACATCTACTATATCAACTATGTCATTGTCCTCATCCTTAGACTGGTAGTCATTGTCATCATAAGATGGCGCATCCGTTGTGGACTCACTATCATCACCAAAAGAACCAGCAAAGCCATCATTAGAACCATCATCCTCAGACTCAACCTCAATGTCACATCTATGACATCTACTATATCAACTATGTCATTGTCCTCATCCTCAAACTGGTAGTCATTGTCATCATAAGATGGCGCATCCGTTGTGGACTCACTATCATCACCAGAAGAACCAGCAAAGCCATCATCAGAACCACCATCCTCAGCCTCAACCTCAATGTCCTGGTTTGGCATCTCCTCATCAACAGGAGGTCTAAAAGCACGACCAGGCCATCGAGAATTTGGCTCAACCCATGACATGCCACATGCATGTAATGCATTTACTTGCGGAAAGGTAGGATGATCAACTCTGATATAACCAACAAGCAGAGTGGTAGCAGATCCAGCAAGCAGAGACAACAAAGGAAAAGCACCATGGGCAGGGGTAGGGGCATGTCCACCATCAACAATAGGGGTGGTAGTGGAAGAAACGTGAGGTGGGGGTTAGGGTAGAACTGATTGGGTGGAGGTAGAGGCTCCCAATGTGGTAGGGGAGGTGGGAAGAAAAGTCTTCTAGTGTCACTAATGATGACTCCTTTTTTACTAGATTTATAGTGGAGATCATAAAAAAGAGGCTTCTGAGTCATAGAGGCAAAGAGACCACAGATCAAGGCAGGATAAGGAGGATGGGTGCCAGAGTTGTACTTCTCAGAATCAAAGTAGGTCATATAATGAAGAATGTTGCAAGACCACTTGACTCTGATATTTTTTAAAAGATAGTAGTATCACAACTATGTTTTCTACAATCTCTGTTTGGTTTTTGTTTGGATGAATATTGCAGTTTACCACCAATGCAATAAGATGGTTTTTGATATCGAGGGAAGAGGATAACATGGTTGACTTCTTCCTATAGGGGACATTGGATTCTTCAAAAACTTATGGATGTCAGGAAGTGTAAGATCATAGATTTTATAGAAAGCCTCAGGGTCAAGCAAAGCATGATAATTAGGGTAGTCATACCTCCATGTGTTGGTAACCTCACTACCATTAAAATAGGTTTTTAGAGAATCTCCAGAGATGGTAATTTTAATACTGACAATCATAGAAGTCAAAACCACTTGAGTATCATGTGGTGGCACAATTGTGGTGTAGTTATGTTGGAGATTAGCATAAAACGCATGTACCACCATAGAATTTGAGAAGCACTGATGTTCTACACACAATGCGCTAAGGTGATGGGTTGAAAACACCTCAGTGACCTCTTTGATAACCTCACTCATTGTGAAATGAGGTTCATATAAAACTCGAAAAGGGAAAAGATTCCTAGGGAGGAGTTCCTTATAGTGATTTAAAGGTTGAGAGGATATGAAGGAGGTAACATCACAGGATATAGGGTGAGGAGCAGAAAATAGGATGGTGCTCCAATAGGGTCAACTCTTTTCCTACAGTTTGAGGCCATGTAGGTGGATGGAGAAGAAGAGATCACCGAAGGAGAAAGAAAACATCACAATCAGGTCACCTAGCCACCTAGGTTGAGGTAGGGTGAGGCAAGGAAGGCCAAATGTAGGTAGAAAAGGGAAGGTCAAGCCTAGGGTTTAAAATGTAGAGCACTGGAGGTCGGGATCGATTGATTTTTCTCCAGTTGAGAGGGAGAAAAGTCGATTGATGCCCCTTTTTGGTTTAGTTCAGTCACTCGATCATCGATTTCTGTAGGTGGGAAACTCGACCGAATAGGCAGTTCAACTAAGTCCTCGAATGGTGATCAATTAAGTTGTTATCAAGACAAACTCGACCAAACGGTCTACCAGTTCAAACCTTATAAAATTTAACTCCAAGACTCTAAGGTGCTATATAAATTTAGTTTTCTATCCTACCATGTATTTTAGACATATTGAGGCACATTTCACTTATCATAGGGTACTGTATTGCAATAAAACATTCTTGTGTGAAAAATACTAGAAATCAAGCAAAAAAGGCATGAAAACATGGAAAATTTAGCTCATAGCAAATATAAGGTGAGCAAGACATGAACAAACGCATATAGGTAAGAAAACAACTAGCTAGGAGACATGTTAATATCATCAAGAGAAGTTTTAAGCAATTTTGATCTAATAAAAGCAAATTGCTCTCTAGCTAGAGGTTTAGTGAAAATGTCTACATGCTGATTCTCCGTGTCCACATGCATGATATAAACATTCTTCTTGGCAATGTGATCACTTTGGCAATGTGACCACAAAGAAAGTGATGATGGACCTCTATATGTTTAGCTCTACTATGCAATATAGGATTGTAAGACAAGTTAATTGCACTAGTATTATCACAATAGATAGGAGAAACATCAAAATGAATGTTAAAGTCTTGGAGAATTTGCTTCATCGATGGGATGGGCACAAGAACTCCCAACTGCAATGTATTCATCCTCAGTAGTTGAAAAAGCCAAAATGCTTTATTTCTTAGAGAACCAAGAAACTAGACATGGAGTGATAGTAAACATAATTATAGGAGTGATAGTAAAGTCCCTTGACTTAGGATACCATAGTCCAAAATTTTAAGTTTAGGCTAGATACCTCAAAATCCTCTTAACCTCTATGAGATGTGATTTTCTAGGACTTGATTGAAATCTAGCAAACAAGCCAACACTAAACATTATGTTAGGTGAGGTAGTTAAATAAAGTAAACTTCCAATCATACCTATATAGAGATTCTCATATACCTTTTCTCCTTGCTCATCTCCATCAAGCTTGGTGGTATTTGACATGGGGGTGTCCATTGGCTTGGTGTTTTCCATCCAAAAGCGCTTAAGTAGTTCACTGGTATACTTGCCTTGGTTGACGAAGTTCCCATCTTTTGTTTGTTTGATTTGAAAGCCAAGGAAGAAAGTGAGCTTCCCCATCATGCTCATCTCGAACTCACTCTGCATAAGGACACTAAACTCCTTTCAAATATCAAGGTCAGTTGCGCCAAAGATAATATCATCAACATAAATTTGAATACTCAAGAAATTGCTAGAAGTGTGTTTTAGAAATAGGGTAGAATTGACTTTGCCCATGATATAGCCATCATACAACAAAAAGTTCTTTAGTTTCTCATACCAAGCTCTAGGTGCTTGTTTGAGTCCTAGAGAGCTTTTTGTAACAAATAAACATGGTTAGGAAATTTATCAAGTTCAAAGCCTGGAGGTTGAGCAAAAAATACTTCCTCCTCAATTGTACCATTCAAAAATGCACTTTTAACATCCATTTGATAAAGAAGAAAATTCTTATAACTAACAAAAGCAAGAAACATTCTAATTGACTCAAATCTAGCTACAAGTGCGTATGTTTCATCAAAATTAATACCTTCTTGTTAGTTGTAGCCTTGAGAAACTAACCTTGCTTTGTTTCTTACCACTTTTATGCTTTCGTCGCGCTTGTTGCGGTAGACTCACTTGGTGACAAGGATATTTCTATCACTTGATCTTGGTACAAGAGTCCACACTTTGTTCTTCTCAAACTATACCAACTCTTCTTGCATTGCTAGGATCCATTCATTATCCTTGAGAGCTTCTTTGACATCTTTTAACTCAAGTTGAGAGATGAAGGCACCATCTTCTTGTTCTTTACTTTGTTGTAGACAGACCACGTCTTCACCCTTTGAAAGGGATCACCTATGATGAGATTTTTTAGATGATGGTTTGCAAACTGGGGAGTTGGGTCCTTTTTTTTCTTCTTTCTCTTTTTCATCAACTAACACCTCTTTTCCTTTATCAACAATGTTGAGCTCTTTCAAGTGAGGGATCACCTCATCTGCAACATCATCATTAACAATTTTCTTGGAAATAGAGGGGTTAGTCTCAACAAATCTAACATTAATAGATTCTTCTACTTTACTCAGTTCAGTATTAAATACTCTATGAGCCTTGATAGTAGTGCTATAGCAAGAAAGAAAGCCTTGTAAGACTTCAGATCAATTTTTTTGAGGGAATCCTTGGTGTTCAAAACAAAACAAGGACAACAAAAAACATGAAAGAAATCAATGGAAGGCTTTCTACCAAGCCATAGATCATAGGGGGTTTTATTTAAAGATGTATGAGTCAAAACCCAATTTTGCACAAAACATGAAGTACTAACACCTTCGGCTCAAAACTTCTTTGGAGTGTCATACTCTAGAAGCGTGGTCCTAGATGTTTCCTAGAGTGACCTATTATTTATCCCTTAAACCCATTTTGTTGAGGTGTTCGAGGTGAAGAAAAGTTATGTGCATACCCGAATTCCTCACAAAACTATTCAAACAATTCATTTTCAAACTCTCCCCCATGATCACTATGGATAGAGACAATCTATCAAGAACCTTTGTTTTCAAATCATTTGCAAAAAGTCAAGAAAATATCAAGAGTATCTCTTTTTGAAACAAGAAAGAAAGTCCAAGTATAGTGAGAAAAGACATCGACAATCACAAGATAATACTTGCTACAACTAAGCAATTGCGTATGCATTGGTCCAATAGATCAATGTGAACAAGATCAAGAACTCTTTTGGTACTAAGGACTCCTTTGGATTTGAAAGAGGACTTGGTTTTCTTTCCTTGGGTACAAGGTTGTAATTCCTCATCCTTTGTAAAATCCAATTTAGGAAGTCCCTTTACAAAATCCTTTTTGCTCAACTTCTTCAACTGATGCATATTACATGACCAAGCGTATGGTGCCATTAAGAAATATCATTCAAATAGGCAACAATACATCTACCAAGAATTGGCTTAATAGAGTCAAGAACAATAATATATAGATTACCAATTCTAGTCCCCTTATATATAACATTGTAAGAGAGGGAATATAGAAGCAAGCATTCAAGTGAGGTAAAAAGAAAAAGATAACCATTATCACAAAGTTGACTAACACTTATTAAGTTGTGATGTAGGTCATCCACAAGAAGAACATTCTTTATACATAGTGAATCACCTACATAACATTCACCTATCACCTTACCCTTGTTGTTGTCACCAACTGTCACCGATCCTCCTTTATTCTTTGTGAATTGGTTGAAGTGGTTGATTTTCACCTGTCATATGCTTTGAGCATCCACTATCAACAATCAATTTTCCCTTTACCTACAAGAAAGGAAGATGCTAGTGCCCAATTCAAACCTTAGTATCCAGTGTTAGCTTGGGAACCCATTTCATCTTTGGGTTGGTCCCCTTATCTCTATAAGACAATACGTAGAGTAATGGTCATCATTCTTGCAATGCACACAAACGATAGGGTTCTTAGAGCCAAAAGACTCTTCATGGAAGATAGGAGGTCCCTTTCTCTTTTTCTTACCATCGCCCTTGCTCTTGCTCTTTGGAGATCCCCTAAATATCCCAAACCACTAGTATCAACTTGTTTGGTAGAGTGATCTAGAACTTCATTGAGGGACTTTTTCCCTTTAAGGAATTTATGCAAGGAAGCTCTTAGTTTGTGATTATCATCAATAAGAGTAATGATAGTAGAAGATAAAATATCAATATCATCTTGTGCATGAAGTAAGTTAGCCTCCAATTAGAGGGTTGTAGTAAGATAAGAATCTTTTTCTAAAGTAAGATTAGCAATTTCATGACTAGGCAATCAAGGACTAGAAGAGAGATCATTAATTTGAATAAGAAATCTAGAGTTTTTAGTTCTAAGCATAACAATCTCATTGTGATAAATTCTATTTTGATCCTTAGTAGCATCACAAACAAGCTTAAGATCATCATTTTTAGTTTTAAGTAAAGCAAGCTCATCTACTAGTTCTTGGTTTTCTTCCTTAAGACTATTGATGTTCTTAAGGTAGATGCCATTCTCAACTTCAACTCCATTGTATTGGAGATCAAGATCAAGAAACTGCCCTTGTAAGGAATCAATGTTATCAAGATGCAACTTCTCATTTTGATCAAGAATATAAATTTTAGCATAGAAATCATCTATGATCTTACCCAACCTCTTCTTTTTAGACTTGCATTTGGAATAAGAAGAGAGGGTAGCATTAAGCATATTAATAAGAGTTTTCTTAGACAACTCATGCAAACTTACCTCACTTACCTCACCAATGTCTTCACTTGTAGAGGCCATGAGTGCACAGTGGCATTCTCCTTCATCAGAGCTTGCATCACTAGTAGAGGACTCTTCCTATGCGGCATGGGCTACATTTTTGTTCCTCTTGTACTTGCCTTCCTTCTTGTAGTCATCCTTCTTCTTGTGGCTATTCTTGTGGTGGGCCTTATTTGCCTTGGGGAAATCATTCTTGTAGTGTCCCTTTTGACCACATTCATAGCATCTAGGAGTAGAGGATGAGGATGACTTTCCCTTAAAGTACTCGCTGTTGGAGTAGTTTTCATCACAATCACTAGGGCCATCATCTTCACTTGAGGAGGGAGAAGAGACTGACAAGTAAGTTGTTCTTGGAGAATATTTCCTATATTTGAGCTTTGAAGGCATTCCCTTTGATTTTATTTGATTACTACTCCTCTTGCTTGTCTTGCTTATCTAGTCTTGGCTCATGATCTTGAAGGTTTCCTCTGAGCTCCTCGGTGGCCAAGTCACCAAGGATTCTAACTTCTTCAATGGAAATCACCTTGGGTTCCCATCTCTTGGGAAGAGACATTAGGATCTTGAAGTTGTTATTCCCTCTATATATGGGGTGGCCCAAGGTAGCAAGCCCATTTATGATGGTGTTGAGCTTTGTGTATATCTCAAAAACTCTTTCCTTCTTATCCATCTTGAAGTTTTCAAGCAGTCCATTGAGAATGTAGATCTTTGACTCTTTGACTTGTTGTGTGCCTTCAGAAGTAATGCACAACTTGTTCCAAATCTCATGGGTTGTGTCCCAAGATGAGATCCGGTTGAACTTAGATGGAGTGAGGGAAACATAGATGATGCTTATTGCCTTTGGATTCAGCTGCACCCTCTTGACTATAGCTTCATGCCAAGTAGCTACATCACCTGCCGACTCCTTGTATGGAAGAATTATCACCTTTCACATGTCGTAGTTCATCCCTTGAAGGTAGAACTGCATTCGTCATTTCCAATAGAGAAAATTTGTGCCATTTAAGACCAGGGGTGTCATGGTGAAGCCTCCCTCTAGGTTGAGGGACCCAAGTAAGTTGCCCATCTTCTCGTCTCATGGGAGATGTGTCATAGAAGACCATGTCTCTGATACCACTTGTTGTATTCAAGTGCTCTAGAGTGGGGGTGAATAGAATTAGAAACACTTGAAAAAAAAATCATTAGACCTTCAAGTTACTTCAACTAGGCACAATTGAAAATAGTGAATTTGATGGAAATCTAAACATGCATAGAAAGGATGAGAGAGATCGAAACAAGCATTTGAACAACCTATTTAGAGTGGTTCCACTCTCCTGACTAGGAGAGATTCAGTCCACTACCTAGATAGGTCAAGCCCTAGGATTTTTCAACCTATGCATACTTATAATCCATCATAAGACATACAATTGACCGTCCTTTTCTGGGACAAGGATACCCAACTTCCATTTGAAGTCAAGGGAGAAAATAACCTTACAACCAAGGTCTTACCTAACTGGAGCTAGAGTCTTCTACCTCACCAAGGTCTTACACACTCTTGTAAGAGTTGGATACCTTCACCAAGGATATCCCCTCTTTGCAATGAGTCTTCCACCTTGAAATATTTACTCATTCCACTCTTGAATCTTCAGCCTTGTCCTCCTCCTTCACTCACAGAAGCTTTGCACACCTTATTCTACAACTTGAAGAATATTTCACCAAATTGATCTTAAAGAAATAGGTTGGGAAAAGAGAAGCTTTGAGAGATTTACAAGTATACAATGAAGTATCTCTATCACACAGATCATATTTCACTCATACAGATGAATTGAAGTGTAATCAAGGGAGAGAAAGGGGTTCAAGTGGACTGGATGCACTCAACTATAGCAAGGAGCTTGAATAGCATGAAGGAGAAACATTGGGTTGAACTCCAAGAAGTCATATTTATAGTTGAGGGTGTCCAATAGAGGGTATGAACACTTAAGAATGTTTTCTAACCATTTGGGGTGATGCGATGAGTATAATTTCAAGTTTTGCAAAACTCCAACGATTGGAATCACTTTTTATATGTTTTCCTTACAGTTTAGTCAGTCGAGTTTTCATAAAGTTATCTCGATTGATTGCACTATGCACCAAAGATAATTTGAAACATCAGTCGAGTTTTTCATGTGTGCAACTCAACGGATCACTTGAAATCAATTTTGTGTAGGGATAGGTCGAGTTCTATGAATTTGAAACTCATCCAAACCAAAGAATTCTCAAAATACATTAAGGGATCAATCAAATTTTTATCTCGACCGATAAGCAGTCTGTAATAAATTTTGTAAAGTTCATTTCGAGTGATCAAACATTCAAATTAAGGGTTCCTAATTTGTTCTCATCTTAGTTACAAGTCATATTATCAATACAAATGATTACAAAAATCATCTAAGGTGATTTGGAGTGTTTTTCACAAAAGTGCATTTGCATTGCTTTTGACTTGAACTAAAACAAGCTATGCTTGATAAATTTCACCCTTTTCATGTACCTAACACCTGAAATCAATCTCAAAGAAACGTATTAGATACATGTTAATGGAATGATTAAGTCATTATCAAACTATGGAGAATGTGTAACACTTAGGTCAACATGGAAACCCTCTACATTTTCTTATGACATGTCAACTATTCACTCATAGTTGGAGAGTATTTAAAGGACACATGACATGTGGTTTTGCCAGTAGAAGATGCATCATGAAATCAACCACATGAACCATTTTTATCTTGCATAGGTGAAGAGGAACCCCCAACGAGGGGAGAATAACTAGAGCACTCATAAACGTTACCCCAACATGTACCCACCTCTACATGTAGACTATTGGGGTCACTGCTACCAATACCCTCCATCTAAGAGGAGCCCCCAACCAGCCACTATCATAGTGAATTGAACCCTCTCCCCTTGGTTTTTGTTTGATGATGAGGACAACATGATTCAATTTCTTGGGTGGTAGGGTGATATGCCCTATCTTTGTCTTTCATTCCCTTGTTCATGTTTCACCATTTTTTCTGATCCAGTGATTGATTAATTGCCTTGCTTGTTTTTCTTTTGATTATGCATATTGCATACACTGCATGTCACAAAGTTATTTTTCTTTCATTTTTGTGTAACTTTTCAAAAAAATTGCATTTCCCTATCATGCCACTGCATATTTCATTGCATGTAGATTTTATTAAGTTATTATCTGTGATTTTTAGATTTCCCTTGCCTTTCTTTCTTGGTAGAGTGGATATTGATGTGAATAGGGGAAATTTGGCACCATTTTTCCAAATCTTCCCAAGCTTGAAATTTATTTCCCTTGAGCATGTTTCAACCTAAACTATAAACGATTGAACTACAATGATAGACCTTAGATGACTATCCTCGCATTACCATTTGGTTATTATTAAATGATCTCAAATTTTGAATTTATTTATTTTCCACTCTTCTTGTGAAATGTTTGATTGTTTGGTTGAAATGCAATTGAGGTAAGCCATATATGTTTAGTTATTTAATACTAGTAGAAAGAATGTGATTGACCATAATTTCTCATTGGTCAAGGTTAATGCCATTTCTTGTGAAGAATGATTGGAATAGATTGCACGAGAGAAACTTTATATGAATATCCGGACCATGTGACCCCTCTATTCCTTCATTATTCTTCCACCACTTCTTACCTCTTCACCTCATGAAAATATGCCAAAACGAGCAGAAAAAGAGTAATACTTGGCTACCCTCCAAGATCTTGGGGTGGACAATTATTCCTCTCCTTAGCTTCTTCCTACCACCATATGGCCTAGATACATAAGGGGCAAAAGAAAAAAGGAAAAATGGAAAAAGAAAATAAAAGGTGTTCCTATGTAATCATACCTAAATACAGAAAGGAAAAGTTGACTGCTCTATGTAATATCACTCCAACCTATTTCTTGCACACCCATTGGGCTAGGAAACATCAAACATAACACACATTCCCCCATTCATAGCCTTATGCATCATGTGAGAGGATTGACATATAAGGTTGAATGCATGAAACAAAAACACCATTCCTAGAACTATGATAAGTTCTAAATATGAAATGGTTTACCCAGAGTGTTGTATATACTACATCACTTCCATAAGTTATGTTTCCCTAAATGGGAAGTATATATGCTTTGTGCATTGGTAGTGTTTGGTTTGTGTTAGAGAAGAGAAGAGCAACAAATCTTATTTATGAATTCATACATGAATTTATTTAGTCAATAATCATCTTCTTGAATGCAATTGTCATTTTGTAAGTGATTAAATTGAAAATGGAAATTTAGTTGAATCATACTTGAGGACACATATATTTTAAGATTGGGGGTGGTAATGGATCCCTTAATTGGGTCAACATCTTGTGTCTTATTGCTCATTATTCATATCAAGATGTTCATACTGCTAATACATTATGTTTTATGTCAAATGCACTTATGGAAGATTTTCACATGTTTTATAGGTACTTCTACTTCTAATTGATGGATGGAGAAAAGGATGCTAACCCTAGACTTTCTCAAGCTTGAATAAGATCAGAATGATGCCAAGATCACCCCAACTACCTAAGTGATAAAAGAAAATGTTAAGAAAAAATCTCCATGGATGATCATGTTTAAGATTCAAGTGCATAAGAGATTCCTTAAAATGTCATGGTACTTAGCCACAATCTGGCTACATAAGCTACAATGATAGAGAAATCACATATTAGAAACAAGAAATCAAGAGTCCAACAACATGGTCATTATCAGTAGAACGATTGGGGAAGTGGAGGCCACCACATCCATTCCACTCACCATAATTGTGGCATCTAGACCCTGACACAATCATTCTCACAGACATGATATTCCTCCATTTTCCTCACCATGGCCATGGTACCCAACTAGTAGTGCTACCTTCATGCCACCATGACTGTGATACTCACCACATCCATGCCACTTACATCCTAAAATTCCCATTCTCTCTCTATATCAAAACTGCTCCACCATGGTTGTTTTCATTTACCATGACCATTTCCCACATACTCACCATGGCCATTTGACCCAGAATGGTCATGCTACCCACCTAACCCTAGTATTTCCCATAACTACTTTTACCAAACTACCCCCACTTATTTCGAAACCTCCTAGACCACTATATAATCCTTAGAGGAAATTAAGTGTTGAGGGTTGGTACTTGTTCACCTCATATACTCCCCTTGGCTACTACCCTACCTACTCCCACCTACCACTTCACCTTCCATCAACAAAGACCCTAGTTTTCTAGGGTTTTGAACACTCTCATCCATACTTCCATCTTTTCCACCCTTAGAAGAGTAAAGGATGAGAACTAGTTGTTGTTGGATGTAAAGAAGAAAAAGAAGTCTTCATCAACTTTCATGGAGTTTTTATCTTTTTCTCCCCTTTTTTTTGTTCTTTATTGTACTGTGAAAAATTAATCCCTTTTTAGTGGGTTGTTTGCATGAAATATGTAACAGTGATACCATAATTGGAAAATATTTACACAAAACATTTTGATTTTGTTGGAATCTGCTATGTTCTTACTTATTCTCATTTCCTATCTCCTTCTATGGTAATTTATGTGTGAAAACACCTAAGGCATAGAGATAAAAAGTAATAGGAAGATAAGACAGGAAAAACTCCCAATCCCAATTAGTGTTTTATTTGTCAAATCCCTCTCTTGCCACCTATCATCTATGGTATTGGCCCTAGGTATGAGATCTAAGTAGCTAGGTATGCTTCTCCTTATGAAATTAGAAAGAGCATGCAGAATGATTTTATGGGAGATAACAGGAGGAAAAAAACCCTTCTCTAAAATACAATACCACCCCTTGCTACTAAGTGTCGTAGGAGGATCATTACTTTAAACCTAGACTAGGGTGATCTTGATTAGAGTCATTCTTAGAAACCTATACTAGATTGATCTTGATTAGAGCTTACCTATCCCCTGGTCAATTGCACCTCATAAGGTTGGATAGGAGGTGGCAAGGAGTAGTTCCCCTACGCACACCCTATGACACCCATGGTCAACTGGTAGGATAAGAATCTCTACCTTCACCACCCTTAGTTGTTGGTTTGGTAGTATTGTTTGTTGGATGTGTTTGCATGGATATGACCCCTAGTCATGGTTGATAGTTACATAACCCCAAGTGGACCATTATCCTCAATCAATTGTTAAAACCCTAATTTTCTCTAATGTTAGATATTTTCCTCTATTTTACCATTAATTTCTTGTTCATTCTAGTTGGATTTTAGTAAAAAATTGGTTCTTATTCTCAGTTGCATGTGTTTGGATTTTATCTAGTTACTTAGTGTAGTCTCTCTTACCTTGGTAACATAACTTTTATCGAACTACTCTTTCTTTCCATTTCTAGTCTAGTTTAGTGAAATTCACTTCTTACTTAGCTAGTATTACTTGATCTCTTATTTAATTTGTTAGCTTAATTGTTAGGATTATTTTGTATTTTGATTTTGATCTTCCCTACTTGCATGATCTTTAGAATAATTCAAGGCAACCACCTATAAACTCTAAAAACCATAAATATCTGATCTAGAAACCTAAAGAAACAACATAGATCTAGTGCCTTACCACTCCCTATGGATTTGGACCCGAATTGTGCACATTATTATACTACATCCTAAGCCCATGCACGTTTGGATCATTTGATATAATGTGTCGATGAGGGTACTTTTTGTTAGCCCAAGTACAATGACACATCAATATGTAACTTGCATTTAAAAGATTATGCAAGTATATGAATCATATATTCCATTAATTGTCTTTCTTATCTTCACTATTACTGATTCTACTTAACTATTTAACTGACATAACTAATTGAAATGACTATCAGGAATAATTGAGTACGAACTATTAAATTGATATGATTGAACTAGTTAAACTATTTTCTCTTTATACTTTTCCCCTAAATTCACTTGGCTATAACTATTCAAGTGAGATCCATTACTACTTGAGTTATCTTACACATTTTAAGTTGTAACTTTAGAACCATAAAACTACTAAGTAATCTTGATCTACAATGAGGTTTCCTCATAAGACTTGTTGGTGGTGAAATAGCTTCTAAAAATTTTGGTTTCATATCTCTGGTACTTAGGATGGCTGCCTCTAGTTTAGAGATCCTCCAGCTTCATGTAATGAATGAGGATCCACAAGTAATGACATGTGACATGAGTAACTATTAGAAGGATACATAATGGTTGTTCACTCAAACTGTAACTATCTTGGGTACTTGTGAATCTAATTATTGATGAATATTTCTATTGAGTTGAACTAGTACCATGGGTACCTTATTGGTAAATGTTGGGTGCTATGTTGAATTGGAATACCAACTATAAAAAGTTGATTAGTGTTGTGCACTAAATTGTACTAAAGTACCTTGGATACTTGGTTGATCTTGGTTGGGTACCTCCCATGTCTATATCTGCACTACTTCTGATATACGTTAGTCCATAGCTCATTTCTCTCTTCTCGGTATAAACTTCTAAAGATGGGTTATATGGTTTTTAAGTAATATATTATTATTTTATAGTCTTATTATATCTTTTTCTTAGACTAGCCTTGTTTGTGTATTTTATTGACTATTTGAAATACTAAAGTGCACTTGCCAAAACACTGGATTGTAATCTAGATTTTTCTTGTCGCCCCATACTTGGGACTTCCCATTATTCAATCATGTTCAAAAGTACCACATTTAAGTATGATATCAAAAGAAACCCCAAATGAGTGAAATATATTTTGTGCTCACTTGTTATGACATCAAAAGCATTCCTCCATATGCATCTAAACTAGGGTTTCCACATCACTTATTTAGATTCAACTTTACTTATAAATTGAATAATACTCAATTACAAACATTCAACATTAGAAGGACCATTTCAATTAACCATTTATGATAGAATGATGTGATTGGACTTTTAGAAAAATACAAAAATGGGTATCCTTTATTTTTTTGGCTTTTAACAAAATATGAGTAATATAAAATGGAAATCCTAACTTAGAAAAATATCAATTTAAACTAACCAGCCATCTACAATTGTCACTAACTGCATGATAAGAACATATTAGCATTTGTTTGGATTTTGATTAGACTACAGTTGAAACAACTAAAAAATCTAGAATTACTTATCTTCATCAGACACCAAATTAAACCTCCAAGTTATCTGAAAGATGAAATAGATTAATTCCATGCTCATTTCATTCCATAATTTGATCAAGTTATAAGTGATTTGGAAATCATGATACATTCACTTTAAAAAGAATTATAAGTCTTGGTTTTTTTGTTGGTTGTGGAGAAATGAAGAATTAATTGCAAATTTGTCTAGTTAGATGAAACAACAAGAAGATTGTTTTACCCACTCACCTTAATGTTAGTCATTCAAAATGTTGGACTAAAGACATTACCTAGACCTATTTTGATGAATGGCATTTTCTTACTAATTTTCTTTCTGTGTGCTAACTATGTTATTGATTCATGAAAATGAGTTAGAACAATTCCACTGGAGTATAGCATACAAGGATGAATTATTTTCATGATTTTTATTTTGCAAAGAATACTAAACCTTGTATTTGTCCCTTTCTATCTTTATTTTCTAAAAGGCTTAATGCTAATGAGATCACAAGCCATTTTAGTTATAGTTAGGCCCCTAGGGAGTAACACTTGCATGTCTAGATCCAAAACTCATTTCTATATGATGTTTTGGTTTGTAAATATTTTTTTCAAATGTATAGTTCAATCGAGATGACGTAGGCCAAACTTAGGGAGGCATCTATGGAGAAAATGCACTTCTTGATGTCTATGTATTGAATTTATAGTTTTACTGAGTGTAGTCTCAAACAAACTCTAGTTTGATTGATGGGTAGCCAAAACATCCTAATCTAAAGTTCCCTGCCATTGTGCTAAAACAATACACATTCCTGTACACTTTGGTCATACTCATAGTTTGACCTAAGTTCCCTTGGTCAAAATATTAGTTTGATTGAAAGATTGGTCAAACATTGAATTAGTGACATAATTTATTTTTTTCTAGATACAATGTATCTATGTGCCAAGTACATTCTAAGATAGGAAAAAGATTATTAGATCCTTGGTTTGTTACAAAGAGGAGGTCAAAAATTCAAGCCCAAGAGACGACATGCACAAAATCATCAATCACAAAGGACGTTCTTGTAAGGACACTTCCTGATAGTCAAATCTTAATTGATCATTAGGATAGATCCTCAGACAAAATCCAACTTAAATCTAATATCCATCAGAAACCAGGTAAAAAATTCCAAATAAAGCAATCCACAGAAATATTTGCTTACAAATGTTTGTAAAGAACTTCACATGACATGCTATGTAAAATATTTTCATCACATTAAAGTCATTCTAATAGAGGACATGATAAGAACACAAACATAAGTCCATTTTTTATATTTGTGAAAGTAAGATTACAACATGAGATATATCCATGTAACTAAAACATTATAAACCCAATAGAATAAATTACAACTCTTATTCATAAAAAAACATCATGTAAATCAACATATCATGTAGCTCATCAACTACCTACCCGATAGTCAGAAAAGTGACAACACATGGATACACTAGAATAACTATATTATTTCTTGTTACATCTTGATGAACACTTATCCTTCCACTGCTCCATCACACCTAAAAAGACATGGAGAACCATGGGTGAGACCCTTGTTCCCAACAATATGATATAATAAATCTAAAATCTTATTACTTCTAATATTATGATCAATATGTTTAGAGGTATCTTAATCATCTGTTAAATATCATTACACCAGATATATGCATCAAGTATTGAGTCTTACAATATGCATATTGAGAAAATATAAATTCTCATCACATGGATGTATAATAGTAAGTAGAAAAGTCTATACCATGTATGTACATAAGTCATACGCTTGCATCTACAAAGTAGGAAACATATACAATACTAGTAATAAGTAGAGGAATACAATTACACATCCTTGTGGTTGAGATACACATTTTAATTTTGCTCTGGGTAGTTTAAGATGTACCACTCAAACTACTAGTTGACCATCACAAATTCACAATCAGCCTCGTACTAGATCTTAGGATTTCTAGACTCCTAAAGATATCCTACACCTCTATGAGTGAGGATAAACATATTAGGTGCAAAGATAGAACTTCTAGTGACATCTCAATTACAAGTCCACAACATTCCAAGTCTGTCTTGGATATACAGACCACATCACCTATCATCGAGGTATGAAACCCTTATTAATCATATATTGCATATTACCTTTCACACATCACTTATCACATATCACATATGACCTCGACCATACTCATACAACCTCATAATAAGGATTACAGAGATTTACACTCATTACACCCATTTATACTCTATAGTATATCACAAGCATACCTATTTCTCTATTCCCCCACCGACCCAGGGAAATAGGTCTAGGGACTCAGGGCACTATGCCATTATGGTTATACTTGATTAACTATTCCACATTAAATAAATTTTTAGATTATATCAATCAAGTTACACACATGACATATAAGTGGATTAGAAATTAAACCAAGCATAGAAACTTCTAAAGATATCAAATGTATCTGAAAACATCTCATACCACCAAATAATTGTTTATGTATCATCCTTGACATATCGAGGCCCAAGACATAATTCTCAACCACAAGAAGGCCCATAATATCATATCATATCATAACACATCAAACTTAACAAAGCATTAAATTTATTTCTAATATTTACTAGAATCAATAAGCAGAGGCCATTATCTCATGCCTAAAAAATCATATATTCATTATTTACAACAAGCATAATCATGTAATTATATTAATTACTTACATTCTATTGCAAGGGTTATCATGGGTAATTATCACATTATAAGAGCTTCTATAACAATCCAAATCATCATTTCACACCTCAACTAATACTTAAATATAATAAGGTATTCATTTTCTCTTGTAGGTAAGGTTATCAAACTTTATGAGACCACATAACACATACACTTTTAACAATACCACCATGTTATTCCCCATCTTATGCTTTAATCATATTTAGATATGAATTATATTTAGCAGTTGGGCCCATCAGACACCCCAATTATGAAACATGCCATTGCACTCAAGGGATTAACATCAAGGCACCAAGTCTAGTGTACATACATGTGTCCCATATCAAAAACATACATTTAGTGCTATGTTTTATATCTCATTTTGTCAACTCTTAAACTTGTAAAAAAGGAGTTATGTATCACATAGGAATAATATGAGGTAATGAATCACCTTATCAAGGTTATTTATCATAAAAGACTTCCATCCTTTGTTACAACTCACAAAAAATTTAGAAACCCTCAAGTTATTTTGTGGTTATTTGATAATTCCTTCTAAGACACATATCCTACTCATTAATATAATTATATTTCTTGATTGTGAGATTAATTTCACCCTCATTAAAGATATAAGATATGAAAATCATCTTCAAGTAGTGTGATATGATTCATAATGTAATCTCATGTACTCATTAGGGCATATAGTTCCAATAGTAGACATAGAAAGGGTAATATTGCAATATAAGTCCACATTAGGTTCCATGCCATGTACATTATATCCATTTGAAGTTAAGGATCAAATTTCACATTATACTTAAACATGACCATACCGAAATTCATATTCAAATTCGAAGGTATGTGGGAGTTTCATTTAAAACATTATTGTACATTAAAAGTGCCACTTCCATGCATACATTACCTACTTTGGGATTCTGAATCTAATTCAAAGGAACTTCCAGAAGAATAATAGTCATATTAAGGCCATATTAACATTTTATATCAACTCATAATCACTAACGATATCATTTATATATATTTTCCCATCAAAAGATACTAATACACCACAAGGATGACATATTTGTTAACAATTTCACTTGTATTTCAAAATTCAACAATACATAATTATTTAATCATAGAAATGACATCAGGAAGTAACTCCATAAGGTTAGGAAGAACATAAAATTTTGTGAATATGGTCAACTTATCCAAATCAATTCTCAAGGCATCATATTTTTGCACACTAGGAGGTCATAGAACAAGATTTAGAGCAAAATGAATTATTGATGCACACATTTTGGACATTAGACCTTAAACCAAAAAGTGTAGGTCCATTTAATAAAAAATTCATGATTAATATATAAGGAAAGATATAAAATTGTAAATCATATCACATCGCAAAAAAAGGATCCACAAAGATTCAATCTTTAGGCATGTTAATCAAGTTTCGAACAAGATTTAGGGATTTTCATGAACAAGTAGGCAAAAGAATGATAAAAATGCTATATAACTTGACTCTTACGGTGATGATCATGATTTCCATTTAAAAAGACCATGAATATGATTCCAGGTCCCATACTTGTCAAGGCAGCCAGTCGGTCACCTTTCTAGCTAGGGTAACCAGCCGACTAGTCGTCGACCAATCGACTAGTCGGTCGCCCAGTCGTTGGTATGATATTTACATAATATTGATCATCTACATATAGTTATATATAATAATCATATAGGTCCAATAATGTAAGCATGTATCCAAGCATATAATAACCTAGATTTGGTAAATAATGTCATAAAACACCTCAAAATTTTTGAATGAAGACTATTCGATGTATTCAAATTAAACAAATATAATTAGATAGAGAAAAGTGATATACCATTATTGAATTTAGACTTTTAGTGCTTGTTGAATTGTTGTAACTAAATTAATTGAACTAGTGTATTGTCAATGAAATTGATGTTCACATCAAATTATTGCACGAGATAAGGGGTGGGGGTATTAGAATAGCAAAAAAAAAACTTATTATTCTTGGCTCTGGCCTAACTAAGCGGCCGCCCAGGCTTGGTTTGGGTCGACCAGTCGGACTAGTCAGCCGACTAGCCGACCAATCGGCTTGGGCGGACACCAAACCGAGGTCTAAATTTGGGCTCTAGGCTAGTCGGACCCCCCCTCCAGTGACCAGCTGACTAGTCGGCCGACTCAACAAGTATGCCAGGTCCTATATTGTCCCTCCAAAATCCCCAAAATCCATGCTCCAAGTAAGATCTACCTCCCCTTAGGTCAAAAAGAGGGAAAAAGGAGGTTCTTTAGATAGATGGAGTAGGCAAAAAAAAGGAGGAATACAAGGTGAGGAACAACATTAAAAGAGATTCTAAAAGATGAATCTTACATTACTAGGTCTGGAAATGAACTTGCTAAGCTTGGAAGCATCTTGAATAAGTTATATCTACAACATGCATTGACATGCATCAACATGCAAGGCTCCATCCATGTTCATCCCTTCCTTGGAGCTTGCTTCAGCCTCCATGGATACCTCTGAAAACCCAGAAGCTTATGGGGTGCTAAAAAACCCTCGAGTTTGAAGGGGTTAGGTTACATAAAGTGGGGATAGGTTCAAAAGTCTAAAATGCCCATAGCTAGTGTTTATAATTACCCTTGGTCAAAGCATACCATCCTTTGGTCAAAGAATCATTACCATAGATACAATTTAGTCTTCTTATATGTTTGGAAATTATTTTTGATCGGTTATATAATTGTTTCATTGGTCTATCACTTCCATAAGCCAAAAAATTCATTAGTATAGCACAAGAAGCTCCAATGGTCATCAACAACCACCACCACGTACTAGCTAGGGTTGAGCCTTAATCTAACTAAAGTTAAAAGAATAAAATTAGAGAAATATATTACTATACTAATTAATATCATTCATTTGGATATTATGCACTCAAATTTACACTTAGGTTCCCAATTAAAGTGAAATTTCATATTAGTCCACAATTGTACATGATACTGCATTTAAGGCGAATAAAGTAGAATGAAGTCTAACTTCAAAAAAAAAGTAGAATGAAGTCTATATTAGAGTCACCTCTTAATCAATTGATTTTAAGGCTCAAATAAATATAAGTAGGGAAAAAGTAAAATATTAGATTTTTTCACATAATTTATAATTTATTCCTTAGGATATGTTGAATTTACAATGAAATCCACATCTTGCTAAAAAACACTTGAATTTAGGGAAAACAAAGGGTAAATTGAACCAAACTCGATATGTCTCTTCATAAATTGATATAAAAAATGAATCAATTTCATGATATGATAATAAAATAGATTAGATATAAAGGGATATTAATCTAGGGTCATGGTCTCACTACATCAAAAGGATTTCACACCCGAAATCTTAAGATTAGGGTAGAGGACAGTAAAGAAGCAACCCATAACTCCCATGTCAAACACACTTATTCACAACTTATACTACTATATTATCATCATTAGTGCAGGGTAACATGAAGTTCTTATATACCATTAGATATACTAATTATAGTTGATTCTGAGATTTAACTATTTATGCATCATTCATTATCTTATCTAAATTCCTTGTCATCTGCTTAGGAATTAGTATCATTATCATACTCATTTGCTCTTTCTTGTTGACTATTTATTGTACGTGTAACTCTTCTCACATTACTATGTTTTCCATTCACTTATTAAGGATAAGTCCATCGTATTTTACATTCATCCTCAATGACGACTCTATGTATTGGCCTTGAGATGTCCAGACTTCAACCCGTCTCCACCCACCATGGAAGCTTGAAGGAGATCTCAAGTTAACAAATTAAAAGCCATCATGATGAGAAGTGACAAGGCAAATGAGTTCTCTAAGATCAACCCAAGGTGACAGAGATGAAATCAAGCATTTAACATATTAAATACAAAACACCCAAAATCAATTGTCATCATGACAAAGAAAGGAGTGAGGAATCAGAACATGAAACTACCTTATATCCAGAAATCTCGAAGAACCACCGTATTCACATGAGTCTATGAAGGGATTATGTAACTCCTCCACTCAACGTGCAATTATTGGAGGTCTTGTCCTGAACTGCAAGACTATGTCCAGGCAAACCTGATTAAGGAAAAATAGACATGCCATTTTGGGGTTGAATAGAGAGTCAAAAATTGTTACCTAGAGTTGTGCAAATGTATTACAGTTAGCTTATAGGGGTCCAAATCCCTCAACTAGAGAGGTGTAGGGAAAAAAATGGGAGAAGAGGAGGAACATGGAAATAGAGGGGGCAAGGCTAGTTAGGGATTTAACAAACCAAACCCTATCTTATATGGGTTTGTGTTGTGCGGAAAAGGGAGAGGGGCAGGAAGGAGTGAAAAGGAAAGTGGGAGAGAGACCATGGTGACAGATCAAGATTGAGGAGAGGAAAATTTTGGAACTGCTCATTTCCATAAAAACAAAAAAAGAAAGAAATGTGGAGATGGAAGAAGATTCCCCAATCGTTCAATCTAGTGCATACGGTCTAGGATATAATCCCATCTGCCCATCCAATGACCCCTCACACATATAAAGGAAACCAAGTATGTGACATACAATAAACTGAGAAACAATAGGAAACTGTGAATTAGTTTGCATGATAAAAGAAATCAGTAAACCATATGAAACTGATTGTATTAATTCTTTTAACCAGCATTTTAGGGATTATTTGAGATAGTTTATTTCCCAATTAGTTTCAGGGTTCAAGCAAGGTTCAAACAAAGAGCACTTTATAACTAAGCTAAGTTGAACATCTTGAATCCATTTTTTGGCATTAGTTTTCCCTTTTGGATATGTTTACTATTTTTATTTAATATTTTGTATCTTAAGTTATATTATCTTTCCTAAATAAAATTAGGATAGTTAGAGTTGTTAAATTAATGTGAAAATTGACATATAGACTAATTTTGGTATGTATAATATGGATCTAAAAACTATTTGCACCTTTAAAGTCATTAACCATATTGTTTAATATTTTAGATTAAAAATCATATCAAACTTGGCACCCAAGGTAATTAGGACCCAAGGAACATGATTTTCACATTAGATTTGGGTTGTGAGATTTTATTTTTATAAGTTTTAATACAATTAGAGTTTTAGGCTCATCACAACTATATTTACATCTGTACTATCATTATTTATTATATAGTCACATATCTTCACATCCTTACCAAAAGAGTTTCCTTATATTATTATGCACAAATTTTCGTATTCCACTTATTTGATCTATTACGTCCTTCCATTCAATATTTATCTATATAATGGTACATTATTCATATTTAAAAATAAGGAAACACCAATCATTATTGTAATTTGTGTATTAAGCATATTATACTTCTCATCAAACATATTTTAGTTATTATGTGTATATTAGTTAGAAAAGGGAACACAAGTGACATATTTAATGAATTTACTTACATGTTAGCACATGCTTAAGTTATTATGCTGATATGGGATGCTAATTATAGAATCTAATGGCATGTAATATGCTATATGCATTAACAATGTTTACCAAGGCATAACTTTATCCTTATTTGGTCAAATCCAAGGAGTTGAGCTTACTAACCTTCTCATCATAGAATAGGATAAGAGGATAGGTTTTGGTACATTAGAACACTCCACCACTTAAAAGGATTTGGTTCTCAAAATTTCATCTCAGCCAACTACTCTCCACCCCTTAAAAGGTTTAACCTAATAAATCAAATTAAACAAAACCAAGGTATTAGGGTTACTTATGGATCCTTTAGTTGTGAATATTTTGGGTGTTTATGTTGTTCATAGGTCATGTTTTTAAATAACAAGTGATACCCACCTAGGGTTGAATTTTTGGTCCTTCTGTTACAAAGCTAACAACCCTAATGTTCACATGAGCAACCAAAGGTCATAATGCATGAAAGGGTAGGTCAACTAAACCTTTATCACAAACCACATACTACTCTTCACTCCTTCAACTCGAAGTTAGGGTTTAGGGTTAAGATTTAACAAACCTTAGGGCTTTTCTACTAAAACTTCATACATTTCTTCCTTATGATTATTTGAGAAATCATGGATAAAATCTATAAAACTTTCTTTTGTACATATTTTAGTATACTAGAAAATCATTTTCAGAAATGGAATTTATTTGACACAAAACAAAAGATGGATCCAAAATCAATTATGAGAATCAAGTCACAAGGTATTTCATATGTCATCTCCTTATTAACTACTTTCTCACTCTCATGCCATAATCCACCCCAACATTAAATCTTAATATTAAAAAATATATGCCACTACCAACATATATTTTGGATTAAGAGCACCTAAATCATCATCACATTAGGGTTTACTAATCATCATTCTTAAGTGTACCTCATATGATCAGAAATTGACCGTTCACCATCTCATGAACATCTTAGGTAAATTCAAGGGTACATATCTCACTTAGAGGGTGATTATGAAAGGCAAGGGTTCTAATTAGGGAGACAAATTGAAATAGTCAAAATATGACTATTATGGCTCTAATACCATCTTGTAAGGAGTGTGACCCAAGAGGGGATACACTCGTCACTTAATTTTAGAAACAAATCCATATAATCCAAACACACTATTAAGTATGTTGGAATAGGTGTAATATTTTCATTTCTCAAATAAATGGTATACATAAAGATCAAAGTATAGAAACAGAACAATAAAT
The DNA here is from genome assembly GCA_963693085.1 of Alisma plantago-aquatica. NCBI lineage: Eukaryota > Viridiplantae > Streptophyta > Magnoliopsida > Alismatales > Alismataceae > Alisma > Alisma plantago-aquatica. The sequence goes on along the minus strand of OY856414.1, from coordinate 419,408,573 downwards.
CATGACTATTTATATTTGTACAAGTTTACATTAAAATCTCTTATTAAGGGGCTTACATGAAAGAACAATTCAGGATCTTATAGATGAAAGTATATGAAGCCTATCTCCCAAGAGTCAGCTCCATCAAGCCAGATGCATGTCATCAAGTCAAGTCCTCCATGTCCTTAACATAGGGTTGGAAACACACCCCACAAGAGAAGACAAAGTGGAAGTTGTCAGTATAAAAGCCGGTATGAGCATATTAATTAGGGATTGGGCAACATTAGGTAAACAAACATCTAATATAACAAGGCTTCCCATAAAATAGAAAAAGTACTATCCAAATGGATATCAAGAGAATATAAATTGCGATTAGTTGATAATCAAGAAAAACGCTTGCCATTCATAAAACGCTAGAGATGCCACAAAAGCATGTATAAAGAATTTAGGTCACAAAACCCATAAAAATAATAATTAACCTGCATGCATGTGAGATAAGCATAGCACTAGTAAAATATAAATGAAAAATGGTATATAAGGCTCATGACCTTAAAACCTAATAGAGTAAGGCACACAACCAAACTCTTCGATATATAAGGTGGGAAAAAAACTCGGGTATGGGGCACATAACCTCCATCCCAAAATAACATGGGTACATGACCCATGGTATGGGGAACATAACCTCCAACCCAAAAATAATGGGCACATAACCCCATAAAACCAAAACATTTATACGTCTCTAGGGCTACCATATCACAAATCATGCAAAATTTAGAGTAAACTAAAAGTCCAGTCATATAAACAGAATGAATGAGTTTTCCATCATAGAAATGGACAATATGAAACATACACCACATAAGTGGGGAAATAGTTCATATTCACAATTCAGGTTTCATTATAAAGTAAAGTACAATTCAAGGTCAGTAAGAATATACAAAAAGGATTCATATCATCAAAATCACATGAATCAACCTCTTAGAGGAGAGAGAGAAAAGTGTATACGGTATTGTGTCCCAAAGGACCACGAGAGATAGTGAATATAGGTGATTGCTCAATATGAATAATAGGGAATGCAACATACCTCAAATCGAGTCTACATGAGTCCAAAGCTAACCCTAGGTTCAAGCTAGGGTCTTCAAGCACATATCAAACACGTGTAGAATTAGGGTTAATTTCATATTAATTACTAAAACCCTAAGAATTATCTTTTTATAATTATTGAATTGAGTTATCAAAAGTAAATCATCTTGTAACTTATATTTTCCTAAATTCATGTAATATTTTATTTTATTTTTGACTTAAGATTATCATATATGAATTTTATAATTTCTAATCAAATTATAAGAATCCATTAAAAACACCTTTTATTCTATTGGAATTAGGTTACAAACTTATACCATTGGATAGAGAAAGATCTCAGATTCCAACACATGCTTTGTTTTATTTTTCTGACATATAGTTGATTCACTGTGAATTCTATAAAATCCAACCAATCAGGAATCTTGAAAACCCAGATGTATTTAGTTTCATCTGAGAGAGGAGGGTCCAATAGAGTTGTCCCTATGGAGCCTCTTCACCTATCCTGATTCCTCCCAACAAAAAATGTGGCAAATATCTTTCTAAAAGTAACAAAATATTCATGTGTCATTTGACAAATAAAAGAGTATCGAGGGGTAGGAATGGAAGATAACTAGGGATCATATTCTTTGTTTCAACCTTAATGTGAGAATACACAACATTGAACAATGTCCCAATTCTAAGATTCAAACTCAGAGATCATTTAACACCACCACCATCGACACTCACCTATTGATCCGTGGAATACTTTCAACCCCATAGAGTTGAAACAATTGGCCTTGAGATGTCCACACCTCATCCAATCTCCTCCCTCCATGGAATCTTGAAGGAGATCTTAAGTTAACAACTTCAAATCCATCACAATAAAAATTGACAAGGTGACTTAGTTTTCCAAGACTCGTCGAAGGCAACAGAAATGAATTCAAGGCTAGAACACATTAAAGCATAAAATGCCTAAAATCAATTGTCATCACAACAAAGAAAGGAGTGAGGAATCAGGACATGAAACTACCTCTAGTCTGGAAGTCCCAAAGAACCATCATCTCTATAGGAGTCTGGGGAGGATTTTAGAACTCTTCCACTCAATGTGTGATGATCAGAGGCCTCATGTTGAACTCTAAGACTCCATCGAGGTGAACCATGTTAGACAAAGATAGACATGTCATCTTGGGGTTGAATGGTGAGTCGAAAATCGCTACCCAAAGTTGTGCAAAGGCCAAAAGTCTGTTTATAGGGTTCCAAAGCCTCAAGGATGAGAGGTGTTGAAAAGAAAAAGGGGAGAAAAGGAGGAATAGTGGACTAGAGGGGGTGAGGCTGCTTAGGGTTTATAAGAGACCAAACCCTATCATATATGGGTTTGTGCTTCACGAAAAAGGGAGAGGAGCCTGAAGGAGATAAAAGGAAAGTGGGGGAGAGACCATGGTGAGAAGAAGATCAAGAACAGGAAAATTTAGAACTGTCATTTCTAATAGAGCAAAAAAAAACGTGAAGAAGGAAAAAGATTCCCCAATCGTTCAATTCAATGCACACAGTTTGGGATATATTCCCATCTGCCCATCCAATGACCCCTCATGCATCTAAAGGAAACCAGACATGTGAAATCCAATAAAATGAGAAACAATAAGAAACTGACAACTAATTCATGTGGTAAAAGAAATCAAGAAACTACATGAAACTGATTGTATTTATTCATTTAATCAACATTTAGGGGTTATTTGAGATAGTTTCTTTGCCTATTAGTTTGGGGGTTGAAGAAAGGTTCCAACAAAGTGAAACTTTACATCTAAACTAAGTTGAACATGTAGAATCCGTCTTTGGCGTCAATTTTCCCTTTTGGGATTGTTTACTATTTTATTTAATATTTTGGATCTTAATTTATAGTCGCTTTCTTAACTATAATTTGGATAGTTAGGATTGTTCAATTAATGTGAAAATTCACAAATAGACAAATTTTGGTATGTACTAGAATCAATTGCCACCATTTAAGTCATTAGCTATATTGATTAATATTTTAGAGTAAAACACATATTTCTTTCCTAAGTTGAATTAAGATATTCCATGATCGTTCAATTAATATGAAACTTGCACTAGTACAGAAATGGGTTATAACGTCACTACCTGTAGGGTCGGTTTTTCCAAATAACCGACCTTATATGTCTAAAAAAAATGCGGGCACCACTTAAGACCTCTTGGGTCGATTTTCTTAAAAAAAACGACCTTGTAGTGTAACTCTATAGGGTCAATTTTCCAAATAACCGACCTTATATGTCTATAAAAAACGCGGGCACCACTTAAGACCTCTTGGGTCGCTTTTCTTAAAATAACCGACCTTGTAATGTATCTCTATAGGGTCGGTTTTCCAAATAACCAACCTTATATGTCTATAAAAAATGCGGGCACCACTTAAGACCTTTTGGGTCGCTTTTCTTAAAATAACCGACCTTGTAGTGCATCTCTATAGGGTCGGTTTTTATAAAATAAGCGACCTTATAGAGAATTGGTTTAGAAAGTCAATTACAAGTTTCCCGCGGCAAAATTTTGCTTGATTTTGGCTTCGCGCCTCGATCTATAGGGTCGGTTTTCCCTTATAACCGACCCTAAAGGGCTCCTCGGTCGACATTCGTCGACCGAATAAGAGCTAGATTTCACGTATACGAGCACCTATAGGGTCGGTTTTTTCCTTATAACCGACCCTAAAGTCCTCCTCGGTTCAGCTCCTCTAAGGTTGGTTTTTTCTTTAAAACCGACCCTAATGGCTCCTCGGTCGATAAATTTGTCGACCGATATCAATTCTGGATCCAGTTTAGTTCACGCATGTATAAGCACCTATAAGGTCAGTTTTGTACTTATAACCGACCTTAGAGCGTTCCTCGGTCGACGGATACTTTGACCGATAATCTCGGTCGACAAATTCATCGACCGATAAGGAGTCAGATTTCAAGTGTATAAGCAACTTTTAAGGTCGGTTTTTTGCTTATAACCGACCTTAGAATACTATTCAGTCGACAATATTGTCGATCGATATTAATTCTGGATCCAGTTTAGTTCACGCATGCATAAGCACCTCTAAGGTCGGTTTTGTACTTATAACTGACCTTAGAGCTTCCCTCGGTCGACGAATACTTCGACCGATAATCTCGGTCGACAAATTCGTTGACCAATAAGGAGTCAGATATCAAGTGTATAAGCAACTTTTAAGGTCGGTTTTTTGCTTATAACCGACCTTAGAATACTATTCGGTCGACAATATTGTCGACCGATATCAATTCTGGATCCAGTTTAGTTCTCACATGCATAAGCACCTCTAAGGTCGGTTTTGTACTTATAACCGACCTTAGAGCTTCCCTCGGTTGACGAATACTTCAACCGATAATCCCGGTCGACAAATTCGTCGACCGATAAGGAGTCAAATTTCAAGTGTATAAGCAACTTTTAAGGTCGGTTTTTTGCTTATAACCGGCCTTAGAATACTATTCGGTCGACAATATTGTCGACCGATATCAATTCTGGATCCAGTTTAGTTCACGCATGCATAAGCACCTCTAAGGTCGATTTTGTACTTAAAACCGACCTTAGAGCTTCCGTCGGTCGATGAATACTTCGACCGATAATCTCGGTCGACAAATTCGTCGACCGATAAGGAGTCAGATTTCAAGTATATAAGCAACTTTTAAGGTCGGTTTTTTGCTTATAACCGACCTTAGAATACTATTTGGTCGATAATATTGTCGACCGATATCAATTCTGGATCCAGTTTAGTTCACGCATGCATAAGCACCTCTAAGGTCGGTTTTGTACTTATAACCGACCTTAGAGCTTCCCTCAGTCGACGAATACTTCGACCGATAACCTCGGTCGACAAAATTTTCGACCGAGGCCGACCCTGTGAACCTCCATTTGCTTGAATTAAAAAGGCAATATTCTGAATAAAATATAAATTAAAAAATCGTAACGGCTAGAAAATCAACCGTCGTAACGGCTAGAAATGTCGTAACGGCTACTTTTTCGATCGACCGTTGGCCGACCGGGAGACGACCGTTGCGGGCGTCGGTCGACAAATTTTCGACCGAAATGGGCTCTGTTTTGCTATAAATAGCACCCAAAACGATACATTTCTTCACACCTTCACATTCTCACTTCTCTAGCTCCTCTCTAGTGTATTCTTGTGCAAATCTTTAGCTTCTCTACATCCAAGTCTTTCTTGCTACTTCTCCACTTCAAAGCAACGAAATTGCTTCATCATCTACGCGTGGAAAGAAGCAAGTTGCAGGTAGGAAAGCAAGGACGGCCGTCTCTGCAATGCTGCCATTCATCAACGACGTCCCCTTCAATGACACAGCTGTAGGCGACCACTACCTCAGGATCTCATCAAGAACTCCTCTTCTACGGCGGCCAGTCGACGTCATGGACTTCCACAACATTGTCGATTTGGAGGAACTCTTTGAGGTGCAACATTTGACTAATTTTCTAAATCCCTCCTTCCATTCCTACTCCTCCAAAGTAGTTAATGAATTCTATGCCGATTTAACCCCACATCCTGACCATGATTCCTTCTCCTCTATGGTTGGTGGGTATAGATTCCATTTTATTGAGGAGGGTATTCTTGATATGCTTGATATAGAAATAGAAGAATATAAAGATTTTCTTGATCTCACCACAGGAAATCCACTCAACAAACTCTCCCAAGATGACACTACAACTAGCCTTAGTGATGTTAAAAGAGCCATCTTTCAATCAAATACGAGTTGTCATGAAGATAGGGGTACCTATTATGCCATAAATTTAAAACCTGAAGCTAGGATCATAAATCTCATTGTTGCCACCAATATCCATCCTAGAGCAAACAAATCTGAAGTACCCACCTTTCGTATGTACCTTATCTATGCCATTCTCAAAGGTATTTCCATAAACTTTATTCGTATCATCCTTAAGAATATGCTTGAGTTTTCTGACAATCCACCTTATGCTGACTTTGTATGCCAAATCACTCAACATTTTCTTTAGAAGAATATTGAGGACGACTTAGGTTACACATGGGATAGAAAACCCCAAAAATAAGTAAAAATACGGTGGAAAAGATGGGAATCAACTTTGGCCACAAAAGGGCTAGGACTGAAGGGGAGACATCCACCCAAGACATACCTCCACCACCTCCTCCTACCAACCTACCCCATGATCCTATTACAAACACCTTGACATACATTGTTGGATCCCAATATCACCTAAGTAGGCAATTGGATTATAATCACCATGCCATGAATTTTTTAAACCAAAGGATGGAAACTCTCTCTCCTAACCAAACTGATGAATATCCCTATTCCCTTAATCCTGGCATGGTAATTCCATACAATCCTTCCTACAACTACTATGAAATTCCACCTCCACCATCTCATGATCTCACACATACTCAGTTTTCCTCAATTCAACTTCAAGACATTGTTGCCCACTTTCGCTTTGATTGTGTTCCCACCTTCTTGGAAAAGACCCAGACATTGATGTAATCCTTCGGTCTTTTCAGTGAGATTATGAGATATCTTTGTAATGATTGTAATGAATATCTTTTTATAAAGCAAGTATGTCATGCTTCATCTTAATTATAAAGTGTATGGGCATTAAATTGTTATGAATAAAAGTGTTTTCCATGGCTTCATTTGGACATATACATGTTATATAAGAATATTGTTATTTCAAATGATTGAAAAATAAATTATGGCTAAATTTGACAAAGCATCACTTGGTTTTAAAATTAAATATCTCTTTAAGGGGGAGCATAGCATAAAATTAAGGGGGAGAACTAAAGATTCATACAAAATGATTATATTGGATATCATGTAAAATCTTGTACAAGTACTTAGATATCATGTAAATCAAGCGTTAGATCTTACCTAACCATTTACAACACTTGGTACTTAATTTAAAACATTGAAACAGGGTTAATCTCAGTCGAAAATATTGTCGGCCGAGACACTTTCGATCGATAATATTGTCGACCGAGGAAGACTTTAGGGTCGGTTTTTTTTCCTTATAGCCGATCCTAGAGCTCTTCTCGGTCGACAAATTTGTCGATTGAAAGTGCCTCAGTCGACAAATCGTCGACCGCGTAGGAGCCCGATTTCACTTGTATAAGCACCTATAAAGTCCTCTTCGGTTGACAATATTTTCGACCAAGACACTTTTGATTTCACATGTATAAGCACCTCTAGGGTCGGTTATAAGGAAAAAACTGACCCTAGAGGTGCTTATACGAAGGAAATATGGCTCCTTTTCGGTCGACGAATTTGTCGACCAAAAGGAGCCAGATTTCCTTCGTATAAGCACCTCTAGGGTCGATTTTTTCCTTATAACCGACCCTAGAGGGCTCTTCGGTCGACAATATTGTCGACCGATACAACCTCAGTCGATAAAATTGTCGACCGAGATGGAGCCAGATTCCTTCGTATAAGCACCTGTAGTGTCGGTTATTCCCTTAAAACCGACCCTTGAGGATTTTCGGTCGACAATTATGTCGACCGATAGAATTTCGGTTGACAAATTCGTCGACTGAGAATGAGTTTGAGTGTTTTTAAATAACACGACACGGGCACCTCTTATCTGTAGCTTCCGTTTGTTTTGTTTAACTGACGCTACATGTCTTTCTCTAAGTGAAAAAGCTGAAACCCTTTCTTCCTCCCGCGAAAACCTTTCTGTTCTATTTTTCTCTCCCGCAGCGCCGCGAAACCCTTTGCTTTCTTGTGTCATTCCCGCTGCTAATCCCTTGCCTCCTCTCCATGAAGCCGTGCCACCTCTCTGCGCCGCCAAAGGATCGTGGTGTCCGGGCCGTTGCCACTCTCCGCGCCGCAAAATAGAGCTCATCGTCGTCGGAAAAAAGATTTCGTCGTCGCCGCCAAATAGAGCTCGTCGTCGTCGCCTCTCCACTCTTCCACAAAGGTTGCCGCCTCTCCGTGAAGGTTGTCTCATCCTCCACGAAGGTCGCCGCCATTTCCAAGTAAGTTCTCCGCTTCCGTTCCTTTGTTCCCGCCTTCCTTCGCTCCCACCCGACGCCATGGTTGCGTCCAGGTCCACTCTCGGTCGACAATTAGTCGACCGAGTGCCCACCTGCGTGCAGCGTCCAGGTCCACTCTCGGTCGACGAATTCGTCAACCGAGAGTGGACCTGGACTCTGCGCACAGGTGGGCACTCGGTCGACTAATTATCGACTGAGAGTGGACATGCTCCTTATTTATGTGTGAGCTATAAATATTTTAATCATATTTGTTGTTAATGTTCACAAATAGTTCTGAATATTATAATGATTTCAATCTTTGGACTGTTGGAAATGGCCTTACTTTACTAATTTGTACAAGTATTTTTTCATTTTATATGATTTGATAACGCAATAATAAAAACATGTCTTTTTTCATATGTAATAATTATATAAATATGAGATTAGACATGTGTACTCTTATATTGACACTTTAGGGTTGATGCATTTATATATTAACTTAGAACCCGTTCAAAATTTACTCATTAGGAGTAAACTTTGGATAGTCCCCGATTTGGGACTGTTTTTGGATATTTTAATCTCACTTAGGATGTACCTGTATAATGTATGTTTAGTTTTGTAGATTATTTCAGTAGGATTTCTTCATTTGTTCTCTGGGTACATATGTGAGTGGTTATTTGCCATTTACATCGGTGTACTTGGAGAACTTAGGGGAAATGCTGCTGAAATTTTCTTCAAAACTAAACATACATTATACAGTTACTAGTGAGATTAAATATTCAAAAAAGGGATAGGTGGTACACTTTAGTATATAAAATTAACTTCCTATCAATAAAAACTTACAGATTATTATAGTATCAATATTAAATTGTTAGTTTTATAATTAATTTTAATGTGATATAGAAAATGGATCGAAGTTGGATATCTATCAAGAATCGTTGCAGTCCAGAGTTTGCCAAAGGTCTTGATGAATTTATCAGATTTGCTGAGGAACATAGAAAACTACCTACAGATAGGATATATTGTCCATGTAGAAATTGTTGTAACAATTTGAAAGTTGATACTGGTGAGGAAATTAAGAATCATGTCATATGCAATGAGATCATACAAGGTTATAATGAATGGTATTGGCATGGAGAGAAATTGAATTATGGATCAGAAAATGTCGATACTAATAGTTGTGGCATAGAAGATATAGATAATGATGATAATGTTAATGATGAATCGATTCAAGATGACCAGATTCAGGATGATATGGTTGATGAGATGCTACGTAGTTGTTGGGACAATGTCATTGATCCACCTTCTTTATTTGCAAACATTGTCCATGATGTTGAAAAACCATTATATAAGGGTTGTACTAAGTTAACGAGGTTGAGTGTTGTGATGCGATTATATACTCTTAAAGCTCAAAACCGGTGGAGCGATAAGAGTTTCACTTCACTGTTGTCTTTATTAAAGGAAATTCTTCCTGAAGGCAACGAGCTTCCAATTTCAACATATCAAGCAAAGAAAATAATGTGCCCAATGGGAATGGAGGCTAACAAGATTCATGCACGTCCAAATGATTGTGTGCTATTTCAGAAGGACTATAGTAATTTGATAAATTGTCCAAAATGTGGTGCGTCAAGGTATAAGACTGTAAATTCAGCTAAGGCTAAAAATGTCTCTCCTGCCAAGGTGATGTGGTATCTACCAATAATACCACGATTTCAACACTTATTTGCTAATACAGAAGATGCGCAAAATTTGTCTTGGCATGGGGAGTTAAAGGTCAATGATGATGGTGTCCTACGACATGCATCTGATTCACCACAATGGAAGAAAATTGATTTATTATACCCTCAATTTGGTAAAGAACCAAGAAACCTAAGACTTGGACTCTGTACAGATGGAATGAATCCCTATGGTACATTAAGCAGCCAACATAGCACGTGGCCTGTTATGATTGTTATATACAATCTTCCTCCTTGGTTGTGTATGAAAAATAAGTATTTGATGTTGTCAATATTGATATCAGGGCCCAAGCAACCTGGAAATGATATTGATGTTTACCTTCAACCTCTAATTGATGACCTAATGAAACTATGGGAAGAAGGTATTATGACATATGATGCTTCACGTAAAGAGATCTTCAGTTTGCGTGCTATGTTATTTTACACGATTAATGAATTTACAACTTATGGAAATTTGTCTGGATATAGCATAAAAGGATACAAAGCATGTCCTATTTGTGAGGAAAATACTGATTCAATCAGACTGAAACATGGTGGTAAAATCATATATCTTGGTCATCGAAGATTCCTCCCACCAGTGCATCCTTATCGAAGGCAACACAAAACCTTTAATGGGTCAAATGAGGAACGAAGTGCTCCTAAACCTATACTAGGAAATGTTGTATATGATAGGGTGAAACATATTGTTAATGAATTTGGAAAGAGTTCAAGTAGTCATACACTCGCATGTGACAAATCTCTATACAAGAAGAGGTCAATATTCTGGGATCTTCCTTATTGGAGATCTTTGGCAATTAGACACTGCATTGACGTCATGCATGTTGAAAAAAATATTTTTGATAGCATCATCGGTACGCTATTGAACATACCAGGAAAGACTAAAGATGGCATCAAATCTAGAAAAGATTTAGAATTAATGGGTATTAGAAAAGAATTATCAGTGGAGATCAGTGGTCGCAACACATATTTTCCACCGGCTTGTTACACTTTGTCAAAGAAAGAGAAAAAGACTTTTTGTGAGTGCTTGTATAATATTAAGGTTCCACAAGGATACTCTTCTAATATTCATAGATTGGTATCAATGAAGGATCTGAAATTGATAGGTCTCAAATCTCACGATTGTCACACCTTAATGCAACAAATTTTACCTGTGGCTATTCGATCTATATTACCGAAGCATGTAAGGTTTGCAATCACAAGACTCTGTTTCTTCTTCAATGAAATATGCAACAAAGTGATACATCCTGATACTCTCGATAAATTACATAAATATGTAATTGTTACCATGTGTCAGCTTGAAATGTACTTTCCTCCTTCATTTTTTGATATCATGGTTCATCTTGTAGTACATATTACAAGGGAGGTGAAGATGTTGGGTCCAATTTTCTTACACTGGATGTATCCATTTGAACGCTACATGAGTGTTTTTAAAGGTGATGCTTGGAATTGTTATCGTCCTGAAGGGAATATTGTTGAGGGTTACGTGGCTAGGGAGGTGATGGACTTTTGTAATGATTTTTTGAATTGCAATGAAACTTGTAGCGATCAAAAAAATTCCCATCACACTGGATCTTATTGTGGCAAAGGAACTCTAGGAGGACGAGTGAAAGGAATCAGTCGTGAGTTGTGGGAACAAGCGCATTTGTATATTTTACACAACATCGATGAAGTTACTAGCTACATCACAGAACACAATGATCTTATCAAGAGAAATCATCAGCGATCTAGTTCAATGTGGCTTGCAAGAGAGCATAATCGAACATTTATTAGGTGGTTTGAAGAGAAAGTATTTAATCAACTATCTGAATTGCCAAATAATGTTGCTGAGAACATAAAATGGCTCACCTTTAAGCCAAAAATGGATGTCATGTCATATGAAGGTTATGACATTAACAGATTTTCATACTACACAAAGCGTCAAGATGAAAGTAGTGTAGTTGAAAATAGTGGGGTCATTGTTAAAGCTTGTTCATTGTATTTTGCTAGTGCCAAAGATAAAAGACCACGCGAAGCTGAGATGTCATATCACGACGTCATTGAGGACATATGGGAAATGGACTATACAAATTTTTGAGTTCCTATATTTAGGTGTAATTTTTTTTGGATATGAAAGGGCCATTAGGCCCCCCCTTCTCCAAACAGGTGCCAGAGCCCGGATGACCCAAGAGGTTGTAAATACACTGTGGAATGGCAGGTTTCGAACCCGGGACCCCCGGGGGGGCCAAGCCGTGCCTAACCAACCGAGCCACAGCGGCCGGGTATATTTAGGTGTAATTGGGTTGACAACAACAAAGGAGTTTTAGTAGATGAGTTGGGTTTCAAATTGGTAAATTTTGAAAAGATTGGTTTCAAAGATGAGCCATTCATCATGGCAAACCAAGAAAAACAAGTATTCTATATTGATGACCTGACAAATAAAAATTGGTCTGTCGTTCTTAATGGAAAAAGACAGTTTACTGTAGATCCTATAAATGAAGAAGAATACTACGAAAAGTATGATGATTCCAGTCCATTCTCAGTTGGTTTGCCAAATGTAAATGTTGAAGATAACACCGATGAATATTATAAACATCAATACCATGCTGAAGGAATTTTCCTTGACTAACAACTCAACCAATACTAAAGGCATGTATTCTTTGAATTATTTATTTTATTATCATGTATATCTTATCACTTGTGCTTTTATTATCACTAATTTTTTTATCATGTATACTTGTAGGTTCTAAAATGGCGAGTGAAGATTAACATTCTGAGCATGAGCACCATGAGGATGGTAGTGGTGATGCTAAGAAAATGAGAGGTCCTACATTGATGCGTAGGCTGCAGGAGCTAAGGGCCAAAGGGGATAAATTGCCAGTCCAGTTTGATATGATAGGAGCACATGTTGGGGAACAAGCTAGTGCTTTCAAGCATTACGTAGGGGCGACCGCTGCAGTAAGGTGCCAATAGATATAGAAAATTGGCATGATGTTCCTAATGCCAAAAAAGACCTCTTATGGAAAGATATATCTGTGAGTGGAAGTGATATTATTTTAATATGTTTTTTTATCTATTGATTCTAATTTAGTTTGCTTGGAATTAATTCCTTTTCAAAACAACATTATTAATTGCTTCTTTTGTATGTATAGGGTGTTTTTCATCTAAATGAAAAAGATCACAAGTAAAGAGTGCTACAACGTTGTGGTGTACGATGGAGGGGTTTTAAGACATATCTTGTAAGGGAATTTATAAATAATCCTAAACAAAAGAAGAAAGCTACAAATGTATATATTTTTATAGATCCTGAGGTGTGGGAAAGATTTGTTGCAGCTAGGAGATCAGAAGAGTTTCAGGTAATGAAGATTGTGATGTATTGTATGAATATTTAATTTTATACAATTAAGTAGGTGAATCTTTTTATACATGTTTGCCAAGTCTAAATTGCAATACCTCATTTTAAATGATCAAGCTATTCACTAGGCTCAAAAGGAAATATGGACTAAAAATGTGCATGACCATCGCTTGGGGCCTGGTGGTTATGCCTTCCGCCGCCAACTACAAGAGAAGCAATCATCTTCTGGAGAAGAATCTAGTACAACTCAAGTTGAGTGACCACCCCGACACTTGACATGGATTGATGCTAGAAAGAATCAAGCCGGTGAAATTGTCAACCCTGCAACTAAGGAGGTGGCACAAAAGATGGTAGGTTTATCCCAACTAAGTAAAGAGTAACTCCCAAAAACTTAGATTTATTTATATCTAATTGATATTGTGATTTAATATTTTTATTAACTATGAATAGATTGATCTCCACGAGCAAAGGAAGGAAGGAAAGTTCATCCCAACTGGCTACATGGATGAACTAGCAGTTGCTCTTGGTACGAAGGAGCATCCTGGCCGTGTTAGGGGATTAGGAGCTGGCATAGGATTCAAGTCTTATTTTGGCCCTTCGCAATCTAAAAGAGGTTGTGCAGGAGGTCTTACACATGAGTATGTTGAAGAATTAGTAGCACATAAAGTAAAAGAAATAATGTCTTCATTTCAACCTACTCAACCTTCTCAACCTATTCCTACTGCGCGTCTCTCAAGTGATGAGGTACAAGCCCATGTAGAAGGTCATGGGAGCACTCCCGATGACCCACCACAACAATCTGAAGTAAGTTTTTGTTCTATATGTTGTGTTATTAGTATGATAAATATATGATAATATATATAGTTGTAACATGTATATGTTCTACTGTTTCTTATATAAATTATATTTATTTCAATCTAGGTTGGTATGAACTGTAAACTTGCAGTGGAGGTTCTAGAATAAAATGTAGTGGCAGCGGGTAAGGTGTACAACCTTGGTGGTACATTGCATTGCCAACAAATTACTGATGACATTTGTCGGGTGTCCATCCATCTTGTGTATGACGGAATGGGGGACAAACCACTACCCATACTTAATCCTGAATATAGTACATTTGAAGAAGCTGAGGGTGCTATGGTGGGTTGGCCTAGACACTTGGTTATCAATAACAAGGTATACCTTATTTCTACCATATTTTTCATATTTGACTGCATATATGAACTCCTGTAATATAAGTATGTAATTTAATTAACAAGTTTGTAAACCAAAAAGTAAACCTTCTACTACTCGTCCTCCTATGCCCAAGCCATCTTTCATTTCCGAAACTACATTCGACGAATTGGGAAGCAAATCTAAATGTTTGTGTCGATACTTAGCCAACCAAAGATTGGGATCACATATGTTGGTCAATTTAACATAAGATGCAGTTGGGAGGGACTTTGAGAATTTTATTTTTCTTGATGATATTATAGAGTTGTTCTGGTATGATTGGCTGAACACTTCGATAATAGAAGTATGGATAAGGTAAGGATCTATCAATATATATAGAAAATTCCAATACACATTTTTAGCTTATTTCTACATATGAAAATAATTACAAATGTTTAACAACCATTTATATACCGAGGTCACAAACTTTGATATAAAGAATGTTAGATTCTTAGTTCCTTCGGTCACTAGTCAGGTGGAGACACATATTGAGGATGTGAATGAGTACTTCTCTGATGTATTCAAATATTTTGCTAGTGAGGGGAAGGAAATTATCCTAATTCCTTTTAACGTCCAGTAAGTATTATTATTCAATATAATTTTAATAATGAATAAAATTATTTATTTTAATGTTTGTTTTATTCTTACTCAGAGCTAGACATTGGGAATTAGTGGTGATTGCCCCAAAATTGATGACTCTTTATTATCTTGACCCAATGGGTAAAACAACAAGGAGTCACAAAATGAAATTCCCAACTATGGAGTAAGCATAAATTTAATCAATGCTTCAACATGATATTTCTATTTAGAATTTCTATTTTACCAACTATCGTTTAATTGATAGGGGTATAAAGGCTTTTCGTGAAGCTGGAGGACAAATATCCACAAAATTAAAGACATTGACTTTGAAAAATGTCAAGGTAGCTACTTTGACAACTGCTTACTCTTATATGTATTAATTTTCAACTGTAATATGTCAACTCTTATACTCTTATCTCAATTGTTGTTTATAGTAGTTTACTAACATTAAGTATAATTTGTCATTTGTAGTGTCCTATGCAAAATAATGACTGGGCTTGTGGCTACTATGTAATGAAATATATGCAAGTTATTGTCAAACAAGCATCACACGACATTCAGACTATAAGTCAGGTAATAAAGAAACATCATAAATTTACAAGTGATTGTAGTCATTTTATTAAATATTAGCAAGTGCATTTTCTATTACATATCTTTACAACTCAGCCTTACACACATGTGGACTTGGATGAATTCTGAGAAGAGTGGTCATAGTCTTTCATAAATGAAGTCGATATAGTATTAGATTAAATATGTCAGCTCCATTTATGTATGTGGTTTGAGTACTCTTTCATATATTTACTTTTTGTATCTGTCATCTCAGACTTGCACTCTATCATTTTGTAAATTATAATGTAATTATGAATCATTTTTGTTATGAATGTGCAGTTTTGAATGGTGACGGTTGAGCATCAATGCTCCCCTCTCCCAGAATATATGAATCTTCTTGTTCTTATGTTCTATATTCAATTTCTGCAGAATTTTTTTTAAAAAAATCGTAACTTCTAGCGTCGGTTTTTTAAATAACCAACCCTAAAGATTGAATTTAGTGTACACTTTCAGTGTACTCCTCGGTCGACAAGTTTGTCGATCGAAATATTTTTGGTCGACAATTTTCTCGACCGAGGGGGTACACTGAAATGTTTATTCAATCTTTAGGGTCGGTTATTCCAAAAAAACCGACCCTGTAAACTCACTCGGTCGACAATTTTCTCGACCGAGGGGGTACACTAAAATGTTTATTCAATCTTTAGGGTCGGTTATTCTAAAAAAAACGACCATGTAAACTCATTCAGTCGACAATTTTCTCGACCGAGCGGTACACTGAAATGTTTATTCGATCTTTAGGGTCAGTTATTCCAAAAAAAAACCGACCCTGTAAACTCTTTCGGTCGACAATTTTCTCGACCGAAGGCTACACTGAAATGTTTATTCAATCTTTAGGGTCGGTTATTCCAAAAAAACCGACCCTGTAAACAGTCTCGGTCGACAATTTTCTGGACCGAGACCGTTTACAGGGTCGGTTTTTTTCGAATAACCGACCTTACAGGCTCCTTTTTTCTCACCTAGGTCAGAATTTTTACAACCTTTTGCATCGGTGTTTACTCTGTATAGTCAGTTTTATTTGGTTAAATAAACCGACGCTATAGAGCAAATTCTATAGCGACGACCGATTAGGCATCGGTTAAAAAGTGACACTGCCGGCTTAAAAAAATCGTCGCTACAGACCATTTCTGTACTAGTGTTGGTAGCCAAGGAAATTGGGACTCAAGGAACACAATTTTTACATTAAATTTAGGTTTCAATATTTTCTTTTATGAGTTATAATACATTTAGAGTTTGGGCTCGTTGCCATTATATCACTATAACATTACATCCTTACTCTCATTATTTATTATTTAGAGTCCCATTATCTTCACATTGTTAACAAAGAGTTTCCTTATATTATTAGCACAAATCTTCATATTTCACTTACTTGATCTATCAAGTCCTTCCGTTCAATATTTATTTAGATAATGGTACATTATTCATATTATTGGATATGGAAACACCAATTAGTATTCTACTTTGTGTATTAAGCATATTATGCTTCTCATTAAACATATTTTAGCCATTATCTGTATATTAGTTATTAAAGGGAACATATGTGACATATTTAATGAATTTACTTGCATGATAGCACATAATTAAGTTATTATGTTGGTATGTGATGTTGATTATAGAACATAATGCCACTTAATATGTTATATGCATTAACTATGTTCATTAAGGCATAACTTCATCCTTATTTGGTCAAATATAATGCCCGAGCTTACTAACCTTCTAGTCATGGAATAGATAAGAGTATAGGTTTTGGTACGTTACACATAGGACGTTATCCCATACCTAACATAAGGTATGTATTCACTATTTATAACAATCATAATCATGTAACGAGGTCAATCATTATCATTCTAGTACAAGGGTTATCATGGGTAACTATCACATTATAGAAACTTCTAGCTCAATCCAAATCATCATTTTGTGCCTCAACCAATACTTTATTATAATAAAATATTCATCATTATTTGGAGGTAAGGTTATCAAATTGATAATGTCACACACTCAACCACTTTTAATAATACCATCATTTTATTCCCATCTTATGCTTTATACGTATTTCAATATGGATGGTATTTACCATACATCATCTTAATGATGAAACACATGTCATTGCACTCGAGGGATCAACATCAAGGTGCTAAATCTTAAGTACATACATGTATCCCATATCCAAAATAAACTTGTAATTTCCATGTTTTATATCTCATTTATCCAACCCTTAACATTGAAAAAATAGGAGGTACTTATAATATTGTCATCATGTAAGGTATAGAATCACCCTATTAAGGTTATTTATCATAAATGACTTTCATCCTTTATTACAACTCACAAACAATCTAGCAACCCCCAAGTTATCTCGTGGTTGTTCGATAATTTCTTTTATTATACATATCCTCCTCATTAATATAATTACATTTCTTAATTATGAAATTAATTTTACCTTTATTAAGGATATAAATGAGGAATATCATCTTCAGGAATTATGACATAATTCATAATGTAATCTCATGTACTCATTAGGGTATAAAGTCCCAATACTATACATAGAAAGGGTAATTTCACCATATAAATCCACATTAGGTTTAATACCATGTAAGAACATCATAACTATTTAAAATATGTATAACATTTCACATTATAGTTACCCATCACCATATCAAATTCCATATTCATATTCAAAAGTATGTGGGAGTTTCATTGAAAACATTATTCTACATAAAAAGTGCCACTTCCATGCATACATGACCTACTTTGGGAATTTACATCTGATTCAAAGGAACTTCTAGAAGCATAACAGTTATATTAAGGCCTTAGATACGTTTTATATCAAATTTTAATCAATAACAACTGCATTTTGATGCATTTTCCTTCCATATGATACTAATACACCACAAGGATGACATATTTAGTAACAATTTTACTTGTATTTTGATATTCAATATGCACATGAATATTTGGTCACAAAAATGACATCAGGGAGTAAATTTACAAGGTTAGGAAGAACATAAATTTCGTTAATATAGTCCACTTATCCAAAAGAGTTCTCAAGGCATAATCTTTTAGCAAATTAGGAGGTCGTAGAATTAAATTTAGAGCAAAATAAACTATCATGCTCAAATTTCATATTTTAGACTTTAAACCAAAAACAGCAAGCACACTTCATCAGGGATTCATGATTAAGGTATAGGGAAATATATAAATTTTGAAATCATATTACATGTCAGCAAAAGAATCCACAAAGATTCAATCTTCATGCATGTTGATCAAGTCGAGAATAAGTTTTATGATTTGCATGGACAAGTAGGCAAAAAAAATATTAACAATGTTATATCACTTGCCTTTTGTGGTGATAATCATGAGGTCCATTCAACAAAGCTAGGAATAGGATTTTAGATCCTAGATCATCCTCCAAAATCCATTCTCCAAGTAGCATCTAGCTCCCCTTAGATCAAAAGAAGGAAAGGGGAGGTTCTTTGTATACATGGAGTAGGGTCCACCATGGAAGTTCATGGGGCATGACCAAGGGAGGAAGATGATGCAAGGAAAAACAAGACTGTAGATTCTAAAAGATGAATCGTACATGATTAGGGATGGAAACAAACTTGCCAATCTTGGACACATCTTGTAGAAGCTAGATCTACAACATGCATCCACATGAATTACCATGCAAGGCTGCATCCTCCATGGTCGCTTCCAAAAGTGTGTGGGAGTGCTAAAAGACCCCCCATGACAAAGGGTGGGTTTTATAAAGTGGGGATAGGTACAAAAGTCCAAATTGTCCATAGCTAGTATTTGTAATTTGCCTTGGTCAAATCATGCCATTCATTGGTCAAAGAATCATTCTCATTGAACCTCTTTAGTATCTTTATGTGTTTCAGACTTTTTTTCATCAGTCTATATAAGAGTTTCATTGATCTATCATTTCCATAAGTTAAAAAAAATCAATTAGTAGAGCATAAGAAGCTCCATCAACTCTCAACTGATACCACCACCATACTATAGCTAGTGTTGAAGCCCTAATCTAACTAATGTCAAAAGAATTAAACCAAAAAAATCTATCAAGATACTAATTTATATCATGTGTTTGGATGTTATACACTCACCTTTGCACTTAGGTTCCCACTTAAGGTGCAATTTCGTATTAGTCCACAATTGTACATGATCTTGCATTTCAAGACAAATAAAGTAAAATGAAGTCTAGACTAGAGTCACGTCTTAACCAATTGAGTTTAAGGCTAAAAAAGTATGATTAGGCTAAAAAGTTACATCTTAGATATTTGTCATATAATTTACAATTTGGTCCTCATGATGTGTTAAATTTACAGTTAAATCCATATCTTGCTAAGAAACTTGAATTTAGGGCAAACAAAGGGTAAATTGAACCAAATTAGATATGTCTCTTTATCAATTGATATTGAATTCAATCAATTTCATGATTATGGTAACTAAATAAGATTATATGAAATTTATATTAATCTAGGGTCATGGTCTCAAAGTTTATATGCTCCTAGATGCTTACCTAGACTAAACTACTATGTTTGATAAACAAGAACCATATTTTATAAAAAAATCACACACTTGAGCACTAGAAATCATTTGATAAAAGCTTTTGGTGATATTGTTCGTTATTGATTCAGTTGTTCCCAAGTAGTGCTTCTCGTATAGATTTAAAATTTCCAAACATCTTCATAAACTCATCAGTACATTATCTGTGCTTTCATTTGTGCTTTCCTTCTTCCAACTTCTTTCTTTGTCGAAGAAGTCTTCTAGAGGTGCTTCAAGCTAAGTCAAGTGGTAACTAGTCTAGAAACAAGTGGTGGCCCTCCTTCAGCCTAGAAAAGAAGACATTAGGCCACATCCCAAGGAAGGTGTTAAGGTGGTTTTGATGCAACTTGACAAAGGAAACATTGATAGTTTCTCATTTCTAAGATCGAAAGGAAATAATACTCAATTAGATTTTCATTTTAACTATTTCATCTCCATAAATACCATATTTCCTATAATGACGAATGAAGTTGGTAAAGAAAAGATGGTTCAATTTTGTAATGTATCCCATGTCAACTCAATAAAGATTGCTTTCTGAAACCCTAGTGGTTCAAAAGACAACTATGTTAGGATTAGAAAACCTTTTTGGATTCTGGTCCGCATCAAAACCATGTGCTTGTCTTTTTCATCTTCTTTCGCCTACTTTATTCAAGATTTGTTCTACAACAATTGCTACTAATGTTTTTATTGTTGAGAAATGCAAAATTGTCTTAGTCTATTCACCCTCCTGAGGTTCTTCTTTCACAAAGTTCATAAGAAATTAATGTTCAATATTCAGTTGATTAAATTCCTTAATGGTAGGACATGGACATTAAAAGTGGTGCTTCTAATCACCTCTTCGATCACTCCTTGGAAAAAAACTCAGAAAGTGGAGAGAATGGGAGTTAATAATTAATCGATGAGCTTTGAATTTCTTAAGTCACAACTAAGGCAAGAAGAAACAAAATCTAACACAATTCTTAACTTGTCTTAATATGTATTTGAAGAACATGGCTCTAGGGAAATCACCTATAGATCGCCCAAGACTCACCACTCACAGAATAACTAGAGTTTTCAAGTGAAGAGCGGGAATAATATGTGATACAACTCAAATCTTAATTATAAATCTTTCAATTGCTTAGTAAAATACCAAATTTACCTTTATTTAGTGGCATACCGCTGGCAAACCTAAAGTTGACCCTCTTCATGGTAAGTCGATCTGGCTTATTAAAGTTAGCTTCTGCTAAGTCAGTTGCCAAGGTTCGTAGACTTGGTCTCAAGTCGGGTCACAAGTTGATATGGATTTCTATAAATTGCTTGACCTTTTTTTTGTTAGCATAGAGCATGTAAAAAATGTCTAAAAACTAATTCTATGATTTCTAACATGCAAGATCGGTCCGACCTTGCTCTTAGTTGATCGAATTCTAAATATACCAGGAGTCAACATTTCTAAATTTGAAATACATGCATTGGTTTACGATCCAACCCATGCCTAATATATATATATATATATATATATATATATATATATATATATATATATATATATATATATATATATATATATATATAGAGAGAGAGAGAGAGAGAGAGAGAGAGAGTCAGGCTAGAATATACTCAAGTGTATTCGGAGTAGAATACACTCTAGTAGTTTTTCATGATGCAATATTTTAAAAAAAAATCTAATCCGTTGATCTTCTTAATCATCTTTTGAATAACTCATATACAAAATTTGAGTACATTTGGACATTTATAGGTCATTTTATAAAGACCGCAAAAATTATACATTTTAAATTAGTTTCGCGTGTCGATTTTGTTGCCCTCAGATGAGTGACTTACACTCATCCAAATGGGCTCAAAATTTGTATGTATCCTAGTTATAGTATGATAGTGAAGATCAATGGTTTACATTTTACAAAAAAAAATAGTCTTGATATGAAAATACACTTGAGTGTATTCGTGTGATCTGTACACTTGAGTGTATTCTAGCTTGACTATATATATATATATATATATATATATATATATATATATATATATATATAGAGAGAGAGAGAGAGAGAGAGAGAGAGAGAGAGAGAGAGTCAAGCTGGTGTACACTCAAGTGTACCGGAGGCACCGTACACCTCAATCATTTTTAAAGATACAGTAACTTTTTGAAAAATCTAAACTGTTGATCTTCTTAAATATCTTAAGAACACATTGTATAATAAGTTTCAACTCATTTGGACACTTATAGGTCGTGCATCTAAAGGAGGCAAAAATCATACATTTCAAATTAGTTGTGTGCGTCAATTTTGTTGTCCTTGGATGAGTGACTTACACTCATCCAAATGAGCTCAAAATTTATATGTGGCCTATTATTATTGTAACCATGAAGACCAATGGATTAGATTTTGGAAAAACATGGTCTAGATAGGCAAACACCATTGGAGTGTACAACATGATCTGTACACTCGAGTGTATTCTAGCCTGACTCTACACACACACACATATATATATATATATATATATATATATATATATATATATATATAAACACATATATATACATACATACATATGTACATACACACACATATATATATAGAGAGAGAGGGAGTCTGGCTAAAATACACTCGAGTGTATTCCGAGCAGAATACACTCAAGTAGTTTTTCATGATGCAATATCTTTTTCAAAAATCTAATCCATTGATCTTCTTAAACATCTTGTGAATAGCTCATATATAAAATTTGATCCCATTTGGACATTTATAGGTCATGTTATGAAGACTATAAAATTATACTTTTCAAATTAGTTTTGTGCGTCAATTTTGTTCCCCTCGGATAAGTGACTTACACTCATCCAAATGGGCTCAAAATTCTTTTGTAGCCTAATCATGGTATTCTATGAAGATCAATGGTTTACATTTTATAAAAAAAAAGTAGTCTTGATATGAAAACACAACTTGAGTTTAGTGTGTGATCCGTACACTCGAGTGTATTCTAGCCTGACTCTCTCTCTCTCTAGAATACACTTGAGCGTACAGATTGCACGAATACACTCAAGTGTGTTTGCATATCAAGACTATTTTTAGCAAAATGTAAACTATTGATCTTCACCGTCATACTATAACTAGGCTACATACAAATTTTGAACCCATTTGGATGAGTGTAAGTCACTCATCCAAGGGCAACAAAATCGACATGCGAAACAAATTTAAAATATATAATTTTTGCGATCTTTATAATATGACCTATAAATGTGCTCAAATTTTGTGTATGAGCTATTCACAAGAGGTTTAAGAAGATCAACGGATTAGATTTTTTGAAAAAAAAAATACTACATCATGAAAAACTACTTGAGTGTATTCTGCTCCGAATACACTCGTGTGTGTGTGTATATATATATATATATAGAGAGAGAGAGAGTCCATTTTCATTGCCCGCACGGGTACTGTAGTGGGGCTACCTGTTTAAGAAAACGCGGTGGCATGTATTGTAAATAATCCAAAAAAAATCAAGGGCGCGCGACTTACAGAAGAAGCACATTCGCGACTGATTCTCCGCCAGAGATTTCCAAAATCTGCCGTCTTCCCGGTCCAGAACTCCCGAATTCATCCGCATTCATCTCCACTCCCCAACCCCAACAGCCGAATTCTTCGGCCTCTGGTCTGTACTTGCACTGCTGTGTGTGGCGTTCTTCTCCGTTGCAGCATTCACCGCAGTTTCCGCCGCAACTGCATTTGCCAATCTCTGCCGCTGAGATCAAAATGGGGAAAACAAAGGTAAAAGCAAAGAAGGAGATAGGAAAGGGAAGTACAAAAATAACAGAAAGTGAAGATTTGTTGAGCAAGCACTATAAAGATGTGGACAACATGGTAGAAGAAGTAGCTACAACCATACTGCAAGGAGATGAAACGGGGAAGAGTATTGAAGAGCGCAACGAACATGCTATGCCGAGAAAAGAAAAGAAAGTTAAGAAGAAGAAATACAACGTTGAGACAACTGACACTCTCCAGAAGACTGCAGGAGATGACAACACATCACGGGAGAAACCAGACGATGAGGTTACTGAGAAACAATTGGATGTAGTGTATGAAGAGACTGAAGAGCCAGAAACTGACAACACATCAAGGGAGAAACCAGCCGATGAGGTTACTGAGAAACAATTGGATGTAGTGCATGAAGAGATTGAAGAGCCAGAAACTGAAAACGAATATGGGGAGAAACAAGTCGATGACGTTACTGACAAACAATTGGCTGTAGTGCATGAAGAGACTGAAGAGCAAGACACAGAAGATGCTATAGAAGTTGAACAGGATGAAGCAGAAGATCACAAAAGAAACCAGAATAAGACTTTGGAACAAAAAACCAAGCAAAAAGGAAAAGCAAAAATTGCAGAAGAAGGTAATATTGATTATTTTTACACTTATATACGAATGTAATTATCCTGAAATGGTGTTGACAATAGAGTAACTTTGATCACATTAATTATCCTGAAAAGTAACCTTGATCCAATAAAAGTAACTAGATGAACCAAAAATTAACTATATCGACATGAAAGTAACTTTGTGGATCAAAAAGTAATTGTTATACATCAAACAGTAACTTTGATCCAAGAAACGTAACTAAAGTAACTGGAAAGTAACCTTGATCCAAGAAAAGTAACTAGATGAACCAACAAGTAACTATATCGACATGAAAGTAACTCTCTGGATCAAAAAGTAACTGTTATACATCAAACAATAACTTTGATCCAAGAAACGTAACTAAAGTAACTGGAAAGTAACCTTGATCCGAGAAAGTAACTAGATGAACCAACAAGTAACTATATCGACATGAAAGTAACTCTGTGGATCAAAAAGTAACTGTTATACATCAAACAATAACTTTGATCCAAGAAACGTAACTAAAGTAACTGGAAAGTAACCTTGATCCAAGAAAAGTAACTAAATGAACCAACAAGTAACTATATCGACATGAAAGTAACTCTCTGGATCAAAAAGTAACTGGTATACATCAAACAGTAACTTTGATCCAAGTAACTAGATGAACCAACAAGTAACTATATCGACATGAAAGTAACTATGTGGTTCAAAGAGTAACTGCTACAGATCAAACAGTAACTTTGATCCAAGAAAGCTAAACCGCATTTGCAAATGTGATATTGTACTATGTAACTCTGAAAAATGAATAGTAACTCTGAAAGTTAAAAAGTAACTACCTGAAAATAAGAGTAGATGTGACGGATAGAAAATAACATGTTGAACTATAAAAGTAACACTGAAATCTAAAAAGTAACTAGACAAAGTAACACAAACTTTTTCATATATATGCAGGTACATGAAAGCTTTTCCATAGATGCTACATAAAAGGTTACAACAGCATACAAAACAGCATGTTGTATAGCACTGATCAAATGAGGATGATGAAGTCAACCGCATTTGCAAATCTGATAGCCATGCCTCATCTTATTGTAGATGTAACTCTTTTAGAAGATATGATAGAGAGATATGTTGAAGACGACAAGTTCATGTTAGCACCAGGTTTTGAGGTGAGGATGACTGTAGACAATGTAGGAGTGATACTAGGTTTGCCTAGTAAAGGTATGGATATAGTTCCACGAAAGCAATCACAGATTGTAAGAAAAATATGGGAGGATTTTGCTAATGCAACAAGAGGAAAAGATACAGTTGGTGAAAGTAGTAAGAAAATAAAAGAGAAGGATGTGTTACACAAGGAGAACTTGAGTAAACTCTGGCAGGAATTTGCAAATAATGACTCTGAAGAAAACTACCAAAATATGTGTCGTGCATGGATGTTGCACTTGTTAGCAACATTCCTTTTACCGGACACTAGCTATTGTGCCCCCATTTACCTTCTACATTATTTGGATGATGTAACTGCTACAGGGCAGTTAAACTGGGCAAAGTTAGTGCATGGGAGCATATTCAAGAAAATGAAAGTTTTAAGTGAGAATATAAGGATGAGGAGAAGAGGGGAAACAAGCAAAAGAACACTCTACACATCTGGATGTGTAATGTGCTTGTGTGTAAGTGACACATTTCATAGTTACTTTGGTTACATTAAACAACCATATATGAACATTTAAAACACTGATTTATACTTTTCTTGTCAACACAGGTCTGGGCCTATGAGTTAACAGGGATAGCATAGCCTACATTCTTTGAAGCAAAACCATGAATAAAAAGATGGGCATCTCCTGTTAAGATGGTGAAAGATTTTAAAAGTTTGGACAATGACAATGTAAGAATCAGTGTGGGTAAAGTGAAAATAAATATGCCAAATAATATAAAAGCTTTATAATAAATTGATAACTTTTGTGCACAGGTTTCTGCAGTGTTGAAGAAGGATGACAATGATGATTGGGAAGCTGCAAAGGTAGTGAAAGATTTGCCTTATTATCTCGTGGCAAATAAAGCCAAGAGAAAGGTAGTTAGTAAGAAGATACTTACATCATATAACACAAGCAGAGAAGTCTCAGGAAGCTTGGAGAATAGAATATTGATTCTTGAGGACGAGCTGAGACTGCAGAAGGAAACATGCAACAGAATTGCACTAGAAGCTTTTACTGCTCTAAGAGTAGAAAATGAGCAGTTGAAGAGAAGACTAGAGGAAGTTGAATCTGAAAATAGATTGTTAAGGATCCAAGCTGACAATTACAAGCGTTCACAATCTGCAGCTACACCAACTCCCAATTTCATTGAGAATGAAAGTTGGCATTCATGTGATCTGAAGAAAATGTTGTTGGAAATGGACCAACATGGACCTACACAAGAAAGACCAAGATTGAGCAAACTTATACTAAGGAGAAAGTTAGTGGAGAAAATGACAGAAAATGTACCACAAGATTCAAAGAAAGTAGAAAAAGTTCCATCTGAAGAAACCAAAGAACCAGCACAAGATGAAATGGAAAAAGATCCATCTAAAGAAGATCCAACTGAAGAAAAAACACAGAAGAAAAAGAACAACTAGCAGATAAAACAGATCTCATAGAAGATGGAATGGAAAGCATAATGATGGATATAGACAATGAAGTTGGAGTGAATGAGAAGGATGTAAATTTTGGTGAAGTTGAGATGAAAACAACTAAAATGTTGAGAAAGAGGAAGGGGAAGATGCAGACGGTCATTGGGAGCATAGAGGAAAATATCAAGATAAGAAGGCATGCACAGGTAAAATTTGTTTAGTAATGGTGCTTATTCCATCAATGAAGCAACGGTCTGAACTGAAAAGTAAAATATGTCATCCATAAAGTAACTATGTTAATATAAAAAGTAACTGTGATAATGATAGAGTAATATTATGGAATGTAAAGCAATATTATGGACTAAACAGTATAGTAACTGCAATAAAATATGTCTTTTACATAGACTACTAACCAAAATTTGTACTTCAAAAATAGAAAACGAATTTGACATTCATAGGATTCGAGCACTTTAGACCAAAGGAGATGCAAGAGGATGTGAAAGAATTTATTGACAACATTGATGAAGTGTAAGTAGATACTTTTTAAAGTTCTATAAGTCACATGTTTATTATGTATTACTTGATCAATCCATAAATTTCTGTCTCACATCTTCAGTATGAATTCTTTTGAAAAAAAAATGCACAGGTCAAGAAGAGAATGGATTTTTTGGAAAGGACGCATGGTGCACGGGAAAGGACTTATCAGTGTTGTTGTTTAAGGATAAGATGATGCAGTCACCTGTAAGTAATGGAATATTAAACATTTATTACGAAATTATAGATTGCTAATTGATGCTTGTGCATTTTCAGATAATGGATTGCTTTGTACAAATGTTGAAAGAGACAACAAGCAGAAAGAGGAAGAAGGGACTGCTTTCATGGCATTGCTTAAGCACTTATGTTCCGGTAAGACAAATAGGCTATCACACTAGATTACATTTATCACAACAAGGCCACTAAAGGTTGCAGAAAATAATTCACAATATTGTTTTTACAGCAAAAGCTAAACATGATGGTGGATGAGATAACAATCAAAGAGATTGATATGTTGTCACCACTCTTCAATGTACCTGACAAAGAATTCATGACAATGGACTCTGTGTTTACAATACTTAACAATGACAATAACTGGCATTTGCTAGAAGCAAGTTTTAGGGATGGGGTGCACAGGTCTTATAACTCAATGTCAGGAAGTTTAAAATCTGAGAGAGAAGTGAATAGATGGGTAAGGAACAAAAAAGAAAAACTGTTAGAAAATAGTTGAATGAACTAGTGTAGGTTACATTATACTTATGAATGTTTTGTTGTGCATGCAGGTGGGGTTCGTTCATGAATTCTTCAGGGGGGTGCCTGAGCATGGAAGTCAACTGTCTTAATGGCCAATAGAGTACCCTGATTGCCCCCAGCAAGAAGATGATGATGTTGACTATGGAGTCTATGTTATGAAGTATCTGGAATGCTTAGTGAATGGAAAGGAAATGAACTTCACAAGCAAAGACATCCCTGCAATAAGGGCAGAGATCTTCCAAACAATGATGAAGAAGGGGAGACTGCAGCCAGTTGAAGAACATACTAGAGATCAATAAGAGACCAAAGAAGGAGCAGGTGACAAGCATAACAAAGAAAAAGAAGATGTTGTGCCAAGTCTGAATGCTTGGCTCAAGTCAGATTAAAAAGAACTCTTAGATAAACAATGTAGTATCACAATGAGAAGTGTATGTTACAGAAACTGAAGTAAACTCTGCAACCAGTACTATATGTAAATGGTTATGGTTATGTTTTGTTACTTTTTGTTTGACATTTGAACCTACGGGTTCATCAGTTATATGTGTATATGGTTATGGAATGCAAGGCTTATGTTACAGAATCTGAAGTAAACTCTGTAAAGTTGTTTTAATGATAATTACTGTGATCAGCAGGTTCTCATTGCATGAGTGTAGTAACTCTCTTCAGAACTTAAAAGTAAATATGTATCCTGAAAAGTAACTTTGATCCAAGAAAAGTAACTAGATGAACTAACAAGTAACTATATCGACATGAAAGTAACTCTCTGGATCAAAAAGTAACTCGTTAAACAAAAAAGTAATTTCTGTGATGTATAATGTAAGCTCTGGATCAAAAAGTAACTCGTTAAACAAAAAAGTAATTTATGTGATGTATAACATAACTCTCTGGATCAAAAAGTAACTCGTTTGACAAAAAAAGTAATTTCTGTGATGTATAACGTAACTCTTTGGATGAAAAAGTAACTCGTTTGACAAAGAAGTAACTTGTGTGATGTATAACGTAACTTATTGAATCGGGAAAGTAACTCGTCTAGCAAAAAAGTAACTGAAAAGTAAATATGTAAAATAAAAAGTAACTCCCTGAGAAGGAAACTAACTCGATGAACTAACAACTAACTATATCGACATGAAAGTAACTCTCTGGATGAAAAAGTAACTCTATTGACAAAAAAGTAACCTGTGTGATGTATAACGTAACTTATTAAATCGGGAAAGTAACTCATCCAACAATAAAGTAACTTGTGCGATGTATAACATAACTTATTGAATCGGGAAAGTAACTCAACAAACGAAAAAGTAACTATGTAAACATCAACAAAAGTAACCTTCGAAAATCTGTAACTTATCAAAAACAGTAGAATGTCTGTAAACTCTACTGTGCATCTTTGCAACACCAAGAAAAGTAACCTTCGAAAATCTGTAACTTATCAAAAACAGTAGAAAATCTGCATAACTTATCAAAAACAGTAGAATGTCTGCAGACTCTAGTGTGCATCTTTGCAAAGATAAGTCCTTACAAAACGGAACACAGATCACTGCTATCCTCATTTCGCCCTTTCACCAAGAGCTCTCATTTCACCCTTTCATCCAGTGCTCTCATTTCTTTGCAGCACCAACACGAATAACCTACCTTCTTCACAGCCAAATTCTTCACAAACTACCTTCTTCACAGCCTACCATGGAGTCGTTCATCCAGCCCATCAACTACACCATTGACGACAAGACAATAGAATCCATTCATATTCCTATAGAATGGAACCATCTCCATTTTCACATCAATCCAGGCAAGACCACCTTCCTAATCGGAAACCAGTCTTTCCAGATAACCCTTATGCAGAATAAAAACGAGTCACTTTCAACTGCTAAGGGCTGGAAAAGGATGATCGCACAGCTCAGTCTTCACAAAGGTTGGATCATCTACCTCAAGCCAACTGATCACCAGACCATCACAGCATGGATCACAGATAAGTACTTAGAAACACCAACTGAGCTTATTCCACTCTTCAGAATGCCTGGCGACAAAGTATACTCCGGATCGGAGGACTCTGCAGATCAGCTCTTCGTTAGGGACATGTACCAAACAGCACCGGGATCAGTTGTAAATCCCATTCAGGTTGACTCATCCACAACATCGGACAACTCAACATCTGCAGGAGACACTGCTTCTTCTTCTGTCCAGCATTCCGTTCACAAATAGAAGTCTGAATGCATGAAAGAATAGTAACTTTGAGGTTCAAAAAAGTAACCTTCACAGAAGGCAGATCAGCTGTTTATGATCATGGTTTGTTACTTTTTGTTTGACATTAGAACATATGGGTTCATCAGTTCTGTGGGTATATAGTTATGTTTTGTTGCTTTGTGTTTGGCATTTGGACACTATCAGTTTGATATTAGTTGAATGTTCGTATAACTTTAGCAGGCTGTTGTTGTTATGTTGTGTTTGGCATTTGGACACTCAGTTATAGTACATCAGTAACTCTGTGTTACAAAAAGTAACTGCTACACATCAAATAGTAATTTTGATTCAAGAAAAGTAACTAGATGAACTAACAAATAACTATATCGACATGAAAGTAACTCTGTGGTTCAAAGAATAACTGTTGTAGATCAAACAGTAACTTTGATCCAAGAAGAGTAACTAGATGAACTAACAAGTAACTATATCGACATGAAAGTAACTCTCTGGATCAAAGAGTAACTGCTACAGATCAAACAGTAACTTTGATCCAAGAAGAGTAACTAGATGAACTAACAAGTAACTATATCGACATGAAAGTAACTATGTGGTTCAAAGAGTAACTGCTACAGATCAAACAGTAACTTTGATCCAAGAAGAGTAACTAGATGAACTAACAAGTAACTATATCGACATGAAAGTAACTCTGTGGTTCAAAGAGTAACTGCTACAGATCAAATCTCCCAGATATGCCCGTTCTTCAGTGCGGTCGTGGTATTATCAAGGACGAAGATAATAAAGATTCATATTTCTATTTATAAAATAATTCAATTACATCAGAATCAGGGAAGTAACTGGTGCACACAAAACGTAACTGGTGCACACAAAATGTTTGATTTAGATAAAAATAGTAACTCTGAGCTGCAAAAAGTAACCTTCCAAAATACAAGTAAGTTATTGATTTAGGATTAGGAATAACATTTCACACAACAAACAAATTTTGGATGATCTTTATAAAAGATTTAAATTGGATACAATTGAAGCTACACAGTACATCTTGGCCATTGCAATTACATCAGAATTTGACATGTCTCACCCACTAAACAATTGGATACCATTATATTCAAGTATCAATTACAACTGTCACACAGTACATCTTGGCCATTACAATTACATCAAAATTTGACATGACTCACACACTAAACAATTGGATACCATTATAGTAAAACTAGTGAATAAATCAACTTCAATAACAACATTGTTAGCGGTAGCAGAAAATTCGCAGCTTCATGAAGCACAACAGGAAGACCACAGCAGACCACAGCAGCAGTAGCATCAAATTCGCAACTTCAGTAAGCCATACGACCCACAGCAGACCACAGAAGCTGAATTCAAACACACACCTATTTCTTTAATGGGCAGTTTCTGCTGTCATGGTTAACACCATATTGTAAACAATTCGTGCACTGTCTCGTTTTAGATTGAGAAATTTCAACTCCAGATTTAATCCGCACATCATTAGATCTAGGTCTACCTTTAGTTTTACAAACACTGGGAATATGGACCTTGACAGCAGAAGAAGAAGCTGTATTTGAACCAGTTACACCAACATCATCAGCATCTAATTCCAACAGCTCCTTTCGCAAAGCAATGAGTTTTTCAAGACACATATCTATAGCGTTGTTCCTACACGCTATATTAACAATTGAATTGCAAGAAGATACCAACTGCAGTCTCTTCCCAGTGGATAGCTGCATGATAGATGATTTGCCGAAAATCAAAGGATGATCTCTATATCCTTTAGTCCACCTCTTCAGTATATATGGCTCAGGAAGATTGCAAAAATCACGACTCTTTAGATAAGCAAGTATGTGTCTACATGGAATTCCTTTGAATTCTAACATGAAACAATTGCATGATACCATACTAGTGGATGAGTCTTTCTTTAAAAGACGAGGAGAACATGAACCACCAAGATGATATACCTCAAACTCAACATCATCAGAAGTTTCTTTTACATTATATACCATACTTTGATGAACTTCAGCTTGAAAGATCTTAAAAATTGCCTTGGTGTATATACCTCTCATTTGCTCCTCCAAAGGCCATACTGATGACAAAGGAAGATTGTTGTAATCATCATCAAAATCTTTGAAATTTTCAATCTCCCGCACATGAGAGTAGGCAGTCTCTAAGCAACATACAAGTTCAAAAAGCGTTTTCCTACTGTTGACATGACTTCGAATGAAAGCATTCAAGCTCTCACTTCTTTGTGTTGTCCTCATACCAGCAAAGAAAGAATCCTGCATAAAACATGGGACCCAATCCCACCGCATAGCATACATATCATAAAGCCAACTAATATGTAATAGGTCATTCTCTTCAACTACAGAATTCCACCTCTCTTCAAATGTGTCTGTATCGTATGTATTCCATACACAATCATTCAAAGAGCTAATAATCCGATCCTTGTTTGGAACACCGCCAAGCTTAGATGGAAGCTTTTGTAGGATGTGCCAGCTGCATAAACGATGCTTACAGTTTGGAAAAACAGTAATGATAGCAGCATTCATAGCCGGGTCTTGGTCAGTTATAATGGAAACCGGCTCTTTGCCAAAACAAAGTAAGTATTGCTTGAAAACCCAAAGAAAAGAGTCATACTTCTCATCAACCAACAGAGCTGAAGCAAACAACACCGTCTTGTGATGGTGATCCACACCACCAAACATTCCAAAAACCATGGAATACTTGTTTGTACGGTAAGTGGTGTCAAATACAATAGCATCTCCAAATAATGCACAGTCATCAACAGAAACCGGATCAGACCAAAACAAATGTGTCAAGAAACCATCAAAATCATTTTGATAAGAGTAAAAGAATTTAGAATCTAAAACCTTCAAGCTTGCAAAACGATCCAAAACCATGTCCACATCATATAAAGATGACTCCTTCCTCTTGCTACTGAGATGTCCATGAGCTTGTCTACTTGTAAATGTCAAGTTTTCATAACCACCAGACTCTGTTGCTATCAATTCAAGTTGTCTGGAGACAGGTATATTTGCTTGACTCAGAAGAAAGCATCTCTTTTTGAGTTTGGTCAAGAGATGAATTACACTTCAAGTACCGCAAGTGAGAATCATCGACAAGATCATGATTGTGTTCATCAACAAAAGCAGTAACAAACCATACAAATAAAGACTTATCTAATGTAAATCGGATCATTGCTTTACAACCACACCTTTTCACAGAACGCTTGTGCTTCTTAGATAAATTCTCATGCAACTCACCAATATTGTCACACACATGACTAAGAAGACCTTTGGATCTCTTAGAACAACTACTCTGACCTTGCTTATCACATACCAAATCTTTAGCAAGTAAGATCTTAGTACCTCATTCATAACGATTATCATCTTTCCTAACATTAAACCCAATCAAACTAGCATACCTATAGTAAAACGATATGGAATCATCTAAACTTCTAAATTGTAATCCTACTCTAGGGACATCAACTGAGGACACAGTATCAGCAGCAACAGATGAAGAAGAATGAACATTATCATCGTCAATGTCAATAATAGCATTAGCAGCATCAGTATCAAGACTAGCATCCATTGCAGAGATCGAAAAGTAACTCTGTAAACAAAACAGTAACTATATAAATATAAAAGTGACTAATACATCACGAAAAAAAACTAAGACAAACAGATCATATAAAGGTAACTACAAAATAAAACATGTAGTACGACTGTGTTACTACTAAATAGACAGATACATATACAATGAAAAATACTAAAAAACTTCATTTAAAACATATAGCACAAAAAGAAGGGAAATAGAAGGGATTATACTTAGCAGATATATAATCAACCAGTGTTCAGAAAAGCACTATTCGGTGTACGGGCGGACGGGGCACTGAATAGAGTATATGCGGTATGCGGGAGTATATGTGGGAGTATATGCGGTTTTGGATTTTTTTTTAATAAATTAATATATCTATGTATATTTATATATCAGTCATATAGAATTATATGTCACATTGAACAATTAAATACAAGGACAACATAGAATGATTAATTAGAAGAAAGGGAGCATCAATATCATATAAATATTTAATTAGAAACAACAAAAATATCATATAAATTTCATTTCTTCAAGTCCATGTATGTGTTTGGAAAAGCGGTGATTAAGCGGCCGCATAAGCGGGCCTGGACCGATTATTGGTCCGCTTTGACATGTGCGGAGCGGTACCTTGTCTGAACCGCTTAAGCGGCCGCATATGCGGCTGCACGGACCGATTTCCTGAACACTGTAATCAACTGCTCAACACAGAATTTGATATTCAGTTTGTAAACAATAATTCAAAAACACACCTACTTCTTCAATGTGGGTTGCGTTGCTGGTCAGCTGCTGGTGGAGCAAGGCAGTTTAAGGCTTCAAATACTTTTACCCATATCCTGCCAATAATGCATTTCGTGATGGAGCCGACTAGTCGATTGTCGGATACATCAACAAACTCGAGCACCTTGTCACACCAGACCACAGCCACACTACTGGATGTTCAATGAATGTGATTACCTCCAAGGATAGTCATAGATTGGAACGGCGTGGAAGATGGATTTGTGATGAAGACTGTAAGTGACCTGTTGGGGTTTAGAACCCTTCTTATTATAGAGATTATCGAGTCGGAGATAGGTGGATGTCGGAGATAGACGGAGCCAGGACTGCAGATTCCAAAGATAGATACGGGAGGTACGCTGGTATTATTGAACTCAACCGATGTCTACCAGCTCTTCCGGTGCTGCATTGCTCAGAGACAGCCAGTTAAGACGCGTGTACAGAGTGTTGACGGAGGATGCCGCAATGGCGGGGTCGACGGCTGATGCTCGACGAGGAGGATGCCGCAACGGCGGGGTCGGCGGCTGATGCGTACAACAATCGGTCATATTTACGTAAAATGCCATCGCGTCAAAGTGACGGGTAGCCCCGCTACAGTACCCGCGCGGGCAATAAAAAAACATCCATATATATATATATATATATATATATATATAGTCATTCTAGTGTACACTCGAGTGTACCGGAGGCACCGTACACCTCAGTCATTTTTAAAGATAGAGTAACTTTTTGAAAAATCTAAACTATTGATCTTCTTAGTTATCTTAAGAACCTACTATATAATAAATTTTAGCTCATTTGGACATTTATAGGTCGTGCATCTAAAGGAAGCAAAAACCATACATTTCAAATTAGTTTTATGCGTCGATTTTGTTGTCCTTAGATGAGTAACTTATACTCATCTAAATGAGCTCAAATTTTATATGTAGCCTATTATTATTGTAACCATGAAGATCAATGGAAAAACATGGTCTAGATAGGCTAACACCATTGGGGTGTACGACGTGATATGTATACTCGAGTGTATTCTAGCCTGACTATATATATATATATATATATATATATATATATATATAGAGAGAGAGAGAGAGAGAGAGAGAGAGAGAGTCAGGCTAGAATACACTCAAGTAGTTTTTCATGATGTATTTTTTTTTTTGAAAATCTAATCCATTGATGTTCTTAAACATCTCGTGAACAACTCATACACAAAATTTGAGCACATTTGGATATGTATAGCTCATGTTATGAAGACCGCAAAAATTATGCATTTCAAATTAGTTTCGCGCGTTGATTTTGTTTCCCTCGGATGAATGACTTACATTCATCCAAATGGGCTCAAAATTTGTATGTAGCCTATTTATAGTATGACAGTGAAGATCAACGGTTTACATTTTGCAAAAAATACTCTTCATATGCAAACACACTTGAGTGTATTCGTGCGATCCGTACACTCGAGTGTATTCTAGCCTGACTCTCTCTCTCTCTCTCTCTCTCTCTCTCTCTTACGTTGATCTTCTTAAACATCCCGTGAACAACTCATACACAAAATTTGAGCACATTTGGATATGTATAGCTCATGTTATGAAGACTGCAAAAATTATGCATTTCAAATTAATTTCGCGCGTCAATTTTGTTGCCCTCAGATGAGTGACTTACACTCATCCAAATGGGCTCAAAATTTGTATGTAGCCTACTTATAGTATGATGGTGAAGATCAACGGTTTACATTTTGCAAAAAATAGTCTTCATATACAAACACACTTGAGTGTATTCGTGTGATCTATACACTCGAGTGTATTCTAGCCTGA
Source organism: Alisma plantago-aquatica (assembly GCA_963693085.1). Classification (NCBI taxonomy): domain Eukaryota; kingdom Viridiplantae; phylum Streptophyta; class Magnoliopsida; order Alismatales; family Alismataceae; genus Alisma; species Alisma plantago-aquatica. Next base: position 419,371,913 of record OY856414.1, on the reverse strand, counting down.
CTCTCTCTCTCTCTCTCTCTCTCTCTCTATATATATATATATATATATATATATATATATATAGAGAGAGAGAGAGAGAGAGAGAGAGAGAGAGCAGGATAGAATACACTCGAGTGTACAGATCGCACGGATACACTCAAGTGTGTTTGCATATCAAGACTATTTTTGCAAGATGTAAACTATTGATCTTCTTTGTCATACTATAATTAGGTTACATACAAATTTTGAGCCTATTTGGATAAGTGTAAGTCACTCATCCGAGGGCAACAAAATCAACGTACGAAACTAATTTGAAATGTATCATTTTTGCGGTCTTAATAACATGACCTATAAATGTCCAAATGTGCTCAAATTTTTTGTATGATTTATTCACAAGATGATTAGAAGATGAACGAATTAGATTTTTGAAAAAAATATTGCATCATGAAAACCTACTTGATTGTATTCTGCTCTGAATACACTCGAGTGTATTCTATCCTGACTCTCTCTCTCTCTTATATATATATATATATATATATATATATATATATATATATATATATATATATATATATATATATATAGAGAGAGAGAGAGAGAGAGAGAGAGAGTCAGGCTAGAATACACTCGAGTGTACAGATCGCACGAATACACTCAAGTGTGTTTGTATATCAAGACTATTTTTTGCAAAATGTAAACTGTTGATCTTCACCGTCATACTATAACTAGGCTACATACAAATTTTGAACCCATTTGGATGAGTGTAAGTCACTCATCGAAGGGCAACAAAATCAACGCGCGAAACTAATTTGAAATGCATAATTTTTGCGGTCTTCATAACATGAGCTATACATATTCAAATGTGCTCAAATTTTGCATATGTATTGTTCACGAGATGTTTAAGAAGATCAACGGATTAGATTTTCAAAAAAAATATTGCATCGTGGAAAACTACTTGAGTGTATTCCGCTCCGGATACACTCGAGTGTATTCTAGCCTGACTCTCTCTCTCTCTCTCTCTCTCTCTCTCTCTCTATATATATATATATATATATATATATATATATATATATATATATATATATATATATATATATATATATATATATATATATATATATATACACTTCACATTATCATTTGCACTCTTATTTGTATCTTAAGAGATTGTTTCATCAATAACTTTGCACCTTTCACTATTCCATTTAAAGCTAAGGTTTGATCAACTCAACTGGATTAGTTCAGCCAAATTCTTATTGAATTTCTCAAAGTACTAGAATCTAAACCCTAAAATGTGAAATTAGGATTTATCTATGTATAACAGAAAAACATAGGGTTCATCTACATAGTACAAGAGAATTTAAGGTTTTATATAAAGCCACAACTATTACTAAATAACCATATATACATGAAAATTGGATTGAGTAGTGCATGGAAAGCTAGATTTTACATCTAAAAGGAAATTAGTGTTTCTTAACCATGTTTTCTGTACAAAGTAAAATCGGGATTGTAACACATGAACCATCCCAATTGCTCTACAAGGCCTTTTCATTTTAGTCAGAAATATCACGGTTGTTTTACTTCAACAGATATGTGACCAAATCCCACTGAGTCATGACCCCAACAAGTAGTTGCCGTCACTTAAAGAGGCAAGAGTTTCATAAATGTATCGCGAAGGTAAATAATCCAGCGTCAACGGGATCAGATTGCTAAAGGTATTTGAAGCCCTTTTCATTGTTAACCTAACTACTGCAAATACTATGACGGACATTTTTTTTAATAGTGCTTAAGCATGCAATGCACTAGACTGTGGGATGATGACGCACCATGTGTTGCAATACACAACTAAAAGAGTCATCTTGATCCAAAAATGCACAGATGAATCACCCAAGTGACGTTCGCTTGGTTTATCTATTTCGTAGTCTGCCACCTTGCTTGCTAATCTGGAGTTGGGTGAATCCATAGATGTATATGTTGAGGTGTCTGGAGTTAGGTTTGATGAAAACGCATAATCTAAGTCTATGGAATAAGCCACGGATATTGAGGGTTGTAAGATTGATGCATGATGTCCCGTGCTGTGAGTCAAGAATGCAAATTGCATTGGTTTGAAGACGAATACGTTACTAATCTCTGTAACTATAACAACTGATATAGATAATGTCGTCTGCTCTACTGGCTGATATGTTAATATGACTCTATAATAATCTGTACAGAGCGAAGTAAAAAGGGGTTGCCTATCCTCTAATTCTAATTTCACGGGAAAGAAGGAGATAATAACAGGGGCTAAAAGTGTCAGTAGCAACGACCAACCCACCAGAAAACTATGTGATCCGAACTCCTTTCCAATTAACATTAGCAAGTGACGGTGGCTGAGTGTGAGCTCTCAGCGGGAGGGCGTGGAAGAAGACAGATGCACCGCCATGGTCCTCATCGCCAAGACCTTTCTGTGTGAGTTGGAGTGCTTGCAGCTCTCAAAAGTTGGGCTCCTTGCTGGCCTGTACTCCGGCAGCAGCCTCCCGGACTTGTACCTGACCCCACACGCGTTGCAGAGCGTCCTGGGGCCCATGGGCCCAGCTCTCCACTGCGGGGTCTCGTATGACTGGCAATGTGTGCACCGCTTGGTGGGCTGCAGCTGTTCCAGTTGGGCGTCGTCCTGTTGGTGGTGACCTCCTCGGACCTCGTTGTCCTCGAGACGAAGCATTGGGGTGGGCGCATGTGGGCGAGTCGATGATGATGTTACAGGCACAGCAGCAGATGGGACGGCATGCCGTCCTGATTGGTGATGTGAGGCTGGTAAGGGCCCTCCTAGGGGCTTGGAATGCGAGACGAGCTCGCTCTCCGCCATCCAGTATGCCTGTTGAAGCAGCTGAGAGTCAGGGGGGGCACCGTCGGCATCATCACCAGCTTGGTCATCGTGATCCTTGTGAAAAAGTGCGGCGCCTTTCGTGGTTGTGTTGTTGCCGGTCATGAAGTAGACATAGCAATCGTCGTTGTCGGCCCTCCTCTTCCTGACCCGTACGGGTCTGGTCGGTGCCTTTGCAGGTTGTGGGTGCTTGACCCGCTTCGGTTGCTTCAGTTTGGAGGTCGAGTTTTGAGGCAGTCTCGGTCGATGGGAAAGGGCGTGTACTGCTGTGGGTGTGAGAGGGGAAATGGGGATACTACTGGTGATTGCAGGCGGCGAAGGTGAGATGGATGGCGTGGTTGGTGCGGTGGTGGTAGTAGCAGTAGTAGTTGTAGGAGAGTAGTTGCTGGAGTCGGTGATGGTAGCAGCAGAGTAGTCAGTAGGTGAACCAGAGAGGCATTCTTCGACGAACTCGGACAGCCACTGCATGTTGTCGTCCTCTGCTTCCTGCTATCAGATTGTTTTTTTCCCCATCAAAGGAAAAGAGGCAAATAAATAAACGTGAGTGGGATGAGGAACGGAAAAAGAGAAGAACAAGAAAACGGATAAACAATGGATGAAATCGTCCATGAATCTGATGAAGTTGAAAGCCGATGGACTGCATCATCGAGCTTGAAGAGAGCCACTGCGAGTTGTCGTCCTCTAATTGCTACAATCAAGTCGGTTTCCGCACGCCCAATGAAGGGGGGAAAAAAGGCAAACAAAGAAAAAGGTAAGCGAGAAGAAAGAACGAAAGAGGGATAGATTAAGCAAAACGGGTAAGCGACGGATATGTCCATGAGTCTTGGTCATGGTAGCTCCGACTTTGTTGATCATGGAAAGACGGCATCATCGAGCGAGCTTGAAGATACCAAAGTCAGGAAACAAACAAACAAACAAAAACCCAAAACCCAGGAGTCATCTGGCAGTCGTAAAAACCTGTACTTGGGGCACAAGCTACCGGAACAGTTTAGGGGAACACGGCGGACGATGCATTTTCTCGGAAAATTAACAGAGGAGACCCAAAACACGGAGGACGATGCAGACACCACAAGGGTGAAGAAATGCAGGGGCGGCCCGGGCGGGAAACAGATGAAGCGCCGGGGGTGAGGGAAGAGTTGTGAATGGAGAGGGTGTGAAATAAAGAAGTTTGCTGACCACGTTTTCTCCTGGGAAGAACTCTTCTAACGTGGACTGCCCCTTTCGTTTCTGGCATTCCAAGCAAACCCTGCCGCCGCCGGTCGATTGCTGCTCAAAACCTTCCATTCTTGCCTAGTTGGGGACCAGGGAAGGGGAGGAAATGGGGAAGTTGAAGCAGGGAGGCGTAAAGAAACCGCGGGAGGTTTTGGAGGGAATTTTTGGGGTGTGGGTGTTGCAGTGAAGAAATGGCGAAGAAGGAGAATGGGTGAGGGGAGGAAAGGGAGGAAGAGGAGGAGTGAGGGGTATACAAACTGCCTTTGCACTGTCGCTGCGTGCATTGCCTGCCTTTATTTGGTTGGGTCTATTACCATGTCGGCAGCAAGAGGTCAGTACTCATAGCAGGTCGCAGGAGATGTGAGAGACAGGACTGGAATATGAGAGAGAGAGAGAGAGCGTGATGACCGCTTATCACCACAGAGCCGCGCACTGTATGATTCTTTTGCATCCCCCGCTCTCCGCTCCGTTAAACAAACCGGGTTTCAAACCTGAAATTTGGTTGGGCCCGTGCCCCGTATCCGTGTGTCCGTTTCTTCCCGCTTTGGATTTTGAAATGCTCCGCGACGAACCCACCGACATTGCCGTTCCCGTTTTGTCCCCAAGCCCATACTCGCACATGCCCCATCAATGGAGCTACTAATTAAATTAGTCTTTTTTGAATCTTTGGAATTCGTTTTTTTCTCTTAGGGTTAGCTTGCTTTGGTACGCCGCTAAATTGGCGGTTTCCCCAGCATCTGTTTAATTTTTTGGTGTTACTCATTTCACCTCAATGATTTGGGTATAGAAGGTAACATATCACACATAAATATTAATGTTTAATATTTAAAATCAAGGTTTAGTTAGAATTACATTCTTATTATCCCCCATGTGTATCCTAATGAATTGTGTGATGCTCTATTGATCAAACATGTTATGAAGACGTCTAAGCTTAATTAGTAAATTAAGACTTACCTAAATGATTACATGCTTATTTAGACTGATCATCGCTTAAATTTGATTAATGATGGTAGCTCAATTGTGATGTTTTAAATCTAAGGAGAAATTCTAAATCATGAGTTTACTTTGAAGGGTTGGGGTTTGACAAGTGTAAACCCTAATCGGTCAAAATTAGGATTTCGATCGTATATAAATACAACATATGTTAAGTATAGCAGTATGGTAAATGATTTTTCATATTTTATATCTAACTTGGTTTTTCTTTAAAATTTTGGATATGATACAGGTAACTCAATCATGTGTGTTAGTGCAAAAGTTCAGAATATTTGGATATACTTTGAATGTGGATCTTGGTTGAATTACACTTCGAACGACCATGTTGCAAATTGTTATTTGGAAGTGTAATGATTGATTTTTAGTTATGTATCGGTAACTCAGAATGATCTTAAATTGTAACCGGATATCTAAAACTACATGTTAGATAACATGCTAATTTTTTTTTAAGAAAGTTTGACCGATTCAACAAGCAATTTTAGTACATTTTTATGACTGAAAATTCTGTTGAAATAAAAGAAAGTAATTGACCCAAGCACCTTAATTGATCTATATGATCAACCTAACCCACTAAGAGCTCCCATATTTTGTGATTCATTCTAAAGAAATAAAATTCTAGAGAGAGGGAGAGAGTTAGGATTTGGATGGAGAAAGTGGTGAAGATGACGATCTAGGATTTTCTCTTCCTAGAGTTGATGAAATCAAGTAAGTTTGTCATCTCTAGATAGATTTTCTTGGTGATTCTTCTCTCACGTATCGAGGTTATGTCCCTCCTCTAATTGGATTCAAAATGATATCAAATCTCCCTCTTTTCTCACTATTTCTCTATAATTCTCCATTGCGAGGGTTTCTGAGTTGGAAAGAAGAATAATGTGATGGATTGTGTAACACCCTCCCTAAGAACACACTTGTACATAGCGGAAGCAACACTGAGTTATCCATAACTCGTGCACTCAAGGGGGTATTACGTAAAACTAGCATTCATAACAACAATATAATCAATCACACAGGCTGAAGTATTAAAATATTCTCATGATTGTTCTTACAATAGGAACGTAGATGTTATTACATGGTAAACTTATATAACATCACGAGTCTCTACTATAAAGTTCTAAACATTGAAACATATAGCTGAGTCTATAAACCTGAGGATCATCTTATAGTTGGCACCCCACCAGATCTTATCTTGCTTTGTCCTTATGCTCTAAATCTCTGAGATCTACTCTGCTCCTTCTCTCACATGCGGACATCTCGTCCCCAGCCATGCATTAGAAAAACGATTGTTAGCGTAAGTGGCATGAGTATTCTAATATACATATTACTAAAGAGATAAAATGCTACAAAATATATTTGAACATTATACTAATGAATCTAACGTTAAACTTGGAATAAGATCAGAAATATAAATCTATCTTCTTTCTTTATCTTATCTCTTATCTTTTTACTTTATCTTATCTTTCTCTGGAGACCTGTAATCTGGTACCTGGGTCTCATGACCTGCACTAAGATGCCTGGGTCACATAACCTGTACTCTGGGCATGGGTTATGTCTCTAGATTGGCCCACACTCTGGTGGCTGTGTAACATCCCTGACCTGGGTTATGAGTTAACCCTAGGTGTTTTTCCTAAATATGTAATTAAATCCTTGTGATTAACTTTGGGCATGTAATTAAGTTTCTCAGAAACATATATTTCAGATTTTTCTCCTTTTTATATAAAATTGTAGCATTGTTTTGTTATACAGGGACCTATGTGCAATTTACCCAGATATAAGGTTTAACTTGCAATTTGCACATGTTGAGATGTTCCTCTGATGTTGAGACATCATGAGAATCATTATGATGAAGTTTGAGGGGTTTCCCAAGCTTGGGCACCAAGGTGCAGCTGTGGAAGCAATCCGTGTGCTTGAAAACCCTAAATTGGAGTAAAGTGCAATTTACCCAATTTGAGGGGTGCAACTTGTAATTTACACCATCAAAAGTATTTATTAATACTCTTGTCATCATTTAGAGAAGAAATGATGAAGAGGTCACTTTAATTGAATAATCATATAATGAAAAACACCTTTGTGATTGAATAATCAAGGTGTATGTACAATAGCCTTTTATGTGTATGCTTAAGTTATAGGTTGATCTTCTTTGCCTTCATTTCTTGACCTTAAAAGAAGGTTGTCCTTAGAAATAATAAGAAGGGACGAGCAAAGAAGGATGGAGGGACTAAGTTGAAAATATGGAGAACTTATGAGCTTATGTTGAAACCTCATCCCAAGTATATAAGCTCTCTACTTCACTTAGCAAGGAAACTCTTCCTTCATTTCTTTCACTATTCCATTTACCCAAACCGACTAAAGAAGATATGTGGAGCTCAGGAGGACGACCAAGGAGTGCAAGGTAGGTTTGAATCCTCCCTTTTGCTTAAGTTCATGGTTAGAACTCGAATTCAAGGTCAGATTGATGGTTAGCTCACTTAGCTCTACCTTTCTAGCCATCTCTTCTCGACTTTCCTTGGAAGGATCACCTTGGCCGACCTGTGGAAACTCAAGGACGCCATTAAAAGCTTGGAGCTCGAAAGCTTGGAGCTCAAGGAGCAAGCTTTAGGCGGGTTTTATAACTCTAAACCCATGCTTTGTTATATACATCCTGTTTATGCTTTTAGATGATAGTTCTTCTTCTTCTCTACCTTCCTTTGCTACTTTGCAAGAAAATCCGTGAGAAATCCTTGCTATTCTTGAGCTAGGAGATGAAGACGTTATTTCCAAAGTTAATCCACTACTTTTCACTTTTCTAAACAGTCTCCACAAATTGCTCTCTCGGTTTGCAAAACCATGTAGTGAGCAAACGGTCTCAGGACCGTGTAAAGGAAAACGGTCTTCAAGACCGTTTAGCCGCGTTGACCGAGTGTGGACCGTATAATATTTCTGTTCATAATTATGTAGGCTAACCACCCACAAAATTTGAGATGATAACTCCAAAGGAATCGTGATATATGGCCTTTTTAATCAACAACTTTAATTGAATTTACTCCTGATTTCCAATCTGTTGAAATCGCCCTTTTTGGGCAAACGGTCTCAAGACCGTGTAAGAATGTTTACCAAGCATTGACCGTATGAGATTACTGTTCAAAATAATGTTGATTAACAACTCACCAAATTTTATGGACTAATTCCAAACGAGCTAAGAGTTGAAGGATGATTACTAGGGCAAACCCTAATTGAAATCAGTACTGAAATCTCAAAGATTTGTTTAAGTGTTTTTGGGTTGATTAACCTAAACGGTCTCAAGACCGTTTGAGGTCACACGGTCTTAAGACCGTGTGAGGCCTCACGGTCTCAAGACCATGTTGTGACAACCCAAGACCGTGTGAAGGTCTAGGGTCAAGTATAGTTGACCAATTGAAAGTACAAAGATACCAAATTACATTGCAATTAAGTATTGATATGATAATCAACTCAATAGATCCAACCTTGAAGAATTTACACTAGAATACAAAAGTTGGATGGGAAAACGGTCTCAAGACCATTTGGAACTCATCCAAACGGTCTCAAGACCGTGTGGTGACAACCCAAGACCGTTTGGAGGTCTAGGGTTAAGGTAATTTGATCAATTGAGGGCCCAATTGCAATAGGTTATTGAATTAATCAAAATACTGATTTGAGACTCAATCAAGGTTCAACTCCTATCAAATCACATTATATTTTGATGAAATCTTGGTCAAACGGTCTCAAGACCGTGTGGAGTTCATCCACACGATCTCAAGACCGTTTGGGCCAAGTTTGGGCCCAATTGGAGCTCAATTGAAGGGTTCAACCTTGTGTTGATTCACATTTTTGAGTGTTGATGGTTGAACGTTGATGGACCTTAATTGAACCAACTTCAACCCTAATTGGATAACAATTGAGGTTCAATTGAGTGACCAATTGGTTAAGCATTACCCTAATTAACTCAATCTATAAGTGGTTACCATGGCTTTGACCATTTGGAAGCTTCAACATTGATAATCATAAACGATTGAAATCATTGAACCATGTTGGAGGTCCAAACGGTTTGAGACCAAGTGGACCAAACGGTCTCAAGACCGTTTGAGGTCTCACGGTCTCAAGACCGTTTGAGACCTCACGGTCTCAAGACCGTGTGAGGCCTCACGGTCTCAAGACCAATTGGACTCAAACGATCTCAAGATCGAGAGACACCAAACGGTCTCAAACGTGTAAGCCCTCTCGGCCTTGAAGTCAAACTTGTTAAACGGTCTACACCCTCACACGGTTTGGGCAAACAACCTTGAAGGTCACACGGTCTTGGAGTCAATTCTAGCAAACGGTCAACTCATCCAAACGGTCTCAAACTGTTTGGAGGTTGAAGGTTGAAACCGTTTGAGGTTTTCAAAGGTTGATTTCACTTAATCAAGTGAAGGTGTAAATGGTTCAATGATGCTATAATCTAAACCATAATGATAACCTAGGATATTAAGGGACTAAGTGACTAATGAATTAACCCATGATGGTGATCAATGGGGTGAATTACCAAAATACCCTTGAGGGGTTCAATTGAGTAAAACCTTGTTCAAATTCAACCCTAATCACATGATAGTGATGTTTTGGCTTATGTTAACCAAAGAGGACTTATCCCAACCTGATCTAGAGTGGTGTTATCACCATCTACTGGTATGAGGAGAGAGAAAGTATATTAAGAGAGAGAAAGTACCCTTTTTGGGTGAAAACTTAAGTAAAGAACCTTCAATATACATGAATGTGCATGATTAGGGTATGATCCACCTATGTGAGATCATGGAAACCCTAATTATGATATATGTTGAATCTTAAGCTAATCTAAAAGCATCAATGATGATGTTCCTCATACATGATGATGTTATGAGTTCAATTCACCATGTGATGTGAATAGTAAACCCTAATTCAAGGGTAATGACATGTGATGTGAATAGTAAACCCTAATTCAAGGGTAATGACATGTGATGTGAATAGTAAACCCTAATTCAAAGGTGATGACATATTATATGAGTATTAAACTCTATTTGATAAGAATCAAAGAACTTAGCTCTTATGACAAGAGTGGAAAGTATAATCATTGTTTTGAATTACCTTTATTAGTTGAATTAACCATGCAGGTTCTGATATGGAGGTGATCATATCCAGGTATGGATGATGATACTATATTCATTAAAGGCATATTGATAGCTTTATGAATAAGTAAAGTATCTTGATGCCTTGTCAGTGGCATTCTATGATAATAATGGGCTGTGAGAGCCATGAATACCATCAAGGTCATGCTTTAGAGATGACTTGTGATGAGTATAATGAGAGATGATGATTGATGTGAGTTAGGCTTGTTACATTTAGTATTCTCCTTTTATAGCTGTTATGCTACTATTATTGTTTGAAGAATAATGTGTGATATTAAATGAATACTGAATGTACCTAACTAATCAAGTATAATGTAGAGCCCTGATCATAGACCCATCATTGTCAGAGATCAAATGATGGTGAAACAGGTTTTCCTAAGGGAACTCCTGGATCACATACTTTTGAGTATGTGGGGTATATGGATGTGTAGAACCTTACATCTTAGTGTAGGAATTTGATGTAGATATGTAATCTGTCAATCCTTCACTACAATCCCATACCGTATCAGTAGTAGGTAAACATGAAACCTCCTGATGACGAAGAAAACATAGATATCCGTATCAGTGGAGATAAACATGTAATCTCCTGATGACGAAGAGAGTACAGAACGCCACTGTAACTCTAAAATAGCGAAGGACCAGTTTACCCTGGTGAGCTATAATAGTAGAGACACAAGATGTCCTACAAGTGATCCTCTTACTGACTGAGGAAGGTGAAGGTCATGAGAATCCGGCTCTCTTAATGACCTATGTATGATACTGATGTGACTTCTTAGCGATCATGTCGCGCCCCAATTTCACATTAAGAATAACCACGAAATTAGGGCATGACAGGTGGAAATTACACATAATCAACCACTCGTCGCTTTTAAAACAATCCAAAGCACTTAATTGATAACCAAGTTTAAGCTGTAAACAAGAACTAAACAAACTGCAGAAACTTCTCTATTAAACTGATAGAAGATACAAGCAAAGTCTACAACATAATACATTGATTAACATAAAGGAAGCATAACATTTAATTTACATCTGTGTACACATTCTCTCTCTCACTCACACCTTGTCCCGAAGATCGAGGGGAATGGACTAAGAGACCTCTAACAAGACTACCTACAAACCTTCTATCAACTAAGCGTTAGGATGAAACGATCCTTCCGACTCCTGATGCTGGTGCTGACCTGAAAATGTTTTGAGTAGAGGTATGAGCCTACTCGCTCAGTGAATAATATTTCACTTAGCTATCACTAAACAACTCGTCAGGTTTATAATTGAAATAAAACATGTATACAGTGCAAGCAGGGCAGTTTTAATGACATAACAATTTTGCAGATAATAATCACATATCTAAGCAGCAACCGATATTTCAAGTGAATAAACAGATATACAAAATTTGTACAGGAGTTCGATTATATAAATTTACTGTGATCCTATATGATTACATATTTACATTATTATGCCCCAAACATATGCAGCGCACTCTGCATATGAAGATCAGTAGCGAACTACGATCTCACCGTACAAGACTTAGCGACACACCCGGGAAATGCTAAGTCTGACTTCTCGTCCTGGTCTGCACAGGACTCTCAGGCTCACAAGGCCTCACTGCACTAACTCTGAGTGCTCTGGACTCCCCCGCAACCTGTAGTGCATAGTGGAGGGTCTCTAAGTCTCCGATGCCTGGGCGTATCCCCATGACTCACCGGGACTTCTCTGATGCCTGGGCGTATCCCCAGGACTGACCGGAACGTTCTCTTGGATCTCCGATGCCTGGGCGTATCCCCAGGACTGACCGGAATCCTACCACTTAGACTACGTGTCACCGAGACAATCGGTATTTGTTGGACACGAGTCTCCGATGCCTGGGCGTATCCCCAGGACTGACCGTTTCACCCCAAAGGTACAGACCGCGCAATGGGGTTCTACGATGTTGGGGCACCTAAGTCTATTAACTGTTTAACAGATATACAATTAAACAAGATTATTTCATATCAATTGTACGACATAAAATTCCCTCTTTTCCATCTTTCATATCACGCATTTCAAGTTCCATCGAACTATTCATACTACAAAAGTACTTGCTACACTGTCCAAAAGTCATATCAACTGATACCGAAGCAAATAAGCATTTTAAATGAGTTTAATAATGATTTCTAAATGAACTGCCACTCACCACTTGAAACTCGGTCGAACACTATGGAACTCGGCCGAACGCTTCCCAGATCCTGAAACTCGGCCGAACAATCTTGGCCGACCAACACACCGCTTTATATACCTACAAAGAAACTCGGCCGATCAGAACCCAAACTCGGCCGACAAAAACGCTGTTCTCTTATCTAATTAGGAAACTCGGCCGACCAAAGACTCAAACTCGGCCGATCCAAAAACGCTGTACAATTACCCTAAAAAGGAACTCGGCCGACCGAATTGAAACTCGGCCGAACCGCGCACAGGCAGAACATAAAAACGGCCTGCAAAAGTCGATTTCTCTCGAATCGACGGGAAAATCTCGAACAAACACCGCGATACGATCACAATCGATACATATGACTAAACCGCACCTGAAGAGAAGAAGAAAATGAGCTAGGGCTGCACCGTGCACCCCAATCTCCAAGCTGTTTTCCCTGCAAACGCAGCTTCAGCTGCAAAACCGATTCGAATCGATGGAGAAGAAGATCCACAGAGGAAAAGGACGAACTGCAGTAACTGATCGGAGCAAAACGAAGCTCCGACGCCTTTCCCTTCTCAGCTCCCTATCTCTCTCTCTCTCTTTCTCTCTTTCTCACGCAAGGAAGGAGAACGCAGAAGCGTTCTCTTGTTTTTGTAAAAGTGAAACGAGATAAGGAAGAGAGAAAGGATAAGGAAGAAACTTAGGGGCCTGATCGCAAAGTTCAAAACTTTCAAAATTACAATCGGGTCCCTATAAGCCCAAAAACATGCAACTTTTGACTCGAAGGTCGGATTCGAACGATTTCTCTGGCAACGTTTCAAGCGTAAGATCCTACACGCTTTAGAAGCTAGAAAACATACTAAGCACATATCATATCCATTTTAAACATTATTAACAAAAACAAGCTTATAACTTAACACATCAGCTAAACACATGCTGAACAACGTACTTACGGAATAAGCTCGATGCGGGTCGTAACAATTCCTCTTTCCCTTATAAGAATTTCGTCCTCGAAATTCCTAGAAGAGAAAAGGGAACTTGCCACACATCTCAGACTCCAGCTCCCACGTAGCTTCTTCAAGATTATGGTTTCTCCACAAAACCTTCACTAAAGGAATCTCGCGGTTCTTAAGCTTTTTAATCTGGTGATCAACTATCTGCACAGGTCCTTCAACGTAGGACACATCTGTCCTAAGCTGCACCGGTTCTGGATCTACAATCTTTTCTGTACCGGGATGACACTTTTTCAGCATAGATACGTGGAAGACATCATGAAGATTTGCCAACTCAGACGACAAATCCAACCTGTAAGCTACAAGTCCAATCCTCTCAACAATAGGATATGGACCCATATACCTAGGGGTCAACTTACCCCTTTTGCCAAACCTCAGTACTCCTTTCCACGGCGAAACCTTCAAATAAACCTCGTCACCAACCTCGAACTCAAGAGGTCGACGCCGTCTCTCTGCATAACTTTTCTGTCTATCCTGAGCAGCTTTCAACTGATCCCTGATCACAGATATCTTCTCTGTAGTTACATCAACTAGATCAGGTCCAAGAATTTCCTTCTCACCCACCTCGTACCAACAAACTGGCGATCTACACCTCCTGCCATAAATAGCTTCATATGGAGCCATTCCAAGACTAGAATGGTAACTGTTATTATAAGCAAACTCTATTAGGCTTAAGTGTTCTTCCCAGTTGCCTCTAAACTGTAGCACACATGCTCTCAGCATGTCTTCAAGGGTCTGAATGGTCCTCTCAGATTGACCATCTGTTTGTGGGTGAAACGCTGTACTGAACTTCAGCCTTGTGCCCAACGCACGATGTAACTGATTCCAGAATCTAGATGTGAACTTTGGATCTCTGTCAGAAATAATAGAAACTGGAATCCCATGCAACCTGATTACCTCATCCACATAAACTTTAGCCAGCTTTGGAACGTCAAAGGTTGACTTGACAGGAAGAAAGTGAGCAGACTTAGTCAGTCTATCCACAATCACCCAAATCGAGTCCGAACCCTTAGGCGTCCTGGGTAATCCTACCACAAAGTCCATCGTGATATGTTCCCATTTCCATTCTGGTATAGGAAGCGACTGCAAAATACCAGCAGGTTTCTGATGTTCAGCCTTAACCTGCTGACACACCCCACACCTAGCCACGTATTCAGCCACATCCTTTTTCATACCAGACCACCAGTACAGCTCTTTGAGGTTCCTGTACATCTTTGTGTTACCTGGATGCATAGCATACATAGAAGTATGCGCTTCTTCAAGGATCTGCTCTTTCAACTCACTGTTCCCAGGTACACACAACCTATCATGAAGATACATCATGCCTTCATCAGAAAATCTGAACTCTGTTCTCTTACCTTCTGACATTTCTTGCATGATTTTCCACAACTCATCATCACTCTGCTGTAATTCCTTAATCTGATTATAAAAAGTAGGTCTGACTTGCATCTGAGCAATCAACCCACTCTGTCCAGTCACATCTAAGTCTAAGTTCAATCTTCACATATCTACAAGCAAGTCCCTCTTGAAACATGCCATAGAAAATGCATTGGCGGTTGAACTTGACTTTCTACTCAAGGCATCAGCTACAACATTTGCCTTACCAGGATGGTAATCAATTGTCACATCATAGTCCTTGATCAGCTCAAGCCATCTGCGCTGTCTCAAATTCAAGTCTTTCTGAGTGAAGATATATTTCAGACTCTTATGATCTGTAAACACCTGACATGTCTCACCATACAAGTAGTGACGCCATGTCTTCAAAGCATGAACTATAGCAGCTAATTCCAGATCATGAACAAGGTAATTCTCTTCATTCTTCTTAAGCTGTCTAGATGCGTAAGCAACAACTTTGCCTTCTTGCATCAGTACACAGCCCAAACCTCTCCTAGAAGCATCACAGAACACTGTATAACCTCTTTCTGCTTCTGGCAAAACCAACACTGGTGTTGAAGTCAACTTTTTCTTCAAAATCTGAAAACTTTTCTCACAGTTTTCAGACCAAACAAACAGTACATCCTTCCTCGTCAAGCGTGTCAATGGTGATGCTATGGCACTAAAGTCCTTTATAAACCTTCTATAATATCCTGCCAAACCCAAGAAACTTCTGATCTCAGTAGGAGTCGTAGGCTGTTCCCACTGAAGTACAGATTCAACTTTCTTAGGATCCACACTAACTCCATCTCTCGAGATAACATGTCCAAGAAATGCTACCTCGGCCAACCAGAACTCGCACTTGCTAAATTTAGCAAACAACTGGTGTTGTCTCAACAACTGCAACACTACTCTCAAGTGTTGCTCATGCTGTTCATCGTCTCTGGAATAGATCAGAATATCATCTATAAAGACTACAATAAACTGATCTAGAAATGGTTTGAAAATCCGATTCATCATATCCATAAAGGCTGCTGGGGCATTGGTCAGCCCAAACGACATGACCTAAAACTCATAATGCCCATACCTGGTTCTGAAAGCTGTTTTGGGAATATCAGAAGCCTTTATTCTAAGCTGATGATATCCGGATCTCAAATCAATTTTAGAAAAGATCGTCGCTCCACGCAACTGATCAAACAGATCATCTATCCTTGGCAAAGGATACTTATTCTTTATAGTGATCTTGTTCAATTGCATGTAATCTATACAGAGACGCATGGTACCATCCTTTTTCTTAACGAACA
This sequence comes from Alisma plantago-aquatica, assembly GCA_963693085.1. Lineage (NCBI taxonomy): Eukaryota > Viridiplantae > Streptophyta > Magnoliopsida > Alismatales > Alismataceae > Alisma > Alisma plantago-aquatica. The sequence goes on along the minus strand of OY856414.1, from coordinate 419,355,873 downwards.
GGACTGGAGCACCCCACGGTGAAGAACTGGGTCTAATGAAACCTTTATCTAACAATTCCTGTAACTGCACCTTGAGTTCTTTCAACTCTGTAGGTGCCATTCTGTAGGCTGGCAGTGCTACTGGATGACTACCTGGATATATTTGAATTTCAAAATCAATGTCTCTGACAGGAGGTAAGCCTGGTAACTCTTCTGGAAAAACATCAGAGAACTCACGAACCACAGGCACATCATAAACACTGGCAGTGCTCTTCTCTGCTCTGGTGTCAACCACATGAGCAAGGAACGCTTCACATCCTTTCTGTAGCATCTTATCAGCTACAGCAGCTGATATTATGCATGAAGGCAGAACTTTCCTATCTCCAGTAAAGACACAAGAAAATTCCCCTAGTTGAAAGGTAGCTTCCTTCTTCCAACAATCGAGTTTCACTCGATATGTTTCAAGACAATCCATACCCAAGATGACTTGAAAAGTATTTACATCCAAGGGTATGAGATTAGCAGCAAAGGTGAAACCTCTAAAAGATAACAAGCATCCGGGACAAAACTCGGATAAAACTGTTGGTCCACCTAGTGGAACCCTCAACACTAACTCATCTGTCAACTCTTGAGTTAAAAGATTAAGTTCATCAACTAAAGAACGTCGTATGAAAGAATGAGTAGCTCCCGGATCTATCAAAACTGAAACTGGTATACTGTTAAACAAAAGCATCTCTCCTGTAACAACTTGTGAAGAGATTATACCTTCCTGAGGTGTCAAAGAAAAGAAACGTTCTGAAGCTCTTCCTCTGCCACGCTGTCCTCTCTGACCACTCCTGCCACTAGACACTCCACCACCTCTAGAACCAGAAGCCACAGAAGAACTTGGAACATCATGGTATTGAGGCTGGAAAGCTTGTGATGCCGCTTGCCGAAGTTGAGGACAATCCCTTTTTGTATGTCCTGTCTATCCACAGTGGAAACATTCTATAGGGCCTGAACCCCAACATTGTCCAGAGTGCAACCTTCCACAAGTATTACATACCCGCATCTCCTGTCTCTGTGGACCAGTCACAGAAGTAGATGATCTAGATGGCTGCTCTCTAGACGCACTGCCCCATCTCCCTGGGCTGTATCTTCCTCTACTTCTAGAAGAAGAAACGTCCTCAGATCTCTGCCTGCCAAAACAACCAAAGCCACACCCAAGCTTAGAAAAGAAGCCTCTACCTCCACCTCTATATCCACTACTGGACTGCCCTCTATTGAAATCTGCAGATCTTTTCTTAGACTCGGGCACCCTGTCAGAATTCACCGATTCTTCAACCTGTCTCGCTGCCTCAACAAACTCACCAAAATTCTCTCTGTTCCTCCTGCTAGTAGCAGAAACTGTATGCCGAATTTTTGGCCTTAGCCCTTCCTGAAACCTTCTGCATCTTTCTATGTTATCGGGAACAAGCTGCGGACAGAAGTTCGCCAACCGTGTGAAAAGCGCTTCATACTCTGTAACTGTCATGTTCCCCTGCTTGATATTCTGCAACTGCCTGATTTTCTCATTGAGAAAGGTGGGTGGATAGAATTTGAGATGAAACTCCTCAGAGAAATCCTGCCAGGAAAGCTCTGTACCTCTCCTCTTTTCTTCCACACCACGCCACCACAGTTCTGCATCGCCTGTCAAAAGGTAGACCGCATGATTGATCTTCTTATCTTCTGGAAGCTCCATCAGACGAAAGACCTTCTCTATCTGTCTAAACCATTCATCAGCTTCAGCGGGATCTGTGGTGCCACTAAACTCTGTGCCACCAAGCTTCTTCACAAGCTCATAAGATCGCATCAGATCTTTACTGCTGGTAGAAGAAGAATCTCGCCTATCAGCCTTATACCTTTCTTTGGTCTCCAGGAACATCCTGTACATCCTGGATGCTTCATCCACGTGGTCACCACCACCTGGACCCAAGTACCGTAGTTCAGGGCCAACATGGCTCTCAGCCTGATCATCACGATCAAAGCCTCTTCCTGCCATCTGCAATGATATAATAGAATATTTCCTATTAGAAAACTACAGATAGACGAAAGACACTTAAAACTTAATCCTATTGGTCTCTTATCGTCCCCTGACCTTGAGTAACTAAGTACTCAAACCTAAGCTCTGATACCATAAATTGTCGCGCCCCAATTTCACATTAAGAATAACCACGAAATTAGGGCATGACAGGTGAAAATTACACATAATCAACCACTCGTTGCTTTTAAAACAATCCAAAGCACTTAATTGATAACCAAGTTTAAGCTGTAAACAAGAACTAAACAAACTACAGAAACTTCTCTATTAAATTGATAGAAGATACAAGCAAAGTCTACAACATAATACATTGATTAACATAAAGGAAGCATAACATTTAATTTACATCTATGTACACATTCTCTCTCTCACTCACACCTTGTCCCGAAGATCGAGGGGAATGGACTAAGAGACCTCTAACAAGACTACCTACAAACCTTCTATCAACTAAGCGTTAGGATGAAACGATCCTTCCGACTCCTGATGCTGGTGCTGACCTGAAAATGTTGAGTAGAGGTATGAGCCTACTCGCTCAGTGAATAACATTTCACTTAGCTATCACTAAATAACTCGTCAGGTTTATAATTGAAATAAAACATGTATACAGTGCAAGCAGGGCAGTTCTAATGACATAACAATTTTGCAGATAATAATCACATATCTAAGCAGCAACCGATATTTCAAGTGAATAAACAGATATACAAAATTTGTACAGGAGTTCGATTATATAAATTTACTATGATCCTATATGATTACATATTTACATTATTATGCCCCAAACATATGCAGCGCACTCTGCATATGAAGATCAGTAGTGAACTACGATCTCACCGTACAAGACTTAGCGACACACCCGGGAAATGCTAAGTCTGACTTCTCGTCCTGGTCTGCACATGACTCTCAGGCTCACAAGGCCTCACTGCACTAACTCTGAGTGCTCTGGACTCCTCCGCAACCTGTAGTGCACAGTGGAGGGTCTCTAAGTCTCCGATGCCTGGGCGTATCCCCAGGACTGACCGGGACTTCTCCGATGCCTGGGCGTATCCCCAAGACTGACCGGAACGTTCTCTTGGATCTCCGATGCCTGGGTGTATCCCCAGGACTGGCCGGAATCCTACCACTTAGACTACGTGTCACCGAGACAATCGGTATTTGTTGGACACGAGTCTCCGATGCCTGGGCGTATCCCCAGGACTGACCGTTTCACCCCAAAGGTACAGACCGCACAATGGGGTTCTACGATGTTGGGGCACCTAAGTCTATTAACTGTTTAACAGATATACAATTAAACAAGATTATTTCATATCAATTGTAAGACATAAAATTCCCTCTTTTCCATCTTTCATATCACGCATTTCAAGTTCCATCGAACTATTCATACTACAAAAGTACTTGCTACACTGTCCAAAAGTCATATCAACTAATACTGAAGCAAATAAGCATTTTAAATGAGTTTAATAATGATTTCTAAATGAACTGCCACTCACCACTTGAAACTCGGCCGAACACTATGGAACTCGGCCGAACGCTTCCCAGATCCTGAAACTCGGCCGAACAATCTCGGCCGACCAACACACCGCTTTATATACCTACAAAGAAACTCGGCCGATCAGAACCCAAACTCGGCCGACAAAAACGCTGTTCGCTTATCTAATTAGGAAACTCGGCCGACCAAAGACTCAAACTCGGCCGATCCAAAAACGATGTACAATTGCCCTAAAAAGGAACTCGGCCGACCGAATTGAAACTCGGCCGAACCGCGCACAGGCAGAACATAAAAACGGCCTGCAAAAGTCGATTTCTCTCGAATTGATGGGCAAATCTCGAACAAACATCGCGATACGATCACAATCGATACATATGACTAAACCGCACCTGAAGAGAAGAAGAAAACGAGCTAGGGCTGCACCGTGCACCCCAATCTCCAAGCCGTTTTCCCTGCAAACGCAGCTCCAGCTGCAAAACCGATTCGAATCAACGGAGAAGAAGATCCACAGAGGAAAAGGACGAACTGCAACAACTGATCGGAGCAAAACGAAGCTCCGACGCCTTTCCCTTCTCAGCTCCCTCTCTCTCTCTCTCTTTCTCTCTTTCTCACGCAAGGAAGGAGAACGCAGAAGCATTCTCTTGTTTTTGTAAAAGTGAAACGAGATAAGGAAGAGAGAAAGGATAAGGAAGAAACTTAGGGGCCTGATCGCAAAGTTCAAAACTTTCAAAAATTACAATCGGGTCCCTATAAGCCCAAAAACATGCAACTTTTGACTCGAAGGTCGGATTCGAACGATTTCTCTGGCAACGCTTCAAGCGTAAGATCCTACACGCTTTAGAAGCTAGAAAACATACTAAGCACATATCATATCCATTTTAAACATTATTAACAAAAATAAGCTTATAACTTAACACATCAGCTAAACACATGCTGAACAACGTACTTACAGAATAAGCTCGATGCGGGTCGTAACAGATCAGTTGGAGTATGAGTGGTATGCCTCATCTCCACAGGGCATAATATTGTTTGTAAAACATAATCAACCGCGTAGTATACCTGTTAGAGATAACTACGAGTTAGTTGATTGATGATACACTATAATAGTGCTTACATTCTTCATGTCTCATAAATGTTGAGCTCTTGTTTATAGCTACAACTGCTATTGAATACTTTGAAAGCTTTACTGCTTAAGATATTCTTTGATGTTATAATAAAGCTTCTGGCGGAGAGTTATAACTCTCGCTGGGACAATTATGTAAAATTGTCTCACCCCATAGACTTCAACTTTTAGGTGGACGTCGAAGACGGAGGAACCGGTCTACAGGTGACCAGTCCCAGCAGCAGCAGCACCAGGAGCAGCAATAAATCTCAGGTGGAGATTTAGCCTGCCATGTGGTGTAGTTAGAGTCAGTCCTATGTGTCCTCTATACTCTCAGGTCTTGGAGTCTTTTGTTATGAGTTCTTGAGATTTTGTATCTTGATGTATATAATTACTCAAGAAGTAATTATCATGAGATGTAAACAGTTTATCTCTTGTTATGAAAGAAGCTTTTAAGGATTCAAGCTCTTGTCTCGAAAAGTTTAATTTCCTGTGATTTTTGTCTTCCGCTGTTAATCGAATCGCTTCCGCTAAGTTTGAATCGTGTTTATATCGTGGTTTGGAGATCAGAGCCCACGGGCTGGACCACATGACTTGCTCAAAGGGCCTGAGTCATGTCTCTCTTATCTTAATCTCTTTCATTATACTTATAAATGAGATTGTGTTCATGCTTTGAACTAAAGTATCTTTTATTTATGACTTTTATCTGATTTGTGGCCACCATTATACAATAAGTCCTCCTGAGTTGGCGTATCTACGCCCTAAATTGGTACCGAAGTACCCTGAATGGCATTACATGCCTCTGAATGACACCGAGGTGTCTCTGAATTGGCGTGGCCACGCCCTGAATTGGTGTCGCAACACCTCTGAATTGGAGTAACACTCCTCTGAATTGGCAACAGATGCCTCTGAATCGTCCCGGGACTAACTGAATGAGGACTTATCATATAATGTCTTATGTGAATGTTTCAACTTAATTATCTTAAGTCTAGACTTAATTATTAATCTGAACTAAAACTGAATACTGAAATCTTTGCTGAATATTGAATATGAACTTATCTTACATTAAAACTGAATACTGAAATCTTTGCTAAATACTGAATCTGAACTTATCTTACATTAAAACTGAATATTGATAATTAAACTTATCTAAAACTGATTACTGAGTATTGAGCATGTACTGAATTCTATATTTGAATCTGAATCTGAATCTTTTATTCTTAAGTGTTAAACTTAATCTAGAACTAAATGTGAATATGGATCTCAATTACTTCATAATTGAGATTGAGTCTAAAACCCTTATCATGTATCTTTATTCAAAATATGGCTACTCATACAATGAGTAGCCTAAGTCTGAATATAAATCTTATATCTATATTATCAGGATAGTCCTTAATCTAATACTTCAATCTGATAGAAATGACTTAACTACTTCTGATACTAAACATATGACAACTAAGTCTGAAGGCTTAGGGAAAGGATCTGAACTAAATATGAGAATATGAGGTATATGAGAGTTCTCAAGTATCAAATATCTAAAAGATTGTGATTTTGACAAGGTAACTCAATTTCTATAAAATCTCATTAAATCTGATCTCAATACATTCATATGAACTTAAATCTTAAATCTTAAAGTAGGAATCATATAGAGTCTCATCTCAGAAACTTAATCATGACTTAATGTCTCATAATCATAAACTGGTGTTATAATATATTCAGATCCCAATAGTACCTTTACCTTGGAAATTGGGCCATGGTCTACCATGTGCAACATCCATATTACCACATAACTTAACTTTTAAGCACTAATCTTTCTAAGAAATATATTTCACTTCTAAACTCTTAGATCTCTTCATATATATAAGAAACCTTGATGGCATTTCCTACTTGAACTCTTAGCACACAATTACATCTATAAATGAGGGAAATCTTAACAACATGTTCTACTTGAAATCTACATACATTCTTATCCCGCATTATCATGTATGACTATCTTGGTTACATATCTTATCTTGTAGTCATATTCATCAATATGAATCATTACTAATAGTTCTTATAGAAACATAATTCTCTAGTTTTCTCATGAACCTGGTTCATGAGTCTCTATCATTCTTATAAATCTTAGTAACATATCTCTTCTTGAGATATTAGGCACATGTAAGGAAATAACCATGAATGTATGAAAATCTTACTTGCCTATCTTAACATAAAATCTTAGAACAGTGGATCACATAAAGTATGAAGTCGTATGAAAATATGCTAAGTTTGATAGATATGAATACTCATGGGCATGAACCACTTACCTGTGTGAGATAAAATATTCATCTTGAATTCCTCTAGTCGGGTCTAAATCCTTCTAAAAATTGTGTGGATCCTCCAAAGTTCACACCTATATCATCAATCAACTAACATATCAATAGATACACTTATAGCTCATTTATCCAACTTTGAAAGCTTTACTGCTTAAGATATTCTTTGATGTTATAATAAAGCTTCTGGCGGAGAGTTATAACTCTCGCTGGGACAATTATGTAAAATTGTCTCACCCCGTAGACTTCAACTTTTAGGTGGACGTCGAAGACGGAGGAACCGGTCTACAGGTGACCAGTCCCAGCAGCAGCAGCACCAGGAGCAGCAATAAATCTCAGGTGGAGATTTAGCCTGCCATGTGGTGTAGTTAGAGTCAGTCCTATGTGTCCTCTGTACTCTCAGGTCTTGGAGTCTTTTGTTATGAGTTCTTGAGATTTTGTATCTTGATGTATATAATTACTCAAGAAGTAATTATCATGAGATGTAAACAGTTTATCTCTTGTTATGAAAGAAGCTTTTAAGGATTCAAACTCTTGTCTTGAAAAGTTTTAATTTCCCGTGATTTTTGTCTTCCGCTGTTAATCGAATCGCTTCCGCTAAGTTTGAATCGTGTTTATATCGTGGTTTGGAGATCAGAGCCCACAATTAGTGGTATCAGAGCTCTAGGTCAGTTGAGTCTACAGAGGCATAGGACTTAGGATGTCAAGTCTATCTTTAGTACTCCTTCCTTATCTAATAGAATCTTCTACTCCTCAGGAGAAGAAGATACATAAGGATGGCTGAGCCTCATGATGAGTACATGGCAGAGAGTAGTGCTAGTACACCTCAAGGCGGTGCAAGGGTTCCAAGAATAAAACAGCCTGCACCTGAGTCACCAAGAGAGCCACCACAGTTAGACCCAGCTGACATGGGTAACCCAGCAGTACAGACAATGTTCGGGCAGTTCATGACTACCATGACACACATAACCGATAGGATGCCCATGCCTGCACCTAGGGCACCTGCCCAACCTGAAGGACAAGGTATCGGTAAGATGTTCGAGCGACTTCGTCGTGTCGGAGCTACCGAGTACTTTGGGATTGCCGATCCCACAGATGCTGACCTATGGTTAACAGAGTTGGAGAAGGCTTTCAGGATTCTTATTATCCCGGAGGCTGAGAAGGTTAGACATGCTGTCTATCTTCTCAAAGGCAGTGCTGGTCACTGGTGGAACATGGAAGGGCAGAAGAGACCTGGAATAGAGTTCTCGTGGGAAGAGTTTCGTCGGGAATTTATCAATAGATATTTTCCAAAGACCTTCCTAGATGAGAAGATCTCTCAGTTTGAGAGATTGAGGCAGGGCATGATGAACATTAGCGAGTATGAAGCTAAGTTCATGGAATTGCTGCGGTTCTGTCCGCACATGGCTGCCACAGACGAGGAAAGAATTAGGAGATTTGAGAAAGGTTTGAATGCTGATATGTCAACCCCTGTGTCTGCCTTAGAAAACCGAGAGAGATTCTCTACCTTCGTTGAGTCAGTCCGAAGGATAGAGAGATCTGTGGTTGAGAAGAGGCAAACCCAGAAAAGATATCCACAGTTCCAGGGTTCTTCATCTAGGGATTTCAAGAAACCTAGATTCTCTGCACCTAACCCTCCACCACCCAGATCGAGTTCTCAAACTCAATGGTCACCAAGTAGAGGTAGAGGACGGAGTCAACAGCTTCAAGGGACTCACAGTTCTGCATCGATGTCAGTTACTGGACCACCCCGACCACAACAACAGGAGAGGAGATGCTACAACTGTGGTAAGGTGGGACACTTGATGAAGGATTGCCGTTCTAGGCCTGTCAGTGTGATACAGCCTCCGAGACAGAATCAACAAGGATCTCAAAGAATGCAATCTCAAGGAGCAGCTCGAGGACGTGGACAAGCATCTCAAGCTGGATCATCAGCACCACCTCAACACCAGGCAACAGCGAGGTTCTATGCTATGAACCCACCTGAAGTAGTGGTCAATCCACGGGTAGTGGCAAGTCAGATGAAACTTTTATATTCTGATATGTCTACATCCTGTGTTGTATCTGTTCTGATTGACCCGGGTGCTACGCACTCTTTCATCACTCATAGAGTGATTCGTAACTGCAACATGACTGTTAGTCATAGGGCAGATAGTTTGTTGTTGGAGACTCCGTTGAGTGGGTCTACCGTTTTACGGGAGGTATGCTCTCCCTGCATCCTTTTCTTTTCCGACCATCACATTCAAGTGGATCTTATACCACTTAATATGCAAGGATTTGATATAATCCTCGGGATGGATACCTTAGAGAGGTATAGAGTTGTCTTGGATTGTGAATCCAAGTTGGCTGTGTTTGCTGATGAAAGCAACACATGGATCTTTCAGGGAGAAAGAAAGATTCTGCCCACCTGTCTTGTGTTTGCTATGGTTGCTGATAAGTTGTTGAGGCAAGGATGTTATGCATTCTTAGCCCATGTGGTAGATGTTACCAAGGAAAGGTCCAATCCTGCTGAAGTTCCCATAGTCAGAGAATTCGAGGATGTGTTTCCTGAAGAACTTCCTGGTATACCACCACCTCGGGAGATTGATTTTGAAATCAATCTGATCCCAGATACGAAACCCATAGCCCAGACTCCGTATAGGATGGCGCCTGCCGAGATGACAGAACTCAAGAAACAACTTCAAGAGTTACTTGAGAAGGGTTTTATCCGACCGAGCACTTCACCTTGGGGTGCTCCAGTTTTGTTTGTTAAAAAGAAAGATGGGTCAATGCGGTTGTGCATCGACTACAGACAACTCAATAAAGTAACAATAAAGAATAAGTACCCTCTGCCGAGGATTGATGATCTCTTTGATCAGTTGCGTGGTGCAACCATCTTTTCAAAGATAGACTTGAGGTCTGGATATCATCAACTTCGTATTAAGGATAGTGACATATCCAAGTCTGCCTTTAGGACAAGGTATGGTCACTATGAGTTCACGGTTATGTCGTTTGGACTAACCAATGCACCAGCTGCATTTATGGAACTCATGAATAGAGTTTTTCGACCTTTCCTTGATCAGTGTGTTGTCGTCTTCATAGATGACATTCTGATCTATATTAAGGATGCTGAGCAGCATGAGCGGCATCTTCGCCAAGCTTTGACCTTGCTAAGAGAACACAAGCTGTATGCTAAGTTTAGCAAGTGTGAGTTCTGGCTGCCGGAGGTATCTTTTCTTGGACATGTGATATCTGCCTCAGGAATTCGTGTTAACCCTACAAAGGTAGAATCTGTTCTACAGTGGGAACAACCGAAGACACCGACGGAGATTCGAAGTTTCTTGGGGTTAGCTGGCTACTATTGAAGGTTCATTAAGAACTTTAGTTCTATAGCCTTACCTTTGACCAAGTTGACCCAGAAAGATGTTCCTTTTTCTTGGAGTGATAAGTGTCAACAATCTTTCCAGTTGTTGAAGGAGAGGTTGACAAGTGCACCTGTGCTTGTGCTACCTGAACAAGGAAAAGGATATGTAGTCTTATGTGATGCTTCCAAGAATGGACTAGGATGTGTGTTGATGCAGGATAAACAAGTGATTTCTTTTGCTTCCCGACAGCTTAAGAAACACGAGGAGAATTATCCGACACACGATCTGGAGTTAGCTGCCGTGGTTCATGCCTTGAAGATCTGGAGGCATTATCTCTACGGAGAGACATTCCAGATTTTCACAGACCACAAGAACCTTAAGTATATCTTCTCTCAGCATGAGCTTAACATGAGGCAACGTCGCTGGATGGAGTTAATCAAGGACTACGACTGTACAATTGATTATCATCCAGGCAAGGCCAATATTGTTGCAGATGCCTTGAGTAGGAAATCAACAACGTCAACCATGAATAGAGCACAACTAAACTCTTTAGTGTGCTCTAAGAGAGATATGTTTATCTCTTTAAGGCAAGACAATGTACAGTTGAAGGTGTCATTGTTAGCCGGGTTGTTGGCTGAGATGCATATTAAACCTACCCTAAGAGAGCAGATTAAGGAAGCACAGCTAGGTGATGCTGCAGTTCAGAAGATTAGATCTGAGTATAGAAATGAGAAGCGAGATAGTTTCTATAACTCAGATGACCAGGTAGCTTTTTTTAATGGAAGAATGATAGTGCCGGATGTGGATAACTTGAGGAAGTTAGTCCTGGAAGAAGCTCATTCTTCCATGTATGCTATGCATCCAGGGAGCACCAAGATGTATCGGAATTTGAAAGATCTGTATTGGTGGCCTGGAATGAAGAAGGATGTTGTAGAGTTTGTTCTGAGGTGTCCTGTGTGTTAGAAAGTTAAAGCTGAACACCGGAAGCCTGTAGGAACAATGCAACCTTTAACCATACCACAGTGGAAGTGGGACCATGTGACCATGGACTTTGTTGTTGGCCTACCCAGGACAAACAAAGGACATGATTCCATTTGGGTAGTTGTAGATAGGTTGACAAAGACAGCGCATTTCTTACCTATCAAAACAACCTATTCTTCTGAAAGGTTATCACAGTTGTATGTACAAGAGATAGTGCGTTTGCACGGAGTTCCTGTCACTATAGTTTCTGACAGAGGTCCTCAGTTTACAAGTCGTTTTTGGGAACAGTTACACAGAGCCTTAGGCACCAAGCTAAGGTTTAGTACGGCCTTTCATCCACATACTGATGGACAGTCGGAAAGGACCATACAGACCTTAGAAGACCTGTTGAGAGCATGTGTTCTCCAGTTTACCGGAAGTTGGGATCTACACCTAAGCTTGATAGAGTTTGCCTATAACAATAGCTATCAACATAGTATTGATATGGCACCTTATGAAGCCTTGTATGGTAGACGTTGTAGATCACCTTTGTGTTGGTTCGAGACTGGTGAGCATCAGTTGTTAGGACCTGATCTTGTGCAACAGACTACAGAAAAGATTAAAGTAATACAACAACAGATTAAGACTGCACAGGATAGGCAAAAATCTTATGCTGACAAGCGGCGTAGACCCTTAGAGTTCTAGGTTGGAGACAAAGTGTATCTCAAAGTCTCGCCTTAGAAAGGAGTCCTTCGTTTCGGAAGGAAAGGGAAGTTAGCTCCTAGATATATGGGGCCTTATCCAATCATTGAACGAATTGGAAAGGTAGCATATAGACTAGAGCTGCCACCAGAGTTACAAAGGTTACACCCTGTGTTCCACATTTCTATGATGAAGAAATGTCACCCAGACACTGAGTCAATTCTACAACCTATGGAGGTAGAATTGAATGAAGATGTATCTTATGAGGAGGGACCAGTGTCAATCCTTGATAATAGAATTAAAAAGTTAAAGAAGAAAGATATAAGTCTTGTGAAAGTCCTATGGAACCACCGTGGTGTTGAAGAAGCCACTTGGGAACTAGAGGATGAGATGAGAAGGAAGTATCCTGCCCTTTTCTCTTAATATGTCTTATCGATTTCGGGGACGAAATCCTTGTAAGGGGTGGATAATTTGTAACATCTCTGACCTGGGTTATGAGTTAACCCTAGGTGTTTTGCCTAAATATGTAATTAAATCCTCGTGATTAACTTTGGGCATGTAATTAAGTTTCTCAGAAACATATATTTCAGATTTTGCTCCTTTTTATATAAAATTGTAGCATTGTTTTGTTATACAGGGACCTATGTGCAATTTACCCAGATAGAAGGGTTAACTTGCAATTTGCACATGTTGAGATGTTCCTCTGATGTTGATACATCATGAGAATCATTATGATGAAGTTTGAGGGGTTTCCCAAGCTTGGGCACCAAGGTGCAGTTGTGGAAGCAATCCCTGTGCTTGAAAACCCTAAATTGGAGTAAAGTGCAATTTACCCAATTTGAGAGGTGCAACTTGTAATTTACACCATAAAAAGTATTTATTAAGACTCTTGTCATCATTTAGAGAATAAATTATGAAGAGGTCACTTTAATTGAATAATCATATAATGAAAAACACCTTTGTGATTGAATAATCAAGGTGTATGTACAATAGCCTTTTATGTGTATGCTTAAGTTATAGGTTGATCTTCTTTGCCTTCATTTCTTGACCTTAAAAGAAGGTTGTCCTTAGAAATAAGAAGAAGGGATGAGCAAAGAAGGATGGAGGGACTAAGTTGAAAATATGGAGAACTTATGAGCTTATGTTGAAACCTCATCCCAAGTATATAAGCTCTCTACTTCACTTAGCAAGGAAACTCTTCCTTCATTTCTTTCACTGTTCCATTTACCCAAACCAACTAAAGAAGAGCTGTGGATCTCAGGAGGACGACCAAGGAGTGCAAGGTAGGTTTGAATCCTCCCTTTTGCTTAAGTTCATGGTTAGAACTCGAATTCAAGGTCAGATTGATGGTTAGCTCACTTAGCTCTACCTTTCTAGCCATCTCTTCTCGACTTTCCTTGGAAGGATCACCTTGGCCGACCTGTGGAAACTCAAGGACGCCATTAAAAGCTTGGAGCTTGAAATCTTGGAGCTCAAGGAGCAACCTTTAGGCGGGTTTTATAACTCTAAACCCATGCTTTGTTATATACATCCTGTTTATGCTTTTAGATGATAGTTCTTCTTCTTCTCTACCTTCCTTTGCTACTTTGCAAGCAAATCCGTGAGAAATCCTTGCTGTTCTTGAGCTAGGAGATGAAGACGTTATTTACAAAGTTAATCCACTACTTTTCACTTTTCTAAACGGTCTCCACAAATTGCTCTCTCGGTTTGCAAAACCGTGTAGTGAGCAAACGGTCTTAGGACCGTGTAAGAGAAAACGGTCTTCAAGACCATTTAGCCGCGTTGACCGAGCGTAGACCGTATAAGATTTCTGTTCATAATTATGTAGGCTAACCACCCACAAAATTTGAGATGATAACTCCAAAGGAATCGTGAGATATGGCCTTTTTAATCAACAACTTTAATTGAATTTACTCCTGATTTCCAATATGTTGAAATCGCCCTTTTTGGGCAAACGGTCTCAAGACCGTGTAAGAATGTTGACCAATCATTGACAGTATGAGATTACTGTTCAAAATAATGTTGATTAACAACTCACCAAATTTGATGGACTAATTCCAAACGAGCTAAGAGTTGAAGGATGATTACTAGGGAAAACCCTAATTGAAATCAGTACTGAAATCTCAAAGATTTGTTTAAGTGTTTTTGGGTTGATTAACCTAAACGGTCTCAAGACCGTTTGAGGTCACACGGTCTTAAGACCGTGTGAGGCCTCACGGTCTCAAGACCGTGTGGTGACAACCCAAGACCGTGTGAAGGTCTAGGGTCAAGTATAGTTGACCAATTGAAAGTACAAAGATACCAAATTACATTGCAATTAAGTATTGATATGATAATAAACTCAATAGATCCAACCTTGAAGAATTTACACTAGAATACAAAAGTTGGATGGGCAAACGGTCTCAAGACCATTTGGAACTCATCCAAATGGTCTCAATACCGTGTGGTGACAACCCAAGACCGTTTGGAGGTCTAGGGTTAAGGTAATTTGATCAATTGAGGGCCCAATTGCAATAGGTTATTGAATTAATCAAAATACTGATTTGAGACTCAATCAAGTTTCAACTCCTATCAAATCACATTAGATTTTGATGAAATCTTGGGCAAACGGTCTCAAGACCGTGTGGAGTTCATCCACACGATCTCAAGACCGTTTGGGCCAAGTTTGGGCCCAATTGGAGCTCAATTGAAGGGTTCAACCTTGTGTTGATTCACATTGTTGAGTGTTGATGGTTGAACGTTGATGGACCTTAATTGAACCAACTTCAACCCTAATTGGATAACAATTGAGGGTCAATTTAGTGACCAATTGGTTAATCATAACCCTAATTAACTCAATCTATAAGTGGTTACCATGGCTTTGACCATTTGGAATCTTCAACATTGATAATCATAAACGATTGAAATCATTGAACCATGTTGGAGGTCCAAACGGTTTGAGACCAAGTGGACCAAACGGTCTCAAAACCGTTTGAGGTCTCAAGGTCTCAAAACCGTTTGAGACCTCACGGTCTCAAGACCGTGTGAGGCCTCACGGTCTCAAGACCGATTGGACTCAAACAATCTCAAGATCGAGAGACACCAAACGGTCTCAAACCGTGTAAGCCCTCTCGGTCTTGAAGTCAAACTTGTTAAACGGTCTACAACCTCACACGATTTGGGAAAAAAACCTTGAAGGTCACACGGTCTTGGAGTCAACTCTAGCAAACGGTCAACTCATCCAAACGGTCTCAAACCGTTTGGAGGTTGAAGGTTGAAGGTTGAAACCGTTTGAGGTTTTCAAAGGTTGATTTCACTTAATCAAGTGAAGGTGTAAATGGTTCAATGATGCTCTAATCTAAACCATAATGATAACCTAGGATATTAAGGGACTAAGTGACTAATGAATTAACCCATGATGGTGATCAATGGGGTGAATTACCAAAATACCCTTGAGGGGTTCAATTGAGTAAAACCGTGTTCAAATTCAACCCTAATCACATGATAGTGATGTTTTGGCTTATGTTAACCAAAGAGGACTTATCCCAACCTGATCTAGAGTGGTGTTATCACCATCTACTGGTATGAGGAGAGAGAAAGTATCTTAAGAGAGAGAAAGTACCCTTTTTGGGTGAAAACTTAAGTAAAGAACCTTCAATATACATGAATGTGCATGATTAGGGTATGATCCACCTATGTGAGATCATGGAAACCCTAATTATGATATATGTTGAATCTTAAGCTAATCTAAAAGCATCAATGATGATGTTCCTCATACATGATGATGTTATGAGTTCAATTCACCATGTGATGTGAATAGTAAACCCTAATTCAAGGGTAATGACATGTGATGTGAATAGTAAACCCTAATTCAAGGGTAATGACATGTGATGTGAATAGTAAACCCTAATTCAAAGGTGATGACATGTTATATGAGTATTAAACTCTATTTGATAAGAATCAAAGAACTTAGCTCTTATGACAAGAGTGGAAAGTATAATCATTGTTTTGAATTACCTTTATTAGTTGAATTAACCATGCAGGTTCTGATATGGAGGTGATCATATCCAAGTATGGATGATGATACTATATTCATTAAAGGCATATTGATAGCTTTATGAATAAGTAAAGTATCTTGATGCCTTGTCAGTGGAATTCTATGATAATAATGGGCTGTGAGAGCCATGAATACCATCAAGGTCATGCTTTAGAGATGACTTGTGATGAGTATAATGAGAGATGATGATTGATGTGAGTTAGGCTTGTTACATTTAGTATTCTCCTTTTATAGCTGTTATGCTACTATTATTGTTTGAAGAACAATGTGTGATATTAAATGAATACTGAATGTACCTAACTAATCAAGTATAATGTAGAGCCCTGATCATAGACCCATCATTGTCAGAGATCAAATGATGGTGAAATAGGTTTTCCTAAGGGAACTCCTGGATCACATACTTTTGAGTATGTGGGGTATATGGATGTGTAGAACCTTACATCCTAGTATAGGAATTTGATGCAGATATGTAATCCGTCAATCCTTCACTACAATCCCATACCGTATCAGTAGTAGGTAAACATGAAACCTCCTCATGACGAAGAAAACATAGATATCCGTATCAGTGGAGATAAACATGTAATCTCCTGATGATGAAAAGAGTACAGAACGCCACTGTAACTCTAAAATAGCGAAGGACCAGTTTACCCTGGTGAGCTATAATAGTAGAGACACAAGATGTCCTACAAGTGATCCTCTTACTGACTGAGGAAGGTGAAGGTCATGAGAATCCGGCTCTCTTAATGACCTATGTATGATACTGATGTGACTTCTTAGCGATCAGTTGGAGTATGAGTGGTATGCCTCATCTCCACAGGGCATAATATTGTTTGTAAAACATAATCAACCGCGTAGTATACCTGTTAGAGATAACTATGAGTTAGTTGATTGATGATACACTGTAATAGTGCTTACATTCTTCATGTCTCATAAATGTTGAGCTCTTGTTTATAGCTACAACTGCTATTGAATACTTTGAAAGCTTTACTGCTTAAGATATTCTTTGATGTTATAATAAAGCTTCTGGCGGATAGTTATAACTCTCGTTGGGACAATTATGTAAAATTGTCTCACCCCGTAGACTTCAACTTTTAGGTGGACGTCGAAGACGGAGGAACCGGTCTACAGGTGACCAGTCCCAACAGCAGCAGCACCAGGAGCAGCAATAAATCTCAGGTGGAGATTTAGCCTACCATGTGGTGTAGTTAGAGTCAGTCCTATGTGTCCTCTGTACTCTCAGGTCTTGGAGTCTTTTGTTATGAGTTCTTGAGATTTTGTATCTTGATGTATATAATTACTCAAGAAGTAATTATCATGAGATGTAAACAGTTTATCTCTTGTTATGAAAGAAGCTTTTAAGGATTCAAGCTCTTGTCTCGAAAAGTTTTAATTTCCCGTGATTTTTGTCTTCCGCTGTTAATCGAATCGCTTCCGCTAAGTTTGAATCGTGTTTATATCATGGTTTGGAGATCAGAGCCCACAGGCTGGACCACATGACTTGCTCAAAGGGCTTGAGTCATGTCTCTCTTATCTTAATCTCTTTCATTATACTTATAAATGAGATTGTGTTCATGCTTTAAACTAAAGTATCTTTTATTTATGACTTTTATCTGATTTGTGGCCACCATTATACAATAAGTCCTCCTGAGTTGGCGTATCTACGCCCTAAATTGGTACCAAAGTACCCTGAATGGCACTACATGCCTCTGAATGACACCGAGGTGTCTCTGAATTGGCGTGGCCACGCCCTGAATTGGTGTCGCAACACCTCTAAATTGGAGTAACACTCCTCTGAATTGGCAAAAGATGCCTCTGAATCGTCCCGGGACTAACTGAATGAGGACTTATCATATAATGTCTTATGTGAATGTTTCAACTTAATTATCTTAAGTCTAGACTTCATTCTTAATCTGAATTAAAACTGAATACTGAAATCTTTGCTGAATATTGAATCTGAACTTATCTTACATTAAAACTGAATACTGAAATCTTTGCTAAATACTGAATCTGAACTTATCTTACATTAAAACATAATACTGATAATTAAACTTATCTAAAACTGATTACTGAGTACTGAGCATGTACTGAATTCTATATTTGAATCTGAATCTGAATCTTTTATTCTTAAGTGTTAAACTTAATCTAGAACTAAATGTGAATATGGATCTCAATTACTTCATAATTGAGATTGAGTCTAAAACCCTTATCATGTATCTTTATTCAAAATATGGCTACTCACACAATGAGTAGCCTAAGTCTGAATATAAATCTTATATCTATATTATCAGGATAGTCCTTAATCTAATACTTCAATATGATAGAAATGACTTAACTACTTCTGATACTAAACATATGACAGCTAAGTCTGAAGGCTTAGGGAAAGGATCTGAACTAAATATGAGAATATGAAGTTTATGAGAGTTCTCAAGTATCAAATATCTAAAAGATTGTGATTGTTGGCAAGGTAACTCAATTTCTATAAAATCTCATTAAATCTGATCTCAATACATTCATATGAACTTAAATCTTAAATCTTAAAGTAGGAATCATATAGAGTCTCATCTCAGAAACTTAATCATGAGTTAATGTCTCATAATCATAAACTGGTGTTATAATATATTCAGATCCCAATAGTACCTTTACCTTGGAAATTGGGCCATGGTCTACCATGTGCAACATCCATATTACCACATAACTTAACTTTTAAGCACTAATATTTCTAAGAAATCTATTTCACTTCTAAACTCTTAGATCTCTTCATATATATAAGAAACCTTGATGGCATTTCCTACTTGAATTCTTAGCACACAATTACATCTATAAATGAGGGAAATCTTAAAAACATGTTCTACTTGAAATCTCCATACATTCTTATCCCGCATTATCATGTATGACTATCTTGGTTACATATCTTAACTTGTAGTCATATTCATCAATATGAATCATTACTAATAGTTCTTATAGAAACATAATTCTCTAGTTTTCTCATGAACCTGGTTCATGAGTCTCTATCATTCTTATAAATCTTAGTAACATATCTCTTCTTGAGATATTAGGCACATGTAAGGAAATAACCATGAATGTATGAAAATCTTACTTGCATATCTTAACATAAAATCTTAGAACAGTGGATCACATAAAGTATGAAGTCGTATGAAAATATGCTAAGTTTGATAGATATGAATACTCATGGGCATGAACCACTTACCTGTGTGAGATAAAATATTCATCTTGAATTCCTCTAGTCGGGTCTAAATCCTTCTAAAAATTGTGTGGATCCTCCAAAGTTCACACCTATATCATCAATCAACTAACATATCAATAGATACACTTATAGCTCATTTATCCAACTTTGTCTCAATTAAAAAGACACTATAAATATCTTACCAGGTTCAGAAACCTATTCAAGTAGATTTTTCATCTCACAACCTTTCTAACGATCCCTTAATCACCCCATTCTGACAACCAAAACAGATTCTATGAAACTTTGAAGCATGTAGCAATTAACATTTTTCTTTACTTAAGTACATTACCTCATTTTTCCTTTGAGGTGGATTGGGCCTCAACATTGGTGGCCCATAAATGGACCAGCTAGCGGGATCGGGGATTCCAGACCCCGCCCCCTCCTTCTCCCTTCTCTGTGTGAAACAGGGATCGTGATCCCCAATTGCGCCGTAAAAATAGGGCGCTGCCTCCCCGCTTCCTCTCCAACAAAAATCTGGCATCTGCGACCGATCCGACCACCATGTTAGGGTCGCGTCATCACTGCGACTCCCCTTGATGATGAGTAACACACAAGCATAGAACTCAGGTGGTTAGATCCTCTCCAACACGGTCATATTGGAGGTGTTGTCTACCCTATTTTGACGGCAGAAAAAGGCAGATCGCCCGGAACTATGTCCATCTACCTTGTTCCCAGATGGTGCAGGTTGCTTGAAGAAGGACTATTGGCCTCACAGCAGTCTCGCTCCCATTGTATCTGGCTACTTTGCTGGTACCAAGAGTCGCACTGGTGATTTGGTCCTCCCGAAACCACCTCAGCCAGTTTCCTAGTGATTTGGTCCTCGCATATACCTGCTTCTCGAACCCTCCTATTAGATAAACCCGAATTGATCTTGCACTCTACCGCTATTCTATAAGGCTTTTATAAACTCTCGTCCTGATCTTAGGGTGAGATTTGATCTGTATTGGAATGTGCCCGAGTCTCAAAAGAATGAGACTCTTGATACCTCTATTTCCTTTTTTTATTATTAAACCCATTCCCATCCAATGAACCAAAATGTGCTCAATCGATCCAGTCTATGAACCAATGGTTCGATGCCAAAATTACTTGTTTTAGAGACTAAAAGACTAAGCATATTATGTTCTTTCAAATTCTCCCAAAATTTCCATAGGGAACTATGTAATTTCAATTGATCTCAAAATTCGCCCGACACTTCATATAGATATTATCTTCTTGTAGAAAAATCTGCACACTCTAATTCACTACCTAGACTTCTCTAGCATAGTGAATACAATTCCACTCATCCCATGACCTATTTCAACAAATTGAATCACCAAAGCTATGTCACCTCTTATGTCATTAAGAACATCTAATCAATCCTTAATTTCATTGCTACATACATTGGAGAGCCTAACATAGCAAAAGCCTAAGGTACTCTTAAGTATGTTATGTAATCCACTAATAGTTAGAATGTCCTCAAATTCTAGAAAAACCTCATTATGACCATAACTAATCAATCTTAAATTTTTATATGATCTTTTTAGCATCCCATGATGATCAATTCACCAAAATGACCTTGGATTCTAGACATGCATAATTAGACTCTAATACATGATAAATTATGTAAAAATTGACTCACTTGTCTTGATCTCACATAACTAGGGTTTTCCTAGTATTACTTTCATTCACATTGATACTTAACAAAATTTGGGGTGTGACAATTCTACCCACCTTATTGGGAATTTCGTCCTCAAAATTCAACTAGTCTACCCACCTTAAGGTTTTATATATTCTGTGTATCTAATGTTTTTTTTTAAGTGGCTCATTTCATGTCGAACATTTCTCAAGGTTATCATTATCAAGTGTATGTGTGCATGTACTACTAATGATTTTTTTTCTTTTAGATCTAAACTATACATTCATCATCTATCATGCCAAGGACTCTAGATTGCCTCTTCTCTGTGGTTGGGTTAGGGTTCTGGTTCACTTAAAATTAACTCACTTATCTATGCCAAAACATATACCCTTCATATACATTCTAGGTCTTACTATGTATCTAATTAGGTTTAGGTGACTATATGTCTTAAACTTTTAATGCCAACACTTGTGTTCTTTGTCGCCTTTGGATACATGCCGGCCGGTCATATATTCAGAGGTAACATGTCATATCACACTTATCTTGGCACTTCCTCACACACATGTCCCATACCACATGCACTTGAAAGGACAAGACAAGTATGATTATGCACATAACATTCTCTCTTCAAAACCCCATAAGCCTGTGTCCCATGCCACAAACATGTGGGAAAAAGATAGAGAATGTTATATACAACTATAGTGTTAACACAAAAAGTGTAAAACATCTTGGCACATAACCCTAATCCTTATCTAAACTTTTGTCTCCATTTTAAATCTCTACTTAGATTTTTAATATCTTTCACTTACCACTTCTATACACATGGCTACTAGTTACCTTTCTAAATTGGTACTCTACTCTAACTTAAGTTCTTATGGTGTGATCTTAAGTAAGAACATGAGAACTCATCTGGTGGCCAACTATAATGTTGCTCTGATACCATATTGTAACACCCTCCCTAAGCACACACTTGTACATAGCGGAAGCAACACTGAGTTATCCATAACTCGTGCACTCAAGGGGGTATTACGTAAAACTGGCATTCTTAACAACAATATAATCAATCACACAGGCTGAAGTATTAAAATATTCTCATGATTGTTCTTACAATAGGAACGTAGATGTTATTACATGGTAAACTTATATAACATCACGAGTCTCTACTATAAAGTTCTAAACATTGAAACATATAGCTGAGTCTATAAACCTGAGGATCATCTTATAGTTGGCACCCCACCAGATCTTATCTTGCTCTGTCCTTGTGCTCTAAATCTCTGAGATGTACTCTGCTCCATCTCTCACATGCGGGCATCTCGTCCCCAGCCATGCATTAGAAAAATGATTGTTAGTGTAAGTGGCATGAGTATTCTAATATACATATTACTAAAGAGATAAAATGCTACAAAATATCTTTGAACATTATACTAATAAATCTAACGTTAAACTTTGTATAAGATCTGAAGTATAAATCTATCTTCTTTCTTTAGCTTATCTCTTATCTTTTTACTTTATCTTATCTTTCTCTGGAGACCTGTAATCTGGTACCTGGGTCTCATGACCTGCACTAAGATGACTGGGTCACATAACCTGCACTCTGGGCATGGGTTATGTCTCTAGATTGGCCCACACTCTAGTGGCTGGACCACATGACTTGCTCAAATGGCCTAAGTCATGTCTCTCTTATCTTAATCTCTTTCGTTATACTTATAAATGAGATTGTGTTCATGCTTTGAACTAAAGTATCTTTTATTTATGACTTTTATCTGATTTGTGGCCACCATTATACAATAAGTCCTTCTGAGTTGGCATATCTACGCCCTAAATTGGTATCGAAGTACCCTGAATGGCACTACATGCCTCTGAATGACACCGAGGTGTTTCTGAATTGGTGTGGCTACGCCCTGAATTGGTGCCGCAACACCTCTGAATTCGAGTAACACACCTCTGAATTGGCAATAGATGCCTCTGAATCGTCCTGGGACTAACTGAATGAGGACTTATCATATAATGTCTTATGTGAAGGTTTCAACTTAATTATCTTAAGTCTAGACTTACTTAATTCTTAATCTGAACTAAAACTGAATATTGAAATCTTTGTTGAATATTGAATCTGAACTTATCTTACATTAAAACTTAATATTGATAATTAAACTTATCTAAAACCGATTCCTGAGTACTGAGCATGTACTGAATTCTATATTTGAATCTGAATCTGAATCTTTTTATTCTTAAGTGTTAAACTTAATCTAGAACTAAATGAGAATATGGATCTCAATTACTTCGTAATTGAGATTGAGTCTAAAACCCTTATCATGTATCTTTATTCAAAATATGGTGTTATAACCTCAAATTTTGGTAAAATTGAACTATAAAATATGATGCATGAATTAATTTGATAAATAATCTTCCCCAATGGTATTATTGGTGGAATAATAATATGCATCATTCATATGGTATGGGTGCTTGTAGCATGAGTTAAAGTAATAAAAGGGATTTTGAATGTTTGGTGGTTTGCAATAATCCAATAAGGAAGGGAGTCCTAAAGTAATGAATGATTGATATTGTTAAATATCCAATTATGTGGAATTCTCTAGAACAGAGAATTATCGTGTAAAGAAATGTTAATAGCTTTATAATTGTGGAACAATTGAATTATAGACAAGTTCCTAAAAGAAATATGATACGTGGTGGTTTATATAATTAAAATAGCAATCATCTCCATTATTGGTAACACAATATTTGCGGAAACAATTGGTGTTATTCTGATGTAACTTTTGAATATTAACAAATATGACTTAGGAAAGATTTTGATGACTTTCCATGATATGGAAAAGTTGTCAAAGATATCTAAGTAGGGTGTTAACCCTAAGTTTTAAACATAAGATGAGTATCATTCACCTAGGCTTAGTAGGCCTGAATTTTGAGGACAAAATTCCTTTTAAGGAGGGGTGAATGTTATAACCTCAAATTTTGGTAAAATTGAACTATAAAATATGATGCATGAATTAATTTGATAAATAATCTTCCCCAATGGTATTATTGGTGGAATAATAATATGCATCATTCATATGGTATGGGTTCTTGTAGCATGAGTTAAAGTAATAAAAGGGATTTTGCATGTTTGGTGGTTTGCAATAATCTAATAAGGAAGGGAGTCCTAAAGTAATGAATGATTGATATTGTTAAATATCCAATTATGTGGAATTCTCTAGAAAAGAGAATTATCGTGTAAAGAAATGTTAATAGCTTTATAATTGTGGAACAATTGAATTATAGACAAGTTCCTAAAAGAAATATGATACGTGGTGGTTTATATAATTAAAATAGCAATCATCTCCATTATTGGTAACACAATGTTTGTGGAAACAATTGGTGTTATTCTGATGTAACTTTTGAATATTAACAAATATGACTTAGGAAAGATTTTGATGACTTTCCATGATATGGGGAATTATTAGTTTTAAAGATATACTAAAGAGGGAGATAAAAGGAACTATCTAGATTGTGCATGTTTCCTTTGGATTACCAACGTCGCCGTACGAAAAATCTATTAAATACTCTCTTTGCGGTAAAAGGGGGAAATTGGGACTCTTATGGAAGACCAACCATGTACATCACGATAAAAAGGGAAAACCTTGGATTAAGTTATGGAATCATGTACATGATGGAGATTGGAAAGAAATTAAAACTCATACTTTTCGGAAGTATGTCCCTTTGCTTCACGACCAAAAGAGAAGGCAAACCCATGCTAACGCTATACATATCTCTCCCAACCATTCACCCCATAACGCTAATCACATAGACAACCTATATTTAGATTCCATGGGAGTCCTGGTCTGGAAAGACGATGACGATGGGGAATCCGTCCAGGAGGTCCCTGATGTCAGCTCTTCTGCCCCTCCAAACAACCAAGGATCGCAGACTTGCATTCGTTGATATTTGTAGCATGAACAGTAGATGCACAAAAACCAAACCTTGCCTACTCGAAGGTCTGTGGGTGAATGCGGAAGGTCTTTAGGAGATCCACAATACTCCTTCCTCTTCCTTGCAACGACGGGCACCCTCCTCGAAGTTTGCTACATCCCCACACCGTCTACTGCTCAGCCTTATAGCAGTAGAAAGGAACCTTGGTTCCTCACCATGTCTGACTGAACCTAGGCTTTGGCCAGTTCCGACGAAGTTAAGGGGGCCAAAGATGGAGGAAGTGGAGTTTTGCAGGCGTTCTCCTAGAACGGCGATGGCGTCAGGTACAGATGGGCGGCTGGCAAACACAGTTGACACACACCAGTCGCGAGGGGAAAGAAGGAGGGTCGGGAGCTTGGATCTAGGGGTGATTCCCCAGCAGTCAGGCACTCGCCGGAGAGGCAGCAACTGCAGGCAAGCCTGTGTTGAGTTGAATCATGTTGCACCCTCTAAGGTCCATGTCAGACCCACTAGTCCAGCTGTCAACTAGGCCATTAGTCTGTTTGCTTTCTGTTCAAAATGTTAAACACACGGCTGCCTGGAAACGCGCGAGTACGTAACAGAAGCCGTGGTGTGCGTCGTGTTAGTCGTGGCCTGCGTCGTGTTAGTTGTGGCCGCTGAGAACTCGGTCGTGGATAACGCGATCCTAGCGATCGCAGTGTTTGAGTCGGGCACGTCTTTAGCCCACGTTTTTTCCGTCTTGCAGGGAGTCTGTAATCGAGATTGCTTAATAAATAGAAGCAAAAACCAAAAAGGCTGTATAGCGTTTTAGCAGCACCAAATCTCTGTATCCTCGTAGTACTCTTCCTGTTCCTGTTGCTCGAGTGATTCGGCTAAGTACCATCAGCCTGCATCCTGGCAGAGTGCTTAGAGAAGAGGAGGAACATGCTGGGTGCAGGTGATGGTGGCAAGCCAGGAGACTTTGCCGAAGAGGAGGAGAACAGAGGAGACGGGCCAGGTGTTATGGCGCATCGTTGGTCACTGCTGCGAGAGCTTTCCTATTTGGCGTTATGGAGAGAAGAGGCAGCAGCAAGGGTGCTCTGAGCCCGAGTGACTCCCTGCGTGTGTAATCAGATGCGAGGGAGGGCGGCAGAGGAGGAGGTCGTCTCTGATACGAGACAACAGTGTTCTTGGTGCCGAAGCATCTGGTCACGATCTGCAACAGTGAACGGAGGATGGTTGACTCAGCTCCATCACAGGAGGAACTCTCTATGCCGACCACAACACCTACAGGAGCTTGAAGCGTGAGGAAGCACCACACCCAAGGAGGAGGATGACGAAGTCAGGAAGGACGGAGAGCGCTATCGTGCACAACATCTGCTCTGCGGACGGGCGTCGGGTAGAGAACGGATTAGCGAGGAGGAAGAAAAGGAAAAGGGTAAATGACACACATGCCCCCATGTGCTTGTTGTGCTTGTTCAAGACCCAAGGGCCGTGTGGTCTTTTCCCCGATTTCTGAGCCAATTTGCTGGTGAGTTAACAAATTAGTATTAATGCCAACGTGGCAATGTTCTATTGGTTAGAAACATGATAAGTTGAAATAATTATAGAAATTGCGAGGATGATCCGATTTAGACAAGTAATATATGAAACTTGCTTAGAAAAATGAGAGGAATCCAAATAAAATATTATCAGAACTTGACTATGTTTCTTGTTCTAAAAGTGTGTGTAACACATGTGTTAATGTGATTAGTATAAAGGAAAACCCAGAATTGCTTTAATATGATGCTTAATTGAGGAGATTAGGTTATGTTGAGCTATTACCTGATCTTGTTATGTATAATGAAGAAATCATGGATAATGGATGATTCTAGATTAATAATCTTATACATGTTGATTTAGGGTTGTGAAACCAATATAGGCATCTTGCTATAATCTTAATGCTAGAAATGTGATTTGGGTGTCACGAGTAGTTTAATATGCTTAATGTGACGAATAGGTTTTCACCTAATATGCACAACTGAATTTGTAATCTTAGAAACCATGATATAATAGAATTATGGTTTGTAATCCCGATCCTTAGTCCAAACGAGAGATAACCTAAACCTTAGTTTAGGAGTGAATCTAGATCTGTTTAATGTAGCGTGAATACATGGTGACACATATGTAGTATGTATATTTCAGATTGAATGCTTTGTTGCTTGGATGTTTGGATACACTCTTAAAGTGACATGAACTAGGATTAGAGGTGTCACCTCACCCTGTGTGAAAATAATGAATAATAGGTTGGAGACCTAAGTGAGAAGAAAAAGCACCAAGTAATAACAAAATCATCAAGTGATGATAAAATGTGTATACTATAGATGTGGATATACTTGAATTTCAATTCAGGTGCCAATCTTAGTAATAAAATGAAAATCGATATACCATGGAAATTGTTTACTAGTTTGTATTATTTCATGAATCTGATCCTAGAAATTATGATTAACGATATGTGACTTTAAGGTCTTTTAGACACTCAAAAGTGCGGGTCGTTACATTTGGTATCAGAGCACAGATTCATCAACTAATACTTAATAGTTTATAATTTCAAATTATCCTTAAAAATTTTAAGAGAAAAATTAAGTTCCTCATCTCACATTTTCGTCTACTTCTCATCTCTTCCTTAAAAATCTTTGAAAAGGAAATATTAATAAGAGAATTAAAATGTGAAAATTTAAAATTTTTAATCAATATGGCATGGTGGTATGGGAGACTACCCATATGAAACTTAAAATTGGTAATCAACATGGTGTGGTGGTATGGGACACTACCCGTGTGAAACTTAAAAATTGGTAATGAACATGGTGTGGTGGTATGGGACACTGCCCATGTGAATCTTGAAATCATGTATAAGAAAGATAAGGGATGGTCTAGGTAACCCAATCTCCTATGCATGTGGGCATGAGGAGCATAAAACTTATGTGATAAGTCTTAAGAGATATAAAAACCCAATAGTTATATATATACACATATGGAAAATGAAAAGTTGGAATATAACTTGCTCAAACTCCTCATGTGGTCTCTAGAAGTTTAGTGATCGTGGCCAAGCCCCTGGAGGGGAAGGCCGAGGTAGCACCAAGCCCTGGAGGGAAGGTGACCCAAGTTCATTAAATGGACAGAGACCATGAGGGGGTATTCCAGAGGTTAAGCAAACATGGGTTGATATGTTATAATGATAAAAGTTATGCCTAATGATAAAAAAAATGATATCTATCAGGGTTATTGTGCAAACTTGGGGTGGGTCAACCCAAGAGTGGGAACATGACCTAAGAGGGAGGCAAAACCTTAGATCTTGGGATCAGGTTGTGACTAGCGAGCCTAACTCCCTCCTATGAGCCAAAAAGGCACCCTAGGCTAGGACTTTCCCTTAAAAGGTAAGTGAATAAATATATTTAAGTATTGAGATAACCTTAATCCTCACCTAGAGGAGTGCAGAGTTTAAAAAAAAATGAAAGTACTTAAATTCTTTGAACCCAAGGATGCCAACTCTGAGTGACAGAACTGGTCAAGCCTAGGAGGGAAGACCAGGCAGTAACCAAGCCCAGGAGGGAAGGTGGCCTAAGTCCACAATGCAGTTGTTTAGGATCAAGCCCCTGGAGGGGAAGATCACAGAGGTCAAGCCCAGGAGGGAAGACCAACATGGCACCAAGCCCTGGAGGGAAGGTGGCCCGAGCCCAATTATGGGAGGACACTGCATTATGTGTACTCAAAAGAGAGATACGAAGGCAATTCTGGTTAAAGAATTAAATAAGAGAATAATGTGCTTAAAAGATGTGATATCTCAAAAGAAACCCTTAGGGAGGGTAGAGTCCTAATGCAATCTTAGGGTCAAGTAGGGTGTATTATAGGTACATAGGACCGATGGGTTGGGAGTTGATAAATCCTGAATGCACATGACCAAGTGGTCGGGAGGTAACAGTTGGTTTTCCCTAGGCCCATGTCTCAGGAGGTTGGCCACCTACCTGATGTTCATGTGGCCCAGTAGGGTGAATGTAAAGACACTCCCTTGATGCATAAGGATGAGATCGCTCCAGAAGTACCTATACCCCTAGAGACCTCGAGGATTTGGCTAAGGCTCATAATGATACATGAGATGTAAATATAAAAGTTATAGGAAGTCATGAAAACTTGAGAGAAGTTGTACCCTAACCTAAGAGTAAGAAAAGGGACACTTGACTTCATGGAACATAAGAATGATATAAAATTAAGAACAAGTAAGTTTAGAGCCATATAGAGTATGATTCAACTTAATATGTGAAATTAAAAGGTAATGTGTGGACGTGTCATCTCCGCTCTTAGAATGGATTGAACTTTGTGTTTGGGCTGCAGACAAATGCTTATTTCATTTCATTATGAGGGAGGGAGATTGGATAGACATACATTATTCTTAAAATTAAGATAAATAGGATGAATATCCTACTTTGAATGTGTAATGACATGAACTAGGATTAGAGGTGTCACCTCACCCTGTGTGAAAATAATGAATAATAGGTTGGAGACCTAAGTGAGAAGAAAAAGCACCAAGTAATAAAAAAATCATCAAGTGATGATAAAATGTGTATACTATAGATGTGGATATACTTGAATTTCAATTCAGGTGCCAATCTTAGTAATAAAATGAAAATCGATATACCATGGAAATTGTTTACTATTTTGTATTATTTCATGATATTGATCCTGGAAATTATGATTAATGATCTGTGACTTTAAGGTCTTTTAGACACTCAAAAGTGTGGGTCGTTACATATGGCTACTCACACAATGAGTAGTCTAAGTCTGAATATAAATCTTATATCTATATTATCAGGATAGTCCTTAATCTAATACTTCAATCTGATAGAAATGACTTAACTACTTCTGATACTAAACATATGACAGCTAAGTCTGAAGGCTTAGGGAAAGGATCTGAACTAAATATGAGAATATGAAGTATATGAGAGTTCTCAAGTATCAAATATCTAAAAGAGTGTGATTGCTGACAAGGTAACTCAATTTCTATAAAATCTCATTAAATCTGATCTCAATACATTCATATGAACTTAAATCTTAAATCTTAAAGTAGGAATCATATAGAGTCTCATCTCGGAAACTTAATCATGACTTAATGTCTCATAATCATAAACTGGTGTTATAATATATTCAGATCCCAATAGTACCTTTACCTTGGAAATTGGGCCATGGTCTACCATGTGCAACATCCATATTACCACATAACTTAACTTTTAAGCACTAATCTTTCTAAGAAATCTATTTCACTTCTAAACTCTTAGATCTCTTCATATATATAAGAAACCTTGATGGCATGTTCCTACTTGAATTCTTAGCACACAATTACATCTATAAATGAGGGAAATCTTAACAACATGTTCTACTTGAAATCTCCATACATTCTTATCCCGCATTATCATGTATGACTATCTTGGTTACATATCTTATTTTGTAGTCATATTCATCAATATGAATCATTACTAATAGTTCTTATAGAAACATAATTCTCTAGTTTTCTCATGAACCTGGTTCATGAGTCTCTATCATTCTTATAAATCTTAGTAACATATCTCTTCTTGAGATATTAGGCACATGTAAGGAAATAACCATGAATGTATGGAAATCTTACTTGCATATCTTAACATAAAATCTTAGAACAGTGGATCACATAAAGTATGAATTCGTATGAAAATATGCTAAGTTTGATAGATATGAATACTCATGGGCATGAACCACTTACCTGTGTGAGATAAAATATTCATCTTGAATTCCTCTAGTCGGGTCTAAATCCTTCTAAAAATTGTGTGGATCCTCCAAAGTTCACACCTATATCATCAATCTACTAACATATCAATAGATACACTTGTAGCTCATTTATCCAACTTTATCTCAATTAAAAAGGCACTATAAATAACTTACCAAGTTCTGAAACCTATTCAAGTAGATTTGTCATCTCACAACCTTTCTAACGATCCCTTAATCACCCCATTCTGACAACCAAAACAGATTCTATGAAACTTTAAAGCATGTAGCAATTAACATTTTTCTTTACTTAAGTACATTACCTCCTTTTTCCTTTGAGGTGGATTGGGCCTCAACATTGGTGACCCATAAATGGACCAACTAGCGGGATCGGGGATTCTAGACCCCGCCCCCTCCTTCTCCCTTCTCTGTGTGAAACAGGGATCGCGATCCCCTATTGCGCCGTAAAAACAGGGCGCTACCTCCCCGCTTCCTCTCCAACAAAAATCTGGCATCCGCGACCGATCTGACCACCATGTTAGGGCTGCGTCATCACTGCGACTCCCCTTGATGATGATTAACACACAAGTATAGAACTCAGGTGGTTATATCCTCTCCAATACGGCTAGATTGGAGGTGTTGCCTCCCCTGTTTTGACGGTAGAAAAAGGCAGACCGCCCAGAACTATTTCCATCTACCTTGTTCCCAAACGGTGCAGGTTGCTCGAAGAAGGACTATTGGCCTCATGGCAGTCTCGCTCCCATTGTATCTAGCTACTTTGCTGGTACCAAGAGTCACACTGGTGATTTGGTCCTCCCGAAACCACCTCATCCAGTTTCCTGGTGATTTGGTCCTCGCATATACCTGCTTCTCGAACCCTCCTGTTAGATAAACCCTAATTGATCTTGCACTCTGCCGCTATTCTACAAGGCTTTTATAAACTCTCGTCCCGATCTTAGGGTGAGATTTGATCTTTATTGGGCTATGCCCGAGTCCCGAAAGAACGAGACTCTTAATACCTCTATTTCCCTTTTTTTTTTATTAAACCCATTCCCATCCAGTGAACCAAAATGTGCTCAATCGAGCCAGTCTATGAACCAATGGTTCGATGCCAACATTACTTGTTTTAGAGACTAAAAGACTAAGCATATTATGTTCTTTCAAATTCTCCCAAAATTTCCATAGGGAACTACGTAATTTCAATTGATCTCAAAATTCGCCCAACACTTCATATAGATATTATCTTCTTGTAGAAAAATCTGCACACTCTAATTCACTACCTAGACTTCTCTAGCATAGTGAATACAATTCCACTCATCCCATGACCTATTTCAACAAATTGAATCACCAAAGCTATGTCACCTCTTATGTCATTAAGAACATCTAATCAATCCTTAATTTCATTGCTACATACATTGGAGAGCCTAACATAGCAAAAGCCTAAGGTACTCTTAAGTATGTTATGTAATCCACTAATAGTTAGAATGTCCTCAAATTCTAGAAAAACCTCATTATGACCATAACTAATCAATCTTAAATTTTTGTATGATCTTTCTAGCATCCCATGATGATCAATTCACCAAAATGACCTTGGATTCTAGACAGGCATAATTAGACTCTAATACATGATAAATTATGTAAAACTTGACTCACTTGTCTTGATCTCACATAACTAGGGTTTTCCTAGTATTACTTTCATTCACATTGATACTTAAGGAAATTTGGGGTGTGACAATTCTACCCACCTTATTGGGAATTTCATCCTCGAAATTCAACTAGTCTACCTACCTTAAGGTTTTACATATTATGTGTATCTAATGTTTTTTTTAAGTGGCTCAGTTCGTGTCAAAAATTTCTCAAGGTTATCATTATCAAGTGTATGTGTGCATGTACTACTAATGATTTTTCTTCTTCTTTTAGATCTAAACTATACATTCATCATCTATCATGCCAAGGACTCTAGATTGCCTCTTCTCTGTGGTTGGGTTAGGGTTCTGGTTCACTTAAAATTAACTCACTTATCTATGCCAAAACATCTACCCTTCATATACATTCTAGGTCTTACTATGTATCTAATTAGGTTTAGGTGACTATATGTCTTAAACTTTTAATGCCAACACTTGTGTTCTTTGTCGCCTTTCGATACATGTCGGTCGATCATATATTCAGAGGTGACATGTCATATCAAACTTATCTTGGCACTTCCTCACGCACATGTCCCATACCACATGCACTTGAAAGGACAAGACAAGTATGATTATGCACATAACATTCTCTCTTCAAAACCCCATAAGCCTATTTCCCATGCCACAAACATGTGGGAAAAAGATAGAGAATGTTATATACAACTATAGTGTTAACACAAAAAGTGTAAAACATCTAGGCACATAACCCTGATCCTTATCTAAACTTTTGTCTCCATTTTAAAGCTCTACTTAGATTTCTAATATCTTTCACTTACCTCTTCTATACACATGTCTACTAGTTACCTTTCTAAATTGGTACTCTACTCTAACTTAAGTTCTTATGGTGTGATCTTAAGTAAGAACATGAGAACTCATCTGGTGGCCAACTATAATGTTGCTCTGATACCATATTATAACACCATCCCTAAGCACACACTTGTACATAACGGAAGAAACACCGAGTTATCCATAACTCATGCACTCAAGGGGGTATTACGTAAATCTGGCATTCATAATAACAATATAATCAATCACACAGGCTGAATTATTAAAATATTCTCATGATTGTTCTTACAACAGGAACGTAGATGTTATTACATGGTAAACTTATATAACATCACGAGTCTCTACTATAAAGTTCTAAACATTGAAACATATAGCTGAGTCTATAAACCTGAGGATCATATTATAGTTGGCACCCCACCAGATCTTATCTTGCTCTATCCTTGTGCTCTAAATCTCTGAGATCTACTCTACTCCTTCTCTCACCTGCAGACATCTCGTCCCCAGCCATGCATTAGAAAAACGATTGTTAGCATAAGTGGCATGAGTATTCTAATATACATATTACTAACGAGATAAAATTCTACAAAATATCTTTGAACATTATACTAATGAATCTAACGTTAAACTTTGTATAAGATCTGAAATATAAAAATATCTTCTTTCTTTAGCTTATCTCTTATCTTTTTACTTTATCTTATCTTTCTCTAGAGACCTGTAATCTGGTACCTGGGTCTCATGACCTGTACTAAGATGCCTGGGTCACATAACCTGCACTCTGGGCATGGGTTATGTCTCTAGATTTTCCCACACTCTAGTGGCTGGACCACATGACTTGCTCAAAGGGCCTGAGTCATGTCTCTCTTATCTTAATCTCTTTCATTATACTTATAAATGAGATTGTGTTCATGCTTTGAACTAAAGTATCTTTTATTTATGACTTTTATCTGATTTGTGGCCACCATTATACAATAAGTCCTCCTGAGTTGGCATATATACGCCCTAAATTGGTACCGAAGTACCCTGAATGGCACTACATGCCTCTGAATGACACTGAGGTGTCTCTGAATTGGCGTGGCTACGCCCTGAATTGGTGCCGCAACACCTCTGAATTGGAGTAACACTCCTCTGAATTGGAAACAGATGCCTCTGAATCGTCCCGGGACTAACTGAATGAGGACTTATCATATAATGTCTTATGTGAAGGTTTCAACTTAATTATCTTAAGTCTAGACTTACTTAATTCTTAATCTGAAATAAAACTAAATACTGAAATCTTTGCTGAATACTGAATCTGAACTTATCTTACATTAAAACTGAATACTGATAATTAAACTTATCTAAAACTTATTACTGAGTACTGAGCAGGTACTGAATTCTATATTTGAATCTGAATCTGAATCTTTTATTCTTAAGTGTTAAACTTAATCTAGAACTAAATGTGAATATGGATCTCAATTACTTCATAATTGAGATTGAGTCTAAAACCCTTATCATGTATCTTTATTCAAAATATGGCTACTCACACAATGAGTAGTCTAAGTCTGAATATAAATCTTAAATCTATATTATCAAGATAGTCCTTATCTAATACTTCAATCTGATAGAAATGACTTAACTACTTCTGATACTAAACATATGACAGCTAAGTCTGAAGGCTTAGGGAAAGGATCTGAACTAAATATGAGAATATGAAGTATATGAGAGTTCTCAAGTATCAAATATCTAAAAGAGTGTGATTTCTGACAAGGTAACTCAATTTCTATAAAATCTCATTAAATCTGATCTCAATACATTCATATGAACTTAAATCTTAAATCTTAAAGTAGGAATCATATAAAGTCTCATCTCAGAAACTTAATCATGACTTAATGTCTCATAATCATAAACTGGTGTTATAATATATTCAGATCCCAATAGTACCTTTACCTTGGAAATTGGGCCATGGTCTACCATGTGCAACATCCATATTACCACATAACTTAACTTTTAAGCACTAATCTTTCTAAGAAATCTATTTCACTTCTAAACTCTTAGATCTCTTCATATATATAAGAAACCTTGATGGCATGTTCCTACTTGAATTCTTAGCACACAATTACATCTATAAATGAGGGAAATCTTAACAACATGTTCTACTTGAAATCTCCATACATTCTTATCCCGCATTATCATGTATGACTATCTTGGTTACATATCTTATCTTGTAGTCATATTCATCAATATGAATCATTACTAATAGTTCTTATAGAAACATAATTCTCTAGTTTTCTCATGAACCTGGTTCATGAGTCTCTATCGTTCTTATAAATCTTAGTAACATATCTCTGCTTGAGATATTAGGCACATGTAAGGAAATAACCATGAATGTATGAAAATCTTACTTGCATATCTTAACATAAAATCTTAGAACAGTGGATCACATAAAGTATGAAGTCGTATGAAAATATGCTAAGTTTGATAGATAGGAATACTCATGGGCATGAGCCAATTACCTGTGTGAGATAAAATATTCATCATGAATTCCTCTAATCGGGTCTAAATCCTTCTAAAAATTGTGTGGATCCTCCAAAGTTCACACCTATATCATCAATCTACTAACATATCAATAGATACACTTGTAGCTCATTTATCCAACTTTATCTCAATTAAAAAGGCACTATAAATATCTTACCAGGTTCTAAAACCTATTCAAGTAGAATTTTCATCTCACAACCCTTCTAACGATCCCTTAATCACCCCATTCTGACAACCAAAACAGATTCTATGAAACTTTGAAGCATGTAGCAATTAACATTTTTCTTTACTTAAGTACATTACCTCCTTTTTCCTTTGAGGTGGATTGGGCCTCAACATTGGCGGCACATAAATGGACCAGCTAGCGGGATCGGGGATTCCAGACCCCGCCCCCCTTCTTCTCCCTTCTCCGTGTGAAACAGGGATCGCGATCCCCTGTTGCGCCGTAAAAATAGGGCGCCGCCTCCCCGCTTCCTCTCCAGCAAAAATCTGGCATCCGCGACCGATCCGACCACCATGTTAGGGCTGCGTCGTCAC
The DNA here is from genome assembly GCA_963693085.1 of Alisma plantago-aquatica. Lineage (NCBI taxonomy): Eukaryota > Viridiplantae > Streptophyta > Magnoliopsida > Alismatales > Alismataceae > Alisma > Alisma plantago-aquatica. The sequence goes on along the minus strand of OY856414.1, from coordinate 419,319,840 downwards.
TGCGACTCCCCTTGATGATGAGTAACACACAAGCATAGAACTCAGGTGGTTAGATCCTCTCCAACACAGCCAGATTGGAGGTGTTGCCTCCCCTGTTTTGACGGTAGAAAAAGGCAAACCGCCTGGAACTATGTCCATCTACCTTGTTCCCAGACGGTGCAGGTTGCTCGAAGAAGGACTATTGGCCTCATAGCAGTATCGTTCCCATTGTATCTGGATACTTTGCTGGTACCAAGAGTCGCACTGGTGATTTGGTCCTCCCGAAACCACCTCAGCCAGTTTCCTGGTGATTTGGTCCTCGCATATACCTACTTCTCGAACCCTCCTGTTAGATAAACCCTAATTGATCTTGCACTCTGCCACTATTCTACAAGGCTTTTATAAACTCTCGTCCCAATCTTAGGGTGAGATTTGATCTATATTGGAATGTGCCCGAGTCCCGAAAGAACGAGACTCTTGATACCTCTATTTCCCTTTTTTTTATTAAACTTATTCCCATCTAGTGAACCAAAATGTGCTCAATCGAGCCAGTCTATGAACCAATGGTTCGATGCCAAAATTACTTGTTTTAGAGACTAAAAGACTAAGCACATTATGTTATTCAAATTCTCCCAAAATTTTCATAGGGAACTACGTAATTTCAATTGATCTCAAAATTCGCCCGACACTTCAAATAGATATTATCTTCTTGTAGAAAAATCTGCACACTCTAATTTACTACCTAGACTTCTCTACCATAGTGCATACAATTCCACTCGTCCCATGTCCTATTTCAACAAATTTAATCACCAAAGCTATGTCACCTCTTATGTCATTAAGAACATCTAATCAATCCTTAATTTCATTGCTACATACATTGGAGAGCCTAACATAGCAAAAGCCTAAGGTACTCTTAAGTATGTTATGTAATCCACTAATAGTTAGAATGTCCTCAAATTCTAGAAAAACCTCATTATGACCAAAACTAATCAATCTTAAATTTTTATATGATCTTTCTAGCATCCCATGATGATCAATTCACCAAAATGACCTTGGATTCTAGACATGCATAATTAGACTCTAATACATGATAAATTATGTAAAACTTGACTCACTTGTCTTGATCTCACATAACTAGGGTTTTCCTAGTATTACTTTCATTCAAATTGATACTTAACAAAATTTGGGGTGTGACAGATTGCTAGGAGTTTATTGTGGGTTCTAGATTTTCAGATATCATGCTATGTTTTTAAGGTGTTTTCATGCCTTAGGTGAGTGTGTACTTCCATTAAACAATAGATTTCATGAATATGGATTAAATCCACTATAATCTCCATATCTTCATATAAGTGACAATAAAACCCTAATCTACCTTTCAGTGCTAGCTTTTGCAAGATGATATAGAAATGGATTGTTTCCTATTGTGACAAATTTCAGATCATAAAATCACATTAGAAATGGATACAAATATTCTAAAATAGAATTCCTAAAGTTATTACAAAAGTCATAAGAATATATTGAAATGTAGGATTTTTGGTTATGTCTGAAATTGTTGTATATCTGAATGAAGGACTTTGCCTATTTGAATCTACTTATTTATAAATGATTGTGTTGACTAAATGTTTAGTACATATATGTCAAATATTACCTTGGAATTCATTTTATTTACCAGTGTCCTCTGATATCTCGGTTAAGAGGGTGAAATCCTATATGAGTGAAAAGTCATAAGTTTGTGAATGAACATCATAAAATCCAAGTAAAGTGATTTATTTTAGTGTTATAGAATTATTTATTCAATGTTATTATTGATTCATGATATTTTTGTGAATGGTGTGGAAACCCTAGTTCAATTCACTCCAGGTTTTCATGTGTATGTTTGGTTGTATATGAAATGTTGAAAGTAGTCTTTATCAGTGAAAGTTTATGATGCATTAAAATCTTATGTGAGTCATGTGATATGTGAATGAGGAAAACAAAACCCTAAGGATAGGGTATTCAGTGAATCAAGTATTTTCAATTCAATGTTCTTCAATATGATAAGTGTTGTTGTTGAGTTACTTGATTTATATTTCAAACTGTTGATAATTTATGAAAATAATTGTTTACAAGGTTATAATAAAACATGTTTATTTGATGATTGAATTATGAATTTAAAGCGTGAATTAGACTTTTGATGCCACGACCACTATAGAATCCTTCACAAGAGGCCTACGTTATGGGGAGGAAACATGCTTCCCAACTGGAGATATTTTGTCGAAATCAAGGTAAGCCAGAGCGTATTAGTTGAGTGTAGGGGTCTATCTAGTGAGGATAGACTCCTTAAGACTGTGAGGTATCCAACATCAACCTGGGGTGTCGATGGTATTGTATGGTTGGTTCGTTGGTTGGCCCTTGTGGGACCACTGATGCAGAGTTGCGTTGATCAGTTGATATTTTGATAGGTTTACTGATGCACAACAAGCAAGAGTATTTTGACTCTCCGTATGAGTACCCAAATTTAGAGGAGGAGTCCAAATATCCTTCCATTCCCATTATCTATCAAGAGCCATATGTGGTGAGGCCTACTGCATATAGGGTCTTACACGAGATTATTGACTTAGGAACATGGGCATGCTTCTAAGTCTTGTAAAATGAGAATGTAGCTTGCTATGATGCTTTCACATGTCGTGGTACACTTAATGTGGGTTCAGGGCATAATAAGATGAATGAGAGATTAATCAAATGTGTGCAGATATTGATTTATTCCTTGGAATTTTCTAGGGTAACTTGATATTTATATGTCTCTGAGTTACTAGTTCCTTTGTGAATGTTTAAGAATGTTCAGTGATTGTTTACTCTTTGTGGTCTTCTAGAGTAACTTGCCATACATATGTTTGCGAATGACTAGTTCCTTTATAGATTGCTATTGTTCTAATTTATATTCAGTTGCTCAATAACATATCTTTGGTTATCTAAGTGATTTAAATTGTTTCTTTGAAGTATTCATTAACTAAGAAAGTAGGATTACTCCTCTGCTCACAATTTTTTTAGGAAAACCATGTGGATTTGAAGAATGCCAATGCCAGAGTAGATTTTATACAAGAGCTTAGTATCATATTAGATAAGTTCAGACAGTCCCTATCACTCTAGGTCCTTGTATATAAGTGAGAATTGTAAATGATGACGTGTAACTTTGTTTCCTTAAAATAGAGAATGTATTTGATTATCATGTCGCATGTACATGGAAGTGTTAAAAATAGAATGAATATTTAAATATGTATCTTTGTAGTTGAAATTTTATTGGAGTAATCCATTTTAAATCCCCTTGTATAGTTAGCTTACTTGATTGAATGTGAGAAATCAAAGAGTTTGAAATTGGAAGAATTTTTTTTTTGACGGTGCTCTTTGTATTATGTTTATTCTCAACTTATGCCTTAATGTCATGATGAGTGGTTATTGTGAGATGTGGGTGCAACAAAACATACCAATATATTTTTTAATTTATCCCCAACATGTGTATGCGCACTAAGTTTGTGATGTTTTTATGGTGTATAGAATTTCTTATCAATTATGTTTGTTGATACAATGTGAGGGGATGATCTACAATTTTTATGTTAAGAACTCTAATTGAGATTAATCCATAATTATGTAGAGATGAATTATCCCTATTATCATATTCATTCAACATTTGAGTATGAGGAACACAAACTAGCCATTAGTTATTAGGTTTTTAGAGAGAGGATAACACATGGTCTACTATACTTTGAGTTCCTAGTATTTTTCTTACATACTTCAATTCCCTTTTCCTTGTACCTTGAAAAATCTTATATCACACTTCATTCACGAAACAAAGGTCTTATCTACCATAAACATGATCATAAGAAGAAGCATGGTATATATCAAAAGAGGGTGAATACCATAAGTCACACTATATATGCTCCAAATGAACTCACAACCATGAAATATTTACATAGTGTTGGTGGTTTTTATGTTATTTATGTGTATTATCTAATTGGGATCCCTCTACTTAATCCCATTACCATTGGTTTATTTTTTGTTGTGTTGTGTCTCGGGTACATCATACATTGAGATAAGCTTATATGACTATGCAACCCTAATTTTCTCATAACAAGAATTTTTCTTTACATGGTAATCAAGAGCAACTATCTAAACTTCATGGTTTCTAGAGAGAAGCCTACGACCTTGCTCTCTCTCATGATGTCATCTCTTCTTCTTCTTCTTCTTTTTATTCTTCTTTTCTTCTTCCTCCGCCCCGCTTACGCCCCCACCCACTGTCCCACGCCCCACATATGACACACAACCTTCCCCTCCTTGTCACCCACGCCTGTTGGCATGTACAATTAGTGTTGTCACCACCCACATGATATAGGGCTTGTAGTAGCATGCTAGCATGTCACTACACCGACGCTTGTCATAGGGTAGGAGCCAGAGTCGGCAGTCACTGCCTTGCCTCTAGTTGAGTAGTGAATCCTGGAGGTATTCCCTCTCTATTTTTTTGTCTACGGGATCTCTACTCATGTTTATCTGATCTTTCAATAGGGGGAGTTGAAGATTAGAGTCTCCTTTAAAGTTGCACACATGACCCCTTGATTGCGTAGTTTCTGGAGTAGAAATTTTAGTAAAAATATGATTGGTACTCCCCCCTTTTCTGTCACCCATTATGTATGATTGGTCGTGTATTGATCTCGACTCAGTAAGGATCCATTTCTAAAACAAGATTGTAACAACCTCGAAACCCCTCTTTTATATACTTTCTTCCCCAAGTATTATCCCTAGTACATGGGTGAGTGATGTTAATTATTGGGGAGCCATTAATTCTTTCCTATCACAGTGCCTTATTCCTATTATAGTACTTTGAATATGTTTCTTTCTTGATTTATTTATCTTTCCTTTCATTGTGCATCTTATCAATGATTGCCCATATCCAAAAGTGTTATGTCGATGTTACTTTTTTTATATACATCACCATTGTTGTTCTACTAGTTGACTAGCTTGATATCTTTCTCCAGTGTTGTCCTACCGGTGTAACTTTTCATCATGTCTGAAGGCAATGCTGACCGTAAATACTCACCCCAAACCATTGTCTACAATTACAGTGCTCCTATCTCCATAATCAAGTTAAGTGAAGATAATTACCAACTTTGAATGAATTATATCCAAACCATCCTAGAATCTAAAGACAAGGTGAAATTCATAGAAAAACTATTGAGGATACCCTGGATGGAAATGGGGAAATAGTCAAGTCAAAAGTTGGCTATTGAACAACATGAAACCTATTGTTGCCTTCAAATACATGTTTTATAAAACTGTGAAGGAATTGTGGGATACTTCTCGTCATCACTACACATACAAAAATAATGCCTTGAGGCTTTATGTAATCTTGGACAAATTGTTTGGTAAAAATTAGGGAGATAGGATCATTGATGAATACTTTGATTATATTGTTAGATTGTATCAACAACTTCACTATTTCTAGGTTGACTCTTCTGAAGATCAAACCAAAGAGCATGTCAATCTTGTCATGACCAAATATATCAACGACCTTCATCTATCCTATTCTCTAATCCACGACATCATCTTGGTAGGTGACAACTTTCCCACTCTAGAAGATATATTCTCTCACCTCCAGTAGTCTGATGTCTGGATCATCTCTTCCACTCCACTAGAATAAAAAATAGTGATTGCCAACATTGCTCATGGATGCGGGTATGAATGTTCCTTGAGGTCAAAATACACTTTATACAACAAATTGGTGTAGGGAAATTTGGCATCATATATGGAAGTAGAAACAAAAAAATTACTGCCATATTTCCCATAGATAGAATATCACATCAACAACTATAGTTTGGGAAGGAGGGTTGCAAGCCATATACCTAGTCCTGGAGCAAGTCCAATAACTATCCTTGTTGCAGTGTGCTTCTTTCTCAAGTTGTACCTGAACGACTGTCAGCGTCGGCCTCCTAGTCTGGCACCACAGACGGTTGTCGATGACGTCCTCTTAGCGGGTGGCAAAGGCATCCTCATGTCTAGTAGTCCATGCAAACCACCTAGAACTCCATGTTGCACTACCAGAGTCAGCAGGAAGGAGTTTTCCCTTAGAAGATCAACCTACTAGGATTTATTCACTCTCTCATGTTGTCTCTCTTATTGTCCCACCCTTTTACCAGTAGGACTTGCTCAGGATCACTAGTTACCACAATTAGAGAGGACAACTCTTGTTAGAGAGAATCTTTATGTCTCCCGAAAGCCTCGACTACCCCTCTATGTATAGGAGGGTCGGGGTGAGAATTTCTAGAACAATATGGAGTCAAAGAGAAGGAATTATATGATTTTTTTTATATTTTGCAAACCATGAACCAACTGGTTCACACGTAAGTCGATCGGTTCAACCCTTGAATTGATCAGTTCACTATGTTTCCTATTTGAAATTGTATTGACTTTTAATATTCGATTAATGCACAACCTGACGCCAACATCAACCTTGGTTCAATCGTATTGATCAATGCACCAGGCGAATCATAAACTGAACTTGTCATTTCAAACCAGAACCATTCGATTCATGTCCCAGTGTAGGAAATATTGTTCAAATTGACTTAAGACTTGAATCAATCAGTTCAACACTTGAACTGGTCTGTTTATAGTCATGTCAGTCGATTTTCAGCCATTGTTGTTTAAATTGAATATTTAAACACTTTCGTAATCAAGTTAAACTATATTCATGAATAAACTCCTTTTCCTGGTGCATCATATGTGTGTGACCAATTAGGTCACAAGTTACATTGGCAATGAATGTCATAACCAACTTATGACATCACAAACAATGAGCAATAACTAAAAACACATCATTGCTACCCAAGTAATTTGAAAGTTGGAGAACAACTTCAACCTACAATATATGATCATTGTTACATGTATCATATAGTTCCTTTGTCGTTGATATCCATATTGAACTCGAGGCATGTAATCGTCATTCTCTTCAATGTTCAATTCATGTTCCTTGAACTATAGGAGATTGTATCAGATGCATGTGAGCTCATATATCACATATTGAGTCATACGAGTATGGCCATATGTTTGTTAGTATTGCCTATCAAGTGGCCTAGATATCAATCTCATGTAGGAGGGACAAATCCCATCTACATCACTCATACTCAATCCCCATTTGTTATAACATACCCAAGCACCGCCTTTATGGTAACCCTTATTCAAGGTCACATTGGATGATTTCAAAATCCATCGAACAACATGTGATGAGTGTAGTGACTTCAGGTCTAAGAAACACAATCACTAATATCACTATGAGAGATGATTTTTACTACCATTCCATGGTCCCCATGTATCACTCTCAAGGTGGGTTTGTTCAGTACATTGTTCTCTAACAAGTACCTATGTGTTTAGTTTTATATCGCATATCATGGCTGATGAGTACTATCATCAACCAACACACACTCTAGTCTTATGTATTAATGTTGTCTATTTTGCTTCCATAGTAATATCCAACTAGGGATATAGTAAGAATATATGTACTCTTATCATACATATGATCTCATTATTCATGTCCTCAACCTAAAGACACATGTCATCGAGCAACATCATTATTTAGACATATACTATGTTTGTTTCATCATGTCATGATTGTGACTAACACAATATTTGTAATTAATTTTATCATTATCAAATTAGGTATATAATGCCTCAGTACAATCATCTTACGATTGGCTCTTTGGGCATAGATACCAACAGACTCTGACTCGCAATTAGAGCCAATCACCCATGAATCTTATTCCAAGTGATCTGAACATGCATGTCATATTTTTTCTACGCACGTGCTTTTGTAGTGGGTTAGCAACATTTGCTTCTAATCAGTATTTTGCATGTTTTCACAGCTCCTTGCTGTACGACTTCTCACATGAGATGGAAATGCCATAATATGTTATATAAGATTCCTTGCCTATCCAGTTGTTTTGTTGTTGTCATAGTATTTCTAATGTGTCATCTATGGTTGGAATCTCCCACAAGTTCATCTATATGAACTTCTTGATCCATACAAAATCCTTTATTGTATTCATAACACCAATATACTCATATTCTATTATAGATTAAACAATTGTCTTTTGCTGGGAACTTTTCCAGCTTATAGTTCTCATTTTGTCCTCATTTTAAGGCCAAACACAAATTTATAGTGTGATTGTCACTTTTCTTTGTCATTTTGGAAGATTGCATTGGTGTAATCCTTTACACCCAACTCTTCCTTATTACCATAACTAAGGAACTAATCCTTTGAATGCTTCTCAAGTACTTAAGGATGTTCTTTATGGTAGTCTAGCGGCCTTCAATGGGATCTAGAAAATATCCTCTCGTCATGTCCAATACATACTAGACAGTAGGATGAGTGCATAGCATTGCATGCATGATAGATCCAATTGCAAATGCATATACTCATGTTTTCCTAATCTTCACAAGGACTGGGACACTAGGTTCTTGAGAGACTAATCCCATGGAACATGGATAGATTTTCTCTCATCGAGTCCTATATCTTGAACCCCTTTAGCATCTTGCCAATGTATATATTCTTACTTAGGTTAAGAAGTTATCTAGATCCATCTCTATATATCTTAATTTCTATCAAATAGGATGCTTTTCCTGAACCCTTCATGGAGAACGTACTTTCCTAGACAAGTTTTAACATATGTAATATAAGGATGCTATTTCCCATCATTATGTGGAATATAAGCTTCCACTAAATTTTGTAACCCAATTATTCCATCTTCATTTTAACTTAAGTCAAACTCTTTGACTATCCTGTCAGATCAAAGATACCAATTATGAGATGCTTGCTTCAATCCATAGATTGACCTTTGTAACTTATAGACTTTATTTGCAATAACTAGATTTAGAAAAACCTTTAGGTTGTGTTACACACATATACTCATGAATGTACCCTTTAAGGAATGTGGTTTTAACATTCATTTGCCAAAAGAAATAGTCATACAAAGATGCAACGACAAGCATGATCCTGACAGATTTAACCATGCCAACTGGTGAAATGATTTCATCATGTTCAACACTTTGAACTACTTTGAAACCCTTTGCAATCAATATGTCTTTATAGGTTTGTACATTACCATCCATGTTGGTTTTCTTCTTGAAGATCCAATTACACCCTATGGGTTTATCCCTTCAGGTGGATCTACCAAGGTCATACCTTATTGGTGTACATGGAGTCCATCTTGGATCTCATGGCCTCAAGCCATTTCTCATACTTTGGTCCCTCAATAGCTTATAGGTAGGTATTTGGTTCATCATCCATGACCAACTCATTACCTTCTTGAGCTATACGATATCATAATCTTTCAAGCTCAAGGTGTGCCGACTAGATCTATGAGGTTTTGTGTTACATAAGGAACTTGAGATTTCACAACAATTTGTGACTCTACTTGTTCCTAATGTACCTCTTTAGGTTCAATGTTTTCTTGTCAGCTCAATCTTTTTGAGTTTTACTTTACTCCTATTGATTCCTTTAGAATTAAATTCCACTTAAGGGCCGGCGAGCAGTAGCTCGGGTGGTCAAGCATGGGTGCCCCTCATGAAGGGTCCCAACTTCGATTCTCCCCATAGTGTTGTTCAACAATTAGCTCCCCACAGCGTTAGTCGGCCTCTGATGCGACCGTTTGAGATGCCAGCGTACGAGCATTATGGGTCTCTGGGGGTTTACCTTGCAAGGGAAGGTCACAATCGTGGTGTGTTCTTAGGGAGGGTCCCCACGTCATCAAAAAAAATTCCTCTTAAGGAATTCAACCATCCTGGAAACAAATACTTTTGTTGTTGGATTGGAATATAAAAGTAGTATTCAACAACATAACATTATGTGATTTTTGGAAAAAGCTTTTCAAGAAACTATTTTTTACACATGCTTTCAATCCTAATCCTTGTAAAAGACATGTCAGGACACCTCCCATGACATATCTCCCATGGTGTCTTTTGAACCATTTTAGACATTACATTGTTTTAGTGTAAAGCATGTGCCTAACAGGAAATTGGAAGATTACCTAGATTTATTGATCATCACACCACCACTTAACATGGTATGATTCCTTCTTTGTGATACATCATTATGTTTTAGGTGGATTTCATTGCAATAAACTATCACGTTCTCTCCAGAAGATCATCAAACTCTTGGTTGAAAATATTTCAACTTCGATCATATCAAAGTGTCTTAATAATTTTACCAAGTTTGTTACATAATTAATTTTATCTCCTTAAACACTTCAAAAGATTCATACTTGTATTTCATTAAATGCAAACTACCATATCAATTGAGATAACATTAAATGTAATGAGGTACTAGTAACTATTTTTGGCATGCATGCCTAGAGAGCCAATCATATGATGAATGTGATGGCATATTATGTATATGATTTGTTTAAATATAATAAAAAGCTTCCAATTTTTTTTATTTTTCACTCAATTATGAGATAATGAGGAAACTTAGTGAATGTCTAAAAAATGATATTACTCAATGATGTATGTCTTCAAGTACATGACTTGAACAATGAGATCATAAGGATGTTTAGAGTATATACAGTCTTGTTATGTTTCTAGTCAGATGTTACTGTGGAAGGTTGATAGACAACAATAACACTTAAGACTAGAGTGCGTGTTGGTTGATGAAAGAATCTCATCAGTCATGATATGTGATATCAAACCAAGCACATAGATACTTGTTGGGGAATAATGTATTAGATAAACCCACCTTCATAGTGACACATGGAAACCATAAATGGTGGTCATAGTCATCTCTCATAGTAAAGGCAGTGATTTTGGTTCTTAAACTTGAAATCACTACACTCATCACATGTCATTCATTGTGCTTTGACATCATCCAACATGACCTTGAATAAGGGTTTCCATAAACATGATGATTAGGCACGCTGTGACACATGGGGATGACTATGAATGATGTAGTTGGGATTTGTCCCTCCTACTGGAGTTTGATATCCAAGCCACTTGATAAGTGAGACTAAGAAAGGAATGTGCATGCGCATGTGGATCAATATATGATATTGAGGTCACATATATCTCAGACAGTCTGCTCTAAATCAAGGAACCAAGATTGAACATTGAGAGAATGACAATTCCATGCCTGGAGTTCTTTTGGATATCAGAGACAAAGGAATTAGACAATCTTTGTAACACATGACAAATATCATAGTTTGAAGTTTTTCTCCATCTTTCTTGATTACTTGGGTAGCAATGATGTGTGACTAGGCACTGTTCTTTGCTTGTGATGTCATAAATAGGTTATGGACATTCAATACTAACATAAATAGGAACCTATGGGGTCACTCACATAGGATACATCTAGATGAGGAGTTAAATCATGAATGATAATTAAATTGATTGCTAAAGTGTTTAGGTATTCATTTTAATTAACGAATCAACTGACTAGACTCCCAACTGATCGGTTCAAGTGTTGAAATGACCAGTTGGAGTGTCAGGTTGATTGGATATTACATTGGCTAAATTTTGGATGAGTTGGGGATCCAAACAACTGGTTCCCTTAGTGAGCAGATTGGTTCGGTTCACAAGATGGTCATTTTGTGAAGCAAGATGCCCAGTTCGTGGTGCAATTCGATTGCATCAAGGATTAGTGTTGACGTCATGTTGTTCATTAATTGGATTAGAATTGCCAATTCACATGCGACTAGGAAACATGACGAAATGACTAGTTCACTGGGTGAATTGATCGGCTTGCATGTCAACCGACCGACCATTTTCTTGTCGCAGGTTGCAAATTTTCATGAAATTCTGGTCCCTTCCACTCCCATACAGACTAGGAGCCCTGACCCTAAACCCCATTTAAATAGAGGGGTTCTGGGGGCTTCTCAGACACAATAACTCCATTGTCATTGATAATTATTGTCCTCTCTGGTTGTGGTAACCAATACGGAGCCCGAGCAAGTCCTACCAAATAAATGGACAGATAGCAAGGGTGAACAAATGTGGGAGAGCAAGTTGATGACTAGTAAACCAACAGGAGGGACAACTCCTTCCTATATATTCTAGTAGAATGACATGATTTCTAGACAGTCCATGTAGACTACCATAGAGTCTTGGATACCTTTCCCGCTAGGAGGGCAACACCAACCTGCTGTCTATGATGGAGGTTGAGAGTTGCTGCAAACACTGTCTGAGTGCAATTAAGAGAGAGATGCACCACTACTATTAGGAGTAGTCGATGGACTTTCTCCAAGACCAGGTATGACCTCGTTAGATCATCCTTCCCATTACATAGTTGTTGACACGATCTTACTGTTATGGGGAATATGTATAGATTTTTTTAGTTTCCGCTGCCTATATGATGTCATATTTTTCTACAATGGCATCAGAGCCACATGTGAATATTTAAAATGATTAATGTGCATATCCGATTGATGACCACATACGATCCCAAACACACACACACACACACACACACACACACACACATATATATATATATATATATATATATATGCAATTTACATGTGTTTCCCTAAAATTAGTTTTGATGGTGGATGTGTAGCATAGTTATGGCCAATAATCCAAGTATTTGTGTGTGGTTGGATGGTTTATTTTATTCCTAAAATTAGTTTTGATGGTGGACGTGTAGCATAGTTATGGCCAATAATCCAAGTATTTGTGTGTGGTTGGATGGTTTATTTATATTAAACTTATTACATGTGTTTCCCTAAAATTGTTTATACCGAGCCTCTACCTCTTCCTCCCAGTGTAAAAGTATTATTCTTTCCTATCTTTGCTCCCCTTAAATGTAACGTGAGGTTTCTCTTTACCATGTAATAAGTTTAATAGGAATAGGATAGCTTCTTTTCTTACAATGACAAATATGACGATCAAGCGTCAAGGGAGCCAACTGTTACATGTGACGAGCTGACTGAATGAAGGACTGAAGAGGGAAAACATAGGAGAGCAAACCGACATGATGGTGAACCCAATCGACTATATGGAGGTGTCCCGACATCGGTTAGACAAGAGGTCAGGCGACCAATTCAAATGATCAACCAGCCGGCTAAGAGGCGAGCCGACCGATTTAAGGGTTGAAACTATCATTCCGGATTGGCAAGCACAAATCTACACCAACAACTTGTTTATGCATGTGATTTTGACCTTGGTGGTAGTAATTCCTTGTGGCTCCAAGGAAATATCATAGTATGGTCGTAACCATCACTAATGTTTTCTGTTGCATGTTTAAGTTGTGGGATATAGAATGCATATGATACATAATATATATATGTGGTGATTGGTTAAAGTATATGTATTTATAAATACAAACTCCCTCAAATCATATATTAAGTCTTAGAATTTTTCATAAGAAATACACATGAAAATCTTGACCAACTAAAAGTGGGCACTCAAAGGGTGGTGCATTGTCTACCTCATGGAAGTGTGATGGTAATAATACATGCCTATCAAGCGAGTGCATTATTATCATGTTGGCTTTTGGGTTAGGCTTAATTGTGTGTCCTTAATGAGATTAAGCACCAGAGGTATACATATAATTATGGAAAGTGTTGCACATATTATCTATCCAACAATTGCATATGATGCATTGGTAAAAGTTTCCCACCTTAATAATTGACTATGGATGCTGGTGTTGGCCGAGTAATGGTTGAATTATTTTAGATCTTGACTTACTAGAAGGTCGAGCATTGCTATCTTCTGAATTGATATGTGAGGGCTTTCAATTTGAATAAAATAGTGGCAACACTAGTTAATTAAAGACCTAAAAACATTGTCAAATTTTATACAAATCAAATCAAATCAAAATGAGTTTTAAACAAAAAAATCACAAATTCTTTTGTAGAATGAAATGGCAACACACAACAACACCTTTTCTCTATGACCAGTCCTTGAGAAGGACAACTTAAATGGGAATAACTTACACGATTGGTTTAGGATGCTGAGAATTGTTCTCACACAAAAGCCTACGTCTTGGAGACACTAAAGCCAGATTAACCTCTTCCCAATGCACCTAATGCTGACATGGATGCTTACAAAAAGCACACAAAAGATGGTGTTGATGTCAAGTGTCTGATGTAGTGCTCCATCAATTATGACTTGCAAAGATAACATGAGAACATGGGTGTTATTGAGATGGTTACATGTATTAAAAACATGTTCTAAGATCAGGCAAGACAGGAAAGGTAATATGTCTCTAAGGCGTTGTTCAAATGTAACATGGCAGAAGGAGATCTAGTAGGTCCTCATGTACTCAAGATCATTGGGTATGTGGAGAACCTCTCTAGATTGGGATTCCCTGTGGGTCAAGAATTGGCCACATATGTGATATTGTAGTCTTTGCCAAAATCTTACAGTCAGTTTGTCATGAATTACAACATGAATGACTTTGACAAGCTGTTGACAAAGTTGCTAGGCATGTTGAGAATAGCTAAGGTACAAATGAAGAAAGACAAGCCCACTTATGTGATGATGATCAGCAAGACAAAGGGAACGTATAAGGGAAAAGGGAAATCTAAGAAGAATTCTATAGCTGGCCAAAATCCCAAGTCTTTATATCTCCAGGCAAAGGGATGAGTAAAGAAGGGAGGAAAGTATCACCACTGTCACCAAGTTGTACATTGGAAGAGGAATTTCCCCCTCTACCTAGAGGAACTAAAGAAGAAGAAGATGGAGAAGATATATATCTCCACTTCAGGTATACACGTTATAAGATAATTATAAATTACTTCTTCATCACTGATATGTGATACCAGATGTAGATCTGGCATATGTTTGATATGCATGATCTAACAAGAAGTAAACCTTTATGAAAGGGTAGAATCAAGAGTTTCTGAAGCTACAATCTAAATTTAGGTTTTATCTTAGCCCACATGGCATGTAATAGAGTTAGTTGAACTACTATTTCATTATGCCAACAATAGAAATATTTTATTTTTGCATCTTGTAGTGACAAGGATGATTGTGAATAAAATAGTTATTTTTCAAGGATGTGATCTTGTGTGGCACTACACAAATATCTTATGATATTTAAGATCTAAAGATATTTTTTTTATAAAGTAAATACCAAAAGGATTATAATTTGGTAACTCAAACAATAGGTTTCTGTAAATTTGTCATCTACAACACATATATAAGAAATGCATTACTAGAATCCATATTGATGTTTATCTAGACTCTTTTGGTTATTAAACCAACAAGAGACATGCAAGCATTATTTATGAGCAATATGACAAAACACCTCTCACTATGTGTAGTGGCAGATCAAGCATTCTATTAGTGATTATACATATTGGTGTATAAAAATATTTTAGAAAAAATTCTAGAGATAGTTACTTCATTATATTTACTGATGATCTCAGTAAATATGGGGTTTGTATTTAGTGAAATACAAACATGAATCTCTTGAAGTGTTCAAGGATATTATAAATGAAGTATAAGTTTGATAAAAGTATTAAGAAACTTTGATATGATCAAATGTTGAAATACTTTAAATCAATAGTTTGAAGACCTTTTGGAATGAATGTGATAGTGTATCACAAGTCGACTCCACCTAAAACATGATGATGTATCAGAAAGAAGGAATTACATCCTGATAGACCATGATGTGATTATCATTTAATCTAATCTTCTAATCTCCTCATAGATACATACTTTACACTAAAACAATGTACCGTCTAAAATGGTTTAAAAGACATCATATGAGATATGATATGGGAAAGTCATGATATGTCTAAAGAATTAAAACTTATATAAAGAAAATAGTTTCTTAAAAGGTTTATCCACAAACCATAATTTTTTAATACTACCTTTAATCTTGATCTGACAACAAGATGTTTGTTGCAAGGATAACCGAGTTCCAAAAGAATCAATGGGAGTAAAAGTAGAAATCAAAAGGTTTGAGGTTGACAAGGAGGTACAATGGGAACAAGTGGAATCACAAATTGTTGTGGAATATCAACTTCTTTGAGTAACATAGAAACTCATAGTTCTAGTAGAACACATCTGAGATTGAAAGATTGAGAACCCAACAACTCAGATAGGTTGGCCATAAGATGATGAGACAACAAATCAAGTAGAAGCTATTGAGAACCAGAATCTGAGAAGTGGCTTAAGGCCATTATGGAGTCCATGTACACTAACAAGGTATGATCATTCTAGTACCACTTAAAGGAGTAAAATTGATAGGGTGCAGTTGGGTTTTCAAGATGAAGACCATCATGGATAACCTAGGAGGACATATTGGTTGCAAAGGTTTTCAAATAAGTTCAAAGTGTTGAACATAATGAAATCCTTTTCCAATTGTCATGCTTGTAATTGCAGTTCACATAGACTATGAGATTTGACATATGAAGAATAAAACTACATTCCTTAAAAATAATAGTTGAAAGGATGTGTATGTGACACAACCTAAAGGTCTTATAACTTCATCAATGCAAAGAAAGTCTATAGGATACACTATTCAACCTAGAGATTGAAACAAGCATCTTAGAGATGGGATCTTTTGACTTGACAAGATAGTCAAAGAGTTTGACTTGAATCAAGATAAAAGATGAAATTTGTAATTACAAAATATTTAGTGGGAGCATATGAATATTCCATATATTGATGGGAAATAACATCCCAATATTGTGAGTATAGAGATCTAGCAAGTAAAACACCTTAAGTAATAAAGGATTAGGAGAAACATCCTATGTGATAGAGATTGGGATATATAGATATAGTTCTAGAAGGTTTCTTGACCTAAGAATGATCACATACATTAGCAAATGCTAAAAGAGTTCAACATGAAGGATTACGTGAGATAAAATCTATCCATAAATATGGGATTAACCTCTCAAGAACCCTAAGTTCTGATTCTTATGAAGAATGGAAAGACATGATTAAGATGCCATATGCACCAACAATTGGATCGTACAATGTACTCATCCCATAGTCTTCTATGTATTGGACATGACAAAATGGTATAATTTATATTCCAATGAAGGTCATTGGAATGTCATTAAAAGACATCCATTAGTATTGATAAGCACTAAGGATATGTTTCTATATTATGGAAATAAGGAAGATTTGAGTGTAAGGGGTTACACCGATGCAAGCTTCCGGAATGATAGAAAGTAATCGTAACATAAATCTATGTTTAATTTTAAGATAAGAGTTGTAAGTTGGAAAAGTTCAAAACTGCATACCATTAATTCAATTCTACAAATATAAGTCGAGTATCCTAGTGTGATGAACACAAGAAAGGGTTCTACATGGATTTAGAAGTTCATATGGATGAACTTAAAGATGTTTGAACCATTGATGATACAATAGAGATACTATGACAACAATGGATCTATTGGTTAGGCAAGGAATATCAGATAGCATATTATGGAAATTCCATCTCATACGAGATGTCATACAATGAAGAAATGTCAAACATGTAATACACACACTATAGCAAAATGTTGCTAACCTATTGGATTAGCACTTATGCAATGGAAACATGATGGATATGTTTTGATCACTAAGAATAAGATTCATGGGTGATTGCCTCTAAGTGTAAGTGGGAGTTTGTTGGTATGTATGCCCAGAGAGCCAATCATATGATGATTGTGATGGCATATTATGTATATGATTTGATTTAATATAAAGGCAAGCTTCTAATTTTTTCTATTTTACTTAGTTATGAGATAATGAGGAAACATAATGAATGTCTAAAGAATGATGTTACTGAATGACATATGTCTTTGAGTAAGTGACTTGAACAATGAGATCATATAGATGTTAAGAGTATATACATTCTTGTTATATCCCTAGTCGAATGTTACTGTGTAATGCTGATAGACAATAACAACACTTAATACTAGAGTGTGAGTTGGATTATGACAAAATCTCATCAGTCATGATATGTTGTATCAAACCAAGAACATAGATACTTGTTGGGGAATAGTGTATCAGACAGACCCACCTTGAGAGTGACACATGGAAACCATAAATGGTGGTCATAGTCATCTCTCATAGTGAAGGTGGTGATTGTGATTCTTAGACCTAAAATTGCTACACTCATCACATGTTGTTTAGTGTGCTTTGACATCATCCAATATGACCTTGAATAAGGGTTGCCATAAAGATGATGATTAGGTGCACTATGACACATGGGGATGACTATGAATGATGTAGAGGGGATTTTTCCCTGCTATTAGAGTTTGATATTTAGGCCACTTGATAAGAGAGACTAAGAAAGGCATGTGCATGCACATGTGGATCAATATGTGATATTGAGGTCACATATATCTCAGACAGTCTGCTCTATATCAAGGAACATGGATTGAACATTCAAAGGATGGTGATTTCATGCTTGGAGTCCATTCCGCATATCAAAGACAAAGGAATTAGATAATCATTATAACATCTGACATAGATCGTAGGTTGAAGTTGTTCTCCAACTTTCATGATTATTTGGGTAGCAATAATGTGTGACTAGGCACCACTTTTTGCTTGTGATGTCATAAATAGGTTATGGACGTTCACTGCCAACATAAATAGGAGCCTATGGGGTCACTCATATAGGATACATATAGAAGAGGAGTTTAATCATGAATGATAATTAAATTGATTGGTAAATTATCTAGGTATTCAATTTAACCAACAAATCAACTGACTAGACTCCCAACCAACCAGTTCAAGTGTTGAAATGACCAGTTGGAGTGTCAGGTTGATTAGATATTACATTTGTTGAATTTTGGATGAGTTGGGGAGCTAAACGACCGATTCACTTAGTGAACCGATCTATTTGGTTTGCGAGATGACTAAGTTTCATGAAGAGAGATGCCAGGTTCATGGTCCAATTCAATTACATCAAGGATTAGTGATGATGTAATGTCATACATTAATTGGATTAGAATTACCAATTCATATGCGATTGGGAAATATGATGAAATGATCGGTTCACTGGGTGAACCAATTGGCTCGTATGCCAATCGATCATTTTTCCTATCAGAGGTTGTGAATTTTCATGAAATTCCAGTCCCTTCCACTCCCACACAGACTGGGAACCCTACCGCTAAACCCCCTATAAATAGAGGGGTATTAGGGCTTCTCAGGCACAACAACTCAATTGCTTCTGACAATTGTTGTCCTCTATGGTTGTGATAATCAATAGAGAGCCTAAGAAAGTGCTACTCGATAAAGGGATGGATAGCTAGAGAGAGAAATTGTGGGAGAGCAAGTTGGTGACAAGTACTCCAATAGGAGGGACAACTCCTTCTTGTCTGTTCTAGTAAAACGACATGAGTTCTAGGTGGTCTGTGAGAACTACCATAGAGGTGTGGATACCTTTCCCTCTAGGAAGGTTATTGGTATGTATGCCTAGAGAGCCAATCATATGATGATTGTAATGGCATAACTTGTAAATGATTTGATTAATAATAAAGACAAACTTCCAATTTATTCTATTTTATTCAGTTATGAGATAATGAAATAACATAATAAATGTCTATAGAATGATATTACTCAATGACGTATGTCTTCAAGTATGTGGCTTGAACAATGATATCATAATAATTTTATGAATATATACATTCTCATTATGTCCCTAGTCAGATGTAATTGTGGAAGGCTGATAGACAACAAATTACACATAAGACTAGAGTGTGCATTGGTTCATGAAAAAATCTCATCGGTCATGATATGAGATATCAAACGAAGCACATAGATACTTGTTAGGGAATAGTGTATCCAACAGACCCACCATAACAGTGATACATGGAAACCATAATTGGGAGTCAGAATCATCTCTTATAGTGTTGGTAGTGATTACAGTTCTTAGACCTGAAGTCACTACACTCATCACATGTCGTTTGATGTACTTTGACATCATCCACCATGATCTTGAATAAAGGTTACCATAAAGGTGATTATTGGGTGCACTTTGACACACGGGGATAACTGTGAGTGATGTAGATGGCATTTGTCCCTCCTAGAGGAGTATTATATCTTGGACACTTGATTAGATAGACTGAAAAAATGCATGGCCACACATATATGAGTCAATATGCGATATTGAGCTTACATATATCTCAGACTGTCTGATCTGGTTCAAGGAACATAGATTGAATGTAGAAGAGGTCGACTATTCCATGCCTCAAGTTCAATCTGGATATCAGTGACAAAGGAACTAAACAAATACTATAACACAAATCACATATTGTAGGTTGAAGTTGTTCTCTAACTTTCCATTTACTTGGGTAGCAATGATGTGTGACTAGGCATCGCTCTTTGCTTGTGATGTCATAATTGGTTATGGGCATTCACTGCCAACGTAATATGGGACCTATAGGGTCATACACATAGGAACTGACCTAGAAGATGATTTTTGCTCATGAATCATAATTGAATTGATTACCAAAGTGTTTAGCTATTCAATTCAAGAAACAAATCAACTGATTGGACTCCCAATTGACTGGTTCAAGTGTTGAACTGGCCGGTTGAAGTGTCATATTGATTTGATATTGCATTGGCTGAATTTCAGATGAGATGGGGAGCGAAATGATCATTTCATAGAGTGAGATGTTCGGTTCATGGTACAATTTGATTGCATCAAGGATTAGTGTTGATGTCATCTCATGCATTAGTAGAATTGCCAATTCATATGTGATTGGGAAACATGATGAAACGATTGGTTCACTAAGTGAACTGACCACCTCGCATGCCAACCAATCGGTTCACCTTGTGAATACCATTTCAATGTTTGCAGGTTACAAAATTTCATGAGATTCCAGTCCCTTCCACTCCCAACAGACTGGGAACCCTGACCCTAACCCTCCTATAAATAGAGGGGTACTGGGGGCTTCCTAGAGACACAACTCAATTGCATATGATAATTGTTGTCTTCTCTGGTTGTGGTAACCAACAATAGATAGCCCGAGAAAGTCCTACCTTCTAAATGGAGTGATAGAAAGAGAGAAAAATTGTGGGAGAGCAAGTTGGTGACTAGTACACCAATAGGAGGGAGAACTCATTCATGTCTATTCTAGCATAATGAAAGGAGTTCTAGGCGGTATGTGTGGACTTCCATATAGGTGGAGGTCGTTTCCTTCTACTAGGAGGATAACGTCAGTCTGTTGTCCGTGGTGAAAACCAGGAGCTACTGGAGACGTCATCCCAGTGCAACTAGAAGATAGTTGCATGACTACAACAATGAAGAGATTGTTGCTGGATTTTCTCCAGGACCAGCTATATCTTTGAAATCATCCTTTCCATTATATAGTTATTGATGTGATCCACTAAATAATGAGGAATATGGCAGTAAATTCTTTGTTTCCACTGCCTATCTGATGCCTTCCCTGTAGTGGTATCAGAGCCACACCAATCTACTATATTTTGGGATAATCGATCTGATCTTTTTTTGTTTTATTGTTTATTTATTGCATGCAATGTGAATATTAAATATCCAATAAAATACCACATATAATCCCAAAGAATATACACACACACACACACACATATATATATATATATATATATATATATATATATATATATATATATATATATATATATATGATACATATAAGCAATTTACACATGTCACCCTCAAGCTGGTTTTGATGGTGGATGTTTAGTGTAGTTATGGCCAATAACCCTAATTATCTATGCATAATGGTTGTGTGTTTATTTCATGTTCTATCTTGGTTTGCTTAGCGAGCCTCTACCTTATCTTCCAATTGTAAAAGTATTATTCTCTCATACCTTTTCTCCTCTCGAATGTAACTCGAGATTTCTCAAATTATCATGTAATATTAGGATAGTTTAACTTCTTGTTACAATAAAGAAGATAGGTCAACCAGATGGAGGACCAAGAAGGACCGATTGACTGGAGGCCCAACCGATCAACTGGAGGACCCAGAAGGCGGTGAACCAAAGTCTAGACGACCGAAGAGGTGACCAACCGACTATCCAAGAGGCGAGCTGATTGGTTCAAGGGTTGAACGAATCAGCCTAGATTGGCAAGCATAGATCTTCATCAACAATAGGTTTCTACATGTGATGTATACCCTAGGTTGTGGTAATTCCTTGTGGCTCCAAGGAATTACATTAGAATGACCACAACCATCACTTTTGTTTTTATTGCATGTTTTATTGTGGGATATAACATGTATATGATATGTACTATATATGTGGTGATTGGATAAAGTATATATATTTATAAATATAAACTCCCTCAGAAAAAAATAATAAGTCTAACATACTTTCTATTAGCAACACACATGAAAAGCTTGATCGGATAAGCATCGGTTACACCCCAACATGGTGCATTGCCTATCTTGTGGAAGTGTGATGATAGTAATGTAGATCCGCTCAAGCGGGTTGCATTATTATCGTGTTGGCTTTTGGGTTGGGCTTAACTGGGTGATCTTAATAGGATTAAGCACCTAGAAGCATGAAGATGACTATGGCAAGGAGTTGCACATGTAATCTATCCAAGAATTGCATAAGATGCAATTGGCAAATGTTGCCTACCTTAATGATTGATTATGGATACTGGCATTGGTTGGGTAATAATTGAATCATTTTGGATCTTAGCTCACTAGAAGGTTGTAATATGCAATCTTCTGAATTGATATGTGATGGCTATCAATTTGAATAAAATAGTGAGAATGATAATTAATTAATGACCTAATTGAATGTCATCAAAATTTTCAAATCAAATCAAAAGTTTATTGACAAAATGCAATTTTTCTCTTGTAGAATCAAATGACAAACAAATTGTTGTCGTGATCAGTCCTTAGAAAGGACAACATTGATGGGAAAAATTTCCACAACTAGTTTTGGACATTGAGAAGGGTTCTCAATGATGAGCATAAGCTCTATGTCCTAGATAAACCAATGCCAAAAATACATGTTCCTTATGTGCCTAGGGCTAAAGTGGATGCTTAATGGAAGCATACCAATGATGCCTTAGACATAAAGCACCTTATGCTAAGCTGCATGAACTATGAGTTGCATGAGCAATGTGAAGACATGGGGATTATTGAGATGGTAACACATCTTAGGAACTTGAACCATTGTCTCACAAAGAAAGAAATATACAATGTCTCAAAGGCACTCTTTGAGTGTAGAATGATAGAGAGAAACTCAGTAGAGGACCATGTGCTCAATATGATTGGACATGTGGATCATTTAGAAGAATTGATATTCTCTTTGAGATAGGATTTGGTCATGGATATGATTCTATCATCATTTTTGGAATCATATAACCATTTTATTGAGTGTTATCACTTGAATAATATGGCCAAACCGTTGTCATATTTGCTTGGCATGCTGATAAATGTTGAAGCAAGAATGAAGAGGACAAATATGTGATGGTGATCAGTGGATTTGAGTCCAAGGATGAAAGAAAGCCCATGAAGAGTTATGAGGCTAAGTAGAAATCCATATCTTCAACAGTCAAGATGAGGAGAAAGAAAAGTACAAGAGGAATTTGTCCTTTGTACTTGAAGGCATTCAAGAAGAAGACGGGGATAGAGATCTCCACTTTAGGTATATTTGTTTTTTAGATAAACTTATCTACTTCTTCATCTTGGGTACTAGATACCAGATGTAGATCTCACATATTCTCGAATATGCAGGATCTAAAAAGAAGTAGGTCTTTGAGAAAGGGCAGGGTTGAACTGCAAGTGGTAAATGGAGCAAGAGTTGTTGCCACTACAGTTAGAACCTATAATTTATCTCTGCCCACAGAGCTTGTAATAGAGTTAGTGAACTTCTATTATGTACCTACCATAAATGGAAACATCATTTCTTATCTTATATGGACAAGGATGCATATGAATTTCATATTAAGAATGGTCACTGTTTTATTTCAAAAAGATGGGATCTTTTATGGCAATGCCCCAATGTCTTATGGTCTTTATTTGATAGATCTAAAGACAAATGTTTATAAGATTAATATCAAAAGACTAAAACTCAATAACTCAAAGAAAACATACCTTTGGCATTGTCATCTAGGGCACATAAATGAGAATCACATATCTAGACTCTATAAAGATGGTTTTCTGGACTCTTTTGATTTTAAATCAAAAGAGACATGTGAATCTTGTTTGTTGGGCAAGATGACTAAGACCCCTTTCATTGGTAACAATGAGAGGGCTAGTAATCTATTAGGACTCATACATACTGATGTATGTGGTTCTTTTATAAAAACTACTAGAGGTGGGTATCACTACTTCATTATCTTCACTGATGACTTTGGTTGGTATGGTTATGTTTAAATGATGAAACATAAGTCAAAAACTCTTGAAAAGTTCAAGGAGTTTATGAATGAAGTACAAAACCAACTTGGAAAAAGTATTAAGGCACTTCATTCTGATCGAGGTGGGGAATACGTGAGCCAAGAGTTTGAGGACCTTCTGTGTGCCCCTAGTATTATATCACATTGGACTCCACTTGAACATCACAACACAATGGTGTAGAAAGAAGGATTAGCACATTGATAGATATGGTGCGATCAATGATGAGTTTAGATGAACTTCCGACTACCTTTTGGGATTATGCTCTTGAATCCGACACGTTTACACTTAACTGAAAACCATCTAAATCGGTTCAAAAGACACCATATGATATATGGCATGGGAAACATCACCATGTGTCTTTTATGAAGATTTAGAGATGTGAAGCTTATGTAAAGAAAATGTTTCCTGAAAAGCTTGGACCCAAATCCAATAAATGTTATTTTGTTGGATATCTCAAGGAAACTAAGGGATATACTTTTACACTCCATCTGACAACAAAGTGTTTGTTGCCAGGATTGGTGTATTCCTAGAAAAGGATTTTATTTCCAAACGAATCAGTGGGATAAAAGTAGAACTCGAAGAGGTTCAAGACCAACAAGAAATCATTAAAATGATAGATGCACAAGAGGAACAAAGATAATCACAAAGTGTTGTGGAATTTCAAATTCCTCAAGTAACACAGGGACCTCGTAGATCTAGTAGGACACGCCTTGAACCTAAAATATTTGGATATCTTGTGACTTTGGAAGGTGGTGAGTTGGTCATATATGATGAGAAAATAACGTACCTAGAAGATACTAAGGGACCAGAGTCTGAGAAATGGCTTGAGACCATGAGATCTGAGATGGAATCCATGTATACCAACAAGGTATGGACCTTGGTGAATCCACTTGAAGGGGTAAACCCATAGGGTGCAAGTGGGTCTTTAAGAAGAAGACTGACATGGATGGTACACAAGCCTATAAGGGAATATTGGTTGTATTGGGTTTCAGACTAGTTCAAGGTGTTTACTATGATGAAACATTTTCTCTAGTTTCCATGGTTAAGTCCATCAGGATCATACTTTCCATTACAACTTATCATGACTATGAGATTTGGCAGATGGACGTTAAAACTGCATTCCTGAACAAGAATCTTCTTGAGTATGTGTAGATGACACAACCTGAGGGTTTTATAAATATAAAGGATGCAAATAAATTTTGTAAGCTACAAAGGTCAATCTATAGATTGAAGCAAGCATCTTGGATCTAGAATCTTTATTTTGACGAGACAGTCAAAGAATTTGTCTTTATTCAAAATGAAGATGAACCTTGTGTGTAGAATAAGGTTAGTGGGAGAATGATTTTATTCCTCATATTGTATGTAGATGACATACTTTTGATGGGGAATGACATCCCTACTTTATAAAAGGTAAAGACACGAATAGGAAATATGTTTTCTATGAAAGACTTGGGAGAAGCATCCTACATCTTTGGGATAAATATCTATAGAGATATATCTAGAAGGCTTCTTGGACTAAGTCACAACACATACATTGACAAAGTGTTGAAGAGGTTCAACATGGAGAGCTCAAAGTGAGGAAACCTGCTCATGTGTCATGGAGTTACCATATCTAAAGCTCAATGTCCCAGTTCTTGTGAAGAAAGGGAACACATGATTATGATTCCATATGCATCAACAATTGGGTCTATCATGTATGCAATGTTGTGTACTGGTTCCGATGTCTCACATGCCTTGAGCATGTCGAGTAAATATTAGTTCGATCCAGGTGGTGGTCACTGGATAGACATGAAGAACATCCTTAACTACTTGAGAAGAACTAAGGATCAGTTCCTTGTATATGGTGGAGAGGAAAATTTGATGGTATAGGGTTACACCGGTGCAAGCTTCCAAAATGATAAAGATGATTACAGATTGCAATCAAGATTTATGTTCTTGCCTCAACAATGGAGTTGTGAGCCGAAAGAGTTCCAAGTAAGAGATAGATATTGATTCTATAATAGAGGCTGAGTATATTGTTGCATTTTTTGTATGGATCAAGAAGTTCATCTCTGAACTTGGGGTTGTTCCAAGCACCAACAATGCAATTGAACTATATTGTGACAACAATGGCACTACTACACAAGCTAAGGAACTAAGATTGCATTAGCATTCCAATAATATACAAAGGTGTTTCCATCTCACACGAGAGATTGTACAATAAGGAGATGTGAATATTTACAGAGTACCAACTAAGAACAATGTTGTTGACCCCTTGACAAAAATAAAATAACATAATAAATGTCTAGAGAATGATATTACTCAATGATGTATGTCTTCTAGTATGTGACTTCAACAATGAGGTCATATAAATGCTAAGAGTATATACATTCTCATTAGTTATATGTTATTGTGGAAGGTTGATAGACAACAATAATACGTTAGACTAGAGTTTGTGTTGGTTGATGATGAAATCTCATCAGTCATGATATGTGATATTAAACCAAGCACATAGATACTTGTTAGGAAATAGTGTACCAGACAGACCCACCATAAGAGTGACACATGGAAACCATAATTGGGAGTCAGAATCATCTCTTATAGTGTTGGTGATGATTGTAGTTCTTAGACCTAAAGTCACTACACTCATCACATGTCGTTCTATGTACTTTGACATCATCCACTGTGATCTTGAATAAGGGTTACCATAAAGGTGATTATTGGGTGCACTGTGACACGTGGGGATAACTGTGAGTGATGTAGATGGTATTTGTCCCTCCTACAGGAGTATGATATCTTGGAAACTTGATTAGAGAGACTGAGAAAATGCATGACCATTTGCATGTGAGTCAATATGCGATATTGAGCTTACATATATCTTAGGAAGTCTACTCTGGTTCAAGGAACATAGATTGAATGTAGAAGAGGATGACTATTCCATGCCTCGAGTTCAATTTGGATATCAGTGATAAAGGAACTAAATAAACACTATAAAACCAATGACAAATTTTAGGTTGAAGTTGTTCTCCAACTTTCCATTTACTTGGGTAGCAATGATGTGCAACTAGGCACCACTCTTTGCTTGTGATGTCATAATTGATTAAGGACATTCACTGCCAACATAATATGGGACCTATAGGGTCACACACATAGGATCTGGTCTAGAAGAGGAGTTTTGATCATGAATGATAATTGAATTTATTATGAAAGTGTTTAGGTATTCAATTCAAGTAACAAATCAACTGATTGGACTCCCAACTGACTAGTTCAGGAGTTGAACCGATCGGTTGGAGTGTCATGTTGATTGGATATTGCATTGGATGAATTTGATGATCTAGGGAGAAAAACGACTATTTCATAGAGCGAGATGCCCAGTTTGTGGTGTAATTTAATTGCATCAAGGATTGGTGTTGACATCATGGCATGCATTAATTGGATTAAATTGTCAATTCATATGTGATTGGGGAACATGATGAAAAAATCGGTTCACTGGGTGAACTGATTGATTCACATGCCAACTGATTGATTCACCTAGTGAACCAACCATTTCACCATTCGTAGTTGCAAAATTTCATGAGATTCTCGTCCCTTCCACTCCCGAAGACTAGGAACCCTAACCCTATGAGTATTGGGGGGTTCCTAGAGACACAACTGAATTGTCTCTGACAATTATTGTAACCAATAGAGAGACCGAGCAATCCCTACCCACTAAAGGGAGGGATAGAATGGGAGAACAATTGTGGGAGAGCAAGTTGGTGACTCGTAACCAACAGGAGGGACAACTCCTTCATGTATGTTCTAGAAGAATGACAATAGTTCTAGGTGGTCCGTGTGGACTTCCATAGAGGCGTGGAGGCCATTGGCTGCTGCTAAGAGGACAACGTCAACCTGTTGTCCGTGGTGAAGACTAGGAGCTGTTGTAGACGTCGTCCTGGTGCAACTAGAAGATAGCTACACAACTACAATAATGAGGAGATCGTCACCGGGCTTGCTCTAGGACTAGGTATATCCTTGAAACCATCTTTTAGTTTCCATTATATAGTTATTGATGCGATTGGATGACTAATGGGAAATATGGCAATAAATTTTTTGTTTCCGCTACCTATCTGATGCCAATTTCCCAACAAGGGCAAGGTTAGCCTACTGTACATGGTGGAAACTAGTAGCTACTACAAATGGCGTCTGAGTGCAACTAAAGAGAGTTACACCACTGCAATGAGGAATATTCTCTAGACTTGCTCTAGGACCAGGTATGACCTCATTAAGCCATCCTCCCCATTACATAGTTTGATGCAATCTTTCTATTATGGGGAATATGGACAAAAAAAATTCCGCTACCTATCTGATGTCATATTTTCCTACAACTACCTCTAGAATTTATTCTAATAGGTCTACATACATCAATATGTACAATCTCTAATATAATACTCGCTCTCCCACTACATCTAATGAGAAGTGCTTTTTTCATATTGCCAAATAAATAACACTTACATGTCTCTATCGTTCAATAACCAAAAATTTCTATACAATCATCATTATGAATTCTAGTAATGCATCTTATTTATGTGCTCTAGGTGACAATTCTATAGGTATTTATTGTTTGAGTCATTGAGTCATTGAGTATATGTCTTATACATATTTGTCTCTACAACTATCAAGTATAGATTATGAGACATAGGGCATTTCTATATAGGATCTTATCTTTTAAAACAAAACATTAATATAATATTCTTCTCCATAAAATATAATTTATGTTTTTTTTATTATTGGTGAGTACATAATGGCAATTCACTAATTATATTACATAACCATCAAGCTGAATGACATATTTCATCTTTAGTGGCAACAAGTCTTGCTTTGTATAGTTCTAGCTTACTTCTTCTTGAGTCCTAAAGTGCAGATCTCTATCTCCTTCTTCTTCCTGAGTTCCTATATATAAAAGGGTAGTTCCTTTTCTAGTTTCCATGCTGGTGACAATGGTGCACTTTCCTTCCTTAGTCACTCCTCCCTTTTGCTTTCAATGCATAAAAATTTGGTTTCTGGCTAACTTTAGAACTCTTCTTAGCTTTGCCTTTACCCTTGGACTTTCCTATGTTGATCAACATCACAAATGTGGGTTTGTCCTTCATCCACACTTCATCTGTCATCAACATTCCGAGTAGTAATGACAATGACTTGTCAAAATCATTCATGTTATAGTTCATGACAAATTGGTTGTATGACTGCGATAGTGACTGTAAAATCACATATGTGACCAATTTTTGACCCGAGGGAAATCCTAATCTAGCAAGGTTCTCCACATACCCAATTAACTTGAGTTTATGGGGACCTACTGGATATCCTTTTGTCATGTTTCACTTGAGCAATGCCTTTGAGACATCATATCTCTCTTGTCTTTCCTGATCTTGGTACATATTCTTAAGATGTGTTACCATCTCAATAACATACAAGTTCTCATGATGTCTTTGCAAATCACAGTTCATTGAGCATAATATCAGACACTTGACACCTATGACATCTTCAGAGTGCTTCTTGTAAGCATCCCTATTAGCCTTAGGTGCGGTGGGAGTGGGTTCATCTGGCTCTGGTGTCTCTAAGACATAGATCTTGTGCTCTTAAGTGACAACAATTCTCAATGTCTAGAACCAATCATGGAATTTGTTCTCGTTCATCTTGTCCTTCTCAAGGACCAATTGTAAAAAAAATGTGTTTATGTTTGAATTAGGTTCTACAAAAGAAAATTTAAAACTTTTGTCAAAACACTTTTGATTTGATTTGATTTGATTTGATTTGATTTGATTTGATAAGTTTAAGGATATTAATAAGGCTTTTAATTAATTATCATTCCCACTATTTTATTCAAACTGATAACCCTCACTTATGAATTTGGTAGATTGCAACGTACAACCTTCTAGTGAACTAAATTAAAATAAGTTATTACCCTGCCAACGCCATCGTCCATAACCAATTATTAAGGTAGGCAACTTTAGCCAATTGCATCTCATGCAATCCTTGGATAGATGATATGGACAACTCTTTACCATAGTCATTTGCATGCTTTAGGCACTTAATCTCATTAAGGTTACCCACTTAAATCTGACCCAAAATCCAATACGATATTAATGCTCCCTGCTTGGTAGGACCACATAACTATCATCACACTTCCACGAGATGGACTGTGCACCACGCTTGGCATGCCCTCTCTTAGTAGATCAAGCTTTACATGTGTGTTTCTTATGGAAGGCATATAAGACTTATATTTTATTGAGGGATTTCATATTTATATGAATACAAGTACATATCCAATCACCACATACTAATATGTGTCATATACATACTATATCCACAAATGAAACATGAAATTATAAAACAAAAGTGATGGATGTGTACATACTATTGTAATTCCTTGAATCCACAAGGAATTACTACCACTAAGGTCCACACCATATGCAACAACATTTTGTTGATGAATATCTATGTTGAAACCAATATGGGTTGATGAATTCAACTCTTGAATCGATAGGATGGCCTTCTGGTCAGTCGATTGTCTCGTGGATCGATCGAATGGTCTATGATTCAAGCGACGTCTAGACTCTTTCAACCAATCAGTTAGGCCACCAACCTATCATCTGGCCTCCTCGGTCCTCCAATTGATCGGTTCGACTTCTGAGTCATTCGGTTCATCTGGTTTGAATGCCTTCATTTCCATAACAGGAAAAAAAACTATCCTAATCCTATTTAGCTTATTACATTGTAATAGGGAAACCTCAAGTTACATTCGAGGGGTGGATAGGAAGGAAAACATTAATACTTTACATATGGAAAATAAGAAAGAGTCTCATTATGAAAACTGAGATATAAAATAGGAAAAATAATCATCCAACCCAAGCACAAAGATCTTGGGGGTTATTGGCCATAACCATGCAAAAATCCACCATCAAAACACATTTTAGGGTGACACGTATAAATGATATATATATATATATATATCATATATGTATAGGGATCGTATGTAGTATTTAATCGGATATGCACATTAATCATTTAAATATTTGCATCACATATAATAAATAAATGAAAAAACCAAAAATATGATCATATTAGTTAAATCCCTAAATATAGTAAATTAGCACAACTCTGATACTAGTGTAGGAAAATATGGCTTCAAACATGGCAGTGGAAACAAAAAATTGCTGCCATATTACCCTTAAACAACAGATTATGTCAACAACTATGAATTGGGAATGAGGGTTAATGTAATGACCCCACCCCTCGGTAACCCACAATTAAGGAAGACCAAGAAGCTAGAGCCGCTATCCCAAAATAGGATCAATGGTTTTGCAAATAATAAAAAATAATTAATAAATTCTATTAGAGACTAAGATTAAAGCAGGATAAAATTTTACTTTTTACATACCTTTCAAAAATCAGAGTTTGGAACTTTACCCAAGGTAGAGTTCTATCTAACTAAATCCTCCAATCTTTATATAGCTTTATTCTTCAAATGTCACTTTAACATTTATCCGCTTTCAATGATTTCATAAAATTCCAACAAACAAAACATCAGTCAATATAAAGAATATACTGGTATGTGGTGGCAACCAAACTTTTGCACATATATCATAACAACGTAATCACATCAAATAGTTGTTAAAAATCCAAGATTATGTTTTCATTATAACTTACCAACCATTTTTACTCATCATCTAGTATAACCTCTCTTAGGGTTTATTCCTTGCAAGGGACTTTAGGCTACCGTCTCCATCTCGAGCTTGGTACCTTATTGGTCACCTCTCTAGGTGCCATGTAGTCTTCCCATCCAGGGATTGACCACTTATGACCTTCCCTCTAGGGCTTGGTCCTCATAAATCATAAATCATAAATCATAAATCCAGAGATGTTATGTAGGTTTGGGTAAGTCATAAATAATTATATTGTGATAATCACAATCACTTTATAGATTGCAGGAAATAAACTCATCCAAACATTTAATTTCAAGCAATCAATAAATCCTCAGAAATCACCGTGAAACTAAAGTGAGTAATCATAAATATAACCACATACCTAATTTGGAGATCTCAAAGAATCAAGCAAAGTATTCAATCCAATCGGGTCATCCAATCAACCAATCAATCAAATCACACAAGCAAAATTGAATCCTAAAAAGCATGTATTACCTAATCATTACATATTCATAATAAACTTTTTTATTGACTTCTAGGGTTTCTAGGTTAAATTAGGGTTTCCTTAGGGTTTCTTAGATCTATTTCTCAATCTTTACCTTTTAGGTCAACAAATCCTAAATCAACTTTTCTATGCATTAAACCCTAACTACTCAAATTATCACATTAAAATTCATTTATTCTCAATTTGTCTTAGGATCATCATATCTCGATCTTATGCATAAATTTTTTAAATAAAAACCATCAAAAGTCATATTCACCTAAATTGGTGTTTCTAAGCCCATTAATACACTTTATATACATGAAACCCTAAATTGAGCCCATTAAGCACAAAGATCGTCTTTTCAAATCTAAATCTTCCTTTTCATTAACAACATGTTAATATCAACTTAAATCATCCAGAGAACTTTACTAGATCCCATTAACATCAAAATTAGGGTTTTCCAATCATAAATCCATTAAAAGTAACAACTTTATATACTTTTCATAAATCCATTAAAAGTAACAAGTTTATATACTTTTCAAATTGCAAGCATATTCAGGCTTCAATTATATTTTTATTGCATTCTATGTATTTTTTTGATTAACTTTCATACATAACATGCCATTATCGGATTAACCTATAATTATTTATGATTTTATCAATAAAACCCTTTTCTGGCCAATATGAGATTATCATGTAGCCTATGTGACCCACTTAAGTCATACCAGTGGGGCCAGGCTCAAGCCAATCGGCTCGCACCATGTCGGCACCTAGGCCCGTGAGACAACTCGCCCACACACTAAAAAACAATGCGAAAAAAGACCAAAAACACCCTTACCTGTGAAGAGGCGAGTCGGGCCAGACTGGTAAAACCATGTGAGGTCGTCTTCTACCTCAGGTTATGCACACCATAGGTCTGAGGGGTCAACTCGGCCATTGACTCTAGGATCATGATCTCCTAAGCACTGTGCGAGGGTCCCGTCGTATTCACCGTCGTGAGTCAAACTTGAGGGTGCCCTCAATTCCTCTGTTGGTGGTCGGGAGTGGTGAGTCATGTAGGCAACTTGTCTAGGTAATCAACGATGGGAGCAAATGACAAAGGTCAGGGTTCTTAGTGGAATTGAGTGACAAGAATGATGCACAAAGTCAAGGATAATCTTGTAGAGGATTTGGTGGATTCACTGGAGCATCTACCCCCCTTATATAGGTGTTGGTCTCCAGTGTAGGGAATTCTTCTCCAACTGGATTGGGGAAATTGTGAACCTTCCTCAAAAGTCCAACAATGCTAGGATCGTTCAATTTGGGAAGGTATCCCAAACACGTTGGGCAAGTTTCCATGATCTCTCGTGCCTCAGAGAGCAATATATGTTGGAAGGAAGATCTCCTTGTTTCCCACTCAGTCTGGGAGTCTAGATGATGACCCATCACTGTCAGATCGTGAGATCTGTGGTCCAGATCATCTGCATCCACTGAATTGAATTATCAATTCCCAAATCAATCGTGGCATTTAATGTATTCAATTGATTAGCATATCACTTTAGGATTCTCATAAAATCCAAAACCCTCTACTCATTAATCCTTTTGCTTCTAAATTTGAGGAGAAACTTTCTAATAACTTTATCTACACGTGTGTCAAGTTTGAGTCCCAAACTCAAAAGTATGAGGGACTTTTGTTCATATGCAAGTTAACACTTAATAAGGCATATTTTATTCATATTTTCTCTCTCTTTCACTACTATTTCCCTTATTTGAATTCCTTTTATCAATAGAAACCATGTGGATCTGAAATCTAATCCATCATGAGCAAACACTCAACTTTCTAGAGAATTCTACATAATTCTCAACCTTATTTAAAATTCCTTTTCTTTTTTATAAATTATTATATTTCTTTCTATTTTCTTTTCTTTTAATCATATTGGACTTACTACCTCAGTAGGGTCCACAAAATATACATACAAAAGGAATATTACCAAAGAAATCCATTCAATACACATAAATCATACAATTTTCATAATCATGTCCTTTATTGGAGAAATTACATTTCAACCCATACATGTGAAAATCGAGGATATAACATCCTCCCCTCCTTATAAGATTTTTTCCCACAAAATTCAAGCAATCAAGAAAAAAAGCTAGGATAGGCTTTTTCCATGTCTGACTTCAGCTCCCATGTGGCTTCATCCTCTCCATGGTGCTTCCAAAGAACTTTTACCATCTCTATATTCTTAATCCTGAGCTTTTTCACCTTGGCATCTAGTACCCTCATTGGTGACTCAGGGTATGTCAACCTCCCTTGGATTTCAATAGGTTCAATGATCAGCACATGGCTTGGGTCCTTCACATAGAGCTTTAGATTGGACACATCAAAAACATCATGCATCATATTATATTAAGGGGGTAATGCCAAACGGTAAGCAGCTTCACCAATCCATTCTAAAACCTCAAACAAACCCATGTATTGGGGACTCAACTTCCCTCTGTTCTTAGCTATAGCTCAGAGCAGTCGAATTTTCAAAAACACATGCTCTCCCACATTGAACTGCAAGTCAGCCCGCTTCGCATCAGCATACGACTTCTATCAATCTTGGGATCTCTTCAACCTCTTCTTGATCAAAGTGACTTAATCTGCATACAACTAGAACTCGTTTGACCTCAGCAAGGTCCTCTCAATGACATCATCCCAGTGAAGCGGTGACCAACACGGTCTCCCATATAGAGATTCATACGGAGGCATCCCAATATTGGCTTGGTAGTTGTTGTTGTATGAAAACTTGGCTAAGGGCAAGTATTGCTCCCACGATCCACCCCAATCAAGCACACATTCTCTCAACATATCTTCTAATGTATGAATCATCCTCTCTAACTATCCATCAGCTTGGGGGTGATAGGTTGTACTAAATTTTAACCTTGTGTTGAGCTCTTCATGTACCTGCTTCCACAACTTGGAAGTGAACTTCAGGTCTCGATAAAAAATGATTGAACCTGGTACACCATGAAACCGTACTATCTCCCTGATGTAAAGCTCAACTAGATCTGTCACCTTGGAAATGGTCTTTAAAGCAAGGAAATGTGTCAACTTGGTGAGGCGATATACCACAACCCATATAGCATCATGACCTCTCTTGGTCTTGGGGAGACCCACCACGAAGTCCATGGTGATTTGTTCCCATTTCCACTCAGGGATCTCAATCAACTGTAATAGTCTACCAGGTCATTGGTGTTCAGCCTTCACCATCTGGCATGTGAGACAATTGGTCACATACGCCACTATGTCCTTCTTCATTCCTGGTCACCAGAAGTACCACTGCAGATCCTTAAACATTTTAGTAGTTCTTGGGTGTACCGTGTACTTGGAACCATGGGCTTCTTGCAAGATATGGTACTTCAAAGGCGAATCCTGAGGAACCCAAATATGTCTCTTGTAGCGGATTCCACCATCTACTCCCACTGAGAGATGGTTCTGTGGCTTTTCTAACAAGCCCTTCATTTTACCAAGTTCTGAACTGGCCAATAGAGCAACCACTAACTCTCTGAACAAGTCTGATTTTATTATAATGTTAGCCAAACGAACTCAGTCTTCTAACATTTGCAGAGTCCATTCAATAAGATCTTCTAGCTTCCTCCACTAGCTAGACAAGACAGTTGCACACATAAGATGATTATGACTAAGAGCATCAACTACAACATTAGCTTTTTTGGGGTTATAGGCTATAGTGAATTCATAATCTTTCATATACTCCATCCACCGTCTTTTTCATAAATTTAGATTTCTCCACGTCAAAAGATACTTCAAATTCTTATGGTCAGTGAGGATCTCAAAGGTAGCTCCGTACAGATAGTGCCACCAGATCTTTAGGGTATGAATGATGGCAGTCAACTCCAAATCATGTGTTGGGTAGTTCGCCTCATTGGGCTTGAGTTGTTGGGAGGCATATGCAACAACATGCCTATTCTGTTCCAACACACATCCAAGTCCCATCTTTGATGTAATGATGAAGATCATGAAACCTTCATTACTAGAGGGCAGAGTCAACACCAGATTTGTGGTCAACTTCTCCTATAGCTCCTGGAAGCAAGCTTCACACACATCTAACCACAGGAACTTCTTGTCCTTTCGGGTAAGCTTGGCTAGTGGAAAAGTAGTCTTCGAGAAATCTTTTATGAAGAGTCGATAGTGTAACATACCTGACCTAGGTTATGCTTTAACCCTAGGTGTTTTTTTTAAGAAATATAATTATATGCTTGCTCTTATCCTTTGAAAAGTAATTAAGGTTCAAGAGGAACTTATATTCCAAATGTAGTCCTTTTTGAATAATATTGAAACAATATTTTGCTTGTTTTGGACTAAAGTGCAAATTACCTAAGTTGAGGGGTTAAATTGAAAATGTTACATGATAAGATGTTCCTCATATGTTGAAGAATCATGAGTATGAAGATGATGCAGAGGTATGGTTTGGGAAAAACCCTGAGTACCAAGAAAGAGCTAATAAAACAATGTTTGTGCATTAAAACCTAGTTTTGATATAATATACAATTTACCCAAAACCTAGGGTTCAATATGCAAATTACCACTTCAGAATAGTATCTAATGTTTCTTGGCATCATGTATAGCAAATAAAATGAGAGGTGTGTCTCATTTGTATCATTTTGTAGGAGAGAGAATCTTGATATTAAAATAATCAAGATTTAAGCATAATTGAAACCCTAATTCAATTTAATGCAAAAATAAATAAAAATAATTGAAGGGACTTCAACAAAAAACGAGATGGTTGAATTTTCTTGAGTGTGAACGTTCTTTTGCCTTGCAAAGGCAACGAAAATATCCAAAGGAATGGATAACTCACTCACATTATTAAAAGAAAAAGTAATATCCACTAACTTATGGATATTACTATTATATGATTAAGGTGCTTAATTTGCTTTTCCTTAATTCATGGATAATGAAGAGAAATTCGGAGGTGAAGAAGATATCTTTGCATGCAAGGAATTTAGGGGGGAGATGCCGCCCCAATTTTGGAATTAAAAGATTTTTATAAAGCATTTTCTCTCTCATTGATTTTCTTATAAAAACACCTTTTACAACCCAAATCAAAGGCTTTTTCGAATCCAATTCCTCTCTTTGCTTGCAAAAATGACCAAGGGGGCTATTATAAGCAGGAGGACGACCCCAAACCTGTTGGTAAGCTTCTTGATCCTCTTTCACCTTGATTTCATGGTGGAAATCACAAAACAATGCATGATTTCTTCTCTATTTCACTCCATCTTCAATCCTAGCCAATCTTTTCACTCCAAAGCTTGAGGACGAGCCTTGGGAGAGTTGCAAAATCTTCCTCCACCATTGTCGACGTGAATCTCCAAGCTTTGAAGCTCAATTGGAGGTGGGTTATATAACTCAAACCCTTAAATATTGTTATTGCATTCAAATCTCCATTATTTGTTGAACGTTTTGTTCTATTTGAAATTCCCTTGATCTATTGCTGTAATTACCATGAAAATGGCAATAGATTTTGAATGAACAAAGGTAGATTATGATGACATCATCTTAGGCACATATTCCAACAAGTTTCCCTTGCAAACGGTTTTAATATTTTGGTCCAAACAGTTTCACCAAACCGTTTGGAGACTAAACAGTTTGCAAACTGTTTAGAGTCTTGAACCCCAAACCGTTTAAATGAGTTGACCATTTACATGGGTTGACCATTTGAGGTCAGGTCCCTAGTACATGTTGGATGATGATATAATGGTTCCAATTGATTGAATCAATATATTGACAATCATCCAATTAGAAATCCTAATCGGGTTAAGTGCTGATTTTACAATTGAATGAATTAAATCTTTGGGTTGATTAACCCAAACAGTCTAAAGACCATTTGGTGATCACCCAAATGGTCTCAAGACCGTTTGGAGGTCAACCAAGACTGTTTTGAGGTATAGGGTTGAGTATGGTTGAGTTTTTGAAGCTCCAAAGATAGCAAATGGTAATGCAATCAATAGTTCAATTGTTGATCAATCTAATGATCCAAACCCTAATTGAATTTCACAATTTTAAGTGATGGGGTGGGGAAAAGGGTCTCAAGACCATTTGGAGGTCATACAAATGATCTCAAGACCGTTTGAGGTCAGGTCATGCCCAATTTGAATGATGGTCCAATAATTTCAAAGCAATTAGTTCCATAATGACTAATATTGAAAGTTCATTGATTTCAACCCTAATTCAATTCGGTTCAAAACTATAATTGATGATCAATTGAAAGTCTAATCAATTGAAAGATGATTCATTAAGATCAATTTAAGTATGGTGCTTAGGTTCAATTGATGAGTAATTACATGGATTCAATTGATGAAGGAATTAATCTTGGAAACCCTAAATCAATATGAGTGGTTGAGACCATTTTTGGTCCAATCGGTTTTGAGGAGGTTTGGACCAAACGGTCTCAAGACCATTTGAGTCCAAACGGTGTTAAGACTGTTTGGGACCAAATGATCCCAAACCAATTGAGACTCAAACGATCCCAAGTACATATGTTCTAAACAATTTCAAGCACCAACTTTGCTAAACAGTTTCAAATCGTTTGAAACTTAAGTGACCAAGACCGTTTGAAGGTCTAAACGGTCTTAGACTGTTTGAGAGTCAATCTATCAAGACCTTTTGGGGTCTAAAGGATCAAGACCATTTGAGGTCTAGTTGATCAAAATCATTTGGAAAGTAATTAATCAAAACCATTTAGACAATTAAGGTGATTAAAGGTCAACCGATTAATTGATCATTAAATGATGTAAATCAAGGGTGATTACATTAATTGTTCCCTTAATAAGATAGGGTGATTAGTACCTTTTGAATGATTAAGCTTTAATGCTTATGGAAGTAATGACACAATATATGGTGTCAACTCTTCATTCAAGATGAGTTGACATAATACAACAAAGTTTGAGGTAAGTATCATCCTATAGAGGATGAGAGAGAGAGGAATTCTTACATGAATGATAATCATATAGTGGTTAAGCCTCAACACCTTCAACATGAACAAAATGTGTAATTAGGGTATGATCCTTGATAAAGAGATCATGAAACCCTAATTAAGAAGGTTGATGAGCCCTAACCCTAAGTAAGAGCAATGGTAGGTGAAACCCTAATCTAGGGTAACAATGAAACCCTAATTTGGGGAAAAGCCATAGTAAACCTTAATCAAGGGTGATGTCATGAGAAACCCTAATCAAGAGTGAGGTCATGAGAAACCCTAATCAAGGGTGATGTCATGTGAAATCCTAATACATTTATGAAAGATGAAACCTTAATCAAGGGTGATGTTATGTGTAACCCTAATGTAATGGTGTGATGCGAAATTCTAACCCAGGGTGATTCCATGAAATGTGATATGAAACCTTAGCATAAAATCCTAACCCTAATATAGAGTGAAGGTATGTGAAACTCAAATTTTGGGTTATAGTGCATGAACCCTAATCTTGGGTAATATGATGGTAAACCATAACTCTAATTTTGGGGTTATGAGTTGAGAAACCCTAATCTCAGATAATGCTATGTGAAACCTTAATATAAGGATGAAGTTATGAGAAATTTTGATGAAGGGTGACATTATGTGAAACCCTAATATAAGGTGATGCTATGTAAACCCTAATTGATAAGTATGGGAGACCCTATTCCTAATAATGGAATAGTGACTAATTATTGATAAGTGAAATACTTAAAGGGATCGGTAATGGATAACCTTATGTCAATAATGCCTCAACTCAAAGGTGAGTCCATATCATTAGTAATGGTTGCATTTTCCAAATATTATGAAGGAATTAATCTTGGAAACCATAAATCAATATGAGTGGTTGAGACCATTTTTGGTCCAATCGGTTTTGAGGAGGTTTGGACCAAACGGTCTCAAGAACGTTTGAGTCCAAACGGTCTCAAGACCGTTTGGGACCAAACGATCCCAAGTACATATGTTCTAAACAATTTCAAGCACCAACTTTGCTAAACGGTTTCAAACCGTTTGAAACTTAAGTGACCAAGTCAAGACCGTTTGAGTCCAAACGGTCTCAAGAACGTTTGAGTCCAAACGGTCTCAAGACCGTTTGAGTCCAAACGATCCCAAGTACATATGTTCTAAACGATTTCAAGCACCAACTTTGTTAAATGGTTTCAAACCGTTTGAAACTTAAGTGACCAAGACCGTTTGAAGGTCTAAACGGTCTTAGACTATTTGAGAGTCAATCTATCAAGACCGTTTGGGGTCTAAAGGATCAAGACCATTTGAGGTCTAGTTGATCAAAATCATTTGGAAAGTAATTAATCAAAACCATTTAGACAATTAAGGTGATTAAAGGTCAACCGATTAATTGATCATTAAATGATGTAAATCAAGGGTGATTACATTAATTGTTCCCTTAATAAGATAGGGTGATTAGTACCTTTTGAATGATTAAGCTTTAATGCTTATGGAAGTAATGACACAATATATGGTGTCAACTCTTCATTCAAGATGAGTTGACCTAATCCAACCAAGTTTGAGGTAAGTATCATCCTATAAGGGATGAGAGAGAGAAATTCTTACATGAATGATAATCATATAGTGGTTAAGCCTCAACACCTTCAACATGAGAAAATTTGTAATTAGGGTATGATCCTTGATAAAGAGATCATGAAACCCTAATTAAGAAGGTTGATGAGCCCTAACCCTAAGTAAGAGCAATGGTAGGTGAAACCCTAATCTAGGGTAATAATGAAACCCTAATTTGGGGAAAAGCCATAGTAAACCTTAATCAAGGGTGATGTCATGAGAAACCCTAATCAAGAGTGAGGTCATGAGAAACCCTAATCAAGGGTGATGTCATGTGAAATCCTAATGCAGTTATGAAAGATGAAACCTTAATCAAGGGTGATGTTATGTGTAACCCTAATGTAATGGTGTGATGCGAAATTCTAACCCAGGGTGATTCCATGAAATGTGATATGAAACCTTAGCATAAAATCCTAACCCTAATATAGAGTGAAGGTATGTGAAACTCAAATTTTGGGTTATAGTGCATGAACCCTAATCTTGGGCAATATTATGGTAAACCATAACTCTAATTTTGGGGTTATGAGTTGAGAAACCCTAATCTCAGTTAATGCTATGTGAAACATTAATATAAGGATGAAGTTATGAGAAATTCTGATGAAGGGTGACATTATGTGAAACCCTAATATAAGGTGATGCTATGTAAACCCTAATTGATAAGGATGGGAGACCCTATTCCTAATAATGGAATAGTGACTAATTATTGATAAGTGAAATACTTAAAGGGATTGGTAATGGATAACCTTATGTCAATAATGCCTCAACTCAAAGGTGAGTCCATATCATTAGTAATGGTTGCATTTTCTAAATAATTGACTTATGCCTAATACATTACATGATAATATGATGAACTGGTGTATAAAGTATTAGGATGGGAAATACCCTAATACCAAACAAGTTGATGAACTTAAGTAAGATAAAGGTGATGAGGGAAGCGATACATCAGATAAAGGTGATGAGGGAAGTGATACATCAACATATGATAGATATTACATCCAGCACCTTAAGATAGATACACCTTGATGTATTCTAAATCCCATATACTTGGGAAGTAGCACTTGAAGTGTGTCATGTCAATTGTTACATTATGAAGTAATGCACTTTGATAAGCATAGGCTAATATGCCCTATGAAAAAGTTAGGCCAAATCAATAAAGCATGATGTAATCATATTCTGACAAAGTTGAGAGAGGAACTTATATCTTGTGATGATAATTCATTTAATGATAAGTGATGAGGATAAATAAGTATGATCCAATACTTATGTTATCAATGTTGGTTCCTAGCTCTATGCAACAATGACTTAGGGCTTGAACATTAATGATATGATCTTGAGAACCTAAATGGTTAGCTATGGATAACCCTAATGGAGGGTGATGATATGTAAGAGAAATCCTAATCCTAAATAAGGGAATGTTGATGCTACTCTTACTTTACTTAAGTGTTGATATGTACTTGATATAACTGTTACTATGTAAAGATCATATAGGTGGTCAAGAGATGATGAGCATAGCCAGGTATGAGATATGATGTGTTAATTATTTAAATGCCTTATGGGCTTTGTGAGCCATTATATGTATTGTTACCTAGTGAGAGGTAACAAGAGACTACTAGGCTTTGACAGCCATGTCAAATGCTAGTATAGCAAGTATCATGTTTACCTTGGTCAGATGACCTAAAAGTATTAGTTACCAGATAAGTGGTAACAAGTGTTCTTTGATGAACTGAGAGTTTAAATACCCATATTCCATAATCATGATGATGAGATGTTAAGGGACGAGAATGTCCATGAT
This sequence comes from Alisma plantago-aquatica, assembly GCA_963693085.1. NCBI lineage: Eukaryota > Viridiplantae > Streptophyta > Magnoliopsida > Alismatales > Alismataceae > Alisma > Alisma plantago-aquatica. The sequence continues at coordinate 419,277,058 of OY856414.1, read as the reverse complement.
GTGACAAGGGATTAAGATCCCAATGTTCTATAAAGTGTTGAAAAGTACTTGATAGATAAATTAAACTCTTCTTTGTAGCAATCGTCATAATAATGTTTGAGAACTTGACTGATGCTAAAAGAGAAGAGTAATACACATAATTAATCATGTGAAATCTTATCATGTAGTGCCCTGGCCATAGATCCATCAGCGTCAGAATTTGCTGAATGGTGAAACGGGTAGCTCCGCGGTATAACTCGAAATGCATATTTTTGAATATGTGGGGGTGATGGGAGAGAATACCTTACGCCCTAATGGAGGAATTGATGCGAGATAACATTAAATATCTCTTCCTTCATTATGTATATATCAGGGTGGATGTATCACTAATCCCATGATAATGGGATGGATGTATCACGAATCTCCCAATAATAGTAATTCCAGACCGATTGAGATTATTATAGTCTCTCGATTGCGAAGAGAGAGTACAACATGCCACTATAACTCTATAGTGAAGTTGCCAGTATACCCTGGAAAGCTATTTAGTAGAGACACAAGATGTCTTGCATGGAATCTCTTACTGACCGAGATGAGGGAGGTCATGGTAGCCGGCTCTACCCTTGACCTTGTATGGCACCGATTTCAACTTCGCAGTGGTCGATTAGAGTATGAGCGGTATACCTCATCTACTCAGGGCACAAGTGTGGTTGTAAAATGTAATCAGTCGTATAGCATGTTTGCTTAAGGATTGAATATGAAAATCATTGGTTGATGTTACATTTTTTTTATACATCTTTAATTGATAGATGATATATTTATGATTCCTTGCATTCCTTGCAAAAGTGGATAGATGACATATGATTCTACCATGGGTAGATACAATGCTCTTCTTGAGAAAAGAGATTTCCTATTTTGTTCATACAATGATTAATAGTGTTGTTAATATAAAAGATTTCCTGCTTAGTTCTATTCTTCTAATCTACAATAATAATGTTTCTGGTGGAGAGTTATATCTCTCATTGGGACAATTTACAATTGTCTCACCGTCGTGGGATCTAATGTTTTTAGGTGGACGCGGACAAAGAAATAGAATCCCCACAGCAGAGAAAGAGCAACAGTAGCAGCAAGGACAACAGTGAATTCTCAGGTGGAGACACTGGATGTCATGTTTTGTATAGGTGTACATAGAGTCCTATGTGTCGTCTCTATACTCTCAGGTCCTCAGAGTTAGTAGTTATTTCTTTTATCTTTGATCTGAGATTTTGGCTTGAACGCTTTGAGATTTTATGTTGCTTATGTATAGTTTGGGAAAGCAACTGTTGTATGTAATCCTCGAGAAGAGATGGTACATGGAATGTACTTTTGAACCAGAATGTTTATGTAATACTTTGGTTCTTATTTTAAGAGTTTTCTAGAATTAGATCTCCGTGCAAAAAGTTTTAAATTTTTAGTGAATTTTTTAGTAATTTCGCTGCTAATGATCGCTTCCACATAAGTAAATCATGTTTTGTGAGTTGGATGCCACAGATAGTATCCGGCCAACCCCAAGAAGCTGCAAAACTCAGAGGGGTTCTTCAGTGCATGCCTATCTTGAATGACCGACACTTTAGCTGGATCCACTATGATTGTACGTCCATATATGATGTGCCTAAGGAACATGACATGATCTATCCAAAACTTGCACTTTAAGAATTTCCTATAGAACTTCTGCTTTCTCAAGATATCAAGGACTCTACCCAAGTGGCCATGGTGTTGCTCTAGGTCCTTAGAATAAACCAGGATGTCATCTATGAACACTATGACAAACAAGTCAAGGAAAGGCTGGAACACACTGTTCATGAGATTCATAAATACACTTGGTGCATTGGACAACCCAAAAGGCATAACCACAAACTCATAGTGGACATAACGGGTCCAGAAAGGCATCTTAGGGATGTCCTCACTCTTGACTCTCACATGGTGCTACCCAGACCTCAAATCGATCTTGGAAAAGACTCGGGCAGATTTGAGCTGGTCAAAGAGGTCATATTATGGGGTAAAGGATACTTGTTCTTAATGGTAGCCTGATTGATCATCTGATAGTCGATACACATCCTGAGCGACCCATCCTTCTTCTTCATGAAAAGGACTGGTGCTCCCCATGGTGATGTACTAGGTTTGATGAAACCTTTATCTAGCAGTTTGTGTAGTTATTTCTTCAACTCAAGCAACTCAGCAGGGGTCATCCTGTAGGGTGCCTTAGATATAGGGTTTATGCTAGGAGATAGCTATATCTAAAATTCCACCTCTCTCTCAGGAGGAATCCCAGGCATATCATTTGGAAAAACATCAACATAGTCCATGACTACCTCTATCTCTTCAAGGGGTCGCACCTTAGGCTCTGGGTCAATAACTACTGCTAGGAAAGGTTGGCAACATTTGGCTATCATCCTCTCAGCCTTCAAAGCTGACACATACAGGCTGGTGGTCGCATCTCTCCATCCTCAAATGGTAAAGTGTGGGTGACTAGGTTTCCTAATAAGGATCTTCTTTTCCCTATAATAAATTTGTTCTCTATAGGTGTAAATCCAATCTATACCAATGATCACATAAAAACATTCATATCGAGGAGGATGAAGTCAGTAGGAAGCTCGTGACTCAGGTACTTAACTGGAAAGATGAGTGTTTTTAAAAGATACGTATATATCTGACCACTTGGGGTTGTGACATCCAAAATATAACCTAAATCTTTGATGTACAAACAAAGCGTAGTTGTCAGATTTCTTAAAATGAAAGAATTAGTAGAACCAGAATCAAAAAGAGCTTTTACATCTTGTCCCATGACTTCAAGAATGCCTACATAGTTTTCCATAATGTATTAGACTATTACATGATTAAATTAAAGCAGAAAGGAACACTCTAAGGGTTATTACCCTCTATCAAATGATTACAATTGGCCTGAGCCTCTTCATTTTTGATGGTGAAAACTCGAGCTTGCCTCCGCTCTCCAGTGGGAAGAACTCTAGATGGTTCACCAGCTCCGGATGGGGGTGCTACTGCCACAGGATGTGCTGCTACCAGACTCAATCCTCTCAAATCAGGCATAGGACAGTTGGCGGTGAAGTGTCCCTCCTGCTGGCAACGAAAACACACCTTCTTCTCGAAGCGGCACTTCCCAGGGTGTGCTCATCCATAGGTATGACACTTCAGATAATGGTTCTTACCACGTGGCTTTCCTTTGCCTCCATTCTTTTCCTTGTCATTGTTACACCCTTGTCCCTTCTTGTGATCATTCTTCGGTCCAGCAGTCCCTTCGGCGTAGCCCAGGTACCCCTTAGATGGGTTGGTCACAGGCATCACTGTCTTCTCCATGCTCAGGGAGGTGTTGTAGGCATCATCAAAGGTTGTCGACTTACTCACCATCATATGAGTCTTGATGGAGGGGTGTAGACACTCCACGAAGTGATCCACCCACCTCTCCTCTATCATCATGTACTTGAAATGCTCCAGCAGGTGAAACTTGCAAGCATAGTCTGAAACAGAGAGGTTGCCTTATACGAGGAAGGTGAACTCCTTCTCCTTCTCCTTCTTGGTAGAAGGCACAAACCTAGCGGAGAAGATAGTTATGAAATATGTCTAGGCCATCAGATTTTTGTTTGGGTCTCGACCCATGATGTGGTTCTCCCACCATATCTTAGCTGCTCCCTCCAGAATATGGGTAGAAAACAAGACCTTCTTATTCAGTTGAACCTCAAGCATGCAGAACCCATTTTTGACCACAATCAACCATGCATCAACTCTGTTGACAACTTCTGTCTTGTCCTCTCCCCAGAACTTCTCTATGCTCAGCTTCACAAAATCTAGGATGGTGGCTCCAAGTTAGGGACAAACTGGTAGAGGCTCTCGATCTTCACCTCTGGCGGTGTCCTTGAGGGCCAAAGCACTAATGGCCTCAGTCATCTTCTTTTACTTCTCCATCTAGAGGTTTTCAGGTGTATGGACCATGACAGCTGGCCCAGGGTTTACGACAGTGTCGATCTTGGTGTCGTCTTCTCACGTTGGTCCCTCTTTTCAGTAGTCATCCTTGTCCAGGTGGTCGAAAGGAATGGGCTTAGGGCCTGAGCCTTCCTCTGAGGCTTCATCAAGTCTCTTCCTCTTCCTCGATGAATCTTTACCACGATCTGTCCTCTTCTTGAAAGACCCCCTCCTCTTGCCGAGAGGCCTATCCCTAGAAGGGTTCTCGGTAGAATCATAGGGAATAACTACGGTCTTGACACAGGCCATGCTAGTTCACACAAGTTAAAATCATTTAACCACATATTTATAACCTGGAAAGATATATATGCTTTAATATTACATATGTGTCATCTTAATTACATTCATTTTATTGTTGGTGGAGGATTCCCTAATCCTTAACACCCTAAATTCCCAATACAAGAGGGGGCGGAGAGAGAGAACCCTAAGCACTTGAAATTTCTCTAGAGAAAAGAGATAAAGAAGGGATAAAATCAGATGAGAAGACCTAGAGGTATCTTATTTCAATTCAAATCCTCAGATTTCGGCCAGATAGTCACACAGATTCTGAGAGTCCTCATAGATTGACTAGTGGGGTGGAGGAAAATCTTCCCAACCCCTGAATCGTGATCCTTTTCTAGACACCTCCATCTTTGGAAAATCCTCTAATAACTCCCTTGGGCTCTAAAGAGTTTGTAAAATTTAATAATTATTAGATATTATATGGAAAACTATGCTCTGATACCAATTGTAACGACCCCACCCCTCGGTAAACCCTAATTAAGGAAGACCAAGAATCTTGAGCCGCTATCCCAAAACAAGATCAATGGTTTTACAAATAATAAAAAATGATTAATAAATTCTACCAGAGACTAAGCTTAGAGTAGGATAAAAAATTTACTTTTCACATACCTTTCAAAAATAGGAGTTTGGAACTTTAACCCAAGTAGAGTTCTATCTAACTAAATCCTCCAATCTTTATATAGCTTTATTCTTCAAATGTCACTTTAATGTTTATCCACTTTCAATGATTTCCTAAAACACCGACAAACAAAATGTCAGTCAGTATTAAGTATATATTGGTATGTGGTGGCAACCAAACTTTTGCACATATATCATAACAACTTAATCACATCAAATAGTTGTTAACAATCCAAGATTACATTTTAATTATAAATTCCCAACCATTTTTACTCATCCTTTGGTATATCCTCTCTTAGGGTTTAGTCCTTACAAAGGAACTTTAGGCTTCCTTCTCCATCCTGAGCTTGGTACCTTATGGGTCACCTCTCTAGGTGCCCTGTAGTCTTCCCATCCAGGGCTTGACCACTTATGACCTTCCCTCTAGGGCTTGGTCCTTGTAAATCTTGAATCATAAAACCAGATATGGTATGTAGGTTCGGGCAAGTCATAAATAATTATATTATGATAATCATCGTCACTTTATAGATTGCAAGAAATAAAGTCATCTAAACATTTAATTTCAAGCAATCGGTAAATCCTCAGGAATCATCGTGAAACTAAAGTGAGTAATCATAAATATCACCACATACCTGATTTGGAGATCTCAAAGAATCAAGCAAAGTATCCAATCCAATCAGGTCGTCCAATCAATCAAATCACACAAGCAAAACTGAATCCTAAAACGCATGTATTACCTAATCATTACATACTCATCATAAACTCTTTTATTGACTTGGGAATCCCTTTTAGGGTTTCTAGGTTGAATTAGGGTTTCTTAGATCTATTTCTTAATCTTTACCTTTTTAGTCAACAAACACTAAAAAGCTTTTCTATGCATTAAACCCTAGCTACTCAAATTATCACATTAAAATTCCTTTATTCTCAATTTGGCTTAGGATCATCATATCTCTGTCTTATGCATGGATTTTAAAAATAAAAACCATCAAAATTCACATTCACCTAAATTAGGGTTTCTAAGCCCATTAATGCACTTTATATACATGAAATGCTAAATTGATCCCATTAAGCACACAGATCATATTTTTAGATCTAAATCTTCCTTTTCATTAACAACGTGTTAATATCAACTTAAATCATCCAAAGAACTTTACTTAAACATCAAAATTAGGGTTTTCCATTCATAAATCCATTAAAAGTAACAACTTTATATACTTTTTGAATTGCACATAGATTCACGAATTCAATTATATTTTTATGGCACTCTATGTATTTTTTATTAACTTTCATATATAACATGTCATTATAGGATTAACCTATAATTATTTATGATTTTATCAACAAAACCCTTTTTTAGCCATTCCGAGATTGCCACATAGCCTATGTGACCCACTTGAACCATGCCAGTAGGGCCAGGCTCGAGCCAATTGGTTCGCACGACGTCGACACCTAGGCCCGTGAGACAACTCGCTCGTGTGCTAAAAAAACAATGTGAAAAGACCAAAACACCCTTACCTATGAAGAAAAAAGCCAGGGAAGATTGGTAAAACTATGTGAGGTCAACTTCAACCTCAGGTTGCTCGTGCAACAGGTCTAAGGGGTCAACTCGACCGTTGACTCTTGGATCCTGATCCCCTAAGCACTGCTCGAGGGTCCCGTCATCTTCGCCATAGTGAGCCGGAATGGAGGGTTCCCCCAATTCCTCTATTGGTGGTTGGGAGTGAGGAGTCATGTAGGTTACTTGTCCAAGTAGCCTATGATGGGAGCAAATGACAAAGGTCATGGTTCTTAGTAGAATTGAGTGACGAGAATGATGCAAAGAGTTGAGGAAAATCTCATAGAGGGTTTGGTGGATTAAGTGGAACATCTACCGCCCCTTATATAGGTGCGGGTCTCTAGCATGGATAATCCTTCTCTATTTGGATTGGGGAAATCATGAACCTTCCTCAAAAATCTAGAAATGCTAGGATCGCTCAATTCGGGAAGGTATCCCGAACACATTGGGCAAGTTTCCATGATCTCTCATGCCTCAGAGAGCAAGATATGTTGGAAGGAAGATCTCCTTGTTTCCCACTCAGTCTAGGAGTCTAGATGATGACCCAACACTTTCGGATCATGAGATCTATGGTCCAGATCATCCACATCCACTAAATTGAATTATCAATTCCCATATCAATCGTGACATTTAATGCATTCAATAGATTATCATATCACTTTAGGATTATCATAAAATCCATAACTCTCCACTCATTAATCCTTTTGCTTCCAAATTTTAGGAGAAACTTTCTAATAACTTTATCTACATGTGTGTCAAGTTTGAGTCCCAAACTCAAAAGTGTGAGGGACTTTTCTTCATATGCAAGTTAACACTTACTAAAGCATATTTTATTCATATTTTCTCTCTATTTCCCTTATTTGAATTCCTTTTATCAATAGAAACCATATGGATCCAGAATCTAATCCATCATGAGCAAACACTCATCTTTCTAGAGAATTCTACATAACTATCAACATTATCTTAAATTTCCTTTTCCTTTTTATACATTATTAGATTTCTTTCTATTTTCTTTTGTTTTAATCATATTGGACTTAGTACCTTAGTAGGGTCCACGAAACATACATATAAAAGGAATATTACCAAAGAAATCCATTCAATACACATAAATCATACAATTTTCATAATCACGTCCTTTATTGGAGAAATTACATTTCAACCCATACATAAGAAAATCGAGGATATAACAGTTGCAAGGCATATACCTGGTCCTAGAGAAAGTCCAACAAGTATCCTTGTTGCAGTGTGCTTCTTTCTCAAGTTACACCTGAAAGGTTGCCGACATCAGTCTCTTGGTCTGACACCACTAATGATGGTTGATGGCATCCTCCTAGCTGGTGGAAAAGGCCTCCTTGCCTCTATGTAGTACACGTAGACCATCAGGAACTCCGCATTGCACTACCAGAGCCAATGGGAAGGAGTTTTCCTTTAGAACATCAACCTACTAGGGCTGATTTGCTCTCTCATGTTGTCTCTCCCTTGCTATCCCTCCCTTTTATGGGTAGGACTTGCTCGGATCTCTAGTTACCACAAATACATAAGACAACTCTTCTTAGAGAGAATTGTTGTGTTTCACAAAAGCCTCAACTACCCCTCTATTTATAGGAGGGTTAGGGTCAGGATTTCCATATGAATCAGGAGTCAAAGAGATAGAATTTCATAAATTTTCTAGAACATACAAACCATGAATTGGTTAATTCACTACTGAATCCATCGATTCACATGTGAGTCAATTGATTCAACCCTTGAATTGATTGGTTCACTATGTTTTCTATTCTCAATTGTATTGGCTTTTAATATTCTACTAATGCACAACATGACATCAACATCAATCCTTGATCCAATCACATTGATCAATGAATTAGGCGATTCATAAACTAAATGGTCGTTTCAAACCTTGAACCGGTCAGTTCACTAACTGAACCGGTTGGTTCATGTCCCAATTTAGGCAATATTGTTCAAATTGATCTGACACTTGAATCAATCGATTCAACACTTGAACCAGTCGGCTCATAGTCCTTCAGTAAACTTTTAGCCATTGTTGTTTAAGTTGAATACCTAAGCACTTTAGTAATCCATTATAACTATACTCATGAGTAAACTCCTTTTCCAGGTGCATCCTATGCGTGTGACTCTATAGGTCCAAAGTTACATTGGCAGTGAATGTCCATAACCAACTTATGAAATCACAAACAATGAGTGGTATCTAGCAACACATTATTGATACCTAAGTAATTGGAAAGTTGGAGAACAACTTAAACCTACAATATGTGATCAATATTACAATGATCTTGTAGTTCCTTTGTTGTTAATATCTAGCTTGAACTCAAGGGATGGAATCTTCATCCTCTTCAACGCTCAATCCATGTTCCTTGAACTAGAGCAGACTGTATTAGATGCATGAGAGCTCACATATCACATATTGAGTCACACGAGTATGGCCATATGTTTCTTAGTCCCACTTATCAAGTGGCTTGGATATCAATCTCCTGTAGGAGGGATAAATACCATCTACATCACTTATACTCAATCCCCATGTGTCACAACATACCCGAGCACCACATTTATGGCAATGCTTATTCAAGGGCATGTTGGATGATATTAAATACATTGAATGATATGTGATGAGTGCGTGAAGTCTAAGAACCACAATCACCATGATCACTATGAGAGTAGATCCTAATTACCATTCCATGGTCTCCATGTATCACTCTCAAGATGGGTCTGTCCCACCCACTATTCTTTAACAAGTACCTATGTGTTTGGTTTGATATCACATATTATGACTGATGAGATTCTATCATCAACCAACACACACTTTAGTCTTATGTATTAATTTTTTCTACTTTGCTTCCATAGTAATATCTGGCTAGATACATAAGAAGAATATATGTACTCTTACCATACATATGATATCATTGTTCAAGTCCTCAACCTAAAGACATATGTCATTGAGTGTCATCATATCATGATTGAAACAAACAAAATAGATGAAATTAACTTTGTCATTATCAAATCAGGCATCTAATGCCCCATTACAATCATTGTATGATTGGATTTATGGGAATACATACCAATAATTGGTACATATGGAGGAGAAGTGCTATCAAAAGCATGGTCATCCATATGGGCTCACTCATGACATTGAGGTTGCCCATGTTTCCCATGTGGGTATGTATGACAAGAGAGCCAATCATATGATGATTGTAATAGAACATCTTATACACGTTTTGATTAACAATAAAGACAAGCTTCATCTATATGTTTGTTCAATTATGAGATAGTGGTATAGCATGAGAGATTTCTGAAGAATGATGTTATTCAATGAAGTATATCTTCAGGTTGAGGACCTGAATAGTGAGATCATATGTATGATAAGAGTACATACATTCTTGTTATATCCCTAGTCAGATGTTATGGTCGAATATAATAGACAACAATAATACATAATACTAGAGTGTGTGTTGGTTGATGACAAAATATCATTAGTCATGATATGTGATATCAAACCAAACACATAGGTACTTGTAAGAGACAAATGTACCAGACAAACCCACCTTGAGATTGATACATGGAAACCATTGAATGATGGTCAGAATCAACTCTAATAGTGATAGCGATTATTGTGGTTCTAAGACCTAAAGTCACTACATTCATCACATGTCGTTCTATGCACTTTGACACCATCCAACGTGACCTTGAATGAGCATTACCATAAAGGTGATGCTTGAATACATTGTGACACACGGGGATTGACTGTGAGTGATGTAGATGGGATTTGTCCCTCCTACCAGAGTTGATATCATTGCCACTTGATAAGAGAGAGTGAGACATGCATGTCCATACTCATGTGAATCAATATATGATATGTGAGCTCACATGCATCTCAAATAGTCTACTCTAGTTCAAGGAACATGGATTGAACATTGATAGGATGACGTTTCCATGTCTCGAGTTCAATCTGTATATAAGATACAAAGGAACTATACAATCACTATAACACTAATCATGGATTGTAGGTTGAAGTTGTTCTCCAACTTTCCAATTACTTGGGTAGAAATGAGGTGTTTCTAGATACCGCTCATTGCTTGTGATGTCATAAATTAGTTATGGACATTAACTAGTAATGTAACTTGGAACCTATAGGGTCACATACATAGAATACACCTGGAATAGGAGTATACTAATGAATAAGGTTTAAATTAATTACTAAGTATTTAGGTATTCAATTTACACAACATTGTCTAAAAATTGGATGACTGGGAATGTGAGTCAATCGACTCAAGTGTCCAGTAAATTTAAGCAATGTTGAATGAACATTGGTTGAAATACAATAAGGATCGACTGATTCAGAATTTGACTAGTTTAACATGTGAATCACTCGATTCAATGATCAAGAAGATTGGATCACATATTGATGTTGTCATCATGTTGTGAATTAATTGCCAATATGCTTACAAATAGGAAAGCAATCAATTTCACCAACTTGGAGTGTAATTTGAATGAGTCAAAACTTGATTCAACCAACTCATGACTCACAACAGCCAAAAATTCGTGAAAATTTGTATCTTTGAATCCCAGTTCATCTGGAAACCATGACCTTTCTCTTTGATAAATATGACGGGTAGTCAAGTCTTTTAGAAGACCAAACTAATTCTAACAAACATTATCCTCTCGTATTTTTGGTAACATGAGATCCCAAAGCAAGTCTTACCCATAAAAGGAAGAGACATCAAGGGAGAACAAGTTAGCACAAACACATTGACATCAAAGGGACAACTCCTTCTTGTCAGTTCTACAAGAACGATAGGAGTTCCCAATGGTTCACATGGACTATGTAGAGGCATGGAGGTCGTACCACCATACTACTAGGACGTCATCAACCACCATCTGTAGTGCTACACCTAGAGGCCTCCGCCAATAATAGTTTGGGTGCTGCTTGAGAAAGAAGCACATCATTGCGAGAATTGGCATTGGACTTGCTCCAAGGCCAGGTAAATACTTCACAACCTCCCTTCTCATTCATAACTATTGATGTTATCCATCAAACATGGGGAATATGGCAATATATTTTTTGTTTCTTTTTTGTTTCTACTACCATGTCTGTTTCCATATCTCCCTATAGTGAATCAGATCCACATCTGTTTACTATGTTTTGGGATATAACTGATATCATCAAGTTTTGGTTTTATCAATTAATTATGTGATGAGAATATTTAAATGATTAAACCAAATATGCTAGCGTCTATACATATGTATCCAATTTATACGTGTCACCCTAAAATTGTTTTGATGGTGGATTATGGCCAATAACCCTAGATATGTGTACATGGTCAAATGGTTTTAATCCTACCTTTTAAATTTGTCTTGCATACCAAGCCTCTCTATCTCTTTTTTCATATGTATGTTAAGTCTTTCCTCCATATGTTCCCCTTGAATATTACTCAAGATTTCACTTGTACAATGTATTAAATTATATATGAATAGGATAATTTTATTTCTTATTTGGGAAAGAGAAGATGATATGCACTGGGTGAGTCAACTGACTGGAGGGCCAAAGAGGCCAGACTACATGAGGAGACAATTGATCGACTATTGCCCCAACCGATCAACTGGAGGAGTCCAGATACTTCTTGAGCTAGAAGCCAGTCAACCGATCCAAGAAGACCGATTGACCAATTAGGAGGCCAACCGATCAACTCAAAGGTTGACTCAAATGACCAGACTAGTTCCAGCACATATTTTATACAATAATAGGTTGCTACATGTGATGTGGACATTAGGAGGTAGCAATTATTTGTGTCTCTAAAGAATTGCATTATTATGGATGTAACCATCGATGATATTTTATGATTACATATTTTGTTTGTGGGTATAGTATGTATATGATACATATTATAAGTATGTGGTGATTGGATATGTATATGCATTTATATATAATTAAATCCCTCAATAAAATATTAGGTCTTATATGCTTTCCATAAATAACAGACATGATAATTTTGATTGACCAAGTGTGGGCACGCCAAGCATGGTACGTCGTCTATCTCATAGAAGTGTGATGGTAGTTATGTGGGCCTGCCAAGCAAGATGTATTACTATCATATTGGGTTTTGGGTTAGGCTTAACTAGGTGACCTTACTGAGTTTAAGTGCCTAGAAGCATAAAGATGAGATATGACAAGGAGTTGTGCATACCATCTATTCAAGACTTGCATGAGATGCAATTGGCAAATGTTGCCTACCTTAATAATTGGTTATGGATGCTGGTATTGATTGGGTAATAACTTAATTATTTTGAATCTTGGCTCACTAGAAGGTTGTATGCTGCAATCTTCCATATTGATAGTAAGGGATATCAATTTGAACAAAATAGTAGGAGCAATAATTAATTAAAGGCCTAATTAGCATTGTCAAAATTTCTTTTAATTAGATCAAATCCAAATGTATTTAGAAAAATTGTAAATTTCTTTTATAGAAACTAATGGCAAATAACAACACATTTTCCTTGGAATTGGCCCTTGAGAAGGATAGGTTGAACAAGAATGATTTCCATGACTAGTCTAAGACATTGAGAATCATTCTAACACAAGAGCACAAGCTCTATGTCCTAGAGACACCAGAGCCATATGAACATGCTCCCATCACGCCTAAGGATGAAAAGGATGCTTACAAGAGGCACTTTGAAGATGTCATAGATGTCAAGTGTCTGATGCTATGCTCAATGATATATGAGTTGCAGATACAACATGAGAACATGGATGTTATTGAGATGGTAACACATCTTAAGAACATGTACCATGATCAGGCAAGACAAGTGAGATATGACGTCTCCAAGGCATTGTTCAAGTGCAATATGGAAAAAGGAGATCACATACGTCCCCATGTGCTCAAGTTGATTGGGTATGTGGAGAACCTTGCTAGGTTGGGATTTCCCTTGGGTCGAGAGTTGGCCGTATATGTGATTTGTAGTCATTGCTAGAATCATACTTCTAGTTTGTCATAAACTACAACATGAATGATTTTGACAAGCCACTGTCAGAATTACTTGGCATGTTGAGAATAGATGAAACACAGATGAAGAAATATAAAACCAAATATGTGATGATGATGAATAGAGGCAAATGGAAGTCCAAGGGAAAAGGTAAAACTAAGAAGAATTTTAAAGCTATCTAGAAACCCAAGTCTTCCGCACTAAAATCTAACGGAGGGGTGAATCAGGGAGGCAAATGTCACCACTTTCACTAGGATGGACTCTGGAAAAGAAATTGCCCTCTCTAACTGGAGGAACTAAGGAATAAGGAGGGGATAGAGACCTCCACTTTAGTTATATATGTTATTGAGATAAGTATGTTTACTTCTTCATCTTGGGTACTTGATACCAGATGTGAATCTCACATATGTTCAAATATGAAAGATTTGAAAAGAAGTAAACCTTTAAAAAAGGGTAAGGGGGTCAAATTATGGTTTGTGAAAGGAGCAAGAGTTGATGCCATTGTAGTTGGAACCTAACATTTATCTCTATCCATGGGGCTTGTAAATGGAGTTAGAGAACTGCTATTTTGTACATGCCATTAATAGAAATATCATTTCCGTTTCTTGTATGGACAATAATGGATTTAAATTTTGTATAAAGAATGGTCAATGTTCTATTTCTAAAAATGAGATCTTTTATGGAAGTGCCCAATTGTCCAATAGTATTTACTTATTAGATCTAGAGACAAATTTTTATAATGTAAATACTAAGAGATTAAAACTCAATAACTAAAAAAAAACACAGCTTTGGCATTATCGTCTAGGGAAAATCAATGAGAAACACATTTCTAGACTCCATAAAGATGGACTCTTTTGACCTCTAATCAATAGAGACAGGCAAATCTTGTTTGTTGGGCAAGATGACAAAAGCACCTTTCATCAGTAATAGTGATATAACGAGTGATCTATTAAGACTCATACATAGTGATGTATGTGGACCTTTTAAAACAAATGCTAGAGGTGGTTACCACTAGTTCATTACCTATAATGATGACTTTGATAGGTATGAAAATGTGTACTTAATGAAACATAAGTCAGAACCCCTTAAAAAGTTCAAGGATTTCATGAATGAAGTACAAAACTAACTTGGTAAAAATATTAAAGAACTACATTCGGATCGAGGTGGAGAGTACTTAAGCCAAGAGTTTGAAGACCTTATGTGAGACTGTGATATTTTATCACAATGGACTCCACCTGGAACACCAAAACATAACAATGTATTAGAAAGAAATAACCATACATTACTAGATATGGTGCGGTCAATGATGAGTTCCAACTACCTTATGGGGATATGCTCTAAAAACCACAACATTTACATTTGAATTGTGTACCATCTAAATCATTTCAAAAGACACCATATGAGATATGGTATGAGAAGTGTCCCAATGTGTCTTTTATGAAGATTTGGGGATGTGAAGCTTATGTGAGAAAATAGTTTTTCAAAAATCTTGGACCCAAAAATGTTACTTTGTTGGATACTCTAAGGAAACCAAAGGATACTACTTTTTTATCCATATGACAAAAAAGTGTGTTGCGAGAGATGTTGTATTCCTAGAAAAGGAATTTATTTACAAAGGAATTAGTGAGAGGAAAGTATAACTTTAAGAAGTTAGAGACCAACAAGAAAACATTGAACCTATAGAGGTATAAAAGGAACATGAAGAGTCACAAATTGTTGTGGAATCTCAAGTTCCTCATGTCACACATGAACCTCACAGATCTAGTAGGACATTATTTGAGCCTGAAAGATTCGGTTATCTTGTAAATCAAGAAGGAGATGAGTTGATCATAGACGATGAGCCAACAAACTACCTAGAAGTTGTTAAGGGACCAGAGTTTGAGAAATAGCTTGAAGCCATGAGATCTGATATGAAATTCATGTACACCAAAAAGGTATGGACCTTGGCAGATCCACCTAAAAGGGTAAAACCCATAGGGTGCAAATGGGTAATTTACAAACCTATAAATGCATATTTGTTGGAAAATATTTCAAACTAGTTCAAGATGTTGAGTGTGACAAAACTTTTTCTCCAATTTCCATGGTTAAGTCCATCATGATCATGCTTTCCATTACATCTTATCATGGCTATGGGATTTGGTAGAGGATTTTCAAACTACATTCCTTAATGGGAATCTGCTTGAGGATGTGTATATGACACAACCCGAGGGTTTTAGAAATTCAAAGGATGTAAATAAAGTCTGTAAAATACAAAGGCCAATCTATATATTGAAGTAAGCATCTTGGAGCCGAAATCTTTGATTTGATGAAATAATCAAAGAGTTTGGCTTTAGTTAAAATAAAGATGGACCATGCATTTACAAGAAGGTTAGTGGGAGAATGATTGTATTCCTCATATTGTATGTAGATGACATACTATTATAGGGGAATGACATCCCTACATTACAAATGGTAAAAACATGGCTAGGAAATACATTCTCTATGAAAGACTGCGCAAAAGTATCCTATATCTTAGGAATCAAGATATATAGAAATAGATCTAGAAGGCTTCTTGTCCTAAGCAAGAGAACATACATTGGAAGAGTGTTGAAGAGGTTCAACATAGAGAACTCAAAGAGAAGAAACTTACCCATATCTCATGGTGTTAGTATCTCTAGAACTCAATGTCCTAGTGCTTGTGAAGAGTTGGAGTGCATGAGTAAAATTCCATCTGCATCTGCAATTAGATCTATCATGTACATAATGTTATGTATTCGTCCTGATGTCTCATATGCCTTGAGTATGACTAGCAAGCATTTTTCAAATTCCAGTGAAAGTTGCATGACTTCCGTAAAGAAGATTCCTAAGTACTTGAGAAGAACCAAGGATCAATTCCTTTTTTATGGAGGCATGGAAGAGTTGGTGGTAAAAGGTTACATTGACACAAGATTTCACACTGACAAAGATGACTATAGATTGCAAACTGGATTTGTGTTTTTCCTTAACAACAAAGTTGTAAGCTTGTAGAGTTCCAAGTAAGCAATAGTTGTTGATTCTACAGTAGAGGCCAAGTATGTTGTTGCCTCCAATGCAGCGAAGGAAGTTGTTTGTATCAAGAAGTTCATCATTGAACTTGGGGTGGTTACAAGCATCAACAATGCAATAGAGTTGTATTTTGAAAACAATGGAGCTATTAAACAAGATAAGGAACCCAGATCACATCAAAATTTCAAGAACATACAAAAATGGTTCCATCTCATATGAGAGATCATATAGGGAGGAGATGTGAAGATTTGTAGAGTACCGATTGAAAGCAATGTTGCTGACCCCATGATAAAAGAACTTTCATAGCAGAAGCATGAAGGTCGTATTAGATCACTTAGGATTAAATTCATGACTGATTGGCTCTAAGTGCAAGTGGGAGTTTGTTGGTATGTATGCCTAGAAAGCCAATCATATGATAATTGTAATAGCATATCTTGTAAATATTTTGATAAATAATAAAGGCAATTTTTGTGTGTATGTTTGTTCAATTATGAGATAATTGTATAACATGATATATGTCTAAAGAATGATGTTACTTGATTACGTATGTCATCTAGTTAGGACCTAGTAGTGAGATAATATGTATGACAAGAGTACATACATTCTTGTTATGTCCCTAGCTAGATGTTATTGTGGAATCTAATAGACAACAATAATACATAAGACTAGATTGTGTGTTGGTTGATGGAAGAATCTTAGTATTCATGATATTTGATATCAAATCCAACACATAAATACTTGTTAGAGAACAATTTACTAGACAAACCCACCTTGAGAGTGATACATGGAAACCATTGTACGGCAGTAAGAATCAACTCTCATAGTGATGGTGGTGATTGTGGTTCTTAGACCTAAAGTCACTACATTCATTACAGGTCGTTCAATGTATTTTGATACCATCCAAAATGACCTTAAATAAGGGCTACAATAAAGGTGATGCTCAGATACGTGACACATGGGGATTGATTGTGAGTGATGTGGATGGGATGTGTCCCACCTGTCAGAGTTGATCTCTCAGCCACTTGATAAGAAATACTAAGAAATGTATGACCATACTCATGTAAATCAATATATTATATGTGAGCTCACATGAATCTCAAACAATCTTCTCTATTTCAAGGAACATGGACATAACGTTGAGAGGATGATGTTTCCATGCCTTGAGTTTAATTTGGATATCAGAGACAAAGGAACTATACATCACTATAACACTAATCACAAATTGTAGGTTGAAGTTATTCTCCAACTTTCCAATTACTTGGGTAGCAATGATGTGTTGATGGATACTACTCATTACTTATGATGTCATAAATTAGTTATGGACATTCACTACCAATATAACTTGGGACCTATAGAGTCATACAAATAGGATACACCTGGAATAGGTGTTTACCTATAATAAGGTTTAACTTGATTAACAAAGTGTTTAGGTATTCAATTTAAACAACATTAGCTGAAAATCAGATGTCTGGGAATGGGAATCAACCGAATCAAGTATTGAGTCAACGAACTCAAGTATGGAGTAAATTTAAATAATGTTGGATGAATATTGGTTGAACTAGAATGTGGATCGACCGGTTCAAAATGTGAACTGACTGATTTAGAGTTTGAATTGACTAGTTCAACATGTGACATGATTCAATGATCAATAAAGATATTTTTTTATTATTGAATGATCAATAAGATTGGATCAAGGATTGATGTTGACTTCATGTTGTGCATTGATCACCAATATGTTTGCAAATAGAAAAGCATTTTAATTTCACCAACTTGGGGTGTGATTCGATCGACTCAAAAGTTGAGTCGAATGACTCACGACCACCAGGAGCCAAAAATTCATTAAAATCCTTCTCTTTAACTCCTAGTTGATATGGAAACCCTGACCCTAACTCTCATATAAATAGGGGCTAGTTAAGACTTTCAAAAGATACATGTTGACCAATGTTGTCTTCTCACAATCATGGTAACATGAGAGCCCAAAGCAAGTCTTACCCATATAAGGGAGTGACAACAAGGGAGAACAAGTCAACGCTATCGTGTTGACATCAAATGGACAAATCCTTCTTATTAGTTCTATAAGAATGAAAGGAGTTCTCGGTGGTCCGTGAAGACTACACAAAGGTGTGAAGTTTTCTACCACCACTCTAGGAGGATGTTGTCAACCACCATCCATGGTGCTACACCAAGAGGTTGTCATTGACAACAGTCAGGTTGCTTCTTGAGAAAGAAGCACATCATTATGGGCATTGTGACTAGACTTGCTCTGGGACCATGTATATACTTCACAAACCTTCCTTCCAGTTCATAGATATTAACGTAATCCACATGTCATGAGGAATATGACAAGAACAATTTTGTTCCCGTTTCCATCTCTGTTTCCATATTTCCATACAGCCTAAGGGTCATACAATCCATGTATCACCGCCTCTTTAGCTAAGTATAAGAAATGTTTGTAGGCCTCTCAATAGGCCCCTCTACAGTCCACATTATATGGATATTCCATGATCATACAATCAACTGCGACATCTTCAGCACATCTGGCCTCCAACCAAGGTAATGTTGGGGCCTCCATGCTAGCATCTAGCTCTCCTGGATTGTTGATTCTGGAAACCACCCAACATATGATTGATACAAAACACCTCCTATTCTCCACTAAACCTCATATTCCTACCTTATCTATCACTCTAGCAGATTGGTCCATTAGAATTTCTCAATAGTGTGGGAGTGTTAATATCTCACCTACTCACAAAATCAAATATGTTCCTAATGATCCTCATTTCCCTTTAATTTAATGTGTGTTGCTATGCTAATTGATGTCTTTACTTGCAACATCACCTTTTCTAGTCAGGGTTTAGGATTCTCATACTTTCAAGAATGATTGGACTGTGCTCTAGAGATAATGACCTTTACTACTTTGGTGACGTTGTTCCCTTTTTTGCTCTTCTTATAAGCACACCTCATCAATTTCACCAAAATTATGGTCATCCTTTTTCTTGACAAGTTGAAGCACATTGGATCTTATTTTAGTTTAAAAAGTCTTTCATGTGACTCAATGTGAGTTTGGGAAGCATTAGATGAGTTCTTTTCTTGGAAAAAATAGTCTATGTTCTAAACCTATTTTTGATGTAAATAATAGTGACATTTGTGGTCCATTTCGAACTATTAGTTTTAATAGATTCCATTATTTCATTAGCTTTGTTGATGATTTCTCTTGCATGACTTAGTTACAATTGTTGAGATCCCATGATGAGATTATTGGTGTTTAGAATTTTCATAAAATGATCTCAACATAATATAATAAAATCCATTAAAATATTCAAAATTTACAATGCTTTATAGTATGCTTTGGCTCAATTTTCTTATTTTTTTTTGTCTTGGAATAGAGTTATCCATCAACATTCATGTTCTTACACTTGACAACAAAATTGCATTGTATGTAGAGTGTAAAATTGCCATTTACTGGACATGTCTCATGCTCTTATATTCCAAAGTAAATTACCTAAGCCCTATTGGTATGAGATTATTCTTACCACATGATACCATATCAATCAACAATATTCATATGTTCTTCTGTACAAGATTCCTTTTTCGACAGGCTTCCCGTGTAAATGGCATTTACATCCTCCTTTGCATGTTTTAAGGTGTATTGTTTTGTGCAAAACTTTGACACAAAATTGGAAAAACTTGATCTTAACTCTATCAAAATAGTTTTCCCTAGATGTTATACCTTTCATAAATGTTATCATTGTTATAGTCCAAGCAACCTTTGTATGTATGTCTCCACCAACACTACATTTTAGGAATAAGATATATTCTTTGATTCTATGTTCCCTTCCTCTCCACCTCAGCCTCAGCCTAAAACTGATCTTGTTGAGCTTGATCTATCTGGCCCAGTGGATCATGAACCCATAGCCCATCCTCTTGTGATTCCACCTCCACTAACACATGACCCGACACCAATGTTCACATCTGAGGATCCATCACACCTCATGGCTCTCCAGAGAAGTATATGCTTTTGAACTATTTGCAATCATATATCTCATACCTACTGGCTATCTAAGATTTTTTGTATTGCTAAATCCATTGTCCAACAACTCAAATCTATCCAGATTCTAAAAAATTATCATGAGGACCTTCAACACCCAAGTTTGAAAGTTGTAATAATCGAGGAAATGACAATATTGTGTGAGAATGGGATCTGAGATCTTTTCCATCCTCTACTAGACAAAAATATTGTTGATTGCATATAGGTTTTTATATTGAATTTAATTTGGATGGATCAATGGAATGCTCAAAGATTGGCTTGTTGCTAAAGGATTCAACCACACATACAATGAGGATTTCTTTGAAACCTTCTCACGGATCACTTTCATCACTTCTTTAAGGATTGTAATCACCCTTCTCATTCATGTATAATGGCCTATGTTCTGACTTGACATTGAAAATGCCTTCCTTCCCGGTTATTTAAAGGACTTTTAAATGAAGCTAAGTTTTTTTACTCAAGAAAGGTCTTCACAAAAGTTTGTCATATGAAACACTCTTTATATGACATCAAGCAATTATCATAAGATTTGTTTACAAAAATCACTGGAGTTCTTGCTAGCCTAGGTTTTTCCAAACCGTTCAGTGATCAAAGCCTATTCGTTGGTTTTCTCAACTTGGAACCATCATTCTGGATGTAAGACCCCTGACTTTCCTTTTTGATTGAACATGCTTGATTACCTGAATTAGATGCTTAAAATCATAACCAAATCCTAAATTGTGCCTTGATATCATGTGACAATCTTAAGCTTCAAGTTTGGTTCAGTTTGGACACTATTTGAGCAAGTCATGCAAATATGTGCTTGTTTTGGGTTTTTATGCAATTTACCCATATTTAGGGTTTTTCTTGAAATGTATCACATTCTTATTGTGCCCCACATGTTATAATATCATGTTTTATATGGTTCTACTTTGGGGTGTCTTATTATACCTTAGTTTAAGCATACTGACATCTTGTGTTGAGATTAGGGTTTGCTCTCTTTGATGCCCTAACTCAATGGTTGTCCTTGAGTATTGGGACTCAATGGGCCACCCAGTGTTGGTGGTCACCAAGGTTTTATGAGGTCCCCAGGTTTTACAGTCACCAAGGTTTCATGTGGTCTCTAGTTTTAGCGGTCTACAAGTTTTGTTGACCCACCTAGGGTTGGCGGTCGATGAGACTTATGACTCATTTTGGTCCCCAACATTCCCAGGGTTGCTAGTCATTTGGTTTTCTGATCATCTTGGTCTCTAAGTTTTCTTGTTTTAATTGTTTGGGTTCTTGAAAAAATGGTTTAAGTTATTGTATGGACGAGATGCTTTGACTTTAGACACATGTCATGCTTGGCTTGACACCTCACACACACACACTCTCTCACCCTCAGGTTTATATACCTATTTCCTTGCATGAAAAAAAGTTCTTTACACCTATCTCTCTCTCTTTTCTTCCTTGTTTCTTGGAGCTCGTCCTCCTTGCTTGGTGGTGAAGGAGGATCCAAGGTAGGAGAAGCTTGGCTAATCTTTCTTGCATGTGCATCTGGGGTTTGGATCCACCCTTGTTGAGGTTGTTTGGTGCTTCCTTGCTTTGCTTCTTAGTAAGTGAGATATCCCTCTTTTTCCTTTGTTTCTCCTGTTTCCCTATATTCTTCTCTCTTCCTTCTTGGTCAGATCCATGGTGTTCTTGGTGAATCTTTGTGCTAGAGGTTGAAGACACCTTCCTTCTTGCCTCTTCAGCCTAGGGTTTGCTTCATTTTGGAGAAGGAGCTAGCTTGACCAAGTGGAGTTCTCAAGATATGATTTCTTCCCTCTTTCTTTGAGATACCTTACTGTTTGGAGTTTCTTCATCCCCTCTACGGTGAGTTATATAACATTTTCCACATTTATTGTTTATTCTTATCTTGCATGCACATGATCTTACCCTAAAATGTTGTCCCTAGTAGAAAGATGTTACCTTTACCCAGGGTTGAGCTTAGAGGGTATATTTTTGAGTAGTTAAACCTTCTTGATCTACCTCTAAACTGGGTCCATGTTTCTTCTTTGAAGATAGAAACCCTAGACCTTGGACATGTGTATAACCTCATGTTGGTAGCCAAGATTTGTATTTCCATGTTGGCCGCCAAGGTTTTGGACCCTTAGTGGTTGATGAAGGTTTTGGACCCTTAATGGTCGATGAAGGTTTTGGAACCTTAGTGGCCGATGAAGGCTTTGGACCCTTAGTGGTCGATGAAGGCTTTGAACTCATTATGGTTGCCAAGTATTTTAACCCTAGTAGTCAAAAAGGATCCTAACCCTAGTGGTCGCTAAGGATTCTAACCCTAGTGGTCGCCAAGGATCCTAACCCTAGTGGTTGCCAAGGATCCTAACCCTGGTGGTTGCTAAGGATCCTATCCCTAATGGTTTCCAAGGATCCTTACCCTAGTGGTCACCAAGGATCCTAACCCTAGTGGTCGCCAAGGATTCTAACCCTAGTGGTCGCCAAGGATCCTAACCCTAGTGGTCGCCAAGGATCCAAACCCTAGTGATCATAAGGATTTTAACCCTAGTGATCGCCAAAGTTCCTATCCCTAGTGGTAACAAGATTTCCTAACCTAGATGGTCGATGAAAATTCTGACTCTATGTTTGATATGTTTTCCTACCTATATGGACAATGAGTTCTCTGATCCAATAAGTATGAGTCCAGAGTTTTGGTTGTATGTAATCAGATCGTTATGTTTAACCTTATGCATTCATGATCTGATGAAATACTAAGAACTAGGGTTTATCCTTGAGTGTTGTTTTGTAACATTAAATCAACTTATCTTGTTGAACCTAACCCTAATACAAATAGGTAATGATGGTTAATCATACTTAGCACCTTGTATGATTGGTATGATGAACACTACTCTCTCAATGTTGTTGTAACCCTAATATGTTGTCATTTGAACATCATGATCTCTTAGATGCAATGTTATGTTGAACTTATATGTCACATATATGGAGATGGTTTGATGAGCCTTGGTAAGGCATGGAAATATAATGGTGTTCTTATAAGGAATGATGTAATGGTCATAATGACCTTTGGGCATGGTTGAGACCTTATTGAGGTGCTATAATCTTCATGGTGTGATAAGGATTGGTATCCAGTGATGATGTGATAAGAATTATATCTGTGTTTTATTTTGAGTAATCTCATTTAGCATGATGGGGCATCATAGTTTGGTTGGCATCATAGCCTTAGACACTCTAAGTCTATAGAGACATAGGACTTAGGTTTGTGTTTTTTCTTACGTAATCCAACATATCTGATCATAGCCTATGATTATGCATATATGTCTGGAGAATGTGAAGAGCACGCGGAGAGTAGCTATGTTGCACTAGGAGGTGGCGATAGGAGGTAGGCACATGACGATAGAGTTCTAGTGATGGGGCCAGAAAATAGCCTATAGTGCCTCAGTTTGACACTACAACCATGGAAAATCCTACTTTTTAGTCCATGTTTGGATATCTCATGGCAAAAATTACACACTTAGCGGAAGAGCCCCCATACCTCAAGCTAGGGCAGCCATCCCTAATGCAGAATCTCAGAGTTCTGAGAAGACGTTTGAGAGGTTGAAATGTGTTGGAGCTATCGAATACATGGGTAAAACGGACCCAAGCAACATAGATATTTGTTTGATGGAGCTTGAGAAGGCATTTAAGATCTTGAACATCCTAGAAGAGGACAAGGTGAAACATGTTGTTTACATGTTGAGGGGTAGTGATGGCCACTGGTGGGCTATATAAGAGAAGAAGAGACCAAGAGTTGTTGTGGGTTGGGAAGAGTTCCGACAGGAGTTTGTGAGTCATTACTTCTCAAAGATGTATCTGGATGAGAAGATAATGTAGTTTGAGAAGTTCATCAAGGTTCAGTGTCCATCAACGAGCACGAGGCAAATTTTATGGAGGTTTTGAGGTTCCGTCTACATATGGCAATGACAAAGTTGGAGAGGATTTAGAGGTTTGAGAAGGGTCTGAGCACAGAGTTGTCTATGGTAGTATCTTCTTTGGAGAATAGAGAGAGGCTCACTACCCTTGTATAGTTCGTGAGAAGGATTGAGAGGTCTGCTATCGATGAGTGTGAAACCCATGCTAAGAAGAGGACAACTTAGTTCTAAGGGCAATCATTCAGTGGCTTTAAGAAATGAAGGTTCTCATCACTACAATCATATCATATATCCACTTTTTCTGAGTGGAGATCAGGAGAGTCATCACAATTGTCCTTGAACAAGGGTAGAGGTCACATCTTTCCACTAGTAGGAGCACACAATGTAACATTTGTGTTATGACAGGGTCATCTAGGCCACAACATGATTCAAGGACTTGTCACAAGTGTGGACAAGTAGGGCAAGTAAGGTGGATGTGTCCTATGAAGGATGAAGAAGTGACACAATATATCAAGTAGAGTCAATGAGGTTCACAACAAAAATGGTACAACAATGATGGTGGTATAGGATGCGTTCAGGCACTACAGGTGGGGTCATATGGACCTGCTAGCAGAGGACAAGGACGATAATAGGTAATGATTAGATTCTATGCTGTGAGTCGACTGGAGGGAGTGGTCAATCCATCTGTTGTGACAGGTCTTATGGAAGTTTTTCATTTTGACTTACTTGCTTCTTCTTTCCTATCTATTTTGGTTGACCCAAGTGCAACACACTCTTTGTTCATGAGAGAGGTCATAAGTAGTTGTTATCTACCTATTTATAGTAGATATGATATTCTTTGGCGAGAAACCCTTTAGTTGGTTCCACTGAGTTGCGAGAGGTGTCTCCATCTTGTGTTCTTTCTTTTTTAGGACACAACATTCAAGTGGATCTTATACACAACATGCATGGATTTCATGTGATCCTAGGGATGGATACCTTGGAGAAGTATAAGGTTGTTTTGTATTGTAGTTACATGGTGGTGATGTTCTGTGATGGAGATGTTTGGTGAATCTTGATAGGAAGAATCTTCCTACATGCTTGGTTTCGGCTATGACAGTAGAGAGGATGATGAGACAAGAGTGTGAGGCTTTCCTGGAACATGTTACAAATACTAAGGTGAGGAGTCCTAGTATCTAGGAGGTGCCGATAGTGTGAGAGTTTAAGGGTGTCTTTCCTAAAGAGTTTACTAGTGTTCCCCCTCCTAGAGAGATTAGATTTGAGATCAATCTTGTTCCTAGAACACAACCCATAATGCAGTCACCCTACATGATGGCACCAATAGAGATGTAGAGTTGAAGAAATAGTTGCAGGAGTTTTTGGAGAAAGGTTTCATCAGACTGAGCACTTCCCCTTAGGGTACTCTCATGTTGTTTGTGAAGAAGAAGGATGGTTCCATGAGGCTTTGTATATATTATCAGAAGTAGAACAAGGTTACAGTGAAGAACAAGTACTCCATGCTGAGGTTCAATGATTTGTTTGATCAGTTAAGAGGTGCTACAATGTTCTCGAAGATAGATATGGGGTTAGGATATCACCAATTGAGGATCAAGGCTCTAAGACAACTTTTAGGGCTAGGTATGGACACTATGAGTTTGTGGTTATGCCATTTCGGTTAATGAACATGCCGAAATCTTTCATGGATCTCATGAACATGGTGTTCATACTGTATTTGGATCAGTTCATGGTAGTGTTTATCGATGCCATCTGGATATACTCTAGGGATAGTCAGCAACATGAGCATCATCTACGCTAGGCTTTGACGTTGTTGAGGCAACATTGATTGTATGCCAACTTCACTAAGTGTGATATCTGGTTGATCGACTTTCTTTTCTTGGTCACATCATGTCGGATAAGGGTGTTTCAGTAGACCTGAACAAGGTAGAGTCTATGTTGGAATGGGAACAACCCAAGAAACTAACTAAAGTTTGAAGTTTCCTAGGTTTGGCTGGTTACTATAGGAGATTCATTAAGAATGTTAGTGTTGTAGTGTTACTCATAACCAAGTTGACTAGGAAGGTGTTCCTTTTATCTGTGATGACAAGTTTCAACGTTCTTTTCAGTTATTGAAAGAAAAGCTAACCAATGCTTTGGTGTTAGTGCCGCCAGAACAAGGGAAAGGTTACCTCATCTTCTATGATGCTTTGAGAAATGGATTGGGATGTGTGCTAATGTAGGACAAGAATGTGATTTTTTTGCTTTGCGACAACTTAGGAAACATGAGGAGAACTACCCAAAACATGACCTAGAGATAGCATTCATGGTTCATTCCCTGGAGATTTTGAGGAACAATCTATATGGGGAGAAGTGTTAGATCATAACTGACTACAAGAACCTTTAGTATATCTTCTTGAAGCAAGAGATGAACATGTGGTAAACAAGATGGATGGATATGATCAAGGAATATGATTGCATGATATACTACCATCCAGGGAAGGCAGATGTAGTAGTTGAGGCGTTGAGCATGAAGTCATCTTCATCATCATCTGCGGATAAGGCACAGTTACACTCCATGGTGTGCCACAAGTGGGGCATGTTGGTATCGCTTCACCATATGAATGTACATCTAGAGGTTTCTATGTTATCAAGATTGTTGGCATAATTGTAGGTTAAGCCTACATTGATACAACAGATCAAAGATGCTAAGAGGAGTGATATTGGGATATAGAGGATTAGATCAGAATTTGGTAGTGGGAAGCATGATGGTTTTCATAAGTTTAAGGATGGTACATCTTTCATTCACAATAGAATGGTGTTCTAGATGTTGAGAACCTGAGGAGTATGGTTCTTGAGGAGGCTCATTCCTCAATGTATGTGATGCATCCTGGTAGTATAAAGATGTACCACAATCTGAAGGATCTATATTGGTGGCCAGGTCTGAAATGTGATGGGGTAGAGTTCATTGCTAAGTGTCCAGTTTGTCATCAAGTCAAGGCGAAACATCAGAAGCTTGTAGTTACATTACAACCCTTGTCGATACCATAGTGGAAATGGGATCATATCACCATGGTCTTTGTGGTTGGTCTTCCTAGGACAGCCAAAGGTCATGATTCCATTTGGGTAATAGTAGATAGGTTGTCCAAGTCATCTCACTTCCTTCCAGTCAATACGATGTATACAACAAAGAAGTTGGTATATGTATATGTTGATTAGATAGGTATTCCAACTACCATAGTATTTGATAGAGGCCCACAATTTACAAGTAGGTTTCTGGAACATCTACATATGACTATAGGGACACATCTAAAGTTTAGCACAACCTTTCACCCATAGATAGATGGTCAGTTAGAGAGGACCATTCAGACGTTAGAGGATCTTTTGAAGCCATGTGTCTTGTAGTTTCTTGGTAGTTGGGATGTGCATCTGAGTTTGATCAAATTCACCTACAACAACATGTATTAGATAAGTATAGATATGGCATCGTATGAAGCGTTGTATGGGATATGTTACCGGTCACCTCTTTGTTGGTATGAGATAGGTGAATATCATCTTTTGGGTCCTGAGCTAGTGCAATAGAATATAGAGAAGATCAAGGTAATACAGTAACATTTGAAGGTAGCTCGGGACAGACATAAGTCTTATCCCAATAACCATCACAGACTGTTGGAGTTCCAAGTTGGAGACCGTGTGTGTCTTAAGGTTTCCCCTTGGAAGGGTGTGTTAAGGTATGAAAATAAGGGTAAGTTGGCTCCCCAATTTATGGGACCATACCCTATTTTGGCTTGTGTTAGGAAGGTGGCATACAAGTTGGAGTTACTACCAGAGTTGCACATGTTGTACAATGTTTTCAATGCTCCATGTTGAGGAAGTTTCTCCCTAATACAGAGTAGGTGTTGCAGCCAATGGAGGTTGAGTTGGAGGAGGATGTGTTATATGTTGAAGGTCCTGTATTGATCCTGGATAGGAGAGTGAAGAAGCTAAATAAGAAGGACATATCTTTAGTTAAGGTTTTTTGGCATCATCCTAGTGTGGAGAAGGCCATGTGGGATTTAGAGGATGAGATACGTAGTAAGTATCCGTCTTTGTTTGATCAGGATTTTGAGGGTGAAATCCATGTTAGGGGTTTATGGTTGTAAGACCACTAACCTTGCTTTTTGGTTTAACATGATTGCTTACCTAAATTAGATGCTTAAAACCTTAATCAAACCCTAATATGTGCCTCGATATCATGTGACAAAATTAAGTTTCAATTTTGATCCAATTTGGAGTTTTGGACATTGTTTGAGCAAGTTATGCAAATATGTGCTTGTTTTGGGCTTTTATGCAATTTACCCATATTCAGGGTTTTTCTTGCAATTTATCACATTCTTGTTGTGCCCCACATGTTATAATATCATGTTTGATATGGTTGTGCTTTGAGGTGCCTTGTTCTACCTTAGTTCAAGCACAATGACATCTTGTGTTGAGATTAGGGTTTGCTCTATGTGATGCCCTAACTCAATGGTTGACCTTGAGTCTTGGGACGTGATGGGCCACCCAGTGTTCTTGGCCACTAATCTTTTATGTGGTCTCTATTTTTGGCAGTCTCCAAAGTTTCTTATGGTCTCTAGTGTTGGCAGTCGCCAAGTTTTCTTGAGCCATGTAGGGTTGGCGGTCGATGAGACTTGTGACCCATTTTGGTCGCCAACATCCCTAGGTTGGCGGCCATTTTCTTTTCTAATCAACTTGGTTGCCGAGTTTTTTTATTGTGCTCATTTGGGTTCTAAACAACATGGTTGAAATGCTTTCATGGACGATATGCTTTGACTTTGTGCACATGGCATTCTTGGCTTGACACCTCACTCTCTCTCACACCCCCCAAGCTTTATATACCTCTCTCCTTGCATGCAAATAAGTTCTTTACACACCTAGCTCTTTCTCTTATTCCTTGTTGCTTGGATCTCATCCCCCATGATTGGTTGTGAAGGAGGATCCAAGGTAGGAGAAGCTTGGTCGATCTTGCTTACATGTGCACCTAGGGTTTGGATCCACCCTTATTGAGGTTGTTTGGTGCTTCTTTATTGTGCTTATTGGTCTTGGTAAGTGAGATCTCCCTCTTTTCCTTTGTTTTTCTTTCTTCCCTATATTCTTCTATCTTCCTTCTTGGTCGGATCCATGGTGTTCTTCATGAAGCTATGTGCTAGAGGTTGAAGACACCTTCTTTCTTGCCTCTTCAACCCAGGGTTTGATTCTTTTCGAGAAGGAGCTAGCTTGGTTGAGTGGAGTGATCAAGCTAGGGTTTCTTCCCTCTTTCTTTGAGATACATATATGTTTGGAGCCTTTTCATCACCGCTAAGGCAAATTATATAACTTTATCCACATTTATTGTTTACTCTTATCTTGCATGAACATGATCTTAATTACCCTATAATGTTGTTCCTAGTAGAAAGATGTTACCTTTTCCTAGGGTTGAGCTTAGATGGTAGATTTGTGACTAGTTAAACCTTCTTGATGTACCTCTAAATTTGGTCCATGTTTTGTTTTTGAAGATAGAAACCCTAGACCTTTCTCATGTGTGTAACCTCATGTTGTTTGCCAAGGTTTTAGACCCTTAGTGGTCGATGAAGGTTTTGGACCCTTAGTGGTCGATGAAGGTTTTGGACCCTTATTGGTTGATGAAGGTTTTAGACCCTTAGTGGTTGATGAAGGTTTTGAACTCATTATGGTTGCCAAAGATTTTAACCCTAGTGGTTGCCAAGGATCCTAACCCTAGTGGTCGCCAAGGATTCTAACCCTAGTGGTCACCAAGGATCCTAACCCTATTGGTCACCAAGGATCCTAACCCTAGTGGTTGCTAAGGATCCTAAACCAAGTGGTCGCCAAGGATTCTAACCCTAGTGGTTGCCAAGGCTTCTAACCCTAGTGGTCACCAATGATATTAATCCTAGTGGTCTCCAATGATTTTAAACTCTAGTGGTCACCAAGGATTTTAAACCTAGTGTTCGCCAAGAATCCTAACCCTAGTGGTCACCAAGACTTCCTGACCTAGGTGGTTGATGAAAATTCTGACTTTATGGTCTCTATGTTTTCCTACCTCTATGGTCAATGAGTTTTCTGATCCTATAAGTATGAGTCAAGAGTTTTGATTGTATGGAATCATACAGTTATGTTTGACCTTATGCATTCATGATCTGATGAAATACTAAGAACTAGGGTTTATCCTTGAGTGTTGTTTTGTAACATAAATCAACTTATCTTGTTGAACCTAACCCTAATACAAATAGGCGATGATGGTTAATCATACTTAGCTTCCTTTTATGACTGGTATGATGAGTAAAACTCTGTCAATGTTGTTGAAACCCTAATATGTTGCCATATGAACATCATGAGCTCTTAAATGCAATGTTATGTTGAACTTATATGTTACATGTATGGAAATGGTTTGATGAGCCTTGGTAAGGCATGGAAAGATAATTTTGTTCTTACATGGAATGATGTAATGGTCTTAATGACCTTTGGGCATGGTTGAGCCTTTATCAAGATTTTATCCTCTTCATTGTGTGACAATAATCTGTATCATGTGATGATGTGTTAAGAATTATATCTCATACATTCAATATCTTTTGGAGTTGTAACATACCCATGTTTTTGTAGAACTCTATTAGGGTTTGTATGTAACTTGATTGATGCAGTCTTAACTCACCCAATTGGCATTAACTAATCAAGTGAAACCCTAATCATGTAGTGCCCTACTCCATAGATCCATTCTAGTGTTAGGACTTGCTGGATGGTGAAATGAGTATTCCTCTAATGGAAGCTTGAAGTCGTATATTGTTGAGTATATGCATGTTCTTGAGGATGGTTGTGGTCATACCTCTACAAGAGAATGGTCGAGGCCATATTTAAGATGATTATGATTCAGTATACTTGATGTTTTGAGGATATTTGTGGTTGTTCCTCAGATGATAGGGTTTAGCATACCCTATTTACTTGTGACGTTTCCTATATACCAAGGACAGACTAGGCTATTTTGCAGCTTGACCTTAGAAGTCATTGTGGTTGACTCAAACCGACTGAGGGAGGATGAGATCTTAGGATTCTGGCTCTCTTAGATCTTGTACGGAGTGATTTTGACTTATAAATGGTTAGTTGGAGTTTGAGTGGTATACCTCAAACTCCCCAAGGCTTAATAAAATATGTAATCCAGCCATGTAGTATATCTGTTTAGGGTTAAACATGATTCAAATTGTTTGTCAACCCTTGCCTTATTTCTTGCACGATTAGGTGTTATATAAGGCAATAAGAGTAGTTAACTATTACTAAATGATAGTGTTATTTGTTCCTTTACATATATTTATCTTGTTAATCATGTGTGTTGCAATGCTTATCTATTTAATCTATTTAATATTAATTATCATGTTGTAATCAATAACCATTGTTGAGAGTTATATCTCTTCATGGGACGTTTTCCCCACCTCGTGGGTCATCACATCTTTTTAGGTGATCTTAGCAACACCATCAGGATTGTAGTGGTGAGGAAGAGATGCTTGGAGAGTAGTAGGATCATAAGGCTAGCTAGTAGTTGGTAGTGTCCTAGAGTCATCCTTGTACTCTTCGGTCCGTGTGGGGGATGTTTTGTAGATGATATATATATATATATATATATATATTGAATCAAGTTTTTGACAGTGTTTCAATGTTTTTATATGGTATGTATATACAGAACAATATATTTTATATACATGTTGTGGACTCATCCACTAAGCATACATGTAAATACATGATATGGTAGGTGTTGAAGTGCAAGTTGAGAAACCTTTATGTAATATCTATGAATTTGATGGTAATGTTTAAATTGATTTTAATTTACTCTCTTTTATGGCTATGTGGTTAATTAGCAGTTGATCGTGTGTTATTTTTGAGTAATCTTGTTTAGCGTGATGGGGCTGTTGGGTTTTAGGGGAGGCAGAGAAGGCAGTAGAAACAAAAATTTCTCCCCCAAATCTGGAACAAGGAAACGCGTCAACGTCTATATAATAGGAAAGGATTGTTTGTGGAATCATACCTTGTCCCAAGGCTTGCTCGGCGACAATACCTCGCGCGTTGAGCGGTCTTCAACTCCGGTCTTGGATGGTGTCTGTGCAGCTCCTGGTCGCACCGGGACTGACAACTCCTGGTCTCACCGGGACTGTCGGGATTGACAGTTGTCCTCCTGAGCGGCAGAAACCTCCCGCCTCTGAAGTAGTCCACACGGACCACCTGGAACTCCACATTCCTTATCCCACAAGGAGTTGGAAGGAGTCGCACCCTCCTGTCAGCATACTAGTCACCAACACACTCTCCTGCCACCAGTCGCAACTGCAGTTGTCTTTCCCTTATTGTGCCTCCCTTATCGGGTAGTACTTGCTCGGGCTCTCTCTCGGTTACCAAAACCAGAGAGAACGACAACTTTGTAGAGCAACTGGTTTGCACTGAGTTGTACTTTGAGAAGCCCCCAATACCCATATATATATAGGAGGGTTATGGGACATGGTTCTCCATCCCGGGCAATGCGGGACTAAAAGAAGGAGTAGAAGGGTTCGAGATTTTCCACAAAAACAACCAACTCGCAACCTAAACTGATTGTTTCACAACCGAAACGGTCGCTTGGGGACCTGAACCGGTCGGTTGATGGTCCTAGTCGGTTCCTGGTTGACTTTCCTTCTTTTGTTTCTAATTGGTATCGAATACCAATCCTATTTCCCAATCAAATTGGGCAATTGAAATGAAAGGAAAATTCTCACCAATCCTACTTTCCCAACTTGCTCGGTTGCACCAGTTGAATCGATCGTTTCAACACTTGAAGCAATCGGTTCAACCTGATCTTGAGCCGATTGACTCAACACTTGAGTCGACTGGTTTACCAATCTCAGACGACCGATTCATCACATGAACCGATTGGTTGGGAGTGCAGGTTGTGCATAATCAGTCAATTGTGATTTCAATCAATTTGATACTCCAATCAATGTGTCCAACACCTTGACCATTATGACATTGAGCTATCAATTGATTGAGTGTTTAATTGAACTACTAAACTCCTTTAGTAATCAATCTAAACATTATTTGTGGACAAAACTCTTCTTCCAGGTTAAATCCTGTGTGTGTGACCCTGCAGGTCCATTTCACGTTGGCAGTGAAAGTTCATAACATTTATGACTTCACAAGCAAAGAGCGGTGCCTAGTCACACATCAGCGCTACCCAAGTGAAAGTAGAAAGTTGGAGAACAACTTTCAATCCTATAATCCGTGAATGGTGTTACAGAAAATGTATAATTCCTTTGTCACTGATATCCCAAATGAACTCGAGGCATGGAACAGTCATCATGTCAACGTTCATTCACTTTCTTGATCTCAGAGTAGATTGAACGAGATATATATGACATCAATATCACATACTATTTCACACATGTGTGCACATACCTATCTCAATCCTACTCATCAAGTAGCCTTGGATATCAAACTCCCTCAGGAGGGACAAATCCCATATCATCACTCACCCCTCAAAAGCCCCATGTGTCAAATCCACCCAATCATCACCTTTATAACAACCCATGTTTCAGGACTGTGTTTGATGATGTCAAAGTGTGCCCAACGACATGTGTTGAGTGTAGTGATTTCAGGTCAAAGAATCACACTCACCACCATCACTGTGAGTACTGACTGTGACTACCATGTCATGGTTCCACGTGTCAAACTCACGGTGGGTCTGTCTGGTACACTTGTTCTCTAACAAGTACCTATGTGTTTGGTTTGATATCTCTATATCATGACTAATGAGATTCTATCATCAACCAACACTACAATCTAGTCTTGTGTGTCATTGCTGTCTATCAACCTTCCACAATGACATCCGACTAGGGACATAACAAGAATGTACAAACTCTTAGCATCTGTATGATCTCATCGTTAAGGTCCTCAACCTGAAAGCATACGTCATTGAGTACTTGTCATTCTCTAGACATTCAATCTGTTCTATCACTATCTCATATGATTGAACCAGAAAGAGTTGGAAGCTTGCCTTTGATGTTTATCAAATCAATCTTAATGTGTCCCTTCAATCATCCCATGATTGGCTCTCAGGGCATACATACCAACAGACTCCCACTTGCACTGTGAGCCAATCACCCTTGAATCATATTCATAGTGATCTTCAAACATGTCCCCCATGTTACTGTTCTCTAGTGCGAACATAGTGAGTAATGGCAACACCTTGCCAAAGTCAGTATAAATTACATGTCTCACATCTCTTCATTGTATGTCATACGTATGAGTTGGAGTTGCCGTAATATGCGATCTAGTATTCCTTTGCTAACCTTTAGCCACATTGCATGATCAAGGATTCCATACTTGTCATCAATGAGCGGAATACTATAAGTTCATCTCATGAACTTCCAGATCCATATAGTATCCATTGTTATTCTCTAATGCATAGATACTCAGCATTTCCTTTTAAATGGTTTTATTGGAACACTTCCAATCATCAACAAACTTTCACTTTTATATATCCTATATATATTTTGCGATTAATTTTCTGTCCTTTCGGAAGTTCACATAAATGTAACTCTTTACATTGAACTCTTCCTTATCTCCATAGAACTAGTACTTCCCAAGTACTTATCAAGTTCTCATGGTATTCCAGTAACCCTTACTGGAAGTAGACAGACATCCACTCGTCATGTCCCACATACGAGTTATCAGGATGAGCACATCATATTGTCATGTCATACATACAAAATGATGAATGCATTTTATTCTTGCCATGCAAGATAATGGGATGATTACATACATGATAGAACCATATCTACTCTTAGTTTTCCCATTCTTCATAAGAATTGGACACTTGGCCTTGGGATACTAACTCCATGTAACATGGAAAAGTTTTCTCCCACTGAATCTGTGCATACTAAACCCTTCAGTACAGATTGCCAATGTATGCTTTCTCTTTTCAGGTCAAGAGGTTTTCGAGAACTATATCTATAGATCTCTATTCCTATCACATAGGAAACATCTCTATTTTCCTTAAAGATAATTTCCACATTTGTATTTCCATTCTAGAACATTTCCATTTCACATCAACATGTGGAATGTGAACACGCTCCCACTAAATCACAGATCCCTTCTTTATCTTTGACATATTAGTCAAACCCTTTGACTATATCATCAAAGTAAAGATCCAATTCTGAGTTGCTTGTACTCAATCAATCACATTGATTCGTCCATTGTAACTTATAGACTTCATTTGCATTAGTGGATTCATAAACCTTATAGGTTGTTTCATGTACACATCCTTGTTTTATTCCTCATAGGAATGCGGTTTTAGTATCCATATGCCAAATGTCTCAGTCATTAAGTTGCAATCAACAAGCATCATCCTTCTCAAAATGTTATCCATGTATCTTAACACTTAAGACTCATTTGCACTTATGGATTTCATCCAATGAGTGCTACCATCAAGGTCATACCTTATGGTTCACATGGATGTCATTTAAGATGTAATGGTCATAAACCATAACTCAAAATTTGGTTCCTCATATTCATCTAGATAGTTGACTCATCACATGAACAACTCATCACATAGATAATTGAGGTGTAAGGATATAAGAATTCATAACCCTTGTGATTCTTAATTTCTTTTATTAGTGAGGGGTATTCTTTTATTAAGAAGAATTCAGTTATTTGATAATCATTCTCTAACTCCTTAGAGTATGATTCCTTCTTGAATTAGACATCACCATGCCTTAATCATGAGTTCACTATGATACATTATCATAATCACTCACAAGGATCTCAAACATTTGGTCCAAGTATTTCATTCATTGATCTCACCAAGAATTAACACTTTACCAAATTTGCACTTCATCTATGATAATCTTGAGCACTTCAATATATTCATATTGGTATTTCTCTAAACACCATTTGAAGTATTAGCATTTGTTCCAATAGGTATGTAAATACATCATATGTATTATACCTAATAGGATAATCATTCTTTAATTCTTCATAAGTGAAGATTGATTAATCATGTACAAGAGATTCATGTCTCTTACTGGTTCTCTAACCAAAAGAGTCTAGATTTATCCATCACATGGAAACTAGAAATGAATTTCTTATGATTTATGCTAATTTGATTGTTTGAGTTATCAATAACTTTAGGTATCATTTTATCTTATGCATACCATGTATCACAAGATAAATAAGGCATTGCCACAAATATCATGTCTTTAAGATTGAAACATCAACTTTATTAATTGCCATCATTGTCATACAATATGCAATAATAAAGTGTTTCTATCTATTGGCAATATATGAAATAACAGTTCTCAATTCCATTTCGTGCCCTTTAGGCTGAAATAAACTGAAAGATACTCCTATCTATGGCAGTAACACTTGCTCCAATGATGGGTACTTCTTTCTTGGTCCTTTCACAAAGGCCATCACTTCTTTGCAGATCTTGCATATCATATATGACATATCCATATCTTGGTCTCATATACCTCAAATAAAGAAGTGGTTCATTTCATGATACCTTAGGTGGAGATCTCCATCCCCTCCTGCATCTTCTTTTGTTCTTCCAGATATAGAGGGAAATTCCCTCATACACCCTTTCCCATGTGCCTTGAGGCTGAAGATGGCTTGGATTGCTGGCTAGCATCAGAACACTTCTTTGCTTTGCCCTTGTCCTTGCCCTTAAGAATTACCTTTTCTTTGATCACATCAAAGATTATGGTTTGTCTTTCTTCATCTTTGCCTCTACTGTCCTTAACAAGTCCAACAACTTTGTCAACGCTTGTCAAAGTTGTTCATGTTGTAGCTTACCATGAATTGTATGATTCTCGCAACATTTGCAGTATCATACCAATAGCCAACTCTTGGCTCAGAGGGAATCCTTCTTAGTCAGGTTTTCCACATACCCAATCATATTGAGTGTGTGAATACCTTACTAGATCTCCTTCTGTCATGACATACTAGGACAGTGTCCTTGAGAAATCATATGTCTCATGTTGTCTCTGCAACTCATAGTTCATAGAACACAACATCAAGCACTCCTCATCAATGTCATCCTTGGTTTTCTTCCATAAGCATACTTTCAGCCATTGATGTGGTGGGATAGAGTTCATCTGGTCTTGGTATAACTAGGACTTGGAGCTTTCTCTCTTTGAGAACACTTCTCATCATCCTAACCAGTAGTGGAATTATTCCCATTTAATTTGTTGGTCTCAAAGACTGATCGCAAATAAAGTGATTTGTTGATTAACCATATATTTTAACAAAAGGAAAATATGCAATTTTAGTCCAAAAACTCATTTTTGACTTATTTGATTGATTTGAAAAGTTGACGATATAATTAGGCCTTTAATTAATTATCGCTCCCACTATTTTACTTCAAATTGATAGCCCTCACCATCAATTCAGAAGATTGCAGCGTACAACCTTCTAGTGGGCAAGATCCATATATCATCAAGTCATGAGTCAGCTTTGGCTGATTGCCCACAATCTTGACTATTTAGGTAGGCCATCATGCCAATTGCATCATATGCAACTCTTGATGAATGAACATGCACAACACCTTGCCATGAACATTCCTTACCTATGGGCTTAGACGCTCTAAGAATCACCAGTTAAGTCTAACCCAAAAACTGACACGGTAAACATGCACCCTGCTTTGGAAGAACCTACATGTCTACCCTTCACACTTCCACAAGATAGACGGCGCACCACGCTTTGGCGTAACCTACGCTTGGTCGATCGAGTTTTTCATGTGTGCCGCTAATGGAAGGCATATAAGACTTAATATTTTAATGAGGGATTTGGTTTTATATACATATACATATCCAATCACCACAATACATAGTACGTATCATATACATGCTATATCCCACAGAAAACATGCAAAATGATAAAAGCGATGATTATGGCCATCCTAATGTGATTCCTCGAGCCAAGAGGAATCACGGTCATCTAGGTCTACATCACATGCAACCTATACAAGATGAACTCTGTGCTTTGCCTTTCTGGGTTTGATCAACTCATCACATGAATGATCGGCTCACCATCAGACTGGTCGGATGGGTGCCACCAGCTGATCGGTTGGCTCCTCCAACCGATCGGTTCACTTGGTCATTGTGCATCTCTTCATGACCGCCACCCGCTCATCTCACTCCTTAAACTGGTCATCAACCAATCGGCTCACTCCTTGAACCGATCGTCTCAAACGTCAACCGATCGGTTCACACCTTGAACCGATCGTCTCAGCTGTTGTCAGGATGTCCTTCGTTCTTTGATATAACAGGAAATAAAATTCTATCCTATTTTACATTGTAAAAAGAGAAACCTCGAGTTACATTTGAGGCGAGCTAAGGTAGGAAAGAAATCTCGAATTATTTCGAGTTACATCAGGAATAGGAGAAGGAAGATCGGTGCGCAGACCGAGATGCAAGCAACCACATACAACCACACATAGATAGGGTTTATTGGCCATAACCACGCTATACATCCACCACAAAACTCGTTTAAGGGCGACGTGTATCAAGTGCATTCATAATACATATCATATATGTAAATTGGGATTTGTGGATTTAGGATTGGACATGCATAAAGCCAATATTATTCGCATTGTATGCAATAAATAAAGGAGACAAACCAAAATCGATCATATTGATAATCCCTAAAATATAGAGAAGTTGACGTGGCTCTGATACCACTGTTGGGTTTTAGGGGAGCCAGAGAAGGCAGCGGAAACAAAAATTTCTCCCCCAAACCCAGAACAAGGAAACGCGTCAACGTCTGTATAATAGGAAAGGATGGTTTTGTAGAATCATACCTTGTCCCGAGGCTTGCTCGGTGAAAATACCTCGTGCCTTGCACGGTCATCAACTCCGGTCTTGGACGGTGTCTGTGCAGCTCCTGGTCGCACCGGGACTGACAACTCCTGGTCTCACTGGGACTGTCGGGATTGACAGTTGTCCTCCTGAGCAGCAGAAACCTCCCGCCTCTGAAGTAGTCCACACAGACCACCTGGAAATCCACACTCCTTGTCCCACAAGGAGTTGGAAGGAGTCACATCCTCCTGTTAGCGTACTAGTCGCCAACACACTCTCCTGCCACCAGTCGCAACTGCAGTTGTCTTTCCCTTACTGTGCCTCCCTTATCAGGTAGCACTTGCTCGGGCTCTCTCTCAGTTACCAAAACCAGAGAGAACGACAACTTTGTAGAGCAACTGGTTTGCACTGATTTTTACTTTGAGAAGCCCCCAATACCCCTATATATAGGAGGGTCATGGGACAGGGTTCTCCATCCCGGGCAATGCGGGACTAAAAGTAGGAGTAGAAGGGTTTGAGATTTTCCACAAAAACAACCAACTCGCAACCTGAACCGATCATTTCACAACTGAAACGGTCGGTTGGGAACCTGAACCGGTCGATTCATAAGTGAACCGGTCGGTTGGTGGACCTAGTCAGTTCCCGATTGACTTTCCTTCTTTTGTTTCTAATTGGTATCGAATACCAATCCTATTTCCCAATCAAATTGGGCAATTGAAACGAAAGGAAAATTCTCACCAATCCTACTTTCCCAACTTGCTCGGTTGCACCAGTTGAATCGATCGTTTCAACACTTGAAGCAATCGATTCAACCTGATCTTGAGCCGATCAACTCAACACTTGAGCCGACCGGTTCACCAATCTCAGCCGACCGGTTCATCACATGAACCGATAGGTTGGGAGTGCAGGTTGTGCAGAATCAGTCAATTGCAATTTCAATCAATCCGATACTCCAATCAATGTGTCCAACACCT
Source organism: Alisma plantago-aquatica (assembly GCA_963693085.1). Lineage (NCBI taxonomy): Eukaryota > Viridiplantae > Streptophyta > Magnoliopsida > Alismatales > Alismataceae > Alisma > Alisma plantago-aquatica. The sequence goes on along the minus strand of OY856414.1, from coordinate 419,236,880 downwards.
TGAACATTATGACATTGAGCTATCAATTGATTGGGTGTTTAATTGAACTACTAAACTCCTTTAGTAATCAATCTAAACATTGTTTGTGGACAAAACTCCTCTTCCAGGTTAAATCCTATGGGTGTGACCCTGCAGGTCCATTTCACGTTGGTAGTGAAAGTTCATAACATTTATGACTTCACAAGCAAAGAGCGGTTCCTAGTCACACATCAGTGCTACCCAAGTGAAAGTAGAAAGTTGGAGAACAACTTTCAATCCTACAATCCGTGAATGGTGTTACAGCGAATGTATAATTCCTTTGTCACTGATATCCTGAATGAACTCGAGGCATGGAACAGTCATCCTGTCAACGTTCATTCACTTTCTTGATCTCAGAGTAGATTGAACGAGATATGTATGACATCAATATCACATACTGATTCACACATGCGTGCGCACGACTATCTCAGTCCTACTCATCAAGTGACCTTGGATATCAAACTTCCTCAGGAGCGACAAATCCCATATCTATCACTCACCCCTCAAAAGCCCCATGTGTCAAAGCCACCCAATCATCACCTTTATAACAACCCATGTTTCAGGACTGCGTTTGATGATGTCAAAGTGTGCCCAATGACATGTGTTGAGTGTAGTGATTTCAGGTCAAAGAATCACACTCACCACCATCACTGTGAGTACTGACTATAACTACCATGTCATGGTTCCATGTGTCAAACTCACGGTGGGTATGTCCGGTACACTTGTTCTCTAACAAGTACCTATGTGTTTGGTTTGATATCTCTATATCATGACTAATGAGATTCTGTCATCAACCAACACCACAATCTAGTCTTGTGTGTCATTGTTGTCTATCAACCTTCCACAATGACATCCGACTAGGGACATAACAAGAATGTACAAACTCTTAGCATCCGTATGATCTCATTGTTTAGGTCCTCAACCTGAAAGCATACATTATTGAGTACTGTCATTCTCTAGACATTCAATCTATTCTATCACTATCTCATATGACTGAACCAGAAAGAATTGGAAGCTTGCCTTTGATGTTTATCAAATCAATCTTAATGTATCCCTTCAATCATCCCATGATTGGCTCTCAGGGCATACATACCAACAGGGGCGTCACATTGGCATTCTATTTTGAGGATATCATTATCACTGGTAGTGGTGCTTATGTGATTTCAACGTTGAAATAAGCATTCCAACAATATTTTCTTACCAAGGATCTAGGACAACTTTGCTACTTCTTGGGCATGGAGGTGCTATGTTCTCATCAGGGTGCTTGTTTATTGCAATATAATTATGTCTTGGACCTCTTGAAGGACTATTATGATGAATTCTAAATTTGTTTCTTCACCTATGGACTATCCCAACAAAGTGATGTCTTGGGGGTAGTCATTTTCCGACCTTGAACAATACATGCACATGGTTGGGAAGCTCATCTGTCTTACAATTACATGACAAGACATTCTTTGTGTTAGTGTTGTTAGTGAGCACATGCCTAAATATCTTGTGTGCCACTAGAGTCACGTACAATGTATCCTGCACTATCTTAAAAGTGAACCCTCATCTACATAAAACATTAGTCTCCAAATATACCATTGACGTTCTATATAGACAATGATTGAGTCAAAGATGTGATTGATAGAAGATCCATTTTAGGCTTCTATATTCTACTGGGTAGTCATTCCATTAGTTGGTGGAATAAGAGGCATTTGGTTGTAGCTCATTCTCGCACTGAGGTAGAATATTGTTCCATGGCATACGCTTGTTGTGAAATTCAACAAATGACTTATATTCTTCTATAATGGAGATTTCCTCTCTCATCTATCTAAAAATTGCACCCTCCTCTATAAGAAATAATAATATCCAAATATATCATTAACTTGTTATATAGAAACTGATTGAGCCAGAGATGTGAATGATAGAAGGTCCATTTTAGGCTTCTATTTTCTACTGGGTGGCCATCCCATCAGTTGGCGGAGTAAGAAGCATTCAGTTGTGGCTCATTCTAGCACCGAGTTAATTTATTGTGCCATGGCATACGCTTATTGTGAAATTCAAAAAATGACTTCTATTATTCAAGAATGAGGTTTTCCTCTCTCATCTCCAACAACTCTCAAATTGATTGATCAGATAGCTATTCATATAGATAATAATCCAATTTTTCATGAATGCACCAAGCATTTTGAAATAGAATGCCACTTAGTGAGAGACCTAATTCGTGACAACAAGAACATTACACCATAAGAAAGACTAGAAAACAAATTGTTAATATCTTCACCAATCACGTTCATCCTTATTGTATAAGGTGGCATGCTCAGAAAACATGACATGTACTATCCAGTTTGAGAAGGAGTATTGGTGACAGTTTATTTTATTCATTATTTATATATTAGCTAATTGGGCTCCCTTTACTTATCCCCATTAGCATTGGTTTGTTTTAACTTATGATGTGTCTCTGGTACATCATACCTTGAGACACATCTATATATAGGACTCCATGTAACCTTGATTCTCTCATAATAATAATTTCACTTTGCACATAGAATAACCATGTTTGAGTACATCATCAATATAAACAAAAACAGACATGCAAAATCTTTTGATGATACAAAGAATACAATCAAATGAAAAGTACAACACAAGAAAGTAGGATTTAGCTCAGAAAGCATGTGTCCAATCTAATAAACGCTAAGCTCGTGAAATATATAGAAATAGGACACTATAGACCAATACCTAGTTATCTAAGGAAGTATTATAGTCATCTTTATCTTTGTCATTTGGTAGAGTCAGGGGATAGTGACGTGGGCTCTCAGGAACATCTTCCACATCATCATTACCATAATCACCATCTTCTTCATCTAGAGCATCATCATCATCATATGAATCTCCAAGAACCTCATCTACATTCATATCTACATCCTTATAAGTTGGCATCTCACGAATAGGTCATTGGGCATAAATTTGAGCCTCATTCATATAACCATATCAAATAAGGGCTCGATATTGCAGGTAATTTGGCTTAGTGCCCCACTAATAGTGAAATAGGTTGGTAGGGAGATTAGATGAGGTAACCATGGCAAGGTATAGGTCAGTATGTGAGGAGGTAGGTGGAGCTATAGGTGGTGCATAGACATGGAGAGATGATGGATTAAAGGAATTCACAACAACATCATTAGGGGAAGTAGAGTATGGGTAATGGGAAGCATGGAAGAACTAATCATATGCATAGGTAGGATAGTTAGTGGAGAAGAATTATAGCTAGAATGTAGGATATGGATGATGATAGGATACATTCATGGAAGACATGATATGTACAAGGTCATAATGAAGGTGGTAACAAACGTGTTTGTGATAGTCATTATCACATATCATATACTTAAGGAGTTGCTCATTGTATATAGAGAATAAGTCACAAGGTGGAGGTGGAGGCATGGTTGATAGTTATGAAGGAAGAGGAGTGGGTTATATGGAGTGAACCACTGGGATGAGATTGAGATGATGAAGATCCATCCAAGATCTTGGTGTTAATGAGATATTTCTTGGTAGAATAATGTTTATAGGAATACATCATTGGTCAGATGAATACTTGAGTTCAATAAATGTATTTTTATCTTATAGTTTGTTAAAAAGTCTAGATATGAGGTTGGCATTGGGTTGATGGGTATGATTTATATATGATTGAAGTAAAAGCAAGTCATGTTATACAATATATACCTAGCCAATTTAACCCCTATTTTGTCCAGTAGGCAGTAGATGATCAAGGATGTGTTCTTTGTGATATATTTCTAATGTTTCTTTGGATGGATATTTGTACTGACTATAAAAGTAACATGCCTTTGATGAAGTAAGAGAGAAGAATAGGAAAGAGTATATCTTGTAGTATATTCAAATTTAGGTTTCTTGATAGCCATATGAATATCATAAATTTGAAAATGAGGATCATAATGCACTCAGAGTGTGACGTCCCCAGATTTTCTAAAACTTAATCCGATGTGTGACGTCCAAATTGAAACCCTCACCTCAGTGAGAATCCCAATTTAAACACCACACACTAGGCTAAGAAGAAGAAAATCGAGGGAGTCAGAAGGAAACAATCAGTAGCACATGTACATGAAAAATAATAAAACCATACACACATGTTCACCATTCAACATATAATTACAACATGAATTATTACAACATTTGATATTACATATTGAACAGAAACTATACATATGCATGTACTACATCTAAACAAAAGGATCTTAAGACAACAAGTCCACCTGTACATCAGCTCGCCATACAACTCTCACTATCTTGGATCTTCAAGAGCATAAGCACAACCTAAATAAAAGATTACATGCGGTACACGTCAGCACAATATTTCATGAATATTGTATTGAGTACGCCTACGTGTCTTTTATTTACCTCTCATCATATCTTGGCAATAAGCTAAAACTAATATACTTGGCAGTAACAGAAGAATATAAGAAAAGCATAAACTTGCACAAAGATATTCATCAATAAAAGAGAACACATATTTTAAGCACATTTTCCATTATATCATCCATGCATTTACTACCTGAGTGTTGAATACATTAAGGCCTTTTTGATCTACTACCAAAGAGTTGGATCATTTCACAATGTGATCTACTACCAAAGAGTTGGATCACTTCCAAGTACTTTACTACCAAAGAGTTGAAGTACTTATTTCCAGCACTTTACTACCAAAGAGTTGAAGTGCTTAGATATAATGGAACAGATATATTATGTTTCATGTGTTCATAGCAATAAGTATGGAAAATCATGCAACATATCATACAAGAACAATCATTTCATCCAATATCATATGCTAAGTATTTTACTACACATATAACACAAGCGTATTGTATAATAAGCCAAGTAAGAGGTAATAGCGTACCTTCCAAAGAGAAACCTAATCATCACATATTCCTCATGTCAACTCTAATCTTGGTCAACCCTGATTAAGATAAGATCACATATGATCATCAGGTTCTCATCATCTACGTCTCATCTTAACCCTAATCGTGTTCATTAGGGTTTCACTTTATCTCATTAGGATATGCATGTCATTACTTGTATTCCTTTCTTATAATTATCATACTGATGTCATTTTCCAGATTATAGTTCATTAACTAGATATACTCCTGTGTCACATTATTATGTGAACATATTTAACATCATGTCACTTTTATTAACCATCTTAGGGTTACATCACTTGTATTAAGGGTGCTCTTCATATAACACGAATTTCGTGTACAAAACTGATCTCAGATCTACATATTATCTTCCAATTACTGATATGAGCTTACTCTGTGATTTCCAGGATTTTATGAGCATGTATGTATTTTCCACATTTTATTTAGGGTTATTAGCCCTAGATAGCCATTCTAATCAAATTACATGATTTCGTGCATAAACATCATGATCACTGATATTAGATGGATTATAAACATTATTATGGAGTTACTGACATTTTTCCATAATTTTATGTCATCGTTTGCTAATTATTATCCATTAAACAAGCATTACAAATCTTACATGATATTTCTGATATTAGTGCATCAAAAGCCTGATATGATGGTTCCATCTTGTTCTATGCATTTTTCTGAACAATTTGGTATATTATATGTATTTTTCTGATGCTCGAGCTAATTACTACGATTTAATGAAGAACTGCATATTTCTGGGAAAATTACCTTATTCGGCCAATCTGGCGTCGCCACGTGTCCACCAAGGGCACAGCTTCTGCCTCGCGCTGGGTCGTGGTTCACTTGGCCTGGAGCCGGTTCAGGATCTGGACCCGGTCTGGTTGAGTCTCAGAACCGGCCGCTCCCTCTTCTCTTTCTCTCCATCACACGGCGCAGACTTCGCGTGCGTCTGTTCTCGGCGCCGCACGATGCCTACGGGAGCCCATGCTCCTCTACTCCAGCTTCTTCAGCCACCACTACCTGCGGCCACCCCAGAAGGGTCTCCACGGCTCCTCCTCAGTCCGCTCTAGGGATCACCCAACTGCTATCTCGGCGCTCCGTCTCCCGTTCTGCGTGGGGCTCCCGCTCAGCGCCTCCGTCAGGCGTGAGTCTGCGGGCAAGCCGCCGCCGTAGCTACAGGGTCCAGGCTCGCCGCCGGGTCCACCTTCGGTGAGCGAGTGGATACACGCTCCTGGCCAGGGCGCCACCATGGAACACGACAGCCATGAGGGATCAACATCCATTCCGCCTGTAGTCTGCACGATCTCGCCGCCTTCCCCTTCGTCAAGCCTGAAGCTATGTTGCTGCACGGGTCTACGCCGACGAGCACAAGGTGCCCTTCTCCTCCTTGTCGGCCTCTGATGACGCTCCAGTTCCCGGCAAGGAAAACGATCGTTGGCTTCATGGTCTGCCCTCCATGGCAGTTATTCTCTCTGTGCGGCTCCTCCTTGCTTGACATCGGCTCCAGGCCATGCCGCCTATTCGCTCTCCAGGCTCCTCTAAACCCCCTTCCTTTTTTTTTCACACAAGGTGTACCTGTAGTGGAGAGCCAAGACGAGGTGGGGTTGAGTCTTTCTGTTCCTTCACTCCCACGTCTAGAGTAGTGGGTACTTGAAAGCTTGTACAACCCAAAGCAAATCGTAGGTTCAAAACCACCTATGAACGAGAACGACGTCGTAGGATCTCATGTTCCTGGTCTTACGGTAATTGTTGTGGAGGTGGAAATCTAGGCATCATATGATCTCATTAAGGGCTCCCAACAGTTTCTTTACTTAGTCAATCCGTAGCCCATCAGGTCCGTGACTCACAAGCCAGCTCTCTAGTCATGTTGTTCATCCAAAGCAATCAGAGTTTGTGACAACAGTAGTTACCAACCTAAACCTCGTATTAACACTTATACTAGATAGTATTATACATCAAAATCGACAATATTCAATTGATTATAGACTTGAATAGCTTCCTCTAGCAACATCCAAGTGTCACCAAAAATTAGTCAAGTGTTCATCATAACTCAATATTCCATCCATATAACACTGATTCTGAAATCTAACTTTTTAATGTGTCAAATAAAAACCTCAAAAGACATACACCTAGGAATATTAATTTTCATATCACCGTCAAGCAACACTCAACTTTGCCAAAAACACATGGAACTCTCAAAACGACTCATCATGTGTGAAATCATTTATGTCATTGGACAATTAGAATTCCAAAAGTCCACTCCATCACATCCTACACACCTTAAAAGAAATTTCATCCTCGAAATTAAGCCAGAAACCACTTTGTCACACAGATTTTTCAAAATGAATAAGATCATGAGCTCCCTCATACTTTATATTTTTGGTTGTGACATGATTTGATGAACAAAATTAATAGTGGACAATCTCTTCAAAAGTTGCAAATTGAGTTCCCATGATCATTGATTTTAAAACAATACGTTGATCAAGGAGACATTTTGTGGTGTAATTCCAAGTAAGGTTTGCATAAAATTCGTCCACATCTTGCTTTCTAGAATCAAAGTTGTCAAAAGTGCTAGAGTAGACAAGCAACACTTTTAGACAATGGAAGTTGAAAAGACAATACAAAGCATATTTCTCCTAGCCAGTGTCAACATATAGCCGAAAAGAAAAGGTTTGTAAGGAAGACAAGACTTTTACCATTGAACCTCTTGAGGATGGATGAATTAAATCCTATTAAAGGAGACAAATCTATTGGACTTAGGTAGAGGGTGAGGCACACTCTCAGTCCTAGGATTTGAAAGACTATTGTGTTTCTTATAGAGAAAAGGTAGTGGAGCAAGAAATCACAAAGAAAGAAGAACTAGGGGAGTAAAGGAAAGAGAGACAAAACATATCTAGGGATATCATGAGGTCTGGGTTGGAAGGTTGGAGGTGGAGGAGATAGTCACAAGTAGGTCATTATCGAGCTGAACTAGTTTAGAGGGTTTTGTCTCGATCAAAATTCCTTATAAAAGAAATGCATCACAACGTCATTGGTCAAGATGATTTCAAAGGGAACTCAGCCAATGGCCCTTTTCAAGGTTCTAAAACATACCTCATCGACTGAGATACGCTTAGGACAATCTCGGTGATGAAATTCCTTGTCTGAAGGGTATGCTTCCATCCCAACTCAATGTAAAATGGCCTATAAAAATATAAATGTGGCATTAACATGTTTATAAGTGAAATTTAGATATAATTGAGTCATCACATTCTATTAAGAAGAATTAGACATTGAATACAAAATCTTTTTCTAATTTGCTTAAAAACACATGCAACAAGGCATTCAAAACTTAGCAATTTCTATCATGAGCAAGTACATGACAAGAAATATTAAACATGATAGAGGTATGATAAGATCACCATATCTAGTAGACATACAAGTATTATCGCTCCTACTGATAATAAATTTAGATATAATAAAATTCAATTTCTCCTAGAAAGAGGTTTAACAAAGTATCACAACTCTTTTTTTGAGGATTATACTAAATACAAAGTTCACCCCCAACTCTTTTTTTCTTCTTTATTTCAAGTTCTTTGTTTTCTCACATTCAATCACATAAACAAACTTTACAAGGGAAGCTAAGACTTGGTTGCTCTAATCTGATGCCAATAATAAATATACATATCTAAACATTCATTATGTTTTTCACACTTCCATGTACATACAACATGATAACAAATACATTCTCTCTTATTAAGGAAACAAAGATACATCATTTACAACTCCCTCACTTCTATACAAGGACCTAGAGTGACAGGGACCGATTGAACTTAACTAATCTCATACTTAACTACTATGGTAGATCTACTATGATGCAATGACATCTTTAGTACTTCAAAGAAATAGTTTAAAGAACTTATATAATTACAAATATATTGTCGAGCAACTGATATCAATTATAACAACAATATGCTTTAAAGAGTCTAATCATTCACAATCATAAATATGGAAGGATACTATAGATATATACAAGAGTGAATAAATATATGAAATGCTTGATTGATCATAAAGAGAACTAATAATTCATAAACATATAAAGAATAATTGAATAACTGCACACACTTATTTAACCTCTCATTCATCTTATTATGCCCTGAACCCACATGAGGTGTACCAAAACATGTGAAATAATCGCAGCAAGCTATGATCTCACTGTACAAGGCTTAGAAGCATGCCTGGGTTCCTAAGCCTATCTCTTGAGTAAGACCCCATCTACAACGGGCCCCGACACGTCTGCCTCTCAACGGCTAATTAGAGCGACCAGATATCTCATACTCCACCTCTCAACCTAGGTACTCAGGCGGTGAGTCAAAGCCCTCAGGCTTATTGTGCATAAGTGGAAATACTAACCACTGATCACTCAACATGTAACACAGGTACCGTTGGCATCCCCAGTTGGTGATGGGTACCACACAACTGTAAGGAGTTTGCCCTATTGGTCAAGACCCTCGCACCCTATCGGTGCGTTCCAGTTTACCTCGATCTGGACTACCTCTAGTCAGGAAACTATTTCCTCCTCACAATACAGGCCTCATCCTGTGAAGATTCTACAGTGTTCATGGCATCTACATGTCTAATTCACTCTTTAAGTTCACAATTCAATCATCACATCAACATATCTTAGTTCAGCTTTGTAAACTATTCGTTTCATAAACCATCTGATAACATTTACCCCAACTGAACTGTTAAGCATAACCACATCTCATATTGAGAAACATTAATATCAGAATACTTGATTCACTGAACACCCTATCCTTAGGGTTTCATTTACCTCATTCACTTATCACATGACTCGCATAAGGATTTAATACATCATAACATCATTGAATAAAGATTTCTCTCAGCAGTTCACATATAATCATATATATATATATATATATATATGAAACCATGTAATGAACTGAACTAGGGTTTCCATGCCATTTACTAAAGCATCATACATCAATAATAACATTGAATCAAGATGTCTATTTGCAAACCTCCAACTTTCCATTCATTTAGGGTTTCACCCTCCTTATTGATATAACAAGCAAACATTGATATCATCGAATGAAATGCAAGATCTTATCTGACATATATGGAATACACATACAAATAAAACTATCATTCGTAAGCAAGGAGATTCAACTAGGCAAACTTCTTTATTCAATTATACAACAATTTCAGTCATAGTCGAATACCCTAAATTTTAGTTTACTCCTATAACCTTTGCAAATACATTAAGAATTATCATTTAGATGGATTGTACCCATTTCTAATATGATTTCATCATCTGAGATTCATCACAACAGATAAATAATCAATTTCATATCAACTTGCAAAAGCTAGATCAAATCGACCATTTAAGGTTTGTACTCGCATACTAAGCAATTGAAAATTATTAATGATTTAACTCATTTTCATGCAATCTATTGTTTAAAGGAAGTACCCACTCACTCTAAGGTGTGAAAACACCTTAAAAACACAACACATCTCTGAAAATCTTGAATCCATATCAAGATCCTAGCAAATTACTAGTTTCCTCTTCCTTTCAACCCTAAATGAGGTCTACTGTAGGTAGAAGATGAAGGTCAAAGGTTAACCCAAACCTCAAGTTCAATGGATCAAGGGTTTTGAGCAAGGGGAAATTAAGAGAAGGAAGAATCACAGTTAAAACTACTTACCAAGTTGAATCTATGGCAACCCCCTTTGGATTTCTGTCGTTCTTCACATTCTTCCCCAAAAATCATCCCATAAATCACCTTCCAGTTCTTCCTCTCGTTAAGAAAGGTGTTTGAAATGATAGAGGATCAAATCACGGTTCGAACGCACTTTGTTTCATTGAAAACGAATAAGTATAGCCTGAGATATGATCATTTTACGATTGGCTATCCTGGGCAGCATTCGTCACGGTCGCGACACAGCGTCGTGGTCGCAGCACATGACGCAGCATCATGGGTCATGACACTAGTGTCGCGGTCATGGCACATGACGCAACGTCGTGGGTCACGACACACGACATAGTGTCGCGGTCACGACACTCAATATATGTTTATTAAAAAGGGTATAAATCTCTCATTTTAACTCTGATTTGGTTCATTCTTTTTTTGTTAGATTCATAATTGAATTATATACAATCCTAAAATATTATTTTTACAATATTCTTAGAGGAAAATTATTTATTAATTATTTCCTTCAATATCATTAACTCTATTCTTGCATACATGTATGGGTTAATTCTATATTACTCCAACTCAGATCTTTATAGTAGGCTTAAGTCATGATTATGAGTTACCCAAACAAGTATTTAAGGTTACCACAGTTAAGATAAAGTACAACATAGAATATTACTAACAATAGTATGCCAAGCATTAAGTTTATCTTAAATATCTAAGATTACCAGCAAAGCTAGGAACAGGTTGTAACAGTAGACCTCTCTCTATATATCTCTAATATGTAATATAGGATTATTTGAAAATCAAATTTCTCAAGTATTATCACAAAAGATATGAAAAGAATCATAACACACATCAAATTCTTGGAGTATTTGCTTCATCCATAGGATTTGGGAACAATATCTATCAATGGGTATGTATTCAGACTTAGTTAGTGATAGAGACAAGATATTTTGTTTCTTCGATTACCAAGATACTGAACACGATCTAAGGAGGAAGCAAGTGCCACTTGTGCACTTTATATCAATTAAAAGTTAGCATAATTTGCATCAATATAGGAGGTTAGAGTAAAGTCACATGACTTAGGATACCATAGGCCAAAATTGGGGTCTTGTTTAGGTACATCAAAGTCCTTTTCACCACCACAAGATGTTATATTCTAGAGCTTGATTGAAATATAGCACAAAAGCCAAAAATAAACATGATACATGGTCTAGAGGAAGTAAGATATAGTAAATTGTCAATCATACCTCTATAGAGCTTCTCATCTGCCTATTCACCTTCTTCATCTTTATCAAGCTTTGCAATGTTAGACATGTGATTGTTTGTAAAAAGTGGAAATGAATGGATATATATTGAGAGTATATTGACAATGTATGTGATACAAGAGAACCCCTCTCCTATATATAGGAAAAGCTGGAAATGACCCTGGAGACTTCCAGAACTGACTAGATTCTATATGGGCATATAGACTCTGGCCCTTACATCATATGATATGACATGACTTTTACTTTTAACACTCAACCACAAGTTGGAGTATGGGAGAATGACATGCATATCCTGGATGATAGACAAAAACAAGACATAGAGAAAAGGTAATGAATAAACATGATATCCCCAAACTTGGCATGACATATGGTCTCCCTCAGACTTTGGAATCTAGGACTTTAAAGCTTTCACTAAGATTGATCAACACCAGATCTTTGAGAGAGATTGATAAACATTGAATATTTGTGACATTTGGAGCTTTGACTATGTAGGAGCTTGTATCTTTAAGTATGTTGAAGGAACATGCTTAGATAATCTGAGTCACCAACTCAATTTCTACCATCATTGAAGGCGTTTCCAAAAGAAGACTACCATGTGGTAGCCTTGACAAGATATGTGCCACGGGAGGACTAGGGTGTGGAAGATGGTCAACGTGCTTTACAAGGCATGGAAAAATAAGGAGGAAACATTACTAAAATAGTTGACTGAATGATCTTCTGCAAAAGATAGGTAGTTTGAACCAACATACAACCAAATGTCCAAATAATCCAAGATGCTTGAATGCTATAAGACTAAAGTGTTTCCAGAGTAGAATGACCAAGACATGGACGATGAAGAAACATATTCACATGACATCAGAGTTGATGACATCCAATTGGTCTAAGGAATCATCTTTTTCAGGTGACGTATGCGAGTAGATGAATTTGATTGATGGATCAATGCTTGATAGCTCGGAATCTGAATGTCAAGGATATACATTGGCTTTGAACTAGACTGTGAGTTGTGGATAACACTTTAAGTACACAAAATGACATATGTATCCAATTCTCTTCTTCATCTTTCCTCTTCTGGGCTCTAAACTCTACACCTCATCCTCCTTTTCTAATATCCTCTATCTCTCCTGTGCACACCAACCATGAAGAGACCACAAAAGTGGTTGGAATAGACAAAAAAAGAGAAAATCTCCTATGACAAAAATTCAATAGAAGTAGGGGACATGGGTTGGAGAGGGAATAAGAAACTGGAGAAGGATTTTCTTGATATTGTGGGAGAAGTTGTGTGTTTTATTGCTTGACATACTTCATAGTAGGAGTGAGCAAATAATGGTCCAGACCGCAAAACCGGACTGGACTGCTCAATTCGGTCCGGTCCGGTCCATTTTAAGTTCAATTTGGTCCGCAGTCTGAGAATTTTGATAAGTTCGGTCTTCGATCCGTTCTGGTCCAGTCCGGACCGCAGATTGACTTTTGTATAAAATGCATATATATTTGAAGGTGTATTATATAATAACTACAAATAAAGTACATATATAAGCACTACTAGTATAAATGTTTGATACTAAAGTTATATAATTGTTAGAAGTGACTAAGATTATCAACTTTGTACAATTAAATAAGTTGTAAAACATGTAAAAAAGGTTAATTACGGTCCAAATGGTCCGGTCTGGTCTGGTCCTAGAATAAAATGGTCCGGTCCTGGTCCAGTCCTATCTTGAAATGGTCCGGTCTGCGGTCCATATATTATTGAAATTCGGTCTGCGGTCCGGTCCGGTTCGATCTGGTCTGGTACAGTTTTGGACTGATGCTCAGCCCTACTTCATAGAACTCGAATCGCACTTAAGAAATCTTGACTTTATGCTTGAAAGGGATGATTCCTTACACATGAGAGAGGTTAGTCTTATGACAGAGATCAAACTACATCACACATGTGAGTAGAGGACTTCAAGGTGCCTCTTCAGAGAGGTTGACTTGGTAAGGAAGCTGTAGTAGAAGAACCAATAACTAGATCTAATGTAGTATGTGATCTGAATACAAGACTCATAGAAGAAAATAATAGCTCTATGGACTAGGTTGAACAATAGAAATGAATAAAGATATAATAAAGTTTGATATTTTATAGAATAGACATAACATCTGGGATGGATAACATGTTGTGAAAATACTTAGTAGGGAGTGTAAGGACCCATCCTACTGATCAAACCCTAATTGATCCCTAGGAAAAATCCTTAGACAAAAACCCAACTAAAACTAACAACCATCAAGAAATGAGTCTAAAAATTCCGAATAAACAATCCATGTAGATATATGATTATGAGAAACCATCATAAAAACCTTGTAAAAGATATATAGAGGTGTAGAACTGCATATCTGATTCATGCCACATGATAGACATAATAGAGAATCAACTAAAACCTCTCTTTTTTAGTCTCACCAAAGGGATTATAAGATTGTTTTTTAGTATGAAACTATACCTACACAATATGAATGATTTAGTTTACAACTCATGATCATTGAGAAACACTAAGAGAAACAACTCAACATATACATATTCAACTACCCACCCATAATTTAGGAAAGTTAGAGTGCATGGAAAACTTAGACTTTAATAGATTGATCCATGTTACATCTTGATCAACATGTCCTTTATACAACTCCATCATACCTAAAAGATGTCGATAACCATAGGAGTGAGACGCAAAGTTACAATGATATGATATAACAAAAGTGAGCATGCTTATTTCTTCCTAAAAGATGTCAATAACCATAGGCATATTTATTAACAAATTAATATGTCCACACATGATATATGCATAAAGTACTTATTCTCTTCACATGTATATATACATAAAAAATAAAAATGGCTATATAACTTTAGCTGATCCATACACGTACCCGTACAGAGTAGGAAACATATATAATACTTGCAATAAATAAAGGAAATGGATGTACACATCCATGTGACTCACCAATTAAACTTAAACATATTTACTACATGACTAATTTACATATTCTGTTACATCCTAAGTAGTTTGAGGTGCACCACTCAAACTACTATCTCACTAGTACAAAGTCATAATCATCTGCATATAAGATCTAAGGATTACTAAAATCCTAAAGATATCTTCACCTTCATAAGTACGAGTGAAAAACTATAGTGGCACTATGACCCAACCTACAAGTAGGGGAACATCGGTCATGACACTAAAAACCTAGTTTGTCCCGGGTACACATTCCACAATACAAAAGACTAGGGTATAAACCCTCAAATATGAGTTACAACTGTAACCAGTTTCCATCACATATAAAGTGAGACAACCCATAGCAATACTCAAATACCTTGAAGTCATGATTGTAGAGAAAAACCTTCTGTTTACCTGTATATACTCAACAGTCTATGACCGTGAGTTCCTTCTCACAATATGAGATCGCTACATGGAAACTCAATTTGATATCCACCAAGTTCTAATACCAAGATAGTTGTAGGTCACAATTTTACTACATAATTAGGGTTACACTTGGTTAATTAAGCCAATTACTTGTATCTTAGTTGTATTACACACTTACAAATAATACTAAGAAATATAATTGACATATTAATCAAGACTAATAACTTCTGATGACATAAAAAGTTTACACAAATATTAAGACATTAGATGAAGGTACAAGTAACCATCTATGGCCACAACAAGGCCCAAAATATCAACCTTGATCACAACAAGGTCAAATATATCATTCTCGGTCACAACAAGGCGCACATATTAATCTCAACCACAACAAGGTCCATCACATCATTATCGACCACAACTAGGCCCAATATTTTTAATCATGGAATGTCAGCCTTAATAAGGGCATAACATATATTTTCTCCCTCTATGATTCCATTTCAATGCACAAATAGTATCACAATGAATATTCCACTACCCAATACATAGAAATTCTCAATAGAATCATAAGGGATAAAACATGATTAATCATCACTATACAAATGTATGGGTATCATGAGTAACTCTCATATCATATTGTCTTTAGGGACATTGGTTAAAGTCAACTAGTCCTCATTACATGCATCCTTTAGAGTCTACTTGGCTATGATAAAGTGCACATCATTATTTGATGACAAGGTTGCCAAACTCATAATATCACATCATTTTCCCAATTAAACTGTCTCACCATTTTATACTTCATCTGTGATCAATCATGAATTCACTTTGACCATTAGTCCCAGCCATCATCCTAATGATGACATCAATGTCATTGCATGCAAGGTCAACCTCAACTCATGAACATTATATGCATATGTTCCATCTTCAAGATACTTCTTGTATTATCACATTTTACAACATACTTAATCAATATCCTACTATCATAGAGAAAGGAGAGATGAAAGATGTAGTTAATTATAAGAGGAAGGTAGCTGCTTCATTATGATCCTTTCCTCTCATAATTTTTTTCTAACATTATGAAAAGCTCACATGTATTAAGAAACTTATGTGTGACTTCATATGCACTTTATTACTTACACCTATGATTTTTTTATGTACATTGATACAATTATGGTTCTTCATTCAAAATTACCTTTTGCTACATGTGTGAATACATTAAGTGTCCATGAATTTAGGATATATAATACAACTCGTAATGTAACCCAAGTTACTCATTAGGGAACAAACCACCACTATTGGCCATGAAAGGCTAATTTCACCACATAAGTCCATACCATGGATAATACCTCACAGGAATACCAACATCATATGAAATTATGGATTCCACCTCATATTACTAAAACATACAACACACCAAGTTTCAACTCAATAAGTGAAGGTATGCGTGAGTTACATAATACAAAATTACATATAAAAAGGACCAATATCATGCATTAATGGGTTGCCTTGAGATCATAGGTTTAATTAAAATGAAACTTTAGAAGCATAACAATTCTAATAGAGCCATAAGATCATTTTATATCTACTCCTAGTAAGTAATAATAACATATCTATTAATTTCTGCATCATATGGCTCCAAGGCACCAAGAATATAACATTTTGAGTAACATTTCACATGTATTTTGGATCTCAACATAAACATGTTTAATTGGTTCTGAGATTAATGTCATAGATAAGTTTTATATGGTCAGTAAAAACATAACATTTCATATGTCCTATTCAATAACCTAGAACAGTCCTCAAAAATCATATTTAGCATGTAAGGTGATCATAGAGTAAAATTAGGGTATATTAAAGTAAGTTTAAGAATTTGCATGTATGAGTAGGAAAAATAATGTTAAGAAATGATATATCACTCACCTCTCATGATGATGATCACAAGGTTCATCTAAACAGCCAAGAACAAGCTTCAAATAGCCTTGGAACCAAAGCTTTAAGCAATACTTTAGATGAAGGAGAGGAAAAGGGATGGTTCTTTAGCAAAATCAGGTAGGTCTCACCACGAAAAGTCCATGGGACTCGACCAAAGGAAGAATATGAGGTGAGACACATAAATCATGCCTCCAATAACATCCTTCCCACGTCTAAGATCACTACCTAGCTCCAACATGACTCCTCCTGATGGATTCATAGAAATCAAGGGAAAAAGAGGAGAAAAGAGGGTACTTTAGCTAGATGAGTAAGTTACCACCATGGAAAACAATGGACTTTAGATAAGGAGGAAAAGTGTATGAAGAATACAAAAAAAGAGATCAGAAGATATAATCTTACATTTTTATGAAAGAACAAGGTTGGGAAACTTGGATACAATTTGGAGTTCCTTGATCTTTGACATGCATCCACATGCACTCACTTGTAAACTCCTATCCATGTCCATTGACCTCCAAGGGGTTTTCATCGACCTCCAAGACTCAAGGGGTTTCAAATGAGCCTCTTGGAGGAAGGGGAAGGGGTATTATATACTAATATGTGAAGACATTTTAAAAATGCCCATACCTAGTCTCTAGAATTACCATCAATCAAAGAAGGACTTCAATTGGTCAAAGTAGCCTTCTCATCGACCCCTTTTATTTCATCAACCCTGCATGTTCTCCATCCATCTATGTATTACCATCAATCTACAAGTAAGAAACTTCATCGATTGTATTATCTAGGTTTTCCATCGGTTCACACACACATAGGAGCTTCATTGGTTCACTTGCCCAATCTTCTCACTAATTGACCACTTAGAGGCCCTATTGGTTGTCATGCTCCCCATTCTCATCAGTCTACCCTTGTAGCTTTCCCATGGGTTTCCAAATCTAGGATTCCCCATTATGCATTATTATGAATAAAGGCACTCAATTGGATAAAATATAATCAATTTTACAATTAGGTCCTTGATAGGGTGAAATTGCATATTAGTCCATAATTGTACATGAAATTGCAAGTTAATGCGAACAAGGTTCAATCAAAGTCAGGTTACATATCTTAAGCAATTAATTACAAGAATCAAATAAGTATGGTTATGAATGAAATTTTATGTTCATGTATTTTTTACATTATTTGTAGTGTGATCCTCATGCTTTGTTAAATTTACAAATAAGTCCACAACTTGTAGGGAAACTAGATATTAGGGGAACCAAAGTGTAAATTCAACCCAATAAAATATATGTTTTAGTAAATTGGTATGAAAACTTAATTAAAGCAAAAAATTATGATGATAAATCATGATCAGGTTTAAGTTATGTTCATGGTCTCACAACCATAAACCCCTCAAAAAGAATTTCACCCATGAAATCCCAAGGTTAGGACATGGAACAACTACACTCAACATGTAACCTTGTCTTCAAAGCACTTTAGCGCAACTTATGATACCTAATCATCATCAGTGAATGATTATCATGAAGTCTCGTCTGGTTTCTTAGGTACATTATGTATTTTTATTTTTATGACTTCCAACATTTCATGTGTCATGAATGTTTTGCCTAACTTCCTAGGCATCTGGTTAGTAATTACTGAGATTACCATACTCCATTACTATTAATTTCCATCTCTTAATTATTCTTATGTCCATTTCATTATCATTGTACATGTACTTTTCCTAATAAGGGTTGAATCATCATATCTTATGTTCATTCATATACTCTTCTTATCAGATCTTTATATACATGATTTCTCGCAACAAGATATTAATTCATGTGTTCCTAAAAATCATATAGTTATGGGACACTTCTTATGTATATATCCACTCTTAGCTTCTAGGTAACAACCTTATTCTGGCTTTTTAATCCACATCAAACTCAGCATGACATGGCTACGTACCATGTATTCTTATTTTTATATCAACCTCACCATCTTGTCTTGGTTCTACGGATGAAGCATGTTCTTGTTACATAATCCTACTCATAGAGCATTTAATTCATACATGTCTCATCCTTTAAACATTTGATTCATACATCTGATTCATACATGTGTCATCCTTTACATAAGCATCATATGAAACCATTATTTCAACACTTGTCCCCATATCTTCATGGGACCAACCTATTGGTTTCATGATTATTATAAAAAATATTAAATTTTCACTTCTTTGTGTCATTCAACCTCACCATACATATTAGAATGAAATATGATTCTATATTAGATTAGAGCTTCTATATCCTCATCTTTGTTTAGATTCACATTAATCCCTCATGATTCTTCCATCATTCATTCACAAGAGATCATTCCTTAGGTAACTTCTCTGATATCCTCATAATTTCATGATTATGTACATCCATTCTTTCTTACCTTGGTCAGTCTATAAATTGCCTCAAGATCCACTCTTCTTATATAATATCTTACATCTATATCATATCAACTCATATTTGTCATATGAGTTCTTTTGTTCTTCTATGGATCTTATACCTTAAATTCATTCTCATTACATATTATTCTCTATGAACTTCCATGTATACATCTATACACTAGACATACTATATCAGGATTCCAGACTTATGCACATAATTTAAAACTTCACATACTAGATTATCTATCCTCAATCTCATTGTCTCTAGAATCTCAGCATCAAACATTGCATTCTTGTCCATACAAGGTGTCATCCCTTTTTACATGATTCATTTTCATGTTAAGCATCAAAGTGACATGTCGTTTTCCTTAAGTCACATAAACTTGTAGGTTTTGATGATTTAAACATGGCCTTTATAGTTCTTAATTGATTAGATTAATACTTACCTTCACTTATTTTCCCATTATATATATATAGTTTTGGTTCAAAAAATCCAAGACTTAGTTTGGGTCCCACATCTCTTGTTAGATTTTATAACATTGCCTTCATTATGAGTTCTTATCATATTATGCTTTAGACTTGTTTTCTAACTGGTTACCTGGTGAAAGTAATCATAAGGAGAACAACGAAAGAGTACTGACTCTCCCTTACTACTTGGATACCTAACTAGGGATTCCAAACACTAAGTTCAAGTAGTATGCACATTAATTGTGCTAGGTTTATCACTTAATTATCTTGTAATCTTAATTCCAATTGTCCATGTGACTCAACTAATCTAGACTCCGATACCACACTTGTAAGAACCCGTCTCATTGATCAAACCCTAATTGATCATTAGGAAAAATCCTTACATAAAAGCCCAACTAAAACTAACAACCATAAAAAATTGAGTAGAAAAAATATGAATAAATGATCCACATAGAGATCCATATACCAGAATCCTCCATAAAAACCTTGCAAAAGATATATAGAGGTGTACAACTGCACATCTAAATAATACCACATGTAGATGTAATAGAGAATCAACCAAAACCTCTATTTATTAATTTCACCAAAGGGGCTACAAGATTGTTCATGATTATAAATCTATTGTAGTAAAATATGGCTGATTCAATTTATGATACATGCTTATAGAGAAAAACCAAGAGAAATAACTTAAAAGATACATCATCAACTACCCAACCATAACCGAGAAAAGTGAGAGTACAAGGACATTCTAGACTTTAAATTGTTCCGTTTACATCTTGATCAACACGTCCTTTCCGCAACTCCAACATACCTAAAAGTCACGGAGAACCACATAAGTGAGACCCCAAATTCCAACTGTATGATATAACAAAGGATATCATGTTGATTGATCACTAGGTAAATGATGATAGGATTATTTATAGGCATATTTATCAATAGTATAACATCTCTACATAGTATATATGCATCAGGTACTCATCTCTTCACATGGATGTAACTTAATAAACAAAAAAGGATCATACTTATAACTATACATGATCCATATGCTTACCTGTACAGAATTGGAAACATATATAATACTTGCAATAAGTGAAGAAAATACATGTTCACATCCATGTGACTTGTCAATGAAACATAGATACACTACATGGATGATTTATATCTATTAATAAGTCATGGTAGTTTGAGGTGTACCACTCAAACTACTATATGACCACTACAAAGTCACAATCAACCATGTATAAAATCCTTGGATTATTGAACTCCTAAACATCTCATTCCCTCGGTCAGTATGAGTGACAAACTATAGTGTCACTACAGATCAACCTACCAGTAGGGGCACATACACATTTCACAACACAAATAAATAGGTTATAAACCCTCAAATACAAGTTATGACTACAACCACTCTCAATTACATATAAATCAATATTCAACCTCAACTATTATCAAATACCTTGAAGTCATGACCTCAGAGAAAAACTCTCCCCACACCTACATATACTCCTCAATATACGACTCTGAGCACATTCTTACAATATGAGATTGCTACAAGAAAACTCATTTCACTATCCAGCAAGTTATAAAACTAAGATAGCTTTACGATCACAAGACACAACATGATTAGAGTTAAACCTGACTAATTAATCCTTACTTGTATTTCAATCGTGTTAACAAACAACACAAAGAGATATATCTAACATATTAATCATTACTAACAACTTCAAATGATATAAACAATATTCTCATATATCAAGACAATGGATCAAATTACAAGTAACCGTCTTTTTCCACAACAAGGCCACACATATCAATCTCGTATCATAACATGGTCCATCATATCTGTAATGTGTGGGCCCACTGCCCAAGGCTCTAGTAGAGTTTCAGGAATGGCGACTGGCCCCACAAACCACCACTAGCCTTAATTGCGCACTTTGTCCACACTGACGCGCAAGCCAGGATCAACTTCCCGACTGGTCACCCATCCTAGTACTACTCCAAGTCGAGCATGCTTAACTATGGAGTTCTTTAGTTATGGGCTCCCAGAAAAGGAGGTGCACCTTGGTGATATGGGTAGTCCAATCATTCCTTTTAAGATCATTTTATCCGAGGCCTCAAATCCTGGGATGTTACAATCTCTCCCACTTAGACTCTTGACGTCCTCGTCAAGGCTCAACTATAAGGCCTCATAATCTGACCCCATTTCAGTGCAGACCCACAATGGCCCATGGACACCTAGCTCCCGATCACAGAATACCAGTGCAAGGGTGGCTACGTCAACCATAGACAACCCTTTCCTACATGCTTGGACCGCACGGCTCAAGATGGGCATGCCATGCCCATGTGATCCCCACCTACTAGAGGGGTTATGGCTCTAATACCATTTGTAATGCACGGGCCCACTGCCCAAGGCTCTAGTAGAGTTTCAGGAATGACGACTGGCCCCACAAACCACCACCAGCCTTAACTGCGCACTTTGTCCACACTGACGCGCAAGCCAGGATCAACTTCCCGACTGGTCACCCATCCTAGTACTACTCCAAGCTGAGCATACTTAACTATGGAGTTCTTTAGTGATGGGCTCCCAAAAAAGGAGGTGCATCTTGGTGATATGGGTAGTCCAATCATTCCTTTTAAGATCATTTTATCTGAGGCCTCAAATCCTGGGATGTTACAATATCATTCTTGCCACAAAAAGACCCACATATTGATCTCTACCACAATAAGGTCCATCATATCATTATCGACTACAAGAAGGCCAACATATTAATTCATGGAACATTAGCCTTAATAAAGGCATAAAAAGGATATTTTCTCACTTCTACTATTTCATTGCAATGTATAAATTGAATCACAAAAGAGATGTCAATGTCCAATATACATAAATTGTCAAGAGCATAGTATAGGATGAAACATGATTATAGAACATGATTAACTATCATTGCTCAAATGTAAGGGTGTCATGAAGAACTCTCATGTCGTGTTGCCTTTAGGTACATTAACTAAAATCAACCAATCATCATTACATGTTTTAGGAAAATATGGAGACAGAGATGGCACCAAAAATAAAGAATCTCTTGTCATATTCCTATGATCGGTGGATTGCATCAATAAATATGGATTGGGAAGGAAGGTTTGCAAAGTATATACCTTGTCCTGGAAAAAGTCCAACGACAATCTTCCCAATGATGTACTTCTTTCTCAAGTACCACCCGGACTGTTTGTCAGCAATGGCCTCCTAGGTGTAGTACCACGGATGGCAGTTGATGATGTTCTCCTAGAGCTTGGCAATGGCCTCCACACCTCAACATAGTGCACGCAGACCACTGAGCAATCCTATCATTCTTATAGAACTGACGAGGAGTTGTCCATTCAATATCAATGTGCTAGCACTGATTTGTTCACCCTTGTTGTCTCTCCCGTTTACGGGTAAGACTTGCTTTTTACTCTCATGTTACTGAAATTATGAGAGGAAAACCTTTTTCAGTGTTAATTGTGTCTTTAGAAAGCCTTGACTACCCCCCCCCATTTATAGGAGGGTTAGGGCCAAGGTTTCCAGATCAACTGGTAGTCAAAGAGACAAATTTTCATGAATTTCTAGCTATTGTGAGTCATGAGTCGGTCGATTCACACCCCAAATCAATGAAATTGAATGCTTTCCTATTCACAAACACATTGGCGATCAATGCACAATATGACATCAACATCAATCCTTGATCCAATCTAATTAATCATTGAACTAGGTAATTCAAATGTTGAACTGGTCGGTTCACATGCTAAACCGATTAATACATTTCTAGTTCAGCCAATGTTTATCCAATGTTGTTTAAATTGACTCGACACTTGAATTGGTTGACTCAATGCTTGAGTCGGTCGAATCAAATTCTTAGTCAGCCAATTTTCAACCAGTGTTTTTCAAATTGAATACCTAAACACTTTAGTAATCAAATTAAACCTTACTCGTGAGTAAATTCCTATTCTAGGTGTATCCTATGAGTGTGACCCTATAGTACCTATCTTTCAAGATCGCAAACAAATAATCACAAGACAAACATGTGATCATTAGCCTAAGAATTCCAACATTCTCATGCATTTATGCAACTACATAAGACTTAGATATCGATTAATACTTAGTGGTTACTCCCAACCTTGGAATTAATTCAATAAATAAGAGTATTTCATGTTGGGAGAGCCTTAGTGATTACTCCCAACCCAAGTTAGTTGGCTAGACAATCATGGTGGAGAGTGACATGGCAGAACTACAAGTATGATGAGACATGAAGATGGGAAATGAAATGAAGACAAAATAGGGTGAACAAATTCAGAAAAGAAGACAGAAGATACACCAAACAATAGCCCCAAACAAATCTAGGTCAATGGAGACCTTCTTCTCATAGAATCCAATGATGGCAGTGAAGATGGTTGGCTCTGTTTTCCTCCATCTCTCAAAGAAGGATTCAGGCACTGCTTAGTGAGGACCGAGGTTTGCTGACCCTTCGACTCTCATCCTCAGGATGCACAAACCTATGGAGAGGATGAAGTTTGATGGAACGCAAGCACCGCCGCAACACTCTGGCTTCAATCCCACAATGTGTGACCCCCTATCGGATCAGGTTAGTGCTATTTATAGCATCATGCACAGGGCTTGAGGCCTCACTTGCGCCCCAAGTCTCCTGAGCACGTGCCTTGGCAGAGGGCTTAACAGTCTGGATGATTGATGTGTGCAGTTCCACCAACAATAGATGATGGTGCAGGTGAGCCATCAGTCATATCATCTAGTTTTCATGGCCATCGGTTGGCATTGGCATGCATGCCATCAATAGGCAATTCAACTGGACCATCTATTTGCATCAACAGGAAGACACCTTCGGTTGACGTCTTCCACTATAACCATCAGAAGAGGTTGTTGGGTTTTTGGGTGAGGGAGAAGGTAGCAGAAAAAAAATTCTCTCACCACAAAACCATAACCACATATCGCATCAACGACTATGAAATAGGAAGGATGATTTTCACGAGTCATACCTGGTCCTGAGGCTTGCTCAACGACAATGCCTCGCAACAAGTACGGTGTTCACCCACCTACCTTCACTGGCGTCTGTGCAACTCCTGGTCTTGACATGGATTGCAGTTGACAGTCGTCCTCCTGAGCAGAAAAAGTCTCCCACCTATATAGATAGTCCACACGGACCACCAGAAACTCTAGTCGACCTGTCCCACAGAACACTAGAAGGAGTTGTCCCCTTCTGTCAGCGTACTAGTCACCGACACACTCTCCCACAACCAGTTGTTGTCCTACAATTGTCTTTCCCTCGATGTTCCTCCTTGGATGGGTAGAACTTGCTTGGTCTCTCTCGGTTACCACAATCAGAGAGGACAACAACTTTGTAGAGCAACTGATGTTATGATCTATTTGAGAAGCCCCCAGTACCCCTCTATATATAGGAAGGGTCAAGGTCAAGGTTCTCATCCCCGGGCAATGCGGGACTAAAGTGGGAGTAGAAGGGTCTGGAATTTCTATTAACTGATTGCATTGCGGCAACCGAACCAGTCATTTCACAAACAAACTAGTCGGTTGGGAGTGTGAGTCGATCGGTTCACCAGTTGAACTGGTCATTTCAGATTCCTGAATCGCCTCCAATTGACTTTCCTCTTTCGTTTCCAATTAATACTAAGATCAATTCTTGTCCCAATCGAATTGTAAAAGGGAAACAAAAAACTTTTCTGACAAATTGGGATAACCCAATTTTGCTCGTTTGGTCCAGTAGAATCGATCGGTTCACCAAGTGAACCGGTCGTCTCACTGACCTTGAGCCGATCGGTTCACCCAATGAACCTGTCGGTCGGTGGTCTAGATTGTGTAGAACACATTCAATGTAGTTCTCAATCAATCTGACACTCAAACTAATTAGTTCAACACTTGAACTTGATGATTCTGAGTCAAGTCTATCGATTGAATGTTTGATTGAGTACCTAAACACCCTTAGTAATCAATCCAAACATCATTCATGGATAAACTCCTCTTCCAAGTTAATCCTTTGTGTGTGACCCTATAGGTCCCATTTCACGTTGGCAGTGAATGTCCATAACTAGCTTATGACATCACAAGCAAAGAGTGGTGCCTAGTCACACATCAGTGCTACCCAAGTGAAAAGGAAAGTTGGAGAACAACTTTCAATCCTACAGTCTGTGATTGGTGTTCCGGTGAATGTATAATTCCTTTGTCTTTGATATCTTGAATGAACTCAAGGCATGGAGTTGTCATCCTTTCAATGTTCATTCATGTTCCTTAAGCCAAAGCAGATTGTCTGAGAGATGTGTGCTATCAATATCACATATTGACTCACACGTGCATGTGTGTGCTTTTCTCAGCCTCTCTTATCAAGTAGCCATGGACATCATACTCCCTTAGGAGGGACAAATCCCATATCTATCACTTTCAGTCAAAACCCCATGTGTCAAAGTCACCCAATCATCACCTTTATAACAATCTACATTTCAGGACCGCGTTTGATGGTGTCAAAGTGTACCCAACGACATGTGATGTGTGCAGTGATTTCAGGTCTAAGAATCACAATCACCACCATCATTGTGAGAGCTGATTGTGACTACCATGTCATGGTTCCATGTGTCACTCTCATAGTGGGTCTATCTGATACACTATTCTCCAACATGTATCTATGTGCTTTGTTTGATATCACATATCATGGCTAATGAGACTCTATCATCAACCAACACACACTCTAGTCTTGATGTGTCATTGTTGTCTATCAACCTTCCACAATGATATTCAACTAGGGACATAACAAGAATTTACAAACTCTTAGCATCTGTATGATCTCATTCTGCAGGTCCTTAACCCAAAGACATACGTCATTGAGTATTGTCATTCTCTAGACATTCATTCTTATCTATCATTATCTCATAAATGATTGAACCAGAACAAATTGGAATCTTGCCTTTGATATTTATCAAATCAATCTTAATGTATCCCAATCCAATCGTCCTATGATTGGATCTCAGGGCATACATACCAACAGACTCCCACTTGCACTGCGAGCCAATCACCTTTGAATCATATCCTTAGTGATCTCCAAACATGTCCCACATGTTTGTACTGCTCCAGTGCTAACACAGTGAGTTAGCAACAATTTGTTTTAGTCAGTATATTGCATGTTTCACATCTCTTTGTTGTATGACATCATATGAGATGGAGTTACTATAATATGTGATCTGATATTCCTTGTGTAACACTTAGCTCTATTGTTTGACTCAGTATTACTACTTGTCATCAATGGTTGGAATATCTATAAGTTCATCTATATGAACTTCTAGATCCATATAGTATCCTTTGTTGTTCATAACACAAGGATACTCGGAATTTGCTTTTAGAATTAAACGGCTTTTGAATTGGAATGTTTCCATTTATCAACTCATATTCACTTTTATATTTTATATTTTGTGATCATTTTATGTCATTTCAAAAGCTTGCATCATTGTAACTCTTTACACTCAACTCTTCCTTATATTACCATAGAACTAGTACTTCATAAATACCAAACAAGTTCTTCATGGTATTCCAGTGACCCTCACTTGAAGTAGACAGACATCCACTCGTCATAGGAGTTAACATGATGAGCATATCATATTGTCATGTCCAATACATACAAGATGATGAATGCATATTTTCTTGTCATGTCTAATACATACACGATAATGGGATGATTACATACATGATAGATCCATATCTATCTATGTGTTCCTATTCTTCGTAAGAATTTGGGACACTTGGCATCTAAGATACTAACTCCATGTAACATGGACACATTTTCTCCCACTGAATCTGTGCATATTGAACCCTTCAATACATATTGCCAATGTATGCTCTCTCTTTACCAGGTCAAGAGGTTTTCGAGAACTATCTCTATAGATCTCTATTCCTATCACATAGGACATATCTCTTTCTTCCTTTAAAGATATTTCCACACCAATTTCCATTTTAGAACATTTCATTCCTCATCATCATGTGGAATGTGAATATGTTCCCACGAAATCTTTGTAATCACATATCCCTTCTTTATTTTGATGTATCAGTCAAACCTTTTGACTATATAATCAAAGTAAAGACTTCCAGTTCTGAGTTGCTTGTATTTAATCAATCATATTGATTAATCCCTTGTAACTTATAGACTGCATTTGCATTATTTGATTCATAAAACCCTTCAGGTTGTGTCACATACACATCCTTATCTTATTCCTACATGGAATGCGGTTTTAATATCCATATGCCAAATTTCATAGTCTTTCAAGTTCCAACATCAAGCATGATCCTTTCTCTAAATGTCATCCATGTCAGTCTTAACTCTTAATATCCAATTGCACTTATGGGTTTTATCCCAACTAAGTGCTACCATAAGGTCATACCTTAATTGGTCCACATGGAAGTCATTTTGGATCTTATGGCCTCAAGCCATGACTCAATATCTGGTCCCTCAACATCATCTAGATTATTGGCTCATCACATGACCAATTCATCACCTAGATATATGAGGTGTATCTGTTACATAAGGAATTTGAGAACCCACAACACTTGTTATTCTTAATCTCCTTTATTTAGTGTAAAGCATGTTCTTTAAAAGAATTCTAGAAGGTTATTTATTTGATGATCGTGCTCTAACTCTTTAGAGTATGATTCCTTCTTTGATTTAGACATCACTATGCCTTAATCATGAGTTCTCTATGATACATTATCATAATTACTCACAAGGTCCTCAAACATTTGGTTTAAGTATCACATTCATTGATCTCATCAAAGAATTCATACTTTTACTAAGTTAGTACTTCATTTATATATTCTTGAACACTTCAAGATATTCATGTTGGTATTTCACTAAACACCATTAGCATTTATTCCAATAGGCATGTATATACATCAATATGTGTTATACCTAATAGAATAGTCATTCTCCTACTACATCTAGTGAAGATTGACTTGTCATCATGCCCAAGACATTCATATCTCTTAATGGTTCATAACCAAAAGAGTTTGGCCTATCCATCAACATGGAAGCTAGAAATGAATTTATCATGATAATGCTAACTAATTGTTTGAGTCATCAATAGCTTTTAGGTATCATTTTATCTTATGCATACCAAGTAACACAAGATAAATAAGTCATTGCCACAAAAGATCATATCTTTGAAATTGAAACATCAACTTTATTGATAGACATCCTTGTCATTATAAGATGCAGAAATAATGTGTTTCTATTTATTGGGAAAATGAAATAGCAGTTCATAACTCTATTACATGCCCTTTGGGCTGAAATAAACTAAAAGGTACTCCAATCTATGGCAGCAACACTTGCTCCAATGATGAGTGCTCCTTCCTTGGTCCTTTCACAAAGGCCATCACTTCTTTTCAGATCCTACATATCATATATGTCAGATCTTGGTATCATATACCTCATATTAAAGAAGTGTTTTAAGTTTATTTCATGATACATGAGGTGGAGACTTCCATCCCCTCCTTCTTCTTCTTTTATTCATCTAGATAGAGAGGGAAATTTCTCCTCCAATGTCCTGGCTCTTGACAATGGTGACATTTGCCTCCCTTGTTCACCTTTGGCCTTGAGAGCTAAAGATGACTTGGGCTGCTAGCTAGTATCAGAACCCTTCTTTGCTTTGCCCTTGCCCTTGCCTTTAGAATTACCCTTCTTTCTTCTAATCAACATCACATATTTGGGTTTGTCTTTCTTCATTTGTGCCTTGGCTGTCCTCAACATGTCCAACAACTCTATCAATGACTTGTCAAAGTTGTTCATGTTGTAGTTCATCACAAACTGACTGTAAGATTCTTGAAACGATTGTAGTATCACATGAGTAGCCAACTCTTGGCTCAGAGGGAATCTCGGTCCTGTTAGGTTCTCCACATACCCAATCATCTTGAGTGTGTGAGGACCAACTGGGTCTCCTTCTATCATGACACACTTGAACAATGCCCTAGAGACATCATATCTATCTTGTCGTGCTTGGTCTTGATACATGTTCTTTAGATGATGAACCATCTCAATGACGTCCATATTTTCATGTTATCTCTGCAACTCATAGTTCATTGAGCACAACATCAAGCACTTCGCATTAATGGCATCTTCAGTATGCTTCTTGTAAGAATTCCTTTCTGCCTTTGGTGCGATGGGAGCGGGTTCCTCTAGCACTGGTGTATCTAGGACATAGAGCTTTTGCTCTTGAGTGAGAACAATTCTCAATGTCCTAAACCAGTCATGGAAATTAGTCCCATTCATCTTGTCCTTCTCAAGGACCGATCGTAATGAAAAGTGATTATTGTTGACAGCCATTTGTTCTACAAAAAGGCAATATGCAATTTTAGTCCAAAACTCTTTTTGACTTAATTTGATTGATTTGAAAATTTTAACGATATAATTAGGCCTTTAATTAATTATCACTCCCACTATTTTTTTCAAATTGATAGCCCTGACCATCAATTTGAAATATTGCAACGTACAACCTTCTAGTGAGTCAAGATCCAAAACAATTGAATTATTACTCGGCCAACGCCAGCGTCCATAATCAATTATTAAGGTAGGTAACACTTACCAATTGCATCATATGAAACTCTTGGATAGATGACATGTGCAAATCTTTGCCATGAACATCTCCATGCCTCTAAGTACTTAATCCCATTAAGATCACTTAGTTAAGCTCGACCCAAAAGACAACACGATAGAAGTGCACCCCACTTGGCGGGCCTACACAACTACCATCACACTTCCATGAGATAGACAATGCACCACCCTTGGGATGACTACGCTTTTCGATCAAGCTTTTCATGTGTGTCTCTTATGGAAAGCAACTAAGACTTAATATTATATTGAGGGGTTTTAATATGCTCATATATGCATATATGTATCCAATCACCACATATATAATATGTATCATATACATGCTATATCCCACAACAAAAACATGCAATAATGATAAAGCAATGATTACGGCCATCCTATTATAATTCCTTGAGCCATAAGAAATTATGATCATCTAGGTCTACATCACATGCAACCTACTGTTGATGAAGATCTTGTGCTTTGGCCATTCTGGGTTTGATCATCTCATCACACAGTTGATTGGCTCGCCTCCTGGACAATCAGTTGGTTGTCTCCAACCGATCGTATGGCTTCTCCAGACGGTCGGTTCGTCAAGTCATCTGCTCCCCGTCAGGCCTCCATCTGCACCATCAGTTGGTCATCTTGGTCCACCAGCCGATCGGTTGGCACCTCCAACCGCTCGTCTGAGTGCCCTATAGTCTTCAACATAACAGGAAATAAACTACCCTACTTTTACATATCTCATTGGGAAACCTTGAGTTACATTCGGGGGGAATAAAGGTAGAAGAGAATCTCAAGTTATCTCGAGTTACGTTAGGAAAAGAAGAAGAAGGCTCAGTATGCAAACCGAGATGCAAACAACCACAACAAACCAAGCAAACATAGGGGTTTATAGGCCATAACCATGCTATACATCCACCATCAAAACCGTTTTGAGCAACGTGCATCGTTTGCATATATATACCATATCATATATGTATATATTAGTTTGGGATCATGTGGCATTAATCAGATATTTAGATTAGTCCTTTAAATATTCACATTGTATGCAATAAATAAAAGATGGTAAAACCAAAAAATGGTCATATCGATTAATCCTAAAACATAGTATGTTGACTTGGCTCTGATACCACTGTTGGGTTTTTGGGTGAGGGAGAAGGCAGCGGAAGTAAAAAATTTCTCTCACCACAAAACTATAACCACGGATCGCATTAAAGACTATGAAATAGGAAGGATAGTTTTAGCGAGTCATACTTGGTCCCGAGGCTTATTCAGCGACAATGCCTCACAACAAGTGTGGTCTTCACCCACCTATCTTCGACAACATCTACACAGCTCCTGGTCTTGACCTAGATTGCAGTTGACAGTCATCCTCCTGAGTGGCATAAATATCCCACCTCTATAGATAGTCCACACGGACCACCGGGAACTCTAGTCATCCTGTCCTATAGGACACTAGAAGGATTCGTCCCCTTCTGTCCACGTACTAGTCACCGACACTCTCCCACAACCAGTTGGTGTCATGCAGTTGCCTTTTCCTCACTGTTCCTCCCTGGATGGGTAGAACTTGCTTGGGCTCTCTCGGTTACAACAACTAGAGAGGACAACAACTTTGTAGAGCAACTGATGTTCTGAGTTGTGCTATCTGAGAAGCCCCCAGTACCCCTCTATATATAGGAGGGGTTAGGGTCAGGGTTCTCAGCCCCAGGCAATGCAGGACTAAAGTGGGAGTAGAAGGGTCCAGAATTTCCATGAACTAATTGCACTGCGGAAGCCGAACCGATCATTTCACAAATGAATTGATCAGTTGGGAGTGTGAGCTAATCAGTTCACCAGTTGAACCGGTCATTTCACATTCCTGACTCACCTCCAATTGACTTTCCTCTTTCGTTTCCAATTAATACTAAGATCAATTTTTGTCCCAATCAAATTGTACAAGTGAAACAAAATACTTTTCTCACAAATTAGGACAACCCAACCTTGCTCATTTCGTCCAGTCAAACCGATCGGTTCACCAAGTCAACTAGTCGTCTCACTGACCTTCAGCCGATCGGTTCACCCAGTGACCCAGTCGGTTGGTGGTCCAGATTGTGCAGAACACAGTCAATGCAGTTCTCAATGAATCCGACACTCAAATCAATTAGTTCAACACTTGAACTTGATGATTCTGAGTCAAGTCAATTGATTGAATGTTTGATTGAGTACCTAAACACCTTTAGTAATCAATCCAAACATCATTCATGGATAAACTCCTCTTCCAAGTTAATCCTTTGTGTGTGACCCTATAGGTCCAATTTCACGTTGGTAGTGAATGTACATAACTAGTTTATGACATCACAAGCAAAGAGTGGTGCCTAGTCACACATCAGAGCTACCCACGTGAAAAGGAAAGTTGGAGAATAACTTTCAATCCTACAGTCTATGATTGGTGTTCCAGTGAATGTATAATTCCTTTGTCTCTGATATCCTGAATGAACTCAAGGCATGGAGCTGTCATCCTTTCAACGTTCATTCATGCTCCTTGATCTAAAGTAGACTGTCTGAGAGATGTGTGCCATCAATATCACATATTGACTCACACGTGCATGTGCATGCTTTTCTCAGCCTTTCTTATCAAGTGGCCATGGACATCATACTCCCTTAGGAGGGACAAATCCCATATCTATCACTTGCAGTCAAAACCCCATGTATCAAAGTCACCCAATCATCACCTTTATAACAATTCATATTTCAAGACCGCATTTGATGATGTCAAAGTGTACCCAACGACATGTTATGAGTGCAGTGATTTTAGGTCTAAGAATCACAATCACCACCATCACTGTGAGAGCTGACTGTGACTACCATGTCATGGTTCCATGTGTCACTCTCATGGTGGGTCTGTATGATACACTATTCTCCAACATGTATCTATTTTCTTAGTTTGATATCACATATCATGACTAATGAGACTTTGTCATCAACCAACACACACTCTAGTCTTGATGTGTCATTGTTATCTATCAACCTTCCACAATGGCATCTGACTAGGGACATAATAAGAATATACAAACTCTTAGCATCTGTATGATCTCATTCTGCAAGTCCTTAACCCGAAGACATACGTCATTGAGTATTGTCATTCTCTAGACATTCATTCTTCTCTGTCATTATCTCATAACTGATTGAACCAGAACAAATTTGAAGCTTGCCTTTGATATTTATCAAATCAATCTTAATGTATCCCAATCCAATCATATGATTGTCTCTCAGGGCATACATACCAATAGAGGCATCTAGGTCAGTCTTCGAGAGGCAGGTCTTCATGCGAGCTATCAAAAGATGTGGGTCTTTGGTAGGTGGCTCCCACTCTAACCATCAAAAGGCTACTTGTTTTTGGCCTTTGGTAGCGTGAACTGATGGATGTTCTATCCATTGCCTTCTGATGGTTTGGCAGTTGGGTACTCCCTGGAGGCCATCAATCATGAGAACAGATGGAAGGTCAGATTGGTGGACTCTTAACTCAATGGTTCATCTAGGGTGTCGAAGGTGGATGGAGGGTAGCAATGGGTTGTGGGAAGCCCATAACAATTCATATCCAAGGTTAAAACCATCACTTGATGAATCCCATGTCTGGAAATGAGTAGTTTATCATGAATCAAGATATCATTTGTAAACATGAACCAAATGTGATAAAGTTAAAGGAAGTTTGTATGAAGGAAGGAAGTTAGGGGTCAAATTAGGCAATAAATATCCACAAAATTTGATATTATTAGGTACTAAACTTACTAGCACCCCTCTGGATCCCAATATTAATTGGAATTATGATTCTTCACCTCCTTATCCTAACAACCATCAATATAGAAGATTGGTTGGTAAGATGATATATTTCATTGTCACTAGAGTTGGCATTACTTTTGTTGTTGAGCTTGTCAGTAGGTATTTAGATAAACCTCAAAAATATCACTAGGATGATGTATGACATATCATTAAGTTCTGAAGAATCCTCTAGTGAAAAGAATGTTGTATTGACGACATGGACACTACAAACTCTATGGTTATTCTGACTCTGATTATGCTAGTAGTACATGTGACAAAAAATCTACCTCTGGTTATTGTACTTCTATTGGAGGCAATTTGGTTGCATGGAATAATAAGAAGTAGATTTTAGTTGCTCGATCTAGTATTGAAGTAGTGTATAGATCCATGACTCATACTACTATTGAACTGATGCGGGTCTAAGGACTTATTAAGGAATTTGATATATATGATCCAGATCCAATTCCTAAAGCCACCATTTTTGTAACCAACAATCCTACTTTTCATGAGCACACAAGCATATAGAGGTGGATTGCCACTTTGTTTGGGAATCTATTATATCTGGTCACATCCACACTCCTTATCATCAGATAGAAGATCAGGTTGCCAACATCTTCACCAAGATACTTCCCAAGGCTTGCTTTGCTACACTGGTGGACAAGTTTGGCATATTTGACATCTATGCTCTAGCTAAAATTGATATATATACTTTAATATTTATATTTAGTGTGTGCTTTAGACTTTTCTTTGTCCTTAGTTTTTCTTTTATCCATATCTACTAATTTTGTTTCTCACTTACTCTCTTGTCCTATAAAAGAGAGTGCTTTGTATTTGTTTTAGACACATCAAATAAAGATTATTTTATTTATACTTCATCTTGTTGATATTAGGGTGGAGGATCCTATAGAAATTGATCATTTTGAAGTTCTAATTAGACAGAGGTTGATTTATTTTACCATTACATCACATGACAACACCATTGAATTCAAAAGAGATTAAGGTGTACATATAATGCAGCGTACCCATTACCGCTTAGCAAAATAATAGTTCATTCTACAAATTTACACAAATACACACACACACACAGATATATATATATATATATATATATATACATATATATACATATATATAGAGAGAGAGAGACCTGAATTGGATAACACTTGAGTGTATCAGAGACACCAGACACCTCAGTCATTTTCCATTATGTAACACTTATTATGTAAATTCAAACCATTGATATTCTTAAATATCTTATGAAT
Organism: Alisma plantago-aquatica; assembly: GCA_963693085.1. Lineage (NCBI taxonomy): Eukaryota > Viridiplantae > Streptophyta > Magnoliopsida > Alismatales > Alismataceae > Alisma > Alisma plantago-aquatica. The sequence continues at coordinate 419,201,116 of OY856414.1, read as the reverse complement.
AGACTATATATAAAATTTGAGCTCATTTGGACACTGGTAGGTCATGTGTATGAAGGAAACAAAAATGATGCACTGGAAATTAGTTTCGTGCATTGATGAATGCATATTCATCATGAAAATCAATCACCTTTTTGGGACCATTTTGACTCAATACATCCAATTTCATTTATTAAATATCACAATATACAAAATTGCTTAATTGGTTTGGTTACCAGAATTATTAACTGAGTTTATGTTGAATTTATGCAAGTCATGATGAGGTTGAACAATCAGCTGGCACCCACCTCCACTTAACCCTAATCCACCTTCAACATAATCATCACTACCCTTTGCTTCACTCCATATTTATCTCCATCAACCATCATCCAAATCAAACCCTTTTGAGTGGGACCCACCTTTCTCAATCTTTGATCTACCCTCACTCATCCTTGGTCTTGACCATACGGTCTTGACCATACGGTTTCATCTATACAGTTTCATCCATACGGTCTCAAGACCGTATGGGCAGCCTCACCTCAAAATTGTTTGGATCTAACATGTCTTCAAGACCATTTGGGCATCTACCTTTCCACACCGTCAGATCATGGATCTACGGTCCTTATTCATTTGGGCTAACGGTTTCCATCATGATCTGTCCTATCGGTCTTGCTGCTTTACCCCTCTACACGGTCTCTAAACCGTATGAGATCTCACGGTCTCAAGACCGTGTAGCGGTCCTTTCTCAAGATCGTATGAGCAGCTTCACCTCAAGACCGTTTAGGCATCTCGACCCATAAAAAGCCATGAGGACCCGACCTCCTACTTCCCTTCTTCAACCTGCAAACCCTAACTCCGTCGGGATCACCACACCACCTGCAACCTCCTCCGCTCAACCTACCCACCTGCAACAACCAGCCACCGCGCATCCTTTTCCTTCCAAACCACAGGACCGGTTGGCCAGCGGTGCCGCAAGACCAGCCGCCGCGAGCCACCAAGATTGATGGAACAGCAGTCGCGAAGACCGTTCGGGTGTGAGACCGCTCGGAGATCCAAGACTGTTTGGATGTCTCTGATACTGATAGCACCAGATCGTGTAGGCAGAGATCACGAGTAATTCCAACCATCCAAGACCGTTTGGAGATCAGATGCAAAGACCATTTGACGTCAGATGTGTGACCCAGTAGACCGTTCGGTAGCAAACCAATTGGCAGTGCACTCTACCGAGGCTGCGATCGGTCTTACAAGCCGTTTGAAGCCAGCACAAGTAAAAACCGGTTGGCTCCTATCGATTTCACTAAACTGTTTGGAGGCAAAGTTCCATATCTTTAGGGCATTAAAGCTGTGAAGAGTCCTAAACCGATAGGACTGAAAACCATTTGAGCAAAAGATACCAAGACCGATCAAGAAGCAGGACCGTGTGGAGCCACAACCAAGACCGTTTGGAGAAATTAATGCAAGATCATATGGTCATATAATACAAAACTGTTTGGTCATCTAAATGGTCTCCAAATCAAACTGTGAAAATTGCAACAGGGCCCAAAATGTCAAGACCCCATCTGAGCCTATAAATAGGATCAGCAGTGTCCTCATTTAGGCAGGGGGTCTGGGACACCGACAGGATGCTCAAATGCAAGGCTCGATCCAACTCCATCCACGTATGTCCACGCCGTAGCAACTTCACCTGCTCCTCTTGATGTGAGCAAGGAGGTCGAGTAGAGAAGGAAGGTGGAGAAGAAGGTCCACTCGATCTGTCTTGGTGGTTCTTCCTCCTCATCTAAGATATTCCCTGACACGACGTAGAAGACCACATCATCTTCATTGAGTTGCGACTACCTTCTGCATCATGCTCATGGTAGAATCTTCCCTCTCTCTTATTCTTCTTGTTTCTCGCATCATGAGTGAGTAGTTCTTTTTTGCTGGGGTGCGGGGACTAGCCCCGCTGCCCATGCAAGCATGTTCCTTTGTCAAACAATCCATGGAAATGTATATAACTTTTCATTTCATTGTTAATCGTTAATGGTTGTAGTTTGATTACCTGCCTGCTTTCATCTTGTTCTTCCCTAAGTTGTAAGAACTTCCATATGTAGGGTAGAATGCCGTTTAATGAGGTTGAATCCCAAACTAGAAATAGAATGGGATTCCTTGAGGTTGTAAGTGTATGATCCCTAAGGGGACGAGCCATCTAGCCTACGGTGACACTTCTGTGTGTCTAACACATGTATAGGGGGGCCACAGCCTTAGTTGGATTTTGTATCTTCGTTGTTAATCGTCGATGTTTGCTTGTAGATTAATCACCTGCTTGCTTGTCTTTTAGCATGGTTGACTCCTTGATGATAACTTCTGGTAGGATTCCTTGAAGTCGTAAGTGTATGATCTGTGAGGGGACAATCCATCTAGCCCACAGTGATGCTTCTGTGTGCCTAATGCCTGTATAGGGGGCCCACATCTTCATTTGGATTTTTGTATCTTTGGAGCCATAGGTGAGTGATCCAGATGGTAACAAGACATCTGATACCTAAGATGATGCTTATGCAAGTCTAACGCCTATATGGGGGTTTTTTCATTAGCTCCATTTGGATGGTTATGTCTTGCCTGGATGTTTGATGCTTGGATGTGTTTTTATGTGTAGTGGTGGTGAAACCCGAGACTATCCCAGTGATTTCATATCATTAATCTAGACCCACTTTAATTCTACTCTTTACTTTCCCGCACTTAGTTTAATTAACCTCAAATCAACCCTTGGTTCTAAATATTAGTCTACTTGAGCTAGATTCGACTAACGACGATTCTTAAAAATGTTGTCTCTTGGGATTCGATCCTCAACTATACTGCGATAAGACCCATCCGCTTGTGGGTGGTATTATTGCACAAGGTTTTGGTAAAAGCTCGAGGATCTCAACCCCGAGTGAGTTTATTAGTGCGATAATATTCCACGTCAAATTCTGGCACCATTGTTAGGGACAACGGAATCAGTTAGTCAAATCTAGTTCTTTTAAGGCTAATCTAGGTTTTTTTTTCTTTTTGATACGATTGATCATTCACTTAAATTTGGTTTCTCTCTGTCAACCTTACTTTTGAAAACTATTTTCATCTCAGGTACCCTCAAGGACTAGTGCATGCACCGTCTGAACAGTCCCAGACTTACCGCTAGCTTTGACCCTGAGATAGACATAACTTTTCATCATGAGAACAAAGAAAACCAAGCAAGAATGGCTCAAGAGGAGAAAATAGCCCAAAGGGTGGCTCAATCCATCAGTGCACAAAAGGAAAGGCTCATGCAAGAATTCAGAGTCGCAGTTCAAGAAGAAATCCTAGCAGCACAAGCAGCAGCGCAAACAACCGAACTGCAAAAGGATCTTAGGGAGTTCTCAATCCCTAAAGAAGCCAATGTTCATCACCCAGTTCAACCTCCTCCCATCCATGCTCCAAATTTCAAGATACGAGCGCATTGGATTACCTCGCTTCAAAACATCCCATTCTATGGTAAACAAGGAGAAGATAGCCAAGAACATCTTCTGAGGTTCATCGATCTATGTGCTATGACGAAACAAAATGGAGTCACAGATGATGTCATTTGACTCTGTCTCTTTAAGTATTCCCTTGTTGATAGAGCTATAAGTTGGTACAACTCCTTACAATGTGAACCCATCACTACCTGGGAACAACTTCAAAATGTTTTTCTGGAAACAATTTACCCTCCTTCTCTCACCTATGAAATTAGGGGTCGAATAACAATATTCACTCAAGCCCCTGGAGAACCCCTTGTTGATGCATGGGAAATGTACAAAGAGCTTCTACGCAAGTGTCCACACCACGACATTCCTAAGAATCAGCTTATCGAGATCTTCTATAGGGGTGTGGATGACAATATCAAGAGATTTTTAGACTCCTCGTCCGGAGGAAACTTCATGTGTCAAAGTTATGATAGCGCATGGAAAGTTGTCACCCTTGGAGCTGAAAATCAAGCTAATTGGGGTAGATCTATGGGTAAAGGCGTGTTGAAGGTAGCTATCGCTGAAGTTATTCCAGAATACAAGTCTATTGCCAAAACCCTCAAACTCCTTGTCACCAAGTAAGACCATATCGAATCATCCCTTGCTGCATTTGGAAGAGGACGTTCACCCCCTCAACAACAAGAACAGATCAAGTTAGCTTCATTGTTCTGGGAAGCATGTAAATGTATCGATCATTCCACTTTAGCATGCAATGTTCTCTACGATGTTGTTCTAAGCAACATATGTGGACAAGGAGATAATAGTCAAATGGAAAATCTTAATGTTGTTAACACCATTCCTGTTCAAGGATACTATAATCCGAATAATAATAGGAACCAATCCAGGTTTTCAATATCGAAATCCTTCAAGAGCAGAAAACTCACGACAACTTGGTTCAACTAATCAACAAAGAGGCCCACCAGGATTTCAGTATAACCAACAACAAAACTTTGGAAATCAAGGGAACTTTAGAGGAAACTTTCAGAATAGGAACTACAACTAGTACCAGAACAACCCTCAGTTCCAGAATCTTAACCAAGTTCCTTATCAACAACAAGGACAACAAGTCGGTCCCATCTCTCCAGATGACAAACTAACAACCATTAAGAAGATGTTGCAGTCACAGCAGACTATGATAGCTAACCAGCAAGCCCATTAGAAGGCTATTGAATCTCAACTAGCTCAACTTGTAGCTAGCATGAAGCCACCTGATGGAGCCTTTGTTGGCCAACCCGAGAACAATCCTAAACACCCAGAACAACTGAAGGTTGTCACAACCAAGTCAGGAAAAGATTATTTTGATCCTCCTATCAAGGCACCTATGGTTATTACAGATAAAGGCGACTCTATAATTGAATAAGACTCTACCACATATGAGTCTCAACCAAAAGAAACAACAACTTCTGATAAGATAGATGAGCAAGGTTATGAGAAATCAACTATTGCAAAAACAAAAATACCAGAACCAGATGTTCATATGTACAAGCCTCGTATACCTTTTCCAGCTCGTTTGTGGTAGACCAAGCTTGACACTCGATTCAACAAGTTCAAGGATGCCATGAAAAAGCTTCATGTTGATATACCTTTTTTAGATTCTCTGGCTGAGATACCGGCCTGGAGAAAGTACTTGAAGTCCCTTCTCATCGGGAAATATATAACTGAAGAATATGAAACAATCAAGTTAGCAACAACTACTTCAGACATCATCCAGAGTAAGATGCCCAAGAAGCAGAAAGATCCAGGATCTTTTGGGATCTCCTGCCATATCAGTGATTCATCGTGTAAGAAAGTATTGGCCGATCTTGGCGCCAGTATCTCCATCATGCCACTTAGCCTTTGCAAAAGGCTAGGGTTTGCTGAACTACTCCTGACAGCTATGACAATACAACTTGCAGATAACACTTGACTCTACCCTTAGGAATAATTGAGGATGTCCCTGTCAAGGTTGGCAAAGATTCTTATGTCCCTTGTGACTTTGTCATCATGGATATAAAGGAAGATACTAGATACCCTCTCATATTTGGACGTCCGTTCCTCGCCACTACAAGAGCCTTAATTGATGTTGAAGCAGGAACCCTGGTGCTCAGATTAGGCAAAGAAACTCTCGAATTCAAAGTCTTTGAAAGTATGTGAAGACCAAGTATGCAAGAAGAAGTCTACTTGATTGAGTGCATAGAGCAGATGACACTACTTATGCAAGAGGATTATGAACAAGACGATCCTTTAAAAGTGGCTCTAACAACCCTATTTGTTGATGATTCCATTGATGAACAAATAAAAGATTGTGATCTCCAACTCAACACTGCCAAAGACGATCCCGAAGATAAATTTGAGGCACTCAAAGTTGTGGATATTACTGAAGACTCATGTGAGAAACTACAAGCTCCTGAAATGAAGCCCTTACATGAAGGATTGAAATACGTGTTTTTAGATGAACTAAAGGTCTGCCCAGTCATTATAAATTCAGATCTAACAGCATAACAAGAAGATAAACTCTTGACGGAATTAAAAGAAAGAAGAAAAGCAATAGGGTATAAGATGAGTGATCTCACTGGGGCCAGTCAAGCACTGTGTATGCATAAAATCCCCACGATGGAAGATCACAAGCCAATTTTTGAACACCAAAGGAAGCTTAATCTAAATATGAAAGAAGTTGTCCACCTTGAAGTTATAAAGTTTCTCAAGACAAGAATTATCTATCCGATCTCCGATTCACCATGGGTAAGTCTTGTGCACATTGTTTCAAAGAAAGGTGGGACTACAGTGATACGGAATGAAGACAATGAACTCATCCCCATGTGCATAGTCATCGGGTGGAGGATGTGTATTGATTATAGAAAGTTGAACAAGGCAACTCGAAAGGATCATTTCCCAATGCCTTTTCTTAACCAAGTCCTAGAAAGGTTGGCTCACCAAGAGTATTTATGTTATCTTGAAAGTTACTCTGGATTCTATCAAATACCTATACATCTAGATGACCAAGAGAAAACAACCTTTACTTTCCCATTTGGAACATATGCGTTCAGAAGGATGCCATTTGGACTTTGTAATGCTCCTACCACTTTCCAACGCTATATGGTAGCCATATTTGCCGGACTCACTGAAACCATTATGGAAATTTTCATGGATGATTTCTCCGTATATGGGGATGCATACGATTCATGCCTGAAGCACCTCACCTTGGTCCTCAAATAATGTGAGGAAGCACATCTTGTGCTAAATTGGGAGAAATTTCACTTTATGGTAAAGGAAGACATTGTCCTTGGTCATAGAGTTAGTAATCGAGGAATTGAAGTTGACAGAATGAAAATCGAAGAGATTTCCAAACTCAATATTCCAACGAATGTAAGAGAAGTTCACACGTTCCTAGGTCATGTAGGATTTTACAGATTTTTTATTAAGGATTTCTCTAAAATAACCAAACCTATGACGAATCTTTTGCTAAAGGATGCTGAGTTACACTTTGACGAAGAATGTGTTAAAAGTTTCAACAACCTAAAGCATGCTTGCAACAACACCCATCATCAGAGCTCCCGATTGGGATCACTCATTTGAAATTATGTGTGATGTCATTGATTATGTTGTGGGTGTTGTTTTAGGACAATATATAGAAAAGAAACATTATGTGATCTACTATGCATCAAAGACCCTTGACGAGGCTCATAGGAATTATGCAACTACCGAGAAGGAACTTCTTGCAGTCGTGTATGCCTTTGACAAGTTCAGATCCTACCTCATAGGTTCAAAAGTCATTGTCTACGCAGACCATGTTGCTATTCGTTACCTCCTAGAAAAGAAAGATGCTAAACCCAGGCTAATTAGATGGATTCTCCTCTTGCAAGAATTTGATCTAGAGATAAGAGATAAAAAGGGTACAGAGAATGTTGTATCAGACCACCCCAGTCACATCCACACTCTGGATAACGAGAAGATCTTGATTAACGATCCAACTTATGAAAGTTTCAGAAGCTACCCCTTGGTACTCAGACTATGTGAACTACCTCGCCGTTGGTGTCATCCACCCTGAGTGCACCGGAAATGCACTGAAGAAATTTATGCATGATGTGAAGCAGTATCACTGGGATGAGCCGTACCTCTTCAAGCTCTGTGTTGATGGTCTTTACAGACGTTGTATCACTGAAGAAGAAGCCAAAATCATTTTAGAATAATGCCACTCAGGCCCAGTTGGAGGCCATATGAGTTCTAAGAAAATTGCTATAAAAGTTTTGCAATGTGGATTCTTTTGGCCAACCATATCCAAAGACTCTTACAACTTTGTTATATCTTGTGACAAATGTCAAAGAACAGGTAACATTACAAAGAGAGATCAAATGCCACTTAAGTTGTGGTAAGAAATTGAAATATTTGATGTTTGGGGTGTGGACTACATGGGTCCATTCCCATCTTCTTATAGATTTTCCTACATCCTAGTCGCGGTTGATTACGTCTCAAAATGGGTCGAAGCCATTCCAACCGTTACTAGAAATTCCAAACCAATCATCAAGATGTTCAAAAATATTATCATTCCCCAATTCGGTGTTCCACGCACTGTGATTTCCGATGGGGGTTCTCATTTTCTTGAAAGAAGCTTTGAAGCATTGCTGAGGAAATATGGTGTAACATACAAGGTGGCCTCGCCCTACCATCCACAAACAAGTGGACAAGTAGAGGTTTCTAACCGTCAACTCAAGGCTATTTTAGAAAAGATAGTAGGCCGCAATCGAAAAGATTGGTCAGTGAAAATCAATGACGCATTATGGGCCTACCGAACTGCTTTCAAAACTCCTCTTAGAACCACACCATTTTAATTAATCTATGGAAAATCTTGCCACCTGCCTATCGAACTGGAACACAAAGCATGATGGACAATTTAAAAACTGAATTTTGACATGAAGAAAGCGGGCCAAGCCAGGATTCCATAACTCCAGGATCTGGAAGAACTTCAGATGACAGCTTATGAAAATGCACAAATCTACAAAGATCGTACAAAACTTTGGCACGATGGTCATCTGAAAAGAAAGGATATACAAGTGGAAGACCAAGTTCTCCTATTCAATTCAAGACTAAAGTTATTCCTAGGAAAACTCTGTTCTCATTGGTCTGGACCTTACATTGTCAAAAGCATCTACCCACATGGTGTTTTCTCTTTATGGAGCAAAAAGTCAGGCGCATTTGTGGCAAATGGTCAACGATTGAAGAGATATTTCACCTCTGCTGACACAGGCTCTGAAGCAATGTTGGATCTCACCTATCCAACATATCCACCGTAAAAGTTTAAGGAATCAAGTCGAGCCATCGACGTAAAACAAAGGCGCTTGTCGGGAGGCAACCCGATCAATAAATTCGTAGTTGGTTTTAATTTTGAATTAGAAAATTTTTCTTAATTTTGTTTTTACCTTTTAGATAATTTTTCACCAAATAAAAATTGCATCGCGAGATGCTATCTTGAGTTCTAATTTATCTTCATTTTTTAGATTTTCATATGGAGGATGCACGCTGATTGGAACGCAACCACATCTGGTGGTCTAACCTGCATGAATTTTCCCCTCCATCTCAGATTTAGAGTTTGCTCGAGATGAGAAAAATTCTAAGTTTGGGGTGGAGGGTGGGTGGTACGTACTTCAGTTTCCACCTTCACCCATCTAAATCAGACTTAAGATTTCATCATTGCATTTTTAACCAAAATTTTCAAATCAAATTTTCAAAAATTTAAAGTTTCCAAAAGAAATTTGAACAGATACCGGATGAAGTTTTGACACTTTTTGTTTCAATCTCTATGCATTTTGAATCATTATACCCTCTTTATTCGAAGCAAATCCTCAAAAGGACCACTTTTTGAGACTAGCCTTTTGATTGAAATCATCTCATGAAGCTTGTGAATCCTAACATCATGATCCTTCTACAAAAATGACAAGTGTTTATCGAACTGATAGGGATCAAACACATTGTGCTTCCTAACTGACTAGTGGAACAATAACATGGAATCTCCACTGGATCCTCATCAACTCATTATTTGAGAAGAGTACGATAAAGAGAATGACCCGATGCACTGAATTGTAAATCAAGTTGCATTCTGATATGAACTCTCTTCTACACTTCTTCTATCATCTTCATACCTCTCCATTCATAAAAAAAGAAACAAAAATAGCCAAAATAATGCTAAACCCTAAGTTCGGGGTGGCACGCTACTTCCCTCTACATTCACTTCTTCCATACCACTCGCAAATTAATAGGGGCGTACCACCAAGAAAAGATGCCAATGTGCACACAAAAAGAAAATGTAATCTCGAGTCGAATAGAGGAAAGATTCACACAAAAAATGCAATAAATGAAATTGCAAATTATATAATAAAAATCTCAAGTCGAATAGAGGAGAGATTTATTTCTTCCTTCCATACCACCCTTCACTCCCTTTTCTACCTAAAGGCACAATGAATGCCTCCACTATCCTAAAAAATACCAGTGTCAGATCAGGTGCACACTTGTTGTTCTGCGGGTATCTCTGGACTCTTACAAAACTCTATGACATGCTTGTTGTTGGAAAAAAGTGAGGAGGAAGTGATGTTGGAAAACAAACTCAGGAACGAAGAAATGGTAAGATGTGTTCAGTAGTCTCAGGATGTTGAGATAATTAGTCATACTGAGCAGAAAGAAAACAATCGTGATGTGAAGATGAGGCAATCACACGAGTTGAAAGTATTTATTTAGCGATTGTTTCAGATTTTGTATTATTCGAGGACGATCAACGTTTAAGTTTGGGGTGTTTTGATGAATGCATATTCATCATGAAAATCAATCGCCTTTTTGGGACCATTTTGACTCAATACATCCAATTTCATTTACTAAATATCACAATATACAAAATTGCTTAATTGGTTCAGTTACCAAAATTACTAACTGAGTTTATGTTGAATTTATGCAAGTCATGATGAGGTTGAACAATCAACTGGCACCCACCTCCACTTAACCCTAATCCACCTTCAACATAATCATCACTACCCTTTGCTTCACTCCATCTTTATCTCCATCAACCATCATCCAAATCAAACCCTTTTGAGTGGGACCCACCTTTCTCAATCTTTGATCTACCCTTACTCATCCTTGGTCTTGACCATACGGTCTTGACTATATGGTTTCATCTATACGGCTTCATCCATACGGTCTCAAGACTGTATGGGCAGCCTCACCTCAAAACCGTTTGGATCTAACATGTCTTCAAGACCATTTGGACATCTACCTTTCCACACCGTCAGATCATGGATCTACGGTCCTTATTCATTTGGGCTAACAGTTTCCATCATGATCTGTCCTATCGGTCTTGCTGCTTTACCCCTCTACACGGTCTCTAAACCGTATGAGATCTCACGGTCTCAAGACCGTGTAGCAGTCCTCTCTCAAGATCGTATGAGAAGCTTCACCTCGAGACCGTTTAGGCATTTTGACCCGCAGCAATCCGCGAGGACCTGACCTCTTGCTTCCCTTCTTCAACCTACAAACCCTAACTCCATTGGGATCACCACACCACCTTCAACCTCCTCCGTTCAACCTACCCACCTCGTCGCCCACCTGCAACAACCAACCACCATGTGTCCTTTGCCTTCCAAACCGTAGGACCGGTTGGCCAGCGTTGCCGCAAGACCAGCCACCGCGAGCCACCAAGATCGATGGAACAACAGCCGCGAAGACCGTTCGGGCGTGAGACCGCTCATAGATCCAAGACTGTTTGGACGTCTCTAAGACCGATAGCAGCAGACCGTGTAGGCAAAGATCGCAAGTAATTCCAACCATCCAGGAACGTTTGGAGATCAGATGCAAAGACAGTTTGATGTCAGATTCGTGACCCAGTAGACCGTTCAACAGCAAACCGGTTGGCGGCGCCCTCTACCGAGGCCGTGATCGGTCTTACAGACTGTTTGAAGCTAGCGTAAGTAAAGACCGGTTGGCGCCTATCGGTTTCACTAAACCGTTTGGAGGCAAATTTCCAGATCGTTAGGGCATCAAAGCTGTGAAGAGTCCTAAACCGATAGGACTGAAAACCGTTTGAGCAAAGGATACCAAGACCGATCAAGAAGCAGGACCGTGTGGAGCCACAACCAAGATCGTTTGGAGAAATTAACGCAAGACCGTATGGTCATATAATACAAAACTGTTTGGTCATCTAATCGGTCTCCAAATCAAACTGTGAAAATTGCAACAAGGCCCAAAACATCAAGACCCCATCCAAGCCTATAAATAGGACCAGCAGGGTCCTCATTTAGGCAGGGGGTCTGGGACCCCGACAGGCTGCCCAAACGCAAGGCTCGATCCAGCTCCATCCACGTACGTCCACGTCGTAGCAACTTCACATGCTCCTCTTGTTGTGAGCAAGGAGGTCGAGTAGAGAAGGAAGGTGGAGAAGAAGGTTCGCCCAGTCTGTCTTGGTGGTTCTTCCTCCTCGTCCAAGATATGCCCCGACACGACTTAGAAGACCGCATCATCTTCATTGAGCTGCGACTACCTTCTGCATCATACTCATGGCAGAATCTTCCCTCTCTCTTGTTCTTCTTATTTCTCTCATCATGAGCGAGTAGTTCTTTTTTGCTGGGGTGTGGGGACTAGCCCCGCTACCCATGCAAGCATGTTCCTTTATTAAACAATCCATTGCAATGTATATAACTTTTTATTTCATTGTTAATCGTTAATGTTTGTAGTTTGATTACCTTCCTGCTTTCATCTTGTTCTTCCCTATGTTGTGATAACTTCTATATGTAGGGTAGAATGTTGTTTAATGAGGTTGACTCTCAAACTAGAAATAGAATGGGATTCCTTGAGGTCATAAGTGTATGATCCGTGAGGGGATGAGCCATCTAGCCTATGGTGATGCTTCTGTGTGTCTAACGCCTGTATAGGGGGCCCACAACCTTAGTTGGATTTTGTATCTTCATTGTTAATCGTCGATGTTTGCTTGTAGATTAATCACCTTCTTGCTTGTCATTTAACACAGTTGACTCCTTGACGAGAACTTCTGATAGGATTCCTTGAAGTCATAAGTGTATGATCTGTGAAGGGACAAGCCATCTAGCCCATAGTGACGCTTCTGTGTGCTTAACGCCTGTATAGGGGGTCCACAGCTTCATTTGGATTTATGTATCTTCAGAGCCGTAGTGAGTGATCTGGATGGTGACGAGACATCTGATACCTAAGGTGATGCTTACGCAAGCCTAACGCCCGTATGGAGGGTTTTGCAGCAGCTCCATTTGGATGGTTATGTCTTTCCTGGATGTTTGATGCTTAGATGTGTTTGCATGTGTAGTGGTGGTGAAACCCGAGATCATCTCAGTGATTCCATATTATTAATCTAGACCCACTTTAATTCTGCTCTTTACTTTCCCGCACTTAGTTTAATTAACCTCAAATCAACCCTTGGTTCTAAATATTAGTCTACTTGAGCTAGATTCGACTAACGGCGATTCTTAAAAATGTTGTCTCTTGGGATTCGATCCTCAACTATACTGCGATAACATGACCTATAAATGTCCAAATGTGCTCAAATTTTGCATATGAGCTATTCACAACATGTTTAAGAAGATCAACAGATTAGATTTTTGAAGAAAAAAAATATTGCATCATTAAAAAGTACTTGAGTGTATTTTACTCTGAATACACTCGAGTGTATACTAGCCTACCTATATATATATATATATATATATGGTTAAAAGAATTGTGTACTTGAGCATATGTAGTTTACATGTACCCATCTTCATTTTTGATGATTACAAGAGTATAAAAAGTAATCCAACCTTATGGATGTAACATATGACCCTTAGATAACATGTGTATCAAATTGACGTTCCTAGACCATCAAATGAAAGAATATACATATTTTCCGATCAATGGTAAGTTGTAGAAATTGCATAAACTGTTGAATGATATATTGTTATATCTCATGATATACATTAAATATGGTTGTCATTTTTGAACACGTCTAATCTATTAAATTCTGATTCAATCCATAAGGTTGGATTGAATAAATGTATTCTGCATATGTCATTTTTATGGTCGGTACACATAAGTTGCATGTATTGGCCTGTACACACTTCCTAACCTCTCTCTCTCTCTCTCTATCTCTCTCTCTATCTATATATATATATATATATATATAGAGAGAGAGAGAGAGAGAGAGTCAGGCTAGAATATATTCGAGTGTGTTTGGAGAAGAATACACTCAAGTAGTTTTTCATGATGCAATATTTTTTTCAAAAATCTAATCTGTTGATCTTCTTAAACATCTTTTGAATAGCTCGTACGAAAAATTTGAGCACATTTGGACATTTATAGGTCATGTTATAAAGACCGCAAAAATTATGCATTTCAAATTAGTTTCGCGTGTCAATTTTGTTGCCCTTGGATGAGAGACTTACACTCATCCAAATGGGCTCAAAATTTGTATGTAGCCTAGTTATAGTATGACGTTGAAGGTAAATGGTTTATATTTTGCAAAAAATAATCTTGATATGCAAATACACTTGAGTGTATTCGTGCGATCTGTACACTCGAGTGTATTCTAGCCTGACTATATATATATATATAATATATATAATATAATATATATATATATTATATTTATATATATTTATATTTATATTATATTATATTATATATATATATTAGTTTATGTGTTTAGTATACAATTTATGCTCATATTTAGTTATGAACTAAAAATTCCATAATCACATACACTTCCGCATGTACTCCCACATGATGTAAATACTCTAAGTGGTCACGTACAAACTCAAATCTAGGCACAAATTTACTTAAATGAATTGTAACTTTTTGTGTTTATGATTTCAATATGCAAACAGTTTGTTCAGCATACATATTTTGTTTAAATAATTTCCCCGTAGAGACTCTTTCTACCAAATCCAATGATTTTTTTACACCAGGATTCCTCCATATTTTATCCAAAAAATTCATGTTTTGAAGAGGAAAAAATGTCGAACGCAGTGAGAACATGACCTTGAACACTAGATAGAGCACGACGAAAAGGGACCCATGCAACTGATTTTAATGCATCCGAGATTTAAGAACTAGTTGCCGTGTGTATTTGCAATGAGCACACGAGAAAGCTAATTATAAGGATAGACATTGTGTACACGTTCTACTTCCTTTGGTGAGGTCGCATACGAATGTCAAAGAGGTTAGCAATGTAACCTCCCTCCCTTCCTCCCTCAAAGAATATGAGCTCATACATCTCAAAACATACTTTTAATGTATGAAAATAAAGGTATAAAGGAATAACTAGGATTTTGAAGAATTTTTGGTGGATTAAGCCTAATTTCACCTAGAACTGGATTTAACATCAACTTTTGGGTGAATATTGGAGCAATGTTTAAAACATTTACAACTTAATATACCCATTTTATACTTGCTTGAGTTGATTAGATAGGGTTTGGAGACGAGAAATCCTAGATTCTGTTGACTTAGAGTTTCAAGGGGTAAATATATTCTTTACATATGTTACTTTGGAGAAAATATTTGAAAATAATCATAATATATTTGCGCCTGGTGTTAGAGTACAAGCCAAGATTAATTTTGACTTTATTTGGGGGTTTGGGACCCTGGGTCCCTATAATGATTTAGGCAGTTGCCATGAAAAGTAGGTTTTCCTTGGCCACAATTTTACCAAATGTTGTTCGGCCTTCCATAGGTTGACCGAACTTTTGATTGCCAATTTGGTTGGTGGGTCGTTGTTGACCCTCAAATAATTGTCTGGACTTTTAGTAATGGTGGAGCAACCTGAATTTATGGGAATAGAAATGACCAACAAGTGGGTCGTCAACGATTTGGGTCACAATTGCTAGCAGCAAATTCATCATGGACGCCTAAAGCTTGGTCTGACCGTTAGGTAAGGTGACCAACATGTTGAGCATGTTAGACAAAAAAATTAGAAGGGTGAAAATGTAATTAACCTAGCATCTATAACCAAACACCTCCAAACACAACTACTATTTGGAAATCAAATATGAAGGAAGAATTAGGGCTTTGAAGAACTCTTGGTGGAGTAACCCTAATTCCATCTAGAATTGGATTTCCATCAACTTTTGGTTGAATATTGGATCAATCTTTAACATGTTTACTACTTAAGATATTCATTTCATACTTGCTTTGAGTTGACCCTAGATTCAATTGAGTTGGAGTCTTAAGGGGTGACTATGTTCTTTTAATATGTGAATTTGGTAAAGATATGAGACTTTAATCATAATATAAATGCTCCTAATGTCTGAGGATAAGCTAGGATCATTTTAACCTTAATTGGAGTTTTGAGACCCTTAGGATCCTCTTATAGTTTCAGTGGTTACCATGAAAAGTAGATTGCTCATAGCCACGTAACCTATGCATCTTCAACTGTAGGGAAGTATAGATTTATGTTCAGAAGTACTATTCTCTTTTAAGGGTAAGAGGTTATAAGGACAAGGTTGTCACACACTTTTTAGTTGTGACCCCTCTACACTAGGGCACTCCATTGCCTTTGTTTCTTGACTGCCAAATTACTTGATTTGTAAAAAATGAAAGTATCTAAACAAATAATTGAAGCATACTATATTATTAAACATTGTTGGAGGGTGATGCCTTTGTAATGCAATTCTCCCATTGGCGAGATAAGCAACGAGTAATTGACGACGCTCCATGGAACTTCGATGGGCGTCTTCTGCTGTTCAAAGAGATTGATAAGGAGGAGCAGCCAGGGCACCTGCAAATTAACCAATCACCCTTCTGGGTGCGACTCTACGGCCTACCTTTGGGGTATAGAGGGGAGACGACGGTGCGGGAAATCTCAGGACGCATTGGCGTCGTGGTGGCAACGGACAGAGACGTATCGGGATGGGACTCCTCACCGTGTCCGAGTGTTGCTAGATGTTACCCGTCCTTTAAGAAGAACCCAAAAGCTTAAGGTGAAAAGCTGACGCATCGTTGAAGTGGAAATCAAATACGAAAGACTAGCAATGTTTTGTTTCAACTGTGGCATGATAGGCCATGTCGATCGGGATTGCAACAGCTACGCGGAGGGTGGCGAACAGCAGCAGCGCTGGGGCAGATGGTTGCGAGCGTCGCCGTGGAAGCAACATAGAGCAGAGAACGACAGGGAGGAAGGCAGGGGTGGGACACTGAGGAAGTTGACGTTCAAAAAGAAGGAGTCGTCGTCAGAGGTGAGCAGAACAGAGGGTGAGGAAGAAGGGAGCAGTATCGGGGGGAGACGGGGGGTGGGAGACAAACAGAAGAAGGGAGCGGGATGGGGAGAGCGGCAGGGTTGGGAGGGCGGGAGGGAGACGCAAGGCGAGGTGGGTAACGCTGGAAGTCCAGGGCACCGTCGGGTGCGACGGGGCGGCGTCGAGAGACAGAGGGGGGAAGAACGGGAGATGATAACGGGCGTGGGGATAGGCGGATGGAGGGTGGATCACACGGATAGTGGAAAGGAGGGAGCGACGTCGACAGTAAGGGGGGCGGCGATGGTATTCCACACAGAAGGGGGGAAGGACGCGACATCCACCACGGCTGAGGAAGCAAGGGCATCTCATCAACAGGTGGACAGCAACACAACAGGGAGGACGACGCGGGAGCAGTTGACGGTGTGTTACACCAAACAAGAACTCATGGGGTTGAAGGGAAGTGAACGCATAAATGAGATAGCACCGGAGATGGAGACGTTGGATACAGAGGAGGCAACGCCCATACACGCTGAGTCAGTGGTTTTCAGGAGGTAGCAGGTTGAGTCGACAGATGAGTCATCTCGAGCACAAGATCATCAACAGAGGGAATGGGAGCAGACGAACATCGACCTTTCTGAAGAGGTTGCGATCCAGATCAGGTTTGCGGAGGGGTTAAAAGAGCATGATAGAGTGGACGGGCAAGGAACTCAGTACGGTGAAGACCACAACACAGCTAAGCACATTGTATCAAAAAGAGTTATAACGAGGGCGCAGAGGAGGAAAGAAGCAGGTGCTCGAATGAAATAGGGGAACAAACAGTCAAAGGGGAAAAAAAGACACCAACCATGGGTCTATAAGATGAGCAGAGGAGCGAGACTGGGAATCCCAGAAGAGGAGGTGGTGTGGGAACAGGAAACAGGAAAGAGGGGGAGGAGCGGAGAGGTGTGTGACATGGATCTTGACGAGATGCCGACGAATGATTTTGGGGGAAAAAGATACAGGACGTACAGTGAGGACGCACCGGTCAGATTTGGGGTCGCGAAGACTCAAGTAGCGGAGATTGGCGGAGCCCAATCCCGCGAAGGGCAATGAAAATCTTCAGCTGGAACTGTCAGGGGTTGGGCGACCCTGACACGTGCAAGGCTCTTCGAGCTTGGGTTTGGAGAGAATGTCCAAATATAGTTTTTGTTATGGAAACTATGATCGCCGAAAGGAAATTGGATGATGTAAAGAGGAGTTGTGGATTTACTTATGGAATGTGCATTTCTAGCGAGGGGCAGGCGGGGGGTTTAGGCTTCTGGTGGAAGGATGCGAAAGTGGAGGTGATTAACTATTCTCAAAGGCATGTGACTGCTGCGGTCAAGAATACCACCACTGGCGTAACGTGGAGAGCGGTGGGAATTTATGGCTGGGCGCAACAGGCAGAAAAGTCCAAGACATGGGAACTTATGAGGAAGATAAAGGGAGAGGTTGAGGTCCCTGTTGTTTTCTTCGGCGATTTCAACGAGATTGTGTCAAATGCTGAGAAGAAAGGGGGTCCACCCAAAGAAGATAAATTCATGCAGAATTTCCGTGATGTTATAGACGACTGTGAGATGATGGATATTGGTTTTGAGGGGAATGTCTTCACGTGGAAACGTGGCCTTACTGAAAGAACCCTTGTACAGGAGAGACTTGATAGATTCCTTCCCGAGCTGGAATGGAGGAACCTCTTCACATATTGCAAGGTTTTCCATTTGCCCATATACGAGTCGGACCATGCACCTATTATTCTAAAGGCGGATAGGAGGGATAACAATAAGAAGAGGAAAAGTCACTTCATGTTTGAACCAATGTGGGTGGGGGAGGAAAGTTGCTCTACTATTATTAAGGAGGCATGGGAAGCTGTTGATGGGAGTGAGTTGTCAATTAAGTTGATGAAATGCAAAGAGAGCCTAAAAGCATGGGCAACCAAAAAATTGGAGAAAGGAAAAGGGAGGTCAAGGAGATGGAGAATGAGCTTAAGGGGCTGCAGGCACTGCCGCCAGACCAAACAAACCTTGACAGGGCGGAGGAAAAATCAAAAGAACTACAATATTGGTTACAGAAGAATGAGGAATACTGGGCTGCCCGGGCACGAGTAAAAGAACTGAGAGAGGGAGATCCCAACACTGCATATTTTCATCAAAAAGCTTCAAATAGAAGGCAGAGGAACAGGATTGACTTCTTGGAGGATGAGCAAGGGGTCATGAGGACACAAGAGTGGGAAATCACATCAATCATTATGAAACACTTTGCAAAACTCTTCCAGACTAGTAATCCTACAGGATTTGATGAGGCTACTAAGGGGTTGCGGGAGATGATATCAACGACTCAAAGGGAGGAACTGGAGAGGGATATAGCGGATGAGGAGATATGGGCAGCACTGAAACAGATGCATCCTAATAAAGCATCTGGTCCGGATGGTATGAAGGCAATGTTCT
Source organism: Alisma plantago-aquatica (assembly GCA_963693085.1). Taxonomy (NCBI): domain Eukaryota; kingdom Viridiplantae; phylum Streptophyta; class Magnoliopsida; order Alismatales; family Alismataceae; genus Alisma; species Alisma plantago-aquatica. Next base: position 419,181,994 of record OY856414.1, on the reverse strand, counting down.
ACCAAAACTATTGGGGAATTGTTGGGCAGGATGTGGCGAGCTACATCAAAGGGTGGTGGAAGGGGGAAAGAAGCAAAGGGGAGGTAAATGATACTCTTGTTGTGCTTATCCCAAAAACCGACACGCCAAAGACAATAGGAGAATTCATACCTATCAGTCTTTGTAATGTGGTGTACAGGATAGCTTCAAAAGTCCTGACGAATGGATTAAAGCATCTTATGCACACCATTGTTTCTGAGAACCAAAGCGTTTTTGTCCAAGGAAGAATGATAACGAACAACGCTCTCATAGCATATGAAGTGTTCCATTCCATGAAGAGAGATAAGGGAAGGAATAAAGGTAGCCTTGCGTTGAAATTGGATATGTTTAAAGCGTATGACAGAGTGGAGTGGAGATTTCTAGACATCACTATGGAGAAGATGGGGTTTGGGCTGAAGTGGAGGAATAAAGTTCAAGAATGCATAACGTCCGTCCAGCACGCCTTCTCCATTAATGGAGACAAGATCCAAAGCACAAAGCCTACACGTGGACTTCGACAGGGTGACCCTTTATCCCCCTATCTTTTCATTTTATGCGTTGAAGCTTTCTCAACTTTGATTTCTACTGCTACCCGCGACAACCTTCTACACGACATCAAGCCAAGTAGAGGTGCGCCCTGTATCTCACATCTTTTCTTCGCAGATGATAGCATCCTTTTTGCTAGAGAAACCAAAGTTGAATGTCTGAAGATAGTTGAGATTATCAGCCAATACGAACAGGCATCGGGACAAATGATAAATTTCTCTAAGACGGAGGTTGTTTTCAGCAAAGGGATGAAGACGGATAAACAGGAGGAGTTGAGGCAGCTACTAGGTGTGAGAGTTGTGGACAGGCACGCCAGCTACCTGGGTCTCCCGACAGCCATGGGAAGGTCCAAGAAGTAGGTGTTCAGCTTCATTAGAGAAAGGATTTGGTGGAAGCTCCAAGGATGGTCGGAAAAGATGTTATCAAAGGCAGGGAGGAAAGTCCTAATCAAAGTGGTTGCCCAGGAAATACCCACATACATCATGAGCATCTTCCAGCTGCCCATGGGAACCATAGCGGAGATACAGAGGATGGTGGCTAGATTCTGGTGGGGAGCAAAAGATAAAGAAAGGAAAATGTCGTGATTGAGCTGGGAGAGAATGTGCAGACCCAAGAGACAGGGGGTCTCGGATTCAGAGATTTCCAGACGTTTAATCAAGCCCTCCTGGCTAGGCAACTGTGGTGAATAGCCAACAACCCGGAATCCTTAGTGACTAGGGTGCTCAAAGCTAGATACTTTCCAAAAACATCCATATGGGAAGCGAGACGGGGATACAACCCCAGTTATTCTTGGAGGAGTCTATGGGGAGCAAAGGCACTTCCAAGAAGTAGGTGTTCAGCTTCATTAGAGAAAGGATTTGGTGGAAGCTCCAAGGATGGTCGGAAAAGATGTTGTCAAAGGTAGGGAGGAAAGTCCTAATCAAAGTGGTTGCCCAGGAAATACCCACATACATCATGAGCATCTTCCAGCTGCCCATGGGAACCATAGCGGAGATACAGAGGATGGTGGCTAGATTCTGGTGGGGAGCAAAAGATAAAGAAAGGAAAATGTCGTGATTGAGCTGGGAGAGAATGTGCAGACCCAAGAGACAGGGGGTCTCGGATTCAGAGATTTCCAGACGTTTAATCAAGCCCTCCTGGCTAGGCAACTGTGGTGAATAGCCAACAACCCGGAATCCTTAGTGACTAGGGTGCTCAAAGCTAGATACTTTCCAAAAACATCCATATGGGAAGCGAGACGGGGATACAACCCCAGTTATTCTTGGAGGAGTCTATGGGGAGCAAAGGCACTTCTAAAGGAAGGGACACAATGGAGATTGGGTGACGGATCTGAGGTGGATATTTGGGAAGATAATTGGCTGCCAAGGGAGAATGATACGCTTGCATGTTTTAAAAGGGTGAATGGTCTAGAATACAGCAAAGTTCGCGAGCTGATGACATAAGATGGCACTCAATGGGAGGTGGATAGAGTCAGAGAATGCTTTCCGAACCACTATGTCAAAAGAATATGCACTATCCAACTCAGCTTGCGGAGACCTAAGGATACTTTAATGTGGTGGCCTTCAAGGGACGGAGAGTTCTCGGTACGTTCAGCCTACTGGTTGGGTTTGCTCGGGAAAGAGGAAATGAGGAATTATGTGCAGCGTCAAGGTAATTATCTATGGCAAAGAATATGGCATGCGGGATGGAGTCCAAAAATAACCCATTTTCTGTGGAGGGTATGCACGGGATGCTTAGCAACAAGGGGGCGCCTCTATGATAGACATTGTCTGGAGGATGGCACATGCATGTTATGTGGGTCTGAGAAGGAGACAATAACTCATATGCTCTTCTGTTGCCCCAATGCAGTGGAAGTATGGGAGCAGACACCGAGAGGAGTGCAAGCATGGGTGGATGATGTTAGGGATGAGGATACCACCTCGTCCGTGGGGGCTGCGCTAGATAGGACATCCGTGCAAGAAGTGGAGTACTTAGTTGCTAGCATGTGGACGACGTGGAGGACTAGATGCATATGGACATTCCAACACAGCGATGTACAGTGTGGCTATATGTTGCGGAGTGCCTTGACGATGATGCGAAGGGGAGGGCAGCGTCATAGACAGATGGAGGAGGAGGATGGGCGGGGGGAAGCCATGCAGCAGCAACGTGAAGGGACAGCTGACGCACAACCAGGAGAAGCACGGGGGCAAGCGGAACAACAGAGAAGAGGAGTAGAAGACGAGGTGGGGAGAGGGTGGGACGGGGTCAGCGACGCTCTGCTGTGTGAAGTGAGGGACGCTAACGCCCAACAGGGGGGTGTAGGGGGAGATGTCGGTGCGTCAGTATCTAGTGGACGTTGCGGTTGGATGAGGCCGTCGCTGGGCAGAATAAAGATAAACGTCGATGGGTCTGTGGGTGAAGATGGGGGGCGAGAATTGATTTACTAGCTAGGGATGATACGGGCAGGCTGGTGGGGGTCGCGGGGGAGAAGGTAACCTCAGGGACGGACGTCGCCATCTCGAAGTGCTAGCGGTGAGAGCAGCATTGCTTTGGGCGAAGGAAGAGGGCCACGACAACACCGTAGTAGAAATAGACTCACTGGAGGCCGTCCATGCATGCACAAGCAAGAAGATGCGAAGGGATTACCTTGGAGCTATTGTTGAAGACGTCAAAGAGTTACAACTCCAGTTTTCTTTCTGTAGCTTACTTTACATTAATCGTAGATGTAATAGGGTTGCTCACGAGGTGGCCAACTCTGCCCGTCGGGGTCATGTAGCTAGGTTTTCTTTTTCTCAACATTTCCCTTTGCATTTTTTATCTCTTGTAAACCTTGATTTGATCAGTTAATAGTAGTAACGGGGAGCCCCAATCATAGGGCTTCCCGTCCCTCCAAAAAAAAAAAAAAACAAGTCGACTGAGCCGGCAGAACTCTTTTTCAAAATATAACCGACTCCCCATATTCAGAACAGCAGCTAGCTTGACGACAATAAAACATAACTAACACCTGCTAGCTCGATGACTAAAAAACATATCTAACACCTCTCAGCCTCACTGCAATTTTGAGCAGCTGACAGCCCACTCAACCCCAGCAATTCTGTTTTAGAACCTGTCACTGAGCTGGATAATCCATTTACAAATGCGACCGTTGAAACTGTACCAGCGATAAACCTTCTGTTTTATGGAATTTCACACAATGAATGATGTCTAATTACGTAATGTATGAATCATATACACCGACAGAGATGATTTTACTGAATACATACATTATGCTAGGATGGATATACTGAGCATAATCACATATCAATGTCATCATGTATTAAATTATCTAAAGTTCAGTAAATTCGGTATAGCTTTCTGTATGAGAAAAATATCATATCACAAGCAGGGGGGGATACCCTGAGATCTGTGTTTGTCGAGGCAAATCAGGCAGCCCAATCAAACCTCAACAAACCAATGTATGCCAAAAGTTTTACCTAAATGATATGTACCTTGCTCCAAAACATTAACGTCGTCAAAGCCACCTGTTCGGGTCTAAAGAATCTGATTTTTTTCTCGGTGCCTACTACTACAGAAACTTTGTCCAAGTTCCCAGAAAAGGGAATACAGCAACCAGCATTCTCCAAAATAATGGCATATCCTTGCTCCTACCTCTTCTTGTGAGCCTCTCTTTCTTTACAGCATGTGCTTGAGGTGTGGCACCAGCAGCAGAGGGCTTCCTTGCCTTCCTGAACTCACGTCCATCAAGCTCATCCCACCCTCCATACCCACTGACTGGCTGCTGTTGTGCACCTTTTCGTCCTGAGACACCGACATCATCCCCAGCCACCCAAGATTTGTAGTCCTTATAGTCTGAATCCAAGCCTCCTCCTTTCTCCTCTTCTTCCGCTACTTTACTTCTGGAACCATACCGAGGCTTACTAGAAGCCCACTTCTTTGCTCCTGAAGGGCGCCTTGCTCTTCCATTTTCTTTTCCCACCACCTTCTCAAACACCATAGAGAGAGCTGACTGCCCGAGAGGCAGAGCTAAAGCCATGAGGAAAGCCTTAGGACCTGTTGCAAGGAGCATCGAAGCAATTATTGCGGGAAGAAAGTATCCATATGCTTTGAAAACCTGCAAAAGAAGACGAGATTAAAATGGCTTATCCACTTAAAACTTGGAATTTTGTTTCAATTTTCCTGACAATTTTTTCTGCCAAGCATATAAAATACAACTATAGAAGATATTCCGACAGACATTACAAGATGTTATCAATCATGGTCACAAGTTATGTATGAAACAACTAAAAGACCGTTTCCGGTGAGTCGATCATCAAATCAAACAAAATCAATACAGGAATCGCGGTAGAGTTACTGCTCCTAAAGGTGGATGTTTTGCCGCCACTAGCGGTAGAATCAGAGGAAGGAGAACATGTATCATCCCTTCCCCCCCACCCCACCCCTCCCCCTCTCGATTAGCTATTTCCTATTAATACCTGACAGTCATACAAGTATTTTATTTTCTTCTTAAACAAACTATGTTGTATATTTGAGAACTTGATACATGAATTGTGCTAGAATTACTGCATCTTAAGGATGGAAAATTTTACTTCCACCAGGGGCAGTCAGAGAAAGGTGAGCAGTGGTCATCCCCCATTTTCGATTGGCTATTCATAATAAAATTTCTCACTAGAAAATTAATACAACTGTGTTGTTTTCTGCTTAGACAGGTTGTGATTTACATATACATGAGAATGTCAATTTCTAGGAATTGTGAATGCTCCAAATTATACAGCAACAAACTACCAAGTACCAACTGGACACTGAATAAGGAGTAAACAAGTTGGTGTGGTTTACTTTTTGCAGTCTCATTAGCGTCTTTAAAATTAGATAGGTCTTTCTTGCATTAAAAAAATATAATTGCTTAGTTCACTTGTACTTACATATTCCTTCTTCAAATTTTTGTTTTTAATCGGTGAAGCTTGCTATTTCAACGCTAAGGGCTGGTTTAGTAGGACGTTGAATAAAATCATTACAATCATTTGTCCGGAATTTTAACAGCAATTTTGTTTGGTTAGGCATGTGGAAGATAAATTCGTTGCTTTCGGACCCACACTTGGGTTACTCTTTGGCCAGAAAACACGGAATATGTACCGCGCCCTTCATGGGAGCGGTACAATTCTGGAAACACAACTGCACTTTTCTGACACGCAAATGTGGGTCCTGCAACTAAATTTTCCTGTACAGCTGCATGTCGCCGGTGCTCAACCAAACCGTAACAAAGAAAATCATCACGTTTATGCTGCAAGTAACCAAATAAAAGATCAACCGATCAAAATCAATCCTTTTGTATTCTTTCTTTCATAAATCACAGAACTGCACCGGAGGACACCCTACCAAACAGGGCCTAATACTCAGCCAAAATCCCATCCAGAAGTATGAATCTATGCTTTCCTTGATTGAGCACTTGTTTATGCCATTTTAAAGCTTACCAAAAGCATAGTCATTCTTTGATAGGGAATAGCATCCACCTTATTTCCATATCGAACATTTTACAAAAGATCCTTCGGGTGTTTAAGGATATTTTAACTTGATCACAAGTATAACTTGAGTAGAACGATGCGATTATAAGGGTTTTGTCACATATTGACAAGTATAAATTCTTTTGTTAAAATACAGCTTCACATTTTAAGTGTATCAACTCAAATCACATGGTGTTGAAAAGTGGCAATACGGTATTGCATCTAAAATGTGGAATGCATACCATTGGTTGGTTCACCACCACAAATCTGTCAGATTTGAGCTTATTGGATACAGAAGACCATGGGTTATTGAAATATAAACTTGACACTCTTACGAAGCATATGCTTAGCACCCATATTGGATATTAGTATACCTTGGATACGCCTGGATACATATTAAATACTTCTCTAGACGTATCCAGATTTTTTTCGCTTTTAAAAGAGTGGATACTCCATAGATACAATGTGGATACTTTGTGGATACAGCCCGGCCCATTTGTATAGAGATGCATCCATAAATCTGATTTGATTAGTTAATATGTGCCTATTGTTATTGTCAATTCTATATTTTATTTTAACTTATTTTTCTTGTCTCTCTGATGAAACTTGAGAGTTTTAGGACTATCACGAAAACCAATGTGTAATTATCTCTATATAGGGATCTATATAACACTGTTTTATAAACCAAGTTGACATTCTAACTATTGTTAGTTTGTAACTGACGTTGAGCTTATTGTTACTTCTTGTTAGTGACCTATTGTTAGTAATCTATTATTGGTTCTAAATTCTTTAGACTGTTTTGGTAACTTAAAATTTATCTAACACTCCTTGGCTCGCAAACTAACATTAAAAGTTGGAACTAAAATGAAATCAAGTTAAATGTTAATCATAGATCTATATATGCACTACTCTATATGCTTACTTGTTATTAAAATAAAACCCTTTCAGTTTATGGATCCGTGGAAAAGGATATAGATGAGAAAATCCCCTCGTGTAGGTTTTTATTATAGAAGGACAACCCCCCTTCCTATATATAGGATCAGGGGGAAGCATACGGACACAAGACAAACCCTAATGGGCCAATACACAATTGGATCCATATTACAAATAGACTAAGACATCATAAGTAATTAAACTAACAACTAAATTAAATAAGACTCTCTAACACTTTCCCTCAAGCTGGAGCTTCGAAAAATCCCAAATCAGCTTGCAAATAGACAGACAGACTAAACGTTATAAAAAGATAACCAATATCAAACAAGAATTTCTCCCCCTCAATATTACAATAGATCACTTACGCACTCAAATACTCCTCAAGCAGATAATCCAAAAGCAAGTAACAGGAGCCTCTTGATCAATATGAAGTAGCATCTAGACCAGATAAAGCATCAACAAGTAAGAATCATGGTCTTCATCACAATCACTATTATCATCAAGTAGACCAAGAGTGTTGGATACAAGAAGCAACAGATAACGTGCACACAAGGCATGGAGAAGAAAGGAGTCAACATACTCAAGGCACGACCAAGCTAGAGAGTCTTGGAACACACTATCAAAAAACAGATGACGTGGTCGGATAAAAGACCATTATGCGTGAAGTGGAAAGCAGTAAAAAGACTCCAAGATGAACAACAGTAGCAAAAAAGCATGAAGCTCTATCATACGCGTGTAGTATCATCATCATCGCAACATATAATTTTCATCATAATAGCAGACGTCAAAGTCCAGAGAGTGCAGGTTCACAAAGTCCAGAGAGTGATGATTCAACAGTAGAAAGTCAACGTGCAAACAGAGCACAAACTACACATAGTGCAAAAGCACAAAGCAGTAAGTAAAATGTGTTAATCATAGTACAAGTAACAAGAATGACGTCACCGGGTAGAAAAGCAATCAACAAATAGCATCAGTGAAGTAGACAACTCCATAGCAGCAGTTGAGATGATGATGAATACACAATAATAGTAGTAGAAAACTCCACATGAACAGTCACATAAGAATAGAAGGATCCTCATAGAAGCATAAGGAACACCACATAATAATTAATACCAGAAGGATCTATATAGTAAATGTTGCATGAAGATCAATAGAACAACATAATCAAAAGAATCCATATAGTAAATGTAGCATGAAGATCCATAGAACAACAGAATGAAAGTCTTCTTCTTCTCTCCTCATCTCTTCCCTCTACTCATCATCCTCTATTCTCCCCCTCACGTCCACCACGAAAAGAGTCAAGAGAGTGGTTGGGGTGGAGAGTCAAAAATAATGTTAGAGGCAAAGGCTACGTAGGTTAAAGAGATATAAAGAGAGATGTTTTCTGTTTTCTATGTTATTTATGTAGTTTACACTACTTGTGTTTTATCCCATATTTCTCAATTTTACTTATTACTTTACTCTCTTGTCCTATAAAAGAGAGAGCATTGTAAACTCTTATACTCACATAATACAAGTCTTTTCATTATTCTATATGGTATCAGAAGTGGTTCGCTTCTCCTGCAAATTCCCACCCTAAGCCCCATGCCCTAGCCCCCCACCCTAAGCCACATGCCCTAGCCCCCCACCCAACCCTAACCACACCTTCCCCTTCCTCTCTACCCGTCGTTGCCGCCCCCCTCCACCGGCATGCCGCTGCCCCTCCCTTCCCTCTCTCCCTCTTCGCCCATCTCTCCCTTCCCGCCCCTCCTCCCTTGCCGCTCCATCCCGCCGCTCCTTCCCCCTTCCTCTTCCCTACCCACAACCCCCCACCGCCACACCCGCTACCCCTCTCCTCACGCCACTGTTGCTGCTTCCAGCAGCCTGCTGCCACCACCACCACAGCCCAACCACCACCCCTTCCCTACCCTACCACCACCCAAAAACATCCTCAACATCCCGTCCCACCATTCCCCTATCCTCTTCCCTAAAACCTAAACCCCTACCTTGACGGTTTTCTTCTACCGCTCTTCCAAACGTTTCTAGACAGACTTTTACCATAGCATGTTGAGAGCTTAGAAGATATTCAGCTATTGTTGCCTACGCCTCATGGTGGAGTTTTGATTTTCTCCATGACGGCGTAGGTTCTTCTACATTATCTCTGCCCCAGAGTGGGTTCTCTGTGATCTGATGTGTCAGATCCTCTACTTCTATCTGCTGCCCCATAGCGGGTTTCTGTGTCTCTGTTAATTCTATTGGTGTGTTCTACTCCCTGCTTTGGTGTTCTTTTGGTTCCTGCCCCATACCGGGTTACTATTTCTGCATCTGTGCTCTACTCTGCTTGTGCTTCGGCCTAGTTTGCCATGGCATCTACTGAACCTCCCCATTCTTTGTGTCACCACGGTGAAACTCGATGGCTCTAATTACCACCTTTGGTCGGCATCCTTCATTTTGTACATAAAGGCTCAGGGTCGCTACTCTCATATCACCACAAAGCCTCTATCTGCTCCAGATGATGCGGCGGATGAGAAAACCAAGCAGGTGTATGCCCAATGGAGTAAAGATGACTAGGGTGTTATGTCGTGAATAGTCAACAGCACCGAGCCACAAATTAGCCAGTCATTATTATGCCTTCATGATGCCAAGGCAATGTGGGATCAATTATCTCATGTCTACTCCCATCAGCAGAATCCAAAGAAAGTCTTTGAGATTTTCAAAATTCTGGCCAAGGAGTTCTCATCTGACAACTTTTTTGAAGATTACTATAACCAGTGTTCTGTCCTCTGGAACGCATACGAGATTTATCACCCCTTATCTGCTGACATTAAAGAGGCCCAGAGACAACGCAACGAACTACAACTTATCCAATTCCTTGTTGGCCTCCCCTCTTCTTTTTCTGGGGTTGTAGACCAAATTCTTTCCAATGATCCCCTGCCTACTCTTCGGGACGTCCTTAAAAGAGTTCAACGATAACCGTCTATCACTTCTACCCCAGTAGTGGATCATCCAGCTCTTGTTGTCCGCACTACTGATTATAACTCTGGTCGTGGACGTGGACGTGGTCGTGATCGTTGCAGTGGCCGTGGTGATCGTCACCCTACTACCGCAGGCCGCACACCTACTACAACAGGTCGGGGACAACCTGTTGGTCCTCGTTTTTGCAACTTTTGCGGACGAGACAATCATAATGAAGACAAGTGATAGATCAAACATGGGAAGTACGCTTGGGCAAACCAGGCCTCTACTGATAATTCGATTGATACTACTGCACCTGCTCACACTCCAGCTACACCCTCGCCGACTTGGCTTCGCTCCAAGTTTGAGAAAAAAATTCAGGAGTGCTTGTCCCAGCTACCATCTACATCGGCAGCTACTCCATCTGTCGTTAAAAAGTAAATGGTGTATTGACTCTGGTGTCTCGGTTCATATGGTCGGTGACATTAATTTATTTTCTACTCTAACTAAAACTACTCAGATTCCTCCGGTTACAGTTGTTGATGGTTCTAAAGCTTGGCAATGGAACTGTTCCCTTATCTCGTGATCTGAATCTGAAATATGTGTCATATATTCCAAAATTTCCTATTAATCTTCTTTCTGTCAGTAAGACTGTGAAAAGCCTTCAATGCTCAATTAAATTTGATCCTTCTGGTTGTGTTTTAAAGGATCGTTGCACGAAGACGAGGATTTGTTCGGGCCATGAGGGACTAGATAGACTCTACTACCTGGACGGACCGACATCAGCAACTGCTCTTCTATCGACATCTGTGACGGGACTACAGTGGCACTACCGCCTTGGCCACCCCTCTGTTGCGAAACTGAAACACTTATTTCCTGCTTTATCTGAAAAAAGTTTTACTTGTGAATCTTGTCAGTTGGGTAAACAAACTCATTCTGTGTTTCCTGCTAAGAAAAATATTGGTTCTAAGGCCATTTTTGACATTGTTCATGCGGATATATGGGGCCCTTGTTCTGTCCCTAATCATTCTGGCATTAAAAAAATTATGACTTTCATTGATGATTATTCTTGTGCTACTTTGTTATTTTTATTAAAAGATCGCAACACTATAGTGGATACTAATAGCACCTTTTATCCAAAATTTAGACACATTTCAACAAACCCATTAAAGTTTTTCGCACTGATAATGCCCTTGAATTTATGCAAAAGTCAGTGACATCATTTTGTTATGACCGTGAAACTCTACACCAAAATACCTACCCCTACACAACACAACAAAATGGAGTTGATGAACAAAAAAGTCACCATCTCCTACAGGTTGCTCGCACATAACTTCTTCATTATCAAGTTCCTCAACGTTTCTGGCTGAGGTTGTTTCTACAGCTTGCTATCTTATCAATCGCATGTCGTCTTCAGTTTTGAACAATAAAATTCCTTACAACATCCTTTTTCCCGATGCACAATTCTATTCTGTTCCACCTCATATTTTTGGGTGTACATGCTTTGTCAAAAACCTCTGCCCAGTGTTAACTAAACTTGATCCTCGCTCCACCAAATGTATATTTCTGGGATATTCCAGAACCCAAAAAGGATATCACTGCGATGATCCGATTCTAAGACAGTGGTATGCAAGTGCAGATGTTGTGTTTTTTGAGCATTTGCCTTATTACTCTGATAATAGGGCATCACTATCAAGTGACATTTTAGCACCCTCGCCATTGCCTAATATTGTGGATATTGATCCACCTTCTGTGCTGACACCTGAAGAACGACCTCTGCAAGTTTACAAGCGAAGACCCAAGAAAACTAATCCCTCCATGGCCCCTCCACAACCAGTTCCTCCTTTAGCGGATGATCATCAAACACCTGAGTTAAATTCTGACTTGCACCTACCTATCATTCTTCGCAAAGGTGTTCGTTCCTGTACAAAACATCCTATTAGTCATTTCTTTTCATACTCTAATCTGAGTACCAGTTTTGTGTGCTTCACTGTTGTTATCTCTGTTGTATTTATTCCCAAAAATGCTATAGAAGCCCTACTTATTCCTGTATGGAAACAAGCCATGGATGCTGAAATGCAGGCACTCTCAGATCGTCATACTTGGGATCTGGTAGATCGTCCTTCCTCCTGTCCGATTATTGGTTACCGCTAGATCTTTACTATCAAATATCAACCGGACGACACTATTGAACGCCTGAAAGCACGCCTGATAGCTTAAGGGCAGACATACGACATAGACTGCTTTGAGACCTTTTCTCTAGTCGCAAGGCTCAATTTTGTTTGTATTCTTATTTTGTTGTTAACAAGGATTGGCCACTATTCCAGTTGGATGTTAAAAACACATTTCTATATGGAGACTTGCAGGAGGAACTGTACATGGAGCAACCACCGGGTTTCGTTGCTCAGGGGGGAGTCTTCCTCGAAAGTTTGCAAATTAAGGCAGGCAATTTATGGTCTTAAACAAAGCCCTCGCGCCTAGTTTGACAAGCTGAGTCAGATTCTTATCCAATTTGGCTTTCGTCGCTCTCACTCTGATCATTCTGTATTTGTCAGAAAAACTGCGACTGGCTTAGTTATACTTATTGTCTATGTAGACGATATTATTTTATCTGGCAGTGATACTGAGGGAATTCATGCTACTAAAGCACATTTTGGAAAAATGTTGTCACCAAGGATCAGTGAATTAAAAAACGGCCCAGGCGGCTACTTAATCGGCCAAGACCCTCATTCGCCTAATTTAGCCCCTAAGCGCCCGGTTAAGCATTTTGAACATAATCGTCAGCTTTTTGCCCGCCTCACCTGCTTTTTCCCCACTTTGTTTAAAAGTACAAATGTAAGCATCTAACATTAATTAATTACATAGTCCAAGTAGTGTCAACTATAATATATGAAGCTTGTATACATTAAATGTTCTATGATATAGCTAGTCCTAATTTAGAATGCATACTTTGTGTGTAAGCTGTAATAATTGGGTACTGCCGTAATGCATCTAAGTAAATATCATATTGCTCTATTATACTTCTAATGCATGATTAATTTTACTGATTTCCTTGCTGCTTTCAGTGATTAATGATTGGTACTACTGGTTAGTATTACTTTACTGATTACTTTAAATCAATAATTCATAGTTTGTTGTTTACAATTACTGATCTGCTTGTTGATTTTAGTGATTAGAGATACTGATTAATAGTAAAGTATTGATGAATACTTAGTTAATTACTGATTTGTTGATTAGATATGTATAGAATTTTCTTAGAAATATATTTTTATATACTTAGTTAATTATTGATTTTATACATTTTTGTATAAATTTTAGACACCTGCTTTTTCAAAAATCGCCCGCTTAATCGCCCGCATACCGCTTAATTGGTTACAGGGTGCTATCCGCACGCCTCCCGCTTCCCCCTTTCTGATATCTTGCCAAGGATCTTAGCAAGCTATGATACATTCTGGGCATTGAGGTATCCAGATTATCTGCATGATTATGTCTCTCTCAACGAAAATATGTTCTGGACCTCTTACAGGAAACAGGTATGTTTGGTTGCAAGCCAGCCAGCACTCCTCTTGACTCAAATACTGACGGGAATGATGACACTTCCCATCTTATGTTGATCATCACCAATTCAGACGACTGGTTGTGGTTGGTAAGCTCATCTACCTCACCGTCAAGAGGGTCGATTTGACTGTTGATGCGAGTCTTGTGAGCAGATATCTAGATAAACCTAAACAGTGTCACTGGGACGTTGTCTGTCACATTTTGCGATACCTTAAAAGTTCTCCAGGGAAAGGTTTATTATACAAGAAAAATGGGCATTGCAATCTTTCTAGCTTCTCTGATACTGATTATGCAGGAAGTAAAGGTGATCGGAAATCCACTTTAGGATATTGCACCCTTGTTGGAGGCAACTTAGTCACCTGTCATAGAAAAAAGCAAACAGTAGTAGCGAAGTAAAGTGCAGAAGCTGAATATCAAGCCATGGTTCACACTTCCTGTGAACTTCTATGTGTGCAAAACCTTCTCAGAGAATTTGATATCACTGATTCTAAGACGATTTCTATGTTATGTGATAACAAGGCTCCCAACTTTCCATGAAAGAACAAAACATATTGAAGTTGACTGTCACTTTGTTCAAGAGTTTGTTCTATCTAGCCGCATCTGTACTCCATACCTCAACACTAAAAACCAAGTAGCACATATGTTCACAAAGCTTTTACCCAAGGCTCGCTTCCAGACTCTAGTAGACAAGCCAGGCATGTTCGACATTTGTGCTCCAGCTTGAGGGGGAGTAACGAGATATAAAGAGATATGTTTTCTATTTTCTGTGTTATTTCTGTAGTTTACACTACTTGTGTTCTATCCCATATTGCTCAATTTTTACTTATTGCTTTACTCTCTTGTCCTATAAAAGAGAGAGCATTGTAAACTCTTAGACTCACGGAATACAAGTCTTTTCATTATTCCATATAGGTAAGTAAGTGAAGGAAGTAACCGACAACTCGAGTCAAGGTGCAATATGACCCAATTATATAGATCTGAATAGAAAAATAAATGGATCTTTTTACGACCCGATAGGTCAAAAAATCAATAGGATCCGATTATCATTGGGTACAGTATGTATATGGGGGGTAGTACAAGTATTGAGGAGGTAGGGAAAAAACATATGTAGGTTGAAAAGGGTGGAGGTTAAAGAACAAAAGACAAATAAAAGTTTACACCAAGGATATATGTACTGTTATGTCTTCATTGATTATTCTAACAGATTATTTGGATAATTATTATTATAGAATAAACAAGATTTGTTTTAAGATCTTTTGCCACCCTTAAACAAATACATATTTAGTTCAATTCGACTATAAGTATTATATAGATATAGACGATGGTGTGGAGTTTGTGAATGGTCAAGATGGCCTCCTGTCCAAAGGAGAACGAAATTGTACATCAACTAAAATGTCCTCATACTCATGTACAAAATTGGGTTTCTAAATGAAAACACAAACATATTGTGAAACTAGGGCTTTCTATGATGTTTGACTCTCATGTGCACAAATCTTTCTAGATTGAACCATGTTGCACTTCAACCTATGTTTCAAGTAGGCTACCTACTAAAGTCTAGTATAAAATATCCACTTGAGGTTTTGTACAAACAGAACTGGGAGATTTCCTCCTTTGAGTCTTTCAGCTTACCTGATTTGGGGATTTATATCAAAAATAAAAAACTTTTCCTCGATCTTTACCTTGTGTTTTCATTAGTTATATGATCAGCACAAGGATTCCTGATGCCTACATACTGCCCATCAAAAGAATATGAATATGAATATATATATATATATATATATATATATATATATATATATATATATATATATCGGAGTGTTACTTTAATGAACATGGGTTCCCTTTTCAAAAGGCAATAATAACGGTGGATGGTATTCGCTTGCCAACTCCATGTGTTCAAATTTCTCTGATGATATTGATGACTTACTATGCGTTGAATATATGTCGAATGAACAAGAACATGCTAGATCATTTAATACTTCTATGACGTACCCAGTTCCTTGCATATTTACTCTTTTTAGTCAACAAGGCAGGCGAGAATGCCCTAATGACATTTTAAAGGCTACTTCAATATCGGTAATTCAACTGAGTCTCCCTCCACAACGGGCAACGCATAGCACTCCATGTTAATTCTGTTTCTCATTTCTGTAACGTGTCTCTGATTCTCGCAATAACGGTTCACACCCTCCAAGTTATGTACTGCATTCTTCAATAGTATAATCTTCTTCTCTTTCAATATCCGCGGTGTTCAGGGAACTAAATCATGAGCTGCTCTCCATAATGACAATTCTGTTTTGTCTCAAGGTCATCACATAATCACAAGAAGCAAGGTTGGGACTAACAAAACCTAACTCAAAATATTTTTCTTACTATTATTACAATACCATGTGTCGCCAAGAACAGTTGAATAAGAATATCATGTGTCACCAAGAACAGTTGAAGAAGCTCTTAAGAGCATGTTTGGTAGGGTGTAGTTAGAGAGGAAAGTGTGGTTGAAAAAAAAAAAGATAAAATGTAAGAACTTAGACTTGCAATAGGATTATCTGGCTGGAAGTACTTTAAACTTCATGAAATTTATTTCCATTATTTGGTATGACCTAGATTTCAAATTATTGTGTAAATAAAAGCATTAGTTACTGTTAATACATTTGGCTATGTAGCCACATACAGCGTATGGCTGTCAGCACCCAGCAATTGTCTAAAGTGTGACTTATTTTTATGCGTTGGTCAGAACTGTCAACTAGGGAGCACTGCTCATCAAGGAAACACAGCAAAGATGCCATCTATTATGCATTGATTGCACCCAATTTGGGTTGGGGGCAGTACATGTTCAAGGATTTTGTAATGAGATGTGTATTTGAGTGCAGTTGAGAATCATCAAACTTCACCTGACCGCATCATTCCAAACAGAAATCATTCTCAACTCATTGCTTTTTAACTCCTGGAAAACAAACTGCCTCTTACCAAACAAGCCCTACGGATCAAGGGTGATGTCATGCTATGCAAGCTGAGATAAGCCAGCGAATAGTACTAGGACCCTAGTTCCCTAAACACCTAATACAACATAATTACCTGTAAATGGGTTTTCAAATCTGAAACCAAGTGTGATTGTCCACTTGACAGACTGAAAACAAAATTTCTGAAGAACAGGGTGTCGATCATAGAGAATCAATTAGTCCGGTTGTTAAAACACCCACTATTAGGATTGTGTTGAGCATTGTGTGACCAAATATTGACCTACAGGCTACAAGACAACTTGGCATTTGCACTTCCTTCCTCAATGGGGCATTGATTGAGAAGGTCTATATGCACTCATCTCCAGTATTCCGGAATGGCATCCATTACGTCTATAGTTGTAAACTTCACAATGCTCTGCGTGGTTTAAAGCAAGCCCTCTAGCCTGTTATATTCACATGAGTGAGCTTCTATTAGATCTGAATTTTGGAGCAGCACTACCAATTCTCCAAAATTTGTCATACATCAAAACTCGAGGAATATTCTGATTCTTCCATTGTATGTTGATGATATCATCATCTTTGCCTGCCTGCAATGATTCTTCACCATCTAGTTCTAGTATTTCACTTTAGTAGCAGTATGCACAATACTGGAGAAAGTTTCTTGGAAGTAATGTCATGCAATTTCAATCTAATTTGTTTGTCAACCAGACAAAATTTGTTGTTAATCACCCATTCCCTGTATTCCAAAATGCTGTTCATCGTGTCCATAGACAAAACTTCACAATGCTCTTCATGGTTTAAAGCAAGCCTCTCGAGCCTGTTATATTCACACGGGTGAATTTCTAGTTGATCTGAATTCTGGAGCAGCACTACCAACTCTTCAATGTTTGTCATGCACCAAAACTCGGGAGGGATATTCTGATTCTTCTATTGTCTGTTGATGATATCATCATTGTGAAAAAGAAGATATGTGGGGAAATCCCCTTTTGTGTAGGTTTTTCTTATTGATAAGAGGCAGTCACCCTTTCCTATAAATAGGATAAGAGGGAAGAGCACATACACAAGACAAACCTAATGGGCCAAGACGCAATGCTAGCTTATGTAACATGCTAAATGTAATTAATTTAATGTTATCTTATGTATGTAACATGTTACTGAATTGATTCTGGATGTAGCATTGCTGATTTAACAATGGACAAAAACATGAAGACATGATGGTGGTGTTCACCTATATTAAGTTCAGCTTAATAGTGTTTAACATACTAATTGTATTTGATTCAGTGTTAGCTTATGTATGCAACATGCTATTGATCGATTCTGGATGTAGCATTGCTGATTTTATTTAACAACGGACAACGGATGAAGAAGGCCTGCCAGTGTTGTTCACCTATATTTCGTTCAGTGTAGTAGTGTGTAACATGCTAAATGTAATCGGTCTAATTAAACTTGTTGAGTTGGGCGCCTAGTCGCCAACTGGTCAGTTGGTCGCCAGAGGGGTGCCCGCCTAGCCAGCCGCCCATTTTGGCTTGGCGCCCGTCTAGGCCGACTAGTCGGCTAGTCGGCCGACTAGCAAGACTGGTTGGCTAGTCGACCGACTAGCACGACTAGTCAGGCTACTAATCTTCTAGATGGCCGCTTAGGAGCGGTTGGGGTGGTGTCCGGCCCATGTAGTTAATTCTCTTTTGTTATTTCATTGTAACTTTTATATGTTTTGTATATTTTTTTACATGTTGAGATTAATATTATGTTATTTATATACAATTTAACCAATATACTATTTTGGATTTTGGTTTGTGAGATTTTACAATATTGTATATTGATGGCAATATGTCATGTTATCTTAGACAAAATTGTTTGGCTTTTACATTAGACGTTTGGAAGGTGCTCTATCAAATCTTAGTATCACCTTTGCTCTCTATGCTTCTATTGTATAACCCTTGTTCCAGTTGCAGAAAAATTCATTCATTCATTAGAGTCAACTTTAAAGTACTAAACTCAATATTAGTATGCCATCGTTAAAGTGCCTAACCTTCTTTCACTAATAATTATTTGGAGTATAAATATATAATGACTCATTTGATGTTTTGGGACATTATTTAACAAATTCGTAGCGTTGTATATATATGTATATATATACATATGTATATACATACATGTATATACATATGTATATACATACATATGTAATTGGTCTAATTAAACTTGTTGAGTTGGGCGCCTAGTCGCCAACTGGTCAGTTGGTCGCCAGAGGGGTGCCAGCCGCCCATTTTGGCTTGGCGCCCGTCTAGGCCGACTAGTCGGCTAGTCGGCCGACTAGCAAGACTGGTTGGCTAGTCGACCGACTAGCACGACTAGTCAGGCTACTAATCTTCTAGGTGGCCGCTTAGGAGCGGTTGGGGTGGTGTCCGGCCCATGTAGTTAATTCTCTTTTGTTATTTCATTGTAACTTTTATATGTTTTGTATATTTTTTTACATGTTGAGATTAATATTATGTTATTTATATACAATTTAACCAATATACTATTTTGGATTTTGGTTTGTGAGATTTTACAATATTGTATATTGATGGCAATATGTCATGTTATCTTAGACAAAATTGTTTGGCTTTTACATTAGACGTTTGGAAGGTGCTCTATCAAATCTTAGTATCACCTTTGCTCTCTATGCTTCTATTGTATAACCCTTGTTCCAGTTGCAGAATAATTCATTCATTCATTAGTGTCAACTTTAAAGTACTAAACTCAATATTAGTATGCCATCGTTAAAGTGCCTAACCTTCTTTAACTAATAATTATTTGGAGTATAAATATATAATGACTCATTTGATGTTTTGGGACATTATTTAACAAATTCGTAGCGTTGTATATATATGTATATATATACATATGTATATACATTTATGTATATACATATGTATATACATACATATGTAATTGGTCTAATTAAACTTGTTGAGTTGGGCGCCTAGTCGCCAACTGGTCAGTTGGTCGCCAGAGGGGTGCCCGCCTAGCCAGCCGCCCATTTTGGCTTGGCGCCCGTCTAGGCCGACTAGCAAGACTGGTTGGCTAGTCGACCGACTAGCACGACTAGTCAGGCTACTAATCTTCTAGGTGGCCGCTTAGGAGCGGTTGGGGTGGTGTCCGGCCCATGTAGTTAATTCTCTTTTGTTATTTCATTGTAACTTTTATATGTTTTGTATATTTTTTTACATGTTGAGATTAATATTATGTTATTTATATACAATTTAACCAATATACTATTTTGAATTTTGGTTTGTGAGATTTTACAATATTGTATATTGATGGCAATATGTCATGTTATCTTAGACAAAATTGTTTGGCTTTTACATTAGACGTTTGGAAGGTGCTCTATCAAATCTTAGTACCACCTTTGCTCTCTATGCTTCTATTGTATAACCCTTGTTCCAGTTGCAGAAAAATTCATTCATTCATTAGTGTCAACTTTAAAGTACTAAACTCAATATTAGTATGCCATCGTTAAAGTGCCTAACCTTCTTTAACTAATAATTATTTGGAGTATAAATATATAATGACTCATTTGATGTTTTGGGACATTATTTAACAAATTTGTAGCGTTGTATATATATGTATATATATACATATGTATATACATACATGTACATGTATATACATATGTATACATACATGTATATGTATATCTATATCTATATGTATATATGTATGTATGTATATGTATGTATATATGTATATATATGTATGTATGTATGTATGTATATATATATATATATATATATATAGAGTCAGGCTAGAATACACTCGAGTGTATCCGGAGCGGAATACACTTAAGTAGTTTTCCATGATGCAATATTTTCTTTGAAAATCTAATCCGTTGATCTTCTTAAACATCTCGTGAACAACCCATACGCAAAATTTGAGCATATTTGGATATGTATAGCTCATGTTATGAATACCGCAAAAATTATACATTTCAAATTACTTTCGCGCGTTGATTTTGTTGCCTTTGGATGAGTGACTTACACTCATCCAAATGGGTTCAAAATTTGTATGTAGCCTAGTTATAGTATGACGGTGAAGATCAACGGTTTACATTTTGTAAAAAATAGTCTTGATATGCAAACACACTTGAGTGTATTCGTGTGATCCGTACACTCGAGTGTATTCGAGCCTGACTCTATATATATATATATATATATATATATATATATATATATATATATATATATATATATATATATGTATATATATATATATGTATATGTATGTTTGTATGTATATATGTATATATATGTATGTAAGTGTGTGTGTAAATATATATATATATATATATATATATATATATATATATGTATGTAGAGTCAGGCTAGAATACACTCGAGTGTACAGATTACGATGTACACCCCAATGGTGTTTGCCTATCTAGACCCTATTTTTCTAGAATCTAATCCATTGATCTTAATGGTTACAATAATAATAGGCCACATACAAAATTTGAGCTCATTTGGATGAGTGTAAGTCACTCATTCAAGGGCAACAAAATCGACGCACAAAACTAATTTGAAATGCTTGATTTTTGCATCCTTTAGATGCACAACCTATAAGTGTCCAAATGAGCTAAAATTTATTATATGGTATGTTCTTAAGATGTTTACGAAGATCAACGGTTTAGATGTTTCAAAAAGTTACTGCATCTTTAAAAATGACTGAGGTGTACGGTGCTTCCGGTACACTCGAGTGTACACTAGACTCTCTCTCTCTCTCTCTCTCTCTCTCTCTCTCTATATATATATATATATATATATATATATATATATATATATGTATGTATACATACATATATATATATATATGTATGTATATATATATATATATATATATATATGTATGTATATATATATATATATATATACATATATGTATATATATATGTATATATATATATATATATATATATATAATTTAAAAATTACCTACGCTTGGGCTTCTTACCGATTCTTGATGTAGCATTGCTGATTTAGCAGTGGACAAAGGATGAAGACCTGCTGATGTTGCTCAACTATATTTAATTCAATTTTGTAGTGTGTAACATGCTAAATGTACTTGATTCAATGTCTCTTATGTCAGTAGCATGCTATTGGACCAATTCTGGTTGTAGAACTGCTGATTTAGCAATGGAGAAAGGATGAAGACCTGCTTGTGTTGTTCACCTATATTTAGTTCAGTTTGGTAGTGTGTAACATGCAAAACATAATTGATTCAATATTAGCTTATGTATGTAACATGCTAGTGGACCGGTTCTGGATGTAGCATTAGCAATGGACAAAGGAGAAAGACCTGCTGGTGTTATTCACCTATATTTAGTTCAGTACAGTAGTGTGCAACATGCTACATGTAATAATTCAATGTTAGCTTTAAGTCTTCAACATGCTAGTGGACCAATTCTGGATGTAGCATTGCTGATTTGGCAATGACAAAGGATGAAGACCTGCTGGTGTTGTTCACCTATATTTAGTTCAGTTTACTAGTGTGTAACAGGCTAAATGTAATTGATTGAATGTTAGCTTATTATGTCAGTAACATTCTAGTGGATCAAATCTGGATGCAGCGTTGCGTTGCTGATTTAGCAATGGACAAAGGATGAAGCCATGTTGATGTTGTTCACCTATATGTAGATCAACATGGTAAATGTAATTGATTCAATGTTAGCTAATGTCTCTAACATGCTACTGGACTGATTCTGGGTGTAGCCCAGCCCAATAGTGGCGAAGCCATTCTTTATATAAAACTGAGCAAGTAATAAGATGGGCGGGTTCTACTCACTTGATTTTCCTTTCTTAACATGTCAGACTTTTGATGTTCTTTTTAATCTTATATATATAACCAAAATGATATACTTCCATACTTGATTAAGCAGTTTTTTTATATGAAGCATATTATGGAGCTGTGTGGTTGGGTGCAGTGCTAGACTGGTAATGCAAATACTTAGTTTGAATAGACAGAATCACTGATTGATTGGCAATGCAACCAACCAAACAGACATCCACACTGAAACACATCCGCATATTAACAAGTATATCTCAAGTTTAGTTCGAGTTCGGACTGAATTAGTATGGAATTTATTTTGGCTTGCACCACCATTCCATTATGTTAACCCTTGAGTTTACTTCCATCCCGTGGGGCCATGGCACAAGTAAATGACATTATGGGGTCTTAATTTTCTTCCCCTCTGAAGGAATATCATAAATGACACAAGTAAATGACAAGCTTCCAATTGTAATCGATTATTCTTCTCGGCCTAATAAATCCGGAAGAAGCATATCCAAAGCGCAGCCGCCAAAGTATACATTTAAGGATAAATAGAAATAGAGAAGACTGGAATGTGACATGAGCAATATTGTACCTTGAATATCCATATTTTATCCCATATACTCTCCGCCTCTTCATCATCAAAATCATAGTCCTCGTCGTCGGATTCAGCTTCTGCGAAGCCGTCTGTCCACCAGGTCCTCTTTTCCCTTGTCCTTCTCCCACCAAACCTTCCACCTCCAATGTATTCATCCGCGTCGGCATCTTCTTGGAATTTAAACCCACCTACCCGCATAGACAGCAATCTGTTTAAGCTAAAATCGAGGGAGCAAGGAATGTGGAAGCGACAGCGGCGGGTAGACAAGCAAGAAGGTGGTAATGCATAGAAGAAGAAGCGGGATACGACCGGCTTTGGACTGAGGCAAGTGATGGCGCTGCCGGTCACCATAGGAGGCGGATCATCACTCTATAAGCTTTAAGTTTATGCAAGGGAGAGAATGAGCACGGGATAGCTGAAACACAGGAGGAAACAAGAGATGCGGTTGTCGCCCGTTGGTAGAGAGGATAAAGTTCGGTAAGATGTTCCGCCAAAACAACGATGAGTAACAACACTAGCTGTTACAACCCTAGCAAACAGCAGGCTCCTATGTTAGGAGGGGAAGACACCAAATATGGGTAAACTATTTTCTTTACAGCAGGATCCTATGTTTTACAGCAGATCTTTTCTTTTTTGATAATAATACTAGTAAAAGAGCACGTGCTAAACACCTGATGTTCAAATAAGATATTTTGTTGACATTATACTCTTGATATATATATATATATATATATATATATATATATATATATATATATATATATATATATATATATATATATATATATATATATATAGAGAGAGAGAGAGAGAGAGAGAGAGAATACACTCGAGTGTACAGATCACGCCGTACACCCCAATGGTGTTTTCCTATCTAGACCATGTTTTTCTAAAATCTAATCCATTGATCTTCATGGTTACAATAATAATAGGTCACATACAAAATTTAAACTCATTTGGATGAGTGTAAGTCACACATCCAAGGACAACAAAATCAACGCACAAAACTAATTTGGAATATATAATTTTTGCCTCCTTTAGATGCATGACCTATAAGTGTCCAAATGAGCTAAAATTTATTATATAGTATGTTCTTATGATAATTAAGAAGATCAACGGTTTAGATTTTTCAAAAATTTATTGCATCTTCAAAAATGACTAAGGTGTACGGTACACTCGAGTGTACACTAGCCTGACTATATATATATATATATATATATATATATATATATATATATATATATATATATATATATATATATATATATATATATATATATATATATATATATATATATATATATATTTATATATATATATATTTATATATTTATATATTTATATATATAACATGACAAAAAGGAATATTTTTAATCAGAACTATATTATAGATATGTACATAACATGTTATGCAAATAATAAGGTACTCACTTTAACTCCTCTTACAACTTTGATGAGATATTGTCGTATGACTCGAGCCTGTAAATAAAAATAGAAAAATTATGAAAGTCTTTGAAAAATGATATTCATATATTACTTACCATATATTTATTATTGAATTAATATATAGTATCATACAATAAAGGATCAACTTGTTATTTTAATAAGGATTGTTAATATACATTTACCTTAATGAAGATTGGTCTTCTGTGCATATGTTTTCAATTAGTTTCATGCAAAAAAGTTGTAAGCTCTAAGCTCCATTTGATGATGTAAAATTATAGAATGGACCATGTGTTAGTGAAAATATGAATATAATAAACATCAACATACATGTTGATTTGAATTTGTAAATGTTGATACTTACTGGAATATGTTCCTTTTTCCTAAACAATTCCTACAATGGATAATATTTCAGTGTAGAGTATGTTCATTGTTGTTGTAATACTTGTATTTTCAGTAGAAGCATGTCTAATTAGAACTTTGATATCTTCTTCTGATTTGACCATTGATAAAGCAACATATAATTGACCATGAGAGAATACTAATTGTGGTAGATAAATTCCAACTTTATCTAATGTATGTCCCTGTGATTTGTTGATTGTCATTGCAAAATACAGACGAATAGGAAATTACAGCCTCTTAAAAATAAATGGTAGCTTTTCATGATCTTTTGGCATTAACGTGATGCTTGGAATGAATACTCTTTGTCCTTTTCTATTTCCAACTGCTATCTCAGCATCAATGATATTTTTATTGAAGTTCTTACAGATAAGTCGTGTATCATTACAGAGACCTGAGAAAGGATCAATGTTTCTAAGTAACATAATAGGACAATTTCTTTTCAGAACCAACTTGTGGGGTGGAAGACCAGAAGGTGCTAATGAATTTAGAAATTCTTCTTCTTGAAATTGATTGGTGTTATCAATAGCTGAATCATAACTGAAGTACTCCTTTCTATCTCTAGAAAAAATATCAATCAATATCTCATTAATTTCATCAATAAACTCATTTTTTGTCGTTAAGATTGCATGGCTTGTAAGAGAATGGATATTCTTCTCAACATTGATAATGTTGGGAAAAATTGCTAGTATCAATTCATCTTTTGAAGAGTTTTCATATGTGAATGGTATGACCATAGATTTAGGAACTTCAATCTGATCATCAAGTAGAGATTTCATTGTTCCATTTCTGACTTCAAGCAAATACCTACAAAACGATGGGTGTGATATGGCCCTTATATTTTCTTTTAACTCCAATTTTTCAACATGTTGCCATAACTTTGACTTCACAAAGCTTGCAGAGACTGTTTACTTTTTGCCTCCATGTTGAACAACAAGAAGAATTTGTCTAAAATCGCCGCCAAACACAGTAGGTCTAGAGATTCAATTGCTTACTTTTTTGCCATAGATACTTCATCCCAAATGATAACATTAGTTCTTCAAAGTAACTCACCCAAACTACTTTGTTTTGAAATGTTGCATTTTTTTTTCTTCATTGTTCAAAGGTATTTTAAACCTTGAATGTGCAGTTCGACCAAAAGGTAATAGAGATTTTACCACACCTAAGGATGTAGTTGCAAGTTCTATCTAGCCAGAAGATCTTACTTTTGCAAGTAAAGCACGATATAGAAATATTTTTCCAGATCCTCCTGGACCATCAATAAAAAAGATTCCTTGTTTTCCACTCCCTAGTCGATTAATTATAATTTTGTAAGAACAACCGTGGTCTTAGTTTAGTTGTGATATATCCAACATATCTTCATCAGACACAATAATATCCAGTTCCTCTTCCACCTCTTTATACAACTTTTCATGTTCATCTTGAGCAATAGATGGTAATTGGAAGTCAGATAACTTTTTTTTCCATTGACTCTAAGCACATATTGATGCATTTTAATGTACTATTATAAGCATTTGTCTGTTCCATTTTTTGGCTAACAAAAAAATCATCATTCATCGGATTCTTGAACTTTTTCCATAGTTCTGCAGGAGTAATTGTAGTGTAATAAACTAATATAGTAAAAAACAATTGTTGAAGACTTGAAGGCATTTGAAATAGCACTGCTTGACTAAGGCATTCTTCAAAATTGTTATCAGAATCTAATAAGTTTAGTTTCTCAACTACTTTTTGGAATGTATGATATTGAGTCCCATTTACAATCTTTAAATGATCAAAAGATTTAGACCCTCTCACATTATTCAATAAACACCGCAAGTAATATCGTTGCCCTTCAGTCGGCTTTGCAAATATGATCCTTCCAACTGCACTTCCTTGTTTTCTTTTAGTCCAACATTTGGATTTTCTATCCCACACATAATGCTCAAGAAATTCCTTATACATATACTTTCTAGCTTCTTCGTCAATACAATTTGTTCTAAAATATTCAGTGAGCATTGTTCTTGTGAAATGATCATTCTTTATAATTGTTGACAAATTTTGATTTTCATGAAAAATAATAGTTTGCATGTCTTCAAGATGAAGTTGTAGACATGTTACAAATGGATGTATTTCACTCAAGGAAATTGATAAATTCTCCATACTGCCTCGTGTGTTGATATCCATCTTCCAGATATAAACTGTGCAATTTCATCATGCATGTTTTTGGTTTGCTTGTCATTCACTTGAAAGAACACATGATCATGTCCTTTGTATATATACTTGTATAAATATTTGACTGATTTAATTGAAGAATAAATTTAAACATTCATCTGACAATTATATTTTGCTAACAGAAACGGATTGTGTGGAACAATCCATCGGTTGTCAACTATTACAAAACCAATTGTTATCAGCTGATCTGTCTTTGTTTGTCGATACAGATGATATGAATGGTTTGCTTGTGTAGTTATTGAGTAGACATCTTTTGGATAATGTTTTTAACATCTTCCATTTTCCATACAATCTTTGTTTGGGTTTAATACTCCACATGGTCCATGTACCATATGCTTCAATACCATTTATGTAGATGTGGATTCAACCCTTTTTCTGGTATCTCAACTGAAACATATTGGTCATATACTTCTGGTGTCACAATCTTTTGATTCTTCTCTAGTATGATAAGGAAATGTGCATGTGGTAGTCCTTTTTTTATATTCAATGACATAAACATAACCAATGACATGTCCAAATATATCTCTTTTAGAGAGACCAACTTTCAGCTCTTCAAGTTTTGTTTTAAATATTCTGGCGAGAAAATCTGGCCTATTTTGTGGTTCTTCAAAACATAGCAGCTCTTTTTTTACTTCTGGCCATGATGGGTTGCATGTAAAAGTGAGAAAGATGTCAAGTTTTCCATATTTTTTAACTAAAGCCATAGCATCAAGATAGTGATGTCGCATATCTCTAGGACCACCAATAAAAGAAGCAAGAAGTATGACCTTTTTACCAACCATATTCGCACTACTTTTTCCATGGCTATAACTATCAACAATGCCTTGATACCGATTGGCTCGTATTTTTTTTTATCTTTTCTAATGTAATCCAACCAGCCGCTTTCCAATTTAATATACATGTCGATAATATATTGTTGTAAGAGTCTACCAGAACGTAGCAACAATGAATTGTCATTGAATCTAATTTGTAGTTTGTAACAATAATATTCCCAATATGAAATAGATTTCCTTCGCTTCGGCTTGCTTTCTAGAGATGAGTATAAAAGTACAATAATTAATAGGATGTTATTTATTAAGTAAATATGATCGCATTTAGTAAATGTTACCTCTCTACTCTTGTTAAAACAATGTGTCTATGTCATTGATGTATAATAGATCAAATGGTGTACCACTAACCATCCACTGACCATTCTTCTTATTTTTTTGTGAAATTCCTTCATGCCAACCAGTTTCACCTCGCAAAAATAATAGTGGGTATTGTAAAGGATCATAACATCCATAGTAATAATGAACACAATGACTACTACCAGTATGAGTGTAAACACAAATATCACGTTCAAAATTTATATTGTTGTTGTTTTCATCCTCATTTTCAATCCAAATTGCAGCCACTTGTGAACAAGTTGGTGCATTTTGAACACCTTGATGTACAGTTGGATTTGACCTGATATAAATTTGAACATTCTCAAGGCTATTGAGGTCCTTTAAGCTTTGAAAGAATTTTGAGTAAGGATTCTTTCATAATGTACTAACCAATATCCTTACCACATCCTCCTTTAATCTAGATGATTGATGTAACTGATTTTTTATCTCATGATCAGTGTCATAAAAGCACAACTGCAAATGTGATGGTGAACCATCCTCTGGTATCATCTTGTTTATAAAATGGTGCATTTGCCCTTGCACCTTAAATGTGTATATTCCTTTATTTCTCTTTGAAAGATTTGTATCCTCATGCACACCCATGGATGTAAAGGCAAATGTATTATTGTATGTTCTTATACACTGTCTAAAATGAACAGTTTTTTCATTTGATGAAATATACAAACACATCAGTTGTAAAGAGGCAAGATCACCTCCTTACCAAAATTTAAAGGAAATACAAAACATCCACACATTTCACAAAAATAGAGAATTTGGTATGCTTGCATAATATTCCAAATAAATAAGCATTATTCCAGATACATTATAAAATGTCAATAGTAGAGGAAATAAAAATACTAAGCATGTTACATGGCTTTCATAGATCACTACATGATTGTTCCCAAAAGAAAAGATAAGAGAAAAAAGAATCTAGCTATAGCAACCTAGTCATCCTTTCCAAAAAGCTTGAGATCCACTCCTGAGAAAACTTCCTTCAAACCTGTCCTTCTCCTTGCTCAACACCAGCACCTGGGTGGTTGGGAAAGCACCCAACAAGAGGGAAAGGGAAGAAAAAGTATGTGTCACAAAAACTAGTCTAGGATAACAAGATAAGTAAAGTAAGTAAAAACAGGCTAGGGTTCATCATAAGATGAAGATAAAAAGAGTATGAGGCTATATCATAAGAAACTTACCATTAACAATTAAATTAAAAAGGGTTTTGCATGTAAGATAATTTTGTCTACCTAACTAAGTAGGGTTGAGGCACCTACCAGACCTCTAACCTTAGGTGAGGGGATAATAAGACATTCTCAGTCACCTACAATATTATGGAGAGAATAAAAACATTCCCTATGGCGAATAATACATGCCCTCTGTGGGTGGTTGTACATAGGTATCGCTACTTAACATTTAATAGAAAATAAATCTACATGCTAGAAAGGTAGTCATGGCAAGAGTAATTAAAATATTCAATAAGCATGGCAGTGGGGTTTAAAACCCAAACAATAAGAAACTATAATCTAATTTGAGAGGCACAAGAAATCAGGGCTTCAAGAAAAGAGTTAGGTTCAATTAAGCCTCATTAAGGAATATTAGGTTAAGGCATAAATATCCCAATTAAGGTGTTAGATGCACATACCTCTTCCTTAGATCCCTAAAAACCACTTTCCAAAACCCTAAGCAAGATCAGAGTCCACTTGTTGTATTATCATAACCATGTTCATGTATTAGAATTATATGCATTCATTAATGTCAATAGCAGCGAAAATAAAAATATTGAGCCTGTTGCATGGCTTTCATAGATCACTACATGATTATTTCCAAAAGAAAATATAGGAGAAAAAAGTATCTAGCTATAGCAACCTAATCATCCTTTCTAAAAAGCTTGAGATCAACTCTTGAGAAAACTTCCTTCAAACTTGTCCTTTTCCATGATCAACACCAGCACATGGGTGGTTGGGAAAGCACCCAGCAAGAGGAAAAGGGAAGAATAAGTATGTGTCACAAAAACTAGTCTAGAATAACAAGATAAGTAAAGCAAGTAAAAATTGGCTAGGGTTCATCATAAGATGAAGATAACAAGAGTATGAGGCTATATCAAAAGAAACTTGTCATTAACAATTAAATTAAAAGGGGTTTTGCATGTAAGATAATTATGTCTACATAACTAAGTATGGTTGAGGCACCTACCGGACCTCCAACCTTAGGTGAGGGGAGAATAAGACATTCCCAGTCACCTACAATATTATGGGGAGAATAAAAACATTCCCCAGGGTGAATAATACATGCCCACTATGGGTGGTTGTACATAAGTACCACTACTTAACATTTAATAGAACATAAATCTACATGCTCGAAAGGTATTCATGGCAAGAGTAATCAAAATATTCAATAAGCATGGCAGTGGGGTTTAAAACCCAAACAATAAGAAACTATAATCTAATTTGAGGCACGAGAAATTAGGGTTTCAAGAAAAGAGTTAGGTTCAATTAAGCCTCATTAAGGAATATTAGGTTAAGGCATAAATATCCCAACTAAGGTGTTAGATGCACATACTTCTTCCTTAGAGCCCTTGAAACCACTTTCCAAAACCCTAAGCAAGATCAGAGTCCACTTGTCGTATTAACATAACCATGTGCATGTATTAGTATTATTTGCATTCATTAAAGACTTAAAACCCTAAAGTTATCAACTTTTTCTACAAACAATCGATTTAGGTCCTAAAAACATGATCATTGTCTTAGTTAGGGTTTTTTTAATCAAAATAACATATAAATTTAGGTATTTTAAAGATATAGACTTTTAGGGTTATTTTTAGACTTAATTAATTCATCCCCCAAAACACTTATTTGAAAAACTCAAAACTTGGTTTCAAAATTATTTTTATTAGATAGATCACCTTTTTCTGAGTCTAGAACATATTTCACTTTTAATTTTGGCCCAAGGAATTAATATATATGAGTTATTTAAGTCTGACCAATAGGAACTTCGAAAATTAGATTTTCGTTTTGAAAAGCAGAGAGGGTGGGGCCGGGCCCACTTCTTAGCCCAATCATCACGAGCCAAGTCAGTAGCCCGCCCCGCCGGCTGGCACCGGTCCAAGCCGGGTCAGGCTCGGTCAACACAGGGCAAAAGCACCATCGTGTCCATGCGCGAGACAAAGGCGAGAAAGAAGTCAAGCGAGGGCAAAATGGTAAAAATGTGGGGGCTATCTTTCCCAACTTGCCGGCCCACCATTGTGCCTAGAGCAAGCTATTGCTTGCTAGGAAATTTGGGAAAAACTAGAAAACACGACCAAACTCGAAAGTGAAAGATGCGGAAGAAAGTAGAGGACAAACCAAACTTGAAGATACCTTTGATTTTGTTAGAGATGGAGAGAAGAGAGAAGGAGTACCGCCGCTAGTCCAGAGCTTTGACTGTTCTTTGGGGGTCAAAACATGATGAAAAGTCAAATTGAAGGGTGTGTTGAGTTGCAAAGGTGATGGGGATGCTCGGGGCATAGTTATTTATAGGCAAGGAGGCGTGGGTTAGGGTTTTAGAAAATGAGGTGAGAAGGAAGTTTCAGGAGAATTGGGAGTTTCTCATTTATGCATCAAAACATGAAAATATTGAGATAGGCCGGTGCGAAATCATGAGAGGAATCTAGAGCAACAAAAATTACTCGAATTGGTTGAGTGTAGAGGGAGATATCGCAAATTGAAAAATGAAAAATCCCCTCCTTGTTTCCTAATCCAGACCGAGGTAGGAGACAAGCTCCCTACCGCTTGATGGATCCATGGAGCTCTCCGAGCCGTTGCACGCAAAAGTCCTATTAGGCATGTGACACATTTTTTCAATTGCATTATAATTAGAATAAAGTGATGTATATATTATTTAATGAATTTCTCTTTCTTCTTTTGAGGGCTCAAACAATTTCCAAATTCAATAAAAATTGACACTCTGACTAATTTTGAGGTGTAGAATCTGAATATGAAATTACTTTTTCCTTTTGAGGACTTTTAATGGGTTAAATAATTCAAAACTCATTTTATCTTTCCTTCATTTATGACTCTATGTTTATCCAAATATGATCAAATTTCACCCATGTGTCCCAATTAATGTCTTGGATATGATTTTGCTATTATTTGGTCATGTTTGTTCCATTTATTTAATTAATTCTCAAAATGAAGGTTCAACACACTTTCTCTCTCCTACTTTTTCACATTATCCAAAGATCATCCAAATTAGTTTTTTTTAAGGCAGATCATCCAAATTAGTTGAAAACTTGCCCAAAGGCTTATTTTTAGTTCTAGATTACAAATTTAGAGTTAGTTTTCTAATTTGGGAACATTAGATATTTTATTTCTCTTTCTTAACATATTTCCTATTTTCCTTTAATAAAGGATTTTATGTATATTTATATTTTCCACATTGGGTGATACTTGGCCCTTAAGTAACTTTTAGTCCAAGAAAACAAATTTGTGTATCAAATTATCTCATGGGTTTTCTATTTGTGATTTTTGGAAATAATATATTCCACATTATCTCCTTTTATCCCTTTATAGAATTTATCATCTCCTTTATGTATATTTTGGAATTTCTTCTCTTTTTCCTATTTTAATAAGTCCTAGAAAGTTTTAGCACGAATTCCATCATTATTTTTATTACTTAAGTGGACAATTGCACTTCAGACCCATTACTTAGATTTATACTGAGGTATTTGTGCATAAAACATTTATTAAGAATATATGGGAAATATTTATCCAATAACTGTCATAGTTCCACTAATCAACTCCAAAGACATATGGGATGAAAATGAAGAACAAATCTTATTGAAAAAGAGTACAAAGACATACATAGTGGATTTAAATATATTACATCAGTTCTAAAGGCACATCATTTGTTGCCAAAATGATTTCTCCATCATAGCAACAAAATGTCTTGACTTCATATGGAAATCTCTTTGCACCATATTTATCACATTTTTTACAATCTAGAAGTGCAAATGCCTCTGCAGATATCACTATATCTTTGACAAAGCTTTTTATCACATGATTAAGTTTTTTTCATTTTTTCTAAGGTGAAAAGCACATGTGTTTCACTAACAGTTGATGAAGATCCAAATTCCCATACACCAGGATTCTTAGATGGTAGACACTCTTTTTCAAAACATTCAAGTAATGAAGTTTTTTTAGAAGGAAATGAATCAACTGTGGTTGTTTGTTTGGAAGTTTCATTGTTGTTGTCAAGTTTTCTCCTCGCATACTTTACCTAACTTTTTCACGCTTAAGTATTTTTTTCTCATAGTAGTCTCTTTTTCTTTTTCATATTAGTGCTTTCTATTCCTCTGGTATTTCTAAACATTTCATCCTATCAAGAAAAAAATATAAAATTGAAGATTTTGTTAACTATAGTTAATTAATTTTAATCATATTATTGTTATGAACATCCTAAAAATAGGTAAATACAAAGATAAACCTTTTATTTATGTTAGTTAATTTGTCAATATCATTTGATGAACATATGTGTATCTATAAATATACACAGCAAAACATCAGTCACATGTTATTCCTATAAACAAATTTGTATGTATATACACACACATAATGACAACACACGTGTTAATAGGTTCGACACTAAAAATTGAATTCTAAAAAAGAGTTTTTTTGGAGAAAAAATACACATTTATGTAAATGTTTCAATTGTAAAAAAATGAGTGTATGTGAAATATGTAGGATTGTGTAAAAAAATTGAAGCAATATATTATGACAATTCAATAACAAAACATTTACATAGGCACATTTTGAAAATATTGACATGTGATGCTATCATAAAGAAAGCATACAATATCTTTTCAAATGATTTGTGATAATTGACATTTATTTCATCATCAAACTACAATAACATTGTAAAAAATGCATCCCTTCATATCTTTTCCTATGATTTGGACCAAAAATAAAAACAATAAGAAATATGTAGAACAAAATGGAAAAATGCGTGTGCCACAAAATAAATCATACAGAAATATTCATCAAACATTGTTTAGATGTAATGTAGGGGTGAATCATAACTAAGTGTCTTTTGGAAAAAAAAAGGTCTCTGTCAAATTCTTTAAGGAAGCTTTCATTAAAACTGTGATTTTTACATAATAGATATCAAATATTTTGATATTAATCATGGGATGCATCACCCTAAATTTAATGTGCATGTCACGAAATTTTTGTTTGCAATTATTATTAATGATGTTTAAAATAATACAAATCACATATTCAGATATTAAGGTGTTTGTGTTTTTTTCACTGAAGATAACAGTCGCCTAGTTGAAAGATACCTTCAGCTAACATTGTACGATGTGTCAATTGGCTTGATGTTGTCCTTTATGCAATTTTGATTGGTCTAATGTTATCCTAGAAGCAAAAACTACAACAACATAGAGAAAATATAAAATTGGGTGCACATCTATTTATATGTTGTTGTTTAGTAAAATGACAAAAAGCACACCACAAGCTTGTCAGAATCACTCACTCTTCTGACTCCTACGACTCTGAGAACACACTATCACCTGTCTCCCCCCAAAGAGACTTCTGGAATTATGCCCATGACGACTACCCTGACAGAGACAACATTATTGATCTTGTCTCATGGTCAAACATTAAATCCTTCAAAACTTTCTCCGAACACCTAGGACTATCCTTTGAGACTGACCTAAAAGCACACCAAACTCTTAGCAATATCGAAAGCTTCATGGGATGGAACAATAGAAGACCAGCTGAGTTGACCAGATCCCACCTGAAGGACCTGCAGGTATAACATTCGAACTGCATCCAAATGACCCTATCCACAACTTTCACTATGATTATTGCGACATGGAATGTTAACGGCGCTGCATGCGCCAAACGTCGACAAAAAATCAGGAATTTCATTATTGCTAACCACATACAGATAATTATACTTATGGAAACGAAGACTAAACTTTCTGACTTCATGCTTCACACTATCGGTGGTCATCATATCAACACATGGATACAGTCCCCAGCCGTCAGATTCAAGGGGGCATTGTCATTGGACTGAATAATCTACTATTCTCCATCACGCACACCACAATGCATCACAACCACATCATAATCTGAATCACCAATATCTTTGACAACATTAATTGGACCCTCACAGCCACCTACGGTCCTCCATCCCCCCCCAAATAGATTACCTACAATTGCTTCACCAACTAGCCACTGATCATACGGACACCCCATGGATCATCATGGGTGACTTCAATCTCACCACCTCCACGATGGAGCGATTGAACACCTCCACGGATGGATAGCATTACACCACTGTTGATCAACAATTCAACAATTACATAGAACAACACCACCTCATTGACATATCATCAAACAACTTCACCTGGAATCAGGATCACCAATGGGCTAAGCTTGACAGATTCATATGAAAAAACTCTTAGCACCGCCTCTAGCAAAATACCATCATGCACATTGTTCACCGACCAATCTCAGATCACTTTCCCATCATTTTAAACACATGCCCCCCATCCTATGGTCATAAACTCAAACGTATTGAAAACTTTTGGCTGGCTGACCCTGATTTTCTCCCCTGGTTCTCATCTCAATGGGCACTCCTTCCCAACATTCATAATTCGGCCATGTTCTTATCGACCTCACTCAAATCTATGAGAAAGGTTGCATTCACATGGGCCAAAACCAAGTTTGGAAACATCAAAGCTGCCATCACTGCCAAGGAAATCGACCTGCACAAACTTGACTTTGAGCCGAACGTGGACCCTGCTCACATTCTCACCCTAAGAGCCAAACATGACACCCTCTCTGACCACTGGGAAGCTATATGGGCACAAAGGGCAAAAATCCGCTGGCTAAAACTGGGGGACAAAATTTCTAAATTCTTCCACCAGTGGTGCAACCACAAGAAAAAGAAAAATCACCTTCACTCTTTCACCATTGATGGTGTCAGCGCCACAAATCAATCCACTATTACCTCCCACATTGTCTCGCATTTTCAAAACATTTTCAACTCTTCTCACCAACCTCACCGTACCAATCTGTTCCAATGGAGAAATATATTTCCCCCTCTGCAGCCTAACCTTGGTGGTCTTATTGTCGGCTTCTTCATTGAAGAAATCAAATAAACTGCTTTTGCTTTAGGCAGAGACAAAGCGCCTTGCCCGGATGGATTTCACACTGCAGCAATTTGCACCATATGGCCACATATCGAGAACAACTTCTTAAAAATCTTCGAATACCTTCACACTGCTACTGACCCATCATCTATCATCAAACCCCTCAACTAGACTAACATCTCCCTTATACCCAAAACCATCCTCCCATCATCAATTCATCAATACCTGCCTATAAGCTTGATCAATACTACTTACAAAATTATTGTGAAGACCCTCAGCAATCGCCTAAAACCCCATTTGCAGCGTATCATCATACCCAACCAATGTGCCTTCCTGCCAAAACATACCATCCAGGATGCTTACATTGTTGTTAGCGAAATGCTACACTCCTGCCTTATATCCCACACCCCCACCCTAGCCCTCAAACTTGATTTCACCAAAGCCTTTGACAATGTCAATTGGGAAAGCATCACATATTGCCTCAAAAATCATAACTTCTCACAGAGATGGAATGATTGGATCATGTCTTGCATCTCTACATGCAAGTTCTCCAGCCTCATCAACAGATCCCCTCAGGGCTATTTCAGCAGCACGAATGGGCTCAGACAAGAGGACACTCTCTCACTATACCTCTTCATCCTCTATACATCTATTCTCACCAGGATGATGACCATCGCGGTTGATAACCACCTGATCCACACCCTTGACTTTTGCAACTTCAGTATCACCCAATATGTTGACGATACCATTACTTTTATCACCCCCTCTGACCAAAACATCATCAACACTATCAGACTTCTCGATATGTTATCATACCTCACTGGATTGAAGATTAACCTATAAAAATCCACCATCATCGGTATCCACATTTCCAATGACGATATGGAGAGATACAAAAATCTTATCAGCTGTAAAAGGGAACATTTCCCATTCACATACCTTGGACTTCCCATCTCCCCTACTCGTATCCCTTATTCAGCTTGGGACCCTACCATTAATCGTCTTGAGTCTAAGCTCTTTGACTGGAAATCAAACTTCCTGAGTCTGGCGGGTCAGCTCACCCTTCTCAACAGCTCCCTCACACCCACCCTCACCTACTACATGAGCTGTATTTCCCTACCCACCAAAATTGCTACCCGCATTGACAAGATCCGTAGAAAGTTCCTATGGGATCAGAGGGGTAAACACATCCACCTAACCAATTGGAGATCCATCACAACCCCCATTGACCATGGGGTTTGGGGCATCATTGACATCAAATTACACAATGCCTGCCTTCTCCTCAAGATCATTTCACAACTTTGCCAATGTAGGAACTCCGCCTGGTCTGACCATGTAATGCAAAAATACTACCCTCAACACCCCCCATGGCACCCTGTCAAGAGGAAATCGGCCTCTCCCCTATGGAAACACCTTAATGGAATTCTCTACCTCATCCAAGCAACAATACACACACCGCCACACAGTCATCTCAACATTATTGTTTGGTCTAATCCATGGTACCAAAATCAACCCGTCACCAACTTCTCCACCTCATATGACATCCCACGCTCTCTTCAGAATATCAACATTCAGAAAGCCCTTGCACTCAGTAGCAGCCGCAGACACAACATGTAACATCCCTGACCTGGGTTATGTTCTAACCCTAGATGTTTTGCTTAATAAAGTTAATTATATGCTTGCTCTTATCTTTTTAAAAGTAATTAAAGTTCAAGAGGAACTTATGTTTCATTTTAGTCCTTTTTGAATAATGTTGAAACAATGTTTTGTTTGTTTTGGACTAAAGTGCAAATTACCCAAGTTGAGGGGTTAACTTGCAAATGTTACATGATAAAATGTTCCTCAAGTGTTTAAGCATCATAAGAATGAAAATGATGCAGAGGTATGGCTACCACAAGCCTGAGTACCAAGAAAGAGCTTGATGAACAATGTTGTGCATTAAAACCTAGTTTTGGTGTAATGTGCAATTTACCCAAAACCTAGAGTTCAATGTGAAAAATACCACCTCTAGAGAGTCCCTCATGTTTCTTGGAATCATGTAGGGAAAATAAAATGATAGGGGTGTCTCATTTGAGTCACTTTGGAGGAGAGAGAATCTTGATATTAAAATAATCAAGAATTAAGCATAATTGAAACCCTAATTTAATTTAATGCAAAAATAAACATATTAATTGAATTGCCCTTAAACCAAAAATGAGATGGTTGGATTTTCATAAGTTTTTAAGTCCTTGTGACTTGCAAAGGCACCTAAATATCTAAAGTGAGTGGAGAGCCCACTCACATTAGTAAAAGGAAAAGTAATATCCACTCAATTTTGGATATTATTATAATGGTTAAGGTGCTTAATTTGCTTTCTTTTAATTCATGGATAATGAAGAAGAATTACAAGGTTGGGGATATGTCTTCATATGAAATGTATGTAGGGGAGTATGTGGCACCAATTTAGGGAATTAAAAGATTAATATATCACTTTCTCTCTCATTGAAATTTCCTTATAAACATCTCATTTCCAACTCAAATGAAAGGCTTTTTCGACCCTTCTTTCTTTCCTTTCTTTGGTTAAACACAAGGGAGCTTAGGAGAAATAGGAGGACGTGCCCCAACCTGTAGGTAAGCTCCATAGTCATCTTCAACCTTGATTTCATGGTGAAAATCGAAATTCAATGCTTAATTTCTTCTTTCCTTCATTCAATCTTCAACCTTAGCCATTCATTTCACTCAAAGACTTGAGAACGGACCTTGAACAGTTGAGAAAGCTTCATTAACCATTGAGAAAGTGAATATTGAAGCTTGGATTCAACTTTGAAGGCGGGTTATATAACTTGAAACCTTGAATGTTATTATTGATTTCATTTCTTTATCATATGTTGATTCTTTCTTCATTCTCAAAACTTCATTCGATTAGTTGTTGAAATTACTACAAGAATCACAACAAATTTCGAAGGTTTGGAGCTTGAATATGATGATGTCATCTTAAGCACACACCTCAACAAAGTACATGAGCAAATTGTTTCAACATTGGAACCAATCGGTTTCAAGATCGGTTGAAACCAAATGGTCTCAAGACCGTTTGGGAGTAAACTGTCTCAAGACCATTTGATATCAAACGGTCTCAAACCGTTTGGAGGATATATGCTGATGAGGATGGATGATGATCCCATGATACCAATTGATTTGATTTTAAAGGTTCCATGTATGGATGATCTACTAATTTCAAACCCTAATCGGTTGAATTGATTGAAACCCTAGTTGAGGGAATCAATTTCAAGGTTGGTTGACCCAAATGGTCTCAAGACCGTTTGGAGGTGAATGGTTGATTGTAGAGGATGGTTGAAGATCCAAAGACTACAATCTGATGTACCTTCAATAGTTCAATTGATGGATGGTTTCAATGTTGGAGGGTCCATTGATGCAAACCCTAGACCTAATAGATTGATTCGATTTCAAGACCGAATGGAGGATCGGTTTTCAAGACCGAATGCGGATTTGGTTTCAAGACCGAATGGAGGATTCGGTTTTCAAGACTGAATGAAGGATTCAGTTTCAAGACCGAATGAATGATTCAGTTTCAAGATCGAATGGTTGATGATTCGGTTTCAAGACCGAATGGATGATTCGGTTTCAAGATCGAATGGGTTGATTTGATTTGCAATTGGTCTAGACCATTTGAAGGGTTGATCAAGACCGTTTGGAGGTATAAATGGTCTTAGACCGTGTGAAGGTCCAAACGTTCTCAAACCATTTGGAGGTGTGGATCCAAATTGTTTGAAGGTTTATTAGTAAAACTATTGAAGGTTCAATTGATCTCAGAACTAAATGAGTACTATTAAAGTAACTCAAGATTTGATTATAATGGAAGTACCTCTAAAGTACTTAGGTGATTAGTACCTTTAGAGTGGTTAACCTTTGATGCTTATGGAAGCAATGACTTGATACACTATGTTATACTCTTCATTCAAGTTGATTCAATCTAATCAAGATTAAAGTAATTAACCTCCTAGAGAGGATAAGAGAGAGGAACTTATACATGAGTGATAATCATGTAATGATTTATCCACAACACTTTCCACATGATTAAAATATGTAATTAGGGTTTGATCCATGATGATGAGATCATGAAACCCTAATCGAGAAGGTTGATGAGCTCTAACCCTAATTTAAGGTAAAGTTAGGTGAAGCCCTAATCTAGGGTGATGGTGTAACCCTAATTTAGGGTAATGATATGAGAAACCCTAATTCAGAGTATTTTAATGAAAAACCCTAATTTAAGGTAATGCTTCATGAAAACCCTAATTTTGGGTAAAGTACATGAAACCCTAATTGTAAGGGAAATGTTATAAGAAACCTTAATTCAAGGTAATGATGTGATGAGAAACCCTGATACATGATAATGTGATGCTATGTATTATGAAACCCTAATTTGGAAATCTAGCCCTAATTTGTGTAAGGGAATGAGTAACCCTGATTGATATGAACTGGGAAACCCTAACCCTAATAAGGGTATAAGTGTTGTTATTTTGTATAGCATGGTGTTAAATTGTAATTGATATAACTGTTATCAAGTGTACTAACCATGCAAGTATTATGAGATGATGAGCATAGCCAGGTATGAGCTATGATGTTTCATTTATCATTGTTAATGGGCCTTGTGAGCCATAACATGCTTTGTTGCCTAGTGAGAGGTAACAAGAGATGAAATGGGCTTTGTGAGCCATGTGAGATACTTGTGTAGCAAGTATCAAGTTTACCTTGGTCAGATGACCTGAAGGTATTAGTTACCTGATAAGTGGTAACAAGTGTTTCTTGATAAACTGAGGGTTTGAATACCCATTTTCTATGATCATGATGATGAGTATGTGAAAGAATGAGAATGCTCCCGATGAGATGAGGGATTGAGATCCCAATGCTTTATTAAAGATTTTGAACAGTACTTGATGAAAGTATTACACATTCTTTGTAGCAATTGTTAAAATAATTGATGTTTGGAAACTTGTTGATGCTAAAAGAATATGGTAATACACATAATTAATCAAGTGATATCATATAATGTAGCTGCCCTGACCACAGATCCATCATCGTCAGAATTTGCTGAATGGTGAAACGAGTTAAACTCAGAGTGCATATTTTTGAATATGTGGGGGTAATTAGGCAATTATATCCTCATGCCCCATAGGAATGGCTGCGGGATATATCCTATTTACGGGATTGGTTACGGACCACACCCCAGTATGAGTATGGCTATGGGCCATGACTCCATGATATGGTACCAGGCATTGGCTACAGGCCATAACCCTGAAGAGAGTATATGTTGCGGGCTATAACTCTATAGAAAAGATGCCACTATACCCTGGCAAGCTAATTGTAGTTTGACACGTGATGTCTCTGCTATATATCTCGTACTGACTGAGAAGGTTGAGTTCTTGGAGTCCGGCTCTTCCATTGACCTTATGTGGTACTGATGCTTTACTTAATCAAGGTCGGTTGGAGCATGAATGATATACTTCATCTCTTTAGGGCATTAAGTATGTTTG
The DNA here is from genome assembly GCA_963693085.1 of Alisma plantago-aquatica. Taxonomy (NCBI): domain Eukaryota; kingdom Viridiplantae; phylum Streptophyta; class Magnoliopsida; order Alismatales; family Alismataceae; genus Alisma; species Alisma plantago-aquatica. The sequence continues at coordinate 419,140,308 of OY856414.1, read as the reverse complement.
TAAAATGTAATCAGCCGTGTAGCGTATTTGCTTAAGGTTGAAATACGAGAATCATCAGTTGATTTTATCTTGCTTAGCATGTCCTAGATGGATAAATGTTATACATGTTCTTCATATTCCTTATTGGATAAGTGACATGCTGCTTTATCAAGTTATAGCTAAAATGCTTTGAATGAGAATATTGCTCTAACCTATTCAGATAATGATTTAACTACTGTTAAATATATATGATTCATCTACTCAGTATTATTGTAATAAACTGCAATAATAATGTTTTTGGCGGAGAGTTGTATCTCTCGCTGGGACTGGGTCTCACTCCGTTGGTCACCAACACTTTTAAGGTAGATGCGGAGGAAGAGGCAGAAACCCTACAACAAGGGAAGAGCAACAGCAACAACAGGGACAGTAGTAAATTCTCAGGTGGAGACACTGGCTGTCATGTCTTGTATATAGAGTCATATGTGTCGTCTCTGTACTCTCAGGTCCTCAGAGTCAGTAGTTAGTTTAATAAATTGATATGAGATTTTGGTTTGATGCCTCGAGGTTCTTATGTTGCTTATGTATAGTTTTAACATGGCAGTTGATGTATGTGATCCTCGAGAAGAGATGATACAAGATATGTACTTTTGAACCAGAATGTAATGGAATTACTTTGGTTCTTTTTGAAAGAGTTTTCCAATGTATGGATCTCTTTGTAAATGGTTTTAATTTTTAGTGATTTTCAGTAATCCACTGCTAACAAATGCTTCCGCTTAAGTAGATCATGTTTTTGAGATTTGTATGCCACAATTTAGTGGTATCAGAGCTTTAGGTTCGTTGAGTCTACAGAGACATAGGATTAAGGTCATTGAGTTTGTTATAGTGTCTTCTAGCTATCTGATAGTGTCTTCTGCTCATATAAGAGGAGAAGAAGAACTTGAAGATGTCTGGATCACACGAAGAACATGCTATTGAGAGTAGTGTTGCTGCACCAGGAAGAGGTGCAAAGGACCAGGCTAGGGATGAACCAGTCCCTGAACATCCTCAGTTTGACCCAACCATGATAGAGAACCCAACTTTCCATGCTCTATTTGGGCATTTTATGGCAACTATGACGCATATGGCGGACAGGATGCCACCACCTACACCTAGGACACCATCCCATAATGAGGGACAAGGAGCTGGCAAGAATTTTGAGAGACTTCTCTGGGTAGGAGCCACAGAGTATGCTGGTATAGGTGACCCCACAGATGGTGACCTATGGTTGACTAAGCTGGAGAAGGCTTTCAGAATCATCAATATCCTAGAAGCCAAAAAGATGAGACATGCAATGTACCTTTTAAAGGGGAGTGTTGGCCACTGGTAGACAATAGAAGAAGGCAAGAGGCCAGGTGTCGAGGTCGGATGGGAAGAATTCCGACGAGAATTTGTCACTAGATACTTCCCTAAGACTTACCTAGATGAAAAGATATCTCAGTTTGATAAGATAAGATAAGGACCGATGAACATTAGTGAGTATGAAGCTAAGTTCATGGAACTTTTTTGGTTCTGTCCGCATATGGCAGCTACTGATGAGGAAAGAATTCAGCTTTTTGAGAAGGGGTTGAATGCTGAATTGACCACTCCTGTGTCTACTTTGGAGAACAGGGAGAGGTTTGCCATGTTTTTGGAGTCCGTTAGATGGATAGAGAGGTTTGTGACCGAGAAGCGACAGACCAGTGGTAAGAAGGTGTATACTCAGTTTCAAGGACAAAGGTCGGAGGGCTTTAAGAAGCCAAGGTTTTCTGCACCGGCAGCACCATCAAGATTCAATACCCATACGCAATGGACGTCAAGTAGGGGTAGGAGCCTTGGTTTTGTTCCAAATAGAGCCCCCAAAATAGCATCAACATCGGTGACTGGACCTCACAGACCCTATCCTGTGACCAGGATCTGTCATTAGTGCAGACAAGTGGGGCATCTGGCAAGGGATTATCCAGTCGGGAACATAATGGTGACTCAACCCCAGATGCAGAGTCAGCAAGGTTCTCAAAGGAGGTAGTTTTTGAGTGCCAATCGAGGACGTGGGCAAGTGTCCCAAGCTGGTTCATCAGCACCCAACAACCGAGCATCGAGTCAACAACAAGCAACGGCTAGATTCTATGTGATGAATCAACCTAAAGCAGTAGTCAACCCTCGAGCTGTGACAGGTCAGATGGAACTATTTCAATCTGATATGTCTTCATCCTGCTTCATATCTATTTTAATTGATCTGGGTGCTACACATTCCTTTATCACTCAAGAAGTGATCCTTGACTGCAAAATGATTGTTAGTCGTAGTGCAGATAGTCTGTTGTTAGAGACTCCTTTGCTTGGATCTGCAGTGTTGCGGGAGGTGTGCTCTCCCTACACTCTTTCCTTTTCTAAACATCACATTCAGGTGGATCTTATACCACTTGAGATGTACGGGTTCGACATAATTCTTGGGATGGACACCCTAGAAAAGTATAAGGTTGTCTTGGATTGTAGTTCCAAGCATACTGTGTTCACAGATGATGGTGACACATGGATCTTTCAGGGAGATATGAAGATTCTTCCAACCTGTCTTATGTTAGCTATGGTAGCTGAAAAGCTGATGAGACAAGGATGCTTTGCATTCTTGGCTCATGTGGTAGATACCACAATGGAGAGTTCTAATCTTTCTGAAGTTTTGATAGTTAGGGAGTTTAAAGATGTATTCCTTGAGGAACTTCCAGGTGTAATTTCACCCCGAGAGATTGATTTTGAGATTAATCTAATCCCAAGCATGCAACCAATAGCACAAACACTGTATAGAATGGCACCTGCTGAAATGGCATAGCTCAAGAAACAGCTACAAGAGTTTCTTGAGAAAGGTTTTATCCGACTGAGTACTTCACCATGGGGTGCTCCAGTTCTCTTTGTTAAGAAGAAGGACAGATCGATGTGGTTATGCATTGATTACAGGCAGTTAAATAAAGTAACCATAAAGAATAAGTATCCTCTGCCAAGAATCGATGACTTGTTCGGTCAGTTGTGTGGTGCAACTATCTTTTCTAAGATAGATCTGAGGTCAGGATACCATCAGTTATGTATCAAGGAGAGTGACATACCTAATTCTGCCTTCAGGACAAGGTATGGTCACTATGACTTCATAGTTATGCCGTTTGGACTAACTAACGCACCAACTGCATTTATGGAACTCATGAATAGAATCTTTCGACCTTTTCTTGATCAGTTCATAGTAGTCTTCATAGATGACATCTTGGTATACAATAGAGATGCTCAACAACATTAGCAGCACCTCCGTCAGGCTTTAACTTTGCTAAGAGAGCATAAGATGTATGCTAAGTTTAGCAAATGTGAGTTCTGGTTACCAGAAGTTTCTTTTCTAGGACACGTAATATCTTCCTCGGGTATCCGTGTTGATCCTAAGAAGGTAGAATATGTCCTGCAATGGGAACAACCAAAGACACAGACGGAGATACGTAGTTTCCTAGGACTGGCAGGCTATTACAGGGGGTTCATTAAGAACTTCAGTTCTATAGCTTTACCCCTAACCAAGTTGACCAGGAAGGAGGTTCCTTTTGTCTGGAATGACAAGTGTGAACATTCTTTCCAGTTGTTGAAAGAAAGGTTAACAAGTGCACCTGTACTGGTGTTACCTGAGCAAGGGAAGGGGTACATAGTTTTCTGTGATGCATCTAAGAATGGTCTAGGATGTGTTTTGATGCAGGATAATCAAGTGATTTCTTTTGCCTCTCAACAACTTAAGAAACACGAGGAGAATTATCTGACACGTGATTTAGAACTAGCTTCTGTGGTCCATGCCTTAAAAATATGGAGATATTATCTTTATGGAGAAACATTCTAGATTTTCCCAGATCATAAGAATCTAAAATATATCTTCTCACAACATGAGTTAAACATGAGACAACGCCGTTGGATGGAGTTAATCAAGGACTATGATTGTACAATTGATTATCATCCAGGGAAGGCCAATGTAGTGGCTGACGCATTAAGTAGGAAATCATCATCACCAGCCCTAGATAAAGCACAGTTGAACTCCTTAGTGTGCTCTAAGAGAGATATGCTTATCTCCTTGAGACAAAACAATATACAACTTAAGGTATCATTGTTAGTCGGGCTGTTAGCTGAGATGCACATAAAACCTACTCTGAGACGGCAGATTAAAGAAGCACAGCAAGATAATATTGTGGTTCAGCAGATCAGGTCAGAGTATGGTAGTGAAAAATGGGATGGCTTTCATAAGTCAAAAGATCAGGTAGTTTGTTACCATGGTAGAATGGTAGTACCTGAAGCCAATGATTTAAGAAAGTTGGTATTGGAGGAAGCTCATACTTTGATGTATGCAATGCATCTAGGGAGCACCAAAATATATCATAACTTGAAAGATATGTATTGGTGACCAGGATTGAAGAAAAATGTAGCTGAGTTTGTTATGTAGTGTCATGTGTGTCAGTAGGTTAAAGATGAACATCAGAATCCCGCAGGAACAATGCAACCTTTGCCTATACCACAGTAGAAATGGGATCATGTGACCATGGATTTTGTGGTTGGTTTGCCTAGAACAACCAAAGGTCATGATTCCATATGGGTGATAGTTGATAGGTTGACTAAGACAGCACATTTTCTTCCTGTCAAAACAACCAATATTGCTGAGAAGCTTGCACAAATATATATAGATGAGATAGTACGGTTGCATGGGGTTCCAGCTACTATCGTTTTTGATAGAGGTCTCTAGTTCACGAGTCGTTTTTGGGAACGACTACATAAAGATTTGGGTACACAGTTAAGGTTTAGTACTACCTTTCACCCACAGACAGATGGTCAATCTGAGAGGACCATACAAACCTTGGAGGATTTTCTTAGGGCAGGTGTCCTTCAATTTGTAGGAAGTTGGGATCTACACCTGAGCTTGATAGAATTTGCTTACAATAATAGATATCAACATAATATTGATATGGCACCATATGAAGCATTATATGGTAGACGTTGTAGATCTCCTTTGTGTTGGTATGAAACTGGAGAATATCAACTTTTGGGTCTTGAGCTAGTGCATCAGACAACTGAGAAGATTAAAATAATACAACAACAGTTAAAGGCTGCACAGCATAGACAGAAGTCGTATGCCAACAAATAGCGAAGACCCTTAGAATTCCAAGTTGGAGACAGAGTATATCTCAAGGTCTCACATTGGAAAGGTGTCCTTAGATTTAGAAAGAAGGGAAAGTTAGCTCCTATATTTATGGGGCCTTATCCAATCATTGAACAGATTGGAATGGTAGCATATAAGCTGGAGTTGCCACCTGAGCTGCATAAGTTACATCCAATGTTTCCATATCTCTATGCTGAGAAACTGTCATCCTGACATAGAGTTAGTTTTGCAACCTGTGGAGGTAGAATTAAATGATGATATATCATATGTTGAAGGACATGGATGATCCTTGATAAAAGAATTAAAAAGCTGAAAAAGAAAGACATATGTCTTGTAAAAGTTCTCTGGCATCATCGAGGCATTGAAGAGGCTACGTGGTAACTAGAGGAAGACATGAGGAGGAAGTACCGTTCTCTTTTCTCTTGATGATTTCGGGGACGAAGTCCCTGTTAGGGGTGGATAATTTGTAACATCCCTGACCTGGGTTATGTTCTAACCCTAGATGTTTTGCTTAATAAAGTTAATTATATGCTTTCTCTTATCTTTTGAAAAGTAATTAAATCTCAAGAGGAACTTATGTTTCATTTTAGTCCTTTTTAAATAATGTTGAAACAATGATTTGTTTATTTTGGACTAAAGTGCAAATTACCCAAGTTGAGGGGTTAACTTGCAAATGTTACATGATAAAATGTTCTTCAAGTGTTGAAGCATAATAAGAATGAAAATGATGCAAAGGTATGGCTACCATAAGCCTGAGTACCAAGAAAGAGCTTGATGAGCAATGTTGTGCATTAAAACCTAGTTTTGGTGTAATGTGCAATTTACCCAAAACCTAGAGTTCAATATGCAAAATACCACCTCTAGAGAGTCCCTCATATTTCTTGGCATCATTTAGAGAAAATAAAATGAGATGGGCGTCTCATTTGAATCACTTTGGAGGAGAGAGAAACTTGATATTAAAATAATCAAGAATTAAGCATAATTGAAACTCTAATTTAATTTAATGCAAAAATAAACATATTAATTGAATTGCCCTTCAACCAAAAATGAGATGGTTGGATTTTCATAAGTGTGGACGTCCTTGTGCCTTTCAAAGGCACCTAAATATCTAAAGTGAGTAGAGAGCCCACTCACATTAGTAAAAGGAAAAGTAATATCCACTCAATTTTGGATATTATTATTATAATGGTTAAGGTGCTTAATTTGCTTTCTTTTAATTCCTGGATAATGAAGAAGAATTACAAGGTGGGGGAGATGTATTCGTATGAAAGGGATGGAGGGGAGTATGTGGCACCAATTTAGGGAATTAAAAGATTAATATATCACTTTCTCTCCCAGTGAAATTTCCTTATAAACATCTCATTTCCAACTCAAATCAAAGGCTTTTTTGACCCTTCTTTCTTTCCTTGCTTTGGTTAAACACAAGGGAGATTAGGAGCAACAGGAGGACGTGCCCCAACCTTTAGGTAAGCTCCATAGTCATCTTCAACCTTGATTTCATGGTGAAAATCGACATTCAATGCTTAATTTCTTCTTTCCTTCATTCAATCTTCAACCTTAGCCATTCATTTCACTCAAAGACTTGAGAACGGACCTTGGAAAGTTGAGAAAACTTCATTAACCATTGAGAACATGAAGCTTGAAGCTTGGATTCAACTTTGAAGGTGGGTTATATAACTTCAAACCTTGAATGTTATTATTGATTTCATTTCTTTATCTTATGTTGATTCTTTCTTCATTCTCGAAATTTCATTCAATTAGTTGTTGAAATTACTATAAGAATCACAGAAAATTTCGAAGGTTTGGATCTTGAAGATGATGATGTCATATTAAGCACACACCTCAACAAAGTACATGAGCAAACGGTTTCAACATTGGAACCAATCGGTTTCAAGATCGATTGAAGCCAAACAGTCTTAAGACCATTTGGGAGTAAATGGTCTCAAACCGTTTGGAGGATCTATGCTTATGAGGATGGATGATGATCCAATGATACCAATTGATTTGATTTTAAAGGTTCCATGTATGGATGATCTACTAATTTCAAACCCTAATCGGTTGAATTGATTGAAACCCTAGTTGAGGGAATCGATTTCAAGGTTGGTTGACCCAAACGATCTCAAGACCGTTTGGAGGTCAAATGGTCTCAAGACTGTTTCTAGGTGAATGGTTGATTGTGGAGGATGGTTGAAGATCCAAGGGCTACAATCTGATGTACTTTTAATAGTTCAATTGATGGATGGTTTCAATGTTGGAGGGTCTATTGATTGCAAACCCTAGACCTAATAGATTGATTCAGTTTCAAGACCAAATGGAGGATTCGGTTTTCAAGACCGAATGAAGGATTTGGTTTCAAGACTGAATGGAGGATTCGGTTTTCAAGATTGAATGAAGGATTCAGTTTCAAGACCGAATGAATGATTCGGTTTCAAGATCGAATGGTTGATGATTCAGTTTCAAGACCGAATGGATGATTCGGTTTCAAGACCGAATGGGTTGATTCGGTTTCAAGACCGAATGAGTTGATTTGATTTACAATTGGTCAAGACCATTTGAAGGGTTGATCAAGACCGTTTGGAAGTCTAAACGGTCTTAGATTGTGTGAAGGTCCAAACATTCTCAAACCGTTTGGAGGTGTGGATCCAAACCGTTTGAAGGTTTATTAGTAAAACCATTGAAGGTTTAATTGATCTGAGAACTAAATGAGTACTATTAAAGTAACTCAAGATTTGATTATAATGGAAGTACCTCTAAATTACTTAGGTGAATAGTACCTTTAGAGTGGTTAACCTTTGATGCTTATGGAAGCAATGACTTGATACACTATGTCAACTCTTCATTCAAGTTGATTCAATCTAATCAAGATTAAAGTAATTAACCTCCTAGAGAGGATAAGAGAGAGGAACTTATACATGAGTGATAATCATGTAGTGATTTATCCTCAACACTTTCCACATGATTAAAATATGTAATTAGGGTTTGATTCATGATGGTGAGATCATGAAACCCTAATCGAGAAGGTTGATGAGCTCTAACCCTAATTTAAGGTAAAGCTAGGTGAAACCCTAATCTAGGGTGATGGTGTAACCCTAATTTAGGGTAATGATATGAGAAACCCTAATTCAGGGTATTTTAATGAAAAACCCTAATTTAAGGGAATGCTTCATGAAAACCCTAATTTTGGGTAAAGCTACATGAAACCCTAATTGTAAGGGAAATGTCATAAGAAACCTTAATTCAAGTTGACCGGCCTAAATCGCGTGTCCTAAAATTGGAGGCGGATTTGAGGTAGTCGAGCTTTTACATTTATAAACCCGAATCCTTCTAGGCCCCCGCAACTTTGTTTACGGGGTCGAAGTAGATATACAGGGTTGAACATAGGGATAAGGGTGGTAGTGTTGAGAACCCAGAATTGACATGCTACACTCCGACAGGTATAAAGAGATGATAAATTCCCCAGAAGGGAAGCAGTAAGGTGTCACGAACAAAACAAGAAAACTATCTCCAGGTGGAGTTACTAGAAAGATTTAAGGTTTTAGTCATTTAGCAGTTTTTAGAGGTTTTCTTGCAACAGAAATAGAAGGATAAAACTAGGGCTAGAGCAAGGTACGAAGGATAAGACTACAGCATAACAAGCGGCACCGGTAACATCCTGCACCCCTCCTCTCAGAGCGGATACCTCTAACCAAGCCTCAACACCCCTCTCGAGGTTGCTGGGCTCAAAGTTAGAGTGGAATGTTACTGAAACGACTCCGTTCCAGGCACTCTCGTACTCCAGAATCGGACCAAACACTAGAGCCACAACACAACTCTCGAAGTTGTTGTGACGGGAAAACACGATTCGGTAGCTAAGCAAAATGCGATCCAAACATGCAAGCTAGAGTTCAGATATCAAACACAACAGTCATCCAACATATTGTACCAAGCATAGAGCAACAAGTAATTAAGCTTTTCTATTTCCATTAACAGTAAGGGTCTTAGTACATTGCATAATAAAGGAATTAAATAACAGAATTAAAGATAGAGGTTGCCTTCTTGATGTAGAAGGGCGACAGACCACATCGACTCTCCCGCCCGATACCGGACAGGGCCTAGCCCGATACAACCATGTCGAGCGGCACGCTCTGTCGAGCGGCACACCATGACGGCTGACTGTATCGCTCAAGGACCTGGCCGATACGCTCGAGTCGGGCGACACACCCTCTCGGGCGGCACGCATGACGGGCGAAGCGTATCAGTTTCGATATCATTACGGGCACAGAGCGACACGTTCATTGTGGCGGGCACTTGTGTCGCTCATTGTCGTGGCCGATATCGGCCCGCAGTGTCGCCCGGGACGGTTCTAAGTGAACCATCCCCTCCCTCTCGGGATGAGGAAGGGCTCACCTAGTGTCACCCGGCACAAGCACTGGGGTGCGATACATCTGCTCTCGCAGTTCCCTCCGAAGAACACTCAAGGCTCCCAACTGTCCGAATTCCGAAGTATCCGAACTGACCAAACTGTCTTTTCGGCTCCCTGTAGCTGCTATTTATAGGCAGCGGTTGGGGGAAGTTATGGTGCTCGAAGCGCCACGTCTCCTCCTCATTCGCGGGTCGCTGGACGGCCGATACTGGTATCGCTCGGCTCAGGAGTGTCGGCTAATCGATCACGTGGCGGGCGGCACGCCTGCCGGTGGGTGGTTGTGTCGCCCGACAAGCCTTGGCTGCCGGGCGAGATCGGCTCCCTATCGGGTAAAGGGTGTGTCATCCGTCAGTTTCTTTTGGCACGACACCCCTTTATCGTGCGTCATGGTGTCGCTCCCCCTTGTCGGGCAGGGGTCGTATCGGGCGTCAGGAAGGCCGAAACAGACTTGGAATTATTTGTGGGTCGGGACAGCCTCATTGTGTCAAAACGGAGGAAAAACTCTGCAAGAGATGAAAATATTTGATTAAGAGCGTAGCCCGGCCATTTATTGCGAAAGTGCATATAAAAGAGAGGAAAATAGCAGAAAAGAGCAGTTTTGATAACAGAATAAAGGCCAAAAACCTCACAAAATTTGGTGTTATCAACTCCCCCAAACTTAGCGTTTTGATTGTACTCAATCAATATTTAAACTTTATTTTATGATGCTTCTTCTTGTTTGGTACAGCTTTCAGGCCAAGAGGTAAAGCAAGTATAGTAATGCCATTAGAGATAATGTTGTCTCATTACGAACAAAAGACCTTGCGTTTCCTACCTTATTATTTCAGTAGAATTTTTTCTTACAGCTTCAGCGAGACTTTAGTGTATGATTCCAAAGTTAGCTTACACACCAAACAACTTTATTTTTGGGGCAGAAAGTTGTGTAAAGGGTAGGCTAAGGCTTTTTGGGTTTTTCATCTTTGTTTTCCATCAGTCCATCCAGGTAAGGGTCCGTTAGCGGGCAAGTGGTCCCTGCAGTCCAAGCCAGTTGGCTTTAGAGCAGTGATTTCACATCCTACGTACCACTGCCCTAGATCTACCATGCCTAAAGATGGGTACTTTTGGAAAACAAGCGGGTATATATATATTTCTTTTCTTTTATTGGGCACAACTCTCATGCTTTTATTCACACTCATAAGGCTTCTCTCTCTTTTTGGGATTTTCGTTGGGTAAAGGGGAAACAAAGAGATTTCTGCTGTTTGGGCAGCTTTTTCCTTCTCCATACTCGTCTCTTAGTTGTTTGTGAGATTATTATATTTTTCGAAATTTTTGGCATGGAAAAACGTAATCTTCTGTTCGTTTGAAGCAGCATTATCAGAAAGATATAACATAACTTGTATCTCATTAAGCACAAAGAAAACTAACTTTGCAAGCAGTTGCATTAGGTTTTTACTAATATAGACTTTGTACATAAGCATGGGAACAAAATAAGCAAAAAATTTCAAAAAATTTATATGAGCAAGGGTGCAAATACATGATATAGGAGGAGAACAAAATGGCACAAGAGAATTTTTATACCTCCTTCACTGACACATGGGTACCCCCCCAAACTTACTCCGTACTCTGTCCCAGAGTAGCGAAGAAAATAGGGTGAGTTCATGTTAGCCCAGTGAAGGTTATCTAACGGGTTCGCTTGTGCCTTGGAGAAGCTGCAATATGCTTCTTTGATGCAGCCTCCTTATTTTCTCATTTGGAAATAGCCAGAACAAGTGCAAAGCTCTCAAGATGGAAGCTCGAGAGCTCTTGAAAACACTTGTGGGTGCTTCCTCCTTAAGAAGATGGAACCAGAATTCCCAGATTCCACCCGGAGGCCACCGACAAAAGACTCGTGCTATCTCTGTAGATGGTCCTACACCATCGTAGAAGACAGACTATTATAAGAAAGTGATCTTCCTCTGAAGCTACCATATTAAGAAAAATTCTCCCGCTCTCTATCTGTGGTAGTCTACGTCTAGCTGCCTTGGGGTTTTTACGTTTCTGCCCGACAGTTGTTGCTTCCGCTTGGATGGAGGTTTGCCCTGTGTGACCCGTCCCTGTTATCAAGTCCAACGATCATCTAAATGTTAGGTCGGCAAAGACAGGAATCGCGATAAGACTTATTTCAAAATCTGGGTATCGTCCATCAAAAGGAAACTCAAGACGATACAGGGTTGGACGATACGAGGAGGGCTGTGCGGCACACCCACCGCCCGACACAGATGTATCGGGCGATAAGGTCTCCTGATAAGGCGTATCAGGCAAACACTATCGGACGTTATTTTCGTGCTTAACTGCGTTGGGCGATACAAAATCGACTAGGCTCGTAAAACCTGATAAGCAGCGCGATATGATAACTCATGTCAGGCGATAAGCATGACGGGCGATACCTTTGCTCATAGGAGCCATCGCCCGATATAAGGGTGAAGGCAAGCTGGCCGACACGCGAGAAAAGGTGGATCACTACATGTGTTATAGGTGGTTGAAAAGAGAAGTGAGGCCACATTGCTATATATAGCAAACTCAGTTGGGGGTAAAACGGCATTTCTGGGGTGCGCGTCGGCCGACGTGTCAGGAAATGCCCGAGACGAAGGTCACGTTAGTTAAATCAAGGGCATTTATTTCCATGCATGATACGGCAGTTGCTCGGGAATACCATCCGCCCTGGTTCTTTGCGGTGCCCCAGAAACTGCAGCCTGATACAAGCGTGACTGCGCGCCAGCTGATCTGCTGCCCGACACGGCTTAAAACAGACGGCCGAAAACCATCATCGGTTTAGGGTTAAGTCCCCGACCTCAGAAAGTATGACAGTCGTGGCCCATAAAATAGAGGAGTCGGTGCGCTCGGCGCGTGCACCGGCTCGGGCCTTATTACAGTTCATAAATTTTGTTTTTATAGGTAATAAGAAAAAAAATGCATCCTACTCTACGAAAGAAAGAAAAACTCGGGTTGCCTCCCGAGGAGCGCTGAAGTTTGCGTCGCCAGCTCGAACTGTGTAGGATCATCTTGTTCAGCTCTCGATTGTACCCATATCTTGCAGACTGATCTCTGCTCTCCTGACAAATGCTTCATCTTCATATAACCTTTTCACCCTGTGCCCATTTACTTGAAAGACCCTGGTCGGATCGTCTTTATCATAGAGCTCCATCATTCCTGATGGGTATATTTTCGACACTATGAACGGTCCGGACCACCTCGTTTGTAACTTCCCAGGGAAAAGACGAATAGAGGACTTGAATAACAAGACCTTATCCCCTTCGCTTACATCTTTTCTCCTGAGGTGGGAATCGTGCCACAATTTTGTCCTCTGTTTGTAGATTTTTGCATTTTTGTAGGCATTCATTCTCAGCTCTTCGAGCTCTTGAAGCTGCAAAAACCTTTTTTATCCTGCTTTGTCGAGGTCTATATTTAGGAACTTGATTGCCCAAAGGGCCTTGTGTTCCAACTCCAAAGGCAGGTGGCAGGACTTTCCGTAGATGAGACGGTAGGGGGTGGTTTCAATGGGTATTTTGTAAGCAGTACGGTAGGCCCAAAGTGCGTCGTCAAGCTTCATGGACCAGTCTTTCCTCATTCGGTTGATAGTTTTCTCCAAGATTTGCTTGATTTGCCTGTTGGAAACCTCTACCTGCCCTGACGTCTGTGGGTGGTAGGGTGTAGCGATCTTGTGCCTCACTCCGTACTTGCGCAAAAGTGCTTCAAACTGTCTTTCTCTAAAGTGCGACCCTCAGTCGCTTATCACAGTGAGCGGTACACCGAAACGAGGAAAGATGGTCTTCTCGAAGAGCTTGATAACCGACTTGGCATCGCAGGTTTGGGTGGCTACCACTTCCACCCACTTCAATACATAATCTACTACCACGAGTATGTATTGATACCCTCGAGATGGGGGAAACGGTCCCATGTAGTTGATCCCCCACACGTCAAATATTTCTACTTCGATCCAACTTGCCATTGGCATTTCATTCCTCCACCCTATGTTTCCTGTAAACTGGCACTCCTTGCAAACTTTCACAAATTGTGCAGTGTCTTTAAACAAGGAGGGCCAGTAGAAACCTGACTGTAGCACTTTTGTAGTTGTTCTCTCGCTACCCAGGTGTCCACCGTAGGGGGAGGCATGGCATTCTTTCAGGGTGTCTGCAGTTTCTTCCTCTGGGATGCACCGCCTGTATAAGTTGTCAGCGCATCTTCTGAATAGGAGAGGATCATCCCAGTAGTAGTTTTTGACATCCGCAAGTAGCTTCTTTTTCTGATTGTATGTGATGTCAGGAGGCAGTTCTCCACAGGCAAGGTAATTGCAGATGTCTGCAAACCAGGGTAAACTTTCTTCTTGAGCTTCTGCCAACATCAGAGCCTCATTGGCATAGTCGTCGTTGATTGGAGACCCTCTCTCTCTCTCAGTCATGATCCTTGATAGGTGGTCTGCGACCACATTCTCTGTGCCCTTCTTGTCGATAATTTCATGGTCGAATTCTTGGAGCAGTAAGGCCCACCTCAACAGTCTGGGCTTTGCGTCTTTCTTTTGCATTAAGTATTTTATAGCCACATGATCTGTGTATACCTTGACCTTAGCTCCAACGAGATACAACCTGAATTTATCAAACACGAAGACGATCGCTAGCATGTCCTTTTTAGTTGTTGTCTAGTTTACTTGAGCCTCGTCTAACGTGCGACTAGCGTAGCAAATCACATGGTGCTTTTTGTCTTTCTTTTGCCCCAAGACTGCCCCAACCGCGTAGTCTCTAGCGTCGCACATCAGCTCAAAAGGTAAACCTCATTCTGGTGCTTGAAGGATAGGTGGTGATATTAAAGCATTTTCAGGGCCTGAAAAGCAACTTAGACAATCGTTAGAGAAAACAAATTCAGCGTCTTTTACCAGAAGATTGGACAGCGGTTTGGAAATCTTTGAGAAGTCCTTGATGAATCTTCGGTAATATCCCACGTGCCCGAGGAAGCTTCGCACTCCCGTCACGGATTTCAGTGGAGGAAGTTTAGATATTGCTTCGACATTTCTTACGTCTACCTCGACCCCACGCCTTGAGATCTTATGCCCTAGAACGATGCCCTCCCGCACCATGAAGTGGCACTTTTCCCAGTTTAGGACCAGGCTGTTCTCCTCGCACCTTTGAAGGACTAATGACAGATTCTTCAGACAGCTATCGAAGTCTTTCCCATAGACTAAGAAGTCGTCCATGAAGACTTCTACGATGTCTTCTAGAAAATCTGAGAACATCGATATCATGCATCTTTGAAAGGTAGCGGGGGCGTTGCAGAGCCCGAATGGCATCCTTCGGAAGGCATAAGTGCCGTAAAGGTAGGTGAATGTTGTTTTCTCTTGATCGTCGGGCAAGATGGGTACCTGGTAAAAACCTGAAAAGCCATCAAGAAAACAAAAGAAATCGTGATGCGCTAACCTTTCAAGAACTTGGTCAATAAAAGGTAGCGGAAAATGATCCTTCTTTGTAGCCTGATTTAGCTTTCGATAATCAATACACATCCGCCATCCGATGACGGTCCTTACCGCCACCTCGTCGCCCTTCTCACCCTTAACCACTGTCATTCTGCCCTTTTTGGGCACTACGTGGATCGGACTTACCCAATTGCTATCGCTGATTGGGTAAATGATCCCCGCATCCCTAAGCCTTATTACCTCTTTCTTGACGACCTCCTTGAGCATCTGGTTCGGCTTCCTCTGGGGTTGAGCCAGAGGCTTGGCAGACTCATCTAAGTTGATGCGATGCATGCACAGGGCAGGGCTAAGGCCTTTGATATCATCTACTGGATGTCCTATAGCCCTCTTATGGAGCCTTAACTCCTCAAGGAGTCGGTCCAACTGTTCACTTGAAAGATCGGCATTTACGTTGATGGGATTCCTTTGCTCTTCATCTAAGAACTCATACTTCAGGCCTTCGGGCAACGCTTTTAACTCTGGCTTTGGTCTGGGTGCCTTCTCCTGAGGCTCCTCCTCGAGAGAGGCATACTTCGCAGACTCCACCACTGTATCCTCTTCTTGCAAATCTTCATCAGAAAGGTTGGAAAGGTTGAGGTGCTTCGTGACCTCAGGATCTTCGAGGTCAGGATCTTGACAGTTTATAGCCCTCAAGAGGGAGTCTACTGTCTGGATATCTTCCTCTACTTCCTTGTAGAATTTATTGTAGCTATCTGTGAAACATGCTGATTCAGATAGGGACGGGCTCTTCATGATCTCTTTCAGCTTGAAGTCGATATGGTCGTTTCCGACCCTTAAGGTGATCATCCCCTCGGAAACATCAATCAGTGCTCTCCTTGTCGCCAAGAAGAGGCAACCAAAGATGATCGGGCAACGGGGGTCTTCAGCTGTGTCGATGACGACTATATCACAAGGGATGAAGAAGTCACCAACCCTGATCGGCACATCTTCGACAATGCCGACGGGTCTCTTAAAGGTGTGGTCTGCCAATTCAATTCGCATGTTGGTTTGAACCATGTCAGTCAAATCCACTCTTTGTGCGAAACTTAGGGGCATGAGGCTTATGCTTGCCCCCAAGTCTGCTAGACCCTTACGCTCGACGTTGTCTCCGATGGCGAATGGGATTGTGAAAGCTCCGGGATCCCTTCTCTTATTTGGCGTGTTGGGCTTCACGAAGGATGAGGAAGCAAACACTAGGTGCACAGTCTCAATCCTTCCTCCTCCCCTTTTCTTTGTTATAAGGTCCTTGAGGAACTTGGCGTAAATCGACATCTCCTCCAAGGCATCAAGGAGGGGGACTTCAAGATGCAGTTTCCTGATTGAGTCCATGAACCTTTCGTGATGCCTTTTCAGATTTGCCTTGATCATCTTATACGGAAACGATAGCCTTGGAGCATAAGGATTCCTCCCACCAGGTAGCTCATCGGAAGGCTTCTGTGCAGGCTCTTGAGCTTCTGCTTGTCCACCTTCACCCTCTGCTGGAATGATACTCTCTGACCTCGGTTCAGGTTCTAGTTCGGCATCAGCTGTGCGCTCCACCGTCTTCCCATACCTCAGTGTTGCCATTCTGGCAGTTTCCGGATATGAGAGTGTCTTTCCCGCAGGGTTCTTTATCAGAGCTGCCATCTGGGCCAATCATTGATCGACTTCCCATTTTCGCATCTGCAGACTTGTCATCTGGCGTTGCATGGAATTCTGAGCTCCAGGGCTGGGAAGTGCACCCTGCACCAGCCGGTTGATGATAGAGTCTTGTCTTTTTATGAAAGCATGCAACCGGCCAACCAGGCTGGGCTGGTGTGAAATCTCATCTCGGCCTTGACGTTCACCTTCAAATGGAGATTGCTCACAATGAGACATGGCATCAGATCTCGAAGGAATAGGTCACCGTTCTTTAGAGTTCCTGAGATGGCACAAGAAATCAAGTTTAGAAGATAGATCTATTAATTTCAAGCAAAGAATAATAGTAAGGAAAAAGAAAAAGGAAAAGAGTGTTGTCAAACTCATTGCTAAGCTTGAGGCACAAGAGTGTAGTTAATGGATTCAGATTCGTCAACAGTGCCATTTGGCCTTGTCCCCGGCAACGGCACCAAAAAGTTGACCGGCCTAAATCGCGCATCCTAAAATTGGAGGCGGATTTGAGGTAGTCGATCTTTTACATTTATAAACCTGAATCCTTGTAGGCCCCCGCAACTTTGTTTAAGGGGTCGAAGTAGATATACGGGGTCGAACACAGGGACAAGGGTGGTAGTGTTGAGAATCCAAAATCGACACGCTACACTCCGGCAGGTATAAAGAGATGATAAATTCCCCAGAAGGGAAGCAGTAAGGTGTCACGAACAAAACAAGAAAACTATCTCCAGGTGGAGTTACTAGAAAGATTTAAGGTTTTAGTCGTTTAGCAGTTTTTAGAGGTTTTCTTGCAACAGAAACAGAAGGATAAAACTAGGGCTAAAGCAAGGTACGAAGGATAAGACTACAGCATAACAAGCGGCACCGGTAACATCCTGCACCCCTCCTCTCAGAGCGAATACCTCTAACCAAGCCTCGGCACCCCTCTCGAGGTTTTTGGGCTCAAAGTTAGAGTGGAATGTTACTGAAACGACTCCGTTCCAGGCACTCTCGTACTCCAGAATCGGACCAAATACTAGAGCCACAACACAACTCTCGAAGTTGTTGCTACGGGAAAACACGATTTGGTAGCTAAGCGAAATGTGATCCAAACATGCAAGCTAGAGTTCAGATATCAAACATAGCAGTCATCCAACATATTATACCAAGCATAGAGCAGCAAGTAATTAAGCTTTTCTATTTCCATAAACAGTAAGGGTCTTAGTACATTGCGTAAGAAAGGAATTAAATAATAAAATTAAAGATAGAGGTCGCCTTCTTGATGTAGAAGGGCGACAAACCACAGCGGCTCTCCCGCCCGATACCGGACAGGGCCTAGCCCGATACAGCCGTGTCGGGCGGCACACTCTGTCGAGCGGCACACCGTGACGGCCGACTGTATCGCTCAAGGACCTGGTCGATACGCTCGAGTCGGGTGGCACGCATGACGGGCAAAGCGTATCGGTTTTGATATCATGATAGGCACGGAGCGACACGTTCATTTTGGCGGGCACTTGTGTCGCTCATCGTCGTGGCCGATATCAGCTCGTAGTGTCGCCCGGGACGGTTCTAAGTGAACCATCCCCTCCCTCTCGAGATGAGGAAGGGCTCACCTAGTGTCGCCCGGTACGAGCACTGGGGCGCGATACACCTGCTCTCGCAGTTCCCTCCGAAGAACACTCAAGGCTCCCAACTGTTCGAATTCCGAAGTATCTGAACTGACCAAACTGTCTTTTCAGCTCCCTATAGCTGCTATTTATAGGCAGCGGTTGGGGGAAGTTATGGTGCTCGAAGCGCCACTTGTCCTCCTCATTCGCGGGTCATTGGACGACCGATACTGGTATCGCTCGGCTCAGGAGTGTCAGCTAATCGATCACGTGGTGGGCAGCACGCCTGCCGGTGGGTGGCTGTGTCGCCCGACAAGCCTTGGCTACCGGGTGAGATCGGCTCCCTGTCGGGTAAATGGTGTGTCGTCCGTCAGTTTCTTTTGGCGCGGCACCCCTTTGTCGTGCGTCATGGTGTCGCTCCCCCTTGTCGGGCAGGGGTCGTATCGGGCGTCAGGAAGGCCGAAACAGACTTGGACTTATTTGTGGGCCGGGACGACCTCATTGTGTCAAAACGGAGGAAAAACTCTGCAAGAGATGAAAATATTTGATTAAGAGCGTAGCCCGGCCATTTATTGCGAAAGTGCATATAAAAGAGAGGAAAATAGTAGAAAAGGGCAGTTTTGGTAACAGAATAAAGGCCAAAAACCTCACAAAATTTGGTGTTATCACAAGGTAATGATGTGATGAGAAACCCTGATACATGATAATGTGATGCTATGTATTATGAAACCCTAATTTGGAAATCTAGCCCTAATTTGTGTAAGGGAATGAGTAACCCTGATTGATATGAACTGGGAAACCCTAACCCTAATAAGGGTATAAGTGGTGTTACTTTGTATAGCATGGTGTTAAATTGCAATTGATATAACTATTATCAAGTATACTAACCATGCAGGTATCATGAGATGATGAGCATAGCCAGATATGAGCTATGATGTTTCATTTATCATTGTTAATGGGCCTTGTGAGCCATAACATGCTTTGTTGCCTAGTGAGAGGTAACAAGAGATGAAATGGGCTTTGTGAGCCATGTGAGATACTTGTGTAGCAAGTATCAAGTTTACCTTGGTCAGATGACCTGAAGGTATTAGTTACCTGATAAGTGGTAACAAGTGTTTCTTGATAAACTGAGGGTTTGAATACCCATTTTCTATGATCATGATGATGAGTTTGTGAAAGAATGAGAATGCTCCTGATGAGATGAGGGATTGAGATCCCAATGCTTTATTAAAGATTTTGAACAGTACTTGATGAAAGTATTACACATTCTTTGTAGCAATTGTTAAAATACTTGATGTTTGGAAACTTATTGATGCTAAAAGAATATGGTAATACACATAATTAATCAAGTGATATCATATAATGTAGTTTCCCTGACCACAGATCCATCAACGTCATAATTTGTTGAATGGTGAAACGAGTTAAACTCGAAGCACATATTTTTGAATATGTGTGGGTAATTGGGCAATTATATCCTCATGCCCCATAGGAATGGCTGCGGGCTATATCCTATGTACGGGATTGGTTATGGACCATACCCCAGTATGAGTATGGTTACGGGCCATGACTCCATGATATGGTACCAGACATTGGCTACGGGCCATAACCCTGAAGAGAGTATATGTTGCGGGCTATAACTCTATAGCGAAGATGTCACTATACCCTGACAAGCTAATTGTAGTTTGACACGTGATGTCTCTGCCATATAATCTCATACTGACCGAGAAGGTTGAGGTCTTGGAGTCTGACTCTTTCATTGACCTTATGTGGTACCGATGATTTACTTAATCAAGGTCGGTTGGAGCATGAACGATATACTTCATCTCTTCAGGGCATTAAGTATGTTTGTAAAATGTAATCAGCCATGTAGCGTATTTGCTTAAGGTTGAAATACGAGAATCATTGGTTGATGTTATCTTGCTT
Organism: Alisma plantago-aquatica; assembly: GCA_963693085.1. Taxonomy (NCBI): domain Eukaryota; kingdom Viridiplantae; phylum Streptophyta; class Magnoliopsida; order Alismatales; family Alismataceae; genus Alisma; species Alisma plantago-aquatica. The sequence goes on along the minus strand of OY856414.1, from coordinate 419,120,152 downwards.
AGCATATCCTAGATGGATAAATGTTATACATGTTCTTCATATTCCTTATTGGATAAGTGACATGCTGCTTTATCAAGTTATAGCTGAAATGCTTTGAATAAGAATATTGTTCTAACCTATTCAGATATTGATTTAACTGTTGTTAAATATATATGATTCCTCTACTCAGTATTATTGTAATAAACTGTAATAATAATGTTTTTGGCGGAGAGTTATATCTCTCGCTGGGACTGGGTCTCACTCCGTTGGTCACCAACACTTTTTAGGTAGACGCAGAGGAAGAGGCAGAAACCCTACAGCAGGGGAAGAGCAACAGCCACAACAGGGACAACAGTAAATTCTCAAGTAGAGACATTGGCTGTCATGTCTTGTATATAGAGTCTTATGTGTCGTCTCTGTACTCTCAGGTCCTCAGAGTCAGTAGTTAGTTTAATAAATCGATCTGAGATTTTGGCTTGATGCCTCGAGGTTCTTATGTTGCTTATGTATAGTTTTAACAGGGCAGTTGATGTATGTGATCCTCGAGAAGAGATGATACAAGATATGTACTTGTGAACCAGAATGTAATGGAATTACTTTGGTTTTTTTTTTAAAGTGTTTTCTAATGTATGGATCTCTTTATAAATAGTTTCAATTTTTAGTGATTTTCACTAATCCGCTACTAACAAATGCTTCCGCTTAAGTAGATCATGTTTTTGAGATTTGTATGCCACACAACACCCTCAAACATACCCTAACAAACCAATTCTCCACCATCCCCACCGCAGATGTAGCTCGAATCTTAGAACATGATATACGTTCTCAAGTGCATTGGATCTGGGGCCCTAGATACTCCACCGAAAAAGCATACAGACACTTCTCCTATAGAGGATACACCAATCCCATCGCACACATTTGGCACACAAACATCCCCCTCAAATACAAACTTTTCGATTGGTTGCTTTGGAACAACAAGCTTCTCACCGATCAAAACCTTCACAATCGGGGTATTCTTGGACCATCCAGATGTCATCTTTGCTACATGGACTGTGAGGACATCCACCAGATATTCTTCCTATGTCCCTACACTCAAAACATCATGCATAATTTTCTAAATCCCACACACCTCACCCAACCTACAATCCGAGAGGTCATCACCACGCATTTTGCCAAAACCATATCATGCAGATTCAAAATAAACCACGCTTCCACCACCATCATGATAGCTTGGCACATCTAGAATGAGAGAAACCATCATAGGTACCATTCACCTCATCCAGATGACAAAGTTAAAACCAACATACTAGCTACTTTACTTCATGTTCGCTCTGCCCAGGAGACGACGACAGAAACAATGGCTCCGCCCCATCTCCCTTGACGAAAGAAATGAGCTTCCACAGCCTGATCGGCACATACACCTTGGAGGAGATTAAGCGTGACGATGCATGCTTCTAATCACGGAGCGCCTTTTCTGGCTGGTTGTCTTCATTACTCGCACATGCTGTCGTAGACACATGTTCATTAGCTTATATGCTCATCTATTGGGGCTTGTTCTAGGGGTCCCCCCCCCCATTATCACTTTGTCTAGCTCTCAACACTTATGGTGTCTAGAGCTTTCTGTTATGTTTGTACTCTTTCTCTCCACATGTGGTCACAACATGTTGGAGAACCTATCTATTATATACTTAACGGCCTTTACGATAAAAAAAACAATTAAAGATTTTTGATAGTCATGTATGATTTGTCACTACTTAAATCTCACGACGGTAAATAAATAAACAGTACACAATTCAATTAACGTGAATGAATGTTTCAAGACCATCTTGCCAGACTTGTTGATTATGCTTTTCGAAACAGAGCAACGCGATACCCGTATTTATGTTTTTTTTCACTGAAGATAACAGTCGTCTAGTTGAAAGATACCTTCAACTCACGTTGTACGATGTGTCAATTGGCTTGATGTTGTCCTTTGTATGCAGTTTCAATTGGCCTAATGTTATTCTTTGTACGCAGTCTCAATCGATCTGATGTTATCCTGGAAGCAAAACCTACAACAACAACAACAACATAGAGAAAATATAAAATTGGGTGCACATCTATTTATATATTGTTGTTTAGTAAAATGACAGAAAGCAACCACGCAGCAATTAAAGATTTTTGATAGTCATATATGATTTGTCACTGCTTATATCTCACGACGGTAAATAAATAAACAGTACACAATTTAATTAACGTGAATGAATGTTTCAAGACCATCTTGCCAGACTTGTTGATTATGCTTTTCCAGACAGAGCAACGCGATACCCGTATTCGTCGAATTTTCAAAAGCAACAATGATCATATAGTTCGAGGGTGTACATCTCCAATAAATGAAATTCAAGGAGACAATTATTTCTTGTCGCAAGTAACAACATTAAGACTATTCGTGCATTAGTAATAGGTTGGGGTTGAACTTTGCGTTTACGATCGGCTTGTTTATTTTCTTTTGGCACATAATCATTTGAAAGCTATGATAGTTAATTGCATCAAGCACGAAATTGGCTATTGGAACAATATATATGTGCACTTTTTACATGTAGACGGAAGCAAGGAAGCGGCACAAAAGGAAAGGCAGACAACCAACGATGTGTGAGAGGGAGGACAGGGTCGAACCACCATAGTCAATTAGACCGCCCGACATAGCATGGACTCCAATTAATTTGTTGCGGAGATGTGCCGGGTTTGGAGGCACATTACTTTGCTATACGGTCCTAAAGTCACAACCAGTAGTACCGTTAGAATCTTCCAAATTCTAAAACATTCATGTTGTAGCAGCAGATATATCCCAACAGGATCAACTACTTGTCCATTTTTCAGTCGATCCTAGACACTATAAATAAATACAGTCATACGAACAGGAATATAAGAAGACATTGCGAGTGTTGACTCTATATTACTAAATCAACAATTCACCGCAAACAGAGACTTTAAAGTGGCTTAAAATCGTCAACAAATGTAAATGGCTCCCACGTCACATCATGTAGCTGACGCGTCTGAAGGTGGAGGAGGCAACAATAGAGCTTATCGCCATGTGCTCTGCCTCCCTCCTCCTCTGCTCTCGCCTTCATTCAATTTGTGCGAGCCGTCTTCCACATCGCCCAGAAGTGAATCGCTGGAGCCCTCCCTGACCAAAACCAATCGTGCACATCGGCAATTATGATAATGATATGCCTTGCTGCAGCAGCTACAGCTACGGCTGCGGCAAGCTGTTTTTTTTCTTTCTTAAATAAGAGGAGTTTGTAATCATCTCGTCTCCTCGCGAGCAAAAAAGAAGAAACGCTGTATTACATATCGGAGCATCTAGGCTCATCAGGTCTGCTATAATGTGAGGTATCAAAAAGTATAGCTATACATTAGCCCAAAACGTAAAAAAAAATTAAAAAGTTCTATCTCGTGTGTCTGGTGTGGTGTGTGGCGTGTTCGACACCTTGCGCGTCCAACCTGGCGAAGTCTCGTACTGCCGGTGGAGGGTCAGGTTACGGTAGATCCAAAGGAGGCTGTGTGGGATACCAGGGCCACGGCGGTAAGGTTGGCCCTCGGGTTGATGATGGCGAAGCGAGTTCTGGTCTCCCTCAAGAAGAATTTGATGCGTTCTACCTCGTTTTTCCAACGCCATGGGGATGGTGTGTGATCCGAGATGATCACATAGATGTAGTGGTCGTCGACTTCCAGGGTGTCGATGTGTATCCCTTCGACCTGGCATAAGGTGCAGGCAAAGAGAAGTCCCATCAGGCTTGTGGCAAGCCTTCCAGTCTCACCAAGAATAGTTGTGAAGGCCCTCCTAATCCGACCAGAGGCTTCACGAATGACCCCGCCTGAAGTGGAGGGTAGTGGTCGTCGTCTTGATCTTGCGGCGGAGCTGATGCTGAGTTTCAACGCTTGTTCTGCCGGTGGTTGACAGTAGACAAGGTCATCCGGCGGATGGTGAGTACTCCGATCGTGGCTCTGTAAGATCGTAGTACGACACACCAGTGTTGCGGTCCTGAAGATTGTCTCCCAAACGCGATCAGGGGGGTCGCGATGGTTGTCGTAACGCCTGAGGCAGTGTTGCTTCCAAATGTGCCAGCAAACTAGTTGAGGCAACATTCCACGGAGAATGTCGGTTGTTGAGCGGTGTCCAGCAACGGACCAACAAGAGGTGAGCTTGTCGATTATGCTTCCTCCCTCCACGGTTCTAAAGTCCATTGCATCCTCTACCTTCTCCCATAGATAGCGCACTAGGTCGCTCTCCGCCAGAAGGTGATTGAGGGATTCGGCTTGCCTAGCCTCACAACACTCGCAAGCGGACACAAGAGGGATGCGACAAGTGCGCACCTGCTTATCCACCGGGACCGCCGCATTGAGGATCTTCCAAGTAAAAGCCGCCACACGGTGGGGTATCAAGTTACTCTAAATCCATTGTGAAAAAGCCGTGGTTGTTGTGGGCGGTGGTTGTACCGCGCGTTTCGCTAGCTTGCTTGTGAGAATTCCATCTACCGCCGGCTCCCATATGAGATGGTCGGTGTCTGACAAGAACACGATCTCCGCTTCTCTGATGATGTCCAGGCCGGTGTCGTCGACCAAGCTGCTAATCATCGTCCAGTCCCAAGTCCCCTATTGGGTCAGAAGGTCCCGGATTCGGAGGTGAGGGTCGAGAATAGCACCCATGCGGAGAAAAGGTCTCATCTCGTGAGATGCCCATCTAGTAGTCCAGAAGGGTATGTCGCCCCTCCTGACTCGCCAGTGGTTGTGGTTATATAGGACGGGGAAGCTACGCCAAACCCTCTTCCAGTAGACAGAAGCGAAAGATGAGAGCTTGAGACCTGGGGGGTAGGAGGGTAGGATGGCCGCTCAGTTCCTTTTGTATTTGGCCCGGTAAAAACGTGCCCAAATAGATTTGTTGATCAGCACTTGCCAGGCCACTGATAGATACGCCGCATCCTGGAGCACCTGAAGGCGGTGTAGAACGAGACCACCTTCTTCGATGGGTTTAGCAACCCGATCCCAGCACACCCAATGCCGCCTATGGCTATCATCGAACGAGTTCCAGAGGAAGTTGATCAGGTGTGTCTCAATCTTCTTTATTACAGCCTTGGGCACCACTGAGGCAGTCAAGGTGTACACCGGGATGGATGCTAATATGTGTTGTATGAGTGTGATCTGACCACCCATTGAGAGTAGACGGCCTTGCCAGCCTGCTGTGCACCGATCAATTTTTTCCACAAGATCCGTAAAGGCCGTCGGAGGCTACCGGCCCAGGGGAAGGGGAACCCCTAGGTATATCATTGATCCTTGCTGACGAGGGATCCGCAGTGCTGCTTCAACCCATTGTTGATGATGGTGGTCGTCGCTGCCCAAGACAAAGCTCGACTTCTATAGATTGATGCACTGCCAGAGCTTGATTCATAGTCATCCAGGATGGCTCTGATCTGGTGCACCAAGTCACCTTTAGATCCAGCAAAGATGATGACATCGTCAGTGAAGAGGAGGTGTGATGGTGACAAGCCGCCTCCGCGTGTGTGGAAACGTTGCAGGGCCCTCTCGTTCATCCTCGTGTGCAAGGTGCGTCCTAGGGCCTCCTCCATGATGATGAAGAGTGCAAGCGAGAGCGGATCGCCTTGCCTCACCCCCTTGTAGGCCGGAAGAAACCCATCGTCCTACCATTGATGTTGATCGACATCCAAGCTTCATCTGTGATGTGATCAAGCAACTCTATGACTGAGGTGTTGAAGCTGAAAGTGCGCAAGATTGATCGCAAGAAAGGCCTATCGACACGATCGAAGGCTTTGGACATGTCGAGCTTCATGATGAGATTGTCCTCACCGGCTCTAGCTGATTTCAGATCATGGCATAGATCATGTGCGAGTCTCAGGTTGCTCGTGATGTCGCGACCTGAGACGAAGGCATTTTATTCTTTGGCAATGATCCGCGGTAGAATCATGGACAGGCGGATAGCCAGGATCTTACTAATTATGTGCATATTGATGTTGTTGATACTTATGGGTCACAGGTCGGACATGCATTGGGGTGCCTCCACCTTAGGGAGGAGACCTAGCTTGACTGCTCGAGTCCCATGGAAGATGGGACCGCGTTGAAAGCAATGGCACAAAAAGGATAGAAAATCCTCTCGAATGATGTCCCAGGTGAATTTGAAGAAGACCACGTCGTATCCGTCGGGACCCGGTGCACTATCTTCATCCAGTGTGTACAGGGCATCAAGGATTTCACGTTTGGAGGGTGTATTAGCCATTACTATGTTGTCTGCATGGTGGACCAAATGTGGTAGACAACTTAGGTCCAAGGCTTCCGGTCAGCACATTGTGGCGGTGAAGAGTTGTTGGTAGAAGCTTGTAGCTTCAGCGGTCACGACCTCCTGACCCTCCCCCCAAGATCCATCGTCCTTTAGAATCCTTTGGATAGCTGTGCGCCATCTTCGAGTCTTCACCTTGGCGTGGAAGAAAGCTGTGTTACGCTCACCCTCGCACAACCACTTGACGCCTGATTGCTCTCGCCACATTATCTCCTCCTGCAAAAGAGTGTTAGATAATTCCCGGTCTGCCCCCAGCAGGGCGTTACAGTTATGCTCGGTAGGATTTTCATCGAAGGTGAGTTTTAGTGTAGCCACCCGGTGTTCCCCTTGCTTCACACGAGCCAACACATTGGCGAAGACGTCCCGATTCCAGCTATGCAGTTGTCTCTTCAGGTATTTTAACTTAACAAAGAGGAGATATCTGGGTTTTCCCTAGCCCTCAAGTCATGAGCATTAACTTGATACTCCACACATCCCCAAGCTATTGGCAACCAACAGCCCAGGACTAAAATGACCATGTGGGAACGGTCGTTTCTGCTGACCAGGCTGCGGGACTCACGACCACGAAGAGGGCAAAGTCAATATGTCAATACACTGTCATAGTTATGCCCTTATGGTAAATATCATTGGTACAACATTTGAAGACCAGGACAGCTCAGGTCTCTTCTTTTGCTCACGAGAACATCAAGTATTCTAGTATTCTGTTATTTGGAACATGTTCTGTTACCACTTGTTGGATCCTAGATGGGTGATTGGATGCTCTAGAGGGGGTGAATAGAGTCGAATGCCATAAACAAAATTCAGTAGACCTTTAAGATATATCAAAAGATAAAGTTGTTAAATGGGAAATTTGAGTGCAACTAAAACATGCATACCAAGGGAGAGAGAGAGATTGAACATACACTAAGTGACAAGCTATGTAGAGTGGTTCCACATTTCAAACTAAAAGTGAGTCAGTCAACCCACTACCTAGAGAGGTCAACATCTATGATTTCTTAACCATTACTGTGGGCTCTGATCTCCAAACCAAGACATAAACACGATTAAAACTTAGCGGAAGCGAATCGGTAATCAGCGGAAGACAAAAATCACGGGAAATTAAAACTTTTCGAGTCAAGAGCTTAAATCCATAAAAGCTTCTTTCATAAAGAGAGATAACTATTTACATCTCAGGATAATTACTTCTTGAGTAATTATATACATCAAGATACAAAATCTCAAGATCACATAACACAAGACTCCAAGACCTGAGAGTACAGAGGACACATAGGACTGACTCTAACTACACCACATGGCAGGACAAATCTCCACCTGAGATTACTGCTGCCCCTGGTGTTGCTACTACTGAGACTGGTCACCTGTAGGCTGGTTCCTTCGTCTCCGACGTCCACCTAAAAAGTTGAAGTCTACGGGGTGAGACAATTATACATAATTGTCCCAGCGAGAGTTATAACTCTTCGCCAGAAACTTTATTATAACATCAAAGAATATCTTAAGCAGTAAAGCCTTCAAAGTATTCTATAACAGTTGCAAGTATAACCAGATCTCTACAATTTAGGAGATATGGAGAATATAAACACTATTGCAATGTAACATCAAACAACTAACTTGGAGTTATCTCTAACAAGTTATACTACATGGTTGATTATGTTTTACAAACAACATTATGCCCTGTGGAGATGAGTCATACCACTCATACTCCAACTGATCGCTGAGAAGTCACATCAGTATCATACCTAGGTCATTAAGAGAGCCGGATTCTCATGACCTTCACCTTCCTCAGTCAGTAAGAGGATCACTTGTAGGACATCTCGTGTCTCTACTACTATAGCTCACCAGGGTAAACTGGTCCTTCGCTATTCTAGAGTCACAGTGGCGTTCTGTACTCTCTTCGTCATCAGGAGGTTTCATATTTACCTACCACTGATACAGATATCTGTGCTTTCTTCGTCATCAGGAGGTTTCATGTTTACCTACCACTGATACGGTATGGAAATATACTGAAGGATGGATGGATTACACATCTACATCACTTTCCTACACTAGGATGTAAGGTTCTACACATCCATGTACCCCACATACTCAAAAGTATGTGCTCCAGGAGTTCCCTGAGGAAAACCTGTTTCACCATCACTTAATCTCTGACAATGATGGATCTATGATCAGGGATCTACATTATACTTGATTAGTTAGGTACATTCAGTATTCTTTAACAGCATACATTGTTCTCCAAACAATAACAGTAGCATAGCAGTTATAAAAGAAGAATACTAAATGTAACAGGCCTAACTCATATCAATCATTATTTCTCATTATCCTCATCACAAGTCATCTCTAAGGCATGACCTTGATGGTATTCATGGCTCTCACAGCCCATTATCAGCATAGGATGCCATTGACAAGGCATCAGATTACTTTACTTATTCATAAGGCTAACAACATGCCTTTAATGAATATAACATCAACATCCATACCTGGATATGATTACCTTCATATCAGAACCTGCATGGTTAATACAACTGATAAAGGTAATACAAAAATAAGGAATATACTTCCTACTCTTGTCATAAGAGTTAAGTCTCTAATTCACATCAAATAGAGTTTAATACTCAAAAGCATGCCATTACCCTTGAATTAGGGTTTACTATTCACATTACATGTCATCACCCTTGAATTAGGGTTTACTATTCACATTAAGGTGAATTGAACTCATAACATCATCATGTATGAGTAACATCTTCATTGATGCTCTTAGATTAGTTAAAGGTTCCTCATTTATCATAATTAGGGTTTCTATGATCTCACACAGGTGGATCATACCCTAATTATGCTCATTCCTGTGCATTGGAGATGCTTTAATTGAGTTTTCACCTGAAAAGGGTACTTTCTCTCTCTAGAAGTATTTTCTCTCTCATCATAATGTTAGATGATGTCAACATCACTCTAAATCAGGTTGGATTAAGTCATAATAGGCTAACATAGCCCAAAACATCACCATCATGTGATTTGGGTTTGATTTGATCAAGGTATTACTTAATTTACCCTTCAGGGGTATTTTGGTAATTCACCCCATTGATTATCATCATGGTCAAAACCATTAACCCCTTAATATCCTAAGTTGTCATTAGGGTTTGATTAGGGCAACATTGAACCATTTATATCATCAATTGATTGAAAGAAGTCAACCTCGAATTATCTTGATCGATCTCAACCATCGACCCTCAATCGATTTGAGACCCATTGGTTGAGTTGACCTTTTGACCATTTGACATCAGGACCGCGAGGGTGTGTAGACCGTTTGGTCACCTTTGACCTCAGGACCGCGAGGCCTCTTCCTCCTCCAAGACCGCGAGCCCTCCATTGATTCAAGACCGCGAAGACTCAAATTGAGGTTAAGACCGCGAGGATCATGAAGACCGTTTGCCCTTCTTTGACCTCAAGACCGCGAGGCCCCTCACGGTCTTGAGACCGTGAGCCCCCTCTCGGTCTTGAGACCGCGAGCCCTCTCACGGTCTTGAGACCGCGAGCCCTCTCACGGTCTTGAGACCGCGAGCCCTCTCACGGTCTTGAGACCGCGAGGCTCTCATGGTCTCAGCCGCTTGGACCTTCAACAAGATTCAATGGTTACAACCTATAATGTCAACCGATGTTGAAGCCCTCAAAAGGTCAAAACCATGATGACCACTTATAAATTGGGTCTATTTAGATTTTGCTTGACCACTTGGTCATTCAATTGACCCTCAAATGTTGACCAATTAGGGTTGAAGTCGATTCAATTAGGGTCTATCAATGTTCACCCATCAACACTCAACAATGTGACTCAACACAAGGTTGAACCCTTCAATTGAGCTCCAATTGGGCCCAAACTTGGCCCAAACGGTCTTGAGGTCATGTGGGTGGTCCCCACATGGTCTTGAGACCGTTTGACCAATATTTCATCAAAGTCTAATGTGATTTGATAGGGGTTGAACCATGATTGAGCCACAAAACAGAACTTTGATTAAATTGATAACTTATTAGCAATTAGGTCCTCAATTGGTCAAATTACTTAACCCTAGACCTTCAAACGGTCTTGGGTGATTGTCCTCTCGGTCTTGAGACCGTTTGGATGAGTTCTAAACGGTCTTGAGACCGTTTGCCCATCCAATTTTGGATTCTAGTGGGAATTCAACAAGGTTGAACAAATTGAGTTGATGATTATATCAATACTTTAATTGCAATATAATTTGGTGTAATTGTTCCTTCAATTGGTCAAATAATCTTGACCCCAGACCTCCAAACGGTCATGGTTGATTTCCCTCGCGGTCTTGAGACCGTTTGGGTGATCCCTAAACGGTCTTGAGACCGTTTAGGTCAATCAACCCTAAAAACCCTAATTATATTATTATAATTCAGTACTGATTTCATCTAGGGTTAGCCCTAGTAATCACCCTTCATCTCTTAGCCCGTTTGAAATTAGACCATCAAACTTGGTGAGTTGTTAATTAACATTATTTTGAACAGTAATCTCATACGGTCAACGCCTGGTCAACGACCTTACACGGTCTTGAGACCGTTTGCCCAAAAAAGGCAATTTCAGACCGTTTGAGAATCAGGAATAAATTCATTTAAAGTTGTTACTTAAAAAGGTCATATCTCCCGATTCCTTTGGAGTTAGCCTCTCAAATTTTGTGGGTGATTAGACTATATAATTAGGAACAGATTTCTTATACGGTCCACGCTTGGTAAACGGGGCCAAACGGTCTTGGAGACCGTTTGCCCTGTCGCGGTCTAGAGACCGTTTGCTCACCTCGCGGTCTTGAGACCGAGAGAGAAAACTGTTGGGACCGTTTAAGAAAGTGAAAAGCGGTGGGTTTTTCTTGGAAATCACGCCTTCATCTCCTATCTCAAGAACAGTACGAATATCCCATGGATTTGCTTGCAAAATAGCAGGGAAAAGTAGGGAAACATGAATAACTATCATCTAACCGCATATAAGAGATGTATATGGTAAAGCATGGGTTTAGAGTTATAAAACCCGCCTAAATCTTGCTTCTTGAGCTCCAAGCTTTCAAGCTCCAAGCTCTAATGGCGTCCTTGAGTTCCCACAGGTTGGCCAAAGTGAAAACTCCAAGGAAAGACGAAAAGAGATGGCTAGAAAGATAGGGTTTCGAGAGTTAGCCATGAAGTTGACCTTGAATTCGAGTTCTAACCATGGAATTAGGCAAGAAGAGGGGTTCAAACCTACCTTGCACCCTTGGTCGTTCCCCTTGAGCTCCAAGACAATCCTTAGTCGGCCAAGCAAAGAGGAAACAGTGATATGCACGAAGGAAGAGTTCCTTTGCTTGAGAGGTGAAGTATACATATACTTGGGTGATGTTTCATTAAAGGCCCATAAGTTTCCCCATAATTCCAAATAAGTCCTTCCTTCATTACTTGCTCGTCCCTTCCTCTTTATTATAAGGACAAACCTTATCTTAAGGTCTAGAAAAAGAAGGCAAAGAAGAACAATCTAATAATAAGGTACATACATAAAGAGATATTGCACATATACCCTGATTATTCAATCACAAGGCATATTTCATAACTTGATAACTCAATTGAGGTGACTTCCTCATAATTTCTTCTCTAATGATGGTAAGAGTTCTAAAAGATACATTAGATGACATATTTCACAATTTGCATCCCTTAATTTGGGTAAATTGCATTTTACCCCAAATTAGGGTTTCAAGCACCGGGATTGCTTCCACAGCTGCACCTTGGTGCCCTAGCTTGGGAAATCCCTCAAACTTTACCAAAAAGATTCTCATGATGTCTCAACATCAGAGGAACATCTCAACATGTGCAAATTGCAAGTTAACCCTTTCAACTGGGTAAATTGCACATAGGTCCCTGTATAACAAAACAATGCTACAACTTTAAATAAAAAGGAGCAAATACTGAAATATATGTTTCTGAGAAACTTAATTACATGCTCAGAGTTAATCACAAAGATTTAATTACATATTTAGGCAAAACACATAGGGTTAACTCATAACCCAGGTCAGGGATGTTACAATTACACTCTTATATTCATTCATAAGACTTACGATACATGACCACCAAAGGACTTACCCACCCAAGCACAAGGAGATATCCACCTTACCAAGGACTTACCCACTTTGCTTTAGTCTTCAGCCTTCACTAAGGTCTTACCCACTCAAGCACAAGTCTTCTGCCTTCAAGGACTTTTCCACTCCTCTTAGATCTTCAGCCTTTGTCTTCACCTTCACTCGGAGAAGCTTCCACCAAGGACTTACCCACTTGAGAAAGGAGTCTTCTGCCTTCACCAAGGTCTTACCTACTCTTGCTCCAAGTCTTCATCCTTGATCTTCATCAACAGACTCCTTCCCTTGTTCTTCTTCACCTCTCTTAGCCAAGAGAGATAACCTTCATCTTCATGGTTGAAATGAGAGATAGGGAGGTGGTGGAAGTGAGAGCCTCACAATATATACATATAGGACTAGCTCTCTTACAAATTTCCTACTCACTCTAACGAATGTAACAAGTTATTAAGCTTAGAACGAGAGAGGAGGATGTAGGATACACTCAACTATAGAATAGGAACCTCATATAGAGTTTTGCATTGAATGCTCAGCCTTGGAATGAAGCCCAAGGGGTCCTATTTATAGTTGTGGGTGTCTCTTAGCCTTTATGATCACTTAAGAATGAAAACTAGCCATTTTGTGGTTTGCAACAGATATATTTTCTGTGGCATCCAACTCACATAAACATGATTAACGGAGCGGAAGCGTATCATTCGTAGCGGATTTACTGAAAATCACTAAAAATTAAAACCTTTTTCAGAGAGATCCAACTTGTAGGAAAACTTTTTCAACAAGAACCAATGTATTACATTTACATCATGGTTCATAAGTACATATCTTGTACCATCTCTTCTCGAGGGTTACAACATCAAATACCTTGTTAAAAACTCAACACAGACAGCATATGGACCTCGAGGCATTAAGACAAAAACCTCAAACCAATTTATTAAAAGTAATAACTACTGACTCTGAGGACCTGAGAGTACAGAGACGACACATAGAACTTTTATCTACAAACACGACAGACAACACACTCCACCTGAGCTGTTGTTGTTGTACCTGTTGCTGCTAAAGTTCTTCCTCTACAAGGTGCTCTCAGTCTCCTTCGTACTCATCCACCTAAAAATGTTGGTTCCCACGGGGTGAGACAATTGAAAATTGTCCCAACGAGAGATATAACTCTCCGCCAGAAACATCATTATTGCAGTTTAATTAATATAAAACTGAGCAGAGGATAAGAATATTAAATCATTCTCATCTTTAAAGTATTGCAACTATCTATAATAGAGCAGTAAATCATTTATTCTCTTTATAAGGAATAGGAAGAACATGTATATCATTTGTCTATCATACATTTTCAACATCTCAAACTTTGCTTATGACACTTATCATTCTGATGGGTCAGTCATGATTCATTCTTGTTTCCATCTGTTGGCCTTAGCCAATCTGCTAAATAGATATTCAATTATGCTAGTCATGTAATTATATATCATCATGTCTTATTCAGGTATTGGACTACACCAATCCTTAGTTATAGACTCCATGTATTTGCTAGGTATTGGACTTAACCAATCATGTATAAACATTTCAGATTAAAACATTATCAATCTCATACAACCATTCTAGGTATTAGACTATGCCATACATGTGCATCTATTCCATGTATTAGACTATGCCAACCCTATGCATCCATTCCAGGTAGTGGACTATGCCAAACATGTGCAATTATTCCAGGTATTGGGATTTACCCAATCCTGTGATATTATTCCAGGTATTGGGATTTAATCAATCCTGTGATATTATTCCATGTATTGGGTTATGACCAATCCTGTGTTATTATTCCAGGTATTGGGATTTAACCAATCATGTGTTATTATTCTAGGTATTGGGATTTAACCAATCATGTGTTATTATTCCAGGTATTGGGATTTAACCAATCTTGTGTTATTATTCCAGGTATTGGGATTTAACCAATCATGTATTATTATTCCAAGTATTAGGATTTAACCAATCCTGTGTTATTATTCCAGGTATTGGGATTTAACCAATCCTGTGTTATTATTCCAGGTATTGGGATTTAACCAATCCTGTGTTATTATTCCAAGTATTGGGATTTAACCAATCATGTGTTATTATTCCAGGTATTGGAATTTAACCAATCCTGTGTTATTATTCAGGTAATGGACTGTGCCAATCATGTGCATCTATTCCAGGTAATGGACTATGCCAATCCTATGATATCATCCCATGTCTATTTACACAACACTGGGTACCTCATTCTTCTACTGACATTTAAACTTTGTCCATGCCATCATACTCAATCACATCCTTTATGTAATATAAGTATCCCTCTCTTCTCCACACTTGTATAATCAAGGTTCCATCATTATTATTGTATCCTTTTTGTTTATAATAATTATGTTACTAAGTTCCCATCTTCTTGGTTTATTAAAAACATTATCATCTCTTACATCGGACTTTTATAATTATCTTGGTACCTTTCACTAGGTATCAATTTACTCATGTGGTTCACAAGGCCTATTAAAATATCTTGTTACCTCTCACTAGGTAACAACTAATCTCATGGCTCATAAAGCACATTTAACATCTTGTCACCTTTCACTAGGCAACAACCATTCTCACGGTTCATAAAACACATTACATCTTGATGAAATTATTAGGATATCAATCTTTATGTGTTACTCATCCAAGTATGTTGGATTTGAGATGCATCGAGGGATATCATTGTTAAAGAGCTGGATGTGATATTTATGATGTCTTGATATATCACTTCCCTCAGCACTTTAAACTTTCTTGAGTTTATCAATTTATATTGTATTAAGGTATTTCCCCATCTTAATACTTCCATATACTAACCTATCACCTTTATTGTGAAGTGCATAGGTCATAAAACACACATAAGGATTGTCCAACTATCTTCAATGATAGGGACTCATCTCAGGTTAAGGCATTACTTGCTATAAGGTTATACTCATCTCATGTTAAGGCATTACTTGCTATAAGGTTATCTATAATCAACCATTTGATATATTTCACCTTTATAAGGCTTTACCCACCATTTATTATTAGGATTCTGGTTTGTCATCATATTGTCCAAGATTAGGGCTTCATGTATTATAACTCCAAATTAGAGTTTCACATACCTTCACCCTATATTAGGGCTCCTCATCATACCATTGCATAGGGTTTTACAAGGCATCACCCTCAATTAGGGTTTCATAGGGCATCACCCTTCATTAGGATTTCACATGGCATCACCCTTTATTAGGGTTTCTCATGGAATCACCCTCAACTAGGGTTACATCCTTACCCTAGATTAGGGTTTCACATTCAATAACTCACAATTAGGGTTTACTACTCATCCCAATTAGGGTTTCATAATCAATTAACCATAATTAGGGTTTACTATTCATCTAGTTCAGGGTTTTACATTTCATAACCTTGAACTAAGATTACTCAAGTCATCACCCTCAATTAGGGTTTCACTATTACCCTAGATTAGGGTTTTACTCAGAATTGCCCTGTAATAGGGTTAGGGTTCATTTAACTTTCTCAAATGGGGTTTTCATGATCTCTTCCCTAACGGTCATACCCTAATCACTACATGATTAATAGTCATGTAAGAATTCCTCTATATCATCCTCTCAACTTGACTAGATTAAATCATCCCTTCAATCAATTACATACAACTATGATTGACATAGAGCACTAAGACATTACTTTAATAAACTTTTAGTGTTAAATAATCTAAAAGTACTGATCATCTAGGTACTTTAGGGTTTAAACCTTTGTACCCAATATTAATAATCATCATTGTATCAATAGATCAATCATCATCTTAATTCTCCAAAAGATTTGATCATATTGGACCTCTATTTACGTGAGGTATCCAAATGAAATGACCAATTGAATCTTCAATTACAATAGGTGTCCAAGTGGATTAACCAATTGAGTCTTCAATTACATTAGGTATCCAAAATGATTAACCATGTTGAACCTCCAACGGTTTTGATTATTTAGACCTGAAACGGTCTTGGACTTCAAAGCTCAAACGGTTTGTGTTACAACCCCAATTTTGGGTTCATAAGGAGAGAAATGTAATTTCTCGTATTAAAGATATTGGAACAAATGATGATATAATTTGTGTTGAATAAATGAATTTTGCTACAATAGCCTTGATGATTGCTTTGTGTGCTTTATTGGCTATTGGGCCCAATAACAAGGAAATTCAATTAGTAAATGAATAATTAAGTTTTTGAGAAAAGAAAGGTGTGGAAACCTCTAGAAGACAAAAGAATATAATCCAAGGTTGGATTTCGTTCCTCTTGTATTCCTTGGGTCCCAAGGAGTCCAAAGTTGCATAGAGAATGCAATAAGAAAAGAAAAGACCAAACAAGTATTTCTTTATTAAGAAAGAAATTGAAAACAATGGTAAAATGTGGAAAATAAGTAAAAAGAGGTACAATTGAGTTATCCTTAGTGGAATTTCGTATCCTAAGGATTCCTAATGATAAAAGGAATAGAAATGAGGAAAATAAAAGAGAAATAAAGAAGAATCCTCAAAAAGAGCTATTTTAATAAGAAATGAACAAGTTAATGTGAAGGATAATGCATTTAGATGCATCTTGAAGGATAATAGGTATCCTTGAAAAGGAATTTCGAAATAATAGAGTTTCTTGGGATCCAAGGAGTCCCAATGAAGAAATAGGAAAGAGAAAATAGTAATAAAAGAAAATAAAAATGTAATGTAAATACATAATTCATGGATTATGTGGTATTGTTAAAAAGGAAATAGTTTCTACTAAAGGAGAAATGGAATTTCGTGGCCAATGAATTAAAAGCCAAGAATAAAAAGAACAAGGGAGATGATTTTCGAATTCCTAAATATTCGAATAATAAAGAAGGTCAAAAGATAAATAAGAGAGAGAAGCTTGCTTTTTCATGAAGGAATCGGATTCCTAGTAGGAAAGAACCTTATTTCTTTGTGAGCAAGCATCACAGGGCATTGTTACCCTCATCTATAAAAGGAGAGAGAACCCTGGGCCGAGTCCAGGAGAGAAATCCCACGTACCCTCCTTTCTTTATCTTCTTCTTCTTGTTTTTGGCATATAAACCCTAACCTTGAGAGTATAAGCTCTAACCTGTGAACCACGAGAGCCATGGCGTCGTATCAGAGTCGTGACGTTCCTTTGAAGGCATGTGATGATCGAGCAATGACTCGTTGCTCCTACATGTGCGCAGCACCGCTGGAGGGCTGCAATAGGGTTGCGTCCTGCAGGCCCAAGCACCCACACACCCGGCCATCCTGGCTGTGGGTCAGGGCATGGAGAAGAGTGGCGGTAGGCGTCGGAGGTAGGGGGCTGTCACTGGTGGCCTTTGGGTTTGGGAGGAGGAAGACGAGCGGAGCCAACCTCTGCTAGGGCGTCCGCAGCCGAAAGACGCGAGGAGGAAGAAGACATAACAGATTGGACAAAATTGTCCCTCCGCGGGCTGAAGCCCCTTTTAACTTACCAAGGGCAAAACGGTCAATCAACTCTATTTTCCCACCAGCGCGCATTGCATGGGAATCGGGCGACGTGGCTACTTTTGATTGGCCAGAGTAAGTGGTTTTTGTAAAATTCATAGTTAATTATTCATAGCTCGGATTAGCACGCATAAAATATGAAAGTTGCTCAGAAAAACGAGGGGAATCCATTGAAATATAATTGAAGCCTAATTCCTTTTGCAATTCGAAAAGTAATGGAAGATATCAACTTTAATGTTTAAAGAACCCTATTTTGACATGATTAATGTGATTAGTAGGGTTTAATTGATGATTAAAGTTGATATTAACCTGTTTATGATAAAAGGAAACATTAGGAACAAAAAGGATCAATTTTGCACGTAATTAGTTAATTTAGAGTTTCATGTGCATGAATAGGCTTTAATGGGCCTTGAAACCCTAATGTTGGTAATTAGGACTACTAATAGATTTAATTATTTGATTTCATGTATAGAACTGAGTTTTCATGGTTATAAGCTATTTCGAGCATTAAAGTTCCTAATTTGTGGACGAATACCCTAAATGTAGTAATTAGGGTTTTCTCATGAATAAAAGGTGGAATTAATGGTAAATCAAGTTCATATGCGATTAGACTATAATGAACTTTGAATTGATGATAAATGTGTATAATGATCTTGTCATGGATTAAAAGGATTAAAATGGTAGCTTTAATGTAAAAGAAGCTTAATGGACTTAATTGATGGTTATTTGTGCATTAATCTGGAATTAAGGTTACGTGTTTGTAAAAGGTAACCTTAATAACTTTTGTGAAGGATAGATGAGAAAATTAGGGTTTAAGAGAGTAAGATGGAATAAAACACTAATTGCAAAGTAAACCCTAAAAAGAGGAAGAAACCCTAAAAAGGAATAGAACCATAAGTAGCAAGATGAGTTGGATAGATTTTGATAAAAAGGAAATTGAATGTAATTTCAGGATTCTTGCACTTGCTTGATTGGATGACTTTATTGATTGGATTGAATGGATTATTCTATCTCAAATCATCCTGACAGGTATGTGGTTAATTATGAATAACCGCCTTAGTTTCCTGAGGATTTTCCAGATGGTTAATCGCATTGAATGCAATCTAAACAGTTTGGATGTTCATACTGCAATTATAAAGTCACTATGGCTATCACAGTTATATATACATGTGAATTCTCGCACCTACATGCCACCCTAATGGAAGATGTCATAAAGGTCAGGCCCAGGAGGGTAGACCCATGGGAACCATGAGAGGTGACCCCAGACACCAAGCTCGGGAATGAGAAGGTGGTCTATGATGCATGACTATGGAGCACCATGAGAGGTGACTCCCAGGCACCAAGCTCAGGATTGAGAAGGTGGCCTTAAGTCAATGGAAAAAGAGAAACCCTAGAGGGGTATGCCAGGGTTAGGGCAAAAGTGGTGGAGAATGACACATTGAAATTGTAAATTGTCTTGATAAATATCTTGATTGTGATATTTAAATTGTTATCCATATTTGTGAGATTTTGGTTTCCCCCACATACTGGCATATTTCGATATTGTGACTGACGTTTTGTTTGTCGGTGTTTTAGGTGTAACCCTGAAAAGCACAAACAGTAAAGTGACACAATGTGAAACTAAGAAATAAAGTGCAAGGAGGATTAGATAGAGTAATTCAAGCTGTGGATAGATAGTTTTCTAAAGTTTTATAAAGGTAAGCAAAGTTTTAATTTTCTACCAGATTTCAGTTTAGTTAGTAGAATTTCATAATAATTATTGATTATTTGTCAAAGATTTGATCATGTTAGTTGAATAACGGTCTTGACCTTCGGGTCTCCCTTAATTGGGGGTTATCAAGAGGCGGGGTCGTTACAATTGGTATTAGAGCATAGGTTCCTCACTTAATCTTTAATAATTATTAAATTTTACAAATTCTGTAGAACTCGAGGGAGTTATTAGAGGATTGCCTGAAAGACTGAGATGTCTAGAAAAGGATCACGTCTAGGGGCTGGCAATATTTTCCTCTGCACCGCTAGTCGGAATACGAGGACTCCCGGATTGTGTGACTTCCTGGCCGATGTCTTAGGATATGACTCGAAATAAGATACCTTTAGGACTCTCTCATCTTGTTCATCCCTTCTCAACTCAAATTCTGTTAAGGACCTTCAGGATTAGGGTTTCCTCTCTTCTCCTCACCCTCTTGAGGTATGGGTAAGGTTGATAAGGATTAAGGAATCCTCTACCAAATTAATAAAAAGAATGTAAATAAGATGTCATGGACATAAGATTAATAGAGTAAGCGTAAAGGAATAGATACATGCTTAGGTTGTATGACATGAATTGTCAATTGCCCTCAGGAGAGACCTAAGGATAGACCTCCTTGGCAGGAGGATGAGTAGAGAGAGTTAGTCTGGGAGGTAGGGACCTCCATTAAAAATAGAGACCTAGCACATCCTTTGAGGATGATGGTAACCCTAAACCTAAGTGAAGGTTAGAGGGAGATATGAAATGATGAGTTAGATGTCTTGGTAGACCAGATGTTTGGATAGACATGCCTTCGATGTCATATGAGCCATGAGAGGTTAGATGACCTGGTACCTTTGTGACCAGCCTAAATCACGCGTCCTAAAATTGGAGGCGGATTTGAAGTAGTCGGACTTTTACATTTATAACCCAAAACCTTCTAGGCTCCCGCAACTTTGTTTACGGGGTCGAACACAGGGACAAGGGTGGTAGTGTTGAGAACACGAAATCGACACGCTACACTCCGGCAAGGATAAAGAGATGATAAAATTCCACAAAGGAATGGCAGGATAAGGTCGATAAAACAAAAGAAAACTATCTCCAACTGGAGCTATGAGGAAAAATAAGGTTTTAAGCATTATCAGTTTTTAGGGGTTTTCATGCAACGGAAACAGAGGGGTAAAGCTAAATCTAAAGCAAGGTACGAAAGAGAAAACTTTGGTAAAACAAGCTACAGCAGGAACATCCTGTACCCTACCTCTCGGAGCGGGTACCTATAACCAAGCATCAACACCCCTCTCGAGGTTGCTGGACTTAGGTTAGAGTGGAAAGGTAACTAAAGCAACTCTGATTCTGGGCACTCTCGTACTCCAGAATCGGACCAAACACTAGAGCCACAACACCTCTCTCGAGGATGTTGCAATGGGAAAACACGATTCGGTAGCTAATCGAAGCGCGATCCAACCATACAAGCTAGAGTTCAGATGTTAAACATAGCAATCATCCAACAAGGGTACCAAACGTAAAGCAGCAGATAACTAAACTCTTCCATTTCCATAAAAAAATAACGTTCAGATTACATTGCATAAGTAAAAGAAATAAATGACCGAAACAATAAAGATAGATGTCACCTTCTTGATATAGAAGGACAACAGACTACAGCGGACCCTCCAGCCCAATACTGGTCAGGAGCCTAGCCCGATACAACTGTGTCAGGCGGCACACCCTCTCAGGTGACACACTGTGACAGGCAGATTGTATCATGTGAGGACCCTTGCCCGATACCATCGTGTCGGGCAGCACACCCTCTCAGGAGACACACCATGACGGGTGATGCGCATCGGGGTTCGATATCGTGTCAGACTAGAGAGATGCTTCTAGTATCGGTCACTTATGACGGGGATCCTTATCAGCCGATATCGGCCCGCAGTGGTGCCCGGGACGACCCTAAGTGAACCATTCCTTCCCTCTCTGGATGGGGAAGTGCTCACCTGGAATCGCCCGGTACAAGCATCGAGGCACGATACACTAGCTCTTCACAGCTTTCCTGAGGTGACTTGCGTAGGGTTCTGACCTATCTTTTTGGCTTCCTGTAGCTACTATTTATAGGCAGCGGTTGGGGAAGTTATGGTGCTCAGGGCGCCACGTGTCCTTCCTCAGCTCTTATTATCGCAGAGTCGGTGGACGGCCAATATCAGTATCGCCCGACATAAGGATGTCAGTTGTCGGTCAACGTGATGAGTGGCGCCTGTCGGTGGGTGGTCTACATCGCGCAACAAGCTTTAGTTGTCGTGGCGAGCCCGGCTCCCTATCGGTTAGATAGGCGTATCGTCTGTTAGTCCCTTCTTGTGTGACATCCTCATGTCGTGCGTCGATGTGTTGTGCTACCCTATCGGGCAGTGAGCATATCGGCTGGCTGGAAGGCCAATACAGGTGGAGCATGTCTGTGGGCCGGGATGGCCTTATTGATGATAAATGAGTCAAAAATGGAGGAAAACTCTACAAAAGATGGAAATATTGAGTTAAGAGCGTAGTGTGGCTTGTTATTGCAAAAGTACATATAAAAAGAGAGGAAAACGGTTTAAAAGGGTAGTTTTGATAACAAAATAAGGGTCAAAAACATCACAAAATTTGGTGTTATCACTTTGGCGACCCAACCCTGGAAAGGGTCGTGCATGTTTGAGCGAAGGATACCTCCTTCATGGATGAGGTTAGAGAAGAACCTATAGAAACCTTATGGGCTGTTGCAAGTAGGATATAGCTTGCACCCAGAGTACATCAGTAGTACGAGCAGTAAGTTTAAACTGAGGCCAGAAGGACATGATGGATGGCTTAGGAGATAAGCATAAGGGGCTATGGATAATCATAAGCAAACATAAGTTTGAGCATAGGATTCACTCAGGTAGGGGCATGCTTATGAGCTAGATCCTTCAAGAAGAAAGGACCTCTGGTAGAGAGGTTGGTTGTAGGATTAGCTCTAGAGAGAGATGCCCCCCAGGCAAGAAGGTTGGAAGCCTAAAACCCCGAGATGTGAGGAACGGTGGGGAAGTTGAGGATGATGCGACCTAAGTGGATGATAGTGGTTTCCTTTAGAGGAACCAAACCCTAGAGAGAGGATGAGACTTCTGGTACGTATGTGCCTATAGTATAGATGTTTACCTTCTGAGATAGGAAGAAGAGTTCTTTAGACCTAGAAAGCTTTAGTAACAAGTTGTGAGGCATTATACCTAGTTGGTTGTCCGTGAGGAGGACTCAACTCTGAGGTGTTTCTCATATAAAAGGATCATGGGAATACATGACATACCTTGGACATGCTTGATTTGTGGTTAAGAGATTGAGCATGCAGTTGGATACCCAAAGGAGAATCTAGGGTTCCTAGGCCTAAGAAGGGAAGTGGTGTACTTGATGCTCATGATGAGGTTTTTGTTTTAATAGATTTGAGCATGGTACTTCTCATGTTTAAAGGAAATAGGAAACCCCTTAAGTTAAGGGCATGTTTGATGAACCCCTCACAACTAAGTTGATCTAATGTTGAGGAAAGAGAACAAGTATGACCTGGCATGGTTTAATAGGTGGTCTGCTTGTGCCTTAGTAGCTGTTGGGTTAAGCATGCTCATATGGAAGTAAAACCTAAGGATGTTTGTGACCTTGTTGTCAAGAGTTGTAGTTTCCTCCCACCCTGGGTGAGGGACCCTTCAGTTGGGTGTTTACCAGTTTTGTGGGTTTTTGAGGAAACCTCAAGAGGTCTCATAGGATCTTGAGAAGCTAAGTGAAAACTACATGGTATGAGAATGAACCTGTAGACCCATTGATACCCATCTCTAAGTGTATGAGGATGTGTTACCATGGAGGTAACCAGTATGGGGCATGACCAAGGTAGACAAGTCACCATGATCCCTATGAAGGGATGAAAGTCAGTCGTGAATGCAGAGAGAGATGATGAAACCTTGGGTAAGGTTCTAAGTTGAACATGTACTATAATGGAATCCTAAGTCCATCCTAGGGTCAGGTAGGGATAAGACCGATGGAAGAAGGAGTTGCCTAATTCCCTAGTTGCACATGACCATAGGGTCAGGAGGTAACAACTATCATTGTCTGAGGGCCATGGGTTGGGAGATTAATCACCTTCATGAACTCATGGGACCCAAAGGGCAGATGAGTAGGGCACTCTCTGGATGCATGAAGGAAGAGGGATGACTCCAAAAGTGCTGGCACCCTATAGACCCAGAGGAGGTGACAAAGGATTGTGTGTAAACCCCAGTAGGTTCGAGACCAGTTTTCCATGAAGGTAATTTTGATATCGTGGTGTTTGTAGAGACATATGTGGCACATTTCAACTTAGATTTGAAGGTGTACTGGCAAGGTGGGATGTACCATATCTACTCTTGGAATGGGAATAACTATGTATTTGGACGACCTCCAAATGCTTATTTCTTCTTGTTATGGGAGTGAGAGATAGGACAGTATGCATGCCACACACCAAGGGTAAAGATGATGTGAGTTGGAACGTTGCTATAAGGAATGAGGACAGAGATGATAACGTTCCCTGGTGGAGTGAATGATACATGGACAGGTACAAATGATAAGAGTATTAAGGAAATCATTTTGTGAGAATGTTTTATCGTGAGCTATGTGGAATTTGCAAGTGATACAAGGTTGAGTTTGATAACCAAGAGAATGAGCTCAGAGTGTTCTAATGACGATTGACTTAGAGGTTGAGACGAGATGATAAGTGGAATACATGGAGGTGTGTGTCTTCAGCATTATCTAACACCTAAGGAGGTGAAGTGGTAATGAATGCTCTGGTTTAGATATAGTGTGTAGTCTAGCTGGAAGCTAGAAGAAGTTGAGGTTGTTAGGCTAACCTTAAGTTGAGAAAAAAAGATAAGTTTGGCTAACACTTAGATATAACGAGATCTGTTGAATAGGATTAGTGGTTGTTTGGATAGCCAGCCTAGTCCTTGACGTGGTAGAAGGATGGTTGTAGAACCCTGGATACACTTCTTTGGATATGAAGGTTATAAAACCCTGATGAGAGTGGTTTAAGGCTTCTGAGGAATCAATCTTGAGGAATCATGACATATAGGAAATCATAATCACCATACACCATGAAACTACAAAGATAGTAAGTGATGGTAGATCTTTGGATGCCTTCTACATGTAGCATGTGGCGATGCAAGCCAGGAGATGAAGGACGAACACCAGTAACCTAGTGCATGGATATAAAGTATAAAGAGTTCCTGAGAGGGAATGGGAGTTCATCACTATGGATGTTGTGAGTCTCCCCTAGACCAAGGAAGGTCAAGATGCAATGGGAGTTATGGTAGATCGCCTTATCTAGATGACATGAGAAAGAGAGAGTACTATCACAAGATAGATTTGGTTGAACTACTTAAGAGAGAAAGATGGTTCAACCACATCATGATGTGAGTTCAAAAGTTCTTGGGTATGACCAAGGTTCACTTCTATGAGGTGGAAGTGGATACATGAGGAACTCGATGATAGTATAGTTTATCACCCCCATACTAATGGACAGTATGATCCAGAATAGAGGGTCTGATGAGAGCATGTGTGCTCATTCAGGGCGATACATAGAGACAGTTCTTAAGATGTGATGTTAAGCACCATAGCCTTTATTGGGATGTAAGAAGTCTTATAGAGAGGTTGTGTCGGTCACCACTTCATTAAGATGATGTTGGTGAAGGAGGCCTCGCAAAGGTCAGAAAAGAACCACAGTGTGTGCAAATGAAGTCACTTTGATCGTGCAATGGCTGAGAGAGAGCCTAGTGGTGATATGAGTCACGAGATGTTATAAAGCAGACTGACATGCAGTTCACTGTGGGAGAATATGTGATGTGAAAATCCGACTCCTCTAAGCTACAACTAAGAAAGTTGAGTCCCTGATACATGGGTCCATTTGTAGATGGATTGGTGGATATGGTTGTGTTTAGCCTTTCCCCTCAGGGTAACATGATGTGTAATGTGTTCCATGAGTCTGATCTAGAGCACTATGTGAGGTACCCAAGTCTTATGATGAGCCCTGAACCTATTCAGCTTTTGAGAGGCTGAAATGTCCTGAGTCACCTATGAGGGTACGATATACCAAGGTAAGAAAGAACTCAGATGGAAGAATATGAGATGATGAAGGTTCTTGGGAAGCACCATAGAAAGGGTGAAGCCAAATGGGAGCCCTTATGGACATATGAAAAGCTTATCCTAAATTGTTTGTTTGCTTGGTAGAATTTTGAGGGCAAAATTCCTATAAGAGGGGAAGGATGTTACAACCCCAATTTTGGGTTCATAAGGAGAGAAATGTAATTTCTCATATTAAAGATATTGGAACAAATGATGATATAATTTGTGTTGAATAAATGAATTTCACTACAATAGCCTTGATGATTGCTTTGTGGGCTTTATTGGCTATTGGGCCCAATAACAAGGAAATTCAATTAGTAAATGAATAATTAAGTTTTTGAGAAAAGAAAGGTGTGGAAACCTCTAGAAGACAAAAGAATATAATCCAAGGTTGGATTTCGTGCCTTTTGGATTCCTTGGGTCCCAAGGATTCCAAAGTTGCATAGAGAATGCAATAAGAAAAGAAAAGACCACATAAGTATTTCTTTATTAAGAAAGAAATTGAAAACAATGGTAAAATGTGGAAAATAAGTAAAAAGAGGCACAATTGAGTTATCCTTAGTGGAATTTCGTATCCCAAGGATTCCTAATGATAAAAGGAATACCAATGAGGAAAATAAAAGAGAAATAAAGAAGAATCCTCGAAAAGAGCTATTTTAATAAGAAATAAACAAGTTAATGTGAAGGATAATGCATTTAGATGCATCTTGAAGGATAATAGGTATCCTTGAAAAGAAATTTCGAAATAATAGAGTTTCTTGGGATCCACAAGGAGTCCCAATGAAGAAAGAGGAAAGAGAAAATACTAATAAAAGAAAATAAGAATATAATGTGAATACATAATTCATGGATTATGTGGTATTGTTAAAAAGGAAATAGTTTCTACTAAAGGAGAAATGGAATTTCATGGCCAATGAATTAAAAGTCAAGAATAAAAAGAACAAGGGAGGGGATTTTCGAATTCCTAAATATCCGAATAATAAAGAAGGTCAAAAGATAAATAAGAGAGAGAAGCTTTCTTTTTCATGAAGGAATCAGATTCCTAGTAGGAAAGAACCTTATTTCTTCGTGAGCAAGCATCGTAGGGCGTTGTTACCCTCATCTATAAAAGAAGAGAGAACCCTGGGCTGAGTCCAGGAGAGAAATCCCACGTACCCTCCTTTCTTTATCTTCTTCTTCTTCTTTTTGGCATATAAACCCTAACCTTGAGAGTATAAGCTCTAACCTGTGAACCACGAGAGCCATGGCGTCGTATTAGAGTCGTGATGTTCCTTTGAAGGCCTGTGATGATCGAGCAATGACTCGTTGTTCCTGCATGTGCGCAACACCGCCGGAGGGCTGCAGCAGGGCTGCGTCCTGTAGGCCCAAGCACCCGCACACCCGACCATCCTGGCTATGGGTCAAGGCGTGGAGAAGAGAGGTGGTAGGCACCAGAGGCAGGGGGTCGTCACTGGTGGCCTTTGGGTCTGAGAGGAGGAAGACGAGCGACACCAACCTCTGCTAGGGCGTCCGCAACCGGAAGACGCGAGGAGGAAGAAGGCAGAACAGATTGGACAGAATTGTCCCTCCGTGGGCTGAAGCCCCTTTTAACTTACCAAGGGCAAAATGGTCAATCAACTCTATTTTCCCACCAGCGCGCGTTGCATGGGAATCGGGCGACGTGACAGCTTTTGATTGGCCAGAGTAAGTGGTTTTTGTAAAATTCATAGTTAATTATTCGTAGCTCGGATTAGCACGCATAAACTATGAAAGTTTCTCAGAAAAATGAGGGGAATCCATTAAAAATATAATTGAAGCCTGATTCCTTTTTCAATTCGAAAAGTAATGGAAGATATCAACTTTAATGTATTTATGTTTAAAGAACCCTATTTTGACATGATTAATGTGATTAGTAGGGTTTAATTGATGATTAAAGTTGATATTAACCTTTTTATGATAAAAGGGAACATTAGGAACAAAAAGGATGAATTTTGCACGTAATTAGTTAATTTAGAGTTTCATGTGCATGAATAGGCTTTAATGGGCCTTGAAACCCTAATGTTGGTAATTAGGACTACTAATGGCTTTAATTATTTGATGTCATGTATAGAACTGAGTTTTCATGGTTATATGTTATTTCGAGCATTAAAGTTCCTAATTTGTGGATAAATACCCTAAATGTAGTAATTAGGTTTTTCTCATGAATAAAAGGTGGAATTAATGGTAAATCAAGTTCATATGTGAATTAGACTATAATGAACTTTGAATTGATGATAAATGTGTATAATGATCTTGTCATGGATTAAAAGGATTAAAATGGTAGCTTTAATGTAAAAGAAGCTTAATGGATTTAATTGATGGTTATTTGTGCATTAATCTGGAATTAAGGTTACGTGTTTGTAAAAGGTAACCTTAATAACTTTTGTGAAGGATAGATGATAAAATTAGGGTTTAAGAGAGTAAGATGGAATAAAACACTAATTGCAAAGTAAACCCTAAAAAGAGGAAGAAACCCTAAAAAGGAATAGAACCATAAGTAGAAAGATGAGTTGGATAGATTTTGATAAAAAGGAAATTGAATGTAATTTCAGGATTCTTGCACTTGCTTGATTGGATGACTTGATTGATTGGATTGAATGGATTATTCTATCTCAAATCAGCCTGACATGTATTTGGTTAATTATGAATAACCACCTTAGTTTCTCGAGGATCTTCTGGATGGTTAATCGCATTGAATGTAATCTAAATAGTTTAGATGTTCATACTACAATTATAAAGTCACTATGGCTATCATAGTTATATATACATGTGAATTCTCGCTCCTACATGCCACCCTGATGGAAGATGCCATAAAGGTCAGGCCCAGGAGGGTAGACCCATGGGCACCATGAGAGGTGATCCCAGACACCAAGCTCGGGAATGAGAAGGTGGTCTATGATGCATGACTATGGAGCACCATGAGAGGTGAATCCCAGGCACCAAGCTCGGGATTGATAAGGTGGCCTTAAGTCAATGGCAAAAGAGAAACCCTAGAGGGGTATGCCAGGGTTAGGGCAAATGCGGTGGAGAATGACACATTGAAATTGTAAATTGTCTTGTTAAATATCTTGATTGTGATATTTAAATTGTTATCCATATTTGTGAGATTTTGGTTGCCCCCACATACCGACATATTTCGATATGCTGACCAACGTTTTGTTTGTCGGCGTTTTAGGTGTAACCCTAAAAAGCACAAACAGTAAAGTGACACAATGTGAAACTGAGAAATAAAGTGCAAGGAGGATTAAATAGAGTAATTCAAGCTATGGATAGATAGTTTTCCAAAGTTTTATAAAGGTAAGCAAAGTTTTAATTTTCTACCAGATTTTAGTTTAGTTAGTATAATTTCATAATTATTATTGATTATTTGTCGAACCTTTGATCATGTTAATTGAATAACAGTCTTGACCTTCGGGTCTCCCTTAATTCGGGGTTATCGGGAGGCGGGGTCGTTACAGTTTGAAACCGTTTGGGCATATTGCCCTTGAAACCGTTTAAGCAAGGAGTGTGTTGAAACCAAATGAGCTTGGGTCTCCAAACGGATTGGGACTGTTTGGACCCAAACAGATTGGGACTGTTTGGACCCAAACGGTCTTGAGACCGTTTGGTCCAAACCCTCTCAAAACCGAATGAACCAAAAAGGTCTTTCAACACCTAATCAATTCAGGGTTTCAATCATTGAACCATCTATCAATTGTACCACTGATTTATTATTCAATTGAACCATTGAATCACTCTTAAATTGGACCTTCAATTAGGGTTTTGAACCCAATTGAACTAAGGTTTATAACCAAGAAACCATCAATTAGGGTTTAGACATTGAGGTACCATCAATGGTCGGCATTGTGAAACTAATTCAATTGAAAACAGTGAACCATCATCAAATTATGATATGTCCTGACCTCAAACGGTCTTGAGGTCATTTGGGGGACCTCTAAACAGTCTTGAGGTCGTTTGGATGACCTCCAAATGGTCTTGAGACCGTTTTCCCCACCCATCATTAAAATTTGTGGAATTCAATTAGGGTTTGGATCATTGGATTGATCATCAAATTGGCTATTGATTGCATTTCGATTTGATATCTCTAGATATTCAATTACTCAACCATACTCAACCCTAGACCTCTAAATGGTCTTGGGACCATTTGGGTGATCTACAAACGGTCTTGGTTGACCTTCAAATGGTCTTGGGACCGTTTGGGTGATCTCTAAACGGTCTTGAGACCGTTTGGGTTAATCAACCCAAAGATTTAATTCATTCAATTGCAAAATCAGCACTTAACCCGATTAGGGTTTCTAATTGGATGATTGTACATATATTGATTCAATCAATTGGAACCATTAGATCCTCATCCATCATGTACTAGGGTCCTAACCTCAAACGGTCAACCCATCCAAATGTTCAACTCATCTAAACGGTTTGGGGTTCAAGACTCTAAACAGTTTGCAAACTGTTTGGTCTCCAAACGGTTTGGTGAAACCGATTGGACCATATTGTTGAAACTGTTTGCAATAGATATTTGGAGAGGTGTGTGTTTATGATGATGTCATCATCATCAATCTCTAAACCCACGAAACTTGCTGTGATTTTCATGGTGATTACATCAATCAACCAAATAAAATTTCAAGAATGAAGAAAGGATCATCAATTGATAAGGAATTGAATGCAATAACAATATTAAGGGTTCAAGTTATAAAACCCGCCTTCAATTGAGCTCTAAAGATCCAAAATCCACTTCTTTAATGGTGGAAGAAGCTTTCTCAACTATCCAAAGCTCGTCCTCAAGCTTTTGAGTGAAAAGAAATGGCTAGGATAGAAGATTGCATGGAGAAAAGAAGAAATCCATCATTTATTTTCGATTTCCACCATGAAATCATGGTGAAAGAAGGTCAAGAAGCTTACCAACAGGTTGGGGGTCGTCCTCCTGTTGCTCCAAGCTCCGTTTGTCATTTTTGCAAGCAAGAAGTGAAGGTGGATTCGGAATTACCCATCCAAGCTATGGATAAAGGAGCATATATGCATTTTATTAAAATTCATTTAAGAGAGAGAAAGTAGGGACTATCTCCTCCCTTTCCTTGCCACTTTCCCCCTTCCCTTCCTTGGTTATGAGGCTACCTTCTTTGCCTCTTTTTCCTCTCAATTATCCATGATTTAAAGAAAAGCAAATTAAGCACCTTAGATCAAATTATAATAATATCCATAAGTGAGTGGATATTTCTTTTTCTTATAATAATGTGAGTGGGTTCTTCACCTCCTTAAGATATTTTCGTTGCCTTTGCAAGGCATAAGGACGTCCACATATATGGATTTCAACCAAAATAATTTTGGTTGAAGATCACTTCAATTAATATATTTATATTTGCATTAAATTGAAGTAAAGTTCCAATTATGCTTAAATCTTGATTATTTTAATATCAAGATTCTCTCTCCTCCAAAGTGATTCAAATGAGACGCCCCTCTCATTTTCTTTGCTTTATATGATTCCAATATACATTAGGGACTATTTTGAAGTGGTAATTTGCATATTGAACCCTGTGTTTTGGGTAAATTGTACATTACACCAAAACTAGGTTTCAATGCACAAACATTGCTCAACAAACTCTTTCTTGTTATTCAGGCTACCACAAGCCATACCACTGCATCGTTTTCATCCTTATGATGTTTCAACACTTGAGGAACATCTTATCATGCAAAATTTGCAATTTAACCCCTCAATTTGGGTAATTTTCACTTTAGTCCAAAATAGACAAAATATTATTTCAACATTGTTCAAAAAGGACTAAAATTGAAATATAAGTTATTCTTGAGCCTTAATTACTTTTCAAGAAATAAGAGCAAGCATATAATTAACTTATTAAGCAAAACATCTTGGGTTAAGGTATAACCCAGGTCAGGGATGTTACATTTTCGATTGTTACAATTCCTCAATGGCTAGAAACACTTTTCTGCACTTTTCCATATAGTCCAATCGGTCGAGTTTCTATAAAGGTAACTCGACTGATCCCACTAAAAGACAAGACCAATTTAGGTCATCGGTCGAGTTTGTTATGGGGTAACTCGACCGATTCACTTAAATCAGTTTTGGTCTGTAGAGGGATCGGTCGAGTTCTATGAAATGTAAACTCGACCGATCAAAAGTCATTTCAAGATCCAATCAGGATCGGTCGAGTTTGCAACTTGACCAATTAACAGCCTAATGTGAATTTTGAGTGCTTAAATAATCGATCTAAGTGCTCCTAATTTTTTCTAAGCTTAATTACAAGTCATGCAATCATTACAAGTGATTTACAACATGATTCTAATGGATTTACATCATATTCCAAAAATGTGCACTTGTATTGACTTTGACTTGTCTTTTCTCCAAGTTTAGATGTGCAAGTTAGGGCATTTGGAGTGTGTCTATGCATAATATAAAATCACTCAAGTAGAGACATTAGACACAATTAATTGGAATGGTTTAGCCATCATCAAAAAAAGGGTTTAGTCAATTTAGACCTTGAGTCAACATTCTCCCCCTTTTTGAAGATGACAAACCATTCCATAAATGTATTTGAAAGCATTTAAGTAAAGTCATACCATTGGAGAAACCTAGGAATTTCAATAGAATTGAGTTCATATGCTCCCCCTCAATTGATGCTAGTGGAGTTTTCATACTCCCCCTCAATTAATGCTATTTCTCCTGCATGGTTAGCTTTCATAACATTTATAGAATACTATGTCTTCTACTCATATATGTTCTACACATATATGTCTTCTCCCCTTTACCTTCTCCCCCTTACATGGACATACTTCTCTTCTTCATGTAAGACATGCCTTCTCCCTATTTTGTCAGAAGATGACATACCTTTCTCCCCCTTTGTCATTTCAAAAAGTGGGGGTATGAAGAAATAGAAACACCACTTGTTAAAAGAAAGTACATAATAAAAAGTTATATAAGGAGAGTAGAAGAGAACATCTAGGGGCTTGTCCAAGCATAGAATAAAAGCAAGTTAAAGCATGCACTTGAACAACCCAAAAAGTAAGATAAAATGCTGCAGAAAAACAATAAATCACAATTTTGACCCTCAAGATGAAAAAAAATCCCAAAAAGTGTCAGTGTTCATTGCAAAGCAATGTGTCTTGCTCAGAAGGCCGTTTCTACATTAAAAAACACTAGTCTTGCACCAAAATCTAAAACTCGAGCAAAATCTGCATGAAAACCAAAAATGCTCCAATTTCTACATACAATGTAGCTCTATGTACCCTACATCACAATGTTATACAAGCAACTCAAAATAGTAGATATGCAATTCAATAAACAAGCTTGAGCATGTATGAGACAAGATACAACCATAGCATATAGTGAAATACCACTTGATCAACAAGGCTAGAACTATATGTATATGAATTATTAGTAGATGATATCACAAATTAGGACTACTAGTAGGATCTAGATCATAGAAAAGATACCAAGAGATACACAAGATAAAGCAAGCTATGAGTATATGTAGAGATATATCCAAATAAAGAGATATGCAGTTTTAGACACAAGTAAGGATATAACTCACTAGCAAACGTATATCATTTACCAAAGATGATTATCACTAAGAACATCAAGGTTGTATCAAAACAAGATATACAACTATATAGATGTAGCAAGTTTGAGCACAGCGGAAGCAATTTAATACACAACAAAGAGATCCAAAAAGATCATCATTAAAACCTGCAAAACAACTCTAAGCAAGTAATTTCAAGATATAGATATACCAAATTAGAGCAATTTGAAAGATAGAATTGTAAGCAAGATAGGAAATTTAGAACATGGCAATATGCATATATAAAGGTATCAAATGGGAGTATCAAAGAATAAGGCTATTGGTTGAGAAAATCTAGTTGAGAGGGAAATAAAGTATGTTCTGCGCACAGTGTTGTCGATCGAGTTATGTGTATTGACAACTCAACCGATGATAGTTGTTGGAAACACCCATTGGTGCCTATCGATCGAGTTTCAAATTGGACAAACTCGGCCGACAAAGCTATTGTCAAAAAGCACATATATTTCATAAAAACATATTTAGAGACATGCTAAAGATATAAGTCATATTCAAACATGTGTAAGCATGTTAGTAATGCACTATGAAAGCGTTAGAAATAGTTTTTTAGCAAGAGTGTGAAGAGAAACACAAAATACCACTTTTGACTCAAAAACCATATGTATAGTGCACACTATCTTGACAAAAACAAGTTAGGATTTTTGATAAGCAAGAAAACCTTTACCTTTGTTCTTACCATTCCTTTTCCACTTGTTGTTGTCCCCTACACATCTCAACTTTCTTCCATCATGTGGATTGAGAAGTCAATTTTCAATTTAATAGCTCAAGTCAACCCATTTCCAAGTACCTACAAGAAGAAAGATGAAATGGTCCCCAATCATATTTTTGGGTCTGGAGGGGTTATCTTAGCAACCCGAGTCCTAGTGCTCTTGGGTGCTTTCCTAAACGGGCAACACGTAGAATAATGACCGAAATCATTGCAATAGTTGCATGTACTCATAGTCTTGGAACTAGAGGATACTCCATGGAATATTGGAGATCCTTTACCTTTATTGTTCCTTTGGCTACTATCATATCCTAAACCATGTCTACCAATTTGTTTAGTAGTATGGTGGAGGATGTCATTTAGATTCTTTTTACCAACTAAGAATCTTTGCAAAGAAGATCTCAAACTATCATTGTCATGCATTAGAGAAGAAATAGTAGAAGACAAATGATTTATATTATCTCCAGCATGCAAAGGATCATTTTCTAAGTAAAGAGCTTTAGTTAAATAGGAGTCTCTATCAATATGAAGAGCAACAACATCATTTTCTCTGCTAGAACAATATTCGAGCACATTGATTTTAGCAAGCAAAGAGGCATTTTCTGTTTCAAGCAAATAAATCTTAGAAAGATAAACACCATTTTTAGATTCTAATCCTTACAAAACAAAATCATTGTCTTTGTTTTCAGATTTAAGAACATCAATATCATGCATGAAAGAATCCACAATTAAATTATGCTCTTCATTAGAACTAGGCATAAGAGGTTGAGCTTCTAGAAATTTAATCTTATCAAGCAAACTAGCATTTTCAAGTTTAAGAGAATCTACTTGACTACGACAAACATTTTTATCATCAAGCAAGCAAGTATTAGCATGTTCAAGATCATCTAATTCTACATGCATATTATCAATAATTCTAGCAAGCTTTTTCCTTTTCTTTTTAGAAGACTTAAGAGAGGCACGAGTAGCATTAAGACAGCAATTAAGGGTTCTTTATCTAAAGAGTTTAGATTTACCTCATTTGAGTCTTTTCTTATATAAGCCATAAGAGCAAAATGGCATTCTCCTTCATCACTAGAGCTAGAGCTAGATTCTCCACTAGAATCTTTACTGTGAGCTTGAGTTGGAGGAGTCATTTGAGCTTGAGTGTCAATTATCCTTCATCTTGTACTTCTCTTCTCTTTCCTTATGATAATGGGTGTTCTTTCCTTGTAGATAATCTATCTTGAAGTGACCCTTCTTTCCACACTTGAGGCACCGGATGGAGGAGGAATTCTTGCCTTTATAGAATCTACCCTTGGAGTACATGACATCTTCTTCAACGTGACAGGATGGAGAGGCTTATCCCATAATAGATTCAATTTGAGCCTTCATTTCTTTCTTCTTCCTTCTCTTTAGCTCTTTCTCCTCTTGTCTTTCAACTTATTCTCTTTTGTCAAGTGTAGCTTCATGGGCTTGTAGATTTCCAATGAACTCTTCAATGGGAATATCATCAAGAGACCTTACTTCTTCAATGGAAGTCACCTTGGGTTCCCATATCTTGGGGAGAGTTCTAAGGATCTTTGAGTTGATCTCTCATCTACTCATAGGATGTCCTAGTGATGAGCCTTAAGTACATGTTGCCTTTCTCTCCTCCTTTCCCACTTTGAAGTTCTGAAGCAGTCCATTGAGCATGTAGACTTTGCTTTCCTTCACTTGTTGAGTCCCCTCATAAGTGATGCATAGCTTTCTCCTTACCTCATAGGCCGTCTGACAAGAAGAAATCTAGTTGAACTCAGTGGAGGTCATGGTGGCATAGAGTATGTTGATTGCTCTCGCATTCAAGGTGGCTTTCTTCATGGTAGCTTAATCCCATTCTTCTATCTTTGTCACCGGTAGCTTGTATGGATGGTCCACCATTTTCCATAACTCAAGACTTGATCCTTGGATGTAGAATTATAGCCTTCTTTTCCAATAGAGGAAGTTACTTCCATCAAACATTGGAAAGTTGATGAAGTATCTCCAACCTTGGTAGTCACCCATATTCTCCTACTTGTTGAAGTATGCTTGGAGAAACCTGTTCTAATACCATTTGTTGGATCCTAGATGGGTGATTGGATGCTCTAGAGGGGGGGTGAATAGATCTGAATGCACTTAAACAAAATTCATTAGACCTTCAAGATATATCACAAGATAAGGTTGCTAAATAGGAAGTTTGAGTGTAGATAAAATAGGCATAGCAAGGGAGAGACAGATTGAATATACACCAAGTGACAAGGTATGTAGAGTGGTTCCACACTTCAAACTAGTAGTGAGTCAGTCAGTCCACTACCCAGAGAGGTCAACCTCTAGGATTTCTTAACCATTGCACTCTTATATTCATTCATAAGACTTAAAATACATGACCACCAAAGGACTTACCCATCCAAGCACAAGGAGATATCCACCTTACCAAGGACTTACCCACTTTGCTTGAGTTATCAACCTTCATCAAGGTGTTACCCACTCAAGAACAAGTCTTACGCCTTCAAGGACTTTGCCACTCCTCTTGGATCTTTAGCCTTTGCCTTCACCTTCACTCGGAGAATCTTCCACCAAGGACTTACCCACTTGAGCAAGGAATCTTCTGCCTTTACCAAGGTCTTACCCACTCTTGCTCTAAGTCTTCAACCTTGATCTTCACCAAGGGACTCCTTCCCTTGTTCTTCTTCACCTCTCTTAGCCAAGAGAGAGAACCTTCATCTTCATGGTTGAAATGAGAGATAGGGAGGTGGTGGAAGTGAGAGCCTCATAATATATATATATATATATATATCTTACAGATTTCCTACTCACTCTAACGAATGTAGAAAGTGATTAAGCTTAGAGAGAGAGAGAGGAGGCTGTAGGATACACTCAACTATAGAATAGGAACCTCAGATAGAGTTTTGCATTGAATGTTCAACCTTGGAATGAAGCCCAAGGGGTCCTGTTTATATTTGGGGGTGCCTCTTAGCCTTTGGGAACACTTAAGAACAAAAGCTAGCCATTTTGTGGCTTATAACAGATATATTTTCAATTGTTGCAACTCCATAACGGCTAGAAACACTTTTATGCACTTTTCCATACAATGCAATCGGTTGAGTTTCTATAAAGGTAACTCGACCGATCCCACTAAAAGACAAGACTAATTTAAGCCATCGGTCAAGTTTGTTCTGGGGTAACTCAACCGATTCACTTAAATTAGCTTTGGTCTGCAGATGGATCGGTCGAGTTCTGTGAAATGTAAACTCGACCGATCAAAAGTCATTTTCAAGATCCAATCAGGATCGGTCGAGTTTGCAACTCGATCGATGAACAACCTGATGTGAATTTTGAGTGCTTAAATATTCAATCTAAGTGCTCTTAATTTTTTCTAATATTAATTACAAGTCATACAATCATTACAAGTGATTTACAACATGATTCTAATGGATTTACATCATATTCCAAAAACATGCACTTGTATCGACTTTGACTTGCCTTTTCTCCAAGTTGAGATGCACAAGTTAGGAAATTTAGAGTGTGTTTATGCATAAATTGTAATCACTCAAGTAGAGACATTAGACACAATTAACTGGAATGGTTTAGTCATCATCAAAACAAGGGTTTAGTCAATTTAGACCTTGAGTCAACATTCTCCCCCTTTTTGAAGATGAAAAACCATTCCATAACTATATTGAAATAATTTAAGTAAAGTCATACCTTTAGAGAAACCTAGGGGTTTCAATAGAATTGAGTTCATATGCTCCCCCTCAATTGATGCTAGTGGAGTTCTCATACTCCCCCTCAATTGATGTTATTTCTCCTACATGGTTAGCTTTCATAACATTTATAGAATACTATGTCTTCTACTCATATATGTTCTACACATATATGTCTTCTCCCCTTTACCTTCTCCCCTTACATGGACATACTTCTCTTCTTCATGTAAGACATGCCTTCTCCATATTTTGTCAAAAGAAGACATACCTTTCTCCCCCTTTGTCATTTCAAAAAGTGGGGGTACGAAGAAATAAGAAACACCACTTGTTAAAAGAAATGAGATAATAAAAAGTTATATAAGGAGATTAGAAGAGCACAACTAGGGGCTTGTCCAAGCATAGAATAAAAGCAAGTTAAAGCATGCACTTGAACAACCCAAAAAGCAAGATAAAGTGTTGCAGAAAAACAATAAATCACAATTTTGACCCTCAAGATGACAAAATTTGCCCAAAAAGTGTCAGGTCTCATTGTTAGTCAATGATTCTTGCTCAGAAGGACGTTTATGAATAAAAACACTACTTGAGAATGTATGAGACAAGATACAAGCATAGCATATAGTGAAATACCACTTGATCAACAAGGCTAGAACTACATGCATATGAACTACTAGTAGATGATATCACAAACTAGGACTACTAGTAGGATCTAGATCATAGAAAAGATACTAAGAGATACACAAGATAGATCAAGCTATGAGTAGATGTAGAGATATATCCAAATAAAGAGATATGTAGTTTTAGATGCAAGTAAGGATATAACTCACTAGCAAATGTGCATCAGTAACCAAAGATGATTATCACTAAGAACCTTAAGGTTGTATCAAAATAAGATATACAACTATATATATGTAGCAAGTTTGAGCATAGTGGAACCAATTTAAGACATAACCAAGAGATCCAAAGAGATCATCATCAAAACCTGTAAAACAACTCAAAGCAAGTAATTTCAAGATATAGATATACCAAATTAGAGAAATTTGAAAGATAGAGTTGTAAGAAAGATAGGCAATAGAACATGGCAATATGCATATATAAAGGTACCAAATGGGAGTGCCAAAGAATAAGGCTATTGGTTGAGCAAATCTAGTTGAGAGGGAAATTCTCATTCAATAAGACAAAAGTATGTTCTGCGCATAGTGTTGTCAATCGAGTTCTATGTATTGATAACTCGACCGATGACAGTTGTTGGCAACACCCATTGGTGCCTATCGGTCGAGTTTCAAATAGGACAAACTCGAGTGAAAAAGTTGTTGTGAAAAAGCACATATATTTCATAAAAACATATTTAGAGACATGCTAAAGATATAAGCCATATCCAAACATGTGTAAGAAAGTTAGTAATGCACTATGAAAGCATTAGAAATAGTTTTGAGTAAGAGTGTGAAGAGAAACACAAAATACCACTTTTGACTCAAAAACCATATGTATAGTGCACACTATTTTGACAAAAACAAGTTAGGATTGGTTATACGCAAGAAAACATTTACCTTTGTTCTTACCATTCCTTTTCCACTTGTTGTTGTCCCCTACACATCTCAACTTTCTTCTTTCATGTGGATTGAGAAGTCAATTTGCAATTTACTATCTCAAGTCAACCCATTTGCAAGTACCTACAAGAAGAAAGATGAAATGGTCCCCAATCATGTTTTTGGGTCCAGATGGGTTAGCTTAGAAACCCAAGTCCTAGTGCTCTTGGGTGCTTTCCTAAACGGGCAACAAGTAGAATAATGATCGAAATCATTGCAATAGTTGCATGTGCTCATAGTCTTGGAACTAGAGGATTCTCCATGGAATATTGGAGATCATTTACCTTTGTTGTTCCTTTGGATACAATCATATCCTAAACCATGTCTACCAATTTGTTTAGTAGTAGGGTGGAGGATTTCATTTAGATTCTTTTTACCAACTAAGAATCTTTGCAAAGAAGATCTCGAGCTATCATTATCATGCATTAGAGAAGCAATAGTAGTAGAAAAATGATTTATATTATCTCCAGCATGCAAAGGATCATTTTCTAAGTAAAGAGCTTTAGTTAAATAGGAGTCTCTATCAATATGAAGAGAAATAACATCATTTTCTCTACTAGAAGAAGATTCAAGCACAATGATTTTAGCAAGCAAGAAGGCATTTTCTGTTTCAAGCAAATAAATCTTAGAAAGATAAACACCATTTTTAGATTCTAATCCTTACAAAACAAAATCATTGTCTTTGTTTTCATATTTAAGAACATCAATATCATGCATGAGAGAATCCATAATTAAATTATGCTCTTCATTAGAACTAGGCATAAGAGGTTGAGCTTCTAGAAATTTAATCTTATCAAGCAAACTAGCATTTTCAAGTTTAAGAGAATCTACTTGACTCAGACAAGCATTTTTATCATCAACCAAGCAAGTATTAGCATGTTCAAGATCATCTAATTCTACATTCATATTATCAATAATTTTAGCAAGCTTTTTCCTTTTCATTTTAGAAGACTTAAGAGAGGCACGAGTAGCATTAAGGATATCAATTAAGGGTTCTTTATCTAAAGAGTCTAGATTTACTCATTTGAGTCTTTTTTTGTAGAAGCCATAAGAGCAAAATGGCATTCTCCTTCATCACTAGAGTTGGATCTAGATTCTCCGCTTGAATCTTCACTTGAGATTGAGTTGCAGGAGTCACTTGAGCTTGAGTGCCAATTCTCCTTCATCTTGTACTTCTCTTTTCTTTCCTTGTGATGATGGATCTTCTTGCCTTATAGACAATCTATCTTGAAGTGACCCTTCTTTCCACACTTGAGGCACCAGATGGAGGAGAAATTCTTGCCTTTATAGAATCTACCCTTGGAGTACATGGCGTCTTCTTCAACATGAGAGGATGGAGAGGCTTTTCCCACAATAGCTTCAATTTGAGCCTTCATTTCAGCCTTCTTCATTCTCTTTAGCTCTTTCTCCTCTTGTCTTTCAACTTCTTATCTTTTGTCAAGTGTAGCTTCATGGGCTTATAGATTTCCAATGAGATCTTCAATGGGAATATCATTAAGAGACCTTACTTCTTCAATGGAAGTCACCTTGGGTTCCCATCTCTTGGAGAGAGTTCTAACGATCTTTGAGTTGATCTCTCCTCTACTCATAGGATGTCCTAGTTATGAGCCTTGAGTACATGTTGGCTATCTTCTCCTCCTTTCCCATATTGAAGTTCTCAAGCAGCCCATTGAGTATGTAGACTTTGCTTTCCTTCACTTGTTTAGTCCCCTCATAAGTGATGCATAGTTTTCTCCATACCTCATAGGTCGTCTCACAAGAAGAAATCTGATTGAACTCGGTGGAGGTCATGGTGGCATAGAAGATGTTGATTGCTCTTACATTCAAGGTGGCTTTCTTCATCGTAGCTTCATCCCATTCTTATATATTTGTCTATGGTACCTTGTATTGATGGTCCACCATTTGCCATAGCTCAATACTTGATCCTTCGATGTAGAATTATAGCCTTCTTTTCCAATATAGGAAGTTACTTCCATCCAACATTGAAAGGTTGATGAAGTATCTCCCACCTTGGTAGTCACCCATCTTCTCCTACTTGTTGAAGTATGCTTGGAGAAACCTGCTCTGATACCACTTGTTGGATCCTAGATGGGTGATTCGATGCTCTAGGGGGGTGAATAGAGCCGAATGCACTTAAACAAAATTCATTAGACCTTCAAGATATATCACAAGATAAGGTTGCTAAATAGGAAATTTGAGTGCAACTAAAACATGCATAGTAAGGGAGAGAGAGAGATTGAACATACACTAAGTGACAAGCTATGTAGAGTGTTTCCACACTTCAAACTAGAAGTGAGTCAGTCATTCCACTACCTAGAGAGGTCAACTTCTAGGATTTCTTAACCATTGCACTCTTATATTCATTCATAAGACTTACAATACATGACCACCAAAGGACTTACCCATCCAAGCACAAGGAGATATCCACCTTACCAAGGACTTACCCATCCAAGAACAAGGAGATATCCACCTTACCAAGGACTTACCCACTTTGCTTGAGTCTTCAGCCTTCACCAAGGTCTTACCCACTCAAGCACAAGTCTTCTCCCTTCAAGGATTTTGCCACTCCTCTTGGATCTTCAGCCTTTGTCTTCACCTTCACTTGGAGAAGCTTCCACCAAGGATTTACCCACTTGAGCAAGGAGTCTTCTGCCTTCACCAAGGTCTTACCCACTCTTTCTCCAAGTCTTCGGCCTTGAGCTTCACCAAGGGACTCCTTCCCTTATTCTTCTTCACCTCTCTTAGCCAGGAGAGAGAACCTTCATCTTCATGGTTGAAATGAGAGATAGGGAGGTGGTGGAAGTGAGAGCCTCACAATATATACATATAGGACTAGCTCTCTTATAGATTTCCTACTCACTCTATAAATGTAGCAAGTGATTAAACTTAGAGAGAGAGAGGAGGATGTAGGATACACTCAACTATAGAATAGGAACCTCATATAGAGTTTTGCACTGAGTGAACAACCTTGGAATGAATACCAAGGGGTCTATTTATAGTTGGGGATGCCTCTTAGCCTTTGGGAACACTTAAGAATGAAAACTATCCATTTTGTAGCTTGCAACGGATATATTT
This sequence comes from Alisma plantago-aquatica, assembly GCA_963693085.1. Lineage (NCBI taxonomy): Eukaryota > Viridiplantae > Streptophyta > Magnoliopsida > Alismatales > Alismataceae > Alisma > Alisma plantago-aquatica. The sequence goes on along the minus strand of OY856414.1, from coordinate 419,077,696 downwards.
TCGATTATTGCAACTCCACAACAGCTAAAAACACCTTTCTACACTTTTTTGTATAGTGCAATCGTCGAGTTTCTATAAAGGTAACTCGACCAATCCCACTAAAAGACAATACCAATTTATGCCATCAGTCGAGTTTGATCTGGGGTAACTCAATTGATGAACAGACTGATGTGAATTTTGAGTGCTTAAATATTCAATCTAAGTGCTCCTAATTTTTTCTAAGCTTAATTACAAGTCATACAATCATTACAAGTTATTTACAACATGATTCTAATGGATTTACATCATATTCCAAAAACATGCACTTATATTGACTTTGACTTGTCTTTTCTCCTAGTTGAGATACACAAGTTAGGGCATTTGGAGTGTGTCTATGCATAATATAAAATCACTCAAGTAGAGACATTAGACACAATTAATTGGAATGGTTTAGTCATCATCAAAACAAGGGTTTAGTCAATTTAGACCATGAGTCAACAAAACTTGCATTGTGTAATGCCATCTATGTTTGCATGAAGTTCTCCATTCTGAGGATCTTAGCTTCTGGTACCTGGGACCTTTTGTGTATCCATTGACCATGGTGGTATCTGATAATGCAGCTAGTGCATGTCATCTTCGTACCTAAGTTGAGCAATGCATCCACATTGATAGGAAAGTTGTTGTTGTGAATTAGTATATGTTGAGCGATGGAGGAGTTTTTTCCTATAGATGGAGGTGTAAGTTGATTCATGGAAAAGTTGATAGATTCCACATCTAGTTGGTAGATAGATAGCATTTGATAAGTAGTTTTTTGTTCATTGTTGAAAATTGTATCATTTCTTTGTTTCCATTGCATCCAACAAGCCATTGAGAAGGTTGTTAACCAGTTGGGGATATCTTTGAGAGTCTTGATGTTGTATACAAGCCATTGATCTGGTGCCATTTCTTCAAAGAAAGGGGTAGCTTGGGGTACAAGGTGTTGGCATAAGGCTTTTCTCGAGTTGTAGTCTTATAGGGCAAGCATGGTGGTTTTGTCTTCAGAGCCACAACTTGGGCTTTTAGATTCAGAGGTCATATGTCTAGTTAACCACAAGTGATTGGTTGTTATCTTGTCATGATGGACAAGCCAGAGTAATGTTTTTTTTCTCTGAGGTAGTGCAGCATGTCAAATCAATTTGAAGCATCCTACATCATGTGTATTGCTTGAAGGATTGGTTAACATGTTCTATGCCCATTTGGTTGTGAAAATTCCATCTGATGAGTGTTTCCATACAAGGCCATATAAGATAAAAGAACTATTTGACCTTGGCATTTTAAGAATGCTCGCTACAGTCTCACTTGTGAACCGATCATCTAGGAATCTTGTGTCCCATTGGTTATCGTCTGTGACTAGAGATGAAACATTTAGGTTTTGGATGCCTTCTAGAATTGTCCTTTCATGTTTGACTGAGGGCACATAGCCATCACCTATCCATTCATCTATGCAAATGTTAGTGTCCTTCCCTGATAGAATAGCTTTCCTTGTATTTCCAAGTACTTGTCTAGTCTTGATAGGTTCCTCCATGTATGCGACCCTGAGGTTTTGAAGCCACTAGGACGTGTATTTTTCCCTCATAAGAGATATCCATGAGGTATTATTGTTCTGGATGAATTCCCATCCCATTTTCAATGTCAGGGATTTGTTGAATTCTCTGGTGAGACTTATACCTAGTCCTCCTTGATTATGTGGTTTGCATGAGATTCCTCCATGCCACTAGATTTGGATGATGATTTGTAGATGAGCCATTTCATATGAAGTGGCGGACTAGCCGTTCGATTATGTCACATGTAGATAGAGAGAGGGACATTGATCGCATCATGTATGTAGGTTGAGAGCAGAGAACAAATTTGGAAAGGGTCACACGACCTGCTAGAGACAAGGTGTTGTTTTTCCAATTCATGATCTACTACTAAATTTGGGACGTTATGAAACCACATTCTAATTTTTTTTTTACTTTTGTGTATAATTAGAACCCCAAGGTGACTGCCAATTCTTGATGTTTCTTTAAACTTTGACATCGTATAAAATGTGTTTCCATAGAGGGCGAGGAGTGTTGTAAGAGAAAAAGATGCTAGATTTATCCATTGAAAGGAACAACCCAAATGCCTTCTTGAAGTTGTGAATACATTTCAAAGTGGTTTTCATCTATACATTATATACTTCTCCGAAGAGCATGATGTCATCAACAAAACTAGCATGCTTGAAGGTAACTTTTTCCTTGGCTAGGGAGATGGGTTTCTAGTTTCCATTTGCTTCTTCAGATAATATTAGTTGACTATTCACTAAGAAATGGTTTGATTCAGTTTACAATATTCTTTGAAAGAAGTTTTGTGCAAACTATGTTGAGGGAGATTGATGGGGTTGGGAACAAGATTATGGGTTTTGTCTTTAGAATGAGGACCATTGTTGAGTTTGTGAATGTTGGAACAAGGTAGGATCCATTGAAGGGAGCTAATATATGATCATAGAGATGGTCTTTTATGGTGTTCTAGTTCTTCTATAGGAAAGATGCATCGATACCATCTAGACCTGGGGCCTTCAACGACGCCATTGAGATAAGAACGTTCCTTATCTATGATTCATCTAGTGTAATAGATAGTGCAACAATCCATTATGCATTGATGATTTTAAAAGTACCAATGAAAGTGCAACAAGAGTTTAGTCTTGTAGGTGTATTTGCATCTTGGTAGAGGTTAGAGAAAAAATTAATTATAATGGATTTGATCTAGGCATCATCTTCAATCCAGTAGCCATTTGTATCTTTACTTTTTGTGATATTGTTTCTCCATCTTCTGGCCTTGATGTGAGCAAAACAAATCTTCTTACCTTGACAAGAGAGTGAAAGTATCTAGTATTCAAGTATCCTAGCTTTATGCAGCTACAATGAGCATGTTGTTGATAGATTGCTTCTTCTTTCCTAAGAATTTCATTCAATTGTCATTGCATCATTGTTAAAGATTCTTCTAGGGAGGAGTCATGAGATATTGTAAGTTGAAGTTGGAACCATTTGATCATGTGTTTAGATAATCCTTGGTCTGGTGGTCTTGTTTCCTCATCTTTGTATCCCAATCCCTTGCTTTGTGGAGTAATTGAGCATAACATTGGTGAAAGTTCAGGTTTGTATCCCAATTTTTGTCGAGAAATTGTTTCAAGGATGGGCAAGCATCTCGTGCCGCCAATGTTGTTATTCTTAGATTGGGTGATGGGTGGTGTTTGATGTTATTGATCAGTAGGGGGCATGATCAGAATGGATGCATTCTAGTACTTGGATAGTTTTTTGGGATGAGTTATCTATCCATGGTTGGTTTCCACATTCTCTGTTGAGTCTTTCGAGCAAGAGGCCTCTTTGGAATGTCGTCTTTGGATCCTTTGAGCCCAAGTCAGTTAGACCACACTTTTGTAGAGCTTCCATGAATTATCTATTGTTGGATGTGTCAAAATTGTGGTTTCCCCTCTGCTTTGAAGGATATAGGACCACGTTAAAGTCTCCTACCACTATCCATGGTTCGCTAATTTTAGTAGAAATATCGTGTAGATGCTCCTAAAGAAGTAGTCTCCTGTGTATTGTTATGTTGGCATGGTCGAATGTATAGTATTAAGTATCGTTCATTTTATAGTGAATGAATTGTTTGTAAGAGATCAGGGTATCGACATTCGTGTGTATTTCCACAACACTCATATGCCACCTAAGAAACATATTTCTTTGACATGATGTGATTGTTTGAATCCAAATCATGTTGCTTAGTGCCACTACATCTTGGTTCGTATATGTTGAGAACTTCAACTCAATACTTATGTATAAGTTCTTTAGCAGTGTTTTCGGTATCCTTTTTACGAATACCATTGATATTATAGCTCATGATGGTCATTTAACAGTGTCCAGGAGAGTAGAGGATCCCATGGCATGTGCTTCAACTTCAAGGTCTTGAAGATTGGAGGTTTTACCTCTTTTCTTGTTTGTGGATTTTCTCCCTTCCCCCTCATGAAGTACTTTCCTATTGCGGATATGGACACCTATCGAGGTATTTCCCGTGTTTGATTGAGTTGAAGGGCATGTTCCTACCCCCCCCCCTCCGAAGACCTAGGTTGACGGTGGGAATCTAGCTAGGGATATCACAAGTGACTCTCTTGCATGTTACTGAATTCCTTGTTGGTTGGGTCACTGTATGATCAGGCTGTTTGGGGATTTTAGGGACAACAGTGGACAAGTTTATCTTTAGAAGAGCTGGTTGGGAAGTCTTCTTAGATGATTGTTGTTTATTGTTGGTTGTTTTGTTTCTTATTTCTAAGTTTTTGAAGTTTTTCTTACGCTGAATCCAGTCGATGCCGCTTGTAACTCTACTTGCAACCTCCTCAACTTTGATGGTTTCTGTTACATTCTCCTCTTCATTAGAATCAGCAAGTTCTTGGAACCTGTTTGTGTGGATAGTGAGTTTGGATGTGTGTCTTGTAGGTCTTGTATATTTGTTTTTTCCATGTTTTCCTTGGGATTGGTTGCACGTGGATATGTTCTGAGAATCCTTACTTACTTGGGGGATCTTCTGTGATAATCCTTCCTTCTTGGAGTTTGGCTTGTTCTAGCGGCATTGGCCTCAACTAAATGTTTTTTATAGTCTTTTTCGATGTGACCAACCTTTCTGCAATGCATGAAGATAAAGGGTGTGTTTTCATATTCAATGCAACATGTTGTTCCTACTATTCTGATGATCGACATAAAGGGTTTGTCCATATCTATCTTCACTGCAGTGCGGGCGAATCTACCTTGATGTTGAATTTTTGTATTGAGATCTACTTTGATTGTCTTCCCCAAGTTGTATCCAATCTCCTTTAAAAGGACTTCCTAGAATATGTGTATAGGGAAGTTTGGAATTATAATCTAGGACACTAGTTTTGGTGGTGTGGTGCCTTCAGGTGAGAAGTTAGGGTCTGATCTTTGGACGGTAAGATATGATCTAAAGATGGGCCAAGGACCTCCATTTAAGGCATTGGTGTAGTCATCTTCTCTCTGGAGCTAGATGATAAAGTAATTATTAGCAATATCCATTAGGTTGAAACCACCAACAGTAATTGAAAGAAGCCTGATGCGATCTCGAAGGGTTAGGAACCTGATTTCCCTGGATAAGTGTTTAACAACCATTGTGTATTTTTGGGGTTTAAGGAGTTCATCCAGGGCTTCCTTCTTCATATCAAAGGATTGGTGGTCATTTTCAGAGGAAATGACTATCCTCTGGTTGTAGAAATATATCACAGTCGTATGCATCCATTTTGATGTATCTGAGACTATCCTTCTACTTCCCATTTTTGTTGTTTTTGTAGAAAATGTTCAGGTCTGTCTCTGATGGTGAGACTCCTTGAGGAATGGGGATCTAAGATGAACCGTGGAGGTTTTGGAGTTGTGTTGGGTCTCCATGGTCGACCTCCATCACTTGATTACATCCATAAATGTCCTTCTTGTTTGTTTGAGAATTCCTCCTATCGACAAAGGTTAGATGAACCCACATGGAGCTCAGGGGGAATGGAGTTTGTGTTTCCAGGAGGATCTCCTTCGTTCCTTTCTTCATGGAGCCACCTGTCGCCGCCACCCTAAGATTTCCTAGGGTTTTTACTCCATGTTTTTCCCATAAAATGCCCTTTAGATTAGGGATAATTCTTCTTACCTATAATATCTAGTCATATTTTCAATTCATTATCATGTTACTTAAATAAAAGTCTTGCATTAGTGTAGGGTTTAATCATTATTCCATAAATTATACTACAATAGATGCATTAGGCTTAGATCATTATAATAAAACTCATCACCTTAAATTGAAATATTCATACCTAAAATTGAGTATTTCTTCACATTTACAAGGTTATATATAATATCATGCTATATCTCTCATACTCTAACTCAATACACAATTTATAGGGTTTTGAAAGAGTGACATTAGTTCAATGCATCATAATGACCTTATTATTTATAAATATCATAAAAGTACATAAGTCGGTTCATCAAGACCATTCACACAAAGGAAACCCTATTTTCCATTTCCACACAATTCATCCATCAATTATAAGTATGTTGATTTATTAGCTCATTTGAGACAATCTAGAAAAACAAACCATAGACTTGGAATATCCCCATCTTAGACCCTCATTCTGATTCCTATGTACATGCCATATGTAATTCTAGAAAATATATAAAAATATAGTTTAGGAACACATTTTTATCAAGTTCAAACATGATCTTGTTCTTATCAACTTAGTTTTTAAGTATATCAATCATTAGGCCAGTTTTCAGGCAGAATTCCATATAAAGCATCATATTCCTATATCCATAGGATTCTTCATAGAATGTAAATCAATAGATCAGGAACTAATCAAATAAAATTCAATGAGAAATAATCTAAATTAGTAGCATTTTATTCCATAATACCTTCTTAAATGAATACCTGATTGCATACAAATACAAGCAATGATCTTGATTATTTTAGTTGGATAGAATTAGGATTTCAATATGAATTAGAAAAATTAAGATGAAGATAAACACTCACGTCAGGTGAAAAGCACATTACAAATATCCCATGTAATTTGGATTTCTGAAAGTTCATCAAACCCATCGACTATGTTTCTTCCTCCTTCCAATTTGAAAACCCTAGGAAAGGAGAATAAGAGAGAAAGAAAGAGAAGAGATGGTGATTTGCTATGTTTTTATTAAAATTCTAGGTTGGAAGAAATATAGATAGAGGATAGAAGATCCACCATGAAAATCTATCTAAATAAGCCCAACTTACTTGATTTCATCAACTCTAGTAAGATAAAACCCTAGATCATCAATTCCACCCCTCTCTACTCTCAAATTATAACTCTCTCTCTCTCATAATATTTTGTGTCTCAAATGGAGATGACGGGTCATGGGAGACGTTAAGGTGTTAGATTGATGGTATATATCCATTTAGGTGCTTAGGACATTTTTAGACAAGTTTTTCATTGCATTTTCTATTTCTATTGAATTTGTCGTTGATCAAAATTGTTGCTGGTAAATATCTTAGCTAATGAAGGGCGTTCTGGTCATCAAACATGCTCCAAAAATTTAGAAAATTGAGAAAATTATATTTTATTGAGTTTTAAAATAAATATAGTTAAAATTTCAGCCCAAATAGATAAATTAATAAATAACTAAGAATCAAACATCCTACTTCTAAATTTCAACTTGAATGCATGGTCAGTGGAATTTGTCCTAGGTCGAATCTCGTACGGTGAACAGATCCAACCAACACTAAAAATTATAAACATTTTCAAGAACACTCGCATTTGAGTTGTCCAGACTATATCAAAATTTTAAAGAAATAAAGTTGCAGGTAAAATACTAAAAATTATTTACTACACCACTATATTTAAATTATATATTCATATGCTATCAAAGCCCTAATTTTGACCGATTAGGTTTAGACTTCTCAAATCCTAAATATTCAAATAAAAGCATGGTGTGAGTGCCTAATTAGGTTTATAACATCATAATTAGACTAGCATAATTGAACAAGCTTAGTATAATGATTATTGTATCTAAGCATGTAATCATCCAAGTAAAACCTAATTAGATGACTGAAATTAATGTGTAAATAGAAATTCTCCCCTTCTTATAGGATTTTGTCTTGAAATCCAACAAAAAAACATGGAAGAAGATCATAACATATAATTGTACATCTCTCCTAGTGTTCCCTTAGAATGATTATAGGTTATCTTTCTTTCTTCTTACTTCATTTTCTTGCTTTTCAATCCTAAATTACATTAGAACTCTCAATTTTATGCATTAGATGGATGCATCATCCCCTATCACCGTCATATCAAGTATTATATAAACTTCTTTCACATATCTTAGAAATACATCAATATCAACACGTAATTCATATCACCTTTCATTTTCTTTCAAAATTTGAGTGTATATTTCACGTACCAAGATTATAGTTCATTTTATAAATTGTCTAAGTCCATAATTTCTCTTCACAAAAAAGGTTATCTAGTGGACATCATTCTCGGTTCTCAACTTTTTTCTTACTATTGGTATATTTTATTCGTTGGGCTTAGGCCCATTGTATTTTTCCTAGTTTCTGTTTAGCCTGTGTACTCTGTGGCTCCTATATATAGGAGACCCAATACTCTTATTTCACTTACTGAAAATCACTTATTCTACATGATATTAGAAGTAGGATTTTAACCCTACCATTTCCTCTCCTCTCTTTTCTTTTCCTCTCTCTCTCCTTCTTCGACCCAAAGGTTGCTACCCCTCCTCAGCCCCACCTACTTGACACACCCTCACCCTCCCCTTCCCCTCCTCTCTTCTCCTTCCCCTTGCCACGATGGCCTACAACCAAGTTGTCCAATGCACCAACAACACCCAGACATAGTGGTTGTCTGCAGGCAGCCCGACAGTTGGCAGCCAGTAGCCACCCCAAGCAGTCATCCTCTAGTGGTGTCTAGCACCCACACAAAACTACAACAGTCTGTTGTTTCTAGGCATAGCCATCTGTATCCATCTATCCCCCACTATGCGTGGTCTCTATTTTCTAGGTTGAATGGCTTTACTTACTTTGAACTTGTGATGGAGTTTTGATATTAAATCATGAGTTTTACAAGTTGGTTTGGGTTCAATTTTCAACATCTATCAATATTCTTTGAACCAAAAATGTCATCAAGTATACCCAAAGGTAGTCACCTCTTTTTTCGTGATGTAGGGATGATTCATCAATGCTCGTGGCCATAGTCTTTAGAAGAAAAAAATATTGTTGAGAATGAAAACTATCATTTACTTGACAATACACTCTCTTCTCACTCATGCCAACTCTCCAAAACCTTTTTGGTTTGATGTGGTCCTTATTTTTTGCATTCTTATCAATCTCAAACTTCATTTGTTCTCAAGAAGCACACTCCTTTTTCTATTGTTTGCCCTCAATCCACATGATTTCCTCTACAGTCTTGAGGTTTTTAGTGTCACCTTTTTTCATAATTTCGATCCCAAGGTCGACAAGCTTTCCCCCGAGCTATTCAAATGGTGATTCTTGGTCATCCTTTTTCTTAAAAAGGATACAAATTTCTTGAACCTAAATCTAGTAGAGTCCACATATAAATGCATGTCACCTTTCATGAGTATGAAATGTTCTTTTCACCATCCTCACCCCTGATAGATCATGTACTAATACTATGGTTTTTTGCCTTATCCATTTATCCCGCTAATACCACCACCATATCCACCATCAACAACACCAAATTGGTGCATGGAAGATGAGTCATCGGCTGCATATGCATCATCATTGTTAGTTCCAGACCAATGTCAATATGCAGATGTATAAGCTCTTGCACTATCAATCACCTCATTTCCAATACTTGTTGTCTATCACATCTTTCTTCTTCTGCCTACTCCTTTGCTGTTCTCTGGATAAAACATATGTCCCCAGATGCTCTACGTCATCCTAGATAGAAAGTTTCCATGATAGAAGAAATGTGGGCTATCCATGACAATAAGACATTGGATCTTGTGATCCTACTAGTAGATACAAATATATTAGGTTGTCTGTGGGTTTTCTCTGTAAAGCATAAGTTGTATGGCTCTGTTAAATGACTCAAGGCTCTCCTGGATGCCAAAGGATTCACCCTAACCTTTGGCATGGATTACTTTGAGACATTCTCTCAAGTTACAAAGATTGCCTCTTTTTGCATCCTTAATTCCCTTGAAGATCACCTTGATTGACCTCTTTATCGACTCGATATCAGGAATGTATTTCTTTAGAGAGATCTCTTAGAAGAAGTCTACATGTAGCAACCACCCGTGTTAGTTGTTGAGGGGGCGTCTTCTCAAAAAGTGTGTCATCTATGACAATCTCTCTACAACTTCAAGTAGTCTCCACGGTCTTGGTTCAACAAGTTAAGTGATGTCCTTACACAACTTAACTTTAAGATATCAACCATATACCATTCTTTGTTCTTCTTTGAGTCCTTCAAAGGCTATGTTCTTGTTGTTGTCAATATTGATTGCATCATCATCACCGGTGATGATGTGATGGGGATATCCCAGCTGAAGCAGTCTCTACATACATATTTCCATACAAAAGACTTGTGAACTATGCTATATTGTAAGGAGTGGGACCCAAAGGGGATCCACTCCCTACTAAATTTTGAAGAATAAAACATCCATTCCAAACACACTCAAAAGGTATGTTGGAGTAGGTGTAGAATTTTCAAATTTCACATGATGGTATACAAAAGACCAAAGTAAAGTAGCGGAATAAAAGTTTCATGACTATAATCAAATTTTCAAAAATACATCATCATCTCCCACATAGGGTTTACATGGATATTACATCATAACGATCTAGTAGAGGGAAATCTAAACCATATCAAGTTTGTCTCCAAGCATCAACCCTTAAGATAGGTCCAAGTCAGCATGCCATGTCCTCCATGTCCTACACATGGGGTTGGAAGCATACCCCAGCAAGAAGGAGAAAAGTAGATGACATCAACATAAGGCTGGTATGTGCATATTAAATATGCACTAAGCAACATTATGAAATAAAGGACATAAAATATCAAGGCTTCCCATTGAAAAAGTAAAGTGCCACCCAAATGGGAATCAAGAGAAAATGAATTGCAATCATATGATAACAAAATAATACTTTCCATGTAATCACAAATAAAAGTTGTGCCACACAAGCACATATCAAGAATTAGGGCTCACAACCCATCAAAAATAATCATCAACATGCATGCATGTGACATAAGCATAGAACTAGAATGGTATAAAGACAATGGCGGCCAAGCCTCACAAATTTTAAACTTGATAGAGAATGACGTACTGCCAGACTCCCAATATATATAAAAATGATGGGCATCACCACCCGGGTATGAGGCACATAACCTCCATCCCAAAAACAATATATGGGCACACAACCCAAAAAACCAATGTACTTACACTACTCTAGGGCTACTTAATCACATAACATGCTTAATGTAAAGTCAAGTAAAAAGTATAGTCAGATCTAACAAGATTTCCATCTCACAAATGGACAATATAAACATACACTATATAAGTGGGAAAAATTAAAACATATCACCAACTAGAATTCCATCATGAACAAAGTATGAGATAGAGTCCAAAGAACATCCTTCAGAGTAGATTCACAAAAATCAAAACCAAGTAATATATTCTCAAAAGAAAGAGATATTGTGTAGGTTATTATCCATAGGACCAAGAGAAAGATGAAAATAGGTTGATTGCTCAAAGAAATAATAGGGGATGCAAACATACATTAAAAGAGAGGAATTACAAATTGCTCAATATAGAAATAATATGGGATGCAATCATACCTCACTTCAGGGTCTAAAAAATTCCAAGTTAGTCCTAGATCCAGACCTAGGTCTCTGAAGCACCTATTCAGCATATGCATAGAATTAGGGTTAGATTTACATTAATTATTCAAAACCCTAAAAATCACCTTTTTATTATTATAGAATTATGTTATCAAAACCATGTCGTATTGTAGATTATATTTTTATGAGTTCATTACATATTTTATTTTTATTTTATTGACTTATAAATTATTAGTTATGAATTTTGCAAATTATAATCAATTAGGTAAATCCACTAAAAATCATATATTTATCAAGTTGGAATTTGGTGATTAAACTAGTATTGTTGGTAGATTATAATTTCATGATTCTAGAACATATTTTACTTTATTTTTTTAGGCTATAAATTATTTATTATAAAGTTTGCAAAAACTGACTAATCAAGATATTCAGAAATGGCATAGGTATAATACATTATCCAGAGAGGAGGGTCCCAAGTGGTTGGCCCTGTAAAACCCTGAAAAGTGGCCACAAGCATGCTAAAGCCAAAAATGTGGTTAATAAAGTAACCAAGGTAAAAAAATATGAGAATGCCCTCAGGCCTTAGATCATGGGTGAACAACAGGATGGGTAAACTTGAAAAACCCCAAAGACATTTCTCCTTCAATTACCTCCTTACTAAAAAAATTGAACAATAGAACCTCCAATCCAAACACACTTCAGAGGTATGCTTGGAGTGGGTGTAAAATTTTCAAATCTTTATTAATGGTATACAAAACAATCAAAGTGTAGCAGCAAAATAAAACCATGTCTATATTCAATTTATAAACAAGGTAACATCTTAAACTTACATGTAGGGTACATCATAAGGATCCATGTAGAGGAAATCTAAACCACCTCAAGATTGTATCCAAGCTTTAACTTATCAATCTATGTCCAATTCAACATGCCATATCCTCCATATCCTTCACCAAGGGTTGGAAGCATACCCAGTAAGAAGAGAAAATAGAAGACATCAGCAAAGGTTGGTATGTGCATATAAAATAGTAAATTGAGCAATATAAAGAAATAAGGACATCAAATAAATAGAAGCTTCCCATAGAAAAGAAAAGTACCACCCAAATGGGTATCAAGATATAAGATCCACATATAATAAGATACTTTCCATAACCAATCAAATAAAAAGAATGTGCTATAAATATATGCATCCACTAACATGGTGGAAAAGAAGCACATATAAACATCAACATGCATGCATGTGAGATAAGCATAGCCTTAGGACAATATAAAGACAAAGGCGGCCAAGCCTCATAAACTTGAAACCTGATAGAGAATGACACATAACCAAACTCCCAAATATATATAAAGTGGGCCAAACCTCATAAATTTGAAACCCGAGTATGGGACACATAACCTCCATCCCAAAAGCATAAATGGCACATAACCCAAAACCAATGCAATTATACTACTCTAGTGCTACTGAATCACATAGCATGTCACATCCATCTCATAAGTGGGCAAAAGCATTATAAAGAATCAAGATAATGTCCAAACATGATCACAAGATAAATAACAAATAAGGGAGTTCGCATGAACCATGGTTTTCAAAAGAAAAGGCATTGTGTACAGGTTAATGTTCATAGGACTAAGAGAAAGATAATTTAGGTTAATTTCTCAATAAGAATAATAGGGGATGAAAACATACCTCAACTTCAGAGTCCAAAGTCCAAAGTCACTTCTAGGTCCAAGCCTAGGCCTCCAAAGAACCTATTAACCATATAGGTAGATTTTGAGTCAATTTCATATTCATTATCCAAACCCTAAAAACCACATTTTTATCATTATGTGAAAAAGGTTATCAAAACTATGCCAAATTTTAGTTCACATTATATTTTATTATATTTTTCTAACTTATAAATATTTAGTTATGAATTTTACAAGATATTATTCATTAAGATCAAATCATGTAAAACCATATATTTTTAACATCAGATTTAGGAAACAATATTAATACCATCATATAGCTTAGCTTTGTATGATTTCAAACATATTTTTCCTTATTTTTAGGAGCTATAGATAATTAGTTATAATTTTTAGAAATCTTGACCAATAATAAAAATCCAAGTCAGTGAGTAAATCCCAATCAAACAGGGTCAACATAGCCATGTCAAACCAATGACTACAGGCCAACAGGGCTGGGTAAACTTGAGTCAAGCGTCAACAAATCCAGTTATAAGATGAGATTACCCCCAGCACCACAGAACAAAAATCAAAGCCGTGGAAGGATAAAAGTGGAAAAGCCACCCAACAATTGTTCTCGCGAAGAGAAGCTCTCAGCAGAGAACTGGAAACTCCAACTTCTCGATTGAAGTCTGATCACTATGGGAAACGTGAGAAGACAGTAGTGTCACTGAGTTCCAGGGAATAAGGAGAACTCAATGAAACCCAAAAAGGTGAAGTATGATGCACATAAACGTCAGGTCATGTAGCTTCACCGTCGATCAGCGGCGAGGAAGCCTTCTCAAAAGAACCAGCAAATGAGGTCGAAGATGTGGTGAGAAAATAAGTGAAAACCATCAGTCGAGGTTGTTGAGACAAAAAATGGGTTCACTTGTAGACAAGAGACCTCTACGGTCCCTCTCCAGAGAAGACAAGACTAAGGCAAAATGGCAACTAGCCAACCGAGACGTTTATGAAGCCGTGGGAAAAAAAAGAAAAGAAGGGGAAGATAGAGGGAGGTCTAAGAAAACTCACCGAGGCTTCAATTGAAACTGAAACATCATAAGAGATCGAAGCGGCTGCAGGGTCACCGGAGAACTACAAGGGGTAGGTTTACAAGTTCAGGGTAAGAATGAACCTAATTGGAAGAGGAGAAAGGTATAAGGGAGGTTAAGGAAGCTTTCTGGGCACTTGCACGAAGATGATGATTGGTGAAGATGTCTCTGCAAAAAATAGCGGGAGAGTGAGAATCAGGCGTTTACTATATATAGAGAGTTAGGGGTCAAGTAAAGGATCAAATCGTGTGGAATCATCTCCCAATCCTAGAGCAAAAAAAATCATCAAAAATGGTGGAGAAACATGTCGGGAAATCAAACCAGATATCGGTATTTACTGTACAGTCCATGGCCCTCTCCTACTCGAGGTAGGAGATGGGTTTGCAGCCGTCAGATCGGTGGTGACGGTCCACTGAGGAACCCAGATTGTCCAATCACATGGATGTAAAAAGGAAAGTGTGTGACATAGGACTATAGGCGGAATCTCATTTAAATCATGACAAAATAAATTTTATTTAATAAAGTGTAAAGGAACCTAGATTGTCCAATCACATGGATGTAAAAAGGAAAGCGTGTGACATATGACTATAGGTAGAATCTCATTTAAATCATGACAAAATAAAGTTTATTTAATAAAGTGTAATTACATTATTATTCCTTTTTTCTTTCTTCAATTAAGGGTTCATATATTATCCAAATTAGATGAAATTTTACACAGAGATCAATTAAGGTATGTAGAATCTAATTCTCCAATTAGTTTTCCCTTTTGAAGACTTTTGATGATTATTTTACAAACCCTACTTTCTCTTTCCTCATGCATTAATGATATTAGGATTATCCAAATTAGATGAAAGTTCATTCTTAAGTTATATTTGATATGTTGAACATGAATTTGCCTTTATTTCCAACTTTTGGTGTCATATATCACATTTATTTATTACTTACATCTTTTAGGTAGTTTCTCTCTCCTAACTTACCATATTATTTCAAGGTAGTCCAAATTAGATGAAAATTTATATGTAGACTTATTTTTATGTGTAGAATATGAATTTGAAGTCTATTTTCACTTTTGATACTTTATTGTTTGTGTCATGTTACTTGGATCACTAATGACCCATTAACATAATTACTTATCTAATTAGGTTCATTAGGGTGATTTTACATGCATTAGCTCATATAGATCATTCTAAACTTCTTTCAAGTCTAACCTCAAACCATGTTTGGCCAAACCCAAAAGATCACAGTTCTAGGGTAGGGTCCAAGATAGGATATGTTATACATTATATCTCTCATGGGAGAAAAACATGTTGTTAACGATGGGGCGTGAACTAAGGGGCCAACCCCACAGCCTGGTGAGAGCCGACTCCTGGAACCGACACATTGTTTTTGTCTACCTCGACCGATCGCTGAGGGAACCAGTCTAAGGCCCGACGGAATTCAGAGACCTAAGTTCCTACCTCCACCATTACAGACAGCTATAAAGCTTCAGAAACATAGTAAGTGAAACCCGACCAGAAGAAACATGCCAGAATCATCGATGATGTTTGATAGCTCATTAAGAGATGAAGCAATCCATTGCGCAAGTAGGAGAGATGAGAGTTTGGGTCGAGCAAACATCCAATGACAAAAGCATCAATTGGATGAAGAAAAATGGGTTACCTTCTTTTATAGAGAATAATTGGTGAAGTAAGCTTCTAGGACCAAAATGTAATCACTATCGTCCTCCCTTGCTATTGTGGTGCAATAAGGAGATATGTAGAGATCGAAAGAGCATTGTCAGAATCGTGTGGTTCGAAGACAGGATCACCTGCAATGAAGTGCAAGGGGAGGATCAATTCTTCTTCCTGGAGGGGGCTCGGTGGTGCAAGCAAACACAGAGGACAACTAGGCATGGAAAGCTAGTCTCAAGACCACGAACCCAAAGAAGGCAGATAAGGGAAAATTGTAGGGAAGGGTTTCTGGATACGCTTGGTAAGAACTAAATAATGACATCTATATATATGTGTATATATGTGTGTTTGTGTGTGTGTGATGTATGATTTGGAAAAATGCAGAGAGGGAAAAAAGGAGAAGGAAAGGAAGAGTTAGGGTGCAAGATACAAAAACTGTGGAAGAAGACACCACAACTACAACTGACAAAATAGAGAAGAAATTGGTAGTAGGAGAAAGAAGGTAGTCGTGAAACCATGAGGGTTTTCAGCAAGTTTAAAGAAAACCACTGTGGAAATCTTTTTGGAAGTTCAATAAAACAAAGGCATGACAAATTATATGGTTTAAATGGAATACAAAATAGTAATACTTACATTGCACTTGCATATAAATGAATTTATCATGTCTAATACAATTATAACTTAAGCTATTTATCATCATATGTATGCTATTTTCCATCAATAACCACTAGTTAGAGTCCTTTGAACTTCTCATATAATTATTTTAGCCTTTTGTGCAGGAATTGAATAATTTCTCTGACTTCTCCATTATTAATGATATTAAGTCTTATATTATCATGTTATTCTTATCCTTTATTATTTAATCACAAAGAAATCTATTTAGTCCATATGTATACTTCACCCCTTTCAATTACTTACTAATCACATTGTAGTCATTACCTATGTATTAGTTATCCATAAAGCATTCTTGCCATTATTAAGGAATATTACTTACATTTTAAGCATCACTTTGGTCATTAAATTCATTATAGGATTATTGAGACATCTTGTGTCATTATGTCACATAATGATGCTAACACGTCACATGAGGTACCAAGAATATGTAGATTAGGTAAATCTTCATTTTAGGGCATCTAGAGAATACTTTTCTCTATTCCAAACTTAGGGTCATCTTAGATTTCAAAAGACATCACCATATGTTGGTTTATACCTCTTGGATAAGATTACATTTACATGTGCCTTAAGTTAGGTTTTATATGTATCTTTGTCTGACAAAAGTTAGAGATTTAGGCATGCCAACATCCTATCCCCAGGATCAAAGTTATTAGAGTCAAGAAGCTAAGTTTGGTTATGTTACAAATACTTCCTTGGGATTGAAGTCCTCCACTCAGCCTCAGGGATTATCTTATCACAATGGTGCTATGTCTTGGTCCTACTTCAAGAGGACAACATGGCAAAAGCCCAATTGGCCTCTACTCTGATGGATTGTCATGCAAAGCCTATGCATGACTAAGAAATCTTGAATTATTAATCCAAAGAAGTATTTTCATATAGTCGGGAAGCTAATTTACTTAACTATTACTTGACCAAATATTACCTAGTTGTTGGGGTAGCCAACCAACACATGAGTGCACCACTCGAAACCCACCGGTCCAGCGTTCAATGCATTCTTTTCTATCTCAAGAGTGCTCCATGATGAGGATTTCTCTACAAACGTTCTAAGGTAATCTCTATCTATGGATATGTCGATGCAGATTGGGCTGGTGATTTTAAAGATTGGTGGTCCACTTTTGGCTATTTTGTCATGATTGACACTCACCCAATTTCTTGGAGGAGTGAAAAATAGGCAGTGGTAGCTCACTCTAGCACCAAGGCAGAATATAGGGCCAAGGCTCATACATGTTGTGATCTACAATGGTTATGGTCCATCATGAACTGAGTTTGGAATTCCGTATCAAACTCCAACTACTTTGTAATATGACAACCATACATCTATACACATATTTAATAATCCAATCTTCCATGAGCACACAAAACACATTGAAGTTGACTGCCATTTTGTGTGGGACCTAGTCAAAGCCAAGAAGATCATCACTCCTCACATTAGGATAGGTGATCAAGTTGCAAACATCCTTACCAAATCTCTTCCTCCTCCTTTATTTAAGCATATTGGTGTCAAGTTGGGGCTTTATGATGTTTACTCTCCAACTTGAGGGGGTGTGTTGGTATATATGATTACTTGGGCTTAGGTCCATTATATTTCCCTTGTTTCTATTAGGCCATGTACTCCTTGAGTCTTATATATAGGAGATTCAACACTCTTTTTTTTTTGGAAAATTGGGTAAGTATATTCCAAAAACCCCCAAAAGGGGGACAAAGTTACAAGTCACACCCTAACATGTGACTACAAGCTCCTAGGAATTGGTTACAACATATCCCAATTCCTAGAAATTAAAGGTGGCAAATCAAAACTTGATTTAAAAGTAAAATACATTCTTTTGATTTCTAAAGCAAGGCCATTGAAGATGACAACGAAGTCTGAAATGCCACCATTATGCAGCCTATTGTTGCGCTCAACCCAAACAAGGTGAACAGATCCAGTGATAGCCCAAAGTTCAATGATTTTAGCATGTCTGGATCTCTTATTGATATCAGAAAGGCATTCATAAAGAGAATAAGAAGATCTGATGTTAAGTTTAAGCTGTGCTCGACCCCAAATATATCTCCAAAATTTGCAGCCATCAAAGAAATGTGAGACCGAGTCATTGTGTAAACCACACAATAAGCAAGCAGGGACAGGAGCGCCTGACCATGAGCTGATTTTTTCCAATGTGGGAAGGACATTTGTAAGAGCTCTAAAACAAGTAAGGCTCCACCTTGGATAGTGCTTGGAGGACCATAGATTCTCAAAAACCTTGTCTGATGGTCTACGTTGTCTGCAAGAGTCCCAGAGATCCATGTCCTCCCACAAGGAAAAGGAAGGCCAAAGTGCAACCATGCATTTGTGACAAGTAGAGCCACAACTAGATGTCGCAACTAGAGAATCTCCATATCTACTAGACATCCATGTGCTCCATATGCACTGCGTTTGAGTGAACCTTTTAATGTGTCGCACAGTGTAGAAACCAGCTAGTTCGTCCAGTCTTTTGAAACCAAGACCACCTTCAGATAAAGGGTAGGCCAGACGAGCCCAACATGAGGGATGCGTGGAACTACCCCATAAGAAGTCAGAGAGAAGCAACTCCATCCTACGTAGCACAACAGGAGGAATATCACCCATACGAAGCCAATAGCTAATCAAACCCATAGCACAATGTTTGATGAGAACAATGCGACCCGCCATAGAGATTTTAGAACCCGACCATCTTTGTATCATGTCTCTCAGTTTGTCCAAGCATTCATGATAGTGTCGCCTCCTAAGATTACCACCTGCAATAGGGAACCTGAGGTACTTTGTTGGCCATGAACCATGCTGCATACCCAAGCAATTAATTAAGGCATCTTTGTTACGGCAAGAAGAAGATAGAAAAATGTGGGTTTTATTTGGATTACATTTCATGCCAGATGTAGTTCCAAAATCATGCAAAATTTTCTTGAGGTTGACAAGGCTGCGCATACGACCTTCAGAAAAAATAAGAACGTCATCCGCAAATAGAAGGTGGCTAAGAGCTTTGGTTCTATTGATAAGATAGCTGTGAATAAGCTTGTTATCATAATCCACCTCAATGCATCTGTTGAATCCTTCCATAGACAACGCAAAGAGTAAAGGAGACAAAGGATCCCCTTGCCTAAGCCCATTGGAGCTTTTGAAAAACCCCACAGAAGAACCATTCAACAAGAGAGAGAAAGAAGGAGTTTCCACACATTGCTTAAGAATGGAGATGAACTTATCATTGAAACCAAGTCCAACGAGACAATCCCATAAATAAGACCAGCGAACGGAGTCAAAAGCCTTTGTGATATCCAACTTAATGCAAGCAGTAGGAGGGCTAATTTTGCGGTTGAATTTAAGAGTAAACTCAGCCGCAAGGAGAGAGAAATCATCTATGCTTCTTCCTTTAACAAAAGCACCCTGGAAAGGAGAAACAATATTCGGCAAAAGAGTAACTAGCCTTTTAGATATGACTTTGGCAATGACTTTGTACAACATCGAGTAGCAAGAAATAGGCCTATAGTCAGCAGGAGAAGAGACCATGTCCTTCTTAGGAATGAGAGCAAGGAATACATGGTTGACTTGCCTCACCATGTTACCACCTTCAAAAATCCACTTGGTGGCTTTATGGAGATCATCGCAAATGATATCCCAGTTTTGTCTATAGAAATAACCATTGAAACCATCCGAGCCCGGGCTTTTACTAGGCCCTATGCTCCACACAGCATCACGAACCTCATTCAAACTAGGTGTAGAACAAAGCATGTCATTGTCATTGCCGGAGATAAGAGGAATCCAGTCTGGGATACAAGAGCTTGTTGCAACTTGAGGTTGATTATAGAGCTACTCAAAAAAGTTACAGTATCATTCGTAATGGCATCACTATCCTGTAAAAGATTACCTTGTGAATCAAAGAGCTCAGTGATAGAATTAATAGCATCCCTCTTCTTAACAATGGTATGATAAACTTTGGTATTCCTATAACCGTTGGAAAGCCACTCCATCCTATTGCGTTGCCAGAAATAGACCTCTTCAGCTTTAAGAAGAACATCCAATCTTGTAAGAGTTTGTTTTTCAGCAAGAATAAGATCAGAGTCAAGAGGACTTCTACGTAAAACAACAGAGATATCATCAAGGTCCATTCTTTCCTTAGCAATCAGATTTTTGAGATTGACATATTTTTTGGACCATGACTTCAACTTGTCTTTGACAAGTTTGAGCTTATGACAGAATTGATACAGAGGATTTCCAATGACTTCAGTAGCCCAGGTATATTTACTGATGTCCCAACAACCCTCCCAATCCATCTAGAAGTTGAGAAATTAAAAAGGTTTCTTCTTGAAAGAGATAGACTTCATATTGATGTTCAAGGCACGGTGATCAGAATAGCAACAAGTGATGAACTTAGTTTTGGAACCATGGAATTTAGTAATCCATGCAACATTGACAAAGGCTCTATCAAGTTTACAAGCCACTCTTTTAGCAACGCCTTGTTTGTTATGCCACGTGTACACCTCTTTACCAATGATAGGTAATCCAGTGAGACCAGCATTATCTAGGGCAGCATTGAACGAGCTAATGATGGAGGAGGGAACCTCCTGACCTCCCGCTTTTTCTTCTTGTTTTTGGATGTTATTGAAATCTCCAGTGATAAGCCAAGCATCATCAATGGTACCAGTAATTCTAACCAAAGTATCCCACAAAGTTGAGCGTTCAGCAACAGAATTCCTAGCATAGACGGCTGTAATATATATGTGAAGACCACCTTTGTTTGTGCATTGCATTGTGACCTGTTGATCATCCATCTCGGTCATACAAGTAACCCAGCAGTTGGGATTCCAACCAATATAGATACGTCCATTAGGATCATGCAGATGTTAGAGACCCAAAGCCACCCTTTAGGGAACATGCAGTCAGAAGTATGGATCATATGATTTTTTATTTTAGTTTCAATGAGGACGGCCATAGTAGCTTTATTATCCATGATAGTCCTTCTTACTTCCTTCTTTTTACGTGGCTTCCCCGAGCCATGAACATTGGTCATGAGAAAGGTCATTAAAGACCCCTAGAAGAGGATCAGGTCCTGCGAGACCCGTCACCTTTAGAAGCCTTCCGATTTTTGGACGAAGAAGAAGTATTCGAATTGGCTGGGGTAGAAGCATCAGAGCTTGCCTTCGTACCACCACCATTAGTGTTGCACTCGGAAGCACCAACATCACCGTTAGCACTAGAACCATTACTAAGCAACAAACCTCTAGCATCCGTGACAGTAACAGCTATTGCATCAGTAACATAGGATGTCTCTGCAAAGGTGCCAGTCCCCTCCCCAGCAACAACCATTACATCACCATACATGACACCCTTGTCAGTAACTCCACCCCCAGCGGCAACCACCGAACCGTCGCCTGACGGAGAAGCAGCGTCACCCCCACCCAGATTGTAGACATGAGTCACATCTTCAGTTGAGACTACTCCTTTACCGACGCCCAGGTCGACAACAGGAATGCCTTCGCCACCCGCAGAACCGTCGCCCAAGGAGGAGGCTTCACCACCGGAGTCAATAAACACCGCAAACATGTTGCTTGAGTGAGCCGCATCATTCTGAACCTCGTCCCCTACTGTAGCATCATCCGTCACCACCGCTTTGCCCTTCCTGTTCATGACCTGCCACACCTGCGATGATTTTGGAGTAGGTTCGTCAACAACGACCTTGGGGTTGATCGGACAATCGCAGTCATCGTTCCCAAAGACCTTGCACTCTGTGCATCTTTTGGGAAGATATTCATAGTGGATCTTGACAGCAACAGTGTCACACCCCGATCTCACACTAACCACTAATCACGAGATTAGGGCGCGACGGAGGGATTATCACCTAAACAAATCACTGAGAACTTTTCCTTTTTTTTTTAAAAAAAAACCTCGTAATGATATCCGGATTATTGCTGTAAACTAAAACATAATAAACTATTGCGGAAGCATTTCAACTAAACTGGCTAGAGTACGTAAACAAAGTTTACAACATGTAACATTGTTTAACAGAAAGTAAACATAACAATTAATTTACATCTTTATACACATTCCACATACACACTGTCTCTCACCCACGCCATGTCCCAAGGACCGAGGGGAAAGGACTAAGAGACCTCTAACTACTAACTACGTATACCTTCTACAGACTAAGCGTTAGGATGAAAAGATCCTTCTGATTCCTGTTGCTGATGTTGACCTGAAAATGTTTGAGTAGAGGGATGAGCCTACTCGCTCAGTGAATAGCATTTCATTTAGCTATCACTAAACAATTCATCAAGTTTATAAAATTGAAATAAAACATAAGTGCAGTACAAGCAGGGCAGTTCTAATGACATAGCAGATTACATAATATAATCGCATTTCTATGCAACAACAGATAATTTAAACCAATATACAGATATAATGAATTGGCACAAAAGTTCGGATATATTAATTTACTGTGACCCTATATGATTACATATTTATATTATTATGCCCCAAACATATGCAGCGCACTCTGCATATGAAGATCTGTAGCGAACTACGATCCCACCGTACAAGACTTAGCGACACACCCGGGAAATGCTAAGTCTGACTTCCCGTCCTGGTCTGCACAGGACTCTCAGGCTCTCAAGGGCCTCAGGCACTCAAGGGCCTCACAGCACTCTCAGGCTCTCAAGGGCCTCACTGCAGTTCCTAGGCACTCAAGGGCCTCACTGCACTAATTCTGAGTGCTCTAGACTCCTCCCGCAACCTGTAGTGCACAGTCGGAGGGTCTGGGTTACCACCGTGACACACGCACGGATTATTGTTGAATAACCCCTATATTACTCCAGTGCCACCGTGACACATGCATGGATTATTGTTGAACACTGGTCACCGACCATCTAGGCTCAGGGCTAGATCGGTCGTTTCACCCTAAAGGTACAGACCGCGCAATGGGGTTCTACGGTGTTGGGGCACCTAAGTCTATTAACTGATTAACATATAAACATTTAAACAGGAAAATCACATTTACTGATTTCATATCAGATCACAATACACTGTCATTCTAAACCGACAGAGCAATATATTTCAAATCATTGTAATTTCTGAGAAATTCTCATACCATGCATTCAGACAATTTAGAAATGCATAAATAACCCAACTTATTTCAATTTGGCACATACATAGCGAATTTATGCAATTGAACATCTTATTGCACAAATTAAAGAAATTTACTTCACATATGAGAATCATACTCAACAATTATCAATTCTCTAAAATTCTCGAAAAACATGCACATTAACCCTAATCCTGGTTTGTGCATCACTTAACTCAATTAAGAGTTAATCACATATCACAACACAATTTAATAACAATACTTGAGAATTTCTGGTAATATTTCAGAGAAATGTGCCATTTCATGTAAATATCAATTTACACATATTAACGTCAAAAGATATATGCAATTAGGATTTTCTTGCATATTTTTATTTATTCATCTCAACTTTGAAATCGTACATCTGATAATTTATCAGAAATCTTCATTGTCTGGGTTCATACCCAAATCATACCATT
This sequence comes from Alisma plantago-aquatica, assembly GCA_963693085.1. NCBI lineage: Eukaryota > Viridiplantae > Streptophyta > Magnoliopsida > Alismatales > Alismataceae > Alisma > Alisma plantago-aquatica. Next base: position 419,053,690 of record OY856414.1, on the reverse strand, counting down.
TTCAGACATGAATTTCTAATTTCAACATTCAAATGAGCAATTTAGGTTTCAATGAACCATATAAATCTAATGATTCAATCCATACTGTTCAAATGCTAAATTTAATCATCTAACAGTGTCTAGAAGCATTTTATGAACTAAAAAGGTCGGGCGACGCCAAACGCTGCCCGACGCCTGATAACGCCTGTTATCAGCGTAATTCGCGCACAAAACAGAAAATATTCGAACGCCTGAGTTTATTAATGATAAATAAATGAAACCCTACTCACCGCGATTTGGACTGTCCGGATTCGTCTGGAAATGCGTCCAAGTACCGGTTTCTGGCTATTTCTGGTTCGTCTTCTACCTTGAAATAGACCCAAGTTGAACCTGCTTCATGCGAGCAGCTCTACACTTGCACAGGTTGAAGATGAACTCTGTTAAGGCAGAATCGAAGAATATGAACAGCGAGTTCGTGAACGGACCTCTATACCGAGTTCAAGACGGTTGATTTGAGTGCTTACTTACCCAAGTATGTTCCTGATTCAGACCTGCTGCTACCAGCGGCAGTTTTTCTTCACGCAAAGATTGAAAAGGGTGTTTTTGGTTGGGTGCCAAAACACATAGAGCTGCGGATCCGGATCTAGGCCTCAAGGCCGAAGCTAGTCATGCCATTATCGTGGTACTGCTCACGCCCTAGCCATCCATGGCTACTTCTTCGTGCGGTAGCTGCTGTTGTTGCAAGGTGGGGCGTCGCCCCTTGTCAGATGAGCTACGATTGAAACGCTAGATGTAGCTGGAGCTACAGATTTGTGCACGAACCTCACAAACGGAATGACCCGCACCTTCCTTGGTGCTTTGTGCGCCCAAAACGGCCCATGGCCGGCGCCGTCCGTGCAGCCGCAACTGCTGCTGTTACTACTGTCCGCCGCCCAGGTTGGTCGAGGTGTTGCGCATCTAGGGTGAGGAAGAAGAAAGGAATAGAGGAGGAAGAAGAAGGGTGGAAGGCTAGGTGCAGCTGGTCGGAGCTATGAAGCCCAAATCACCCTCGCTCATCACCCCTACAGCAGGTCTCGGTCGAGCTCTAAGTTTGGGGCGCCGCTTTTGTGGTTCCCTGTTCTGTCGGGAAGAAATAAAAGAGAAGAGGGGGCAACCGACCCTCTTAAAAGAAATAATAAAAAAATCAATTATTGGGAAAATTGCAACCAGGTCCAAAATTCTTGAAACAATCATAACATTTGCCTCGAATGTCTGATTCGAGTGATTTCTCTTGCAAACTTTCAAGCATGGGATTCTCTACAACCTCGAAGCACAAAATTATGATTATTAGCTTGTCACAACTAGTCAAAACACAAATTGCATCTTGGCATTTAAATTAACTCAACGATTAACACTGCTATTGTCATTAGTTTCCTCAGATGACTCAATCTCAACTATTGATTCATGAAGTAGCTTATCTTGATTAACCATGTTGTTTAACAGGGTGATTAGCACTAATCAAGGTTCTTCACATTATTCGAGGTATATCTTGACTAACCCTAACATGGGTTGTAACAATCTTCCTCCCTTATAAGAATTTTGCCCCGAAATTCCTAAAAGAGAGAAGGAAACTTGTTACGCATCTCTGACTCAAGCTCCCACGTAGCTTCCTCTAGGTTATGATTCCTCCACAAAACTTTTACTAAAGGTATCTCACGATTCTTAAGTTTCTTGATTCTCTGATCAACTATCTGAACTGGTCCTTCCACATAGGAAACATCTGTTCTGAGCTGTGCCGGTTCTGGGTCTACTATCTTCTCTGTACCAGGGTAACATTTCTTAAGCATAGACACATGAAACACATCATGAAGATTAGCTAACTCAGATGGAAAATCCAACTTATAGGCTACAGGTCCAATCCACTCAATGATAGGATATGGGCCCATGAACCTAGGAGTCAGTTTGCCTCCCTTACCAAACCTCAACACTCCTTTCCATGGTGAAACCTTCAAATATACTTCATCACCAACCTGAAACTCAAGAGGTCAACGCCTCTTTTCAGCATAACTCTGCTATCTTTCCTGAGCAGCTTTCAACTGTTCTTTGATCACTGCAATCTTTTCAGTGGTCAAATCCACTATCTCTGATCCAAGAATCTACTTTTCACCTACCTCATACCATCATGTGGGTGATCTACACTTTCTGCCATATAAAGCTTCATATGGGGCTATACCAAGACTGGAATGGTGACTATTGTTGTATGCAAGCTCTATAAGGCTCAAGTGTTCTTCCCAACTTTCACAGAAATGCAAGACACCTGCTCTCATCATGTCCTCAAGAGTCTGAATGGTCCTCTCAGACTGACCATCCGTCTGTGCATGGAAAGTTGTACAGAATCTCAACTTTGTGCCCAAAGCACGATGCAACTGATTCCAAAACCTAGATGTGAACTTAGGATACTGTGCAACCTAACTATCTCATCCATGAATATCTTATCCAACTTCAGAACATTAAAGGTTGACTTAAAATGAAGAAAGTGAGCAGACTTAGTCAGTCTATCCACAATCACCATATCGAGTCACAACCTTTAGGTGTCCTGGGCAACCCTATCACAAAATATATTGTGATATGTTCCCATTTCCATTCTGGTATAGGAAGAGATTGCAAGGTACCTGCAGGTTTCTAATGTTCAGTCTTAACCTACTGGCACACACTACATTTAGCCACATACTCAGTTACATCCTTCTTCATACCAGTTTATCAGTACATCTCCTTGAGATTCATGTACATCTTAGTATTGTCTGGATGCATAGCATACATCGATGCATGTGCTTCCTCAAGAGTTTGTTCTTTCAAATCACTGTCTCGAGGTACATGCAACATATCATGCTGATACAACACACCATCATCTGAAAACCTGAACTCTGGTCTTTACCCCATGTCATGCCATGCATGATTTGATGTAACTCACTGTCACCTTGTTGTAGTTCCTTGATTTGATCATTAAAAAAAAAGCTTGACTTGCATCTGTGCAAATCAACCACTCTGCTCTGTCACCCCTAAGTCTAAGTTCAACTTCCGCATTTCTACTAGAAGGTCTCTCTCGAAACATGCCATGGAAAATGCATCAGCTATTTAACTAGACTTCCTGCTTAGGGCATCAGCTACCACATTCGCCTTTCCAAGGTGATATTCTATTGTCACATCATAAAGATAGTGACGCCATAACTTAAGAGCATGAACTACATCAACTAATTTCATATCATGTATCGGATAATACTCCGCATTCTATGCTACTTACTTATTGTTACATTTCAAATTTATATCTTACTCTTTTCTCCGAGTCATTTTCATATCATTTATTTACCTTCAAACCCTGAATTTTATTAATGTTAGCTTACCTTTCATAGAACAAATCTCATGATCTTGTTTTATAGAGATACTAGTATTCAAGGTCAAATCACTAGCGACATCCCTTGAACTACTTCAACTCTAAACATTCTAGGGTTTGGTCCTTATCAGTAACATAAGATTATTGTGGTGTGACTTTGCTTCCTTTGTTTGAAATCAAACTTTAGATCTCATAAGTTCATCCATCTACTTGTAATGAATACAACTGATATGAATAATCATCAATGAACTATAGATATATAACAGAAATGTAACATCAGCCAAGTTTTCTAGCATAACTTATTAACACAAATGCTACAAATAAACATGATACTTGTTACCCAAGCATCACACATGGCTCACAAGGCCATTCATATCTTGTCACCTCTCACTAGGCAACAACTTATTCACATGGTTCATAAGGCCATTCACATCTTGTCACCTCTCACTAGGCAACAACTTATTCACATGGTTCATAAAATCCGTACACATTATTACTTTTATTAAGCAACAACAACATCAACACACAAAAAGCCAATCAACATTTATTATATAAATGTCACAGCCCAAACTTGGCTATATATATCATCTCATCATACCTGCATGGTTATTAGGCATGATAACAGTCATACAAGATATTTATCACATCATGTGATACAGTAGTAATACCATCATTCCTTAACCAGGAATTAAGGTTCACTATCAAACAGGGCTTATCATTCCCTTTTCCCCAAATTAGGGTTAGGGTTCCCCATTTCTCATTAATTCAGACCCTCTTGAGTTAACCAACTTTATCTTGTATTAAGGTATTTCCCCTCTTAATGCATTTCATCACAGAATACTCACCCCTAGCATATAATGCATAGGCCACACATTAGAATTGTCCAGCTATCTCACATGATATGGACTTATCTTAGTTTTAAGGCATAACTTTATTATAAAGTTGCCTATAAACAATCGCAATGATACACCTTCAACTAGGGTTTCACAAGGATACACCCTCAACCAGGGTTTATAAGGATACACCCTCAACTAGGGTTTACTAATCATGTATTGGATCCATGCATTTGTTATGCATTATTGATTAGTACCATTAAGGGTATTTCTCACCTAATCATTAAATTTAATCCGACCCTTATTGTGTTCCTTTATTTCTAATTAAGGATTGCTCATATGAGGTCCCAATGTTGGGTCTCCGATATCAGTTCCAACTAATTCTTAGTTTTTCTAATCCTTCCCTTATATCTCAACATCTTAGTGTATATACATTTTTCACCATGATTCGGGTCTAAATTATCCAGAATCTACTTTTATTATATTATTAATAGGAGTCATTAGATCTCAGTAACGCATCCTGCCAGCCGGACCAGGCCGAACATGCAGTCCTGAAGCCAAGAGCTGCTCAGGATTAACCAACTCCTATTAATCTCAAACATGTGGAAAGAATATTCACTTAGGGCAAACTCATTTAAACATAACTTCTGGTCTACTTAATACAAAGAATATAAACAATAAATAAATCACTTCATGACACTCAATCAATATAAAAGAATCATATTTATTCTACAAACTGAAAATCTAAATCCATACATATAAGAGCATTTCTAGTGATTTCCAATCAAATAAGCAATATAAGGCAAGAGTTGCATCGCATCCTATGTTTAATCTCTTACTCCTGTAATAATTTCCGATTTCTTAACCCTAAGACTTCTAGGGTTTGTCTCTAGCCCTTCCTTCCTCTGCATACCTGGCCAGGGCATCCAGAGAAGAATGGACAGAGTAGCTTGATACTGGTCAATCTAAGTATTCAGACACCTGGCCAGGGTATCTAAACACTCAGACCTCCCAGAGCTAAAGACACATCACTTCTTATCTTTCTCACTTATAACTCTCTCTTTCAACCCTAATGATCCCTGACGATTCAACATCAACTCTTTACTTGGTTCTCATGACCACATCCTCTTCCTGCCATCTGCAATAGTATAACAGAACACTTCCTGTTAGGAAATTGCAGTTAGAAGGAAGACACTTAAGTCCTAATCCTATTGGTCTCTTATCGTCCCCTGACCTTGACTTAGAGTAACTGCATACTCAACCTATTCTCTGATACCAAGTTGTCACACCCCGATCTCACACTAACCACTAATCACGAGATTATGGCGCGACGGAGGGATTATCACCTAAACAAATCACTGAGAACTTTTCCTTTTTAAAAAAAAAAACCTCGTAATGATATTCAGATTATTGCTGTAAACTAAAACATAATAAACTATTGCGGAAGCATTTCAACTAAACTGGCTAGAGTACGTAAATAGAGTTTACAACATGTAACATTGTTTAACAGAAAGTAAACATAACAATTAATTTACATCTTTATACACATTCCACATACACACTCTCTCTCACCCACGCCATGTCCCAAGGACCGAGGGGAAAGGACTAAGAGACCTCTAACTACTAACTATGTATACCTTCTACAGACTAAGCGTTAGGATGAAAAGATCCTTCCGATTCCTGTTGCTGATGTTGACCTGAAAATGTTTGAGTAGAGGGATGAGCCTACTCGCTCAGTGAATAGCATTTCATTTAGCTATCACTAAACAACTCATCAGGTTTATAAAATTGAAATAAAACATAAGTGCAGTACAAGCAGGGCAGTTCTAATGACATAGCAGATTACAGAATATAATTGCATTTCTATGCAACAACAGATAATTTAAACCAATATACAGATATAATGAATTGGCACAAAAGTTCGGATATATTAATTTACTGTGACCCTATATGATTACATATTTATATTATTATGCCCCAAACATATGCAGTGCACTCTGCATATGAAGATCTATAGCGAACTACGATCCCACCGTATAAGACTTAGCGACACACCCGGGAAATGCTAAGTCTGACTTCCCGTCCTGGTCTGCACAGGACTCTCAGGCTCTCAAGGGCCTCAGGCACTCAAGGGCCTCACAGCACTCTCAGGCTCTCAAGGGCCTCACTGCAGTTCCTAGGCACTCAAGGGCCTCACTGCACTAATTCTGAGTGCTCTAGACTCCTCCCGCAACCTGTAGTGCACAGTCGGAGGGTCTGGGTTACCACCGTGACACACACACGGATTATTGTTGAATAACCCCTATATTACTCCAGTGCCACTGTGACACATGCATGGATTATTGTTGAACACTGGTCACCGACCATCTAGGCTCTGGGCTAGATCGGTCGTTTCACCCCAAAGGTACAGACCGCGCAATGGGGTTCTACGGTGTTGGGGCACCTAAGTCTATTAACTGATTAACATATAAACATTTAAACAGGAAAATCACATTTACTGATTTCATATCAGATCACAATACACTGTCATTCTAAACCGACAGAGCAATATATTTCAAATCATTGTAATTTCTGAGAAATTCTCATACCATGCATTCAGACAATTTAGAAATGCATAAATAACCCAACTTATTTCAATTTGGCACATACATAGCGAATTTACGCAATTGAACATCTTATTGCACAAATTAAAGAAATTTACTTCACATATGAGAATCATACTCAACAATTATCAATTCTCTAAAATTCTCGAAAAACGTGCACATTAACCCTAATCCTGGTTTGTGCATCACTTAACTCAATTAAGAGTTAATTACATATCACAACACAATTTAATAACAATACTTGAGAATTTCTGGTAATATTTCAGAGAAATGTGCCATTTCATGTAAATATCAATTTACACATATTAACGTCAAAAGATATATGCAATTAGGATTTTCTTGCATATTTTTATTTATTCATCTCAACTTTGAAATCGTACATCTGATAATTTATCAGAAATCTTCATTGTCTGGGTTCATACCCAAATCATACCATTTTCAGACATGAATTTCTAATTTCAACATTCAAATGAGCAATTTAGGTTCCAATGAACCATATAAATCTACTGATTCAATCCATATTGTTCAAATGCTAAATTTAATCATCTAACAGTGTCTAGAAGCATTTTATGAACTAAAAAGGTCGGGCGACGCCAAACGCTGCCTGACGCCTGATAACGCCTGTTATCAGCGTAATTCGCGCACAAAACAGAAAATATTCGAACGCATGAGTTTATTAATGATAAATAAATGAAACCCTACTCACCGCGATTTGGACTGTCCGGATTCGTCCGGAAATGCGTCCAAGTATCGGTTTCTGGCTATTTCTGGTTCGTCTTCTACCTTGAAATAGACCCAAGTTGAACCTGCTTCATGCGAGCATCTCTACGCTTGCACAGGTTGAAGATGAACTCTGTTAAGGCAGAATCGAAGAATATGAACAGCGAGTTCGTGAACGGACCTCTATACCGAGTTCAAGACGGTTGATTTGAGTGCTTACTTACCCAAGTATGTTCCTGATTCAGACCTGCTGCTACCAACGGCAGTTTTTCTTCACGCACAGATTGAAGAGGATGTTTTTGGTTGGGTGCCAAAATGCATAGAGCTGCGGATCCGGATCTAGGCCTCAAGGCCGAAGCTAGTCATGCCATTATCGTGGTACTGCTCACGCCCTAGACATCCATGGCTACTTCTTCGTGCGGTAGCTGCTATTGTTGCAAGGTGGGGCGTCGCCCCTTGTCAGATGAGCTATGATTGAAACGCTAGATGTAGTTGGAGCTGTAGATTTGTGCACGAACCTCACAAACGGAATGACCCGCACCTTCCTTGGTGCTTTGTGCGCCCAAAACGGCCCATGGCTGGCGCCGTCCGTGCAGCCGCAACTGCTGATGTTACTGCTGTCCGCCGCCCAGGCTGGTCGAGGTGCTGCACACCTAGGGTGAGGAAGAAGAAAGGAATAGAGGAGGAAGAAGAAGGGTGGAAGGCTAGGTGCAGCTGGTCGGAGCTATGAAGCCCAAATCACCCTCGCTCATCACCCCTACAGCAGGTCTCGGTCGAGCTCTAAGTCTGGGGCGCCGCTTTTGTGGTTCCCTATTCTGTCGGGAAGAAATAAAAGACAAGAGGGGGCAACCGACCCTCTTAAAAGAAATAACAAAAAAATCAATTATTGGGAAAATTGCAACCAGGTCCAAAATTCTTGAAACAATCATAACATTTGCCTCGAATGTCTGATTCGAGTGATTTCTCTTGCAAACTTTCAAGCATGGGATTCTCTACAACCTCGAAGCACAAAATTATGATTATTAGCTTGTCACAACTAGTCAAAACACAAATTGCATCTTGGCATTTAAATTAACTCAACAATTAACACTGCTATTGTCATTAGTTTCCTCAGATGACTCAATCTCAACTATTGATTCATGAAGTAGCTTATCTTGATTAACCATGTTGTTTAACAGGGTGATTAGCACTAATCAAGGTGCTTCACATTATTCGAGGTATATCTTGACTAACCCTAACATGGGTTGTAACAAACAGGTTCTCGACGCGACATGTTAACCTAGATCTCCGTAGGGGGTTCCTCATCGGCTTCCACCTCTACGAGCGTTCGCGCCTCACCAAGTGATTCCATTCCAATCGACTTATAATCAATCCTCAATAGTTTACCCATGCCGCCGGCCACAATCCCAACTGCTCTGGGTGACCAATTTCTGCCCATGCTTGGAATACCAATCCAAAGAGGAATGGAACTGAAGAAATCCTTATGTAGGTCATCACCCATCTTATAATCCTTGAAAACTACAAGCCGGTTATCGAACCATCGCGGTCCGTTGTTGATGGCGCTTTGCTTATCTTTAGCCGAGTTAAACCTGAGCAGGAAGAACTTGTCAGGATTGGAGTAAAGATCAAACCCGCCCTTGGATTTCCATATCCGACGGATCCAAGATAGAAGATGAAAGTAATAAGGTCATTTCCCCATAACATATAAGATAGCAGTGTGTTCCCAACCCTTTTCTATGGCCTCATAGGTTGGATCATTGATGGTGACAAACTATTTCCCGTCCACCTTCTCTGGCAGGTCATAGTCGTGTTCTTCGAAGGAACTAGTTCTGCCCAGGATTTGATTCCAGGCCTTCCTGGCGAACTTATTTCACTTACTGAAAACAACTTATTTTACATTTACTAATTTCAGACCCATACCCAGATTCAAATTTGTTGGAATTATCTTCATAATATATTAGATTTGTTCATCTTTCTCGTGTAAAATTTCCAACGTGTCTTAGATTCCATACTTAATTACATAATCCTTTCGCTATCTCCTTTTTATCACTCATTTTTTTACCATAATGCATCTTATTATACACTGGTTTGTCTTCAACTAAATTCTTGATCAGGACAGCTAGAATAAGTACACTCGACAATTCCATACTACATTATTTTAGTACCCAAATACTTGACCACATTATATGGATATTGAGTTTAGTCAGTATTCATATCATTCAAGTTATGTTCATCCATATTATCATTTATCCTTAGATCCTATTGTCCATCTTGACTTCCTAAGCTCTGATATCACATTGTCAGGTTCTCTCTTTTGATCAGTATAAATACCAACCATTAGAGATAAACCCTAAGCCTAAACTCATATCAAGAAGAAAAACACCAAATTCTACACAAACCCATTTAACAAAGGATACCAAAAACACAGTTAGATTTTTTCTTTTCCTCTTTCATAAAACCTCATAAATTAGTGTTACATCAAAGGACAATATATTCATTTATCACCAATCTTATTACTCAAATGTAGTTCAGTTTACACCAAATACACATACATGATGGAACAAACTCAATGCACTACCCATCCTAGGAAAGAGATTATACATGGACATTCTAATCTAGATTATTCTATTTATATTTGTTGTGTCATGACCTCCCAGCTAAAAGACTTTATACCTAAAAAAACATTTGAAACAACCTCATGAGACTCATATAGAGCCCCAATGAGTGGATACCTCCCACCAAAATTGCGTACATGCATCAACATCAGATTAAGTATATTGAACTCATGAGAAACTTGTAGATAATACTAAGTCAAATAGAAACTTTAACATTTAGAAAATCCATTTTGTGACAATAATCTTATCAATCGGATAAGATATTGACTATTCCAATACAAACTTTATAACATCTTCAAGAGAATATTTTTGAGAAAATGAGAAGATGTTAATTACTTTAGAATCAAGACATAACAATAACTTTATCTTTGTGACACCCGACAGTCAGACTAAGAACACACCTTGCGGATGTAGTCCAGAAGGTGAAGTCCACATATGACATGCCTACCAAATAAGACTATTCAAATGATAGGTAAATCCAAATATTAATCACAATGGATATCGTATTCTAGAATCAACTAGTTGTTAATAATTAAGATTAGATTTCAACCCAGACATAAATGAACATGAAAACATATTATCTTTATAAGAAAATGATTAATTTCCATAATAAGAAGCATATTCAACAACAACAAGTCTATCAGCTAGTAGTAAAAAGATATGTAACAAGCATTCAACTCATATTCTACATGACTTGTCATCTTTTATTCATTATCCTGAAAACTACTTGCCTAGTACCTCAACAAGTAAAAATTGACATTCCTGATTCTAGTGTGAATGACTCATCGTCACTATCTTAGGGTTTAGTTTGCCACCCTAAGATATCAATAATAGACCCTAGTCAATCACATGGCTGTCTAAAGAGGCTCACTTCCTCATCTTAGGTACATGAGATAGGAATCAACATAACAACATATCACGTATCAACATATTTTTCACGTTTCATAATTTCCATTTCATGTGAGTCTATTACTCATAGACATATATTTTCATAATATAGGATTTAATGCAGAGTCACACCCAATGACTCACCCCTAAATCCTAGTGGTCTAACCTCTAAGGTCTCAATCTACGCTCTAGAAATCCTTATATTAATTCTCTGATTACTACAAGGAGAGATGTTTCATTTCCCCAATATTGACGTTGGGGAAAACTCATGATATTTAGGGAACCTAACTAGATGTTTCATCATTTTACTTGTTATTAATCATTTTTACTCATATAAAAGAAATTCAAATCATCATTTATCAAGTGTGTGTATTCTCAAGCAATTAAAAAGATATAACGCATATTAAGGTTAACAAGTAAGACAATAATTGAAACAAGAAGCACAACAAAAATGTAATTTGAAACATATATGCATCTTTTCATTTTCATATCAACTCATAGCAGTCATCATCAGTGGGCTATCAATATGAGGCATAATCTCATTATCTAGCAGTTACCCTAAACAAGGTTTCTCAAATGTATTCAGTCCATGTTAATTGAATCTCAACATATTTCTAATTATTTCATTCCATAACATAGTTATCATCAAATATTCATAGATACATTAGGACTAATAACAATATAAGAATATAGATGACTTGTATCATCCGTAATTCTCAGAATAAGTTTACCATACAACATATACTTATTCCATCCAATTTCAATAGATGTAACTAAATATCAAAGCATAAACGTACCTAACACACTTAATGCTCCTTTACCATTATTCAATCATGATTACTATCCAACACATATGTGGTATTATGCATAATCCATCAGAAGATACCATTCTCATAATACAAGTATTCTATAGACAGTTACAATCCAATAACACATTCTTATAAATCAATCTACATCAGTTAGCTTCATCTTGAAATTTTAATTAAACTAGACTTATCTACATTCCTCAGTCCCTCTTTCAAGAGTGTTATTCATTATTATCACATATATCACCACATCAGGGTTCGGGTTATGTTATTAGATCCACCTAGATACTACTTGGTTTTCTCCCCATTTTAGGTTTGTTAATCTTAACTTCTTTCATTTCATGTTCATTATATTTTTGGAACGAATCATTCTTAATCCACTTAATATACAATGCTTCTCTCTCATTGATATCCGATAAAGTCTAATTTAGTGTTTCACGTTCAATTTTGGGCAACCCACATATATTTAGAATAAGTATATGATAGACTTCTTCATACTTGTTTCAATAATATTTCACTCATTACTTATCATTACAATTTTATTCACCCTTGTCCATTTCTTTTGTTGTACTTAAGCAATGTACCTTATCATGTAGCTTCTAACACTTTGGTAATTAATCAATCATTTTATTCCTTATAAAACTCTTCATCTAGAAAGTACGGTGGATTAGGATTACTATAACGAACCCCAATTTTAAGCATCCCCCAATTAAGAGAGACCTGGAATATAAGGACTGATACCACAATTTCCATGATCAAATTTAACAAATAATCAACAGTAGTCAATAATCTTCATTAATTTGAACATAATTGTTTACAATATGTATGATGAGGCTCCCCTAAGGAGTTACACGAGTTTTTTATTGAATACTAACATATACATGAGAGACTAACATGTATGATAAAAAGTACTAGAATGTCTAATCCTCTAATGATCTTTAGCATGTGTTTTTTTGGTGCCAGCTTCTTGATATACATGCCTTCCAATAATTGATGTAGATTAACCTAAAATTTTGACAAACAAATACATGAATTAGTATATTTAGTATATTTTTGTATTGTGTAAGCGGTGTAACCAAAATGTGTGCAAGTACTATAACAACATATAATGTTCACAAATAAATATTTACACATATGAAACTAGTATTTTCATTATATATTCTAACCCATTGTTGGTATGCTATCTCGGGTGTAGTCAATGTCCATACTTAGTCTTCTAATGATTATTACCCCTTGATACATGTAACCCAGGGCTCAAACTAATAGTTTACTTTATGTGATACTCATAGTGGCATTATAATGAACTGAATTAAACAAATATGATAATGTCTTTGGGGTAAAATTGGAGGTTGGGTTCTGTGACGACCCGACATCCAAATCGCCACCAGTAATTATGCGGAATAACCATTAGCAACGGATTAATGAAAATCACTAAAATTTTAAATTATTTTGCAAAGAGATCCATTTCCAAGAAACTCTTAAAGAAAGAACCAAAACAATAAATACATCATGGTTCACATTGTACCACTTTATCTCGATGATATCATATAATAGTTGCTTTGCCCAAACATATGTATAAGCAATATGAAACCTTGAGGCATATAAGCCAAAATCTTAGATCTTTTATAAAACCATTACGTACTAACTCCCAAGGACCTGAGAGTACAAAGACGACACATAGGATTTCTATCTACAAGACACGACAGAAAGTACACTCAACCTGAGATGTTACTACTGTCCATGTTGTTGTTCTCCTCCCTCTATAGTACAGTCTCTACCTCCTCATCCGCATCCACCTAAAAATGTTGGGACCAAAAGGGTGAGACAAAAGTCCCAACGAGAGATATAACTCTCCGCCAACAATATTATTATCACATGTAAATAGTATAAAACTGAGTAGAGGATCTTTTATGTAAATAAGCATGTTTAATCATTATTTAATTATAGTGTAAAGCAATAGCATTGTTAAAATAGTTCAACTATTCATCATAGAGCTATAGATAATCTATTTACTTTATCAGGAATATGAAGAACATGTATAACATCTATCAACTAAGATGTAGATAAGTAATGTAACATCAACCATGTTTCCATATTCAATCCTTAAGCAGATACGCTACACGACCGATTACACATTTACGATCACATGTATGCCCAGAGAAGATGAGATATACCGCTCATGCTCCAACCGACCACAACTACGTAAAGCATTGGTACCATACAAGGTCAATGGAAGAGCCAGCTGCCAAGACCTCACCCATATTAGTCAGTACGAGACCACTGGCAGTGACATCATGTCAAACTGCAACTAGCTTGTCGGGGTATAGCGACATCTTCACTAAAGAGCTACAGTCGCATCATGCACTCGCTTTGGGGAGATCACACATCAATCCCCGGTACATTTTCATCAGGGCGATCACACGGCAACCCTGGTATTCATTGGGAAATCACACAGAGATCCCTATCTGGACATAAGGATATGTTCGTACGTCACCCCCACATATTCAAAAATATGCACTCTGAGTTAAACTCATTTCACAATTCAGCAAATCCTGACACTGAATGGATCTATGGCCTGGGAAACTGCATGATAAGGTTCCATTTGATTAATTATGTGTATTAAAATATCTTTTAGCATCAATCAAGTTATACGCAAAAATTATAACATATGCTACAAAGAAAGGTGTAATACATTTATAAAGTACTTTCATAATCTTTGGAACACATTGAATGCATAACACTGGGGATCTCAGTCCCTTATCACATTACTGGGAATTCTCAACCCTTAACATTATCATCATCATTATTACTATATCTAGGTATTCAAACTCTTAGTTCATCACTGAACATTGTCACCTCTTATCAGGTAACTATTACCTCTAGGTCCTCAGACCAGGTATACATTATACTTATTGCACATGTATTTCACATGGCTCACAAGGCCCATTTAATCTGTATTATATGAAACATCATAGCTCATACCTGTCTATGTTCATCATCTCATGATACCTGCATGGTTAGTATTTCATGGTAAAAGCAATATCAAGTACATATGATCACCATGCAATAGAACCTTCCCATTATTAGGGTTAGGGTTTCCCTTTTCACCGATTAGGGTTAGGGTTTTTCTCTTTAACCGATTAGGGTTTCAAGTTCATATTGTCCATCAAAACCCTAATTCATATTATCAAGAATCAAAACCCTAATGCATAGCTCTACACATATAGGGGTATCACTATATGCCCATTGAATGATTATCACAAAAAGTATGAGTTTCTCTCTCATCCTCACCAGGATAATGATTACATCATGCTTTATTAAGTTGGCTCAATCCTTTTCTAAAGGTAAATTGGCCTACATTATCAAAATGCATTGAACTCTATACATCTTGATGTATCATTTGACATAACACACTTCATGTGTTACTCAATCAAGTATATTGGATTGAGGTGCTTCCACCATATCGGGAATGAGGTGTGTGCTTGCTTCCATATCGCCCAAGAGGTGTGTGCCTGCTCCCATACCGGCTCGCCCATATCGGGCAAGAGGTGTGTGTATGCTTACCATATCGGGCAAGAGGTGTATGTATGCTTACCGTATCACCCAAGAGGTGTATGTATGTTTCCATATCACCCAAGAGGTGTGTGTGTCACCATATTGTGCATGAGGTGTATACTCATCACCATATCGTTCTAGAGATGTATGATCATCATATCGTGCATGACATGTATCCTTGATCACCATATCATGCATGAGGTGTATCCTTGATCACCATATCGTGCATGAGGTGTATCCTTGATCACCATATCATGCATGAGGTGTATTCTTGATCATCATATTGTGCATGAGGTGTATCCTTGATCACCATAACGTGCATGAGGTGTATCCTTGATCACCATATCATGCATGAGGTGTATCCTTGATCACCATATCGTGCATGAGGTGTATCCTTGATCACCATATCATGCATGAGGTGTATCCTTGATTAACATATCCTGCACGAGGTGTATCCTTGATCACCATATCGTGCATGAGATGTATCCTTGATCACCATATCGTGCATGAGGTGTTTGTGTGTGTCACTCATATCGGGATGCTCAAAATTAGGGTTTGCATATCAGGTTAGACCCTTATATGCATACCTCTTCAAACCTTCATGGTATTGGCCTGCCCTTCACCATGTGTTAAGTGAAAACCTAGACAATTGGTTACTCTCAACCAAACCAAGTGTACAAACCGATAGGGGTGTGGGGTTCCAAGGTATATCGGGTTTCATATCATCATATTAGTTTCATCACCATATTGGGTTAGAGGTGCTTCTACCCGATATCAATTTGAGCCATGATGATGTCAACATCATCAAGCTCTAGGCTTCGTTCCTTGCTGTTCTAGTTCATGGACAACAGTCCTATGTCACTAATAGAACTCATGGATTCATCAATTATTCAAGAAAACTCGAAATTGTAAGTAGATCATCAAGTATAGCAAGATTGAAGGTGAATAATAACATGATTGGGTTCAAGTTATATAACCCCCCTCAAGAACAACTTCAAATCTCCAAGATCCAAAGCTTCACATTCCCAAGGTTGAAGATGAACTTATCAAAGATCTAAGACTCATTCACAACTCCTCTATATGCAAGGAATCACCATAGTTAAGAACTTGGTGAAGAAGAAAAGAAAGGAAGATTCACAACCTGAGATTCATGCTTTATCCAAGGTTGAAGATGACCACGACTTCACCTTAAGCCTAATGGCTCGAGCTCCTCCTTCCTCATTACTACTATGCATGATATCTAAGATAAATGGAGTGGTAAGGTTTGAAAAATTCACTAGTAGGTGAAAGGAGTGGTATATATAGTTGCGGCTCATGAGAGAGAGTGTATAAGAGGTGTCATCACCTTATACTACTAGGTGCCACGTGTCCATGCATGGTTGACACGTGCCCATAAACACATATTTATCTTGACATGAAAAACTCTTGAGGATAATATAGGGATAAGATTTCAGCCATTAGTTATCTTGTTGAGCAAGATATTTCAACTCAACATCACTTTATTTACAAACCGATAAACTTTTTCGAAGGAAAGTTGTAAACTGATATCCATCACCTCCTTGAGGTGATTAACCCGTCATGTCAAAGGCCAGGAGTTGAAAAAATGATATGGGACCTCCTCTATGGCTCCTTGGCCGATAGGCACTCCCATATAAGCTCTACAACTCGATACAACTCAATTAGAGTTTCAACTATACGACTCTTCTTGGTCTTTTCATCACCAAGAATACCATCACTCAAAAATGATTCAAGCATGGTTCCTCCTTATTTCTATATCCTATAGATGGTACTAAGAGAGTAGATACATTATAGATGTGGTAATTTTCATATCAACCCTACATTTTGGGTAAATTGCAACTTGCACCAAAACTGGTACTCAAGGCACAAGCATTATTCAAACAAGTTCTAACTTGGAACTTAGGCTTTCCACAAGCTACCCCTTAGCATCATTCTCTCTCTATTATGATGCTAATTCACTTGAAGCATGTTTAAAATGTGACATATTGCAATATAACCCCTCATTTTGGGTAAATTGTAAATTACACCCAAACTATCATATAATGCACAAACAGTTTGCAAATAAGCTCAAACTTGAAAATTAAACTCAAGGAGAGTCTTAATTACTTTTCAAAAGATTAAAAAAAGTTTATAAATACTTACTTAAACAAAACTTCCAGGTTTATGGCATAACCCAGGTCAGGGATGTTACAATTATCAACTCCTAAAAGGGATTTCGTCCCCAAAATCTCAAGAGAAAAGAGAAGGGTACTTCCTCCTCATTTCTTCCTTTAGCTCCCATGTGGTTTCTTCAATGCCACAGTGATGCCATAGAACTTTCACAAGAACTATGTCTTTTTTTTACTTCTTGATTCTTCTGTCAAGAATCATCATTGGACCTTCCACATAGGATATATCTTCATTCAATTCTACCTCTATAGGTTGCAACACCAAATCTGTATCAGGATGACACTTTCTCATCATAGATATATGAAACACTAGATGTAGTCTATGTAGCTCAGGTGGCAATTCCAACCTATAGGCTACCTTTCCAATCCATGTTGTCACTAGGTAAGGTCCCATAAATCTAGGAGCTAACTTACCCTTCTTCCCAATTCTGAGAACACCTTTCCAAGGAGAGACCTTGAGATACACTCTGTCTCCAACTTGGAATTCTAAAGGTCTATGGCGTTTGTCGGCATATGACTTCTATCTATCTTGCACAGCCTTCAACTATTGTTGTATTACTTTAATCTTTTCAATTGTCTGTTGCACTAATTCAGGGCCCAAAAGTTGATATTCTCCTGTCTCATACGAGCATAACGAAGATCTATAACGTCTACCATATAATGCTTCATATAGTTCCATATCAATACTAGTCTTATAACTATTGTTGTAGGCAAACTCTATTAAGCTCAAGTGTAAGTCCCAACTTCCTACAAACTAAAGAACACATGCCCTAAACAAGTCCTCTAAAGTTTGTATAGTCCTTTCAGATTGTCCATCTGTCTGAGGGTGAAAAGTTGTGCTAAACTTTAACTATGTACCCAAGGCTTTATGTAGTCGTTCCCAAAAATGACTTGTAAACTGGGGACCTCTATCAGACATAATTGTAGCTGGAACTCTGTGTAACCGCACTATCTCATCTATGTAGATCTGTGTAAGTTTTTCAGCAATATAGGTTGTTTTAACAGGAAGAAAATGTACTAACTTAGTCAACCTATCAACTATCACCTAAATGGAATCATGACTTTTGGTTGTTCTGAGTAGACCACCCACAAAATCCATTATCACGTGATCCCATTTCCACTGCCATATAGGTAAGGGTTGCAATGTTCTTGTAGGCTTATGGTGTTCTGCTTTAACTTGATAACACACTGGACACCACATAAAAAAACTCAGCTATATCCTTCTTCAAACCAGGCCACCAATACATATCTTTTTAGTTATGATACATTTTAGTACTCTCTGGATGCATTGCATACATGGATGAATGAGATTCCTCCATAACTATCTTTCTTAAGTCATTGGAATCAAGTACTACCATCCTACCATGGTAACAGACTACCTCATCCTTGGACTCATGGAAACCATCTTGTTTCTCACTACCATACTCTGACCTGATCTGCTGAATCATAATATCAGCCTGTTGTGCCTCTTTAATCTGCTATTTCAGAGTAGGTTTCACATGCATCTCGGCCAATAATCATGCTAACAAAGATACTTCGAATTGTACATTCATTTGTCTCAAAGAGACAAACATGTCTCGTTTAAAGCACATTAAAGAATTCAACTGTGCTTTATTTATGGGTGGAGATGAAGATTTTCTCAGTTCATCTGCCACTACATCAACTTTTCATGGATGATAATCAATTGTACAATCATAGTCCTTGATTAATTCCATCTAGCGGCATTGTCTCATATTCAACTTGTGCTGTGAGAAGATGTACTTTAAGTTTTTATGGTTAGTGAAAATTTGACATGTTTCTCTATAAAGATAATGTCTCCAAATCTTCAACGTGTGGACCACTGCAGCTAATTCTAGATCATGCATCGGATAATTCTCCTCATGTTTGTTAAGTTATCGAGAAGCAAAAGAAACTACATAATCACTCTGCATCAGCACGCATCCTAGACCATTCTTAGAGGCATTACATAAAACAATGTATCCCTTTCCCTACTTAGGTAAAACCAACACAGGTGCATTAGTCAACCTTTCTTTCAATAACTAGAATGAATGTTGACACTTGCCATTCCAGACAAAAGGAACCTCCTTCCTGGTCAATCTAGTTAGGGGTAATGCTATAGAATTAAAGTCTTTAATAAACCTTCTGTAGTAACCTACCAAACCTAGGAAACTGTGAATCTCAGTTGGTGTCTTGGGATGTTCCCACTCTACAACAGAATCCACTTTCTTAGGATCAACACAAATACCTGAAGTAGATATAACGTGTCCTAGAAAAGACACTTCTGACAACTAAAACTCGCACTTGCTAAACTTATCATATAGCTTGTGTTGTCTCAACAAAGTCAAGGCTTGACGAAGATGTTGTTCATGTTGTTAACCATATCTACTATATATCAGGATGTTGTCCATGAAGACCACTATGAATTGATCAAGGAATGACCAAAATATTCTATTCATTAGCTCCATGAATGCAGCTGGTGCATTAGTTAGTCCAAACAACATAACTAGGAGCTCATAATGACCATACCTTGTCCTAAAGGTTGACTTAGGTATGTCATCCTCCTTGATACGTAACTGATGATATCCTGACCTTAGATCTATCTTAGAAAATACTATTGCACCTGGAAACTGGTCAAACAGATCATCTATCCTGGGCATAGGATATTTGTTCTTTATAGTCACCTTGTTAAGCTGTCTATAGTCTATGCATAATCTCATAGACCCATCCTTCTTTTTAACAAAAAGAACTGGAGCACCCCATGGCAAAGTACTCAGTAGAATGAAACCTTTCTCAAGAAACTCATGTAACTATTTTTTGAGTCCTGCCATCTCATGAGGGGCCATCTTATAAGGTGTTTGGGCTATGGGTTATGTACCCAGAATTAGATTAATCTCGAAATCAATCTCTCGATGTGGAGGAATATCTAGAAATTCTTCAGGAAACACATCCTTGAATTCCCTGATAATAGGAACTTCAGAAAGACTAGGACTCTCTACTTTGGTGTCTACCATATGTGCCAAGAATGCTTCACATCCTTGTCACATCAATCTCTCAGATACCATTGCTGACACTAGACAGGTTGGAAGAATCTTTTTGTCCCCCTAAAAGACCCATGTCTCATCACTGTCTGTGAACATAGCTTGCTTGAAACCACAATCTAAGACAACCTTATACTTTTCTAGTGTATCTATCCCAAGAATTACATCAAACCCGTGCATCTCAAGTGGTATAAGATCCACTTGAATGTTGTGTTCTGAAAAAAAAAAAAGAACACATGGAGAACATACCTCCTGCAACATTGCAGATCCGATTAATGGAGTTTCTAATAATAGATTATCTGCTCTATGTCTGACAGTCATATTGTAGTCATGAATCACTTCTTGAGTGATAAAGGAATGTGTAGCAGCTAGATCAATCAAAATAGATACGAAACAGGATGAAGACATATCAGAATGAAACAATTCCATCTGACATGTCATGACTCGTGGATTGACTACTACCTCCGGTTGATTCATAGCATAGAATATTGTCATTGCCTGTTGTTGACTCTGTGATCTGTTATTTGGTGTAGATGAACCTGCTTGGGATGTTTGTCTACATCCTTATGTGCCAGTGCTAAACTGTTGACTCTGCATCGGTGGTTGGGTTACCTCCCTATCTCTAACTGTACAATCCTTTATCAGATGTCCTATCTACCCACACTTAAAGTAGTCTTTGTTCTCCCATTGCGGCCTAGATGGTCATGTCACTGAAATTGATTTCGTGCTATGGGCTCCACTTGGCAAAAAACTATGGCCTCTACCCTTGCTTGATGTCCATTGCGTTTGTGCCTTGAACCTCTGTGGTGCTAATGGTGCAGGAAACCTTGATTTTTTTAAACTTCCAGACCTCTGTCCCTAGAACTGGGTAGGTCATTACCCACTTTTCACCTCACATTTCTCAATCATAGACCTTTCTATCATCCTAACTGATTCCACAAAGGTGGCAAACCTCTCTCTATTCTCTAGAGCAGTTACAAGTGTGGTTAACTCAGTGTTCATACCCTTCTCAAAATGTTGAATACTTTCCTCATCTGTAGTAGCCATGTGTGGAAAAAACTACAGAAGCTCCATAAATTTAGCTTCATACTCACTAATCTTCATCGGTCCTTGTTTTATCTGCTCGAACTATGAGATTTTCTCATCCAGATAAGTCTTGGGAAAGTATTTGCTGACAAACTCACGTCAGAATTCCTGCCATCCGACCTCAACACTAGGTCTTTTCTCTTCTTCAATGGCCCACAATGGCTAGCTCTTCCTTTTAAAAGGTACACATCATGCCTAACTTTATCAGTTTCGGGGATGTTAAGGATTCTAAAGGCTTTTTCCAGTTCAATGAGCCATGAATCCGCATCTACTGGGTCAGTTGTGCCAACACATTCGGTAGCTCCTACTCGGCGTAACCACTCAAAGGTTTTGCCAGATCCATGTCCCTCATTGGGAACTGGTGCCCTAGGTGTTGGTGCTGGCATCCGATCTTCCATATGAGTCATTATGGTCATGAA
The DNA here is from genome assembly GCA_963693085.1 of Alisma plantago-aquatica. Classification (NCBI taxonomy): domain Eukaryota; kingdom Viridiplantae; phylum Streptophyta; class Magnoliopsida; order Alismatales; family Alismataceae; genus Alisma; species Alisma plantago-aquatica. The sequence goes on along the minus strand of OY856414.1, from coordinate 419,031,592 downwards.
ATGTCTGAAAAGAACATGAAAGGTTGGGTTTTCTAGTATGGCTTGATCAAGTTGGGGATTCTCAGGCACTGACTCCTCTCTAGCTTGTTCCCTTACACCCCCTCCTGGTGCAGCAACATTACTCTCAGCAGCATGTTCTTCATGTGCTTCAGCCATCTTTCTGCTTTACTTCTTCTCATATATGAGAAGAAGTCACTATAAGATAAACTGGAGGATACTAGAACAGACTCAACAACCTTAACCCTATATCTCTATAGACTCAACGAACCTTAGGCTCTGATAGCAAAACTTTGTGATGACCCGATAGCCGAATCGCCACCAATAATTATGTGGAATAACCATTAGTAGTGGATTAACAAAAATCACTAAAAACTAAAATCATTTTGCAAAGAGATCCATTTCTAGGAAACTCTTAAAGAAAGAACCAAACAATATATACATCATGGTTCACATTGTGCATACATTGTACCACCTTATCTCGAGGATATCATATAACATTTTTTTTCCAAATATATGCATAAGCAACATAAAACCTCAAGGCATATAAGCCAAATCTCATATCATTTATAAAATCATTACGTACTAACTCTCAAGGACCTGAGAGTACAGAGACGACACATAGGATTTCTATCTACAAGACACAACATACATCACACTCAACCTGAGTTGTTACTGTTGTCCCTATTGTCGTTCTCCTCCTCTATAGTACGGTCTCTACCACATCGTCTGTGTCCACCTAAAAATGTTGGGACCAATGGGGTGAGATAAAAGTCCTTGCGAGAGATATAACTCTCTGCCAACAATATTATTATCATAGGTAAATAGTATAAAACTGATCAGAGGATCTTTTATGTAAATAAGCATGTTTAATCATTGTTTAATTGTAGTGCAAAGCAATAGCATTGTTAAAATAGTTTAACTATTCATAATAGAGATATAGATCATCTATTTACTTTATAAGGAATATGAAGAACATGTATAACATCTATCAACTAATACGTAGAGAAGTAATGTAACACCAACCAATGTTTCTATATTCAATCCTTAAGCAGATACGCTACACAACTGGTTACACATTTACAATCACACTTATGCCCAGAGGAGACGAGGTATACCACTCATGCTCCAACTGACCACGTCTACGTAAAGCATTGGTACCATACAAGGTCAATGGAAGAGCTGAATGCCAAGACCTCCCCCGCCTCGGTCAGTACGAGACCACTGGCAGTGACATCATGTCAAACTGCAACTAGCCTGTCAGGGTATAGCGACATCTTCACTAAAGATCTATAGTCACAACATGCTATCTCTTTGGGGAGATCACACATCAAGCCTCGGTACATTTTCATCAGGGTGATCACATGACAACCCTGGTATTCATCGGGAAATCACACAGAGATCCCTATCTGGATGTAAGGATATGTTCGTCTGTTACCCCCCACATATTCAAAAATATGCACTCCGAGTTAAACTCGTTTCACCATTCAGCAAATCCTGACACCGAATGGATCTATGGCCTGGGCAACTACATGATAAGGTTCTAGTTGATTAATTAGGTGTGTTATAGTATCTTTTAGTATCAATCAAGTTACAAGCAAGAATTATAACATATGCTACAAAGAAAGGTGTAATATATTTATCAAGTACTTTCATAATCTTTAGAACACATTGAATGCATAACACTCAGGATCTCAGTCCCTTATCACATTACTGGGAATTCTCATCCCTTAACATTATCATCATCATCATTTCTAGATCTGGGTATTCAAACCCTTAGTTCATCACTAAACATTGGCACATTTTATCAGTTAACTATTACCTCTAGGTCCTCAGACCAGGGATACATTATACTTATTGCACAAGTATTTCACATGGTTCACAAGGCCCATTTAATCTATATTATATGAAACATAATAGCTCATACCTGGCTATGTTCATAATCTCATGATACCTGCATGGTTATTATTTCATGATAAAATCAATATCAAGTACATATCATCACCATGCAATACAACCTTCCCATTATTAGGGTTAGGGTTCCCCTTTTCACCAATTAGGGTTAGGGTTCCCTCTTTAGCCGGTTAGGGTTTCAAGTTCATATTGTCAGGAATCAAAACCCTAATTCATATTATCAAGAATCAAAACCCTAATGCATAGCTCTACACATATAGGGGTATCATTATATGCCCATTGAATGATTATCACACAAAGTATGAGTTTCTCTCTCATCCTCACCAGAATAATGATTACATCATGCTTTATTAAGTGGGATCAATCCTTTTCTCAAGGTACATTGGCCTGCATTATCAAAATGCATTGAACTCTATACATCTCAATGTATCATTTGACATAACACACTTCATGTGTTACTCAATCAAGTATATTGGATTGAGGTGCTTCCACCATATCGGACATGAGGTGTGTGCTTGCTTCCATATCACCCAAGAGGTGTGTGCTTGCTCCCATATCGGGCAAGAGGTGTGTGCTTGCTACCATATCGAATAAGAGGTGTGTGTATGCTTACCATATCGGGCAAGAGGTGTATGTATGATTACCATATCGCCCAAGAGGAGTATGTATGCTTCCATATCACCCAAGAGGTGTGTGTGTGTCACCATATCATGCATGAGGTGTATACTCATCACCATATCATTCTAGAGATGTATGATCATCATATCGAGCATGAGATGTATCCTTGATCACCATATCTTGTATGAGGTGTATCCTTGATCACCATATCATGCATGAGGTGTATTCGTGGTCACCATATCATTCATGAAGTGTATCCTTGATCACCATATTGTGTATGAGGTGTATCCTTGATCACCATATCGTGCATGAGGTGTATCCTTGAACACCATATCGTGCATGAGGTGTATCCTTGATCACCATATCGTACATGAGGTGTATCCTTGACCACCATATTGTGCATGAGGTGTATCCTTGATCACCATATCGTGCATGAGGTGTATCCTTGATCACCATATCATGCATGAGGTGTATCCTTGATCACCATATCCTGCATGAGGTGTATCCTTGATCACCATATCGTGCATGAGGTGTATCCTTGATCATCATGTCATGCATGAGATATATCCTTGTTCACCATGTCGTGCATGAGGTGTTTGTGTGTGTCACTCATATCTGGATACACAAAATTAGGGTTTGCATATCGGGTTAGACCCTTATACTCATACCTCTTCAAACCTTCATGGTATTGGCCTACCCTTCACCATGTGTTCAGTGACAGCCTAGACAACTGGTTGCTCTCAACCAAACCAAGTGTACAAATCGATAGGGGTGTGGGGTTCCAATGTATATTAGGTATCATATCATCATATTGGTTTCATCACCATATTGGGTTAGAGGTGCTTCTACCTGATATCAGTTTGAGCCATGATGATGTCATCATCATCAAGCTCTAGACTTCATTCCTTACACTACTACAGAACACACCTTTGGTGTCGGTTGTTTAACCCCTTTTAGCGACGGTTTTCAAGCGACGCCTATGTGGGCGCCGCTAAAGGTCGAACTCTTCAGCGTCGGTTTTATAACCGACGCCTATATGATTCATAGGTGTCAGTTATATATAGTCGGCTGACGTCTATAGGGTTCACGCCGCAAAAAGGGCACCACCTAGGACACTTTTTGCATCAGTTAACAACTGAACAACCGACGCCGTACTCCCAGACGACACGGCCGTGCTTCGCTGCACGGCCGTGTTTATTACTATAGGCATCGGTTTTATACAAATAAGCGACACCATTTCCACCACGGCTGTGGTTTCCTGCACGGTCGGATTGTTTGTCACATTAGGCGGCGGTTTTATCCAATAACCGACGTTGTAGGCCTTTGATGACGGTGTTCTATAAATAACCGACGCCTATATTTTAATTTTTTTTCTTATCAGTTTGCAGGCATGCTGTGGCTGGTCAGAAGGATGAGAACCTGCAATTCAGTTTTCTAAACTGTAGGTTTACGACATCCATTGATATCAACCTACAAACAGGCCACAAACCTACAAAATCAACAAATATTTTTTCACACAAGTAGATACATTCAGACATCAATTCAATTCTCACATTCACACATGTAGAAACATTCAAATACATGTAGAAACATTCAGACATGTATAAACATTCAGAAATATTCATTTACAAAATATCATTCAGCATCGCTATCAGCATCCCAATTATATCTTACAATCGCCACTGCTTGTATGGCTTTTGCCCATTCTTCTCTTACTTCATTTAATGCTTCCATTGTATATGGAGCATGTACATTTTTTAAGCATTTACCTATAGTGTGGTCAGTTTTAAACACCTACAAAGAGAATGATATATATAAGTAATAATATAAAAATAAGATTGATATATTTCATACTAACTAATGAGACTATACATAATACCTCATGTATGGTATTAATATCCAGTGCGGCATGTCGGATAATCATCTGCATAAATCGCATCACATAGTATGTGCATGCCCAGCCATTGTCTTGTGTAGCGCACTATAAATTGAAACATACAAAATATTAAAAAATACAACTAAGCACAGTTCACATAAATAATATATACATTGGAGTCGGGAACTTACTTTTATGTTCTCCCAAATTATTGGCTGGTTCATTCTCCTTGGGACATTTCCTCCAGCATTTTTGAATGCATCTAAACCCCTACATGTTAATGTAACACAGTAAATTGCATAATTAAATAGTAATGTAATAACATATGTTAACGGATATAAAAATGAAATATTTCTCACCAGAATAATGGCATTCTCATTACGTGTCCAATTTTAGTGTTCAATGTGCTTCCTGCAGGATCTAGATAATAAACAGTGAATGTCCTGGGGACAATAACTAGTAACTCCCAATGTCTACCGCTAGAGGTAAAAAAGTTAAAAATTAATAACTCAAAATGCACAATAAAAATGGAATTTTCTTAAGTCCAAATTATAAATAAAGTAAACTTACTTGACATTGAATGGAGCTATTATTATCGTCTTCTTTTGCTGACCGAAATTTTAAAAGCATATATACAGTTTTGTTGAACACTATCAAGGTCTTTAGCTACCATACTAATCAATGATGGAATCAAAAATCCCACATGATCAAATGCAAATTGTTTGCATTGATCTTTGACTAAGTAGCTGCAAAACATGTATTACGTATGCATTAATATATAAGAAACCAGATCACCGGATCTTACACAAGGTATATGGATGTATAAACAAGATCTCACCTTATCCATGTCTCTATCATTGATGTATTCAGCCAATCATACATAAACAGCTCAATAATATCTTGTATAAATAAAGAGCTATCGTATGATTGACCTGCATAATCTGCTTCTAAAGAAACAATTATAGGGAAATGTATATTATGTGCCCGTAGCCAACATGACATTCCCCTAGAAGCAGGACCTAACGGGTATTTTAGGTCAGTTGGAACCCAACTTGGTAATGCAGGAAGTGGAGGTGGAGGCCTAGGTGCTTCGGGTGTCTTCATTTTAACCTGTATATATAATTTCAGATCAGTTGAACTCATATATACACATTAACAATCTAAAGTAATGTAAATTTATCCTACAATTTCTGTAGTGTAGATGACATCTGCTTTGGGCCACAATATCACCTCGCCTTCTACCTCAGCAAGTGTATCAATATCCGGGTGGGGATATGGTAATGTAGCTTCCCTCCAATCGGGTAACACACGTATCGGGCTCACACAAACGTAGCCTTGTGGCATTGGAGTCCCATGAAACATTGCCCCAGGAAGGGACAGGTAAGCATGTACCTCTGCAACAACATAGTCTTGCATTCTTAAGCGGCATGGCTTCAATGCCTACAAATTTACGTAAAGAATATTATACATATATACATATCATCTTGAAAATATATCATCTTGAAAAGACTAGCTACAATGTCATAAATAATACTTACATCAAACGTGTTAGGCAGTGGGTCTACAGGATTACTTGTAGTTTGTACATCATGAGAAGAGTGGGTCGCCATAGGATGATTGGAAGCCTGAGATGCCTGCCACCGTAGCAATTCTTCCTTGACCTTCTTAGCAACTATATCATTGACCTTCTTGGCAACTATATCCTCGACTCTCTTATTCTCCTATACATGGATAAAAGAAGCATTAGCTTCTTATTATTGAATTCCCTTTTGCAGTAACATTCTAAAAAAAGAATAGGTTACCTCTTCTTGTAAAAGTCTCGCTCTGGGTTTGCGCTGGGATGACCCAAAGAATGCTTTGATGCCCACACCAGCGCCTGCACCCCTAACATGTCCAGGATGCTCTGGGTTACCCAGAGCAACTGTCAATTCATCCCTTATGCCCTGAGGGATGAACGTGCCTTGTTTCCTCTGCTCGTGCAGCTCCCGCTAATCACCATCAACAGAAATTGGTAAGTTAACACCACAAATAATCAATATTCAAACGATTGCTCTAAGAGTTGTATTTTACCATTTTCACAGCTGCCTCAGCAGTTACGGGCTTCTTTATTTCACCCTTCTTGTTTTGCCTCCCAACTATCCAGATATCATGGCGAGGCATGGGTGTGGCAGACTCCTGAGTAGCAGTAGACTCCGCCTATAGTCTTTGGTGAATGCTTGCATAGCCCTTTGGACCCATTGTGTGGTCATGCACATTCAGTGCACGCCTTGCTTTTTGCGCCTCACTGAGGGCCTAGTTAGTATGCACATTAATGATTTGGTTAGTAGCACTAAATGTTAATCTTGAATAGGTGAATACAACGTATATTAATTAAATTGGGAGTGATGCCTAATACCTTGAATTCTTCAGATTTTCTTGAAGCAACAAAATTGTCCCAATCTTCTTTGTCCAAGAAGTTCCACTGTTCAAGGGCTTACTTCTTCTTCTTATCACCATCTTTTATGTATTCTCTGTTGAGATTTGTCCTATAGTTCCTAAGCATCTTTCCAGCGCGTTGCATCATGCTTTTATGATGCAACTTCTCATCCAATGCAAACAGATTCTGTAAAATAGAATTGTTATTAACTAGTATCCAAAAATAGAATTGCAAATAATAGAATTTGTAATCTACAAAATAGAATTGCAAATAATAATAACTCACGCATAAATCCTTCCATATCAAGTCTTTCTTCGCCTGAGGAACTTTATGTCAATTATCATACTTAACACCACAATGGCTTCGAGTGACAACCCCAAGATAGTTTACAAAATTATTGCGGTTCACTCCAATTGCATTTCCTCAATTATCAAACTCCACAACCAATTTGGATCCACTGCCACTTAGCGCTATTAACTTGTTCAACAGAGTGATGCCCCTTTTCTGGTTAACTTTTTGGTGATGTGCATCAAGTTCATGCAGTGCTTCAGTGGGTACATGTGCATCATCAACCTAAAATTTGACAAAAATAAACACACTGAATTAGCCCAATATAGAAATATGGGATATATGACATAACTAGAAGATAATGAATTTTATAGAAATACAAGATATGTTTTTAGAACTTACATTGGTATCCTCACCATGCTCATCATGGACAACATGCTCATCATGGACTTCATGCTCATCATGGACATCATGCTCATCATGGTCAGCCATCTGAAAATTTCATTAAAAAGGAAAACATTTAGCATTTGTATTAACTAGAAAAAGGCAAACATTTAGCATTTGTATTAACTAGAAAAAGGCAAACATTTAGCATTTGTATTAACTAGAAAAAGGCAAACATTTAGCATTTGTATTAACTAGAAGATAATGAAAAATCAAATCTGAAAATGATATTGATATTAAAAAAGTAAACATTTAGCTTCAATAAAAAAATATAAACATACATGCCTCTAAAATTGTGATCTTTTATCAATTAACAATCCTTCATTGTGATCTCCGTGCACATATAAGTCATCATTAGCTTCAATATTTTGTGGAGTTGGAAACCCAACTTAGAATGTACTGGAGTCATCATACTTATCATAGTACTCTTCTTCATCTATAGGATCTTCAATGAACTGTCTTTTACCATGAAGAACAACCGACCATTTATCATTTGCAGGATCATCGATATAGAATATTTGTTTCACCTGTGATGCCAATATGAATGGTTCACCCTTCTTGCCAATCTTTTCAAAGTTCACCAAAGTGAAACCCAATTCATCCACTATAACTCCTTTGGTGTTATCAACCCAATTACATTTAAAGAGCAGAATTATGAAATCTATGTAGTCAAACTCCCATATGTCTTCAATGACACCATAATATGACATTTTAGCTTCACGTGGACTCTTATCCTTTGCACTTGCAAAATACATAGTTGACGCTTGAAGAGTGACCCCATTGTTTTGGACGACACTTTATCATCTTGGCGCTTTGTGTAATATGTGAACCCATTAATGTCAAACCCTTCATAAGACATAACATTCGGTTTTGGTTTAAAGGTGAGGCATTTGATAGTTTCTGTAATATCATTTGGTGTTTGAGATAGTTGATGTAAGACTTTATCTTCAAACCACTTAGTAAAAGTCTTATTATGCTCTCTAGCAAGCCACATTGAACTTGCTCGAGGATGTTGTCTCTTGATGAAATTGGTATGTTCCTCGATATAAACACTCACTTCATCCATGTTGTGTAAAATATACAAGTGAGCTTGTTCCAACTGCTCACGGCTTATTACTTTCACTCGTGATCCCAAAATTCCTTTGCCCTCCTCAATATTCTTGTCATTAACAGGAGTGTTATTACCACTCAGAAAGTCATTGCAAAAATCCATAACCTCTCTCGCCACATAACCTTCAATAATACTCCCTTCAGGCCGATAACGGTTTTGAACATCACCTTTAAAAATGCTCATGTATCGTTCAAAGGGATACATCCAATGCAAGAAAACTGGTCCCAACATTTTCACTTCCCTAGTCAAGTGGACAACAAGATGTACCATGATATCAAAGAACGAAGGAGGGAAATACATCTCAAGCTGACATAGGGTAACAACCACTTCTCTTTGCAAATTATCGAGAGTATCAGGGCCAATAACTTTGTTGCATAGACTGTTGAAAAAGAAACAAAGTTTGGTGATTGCAAACCTTACATGCTTCGACAATATAGATCGAATTGCCACGGGCAATATTTGTTGCATTAGAGTGTGACAATCATGAGATTTAAGACCTATCAACTTCAGATCTTTCATTGATACCAATCTAGGGATGTTGGATGAGTAACCATGTGGCACCTTAACATTTACCAAGCATTCACAAAAAGCTTTCTTCTCCTTTCTAGACAACGTGTAACAAGCGGGAGGTAAGTATGTTCTTTTATTACCCATTTCACATAATTCTGTTAATTCTGACCTTATTCCTATTTCATGTAGGTCTAGTCTGGATTTTATCCCATCTTTAGTCTTACCTGGTATATTTTACAGAGTACCAATGATGCTATCACAGGCATTTTTCTCAACGTGCATTACATCGATACAATGCCTGACTGTCAAAGAACTCCAATAAGGAAGATCCCAAAATATTGACTTCTTGAATGAAGAATTGTCACTCCGTGTGGCCATACTACATTGTGATTTCTTACCAAATTCATTGACAATGTCTTTTACTCTTTCATAAACAACATCCCCTGGTATAGGTTTAGGTGCACTCCGTTCATCATTCCATCCATTGAATGCTTTGCGCTTCCTACGATACGGATGGAATTTTGAAAGAAACCTTCGATGACCAAGATATACAGTCTTGCCGCCATTTTTAGTCTTATTGAATCAGTGTTTTCTTCACATATAGGACACGCTTTAGCTCCTTTGACACTATATCCAGACAAATTCCCATATGTTGGAAAGTCATTAATAGTGCAAAACAACATAGCGTGCAAACAAAATGTCTCTCTTCCTGAAGCATCATAGGTCATCACACCTTCAACCCAAAGTTTCTTTAAGTCATCAATCAGAGGTTCAAGATAAACATCGATATCATTTCCGGGTTGTTTAGGGCCCGATATCAACAACGACAACATAACGTACTTATTTTTCATACACAGCTAGGGAGGAAGATTGTATATAACAAGCATGACTGGCCAAGTGCTATGTTGGTCGCTCAATGTCCCGTACGGATTCATCCCATCTGTACAAAGCCCAAGTCTTAGATTCCTATCTTCTTCACCAAATTTGGGGTACAATAGATCAATCTTCTTCCATTGTGGGGAATCAGACGCATGTCGTAGGATCCCATCATTATTTTTCTTAACATCTGCATGCCACCTCAAATTCTTCGCATCTTTCGTATTTGCAAACAAGCGTTGAAACTGTGATATTATAGGTAGATACCACAACACCTTGGTAGGAGAACCAGTTTTGGACTCCCCCGAAGTCGTCAATTTATACCGTGACGCACCACATTTTGGACAATCTTTCAAATCTACATAGTCCTTTTGAAATAATACACAATCATTCAGGAATGCGTGTATCTTCTTGGCCTCCATTCCCATTGGGCACAACATTTTCTTTACCCGGTATGTTGAGATTGGCAGCTCGTTTCCTTCAGGAAGCATTTCTTTCAATAAAGTCAACAATGAAGTGAAGCTTTTGTCGCTCCATCTATTGTTAGCTTTCAACTTATACAATCTCAACACAGCGCTAAGCTTCGTAAACTTAGCACAACCTGTGTGTAACGGTATCTCAGCATCATGCACAATGTTTCTAAAGATAGGAGGTGGATCGGTGTGCTCTACCCTACAACTATCTAGCATCGCATCAACGATGTCTACTGGAACTAGTTCGTTCACATCTACGTCATCGGAGGCAATTTCTTCTTCCACCCAAGCAATGTTATCGACATCTACTGGTTTCGAGTTTGAAATCTCTCCATGCCAGTGCCATTCTGTATAGCCTTGTACAATCCCGTTGCACATGGCATGACTTTTGATTTCCTCACCAGTGCTGACTTTCAAGTTGTTACCGCAATGCCTACATGGATAGTAGAACCTATCTGTAGGTTTTTTCCTATGTTCCTTGGAAAATCTAATAAACCGATCAAGACCAGATATAAACTCTGGGGTGCAGCGATTGCAAATGGAAATCCATGATCTATCCATTCTATGATCAAAGAGAAAACAAGTATATATTAGGACAAGATTAGGGTATACACTTACATCCTATCCAAGATTTACTCCTATTATCTACAATGAAGCCGGACTCCATACAAACAGTATATAATTTAGTCATTGTTCATTCTAATTTATACCAATGTACAAGTAATATAAAGAACAATGATTGTTCACTTTCTAGGCCAACAAACACATGTGATGTCATTCTTATATATAATAAATGTGTACCACCTATCCCATCCTTGAACACTTAATCTCACTAGTAAGTGTATAATGTGTATTGGGTTTTCAAAAAAAATTCGGCAGCATTTCCCCGTTGTTCTCTAAGTACATATGTACTTAGAGAACAAACGAGGAAATGCTACCGCAATTTTCTCGAAAACCCAATACACATTATACACTTACATCCTAAGTGAGATTAGGTGTTCAAGAACAATCCCAAACTGGGGACTATCCAAGATTTACTCCTAATGAGTAAATCTTGGACGGGTTTCTAGGCCAATAAACACAATAATAGATATGTACATGTAAGGGTTTCATCACAATTTATGTTAGGGTTTCATCAATGTTAGGGTTTAATCAAATCAAATTAGGATGCTAGAATGGACAAGTTTAAATCTTATGTCAACATGCATCAAAATTTACTGAATTAGGTCAAGCATTAGGATTAGAAGCACAAATATATGCAAGCAAAAGATTTGTTCATATCCTAGAATTTACATAAAGCATTACATATAGATTTATTCATATCCTTACCAATAGCAAACACGGCCGTGGCTGTGTTGGCCTACCATGATCGTGCTGCCCAGCACGGCCGTGGTAGGCCAACACAGCCACGGCCGTGTTTGCTGTAGGTAAAGAGCTAGGGAGAAGGAAGAATAGAGGCTACGGCTACTACCTGGAGGCTACGGCGGGCAGCAGGCAGGCAGGCGACAAGGCAGGGAGGACGGCGGCGAGTACGAAGCAGGCAGCAACGATGGCAAGGAGGACAGCGGTGACAGCAAGGAAGGATGGCGGGCGGCGGCAAGGAAGAAGACGGTGGTCGGCGGCAAAGAGGACGGCGGAGGCGACACAGAGCAGCAAGCAGCAGCGTCCGGTGTCGACGGCGAGCAAACAGCGGCGTCCGGCGTCGGCGGCGAGCGACAGCAGCAGGTGGCGAGCAGCACCGAGCAGGCGGGTGGCGACGCAGCAAGAGCAGAGGGGCGGAACAATTGCTTCGCGATGAAATAGAAGAAAGGGGAACAGTGGGCGTTCAAGGGTTTATTAAGTGGGTATTCGACATCGGTTTATAACATAAAACCGACACCTAAATTCTTCGGCATCGGTTCTACTTAAACAACCGACGTCCAATTAGACAAATTTTGCCCTAAATAATTTTGCGGGAACCATTATCGGCGTCGGTTATCAAAGGATAACCGACACCTAAGTTGGAACTTTTCGTGCAAATTTTCATCTTATATAGGCGTCGGTTTGATGCTAAAAAACCGACGATGTATGTGACACTTTGGGGCCAAATTTTTTTCGCTCAAAAATTGGATTTTGCAGGCAATTTTAGGCGTCGGTTTTGTGTTACCCAGCCGACGCTGAATACAAAGCGGTACCCGTGTCTTGACTATAGACGTCGGATGACCTACATCACTGACGTTGAATGTTATAGGCGTCGGATTTCCTAAATAATCGAAAAGTGACATTGAATGTTGTTTCTATACTAGTGTTACTATTCTAGTTCATGGACAATAGTCCTATGTCACTAATAGAACTCATGGATTCATCAATTATTCAAGAAAACTCGAAATTGTAAGTAGATCATCAAGTATAGCAAGATTGAAGGTGAATAATAACATGATTGGGTTCAAGTTATATAACCCACCTCAAGAACAACTTCAAAGATCCAAGATACAAATATTCATGTTCCCAATGTTTAAGATGAACTTATCACAGATCCAAGACTCGTTCACAACTCCTCTATATGCAAGGAATCACCATAGTTAAGAACTTGGTGAAGAAGAAAAGAAAGGAAAAATCACAACCTGAGATTCATGCTTTATCCAAGGTTGAAGATGACCATGGCTTCACCTTAAGCTTAATGTCTCAAGATCCTCCTTGCTCCTTATTACTATGCACGATATCTAAGAGAAATGGAGTGATAAGGGTCAAAAAATTCACTAGTAGGTGAAAGGAGTGGTATATATAATTGAGGCTCGTGAGAGAGAGTGTATAAGAGGTGTCATCACATTATACTACTAGGTGCCACGTGCCCATGCATGGTTGACACATGCCCATGCACACATATTTATCTTGACATGCAAAACTCTTGAGGATAATCTAGGGATAAGATTTCAGCCATTAGTTATCTTGTTGAGCAAGACATTTCAACTCAACATCACTTTATTTACAAACCGATACACTTTTCTAAGGAAAGTTGTAAACTGATATCCATCATCTCCTTGAGGTGCTTAACCCATCATGGAAAAGTCCAAGAGTTGACAAAACGATATGGGACCTCCTCTATGGCTCCTTAGCCGATAGGCACTCCCATATAAGCTCTACAACTCGATACAACTCAATTAGATTTTCAACTATATGACTCTTCTTGGTCTTTTCATCACCAAGAATACCATCACTTAAAAATGATTCAAACATGGTCCTTCTTTATATCTCCTCTATATGATACTAAGTGAGTAGAGACATTCTAGAGATGTTAATTTGCATATCAACCCTATATTTTGGTTAAATTGCAACTTGCACCAAAGCTGGTACACAAGGCACAAGCATTATTCAAACAAGTTCTAACTTAGAACTTAGGCTTTCCACAAGCTACCCCTTAGCATCATTCTCTCTCTTATGATGCTAAATCACTTGAAGAATGTTTAAAATGTGACGTATTGCAATATAACCCCTCATTTTGGGTAAATTTCAAATTACACCCAAATTATCATATAATGCACAAACAATTTGCAAATAAGCTCAAACTTGAAAATTAAACTCAAGGAGAGTCTTACTTACTTTTCAAAAGATTAAAAAAAGTTTATAAATACTTACTTAAGAAAAAATTCTAGGTTATTGGCATAACCCATGTTAGGGATGTTACAAGTTCATTCTCCCTGTTGTGGCAGTGCTAATGATCCCCTTTTATAGACGCAATGTAAGGAGTGGGACCTACTAAGGGGACACTCCCAAACTTCTACTTTGAGAATACTTGAGCAATATCTCACATGATCCAATAGAGCTAAAATACTCACAATATTTAGATAGAAGGGGAGCTAAAATACTCACAAAATAATATGACAAAATAGAGCAATCAAGTCATAGTAGTGGAAAAGTAAAATTTAATTATTACATGATCCAATAATGTCTAAGAACTTGTCCACATGGACATAAGGAAAATTGGAAGGAAATTAAATCTAAATGGATAGGTTGTAGTGTGCAACCTAGACATCTTAGGAGTCTTCATGAACTATTGCTGAACTGGTTCCTTGAACCATGGATCCTCAGGTACAAGCTCATCCTATAAGGTATCCATAGGCTCCTCTACACCTGGGTGGAAGGGAACATCACCCAGAACATGGGAAACAAAGTAAAGGGTCAGGAAAGATTGAGTATGTACATATATAAAACACTTTGGGTATTATAGTAGGTTATAAGAACAAAAGAAATATTCCCACAAGAAGGGTGCTAATTGCAATTAGATAAGTTCAAGAGAAATATAATAAGAGAAATGATGCATATTTAAAAAAAATAGGTTACATGTATGAGAGTAAAAGTACCTTGTCATAACAATTATCAACAATCACAATTTGCATGCATAATAATGTAGACTAAATATACCTAAAATTGGGCAATAACACCATAGGATCATGGCCTAAAAAGAAATAAGGATGGAAACACATATCTTGGGAAAAAATACGCACACCCTTCATAAGTATGATTGTATATAAGTACCACTATTCTAGATATTCTAATCAAACATGTAGACTAGCATTTTAGTGAATTTCACATGGAATGGCAATCATAGAAGGAGAGGTCCAAGGACCCATTATAAAATAATAATTCAATAACCACATGGATGTTGGGAAATACAGGCACAAAGTATAGTAACAGAAAGAAAATTTTATCTATCAGTATTCCCATAACAGCAAGATCGCATCAACTATTATGAAATAGGTAGGATGGTTTTAGCAAGTTATACCTGGTCATGGAGCAAGTACGGTGACAAAACTCTCTTATTTGCAACTGATGACTAGTTGCTCTTAGACGGTAGTTGTGCAACTCCTGGTCTTCACTACGAGCAACTGTCTGTGCAAACTCTGTAGCGACTCAGGTGGTCTTGCCACAGACTGTAGGTTGACTTTTCTCTCCGAGAAGCAGCCAAAGGAATCCTGCCTCTAGAGCAGTCCACACAGACTATTAGAACCCTATAGTTCACCAAAAATAGACAAAAAGGAGTTGTCCCTCCCATTGGTGTACTAGTCACCAACCTGCTCTCCCACAACAACAACTTCTCAGTTGTTCTCTCCCGTTGAATATCCCTCCCTGTCAGGTAGGACTTGTATGGGCTCTCTCGGTTATCACAACTAGAGAGGACAACATTTGTCGGAGGAACTAATTCTCAGTTGTTTGTGTTGTGTCTTGGGAATTCTCCAGTACCCCTCCTTTTATAGGCGAGTTAGTGTTAGGGTTCCCAATCTGAATGGGATTGTGTGGGAGTGGAAGGGACTAGAAGAACTTAAACTTTTACAACTTGTGAGATGCCAAATGGTCATTTGGCACACCCAGATGGTCATCTGGGGTGTGATACGGTCATCACACTCTAAATGGTCATTTTATAGTTTCCTAATCATATACAAATTTAGCAATTTTGATTCCAATTAATATCACATATTAATTTACGTGCACTCCAAGTTTGTGCAATTGAAACTATTCGGGAAACATCCTGATCTTTTGTTCGGCCTAACCAATCCGTCTCACCCATACAAGATACCCAACTCGCTCACCCAAATGCTCGTCTCGTGAGTCGAGATGAACTACTCGGTTGAAGGGCAGAACTTAGCCAGTTCAAACTCTGATCAGCCAGATAACCTAAATGACCATCTTAACATTTGAGACGCTCATTTGGCTTCCCAAACGACAATCTCAACTAGTGATATGGTTGTATGGCTATGCCACTTAGCCAATCAGTCAATTAGTTGTGTGAATTGGATACCTAAACTGTTACAACCCCAATTTTTGGGTTCATATGGTTAGAAATGCAATTTTCCCAATAAATATATGATTATGGGAATTGTAGGAATTATATGTATTGAATGGATTCCCTTTATAATATTTCCTTTATAAATGTGATTTCATGGATCATATAATATGATAATGAGTCCAGTATGATTAAAAGAAAAAGAAGAAATCAAATATTGATTTATTAAGAAGGAAATTTTAAATAAAGGTAAAAATACAAGAAATATGTGGAAAGATGTGTGATTGATCATAATGGATGCTATTTCAAACTCCACATGGTTTCTTGGGATATAAGGAATCCAAATAAAGAGAATAAAAGAATGGGAGAGAGAAAGTATGCCTTAATAACTGATAACTTTCATATGAAGAAAAGTCTCTCATACTTTCAAATTTGAGTCCCAAACTTGGCACACAAGTAGTTTAAGTCATTATGGATTTTCCTCGAAAATTTGGGATCAAACAGATAAGCGATTTAGGAGATATGATTTTTCAAAATTTCCTAAAGTGAAGAGGATAACATGAAATGTCACGATTTTCCAATTTAATTGGAATTGGTTGTTTTGGGCACGTGAAACATGGGCCATCGGATCTGAGATCCGATGGTGGCTACTCGTCGCCAACCTTGATCCAAAAGAGGAAACTAGGAATAGTGTTTCCAATCGAATTTCTTGAATTTCTACCTCTCTAATCCACGATCAATTTTGGAAACTCTCCCAATGTCTTCAAGAGATCAAAATGAACCCACACATCTATGAATCTCCACTGTTTCATGAGGAATCAAAATTTTCCCAAATCCCAGTCAGATTGGGAGGTCCATTAGTGGTAGGGAACTACACCCTTGCCTATATAAAGGTTATCAGTTCTCCTCTCACGATCTCAGAGCAGACAAAGAAGTTGCCAAACCTCTCCATGAAACCCAGTTTCACCCACGCCATCTGTTCCTCCTTCCCGCTGCCAGTGGGATGACAAATATGTCATCCATGTTCCTTCATGTCCGGTTGGAGCTGGGTCATTACTAGGTCTGGTGGAACTAGGCAAGAAGAGAGGGTTGGGTGGTTGTTCTTCTCTAGCCTCCTCGCAAAGCCATAGGGGGGAAGGGGTGGCCGTCGTCGGGAAGGGCGGGTTGCCCTATTTTTTCGATGAAGCAGGGGAGCCGGAACTCCTTGTTTGCATGGGTGTCTGTGAGGAAGAAGAAAGGGGAAGAACCAGAATGGGTATCTGGTTAGGCGGGTCTGAAGGGGGATCCACGAGTAAGGAATTGCAAGAAAAGGAAATTAAAGTACACGTGGCACTCTCTGAATTGGCCAAGGGTAAGTGATTTTGTGAAAATCCTAATTAATTATTGGTAACTCAGATCTGGGCATGTTATATATGAAAGTTGATTATAAAAATGCAAGGAGTGCAATAAAAATATAATTGAGGCCTAAATATGCTTCTAATTTTAAAAGTGTATAAAGTTATCATCTTTAATGGTTTAATTAATGAAAAACCCTTAGATTTGATGATAGTTGGATCTAATGATGTTCTTTGAATGTTTTGAGTAAATATTAACATGTTGTTAATAAAAAGGATGATTTAGATATAAAAGAATGATCTTTGTTCATAATTGGCTCAATTTAGGGTTCCATGTACATGATTATGCATTAATGGGCTTAGAAACCCTAATTTTGATAATTATGACTTTTAATGGTTTTAATTGTGCAAATGCATGAATAAAGACAAAGATATGTTGTTACAAAGACAATTTGAGTATAAAAGATCCTTAATATGGATAATTTGAGTAATTAGGTTTTTTATGAGTAGAAAAGTTGTTTTAGGGTTTGTTGACCTAAAAATAATAAAGTATGAGAAATTGACCTAGGAAACCCTAATGAATACTAATGAGACTTAGAAACCTTAGAAAGGTGTCCCAAGTCAATAAAGAGTTGTTTGGGATGTGATGGTAACAACTAGGGGTTATACATGTTTTCAAGATCAATGTTTGCTTGATTGGCTTGCTTTATTGGCCATCTTGTTGGATTTGGATATATTGCTTCTTTGAGATCTCCAAAATAGGTATGTGGTTACTCTTATGGTTAAATTGCTTTAGTTTCACGGTGATTCCCGAGGTTTTACCGGTTGCTTAGAAATAATTACCTGGTTGACTTTTATTTCATGCAACTATAAAGTGACTATGACTATGACCATAATTATATGTGCATGACTAGCTTAGATCCTGGTCCTCCTTTGTAGCTCTGATGATGAAGAGATAGATGACCTAGTACATGGTCTACCCTTGAGGTAGGATCATTAGGTTATCATGAGTTGATGTGTTGGTCTACCCTTGGGTAGGACCATAAGACTCCACGACCCTATGTATTGATCTACCTGTAAGGTAGGATCATGGGGGTTAGTTGAGATCTACCATATGAGAGTTAGTATCCATGCCCACTGCAGGGACAACATAGAGGCTAGGATATGTAAGGATTGAGTAGTCATGTTTAAAATGTAAAGTTTGTTTTGTTAAATTATAATTGCTTGCAATATGTTGTTACCATTAAATGCAAGATTATTATTCCCCCCACATACCAGTATAATTCGTTATACTGACAGCCATTTTGTTTGTCAGCGTTTTAGGTTTATCAGAAAATGGATATTTCTTTAAAGTGAAATTGATGGAATCAAGCCTAATAAAGAATTGGAGGATTGTAGATAGATAGTTCTCATCCGGGTAAAGTCCCTCAAATCCTATATTTTGTAAGGTATGAGAAAAGAAAATTTTATCTTATTTCAAGCTTGGTTGTGGTAGAGTTTATTAATTATTTTTTATAATTTGCAAAACTATTGATCATGTTTTGGGATAACGGCTCTGACTTCTTGGTCTACCTTAATTGGGAGTTAATGGGAAGTGGGGTCGTTACATTTGGTATCAAAATGATGGTTTTCCATTTAATCTCTAATAATTATTAAATTTTACAAACTCTATAGAACCCAAGGGAGTTATTAGAGGATTTTCCAATGATGGAGGTGTCTAGAAAAGGATTACAATCCAGGGGCTGGCAATATTTTCCTTCACCCCGCTAGTTGGTATACGAGGACTCTCGAATATTGTGTGATTGCCTGGCTAAAATCAGAGGATCTGACTCAAAATAAGATACCTCTAGGTCTTCTCATCTAATTTTGTCCCTTCTTTACCTCTTATTTCTGGAAAAACATTAAGTGCTTAGGGTATTCTCCCTGTCCACTACCCGGATGTGTTTGGGATAAGAGTAATATGGATTATGGAATCCTCCACCAAATAATGAAAAGCATGTAAACAAGATGTCATGGACATAAGTTTAACAAGCTTAAGCATAAACTAAAGATTAGTTACATGCTTAGGTTGCATGGTGTGTATTGTCATGCCTTCAGGAGAGCTCTGAGGTTGGACCTTCTTGTAGGAGGATAAGGAGAGAGTTAGTCTTGGAGGAAGAAGCCTCCAGGAAGAGGAAGAGACTTGACGCATCCTTCTGAGGACGATGCTAACCCTAACCCTAAGTGGCAGTTAGAGAAAGAGAAGACACGATGAGTTGGATATCATAGTTGACCATGCATGTATGTACATGGGTTTGACATGCATGATTTGCGTAAAAGTTTTGTGTGCCCATGAGGAACGTGAACCATGGGTGGTTGTTGACCGTGGTGCTTTTTAGTGACCTGACCTGGGGTGGTCGTGCCTGTTGAGGGTGAGGGATCACTCCCTCATTGAGAAGGTTAGTGGTGACCATATAGGAACCCTAACATGCATACATGAGGAGAAAGAGGTATGTACCTACATATAAGAGAGTGCTATCAAGGCTGGCAGCAGGTTTTAGACCTAAGCCAGAGAGGTTGTACCTAATAGTTTATAAGATGGGTATGCAAAGAGCTCCGGATGATCTTTGTCAGATATAGGTCTTAATAGTACGTTTCACCCAGGTAGGTGTAAACATGTATCCTTAAGAGCTTCACCCATCTTCTAAGAGAGAACCTTCAGTGGTAAGACCGGTTGTTGGGTTAGCTCTAGAGAGAGAGAAAGACCCAATGAGGAAGGTTGGTGACATGGACTAAAATACATGAGGAATCATGAGAAGTTGGGTATAATATGACATGGTTTAGATAGCCCTGAGTAGATAGATGTGGTTGCCTCATGCATGATCCTTGGAGGCTTGTCGTACCTTGGTTGCCTTTAGAAGAACCAAGCCCTAGGAAGAGAAAGAAGCTTCCTGAAACAAATGTATGGATGATGTGAGAGCTTACCTTTCAGGGGTAGGAGAGAGTTCTAAAGACCCTAAAGAGGTGTGGGCTCATACCAAATTGGTTATCTGGATGTAGGACTCTAAAAGTTGTTCACATGGAGGAGTGTTAGGAGATATATGCCCTATCTAGTATCGGTTCGGTTCATGTTGGACCAGCTGAGCATGCAGTTAGCTAGTTCATGCTTAAGAGGTGAGCCTGGGGTTCCTAGACCTAAGAGGGGAAGTAGTAGTACCTGGTGCACTTGATGCTTACGAGCCTGTTTGAGTTACTAAGGAACCAAGTATGTTACCCCCTCATGTATGGAGCAAAAAGGAAACCCCACTCGAAGAAAGTTGTTTGTTTGATGAACCCCTCACTCATGCTGGTGACATATGTATGAGATTCACCAACTTCGAGGAATAAGGAACAAGTACGACATGCCAAGGAACTGAGAATGGCTTAGTAGGTTGTCTTCTGGCTGGCTACGTGTATAAGTAGCATGGTAGGGCTAAGCATGCACGTGATGATGTAAACCCTGGAAGTAAGGACGTTTGTGACCTTTGTTACTATCAACATATAGTTTCTCCCGTCCTGGGAAGGAACCCTTTATGTAGGGTGAGCACCAACTTTTGATTAGGTTTGAAGTAATCTAAAGAGGTCTTTCATAGGATCTTGATGAGCTAAGTGGAGAGCACATAGTATGACCATGAATCTATAGAACCATGTGTGGCCATCTCTAAGGAGCATGAGGATATGTTGCCATGGAGGTAACCTGTATGTGTCAGACCGAGATAGGTAGGCTTCCATGATTCCCATGAAGGGGTGTGAGTTAACCATGAGTGCCTAGAGAGATGATGGAGATCTGGGTGAGGATTCAGGTTTGAGATGTGATATGGTAGATCCTAAGTCAATACCAAGTCAGGTAGGGATAAGACCGATGGGAGTAGGAGTTGTCTATTCCCTAGATGCACAAGACCATAGGGTTGGGAGGTAACAGCTACCTTTGCCCGAGGCCCATGGGTTAGGAGGCTGACCACCTTCATGAGTTCATGGGGCCTAAGGGGTAAATGCGAGAGGCACTCCCTAGATGCATCAGGGTCATATCACCCTAAAAGTGTCGGCACCCTAGAGACTTTGAGGTAATGACTAAGGATCATACATAAGAGTGGTGTTAAGACCCAAGAGTGTTTGGGAACAACCCTTTCATAGATGTAAACATAGTTTCAAGATATCCATGATATGTAGTCATGAGAAGTAAGTTTTAACATAGATTAGAAAGTATATTGGTGATGTGTGATGCACCATCTCTTCTCTTGGAATGGGATGAACTATGTATTTTGACTGTAGCCAAATGCTTATTTCCTCTCATTATGAGTGTGAGAGACGGGACAAAATGCATGACATATAATAAAGATAAAGGTGATATGAGTTGAAACCCTTCTATGATGATTGAGGATAGAGGAAGTACCACACCCTTTTGGAAGTATCTTGGATGGATGGTATGAAAGCATGAGCAGAGAAAAGTAATATGAGGACGTACCTCTATGAGTTATAAGTTTGAGTTTGATAACTGAGATACAACTCAGGTGTACAGTTGTCTTGTATAGCCAATAGAGAGAAGAGAAGAGGTTGCTAGGTGAACCCTATGACCGTTAAAAGATGATATCTATGTTGATAACACCCAGATATAACCTGACTATTTGGTCAATCTAATGGTTACTCAGTTAGCCAGCCCAGAGTTTGATGAGATTAGGGTTATTTGAAGAACCTCATATATACCTCTCAGGAGAAGAAGGTGGCGAAACCTACTACTAGAGTGTTTTAGGGTTTCTGAGGAGTCACCCTTGAGGAATCATGTTATGAAAAGTCATTCATGATTTTACGTACACCATACACCATGGTACTACTAAGATAGTTAAGGTTTACACTAGTACTACGAAGACCTGAGATGAAAAAGTATATAGAGTTGCATGAGGCCAGTTTCCATGCATGCCAAAGGTTGAAGGTTGAACACCAGTAACCTAGTGAGTTGCTATGGATAATGAAGAGTCCCCAAGAGGGAATGGGAGTAGATCACCATAGATGTTGTGGTGGGTCTCCCATGGACCAAGAGTGGTCATGATACAATATGGGTTATGGTAGATCGCCTTACCAAGTTGACCTTATCCCTTGCCTAAGAGAGAGCATTGTTAGTATGACAGTCTTGGTTGAGCTATATATATGAGAGAGAGATAGTTCAACTACATCGTGATCTAAGTTCAATATCTTGAGTATGACTTTAAGTTCACTTCCATGTGGTGGAAGTAGGTACATGAATAACTCGATGCTAGATTGAAGTTGATACAACATATCATCCCCGACTGATGGACAATCAAGAAAGTATGATCTAGACTTTAGAGGGTCTAATGAGAGCATGTGTGCTCGTTTAGGGTGATTTTTGGGAGTAGTACATGCCCCTAGTAGAGTTTGCTTGTCATGATGGCCACCATAGCCAGTATCGGGATGTATGAAGCTCTGTAAGGGAGGTTGTGTCAGTTACTGCTTCACTTGGATGATGTCAGTGAGAGGACCTTGTGAAGGTCAGAGAGAGACCACAATGTAGGCATATGAAGTCGCTTTGATCGAGCAATGGCTGAGAAAGCCCAGGATTGACATGAGTCATGAGTTGATGCAAAGCAGACTGACATGCAGTTCACTATGGGTGAACATGTGTTATGAAAACCCGACCCCTCTAAGCTATAGATGAGAAAGCTGAGTCCCCGATACATAGGTCCATTTGAGATGGATTGGTGGAGATGCTTATGTTTAGCCTTACCCCTCAGGATAATATAATGTATGATGTGTTTCATGTGTCTGATCTAGAGCACTGTATGAGGTACCCAAGCCATTCGTTGAGCATTGAACCTATTAAACTCCAAGGGAGGCTAACTTACCTTGAGTCACCTATGAGGGTACGAGATACCGAGGTGAGAGAGAGCTCAGGAGTAAAGAATAGAAGATGATAAAGGTTCTTTGGAAGCACCATGGAGAGGATGAAGCCACATGGGAGCCAATGATGGACATGGAAAAGTCTTATCATGAATTGTTTGTACATTTGGTGGAATTTTGAGGGCAAAATTCCTATAAGAGGGGAAGGATGTTACAACCCCATTTTTGGGATTCATATGGTTGGAAATGCAATTTTCCCAATAAATATATGATTATGAGAATTGTACGAATTATATGTATTGAATGGATTCCCTTTATAATATTTCCTTTGTGCATGTGATTTTGTGGATCATATAATATGATAATGAGTCCAATATGATTAAAAGAAAAAGAAGAAATCAAATATTGATTTATTAAGAAGAAAATTTTGAATAAAAGTGAAAATACAAGAAATATGTGGAAATATGTGTGATTGATCATAATGGAAGATATTTTGAACTCCACATGGTTTCTTGGGATACAAGGAATTCAATTAAAGAGAATAAAAGAATAGGAGAGAGAAAATATGCATTAATAAGTGATAACTTTCATATGAAGAAAAGTCTCTCATACTTTTGAGTTTGAGTACCAAACTTGTCACACAAGTAGTTTAAGTCATTATGGATTTTCCTCAAAAATTTGGGATCAAACGAATAAGCAGTTTAGGAGATATGATTTTTCAAAATTTCCTAAAGTGAAGAGGATAACATTAAATGTCACGATTTTCCAATTTAATAGGAATTGGTTGTTTTGGGCGCTTGAAACGTGGGCCATCGGATCTGAGATCCGACGGTGGCTGATCGTCACAAACCTTGAGCCAAAAGGGGAAATTGGGAATAGTGTTTCCAATCGAATTTCTTGAATTTCTACCTCTCTAATCCACGATCAATTCTGGAAACTCTCCCAATGTCTTTAGGAGATCAAAACGAACCCACACATCTATGGATCTACACTATTTTGTGAGGAATTGAAATTTCCCCAAATCCCAGCTGGATTGGGAGGTACATTAATGGCAGGGCACTGCCCCCTTGCCTATATAAAGGTTATCGGTTCTCCTCTCGCTAATTTAGAGCATGCAAAGAAGTCACCAAACCTCTCCACGAAACCCAGTTTCACCCACGCCATCCATTCCTCCTTCCCGCTGCCAGTGGGATGACAAATATGTCATCCATGTTCCTTCCTATCTGGCCGGATCTGGGTTGCCACTAGGGCCGGTGGAACCATGTGAGAAGAGAGGGTTGGGTGGTTGTTCTTCTCCGGCCTCCTCGCAAAGCCATCGAGGGAAGGGGTGGCCGTCGTCGGGAAGGGGGGGTTGCCCTATTTTTCTGTTGAAGCAGGGGAGTTGGAACTCCCTATTCACATGGGTTTCCACGAGGAAGAAGAAAGGGGAAGACCCAGATTGGGTATCCAGTTAGGAGGGTCTGAAGGGGGATCCACGAGCAAGGAATTGCAAGAAAAGGAAATTAAAGTAATGTGGCGCTCTCTGATTGGCCAAGGGTAAGTGATTTTGTGAAAATCCTAATTAATTATTGGTAACTCAGATCTGGGCATGTTATATATGAAATTTGATTAGAAAAAAATGTAAGGATTGAAATAAAAATATAATTGAGGCCTAAATATGCTTCCAATTTGAAAATTGTATAATGTTATCATCTTTAATGGTTTAATTCATGAAAAACCCTTAGATTTGATGATAGTTGGATCTAACAATGTTCTCTGAATGTTTTGACTAAATATTAACCTGTTGTTAATAAAAAGGATGATTTAGATATAAAATAATGATCTTTATTCATAATTGGCTCAATTTAGGGTTCCATGTACATGATTATGCATTAATGGGCTTAGAAACCCTAATTTTGATAATTATTACTTTTAATGGTTTTAATTGTGCAAATGCATGAATAAAGACGAAGATATGTTGTTACAAATCCAATTTGAGTATAAAAGATCCTTAATATGGATAATTTGAGTAATTAGGGTTTTATGAGTTGAAAAGTTGTTTTAGGGTTTGTTGACCTAAAAAGGATAAAGTATGAGAAATTGACCTAGGAAACCCTAATGAATACTAATGATACTTAGAAACCTTAAAAAGGTGTCCCAAGTCAATAAAGAGTTGTTTAGGATGTTATGGTAACAACTAGGTGTTATACATGTTTTCAGGATCAATGTTTGCTTGATTGATTGATTGGCTTGCTTGATTAGACATCTTGTTGGATTGGATATATTTCTTCTTTGATATCTCCAAAATAGGTATGTGGTTACTCTTATGGTTAAATTGCTTTAGTTTCACAACGATTCTCGAGGTTTTATCAGTTTCTTGGAAATAATTGCTTGGTTGACTTTATTTCATGCAAATATAAAGTGACTATGACTATCACCATAATTATATGTGCATGACTAGTTCAGATCATGATCCTCCTCTTTAGCTTTGATGATGATGACATGTGTGACCTAGTACATGGTCTACCCATGAGGTAGGATCATCAAGTTATCATGAGTTGATGTGTTGGTCTACCCTTGGGTAGAACCATACGACTCCATGACCATATGTATTGATCTACCTGTAAGGTAGGAACATGGGGGTTAGTTGAGATCTACCATATGAGAGGTAGCATCCATGTCCACCGTAGGGACAACACAGAGGCTAGGGTATGTAAGGATTGAGTAGTCATGTTTAAAATGTAAAGTTTGTTTTGTTAAATCATAATTGCTTGAAATATGTTGTTTTAATTATATGCAAGATTATTATTTCCCCCACATACCACTATAATTCGTTTTACTGATTGTCGTTTTGTTTGTCGGTGTTTTAGGTTTATCAGAAAATGGATATTCCTTTAAAGTGAAATTGATGGAATCAAGCCTAATAAAGAATTGGAGGATTGTAGATAGATAGTTCTCATCTGGGTAAAGTCCTTCAAATCCTATATTTTGGAAGGTATGAGAAAAGAAATTGTTTATCATGTTTCAAGCTTAGTTGCGGTAGAATTTATTAATTATTTTTATTATTTGTAAAACCATTGATCCTGTTTTGGGATAACGACTCTGACTTCTTGGTCTACCTTAACTAGGGGTTACCGGGAAGCAGGGTTGCTACATAAACACTTTCGTAATCGATCCAATCATCATTCAAGATCAAACTCCTCTTTTAGATGAGTTCCTTTGTGTGTGACCCTATAGGTCCCATATCACGTTGGCAGTGAATGTCCATAACTAGCTTGTGACATCACAAGCAAAGAGTGGTGCCTAGTTGCATGTCAGTTTTACCTAAGTGAATGGAAAGTTGGAGAACAACTTCAACCTATAATTTGTGTAAGGTTTTACAGTGATTGTATAATTCCTTTGTCTCTGATATCCAAGATGAACTCGAGGCATGGAAGGTCATCCTCTCAATGTTCAATGCATGTTCCTTGAACCAAGAGCAAACTATCTGAGATAAGTGACCTCAATATCATATATTGTTTCACTTGTACATGTGCATGCATTTCTCAGTCTCGCTTATCAAGTGGTCAGGATATCATACTCCAATAGGAGGGATAAATCCCATATCTATCACTCACTATAATGATTGTATCTGAGCTTAATTCGTAAGTTAGGGTTTATGTGGATGATTAAATGCTTGATTAGATTGATCATTGCTTAAACATAATTAATGATAATATCTCAATTATGATGTGTTAAACATAATGAGAACTCCAAGTGTGCTATAACTTTGTATGATTAGGGTTTGAGAAAATATAAACCCTAGTTGGCTGAAATTAGGGTTTTCACCAAACAGGCTCATGTCAGGAAGGAATGAAAGAGGTAGGAAAAGGACAATAGAAATGGCAGTTGGAGGCTAGGATAGCACGGTCGTGGTGGGTAGCACGGCCGTGTTAGGTCATTGGTGGCACAGGCATGCTAGGCCACACAGCTGTTTTGAAAGAATTGAACTTTTGACCAACTTTTGTACTCAAATATGATAAAACCAATGAAACAAGGTTGTGGTAGGAAGCAACCCTATTCTGGTCCATCTTAGCATGGCCGTGGCAGCTTGCATGGCCGTTCTGGGGCATTTTCTTTTCAACTGTCTGTTCTGCAGATTTCTAGATAGTAGTGAAATTTTTGATTTTTAATTATTTAATGGAAGCTTGGAATGATTTCAAATTTTAGCTGAAGACTTATAACTCAATTACAAACAACATGATAAATTTTAATAATTTTTAGAGAATGTTTGACCTCTAAAATAAATGAATTATAGTAAAATTTTTTTGATAGAAAGTTGAACTAAAATAAGAGAAAGTATAGTGAGGGGTCAATGTGCAATTGACCCAAGAAGCTCAATTGCTCTATATGGTCAACCTAAAACACTAGTATATCTCATAATTCGTGATTCATTCTAGAGAAATGAAATCCTAGAGAGAGAGGGAGAGTTAGGGTTTGAGAGGAGAAAGTGGTGGAATTGCTGATCTAGGGTTTCTCTATCTGAGATATGATGAAATCAAGTAAGTTTAGCTTCTTTGCATAGCCTTTCATGGTAAATCTTCTCACATATCAAGATTCTATCCCTCCTCTGATTTGATTTAAAATGGTATCAAATCTTCCTATTTTCTCACTCTTTCTTCATAATCCCCCATTTCTAGGGTTTCTGAGTTGAAAGGAAGAAGAATCTGGTGATTTGCTAGGGTTTTTATATGAGTTTGAGATTTTCAGAGATGGGTTGTGTTATAAAGGTGTTTTCACACCTTAGGGTGAGTGGGAACTTCCTTTAAATAGTAGATTGCACTAAAATGAGTTAAATCATCAAAAATCTTCAATTGTTTAGTATGCAAGTACAAACCCTAAGTTGCCTTTTTGATCTAGCTTTTTCAAGATGATATGAAATGGATTATTTCTCTATTGTGATGAATTTCAGATTATGAAATCACATTAGAAATGATTGCAATTCATCTAAATGAGAATTCTTAGAGTAATTGTAGAGGTTACACAAATATACTAAAATTTAGAATTTTTGTCTATGACTGAAATTGTTGTATAATTGAATAAAGAAGTTTGCCTAGTTGAATCTCCTTATTTATGAATGATTGCTTTATTTGTGTGCATATTACATATATGTCAGATAAGATATTGGATTTCATTTGATGATATCAATGTTTGCTTGATATATCAGTAAGAGGGTGAAACCCTAAATGAATGGAAAGTTGGAGGTTTGCAAATAGACAGCCTGATTCAATGTTATTCTTAATGTATGATGTTTTAGTAAATGGGTGGAAACCCTAGTTCAGTTCATTACATGGTTTCATATATATATTCAATTATACATGAACTGTTGAGAGCAATCTTTACTCAATGATGTTATGATGTATTAAATCCTTATGTGATTCATGTGATTAGTAAATTAGGTAAATGAAACCCTAAGGATATGGTGTTCAGTGACTCAAGTATTGTGATATCAATGTTTCTCAGTATGAGATGTGGTTATGCTTAATAGTTCATTTGTGGTAAATGTTATCAGATGGTTTATGAAATAAACAGTTTACAAAGTTGAACTAAGATATGTTGATGTGATGATTGAATTGTGAATTTTGAAGAGTGAATTAAACATTTAGATGCCCTGAACACTATAGAATCCTCACAAAATGAGGCCTGCACAGTGGGGAGGAAACGGTTTCCCGACTGGAGGTAGTCCAGATTGAGGCAAGACGAAGCGCACCAGTAGGGTGTGGGGGTCTTGACCAGTAGGGTAGACTCCTTATAGTTTTGTGGTACCCAACACCAACTGGGTTTGCCGATGGTACCTGTGATACATGTTGAGTGATCAGTGGTCAGTAGGTCCATTAATGCACAATAAGCCTGAGGGATTTGACTCACCTCCTGAGTACCCAGGTTGATAGGTGGAGTCTGAGATATCTAGTTGCTCCCATTAGCCACCGAGAGGCAAACGTACCGAGGCCCGCTATAGACAGGGTCTTACTCGAGAGACAGGCTTAGGAACCTGGGCATGCTTCTAAGCCTTATACAGTGACATCATAGCTTGTTGTGATTCTTTCACATGTTGTCGTACACCTCATGTGGGTTCAGGGCATAATAAGATGAATGAGAGATTAAACAACTGTGTGCAGTTATTCAATTATTCTTTGTATGTTTCTGAATTATTAGTTCTCTTTTAGATTAATCAAGCATGTTCATATATTGATTCTCTCTTGTAGATATCTAGAGTATCTTGAAATATTTATGTTTGGGAATGATTAGTCTCTTTAAAGCTTACTGCTGTTATAATTGATATCAGTTTCTCAACAATATATTTGTAATTATATAAGTGCTTTAAATTGTTTCTATGAAGCACTCATTCACTGAGCAAGTAGGCTCACCCCTCTACTCACATTTTTTTAGGGAAACCACATGGATGTGAAGAATGACAATGCCAGAGCAGATATACCACAAGATCTAAGTATTAGAATTGATTGAGTTCAGTTGGTCCCTGTCACTCTAGGAAAAGGGGAAAAAGTTGGGAGTGAGCTTTGTATTAAGTATAATCCTCAAACTTATGCCCTAATCTCATGATTAGTGGTAATCGTGGGATGTGGGTGTAACACTCACAGTCTATCCTCATGTGTCAAAGTCACCCAATCATCACTGTTATAACAACCCATGTTTCATGATTGCATTTGATGATGTCAAAGCGTACCCAACGACATGTGACGAGTGTAGTGATTTAAGGTCTAAGAATCATAATCACCACCTTCACTATGAGAGATGATTGTGACCACCACAACCACGTGTCACTCTCAAGGTGGGTATGACTGATACATTGTTCCCTAACATGTATGTATGTGCTTGGTTTGATATAGCCATATCATGACCAATGAGATTTAGTCGTCAACCAACTCACACTCTGATCTTATGTGTCATTGTTGTCTATCAACCTTCCACAATAAGAACTGATCAGGGACTTCATAATGAGAACATGTATATGTACTCTTAACATCCTTATGATCTCATTCCATAAGGGTAATACTTGAATACATACATCATTGAGTAACATTATTCTCTAGACATTCATAATATTTCCTCATTATCTCATAAATGAATAAAACAAAATGAATTGGAAGCTTGCCTTTATAAGTATTAATCAAATCCGTTGAGGTACATGACATGTCAATCATCACATGATTGTCTTTCTGGGCATACCTTACCAACAGACTCCCACTTACACTTAGAGACAATCATCAACGGATATCATCCTTAGTAACTTAGACATATCCAACATGTTTTTGTTGTGCTAGTGCTGATATAACGGGTTCGTAACACTTTGCTTATAGTCGTTATATTGCATGTTTCCTTATCTCTTCACTCTATGACTTTTCATATGAGATGCTACCGTAATATGGTATTTTATATTCCTTTTCTAACACTTAGCTCCATTGTTGTCACAATATTTCTACTAAGTCATCAATGGTTGGAACATCTATAAGTTCATCATGTGAACTTCTAGATCCATATAGTATCACTCTATTCATAACACAAGTATACTAAGCTTCTATTACAGAATAGAATTAATGGCTATTAGTTAGAAACCTTTCCAACTAATCATTACTGGTTCCTTTTAAATCAAAACATATTTTAATTTGTGATCGATTTTGTCATTTATGGAATCTTGCATCGATGTAACTCTTTACATCCATCTCTTCCTTTTATCACTATACTGATTGACTAGCAATCTATCCTTAGATACTTCTCAACTGTTAATGGATATCTCGAATGACTTTCTAGTTACTCTTATTGAAGTTTATATCATCTTGCCATGTCTAATACATATAAGATTATGTGGGATAAGTACATTCATAACATTCATGACAAATCCATTATAATACCAGCCTATGGAATCTTTGTCATGTTTTTTCCATTCTTCACAAGAATTGGAACATATGGTTCATGAGAGACTAATCTGGATTATCTCTTATTGAATCCATTCATGTTGAACTATTTCAACACATTGTTATTCTACATGTTCAAACTTCCATTCTGAACCATTCAAGAACTATCTCATAGGTCTTGATCCTTATCTCATAAGATGGTTCACCTTATCCTTCAATGTTGAAGGTGTTTTCCATGCTAGTTCTCAATATTCACAATGTTGAGATGCCATTCCTCATCACATGTGGAATATTTGTATATTCTCTCACTAAATCTTTTATAAACATAGATTTCATCTTTTGTCTTGATTTAAGTCAAACTCTTTGATCATCTTATCAAGTTTGAAAGATCCCATTTCTAAATCTCTTGTTTCAATCACAGATTGAACTTTGTAGTTTATAGACTTTATTTGCATTCTTGAAGTTATAAACCCTTTTAGGTTGTGTCACATGATGAACTTGAGACTTCACAACATGTTGTGATTATCTTAGTTCTATTTGTAACTCTTTGTTGACCTTGAATAGTTTGAGCTCTACTTATTACTCCCATTGATTCTTTTAGAACTTAGTTATCCTATTAACAAAACAATTTTGTTAATGGATTGGGATTAATTAGTATCATTAAACAATTATGGTTTGTGGATAAACCATTTAAAGAAACTACTTTCTCAAGGTGGATTTCAATCCCTCAGACGTATTGGAACATTCCCAAATCATATCATATATGATGTCTTATAAACCATTCAGACGGTACATTATTTAGTGATAGCATTATATTTATGAGGATAAGAAGATTAGATTAATTGATGATCATATCATGACCCATCATGGTATATTTCCTTCATTCTGATACATCATCATGCTCAGATTGACTTGTGATACATTATCCCAGTTCTTTCCTGAAGGTTCTCAAGTGATTGATGTAAAGTATTTCAACATTTGATTTCATCAAAGTTTCTTAATACTTTCATCAAAGTTATACTCTATTTATAATATCCTTGAACATTTCAAGAGATATATATTTTCGTGGGTACATATCATCATATTAAAAGTAAATGGATATGAGGTATAAGTGATTATCTTTTGCATTCATTCCATAAGTTCTTCATGCATCATATGTACGAGGTTTGATGGAAGTCTTATCCTCCCACTACATCTAGTAAAGGATGTTATGTCATATTGTGTGTAAGTAAGACTTGCATATTTCCTTAGGTTCAATAACTAAGAGAATCTAGATCAACATCAATTTGTATTCTAGGCATGCAATTCTCATATTTGTACAAGATGACTAATGCTAATGATAGTCTTGAGTTATCAACTATAATCCTTTGGTATAAACATTATAAACATTCATCTTTGGATCATTTCACATAAATATCACAAGATGTTTTTGGTCCAATGCCATACATGATCATATATTTTGAAATAGAAGCACTAATAGATCTTTATTGATAATCATCCTTGTCCATACAAGATGCATAAAGGAAATGTTTCCATTCTAATGGCATAATTAAATAGCAATTTTAGTAACTCTATTACATGCCCATTGGGCTAAGATAAATTTAGATGTAGACTATGGATTCCACAACACTTGCTCCGTCTTGTCCATCTTTGTCCTTCTATAGGGGATTTTACTTCTTGTCAGATCTTGCACATCGGTATGTCAGATCTCTTATCTGATATCATATACCAAAATTTAAGCAGTAATCAAGTTTATCTTATCTTGTTTATACCTGAAGTGGAGGCCTCGGTGCCATCCTTCTTCTTCTTTAGTTCCTCTAACCAGAGTGGGAAATTTCTTTTCCAATGTCCATGCTGATGACAATGGTGGAAATCACCTCTTTGTTTCTTATACCTCTATTTGCTTTTAGATCTGAAGACTTGGCCTTGTGACTAGCTTTAGAACTCTTCTTAGCTTTGCCTTTGCCTTTAGACTTCCCCTTTATCTTTCTAATCATCATCACAGACTTGGGCTTGTGTTTCTTCATTTGTGTCTCAGCTATTCTCAACATGCCCAACAACTCTGTAAACGGCTTGACAAAGTCGTTCATGTTGTAGTTCATGACAAACTAACTATATGACTCTGGTAGGGACTACAGAATCATGTCAGTGGCCAACTCTAGGCCCAAGGGGAATCCCAGTCTAGCTAGGTTCTCTACATACCCAATGAGCTTGAGTACATGAGGACCAACAAGATATCCTTCTACCATGTTACACTTGAACAGTGCCTTGGAGACATCATATCTCTCATGTCTTACCTGATCTTAGTACATGTTCTTGAAATGTGTGACCATCTCAATCACCCCCATGTTCTCATGCTACCTTTGCAAGTCATGGTTCATGGAGCATAACGTCAGACAGTTGACATCCACGGCATCTTCAATATGCTTCTTATAAGAATCTTTGTAAGCCCGTGGAGCATTTTGAGTTGGTTCTGGAGTTTCTAGGACATAGAGCTTGCACTCCTATGTGAGAACGGTTCTCAAGGTCCTGAACCAGTCGTGGAAGTTGTTCCCAATGAATTTGTCCTTCTCAAGGACCAATCATAGAAAATTGTGATTGTTGTTTGTTGCCATTTGATTCTACAAAAAAATTGCAATTTTTTCAAAAACTTATTTTTTATTTGATCTAATTTGATTAAAATATGGCCAATAATAATTAGGTATTTAATTAATTATCATTCTCATAATTTGTTCAAATTGATAATCCTCAAGTATCAATTAAAAAAATTGCAGTGAATAGTTTTCTAATGAGCCAAGATCCATATTTCATCAAATCATGAGTCAACTTTTGTCGATCGCCCCCAACTTGATTATTTGGGTAGGCCATCATGCCAATTGCATCACATGAAACTCTTGGATAGATGATATGTGTCACACCTTGCCATGATCATTTGCATGCCTCTGGGCTTGGGCTCTCCAAGTCATCAGTTAAGCCTGACCCAATAGCCAATACGATAGATACGCACCATGTTTTGTGCAAATCTACATATCTACCATCACACTTATACGAGATTGATGATGCACCATGCTTTGTGCAAATCTATGCTTGGTCGATCAAGCTTTTCATGTGTATTGATATTAGATTACATCTTAGACTTAATATATTTGATTGAGGGGTTATATATATATATATATTGTATCCTATCATCACATATATAGGATGTATCATATACATGTTATATCCCACAATATAAACATGTAATATAAACAAAAAACAATAGTTATGGCCATGTCTACTTGTAATTCCTTGGAGTCACAAGGAATTACTACCACTTAGGTCAATCATCACATCACATGTATGAACTTGTGGTTGATGTAGATTTGCGCTTGCCAATTTGGGTAGATTGGTTCAACCCTTGAACCAGTCGTCTTGCCTCTTGGTCGATCAATAGGTCATCACGAACGGCCTCATGCCCAACTGATGTTTGGACTCCTTTCAAACAGTCAGATGGACCCTCCAGGTGGTTGTCTGGCTCCATCGTTCTGTCCTCCATGGTCCTCCAGGCAGATGGATTGTCTGATGAACTGGTCGTCTCCTCTAGTGATGATTGACTTCCTCGTCGTTGTAAGAAAATAAACTATCCTATTGCTACTTTATCACATTGAATAAGGGAAACCTCGAGTTACTTTTAAGGGGAGCTAAGGTAGGAAAGCATTAACTTTACATTAGGAAGAAGGAGGTAGAGGCTCAGTATGCAGACCAAGATAAACAAGAACCAAATCATCAAACCACACACATATATAGGGTTTATACCATAACCACGTTACACACCCACCATCAAAATCAATTTTAGGGTGATGCGTGTAAATTTCATATGTGTATATATATATATATATATATATATATATATATAAGTTGGATTATGTGATCTTTGATCAACTATGCATATGAGAGCAGTTTAAATATTCACACCGTATGCAATAAATAAATGGTAAAACCAAAAATCTGATCATATCGATTATCCTAAAACATAGTAAATTGACATGGTTGTGATACCATTGTTGGGAAATATAGGCACAAAGTATAGTAGCAGAAACAAAATTTTATCTATTTGTATTCCCATAACAGCAAGATCGCATCAACTACTATGAAATAGGAAGGATGGTTTTAGCAAGTTATGCCTGATCCTGGAGCAAGTCCAACGACAAAACTCACTTCTTTGCAACTGCTGACTAGTTTCTCTTGGACATCTGTCTTGATAGGGGTATATGGTATTGTGGCTTTCTTCTACTAATCTAATCATCTTTCAATGTAGCAAGGACAATGAACGACACTGGTTATCCACTTATTATGTGATTAGTAATATACAAAACTGCAACTCAAAATTTGTTAGACATTCATATGGAAATTATATATCTATGTGCAACTCTTGGTCTTCACCATGAATAGGTATCTTCGTAACTTCTACAATGACACTGATGGTCTTGCCACAGACTGTAGGTTGACTTTTCTCTCCGAGCAGCATCCAAAGGACTCCTACCTCTAGAGTAGTCCACACGAACCAACTAGAACTCCTATCATTCACCAAGAATGGACAAGAAAGAGTTGTCCCTCCCATTAGTGTACTAGTCACGAACCTTCTCTCCCACAATAACAATTCTCAGTTGTTCTCTCCTGTTGGCTATCCATCCCTATTTGGTAGGAATTTCCTGGGATCTTAGTTACCACAACCAGAGAGGGCAACAATTGTTAGAAGAACTGATTCTTAGTTGTCTATGTTGGGTCTTGGGAATCTCCCATTACCCCTCCTTTTATAGGCAAGGTTAGGGTCGGGTTTCCCAATCTGGGTGGGATTGTGTAGGAGTGGAACGGACCAGAAGAACTTGAACTTTAACAACCTATGAGATGTCAAAAGGTCATCTGGCACACCCAGACGGTCATCTTAGGTGAAAGACGGTCGTCTCGCACTGCCAGACGGCCATTTGGTAGTTTCCCAATTGTATACAAATTTGGCAATTTTGATTCTAATTAATATCACATAATAATTTACTTGCACTCCAAGTTTGTGCAATCAAAACTATTCAAGAAACATCTTGAACCTTCATTCGTCCCAACTAAGCCATCCCACTCAGGAGAGACACCTGTCTTGCTCACCCAGATGCCCGTCTGGTGAGTCAAGATGAACCGATCAGTTCAATCATGTTGAACGAGTCAGTTCAAGGGCAGAACTTAGCCAATTCGAACTCTGATCAACATGACAACCCAAACGGCTATCTCAACACTTAAGATGCTCGTCTGGATACCCAAACGGATGTCTCACCCACTGAGATGGTTGCTTGGCTATGCCAGTCAGTCAATCAGTAGATTTATTGAGTGAATTGAATACCTAAACAATTTAGTAATCAATACAATCATCATTCAAGATCAAACTCCTCATCTATATGAGTTCCTTTGTGTGTGACCTATAGGTCCCATATGACATTGGTAGTGAATGTCCAGAACTATCTTATGACATCACAAGCAAAGAGTGGTGCCTAGTCACACATTAGTGCTACCTAAGTGAATAGAAAGTTGGAGAACAACTTCAACCTATAACATGTGTAAGGTGTTGTAGTAATTGTATAATTCCTTTATCCCTGATATCCATGATGAACTCGAGGCATGGAAGGTCATCCTCACAACATCAATCCATGTTTCTTGAACCAAGAGAAGACTATCTAAGATAATGTGACCTCAATATCATATATTGATTCATGTGTGCATGCACGTGCATTTTTTGGTCTCGCTTATCAAGTGGCCAGGATATCATACTCCAGTAGGAGGACAAATCTCATATCCATCACTCATAGTCTATCCCCATGTGTCTAAGTTACCCAATCATCACCGTTATAACAACCCATGTTTTAGGACTGTGTTTGATGATTTCAAAGTGTACCCAACGACATGTGGCGAGTGTAGTGATTTCAGGTCTAAGAATCACAATCACCACTTTCACTATGAGAGATGACTGTGACCACCACTATCCGATACATTGTTCCCTAACATGTAGCTATGTGCTTGTTTTGATATAGCCATATCATGAGTAATGAGATTTAGTCATCAACCTTATTCACACTCTAATCTTATGTGTCATTGTTGTCTATCAACCTTTTACAATAACAACTGATCATGGACATAATGAGAATATGTATATGTACTCTTAACATTCGTATGATATCATTTCACAAGGGTAATACTTGAATACATACATCATCGAGTAATATAATTTTCTAGACATTCATAGCATTTCCTCATTATATCATACATGAATGAAACAGAATGAATTGGGAGCTTGCCTTTATAAGTATTAATCAAATCCTTTAAGGTATATGTCATGTCAATCATCACATGATTGGATTTATGGGCATACCTGACTAACAATGGATACAATGAATTAAAAACATGATGTATAAATATCTAAGCAATTATATTTCCATTTAAATTAACAATTCAAGAGATGCCTCATTAAAATAAAGTAGGTTTAGTCAAATAATGCCCAAAACAAAATAGAGGATGTACATACTTAGCCTTAGCTAACCCTTTACTCTATTTCCCATTATTTGGGTGATGTTCCCTTCCACCTAGGTGCAGAGGGGCCTATTGACACCTTAGAGGAGGAGCCTGTAGCTGAGGATCCAGGGTTCGAGGAACCAATTTAGTAGTAGTTCATGAAGACTCCTGAGATGTCTAGTTTTTCCACTACAACTGGTCCATTTACATTTAGTTTCCTTCCAATTTTCCTTATGCCCATGTGGATAAGTGTTCATACATTATTTGTTCATGTAATAATTAAATTTTACTTTTCCACTATTATGACTTGATTGCTCTATTTTTCTATATTATTTTGTGAGTATTTTAGATCCCCTTCTATCTAAATGTTGTAGATGAATGTTTGAGGTATTGCTATAGTATTCTCGAAGTAAATGTTGGGGAGTGGCCCCCTTAGTGGGTCCAACTCCTTACAAAATGGTATCATAGCGAGCTACAGATAAGTGAGGTGAATGATACTGGATCAATCGGAATGATGATTGAGTATTGGGGTGAAGTGATTTGGAGGGGGCAAGGAAAAGGCAATGACAGTTGCATTGGGGCTAAAAGGTGTTTCTTATTTAGGCTACCATTCATAGTGAGTGAAGGATTGTTGGTCTAGTATTGTAGTGTGGAGTTTGTTGGTAAAGAAATTTTGAAGAATGAATCATTGTAGAGAGAAGGGTCGGGCGAGGGATTGCAGCACTGAACAGGTCACACACATGTGTGGAAGTAGAAGTAGGGGACGACTAAGCCCTGCTATCCAGTTACTCGAATACCCAACCCAGCTCACATGGGCGTGTGACACGCATCAGGGCACCAGAATATGGTCATACATCATGATGAAAAACAATTAAATGGTGTCATTACTTCTAACTTAGGTTCAAGTCTT
This sequence comes from Alisma plantago-aquatica, assembly GCA_963693085.1. Lineage (NCBI taxonomy): Eukaryota > Viridiplantae > Streptophyta > Magnoliopsida > Alismatales > Alismataceae > Alisma > Alisma plantago-aquatica. The sequence continues at coordinate 418,992,770 of OY856414.1, read as the reverse complement.
CTAAATTGCCTATAGGGTTGTATTTGACCTCAAATTAAACCTAATTTTGGCGGGTTGCAGAATAGGAGTATACTTATTATGAATTTGGACTTAGATTTGGGGTTTGATGTTATTTATTCTATAATTTTGCCATTATGCATCAATCACTTAATTGATGTAATAAAGTTAACCTAATGGTCAGATATGGTGAAACCCTCCATATTATCTCAAATCTTGACCCAATAAGATCCCAGGGTTGTCCTAATGTTTAATATTATGGTCAATGCCTCCAGATTTATTAACTAACAAATTCCCCAAATTTTTGTGTTATGGTAATAGTATGCTATGATTTCATTTCTATGATGCCCTAATAAGTCAATTAGGGTTAAAAGATCTGAATGCTAACCAGTTCACTCTAAAATAGGAAAAAATGGATTCTATGAGGTAACTAATAAATTAAGGGACATGAAAAGAGAAAAGGAAGGTTTGTAACTGGAATTGGGGATGTTACAACACACCACCCCTTGAAAATGATTTTATCTATGAAATCTTAGGCAAAGAGGGAGGGGTGAGTCTACAACATTTCTTCTTTCAACTCCCAGGTAGTTTCGTCAAGACCATAGTACTTCCAAAGAATCTTCACAAGCTCGGACTCCTTGTTCTTCAACTACTCTGTTCTGGAGTCTAAGGCCTTCATTAAAAACCCTTCATAGGATAGATCCTCTAGTAACTCAATAAGCTCAATAGTCAGCACATGAGAAGGGTCATTCACATACTTCTTCAGAATAGACATGTAGACCACATTGTGAATCTTGTCGTAAGTGGGAGGAAGGGCTAGGAGATAGGCACACTCCCTGACTTTATCTAAGATCTCAAATAGTCACAAGTATCAAGGGCTCAACTTGAATTTGACTTTGAACCCTGCTATGGATTTGATTGGCTTTATCTTCAGAAACACATAATCTCCAACTAGGAAACTCATATCAGATCTCTTATTGTCAGCATACACCTTCTATCAATCTTGGGCAGCTTTCATCCTCTTCTTGATCAAATAGATATTGTCAGTCATCATTTGCATATCATCACTCTTCATCAGAGCTCATTCACCCACATCATCCCAGTGTAGTGGAGAACAACAAGGTCAGCCATAGAGTGCCTCAAAGAACGGCATATCAATGTTGGCTTGGTAGGTGTTGTTGTAAGTGAACTTGATCAATGGAAGGTATTTATCCCAAACACCTCCCTTGTTGGTCACACAAACACATAAGAAGTCCTCCAGAATTTGTACTGTCTACTCAAACTGACCATCCATTTGAGAGTGGTAAGTTGTGTTGAAACGTAGGTCAGGACCCATCTCTTCTTGTATCTGCTTCCACAAACGTGAAGTGAACTTTGCACCACGAGCAGAAAATATCACCTTAAGGACTCCATGTAGGCGAACAACCCAGTCCATGTACAACTTTTCCATATCAAAAACCTTGTATGTACTCTTGAAAGGAAGAAAGTGAGCTGACTTGATCAGGCAATTGATAACAACCCGAGTTGTATTGTACCCACACTTTGATTTTAGAAACCTAGTAACAAAATATATAGTGATTTTCTCCCACTTCCACTCTAGCATCTAGAGAAGATGGAGAAGACCACCAGGACGTTGATGTTCAATCTTCACCTGTTGGCATGTCGAGCACTTTGCAACATATGTAGCAATATCCTTCGTCATGTTCCTCCACCACAAACCTTGTTGTAAGTCCTTATATATCTTTGTGGTACCAGGATGAATCATGTACTTGGACCCATGGGCTTCACCTAGAACTCTCTATCTTAGATCAACAACATCTGGTATCCACAACCTATGGTGAAAGCGGATAGACCCATCCACTCCAACAGAAAACTTATATTGTGGTTTCTTTGTCAGCATCTTCATCTCATCAAGCTCAAGACTATCCAACGTGCAACAACAACCTCAGAAATCCAAGTGGGACTGACAGACATAACAACCATTTGCACTCTCATTTTCTCCACATAAGAGTCACCACCAACATCTAGTAGCTCAGGTCTCTAGCTCAAGACTTGTTCTAAGCTCCTCCATAGGAAACAATAGATAGAAGCACTAACTGCATCTTTCTTCCTACTCAGGGCATCAACTGGGTGATAGGTGATGCTAAAGTCATAATATTTGAGGTACTCCATTCATCGTCTATGGCACAAGTTCAAGTCCTTCTGTGTCACCACGTAGCATAGACTCTTGTAGTCACAAAAGACTTCAAATTGTACCTCATAAAAATAGTGTCTCCATATCTTCAGAGTATGCACTATGGAAGCTAGCTGCAAATAATGTGTATGCCAATTTCCTTCATTCAGCTTTAATTGGCAAGAGGCACATGCAATCACTCATCCTTCTTGCATAAGGACACATCCTAACCCTAGTTTAGATGCATTAGTGAAAATAACACATGGTTTACCCTCAACAGGAAGATAAAGCACATGAGTAGAAGTCAAACACTTTTTCAATTCTAGGAAGCTCTTCTCACATTGAGGAGTCCAAATAAACTTTGGATCCTTGCGTGTCAGATTCTTAATCAGAAGAGCCAACTCAAAATTATGGACGAACCTCCGATAGTATCCCGCAAGGCCCAAAAAATTGTGTATATCTGAGGGGTTCCTTGGTGATTGCCACTTTGTCACAACCTCAATCTTGATAGGGTCAACAACAATATGTCCTATAGATATAACATGGCCAAGGAACATCACCTCACTGAGATAGAATTCACACTTTGAGAACTTTGCATAGAGCTGGTGTTCTAGCAAGGCTAGAAGAACAATCTGTAGATGCTCACAATGCTTGTCCATAGTCTCAGAGTAGATAAGCATCTCATCGATGAACACCACCAAAAAACTATCAAGGTAGGGATAGAAGACCCAATTCATCAGGTCCATGAAGGCGGCTGGAGAATTGGTCAAGCATAACAACATGACTAGAAACTCACAATGCTCGTTACTAGTGTGAAAGGACATATTTTGTACATCATTATCCTTCATGTGCATCTGGTAGTAGCTACTACACAAGTCCATCTTGAAGAACATAGTAGTAGACTTCAGCTGGTCAAACAAGTCATTGATGCATGGCAGGAGATAATGATTCTTGATCATCACTTCATTTAGCATACAATAACCCATGAACATTCATAAGAATCTATCTTTCCTCTTCACGAATAGAATATGTGTTCCCCAGGGAGAGATACTAGGGCGTACAAACCCCATGTCTAGGAGCTCATGCGGTTGCTTCTTGAGCTCAACAAGCTCAGCAGGTGCCATGCGATAAGGTGGCTTTGAGATAGGGGTCATGCCTGGTACGAGGTAGATAGCAAAATCAACTTCTTATGTAGGAGGAAGTCCAGGCTACTGGTCGGGGAAGACATCAGGAAAATGCTAAACCACATCAATGTCATCCAACACATGTGGCGTAGGGTTGAGAAAAACCGATGTCAGGTAGGATCTACAATCATGTGTGATGAGCTTCTCCGCCTTGAGTGCGGCAATAATGAACTACCATTGATCTCACTTTCTTCCTTTGATATAAAGATGTTCGTCGTTAGGATGCAACAAGCTAACCTTCTTCTCTCCATTAAAAAGGGTAACATTGAACTTCTTCATCCAGTCCATTCCCAAGATAACATTAAAATTCGACATATTGAGGATGATAAATTATGAATCAACCATCTTGCAAGATATACACAAGTCTATAGGAGGGATTTTCAAGATAGTAGATAACACCTTAACACTAGGAGCTTCAACCTCTAAGATATGTTCCATATACATAGATTCTAATCCTAACATGGATACAAGTTTAGAAGATACGAAGGTGTTTGAAGATCCAAAATCAAATAACGCTTTAACATGTTGTTGAAATAAGTGCACAATACCTTCAAAAACTTATTCCACAACATCCATGGAAAAGACATGTCCTACATGTCTCTCTATAGGTGGGCGGTGTCATTTCTGATTATTGTTCTTCAGGGGATATTGTGGACAAGGTTGTGGCAGCGACTGCTGGGGTACTCGTGGTTGAGCTGGGGTGACAGACCTTTAGAGATTGGGACATTGAGGCCTAATGTGTCTAGTCTGGACACACTCGTGGCATGTCAAGTAACTCACATCTGGTGAGCTACATGCTACATGGTAGGGCACCTACCATGAGCGTGGTGACACAGGCAACGGTTGCACTTATCACGAAGGTCATTACTGAAGTTCTTTTACTTGCTGGGACTTTGAGTCGAGGGCTGAAAACCTAGATAGGCCTCCACAATGAGGGCCTTATCCACCATCTACTGGAAGGTAAGAGGGAGCTAAGGAATTAGAGCTTGTCCTACGTGGTAGTTTAGAACGTCTAGGAAGAGTATGGCTCGAAAATCCTCTCCAAGATCTATAACATAGTGTTCCAATAGTAGAAATATTTATATATAAGCAGAGACACTTAGGGATCCCTACTTCAAGATGTAGAATTCTATCTCCTTCTTCCTCACGGCAGCAGTGCAAACATACTTCTGACGGAACAATGTAAGGAACTGCTCCTAAGTCATGCAAAAAGTGTCGTGAGTGCGGGAAACACCATTCCACCTAACACGTGTTGCCCGTCTAACATGTAGGTGGATAAGAGAACCCTCTAGTGAGGAGGACTCGCCATGCCCTCAAAGGTACACTCAATGGCCAACCCTCATTCACCGGCCTTGTCTACCATATCAATCTCTTCTTCACCCTTGAAGTAGGGTAAATGCATCTTGATGAACTTTGTGAGGGAGTATCTTTGGGCTTCTCAAGAGGAGGAGTAGTGTTGACATGCCCCATCATAGTAGTGGTCAGAATTTGGTGCAGGAAAGACAACTCCTGCTCAGGAGTAAATAGTGGTGGGAGAGGGATCTCCATAGAAGTAAGAGGCACAATGACGACATGGTGGCCCCCATAGGTGGCATGTGCATCTAGAGTTGTCAGCGGTGGCTCCACATGTGGCATTCCAAACTTTAGGCTCAGCGGTGTAGAGTGCCCTTCCAATCTATCATGGGAGTGGGATGACTCACTTCCTGTAACATACTGAAACCTAGAACTTAATCTTATACCAGTGTTAAGAAGTTAGAAACCTTAGTCTTTGAGGTTTAGCCAAATAAGGATAAGGGTATGATCTTTGGTGACCTTAAATATTTTAAAACCATGAATAAATCACCCTAAAATATAGAATATAATTAAGCGTTACCCAATACCTTCATATTAATCATGAGATCAAGTAAGGATATACAAAATATGTCAAATGAGGTAGTAATGTTCATAAAAAGACAAGGTGTTGAGAATAGTGATATATAATTCCACAAAATACGAAATAAATAAACATATGTGAGATAATGCTAGAGTAGATTCATTCTAGATCATTCCTTTTCCTTATGGTGCAAGGAAGAGAAAATAGAATCAATAATAATGCTTAAAACATGTTAATGTGATATTGAAATATTAATGAGAGAAATAATAGAAATAATGGATAATGGGTTAAAAGGAAAACTTATTGGATAAGAATAACCTCATATTCATTTTCTTTGGACATGCTTTGGCTTGGAGGCCAAGTTTCACCAATTTAGGGTAATAATAACATTATCTATTTTATTTAGAAAAGAAAAGGTGTTTTTCCTTTAAAATATGAAACAAAATATGTATTGACTCCAAAAATGGAAAATAATCTTAAATTCATAATCTACACATTAAAATATGCCTTTGGGTGAATTTTCACTCAATTTGGAGAAAGTTTATTAAAAGATGAAATCAGGAGAGAGACAGTGTGTAGAACCTTCAAAATATTAAATAATTATACAAACAACTCCAACATGTAAAATTGATGGAAAATTCGTATTCAACACATTAAATATGACTTGTGGGTGAAGTTTCATCAAATTTGGATAATCTTATAACCATTAATGAAGAAGGAAAGAGAAAATTATAATTGATTTATTAAACGCATTAAAAGTTCTCAAAAGGCAAATCTAATTTTATACTCAGATTCTATCTATCAAAATTAGACTATGTGCACAATTTCATCCAGTTTGGGATTCTTTTGCACCCTCAAAAGAGGAGAGAGAAAAAGGAAATTAATTATATTCACACTTTATTTGATATTTCGATTTGGTAATAACCTTAGCACACACCACCTATGTTATCGGATTTAATGTGGACCATCTGATCCACAATGTGACGACCACTAGGTCGTCTCCTACCTTGGGTAGGAGACCAAGTTTGTTTGAACAGTAGCCCATTTTGTCTCTGCCGCGGATCTCTCTAGTCTCTCAACTGTTTTATTTGATTTTTCTTCCTCTCGATTCGTCATGTGAATACGGTCCTAGTGATCACTGGATGGGGACCTAAATCCCTATATATTGGAAAGCCCCAATTCCCTTTTCTCTATCATTTTTCATAGAAGTTCTCCTGACGCCTCTCATTTCCGCACTAGGGCTCAAGAACTATCACCGATCGTTCTCGAACCATCCTCCTCTGCCATTTTTGTTGGATGGTGTCCCAAACTCCCAGACCTACCCCGAGCTCTCTCCAGTGGATTAGTTGTCATCCCTTCCTACTCCATCACCTTCTCAACCAATTGAAGCCTCGGTAAGCTTCCCCTAATCATTAAGACTATTTTCCCCTTTTAGTTTTGCCTTTGTGTGCCCTTGTCCGTTGGGACCTATAGCGAGGGTGAAGATCCTCTTCACCAATTCTTGTTTTGGTTACTAGAAGACCTCTGATCACGAAAAGTTTACCATGGTCTTTGTGGTGCTTCGATGCCCGTTCTTAGGTTTTAGTTTGTTGTGTTTGAAGGTCTCGAGTCATTCGACCTTGGTTCCAGTTGCTATCACGGCGGGGCTCTATTTTGGGATCATGTTTGTGCGAAGAGGCTATCATGGGCTTGTTGGTTTTCTCGACATTTGGCGATGATAGTGGGGATGTTTTGTCAGCTTTGCACCTCACTGCTCCTTGCCTGAGCTGCTTGGCACCCATGGTGCGAGAGAAGAATCAGGGGAAGATGTCCCGGTGTGCAATCCCTCTCCTACCCTCTGATTTCTCTTCTTGCTTTTGTTTCTCACAAAAGGGCAAAATCATCTTTTCACGCATGGTTTGCTTTGTTCTCGCGTTGGGGCAATTTTCTATGTTGTCTGTGGGGCCGATCGAGTTGGCAAGCCCTGATTGGGCCAACTCGACTGAGCAGGCCACTCTCTCTCTTTCTTTTTCTCTCTCAATGCAAGTCACATGCTTGGAATTTTCTGATTGGTCACTTCTTGCAAAATTTGTAAATAAATCATTCATAGCTCAGAAAAATGAAATAAAAAAATGTTTTGGAATCAGAAAAATAAGACCTTTCTAATGGTATTAGCTTTGTTGCCTGAATCTAATGTTATTAAGATGTGATTTTAATAGATTAGTCTAAACAATTAGTAACTTGTAAAATTCATAAATAAATATATATAAGTAAGAAAAATATAATAAAATATGTTTTAAACTCAAAAAAATGTAACTTAAAACATGGCTTGGTTTTGATAACCGAATTCACTAATAATAAAAAGGTGATTTTTAGGGTTTTGAATAATCATTGCAATTCTAACCCTAATTTCACATACATGACAATAGGTACTTTGGAAACCTAGATTTGGATCTAGAAGTGAACTTGTACTATTAGACTCTATGGAGGGGTATGTTTGCATCTCCTATTATTCTATGTTGAGAAATTCACCTATATTTCTTCATTCTCTTGGTCCTATGGACATTAGACTACACATAATGTCTTTTTCTTTTGAAATTATGCTTCATGTGAAGTACCCTACTTGTTACTGATCTTGTGATCATAATATCTTCTCTGACATTCTCTTAGAATCTTTATTATGCTTAGTTCATTATGGAACTCAATTTATTGTTATATGCCCACTTTGAGGTGGATGGTAATGATGGTCACTTATGTGGTGATTAAATTGTAAAATCTGACTATACTTTTTACTTGTCTCTCTATTAAGCATGTTGTGTGACTCAGTAGCCTAGAGTAATATAATTTGCATTGGTTTTGGGTTATGTGCCCGTATTTATTTTTGGGATGGAGATTATGCGCCACATACCCGTGTTTCAAATTTATGAGGTTTGGCCCAACATTTTGTATATTGGGAGTTTGGTTATGTGCCAATCTCTATCAGGTTTCAAGTTTATGAGCCTTGACCACCTTTGCTATTTATGTTGTTCTAGTGCTATGTTTATCTCACCTACATGGAGGTTGTTATGGGTTTTGTGCCCTAAAACATTATGTGTGCTTTTGTGGCACCACTTTTATTATTGTTTTTATGACAAGTATTTCTTTTATCATATGATAGTGATTATTTCCTTTTATACTCGTTTGGGTAAGTCTTACCTCTTTTCATGGGAAGCCTTCTATTAAGATGTCCTTATTTCTTTATAAATTGCTCAATTTCCTTTTTTGCATGCACATACCAGTTTTTGCTGACATCCTCTTTTCTTTTCCTTTTGTGGGGTACGCATCCAACCCCAGGTGTTGGACAAGGAGAAGGAAATCTAGGAGTACCTGGACCACAACAAGTGTAGCTGACTTCGTGGGAGACTTTGCTTGAAGTTGTTAGGTGATCCTCAGCTAGTCCTATATATGTAGTTAGTTTTTCCTTTATATCACCCTACATGGTGAAATATTAGTATGATAAGAAGCTTTGTAATGGTTAGATACATCTTTTATTTCCATTGCTACTTTGTGTTATGATATAATCATGCTAAATAAATTTGGTTTCATCCCTTTCAAGAAAAAGTTTTTGTTGGTGGATGTTGCCTTTTTATTTTTATAGGGAGTGGTTCCCCTATGTGATCCCACTCCTTACACCGCCCTTGTCCCCAAACAGATTGGTTCCCCTGAAAAGGATAGGTAGAGGTAAGAAGACCTAACATAAAAATCTAAGATACTAGATTACCGACTACGAAGTGCTCTAATACAATTTTGTAAGGAGTGGGACCCACTAAGGGGACCACTCCCTAATTTTTCCTGTTCTTAATTCAATCTATCCATGTGGTTGTTGGATAATTCTTTTATAATGTGTCCTTGGACTCCTCCTTCTATGATTGACATTCTATGTGAAATTGACTAAAATGATAGCCTTGCCACTCTATTTATGCATGCTACATGTAACAGACTGAATTTTAGGGTCCTTCTTGCAATTTACCCATTTTCAAGATTCTATTTTCTTTCAAGTCCTTTTGGGCCATTTTCCTAAACTTTTGCATCCTTTTTGGCCTCAATGTAGAATGTGAGCTTTACTTGAGGATGTAAATCATATTTACCCACATTCATGCCAATGAATGTTTTGCACAAAAATAACAATTCATGTGATACTTAGGGACTAATAATGCAATATGACCATTAGTGAGAGATAATTAATCGATAATGTTAATTTGGAGGTTTTATATCTCTTTGGATAAGATATGAGCAATAATGTGTATTTGAATTAAGTTATGAGAATAATTAACCCCTTTACTTTCTCTCTCCTCCAAATGGACCATAATACATTATTTAGAGGATAATATGGTGGGGTATGACTCTTAATACTAATATGTATCTACTATCTCAAAATTCACTCAAGTATGTCATTAAAAGAGTATCTTCATATTAATCACTCATTTATACAATAATATATGCATTAATAGCCATGTGGAAATCAAGGGCCAAAGTTTGTGTAAAACGAGAAACTAAATGCATAGCATTGATCTAGGAGTCATAATTAACCTATGGTTCAAATTTGGTGTCATTTGGACCATATTTGACTCCTCAAATTGAATTTATGAGTTTTAATATAGTGTATCCATAGTACATGAATCGTTATCATTTATTTCATTTAAATCGATGTGTCACACTAATGATCGCTTGGATATTTATGTCACGTTGCCCGTTCCACCGTGGGCCACCATCTGACGGTCGAAAGACATTCTCGCATTATCCAATGGCTCGAACGCTTTCTACCCCACGGGTCTGTGTACAGTGATGACCCCTTGTGTCCTCGATGCCGATCTCTCCCCTCCTTCACCTCTTGGCCTACTTTTTCTTGTGTTGCATTCGACTTTCAACACTGATTCATTTGAGCCTCGACTCACCCCCTCTTGAGCCCTGTGCGTAAAACACCCAAACCTAACATTCGCCTCTTCTCCGCCATGGAGTTACAGTGAGGCCTAGAGTGCTCGCCATGCCTATAAAAGGCTAGGAAAAGCTCCCTAAGGCTTCATGCCTTCTTCCTCCTCGCCCAATTGCACCTTTGTCTCTCTCGCACTCCTCGGCCTAGTCCACCTTCCTCCTCGGCGATGGTGACCTACAACTCGTGTCTCCGACCATCTCAGCCTAATTGGAGGCACAGTGAGTACCTGCGGCCCCTTCTCCTCACTTCCCTACCCTAGGTTGGCCCGAGAAGCCCCCAATCAATGGATCGTGGAGCTCGTCAGAAGCTCACTGTCAGCGCCTATCATTTACAAGTTTCCGAGTTCCTCCTCCCTCGCAAACACTAGCAGCGACCTTGCCTTGACTAAGTGATCCTTATAGTGACCTTAGATGAGGTTCTTTGTTACATTTTCGTGATGGTTCAATCGAACTCATTATCCCCTATTTCCCAACTATCTCCATGGCCTTTGGTCTTCTCCCGCGCCTGAATTTACCTATTTTGGTTCTGTAATGACCCCGCTTCCCGGTAAACCCCAATCAAGGGAGACCAAGAGGTCAGAGGCGTTATCCCAAAATCCAGGATCAATGGTTTAGCAAATAATAAGAAATAATTATCAAATTCTAATAAACTAAACTGAAAAGCTGGAATAAAATTAAACTTTTACATACCTTATCAAAATAGGATCTAAGACTTCTATCTGCAGTAGAAATCTAACTATCTAATCCTCCCTGGAATAGTTAACTTTATCTTCACAGGTTTCGTTTTACTGTTTGTCCATTTTCAGATAATACCTAAAACGCCGATAAACAAAATGTTGTCAGCATAAATGAATATGCCGGTATGTGGGGACAAACAAAACATTACACATAAGATCTAACAACATGATCACATCAATTAGTTATTAACAATGCAAAATTATGTTTTTAGTATGACTCCTCAACCGCTTTTACCACCTCTGGGATACCCTCTCTAGGGTTAAGTCCTTGCAAGCGACTTTAAGGATACCTTCTCCATCTTGACCTTGGTACCTGGGGTCACCTCTTTGGGTGCCCTATGGTCTTCCCTTCGAGGCTTGACCCCCTTGACCTTCCCTCCAGGGCTTGGTCCATTATCTTACATCCAGAGGGGTATGTAGGTTCAAGCGAGTCACACACATATATAAATTGTGATAATCATATTCACTTTAAGGATTGCAATAATGAAACATCCAAGCAGTTTAATGGCATTGCAATTGATAAAGCATCGAGAAATACCGGGAAACATAAAGTGTGTACTCATAATTAACCACATACCTGATCCAGAGTAACTTGATGTCCAAACAAGAATAATCAACCAAGCAATCAATTAGTGATCCTGAAATTAATGCATAACACCCATGTGTCATTAAACATCCTCAAGATTGACTCGGGTTCCACATTAGGGTTTCTATGTCTCATTAGGATGCATTAGGAATTCTTAGATCAATTTCTCAAACTTTATCCTTTTTAGGTCAACAAACCCTAAAATAGCTTTTCTACTCATAAAAACCCTAATTGCTCAAACTATCCACATTAAGGATCTTTTATACTCATATTGGCTAGGATCATCATATCTCTATTCTATTCATGGATTTGAACAATTACAATCATTAAAAGTCATCATTACCTTAATTAGGGCTTCTAAGCCCATTAATCCATATTCATGTACATGGAACCTTAACTTCATCCAATTATGCAATAAGATCATCTTTTTAGATCTAATTCTCTCTTTTATGAACAACAAGTTAATATTGGCTTAAAGTATCCAAAGAACATCATTAAATCTAATTATCATCAATTCTTAGGGTTTTTCATCAATTAAACCATTAAAGGTGATAACTTTATACATTTTTTGAATTTCAAGAGAAACTAGACTTCAATTATATTTTTAATGGATTCCTCGTATTTTTTTGATAAATTTTCATATATAACATGCTATCATTGGACCATCCTACTAATTACTATGATTTTTGTCAGAAAAAGTTACTTGGACCAATAGGAAACTAACACGTCATCAATCAGGTTCCTTTTTATCCTTGGGTCTACGCCGATCTCGGCTGGACCAGTGGATGCTTGACACCTAGCGTGATGCTAAGGCACGACTTGCTCCCTCTTGGACACGAAAAAAAACCCTTTTTGCCCTTTCCTCTTAAGGACCAGGTCGGGGGTAATTAGGTAATTCAGCACTTCATCTTCATCAACCTCATGAGCCGTCCTCTGTTCACAAATAGGTGGTACGGGTGGTCAACCCACCAGTTGACACTGCGCCCCAAGCTTCCTCTTTCTCCAACAAAGGGCCTTCCGCCTCCACCCTTCTCCGTCGGACTCGACCATACCCTCAATTAGACAAGAGGTGGTCGGGCATGGCTAGTTGGAGAAGCTCTACGTGATGCAGTTATCTTGACAACCGGGGCTAGAAGACAAGGTAGCTAGGGGAAATTGATAGCACACTCTCGTTCGTAATACTCGACCGATCTTAATGAATCCAACCATAGCCTGAAAGGGAGTCCAAGGACCAGTATTTACAGCCCCCCTCCTCCATGGCTGCCGAGCAGTTTCTGAGTCCCGGATTGGGAAAAATGCCTAGAGGCAATAAAACCCAATGAAACTAGGGGTAGGTCAACTCGGATTGATCACCCAAATCTTTTGGAAACGTTTGCTGACTCTGACGTGTCTAGGTTCGCAAGAAATCCGATTGGGAAACTCAGTTTCCACTGCTCATGTTTCCTATTTCAACAAGAGCTAGGGGATGACTTGTCCTCCGTTAATTTGCTGATCGACGGTCCTGATTATTCGCATCATTCCTTATCCAAAAATATATCCTGGATATATTGCGACATTTAATACGATTTAAGGATTATCCATCCATTTTAGGAAATCTTGTAAAAATTGTATCTCCCTCCTCGCTTATCCTTTTTCATTCAAATTTTAGGGGAAAGTCCATGATGACTTAAACTACTTGTGTGTCAAGTTTGAGACTCAAATACAAAAGTATGAGAGACTTTTTTTCATATGCAAGTTATTACTTAAAAGGCATGTTTTATGTAGATTTTCTCTCTCTTATTCTTTAATATCATTTATTTGGATTCCTTTTACCATTATAAACCATGTGGATTCTAAATCTCATCCATGATGAGTCCATCACACCTCTTTCCACATATTTCTCATATTTTTCACCTATATTTCAAATTTCCTTCTTAATAAAGCAATATTTGATTTCTTCTTTTTCTTTTAATCATATTAGACTCATTAACATTTTATGATCCACAAAATTACATACACAAAGGAAATATTGCAAAGGGAATCCATTCAATACATATAATTCATACAATTCCCATAGTCATACATTTATTGGGAAAATTGCATTTCCCACCACATGAACCCAAAAATTGGGGTTTTAACATCTTTCCCCTCTTATAGGAATTTCACCCTCAAAATTCCACCAAATATACACACAGTTCAGGATAAGACTTTTCCATATCCGTCATTGACTCCCATGTGGCTTCATCCTCTCCATGGTGCTTCCAAAGAACCTTTATCATCTTATATTCCTACATTTGAGTTTCTTTCACCATGGTATCTAGAATCCTCACAGGTGACTCATGACATTTCAGCCTCCCTTGGGAGCTCACTAGGTTCATTGCTCATCACATGGCTCAGGTACCTCACATAGTGCTCTAGATCTAACACATGGAGCACAACATATTATCCTGAGGGGTAAGGCTATACATAAGCAACTCCACCAATCCATATCAAATGGATCTATGTATCAGGGACTCGACTTTCTCAGCTATAGCTCAGAGGGGTCGGGTTTTCATAACACATGTTTATCCACAGTGAACTGCATGTCATTATGCTTTGCATCAACTCACAACTCATGTCGATCTTGGGCTTTCTCATCCGTTGCTCGATCAAAGCGTCTTCTTCTGCATACACTGTGGTCTCTTTGACCTTCACAAGGTCCTTTTACCGACATCATCCAAGTGAAGTGGTGATCGGCTCACCCTCCCTTACAGAGCTTCATACATCCTGATATTGTCTATGGTGGCTATCATAACAAGCAAACTCTACTAGGGGCAGGAACTGCTCCCATATATCACCCTGAACAAGCATGCATGCTCTCATCAGACCCTTTAAGGTCTGGACCATACTCTCTTGGTTGTACACTAGTCAGGGGTGATATGTTGTACTCATCTTCAATCTAATGTTGAGTTCTTCTCACACCTACTTCCTCAACATGGAAGTAAACTTGAGGTTATGCTCAAGATATTGAACTCAGATCATGGTGTAGTTGAACTATCTCTCTCATATATATAGTTCAACTACATCAGTCACACTGCCAATGCTCTCTCTTAGGCAAGGGATTAGGTCAACTTGGTAAGGCAATCTACCATAACCCATATTGCATCGTGACCACTCTTGATCCATGGGAGACCCACCACAATGTCCATGGTACTCTACTCCCATTCCCTCTTGGGGACTTTTCATTATCCGTAGCAACTCACTGGGTTACTGGTGTTCAGCCTTTGACCTCTGGCATGCATGGAAACTGGCCTCATGCAACTCTATATACTTCTTCATCTCAGGTCCTCAAGGATCACATACAAACATTAACCATCTTGGTAGTACCACGGTGTATGGTGTACTTAAAATCATGAGCATATGGCATGACATAATTCCTCAAGGGTGACTCCTCAGAAACCTTAAAACACTCTAGGGGGTTTCACCACCTTCTTTTCTTGAGAGGTGTATCTGAGGTTCTTTCAACAGTCATTCTATCTCATCAAGCTCTGGGCTAGCTAACTGGGTAACCACCAACTTGACCAATGGTCTGGTTGTATCTAGATGTTATCTACCTAGTTCTAGTCTTCTAACGATCACAGGGTTCACCTAGCAACCTCTTTCAACTCTCTCTATCGACTAGTCAAGGCAAGTGTACACCTAAGTTGTATCTTGGCAAAGAGTATCAGTTACCACATCAATTTCCTTATGTTCTAGGTGACGGTGTAAACATAAACCTTCATATACTCCACTCATCACCCTCATCTCGGGTTTAAGTCTAACTGAGTCAAGAAAACTTTGAGCTTATTATCTCGATTATCATACCCAAGATGCAACTCTTAGGATCTGAACTGCTCTTGACAAGAACATCCTCATATGATTATTACCTTTGTTCTCTTTGTATTTCCAAACCACATATCCAACGTACTCTCAAAAGGTGTGGTACTTCCTCTATCCTCAAACATAGTAGAAGGGTTTCAACTCATATCACCTTTTTCCTCATGATGGCGTGCGTTTTGTCCTGTCTCCCAAACCCATAACAAGATGAAATAAACATTTGCATGTAGTCCAAATACAGAGTTCAACCTGATCTAAGAGAAGAGATGGTGCATCACACATCACAGTTACACTTTCCAATATAAGTTGAAACATACATCACATGTCTCCACACCATGAACATCTCCATTATGGGTCTACACCCATGGGAAGATTATTCCCATCACCTCTGGATCTTAACATATCTATTATGTACAATCCTTAGTCATCACCTCAAGGTTTCTAGGGTTTTGGATTTTTGGGTTAATCTGACCCTTATGCATCTAAGGAGTGCCTCTCACTTTTACCCCTTAGGCCTTATGAACTCATGAAGGTGCCCAACCTCATAACCCATGAGCCTCGGGCAAAGGTAGTTGTTACCTCCTGACTCTATGGTCTTGTGCATTCAGGGAACAGACAACTCCTACTCCCATCAGTCTTATCCCTTCCTGACCTTGGTATTGACTTAGGATTCCATCATAGCACACCTCAAACCTAAATCCTTGCCCGAATCTTCATCATCCCTCTGGGCACTCATGGTAAAACTTATATTCCTTCATGGGAATTATGGCGACCTACCTATCTCGTTCTGGCCCATACAAGTTACCTCCATGGCAACATATCTGCATGCCCCTTAGAGATGGTCACACATGGGTTTATAGATTCATGGTCATACTATGTGCTCTTACACTTAGCTCATCAGGATGCTATAAGAGACCTCTTTAGGTTACCTCAAACCTAAACCAAAAGCTGATACTCATCCTACAGAGGGGTCCCTCCCCAGGATGGGGGAAAACTATCTCTTGATAGCAACAAAGGTTACAAATGTCCCTACATCTAGGGTTTACATCATCATGTGCATTCTTAGCCCTATCAAGCTACTAAGGCACGTAGCTAACAAGAAGACCACCTACTAAACCATGATATGTCATACTTATTCATATTCCTCAACATTGGACCCATATCATACATGCATATGTCACCAACCTATGTGAGAGGGGTTCATCCAACATATACCCTAGTCCACATGGTTTCCTTTTCCTCTAAACCTAAGGGGTTCCATGCTCCTATTCGTAGGAACTCAATTAACTTCGTGAGAATCAGGTGCACCAGGTACTACTACTTTCCTTCTTAGGTCTAGGAACCCCAAGTTTACTTCCTATGCATCAACTGTCTAACTGCATGCTCAACTTTTCAATCCCCGAACCAATCATGTACAAGGTACAACATGCACTTCCTACTATTCTTCCACATGAACAACACCTTAGAGCCCTACACCAGGACAACCAACTGGGTGCGAGGTCTCATAACTTATTATCATACCTCATCAGGGTCTAAGGAACTCTCCTTTCTATACCTAGAAGGTAGGTACCTACAACCTTTGTACATCGGTTCAAGAAGCCTCTTCTCATTCTAGGGTTTGGTTCCTCTAAAGGCAACCAAGATACTACAAGCCTCCAAGGATCATGCGCATGTGGCAACCACAACCATCTACTCAGGGTCGTCTAATACAGGTCATAACATACCCAACTCCTCATGGTCCCTCGTGTCTCAGAGTCAAGGTTTCTACCTTCTTCATCGGGCCTTACCCTCTCTCTCTAGAGCAAACCCCACAACGGGTACTACAACTTGTGGCTCTCTCATAGAAGATGGGTCAAGCTCTTGAGGATGCATGCATACACCTACATGGGTGAAACATATGATCCAAACCTATATTTGATCAAGATTATCCAAAGCTATGTATGTTCATCTCCTAACCTGTCGGGCATAACCCTTCTGACCTAAGTTTCAACCTACTTCCAGTACTACTGTCATTTTCTTCTACATAGAAGCATGCCTCTTTTGTGCTCTTATATGCCCGTCAGGGTTCCCATATAGTCACCACTAACCTCTTCAATGAAGGGGCTATCCTTCATCCTCAACATGCACGATCACCCAAGGTCGGATCACCAAAAGGCACTAGGTCAACCAACCACACATAGCTCATGCCTCTCATGGGTATTCAAAACCAATATGCATGTCAACCAACATACATGATAGAATATGATATCTAACTCATCTTGTCATCTCTCTCTAATAACTGGTTAGGGCTAGCATCATCCTCAAAGGATGCACCAGGTCTCTACCTCTTCCTAGAGGCCTCTGCCTCCAAGGATAACTCTCTCCCCATCCTCCTGGCAAGAAGGTCTAACCTCAATGCTCTCCTGAGGGCACAACAACACACACCATGCAACCTAAGAATGTAACTAATCTTTAGTTTACGCTTAAACTATTAAACTTATGTCCATGACATCTTGTTTACATGCTTTTCATTGATTTGGTTGAGGATTTATTAATCCTTATCGTACTTACCCTAACCTCAAGAGGGTGAGGAAGAGAGAGAAAAACCCTAAACCTTAGAACCTTAATTGAAGTAGGGTAGAGAAGGGATGATATAGATGAGAGAATCATAAAGGTATCTTATTTTGAGTCAAGACCTCAGACTTTGGCCAGACATTCACATCACATCCAGGAGTCCTCTTGACTGACTAGCGGGGTGGAGGAAAATATTGCCAGCCTCCAAACTGTGATCCTTTTTTAGACACCTCCGTCATTGGAAAATCCTCTAATAACTCCCTTGGGTTCTAAAGAGTTTGTAAAATTTAATAATTATTAGAGATTAAATGGAAAACCATCACTCTGATACCAATTGTAATGACCCTGCTTCCCGGTAACCCCCAATATAGGGAGACCAAGAGGTCAAAGGCGTTATCCCGAAATCCAGGATCAATAGTTTTGCAAGTAATCAGAAATAATTATCAAATTATACTAAATTAAACTAGAAAGCTGGAATAAAATTAAACTTTTGCATACCTTATAAAAATAGGATCTAAGACTTATATCCGTAGTAGAAATCTAACTATCTAATCCTCCCTGGAATAGTTAACTTTATCTTAACATGCTTCATTTTACTGTTTGTCCATTTTTGGATAGTACCTAAAATGCCGACAAACAAAACGTCAGCAGCATAAATGAATATTCCGGTATGTGGGGACAAACAAAACATTGCATATAATATCTAACAACATAATCACATCAATTAGTTATTAATAATGCAAAATTACATTTTCAGTATGACTCCTCAACTGCTTTTACCACCTCTGGGATACCCTCTCTAGGGTTAAGTCCTTGCAAGTGACTTTAAGGCTACCTTCTCCATCCTGAGCTTGGTACCTGGGGTCACCTCTCTGGGTGATCTGTGGTCTTCCCTCCAGGGCTTGACCACCTTGACCTTCCCTCCAGGGTTTGATCCATTATCTTACATCCAGAAGGGTATGTAGGTTCGAGCGAGTCACACACATATATAAATTGTGATAATCATATTCACTTTAAGGATTGCAGTAATGAAACATCCAAGCAGTTTAATGTCATTGCAATTGATAAAGCCTCGAGAAACGCCGGGAAACATAAAGTGTGTACTCATAATTAACCACATACCTGATCGAGAGTAACTTGATGTCCAAGCAAGAATAATCAAGAATAATCGATCAAACAATCAATCAGTGGTCCTGAAATTAATGCATAACACCCATGTGTCATTAAACATCATCAGGATTGACTCAGCTTCCACATTAGGGTAGGTCTCATTAGTATGCATTAGGGATTCTTAGATCAATTTCTCAAACTTTATCTTTTTTAGGTCAACAAACCCTAAAATAGCTTTTCTACTCATAAAAACCCTAATTGCTCAAACTATCCACATTAAGGATCTTTTATACTCATATTGGCTAGGATCATCATATCTCTATTCTATTCATGGATTCGAACAATTACAATCATTAAAAGTCATCATTACCTTAATTAGGGTTTCTAAGCCCATTAATCCATATTCATGTACATGGAACCTTAAGTTAAGCCAATTATGTAATAAGATCATCTTTTTAGATCTAATTCTCTCTTTTATGAACAACAAGTTAATATTGGCTTAAAGTATCCAAAGAACATCATTAAATCTAATTATCATCAATTCTTAGGGGTTTTCATCAACTAAACCATTAAAGGTGATAACTTTATACACTTTTTGAATTGCAAGCAAAACTAGGATTCAATTATATTCTTAATGGATTCCTCATATTTTTATGATAAATTTTCATATATAACATGCTATCATTGGACCATCCTACTATTTACTATGATTTTTGTCAGAAAAACTTACTTGGACCAATAGGAAACTGACACGTCATCAATCGGGTTCCTTTTTATCCTTGGGTCCACGCCGATCCCGGCTGGACCAGTGGATGCTTGACACCTAGTGCCATGATGGGGCGTGGCTTGCTCCCTCTTGGACACCAAAAAAAAACCTTTTTGCCCTTTCCTCTTAAGGACCAGGTCGGGGGTAATTAGGTAATTTGACGCTTCATCTTCATCAACCTCGTGAGCCATCCTCTATTCGCAAACATGTGGTCTGGGTGGTCAACTCACCGGTTGACTCCACGCCCCAAGCTTCTTCTTTCTCCGACAAAGGGCCTTCCACCTCTACCCTTCTCCACCGGACTCGACCATACTCTCAATTAGATAAGAGGTGGTCGGGGATGGCTGGTTGGAGAAGCTCTACGTGATGTAGTTATCTCAACAACCGAGGCTAGAAGACAAGGTAGCTAGGGGAAATTGATAGCATGCTCTCATTCACGATACGCGACCGATCTTAATGAATCCAACCATGGCCTCAAAGGGAGTCCAAGGACCTATATTTATAGTCCCCCTCCTCCATGGCTGTCGAGCAGTTTCTGAATCCCGAATTGGGAAAAATGCCTAGAGGCAACAAAACCTAGAGAAACTAGGGGTAGGTCAACTCAGATTGATCTCCCAAATCCTTTAGGAACGTTTGCTGACTCTGACGTGTCTTGGTTCGTAAGAAATTCGATTGGGAAACTCAGTTCCCACTGCTCCTGTTTCCTATTTTAGTGAGAGCTAGGGGACAACTTGTCCTCTGTTGATTTGTTGATCGATGGTCCTGATTATTCGCATCATTCCTTATCCAAAAATATATCCTGGATATATTGCGACATTTAATACGATTTAAGGATTATCCATCCACTTTAGGAAATCTTGTAAAAATCTTATCTCCCTCTTTGTTTATCCTTTTTCATTCAAATTTTAGGAGAAAGCCCATGATGACTCAAACTACTTGTGTGTCAAGTTTGAAACTCAAATACAAAAGTGTGAGAGACTTTTCTTCATATGCAAGTTATTACTTAAAAGGCATGTTTTATGCAGATTTTCTCTCTCCTATTATTTAATATGAGTTATTTGGATTCTTTTTACCATTATAAACCATGTGGATTCGAAATCTCATCCATGATGAGTCAATCACACCTCTTTCCACATATTTCTCATATTTTCACCTTTATTTCAAATTTCCTTCTTAATAAAGCAATATTTGATTTATTCTTTTTTCTTTTAATCATATTGGACTCATTAACATTTTATGATCCACGAAATCACATACACAAAGGAAATATTGCAAAGGGAATCCATTCAATACATATAATTCACACAATTCCCATAGTCATACATTTATTGGGAAAATTGCATTTCCCACCATATGAACCAAAAAATGGGGTTGTAACAGGTTCCATCTTCATCATCGGAGAATGACGGATCTACTTGGTTTGTCCTCTAGGGATGAGGGGTACCAGAGCTCGAAGTTGGGATCCTTCCTTGATCCCAGTGTACCTACTTCCTCGCCATTGCTGCAAGCGGTAGAAGCAGGGTCATGATAAGACCAGGGCGCCCTTGCCCCATAGATAGGTCAATTAATTTGGCATGGGAAATACTGGTATTTCATCTTTTCTTTTGTTTTCTATCGTAGTTAATTCATATGTGCAACTTACCGGGTTGCCCTTGTAATCTTTATCGAGCAATTTATGTAGCTAGGGCATTATGGTAATTCCTTTTACTTGAGGATGTAAATCATATTTACCCACAATCATGCCAATGAATGGGGTTTTGCACAAAAATAACAATTAATGTGATACTTGGGGACTAATAATGCAATATGACCATTAATGAGAGATAATTAGTGGATAATGTTAATTTGGAGCTTTTATATCTCTTTAGATAAGATATGAGCAATAATGTGTATTTGAATTAAGTTATGAGAATAATTAACCCCTTTACTTTCTCTCTCATCCAAATGGACCATAATACATTATTCAGAGGATAATATGGTGGGATATGACTCTTAATACTAATATGTATATACTATCTCAAAATTCACTCAAGTATGTCATTAAAATATTATCTTCATATTAATCACTCATTTATACATTAATATATGCATTAACGGCCATATAGCAATTAAGGGCCAAAGTTTGTGTAAAATGAGAAACTAAATGCATAGCATTGATATAGGAGTTGTAATTAACCTATGGTTCAAATTTGGTGTCATTTGGACCATGTTTGACCCCTCAAATTGAATTTATGAGTTTTAATATAGTGTATCTATAGTAGATGAATCGTTATCATTTATTTCATTTAAATCGATGTGTCACGCTAATGTTCACTTTGATATTTATGTAAAGCCTCCCGTTCCACCGTGGGCCACCATCTAACGGCCGAAAGACATTCTCGCACGATCCAACGGCTTGAACGCTTTCTTCTACCTTAGTCAGCCTGCGGGTCTATGTACAGTGATGACCCCTTGTGTCCTCGACGCCGAACTCTCTCCCTCCTTCACCTCTTCGCCTACTTTTTCTTGCGTTGCGTTCAACTTTTAATTCCGATTCATTTGAGCCCCGACTCACCCCCTCTTGAACCTTGTCCGTGAAACACCCAAACATGACATTCGCCTCTTCTCCACCATGGAGTTACAGTGAGGCCTAGAGCGCTCGCCATGCCTATAAAAGGCTAGGAAAATCTCCCTCATGCTTTGATCCTTCTTCCTCCTCACCCAATTGCACCTCTACCCCTCTCACACTCCCTGGCCTAGTCCACCTTCTTCCCCAGTGATGGTGACCTGTAGCTCACATCTTCGACCATCTCAGCCTAATTGGAGGCACGGTGAGTACCCTCGGCCCCTGCTCCTCACTTCCTACTATGGGTTTACCCGCAAAGCCCCCAAGCAACGGGTCGTGGAGTTCGCCGGAAGATCATTGTCGGCGCCTGTCATTTCTGCATTTCTGAGCTCCTACTGATACACGCCAGACCAGCAATACAGAGGGGACCACCTCTGTGCATCTGACCACAGCGCAGCACCGGGGCAAGGCTGGCAAATAGATGCACTCTAACAACGGTCAGGAGGGTAGTGGCCTGTAGGCCAGTGTTGTCACGCCTTATGCATGAGCCGTGTCACCCAAGTAATGGGGCACTATGTTAAATAGGGACCTTAATGAATGAATGTGATCATCACTTTTGCCTGAATTGAATGCTCGATTCCTTCCTTGCCCTGCGCAAGACCCAGTGCAGCCGGGAGATCTCGCCCCCACAGGACGTCGGAGCCGCCCCGCCCGTCCTTCACCACCCCATCCACCTCGGGCCGGTACCAATTTGGTATCAGGGCAGGCCAATCCACCCACCCCGCAACTCTGTCCCACCCTCCCACCCTGTGGTACCATGAGTAACTCAAAGCAGCAGTGGCATGAGCTCTGATAGATGTCCATGCGACAAATGCAGATCCTCGAAGCTCACGAGTCGGCCTTCGAACTCATCCACAAAGAACTCAGGAACATGAGTCTCAAGGTGGACGGCTGAGGATGAAGCCGCGAGTGAGAAGACGACGACCGCTCCCACCGCCGCCGTCAGTCTCGAGAATCACCGACCAGGAAGAGGCACAACAAGCAGTGGAAGTTTAAATTCGCCACATATGATGGAACAACCCCACCCAACAACTGGTTGATGCTCTGCGAATATCAATTCGACATGGGGGACATCACAGATGATGAGGAGAAGATCAAAACAGCCACTCTGCACCTGTGCGAAGCCGCCTTGGAGTGGTTCGCCGTCTACAGGAAATCAATGGGCAAGCCTTCCTGGGAGGATTTCGTGGATGACATCATTGTCCGCTTCGATGAACCAGCCAAACCGAATCATCGAGCGAAACTGGCACGATTCCATCAAACGGAATCTGTCACAGAGTACCAGTGGCAGTTCGATTTGCTAGCAAGCCGCTGCACATGGGTGCGGGAGAAACACCTGTCGGAGTACTTCTTTGAAGGACTACGAGAGGACATCAAAATCCTCATGGAAGTTCAAGGAGTTGACACTTCCTTAGCACGCCACGAGATCGCTCGGCGGGTGGAGGACCTGCAACGAATGGACAAACACACCAAGTACACGCCCTCCTCTTCAAGAGGACTGAAAGCAACGACACCCATCCAACGCCTATCGCAAGAAGAAGAAGCAGAGAGACGAGCAAAGGGGCTCTGCTTCAGATGCAATGAGAAGTACTTCAGAGGACACAAGTGCACAAATCCAGTCCTATTCATCATCGACTCCGAGGGGGAAGATGATGACGGCACCCCAGAAGACACACCACCACCCACCAATCCACCCCCGCCAGAACCTCCATCCCCAACACATACCCAGCCAGCTCAGGAATCCTCTAACAGCCCATCCATCTCGGCAATGGCCCTCACCGGAGCAACTGGGAACCAGACAATTAAACTCTAGGGAACAATTGCAAACCAACGGATGTTCATCCTCTTGGACTCAGGTAGTTCACGCAACTTCATCGACCCCAAGGCCCTTCCCCCACAGGTGCTCAACAGCGTGACTCCAAGCTGAGGTAAAGTCCAGGTGGCCGG
The DNA here is from genome assembly GCA_963693085.1 of Alisma plantago-aquatica. Lineage (NCBI taxonomy): Eukaryota > Viridiplantae > Streptophyta > Magnoliopsida > Alismatales > Alismataceae > Alisma > Alisma plantago-aquatica. The sequence continues at coordinate 418,968,455 of OY856414.1, read as the reverse complement.
AGAAGGATTCATGCAATTCTCAAGCGCACTCCACAATCTCAGTATACAAATGCAGGTATACTCCGGCGAGGCGAACTTCTTACTATTACCGATCGGAGCATATGACGTCGTCCTGGGAGTCGAATGGTTGGAGAGGTACGACCCATCCATGTGGCACTTCAAGGAAAACCAAGTGTCCTTCCCACAGGCTTCACCGCCATTCACACTAACAGACTTAGACACCCCGAAGGTGCATATGATTTCTGAGGGGATCTCAGCCCAATTCCTGAGTGCGGAAAGGGATGTGTTGTTCCTAACCTCAATGGCGGAGAACGACAGTCAGCTCCAGACACAAGATGAAGCCATAACAGCATTGCAACGCGAATTCACCAAAGTGTTCGACGATATCTCCCAATTATCGTCGGCGAGATCTCACGACCACCACATCAGGCTTATTGACAAAACACAAGCCGTGATCGGTGCACAGTACAGATACCCGCACTTCTAGAAGATAGAACTGGAGAAGCAGGTTCAAGACTTGCTAGACCAGGGTCTCATACAGCCCAGCACCAGCCCGTTCTCATCGCGGGCACTCCTGGTCAAGAAGATCGATGGCTGCTGGAGACTATGTGCGGACTACCGCTCGCTCCCTCAACGCCAATACTGTCAAGGACCGCTTTCCAATCCCAGTCATCGATGAACTCCTTGACAAGCTCCACGGAGCATCGATCTTTTCCAAATTGGACCTCCGGTCAGGATACCACCAGACCGCCATAAGACGGCATTCACCATACATTCAGGACACTACGAATACCTTGTTATGCCTTTTGGCCTCTCCAATGCCCCATCCACCTTCCAAAACCTCATGAATGACATCTTCCGCCCAATCCTCCGAAAATTCGTCCTCGTCTTCTTTGATGACATTTTGGTTTACAGTAGTCCTGCACACTCTTCAGGTGGCCCAGCTCCACGCCAAGCCGTCAAAATGCATCTTCACAGTGTCATAGGTCAGCTACCTGGGGCACATCGTGTTAGCAGAAGGAGTGGCAACCGACCCTGAAAAGCTCTACGCCATTGCTACCTGGCCGTCTCCCAAGTCCCTCAAGGCATTGCGAGGATTCCTCGGTCTCGCCGGTTATTACCGCAAATTCGTCTAGGGGTACGCGACACTCACAGCTCCCCTGAAACAACTGTTGAAGAAAGACGCCTTCGCCTGGACACTGGCAGCGGCCCAGGTGTTCGAAGACACCAAGCGAGCACTACAACAACCACCGGTCCTAGCCCTGCCAGACTACAACCAACCCTTCGTCATTGAGTGTGACGCATCGGGAAGGGAAATCGGAGGAGTCTTGATGCATAATGACCACCCAATTGCATACTTCAGCACAAGACTATCGGAGGCACTAGCAGCAAGCTCAACCTATGACAAGGAGCTTATCGCACTCACCACGGCGGTGGTCAAGTGGCAGCAATACCTGATGGGGACCAGCTTCGTGGTGCGCACAGACCACCACAGTCTCAAGTTCCTCCTCGAGCAGAAACTACACACTCCATCACAACAGAAATGGTTGGTTAAGCTGCTGGGATTCGACTGCAAGGTGGAGTACAAACTAGGAAGCATGAACCGCGCAGCAGACGCTCTGTCCCGGCGTGAGGAGGACCAACTGCTTGCGATGACACAATTACAACCAGATTGGATATCCATCATCAAACAGGAAGCACAGTCGCTGGAGGATCTCAAGCAACTTCACCAAGACCTACAACTGGGGAAGCTGGATCCCAGTCATTACAAAGTCGAACACGGAGTCTTGTTCTTCAAAGGGAGAATATACTTGAGCCCTCAATCAGAGCTGCTCGCAGGCATCCTGAACGACAATCATAGCAGCGCACTGGGAGGACACACGGGCTATGACAAAACATACCAGCAAATCATGAGGGACTACTACTGGCCTCAGATGAGAAGCGCAATCCGCAACTTCATCAAAGAATGTGACATCTGTCAGTGGAATAAGACAACCAACTCCACACCGGTCAGCCTTCTCCAACCCCTGTCGATCCTAGCAGCAATTTGGGAAGATCTATCAATGGACTTCATAGAGGGATTTCCGCCGATAAAAGGGCAATCAGTAGTTTTTGTGGTCGTGGATCGCCTATCCAAATACACACATTTCCTCCTACTCCACCACCCATACACAGCCACCTATGTAGCTAGAGCTTTCATCGACAACGTCGTCAAACTCCACGGCATCCCCAAATCCATAGTGTGCGACCGGGATCCAACCTTTCAGTCCACCTTCTTCAAAGAGCTCTTCCGCAATATGGGAACCTAGCTCAAGTTCTCGACGGCGTACCACCCAAAAACGGATGGGCAGACAGAAGTGGTCAACAGAACACTAGAAACATATCTCTGATGCTTCTGCTGGACCTGCCCGAAGGAATGGACTCGGTGGATCCCATGGGCAGAATACAATTACAACACCAACTGGCACTCATCGACTAAATTCACTCCCTTCGAAATTGTTTATGGGTGACCACCGCCATCTCTGTTACAATACATCTGGGGCACATCCAAATCGCAGGAGGTGGATGATCTTCTTCACACCAGGACAATCTAGCTCCAACAGCTCAAAACCAATCTCCAACAAGCACAAAGTCGCATGAAGCAACAAGTGGATAAGCACCGATCTGACCGCAACTTTGAAGTGAATGACTGGGTTTACCTCCGCCTCCAGCATCACCGACAAACGTCTGTTGCACATAGGCCAAACAACAAGCTCACACCTCGCTTCTTCGGGCCCTTTTAAGTTATCAAGAAGATAGGCAAGGTCGCATACCGCCTCAAGCTACCTGATCAATCTCGCATTCACCCGGTGTTTCATGCGAGCCAGCTGAAAGCCAAAATGGGCAATCACACCGCCGGCACGCCAGCAGAGTTGCCCATCTTCTGGCCACCAATGCATGGAGCTGACAAATTCCCAGAATACGTTCTTCAGTGCCAAATGGTTAAATGCGGCCGGGCAGCAGCAACTGAGGTGCTCGTCGCCTGGGTCAACCAGCCAGTGACAGAAGCAACATGGGTGCCATATGAGGAGCTCCGCCGTCAATATCCCACCTGGAGAGACCACGGGGACGCGGCAGAAATCTCAGGGGAGGGAGTTGATACACGCCAGACCAGCAATACAGAGGGGACCACCTCTGCGCATCTGACCACAGCGCAGCACCGGGGCAAGGCTGGCAAATAGACACACTCTAACAATGGTCAGGAGGGTAGTGGCCTATAGGCCAGTGTAGTCACGCCTTATGCATGAGTTGTGTCACCCAAGTAATGGGGCACTATGTTAAATAGGGGCCTTAATGAATGAATGTGATCATCGCTTTTGCCTGAATTGAATGCTCGATTCCTTCCTTGCCCTGCGCAAGACCCGGTGCAGCCGAGAGATCTCGCCCCCACGGGACGTCGGCGCCGCCCCGCCCATCCTTCACCTCCCCATCCACCTCAGGTCGGTACCACCTACTCCCTCAAAAATACTAGCAGTGACCTCGCCTTGACTCAGGGATCCTTCTAGTGACCTTAGATGAGGTTCTTTGTTACATTTTCGTGATGGTTCAATCGAACTTGTTCTCCCCTATTTCCCAACTATCTCCATGGCCTCTCGTCTTCTCCCGCACCCGAATTTACCTCTTTTTGGTTCCATCTTCATTGCCAGAGAACAACATATCTACTTGGTTTGTCCTCTGGGGTTGAAGGGTACCGGAGCTCGGAGTTGGGCTCCTGCCTTGACCCCAGTGTACCTGCTTCCTCGCCATTGCTGCAAGCGGTAGAAGCAGGGTCAGGATAAGACTAGGGCACCCTTGCCCTGTAGATAGGTTAATTAATTTGGCATGGGCAATAATGGTATAATATCTTTTCTTTTGTTTTCTATCACGGCAAATTCATATGTGCAACTGACCGGGTTGCCCTTGTATTTTTGATCGAGCAATTTATGTAGCTAGGGCATTATGGTAATTTGACTCTTCTTCTCTCTTGCCGCTGACCGAGTCCAAGAGAGAGTGAACGACCAAATCTGATTGGCCCAAGTCAGTGTGGGCCCAGTCGTATGGCCCTCTCTCTCACTTGCTTTTAGCCTATGTGGCATTTTCTTGCTTTCTGATTGGCTCGAATTATTTAATTCATAATAAATCGATACTTTATCAGAAAATTTCTAATAAATACTCGTTAGAAATGATTTTTAATGTAGAATTTGAATTTGTGATTTTTGAGTCCTGATTTGAATTCCTTTTTTGAAGTTTGCTTTTAACGCCATTTTGAGTATGTTAAATGTTCTAAAATATGTAACTAATTCATTCTAACTCCAAATTGGAAAATAAAACATGTTTACTTAATCTGTAAAGTCTAACTAAGCTTTTGGTCCTAGTTTTGAGTCCTAAATTGAAGGTTTCCCTAAAAGATTCAAAATTAGGTTTTCTTACACTTTAAGCTTTAATACATACTAATACATGTGAAATGTTTGTAACTAAGATAATGTGATCATGGAACACATCGAATTGGTGGAAGTGATGGTAATGAATCTACAATTAGGTATGTGGACCCTATTTATGTATGCAAAGTCTATTTATGAATGAATGATGAATGTGAATGTGCAATTAACCTATCCTTTAGTTGGGCTTTTACCCAAACCCTAATTTCCTAACAAGGCAATTGCTAGCCTTGAAATTTCTCTATAGCCTTTATTTCGCTCTTTATTTATTTGAATCTTCTACTGCCAATGATGGCTCATTTACTTGAAATACTTGAATCTTGCTATTGCCAATGTTGGCTCTTTTATGTGGTTTACTTCATGGGTTTTATTCCCCATTTTCTATGATGCAATGTTATTTATATTTTCACTACTGCCAAGTGAATGATTTAGCATGATGTATTTTTGGCCAAATGACAATGTAGCGTACATGAGTAAAAACCACCCATAGGGCACTGAAGTTTTAGTCCTCCTGCCAGGCACTGGGGTTTTAGTCCCCCTGCCACATTATATAGGCACTGGTGTTTTAGTCCCCCTGCCACTTTATATATATTTGAGGTTTGGGATGTGCACTTTCCCCTCTCCTCTTGGTGTAGGTCCAGTAGGTGCCTCACCCTGCATTGGTATGATTTTGTGTCATAATAGCATTCATGCTATGTTGATTATTGTGGTTGATTGAACTATGGTAGATTTATATTTCTTAATCGATTGTTTGCCTCATACTCTTGAAATCTATTAGTATTGTGGATCTTTTATATTGCAATGATGTAATTTATAATTGTCCTTATTTCTCTTGATTAACACATACTTTTATCTCTCTCTTGTTGGGTGATCCCAACCACCCAGGTATAGGATCAGAGTGCACATCATAAGCTTGGTGAACCAACCTAAGGATAAGGAGTTCAACCTTGTATCTTGGACATAGCTATATGTAACGAGTTGTTTTTGTTTGGATACAAGTTGATTTGGTTCTAATCTTCCTCTACCTAGATCATGTCATTTGTATAAAGTTGTACACCCTTTTGAGAAAATTTGTATTGTATTCTTTATACATTTTAAATATAGTCAAAGTTTGAAATTTCGCCGCTTGACATTGGTGTTTTTGTTTACCATACTTTTAATGGAGGGTTGGTTTATTCTAGCTCTTTACACTACATGTTTGACTAGAATATCTAGAATAGTTGTACTTATGTACAACCATACTTATAAAGGGTGTGCATATATAGCATGGGGATGTGCGTTTCCACCCTTATTTCTTTTGAGGTCATGGTCCTACGGTGTTATGGCCCTTTTTAAAGTATATTTAGTCTACATTGTTATGCATGCAAAAGTTTGTTATTTTATTGTTTTGATTGTTGATAATTGTTATGGCAAGACACTTTTACTCTCATACATGTAATCTAATTTTTTCAATATGCCTCATTTCTCTTGTTATATTTCTCTTGAACTTGCCTAATTATAATTAGCCCCCTTCTTGTGGGAACATTTCTTTTGTAGTTATAACCCAATATAATGTCCAAAGTATTTTATATATGCATATACTCAGACTTTATTGACCATTTATTATGTTTCCCATGTTTTGGGTGATGCTCCCTTCCACCCAGGTGCATAGGAGCTCGTTGACACCTTAGAGGAGCATGTACCTGAGGATCCAGGGTTCAAGGAACCGGTTCAGCAGTAGTTTGTAAAGACCCCTGAGATGTCTAGGTTGCCCACTATAACCGGTCTATTTAAATTTAGTTTCCTTCTAGTTTTCCTTATTTCCATCTAGACAAGTTCTTAACATTATTGGATGATGTAATAATTAAATTTTACTTTTCTACTGTTATGACTTGATTGCTCTATTTTGCCATATTATTTTTTGAGTAGCTCCCCTTCTATCTAAATATTGTACATGAATGTTTGGGGTATTGCTAGAGTATTCTCAAAGTACAAGTTAGCGAGTGGGACCCACTAAGAGTATTCTCAAAGTACAAGTTAGCGAGTGGTCCCCTTAGTGGGTCCCACTCCATACAAAATGGTATCAAAGTGAGCTTTGGAGAAGTGTGGCAGACGATACTGGATCAATAGGAATGATGATTGAGTACCGCGGTGAAGTAATTTTGAGGGGCCAAGGAAAAGGAAGTGACGAGTGCATTGGGGCGAAAATGTGTTTCCTATTTAGGCTACCATTCACAATGAGTGAAGGGTCATTAGTCTTGTATTGGAGTGCAAAGTCTATTTGCAAAGAAATTGTGAAGAATGAGGCATCATAGTAAGAGAAGGGCCAGGCGAGGGATCGCGACATTGAACAATTTGTGTGCACGCATGGAAGCTGGAGGTAGGGGACGACTTAGTCCTGCTACCCAGTTACCCGAATACCCGACCCAGCTCCCGTGAGCGTGTGACATGCCTCAAGGCACCATAATATGGTCATACGTGAGGAACAAAAAATTTAATGATATTATTACTTCTAACTTAGGTTCAAGTCTTCTAAATTGCTAATAGGGGTGTATTTGACCACAAATTAAACCCAATTTTGGTGGGTTGTAGAATCAGAGTATATTGATTACGAATTTGGACATAGATTCCATATTATCTCAAATCCTGACCCTATAAGATCCTAGGGCTATCCTAATGTTTAGTACTATGGTCAAGACCTTTAGGTTAGTATTAACTAACCAATTCCCCAAATTTTTGTGTTATCGTAATAATATCCTACCATTTCATTTCTATGGAACCCTAATTAGTCATCTAGGGTTAAAAGATTCAAATGCTAACCAGTTCACTCTAAAATAGGGGAAAAATTAAGAGGTTCCTAATAAATTAAGGGAGAATAAAATAAAAAAGAAAGGTTTGTACTTGGAATTGGGGATGTTACAAGAAATGTGTAGCAGAGCTTTCACGAGTCATCATCACAGAGATATAGCTCATTGGCAATTTGAGATAATGGAAAATCTATGGTTTGTTAGACTTCGTTGGAGCTTGCAAAATCGTTGAGATGGTTTGTTGGATGTCTTGAGGATCAAGGAGTGAGTGAGAAGTCAGTGAGGAGTCCCACCCCATGCTGGCCTCTTAGCCCGCAGTTGAAGATGAACAAATAAAGTTGGATTCTCATCCAACGACTCCAGATCATGGCTGCATAATGTGGCCACATCTAGGATCCTCGTCATTCCCTAACTTAGGATTGCTCGGATAATTAATATCAAATTATTTTGGGTTTATCTCATACGTTAGAGTTATCTTCAAAAATCCACCTAGACTTTTAGAAGAAACCAAAAGCCACCGAATTTGGAGATTAGCTTCTCGTTAACATAATCTCTAATCAGGTAACTATTAGGACAAAAATGCTAAAGATAAATGCCTCTTTGTTATTATTCATATTTTACCCCATTTAATCACCTAGGTCACAAATAATCATATAATTATCCCAAAAAATGGATTCATCTCTATCAAGTCATTATCTTGTAGTGGACCAAGTATTAGGTCATATTATTATTATTATTTGATACCCTAATACTTAAAAGTGAAGCAAATACTAGGTAATTATTCATTTAATTATCTAAGGCATTTATCACTTTAGAATCTTCTAGAAACGTGCTAATTACCTCTTAATAAGTTTATTAAACATTTCTCAACAATACTGACATCATATCATGCATGAGATTCCAATTACTTTATCTTATCTCCCAATGGGTCTATTTTCAATACAAATAGCCCAATTGGGGTTAATTTGGATCCTAACGCCCATGACTCAGACTTAGGTCTTCCAATTGATTTAACCACTTTATTTTTCCATTAATATGAAACCATAGCCTAAGCAAATCATAATATTTTAATACATTATTAGTGAATTCTTGTAATGGAATCCAAATTACTAGAATTGAGGATCTTACAATTACTTATTCTCGCCTCTTAATCGCTAGTCCTCTTCTCAATTCATTATTATGTGAGTTGAATAAAAGTCTTATGTTCATGTAAGGGTTACTCATTATTCCATCAATTATACTACAAAAAATGCATTAGGCTTATATCATCACAATAAAATGTATCACCTTCAATTGAAGTAATATATATCATCACAATAAAATGTATCACATTCAATTGAAGGAATAATACATGCTATTGAGCATTTCTTCACATTTACAAGATTATATATATGATCATGCTATCTCTCTCATACTCAACTTAATATATAACTTCTAGGGTTTTAATGGAGTCGACTTAGTTTGATACATCACAATTATGTTATCATTCACTACTCTCATCAAGGTGTACATGGTTGATAATCAAGGCTATTCCCACTAATGGAAACTGTAGTTTCCATTTCCACACAATTCATCCATCAATCATAAGTATGCATCAATTCATTAGCTCATTTGAGTCAATCTGGAAAATGAGCCCTAGACACGGGATACCTCTATTTCATACCCTCATATTGACCCCTATGTACATGCCATATGTAATTCAAAAAAATATCCAAAAATATATTTGAGGAACTTATTCTTATCAATTTCAAACATGACCCTATAATTGTCAACTCAATTTTTAAGCATATCAATCTTTAGGCTAATTTTTTTAGGAATTTTTCATATAAAACAACATAGGTATCTACCCCTAGGAATTTTGCAAAACGTCCATCTGGAACTAATTGAATACAATTCAGTGAGAAAGAATCTACATCAATATCATTTGGTTCCCTAATATATTCCCAAATGAATACCCTATTCATACAAGTACAAACAACGACCTTGATTATTTTTGGCGGGTAGAATTTGGATTTCAACGTGAATACATAGATTAAGAGGGAGATAAACTCACATCATGTGCAAAACACTGTAAAAACATCCCATATAATCTGAATTTCTAGAAATCCATCAAGTGTCTAGCCATCAACTCCTTTCCTTACTCATTCCAATTAAACCCTAGAAATGGAAAATACAAAAGAAAGAAAGATAAAAGATGGTGATTTGTTGTATTTTTGATCAAATCAGAGGGAGGATGAAATATAGATATAGGGAAGAAGATTCACCACAAAAAGCTATCTAAAGAAGACCAACTTACTTGATTCATCAGCTCTAGGAAGATAAAACCCTACATCATCAATTCCATCTTGTTCTCCTCTCAAACCCTAACTCTCCTTCTCTCGTAGTAATTTTGTGTCTCAAATAGGGATGACGGTTATGGGAGCTACTAGGGTGTTAGGTTGATGATATATATCAATTTAGGTGCTTAGAACATTTATAAACAAGTCATTCATTGCATTTTTCATTTATAATGAACTTGTAGTCAGTCAAGATTGTTGCTCATAAATATCTTGGCCTATGAAGTGTTAAGTGGTCATCATACATGTTCCCAAAATTATGGATTTTTAAAATTGATCTAAAATTGAATTTTAATATATAGTTAAAATTTCAGTCCAAACAAATTAACCAACAAATTAACTAAAAGTCAAACATCAGGCTGTTGTATTGCAGTCTGAATGCAAGGTCAGTCGAGTTTCTCTAGGGTGGATTCTCGACCAATGAGCATATCCAACCAACACTCAAAATTTATGAATTTTTTTCAAGAGAACTCATATTTAAGCTATCCAAACTATATCCAAATTTTAAAGAACTAAGAGTTACAGATTAATTACCAAAAATCATTTAGTAGACAATTACATTTATAAAACTTGTATTCATATGCTATCAAAATCCCAATTTTGACCAACTAGGGTTTACACTTCTCCAGCCCTAATTATTCAAAATAAAATCATGATTAGAGTTTGTCATTAGGTTTAAAACATCATAATGATACTATCATCATTGATCAAACTTAAATAATGATTATTATATCTAAATGTAATCATCCAAGTAAACCCTAGGTCGATGACTAAAATGAAAATAGGTTCTACATGCAATATACACATAGGAACCAATATATAATTCCAAAACATAATGGTGAAAATTGTATTCAACACCCTACGTGGACTTTCTTATATAATACAGATGAGTCTCCTTATATAATATATAATTTTAAAAAGTAAAGACAAAAGTCTAGTTTACATGCACATGGACCAATTTGTAATTCCAAAAATAATGGAGAAAATTGCATCCTACCCCCTCCATGGACTTTCTTATGTAGTATATATGAGCCTCCTTGTACAATATATAATTTTAAAAAGTAAAGACAAAATTGTAGTGTTAAAAATACATGGACCAGTTTGTAATTCCAAAAAATATGAAAAAACTGCATTTAACCCCCTCAATGGGTTTTCGTATATAGTATAGACCAGTCTCCTTATATAATAAAATATTGTTATAAATTAGAGATGAAAGTGTAGTTTACACACTATCACTAATATGTAATTCCAAAAAATAATGGAGAAATTTGCATTCAGCCCACTATATTGGCTTTCTTGCATAGTACAGATGAGTCTCCAAATACAATATATAATATTAAAAAAAAGACAAAAGTGTAGTGTACACACATGAACCAATTTGTAATTCTAAAAATAATTGAGAAAATTGCATTCAGTCCCCCTCTGTGGATTTCTTATACAGTGTAGATGAGTCTCCTTATACAATATATAATTTTAGAAAGTAAAGATAAAAGTTTAATTTACACACACAAGGACCAGTTTGTAATTCCAACAAATAATGGAGAGAATTGAATCCAACCCCTTCCACTAGTTTTTTTTATGTGATATAGATGAGTCTCTATATACAATATATAATTTTACAAAGTATATATAGAAGTCTAGTTTACACACACATGAACTAGTCTATAATTATATAAAGTAATGGAGAAAACTGCATTCAACCACCTGCATAAATTTTGTTATATAGTAAGTATAGATGAGTTTCCTTATACAATATAAAATTTTATATAAAGTAAAGACAAAAGTGTAGTGCACACACATGGACCATATTTTAATTCCAAAAAATAATGCGGAGATTTGCATTCTGCCCCTTTCCCTGGATTTCTTATATATTATAGATAACATAAGTTGTGGTACTTCAAAGTTCCTCCCTAATATAAAAATTGTATATCAAATAAATCAATCATCTTTGTCCAAATACACATATAATAATCTATATTGTATCTATACTAAATAAGAATGCATTATTGGATCTTTTTGCAATTTTGCCACAGTTTTTTTCTTTCAAATTATGGATCAGTCCTTTGTTCTAAAAAATTAATAGAATTACAAAGGCGTCCTCAGTGTTGTTTGAGAAACATTGTGAATTACAAAACATACACTAGTTCTATTTGAGAAATAGTCACATGGGTTCTTTGCAATATTAGTTCAGCTGAAAGGGGTCACCGCAACACCGTTAGTCAATTGTCATGGAACTGAAATACCAACCCTGTGAGCCAAAAGAATACCAAAGGCAACATGCAAACATGTGAAATGCTTAACATACATGAACGAATAACAAGATAAAAGCACCAACATAATCTCAACATTCAACAAGATATATTAAGCATAATTATATTATTATAAGATTTCAAACACATATTCAAGAGTCAAATTGTACAAGTCTTCTCATGTACACCAGGGATCTTACAACAAGTACACCTGAACATATGCTCACAAGACATCAACTCTCAAGCTATCTCTAAACCTAAAACATGTGTGGAACAAGCGAGTCAACACACAAGGTGTTGAGTACAGGGCAGAAAGATATATATATATATATATATATATATATATATATATATATATATATATATATATATATATATATATATATATAAGTTTTCCATAATTTGAAAATATTTTAAAAAGTAAACTAATGAGAAATAGATGAGTTAATTACTTGGCAAAGTGAGAGCCCATGTTTTAGCCAATTTTCTACATTTATACCAACAATACCATATATCATAAGGCTTTTGACCAACTTCCCATTGGAATGGTTTGTGAGGGTGCTCAAGATTAGATAACCCTATTCTTAAGGGACCTCAAGGTCATCACCAAGAGATAACCCTTGTATCAACATAGTTTGTCCTATCTTGAAAACTCAAGTATGATGCCCAACCTTGTGTCCTTATCCCGAGATTACAAGCAGATGCACATGTTTGTATAATGGTGAGATCTATATTATGTTCAAGTTATAAATCAACGAGACAAACCATCAAGTACAATTAGAATACTACATGACAAAATTTGAGCAAGTAAACAAGCATACATACATATCAAGTTGCAACCAAAAAAGTCACAGTCGTATAATTATTAAAGCTTGTACCTGATTTAGAGATTCATAACATATCCTTGACCATCTATATAACACGCCAAACCTGATTAAGTATAAGATTACATACAAGCATTAGATTCTCATCATTAATCCTTGATAGGTCCATTTTAGGGTTTTGGCCAAGTTAGGTTCCAAGTTGGTTAATTAATGTTTCATGATCTTATACTGGTTTAGAGGTCATCATGAAGGTGGGGTTCAAGTTTCAAGTCAAATTGAGGACCCATCTATTTCATATAAGTATTTCAAGGTTTGAGTCACTCACTTACATATTAGGGTCAAAGGACTCATAATAGGGCAACCAGGACCAAGGTTCATCGAGTTTTGAAACTTAGATAAAATATCAGGTTACACCATCAAGTTAAGAACATAATAAAAGTAGATTCATATCATGATTGGTGCAGAAGAAAGACAAATAGGACATATGTGTCATACTAGGTCAACACTAGTGGACTTAGGGTCACATACACCCTCGTATCAAAGCATTGAGTGAACATGGGCATTAGGATCTCAAAACATCATAGATTTATCAATTTTAAGAATATAGGGTACTAGATTCGTAATTATGTCAATTACAACCTTTGATCTAAGGTATATCATGCATTCACATAAATGGGGCATATACATGCAGTAGATGTCGAACAGATCAATCATAGGAAGAAGGATATTAATGTTTGTTATTCAAGTCAAGGGGAGACATATATTATATGATTTAAGGGTTGATTTTGCGTTAGTCAAAATTAAGATGTAAGATTAGCACAAAAGGGCATGGTACATTATTAAAGTTTCAAAACTAATCATATATGCACATAAATGTAAACAAGTGTAAGACTTTAAAGTTTTAAAACTAATCATATATACACATAAATGTGAAAAAAGTGTAAGACTGGTGCTTTGGATCCTCAAAAGTACATAAGAGGTATCTATTTGATGATTATAGGTGTAAAGCTACACTCTTATTTCGAAATTCATCATAACATTGCATCAAATGTAGTCAATCATAGCCGACAAGGAGTGGCTCAAGTGATCAAGCACGGTGTCCCCTAACAAAGGGACCTAGGTTCGAATCGCAGTTGCTGCCTTGATTTACCACCCTCCCAGGCATTTGGCCTCCGTCACGGGCGTGGCATGGGAGGAGAAATCTTTCTCTCTTAATCCCAAATGTAGTCAATCATAGTTAAAAATAGATCTATAGGAAAACATGGGGAAAGGATTTGACTTATGGCATGAAAATATGTCCATTATGTAGAGACCGTCGAACTAATCAGTTTGATATATTTGTTGATTAAATTTGGATAAGGGATCTACAAGTTATTGTTTTTTCAAAAATGACATCAAGAACTATAGGGAAGGGGGTCTAGGGATATTTTTTTATCCCAATCGTACACAATCGATATAGTGACTCATCATCCATGCCTCATCTAGAGGCCTCAGGCATTTGGCATGCCGTCTAGCACCCACTCAGTCTGATGTTGGCTATGGTGGAAGGCGGTCCAACAATTGAGTTTCACAAGGGAGTTGGGTGGTAGGCTCGACCCCGATCTTGGCCGTCCATGGGTAGGTCGATGGTCAGGGGCCTCACCGTCTTGCTTACCTATCTTGCACCAGGCATGGCGGCTCTGCGTCAGGGGCTTATTGGCACGAGGCTGGTGTTGGATCTAAGGGCTCTAGAGGGGGGTGAATAGAGCTACACAATTTCTCACCAAATAGATTAGACCTTCAAATTATATCAACTGGGAGCAATATCTTAATGGCAATTTGAAGTCCTAACTAAAAAGCACAACAAGGATGAGAGAGATTGATAACAAGAACTTGACAAAAGGATGTAGAGTGGTTCCACACTTCAAACTAGAAGTGAGTCAATCCACTACCTAGAGAGGTCAACCTCTAGGACTTTTTTTTTATCGGCAAAAAAATGTGTTACTAGAAAACCAAAAACTTTGGATACAATAGCGCCCCTTAGGGATAAGACTTGATCCCTAAATCTCCATGTAGGGAGATAATAGAGGATCGATACATCAAAGAAAAGACACCAGACTAACAGGATAACATAACCAAGACGAGTCTCCATCTAACTAGACTGAAACTACAAGATAACAAGGAAAACCATACAAACATTACAATAAACCCCACCCACAAAGATGTAGGTATGATACTCCTCAGTACAGATAGAATCAACACAGAGAGACAGATCCATTCTCTTGCTTAACGTAGTCCAGCAGCTGGAAGCACCAAAAGATGAACTTAAAAGAAAACAAGAGCTGCCACCCCCTGTCTCCTTTCCAGGAGTATTTTAAAATCAACAAACCATGTTTCAAAACTCCTAACCACATCAGAAACCAGAATGGTAATCAGCCTGATCAAGGAACAACCAACATGAGGTCACACCCTCGAACTTCCACAGATAATCAAAACCTATCTGAAACACTCCTTAACTGAACACCCACAAAATTGTGTTGCATAAAGATTAATGACCCCTGCATTCATCCAAAGAGAGAGACCCCACTAAGCATTAACCGGCTGAAGCAGACTGAGGCCACCATCCAGGAAGTGACCAAGGCACCATAGAAGCATCTCTGAGGACAACATGACCAAGTTGCCCAGGTCATGTCCAGATTGCCATATAGGAATAGTAGCCTGCTCCACACACCAAGAAAGAGATAAGGCCACGCTGATGTCAAAACCCTGCCCCCTACGCAGCCTAAATTGCTTCCTTATATCATGGCGTATCATCAAGCACCTTTAAGGTGTCCCGGCAAACTACAACACTGATTTCTCTGACTCGGTTGAAGAGGTGGTGAATCAGGTTGACCGACTTTGAAACCTCCTCCACTAGCATTAGACCACCCACAAAGAGTGAAAGAGAGAAGACAAAGACTAAGCAACCTTCATCATCAACTCGTAACCAGAGCCAGATCGTCCGGACCCTGGTAAGCTTGTGGAAGAGATCAACAATCCACAGACATACCATCGAACACCTTGGATGCAGCATCCGAGAGCAACAGCCAAGCGACTGCAGCTCCCCTTGGGTCTTCTGTTGCGTCGTGGTTAGAGTCCCAGAGCAGGGAAACATCGCCAGGACGTAGCTCCTGGTGGTGATGGAAGCGTCACTAGGCCCAATTGGAGAACGCCTATGCCGACGCGCCGAGAAGCTCTACGTCGAGGTTGTGGTCGAGGGACCTTCCCTGGGCAAGCCAGTAACTGCCCCGACCGATGGAGAAGAATAAGACGCCTATGAGGAGAGGGCGACCACCCCGTCCAACACCAGGCGAAGTCGGAGCAGCCGCACATGCTCCCAATCTAAAAGGGAACGACCCTCTCCATCCACCACTCCTGAGCAGAATGGAGTCGACAGGATGACCGCCGAAATCCGGACCCTGATCTTAAAGCCTTACAGCGCATCACGCTCCTTCGATTCCGATCAGCTAAGGAGAAGCCCCTACGATTGCCCCTCGAACGCCTGCTCCCTTCACTCCAGCGAATGCCACAGACTTCCAGCCACCGCTCAACCTCTAGGACTTTGCAAATGCTTTTCTCTATTATATCACCACAGAGATTATAGCAATATACCACCAAAGGACTTACCCATCCAATCACAAGGAGATCTCCACCTTAACAAGGAACTTACCCACTTAGCTTGAATCTTCAACCTTCACCTAGGTCTTACCCATTCAAGCTCAAGTCTTCCGCCTTGAAGGACTTTTCTTCTCCTCTGGGATCTTCCGCCTTTGCCTTCTCCTTCACCTGGAGAAGATCACCACCTCTTCTTCAACCTTGAAGAGGAAAAGCTACAACTCCTTCTTCACTTGATGGAGCTTGCTTGCTTCAACTTTTCTTCATGAAAGAAGGGGATAGGGAAGTGGTGGAAGATTGAGAGCTTTACATGCACAAAGGTGGAGCTCTCTTACAATAATCATGACTCACTCACAAATCATGAAATGAAGTGTAAACTAAAGAGAGAAAGGGGCTCAAGGGGTGGTAGCACACTCAACTATAGCAAGGACCTTGTGTGTAGTGAATGAGCAACCTTGGAATGAACTCCAAGTGGTCCTGTTTATAGCTTGGGGTACTCCCTTGAGTTGGGGAACACTTAGGATCGAATTATAGCCATTTTTTTCACAAGGAAATAGATCTATTTTAGTCCAAACAAGTCACCAACGGTTAGAATTACTTTTTCTACATTTTTCATACAGTACATTCAGTCGAGATTCAATAAAGGTAACTCGACCGATCGGCTAAAAGACAAACCTGATTTTCAAACTATCGGTCAAGTTTGTCCTGGGAAACTCGACCGATTAGTTAAAATCACATTTGTTCAGTAACTTGATCGGTCGAGTTCTGTGAATGCACAACTCGACCGATGCACACATTAGAGAATTGATCCAAGGGATCGGTCGAGATTGTAACTCGGCTGATCAGCAGTCTGTGATCAATTTTCAAATGATGTTAAAAAGAGATTAAAATTTGGTACTAAGTGTCACACATAATTTTTTCATCTTAGTTACAAGTCATATCATCAATACAAGTGATTACAAAACTCTTCTAAGGTCATTTGAATGGATTTACCAATTAGCACACTTGCATTGCTTTTGAATTGAACTTTTCCAAGCTAGGGCTTGTGTAAATTGATTCTTTTCATGTACCTAAAACCTGAAATCAATCTTGAATACCATATTAGATACATAGAATGGTTGAGTCATTATCAAAATATGGACAATGTATAACCTCTAGGTCAACATTCTCCCGCTTTTTGACAATGACAAACCATTCCTCAAACATATTAAAAAGAATGTTGAAAGTATACCTTCGCCATATGAATTAGGGGGATTCAAGATTTGAACAATGTGAATTGCTCCCCCTCAATCTATGCTTACTTTAACTTGCATAATTTCTCTTTCTACACAAAGCAATATAACATGCATGTACTATATGATCCTTTAGCAAGTTACATGATAAAGCATATAAAGAATAAGAAAATAATCACATACGCATAATAGCAATATGATTTAGTTTCAAGAGATTGAAATTCTCTCTCCCCCTTTTAACATTATCAAAAAGAATGAGGGGCAGAAGAGCAGACAGTCTTCTCAAACACAACCAAGCAGAGATTCAAACATGTAATCACATGCCATATATCAAACAGAGATGAGAGAAACACACAAGCTAGGTCAGAATCAAAATATGGTGAATATGGCACCAACTCATAAGATATAACTGATCAAAGAGTAAGAGTGCACAGAAGATAGATTACAACCCATGAAGCATGTTCTCATGAAAACAACTACAAGCAGGAGTTGATGAAAGCTGAAGATAAAATAGTACATCTCAAATAATGTGCCCAGATGTTTCTAATACAAAATAGCCTAGAAAGATATATATGATCAGTAAACTAGACTAAAAACTAAGAAACAACTAGACATCTAAACTATCTATGTCCACAACATCATCATCATCCTCGTCAGCAGGCTCATAGTCGTTGTCTTCATCTGAAGGTGCAACAGCAGTACTACCTTCATCATCAGAGTCATCAACATATCCATCACCATCATCAGATGCATCCTCACCATCGCCATCATCATCAGCAACAACAGTCTCAACATCAACCTGGTCAGGCATCTCCTCATCCACAGAAGGACTGAAGCCACGACCAGGCCAATGAGCATTATGCTCATCTCAAGTCATACCAAGAGCATTAAGCTCATTGGCCCGAGGGAAGGAGGGAGCAGAATCACCCAGACTGGTAAGCAGAGTGGCCATGGGGCCAGCAGGCAACGACAGGAAGATAGGAGCAGGACCACCAGCAGTAGGGGGTGTAGAAGTAGCAGCGGAAGGCTTAAGGGTAGGGTAGAAGTGATGGTATGCATAAGATGCATAATTACTATCAGGGTATGGCTGGTAGGTGGGGTATGGGTGTGCACATGATAAGTTCATGTTTGACATGATTGAACATAAATCTTGGTGCAGATGCTCCTGGACCTGGAGGTTGTATGCATGTTGGTGCATCATGTAACCCATGAGGGCTTCATTGGATACATGGAATGAGGCATGGCTAGGTCAGGGTGGCTGAGGAGGTGGATCTCGAGTAGAGGTAGAGGCAGGTGCAGCTGAGGCAGAGGCAGAGGGTGAATCACCGGGTGTGGTAGAGGAAAGGATAGGCACATATTTCTGAATTGTGGTCTCACTGATGCACACTCCCTTCCTGGCAGGTCTGTAGTGGAAATCAGAGAAGAGTGATTTCTCAGTGGCAAATTGGAAAAGACCACAAATCAGGGTAGGATAAGGTGGATGGGTGCCACGGGTGTTCTTGCCATAGTCAAAGCAAGTCATATGGTGTAGGATATATCTAGACCACTTGACTCTAACATTCTCTAAGATGTTGTACATGATCACTGCAATGTTCTCTGCAATATTTGTTTGATTTTTCTTTGGGTGGATGTTACAATTGACCACTAGGGATAATATACGCTTCTTGAGATCTAAGGGGAAGGAGGGTAGGGTGATCTTCTTCTTATAGGGAACATCGGGTTTCTTCAGGTAGTGATTGATATCAGGAAGAGTGATCTCATTCTGCTTGTAGAAACCCTCAGGGTCCAAAAGGTCAAAATACTCACCATAGTCCTTATGCCAGGTGTCATTCTCATCGAGTCCTAAAAAGAAAACATTCAGGATATCCTTAGAGATTTGGAATCTCTTCCTGACGATCATCGAAGTAAGGATTACTTGAGTATTCGGAGGGGGTACAAGGGAATCGTAATTCCAACGCAAATTTGCGTAGAATTTGTGAACTACTTTCGTGCTAGACATCAAATTATGAAAGAAATCACGCTTGACAGCCAAGGCGGATAGGTGACGAACGGATAGCAACCTCGTCACTTGATCTATGATGGCTTGACTCCTAGGGCTAGGCTCAAACAAGACTCTAAAAGGAAAAGGACTCCTAGAAAGAAGGTCCTTATACCTATTTACAGCCTCTATTGAGACAAAGAGGGTCTCATCAAACAGAATCAAGCTAGAGGATGAAGAAGAGGATGGTTCATTGCTAGGGATGGGTTTCTTTCTTCTATGAGAAGCCATGGAGGCGTAAAGAAGGAGAAGAATAGAGCAAACGCACAAAACAAACCACCAAAATTGTTCACACACTAAGGTAGAGCAAGGGGGGAAGGTCTAGGACGGTCTATCTAGGTCGGATTAGGGCTAGGATAGGGAAGGTAAGGTTTGGGGTTGAGAGCTTAGGGTTAAAAGAAGGGGAATCAGTCGTCTATTCTCTAGTTGAGAGGGAGAATAATCGACCGAATCGAACTTAAGTTGGCAACAACTCGTCGATCGGTCAAGTTCTGTGAGTCTGAAACTCGATCGATTGGTCATTTTTTAAAAAACTCTCGGCTAGGGATCAGTTGAGTTTTTCCTGGGGGAAACTCGACCGATGGTCAACCTGAGCTAAAACCATCAAACTTAATTTATAGTCATTTGAATGCTAATTAAATCTATTTTTTAAGTCCATTATGTATATTAAACATACTTAGGCACATATCACTCATCATTGGGTACTATTTTGCGATAAAACAAGCGTTTACGAGAAATACCCAAAAACAAGAGAAAAATAAGGTAAAAATAACATTAAAAAGCAATTTTAAGCATATAAGCACTCAAAGATGATCAAGACAGATGCAAAACATATAGGATAGATGACTACTAGCTAGAAGGCATATCTGATTAAACCAAAGCAGTTATAAGTAATTTTGATCTAATAAAGTTAAATTGCTCTCTGGCTAGAGGTTTAGTGAAAATGTCCGCCAACTGATTTTATGCATCCACATGCGTGATATAAATATCCTTCTTGGTAATGTGATCATGAAGAAAGTGATGGCAAACCTCTATATGTTTAGCTATACTATGTAATATAGGATTGTAAGACAAGTTGATTGCACTAGTATTATCACAATAGATAGGAGAAGCATCAAAATGAATGTTAAAGTCTTTGAGCATTTGCTTCATCCATAGGACATGGGCACAACAACTCCCGACTATAATGTACTCAGCCTCAGTGGTTGATAATGCCACAGTGCTATGTTTCTTAGAGAACCAAGACACCAAGCATGGTCCTATGAGGAAATAAGTACTAGTTGTGCACTTTCTATCAATCAAGCAACCTGCATAATCGACATCACTATAGGCAGTAAGAGTAAAGTCCCTTGACTTGGGATACCATAGTCCAAAGTTTTGAGTTTTGGCTAGGTACCTTAGAATCCTCTTAACAACTATAAGATGAGATTTCTTAGGATTTGATTGAAATCTATCACACAAGCCAACACTAAACATTATGTCAGGTCTATAGATAGTTAAGTAAAGTAAATTTCCAATCATACCTCTATAGAGCTTCTCATCTACCTTCTCACCTTCTTCATCTTTATCAAGTTTGGCAGTGTTTGACATGGGTGTGTCCATCGGCTTGGTATTCTCCATCCCAAAGCGCTTAAGTAGTTCATTGTTGTACTTGCCTTGGTTGATGAAGTTCCCATCTTTTGTTTGCTTGATTTGAAAATTGAGGAAGAATGTGAGCTCACCCATCATACTCATTTCGAATTCACTCTGCATAAGATCACTAAATTATTTACAAAGATCAAGGTTAGTTCCGCCAAAAATGATATCATCAACATATATTTGAATGATAAGAAAGTTGTTAGAAATGTGCTTTAGAAACAAGGTAGAATCCACTTTTCCCATGATATAACCATGATCTAACAAAAAGTTCTTTAATTTCTCATACCAAGCTCTTGGTGCTTGTTTGAGTCCATGGAAAGCTTTTTGCAACAATTAAACATGGTTAGGTAGATTATCATGTTCAAAGCCCGGAGGTTGTGCAACATACACTTCCTCCTCAATTGTACCATTCAAAAATGCACTTTTAACATCCATTTGATACAAAAGAAAGTTTTTATGACTAGAAAAAGCAAGCAACATACGAATGGACTCAAGTCTAGCTACAGTTGCATATGTTTAATCAAAGTCAATACCTTCATGTTGATTGTAGCCTTGAGCCACTAACCATGATTTGTTTCTTACTACTTTGCCGCTTTCATCTAGGTTGTTGCAGTAGACCCATTTGGTGCCAATGATCTTTATATCACTTGGTCTTGGTACAAGGGTCCAAACTTTGTTCTCAAATTGTTCCAGCTCCTCTTGCATAGCTAGGATCCATTCTTCATCCCCAAGAGCTTCCTTGACATCTTTAGGCTCTAGTTGTGAGATGAAGGTGTTGTTGGCTTGTTCTTTGTTGAATGCAACCCGCGTCTTCACTCTCTCAAATGGATCACCTAAGATCAGCTCCTTAAGACGATTCTTTGCAAAATGGGGAGTTGGATCCTTCTTTTCATCATCTTTTTCTTCTTCTTGAGCAACCACCTCTTTTCCCTTTTGGGTGATGTTGAGTTCTTTAAGAGTTGGAAATACTTCATCTGCAACATCATCATTTGAAACAATATCTTTGGGAATAGAGGGGTTAATCTCAATAAACTTCACATTTATAGATTCTTCTACTTTAGCAAGATCAACATTATAAACTCTATATGCCTTGCTAGTAGTGCTATAGCCAAGAAAGAAAGCCTTATATGATTTCGGATCAAACTTGTCAAGAGAATCCTTTGTGTTCAAAACAAAATAAGGACATCCGAAAACATGGATATACTCGATAGAAGGCTTCCTACCACGCCATAGTTCATAGGGGGTTTTCTTAAGCGATGGATGTGTGAAAACATGGTTTTGCACATAAAAAGAGGTACAGACAGCTTCAGCCCAAAACTTCTTAGGAGTACCAAACTCAAGAAGCATGGTCCTAGCCATCTCCTGTAGAGACCCATTCTTCTTCTCTACAACCCCATTTTGTTGAGGTGAAGAAAAGTTATGTGCATAACCCGATTCTTGACAAAAATGCTCAAAAAGGTCATTTTCAAATTCTCCCCCATGGTCACTACGGATGGAAACAAGCCGGCAAGAAGCTTCATTCTCAACTCGTTTACAAAAACTAGAGAAAACATCAAGTGTAACACTCTTTGGAATGAGAAAAAAGGTCTAAGTATATCTAGCGAAATCATCGACAATAATAAGGCAATACTTAGAACCACGAAGCGATTGCATTTTCATTGGTCCAAATAGATCAATATGAAGAAGCTCAAGAGCTCTCTTAGTGCTAAGGACTCCTTTGGATTTGAAGGAGGACTTGGTTTGCTTTCTTTGTGTACAAGGTTGGCATTCCTCATCCTTTTCAAAATCCAATTTATGAAGTCCCTTGACTAAGTCTTTTTTGCACAACTTCTTTAATTGATGCATATTTACATGACCAAGTCGGCGGTGCCAAAGAGAAATATCATTCAAATTGGATACTAGGCATCTAACAACCACAAGCTTAATAGAGTTAAGAACAAAAACATAAAGATTGCCACTTCTAGTTCCCTTATATATAACTTGGTAGGTGAGGGAATCTAGAATCAAACATTTAAAAGAAGTGAATAGAACAAGGTAACCATTATCACAAAGTTGACTAACACTTATTAAATTGTGATGTAGGCCATCCATAAAAAGAACATTCTTGATGCATAAGGATTCACCTACATCACCCTCACCTTTGACTTTACCTTTCTTGTTGTCCCCAAAGGTGACAGATCCTCCTTTCTTCTTTGTGAAATTGTTGAAATGGCTTACATCACCAGTCATGTGCATTGTGCAGCCACTATCAACAATACATCTATTTTTTCCCTGTAAGAAAGGATAATGTTGATTCCTAACTCAAACTTTGGGATCCAGAGTTGGCTTGGGGACCCATTTCATCTTTGCGTTGGTCCCCTTAGGCTTGTAAGAACAATAAGTAGAATAATAGTCATCACATTTGCAATAAGAACAAACCATAGGATTCTTAGTGCCCAAAGATTCTCCTACAAAGAAAGAGATCTCCTTGCTATTTTTCTTATCTTTGGCCTTACTCTTTCCCTTTGAAGCCCCCCCTTCAAATCCCAAACTACTAGTACCCCTTTTTTGGGTAGAATGATCAAGGATAAAATTTAGAGAGTTTTTCCCTTTGAGGAATTTCTGCAGGGATGCTCTTAATCTATGGTTATCATCATTCAAAGAAACAATAGTAGAAGATAAACTAGGTATATCATCCCTAGCATGCACAAGGTCAGCCTCAAGACATAAAGCTTTAGTAAGATATGAATCATTTTCAAGAGAGATAGCAACCACATTAACACTAGGCAATAAAGGTCTAGAAGATAAATCATTTACTTGACTAAGAAACCTAGCATTTTTAGATTTTAGCATTTAAATCTCTTTGAGATAAACATCTCTCTCTTCTCTATGAGCATCAATAATCATCTTAAATTTAGTATTTTTAGTTTTAAGTAATTCAAGTTCTTTTGGGCTATTTTGGTTCTCTTCCTTAAGATTTTCAATATTTTTAAGGTAGACACCATTCTCAACTTCAACCCCATTGTATTGGAGCTCAAGATCAAGGTATTTCCCTTGCAAGTTATCAATACTCTCAAGATTGGTTTTCTTATTCAATTCTAAAATTTCAAGCTTAGCATAAAGATCATCAATGATTTTTCCTAACCGTTTTCTTTTAGATTTACATTTAGCAAAAGAAGAACGGGTAGTAACAAACATGTCAATAATAGCTTCTTTAGGCAGTTCATGTAAGCTTACCTCACTTACCTCACCAATGTCTTCACTTTTAGAGGCCATGAGAGCAAGGTGGCACTGTCCATCTTCTTCTGAGCTAGAGCTACTTGAAGATGAAGCTTCCCAAGCTGCATTGGCTGCATTCTTGTGTCTCTTTTCCTTCTTGTCCTTCCTCTTGTGCTTTCTCTCCTTCTTGTAATCCTCATCTTTCCTTGAGCTGCTCTTGTGGTGAGACTTTCTTGACTTTAGGCATTCACTCTTGTAGTGCCCCTTTTGACCACACTTGTAGCATCTCGGAGTAGAGGAGGAGGAGGCTTGCTTTTCCTTGAAGTGCTTGCCCTTGATGTAGTTGGCTTCATGCTCACTAGGGCCTTCATCTTCACTAGAGGAGGGAGTCCGACAACCAAGTTGTTGTTGAAGGATGAAAGCATCCACTTGTGCTTTGAAAGCACTATCTTTGATCTTCTTGGCTTCCTTCTCTTCTTGCTTAGCTTCTTCTTCTTGTTTGTCAAGTCTAGGCTCATGGGTTTGAAGATTGCCAATGAGTTCTTCAGTTGGGATGTCACTAAGACTCATCACTTCTTCAATGGAGGTAACATTTGACTCACATCTCTTTGGAAGAGTTCTCAATATCTTTGAGTTGATGACACCTCTTTCCAAAGGAGTGCTTAAAGTAGACAACCCATTGGCGATGACATTCGGCCTTGAGTACATATCCACAATGCCTTCTTTCTTTCCCATTTTGAAGTTCTCTAGGAGGCTGCCCAACATGTAGATCTTTGCTTCCTTGACTTGTTTTGTGCCTTCATATGTGATGCACAACTTGTCCCAAATCTCATAGGCGGTGTCCCATGGTGAGATCTGATTGAACTCCGTGGGAGTGAGAGCTGCGTAGAGGATGTTAATGGCATTTGCATTTAGTTGAACTTATTTGAGAGCAGCTTCACTCCATGTTGCAATAGCTCCAGTTGGCTCTTTGTAAGGTGTGACCATCACCTTCCACATGTCAAAGTTCATCCCTTGAATGTAGAACTGCATTCTTATCTTCCAGTAGAGAAAGTTGGTGCCATCAAAGACCAGATGACGCATAGAGAAACCTCCCTCTAGGTTGAGTGAACCAACTAGGTTGTCGCCCATCTTCTCATCTCGTGGGAGATTGTTGGTGAAGATCTTTAGCTCTAATACCACTTGTTGGATCTAAGGGCTCTAGAGGGGGGGTGAATAGAGTTACAAAATTTCTCACCAAACATATTAGACCTTCAAATGATATCAATTAGGAGCAATAGTTTAATGGCAATTTCAAGTCCTAACTAACAAGCACATCAAGGATGAGAGAGATTGATAGCAAGCACTTGACAAAAGGATGTAGAGTGGTTCCACACTTCAAACTAGGAGTGAGTCAGTCCACTACCTAGAGATGTCAACCTCTAGGACTTTGCAAGTGCTTTTCTCTATTATATCACCATAGATATTACAAATATATATCACCAAAGGACTTACCCATCCAATGACAAGTAGATCTCTACCTTAACAAGGAACTTACCCAATTAGCTTGAATCTTCAACCTTCACCTAGGTCTTACCCATTTAAGCTCAAGTCTTCTGCCTTGAAGGACTTTTCTTCTCCTCTTGGATCTTCTGCCTTTGCCTTCTCATTCACTTGGAGAAGATCACCACATCTTCATCAACCTTGAAGAGGACCAGCTACAACTCCTTCACTCGATGGAGCTTGCTTGCTTCAGCTTTTCTTCATGAAAGAAGGGGATAGAGAAGTGGTGGAAGATTGAGAGCTTTACATTCACAAAGGTGGACCTCTCTTAAAATAATCCTAACTCACTCACAAATCACAAAATGAAGTGTAAACTAGAGAGAGAAAGGGGCTCAAGGGGTGGTAGCACACTCAACTATAGTAAGGACCTTGTGTGTAGTGAATGAGCAACCTTGGAATGAACTCCAAGTGGTCCTATTTGTTGGATCCTAGATGGGTGATTAGATGCTCTAGAGGGGGGTGAATAGAGCTGAATGCACTTAAATAAAATTTATTAGACCTTCAATGTATATCACAAAATAAGGTTGCTAAAAAGGAAGTTTGAGTGCAACTAAAACATGCATATTAAGGGAGAGAGAGATTGAACATACACAAGTAGACAAGCTATTTAGAGTGGTTCTACACTTCAAACTAGAAGTGAGTCAGTCCACTTACCTAGAGAGGTCAACCTCTAGGATTTCCTAACCATTGCACTCTTATATTCATTCATAAGACTTACAATACATGACCAACCAAAGGACTTACCTATTCAATACAAAGAGTCTTCAACCTTACCAAGGACTTACCCACTTTGCAAGGAGTCTTCTGCCTTCTTCCAAGGACTTACCTACTCTTGCACAAGTCTTCAGTCTTGCAGGGATTACCCGCTCTTCTTGGATCTTCCGCTTTGACTTCACCTTCACTCGGAGAAGCGTCCACCAAGGACTTACCCACTTGAGCAAGGAGTCTTCTGCCTTCACCAAGGGCTTACCCACTCTTGCTCCAAGTCTTCAACCTTGATCTTCACCAAGGGACACCTTCCCTTGTTCTTCTTCATCTCTCTTAGCCAAGAGAGAGAACCTTCATCTTCATTTTGAAATGAGAGATAGGGAGGTGGTGGAAGTGAGAGCCTCACAAGATATACATGTAGGACTAGCTCTCTTACAGATTTCCTACTCACTCTAACGAATGTAGTAAGTGATTAAGCTTAGAGAGAGAGAGGAGGTTGTAGGAAGCACTAAACTATAGAATAGGAACCTCACATAGAGTTTTGCATTGAATGCTCAACCTTGGAATGAAGCCCAAGGGGTCCTATTTATAGCTGGGGATGCCTCTTAGCCTTTGGGAACACTTGAGAACAAAAAATAACCATTTTGTGGCTTGTAAAAGATATATTTTCACTTGTCACAACTCCACAACGGCTAGAAGCACTTTTCTGTACTTTTCCGTACAGTGCAATCGGTCGAGTTTCTATAAAGGTAACTCGACCGATAGAGTAAAAGACAAAGATGATATTCAGACCATCGGTCGAGTTTGTCCTGGAGAAACTCGACCGACCAATGAAAATTGAATTGGTCAAGTACTCCATCGGTCGAGTTCTGTGAAGTGTAAACTCGACTGATCAAAAGTCATTTTCAAGATCCAATCAGGATCGGTCGAGTTTGCACTTCACAGAACTCGACCGATGAACAACCTGATGTGAATTTTGGAAAATGGCTTTTGAGTGCTTAAAAAATTCGATCTAAGTGCTCTTGATTTTTTCTAAGCTTAATTATAAGTCATACAATCATTACAAGTGATTTACAACATGATTCTAATGGATTTACATCATATTACAAAAACATGCACTTGTATTGACTTTGACTTGTCTTTTCTCCAATTTGATATGTGCAAGTTGGGGCATTTAGAGTGTGTCTATACCTAATCTGAAAACACTTAAGTAGAAGCATTAGACATCAATATGTGGAATGATTAGTCATCATCAAAACACGAGTTTCGTCAATTTATACGTGAATCAACACTGACCTAATTGACCTTGAGTCAACACTATTTATAGATGGGGGTGCTCCCTTGAGTTGGGGAACACTTAGGGTCGAATTATAACCATTTTTGCACAAGGTAATGGATCTATTTTCGTCCAAACAAGTCATCAATGGTTAGAATTACTTTTTCTGCATTTTTCTTACAGTACATTCGGTCGAGATTCAATAAAGGTAACTCGACTGATCAGCTAAAAGACAAACCTAATTTTCAAACTATCGACCGAGTTTGTCCTGGGAAACTCGACCAATCAGTTAAAATCACATTTGGTCAGTAACCCAATCAGTCGAGTTCTGTGAATGCACAACTCGACTGATGCACGCATTAGACAATTGATCCAAGGGATCGATCGAGATTGTAACTCGACCAATCAACAGTCTGTGATCAATTTTCAAATGATGTTAAAAGTGATTAAAACTTGGTACTAAGTGTCCCACATAATTTTCTCATCTTAGTTACAAGTCATATCATCAATACAAGTGATTACAAAATTCTTCTAAGGTCATTCAAATGGATTTCCCAATTAGCACACTTGCATTGCTTTTTACTTGAACTTTGTCAAGCTAGGGCCTGTGTAAATTGATTCTTTTCATGTACCTAAAACCTGAAATCAATCTTGAATACCATATTAGATACATATGAATGGAATGGTTGAGTCATTATCAAAATATAGACTATGTATAACCTCTAGGTCAACTACTGGGTTAGAGGACGTGGGCCCGAGGGTCCCCTCCCAGTCGTCGTCCCACTAGCCCTAGCTTCGCGTGAGGCCTCATTGCCCTTATTGTGGCTGAGGAGGCTGAGGGCTGAAGGCCTCGAGCTCATTGGAGGCCAGTGGTAGAACCAGAAGTTAGTGCTTGGAGGGGAAAAAAATTTTAAATACTCAATTTAAAATTTCAACTCATAACCTCAAGTACAATAGGAAATATGTTTACCACTACACCAAGTCTAGCTATGAGATTTGTTGTATCAAAGAACATATATATATCATTTTCACTATGCATATATTATGAAAAATGAATAATGTATACACAAAGGATCGAACTTAAGACCTCTTGAATATGAGCACAACTACGAGCCACTACACCAAGTTCACTTCTGTGATTATTATGCTATATACATTATATATTATCAATATACCATTACAAATATATGTATGTATATAAAAAACTACATTTTAATTTTTAAATTTTTTGGGGGGGGGGTGTGGCCCCTACCTGCCCCCCTTGGGTCTGCCCCTACTAGAGGCTACAAAGCTAAGGAGGAAGATGGTGGCCGAGGGTCAGAGGAGGCCAAGAGAGACCGCCGTTAGGTTTTTTTGTGTCCTATGAAGTTGCTTATGGCGTCATCTCGTGCCAAGGGGGTGGGGGGCGATTCACCCTCACTGTACGCCCATGTGTCCACGACAAAACATGATTGGGATAGAGATATCATGCAACACCTTCAACTGCTAGTCGCGATAGAGGAGAGGGGAGGTGAGAGGTCGGAAGGTCTATGTGCATCCCCAGGTCGTTCTATCTTGGCCCAGATTGGGGTGAAGCTACCACAAAAGTCTCCTACGTAGTGCCACCTCCAAGAGCTTCAGCTCTAATGTCAAACATCTATCATGTGTAGTTGCTTGTGGAACTGGAGTGCAGTTGTAGTTCGAAGAGGTGTAGGTGATGGGGCTTGCCAGGGAACAATCGGTGCAAGGAGTTAGTCTCTCTTCAGGTTTAGCGCCATTGCCATTGAGGTGTTTTGTGGTTGGAGGAGAAGTGAGGAGTAATCTACTGGCTTAGGTGCTTGTCAGGATGTTCACGTAGGCCTTAGGTTCGTATTGGTTCAGTGTACGTAAGTTATAAGTTATAAGTTCTGTGGAACTCATTTTTTGGAAACTCTAGTTCAATTTTCAGAACTTAAGTTCCATTCACTTCGATGTGATTAGTTTGTTGTAAGCATAAATATAAAAATCATTAAAAATATTTTTAATTTTTACCGTGCAATATAAATAAGTAAGGATAGTAAAGATACAAAAAAAGGAATCATATATGTGAAAAATCATAATAACCTCAGCAAGTGGTTATGGTGCAGATGTTTCTCATTTAAAATATATCTTGTTATTGGTACAATTATAATCTTAATAAAAATTATTATGATTAAATTCACATCACACTATTTTTTTTAACTTTGTATGTACAAAGTATTGTAATGATCTCTGCATTTTATGTGCTTGTAAATATAAGTTTCGGTTCATCATTGTTTAACACAATGTAAAATATTATTTTTATATTATTTTTGTAGAATATTTTTAATATATTATCCGTGCATGGTTATAATTAGTTATCATTTTGCACATCACATTGTTTAAAATAAGAAGGATAAAAATATATTAGGTAAATCACATTGTCATTAAATATATTAGGTAAAGCATATTATCATCAAATACTGATCAAACTTGTCCAAGTCTCATGACCCTATAGCGCACATGGTCCATTATTGAGCCATTTGGATTCATTTATACCTCTATCAAAAATTTAACTCCATACAACTCAAAACTCGTCACATGGACCATCTCGACTCTTCTGATCAATGTATTTTTCATCGACTCCATGCTAGGATTTTTTTCAAATCGAATGAACTAGGGGATATTGACAATGCAATTGGGAAAGAATGCCATAGCTCGATTCGTTCGGTATCTATCTCTGCTCTTCAACTTACATTGCATTTTGTTTATCTTTGATGATCAACATCATGATATCTCTGTCTAACACCCCTATTTTATTTCTTTATTTTTCTGTTGTTTCTCTAGAACAGGTGACACTTGGCCGTCGTACTTTTTTCGATGGAGTCTGCTTGATTCAAGGTTGTTCTGCCGGGCATGAAAGGAGAAATAAGGAAAATAAGAGGAACTTGGTTGTGTGGCTTGCATTTCGACTTCAAATTCTGCTGATAATTGGAGGAGGTAATCATTTCATTGATGCTTTCAATATGGGATTTTGTGTCAATAGGAAAACAAATGACTACTAGAACATTCTTAATATTATAAATGGGGTTGAGTTTTCCAATTCTAGAGCAAGGACTTATTTGGCATGACCACTATTATTCTAGAGGTTGCACTCTCATAAACCAGTCCCATCGACCCCCTATTTTCCAGCTCCTAAACTCGGGCCACACTATCTAACACCAAAGACCAACAATCAATATCTATAGCTACCTCCGGTTCCAGGCTTAATCCTCTCATAAATTTATAGTGGTGCACTAAAATGTAGTAGAAATTACAATTAAAATGTACTTAGAGTATGTAGCACTTAGGTGTCTCTATACTTTCTGGTGTACAATGTAGCTCTTGCATAGATGCCATCATTTTTTCCTTAGTAGGTAGAACTATCTTGCAATACAAAAATTTGGGTACACAAGTCGAGAAGTGGGTGTGAAGGTATTGAAAATGGTTTCCAGTTGGGAGGAGTTATTATAAGTTTAGAAGATTGTTGTGAATTCTACACACAAATTGTGTGATTTTTATGTATATTACTAATGTGTTTACAAAATACTTCTGATCCACATAATGCAAATTTTGAATACAACCCATTGTCAAATATACTTCCCTACCATCATCATTATTTTTCCCTTGAGATTAGTTATCACTTGACAAGGACCATTTAGAAAGTAACTTCTTCTGAAATATTGTGACAAGGACCATTCAGAAAGTAGCTTCTTCCAAAATATTTTCACATACCTTCAATTTTTGGACCTGAACCACATTTAAATTGTGTTGTAACTATAAACAATACACATGTTTGAATGATTATCTTTAATATTGGAGTTCACTGAGCTTTGAGGTTATGTCAATGATTCACCTACAGTGATAAAGTGAATATTTCATGAACACACTACAATTTATCTATATCAAACTCATAGATGGAGTTTAGGATGTGATCTCAATTAATTCTGCTACTTTGCAACAATATTTCCAATTTTATAGTTAGATAGCATCTCTTAAAATAGAATGAATGACTTCTTCCTATATGCTATTAGCCTTCCATAGAACCAATGATTTTCAATTCCTTTATCCCATTCATGTATGTTGTGAAGTTAATTTAACTTCTCACATCAATCGTCCTTGTCGGGCTTTCACATTTTGGGTCCAGGAGCAAAAATAACACCTCACATTGGGTATGTTGCAACAAAGAGCAACATGTTTTTGGATCACAAGGATGTCTGTTCAAAGTGTGGGGCCTTTACTGCTTTGTCTCAACTTCTCATCTACTGGTATATGTAGGAAGATCTGTGGGCATTATGATGGATTTGTTGTTGGAGTGGACCATGGAGTTGGCAGGAATGGTCTCTCTTTGTGGTGGCCATGGATGGGAGTACTATAGGTTGGGTGTGGTGTTGCCTGCGATCTAAGCATGTAGGTAGGGTGTAGTGCTGCTTAGGGTCAGGACATCATGTTGGTTGATAAAAGAGATTGGTGGTGGACAAATGTAATGTGTTTCACTCCCTTTCTTCTCTATGGGTCGGATTGTAGCATTTTATAATTGAGATTTATCTCAATCACTAGTCATTCAAGATGTTATTTCCAAACCCCCTCCAAATGGTTGGGAGGTCAAGAATGAGATGTTTTGGGTTTGGTAAAGAGCACAAGGCCTTTGGTATAGAGCAAAATTTCAATATCTTATAACCCACCCTACTGATCAAGGAGCACTCAAAATGCTTACCCGATGCATTATGATACATACACATACGTTGATGGGATCATATCTTTTCCACAAATATTTAGCAACTACAACGCTGTTATTGTCCATAGGACAAATGAGACACTCTAGACATGCTCCAAGATGCTAAGACCAAAGGAGCGATTCTTTTGGTTATCCAAGTACTAGTTTGGACTCAAGAACATATACACGAGCCTTGAGTCGAACCCAGTTTAGTAGTTCACCAACATAGCTCACATTCTTTACTTTCTAGTGAGCTTCTTGTGATTTGTTCACGTGCCTTGTCCACTGCTAAATGCTTATACTTTCAGGACATATCTCTCCCATGTACCTAATATGCTACAATATCTCTTCAACTTCATGCATAAACATAGTTCTATTTTGTCCTTTTGTTCCTCCTACATAAAAAGTGTGCAATTCAAATGAGTACAAAAAAAGTGTGTACACATGTAGTTTCATTTTAATGTATAAATGTGCTATCAATTTGGCTAGCATATCAGATGCACTATAGTTAACTCAATATATGTTTATTCGCAATGATGTTTAAGTAATTAAATATGTCGTGTGTGAAAATTCCTTAATGAGCTTTTTGATTCATTTGTAGTTAGGCTTTGATTTCACTAGCTTTTAACTTATCAAAATGTCCCTGCATAATACAAAGAAGACATGTCAAAAATGTAACCAAAATTGCCTACTTATTTATGACAAGTCAGCTTGACATGAAAACACAATATTTTGATCCTGCTATATCTGAACAAGATGGACCATTGTCTACTGCTACTTATACTGGGTTTGCCTCCATTCAATTGGAAGGTTTCTCCGTTGGTCTTACACTTTTGGTCAGCTAACACTTACATATATCAAACAATACTACATGTAATTGATATATAGATGAATAGCTACATTTCTTTCTTTTGTAAAAAAACACTTCTATAGAACTGTGTCTCATTTTTGAGTTGTAAGAAATATATATAAACTTCATATATGAGAAGGCTGAACTTATTAGTATATGTATTGTACACACGATTTTGTATTTTTTTCTTAATTCTAAAAGTTTAACCAATAAATTGCTCATTTAATGTCTACTACGGCTCCCATACATAGCACTGGATTTATGGTATGTTTTCTTTTAAATTACAATTTAGTCTTTTTGATTTAATAAGGCAAATGTGACATTAATATGGTAAAAGGCAGGGTTACGAGACTAAAATGGCAGAATATGATCGTAACCGAGGCGCGTGATTTCCATCCAGTGTTGTTCGAGCAATCAAATTCGTTTCCGTCGTGCTGCCCCCTCGCCCTCCTCCAATTACACTCGTGTTTCTCCTCCTCCTCGCTCTACAATTTCTCCCCGTTTCTTCGTACCTTCTGCAAGCGAAAAGCCGCTGAACATACTGGTGGAAGGAAAAGAGGAAAAACAACTCCACGCCGGAACCCTAATTCCAATTCGTTCAGTCTTTTTTTCTTGAATATAACGGTGAATGGTTATGAGCGGGAAATCAGCCCATCTTCTGCTATCCATTTTCTCTTTCGAATCCTCGACTGTAGCAACGACTGTAGGCCGGGGTATGAAGGCGCTCTCATCTTCCCTCTATTTTTTTTCTACCTCTTGTTGGTAGGTTTAACACGTACGTTTCAGGTCGGTTGGGCATTTAAGACCAGGGATTGGGCGGTATTGCCTGGCCAGGGCAGAGTCTCGGCTGGTATATTCGTTGCTAGCTCGCGGGACCAGGCAATTTCTTTGGCCATTACATTCGGGTATCACACTCACATCCCTTTGTTTACTTATTGGTTTTTCTTTCGCAGCTTTCTGTGTAGTGCAAAACCTTATACCGATGGCGCTTACTTGCTTGCTTATATTGGCATATTATTTGCGTCATTTCCATTTACGAACATATCAGATTCCTGTTCTGCAGAAGCTCCTGCCGTGGTTCCATCTTCTTAGTAAATATAATGTGTAGTGGGCTTCCTCTGCATTCCCCGTGTGATTTGGGAATCTTCAAGACTCGCTACCCATTTACAAGTCAATCTAAGGTTCATGATCTGCCCCTCCCGCCTTCAACATTAGCTTGATGGGTCATACATTTTATCAATAAATGCTCTGTTCTCTTTTTCCTGAATGCGATTCTAATGGCTTGAATGTCTGTCTCAGCTTCTCCAAGTCAAACGACGCCCTCATCTGAGTTTCTTCTTATCTTCACGTGCTTCTGTAAGGGTCATTTCTCGCTTTAATTGCTGTATTACTTTCCGCGTCATATTATGCCGTCACATTTATCCATGTTCTACGTTACTTCCCTTTATTGTTTTTACAACAGGAACCTTTTGGCTTTGTTATTTGTTTGTTGCACTCTTCCTACGTCATAATTCAATGGTATCCTGTTGCCCGTTTCATGGCACAGGGGATTAATGCAGGAAGAGAATATGTAGAACATTTCCAGCTATAGGGCACTCACCAGTTGGTCGACCTGTAACAACACTGTTTTTATAAAACTATGATTGTTAGCATTTGTTGGTGATATTAATTAATTTCTGTATTTTGTAACTTGCTGCATAGTTTTTGTTACTGCCTGACTTTGCGTATGCTTTCTAGTAAAATGTAGATTATATCATGCCCTAACCTTCCAGTCTTCCACCCACAAATCAGTCCGTTTAACCAAAATTCATTCTCATTCATTTCTACATTATTTTATTTGGAGGGTGAGAAATGTGAGCTTAAATAACATATCTTATGCTACCTTGTCTTCAGCTACAGGACAACTGGACCCTTGGTGTTTCTACCCAGATATATAAACCCTGCCATTCTGTTGCTCCAAGAGTTCAAAGCTTTACATGCTATTCATTGCTTCGCCCAGGATGGGGAGCTAATAATGCAATTCTAAAACTAACAGCCTCTATCTGCACCAGGTTATGGATTTTCTCTATAATGACAATTAATGCTGATTGCAATTCAAGTCCTAGTGTGCTGGTTTCCCTTCTTTGGTTATGCTCTTCCTTTGATCATTTTGTTATCATCTTTTACAAATGAGAATAAAAGCTAAACAATCTGGATAATTTTTTGAACTATTAGCAGAATTTGCTAATGTTTGCTTTAACAATTTTATTTCTAAGTGCTTATGTTTCCGATATAGCTTCCATGTTTTGGTTCGGGACTGCTTTTAACATAAGGATGGAATGTTTAAGTCATAGGTTCTTGATGCTCATTTAAAGGGACCTGTATAATCGTTAAATTAAATGAAAGCCATAGAAAGACATGGAGCTACAAGGTAAACCACATGCTGAAATTTAACCATGAATCAAATTTAGTGGGATTAGATGTTGAAGCTACTTGGAATATTCAAGATTTTGGTGAAACATTGCATAAGTAGGTGGTTGTGCTAATTTTATTTGACTTTTCCAACTTAAGATGAAGAAATACGTTGAACATAACTTTGTGGCAGTTTAGGACTCTAGGGTGTTGGGGCGTAGAATGACGTTTGAACCGATGCATGGCAACTTGTAATAACAAAAAATCCAGTGAGCGTGGGTTGTTAAATTCATATAAGCAAATATAAAAGAGTAATTAAATATCTTTTACCTAAATTAACTTGTAGTTTAGCATTATTATTGTAAGCATATCATTAGCTTGAAATAAATGAAATTTTAATGTATTCAATCAACACTTCAATTGTTAATTTCTTCTTGCAATTTTAGCTTAGCTCACCCATTTTAGAAATGGGTTGACCAACTACAATTAATAAGCCCACAAAATGACAAAAAAGGGAGCTCAAATGATAGGAATTGAGGTAAAAAGTGATTTGTATGTTTTAAAATGTAAGTACATAGTTTTATTAGAACGGTAATATGCTACAAGATACACATGATGGGAGGGATGAACTTAACTTGTGGACCCTTTTATTTATGTTGGCGAGAGAGTGGTGAGAGACATGAACAACATGCCTAAACGAACTTGTTGTCAAGGCAAGGAAGCGTGAGATCAATGAGTCAACCAAATACACATGACAAATAATAATGACAACAAGAAAACACCCACACAAAGACCAAATTCATAGTGGTTTGACCAAAGCCCAAATTTAGGAGCCTACATCTAATGGAAGAGATGATCCTGTTGATTGATGGACAAAGTTATAGTAGAGAGGATGATTATTATTACTAGAGAGGTGGCGAATATATTGTGTGTATTATAGACAAGAGGGATAGTCTTTACATAGGACTATGGGTGGCTGCTAATACCCATTTAATGTGGGACTAATCCCAATATACAAGAGTATAGACAGACTTATACACTTACACTCCTCAAACTGGTGCGTAGATATCATAGACTTATACACTTACACTCCTCAAATTGGCGCGTAGATACC
Organism: Alisma plantago-aquatica; assembly: GCA_963693085.1. NCBI lineage: Eukaryota > Viridiplantae > Streptophyta > Magnoliopsida > Alismatales > Alismataceae > Alisma > Alisma plantago-aquatica. Next base: position 418,931,451 of record OY856414.1, on the reverse strand, counting down.
ATAGACACCCAGTTTGTTACACTCTGACTTGGCAATGTCCGACAACTCTTCCAATGGACATCCTATAGTTCCAGGAAGCTAGGTCGTGTCCTTTGAGAGATGCCTCCCGTCAGCTCATGGCAGGGAGTTATTGGCCCTACCCCTGCTTCACCGGAGGTTTGCATTTTTAAGGGGAGGAGATTGATGCAATCCGCGAAAGGGGATTTGCTTAGGGAGCAAGCCCAGATCCAAGACAATCCTGATTAGAGCTTATTGGGCTCAAGTTGGGCTTTTATTTAGTTCTTTATGCATTTTGAAAATTTGTGTTATGTTTAATTCTAAATTTCTTTATTAGGATTTTAATTCCTTGTTTTATTTGCTTGCATTAGGATTTTAGTTTTCTATTTTGTTGCCTTGCATGTCAAGTCTTCTTAGTCTTATATAAGCCAGCCTTGAGGCCTTTGTCCATGTAGTCGATTATGAATTAGAATTTGATTTGCTTGTTGCAAATTTATCTCTCTTCTTCTTCTCCGTAGCATGGCTACACTACACCACTCCCCACTCCCCCTAGCAATGAACCCATGAGGTTGCTCCATGTAGAATTGTTAGACAAATCGTCAATTCACCAGCTAAGAAAGCACTTTTGATACCCAATTGATATAATGGCCAGAAAAAATGTGCTGCAAGAGGAACACATATTGCGCCACTTGTCATAACCTGATGCAGCCAGGCTTGCCTTGAGTTGATACACAAAACTCTCTGGACCTAAGACAAAATATCACGTACTTTCTCACAACAAGCTTCCATCTGGGGGAAGGAAGAAGTGACTAAGCATGATTGAGCTAGAGAACAAATATCTCGTCCTCCATGACACATCGCCATCCAGGGTGATCCATAGCAACAAATAGAGATCTAGGTATAGGTACAATGGACAATGAAGAAACTAAAGCAAAACAGAATGGATACATGTGGGAGGTGGCTGTAAGAGAAAAGTTAGTTATGGGGTGAGAGGTACATGACCACCTGGCTTTCCTGAGAGATAGGCCTGTCATATTAATTTATTGTTTCTCTTAGATCTTTAGACTGTGAAGTGACTGTAGGAGGATTGGGACATTCGTTATATCCACTTTCGTTCTCTGCTCTTAGGAAGGACAATCAAAGTGCGTCTGACTTCTTTATGCAGTTGCATGTGTCTGGAATCTCTTTGGCATGTGTAAACTAATATTCCACTCTTGCAGTGTCTGGAATCTCTCTGGCAAGTGTAAACTTGTAAACTTGTGGCGGAGACCAGACGACTGTGGAGAGGTGGATATTTGGCCATTATATTGCTGAGTTAACGTCCATGGATAATGTGGTGGAAAAGACTTTAAACACCACATGTTGAGGCAAAGACCTCTGACCTTTCTACCTAGGAGATTGACTGGTATCACCAAAAAATGGTGTATCATCATCATAAAAGGTAATATCCACAGAGACAAGAAGCGGCGTTCCAAGGAGTGTATTGTTAATAGCCTTTTCGAACTCTGCAGTAGCTCAAAAAATACACTTTAGACTCACTTGTCTCAACCTAAGCTAAGACTCTGAACTCTGAACAAAAGTAACACACCCATAGACTTTAGGTGGGACATTATATAGTGATTGCGTTGGTTCATTATATAGTGATTGCCTTGGACATCACATATAAATGGCTAATAGAGAGGTTATAGAGCGAAACAAAACAAACATGTGATCTTCATGACTGTGGCATGATAGTTCTAACCTGTTTATCAACTATTTGTTCTGTTTGTTACTCTTAAGATTCTTTTTTTTTCTTTCAGAACTTTCTTTAACAAGATTCCTGTATGTATGTAGGGTTAATTTTGTTGGCACATATTTTCTGTGCCTTTTTTAATTAGGATTAATGTATTGACTACATTTATATTCTATATGCCACACTTCTTTGCACAGATCATGTGGTGCATTGCAGGGGTATCCACTGTTACTGCAGTTAGCTCCAGCTGTTGGGGTTATTGCTTTTACTATATGGGGTCTTGGACCCTTCCTGCGTCACATCAGAAACCTTTTCATGCTTGTACGAATTAGCTCTCTTCTTTTTTTGTTTAGAGTTTTGAGTGGTGATTATTTTCTTCATGCTCTCATTCATGGAACTCTAACATAACAGAAAAATGATCCAAACTGGAAAAGGAGCAGGACCTATTATGTATTTTCTTCTTATCTTCAACCAATTTTTCTTTGGGTTGGTATAACTTTGATATGCAGGTACTGATACACTCATTGCCTATTTTGTCTACACTGTTGCAGCATTACATGTTTCTTTTCCTATTTGAAGCTCCTGAGATATGTTTTTTTTTGTAGGGCGCTGGATCCAATATCTCTACCTTCTGATGCTAGTAATGATGTTAAGCAGCGTGGTTTGACCTTTGTCAGATCTCTATCAACTGTGTCGGCATTAGCATATTGCGTCTCTAGGTATAAACTATAAAGTGTGAATATATAATATCTATGTGTTTTAGCATCTTGATTTCACCTTGTCGATATATTATGCGCAACCAGTGCTACATCTTGCCCACATGAATCATGTACATGGAACACACATTTTAACAAGGATTAAATAGTTTAAACAACAATACAACATCTGCATACTTGCCCAAAGCGTCATTGCACTCAGGTGACCTGGTTGGACACCTAGCCCCTGTTTGGTTCGGGATCCAATCCGGACTAATCCCGACTAACCCAGTCAGGATCCAATCTTGTTTTGTTTGGCAAAAATTGGACTTATGGGGTCCGTTTTGGGTCTCGTAATCCTCTAATCCAGACCAAGTCAGTCTTGCTAGCAGTAGGATTTCGGGATCCCAATCCGGATTTAGCTCTGTCTTTTGTGTTATTTTGTTTTATATGCCAGACTGAAAAACACAAGTTACGAGGCCAATCAGTTTAATGAGTGCTTGCAATGGGATTGGGTTGCCAAACAAAAATAGGATACAATCCAGATAAACTAATCTGGATCTATCGACTAACCCGGTCTGGATTTCGTAATCTCGATCTCGAACCAAATAGGGGCCTAGGCATTATTCAGGCTTTTAAAACAGGGACATGTAGGTAATTTTGCTGTCGTATTGGTTATTATGCCAATACATGTCAAGAATTGGGAAAAATGAACAAACTTGAGTATACTATTCATCAATTTTGCATTAAACATTCATGAGTTGCATAGTTATTCAATATAGCATGGTTAATTTTTTGGAATAAGGTTGAAATTATGGTTATTTATAAATGTGTGATGCTAATGTTAGTAGATGCATGAGCTGTAGAGTTGTGCTCTTAGTCAGTGTTTTAAAAAGCGGTATGCGTTCGGAGAGATCACCGAATAGAGTATATGCAGTATGCGGGAGCATATGCGGAAGCAAGGAATAAGGTATCCGATTTCGATTTCGTTTCGACAACTTGGAAACCGAAATTTACTGAAATTTCGACAAAAAATTCGATAAATGCAACAGTGCCTGTTTCGACGCCAAAATCAATGAATTAAGCCATGAAATTTTACAGGCATGATCTTTACACCTAAATGCATCGATTTATGCAATAAAATTTGATATGGGGATAGGTGGGGGGGTCCTTCATGTGGGAGGAAAGGAGATTTTCCTACTCCCTGAGAAAATTTCAAATTTTGGGCAAAAAATTTCGACGATTTCGACATAGCGGTATGGTTGCATGGTTTCGTACCAGATGTCACCGAAATCAGTATTTTGGGGCAAAATTTCGCCAGTTTCGGCAAAACCTTATTCCTTGTGCGGAAGTATATGCGGTTTCAAATTTGTACTTCGTCTCCCGACTGCCAAGGAGTTGTGGGATCAACTGGCCAACACCTACTCTTATAACAAAAATCCAAAGGTGTTTGATCTAAACAAACAACTGTCCTGTCTGCACTTCATTGGACCTGATATTGCTGACTATTTTTCCACCTTTAAGGGTGTTTGGGTTGAGCTTGAGAATGTTCATCCTTTATCTACTGACTTAGCCACGATGCAACGACAATGACATGAACTCTAGGTTGTCCAGTTCCTCTACGGCCTTCCTGACTCATATGCTGGGGTGGTTGACCAGATCCTCGCCAGCGATCTGTTACCTACATTGGCTGGCCGTGGCTCCCATGGTCGTGGCTCATCTGCTGATGCTTTTGGAGGTGCCGTTGCTCAGCGGTACTGTGACTTCTGTGGCCGCACCTACCATACTGAAGACAAATGTTGGAAGAAACACAACACACCTGTGTGGGCCAATGCTGCGTCTGAAGGTGCTACTCAGACGACCTCTGCTACTCCCTCGACTGCGTCCACTGCTGAGTTCATCCGCTCTGAGGTGGAACGTCTTCTGCTTGAGAGGACTGGTGCTTCCTCCTCATCTGCTGTTGAATCTGGAGCTCACACGACCACTTACTCTGGTTGTGATTCTGCCTTCTTGAGTGCTCCTTCTAGTGTTGGTAATACCAAATGGGTGATTGACTCCGGAGCCTCTTCTCATATATCTGGCAACCGTTCTATGTTTTATAAACTGTTTAAACCTTATTCCAAATCTATTGTTATGCTTGTTGAGGGTTCTAAATCTGTTGTATCTGGGATTGGAGATATCTTTGCTCAAGTCCTTCTGCGTTCTGCTTTATATGTGCCAAATTTTCCATTGAACCTACTATTGGTCAGTAAAATTGTCCACAATCTCAACTGCAGTATGATCTTTGCACTGAGTACTTGTGTTTTTTAGGACCTTCGCACAAGGACGAAGATTGGTGGGGGGCATGAAGGACCTGATGGACTCTACTACTTGGATGAGTTGAAACAGATTGGCACTACAACTCTGGCTTTAGCTCTATCATCTTCTGTTTCTGCATTACAGTAGCATGTCAGACTTGGGCATCCGTCAGCTGAGAAATTAAAACACGTTATTTCTGGTGTAGGCTCACATAGTTTTCAGTGCGAGGCATGTAAATTAGGCAAACAATCTAGAACTGCATTTCCCAAAAAAACTCAGATTGGTAGCAAAAATATTTTTGATTTGGTGCATGCTGATGTATGGGGTCCCTATCATATTCCAAGTTTATCTGGCAATAAATATTTTATTTTGTTCTGTAGGAAATAAGATTGGATTGAATGCAATGAGATGAATACAAGACTGGACGCCCTCTCCTTTATATAGGAGAGGGGAGACACCCTAAGACTTAGGACGCAAGTAATCTAAACGAGCTGAAATACAATAGCCCAATAACTAATTAACCTATTAACTAAATAGGCTAATATAGACTCTCTAACACTCCCCCTCAAGCTGGAGCATGGGTGAAACACATGTCCAAAGCTTGGAGGTTACAAGACTCGATAAAACGATATAAGAAATGATAAATGAAAGATAAAGATAAATATCACTCCCCATACAAAAATTGATACTCCCTCTTAATTAATGCTCCCCCTGAATCATACGATGGCGTCTCTTTTCTTTGAAATTGTATTCTGCAGGCTGGAGATCCTCGAGTTTTGATGAAGGTCTTTTAGAGTGCATCTGGAATGAAGAACATCTGAAATGGGACCTGAATACTGCAACAATAATTTGCCACTTGCAGTAGACGATCCTCAACACCATCACTACGTCATCTTCATTGGATTACGTACTTATCGCGGCACGAACGCGAATGCCCAATGTCGATGTAGCAGTAGCAGAATCTTCGAATTGTCTGAGAAGACGTGCATAACGTGACACGAACACAAACGGACGATGTGTTGGTGATACGATGCAGGTACCATAACTCTGTAGTGTAAACCTTGGGGGCTTGACAGGAAAGGAGATATCATCCATCAAGGAAAGTCCCAAGTAGATCAGCAACAAGTGATGTTGAAATCGCATATGCGGCTCGGAGAAGACGTGATGAAGTAGCTCGGTGAAGATAAACTGGATGAATCAACCTTGCAGAAGTAGATTGGCAGGCTTGCTGAGCTTCTGAAAATCTAAAGAAGCGCCCATCTGTCTCATGTAAATGTAGCTGAAGAAGTACATCATCAACACCTGATGTACATAACGCAGTACGAACGCGGATAGCTCGGTGTTGACGCTGAATGAAGATCCTTCAATGCTGTCTGGAAGTAGAGAACGGATGTGTTGAACAATGCGAAGCTTCATGAAGATAATTGCCTAGAACATATATAGCCTGAATACATATATCATCTCTTCTCATACTCTCTCTCTCTCTCATACATATTCTCTCACTCTCTCTTCTCATCTCTTCCTCTCTTCTCTATCCCCCCGCACACCAAATACGATGAGAGTGAGTGTTTGGTGTGGAGAAATTGACATATGACCCCCCTGCACTGTGGAAAAGGATACACACATGATATGGGTGGGTGGGAAAGGAATTGGTAGATTTGAGAGAAATTTGTGTATATGGAGATGTGTAATATGTGAAGAATGAAATCGATAACCGGAGAGAATATGTTAAATGGGTCAATGTAAGATTCGGATAGAAAAATAAATTGATCTAATCCCGAAAAATCTGATTAGTCTAAAACTTGGATCCGATTAGCAAAGATATGACCGATTAAGGTTCCAAATAGGCATAATGAATATGGGGGGAATTAATAATTGGAAGTAGACATAGATGAGAGGTGATGGTGGAGTGATGAAGATAGCCGGAAAGGTGATGAAGAGCAGCAACTTGCGGGATGTAGCAAAAAAATGGTTGGATTATGTCACTCAATTGATGTAGCACTTGGTCGTAATGGAAGAGATGACAAAGGCTCTCCTGCACGACTCTGGAGATATTGCATGCCAAGAGGATGCATGCGGAGCCAAGGGCGTAGCCTCTCCACGAGTGAGGATGAAGGCTGATGCTGAGGACGTCAGGAGATGGCATGTACAGAACTCGGTACTACCGAGTTGACGTCGGTAGTACTGAGATCTTTCTGGACGGCGGGTAGCAGGTTGATGGCGACTGATTGCTGCTTGATGGCGATGATGGCTGCTGCTTCTGCGGTTGGCGACGCTTACGATGCTGCTGCTAGATGGTGATAGTGGCATCGATAGGCGGCGAAGGCTGTTTGGAGGCCGGCGGTCACCGTGACGGAGATAGCCAGCGTACGGAAAGAAAAATTAAATCTTTAAGAAAGAGAAGGAGAAGCCATGGAGGTCGGGATGTGCCTGGCGGGCGGCTGGCCTAAGCCATGGCTACGGCGGCCGCCGCCCGCAGGCGGAGGCGGAGCCTCTCAGTTTCTCTCTCGGAGAAAGGGGTGGCGACTAGGGTTGTGTGTGCGTCGGAGAGAGGGAAGGGAGGACGGCTGCTAGGTTTTCCTCAGGAGCGAACATGCTCTGTTCATGCAGGATACTGTTCACTTCGCAGTACTGGTCACACCGGAGTTACTGTTCACACAGCGTACTGTTCATCGTCGGAGTTACTGTTCACGCCGCCGTTACTGTTCACCGCTATGATACCATGTAGGAAATAAGATTGGATTGAATGCAGTGGGATGAATACAAGACTGGACGCCCTCTCCTTTATATAGGAGAGGGGAGATGCCCTAAGACTTAGGACACAAGTAATCTAAACGGGTTGAAATACAAAAGCCCAATAACTAATTAACCTATTAACTAAATAGGCTAATATAGACTCTCTAACATTTTTCATTGATGATTACTATCGTACTACCTGGCTATTTCTGTTGAAAGATATATTCCAAGTTCTGCCCACTATTAAATTCTTCTTCGCTGAAATTAAAACTCAGTATTCTATGCCTATTAAGATTCTGCGTACTGATAATGCATTGGAATTTGTTAAAAAAAGTGGAGTTTTTTTGCCGTTCTGTAGGGACAATTCATCAGACGTCTTGTGCTTATACACCCTAACAGAATGGTGTAGCTGAAAGGAAAAATAGGCATTTACTTGAAGTTACTAGAACTATAATGCTGCATTTTAATGTTCCCAAACATTTTTGGCTAGAAGCCGTTCTTACTAGTTTTCTGATAAATCGTATGCCTTCCTCTGTTATTGGGAATAAAATTCCTGTACAAGTACTACAACCCAATCTTCCTCCGTTTTCTGTTCCTCCGAGAATTTTCGGGTCGACTTGTTTTGTTCGCTTGCTCGGTCCTACTCAAAACAAGTTGTCCCCTCGAGCTGAAAAATGTATTTTTTTGGGATACTTAAGAACTCAGAAAGGATACCATTGCTATTGTCCTTTTAACAAAAAGTGGTTCACGAGTAGTGATGTTTTTTTTTTTGAGGATACTCCGTACTACTCTACTAAAGGGACTATGTTGAGTTCAGATTTGATTGCAACAACTCTACTTATTATTAGTGATTCTTCTCCTCACGAAGGGACCCGGGTTCGAATCCCAGCTGCCTCCTTGGTTTATCACCCTCCCGGACGTTCGGCCTCCGTCACGGGCGTGGGAGAGGGGGAGAGAATGCCTCTCTTTATCCCATATTATTGGTGATTCTACCTCTGCTGTGCAACCGGATGAGACTACGTCTCCTCCTCTCATTGTTTATCAACGCAGAAATCGGCCGCCACAGCCTACTCCTGCTTAAGACCCCCCCCCACCGACAACCAATCTTCTCCTTCAGAAGGTCCTGCCCCTACTGAGGTAACTTCTGATCTAGATTTACCTATTGCTCTCAGGAAAGGTACTAGATCATGTACATCTCATAATATTGCTAACTATGTCTCCACTGCTCATTTGAGTGTTCATATTAGTAATTTTGTTGTTGCTCTATCTGCCGTTTCTGTACCCCAAAATGTGCATGACGCATTACAGAGTAAGGCCCAGACACAAGCCATGACTGAGGAGATGGCTGCTCTCACTGACACGGGTACTTGGGATCTGGTTGATCCTCCTTCTGATTGCAAACCTGTTGGATGTCGTTGGGTTTACACTGTTAAGTATCATCCTGATGGAATGGTTGAACGCCTGAAGGCTCGTCTCGTGGCGAAAGGGTACACTCAGACCTATGGTATTGATTATTTTGAAACTTTTTCTCTTGTTTCCAGGCTAAATTCTATGCGAGTTCTGCTCTCTGTGGCAATCAATTTGGATTGGCCTCTTATCTAGATGGACGTGAAAAATGCCTTTCTTTATGGCGATCTCGAGGAGGTCTATATGGAGCAACCACCCGGGTTTGTTGCTCAGGAGGAGTCACACAAAGTCTGCCGCCTCAAAAAGTCTATTTATGGACTCAAACAGAGTCCGCGTGCCTGGTTCGACAAGCTGAGCAAGATTCTGTCTACTTATGGCTTTCTCAGATCTCATGTTGATCATTCTGTCTTTATTAAAAAGACGTCCACTGGTATTGTAGTTCTTATCGTGTACATTGACGACATTATTTTATCTGGTAGTGATCTCTCTAAAATTAATGCTACGAAAGCCTATTTATGCAAACATTTTGTCACTAAAGATCTGGGCAAACTGAGATATTTTTCGGGGATTGAAGTTTCTAGGACTGCTAATGCTCTTGTTCTATCACAACGCAAGTATGTTCTTTATCTTCTACAGGAAACTGGCATGCTCGGAGCTCGGCCTACTGATACACCTCTAGATCCTAATGTGAATTGGGATGATGATGAATCTCCTTTGTATCCTTACAGTAAAAGATATATTAGACTGGTTGGCAAACTGATCTATTTAACTGTCACTAGAGCTGACATTTCTACCGCTGTTGGTCTTGTTAGCAGGTATCGTGACAAACCTAGACAGTGTCATTGGGAAGCATTGTGTCATATCTTGAGATATCTAAAGAAATCTCCTGGTAAAGGCCTATTTTACAGAAAACATGGTCATTGCTCTCTTGAAGGCTATTCTGATTCTGACTATGCTGGAAGCAAGATAGACAGAAAATCTACCTCTGGTTATTGCACTTGGTGGAAATCTGGTTACTTGGCGGAGCAAAAAGCAAAATGTTGTTGCCAGATTTAGTGCTGAGGCTGAGTACCGTGCTATGGCTCATACTGCATGCGAGCTTCTGTGGGTGTAATCTCTTCTAAAAGAACTTGATGTGGGATCTTCTGCTCCTATTCTTATGCACTATGATAATAAAGCAACTATTTTTATTGCAAATAATCCTATCTTTCATGAGCGGACCAAACACATTGAAGTTGACTGCCACTTCATCAGAGAATCTATTCTGACTGGTCGTATATGCACTCCTTTTACTCGCTCAGAAGACCAAGTTGCTGATATCTTCACAAAGTTGCTGGCCAAGAAACATTTCTGCTCTCTTGTGGACAAGTTGGGCATGATTGATATCTATGCTCCAACTTGAGGGGGGGTGTTAACTAGTGTTTTATTTAAGTTCTTTATATTCTCTTGTTATTTTCCTATTCTACAAGGACCTCTATGTAATTGTTCTCTTTATTAATGTGTACACTTGCATATTTAAATAATAGAATACAAGAATAATAAATTCAATCATGCAAATATGCAATCATCACAACTTAAATAAATACAAACACACACTATAAAAGAATGTAAATGTGAAAAAGAAGATATAAAAATATGTCTATCTAAAAATCGGGGATTAATCGACCTTTTATGCGGATGTGCGACTGATTATGTGGTTTGGTCCGCTTTTAGGGGGGGATTTCCAGTATGCGGTTCGGTAGGTGGTTTGAACCTTGTATGCGGCCGCAAAGACCACTTTTTGAAACACTGCTCTTAATAGACGGGGTATATGGGTGCAATGTTTTAGCCAATCTGGAGGTGGAGTAAAATTGGATTGAGTAGATGCCCTTAGATACAATTAAGCTTCAAAAGATAAAGTACACAAAATGTCCCCCATAGGATCACAAGGTTGGCGAAAATGGTATGATGAGAATTTTAATAAAATCATATAATTTTACGCAAACTAGAAGGATTAGTCTCATAAACCCATATTCTACCATGTTGTATGGTAGTGATTGTTGGTATGAAGGAACGAGTTGTCCACAATGAGTATATTTACAAATGACAACATGAACACATGAAAAGGTAAATGATAGAATTAGAATTTTTGATAAAAAGAATGAAATGCAAGTGGTAAATGAAGAAGGCAAACTACAAGAGCCTCATTTTACAGGAGGAAGAGGCAAATCCAAAGTTACACAAAGAGAGCCATAAGGCGGTATTTTGGCTTCATTATACAATAGTTGAGAATGGCTCAAAAAATAGAGTTGGGGAGGACACATGTAGCTAACTCCAACATTAGGTGAGACAAAGACTTTACTTAATGATGATGCCTACAAGAGCTATGTTTATTATACAACAATTAGTAAATGTGAACATCATCGTTAACAATCTTTGTTTTAGTATATAAGTGTTTTATTAGCTATTGGACTTGGCGCGCTTATGTATTGCTCTTACTTAAGTGATCCATTTTTGACTTAAGATCCATGTAAATCTAATTGCTCCTCTATATAGGAGATCATGTACTTAGACATGGAACAAGTTGCTTAATTTGAATTGCTTCTCTTGCCACATAAAATTAAAGCGGCTCACTGTGGGACCAACTAGCATCTCCCTCCCTCTTAAAAAGCCTAGCTGCCACCCCCACTCCCTCTCTCGTTCCCTCTCAATTGGTTGCCACCACCAAGGCTGAATGTATGAGACCAACAACGTGCTTGACAACCAACTGCAGTTATCGGCCATGTGAGGCCAGTAACAACACTGTAGAAAAGAAAAAAATGGGGGAATAACCCTAAACCGAATCTCATGGTTGGGGTGCTTGTAATTTGTACAAGAGACTTTACATACTTTATACATAGGTCCCTGACCTTTTCTTACACTTACAAGTAGGTCCCTGTACATACATATTAGCACTCCTCAAGCTGGAGCATATATATCATATGTGCCCAACTTCTTACATAAGTATTGGACCCGACAACCATTTAGGGACTTTGTAAACAAATCAACTAAGTGGTCTTCTGATATGACTCGTGACAACTGAATCAACTTATGCTGAATCTTTTCTTGCAGAAATTGACAATTAACTTCAATATGTTTGGTTCTCTCATGAAAGATGGGATTCTGGGCAATGTGGCAGCAGTCTGATTGTCAGACTTCAAGTCAATAGGAGTTTCGTGTATGAAGCTAAGCTCCTCTAACAAGTGGCGAATCCATAGCAACTCAAATGTTGCTATGGCCATAGCTCGATACTCGGATTTTGCACTGGAACTTGCTACAACAGTTTGCTTCTTGCTGTTCCAAGACACAAGATTTCCTCCCACAAACAAACATTAACCAGAATTAGAACTCCTTTTAATACATAATTCAACCCAATTGACATATGAGAAACCTTGCACTTGTAGATGTCCATGATTTTCATATAGAAGTCCCTTGCCAGGAGACTTCTTGAGATACCTCAGAATGTGCATAACAACCTCCATATGACCTGTGCATGACTTATCCATGAGCTGACTAACAACACTACTAGAAAAGGCAATGTTGGGCCGAGTGACAGTCGCATAAATCAACTTTCCAACAAGCCATCTATACTTCCAAGGATCATTAAGTAACTACCCCTACTCCATGGATAATCAAACTTTAGGATCCATTGGAGTATCAACAGGTCTAGCCCCAAGCATCGCTGTCTTAGTGAGAAGATCTAAGACATGCTTCCTCTATGAAATTACAATCCCAAACTTGGACTTGGCAACTTCAATCCCCATAAGATATTTAAGACTCCACAAGTCCTTTGCTTGAAATTGGCCCTATAGAAAGAGCTTTAGTTGTGCAATGCCATGCTTGTCATCCCCAACAATCACATTATGTTCGACGTATGCCACCAAGAAAATACTTCCAAAACTCTATCTTCTTACAAAACTGAATGATCCATTGCACATTTATGCAGCCCAAACTTAGAAAGAGCATTGCTGAATCTGCCAAACAAGGCGCGAGGAGATGGTCTGAAGGGGGACTTGTGAATATGACATATTAGATTTGACTCCCCATGAGCAACAAACCCAAATGATTGCTCCATATAAATCTCCTCATCCAGATTACCATGCATTGAATGCATTTTTAATATGAAGTTGGTGTAGAGGCCAAGAGTGAATAGTAGCTAGAGACAAGAAAATGCGAACATATGCCGTCTTTGCCACAGGAGAGAAGGTTTGTGAGTAATCCTCACCATAAACCTAGAGTTTAGCCTTTGGCAGCCAAACGTGCCTTAAGCCTATCAACACAACCATCTACATCCACTTTGACAATGTAAACCTAGAGGCATCCAATAATAGACTTGCCATGTGGATGTGAAACAAGAGATCATGTCTTATTATGGCGAAGAGTTGACATCTCCTCATCCATAACATGACGCCAACCTGGGTAATCAAGTGCACATACAGAGGTATAAAGACAGAGGATATAGAAGAAATAAAGGCATAATCTGAAGATGAAAGATCGCTATATGAAACAAAGTTGGAAATGGGATGCTGAATATTTTTAAGAGTGCAAGATCTAACACCTTTACTTAAGGCAATAGGGAGATTTTGCTGTAAAGGTGGAGAAGGAATTGTCTCTACCTGACCTTTTAACAAGAAAATAGTTGGAGGAGATGAACTATTGGGAGCCTCTGTTCCACATACATTGGTACTTGAACCAGACTGTCCACTTGCACCTGTATGACGAGTATATACCTAAGTGACCGGTCGCTTAAGAAATTAGGTGGATCAACATCATGAGGACAATCACTACCATGAGATAAAGGAACAATAGACTCAACAACAACTAGAAGAGGCAAGACTATCATCAAAGAAGCACACATCTTCAAAGAAGGTGACATTGACATACACGAAGAAGCGATGTAAGGTAGGACTATAACACTTATACCCAGTGAATTAAAAAACAGCCCAGGCGGCCGCTTAATCGACCAAGACCCTCATCCGCCTAATTTAGCCCCTAAGCGCCCGATTAAGCGTTTTGAACATAATCGCCGGCTTTTTGCCGCCTCATCGGCTTTTTCCCGCTTTTTGCCCGCTTTTTCCCCGCTTTTTAAAAAAATACTAATGTAAGCCTCTAACATCAATTAATTACATAGTCCAAGTAGTGTCGACTATAATATATGAAGCTTGTATACATTAAATGTTCTATGATATAGCTAGTCTTAATTTAGAATGCATACTTTGTGTGTAAGATGTAATAATTGGGTACTGTTGTAATGCATCTAAGTAAATATCATATTGCTCTATTATACTTCTAATGCATGATCAGTTTTACTGATTTCCTTGCTGCTTTCAGTGATTAATGATTGGTACTACTGGTTAGTTTTACTTTAGTGATTACTTTAAATCAATAATTCATAGTTTGTTATTTACAATTACTGATCTGCTTGCTGATTTTAGTGATTAGAGATACTGATTAATAGTAAAGTATTGATGAATACTTAGTTAATTACTGGTTTGCTGATCAGATATGTATAGGAGTTCCTTAGAAATATATGTTTTATATACACATACATGTAATTCTGTATAAAAATATATAAAATTTAGACACCAGCTTTTTCAAAAATTGCCCGCTTAATTGCACGCCTTACGCTTAATCGGTTACAGGGTGCTGTCCGAACGCCTCCTGCTTCCCGCTTTCTGATACCTTGCTTATACCCGTTTTGCACTATAGAGTAACCTAAAAGACTTGGTGGCATTGAGACCCAAGTTGTTTACATGGACCAAGGCAATGGACAAAGCAAACACACCCAAACACCTTGGGTGGAACATGGTACCATCACTTCATAGGATGAAGAATCTGAACATGTATGCGGTTCCAAATGACAGATGAAATTCCCTAAGTACATGCATGTGAAGGAGAGTGTGGGCAGTCTCAACAATACGACGAATCTTTCTTTCAGCCACTCTGTTTGGTTGTGGTGTATGTGGGCAAGATGATTGGTGGACGATGCCACGGGTGATGGTAAAATGAGTGAAGTCATGGATGAAGTATTCTCTAGCATTATCAGATCAAAGGGTACACACTTTCTTCTTAAATTGAGTTTCTACTTCCACACAGAAAGATTTGAATATATATATATATATATATATATATATATATATATATATATATATATATATATAAGAGTTCAGATATGCAACGTTTAGAAGGAGTCCGCTCCCGCTCCGCTTCCCTAGCCCTAGCGAGGCTAGGCTTTTCTTTTCGGCGGCAGCTAGGCTGGGGGGAGGGGGTTTCTAGCCACTGCAAAGCGGAACCCCGCTCCCCCTCGACCTCTTATCACTCGACGTAGGCAAGGTTTCTTCTCCGGGAGGTGTGGCCGCTTTCTCCTCTGGCTTCCGGGCATTGATTGGTGGAGGCGTTTTGTTCTAGACTTTTGGGTCTGAATCTTGGGCGTCTCGGAGGCTTTTCGACTCTTGGAACGCGTTCCGGTTGCTAAGATTGTTTGGTGCCCGATGCGTGGTGTCTTTGGAGGCAGCGATTTTCTTCCTTCTTATTGTTGAGCCCGACTACGACGAGTTTCCTAACCCCTTTCTCCTTTACTTGTTCTTTTAGATTAAGTTTTTTTTTTGTCCTGTTTTGTCTCTCTTGTCGTTAATCGACGTTCTTTCTCTCCTCATAGTAGGTTACTTTTCACAGTAATTTTGTTGCGTAGTTGTATGACAACAAGTGTAGAGGCAATATCCTTTCGGAACACCGGTTTGGTACAGTTACTCTACCACAGATACATGCTCAAGTTGAAGGTATCCCTCATGGAAAGCTGCATTAGCCAGCGAAATAGAAGATGGGTCTATGCATCATTGTTCTCATCAGATTCTGATATGAGCTTTTGTGGCGGGTTGTATCTGTTCTTGACCATTGTGTGGTCTGTAAGTTTGTCTTCCTCTTCATGTAGATGCCGTATGGCTCCTCCGTAATGAAGTTAGTTTGTTTATAAAAAAAAAAAGAGTTAAGATCTCTCTTTCATCAAATAAAGCCATGTAGCACGTGAGTTATCATCTACAAAGATAAAAACTTATAGCCAAGCTTGGAAGTAACATGACTTGATCCCCAAATGCGTCAATGGATTAACTCAAAAGTAGACTTCGTTCTTTGACTCTCTTTGGACTTGAAGACGAACATTGTATGTTTCCCCAGACATGACTTACACTGCAAACTTTCCAGGTCGGACAGACCTGGAACCAAGACCTTGAGCTTATCTAAAGATGCATGACCAAGATGACCCCGCACCACTAAAGGAGAAGATGCAACACATGCTATAGGAGACCTTTGCAAGTACTAGAAACCGACCAGTTCATACCCTTCACCAATCGTGTCCCCATCTTCAAGTCCTGTATAAGACAAGTATCTGGTAAGAATCTAACAGAGGCTTGAAGAGCACGATTTAATTTGCTAATGATAAAAAATTAAAAGGAAAGTGAGGAATGAAAAGTATCGATGGAAAGGATATATGTGGAGTCGGTGTCATCATCCCGATTCCCTTAACGGAGGCAATAGACCCATTTGCAAAGGTGATACTGGGTAGGTTAGGCTTATGGGCATATGTGGTGAACATCTCTAATACTCCCGTGATGTGATCGGTTGCACCTGAAACGAGAACCAGTCAGACTTGGATGCTGTTGCCTTGGAAGCATGAGAGATGCATGCTAAATTATCAGCAACTCTTTGTACAAGAGAGACAACTAAAGATGTAGATTGTTGTGAAGCTTGAATGTGCATCACTGTGAGTACTCCTATTCAGACAGTATCATCGGATAAGTAACTTAGCATGAGAGATGCATGCTGAATTATCAACAGCTCTCGGTACAACAAAGACAACTTAAGATGTAGATTGTTGTGAAGCTTGAATGTGCATCACTGTGAGTACTCCTATTCAAACAGTATCACCTGATAAGTAACTTCTTTCTTCTTTTACATGATTCAGAATTGGAGTCTGACTATTTGCACGTATCATAATGGCTGGAGAAAGATGGATGACATAATGTTTGACTCTAATGGATGGCAGCTGCACTCGAGTTCAAAGGAATTGCAAGACGGCCTGTATAGATTGTCATAAAGATGGGCAACATTTTTACTGAGGCTTGCTATAGTAGAAACAACTTGACTTTGGCAACAATAATGCACTAGAACAAGACCAAAAATGATTTTGGAAAGGAACAATAAACTGGAACGGACGAAATATATGTACTTTGCACAATGCCGGCAGATTGGAACCGCTGCGCTACAGTATTCCGTCGGTGACAAATTGGGATACAAAGATCTGTTGCTCCCTCCTTATGCCCTTGACCTTCTAGGGTAATAAAGTTAAGGTAGGGGCGCCCCCTTTAGACTAGATTCAAGGGGGGAAAAGCCTCTCGTACAGTCTTTGTTGAAGTCGAAAATAGTTGCAATAAAAGGCTATTGACAACAGCCTAACGTGGTGCTTATATGGATAAGAAATGGAGGCATAGCGACTAGCCACAAACACATTATGGCAGCTAGGACCAAGAGGAAGAATGTCCCAGAAGAGCAAGACCTAATTCCAACCAGAGAGAGAGCAGCAACCACTACCGTGGCCATTGTGCCACAACACGGTACTGTAGCACGAACGGAAAAGTACAAGCTGCTGCTACTTCTTGATGATCGTAGATCTCAAGATGGCGATGACCACTCACTAAGACTTCCTTGAAGATGTTGACGGCTCCCCTAGGGTTTTCCCTCGTTCTGATACTATGTAGAAAAGAAAAAGATGGTGGGAAAATCTTCAACCAAATCTCACGGTCGGTGTGCTTATAATATACGAAAGAGACTTTACAAACTTTATAAATAGATCCCCGCCCTTTTCTTACACTTACAAGTAGGTCTCTATACATACATATTAACAAACACAATGGGGCTAGACAACACCTCCCGCCCCACTGACATCACGATGTCTAATGCCGGAGCCTCTGTTGTCGCCGATCAATTGGCCATCTCAGTAGCTGATCGGATTGGCAAGGGTGTGGCTCACAAACATAGCCAGTTAGGTCACCATCCATCAAGTTTCGTTCCTCTTTGTCCTTGCTGGTGCCCATGTACAAAACAAAGAAACATGAAAAAAGAGAGGACAAGATCCAAATATAAAGAGCGAGAGAGAGAGAGAGCCCAATGTGGTTACATTTTCTCGTGCGGATCCCCTAAGCAACATGTGGAAAGTGCTTCTTTACCTTATTAGGGGTTTATGTTTTTTTATCACAATGCTATACTCCTGTATTTTTTCCTACTGGCAAATTACTCTGTAGCGCTTTTGCATTTTTTTCCTTACTCTTTTATAATCTGGTAGTGTTATTTTTCTATTCTTCCTATATCTACTGCACCTACATACCGGCTAGGTTGTCTAGGCGGCAAGGCGACCAGGGTTTGTCTAGGGACGCCCAAACAACCTAGGCGCCAAGGCGGAGGCCTAACCTTTGTTTTATAACATATGTAGACATACATATACATACATATATATAGATAGATATATATTAACCTATGAGCAATATATCAATCAATAGGAATTACTAAGAGGAACAAAAAGGAAAAAAGAACAATTGCTCTACTTGAGAAAGAACAACAAACTTAAAAAAGAAATGAATAAGAAGGCGGTGAACAAAGCAAAAAGGAAAAAAAAGAAAAGAGAAAGTAGAGCATCATGCAACATGAACCGTAGATATGGTGAAACCATGGAGAGAGAAAGATAAAGCACGATAAGATTGGTAGAGGATGAAGAACAAATAAAAAAATGAAAGTAGAAAGGAGGTAAAAAGATAAAAAACATTATAGTGACTATATGTATAGAACCGACAAAAAAAAGACTATATTTATAGATATGAATAATTGAATCTAATATAGGAATGCAAACAAGAAATTAGCATTGTATTAATGTGAGTACATTCAAACAATGATGTATATACAGATTATAGAATTAGGAGGATGAAGAAGAAAAAAACCATTGTAGTATATAGTAAATCAGTAAGTGGAGCAGTAGTAAATGGATAATATCATAATAGTGCAGCAACATTAACTCCATAGCATAGCAGCAATTTGCTGCTTGGTAATGCCAAAATAAGAAACGAAAAATAAAGAGGGAATGCAGTAACATTGCAGCAACATTTCCGCTTGATGGAGCTGTAAAAAATAAGAAAAAACAAGAGTAAAGATTGAGGAAGAATAAATGTAAAAAAACTGAAAAAAATATATGAAGGAAAAAAAGCCCATATTTTAGGCCCAATGGGCGCCTAGTCCGCTGCCCAGGCCGCCCAACAGCCCAGGTTTTGGAGGTCAGGTGGTTGCCTAGGCGCCGCCAAGGCAGCTGTCTGTACAACAAAGCATACCAGTAGTTTCTTCTTCTGTTAACCGTGCATAATTGTGGTAAAATATGTTTGTTTTGAACATGGCTGAAGTTAAAGCCGAGAAGGCCTCTGTTGTCATTCAAAATGACATGCTTGCAATTTCCATTATGGAACTTGATGGTAACAACTACTTGCTATGGACGAATTTAGTTTCCAAGTCCTTGGAATCATCTAACAAATTGAAGTTCATTACCAAGTGCTCACTAGCTTTGAAAGCATGGTGCCGAACATTACGCTGAAGTACATGTTTCACTACAATGCCAAAGTAATGAGGGAGGAAATGAAGCATTTCTACACACAGAAGAAGAACAACCTCTGCCTCTTCTATATTGTAAACAAAATCTTGTCTGAATGACAAAGTGATCATACTCGAGATGCATATTTCGATGCTATCAAAGCCATGTCTACCAACTCAACTACTTCTATTCCACTACGTCTGCTAACATCCTAAAAGAGGGTGATTCCATCATGTCTGACATATTTCTAAACGACCTCCATATGTGCTACATTGTCATTTGCCAACTCCTACTCGACCCTGACTCACTACCTTCAATAGATGAGACATCCAAGAGATTGGCCCAATTAGACATGGCCCTAAACGTACATTCCTCACACATCTATCTGAGGCTCTATCGGCTATTATCACCACAACTCAAGGTCGTGGACACTAAAGGCTAAAGCCCCTTCCCCACCCCCGCCTTAAGTGCACTTACTATGACAAGATCGCCTCACCAAAGACGTGTGTCACTCCAAACATGGCTACCCTCCAATCAGGGTGCTATTCATATGAATGAAACCACATTGCCTACAATTACCACTGCTGCTATGCCGCCTACATTGCATGCATATACTCTGGACGCCTAGATTGGGGTGGGCCTAGGCCGCCTAGCTCGCCTAGGCGCCCACCCTGATAACTAGGCTAACGACTCTTCCCATGTCTCCCTAACCACAAAGTAATATGATTGCCTACTCAAGGCATCTTTCAACCAAAACCTTTTGCATACCTAGCATAATTGGAATAGTAGATCAATGACTCCTTGAGTCCTTGGTGTTCTCTCAACAAACCCGTCCTTAGTCCACCTTGCAGTTGCTCCTCAAAGTAACATCTGGTCTTCCATGCTCGCGACCTATCCATATGGGATTGTGGACTTCAACGCTACCCAACATATCAAGGTATGCTGATGCTGTATCTGCTTAGAAGTTTGGATTCATATATGCCTCACTTGTCCGTTAGATTGGCAGGTGGGTCTACTAAAACTATTGAGAAATATGACTCTGTTCTGTTTGAGAACAATATATGGGAAAATCCCTATATGTAGTTGTTAGATGGGCAAACCCCTCTCCTATATATAGGAGAAGAGGCAAGTACAAGGCACTAGAAACCCCTAATGGACCAAGACTTCAAACATAGATGGGCTGAATAGACTTGATCCCATATACGTAAATAAACTAAAAGTCTCGTACTTTTAAGTCTTAACACGTCCTTACCTCCACCATACATTTATCTTTTGTCCATTATGTATCTAATTTCCTGTACAATTTGCTTTTGGTTACTGAACTTGTTGATTTTCCAAAATGTTAGATAACATTTAGACCTACAATTTTCTTTTACATAATATGAGGAATTATGACGATGATTGGATGGAGAGCTTGCTCTGATGAGATTAACTACTTATATTCTCGTACACTACCTTCCTCTATTGCCTTCAATCTCGCCGTTCCAACATCTTTGCTTTGGTTTGCCCTCTCTGTCGCTCCCTCTTTGGACAAAACAATCTCACTGTGCCTAGTTTAACAAACTCAACACAGTTCTTGAATGACAAGGATTCAAGTGGTCTGTTGCCGACCATTCTTTCTCTTGCTTTTATTCTTCCCGGGGCAAATAATGCTTGCTCTCTATGTCGCTAATATTGTGAATGCCAGAGATGTTTCACATGAGATCTATGATCCAAAGAAGGCTTTCAATACAATTTCCATACTAAAGATCCAGGCAATCTTTAGTTCTTTCTTGACATTAAAGTATTGTGATCCAAATAGGGGATCAATCTCTCTCAAAGAAGATATATCCGAGATTTATTGAAAGAAACATGGATGATGGTTGCAAAAGCCTGTGTCTACTCCTATACATTATCACATAAAGGTTCAAAATTAAGGGGAGCTGTTTTTCAATCCCAAAAACATTAGTGGATATTTAGAAAACTAATCTACCTGACCATGACACTCCCCGACATTTTGTCCCACATTGTGTAAATTGTTTACTGGCTGGTTCCAACATGTATATCAATAGCATGCATCATAAAAGAGATCAAGTCAAATCCTCCCATTCTATATATCCGGCTACACATTCGTTGTCTCCAAACTCCAAAGGCACGAGCCAAGGTGAAATGTCATATTTACAAAATGGATCATTCGTCAAGTACGTGCCACTGGTTTACCCGAAGAGTGAGGTTCTAGTTTTTTTGTAGTGTTCTCTGCATGAATTAGATCTTGTAAATTTCATGTATTCCAATCATTCTGCATCTTTCAGAAGACATTCTCTCCTCCACACAATATGATCTCCTTTTGTCATTTCAACAGCACCCTTATGAAATATGTATACAAATCTTACAATTTCAACCACTAGAATTTGGGAGAGGGTTACTTCCACTAGAATTTGGGAGTGGGTTACTTTGGGAATCCCTATATAAGAGAGGACAGGGTAGACATAACCAGCTTGAAGCAGCCAAGCATAGATAAAAGACTGGATTTTCAGCTTTCAAGCCGAGCTTTCATTTGATAAAAAAATACACACATATTTGGCGAGTTTCCTTAGATAAACCAAAAAAACCTAGATACTTCATAGGGGAGAGTACGTTAAGATTGTTAAAGAGTAGCAGTGATTTTTGCAACATCAAAATTATAGCTAAGAAACACACTGCTCTTACATGGATTAATAAGAAGTAAGAAGGCCAGAGATAAAGCCAAATATATGTAAGAGCATAAAAATATTATGGTCAGTTCTCTCATTAGCACGAGTGGAGATCATACCATCATCAACAAGTAAGATATGGGAGATGATAAATTAGTTGTATGCACTTTAATAGGAGAGCTGATCTTTCTTTAGCAGATCTCAACATGGTTGAGAAGCTTTCCTTGGCAAACACTAACATATAGGAAGATTTACATGGACTTGAAAACTAATTGTATTAGCGATTTCAGCAATCCAAATATGCTAGTATCTAAAAAAGTTCATCATTCTCAGAATAATATCAAGACATGATCAAGAAATATAAATTCATAATAATATGCCTTAGTAAGGTAAGAATTTCTTGTTGACATCATTAAGGAATTCATTAGATAATAGAATGACACCAACAATAGACCTCCCCTTGATGAAAGTAAACCATACATATCAAGGGGCACACCTATATGTGCCTAGGCGGTCACCTAGACATCAAGGCGTACTAAAGGGGTGTACCTTTGCCTGCGTCTTGACTTATGTGTGCCTTGATTCTTTTATATGGCAACCCCCTCTATGGGTGCTACAATCCCTTTTCAGGTCGTGGTATTCAAATTAATGTTTGTTTCTCATGTCAGAAGCCTAATTCCATACCTTTATGGCTTTATAGACCTCCCCTTGATGAAAGTAAACCATACATATCAAGGGGCACACCTATATGTGCCTAGGCGGTCACCTAGACATCAAGGCGTACTAAAGGGGTGTACCTTTGCCTGCGTCTTGACTTATGTGTGCCTTGATTCTTTTATATGGCAACCCCCTCTATGGGTGCTACAATCCCTTTTCAGGTCGTGGTATTCAAATTAATGTTTGTTTCTCATGTCAGAAGCCTAATTCCTTACCTTTATGGCTTTATATCATTTATGTTCAATTTCAGATTTGCATTGCTCTTTATCTTGAATATGTTTCTCTTTCTAGGTTTTATCTTGGGCTCATTTTGAGGATAAACTATGAAATGGATGTATATATCTATGTATATAGCTAAAATATACATATAAGGGGAAAAAACTCATGAAAACAATAAAATATATTTATGTATTTGAAAAGCCTTGTCTGAAACTAATAAAAAATTAGGCCACTTAAACGTGTCAATGCACCCATCCTGCATGCTTGACCTCCTTGCCACCTTAACAAGTATGAAGAAGGCTGATTCTTTCTTATCAATTTTGGAGGAACATTGGAGTCTAATGGTAAGAACCATAGAAATGATGTTATGAAGAAACTTACAAATGGCTATAGATCTGTAATCTTTAATGCGACAGCCTGTTCGGATCAGGAATGAGGGTTAAGAATGTGCAATTTACCTTTTCCAATAAATACCCACTTGAGAAAAAATATAGAATAGATTTAGCTGTTTCGTCCTAAAATAAGAAAGTGTCTCTCTATAGAAACCTCCATTAAAGCCATTAGGGCTTAGGGCCTTATCTGCATTGGCTTATTTGATCACGCTCTCAACTTTCTGGTGACAATCTTGCACTCGTATATGAAACTCTTCATTGGTGAAAGTAGGAAAATTTCATTTCTCTAGTCATTGCTCATGTTGAAAACTATATTTATTAGATAATTATAAAAGATTGTAATATGATTTTTGATTTGCTGATATCATAACAATAATCTTAAATGACATTGTTTCGGATTAGTCTAGTTTGTAGGGCCACTTTGGCATATCTAGTACTATCTGTCACCATAACACAAACAATGGACTCTGGATTTTTGTTCTAATGGAATCTGGAAATACGTTACCAAAGATAGAGAGGCGCTAGTAAATATCAGTCTTCTTGAATTTTGGGATGATGAGATGCTTAGCCACAATGAATGTTTCTTAGGATATCGATCTAGTTTGACAGACTGAGAAAGAATATAGTGCGTCTTTGATTTACACAGATTCAAGTCTTGATGTTGGTTGATGCCTCGTTCCCCATGGAAGTTATTGTTTATAATGATCTTGGTGACAAGAACATAATCACTATGCAGTATGAGTGGCTATTGAAAGAAGCCCTAATTGCAAATGCTTTTATAATGAAAAGGACTTTTGTCATAAAGCATCTTCTCTGTAAATGGTCTGGGTTCTTAAGAAGCATTCTGCTATTATTTCTGACATAGACATTTTGATTGATGTGCAATCTACTTCTGATTTGAGTCTAGAACCTGCCTCTTCTGTCTCAATATTTAGAGTAATTTTTGTCGTTCATCTCAAACATATTAATTCTCTACTTCAGATGTTGTTCTACCAGTATTGAGGTGGCTTCTAATTATAGCACTTGTTGTACAAGGAATCCCTTTGATCAAGATTATCTTTACGCCTAAATACCCTCATTTATGCAATATAATTTTACATGGGGGTAGTTGGGGGGGGAGAGAGTCCTTCATGTGGGAGGTAACTCTAAAATTTTACTAGCACAATCCAAAAAATGAAATAAACATACTTATGCAATAATAAACAACTTACAACACATGAATAACATATTAACTTACTAACTCACGTCAATTATATCATATGTTGAGTGTCATGCCAATTTTCCATACATGATTGAGTTAATATGGTTGACATATTACTTCCATGACATGTACATTCTATAAATTTTGTTGTATGAAGTTACGTGGTGCTCATACACATCATCATTAATAAGCAAATTTTTTACGTTTGGGTGTGGTTTGGTTGTCTAGCACCTTCATTGTTTTATAAACCACCTACCAAAAGGCATGCCGTCAACACTAAAGAAAAAAACATAAAGAATGCATTGCATTACTATTTCATACATTGAATAGCAAATATTAGGGAATGGAAGCAATTATGATGTACTATAAGTATACACTAGGAATGAGTACTATAAGATCAATCACACATTTATAAATATTTTTAGGTTTTATTTATTTTTAGGTCTGAATTTATTTTTTAATTAAAAATAAGTACTGAAAGTTTAGTTGTACTAATGGCTTATGATATTAGTCGATAACTAATATCACATTAACAAGCACATTAAAGCAAAAAATAAATAATTTCACATTTTATGTGATTTACAAATTATAAATTGCTAAATAAAATATAGAATATATTAATTTTGGCATCATAATATTTTATTTGTGCCCTTTTTAGCATCTGTTACTAGTTCTTCTACTAAACACCAATCAAATGACTAATAATAACAATTATCTTATTATTGTAATATAAGTACTAATATCTAATAAATATATCTATTATAGCTATTAATGTAGATGTAGTGATTATACATATAGCTCTATGTCTTAGATGTGTAGATCTATGACTAGAATACTAAGTAAAAACTTAGATCAATATCAAAGATCTAGTGTGTATTAGATTAGGATGAAAAAATTGTTTTCAGGTGAAAGTATGAAAAAACAGAGAAAGAGGTATTTGAAATGATGGAGAATGGAAGAAAATATATTTACTTGCCTTTATCTAAGGAGGATTTGAGCTTGAAATGCTGAATCACCCAATCCCCCTTTTCTCCTCTTCAAACAACAACACCACCACCAAGGATTGCAATTGTTAAAATTTCCATTGAATTTTTTTAATTTGTGCACAAAAAACCTCAAAATGCATCAAAATTTGGTAAAATCCATCAAAATCATCAATTTTTTTCTTTAAAATTTTGATAGATGTAATCGTATTGACACACATGATTTGGTAGTAGATCCTGCCGAAATCAATTTTTTTTGCTCGGAATTTTGATGCTTTCGACAAAAACCCGATTCCTTGGTTATTTGCAGTTGGTTTGTTGTACATGTATAAACTATATGTCTCTTTGCTTTTTGAAAAATATGAGGCTTGAGTGCATGCATCACTCTTAAGCAGTTGGTAAAGCCTTTCTCATCACTTCACACTTTCCAAACTTTGGAGAAAGGTGTTATAATCTAGTTACATTTCTATTTTGTTTTCAGAACAAGGGCTTTATTGGAGATAACTTATTGGTTCATTAGCTATCCATGTTAAAATTAATTTTTTGCGGGATCCACAAAGAATTTTGGTGATTATGGAAAACGGAATGAGACTGAAGCCTCATAGTATACAACATAGATATTTAGCTCAAACTTATATTTAAAACCCTGAAATCTGCCCTTTCCCCTCAACATCAGCTAAATCTTTCTTCAAAGCATGTGTTACATCTATTTAGAGCCTAATAACCCATATATGTATTGGAAAAAATGTTAGTCTAAATGTCTAATCAGTTGCCTCTATTTTGTCGGCTTTTTAAGAGAGCAAGGCCTTTTCAGAATTTATTACATATCATGACCTTTGATGTCCTTTGTTGAAGGACTTAGGGCCATTGCTTGCTCTCTCATGTTTTTAGCTTTCTTAAAGTTAAACACCACTTATCCAAAATTAGTTTACATCTGTTTTTTGATTTATTGGTCATCACTTCTATCCTATACTGAATACGGAATTTATATTTTGCTTTTATCATTATTTGATGTAATTCCTTCTATCCTATATTGAATATGGAATTTAGATTTTGCTTTTTTCACTGTTTGATATGATTCCTAAAACTTACCCTTTTTTGCTATAATCTTTTGCAGTTTCATTCAACAAGCGGAGAAATTATATACTGAGAAGAGTGACTCTAATGATGCTAGAAATGTATGCTTGTAGAGGCAATTGTATGGGTTGTTTTCTAGACAATAGAAGTCTATTCTGTTGGTTTTTAAATTTGTTAATTGCAAAAGTCTTTCTTAGCCAATCAATGTTTTTTCTCAATCTGGAATCATATACTTAGCTAGAATAAAACTAATGTTAAGCTTGCACACTTTAATAATTAGCTTTGCTTGCACCTACGGGTATCAAATGGTGATACCTCAATGATACTCTTTTAACACATGCCACACTTCAGTATGTCTAGTTTTAGATGCCTTTTTCATATTAGTTATGTTAGAATTATTACTATTTAGTTTATTATGTTATGTGAGCCTAATTGTCTTGGCCCATTAGGGTTAAGTTCTGCTTCCTTATACTTTCTCTTTTCCTATATATAGGAGAGTGTGCTGTCTATCAATAAGATATATCTCATTAGCCTTCCATCTTATTTTTCACATGGTATTAGAGCATTGATCCTAAACCTAGAGAGAAAGGAGAGATCCTCCACATGCAGGCGACTGCCATCTCTTCTTGGCTTGGCCGCCCCCAAGCTTCATCCCGACTTCCATGGTTATCTCCTCTCTTCTTCTTTCATAAAAATCAAATCTTTTGGATCCCTATGCCGATGCTCTCCATCCCGACTATCACCTACATTTATCTCCCTCCCCTGAGTCCTATCTATCTAGTCATCATAATGCCACATCCTCCCTCCCTCCAACCACAACACACTGTAACTGGGCGGCTGCAATGCATTACAACCGCCCCATATACACCAACAACAGCCAGTCGCAATAGTAACAACTGCACCGCCAACCAGAGTAGCAATCGCCGCCAACTGCAAGCAACCATGCCGGCTCGCCACCACCGTAGGCAGCCGCGTCGACTCGCAGCCTTTGTCGCCGCATGCAGCCGCCGTCTATCAACCGCAGGCAGCTGCCGCTACACGACGAAACCGCTGTTCGGCTACTTCTCCATGTAGCCACACGATGTAATCGTGAAGCCAACGTCTGTTCTCCACACAGCCTATCGTTGCCTTGCTGTCAACTTGTCTGGGGGGCCGCACTCCACATCTCCTAGCAGTTCAACAACCATCTACTAACGAGCCCCTTTGCTTTTACCTTCAAAAGCTACGACGACTCTCCTTTACTAATTTTATTCCCCCACCAACCCTCATGTGTGCATCCCTTTTCATATGTAGGGTATGTTGTCTTCTTTCCACACCAACTACTCACTCACTTCGTAATTGGTGTGTGTAGGATAGAAAGGAGAGAGAGAGTATGAGGAGGGAGAGAGAGAATGTATGAAGAGGGAGTATGAGGAGAAATAATATGAGAGGGATGATATGTATCAGTCCAGGCTAATATGATCTCCACGGAGCTTCTTATTATTACACACATCTATCTTCCGATGTCTTTGTGGCATTTCATTCCCACTAAGCATTGTCTTTCCAGTGTATTATTAGTGTATCTCTTTCCCAATGTCACTGTGCATCTTCGTGCATCAAGTACATAATAGGTGTATTTATTTCCCAATGACACCGTGCTGCTTCTTGTTTGTGCCTTGATATGCATGTAGGTTGGTTATCTGCACTTCACTTATCCTAGTTGGCTACCACTTTCATGCAAATTGAAGGATCTCAGATTCTCAGTTATATCATTCACATGTTGGGACAAAGCTTATTGTGCCTATTCTAGCCTCTTGTTCCCTTCGGTGCTTGTTTGTGACAATCCTGCTGCATCTCATAAGATGTTTGGTTACTTTTCAGAAGCTCGTCAATTTCAAGCTTACAAATATTACACCTGCAAGGTTGATGATTCTTCTAGATTTTATCTTCAACAAGCTATTTTATTTCATGTCTTTTTGAAGTTGTATTTTTAAGTGCCAAGATGGTTCTTCTAGGTCCCGTTTGGATAACGAATTCAACAATACAACTGTATTCCTGAGTTTTAGGAGGCTGAGTGCAAAGATGCGGAATGCTGCTGTTATTAAATTTCCTGTTTGGGCTGGTTCTGCTTGTTTCTAACGCTAGGCTGCTCTCGGACTCACAATATGCTCTGTCCGCCAAGCTGTACACGGCGAAAGAGGGGGCGTTCTTCTAGGACGGCTGCTATGAAGAAGCTTGGTCGGGTTGGTATGCTTACAGGGAGGATGGGGAAGGTCAGGAGGAGGTGAGACCAATAATGGAGGGAGGAGAGAGGACGGCGGTAGATGATGCTCGACACAACAGGAAGAAACAACGGGGGTAGGAAGAGCTAGTACGAGGAGAGAGGAGGGAGGGATAAAGGTAGACAATGCTCATAGCAGGATGGAACGACGAGGGTAGGAGGAGTTGGTGCAAGGAGAGATGAGGGAGGGACATAGGTAGATAATGATGGGAGGCGGCATAGTAGGAAGAAACGAAGGGGCATGAGGAGTTTGTGCGAGGAAAGAGGACATACACGATGTCCCTGAAGCACGATTGTTGTGGTAATTCGATATGACGCCGATCCTGGCGTGATTCTGAAGACTGCATTTAACTGTGTGAAAATACCAGTCTAGGAAATACTGGCAATCTACATCACTAAATATCCAAACCACGTCGTTATAATCATTGGCATTTGAAATAATGTATTTAATTACAATCCCCTCGTGAAATACAGAACCCAAACGCCCGCTAGTGATCTACTTCGACTTTCTTTGATGGTGTGTTTCATTCTTGCAAACCACTAGAGAGTCACATTTCAGATGGTTCAAGTTTGACAGTCATCATCATCTCATTATATCTGTATACTGCTACATTGTTGGATGTGTTGATTGCGCCTAATTCTAATCACACATTCCTTTCCAGTGAAGATGGTGCAACCATAGTGTTTTGACTGTCTGCTCCAGATTGATGGTGATGTTCTTCATTCCATATGCACTTAAGAAGATCTTTTCCAAAGCTCAAGTATTTCCAGCACGCAGAATATAACTTCAAAGGAGGCGTCATCAAATTGTTTTCGGAGAGTCTTTTTAATGGAGTGAAAATCTTGTATGGGGAGTGACATTTTTTAATTTTTTGTATCGTCTAATTGTGTCTTGTAAGTCCAAGCTGGATATGTGTTTCACCCATACTCCAGGTTGAGAAGGAGTGTTAGAATTATTATTATTTAGTTTAGTATGTTATATGCGCCCTAGGAAGCATGGACACTTCTAGGAAGCCCCCGTGTCCGTGTCGGACACATTTTGGACACAGACACTTCTCAGACACGGCCCAAAACGTTTTGGACACAGCCAAGACGTGTCCTGACCATTTTGATCATTTTTTGCAGCCCGGACACAGCTGGACACTGCCCGGACACTCCCTGGACACGTTAGTGCAGCAGCAGCTGCTGCAATTTCCTTTTTTTGGAGTGCAGATTCTGAATATACAGCCACTATTTTTTTTCTCCTGTGGTAGTCATTGTTGATGCCTTGTCATTGAGGAAATGTAACGGTAAGCTGAGATCTGACTAAAGATGCAAATAGATCTGTTTAAAAGAATGAAAATGTAAAATCTAAGCTGAATTATATATCAAGAAACATATTACAGCCTAATAAATTGGTTAGTTGAGTGATGAGAAATCATGTATATACTCTGAAAATCTACTATAATTACTGGAAAAAAGTTGGTGTTTTATTTTTTACTTTTTACTCTTTCCATTACACTCACAAACACACTTTGATATTCATATGATATTATACTTTTGTACATAAATATATAATTCTGTTTTTAAAGAATTTTTATTCATCCAGTATACCTACATATATGTATATATTAAAAAATCCACTCATCCAATGCTGTGTCCGTGTCCTATGTTTTAGAAAATTGATGTGTCTCGTGTCCTTATCCGTATCCGTGTCTGTGTCTAGAAACGTGTCCATGCTTCCTTGTATGCGCCTAATTGTCTTGGCCCATTAATATTAAGTTCTGTTTCCTTGGACTTGCCTCCTTTCCTATATACAGGAGAGTGTGTCGTCTGTCAATAAGAAATGTTTCACTAGCCTTCTATCTTATTTTCCACAAGATCATTTAATCTATTAATAAATTTTTGTGATACTTTTTTCTTGATGGTTCCACTTCACTTGACTGTCTAGCATGTATGGTTAGCTAAGTCAAGGGATTAACAAAATGAGGAATCTCGACAATCACAATGACAATGGCACATATAGTAAAACATGTCTTACTATGATGATGATGATGATGGTGATGATGAACATGGGAAATCTAATATTACTAGCATTAATGATTAATACAAATATTAGAAGGGTTGATGATTAAATTATCTGAAGTATAGATAGCGAGAGTTTGAGCGACGGAGAAGGTTATACGGGAAGATGATGGTTGAAAGACAAAAAATGTAAGAAAGCATGTGATGAACTCCATTGTAAGCATACTTGTCAAGGCTTAGGCAGCTGTCTTAATTGTCAAATCGTCCTAAAGGGGTACGCCTTGACTTGTTTTTTTATGGGTTGTTATGCCTAATAATGCGTATCTTTGTAATTTTATAGGGTCCTACACTCCTACTATTCAAATTAGTTTTTTGTGTTCATGTTAGCTGTATAATATCCTTATGTTAGGTTTGTTCCTCTCAATTTCCAGTTTCTGGTTTGCAATTTTTTGTGCCTTAAATCCCCATTTCATGCTGACAATTTTTGCCTATTTATTAGGACTTTAATGGCAATATATAAAAGGGCGAAATGACATGCAGCAAAAAAAAGACCACATATGCTGGTGTATGAGTTATATTATCCCTTTTAGGGCTTCTATTGCAACATAGAACTTATAATATGTATCTAAGAGGAACTGCTACATATTAATAAAAATCTGAATACATATTTTAGCCACACATCATACTTTGATTATGTTAACATATATGTTGTGGGCTTAATATAATATGTATGTTTCAATGTATATGAATTCCTTGCATATAACCATAAAATATATGCATGTTTGTATAAAACCATAAATGTGTATAATAAGGGGGGAATACTCATTTTGAAAATCATATATATGTATACTGAGGGAAAATACACTGAGAATCAAATCAAACTAAGGCGCCTAGACATGCCGAAGCATCAAGGCACCAACCTTGCTGCCTTACAAGTATGGCCGTGAGGAAGAGTTGTTAAACCCTTAAAGCAACCATCAAGAGGAGATTTGATGACCCCTCAACAAAAAAATCCTGAAATGCTATGGAATAAGACACTCAGAGTTAGTGGCCAAATGGATGGACATGTGGGACGTGCCATGGCTATAGACTTGTTGAACTTGTAGATTGCATCCATATTTTGAGAAAGCTTCTGAATCCACGAGAGAGAAGGAAATCGTAGTTGGGTAGCACATCTCTCATACAAGGACTGTTCAAGGAAGAACACAATTAGTAGCCATAACCAACCAAATGCCTCAAATACATATATGTGCATGTAACAACCTTGACGAAGAAGGGCATATGGAGATTGTTGTAGAATATGACTTGAGAAACTGAAACAAACCGAACAAGAATCTTTTATAGCTACATTATGGAACATCGATTACCCACTAGTTAGGTGAGGGTAAGCAAGTAACAATGAAGCTTGCACTATCTATTGGGAGTCAAAGCACACACGGCCAATGTTTTAAAAAACGTTAAGCGGTAACCGTGCGGACAACACCTTGTAACTGGTTAAGCGGTAAGTGGCCGATTAAGCGGCCGATTTTTGAAAAAAACGGATTTTAATTTCCTATATAATTTTATAAAAAATTACATATATATGTATATAAATACTAATACTCTTTGGAACTTTTATATATATCTAAAGATTCTAAACACTCTACCCAACAATACAAAACACCCAAATAGTTAATAAGATAGCTATAAGACAATAATTATAGCCATAATATAATAAACAATAGATTTGACATAGATAAAATACCCTACATACATGATTCAGAAATATTTTTGTATCACGTGTTTACATAGTTAAGCAGTATACAATAGACTAATTATTGGATACCTTTCTAACTTATTGTTATATGTGCATATCATCAGTTAGTCATACATTACAGCAGTACAATTAACTAAAGTATGCATTTTAAAATTAGATAATAGTTACATATATTTTACTTGTATAAATTACACTTTACAACAGTACCCTATTATCCCAACTTGCATACAAGTATGCATTCTATTAGAACTAGGCTTATCATAGGATATTTAATGTATATAAATTTAATATATTATAGTCAGTAATACTTGGGACAATATAGTTTATCTATACTACTATAAAAAGAGCGAGTTTGATGCTGCGCTCTCCTTGATTCACTCTCTTCTCTCCTTTTTTCAAGGAATTTTACTCCTACAAATATTTATTCTCACACTCTTTTATTAACTTTTATTATCTTTAATTTTGTATTTCTCTCTCCATCCCACGGAAACGGCTCCTTGATTCTCTCCTTTCAAACAACCAACACAAATATCTTTTACCGTAGGGACCCTTTCACGGACGAGTCCTCTCCGCGCACATTTCCAACAAATTTTATATGTCACGTGCATGTGCACATGTGCGTTCACTAGTGTACAGAAAAATTAAAAAAAAAAGGACAAAAAAGGCCAAAAAGCGGGAAAAAAGGGGCAAAAAATGGAAAAAACTGGTGAAAAGCAGGAAAAAACGGCCGATTAATTACAAAAACGTTAATCGGCGATTTTGGCAAAAATCGAACGGCCTGGGCATTGGGCCGATTAAGCGGCCGTTTAATCGGGCGCTCAGCCCGTTTTTCATTTCACTGCACGCGACACACATCCAGAGGTTGAAGGAACTAATTCATAAACTAGAAAGGAAGAATGTATGCAAATTGGTGAAAATTTATGTTGATTGAAAAGTGGATAGATATAACAAATGAAGTAAAAATACATGGAATTTCTACCTCGAACCCTTTGGAATAACCCCACATGAAAGTCATAACAGACTCACTCTTAGTCTAGCAAGTGCCAATTGTATCCTAGTTGGTTTGACCTTCATTGTTGGATCTCATTCATTTTAGCTAATAGAGTGAATCTCTTCGTACGATGTCGACATCACTACCGAAGAGTCGAAGTGGATTTTTTTATCCTCTAGTTGTTTCTTCTGTATATGTCTGGGCTAATAGCCCACCACACTAATGTTCATATATAACGATCACAATCCATGTAGGAGCCTTCTATGTATTGCCTTCTTCAATGCATAGGACTATGGGAGAGCGAAGTTTACATGTCCATAATAATAACTATTCTCCTGTGTTGTTGGATATCATTGATCCATCGTTGCAAGCAACCATTGGAAGATCTTGACGCTCATAGGTATAATCTTGCAAGTTTACGTGTATATTCTTGTTCTCCTTTGACACTTATCTCTCTTCTCTTTGGTCTGAGCCCTATATTATATCATTTCTGATTGTTCTTCAAGTCTCTCATTGGAATCTATGAAGTTTTAAACTCATTTTTGTCAATAACAACCACATAAGAATAAAAAAATCTTCATGTACATGCTTCTGTCTGCATGGCTCCAACTCCAAGGATCAAGAAACCTCTTCATCCATCCTTTCTTTTAGTAGTTCTTGCCTCTAATCTAACGGTAGGAGCCTCTTGAGAAGATATGTATGCATACTCCTACGTGATGTTTATGTGACTATCTACATCCATTAACCCTATTTAGGTTGGTGAACATCTCCATTATCATAATCGTTGTTGGTGCAAGATACGATGATGACGGAAAAGACATGGCCAAGTGCGATATTACATAAAGCTTAGGTGTTTAATTGCACCCAAATAATTCCAAACAAATAAATGAAATATGCTGACAACTTTACAATCTCCTCAAAACAATTTAGAAATCAATGACTTAAAGCTCAAGCAAATCTTACTGGTTATAGCATGGTGATGCATAAACATGAAATTTGAAGTTGACTCCTCATTTTTGCAATCATTGAGAAATTTTAGGGAAGCTCCTTTCTCCTGATGCATAAAATCTTACACCTCTATTTAGTGATTGAGTTTGCATGTCTCTTAGTGGCTTGTCCTGTTGAGGGAGTGTCTTAAACTCTCTAGAAAAGCTCCCTTGATGAATTGAACGTCTACACCAAGCTTCATTATAATCGAGATGCGTTTTGGGCGTTTACAAGTGTATTTATGGTCAAGCAATTATATACGTTCCTCGTGGACCATATCTGGGCAAGAGCAGCAAAAAGACAACATATACACTCCAGTGAAACCGTATATGGCCAAGACCTGACCGTATACGATCCAAACCATAGTGTATACGGTCTAGTTGGACTGCAGTCACATATCAGACGAATACGGGTGACTTTAGGACTTCGACCATGGGTTTGATTTTTATAAATAGACCCCTAACTCATACCAAACATGAAGAGCAATGAAAAGACATCAAGAGACGTTGTTTTTCGAAACCTAAAGCCATAAACGTACCTAAGGCTTCCCTTAGGTTTTCACGCCTCCAAGAGCTTCTCTCCAAGTAATAGTCTTCTTCCACAGTTGACTTTTGGGTGTAAAAGGGGATTGGGTTCTTTTTCTCTCTCTAGTAATCATCATGTCTCTAATCTCTCCATCTCCGCAAGTGGATGTAGGCTCCCACATTGGAAATTTGCTCGATCTCACGCTTCCACATCTCTACAACAAGCTCCATGGGCCTTGATGTGTGGGTCTCCCATCACCACCATATCCAAAAAGTGGTATCAATGCGAGTTCTACCTCCGGATCTCTATTATGACGTCGAAGTACAATATCAAGAAGTTCGATCGCTTGAAGAGCTTCTCTCTCTGGCACGTCAAGTGCGAATCTTGCCACATGCAAGGAGTCCACAAAGCTCTTCTTGGAAAGGAGAAGAAACCAGAATCCATGATGGATGACCGGTGGGAGGAGATTGATCAATAGGCTCATACAAACATCTTTTTCTTTTTGTAGGATGGGTCCTCTACGAGATCGTCTGTATGAAGCAAGGAATAAGGTATCCGATTTCGATACCGTTTCAACAGCATGGAAACCGAAATTTATGGAAATTTCGACAAAAATTTCGATAAATGCAACTATGTCCGTTTCGACGCCAAAATGAACGAATTAATTTATGAAATTTTACAGGCGTGATCTCTACACCTAAATGCATCGTTTTATGCAATAAAATTTTATGTGGGGTAGGTTGGGGGGGGTCGTTCATGTGGGATGTAAGGGAACTGTCTTGTTTCTTGAGGATTTCGATGACAAAATATAGGAATTAAGTTATGCAATTTTACTAGCACAATCCATAAACATAAGTGCACACACTTCTCCAATAATATCAAACTTACAACATATCAATAATATAATAACTTACCAACTCAAATCAGTTGTATGTTGAGTGTCGTGCTGGTTGAGTTGGTTGTTCAACATACTGTATTGTGTTGATATGGTTGACATATTGCTCCCAGGTCATGTACATTTTGTAAAGTGTGTTGTATGAAATCACATGTTCCTCGTGCACATCACCAGAAACGAACTGCATCATCCCAAACCTTGGAAAGTGATCTTCCAGATCTCTAAGATATCGACTCCTGCTTTCAGATGGAGGTTGACGAGCTTGAGGAAAAGTAGCATGCATTGGGGCTTGAGCAACAGGAATAACTGAGCTACCACCGCTCCATGATTGCCCCCCATCATCAGAAAATACACTACTGTTGTACTGATATGTTCCTTGCGGGCCCGAGACATTTGCACTATATGTATATCCAATATGATGCTCTAATTCTGCTTCTGGTTGTGGTGGTGGCTGAGTTTGATATCCAGAATACCCATAGTACGCTTGTGGGTGCCCAAACAACGTATCACCAAATGATTGTTGAGGATATAGAGAATCAGAAAGGCTCATGTTTCCCATGGATTCAGCAATATCAGAAGTGGAATCAGTATAGTATTGTGAAGTAGGATAGGATTGGAATCCTATAGGTGTAGCTGTAGTTGTAGGAGGCCTATAGCATGTATCCTCATGTGGCTGTGGTGGTGCACCACTGTAGTCTTTTCCACCTCGAGTTTTCTTCCTCGGAAAGGTTTTTTCAGCCATTGTGATATTTCTTTCCTGTGTAATATCCCTAGTGATATATGGACGATCATCATTCTGAAGATCAACTGGTGGAGGATACTCTGGAGAACGTTGACCACCACCTGCATTACCACCATCATCATCGTCGTCATCACTCTTAGACTTGGACCCAGATGATGTAGTAGTTATAGATTTTGAAGCACTAGATGCTCCACCCAATTCATCTTGCACTGCTCTGTCAATTTCCATATCAAGATCTACATGCTCAGGCTCTGGTTCAAGTCTTTCAGGTGGGCTTCTGTTTCTTCGTTCTTCCTCAAGTACAACACCCGAAGCATCTTCAAATTGCTCCTCCACATATGGATCTGGACGGCCAGAAGAAATATTGTCTAGAACTGGACGACCTATTTCATTCATCCATTCTTCCAAGGGATCTTCTATTGTACCGGTACCCTCATCATCACTATCATAAAGGCCCCGAAATCTATCTTCATGGAACGTGTATGCTGTGTCAATGGGATCATGCATTTCAGCAAATTGGACTTCTTTGTAGTTGGCCTCTCTTATGGCTCTAGCTCTCAAACGCATGTTGTAGTGGACATACACGAGATCCCTTAACCTGAGAGCCCCCAATCTGTTCCTTCTTTTTGAATGAATCAAATTAAAAGTGCTCCAATTCCTTTCACACCCCCCTGCAGAAGTTGTCTGTGAAAGAATGCGTATGGCTATTTTTCTAAGTTGAGGGGCACCGTTCCCATTCCACACCCACCATTCACAAGGATCACCCTCTGCACGGTCGGCTACTGCATTGGGGTGGCCAAAGCATCCAAGGCCTTCACGGAATTGTCGTAGCTACAAAAAAGCCAACAAACATGAAATACCACATTAATAGTTGTTAGGTTATAGATATTAGATAAACATGAAATACAATTATACAACTATTTGTATACCTGATCCAAAACCTGCATCCGTTCTTCTGTGGATGTAAGCAACTTATTGAGCACATCCCTAACCGCATTCATCAAGTCTGGTTTCATACCCAATTGTCGCGAGTAATGGTATCTTGGGTTCAAATAGTATGCTGTAAATAAATAATACAGAACCTGTTAATTTCTTAACATAGACCAGTTAAATAATTATATACATGATACAATTACAATGATGCTCACCAACTTTGTGTAGTGGATGCAAAAGCATATCAGTCCATCTCTTTTTTATGATGCTCATGTATTGTGCATTGGATGTTGGAGCGGCTTTTTTCACATTCTCCACCATTGTTTCCATTGCGTCATATAACCAAGGCATGGTTGCAGCCTTGTCACCATCTACTAACCTCAACACTTTTACTATAGGAGCCATTACCTTAAGTACCTTGGTAACTTTGTCCCAGAAAGCCCTATTAGCAATTAGTTCTTCAATTCGTCGACCAAGTGGGGTATTGTGCTCCTTCATGGAGGTCCACTCTACTCCATTAAATAACCTCCTCAGTCCATCTCTTTTGTTCTTCAGTGAATCTAGAGCCAAGTAGTTGGTAGCAGATCTTGTTACCCCCACTCTAACTAGATCGCCTCCACAATATTCTGGGCGTCTCATTGCATTCAACAGAAAAGAATGATTATATATGAAACCTGTAATCAATTTTGCATCAATGGTCACAGATTTGATGTACTCAAGTTTTCCCATATCTTTTAATATGAGATCTATACAATGGGCAGCACACGGCGTCCAGTACACGGGAGATTTCTTCATTATCTTTCCCCCTGCCTTCTTAAAATTTGATCCATTATCAGTAACAATTTGCACAATATTCTCAGGCCCAACAACTTTCATGTATTTCTTCATCAGCTTGTATAAATATGAGTACTCTTTAACTTCACCAGAAGCATCAACAGAATCAAGGATGATAGTAGATCCACGACAATGAGCAAGGAAGTTTATAATTTGTTTCCTGTTGCCACTGGTCCACCCATCACACATGAGTGTGACCCCATACTCAGCCCACAATATCTTTTGCTCCTTAACCCACTGTTCTAGCTCTTTTTTCTGCTTGGGAAGATATTTATGCATAAGTTCATAAGCTGTGGGGGCCTTAGTTCCCCTACCAGACTCCCCTATCACATCAACCAAATGTTGTAGATAGGGTTCAGTTGCAACATGTGCCGGGATTCCGTGAGCAAAAAAGAATTTACCTACTGCCTTTCCCACTTTCTCCTTTGCCCCAGTGAACATGCCTTTAAGGATTTTTTGCCTAGGTTCAGCCTTCCTAACCCCTGGTTCATCAATATTTTTCAATCTAGCACTAGCAGAACGTAACAGAACATCAACTGTGCCTTTCTTCCTTTTTGTTTGAGCAAACACATCATCTTCATCATCCAGATCAACAACAGGAGGAACATGTTGACTGCGACCTAGTCCTAGTCCAGTCCCAGTGCCTCCTCCAGTTCCTGATGGCCCATACCTCCGTAGTATTCTTGCAGCTTCCTCCCTTTCCCACTCACTTCTTCTTGATTCTCTATATGTCCGCCTATACATATGCCGACCGTAAGCAGTATCACCACAACCTGGAGGATACACCATGTCATCATCAGACTCGGCAGATGAACCTGTGGCTTGTACATTGAAGAGAGTATCAGTGTAAGATTTGTTGGCCTCAATACATTTGTCTTTCTTCTCCCTTTTGGATGCTATGATCTTTCTGAAATCATCCCTAACAGATTGCGGACACTTCTGGCATAAGGCAACATTCTTGTCTCCCCCAGTAATATGACGCTTAAACCTGGTGATGCCCCCTCCACCAATTGTCTTTTTGCAGAAGTTACAAACCACCTTTCCCTTGACCCCGGGAACAGGAGCACAATAATTCCAAGCAAAATCTACTTCCTTGGGTTAGGGTGCATTCTGCCTAGCACCCTCATTCCCAGACGAATTTCCATCAGAAGACATTGTCAACACTGAAATAAATAAAAAACAACATAGAATATGCAATGCATTAGGCCATTAGCAATCAAAACAATAAACGACATAAGCAAAAATTCATACAGATATGTAACTGATTAGGTACACTACTGAAATAGGAAATTAACAAGGAAGAAAAAGGGTTTAGAATTATTTTTTTTTGTATTTTTAGGTCTGAATTATTTTTTATTTGTATTTTTAGGTCTGAAAATATTTTTTTAATTGATAAATGCACATACTTATCAATAATTTGTACATATATGTAATGGATTAGGCACACTACTGTAATAGGATATTAATCAATACGAAAAAAGGTTTAGAATTATTTTTTATTTGTATTTTTAGGTCTGAAAATATATTTTTAAATTGATAAATGCATATTTAACAAATAATTTATACGCATATGTAAGTGATTAGGAGTACTACTGTAATAGGATATTTAAAACAATACAAAAATATCTTATTTCTAAAAAAAAGAATATTTTATGATTTTTTTTAATTTTCGGATTTTTAAATAGTGTATATATAAAAATATCATATTTTTTACAAAAATCATTTTCCTTGTGTTCATATTAGTGTTTGTAACAACTTCTTCTACTAAACCTAAGTGAAATAACTAGTTATGATGAATATATATTATATATACTATTATTAGTATTTATAATCTAAAAAAGATATAAAAATTAGTTATTTGTGTAAATTTATTGAAGATATATATAGATCCATGGCTTAGATGTGTGGATCTATGTTTAGAACACACAAATTTGATGAATAGTGGAGTAGATCTAAGATTTTAGTGTAAATTACGAAATTATGTGAAATGGAGAAATAGGTGTTCAAAATAGATGATAAAAGGAGAAATAGAGGTTGGAAATGAATGAAAATGGAAGAAAATATATTTATTTACCTTTTTCTAGCAGATCTTCAGCTCCAAATCGGTTTTCCCCCTCAAAATCACCTTCTTCTCGCAAAACAGCAGCAACAACTAAAGAGCAGTAGCAACTGAGCTCGGTACCGCCGGTTTCGCCCGGGTACCGCCACTTAAGATGGCAAAATAGCACAGACCCCCCTCGAATTCTGACGATTTCGGCGAAACCGCCGAAACTTGGCGAAATTTCGTTTTTTTTCGCGAAATGCGACCGTTTCGACACAGTCGCAAGGTTTCGTATCAGGTCCCAACGAAATCGGTATTTTGGACCGAAATTTCGCCAATTTCGGCGAAACCTTATTACTTGGTCTGAAGACCGCCAAAGATGTTTGGGATGAACTTGAAGTGCTCTACACGAAGAAGTTCATCACCAACGAGCTTGCTCAAAAGAAGCGTCTTTTCATGCTTCACATGGAAGGTGGTTCTTTGACGACTCTTCTTGATGAGTTCAATGAAATCATCCACGACCTTGGCTGATTGATGTGAAGATACATGACAAGGATCAAATAATTTTCTTGCTTTGTACCCTTCCACCATCCTACAAGAATCTTCGGGATATGATGATATTCTGGGTGTGAAAGACTATCTTATCTCACTCCATGAAGTCAAAATTGCCTTGACGACATAAGAGAAATTAGAGAAGGATCTTACTTCATCGAGAGTAGCTGGTGAAGCATTGGCCACTAGAGGAAGCGAGCATCCACTTGACATAGATTCTGAAAGTTCAAAGCAAAAGAAGAACAAGTCAAAATCACATCAATCAAAGAGGTGCAACTATTGCAAGTAGACAGTCCATACCCAGGATGAATGCTACAAGTTGCAAGACAAGCAAATGCATAAGAAATCAAATGATGCTGCAACTAATGCAGTAGGTGGCTCATGGAGGTTTTAGAGACCTACGTTTTCGCTTCATTACCGTCTTAGGACTACAAGAAGGATCAGGTTCTTGATTCAACATGCACACACCACATGATCGAGCGTAAGGATTATTTCAATACCTATGAGTCACATCAAGGTGGAGATATCCTTATGGGTGATGATCATCTTGCAAGACGGTTGGTATTGGCATGGTGAAGATCAAGATGTTTGATCTGAAATCAGAGCATTGACGGACATCCAACATGTTTTTAGGTTGAAGTAGAGTCTCATCTCATTGGGCACACTTGAAGACAAGGGCCGCAAATTCTCCGCTGAAAATGGAGGCATTAATATTCTTAAAGATGACTAGTGTTGGTATGTATGCCCTGAGAGCCAATCATGGGATGATTGGTGGGATACATTAAGATTGATTTGATAAACATCAAAGGCAAGCTTCCAATTCTCTCTGGTTCAGTCATATGAGATAGTGATAGAGCAGATTGAATGTCTAGAGAATGACAGTACTCAATGACGTATGCCTTCAGGTTCAGGACCTGAACGATGAGATCATACGGATGCTAAGAGTTTGTACATTCTTGTTATGTCCCTAGTCGGATGTCATTGTGGAAGGTAGATAGACAACAATGACACACAAGACTAGATTGTGGTGTTGGTTGATGATAGAATCTCATTAGTCATGATATAGAGATATCAAACCAAACACATAGGTACTTGTTAGAGAACAAGTGTACCGGACAGACCCACCGTGAGTTTGACACATGGAACCATGACATGGTAGTCACAGTCAGTACTCACAGTGATGGTGGTGAGTGTGATTCTTTGACCTAAAATCACTACACTCAACACATGTCGTTGGGTACACTTTGACATCATCAAACGCAGTCCTGAAACATGGGTTGTTATAAAGGTGATGATTGGGTGGCTTTGACACATGGGGCTTTTGAGGGGTGAGTGATAGATATGGGATTTGTCCCTCCTGAGGGAGTTTGATATCCAAGGCCACTTGATGAGTAGGATTGAAATAGGCGTGCGCACGCATGTGTGAATCAGTATGTGATATTGATGTCATACATATCTCTTCCAATCTGCTCTGAGATCAAGAAAGTGAATGAACGTTGACAGGATGAATGTTCTATGCCTCGAGTTAATTGGGATATCAGTGACAAAGGAATTATACATTCACTGTAACACCATTCACGGATTGTAGGATTGAAAGTTGTTCTCCAACTTTCTATTTCACTTGGGTAGCACTGATGTGTGACTAGGCACCGCTCTTTGCTTGTGAAGTCATAAGTGTTATGGACTTTCACTGCCAACGTGAAAAGGACCT
This sequence comes from Alisma plantago-aquatica, assembly GCA_963693085.1. Classification (NCBI taxonomy): domain Eukaryota; kingdom Viridiplantae; phylum Streptophyta; class Magnoliopsida; order Alismatales; family Alismataceae; genus Alisma; species Alisma plantago-aquatica. Next base: position 418,888,452 of record OY856414.1, on the reverse strand, counting down.
GCAGGGTCACACACATAGGATTTAACCTGGAAGAGGAGTTTTGTCCACAAACAATGTTTAGATTGATTACTAAAGGAGTTTAGTAGTTCAATTAAACACTCAATTAATTGATAGCTCAAAGTCATAGTGTTCAAGGTGTTGGACAGATTGATTAGAGTATCAGATGGATTGAAACTGCAATTGACTGATTCTGCACAATCTGTACTCCCAACCGATCGGCTCATATGATGAACCGATCGACTCAGCTTGGTGAACCGATCGGCTCAGGTTGTGAGTCGATCAGCTCATGATCAGGGTAAACGATTGCTTCAAGTGTTGAAACGATCGGTTCAACTGTTGCAATCGGGCAAGTTGGGAAAGTAGGATTGGTGAGAATTTTCCTTTCGTTTCACTTGCCCAATTTGATTGGAACAAGGATTGGTATTTGATACCAATTAGAAACAAAAGAGAAAAAGTCAATCGGGAACTGACCAGGACCACGAACCGACCGGTTCAGAAGTGAACCGACCGTTTCTTGGGTCCCAACCGATCGGTTGAGGTGTCAACCGACCAGCTCAGGTCCCCAACCGACCGTTTTAGTTGTGAAACGATCGGTTCAGGTTGCGAGTTGGTTGTTTTGTGGAAAATCTCGAACCCTTCTACTCCTACTTTAGTCCCATATTGCCCGGGATAGAGAACCCTGTCCCATGACCCTCCTATATATATAGGGGTATTGGGGGCTTCTCAAAGTACAACTTAGTGCAACCAGTTGCTCTGCAAAGTTGTCGTTCTCTCTGGTTTTGGTAACCGAGAGAGCCCGAGCAAGTGCTACCCGATAAGGGAGGCACAATAAGGGAAAGACAACCGTAGTTGCGACTGATGGCAGGAGAGTGTGTGGGCGACTAGTACGCTGACAGGAGGGTGCGACTCCTTCCAATTCCTTGTGGGACAAGGAGATTGGAGTTCCAGGTGGTCCGTGTGGACTACTTCAGAGGCGGGAGGTTTCTGCCGCTCAGGAGGACAACTGTCAATCCCGACAGTCCCGGTGAGAGCAGGAGTCGTTAGTCCCGGTGCGACCAGGAGCTGCACAGACACCGTCCAAGACCGGAGGTGAAGACCGCGCAAGGCGCGAGGTATTGTCGCCGAGCAAGCCTCGAGACAAGGTATGATTCCACAAACCATCCTTTTCCTATTGTATAGACGTTGACGCGTTTCCTTGTTCTGGGTTTGGGGAGGAAAATTTTTGTTTCCGCTGCCTTCTCTGCCTCTCCTAAAACCCAACAACCAGGTCCTCATGAAGGTAGTGAGAAATTTACACAAATGCACATCTTGCAAGGTTCCACTATCTCAAACTCCGTAGTGGTTACAACTTCATCTAAAGATACTACAAGGCTTTGGCATATGCATTTGGGACACATGTATGAGAAAGGGATGATGCTTTTGAGCAAGAGAGGGTTGATCTGTAGTGAAAGCATTGTAAAGTTAGATTTTTGCGAGCATTGTGTTATGGGGAAGGGCAAATGCAATAGCTTCTACATGTAAAGTCATTCTTCTAACGATGCTCTAGATTATGTTCACTGATCTATGGGCCCTTCTCGTGTTCCTTCTAAAGGTGGTGCTAAATATATGTTGACCTTCATTGATGATTGCACACGAAAAGTCTGGGTTTATTTTCTTAAGAGCAAGGGTTAGACATTCTCTAATTTCAAGTAACGGAAGGCTCTTGTTGAGAATTAAACTGACTTGAGCACAAAAGCTTTTCAGACGAATAACGTCTAGGAATTATGTTCTAAGGAATTCAATAATTTATGCAGTGATCTTGGAATCAAAAGACACCGTACAGTGTGTCACACGCCCCAATAGAACAATGTAGCAGAAAGAATGAACATAATGTTGTTGGAAAAGGCCCAATGCATGCTTCTTAATGCGAACTTGGATAGATCTTTCTGGGATGAAGCTATATCGATCTCTTGTTATTTGTTGAACCATTCTCGATCATCTTCTATAAATTTCAAGACTTCTGAAGAAGCTTGATCTGATAAACTTGTAGATTATTTGAATCTATGTATATTTGGTTGCCCTTCTTATGCACATTTTGATACTAACAAATTAGAAACTAGAGCTATTCAATGCATATTCCTTGGTTATGCTTCTAGGGTGAAAGGATACCATCTTTGGTGCAATGATCCTTCTTCACCACGTTTCTTCTTAGATCACAACGTTACCTTTAACGAAACTGCCATGGTGTCTACTATGCAAGACACAAATAACTCTTCAACATGTTCTCTACATGGTGTCTCACAACAGGTGGAGACTAAAGAAGAGGACGACTCACATGTTGACGAACAAGATATCTCTTCTATGCCAGATGATTTAGTGCCTACTGAAGACAAAGACAGTTTTAACAGTGTAGCTAAAGGCAAAGGCAAACGGAATGCCAAAGGTGACAACTCACATGTTGATGAACAAGATCCCTCTTCTGTGATGCTTGTGTCTACTACAAAGGACTGGATGACAATTCGTTTGTTTACCTACTGTGCTATATGTTGATGACATGCTGATCGCTTCTAGATAGGGGTGTAAACGGTGCGGGTACGGTGCGGGTCTGGCCATACCCATACCCATACCCATCTAATTTAACGGGTCCGGTTCCGGTTCTAGACCCGCATAATACAAAACTTAGACCTGCACCATACCCGTACCCGCAAAAATAGCGGGTATGCGGGTAAGCGGTTCTATAAAACATCATATTGTTTATATAAGAAAAATGACTATATTATATATATTTAATAGAATAAGATATTATTATTATATAGTATATTAACATGTAGTAGTTATATTAGACAATGCTATATTTTATACATTAACATTAATTGAGTAATTGCTTACATATTTGTAGTCATGATCATAACGTTTAACTTATGTAGAAAGTAATGTAAATTAGTAGACATTTTGATTTTTAGTTTACATATGATGTTCATTATTGTAACTAGAATACTTAATTCTTAATTATATGACTAGTCTCATCCTTATTGTGGTTAGAGTAGGATATAATCTCAAGAATTATATTAGTTAGACTAGTAAAGTATGATATATATATAACATATTATTTAAATAGTTACTTATGTATAGAGGGTACACGAGTCTAGCAGGTCTGGGTCCAAGCATACCCATTATTGGACCCGCTTATATGCGGGTCCAAGGGTATACGGGTCCAATGGTATGCGGGTATAAAAAATTAGACCCGTGACGGGTTTTTTAAGGGTCCGGATTTGCGGGTCTGCGGGTCTACCCGTACCCATTTACAGCCCTACTTCTAGACACACATCTGAGATTGCCAAGGCGAAATCTCTTCGCGGTGGAGAATTTGATACAAAAGACGTTGGTGAAGCTAAGAAGATTCTTGACATGGAGATTCAAAGGGACCAGAAATATAGAAGGCTTATCTTGACACAAGACAAGTACATCAAGAAGGTTCTTCACAGGTTCCGCATGTTAAATGCGAAGCCCGTTTCAACTCCATCGGCCGCTCACTTCGGGTTATTAGCTTTGCAATTTCCACAGTCTGCTGAAGAAGAGAAAGAGATGGCACATGTACCTAACTCCAGTGCCATTGGTAGCATCATGTATGCCATAGTTTGCACTAGACCAAACATCGCTTATGGAGTCAGTGTGGTTAGTCGTTACATGGCTCATCCTAGAAAGGCACTTTGTCAAGCAGTTTAGTGGATTCTGAGGTATTTGAAGGGCACTTCAAATACTTGTTAGTCTTTCATGGAGCTCACGTCATCGCAACATGGTATGTGGACTCACATTATGTTGGTGACCTCAACAAGAGTAGATCTCTCATGTGATACATGTTCACAGTGGGATCTATAGTTGTTAGTTGGAAAGCCGCTCTACAAAGTACTATTGCTTTATGTACTACTGAAGCAGAGTACATGGCGGCAAAGGAAAACGTGAAGGAGGCTTTCTGGCTCATGGGTTTGATGAATCATTTGAGCATGGTTCAAGAACTAGTTATTGTTCATTGTGACAATCAAAGTGCTATGTATCTTAGCAAAGATCAAATATTCTACGAGAGAACGAAGCAAATAGATGTCAAGTACCACTTCATTAGAGAAGTCACAACTAAAGACAAGATTCAATTAAGGAAGATTGGTACGTTTGAAAATTCAACCGACATGATGACAAAGACTCTTCCGTTAGCTAAGTTTGAGCTTTGCTCGAAATTAGTCGGTCTTCTTTCACATGAGCTTTGCCCATGTGGGGCATGCGTAGGAAATGGTATTCTTAATCAATTTCTAATAGTGGAGAAGATTGCAAGTGCTTTTCTACTTTCGTCGTTTTCAAGTTGAAGACAAGGTGGAGTTTGTTGAGAGAGTGTCTTAAACTCTCTAGAAAAGCTTCCTTGTTGGATCAAACGGTTCACCAATTGACCATATATGGTCCCCGCGGACCATATCTGGGCAAGAGCAGTAGAAACAACAAATACACTCCAAACAGATCGTATATGGTCCAGATCTACATGTATACGGTCCAAACCAGAGTGTATATGGTCCAATTGGATTGTATTTTGCACTGCAATACAATTTACGCTCCACGCTAGACTGTATACAGTCTAGCTAGATTGTAATAGCAGACGAGACTAATTCGGGTGACTTTGGGACTTTGGCTACGGGTCCTATTTATTATAAATAGACCCCTCACTCACTCATCACAAATATGAGGAGAAACTAAGAGATATTGAAAGACACCCTTTTTTGAAGACTTAAAGCCACGAACGGACCTAGGGCATTCTTAGGGTTTCACGCCTCCAACAGCTCCTCGCCAAGCAACTGTCTCTTCTGCGGTTTGCTTTCGGATGTAGAAGGGGATTGGGTTCTTCTTATCTCTTATGTAATCATCATCTCTGCAATCCTTTCATCAATAATATCATCTGCGCCAGTGGATGTAGGCTCCCACATTGGCAATTTGCCGAACCACTATAATCTTGTCTTTGTGGTTGCTTGCTTGTTCCGTTGTTGATCTTTGTCGTACGTATATGGTTTGGATTGCTCGATCTCACACTTCCGCATCTCCACAACAAGCTCATTGGGCCTTGTTGTTTGGGCCTCCCATCACCACCATATCACAACATGTCCCGTGGTTGCACTAATTGGCTGCTCATGCTATGAGTGTGTGATCAATGCTTCCAGTGAAGTTGCTCCAGGGAATTAGGAGTCTAAACACCTTAGCGATCTAATTACAAAGCCAACCATGGGTGGAATTTGGAAGCTTTTTTGTTTTAGAACTAAATTTGTACTAAAAGAGATTTGACTGACCAAAGCGTTTTTTTTCTTAGATGAGAAGGAATCATACCAATTTCATGCAATTAATGAATATCAATATGGTGCATGTACACATCTCAAATAATGTAGGTTTATGAAAGTGTGTCGTGTTTTCTATATTCACAGAGGAGGAAACTCACTTCTATAAATAGTAGGAGGCTGTACAAGGAAGCAAACTGAAAACCCTAATGGGCCTCTTTATACAAAGGCCCATGGTATAGAATAAAGGACAAAATAAAGGAAAAACTTAAACATAAATACACTAAATAGTAAATGCAGTAATATATCTAATACTCCGCCTCAAGTTGGAGCATAGATGTCAATCATGCCCAACTTGCAACACAGTTCCTCAACTCGCCCAGAGAGAGGCTTGGTGAATATATCAGCAGTTTGCTCATGTGATGGCAGGAAAGGGGTAGCAATCTTATCCAGTACAACGTCTCGAAGAAAATGTCAGTCGACTTCAATATGCTTGGTCCTCTATGGAATACATGATTGCTAGCAATGAAAGTAGCAGCACGATTGTCACAATACATCGGAATAGCGGAGGTGATAGGGAACCCAAAGTCTGCAAGAATAGATTTAATCCATAATAGTTCACAAGTAGTATGTGCCATTGCACGATACTCAGATTCAACTCTAGATATGGCAACTACATTTTGTTTCTTCCTTCTCATAGTAACCAGATTACCTCCTACGAAGGTGCAATAACCAGAAGTGGATCTCCTGTAAGACTTGCATCCTGCATAATCAACATCAAAATATCCAATAACATCAAGGTGCCCATTTCTTTTATAAAATAACCCCTGTCTAGGTGCGTTCTTCAAGTATTTCTGGACATGATAGGTTGCCTCCCAGTGACATTGTCGAGGGCAATCCATAAATTGACTAAGAACTCCCTCAACAAAACATATATCTGGTCTGGTAACGACGAGATACAAAAGTTTGCCAACTAGTCGCTTGTAGCAATATTTGTTTTCTAAGAGATGAGTGGAATCAACCCATATATCATATGCCTGATCCATAAGTGAGACAACAGGTCGACAACCCAACATTCTTGTTTCATATAATAAGTCTAGAGTATATTTCCTCTGTGAGAGAGATACTCCACTTTTGTTACATGCTACCTTAATACCAAGAAAATGCCGAAGACATCCAAGGTCTTTGGTTACAAAGTGCTTCATAAGATATTTCTTTGTATCAACAATCCTTGTCGCATCACTACCAGATATAATGATATATTCACATATAAATTAAGAATAATAAAGCCAGAAGAGGTGGTCTTAATAAAAACAGAATGATCACATTGAGATCTTGTGAAATCAAATTGCTGCAGTATAATAGAGAATTTTTCAAACCATGCTCGAGGACTCTGCTTAAGGCCATAAATAGCCTTCTTAAGAAGACAAACTTTTCCAGAATACTCCCCCTCAATAATATAGCCTAGAGGTCGGAACATATAGATAGTCTCCTGCAAGTCACCATATAGAAATGCAATTTTGACGTCTTATTGATGCAAACGCTAACCTTGATTAACAACAATAGAAATAAGAATACACACAGAATTAAGACGAGCAACGGGAGAAAATATTTCAAAATAATCAACTCCAGACTCCTGTGTGTACCCTTTGGCCACCAATCTAGCTTTTAAGCGTTCAATCGTCTCATCTGACAAATATTTAATAGTATATACCCAACAACATCCAACATGATTGCTGTCTGGGGGAAGATCAACAAGGACCCATGTTCCACGGGATCGAAGAGCATCCATCTCCTCATCCATAGCCTTTTTCCATCCAGGATGTAGAAGTGCTTCTCGAATATTCTTTGGAATAGAGATAGCAGATATTGCAACAATAAATTTAGCCATGGAAGCATTGAAATGATAAGTAGAAACATGCTTAGAAATACAATATTTTGTACCAGACCACTGTCCTTTCCGCAAGACAATAGGCATGTCCAACTCAGAAATATGAATGGAGTCAGTAGGTGGTAGATCATCAGTTTCCGAAGAGGTCATAATAGGGGATACTTCAGGTAGAGGTATTTTGCGCCGACGCTCATAGACTTTCAAAGCAGGGGTGGAAGATTCGTCTAAGGACGAGACGGTACAAATTGGTACATTTGTAAGTGGTACATTAAGAGGAGACACATGTGGACGTGGCTCAGAAAAGAATGATGTATCTTCAAAGAAGGTGACATCCGCACTAACATACGAGCGATGTGTAACATGATCAAAACATTTGTACTCCTTTTGTGTGCGAGAGTACCCAAGAAAACAACAACGAATAGCTTGTGGAGACAATTTATCAAGTCCAGGTTGGTGATTGTGGACAAAACAAAGGCAGCCAAAAACTTTTGGTGGTAGGGCAAACATAGATTCATGTGGGTAGAGGAGTTGGTAGGGAATCTGATTTTGGAGGATGGATGAAGGCATACGGTTGATGAGGTAGTTGGCTAATAAGATGGCATCAGGCCAATAGGACTTGGGAACATGCATTTCAATTAGGAGAGTACGAGCGACATCAAGGAAGTGTCTTTTTTCCTTTCAACAACACCATTTTGCCGTGGACTATAGGCACAAGAGGTTTGATGAACAATACCTTTGGAGGTGCAAATCTTTTGAAAACCATGTTGCACTTACTCAAAAGCATTATCAGTGCGGACAAAATTAGTAGCAGTAGAAAAATGAGTCTTTATTTCATTTAAGAAGTTGGAGAAAACATCTAAAATTTCAGAGCGATCTTTCAAAAGATAAAGCCAGGTGGCACGAGACCAATCATCAATAAAAGTTACAAAATATCGTACACCAGTACAATGGTCCCCAGATGTCGGAATGAATTAAATAAAACAGACGACTGTGCCATTCCAACTTCCAAGAAGAAAGGTGATATGTTGGATATACCCAATTATACCACTAATAAAGTGAGCAGAGCCCTAGAATAGGTGATCATGAATGACCACAAATCTGCCGAATGGTACTTCCAAATAATAGTTCTTCAGGGCATAAGAACCTTGGAAAGCCCGTCAGCCATATCCCCAGATCCTCTTGTTGGAGAAGAGGATAGCGCTAGAAAGAAACTTAGATCTTCTTAGGAGTGATCAACAACAGAAGTCAAGTAGGATGTACACGACAATGACGGCTGACGAAGGGAAAGAGAGAGAGACGACGACAGTGACTGGTGGAGATCAGGGCTAGGTGACCCGCTTTGATACCATATGAAAGTGTGCCGTGTTTCCTATATTCACAATGGAGGAAACTCACTCCTATATAAGGAGGCTGTACAAGGAAGCGAACTGAAAACCCTAATGGGCCTCTTTATACAAAGGCCTATGTTACATAATAAAGGACAAAATAAAGGAATGACTTAAATAGAAATATATTAAACAGTAAATGCAATAATATATCTCAATAAGGTTAATTTATTTTAATATATATAGGAATTTATAATTATGTAATAAGGTTAGGGTCCTAAATGTAAACTGTGTAATGGCTTTTGTATATAAATATAACAAACCCTGATTGTAAAGGGAGGCCTTCTCCCATATTGGCTCCACGTATTACATGGATTCACAGCAAAATGGGCGGAAACCGTAAGAGGACCGTCTCTCTCTCCTCTTGGTTTGGGTATTGGAAGCCTCGGAAAGCCATTTCCTTCCTTAAAAAGCCACTTCCCCCATTTCACTTGTATTGCCACACTGCTACAATACTGTATTCAAGGTTTTGGTTCTAGCCTTCTAGGTTTGTCCAACAAGGAGAGCTTGCAATGTGAATTGTATCAATTAGGGAAACATACAAGGTATGTTTTTAGGTCAAGAGAGAGTCAAAGCGCAAAGTATGTTTTTGAGTTGATATAAACATTCCGTTGTATGGGGTTCGAGTCGTGTTACTGGTAAACTTGGTTGTAGACATTTGTTATAATTGTGGATGATTACTCTTGCGCTACATGGCTTTACTTGACGAAAGAATGATATGAACTCTTGTCCGTATTTAAATCCTTTTGTGCATAAGTGGAAACTCAATTTATCATGAAAAATTGCATCCTACATTTTGATGATGGCAGAGAATATGTTAGCCACAATTGTCCCATTTCACATCCACCAATGGCATCATATACCATCTTCTTGCCCACATACTCCACAATAGTACGGAGTGGCAAAAAGAAAGATTTGTCATATTGTTGAGACTGTTCACACTCTTCTCCTTCATATGCATGCTCCTACAAAAATTTGAGGGGATGCAATTCTCACCGCCACCTATTTCATTAGTTGTGCCATCGTCTATTCTTGAAGACAACATGCTTGTTTAGAAGCTTCTCCCTATAAAGCCATTGTACCATGTTCCACCTAAAATTTTGGATGTACCTGTTTTGTTCACCGTCATGGTCCAAGTGCAAACAAGAAGTCCAAAGTTTGTCAAGTGTGTTTTCTTAGATTAGTCTTGGGTCGGCAAAAGTGCTGTTGTCCTGCCTTACATCCCTTCTTTGTGTCTACTGTTGTCATCTTTTTTGAAGACACGTCGCAGTTCTTCAGTGACACCAATAGCCATGAAGGAGCTCTTGCCTCTTCTTTTTGTGGTTCCCTTGCTTATGAGGAATGCATGCCTATACAACTATTTTGTTCTGCCTGCATCTGCTTATTGACTGGCTACCAGCAACAACTACAAAATGAGAGCTATTGAGTCAGATTTAGGATTTGTTTCCAAATTCCATTTTGACGCACGTGCTTAAAGATTTTTCTCTGGTATTTTTTTTGGGAGCTTTAGTATGTGTTCAGAGTCCTCTACTAGAGAAGGTACTCATTATGTGGTTCCATCCTCCTATGATAGACCCCCAATCACTCAGGTCTAAACTTGCTTACAAGTGCAGGCGGACAATCCAATTTATGTACCAACGTAGGTCGAATAGAGTCTCTTTCCTGCTTAGATCCTTCACTAGATGCCTCCTCACTTGGAAGTCAGGTAGAAACAACTTCAAGTTGCGTGCAAGCTCTTCCCTTTGTCTTGAGAAGAGTTTTCAATCTTGCATCTTAGAAAATGTGCACCCTATTTGTAATTGTCTCATGTAGGCATCTTTCACCTTTATATTATGCCTTTATTTTTTGTATGTCCTTTGTCTCTATACCCCCGTCTATATCATGGAAGACGAGATGTCAGCCCGAGACCAGGACCAAACATGGTCCTTATTCCACATCTACAGGGCAAGTATGTGAATGAATGCCACTAAGTTTACACCATCAATGTGGCTGCAAATGGTTCTGTTGATCGACTTTAAGGCTTGTTTGGTGGCCAAGTGCTACTCTCAGGTTTATGGCAAGGATTAGTCAGATACATTCTCTCATGTGGCAAAGATGGTGTCAGCCTATATCTTCCGATCTCCTTCCATTCATTCTTGGCCTCTACATCAACTTGATATAAAAATGCATTCCTACATGGCAATCTAGATGAAGACATTTATATGAAGCAACCACCAGAGTTTGTTTCTCCCGGGGAGTCTAATCTAGTATGCCATCTTCAGAAGCCTCAATGGATTGAAGCAGTCACCCGATGCTTGATTTTGCAGATTCAGTAGTGGCCTTTCTGAGTTGGCCTTCAAAGATGTGTTGTGATCATTATGTCTTCTATAGGGTTGGTATATGTTGATGACATCGTTATCACTAGTGATGCCAAGCATGACATTACACGGTTGAAGACCTTCATGTAGAGCCAATTTTAGATAAAAGACTTGGGCACTCTTAAATATTTTATGGGTATTTAGGTTGCCAAGTCAAAGTCTAGGACAATTTGTGGTTGAATGCTGTTGGTTTACACCATCAAAGCGGGTGCCAATGGATGTGTTGATAAACTTTAAGGCTCATTTGATACCAAGTCAGGTGTATGATGAGGATTATTGAGACCTTCTCTCCTGTGACAAAGATGGTGTCAATCCTTCCATTTGTTCTTGGCCTCTACGTCAACTAGCATTCTTGCATAGTGATCTGGATGAAGAGATGGGGCATCACCAAAGTTTGTTGCTCACTGAGAGTTTGATCTAGTATGTCATCTTCATAAGTCTCTATATGGATTGAAGTAGTCACCTTGTGCTTGGTTTTGTAGATTCAACGATGCCGTTTCAGAGTTTTGTCTCCAGAGATATACAATGGATCATTATGTGTTCTACAGATGACAAAGTTCTGGGTGTATCTTGGTGGTATATGCTGATGACATCATTGTCAGTGGTGACGACAAGCGTGACATACATAGTTGAAGACCTTTATGCAGTGCCAATTTTAGGAAAAAAACTTGGGCATTTTGAAGTATTTTATGGGTATTGAAGTTTCCAAGTCAAAGTCTAGGATAGTGATTTCACAAATTAAATATATCCTATATCTGCTCACTGACATATGGATGCTTGGGAGTTGGGACTAAACCTGTTGATGCTCTAATGGTACCTAAAGGCAGACTGTGTGCGGAGCAGGGGGAGTTGCTTGAAGATCCTTGGAGATATAGACTTATTGGAAAACTGATGTATCTTATAGTTACTCGACTTGTCATTCCCTTTGCTAGTAGTGTGGTTTGCTAGTTCATGGATAAGACTTGCACGTGTTGCTCACTTGCTTGAAGGCTGTGATGCACATTCCGGGATATCTTATAAAGCTTCATGACGAGGGACTCTTGTATCAATATCAAGAACATTTACAACTGCAAAGCTTCTCAAACGCTGATTGAGCTTGATCTAGTATGGATAGAAGATCTATTTCTGGCTACTTTGCGTTTCTGGGAGAAAATTTGGTATCTCAGAAGAGCAAGAAGCAGATAGTATAGCTAGGTAAAGTGCAATGTTTGAGTCTAGAGTAATGGCTCCAGTGACATGTGAGATACTATGGATTCATCACTTGTTGGAGGAGCTTGGTTTCATGCAAGATGCTCCTACAGGCTTGAAATGTGACAACCATGCTGTTGTCCACATTGCTCAAAATCGTGTCTTTAATGAAAGAACTAAACATATTAAATTCGATTGTCACTTTCTACCAGAAAAGATTTAGGAGAATTTGACCCTGCCACTGGTCTCCTATTAGATTAGAGGATCAACTAGTTGACTTATTTACAAAGTTCTTGAATGGTTGTCGAGTTCGTTACTTATGTACCAAACGGGGCACATGTGACATATATACTCCAATTTGAGGGTGTATCATAATAGATATAGGGACTAGTAATTATGAATAGAGATTAGGGTCCTAATGTAGTGTGTAATAACCTTTGTATATAAATATAACAAACCCTGCTTGTAAAGGGAGTCAAGGTTCTCTCCCATATTAGCTCCAGTTGTTACAATTCAAATAACATTGGACGGAAATACAAATGAGTAATTCGATACATATGTTATTGCTTAGTGGTCTTCAAATAAGAAATCTCATTAGTAGATTTCTCAAGATCTAAGCTTGCAACCAAAAACTAACTAATTCACATATATGAGACAACTAATTGCACGACCACGGAAACAGAATTCTCAAAAGAATAAGCATACTAGAGAATAAGTGCACTACTAAAAAATGCATGAAATGATTGAGGGGAAACTTAACTTGCCATTTCTCAAACACTGATTCCACTAAGCTTTATTCTTTAGCCCACAATACAAAAGTTATTGGGAAAGTGGTGAGAGATCTTACCAAATCATTGTTGTGACTTGTGAGTTAGAGCATGGTGATGACATATGACGACTTTGTTGAAACATGCTAGGTGTTTGTGCAAAAATCATTTCATGCATTTCACACATCACCTATTGTGTGACAATGTTGGCTTGCTGCACTTACTTCAATAGGGCACTATCATGTCATTGCACCATTTCAATGGAAGAGACAAATTCAAAGTTGTGGGAATATTCCTTGGATCACTAGTGAGGTTGGGATCCAAGCTCCTAGGTTCCAAAGGAAGGGGTACCGTGAGCTGATGCTTCATCACTTGCTTTCTAAAGCTGAAATCTAAGTTTGTAGTCATCGATTTCAGTGCATGTCAAATGTGGGAGTGGGTGCACATAATCTGCCCTTGAATTGCAAGCATCTCTTGCCTCTGGATTTGACTATCATCTTTGTTATGATGCAAGATTTGCGTGCTTTCATTACTTTGAACTAAATCATTAGGTGTTGTATCGCAACATGATGACCAAGCATTTCAAGTTCTTCAATGATGATACTACTCATATTTAGCATTGCCTATCCTTCATCAAATGACGGGCTAGGTAGGATCCCATATCCATGCCATATCCCTCCACAATAGCCTAAAGGAGAATAACTTGTTCTCTTCCAAACCACGTTATGATTGTCGTTATAATTAAAGATTGTGTGGGCCATGACATGATGAACATAATGTAAATTGAGAGCTACAAAGGGATGCAACCTATGTTCTTGTTATGCCATAAAACGCTAGTGGCAATGAGCATCTAGAGTGATGCTCTCTTGAAGTTACAATTGCACTCTTCAATCTTCCAATGGGTAGGCGAAAGATGGTGATTGAGCCAACTACAATTTGTGTTTGGTTTGAACAACTAACTTAGCTTAAATTATCCCCACATAGTATGAGGCACACACAAATTTAGCTTAAATTATCCCCATATAGTATGAGGCACACACAAATTTAGTACCATTATTCGTTCATAGGCTGGCTACTTTGTCATCTTGAAACATAGGGCTTGTTGGATTCACTTGTACATGTATAGGTAATACATTCGGAATAGGATAGGGATGAGTGACGATCTGGGTTTGAGTGATTGTGTTTTTAACTATGAAGCTTATACGTAAATATGGATATACATACAAGTATGGATACATATACAATATATGATGATTTTTGAAAATACATGACACTGTTGGATCTTGGATGGGCTCTAGGGGGGGTGAATAGAGCTAAATGCACTTAAACAAAATTCATCAAACCTTCAAGATATTTCTAAGATAATATGGAAAATATGAACTTTGAGTGCAACTAAAACATGCATAGCAAAGGAGAGAGAGATTGAACAAGCACAAGAACACAAGCTATGTAGAGTGGTTCCATACTCCAAACTAAGAGTAAGTCAATCCACTGTCTGGAGAGGTCAAACTCTAAGATTTTGCAACCATTGTATACTTATATTCCATTATAAGACATACAATAAATGACCTTCCTTTTCCGGGAGAAGGTTACCCAGCCTTCCCTTTAAGGAGAAGGGAGCCAACAACCTACCAAAGGACTTGCCTATCCAGGACCAAGTCTTCAACCTCACAAAGGACATACCCACTTTGCACTGAGTCTTCGACCTTTAAGGAATTACCCACTCTTCTTGGATCTTCCGCTTTTGACTTCACCTTTGCCAAGGAGAAGCTTTCACCGAGGGACACCTTCCCTTCTTCTTCACCTCTCTTAGCCAAGAGAGAGAATCTTCATCTTCATGGTAGAAATGAGAGATTGAGAGGTGGAGGAAGTGAGAGCTTCACAAGATATACATGTAGGACTAGTTCTCTTACAAATCTCCTACTCACTCTAATGGATGTAACAAGTGATTAAGCTTAGAGAGAGAAGGAGACTCTTGGAGACACTCAACTATATAGGGACCTTCTTAGTACTTGGCTAACCATGAGATGAAGCCCAAGGGGTCCTATTTATAGTTGAGAATGCCTCCTAGCCATAGAAACATTTAAGGACGATACTAGCTGTTTGAGGTGTTGCAACATTTTTTTTTGAGTTTTGCAACACTCCAACGGCTAGAAACACTTTTTCTGCACTTTCCGTACAGTGTGATCGGTCAAGTTTACTTTTGGGAAACTCGACCGATTGCACTATGCGACAAAACAAATTTGAAGCATTGGTCGAGTTTATCCTGGATGAAACTCAGCCAATCGCTTAAATTTAGTTTTGCACAGTGCAGGGATCGGTTGAGTTCTGTGTATAGGAAACTCGACCGAACCTGGACATTCTCAAAATGCATCAAGGGGATCGGTTGAGTTTGTCACAGGAGAAACTCGATCAAAAAAACCATATAATGAATTTTGGAAAATGTCATTAGAGTGCTTAAATATTCATTTTAAGTGCTCCTTATTTTTTCTAAGCCTAATTACAAGTCATACAATCATTACAAGTGATTTACGACATGATTCTAATGGATTTACATCATATTCCACAAAAGTGCACTTGCATTGATTTTGACTTATCTTTTCTCCAAGTTAGAATGCGCAAGTTAGGGCATTTGGAGCGTGTTTATACCTAATCTGAAATCACTCAAGTAGAAGCATTAGACACAAATAAGTGGAATGGTTAGCCATCATTAAAATAAGGGTTTAGTCAATTTAGACCTTGAGTCAACATTGACCTTGAGTCAACAAATACGAGTACAACATGGATACAATTTTTTTGTAACGTTTATTCATAAATTAACTGAAAAATAATATATTCGTTCATATAAATGAAAATACAAACAATCCAATATCATTGGAAATAAACATAAAGAAAATCGTTCAAAAGGTTTATTAGAAGTCAAATTGAGTTTATAGGTATATTGCATCAATTTATAAGCACTCAGATTAATCAAGAATTTAAGATAGTTTGAAGTTATATATAAGTGCCATAGTCTGTTGTACATTTAGAACTGAAGTGGACACTATATCAAGAATAATTCAGTAAAAGTATCTTGAAATCTTTACAAGTGCAAACAACAAGAGAGTAAAACAAATTGATAGAATTAGAAAAACATAATGATAGAAAAGACAAGACTGAGGAGACAAACGAGGCCGCATAGACAAAAGGCTATGGATGCAATCTTTAAAGAAGATGGATTGGATATTGTTAAGATAGAAATCCAGAATAAACCACATCCGTTGGCCAACAAGACTAAAGTGAGCCTTTCAGAGAATGTGGAGGACATCAATGTGCATAAAACGTGCACCTCAACAAGGGAAAGCATCCACAAGTACCTTGTAAAGGTGAATGAGCTGGTTTGTAACAAAGAACCACTAAAATCCATGATTAGACAGGGGTAGTTCTTTTGAAAAGTGAAATCCCAGAGGAGGTAGAAACAATAGAGCGAAGTAGGAAGGTGGCATTTAGTAAGAGGAATGGTGACTGACCTCATAATGACTTCTAGGGAACAGCTGCAACGACCTTACTGCTAACTGCTACTCAACAGTCGGCATAGAGGTCTGAGAGAGCAACTAGTGTCTTAGGTGCTAATTGAGCCAAACTGTATCCAACAAGTATCCAGGCCAAATTCGGGCTGTATCCAACTAATAAAAAAGAAAACATTTCGGGATACACCTTAAATATTATTCGACACATTCCCTTAGAAAAGCATCCAGTACGAATGTATCCCGGAGTATCCATGAAATATTGGTATCCAATACGTATTCAGTACATGTCACCTATTTTGCAGTATTCATGCTTCATAATTTTTCAACAGAAGATTGTTTTTGTGGTCCGTCGTCATCAACTTCGTCATATCACTGGATTCACTCACATGTAATACATCCTCATACTAAACTGTCTTCCTTGTTTGTCACTTTGGTTAAATCATGATTTGGACTATGTGAAGATTGATGTCCAAAGTGTTAGAAACTAAAGCACTGCAAGGACTTCATGGAGGCTTCTTCGAGGAAGATGCATGGGTTGTGGTGACCATGGAACTAAATGTCGTCGACATGAAGCAAAATTTTGCCGATACTGTCGATGTCGACAGTTGGCGACGTCGATTCCACGTAATTATCCTCATTCCACAATATCCTCGACATTTCGTCGAAGTTGGCGACATTTCCCCATATGTCGACGAAGTTGACCCAAGTCCATTCAAAAATTCCACAATGTCCTCAACATCTGTCGAAGTCGGCGACATTCTCTGGTGTTTTGCGGAGTTTGTTGTGTGTGATGGAAAAGTGTTAGTTTGAGGTAAGATGTTTTTGATATTTTTTTAACTATTCTAAGTTAAAAGTAATAGACCGACCCCCTCTCTGCTAAATCTACCATAGATTTACACCATTTTTATGTAGTTTGTTTATCGTCACAAACTTAATATATGGAAGAACTCTGTAGTTCAGAGACGACTGTATGTCATCGTGTATTTATCTACATCTGTAAACCTATATGGATGGCTATATGTAACATATATTGTGTTTTAGCTAGATTTAATGAAACCTGTCGATTGTCATCACAAAATGACTATTTTCAGCTTAATTTTTGTCGAAGTTGCATCGAAGTTTGGTTGTAAAAGTCCTCAACATTTCCACAGACTTCTATGTCCACACATGTCGAAGTCAACTCGAAGTCGAAGTCCTGTTCCGTGGTGGTGATTACTGGATCTATGAGGGGTCTGTACATGCTTGTCAAGGCATCAAGGCACTAAGCTTGGGCACCTTAGCACACCTAGGCTCGCCTAGGCATTTCCTTATTGGCTCTGAAAATAATAATTTATGTACATGCTACATATTTATATACATATGTTTTATGTGAAGAAACACATTGGAGAAATGGAGGCAAAGCTGGAAGATATGCAATGGGGAACACATAGCTTTAACAACAAAGAGATTGAGGTAGTGGAACTCTTTCTTAGGGAGTGGCAAAGGAAGGAAGAAAGTTTCCGGTGTGCAAGAGCTCTTAATTCAATTAAAAGAAGGTGATAAAAACACTTCATACTTTCACCGGAAGGCCACTCAACACCGTAAAAGAAATACCATTAGTGGTCTAACAAATGAGGAAGGACAGTTGATTCAAGACAAGAAGGGTGTTATCACTGACTTCTACCAACACCTCTTCACTTCTACGTGTCTTGGGGGGTGAATAGATTTTGCACTAATTTCATCAATGTGTTGACAGTGAGACAACAAAAAAATCTTTGTTGAACCCACTAAAAACAAAATTTGAGTAGTAAAGGCCACACACCCGAACAAAGTGCCCGAACCTGACGGTATGAAAGATTTTTTTTATTGTTGTGGGTAACGCTACTAGCTTCATTAAAAAGTGGTGGAGGGACAATGAAAGCATTGAAAAAGTTAATGATACATCAATTGTACTCATCCTAAAATGCAATCAATTGAAGAAAGTGTTTGAATTCAGGCTAGTTAGCTTGTGCATGTCATTTACAAGATAATGACAAGAAGATTTCAACCCATTATGGGCAACTTCAACTCTGAGCAACAAAGTGATTTTCTACGGGGACACCTTAATATTGATGATGCCATCATTGCATGAAAAACAAAAATAAAGGCAAAAAAAGCAGCAGGGGGCTCAAGCTTGATTTCTTGTAATGGAGCTGTGGGATCTTGCACACTTCAGTTTTTTGTCTCTTTATGAACGATAAAGAACAAAGGTGATGTTCAGAGCTGCACAAACTACAGAGGTATCAAGTTGATGAGTCACACAATGAAGCTTTGGGAGAGGATTATTGAGCAGAGACTAAGATCTATAATGCACATATCAAACAACCAATTTGGTTTCATGCCTGGAAGATCAACAACAGATGCTATTTTTATGATTAGGAGGCTTATGGAGAAGTATAGAGAAAGCAAAAGAGATCTTCATATGGTGTTTATTGTTTTGGAAAAGGCTTATGATTGAGTACCCAGAGAAATGTTGTGGATGGTTTTGAAGAAAAAGGGTGTGCCAATCCAATACATTGACTTGATCAAAGACATGTATGATAGCTGTACTGCAAGTGTGAAGATTCCTGGAGGAGTGACACCAACTTTTCCTATCACAGTTGGGGTACACCAAGGATCCACACTCAGCCATATCTTTTCGTTCTTGTTATGGATGAGTTGACAAAGACTGTTTAGGATGATATTCCTTAGTGTATGTTATTTGCTGATGATATTGTTTTGATTGACGAAACTAAAGATGGATTGAATGGTAAAGTTGAACGTTGGAGAAAGGCTCTGAATCAAATGGATTGATGATTAGCAGGATTGAGTATATACATTGCAATTTCAGCCAATTTGCAGTGTGAATGATGGAGCCAAGTTGGACGGAGTAGATATACCAAAATGTGATATATTTCGTTACTTGGGTTCTATTATTTAAATAGATGGGGATGTCCAAAATGACGTTTGTTACAGGATCACTGCTGGATGGTTGAAATGGAGGAGTGCAACTGGAGTATTATGTGATCGAAAGATTCCTCTTAGGTTATTAAGTAAGTTTTATAGAACAGCTATACGGCCAACCATACTCTATGGGAGTGAATGTTGGGTGGTGAAGAAACAAGGTCTCAACAAGATGAACGTGGCTGAAATGCGTATGCTGAGATGAATGTGTGGGAAGACAAGAAAAGATCGCTTGAGAAATGACTATATTAGGAATAAAGTGGGAGTGGTGAGCATTGAGGACAAGTTGCGCGAGGGCCGACTCAGATGGTATGGACATGTGTAACGCAGACAGACAAATGCACCTATACGAATCAATGCTATTGAGTCAAGCACAATAAATAGAAGAAGAGGAAGGCCTAAATTAACATGGGATGAGCTTATATAGAGAGATTTTGAATCTCTACATCTCAACCAGAATATGTCCCATGAATCATGATAGAGCTGAATGGAAACGAAGGATCCATGTAGCCAACCCCAACATAGTTGAGACTGAGGCTTAGATGATGATGCACGGTAAAGCACATTTCTTAAACCCAATCGGTGACGGTAGAGATAAACTGCTGGAATCTCTTTAGCTCCAGAAATATGGGTTTACTACTAACTACACTTGTGTCTAAAAAATCCTTTATCCTACAACAAACTTTGCACCCTACAGTCGTGTCTTGAAGCATTTGGTTTCAGGTATTATTGCAGCTAAATTTCGTCTGATATTTTAGTTTGACATTTTGTGACTTAAGCCTCCTTGACTACTGGACTTATAATGCTGCATATAACAATACGCTTTTAGCTGATATATTATTTTGTCTGTATGTTTCTATGGACATGCAGTCCCTCTGAACTGTTACGGATGAGTACTGAGTTTATTTCCAAGCATGGATTCGAAATAATTGAGAAATATATAAAAAAGTCCGTAGTAGTTACTGCCATCATTACAGAGATCCGACGCCTCTCTTTCTCGTACCAGTTATATTCTTCCCCCTAAAATCTCGTGAATGAATTTCTTGACTTGTGTATTGTCTGAATAAAAAGGTAGGCTTGTACATAATGTCGTAGTTTAAGTTTCTGTACTCATTTTGTATTTCCAGATGGGTATCCAATTTGCCAGCAGAGCTGTTAATACTGCAGTGTGGATTGCTGCAAGCTCATTATTCATGGAATTGCTGGGATTCTCTACACAGAAGTGGCTGACAGCTGGAGGACTTGGAACAGTTTTACTAACACTTGCTGGTCGTGAGGTGCATATCTATCACCAACAGCTTAGAAGAACAATAACCTTTACAGGCTTGACGGCCATTATTAAGTTTGGGGTATGCTAATTGACATTTGCTTACCTCCTTGTAGATCTTCACCAATTTCTTGTCAGGTGTTATGATCCATGCAACACGGCCCTTTATTGTCAATGATTGGATTCAAACTAGAATTGAGGGTTATGAGATTTCTGGTCATGTTGAGGTAAGTTTTAAAAATGCCTACACGTTCAAGATGCATGTAATGAAAAAACACGTTTTACAACTTTTTAATGTTGCATGTTGTTAAAGAGCAGTGTACAAAAGCTGAAGTCAGCAGCATATGTCGTTTTACTTTTTTGCACAATCTCATGTATAATTGTCCTTCTTTTTGAAGAAAAAATTAGTGAGATATTTACCATTTTCCCTCAAGTTCTTTTTTTTTTGGATAAGGTTTTCCCTCAAGTTCTTACCGATTCTAAACTATAATGTAGCATGTAGGCTGGTGGTCTCCAACAATAATAAGAGGGGATGACCGAGAGGCAATTCATATACCTAACCACAAGTTCAGTGTTAATGTTGTGAGGAATCTTACCCAGAAGGCTCATTGGCGAATCAAAACTCACCTTGCCATCAGTCACCAGGATGCAAATAAAATTAGTGTGAGCAACTAGTGAACTGCTCTTTATCTCAGTTCTTTCCATTTCTTTGTACTTTCTTCAGTATTTAGACATGACAGTTGGATGATTATTTCCTTTTATTGATAATGGTAGAACATCGTGGCCGACATGCGAAAAGTGTTGGCAAAAAATCCTCAAGTAGAGCAACAAAGGCTCCACAGGAGAGTATTCCTTGATTATATAAACCCTGAGAACCAGGCATTGATGGTATCTTTCGTTCCTTAGTAGTACCTTTATTGTTGCATTATGCCGAATTGAATAGGCGTTTTGAGATGAACATATGAGTTAAGCTAGGGATGAATATACCAGTTTAAACTGCACCTTTAATCTTTTTGTTAATACTTAATACTGTAACTTTTCTTGGTTGCAATCTCTATGTTTTCTTCAAGTGGCAGTTTCACAATGTAGAGGTGGAGATTACTGTTTATGATATGTACTGCTAGGTTCCAAAGCAAAATGTGCTATCTTTATCGAGTAACTTTATACGGAGCCCTGTCTTCTATTTTGTCAACTCTGCTCTGTATCATATCATAAACATGCATCCTCTGCAGGGAGGGCAGCAAACGGGCAGGGAACTAGGGAGGGAGTGAAGTGGAATGTGCATAACCTTTACGTACTATGTACAAAGGAGAAACCATTCCCCTCAGGATTACGATTATGATTAGATTCCATCTTTTTTGTTTGATTTTGAATGCAAAGGTTTATCTCTATAACTTCCTTGTGATTTCCCTAACCAGACATGGAATCAAATTTTGTTTTCTGTTTAACTTTTATTATATATATGACCATGCACCTCCTCGTCAAGGGTAAGTCAACGATTTCTGAAATATCTAAGATATTGCTGTTCATTGATAGTAGTTCGATGTACACAAAGACTATTCAAACCTGCATTATGAATTCTTAGTTTAGTTTAATCCCGTTTTTGTTTTATACTTAAAATGCGTCATCCTGTTGATATCAGGGTGGAGAGTCTCATAGAAGGTATAATTTTGAAATTTTAATTAGACATCTTGATTTATTTTACCGTCACATAATATGAAACATCATTGGATTCAAAAGAATTTAAGTTGACCGCTAAGCAAAATAATTGTTCAGTCTACAAATATATATATATATATATATATATATAATATAATATATAATATATAATATATGTATGTATGTATGTATTCTAGCCTGACTTTATATGAGTCAGGCTAGAATACACTCGATTGTATTCGGAGCAGAATACACTCAAGTAGTTTTTCATGATGCAATATTTTTTTTCAAAAATCTAATCTGTTGATCTTCTTAAACATTACCCAAAATTTGAGCACATTTGGACATTTATAGGTCATGTTATAAAGACCGCAAAAATTATACATTTCAAATTAGTTTCGCACGTCGATTTTGTTTCTCTTGGATGAGTGACTTACACTCATCCAAATGAGCTCAAAATTTGTATGTAGCCTAGTTATAGTATGACGGTGAAGATGAATTGTTTACATTTTGTAAAAAATAGACTTGATATGCAAACACACTTGAGTGTATTTGTGCGATCTGTACACTCGAGTGTATTCTAACCTGACTCTCTCTCTCTCTATATATATATATACATATTAGTTTATATGTTTAATATACAGTTTATGCTCATATATAGTTATGAATTAAAAATCCATAATCACATACGCCCCCGCATGTCTCCCACATACGGTAAATACTCTAAGCGGTAGCTCTGTGTCCGAGCACCACAAACTGCTATTCAGAATCATGAGGGATGAAGTCTCTCTAGAACTTTGGTCTTAGTGGTCTTTGAACATAACATGGCATTGATTGTCCCTCAAGTCTGATAGAGTTTTCTGAAATCTTTTATGTGGTGACGGATTTTTTTAAATGATGAATCGTGCTAACAAATAGTAATACAATCCTGGAACTTAACCTGTGAAATATGATGTACAAATACAAAGTAAAATCTAAATACAAATTTACTGAAATGGATAATAACTTTTTATGTTTATGATTTCTGAATGCAGACTGTTTGTCAACATACATGTTTTGTTTAAATAATGTCTCCATAGAAGCTCTTTCTGCCAAATCTAATGATATTCTTTGACTTCCACACCAATTCCTCCATAAATTTATCCATTTTTTTTCATATTTTGAAAAAAAAGTGGAATGCAATGTTAAAATGACATTGAACACTAGATAGAGCACGATGAAAAGGAACCTATGCAACTGATTTCAATGCATCCGAGATTTAAGAATTAGTTGGCGTGTGTGTGTCTGCATGTATGCTTCTAATTAGGTTAATTTAATCATAAAGAGATTTTTATAATTTTGACAGTCAGCTATAGATATGATTCTCTATCTATGATGTGTGTTGTTTACATACTTTATATCAAATGCATAGAATCATTAAGTACATTTCTGTCCTTATAAGTGGCTTTCTTGTGTGCTCATTGCAGATACTCATATCTTGCTTTGTCAAGACCTCACATTTTGAAGAGTATCTTTGTGTTAAGGTTAGGCAACTTTTTGCAAATCATTTTGTATTTTGTAGCACTGCAGTACAATACACATGTATACCTATTCTGGTGTTGGAATCCAGAGGGGAGAACGTTCTGAATGTTAATTTGCTTCTTTCTATATAAGAAGTCTGATATTGTAAATCCATCTCGCTTTGTTAATATATTTCTGGCACCTAACTTTTATGAAGCGAATGCAGTCTAAGCTGCAGCCTAGAGTCGACTCTGAAACATTTCTCTATCAAATCCTTGGAAAACTTCGAGACTACTATATAAAAATGCCAAAGTCATTGCTAATGGCCAAAGAGTGACCCTTGATCTGGGTCATGTGCTACTTGTAGCATTATGCTAATGGTCATGATTTTCAAACGCACAAAATTTATGATCCGAGACGAGAGGTCTTTAGATCTCATAA
This sequence comes from Alisma plantago-aquatica, assembly GCA_963693085.1. Lineage (NCBI taxonomy): Eukaryota > Viridiplantae > Streptophyta > Magnoliopsida > Alismatales > Alismataceae > Alisma > Alisma plantago-aquatica. The sequence continues at coordinate 418,864,239 of OY856414.1, read as the reverse complement.
TTTCATTATAGATGCTTAGAAGGATTTTCTAGACTACCTTATCTACCATTTCTTTTACCTCAACTTGGTTTTAATTAAAACCTCGTGTATAATTGTTTACAGTGAGTGTCTTGCTCTATGTTTTAGCAAATGAGCTAGTTTTATCTTTCATACAACAGAATGATATAAAATTATTAGATTTGTAAGTGCACTAAAGCTTGTTACACTGTAGGAAGCTGTTATATTGGATCTTCTGAGGGTTATAAGCCATCACCGAGCCAGGCTGGCTACCCCAATTCGCACTGTGCAAAAAATGTATGCCGATACAGATCTGGACAATATACCTTTTGCTGATCCCATCTTCACACGTGGTAGAGGTCCTGTCAACCGTCCATTATATCTGATTGAACCCAGAATTAAAGTAAATGGTGACCGAGGCCGGACAAACAACCGTGTGAATGAGGAGCCACTCTCTAGGATTGCAATCATATTGGATGAGAAGGATACCAGTTCACCTGTATATGGAATCGATACAGACAGCAATGTGCAACTCAAAGAAGAAAACTTAGGAGATGCTTCGAAACCTTCTGGAAGCAACTCAGAGGACAGGCAACAAAAGCTAAAATCAGGAGATGGTCGTCCCAAGAGTGATATGTCTGAGCAAAGAAAACCAGTGTCAGATTCTACCTCGAAGACATCAGTCGAGAAAAAAGACTCAGCAGGAACAAATTCCAAAGAGAATGCACACGCAGGAGCAGCTGCTGAAGCATCACCGGTGATGAGGCCTAGCCTTGACGAGAATATTGTTCTTGGGGTTGCTCTAGATGGAAATAAAAGAACATTGCCAATTGAAGAAGGTGCTGGAATGCCTCCCATAGCAGAGACAAAGGAACCAGCTTCCTTAAGGAGTGGAAATGGAACTTCTCTCACTGCCAAGGACAAAAATGACGCCCAAGGTCGTGCTGTCCCAAGTAAGAGCTCTAGCGCAGTAGCCAGACAGCGGGATAAAAGTCCCAGTGGTCCTAGTGCAGCACCAGGGCAGCGGGGTAAAAATCCTAGCGCAATACCAGGACAATCTGATTAAGTTTTTTATTTTTATTTTTTTTAGAGCATTTGCTCCACACAAACGATTTGTTTTCAAGTGTAAATGCCAACTGGATCTAGAATATTGCCTTAAAGCTGTATTTTAGCAAAGCTTTAGGCACTGTATAAATGTTCTACTTCCTTTGGTGATGTCATACGAAATTTCAGAAGAGGTTAGCATTTGTATGTGGCTTTAAAATTTCTTAAGTTCGTGATACACGACAATGTAATGCCTCCATTTATGATAATTATGCAGGATTCAGGTTTGTTGAGTACTTGCATCTCTCTCTCTCCCCCTCCCCCACCCGTCTCCCTCCCTCCCTCTCTCCCTTGATTTTCTACCGAACATGTGATGCCTGCATTTACAAGCATTATGCAGAATTCCGGTTTGTTGAGTACCTGTACTTGCATTCTCTTCTCTCCCTCTAATTATGAGTGTTCTTTGTTTGGAGTATTTACTTCCACACAAACGATTTGTTTTCAAGTGCAAATGCCAACTAGATCTGGAATATTGCCTTAAAGCTATATTTAGCAAAGCATTAGACAGTGTGTACACGTTCTACTTCCTTTGTTGAGGTCATATATGAATGCCGGAAGGGGTTAGCAATGCAACGTCTCTGAATTATAAGATCACAAAGGTGTTGGGAATAAGTTCCTTGAATTATAAGATCACAAAGATGGGACAGTCAAAAGTAATGAATAGAGCGATCCATAGGTTTTTCTTTGCCAATGGAAAAAGAACCCATCACTTCTGCATGGGCTGAGACTACGGTTATAGAAACAATACAAAACAAAGACTGAAGGGCAAAAAAAGTAAACGAGCATTATTGTCGCAACCCATAACAATATCACACATGTTATCCATCAAAGAACATTAAGGGGGTTGCCAACAATTTGGTTCATGGTTGCCGAATCAATCCAACATTTAGGTGTGTCAATTGACTTGTTGAGCATGTTAGACATTATAATATATATAGGTTAAACATAATTTGGCCTAGCAACTCTAATGATGTATATATAGCAAATAGGATCCCATACACCTCAAAACATCGTTCTAATGTATAGAAAAAAGTACCAAGGAATAACTAGAGTTTTGAAGACTTCTTGGTGGGTTAACGCTAATTCCACCTAGAATTGGACTTTACATCAACTTTTGGGTGAATATAGGGATGAGCATTGGGTCGCAGGTCGAGTTTGGGCTCGGATAAAATTGAAAAATGCCAACCCATACCCGACTGATATAAGAATGCTGAGTTTCGGGTCAGGTTCATATTTGCCCATATAACATCAAATGAGCATACCACATTTTGTTAGATCTAACTTGCTAATATGAAAACTAAATTATATGATATATATTTTGTGATCAACCTTCAGAATATATATATATATATATATATATATATATATATATATATATATATATATATATATACAGTCAGGCTAGAATACACTCAAGTGTACAGATCACACCGTACACCCCAATGGTGTTTGCCTATCTAGACCATGTTTTTCCAAAATCTAATCCATTGATCTTCATGGTTACAATAATAATAGGTCACAAACAAAATTTGAACTCATTTGGATGAGTGTAACTCACTCATCCAATGACAACAAAATTGACGCACAAAACTAATTTGAAATACATGATTTTTGCCTCCTTTAGATGCATGACCTGTAAGTGTCCAAATGAGCTAAAATTTGTTATATAGTATGTTCTTATGATAATTAAGAAGATCAACGGTTTATATTTAAAAAAAAATTATTGCATCTTCAAAAATGACTGAGGTGTACGGTGCCTCCGGTACACTCGAGTGTACACTAGCCTGACTCTCTCTCTCTCTCTCTCTCTCTCTATATATATATATATATATATATATATATATATATATATATATATATATATATATATATATATATATATATAGTCAGGCTAGAATACACTCGAGTGTATAGATCATGCCGTACACCCCAATGCAGTTTGCCTATCTAGACCATGTTTTTCCAAAATCTAATCCATTGATCTTCATGGTTACAATAATAATAGGTTACAAACAAAATTTGAACTCATTTGGATGAGTGTAAGTCACTCATCCAAGGACAAAAAAATCGACACACAAAACTAATTTGAAATACATGATTTTTGCCTCCTTTAGATACACAACCTATAAGTGTCCAAATGAGCTAAAATTTATTATATAGTATGTTCTTATGATAATTAAGAAGATCAAAGGTTTAGATTTTTCAAAAATATATTGCATCTTAAAAAATGACTGAGGTGTATGGTGCCTCCGGTACACTCGAGTGTATACTAGCCTGACTCTCTCTCTCTCTCTATATATATATATTGCATCATGAAAAACTACTTGAGTGTATTCTGCTCCGAATACACTCAAGTGTATTCTGCTCCGAATACACTCAAGTGTATTCTAGCCTGACTCTCTCTCTCTCTCTCTCTATATATATATATATATATATATCTAATATGAAAACTAAATTATATATATACACACATACACACACACACACACACACACACACACACACACACACACACACACACACACACACACACTACTACAGAACACACCTTTGGCGTCGATTGTTTGACCCATTTTAGTGACGGTTCTCAAGCGACGCCTATGTGGGCGCCGCTAAAGGTCGAACTCTTCGGTGTCAGTTTGATAACCGACGCCAAAAGGCTTCACGCCACTGAAAACGAGCCAGCAGGGCACCTATAGGCGTCGGTTAGGTATAGTAAGCCGACGCCAAAAGGGTTCGCGCCACAAAAAGGGTGCCATCTACGACACTTTCTGCGTCGATTTTCCAATAAAAACTGACGCCATATTTCCAGACGCCACTGCCGTGCTTCCCTATACGGCCGTGTTTAGTACTATAGGCGTCGGGTTTATACTAATAACCGATGCCATTTCCCGCCACGACCGTGCTTTCCTGCACGGTCGGGTTGTTTGTCACATTAGGCGGCGGTTTTATCCAATAACCGACGCTGTAAGCCTTTGATGACGATTTTCTATAAATAACCGACGCCTATGTTTTAATTTTTTTTTCTTATCAGTTTGCAGGCCTGCTGTGGATGGTGAGCAGGATGAGAACCTACAGTTCAATTTTCTGAACTGCAGGTTTACGACATCCATTGATATCAGCCAACAAACAGGCCACAAACCTACAAAATCAACAAATATACTTTTCACACAAGTAGATACATTCATACATCAATTCAATTCTCACATTCACACATGTAGAAACATTCAAATACATATATAAACATTCAGACATGTATAAACATTCAGATATATTCATTTACAAAATATCATTCAACATCGCTACCAACATCCCAATTATATTTTACAGTCCCCACTGCTTAATTTGGCTCTTGCCCATTCTTCTCTTACTTCATTTAATACTTCCATCGTGTATGGAGCATGTACATCTTTTAAGTATTTACCTATAGTGTGGTCAGTTTTAAACACCTGTAAAGAGAATGATGTATATATATAAGTAATAATATAAAAATAAGATTGATATATTTCATACTAACTAATGAGACTATATATAATACCTCATGTATGGTATTGATGTCCAATGCAGCATAACAAGTGCAGCACGCACAAGAGCATACAACCAATGAGGTATCGATGTCCAATGCGACATACAATACATAAAGTGCAGCACACATAAGTGCTTCAGATTCATATAACAACATGACAGACTAACACATATATAATGCATAACAACAACAACGCCGAATTTACATACAACACTAGCTTAGTACATATATAGTGGGACTAATGTGACGAGTTAACAGGAGGACAAACATATTTCACCACGAGTTAACATTGAAGAAGGTCTACTAACCTACACTGAGCTAAACAAGTTTATCAATACTAGCCTAAGGCACAAGTACCATTCGTCGGGACAATGACGGTCGTGGAAGCTTAGTGGCCACTGTCCAGTTGAACGTGTAGTGGCCACTAAGCTTCCACGACCGTCATTGTCCCGACGAACAATACTTGTGCCTTAGGCTAGTACTGATAAACTTGTTTAGCTCAGTGTAGGTTAGTAGACCTTCTTCAATGTTAACTCGTGGTGAAATCTGTTTGTCCTCCTGTTAACTCGTCACCTTAGTCCCACTATATATGTACTAAGCTAGTGTTGTATGTAAATTCGGTGCTGCTGTTGTTATGCACTATATATGTGTTAGTCTGTCATGTTGTTATATGAATATGAAATACTTGTGCGTGCTGCACTTTATGTATTGTATCTATATCCTGCTTCTCTTCATTGTGGCTTCTTTTGCTGTTTCATGGCTTGCTGCCTATATATCTATATAATCTTAGTGTGGGATGCTTGCTCGTTGAGCATCGCTGATAGCCTAGTTAGTTAGCACATTGATTTGGTTAGTAACACTAAAGGTTAATCTTGAATAGGTGAATACATAAAAATGTATATTAATTAAATTGGGAGTGGCGCTTAATACCTTGAATTCATCTATTTTTCTTTGGGTAACAAACTCCTCCCAGTCTTTGGGGTCCAAGTAGTTCCATTGCTGTGTGGCTTCCTTATTCCTATAAATATTTTTCAAAGAGAATACAAACAAAAATTATTAGTGTAGAGTTAGTGAAATACTGATCAATGTCTAGAATTGGAATCAATCAAGAACCTATTCTCAGCATCGCGTATGTAATCTCGGGTGAGATTGGTCCTATAGTTCCTTAGGACCCTCCCACAAAATTTAGCATTTGTATTAACTAGAAGATAATGAAACATCAAATCAGAAAATGATATTGATATTAAAAAAGCAAACATTTAGCTTCAATAAAAAAATATAAACATGCATGCCTCTAAAATTGTGATCTTTTATCAATTAACAATCCTTCATTGTGATCTCCGCGCACATATAAGTCATCATTAGCTTCAATATTTTGTGGAGTTGGCAACCCAACTGAGAATGGACTGGAGTCATCATACTTATCATAATACTCTTCTTCATCTATAGGATCTTCAATGAACTTTCTTTTACCATGAAGAACAACCGACCATTTATAATTTGTAGGATCATCGATATAGAATATTTGTTTCGCCTGTGATGCCAATATGAATGGTTCACCCTTCTCGCCAATCTTTTCAAAGTTCACTAAAGTGAAACCCAATTCATCCACTATAACTCCTTTGGTGTTATCAACCCAATTACATTTAAAGAGCGGAATTCTGAAATCTATGTAGTCAAACTCCCATATGTCTTCAATGACACCGTAATATGACATTTTAGCTTCACGTGGACTCTTATCCTTTGCACTTGCAAAATACATAGTCGACGCTTGAAGAGTGACCCCACTGTTTTCGACGACACTCTTATCATCTTGGCGCTTTGTGTAATATGTGAACCCATTAATGTCAAACCCTTCATAAGACATAACATTCGGTTTTGGTTTAAAGACGAGGCATTTGATAGTTTCCATAATATCATTTGGTGTTTGAGATAGTTGATGTAAGACTTTATCTTCAAACCACTTAGTAAAAGTCTTGTTATGCTCTCTAGCAAGCCACATTGAACTTGCTCGAGGATGTTGTCTCTTGATGAAATTGGTATGTTCCTTGATATAAACACTCACTTCGTCCATGTTGTGTAAAATATACAAGTGACCTTATTCCAACTGCTCATGGCTGATTACTTTCACCCATGATCCCAAAATTCCTTTGCTCTCCTCAATATTCTTGTCATTAACAAGAGTGTTATTACCACTCAGAAAGTCATTGCAAAAATCCATAACCTCTCTCGCCACATAACCTTCAATAATACTCCCTTCAGGCCGATAATGGTTTCGAACATCACCTTTAAAAATGCTCATGTATCGTTCAAAGGGATACATCCAATACAAGAAAACTGGTCCCAACATTTTCACTTCCCTAGTCAAGTGGACAAGAAGATGTACCATGATATCAAAGAACGAAGGAGGGAAATACATCTCAAGCTGACATAGGGTAACAACCACTTCTCTTTGCAAATTATCGAGAGTATCAAGGTCAATAACTTTGCTGCATATACTGTTGAAAAAGAAACAAAGTCTGGTGATTGCAAACCTTACATGCTTCAGCAATATAGATCAAATTGCCATGAGCAATATTTGTTGCATTAGAGTGTGACAATCATGAGATTTAAGACCTATCAACTTCAGATCTTTCATTGATACCAATCTACAGATGTTGGATGAGTAACCCTGTGGCACCTTAACATTTACCAAGCATTCACAAAAAGCTTTCTTCTCCTTTCTAGACAACGTGTAACAAGCGGGAGATAAGTATGTTCTTTTATTACCCATTTCACGTAATTCTGTTAATTCTGACCTTATTCCCATTTCACGTAGGTCCAGTCTAGATTTTATCCCATCTTTAGTCTTACCTGGTATATTTAACAGAGTACCAATGATGCTATAACAGATATTTTTCTCAGCGTGCATTACATCGATACAATGCCTGACTGTCAAAGAACTCTAATAAGGAAGATCCCAAAATATTGACTTATTCTTGAATGAAGAATTGTCACTCCGTGTGGCCATACTACATTGTGATTTCTTACCAAATTCATTGACAATGTCTTTTACTCTTTCATAAACAACATCCCCTGGTATAGGTTTAGGTGCACTCCGTTCATCATTCCATCTATTGAATGCTTTGCGCTTCCTATGATACAGATGGAATTTTGAAAGAAACATTCGATGACCAAGATATACAGTCTTGCCGCCATGTTTTCGTCTTATTGAATCAGTGTTTTTGTCACATATAGGACACACTTTAGCTCCTTTGACACTATATCCAGACAAATTCCCTTATGCTGGAAAGTCATTAATAGTGCAAAACAACATAGCGTACAAACAAAATGTCTCTCTTCCTGAAGCATCATAGGTCATCACACCTTCAGTCCAAAGTTTCTTTAAGTCATCAATCAAAGGTTCAAGATAAACATCGATATCATTTCCGGGTTGTTTAGGGCCCTATATCAACAACGATAACATAAAGTACTTATTTTTCATACACAGCCAGGGAGGAAGATTGTATATAACAAGCATGACAAACCAAGTGCTATGTTGGCTGCTCAATGTCTCGTACAGATTCATCCCATCTGTACAAAGCCCAAGTCATAGATTCCTATCTTCTTCACCAAATTTGGGGTACAATAGATCAATATTCTTCCACTGTGGGGAATCAGACACATGTCGTAGGATCCCATCATTATTTTTCTTAACATCTTCATGCCACCTCAAATTCTTCGCATCTTTCGGATTTGCAAACAAGCGTTGAAACCGTGATATTATAGGTAGATACCACATCACCTTGGCAGGAGAACAAATTTTGGACTCTCCCGAAGTCATCAATTTATACCGTGACACACCACATTTTGGACAATCTTTCAAATCCACATAGTCCTTTTGAAATAATACACAATCATTCAGGCATGCGTGTATCTTCTTGGCCTCCATTCCCATTGGGAACAACAATTTCTTTACCCGGTATGTTGAGATTGGCAGCTCGTTTCCTTCAGGAAGCATTTCTTTCAACAAAGTCAACAATGAAGTGAAGCTTTTGTCGCTCCATCTATTGTTAGCTTTCAACTTATACAATCTCAACACAATGCTAAGCTTCATAAACTTAGCACAACCTGTGTATAACGGTATCTCAGCATCATGCATAATGTTTCTAAAGATAGGAGGTGGATCGGTGTGCTCTACCCTACAACTATCCAGCATCGCATCAACGATGTCTACTGGAACTGGTTCGTTCACATCTACGTCATTGGAGGCAATTTCTTCTTCCACCCAAGCACTGCTATCGACATCCACTGGTTTCGAGTTTGAAATCTCTCCATGCCAGTGCCATTATGTATAGCTTTGTACAATCCCATTGCACATGACATGACTTTTCATTTCATCACCAGTGCTGACTTTAAAGTTGTTACCGCAATGCCTACATGGACAGTAGAACCTATCTCCAGGTTCTTTCCTATGTTCCTCGGTAAATCTAATAAACTGATCAAGACCAGATATAAACTCTAGGGTGCATCAATTGCGAATGGACATCCATGATCTATCCATTCTATGATCAAAGAGAAAACAAGTATATATTAGGACAAGATTAGGGTCTACGGTTAACAAATACATGTTATGTCATTCTTATATATAATGAATGTGTACCACCTATCCCATCATTGAACACCTAATCTCACTAGTAAGTGTATAATGTGTATTGAGTTTTCAAGAAAATTTCGACAGCATTTCCCCGCTGTTCTCTAAGTACATATGTACTTAGAGAACAAACGAGGAAATTCTACCGAAATTTTCTCGAAAACCCAATACACATTATACACTTACATCCTAAGTGAGATTAGGTTTTCAAGAACAGTCCCAAACTGGGAACTATCCAAAATTTACTCCTAATGAGTAAATCTTGGACGGGTTTCGAGGCCAACAAACACAATAATAGATATGTACATGTTAGGATTTCATCACAATTAATGTTAGGGTTTCATCACAATTGATGTTAGGGTTTCATCAATGTTAGGTTTAATCAAATCAAATCAAGTTTAAATCTTAAGTACATATGTACTAACATCAAAATTTACTGAATTAGGTCAAACATTAGGATTAGAAGCACAAATATATGCAAGCAAAAGATTTGTTCGTATCCTAGGATTTACATAAAGCATTACATAAAGATTTGTTCATATCCTTACCAACGGCAAGCACGGTCGTGGCTGTGTTGGCCTACCACGGCCGTGCTGTCCAGCACGGCCGTGGTAGGCCAACACAACCACGGTCGTGCTTACTGTTGGTAAGGAGCTAGGGAGAAGGAAGCAAAGCGGCTAGGGCTACCTAGAGCTAGCATGGAGAAGAGCGGCGGAGAGCAGCGGCAACAGTGGAGGCGAGTAGGCGAAGAGAAGAGCAGAGTGGCGCTCGCAGTGGCACCAGGAGATGAGCAGAGCAGCAGAGAAGAACAGAGCAGCAGTAGAAAGAGGACGCGGCGGCGGCAAGCAGAGGCGCACCAGCAGCAGCGGCGGCGAGCAGTAATGGGGGTCGTCGACGATTTTAGGCGATAGTGGCGAGCACAGGAAAATTATTGTGAAGAAACAGGAAGAAAGGGGGAAGATCCCGGTGATCGGGTCTATTAAGTTGGTCAACATCATCGGTTATCTACAAAACTGACGCCTATTACTTGTCAGCGTCGGTTGTTAGTAAAAAACCAACGTCCAATTAGACAATCTTTGCCCTAAATTATTTGGCGGGAACCATTATCATCGTCGGTTATCAAAGGATTAACTGACACCAAAAGCGGAACTTTTCGTGCAAATATCCTTCTTAAATAGGCGTCGGTGAATAGTTAAAAAACTGATGCTGTATGTGACGCAAATTTTTTTCGCTCGAAATTTGGATTTCGCAGGCGATTTTAGGCGTCGATTTGTTATACCCAGACGACGCTGAATACAAAGCGGTACCTGTGTCTGGCTGATCTTCGAATATAGATGTCGGATTTCCTAAATAACTGACGTTGAATATTATAGGCGTCGGTTTACCTTAATAACCGACGCCCAGAAAAGCGACACTGGATGTTGTTTCTGTAGTAGTGATATATATATATATATATATATATATATATATATATATATATATAATGTATATAGCATCATGAAAAACTACTTGAGTGTATTCTGCTCTTAATACACTCCGAATACACTCGAGTGTATTCTAGCCTAACTCTCTCTCTCTCTCTATATATATATATATATATATATATATATTTAGGCTAGAATACACTCGAGTGTATAGATTGCACGAATACACTCAAGTGTGTTTGCATATTATGACTATTTTTTGCAAAATATAAATCATTTATCTTCACTGTCATACTATAATTAGGTTACATACAAATTTTGAGTCCATTTGGATGAGTGTAAGTCACTCGTCCAAGGGAAACAAAATCGACGCGTGAAACTAATTGGAAATGCATAATTTTTGCGGTCTTTATAACACGACCTATAAATGTCCAAATGTATTCAAATTTTGCATATGAGCTATTCACAAGATGTTTAAGAAGATCAACAGATTATATTTTTGAAAAAAAAATTGCATCATGAAAAACTACTTGGGTGTATTCCCTGACTTTATATATATATATATATATATATATATATATATATATATATATATATGTATGTATACACACACACACACTTTGAGATCTAGCAGCCATGATATATGCACCTTAGTTGCTTGATCCCCTATATCAATGAAATAGATATTGAAAGAGTAAGCAATACTTTTCTCATACATGTGAATGTATGCGACTTAAAAAATCCATAGAATTTATAATGTTGTGGCCTTTTGCTTCCTTGTCCTATATGTATATACAATCAAATGGGCGTTGGAAGGGAAAAAGATCATTTGTCTCCTACATGTAGGCATACAAGCAAATAAATGAACAAACTCTACCAAGCATTGAGCTAGTTGCTTCTTTATTTTTCTTTAATGAGCTAATGTTCTGCCTTTTCCTGAGTGTTATATATATTGGAAATCAAAGTATGGATGCCATATTTTATTCAATTGTTAAAATATATATAGTAAAAAATAGAAGGTTCCATTGGAATGACACATTGAGATCAAAACAAAAAAATTAAGTACGTCTATCCATGTCAATGATGGTTGTCTTACTAGTATCAATTCACTAATCATGTTGATTGATTGTGAATTATCCATGTTGCCATTGGTTGGATATGTACTTCATATTGCATCAAGAAATATGTATATTCTTCTTTAAGGATAAACATAGATGTATACATATACATACACATAAAATCTAATCTGGGCATTTGACTTTTCAGACCTGGGTTTACCTCAACCCCTGCCCAACCCTATTAAATATGGGTTTAAATCTTAGGCCCATCCCACCCATATTATAAATTGGATTCATGTTTGGATCATGTTATGTAGGCTGGGTCAGGGGTCGGATCAGACTGGCCCGACCCGATGCTCACCCCTAGATATATATTGAACCAATCTTTAACACATTTACAAGTTATTATACTTATTTTATACTTCCTTGAGTTGATTAGATTGGGTTTGGAGAAGAGAAACCCTAGATTTTGTTGACTGAGTTTCAAGAGGTAAATATATCCTTTACATATGTTACTTTGGTGAAAGTATTTGAAACAATAATAATTTATTTGTGCCTTGGTGTTAGAGTACAAGCCAAGATAATTTTGAATTTATTTGGAACTCGGGACCCTTGGGGTCCCTATTATGGATAAGGTGATTGCCATGAAAAGTAGGGTTTCCTTGGCCACAATTTTGTTAAAGATTGTATGACCTTTCCATATGTTGACCAAACTTTTGGTTGCCAACAAATGAACTAGGTGGGTCATTGCTAACTGTTAAATAGTTGTATGAACTCTTGGTAATGGTGGAGCAACCCAACTTATGGGAATACAAATGAACTACAAGGGGGTCGTTAACAATTTGGGTCGTAATTTCTAGCAGTCAAGCATATTACCATGGACCACCTAAAGCTCAGTCCGACCATTAGGTAAGATGACCAACTCGTCGGGCTTGTTTGACAAAAAGTAATAAAAGGGTTAAATTGTAATTCAATTTAGCATATATATATATATATATATATATATATATATATATATATATATATATATATATATATATATATATATATATATATATATAGTCCACCTTCGGTGCCCGCGCAGGTGGTATTCATTAGTTACTCGTGTGATTAAATTAATCTGATATTTACGTTTCCTTCCACCGTGCCTATTCTCTGTGACAATGTCCGTGTGATTAAATTAATCTAATATTTATGGTTCCTGCCACCGTGCCTATTCTCCATGACAATGTCTGCTCATTGCATATGCTATGTCTTACGCTCCTCGTGCTTCTCCGACTGGCCATACTCACGCAACTAGCTTCCAATCATGTTAGTGCTAGTTGTGAGGCACTGTCCCAGTGATTGACGAATGACATGGAAATGAAAAATAAATGAAAAATAGATAAACAAATTGCCATTACATGCATGAAAAATCATCTGGTAACAATACACTTACAAGCCATCTTGGGTGGAGGCTGAAGCTGGCATATTAACCAGTGAAAAATATGGAAGTCCTTCTGATTGGATGAAGAGGTAAAAGTTGCATAAGACATATTCGACAAAATTTCTAGACAAAATGTCATATGTAATATGGACAATCACATTGTAATAGGCAAGAGTCAACCATAATGTAGGTGATAGTTTTGTAATATGGATACTCATATTGTAATAAGCAAGTGTCATTTGTAATATAGAAAGTCACATTGTAATAAGCAAGTGTCATCTGTAATATGGACAGTCACGTTGTAATAGGATAATATTGATAGTCATATTATAATAAGAAAGTGTCATATGTCATATGGATAGTCGCATTATAATAGGCAAGAGCCAACCATAATGTAGGAGACAGTTTGTAATATGGATAGTCATTACAAATTATCTATTCTGATTATACACTTTTATTTTTTTATTATTGAATGTCACCTTTCTTTACTTGTTGTCATAACTCAGTATACATCGTTAAAAAAATACATTACATTTTAGTTTTTTGTATTATAAAATATTTATTTTAGTTACAATGCGTTTATTCATATTACAATTTTCTTATGTGTGTTAAAATTTCCCTTTACAATTTATAGTTGCTCTTTACTATTTACTTTGTTTCATATTATCTATTATAATATAGACAATCACATTGTAATAAGTAAGTGTCATCTGTAATATGGACAATCATGTTGTAATAGGCAAGAGCCAATCGTAATATAGGTGACGGTTTTGTAATATGGATACTCATATTGTAATAAGCAAGTGTCATTTGTAATATGAACAATCACATTATAATAGGCAAGAGCCAACCATAATGTAGGTGACAATTTGTAATATGGATAGTCATATTGTAATAAGAAAGTGTCATCTATAACATAGACATTCACATTGTAATAGGCAAGAGCCAACTATAATGTAGGTGATAGTTTTATAATATGGATAGTCATATTGTAATAAGTAAGTGTCATATGTCATATGGACATTCACATTGTAATAGGCAAGAACCAACTATAATGTAGGTGATAATTTTATAATATTGATAGTCATATTGTAATAAGCAAGTGTCATATGTCATATTGATAGTCACATTATAATAGGCAAGAGCCAACCATAATGTAGGAGACAATTTGTAATATAGATAGTCATTACAAATTATCTGTTCTGATATAAACTTTTATTTCTTATTACAGAATGTCACCTTTCTTTACTTGTTTTCATAACTCAGTATACATCGTTAAAAAATATACATTACATTTTAGTTTTTTGTAATACAAAATATTTATTTTAGTTACAATGCGTTTATTCATATTACAATTTTCTTATGTGTGTTACAATTGCCCTTTACAATTTATAGTTGCTCTTTACTATTTATTTTGTTTCATATTATCTATTATAATATAGATAGTCACATTGTAATAAGCAAGTGTCATCTTTAATATGGACAGTCACGTTGTAATAGGTAAGAGCCAACCGTAATATAGGTGATAGTTTTGTAATATGGATACTAATATTGTAATAAGCAAGTGTCATTTGTAATATGGACAATCACATTGTAATAGACAAGAGCCAACCATAATGTAGGTGACAGTTTGTAATATGGATAGTCATATTGTAATAAGAAAGTGTCATCTGTAATATAGACATTCACATTGTAATAGGCAAGAGCCAACTATAATGTAGGTGATAGTTTTATAATATGTATAGTCATATTGTAATAAGCAAGTGTCATATGTCATATGGACATTCACATTAATGTAGGTGATAATTTTATAATATTGATAGTCATTTTGTAATAAGCAAGAGGCATATGTCATATGGATAGTCACATTATAATAGGCAAGATCCAACCATAATATAGGAGATAGTTTGTAATATGGATAGTCATTACAAATTATATGTTCTGATTATAAACTTTTATTTCTTATTACAGAATGTCACCTTTCTTTACTTGTTGTCATAACTTAGTATACATCGTTAAAAAATATACATTACATTTTATTTTTTTGTATTACAAAATATTTATTTTAGTTACAATGCGTTTATTCATATTATAATTTTCTTATGTGTGTTACAATTTCCCTTTACAATTTATAGTTGCTCTTTACTATTTACTTTGTTTCATATTATCTATTATAATTACAGAATAATTCTTATTATTATAAACTTTTATTTTTGTGGGCATCTATATTTATGCAAATATGATCGAAAATACAATTATGCTATGAAAACTTTTTGTATGGAACAACATTTTGTAGGATTTAAACAATCTGTAAAAATAACAAATATATTGTAATGAGAACAAAGAATCTGTAATGGGAAGAAGACATTTGTAACTGAAGATGACGTTGTGTATTATAATATGGAAATGTCATTTTATTATCACTTTTCTAGCAGGTGCAGATCAAATATGCGTTACAAATTTACAAGTCATGCCACCGTCCCATTCTTATTCAATAATTACAAAGTAATGCCACCAGACCAATCTTATTATGTAATTACAACGTAATGCCACCGCTTATTCTATAATTACAACATAATGCCACCGCTTCATCAAACACGGGTAACTAATCTAATCTACCAGTGTGGGAAGCAAGTAAACATCCACACACACACACACACACACACACACACACACACACACACACACACATATATATATATATATATATATATATATATATATATATATATATATATATATATATATATATATATATATATATATATATATATATATATATATATATATGGCTTAAAGAATTGTGTACCCGAGTACATGTAGCTTACATGTTCCCACCTTCATTTATGGGGATTGTAAAATTGTATCGAATAACCCAACCTTATGGATGTATAGTATACCCCTTAGATAAGATGTGTACCAAAAATCATTGCAATCTGATATTCATAGAGCATACAATAAAAGAAAATGTCTATTTTCTAATCAATGGTAAGTTGCAAAAATTGCATAAACCATTGAATGATGTATGGCTATATCTCATGATCTACATAAGATATGGTTATGATTTTTTAAAGACATCTAATCTATATATAGTTGAATCAATCCATATGGTTGGATTTTATCAACATACTCTACATATGCTATTTTAATGGTCGGTACACGTAAGTTACATGTACCGGCCGGTACACACTTCCTAACCTCTCTCTCTATATATATGTATATATATATATATATATATATATATATATATATATATATATATATATATATATATATATATATATGAACCCAAACACCTCAAAACACAGTTCTACTATTTGGAAATCGAATATGAAAGAAGAATTGAGGTTTTGAAGAATTCTTGGTGGATTAACCCTCCCACCTAGAATTGGATTTCTGTCAACTTCTAGTTGAAAATTTTTAGCAATGTTTAATGTGCTTACTACTTAAAATATTCATTTTATACTTGCTTGGAGTTGACCCTAGATTCAATTGAGTTGGAGTTTTAGGGGGTCATTATGTTCTTTTAATATGTGAATTTGGTGAAAATATGAGAAGACAATAAAATTATAAATGCTCCTAATGTTTGAGGACAAGCTAGGATCATTTTTGACCCTACTTGGAGTTTTGAGACCCTTGGGATCCTTCTATAATTTAAGTGGTTTCCATGAAAAGTAGGTTGATCACTAGACACAATTTTGTCAATGGTTGGCTAACTTTTCCATAGGTTGATTGAACTCTTGGTTTATCTCACAAAAATCATTTGCTAAGGTGGGTCATTGCTAACACTTAAAGGATAAATTGACCTTTTAGTTAGTTTCCAGAAATTTGGGTCACAATTTCTAGCGATCGAGCTGATTCGTCGTTGATTGATCGATGTCGGGTCCCTAAAGATTGGTCTGACCTTTAGGTAAGATGACTGACTTATTGATCACGTTAGACAAAAATTGAAAAGGGTTAATGTGTAGATTAACCAAGCAAATCTAATTATGTATAAATAGTAAACATGAGACTAGACCCCTCAAAAGATAGTTTTACTATGTTGAGCTTGAATATGAAGAAAGAACTGGGGTTTTGAAGAATTCTTGGTGGGTTCACTCTACTTCCTTCGAGGGTTGATTTTTTCATCAACTTTTGGTTAAATATTGGTAACTTTCTAGTTAAGCACTATTTTTCTCTTCATTTATGTAGAATACACCCTCTTGACTAAAAATATTTGGGAACTACAAAAGAAACCATAGTCTTCTTATTCTTCTTCTTCTTATTTCCATAATTTTGTATTTTGGCATAGGTTGGTGTCAAACTAGTGATTTTTAGTAGATCTTGGATAAAGAATATGTTCCTTACATAGAGTTCACATGCTTGCATAGTAGGTAAGTCACATAGTTCACATTTTCGAGATTTAATCATGGAGAAATAACTAACATTGACTAAATCCATTTTATTGAACTATAGATTGGGCTTATCCGGGAATATCAATAAAATTGTGTTGGAATGAGAAAATTTGAAATATAGGGTCATACTTACTATACTCAACTAATATATAACTTACTTGAGGGAAATGCACTAGAATGATTTCAAGGTGTATGTATTTTATTTGTTTTCTTAAAATGTCAAACTAGGACAATTTCTACATATTTGTTCTCATACACACTCTAATATCGATTCACCCAAATGAAATCTCTTGAAATGATATGATGTCAATAATATATCTTGATATCAATAGATTATTAGGGGACATTATGAGGGATGCGGTGGAGGGTAGATTTGGCATTATAAAACTCATAGAACTCTACCTAATATAATCCTAATATTCATTATAATTCAAAATTCTAACATCTGAACCTCTAAACCCATTGTGCTAAGTTTTCAACTTAAACTTTCATAAACATGGTAGATCCTAATTATTCTTACATAAACCCTATGTACATGAGATCACAAATCTGACCTTGTGCTAGTTGGCTCTTGCCATCAACAAAACCTAGATTGGAAAAAATATTATTATTTAAAATTCACTAATTCATTGGTAATTTGTTTCTATAAAATATTCACAATAATATTTTAGGATAGTAAATGAGGAAAATTAGTTATCCTTAAATTTTTAATATTTACACACACAAATATATATATATATATGTATATATATATATATATATATATATATATATATATATATATATATACATAGACTCATAGTGAAACTCCAATTTCATGTTCAAATTCTACACTTAATTATCTTGGACATCAGTTTTATTACATACAGATAAACCTTTATATGCTAATAAATCTAAAATAAATCATTATGGTGGTAATTGAATTTTTGGTTGTCCTAATGACCATGTTAATACTGACAATAGTTCTTGGCCTTTCATGCCTTATCCTCAGCATGATAAGTTGGAGTTCCAACTCACAATAACTGTGATCTATTGGTCATTTCCTTCACCTATCCCACTATAAGATAGGACCCCAATACCCAACCGCATGTCATATCCTTTCTCCCCATGATATTTCCCCATTGTGAAAAAACTCTCCCTCATCTTTCCTCACCCAAATCAAACCAAAATATCCTAACACAACCCTTCTTAATGTTGTACAAACTCCAAATCCATCATGACTATGTGTTTTCTTATAACTAATCTCCAGTTGATATATAAGACTCTATGTCTATAAGTAACCCCAAAGATACTTCCTTTCACTATGAGAAATCATTAATTTTATTCCAATAATTATGCTGTATCACACTTAATTATCCTCCTTCCCTCCCCTAACATCCCTCGTGTCTCTGACTATATTAAACTTTGTGAGAGGACTGAATCAACTCCTAGACTCCTAATGATACACTCATTACCTTTGATTTTTATAACAAGCGTGATAGTGACAAACACTATTTTTACCTATTCTTGATCATCTATTGAATTTCTATACCATTGTTGATTCCCATTGGTGATTTCTTTATGAAGATAATTATTTTGTGGTGGAGTTTCATTTCTCTTAACTAGTTTTATTATGGAGTAGCATTCACTCATGAGAGGTTGTTCTCAAATGTCCCATTACCCTAGGACCTCTACAATAGGTCCTTGGGTTTGTATGCAAAAGGATAAGAGATTTGGCCACGTTTGTAGACAACATATTAAACTATATTTTAGAGTTTTGATCCATGATCTGATATTTACATTATTCTCAAGTATTCTGGTTTATGGAGATAGAAAGTGGGTGTATATAAGACTTCCCCATTTAATATCGATTATCATTAGTTTAGTGTTATGGGGACTGGGTCAGTCTAGTCTTTTTCCTATGTTTGTTCCAGTGGTGCAACACACACCTATGAAGTGGAACTTGGCCATGTGGTCACTTCTAGTTTGGTCAACTAGGATCAAAGGGCCCAATCATTTGTGTTATAGCTTTTGGATGACAACTTTATCAAATATCCAATTGGTTGATACCTTCAAAAGTGCATACTTGTTTATGTTGACATAATAAAAATACAAAAAATATATATGAGAAGGTTATTTCCAAGATTATCTTAATTAAATGATTTTTAGACCTTGATTCCACTAGGATCAAATCCTCTTTTCCTAAGTATCTATGCTTAGGGTAAGGGTGGTTCTAATAATAATAATTTAATATGCACTATATTAGTTTCACATGTTAAGGTCTTAATTAGGATACACAAATTGAATTAGGGGTTTCTTTACTATAGGCTAGTGGGTCATTGGAGTATGGAAAATTTTACTAGTTGAATATAGTGATATGAATGCTTCATCATTATGCTTCAAAATTTCAAGTTCATGTAAGATATATGAAGTAATAAGAATGATGCATACTTGATTATATTATTGATTTTTTTTACAATTAAAGTTGTATGATTATCACATATTAAATAAACTATGATTATGCTCATGTAACATATTTTAATGTTTGATGAAATGATTAAAGTTGATCATTTATAAATTTATTTTCATGTTACTGATAAATGATGTTTCAAATATAAGAGGGAGAAATACCATCATGCACATATGATGTTTCTAATGTTTCCAAACGTTCCTCATGATACTTATAGCCTTTATGGGATGATGCTTCATTTTGGTGTAATAAGATGAGCCTTAATCAAGCCAATGAGAATTCTAGTACATTTATATCATCGAGGTGAATATAAATTAATGGAGAAATATTTAAGAAAATTTATTATACGTTTCGCACAATGAAGGACCCTTGTGATTGCTTAGGGCTTTCTTATAAATGATGGGACTTTTCAGCATGATGTGCCCCCATGTAAATAGTTATATGAAGACATTATATTGTATTCATCTCAATTGATTCTTGTAATGAAAATTTAAAAATTTCAAAAATTTTTAATGCTAATTTATGCCAAGTCCTTTTGTTTGAAACTATACATATACATATACACATACACACATAATATATATATATATATATATATAGTCAGGCTAGAATACACTCGAGTGTATTCAGAGTAGAATACACTAAAGTAGTTTTTCATGATGTAATATTTTTTTTCAAAAATCTAATCTGTTGATCTTCTTAAATAAGTTGTGAATAGGTCATACGCAAAATTTGAGCACATTTGGACATTTATAGGTCATGTTATAAAGACCGCAAAAATTATGCATTTCATATTAGTTTCGCGCGTCAATTTTGTTGCCCTTGGATGAGTGACTTAGACTCATCTAAATGGGATCAAAATTTGTATGTAGCCTAGTTATAGTATGACGGTGAAGATTAATGGTTTACATTTTGCAAAAAATAGTCTTAATATGCAAACACACTTGAGTGTATTTGTGTGATCTGTACACTCGAGTGTATTCTAGCCTAACTCTCTCTCTCTCTCTCTCTCTATATATATATATATATATATATATATATATATATATAGTCAAGCTAGAATACACTCAAGTGTACATATCGCACAGATACGCTCAAGTGTGTTTGCATATCAAGACTATTTTTTGCAAGATGTAAACCAATTATCTTCAATGTAATACTATAATTAGGCTACATATAAATTTTGAGCCCATTTGGATGACTGTAAGTCACTCATCCGGGGGCAACAAAATTGTCGCACGAAACTAATTTGAAATGCATAATTTTTGTGGTCTTCATAACATGATCTATAAATGTCCAAATGGACTCAGATTTTATATATGGGCTATTCACAAGATGTTTAAGAAGATCAATGGATTAGATTTTAGAAAAAAATATTGCATCATGAAAAACTGCTTGAGTGTATTCTGCTCTGAATACACTCGAGTGTATTCTAGCCTGACTCTCTCTCTCTCTCTCTCTCTATATATATATATATATATATATAATTTTCTCTATCAAGTGCATATTACTGCTTATTAGTATTGTTATTGATTCTCATAGATGTAGTCCCTATTCGAGGACATGAGGAGGAATTCAAATGATTAGTAGAGTATCTTCTATCATGAACTTAGCCCAGTGGGGTGCCATCTACAACTTTAGAAGACTAGTACAACTAATAAGAATGGTTTTATTATGATCTAAGTTTTTACATATCTTTTGTATAAGGGTTTACCCTTGATAAAGATAATGTATTAAATATTCTTCTTTCAAAAATATGTTGTACATTCTTTTAAATTATTACTGGTGTTTCCATTTACTTTATTGTTTTAATGTGCATTATGTGATATTCCTTAAAGATGAGACCCATGTTACAAAAACCATGAGGTTTTCTTCTTCTTGTGTGCACTCACATGGGTGTTACATAATTAGTACAAGAGCAAATGATTAGATGACCACTATGCTAAGATTCATATATTTTCTAGGTTTCTCTAATATAAATTTATGATGTCAGGGATATGAGTAGATATAACTATGGTTTATGACCAAATAAAGTTAAGGGACCCCAAGAAGAACAAGATTCTTGAGGTTTTGTTATAATAGATAAAGTAGATAGATATAATAGGGAATGTCGTTTATCTAGTTGGGATGCTAAGTATTGAACTAATCTTAGCCAATGACACATCCTTTCCTTTTCTCAATAGCTTGTACACACCAAGAGAGAACTATAGTTGGAAGTTCAAAAACATAAAGTGCTATTATGCATTTCCCCCTCTTTATAGTTAATGTGGTATATACATATGCATTATTAGATTGGGGAGAGTATCATTATAATACAACACGTCTCTCAATATGTACTTGACGAACACATATCTAGGGATATAAAAGAGATGGGTACTACCTAAGACCTAAAATAGATAGTCATGAAAACCTAATGTAGGTCAAGTTTAGTTACCACCGAATTTGATGACTAAGTTGTAATATTTAAGTAACAATGATAAAAAGAGGCAATATAGGGGTTGATAATCATATATATATATTTGAGGAATTTGACTTAAATACTAATTAAGGATTTTGATTTAAGGATTCATTGATGATTTTTATGTTATGGTATATTCAAGGTCATTGACATAAAGGTAGGTTGAGGAGATATATCTTGATTAATTTTCTAGTGTTTGTTTTAGTAATATGACCCATTTTATAAACCCTATATAAAAGGACATAGAATCCTAGATCTTAATATATACAAAACTTTGAATCTTAAATGAAATAAGGTGCATATAAAATGAAAACCCTGATTGGATCATAACATGATAACTACATGAGAAACTTTGAGAACCCAATATGAGATTACAAGACTATGGGCCCAAAACAAAACATGGTTACATTTTTAGGACACATTCATATAAGGTGGATAAGATGTAATAACCCACAAAATTCAAACTTAAATGAAGCCTAATACCCATTATGGGTCCAAAACGTTAAATTATGAATTTCAAATACCATTGCATAAGTTTTCAACTTTCACGTTGATATACATGATAAATTCTAATTTGCCTTAATACAACTCTAAATATATTAGATTATGACCCTATATGCCTATTAGGTACAATCAAGTACTGCTTGGATCTTGTCATAAATAAACCCTATTTTTTCCAAATTCATTTCAACATTGGTAAATTAATCGGTGATCCATTTCCCTAAAATCTATCCCGAAATGATTAACAAGTGACTAATAAGGATTAACAATAGAAAACCCCCTTTCCCATCTAAAACAATTCCCAATTATTTTATTATGATAACAAATGCAAAGATTTAGCTATCCCTAAAATTTGGATAGCCAAACATTATAGTGAATCTAGATAATTTTTTATGCCCCATTTACCTATGGCAACAATAGAAGCTGCAAAATAAAAATACATTTTCATATTCAAACTATGCAAATCCAAATTATCTAGGACATAAACTTTCATTTGTTTGGATAAACCTAGATACAATAATAAAATTTAAAATATAGTTCTAGATGAATCTAAAACCAACCATATTGATATTATTGTTAGTATATTTTTTTCTCCATTTGAATTTGATACTATGATTGGTTTCTTTTTTATCATCTCCTTCACCTATCTCCTCTTTTAGATAGGAATCTACAATAACCAACCTCCTACCTATCCTCTATCCCTCTATGTCATTTACCACTATTGAAATATTTTATGTCTCTACCTTCCTCAACCCACATAGAAGAAAACAAGACCTAACACAATTCTTTTTCATGCACTACAAACTCAAATCATTGTGACACCAAGTTTTCTTGTAAAAAATCTCCAAGTTTCTAGAGAATCCTAAATGCCTATAAGTAACCCTCAAAAAGCTTCCTCACACTCTTAGGAACTTGTTTTGTCATCTCTTTTTCTCCCAGTTATCACAATCTACCACCTTTGAACCTCACCTAGACTCTTTCCTTCTAGCCATTCGCCCCCACATCTCAGACCAAATCAGAGATCTCCAGACAACCACACCAACTTCTGGACACCCCATGACATTCCCAACACCTTCTATTTTGAAGGAAAACATGGTAATAACAAATATCCTTTCTCCACCTCTTCCGATCATCTATACAATCTATTTTCCCTATTTATTCCATTTGTGATTTCTTCATGAAGAACATCATATTTTTAATTGAATTTCATTTTGTCGAAACAATTTTTAGTGAAAAGTAGTGTCCCCTCATGACTCCTATCCACCTTCCTTTTTCTGACCTTGCGAGAGGCCATTGTAGGGTGTATGGTCACCCTACCTGCTCTGTAAGAGATTGTTGGGTTCATATAAAAGAATAGAAGTTCTTGGACCATTTTTTCATTTGATCATTTGAAAGAGATTTTTAGAGTTATGAAATGTGATTTTAGCTTTCCCTATTCTTCAACCCTTCTAGTTAATAAAAGATCATAGTTGTGTGCTCTACCATTTTATCTTAGTTATGTTTTAGTTTTATCACATGCAGATTAGGATAATTTATTATTATTCACGCTTTTGCTCCAATGTGGTGCACACCTACGAAGTGGACATATGCATGACTACTTATTTATGGTTTAACATGCTCATATTGTAATTTAAGTTTATGGATAATATTTTTAATAGATTTTTGGTTTGAAGTACCTATTGAACATACACACATAATGATCTATACATAAGAAAATATGAAAAAATATAAATTAGAAAGGCACTCTTGGATAAGCTAACTAAATTTTTATCAAATCTTGATTCCACAAAGATAGTATCCTCTTTTTTAAAAATCTATGTTTTTGGCAAGGATTGTTAGAAATATAGGAAGTTCATATGAAAATATATATTTTAGGTGTTTTTGGCTTAATTGGAACCATGAGGATTGAGTTAGGGTTTTCTATGCTCTAGATCAATGGGTCATGCCACAATGCAAAGTTGTCTTAGTTGAATCGAATGATATGTATGCTTTTCAATATGCGTTTTGATTTTAATATCTTGTAATATAAATGAAATAATGATAATATGTATCTCTAAAAGTTTTGACTTAATGATGATTTCAATCTCTCAGAGTCCAATGATAATCATCAAGGCAATGATCTTATATTAAGTTTTATCTTCATGGAAATGATTGGAGTTCATCTCAAATTAAATGTAGTGTCATGTTAATAGTGTATTGATCTTTCAAGATCAAGAATGATATCATGTAACACACAAGATGATGTTTCTAATATTTTACATTGTTCCTCATGATTATTATAGCCTTTATGGTCTGAAGCTGCAACTTTAGTGCAATACGATGAGTCTTAACATACTCAACGAGCACTTTGGTGCAATTGTTGTATAATAAATAATTTACCATCATGTTTATATAATAATTATAAGAGGAAAAATATTTAAGATAATTTAGCATAATCTTCTTTCAATAAGGGACCCTTTTGGTCGATGGATTTTCGTAGCAATAACCTACTTTCTGGACGTGACGTGCCACCCCATGGGTTGAGTTATATGGAGAAGTAATATTTATTTTTCTCAATTCATGTAAGCACTACAAATTTAAGTGTTCCAAAAATCATAAGTTCATATATGTCAAAAGATTTTCTTTTCTTCCAATTTTGCATATGTATAATTCTCATATAACATGCATATTTTCACTTAATGTTGTTGTTTTTTTGTTTTCATGATTGTGAGATGAGATGTATAGATCAACACACTAAGGAGGAATTGTAGTGAGTACTTCACGAGTCTCTATTTTAAGAATTTATCCCACCATTCTACCATCTACAACTTTAGAAGACAAGTATGTCTAGACTAGAAGATGTTTTATGATTTAGTTTTTATAGATATTATGTATTAGAGTTTTAGTTCTATCTCGATAAACCAACGTACTAGATTTACCTCTTTAAAAACAAGTTTTCTGAATCTATCTAAATTCATGTTTAGTGTTTTCTTTTACTTTATTTTTACAATATGCAATGTATGTGACATTCATCCAATTAGAGATTAATATTGTGAGGTCACCATGAGGTTTTCTTCCTCTTATGTGTATGTAATTGGAGGGGAGTTACATGCATTGAAATTAAATTTGAAGGAAATGGAGGAGGTCTGACCACCTCACGTTTAACACAAAGAATCTTGAGGTCACATGAAATAAGGGTTGGGCTGAGGAAGTTGTTCCCTCTATCATACAAAGGCATGAGACTGAGGGGAAACAAAGTGTGTCAATAACATGTTCTCTTCTACCTAAAATCACCTCTATTCATGTCTATATTGGGAAAGATGATGATGAGATTAGGTCTAGTCTAGTCAGCCTCAACCAAACTGGTTCGGTTGGTGAAGGGCCTACTTTGTTTTCTACCACATACAATTTCAACACTTACTTCCATTCAATGAAATGAAACAAAATCTTGCAAGATAAGTAATGCGATTATAGTTAGAAAGAAAGTCATGTCTCTATTTGAAATCAAAATGGAGCATCTATATGGAATCCAAAAATCAAGTTGATTTAAATCAAAGTCTCTTACACCTCTATCCAACTATGATTCAGTGAATTACCTAAATTGGAAATTTAGAATTTTTACCTAGTTATTTAATCAACACATGGTTAACAAAAAGGTAAAAAGGTTTCGGACATGGGTTGATAAAATTATATAGTAAGCCTCAAGTGTCCAAAAATGTGGATTAAGGTAGTCATGAACTAAAGAGCTCAATTATGATAACTCTAGTTCTTGAATCTTATGAAGTGAGCTTATTATCTAGAATGGTGTTTGAATGATTTTCCTAATATGATTAGATGTTATTATTGTCTAGGGTCTCTTGTCCTTCTGAAGTTGTGACTACTAAGTTGTCTATGCTAGGGAAACCAAAATAGTTTTTGGTGCAACTGATGTCTTTGTTCCAAGTTGTGCATGATCTTGAACTAGAGATGTCATCTTGTAGGATAAGAAAATAGGGTACAAATACTATGGGACTATACAAGTCATACATATTGATGTAGATAGTGCCAATTGTAATTTACCTTTTATGTTTGGGGTTGTTGGCCCATGGAACATGCTTTGTTCGTGAATGGTGTATACTATGGCCATAATATGTGAGTTCGTCTTGTTTTGTTTGTAGATTTGACCTTATCATTCATATATATTTGGTAATTGTGGGCTGATTTATGTGATTCCAAATTTCATTTAGATTTACCCACGTCAGATGTGGGACGGTGTAAGTGACATCATTAATAAACTAGCTAAAGGAACAATGAGATTGGATCATTAACATTCTTGGGAGTATTAGACGAGACACCTTGATGAGCATATCCATTTCCTCTTTACAATGAGGTAAGGTTTTGACCTATGAGTCCATCCACCACCACCTCCCCATGATATCTAAGGACTCTTAAAATTTCTAGAGTAAGGCCTCAAAGTTCACACTCTTGGAAATATGATATCTATTGGAAGAATAATGATTTTTTTTGAAGTTTATTGGAGGAATAATGATTGAGGAAGACTTCATATAGTTACTTCTATGTTCTAATATTATTTTTGATACTATAATACCATGAAAGGATTGGTCCTTTTGGCATTCTCTACAAGAAGTAAATAAAAATGTTTTGTTTCCCTAAGCTCCAACATGTTAGTATAGAAAGCTCAAATATGGTTTATATTCGCCATCACCATTGTACTTATTTATTTTTGATAGTTTAAAGTTATATGGTACATTTTATCCTTAAAATAATGATGTTCAATAAATGATATTTCCCTATATTTATTATTTTCATGGTCTTGTATCGTACATTGACACCCAATTTTTGGTCACTCAATTAACGATTGAGATTAGATATTTTCTGGTGAACATTGTGATTAGATATTCTCTATGTCTAATGATGAAAGTTATCCACATTTTAATGCATTTTCCTAGATTTTTTTTCTTCTTTAATCCATCCACATTCTCCCACTTGCCACTCATCAAGGGTTAAACATATGAAAATTCTTTTCTTGAAATGAAGTGTAATTTGTCCATTTTATATGTTTTTTGGATCAACTTGGTAGGTGAATTATCCTAAATAAAATATTCAACTCCCACTCCCATAGGAAATTCAACTTTCCCTTTTAAGTCAATCAACTTAGTATCTCTTGGTAAAGAAAGAGAAAAAGGGAAGACTTCACCTTCATGTTGTTATCTCTCCTCTTCATATCTTTTTGGAATCAAGTTTAATCCCTCAGTGGCATGACCACACAATCAATTTTTTTCTTATTTGAGATGTTTGTAGAATCCTCTAGAAAATTGCATAAACCTAAATATGAAAAAGACTTTGTGTCCTGCCCAGAGACACTCGACTGAATTTGACGTTCCACTGAAATGCAATGTGGCATAACCCCACGTTCCACCAACGGGAAACCCCATAGAACACAAGATTTTGCTAGAATTTTTCTTAGGAAAAAAATCCGAAGGTTTCGTTTCCTTTTCTCTAAAATGACATGGATTTTTCTTCTTCTCAAAACTTCTTTTCAAGATACTGAACCCCCAAACCATAATCCAAAACTTTAAATGTTGCCCATATCCACCATCCTTAAGGCCCCTATTTTGACTATGCTAAACTCATAGACATCAATCTACCTTTATGAAAAACTTTGTTGCTTAGTGCTTACAAGATCCTTCTTC
This sequence comes from Alisma plantago-aquatica, assembly GCA_963693085.1. NCBI lineage: Eukaryota > Viridiplantae > Streptophyta > Magnoliopsida > Alismatales > Alismataceae > Alisma > Alisma plantago-aquatica. The sequence continues at coordinate 418,835,597 of OY856414.1, read as the reverse complement.
TAGCACATCAATTTCCTCACACCAGAGACTGCAAAGATGGTAAGAAGGTAGCATGTTCATCTACTATATTTTTTAGTTACCTATCTTGATCTCAAATTGTTTATTGTTGCTCTTCTACTTTCTTATTCATAAAAATTCCTTTGATCGTCATAATTATTTCAAATTTACTAATCATCCTCTTGTTCAATAAGTGCTCATTTAAAGACAACTTCCATGATTCATTGAATTATATATTTTTTGCTAGTTCTATCATTATTAAATCACAAAATGTTTAACTATGTCTTTACCACGTGACTCAAGTAATATCTTATATTTTTTACTTGATTATTTGAACATAAATATATGTTTCATTGTTGAATCCCTTGCTAATTGTCTTCTATTTATCTTCCCACATCTCAACCAAATTGCCTCAGATGGGTTTTTGCTGTAGAAAATATCCTAAGACGATTGGGTTCCCATAATAAAAATTATAGTTTTTTTTGCGGGATGAGAATGGAAAGTCATAGTCATCTTAATTTCCCAAATTCTCATACATCTTCATAATGTCTTTTCTTTATTTCTTATTTTGTTTTCCTCAATCAAACCCAAAACAAATAATATTTGTAAACTTGAGATTTTGAATAACATACAAAGTTTTGATCAAAGGATGCCTAATACCTTCCCTACTCATAACAAGATTGTCGATCCCATCTTTTAGACATGGTTTCCATGCTACATTCATCCTTGGGTGGAGTTACTTTTCAAACTTTTTCCAATTTTGTTGACTTAAACACTTATCTACAATTTCATTGTTTTTTCTTAAAATAAGGTGGTAAATTTGGATCCTTGTCTTTTTCATGTTTTTATGAGTTTTACAAGCAACTTTCTAGACTATCCTTCACAAAATTTTCAGTTTTACAAGCGACTTTCTAGACTATCCTTTGCAAAATTTTCTCTCATGGTAAAAAAATGTCTGGCGATTCCACCGGGGATGATAGACAATCAGATTTGCTTTTTTTGATAACTTGAGTTTCCTTTTTCAATTGGTTTTATTAGGGCTACCACTACAATTCTCTTTTCTTTTCTTTTCTTTTCTAGGGATTCCTTTACACTCCCCTTTTAGAGTTTTTATTTATGCTTTCATTTTTAGATTTACTTAGAGCGGTTCCATATTTCTTCCCTTTTAAGTCCTATTTTGTTTTCTAGTAGGATTTCTAAAAAGAAAAAAGAGAAGAAATGGAAAGAGAGGTCTTCTATCTTGAGCAAAATTTGTTCAGTTCTTATGCATACATCATAAGTTGCTTATGTTATTGTTTGGTTTTTAGAAAGTGGAGATACACCTACATGTCCACTTTGGGGTTTCTTGCGTACTTTTTTTACTTTCCATACCTTTCTATCATGGACTTACAAATAGTGTCTACAAACTTGCCCACTTGCACTTTAGACTATTACTAACCTATGAATATATAGAGAGTTCAAATGCTCACAAGATCCCTGGATGAGGTGAATGAGTGTTAGTAAAGATAACTGTAAGGAGTGTAACCACAAAGGAGATCCACTCCTTACTTAATTGAAGAATAACCCATCCAATCCAAATAGTCTAACACATATGATGGAAAAGATTTATTTTAATTCATTAATGTATGCTACGTAAATCATGATAGTTATTCATAAATAGAAAATTTAACTATTACATCATTATTATCATTATAATCCATACACCTATCATCACCACAAAGGTGGCATTATAAAAAGATAAGGGTACATTTAAATACTACAAGAAGCCAATGTAGAGGGAAATTTGGACATTCCAAATTGTCCTCAAGTTCTTCTCCTTGACACAACCTCCTCCTAAGTTGTAATCCTCTAAAACCTATTCATGGGTGGTTTGGGAATGACACCCATGATACGAAGGAAAATGGTATGCATCAATAAAATAACATGTATGTGCATAAATAAAAACAATTGTTCATTATGAGGTTTGCTTAGTACAATTAGGACCGCCAACATATAGGTAAGTTCAATGAAAGTTAAACAAGAGAATGAGGCATTTGTACATAAGAGTAATAAGATATTATAAATAATATTTCCATTAATAAATCCATGATTTCACAAAATAAAATAATTTAATGTATATACAAACTAAACTAAAGGTAGCTATGGTAGGGACAAGACACCGTTGGATCACTTGCCCAACATAGAGATGGGTGGAATAACACACTCTGGGTGGAATTGCACCCGCAATAATGATAAGGGTGGAATAGTACACCTGTAACGACCCCGCCTCCCGGTAACCCCCAATTAAGGGAGACCCGAAGGTCGGAATCGTTAATCAATTTACAGGATTAAAGGTTCAGCATATAATCAACAATAATTATAAAATTCTACTAACTAAACTGGAATTGGGTACAAAAATTAAAACTTTTACTTACCTTTATAAAACTAGGAAATCTAACTATCCATAGCTTGAAGTACTCTATCTAATCCTCCTTGCACTTTATTTCTTATTTTCACGATGTGCCACTTTTCTGTTTGTGATTTTCAGGATGTTACCTAAAATGCCGACAAACAAAACATCGATCAGCAATTGTTGGTATGTGGAGGCAACCAAAAATTTCACAATTAGGTCTAACAATTTAAGTATTGCAATCAAGGTAATTAACAAGTCAATTTACATTTTTCATGTGACAATTCCCACTGCTTTTGCCCTAACCCTGGATTTGACTTAAGGCCACCTTCTCAATCTCGAGCTTGGTGCCTGGGAGTCACCTCTCATGGTGCTCCTTAGTCTTACCTCATCAATCACCTTCTCATTCCCGAGCTTGGTGTTTAGGGTCACCTCTCATGGTTCCCATTGGTCTACCCTCCTGGGCCTGACCTTTATGGCATCTTCCATCAGGGTGGCATGTAGGTGCATGATTTACACATTTATATTAAATGGTGATAGTCATAGTCACTTTATAATTGCAATATGAACATCCGAACAGTTTAGTTGCATTCAATGCGATTAAACATCCGGGAATCTCTCGGGAAACTAAAGCGGTTATTCATAATTAACCACATACCTGTTAAGCAGATTTGAATGCAGAAATAACCAATCAACCAAGATTCAATCAAGCGCACACACAATTATTCCTGAAAAAGGCATCCAATTTCTTTATCATTAAATTCATCATCTTGATCCATTCATCCTAGTTTTTGCCTAGGTTATTTACCCCTTTTTAGGGTTTTAACCATAATTAGTGTTTTATTAGGGTTTTTGCCTCCATAACGCTTTAAATGCTCTCTTAGTTCATAAACCCTAATTTCAACATCATAAGCCCAATTAAAGTCGATTATTTTTATTTTATACCAAAACTACCTTCTTTATCCTTTTAAGTTATTTCAAGGTCATTAGACTCAATTATCACCTTTAGTTTCTTTCAGATTAACAACTCATAATTCATGATGGTCTAATTCCCATATGAACTCTATTTATTATTACTTCTACCTTGATTTAATCGAAAACCCTAATTTCTATATTAAGGTTATTTATCCACAAATTAGGGACTTTAATACTCAAAATAGCATATTCCAACTTTAACCATGAAATTAGTCAATTAAATCCTTTAAGAGTCGAATTTACCAACATTAGGGTTTCAAGGCCCATTAAAGTATTATTCATGCACATCAAACTTTAAATTAAACTAATCACATGCAAATTCGTCCTTTTTCAATCTTAATGATCCTTTTTATCATTAACAGGCTAATATCAACTTTATATACTCATTTAACCCTTTCTAACTCATTAATCATCAAAGGTTAGGGGTTTTCATTGATTAAACTATAAAAGATAGTATCTCTATATACATTTCGAATTTCATAGGGAAACATGCTTCAATTATATTTTATTTAGATTCTTCTCGATTTTCTGATCAATTTTCATGTATAACATGTTCTCATCGGAGCTACCAATTAAGAGTTATGATTTTTGCATTAATACACTTACTTGAGCCAATAGGAGGTTGCCACGTAGGCCCTTGCATGCAACGTTGGCTGTGGCTGGTTTGAGTTTATAACTGAATGACTAAAATACCCTCAGTTAATTCGACCAACTCCTTTAACCCACGGGGGTAGAAACGTTCAACAACAATATGTTGTCTTCAACCTTCAGCATGGCTGCCGCACAGCCCTAGCCGCGCCTTGCGGCCCTTCCCCTTCCTCTCCTGAACCTCGGCGACCTCCGGGCAAGGTCCCTCTACCTCTGGCGCTCCTTGGCGCAGCCGCTGAAGATCTAAGGTGGGGCCAAGGTGCCCGATAAGAGCGGCGCGATCCTACTATTGCAGACGTCAAAAACAGCCGTGCGGCTGCTTCGGTGGGCGGTTTAGGGCACGACGACACTGGCTAGGTCATGTTCTGACCTCAGCGCTCATCCAGCCTCCAACGCAACCCCTCCTGGGCCTCTCTCTGTGCCATGGTTGTGAAATTTCCCTTTGCTAGGGTTTATGGACGGGAAACATGGAAGAAGAGGAGAAGACGAGGCGTGGGATCTTCTGGACTCAGCCCCAGGCCTTATCCCTTATATAGGGGAGGGTTGTACTGCCCTGGGGTGCTTGCCCACGAAGTAACCCATCCCAAAAGGAGAGTGATTCCCTCATAAAGGAGCAAGTTCCTTTCTCTTTCCTAATTTCTTTGATATTCCCTTTTCTTGTGATAATAGGATTTTGAAAATCCTTTCCTTTATCTTCTTATCACTTGACTTTTAATTATTTATCACGAAATCATGTTTTCTTTTAATAGAGAATACTTCCTTTTCTCAATATTACAAAATTCATCAATAATATATCACATTATGCTCTTATTTTATAATTATGGTATTTTCTCTTTCTTCTCCTTTATTGGGGCTCCTTGGCACCCAAGAAACTTTAAGAATTCGAAATTCCTTTTAAAGGAATACTCATCATCCTTAAATGCATCAATATGCATTATTCTTATTATCCTATTTTATTTCTTATTAAAATATTTCCTTTTGTGGATTTCTCTTTATTTCTCTCTTATTTTCCTCATTAGTATTCCTTTTATTATCAGGAATCATTGGGATATGAAATCCCACTAAGGATTATACCTCTTTTCACATATTTTCCCTATTTCATCAATGTTTTCAATTTCTTTATTAACAAGGAAATACTTAATTGATATTTTCTTTTCTTATTGCCTTTTCTTTGCAACATTGGACCCCTGGGAACCCAAGGAATCTAAGAGGCACGAAATCCTCTTTGGATTTGCCTTCTAGAGGTTTCCACACCTTTCAAATTCTCAGTTATTCATTAATTAATTGAATATCCTTGTTATTGGGCCCAATAGCCAATAAAGCCCACAAATCAAACAACAAGGCTATTTTCAACGAAACTCATTTATTCAACACAAATTATATCATCATTTGTTCCAATATCTTTAATATGAGAAATTACATTTCTCACCAAAGGAACCCAAAATTTAGGGTTGTAACAACACCCCATAAGAAAAATCAAATATTTGAAAGTATGAGTAGGCATAATAATCTATGATAGTTATCTTATTCTAATATCAACATGCATGGTATAGTGGAAAGACATATGTCTAGTAATCAATCACAATGAAATAATTAAATTGCATGGAATAAAAAGATACAAACCTGACCAATAGGAAAATTCATGATTCCTAAATATTTAATATGATTGAATCCAAAAAAGACATGAACTTGTAGTTTAGATAACAACAAGAAGTAATATCAAAGAGATGCCTCATTATAGGAAAACTGGTGTCATACTCATATGAATGACCAATTTTAAATGGAAGTTACACATGTCTGCTCTTCATGGCTAATGCTTAAATCAATAGATATACTTGATCTATAAAGCCAAATTTTCATCCTAGTAAAACATTAGGTATGTTAGTCAAACCAAAGAGAACATGTTTATACATTCCTAGGATAGTTATATCATAGTTCTTACCCTAATTTTGCACCTAAAGACACATTAGAGTTTTAACCCTATGAATTGAATATATGATCCATTAGATATATATTTTAGTTCTAATATAAATATTAAGTCACATTAGTCTAGTGATGTCTATATTACATATTTTTGTGGGTTATAATATGTAATACTTCAAAATTGATATTATTATTCTCTCTCAGAAACCACTTTTATCAAAATAGATCCAATTTCCTTTATAAAACTTCATCTTTTTCACTATAAATAAACATCAATATGTTCAAGTTATTCATGTAGACATACAATGAGATGTAATTTTGAACTCTCATCTTACAATATCATGAACTAATGCATGGTAATGCATGTTCTTGTCCAGATTTAGTGTATGCACCTTAATACAAGTATGCACTATATAGATAAAAGAAAATGTGTTTATTCTAAAATAACATGCAATTAAATTTGTAAGTGTATAAAGTCAACTATCATTATATTTACAAAGCAACTTCCGCATATGAATACTATATCTCAAACCCTTCCATAAAAATAGGAAACTATAAGTACATATACCTCTTATATTCATTTTGAATTTCTAAACAATGTTCAATACATATATTTACTTCTAGGGTTAGATCAACCATAAAGACAATTAGTTTTAAAAATACTATTCTTATAAATTACTAAAACAAAAAATTATCTATTATGCATTTACACTACTATATATAATCTATATTTTAAATAATTTTTGAGAGTTTTATCTTTAAAACTAGTTGCCTTATGTTGAATCAAACCTATATGTATATACATGTATTGAACAATGTTTCAAAATCTAATAGGAATACACACGTGCGTGCGCGCACACACACACACACACACACACACACACACACATATATATATATATATATATATATATATATATATATATATATATAGAGAGAGAGAGAGAGAGTCAGGCTAGAATACACTCGAGTGTATTCGGAGCAGAATACACTTAAGTAGTTTTCCATGATGCAATATTAAAAAAAAAAATCTAATCTGTTGATCTTCTTAAAAATCTTGCGAATAGCTCATACGCAAAATTTGAGCACATTTGGACATTTATAGGTCATGTTATAAAGATCATAAAAATTATACATTTCAAATTAGTTTCACGCGTCGATTTTGTTGCCCATGGATGAGTGACTTACACTCATCCAAATGAGCTCAAAATTTGTTTGTATCCTAGTTATAGTATGATTGTGAAGATCAATGTTTACATTTTGCAAAAAACAGTCTTGATATGCAAACACACTTGAGTGTATTCAATGATATGTATACTCGAGTGTATTCTAGCCTGACATACATACATACATACATACATACATTATATATATATATATATATATATATATATATATATAGTACAACAATTATTAAGTGATCCATCAAATGATCTAGTACATAAACAACCTTTAGTGTCGGTTATTTAAGGGCTTTAGTGTCGGTTTTTAAGCGACACCTATGTGGGCGCCGCTAAAAGCCCAACCGTTACGCGTCGATTCTCAAACCGACGCCACAACCCTTCGCGCGCCACCGAAAACGTGCCAGCATGGGGGGTATAAGTGTCGATTATTAGCTTTGAAACCGACACCATATACCTTCGCGCCACAGAAAGGGCGCCATCTGGGACACTATCGGCGTCGGTTTATTAGTGATAACCGACGCCATCTCACCCGCTTCCACAGTCATGCTAGCCAGCACAGCCGTGGTGTCTGGTCCGCTGCCACGTCTGTGCTGGCCAGCAAGGCCGTGGTATCTGGCCCGCTGCCACGACCGTGCTGGCCAACACGGCCGTGGTGTCTGGCCTCATTAGGGAAATCGACGTCGGTTACTAGTAGGGCAACCGACACTGTAACCATATGTCGTCAATTTTATACAAATAACCGACGCCTATTTTATATATATATATATATATATATATATATATATATATTCTATCAGTCTACAGACCTGTTGTGACTGGTCGCAGGATGAGAAACCTACAGTTCAGTTATGAACTGCATGTTTTACGACATCCATTGATATCATCCAACAACAGGCCACAAACCTGCAAAATTAACAACATAAATTTTCACACATTTAGCAACCTACAGTTCCATTCGATTTTCACACATGTAGAAACATTCATGTAGCAATCTATAGTTCCATTCATTTTCACATTCACACATGTAGAAATATTCATATAGCAACCAACAGTTTCATTCATTTTCACTCAGACACATGTAGAAACATTCAGACATGTAGAAACATTCACACATATTATAATTTAGAAATTCATTTACAAAATATCATTCTTTAGTCATTATTCACTATCAACATCCCAATTATATGTTAAAACCCCCACTACTTGTATGGTTGTTGCCCATTCATCTCTTACATCATTTAATTCTTCCGTCGTATAGGGAGAATGTACATTTGGTAAAGCCTTTCCTGTATTGTGGTCAGTCTTAAACACTTACAAAGAGAATGATGTATATATATAATTAATAATATATAAATAAGAGTGATATATTTCATATTATCTAATGAGACTATATATAATACCTCAGGAATCGTATCGATGTCCACTGTGACATATTTGATAATTATGTGTATAAATCGCATCACATAGTATGCACATGCCCATCCGTTGTCTTGTGTAGCACACTATAAATTGAAACATATAAAATATTAAAAAATACAACTAATTAAACACCGTTCACATAAATAATATATACATTGTAGTCGGGAACTTACTTTCACGTTTTTCCAAATTATTTGCTGGTTCTTTTTCCTAGGGACATTTCCTCCCGCCGTTTTGAACTCATCTAAACCCCTACATGTTAATGTAACACAGTACATTGCATAATTAAATAGTAATTTAATAACACATGTTAACGGATATGAAAATGAAATATTTCTCACCAGAATAATGCCATTTTCATTTTGTGTCCATATTTTGAATTCAATTTAGTCCCCTTAGGATCTAGATAATAGACAGTGAACGCCTCGGGGACAATAACTAGTAACTCCCAATGCATACTACTAGAGGTAAAAAAGTTAAAAATTAATAACTCAAAATCCACAATAAAAATGTAATTTTCTTAAGTCCAAATTATAAGCAAAGTAAACTTACTCCACACTGAATGGAGCTATTATCAATGTCTTCTTATTTTGAGAAAAACTTGTAAAAACATCACAGTAGTATTGTTGAACTATCGGAGGGTCTTTAGCTACTAGACTAATCAAAGATGGAATAAAAAATCCTACATGTTCGAATGAAAAATATGCACATATCTTGTCTAAGTAGCTGCAAAATATGTATTACGCATGCATTAATAAATAAGAAACCAGATCACCAGATCCTACACAAGGTATATGGATGTATAAAGAAGATCTCACCTTATCCATAGCTCTATCACAGTTGTATTCAATCAATCATATTGAAACAACTTCAAAATATCTTGTATAAATAAGTTGCTTTCGTATGATTGACCTGCATCATCCACATCTATAGAAACAGTTATAGGGCAATTTATATCATGTTTGCCTAACCATATTTCCATAACCCTACAATCAGGACCTAACAGGACAGGTAGGTCCTGTGGAACCCAACTTGGTAATGTAGGAGGTGGAGGTGGAGGCCTAGATGCTGTGGGTGTCTTCTTTTTAACATGTATATATATATATAAAATTTCAGATCAACTGACATCATATACACACACTAACAATTTAACGTAATGTAAATTTACCATACAGTTTTAGTATAGAGGACAACCTCTTTTGGCCACAATATCACTCCGCCTTCTGCCTCACCAAGCATTTCACAATATGAGTGGGGATATGGCAATGGAAGATCCATCCAGTTGGGGAATATACGTAGCGGGCTCACACGAACCCAACCAGCTGGTAATGGAGACCCATGAAACATTTTCCCTGGTAGGGATGGGTAAGCCGACACCTCTGCAATGATAAATTCTTTACTTTTTAGACGGCATAGCTTCAACCCTACAAATTTTTGTGTAAAGAATGTTATATACATATATACATATCATCTTGAAAAGACTAGTTATTATGTCATAAAAATACTTATATTGGATGTGCTAGGTGGTGGGTCTACATGATTACTCCCAACCTCTGTAGTAGGAGTAGAGCGGGACGTCATAGGTACTGTCTACTGAGTGGCAGTCTGAGATGCCTTCCACTTGCTCAGTGCTTCTTCGAGTTTCCTATTAACTAGCTTATCTACCTATACGTGGATAAAAGAAACATTATTTTATGATTATTGAATTCTCTTTTACAGTAACATTATAAAGAAAGAATATATTACCTTTTCCTGTGAAAGTCCTGCTTTTGGGACATGTTTGCGCTGGGATGGCCCAAAGAACGCTTTGATGCCCACACCAACGCCTGCAACCCTAACACGTCCAGGATGCTCTGGGTTACCCAGAGCAACTGTCAATTCATCCCTTGTGCCCTCAGGGATGAACTTTCCTTGTTTCCTCAGCTCGTGCAGCTCCTGCTAATTGCCAAAACAAAAATTTGTAATTAAGTAAACACCACAAATAATCAATATTTGAATGATTGCTGTAAGAGTTGTATTTTACCATTTTTACAGCCACCTCAGCAGTTGCAGGCTTCCTTATTTCTCCCTTCTTATTTTGCCTCCCAGCTATCCATACATCATGGTGAGGCAGAGGTGTGCTACATATAGTAGAGGACTCCTGAGTAGTAGTAGACTAAGCAGTAGCCTCAGACTGTAGTCTTTGGTGAATGCCTGCATACCCCTTTGGACCCATTGTGTGGTCATGCACATTCAGTGCACGCCTTGCTTTATGCGCCTCACTGAGGGCCTAGTTAGTATGCACATTAATGATTTGGTTAGTAACACTAAATGTTAATCTTGAATAGGTGAATACAATCTATATTAATTAAATTGGGGGGGGGGACGCCTAATACCTTAAATTCATCAGTTTGTCTTGAAGCAACAAATACATCCCATTCTTCTTGGTCCAGGAAGTTCCACTGTTCTGTGGCTGTCTTCTTCCTCTTGTCACCTTCTTTTATGTATTCTTGGGTGAGATTTGTCCTATTGTTCCTTAGGACTCTCCCACAACATTGCATCACACATTTACGATGCAACACTTCATCCAATTCAAATATACTCTGCAAAATAGAATTGCTATTAACTAGTATCCAAACAATTAGTAATCTAACAAATAGAATTGCAAATTAATAATAACTCACACATAAATCCTTCCATATTACGTCTTTCTTCTCCTTAGGAACTTTATGCCAAGAATCTATCTTACAACCACAATGGCTACGAGTAACATACCCAAGATATGAAACAAACGAATTGTGATTCACTCCAATTGCATTTCCTGCATTATCAAAATCCACAACAAGTTTGGGTCCATTGCCCCTTTATGCTATTAACTTCTTCATCATAGTGATGCCCCTTCTCTTGTCAACTTTTTGGTGCTGCTCATCAAGTGCCTCAAGTGCTTCAGAGGGTACATTTGCATCATCAACCTAAAATTTGACAAAATAAACATACTTACAGGATATAACTAGAAATGGACATATACATATAAATATATGATATATATTTTTAAAACTTACATTGTGAGGCGGTGCATTGATGTCCTCACCCTCACGGTAATCATCAACACGATCGTCAGGAGAATGTTCATCCATCTGAAAGTTCACATTCACATTGTAAAGTTCACAATTGTAAAGTAATTCATATTGTAAAGCTCACATTGTAAAGTTCACATTCACATTGTAAAGTTATTCACATTGTAAAGTTCACATTAATATTGTAAAGTAATTAACATTGTAAAGTTCACATTGTAAAGTAATTCACATTGTAAAGCTCACATTGTAAAGTTCACATTCACATTGTAAAATAATTCACATTGTAAAATTCACATTGTAAAGTTCACATTCACATTGTAAAGTAATTCACATTGTAAAGTTCACATTCAGAAAAATAAAACATATAAAAAATATAAACATGCCTCTAATATTGCGATTTTTTATCAATTAACAATCCTTCATTGTGATCTCCGCGCACATACAAGTCATCATTAGCTTCAATATTTGCTGGTGTTGGCAACCCAACTGAGAATGGACTGGAGTCATCATACTTATCATAGTACTCTTCTTCATCTATAGGATCTTCAATGAACTATCTTTTACCATGAAGAACAACTGACCATTTATCATTAGCAAGATCATCGATATAAAATACTTGTTTCGCCTGTGATGCCAATACGAATGGTTCACCCTTCTCGCCAATCTTTTCAAAGTTCACTAAAGTGAAACCCAATTCATCCACTATAACTCCTTTGGTGTTATCAACCCAATTACATTTTAAGAGTGGAATTCTGAAATCTATGTAGTCAAACTCCCATATGTCTTCAATGACACCGTAATATGACATTTTAGCTTCACGTGGACTCTTATCCTTTGCACTTGCAAAAAACATAGTCGACGCTTGAAGGGTGACCCCACTGTTTTGGACGACACTCTTATCATCTTGGCGCTTTGTGTAATATGTGAATCCATTAATGTCATACCCTTCATAAGACATAACAATCAATTTTGGTTTAAAGGTGAGGCATTTGATAGTTTCAGTAATATCATCTGGTGTTTGAGATTGTTGATGTAAGACTTTCTCTTTGAACCACTTAATAAATGTCTTGTTATGCTCTCTAGCAAGCCACATTGTATTGGCTCGAGGATATTGTCTCTTGATGCAATTGGTATGTTCCTCGATATAAACACTCACTTCGTCCATGTTGTGTAAAATATACAAGTGACCTTATTCCAACTGCTCACGGCTAATTACTTTCACCCGTGATCCCAAAATTCCTTTGCCAAATTGGTCCTCAATATTCTTGTCATTACCAGGAGTGTCATTACCACTATGAAAGTCATTGCAAAATTTCATAACCTCTCTAACCACATAACCCTCAATAATACTCCCTTCAGGCCGATAATGGTTTCAAACATCACTTTTAAAAACACTAATGTATCGTTCAAAGGGATACATCCAATGGAATAAAACTGGTCCAAACATTTTCACTTCTCTAGTCAAGTGGACAACAAGATGTACCATGATATCAAAGAACGATGGAGGAAAATACATCTCAAGCTGACATAGGGTAACAACCACTTCTCTTTGAAAATTATCGAGAGTATCAGGGTCAATAACTTTGCTGCACAGACTGTTGAAAAAGAAACAAAGTCTGGTGATTGCAAACCTTACATGCTTCGACAATATATATCGAATTTCCACAGGCAATATTTGTTGCATTAGAGTGTGACAATCATGATATTTAAGACCTATCAACTTCAGATCTTTTCTTGATACCAATCTACGGATGTTGGATGAGTAACTCTGTGGCACCTTAACATTTACCAAACATTCACAAAAAGCTTTCTTCTCCTTTCTAGACAATGTGTAACAAGCGGAAGGTAAGTATGTTCTCCGATTTCCCATTTCACGTAATTCTGTTAATTCTGACCTTATTCCCATTTCACGTAGGTCCAGTCTGGATTTTAGCCCATCTTTAGTCTTACCTGGTATATTCAACAAAGTACCAATGACACTATCACATACATTTTTCTCAACGTGCATGACATCGATACAATGCCTGACTGTCAAAGAACTCCAATAAGGAAGATCCCAAAATATTGACTTCTTCTTGAATAAAGATTTGTCACTCTGTGTGTCCATAGTACATTGTGATCTCTTACCAAATTTATTGACAAAGTCTTTTACTCTTTCATAAATAACCTCTCCTGGTATAGGTTTAGGTGCACTTCGTTCCTCATTCAATCCATTGAATGATTTGTGCTTCCTACGATACAGATGGAATTTTGTAAGAAACCTTCGATGGCCGAGATATACAGTCTTACCGCCATGTTTTAGTCTTGTTGAATCAGTGTTCTCTTCACATATAGGATACACTTTAGCTCCTTTGACACTATATCCAGACAAATTCCCATATGCTGGAAAGTCATTAATAGTACAAAACAACATAGCATGCAAATGAAATGTCTCTCTTCATGAAGCATCATAGGTCATCACACCTTCTCCCCAGAGTTTCTTTAAGTCATCAATCAGAGGTTCAAGATAAACATTGATATCATTTCCAGGTTGTTTAGGGCCCGATATCAACAACGACAATATTACATACTTATTTTTCATACACACCCAGGGAGGAAGATTGTATATAACAAGCATGACTGGCCAAGTGCTATGTTGGCTGCTAAATGTCCCGTACAGATTCATCCCATATGTACAAAGCCCAAGTCTTAGATTCCTGACTTCTTCACCAAATTCAGGGTACAATAGATCAATCTTCTTCACTGTGAGGAATCATACGCATGTTGTAGGATTCCATCATTATTTTTCTTAACATCTGTATGCCACCTCAAATTCTTCGCATCTATCAGATTGACAAACAAGCATTGAAACTGTGATATTATAGGTAGATACCACATCACCTTGGCAGGATAACCAGTTTTGGACTCCCCTGAAGTCATCAATTTATACCGTGACGCACCACATTTTGGAAAATCTTTCAAATCCACATAGTCCTTTTGAAATAATACACAATCATTCGGGAATGCGTGTATCTTCTTGGCATCCATTCCCATTGGGCACAACAATTTCTTTACCTGGTATGTTGAGATTGGTAGCTCGTTTCCTTCAGGAAGCATTTCTTTTAACAAAGACAACAATGACGTGAAGCTTTTATCTCTCCATATATTGTTAGCTTTCAGCTTATACAATCTCAACACAGTGCTAAGCTTCGTAAACTTAGTACAACCTGTGTATAACGATATCTTATCATCATGCACAATATTTCTAAAAATGGGAGGTGGATCGGTGTGCTCTACCCCACAACTATCCAACATCACATCAATGGTGTCTACTGGAACTGATTCATTCACATCTACATCATCGGAGGCAATTTCTTCTTCCACACAAGCACTGCTATCGACATCCACTGGTTTCGAGTTTGAAATCTCTCCATGCCAGTGCCATTCTGTATAGCCTTATATAATCTCGTTGCACATGACATGACTTTTGATTTCGTCACCAGTACTGACTTTCAAGTTGTTACCGCAATGCCTACATGGACAATAGAACCTATCTCCAGGTTGTTTCCTATGTTTCTCGACAAATCTAATAAACTGGTCAAGACCAGATATAAACTCTGGGGTGTAACGATTGCGAATGGACATCCATGATCTATCCATTCTATGATCAAAGAGAAAACAAGTATATATTACAACAAGATTAGGGTCTAGGGTTAACAGATTAGAGTTTTTGCATGGTTAAAACTTTAGGCCAACAAATACATGTACTGTCATTCTTATATATAATAAATGTGTACCACCTATACCATTCTTGAACACCTAATCTCACTAGTAAGTGTATAATGTGTATTGGGTTTTCAAGAAAATTTCAGCAGCATTTACCCGCTGTTCTCCAAGTATAGATGTACTTAGAGAACAAATGGGGAAATGCTACCGGAATTTTCTTGAAAACCAAATACACATTATACACTTACATCCTAAGTGAGATTAGGTGTTCAAGTACAGTCCCAAACTGAGGACTATCCAAGATTTACTCCTAATGAGTAAATCTTGGATGGGTTTCTAGGCCAACAAATACATGTGTTGTCATTCTTATATATAATAAATGTGTACCACCTATCCCATTCTTGAACACCTAATCTCACTAGTAAGTGTATAATGTGTCTTGGATTTTCAAGAAAATTTCGGCAGCATTTCCCCGTTGTTCTCCAAGTACAAATGTACTTAGAGAACAAACGGGGAAATGCTACAAAAATTTTCTTGAAAACCAAATACACATTATACCTTACATCCTAAGTGAGATTAGGTATTCAAGAATAGTCATGAACCGGGGACTATCCAAGATTTACTCTTAATGAGTAAATCTAGGATGAGTTTCTAGGCCAAAAAATACATGTGCTGTCATTCTATAACATTGATTTTGACATTTCGAGTGTCCATGCATGTTCATCATCAAGATAAAGATTACACATAAATTAGTATGACCTAGGGATGGAGAGATTCATAATTGATTTCAAAATTTCAAACTAGCTCATGCATTATCATCAATCTACATCATACAATAGGGATTCATGTAGATGTTAGGGTGACACATTACTACAAAATCAGAGATTTAACATTAGGGTTTTAATATATTACATAGATTGATCACAAGATTTTAGCAATATAGTTAATTCAAGATTATGGTGAAATGTGTATTAGGGTTTTAATATCTTAATTCAACATGCATCAAAATTTATAGAATTAGGTCAAGCATTAGTATTCAATTGCAAATGTATCTTCTTCTTCCTCCTGCTCCCTCCTTATTAAATGGATAAAAGCAAGGCCACGACCGTGTGGGCTGGCCACAACCGTGGCTGTGTTGGCCTACCACGGCTGTGCTGGCCAGAACGGCCGTGGTCGGCCAACACAGCCACGGCCGTGGCCATCCCACACGGTCGTGGCCTTGCTTTAATCCATTTGGTAAGGAGAGGGAGAAGGAGAAGGAGGAAGAAGAGGGGCCTGAAGGGAGAAGGAAGAAAAGAGGGGGAAGAAGAAGAGGGCTACCTAGCAGCGTGGAGAAGAGCTGCAGCGGTGGCGGTGTGAGAGCAACAACAGTAGGAGAAGGAGGCGGCGAGCAGAACTGCAGGTGGTGGCGGTGGAGGTCGGCGAGTAGAGCTGCATGCGGTGGTGGTAGAGGTCGGCGAGCAGAGCAACACCAACACCGGCGACGGCGAGCAGAGACGCACCAATAGCAGCGGCAGCGAGCAATAGGTCGGGCGATTTTAGGTGAGCAGGCGAGTAGCAAGGGAGGTGTCGATGAAATAGAAGAAAGGGGAAGACTCGGGTGATCGCGAGTCTATTAAGTTTGTAAACGGTGTCGATTATCTATAAAACTGACACCTAAAACCTTAAGTGTCAGTTGATAGTAACAAACCGACGTCCAATTGAACATTCTTTTACCCTAATTTTTTGGCGGGGACGATGCACACACCCTTATAACGTCGGTTATGCTACGACAACCGACACTCATATTGGAAATTTTGGCACAAATTTTATCTTCATTCAGCGTCGGTTATTAGGTAAAACACCGACATTGTATCTGATACTTTGGCACTTTTTTTTTTGCTTGAAAAAATTGGATTTCACGGGCTACTTTAGGCGTCAGTTTCTTTTCTTCAACCGACACTGAATGAAAAGTGATACCCGTGTCTGGCTGGTCTTCAAATATAGACGTCGAATGTCCTTATTAACTAACTTTTAATGTTAACATCGTCGGTTTTACTAAAAAACCGAGGCCTCTAAAAGCGACGTTGAACGTTGTTTCTGTAGTAGTGCATGATATGGGTCATTACAACAACCGAGTCTAATATCTTAAAGCTCTGACAAACACCAACTATACATATATATAATACACCAATTATTAAATAGTCCATCAAATGATATTGGTTATTACTATAAACCAGTATTACATCTTAAAACACTGATTAATACTGAATATATGGTTTAATATATCGATATTAAGGATGTAAGTATATATAAATTATAGACTTTTTAGTTCTAAGATTAGTATACTATACATCTACTTGATATAATAAAATATAGTGTACTAATTTATCTTGTATATCCGTGTTATTTGGTTTTACAACTCAACATATAGATTATCCTCCCAATACTAACCTAACATTATTTTGTCATTACTATCTAGTTTTCTAGATACATATGCTATCAGAGGGAAGTAACTGACTTATAGTGAATCAATATGTAAGGGATCTTACTTTTGATTGAGGTTTTGTGGAAAATATTGGACCTAATATGCTCTGGAGACATCCTAGGTGGTATCTCTCTTGAGGGAATGACCGTAGACCTATAACCCTAATTTCATTATTGTCAAACTTATAGAGTTCATCTATGATTGAAAACAATTGCACATATGCTAGGAATTTCATCAATACTACATGATGGTTTTAGTATTGGTCTTCAATGACCAATTTCCAATGGAACGTAGATGTGGAACTAGTTGAACTCTTTGTTGGCCTGATCCACAGTTTTGGTAAGAGATACCCCTATATTGAAGGATAACTTGGTGATATTTGGTGACTCCTATGTTGGAGTTCTAAGTTGAACCCAAAAGGATCCTTGAGGGGATGACAACATATCTCATGACCATCATGAATTAGGACTCCTAGTTGTAGCCATGTATCTCCATGATAGGAGGATTAGATATGATGACTCAGTATTTTCTCAAAATGGAGGAAGGTAGTTAGGCTGGGGTGTGGCTGAGAGAAAATGAAAAGTTTTAGTTTGATCTTCAATTCTTGGAGATTAGAGGATGAAATAGCATTGATGTTAGTGGTTATTGGACACAATTTCTGGTCTATTGGCTTCATCATGACGAGAGAGGTTTAGAGCATAGGTTTTCATTGTGAAAGAGGAGATGGATCAATGGAATTTTAGTGGTTACAAGAGCCACAGGTGGTGCACCTCAACCCAGGTAATTAATGAGAGGATAAGAAAGTAGGGC
This sequence comes from Alisma plantago-aquatica, assembly GCA_963693085.1. Lineage (NCBI taxonomy): Eukaryota > Viridiplantae > Streptophyta > Magnoliopsida > Alismatales > Alismataceae > Alisma > Alisma plantago-aquatica. The sequence goes on along the minus strand of OY856414.1, from coordinate 418,817,024 downwards.
AGATAGGGTTTGCCTGGAGATGAGATGGATAAGAGGAGGAGAAGAAATAGGAAGAGGAATAGAAGGACAAGAGGAAGAAAAAGAACTAAAATGACTGAACAACTGAGGAATAGAGGAAAAAAGCCAATGGTTTACGGGATACATCATCAATCTGTGGAAGGAGGAGGCAATGCCTTCGGGGGAGAAAGAAAAGATCGATGTTATGTTATTTTTAGGTGTTAAAATAATTTCTTAATACATTATTATGTATATAGAATCTTATAAAATTAATTAAGTAGGTGAGATGGTAAATAATGTCTTATTGATATGAGATTTGACAAGTTGGATACATAAGATATGATGAATCAAATTTTAATGCTAAATTCACCTTGTGAAAATGTTCAGACTTTATTTCTTTGTTTGATTGATAAATACTCACATGATGTATTTATTATCCTCTTTTGATTAATTTGATACACTAGTTCATTTCTTTCATCAAATAGATTTTGGAAATATTTAGAGTGTCCATACTTGTCAAGGCGAGCACCTAGACGGGTACCTAAGCGGCAGGGCGTCCCAAGGGGGTGCGCCTTGACCTGCGCCTTGACCAATATGTCACCTTATGTATTTTTATGAACCACTGACCTTATATATAGGTATTTATATGCTAAATACACGTTCTAATACACAAATAAATTATATGTATCTGTGTTTGGTGTACAATATAATTATTTGGATAATACTCTTGATATATATATAATGGTTTTTCTAGATAGATGGTTAAATCTGATCTTAATGTTGAGATATTTTCTTCCACTGGATAGCTAGCCAATTGCAATATAAATGCACTACTACTTATACCAAATCCTATCTTGCTTATTTTAGGAACTTCAAGCAGCCATATTAACTGCAAGAGATATTTATATAAGCTGAAAGTAATCCTAAATAATGAATATTATTTACTGAAATAAAATTATCTACTACCGCCTTAATCCCTCAAATCTAAAATTGATGTATAGTGGATTACATAACTTATATAAGAGTATGTTGTGAGTATAACTGGAAACTCAAATACCCATATTACCATAATTACGTATATACATACAAGTATAACATTTTAAAATTATGTATATATCTATGTATGTAACAATAAAATTGTATATATAAGTTTAGTTGAGTTTAATATGTACATATATATATGTGTGTGTGTGTATAAAACAATAAATATGTTATCTCCCTGTAAAACATGTATATTAGTGGACCATGACTCTATATATTAACCTACAATTATACATCTGAAATATAACATATATTTGAAGGGGAATTGATATAAAGATCGTAACATGTGCATAGATTAGGTAAAAATAACATATATATGAAGGGGGATGTTATAAAAATCATAACACATGTATACACATAAGTAAATTGTATAAAAATAATATTATTTTTGAAGTTGCCTAAGCGATGCTTAGGCATGCCTAGTCGCGCCTTGGCACAAGGCGTCCAGCCATGGTGTCGTCTCGCCTTGCCGCCTTAACAAGTATGAAAGTGTCAAAGTAGGGTGAAAACTCATTGATTGAAGAATTTGTACATCAAACATTACTAGTGAGTTTAATTGGTTATTTATAGGTACATTATGTTATTTCACTCCTATTAATCATAATATATCCTAAACCAAAGGAAGAGGTACTCCATACCATTTTAATATAAAATTCATAAATAAAGGGATGGGATAAGAAATATAACTAGAGTTGTGTATGTTATAGTACCTTTAACATAGATGATTGCTAAACATCCAAATGCCTTGATGACCCCCGTCTGCTAGAACTCACAGCTTATTACAACAGTCGTAGTCATGAGATGTATCAGAAGTAGTACCCAAATATGAAGAAATCAGATTACCCCCACACAAATGCCTTCATTCCACAAATAAGCTAAGGACCAACCCTCCTATGCAAGCCAAACTTGACTGAATACATACATTACATTAGAACTTAGGGGCTAAAGGGGGTATATTATTCTTTCTATAATTGTTGCCTATTTTAAATTTCAGGAGCGTTGGAGGCCAAGGACTACGATCAAAATTCGACCTTCTCAAACAAATTCAATAGGACCACCTTGAGAGGAGAAATATAGAGGCCAAGGACGAACATACCCCGTCGAAGAAGCCCCAATTTCTAGGTAGGAGGCAAGACGATAGTGCTTGGTGAACGACATGATCTTGATACCTCTAGAACCAGGTAGTGGATAGCCGTGGGCAGTAGCTCCAATTAGAGGTAGATGCGTTGCTTTCGAGGGATTTGGGGGGGGGGGGGACCACATTAGGCAAGCGTCTCCGGAGGAGTCACTCTACACATGCCCGCTCCCCCACCCGGGCACCTACCCGATAGTTGGGAGGCGGGTGTTTTGCTGATGTGGCTGAATTGACTAATTTAAAATGAAAAGGGAATTAAAAGATGAGAGAGAAATTTATTTTCTTCGTAATTTTATGAATTTTTTTACGAAATAAAAAACATTACATTCCTTATAAAAATACTTTATAACTAGATCAGTGTTGATATATTTTGAAGTAATAATAATATGAGAAAAATATAATATTCATATTTCAAGGTACAATACCTATGTTTTGGGGTACGGTAATTGTCTTTTGAGGTACAATACGTCATATACAAATATTTATATTGTTGTTATGGAATTCTGTTGGTACTGTGCTTATGTTTCTAGTCCAGTTATACAATTATGTATGCTTTTATAATTTGCTAGGTACTGTACTTATGCTTGAGTAACTGAGTTTAAATAAACAAGTGGGTACCGTACTTATAGATGCATCTTATATGGTAATTCTTAGGTACTGTACTTATGCTTCTAGACCAGTTATACAATTATGCTTGATTTATAATTTGTTAGGTATTGTACTTATGTGTCAGTAACTGAGTTAAAATTAACAAGTGTGTACAATACTTATGATTGCATTTTATATGTGATTCTTGATCTGATGTGCATTGTACTTTTGAGGTCATTAACAATTAGGTACTCAACTTATGTCTGCATTTTGTAAAACAAATTGTCCATATGACTAATGTTGATATGCGATTCTGTAGGTACTGTACTTGTACTTCTACATCGGTTATACGATTATGCTTAGTTTTGTAATATGGTAGGTTCTGTACTTATACTTAAGTATTAACAAGTGGATTCAATATTTATGGATCCATAAGTACAATACTCACGAGTAATGTTGATCCACTTTTATTTAAAAGTACAATACTTGTACTTTTGAGGTCATTAACAATTAGGTACTCAACTTATGTCTGCATTTTGTAAAACAAATTGTCCATATGACTAATGTTGATATGCGATTCTGTAGGTACTGTACTTGTACTTCTACATCGGTTATACGATTATGCTTAGTTTTGTAATATGGTAGGTTCTGTACTTATACTTAAGTATTAACAAGTGGATTCAATATTTATGGATCCATAAGTACAATACTCACGAGTAATGTTGATCCACTTTTATTTAAAAGTACAATACTCACGAGTATTGTACGTCTGTACCCAGAACATGTGTATGGTATCCTAATATATGGTACTATCAATGTTTTAAAAAATATTAAGCGGTAACCGTGCAGACAACACCTTGTAACTGGTTAAGCGGTAAGTGACCGATTAAGCGGTCGATTTTTGAAAAAAATAGATTTTAATTTCCTATATAATTTTATAAAACATTACATATATATGTATATAAATACTAATACTCTTTGGAACTTTTATATATATCTAAAGATTCTAAACACTCTACCCAACAATACAAAATACCCAAATAGTTTATAAGATAGCTATAAGACAATAATTATAGCCATAATATAATAAACAATAGATTTGACATAGATAAAATATCCTACATACATGATTCAGAAATATTTTGGTATCACATGTTTACATAGTTAAGCAGTATACAATAGACTAATTATTGGATTCTAACTTATTGTTATATGAGCATATCATCAGTTAGTCATACATTACAGCAGTACAATTAACTAAAGTATGCATTTTAAAATTAGATAATAGTTACATATATTTTACTTGTATAAATTACACTTTACAACTTTACCCTATTATCCCAACTTGCATACAAGTATGCATTCTATTAAAACTAGGCTTATCATAGGATATTTAATGTATATAAATTTAATATATTATAGTCCGTAATACTTGGGACAATATAGTTTATATAAAGTTACAGGCGTATAGGAAAATTTAAAAAAATGGACAAAAAACGGCCAAAAAGCGGGAAAAAAAGGGGCAAAAAAATTGGTGAAAAGCAGGAAAAAACGGCCGATTAATTACAAAAACGTTAACTGGCAATTTTGGCAAAAATCGAACGGCTTGGGCATTGGGCCGATTAAGCGGCCGTTTAATCGGGCGCTCAGCCCGTTTTTCATTTCACCGGGTACTATGTTTTTCGCGTATTATCATTATTTTAAAATATGTCAACACTAGTCTCGTTGAAACGTATTTTTTAGAAGGATTCTAATGTAATTTATTTCATCAAAAAATACGCTCTGGACAAAAATATTTTCTCTATCTTCTACTTTTCTCATTCTTTATTGTTTTAATTGCTGCTCACAGCTAGCGCAGCATGTAGTTGGCGCAGCAGGTGGTCAGTCCGGATAACCGGGTAGGCTCCGGGGAGATGACCAGATACGCAGAATTTTCCCTCCGGAGAGGCCTATGAAAGGCGCGCTCTGCTCTGTCTCGTGAACAGGGGTCCCGCGCGAGAAGCTGCACATGTGAAGAACTTCACAAAAGAAAGTAATGAACGAGTCTGGGTCAAGGAACAACTGGATTAACAAAAGAAACCAACAATCTTAAAAAAAATACGTAGAAATATTTAAAGTTAATGAATGAGACAGATCTAAACCGTTACATCTTGAAACCAATGACCGCGATCTCATGAGAGGTATTATCTTTAACACTATTTTTCTTGTGATAGGCTTTTCAAAAAACTAAACTAATACGGTGTCGTTGGAAATATATTGAAGAGTAGACAAACATAAAAATAGAATCTTGAGGATGTTTAAATGTTTCGCAAACCAAATATTTAATGGAAAGAAACTAGATATAATGATGATGTTTATGCAATAGATTGTGATAGGAATGTAAAAATTTGATGAAATATATTTCTATTCTTTTATTTTGATGTTTGTAATACGAATTCAATGTCTGATCTTAGTAAGCTGATGATTATAATTTCTTATGTTGAATTTAAACATTAAGTATAATTGGTATATAAAATAACAAACGATGAGACAAAACTCTGGGAGAATCACAAATATTATACTTTGAGGTATGAACAAGTAAAATACTATTTTGTTTTAGTTTGTATGGTGTTGAATATATAATAAGGAGTTGGTTTAGAGAAGCTAGGTTATGATCTTAATTGTTAAGATTTGTTAAATGAGGATGTTAATAGTGATATTAATCTTTGTGGAGATGATATATGTTGATGATTCATGATCATATCAGGGTACATTATTCGATGGGATGATTTAATGATATTTGTGGAAATTTTATTATGCGCAACAATAGAAATAGAGTATGTTAGGGTATCCAAGAGTTTCTAGAGATGATTTAAGGTCTATTATGATTTCATCAACCTCGAGAGAATTATTAGGAGTTTCTCCAATAATGGTAAGTGGTCCATGTTGTTACGACCCCACCTCCCGATAACCCCCAATTAAGGGAGACCGAGAGGTCGAAGCCGCACCCATGACTTCCGGATCAAAGGTTCAACAATTAACCAAGAATAATTATCAAATTTTAACATACTAAACTGAAAAGCTGTAAGAAAATAAACTTTGCATACCTTTTGAAATTTTGGATTTCTAACTTCTATCCACTTAATGATTCTACGCTAACTAATCCTCCTTGTATTTTTCTTCATGTATTTCACAATGTGACGATTTACTGTTTGTCCTTTTGGCTTGTACCTAAAACGCCGACAAACAAAACGTCGGTCAGCCGAAGCTGGTATGTGGGGGAAACAATAATCATGCAATTATCTATAATAAAGTATCACATTCAATTAACATTTAACAAACAAGATTACATTTTAAATATAACTCCACGATCCATGAGTACCCTATCCTCTGTGTCGTCCCTGCAGTGAACTTGGATACTACCTTCCTTATGGTAGATCCCCATTAAACCCCTCATGATCCACCTATCCGGTGTACCAGTTTCTAGGGTTGAGTCACATGGCACTACCCGTGGGTAGTCCACTCCTTAACTCATGGAATGCTAAAGAGTCTCATAAACTACACGTGGTAGCCCAGTTTTTAACTCACGGTAACCCAGACCTTGCTCTAGGATTACCCCTTTTTCAGCCTTTTTAAAGCAACAGAGGTGGACTCGGATCTAGCCAGTTATATGTACATTTATGGTGATAATCATAGTCACTTTATAGTTGCTTGAAATAAATAGACATCCAACAGTTATTTTCAAGCAACCGACAAAACTTTGGGAATCGCCGTGAAACTAGAGTGATTATTCATAAGCGTAACCACATACCTGTTTTGATGAGTCATGCAGATTATTCAACATTTACTTCATGTATATACAATCAAGCCAATCAACAGATCCAAGCAAGTAATTCAATCATCACATAATTCCTGAAAAAAAATATGTACTCTATTGTTACACACTTCATCAAGAATCTACTTTATTGACTTGGATTCACCTTCTAGGGTTTTTGTGTCCATTTTAGGGTTTCATTTTGCAATTAGGGTTTCCCTTCCTCTTTTACCATATTAAACCCTAATTATCTCATCTATCCTTCAATATTAAAGTTATCTTAACAACATATAACTCTATTTCCATATTAAAGGCACATTAATCATTAATTACTTTCATCAAGCTTCTTTTTATTAAAGCTATTATTTTTATCCTTTTAATCCATGACACGATCATTGTACACATCCATCATTAATTTAAAGTTCATTAGGGTCGAATTAACACATGAACTCATTTTACCATTAATCTACCTTTTATTCATGAGAAAACCCCAATCACTACGTATAGGGTATTTATCCAGAATTAGGGACTTTTATGTGCAAATAACTTAGAATCAACATGTTATCATATTTTCGATTTAAATATGATTTTGTCCTCTTTTACCCTAAATTAGGGTTTCTAAGTGCTTAATCATTCATAATTGATGTAAAACCCTAAATCATGTAATAAACCATCGAGATTAGGTTCAAGTTCATCATTAACATTTCATCAGGTTATTATCACTTAATTTTTCCAATTAAGTATCACGAACCTAGCTAGTAATTTCAATTAGGGTTTCCAATCATAATTTCGAAGCACTTTTCATTAACTTTGTGCACTTTTGCAAATATGAATGAAATCAGATTCTCAAACCAATTTTAATGTGTTCCTCGTATTTTTCTAAGCAACTTTCATGTATAAAGTTTTTCCATTAGACATTCCTAGCAATTTCTATCAATTTTGCAAGGAAAAGCAAATCCTTTGGATTATTCGATTAGAGAGGAAAAGATACCAAAAATTATGGAGCTTTGGATCGATGCACCCCGGGTACACGGCTTGATCTGACACTCCTCGTCAGTCGCCTCCACCGCGCGCGCCCTCCTTGTTGGTCCGCTGGATCAAGCCGAGTCCACGATGGACTTTTGATCGGACGACGACGACTTAAAGCCGTTTTACTCAGCCGATCCTTTCCTCGCACCGTCGGATCAGGATCCAACGATAGCTGAGTGTTGTCCTCCTTCGACTCCCGCTGTCTAGCGCCGCGGCGGCGCCCTCGTGGGAGAAAGCTCAATCCAACAGGTCAGCGTGCTACGAGGATCGATTGGTAGCCGATCGAGATCGTCTTGGAACAAGGAACCGAGGGGTCCCCTATTTATAGGTCTTGGGAGGCCCCTTTTAGGGTTCCCAATCCTTGCCGTAACCACAGTCCTAGCCCAATTGGGCGTTTCTTGGATTCAAGTCGAAACCCCATCAAACTAGGATTAGAACACATCCCCTTGCTCTCCCGGACTCAGAGAGAGTCTTTCCAAAGATGCACATGCATCAGAGACCACGCAATCAAGGGAACAAAAATCCCTCTCATGCGGCTACAGTCCCTGTCCCTTTGGGACTTGGACGATGAGCCGTGCCCCTTGGATTAAGATCCAAGGGCCCTCATCACACGCGCAAGAACAAAGGGAAACTAATTCCCAAATAAAATCGAATTTTATTCCTATTCCAATGGGATTTTGGAAAAATCATATCTCTCAATTGGTTACTCTTTTCTTTCCCAAATTTTGAGGGAATCTCGATTACAGTCTTATCTTTCATCCTACAAAATTTGGTGTCATTAACATAAGGATTCAATTCCTTTTCTTAATATGCAAGTTATCATCATATTAATCATATTTCCTATCTCTTCTTTATTTCTTTTATCATTATTTCTTTATTCTGAGTTCCTTGAACCCCAAGGAATCTAATATCTAGAAATCCTATTTATTGGATATTTATTATCCTTCTAGATGCATCTAAATGCATTATTCTTCATCATTTCTCATTATCTTGTTTATTTCTCATTAAAATAGTTCTTTTTGAGGATTTCTTTTTTATTTCTCTTTTATTTTCCTCACTGGTATTTCTTTTATCATTAGGAGTCCTTGGAATACGAAATTCCATCAAAAGTAATTCAATTATACATCTTTTCACCTAATTTCCACATTTCATCAATGTTTTCAATTTCTTTCTTCATAAAGCAATACTTATTTAATCTTTTCTTTTCTTATTGCTTTCTTTTTAAAACCTTGGACTCCTTGGTACCCAAGGAACCCAAGAGGCACGAAATCCTCTTTGGATTAGCCTTCTAGAGGTTTCTACATATTTCTTTTCTTAAAAATTCAATTATCCATTTACTAATTGAATTTCATTATTATTTGGGCCCAATAGCCAATAAAGCCCACAACACAATCATCAAGGCTATTGTAAACGAAATCCATTTATTTGAAGCACATTATATCATCATTTGTTCAAGTATCTATCATATGAGAAATTACATTTCTCATCAAATGAACCCAAAATTTGGGGTTGTAACACATGTACTTTGCACATGATTAATAGATGTGCATATGCTATATGTACATTGTAATGCAATGATATGAATATACTAGTTGTGCTTCAATTTCTTTTATAAAGATAAAGTTATACGACCAACAAAGTCATTATATGTTCTTTATATTTCAAGAGTTAGTTATATCACTTTTCATGTATATTAAGAACAATATATATGAGAAAGTTTTTAGATTTGACCAAGATTAAGATTAAGATAATATAAGACCCTCGCCAAGAGGCTCTTCGGTGAAAAATAAGAGGCACCTTAGTGCAATTCAAGAGGCACCTCAGTGCAATCCAAGAGGTTCTTCAGGACAAATCTGAGAGATACTTTGGCAAAAAGAGAAGAGGCACTTTAGTGCAAACCAGATGATTCTTATATGAGTAAGATAAAAGATCATGACAAGAAATCACCTTTTTGTGTTTATAATTTAGATGTTTTTCTACAAACTATATGCATTTGATGTTATAAGATGTTCTATTCCACTTATTGACTATTTTAAGCATGGTGATAATATGATGTACACAAGTAAGGAGTAAAAGCAAGACTAGAGCCATCTAATGTCCAACTAAGGGATTGAAGACTTTAGCTTGGTGGAGAACTATCTACATGTCCCAAGATATCAAGATAAAAATATAGAATTTTACCATGTATTTAAGGTTTCTTATAAAGATTTGATGTAACATAATTTATTTTACAAGAGTATAATGATAATTTCTTTCATACATAGTCTGTAATGGTACTTGTCTCTTTTTATAGTACATAATGGAATGTTTGTGCTTCCCAAGAAACAAAAAATTGTATGGTTTCTTATGCTTCCACTACATAAATTGAGGTGTTACACGATGCCATCAGTGATTTGTGCGGTCATACATGAAACTCTACTAGAGCCTTGGAACCATTGGGCCCCTGGTGTTATAGAAGGGAGGGGAGGGGAGGAAATGGGACACTTATGTTAGTCTATTTAGTTAACATGGGAGGGTAAGGGTAGGAGAGCATAAAAATAATGTAACTATAAAACATGCCAATTCTATAACAAGCCATACTATTTGAGGGGTTCATGAACCACACACATATAAATATATGAAAAAATCAAGATAAATTTAACTCACATGTCTCATGAAAAAAAATCATATAATCATCTTGTTTAATTAAAAATATTAAAATTTATCATGTCTAACATCATTGGGATACTCTACAATTTAGAGTTTGGCAGCATCTCCATCAATGGTTAGTAGTGTTCTGCACCTATTACACGAACACACAATGTTGGAGATGTCAAAACCTATCTCTTCTTTTTTATATTCATTGTGGTTATATCAATAGTTTCCTCCATATTTTTATATTCCCAACAAACTTTTCCTCCATGTATTCAAGTCCTCTTCATAGTTTAGGAACTAGCTCCACATTCCCTGACATTTCCCTCCAATTATTTATCTTTGTAAATTTAGTTAACTCTAAATTTTCTTATTTCCTACCGCTCTTTCTAAATTTTTAAAGTTTGTTTTAAAACAATGCACACAATATTAGTACAATTTTCTTATTATTTCGTCTAACTATTCCCTCAAAGTTTTCCCAAATTTCCTCCAACATTGTTGTATGCCCCTCGAACTGATGTAGGATATACATGAGATGATATTCTCATTGGTTGTGGGCTACACTAGTATTTCATGCCATATTATTTATATTTTCCCTCTCATATGTCATATTTCTCCCCAACCCTTCTAGCAAAGTTCCTACCAAGCCTTTTCCCATCATCTTATCTCCACTCTAATTTGGTCTGGATAGAATCAGATGAAAACACACTTAGTTCTTTCCCCTACATTCCCCTACATTTTTGTATGTTCCCGTCACTTTGTCCAATCAAACTACCTAATCCCTTTCCCTCCCTTTCTCTCTTCTCCATTTATTACATACAAAATAGGAACTCAAGACACTCATCAAACTAGGGAGAGATCATATATATATATTGTTCCAAAAACAAAGAAATCCACTTCTTTTGATGGTGCACTTATAGACGCTCTGGGAGAAATCACATTTTCTCTCAAGATTCATCTACAAACATTTTCAATACCATTTATATTCATGGATCTAGGTCCATCTTTCAATTTTCTGGGAGGCCATGGACTCATCATAAAAGTGGCCACATCACCACTCCATCAAAAACTCAAATACATGATAGAAAATACTATCATCACTGTACATGCAGATAAGCCAAGAAGAACCTAGCATGCACATAAGAAGATGACCTTTGTCTCATATTTGACATATCACAACTGTCAACTACATACTACCTCAAAGACATAGTATGCAAAACTGACCATACAATATGCTATTGTTAACTCAAAAGTTGGGAGATATGTACAACCACCCAGACCAAGGTATGACATCAAAAAGACAAGGGTAATCCAAATATACTAACATCCGAAGCAGACGGGTCTTGGGTTCAATGGACCATCCTAATGCCATCCATGATTCACAAGATGGAAGACCTAGTGAAGACATGCTTTGCTATGGACTACCCCTAATAATTTGACAAGCCAAGGTTACCTTAGTTACCAACTTCCTTCTCAAAATTTGAGAAGGTATGCCCAATAAATATTCCATGATGAAGAGTATCAACTCAAGGTGTTTTACATGTGGGACATAGGTACAGAGCGCAATCCACACCCCAACTTTCCTTGCACGGTCTCCATATCTAAATACAGTCCAGAAACTACCAAATCCATCATCCATGTGAAGATACCCCACCTAATTTTGGAGGTTGATGACAAAGAACATGACGAGTACCCCAACATTGCAACCAACTTTGAGGAGATCACCCTCATAAGAGAAGTTCCTAATGGAATCCAGACTGTACCCAACAAATTATAGTCGTAAGAATGATCATCTCACCAAAAAAGAATGATATCAATGAGGTAGAGTAGATCATTGATCAAACTTCCAGAGAAAAGGGGATGTTATCGAATTTATCCTACTCCATAACATCAACCCCACACTCATATTAACCTACTATTCCTAACAGACTTCAATAGATGGATTGAAGAGTGCATGGAGTAGGACCACAAGGGCCTGCATTATGATTATGAGATAGAAGATGTCACTAATTACATGAAGGAGGCCAATATACAACTCTCGAATAGATGGGGAGATTTTTCACTATAGATAAGTTCACAACACCCACATATTTTCAATTCGACATGCTTGCAGACTCCAACAAGTGGATCGATGAGTGCATAAAGGAAGAATATGGAGCTTCCTATGATGATTAAGATGATGATTATGAAATGTTTGAAGGACGAGTGATCAATGCCATATATGAAGCATGTGTCATGGAAGATAGACATTGACCCATTCATCATCTATAAAGTATGAATGACATAAAAATGGCACATGGAGGAGAGGGATACATTAATCATTAACCTCTAGTGTCCCAAAAAAGATAGTACAAAGAAGGATAATCTAAAGTTGTGGAGATCCTAGAGTGGACATTCTTTTGTGCTCAAGTATGACCTCATCTTACATGAAAAATACCAAAAAAATCACAAAATGTAAAATGTAAACAAAGAATTGAAGATACTTTTTCCAAGCATGATCTTGATGATTACCATTCACGAGTAGCACAAATTTATGTCAAAAGTGATGCATACTTTGAATATATTCACATACATGACTACATATTGAATGAGAATCAACTTTTAAAAATAAAAAATGAGAAAAAACAATCAACCTCACCTCCATCCCCGAGCCAAATAAAGTCAAAATTGGGACACTTCTACCTCAACTCATCAAAGGTTAGCTCAAAAAGCTCCTCTATAAGTACATGTATGCATTTTCTAGGAGCTACTCAAACATTTCAAGATTCTACAAGAAGACCAAAATTAAACTCCTAAAAAAATCATCCTCAAGCCATCAACTCAAGAAAAAGTCTAGAAGAATACAACTAGAATGGAGCCTTGAGATCGGAGAAGAGGTTCAAAATAAACACAATCCTAGTTTCTTAGAGCCGTTCAACCACCCAACATGGTTTACCATCATATATGTAATGAAGAAATATATCAAAGTATGTATGTGTGTGTACTACCATGATCTCAAAGAGGTATCTCTAAAATATGTTTTCTTGCTACCACACATAGGCATACTACTTGAAATACACAACTGGCCATGCCCTCCTAAGCTTCATTGATGGCTTTAATGGTTACAATTAGATCAAGATGGAGAAAGAATGCACCCAGAAGAACATCATCATAAACAAATGGGTAGTGTTATGCTACTAAGTCATGCCTACTGGCCTAAAAAACACTAGAGACACATATAAAAGGGCGATGACATTCTATTTCCATGACATGATGTACAAAGAGGCAGATGTTTTTGGTTGTATACTCTGAGAACCAATCATATGATAACTGCAATGGGATACATTGAAATTTATTTTATTAATAATAAATGAATTTACATTTATTATGTCTACCTTTTTTGGTGAAAATTTTTATGTTATTAGGAATCATACCCGAGGAATCAAACTTAAGTTGAGAGAAATATACCAACCACACTAGCAACATTTTTTTGTTATATTTACTTTAATATGACATAATCATTAAACATAATAATGTCCTAAATGTATTACTCAATGACATGTGATTTTGAGTTGAGGACCAAAACATGATATCATGTGTATGTTAAGAGTAATTCGTCTTGTATAAAGTCCCTACTAAACTGTATTGTGTAAATTTGGACAAAAATAATACATAATACTAGTATGTGTGTTGACTTATGACTCAATATCATTGGTTATGATAGTTGTTATCAACTCAAACACATAGTTACCCATCAATGTAGGATTTATATGCCCAAGTGCTCTAGCTTTTGAGGAGAGGGGTACGGGGGTGCTATTTCTCAAGTATTAACCCCCCATAAGTATGATGCAGTCAAACTGATATCTACATAGAGATTGTAAATCTTAGACTGAAGTCACTACAATGATCACTTAGTTCAATGTAGTTCAACAGTACTCAATATGAACTTGAATAAGGGTGTCCTTACATATAGTGCTTTGGTGTACTATGGAACATGTGGATAAATGTGAATGAAATAGATAGAATTCATCCCTCATATTGGATCAATTCCATATCATTAGATGAGTGAGACTAAAAAATGAATGTCCACACCGGTGTAGTCAATATCTGATATTTATCTAACATGTATATCAAATAGTCTACTCATGATCAAGGAACACAGATTAAAGACTAGAAGTATGGTGATTCCATGCCTCAAATTCAATTTGGATGACAAAGATGAAGGGAATATTCAATCACTTAATGGTGGTCGTAATGTAAGGTTGAAGTGATTCTCAAACTTATCAAAATACTTGAATATAAATAATTTGTTTTTAGATACTACTAATTTCTTGTGAAGTCATAATATGATTAAGGACATCTCTACCAATGTAATTTGGAGCCTATAGGGATGCACACATAGGATGCACATGGAACATGAGTATAATCATGGGCACAAGTTAAGTTAGTTCCAAAAAGGCTCAAATAATCAACTAGAATAATGATAGACTGTCACCACTCAATCAATTGGAAAGTCTAGTCGCTCAACTAGACAAGATTATCCTAGACAATCGACTAGAAATTCTAGTCAATTGACCAAAAAAGATTGGACCAGATGGTCAGGTAAAAATATAGTCCACCGACTGGATAAGATTAATAGACCATAAGATAAATTGAAAGTCTAGCTGATCTATTAGAAAATATTAGTGAATTGATTGATTAATTCCCAAGTGTTGTGATGCTATTTGGTCGATCGACTGTATATTGACAAATAGGCCTCTTAAATGCAACCAATGCCTTTTTGTTTCTCATTTTATTAAAACCCTATTCTCATTACTCCCCTATGTGTAGGGGGTATGATAATCAATATTTTGGTTACATGCTTTGACATGTGAATCCTATACGTCATTATCTCAAAGGAGAGAGATAGAAGGATATAGTGTGTGATCCTAGCATGTTGATAAGCGTAAAGATACTCCTTTTCCACCAGCTCACACAACAAAATGAGGAGTTCCTTGTCACCTACATGGACTACATAGATAGATAGACACTATGCAACTATGTTGGGAGGAAACTATCAACTAATGTCTGTGCACTATCATGAGTGATGAATGCATATTCATACAAGTTTTGTTGCTTTTGTAAGCTTAGTTTTTCATCCATATTCATCATCATACCTTAGATTTGTCTTCCATTTTGGTTTCCTTAGTTTTATGTTAATTTGTAAGGTTTTGATTTGATTCCTTGATTTTCATGGAAAGTATGAGCTTCAATCCCTAAACACCAATGTAGGAATGGTGGTCCTGCTAATAGAAAAAATTGATATTGCATAGGATTTTTATTGATCTTACCCTTCATGGTTGATGCTTCCATCATTGAAAAGCTTCATCAAATTTGATATGCTTCGAATAGTCCCCTGGAGTGTGATTTATTATGTAGCACCATCAATTTGCATTGTTCTGCCTTTTCCATCAATTGACAACTAATGGAAAGTCCTACTCTCCAAAGACTGATGAACATGCTCCACCACCTACCAATGATAAAATAAACATTGCCAACCGATGGAAACACTGACTCTACCTATGGATGAGAATCTTATTCATCAATCGATGAAGATATTATGTCTTGTATCGATGAAAACTCTTGTGATGTCAATTGAAGAACACACCTACAGATGACACTACTATGTGCTTCTACTGATGGAAATCCAACATTCAAAATTACTGACGCTGCAACCGATAGAAATGTATATTCCTATTAAATATGGAATCTCTAACTCTGTCCACTGATGGGAATAGTATGAGTCACAAACTCCTCATCTTCCTCTTGCTAAGCACCATTATTGTTGGATTGTTTGGGATATAGAAACCCTAACCCTTATCCTATGTATGCAATTATCTTTCCTCTCTCACGAGGCATCTTTTCTCTAGACACCAGGTTGTTGTGATCCATAAACAATCCAAGAAGATGACCATCAACAATAAAATATTTCCATTAGTTGTCTTCATTTATGACCTCCTATTTACCAAGGCTCAAGGTCCTAATCTCAAAGGAGGCATGGAAAAAGACACCCCCATTTTCCATTAGTCGTTGATCGACCTTTTTCACGCGTTCGGAAATGAACGCAGGACAAAGGAAGGAATCAAGCTTTAAATTTATAACCTGAAACCTTCTAGGCCCCCACAACTTTATTATGGGGTCTAAGTAGATATACGGGGTCGAATAAATGGACATGGTGACGTTTAGGATGCCACAGATCTCGTTCTTTAGTCAGATAAGCCAAGACGATAGTCGATAAAAGTAAGTGCTAGAACTAGTCTAGCGGGTTGTCACGATATAAAACAAAACAAAGAAAAGAAAACAAAACAAAACAGAGCTCATGATTCTACTAAACAGAGAAAGAGAGTTTCTGGCTATGTAACCACAAACGGGACAGTCTATGCACTCGTTCTCGGGCGTAGACAACCCTCGAACACCAAAGCAAGCATCTAGTATGCACGGTGGCATCTGTCATGTGGGGTCGTCCCACTCACTCTCGCGATGCGTGACTAAAACCATCAACAATATGTCAATGACCCTCTCTCGAGGAATGACATATCAACACCTCAGAATACACTAAGTTCCCTATCGGGTCTTAGGATATTCCGGGGTGTTAGGAATAGAATACCTTGGATCCTCCTCCTCTCGGGTTCAGATCCAAACTATCATCTCTTAGCTATTCCTACAATGGATCTCTCGATACAGGAAGAAATAGCAGTTCAAGCGAGTAAGAGATCAACCAAACTAGCAATCATAACTTGGAAAGAGAAAATAGAACATGCAACATACTAGATCTAATATGAATCTACTTGCTTAAGGCAAAAGTACATATACATGCCTAGATCGGGCTACATAGCCAAGAAGGAGCTAACTAGCCATAGACAAGCATAGCTGGCATCGAACAAAGATGGATAAACATCGTTTGTACAAGAAACAAAGGAATGCAGTAGAATGAAAGATAAGAGGGAAGAGATATATCCTGTAGAGGAGAGGTGACTCTCACTCCTCGGCCTCTGTGTAGGTCGGATCTCGGCCCTTGGGTCTTCTCTTCGTCCCTCTGGACTCCTCGACTCTCTCTCTCTCTAGATCGTATCGGGCAACTATATCGGGCATCCGTATCGGGCAGACCGTATCGAGCAGCCGTATCGGGCAGACCGTATCAGCCAGTAGACTTTTGAGGAACTCGACACACTAGCTCTTTGGTCTAGGCACTAGCTCTTGCAGTGTCCTCCCTCCGGCTCCCCTCCTCTTTGTAGGTTGGCGGATGCTATTTATAGGCAGTGAGTTGATGGGGGTTGTAGCTTTTATTGGTCCACGTATCCTTCATCTGTGGCTTCGATCTTAAGGCATTAGGTGGGCCAATATGTCTGTCTCCCAAAGACCGTGTCGGGCAGGTGGAGTGTAACACAGCTGTATCAGGTAGGTGTATCGGACAGACCATATCAGGAAGCCGTATCGGCCAGACCATATCGGGCAGCTGTATCGGCCAGACCGTATCGGGCAGCTGTATTGGCCAGACCGTATCAGGAAGCTGTATCGGCCAGGCCCTATCGGGCAGGTGTATCGGCCAAACCGTATCGGGCAGCCATATCGGCCAGACCGTATCAGGAAGCTGTATTGGCCAGACCATATCAGGAAGCCGTATCGGGTAGGTGTATCAGACATACCATATCAGGAAGCCGTATCGGCCAGACCATATCGGGCAGCTGTATCGGCTAGACCGTATCGGGCAGCTGTATCGGCCAGACCGTATCGGGCAGCTGTATCGGCCAGACCGTATCAGGAAGCTGTATCGGCCAGGCCCTATCGGGCAGGTGTATCGGCCAAACCGTATCGGGCAGCCATATCGGCCAGACCGTATCGGGCAGCCATATCGTCCAGGCCCTATCAGGAAGCTGTATCGGCCAGGCCCTATCGGGGATACCATATCGGCCAGCTGCTGGAATTCTTGTCTTTTCAGGTTCGGTACTTGAGAGTCCCCAAAATTGGCTAGTTTCGGTGCATGTAAGTCAAAAATTGGCTAATTAGCTACATTATTGGCTATTTTTACTACTTTTATCTAATTCGAGACAGAAAGCATAAAACATGAACAAAAGAGTGCATATTAAGACTAAAGTGGCACAAAACTATAGATAAAATGCATAGAAAATATGTGCTAATTTGGGTGTTATCAACTACCCCAAGCTTAAAACTTGCTTGTCCTCAAGCAAGGTTGTGCTCAAAGAATAAAAAGATAACATCCAAATTAAGCTTGGCAATAAATGCTAAGGTTAAGAAAAACAGTTTAAAACATCAATTCTCCTTATCCATGTCGTTTCAAAACAAACCCCCACCTGTCAGGCACAATCCTGCCAAAGCAAGATCAAAGAGTTTCCAGGCAATATTTAGAAAATTCACTACAACTTATCGATACTCATGAGGGTTTGAACCATAATTATTTAAACATGAAAGAATTGTCACACATGTGATCATGCAGGTGATGAGCAATGAGCCATCACCATGAATCCATGCAAACCAATCAGGAATACCACGCCTCTCACTTATTCATGTCCTAAGAAACAAAGTAAAAAGACTCTAATGACTTCTGAGAATCCCGATCTGTGTCAGGTTGGTCCATGTAACGAGCAACAGTCCCTGCAGTCCGAGCCAGTTTGCCCAGAGCAGTGAGACGAACTCCTCGTACTGCGCTCGAACCAACCCTGCTACTGAGATGATCTCATAGGTCACCTAGGGGGTTCCTAGTGACTCTCTAATGAGCTTTTAGAGTGGTACTACCAGGCACAACATATCCGCGTTCATGAGCGCAGTCATACACCAGCTGGGCACCATCATCAACTCTCCTAAAAGAGAGAACAACACTCATTTATTGTTCACACTCAGGCTTTTAACATCTGCATTTTATTTGTAGGCTTGGATGAGAACTATATAGATATTTTTGGGATTTTGTGGGCAGCCAAGCCTCTTTTGCACATTTTTATGCTTTTCATCTTTTGGACTCAATCTAATGTGAGAAGGCACGTAGTCCATCAAGGAAAAAAAATTTTATCTTGATTATAGCTCAAAACTCATCATGATCCACTTGAAACCTATGTGAAAGGTTGCAATTATGATTCAAGAATCCTTAGAATAGAGGCAAGCTTGTGAAACTGCAGCTAGGATTCTTTAATCATGTTTTAGCTCATTCCAACGGTCCTTTACCATGGATTCGCCATTCACAACATAGATCAAGGGAATTTAGCTTTAAGCTATGAAAAAGGGACATAACCTTAGATTTATTACCAAACTCAAGGAAAGAGTCAAAGAGCAAGTCAAGCAAGAGGTCAAGCAATTTTTAAGATGAAAACTGTGCATCTAGGCATAAAGTCAAGCATTTATCTATTAAGTTCGCACCATATAGCCATAATTGCAAAGCTAAAAAGCTGAAAATTTTGAAAATTTTAAAACTAAATGCATGAAGTAAACATGAATGCTAGAAGGATGGAGAGATAGAAAGGCGAAGCCTACCACCCCAAGCTTAAAACTTTGCTCATCCTCGAGCAAGACTTAAACTTGAAATAGTGAGGCAGGAATGCATGAGTTTAACGTTAGTTATTGAAGTTCTAAAGATGATGCATGGATGCAAGGATATAAAAATAGTTAGAGGAAAGAAACTAACTAATAAATCACATGAAAAGTAGAAATTATTGTAATAAAAGGGTGGGAGGGTGGGTAAGAGAAAAGGGGGTGGTTGCCCCACGATACCGACACTAGGATCCCAAATCCTTAGTTTTGGGACCAATGTCACATGTGTCTTGCCGACAGGTTCTGCCACATATTCGGAGTAGAATAGGTGGAGATGCGGGGCCCCCCGAGTCTGAAGAAGAGAAGTGAAATTCGGAAACTCGGTGAAGTCATCTTTGTGCTGAAAGTGGCTTGAACTGCACTGGGATGAATTCTTCGACATATCATCCTCAGGGTACCTTTCATTATAAAAATCTAAATATGAAGGTCTTGGGATGTCGACACAGGATGAGATGGATGAGAGAGGTTGGACGTCATCTTGAGGACTCATATCTTCTCTCTCCATCTCTACACTTGAGTTTGGATGCTCAGATAAGTCTTCATGTACAATCTGAGTCATCCAATCATCTTCTGAATATGAAGTGTCCTCAAAAGAGTATGATTGATGTTCTTCCACCCCAAGCTTGTCGTCTTCTGTGGGGTCTGGGGTTTCTTCATGCTCAGTAGCCATATTGTAGTGAACTGTCCATCTACTTCCCTTGAGTTCCCCCAAGCCTTGAGGAAGGATGGTGGTGATTGTAAGTTCGTGTTGTTCCAGCTCATCGTCATCGGTATACTCATTGCTCCATGTCAAGCAATAGTCATCGTCATCGAACAAGTTGTTCCAGACCATGGTTGGCGTACTGCTCAAAGCGAAGTGACAAGTCTCAATATGAGAGACATCACTCTGGTCTGGTTCAATATCTGACTTTGTTTCCTCAAACCAACCTTCTGGCTATGAGGTTGTTTGGCTGTCATTGTGAGGATAGGAGTCTTCATTGTTGTCATCATCGAACCATTCATGTCTATTACTCATATCTTCCATTGGTTCATCAACTGGATCATCTGGATAGAATGAAGGGTTTCCCAGAGTGGGTTGGTCTTCACAGAAAAATCATGGTGAATCCAGTTGATGGTTTGAATAGGATGGTGATGCATACTCCACTTCAGACCCAATGGAATGGTCTTGATGACTAACGTCTTCGTTGTCTTGTGATGGCAGTTGTAATTGGATTGTAACCAAATTGATGAGCTCTTGGAGCCTCCTGCCTTGTTCAACATCTTTATCATGAAGTTGTTGTACTTGAGCAGCAATGCTTTCGAGACCCTTCGATTTTGCCATGCATGTATAAGGGGAATCTGATGTATCAAACTGACGCTTTAGGATGAATCCTTATTCAACAGTTTGAAGTAGACTTCTACTGCGGTCTGCAGCCTCGGTGGCTACTTGGAGATGATGCTCCTACTTGTCTAATAGTTGCTGGAGAGGATCGATGTTTTCTTGGAGATGAGGAACTAGGGAGGTGAGTGCCTTGACACTTTCTCCAGCTAACTCCACTGCCTTAATCAGTTCTTGATCCCATGATAGCACAAGAGTCGAGAGCTGACTGGCAGTCTCCGTTGTTGGAATCTCGACATATGACAACGGTGGAGGTAAGTATAACTCGACTAGTTGTAGAGCACGACCTTCAATTATTTTCCAACAGTCAGAACTACGGAAAAACTCGGGAGGACATGTGGATAAGATGACTTGTCTTACGGAAGCAAGGTCCATGGCTGAAAAAGGTATGAGAAAAAAAAAGTGATTAAGTATATCTGAACAAGTATGTGTAAAGTAAGAGGAAAACTATGCATGTATATATAGACTTATAGTGACAGAAAAAAATCTACTAGGCGTGTAAACGTGGAAAACCACGTCCCCGACAACGGCGCCAAAAGTTGATCGACCTTTTTCACGCGTCCAGAAATGAACGCGGGACAAAGAAAGGAATCAAGCTTTAAATTTATAACCCGAAACCTTCTAGGCCCCCGCAACTTTATTACGGGGTCGAAGTAGATATACGGGGTCGAACACAGGGACGTGGTGACGTTTAGGACGCCACAGATCTCGTTCTTTAGTCAGATAAGCCAAGACGATAGTCGATAAAAGTAAGTGCTAGAACTAGTCTAGCGGGTTGTCACGATATAAAACAAAACAAAGAAAACAAAACAAAACAAAACAGAGCTCGTGATTCTACTAAACAGAGAAAGAGAGTTCCTGGCTATGTAACCTCAAACAGGACAGTCTATGCACTCGTTCTCGGGCGTAGACAACCCTCGAACACCAAAGCAAGCATCTAGTATGCACGGTGGCATCTGTCCTGTGGGGTCGTCCCACTCTCTCTCGCGATGCGTGACTAAAACCATCAACAATATGTCAATGACCCCCTCTCGAGGAATGACATATCAACACCTTAGAATACACTAAGTTCCCTCTCGGGTCTTAGGATATTCCGGGGTGTTAGGAATAGAATACCTTGGATCATCCTCCTCTCGGGTTCAGATCCAAACTATCATCTCTTAGCTATTCATACAACGGATCTCTCGATACAGGCATAAATAGCAGTTCAAGCGAGTAAGAGATCAACCAAACTAGCAATCATAACTTGGAAAGAGAAAATAGAACATGCAACATACTAGATCTGATATGAATCTACTTGCTTAAGCCAAAAGTACATATACATGCCCAGATCGGGCTACATAGCCAAGAAGGAGCTAACTAGCCATAGACAAGCATAGCTGGCACCGAACAAAGATGGATAAACATCGTGTGTATAAGAAACAAAGGAATGCAGTAGAATGAAAGAGAAGAGGGAAGAGATATAGCCCGTAGAGGAGAGGTGAATCTTGCTCCTCGGCCTCTGTGCAGGTCGGATCTCGGCCCTTGGGTCTTCTCTTCGTCCCTCTGGACTCCTCGACTCTCTCTCTAGACCATATTGGGCAACCGTATCGGGCAGCGGTATCGGGCAGACTGTATCTGGCAACCGTATCGGGCAGCCGTATCGGGCAGACCGTATCGGGCAGATCGTATCGGGAAACCGTATCAGCCATAAGACTTTTGGGGAACTCGACACACTAGTTCTTTGGTCTAGGCACTAGCTCTTGCAAGGTCCTCCCTCCGGCTCCCCTCTTTGTAGGTTGGCAGATGCTATTTATAGGCAGTGAGTTGATGGGGTTGTAGCTTTTATTGGTCAACGTGTTCTTCATCCATGGCTTTGATCTTAAGGCATTAGGTGGGCCAATATGTCTGTCGCCCGAAGACCGTGTTGGGCAGGTGGAGTGTAACGCTGCTGTATTGGGCAGGCCGTATCGGGCAGCTATATCGGCCAGACCATATCGGGCAGCCGTATCGGCCAGACCATATCGGGCAGCCGTATCGGCCAGACCGTATCGGGCAGCCATATCGGCCAGTCCCTATCGGGCAGCTGTATCGGCCAGACCGTATCGGGAAGCCGTATCGGCAAGACCGTATCGGGCAGCCATATCGGCCAGTGCCTATCGGGAAGCCGTATCGGCCAGGCCCTATCGGGCATACCATATCGTCCAGCTGCTGGAATTCTTGTCTTTTCAGGTTCGGTACTTGAGAGCCCCCAAAATTGGCTAGTTTCGGTGCCTGTAAGTCAAAAATTGGCTAATTAGCTACATTATTGGCTATTTTTACTACTTTTATCTAATTCGAGATAGAAAGCATAAAACATGAACAAAAGAGTGCATATTAAGACTAAAGTGGCACAAAACTATAGATAAAATGCATAGAAAACATGCGCTAATTTGGGTGTTATCAGTTGCCACCACCATCCTTCCACCTTATGCTTCCCCTACTAAATATCAAATTGGAGAAAGAAAGACAACAAAGAAAAAGGGTCACTCAATGAAAATCTTGGATGTATTCTCCACCTACGTTGGATCACACCCATATTAGGCATGAAGGTTACTATCAGACACACCAAGGTTTCATTCCTTCTATGCAATGATATGATGGATATCTCTTCCATTGTTCATGCATATTTTTATCATTCTATGAGGAGCAAGTAGTTCCACAACAGCCAGCTAGACCGACTGGCTCCCAAGAAACAAGATTAGAGACCGCACTATCTCAGTGATTTGGAGAAGGAGATCCGCGCTTCCCTGTAGCCCTTGACAGTGGCGGAATATCGGTTGTAGTCCACCGTGGTGCAGCGACGCCCCGCACAAGAACACATGAGACCGTTTGATAAAGCTCCCGTTCACACGATGCGAGGGATAGTGTGGGCTTGAGGTGGGCGCACACTCTTCAGGCGAGAGGTTGAGATCGCGGAGACCATGAAGAAGAACCTCACCGCAGCGGCGGTGAGTAGGCAGAGGCAGCGGAGGTCTCGTGCACTGGAGCGCTGGTGGGCGTGGGAAGTAGCCCCAAAGTTTTGTATTGTTATTTTACCACATCATGATTCTATGCACCTTTTTTCATTTTGAATAAACCATTTTAGGCTTGATTTCTTGTTTAATATGTAGGTTTACATGGTTATCACAATCGTGGGTGTAGAGAACTTCAAAATAGGATGTAGGATATTGATTTTTTTCTTATCAAACCCTTAATGAGAACTTCGGGTAGGTGGTTATGAGGTGATGTGTACATGATCTCTAGGCAATGCGATAACAAGCCTAGTGTGATATCTATCCATGTTTAATCCTAATACTAGAAGGGGAATTTACCCAACATCAATGTCATTTGTTCATTCATGTTTATGATGAAGTGAGAGAGTGGACGTAGGTAGTGGTGACGAAACACACTCACACTAGTGTTTCCATTTATCCATAATATTAGAATTATTCAATAGTTTTATTCTTTCACTTAGGTCAATCAACAATAAAATGTCTTTAATATTAGATACTCTTTTCAGATATATCTTATCAATTCCCAAAAACACTATCCTTTGGATTTGATCCTAAACTATATTGCAATAAGATATGTTTTCTTGTAGGTGGGATTATTGTTCTATTGATATGGTAAAATCTAGGGATTCCATCCCTAGTTAATTTCCATGTGTGAAAAAAAAATCCCGCATCACTAAGAGATGCATACCCACACATGAGGAACAACACTGGGCTTTCTCCTATGATAAGGTATATCTCATGTCATTTCATCTGAATACACCATTATTGATGAGATATTCTCACGGGAAATGGATAAGTTTTTTTTCTTTTGCTACGTTGATCACCTCCATTTCCCAATACTGGTATCAAAGACACATCAATCTACAATGTAATAGGATCTAGGTCAATATATTTGGATTTGATGTAATACCATTTGTGCCATTTCGTGTGATGTGATTAATAAAATAATAGTATGCACATCCTATAAATCTCACTACACTATGGATCTAATTATTTGATACGGCATATGGGTGCTTCCCTACACAACCTACTTTGCTTGTGTGTGGTTAATGTATATTCATCCTAGTAGCCCCATTTTTAGACTAGTTTTGCATTTAGGTTTCACATTTTGCATTATATTTGGCTTCCAATTAGTTTTTCACCCAATGTGGCATAGTAACCATGACATCTTTCCCTAGAAAAGATGTCACATATTTGAGGAACTGAGAGGGACAAAACACATCATTCTTCTTGTCGACTAGTGAACCAAATTCATGGAATCATCATTTCTTCCTGTATCTTCTCATTGTTTGATCATAATGGGATTATGAAAATAAATCAATGTACAAAACTACAAATCAAGTTGAATGCTGATCAGAAACCTCTGCTACATTTATTCTTCCATCCTCTTACCTCCCATCCACAAAAAAGAGTAAAGAACCACTAAAAATTCTGAACTCTAACTCTATGGTGACACACCCTTCTTGCTACTCTATATGCTTCTTCTATACACCTCTCTGTGTAATAGGGGTGCACCACCAAATAAAAGATGCCAATGTGCACAACAAGCCAAGCTTGTACATCATTCAAGATAAAATTGCAACCTCAAACTAAATAGAGGAGATATGCATATATTCCTTATCCACCCCCTTCTTTCCATTTTCCATTTAGAAACAAAATGAATATCACATTCTGATATTATTTTCATGCACCTTAGTGTCTAATAATATCCATACTTGTTGTTTTGTGGAGATTTCTAAACTCTTACAATACTCAGAGACATGCTTGGTATTGGGGGGAGTAGAGTGCAAATGTTTTTGGTAAGAAAAATTAGGAACAAAGACATGACTAGATGTGTTCTAGGATCTCAGGGAAGTTGGGAAAATTGGTCATATTAGGTGGTAGGGAAAATATCCTCATGTGAAGGTGATGCAATCACTTGGTCCAAAATTATTCATTTGGTGACCGTTTCAGATATTGTGTTACTTGAGTATGAGCAATGTTTAAGTTTAGGATTATTTGATGAATGCATATTCATCTTAGTTTTAGCCTCATATTCAATCTACTATTGCATTCAAATTTCACATTCTGCTATAGAGTTGGCTTCCATTTAGTTTTTCTTAATTTTATACTAATTTGTTAGGGTTTTGACATAATTCCTTTGTTTTTTTGTAAGATTAGACTTTAGATATCTACACATTAGTCTAGGATGATGGTACCACTAACCTATCAATGGGATGGAAGCCAACTTGTGATCCATGTTAGAGTTTTTGTTGGTTTGGTGCTTCATTGATCCCCTAAGATTTCTCATCAGTCCAAAACATAGCCCCAACAACACACACAAATCTCCCTCATCCCTTGGTATTTTCTTTGGTCTGCACTCCCATTAGTCTAGAGTGCCAACGATCTACATTGTCAGCAATCTATATTTGTGTCAATCAAAGAGGTTCCTATAAATTTGCCAAATGATGAGAAATTCAACCGATTAGGACTCTACTCATTTGTGAATCAATGGAACTTTTACCCGATGAGAAACACAATCCAAAGGGGATTCAATGCATCATGATATTTCATCATCTTCCTCCCACCATTTCCCTTACATTAATGGTGATTGAATATATTACTACAAGCAACTAGAGAGTTCCAAACCCTAATCAAAGTCCTATAAATATCATCCTTGTTTCAATGGAATCGATGAATACTATATGGAAGCATTTTCAAACTCCATTCTTAAGATCTGCCTCTAGTTTCCATTGATTTATCGACCCTACATAAGAGAACTCCACCCCCACCAAGACTCTAAGGCTCTAACCTTTAAAGAGGCTAAGCAGATGATGTATGATCTCCATCAATGACATTTTCCATCCAATGGTCCACTTGATCCACCCTCATAGGGAAAACTCAAGCCTACGAAGAAGGACATCAATGACCAACAAGTCCACCTTCAATAAACATCAAAGGTTGTACCTTGTTTCTTCATCTATCACCCTCATCTTCAAGCTTGAATATAGTGCAACTGCACACCATGATTTTTCCTCTATCTTCTACTATAATGTTAGATTTCCCCTCTCCTTTCCTATTAATCTTTTTACTACCACACGGATTGAGTAGTCTCCTCTCTAAGGTGCAAGGCGGAGCCCTATTACCCATTTTTGTTATTTTTAACTACATATTTACTTGTATGAACCATACTATATTTTGAATCAAAGGTTTATTGTCTTGTTTATGTGTTGGGCCAACATATCTGCATGTTTATATGATCTTTGATGTAGAGAACTTCAAACATAAGATCTAGGATATTGTTTGATTCTTGTTTAACCATCAATTAGAACTTTGTTAGGTATTTTCTGAGGCAACAAGTATATGATTTATAGGTAGGAAGACCATAATCATTGAGTGATATTTTCTAGGTGTAATTCTCATTCTAAAAGTATTGTATTCATTCCACCTCAACTTGTCATGCTTATTCTTATTAATGATGTAGTGATTGAGAAAAAAATAGGTACTAGTGGTGAAACCCATCCATCCTAGTGTTTCCATCATCACATGTTTAGAACCCAATTCCATCCTCTTTATTATTGCAATCTTAGTGTATTGAACAAAAATCCAACGTTTGTGTTAAGTACTAGTTTTTATCTAGCTACGTTGATCAGATGATTCTTAGATACATTGTCCTTTGGGTTTGATCCTAACTATGACGTGATAAGACATGTCTACATGCTAGTGGGATTGTTGTACACTTGGGGTAGGTAAAATTTGGGGATTTTTTCCTTAGAGAATTTGCATGTGTAATAAATTCCAACACCTAATTTTTGGCTCCATTACCATGGACAGAAGGAATAATATGATCAACCTAACTAACTTGGATTAGCTAGGAAGTTTCTTTACATTTGATGATATTGAAAATTTATTGAATCTAATCATCTTCAATCCATCAACTATTGTTTTCCACCTTAGGTAATGCATCTAGTGTATTCAACATTCTTCTAGCATCGACTCTATCCTAGACTTCAACCATAAGATCAATAGTGTTACGACCCCATCTGAGCTTAATTGGTAACTAGGGTTTACCTAGACAATTTCAAAGATTAATTGGAATAATCATTCTTGAAATCTAATTAATGATGATAACACAATTAGGATGTTTTAACTATGATAAGAAGTCTAAATGTTCTTTTGTCTTGAGAATTAGGGTTTGAGAAGCATAGACCCTAATCGGCCCAAAATAGGGTTTTAATGACATATGAATACAGAATTTGATAAGTAGAATGTCTCACTAAATGATTTTTAGTATTTTATGTGTAACTCTGATTTACTTCAAATTTGGATATGATTTGGATATATAAAATTTGAACAACATTGGAAAATATCAGAATTTTTGAAGAATGTTCTGACCTGTTTATTGGTCGAGTTTCAAATTCGACCGATCATATTTCCAGATTTATACAGCAGTGTGGTAATTGAATTTTATCTTTTTATTGGTATATCCAATTGATCTCAAATTTTAACTGTGCTTGAAACACACAGTTTTAGACACTCTGTTAAATTGGCATAATTTTTGGATGACTTTTGATCTCTACAGTGAGGGTGTCGGTCGAGTTCTGTGCAGGGCAAACTCGACCGAATCTGCTGCAGACTGCAATATAGCAGTGCACTGTTCTATTTTTAATTATTTATTGGTAACTCCAAATGATATAAAATTTTAACTGAAGATTTATAGATCAATTATAAACAACTTGCTAAATTCCTATAATTGTTGGAGAAGGTTTGATCTCTGAAATAAACGAATTACAGTAACTTTTGTATAACTGAATATTCAGCCAATATAATTAAAATTGAGTGTTGGGTCAATATGCAATTGACCCAAGCAGCTCAAATTGACTTATATGATCGACCACACACACACACAGCTCTCATTCTTCGTCATCTATCCCAGAGAAATGAAAATCTAGAGAGAGAGGGAGAGTTAGGGCTTGAGTGGAGAAAGAGGAGGAATTGCTGACCTAGGGTTTTGCGGTCCGAGGAATGGTGAAATCAAGTAAGTTTGGATCCTTTGTATAGAATTTTATAGTGAATCTTCTCTCTCATGTCAAGATTCCGTCCATGCTCTAATTTGATCCAAGATGATATCGAAATTCCCTCTTTTCTCACCCTTTCTTCATAATCCCTCATTTTCAAGGTTTCCTAGTTGAATGGAAGAAGAATTGGGAGATTTGCTAGGGATTTGATATGAGTTCGAGATCCCCTGAGTTGAGCTACAGTTTTGAGGTGTTTTCACACCTTAGGGTGAGTGGGTTCTTCCTTTAAACAGTATAATGCACGAAATTTGATTATAGCATCCAAATCCCTAATTGCTTGGTATGTGATTCTAAACCCTGAAATATCCGTTTAATTTAAGTTGTTGCAATTCGATATGATATGGATTCCTTCTCTGTTTGAATGACTCCTTGATGGTAGATTCACATCAGAAACGTATACAACACACCCTAGAAAGAATGCTTTTCAGATTTATACCATATGATGTAATTAGGGTTTAACCTAATTGAGATATCTCTAGAGTTTCAACCTTATTGAAAAGGACTAGTAAACTTATAAGTGGTTAGGATGTACCTCATGGATTACCTTATTTGAATTTTATCCTTGGTGCATGATATCTCAGTGAATAGCATGGAAACCTAAATTTAGTTCAATTTCCATGGTTTCATACATATATCGATTGTATATGATTTGTTAAAAACATTCTTTATTTAGTGAATGCTTATATCCTATGAAATCCTTATGAGAGCCATGTGACAAGTGAATGAGGTAAATGAAAAGGTGAATGAGGCGAATGAAACCCTAAGAGTAGGGTGTTGGCATGTGATGAATGAATAAGGCAAATGAAACCCTAAGGATAGGGTGTTTAATGAATCATGTTATGGTGACATGAAAGGTCTCGATATGAGATGTGGTGATACTTAACTGTTGAATTATATGTTTCTAGTGCATTTAACTTTATATGCTTGTTCTCTCTGAGTTGATATCTACATACTGCAGGGCTTCTTATATTTCAATACATATCTCGTAAATTGCAGGTGATAAGATATGACATGCCCTAGAAAGGGATGTTACTGAGACATGGTATATGTTGAATACATGAGCTATGATGTTTTATATGATATGATATGGCAGGCCGTGTGAGCCTTGTGAGAAATGTAAAATGAGTTATGATTTCTGTTTTACATGTATCTATAATATTAATGTTAGACTTAGGTGCCCTGAACACCGTAGAACCCCTTCGAGAGATCTGCTTCTTAGGGGTGAAACTCGTGTTGCAACATTAACCGTGCGGAGTCATGGTGGCACGAGGACAGAGAGGCAGTGTTCAACAATAATCCGTGCGGAGTCACGGTGGCACTGGAGAAAATAGGGGTTATTGCAACAAGATCCGTGCGGAGTCATGGAGGTAACCCCGTGAGACTCTCTGCCTGTGTGCTCAGGTTAGAGGAGGAGTCTAGAGCACTCGGAGTAGTGCATTGAGGCCGGAGAGCCTGTGGTCCTGTGGCAGAACAGGGCTGGCGTCAGACTTAGCATTTCCCGGGTGTGTCGCTAAGTCTTGTACGGTGTGGCCGTAGTGCACTGTGAGTCTCTATGCAACACTGCATAGATCAGGGCATAAGCTAAAATATGATCATATAGGTTCACAGAGTTCCTTATAAATGAAAGAGTTAAGGAAGACTAGAGCATAGTCTTCTAGTAGTTATTCTTTGGATGCAATATTTACATTCTTTGTTATTTCAATGATATTGTTTTAGAACTGCTTAGTGTAGTATTTATTGTTGTTAAATTTCATAACGTTTATTCAAAGTTATACCTGTAATCACATTAGTGCCTTAGACTGTTTCTTTGAAGTACTCATTCACTGAGCGAGTAGGCTCACCCCTCTACTCAAACATTTTAGGGTTAACCGCGTGGACTTGAAGATGGTCAGAGCATCAGTGTAGATCTTCCACAAGAGTTAAGCACAAGATTAGTTGAGTCAGTCGGTCCTTGTCACTCTAGGTCCTCAGTAAGAGATAAGAGAGAGAGTTGTAATTACGATGTGTAATATTATTTCCCTTGTGAAATTGTATGCTAATTAGTAGGTCTTATGTGCATAAGGTGTGAGAGACAGCATGAATGTTTATACATGTATCTTTACTATTAAAGTCTGTTTAGTAAAAGAAATGTTCAGATTCCCTTGTTAAAATGATTTATATGGTTCAATGCGAAGAAACAAGAGTTTTAAAGAAAGAAGAAAATACAAAAAGTTAAGGGTGTTCTTTGTTTTACATATAAATCCTATCTTATGCCCTAATCTCATGATTTGAGGAAATTATGAGATCGGGGTGTAACAGCTTGGTATCAGAGCTTAGGGTGAGTTGTCAAGGACCATTAAGTTAGTAAGTTAGCGTCATAAGTGTGACAGATAGGAGATGTTTTGATGTTAGCTTTGGGGATTTGAGTATTTGGATATCCTGGCCCGATATCTGAGTACTTGGATCAACCAGTACAAGCTACTCTGTCTATTCTTTCACGTATACCCTGGCCAGGTATATAGTGGAAGAATGGGCTAGAGAGGAACCCTAGAAATGTTAGGGTTAGAAAACGAGAAAAGAAACAAGAATTAAGATCATAAATGTAAAAGGAGATAGAACTTACATTTCATAATGTTGTTTTTGTTGGAAATGTATAGAAATGCTCTTATATGTTTGAATTGAAATATTCAATACTTTGAAATATGGGTCTTTAATATCTGTTGTACACTATGCAGTTGTAGCATTTATTGATTTCATTCTTTGTAACAAGTAGACTAGAATTGACCTTTGAATGAGCTTTTATTAGTGGATAAGTTTTCTTCCACACTTCTGAGATGAATAGGAGTTGAGTAATCCTTTGTAGTTCTTGGCTTCAAGACTTCAGGTTTGGCCTGGTCCGGCTGGCAGGATGCGTTACTGGGATCTAATGACTCCTATTAATAGTATAATAAGAATATACTCTGGATAATTAGACCCACATCAGAGTAAGAATGTACATACAGTAAGATGTTGAAACAGATGGGCAAGATCAGAACAACTAAGAATCAGTTGAAATTGATATCTGAGGTTCAATTTTGGGGCCTCATATGAGAAACCCTTAATTGGGAATAAAGGAACATGATATGAAATTCATAATCAGTTTATTGATTAATATTATACGAACTATACATATGAAATATAGAAAAGATATGTGAAATGTATGTATGGTTCAAGATAGCAAGAATCAATCATGAAGAATGAATCATATAATAGAGTATAATGCTTTTATGAACTCTAAAGCAAAGGCTAAGTAGAGAATAGGGTTGAGCATTCAATAGGTCCATAGAAGTAAAGAGTCTTCAAAAGAGTAAAAGTAAAGAGAATTGTATGAACATGTAATTCATAAGACTAGAACAACAAACTAGTTTCTAAGTAAAGAACATAGGTGCAGTTTAACGAATGAATAAGTCATACAAAGGTAGACTGTATTCAGGAGAGAAAAACTTGATTGAAAGAGAAACTATGTTTGACCCATGCATGATCCACTTGATTTAAAAATGAATAATATGTAATGTATTCAACATGAGGAAAAACTAATAGAAGGACTATTAATTTAGAACGTTAACTTCGCAATAGTATAAAGATAAAGGAGGAAATATGTGCAACACGGTATACATGACCATACATATGAATAAGCAACATGGTCATAAGAGAAAAAAAAATTAGAATTAAAGATGACGGGTTAAAGAGTAGTATATGGTAAGAGGACTATGAAACGTAAGATAGGGTTTGAAATATGATGGAGAAGTTATAAAATAAAGAGGTTGTGAGATTCAAGCAAGTGCTAATTAATCAAATATCTCTGTTGATAACTAAGTAAATCTACATACGAGAATGTATTAAGAGAATGTTTGAATACAAGTATTCCAAGTCTTAAAATCATCTTCTCTTTCATATATTCCTTAATGAGAGTAAGGTGGGAATGAAATGATAAGAGAAAATGAATCATATATGATGCATAACTACCTTGGTGGGGTCATCTAGTGAATGTAATAGTAACATACAATATGATGAAGTGCGATAAGAAATAAATTCTTGTGTGATAGCAAGAATGATGAATAATCTATTCCTATCTTAAATGCTTCAATGTTAATGATGTTTATTGTATATAATCATATGAAAAGGATAGGTAGCAAAAAGTAAAGAAGTAATGAATGAGCAGAGAGATATGGGAAAACACTAGCTTTGTGTAATATGTGAATTTGTTTTTACATGTATGATTTGTTGAAGGCATATTAAGGTATGAAAGTTGGTTCTACATATGATTTCAGTGTATTTGTGCAAGCTATATGTTAAATTAAAGGCGTATGATAGTTGTAGTAATTCATACCTGATATGCATTTTACTATTGTGTATTTGTGATATGGTGATACGGTTTGGATGATGTCAGAACACATGGAGAGATACCCTGAACAAGGTAGTCATACTTATTCACTCATATTAATAGAAAGGGATGATAATCAGATTGTCTGGACAAATAACCCTAATGAGGTGTAGTGTGTTATACCTAGCTCTAATATAACTGAGTGATGGTAATCGAGTATGATTAATGCTTGAATGACTGATACAATTGTGGATTACCTTATTACTGTGGTTGAAACCCTAAAATGATATAATACGATGGTTACACTTTGAATTGTGTGTGGGCCCATAACCCACAGGTCCCAGGATCGAAACAGGATAGTATGGAATGAGGTGGTAATGCTTCACCTCATGCATCCATGACCCAATGGGGATGCCAAGAGTAGTATTGTGCAATTGATTGTTGAATCTAGCCTTTTAATTCAAGATTGTTTTGCTATTTGAATAGCACTTTATTAAAGTTTAAAATAGCATGGTGAACTCGATTATGTCACTTAAAGGTGATACAGAACAATAGAACTTTCTGAGCCACATAAGTTGATATAGTTGTATCAGAGTATCAGAGTTGCGCAGAGAAAGTGTGATGGTTTATCTTTGCATTCTATGTTTGACTGTGGCATAAAGAATTTGCTTGATATCATTGAGAACTGTTTAAAATATGTTGTGATTTAGTAAAGAATTAAAAGATCTAATGTTGAAAACTACATTCAGGTATGAAATACAAGAATATAATGACATGGAAGGCTTTAGAAGCTTAGAATAACCTTGAATGTATCTTTCTTGTAGGTTTATGTTTCGAGGACGAAACATTCTAAGGGGGGGAGAGTTGTTACGACCCCATCTGAGCTTAATTGGTAAACTAGGGTTTACCTAGACAATTTCAAAGATTAATTGGAATAATCATTCTTGAAATCTAATTAATGATGATAACACAATTAGGATGTTTTAACTATGATAAGAAGTCTAAATTTTCTTTTGTCTTGAGAATTGGGGTTTGAGAAGCATAGACCCTAATCGGCCCAAAATAGGGTTTTAATGACATATGAATACAGAATTTGATAAGTAGAATGTCTCACTAAATGATTTTTAGTATTTTATGTGTAACTCTGATTTACTTCAAATTTGTATATGATTTGGATATATAAAATTTGAACAACATTGGAAAATATCAGAATTTTTGAAGAATTTTATGACCTGTTTATCGGTCGAGTTTCAAATTCGACCGATCATATTTCCAGATTTATACAGCAGTGTGGTAATTGAATTTTATCTTTTTATTGGTATATCCAATTGATCTCAAATTTTACCTGTGCTTTAACAACACAGTTTTAGACACTCTGTTAAATTGGAATAATTTTTGGATGACTTTTAATCTCTACAGTGAGGGTGTCGGTCGAGTTCTGTGCAGGGCAAACTCGACCGAATCTGCTGCAGACTGCAATATAGCAGTGCAATGTTCTATTTTTAATTATTTATTGGTAACTCCAAATGATATCAAATTTTAACTGAAGCTTTATAGATCAATTATAAACAACGTGCTAAATTCCCATAATTGTTGGAGAAGGTTGGATCTCTTAAATAAACGAATTACAGTAACTTTTGTATAACTGAATATTCAGCCAATATAATTAAAGTTGAGTGTTGGGTCAATATGCAATTGACCCAAGCAGCTCAAATTGACTTATATGATCGACCACACACACACACAGCTCTCATTCTTCGTCATCCATCCCAGAGAAACTAAAATATAGAGAGAGAGGGATAGTTAGGGCTTGAGTGGAGAAAGAGGAGGAATTGCTGACCTAGGGTTTTGCGGTCCGAGGAATGGTGAAATCAAGTAAGTTTGGATCCTTTGCATAGACTTTTATGGTGAATCTTCTCTCTCATGTCAAGATTCCATCCATGCTCTGATTTGATCCAATATGATGTCGAAATTCCCTCTTTTCTCACCCTTTCTTCATAATCCCTCATTTTCAAGGTTTCCTAGTTGAATGGAAGAAGAATTGGGAGATTTGCTAGGGATTTGATATGAGTTCGAGATCCCCTGAGTTGAGCTGCAGTTTTGAGGTGTTTTCACACCTTAGGGTGAGTGTGTTCTTCCTTTAAACCGTATAATGCACGAAATTTGATTATAGCATCCAAATCCCTAATTGCTTGGTATGTGATTCTAAACCCTGAAATATCCGTTTAATTTAAGTTGTTGCAATTTGATATGATATGGATTCCTTCTTTGTTTGAATGACTCCTTGATGGTAGATTCACATTAGAAACGTATACAACACACCCTAGAAAGAATGCTTTTCATATTTATACCATATGATGTAATTAGGGTTTAACCTAATTGAGATATCTCTAGAGTTTCAACCTTATTGAAAAGGACTAGTAAATTTATAAGTGGTTAGGATGTACCTCATGGATTACCTTATTTAAATTTTATCCTTGGTGCATGATATCTCAGTGAATAGCATGGAAACCTAAATTTAGTTCAATTTCCATGGTTTCATACATATATCGATTGTATGTGATTTGTTGAAAACAATCTTTATTTAGTGAATGCTTATATCCTATGAAATCCTTATGAGAGCCATGTGACAAGTGAATGAGGTAAATGAAAAGGTGAATGAGGCGAATGAAACCCTAAGAGTAGGGTGTTGGCATGTGATGAATGAATAAGGCAAATGAAACCCTAAGGATAGGGTGTTCAATGAATCATGTTATGGTGACATGAAAGGTCTCGATATGAGATGTGGTGATACTTAACTGTTGAATTGTATGTTTCTAATGCATTTAACTTTATATGCTTGTTCTCTCTGAGTTGATATCTACATACTGCAGGGCTTCTTATATTTCAATACATATCTCGTAAATTGCAGGTGATGAGATATGACATGCCCTAGAAAGGAATGTTACTGAGACATGGTATATGTTGAATACATGAGCTATGATGTTTTATATGATATGATATGGCAGGCCGTGTGAGCCTTGTGAGAAATGTAAAATGAGTTATGATTTCTGTTTTACATGTATCTATAATATTAATGTTAGACTTAGGTGCCCTGAACACCGTAGAACCCCTTCGAGAGATCTGCTTCTTAGGGGTGAAACTCGTGTTGCAACATTAACCGTGCGGAGTCATGGTGGCACGAGGACAGAGAGGCAGTGTTCAAAAATAATCCGTGCGGAGTCACGGTGGCACTGGAGAAAATAGGGGTTATTGCAACAAGATCCATGCGGAGTCATGGAGGTAACCCCGTGAGACTCTCCGCCTGTGTGCTCAGGTTAGAGGAGGAGTCTAGAGCACTCGGAGTAGTGCATTGAGGCCAGAGAGCCTGTGGTCCTGTGGCAGAACAGGGCTGGCGTCAGACTTAGCATTTCCCGGGTGTGTCGCTAAGTCTTGTACGGTGTGGCCATAGTGCACTGCGAGTCTCTATGCAGAGTACACTGCATAGATCAGGGCATAAGCTAAAATATGATCATATAGGTTCACAGAGTTCCTTATAAATGAACGCGTTACGGAAGACTAGAGCATAGTCTTCTAGTAGTTATTCTTTGGATGCAATATTTACATTCTTTGTTATTTCAATGATATTGTTTTAGAACTGCTTAGTGTAGTATTTATTGTTGTTAAATTTCATAACGTTTATTCAAAGTTATACTTGTAATCACATTAGTGCCTTAGACTGTTTCTTTGAAGTACTCATTCACTGAGCGAGTAGGCTCACCCCTCTACTCAAACATTTTAGGGTTAACCGCGTGGACTTGAAGATGGTCAGAGCATCAGTGTAGATCTTCCACAAGAGTTAAGCATAAGATTAGTTGAGTCAGTCGGTCCTTATCACTCTAGGTCCTCAGTAAGAGATAAGAGAGAGAGTTGTAATTACGATGTGTAATATTATTTCCCTTGTGAAATTGTATGCTAATTAGTAGGTCTTATGTGCATAAGGTGTGAGAGACATCATGAATGTTTATACATGTATCTTTACTATTAAAGTCTGTTTAGTAAAAGAAATGTTCAGATTCCCTTGTTAAAATGATTTATGTGGTTCAATGTGAAGAAACAAGAGTTTTAAAGAAAGAAGAAAATACAAAAAGTTAAGGGTGTTCTTTGTTTTACATATAAATCCTATCTTATGCCCTAATCTCATGATTTGAGGAAATTATGAGATCGGGGTGTAACAAATAGAACCTACCACAACCTCCTTCATGAACGTAGAGCCAAGATGGTATAAGAAGAAATTAATTACAAAGTGCAAGTCACACTCAAAGCATACAGAGAAAGACTCCTAGAATAATCCAGAGTGTCTATGTAGGACAAGTTGTGATATTCTAAAGAAGTAGAAAGACAAAGAGATCTATGGAAGTTCTCTATTCCTAAGGCTATATAGGTTCACCACCCCATTATCTAACCATCCAT
Source organism: Alisma plantago-aquatica (assembly GCA_963693085.1). Taxonomy (NCBI): domain Eukaryota; kingdom Viridiplantae; phylum Streptophyta; class Magnoliopsida; order Alismatales; family Alismataceae; genus Alisma; species Alisma plantago-aquatica. The sequence goes on along the minus strand of OY856414.1, from coordinate 418,779,009 downwards.
TGCAACAATGAATTACAAAATCAAGATGCAATGGGTGCAAATGATGGACAACCATAGTTTTACCAAAAGAATCAGAGAGAACACACAAGATCATCTATAAATGTTCATTGACCTATGTGGACTCAGCAATGAGGTGGGTATGATTGAAGAATCCATCAAGCTACGACTATATTGGAAGGAAATATGGCATCAAGAAAGGCATAGGAAATAAATTTTTTACTAGCCATATTCCCTAAAGACAATAGATCGTGTCAACAACTATAAGATGAAAAGGATGGTTGTGAGGTTATACCTGGTCTAGGAGCAAGTCCAATGATAATTCCCTCACTATACCATGCAATTTTTTTCAAGTTGCACCAGGACGTCTGCCGTCGTTGGAATTCTAGTGTGGCACCACGAATGGAAGTTGATCTCATCTTACTAGCGGCAGACGACAACCTCCTCACCTCTATAGTGGTCCATGCGGACCACTAGGAACTCTTGTTATTCTCATGGAATGGACAAGAAGGAGTTGTGCCTTCTAGTCAATGTGCTAGTGTCAACTTTCTCTCCCAATTGTCTCTCCCTTGTTGTTCCTCCCTTTGACAAGTTGAACTTTCTCAGATTCTCTTGGGTACCTCAAAAAGAGAAGACAACAATTGTCAAAGATTATTGTTGTGTCTGGGAAGCACCTAGTACCCCTCTATTTATAGAAGGGCTAAGGTCAGGATTCCCAATCCATGTGGGAGTCAAAGTAGACAGTTCTTCATGAATTTCTTAGAACCTGTGAGCGGTGAACCAATCGATTCATTGCCCAACCGGTCGGTTCATGGGTGAACTGGTCAATTCAACATATTTCCCTTTTTGAACATATTTGGTAATCAATGCAAAATTAATGCAAAACATGCCATCAAAATTAATCCTTGATCCAATCGAATTGACCATTTGAACTGGGCGGTTCATCATGTGAACCACTTGAATGGGACCATGAACCAGTCAGTTCATGCCCTGGTTTAGGCATTGTTGAACTAGTGTCATCTCTAATTGACCTGACACTCCAACTGATCGGTTAAACACTTGAATTGGTCTGTTCAGAGTCTACTCAGTCAATTTTCAACAAGTGTTGTTTAATTTGAATACCTAAACACATTTAGTAAACAAGTTAAACATCATTCATGAATAAACTCATATTCCAAGTGCATCCTATGCGTGTGACCCTATAGGTTCCAACTTACGTTGGTAGTGAATGTCCATAACTTACTTATGACATCACAAGCAATGATTCGTATCTAGCAAGACACCATTTCTACCCAAGTAATTCAGAAAGTTGGAGAACAACTTCAACCTACAATCCATGATTGGTGTTACAGTGTTTGTAATACCCTTTTTCACTGATATCTAGATTGAACTCGAGGCATGGAATCATCATCCTCTTCAATGCTCAATCCATGTCCCTTGAACTAGATCAGACTGTCTAAGATATATGTGAACTCAACAACACATATTGATTCACATGTGCATGGCCATGCTTTTCTCAGTCTCACTTATCAAGTGTCTAGGATATCAAACTCCTATAGTAGGGACAAATCCCATATATATACATCATTCACAATCATCCCTATGTATCATTGTGCACCTGAGCACCACCTTTATGGCAATCCTTATTCAAGGCCACGTTGGATGATGTCAAAGTACATAGAACGACACATAATGAGTGTAGTGATTTCATGTCTAAGAACCACAATCACCACCATCACTATGAGAGATGATTATGACTACCATTTAATGGTTCCATGCATTATTCTCAAGATGGGTCTGTCTGATACATTGTTCTCTAACAAGTATTTATGTGTTTGGTTTGATATCGTATACCATGACTAATGAGATTCTATCATCAACCAACATACACTCTAGTCTTATGTGTTATTGCTATCTATTTGCCTTCCACAATAACATCTAACCAGGGACATAACAATAATGTATATTCTCTTATAATATGTATGATCTAATTGTTCATGTCCTAAACTCGAAGACATACGCCATTGAGTAATATCATTAGTTAGACGTTTATCATGTTACATCATTATCTCATAACTAAATAAAATAGAACATATTGAAAGATTGATATATTATTAATGAAATCATTTACAAGTTATGCCATTACAATCATCATATGATTGTCTCTCTAGGCATACTTTACATCCCAAATTTTAAATAAAATAAGTTTAGGATCTTATTTACAAAATTCCAATTGTAAATTTTGAAACTTGGGCTTTGATGCAAGTTCCCCAAAATATTAAGGAGTTTATATGATATTTGATGTAAAAAGAAAACAAAATATGATTCCTCTTTTATTTAATTATGATTAAAAGAATTCAATATACAAAAAGGATAAATAACATTATTGTCTCTCTATTAATGTGATCCCTTTATTTATGCATAAAGATAATATGAATTCCTTGGAGATATGGACACTCTCAATCTCGAAATTTAACTCAAAAGTTCCTTAAAGAAAGGATAATTCACTTTATTTCATATTTTAATACATGTACACTAAGATAACGACCTATACACATTTCATGGACAAAAAGTACTCAAAACCAAAATCTAACTAGATAAGAAGATTCTAGACTCCATAATTAGGTTATGGTTGAGATTTGAAGTCATTAGCACTTTATTTGAACCTACACATTAATTAGGAAAGATCTAGATAATGTTTAGATAATATGTAATCAATATCTAATTGATGCATCAGATTAACATAGTCCTTGATAACCCCCCCCCTATCACACAGATGGTGTCCCATTTTAGGTCAGTCTCTCGGATCACCGGGAAAAAATGATTATCTCCCCCTCTCGAAGCCCCTATTCAATAGGACTTCAACAGCGTGAAGCTTCTTCCTCCTCGATGTCTTTAATCATGCAATCACAATCTCAAAATAACTTCATTTTACCTTCCTCACGGTTTTCTGAACCTATAGACCTTGACTTTTATAGGGTTTCATGCCCTTGAGATCCTAGAATAAGAGGGACTCCCTATCATGCTTTATCTCGATCTCTCAGGACCTCCGAAGAAAACATGACTTGTCCTCTATATAACCGTCCTACCTGAATCAATGCTGACATCCTTTCAAACAAACCCATCTACCCATTTTTTCCTGCAATACCCTATTTCTCCCCAACCGTGAAAACCCCCTCGTTGTTGTTCAAGCACATTCAATGTTGAGGCACTTTTAGCCATTGTGCCTGTAGGAGAATGTTGTAGCAGCTTCCCTTAACCTTCAGGAAGCCCAGAGAACCTCCAATCCCACTCAATGTCGCCAGTTTACAGGTAATCCATGTTTTCCCCCTTTTTGGTTTATACATGTCGTGCCGTCAATGTCCACAATACAACCTAGAAATTCATGCATCCAGAATGTGATACCGCTGAGATTTTCCTCAATGTCATCTTCGTGGGATATACCTGGATGGTTACATATTTTATTTTTCCTGCCTTGTTTTCTAAGAGAGTCTATGACCCGCTCCTCCCCCTTTCATGGCAATGGGTACCCTGGGCCTTCATTGGCATCTTGCAACCTCTACCTGGGAATGCCGAGGTCAGAAGAGGGTGACGAAGGTGGTATCTTAAAGCTTTGGGTTATGCCTTTCAACAAGGATGGAGTTTCGAGATCACAGATGGAGTTTCTGAATCTTCGACCCTTAGCACGAAGGGGGAAGACCTTCCTCGTGTTTCTTTACCAGTTTTTCCCCTTCTCTGGTTTTTCCTAGGTCAAGCTTTAGGGGTATTTTAGACATTCATCACACTTTGGTCTCTCAAGATGCGCGCTGGATTCGAGAGGGATGAGGATTCACATGGCTGCATTTCTTTGGGCCAGCTCAGCGGCAGTCCACATTTTTGGGTATCTTTCAGGTGGATTTATCTTGAATTTCCGATTGGTCATAACTTCAATAAATCACAACAAATTGAGTACTCATCAGAAAAAATGACAAAAATAGTCATTGGGGAAAGGTTTTTGAATAAGGAACATGTTTTTCAGTGTTTCAAACCCTAAACAATTAATATCAGATCATGTTTTTCTGAACGAGCCCAATATAGGATTTAGATTGTATTTAAGTTGGTAATTTTTGTAAGTATATTAATTTTTGGGGATATAAAATTTCAACAACATCAAGAGAATCAGTAGGAGTTTTTCTAATATCAGGCAAGTGGATTCATACGCTCTGAGTTAATAAGTATGGGTCAAGGGTTTTTATTAGATTGTGATTTTGAGAATCAATTATAATGATATCAAATATATAGTTCTCATGAATGCTTACAAGAAAATTGATCATGAATCAGATTATAGTTGTTAGTAATGTTCTCATATATGATTATTATAATGACATGTACATCCTGATTAAGTAAGATTTAATGTTTCAAGATTTTATGCTCAAGAATAATGTTAAGAATAAGATAATTAACCCGTGTTGTTTCCTTTCAAGTTATTCACATTTTTGGGCACAAATCAAGATGATGAGAGCAATGTCACAGATCAAGCTCTGGAGAGCAATGTCATGTTCAAGCTCCAAAGAGCAATGTTATTGATCAAGCTCATGAGAGCAATATTACAGATTCAAGCTCATGATAGAAATGCTATTTATCAAGCTCTTGAAAGCAATGAGCACTTTGGTGCATGTATATTCAATCTCTTGAGAGCAAGGTTATGAAAGAAAGATGATATATCAATGAAGAAAATGTCAATGATAAAGAGAAATAGAGACAAAGATAGATGTCTAGAAAAGTATTGAATGTTTATAATGTTTAAATTTATATTTCCTTAGAAGTATAGTTTATTTTAAGATCGTATAATGTTGCTCAGTGCCACTTACTCTAACATTATTTTTGTTTTTCCTTGCATGGCTGGGGGCACGATGCCCACAATGAGGAGCAAAAAAGGACTAAAGAAGAGCAAGCCAAGGATTAGAAGACCTTAAGTTAAACCTGTTGGGGTGCCATCTACCTAGATGATCCAATTATATGATTAGAGTTCCCTTCATGCTATAAGTCATGTTTTAGATGTTAGATGATATATTCAAGATCTCAAATGTACTACTTTTGTTTTTGTACAATATATGAATCAATATTTCCAATAAATGCATGGTGTTTCATTTATCTTGTTGCAATGAGTATAACCTTTTGTAATGTTCCTCCAAGCCAACTGACCCATATTATGGACACCATAGGGGTTGCTTCTGATGATATATATACTTGGAGGGGCATTACAATATGGTATCAAAGAAAATAAGTATATGGCCACCAAGCAAAAAAAATAAAAATAAAAACTAGATTCATATGTTCTATTCATATGAATAGAAGAAGTGAAAGATATTAGAAATCAAAGTATAGGTCTAGTCATGACACATAAGTTTAGATAAGGATTGGGTTATGTGTCTAGATGTTTTAGACTTTTATGTTACCTCTAGAATTGTATATAGCATGCTCTTTCTTTTTCCCACATGTTTTTGGTATGGGACACGTGCTCATGGGATTTTGTAGAGAGAATGTTAAATGCATCATGCATGTCTTTTCCCCTTTTGAGTGCAAGTGGTATGGGACATGTGCATGAAGGAGGTGCTAAGATGAGTGTGATAAGACATGTCACCTTTGAATATATGACCAGCCGACATGTATCCAAAGGCGATAAAGAAAATAAGAGTTGCATTAATGTTTGAGACATATAGTCACCTAAACCTAATCAAACACATAGTAAGACCAAGAATGCATACAAAGAGTAGATATTTGAAATAGATTAGCAAGTAAGGTTCATGGTAGAATTAGAACCCCTAGAGAATAGGTAAGAGAGGTCCTTTGGCATGTTAAAGATGATGTGAATAGATTCATTAGTAGTATACCCACATGATTGATAGTTTTTACCATGAAAATGAGACTTTACGATGATATCAAAAAGTAGTGTACATGGAATATGTAAAACCCTTAGGTGGGTAGTGTAAAGAAATTTCGAGGAAAAAATTTATTTAAGGTGGGTAGAATTTTAACATCCCAAATTTTAAATAAAACAAGTTTAGGATCTTATTTGCAAAATTCCAATTATAAAATTTGAAACTTGGACTTTGATGCAAGTTATCCCAAATATTAAGGAGTTTATATGATATTTGATGTAAAAATAAAACAAAATATGATTACTCTTCTTTCATTATGATTAAAAGAATTCAATATACAAAAAGGATAAATAACATTATTTTCTCTCTGTTAGTGTGATCCCTTTATTTATGCATAAAGATAATATGAATTCCTTGGAGAGATGGACACTCTTAATCTCAAAATTTAACTCAAAAGTTCCTTAAAGAAAGGATAATTCACTTTATTTCATATTTTAATACATGTACACTAAGATAATGACTTATACAAATTGCATGGACAACAAGTAATCAAAACCTGAATCTAAACAGATAAGATTCTAGAACCCTAATTAGGTTATGGTTGAGATTTGAAGTCATGAGAACTTTGTATGATCACTTAAATGAATTAGGAAAGATATAGATAAAATTTAGATTATATGTAATCAATATCTAATTGATGCATATGATTAATATATTCCATGATAACCCCCCTTGTCACGCAGACGGTAGCCCATTTCAGGTCGGGATCTCGGGTCATCATGCAACAACGATTGTCTCCCCTACCCGAAGCGCTAATTCTACAGGACACCAATAGTGTGAAGCTTCTTCCTCCCCGATCTCTTTCATCGTGTAATCCTGATCTCAAAAGAACTTCATTTTATCTTCCTCACAGTTTTCTGAATATATAGATCCTAAATTTTATAGGGTTTCATGCCCTTGAGATACCAAAAGAAGAGGGACTCCCTATCATGCTATATCACACTCCAAGGATCTCCGACGACAACATGACTTGTCCTCTATATAACCATCCTACCTGAATCAATCCTAACATCCTAAAAAACAAACCCATCTACCCAGTTTTGCCTAAAATACCATGTTTTCCCCCTAACCGTGAAAACCCCCTCACTTCTACTCAAGAACCTTCAGCGTTGAGGTGCTTCTATCCACTGCTCCTGTAGAAGGATGTTGTACCAAGTTCCCTTAACCTTCACAAAGCCCAGAGAACCACCAATCCCACTCAATGTTGCCAATTTATAGGTAATCGATGTTTTTCCCCTTTTTTGGTTTATACATGTCGTGCCATCAATCCCCATAATACATCCTGAAAATTTTTGCATCCAAAATGTGATTCCATCGAGATTTTCCTCAATTTCGTCTTCATGGGATATACCTGGATGGTTTCATATTTTAATTTTTCTTGCCTTGTTTTCTAAGAGAGTCTATAACCTGCTCCTCCCCTTTCATGGTGATGGGTACCCTGGGCCTTCATTGGCATCTCCCAGCCTCTACCTGGGATCTCCGAGGTCGACGAAGGTGGTAGCCTAAAGCTTTGGGTTATGCTTTGTAGCAAAGACTGAGTTTTGAAATCACAAATGGAGTTTCTGAATTGTTGACCCTTCACATGAAGGGGAAGACCTTTCTTGTATTTCTTTACCAATTTTGCCCCTCCTCTAGTTTTTCCTAGGTCGACCCTTCATGGGAATTTTAGACGTTCGCCACACTTTGGTCTCTCAGGATGCACGCTGGATCTGAGAGGGATGAGGATTCACATGGCTGTGTTTTTTTGGGCCAGCTCAACGTTGGTCAACATTTTTGGGTATCTTCTAGGTGGATTTATGTTGAATTTTTGATTGGTTATAACTTCAATAAATTACAATAAATTGAGTACTCATCAGAAAAATTGAAAAAAATAGTCATTGGAAAGGTTTTTGAATAAGGAAGATGTTTTTCAAGATTTCAAACCCTAACTAGTTAATATTAGATCATGTTTATCCAAAGGGACCCAATATAGGGTTTAGATTGTATTTAATATGGTAATTGATGTAAGTATATTAATTTCAGGAGATATAGGATTTCAACAACATCAAGAGAATCAATAGGAGTTTCTCCAATATTAGGTAAGTGGATTCATGTGCTCTGAGTTAACAAGTATGGGTCAAGGGTTTTTATTAGATTATGATTATGAAAATTATTTATAATTATATCAAATATATAGTTCTAATGAATTCTTATAAGAAAATTGATCATGAATAAGATTATAGTTTTCAGTAATGTTCTCATATATGATTATGATAATGACATGTACATCCTTCTTAAGTAAGATTTAATGTTTCAAGTTGTTATGCTCAAGAATAATGTTAAGAATATGATAATTGATCCATGTTGTTTCCTTTCAAGTTATTCACATTTTTTGGCACAGATCAAGCTCATGAGAGCAATGTATTTTATCAAGCTCCTGAGAGCAATGTCACAGATCAAGCTCTGGAGAGCAATGTCATGTTCAAGCTACAAAGAGCAATGTTATTCATCAGGCTCATGAGAGCAATATTACAAATTCAAGCTCATGAGAGCAATGCTATTTATCAAGCTCCTGAGAGCAATGAGCACTTTGGTGCATGTATATTCAAGCTCTTGAGAGCAATGTTATGAAATATGATATAGTCAACGAAGATAATGTCAATGATAAACATAAATATAGACAAAGATAGATGGCTAGAAAAGTATTCAATGTTTATAATGTTTAGATTTATATTTCCTCAGAAGAATAGTTTATTTTAAGTTCATATAAACTTGCTCAATGCCACTTACTCTAACATATTTTCCATTTTTCCTTGCATGGCTGGGGGTGCAATGCCCATAGTGAGGAGAAAAAAGGACTAAAGAAGAGCAAGCCAAGGATTAGAAGACCTCAAGTGAAACCTGGTGGGGTGCCATCTACCTAGATGATCCAATTATATGATTAAAGTTCCCTTCATGTTATAAGTCATGTTTTAGATGTAAGATGATATATTCAAGATCTCAAATGTACTACTTTTGCTTTTGTACAATGTATGAATTAATATTTCTAATAAATGCATGGTGTTACATTTATCTTGTTGCAATGAATATCATGTTTTGTAATGTTCCTCCAAGCCAGCTGACACATGTTATGGACAACATAGGGTTTACTTCTGCTGATATATATATATATATATATATATATATATATATATATATATTGTCAGGCTAGAATACACTCGAGTGTACAGATTACATGCTACACTCAAGTGGTGTTTGCATATCAAGACTATTTTTTTACAAAATGTAAACCATTGATCTTCATTGTTACACTATAATTAGGCTACATGAAAATGTTGAGCTGATTTGAATGAGTATAAGTCACTCATATGAGGGCAACAAAATTGATGCACGAAACTAATTTGAAATGCATAATTTTTGTAGTCTTCATAACATGACCTGTAAATGTCCAAATGGGCTCAAATTTTATATATATATGAGCTATTCAAATGATGTTTAAGAAGATAAATAGATTATATTTAAAAAAATATTGCATCTTGGAAAACTAGTTGAGTGTATTATGCTCTGAATTCACTCAAGTGTATTCTATCCTGACTATATATATATATATATATATATATATATATATATATATATATATATATATATATATATATATATATATATATATATATATATATATGTATGTATATATATATATGTATGTATGTATGTATATATATACATATACATACACACACAGATATATATATATATATATATATAGAGAGAGAGAGAGAGAGATAGAGAGTGTTAGGCTAGAATACACTAAGTAGTTTTTCATGATGCAATACCTTTTTTTTAATATAATCCGTTGATCGTATTAAACATCTTGTGAACAACTCATATACAAGGCATTTATAGGTCATTGTTACAACCCCAATTTTTGGGTTCATTTGGTGAGAAAGGTAATTTCTCATATTAAAGATATTTGAACAACAAATGATATAATTTGTTTGGAATAGCCTTGATGATTGTGTTGTGGGCTTTATTGGCTATTGGGCCCAAGTAACAAGAAAATTCAATTAGTAATTGAATAATTGAATATTTGAGAATAAAAAGAGGTAGAAACCTCTAGAAGGCAAAGAGATGTAATCCAATGATGGATTTCGTGCCTCTTGGGTTCCTTGGGTTTCAAGGAGTCCAAAGTTGCTTAAAGAGTGCAATAAGAAAAGAAAAGATCAATTAAGTATTTCTTTATTAAGAAAGAAATTGAAAACAATGATAAAATGTGGAAATAAGTGGAAAAAGGTATAATTGGGTTATCCTTGGGGGAATTTCGTATCCCAAGGATTCCTAATGATAAAAGGAATACCAATGAGGAAAATAAAAGATAAATAAAGAGAAATCCTCAAAAAGAAATATTTTAATAAGAAATACACATGATAATGAGAAATAATGCATTTAGATGCATCTAAAAGGATAATGAGTATCCAATATAAAGGATTTCGAAATAATAGAGTTTCTTGGGGTCCAAGGAGCCCCAATAAAGAGGAAATAAAGAGAAAATACCAAATTTGCAAAATAAAAGGATAATGTGATACATTATTAATGAATTTTGTGATATTATTAAAAAGGAAAATAGTGTCTACCAAAAGAAAATAGAAATTCATGCTTATGGATTAAAAAGCAAACATAAAGAGAATAAGAGAAAAGAATTTTTAATTCTTAATGACTAAGGATCAAAGGGAAATAGAGAATTAATATGAAGAGAGAGAATATACTTCTCATTAAAGGAATTCCTTTCCTACTTGGAAAGGGACTCCTTGAATCGTGAATAGCCAACCTATGGCTTCATTTCCCACCCCTATATAAGGGGTAGAGCCTTGGTTCGAAGGGAAGAGAGAACCCCACGTTCTTCTACTTTCTTTTTCTTCCTTGTTTTTGTCCCTAAACCCTAACCGAGGAGAGCGACATGATCAGGGAACAATGAGGAGCTATGAAGGGTTTGAGATGGAAACACGTTGCCCCATGAAGCTGGGAGAAGCTTGGCCGACGTTGCTCTACCCTAATCTGCACGCAGCAGTGGCCGCATGGCTGTAAAAGCAGCTGCACGATGCTGGCCATAGGAGCAGGCTAACGGTGTCTTCGGCTGTGATCACGCGGCGCCCAAGTGCGCAAGGAGGCGGCAGAGCTAGGGGGATAGTTGACATGGAGTTCCGAGCCTCATGGTGGTGGAGGTGATTTGCGGACCTCTACAGATTGGCGGCCAGGGATTCGCAGCCAAGCTGTGTGAGGAAGAAGAAGGTCGAAGGGGCTTTTTGACCGTTATACCCCTCTACAGGCTATAGGAGACATTACTTACGCATGGTCAAAATCGTCTTTTCGTTATAATCTGAAGATGGGCGCGCGCGAGGTACGTGCATGGGAGTTTGTTGCCTACGTGGCACCTCCCTATTGGTCACTTTATGTTTTATTTGCAAAAATCATAACTAATTCTAGGAAACTCAGATTGAGACAAATATTGTATGAAAATTGATCCTCAGGACGAGGGAAATTCAATAAAAATATGTTTAGAAGATAATTCCTCTTAAAATTCAAAAAGTAGTGTAAGTTATCAACTTTAATGAATTAAAGATTAAGAAACTCTATTTTGAGATGATTAATGTAATTAGTAGAGTTTAAGGGGTGATTAAAGTTGATATTAACTTATTAATTGTAAAAAGATACATTAAGATAAAAAAGGATGAAATTTGCACATAATTAGTCTAATTTAGATTTTATGTGCATAAATATGCTTGAAAATTTAAAAGTACATAAAGTTATCATCTTTAATGATTTAATTAATGAAAACCCCTTAGATTTGATGATAGATGGATTTAATGATGTTCATTGGATAATTCAAGCCAATATTAACATGTTGTTGATAAAAGTGAAAATAGGATCTAAAAAGATGATATTTTTATATAATTGGCTTAATTTAGGGTTTCGTGCATAAATATGAATTAATGAGCTTGAAAACCCTAATTTAGGTGAATATGTCTTTTAATTGTTTTATTTGTTCAAATGCATGAATAAATAGAGAGATGATGATCCTAAGTCAATTTGGGTATAAAAGACTATTAAAATGGATAATTGAGTATTTTAGGGTTTGTTGACCTAAAAAGGGATAAAGTTTGAGAAATTGATCTAAGAAACCCTAATGAATATTAATGAAACCCTAATTCGGATTAGAAACCCTAGAAAGTGAATCCAAGTCAATAAAGTAGATTCTTGATAAAGTGTGTAGTAAATAGAGTACATATTCTTTTCAGGAATTATGTGATTGATGAATTGCTTGCTTGGATTGCTTTCTTGGTTGGAATTGCTTAATGCTTGTGAAATCATCAAATCAGGTATGTGATTACGCTTATGAATAATTGTTTTAGTTTCACGGCGATTTCCGAATGTGTTTATCAGTTTCTTGAAATTAACTATTGGATGCCTTTTATTTCATGCAACTATATAGAGTGACTATGACTATCACTATGAATATATATATAACTGGCTAGATCTGGGTCCACCTCTGTGGCTTTTAAAGGCTAAAAAGGGGTAACCTAGAGTAAGGTCTAGGTTATTGTGGGTTAGAAATTGGGGTACCAAGTGTAGTGTCATGAGACCCATTAGCATGCCATGAGTTAAGGAGTGGGCTACTTACGGGTAGTGACATGTGACTCAACCCTAGAAATTGGTTCACCTATAGGTGGGATCATGAGGGGTATAATGGGGATATGATATACTTGGATCGCACAGTTATATTTAAAACTTAAAATTGTTTGTTAAATGATAATTGGATGCAATACATTGTTATGAATAATTGCACGATTATTGTTTCCCGCACATACCAGCTTCAGCTGACCGACGTTTTGTTTTTCGGCGGTTTAGGTACAAGCCAAAAGGACAAACAGTAAATCGTTATATTGTGAAATATATGAAGTAAAATACAAGGAGGATTAGTTAGAGTAGAATCAATGAGTGGATAGAAGTTTAGAGATCCAAGTTTTCAAAAAGGTATGCAAAAAGTTTATTTTCTTACAGCTTTCCAGTTTAGTCTGTTAAAATTTAATAATTGTTCTTGGTTAATTGCCGAACCTTTGATCCGAAAATTATGTGTGCGGCTTCGACCTCTCGGTCTCCCTTGATTGGGGGTTGCCGGAAGGTGGGGTCATTACATTTAGTATCAGAGTGTAGGTTCCTCACTTAACCATTAATAATTATTAAATTTTACAAACTCTATAGAACCCAAGGGAGTTATTAGAGGATTATCTGAAAGATGGAGGTGTCTAGAAAAGGATCATGACCAGGGGCTGAAAATATTTTCCTCCGCACCTCTAGTTGGAATACGAGGACTCCCGGATCTGTGTGACTGCCTGGCCAAAGTCTTAGGGTATGAATCAAAATAAGATACCTTTAGAACTTTCTCATCTTATTCATCCCTTCTCAATTCAAATTCTGTTAAGGACCTTAAGGATTAGGGTTTCCTCTCTTCTCCTCACCCTCTTGAGATATGGGTAAGGTTAATAAGGTCTAGGTAATCCTCCACCAAATTAATGAAAAGCATGTAAATAAGATGTCATGGACATAAGCTTAATAGATTAAGCGCAAACTAAAGAACGGATACATGCTTAGGTCGTATGACATAAGTTGTCATGTCCTCAGAAGAGACTTGAAGCTAGACCTTCTTGTCAGGAGGATAAGTAACGAGAGTTAGTCTTGGAGATAGAGATCTCTATTGCAAGTAGATACATGGCACATCCTCTGAGGATGATGCTAACCCTAACCCTAAGTGAAGGTTAGAGAGAGAGATGGCATGATGAGTTAGACCAGGTGTTTGAAAGGACATGCCTTTGGGATGCCATATGATCCATGGGTGACCTAGCACCTTTGGCAACCCAACCCTGGGAAGGGTCGTGCATGTTAGGGTAAATGATAGCTCCTTCGATGATGATGTTAATGAAGGACCTGTAGAAACCATATGGGCTTATACGAGTAGGGAATAGCATGCACCCAGGGTACGTTAGTAGTGTGAGCAATAGGTTGAAACCCTGACCAGGAGAGTATGAAGGATGGCTTATGAAATAAGCATAAAGAACTATGGTTAACCTTGAGCGAACATAAGTTGAACATAGGCTTCATCCAGGTAGGGGCATGCCTTCAAGGTTGATCCTTCACGAAGAGAGGACCTCTAATGGTGAGGTTGGTTTTAGGGTTAGCTCTAGAAAGAGAGAGCAGGAACCAAACAAGAAGATTGGAATCCTAGACTCTGAGATATGAGGAAAAGTAGGGAGTTGAGGATGATGCAACCTAAGTGGATGATAGCGGTTGCCTTATGCTTGACCCCTGGAGGCTGATGATATCTTGGTTGCCTTTAGAAGAACCAAACCCTAGAGAGAGGATGAGGCTTCTGGCACCTATGTGCATATGGTATAAGTGTTTACCTTCTGAAAAAGGAAGAAGAAGTTTTGTATACCCTGGAGAGGTTTAGTAACAAGTTATGAGGCCTTGTACCTTTTTGTTTGTCCTCAAGGAAGACTCAACGTTAAGGTGTCGATCGAGGAAAAAGGATGACCTGATACATGTTTGGTTTGTGGTTAAGAGGTTGAGCATGCAGTTGGGCACCCAAAAAGTGAACCTAGGGTTCCTGGGTCTAAGAGGGGAAGTGGTGTACCTAATGCTCATGATGAGAGTTGAGTTTCTATAGATGCGAGCATGGTACTCCTTATGTTCAGAGGAAAGGAAAACCCCTTACATTTAAGGTATGTTTGGCAAACCCCTCCCAGCTAAGTTGATGACATGTGAAGGTATGACCTTGATCTAATGAGAACCCATATGACCTAGCCTGGTTTAGTGGTCTGCTTGTGCCTTAACAGCTTACTAGGGTTAAGCATATGGATGTAAACCCTAGACCTAAGGATGTTTGTGACCTTGTGATCAAGAGTTGTAGTTTCCTCCCATCCTGTGAGAGGGACCCTTTTGTAGGGTGTATACCAGTTTTGTTGGTTAAGGTAACCTAAAGAGGTTTCATAAGATCGTGAGAAGCTAAGTGAAAAGTACATGGTATGAGAATGAACCTGTAGACCCATAGATATCCATCTCTAAGTGCATGAGGATGTGTTACCATGGAGGTAACCGGTATGGGGCCTGACCAAGGTAGGCAGGTCACCATGACCCCTATGAAAGGATGAATGTCAACCCATATATACAAGGGGAGATGATGAAGGCTTAGGTAAGGTTCTAAGTTGGACATGTACTATAAATGGAATCCTAAGTCTATCCTAGGGCCAGGTAGGGATAAGACCGATGAAAGTAGGAGTTGCCTAATTCCCTAGTTGCACATGACCATAGGGTCAGGAGGTAACAGCTATCATTGTCTGAGGGCCATGGGTTAGGAGATTGATCACCTTCATGAACTCATGGGACCCAAAGGGCAGATGAGTAGGGCACTATCTGGATGCATAAGGGAAGAGGGATGACCCTAAAAGTGACGGCACCCTATAGACCTCGAGGAGATGACCGAGGGTTGTGTGTAAACCCAAGTAGGTTCGAGACCAGTTTTCCATGGAAGTAACTTTGATCATGATGTTTGTGATGTAGAGACATATGTGTCACATTGCAACTTAGATGTAAAGGTGTATTGGCAAGGTGGGATGTACCATCTCTACTCTTGGAACAGGAAGAACTATATATTTGGACTTTAGCCAAATGCTTATTTCCTCTTGTTATGGGGGTGAGAGATAGGACATTACGCATGACATACACCAAGGATAAGAGATGATGTAGGTTGGAATGTTTCCACAAGAAATGAGGACAGAGAAGATAACATACCCTGGTAAAGTGAATGATACATGGATGGTTTGCAAACACTAAGAGGAATGAGGTAGTCACCTTATGAGGATGTTTTTATAATGAGATATGAGTCATACAAGGTTGAGTTTGATCACCAAGAAGATTGGCTCAAAGTGTTCTCAATGAGGATAGACTTAAAGTTTGAGCTTGAGATGACAAGTGAAATACATGGAAGTGTATGTCTTCAATGTTACCTAATACCTAAGGATGTGAAGTGGTAATGGATGCTCTGGTTGAGATATATCTGACTAGTTTGGTTAGAAGTTAGAAGAGGTTGTTAGACTAACCCTAAGTTTGGAAAGGAGATATGTTTGGTTAATACTCAGATGTAACGAGATCTGTTGAACAAGTTAATGGTTGTTTGGTTAGCCAGCCTAGGCCTTGATGCAATGAGAGGATGGTTGTAGAACCTCAAATGCACTTCTTTGGAAAGGAAGGTGATGAAACCCGAGTAGAGTGGTTTAGGGTTTCTGAGGAATCGATCTTGAGGAAACATGACATATAGGGAAATCATGATTGAAGATCACCATACATTGTGGTACTACCAAGATAATAAGTGAAAATAGTACTTTAGATGCCTAAGATGAGGTTGCATGTGGTATGTTGCCATGCATGACAAGAGGTGAAGGATGAGCATCGATAACCCAGTGTATTGATATAAAGGGTAAAGAGTCCCCGAAAGAGAAAGGGAGTTCATCACTATGGATGTTGTAAGTCTCCCCTGGATCAAGGAAGGTTGAGATGCAATATGGGTTATTGTAGATCGCCCTACCTAGATGGCATGAGAAAGAAAGAGTACTGTCAAGGGACAAATCGGGTTGAACTACATATGAGAGAGATGGTTCAACTACACCATGAGGTGAGTACAAAAGTTCTCGAGTTTGACCTAAAGGTTCCCTTCCAAAAGGCGGAAGTAGGTACATGAAGAACTAAATGTTAGTACAGTTTATCACCCCTAACTAATGGTTAGTATGATCCAGACTAAAGGGTCTGATGAGAGCATATGTGCTCGTTCATAGTGATAGCTTGAGACAGTTCTTGTCCTTTGTAAGACATGATGATCACCATCATAGCCAGTATCAGGTTTTAAAGAAGCTCTGTAAGGGAGGTTGTGTCGGTCACCACTTCAGTAAGATAATGTTGGTGAAAGGACCACGTGATGGTTAGAAAAGGACCACAGTGCGTGTAGATGATGTCACTTTGATCGTGCAATGGCTGAAAGGATCCTAGAGACGACGAGAGTCATGGGTGGATGCAAAGTAGACTGACATGTATTTCACTGTGGGAAATATGTGACATGAAAATCTGACCCCTCTAAGTTATAGCTAAGAGAGCTGAGTCCTCGATGCCTGGGTTCTTTTGACATGGTTTGGTGGAGAAGGTTAAGTTTGACCTTACCCCTCAGGATAAAGTAATGTGTCATGAGTTCCATGTGTCCAATTTAGAGTACTATGTGAGGTACCCAACCATGTACTGAGCAATGAACCTAGTGAGCCCCAAGGGAGGCTGAAATAGCCTGAGTCCACCTGTGCAGTTTATAGACACCAGGATGAAAGAACTCAGAGAAAAGAATATGTGATGATAAAGGTTCTTTGGAAGCGCCATGAGTAAGGTAAAGCCACATAGGGGGCAATGATGGACATGGAAAAGTCTTATCTTGTATTGTTTGATTGCTTGACAGAATTTTGAGGACAAAATTCCTATAAAAGGGGAAGGATGTTACAACCCCAATTTTTGGGTTCATTTGGTGAGAAATGTAACTTCTCATATAAAAGATATTTGAACAACAAATGATATAATTTGTTTGGAATAGCCTTGATGATTGTGTTGTGGGGTTTATTGGCTATTGGGTCCAAGTAACAAGAAAATTCAATTAGTAATTGAATAATTGAATATTTGAGAAAAGAAAGATGTAGAAACCTCTAGAAGGCAAAGAGATGTAATCCAAGGATGGATTTCGTGCCTCTTGGGTTCCTTGGGTTTCAAGGAGTCCAAAGTTGCTTAAAGAGTGCAATAAGAAAAGAAAAGATCAATTAAGTATTTCTTTATTAACAAAGAAATTGAAAACAATGATAAAATGTGGAAATAAGTGGAAAAAGGTATAATTGGGTTATCCTTGGGGGAATTTCGTATCCCAAGGATTCCTAATGATAAAAGGAATACCAATGAGGAAAATAAAAGAGAAATAAAGAGAAATCCTCGAAAAGAAATATTTTAATAAGAAATACACATGATAATGAGAAATAATGCATTTAGATGCATCTAGAAGGATAATGAGTATCCAATAAAAAAGATTTCGAAATAATAGAGTTTCTTGGGGTCCACGGAGCCCCAATAGAGGAAAGAAAGAGAAAATACCAAATTTGCAAAATAAAAGGATAATGTGATACATTATTAATGAAATTTGTGATATTGTTAAAAAGGAAAATAGTGTCTACCAAAAGAAAATAGAAATTCATGCTTATGGATTAAAAAGCAAACATAAACAGAATAAGAGAAAAGAATTTCGAATTCTTAATGACTAAGGATCAAAGGGAAATAGAGAATTAATATGAAGAGAGAGAATATACTTCTCATTAAAGGAATCGATTTCCTACTTGGAAAGGGACTCCTTGAATCGTGAATAGCCAACCTATGGCTTCATTTCCCACCCCTATATAAGGGGTAGAGCCTTGGTTCAAAGGAAAGAGAGAACCCCACGTTCTTCTACTTTCTTCTTCTTCCTCATTTTTGTCCCTAAACCCTAACCGAGGAGAGAGACATGATCAGGGAATAATGAGGAGCTATGAAGGGTTTGAGATGGAAGCATGTTGCCCCCACGAAGCTGGGAGAAGCTTAGCCAACGTTTCTCTACCCTAACCTGCACGCAGTAGTGGTCGCACGGCTGCAAAAGTAGTCACACGACGCTGGCCAGAGGAACAGGCTAACGGTGTCTTCGGCTGTGATCACGTGGTGCCCAGGTGTGCAAGGAGGCGGCGGAGCTAGGGGACAGTTGACGTGGAGTTCCGAGCCTCGTGGTGGTGGAGGTGATTTGTGGACCTCTACAGATCGGCGGCCAGGGCTTCGCAGCCAAGCTGCGTGAGGAAGAAGAAGGCCGAAGGGGCTTTTTGACAGCTATACCCCTCTATGGGCTATAGGAGACATTACTTACGCATGGTTAAAATCGTCTTTTCGTTATAATTTGAAGATGGGTGCGTGCGAGGTACGTGCATGGGAGTTTGTTGCCTACATGGCACCTCCCTATTGGTCACTTTATGTTATTTGCAAAAATCATAACTAATTCTAGGAAACTCAGATTCAGACAAATATTATATGAAAATTGATCCTCATAACGAGGGGAATTCAAAAAATATATTTAGAAGCTAATTCCTCTTAAAATTCAAAAAGTAGTGTGAGTTATCAACTTTAATGAATTAAAGATTAAGAAACTCTACTTTGAGATGATTAATGTAATTAGTAGAGTTTAAGGGGTGATTAAAGTTGATATTAACCTATTAATTGTAAAAAGGTACATTAAGATAAAAAAGGATGAACTTTGCACGTAATTAGTCTAATTTAGAGTTTATGTGCATAAATATGCTTGAAAATTTAAAAGTACATAAAGTTATCATCTTTAATGATTTAATTAATGAAAAACCCTTAGATTTGATGATAGATGGATTTAATGATGTTCATTGGATAATTCAAGCCAATATTAACCTATTGTTGATAAAAGTGAAAATAGGATCTAAAAAGATGATCTTTTTATATAATTGGCTTAATTTAGGGTTTCATGCATGAATATGCATTAATGAGCTTGAAAACCCTAATTTAGGTGAATATGTCTTTTAATTGTTTTATTTGTTCAAATCCATGAATAAATAGAGATATGATGATCCTAAGTCAATTTGGATATAAAAGACTATTAAAATGGATAATTGAGTATTTTAGGGTTTGTTCACCTAAAAAGGGATAAAGTTTGAGAAATTGATCTAAGAAACCCTAATGAATATTAATAAAACCCTAATTTGGATTAGAAACCCTAGAAAGTGAATCCAAGTCAATAAAGTAGATTCTTGATAAAGTGTGTAGTAAATAGAGTACATATTCTTTTCAGGAATTATGCGATTGATGAATTGCTTGCTTGGATTGCTTTCTTGGTTGGAATTGCTTAATGCTTGTGAAATCATCAAATCAGGTATGTGATTACGCTTATGAATAATTGTTTTAGTTTCACGGCGATTTCCGAACGTGTTTATCGGTTGCTTGAAATTAACTGTTGGATGCCTTTTATTTCATTCAACTATATAGAGTGACTATGACTATCACTATGAATATATATATAACTGGCTAGATCCGGGTCCACCTCTGTGGCTTGTAAAGGCTAAAAAGGGGTAACCTAGAGTAAGGTCTAGGTTATCGTGGGTTAGAAATTGGGCTACCAAGTGTAGGGCCATGAGACCCATTAGCATGCCATGAGTTAAGGAGTGGGCTACTTACGGGTAGTGCCATGTGACTCAACCCTAGAAACTGGTTCACCTATAGGTGGGACCATGAGGGGTATAATGGGGATAGGATATACTTGGATCGCGTAGTTATATTTAAAACGTAAAATTGTTTGTTAAATGGTAATTGGCTGCAATACATTATTATGAATAATTGCATGACTATTGTTTCCCCCACATACCAACTTCGGCTGACCGACGTTTTGTTTATCGGCGTTTTAGGTACAAGCCAAAAGGACAAACCGTAAATCGTCATATTGTGAAATATATGAAGTAAATACAAGGAGGATTAGTTAGAGTAGAATCCATGAGTGGATAGAAGTTTAGAGATCCAAGTTTTTAAAAAGGTATGCAAAAGATTATTTTCTTGCAGCTTTCCAGTTTAGTCTGTTAAAATTTAATAATTGTTCTTGGTTAATTTTCGAACCTTTGATCCGGAAATTATGTGTGCGGCTTCTACCTCTCTGTCTCCCTTGATTGGGGGTTACTAGAAGGTGGGGTCGTTACAGTCATGTTATAAGGACCACAAAAATAATGCATTTCAAATTAGTTTTGTGCGTTGATTTTGTTGCCCTCAGATGAGTGACTTACACTCATTCAAATGAGCTCAAAATTTGTATGTGGTCTAATTATAGTATGAGAATGAAGATCAATGGTTCAAACTTTGTAAAAAAATAATCTTGATTAGAAAACACCACTTGAGTGTAGCTGTAATTTATACACTTGAGTGTATCCCAACCTAACTATATATATATATATATATATATATATAGGACAACGATCCAGTGAGAAACATATCTTGGTGAGAGCATGAGAGGCATTTGAATAACTCTACATAGCGATCAATTATTTATAATCCAACTGTATGGATTAAAAATATACCTTATTAGTTACCTTCCTACAAAATTTCATCATCATAGGACTTGTGTTGCATTCACAACAAGTAAATACTTTTCAACACTCAATATTGAATTTTAGGCTGACCGTTGGATGTAAAATATATATATTATATATATGGACATGTAAAAAATATTGGATTGTAGTGATTTTTTGTGTGAAGGTAAATAAAATGACGTTCTTCCCATCCATAAGGTTGGATATTGAAAAAAAAGATATAGCTTTATGGTAATTCAAATGCCTCTCATGCTCCCAACGTAGAATGTTTGTCACTAGATCGCGACCCTATATATAGGTATATATATATATATATATATATATATATATATATATATATATATATATATATATATATATATATATATATATATATATATATATATATATATATATATACTTAGAGGGCATTATACATGCATACCAATAGATTCCCACTTGCACTTAGATCCAATCACCCATGAACTTAATCACAATTGATTTAACATGACCCTCATGCTTCTGTTGTGAAAGTACTTTTGTCAATGGGTCGGCCACATTGCTTTTAGTTGGTACTCTACAAAGTTTCACATCTTCTCACTGTACAGTTTGTCATATGATATGGAACAAACTTTGTTTGTGTTTGGAATGCTAATGCGATCTGGGTTCCTTAGCTTATGCAATAGTTCCTTTTTTGTCACGATATAATTTAATTCCATCGATGATGCTTGGAACTACCCCAAGTTTAGAGATGAAATTATTGATCCAAACAACCTCCTTTGCTGCATTGGATGCAATAATATACTCAACCTCTATTCTAGACTCTGCAACTATCTCTTGTTTGAAACTCTTCCTGCTCACAACTTTGTTGTTGATGATGAACACAAATTTTGACTACAGTCTGTAGTCATCTTTGTTAGTCTGGAAGCTTGCATTGGTATAACCCTTTAACACCAAGTCTTCCTCACCACCATAGACAAGGAACTGATTCTTAGTTCTTGTCAAGTACTTAAGGATGTTCTTCATGACTATCCAATGAGCTTTACCCAGAGCTAACCGATATCTTCTCTTCATGCTCAAGGTATGCTAGACATCTGGGCGAGTGCATAACATTGTGTACATGATGGATGCAATTGCAGATGGATGTGGAATCTTTATCATGCGCTCCCTTTCTTCAGAAGAATTAGGACATTGAGATCTAGAGATAGTAATACCATGAAACATGGGGAGGTTGCCTCTCTTTGAGTTCTCCATGATGAACATATTCAACACTTTTTCAATGTATGTGATCTAACTTAGTCCAAGAATCCTTCTAGATCTATATCTATAGATCTTGATTCCTAAGATGTAGGACGATTTTCCTAAGTACTTTGTTAATAATGTATTTCCAAACCAAGTCTTTACCATATATAAGTAGGTATGTCATTCCCCATAAATAGTATGTCATCTACATACAATATGAGGAATACATCATGCTCCCATTAACCTTCTTGTAAGCACATGGTTCATCTTCATTTTGACTGAAGCCAAACTCTTTGACTATTTCATCAAGTCAAAGATTCCATCTCTGAGATTCTTGCTTCAATTTGTAGATTGACCTTTGTAGCTTATAGACTTCATTTTTATACTTTGGATTTATAAAACCCTCAAGTTGTGTCATATATACATCCTCAAGTAGATTCCAGTTAAGGAATGTGGTTTTAACATCCATCTGCCAAATCTCAGTCATAATAAGCTACAATGGCAAGCATGATCCTGATGGACTTAACCATGGAAATTGGTGAAAAAGTTTCATCATAGTCAACACCTTGAACTTGTCTGAAACCATTTGCAACCAGACAACCTTTTTAACTTTGTACATTACCATCCATGTCGGTCTTCTTATTGAAGACACACTTGCACCCTATGGGTTTTATCCCTTCAGGTGGATCCACCAAGGTCCATACCTTGTTGGTGTACATAAATTTAATGTCAGATCTCATGGCTTCAAGCCATTTCTCAGATTCTGGTCCCTTAAAAACTTCTTGGTAGGTAGTTGTCTCATCATCAATGACCAACTCATTGCCTTCTTGAGTCACAAGATAATCAAATCTTTCTGGCTCAAGTTGTCTCCTACTAGATCTGTGAGGTTCCTATGTTACTTGAGGAATTTGAGATTCCACAACAATTTGTGATTCTCCTTGTTCCTCTAGTACCTCTATAGGTTCAATGTTCTTCTTTTTGGTATAAAACCTCTTCGAGTTCTACTTTTATCCCACTGATTCCTTTGGAAATAAATTCATTTTCAAGGAACACACAAGTTTCTTTTGGGATATTTGACAAAATAACATTTATCTAATTTGGGTCCAAGCTTTCCAGGAGACATTTTTCTGACATAAGCTTCACATACCCAAATATTTATAAAAGACACATTGAGATGTTTCCCATACCATAATTCATATGGTGTCTTTTGAATCGATTTAGATGGTACACGATTTAGTGTAAATGCTACAGTTCATGAGCTTAAACCCAGAAGGAAGTTTGGAGATTGACAAAACTCATCATTGATTGCATCATATCTAGCACTTTACAATTCCTTTTTTCTGATACACCATTATGTTGTCGTGTTCCAGGTGGAGTCCATTATGCTACAATACCACAGTCTCATAGAAGGTCCTCAAACTCTTGGCTTAAGTATTCTCCACCTCAATCAGAAAAAAGTGCCTTAATACTTTTGCTAAGTTGGTTCTCTACTCCATTCATGAAATCCTTGAACTTTTCAAGTGTTTTTAATTTATGTTTCATCAAGTAAACATAATCATACCTACTGAAGTCATTAGTGAAGGTAATGAAGTACTGATATCCACATCTAGCATTTGTTCTAAATGGGCCACATACATTAGTATGTATGAGTCATAATAGATCACTAGCCCTCTCATTATTACCAGTGAAGGGAGTCTTAGTCATCTTGCCCAACAAACAAGACTCACATGTCTCTATTGATTCAAAATCAAAAAAGTCTAGATATCCATCTTTATGGAGTCTAGAGATGTGATTTTCATTTATGTGCCCAATACAACAATGCCAAATATATGTTTGGTTTGAGTTGTTGAGTTTCAACCTTTTGGTATTTACATTATAAAAATTTGTATTAAGATCTAAAAAATAAAGACCATAAGAAATTGGGGCACTCCCATAAAAGATATCATCTTTTGAAATAGAACATTGACCTTTCTAGATATGAAATTCATATCCATCATTATCCATACAAGAGATAGAAATAATCTTTCTATTTATGGTAGGTACAAAATAGGAGTTCTTTAACTCTATCACAAGCCTCATGGATAGAGATAAACCATAGGTTACAACTACAGTGAAAGAAACTATTGCTCCATTTGCAACTCATAGTTCAATCTCACCCTTTCGTAAAGGCTTACTTCTTTTCAGATCTTACATATTCAAACATATGTGAGATCTACATCTGGTATCTAGTACCCAAGATGTAGAAGTAGACATATTTATCTCAATAACGTATATAACTGAAGTGGAGATCACTATCCCCTCCTTCTTATTCTTTAGTTCCTTTAGATAGAGAGGGCAACTTCTCTTCCCGTGTCCAGGCTGATGACAGTGGTGACAATTGCCTCCCTTAGTAACCCCTCCTTTTGGCTTCAATGGAGAAGACTTAGGCTTCAGGCTATCTTTAGAACTCTTCTTAGGTTTACCTTTTCCCTTGGACTTTCCCTTTCCTCTGTTGATCATCATCACATACTTGGACTTGTCTTTCTTCATTTGAGCTTCAGTCGTTCTCATCATGCCAAGCAATTCTGCCAACAACTTGTCAAAATTGTTCATATTGTAGTTCATGACAAACTGGCTATATGACTCTGGTAGTGACTGTAGAATCATATTTATGGCCAACTCTTGACCCAAGGGAAATCCTAGCCTTGTAAGGTTATCCACATACCCAATAAGTTTGAGTACATGTGGACCTACTGGATCTCCTTCTTCCATGTTGTACTTGAACAATGCCTTGGAGACATCATATCACTCTTGTCTTTCCCACTCTTTGTACATGTTATTAATACATGTGACCATATCAATAACATCCATGTTCTCATGCCATCTCTGCAACTCATAGTTCATTGATCACAACATCATGCACTTGACATCTATGACATCTTTAGAGTGCTTCTTGTAAGCATCCCTGTTAGCCTTAGGCACATTGGGAGCAGGTTCATCTGGTTCTAGTGTTTCTAGGACATAGATCTTTTCCTCTTGTGTGAGAAAAATTCTCAATGTATTGAACCAATTGTGGAAATTATTCCCATTTAACTTTTCCTTCTCAAGAAATGATCACAAAGAAAACATATTATTTGTCATCATTTGATTCTACAATAGAAATTTGGAATTTTTCAAGGATTTTGATTTGATTTGATTTGATTTGTTTAAACAAAAATTTGATGAAGTTTAATCAAGCCACTCTCACTATTTTTTTCAAATTGATAACCCTCGTGTATCAATTCAGAAGATTACAACGTACAACCTTCTAGTGATCCAAGATCCAAAAAAATTAAGTTAATACCCATCCAATGTTGGCTCTCATAACCAATTATTAAGGTAGGCAACATTTTCCAATTACATCTCATGCAATTCTTGAATAGATGATATGCACAACTCCTTGTCATAGTCCATCTATATGCTTCTAGGCACTTAATCCCATTAAGGTCACCTAGTTAAGCCTGATCCATAAGACAACATGATAGAATATGCACCCTACTAGGATAGACCCACATATCTACCATTACACTTCCATGAGATAGACAACACACCATGCTAGGGCATGCCCATACTTAGTCAATCAAGCTTTTCATGTGTGTCTTTTATTGGAAAGCATCTAAGACTTAATATTATTTTTGACAAAATATATGTAAATACATATACATATCAAATCACCGCATATTTATAGTAAGTATCATATACATGCTATAACCACAAAGAAACATGCAATAATAAACACAAACAGTGGTTATGGACATCCTAATGTAATTCATTGGATCCACAATGAATTACTACCACCTAAGGTCCACATCATATGTTGCAACCTGTTGTTGGTGACGATATGTGTTGAACAAATTTGGGATGACCGGTTCAACCCTTGAACCGGTCATATGGCCTCCTGGTTGTTCGGTTGTTTGCTCGAACCAGTCGTCTAGCCTCTATTCTTTGCCATGTCTGGACTCCTCCATCCGGTCAGTTGGGCCACCTTCCAATTGGTTGGCTCCTCCTGTCATTGCCTCCTTGGTCCTCCAACCAATCAGTTTGACTCCTGAACTGATCGGTTCACCTGATGAGCCATTTAGCTCATTCGGTAACTTGTTGAAGATATGAAATAGAACCAAGGTCTATCTTTTTTATCAGAGGTTGAATCGATCATCAGAAGAAGAATTAGGCCAAAAATTAGGAAACATTCTGGGAAAATGAAACTTCCATTGAAGAGAAGCAAATGAAACACTTTCATAAAAATTCTCATAGAATCAAGAATGAAGTTTTCATTATGTACATGCCAAATCATGAATTAGTAACTACATCCAATCTCTGAAAAAATCCCAATTTTTCTATTTTTGGAATGGAATATTCAGAACGCCTTCTTTGCCATAACAAAAATTAAAAGCTATCCTAATGCTACTTTGACATATTACATTGTAAGGTGAAACCTTGAGTTACATTTGAGGGGAGCATAGGGAGGAAAGAATTAATACTTTTACATATGAAAAGAAGAGAGAGACTCAGTGTGAAAAGCAAGATATAAAATGGAACAACAACCATCCACCATGCACAAAATGTTTTGGGGTATATGCCATAACCATGCTACCAATCACCATCAAAATGGTTTTAAGAAAACGTGTATAAATTTCATATATGTATATATATGCATATATATGTATATATATATATATGTGTGTGTGTGTGTGTGTGTGTGTACAGGGATCATTTGTGATGTTTAATCTGATGTGCACATTAACTAGATTAATTATTCACACCATATGCATTAAATAAATAATTATACCAAAATCCAATCATATCAATTAAATCTCGAAACATAGTAAATTGACGTGGCTTCGACACCACTATAAGGAAATATGACATCATGAAAGGCAGCGGAAACAAAAATTTTACTGGCCATATTCCCTAAAGATAGTCGACTGTGTCAACTACAATGAGATGGGAAGGAGGGTTGTGAGGTTATACCTAGTCCTGGAGCAAGTCCAAAGATAATTCCCTCACTGTAGTGTGCAACTTTCTTCAAGTTATACCTGGATGTTTTCCATCATAGGCCTTCTGGTCTAACACCATGGACGGCGGTTGACATCGTCTTCCTAGAAAAAGGAAACGACCCCCTGCCTCTATAGTAGTCCATGTGGACCACTAGGAACTCCTATCCTTCTTGTGGAATGGACAAGAAAGAGTTGTCCCTTCGAGTCAACATGTTAGTGTCGACTTTCTCTCCCAATTGTCTCTCCCTTGCTATTCCTCCCTTTGACGGGTAGAACTTACTCGAGTTCTCTTGGTTACCACAACCATAGAAGACAACAATTTTCAAAGATTATTGTTGTGTATGGGAAGCCCCCAGTACCCCTATATTTATAGGAGGGCTAGCTTCAGGGTTCTCGATCCATATGGGAGTCAAAGAGATGGTTCTTCATGAATTTTCCAGAACATGTGAGCGGTGAAACTGTCGGTTCAATACCCAACCGGTCGGTTCAACATATCTCCTATTTTGGAACAACTTTAGTAATTAATGAGTGATTAATGTAAAGTATGACATCAACATCAATCCTTGATCCAATCGAATTGACCATTTGAACCGGGTTGTTCATCATGTGAATCGGTCGGCCGGGACCATGAACTGGTCAATTCACTCAGTGAACCGGTCAGATCATGTCCTGGTTCATGCATTGTTGAACTAGTATCACTTCTAATTGACTTGACACTCCAACCGATCGGTTCAAAACTTGAAGCGGTTGGTTCAGAGTCTAGTCGGTAAATTTTCAACCAATGTTGTTTAATTTGAATACCTAAATACATTTAGTAAACTAGTTAAACATCATTCATGAATAAAATCCTATTCTAAGTGCATCCTATGCATGTGACCCTATATGTTCCAAGTTACGTTACAGTGAATGTCCATAACTAAATTATGACATCACAAGTAATGATCGGTGTCTAGCAAGACATCATTGTTATCCAAGTAATTCAAAAAGTTGGAGAACAACTTCAACCTAAAATCTGTGATTTGTGTTACAATTTTTGTATAGTTCCTTTATCACTGATATCCAGATTGAACTCGAGGCATGGAATCTTCATCCTCTTCAATGTTCTCTTCATGTTCCTTGAACTAGAGTGGACTTTTTGAGATATATGTGAACTCAACATCATATATTGATTCACATGTGCATGGCCATGCTTTTCTTGATTTCACTTAACAAGTGGCCAAGATATCAAACTCCTATAGGAGGGAAAAAATCCCATCTATATCATTCACAATCATCCCTATGTATCACAGTGCACCCGAGCACCACCTTTATGGAAACTCTTATTCAAGGTCAAAATAGATGATGTTAAAGTACATAGAACGTCATGTAATGAGTGTAGTGATTTCATGTCTAAGAATCATAATCACTGCCATCATTATGAGGATGATTTTGACTACCATTTAATGGTTCTATACATCACTCTCAAGGTGGGACTGTCTGATACACTATTCTCTAACATGTATCTATGTTTTTGGTTTGATATTGTATATCATGACTAATGAGATTCTATCATCAACCAACACACACTCTAGACTTATGTGTTATTTCTGTCTATTATCCTTCCACAATAACATCTGACTAGGGACTTAATAAGAGTGTATATTCTCTTAGCATATGTATGATCTCATTGTTTAAGTCCTAAACCTAAAGACATACATCATCGAGTAATATCATTCTTTAGACATTTATCATGTTACATCATTAGCTCATACCTAAATGAAATAGAACAAATTGGAAGATTACCTTTACTATTAGTCAAATTATTTACAAGTTATGCCATTACAATCATCATATGATTAGCTATGTGGGCATACATACCAACATATATAGCTATATATACTCTCTTATGGACAAATCTAGGGTGTGATAAAACTCCCTTTAGCCAGACAACATTGAAACTTGGTATGTAGTTCCAAGTGAGTTTCTAAATTATTTCTTCTCTCACTCACTCACCAAATCTAAGGGTAGATCAATCAATCCATATAACTCCCAATAAAATATCTCTTTGAAGCTTAAGAACAATATAAAGAGTTAATGTGTAAATGCATCATCATGGAATTGCATCTGTAGAGCTTATTAAAAACTTATATAGGGAGTGTATGATGATATCAAGTAATTCCTAGATATCATGTTGAAAGGAAACTACATGAGGCAGAACTTTGAAAATGTGCAAAATTTGTGAGCATGGACATAGAAAAGTACGCTAACTGGGTACATCAGGCAAGAGAGGAGTTCTCAAGGTCTCTATGGTAGAATAAAAATCTAAGATGAAGGCTATTGTTGAGTCTTTAAATAGTCTCCCTCTTAATTAATACAACCTTGAGTGATCCCTCTCTCTCAAGATAAGGTAGCTCAAGAAGTTTTCCAAGTTTGCTACATAGAGGGAAACACCAATCTGGAAAGCAACCACCTATACCAAGCTATACTGAACATGCACCAACCTTAACTCAACAACAAACCAAACATTGAAGATGTCAATGCTATTAATCTATTCCAAAACATGGTTTCTACAACCCCAACATGTCAATAAATCATCTAGCTTTCTAGCATGGGAACCCATATAGATTTGGGAACATTAATCACCAACTCAAGTAAGACTAAATCTAAGCCAAGTTCAAGGTCCTTAGAGGTTCTAACAAAACAACACTTCCTTCAAAAAAGGTTAATCTTGGGAAGTTTCAAAACAACTTCAATCCAAACAATGACTATAATAGCTTCTTGTAGAGAAGGGAAACCAACATAACATGCCTACCTCTAATGATTAAGGGCACCTAGATGCTAGATGATCAACAAGAGTATTACAAGGATATGGAGGCTCAATTTTCAAATATCATTGCATCTATTTTCCCTCCTATAAGATCTTTCACTGGTCATCCTGAAAACATCCAAGGCATGAGGAGCAGTGAAAGGTTGTGACCATACAATCTGGTTTTGTGTGTGCCAGAACCCACCAATATAGATGCAAAGCAGTGATCATCGATGATGAAGATGATAGTGTAGTCATACCAAAATATATGACAACTGATCATGTGGTATATTATACAAAGCATCAAAGTATTGTCATCCTAGTCACATTAGATGTTTCTTCACCAAGCACACAATGACCCCTATGGTTTCTCTCTATAGGCTATGTCCTCCCTATTAGATCCAACTACCCCAAATGTAGATTGGCTTGAGATTCATGATTCAATTAAGTGAAAAAAAGTTTAATTTCGAAATTCCCTTCCTTGAAGCTTTAATAGAGATCCCTCATGATCCATATTCTTTAAAGTGCTTCTCACTTGAGACTACACAAAGGAAGAGTATGAGACTAAAAAACTAGTGGAGACAAAGACAACATCAAAACAAAATGCCCAGAAAACTCAAAGACCTAAGATCCTTCAACATCTCTTGCTTTTTTAGAGACTCATCATGCTAAAATATGGAGCTGGCCTCAGGGAAAAGGTTTCCATTATGCCCTATAGCTCATGCAAAAGGCTCATATTCATTAGCATCCTACTCATAGATATTGTGATACAACTCATTGACTCTTCTATGACCACCCCTATAAGGATCATAGAGGACGTCCGAGTGAGAGTGGGTCCCAAATTTTATCCTCATTGTGATTTTTTATTAGGGAGATCAAGTAGGACCTTCAATACACCCTCATATTTGTCCACTCATTCCTTACAACCTCTTAAGTGCTCATTAAAATTTAAGCTAGAATTTTGACCTTAAGGCTTGGTACAAACACATATGACGTCAACGTATTTGATAGTCTTTACAAGTTTTCCTCAAACTATATAAAAAAGATGGCCCAATTATGACATGAGAAGCCTACTCCTGAAGACCCTCTTGAGACAACGATCATTGACGCTAATGCTCGTGATTTGAATGATGAACAAGTACAAAAAAAATGTGTTTCAATTAGACAATGCCATGGAAGATTATGAAGTAGAGTTGAAAGATACTCAAATCTAATATCTATATTTTAAGAATAAGACAAGGCACCCATTGCACCAGAATTGGGTCCTTTATCCCAGGGGATAAATTATGTTCTATATATGATCATAATGTCTACCTTGGCATCACCAATGCAGATCTCACCGTCGAGCAAGAGGACATGTGTGACTAAAGTGATGAAGAGTAAGAAAGCACTAGGCTACTAAATAACTAATATCAATAGAGTGATCCAATCCCTTTGTATTCATAGAAATAATATGATCAACAACTACAAACCCTTCATTGGGCCCAACATAAGTTGAACCCAATTCTAAAGGAGGTTGTGTGCAACAAAGTGATAAATGTATTGTTGTCTAGGATCATTTATCTCATATTTCATTGACGAGCTTAATGCAACTTGTGTCAAATAAGGGGCACTAAATTTTTTTGAATGAGAATAATGAGCTTATCTGAAATTGCACCATGACTAGGTGGCACATGAGAATTAATATATGAAGCTCAACAATGCTACTCGGAAGGACCAATTACTGCTTGCATTTCTTGATCAAGTCCTAGAAAGACTTTCACATCAAGAATTCTTCTATTACTTGGATGGGTGCTATGGCTTCTACCAGATCCCCATCCACCCCAATGATCAAGTACGGACACATATGCCTTCTACCACATGCCCTTCGAATGATGCAATCCACCTATGACTTTCCATTACTGCATGTATGCCATCTTTGGCATCCTCACCAAGATGATAATGGAAGTTATCATAGATGATATCCCTGTCTAATTCTTTTGATGGATGCCTACATCATCTCTCCCTATTCATACAACATTTTTAATTAACATATCTGGTGCTTAATCCAGAAAAATGGCACTTCATGATGAAGGATGACATTTTTATAAGACATTGAGCTTGTCTAGGTGAAGATATAAGTGATATCCAAATTAGATCTTTGGAATAATGTCAAAGAAGTCCGCATATTTTTTAGGACACACCATATTCTACATGAGGCTCATTCACTACTTTCACAAGACCACTCGACCTCTTTGATTCTGACTACATGTAGAGATTTCCCTCCATGAAAGAAGCTCTCATTTCTACTTCTGTCCTTTGTGTCCCAGATTGGTCTCTTCCCTTTGAATCATGTGTGACGCCAATGACTAAACCATTGGTATAGTTTTGGTGTAGTGTGTCTTGCTTGTGTGGGTATGCATAAGAAAGATGACTGATAAAGTATATATAGAGCCCCTAATCAACATGCTCTTAACATATAAAACACTATCCACAAGTGCATGGGGTTGTATCATAGTGTAGAGAGCAGACATGTTATGGGTCGATCCATGAGGTTTGGGGTCGAATAGATGGCCAGAGTTATTTTATTAGGTTTCCATAGTGGAGAGTTAGAGTTTTAGGATTTTATTGGGGGGTGGTGTTGATTAAACTAGAGTGAACAAGAAAACAAGAAATGGAAGCAAGAATCAAACCTATGTTAACTCCACTCAATCAATACTAAGTAAATAAACTAGAAGAGCAATTGAACCAAGTTAAACTAATCACTATCAAGAAAGAGGGAAAGGGAAATTGACTAAGCTATACTAGCAATTACAGTAATGAAGAAAGTGAGAGATAAACTAAACAATTAACTAGAAAACCTAACACAAACAACTAAAAAAGAAATTCTTACTCTAAAAAACATTATTAGCATGAACAAGGAAAGAAATATAAGTAAACAAAGGAAATTTAATAGTAAAAGGGAAAATTAGGGTTTAAGCAAGTGGATGGGGTAGCTGACAATTTGGGGGGATATGTAACAATAAACCATGTAGAGGGTCAATAAGTAGCTATCAAACTAAACAACAAGCATTAATGTAGAACATAATCCTATTCTATTAGTTGACCATGGATGGCATGGTAGTGTATAGCAGAACTAGTCCCTATCTCCCACCATCAACCCTTATGAGACTCCATTGATGAAGGAATAAGTATGTATGGATCTAGATTATCCAAGTCTAAATTTCTAGGCATAGTCTTCCTAATACATTTAGGGAAAAGGAGTGGTGTAGAGTATAGAGAAAGGGTGTTTCACCTCCCACTAGCTCCATCTAACCATTAAGAAAGCCCTTTGACTAAGAACTTATGGAAGAGCACGTCTAGTAACTTAGAACTATCACCTAGGGCTAGGGGAATAAGAGATCAAGGGGAAGGGGGAAAATAGCTAATATTCAACTAGGAAACGTATGTGTTTCTCTACAAAAATGCCCACAATCACCCATTTTGTGTATTCCTTAGGTGGTTCCATACCTCAAACAACCATAGCAAGATGTATGGAAGGAGAAAAAGAAAAACAATAGCATTAGGGAATGAAATTAGAGTTTGCTACACAAAATATTTCCCAACATGGTATCATTGTTACTTATTATTGTCCTCAAACAACCAATAAAGGAAATTTATCTACTCCTAATAAAGGAAATAACAAAATAAAGGGAAAGAGAGGACAAAAACTCCATAGAATATGAGTGAAGGAGCTCCACACTTCACCTCTAGA
Source organism: Alisma plantago-aquatica (assembly GCA_963693085.1). NCBI lineage: Eukaryota > Viridiplantae > Streptophyta > Magnoliopsida > Alismatales > Alismataceae > Alisma > Alisma plantago-aquatica. The sequence goes on along the minus strand of OY856414.1, from coordinate 418,745,116 downwards.
ATCTCTTAGGGAGTCCTCCTCCAAGGGTGTGGGATAACATGAAAAATGAAAGAGATATGCCCAAAACCCTATAAAACTAGGAATTTGGGGTGGAATGTGGAAGGAAATATAGTAGAATGGGTAGAGAGGAGTGGGTGGTGGTTTTAGAGGCTTACAACATCTAACCTTAGACTCCAAGCCACCACCACTATATATATAGTGGCCTAGGGGGTCTAGGGCTAAGTTGGGGTAAAGTGGTAAAATGATAGGTAGGAAGCATTAGGGTTAGGTGGATAAAACAATTGTGGTGGACACTACAGTCGTGGTGAGCGAGGGTGAGAATGGTCTTGGTGGATGGGTGTTGGTATGTATGCTCAGAGAGACAATCGTATGATGATTGTAATGGGGCATTGGATACATGATTTGATAATGATAAAGGTAATTTTGTCTATTATGTTTGTCTCAATCATGAAATGATGACACAAACATAGCATACATATAAAGAATGATGTTGCTCGATGGCATATGTATTCATGTTGAGGACCTAAACAATGAGATCATATGTCTGATAAGAGTACATACATTCTTGTTATGTCCTTGGTTAGATATTACACTAGAAGAAAAATAAAAGTCAGTAATACATAAGACAAGAGTGTGTGTTTATTGATGATAGACTCTCATTAGTCATGATATGTGATATCAAGTCAAACACATAGGTACATGTTAGGGAACAATGTGACATACATACCCAACATGAGAGTGATACATGGAGACCATGGAATGGTAGTCAGAATCAACTCTCATAGTGATAGTGGTGATTTTGGATCTTAGACCTGAAGTCACTACACTCATCACATGTTGTTCGATGTATTTTGATATCATCTAACATTACTTTGTATAAGGTTTTCTATACATGTGATTCTTGGGTGCATTGCGACACATGGGGATTGAGTGTGAGTAATTTAGATGGATTGTTTCCCTCCTACAAGAGATTGATATCCATGCCACTTGATAAGTGAGACTAAGAAATGTATGGCCAAACTCATGTGACTCAATATATGAAATGTGAACTCACATACATCTCAGATAGTCTGCTCTAGTTCAAGAAACATGGATTGAATACTAAGAGGATGACACTTCCATGTCTCAAGTTCAATCTAGATATCAGTGATAAAGGAACTATACAATCACTATAACACTGATCACAAATTTTAGGTTGAATTTGTTCTCCAACTTTCCAATTACTTGGGTAGTAATTGTTGGGTTTTATGGGGTCACAATAGGCTACAGAAACAAAAAAATTTACTTGACCATAAACCCATAACCAGTAGATGCATCAATATCTATGTAATGGGAAGGATGGTTTTATCGAGTTATACTTGGTCTTGAGGCTTGCTCAGTGACTATACCTCGCAACAAGTGCGATCTTCAATCACCTGTCTTTGATGGCGTCTGTGCAGCTCCTAGTCTTAACCTGGACTGTGATTGACTATTGTCCTCCTAAGCGGCAGAAATCTCCCGCCTCTATAGATAGTCCACACGGACTATCGAGAACTCTATTCATCCTGAAGGATGGACTAGAAGGAGTTGTCCCCTTTTTTTGGCGTACTAGTGACCGACACACTCTCCCATCACTAATTGCTTTTCTACCGTTGTCTTTCCCTCGTTGTTCCTCCCTGGATGGGTAGAACTAGCTTGGGCTCTCTCAGTTACCATAACCAGAGAGGACAACAACTTTGCATAGCAACTGATGTTTGAGTTGTGTCTATGGAGAAGCTCCCTATACCCCTCTATTTATAGTAGAGGGCAGGGTCAGGGTTCCCAGTATGTGTGGGAGTAGAAGGGTCTGGAATTTCCATGAACAATTTACACTACGGCAGGTGAATTGGTCATTTCATAATTGAAATGGTTGTTTGGGAGTGTCATCTGATCGGTTCACTAGTGAACCAGTCGGTTGGGAGTGTGATCCAATCAGTTCACCCAGTGAACTGGTCGTTTCACTTCATATACCTTCTTGTAATTGACTTCCTTATTCCTTTCTAATTAATGCAAATGTTAATTCTTGTCTCAATCAAATTGAACAAGTGAAATGAAAAACTTTTCCCACAAATCGAGAAAACCCAACACTGCTCATTTGGTCCAAATGAACTGATCGGTTCACCAGAGTGAACCGGTTGTTTCACTGACCATGATCCGATCGGTTCGCCCAGTGAACTGGTCAGTTGGTGGTCCAGATTGTACGAAATACAGTCAATTCAATTCTCAATCAATCTGACACTCTAATCAGTTGGTTCAACACTTGAACTTGATGATTTTGAGTCAAGTCTATTGACTCAATGTTTGATTGAGTATCTAAACACTTTAGTAATCATTCCAAACATCATTCATGGAAAAAATCCTCTTCCAGGTTAATCTTATGTGTGTGACCCTATAGGCTCCATTTCACGTTGGCAGTGAATGTCCATAACTAGATTATGAAATTGCAAGCAAACAATGATACCTAATCACACATCAGTGCTACCCAATTGAAAAGGAAAGTTGGAGAACAACTTTCAATCCTACAGTCTGTGATTGGTGTTCCAATGAATGTATAATTCCTTTATCTCTGATATCTTGAATGAACTCAAGGCATGGAGTCATCATCTTTTCAATGTTCATTCATGTTTCTTGAACTAGAGAAAACTGTCTGAGATATGTGTGGCATCAATGTCATATATTGATTCACATATACATGCACATGCCTTTCTCAGTCTTACTTATCAAATGGCTAGGACATCATACTCTGTTAGGAGGGAAAATCTCATATCTATCACTCACAGTCTATCTCATGCGTCAAAGCCACTCAATCATCACCGTTATAACAACCCATGTTTCAGGACTATGTATGATGATGTCAAAGTGTACCCAATCACATTCGATGAGTGTAGTGATTTTAGGTATAAGAATCACAATCACCACCATCACTATGAGAGATGATTATGACTACCATGTCAGGGTTCCATGTGTCACTCTTATGGTGGGTCTATCCAGTACACTATTCTCCAACATGTATCTGTGTGCTTGGTTTGATATCATATATCATGACTAATGAGACACTGTCATCAACCAACACACACTCCAGTCTTGATGTGTCATTGTTGTCTATCAATCTTCCATAATGACATCTGAATAGGGACATAGCAAGAATGTACATACTATTAGCATCCATATGATGTCATTGTTCAAGTCATGTACTTGAAGACATACGTCATTGAGTATTTTCATTCTTTAGACATTCATTATGCTCCATCATATATCTCATAATTGATTGAGCTAGAGTAAATTGGAAGCTTGCCTTTGATATTTATCAAATCAATCAAAACATATGCCAATCCAATCATCATATGATTGGCTCTCTGGGCATACATACCAACAAACTCCCACTTTCACTTAGAGCCAATCACCTTTGAATCATATTCTTAGTGATCTCTAAACATGTCCCACATGTTTCTGTTGCACTAGTGCTAATCTAGTGAGTTAGTAATATTTGCTTTAGTTGGTATATTGCATGTTTTACATATCCTTAGTGTACGACATTTCGTATAAGATGGAGTTTCCGTAATATGCTATCTGATATTCCTTGCCTAACAATTAGCTCGATAGTTTGACTTAGTATTTCTACTTTGTCATTAATGGTTGGAATATCTATAAGTTCATTTGTATGATCTTGTAGATCCATACAGTATCCTTGGCTATTCATAACACAAGGATACTCAACATTCCTTTTAGAATTAAATAGTCTTTTAATTTTACTCAGAACATTTCCATTTAACAACTCTTGTGTTCACTTTACAATTGAATATTTTGCAATCATTTTTCTGTCATTTTGGAAGCTTGCATCAGTGTAACTCTTTTACACTCAACTCTTCCTTTTATTACCATAGAACTAATCCTTTAATACTTCACAAGTACTTAAATAAGTTCTTTATGGTATTCCAGTGAGTCTTACTATAAGTAGAAATACATCCACTCATCATGTCCATTACATATGAGATAACTAAATGAGCATATCATATTGTCATGTCTAATACATACAAGATGATGAATGTTTATATATTTTATTGTCATGCCCAATACATACAAGATAATGGGATGGTTACATACATGATAGATCCAATTGCAAATGCATAAGGCATATATCTATGTGTTCCTATTCTTCATAAGAATTTGGTATACTAGGCATCTGAGAGACTAACTCCATGTAATATGGACAAGTTTTCTCCCACTGAATCTTTGCATACTTAACCCTTCAGCACATACTCCCAATGTATGCTCTCCTTATCAGGTCAAGAGACTTTAGAGAACTATCTCTATAGATCTCTATTCCTATCTCATAGGACATTTCTCTTTATTCCCTTGAAGAAGGTATTTCCACACCAGTTTCTATTCTTAGAACATTTCATTCCTAATAATCATGTGGAATATGAATACGCTCCCACTAAATCTTTGTAATCATATGTATTTTCTTTATTTTGATATATCAGTCAAACCTTTTGACTATATAATCAAAGTAAATACTCCAGTTCTGAGGGGCTTGTCTTTAATCAATCATATTGACTAAACTCTTGTAACTTATAGACTGCATTTGCATTAACGGAATTATAAAACCCTGCAGGTTGTGTCACGTACACAACCTCATGTTATTCCTTCTAGGAATGTGGTTTTAATATCCATATGCCAAATTTCATAGTCTTTAAGTTCCAATAGCAAGCATGAACCTTTATGGCCTATAGCCACTGCAATTGGTTAAATAAAATCATCAAGTTCAACACCTTGAACTCACTTGAATTTATCTCAACCAATCAGCTCTTCAAATGTCATCCATGTCAGTCTTAACTCTTAAGACCCAATTTCACTTATGGTTTTATCCCTTAAGTGCTACCATTAAGGTCATACCTTATTTGGTTCACATGGAAGTCATTTTGGATCTTATGACTTCAAGCCATAACTCAAAATCTAGTTCCTCAACATCATCTAGATGGATTATTGGATCATCATCATATGACCAATTAATCTCCTTTGAGTTTGTAGGATATCATTATCCATCAAGCTCAAGATGTTTTCTACTAGATATATGAGGTGTATTTGTTATATAAGGAATTTGAGATTCCACAACATTTGTGATTCTTAATCTCCTTTTGTACATTTATTAAGTGCAAAGCATGTTCTTTAGAAGAATTCTAGAATATTAGTTATTTGTTTGATGATCATGCTCTTACTATTTAGAGTATGATTCCTTCTTTTACTTAGACATCAATATGCCTTAATTATGAGTTCTCTATGATGAACTATCATAGTTACTCATAAGGTCCTCAAACATTTGTTTCAAGTATCTCATTCATTGATCATATCAAAATGTTAATACTTTTACCAAGTTTATTCTTCATTTATGATATTATTGAACATTTCAAGATATTCATATTGGTATTACATTATATACCATATATAAAGTATTAGCATTTACTCCAATAGGTATGTATATACATCAATATGTATTATATCTAATAGAATATTCATTCTCCCACTACATCTAGTGAAGATTGACTTGTCATCACACCCAATAAACAAGACATTCATATCTCTTAATGGTTCATTAACCAAGAGAGTCTAGTTTATCCATCAACATGGAACCTAGAGATGAATTCTCATTCACTTGTTTAGATGATAATGCTAATTTATTGTTTGAGTCATCAATAATTTTTAGGTATTATTATTTTATCTCATGCATACCAAGTACCACAAGATAAATAAGGCATTGCCATAAAAGATCATATCTTTGGAATTGAAACATGAATTTTAGTGATAGACATCCTTGTCATTACCAGATGCATAAATAAAAAAGGTTTCTATTTATTGGTAAAATGAAATAGAAGTTCATAACTCTATTACATACCTTTTGGGCTGAAATAAATTAAAGGTACTACTATCAATGGCAGAAATACTTGCTCCATTCTTGATGAGTGTTCCTTCTTGGTCCTTTCATAAAGGCCATCACTTCTTTTTAGACCCCACACATCATATATTTCAGATCTATATCTTGGTATCATATACCTAAGATAAAGAAGCATGTTAAGTTTATTTCATGATACCTGAGGTGGAGACTTCCATCCCCTCCTTCTTCTTCTTTAGTTCATCTATGTAGAGAGGGCAATTTCTCTTCCAATGTCCTAGCTCATGACAATGGTAACATTTGCCTCCCTTTTTCACCCCTCCCTTGTCTTTGAGAGTTGAAGATGACTTGGGCTGCTGGCTAGCATCAGAACCTTTCTTTGTTTTGCCCTTTCCCTTATCTTTGGACTTTCCTTTCTTTCTGTTGATCATCATCACATATTTGGGTTTGTCTTTCTTCATTTGTGCCTCAGCTGCCCTCAACATGCCCAACAACTTTGTCAGTGTCCTGTCAAAGTTGTTCATGTTGTAGTTCATCACAAATTGATTGCAAGATTTTGGAAATAATTACAATATCACATCGGTAGCCAACTCTTGGCTCAAAGGGAATCCCATTCGAGTTAGGTTCTCCACATACCCAATCATCTTGAGTGTGTGAGGGTCTACTGGATCTCCTTTTGTCATGACACACTTGAACAATGACTTGGAGACATCATATCTCCCTTTTCGTTCCTGGTCTTGATACATGTTCTTAAGATGTTGAACCATCTCAATGACATCCATGTTCTCATGTTGTCTCTACAGCTCATAGTTCATTGAGCAAAACATCAAGCACTTCACATCAATGGCATCCTCAGTATGCTTCTTATAAGCATCCCTTTCAGCTTTTGGTGTGGTGGGAGCGGGTTCTTCTGGCTCTGGTGTATCTAGGACATAGAGGTTTCACTCTTGAGTGAGAACAATTCTCAACATCCTAGTCCAATCGTGGAAGTTGTTCCCATTTAGCTTGTCCTTCTCAAGGACCAATCACAATGAAAAGTGATTGTTATTGGTATCCATTTATTCTACAAAAAGGAAATTTGCAATTTTAGTTCAAAACTCTTTTGATTTGATTTGATTTGAAAATTGATGATATTTAATTTGGTCTTTAATTAATGTTTGCTTCTCACTATTTTATCTCAAATTGATAACCCTCATTATCAATTCAGAAGATTGCAGCGTACAACCTTCTAGTGAGCCAAGATTCATATTTGATCTAATCATGGGTCAGCTTTGGCTAATCGCCCACAACCAGATTTTTTATGTAGGCAACCTTTTCCAATTGCATCTGAATGCAACTCATAGATAGATGGTGCGCACAACTCTTTGTCACGATCCATCTGTATGCTTCTAGGTACTTAAATCTCATTAAGATCACCTAGTTAAGCCCGACCCAAAAGCCAACATAATCGACTATGTACCCTACTTTGGCAGACCTACATATCTACCGTCACACACAAGATGGACCACGCACCACACTTTGGTGTAACCTATGCTTGGTCGATCAAGCTTTTCATGTGTGCTACTTATGGAAAGAATCTAAGACAATATTATATTGAGGAGTTTGAAATGGTTATATATGCATATATGTATCCAATCACCACATATATAGTACACATCATATACATGCTATATCCCACAAACAAAAACATGCAATAATGATAAAGCAATGATTATGGCCATCCTATTGTAGTTCCTTGGAGCCACAAGGAATTACAATCATCTAAGGTCTACATCACATGCAACCTGTTATTGATGAAGATTTGTGCTTGCCAATCCAGGTTGACTGGTTCAACCTTTGAACTGGTTGACTCGCCTCTTGGCTGGTCAGTTGGTCTCCTCCAACCAATCATCTAGCTCCTCCAGATGATCAACTCGTCGGTCATCTGGGTTTCTCGTCGATCCACCAACTTCTCCTCAGTCAGTCGTCTCGGTCCATCAAGCGGTCATCTTCAGTCTTTGTCATAACAAAATCTAATCCTCTTTTATTTAATCTTTGTGAAACCTCGAGTTACATTTGGGGGGGGGGAGGTAGAAGAGAATCTCGAGTTACATTCAGAATAGAGGAAGAGGGCTCGGTGTGCAGATTGAGATGCAAACAACCATAACCAACCACACACATGCACATAGGGTTTTTAAGCCATAACCATGCTACACATCCACCATCAAAACCATTTTAGGGTGACGTGTATCGATTGCATATATACCATATCATTTATGTATATATTAGTTTGGGATCATGTGGTATTAATCAGATATTCACATTAGTCATTTAAATATTTGCATCATATACAATAAATAAAAGATGGTAAAACTAAAATCTGATCATATTGATTATCCCAAAACATAGAGTATTGATGTGGCTCTGATACCACTGTTGGGTTTTACATGGTCGGAGTAGGCAGCGGAAATAAAAAAAATTATTTGACCATAAACCCATAACCAGCAGATCCCATCAATATCTATGTAATGGGAAAGATGGTTTTAGCGAGTTATACCTGGTCCTGAGGCTTGCTCAGTGACTATACCTCACAGAAAGTGTGGTCTTCAACCACCTATCTTTGACAACGTCTGTGCAGCTCCTGGTCTTGACCCAGACTATGGTTGACTGTTGTCCTCCTGAGCGGCAAAAGTCTCCCGTCTCTATAGATAGTCCACACAGACTACCGGGAACTCTAGTCATCCTAAAGGACGGACTAGAAGGAGTTGTCCCCTTCTGTTGGTGTACTAGTCACCGACACACTCTCCCACCACCAGTTGCTTTTCTGCATTTGTCTTTTCCTCGTTGTTCCTCCCTGGATGAGTATAACTTGCTTGGGCTCTCTCGGTTACCACAACCAGAGAGAACAACAACTTTGTAGAGCAATTGATGTTCTGAGTTGTGTCTCTAGAGAAGCCCCATGTACCCCTCTATTTATAGTATAGGGTAGGGTCAGGGTTCCCAGTCTGTGTGGGAGTAGAAGGGTCTAGAATTTCCATGAACAATTTACACCACGGCAGGCCAACTAGTCATTTCATAACTAAACTGGACATTTGGGAGTGTGAGCCAATCGGTTCACAAGTGAATCGATCGGTTGGGAGTGTGATCTGATCGGTTCACCCAGTGAACCGGTCATTTCACTTCCCAGACCTGCATGCAATTGACTTTCCTTATTTGTTTCTAATTAACACAAATATTAATTCTTGTCCCAATCGAATCGAACAAGTGAAACGAAAAACTTTTCTCACATATTGAGAAAACCCAACACTGCTCATTTGGTCCAAATGAACCGATCTGTTCACCAGAGTGAACCAGTCATCTCACTGGCCATGAGCCGATCGGTTCACCCAGTGAACGAGTCAATTGGTAGTCCATATTGTGCTTAACACAGTCAATTCAGTTCTCAATTAATCTGACACTCTAATCAGTTGGTTCAACACTTGAACTTGATGATTCTAAGTCAAGTCTATTGATTGAATGTTTGATTGAGTACCTAAACACTTTAGTATTCAATCCAAACATCATTCATGGATAAACTCCTCTTCCAGGTTAATCCTATGTGTGTGCCCCTATAGGTCCCATTTCACGTTGGCAGTGAATGTCCATAACTATCTTATGACATCACAAGAAAAGAGCGGTACCTAGTCGCACATCAGTTCTACCCAAGTGAAAAGGAAAGTTGGAGAACAACTTTCAATCCTACAGTATGTGATTGGTGTTCTATTGAATGTATAATTCCTTTGTCTCTGATATCCTAAATGAACTTGAGGCATGGAGTCATCATCCTTTCAATGTTCATTCATGTTTCTTGAAATAGAGCAAACTATCTGAGATATGTGTGACATCAATATCATATATTGATTCACATGTGCATGTGCATGTGCATGTGCATGCCTTTCTCACTCTCTCTTATCAAGTGGCCTGGACATCATACTCCCTTAGGAGGGACAAATCCCATATCTATCACTCAAAGTCTATCTCATGCGTCAAAGCCACCCAATCATCACCGTTATAACAACCCATGTTTCAGGACTGCATTTGATGATGTCAAAGTGTACCCAATCACATTCGACGAGTGCAGTGATTTTAGGTCTAAGAATCACAATCATCACCATCACTGTGAGAGATGATTCTGACTACCATGTCATGGTTGCAGGTGTCACTCTCATGGTGGGTTTGTATGATACACTATTCTCCAACATGTATCTATGTACTTGGTTTGATATCATATATCATGACTAATGAGACACTGTCATCAGCCAACACACACTCTAGTTTTGATGTTTCATTGTTGTCTATCATCCTTCCACAATGACATACAACTAGGGACATATCAAGAATGTACATACTCTTAGCATCGGTATGATCTCATTGTTCAAGTCAAGTACTTGAAGACATATGTCATTGAGTATTATCATTCTTTAGACATTCATTATGCTCCATCATATATCTCATAATTGATTGAGCTAAAATAAATTGGAAGCTTGCCTTTGATATTTATCAAATCAATCAAAACATATGCCAATCCAATCATTATATGATTGGCTCTCTGGGCATACATACCAACATTAATGATGTGTTGCTAGATACCGCTCATTTCTTATGATGTCATAAATTTGTTATGGACATTCATTGTCAATGTAACTTGGGACCTATAGGGTCACACACATAGGATGCACTTGGAATAGTATTTTATTCATAATAATGTTTAACTTGATTACTAAAGTATTTAGGTATCAATTTAAACAACAATGGGTGGAAATTGACTCACTGGACTGTGAACTGACCAGTTCAAGTGTTGAACCGACCGATTCAAGTGTTAGGTTAATTTCAACTAAATTGGCGAAACTATGCCTAAATTGGGGCATGTGCCGACTAGTTCACTTCGTGAAACGATCAGTTCAAGGTCTGTAATTATCAGTTCAAGTGTTGAACTGCTTAGTTCAATGATAAATACAATTGGATCAAGGATTGATGTTGACGTCATGTTGTGCATTAATTGTAGCATTTAAATCCAATATGTTTGTGAATAGGAAACATAGTGATCTAACCATTTCACTGACAAACCAATATGTGAATTGACCAGTTCTATGTTTCCAAAACATTCATGAAACTCCATCACTTTGACTCCCATATGAACTGGAAACCCGAACCCTGACTATCCTATATAATGGGGGATAGTCTAGGTGTTTAGAAACACAACAATAAGCTCTGATAATTGTTTTCCTCTTTGGTTGTGGTAACCAAGAGAGACCGAGCAAGTCCTACCTGTAAAAGGGAGGGACAACAAGGGAGAGACAATATGGGAGAGTGAATCAACCCTAGCAGGTTGACATTCGAAGGGGAAACTCCTTCCCGTTGACTGTGGTAGATCAACATGGAGTTCTCAGTGGTCTGTGTGGACTATGTAAAGGTGCGGAGGCCTTTGCCACCCACTAGGAGGATGTCTTCAAATGGTGTCTGTGGTGCAACACCAAGAAGACACCACCGACAACTGTATGTATGCAACTTGAAGAAAGAAACACACCACTACAAGAGTTGCTCTAGGATTAGGTATATCTCTTGCAACCCTATTTACTAGATACATTATTGTTGAAGTGGTATGCTGGTTTCAGAATCGGGCATTAAAATTTATGTTTATTCTACCTTATCTATTGCCTTGATTTCCAACTGTGGTATCAGAGCCACGTCAATTTACTATGTATTAGTGATTTAAATGATATGATCAATGCTATTTTGTTGCATATTGTGACACTTCATCACACTAAATGAGATTAATTAATCACATAGTCACAAAAGTGAAAAGATTAAAACCAATTTCAACATCATAAACATGCTCTAAAACATTTGCACAAAAGGTCCATATTTTCCATAAAGTCATATACCATAACAACTATTTACATATGTATCTAGTGGCCTCAGCAACAACTTGTATACAAAAGATACATTCCACATATACATGCTACATATACAATCATAGGCATATTGCTAAAAACTCGTGTTGGTACTAGTTTGTCATCTATAAAACACTTCCCATACCCAGACCTGAGAGTACAAGGATGACACTAGGACTATACTACTAAGAACAACATCCATCCAACCTTTTGTCTACTGATCACTAGGTTGCTCATCTTATATAGTACGATTTCAACCATGTTGCCAAAGACCACCTAAAAGATGTGGTGATCCACATGTGAGACCCATGTCCCAGTGAGAGATATAACTCTTTCTAATAAATATTGATCAAAATAGATTGTTTAAAGTAAATAGATTGAAGTATTTGGTAAGCAATTGAGTAGATTGAACAATTCTAGCATACTAAGCAAGTTCAATAGATAAGCCTGGAAACAAGTATAATTACTCAGATTTCATAAGATTTCATCATATAAGAATTGTGTAGTATAAAAACATGGCATGGCTAATCAACCAATGTGAAATGTATTCAACCCTATCAAATATGCTACATGACTTAAGTGCCTTTCACTTAAGTAATCAATTTCCTTTCATGAGAGACAACATAGATTACAATCTATATGATAATGTAATTAGTTGCCTTTCACACATATCACAAATATCTGAGGCATAACTATAGCCATCCTCCATAACTTATAATTGTGAACACAAGGAGATACTTTTGACTTGTACCCCCACATATTTAAAAATATGCACTCCAAGTTTCCCGTAGGAATTGCTTATTTCACCACCCAACAAGTTTTGACACTGGAATGGATCTATGGCATAGGGCAACTACATGATTATGGTTTCACTTGATTATTTATTTCCAATTGGGTGGATTAAGGTTGCATAATACAATTGGATATACAAACCTAATTCATTTCTAGAAAGTGTATACATATAACAACTCCAAAAGATATAAAATATATGAGATACAAATATTAACCACAATTACCACATTGTACTATTTCATTGCCATTCATGAGACTATACCAATCATCATACCACCATAGGATTCAAATCCTTATCACATTATCCTAGGGTTTCAACCCTTATGATATCATGAAGATGATTACACCCCCATTAGGTCTCTACCATGCACAATGTCATTAAGACCATCACATCATTCCCTGTAAGATCATTATTATCTTCCCATGCCTTATAACATGGCTCAATAGCCTGTCACCAAACATGAGACACATGAGCATAATATAGCTAGAAACTATGATATTCATGTGGCATCATATTAAGGTTTCAACAATAATAAGAGATCATTCCATTATCATATTAATCATTCAATAGGGATAGTTACAATCTATCACCATCACTTAGTTACCTTATGGTTAGGTGTAACAAGCTTTATCACATTAAAGTTACATGTCCACTTATTATGGTGATTTATCAAATATATTCATGCGAGGGAAAAGGTAAGATTACAATTTAAAGGCATTGATCCATTGAATATACATTATTAGAACCAACACATTATACTATAGAATTCATTATAAACCATTGGATGTTGAATCATCCCATTGCAACCATTAGATCAGGCTTAAAATTTCAAAACTATCGGTTGATATGTAGGTTTAACCTTTGGATCATATAACCAAATAAACCATCAGTTTAGGGCTTAATTGAAGCAACTCACGATACCTAGTTACACCATAATGTGGTAACCCAACCACCATCAATTGTGACACATTATGTCACCATCGACTCATGGGGTCAATACTAACATCATTGAACATCATCAGATGTTGAGCTAAAATCGCCATTGTATCATGTCGTCATCAAGGCAATAATCCATGAATCATTGGGCTTCTAAAAGATTCCAGAAATGACCTAAGGTGTGACCATCAGTTGACACCATTGGTCATCATTGTTATTTTCCACAAAAGCATATCCATTGGTTCTAATATAAGGTCATCCATCGGTTCACGTGTAAAGTTGAAAATCAGCCTAAAAACACTAAGTATAAGCCATCATTTGATAGGTACTTAGTACTATAGGTTTCCACGTAAACCTGATCTAAGTCTTCCTTTACCTCAGGAAAGTTGTGCACATGATTTTAGGTTCATATAGATCTGGAAACTAATTAAGGAACGCCATAAAATTTGAAATCCTAGGCAAGAATAGTTTTATATGCATAGATATTCAATTTAGAGCAAGAATACGAGTAAGAAAGCTTGTAGTAAGCAATAAAAGTGAAGAGGGTTATAAAAATTATGCTTCCCCCATAGGTCCTTTTTCCATTCTTAGGTTGGCCGACCCTAGGTTGGGACAACACCCCAAAATGTGAGTTGAGGGTCTTATGTTCATTCTTATGTAACCATTGATTGATAATGTTTCATTTATATATTAAAAACCCTTCACATGAATCATGCATGCATTATTCCATTTTCTTACATGCATGGGAAATTGGGGTATCCAATTGTGGTACTTAGACTGGGTCACCCAACCCAGATGTATATTCTCTTTCTTTTTTCCCTAACTTAGAGTTCATATGGGTAGGATTACTATTTCACCCACACTACACTTGTTACCCAGGATTAGGGGTTAGGGACTATACCATGCATCTTAGGGTTTTATGATTCCCTTGACCTATAAAGGATTTTCCTAATCTAACCCTAGCTCAATCTAGGGTTTATCCTTTTAAGGAAAAACCCATAAAACATTTTCTTAATACGTCAATATTTCCACATTACATGTACAATAATTGGTGGAGGATGCCTTAATCCTACTTCTTCTCAAAACCCTAACTTGAGATGAGGAGGGAAGTGCATTTCAGGGTTTATTAAGAAAAGAGATGAGAAGAGGATGAAGTTATAGAATAGAAACTTAGAGGGAAGATTATTTTAGGAAAACCCTAAGTTCTGGCTAGGAAGATATCACCTTGGCTAAGGGAGTCCTCATATACCAACTTAATAGTATGAAGGAAAATATTGTCAGCCCCCAAACATGTGTTTCTTTCTAGACACCATGACCCTTAGGTTATACCCTAATAATTTTTCTTGTATTGATATGGAATATTTGAAGTTGTCAACTATTAAATATTATTTGAAAATTTTTGGCTCTGATACCAAATGTAAAACCCATAGTTTTTAGTGTCCCCCAATTAGGGAAGGACCTTAAAGTAAAGATCCATTACCCAAACTTTCGTGGTTTAGATTCAAAAAACAATAAATAATGGCAAATAATTTCCATTATTGAACAAATATTGTTTGCAAGATGTATAATGAAACTCCTATAAGGAATTCCATGGATTTCAAAGAAAACTAACTTATACTTGAGGGGCTAATACATATGAGAAGAAGTAACTAACCAATCCTCCTTGTCTTAACTTTAATATCTTCAGTTGATTTCATCTGATTCATCATGTCTTGACATCTTCATATATTGCAGTTACCTAAAACACAAAAAAATGTGGATCAGTTTATCACTATGTCATATACGTGGGTGCATACAAAAGTGTTCAAGTAAGATAACAACATATAATAAATCAATTACATGCAAATAAGGACTGGCATTTTCATTTCATACCCTAACTCATGCTTGGTCTACCCTCTTAGGTGTAATCACTATCCCTCCTTAGCCTTATATATATTACCTCTTGATCAATGTAACTGAGGGATCCAAATATTCTAGTTTTATCATATGATACTCATATTGGCATTATAGTTTAATAGAACATTGATAAGCATCCAATACTTTATTTCAATCAAATCAATACTTCAGAAATGATTTGGAAAATCACCAACTCTCAATAATGCAAGTATTCATAAGATAACCAGGTACCTCATTCCATGCATGGTTCATGTCATCATACTTCAAACACTTTATGAAATCCAGTCATAAAACACATCTAAGAAATCACATTGATTTGAAAGTATGTACAACTCTAAAGTGTCACCAATCATATTCAAGAAATGCTCATTGAACATATGTTCTAAAATAGGGTTTAGGGTTGTCTTGAAATTGGATAAGGAATGAGGGTATCAAACCCTAATTCCATTGCATCGTGATTCAGTAGGATTATAAACCATAATTAGACATTAGGTGAAACCATTATTATCAGATCTAACATATCATCACATATGAACAAGTAGATCAAACTATGTGCATTAGGTCATCACACGTTAGAACACTAGTTTCATAACCCAAACTCATCATATGTATGAATATTGACCTAGAAACCCTAATTATTCATCATCACCATTATCATAATCATTCTTGGGTTGTCATTGTTTTTAGTAATATCAGTTTATAACACAAAATAAACGTTCTTAATGTATTCAAGACATTAATTCTCAATTCTAGGGGTTTTATACATGAATCATCCTATATACATGTTTTACTAGTACTTTTGGAACTAGAGGCATATTTAGAGTCTGAAAGTATTTTTTTATAAAATTGGCAATTCATTCATCAAGTTTCTAGGGGGTTTCAAACTTTTGATCTCTCGATCATACAACATCAACTTTACCACTAGGGTGCCACTACATTAGCAAGTCTAAAGTATTTTATTCGTGATCTACTCCTTATGGTCAATTTGATATATAATTTCATTATATTCTGATCTATCAATAATTAACTACAATCATAGAAAGACAAACCTAATTAGACCAATTAGATTTTGACATGTCATCATTTTA
This sequence comes from Alisma plantago-aquatica, assembly GCA_963693085.1. Taxonomy (NCBI): domain Eukaryota; kingdom Viridiplantae; phylum Streptophyta; class Magnoliopsida; order Alismatales; family Alismataceae; genus Alisma; species Alisma plantago-aquatica. The sequence continues at coordinate 418,728,583 of OY856414.1, read as the reverse complement.
AAGTATTATCCATTTTCCATGTGGGCCCATGTGTGGCCAATGGGCTCATGCCTCATTAGCTCCATGGCCATGTGCAATGGGTGTTTGGGAAGAGGCCAAATGACCCCTTTTCCCTTTTGTAGTGACTAGGATTAGTCACAAAAATTGGGGTAGAGGTATAAAATCCGATAGGGGATTCTTTCTAATCCAGCCTAGGCTTCCGAGCATGAAGCTAGCTGGCCATGGGGTCAACTGTGGGGTTGACTTCAAGCTACCGACTTTGAATTCTACAATTGAGGATCATAGTACCACCAATTAGACCTCATCGAATCTGAAGGGAGGAAAAATAATGACAAAGGTGAGTTTTACCAGTGTCTTTAGGTTTGGGTTCTTATACAGTCATTGGGGGAAAAGATTGCAGGAGACATACCAAGCCACAATGTGACATTGATGTCAAAGAATTCTCCTGGGAGCCTAATGATTTGTCACCACCACTCAAGACACCTTGTGAAGTTCTGGAGTTAGTATTCCAACAAGAAGATTGGCTCAGTAAAGCCTTGTTGATAGGAGGATGGTCTCAAGGCCTCCTTTCTTCCTTCTAATGGTTTGGACCTTTGTGTGGCTTCCCGTTGAAGCTCTAGTCTAGAGAAATTTCTTTTCAATGCCCAGAATTAAGAGATAGGAACTCGTTGTCATTGGAGAAGATGATGGCGAGGTGGTCGGGAACTAGAGAGAGGTGAGGGAGAGAACTATTACGTTTGAGGGTGGACTACCCATTGCCTTATATAGGCATAGGTGGTAGGTTACAAGGGTTTCCAATCTTTCCCTAGAGTCCAGACTTAATAAGGATTTGGGTATTTTCCAAATCCTATGAGTTAGCAGCTGAGTTATAGCTCGTTAGGTTCATATTTTCCTCCTACTTTCATTGGGTTTTGCCTCATGGGAAAAGGTGGAGGGAGCAGAGAGAATGAGTGGCGAGAGTTTTTTTAGTGTGAGTAGGTTTCTTTCCCAAACCGTCCTGGGGAAGGAGACGATCCCTGGGTGTGACACATCTAGAGGCGTGGGCTATCCAGTGCCTAAGTTGGGGAGTCATTTAATTGGTTTTCAAAATAGCAACTCATGTAATTATTATAAGTAGGACCCTCATCCTTCATAATTTTTAAAGGTTTCTAGGAGTATAGTTTTTCTATAAAATTTAGTGTAAATATCATTTACATTTTTCCCAACTTATATAATAAATTTGGGATTTATTGGAATAACTCTGATATACGAAACTTTCTATATAAGTATTTCCTTAAATCATATACCCACATCACATGGAAAGTCCTTTTTAACTAAATTTCAAGTATCGTCTTAGTTTTCTTATTATCTTCAAGTATCCAAAAGTTAGACCAAATTATCCTTGTTTGATGACCAAAACTTGACTTGCAAGTCTGGGTCAGATGATTACTCCATTAATTATCTAAAGCACAACATATCTTAGAACTTTTCTGAAAATTTTCTACTATCCCATATTTCAATTATCTAACAACTCATGAAGACATTACCATTCATTTATGCACGAATTTTTTTATTTCTTAAACTTGTGTCACAAGGACCTATTTGCAAAGTAAATAGTCTCATCGGAATCACTTGGGTCATGGGTTGAACCCATGCCACAAAGTGCGTTCATGGTGGTCCATTGAACCTTTGTTGCATAACTAAGGTTCTAAATCCTTTATCCTGTCTTCCAATGTCACATTATTAAACTTAGTATTCTTTAATAAATCCCATTTATTTTCTTAAATTAAACATAAATTTATAAAATTTGAGGATCTTACATGTGGGGAATCCCACATTCCACCAATGGAAAGCCCCAAAATGTTCTTCCAAGGTTTTTCTCATAGTAGAAAATCCCCTCTTTCGGTTTCCTTTTCTCAAATGTGACATGGATTTATTCTTGACACTTATTTTAGGATGTTGAAACCCCAATTCCTAATCCACAACTATAAATAACCCCAATATCCACCATCCATAAGGCACTTCTTAAACTCTCCTGAAGCCAGAGAGCAACAACCTTCCTTTACATAAGATTTTGTTGATGAGTGCTTAGACGAACATTCTTATACAACCTTGACTAGCCAAACTATAAGGTTTTAGAGAGATAAAATGCAAATTGTTCATGTTATTTTATTTTTACTTATATTTATAGATCTCAACTTGATCATAGTTTCTCTTCAAGTTTCTTAATCATCAAAAACCTCTTTGACTATGTTAATTGTTTCAACTTGACTAAAACTCCTCTTGTTCAATCACTACTCATCTAGAGACGACTGACATGATTGATTGAACTAATATTGCTTGCTACTCTAGTCATTATTCAATAGCAAAATGTGTAACTAGGTCTTTTCCATCAGAATTTAGTAATATTATATATTAGTTACTTGATTAATTGAAAATAAGTAGTGTTCTTCATATTGGATCCCTCTCTAATCATCTGAACTTTATCTTCCCACGTCTCATCTCAACCACCCATGATGGATTATCTCCATTGGAGATGTTGAGGCAATTGGGATCCCAATAATGAAAGTTAGAGTTTTGTGGGATCAGACAAAAATTTACAGTCATCTTAAGTCCCGAAATACTCACACACCTCAATAATGCTTCTTCTTTTTTCTTGTTTTGTTTTCCTCAATTAAACCCAAATGGATAAATTTTCACAAACTCAAGAATTAAAATATAAATGAAGACTTGTGGTCATTGTGGGGGTTCCTACAACCTCCCCCCCCCAATGTAATAGGATTTTTTATACAAATCATTTGTCCATTCTTTTGATGCTTTTTATGCCCCTGGTTATAGTCACTTTTTGGAATTTATTCACATTTTTCTACCAATGTAAGCATTGGTATTTAGTTTTCCTATTTTTTCTTTTAAAATAAGGTGGCAACTATGAATCCTCATATGTATTGTCTCTTTATGAGCCTTAGAAGTGACCACCAAGAATAGGCTTCATATAATATTATGCATGGGTGAAACACGTACAATTGAGGTGAAGGTGATGATCCTTAATAACGTCGATGGTGTAGTTTATTGTCACAACCTTAGTGGAGCTAGACATTTAGTGTCAAACCAAAATCCCAAAACCTATATAAATTTTGAATACAAGGTGGAATCTTAGCACAACTTCTTGTGTTCCCTATAAGTTTTCTTTTTACATAATTTTGAAAATATTATAGTAAAAGTTGTCAAAATATTTAACTTTTATTTATGTCACTAAAATTATTTGATTACAAAGTATCGACAAAATTTACAGACACATGGGAAACTTCTAACATTTTTAGGCACTATCAAAAAGGAAGTTAAAAAATATCATCTATTAAAAAGGAATTTAAAACATATCATTTAAACAAAATACATCTCTTTGATAAACTCAAGGACCTAGAGTATATGGAGACAACTAAGTGACTAAAACACTACTATGTCAAATATATATTTAGACAACAATGAAGGTTGTTATTCTTCATAAGTCCCATATCAGCAAAGAAAATTTTCTAATAGGGGGTGAGATACTAGCTCTATGAGTGGGATATCCACTCTATGTGAATAGTTGATCTATATTAGAAGTAAAACATGATTTATTTTATGCTAAATTTGCATGATAAATTAAATATGATGAAAACACATTCAATTCACAACGTTCTTCATTATATTTATATTTTATCCTATACAAGCCATTATGATATTATCTTATTTTGGTTCTTATTAATCAAGTTTTTCATGCTTATTATCATTTGTTGACCAACATTTTCAAAAAACACGTATTCTATCATCCAAGTGAAACCATCTTAGATGACTTTTAGAATCCCAATATAGGTTTAACTATAAAATATGTGATCCTTAATACTACTAACTAGATCCCTAGTCTGCAATAGGTCACACCAGTCAAATCCTAAATGACTATGTAGTTGAACAGAGTAAACAAAAGTAGCCCCTTCTCCTTGGTACAAAGGAGAAGATACTAGGCTCTTTGCATACCAAAAACTACACAATGAAATGATTCATCATATTGCATAACCCCAATGAATATGACTCACTAGTCGTTTAATTACAAGTATTCATTGAAAATTGAGAATCACTGCCCTCTATAGTTATTGTTAATTACTTCCTTGTCAATGAATTGACATTGGGTATTATTAGTCTCTACAATTATGTTGGATACCCCAAACTATTATCATGTGAACTTTCTATGTTGAGTTGGATCCTCTACCCTAATGGTTCACTTCGACTACCTGATATTAGACTCTATCAATAAGTAGACACTTTTTGTCCATCATAATACATACCATTATTATATATTCAACAAAGTTCATGACTTTACAAACTTGTTTACCTTTACTCATAACTTGAACAATCCATGAAATAGTTAGACTTCATAGATTAATAATATAAATAATAATTAAAGTAACTAAGGGAATCTGAACAATTATTACTTCCAATGTAACTGTCATATGATTGATTTCATATGTTCATTATCATCATGTCTTACATTCCATTTTTTATTTCCACATTCTCATTTTTCATCTTATTCTCTATCCTTTATTCCACTTGGTTCGGTTTAGGTGTAAGATAATATTTCTCCCCATCATGCATTCAACTAACCCACTTGTTTTTAGTAATTAATATTCATCTCAAGGATTCACTATGCATTTCTATGACATTTCATTCATTTGTTTCAACATATATCTAAACTATCTTGAAATACGTTGAGACTGTCTACATTCAAGAATAGTACCCCCCACTAGGGTTTATTATAATTTCATAGTTTGTCATCTATATCGAGTCTTGCTCATAAATTTTTCCTTACTCATGTTTCATTTGAACTCAATAATTAATCATATGAAATATTATACTAATGCATTTCTTCCATCCAATATATGTACTCGACATATGTACTCGACATTTCATTATAATGGGATTTAGATTCACAATTTTATAAAGCATTCCAATTCATTTAAGAGAGTTTCCCCATACTCTTATTCAACAATAACTCTATATAATAAATGAAACTAAGGGGTTGGTGAGGTAGTAGCTCGGGTGGTGAAAGAACATGCTTAGAGATGAAGACACCATGATTTAACCCCATGTTGTGTGCATAAGAATGCAAAAGGGGCCACAATGCATGTCAACCCAATATGTGAGTTTAAACACCTCTAGTGTGTAGGTATCTGGGGTCAGTGGTTTACGCTTCCAGGGTGAAGTGGCTCTTACCCGGGTTTTGGTTCCACTATCATCAAATAAATGAAATTAAAGCACTCCAACTATCAAAGATACGACAATTGAAACTATATTGGATTGAGTTAATCTATTCAACAAATTTAGTCATTTATTATTCAATTCAAGTAAAGAACTAAATACCATGACTTATAGTGCATTTTCTTCAAATAAAATGACATGGAATTGGTGGAATTGCAAAAATAAATATCTAGATAGTTTCTATATGATCCTTTTGATTGAATGGCGGGTACTTAAAGATTTTTTAGTTGGAGTCAAATAAAACCTAGGTATATGTATCTATTATTTAAACATTATTCATTCAATTAAGATTAAGTGAGATTTTAGTCTTTTATTGGTGATTGAATGATTAATTGGATCTATGAAATCATGATATGGAATCTCAATGTGTGCATTGGATGCACACACTTGGGGTAACAAAATTTGTAACCCTAATAGACATGCTCCAATAAACTAAAACATTTTCACACAATCACACAAGTTGGTATCATAGCATAGAAGGTGGCAATTTATGAATTGAACCCAAGGGAGAGAGGGGGCACTAGATCTTAGTTTGGTTGGGCTAGGTTCTGAAAGTGGAGTCTAGGGTTGAAAGGTTTATGTTTGGTGTTTGAGTTACAGTAAGCGTTCAAGCAAGCAATTATAGTAATACAAGAGGCAAAACTTACTTTAACCCTAGACAAGTTAATTCTAATTAGCAAATCAATGTGAGTAATTAAGGAAAGAGAAATTTAGTTAAAGAAACAACAATTTAATACTATCACTAAACTAACAATCAGATTCTACTTAGCCAATTAAAGAAGGAAACTAGCTAGATTAGGAAAGAAAGGCACTATACTAACAATTTAGTCAGAAGAGAAACTAAGAGACTAGTTTTGCAACTAATTAGATAAAGAAAGCACAATAAATAACCAATGAACATTAACTACACTAGCAAGGTCAAGCTACCATGTACAAGGCAATGAACTAATTAGACAAGTAAATGAATTAATTAGGTTGACACTATCTAGGCAAGAGAGAAATTGCGGTTCTAATCAATAAATGAAGTTGTGGCTGCTCAAGGTAATATGACTATCACCTAGGTTGGGAGTCATGACATCCAATCTCTACTTATAAATGTAGATTATCAAGCCAAGCCAAACAATCAAGTTAGATGTTAGAGAATTTCCCTAAAATACTAATTGGTCATGGGTGGAATAGGGTGTGTATAGATAGGGGAACTAGTCCTTATCACCTCCATACAACCTTAGGAGACTCATTTGATTAGGGTTTAGGTGGAATTCAACTAGGAACTAACAAGTCTAGGTTTCTTGAGTAGAATCTCTTAGGGAAATTGGGGGGTCAAGGGTAGTAATGGAGGGTGGAGATGAGGGTATTGCACCTCACATCACCTACCATCTAGCCTTTAGGTAGGTTGAAGCCAATTGCACTAAGTGCTTCTAAGATAGTTACTTAGATCTCACACCTAAGAGTAGGATAATGGATATATATGTAGGAAGATGGGTAGTTAGATAGGTCCACTAGGTGGACCTAGGAGCAAGTCCCAAAATAGCTACATATAAGCCATTTCCCATAGAACCTAGGCGTTTTCAAGCACAAATCACAAGATAATCCATATGAAATGACATAGGAATAGAAGATAATAATTATAAGATGAAATTTTAGAGCTTACATAACAATTTCCTATAACTTGTATCGAAGTCACATTTTAACCCCAAGCAGTCCACCTATGGGCTTAGCAACACACATAAAAAGAAATGGAGCAAGAAGAAGAAGAATTAGAGGAGTAGATAGCCACAAATACTTGGTCAAGACTCCTCCTTCTTCACCTTCAGTTGGAGAAGCATGCCTTTCTTCTCCTTGGTGAATGGATGGCATAGAATGATGCATGATGTAGCAAAAACTCTAGAAAAATAGGGTTTTGAGGTGGAAGATGGTGGAAATGGAGTGGGTGCAGGTGAGAATGAGTAGCAAAGGAGTAGGTGGAACCATCAATTCTTGGAGTGGCTAATATAGTGGCTTGGGAAGCATTGGGTTAAGTGGGGGAAATTAGTTAAATTTATAGCTAGGAAGCAATAAGGTTTGGGTAGAAGTACGACCAGTTGTGGTGGTGGAGTGGTGTAATAGGCGTAGTAGGATGGAATGATCATGGTGGTGAATGGAAAATAATAGTTAAATTTTGGGTTTTTTGGAGGCTGGTAGCATGGTTGTACTTTGCAACATGGACATGGTGGTTGTGAGGTGGCATGGTTGTGTTGTTTAGCATGCCCATTGTGTTAGGATTGGGGCTTGGTCGTTATCCTTGGCACATGCCTGTTGACATCCTAGCAACACGGCTATTTTGGCTAGCTCGGCTATGTTGGGTTCTTCTTGGCTCGACCGTGTTGACTAGCATGGTCGTGCTGATGGACTTGTCTTGAGCTTCTTCTTCACTGGTTGTATATGTGATATTCCAACATTGTAACATGGTCCATTCATGGTACCACGACCATGTTTGGGATTTCTCTTTGCACTTTGATCTTCAAACTCACAGTCCATGGAGTTCTTTGCTTTAACTCACTATGGGTAGGTTGGGGATCTCTTAGACTCTCTTTAGAATCCTCTAAGGGTAGAGAAACCCTTAGATCATCCTCCTTCTCTCCTCTCCATCCAAAGCATGGTATAGGCTCCTAAAAAATGGTAAAGAACTTCCATAAGTGCATATAATAGTAATACACTTATTGAGGGAAATAATATAAATCCCAACATGTTTAGATGTGATTAAAGAGCAAAATGACACAAGATGAATCCCTAAATGAGGGATGCATCACCATCCCAAACTCAACACATACTTTTCTTCAAGTATGGTTCAACTCAATCTCTTTTTCACATTTTCAACTACAAGAAATTACAAATGCATTAAAATAGATGTATATTGACTACATGGGACAAATGATGAGTAAATGCATGTATTTCACCTATTTTTTGTCCTCTTCACAAGAAAACTGTGATCAAAGTGTTGATCCTACAAACTTCAAATATAGGGCATAAAATACACAATCAATACATATGGTTCTCATATAGCTCCATAGAAATCATTTCATGATAGTGATGATCAAAAATTAATAAGAGTGTTGTTTTACCTTCATGCATTCAATTTCACATCTCAAACCACTCTAGGTGACCTACGTGTCTATGTAAAGGGTGAAATGAGCTAGGTTTAATGTTTCCTAGCTCAATGGGCATGCAAATAGAACAAGGGGTCATGGTAATATATCAGAGTGCTATTACATAGGAGTAATCTTCTTTTCTTTATTTATATGCTATTACATAGGAGCATCTTTTATTATCTCTTTGCATTTTCCTTTTTCTTTTTTGTTGGTGTAGTTAGGACATATGGTGGTAAGAGTGAAACGAAGGGGATATAGATATGGACACTTTAAACTTTTGGAGGGTGGCCAAGGATAATGTGTGCACTTTGGAATCCTTTGAGAAGGATAGGTAAGAAGTGGTGAAAGAAAAATGAGTCAAAAAAGAGTTCACTAGTGTGTGTTTCAACAAGATATCTCATGCATGAAGATTAATCCAACATTCTTCATCCATTATTATCACACCACAAGAATGAGAAAATACAAAAACCACATTTCTATCATGAGATCTAACAAATCATAAGCATTTGTGTGGCAACCTGCTATGCTAAATGAGATAACTCAAAACCAAAACAACAATCAAGAACTAACTAACCATGTTACCAAAAAGGTAGAAAACTAAAACCAAATAAAATTCCCAAACATGCTAATGTTTACACAAAGGTACAACTTCACATACATATGGATATAATATAGGTAACTTTACATGAGTTCCATTTCCTTAGCCATAACCTTTTACAAAAGAAGTTGTCTACATATAGAAAATATTTGTAATATTCAAGATATGCAACCAAAAACTTTAGTCAATATACACGATACAAGAAACTACATGCCCGAACCTGAGAGTACATGGATGACTCTAGGACTCTACACAACCCAAAAAACATCTCTGACTCTACATATCTTCCGACTTTGCCTCCTTGACACACTACATTTGATAGCACTGTTGATCACCTAAAAAGGGTGTGGAAACCCATGATGTGAGACCTATGTCCCAACGATACGATATAGCCTCTAATAAAATTTATTTCTTATAGGAAGATTATGTATTGTAAACAATTAAGATAGATAGTATTAGGCCTACAAATGGGTGGGTGGGTTGGGTCATTGTGGGTGCGGGTCAAAAAGATAGACTTCTAAATTGGTGGAAGAAAAGCACACCCAAACCTGACCCAGTGGGTTGTAGGTTTCCCGTGGGTGCCCATATAAAATGTGTCCAATTGACAATAAGTTGCTAGTTTCTTTCCTCAACACTAAAAATAACATTTAAAATAGCTTGTAACTATGTTTTTTCATGTAAAATATAGTGCAAATGAACCAAAAAACTACTATGTTTGACGTCAAGCCATTCAATTAGATGTCGACATATGTTTATACAAACTTAAAGAAAAAATAGAAGTTAGTGGTTGTATGCTGACGGAAAATAGGAAAACCAATGTAGTTTTCATAGATATATATCACAAAAAATAGCACATAATTTTGTCATGTAACATTAGGCATTCCTAATATTACAAGTACTTGTTGTTGCCTATTGCAAACACAAAATAAAGAGAATATAGTTGTTGTTGTAAAGGTAAAGAGTTAACTTGTGTAAAAAAAGGAACATATTTTAAGTGTATATTATGTATATAAATATATTTTGTTCAGTTAACTGGGTCACTCGCAGGTGCCCGCATCTCACCCATGAAACTCACTATATGAACAGGTGGGTACAGGTTTGGGTGAATTTCAGAGGGTGGAAAATTTCATCACCCAAACCCAACTTAAACCACTCTACTTGTGCGCTCCCATGGATTTTGACCCAATTTGACAGGTCTAGATAGTATTACAGAGTTGAAAGACCATGTAATTCATACAACAGATCAAGAACATCCTGAGTCATCGGTAAAGTTGATTTCTCTTTTACATGATAAATAACCTATAATCAAAAGAAACATAGCAAGGATCATCATCTAACATTATTTTATACAGATGAATTACATATTTTATTAAGTCCTTGGTAGTTTTAGGCGTACCACTCAAACTACTAGTTGAACACTACTAAGTTGGAATGAGTCCCATATAAGATCTTGGATAACCACAATCCTAAAGATGTCTTTCCCTCGGTCAATACAAGTAACATGTATAGTCACATATCAGGCCAACTTCTAAATAGCCTAGTCTATCCTGGGTACACAAGCCACGAAACCCAAAATTGGGGCAATAACCCTCAAATCCAAGTTACGACTCATGTCACTCTCAGTCACATCCACATCAAAGACACAGCCTAACCGCTCTCCAAAACCTTGAAATTGGGATGGGATATATCCTTCCTACACCTGCATATACTCAATAGTATATGACTATGAGATCCTTTTGGATTACTCATTTAACGATCAAGAAAGTTTTCACACCATATGGAAGGCCCCTAACCTAGCTTTATGCTTGATCTTTCTTGCTTAACTTGATAAGATGCTTAAAACCTCAATCTAATCATGTGATGAGACTTAATAGCATGTTACATGCTTATGTTTTCAGTTTGTTCCCATTTGGATGATGTTTGAGCTAGTTACACATATATGTGCTTGTTTTGGACCTAATTGAAATTTACCCATGTTTAGGGTATATCTTGCAATTAGTCACATGCTTGATGTGCCTCACATGTATTGGTACAATGTTGGAGAGAGAGAGAGAGTGATGCCCTTGGGTCCTTTGTTATACATTGGTTTGCTGAGGAGAAGTGTGTTGACATCATGATTGTTGATGTTTCTAGGGTTTGCTTGGATGCCCTAGTTTGGTGTAACGACCCCACCCCTCGGTAACCCCCAATTAAGGGAGACCAAGAGGCTAGAGACATTATCTAAAATATAATCATATGGTTTTGCAAACTAAAAAATAATTAATAAATTTTACCAAAGACTAAGGTTAAAATAGGATAAAATTTTACTTTTCACATACCTTTAAAAAATAGGCATCTGAAACTTCTAACCACTATAGATTTCTATTTAACTAAATCCTCCTTTAGTAGATTAACTGTATTCTTCACAAATTCCACTTTATTGTTTGTCCACTTTCAGATATTCCTAAAATGTCGACAAATAAAACATCGATCAGTATAAATGAATATACTGGTATGTGGTGACAACCAAAATATTGCACATATATTCTAACAACCTAATCACATCAAATAGTTGTTAACAATGCAAGATTATGTTTTTCAAAATGACTTCCCAACCACTTTTACTCATCCTCTGGGATACCCTCTCTTAGGCTTAAGTCCTTGCAAGTGACTTTAGGCTACCTTCTCCATCCTGAGCTTGGTACTTGGGGTCACCTCTCTGGGTGCCCGGTGGTTTTCCCTCTGGGGCTTGACCACCTCTGACCTTCCCTCTGGAGCTTGGTCTCTTATGTTACATCCAGATATGGTATGTAGGCTTGGGCAAGTCATACATATACTTTACTTCTGATAATCATATTTACTATAAAGATTGTAGAAATAAAATCATCCAAGCAGTTTATTTCCATGCAATCAATAAAATGACAGAAAATTCCATGAAACTAAAGCAAGTAATCATAAATAACCACAAACTTGATTTGGATATCTCACAGGAAATAAGCACAATCCAATCCAATCAAGAAATCCAAGCAATCAATCAAGCCAATCACACAAGCACAACAGAATCTTGAAAAGCATGTACAACCTATTCACTACACACTCATAAAGAACTTACTTTATTGACTTGGGATTACTTCCTAGTGTTTCTTATCTGAATTAGGGTTTCCTTAGGGTTCTTTAGATATATTTCTCAACTTTCCCTTTTATGTCAACAAAACCCTAAAAAAGCAATTCTATGTTCAAAACCCTAATTACTCAACTATTCATATTAAAGCCTCTTTATTATCAAATTTGTCTTAAGATCATTCCAATATCATCTCATACAAAGGATCTCAAAATATAACTCATTAAAAGTCATTAAAACTTAGATTAGGGTTTCTAAGCCCATTAATGAACTTTGTACATATGAAACCCTAAATTAAGCCAATTAAGCACAAAGATCATCCTTTTAGATCTAATTCTTCAATAGGTTAATATTCATTTCTAAATATCAAAGGAAACATCATTAGATCTAATTATTATCAAATCTTAGGGGTTCTCATTACTAAACCATTTAAAGATGACAACTTATATGCTTTTCGAATTGGAAGTAGATCTAGGATTCAATTATATTTTTAATGGGTTTCTTGCATTTTTTTTATCAAAATTCATATATAACTTGTCCATATCCAAGCTACCAATTTATTTCTAGAATTATTCTAAATTTCTTACCTTTTGTCTAATGGGGTGCCACCACGTCAGCAACAGGACCCTCTTTTCCTTTTCCACGTGGACCAGGTCAGGCCAATAGGCGTGTGCCGTCTCAACAAGCCGCGCCAAGGTGTCCGAGCGAGTTGTATCCCGTGAAATCCCATCTATGCCCACTCTTCCTAATATGCGAGTCATGGGAAGGTTCATCCTTTCACACTTGGTTATCTCCTTCCCAACGATCTTGTTCGTCACATGGAGCATCTCCTCCAATGAGTCAATTCGCTCGTTGACTGTGCTCAACTGCACCCCTAAGTCAAAGATGAGTGTGTGGTTCCCTCTGCCTCACCATGTCGAATTAGTATGTGGTCTTTAATCAGCCAGAGGAGGCGAGGAACTTGAGGTCCTAAGTCTCGACCTACGGTGGAGCACAATGAGTAAAAAGGAGAGACGAGTAATGCATAAGCTTAGGAATTGAAAGTGAAGGGAGTTACGTGGAGTCCCATAGATCTTCTGGTATGAGGTTCTGATCTCAAGGGGATGGCTACCCCCTTCTTATAGGTAGGGCTCCAGAGGGTTGGGTGCCAACTGACTCTCTGATTGGGGAAAGTCTCAGTAGCCTTCCAGAGTAGGTAAAATTAGGATTGATTTGATTTGTTTTCACACCCCGATCTCACATGAACAAATTCCTAACATTATTGTGAATCAGATCAAGAGGGAGAGGCCTGGAAAGGATGGAACTCCCTGTGGCCAAGTTTCCTATTTTAGTCAGGAGCTAGGTGACAAGTTCTCCACCATCAGATCCCCGATCAAACGGCCAGGATAACATGTGATGGCATCATGGTCCGGGCTCAAGTTTCCTAATTCTAATGTAAATCGTTACTTTTAACATTGCTCGGATATCATTCCCACTTTAGGAAATCTTCCAAAAATCATATTTCCCAAACCAAGCATCCTTTTAATCACAAATTTTAAAGGAAAGTTCATAATGACATAAAAGTCATGTATGCAAATTTTGAGACTCAAATTCAAAAGTATGAGAGACTTTTCTTCATATGCAAGTTATCTATTAATAAGGCATATTTTATACATATTTTCTCTCTCTTATTGTTGTATTCTCTTTATTTGGATTCCTTTTACCATTATAAACCTTGTGGATTTAAAATCTCATCCATGATGATTCAATCATACATATTTCTACATATTTCTCATATTTTCATTATTATCGCAATTTCTTTTCTTATTTATGCATTATTTGATTTCCTTCTACTTTCTTTCTCTTTCTACCATATTAGACTCACTAACTTTTTAGGGTCCACAAAATCATACATGTAAAGGAAATATTATCAAAGAAATCCACTTATTACACATAAATCGTACAATTTCCATAATCATACATTTATTGGAGAAATTGCATTTTAAACCATATAAACCCAAAAATTGGGGTTGTAACATCCTTCCCCTCTTATAGAAATTTTGCCCTCAAAATTCCACCAAACATACAAACAAATCATGGTAAGACATTTCCATGTCCATCATCAGCTCACATGTTGCTTCATCCTCTCCATGGTGCTTCCAAAGAACCTTTATCGTCTCTATATTCTTACATTTGAGTTCTTTCACCTTGGTATCAAGAATCCTCACAGGTGACTCAGGATATGTCAGCCTCCCTTTGGAGCTCAATAGGTTCATTGCTCAGCAAATGGCTCGGGTACATCACATAGTAATCTAGATCAAACACATGGAACACATCATACATCATATTATCCTGAGGGGTAAGGCTAAACATAAGCAACTCCACCAATCCATCTCAAATATACCCATGTATCGGGGACTCAGATTTCTTAGTTATAGCTCAGAGGGGTCAGATTTTCAAAATGCATGCTCCCCCCCCCCCACAGTGAACTGCATGTCAGTCTGCTTCGCATCAACACGCGACTCCTGTTGATCCTGGGCTTTCTCAGCCATTGCTCGATCAAAGCGACTTCATATGCATACATTGTGGTTTCTCTGACCTTCACATGGTCCTCTCACCGACATCATCTTAGTGAAGTAGTGACTGACATGGCCTCCCTTCCAGAGCTTCATACATCTTGATACTGGCTGTGGTGGCTAACATGACAAGAAAACTCTACTAGGGGTAGGAACTACTCACATGTATCACCCTAAATGAGCACACGTGTTCTCATCAGACTCTCTAAAGTCTAGATCATACTCTCTTGACTATCCATCATTCAAGAGTGATATGTTGTACTAAACTTCAACCTAACATCGAGTTCTTCTTGTACCTACTTCCACAACATGGAAGTGAACTTGAGGTCATTCTCAAGATATTTGAAATCAGAGCACTATGTAGTTGAACTATCTCTCTCTCATATGTATAAGGTTCAACCAGAATAAACACACTAGCAGTGCTCTCTCTTAGGCAAGGGATTAGGTCAACTTGGTAAGGCGATCTACCATAACCCATATTGCATCATGACCTCTCTTGGTCCAGGGGAGACCCACCACAATGTTCATGGTGATCTGCTCCCATTCCCTATCGGGGACTTCTCATTATCTATAGCTATCCATTGAGTTATCGGTGTTCGGCCTTCACCCTATGGCATGTATGGAAACTGACCACATGCACCTCTATCTCCCTCTTCATTCCAAGTCTTCAAGGCACCACAACAAACATTAACCATCTTGGGGTGCCACATACAGTGTACTAAAAATCATGACATGATTCCTTAAGGGTGACTCCTCAGAAACCCTAAAACACACTCGTAGTGGGTTTCACCACCTTGTTTTCCTGAGAGGTGTATTTGAGGTTCTTATAACAATCCTTTTTATCTCATCAAGATCTGGGCTGACTAACTAAACAACCACTAACTCGACCAATAGGTCTGGTTGTATCAGGTTGTTAGCCATACATGTCTCATCTTCTAATGATCATAGGGTTCACCTAGCAACCTCTTCCAGCCTCTCTAATGGCTAAAAAAGACAGTTGTATACCTGAGCTATGTCTCAACTATGAGTATCTATCACCACATTAGCTTCCTTATGTGCTAGGTGATGGTGAAGACATAACCTTCATATATTCCACTCATCGTCCTTGTCTCGGGTTTAGGTCTATCGGAGTCTAGAAAACTTTGAGCTCTTAGGTCTAACATCTCAGTTATCAAACCCAAATGTGTAACTCGTAAAATCCAAACTACTCTTGACAATCCTGTCATCATATGATAAATACCTTAGTTCATCTATGTTTTATACCATCTATCCAATATACTCTCAAAAAGATGTGGTACATCATCCATTCTCAAACATCATAGAAAGGTTTCAACTCATATCACCTTTATCCTTAGTATATGGCATGCATTTTGTCCTGTCTCTCACACCCATAACAAGATGAAATAAGCATTTGGCTGTAGTCCAAATATAGAGTTCATCCCATTCCAAGAGTAGAGATGGTGCATCACACATTGCCATTACACTTTCCAGTCTAAGTTGAAACTTACTTCTCTTAACTCTACACCATGAACATATCACTTCTGTGTCTATACCCATGAGAAGACTTTTCTCATCGCCTATGGGTCTTAACATCACTCTTATGTTCAATCCTTAGTCATTACCTCAACATCTCTAAGGTGTCGATACTTTTAGGGTGATCTAACCCTTATGCATCTAGGGAGTGCCTCTCACATTTACCCCTTAGGCCCCATGAAGTCATGAAGGTGGCCAACCTCCTAACCCATGGGCCTTGGGAAAAGGTAGTTGTTACCTCCTGACCCTACAGTCTTGTGCATCCAGGGAACAGACAACTCCTACTTCCATCGTCTTATCCCTACCTGACCTTAGTATTGAATTAGGATTCTATCATAGTACATCTCAATCTTGAATCCTCACCCGAATCTCCATCACCTCTCTGGGCCCTTACATCCCTTCATGGGAATCATGGTGACCTACCTATGTCGGTTTGGCCCCATATAGGTTACCTCCATGGAAACATATCCTCATGCCCCATAGAGATGGTCACACATGGGTCTATAGATTCATGCTCATACTATGTTCTCTCCAATTAGCTCATCAAGCTCTTATAAGTGACCTCTAAGGCTACCTCCAACTTAACCTAGAGTCAAAACTCACTCTTACATGAAGGGTCCCTTCCCAGGATAGGAGAAAACTATCACTTAATAGCATCATAGGTCACTAAACGTCCTTGCATCCAAGGTTTACATCATCATGTATATGCATAGCTCCTATCATGATACCTATGCACGTAGCTAGCAAGATGACAACTTATTAAGCCATTCTAAGTTCCTTTGTACATCATACTTGGTCATCATTCCTCACGGTTGTCCAATCTCATGCATGCATATGTCACCAACAGGTGTGAGGGGTTTTTCAAACATATACCTTAGTTCAAATGGGATTTCCTTGTACTCTAATACATGGGGGGTGCCATACTTGAATCCTTAGGAACTCAATCAGCCTCTTGAGCATCATGTGCACCAGGTACTACTACTTCCCCTCTTTGGTCTAGGAATCCCAAGGTCACCTCTTATGCATCATCTTTCTAACTGCATGTCTAGTTGTTCAAGCACGAACAAAACCTATAAAGATATGGCATATAATTCTTACCACTCTTCCCTGCAAATAACCCTTAGAGTCCTACACAAGGACAACCAATTGGGTGTGAGGCCTCACAACTTGTTATCATACCATACCCCCTTAGGGTCCCTAGAACTCTCTCTCCTACACCCAAAAGGTAGGCTCTCATATCATCCATACATTTTCTTAGGAAGCCTCTATCTCCCTTCTAGGGTTTGTTTCTTCTAAAAGCATCCCAGGTATGATAAGCCTCCAAGGATCGTGCATGAGGCAACCACATACATCTATTTAGGGTCATCTATTCTAGGTCATATTATACCCAACTTCTCATGATTCCTCATGTCTCAGAGTCTAGGTCTCCAACCTTCTTCCTCAGGCCTCACTCTCTCTCTCTCTCTAGACCTAACCCTACAACCAGTCCTACCACTGAAGGTTCTCACTCAGAAGATGGGTCATGCTCTTACAGATACATGTCTATCCCTGCTTGGGTGAAACATACTATTAAAACTTATGACCAGACAATATCATCTGAAGCTCTGCATGTCTATCTCATAACCTATCTGGCTCAGATCTAAAACCTACTTCCAACCTTGCTACCATTCTTTTCTATGCAGGTACAAGCCTCTTTCCTATTCATATATACCTGTTAGGGTTCCTATATGGTCACCACTAACCTTCTCAGTGTGGGAGCTATCCCTCACCCTTAACAGACACAACCCACCCAAGGTCGGGTCACCAAAAGACACTAGGGTCAAACAACCACACATAGTTCATGCTTCTCATGTGTACCCAAAACCTTTACATAAAGCATGCATGTCCAACCTACAAACTCTCACGCACGAACAACTGAGGTATCCAACTCCTCATGTCTTCTCTTTCTCTATCCATTGCTTACGGTACTGAGCATCATCCTCAGAGGATGCATCAGGTCTCTTCCTCTTCCTAGAGGCTTCTTTATCCAAGGCTAACACTCTCCTCCTCATCCTATGAGGAGGTCTATCCTAGAGCTCTCATGAGAGCATGGAAACACAGGCCATGCAACCTAAGCATGTAACTAAACTCATTCTGAGTCTCTAATTATCAAAAATTATGTCCATGACATCTTTCTTACATGATTTTTATTATTTGGTGGAGGATTCCTTAATACTTTTTATACTTATCCTAAACTTAGGAGGTGGTGGAGAGAGAGAAACCCTAATCTCTTAGAGTTATTCAATGAACATTATCGAGAAGGGACAAAGATAGATAAGAGAAGACCTAGAGGTATCTTATTTCAAGTCAAGTCCTCCAATTTTAGCCAAGCAGTCACACAGAATTCGGGAGTCGTCGTAGACCGACTAGTGGGGCGGAGGAAAATCTTGTCAGCCCCTAGATTGTGATCCTTTCTAGACAATCATTGGAAAATCCTCTAATAACTCCCTTGGGTTCTAAAGAGTTTATAAAATTTATTAATTACTAGAGATTAAATGGAAATCCTGGATTTGATACCAAATGCAATGACCCCACCCCTCACTAACCCCCAATTAATGGAGACCAAGAGGCTAGAGTTGTTATACCAAAATGGGATCATATGGTTTTGCAAATAATCATAAATAATTAGAAAAATCTACCAAAGACTAAGATTAAAATGGGATAAAATTTTACTTTTCACATACCTTTCAAAAATAGGCATCTAAAACTTCTACCCACTGTAGAGTTCTATTTAACTAAATCCTCCTTTAGTAGATTAACTTTATTCTTCACAAATGCCATTTTACTATTTGTCCACTTTCAGATATTCCTAAAATGTTGACAAACAAAACTTCAGTCAGTATTAATGAATATACCGGTATGTGGTGACAACCAAAATATTGCACATATATTCTAAAAACCTAATCACATCAAATAGTTGTTAACAATGCAAGATTACATTTTTCAATATGACTTCCCAACTACTTTTACTCATCCTTTGGGATACCCTCTTTTAGGGTTAAGTCCTTGCAAGTTACTTTAGGCTACCTTCTCCATCCTGATCTTGGTACCTGGGGTCACCTCTCTGGGTGCCCTGTGGTCTTCCCTCCTGGGCTTGACCACCTCTGACCTTACCTTCGGGGCTTGGTCTCTTATCTTACATCCATATATGCTATGTAGGTTTGGGCAAGTCATACATATACTTTACTTATGATAATCATATTCACTTTAAATATTGCATAAATAAAATCATCCAAGCAGTTTATTTCCATGCAATCGATATAACATTGGAAAACACTATGAAACTAAAGTGAGTAATCATAAATAACCACATACCTGATGTAAAATCTCATAGGAAATAAGAACAATCCAATCCAATCAGGAAATCTAAGTAGTCAATCAAGCCAATCGCACAAGCACAATAGAATCCTGAAAAGCATGTACAACCTATGTACTACACATTCAATAAGAACTTACTTTATTGACTTGGGATTACTTCCTATGGTTTCTTATCTGAATTAGGTTTTCCTTAGGGTTCTTTAGATCTATTTCTCAACTTTCCCTTTTTATGTCAACAAAACCCTAAAACAAAAATTCTACATTCAAAACCCTAATTATTCAACTATTCATATCTAAGCCTCTTTGTTATCAAATTTGGCTTAGTATTATCCTAATATAATCTCATACAAAGGAGCTTGAAATATAACTCATGAAAAGTCATTAACACCTCGATTAGGGTTTCTAAGCCCATTAATGCACTTTATACATATGAAACCCTAAATTAAGCCAATTAAGCACAAAGATTGTCCTTTTATATCTAATTCTTCAATAGGTTAATATTCATTTCTAAATATTTAGGAAACATCATTAGATCTAATTATTATCAAATCTTAGGGTTTCTCATTACTAAACCATTTAAAGATGAAAACTTATATGATTTTCGAATTGCAAGTAGATCTAGGCTTCAACTATATTTTTAATGGGTTCCTTGCATTTTTTTGATCAATTTTCATATATAACTTGTCCATATCTGAGATACCAATTGATTTCTATAATTATTATAAATTTCTTACCTTTCATCCAATGGGGTGTTGCCACGTCAGTAACACAATCATCTTTTCCTTTTTGCACACAGACCAAGTCAAGCCAATAGGCATGTGTCATCTCAACAAGTCATGCCAAGGTGTCCGAGCGAGTTGTATCCCGCAAAATCCCATCTATGCCCACTCTTATCAATATGTGAGTCAAGGGTAGGTTTGTCCTTTTGCACTTAGTTATCTACTTCCCCGCGATCTTGTTGTTCATGCAGATTAGCTCCTCTAGTGAGTCAATCTGCTCGTTGACTTTTCTTAACTGCACCCCTAAGCCAAAGGTGAGTGTGCGGTTCCCTCCGCCTCACCATGCCGAATTAGTTTGTGGTCTTTAATCGTCCGGAGGAGGTGAGGAACTTGAGGCCCTAATACTCAACCTATGGCGGAGTACAGGGAGGAAAAAGGAGAGATGAGTGATGCATAAGCTTAGGAATTGAAAGTGAAGGGAGTTTCATGGAGTTTCATAGATCTTCTGGTATGAGGTTCTGATCTCAAAGGGGATGGCTGCCCCCTTCTTATAGGTAGGGCTCCAGAGGGTTGGATGTCGACTGACTCTCTGATTCGGGAAAGTCTCGGTAGCCTTCCAGAGTAGGTAAAATCAAGGTTGGTCTGATTCATTTTCACACCTAGATCTCACACAAACAAATTCCTAACATTATTGTGAATCAGAGCAAGAGGGAGAGGCCTGTAAAGGATGGAACTCCCTGTGGCCAAGTTTCCTATTTTAGTCAAGAGCTAGGAGACAAGTTCTCCACCATTAGATCAATGATCGAACAACCAGGATAACACATGAAATCATCATGGGTCGGGCCCAAGATTCCTAATTCTAATGTAAATCATTACATTTAATACATTGCTCGGATATCCTTCCCACTTTAGGAAATCTTCCAAAAATAATATCTACCAAACCAAGCATCATTTTAATCTCAAATTTTAAAGGAAAGTCCATCATGACTTAAACTTCATGTATGCAAAGTTTGAGACTCAAATTTGAAAGTATGAGAGACTTTTCTTCATATGCAAGTTATCTCTTAATAAGGCATATTTTATACATATTTTCTCTCTCTTACTCATTTATTCTCTTTATTTGGATTCCTTTTACCATTAGAAACCACATGGATTCGAAATCTCATCCATGATGATTCAATCATACTTCTTTCTACATATTTCTCACATGAATCTTGGGGGCTTGATAGGAATGAAGGGAACCATCAAGGATAAACCCAAGTAGAATAACAGAAGTGCCATCTCAACATATGCAACTCAGAGAAGACATAAGTAAAGTAGCTTAGTGTTGATAAAATCTGGATGAAACATCAACCTTACAGATACAAAATTTGCACGTTATACATTGATGAGCTTTTGAGAAGTATAATGTGAAGAATCAACCATACATATAATGAAAATGTAGTGAGAATGATAAACCATCATTAAAACCAAAGGGAATAAGAGGCTGGAATGAGCGCAATAAGCTCTATCTTGACGTGGATAATGTGATACATATGTGAAAATCGTGGTGTCAATGTTGTAATTGGGATCATTCAACGTCGCATGAAGTGATGCCAACTATAAATAAGCATAGATAGGCAACCTATGTACATATTGTGGCACGAACATGAAGAAGAATGGTGTCACTATAAAGGAGATACACCAATGATGCACTGAAAGCACAAAAATCATAGTGTCATTGGGAACAATACATGAATGATGCACTGGAAGAACTATGCTTAGTGGAAATGAAATGTCACAAATGCATCAAAAGATGGATATATCAAACAATAAGAAGATCCATGTAGATTAGAATACCATGTTTGATACATATTATCTCTCACATGCTATTTCTCTTCATACATTCTCTCTCTCCTCTATCCCCCACCCCTACAAACCAATTACAAAGTGCTCTAGTAGGTGGTGTTAAAAAGAAATGATACCCCCTATTGAAATTGGCTCACACATTATGGGTGGTAGGGGAGGATTTTTTAATGGAGATGAATAAAAAAACAATGCCCCTTTTCTTATTTTTTTGCATTCTCTTTTTATTCTTCTTTCTATCATCCCATTTCCTTTTTTTAATTCAACATGTTTCTTTTTATTTTCCTCTTTATCATTTCATCTCATACCAAGTTGTCAACTTCCTTTCCAACTTTCTGTTGTGCTTCCTTTTTTGTCTCACCAATGCCTTTGATCTATTCAACTAATCTTTAATTAGAGAGAGGAAAACAATCTTAATGTTTGATGGAAAGAAGTATATTGGAAAGGAACTTGGTCAACATTTGTCGTATAAATCAATAATGCAAAATTGTTGGTAGGAGGTTTTAAAAAAAGAAACAATAATGGACTCTAGTTTAACTAGAAAATAAGAAAATGAAATGTTGGATGGTAATGATGGCATGAGAAAGGTATACAAATGAGACATTAATTGGGAAGATAATGATGACACAAAAGCATACCAGATCAAAAAGGAAAAATTGACTGACATTGTTATTAAAAAATGAAATGAGAAAAAATGAAATATTGGACCAAAAGGAGGATTTCCTCAGCATTGCGGGTTGTAGGACATGTTTTTCACACACACCAAGGCAATAAGGATGCCAGGAAGAGACAATTGGATACATAAGACTTAGTAGAGGAATATAAATGTAGATAATGGTTGGGATGGAGAGTGCTAGAAAAAAGATCAGACTTTTATGATGAAAAAAGAAGAAAGAGACAACCATAGAGGCCAAGATTATGTTTGGAACATAGCCAAACCAATAAAGGCAGCGACCTCCCACATGCGGAGGCTCTCTCTTTTTCTCTCTAGGTTAGAATCGATACTTTGATACCATGTGTAAAATAAAATGGGAGGATAATGGGATACTTTTGTTATTGATAGAAGGAAGCCTCCTCTGCTATATATAGGAAATGAGGCAAGCGTAGGGGAAGCAAACTTGACCTTATAGGCCACTACAAATAGTCACATATGACATAATAATCTAAATAACAATAATTCTAATGAAAATAAGAAAATAGATTTACCTTACAAAATTCTAGAAATTTATAGGATAATCATTACATGCAAATGAATGTAAATCTTGATATAATATGAAATATACAAAAATGTAATTGTAGATATGACTTTTTCAAACATGTGATGAATTGATGCTAATAAAATAATATAATGATGAATGCATATTCATCCTAGTTTTAGTTGCATTTTCAACTTACTTTTGCTTTCATTTCCATCATTTTACTTTCGAACTAACTTACATTTAGGGTTTCTCAATATATGTTAATTTTTTGTCTTTTGATCCAAATCCCTAGTTTTCATGGTAGTTTTGAGATCCATATATCATGCATCAGCATAGGAGACCCTAGTCCAGCTAACTGATTAGCAGGTACAAGATATTTATAATAAGTGGGTCATCTTTTGTTTATTTGTCCCTCCATCAGTTGATGATTCATAGGCACAGACCCTACAACACATGACAATACTTTGCTAAGGGTGGGTTTGCATCACTCAGTCATTTTGTTGGTTTGCATCTTTCTACCTATCTATCAAATTGTATCTTTCTATCCTTTTGCTAGTTTGTATCTCTCACCCATTCCATCGGCTAATAATAAATAGAAGCCATTATGCCAGTTTTCTCTTTTAAAATTGATGGAAGTCCAACACTCACCTACCAATGGATGGCTTCTAATTGTATTTCTAACTTCACCTACTAATGGGATTCCTGCTCACAACAACTGATGGAAGTCCAACCTCTACTCCTACCAGTGGTCGCCTTCCGATGGAAGTCTAGCATCAACCAGTGGTCGCATCTCGGTGGAATTGTTGGATTCACCTTTTGATGGTTGTTTAGGGTCTATCTTTTGATGGTTGGTCTTTGTTTTCCTTTCCATGGTTTTGTTGCATTCACATTCTGATGAATCCTTGGGTCATCAACCAATGGAATCCCTACATTCTACTAATTAATGGTCCTCCTGACCCTTCACCAATAGTCGTAAGTTTTGTGTATCTTGATACCTTCATCTACCCCCACTATTGTCTCTTCACTTCCATGGAAGCCAAATGTTTAACTACAAGGCTACTATAAAGAGTTCTAAACCCTAGACTTTGCCTATAATTACAAGGCCACTACCTCCATATAAAGCGATGTTTGATGTCGACAGGATGCCAAATTCAATTCCAAGTGCACACCACCAGATTATATAGGTTGTTTTCAATGGTTGACGAATGTCAACCGACAACCTACACCTCTACTTCTACCAAGTATACAAGGTTCAAACCTTGAAAGAGGATATTCTAGGATGTTTATTTCCATCAGTTGACAACATCCACCCTCGTCAACATGATGTTCTATCCCTACAACATAATGGTCTTAACCATGGAAGAAAGATGATGCTCCCAAGACCTTCTTCAACAAATGTCAAGGAGTGATCTTGTTGCTATGTTGACTATCATCTCCCTCAGCCTCAAAGACAAGCATATTAACACCATGTTTTCCCCTTCTTTATCTACTGTGATGATGTCTTCCTTACTTTCTTCCATTATTAATTTTATTACCACTGTGATGAATGAGTAGTCCTTTCACTAGGGTGTAGGAAGTAGCCCCGCTACCTGATTTTGTTCTCTTTATTATATCTATTATTGTTTAACCCATTTTATGTTTGGAATCAATCAATTTCATGTGTGTAATCTTGCATAATCATCAAGTTTACATGGTTATCAGGTTTTGGATGTAGATAACATTGAACCTAGATCTAGGATATCGATTGACTCCTATTAAACCTTTGATGAGAATTTTGGATAAGTATTTTCTAAGGCAATAGATGTATGATCTTTAAGTAATGTAATGATGACCTTAGAGTGATATATGTCTAGGTTTCAATCATAACACCCAAAGGGAGATTTTCCTAGACTCAACATGTGTGTTTTCATGCCTAATACAATGTAGTGAGAGAGAGAGAGTGATAGGTGTATGTGGCGAAACCCATTCTACCCATAATGTTTCCATCCATTGACTAATCAAAACATAATCTAGTTTTTGTTGTAATCTTACTGTAATAAAACAAACAGCCAACCTTTTGTGTTAAGCACTAGTTCTTCTATGGTTACTTTGATCAGAATAACTCTTAACAAATCTCTTTTGGGTGTGATCATGAACTACAGTATGATAAGATTTGTCCGCTTGTGGGTGGTGATTATTGTACATAGTCTAGGTAAGAATCTAGGAACTTTTCCTTAGGTGGATTTTCATGTGCAATAACACACACATCATATATATGTGTTGATATTTGTTGGATGATATTGTAGTGATAGTTTTTCCGATGAAATAGTACAATTAACTTTAAATTATGTAATGTAGATTGTTTTCGTATGAAATTGAAAACGACAAGGGTGGTTTGGAGTCTCCATTGAGTTCATTCTGAGAAAACCATAAAAATAAAAAAATGATGTCTCGGCAACATAAGGAAGGAATGTGTACAAAATTTTGAATTTGGCATACTTATCTACAGATCATGAAAGGGTTATCAAGAAACTCCATGTCTGCTAGTCAGAATAGTATTGTGAAGGTTTTCTTAGGAAATGACATATGTATAAAACTATGAGGAAGAATACAATATGATGTTGTCCTCACCTTACTTTGCACTTTGGGTGAGAAAGGGTTTGGCACTTTTAGGTATGAATTGTACTGTGAAAATCTAACTCCATGTAGTATTATGTGGTGGAGAGCAATTGGGAGCTAAGACTAGTCTAATGTACATTGCACCAATCCAACTTTACATTGTCACTAGTGATAAAGAAGGGTTAGGGTCGGGTGCCAACTAGTTTTTGACCTCCCAATGCCAAAAGGTTTTGCACAGAATAGTGGTTCCATTTCCTCCTCAATCTCTATATCAATTTGTTCCCTCAACTAGGTGGTCTTTGTTTGGTTTGGCTAATGTTATGGTTCACTCCCCTTTTCTTGAGTAGAGATAGTTGTGGGGGTATCTTCATCTCTCAAATCTACACCCACTATCTTCCTTGGAAGTGATGGAGCAACAAGTGGTCCTATCTCATGCTTATCAAGACCAATATGGTTTTCATGGATGCACATCTGATTGGCACTTGCAAATGTGAAATCATTTAGCACAAAAAAATGTGAAACCATTTAGCACCCATGTGAAACCATTTTGCGCCCATGTGTCATCTTTGAAATAATAAAAAATAGTGTGGCCTAGGCTCATATCCCGTTGGTGTCCAATGATGTTGATCAGGTATATTGTGGGTTAAAATTTCTTCTAAACTGAGTAAAAATTGGATTTGCACCTAGCATTATTAGAACATAGTTGGTGGGACCACGTTGGACCTATGTCCAACAAGTGAAAATCGGATTTGCACCCAACTTTGAAGGATCAAATTAGGGTTGTTCCACATCTTAGATATAGTCTAGAGAATGTCTAAATCTTTCCCATGAAGGTCCATGACCCATTGGGATCAAAAATTAGGAATTTGTTAAGTCTGGCGTGGGTCCACATCTTTCCTAAATTGGGTGCAAACCAGATATGCACCTAGAATTAGATGAAATATGTCTACTGGGTCCACATGTGACTCCTTTTGCATAAATTGGTATTTCACTCATTATATTAAAAGATAAATAACTTTTTATTGAAGGTTGAGTTTAGAACATCTAAGTAGCAAGGATTTCTAACTAAATAATGAGTCATCTTCATGGTTTCTTCTTTGTTCAAATCATGAGCTCGAACTTGCCAATGTTAAGTATGAAATCTCATTTAGTTAGGTGAATTTTAAATGATATTAACAAATTACAAATTTTCGATGGATATTAATGGGTGAAGTAATTATGTGAGCTTGGAATCCATTTTGTAGTTGTGATACCTTTGATATGGGCCATCTATTCAGCTCGTTGACATATACCGTTGTGAGGGATTTAAAGGGTCCATGTATCATTGGAAGATGGTTTCAATGGTGTATTTTGAAGGTTCTTTTAGATATGTGAACTATTGAGCCTCAAGATAACATCCATGATCCTTCTGTCATAGGCCCATAATTTTGATTTAACCCTTGTCTTCTTAGGTGATCCATAGGTACCACGATCCTCATCGACAAGCAGAATTATGCATTTTAAGTACCTTTTAAGGGTTTTGCCTACATTTTGTCTTGTTAGTAATAATACAACTTCACATTACTTTTTTTGATGGGGAGTGAAGTATGTCCCCATACATATCCTTCAATCACAAAGCACCTCTGGTATAATTGTCATGGATAATGTAGTGCCCCTCTCACTTTGGGTTGAACTTTCCATGGGTTTAAAGATTTATGGGCATGCTAAGGACAATATAAACCCTTAAAAACCATCACGGGTGTACTTTCTAGGAGAAGTCTTGATTCATCTTGGTTCATTAACTTTGCATGATGGAGATCTTGTAATATTTGCTCTTTAGTTATGCTTTGAGAATAGATACGATTTGTACCCAGTCCTTTTATGAAATATTATCTTCTTGAAGTAATCTTAGTGAAGAAATTCCAACATCAATAGGTAACACTACTTCTACCCCATAGACTAAAGAGTAAGGATTGTCACATATTGGTGTCCAGATTGACATTCAGTTAGCCCATAATGCAAATGATAGTTTTTCATGCTAGTTTCTAGAGTATTGGATTATATTATTGAATATTTTTAGGTGCTTCTTATTAGTGGCCTTTGTTGCACCATTCATATAAGATAGAATATTCTTGGATGAATGCATTTAGTGAATGCAAATTTACCTCTGATATGGCAAGGGGAAAATGTGAAGGTGGAAACTCAAT
Source organism: Alisma plantago-aquatica (assembly GCA_963693085.1). Taxonomy (NCBI): domain Eukaryota; kingdom Viridiplantae; phylum Streptophyta; class Magnoliopsida; order Alismatales; family Alismataceae; genus Alisma; species Alisma plantago-aquatica. The sequence continues at coordinate 418,700,494 of OY856414.1, read as the reverse complement.
AAAAAATAAAACAATCTACCCCTTGTGTAGTAAGGGGTTGAGCACACATGTTGGTACATGATTTCCATTAATTAGGCTTGAGCCTCACATATGAATAAGTATTTTTTTAATGAGTTGATATGATCCATTATTATGATGTGGAGAGAATAAAATTTTCGCTTATGTAGAGAGGGAACATTAGCATAAGACGAATAAACAATCATGGAAGGTAAGAATGGTGTAAATATCTTCTTTATAGGAATAAGGTGAAAGAATCCATCGTCATATGGAGGATATCCACCATAAAACTAGTTATATCTTCAAATAATTAAGAACCATATGATCGCTTGTCCTTACACATGCCAAAAGGGTGTCTTGTGTTTCCTTTAGTCTAGAAATCTTGGTTGGATGTATAAATGATAAGACAATTGAAATGAGCTTTTTGAAGAGTATGTTCTTTTCTTAAAGGTATGTTTTGTCCGAATGCTAGTCATTTACGATTACTAGAAGGACAACTCATATTACTCCCAATATAGGGATTATAGATCGGGTTGTATGGTGGTAACAATAAGGATATAGTACTTAGAGACAAGGTGGATGGATGTGATAGGGATATGTCAATGAAATATGTTGAAAGGGGGCATGTGGATGTTGGATTATAGGGACATCCCTATCTCAAATCCCATCATCTATCATATATGGTGAGGAAAATTGGTATAGTAATTATGGAATATCAAGTATAATTGGTACGTTCTGACATGGTTGACTTTAGGTTTTGGGTAGATTTTTGTTGTGGTCCATAGTTTGAATGATAAGGGTTTACAAAGTTAAAGCCTCAAATTAGTCGAGTTTTTGCCTAGAGGTGGTTTTACCAGGTCAAATTCAAGCAATGCCTTAATGTACTCTGATTGTTTCACATATTGTATTCCCTAGGTCAAAATTCTAATTGAGATTCAATGCAATCTGATTTTTTATCATAATGTTTTTGATTGGTCAAAAGTTAGGCAGACCTTTGATACAATTTAAGTTCATATGAGGAGAGAGAGAGAAGTAGAGGAGGAATATTGTGGCATATTAGTTCTAGAATAGGGCACGGGAGTGGTTGCCTGCCCCAGCACTCTACCAAACAACCACTGATGGATAGGTGGCCCGCTACCATGCTATATCTAGTCTCTCGATGGTAGGTGCAAGGGGTCAGAGGGTGATCGATGGGGGGGCAGTGTGAGAAACCCTTACACTAAATGAGATTACTCAAAACATCAAACACATTCGATCACTAATTAATCAAATACCCAAAAATATGGGTAAATTAAAATCGATTTCAACATCAGCATCCACTCAGAAACATTTTCATAAGAGCCCAACATCTTTCTTATATCCATACTATGATAAGAATTTGATACAAATTGTTCTATCGTCTTAGCCACAACATATATATACACAGGAGGACAATATTTGTATATGCCACACAACAAACATTAACATGCTAACAAAATTCCGATTCATTTGAAACACCATATACAAACTTTTCCTGCCTGAATCTGAGAGTACATGGACGACTCTAGGACACACTAGACATCTAATCAACTTTCTCAAAGATTCATTATATAGCTCCTGTTTGCTGCCACATGTTTGTTTTCGTGACTTCCGATTACCTAAAAAAATGTGGTGAACCACAAGGGTGAGACCCATGTCCCAGCAAGAGATATAACCTCCAACAATGCTTATTGATTACAACATTTTAAATAGTACATAACTAAGTAGTTGGATTATTTAATCATCAATTGAAAAGATTGAACAGTTCAAGTATGCGAAACATATTAAGAAATTAATCTTAGCAACAAGTATGATCATCAATGCATATATAGGTAACAAATAAATCCATTTCTATGGACAGATATCTACTCAAATATCATCAAATTGCATTTAATAACAATCATTATCATTAATCTAACTATCATCATATTCCTTGTTAACAGCACAAGCAATCTAGTAGCATAAGCATCCCTGACATCATGAATATGTCTAGCAACATAACATGGCTATCAATATTGGCATCTCAAATAAAGGGAATAGATCTATATCATAAGTAGAACTAACATCATAACACAATGAACTACATAGGCATGATTAGCCGTTTAAGCATTTCTAATTACAAAGGCATGGCTAGTAATATTAAACATAGCTAGCAGCAGCATCTTAACCATCAGTGTCAGTATATTTGATACTATAAGCATGTTTACAAAATGAGCATAACTACAACATAAACATATCTATTATCTCTTATAGTATACATGATCTCAGTGAAAAGAAAGCAAACAAGGGTTATCATCTAATATGAAGTGTTGTGTACAACCCTAAATAGGTATGCTACACAGTTGTCTTACATTTTTTATTATGCCATGGAGAATTTGAATCGTACCATCCAAAGTCCAACCGACCCCTACGAAGGGCTATTCGGTTCCGTACAAGATCTAGGAGTGTCGGTATCCTAAGATCTCTTCCCCTCAGTTAGTACGAGTAAAAAGGTAGTTACATATCAGTCAAAGCTGCCACCACAATGACATATAGTAAAGCTACTAACCACTAGTCCTCCCTTGGTACAGGTCACGGCACTAGAAACCAGGGTATACAAAACCCTCTAATCTGAGGTACAACAGTAGTTGTCCTCAATCACATCAGATGTATGAGGCATGACCATAGCCATCCTCCAAAACATACATTGTGGATGACAAGGATATATCCTCAACTTGTTACCCCCACCTACTCAACAGTATAAGCTCTGAGTTTCCCATAGGAATACTCATTTCAATATCCAACAAGTTTTGACACTGAAGATGGCTCTATGACACAGGGCACTACATGATTAGAGTTGCACTTGATTAGTTATGCCAATTGGGTGAATTAAGGATGCATCAAATAAGTGGACATAAAAACCCTAATTCACTTCTAGAAAGCATAAATATCACAAATTATAAAAGATATAAAATGTGTGGAACATAATTTCTCATCTCATCATCACATGGTACTATTCACTTGCCATTCATGAGACCACACTAGTTATCATACTATCACAAGATATAAATCCATTTCACAATATCACAAGGTATCAACCCTTATCAACATAAGAGGATTACACCTCATTCATGGCTCAACCATGCCCAAAAGGTCGTTAAGACCATCATACTATCACAGGATATAAATCCTTTTCACAATATCACAGGGTATGAACCCTTATCAACACAAGAGGATTACACCTCATTCGGGGATCAAACATGCCCAAAGGTCATTAAGATCATCATTATCTTTGCATGCCTTATAACAAGGCTCAACAACATCACTTACATATAATACACCAAATCAACACAATATTGCATTAATGAGCTAGGAGATATTCATAAAAAATCATAGCAGGGTTATATTAATATTAAGAACATTCCTTTATTACATCAACATGCAAGGAAGCTAGATATGATTAACCCTCATCATATTCATAATGCACATGTTTAGCATAAGAAAGTATCAAGCATGTGGTTATGATAACCACCAATTAACACATTAAGGTTATGATCATATTAAGGAGGTTATTTCACCATCATGCCATCATATAAGAAGGTTAAACATGAATACTCATCTTTATCTATTTGCATTAGAGTAAGGTTCACAAGATAAATTATATTAATGTTACTAATCAACACTCATACCCAAACCCTATCTGACGGCATCCCCATTAGATCGTGGATGCATAAGATGAAGCATCACCATCACATTCCATGCTATTCTCAAGTATGAAACCACACATAAATTAAGGTGTAACCATCGGGTTATAGCACACTAGGGTTTCAACAACAGTAACAGAGTACTCCATGATTGTATTAGTCATTCAAGGACGATTCATACCCAATTATCATCATTTAGTTATATTGAAGCTAGGTATAACAAGCTATACCTCATTAGGATTACCCATTAATTCATTATGTTGATTATAAATCATAATCATATGAATGAAAGGGTAATATTACAATTTTAAGGCATTGAACCATCAAATTCTCATCATTTGAATCATAACATTACACTATACGCTTCACCCAAAACAATGGAAATATTGAGGCATCAACTTCTAACCATGAAATGTTGAAAAGGTAAAGCCATTGGACATTTACATAAGTAAACACCTTGAATGAATCATCTATGATGTTATTGAGTTGTGATCTATAAAATTCACCATTTAACCCTAGATAACCTTTAATTAACAACAATAAGGGTTGTGTTGAGAGTAGGGTAAAACCCACAATCGACAGTTCATTTAAAACAAGCCATCCATTGTCAACAAGTAAGCTCCTTAAGTTGATCGTATATAGGAAACCATATAAATCACATTATTAGGACCAAAATATTACATTAGCCATCATTCCCTTTTATTGGAGGAATAAACATTAGATCTTGACCATTGGGTCAAGTTCATATGTTAAAACCATAAATTACAGTATAGGTCTGACCATTGCATCAAGTGACCCAAGAAACCAATGGTATAAGGCTTAATTGATGCTACAACTATATATTTAACTCACCATTGGTTTTGGAGACCTGATCCACCAATGTTAGTGACCATTAAGTCACCATAGGTTGTTAGATCAGTACTATATTCATTAATCAACATTAAATATCAAACTAATATCACCATTGATTGATATCATCATTAGGGTACCTAGTTGTTAATCACTAGGATTCTAATTAGGCCAACACCATACCTAAGGGGTGAACGTAAGTTGACACCCTTGGTCAACACCATAAGTTGTCATGAAGACAACACCATTGCTTGTTGCAATGGTACCACCATTGAGTCATGTGTTTATAGAAGAAATCAGCATTTAAACCCTCAAATTGACCATTGGTTGATAGGTGCTTAGAACCATAGGTTGTCAAACCAACCTGATCCAAGTCACATTATACCTTGTAATAATGTAAACATGATTGCAGGTTCATCTAGAATTGAAATCAGAATAGGGAACATTATAAAATCGAAATCTAAGTCAAGCATAGCTTTTTAGTTCATGGATCATCATTTAAAAGCAAGAACATGAGCTAGCAAGCTTATGGTAAGCAATAAACGTGGAGCAAGTTATAAAACTTACCTCTAATTAGAAGATGAAATCCCAAACAGAAGAAAACTCAAGCAGGTAGGGTAGAAAATCCAAGCATAATCTATGAACTCATCCATCTAGCACCTTTCTTCATCAAATGAGCAAACCCTAAGCATAATGAGCAAGAAAGGTAGGGTTTTAGAGCTTTAGAGAAATTTCTACCATGGAAAAACAAGGTTCCTACCTAAATAAAGGTACAAGGAAGGATAAAAATGAAATAAATGGAGTAAATAAGGGGATTCTTACTCTTTTAGGTGAAGATAACTGGAAGGAAGCTTTTTAAACCCTAAAAGGAAGTCAATTGCAACCCTAGATTCTTTTTCCAAGAAGATCCCCTCTTTCTTCTTCCTTGGACAGGTTTTTCATCAAAAGAATAGAGGGAGAATGAGTTTTGTAGAAGGAGGGAAGTGGTGGAGATCAAATGTCTCGTTTGGGTGCTTAGGGATAAGTGTGTGAAACTTTAAGATAAAGAAAAAGAAAAGGCTGAAGTTCTAGTATCTTTCCAAGTGTCCATGGCCTTAAACTATTAAAAATATACAAGCACACACACAATAAGCTCCCCCACCATCTATATAGACCTGATTAGCTTTCCTTTGTCAAATTTCCTAGCCAATCAAATAATTCATTAGTTGATAGCTACTAAAGGTAGCTCATCTATGAAGGGGTAAACCCTAAAATACCCTTAAGGAAAACACCTTCAAAACAAGGTTTAAATAGGTTCCCCATGGATAAAAAAGCTCAATAATGATGATAGAATATCCAAGGAACATAATTCAAGTGATAAATTGCAAAGAAAAACTCTCAATTGGGTAAATTGTAGAAAAGTCCAAAATGTGCATAAAATTGCATAACTTGCTCAAACAGTGTCCAAATTGGACCAAATTTGAAAATTAAGCTTTCATTATGATTTCAAAGCATATCATAAGGTTATATTATGGCCATAAGAATTAAATTATGATAATTAATCTTATTAAACTCCTTAAGTAAGTTTAGGGGTCTTACAACTATAAACCCCTAACTGGGATTTCACCCCCGAAATCCAAGGTAAACAAAGATGGGTACTTCCTTTGAGCCTCATCCTATTAAATTCACATGGTTACTTGCATATCATGGTGATGTCACATCATTCATACATTTCTCATCTTGGGTTAGCACAAAAAACCCCACCTAAGAAGACATTCTCAATATGGAATGTAGAAACTTGTTGTGTCATCTGTATAACTCTAGTAGTAATGTTCAACTTTAAATTCTAATTGTTATCCTAAAATTATATATATTGTATCAACACATTACTCAAAAGTCATACTCACTGTATCTTATCAAGTATAGGACATTATGTATCTCTTATCATATGTAACTTTACAAGGTTTCATATATATGCTCCTTTAATGGTTGTTGTAATTAACAACTCAATCAACCATGCAGGCATCCCCTAATTTTCAAGAACTATGAGGAATAAATCTTTAGAGGATTCTCCAATCATCTCAATGGTGGACTGACCATCTATTTGGTTGAAGAATCATACACTCGTATGTAACTGTTAACAAATATAACTTCCCGATTGACATTGTTAGGGGTAGACAAATGGCATTATCTTCATCTTATTAGGATTCACATAACATGATTAACAAAGGTATCATAACTCCAAGAGGATACTTTAGTCAAACCTCAACTCATTCTTACTAGACTTGTCACACATGAGTACAATTGCATCAACATTCTTAAGGTTTAGCAAAGATGCTAACCATGTTAATGACCATCTCTAAAATATTTTGAGATGTCATCATTCAAAGCTTGCTACAACTTGTAAGACATGACCTGAACACTCCATTTCTCCTATTCATAAATTATATTGGTACATTGGTTAGTCTAAAGGACATAACCCTAAACTTACCATGTTCATGTAACTTATGTCATCCATTCTAACTCTTATGCATTGATATTCTGATCCTAGATTTATCTTAAAGGAACACGATAACACATGTCTACTGATCAACAAACCATCTATCCTTGATAGTGGTCTTGCCCATCTATCAGTAGATCATACACAACATTATAGAATCGCTTTTGTTTTTCCTTCCAAACAACATTTATAGGGTCATCGTCAACTCTCTCTCTCTCTTTCTCTCTCTCTCTAAGGGAGAGGAATACTTGGAATGTTCATTTAATAAACATCTCCAACCTTCACATACTTCCATACTGTTGATACATATTGGATACTAAGATTCATTACCTTGGTATCCACCTCATGTGCTATAAGGAACTCACGTCCTTATCTCATCTACTTTTACCAATAATAAATTTCAAAACATATAATAGGAGTCTCCCAAATTATTGTAAGGCTTAAAAGCAAACTCATCACAAGCTTTATGATCTTGGAACCATAGTCTAAGCAACCTTATGCTATAATAATCTATCCACCCTCATCTTTGCAGTGAATCCACATGTACCAAGTAACAATGATCCACTTGAAAGTTGTGCCCTAGAAAGTAAAGACACAAAGGGAAACACACTTCCTATACCATAGTAGTATTTATCAAGGGTCACTAGCATAAAGGTAACCAATTCTATTTTTCATTATGCAAGTTACAACTTCTTATGTATCATTTTACCTTTTTCATTCTGGGTTCCTTTCCATTAGAATAGGAATCAATATGATTAACATATATCATTACTCCTTCCTTGATGATTATTTATCACACTTGGGTATGTTCTCTTATTTTATTATGTTTTTCAGTCGCTTATCAATAGGTAAATCATCATATTCCACATTTTCTTCATTAAACATGGATTATCTGCCTTAATTTCTTTCAAACGCCATGCTTATTTTACATTAACACTTTTTACACACATAGGTTGGTATGAGATTAACTTAGGTTCTACCTTATTCCTTTATCATTGTTCTCATTTATCTTCTGATTTTATACTTATCATTGGAGTTCTCTCCATCTTATGTGGATTTCATACCTTGAATCACTTTATAAGCATAGACTTATTTGTATTTTACTTTATTCTCTTCTTGAATCACATCTTCAAGAACTCCTCTTTTGCATATTTGTATTCAGATTTAGATTTCTTGGTGTTGTATCTTTCTCTTTACTACCAAACATTCAAGTTTTGATAGATTATGATGCAATTCTCATCTTCTTTAAGGTAGGATTGAGATATTCACACCATGATTTCTTATTCATTATGCTCTTTAGATTGTATCAAAATGACTACTTGTTTAGAGTAATCAGAAAGATAACGATCTAAGAGTTCCATGCTTACCTTTCTTCAATAATTGAATACCTGGCCAGGGCACCCAAATAGTGAGATTAGGCAATATGCACCATATTTTTATGTCATATTCCTAATTTTGACATCATCCTAGTCCTAAGACCTAGTGTCCCTGTAGACTCGATGAACCTCAAGTTCTAATACCAACTTGCGAGAACCCATTACACCAAATGAGATTACTCAAAACATAAAACACAACCGATCACTAATTAATCACATACCCAAAAATATGGGTAACTTAAAACTGATTTCAACATCAGCGCCTACTCAGAAACATTTGTATAAGAGCCCAACATCTTTCTTATATCCATACTATGCCAAGAATTTGATACAAATTGTTTAATCGTCTTAGACACAACATATATATACACAGGAGAACAATATTTGTATGTGACACACAACAAACATTAACATGCTAACAAAATTTTGATTCGTTTGAAACACAGTATACAAACTTTTCCAGCCCGAACTTGAGAGTACATGGATGACTCTAGGACACACTAGACATCTAATAAACTTTCTCAAAGATTCATTACTATAGATCCTCTTTTCTGCCACATGTTTGTTTTCGTCATTTCTAATTACCTAAAAAAATGTGGCGAACCACAAGGGTGAGACCCATGTCCCAGTAAGAGATATAACCTCCAACAACATTTATTGATTACAACATTTTAAATAGTAGATAACTACGTATTTGGAGTATTTAATTATCAATTGAATAGATTGAACAGTTCAAGTTTGCTAAATAGGTTAAGCACTTAATCATAGCAACAAGTATGATCATCAATGCATATATAGATAACAAATAAATCCATTTTTTATAGATATCTACTCAAATATCATCAAATTACATCTAATAACAATCAGTGTCATTAATCTGCTATCATCATATTCCTTACTAACAGCACAAGCAAACTAGTAGCATAAGCATCCCTAACATCATGAATATTTCTAGTAACATAACATGGATATCAATATTGGCATCTCAAATAAAGGGAACAGATATATATCATAAGTAGAACTAACATCATAACACAATGAACTACATAGGCATGATTAGTAGTTTAAGCATTTCTAATTACATGGTCATGGCTGGCAATATTAAACATAGCTAACAGTAGCATCTTAACCATTAGTGTCAGTATATTTGACAACATAAGCATGTTTACAACATAAGCATACGTATTATCTCTTATTGTACTATACATGATCTCAATGAAAAGAAAGCAAACAAGGGTTATCATACAATATGAAGTGTTGTGTATAACCCTAAACAGATATGCTACATGACTATCTTACATCTTCTATTATGCCATGGGGAATTTGAATCGTACCATCCAAAGTCCAACTAACACCTGTGAAGGGCTATTCGATTCCGTACAAGATCTAGGAGTGATGGTATCCTAAGATCTCTTCCCCTTAGTTAGTATGAGTAAAAAGGCAGTGACATGTCAGTCAAAGTTGCCACCACACTGACATATAGTCAAGCTGCTAACCACTAGTCCACCCTTGGTACAGGTCACGACACTAAAAACTAGGGTATACAAAACCCTCTAATTTGAGGTACAACCGCAGTTGTCCTCAATCACATCAGATGTATGAGGCATGACCATAGCCATCCTCCACAACCTACATTGTGGATGACAAGAATATATCCTCAAATTGCCACCCTCACATACTCAACAGTATGCACTCTGAGTTTCCCTCAGGAATACTCGTTTCACCATCCAGCAAGTTCTGACACTTAAGATGGCTCTACGGCACAGGGCACTACATGATTAGAGTTGCACTTGATTAGTTATGCCAATTGGGTGAATTAAGGTTGCATCAAACAAGTGGACATACAAACCCTAATTCACTTCTAGCAAGCATATAAATATCACAACTTTTAAAAGATATAAAATGTGTAGAACATAATTTCTCATCTCATCATCGCATGGTACTATTCACTTGCCAATCATGATACCACTAGTCATCATACTATCACAAGATATAAGTCTTTTTCACAATATCACAGGGTATCAACCCTTATCAACACAAGAGGATTACACCTCATTTAGATCTCAACCATACCCAAAGGTCATTAAGACCATCATACTATCACATGATATAAATCCTTTTCACAATATCACAGGGTATAAACCCTTATCAACCCAAGAGGATTACACCCCATTCAGGGCTCAACCATGCCCAAAGGTCATTAATACCATCATACTATTCCCTGCAAGATCATTGTTATCTTTGCATGCCTTATAACAAGGCTCAACAACATCACTTACATATAATACACCATATCAACACAATATTGCATTAATGAGCTAGGAGATATTCATAAACAATCATAGTAGGGTTATATTAACATTAAGAACATTCCTTTATTACATCAACATGCAAGGAATCTATATATGATTAACCCTCATCATATTCATAATGCACATGTTTAGCATAAGAAAGTATCAACCGTGTGGCGATGATAACCACCAATTAACACATTAAGGTTATGATCATATTAAGGAGGTTATTTCACCATCATGACATCATATAAGAAAGTTAAACATGAATACTCATCTTTATCTATTTTCATTAGAGTTAGGTTCACAAGATAAATTATATTAATGTTACTAATCAACACTCATACCCAAACCCTAACTGACGACATCCCCATTAGATCATGGATGCATAAGGTGAAGCATCACCATCACATTCCATACTATTCTCAAGTTTGAACCCACACATAAATCAAGGTGTAACCATCGGGTTATAGCACACTAGGGTTTCAACAATAGTAAAAAAATACTCCATGATTGTATTAATCATTCAAGGACTATTCATACCCAATTACCATCATTTAGTTATATTAAAGCTAGGTAAAACAAGCTATACCTCATTAGGGTTACCCATTAATACATTATGGTGATTATAAATCATAATAATATGAGGGAAAGGGTAATACTACAAGTTTAATTCATTGAACCATCAAAATCTCATCATTTGAATCGTAACATTACACTCACGCCTCACACAAAATAATGGAAATATTGAGGCATCAACTTCTAACCATGAAATATTGAAAAGGTAAAGCCATTGGTCGTTTACATAAGTAAACACCTTGAATGAATCATATATAATGTTATTGAGTTGTGATATATAAAATTCACCATTTAAACCTAGACATCCTTTGATTAACAACAATAAGGGTTCTATTGAGAGTAGGGTAAAACCCACAATTGACTGTTCATTAACAATCCATCCATTGTCAACAAGTAAGCTCCTTAAGTTGATCATATAAAGGAAACCATATGAATCACATTATTAGGACCAACATATTACATTATCCATCATTCCCCTTTATTGGAGGAATAAACATTAGATCTTGACCATTGGGTCAAGTTCATATGTTAAAATCATCAATTACTATATAGGTACGACCATTGCATCAAGTGACCCAAGAAACCATTGGTCTAAGGATCAATTGATGCTACAAATATATAATTAACTAACCATAGGTTTTGGAGACCTGATCCACCATCATTAGTAACCATTAAGTCACCATAGGTTGTTAGATCAGCACTATATTCATTAATCAACATCAAATATCAAACTAATATCACCATTGATTGATAGCATCATTAGGGTACCTAGTTGTTAATCACTAGGATTCTAATAAAGCCAACACCTTACCTAAGGGGTGAACATAAGTTGACACCCTTGGTAGCCACCATAATTTGTCATGAAGACAACGCCATCGGTTGTTGCATTGGTACCGCCATCGAGTCATGTGTTTATAGAAGAAATCAGCTTTAAACCCTAAAATTGACCATTGGTTGATAGGTGCTTAGCACCATAGGTTGTCAAACCAACCTGATCCAAGTCATATTATACCTTGTTATAATGTATACATGATCACAGGTTCATCTAGAACTGAAATAAGAGTAGGGAACATTATAAAAATCGAAATCCAAGTCAAGTATAGCTTTTTAGTGCATGGATCATTATTTAAAAGCAAGAACATGAGCTAGCAAGCGTATGGTAAGCAATAAACATGGAGAAAGTTATAAAACTTCCCTCTAATTAGAAGATGAAACCACAAACATAAGAAAACTCGAGAAGGTAGGGTAGAAAATCCAAGCATAATCTATGAACTCGTCCATTTAGCACCTTTCTTCATCAAATGAGCAAACCCTAAGCATAAGGAGCAAGAAAGGTAGGGTTTTAGAGCTTTAGAGCAATTTCTACCATGGAATAGAAAATTTCCAACCTATAGAAAGGTAGTAGGAAGGATAAAAATAAATAAACGGAGGAAAGAAGGGGATTCTTACTCTTTTAGGTCAAGATCACTAGAAGGAAGCTTTTTAAACCCTAAAAGGAAGTCAATTGCAAACCTAGATTCTTTTTCCAAGAAGATTTCCTCTTTCTTTTTCTTTGGATAGGAAATTCACAGCATAACAGAGGGAGAATGATGTTTGTAGAAGGAGGTAAGTGGTGGAGAGCAAATGGCTCGTTTGAGTGCTTAGGATAAGTATATGAAACTTTAAGATAAAGAAAAAGAAAAAGTTGAAGTTTTAGTATCTTTCCAAGTGTCCATGTCCTTAAACTATTAAGAACATAAAATCACACACACAAGAAGCTCCCCCACCGCCCATATAGACTTGCTTAGCTTTCCTTTGTCGAATTTCCAAGCCAATCAAATAATTCATTAGTTGATAGCTACTAAAGGTAGCTCATCTATGAAGGGGTAAACCCTAAAATACCCTTGAGGAAAACACCTTCAAACCAAGGTTTAAATAGGCTCCCCATGAATAAAAAATATCAAGAATGATGATAGAATATCCAAGGAACATAATGAAAGTGATAAATTGCAAAGAAACCCTCTGAATTGGGTAAATTAAAGAAAAGTCCAAAATATGCATAAAATTGCATAACTTGCTCAAACAGTGTCCAAATTGGACCAAATTTGAAACTTAAGCTTGTCTTATGATTTCAAAACATATCACAAGGTTATATTAGGGTTATAACAATTCAATTATGATAATTAAGCTTATTCAACTCATTAAGCAAGTTTAGGGGCCTTACAACTATAAACCCCTAACAGGGATTTTTCCCCCGAAATCCAAGGTAAACAAAGATGGGTACTTCCTTTGCACCTCATCCTATTACTTTCACATGGTTACTTGCATATCATGGTGATGTCACATCATTCATACATATTTCATCTTGGGTCAGCACAAAAAACCCCACATAAGAATACATTCTCAATATGGAATGTAGAAACTTGTTGTGTCATATGTACAACTCTAGTAGTAATTTTCAACTTTAAATTCTAGATATCATCCTAAAACTATATCTATTGTATCAATACATTACTCAAAATTCATACTCATTGGCTCTTATCAAACATAGAACATTATGTATCTCTTATCATATGTAACTTTACAAGGTTTCATCTCTATGCTACTTTAACGGTAGTTCTAATTAACAACTCAATCAACCATGTAGGCATCCCCTAATTTTCAAGAACTATGAGGAATATATCTTTAGAGGATTCTCCACTCATCTCAATGGTGGACTGACCATCTATTCGGTTGAAGAATCATACACTTGCCTATAATTGTTAACAAATACAACTTCCTGATTGACATTGTTAGGGGTAGAGAAACGACATTGTCTTCATCTTATCAGGATTCACATAACATGCTTAACAGAGGTATCATAACTCCAAGAGGATACTTTAGTCAACCCTTAACTCATTCTTGCTAGACTTTTCACACATGAGTACAATTGCTTCGACATTCTTAAGGTTTAGCAAAGATGTTAACCATGTTAATGACAATCTCTGAAATATTTTGAGATGTCATCATTCAAAGCTTGGTAAAGCTTGTAAGACATGACCTGAACACTCTGGTTCTCCTATTCATAAATTATATTGATACATTGGTTAGTCTAAAGGACATAACCCTAAACTTACCATGTTCATGTAACTTATATCATCCATTCTAACTCTTATGCATTGATATTCTAATCCTAGATTTATCTTAAAGGAACACGGTAACACATGTCTACCAATCAACAAACCATCTATCCTTGATAGTGGTCTTGCCCAGCTATCACTAGACCATACACAACATTAAAGAATCACTTTTGTTTTTCCTTCCAAACAACATTTATAGGGTCATTGTCATCTCTCTCTCTCACACACTCTCTCTTGCTAAGGGAGAGGAACACTTGGAATGTTCATTTAACAAACATCTCCAACCTTCACATACTTCAATACTATTGATACATCTTGGATACTAGGATTCATTACCTTGGTATCCACCTCATGTTCTATAAGTAACTCACGTCCTTATCTCATCTACTTTTACCAACATAATAAATTTCAAAACATATAAGAGGATTCTCCCAAATTATTGGAAGGCTCAAAAGAAAACTCATCACAAACTTTATAATCTTGGAACCATAGTCCAAGGAACCTTATGCTATAGTAAGCTATCCACCCTCATGTTTGCAGTGAATCCACATGTACCAAGCAGCAATGGTCCACTTGAAAGGTGTGCCCTAAAAGGAAAGATACAAAGGGAAACACACTTCCCATACCATAGTAATATTTATCAAGGGTCACTTGTAGAAAGGTAATTGATTCTATTTTTTATTATGCAAGTTACAACTTCTTATGTATCATTTTACCTTTTTCATTCTGGGTTCCTTGCCATTAGAATAGGAATCAACATGATTAGAATATCTCATTACTCCTTCCTTGATGACTATTTATCACACTTGGGTATGTTCTCTTATTTTATTATGTTTTTCAGCCACTTATCAACAGGTAAATCATCATATTCCACATTTTCTTCATTAAACATGGATCATCTGCCTTAATTTCTTTCAAACTCCATGCTTATTTTACATTAACACTTTCTTACACACATAGGTTGGTCTAAGATTAACTTAGGTTCCACCTTATTCCTTTGTCATTGTTCTCATATATCTTCTCATTTTATACTTATCATTGGAGTTCTTTCCATCTTATGTGGATTTCATACCTTGAATCACTTTATAAGCATGGACTTATCTATTTTTTACTTTATTCTCTTCTTGAATCACATATTCAAGAACTCCTCTTTTGCTTATTTGTATTCAAATTTAGATTTCTTGGTATTGTGTCTTTCTCTTTAGCTATCAAACATTCAAGTTTTGATAGATTATGATGCAATTCTCATCTTCTTTGAGGTAGGATTGAGATATTCACAACATGATTTCTTATTCATTATGCTCTTTAGATTGTCTCAAAATGACTACTTGATCAGAGTAATTATAAATATAACAATCTAAGAGTTCCATATTTACCTTTTTCAATAATTGAATACCTAGCCATGGCACCTAAATACTGAGATTAGGTAGTATGCACCATATTTTTATGTCATATTAAGTCCTAGTGTCCCTATAGACTCGATGAACCTCAAGCTCTTACACTAAACGAGATTACTCAAAACATAAAAACACAATCGATCACTAATTAATCACATACTCAAAAAAATATGGGTAAATTAAAATAGATTTCAACGTCAACGCCCGCTCACAAACATTTGCATAGGAGCCCAACATCTTTCTCATATCCATACTATGCCAAGAATTTGATACAGATTGTTCTGTCATCTTAGCCACAACATATATATACATAGGAGAACAATATTTATATATCCCACATGACAAACATTAACATGCTAACAAAATTTTGATTCATTTGAAACACCATATACAAACTTTTTCTACCCAAACCTGAGAGTACAGGGATGACTCTAGGACCCACTAGACATCTAATCAACTTTCTCAAAGATTCATTACGATAGCTCCTCTTTGCTTCCACATGTTTGTTTTTGTCACTTTTGATTACCTAAAAAAATGTGGTGAACCACAAGGGTGAGACCTATTGTAACGACCCCGTCTCCCGGTAACCCCCACTTAAGGGAGTCCAAGAGATCAGAGTCATTATCCCAATAAATAGGATCAAAGGTTCGACAAATAATCAATAATAATTATGAAATTCTACAAACTAAACTGAAATTTGGTATAAAATTAAAACTTTACTTAACTTTAAAAACTTTGGAAATCTATCTATCCAGAGCTTGAATTATTCTATCTAATCCTCCTTGCACTTTATTTCTTATTTCCATAATGTGTCACTTTATTGTTTGTTCATTTCAAGGTTGTACCTAAAATGCTGACAAACAAAACATCAATCAGTATACAGGAATATACTGGTATGTGGGGACATCCAAAATTTCACAGATATGGCTAACAATTTAATAATCATAATTAAATTATTTAACAAGCCAATTTACATTTTCAATGTGTCATTCTCCACCGCTTTTGCCCTAACCCTGGCATACCCCTCTAGGGTTTCTCTTTTGCCATTGACTTAAGGCCACCTTCTCAATCCCGAGCTTGGTGCCTGGGAGTCACCTCTCATAGTGCTCCATAGTCATGCATCATAGACCACCTTCTCATTCCCGAGCTTGGTGTCTGGGGTCACCTCTCATGGTGCCCATTGGTCTACCCTCTTGGGCCTGACCTTTATGGCATCTTCCATCAAGGTGTCATGTAGGTGCGAGAATACACATGTATTTATAGTTGTGATAATCATAGTGACTTTATAAATGTAGTATGAACATCTAAATTGTTTAGTTTCAATCAATGTTATTAACCATCCGGGAAACCTTCGGGAAATCTAATGCGATTAATCATAATTAACCACATACCTGTCAAGCTATATTGAATGCAGAGTTAATCCAAACAAGCAAGTAATCCAGAATCAAGCAAGCAAGCACACAATTTGGCCCTGAAATATACATTCAATATTCTCTATCATGGATCATGGTATTCAAGTCTAATAGGCCTAATTGTGCCCTAGGTTACTAGCCCTTTTTAGGGTTTTGACCATAATTAGGGTTTCACTTCCCTTTTACCACTTTTACTTTATTTTTATCAAAATATCCATCAAACCCTAATTATCTCATTTTATTTTCCATTAAGATCTTAAGATCAGGTTTGGACCACAAAACCCTAACTTTCGGATTAACTATATCTTTTTTTCCTTTTTCCCTTATTTAGGGTTTCTAAGGGTATTCATCACAATATTATGTTTAAAACCCTAATTTTTGAAATTTCCTTTTCAAAACTAGTTAATATCCATCTTTATCATTAAACAAGTTAATCATGCTCGAATTAACCTATTTGCAATATTAAATCTATCCTTTATCAACAATTAGGGTTTCTAACCACAAATTAATACTTTTTCCATCCAAATTATACACTTTTGCAAATAGGAACAAAATAAGGTTCTTAAACTATTTTTAACGTTTTCCTCATATTTTTCTAAGCAACTTTCATATTTTAATTTTATTCATCCGAGCTTCCTAACATAAGTTATGATTTTTTTACAAACTAATTCATTTTTTGGATTATCAGTTATCTTTAGAAAATTGTTGACCATCTGATCCGTGGTCCAGAGGACCACGCAAAATCCAATGGCCCAGAGAAACCCGCCTAACTCGTGATTGAAGGGAGCAAAAGACAGCATTGCCCATATCAATGCTGAAGGGGCGTCGAGGTATCTTGGTAAATTGCCAAGTGTCCGTCTTCAACCTCTGTTCTTTGCTTCTTACGAACAGATGGTCAACCCAATGGTTGACTCAGAGATCCCGTCCACCGGCGGGCGAGCTAGGAGGTCAGGAAGCTACGTCTTCCTCCCACGAACTCGATCCTTGATCCAATTCTTCTTCTCGTTGCTCCTTCATCGCCAACCAAGCACGGTTCTCCTCTGGTGTTAACTGCTCCTCGACAGGGCCCTAGGTCAGGTTGCTTTCTTGAATTGACGACACCATGACGACCGTCTCTGCGCCACGGCTATGAGAGGGTAACCGGTAGTTTTGCTCACATGGTAGTGCACACTACCCTATATATAGGGTGGCCATCGAGTCCCTAGTGAATTGGGGACTTCCCCGTTTCACGACGAAACCCCACCAATCTTGGGGTGGTTGGGTTCGGAGCAAGCTCCTGAAGGAGATGGACTCCTTCTCATCATCGCATATGGCCTCCAACTCACGGGAAAAACCGATCGAAAAGACATAGTATGGTCTCTACTGTTCCAGATCCTGATGAGATCGGGATTTGTCCTGGGTCATGGATCATGGATCCAACGATCGCGGATGAGCGCCCAAAATTGAAAATTAGGATTTAATCCCAGATAAATCGTGACATTTAAAGTTATCCTTTGCACTTTAGGAAACTTCTAAAAATCACAACTCATTAGTCATTTATCCTTTTTCCACAAAATTTTAAAGGAAGCTTTGGGTCGACATTATCTACCAGTGTACCAAATTGGAGACCCAAATTCTAAAGGAAAAGGGTGTTTTCTTCATAATCAAGCTATCTTTTAAATTATGCCAATTTAATTTGGTATTCCATCTTTCTTTGCCATTAAATTATTATTTTTAATTCCTTGAACCTCAGGGAACCTTAATGGCTCATAATCCCATCTTGGGAATATTCTTTAGCCTTTTACTTATTTTTAATCTATTTTCTCTTTCTTCTTATTCATTTCTTATCAAAATATCTCTTTTTGGGGATTTCTCTTTTTTCTTTCTTTTTATTTTCCTCATTGGAGATCCTTTTAATATTAGAAACCTCATGGATACGAAAATTCATCCTAATTATACCTCTTTCCACTTATTTTCCACATTTTACCATTGTTTTCAATTTCTTTCTTAATAAAGAAATATTTAATTGATCTTTTCTTTTCTTATTGCATTATCTTTGTAGCTTTGGACTCCTTGGAACCCAAGAAACCCAAGAGGCACGAAATCCACTTTGGAATATATTCTTTTGTCTTCCAGAGGTTTTCACATCTTTCTTTTCTCAATTTCTCAATTGAATTTCCTTGTTATTGGGCCCAATAACCAATCATGCCCATAAAACAACCAACAAGGCTATTGTAAACGAAATCCATTTATTCTAAACAAATTATATCATTATTTGTTCAAATATCTTTAATATGAGAAATTACATTTCTCACCAAATGAACCCAAAAATTGGGGTTGTAACATCCTTCCCCTCTTATAAGAATTTTGTCCTCAATTCCATCAAGCAAGCAAACATACAGGATAAGCCTTTCTTATGTCTATCAGGGCTCCCATGTGACTTCACCCTTTCCATGGTGCTTCCCAAGAACCTTCATCTTCTCATATTCTTCCATCTGAGTTCTTTCTTACCTTGGTATATCATACCCTCATAGGTGACTCAGGACTTTTCAGCCTTTCAAAAAGCTGAATAGGTTCAGGGCTCAGCACATGGCTTAGGTACCTCACATAGTGCTCTAGATCGGACTCATGTAACACATTATACATCATGTTATCCCGAGGGGTAAGGCTAAACACAACCATCTCCACCAATCCATCTCAAATGGACCCATATATCGGGGACTCAACTTTCTCAATTGTAGCTTAGAGGGGTCGAATTTTACATCACATATTCTCCCACAATGAACTGCATGTTAGTCTACTTTGCATCATCTCACGAATCATGTCATCTCTGGGCTCTCTCTCAGCCATTGCATGATCAAAGCGACTTCATATGCACACACTGTGGTTATTTTCTGACCTTTGCGAGGCCTCCTTCACCAACATCATCTTAATGAAGTGGTGACTGACACACCCTCCTTCTAGAACTTCTTGCATCCCGATAAAGGCTATGGTGGTTATCATCACCTTTTAAGAACTATCTCCATGTATCACCCTGAATGAGCACACATGCTCTCATCATACCCTCTAATTTGGATCATACTAACCATTAGTTAGGGGTGATAAACTATACTAACATAGAGTTCTTCATGTATCCACTTCCACCTTATGGAAGTGAACCATTAGGTTATACTCAAAACTTTTGAACTTGCATCATGGTGTTGTTGAACCATCTCTCTCTCATATGTAGTTCAATTGGATCCTTCCCTTGAGCATACTTTCTTTCTCATGTTATCTAGGTAAGGTGATCTACCATAACCCATATTGGATCTTTACCTTCCTTGGTCTAGGGGAGACTCACAACATCCATAGTGATGAACTCCCATTCCCTCTAGGGAACTCTTTATACTTTATATCCATGCACTGGGTTATTGGTGTTCGTCCTTCACCTCCTGGCTTGCATGGCCACATGCTACATGCAACTTCGTCTTAAGCATCCGAAGTACTACCATCATTTACTATCTTCATAGTACGGTGTATGGTGATCTTAAAATCATGATCTCCTGTATGCCATGATTCCTCAAGATTGATTCCTCAGAAACCCTAAACCACTCTAATCAGGGTTTTAATACCTTCCTATCCAAAAAAGTGTATCTGAGGTTCCACAACCATCCTTTCATTGCATCAAAGACTAGGTTGGCTAACCAAATCACCATTAACTTGCTCAACCATTATCGCTACATCTGAGTGTTAGCCAAACTTATCTCTTTTCCAAACTTAGGTTTAACTTAACAACATCTTCTAGCCTCTAGCTAAACTAGGCAGCTGCATCTCAAACACTTCACATCCTTATGTGAATATGGTAATGTTGAGGACATACTCTTCTACTTGTTATCTCAGCTCAAACTCTAGGTCTATCAAGAACACATTGAGCTCATCCTCTTAGTTATCAGACTCAGCCTTGTATCACTTGCAAAAATCTACCTAGTTCAAGATAAAACATCCTCACCAGATGACTACCTTATTACTCATGGTGTTTGTAAGCCATCAATGCATCATTCACTCCACAAGGGTATGTTATCATCTCTTTCCTCATACCTCATAGAAACATTCCAACTCACATCATCTTTTATCCTTGATGTATGGCATGTGTATTGTCCTATCTCTCACTCCCATAACAAGAGGAAATAAGCATTTGGCGTCCGTCCAAACACAAAGTTCTTCTTGTTCCAAGAGTCAGTACACCTTCAAATCTAAGTTGAAATGTGCAACTTATGTTTCTACATCACAATCATCTCGATATCAGGGTTACTTCCATGGATAACTGGTCTCAGACTTACTTTGGTCCCTACACAATCCTTGGTCATTCCCTCTAGGTCTTTAGGGCACTGGCACTTTTGGGGTCATCCCTCTTCCCTTATGCATCTAGAGAGTGCCCTACTCACCTGCCCTTTGAGTCCCATGAGTTCATGAAGGTGATCAATCTCCCAACCCATGGCCCTCAGACAATGATAGTTGTTACCTCCCGACCCTATGGTCACGTGCAACTAGGGAATTAGGCAACTCCTACTTTCATCGGTCTTATCCCTACTTGACCCTAGGATAGACTTAGGATTCTATTATAGTCCATGTCCAACATAGAACCTTACCCAAGCCTTCATCATCTCTCTCTACATTCATGGGCTGAGTTTCATCCTTTCACAAGGGTCATGGCGACCTGCCTACCTTGGTCAGGCCCCATACTGGTTACCTCCATGGTAACACCTCCACAAGAACTTAGAGATGGTTATCTATGGGTGTACATGTTCATTCTATTACCATGTACTCTTCACTTAGCTTCTCAAGATCCTATGAAACCTCTTTAGGTTACCTCAAAACCAACAAACTGGTATATACCCTACAAAAGGGTTCCTCTCCCAAGATGGGAGGAAACTACACCTTGATAACAAAGGTCACACACGTCCTTATGTCCAAGGTTTACATCCACATGAGCATGCTTAACCCTAGAAAGCTATTAATGCACAAGTAGACCACCTGCTAAACCATGCTAGGTCATACTTGTTCTCATCCTCAACCTTGGATCAAGATCATACCTTCCCATGTCACCACCTTGGCTGGGAGGGATTCAACACCCATGCCTTAAACTTAAGGGGTTTCCCTTTCCTCTAAATAGGAGGAGTACCATGCTTGAATCTTCAAATATCACCATGAGCATCAGGTACACCACTTCCCCTCTTAGGTCTAGGAACCCTAGGTTCACTTTCTTGATGTCCAACTGCATGCTTAATCTCTTAACCATGAACCAAACATGTACAAGGCACGACATGCACTTCATGTCATCCTTCTACTCGAGCAACACTTCGGAGTTTAGTCCTCCTCAAGGACAACCAACAAGGAATAAGACCTCACTACTTGCTACTTAAACCTCTTCAGGGTCTAAGGCACTCTTTGTCTCATCTCAGCAAGTAAACACCTATACCATAGGCACATAGGTACCAGAAGCATCATCCTCTCTCTAGGGTTTGGTTCCTCGAATGGCAACCAAGAGATCAAGCACAAGGCAACCACTATCATCCACTTAGGTCGCATCATCCTCAACTCCCCACTATTTCCCCATGTCTCGGAATCTAAGCTTCCAACCTTTTTTCTTGGGTCATGGTTTCTCTCTCTAGATCTAACTCCACATCCAGCCTTACTACTAGAGATCCTTTCTCTATGAAGGATCAAGCTCACAAGCATCCTCTACATGGGTGAAGCCAATGCTCGAACTTATGTTTTCTCAAGATCATCCTTAGCTCTTTATGCTTATCACATAAGCTATCCAACATACTCCCTTGACCTACTGTCATCACTACTGATGCACTCTGGGTGCAAGCTATACCCTACTTGCCTAAGCCCATAGGGTTTCTATAGGTTCTCTTCTAACCTTATCCATGAAGGAGCTATCCTTCGCTCTAACATGCACGACCCTCTCTAGGGTTGGGTCGCCAAAGGCACTAGGTCATCTAACCTCTTATGGCATCCCAAAGACATGTCCAACCAAACACCCAGTCAACCATGACATCTAACTCATCACGTCACCTCACCAATTAGGGTTAGGGTTAGCATCATCGTCAGAGGATATGCCAGGTCTCTACTTATGTTGGAGGTCTCTACCTCCAAGACTAACTTTCTTTACTCATCCTCCTGACAAGAAGGTCTAGCCTCAAGTCTCTCCTGAGGGCATGACAACTTATGTCATACGACCTAAACATGTATCTATTCTTTTACGCTTAATCTATTAAGCTTATGTCAATGGCATCTTATTTACATGTTTTTTTATTAATTAGGTGGAGGATTCCTTAGACCTTATTAACCTTACCCATACCTCAAGAGAGTGAGGAAGAGAGAGAAAACCCTAATCGTTAAGGTCCTTAACAACATTTGAGTTGAGAAGGGATGAACAAGATGAGAGAGTCCTAAAGGTATCTTATTTCGAGTCATATCCTAAGACATCGGCCAGGCAGTCACACAATCCGGAAGTCCTCGTATTCTGACTAGCGGTGCGGAGGAAAATCTTGCCAGCCCCCGGGCATGATCCTTTTCTAGACACCTCAGTCTTTCGGACAATCCTCTAATAACTCCCTCGGTTCTATGGAATTTGTAAAATTTATTAATTATTAATGATTAGATGAGGAACCTATGCTCTGATACCAATTGTAATGACCTCGTCTCCCGGTAACCCCCACTTAAGGAAGACCAAGAGATCAGAGTTGTTATCCCAATAAACAGGATCAAAGGTTCGAAAAATAATCAATAATAATTATGAAATTCTACAAACTAAACTAA
Organism: Alisma plantago-aquatica; assembly: GCA_963693085.1. NCBI lineage: Eukaryota > Viridiplantae > Streptophyta > Magnoliopsida > Alismatales > Alismataceae > Alisma > Alisma plantago-aquatica. The sequence goes on along the minus strand of OY856414.1, from coordinate 418,676,529 downwards.
AATTTGGTATAAAATTAAAACTTTGCTTACCTTTAAAAACTTTGGAAATTTATCTATCCAGAGCTTGAATTATTCTATCTAATCCTCCTTGCACTTTATTTCTTATTTCCACAATGTGTCACTTTACTGTTTGTTTATTTTAGGGTTGTACCTAAAATGCCGACAAACAAAACATCGATCAGTATACGGGAATATAATGGCATGTGGGGACATCCAAAATTTCACAGATATGGCTAACAATTTAATAATCACAATCAAATTATTTAACAAGCCAAATTACATTTTCAATGTGTCATTCTCCACCGCGTTTGCCCTAACCCTGGCATACCCCTCTAGGGTTTCTCTTTTGCCATTGACTTAAGGCCACCTTCTCAATCCCGAGCTTGATACCTGGGAGTCACCTCTCATAGTGCTCCATAGTCATGCATCATAGACCACCTTCTCATTCCCGAGTTTGGTCTCTAGGGTCACATCTCATGGTGCCCATTGATCTACCCTCTTGGGCCTGACCTTTATGGCATCTTCCATCAGGGTGGCATGTAGGTGCGAGAATACACATGTATTTATAATTGTGATAATCATAGTGACTTTATAATTGCAGTATGAACATCCAAACTGTTTAGTTTCAATCAATGCGATTAACCATCCGGGAAACCTTCAGGAAATCTAATGTGATTAATCATAATTAACCACATACCTGTCAAGCTATCTTGAATGCAGAGTTAATCCAAACAAGCAAGTAATCCAGAATCAAGCAAGCAAGCACACAATTTGGCCCTGAAATATACATCCAATATTCTCTATCATGGATCATGGTATCCAAGTCTAATAGGCCTAATCGTGCCCTAGGGTTACTAGCCCTTTTTAGGGTTTTGACCATAATTAGGGTTTCACTTCCTTTTTACCACTTTTACTTTATTTTTATCAAAATGTCCATCAAACCCTAATTATCTTATTTTATTTTCCATTAAGATCTTAAGATCAGGTTTGGACCACAAAACCCTAACTTTTGGATTAACTATATCTTTTTTTTCCTTTTTCCCTTATTTAGGATTTCTAAGGGTATTAATCACAATATTAAGTTTAAAACCCTAATTTTTGAAGTTTCCTTTTCAAAACCGGTTAATATTCATCTTTATCATTAAACAAGTTAATCATGCTCGAATTAACCTATTTGCAATATTAAATCTATCCTTTATCAACAATTAGGGTTTCTAACCACAAATTAATACTTTTTCCATCCAAATTATACACTTTTGCAAATAGGAACGAAATTAGGTCCTTAAACTATTTTTAACATGTTCCACATATTTTTCTAAGCAACTTTCATATTTTAATTTTATTCATCTGAGCTTCCTAGCAGAAGTTATGCTTTTTTTGCAAACTAATTCATTTTTCTGGATTATCAATTATCTTTAGAAAATTGTTGACCATCCAATCTGTGGTCCAGAGGACCACGTGAAATCCAATGGCCCAGAGAAACCCGCCTAACTCACGATTGAAGGGAGCAAAAGACAGCATTGCCCTTACCTATACTGAAGGGGCGTCGGGGTATCTTGGTAAATTGCCAAGTGTCCGTCTTCAATCTTCGTTCTTTGCTTCTTGCGAGCAGATGGTCAACTCGGAGATCCCATCCACCGGCGGGCGAGCTAGGAGGTCAGGAAGTTGCGTCTTCCTCCCACAAACTCGACCCTTGGTCCAATTCTTCTTCTCATTGCTCCTTCACCGCCAACCAAGTGTGGTTCTCCTCCGGCGTTAACTGCTCCTCGACAGGGCCCTAGGTCAGGTTGCTTTCTTGAATTGACGGCACCATGACGACCGTCTCTGCTCTGCGGTTATGAGAGGATAACCGGTAGTTTTGCTCACATGGTGGTGCACACTACCCTATATATAGGGTGGCCATCGAGTCCCTGGTGAATTGGAGACTTCCCCGTTTCACGACAAAACCCCACCAATCTTGGGGTGGTTGGGTTCGGAGCAAGCTCCTGAAGGAGATGGACTCCTTCTCATCATCGCAGATGGCCTCCAACTCACGGGAAAAATCGATCGAAAAGACATAGTCTGGTCTCTGTTGTTCCAGATCGAGATTTGTCCTGGGTCATGGATCATGGATCCAACGATCGCAGATGAGCGCCCAAAATCAAAAATTAGGATTTAATCCCAGATAAATCGTGACATTTAAAGTTATCCTTTACACTTTAGGAAACTTCTAAAAATCACAACTCATTAATCCTTTATCTTTTTTCCACAAAATTTTAAAGGAAGCTTTGGGTTGACATTAACTACCAGTGTACCAAATTTGAGACCCAAATTCCAAAGGAAAAGGGTGTTTTCTTCATAAGAAAGCTATCTTTTAAATTAAGCCAATTTAATTTGGCATACCCTCTTTCTTTGCCATTAAATTATTATTTTGAATTCCTTGAACCTCAGGGAACCTTAATGGCTCAGAATCCCATCTTGGGAATATTCCTTAGCCTTTTACTTATTTTTCATCTATTTTCTCTTTCTTCTTATTCATTTCTTATCAAAATATCTCTTTTTGGGGAATTCTCTTTATCTTTCTTTTTATTTTCCTCATTGGAGCTCCTTTTAATATTAGAAACCTCATGGATACGAAAATTCATCTTAATTATACCTCTTTCCACTTATTTTCCACATTTTACCATTGTTTTCAATTTCTTTCTTAATAAAGAAATATTTAATTGATGTTTTCTTTTCTTGTTGCATTATCTTTGCAACTTTGGACTCCTTGGAACCCAAGGAACCCAAGAGGCATGAAATCCACTTGGGAATATATTCTTTTGTCTTCTAGAGGTTTCCACATATTTCTTTTCTCAATTTCTCAATTGAATTTCCTTATTATTGGGCCCAATAGCCAATCAAGCCCATAAAATAACCAACAAGGCTATTGTAAACGAAATCCATTTATTCAAAACAAATTATATCATTATTTGTTCAAATATCTTTAATATGAGAAATTACATTTATCACCAAATGAACCCAAAAATTGGGGTTGTAACACCTATTTCCCAACAAGAGATATAACCTCCAACAATGCTTATTGATTACAATATTTTAAATAGTAGATAACTAAGCAGTTGGAGTGTTTAATCATCAATTGAATAGATTGAACAGTTCAAGTATGCTAATTAGATTAAGCAATTAATCTTAGCAACAAGTATGATCATCAATGCATATGTAGATAAAAAATAAATCCATTTCTTTGGATAGATATCTACTCAAATACCATCAAATTACATCTAATAACAATCATTATCATTAATCTGACTATCATTATATTCCTTGCTAACAACACAAGCAATCTAGTAGCATAAGCATCCCTGACATCATGAATATGTCTAGTAACATAACATGACTATCAATATTGGCATCTCAAATAAAGGTAATAGATCTATATCATAAGTAGAACTAACATCATAACACAATGAACTACATAGGCATGATTAGTAGTTTAAGCATTTCTAATTACATAGGCATGGCTAGCAATATTAAACATAGCTAGCAGTAGCATCTTAACCATCAGTGTCAGTATATTTGACAACATAAGCATGTTTACAACATGAGCATAACTACAACATAATCATATCTATTGTCTCTTATTGTACTATACATGATCTCAGTGAAAAGAAAGCAAACAAGGGTTATCATCCCATATGAAGCATTGTGTATAACCCTAAATAGATATGCTACATGGTTGTCTTACATCTTTTATTATCCCCATTAGATCATAGATGCATAAGGTGAAGCATCACCATCAAATTACATACTATTATCATGTATGAACCCACACATAAATCAAGGTGTAACCATTGGGTTATAGAACATTAGGGTTTCAACAATAGTAATAGAGTACTCCATGATTATATTAGTCATTCAAGGACTATTCATACCCAATTACCATCATTTAGTTATATTAAAGCTAGGTATGACAAGTTATACCTCATTTGGGTTACCCATTAATTCATTATGGTGATTATAAATCATAACCATACGAGGGCAAGGGTAATACTACAAGTTTAAGGAAATGAACCATCAAATTCTCATCATTTGAATCATAACATTACACTACATGCTTCACCCAAAACAATGGAAATATTGAGGCATCCACTTCTAACCATGAAATGTTGAAAAGGTAAAGCCAGTGGTCATTTACATAAGTAAACACCTTGAATGAATAATCTATGATGTTATTGAGTTGTGATATATAAAAGTCGCCATTTAACCCTAGACATCCTTTGATTAACAACAATAAGGGTTCTATTGAGAGTAGGGTAAAACTTACAATCGACTGTTCATTTAAAACAAGTCATCCATTGTCAACAAGTAAGCTCCTTAAGTTGATCATAAAAAGGAAACCATATAAATCGCATTATTAGGACCAACATATTACATTAGCCATCATTCCCCTTTATTGGAGGAATAAACATTAGATCTTGACCATTGGGTAAGCTGTCAATTACAGTATAGGTCTGACCATTGCATAAAGTGACCCAAGAAACCATTGGTCTAAGGCTTAATTGATGCTACAACTATATAATTAACTCACCATAGGTTTTGGATTCCTAATCCACCATCATTAGTGGCCATCAACTCACCATAAGTTGTTATATTAGCACTATATTCATTAATCAACATCAAATATCAAACTAATATCACCATTGATTGATAGCATCATTAGGGTACTTAGTTGTTAATTACTAGGCTTCTAATTAGGCCAGCACCTCACCTAAGGGGTGAATGTAAGTTGAAACCCTTGGTCACCACCATAAGTTGTCATGAAGACAACACCATCGTTTGTTGCAATGGTACCACCATCGAGTCATGTGTTTATAGAAGAAATCAGTTTTAAACCCTAAAATTGACCATTGGTTGATAGGTGCTTAGCACCATAGGTTGTCAAACCAATCTGATCCAAGTCATATTATGCCTTTGAATAATGTACACATGATCACATGTTCATCTATAACTGAAATCAGAATAGGGAACATTATAAAAATCAAAATCCAAGTCAAGCATAGCTTTTTAGTGCATGGATCATAATTTAAAAGCAAGAACATGAGCTAGCAAGTTTATGGTAAGCAATAAACGTGGAGCAAGTTATAAAACTTGCCTATAATTATAATTTGAAACCCCAAATAGAAGAAAACTCGAGCAGGTAGGGTAGAAAATTCAAGCATAAGCTATGAACTCGTCCATCTAGCACCTTTCTTCATCAAATGAGCAAACCCTAAGCATAAGGAGCAAGAAAGGTAGGGTTTTAGAGCTTTAGAACAATTTCTACCATGGAATAGCAAGGTTACGAATTGGATAAAGGTAGGAGGAAGGATAAAAAAGAAATAAATAGAGGAAAGAATGGGATTCTTACTCTTTTAGGTCAAGATCACTAGAAGGAAGATTTAACCCTAAAAGGAAGTCAATTGCAACCCTAGATTCTTTTTCCAAGAAGATCCCCTCTTTCTTCTTCATTGAATAAGAAATTCACAACAGAATAGAGGGAGAACAAGGTTTTTAGAAGGAGGGAAGTGGTGGAGAGAAAATGGTTCGTTTGGGTGCTTAGGGATAAGTATATGAAACTTTAAGATAAAGAAAAAGAAAAAGTTGACGTTCTAGTATCTTTCCAAGTGTCTGTGGCCTTAAACTATTAAGAATATACAAAAACACACACAAGCAGATCCCCCACTATCCATATAGACCTGCTTAGATTTCCTTTGTCGAGTTTCCAAGCCAATAAAATAATTCATTAGTTGATAGCTACTAAAGGTAGCTCATCTATGAAGGGGTAAACCCTAAAATACCCTTGAGGAAAACATCTTCAAACCAAGGTTTGAATAGGATCCCCATGGCTCAAAAAGATCCAGAATGATGAGAGAATATCCAAGGAACATAATTCAAGTGATAAATTGCAAAGAAAACCTCTCAATTGGGTAAATTGCAGAAAGTCCAAAATGTGCTTAAAATTGCATAACTTGCTCAAACAGTGTCCAAATTGGACCAAATTTGAAACTTAAGCTTGTATTATGATTTCAAAGCATATAACAAGGTTATATTAGGGTTATAAGAATTCAATTATGATAATTAAGCTTATTCAACTCATTAAGCAAGTTTAGGGGCCTTACAGGCATCATGTAGAAGGGTGGTGGGGAGAGAGAAAGAAAGAGAAGAGGAGGAGGAGGATGAGGAAGAATAAAAAAAAGAGTGTTAGCACAAGGGGGAGAGAGAGGGATGGGGCCATTGATCCTCTAAAACCCTGAGGTTTAAAGAACTGCTCTTGATATCATATGAAGAGAAATTTTTATAATAACTTGAGAAGATTACAGAGAGTCATATAGATAGTCTTATCTCAAGGTACATTGCATCGGAGACACAATATAAAATATACTAAACCAATGCTAATGGGATAAGTAGAGTTAGCCCATATAGCTACTATAGAGATAATAAATAACATAAAATACCACCAAGTGATATGTATGTATGTATGTATGTATGTATGTATATGTATCTATATGTATGTATGTATGTATGTATGTATATATGTATGTATGTATGGGATTAAGAGAGGCATTCTCTCCTCCTTTCCCATGCCCGTGATGGAGGTCAAACATCTGGGAGGGTGGTAAACCAAGGCAGCTGGGATTCAGCCCCCGGCCCCTTTGTTAGGAGACATCGTGCTTGACCACTTGAGCCACTCCTTGTTAGTGTATGTAAGCACGTACGTACATATGTATGTATGTATGTATATATGTATTTATTGGAAACTATTTTTATGGGATTAAGAGAGGCATTATATCCCCCTCTCCCATGTCTGTAGTAGAGGTTGAACGCCCAGGAGGGTGATAAACCAAGGTGGCAACTGGGATTCGAACCCGGGTCCTTTTATTAGGGAACAACGTGCTTGACAACTTGAGTCACTCCTTGTCGGCAGAAACTATATGTATGTATGTATGTATGTATGTATTAGAATCAAGTAAATACATTTTGAGCCCTCTTAAAATTATAGGAGGTCAAGAGTTACATATAGCCCAACACTATACATCATAATAGAAAACAACTTACTCTTCTAACTAATGTGTAACTTATGTTTCACACATTTACATATTTTTACAGCAATACTCATCACATTAGTGATGGTACCACGATTTCTTCTAGCATTCCTTTCTTTCTAAATATGATAACAAAAATCAGAAAATAATATTCTCTTCTTATCATCACTCCCATAACTTGCCACCATTCTTCTTGATTCCTCTTCCAACTTTAGTTGCGATCTGAAATCATCGCATATAAGCCTTCAAACTTATTTTGTGAATTTGCAACAATACGCCAAGTAGATATGAGACTCCTCTTTTTCTAAGAAAAGTTAGAAAACTATAGAAACTTCATCATTCCATCTATGTATCTTGTCTAAAGTATATAATGCACCATTCAAAATGTTATAGACACACATGCTCCATTTTGGTACCTGTGCACCAGCCCATACCTACTCCATATGCTTATCTTTTGCATCCCTTGATTGTGTCACTTCCTAGAGATTAATCTTTGTGGTCATTACCTTGGTACCATGTACCGTATAGGGTTTGATCTCCTTCTTCCTTTCCACTTCATGTATGTTTTGTGTAAAATACTCCATAACTATCATAAAGAGAAGAGGGGATAGGGGGTCTCCTTGAAGTAAGTTGTCTCCTTTGTACATTCATGCAAAAGTGTCATTAACCAGAATAGAAAAGCTTGTAGCCCCCAAAAAACTATTGCATACAAATAATCCACTGATCATTGAACCCCATTTGCTTCATGATCTACCACAGTTTTTCCCATCTGACATTGTCATAAGCTGTAGACACATCCATCTTTAGGCATGCTTTCATGCTTCCCCTGATAACATTAGAGTCCAATAAGAACTCTCCTACTAGTAAGGCATAGTCTCTTTTACTCCTTTATGTTACAAATGCTCCTTGGTTTGCAAAAATGAGATAGGGAAGAACTAACTTCAATCTAGCTGCCAGAATTTTTCAATAATTTATATTGAACACAACAACATGCAATAGTTCTAAAATTAGAAAGAGAGGTTTTCACTTTATTCTTAGGAATGAAAACTAGAAAATAATGATTGATTTGTCTGACCATGTTACCTCCCTCAAGAAACCAGTTGACGTATGCCACCAAATCCTCTTTTATGATATCCCAGGTCTTTTTGTAGAAGACAACATTGAAACCATCTGAACCTAGAGATTTGTTGCTACCAATGCTCCAAACTGCTTCCTTGACTTCCTGTTCATTTGTCTTTTTTATAAGAATGTTGTTCTGAGTGCTTGTGAGTTTGAACTTCTGTTCCATCTCCTCCTCTTATAATGCAACCCCAAACTCCTTATTAGTCAGAATAAAACCCTATAGCTTGTTCCTCCAAGTCCTCTTGTTTTTTGACTATGTTTCCTTCTGCATTAATGAGTTCAAATATGATTTTGTCAACTTCCCTCCTCTTGAAAACTATATGATAGATTTTGGTATTTCTATCACCATCCTCCATCCACTTCTCTCTACTTATTTTTCGATAGAATTTTTCCTCCAATTTCTTTAAGTCTCCAAGCATCCTTTTGATCTCACCATCTCTCTCAATCAGCTCTACATTCATTGGATCTAGTAATAGCTTTTCTCTGACCTCTTTGCATTTCTTCTTTGCTACTACCAATAGATTTGGGATGTTCACTTCAGCTTTGGCCTACTTCTTTAATGCAATTTTGGTATTTGACAAGTTCTTTGCAAAAATATACATAGGATTCCCTATCACCTATGTATTCCAGCTCTCATTTATGACCTCCTTGATCCCCTTACATTCCATCTAGTAATTTAAGAATCTTAAATGTCTCCTCTTTTATTTCTTCTATGTGATCTGAAATGATATAGGAGCATGATCACTCAGATTTGAACCACCGTCTTTCACATGCACATTGGGAAATATTTGTAGCCATTCATCATTTACCAAAGTTCTTTCTAGTTTTCTCACTATCATGTCCTCCAATTTCCTCTCATTGTTCCATGTAAATATATCCCCTGCAACCATTGGTATCTCAAACAAACCTGCCTTATTTATAGCATGATTGAAATCATTTACAACTGCATTTAAAGCTGGTTTACCTCCTTTCTCCTTTGCATGTAAGCAAACATTATTGAATTTCCCAATCACCAACACAGAAGAGTCATTTGGCTCAAGAAATAACCAATTCCTGCCATAAACGCTATCTACATCTAGCATCATCATGGGCATATACAGTTGTCACCTTCATTTGCAACCCACCAACATTTCTGTAGTCGAATGTAATATGTTGATTAGACATATTTATCATGGACACCTGCCATGCACTCAGTTTCCATGTCGCACAAACTCTAGCCATCTCAGAGTACTCCAAGTTGGATACATGTCCCCATCCTTGTGGAAACAAATATCTAATATTGTTTATATGTATGTATGTATGTATGTATGTATGTATGCATGTATGTATGTATGTATGGGATTAAGAGAGAAAGATTTCTCCCCCCCATGCCCTGGTGGAGGCCAAACACCTGATAGGGTGGTAAATCAAGGCGGAAAATGTATGTATGTATGTATGTACTCATGCATGTATAAGTTTATAGGTTAACAATCAGTGTTGTAATAAAAAATTTGCATGTAATCCCCATTTAACATCTTTGAGATCTTTTGCACAACTATGATCTTAATTGTAAAGAACCCCTCCCCTGCTATCCCCATTGAAGGTGGATCGGGAGGGAAGGATCACTAACCATTTTCCATAATCCATATTGAAATAAGTAACCAATAATAATCCAGGGTTTCATTAATAAACTTTGTTGATAGCAAGAGTAAAACTTCTTTGTTTATTGGGAGTTACAAAATGTGGGGAAAGGGAAATTATTATAAAGAAATAAATTATGCTATATAAATAATCCTTTGTACACCTTTAGCCATATGTTGTTTCTATGCCATTTATGAGTATCCATGTCTCTAGGTAAAAAAGTTAACTAATGCAAAATATCAAAAAAACAAAACGCGATCAAAACATTACTATAATGACTACATGGGTGCAGTATAAACTATGTGCATATATGTTTAGCAACATATCAAACATAACAATCATTTATAAATAATAAAATAACATTTAATTTTCTATATAATTCTCTAACCCATATTTACCCTATCTTTGGTGTACTAGCCCTTATTTCATCCATGGAATCTAGGGTTTTGATCCAACATTAGATTCAGGGTGACTATTCATCAATGGACTTGGTCATAACTCACCATTGTTTGAGTCATTTTCTTAAAGAGTATCCTTAGTTTACTGGAAGTATCGTCTCCTTCAAGCTACCCCTTAGATATTACATTCTTGGTTCAAAAAATAATCTATATATTTGTGATACACATAGGGCATTATCTTAGAACCAAAACTAAATAAACATCCAACAATTAAGGTATATAAAAAATCATCAAGAAACAATGAAAACCTCAAAAATGAATATTGGACTATTAATCATAAAGTAACCACATGTCTTTTCAAGATTCCATTCCAAGAACTATAATCCAAGTAAATCAAGTTCAGATACAAATCAATCGATCAATCTAAGATTTTAGCATAATGTTAGATTGTCATTATTATATTCCCATAATGTTGATCAAGTTTGGTATGTGTCCCAAATTAGGGTTTAGGGTCATGTTAGGTTAGGTCTTATTAACCCTAATGTTGGTATGTATGCCTAGAGAGCCAATCATATGATTATTGTAATGGCAAATCTTATAAATGATTTGATCAATGATAAAGGCAATCTTCCAACTTATTCTATTTTATTCAGTTATGAGATAATGATGAAACATAATAAATGTCTGAAGAATGATATTGTGCAATGACGTATGTCTTCGATTTGAGGACTTGGACGATTAGATCATATGGATGTCAAGAGTATATGCATTCTTGTTATGTCCCTAGTCGGATGTTATTATAGAAGGCTAATAGACTTCAATAACACTTTTTTTTGTCCTGACTTCAATAACACTTAAGACTAGAGTTTGTGTTTGTTGATGACAAAATCTTATTAGTCATGATATGTGATATCAAACCAAGCACATAGATACTTGCTAGATAATAGTGTATCAAACAGACCCACCTTGAGAGTGATGGTGCGCTCCTACCAATGGTGTTACACACTACTCAATTGGAATTTGAATAGATGCAACCCCGCAGACAGAAGCATGCGGTGGATTCACTATAAAAATTTATAAAGACCTAACTTAACACACTCTTAAAAACCAAAACACTACACCCGCAAGTGCACAGGGTCGTGTTGTAGTATAGGAGGGTGGCAAGTATAGGTTCGATCCATAGGGATAAAAGGGGGAACTAGAGCTAGGTTAGTTTTTGGGCTAGGTTCCTAGTGCGGAGACTATTAAGGGTTTGAGGGTAGTTTTGATTGATTACACTAAGTTGAGCAAGAAAGCAAGTAAAGGAAATCAAAATAAGAATGAATCCTAAGTTAACCCTAGACAATTAATTCCACTAAGCAAGAAAAGACAAGGCAAGCAAGAAAGACAAGAACAATCTACACTAAGGCAAGCAAACATAGCAAAAGAGCAAGTAAATACCTAAACTAGCAAGAACAAAGCAAGAACAAGGCAAGAAGCTAACTAACCAATAAAAGAGCTAACTAATCTAAGACTAACTAAGCAAGAAGGCAATTAAGGTTTTAAAGCAATAAAGGGAGATGTGGGTTGTTTGGGGGATGCACTTATCAATTAGGTTGGGGGTGACATGTGAACATAATGATTTCATTTAGATTATCAAACCAAACAACAAATTAGAGTCTAATGAATTAGCCTAAGCTACTAATTGGCCATGGATATGCTAGGTTTTGTATAGGGGAACTAGTCTCTAACACTCCCTACTACTGTTGCGAGGCTCGATTGGGTTAGGGTTTAGGTGTAATTCAATTAGAGTCTAAACAAGCCTAGGTTTCTAGGTTAGATGATTTTAGGATGATTAGGGGTTGAGGTGAGTAATGGGAGTGGAAGTGAGGTTTTAGGCCTCCCATCACCCACATTCTAACCTTGAGAAAGCTCCATGCTAAGCATACCAAATTCATTTAAACTAGCTACTTAGATCTATCAATTTCCCAAATTCCTAATTGATTTCAAGCACAAACCAACAAGCAGATCATGTAGAGTGAGATAGAAATAGAACACAATTGGCAGCAAATGAAATTACAATGTTTACATCTCATTTCCCCCTGACATGGTATCAAAGTAACATTTTACACCCCAAACAGGCCACCCAAGGATCCTAGCTACTCATGACAATGCAAAGTACAAAAAGAAGGGAGAAAGAGATAGAAGAAGCCATGGAGGTCAGTGTAGATGGAGAAATCCTCCACTTCAACTGTTGTTGGACGTCCTCCTCTCTCCTCCAAGGTGCAATGGCATGGGATGATGGTGGAATAGGGGCAAAATACTAGAAAACTAGGGTTTTGGTGGTGTAATGGTGAAATGGAGTGGAATGGAGGTGAAAATGGAGTGGAATGGCTAAGGGGGAAAATGGGGAGCTAAGAGGTGGTAGAAGGTAGCTAACCTTGTGTTGGAGCTGCCACCTAGGTACATATAGGTGTGGGGGAAGCACTAGGTCAAGTAGGGGTAGTATGGGAAATGCAGTGTAAAAATAGCTAGGTTTTTGTAGGTAGCACGGCCGTGGTGGGGAGGGGTGAGAACGGTCATGGTGGATGGGAATGACCGTGGTGAGAAATGGTGAAAAATCACAAAGACTTGGTGGATTTTGTACTGAAGGTGGCACGACCATGGTGGGGCTAGGGTAGCACGGCCGTGATGGTCACCACGGCCGTGGTGGCTCAAAAAGCACAGTCTGTTCCTAGCTCCACAGTCGTTCTTCCTCTATTGTCACACGGCCGTGCAAGGTGGCACGGTCATTCTGGGTCAGTTCACCACGGCCATTTTATGTGGCATGGTCGTGGTGGTGATTCTAGCTTTGCTTGGAGTTGGCTATGTTGATTTGCAAGTGTCCTAGCATGGCCGTTCTATGGTACCACGACCGTGTTGGTTTTTGGATCAGCACTTTGACTTGTTTATTTGGCTTTTCTTAGACATCTTTGCTTCAATGGATCTTTGGCCACTAGGGGTAGATTGAGGGAGCATCGGACTTCACTTTAGTTCTCTCCAAGGGTAGAGAAACCCTAGGATCACTCCTTCTCTCTCTCTTTCATCAAGCGTGGTCCAAATGCCTGAAAAATATGAAAATAATGTCTATAAGTGCATTTTATACAAATATCATATTGAGGGAAATAACATGTAATCTAACAAGTATAGATGTGATTGAAATGCAATATGACACAAGATGAAGCCCTAAAATAGGGTTGAATCATCACCCCAAACTTAAAACATACTTGTCCTCAAGTATGCTCCAACTCGATCTCTCTGCAAATTTTTCACAATAAATAAATGACAAATTCAATGCATAAGATGATTATCACCGAATGGGATCAACAATGACTAAGTGCATGCATTCCACCTCTCTTCTCTCCTACTTTTATAAAACCAATCATGAAAAGAGCACAAAGAATACGAACTTCAATATAATGCATAAAATACAAAGTATCCATATTTATTTCATGTAGTTCTGGGTAGACCGTTTCATGATGGAGTTAATTAAGGATGACTAGGAGTGTTGTTTCACCTTCATGCATTCAATGTTATATTTCAAATCACACCAAATGACCCACGTAGCTGTGAAAAGGGCAAAATGAGCTAGGTTTGATGTTTCCTAGATCAATGGGTATGAAAATGGAAGAAAGGATTACGGTAAGCTTTTGGAGTGCTTTTACACACTCATCTTTTCTTTATTAGATGCTCTCAAATAGGAGCACCTTTATTTTCTTTTTGAATTTTTTTCCTTTTCCCTTGGAGTAGATAGGGCATATGGTGATGAGAGTGAAGTTGTGAGATGTATATGTGGCCACCCCAAACTTTTGGAGGTGGGCATAGACGATATGTGTACGTTGGCATCCTTTTATGAGGCGGAGGGGTAAGAAGATGGTGAGTGAATATTCAGGTCAAAGAGGGGTCACTAGCGTGATTCTCAACATAAGGTCTCCTGCATGAAAATTAATCCAACACTTCATCCAACAATTTCACACCACATGAATGAACAACCTGAAATTGATACTTTTATTAAGTGATTTCATAGGCACTAAGTGCTCATAGCTTGTTCAAGTCACAATTTAACCAAAACATTCACAAACACAATAGAGGTGGTGTGCATGTAAAAAGTCAAGAATTGATGCCATTTAGCAATAAACAATGATAATTCACTTGCATTTGTCAAAGGTTGTCATTTTTAATCCAAAGAGTAGAGATTGGGTCAAAACACACTTTTAGTCAAGAAATCACAAATTTGGGCAAAATTGGCCAAAACGGTGCCAAGTTGCCTTCAATCACATCTAAGCCTATATTATTGAACATAAAGTGGGAAAATAAGCAAATCCTAGCTAAAACATGCAAAATTACCAAAAATCTACATGATATGCAATGCATGGCATAAAGAGCAATTTTTTTGAAAATTATGCAAAATGACAAGAAAGTAACTACATGGCATGCAGGTATGCAAAGCACAAAAATTCTAAACTAAAGAAAACAAAAGCAAACAAACAAAAGTAAATGGCAGGTGAAATGCAAAATGAAAGTGAAAATAAGATAAGGGCATACCGCCCTACCACCCAAAACTTTTGAATCATGGTGTCCTCGGCATAACACTAAAGTCTAGGAATGATAGGGTAGATGATCACTATGGTGACGGTGCTCCTCCCTGTGGTGGAGGGTGCTGGTAGTAGGAACCCCAATAGTCTAACTGTGGAGGTGGGTAGTTGTCCTGAAATGATGACAGTGAACTCCACCAATCTCCCCCCCATTAGGGGTTCCTCTGGGACTAAGCATGATGAAACTGATATAAGTGGTTGACTTGATAATGCATTTGTTGTTGGTCTAACCACATGGCATCTTGGGTGCACTGGAAGCCCACTTGTGCCCTCAAAATACCCTCTTGGGTGCTCAAAATGTGATCCTGAGTGCTTTGGATGCCCTCCAACTGTGCATGTATGGTGGACATGTCATATGCGTTCTTGTGGGCTGCTTCTACTGCTGTGATGTCTCTGCCTCACATCACCTCATCCTACGATTCTCTCGCTCCTAAACTATACTCCTCCTCTCAGTAGCTGCCTGTGACTCTCCAAGCTTTCAGGTAGATCTCTCGGTTGTTGCTACCATGTATCTCTAGGGTGATCCTCTTGCCACCTCCTCAAGATGTCCAAAAAAATTGGAGATGGACCAAATCCCTCTAGGAGAGGTGTGGCATGGTAGGGGAGCTCTAGTGAAACCCCTGCATAAGTAGGTTTGACCTGGTAGAAAATCTTATGATCAACCACAGATATCATCGATGAGCGAGTCAAATAGTGCGGGTCAACTAGCTTTCCTCCTTCTACCTTTATGTAGCTAGATACATCATGTCCCAGGGCCAAAGCAATGGAAGTTACAATCCCTCTCATAATAAATGGATTCTTGCTCTTGGACGGGATTGTCTTCATATGATCAATAATGAGTGACCCCAGATTTACAAGCTTTTGTTGTACTGTCCATCCCAACAGAAATAGGTCTTTCTTGGTGAAACTACCTTGATTTTCATATCATGTGAAGATGGTGTTTTCCAAGACCTTTAGAATGTACCCTAAGATGGGGTTGTGAATCAGGCTATTCTTTGATTTACCCACCACCAAATTGCTTTTCCTTGTGAGTTTCTTCCACATTGTAGTGTAATTCACATTGGTTTCCCTATCAGTGATTCCCTGATCAAGTGACGTTGTTGCCTTGGTAGTTGGAGTAAAAATGTCATTCAGAAAGGATGCAATGATGAGGTAGGTGATAATCCCAAAGGTGACACTGATGGCATCCTGTGAAACCTTCTCTAATGTTACAAAGAATTGTTATGTAAGCTCCACATAGGTCTCCTACACTGTGGTCAATACCTCAACTAGCCCAACGAGCTCCATGATATCACGAAGAAAAAAAATCAAAGATGCCTAAAGTTTTCATCGTCTCCTGGCATGCGTAGCGAGTAGCAATCACTCGGCATGTCAAGCATTCTGGGTGCTTTGGCTTCTTCCCTTTCTTGATCTAACTGTTAGGTGTTGCCTCATGATGCACTTAGGGTGCATCCTCTTGATGTGCATCTGGCATTGCCTCATCTGCATCATATACTAGTAGTCGTCATCGTGCTCTCAGTTGTGGCTATGGCTGCAGTTCCATAGATGTCGAAGGTCGTACAGTTGAAAATGACAGTCGAGCTTTCGAGACTGATGGTCAGGCTACTACCCTACCTCTATTGGGTTGTCTAGAAGACTCCTCCATCATGGGGTCCACCGCCGTAGCTGCATGGGGTGATTCCCCTTGTGAATCAGAGGCTGTTGATGGTGTCGGGAGGGAAAGAGGTGTCGACAGAGCCGAGGATGATGCATTCTTGGGCCAACATCCGTAGGAGATCACATCTGGGTCTTTGGTACAGCCTTATTAGCCATTTACTTCATTTTGGATCGAAATTGGTGGAGAAAATGGGAGTTTAGGTTTTCTCTAAAAAACAAGGATGTTGGGCGGATTGGAGAGAAAAGGGGTGTTCTGTAGATGAAAATGGGTCGAATCCGAAGATTAAGGTAGTGGAAATGATGGAGGATTGATTGCAGATAGATTGGATGTGATTTGGTGGTGATTCGAGGGTGGTGGAGTGGCTGGGAGGCACTACACGACCGTCATTCGTAGAGAACGATCGTGGTGCTCGCAGAGTGGAAAATATAAATGAGTTGAGATTTTTGCAAAACACTGGTTTAAGTGTTGGAGTCGGGTTGCAACATCATTGTACTGTGTGGCACGGCCATAGTGGCTTTCTCACTGAATGGCCATGGTACCCCACATGGTCATTTTGAGTGTATGGCTACATGGTCGTGCTGCCTTGCACAGTCGTGGTAGGTCTGTTCTTCAATTCAATTTTTCTTGATTCCCCTATTAATTGTGAATGCATCACCATGGGCGTTCCATGTCACCATGACTGTGATGAGTGTTTTGGCTATTGTTTCACACTTGAATCTCACCAAAACATCAAATCTTTGGTCCAAAATGATTTTTCATGAATCACTTATCAAAATATCATCTAATTTTCTTCACTTCACCCTAATTTCATCTGCACATCTTAAAACTAAACAAAAAATATTAAAAACAAGTGTGTGCGTGTGTGTGTTTGTTTTCTTGGAAAAGTGTAAAAACAAAACAAAAGTATCAAAATAGAAGGTTGGGTGAAAATTTCCCAAACCTAGGTGGGTAACAAGAGCTAAATTTCATGCCTTCAGCTGGGCTTCTTGGAGATTCTTCATATTTCATCCATTTGGAATTCTCATGTGTCCATTCTTGTAATGCATGCATCTCTCATTTGCACTCAATCTATGTTCCTTGTCCCTTTGATCACAAAAATCATCATCAATTCTTCCATCCTAACCTTCTTCTCTCAGATGACCATTAGGACTCTTGAAGTATCCATGTCCAATATCCTCATCTTGGGCTCGTCGGGTTGGGGTCTTGTACATGTTGATCTTGATCTTCATGTCCATGAATGAAACTGTCATTGTGTTATTGCAAACATGCATCTCGGCATCAGCTGTAGATAAGAACGGTCTCCCCAAGATAATGGGAATCTTTATATCCTCCGGCTCCATATCATGAACAATGAAA
Source organism: Alisma plantago-aquatica (assembly GCA_963693085.1). Lineage (NCBI taxonomy): Eukaryota > Viridiplantae > Streptophyta > Magnoliopsida > Alismatales > Alismataceae > Alisma > Alisma plantago-aquatica. The sequence continues at coordinate 418,658,702 of OY856414.1, read as the reverse complement.
TCTTCCAGGAACACTGTGCCTTTCTCCTTGTCTATCATTACCAAGACATCATCCACTCTTCCTCTAGGAAATTTTATGGAATGCTTCGCCAGTTGGAGAGTGTAATGTGACTGCTTCAACTTGCCCAATCCCAGGTCCACATAGACATTATACGACATCAAATTCACACTAGACCCCAAATCAAGTAAGGATTTGTCTATACAGTGTCCCCCTATGTAGCTAGGTATGAGTGGGGCTCATGGGTCTTTTCTCTTCGTGAGAAGTGAGTGTTGGATGATAGATCTCACTTGTTCAGTCAACTTCACTCTCTTTGGTATCCTCCCCGTTGATCTTCTCTTCACAATGCATAAGTTTTTCAAAAACTTGGCATATGATGGGATTTGCTTGATAGCATCCAACAATGGAATATTGACCTTCACTTGGCTAAACATCTCAATAATGTCAACATTGTGCTTTTGTCTCCTCCTTACTTTTGGTGGCTCATCTAATGCTTCAATGAATGGTGGCTTGCTCGTTTTGGCCTTGCTTGCATCAACATGATTTTGTTGTGGCATGCTAGTAGATGGAACACTAGGGATGGTCGAACCTACAAATGGAGTGTGAGGTGGAGCACATGATATCCTAAAATAATGTCACGGAATCATCTTTGGCCATTTCAATCACATTATCACCACTTGGTTGCCTTTGCTTTGCTTTATCAACCTTTCTTTGACTAGCGGGCTGCTCAAGAGACTTTTCACTCCTTAGAACGATCACATCACTTCCTTTCTCATGGTGGAGAAGGGGAGCTAGTTGTGGTTGTGGAGGAGGTGGAGGTGACACTTGATGTTGAAATTGAGGTGGAGGGGAGAATTGAGGTTGGAAGGTGAATTGTTAAGAAAATGATGGTGATGGAGAGGTAGGTGGTGTATAAGGCTTGGGATCACCTTGTAAGTGGTATATGGGTTGCACTTACATGGGAGGTGGACTGTAGAAAACTTGAGAAGAAGGCATTGGTCCAATTACTTCATTGAAACTCAAGATGGGTTTTGAAGATAATTTTTCTTCTTGTAGAGCAATTATGGAAAATAGCTGCTCTATCTTCTCTTCAAGCCTTGTCACATTCATTTGTATGTCATCAATGCTCTTTAGCCTAGAGAGAACATCTTCCTCAAACCTTGAGATGTATGTTGGACTTTGTGGTTCCTGGTAGCTATAGGAGTGAGTTGTCTTCTTTGCTTCACCACATAACTCAATAGAATTGATCGGGTGGCAAGGAACGTTTATCACCTGGTTCTTCATGAAACTCACCATGTCACTAAGAATCTTCATCACTTGTGGGCTTGAGTCATTATGATTATGGGGTGTCACACCAAAGGCATAGCCCTCGTCATTCATCATGCTAGAAGCTCGAATTATTGACCCTTCAGCTAGCTACTCAAACAAAGGCCATATCTCCTCAGGTGGCCTAGCTATGAAAACTCCTCCACAAGAAGAATCTATTGTATCTTGGTCCTTTAGAGATAGACCAGAGTAGAATGATTGAAATAGCTACCATAAAGGAATCTCATGGTGGGAACTCTCTTAAAATCTTCTTAAATCTCTCCCATGCATTGTGAAACTGCTCATTGCCCATTTGACTAAAACTCGTCACGGCACGTCGCATTTTGGTTAACTTTGCTATAGAGTAGAATTGCCTTAAGAATTCATTCTTCATTGTTTCCCAACTCATGATGTCCATCCTTGAATCATACTAATCTTTGGCTTTATCTTTGAAGGATAAAGAGAACAAGGTCAACCGGGTTGTGTCATCACTAGTCATCGGCATCCTGAAAGTGGAGCATACTTCAAGAAAGGAGTCTAAGTGCTTGTAGGGGTTCTCACTCTCTGAGTCATAGAACAAGGTCAACTAGTTTGTGTCATCATTAGTCGTCGGCATCCTGAAAGTGGAGCATACTTCAAGAAAGGAGTCCAAATGCTTGTAGGGGTTCTCACTCTCTGAGTTGTAGAAGACGGGAAAGAGCCCAAGAAGACCAGGAGGAATGGAGAATTGCTCCCCCTGGAATTTGGTCAACTTTTCTAGCGATTGGAAACTTGTAGTTGTTAGGCATGAAGTAGTCTTAAAGTGGCTTGTCAGGTATATTTTGGCTTTCCATCTTGTTTTCCCCTGAGTGGATCATCACATGCACAAGGTACAACCAAACAAAAGAGAATAACTTAGAAAACCAATATGCACAAAGAATGCAAAGAATAAAGAATAAATAATAGAAATGATGAGGGCAGTAGGAAAAGTCAAAGCAAAACTAACCAGCTAGGATGAGCACTTTTCTCTCCAGCAACAGCACTAGAAAGCTTGGTGAGCTCCTGCCAATGGTGTTACACACTACTCAAGTGGAATTTGAATAGATGCAACCCCGAAGATAGAAGCACATGGTGGATTCACTTTCAAAATTTATAAAGACCTAACTTAACACACTCTCAAAACCAAAACACTACACCCGTAAGCACATGGGGTCGTGTTGTAGTATAGAATGGCATCAAGTATAGGGTTGATCCACAGGGAGAAAAGGGGGCACTAGAGCTGGGTTAGTTTTTAGGCTAGGTTCCTAGTGCAGATACTATGGTTAAGGGTTTGAGTGTTGTTTTGATTGATTACACTAAGTTGAGCAAGAAAGAAAGTAAAGGAAAGCAAACAAGAACGAAGCCTAAGTTAACCCTAGACAGTTAATTCTACTAAGCAAGAAAAGACAAGGCAAGCAAGGAAGACAAGAAAAATCTACACTAAGATAAGCAAACAGAGCAAACAGAGCAAGTAAAGACCTAAACTAGCAATAACAAAGCAAGAACAAGGCAAGAAGCCAACTAACCAGGAAAAGAGCTAACTAATCTAACACTAACTAAGCAAGAAGGAAATTAAGGTTTTAAAGCAATAAAGGGAGATGTGTGCTGTTTTGGGGATGCACTTATCAATTAGGTTTGGGGTGACATGTGAACATAATGATTTCATTTAGATTATCAAACCAAACAACAAGTTAGAGTCTAATGAATTAGCCTAAGCTACTATTGGCCATGGATATGCTAGGTTGTGTATAGGGGAACTAGTCCCTAACACTCCCTACTACCCTTGCGAGGCTCAATTGGGTTAAGGTTTAGGTGTAATTCAATTAGAGTCTAAACAAGCCTGGGTTCTAGGTTAGATGATTTTAGGATGATTCAGGGTTGAGGTTAATAATGGGAGTGGAAGTGAGGTTTTAGGCCTTCCATCACCCACATTCTAACCTTGAGAAAGCTCCATGCTAAGCATACCAAATTCATCTAAACTAGCTACTTAGATCTCTCAGGTAGGGTTAGGAGAATTGATTATCATGTAGCAGGATGGGTAGCTAGCTAGGGATCTAAGAATTAGACCTAGGAGTAAATCCCAAAATTCACACATATAAGCAATTTCCCTAAATTCCTAATTGATTTCAAGCAAAAACCAACAAGCAATTTATGTGGAGTGAGATAGAAATAGAACATAATTATTAGAAAATGAAATTACAATGTTTACACATCATTTCCCCCCAACATGGTATCAAAGTAACATTTTACACCCCAAACAGCCCACCCAAGGGGCCTAGCTACCCATGACAATGCAAAGTACAAAAAGAAGGGAGAAAGAGATAGAAGAAGTCATGGAGCTCAATGTAGATGGAGAAATCCTCCACTTCAACTGTTTCTGGATGTCCTCCTCTCTCCTCTAAGGTGTAATGACATGGGATGATGGTGGAATAGAAGCAAAACACTAGAAACTAGGTTTTTCTGGTGGAAATGGTGAAATGGAGTGGAATGGAGGTGAAAATAGAGTAGAATGGCTAAGAGGTGAAAATGGGGAGCTAAGAGGTGGTAGAAGGTAGATAACCTCATGCTGGAGCTGCCACCTAGGTATATATAGGTGTGGGGGAAGCACTAGGTCAAGTAGGGGTAGTATGGGAAATGTAGTGCAAAAATAGCTAGGTTATTGTAGGTAGCACGGCCGTAGTGATCACCACAGTCATGGTGGTTGGGGGTGAGAACGGTCGTGGTGGATGGGAATGACCATGGTGATAAATGGTGAAAAATCATAGAGACTTGGTGGATTTTATACTCAAGGTGGCACGACCATGGTGGGGCTAGGGTAGCACGGTTGTGGTGGTCACCACAGCCGTGGTGGCTTGAAAAGAACAACTCGTTCTTGGCTCCACGGTCATTCTGCTTTTGCTGTCACATGGATGTGCAAGGTGGCAAGGTCGTTCTGGGTCAGTTCACCATGACCATTCTATGTGGTACGGCCGTGGTGATTCTAGATTTTCTTGGAGATGGCTCTATAGATTTGCAAGTGTCCTAGCACGGCCGTTATGTGGTACCATAGTTGTCCTGGTCTCTAGATCAACACTTGGACTTATCTCTTTGGATTTTCTTGGACATGTTTACTTCAATGGATCTTCGACCAGTAGGGGTAGGTTGAGGGAGCATCAGACTTCACTTTAGGTCTCTCCAAGGGTAGAGAAACCCTAGGATCACTCCTTCTCTCTCTTCCATCATGTGTGGTCCAAATGCCTAAAAAACATGCAAATAATGTCCATAAGTGCATTTTATACAAATATGCATATTGAGGGAAATAATGTGTAATCTAACAGGTATATATGTGATTGAAATTCAATATGATACAAGATGAAGCCCTAAAATAGGTCTGAATCAAGTGGCACATAGAAACCATGATTAGTAGTCCGAGTTATCTCTCGTAGTGATGGTGGTGATCATGGTTCTTATACTTGAAATCACTACACTCATCACATGTCATTCGGTGTACTTTGATATCATCCACCATGATCTTGATAAGGGTTACCATAAAGATGGTGCTTGGGTGCACTATGGCACATGGGGATGATTGTGAGTGATGTAGATGAGATTTGTCCCTCCTACAGGAGTTTGATCTCGTGATCACTTGATAAGCAAGACTAAGAAATGCATGGTCGTGTTGGTGTGAGTCAATATGTATATTGAGCTTACACATATCTCAGACAATTTTCTCTAGTTCAAGGAACAAGGATTTAACGTTGAAGAGGATGATGATTCCATGCCCTGAGTTTAATCTAGATATCAAATACAAAGGAACTATACAATCACTATAAAACCAATCACAAATTGTAGGTTAAGTTATTCTCCAACTTCTTCAAATACTTGGGTAGCAATGAAGTCTTGCCAGATACCAATCATTGCTTGTGAAATCATAATATGATTATGAATATTACTATCAACGTAATTTGGAGCCTATCAGGTCACACACATAGGATGTATTGGAATAGGAGTATAATTGTGGATATGATTGGAAATGTTCTGAATCAAAATGATTACTAAACCATTTAGGTAATATACTAGAATAATATTGGAATATAATCCGAGTTATTGGTTAAAATATTTAAGCTAATTAATTAGACTCAAATTATTAAGTTGCCTGGCTAATCCCGAGTGATTGGCTAGAGATGGATGACAAATATTAGTTAATTAGTTAATAGGACTAATTGGTCAATTAATTAATTAATTAATTCCAGAATATTCTTTTAGTAGCCCACGAGCGGCTCGCTTTAAACACAACCACAACTTTTTGTTTTCCTGGGGTTTTTGGGAAACCTTGCTTCCTTTCCTCTACTATTTATAGGGGCATGATGTCCGAATTTTAGACATATACACTCTTGTAATTAAACCCCAGACATCATCATCCCCAGGAGAGAGAGAAGGAAAGCAACCGCAGCACTAGCACATCATCAAAGCAGATGGCTACTCCTTCTTATCATCTGAGGAAGCGTAACATGGAGTTCTTGTCTATCTGTGTGGATGAGGCAGAGATGTAGACTCCATCAGAGGACGTCGAGTAGAACTGTTTGTGCACTCAAGGGGATACACACATCATTTTTCTCAGGGATATTTCCAGACTTGCTCTAAGACAAGGTATATCCGGCACACCTTCTTTCTGAATACACTGTTGTCGATGAGATCAGCTAGTAGGGTATGTGGAGAAATTTTTTATTATTTCCGCTGAGTATGTCACCTCCACAAAACCTAACACATAAATATTCCATGTTATTAGTACTATAGTTTAGAAATCCTAATTAGACATTATATGTAGCCCTAATTCCTAAAGTGGACATAATATTTTGTCATTATTATACTAGATCAAACTATGTCAACTATGATTAATATGAACAATGCATAAACATTACTTCCATGAAATTAAGGTTTGCAAATAATATTCATAACTAAAACATATATCAAGCTAAAAAAATTTCAATCCAAGTCCAAACTAGTTCTTAAAACATGTATCTTTGGATTCCTTATAGTTTTCTAGTCAATTTCGTGTGTATATATATACACTTACATTTGGATTCCTTACTTTTTTCTAATCAATTTCGTATATATATATATATGTATGTATGTATGTATGTATATATATATATATATATTCTATGTTGGGTCTATGGTTTATCCTCTATAAGATAATGAATTAATTTGATATGAGCCAATAACATGTCACCATGTCACCCAAATAATATTTATCAGGTTGTTGTGAGGCTGGATTTAATTGAAGGGAGAATTACCACTTTTTACATGGATTGTGACATATTTTTCATGCGATTTGAGGGCAAAGGGATCAATCCCTAGGGGGGATTCTTCTCCCTCTCCCTCACACGAGTGCCATGAATTCAACCATGTAGTTGACTCTTGGCTAGAGACCTTGGCAGCCACCACTTTCACTGCCTTCACTGGGCTCTTCTGGTCTCAACATGCGGTAACAGAAGGGAAGAGGTGGCTAGAGATATCTACTAGGATCATTAGAGGAAGAAGTAAATTTGAAGGAATAATACATGGAATTACCTCAATTTGTGGAAACCAAGAGTCAAAGGAGGTCTGTGAGGGTCAAGTAGAGGAATTCTACAACTTGCAAGGTCTTGCAATGGTATGAAATGGTTTCCTCATGAGGATGTTCAAGGACTAGAAGCTATAAGTTAGGGAACTGAACTCGAGGCTTCCTCAACCATTCATGGCTATTAGGGAAACTTAGTAGCCTCCTAGTGATGATCTAAGCATGTAAATCAGTCTGGATTGTTGTGACTTGTTAGGGCAAAGTCCTCGGGACAAAGTTGTAATTGCTAGAGAAGGAGGGGTTGATGGGTAACTCTGGTCATCGTCCCATGCAATTGGGTGATGGGTTGAAATGAGGGGGTCTTGGGGAAACAAAATGAGTCAATTTATAAGACCAGAGTAGTAAAGAGAGGTGTCTACACCTTCCCTAGTTTCCTAGAATCACCAAGATATTGGGGATGATCTCCATAGGGGGAGATAATGGCTACATTGTTGCTTGTTGATTATGGTGTGACCTCACAAACCAAATGGACCTAGTTTTTTGAGAAACCATTGAGAAGGGAGAGAGAAAGAAAGGGTTCAAGGAAGAAATTGCATCAGGCTAGACTCCTATCTAGAGGTAGATGATGATCTAACTCACATTGGATCATCATCCAATGGTGCTTGGAAGAGACTACATCTCATTTCATGCCCCAAAGTCCTAGTTTATCTGGAATTTGGTTGAGATGATTCTTTTGAATTCAATTTAAACAACATTAACAATTATTTCCCAAGATTATCTAAATCTTAGAAGAAAAAAAATCATAGGTTTGTAGAAGAATCCAAATGCTGGGATATTTTAGGGGTATCTTTATTTTATCCTTATCTCCATTGAGGCCAAAATCAAGTCCGAAATAAGAACGATAAATACTCTTTTATTTCTATTCAAGTAATTACTTAAATTATTTCCCTATGTCACAAATGGTTATATTATATCCCCACTTTGATATTTATCTTCCTCTGGTAATCATCCAAATTTGGGGTTCAATAAAGTCTATTGGATACCCTAAATGTGGTATCTAGGTAACCATCTTCATCATCATCTAAGCCTCAATCCTAGGTGATATTCTAATCGCACCCTTCCTTCTCTAGTGTCTCAATCCAGTTGAGTGACTAACAACTTCCCAGCCACTAACCTAAACCCTCCATATGCCTCACAAATCACCACACCATCATGTTATTTTCTGTTATTTTCTCGACTCATGTTGTTCAAACGGCTGACCAGTGCACCACAGTAGATCCTCTGCCCTAGACCCACAACTCTATGCTAGTTCAATTCACTCGATCCACCTTCAGTCAATTGACTAACTCACAAGTCAGTGGACCAACATGACGCCTCATACAAGGGGAGGAAATTATAGCTTCTATAAGATACAACCACATCAAGAAGTGAAACCCATCAAAAAAGAATAAGGATAAGGCCACCACGAATAAGTTGGCCCCAAGCTTATCTAGGTCCCAATTAGTACACCCCAATGCATCAGTAGGAACCATTATCAGAGAGAGGTGGGCTGAAGATGATTCGAGAATGCCAAACATTAATGACACTATGAGTTTGTTTCATATGATACCACATCATTTCATGTCCACACTTGTGAGAAAATGATTGTGGTATTGGACGTACAGAGGATGGTCATTGTGGTTCATGCTTGAGAGCCATCTCAAGCATGTAGGGTGGATTATCATTCCTGCATGCCCCCAACCCAGCATGTTCAAACCAACAATCATCAATAAAAAGAAACGATACAAGGAGATGGAGCTTCTCGATGTAACACTACCACGTTGAGCTTGTTAGACACACTCAAGGCACTTGGAATAGGCTGCATCTGAGAGCTTGCTTTGTTCTACCCACATTTCACTATTTCCATTCAGAGTGTGGTTTGTATACAAGGAACTCACTCTCAAGTTCCTTGCTTTTTTGGTGAATCACTACTCCACATATTACCAATTAAAGTTCTCATTTTGCCTATTTGGCGAGGAGCACACCATGTGTGACACCAACCTCATTATGATTTTCTTAGATGTTGACAAGGACTTGTTGGAAAAATGATATGAATACAACCATAACCACTTCAAGACAAAATTACTACCTGGCAAGTTCTGGGAATATATCATTGGACAAATTCCCTCCTTCCTAGTTAGAGTGAAGGCATCATTCATCCACAATTATATGTTGTAATACCATCACCACATTCTCTCATGCACTATATTTTCAAGAGGATGTACACAAGGTGTTGTTGCTGCCTATGATCTTCAAAACATATAGATAATGTTGAATGATGAGCCATTCAACTGGGAAAGTGTACTGATCAATCATCTTCACTTGGTTGTTATGTGTAACACCAATTCCTCATTCACCCAAGGTGGGTTGTCAATGCCATTTCTACATACTTACTCTACACTAATATTATGTATGAGACAATGACTTAATGGGATACCCATCTAATTGACCTGAAGTGTCTACAAGCCTTTACTATGATATGAACATCCCCAGAGAAGGGCATCTACTTCTTGTTGTTTCGGGACAATCTCACCCTAGTCATCGTGCCCACCCATGCCCACTTCACAATGGGGAATCTTGGCTATGAGATTAGCAATCTTATGCAAACATTTTGTGCAACTTTCAAGAGTACCCTCCTATAGAGGGTGAAATCCCTGAGACCAATTCAGATCATTGCAGTGCCACCAGGGAGGTCAATAATGATGAGATTGGGCCACCTCCACCACCTACCAAATGTCACACAAAGCAAAGCATTCCAAACAACACAAGACCTTGTGTCCCCACTGGCTTCACTAAGTTGTAGGAGAAACTCAATCACATAGAAACCACATCGACCGACATGGAGTGGGAGAAATGGAGGCAAGTCCATCAGCTTAGCCACATGTATGATGCAGTAGACTCATGAGAAATGACATGTTAATTAGGTTGATTCTAAATTTACATAGACACACTAGCATGATTGTAATGCCACCTAGACATATCCCTTCCCAATTCTCAATATTAGAGGTCACAGTATGCAGATCCTGCTCAATATGATAATCCTCCATCGATATCTAGGGACCAATATTGATGTGATCAACTGTCGTGAATTTCATTCCATGAACACTAATAGTAGGAGCCACCCTCGTTGAGTCTACATGGTGGATGTTTTTATTTCTAGTTGGCCTTCTTCCCTTCATTCTAAAATTATTGTTTGCTCAAGGATGAGGAAATTTTCAAGTTCTGGGTGAAGGTGGGCGGCATATTTTATCCCACCTACATTATCTTTGTTTTGTGATGTTTTTATAAAGGATCTTCCCGTATTTATGCATTTTCCCATTATTTTTATTATTTTTCATGCTAAAACTACATGTATTTGGCCATTATCTAGTTGTCCTATATTCATTTACATGTTTGATTACATTCAGTAGAAACATTCTATCATCAACCCCCTTGAATGAAGCAATTTTTTATGTGATATACATTCATAAAATTATTGTCAATGCTAAAACTTGTCATGTTACTTGAAACCTTAAATAATACCATTCACCGGAAATGATGGCAATTCATATAGGATTTATTGAGATAAAATGAAGTGTGTCTCTTAATAGTTAGCTTAGTGTCGTGTGGAAATGACACTATTTTTCATGTTACATGGAATGATTGATTTTTTTTTTGTTAAAATTGTTCATACGCGCTAAACATTAACATATGACATGCATAAGTCCAACATCTTATACACTTCTTCCACCACCATCTTACCCTACCATTTCTCTAAAAATACTCAAAAAGCCAAATTTATGCCAAACCCTAAGTTTGGGGTGGCACTCTCCCCACTTCTTCCATACCACTCTCATGTAATAGGGGCATATCACCAAATCAAAGAAAAGATGCCAATGTACACACAAAAACTTCTTGAAATATATGTATATGCATGAACAAAATGCAATCTCAAGTTGAATAGAGAAAGATTTACAAATTCTTGCGTCATACCCCATTCACTCAAATTTCCACCATGGGGCAGCAAAGACACCACACAATCACCCTTCCATAGCCAAACATTGTTCTAGTGCAAGAATATCATAAGAATACATGGAATTATATGAAGCATCAATAATATTGCATATCTTGAATTTAAGGTTTTGACACAGAAGCATGTCGCAAATCAAAGTCGGGTAAAGGAATAGGGAAGCTTGTATTATGTGATTTCAAGAAATTGGGTTTGCTTAACCATGTGCAGTTGTAGGGATAAAACATTTTATTTAGAGAGAGAAAGGATAACATGCTAGTATTATTATTTGGTTGTTTTTGTGATTTTGTTATGCTCAAGGATGCACATCATTTAAGTTCAAGGCTATTTGATGATTACATATTTATCTCATTTTAATTGCATTTTCTAGGTTAGATTCATCGGTTTTCCATGTTTATTTCTCCAATTCTTGAATAAATTAGTTTATGCTTTTGCTCTTGAATTTATATTATTTATGGAATTTCTTTCTATAATGCATGAATAATCACAAGAACCCAACCAATGACTTATTCATGCTCCAAGCCCCCTGGATGTCCACCATTTTAAGGAAATATGAAGGCCAAATGAAGAAGTTGCACTGAAATGGAATGCTAATCTGACGACTGGATTTTGCCACTTGCCTAGTTGGTATGCAGGAGATGTAATTCCCTAACATGGCATGTGAGTCACTAGACTCACCCAGTGAGTCAGTTGACAAATAAGGAATTTCACTCATAAAAGAATCTTGGTCCTTGAAGGATTTCCATTTGCAGGACTCAACTACTGTGTCAGTTGACTAGACACCTTAACCATAGGAAAAATTTAGAGTCCTTAAAGCATTTCTAGTCGGACGACTTGTCCAATGAGTTTGTCATCTAACTTGTAGTACACCAACCTTGATGGAAGCCCATCTAGAATCATGTGGGTTGACCAACCAAAACTTCTTAGAACCCTTATCAACAGTCATTTGGTCAGCTCATCCAAGTGAGTCAATTGACTGACATTTTAGTGCAACACAAACAAGATTCAAGCATCCTGTTGACTGAATGGACCACCATGTCGTCATCCAGTTGGGTGACTGGAATGACACAATAGGAAAAGGAATTGCATCTCTGACCCAACCAAAGTTAGATTTGGTAGGACTGGGGAAACCCCTATAAAAGAATACATGCCCTAATACCCATGATTATCAATTAGTCTCTGGTCTAATCCCATTTAGAGAAAGGAGCATATAAGATAGGAAGGAACAATGCCCCCTTCATGGAGATCATTAGACTTGCTACTATTGAAGCGAGGAAGCATCATTGGAGACTACGAGCTATACACTTCCATGTCTTTTATGACATGATATCTTCTTCTCATCCTTGTATCTATTTTATTTCCATGCAAATGAATGAGTAGTTCCCTAATTGGGCACGAAGAGTGGCCCCATTACATGTATTTAATCTAGTTAGCTATAATTGACTGAGTTATAATGATTAGATTGATTATGTATCTGTAACTCACGGGGAAACCAAAGACATCACAAGACTACAACTCCCTCTATGGTCCCTTCCTCAATCAATCCCTCATCCTTGTCATTAGATCATGGCAACAATCAAGTGCCTTATGACATCAATTTTCAATTGGCTTACGAAAAAGGGTACATTCTCGTACTTCGAATCATATTATCAATTAGTTGTTCTAACACTAATCTTGATTCATGCCAATTTTATTGTTGCTCTTTCCATGATCTTTGTTTTTAAACTGTAGATAAAGTCATGACACATCATGGAGGATGGAGATGGAAGCACTTCATACATAACATACATGTGACTTGGTAGATGCCCTTGCTCGTGACTCTCATATGGATTGTAGATGGATCTTTTTTGTTATACATCAACATGATGGTACTATTGAAATCCTTCAGACTCGCCTTATTGCTAAGGGTTATATACATACTTATGGACTATATTATTTTGAGACTTTTTTTCCTATTGCTCGTCTCAACTTTGTCCATGTACTTATTTTTGTGAATGTCAACAAATTTTGGCCTCTACATCTATTAGATGTCAAAACTGCTTTCTTGTATGGCGATCTACATGGGGAGGTGTATATGGATCAACCTCTCAAATTTTTTGTTTAGGGGAGGTGTTCTATATTTTTCCACCTTAGGAAATCCATTTATGAACTAAAATAAAGCCCAAGACTGTAGTTTGATAGATTAAGTCATATTCTTAGTAAATTTGACCTCAAACACTCACATTTTGATCATTTTGTATTTGTAAAAATAGCTAATGTTGGACTAGTTTTTTATTGTATATGTGGATAATATCATTCTTTTTGTGAGTGACCATCAAGGTATTCAACCTATTGAGAAATATTTATGCACAAACTATATTACTAAAGGCATAAGAAAATTGCATTATTTTTTGGGAATTGAAGTATCTTCTTCTTCTAGACTATGTCTATCTCACGACAAGTACATCCTTATTCTAAAATAAGAAATTGGCGTGTTAGGTGCCAAGCCAGTCAGCCTCTAGATCCCAACACTAATTGGGGTGATAATTGTTCTCCTTCATCTCTTAATAGCAAGCAATATCAAAGACTTGTGAGTAATGTCATTTACTTGACTATTATATGAGCATATATTACATTAGTTGTTGGACTTGTCAGTAGTTATCTTAATAAACCTCAACAATATCATTAGGATGTTGTTTGCCACATTTCTCAAATACTTCAAAAATTTGCCACTGGAAAGGTCTTCCATACATGAAAAATGGGCACTACAAGATTACTAGATTTTTTAATCCTGACTATGTTGGTAGTAGGTCTGACCTAAATCTACCTCAGGTTGTTACACCTTTGTAGGTGGTAATATTGTCACTTGGAGAAGTAATAAGTAAAGTATCGAGACATGTCTTACACTACATGTGAGTTGATGTGGGTTCAAAGCTTGTTAAAAAAAATGGAATCTATGATTTTGAGCCCATACCTATATATCGTGATCACAAAGCCTCTACATTCTTCACAAGCAATCTTACATTCTATGAGCACACCAAGCATATTGAGGTAGAGTGCCACTTTGTCAGAGAGTCTGTTCTATCCAGACATATCTACTATATACATTAGGATAGAGAATCAGCTCCATGACATTTTTATAAAGATGTCTCCAAAGACAAGATTCATTTGTATGGTAGATAAGTTGGGTGTGCGTGATATCAATGCTCCAACTCGAGGGGGAGTGTTAATATACTTAGTTTTATATTATTTACATTGTGATTTTATCATATTATCTTTTAACCAATATGGTGAACTTTGTACTTACTGACCAATCATATCCTATGTAAGGAGAGGGTCTATGCTTATTTTATCTATCTCAATATAGAATCATTTTCTTATTCACATCCTAGTTGTCAAAGAACTTAGAATGATCCAATTTCAACTTGGACATCAACTTTCACACCATCTAGATTGAAAAAAGTTAAACCAAAACCAATTCTTCTCTTGGAAACTCATAATAATTCATGCCATCCCAGTAACAGAATATAGCTCAAGTAACAACCACTTGACTCCTTATGACCTATACCTTTTCGTTATTTTAATTATCTCAACCCTCCTTCTCTCTACTATATACTAAAAAAATACATAAAATAGCAACAAAACAATTTGATAAAAATCATAGGGATTAGGAAGATCATTGAACCGATTGTCGATCGACAAAATTTAAACCCAAAGTTAGTCTTTCATTCACAATTAGTACTCAAAATAATTTATATACAATCTGTAGGTAGAGAACATGTCAGTTAACATGCAGTTGACTCCCTCCAACGTGTAGCATACCCTTATCAAAGTTACACATGTTCTCCATCTATGCCACATGTACGTTAATCGATAAGAATAATATAACAAAAAGCACCAAGTAAAGTAAATAAGTAACGTGAAAGAATTGCAAAAGAAAAACAAGTGAGAAGTAGGTCGAAGAATTGAATATCAACCTACGTCAAAAAAAATTAAAACTAAATTTATTTTTTAGTACTGATATAATTTACATATAACCCACTAAAAGAGAACTACTCAATAATTGTCACATGACTGACTCCAACCCATAGCACGTCATTACCAAAAAGATTTGTTCTCTCTTTCTTGGCATGTGCTCATTGACGGTTAATATATAATTAATACTTACGATAATCTACATACAAACTACTAAAGTAAATAACATGATTGACTACCAGTTGACTCACTCCAACCAGTAGCATGCCAATATTAAAATTATCTATTCACCATTCTTTGACTAAGTATATGTAGCCATATATATATATATATACATACAAATGAACTTATATTTTCATTTCAAATATGACGTCTTTTATACTTTTGTTGCCTATGACTGCTGGTGGGAAACACTAGAAACATATAAGCACGTTGATATGTTGGAAAAATGAGCTCATAACTAGTCTATTGAAGCAGAGTGCAAAGCTTACATATTTGCTCATGAAGCAGACAAATATATTGGTGTGATGATCTAACACATTCATATGGGTTTTTTACCCACAAATCGGTTGTCAATGGCAAAAAAGAACAACAAAAGCAAATAAAAAAAGTAAAATCAAGTAAACAACTAGACATGCGAATTAGAAGAAACATGTGTTGGTTAACTCTATCATGTTTTGTTGGTTGCGGAAAAATAATAAGCAAACACACATACATGTTGTTAAAGTGCACAAATAGATTGGATGAATGAGCTAGTAGAAGCAAACACACAACCTTTTGAAAAACAATCTAAGCAGAAGCATGTACATATACATGTGAAGCATGCATCCTGGTAGGTGAAAAAACAAACATAAAAACAAAACACCTCCACTTACCATACAACCATAAGCCTTGAAATACTAACACCACATGCCTGTAAATACTAGCACCATGTGCCTTGAAATATTATCAGGTAAATGATGAAGACACATTTTTAATACTTAATGAGACACATTGCACTCACATACATCACTTGCGATCAGCTAATGTAATGTCCCAGACACCAATGACATAACATATCAATTTGGTTTCTGAGACATTACATATTTAAATGGTATTAGAGCAAAAAGATGGACTCTACACAAGATACAAACTTTAAAAACCTTACAAATAAAAATGTAGATTGTTTGTATTCTTACCTACTGTGTCTCTACAATAGGTTAGGATATTTAAGGTATCATCCATATAATAGAATTTTGAAGAAACCTAGACACATAAAAAATCTAATATTCATGTATCACGAAAAATAAGTTCTAGTATTTTTGTTACTTTCTTGACACCACCACAAGTAGTTTCAAGATACTCTTTTATGTTGGACATGTGAATCCTTATCTAAAACTTAGTTATTCTTTTGTATAGATGGTTACCGGGTCGGAAGTTGAAAGTGATCGAGTATAACCGATGCCTAGGGCAATGGAATTAGTCCAAACACTTACACAACTGACAGAAGAGATGTGGAAATAAAGAAATGGAGACTCATCAAAAATTATACCTAGTAACTCCAAGAATATAAGCATGAAGAACTTCTTATCTTTGAACCCAAGATCTTTTCAAGGAAGAGATGATCCTGATAAGGCTGAGGTATGGATAATGGAAATTAAAGAAATTTTCAAAGTCCTTTCCTATCCTGAAGAAAGCAAAACTCTATTTGCCACCTTCAAACTACAAAATGATGCTAAAGTGTGGTGGGACAATATTAAGACCATCAAGTTAAGACATCTAGACTTTGTTCCTTAGGACACTTACAAGGAGGAATACAATAGACAATATTTTTCTGACCATATAAAAAGACAGAAGCAAAAGCAAGAGATGAGCCTAGCTAAGTATATCACCAGGTTTAGAAGACTGGAAAAATATGCAAGTTCTCTATTGATTTCTGATGATATGAGGGCTTCTAGTTTTCTAACAGGTCTTTCTCCTGAATTAGAAACCAAGATAGTTCCCTTACAGTTGAAAACAATGGATGCCATGATTAGTGTAGCCTCTGATATTGAAGCATCTAATAGGCAGTTAGCCAAGGAAAATTTTGTCCAAACTCCATCAAATATGTCCAAAAGAAAGTTTGCTAATAGAAGATTTGAACCCTCAGTAAATAGGATGTCAGTTGAATGCACCAGATGCAAAAAGCTACACTCTGGATCTTGTAACATGAATGATTTGCAATGCTATTTCTGCAAGCAATTTGGCCACACAAAGCCTTATTGTCCTAGACTTGGGAACAATAGCCAATTTCATCCTAAACATCCTAACACGACAACACCCTCTAGACAGAATCAAGAAAGAAACCCGCCATAAAATAATCCACAAAGGAGAACTAGCAGAGTAATGGCACTAAATGTTAAGGAAGCAAAAGGATCAGACAAACTTGTGGAAGGTAATGCTTTATGTTTTGGAATTCCTTTGAGGACACTGTATGATTCTGGTGCTACACATTCATGCTTTATGTTTTGGAATTCCTTTGAGGATAATGTATGATTCTGGTGCTACACATTCATGCATCTCCAGTCTTAATGCTAGAAATCTATCTTTGTCTTCTATTGTTATGGAATATGCTTTAAAAGTACAAACACCCTTTAACACTTCAACTTTTGCCAATTCTATAGAACAAAATGTACCTCTGGAAATAGAAGGGTTAACATTTCCATCTAATCTAACAATATGAGATATGATTGGGATATATGTCATTTTGAGAATGGATTGGCTCCATACATACAAAGCTCTCATAGATTATCACCATAAAACTGTCACAATTCAAAAACATGGAGAAAAGGAAATTTTGGTCCATGGGAAGAGAGGAGTAAACAAATGGAGTATAGTATCTACTCATAAGGCTCATAAGATGATTAGTAAAGGTTGCACTGCCTTTTTGGCAACCCTAGTTAGTGAAAATGAAAAAGGACAACCCCTAGAAAAAAGTAAGATTGTCAAGGATTTTCCAGAAGTATTTCTTGAGGAATTACCAGGACTGCCACCTGAAAGAGAGGTAGAATTTGGCATTGAGTTGATACCCAAAACTCAACCTATATCTAAATCACCCTATCGCATGTCCCTGATAGAACTGATTGAACTAAAGAAACAATTGGGAGAACTACTAGAAAAGGGATTCATTCAGCCTAGTTTTTCCCCTTGGGGAGCTCCTGTTCTTTTTGTCAAGAAAAAGGATGGAAATATGAGACTATGTATAGATTACAAAATGACCAATCAGGTCACTATTAGGAATAAATACCCATTACCTAGAATTGATGATACTTTTTATCAACTTAAGTCAACAACCATATTTTCTAAGATTGACCTGCAATCTGGATATAACCAATTGAAAGTGAAAGAGTCTGATATACCTAAAATAGCTTTTCAATCCAGATATGGGAACTATGAAGATTTAGCCATGCCTTTTGGGTTGACTAATGCCCATGTGGCTTTCATGGATCTAATAAATCGAGTTTTCCAAGGCGTCCTAGACACCTTTGTTATAGTATACATTGATGATATTCTGATATATTCTCAATGTGAAGAGGATCACAAAAAGCACTTGAGGATAGTTCTAGAAACCTTGAAGAAACACTGACTGTATCTAAAGTTGTCTAAGTGTGAATTCTGGATGACAAAAGTTAACTTTATAGGACATGTCATATCTTCTAGTGGCATATCAATGGATCTACAAAAGGTTGATTCAGTGATTAATTGGGAACGTCCTGTGTCTGTAACTAAAATCTGAAGTTTTCTTGGACTAGAGGGATATTATAGAAGATTCATAAAAGATTTTTCTGAGCTTTCCAATCCTATGACCAAGTTAACAAAGAAAGGGGTATCCTTTAAGTGGACAGAAGAATGTGAAAAGAGTTTTCATGAGATAAAAAATAGACTAGTTTCTGCTCCAATTTTGACATTACCACAAGATGGTAAGTCATATGTCATATACTCTGATGCATCAAAAATTGGGCTAGGATGTGTACTCATACAAGATGACCAGGTCATAGCTTATGCATCTAGACAATTAATGCCCCATGAAATGAATTATCCTACACATGACTTGGAACTAGCTTCCATCATACATACCCTAAAAATATGGTGTCACTACCTTTATGGAGTACCAGTTGAAATATTTACAAATCATAAGAGTCTTAAATATCTCATGACTCAGAAAGATTTGAATCTGAGGCAAATAAGGTGGATGGAATACCTAAAAGACTGTGACTTTAATATTTCTTATCACCCAGGAAAAGCAAATGTCATAGCAGATGCTCTAAGTAGAAAGAAAGTATTATCAGTAGTAGCTGTGATGGTTTAAGAATGGAGGATGATAGAGGAAATGACAATATGGGGACCAATAATAGAAAAAGAAACTATTCAGATAAATACTTTCTCGATAAAGTCACAACTAAAAGATGAAATCCTACAAGCACAAAAAAGTAATGAGTATGAAAACATGAACAAGGAGACATAAAAGACTAAGTCCAGGTTGAATCTTGACAAAGAAGGGGGGGGGTATGATTTGACAATAGAATTTGGGCACCAAGTTATCCAGAGTTAAAGAAGAAGATTCTTGATGAAGCACATTTATCAAGATATTCTATCCATCTAGGAATAACTAAAATGTATAAGAATATGCAGAAAATTTTTTGGTGCCCTTACATGAAGAAAGAAATAGTTGAATATGTCCTTAGATGTTTGAATTGCTAACAAATAAAAGGTGAACATCAGAGACCTAGGGGTCTTTTGAAACCACTCGAAATACCAGAATAGAAGTGGAAGCACATAACCATGAACTTTGTCACCGGTCCACCAAAAACCAAGAAAGGAAGTGATACTGTGTGGGTGATAGTAGACAGATTGACAAAATCAACCCATTTCTTGTCTATGAAGATAACTAGTTCAATGGATAGTCTAGTTGAACTATACATGAATGAAATTGTCAGATTACATGGCATACCTATCTCTATAACCTCTGATAGAGACTCTCATTTTACATCCAAGTTTTGGAGGCAGTTCCATGATGCTCTGGGAACAAAACTAAACTCCAATACAACTTTTCATCCTCAAATTGATGGGCAGTCTGAAAGAGTAATATAGATTTTAGAAGACACATTGAGAGAATGCATTTTGGATTGGAAGGGAAGTTGGGAAGAACATATTCCTTTGGCAGAATTCTCTTATAACAATAGCTACCAAGCTAACATCCAAATGGCTCCTTATGAAGCATTATATGGAAGACCTTATAGGTCACCAATCTATTGGGATGATGTGGGAGAAGCTAAGGTCTTAGGATCTGATCTGGTGCATCAATGTGCTGAAAAAGTAAAATTAATACGCAAAAGACTACAAATAGCTCAGAATAGACAAAAACAATATGCAAACACAAAAAGAAGAGAAGTCAAATTCAAGACTGGTGATTTGGTCTATGTTAAGATATCACCTACAAAAGGAGTGTCCAGATGGGGAAAGAAAGGAAAACTTAGTCCAAGATATGTTAGACCATTTAAAATCATTGGAGAAGTTGAAAGTTAGGCATACTGACTAAATCTTCCTTTTCTTTATCAGAATCTTCATAATGTGTTTCATGTATCCCTTCTTAAGAGATACATATGTGATGAATCTCATGTCATCCATATTGAACCACTGGAAATACACAAAGATTTGACATATGAAGAAATCCCAGTTTGTATTTTAGACCATAAGGAACAACAACTCAGAAACCGAAGCATATCCATTGTCAAAGTTTTATGGAAGTAACACAGACTGGAAGAATCAACATGGGATCTTGAATCTGAAATACAAAAGAAGGATCCGTACCTTTTTGGTAAGATTTAGAATTTTCAAGGACAAAAATTTCTTTTAGGGGTAGTATATGTAATATTCCGAAGTTTGAGCAAATAAAACATCTTCTTTAGGGTAAGTTGTAAAAACAAGCTTCTTTGGGAATTTGTTAGTAAATTAAATTTTAATATACCATTTTGATTGATTTAAAAGCTTTTATATATTGAAAATATAATTGCGGTACTTTTTGCAAATTTTAATTTGGTGGGTAAACACACAGGCATGTAGCTGGGTGGCAAGCAAGTTGCTTAAGGAGACAAACATGTAGCTAGGTAGCAAGTAGGTAGCTTGAGCAAACACACTACTTGGTAAAGAAATAAGCTTAGTGTCATGCTCCTATTTTAAACACCTATCACATCCTAATATTTGACACATACCCTACCATTTGTCAACTAATGTTTGATAGATATCTTCAAATGACACATATGCATCCATTGTGTCATATAACCACAAATTCTCTCTCTTTATAGGACACATACACATCCATGTGTCACTAAACCTACACAACATGTCTCTTTTGATGACACACATATACCCAAGTGTCGTCCATATGCATTTTGCAAGTAGGACCATGCTACCCTCCCACATCCCTGTAAATAGAAGCCAACTCCACTCAACTTTATTCATATTCCAAATCTCAAGTTCTTCCATGAAAGAAAATGTCCCCCTTGCTTCTTTTTATTCTTCAAAGACAAGTAACCCTCTTCCTCTCTTTAGAAACCATAAAACTTTCCCTCTTTCACCACAATAAAGAAGTTCTGCTTGGAGAAGATGTTGAATAGAAGAGTTATTCTGGAAACATAGTCTATCACCTCCTAAGGTTTGATCACTATATGTGATTCCTAATTATCATTTTGAAATGCTAATTCTCTCTCCCCTTGATCTCAGGCTATCTCTCTTTTGATAAGAATCTATTATAAGCCAAAATTATGTCAAAATACTCTTGGAAATTGACCTTCTCTATCTTTAATCTATTGCAACATCACACTTCAGGGGAAAGTATGGTCCTCACTCCTTATAATAGTTTCTTATATAATCATCAAGGAAAAGTATGATTTCGTATGGTCTTCACTTGTTGACTCGATCTCTTATATGATTTTGTATAGTCTTCACTTCTTGACTTAATCTATTGTATCACCACTAATGAAAAGTACAGTTTATTATGGTTTAGTATAGTTGAGTATAATCTTGTTATCATAATCCCTGATATAAATATCAATAAAAAGTATGATTTAACATGGTTTAATATTGTTTAATATGGTATTCAATTCTTACTGTGACCAACGACATCAACATAAATGAAAAACATGATATGCATGGTTTGGCATATGCTTTGTAAAGAATGGATAAATAATATACAACTATTTTATTAATAATCTAGAATATACTTCATTTCATTACCCTAAGATCATACAAATATTACTTTTTATCATCCTTCAAAATTGAGTTAAGATTCTAGATGATAATTAAGTATGACTTTGTGCATTATAGTTATATTCTCATTTGATTTCCCTTATTTCTCCCTATTATTTGAGTCATGTGATATTGTTGGAAAGTGGAATTCCATCAGACATTTCTAAGGTGACTAGAAGCCTGTTTCACTGATGCATGTAGCCAGTAAAGTGGAAATGCTATTTAATTGGTTTTGTGTTCACACGGGGGGACTCCCTAACCTCTTGCATGCTCCTAGCCATAGATTTATCTGATTCAATTCCACAATCCCATAAGTTTACATTTTAGGTGTCATAGTGAAATACTCAACTAATAATTCATTTATTCATGGCTTTTAACCTCATTAACTTTGACTAGCCATCATATTGAGTGGTATATCTTTGATTATGTCCTTTTAATTCTAAACCTTATATTGGGAGATGTGTTGGTAATAGAGTCGGCATGTCTTGGTTAATGATTGATATATTTGGGATCCAGATCTAAATCCTTTGGAGTCAGGGATGGATGAGTATAATGCTCTACCATACTCATGCCCACACTTGGGTTGGTCATGTAGAGTCAGGCATGATCATGTTAGTAATGGGAAATAATCTCCTGTAAAGATTAAGCGTGCTAACTAATGATACTCCAAGTGGCATTTTGTGCAAGGAGCACCCTCTTCCGGTCTTGGAAAGGCGACCGATGGTTGTATTGTTGGATCCTAGATGGGTGATTGGATGCTCTAGAGGGGGTGAATAGAGTTGAATGCACTTAAACAAAATTCATTAGACCTTTAAGATATATCACACGATAAGGTTACTAAATAGGAAGTTTGAGTGCAACTAAAATATGCATAGCAAGGGAGAGAGAGATTAAACATACACTAATTGACAAACTATTTAGAGTGGTTCCACACTTCAAATTAGAAGTGAGTCAGTCCACTACCTAGAGAGGTCAACCTCTAGGATTTCTTAACCATTGCACTTGTATATTCATGATAAGACTTACAATACATGACCAACCAAAGGGCTTACCTATCCAATACAAAGAGTATCAACCTTACTAAGGACTTACCCACTTTGTAAGAGTCTTCAACCTTCATCAATGTCTTGCCCACTCAAGCACAAGTCTTCCGCCTTTAAGGACTTTTCCACTCTTCTTGGATCTTTAGCCTTTGACTTCACTAGGACTGTAAATGGGTACGGGTAGACCCACGGACCCGCAACTCTAGACACTTAAAAAACTTGTCACGGGTCTAATTTTTTATACCCGTATACCCTTGGACCCGCATATAAGTGGGTCCAATAATGGGTATGCTTTGACCCAGACCCGCTAGACCCGTATACCCGTTATACATAAGTAACTACTAAAATAATATGTTATATATATCATACTTTACTAGTCTAACTAATATAATTATTGAGATTATATCCTACTCTAAGGTTGAGACTAGTCATATAATTAAGAATTAACTATTCTAGTTACAACAATGAACATCATATGTAAACTTAAAGTCAAAATGTCTACTAATTTACATTACTTTCTACATAAATTAAATATTATGATCATGACTACAAATATGTAAATAATTACTCAATTAATGTTATTGTATAGAAGATAGCATTGTCTAATATAACTATTACGTGTTAATATACTATATGATAACAATATCTTGTTATGTTAAATATATATAACATGGTCATTTATCTTACATAAACAACATGATGTTTTATAGAACCGCTTACCCGCATACCCGCTATTATTCCAGGTACGGGTATGGTGTGAGTCCAGATTTTGTATTATGCGAGTCTAGAACTAGAACCGGACCCGCTAAATTAAATGGGTATGGGTATGGGTATGGCCAGACCCGCACCGTTTACACCTAGACTTCACCTTCACTCAGAGAAGCTTACACCAAGGACTTACCCACTTGAGCAAGGAGTCTTCTGCCTTCACCAAGGGCTTACCCACTCTTGCTTCAAGTCTTCAGCCTTGATCTTCACCAAGGGATACCTTCCCTTGTTCTTCTTCACCTCTCTTAGCCAAGAGAGAGAACCTTTATCTTCATGGTTGAAATGAGAGATGGGGAGGTGGTGGAAGTGAGAGCCTCACAAGATATACATGTAGGACTAGCTCTCTTATAGATTTCCTACTCACTCTAACGAATGTAGCAAGTGATTAAACTGAGAGAGAGAGAGAGAGGAGGTTGTAGGATCACTCAACTATAGAATAGGGACCTTCATAGTTCTTGGCTAACTATGGGATGAATCCTAAGGGGTCTTATTTATAGTTGAGGATGCCTAGAAGCCTTTGGGAACACTTAATAACACAAACTAGCCATTTTGTGACTTGCAATAGTTATATTTTTTATTGTTGTAACTCCACAATGGCTAGAAACATTTTTCTGCACTTTTTCATACAGTGCAATCAGTTGAGTTTCTATAAAGGTAACTCGACCGATCCCACTAAAAGACAAGACCAATTTAGACCATCGGTCGAGTTTGTCCTGGGGTAACTCGACCGATTCACTTAAATCAGTTTTGGTCAGTAGAGGGATCGGTTGAGTTCTGTGAAGTGCAAACTCGACCGATCAAAAGTCATTTTCAATATCCAATCAGGATCTATCAAGTTTGCAACTCGACCGATGAACAACCTGATGTGAATTTTGGAAAATGGCTTTTGAGTGCTTAAATGTTTGATCTAAGTTCTCTTGATTTTTTTAAGCTTAATTACAAGTCATACAATCATTACAAGTGATTTACAACGTGATTCTAATGGATTTACATCATATTCCAAAAACGTGCACTTGTATTGACTTTGACTTGTCTTTTCTCCAAGTTGAAATGCGCAAGTTAGGGCATTTGGAGTGTGTCTATACCTAATCTGAAATCACTCAAGTAGAGACATTAGAAACAAATAAGTGGAATGGTTTAGTCATCATCAAAATAAGGATTTACTCAATTTAGACCTTGAGTTAACATGTATGTGGTAATTTGATTCATTGTGTATAGCATGTGGTGTGCACAAGTGGCTGGGGGTGTTCCAGGGTACTTACAGGTGGTTTGGTATCCCTGATGGCCTAAAGTCTTGGCTAAGCAAGTTTTTATGGTTGTAGGCCAGTTGCCCAAGGTGAATTGACACCTTCTCTGAGAGTCGTAGTTAAACTCGTTTATGGAATAAGGTCTCCCACTTATTAAGATTTCTAAAAAAAATACAAAAATAAATGATTAAGAATGTAACATAGTGAAAAATTGATTTTCCTTTGATATAGTTGTCATACGAATAAATGATTAAGAATGTAACATAGTGAAATATGAAAAGTGTCTTGCTGCAATAGTTTTATTTTCTATCAGCCATACTTAGACAATTGTCTAACTCTCTTTCTCCCATTTGGGTTATGGAAAACTTTTCTTGCCATAGGTTGATTATGTGGATGCATGTGTATGAATGTATCTTGTCATAGACTATCTTGAAAGATCCTGGAAGCATTATCAAGACCATATCTAGTTTTCATGTTTTGTAGTTTTGCTAGACCTATGGGTCATGTAAACATATGTACACATTTTCTTTCAAGAAATGCTTGTATAAATGACTATGTTATCAATATAGTTGTTTTTAGGTTGCATCTTTAATTGGTCTTGATACTTAAAGATGCAACCCAAAAAGAATTAGCTTAAGTATCAAGACCAATTAAAGATGCAACCCAAAAACAACTATATTGATAACATAGTCATTTACACAAGAATTTCTTGAAAGAAAATTTGTACATATGTTTACATGACCCATAGGTCTAGCAAAACTACAAAACACAAAAACTAGATATTGTCTTGATAATACTTCCAAGATCTTTCAAGATAGTCTATGACAAGATACATCCATACACCTGCATCCAAATAATCAACCTATGGCAAGAAAAGTTTGTCATAGCCCAAATGGGAGAAAGAGAGTTAGACAATTGTCTAAGTATGGCTGATAGAAAATAAAATTATTGCAGCAAGACACTTTTCAGATTTCACTATGTTACATTCTTAATCATTTATTCAGATGACAACTATATTAAGGAAAATCAATTGATACTGAAGAGCATAATGAGATAATTCATTTATAGTGGTATTTTTGTATTTCTTTTAGAAATATTAATAAGTGGGAGACCTTATTCCATAAACGAGTTTAACTACAACTCTCAGAGAAGGTGTCAATTCGCCTTGGGCAACTGGCCTGCAACCACAAAAACTTGCTTAGCCAAGACTTTAGGCCATCAGGGTTACCATACCACATGTAAGTGCCCTGGTACACCCCCAACCACTCTTGCACACCACATGATGTACACAATGAATTAGATTACTATATGTAGACACCGGTCGCCTTTCCAAGACCGGAAGAGGGTGCTCCTTGCATAAAATGTCACTTGGAGTATCATTAATTAGCATTCTTAATATTTGCAGGAGATTATTCCCCATTACTAACATGATCATGCCAAGCTCTACATGACCAACCCAAGTGTGGGTCTGAGAATGGTAGAGCATTATACTCATCCATCCCTGACTCCAAAGGACTTAGATACAGATCCCAAATTTATCAATACCCAGCCAAGACATGCCGACTCTATTACCAATACAACTCCCAATATAAGGTTTAGAATTAAAAGGACATCATCAAAGATATACAACTCAATATGATGGCTAGTCAAAGTTAATGAGGTCAAAAGGTAGCCATGAATAAATGAATTATTAGTTGAGTATTTCACTATGACACCTAAAATATAAACTTGTGGGATTGTGGATTTGAATAAGACAAATCTATGGCCAGGAGCGTGCAAGAGGTTAGGGAGTCCCCCCGTGTGAACACAAAACCAATTAAATAACCTTTCTTCTTTACTTGCTACATGCATCAGTGAAACATGCTTCTAGTCACCTTAGAATTATCAGATGGAATTCCACTTTCCAACAATATCACATGACTCAAATAATAGGGAGAAATAAGGGAAATCAAATGAGAATATAACTATAATGCACAAAGTCATGCTTAATTATCATCTAGAATCTTAACTCAATTTTGAAGGACGATAGAAAGTAATATTTGTGTGATCTTAGGGTAATGAAAGGAAGTATATTCTAGCTTATTAATAAAATAGTTGTATATAGTATATTATTTATCCATTCTTTACAAAGCATATGCCAAACCATGCATATCATGCTTTTCGTTTACGTTGAATACATTGGTCACGATAAGAATTGAATACCATACTAAACAATATTAAACCATGTTAAATCATATTTTTTATTGATGTTTATATCAGGGATTATGATAACAAGATTATACTCAACTATACTAAACCATAATATATCGTACTTTTTATTAGTGGCGATACAAGTGATTAAGTCAAGAAGTGAGGACCATACGAAGTCATATAAGAGATTAAGTCAAAAAGTGAAGACCATATAAAATCATACTTTTCCTTGATGATTATATAAGAAACTATTACAAGGAGTGAGGACCTTACCTTCCCCTGAAGTGTGATGTTGCGATAGATTAAAAATAGAGAAGGTCAATTTCCAAGAGTATTTTGAAAGAATTTCGGCTTATAATAGATTCTTATCAAAAGAGAGATAGCCTGAGATCAAGGGAGAGAAAATTATCATTTCAAAATGATAATTAGGAATCACATATAGTGATCAAACCTTAGGAGGTGATAGACTATGTTTCCAGAATAACTCTTCTATTCAACATCTTCTCCAAGCAGAACTTCTTTATTGTGGTGAAAGAGGGAAAGTTTTATGGTTTCTAAAGAGAGGAAGAGGGTTACTTGTCTTTGAAGAATAAAAAGAAGCAAGGGGGACATTTTCTTTCATGGAAGAACTTGAGATTTGGAATATGAATTAAGTTGAGTGGAGTTGGCTTCTATTTACAGGGATGTGGGAGGGTAGCATGGTCCTAATTACAAAATGCATATGGATGACACTTGGGTATATGTGTATCATCAAAAGAGACATGTTGTGTAGGTTTAGTGACACATGGATATGTATATGTGTCCTATAAAGAGAGAGAATTCGTGGTTATATGACACAATGAATGCATATATGTCATTTGAAGATATCTATCAGTTGAC
Source organism: Alisma plantago-aquatica (assembly GCA_963693085.1). Taxonomy (NCBI): domain Eukaryota; kingdom Viridiplantae; phylum Streptophyta; class Magnoliopsida; order Alismatales; family Alismataceae; genus Alisma; species Alisma plantago-aquatica. The sequence continues at coordinate 418,630,445 of OY856414.1, read as the reverse complement.
ACGTGGTAGGATATGTGTCAAACATTAGGATGTGCTAGGTGTTTAAAAGAGGAGCATGACACTAAGCTTCTTGCTTTACCAAGTAGTGTGTTTGCTCAAACTACCTACTTGCTACCCAGCTACATGTTTGCCTCCTTAAGCAACTTGCTTGCCACCCAACTACCTACTTGCGTGTTTACCCATCAAATTAAAATTTGGCAAAAAGTACCGCAATTATACTTTCAATATATAAAAGCTTTTAAATCAATGAAAATGGATTATTTTAATATTAAAATTAAATTTACTAACAAATTATCAAAGAAGCTTATTTTTACAACTTACCCTGAAGAAGATGTTTTATTTGCT